>OY776127.1:32369374-41778169 GCA_963675135.1 Galeopsis tetrahit
CAGATCAAGATCTAAGTATGGTATTCAAAGTTCACAGCCAAGTGAAAAGCAAATGGCTGAAGCTGCTAAAACCTGCAAGGAGTTATTGGCTAAGAAGAAAGTTGATGCAGAGTTGAAGAAGCAAAAGATGAAAGATGCTGAGGCAGCTAGAAAGAAATTTGAAAGAAGAGTTACTGCTCTCAAGAAGAAAAAGAAGAGTAATGAAATCTGTGATGACACATATATTGATTTCATAGTACATCCAGATAATGCAGTATATTGGAGTGATATCAAGAAATGATGGCAGATAGAAAACTTTATAGTCCGAAAGTTTGGTGTTCACTCGAGCAAAGAAGATGAGTTTGTTAATTTTCAAGATTTCGTGGAAAATATTTCTAGAGAAAGTTATGGGAAGACATTTTGTTAACAACTAGTGCAGTTGGAATTAACATTATTTGTCCTGAAGAACCAGTATGGGAACCTCCTATGTTGGAATCTGGAAAGCTAGATTATGAAGAGATATCAAGAATCATTGAAAGATTATTCAGGATGAAGGCATCACTGATCTTCAACACAAGAAGGATATCAAGACTAGAATGTATTTGGCTTTCAGGCTTTGAAGGAGTTCAAGACTGAAGAATTGTAGATGAAGTTTTCTTTACTCATCTCATTTCTTATTTTGATATTTTCATATTCTGTTTATGTGTAATATCTATCTGATTATGAATATGAATCTGATATTTTGACTTGATGAACTGTTATGATTGACTATTGATTAACTACTGATATATTAACATTTAATTAGTTTTGGCTTCAGCAAAAAGGTGGAAATTATTGGGATATGAATCCTAGAAACAAAGTCCTAGTTGAAGAGATTAAGTTGTGATGGCCAAAAAGCAACTTAAAGTTAATAATATATGTGGAAGAAGTCATCCTAACTAAGTCATCTTAATAAGTCATATAATCTGAGTTACTGATCTTATATGTGATTATGAAGTGAAATATATTCTAACTATTAGGAACTAAGCTGATGTAATGAATTGTATAGACAACTTATAGTTTAGGACTTAGATATACTCTTCTGTATGTAGTTCAGTTCAAGTATATATAGGTTTTATATATGTAAGTTTATATTGAGTTGTAATCAGCATAGTTAGTTCAGAACAGAAGACTGAAGCAAAGATCAGAAGACTAGAAGTCAGAATAGAAGACTCAGAAGACTACAAGTATGAGAAGACTACTCTGAAGAAGAATTTCAAGTTATGAAGAGTAGAGTGAAGCTCAGAAGTATTAAAGGAATATTCTGAAGGAGTTTAAGAACAGAAGCCAGAACTGTTCTTAATCAGAATAAGAAAATTAAAATCTGAGAAGAGTTATTTTACTGTGCTGAAGTCAAAGTTGGAGAATAAGTTTGGAAAACTTATTTTGAAGAAGTAACATAAAATATATTGAAGATATGCTGACTTTAAAAGATATGAAGTTAGTTACGAAGAAGTTACAAGAAAGCGGTTAAGAGTTAGTTTTGAAGTTAGTTTCACAAACTACTAACTACCTAACTAAGTTCTATAAATATCGAGAGATCTTCTACTTGAAGAGACTACTGTTGCTACTACTGATCAACTGATATTCAAGATTATTCAAAGAGCAATCCAAGTCTTAGAAGTATTCAAGAAGTATTCAAAGAAACTCACAGAGTTTAAAGAAGATCACAAAGAAGAAGCCTAGATTTGAAGAGAATATTCAAAGACTACAATCAGAGAAGTTTTACTATTTTTAGTTTCTGGTTTTGTAAACAAGTGTGCTAGTTACTTGTGTGAATTACTAGTAGATCGAAGATACACTTGGAAGTGTAATCGATAAGATCACAGTCTTAGTCTTGGGACTTAAAGCCACAAGAAACTCGAGGACTTAATAAAACATCACGACTAGAGTTGTGAGAGTGGATTTAGACAGTTGTCGAACCACTATAAATCTTGTGTTCATTTACTTACTGTTTTATATTCTCATAAGTTCTTAAGAATTCGTATAAACAACTTGATTGAGAAATCTTGTTGAGTAAACGAATTACTTGATACTAAGAACAGTTCTATACACTAAGTAAAATTCATAATCAAAGTTGAGTATAAATCTGAAGAGTACTCAACTGATCTGATATATTAGCATAATACTATTCAAGAACACTAAATTCCGCATATAACTCTGATATTTTAGGAAAAGTTTTAAAAGTCTATTCACCCCTCCCCTCTAGACTTTTCAGGATTATTCTAATCTTAGACTCAACTTAGGACCAACAATATGAATCCTACAAAGTCCTAAATGATGAAAAAAAAGATAAAGTTTTTATGGCCAAAAAGCAACTTGAATAAAAGATTAAGTTAACTGATCTTATTAAATAAGTCATCTAATGAAGATATCATTTAATGTGAAATTATACATGTTGTAATAAGTCTATAAGCTAAGTTGTATAGAGCTTATACATGATGTAATCTAGTTTTAAGGTTGATTAAGCTGATAAAGTTTAAAGTAATGGATAGTTAGATAGATTAGCTCAGGATAGAAAAGAAGATTTGAAGACAAGAAGAGTTGATAGAAGACTATACCAGAGCTGAAGACAAGAAGACCTATACAAGCTGACTTAATGAAGATCAGAAGACATGGCAAGACAAGCTAAGTCGGAAGAGAAAAGAACACATAATTATTCTAAGTACAGAAGAAAGGAATTCTGACTTAAAGAATAAAAGAAAAACAAAAGGAATTAAAAGAAGTTAAAAGAAATAAACAGAATAACTGAATCAAGAAACGGTTAAAAGAAGTTATAGAAGTTAGTTTCAAGAAAGGTTAGTTATTTCCAACGGCTACCTTGAGGAATTAAGATCTATAAATAGAGGATGATCTTCATGTGGGGAAGACTATTGAAACACTGAAGTCTTAGAAGCATTCAAAGCAAAGAAACTCACAGAGTTCACGGAAGATCAAAGTTCAAGCTCAGGTCAAAGAAGGCTTAGAAGTTTCTAAAGAGAAGTTTGTTTTTCAAGTTGGAAGTTCTTGTAAACAAGTGTGCTAGTAACTTGTGAAACTACTAGTTGATCGAAGATACATCTGGTGGTGTATTCGATAAGATCAAAGTCTTATACTTGGGACTTAAAACCACAAGAGTGAATTTCACAATTGGAATTGTGAGAGTGCATGTAGGTTTACTGATGGTCCCTTTTTCTACTAAAATATCAGACGAGTTTACTGAAAGATCAGATGACTTGATGTCAGCTGATAGAGTTTACGTGTAGAAAACAAAATAACTCTTCTATATAGATGACTTGGTCAGCTGATTCGTTAGGAGTCTAGAACTAACTAGTCTGCTGATTGTATCAGTTGATAGAGAAGCGTGTGCGGAATTTGTAGTGTGCCCATTTTAGAAGGATTATACTCGTCTATATACTCATGGAAATTTAAAACTTTTATTTCATGCATAAACACATTTTATGATATCTGAAGACTTGGTGTCTTTTGATTATGAACTTTCGAATAGCAAAACAGATTGAGTATATCAGCTGACTTGGTGTCAACTGATATAAGACACTTTTCTTTAAAATAAATGCCAATGTAAATATGCATGCTAAAGTAGTAAATAACACATAGATTTATAGTGGTTCGAATCTCAATATCCTACATCCACTCTCACGATCTCAATCATGATATTAGCCTCCTTGAACACTTTAATGTCCCAAGAGGAGGACGATTGATCAAGATCCTCAACTACTTTCTGAGGATACGGATCTACTTGTTGGGGAAGGAACAAGTACCCTTTACAGTGGTCTTTTTCTTGATTGTACCTAGTGTGTATACCTCGGTCTATCCTCTAAATGGGTGTATAGAAGGGAGGACTCGAGAATGACTAAGTATGAGAAATTCTCTTACAATCTGAGTTAGCCTAAAGCTAGGATTGGGAATTTCTCTTCTAGGCTTAGGATGTATATATGACACTGCTGACATAGCTGAGTTCACTCACTGGGGAGATTAAGAGTGTAAGAATGTTTTGCTGGATATCTTCTATGAATGTGTTTTTGAGCTCTTCTGATTTTCTGGACTTAGAACATTTTGCTATGCCTTTGCATTCTTTCTCACACACACTCTTGCCCACGCGTGAGTTATGATTTAAACTCATATTTATAGATGAGATTCTAAGATATTACCGTTGGAGGATAACTTCAAATCCCTTTATTTTAGGAAATCAATCTTTAGGTAGAGGAGTTTATTAATTATTATCATTGCCTAGTAATAATTAGTACTCTGTTGACTTTTTAGTCCTTTGAGTATTATGTCTTGTCAGGATCTAGTTGTCCGTTGTCGTGCTTCCATTGGCCCACGTCAGCTCTGATGTGAGTTCTCAACTTGTAGAACAAAAGACTTCATCTCAGTTGATTTACTCATCTGATGTTGTGTCTTCTCTTCTAATCTTGATAATCAGCAACTTTGATTGTTTCCTCAGCTGCGTAGACTGGTCTGGTTAGTCAAGCAGACTTTGTCTTTACTCAACTGATCTTGTTGACTCAGCTGATCTTGCCTCAACTGATCATACTCAGCTGAACATCAGATGAGTTCCACTCATCTAATTTACTCTTCTGATCATTAGATGAGTTCCACTCATCTGATTCTCTCTTCTTGTCTTCTGATCTTGTCTTCTCATCTTGAGCTTGTGCGTGTTTCTCCACTATATCAGTTGTCTTCTTACTCTCCTGATATGACCAGATCATAATCTATTACAAGATGATTGATGAAGTGGTCTATACAATACAACATATTCTATTACAAGTATATTTGGTTTATCAATACAAAAATAAGGATATAGAATATCCCAACAGGTTTATGGGTTGAACCACTATAAATCTTGTGTTGATTTTACTTTACAGTTTTATATTTCTTTATTGTTCAAAAAGATATTCGTATAAACAGCCGGATTAAACTTCTAGCTGAGTAGACGAGTAAACTTAAGAATAAGATCACTTAAGAAGTATTTTCCATATCACGGAGTGAGTATAATCTAAAAGGGCTCATAAAATCCACACTGCAAACTAAACTAAAAGATATAACTAGATTATTTGTTAGTATACTGGTTGAAAGACCAGCTTACTATAAGACCAGCTGAGTTAAATCAGCTGACTAGACTAAAACTTGTATTACTCTGATAATTTTGGAAAAAGTTTAAAAGTCTATTCACTCCTCCCCTCTAGACTTTTACTTCGTCTAATCTTAAACTCACTTCTGGGACCAACATAAACTCATTGAGATTTGGTCCCTACAAGGGAACATGTCCCCTATTCTAATCAGAAAGGGATTCGTTGTTCTCAAATTCCACTCTTTGGAAGAGCGCGATTGAATTTTTAGGAGACGGGTTTGACAATTAGCCTCAGGCTCCATTCGGCTGCAAAATTGGTCTCTCGGCTTCAATTCGAACCAGGTCCCGACTTCGACGGCTCAGGTCTGGGTTCACCTCGTCGGCCTTCCAATCGAACTTTGACAGTCCACGGTCCTCTCGACTACGGCTTCAACGGTTGGCACGTTCATAAAGATGGACGGTCACACCTCGACTAAGACTATGACATAGTATGCCAAAATCTTGAGGTGGACATAAAGCAATCACTTTTGGAGCGTGATTTATGAACAACTTCTAAAATATTGCAGCCAATGTATGTTTGTTGGACACATGTCTGCACACTGCAATAAGAGGCAAATCTCGTCGTCGGACCCACGACCACCTCCTCGAGACGACATTCGTGGAAGGACAAGTCATAAAAGACGATCAAGGCCTTCCCCTTCGAACCACCAACCTCGCGCGCCCCCGAGGGATCCTCTCTCAGCTTTTATAGTCGATTCAGTCCCGATAAGCAACACTTTCTCCGGCCTCTCTAATGACAACACGGATGAGCCCTCGAACAACTCCATAGACTTTGTGGCTGTTGTAGTATTAGAGCCGCCCACTGACGTCGCCCTCAATCTTGCCCTTGCGATCAATCCTCATTCTACGGAGAAACACAGAAGACCTAGTCTGCTCGGAGCAGATGTTTTTCAATAGCATCCTTCAGACAACGTTATCGATGAGTTGGATACTATCACTTTTGAGGCCTTCTCAGTTGATCCTTCGACAAATCTTACCAAAGAGATGCACTTTGTCGCTTCATATGTGGGACGATAGGGCGATGTTTTTTATCCATCACGAGTCTCTTTGGCTTTTGGTCATTTTGGTTTTAGTTGGTTTCTATTATTTTTTCATGTGGGTATTGTCAGTATAGATAGGTGGTCTAAATGACGCCCTGACATCCGGTTCGAATTATGAATTTACAACTTTATTTATTTCTTTTCTTTTTTTCCTTTAATATCTAACCTTTTTATTCGCCGATTCGTATATATATTTTTATTTAACTAGAGTAAAATTCATTAAATTCATAAGAAATGATAAATTAGTAATTAATCTAATCTTTTTTTTTTTAATTTCAAACATCTCCATAAATATAATCTTAAAATTTTAAAAAATACATTAAAAATCGATATTTTCTATAATACCAATATATTCTCCATATCGTGCACAATTTGCATTATGACTTTACCAATATTGATAGGTCACGGCTAAACAAATCCCCAATTTTATTGTACACACCCCAACTATTATATAAATCCCATATAAAATACTACTATAATTTATTTTGAAATTTCTACTTATAGTAGAAACTCTATAAATTAATAATTTTCGGACCACCATAATTTATCAATTTATATATTAATTAATATTTTATTAATTTTTTGGGTAATAAAATACTCAATTTATATACATTCTTTCAAACTTCTACATGTAATTAATTATTGTATATCAAATGAAGAATCTAATTTGAAAGAATCTTTCAATCTTCCACGTTATTAAGCATATCTTGTGTTCATTGTATCACTTTATGAACATTAAAAAATATTTTCTATATAAATATACAAGATCAAAATATGCTAACACAAATAAAATCACACACTTATGAGGCTATTAAATCAGCAATTACGTTGAATAATTTCTTGTTGAACTATGAGAAAATGACACCAGAAGTTCTTACAATGATGATAAGGAAAATTAGAGACGAGATTTAAGGTGAAATTGATTTCAACAAAAAATAAAAGACAATTGAGTCATTTTTTCAAGAAATCTTCATAAATAATTCATGCACTACAAGAAATAGGGGGAATAGCGACGAAAATTTTGCGACAAATCTAAATTTCATCGCTAAAATCAATTTTTAGCAACGAAATATAAATTTTCGCTGCTAAATTGTTAGATTTAATATTTGCAACAAAATATATATATATTTCGTCGCTATATTAGCAACAAATTGTTTCATTTTGTTGTTAATAATCAAAACAACAATGAAAATTATATTTCGTCGCTAATATTTTGCGATGAAATAGAAATTTTCGTGGCTAATTTCTTGAAATTATATTTTACAACAAAATTTATGTATTTCATCGCTATATTAGCAACAACTTGCTTCATTTTGTTGTTAATAATCAGAAAAAAACTATGAAAATTATATTTCGTTGCTAATATTTTGCGATGAAATAAAAAATTTCGTGGCTAATTTTTTTAAATTAATTTTTGCAACAAAATTTATATATTTTATCGCTATATTAGCAGCAAATTGCTTCATTTTGTTGTTAATAATCAGAACAAAAATGAAAATTATATTTAGTTGCTAATATTTTGCGATGAAATAGAATTTTTTGTGGCTAATTTCTTGAAATTAATTTTTGCAACAAAATTTATATATTTCATCACTTTATTAGCAACAAACTGCATCATTTTGTTGTTAATAATCAGAGCAACAATGACAATTATATTTTCTTGCTAATATTTTGCAATGAAATTGAAAATTTTGTGGCTAATTTCTTGAAATTAATTTTTGCAACAAAATTTATATATTTCATTGCTATATTAGCAACAAATTGCTTCATTTTGTTGTTAATAATCAGAACAACAATTAAAATTATATTTCGTCACTAATATTTTACGATGAAATAGAAATTTTTGTGGCTAATTTATTGAAATTAATTTTTGCGATGAAATTAAAATATTTCATCGCTATACTAGCAACGTATTGCTGCATTTTGTTGTTAATAATCAGAACAACAATGAAAATTATATTTTATCGCTAATATTTTACGATGAAATATAATTTTTTGTGGCTAATTTATTGAAATTACTTTTTGCGATGAAAAAAAAATATTTCATCGCTAAACTAGCAACAAATTCTTTTATTTTGTTGTTAATAATTAGGACAACAATGCAAATTATATTTAGTCGCTATTATTTTGCGATGAAATATATTTTTTGTGGCTAATTTCTCTGAATTAATATTTGCAACAAAATTAAAATATTTTATCGCTACACTTTTATCAAATTATTTTATTTTATTGTTAATAATAAGAACAACAATGATAATTATATTTTGTGGCTAATATTAAATCAACTATGCTTGTTAAATCAAGAAAATCGATTTATATAATTAAATGTTTAATAATTCTCCAAAATTTATGTCTTATAAATCAGTATGAATGTTTATAAAAATATTTATAAATATGATGATGCAAATGAAGATGAACATAATTAAAGATGGGAGAATGAAGATTGACTGTAATATTTATTATTTTTTTAAAATTGTTAAAGTAACATTGATTTTTTACAATTGGAATTGTTTTAAAAATTACAATATATATACACATGTATATATACATATATAGTTGTTACAAGTTAAAAATTAATCAATTAATAAATGTGAAATAAATTATTAAATGAGTAAAAATAACTAAATTAGTAACAATTGAATACATATATAATTAATATTAAAAACTGAACCAAAGAGCTGTCTACCCGAATGGTAAGCGCCCAGCTATGGGCGCCCATCCACCCGGGATCAATTCCCACTAAGACCAAATAAAATATTTATTTAAATAAAATGGGGAAGGGGGTATGTGGGTGCGGGTTGGGTTGAGTTGGGGTTGGTTGGGGCGGGGCGGGTGTGGGTTGGGTACGGGTTGGGGCGGGTCAAGTGTTGGTGCGGGTTGGTTCGGTTGGGGTGAGTCGGGTGTGGGTTGGGGCGGGTCGGATGTGGGTGCGGGTTGGGTTGGTCGAGTACGGAAGTGGGTTTAGAGAATGATTCGTAAATCGGATATCATAGCCAAATATTAGCAACAAAAATTCTAATATTTTTGTCGCTAATGTAAGTTAGCGATGAAATAATTTTATCGCGGGATTTGTTATTATACACCCGTCGCTAACGTGTTTACGACAAATGTTTGATTTTCCTCGCAAACATTTTGTGATGAAACTTATATTTTCGTCGCTAACATTTTGCGATGAAACTTATATTTTTGTCGCTAATATTTTGCGATGAAACTCAAATTTTCGTCGCTAACATTTGCGACAAAATTAATTTTTTTTATCGCAAACACGTTAGCGACGGGCGTATAGCAACAAATCCTGCGACAAAATTATTTCATCGCTAACTCACGTTAGCGACGAAAATATTAGAATTAGCGACAAATTTTTTCGCGGCTAAATTGCAGTTTTCTTGTAGTGATGTAATAGGTAGTATATAAGGAATTATTAATTTATATTTTATATGGGATCTATAGAAATTATAAAAGATGTATTACCTTATAATTTTAGGGATTTAGGTATGGATTTTAAATCCATAATTTAAATCCACTCCACTTGTTTGTATTAAAAAGTAAATGAATGGATTTCAAATACTTAACATTTTTTTTTAGTTAAAATTGAGAGGAATTTTAATCCTAACTAAAACCATTATCATTTGAAATCCATCTATTTTTGATTTTTTTCATTTGAAATCCATCTATTTTTAAATCATTTAATTTGAAATACTCCTCAAGTTAAAGAGTTTAATCACTAAGAAGGACATTCCTATAGACCAATATTCAAATAAAGGAAACAAATTAAAACAATATAATTAAGGTCAAATTAACTTGTTAATACCCAATTATGCCCCTTGATCTTATAAAACAATATTAATTCATTAATATAATTAAATTTGAAATTGAAATACCATTTTCAAGAATTTGATATTATTCAAATTCAAACTAAATTCCATTCCCCAACTTCCGTAAATTACTCAAGATTTACCAAAATTCCAAAACTACCAAAATTTCCTAAATAGAAAAATTTCCTTTCGTATGCCCATTGACAACTAATTTCCATTCTTATTTTCATCGATTCCAAAATCATAACCCTATCTTGCTCCCACCATGGCCGCTCCGCCTTGCCACCGTAACTCTCACCGGAGTTGTTCACCGGATCGTTGTCCGTCGTCCGCCGACTTTGTGGGTTGAAATCGTCGTCGATCTGTGGGCGATATTACAGGTTTATTCGGAGCCCTAATCGAAGGCCCAAGAATCGGCCGCTTCGACCATTCGATGTGGGTCGTCGCTCTTCGCAGGCACAGCACGGTGGCGGCAGCGCGGGCCGATCTGTTCAAAAATGTGTCGATCTCGGCGGATTTGTGGTTGCAGAGGTGAGGAGGGCGAGTTATCTAAAAATTTGACTAATTTCGTTGGCCTTGATTTTGTTTCTGTATAATTTTCTCGAGATTCATTTCCTGTTAGATTTATTCACTGTATAATTTGACATAAGGAATGTGATTGTTCTTGTCTGTAGTTGGTGTTCTCTCTATCTGTTACGGTTTATGGTCAACCAGATGAAATTCCTTGTCTAGAAGATTCTGAATTGAAGGCTATGAATTATGATTGGGAGAGAAGGAATTCATTAGACCGGAATTCATACGATTTGATTGGAAGAGAAGCTAGAACTGACAACAATCTACCTAATTATGATTCAGAAGAAGGGCTTTGGGATGCAGATTTAACATTGGAGTAGATTTTTTTAGAAGGAGAAGATGAAATATTCCTAAGCTTACCATGTGATCTTAATTTTTTTTTTATTCATTTGTATTTTTATTATATATTTGAGGTGTTTATCTCTTAGTATTGTTCATATTATCTGTAATATTTCTTATAATTTTTTTTTTGGTTTCGTATTATATACCCTTATCCCCCTCCAATCGAAACGAACACAATTATTATATTATTTTACTAATATACATTTATAGATGTAACTTTATTTCCACATCCAATTAATCCTCCGCACATATGCAATCAATTAATATTATTTTCGTATTTATTCAGATGCAAAATGGACATATGCAGAATATATGATGCACATATTCAAATGTGCATTTTTATTTAGCATATCACCAAACCTATATTATTTTAATCAATAAATAATAAATTAATTAGTTTAATAGAATAATATTATAAGTAGTTTTTATCAAAAAAATCTTTTTATATATATAAATTATAAACTGATATAAATTCTGCAAAAAAATTATGTTGATACAAAGTATTTAGCTTTCTTATATTAATTATATTATATATTTTTTTAGGTATAACACCATGTTTATATAATAATACTATGATTATATAAATTATAAATGAAAATAAAATTCGTGGATTTTGCATATATAAATGTGCATATCTTTTTAGCATATCACCAAGCATATATTCTGTTAATTGTTAATTAAATAATTAATTAGTTTGTGCTTCTTTATTTTTGGATTGATACGGTTTTATATCAAGCTTATTTAATTTTGTCGATTGTTGTGCTTAAACGGTTTTTTTAGTTTCCCTAAAGATAACATTAATTCATTTTAATTTAAAATTAATACTTATTAGTAGTTATTCCTAATTTAATGGAGGAGTTACAATCATTAACATGACAATAATTTATTATAAATATTTTATTGATAAATATAATTTAATTCGAATATTTACTTTTCTTGTATATTAAATTATATACTATTATATTTTGATTTTAAACTCTTATTTGTTTGAATATATATATATATATATATATCATCGGTATAAGATTCATGGTATGTTTATATTTCAATTTATTTAAAACTTTAATATTATAAGTAGATTTTTATCTAAAAAGTCTTTCGATATTTCTGTAATTTAACTTCTCCAAAACTCCAGCTCAATTTTAGGAATGTTTTGAATTTTGAGAGGATGATTTGGTATTTATGAAATCTTATTCAATTAATATAATTTCATATTATTCAAATTATGAATTTTCGGATGTAATTATAAAGAAAGGGTACAATTGTACATCTATCCACCATTTTGTTCTTTTTTTTAACTTTAAAAAATGTTGTTTCTATAGGTGAAATGACTCTTATAACAACTCCCCCCAAATTAAATGCATACCTAAATCCCTCCATCCAAACACAATCGAGTATTAATTTATGAAGTTTCTACTGTACATTCCAAATTTAAACAATTATACCCAAATTTTAAAAAAATCACAAAAATCCTTTCCATCTGCGTGGTGAAACAAGAAAAAGAAAATAATTAATTCAAAATACTTCAAAAATCAAAAAATGAAAACCCTAGATTTTAATAAAAACTAACGAAACTGCATAAAAAATGGAGATTAAGCGTACCAAATTTATTCATTTTGTTCGGTTGAAAACTTTGAAGGACAAATATGTAAGGTTGGTACTCCTCTTTTCAAACTTGAACTCACTTTTTTATTCTTCTTATTCACCTGTGTTTCTTCCGTTCCGTCGGTGAAAAATGAATTTTTTGTAATTTTTTATTTTTTTATAATTGAGTTATAATTAATGTGATAATAAAAGGAGGAAAGTTATCTCCTGAGCTTGACATGTGTCTTGACATGTGTATGCCACGTCATTATTTAACACATGTCATATCTATTTCACTCTCTTCTTCGCCTGTTTGTCTTCTCACCTCACTGTCACCGTTTCATCTTTCACCATTTATGCGCCTACGGATAGATGAGTCTGCAATCTTCGATCTCTATTGCACCGTCGTGATCTTTATCGCACCGCCCCTGCTCGAGCTCGCCACCGAGCCTGGTTGCTCCCATCTTCTTGATGTTTATTAAGCTCCTCCAACTTCTTCTCCTGAGCCTTCTTCTTTACTTTAGAGGTAAATCCTGCACACGAGATTATAATTGATTAACTACAACATCTAATAATTCACCAAAAAAAGAAAGAGGAAATTCAATAGTGTTATTAAATTAGCAGAGGAATCAGATAAAATTACATATAAAAACCATTTCAATTCAAAGAACAAACCCTTTTGATCGGATTTCTAACATGAACTACTCATCCAGTATAATGCTTAAATTCACAGGCCCCCCCTTTTGATCGGAATCGGATTTCTATTTCTCTGCCTTCCAGTTCGCAAAGGAAAAGTATAGATCAACAGTGTAATCAACTCCTAAACAAAGAGGCGAATCCAGGTTAAACCTTCGCGAAATTGCAAAAAATAGGGGAAGCTACCATTATTGGTATTGAATTTCCTTTTTATGATCTTTTTTTTTTTTGAGTTTATGATGTTTATGTATCTTGAAGTGGATGTCAAATTTCATGTATCTTAAGGGATTTTATCTTTGAATTTGTTGTGCCTCGATTTGATGTCTGTGTGTTTGATATATGCATCAGGGTTGTTTAAATATGTGCAAGATTTCAAGAACTGTTCACAAATTAACTTATAAAATCTGCATCCTTTTTTGTGTTTGAAATACGAGAGGTGACAGTTGTTTAGTCGAAGATTATGTTAGTCTTATTGTTCTATTCAAGTCAAGAATTTGGAGCTTGGTAATAAATAAGGAATTTTGGAACAATGGTAACGAGTTCACGGAATGGAGCTGCAATCCTAGAGTAATTCTAGGTTGCTCATTGATCAGGTTTAATTAGTAGAGAAGACACACACAATATGCTGTTATAGCCGCAATTATTTAACAAGTTTCTGTATCTTTTTTACTGATTTATGTGTTTTCTTTTTAGCTTTATGGGCTTGGTATGCTTATACCCAAGCTTGACTCTTTGTACTATGATTTTTTTTATCATTAGAAGCATTGTTTACCGACCAAAAATAAATAAATTATATGATGGTTTGATATAATTAATTTTGTTAATATTTTGAATAAAAGTGAGGATGTTTTGCAAAGAAGGCTTTGGTGTACAACAACAAGCATGCTGCAAGTGGATTTTCTGCTAAGCTAACTCCTCTACAGGTTTCTGAGCTTTCAAGTTTTCATTTTTCGTAAGCATTACATCACTTTTTTTTTCCATCTAGCCTTTTCGATTTCAAATGTTCAAGTCAATTTTGATGACGATATCATATTGTGTCTTTCTATGCTTGTGGGATTGTTCAGGTCGTTTAAAATTGCGCCCTCGACGTTGTTGTTGCTCCGTCACAGGTAATCCATCTCTTCTTTATCATACTTAAAATTCTAAGCATCAATTGTCCTAAATTATAGATGTAGGAGAGGTGAGAAGAGTTTAGAACAAAGTGGCGAACGGGTGCGTAATGTGTGGGAATCTGTCGAATAGTAGTTCGGGCCAAATCCTGAAGAAAGTGAAAAGCGCTGTTTGATGAGCCTGCGTAGTATTAGGTAGTTGGTCAGGTAAAGGCTGACCAAGCCAATGATGCTTATCTGGTCTTTTCGGACGATCAGCGCCACATTGGGACTGAGACACGACCTAAGTATTTTCTGCAAAGGAGGCTTTGGTGTACAACTACAAACATGCTGCAAGTGGATTTTCTGCTAAGCTAATTTCTCTACAGGTTTCTGAGCTTTCAAGCAAGTTCTCATTTTTTTTAAGTAAGTTTTCATCCTTCGTAAGCACCAGGTAACACTTAGTTAAAAATATGATTGGTTTATTAATTTAATATTGCTGATGTCACTGCAGAGATTACCCTAGCTTGAATCTATGTGATTTATCAACAATATTTTAGATAATAATAAAATAAGAAAGTTTGGACCAGTTAACAATTTGGTGCTTCCTATTATCTTGAATTTGTGGTCTTGCACTAAAACTGTTTATCTTCGTGTGAAAATTTTCATAGTTGCTTAAATGGAAATGCATGGTTGTAGGGTACTTGGTTGTTGTTAAATTATTTTAAAAGTAACCCTTTTTATTCTAGACATTTTTGAGGCAGAAAACCTCTTTACAATTTATTTTTCTTGCTGCTTCATATTTGTCAATTTCCCGATTTGGATTTTGTTTAGAATTTTTTGGATGAAAATGGGTTTTCGTTTATTTGTTTAGAGTTTTGTGAATGTAAATGGGTTTTCGTTTATTTTTTGATTTTCTGATACTGGATTCTAATGATTTTATTTAGGATAAGGTCCTGTTTGATTTATCGTTTCTGGGTTTTTTTACCTTGACTTTGATTACGTACTGAAATTGCTCATTTGTATTAGGTGATTTTACATAAGGGAATTTATAGTGGAGGAATTGAGCTTAATTGGAAGTTTTTGATTTAAAAAAATGTTTATTTTGGTACCTTTATTAAAGGTAACTTTTGAAAACTAACTTTGTTTTATGCTTGTCTCTTGCCTATCGATTGTGATGAATTGGTGAAATTTTCTCTTTGTTTATAGAAGAAAATGGAATTACAGTGGTCCTTATTGGTAAATGGTGATTAATAATTTTCCCTGGGTACGTATTTAAGCTAGATTTCTCTCTTGGATGCGTTGAAATCTTGTGAAACTCAAACACGACCCGCCCCTTCACATGGTGTTGCTGACGACACATTCGAGTGACCAGGCCAGCTGATCTTGCGAATACATTAGGGAATCAAGGTGTGTCTTCTCTTAAGTGTCTAAATTGATGCTGAATTCTGAATGGAGATTGTGAACTTTGTTGATAGTTAACTTGTGTTTTATAGCATGTCTTAGCTAGGTTGATACAAATTTGATTGAACATTTATGCTTCTTTAGGTTATTTTAGACGTTGAGTTGTTTGTTTATCTTGCCAGTAATTAATCATGTACCATCATATTCTAAAGATGCAGGGTACTTGTGTATACATATCAATGTGCTAAGAGATGAATTTAAGAACAAACACACAATAGATATGAGAATGTAGTGAATAAAAATTCTAAAAATTATATAGTCATTTAGGTATATATGTAATCTACTGGACTTGATTGAGAAGACAGTATGAATCATGAACGGTGTTTCTTGATTTGAACAGGTATCAAGCATGATTTTAAGAGTGTTTTATTAGAATTGACATTTGTTAAATTAGAAAGTTTGGGTGTTACTGTGAATCTGTGAGGGATGGATCATTTACCTACCATTGAATATTTAATGTATTTATAATATAGTTTGTTTCATCATTGCCTTATATTTTGATACTTATTACCCCTGCTGCATCATCTACTCAGATGGCAATATAAGAATTCAGAACAACAAGCTCTGCTTTTCCAATCTAGGAGATATATCAACAAATGGTCGGCTTAAAAAAACAGCAGAATAGAGGTGAAGCAGTAGTCCCTGCGGCTAATAAGCAGAAACAAAGGACTACAGTCCCGGATTTTGTTATACTAGTATTACATTAAAGTTGAGAGCTTTTATTAGTTTAATGAATTGTGACTTCATGCACTAAATATAAACTCTCTACATATTGTGTCTTTCAAATTGAATGGTTTTTGTTATTTTTCTTTATTTTTTAAAGATTGAAATTTAGTTTAACCAAACCAAAAGTTTTAATACAGAAGATGCAAAATTAACAATATTTTTATAGAATTGTAGAATAAATATATAGATAAATATGCATGGGTATAGATCTTTTGTATTAATAAATTGATTGGACTTGACATATAATTGAGAAATGAATATAGCTACCTGTATAAAAACTTGAGGATCATTATTTGTGAGAAAACAAGCATCATAAAGAGACCTCGAAAGAAAAAATGTTGATAAAATAAAATCTAGATTTTAGAGTTGGTTCAAAATAAGACAATCCAGGGCCTCAAATTTTAGATTATAGGACTGAAATTATCATTATCATCCAAGATTAGTTCTAGGAGAACAAAGGAATAGTTGTGCAGCAAAAAAAAAAAAAAAGGAACACAAAGATCGCGGAAAATAAAGGAATAATAAATCCGTGGGCAAAAATCTAGTTTTATCAATATTTAGAAGAAAAAAAATCTCATTCCACAATATTCATATCAAGATATCTAAAAGTTCAAAATATAATTTCTGGATATTTTCGTCTTTCCCTCAATCCACATGAATTAAATTAAAAATGCCATCCCTAATTAATTGCAAGAACGATTGAAAGATCTAAAGTCACATATTCTAAAATACTCCAATATTTGAACTAGTTGTAAAAAAAGTTATTCTTATCTTATCATGTTATATGATACTCTCATAATAAATTAACCCATTTCAATGTTGAGCCTGATAAAGGTTAAAGTTCTTCTCATGTGTTGTCCGTTACTGTAGCAAAGTTTAATCACAACAAATTACTTCCCTTATTTAAAAAATAGGTCGACCTTTTGCATTCTTTGTAAATTATATGAAATTATTAAAAATAGATCTCGTTTCGACCTTTTGCGTTCTTTGTAAATTATATGAAATTTTATAATTTTTAATGTAAATTAATTGTATAATTAATTAATATGTATACAAATGTATTCTTTTAATAAAAATTATAAATATTAATTGTAAGTAAAATGAGAAATTAATTATTATTTTGAGTATGAGATAATATTATTTTATTTTATTGTAGTTATGGAAACAATTGGTATTGTTGTCATTATGTAGGAAGTATGGAATAAAAAAAGGTTTAGGCCATTTCAAGTTAACCATAGTTAATTTTAGTAATTATAAATTAACCATGGTTGGTTACATAAAAAGGTAATGGAAGACAAAGAGATGCCCATATTGTCCTCATTATTTCAATTGTGTGTATAGTTTTTTTCTATTTTTGAGGAATAAAGGGGGAAACCCAACAATTTACCTCTTGTAAATCGAGAGATCTTTTCTCATAAATCCAATCTCGAATCAAATTTTGGGGCAAATTTGAAATAATGAAAATTAATTTCCACTGATGGAACTCCGCGCTTCAATTCCGTAGACACGATTCGTATTTCTGTGGCTCAAGGTAACCCTTGTGCTCTACTCTACGTATTTTGTGGAACTGATCGTCGTTTGGGGTTTTAATGTAATGTGATTTTATCTACTTGTTACTTCTCTTGCTTCAGCATTTCGATCGGGCTTTTCGGCGTTTTCTACGATTTTTCTTTATCAATCGAGTTTTTGGGATGCCGAAAAGTAACTTCCGAGTTTTCCAGTTTTGCTTTTTTTTTTTCTTCTTCTTCTGTTGATGATTTTTGCTAGTAGTTTAGCTTTTGGATTTAGATTGAAGGTATGTATGCTGTATTCAAGTTGATTTTTTTGTTGAGCGGGTAGTTTGCATTTGGTGCGATTTCTTGTTTCTTTGAAATTTCTGATTTTTCGGAATCCTTTCATTTCTTAGTTGAATGCCCTGCTGTTGGATGACTTTAAATGTTTTAGAGCTCAGTTTCATTAATTTTTTCTTGAATGTTTGTTTCTGGAAAGGAGTTCTTTATTTATCGCTTTTTTTGGATGCTGAAAACGTAGCTTGTTAGCTTCGTTGTTCCATTTTATAAATGTAGTTTTGTTTATTCTGTTGTTGATGATTTTTTCTAGTAGTTTAGCTTTAAGATTTAGATTGAAGATAGGTATGTTGTATTCAAGTTTATTTTATGTGGACACCTGGCGGATTCTATTAATTTCAATGGGATTTTGCATTTGCTGCAAATTCCATAATTGTTTCAATTGCTTTTAATTCCTGATTTTCTGGAATCCTTAATTTCTTAGTTGAATGTGCCGATGTTGGACGAATTAAATGTTTTAGCTCAGTTTCATTAGATGATTGGTGTGAAAATTATATTGAATACTTGTTTCTTAAAGGAGTTGTTGATTTATTTTTGTTTTTATTCTTATGACCCTTAGAGGGAAGCGGTGGAGTGAGGGGTTTAGGGTTGATGGAGTGCAACAGAGACGAGGCTCTAAGAGCAAAAGAAATTGCAGAGAGGAAGTTTTCTGCAAAGGATATGAAAGGGGCAAAAAAATTTGCTATCAAGGCTCAGAATTTATATCCTGAACTTGAGGGCATATCTCAAATGGTGATGACCCTTGATGTTTACATTTCTGCTGAAGATGAAAAAATGCAGGGAGAATCAAACTGGTATGGTGTTCTTGGCGTGACTCCTTTAGCTGATGATGAGACGATTAGAAAACAGTATAGGAAACTAGCTCTTCATCTTCATCCTGATAAAAACAGGTCCATTGGGGCAGAAGGGGCATTTCAGCTTATCTCGCAAGCATGGAGTGTATTATCAGATAAATCGAAGAGAGTAGCATATGATCAGAAGGGGCAGAGAAATGTGTCTAAGAATGAGGGCCCTTCACCAACACCACCGCAAAATGGATTTTACGACTTTGCCCATACCGCAGCTTCTCAAACTAAGGTTCAGAAGGGTAATAACGGTAAGAAGAATCACTCGTCTAGTCCTCATGCATCTCGGAGGAAGGAACGTCGCACTTTTTGGACAGTCTGTCATCGATGTAAGATGCAATATGAATATCTTAGAATGTATCTTAATCATAATCTTCTCTGCCCCAATTGCCATGAAGCCTATTTTGCTGTGGAAATTAATCCTCCATCTAACAAGGGGTTTAAGGTACCTCAGCCGAGCGATTCTCAGGCACAGAAGAACACGAGCCAGAAAGGAAATCAACATGGGGTAAATCAGAATAACTTCCAGTGGGTTCCTTTTTCAGAGTCAACGGGTGCTCAATCAGCTGTTCAGGCTGCAAATATGGTTCAGCAGGCTTATCAGAAAGTCAAACGGGAAAGGCAGAAAGCACAGGCTGCTGCAAAAAGGGAGGAGGCATTGAAACGGAAAAGTCTTGCTTCCAAAAGAACAATGGGTGGGGAACCCTCTGTCTACTCTGATGCTACCAAGAGAAGAAAAGGGGTTGAAGATTGTGGTGTCAGCAAAGAGAAAATGGAACAAAATGGCACTCTTCACCAAGAAAAACGTACGAGCAAGGATGTTGGCATTAAAGATTTGTTGATTGAGAAGGTTCGTAATGAAGTACATAAAAAGCTCAATGAATGCCTCTCAGCTGCAATGGTGAGAAATGAAGATGGTCGGGAGGTTCTTCAAAATAAGAAAGAAAAAGAAATGCCAACAACCATAAATGATGGTATTGTTACTGATGGTAGTCAGAACAATCTTTGTGAGTCATTAGATAGAGAGAGTCAACTCCCTCTAACTAAGCTGGTTGACCAAATGTATGTAACTGTGTTGGATCCCGATTTTCATGATTTTGACAAGGGCAGAACGATAAAATGTTTTGGAGAGAACCAAATATGGGCTGTGTACGATGATGATGACGGGATGCCGCGCCACTATGCC
Organism: Galeopsis tetrahit; assembly: GCA_963675135.1. Classification (NCBI taxonomy): domain Eukaryota; kingdom Viridiplantae; phylum Streptophyta; class Magnoliopsida; order Lamiales; family Lamiaceae; genus Galeopsis; species Galeopsis tetrahit. Next base: position 32,389,733 of record OY776127.1, read on the forward strand.
ATGATTCAGAGTGTGATATCTCTAAATCCCTTCAAGGTGCAAATGAGTTGGCTCAGTTCTTCATGTTGGCTTTTGAGTGGCTTCTTAAGAACATGGGGGGAATTCAGAGAAAGAAAGCACGAAATTTGTACCTCAATAGACTGTTTCTCACACAAGGTCCGATGGACGAAAAGCACTGCTAAGAAGCACTTCTTCATATACCCTCGAAAGGGGGACGTCTGGGCTTTGTACAGGAATTGGTCCCCGGAGTGGAACGAGCTCACAGAAGAGGAAGTAATACACAAATACGACATGGTTGAAGTACTCGAAGACTATGATGAGGAGATGGGTGTAATAGTCATTCCACTTGTTAAAGTTGCTGGATTTAAAGCTGTATTTCGTCAGCATTTCAACACATGGGAAATACAAAGAATCCCGAAGGAGGAAATGTCTCGATTTTCTCATCAGGTGCCCTCGTATTTGCTTACTGGCCAAGAAGGAACAAACTCACCTAAGGGCTGTCTTGAGCTGGACCCCGCAGCCATTCCTTCTCAATTTCTTGAAGTGATGTCTAAAATCGAAGGAATTGAGTTTATGGAGAGGAACGAGGATATTGAATTTGTGAAGAAAGCAGTTGATTGTGATAGTAGTACCAGCACCTATGTGATAGAGGGAACTTCTTAAGTTCAGATATTCAGAAATCGAATCATGACCCAACAAAATTCAGAAGATTTCTACCTGATTATCTGGAAGGTATCATTTCTGTGATAGAAATCTATGATAATAGGCCAAGATATAGGAAAAAGTGATTGAAGAGAAATGAAGTGGTTAAAATGTTTGAGTTGCTGGAATTATCATCTCTTAATGGTGATTAAACAGGTACTTAAGTGGGTGGGAGCTGTATATATTCTTGCTGAGAGTTGAATCAGATCACCGGTAGGTAGTTGCTAGTCTGAGATTTTGTGAACCAGGTTCTTATATTAATGTTATACTTTAACCCACCAATATACGCTTTTCTACTTCCATTTTCAACATATTATACCTTATATTTCTCTCATTCAACTGTATTTATACCAATTTTGTTTCTCACTTTGATGTTAATTTTATGTATTTTCTTGTTCCATTTTGTGCTTAGCATCTGCTCATTGTTCCTGTAGGTGATTGGAATCTGCAATATAGGCAGGCAACTTCTTTGCTAGTAAAAAGAGTGAATTTTCAGTATACCCATTGCTTTCAGTTTTTAGGGGAAAAAGTTTGCCTGCACCAGATGTGTGTTTTTTAGAAGTATTAGGAGGTGTCTAGTTTAAATCTTTCAATGAGAACATTTTTTGGTTGAGTAATAATGGAAATAATTGAAGATAAATGATTATAAGGGGGAGATAGTCAAGTAAAATAAGGTAATAATTAACTTATTTTGATGCCGATTATCCATACATAGCAGTATGATGAAGGCGGCAGGTGATATTTTCAGGTGATATTTTTTATTCTCATTTAACTCCCACATATTTTAGGTTGTGGTTGGTTGGGGAGATTTGATTTGAGAAGATATTTAAAAAGAAAGAATTTAAAAATACAGTAAAACCTCTATAAATTACCATGGAATTTTTTCAGCAAATTTAGTACATAAGTATTAAAAATATATAATTAACTATTATATTCATAGACGCATGCATCAATTCATTGGAATTACTTAAATATACATGTTTACATTAATTCATTGCACTTAAATTAGTATTATAATCAATTAAATATATTCATGCATGATGAATGAAACATATATAAATCTCAATATAGAAATAAAATAATTCATAACACCCAGTCATGTCTTCTTATCTAAAAGACATCGTAAAATCATCCATGAATAATCAAACGCAAAATCATTCATGAATAATCAAATGCATAAAACATTATGTGAGTATAAGAGATCGAGAACATTCCACATACACTCAAAAAGATTTACAAGAGTGTGGGTTGATGAAAAAGATTTATAAGAGAGAACATGCCATAATATTTATAATTGTGCTAATATTTATGAATTATTAATTTAGAGTTTTAATGGAACCTAATATTTATAAAGAGATTTTTCGAAAAATTATTATCTTATTATCTTATTGAATTTGATAATTTTTTACAAAGGCCCAAGTCGGACTAGAAGATTTTATTATTTTAGAGAGTTTATTAATTTATAGAGTATTAATTTATAGAGGTTTGTAGATGAATTTTAAATGACATGGTTTTAGTGATTTTTTAAGTCTAACAAGTGGAGTGATCAATTTTAACTAAAAAAAAATGTTAAGTACTTGAAATTCATTCATTTACTTTTTTAATTCAAACAAGTGGAGTGGATTTAAATTATAAATTTAAAATCCATACCTAAATCCCTCCATCTAAACACCTTATATTCATTTAGATTTTTTGAACAAGTCTCCTCCTTCGTTTTTTTTTATGCGTCCCCCTTAGTTATTTGAGTTAACACTTCTATGAAATATTTTATACATAAAATATACCCCTTCCATCTCACTATAAGTTTCCTACTTTTCTTTTATTGATATCCCCCAATAAGTTTTTCATTTCATTTTTTTTTTCATTTTTGCCATGTGATTTTCTCTCTCCCAATCACATCACTTAAATTTTATCTATTATTTTATCATACTTCATCTCATACCCATCTATTATTTTCTCTCTCACCATCACATCACTTATACTACATCTATTATTTAATCATATTTCTTAATCAAAACAACCAAAAGAAAGGGGAAACTTATAGCGGGACAGAGGGAGTACTTAATTAACGCAGTTTCTAAAAAATTGTTGGTAATACTCCCTCCGTCTAATTTCATTATTCCCACTTTGTTTTTTTGATTGTCCAATTTTATTATGCTCATACCTTTTTTGGAAATAACACTATCCATACTACTTTATTTTCACTCTTCTACCATCACTTATTTATCCATTTTGTCATTCACTTTATTCATAAACAATCATTTTATTTACAAAGGGACCCCACAATACACTACAAGAAAACTGCAATTTAGCCGTGAAAAAATTTGTCGCTAATTCTAATATTTTCGTCGATAACGTGAGTTAGCGATGAAATAATTTTGTTGCAGGATTTGTTGCTATACGCCCGTCGCTAACGTGTTTGCGACAAAAAAAATTAATTTTGTTGCAAATGTTTGCGATGAAAATTTGAGTTTCATCGCAAAATATTAGTGACGAAAATTTGAGTTTCATCGCAAAATATTAGCGACGAAAAATATAAGTTTCATCGCAAAATGTTAGCGACGAAAATATGAGTTTCATCACAAAATGTTTGCGAGGAAAATCAAACATTTGTCGCAAACACGTTAGCGACGGGTGTATAGCAACAAATCCCGCGACGAAATTATTTCATCGCTAACTCACATTAGCGACAAAAATATTAGAATTAGCGACAAATTTATCCGATTTACAAATCATTCTCTAAACCCACTTTCGTACTCGACCAACCCATCCTGCACCCACACCCGACCCACCCCGACCAAACCCAACAAAACCAACTCAATCGTTCTCTAAACCCACTTCCGCACTCGACCCGCCCAACCCGCACCCAACCCACACCCATTTTATTTAAATAAATATTTTATTTGATCTTGGTGGGAATTGAACCCGGGTGGATGGGCGCCCATAGCTGGGCGCCTACCACTCGGGCAGACAGCTCTTTTGTTCAGTTTTTAATATTAATTATATATATATATATATATATATATATATATATATATTCAATTGTTACTAATTTAGTTATTTTTACTCATTTAATAATTTATTTCACATTTATTAATTGATTAATTTTTAACTTGTAACCATTATATATGTATATATGTGTATATATATTGTAATTTTTAAAACAATTCCAATTGTAAAAAATCAATGTTGCTTTAAGAATTAAAAAAAACAATAAATATTCAATTCAATCTTCATTCTCTCATCTTTATGTCCATCTTCATTTGCATCATATCATATTTATAAATATTTTTATAACATTCATACTTATTTATAAGACATAAAATTTGGAGAATTATTAAACATTTAATTATATAAATCGATTTTCTTGATTTAATTTGCATAGTTGATTTAATATTAGCCACAAAATATAATTTTCATTGTTTTTCTTATTATTAACAACAAAATAAAATAATTTGTTAAAAGTGTAGCGATAAAATATTTTAATTTTGTTGCAAATATTAATTCCAAGAAATTAGCCACAAAAAATATATTTCATCGCAAAATAATAATGACTAAATATAATTTTCATTGTTGTCCTAAATATTAACAACAAAATAAAAGAATTTGTTGTTAGTTTAGTGATGAAATATTTTTATTTCATCGCATAAAGTAATTTCAATAAATTAGCCACAACAAATTATATTTCATTGTAAAATATTAGCGACAAAATATAATTTTCATTGTTGTTCTGATTATTAACAACAAAATGAAGCAATATGTTGGTAGTATAGCGATGAAATATTTTAATTTCATCGCAAAAAATAATTTCAATAAATTAGCCACAAAAATTTCTATTTCATCGTAAAATATTAGTGACGAAATATAATTTTAATTGTTGTTCTGATTATTAACAACAAAATGAAGCAATTTGTTGCTAATATAGCGATGAAATATATAAATTTTGTTGCAAAAATTAATTTCAAGAAATTAGCCCCAAAAATTTCAATTTCATCGCAAAATATTAGCAAGAAAATATAATTGTCATTGTTGTTCTGATTATTAACAACAAAATGAAGCAATTTGTTGCTAATATAGTGATGAAATATATAAATTTTGTTGCAAAAATTAATTTCAAGAAATTAGCCACAAAAATTTATATTTCATCACAAAATATTTGCAACGAAATATAATTTTCATTGTTGTTCTGATTATTAACAACAAAATGAAGCAATTTGTTGCTAATATAGTGATGAAATATATAAATTTTGTTGCAAAAAATAATTTCAAGAAATTAGCCACAAAAATTTCTATTTTATCGCAAAATATTAGCAACGAAATATAATTTTCATAGTTGTTCTGATTATTAACAACAAAATGAAGCAATTTGTTGCTAATATAGCGATGAAATATATAAATTTTGTTGTAAAAAATAATTTCAAGAAATTAGACACGAAAATTTCTATTTCATCGCAAAATATTAGCAGCGAAATATAATTTTCATAGTTGTTCTGATTAATAACAACAAAATGAAGCGATTTGTTGCTAAAATAGCGATGAAATATATAAATTTTGTTGTAAAAAATAATTTCAAGAAATTAGCCACGAAAATTTCTATTTCATTGCAAAATATTAGGGACGAAATATAATTTTCATTGTTGTTTTGATTATTAACAACAAAATGAAGTAATCTGTTGCTAATATAACGATGACATATATAAATTTTGTTGCAAATATTAAATCTAACAATTTAGCGACGAAAATTTATATTTCGTTGCTAAAAATTGATTTTAGCAATGAAATTTAGATTTGTCGTAAAATTTTCGTCGCTATTCCCCCTGTTTCTTGTAGTGATATGTCATCATACCCTCAACTTATCTACTTTATGAATAAACTAATCAATATTCATTAAAACTCGTGTCTGGAGAAGTGGGCATTTTAAAATTGGACGGAGGGAGTATTTAACTTGTGAATTTTTCTTTCAAATTACTTTAGGTATATTTTATGTATGAACTATTTCATAAAAAAAATTGTGTAGTTATTTTTACTAATCATTAATAGTTTAATTGTATTTCACTAAAAAAATATTACAAGTTTTACTAAAAGTGACAGGTTTATGTAGGGGTGAGAATGAATCGGGTTGGGAATGTGAGTGTGGTATTTAATTTTTTTTTGCTCAAATCTAGTCCATGACCTATTATTGATTTTTTCTAGAGGTTTGATTTGACTTCTTTAAATAAATAGGTCTGCCCCAACCTTTTAAAAACTTTTTTCGTCTTTGCTGTGATATTCATCATACCCTCTTTGATGGTCAAAACAAATCATGTAATTTAGTGTTAGAAAACATAATTTGTAATCTGTTGTAGGTTACCTAAGTTGTTAATATAAAGTTTAGTAGTTTAAGTCTAAGTCTTAGTCGTGTGGGATCAGTTGTATGTATATCAGCTGATACCACATCTGGATTAACACACACTTGCTCAATATGAGAAGAGTAGAACATTGAAGACTTGAAGACAAGGAAGTTCATAAGTAAAATCAGATGACAATGTTCTTGTATACCTTAGTCAGCTGATAGTACGTTCATGAGATCAACCGACTGCCTATGCCAGTTGATATGGACTTCAAACCTTAGAAGATCTTGTCAAAGCCTAACACCTCAAAGAAAAATTGTTCTTCTAATTTGATCCGCTGACAGTATGCATTAAAGAGAAGGCAACAACCTTAAAGACAAAGAGAATGTCGGACCTCATCTGTCAGACTCATCTGAAGACAAGACTCATAGTCTAACCAACTCAGCTGACGTGGACCAATGTGAAGATGTCAACACAGCTATTGAGTTGACTAGGACTAAGGCTATTATGTTCGTACAATAACATTTAATGAGCATTAAATGCACATTCCTTTTATAGGAATGTTTGTACCTGAACAAGTATGAATGATCAAATCTACAAAGATCGTGACCATACTTAGAAGATTTGGTGGCAACGACTATTTTATCCAACGGCTAGTTCGAGCTCAAATCCTCTATAAATACAAGATGTTATCCAAGCGATAACACACAAAAAATTACAAGAGAAAACTCACATCAGCCGAGCAACTATTCTGCCATCAGCTTACTGAAATTCTTAAGAGTTCTAAGAGAGCCAGTGTTCGATCCTGAAGAATCATTTAGCTCTAAGTTTCCTAACAATCTAAGTTTGTATCTCAAATACTATAAGCTTAGAAAAATGTTGATTGAACTTGTTGTTCATCACACTAGTTGGTATATTCATAAACTCAAACCCTACTTTCTAAACTTTGAAAGTTAAGTGTTTGTTGTTTATAACAACTGATTGTAAAAGTACTTGTTCTTACAATAACAAGTAGAGCCAATTGCACTCAGATGATGTATCGAGCTAAAAAGTCTTCTCTTGGAACTATAAAGTAGCAAGGACCTTATTTATTAGGAATTAATATCACGGTTAAGGTTGTGAGAGTGGAGTAGGACTGGGATTCGAACCACTATAATGTGTTATTTACTTGCTTTATATTCTTTATATTGCTTATCATCTGTTTAACTATCATAATATTTCTTAACATAAGGCGCATCAAAAGAGTTTTTTTTTTTTTTTTACAAATATACTGCGCCAAAAAGAGAGCCATACGGTTGTTGTCTCTTGAGACGTAGTCACGATCCCACAGGAGGAGATTCTTCATATAATCTCGAATATTCCGGACAAGGATTTCCTCCTCTCCTACCACATCATATGTAGCTCGAATGGCATCAACCAATAGACATGAATCCGTTCGCAAGCTAGAATTTTGCAATTCCCTAATGATGCACTTCTTCAAACCAAATTCTGCCGTAGACAACTCAGCTGCTAAGATAGATCCAGGATTACTAATACGACATCCCCCAGCCAAAACGATGTGAGCATCCTCATTAATGACCACATAACCCACCGCAAAGAAGTTTTTTTCTAAGTTAAAAGCAGCATCCGTATATAGTGTCAAACAGTTATTCAAACCAAAATGTTCGTCCCCTTCCTTTGGGCGATTATTCTTTAGCCTTTGTGAAAGATAACCAGTGTTTGAGAAGTCATGCCAATAATCAATAGCCCATTTTACCTCGAATTTCAGGGGGAATCTGGTACGAGCTCCATCTTTATCACATAAATGAATCCACTTACAATGCTCTCTCCAAATTGCCCAGGAAATAATGACATGAGAAAAGAAATGCTTGTCAAAATGATCTTTTATGGCATGAAAAAACTGGACAATCGAACCATTAATAAATTTCTTAAACATTTCCCAAAGTTCCTGATTTTTCCATACTCTTTTAGCAAATCCACAAATGAATAAGACATGAAGCGTATCAGCAAAATTCGCACCACAACACAAGCATGAAGAAAGAATAGGGACATGATGTCTTACCAGGTTGCTTTCGGTAGCTAAAGAATTGTTAAGCAATTTTCACCCAAATATTCAAATTTTAGGAGGAATATGAAGCTTCCAAAGATAACCCCAAATAATTGTCATGTTGTCTTTGCCAGAACCAGAGGAGCAGTCTACTCTATCCTTATGATTATGATCATGGAAAGCAATCAAATAATCAGAAGCAACCGAATAATTACCTGAGGAATTACCTGGCCATACTCTCTGATCCACCTTGTTAGCCCCCAAAAGAGGAACTTTTAAAATAGCCTCCACTTCAAACGGCAAGAAAGCATTTCGAATGAGTTCCTCGTCCCAAGTGTAATCATTTTTTATGAAACGGGCAACCATAGAAGCACTAGCAATACGTGACACGACTTTTCCCTCCTTCAGACCTGTAACCCATCGATCTTTAAAAATATGGACCGAATTACCATTGCCAATTCTCCATCAAGTGCCAAATTCTAGAATTTCTCTACTCCATATCATTGATCTCCAGATGAACGAGGGATTATAGCCCAGCTGCGCACTTAAAATGTCATTCTGACGAAAATAACGGACCTTAAATAGCCTGCTCACAAGAGACTCAGGTCGTTGCAGGATTCGCCACACTTGTTTAGTAAGTAAAGCCTTGTTAAAAAAGACTAAACTTCGGAAATTCAACCCCCCTTCTTCTCTAGGCTTGCACATATCTCTCCACTTTTTCCAATGAATTATCCTATGCTCTTCAGTTGAACCCTACCAAAATCTAGCTATCAACCTCTCCATGTCTAGACAGATAGATGTCGGAATACGAAAGCATGACATTGCATAAGAGGGAATGACTTGTAAAACTGACTTAATAAGAACTTCATTTCCCCCCTCAGAAAATTTCTTGTGACTCCAAGGGTTAATTCTTTGTCTAATACGATCCACCAAATAACTAAATTGGAGCCTTTTAGTTCTGGCCAAAAAAGTGGGGAGCCCCAAGTAGACATTATGTCCATTTGTGGAACGGACCTCCAGAATTTGTTTCACCATCTCCTTATTCTCTCTTGAAATCTGTGGATTAAACGTGATAGCCGATTTCTCAAAATTAATAAGTTATCTGGAGGCGTCTTCATATGTTTTAAGGCATTCTCTTAGAGCCAAACATTCAACTTTGGTGGTTTTCAGCAAAATCAATCTATCATACGCAAAAAATAATTGCGAAATATTCAGAGCTTCCTTGGCAATCTTAATACCCGAAATCTTCTTCCGATTCAAAGAGGCAACCAACAGAGATGATAGGCTTTGAGCAAAAATAACAAACAAATAAGGAGATAATCCCCTTGTCTAAGGCCTCGGGAAGGCTTGAAAGATTCAGCCAGGCTTCCATTGATGCAAATATTGTATGAGACTGAAGATACACACTCATAAATCAACTGAATCCATTTGGAGGAAAAACCCAAAACCCTCATGGCTTCTTTAAGAAACGATCATTCCACCCGATCATAGGCTTTACTCATGTCCAATTTGAGTGCAGCATAGCCAACCCGACTCTTTGAAGATCGAATCCAGTCCCAGTGAAAACATTCAAAAGCAATCAAGATTGAATGCACTCTAAAAAGGGTCAACTATATCATCCATAAACATCTTCAGCCTATTAGTAATGACCCTCGAAAGGATTCGATAGCTCACGTTACATAAGCTAATTGGGCAAAATTGAGTAACTTTGGTCGAATGCTTTACCTTTGGAATTAAAACAATAGTCGTTTTATTCCACGAATCCAAAGGTATCCCATTATTTAAGTGCCCCAAAATTTGTTCCGCCACTTCCTCCCCAATCGTATCCCAGTTAACTTGATAAAAAGAAGCTGGGAAACCATCAGGGCCCGAAGCTTTCCATGGGTTAAGATCTTTTATATCTTTATTAACTTCATCCCGAGAGAACGGCACATTCAATAATTCCAATTGGTCCTCCGAAATCCTTTTTTCCATACAAGCAGTTGCCTTTGTCACACATTGTAGGCTAAGGTTGCATGATGTAGACAATGTCCGAAAATACTCCACAAATGTCTCTTGAATGCTCCTCTCATCAAACACCCAATTCCCTGAATCATATTGAAGTCTGGTGATTCGATTCATGCATTTCCTTTGATTAGCACGATTATGAAAAAACTGTGTATTCCTATCACCCTCTTTAAGCCATGATATTCTTGATCTTTGCTTCCAATACCATTCCTCCTGAGAATACAACTTCTCCAATTCTTTTTCACAAGCATCAACCCGCCTAAAATCCGGAACCTTATCCTCATCATTTAGCTGCAGCTTAATTTGATTTTGAGTATGAATAATACGATTTTTTAAAGTCCCACCCTTCTTAGAAACCCAAATTTTGATACTCTTACCACATCTAACCAATGATTCCTGCAAATTAAGCCCATTTTCCTTAGCCACCCAAGTGTTCCTCATCATATGTTTAAAATTCGGCTCTTTAATCCAATGATTCTCAAACCGAAAGTGAATTATTCTTCTTGGTTCAACTTGCTTTGAATTCATTTCACATGAAATCATAATAGGTCTGTGGTCCGAGCCCATAAAATCCAATGTTTTTATAACATAAGAAGGGAACAAATTCAGCCATGTTTGAGAAGCAACAAATCTATCCAATTTTTCTTGAATGTACTCAGAACCCCCTCTCTTATTAGTCCAAGTAAACTTAGGTCCATTGGCTTTCAAATTAATCAGTTCATTATGATCAAGCACATCTTGAAATTCGAACATTCTTGATAAAGATTTTTTAACTCCACCTCTTTTTTCAGAATGAAAAAGGGTTTCATTAAAATCTTCACCAACTAACCATGCTTTTCCTCCCATATGAGTATAGTTATAAAGCCTCTTAAGGAGTTCCCATGAGAATTTTCTATCAGCCAAATTTGGGTGTCCATGAAACCCTGTAAATTGCCAATTTTGATCATTTGAGGACAAAGAACAATCAATATGCGCATTCGAATAAGAGATAACATCAAGAGTAACATTCTTCCATAACATCATCAAACCACCCGAACAGCCTAAAGCATTAACATAAAAACAATACTGAAATCCAAGTCTAACTTTCAAAAGCTCAGTTCTAACTGAGAAACACTTAGTTTCTGATACAAATAAAACATAAGAATTCAAATTAGAAACAAGCCTATGCAGATGGCTGAACGCTCGAGCACTACGAATACCTCGAGCGTTCTAACATATCACGATCATTCCCGGCGGCGGGGCTAATTCACCTCAGCCTCCGCCCCATGATCAACCTCAATCGCAGACCCATAGAGTTCAAACATGCTGCGAGCTTTCTTAAAGAGACCCTCCGTCTCTTTCACCACTTCACTCTCTGACCAACCACGATCATCTCCCCAAAACTCCATCACTTCGCCCGAAACATCTTTCCAGGCCCTTTTCTTACAAGGAAGTAAATTACTCTGCACAGAACCAGTCTCTTCAGTAACAACATTGACTCTAATAGGCTCTTCAGCTTCCGGAACCGCAAACCTTACTTGAACATCATGCTCATAAACCGGAACAAAAGGATTTTCACCCAACAAAAGGACTCTAAAAGGATTTCAACAAAAGTGTCATATTCCCTGGAACTAAGATCCCTCCCAACAAAATGAATCACCCTATAATCTTTCCCATTCTCCACACCAATAAGGGGTTCCTTCATAAGACAATGTTGAAATCCAGCTGGAATCTTAAAAGATAAAGGATCCAAATACGTACATGTGCGAATATCAAATCTGCCCTTATCAGTTGAAGTAAAGGCACCTTGACCATATACAGATCCACTCCTCCTTGGCATAAGTTCTTCAAATCTACGGACCACTTGCCTATCTTGAGGGCCAATAGCTAGACGCGTCTCCACCTCATCATCCTCAACAAGAACCGCCTTTCCTTTTGAGCATCGTCTGGCTTCCTCTTGAACTTGTTCTTGCATTCTTGCATGTTCACTGGCACCAATCTGGAGGAGATTAAAGAAATTTTCCAACTCCTCAGCCGAGGGGCTCTTCTTTTTATCTGCCTGAAGCCATGCAGGAAAGAAACGGTGCTTCTTACACCAGTCCTCATCTTTTCCGTAAGCCAGATTGCACTCTTTTTCGAAATGATCTAACATCCCACAAAGCAGACAAAATCTGGACAATCTTTCATACCTGAAAACAACCGTAATTAGATCATCTTCCACAGTAATGTAAAAGAAACGACATAGGGGTTTAGATACATCCAGCATAACATGAATCCTCAAACATTCCCCCCAAGCCTCATCCCCATCCTTAGTGTCCACCTCTAGAACTTCCCCCACAATACTTCCAATCTTCATCCCTAATATCTTGCTCATGGCGAAAAGTTGCAACCCATGCACTTGAATCCAGAAAGGAACCGAGCACAGATTAAGTTGAGACAGTTTTTCTCCACCATGCAATAGCTGCAAAACAATAAGAGAGCGGCGAAGATTCCAGGGCTGGCGGGATGGCACATCTTTGACCTCAGACTCATCAGCAAAAGTAAGGAGAAAAAGGCCCTCCCCAATACTCACAATCCGTAAAGGATTCCTCAACCTCCATATGCGCCCCAAAACCTCCTTTAACTCAGCAATGTTGAAAGTCCTCCTTGCAACAAATCTCATAGCCACATAATTTTTTGGAATGGCAAGTTCTGCTTTTTGAGCGACGATATGAGTAGTTTCCTGACTCGAGATTCTAAAATTCACCATCATCTCATTGAGAGATTCCACCATTTTAGAAGAGAGAGAAGAGACTGTGTGTCTTGTAAGAGAAAGAAAGTGGGATGAGGAAGGTGAGAAGCCTTCTACCCAATATATAAACCTACAGCCCCTAGAGAACTTAGTGGTATAAAAAACCACGGCTACAAAACCACTCCGAAAATCAAACGTCGGACAATTTCGATTGAAAAAACCCCCGAAAAAACTTTGCCCAATCCGCTTCAAGAAAATCATAACTTGTCTCCAAGAAATCCACAGAGACAAAATAAAACCCCCAATGCATACGCGAGTGGGCCACAATCTTCTGAGAAATAAAATCCCTCCCCAAAATCTAATGATTGGAAAATTTACACCGCCCAAGACAAACTGATAGAAAGAGTAAGAAGAAAGGTAATGTCGAATAACAAGAAGAGATGAGAGGGAAAGCGTGAAAAGTGACTCCGGGAACCGAATCGGCGTCGGTTGAGAAGTTTCCAGGAAAACTTAGGAAGAACAAGATATCCCTTTTTTTAGAGAGAGAAATCTCGAGGTGACTTACTACTATAGTTGATTTGATTCATACTCAACATAAACTTTCAAAAGAGTTAAAATATTACAAGTAAGTTTTTCATAATCATTTGATATCAAGTTAGCTAATAGCTCATACATTGATTTATAATCATACTATGAAAAGGTTTTCATTCAACCCACAAGTCTAAACATTTAGGGCTTACTATTCCGTACCAACAGCTGAGTAAATAGTTGTTCAACTGATCAGCTAATAGCAGTCAGTAGGTTGATTATCTATTTAAACAAGTGTTAATGCACCTACAACACTGGCCAAAGAAAAATGCATTACCACTTGAACAACAAAATGTTACTACTACAACAAACAATTGTTACTACTCATGCAAATAATACACCAGGAAACTAAAAAAATTAGTGCCCCAAAAATACCCACAAAAAATGAGAGATAAACACAGAAAAAACAGAAAAATAAACTACACAACCGACAATACCACTAAAAATTAAAAAAAATAATAATGTTTTTACTCTATCTTCTTAAACAAAATCAATACTCCCTCCGTCCCTTACTTAATTACCCATTTTACCATTTTTTATGTCCCTTAATTACTCATACCTAAAATAGTAAAAGAGCATTTTAACTATCCCCTCAAAACATTATAATATTACATCAAATGTTATTACTTTATTCACACTAAAAAAAACATCTTTATTACTTTTAAAGTTAAATTTTTTTTTACTACCATCACTTTTATCTCTCATAATACTAATGCAAAATTCATACATTAAAACTTGTGCCAAAAAGTTATAGGGCCGAAGGGAGTACTAAAAACTCAAAAATCTGATCAACATTACATATTCAAATGTGTAGAACAAATGATACAGAGACTAAAGTTTTCAAAACAATTCAAACCAAATAAGGTAAAAAAATTGGCATAGATGAAATGTAAAGAACAAAACAACGAAAAAGAGAAACAAAAATAAGAAAAATACTAGAAAATAAAAGAATCTCAAAACTCTATAGAGGAAACACACTCATTTATACCTTGACAGTCAAACGTCTTTCGCAAAACCACTTGCAAAGTTAACAATCGTCGTGCGTGAGAAAACCATCGTAAAAGAGACCAGAAAAATCGCAAAATATGAAAGTGAACGGATAAAACGCAAACTCTGTAAAAACAGAAGAATAAGGAAATCGTCGTGAACAACACCCAACAATAAACCTCCTTTACAAAAAGAACGAAGAGAGGAGAAGGGCGAATAAAGATATTATTAAAAAAGAAAAGAAAAAACACCTAAAGCTATAAGTTCACACGACGAACCAGAGGTCGGGGTGCCGTTAAAACCTTGCCCAGGAAAACCCTCCTTAGGGACAAAACTCGGGTCAAGGAAAAAGGTACCCCTCTCTAAGTAACAATCTTATTGAAAAAAAATACTCAGTGTTCATATCACTATACAAAAAAAGAGAGATGATATACGGGCATTGCCCTCTCCAAATGGTGGAGGTGGTCCAAAGTTTGGCAAGAGATTCAGTTGCTTGGTTCGCTTCCCTAAAGATTTGGGTGAAGTGGACCGTCATGTCCTCCAAAAGGTGGCGTGTAATGTTCTACAAGCCCCGAAGTCTCCAAGGAATAATCTGAACGAGACCCTGCCAGGTTCGAACTGCCAACTCCGAATCAGACTCAGTCCATAAGTGTCTCCAACCCTGAGAGTGAGCAAACATAATAGCATGAAGCCCCGCCGCAATCTCAGCCTCAAGGGGAAAGACCCAACCAACACTGCGGGCGAAAGCCGCCACAAATAAACCTCTTGAGTTACAGAACAACGCCTAAGCAAAAAGAGCCTTAGAGAGGAGATACAACTACCATACACATTCACCTTGTGCCAATCTAGGTCTGGCGGGAACCACCTAACTGGGACCGGGACCCGAACAGATCGAGGGCCACTGAACCCCCAAGGCTCGTCAAACAGCCAAGTCACGAATCGAGCCATCCCCGTGACCCCTAGAAAGGCGAATAGACTCACGCACCCTTGAGAGGATAAGGGTTAAACATATATGAATAGACTCACGCACCATCAAAGATAACCCTGTTACGAATATGCAAGATGGCCCAAACAGCAGTGACAAAGGTTACCCTCCAAAACTCCATAACCTGTGGACTAAACGATATACCCAAGGCCTGGAGAAACATATCATGGAATCCTAAATCAAAGTACAAATGAACCTGAAAGTATAAACAAATAATAGAGAAAACCTAGCGTGCGAAGCTGCAATCACAAAGAAGGTGATCAGTGGTCTCCTCCGCAACTCTACAAAGGGGGCACGTAGAAGGACGTGAGATCCCATAACGCAGCAACCAATCTGTAGTGGGAAGCTTGGCCTAAATTTCCCTCCAAATGGTAGTGGAGCGGCACATAGGAATAAAAGAGCCCCAAATCCAAGAAGACCAGCTGACACGAGGGAGGGGCTGCCGAAAAAGATCATAAGCCATAGTTGAGTCAACTCCCCTGAAACCAAAGAAGCCTAAACAAGGCGATCCGGGCCCATAGCAACATGGATGGAAAGAATATCCTCAACCACGTCAGTGCATGCCAAAATAAATGGTAGCGAGAAGTGCCAACAATCATCATAGAAAAAGTCCCCAACTTTCTCCACCAGTGAATCTCGAAACGGGCCCTGCAGGCCAAGGCGATCAGAGATGATGTACCCCAACCAATTGTCATGCTAGAAACTGGCTCTAGAATTGCTACCAACTACCCAACAGGATCCATCATATAGACGAGAGAGGTGTCTCTGAATACCAGGGCAATAGAAGACACCCTACCATAGGAATGAGGGTGCCCAGACGGCGTCACAAACCGACAATGCAGAATATCCAAGTTTGAAGAAGAGTTTTGGAGGACGTCCCAAGCGAGCTTGCAAATGAAGGATTCATTGGCAAGCTGTAAAGATCTAACCCCAAGGCCCCCTTCAGCTAAAGGAGTACATGAACACTCCCAACTGACGGAACAAGAATTATTCCGCTTGTTCACATCCACACTCCAAAGAAAGTTCTTCATAGCCCTTTCCACTGTCTTCAATAAAGGCCTAGGCCAGCGATAAACCATCATAGTATGCACGAGAGGGGATATGATAACCGAATTAATGAGGCAACAACGCCTAGAAAGGGAGACAAAACTGTCCTTTCACCTGCTAAACTTTTCTATAATTGAGTCTACAGTCTGTTGTAGGTGGGTGCGACGAGGGGCACCAGTGAAGGACAGGGAACCTGCAATAATACCAGTTTCACGAACCATGCGACGCCGAATTCGAGCAGGAACAGAGGACCCATAGAAGACCCTCGATTTCGGAGGGTTGGAGATCTAACCCGACATCGAACCGTAGGCCTGTAAAATCCTCTCCGGAGCTAAAATATTCTACATTATCGCCTGAGCAAAGATCATGATGTCATCTGCATAAATGAGATATCGGGGAGCACGGGGGATGGCAGCAATGCGACCTTGCTGGATGTCCTAGGCAATCCATCTTCCAAGGGCCTCCTCAACAATACAGACAGAAGTGGGTAGAGGGGGTCACCCTGACGAACCCCCCTCGAGCAAGGAAAGAAATCAACTGGCATCCCATTAATCAAAACAGAGATTCGAGACGAGGCTAGGACCGAACTCACCATCTGGATAAAGCCCTCACCAAAATCCATCAAACAGAGCATAGTAAAGAGGAAATTCCAAGAGACAATGTCAAAAACCTTGATCATGTCGATCTTCAAGGCCATATAACCCGCAACTCTCGGATTATCCAAGATGTTCGCTATCTCAGAAGCCAGCGCAATGCAGGTATGGATCCGCTTTCCAGGAACAAAGTTGAACTGGAACGGAGTAAGACACGAACCCACAAAAGTACCCAAACGGGTAGCCAGAATCTTCGTGAAGACCTTGTACAAGAAGTTTCCCATAATAATGGGCCTGAAATCCCCCACTCTATCAACCCCCTCCTTCTTAGAAGTGAGGGTCATGAAGCAAGAGTTAAGACCAACCGGAACCACCCTAGTCCTGAAGAAGTGTTTGACTGCCTCGTAGACGTCATAGGCCACGATATCCCAGCAAGACTGAAAGAAGCCCCCACCAAAACCATCCGGACCCGGGGCACTGCTAGCATCCATATCAAAAACTGTCTTACGGACCTCGTCCGAAATGGGGATGCTCGTTAGGAGGGCATTATGAGCCGGACTAACTGAAGGATGAATGAATTTCAATAGGCGATATGCATCAATGACAGTATCCGGGTCAGACGAGAAGAGTTGAGAGTAGTACGAGACCACATGTCCACCAATAGCCACGACATTTGTAGAAAGGACATCATTTATCCACATGGAGATCTTGGTGAGACCCGCAGACCGGATCTTATGCATGATGTCTTTCAACCAACTTAGTTTGTTCTTCTGAGAGAGATGAGCTTGATGACGGGCAAGTAACCCATTAAGCTCAACCTGTGTTGATTCTCCGCCTCAAAGAGAGACTCTAAATCCCCATCCAAATGAATATGACTATGAATATTCAGTAGACGAGCAGTAATACTATCGATCTCCACAAAGATGTTCCGAAAAACCTCCATATTCCAAGTCCCGAGAGAAGCTTTCAGACGCTTCAGCTTCTTCACGACTCAAAAGATGGGGTCACTAGTAGTAGGGGGAGGAGCCAAGAATCTGAGACTGTCTCTAGAAAACCGGAGTGAGAGACCCACATATCAAGGAAGCTGAACGGGTGGGGGATACGAGGAACCAAAGTGTCTAGAGAGAGTATAATAGGGTGGTGATCCAACATATCTCAGTGAAGGACTAAGGCCTCGATGCCCTGCCAAAGATCAAGAAAGGATTGAAACCATAATACAATCTAATTTGGCTGCAATATATCCGTGATGTGCATGTCTAGTGGACCAGGTGAAATGAACTCTAAAGGCATCTAACTCGAGGATACCTGAATCGTATAAAAAGGATTGAAACTCGTTAACAACTTGTTGGTTGCCCGTAGTACCCACCTGTCTCTCGTGATTACCCAAAATAGAGTTGAAATCCCCCATAATGCATATGTTGAGGCCTGAAGGCCTATGATATCCGACCAGAGACGACGACAGACAATGTAGTTGTTGTGTGCATGAACGAACCTAAGGGACCAGGATCGAAGGCCATCTGACGCATCAACAACTACCATCTGATCTAAAGCATGAGTAACATTGAAGGTCACGAACTAAGGCTTGCATAACAACTGAATGTTCGGTATGTGGTTTGGGCGACTATTCTCAAAGCACCAACACAAATTGAGACTTCGAATGAATGAAGGAGGAATAGAAGAAGATAGTACCTTGGTTTCGTAAATAGCAACCCAATTCAGATTGTGGGAGAGGCAAAGCTGACGGAGAGCATTCTAAGTCATAATGTTGTCAATACCACAAATGTTCCACGAGAATACAATCATGGAACTTGAGTAGAGCCGTGTGTCGACGACTACATCTCACTATCATGGACCCAACTGCCCACTCTTTCACGTGCTGCCCCGGTCAACTTCGTAGCGAGAGCATCTGAGGAATCATGGGTGAAGTCATCATTGGCCCGAGCATGAACGCGAGCAAGAGCCTTAAGACTCTCCTGACTGAGGTACTCACTGTGGTGTCTGTGATATGTTATAACCCTAGCATAGTTGGTAGTCGAGCGGCCATGTTCCCTGTTGACTGTCGCTCGAACAACTGAGACAAAAGGAGGGGTCTGCTGCTAAGAACGTAGTAGTGGTGATGATTCTCAAGTGGGGTCCAGGTGACCCTCCTCAAAGTGCAAATCAGTGTGGTCCTGATGACCTTCCTCATCAATAAGGTCCTTCTCCAAAAGATTCAATTGGGCCTCAAAGGACTGCTCTCCCACTATGTCTTCTTTAGAAAGGACCCCGAAAGAGTTAACCAGCAGAATTGAGAAAGCCGTCTTCATGGTTGGGTCCAGTTGACCCCCCATATCCGAGCCCTCATTTCCCAAGTGATCCTCAAGAGGTGAGGAGGTGGTCACTATGGTGGATGTGGGGTCAATAATGCCCTACCTACCCTGGTGGCGATGACGAGACCGTGAACGATCATCCTTTCTACCCTGGGCTTGTCTGCCCCTGTCCCTCACGGTTCCGACAATTTTGACCATCATGGCCTAGTAAACCCTGATCCTGATGGTCTTACTAATCTAAGCCCCCAAGTCCTGATGACCCTCTTGTCTACTAGGGTCCTAGCGACCCATAGACTTTCTACAGGCTGCCGGAGACTGACTTGTGATGTGACAGTGGGTATAGAATTCTGAAAGCTTCTCATAAAATACGGTTGCAAAGGAGCAATGGCCTGCTCTCTATTATATAATTCGATCTTGTAGGGCCTGCTGCATGTCAATCTCAACCAGTATACATGCATAGTGGCCCATATCACGAGTTAGAGTTCTCTCGACGATCTTGAGGCCAGAGCCTCCAGAGTAATCGGGTCCCAATACTCCATGGGTAAGTCAGCCAATCTAAGCAACACCTGTGCCAGACTCGAGGTAGAAACACAGTGAGAGAAACCAAAAAAATCAAAATCGCGAAAAAGAGGAGAGGAGATCTTTGAGCTGATGGAGAAGACTTGAAAAATGAGAAAACTTCGAACCAAGAGCATGGAGAATCTTTTTTTTTTTTTTAAATTTCCTAATTTAAAATTCGAACAACTATTTCGAACAATTTAAAAAAAAAAACAAACTAATATACAATGGGTAACACTTGGGTACCCCCTAGTGTACCGTACCCCCTGACTTTAATTTTAATTTTTTACTTATATTTTATATGCACCCGCTAATTTAATGTGTTCATCCCCAAATTATTGTTTTGTTACAGTTATCTGCACCCGCTCATTTAACGAGTTCACCCCCAAATAATTTATTTTTTTACCACAGTTATCTGCACCCGCTCATTTTATGAGTTCACCCTTTTTTTAAAAAAATAATTACATTTAGAAGACTATATTATCCATTTATTAATTTACACAAAATATAATAAAATGAACCCTAGTGATTCATTGTCGAGTTACCGTCGATTCACCACCAAATCACCCATATTTTTTGAAAAAAAATCGTAAAAACATAATTTAAAAAAAACTATTGAAATTAGGCACAAATCTCGATTTTTTTTTAAATTTTTCTTCACCCTCCTTTTTTTCTTTCAATTTTTGAGTTTTTATTCCAAACTTTTTATTTTTTCGTTTTTTACTTTTCTTTTCTTTTTTATTTTTATTTTCCTGTCTTTCTTTCTTTTTTATTTTTTCATGTGTATTTTTTTTAATTTTAATACAAAATAATATTATAGGTATAATTTTATTATAGTTTGTACTACAATGAGTAATAACTAGTAATATCATAAACATAATATCATTAACAATAATTAGTAATATCTTATACAATAACAACTAATTCCACACATCTAATTATATTCAATAATACCAAAAATAATTATCAGTAATACCATGAAAAATAATCAGTAATACCATGAATAGTAATCAGGAATACCAGTAATATCACAAACAATAATCAATAATACCACAAATAAAAATCAATAATACCATAAAAAATAAACAATAATACCACAAACAATAACTAGTAATATCACAAAAATAATCAATAATACCACAAATAATAACCAGTAATACTACTTCAATCTTGTATTTATGAGCAATAATCAGTAATAACAAATGTAACCCCAAGGAGTTGGCCTAGTGGTGTAGGCTTGGGACTTAGGAGTATGCTCCTCCCTAGGTCTCAGGTTCGAACCCTCTAAGATGCAGAGCGCAAAGCTCTGACTTTAAACGGGACCCCCGCAAGTGGGCGGTGGGATTGGTCCCCCGGGATTAGTCGATCCAAGATCGGATACCCGAGACTTTAAAAAAAAAAATCAGTAATAACAAATATGCAATACAATAAAAAAAAACTAGTAATACCACAATTAATAACTAGTAATAATCGGATACCCGAGACTTTAAAAAAAATCAGTAATAAAAAATGTGCAATACAATAAAAAAAAACTAGTAATACCACAATTAATAACTAGTAATGATCGGATACTGACTTTAAAAAAAAAAATCAGTAATAACAAATGTGCAATACAATAAAAAAAAAATTAGTAATACCACAATTAATAACTAGTAATGATCGGATACACGAGACTTCAAAAAAATCAGTAATAACAAATGTGCAATACAATAAAAAAAAAATACCACAATTAATAACTAGTAATGATCGGATATCCGAGACTTCAAAAAAAATCAGCAATAACAAATGTGCAATACAATAAAAAAAAAACTAATAATACCACAATTAATAACTAGTAATGATCGGATACCCGAGACTTAAAAAAAAAATCAATAATAACAAATGTGCAATACAATAAAAAAAACTAATAATACCACAATTAATAACTAGTAATAACAGTAGCAAAAATTAGTAATACCATTAAAAAAAAAGGAAATAATAATACCACAAACAATAATTATAATCACTATATTATTATATTAATAATTATTGTATTTTGGGGAATTCTTTCACTCTAAATATGGAAAATCTAGTTACAGTAATTAAATTGCAATAGCAGCCAGATTAATCACAAATTTCATCAATCTGACACTAACTATTTTATCTAACACACAGTAATAAGTCAGTACTCCAGTACAAAGTAGTAACTAAAATTGACTTAATTGATCTAAAGCAGAAGGAAGGCAGTGGCTACTAATAAGTCAAACTCTGTAATTGAAGAATTATCATATAAACCAACAGTGAACTAAGGCAAAAAAAAAAAAAAAAAAAAACAGCAGCAGCAGAATTCTACAGAAATTAGCCAAAACGCAGCAACAAATCAACAGTAGAAATAACTGCAAATTAAACCAAAGCACAACCTAAAATTTGTTAAATTTTTACAAAGTCCACACAAAATTAATAGTCGCTACACATTGCAAAACAAGCATCAGAAACAGAGTAATATCCAACAGCACACCCACAAACAAATAACAACAGTTTCACAAACTAATAGGAACAACAGGAATAGCTATCCAACATCAAAGAACAATAGCACTATGCAGCAAAATAACAACTTATATAATGAATGGGATGGACTGTACAGAGACAAACACAAGAGTTCCATAATTTTTTTTAGAATAAGTGAAAATAATTATACTTTTGAAGAAGTAATTACTGATTATGATATTAGTGGGACACCACCACCAGAGCCAACATTAATAAGGAGATCCTCAACATTCCTCTTCTCACATAACTTGGCTGGGACAGTACGACTCCACTGACAAATTCACGGCTTTCAAAAGTGTTGCAATTTTCTCCGTAGTAATCGTGAGGGGGTAAAGCGGCTGACATAGGTGCAGATCCCTGTCCAAGTCGCAATCGGAGGACGATATCATTGTCGGCGCCGGTAGAGAGTCTACCAAAAATAGATTCTTCTCCTCACGGTGTGTTACAAACAGAGTCAGAGTCGCGTTTCTTACTTTTAAGAAATCGCATTTCATTTATTTTGCTTTCCCTAAACGATGTCGTTTTGACATGGGTAATTCATATAAATACCTAATGTATTTCGAATTGGAGGATATGCAGAAATTAAAACCAATTCTATCTTTTCTCTCTCTCGTTTCTCTCTCTTCTAACAGAAAAGATCGCACATATTGTGCGCATCTTTCAGTGGTATCAGAGCCAATCCTTTCTTCTGCTGTGTAACCTGCAAACAAATCAACAATGGTGAACCAAACTGAGAAGATTGCTATATTAGAAAATCAAATGAATGAAATGAAGGATGAGCTATCAAAGAAATTTGATGCTAAGTTTGAGGCTATGGTTGAAGCATTCAAGCTGCAAATGGAGATGTTAACCAAAGAGATTAAGAATAATCGTGGAAAAGCTCCAATGATGGAAGAAGACTACGGAGAAGCTGCTACAGTGGGCAGATCCGATGGTGGTTTGCTAGGGACACCACCAGGAGCTAAGACATCACCTGAGGTAATTCACTTTACAAAAAATACTGAAACCAGACCCCAGGGTAGAACTCTCAAAATGGATTTTCCAAAATTCAATGGAGATGATCCAAGAGCTTGGATCAGAAGGTGTAGGAAATATTTCATGTTTCACCCCATGAGTGACTATGAAAAAATTGTTCTATCAGCTATGAATATGGAGGGATCTGCAGATTATTGGTATGTGGATCAGATGGAGGGTAGGGAGAACATGCTCTGGGAACAATTTGTGGTGCTTGTTATAAACAAATTTGCTAATATGGATGATGATAACTTGATAGGCAAGTTTAACAAGTTAACACAAAAAGGATCAGTTAAAGAGTATATCAAGGAGTTTGAAATACTCAAAGCTTATATGGGAACTATTCTCAAACATCTTACTGAGGAATATTGGATCCAAAGTTTCATAAGTGGACTGAAGGAGGAGATTGGGAAGTTTCTACACATCATGAAGCCAATGATGTTAGATGAAGCTATGCAACTAGCAATCAAGCAAGAGGACTTGTTATTGGTGCAGACTAGGGGTAACAAGCCTAATGCTAGGCCTAATACCAATTCTAATTGGAAGCAGCCTAACACTGATCCTAAAGAGAAGAATGGAGCTGAAAGAATACCATTTCAAAAGAGATTAACCCCAGCTGAAATGGAAGCTAGGAGGAAAAAGAATTTGTGCTACAATTGTGATGAAATATATCATGTGGGGCATAAGTGCAAAAGGTTGTTCATAATATCAGTAGATGTTGGAGAGGAAGGAGAAGAAGAGGGGTGTCAGGAACTGGTTTTGCAAGAGTTGAAAGATACAGGGCAGGAGCCTATTGTATCTTTACATGCTCTGGCTGGACATAATAGCCCAGACATTGTCAGAATCAAAGGGAAGGTGGGGCAGCATATAATTATGGTGTTACTTGACTCTGGAAGCACTCATAGTTTCATAGATCCTCACACAGCAAAGAGATTGGGTTATGAGATAGAGGAGGCTAGCTCACTTGTTGTCACAGTGGCTGATGGCAGTAAGGTGGAGTGCAATACTAAGTGTGCTCAAGTTGAATGGGTAATGGGTGAATGTAAGTTCATTGCACCTATGAGGGTACTCACTTTGGGAGGCTGTGACATGGTGATGGGTGTAGACCTTCTAAGTCAATTGGGGCCAGTCACTTTTGACTTTAAGAAGCATAATGTGCAATTTGAAAGGGATGGGAGAGTGATCAGCTTGCAAGGGATCAGTAGTGAATTGCAAGTAACTATGATCACTGGAAAACAGCTTAACAAGCTCATCAAGAAGAAGTCACAAGGGGAGTTATACTTTATGTGTTATGTTAAGGAAAACAAGGAGGTGGATAAGTGTATAACAGCACCAGATTTGAAGATACTCTTGGAAGAACACCAAGATATCTTTCAAATACCCACCACATTGCCACCACAGAGATCACATGATCACAAAATCAAAATTAAAGAGGGGGAAGAACCAGTCAAGCAACATGCCTATAGATATCCCTATCTACAAAGGCAGGAGATAGAAAAATTGGTGCATGAAATGCTAGAAAGTGGCATAATCAAGCCTAGCCAGAGCCCCTATTCTTCACCCGTGCTGCTAGTGAAGAAGAAAGATGGAAGTTGGAGATTCTGTGTGGACTACAGAAAATTAAATGCAATCACAATCAAAGATAGTTATCCTATTCCTTTGATTGATGATTTACTAGATGAGTTGGGACAAGCTAAGTATTTCTCTAAGATTGATTTGAGGGCAGGTTATCACCAGATCAGAGTACATCCTAGTGATGTCCCAAAAACTGCATTTGTTACTGTATCAGGCTTATATGAGTTTGTGGTGATGCCATTTGGGTTAACAAATGCCCCTGCCACATTTCAAGCTGTGATGAATTCAGTATTTAACCCTTATCTGAGGAGGTTTGTGTTAGTATTCTTTGATGACATACTAGTCTACAGTATGGATATGGAACAACATGAATTCCATTTGAAGCAGGTTTTTGAATTGATGAGACAGCATCAATTATAGGCTAAGGCATCTAAATGTGTGTTTGGACAAAATGAAGTGGAGTACCTTGGTCATATTATAACTGATCAGGGGGTGATGGCTGATCCAAACAAAGTTAGAGTGATGCAAGAATGGCCTAAACCAGCTTCTGTGAAGTCATTGAGGGGATTCTTAGGCCTCACTGGCTATTACAGGAAATTTATCATGCACTATGGTCAGATAGCAAAGGCACTTACTCAAATGACTAAGAAAGGGAAATTTGAGTGGAATGGTGAAGCTGAAGAAGCTTTCTTAAAGCTTAAGAAGGCAATGATAGAGGCACCCATCTTACAACTACCTGATTTCTCTAAGGAATTTATTGTGGAGACAGATGCAAGTTATGGGGGGATAGGAGCAGTTTTGGTGCAAGGAAGTAGGCCTATTGCTTTTATTAGCAAACCTTTTGGGGTGAAGAATTTGGGTCTGTCAATTTATGAGAAGGAGTTCTTAGCCATTATTTTGGCTGTAGAAAAGTGGAGAAGCTATTTGATCCATGCACCTTTCACCATTAGGACAGATCATCAAAGCTTGAAGTACTTGCTGGAGCAGAAGATTTCTACTCCTCTACAACACAAGTACTTGACTAAATTACTGGGGTTTGACTACAAAATAGAATACAGAAGTGGGAAGGAGAACATAGTGGCTGATGCACTATCAAGGCAAGTTTTTCATGAGGATGGTCAATGTCAAGCATTAACTGTGATCAAACCAGCTTGGATTGAGGAAATCCAAGAAAGTTATGAGGGAGATGTTTTGGTGCAACAGGTTATAACTGAGGCTTTAACCTATCCTTTTAATGTCTCTTACTTCACTTACAAGGCTGGATTGGTAAGATATAAAGGGATATTGTATGTGGGCAGTGGGCATGATTTCAGGTCAAAAGTCATCTTTTTTATGCATGCCTCTAGTGAAGGGGGACACTCTGGAGTTCAGGTGACCTATCAAAGGATGAAACACACATTCTGGTGGCCTAACATTAAGCAAGATGTGCAGAAATGGATAGCTCAGTGTCAAGTTTGTCAAGTGTGTAAACATGAAACACTTAAACAACCTGGATTGCTACAACCACTACCAGTTCCAGAACAAGCTTGGAGGGATATCACTATGGATTTCATTGAGAAGTTGCCCATGTCTGAGGGGAAGGACACTATTTGGGTGGTGGTGGATAGGTTCACTAAATACAGTCACTTCATTGCCCTATCTCACCCATTTACAGCCTCTCAACTAGCATCAGTGTTCATGGACACTATCTATAAACTACATGGCCTACCTGCTACTATTGTCTCTGATAGAGATAAGATCTTTACAAGCCACTTTTGGCAGCAACTGTTCAAATTGCTGGGGGTTAAGCAGCTTTTGAGTACAGCTTATCACCCTCAGACTGATGGTCAGACAGAGAGGGTGAACCAGTGTTTAGAGACATACTTGAGATGTATGTGTGGAGCTGCACCTAAACACTGGGCTCAATGGTTGTCACTAGCTGAACATTGGTATAATACCAATTTTCACACTGCCCTAAAAATTTCTCCATTTGAGGCACTCTATGGACACAAACCTATTCCTCTCACAATAGGTCCCTATCTACAAAGCCAAGTACAAGGGGTGGAAGATTCAATTAAAACCAGGCAAATCATCATACAGAAACTCAAAGAATTACTACAGAAAGCCAGAGATCGAATGCGTCAGTTCGCCAACAAAAATCGAAGTGAAAGGGCATTCCAAGTGGGAGAGTGGGTTTACCTCAAACTCAAACCTTATCGCCAGAAATCAGCCCATGGCAAACACATTTGGAAGCTCAGCCCAAAATATGCAGGGCCTTTTCAGATCTTGGAGAAGATTGGTGAGGTCGCTTATACTTTGGAGCTCCCACCCACTGCAAAAATCCATCCAACATTCCACGTGTCACTACTCAAACGTCGAATTGGAAGTAATGAGGGGGTGATTCGAGACATACCTGAGTTCGACAAGGAAGGTAAAGCTCTGCTGCAAGCTGTAGCAATCTTAGCTCGAAGGTTGGTCAAGCGAGGACAGTCACCGGCGACGGAGTTTTTGGTTCGTTGGGCCCACCTGCCGGACGAAGAGGCTACTTGGGAGGACTTTTTGGAGATGCAGGCCAAGTACCCTCACTTGTTTACTTGAGGACAAGTACAATGTGAAGGGGGGGAATTGTTACAAACAGAGTCAGAGTCGCGTTTCTTACTTTTAAGAAATCGCATTTCATTTATTTTGCTTTCCCTAAACGATGTCGTTTTGACATGGGTAATTCATATAAATACCTAATGTATTTCGAATTGGAGGATATGCAGAAATTAAAACCAATTCTATCTTTTCTCTCTCTCGTTTCTCTCTCTTCTAACAGAAAAGATCGCACATATTGTGCGCATCTTTCACGGTGGCATCGGAACCTTGCCTGCGCCCACAAATTGTCACAGTTGAAGAAAAATGACGCTAATTCCTAGCAGTTACCTCAACCGCTCCTCATACTTGAATTTCATCACTTTTTGCAAAATGACCCTAAAGTCTCAACCTCTCCGATCAATATTAATTATTCCTTTTCGACAACAAAACGGTACACTAATCTAGGGTTTCTGCAAGGAGGCTGTTGAATTTTTCAAAATCAGAGGGATGAGAGTGAAAAAAAGAAAGAGAAAAGTAAAAGGAGAAAATAAAACGCGTCAATGGGTAAAAATATAAAATTAAATTTGAAATTGAGGGATGAACTGTACCCCCGCGTGTATATTAGCACTAGTGTAAGACCCGGGGTTGAAATAAATTTATAATATATTTAAATTTATTAATTAAAAAATATTGAAATATGTATACATTTGTAAATTCGTTATTATATTAAAAGATAAAAAATAAAATATGGTAGCAATATATTATATATATAAATTACATCATATATATTAAGAGAATTATAAATTTATTTATAAAATAAATAAATATGATAAATTACAAATTGCGAAAAACTTCCTTTTAGACAACATTCATTGTGCGTTTACGTATTTTTTCATTTAAGTGTAGACAAATAATTTTTAATTCACTCTTGATTCTAGATGTTGCAATACATAATTGTCCGTGTAAACAAAGGTTTAGGAAGGTACACACATACCATGGAAAGATACTGATTTTGGCTTTTATTTATCATCATTGCAAAAGACAATAGAAGAAGAAATTGTCTTCTTCGAAACTTTACGGGAGCCATGTCATCTGAAACACTCGATGTCATTATCGGGATAAAACTTTACTACCAACATTTCCCCAATCATGCAAAATAGACATCAACTATGCCTTCTAACTATATCTCTTAGACAAAGTGGGATAGCTCAAGTGGTTAGAGCACCACTACCTAGGCCTTAGGTCCTGGGTTCGAGTCATGGGGAGGGGAAAAAGGGATGGGTATTTAACTTCCATCAAAAAAAAAAAATATCTTATGCTTCGATCAAGTGCCTCGAAAGTCGAAATACACTATGTGATCATAACTCAACTTTTCAAAAAATGAGTGAATTGTGTTGTACAGATATATGATCTGAGTTTGGAACATACATTGATGAAATTCTACTTAACATACTCACAATTTTTATAAAGTAATTTAATCTCAAGAAGTGTATAATTCTTTGCTCAGCGATCAAACGTACTACTAAGAAAAAATTATTAAATTAAAATATTTATATTATAAAGTAACATTTATTTAATAAAATAATATAAACATAAAACATAATTCAAATGTATTAGATTAAAATATTTATATTATAAAGTAGCATTTATTTAATAAAATAATGCAAACATAAAATTATAATTCAAATGTATTAGATTAAAATATTTATATTATAAAGTAGCATTTATTTAATAAAATAATACAAACATAAAATTATAATTCGTACCCGGTAATTTCAACGATCAACTTCTTCTTCATAGTATATCGTCTAACATTGCCTCTGGTGTCATTTAAAAAATCTTGTCTGGACAACTTATACTTGATGATGGAAGTAGAATCGGAAATCAATTTCTCCGATAATGAGTTGATGCCCAAATACTTGTCTCCATTATTCCATCAACATACTATATATATATATATATATATATATATATATATATATATCATCTAAGAGTCTCATTGCATAACAATCATCTTTGAATACAGGGTATACTACATTTTCAGTGGTTCTAATCTCTTTGTCTGACCTTGAATCCTTAAGGTACTAAAAAAATCAAGTAATGTTAAGTAATGTTGTTCATCAACTTCTAGTGGAATATAATTCAATTTTCACAATAGAAGTCTAATGTTCTTTCTGGGAACCCACTTGTGATCTTGATTATTACAAACATGCATAAAGGGAAATTATATGTACGTAATATTCCTTACAAATTCACTTGATAGGTGATAGAGCTCGTGAAAAAGGAAGTTGTAGCTTACTTTCCAGGATTAGTAATTTTAGATTAACGAATTATTTATCGTTGTGCATTCCATTTTGACGCATCAATTAATATATGAATATTTTTTATAGTTTATATAATTTATTAATCTCGATTTGGATGACAATAACATATTAATTATATATTAATGAATAAAAAATTATTTTAAAATACTAAAAACAATTATTATAAAAAAACTATATAATAAAAATGAGGTACATATGGATAAATTACTCAAGACGAATTAATCTTTAATTATTTGCGTTGATTGAATAAATAATATTGAGGATTATTTTTGTGAAATATTTACATATGAAATATGTTTAATTAAAAAAATTATAAAAATTCATGGATCATATTTTACCTATAAATTTTTAACCCTGCTTATCCAAATTAACTATATTTGATGTATAAAATATTCCATAGTATAAATTTTTGAGAACAATATTTGAATATTTTTAGGAATAAATAAAAATTTTACATAAATTTTAAATGATATTATATATAAGTATAAGTAAATAAATTTGTGAGATTTGGTTGAAGTTAATGCACATAAAATTAAGTGGAATGTTTCAGTTATTTTTTTCAAAATTCAATGCGTACATTATTGTATCAAATTTAAAAGGACAATCAAATAAGGGACTAAAGAAGTAAAACATTTTCAAATATAAATTGATATCATACAAAAAAAGGTTAACAATCTCATACGTTAAACAATTTCTTCAAAACACAATTTTATATTCTATGTCATCTCTTAACTATTCTCTTAATTAAAATAATAAATGTTTTCCTTAAAAAATTAATGATTATTTTTTTTTTTGTTAATAGTAATAAAATTCAATAATTACAAAATCGTAGAGATCAATCATTGGATGATGGTAATTTTCTTAGTTAATTAGTTAGCAAAAGTATGGAATAATAGTTGTTTAGTTAGTTAGCAAAATTGTAGCCTATAATTCATTAACACGTTATATATGCTAACTTAAAATTTGTTGCTTTAAAATATAAATCAAAATTTAATTAAACGATTAAAAATTTTCTTAATTGTCTTCCATCACGCACATCAGTGTATAATTAGTTAGCAAAAATTATGGAATAATAGTTGTTCAGTTAGTTTAGTTAGCAAAATTATGGAATTTTTTTGGTAGCCTATAATTCATTAACATGTCTTCATATTGAAATGTTATATATGTTAGGAAATTATTATTTCCTATATATATGGGCCACATATTTAGTGCAATTATATTAGTCATTTATAATTATATTTATTATTGTGATACGATTGACTATTAAAATTAATATTGACTTATGAGTAGATACCAAATAGGACTTTATTACGGGAATTATGGGAACCCTAATTCAGTACAATATAAAGAGCATATACGCCCCCGATATACTAAATCGCATACAGTTTTCTGCTCTCCCCATCAAGAGTGAAACGAAACCCATACGGAGATTTAGTTGAGGAAGGCCATAAAACCACCCCATCGATCGAATAAAATTGGTGAGGCATTTCCTACACAAAATATTGCTATGGATCCAGGTATTTCACTAAATTCCCTAATTCTTAATCTATGAGCGTGTTGTTGTCCTAGAATTTCCGCAATATATGTTGTACTACATGTATATTTAAGTAATTGAATAAATATTTCTGACAAGTGGTATCAGAGCGGTCTTCACTGCTTTATGATTGAGATTTATTGGATCTATCGCCTTTCATGATTTTATCGGTTAGTAATTGATTTTTATATTTGACTCAATTATACCGATAATTTGACAAATATTAAATGAGGTGCATATTCAAATCATTAATATCCATTAAATATGGGTTTCATGATTTTTTCTGTTAGTAATTGATTTTTATATTTGACTCAATTATACTGTTTTGGGGATTAAGATTCATGTTTATGCTGATAATTTGACAAATATTAAATGAGGTGTTTTTTTGGAATTTTGAAGTAATACTACTACTGTTCTTTTTTTTAATGATAATTCATATTTTGAGTGGATGAGTAAACGCTATCATCAATTAAGGTCTAATTTGGTTTGTAGACTTTAATTGAATTAAATTGGGGACATGACAATTATGCTATTTAATTGAAAATAAAATTAAATCAAGTCAATACTTATAATTGTTCTCTCTCCAGTTTCTATTGCTACAGTTGATAATGTGTCTGCTCAAATTAATAACATCCCAAAGCTGAGTGGGACGAATTTCAAAATTTGGAAAGAGAACATAGAGATTGTTCTCGGTTGTATGGATTTCGATCTGGCTCTTCGGTCTGATAGACCCATTCCTACTGAGGATGACCCGAAAGAGGTCAAAATTGAGAAATGGGATCGATCTAACCGAATGAGTTTGATGATCATGAAGCGATCCATTCCGGAAGCATTTCGGTGCTCTATTACTGAGAGTGAAAATGCTAAAAAGTTCCTTGAGTCCATTGAGCAGTACTTTCAAAAAAATGAAAAGTCAGAAGCGAGTAGTCATTTGTCGTCACTCGTTTCCATGAAGTACAAGGGCAAAGGGAACATAAGGGAGTACATTATGGAGATGTCTCATCTTCGTGCATTTGATTTTGATCTCACTTCCTATACACTTTGGGCAATTCAAAGTGAGTTATAACACTCAAAAGGACAAGTGGTCCCTTAATGAGCTTATATCTCACTGTGTGCAAGAAGAAGAGAGGCAGCAAAAGGATAAGACTGAAAGTGCTCATTTGACATTTAACTCTCAGAAAAGGAAGACAAAGAGAGCTAAGGGTACTGCAGAGGGATCTTCTCAACAAAAGAAGCAAAAGATTGATGAACAAAATTGCTTCTTTTGTAAGAAGTCGGGGCATATGAAGAAAGAATGCCCCAAGTACGCTGCATGGCGTGTTAAGAAGGGTACACCTCTAACTTTTGTGTGTTCTGAAGTGAATTTATCTTTTGTACCAAAAGATACTTGGTGGGCAGATTTTGGTGCTACTACTCACATAAGTATGTCTTTGCAGGGTTGCCTGTGGAGTCGACCGCCAAGTGATGCTGAAAGATTCATCTATGTGGGCGACGGCAATAAAGTTGCAGTAGAGGCTATAGGGACTTTTAGATTGCATTTAAGGACTGGTTTTTATTTGGATTTATTTGAGACATTCATTGTACCGTCATTTAGACGGAATTTAATTTCTATTTCCTGTTTGGACAAATTGGGATTTTCTTGTTCTTTTGGAGATAATAAAGTTAGCCTCTTTCAAAATTCAAATCTCATTGGTACTGGTTCCTTAATTGATAATCTATATATAATTGATGTTGTTACTTCCCATAACATTATACTGCAAACAAAGTTCTAAAAGTACAAAAAAGAAATTCAGTGAGGATTCTGTCATTTTGTGGCACAAGCGCTTAGGGCATATCTCTAAACAGAGAATGCAAAGGCTTGTGTTAGATGGAATCCTTGATCCCCTAGATTTGACAGATTTTCAGATCTGTGTTGAGTGCATCAAAGGGAAATTAACAAAACAAAAGTAAGGAAATTAGGTGCCGAAAGAGCTAAGGATGTCTTAGAACTTATTCACACTGATATTTGTGGTCCATTCCCTACAGCATCTTGGAATGGACAACGATACTTCATTACGTTCATAGACGATTACTCTAGATTCGGCTACCTATATTTGATACATGAGAAATCCCAATCTTTGGACGTTTTCAAGTCTTTCAAAACCGAAGTTGAACTTCGACTTGGAAAGAAAATTAAGGCTGTTAGATCGGATCGTGGTGGTGAATACTACGGACGATATGATGGATCGGGAGAACAACGTCCCGGGCCCTTCGCACTTTTCCTCAAAGAGTGTGGAATTGTTCCACAATACACAATGTCGGGGTCCCCCAGCATGAATGGTGTTGCCGAACGGCGAAACCGAACTCTTAAGGATATGGTAAGGAGTATGATCTCTCATTCATCCTTGTCAGAGTCACTTTGGGGAGAAGCTTTGAAGACCGCAGTACATATTCTCAATAGGATACCTAGCAAAGCAGTTACCAAAACCCCCTATGAAGTTTTCATGGGCAAGAAACCTAGTATTAGACACTTGCACATCTGGGGTTGTCCAGCTGAGGCGCGACCTTACAGGCCGCATGAAGGAAAATTGGACTCAAGAACGGCTAGCTGTTACTTTGTTGGTTATCCTGAGTATTCTCGGGGGTATAAATTTTACCATCCCACATCAAGAACCTTTTTTGAAACGGGAAATGCTAGATTTCTTGAGGATATTGAGTTTGGGAGGGAAGATATCATAAGGAATGTTGTCTTTGAGGAGGAATCTGTTATTGATAGTGATATGGTTTCTATACCTATTGCTGCTCAAAACACAATTCCAGTGGTAGAGAATGATGTTCCTAACGTCATTCCAAATCAAGACAACAATGAGATTCTTCCTCCATTAGCTGAAATACAAACTCATCAACCTCAAGAGGTGCCATTAAGGCGATCCACTAGAGAAAGGAGAAGTGCAATTTCGAATGATTATGTAGCATTTCTCCAAGAACATGAGGATGGCATAGGTTTAACAGAGGATGATCCAATCACCTTTGCACAAGCCAAATGTAGTTCTAACTCTCAAAAGTGGATTGATGCCATGAAGGATGAGATGAAGTCTATGAGCGATAATGACGTTTGGGATCTTGTCAAATTGCCTGAAGGTGTGAAACCCATTGGTTGTAAATGGATATTTAAAACCAAGAAGGATTCAAAGGGCAATATCGAAAGATATAAGGCTCGTCTGGTCGCCAAGGGCTTTACTCAAAAGGAGGGTATTGACTATAAAGAGACCTTCTCTCTAGTATCATCGAAGGACTCGTTTAGAACTATTATGGCACTGGTAGCTCATTTTGATCTCGAGCTACACCAGATGGATGTAAAGACTGCGTTTCTCAATGGTGACATTGAAGAAACAATTTATATGGCGCAGCCGGAAAACTTTGTATCCGGAGATCCAAAGTCTATGGTTTGCAAATTAAAGAAATCCATCTATGGGCTTAAACAAGCATCCCGTCAATGGTATCAAAAATTTCATCAAGTCATTACTTCATATGGTTTCGAGGTGAATGTCGTTGACGATTGTGTATATCACATGTTCAGTGGGA
Organism: Galeopsis tetrahit; assembly: GCA_963675135.1. Taxonomy (NCBI): domain Eukaryota; kingdom Viridiplantae; phylum Streptophyta; class Magnoliopsida; order Lamiales; family Lamiaceae; genus Galeopsis; species Galeopsis tetrahit. The sequence goes on from OY776127.1 coordinate 32,424,689, forward strand.
GTAAATACATTTTCTTAGTTTTGTACGTCGATGATATTCTACTTGCTAGTAGCGATATAGACTTATTGTGTGAAACTAAGAGATTTCTGACGAAGAAATTCAAGATGAAAGATCTTGGTGAAGCCTCTTTTGTATTAGGAATCCAAATACTTAGAGATCGTTCTCAAAGTATTCTTGGATTATCGCAAAAGAGCTATATCGATAAGGTTTTGAGTAGATTTGGCATGAAAGACTGTAAACCTTCGGATACCCCTGTCGCTAAAGGAGACAAGTTTAGTCTTAAACAGTGCCCTGATAATGACTTTGAAAGAAGAGAGATGCAAAAGATTCCCTATGCGTCGGCAGTGGGAAGCCTTATGTACGCTCAAGTTTGTACTCGTCCTGATTTGGCATTTATAGTGGGAGTATTAGGAAGATACTTGAGCAATCCAGGAGAGCAACATTGGAAGGCAGCCAAACGCGTAATGCGATACTTGAAGAGAACAATTGATTGCATGCTCACTTATCGGAGATCAGACAATTTGGAGATCATTGGGTACTCTAACTCCAATTTTGCTGGATGTCAAGATAGCAAACGCTCCACATCTGGATATGTCTTTACATTGGCCGGTGGAGCTATCTCATGGAAGTCTGTTAAACAGACTCTCATAGCCTCATCCACCATGGCTACAGAATTCATTGCATGCTATGAGACATCCAACCATGGGATATGGCTACGGAATTTTGTCACTAGGTTGCGTGTGGTTGACGGCATTGAACGGCCGCTAAGGATTTATTGTGACAATAGCTCAGCCGTTCTTTACTCGAATAACAACAGGAGCTCTGTAAAGTCGAAGTTCATTGAAATCAAGTTTCTTGTTGTTAAGGAGAGAGTTCAGAATAAACAAATTTCCATAGAACATATTAGGACGGATTCTATGCTAGCGGATCCCTTAACTAAGGCAGTAACACCAAAATTGTTTCACGATGGGTGTTGTTCAGAACTTTACCTTAGTTTAGTGGGAGTTAATGTTCTATGGGTTTTTTTTATCTCTTTTCTGCAGAATAAAGTTGATGGCTATATTATTTCTGAACTCATTATGTGTTAATATGTGATATTTTACATTGCATATGTTGATCTCGGTAAAGACTACAGTTGGGTCAGTTGGAAATAGGCATGATTAAGATCACATTACATGAAATTTCCATGCTGCTCACCATATTTGATCTATGTCATTGAGTGTACTAGTATGGTGATTATCATGGTTTAGTCACAATATATGATGTGATGAAAATTGTGATAGTCTCATTTCTAATATATGAGATGGACGAAATTGTAAGGCAATAGTCAAAGAATGAATGACGTAAAGTTGTGCACATAAGGAAATATAATTGCTTAAGGTTAATATGCAGCCCAAGTGGGAGATTGTTAGGAAATTATTATTTCCTATATATATGGACCACATATTTAGTGCAATTATATTAGTCATTTATAATTATATTTATTATTGTGATACGGTTGACTATTAAAATTAATATGGACTTATGAGTAGATACCAAATAGGACTTTATTACGGGAATTATGGGAACCCTAATTCAGTACTATATAAAGAGCATATACTGGTTATGGCCCCCGATATACTAAATCGCATACAGTTTTCTGCTCTCCCCATCAAGAGTGAAACGAAACCCATACGGAGATTTAGTTGAGGAAGGCCATAAAACCACCCCATCGATCGAATAAAAGGGTTGGTCTGCTATGGACTCGAGTGCATGTTGTGCACCCTAGTCCATGTTGCACTTTTCAATTTAATGACTTACACTTTTCAATTATTAAAATGTATAATAATGTTTTTAGTAATAATTAAAAAGTGCAATACCATTTACCAAAAAGTGTAAGTCAGTAAACTGGAAAGTGCACATGGACTAGGGTACACAGCATGCACTCGAGTGCATACTAGACTTTACCCGAATAAAATTGGTGAGGCATTTCCTACACAAAATATTGCTATGGATCATGTATTTCACTAAATCCCCTAATTCTTAATCTATGAGCGTGTTGTTGTCCTAGAATTTCCGCATCCGGATATATGTTGTACTACATGTATATTTAAGTAATTGAATAAATATTTCTGACAATATATGCTAACTTTAAAATTTTTGCTTTAAAATATAAATCAAATTTTAATTAAAAGATTAATCTTTTTAAATTTCAATTGTCATGGAACAAAAAAAAAAATTTACTTACTCTAAAATATAAATTAAAATATGTAATAATTATTGTGATATATAAATCTTGTATTTCATTAATTTCCAATTTAAAAATTCTTGTTCAATATTGTAATTAAAACTTGAAATATTTACTAAAATTTAGTAAAATCATTGACAAATATCCGATATTTATATGGTATATTAATATTAGTGTACTCTTGTATTTTATTAATTTTCCCATTATAAATTCTTGAACAATCTTGTAGTTATACATACTTTGATTTTTAAACAAATTTTAATTAGGTAAATTATTGAATGAAATTTGAAACCAATATAAGAAAAGTTGATTTTAAAAAAAATAATATGGTATATTAATTGCTTTTGTATTTCATTAATTTCCAAAATAAAATTTTTTTAGCCAATCTTGTGGAGTACTTAAATTTTGATATCAATGAATATCTCGATTGATGAAATTCCATTTGAAATCGTATGAATTTAAGAAATTTTGTGTACTAACAAAATTTAGAGGGATTAGTTTATCACTTTAGATTTTCAATACATTTTCATATAATTTTAAATATTAATTTAAGAACATGTCAACAAAGGATTGATAAATTTCATAAAATATATAATAATATACAATATAAATATTTATTATACATGTTTCTATCATGAAACTTTCTACTGCATTTAGAAAAATTGAAGAAATATACTTGTGCATTACAAATGACTTTCGAATTTACATTTTTGTAAATCTGTATATTGATCGTGAATGAAAAATAATGAAGAAAGGTGATTGTTGTTGGGTTTGAGACGCGCTATTTGAACTCCTTAAGATGCCTCGAGAATGAAAACTCGAAGGTGAACATCATTATTTCTGCAAACAACATTTGAATACACATTAGACTATATTAATATATTCCCCTCAACATATCACATATGTATATATACAATACCATATAAAAAAATTAAGATAAACATGCGTAGTTGGCCTACCATATCCTTTCGGCACTGTCGGATGGTAAAAATTTATTGTATTTGCTTGATGTCCTCTCCCGATATAGTTATAATATACATCGATCTTCAATTTCATGTGCTGCAAATTGTATACCATATACGATTGATTATCACATGAAACAATGATATTGATTATGTACATGAAACAATGACAATGATTATATAATGAAAAGTGTGAAAGTTTGAGTGGTTGAAATGAAAAAAAGAATATGAGATTTATATAGGAGATGAGAATAAGAATGAATGGTTAAGATTACGAGAGAAAATGAATGGATGAGATTAAAAATTAAAAGTTAGAATGAATGAGGTTGAAGGATTTTTGAAATGAAAGAATTTAGAGAAGAGAGATTAAGGTAGAGTGAATGTGGTTGTGACATGTGGCATAGATGAGGTTTGTAAATATATAGGATTAAGATTTGGCATATACAATACTCCCGTTCAATTTCATTATTCCCACTTTACTTTTTTTATTGTCTTCATTCCTTTTTTGAAAATAATATTATTCACACTACTTTATCTCCACCCTCCAACCATTACTTATTTACTCTTGTCACTAACTTTATCTATTTTATAGATAAACTAATCAATATTCATTAAAACAAGTGTGCATAGAGAGTATTTCATAAAAAAAAAAAAACGCTCTACAAAATAATTATCCCTATTAAAATGGGTGGTTTTAGGCAATTTGCAAACAAAAATTTAGAAGTGAAAGGAAGCATCAGGAAAGAGGTAACCCAATCAGTGAACGCCACGTAGACAACAATACGCGTTGCGAGCCGGTTACGCTGAGTCGACTCGGCGACGTGCCCCTTAATGGACTCCACCATTTCCCCTCTATAAATATCCTTAAACAGCTGATCTACTAAACAATAGCAGTTGGAGAAAAGTATTAGCAGATTTAAAATCCATTTTTTTCTCAAAATTACAGAGATCGGTGCCCAATTTCCTCGCCGGAGCTAAACCACCTGTAATTTCTCCGGCAGTTCTCTGTTCGACGCTTTTCCGGACATCGGTTCTCACCTCGATAATGGTAAAATTCCCTCTCTAGCTTTCCCCCAACCCTAATTAAGCTTATTTGTCTGGTTTTGCTATTTGAATGCATAATGGTTGTGTAATTGGTTTTTTTTTTTTGTTGAAAAAATAATTTATATGCCAAAGTTTTTGTTTCATGATTATTGGTCTTTCCGCCTTATTAATTCTTGTTACAATTCAAGAAGATTTCAGATCTTACCAATTCAATGAAGATTTCAGATAGATACGAAATTTGTTTTTAAGTTCATATTTAGTTGTTTATATATATATTGATTTAGTTCATAATTGTATATTTACATTGTAGAACTAATCTATTTTTAGTTATTATTTCAATTTTGCGCCTCTTACAACTCTGGACAATTTATATCCCACTCAACTTTTATAGCATTCTAAACCTGAAACAGAATCTTAATCTTCTACTGTAATACATATGAATTATGAAGTGAATTTCTATAATTATTATTAATACACATGACATAATTTTCCTGGTTGGTGTGAACTCGAGTGCATGTTGCACTTTTCAGTTTACTGACTTACACTTTTTTTTTTTTTTTTTTTTTTTTTTGTAAATGGACTGTAATTGAAAAGTGCAACACCAAAAAGTGTAAGTGTCAGTAAACTGAAAAGTGCACATGGACTAAAAAGTGCACATGGACTAGGGTGCACAGCATGCACTCGAGTGCATACTAGACTTTACCTAATTTTCCTTATGAATTAAGTCTTTCTGCAATACATTTATTTTCCTTGTCCTGAGAGAATTGGAGAGGTGTAATTAATGTTGTCACCAAGTAATCTTCCATTAGAAGAAAAATATTTAGTTCATTATGTTACTCGTTTTAAGAAAAAATAGATTTTAAGAAAAAGTAGATAAAGTAAGGTGTTGTGAAGTAAAAATAAAGTGATTATTTACATAAAAGGAAATGCACATGTTTTGCCTACGTTAATATTTCTTTGATTTTTTCACACATATAGACGACTTCAAGGAGGCTTGCTGACAGAAAGGTGGAGAAGTTTGAGAAAAATATTCTCAAGCGAGGTGCTGTCCCTGAGACTAGTACAAAGAAGGGAAACAACTTATCGGTTGGCCCTATCTTGCTTGGATTTTTCATTTTCGTCGTCATTGGATCATGTAAGTCCTTCCAAAATCTTGTCCATTATTCTATTGTTACACAAATCAAATTGAATCATTTTGTTGATCCATCTTTGTTAAGGTGATATTTTACCATTAGATTAAGCAATTTGAACCTGATTAACATAATGTGTTATTTTTACATATTGAATTTTGTTTTAATGGTTTCCAGAAGAAAATTGTTATTTTGCATCCAAGAATTGGATTTTGGCTTCATCTATTTATAATTATTATAGTTTCTTAATTGCAAGTTAAATGGGACCTTTTTTGTGGATTGAATGAGCAAGTAGTTTATGAAGTTACTGAAATAGTAATGCTAACAATTTCTTTTTTGCTGGAAATAAGATTGTAAATGATTCAAGTAAAATTGTAGAATTTTTCCGCCTTAAATGTGCACTCTTTTGCTTATCTTGCTTTGAAGCTAAAATTTCATTGCTGTTAATGATTTCCTTGTTGCTGGACCTAAGATTATAAACAAATTGAGTATAATTTCTAGCATTGCAATGTTCATTCGTCGTGCAAACATGTTGGATTCAATACTGCAGATTGTTTTTTTACTAATTTTTTTCCCTTAGATGTGCACTCTTTTGCTTAGCTTACTTTGCTTTGAAGCTAAAACTTGAAACTCATTGCCCTTAAAATTCTGCAACCTCATACTTGAGATGATACTAACATCCTCTTTTGATGTATTGTTTCACGTGTGGACAATTAACATCTTGCGTTTATTCTGCAGCCTTGTTCCAGATAATCAGGACAGCAACAAGTGGAGGGATGGCTTAAAAACGCGTTCTATGTTTCACATGGTGTTGTAATGTGTTTTGTTATCCCACATTTAGACGTATGCATTGTGTTGTGTTGTTCTGAAAACACTTGTCCGATTTTGAAATATGAGTGTTCTTTCCCCCTTCAAATTTTGTCTCTCTGATGGTGAGATGTTGATGAGTAATTACAACTTTCTACAGTTTTTGCTTTGTGGTTGTGAGTTATGGAAAAAGTAATACAGTAAACCCTCTCTATACAGTCATATCATTGGGACCACAAAAAAATATTCCTAAATGGGGGTTATTCCTAAATAGAGTTATAAGGTTTTTTTTTTTTTAAATGCATGTATATTATATAATGGTATAATTAGTAGATACATGTATATGATGTAATGTGTTGAACTTAATTGAACTAATTTACTCACGTAATATGCTTTTGATTGCTTTAATTTTTTCATCTATAAATACTATGTATAATACATTTTTTTTTATCAATTACATCAAATCAACTTAAATCTATTGTAAAATTAACTTAAATCTATTGTAAAATTATGTATATTATTATGATTTATTTCTAAAGAGGTGTATTTCTTTATGTTGGGACTTGAAGAAATATGAATTATGACAATATGGAGTTTATTCCAAATTATAACTGGTCTTTTTTAGATTCCAATAGAGTATTCTTTTGAGAGGTTTTACTGTAGTATGAGATTTGAAATGCGAGTTTTAAATCTCTAATTTGTATGAGATAAAGATCGTAAAGTTCTAAGTCTATCCATATAAGTCTCAAAAGAAACATGCCCCATGTGTTTATAAGGTGATATAGGTAAACAGTTTGTGATTACATTTCAGGTTAAAATGGGAATTTGATGTTCCCATGTGTTAATAAGGTGATGTAGGTAAACAGTTTGTGATTACATTTCAGGTTAAAATGGGATTTGATGTTTAGTGCCAGCTATGTAGACACGACTGCAAAGGTATTCAAGAGAATGGAAAATTGTAAGAGGGATATCATGGAAGAAAATCATTAAATTAAAGAAACTCACAGCCAAGGCATTGCATTCCAGATTATTCATTTGTAGCCCATTCAAATATTCATTTATCGGCGTTTGTTGGACAGAAATGACAACTGGTTATAGGAAAGTGTAGGATTACACTGTTCATTGATTTATTTATTTTTTTAAGAATTTGTGAAATATGTCCCACTAAAGTAGTATGGTGATTAAGATTTTTAATTGAATTTTATTGTCATTTTCTAAAACTGCCCTTTTAACAATTAGTCAATTCAACTTTCTATGTATAGTCAATTCTCCCTCACGGTTCTGAGCCTAATTCTTTCGCAAATCTTCTTCATCGATACGATAATGTCTTCTTGAATTCACAAAGATTGGGGCGATTTTATTTTCCATAAATGTTTCCAACAAACCAAAAGTACTCTTACACAACTATTTTTATATAAACACATCAACACTCTATCATTCTCTTACTTATATTTTTCTTCCCCCCACACATTTACACTAACTGACAATAATAATAACTAAAGCATACTTATTTCACTATATTAGAAGATACCCCATGACTAAAAGATGTCCTAATTAGGAGAAGCAAAAACAATATAAGTAGGCTTTCAAATCTATTCTAACGTAAATCCTAAGCAATAAATCAAACGGGTTTACTAAGACTACTAATTAGTAGATAATAATGAGATGGATGAGGGAGAGAGTTAAGAAATAGCACTAATTTACACAGAATATTATTCAACAGGAAACAGAGCTTCTTGACAATCCAATCCAAGAAACAAGAATTGAAATCACAAAATCCATGAGGTAGTAGTAACAAGAGTAACAAAATGGAAGTGCAAAGAGTAGAACCAACATGATTAGCATGCTCTCTCCTCTTCTCTTCTCTTCTCTTCCACTAAGCGACGGCAGTTAAACACGGGTGAAAGGCAGTGCCACACGCAATCCACTGCCTCTTCCTGCCACGTGGCAGCACACACCCCGGCACCTTAACCCATTCCCTAGTCAACAAATCATAGGTAACCAACCTATTCATTTGCTTCGACCTCAACGATAGCATAAGCAACCCTTTATTACCCAGGCAAGTCATTCGAACGTGCTTTCCATAAAACTCCAAGCACCATATGTTTGGCATTCTGTCAACCTCCTTCCACAACAACGTCATCTTCTGCAGCTCCCATATGCAAACGCACGTGGCTGCATTCTTCGTCAGCAGTCCAACCAGCATGATCCTCCCCCCACATTCTGCCAGCGTATGATCGCTCAAATGTGAAGGAACCGGAATCACATACTGTTTCCACGTCCCCTTTTCCATGTCATACGACAAAAGCCCGTCCGGCTCCGACCGCATGAAATACAGCATCCCGTCTACACAAACTGCCTGCGACCTGAAGTTGAGCGCAAGTGGAATCTTGATATTCGGGGGCATATTTCCCGGCCGAGTCCAAGCGTTCTTCATCGAGTCAAAAACTTCATGTTCCCCCTCACAACCCACCCAAAGAATCTTGTAACCCGAGCTACCGGTCAGAATCATCCCGACAGCAACGCGGGACCAAACCTTGACAGACCGAGTGGGCAGCTCCTTGAAGGATCTTGTTAAAGGATTACAAACATAGAAGCTTCTATGCCCAATATCAAGAAAGCAGATGAGACCCCCAGCTGATGCTATTGGCAACACGATTAGTTTCGTCGGCAAAGCGGGAACCGTTGGATGGTGCCATTTCGATGATGATGGATCGTACATTGCTCCTGTATTGACGTTTTCATGAGTGATTGTGTAGAACCACGATTTAGCTTGCTTTACTTGAGCACATTGCTCGGAGAAGCTTTGGGAAGTCAGCAACGAGTTCCACTTCCTGCAAACTGAACGAAAGTGGAAAAAAGTGGCTATTGGAAGTCTAGCTATCACAGCTTCGAAGAGATCTTCGGGGAATTCTTTCCAGATATCCTGTTCCATGTTTTCAGTTGAGCTTGCTGCAGTTATTGCTTTTCCCCTTTTAGCTTTCTTTGGCGGTGGGGGTTTGCCAGGCTCCAGCATTTTCAGATTTTCCGATTTACCAGCAGTCATTATTATGTTGTAACAGCTGTCTTCTAAAGAGCTACCTTCAAGATTTAAGAAACACCATCTGCAAAATAATGTTACTAGGTTGATTTAGATGCTAAAAGTTATTTGACAAGGGACGAGTTCGTAGCATTTCAGTTTACAAAATCACAATGAAGCAAGGATAGAAGAGTACATTTTCTTCAAGTAATACTTTTAAGCATATAAAGAATCACGTTTTAGCATACGAAGTATCACTTGATTTTATGTGTTATTCTTACAAAATCACTAAACATAGATACTTCGTATACAAAATTCACCATAAAACTATGTGAACTAAGTTCATAGAACCTTTTGTCAAGATAGAAAAAAAGTAGAATACGCAAGAGCAGCTAATTCATTGAAGTGAGGATTTTCTAAGTATAAACACCACCTCAAGCTGTTATTCGAGCCGAGTATTTGAAGTTCGAACTCGAGCTCTAGTTACATTAACGAGATGGAAAGCGAGCTCGAATCGACTCATAAACGAGTCTAACGAGCCTATCGAGCCGAGCCTAAAGCAGCCTAATGGAATTACAAGAAAAACTTTAGATACCAAGCCTAACGAGGCGAGCTCGAGCCGGCCCATTAGTGAATCGAGTATGTAACAAGCTAGAGCTCGACTCGTTTATCAATATAAACGAGCCAAGTTCAAGCCTTAACAAGACGAGCACTCGAGCTGCTCATTTCTTTTAACAGCTCTAACCACACCACAAGACATGGTCCATGGTTTACGTGCTAGATGAATGACCAATTTGGTTTTACAATGTCAATATTATTGCAGGTATCCGCATGTATATCTTGTTAGAAGAAAAATTATATTTAAACAGATGGAAAAGGGAACAAATCAATCGAGTGGTAAGGAAAACTGATTCAGAAAAGAAGGGCATAAAAAAAATGTTTCGTCATGAAAAAGGATTTAAATCAACACTTGTCTTTGCTAGCCTTAAGAGTTAGGATATACGCACCAAACTTCAATCACAACCAAAAAGAAGTACAAAACTTTTAGTGATGCACGCCTATCTAACTTAAGCAGTACTACTCCCGTAAAAAAGAAAATAGAAGGAGAACTTAAGCAGTACTAATGAGAGAATAAATATATATTCTTCCCCTGTATCATCACATTTACAGAAGAAATATGCACCTATGAAACTTCACTGACTAAGCATATCCAGCTTGTGCAGTATAAGCATAACCAAGTTAGACATTCTTTCGCAACAATATTCTTGGTTATCAAGCGCATACAAAATAAAAAAAAAATGGCAGGGGGAGTACAAATGATTATGTAGAAAGCTCTCCATATATAAACTGAAGCTTCTCAGTAATATTCCTTCCATTAAATGATTATCAGAAGAGTTCCACTCTCAGATAATGGAATAGTTTAAGCACAACCTTTACATAGTCAATCAGAATTTAATAAGTTAAATATTTGCCCAATAAAGAGAAATCAGGAATGGACAAACAATTTGGCATTCATGATATTAACAATCTATTATCCAAAAGACAAGAAACATTCGACAAGATATAAACCACTTGAGTGAGGGAAATTAAATGAACATCAGGAGTCTCGTGCAATTAAAGAATGCCCGCGAGGTTGAAGTAAGAAATGTTACAAGAATATTGTTTGATCAACAACGCTTTATGGATTGGGGAGAATAGGGACACTAGAATAACATAAGCACATATTGCCAAAAAAAGAAAAGAATAACATAAGCACATGATGACAAAGAACCAGAGGTGTGTATGGATAGATGTTGAAGGAAATACCTAAAGATAGATTTATAAATGAAAGAGTTACAACATATTTAGGTATTGCCCACATAAAAGAGAAGATTAGAGAGAGACGTCTAACATGATCTGGTCATGTGCAAAGGACTGAGGAGACCAAACAAGGCTCCAAATTAAACTGGCAGGATAGTGGTAAAGAAAGACATCCTAGATCTTGAACTAAGAGATAGTATGTGGGAAAATTGTGCAGCTTTGAAAACAAATCTCCATGCAGATGAATTCACAAATAGCGAGCATAAGCATGATGATGATTTTGAAAAAGAGCATGCAATTAATAATTCTCCATAAAAGAAGCTCCATAATTTTTTACTAGCAAATGCTGAGATGCATGAAAAAAATGCACCAAACCATTTACACATACAATAATGCATATGAGCAAGATGTCATTTAACAAGGAGAAGAATTCCAAGTAGTCAACACTCCCACCACAGAATATATGCTCGGTGGTTTGAACAATAGATAACATACTCAATTTACAGCGACAATGTCTACTTGTTAGAATAAGTCGAGAAGAACAATATTTGGCATATTATATAGAAAGTTGATCAAGTGGTAAAACTCACTGAAAACCTCAGTAGCATGCAGGACAAAAAAGTACTCCTTTCTGTCCACTTTAACTATTTCTTTAGAGGAGAAATTTTATCCCAATACAATTTTTGTTTTGCACTACCCAAGAGAATTAAATGATCAGACCAATTTCATCATACTTATTTTTTGTGATAGTGTACATTAAATATGGGTATGAAAACAAAAGGACAATAAGGGCACATATTATATAAATATAAATATATATATTTATTATTATTTAATGATTTTCTAAATGGTCAAGAATAAGAAAAAGAGGATAGCGATGGCAATGACAGGGACTTGTAATGATAGCCTGGAATGGAAAAATGATACTTAACACTAGTAATAACTACCTACTTTATGAATATGATATGGATATTACACACCAAACTTCTATCATAAAAAATGATTGTAAGAGAATACTTAAAACAAAAGTCCAAATTATCGATAACTGCTATGAGAAAGTCCAAATCAAACTGTAGTGTTAGAAATAGACAAAATGAAAACGATCTATGACCCAACTTATGCTTCGTGAAAGTGTGAAAACATAAATCACGCCCTGAATCTAACATTGCAATCCCTTTCCTCCTTCGATTCCCACATCATGCATACATAAAGCACACAGACTATATTAAGCATTAATCTTACTTATGGAATCAACGGGACTTAAACAACGTGATGGTCAAAGAGAGAGATACTCAATATATATATTCATCTCCCCTATTGCTGACGCATTTCAAAGTAATCATGCAGCGATTTCATTGTTTCGAGTAACCAAAATGAGCTGGCATCCATTTTGCACTCAACAAAATAAGTAATTGGTAGAGTTTGTTTACAAAAGCTCCTAATAACAATTCTTATCCCAATAAAGGATGATTTGAAAGAGCCGTTTTCGGAAATTGAAAGCTGTTTTAAGGAAAACTTCAGCAGAAAGTATAAGACCTACAAAATTATAAGTGAAGATTATTGATCAAGACACTCTGAAAAATACATAATGCAATTAAACTGCATGACTTTAAACCAAGCTTATGCTATTTTCTAAAGACGTGAAAATTAACATTAAAGGATAACTACAAAAACTATTAATGAGGTTTAGCTTAACTTAGAAAGAATTTTAGGGGGTGTTTGTCAAAAATTACAAACCTCAAGGGGATTATTATAGTAACACCCTAAAGGGGATATTTGTCATAGACAAACCTCATTGGGTTTTTTTAAGGCTAACCTCAAGGAGGGCGGGTACCTTAAAAAACAAACCAAGGCACTGGGTTCATAAATGTGTACTAGGAAGAACACAAACCAAGGCATTCAGATATAAGATACCCATATAGATTATATGGACACCCCAAATCGATTTGACATATAAAAAAAAGGAACATATGTGATAAAACGAGTGGCATTACCTTAAAATTATATTTTCAGGAGTTACGACTTCCCTTCATACAACACATGAACGAATAAGAAAGAAAGGAAAACTTAGGGAGAAAAGGGTAAGATCATGCTTGTTTTTAAAAAAATTGTTTTTCGGGTATGTAAATTAAGGATTTCCCAAATAAGATGAAAACTAGTTATTTAAGTTAATGGGTATAAAATAAAAGTAGAAAAATGGAAGTGGAAAATACCATGGTTAAGAGAATTAATCTCAAGATGTGAATCGGTGTCATTTTTCTGTGAAGAAATTGGACAAAAAGAAACTAAAACCATTCACATGACATTCCATTACTTGGAGCCAACTAAAGCTAAAATATTTGCACTAATCTTATCATCAGTCTCTAAAACACAAGTGTTGAGAACATCCATTAGTGTGTATAGGCAAGAGCTTAAGGTCATTACATTTGGGGCATCAAGAATTTACATGTCTGAAAAATATTAAATTTGAAAATCAAACTAATACACAAAAGGGGGGGGGGGGGGGGGGGGGGTGTTCGTTCGAGAGCCTCCCTGAACTGAGAGTTCAAAAAAATCATTAACCACAATAACATCAATACAAAGATCAGCTAAATAAGAAAGGACGTAGAAAGGCAAGGAAAAATTTGCAGGAATACCACAAACTTTTAGTGTGCATATTCATCATCTGCATTCCACTTGAATAGATGAGACCAAAAGAAGAATTGCATGAAAAATGTAAATTTTCTAAAGTTGTCACAAAAGATATTGGAACGTCGACAAATTAGCATGTGTGGCATAAATGTATTTAATGATAAAAGAAATGAACACACACAACGTTAAACCTTCACTTTATCAATTATCATGCAGGCACAAAAGAACTAACATTTCTTCCATATTCAAGCATCATATTAATTGCAGAGGTCAAAGCCACATATTGGTCTTAAAGTGTATGAGAATATAGAATAAGAAAACATGCACATGAGTAGGCATCTAACCCTGAAAATCGAGCTAGGAACACAATGATAGCACTTGCCGAACAAAATCGAGCTAGTGCCACCATGACTCCAATGATGTGTTGAAATGAAAATATTCTTGTTTTGTTGGATTGCGGAATGTAAAACACACAACTTTGAGGAAAGGAGAACCATATTCTTCTGAAACACCTACTGACGCTAAATTAGGTTATACAATAAAAAATAACAGAAGATAATACTCATCGAGGATGGCCTCCAATCTTCACTCATGAAATTCCTTTTTAAGCATAAAGGTGCTACACAGCTTCACAGACTAACAGATATCAACAGTTGAACTAATGGATCAGGAGTTGCAGAATAACAATAATAATAATTGAACAAAAAAAAAAAGAATAGGAAATGGAAGATTTAAAAAATCAAATAGCAGTTACATTCGAAAAAACCTTTAAAAATCAATGTTCAAGGTAATACCTTACACCGATAGCCAAACAAAAAAATCAAGACATGAGTAAAATCAAAATCCCCCTCATTTAAAGCAAAATAATCGAAAAATCAGACCATCGACGCACATACATACAACGATTCCTGAGAAGAGAGACCATAATCGACGAAAAAGGGGAGAAATTAGGGACCTGAGCGGTTGGTGCTGCGATGTTGGTTGCGATTGAGCTTGAAACTGAATGAAGTAATTGGAAGAAACCGCAGGCGGAGGAGAACCGTAGAGTTCCAAAACCTCTTGTAACTGCCCAATGAGTTGCCGTAGCATGGCCACCCCTTCCATCATTTACTCCATAACTGTACTCAATCCCGCCCCCATTCACCCCCTCCCCTAACCTCTCTCTCTCTCTCTCTCTCTACATATATAATCAAATAGGTGTATGTATATGTGTAATGGAGGGGGATTGTGTTTTGTTTTGTTTTAATTTTAGCCACTGTTGAATTTACACGTCACCAAGGCAATACGCGATCAATGAGTAGAATTGACCGTGTACGCAACTTTTGTCTCTTTTTTCTTTCCTCCTACTGGATTCTTTTTTCATTTTTATTTTTTTCCCAAAACTGCCCCTCTCCTATTCTTTTCGGATATTCATGTCAAATGAAAAACAATTCTACTAGTAACAAATTCGTATACAGGATGGAATATGGCCCATTGGTTCGTGGATATCATGTCAACAATCCCTTGGGAATCAATTTGATTACTTCTCTTTCACTTTTTGCATTCTCATTATTATTACAGAACGTTGTTGATAAGTGTAGTAATTTTTTTTTAATATTACACATGTCAATCATTCATATATTTAAAAAAATTGTAAAACATTAAAATTGAAACAAGTGATTTTATTTCCTTAAAAACATCATGGTGTAGTATAGAATTAGCACAGAGGACTGGTCAGTGTTGAATTCATCACCTAACGAATCTCCTAAAAAAACTAGTGATCGGATACGTGAAGGGGCACGAATGACGCATGATTTCTTTTTCGTAATTTTTGGAAACTTTTTTTACATTTTTTCAAGACTTGTGTATTGGCAGATGATATTTGAATTGATGTTTGCTTAATATTAAGTTATTGAAAATGTTAAGTTATGAGCTACGAAAAATGTGAATCACATACATTTAATTTATAATATTTTGTTTTGAGGCTCTCACAAACTATCACACAAACTAATTTAGTTTGTGAGTTCATTGTCTTATAATTTCAATTTTCGCTGCATTGTTTCATATTGTTTCGATTGTTGTTCAACATTGTATCCAACATTCTATACTTTAACCCAGATACACTTTCATTCTCTATTGCCAATATTTCTCCATTCATTCTCCTTATTATATATGTATGTTCTTTTTTTTGCATTTCCTTATTCCGTTCATCAATAATTTGTAATTTTTATTTTTTACTCCATTGGTCTCGATACCTTTTTCAACATGGCCTTCTTTTAAACTATTTACTTATTGATTAAAGGAAAAACAAATGTATCAAGTTGCAATAACATTACATGTTGATTTTTTTTTATTATAATCTCTTTTCATCAGTCTCAATACCTCTTCTAACTTGGTCTTCTTTCTAAAAGTCGTGTTTAAATTGATACTGGACCTAAAATTCGTGAATTATGTAAAATTAACTCATTTATTATTATAAAGACTAAATTGAGTTGAATTTAAGTAGACCGAATCGAGGATGGTTTTTTTTCCTTTAGGTTACTCGACCGATGACCAACACGATGTCCATTCGATACACACATATTTATAGAGAGGTGAATCAAACAACAGATGCACTTGCAAAGTTCATAACTCCAGTTGTTTGGTGGGGCCATTGCCCAAATTTCATTGCTCATTTCATTTTTAGTGATATGAACAAAAAAATATTTTAGATTTACTTATTTGCACTTTTAGAGGGGTATACCTTTTTCTTTGTCTCGGATTTTGTTCCTGAAGAGATTTTTTTCAGTCAAGATTTTAATGATACTCCGAAGTTGGTTCAACTTGTGAACTTATATCTCTAAATTTGCTTCTTTTTTTTTTTTTCCTTTATTAAAGTCACTAGTTTTTGCCCGTGCGATGCACGGGCTTGTTGTAACTTTTTTTTATAGTTTTTGCAATAAATTATGTTTCAATAAAGAAAAAAAAAATCAACTTGAAATAAGTCTTTATTTTCATGAGTAAACACTTGTGTGAAATATTTTATGTATGATTTTGTGTATTTTTATAATTTAACATGTCCATATTTTTATCTAGAACTGATGCACAAAATGATAATGAATTTGCCGAAATTCTTTGCTTTCATTTCGCACGATTCAATTAAGTGAGACTTGTCATACTCCTGAACGATGAGAAACCGTTGCCGAAATCATTCTTGATCTTCCCTTAAGACCAATCTTACTTCTTAACCTTGCTCCCTAACAACAGAGGATTGACAAATAGAAAAATAGATTTTGTCATTATAGAGCAGTTTGATCCACATAATAAAAAAATTCACCAAAATCATTTGCTTTCATTTTAGATGATTCAATTCGGTGGAGACTTGCATGTCAAATTCTGAGCAATGGAAGATCCCTTTTGTAACAGCCAAATATAACTGTTGTGATTGAGGGACATAAATATTTATAATAATTTCAGGCATAATATTTCATGAAGTAGAGAAATTCATCAAATTTTAGATAGTATTAGAGGAAAATATAGAAGGTGAAGTGGGGAAAATTTTCCTTTTGTTCGCATTTGGTTCTTCTCTTCGATACTGTCATAAGCTTTAACATCATCAACAAATAAAGCTAAGATCTACAAAATACTTTAAGTGAATATATATATATGTGGATTCAAGTATTCACTAAAGAAGACTTGCCTCATGCGATCATTCTAATTAGCTCTTTCTGCCCTCTGTGCATCCATCTTGCTTCACTCTCTGCTATCTCTTTTTCTGTTTCCATTGCATGAATAACTACATAGTCATTGGAGTTATCGTAGAGACTGTAGCACGCTAAAAAGGAGAATCCAAAACAATTAGCATGATGACAACTTTGAGTTTAGAGAAGATGTGAACAAACAGAGCTACGACAAAGATGTTATGAATATTATAATAGAAAGAAACTAATGTTATGATTGTGCTAATAAGTAGTACCTGGTTTTCTATCTCTTCCTTGATGGATCTTTTATTATCAATTTCCTCCTGCAAAAGAGTCTTTATCTGGGATTTTAAAATGTACCCAAGAGGAAGTGCATGTTTGTAATGTCAATTAACACAATTTGGGCAACTCCAAAAAAATCCATACTACTTCTTTTCCACCGATTCGAGAAAGAATTTGCATATCCTTAAGAATATGAGAACAAAGAGAATTATTACAACCAGAATTCATTAATATGTCAAACTCTAGCATAAAAAAGATGAAATTAAACTATAAGCACATGAAGTAGAGTAATGTCTTAACATTGAATCCTTCCATATGGGTAAAAAAAAAAAAAACAATATCTCAACAATATTATAAATTTTAATTACATAAGCAGCTTTCCCCTTGGATGGATATGACACAACTTCACATTCAGAACAATGAAGCATTAAAATGAGATTAAACCAATAATTAAAGAATTAATTTGCACGGCGCAAGCTACTTTTTCGTGTATAGCATAACATGATTCTAAAAATTTTTTGTAAATTTGAACTAAATGTAATGACATTAAATATTATACAATCTAACTAAAACAAACTTCACTTTATGTCTGAATGAAGATTTCTTTCATGGGTGGACAATATATCATCCGCAAGCACGTCATGATTCAATGTGCTAAACTATTACACCAATAAACATAAAACATCATTTCATTCTATCATGGCATTTATATATCAATATATAACCTATTAATTGCAAGGAGTTCACAAACTTTTTACTCTTAAAACATTAAAAAAAAATTAAACAGATCAGAAGTACATAGGCCAAGACCTACCATATTATGTTTCTAAGCAATACAAAGGGTTTACATTTCACTCCTTGGAGGAGAAGTTGCTACGTAGTGGATATTTTACAGAAAGTATACACATTGTAACTCCTAATTTTCCCTAACGAATACACTACCTATAGTCAATAAAAAGGGTCAATTAATATTTCTATGAGAAAACAATTCCTAAACAAAAAAAGAGGCAACTGATTCCCCTCGGAAAAGTTACGTGTACCACAAAGAGAACAAATGATTAGCTAAAGAGCTAAAACAATATAAATACCTCAAGTTCCAACGGTTAAAAGAGTTGTTATTGTTCCAAACTGGAGCTCTAGAGAAAGGTGAATTGAACGCACTTGATGAACGGTATTGCACAATCATCAATCAAATAATACCAATACACCAAAATTCATCATCCAATGACCAAATATCGAGAAACAAACACGAAAAGAAATTTCAAAATTTTCAAATGAATTACAGATATTGAAATTAAAAAATTAAGATTACAATAAACACCTTATACAAGATCCATGGTTGCGATCGGAGATAGGTAGCTCCTGCTCTTCTTCTTCGGATATCAGGAGGCTGTATTTTCTGAAGATCAGATGAAGTGGCACATAAAAAATGACGGACGAAGATAAACATGCAAAGCAAAAAATAAATACACCTGCGCGCCGAAAATCACACAATTTATAGAAATGAAACAATGTCTCATTTGTTTGACTCCATATCAACATATGTAAAACAGAGGCGCACTCACATTGACAAATTCGATCATTAAACCGGAATTCTCACCAGACGATCCAAACGCAACCTTAATCTCCGCCAACTAATGCACAACAATATCCTTCCAATCAACAATAAATCAACAACAAATGCTTAGAGTGTGGAAAATTGAGCTGACAATGAAGGAATCAGATAGAAATGCAGAACAATTCATTTCCTCATAATATAGCAACCACTAAATTAAATAACAAACAAATTTCATTCGTCTTAGAAGTTTATGAGTTAGGGGAAGAAGGGTTTCCATTGGTGACGACGCAGTTTTCAGAAAGCGGCGCCGACGATCTCTTCACAGAGGAGGAGGAGGAGTGCTTCTAAGCTACGCCGCGTCGAAGCTGGACGGTCAAGCTTACCACTCATTTTTTTACTCATTCTCAAAATCAATTTGAAAATAAGATTTCTAAACAAAAACATGATTAATTTGTCTACAGTTAAATAATGTTAAATTCAGGCATACATAGTGGTTATCTCTATTATGATATATAACACACAGAGTATTAGAAAAATACCAATTCTCCCTCATCTTCTTCTTCTTCCACGTCATCATCTTCTTTATTTATAGTCCCCTTCTTGTCCCTGAAAAAAAGTTTTAGACACAAAATTGATAATTGAGAACAGTCTATTATGATCATTTTTCACTCGGGTCATATTTTCAGAAATAAAAGGTAATAGAATTTAAAGAAATAACAATCTGATATAATAAAATGAGATTATACCTGAATCACCTGATATGGGATAGTCACCCATTGATTTTTCGATGCAACTTTAGTTATCTTGAAACTCAAACTGCACAAGTAATTAAGGTTATAAAGAACCCCGAGGGCACTTATCCTCTAATTTGAATAACTAAAATTCTACCACCAAAACACAAAACTGAATTTCTCATTATAATATAAGGTTGTTCTATTATAAACACGAATGTTAGAGACGTGATCTAAATGAAATGTGCCAACAACAACCAAGAATTAGAAAGAAAAAAAATTAGAAAATTACTCATGTGTTTGACAAAGAAAACTAAATCTATTCTAATTCATGGGCAATTACAATCTACATATAATGATCATTGTAATTTCTCAAGCAGTAGGGTTTTACCTGGATTTTCAAAGATAAATCTATAAATTCCATATTCGTATACTCAACAATCAACGGAAAAATACAATTGTGATTACCTCAGATGCCCTTGATTCACCAATTTCTTGCATTTCGATCTCTCTCTTCTCAATTTCAACTCTCAATGAAGCCGTGGGAAAGAAAGTGAGGGGGAGATGAGGATCAATTAACGTCAGAAATTAATAGCCTCATCAATTGAAATTTCGGTTTCGAAATAAGAATTAAATAGTAGAAAACCGTTACTCTAATTGCCACATGGCATAAGGAGATGTGATGATGGCATGAGGTGGCATACACATGTCAAGTCCTGGAGAGCCACATGTCAAGCTCAGGATAAAACTCTTCTCCTTTTATATATATAGATTATTAGTCAAATAGAGGATGATTTTGTATATTTCACCTCTCAATCATTTTGTATGTATTTATTTTCAACAACTTTCTTACCTAAAAAACAATTTTCTGGCCTAAAACGTGTTAAAAAAAAAAAACCTAAGGTCCAAAAGGGTACAAAGGTAACTAGAAAGGTATCAATATTTTTTACAAGGATTCTCGTCTGATCCTCGGCCTCAGAGAAATTTAATGGATGTTTTTCAGTCTAGTCAAGCATATGGGTGTAAATGAGTCGATCAACTCGAGTAATGTCAAGCTCAACTCGAGTCAAAGTTCGATCGAGTTTGACTCGGCTCGACTCAATATCTTCCATAATATTAGGGAATTAAGTATATTAATTTCTAATACTTCCCCTCACTCGTGGTCGAGTGGACAATTTAAATGGGTAGAGTTGCTTTCAGCAGGAATCGAACCTAGCGTGAGCCTTAAGACTCTAATACCATAGAATTCGGTCTCATCTAAAAGTTGAAACTTATTTATAGAAGGGCGGGTAATTAATTCTTTTATATTAATTCCTAATAATTAATTAAATATTTTTATTTTATTTATAATTAAAGTATGTTTGTATATAATTAACATAGTAGGAGTAATATTATAAAACTACGTGAGCTTGATTAAATTCGATTAGGCTTACGAGCGTAACGAACCTATTATTGTTGAGCTCAAGCTTGACTCTATTAAATTCAAGTATGATTTTGAATTTTTCTCGAGTCAAATACGAGTAGCTAATGAGACAACTCAACTCACCTACATCCCTAGTCAGAGACGGGACTACGAGGGGCCATGGCCCTACCCTACCTTATATATATTAAATTTTAATAAGTAATTTTTTTTAAAAAAATTAAGTAAACTTAATGATAGATTAATTTAATAAATTATTTTACTAGTACTGAATTTATTGTAAAACTCGTCTAAGAAATTTTATTGCACTTTTGGTATTTATATATAAAAATGATTATTTTGTATGCATTTTAATTGCAAAACTAATCTCAAAATGATTATATTTTACATGTTTGAGATTATTATTGATAAAAATATAATCATTTTTATATTACTTTAATATTTTTTTAAAACATGTTTACAATTAACCCATGTGGTATTATTATACAAATAAAAAAACTCAACCCTTTAAAAACGGGGATTTAAAAACATGGATTGACGAAGAAAAAATGGTTGATAATTTAAGGGTGGGCTATTAACACCCCATAAAATGTTATACAAACCCCAAATGTTATACACACCCCATTAAAATTTAAAAATCAAAATTTATTACTAAACATACCCCAATTCTTTCCTATTTACCCTTCATCCTTCAAAACAAATACAAATTGAATAAAATATTTAAAAATATTATAAAATTCAAATAAATCTTCCAAAGTAAATATAAATTTAAAAAATTAATTAATTTTTTTCTATAATACGAAAAAACTAAATAAAACTTGAAAATATTTTTAAAAAATCAACTAAATATTAAAAAATATTTAAATGGAAAAATCATTTAAATCTAAATAAAATCTGAAAAATATTAAATAAATCAAATAAAATTTATAAAATAAATAAATTTAAATTATCAGTTAACGTTTCAATTAAAAAAAATTAAATAAAATAAAAAGTGAAAGAAAAATTAACTCGATCATAAATAAATATCTAATTAAAAAATTAAATAAAATTTTTTATTTATTTTTTATTGATTTTTTTAATTTAATTATTTTTTAACAATTTATTAAATATTTTTTGATGATTTTTTTATATTTTTTAATTATCTGTTTTATTTTCTCAGAATTTTTTCAAAAAATTTAACTGATTTACGTAAATTACTTTTTTTAAAGATTTAGTTGATTTTTTTAAAATATTTTTATATTTTAATTACATTTATTTTCAATTTTTTTTAATTATTTTACTCCTTCTTTATGTAAGGATTACTTAGTCATTTTATATTTATCTATTTTTGTATTTAAAATTATGGAGTTTGTATAACATTTTATGGGGTGTTATTAGCCCCACCCTAATTTAATTGGTTAATTTCTTTCACTTTGCATCATATTAAACAAAATAAATAAACAATGGCTTCGTTGTTCAATAATTTGATAATTCACTTTTTCAATTATCAATACTAGACGACATAATGCAATAACAATATTTTATTTTTCTTACAACTCAACATCATATATTCATTCAATTAATTAGTCTAATACTCCATCTATCCCGTTATTAATTTAACATTTACTATTTGCATAGGCTTTAACGTAAGAATTATTTATTTGTATTTTAGGCGACAAAGTGACTTTTCAGGAGGATTAAAATGGGTAATTCCACTTTATTTGGGAGATAATCTTTAGCTAGTGTGGAAAAAAATAAAGATATATGGTGTAAATAAGAGATGTTTGAAGAAATATTTACAAAGGTGTAAGAAATTATTTTTTTCTAAATGAAAAAATGTTCAATTAAAAATGGAAGAAATATTTTTGACAAATGTTCAAATAATAATTGGACAAATGAAGTATATTAAAGACATATTGATACATTTAAAAAACGTAATACTAATATTAATGTAATTTGATATAAATACAATATGAATCAATATTAAAATTATGGTGGGAATTTTTTTTTTTTTTGGTCTTATAAGTTTGAGACATTCCAAAATAAATTTTTTAAGTTTTAATTTTACAAATTCGTCATTTACCTTTCAATTTTAATTATTTTTTACATCAATTTTAATCATTTATGTTTTGAAGGAATTAAAATTGACAAACTTGGTGCCACATATATTAAAAAATGCCACATCATCGTGTCACGTCACTATCTCTCCTTTATATATATTAAAAAGAAAAATAGAACTAATAACACCCCCAAAATATTTTATACACACCCCATAATCTAAATACAAAAATAAATGTATATAAAATAAATAAGTAACCCTTACCTAAATAATTTTTAAAAATAATTTGAAAAAATATGAAAAAAATATGTAATTAAAATTTAAAAGTATTTTAAAAAACTAACTAAATTTTTTTTATAAATAATTAATTTACATAAATTAATTAATTTGTTTTGAAAAATTTCTTAGAAAAATAAATAGAATCTGAAATTAAAAAATAAATTATCAACAAAAAATAAAAAATATTGAATTTTTTTAATAAAACGTAAAAAAAAAAAAATTAAAAAAAATCAATAAAAAAGTAAGATTTTATTTTTGATTAAGTTGATTTTTCTTTCATTTTTTTTATTTTATTTAGTTTTTTTAAAAATTGAATCATTAATTGATATTTTTAATTTAATTATTTTATAAATTTTATTTGGATTTAATTGATTTTTTCATTCAAATATTTTTTAATATTTAGTTGATTTTTTTAAATATTTTTAAATTTTATTTAGTTTTTTTTGTATTATTGAATATTTTTTAATTAATTTTTAAAATTTATATATAGTTTTAATGATTTAGTTGAATTTTAAATTATTATTATTATTTTTTTTTATTTGATTTTGTTTTGTGGGATAAAGGTTAACTAGGAAATAATTGAGGTGTGTTTAGTAAAAAAATGGTTTTTAAATTTTAGTGGGATGTGTATAACATTTGAGGTTTATATAACATTTTATTAGATATTAGTAGTCTTACACAAAAAAAAAAAAATTTGCATCTACTCCAAACTAATTAATTGCTTCTCTATATATATGAAAAATAAATAAAAAATTATATTCATCTACTCCAAATTAATTAATTAATTAATTTGAAATATATTTATTTATTATGAGTATTTAATAAAATGATGATATTATCGTTAAATTTAGTTATACGTTTTAATTAATATAGAAAAATAAGATTCACATAATTAACATCGATCATTCATAACTGCAACACTCTTTGGTTTCGTTTGTGAAATTTATTTTGTTTCATATTTTTTCAGAGTTCTTCAAGTTATTTTTTAAAATTATTTCACTCTTTATTCATGTAAGGGTTACTTAGTCATTTTATATACATTTATTTTTATATTTAAAATTATGGAGTGTGTATAGAGTATTTTTGGGTGTTATTAGCTCTATTTTTTTTTAATATATATAGAGGAGAGATAGTGATGTGACATTTTTTAATATATGAGGCACCAATTTTGTCAATTCTAATTCGTTCAAAACATAAAGGATTAAAATTAATGTAAAAAATGATTAAAATTAAAAGATAAATGATTAAAATTGAAATGTAAAGAACGTATTTTGTAAAGTTAAAATTTAAAGGATTTATTTTGAAATACTCCCTCCGTCCGCCTATAAGCTTCCCATTTTGGTCCGTCCGTCTATAAGCTTTCCATACCCTTTTTGGTAAGTACTTTTTCTTACACTTCACTTTATATCTTACTTTTTCTCTCTATCTCTCTCCTCTCTCAATTACATCACTTGTACTATGGGTGTGTTTGCAAGTAATAGTGATTGATTCAAAGTGATTAAAATTGATTTTTATAGTAAAATTGAAAGTAGGTAGTGTTTTAAAATTAAGCACTTCTAATCAATTTTTTATACTCCCTCCACTTTTAATTAAGTGTCATTTTAACAATTTTCAACAAATTAAAATATATAACCATGGACCATTTTACCCTTCATTAATGATAACTAATTTTAATATTAAATTTATGTTTAGTAATGAATGTGGTCAATATTATAGGTGATATTCATGTATACAATAATTAAAGTGTATCCATGATTTATGCTATAACACTATATTCAAAAGGAAAAAAACTTAAATTAAGGTAAAGAAAATGGAGGGAGTTTAATGTATAAGGGTAAAATTGTCAAAATTAAAGAAAAAAGTGTAGAATGACACTTATTTTGAAAATATTAAAAAAGGCAAAGTGACACTTAATTAAAAACGGAGGGAGTATGTTGTAGTGTATGTCAAATAAATCACTTTTTTATAATTTTACAAAAAAAACACCCTTATTACATCTAAATAAATACTCCCTCCGTCCCATATTAATTTTCATAGGTAGATGGGCACAAATATTAAGAAAGTGTAGTAATGAGTGGAGTTTTGAGGGGTAATTTTGTAAACCTTTATGTATAAAGTAAATAATGAGTTGACTTTTGTGTATGTGTGTAGAAAAAGTAATGGCATTTGTGTAAAATTGAGAATATTGTGAGGGTGAAGTTTGTAAAGGGTTTTTCATTTTAAGGGTGTGAAAGTTATTGTGGGACGTCCCAAAAAGGAAAGTGTGAAAGTTATTGTGGGACGGAGGAAGTAATGGATAAGAATAAAATATTATTTAAATTGTGAGGACAAAATTGTAAAATTAGTTAGTGTAATAATTAGAAGCACTTAGAAGCTGTTAGAAGCATGGGAAAACCGGCGGTTTCGGTTTTGAAACCGCACCGTAACCGTAATTTCACGGTTCGGTTACGGTTCCCCCAAAGTGGAACCGGCGGTTATTTAGTTTTTTTAAAAAAAAATTTTAATATTTTTATATACAAATATTTAAATTTAATACTGAAATTAGATACATATAAATTAAATACTTAACATTTCACTTAAATCTTAACTTAATACACTTAAAAAAAATAACATTTAACATTTAGGTTTAGGACTTTAGGCTAAACTTAAGTCTTAAACTCTTAAAAAACAAACTCAACAAAGTTACAACTTACAACTTACAAGATAAAAATAAACTAAAACACTTGAAAGTTCAAATACTTAATTAGTAAAATTACTAATACTTAATTAGTAGAATCGAAGGGGAAGTCCCAATGGACCCAATGCCTCCGGATGAACTTTTTCAATGTGTGACTTGAAAACTCCGTATCCTCCACCGCGCTTAAATTTATATTTTTTTTGGCAATACTTGCAACAAACTTCACGTGAATTGTCTATTGAATTTGTATCATTCACATGAAAGTGATTTAGCAAAATGGAGTGAGGAGGGTGAAAGTTTGGTTGAATTCGAGGCGGCGGTTGATTGACTTCTTCTTCATCACGTAACTCACGTTGACGTATGTTTGTAACTCCAGATGATCCTTGGGTTGCCATTTGAAAGAGAGTCTTGAGACTTGAGAGAATAAGAGAGAAATAGATAATTGATATAAGTTATAACTTATAAGAGAGTTGAGGTGTGAAAAATGAAAAGAGAAAATGGGGTATTTATAGGTGAAAAATTGGGCATTTTCGGATTTAAAAAAAAAAAAAAAAAAAAATTCCGGCTAAACCGGCGGTTAAACCGCCGGTCCGGTTAACCGGCGGTTAATAATTCAAAAATCTGACCGTTGGCGATTCAACGGTCCAGATCTGTTGACCGTTTGAATCTCAACGGTCCAGATTAAAAGCGTTTTTAAATTTAAAAAAAAAAATTACAACGGTAATAACCGGCGGTTAACCGTCGGTTCGGTTAAACCGCCGGTTTGGCCCGGTTTCCCCCAAATTTGAATTTTCTAGCCGTTGGAGATCAACGGTCCAGATCATCTGACCGTTGAATCTCAACGGCTACGATTGATCTGGCAGTCGGTTAACCGCCGGTTTGGCCGGAATTTTTTTTTTTTTTTTTTTAAATCCGAAAATATCCCATTTTTCACCTATAAATACCCCATTTTCTCTTCTCATTTTTCACACCTCAACTCTCAATCTCATCTCTTATCTCAATTCTCTATTCTCTCTTAATTCTTATTATCTCAAATTCTCAATTCTCTCAACTCAAGTCTTCTCAAATTTTCAATTAATCAATTCTTTTCTCTAATTCTCTCAAATCTCAATTTACTAATATGTCTTCTTCAAGATCATCAAGAGGAAAGGCTATTGTATCTTCTTCACAACAACCTCGACGAAGACGCGTTCCATTGTTCAACGACGTCGATGAAGAAGATCAACATTTGCGTAGAATTCTTGGTGACGATATCATCGACCACATGAACGAAATTGCCACCGATGATGATGATGAAGAAGAGGTTGAACGTGGTCCAACTCAAGAAAGTGCAACCGAGTATCCACCACCACCACCTTCGGCGCCCTCAACCGAAATTCCACCTCCTACTTCTTCTTCACAAGCTCGAAGTTTTAAATTCGAAATTTTTGCACGTCACTTTCAAAAAGTTCCAACCGGTGAGGTCGATAGATTTATAATTCATTGTAATTATTATCCAAAGGAGTATAAATTTAAAAAAGGAGGAGGATATGGTACCTTCAAGCTCCACCTGGAAAACCACCATCCGGATAAAATGGGAATTACAACGAGCCAAACGCAACTACGAGGATTTACCGGGTCCTCCGGAGGAGGAGTTCAAGGTGAGGTAAGTAATCCGACTTCTCTTTTTAAATATGATCAAACATATTTTAGAAAAATGTTAGCTAAAATGATAAGTGTTCAACATCTTCCTTATAGTTTTGTTGAAAATTTTGCTTTTAATGACTTGGTACAACTTTCACTACAACCAAGCATGAAAAAAATTTCTCGTTCTACGGTTACTCGTGATATTGCTAATATTGTTGGTGAATATAAACTTGCTTTGATCAATACTTTTCGTTCACTTAAGAGTAAAGTTTCTATTTGTTCCGATATTTGGAGTGATAATTTTCAAAAACATTCATATATGGGAGTTACTTGTCATTGGATTGATGATTCTTGGACATTAAACAAAAGATTAATTGCTTATAGGAATTTTGATTGTGTACACTCGGCCGATGCTATTAAAAAGAAAATTGTTGAAAATTTAAAATCTTATGGTTTAATTAACAAATTTTTTTCAATTGGTTTTGATAATGCTAGTATCGAACAACTTCGCATTGCATGTCAACCGTATGTTGGTGGAAATTTTTTTCATATTAGATGCATGTGTCATATTTTAAATTTATGTGTTCAAGATGGTTTAAATGCTTTGAGAATTTATATTTCTCCTATTAAAGATGCTATTACTTATTTGACGAGGCGTAGTAGTTTAATGAAAAAATGGAAACATTTTTGTAGAAGTAGGAATGTGCATCCAAAAAAATTTTCTCTTGATGTGTCAACAAGGTGGAATTGTACTTATAAGTTGTTAAAAGAGTCAGTTGATTATAAAGAGACTTTATGTGATTTTTTTGAAGAAGAAAAATGTGGTTTTGGTTTACTTCCTGAAGATTGGAATCATTGCATAAACATAATTAAGGTTTTGGAAACTTTTAATAATGCTACTTTTGCTATGTCTAAAGTTTACGAACCTACTTCTCATTTGGCACTTGAACATTGTCTAAAAATTGTCAACGTTTTAGCACGTTACAAAAACGATCCAATATTAAATCTTGCTATTGCTCCTATGTTGGAAAAATGAAAAAAATATTTTGTTATAATTCCCCCTATATTTTTAGTTGCTAAAGTTTTTGATCCTAGATATAAGTTAGATGGTGTTAAAGCTATGTTAGCCTTGTATTATAAAAAATTATATCCTATTGCCGAATTTCCGAATGATCAACCGAACACCGATCATTTCATATTTGAAGTTCAACAACTTATATTATCATTAATTAAGGAGTATATGGATACACATGGTTTATCCAACCCTAGTCATAGTTCTTCTTCTAGTTCTAGTGCTAGTTTTAACGTACAAAATAATGATGACGACATGGATGATGATGATGTTGATAGCTTTCTTTTTCAACGTAATTGTAAAAAATCAAAATTTACTTATACTCAAGAATATGAAAGCTATGAAGCGAATACATCCATGGAAAATATGGAAGGAGACTTTGATATACTAAGGTGTTGGTCGACGGTGACTCAAGTATTTCCGGCAATGTCAATGCTTGCAAGAGAAATTTTAGCGGCTCCCGCCTCAACCGTTGCCGTTGAGCAAGCATTTAGTGTAGGAGGTTATACTTTGGATGCAACAAGATCCAATATGACCGTTGAAAACGTAGAGAACCAATGTTTACTTGATGATTGGATAAGAGCCGAAAAAAGAGCCCAATCGTTAGAAGAAGATAATGAAGAAGACGAGGAATGGACCTCTACGGGCGGAAGTGAAGAATGAAGAACTTCCTTCAAGTTCAACAACAACGAGGTAAGTTGAGGTAAGATAACTACGTGGACTTTGATTCCAATTTCCGTTGAATTTGGATACGTAGGCAACTTAATTTAAAATTTTTGAACTTAGAATTTCTAAGTTTAATTTTTTAAATTAAGCTCAAGTCCAATTTATTTTAACCCCTCCCCAAAATTCCAAATTGATTGTAAGTTGTAAGTTGTAATTCTAAAGTTTTTAATTTATATAAGTTTGATTTAGTTTTTTAAGTAATTTTTTTTTAACTTGTAACTTGTAAATTTGTAATTGTAAGTTGTAACTCGTAAGTTTTCTAATGTAAATTATAATTAATTTATTTTTTTAAGAAATAGGCCTAAGTTACATTAAATTTATTCTCTTAATATTTAATAAGTTATAAGTTAAAGTTATAAGAATATAAGTTATCGACTTAAAGTTATAATATAATAATTTATAAAAAAAACGATAAACAAAAGTTAAAACGAGTATAATTTTAATTTTAAGTTGTACAAATAATTTTAACTTAAAACGATTGAAAAAAGAGGCGAAAACAATCGAAAAAAGAGGCGAAAACGAGCTTAAAAAAAAAAAAAAACTAACCGCCGAACCGCCGGTTTCCGAACCGAACCACCGGTTCAAAAACCGTAACCGTAACCGACGGTTCGCGGTTCGATTACGGTTGCCGAAAACCGTAACCGCCGGTTTCTAACCGAAACCGGCGGTTTTCAACCGTTGCCCATGTCTAGGAAAGGGTGCTTCACAAAAACTGTTTTTAAGTAATTAATTTAATCACTTACTTGTGTTAGCAAACACTTTAAAAGTGATTGTATTTAAAAAAAAAGTGCTTTCAAACACATAGTAGTGCTTGCAAACACCCACTATATCTATTATTTAATCACTTTTCTTAATTTATGTGTCAAAAAGTAACGGAAAGCTTATAGACGGACGGAGGGAGTATCTCAAACTTACAGGACTAAAATAAAAAAAATTCCCTATTTTAGGTCATTAATTTTTTTTCCTATAACTTCGAATTGTGGATCCGTCTCTAACCCTAGTCTAGCCTTAATTGGTGAAGGGGTGACGAATTAATAACTTACTTTACCAATATGCATAGATGAAACATTCAAGGGCTTAGATATTGTTTCCTAGAGACATCCCCTTTTCTCCCTTCTTTCCACGCAAATGGAATGATTGTGCCACCACTTTTCTCGTGTCCAACTATACATGATTTTTTCTCATTTTTGTAAGTTTCACTTTCTTTTTGTTATTATTCTCTTTTTTAACCTATTAACTGAAATTCCGGAAAAAGAAAAAAAAAATAATAATATGAGTGACGAAAAACTTTTGTCCAAAGTGATGGATGAATTAAATTTCATATAATGGGATTCCTTCCATCAAATTTTGGATCATTTAACCAACTGCCGAAACTTGACTCAATTAAAAAATTTGAATCTTAAAACTCAATTCGACCTTGATCGGACTTATTTTGTTTGAACTCAAACTTAACTCGAAGAAAAAGGAAAAATTAAAAAAAACTATTAGATGTTCATTTATAACTATTATCACTCATATATTGGACAAAGTGGGATAGCTCAAGTGGTTAGAGCACCACTACCTAGGCCTTAGGTCCTGGGTTCGAGTCATGGGGAGGAAAAAAAAAAAAGGGACACTGTAAAGGGAGTATAGGTTAAGTGTTTTCAAAATAATTATGAATTAATGAGGTAATATTACACTTGAATGGTAATCTCATTTAAACTATATTCTCATTTAATACGTAATAATTTTAATTGAGACTTTATAATCATACATATATCACAAAAGATGGGGCTCCTTGACTTTTGCCATGGCCGGGCTCGTTCGAATGAAAATGAGTCAAACGAGTTACCATCGATTTAAATTAATATCTCTAGAAAATAACAATAACCATCGTCATAGCCTTTGGAAATGTTTCATAATTTATTTTTTATTTTTCATAAATCTAAGAAACAATTAATTACTCCATAATATATAAACAAAATTGATTTAGCATAAAATTAAAGTTTAAAAGGAATGTTTTCTTAATCACTACACCTTCTGAAACAATTAAAAAAATTGTATATCATTTGCATTTAAATAAAATTCAATATTTTTAAAGATATGTGGATGGTGGTAAATTTGTAAGGAGGCAAAATAGGTAACATTACAAACAATAAAAAATAAAACTTACACATAATAAATTTATGGGAAGTAGTGCTCTAATCATTTGAACTACGAGAAGATATGGGTTAAAATTTTAAAAATTGAGTTTGATTTTTTTTTTATTATTATTAATTGGGATATATTTGTCATTGTATATCAATATATCATCAAATCCTGGAGCATGAGTCATTTAGATATGGAGGGAGTAGTAAATTTTGTACCAAAGTAGTATTATATTCACCAAACTATTGAACTGAAAACACTCCATTTTATTCTATTAAATATACCTAACATTTTAAAATAATTTCCATACTTTAAATTAGGATAGACGAAAGTTGTTGCTTGAAGTTTTTACCCCGCAAGAAGTTTCGAGTAGTTGCATAGTATAGTATGTATAATTAATTAGTATTTGGTACATATTTGGTAAAGTACCAACCATTTACAGAAAAATATAAAATAATGAAGCTAAAAGATGTCTGAATCCAAATGATGAGGCATGCTACGTTTTGTATATAAGTTTAGATGATAACACAACTTTCCCATTTTTTCTTTTTTAAATAAGCTACTCTACTCTTTTAATTTCAGAGTTAATTGGATGGAGTTAATTGGATGGTGTATATTTGAGACTTACAAATATGTTAATCTATAGGTGTTAAAGTTCGATATTTTTAAAGTTTAAATAATTTTTAAGAGATCAGTTCATATAGAGTTTCATTCTGACTTCAATCAGGAATTCTGCTAGTGAACGATGAGATTGATCTTCAAAATTTGCACGGTTTGATCGGGACAATTTTTTTTTTTTTAAAAGATTTAATAGTTGATGATGTAAGATAAATTAAATGAGAGGTATTTTAAGTGATTTAGTGAGATGCAAAGTATAATGTAAGTAAAAAATAAGAAACAATTTTAAAAATAAAATAGATATTTTTATATTAAAAGTGTACAAATTAATTAAAAAAATGTGTAAGTAATTTTTGGACAGATGGAGTAGTTAATCTTTCCTTAACACATACTTTACTTACAAGTGGGTGGTGTATCCCATTCATATTATTTTGAAAATAATTATGTATTCAAAATAATAGTAAGTAATTTACTTTTATCAAAAAAAAAAAAAAAAAATATATATATATATATATATATATATATATATATACATCAGTTTGTATCATGAATTCATGACAATGCTATGATAAAAAGTAAAACTTCATTTTCCAAATGTACAATCCAGACAACAAATTTAGGCATATAAAAAGGGCATTAATTAACACTGTAACACCTTAAATAATTTTTAAATTAACATTTCATACATTTCCTTCCAAAGATTAATCTTCTCTTGCGTAATTTGAGGCAAAGAGACTTAAGTTAATGATCCCATTGATAGAAAATACACTCTCCGTATCAAGTTTGTTTTAACATTTATGCGTAGTTTAATGTAAAATTATTTATTAATATTAAAAAAATAAAATGGAGGGTGTCAAAATCTTTTATGTAATAAAATAATAATATAATATTATAAATAATAAAATAACATCTTATTGTGTAATTTTGAAATACTTAAAGAGTACTCCATAATTTAAAGTAAAAAAATATTTTATTGTTAAATGATAGAATTTATATTGGGACAGTGAGTAAAATATTTACACAAACTTTACGTACCATTTCATTCTAGTTGAAAATTTATTGTATCTAAAAGTACGATAAATAATACTTTAAAAATATTATTGGATCGTTAATTCAATATATAAATTTATTTTTTCTCAAAAACTTATATGAAATATTTTATATATATAAATTTGAAACAAAAATTTGTGGGTCATACTTTGATCAAAGCTGTCAAATTTAACTCAAATATATTTTGTTGCTTTCAAATATTGTTTTATTACATGATCAAAACTGTGTTACTACATGATTAAAATATTGGTACTACGAGGTTAAAAATGTACTTGTGAACAATGAGATATGATCACCGTTGAATTGGTGAGTGGAGAATGACTTGTATTTATAAGAGTAATTACAATATAACCTAATTACATGATTTTAGAAAAAGATAAATACAAAAGATAAATATAACAAATATGTCCTATATACAAGGAATGTTTTGACTATTCCTTAATATCCCCCGTCAAGCGATGCGTGGGATGAGGAAAAACGCAGAGCTTGGATCGAAGGAATTCAAACGTCGGGCGAGGAAGGCTCTTCGTGAAGATGTCGGCGAGCTGGAGATGTGTGGGGACGAACTGTGTGAGTAGCTTGCCAGAGGTGACGAGCTCGCGAACAAAGTGACAATCAATGTCGATGTGCTTTGCCCGTTTGTGTGCCACTGGATTTTGGCTGAGGAACAGGGCGATGTTGTTGTTGGAGAGGAGAACGGGGCGAGCTGGTAACGGAACGCGGAGCTCGCGGAGCAGAGAGGTTAGCCAAACGACCTCGGCAGCGGCATTGGCTAAGACACGATACTCCGATTCACAGCTGGAGCGAGCAACAGTGGGCTGCTTCTTGGCACTCTAGGACACCAGATTTCCACCTAAGAAAACTGAATAACCATAGGTTGATCGGCGAGTTTCCGCACAACGAGCCCAATCTGCGTTCGAGTAGGCGACCACAGAGGAGTCTGGTCGTCGAGTGAAGGAAAGGCCAAAGTTGACAGTGTGCTTAACATAGCGAAGAATACTCTTTACTGCCGAGAAGTGGTCGCTGGTCGGCGCCTGGAGAAACTGACTGACATGATTTACCGAGAAGGATAGATCAGGTCGAGTAATGGTGAGATACTGGAGGGCGCCCACCAAGGAGGGATAAAGAGTTGGATCCGAAAAAGGGTCACCAGTGCTGACCAGGGTTTCGCCCGCGGCCAAGGGAGTGGCAATGGGCTTGGAGTCTTGAAGTTCGGCTCGCTCAAGAATCTCGCGAGCATATTTGGACTGCCCGACGAACAGCTCAGAAGGGGTGTAAGAGATTTCCAAACCCAAAAAGTAATTAAGGCGACCGAGATCTTTGAGTGGGAACTCCTTGTTCGCCCTAGCAATAAAGCGAGCAACAGTGGCGGGGTCATTCCCAGTGACAATGATATCGTCCACATACAAAAGTAGATAGACGACCGAGGAACCCTAAAATAGGTAAAACAGTTAGGAGTCAGACTTGCACGCCTTGAAGCCAATGCCGAGCAGGAAGGAGCTGAACCGCTGAAACCAGGCCAAGGGGGCCTGGCGAAGACCATATAGGGCCTTCTTTAGTTTGCAGACATGATCCGGGAGCCGAGGATCGACAAAGCCAGGAGGTTGAGCCATGAAGACTGGTTTCTGGAGATACCCGTTAAGAAAAGCGTTCTTGACATCCAACTGATGGAGGGGACAATTGTTTTGAACATAGAGAACCAAAATAAAACGAACAGTGGTTGCCTTGACAACCGGACTGAAGGTGTGCGAGAAGTCTGTGCCAGGGATTTGGGTGAAACCCTGAGCAACCAGTCAGGCTTTGTGTCGTCCAATGGAACCATCCGATTTGTACTTTGTTCTAAAGACCCATTTGGAACCAACAATGTTCGCATCCTGAGGGCGAGGAACAAGATCCCAAGTTTTGTTAACTCACAAAACATCAATTTCTTCCTGCATGGCGGCCAACCATTCAGGGGACTTGGCTGCAGACTTGAAACCACGGGGTTCCGATGAGGTAGTGAGGGCACTGAGCAGGGCAGTGGAGGCCAAGTTTAATGGGTACTTCGGTTTGAAGATCCCAGATTTAGCTCGCGTGATCATTTGGTGGTTGGATCAGTGGTCGGCAGAGGTTGCTCGGCCGGTGCAGGGGGAGCAGGTGGCTCCGCAGTAGGGACTGGCGGAGGAAGTGGGTCCTCGCCAGGATCAGAGATACATGCCGAGCAGGGCATGATTGAAGTAGGAGCAATAGACTCAGGAGAGGAGTCATTCGAGGAGCTCAGGTCGGCGTCCAAGAAGGAAAAGACAGTCATTGGTCGGCAGGGGCCGAGCAGAACCTGAAAAAGGAAAGCAACCTTCATCAAATATAGCATGTCGAGTAACAAAGACTTTGGAGGAATCGGGATCATAACACCGGAAGCCCTTGTGAAGGCTACTGTAACCCAAGAAAATGCATGGTCGGCTGCGAGGAGATAGCTTGTTCGAGGCATAATCGCGTAAGTATGGAAAAACCCGACAACCAAAGGGCATGAAATTCCCATAGAGAGGCATAGTACCGAACAGAACCTGAAACGGCGATTGACCACCCAAAATGGAGGATGGAAGACGATTAATGAGATGTACTGCAGTAGCAAAGGCATCGAACCAAAATTCACTCCGAGCACGGGCATGGAAAAGCATGGAGAGACCAGTTTCAGTTATATGGCGATGCTTTCGCTCGGTGCGACCATTCTGCTGGGGTGTGTAAGGGCATGACACTCGATGTAATATTCCATGGTCGGTCATGAAGGTGCGAACAGTCTTGTTAACGAACTCAGTACCACCATCACTCTGAAAAACTTTTAGAGATGTCGAAAATTGGGTGCATACAAACTTGTGAAATGCGACCAATGTAGCAAAAAACTCAGATTTCGCACGGAGAGGATATATCCATGAGAAACGAGAAAAGTCATCGACGAACACAACATAATAGCGAAAACCAGAAAGCGCAGTTACGGGGGCGGGACCCCAAATGTCGCAATGAACTAAATCAAGAGTAGCAGAAGCACGTTTTTCATTAATGTAAAAAGACAAACGTTTACTCTTGGCCAACTGGCAAGAGGTGCAAACAGTAGGGTTCGGTAAAACGGAATTAACAAATATATGCCCTAATTTATTTAAATCCTTAATAACATCAAAAGGAACATGTCCCAAACGAGAATGCCATAAATCGAAGGAGACGCGAGCAGCACCGGGCTTCTTCAAGGCAGCGACCAAAGCTGGGAGTGCCCGTTCCAACACGTACAACCCCTGTTCACAACGCCCCTGAGCCACCACCTCCTTGGTAGCCCGATTCTGAACAACAAATGTCTTGTCAGAAAAGCAAACATCAACTGGAAAGTCAGACGTGAGCTTGCTAATAGATAAAAGATTCTTTGTGATATGAGGAACAACAAGAACATCTAGAAGACCAATATCCTTAGAGATTGAATGCAAACCAACATGAGAAATCCGTAGTGAGTGACCATTACCAACAATAACCTGACCATTACCAGAATATGGAGCCGAAGAGTCCAGATGCGAGGTACTGGAAGTCATATGAGCCGAGGCTCCTGAGTCAACATACCAATCCGAGGAGGCCGGCGAGGAAACTGTGCAAGCCGAGTGAAAGGCTTGAGCAAGGTTGGCGGATGGGTCCTCCGACAGGCGGGCGGATGGGCGAAAATCCTACGTCCCTCGTTGCCAAATTTGTCGTGGCGAGCACTATGCCACCAAATGCTCGACGAGGATCTGGTCCGCGAACAAAACGTTGAGGGCATTTGGTGGCATAGTGCTCGCTACGATAAATTTGGCAACGAGGGACGTAGGATTTCCGCCCTTCGCGACCACCAGAGAAGTCGGAGCGACCACCACGAGAGAACCCAGAAGGGCGACCACCAGTATGGTCGCGAGTGTTCGAGCGAGCAGAGGGTTGATCACGAGCATAAAAGGCTGATACCATGTGAACAATGATACCATGTGAACAATGAGATATGATCACCGTTGAAATGGTGAGTGGGGAATGACTTGTATTTATAGGAGTAATTATAGTATAACCTAATTACATGATTTTAGGAAAAGATAAATACAAAAGATAAATATAACAAATATGTCCTATATACCAGGAATGTTTTGACTATTCCTTAATATTACTACTACAAGTTCAAAATATTTTGGACACTTAACTTTTGGTTGAACTTTTTAGAATATTTTTTAATTTTATACAATAACATATTTTTGATCTTATAATAATAAAATCTTTTATGCTACTACAAAGTCAAAATATGTTACTCCTATAATGTTAAAAATATTTTATTAATATAAGGTTAAAAATATCTTACTATAAAATCAAATTATTGTCACTACAAGATCAAGTTATTGTCACTACAAGACTAAAAATATACTACTACAAGTCTAAAAATATTTTAAATACTTAATTTTTGGGGCAAATTTTTCAAAATATTTTTTAGCATATAAGTAGTACACTTTTAATCTTGTAGTGATATACTTAATTAGACATCATGTGCAAAATATTTCACACAAGTGTTGCTCTTCTTTTATATGATTGGACTTTGTATTAGTGTATTTGTTCTATGCAATCGCACTGCATCATTCTATAAATAAATTAAATTAATAAATAAAAAAATATATATTATTTTAATTTAAAATAAATTAAAATATGTAATTATAAAAATGACTTAGTGAAACATGTAATTTAGCCAAGTAACATTTCATACATTCCCCATATGAGTTGATAAATTACTTCATGCAGATTAGGAAATTCTCCACAACTATTTGAATATGTGCATTGGATCACAAGAAAATAAACCACCCATAAAAATTATTAAAAGGGATTGTTGATTAATTTAATGGTATTATATACTCTCTCCGTCTTACAACTGTTTACACATTAATTTGTCTTATTTGTCAATTCCACAATTATTTGTACACTTTAAAAAGAAAACTCCTCCATAAATTTCAGTCTAACAAAATTCACATATTTATACAAAATGTTATTACTTTTACACTTATTTCAACCCCTCTCCTTACTTTACTCATATAACTTTACAAAATTATCCTTCAATATTCCACTCATTACACATTTTTTTTAATAAGTGTGTCAATTTTGTGGTGCAAAACACTTTCAAGACGGAAGGAGTATAACAAAAGGACGATAAATTTTTTAATTGTACGTTGAACAAATTTGAATATATTTTTAATGGGTTGGTCTGCTATGGACTCGAGTGCATGTTGTGCACCCTAGTCCATGTTGCACTTTTCAGTTTATTGACTTACACTTTTTGGTAAGTGATGTTGCACTTTTCAATTATTAAACTGTATAATAATATTTTTAGTAATAATTGAAAATTGCAACACCATTTACCAAAAAGTGTAAGTCAGTAAACTGAAAAATGCAACATGGACTAAGGTGCACAACATGCACTCAAGTGCATACTAGACTTTACTATTTTTAATTATTCAATTAATTTTTTTTGACACGTCATCGTTACAATTGAATAAGTCAAAATAGTAAGTCAATGAAAACAAAATATAGTCATGAAAATTGATAAATTTACCATTAGATATTTAGATTACTTAGTTTATAAACAAGTTAGATTTTTTTTTTAAACTTTTAATTTTTTAAATTAAGGAAGTAATGATTATGTATTGAGAGGTGAGCTAAAGCTATGGCAAGGGTGAGGAGGGTTAATAATACTATATGTATAATGATGATGATTTTATAGTAATATTTTAAAATTTTCCTAAAAACTAAAGTAGTAGAAATAGGGATGTGGGTGGGTAATCATTTCAGTGTAGCTATTTCATTTCATCTTTATGGGGAAGAGAAAAGAGGAATTATTGAAATCATCATATCATTTGATTTTTTAATTTTCCTTTTAAACAACAGATATAATCCTCTTTTACGTGTGGAATTAGTTTACTAATTTGAATGTTTGATTTTATGCACTTCAATAATCCACTTTTACAATTATTGAGTTTCATTCATACTTCCTATTTGCTTTTTTTGTCTACCGATTCTCCCCCTCTTGGTGAACGGTCTTTTCACAATCACAGTCCATCGCTCCGTTTCATAATAATTTGGTAGATGGATATACATATTAATAAAATTAGATAGATAATTATACATATTAAAAGAATTAGATAGATAATTATAATTTTATAAAATTTTGTATATAATAAAAAAATGAGTTGATTTGTGTATAGATATGTAAATCAAAATAATGATATTTTACATAAAATTATGGATATTACAAGAATGTAATTTATAAAATGTTTTACATGTTAAGGGTGTGAAAGTTATTATTAGACGTTCCAAAATAAATACTCCTATCATTTTATTTATTTAATTTGATATACACGATTATTTTTTCACAACTTACAACTCACATGACAATTTATTTTAATGACACAATAGTAAATTACTAGAAAATAGTTTTATGTTTCGATTTTTTTCCCGACAATCTTTATGTTTCGAATTTTGAAAAACGGTAACATCGCAAATTGTTAATTTTTCCTTTTTAAAAAAGGCCTAAACAAACGGAAAATTACAATATTGACAAATTCCAATTGAATGTATAGATACATTTTAATTTTAAAATTTAATTTACTTAATTTTAATGCAATTACACTCATATATCACTCAACAATATTATAATACTATTAATAATATGTAAAAAAAAAAAAAAGGCGGTAGGATATCTCCTAAATACCATATGGATCAAAATGATATATAATCGACTCAGAAGTCAGAATGACAATATTACTTGTTTATATTACCAGTTAGTTATGTGTATATATTGTGACCCGCATGTTTTTTAAATAGAGTACTTATTTTTTGCTTCAAAAAAAGAAAAGAAAAAAGAGTACTTATTTTAGACACAAAAGATCTTTTATTTTCTATTTTTACTGCACAAGATTGGGTATCTGTTTCATATATTTTTAGAATGATAACAAATTTATTTGATCTAGTCGATCTATTTTAGTTAAAAAGCTATGTGTACTCACACTAAACTGTTTTATAATCTAATATAATCCTAATCCTAATCCTAATTCCTAGTAACTTACTAGTTTTTAAACAAAGCTTAAGACGTAAATATTGCAATAGATTAACCTTTTAAAATTAAAAAAAAAAAAAAATTCAATGCAGATCCCAAAATGGCTCTCATTTCATACAAGATTGAGTAATCTGAAAAGTAGATATAAAACCTCTCAAAAAAAAAAAAAAAAAAAGTAGATAAAAAAACATCAACGGCGTAATCATATAGCCAGCACTCATATACGCTCATGGAGGTGAAATCATTCAAAGAAATTTATAAGAATAAACTACTTACATTAATTCTAATAATATTTTTACTGTTAAAATGGGTTAGGCCTATTAGGCCGGTCCGTCCATGTATATATAGTGGGTTGAATTGAATAATACAAATTCATTTAAAAAACGGATCTACAGGGGTTATATCGCATGGTCGTAGGTTTTGGCAGGTTGGACCACGAACGAGCTGACTTACATGCTTTTTTAAATTTTTTATTTTTTAAGTTTGAATGAACAAGTAACATAAAATATTTTTAAAGTTGAACTGTGAGTAAAATGTGATAACTATAAAAATATGGATTCAATTCAACTATAAATATCAAGATACAAAATCATGAAATATTATAGTAAATAAAATTGAGATTTGAGAATGAAAATACATGCTGTCGTCCACATATTCACATTACTTAGAAAGAGACTTGATAATTAATGTAAATTCAAATCTCTTTTTTAATTTTCTCTTTATAAATGTATAATTATCATGAGTAGATTAAGAGCGTGTGGTGAGATGTATATTCAAAAATAAACATTTGCTACCAATAGATGAGTTGATTTGTCAATTAAACTCTTGTTGAATATATTGATTATGCAATTTTGATAATAAAGATTTAAACAATTTGAAAGTTTAAATTTTAGTTCGATTGATTTATCAATTAAATTTTTTTTAAGGTGATTATAAGAGATTAAAATTATTCACGTTAATTGAGC
Organism: Galeopsis tetrahit; assembly: GCA_963675135.1. Taxonomy (NCBI): domain Eukaryota; kingdom Viridiplantae; phylum Streptophyta; class Magnoliopsida; order Lamiales; family Lamiaceae; genus Galeopsis; species Galeopsis tetrahit. The sequence continues at coordinate 32,466,209 of OY776127.1, forward strand.
GGATTTAATAAAAAAATATTGTACTTTATTTTTATTATATTTTTAGTAATTATTTATATATAATTTAAAATTTATTATAAAAATACACGTGAAAAAGTAAAAAATAAATATATAATGAAAAATTTTGTGGACTAGTCCGCAATCTGTCATGAATTAGATTGAATATTTTTCAGTTTGTACCCGTCGTGGAACGATTTGTCAAAACCCACAAAATGATGAATTGATTTGTTGAGATGGGTTGTGCACCGATATACCCCGTTAACCCGTTTTAACCATCTCTACCTTTAGCCTAGTTACAGAAAAATTTCTAAATTTCACTTTTCATTTTTCATGTTTCACCTAGAATTTTTAACGTATGGCTCATTATTATAAAATATTGATATTTATTATAAATATAACGCATGTCGATAAATATACTAACCTTAGCCAAGTGATCACATCCCATTTTGCAGATAGAACTAGAAAAGAATAACAAGGGATTATAGGGTAGAGTTTGGCACTTGGGCCTAGTTTAAGATGGGCCCAAGAATTACAAGAATTTTGTGGCCCAATTAAAGTCTAAGTCTTCGCGGTTAATTTCGGCGTGGATTATTTGATGTTAGATGCACTCCTCCCATCAACTTATTAATTAAATATATTAGTAAAATATTAAATTTGTCCTTTTAATAAATTATTATAAATACATACACTCTCCTTCAAAACTCTATCCTTCTCCTTCAAAACTCTATCCTAATTAGATTTAACACTAATTTTACCAGTGGTGGCACTGAGGGAGGACTTGAGGGGCAACCGCCCTGTATCTCGAATTTTTAGGGGCCTACTTTTATATATATATATATATATATAATTAATATTTTTTAAAAAAATTAAAAGGTAAAAAAAATATACTCCAATGAATTTGAATATCTAATCTAAGTTTACAATAATATTATAATGGTAAAATATTAAATACTGTAGACGTATGGAGAACAATACAATAGTAGAGTAGTGCCTATTCAAAGTTTGTATTCTATATTTCGAATTTTCATTCAAATATACTCGGTTGCATTCAAGTGGCTATATCTCATCTTGACATCCCCGCCAATCGACATTCGACTTTCCCTTTCACTTTTTTCACGATCCACAATCACGGTTATATAATTCTTTTTATTATTATTATTTTAGTTTCTTTTATCTCTGATTCTCTATATTTACTTTATTGTTTATTGATATTTAGTTATCAATTTTTACTTTTTTAATATAAATATATTTTTTAAAAAACATGAATTTGGTAGTGAAAAAAGAAAAATAAAAAAAGATCTGAACAACTAATTTTATCACAAGGAGCATTGGATAAATTCTTTCCAAAAAATTTAGTACAATCAAAAGACTTGAATGATAATGTTACTAATAGTGGACCAGAACTAAATAATATAGATTTAAATGATTTGAATGGACTAAAAGTGTTGCAAGTTACTTTATCAACCAAAAAAAAAAAAAAACTACTATTGAGATTCTTGAATTTGTAAATGCTTTGGGTTGCTATCATAGTGCCTTAATTGCTTATAGAATATTATTGACTATTTCTGTGACCGTGACATCAGCTGAAAGATTTTTTTCTAAATTAAAATTGTTAAAAACATATCTACGCTCCACTATGTCGGACTAACAACTTTATGTATTGAAAAAGATATGCTAGAACAAATTAACTATGAAGATATTATTGATGAATTTGCTTTCAAAATGCTAGATGAAGCCATTTTAAATGATTTATTTTTAAACTTTCATTCATTTTTAATATGAGCATACATATTTCACTTATTTTATTTTGATGTTTGTTGGGAATAAAATGAGATTTTGATTAAGATACCAAAACCCTTTAAGACATGCCAAATAGATAAGTCAAATTAAATGAACATGTTTTAGGAATGTTGGAACATGTAGACCAGGCTAGTTGAGAAGCTGGTATATTAGGCAGCTCTTAGTTAATGATTTAAATGCATAAGTTGAGGGGGAACACAATCATAAGTGATTGCAAGAATAGAGTCCCCTCAAGGCTCAGAATCAAGTTGATCCCAAGACTGCTGAATGTGCTCACTGACCAATCGTGCTGATCAAGTCAGCTCAGTAGAAAGACAACCTTCCCGATGATCAAATAAGTGGAACACATCAAGAAGATCAAGTTTGTTGATGTGCATATCAATGTTCAGAGAAGTTGTACAGCAGGATTGACCAAGCACACTTGAACCTGAATTGTTTCAAGGCAAGAGCCAACTGTGCTGAAGGGGTCAAGATCACTGATATGGAAGCATGAAAGCTTAAAAACCATAAAGTGATGATCAGTGAAGTTAGAGAGCCAAGTCATCTGAAAGAGCCATGACAACATTGCTGATAAGCCATATCTGCTGAAAGTGATAAGCAGATTTGTCCAGATGATAAGGAAAGTTGTCCTTATCATAGAACCAATGATTAGAAGTGATGTCCATGCTTGATCAAGTGATTCTTCAAGTCAGACATTGGGAAGAGTGCATCAAAGTGAAGACAAGAAGCTCAGGGCCGTTTACTTCCCAAATTAAGGACATGTCACTTTCAAGAATCTGTGTTCCAGTTGCAAAGTTCAAGGAAGACATATATAGACATTTTGAGGATATCTCTCCAACGGACATAACCTCAATTTGCTCTATAAATACAGAAGTGTGGAAACCATTTGAAGGCACCCAACTGGCATCCAACTATCCTGCAAATCAAAGGAAACTACAAGCTCATAAGCCTTCAAACTTTCTAAGAAAACATTCTTAGTTTCCAAACACTTCATCTAAGCTGAACCTCATTGTAAATCATTCAAGCTTAGAGATATATCCTACCTTTACACATTGCTCAAGTATAAAGGATATCTCACCCTAGTTGGAACCAACATCAACCCTTAAACCTTTCAAGGAAAGTTATAAGGATTGTTGTAGTAGAAGTGTAAGGAACTAACTATCAAGAGAAGAACAATTTAGTTGAGTTGAGAGAGAGCACTAGGACTCTGAATTCCTAGGGATCAAGGCACTAAGGAGTAGTGTGGTTGATTAGTGCACCTTGGCATTATAAAACAAGTTAATTCCAAGGAGAAGGAATTATCCTGTTAAATCAGGGAAAGTGGATGTAGGAGCTTGAGTTGCTGAACCACTATAAACCTCTCGTGTTGTTTACTTTCAAGCACTTTCATAAAAGCAACATATACATACACTGCACACAAACCTATCTTCAAAAGACTTATATCACAAGTTGTGCAAAACTTATTTGGGACAAGTCCCCTGAAAAGCAGTTAAGTGTTAAGTAAGGATTTCAGAATTAAAAAAGGAGTTTAAACATAAGGGCCAACCATAATTCCGCACATATAATTTAATTAGATAGTTACTCAACTAAGTACTTCATAGTGCTTAGTAGTTTGATTATCTTAAGAAAGTTATTCATACTAAGAAGAGTTGTCCAGGACAACCTTGCTGAAAGCCTGTTTTGCTTAAAAAGAAAAAGATCTGCATATACAAGTGTATTCCTCCCCCCCATAAACTTGTACCATACTCCTTTGAGGACCAACACGTGGTATCAGAGCAGGGGTTCAAAGACCACTGCTTCTTAAAGTCCATCTTGATTTTCAAAAATATATTTTAGTGTGGTCACTGAACTAATCTTTCTGAATTCTTAACACATCTGTTATCTAACACCTCTTATCTGAGATATGGCAAACAACAAAAATGTTGCTGTTCCTCCTGATGCTGTGGAGACCATCAACAATATGGCACCAGATCCTGTTAACCACATATCTCACCACAAACTGCCCATGTTCTTAATTGAGAACTATAATTTCTAGAAAATCAGAATGAGAGCTCATCTTGCATGCCTCCACGATGAAATGCTGAGAGTCATCACAAGGGGTCCATTCACATTTACTTAAGTTAACCCCAGGGTTATTAAAGCTCAAAGGGATGATATAAGAGAGGAGATCCCCAAAGATGAAAATGATCTCACCACCGAAGAGAGAAGGAGACATAATCTCAATTATATAGCAATGAACACTCTCTATCAAACAATTCCAGACGCAGTAATGGGGAGAGTCTACCAATGCACAACAGCCAAAGAAATTTGGGACACCCTTGCTGAAATGTGTGAGGGTACTGACAAAATCAAGGAGAATAAGCTCCAAGTTGCTGTGTAGAAGTTTGAACAATTCATAATGGAGTCTGAAGAGTCCATTGACAAATTTGCTGGTATATTCACTGATATAATGAATGAGATCAACTCATTGGGCAAGGTGTACTCCAAGAGAGAAATTGCACTGAAAATTCTAAGAAGTCTCACTCCAAAGTGGGATGTATACTCTGTGATGATGCAGAATACTAAAGATCTCTCCACCATGCCCATGCAACAAGTCTTCTCATAACTCAAAGCTTATGAGTTTGATCTCAACAAAAGAAAACCCACTGAAGAAACTTCCTTACCAACAAAAGGAGTGGCATTTAAAGCCAAAGCTGCTGAACCAGAGATGTAGTCCACTCCAAGATCATCAAAGTCAGTCTCTAAGGCTGAAATGAAGGAAGAGCTAGCCCTCATGGCTAGAAGGTTTGATAAACTCAACTTAAGATTTCGTAGATACAAGAAATTCTACCAAGACAACAAGGTCAGGAAAAGGTACAACTCTCCTGAAGCCAAGGCTGAGGACAAAAGGCCTGAAGAAAGAAAATCAGAGGAGAAGTTCTTCGATAGAAGAAAGTCCAACAAAGCTGAACCTTCATCATATAGAAGAAGAGATGATTCAAAGAAAGATGATGATGAAGACCTATGTTACAATTGTAACAAGAAGGGGAACTTTCAGTATGATTGCCCTGAGCTCAGTTCCAAGGAGAGAAAGGAGAGGCAAGCCAAAAGAGACAAAAGATTCACCAACAGAAAAGCCATGATGGCTGGTGATGAGTCTCAGAGTGATGAAAGCTTCAACTCTTCTGATGATGGACTATTTTCCAATAGTGATGATGATGTGTGCAACATGGCTATTGAAGACGATGAGGTATCTTCTACATCTAGTTCACCATCCATTCACTCACTGGAACCTAGTGATGTCAACCTGAAACTATCCTTTGGAAAGTTGATGGAAGACTTCACTAGATTGAAAGAACTTCATGAAAGCTGTGAGAGAGAAAATGAAACTTTATATGATGAAATTGCAAAACTTTCTCAAGCTGAGTATGTAGTAAATGTCAAGTCTACTGAGTTGTATAAACAAGTCTTGAGAGAACTTGAGGAAGCTTCTCTCAGGATAGTTGATCAACAAAAGCAGCTTGATGAACAACTACTCACTCAGAAAAGAAAAGACTTTGAAATTAAAATTCTTCAAGCTAAATTTGAAAATCTCTCACATGAATATGATGTTCTAAAATCAAGTGGAGAGAGCCTGAAAAACAAAATGTTTTCAATGAATAAATCCTTTAAGGCAATAGAGGAAATTTAAAGCTTCCAAAGACCTATGACTCAAAAGAGTGGATTGAGATATGATCCATTCAAATCTTCACCTTGTCTTAGTGTTGCTTCAACAAGTAACACTAAGAGAGTCTTTGTTAAATCAGTGGCACAACAAGCTGAAAATGAATTAATTCAGCCACTGAACAAAGGAAAGGGCAAAAGGCATGAAGTGCCCACTCAAGTATTTCAGGGAACAAGGCCCACACCTAAGGAAATGGCCAAAGTTCCTGAATGCAAGAGGAATGGTGTTCAACAGGGTAGACCCAATGGAAGGGCAACTCATTTGAACAACATTCTGAGAGGTTGTCCAAGGTATGTTCAGCCTAGGCCAACTCTACTGAGGCAACCTTAGCTGAACAGACCTAAGACCAACTCTCCTTACAGGCACAATATAATGAGACAACTAAAACCCTATATTCCAAAGGGTAATGGTAATCTATATGCCCATCCTCAAAGATTCCCTCAAGCTACACAAAGAACTCATAAGTTCAGGAGAAATTTCAACTCTCCTGATACTTACAGAGTCAACACTTTCACAGACTCTTTTCCAAAGGAATTTAAGGGAAAAAACTGTGTATGTTGATGCTAGAGGAAAACAACTTAGCCACCTTGAATCAATCAGGGTTATTAGGTAAGTTTGGGTTCCTAAAGGTACAGCTAACCTCTCAGGACCCAAAATTCAAAGGGTACCTAAAGCTTGATCATTGCAGGTACTAAAGGACCACAAGAAGTTGAGGAGCATGAACAAAAAGACAGCATGGTACTTGGACAATGGATGTTCAAGGCACATGACTGGAAACAAAACTCTCCTCACTGAATTCACCGAACAAGAAGGTCCTAATATCACATTTGGAGACAACTCACAAGCAACTACAAAAGGTTATGGTACCTTGATAATTGGTAATGTCAAGGTATCCAACGTATCATATGTGGCTAATCTTAAATATAACCTCATAAGCATAAGTCAGTTATGTGATAAATGATATAATGTTGAGTTCACCAGTGATAAATGCCTAATCAAAGATAAAACTCAACAAACTCTACTGACTGGAACTAGAAAAGGAAATGTGTATTTTGCTGACTGGGACAAGTCTACTGATGCAACATGCTTTATTGCCAAAAGCTCAAATGAACAAAGTTGGTTGTGGCACAAAAGATTAAACCACCTGAACTTTAAATCTATGAACAAGCTGGCTAGAAATGCATTAGTAAAAGGACTGCCTAATGAAGTTTTAATTAAAGAACATGTTTGTAAACCACGTCAAGAAGGAAAACAGATTAAAGCTTCATTTAAAGGCAAACCAGTCATCTCTACTGACGTGGTACTTGAATTATTGCATATGGACTTATTTGGACCAATTACTCCTGCAAGTATAAATGGAAGAAAATACACATTGGTTGTAATAGATGACTTCTCTAGGTTCACATGGGTAGTATTTGTCCTTAATAAGAAGGAAACTCAAGTAAAACTCCCAGAATTGTTAAAGAGACTGTCAAATGAGAAGAACCTTAACATCATAAAAATAAGATCTGATAAAGGCACTGAGTTCATAAATTCATACTGTTGGTCCCTGAACGAGTAGTGAATGGGTTTAAAGTCTAGAGAGGAGGGGTGAATAGACTTTAAAACCTTTTTGCTTAAAGAGTAAGTTCCTCTTCTGATTTCTATGTCAGCTGGACTACAAGTCTGCTGGTCCAAAAGACAATAGTAATCTGATAGAGTGAAGGATATGCGGAAGTGAGTAGGCCTTTTATTTACACTCGTTATGTTCTTTTGAGATATTCACTTACTTGTTTTATGAAAAGCTCAACTGATGCTGGTTTGGAAGATATGGCCTGATTTGTAAAGGTGTTTGAAATATACAGTATGCACTATGATAAGAAACTAAGCAAACTTGAAAATGTAAAGTGCAATAAGTAAATAACACCGTCGATTTATAGTGGTTCGGATATACGATCCTACGTCCACTCTCACGTTCCAAACGTGATGTTTAATCCCTTTAATTTCCCCAAAATTACAAGGGCTTGTCCTTTATAGTCCCAAAGTTAGGACTTTGAGATCTGAACAGTCCCGAACTGCTACGGTCTCCACAAGTGATTGGGAGCACTTGCACTCTTACAGGGGTTCAAAAACTTAACCTTATGGTGGGGGTTTTGGGGTTTTTGAATGGATCCAACTAATGATTCAAGCTTATAGATTGCTTAACCACTGTGCCTAAATCAAAGAATATACATTATGTATTGGATTCAGGTTCTTTGATTGGATGAAGAGATAACTTAAGAGCTAAAAGGTGTTCTGGTACTTTTCTAGGCTCTTAAGAATTCTTGACTAGCCGTTGGAGTTGACTAGCCGTTGGCAATCTTTCCTTGTGTTCTTGCTTGATTCTTTGATTCCAGCCGCTTTGATCTTGATTGCTTCAAATCTGGGATCGTGTCAATCTTCTAAGTAAGGTAAGCATGTATTTGAATTACGCAAGATGACTTTGGAATCAGCCGAGTCTTTGACGAGCTACTAGTCTGCTGATCTTCTAGTGGTCTGGTCAACTCGTCTGGCCTAGAGGAGTTTGTACTCGGATATCAGATGAGAACTTTCTGATCTGGGAAAAATCTTGTACTGACTCTGGCCATCAATGACTTGGACTTTATCAGCTAAGAAGGTATACAAACACCTTGCTGATGTTTAGAGGATCTTCTAGTCTTCATGTCTTCTACTCTTCATATCTTGAGATAGCGCATGTAGGCTCCTAATGTGCCAATCAGCTGAGTTACATACAACTGATTGCACAAGACTAGACTTAGCTTAAACTGATCTATACAGATATCAGCTGATCCTATTACATGTGTTTATAAACTCTAAGTGTTTTGGCCATCAAAACTATACTATCATCCGTAGGGGCTTAGGGTGAATTTACATCCCAACAATTTCCCCCTTTTTGACGAAGCCAAAACTAAACTTGATAAATGCTCTAAAAATATGGTAAGAGTTTATAAAGCACTACATGTTATCTTTGATGAAGACAGTGAGAATTTGTCTTGTGAGCAAAAAGAACTATTACTTGTATAGAATGTTTGGAATTTTCATAGATTACAAGTGTTAGTGTCTTAGAGCTTCTTGAGTAGTCTTCATCAGGTCTTCAATTCTTCAGATGCGGTAGGCAAGGTACAGACGAGTGCGAATGTCTTGCATGTGCTGTAGGTGGCTTTTGACTTCTATCATATCTGTTCTTCTAGAATCCAGAGTAGGTAGCTTCCAGATAGGGTCTTCTGGAGTTAGAATTTTGTAGCCTATTTCTTTGGCTGTCTTGACTGTTTATGTCCAGAGCTCTTGATCTTCAATTTCCATGAACCGAGAGAATTGATAAAATTCTTCTTCATAGGTGGGAAGTGGGCCAAAGTATCTGACTGTGTGGTGAGTTAGCTGTTATTTCTTCTTCAGAGCATACCGTCTTGGTAACTCATCTTGTAATACTAGCAAATCCACATATGTGCTGTTAGTAACTTGAGCACTTTCTTCCCTTTCCTTTTCTTTGATTGCTTTTCTGATTTTGGCCAATTTTCTCTCAAACTTTGCCTTAACTGCCTTCGCATCATTAAACTTTTTCTTCTTGAGCTCTTGAGCTTCTTGCATTTTTCTTTTCTTCAGCTCTTGAGCTTCCTTCTCTTCTGTTGTAGGCTCTGCTGCCTTTCTCTTTCTTGTTATTCTCCTATCAGGAGTTGATTCTTCAGTGATCTGCAGCTTAGAGGACGTACCTTGGGTTTTATCTTGAATAGGGGCTTTATCTTGAGCAGCTTCTTTTCCTTGTCTGTTCTTGATTTTACTTTTCAAACCTCCCAAGGTTTCATTCAGATCATCTTGAGCAACAACTAGCTCAGCTTGCTGGGCAGTAGACTTCTCCAGAGCGTTTATCAGCACATCTTCCCCCTTTTTGGCTTCAGCAAGAGCCGCCGCAAAAGGTTTCATGGCATTCAGGATTTCAACATGAAGAGTCTGCTTTAGAGCTATGTCATTGAATTTGCTGACATGGGTGAGGTGGGAGATGCTATGCTCTAGCACTTGAGCATGAGAGCTAGAGGTAGAGGCTTTCTCCAACTGAGCTGTTATAGTTTCCAATTTATCTGCTGTTTCTTTCAATTGGGCTCTTAGATTCTCATTTTCTTCTGCTGCCGTTTTGAGTAGAGCTTGTCCTTGTGTAGCTCTAGCTTCAGCATCGTCAAGTCTTGACTTGTAGATTGCTTCCATTCGGGATGTCTCAGATGAGTAGAGACCAGCAAACATCTTTGTTCTGTCTGCTGTTTTTCGCATTTCACCATTGAAATACTCATCTAATTGATTGTGGACTGCCTCACCAAATTTGTCATCCATGTCAAGAATCTGGTTGGTAAGACGAGTCCTCTGCTCCTGAGCTGCTCGTTCAATATATCGAGCTAGCTGCATCCCTAGACCTTTCTCGAAGTGCGTGTCTATTGCTTCCTTGACCTGAGCACACACGTCTGTTCTAATATCTATAGACAAAGTAGAGGTAGAGCCAGTACCTTGTGGCTCCTGTTGAGGTATCTGAATGGTGTTTGGAGTAAACACAACCAGAGCAAGACCTTTCTCTTCTGCAGTCAGCTGGTCTTCATTCAGAAAGTCTGTTGTCAAGTTAACCAGATGAGTGAAGAAGCTCCTGTTCCTTGGGGCAGGTTGAGAGATGAAATCTTCAAACTCATTTCTGGCTTTGAAGTTTGCATGCCTAGCCAATATATGTGCTGGAATCTCTAGGACATCTCTCTCTTCTTTTTCTTCAACAGGGTCTTCTGGCTCAATGTCAGCTGTGTCAGGCTGAGATTGATTGAGTTCTGGACTCTCAGGTATGGAGTTGTCTGCTGGTGCTGATATAATCTAATCTTCAACAGTGGATTGTGAGGTGGTGATACCCAGTATCCTATTACATACTCGTGCCAGTGCTTCCTCGGGTAGCAACTCAGTAAAGGACTTTACTTGAGCAACTTCTTTTTGTTCCATTTCCCAATCTAGGAAATGTGCTACTCCACGCATTCCTTCCATGACCTCTGTAAGGTCATCTACATCATCTCTTCTAAGTTCAATCCAGGTGCACACTCTGAGTACTTGCTCAAACTGGAGTGAGTTTTCATCAACCTCTGGTACAGTTGTCTTCAGCAGCTGTGCTATTCTCAGTCTCATTATCTTTTCTCTGGTGCACATAGGGTAGTGTACCATCTTGGGCTGGGATTGTGAGGTTCCTCCAGATGCTGGATTCTCGGGTACAGAAGAGGTACCGGGGTCAGCTGATTGTTTTGAAGGGATGGTTTCCTCTGCTGTGTGAGTATCAGCAGGGGTATGGGAAGCAGTGTTTTGGAGCTCCTGAGTTTCTTCTTCTTCTGTGTGAGTATCAGCAGGGATTTGGGAAGTAGTGTTTATGGGCTCAGATGGGTTAGGAGTATCAGTTGGGTCAAAAGCTGAAATAGGAGCTATTGCCATTGGTGTAGGGAGCCTGGACTTCTTTGACTTCTTGGTGAAAGAGGAGTTATTCTTCTTTCTCTTCAGGCCTTTTGACAGTTTAGAAGGTGTTATTGAAATAGAAGGGGTTGGGATACCTGTCTTTTTCATTGGAGAGACAGAAGGGGTAGCATCGGAGTCAGAAGGGGAGATGAGTCCAGATCTGATCAACAACCTTCTTTGGGCTAGGGTCTGGTTGTCATCATCATCATCCACAACAATAGTATTCTGATGATCTTCCTTCTTTTTGGGGTGCTCTTCTTCTTTAGCAGACTCAGCAGAGTCTTGATCAACTTCCTCGGCTGCATCTTTTGAAGATGATTCAGCTAGCCTCTTCCTTTCTTCCCTCAACCTTTCTGCTTCATTAATGGCCTCCTTCTTTAAGTACCATTTGGATGAATGGAACTTCTTTGCTGGTCCCATCTTGTAAGACTTGGGAAGGACGTCTGGTAGTATTATACTCAGCTTGTTGACAAAGCTGACAGTAGAGGTAACTCTCCATTCCTTGGATTGTAAGTCCAGAGTTACTTTCTTTGCCTCGAGAGAAACTCTGTCTAAGAAGAATCCTTGCCATTCACCATCTATCTGATCCCAAATTGCAGCCATAACTCGAACTTTCAGAGTGGTCACTGCATCATGGCTGAAAGTATTTCCTAGCAACATTTTCCCTGCGATGTCCATCAAGGTCTGGAACTTAGGATCCAGTTGGCTTTTCTTAACTCCAGTGGCTGTTTCAGCCTTGATTCTTCCACTGGTGAACATCTCAATATATTCCTTTTCTCTTCCCATAATATAGGTAGAGATGTTGATCTTTCCACTAGGCAGATCAAAGAGATCCTTGAGCACGTCTCGAGTGATTCTTACCTTGTGTCCACCCATACGACTTTCAACATAAGAATCTTTTAATATTGCTTTTGAATAGAAAGCCAACACATCTTGTTCGTAGACATTAGTTGGTGCTGCCTGAAGAAATTCGCGAAGATTCAGGTTGAGGCAGCGTAGGAGAATTTCTTTGTTCTCCTCTGTGTGTTTCCCCCTGAAATATAGGGCATTCTCAGTGAAGATTTTACCTTCTTTCGACCACTTTGCAACATCAAGGGTGCCGGTAGTCTTAGTCTTCTCATCGTAGATCTCAATAATGCCCATTCTGATTTTGGTTGAGTAAGTAAGAGTATAAGAATGCTTTGAGTGATTTTTCAGAGCGAGAGTGTTTGAGATCGATTAAGAGATTTTGAGAGCGAAGGGTTTTGAAGGAGGGCTTAAGGGCTGTTTAAATATTCCATAATTTGAGGTGAGTTTTAATCCAACGGTAAAAATAGGTTGTAGAAGGGTAACAATCGAGATGAGCCCTTTCATCTTCAGCCCATTACTACAATTTTGCCGGCTTAAATTAGCCATGTGTCGATCTCTGATTAGTCGATAGAATCGTAATTGAGTATTGATGACATCATTACCAGAAATAGCCGTTGTGACTAAATGGCAGTAATTTCAATCAATATAAGCCATTTTATATAAGTTATATACATTCCTTATATAGGTATTTCCCATAATTACATTCGGAATTTAAATCTAGAATGAAATATTCACTTAATATTGGCTTCAAAACTTGTTGGATAGGCTTGATATTATCAGCAGAGTAAGCCTTCTTATTTTTCTTGAAAAGTCAGCTGATTTCTCTTGAAAAGTCTGCTGGTCAGCTGAGTGAAGTATTTTTGAGAGCTGAGTAAATCTTCTGGGTAAGCTTTTCCACCTGGTTTGATGGATCTTTCTTTAGTTCCCCCTTAACCATGTGGAACCTTCTTCGCCATATGAAGCTGGTCAGCCCAGATGACATTCCACTGGCTTAATCCTTCCTTTTCATTAGATGGAATGTAGCATCTAATGTGCTCTTGTTGAATTTCTTCGCCTCGACTTCCTCTCTTGGACGAGGGAGAAGTTTGGGCGATGCTTCAATGGAGCACATGAGAAGAGAGAAGAGACGTGTCTCCTTGATTTCTTTTGACAAGGTTCCATCTGGGACAGAGCTCAGCATGTTTAATAACTTTCTGGAGAAGAAGCTCTGCTTGCATAACACCTTGTCTTGTGCATCTCTTCTTTCTTTTCTTTTTAATGAAACCTTCTATTCTTTCTTTTCTTTTTAGAGCATGCTTATGTTGGTTGAGCCAAGCATGTTTTAGTCTGCTACTTCCATCTTCGGGATAAATCTTTATTGCCTTCACCCACGACCTTGGTTGAGCAACGATGTCCATGCCATCTCTTCTTGCAACTTTCTCCATACCTGAAACATAAGGAAATATGTTAGTGGTTTATGTTTCTTCAATTGATCTCATGCATCCCTCCTTTTATAGAGGTAGATATGAGATAGTGGAGAATAAGACGGCAAGAATTATGAGTTGATAGGTCTGAGTTTCTGAAAAGGTTACTTCTTAAGATCAACAGTGAGATTCTTGATCTAAGGGTTCACATTTAAAGATGATCAGACTTTATCTATGGACTTCAGAAATTATAAATTTGAACATGAGTTATTTGAAGTCCGTACTCAATGTGTATACTGTTGAGTCGGATAGGTAGGTGTATTAATCCAGCCTAGTGTTCCTCAATAATATACTGTATATATGTATAGTAATAGAGTATTTTATGAAGAATATTCCATTATTATACATATGTATACATTGTTTGAGTACATTCCCCGGCTAACTTTGTTCAATTTTCTTGGAGATTAGGCATATATGAATGGCAGATAAATAGAGCATGTTTATCAAGGATTCTTAAGGTATCATAGATTCCCCCTTGATTAAATAACTCTATGTTTTCCCTCAGCTTTATTTGTCTTCATTGGGAAATACTTACCTGATGATGAGGGTATCTATTCACCTCATCTGATTCCTTCCTAGTCTGCTGCAGCTGTATCAGCTGAGTTCTCCTCAGTTGACTTTTTTTCTTCATGTGGATGTGTCAAGTAGTCCTAGGCTGTAGCATAGGGTCTTGAATCTTTCTTCAGCTAGTGGCTTAGTCAGGATGTCTGCTCTTTGGATATCTGTGTGAATTTTATCCATCTTGATGCCCTTCTTTTCAAGATGATCTCTTATGAAGTGGTGTCGAATATCGACATGTTTGCATCTTGTGTGGAGGACTGGGTTCTGAGTGATGGCTATGGCACTACTGCTATCACAGTAGATAGGAACTTCTCTTGCTTCTACAATGTAATCTTTTAGTTGCTGTACTAGCCAGAGTAGTTGACTGCAACAACTTCCAGCTGCCATATATTCTGCTTAAGTGGTGGAGGTTGCAACTGATGTTTATTTCTTTGAGAACCATGATATCAGCTTGTTTCCTAGAAATTGACAGGTTCCTGAAGTGGATTTCCTATCTATTCTACATCCACCATAGTCTGAGTCAGAGTAGCCACTCAATTCTAGATTGTCATCAGCAGGGTACCATAGTCCTAAGTTGACTGTTCCCTTTAGGTATTTGAGAATTTTCCTTGCTGCTTCCAGATGACTTTGCTTTGGGTTGGCTTGAAATCTGGCACATACTCCTACAACAAAAGTTACGTCAGGTCTGCTGGCTGTAAGGTATAGGAGTGATCCTATAAGTGCTCTATATTCAGCTTGGTCGACTGCTTTCCCAGACTCATCTGGTTTCATCTTGAATGAAGTCATCATAGTAATTCTTGCAGTCTTGCTTTGTTGAGCCTTAAATATTTCAAGCAAACTTTTGGTATATTTGGATTGATTTATGAAAATCCCCTCTGGACTCTGCTTTACTTGAAGTCCTAGGAAGTAGTTCATTTCACCCATCATGCTCATTTCAAACTTTCCTTGCATTAGTTCAGAGAACTTCTTGCACATCTCTTGATTGGGTGATCCAAATATAATGTCATCTACATATATTTGTACCATTAGAATGTCATCTCCTTCTTGTATTCTGAAAAGAGTTCTATCAACCTTGCCTTTGGTATATCCATTGTCAAGAAGAAACTGTGACAGTGTGTCATACCAAGCTCTTGGGGCTTGTTTCAGACCATAGAGAGACTTCTTTAGCCGATATACTTGGTCTCCTCTTTCAAATCCAGGAGGCTGCTCTACATAGACTTCTTCTACCAGAATTCCATTTAGGAAGACGCTGACATCCATTTGATATACTTTGAAACCTTGGTGAGTTGCATAGGCCAGGAATAGTTTGATGGCTTCTAATCTGGCTACTGGAGCGAAGGTTTCATCATAGTCAATTCCTTCAGATTGTGAGTAACCTTTTGCAACTAATCTTGCCTTATTTCTGGTTATCACACCGTTCTCATCCTTTTTGTTCTTGAATACCCACTTGGTTCCTATTACATTGTGGCGTTCAGGACGATCTACTAGCTCCCACACTTCATTTCGTTCAAATTGGTTCAATTCTTCTTGCATGGCAACGTTCCAATTGCTATCCTTCATTACTTCTTCTATGTCAGCTGGTTCAGTATTGGACAGGAAGGCACACCAGCAGAACATAGAAGTTTGAGGATTTTGGTTCAATTGCCTTCTGGTCTTGACACCTGAGTCTGCTCCTCCTAAGATGAGGTTTGATGGATGGTTGGATCTCCATGTATTCCTCACAGGTGTGTTTGCACTCGATGTGTTAGGATTCTCATCTGTTCTGATTTCAGGAGAGTTGACTGAATTTGCTCGATCGTCATCTGTGTCTTGGGTGTCAAAGAGATCATTCCCCATTGCATTTGGAATTTGTGCATCTTGATTTAGATTTGCTTGCTCAGCTTGAGTTTGGGATCTTGTGACAGGTCTATGTGGTTTATCCTCCTCTGGATCTTCAGAGAAAGGTTCATCAACTTCAATGAACTCTTATGATTTAGACTTTATCACTAGTCTTCTCATCTTTTCTGCAGTCGAGTCTGTGTTGACTGCATTCTTTTCACAAGATTCCTCAAATACAACATGAGGTGTTTCTTCCACAAGAAGGGTTCGCTTGTTGAATACTCTAAATGCTTTGCTAGTTGAGGAATATCCTAAAAATATCCCTTCATCTGCTTTGGCATCGAAAGCATTCAACTTACTTTTTCCATTATTGTGAATGAAACACTTACAACCAAATATATGGAAGTAAGATACCCTAGGTTTCCTACCTTTCCATAGTTCATATGGAGTTTTTTCATGAATTTTGTGAATACCTGACCTGTTTTGGGTATGGCATGCTGTATTGATGGCTTCTGCCCATAGTTTCTTGGGAGTGGAGAATTCAGCTAGGAGAGTTCTTGCAACTTCTTTAAGTGTTCTGACTCTCCTTTCAGCTACACCATTTTGTTGTGGTGTCCTTGCTGCACTTGTCTCATGCTGAATACCATTAGAAGTACAGTAGGCAATAATGTGAGAGTTGATGAATTCAGTGCCTTTGTCACTTCTAATTTTGACAATAGGTTCTCCCTTTTCTATTTGGATTCTCTTCAGCATTTCAGGAAGCTTCTGTTGTGTTTCACTCTTCTTGTATAGAAATATAACCCAAGTATACTTGGAATAATCATCTACTACAATTAGAGTGTATTTCCTTCCTGTCAGAGTGGTTGGAGTAATTGGTCCGAAGAGATCCATATGTAGTAGTTCTAGAACTCTGCTGGTCGATGCAGTCTTCTTGGTCTTGAAGGAGACCTTTGTTTGCTTCCCTTGCTGACATGCATCACATACCTGGTGTTTACAGTAGAGTTCATTAGGCAGACCATCCACTAAGGATTCCCTAGCTAGCTTGTTTAAAGTCTTAAAGTTCAAGTGACTAAGGCGTTTGTGCCATAACCAACTAATATCTTTAGGGCTTTTTACAAGCAGACAGGTATCTTTAGGACAACTGTTAGAAGAGTTTGTTTTATTCTTTTATCATTTACATGACACTCATCTTTAGAGAATTTTACTGAATATCCAGTGTCACAGAAATGAGAAACTGATAGTAAATTAAACTTCAAACCTTCTATATATGATAAATCATGTACCTCAATGTCACCATTCTTTAGGGTGCTATATCCTTTTGTGTTACCGTGCGCGTTATCACCAAAGAAGACTTTTGGACCTTTCTTTTCTGTGTAGTTGGTCATCAGGGTTTTGGTTCCAGTCATGTGAGAAGAACATCCGCAGTCTATGCACCGCGTCTCTCCTGCTTGACCACCCTTTCTGTATAGGTCCCTTCTTTCCTGCAAGGAAGATTAGATTTTAGGTACCCATTTTGTTTTGGGTCCTTGGGTGTTAGTAGTACCCTTGGGAACCCACATATACATTGGTCGTTTGAATAACCTTGAACATTTGAGTTGTTTCCCTCGAGCATCACAAAACCAAATCTTACCAGCTGACACCTTAGCATGGTTTGACTTGTTATTTGTGTCAGCTAGGTAACTGTCAGGTGATTTCCTCTTGTAAGAGTGAGTGTGGATTATCTTCTGACTAGTTACATTCGGCTTGGGTGCATTAGCCGAACGATGTACACGATCATATGGACCATACTCTTCTGTTCTTACAATATCATAAGAGATAGGGGTGCAAAGAGAACAGATTTGTATGAAGAAGACTTCTTCTTCTTGGCTGGAGCAGCATACAGCTGAGACTGTCTTAGACGAGATGGTCTAGGCTATTTGTTGCTCCTCTGTACATGCTTGAGGTTAGTTTGTCTTTTACCCCTTTTGGTATCTATATAGTTGGCCTTAGCAGGTACAAATGCCTTTTGATCCATAATAGGTTCATTGTGTTTAGAACACTCACCAGTTTCATGTGATCGAGTAGCACACTGTTTAGGTGTATTACCCTCAGCTGGAGAAGATGTTGATGGATTAAATTCATACCCAAAACCCATCTTGTTGCCACTTGATCGATAATATTCAGAGATGTTTTCAATGGTAGCAGAAGCTTTATTGAACTCTGATATCTTTTGATCAAGGCTTTCCTTCTCCTTTTCTAAGAGCTATTTAGCTTGGAAGAGATCATCGAACTTAGATTGTAGTGAACAAAATTCCTTAGTTTCTAAAGCTTGAGTTTTTAACATCCCCTCATACAACTGAGTTATTGTGGTGTTCTCCTCTTTAATAAGTTCCACTTCTTTAGTTAATCTTTCATTCATTTTTACTAACTCAGGGGTGTTATCAAACTTAGCCTTTTTCAACCTTGCAATTTCTTTCCTTAAATCTTTGTTCTCTTCTTCCACTTCTATGAAAGCTCTAGTGGCAATATCAAGATCACCTTTTACTTCCTCCAAAGATTGGTAATAGGTGCTCTTGTATTTGCCTATAGATGAGTTTGACTCATCTGTGTGTGAAGATGTAGGTAAATGTAATGTAGATGTATATGAATTTACCTCGGTTTCAGCTATGGCCATCATAGCTACATCATCTGAGTCATCATTTGAGAAGAGTCCAAAGTCAGGTGATGAGGGCAGATCATCACTTTGGTATTCAGATTCTTCAATCACCATAACTTGTCTGTCTGAGTTCCTCTTATCTCTTCTTGACTTTCTTTCTTCTTTATCTCCTGAACTCAGGTCTGGGCACTCATAGATATAATGTCCAAGTTTATGACAATTGAAGCATGTACCCATCTTCTGACTTGGAGTGTTTCTTCTAGGAGGTGTAGTATCTCTTCTTCTCTGATTTCTAGTATCAGACGACTCCTTATCCTTCCTGGGATACCTTTCTGGAGTCCTTTCTCTTGATTCTCTTGAGGATGATCCGTCTCTTTTATCTTTGTAATTCTTGTAGAATCTTCTATATTTTCTGTTTAGAGTGTTCATCCTCTCGAATTTTTTGATCATAAAAGCCATCTGTTCCTTTAGACTCATATCTGACCCTCCTACTTCATCTGTGTTTAGGGGAGTTTTGCCAGATGAGGCGCTCGTGGCTCTTGTACTTGTAGAGGCTTTGAAAGCTACGGTCTTGGTGTCAGATGGAGTTGAAGTTTGCACATCATTTTCTGAATTTTCTTCTCTCTCCAGATCTTACTCATGGGCTTTTAGGTTCTGGAACAAAGTCTGAGCTGTCCAGTTCTTGATGTCTTGAGTATCTTTGATGATGGACTTCTTCAGTTTCCACTTCTTGGTTTGAGAGTCTAGGATTTTTAAATTTTTCTCTCTTTTGGTGTACTTCTTGCCAAGAGACTCAATCTCGTTTATGATCTTGGTAAATCTGTTATCTAGCTGATCAATAGTCTCTTCTGGTAGCATCTTGAAGTGTTCGAACTTCTTGACTGCTGTTGATAATTTGCTTTCTTTGATCAGCTCAGTTCCTTCACAGAGAAGTGCTAGGGCATCCCACATCTCTTTAGCTGTCTCACAGTCGAGTATCTTTGCTATGTACTCATTTGGGAGAGTTTGCATGATGTAATCTTGAGCAATGCTGTCAAGATTTGCCTGCTTCATCTCTTTTGGAGTGAGATCTTTCATAGGCTTAGGGGCAAGTTCTCCAACTGGAATCTCTGGATCACCGTTTGCTGTATTGACCGCCATGATCGTGATAGGACCTTCTGTGATTACGGACCACATATTGTAGTGAACTGAGGTGAGATTCTTCCTCATCCTGATCTTCTAATAGTCATAATCTTCTACTGAAAACTTAGGAAATTTACGCATGTTAGCACACATGCTGTATGAGTTTTCGAAAACAAATTTATTTCAGAAGATAGATCTGTTCAAGAGGACTATAGAAAGACTCCCTCAAGTCTTCTGATAATCTAGAGACAGTAGTCCGTTAGAACCACTGCTCTGATACCACTTGTTGGTCCCTGAACGAGTAGTGAATGGGTTTAAAGTCTTGAGAGGAGGGGTGAATAGACTTTAAAACTTTTTTGCTTAAAGAGTAAGTTCCTCTTCTAATTTCTATGTCAGCTGGACTACAAGTCTGCTGGTCCAGAATACAATAGTAATCTGATAGAGTGAAGGATATGCGAAAGTGAGTAGGCCTTTTATTTAGACTCGTTCTGTTCTTTTGAGATATTCAATTACTTATTTTATGAAAAGCTCAGCTTATGCTGGTTTGGAAGATATGGCCTGATTTGTAAAGGTGTTTGAAATATACAGTATGCACTATGATAAGAAACTAAGCAAGCTTGAAAATGTAAAGTGCAATAAGTAAATAACACCGTCGATTTATAGTGGTTCGGATATACGATCCTACGTCCACTCTCACATTCCAAACGTGATGTTTAATCCCTTTAATTTCCTGAAAATTACAAGGGCTTGTCCTTTATAGTCCCAAGGTTAGGACTTTGAGATCTGAGCAGTCCCGAACTGCTACGGTCTCCACAAGTGATTGGGAGCACTTGCACTCTTACAGGGGTTCAAAAACTTAACCTTATGGTGGGGGTTTTGGGGTTTTTGAATGGATCCAACTAATGATTCAAGCTTATAGATTGCTTAACCACTGTGCCTAAATCAAAGAATATACAGTATGTATTGGATTCAGGTTCTTTGATTGGATGAAGAGATAAATTAAGAGCTAAAAGGTGTTCTGGTACTTTTCTAGGCTCTTGAGAATTCTTGACAAAATGTTGTTGTTTGAATTGCTTGCTTGATTAGCTTCAGAGTTCTTGCGTGTTCTCTCTTGTTTTTTCTTCTTCATCCTCTTGTATTTATAAGGAGGATGCAACTAGCCGTTGGAGTTGACTAGCCGTTGTCAATCTTTCCTTGTGTGCTTGCTTGATTCCTTGATTCCAGCTGCTTTGATCTTGATTGGCTTCAAATCTGGGATCGTGTCAATCTTCTAAGTAAGGTAAGCATGTATTTGAATTACGCTAGATGACTTTGGAATCAGCCGAGTCTTTGACGAGCTACTAGTCTTCTGATCTTCTAGTGGTCTGGTCAACTCGTCTGGCCTATAGGAGTCTGTACTCGGATATCAGATGAGTACTTTCTGATCTGGGAAAAAGCTTGTACTGACTCTGGCCATCAATGACTTGGACTTTATCAGCTAAGAAGGTATACAAGCACCTTGCTGATGTTTAGAGGATCTTCTAGTCTTCATGTCTTCTACTCTTCATATCTTGAGATAGCGCATGTAGGTTCCGAATGTGCCAATCAGCTGAGTTACATACAACTGATTGCACAAGACTAGCCTTAGCTTAAACTGATCTATACAAATATCAGTTGAACCAATTACATGTGTTTATAAACTCTTAGTGTTTTGGACATCAAAACTATACTATCATACGTAGGGGCTTAGGGTGAATTTACATCCCAACACATACATCAATGAGTATTTCACTGAAAATGGAATTGCCCATGAAACTTAAGCAGCTAGAACCCCTCAGCAAAATTGGGTAGCTGAAAGAAGAAATAGAACTCTTAAAGAGGCTGCTAGAACCTTAATTGCTGAATCAAATCTCCCTAAGAGATTTTGGGCTGAAGCTATAGACACTGCATGCTATACTCAAAATAGATGTTTGATTACTAAGGGTCAAGGCAAAACCCCTTATGAACTCTGTAAATGAAGACTGCCTAAAGTATCATACTTTCACATATTTAGTTGTAAGTGTTTCATTCACAAAAATGGGAAAGAGCAATTGAAAGCCTTTGACAGCAAAGCTGATGAGGGAATATTTCTTGGATACTCTCAAATCAGTAGAGCTTTCAGGGTCTACAATTGTAAATCCCTTATTGTGGAAGAAACACCTCATGTTGTGTTTGATGAAGCTATCTTTGAGAACAAGGATAAAACCTTGGATACTGATGACATCACACAAAGGACAACCAGACTGAGCTTAAAAGATAAGGATACTTTGTTCATAGAAGTTATCCAGGACAACCCTCCTGAAACTGTCTCACTGGACAACACTCCTGAAGGCAGTCTGCCTGAGGCAAATCCCACTGAAGGAAATGATGAACTGAATGACCCAATCCCAGTTCATAATCAGGTAACAACTACCAATGAAGAAGCAAGCTCTGCTGAGGTAGTTAATGGATCCACTATTCTAGGGGGAGCAAACAATGTTGAAAATGCCAATGTCCATGACATTGAGGCTAACACCCCTGAATATGATCCTGAATTAGATCCTGCATTAAACTTTCCTGAATTTTATGATGCTAGTGACTCAACCTTAGTAGAGGACAACTCTACTGAAGGGATCAAGAAAAGAAGGAATTGGTTATCTGACCATCCAACTAACCTGATACTTGGAGATCCAAGTATAAGAGTCAAAACTAGAAGGTTTCATGGTGAAAATGCTTTGTTTTGTTGCTTCTTATCAGAACATGAACCTCATGACATTGAAGAAGCACTTCAAGATGCAAACTGGATTATAGCCATGCAAGAGGAGCTGAACCAGTTTACAAGAAATGATGTTTGGGAATTGGTTGACAGACCATCACATCAAGATGTTATTGGAACAAAGTGGGTGTTCAAGAACAAGAAAAATGAAAATGATGTGATAGTTAGAAACAAGGCCAGATTGGTGGCCAAAGGATATTGTTAATCAGAAGACATAGACTATGATGAGACATTTGCACCAGTGGCAAGAGTTGAAGCAATAAGGCTATTCCTAGCATATGCTGCCCACAAAAGGTTCAAAGTCTATCAAATGGATGTCAAGAGTGCTTTTCTGAATGGAGTGCTCAAAGAAGAAGTCTATGTGGAGCAACCCCCAGGTTTTAAAGAAGGAAACCAAGTGTACAGACTGAAGAAAGCCCTTTATGGACTTAAGCAAGCTCCAAGAGCTTGGTATGACACCTTGTCTCAATTCCTGTTAGATCATGGTTTTGTGAAAGGGACAGTGGACAGAACCTTGTTCAGGATTTGTGAAGGAGAAGACATCCTGCTTGTCCAAATATATGTTGATGACATCATATTTGGATCCCCAAATGAGAAGATGTGTGAGAAATTCTCAAAACTCATGCAAAGCAAATTTGAGATGTCTATGATGGGGCTGATGAATTTCTTCTTGGGACTTCAACTCAAGCAATCAATAGAAGGAATCTTCATCAACCAAGCCAAGTACACAAGGGAAATGATCAAAAAGTTTGGATGTTCAACAAGCAAACCAGTGAGGATCCCAATGAATGTATGTGCAAGGTTCCAAGCCAATCCCGCCAAGTACACATCTAGAGGCTGCAAATAGGATCTTGAGATACCTCAAAGGCACTGAGAATATAGGCCTTTGGTATATAGCAGATGACAACATTGAGCTAACTGGCTACTCAGATGCTTATTATGGAGGATGCAGAATTGATAGTTAGTCCACTTCATGAACATGTCAATTCTTGGGAAACAAGCTCATCTCTTGGTTCTCAAAGAAACAAAATACTATGGCAACTTCAACTACTGTAGCTGAGTATGTTGCAGCTGGAAGTTGTTGTGCTCAAATCCTTTGGTTGAGACAACAACTAAGAGATTACAATGTCAACTCTACTGAAGTGCCAATATTTTGTGACAACAACAGTGCCATAACAATTTCACAAAATCCAGTGTTACATACAAGATGCAAGCATGTGGAAATCAAACATCACTTCATAAGGGATTATGTGGAGAAGAAGGACATTAAATTAGTGAAGATCCACACAGATAATCAAAAGGCTGATATATTGACCAAACCTCTTGCTGAAGCAAGGTTCATGGAACTTTCAGCAGAGTTGGGACTTCTTGATCCAGGAAATATGGACAAGTAAGCCCAATGGAGTTCAACAATCAAGGGGGAACAAATAATGTTCTTCAACAGACTTGGGCTAAGTCTACTGCAACTCAGAAGAGTTGACCCAAATTGAATAAGAGAAGTTGGGCAGATCAATTCATTGATCTGGGCCCACTTCAGGAGAATTGGGTCAGGACACTTGTCCATGTGGGGCTAGATAAGTTGAAATGGATATCAAAACAAATCTTGGTCTGATAAGGACATATTTTGGGTAATCATTGCCTATTTCGATGGCTGTCTCATTCCTCTTAAAGCCATCGCCTTTACAAAGATTTAATTTGTCCCCTACCCAAAAAGTCATTTTCGAAGCATTTAATGCAAAGATTCAATTCTTGTTTGCATTAAACAATTCTAGCCCACAATCTACCTTGATAACTCCCCAGCCATTATAAGCCTTAACTTCACATCCCACGTTTTTTTAAAACAGTTTTAAAACATTGAAATCAAAATTCAACCGTTGGATCATCTTTTGGCCAACTCCCCTGAATTAATCCTGGCCATCCAATGTTTGATTTCCTCTTTTGTTAAATGTTGAATTGCCTTAAGACTCACCAACTCATTGACATGCATTCCTTTTGGAATATACTCTAAGTCTTAAGAAGCCACCAAGCCTTTCATTCTTCCCCACACATACTTTCACTCCCAAACCCTAACTTTCTGAAATTTCTTAAGCTTTCTTACTACTCATCAATGGCACCCAAAATCAGGCAAGACATGATTGTTGACTTCTCTAACAAGAAGTTGGACATTGATTTTGAGTATCTAAGCCACACAAATAACCTCACATTTGAACCTATCATCTCTTTTGAGAGTGAACTCCCTGAGGTTACCCCCACTCTTAGATGGCTTAGAAGAGCTGAGTTGCAGAAGTTCATGGAGAACAAGCCTAGCTCATGCTTGGAGCAATATATGGCTGAGTTCTTCGCCTTTCTGAAATGGAAATGTAAGGCAACTGGAGGAGAGGTGTCAACAAGGCTGACATATGTGGATGAAGGAGATGAGGAAGAGACCTCACATGTGGTCAAATTCACTGAGGAGGACCTTGAAGGTGCATTTGGATTGCCCTCAGAGGGAAGGAATCCAGAATCATATGGAGCTGGACATGAGCAAGATGTGGCTCAAGAATGGCTCAAAGTTCCAGGTCCAATATCCTCTACACAGCACAAGAACACTCTCAAACATGGGTTTCTTACACTCTTTGAGGTGGTAACAAAGAGTATTCTGAGCAACACTGGAAGTCTTGAGCAAGTGAGCTTGCCAAGAATCAGAATCATGGTTGCGGTGATTGATGTCAGTGACAAAGGCATCAAGTTCGATTGGAGGGACTTCATTATGGGGGAAATGATGAAGGAAAAGGCTAAATTCAAGGTGAAAGCCCACATGAAGGTGGTGTTGGAAGGGAAACTTAGATACTGCACAAGAGCAAGCCTCTTGATTGAAAGATTTTCCCACTACTCCCTGATGCAGACCTTTGCAAAGCCCCTACCTGCCCAGAAAATTATGTTCAGGAGACTTTCCAAGAAGTCTGAGAAAAGAAAGATGCAGGTGGCCAAACCTGCTGAAGAGGTGGTGGAGAAGAAACCCAAAATGAAGCCAAGGACAAAAGAAAGAGCTGTAAAGACAAGGAAAATGGCTCAAATTCTATCAGAAGAGGATTCTGATACTTCAGCAGAAGTGGAGAAAGTTGCTGAAGAGGGTGTGAATGTGCCATCAGACTCTGAGGAGCTAAGGGTAAGATTCCCAATGGTAGTGGTGAAAAATAAGGGAGAAAAGAAGGGAGAAAAGAGGGCCAGGGAAGTTGTCCCAGATGAAGGAACTGGGAGCTCAAGGGCAAGCAAAAGAAGGGCCAAGCCTTCTGAAAAGATGCAAGAATTGCAGGAGGAGAATGTTGGGAATAAAATGAGAATTTTGATTAAGATACCAAAACCCCTTAAGACATGACAAATAGATAAGTCAATTGATATGAACATGTTTCAGGAATGTTGGAACATGTAGATCAGGCTAGTTGAGAAACTGGTATGTTAGGCAGCTCTTAGTTTACTTAGATGCACAAGTTGAGGGGGAACACATGCTTAAAAGGATACAAGAATCAAGTCCCCTCAAGGCTCATAATCAAATTTATCCCAAGTCTGCTGAGAGAGCTAAATGACCAACTGTGCTGATCAAGTCAGCACAGTAGATAGACAACCTCTCTGATAATCTTACAAGAAGAACACATCAAGAAGATCAAGTCTGCTGATGTGTATGTTAAAGTTCAGAGGAGATGCCCAGCAGAATTGACCAAGCACACATGAACCTGAAACATTCTAAGGCAAATGCCAACTGTGCTGATAGGGTCAAAACCACTGATATGGAAGCATAAAAGCTCAAGAACCATCAAATGATGATAAGTGAAGTTGAAGAGCCAAGTCATCTGAAAGAGCTATGCCAACACTACTGAAAGGACAATTCAGCTGAAAGTGATAAATCATGTTTGCTGAAATTGATAAGCAGACTTGTCCAGATGATAATGAATGTTGTCCTTATCATAGGACCAATGATCAGAAGTGATATCCATGTTTGATCAAGTGAATATTCAAGTCAGACTTTGGGAAGAGTGCATCAAAGTCAAGACAAAGTGCTTACAGCCGTTTACTTCCCAAATTAAGGACATGTCACTTTCAAGAATCTGTCTTCCAGTTGCAAAGTTCAAGGAAGACTTAAATAGACATTTTGAGGCTGTCTGTCCAACGGACATAACCTCAATTTGCTCTATAAATATAGAAGTGTGGAAACCATTTGAAGGCACCCAACTAGAATCCAACTACAATCGAACCATCCTGAAATTCAAAGGAAACTACAAGCCTTCAAGCTTTCTAAGAACATTCTTAGTTTCCATAACACTTCTTCTAAGCTGAACCATATTGTAAAACATTCAAAGCTTAGAGAGATATCCTATCCTATACACAGTGCTCAATTGTAAAGGATATCTCACCTAGTTGGAACCGACATCAACCCTTAAACCTTTCAAAGAAAGACTAAAGGATTGTTGTAGTAGAAGTGTAAGGAACTAACTGTTGAGAGAAGAACAATTCAGTTCTGAGTTGAGAAGAGAGTACTAAGACTCTGAAATCTAGGGATCAAGGCACCAAGGAGTGGTGTGGTTGATCAAGTGTACCTTGGCACTATAATACAAGTTAATTCCAAGAGTGAAGGAATTATCTTGTTAAATCAGGGAAAGTGGATGTACGAGCTTGAGTCTCTGAACCACTATAAACTCTTGTGTTGTTTACCTTCAAAAGATATACATCCAAGCTGTGCAAAAACTGATTTGGGACAAGTCCCCTGAAGAGCAGATTCAATGTTAAGATAAGATTTCAGAATTAAAAGGAGTTTAAACATAAGGGCCAACCATAATTCCGCACTTATAACTTATTTAGATAGTTATTCAACTAAGTACTTCATAGTGCTTAGTAGTTTGATTATCTTTTGAAAGTTATACATATCAGAAGAGTTGTCCAGGACAACCTTGCTGAAAGTCTGTTTTGCTCAAAGTTTGAAAAAGATTTGCATACAAGTGTATTCCCCCCATACACTTGTTATATACTCCTTTCAGGACCAACATAGAAGACTTTGAAAATTGCTCTCAAAGAAAGTAGAGCTGAAAGCAGGTCAAAATCAAAGTACAAGTCCAACTCTCCTGAAGCTGGAACTCCAGAGTCCAAGTATCCTGAAGCCCATCTTTCAGAGCCCAACTCTCCTGATACCCATAAAACCCCCCAATACCAACCTATCACTCCCCTAAACCTCTCCAAAAGATATTCTCAAGAGGGAGCTACTCAGAGGGGCCCAATTGATGTCTTAGCTGACATTGTAGTTGATGAATCAAGACTGCTATCTCCCCTTGATTCATCTATGCTCAATTATTCTAAACTCATTGAAGCTGCAATGCTAGAATCCACTCCCTTAAGCAAAACCCCTTAAGGACCATTGCTCTCTAAAGCACCTGAAACATCCTTTGCTGAGCCCAATGCTCCTGAACCTAACCCAGAAGCCAACCCTACTGAAACAATTGCCAACTCCCCTATAACCCAAAGTCCCCAATAAGATGGAGATGAGGAGGAGTATACCTTTAAAGGTATGCTCAGAGGTGGAGCCAGAGCAACTGTAGACAGTTTATACCCTAATGTTGCTGAATTTCCAAGATTACAGAAGAATTTCCATGATTTGAGAGCTCTAGTAGACATCAAAGATAAAACCATCATGGAGATTGCTCAAGCCATACTAGACAAAGGTGCAAACTGGTGGCAAATTTAGGAGAGCAGATTGCTTCACTTTGTTGGTGTGCAAAAGAAAAGATTCCTGACTGATGAGGATGTCTTTGCAAAGTTGGTAGCAGACAAGATTTCTGAGGAGAAAGAGAGAATTGCTAAAGGGATCAAACACCCTGATAGCAGTTCAAATGATGATGATAACAATGATGATCCCAATAATCCCAACCCTCCTGGTCCTAAAGAAAGCACTATCCACTACCTAACCTATCATAGGAAGGGCTCTGTCTCTTTGGAGGTTTTAACCAAAGATGGTAACACAACCAAAGATGCATCAGCCCATGAAGGTTCATCTAAGCCTGAGGCACAACATAATGATGTTGAGGCCTCCCAGGTAGAAGCTGGTTTGGTTAAGACCTTATCAGTGTCAGCAGAGTTGGACACTGACCAGCTCTTAACCATTCAGGATGACTTAGTGGTCTTGGAATGCCCAAGCACTATGATCTCCCAACAACTGCCTTCTATGAATCCTATTGAGGATGTAGAAGCTGCAGGTTTAGGTGATGAAGTTGAAAAGGAGATTAGTCCTGAAAAATAAGAGGGAGTTGAGGAGGAAAGAGAGGTAGTTATCACTAAGATAGTGAGTGTACCAAATATAGAGGGAGATGATGGAATTAGTAAGGAAGGACATATTATTCTTGAAGTCAAATCTGAACTTCAAGAATCCCTTGATGAGAGGAGGTCTGTTCTTCATAAGAGTGAGATTATTATTGATGAAGGGAGAAAAGAATTAGTTGAAAATGAGGAGAAGGCTGCTGATGAATCAGGGCCTTATGCAAAAGAATTTGAGGGTGATGAGGGTGTTTTTGCTGATACATTCTTCTGTGCAGATGCTGCAGGTATAACTCTTGAGCAAATTTTTGCTGAAGATGTTTTCACAGATGCTCCAATTATGGCTGATGAAAGCTTATCCAAAGTGGCTCTTGGGGAGCATTCAGAAAAGTTGGACACCCTAGCCCAATAGGTGGAGAATGCTCATGCACAAACTTCTGAAGCATTAGATGAGCAAAGCAGAACACTTGCCTCAGTAGAGATGAGGCTCACTGGTTCAAAAGAAGTGGTGCTGCCCACAATTGAAGCAAGGATCAGTGGTGTTGAATCTGGACTGCAGACCATCTCCACTGTAGTTCAGAAGGCAAAATACAACATTGATATCTTCACCAAATCAGTGAAAAAGGATCAGAAGTTGCTTCTAGACAACCATAACAAAAATGTCAAGGCTCTCAAACTAGTTGTGAAGCAGGCTATTGGAAAGAAGAGTACCCTTCAGAAGAAAAGGGCAGAGGAGATGATATTGGAAATGGTGAATGCAGCATCAACCAAGTTCACTGAAGAAGTAATGGCCAAGATTTCTGAATCTGCAGTGGCCAACCTTGATGCATCCCTTATAACATCCTTGGAGGAGGTTGTTGAGCAGAAAATGAAGCCTATTCTTGCTTTCCTTAGCATGAGCAGTGATAGGATGCAGAACATTCATGATGAGAATGTCTACTTGCTTGATGAGATAAAGTCCCTGAATCAGGCCCAATCTCTTTTGGCGACAACTATGAGTGATCTCAAACCCATATATTTTGATGAAGCCAAAAAGGGGGAAATAGAAAGAGCTAGAGCCAAAGGTGCCTTGAAGATTGGAGAAGGCAGTAAAGGAAAGGAGAAAATGCCTGAAACTAAAGGGAAAGGCAAAGAGGTGCTGGATATAGAGGATCTTGATGAAGAAGAGAAATTGGCAATTGCTATGAAGAACTCTATGGCCTATATACAGAAGAAGGTGCAAGATGGCAACAAAGTCCTGGTGGAGAATCAACAGGATTGGATAAAACTGCTGAAGTTGTCCAAGTAAGGGGGAAAATCAAGAAAGCCAAAAAGAACAAGAGAAAAGCTGAAACATTCACTGATTTCCCCAACAACATGGATTTGCCTGCTGAATTCAGAGTAGATGAAGAGCCTACATAAAAAAGGACCAAAACTGCTGAAAACTCTTCTGAAGAAGAAGTGGCCAAGAGCCCTGAAAAGAAGAAAAGAGTACCAGTTCTTGCTGATGATCCTTCCAAGCTGTTTGAAGAAGGATTTGGAAAAGATGCTAAAACTCACCAGAAACTGTCCATGATGAGAGCTCAAGAGAAGACGGAGCAGTTGATGGAAGCTAACAGAGCAAGAGATAAAAAGAGAG
Source organism: Galeopsis tetrahit (assembly GCA_963675135.1). Classification (NCBI taxonomy): domain Eukaryota; kingdom Viridiplantae; phylum Streptophyta; class Magnoliopsida; order Lamiales; family Lamiaceae; genus Galeopsis; species Galeopsis tetrahit. The sequence continues at coordinate 32,496,311 of OY776127.1, forward strand.
AAAACTTTCAGAAGCCAAGAAGAAGGAGAGCATCTTACAACAAGTTGAAGCCACAGCTGCTGATTCAGATGGACACCAAGTATCCACATCTGGACAAATGGGTCCCAATCCATCTGAATGATGAATGGGAGGAAGCAAAGAGGGAGTTTGTTTATGACTTTTATGTCATAGGCAAATGGATGGATGAAGACATTGAATCCATCTTTACTCAGTTCATGTATGAAAACCATAAAGAGCTTTATAAAAAACTCTTTGCTGCTGCAGATATAGCAAGGGTAAAGTTCAAAGCTCTTGGTCCCATCATCTACATGCCTCCAAAGTTGCAAGGCTACATTGACCAGTCCAAGATCCTTCAAGAGTTCATTCAAATATTGAAGATGGAAAATCTGAAACTTGGACCTAAGGGAACAAACAAGGAGGCTATGGACCTGAAGAAGAGGGTTTGGGCACAGTATGGGATGGTGCCACCTCCTGAAGAAGACCTTTGGAACTGATAAGTTTCCTTGTCCCCTTATTTGCTCATGGCTGCTGAAATGGATGCCTATGATATGTACTTGCTCTTGACTGCTGATATGCTTATGCTTATGTAATTACTCTATCACATGCTCTGATTAGTTAATTTGACTATCAACATGCTCTGTAATGCCCAAATGATATATGAATGATAGTTGAATACTTTGTGAATCAAGAGATAATTTCTCATTGTTTCAACTTGCCTAACTTAAACCTATATGCACTTAAACTGTGATTATACTAACATGTGCTTTCAGGAAATTTGACCTTAGTCACATCTACCGAAGTTATATGTAATAAGTATAGTCAAGTTACCTTTGCATAGAAACTGTATAAGTTTTGGCATTATCAAAAAGGGGGAAATTTTTGGGAATAAAATGAGATTTTGATTAAGATACCAAAACCCCTTAAGACATGCCAAATAGATAAGTCAAATTAAATGAACATGTTTCAGGAATGTTGGAACATGTAGATCAGGCTAGTTGAGAAGCTGGTATGTTAGGCAACTCTTAGTTGATTTAAATGCATAAGTTGAGGGGGAACACAAGCATAAGTGATTGCAAGAATCAAGTCCCCTCAAGGCTCAGAATCAAGTTGATCCCAAGACTACTAAATGTGCTCACTGACCAACTGTGCTGATCAAGTCAGCTCAGTAGAAAGACAACCTTCCTGATGATCAAATAAGTGAAACACATCAAGAAGATCAAGTCTGCTGAAGTGCATATCAATGTTCAGAGAAGTTGTACAACAAGATTGACCAAGCACACTTGAACCTGAATTATTTCAAGGCAAGAGCCAACTGTGCTGAAGGAATCAAGATCACTAATATGGAAGCATGAAAGCTTAAAAACCATCAAGTGATGATCAATGAAGTTAGAGAGCCAAGTCATCTGAAAGAGCCATGCCAACAATGCTGATAAGCCATATCTGTTGAAAGTGATAAGCAGATTTGTCCAGATGATAAGGAAAGTTGTCCTTATCATAGAACCAATGATCAGAAGTAATGTCCATGCTTGATTAAGTGATTCTTCAAGTCAGAAATTGGGAAGAGTGCATCAAAGTGAAGACAAGAAGCTCACGACCGTTTACTTTCCAAATTAAGGATGTTACTTTCAAGAATCTGTCTTCCAGTTGCAAAGTTCAAGGAAGACATATATATACATTTTGAGGCTGTCTCAGACATAACCTCAATTTGCTCTATAAATACATAAGTGTGGAAACCATTTGAAGGCACCTAACTGGCATCCAACTATCCTGCAAATCAAAGGAAACTACAAGCTCATAAGCCTTCAAGCTTTCTAAGAAAACATTCTTAGTTTCCAAACACTTCATCTAAGCTGAACCTCATTGTAAATCATTCAAGCTTAGAGAGATATCCTACCTTTACACAGTGCTCAACTGTAAAGGATATCTCACCCTAGTTGTAACCAACATCAATCCTTAAACCTTTCAAGGAAAGTTAGAAGGATTGTTGTAGTAGAAGTGTAAGGAACTAACTGTCAAGAGAAGAAAAGTTTAGTTCTGAGTTGAGAGAGAGAACTAGGACTCTGAATTCCTAGGGATCAAGGCACTAAGGAGTAGTGTGGTTGATCAGTGCACCTTGGCACTATAAAACTAGTTAATTCCAAGGAGAAGAAATTATCCTGTTAAATCAGGGAAAGTGGATGTAGGAGCTTGAGTCTCTGAACCACTATAAACCTCTTGTGTTGTTTACTTTCAAGTACTTTCATAAAAGCAACACATACATACACTGCACACAAACCTATCTTCAAAAGACTTATATCACAAGTTGTGCAAAATCGATTTGGGACAAGTCCCCTGAAAAGCAGTTAAATGTTAAGTAAGGATTTCAGAATTAAAAATGAGTTTAAACATAAGGGCCAACCATAAACACTCTCATCGACAACAATTTGTCGATGATAGTGTTTATAGTCGACCCTTTATTGTTGTCACGCCCCAATATTTTATAAAAGTAGGTTTCACAAAAATGACCGACAAAATCAAAGTAAAAGGGTGTGAACTAGATTTTTTAGCTAACAAAATAGATATTTCAAACTTATTTAACAATAATATTACTAGATAAGCAGCGGAAGACCCAAAAGAATCTTAATTTAAAATATAAATCGTACCAAATCTCTACTTTCTTATAAACTAGTTCAATTGGTTTTACAAAATGATAATTGTTTTGTCATCCATCGCTCCTTCTCGCAATCAGCTCCTCAATTTAAATCTCAAATGTGAAATTGTAAGGTATGAGCTAACCATTAGCTCAATGAAGTCACTTTGACAATATTAAGTACGACGCACAAATAAAATGTACAACCACATATAAACGTGTAATTCACAAAAAGTCACATACACACTTTTCATCATACTTTTGATTAATTATTAATTATGTTTCACGGTTATCCCAATGATCTCTTTTAAATCCCAATGGATGGCCCTCAAATACCTCTTTTCAGTCCCGAGTTCTTTTCTTGTGCACAACAGTTTCCCCAAAAATCTCTCTTCAATCCCGAGTTCACTGAGGACCTCTTTATAATCTTTTATATTAAAATTATCATTCACATGTCAATCATGTCAGCTGATAAATCCTCAATTAATTTTTCATTTAATACTTAAGAATTAATTAAATTGCTAAAAATCATGAAATGAAAATTTTATTTTTAAACGGGGTGTTACAAGTTTGCACAACTCCTCTGTGTGTACCAATAAAAAGATGCCAACAAAGCTATTAAGTTGACAACCCCTATAGAATATTATAGCATGTACGATGCAAGTACAAGAACAGTAAATGCACAATTAATGCAAAGCTGGAAATAATAACCTAATCACCATGGCCGATCAAGTCATGGAGATTTGCATCATACAAATGGAGAATTTGATTCAACAACTAGTTTGCCAACGACTAGTTCTAAAATCATCCTATAAAGAATTCATCCTTAGAGATGAATAAGACCAACAATAGACACTCAAAGAAAGAATTCTCATGAGACGCGCTTACTCAATCTTTCAAGCCTACTGAAGATTAAAAAATTCTTTAGAGCCTGCTTCGATCTCTATATCCGAAAGCTCTAAGTTTCCGTTCCTAAACCTGTTCAAGATTTCAATATCTTTAACATAGAAATAGTGATCAAACCTGTTGTTTGACTCACTAGTTGGCACATATACTTTCAAACAAAACCCTATATCCTAAACCCTAGAAGCTCGTAATTTGTTGTAACCAACATCGATTGTAAAAATTCTTTTTTTTATAATAACAAGCAGAGCTAAGTGCAAGTGTATCGAGCTCACGTCTTATTCTTGGGACGTTAAATTACAAGTCCTTATAGTTAAGGAATTAATATCACAGTTGGCCTGTTAGAGTGGATGTAGGTCTGGAGGTCGAACCACTATAAATCTTGTGTGTTATTTACTGCTTATATCGTTTATTTTACTTTGATATACATATCTGTCATCGATTTGAGCATTAAATTTGACTTTAAGTGCCAAAATTGTTCATGTTTTTTCCAACACTTCAAATAAACGACCGCAAGCGTACAATGTCTATCGTAGCGTGGTAAGTATGAGTCGATCCCACATGGAAGGGTAGTGTTAAAGTGATATTTGTTGGCATGATTCTATCTAGACATGATTGATTTTTAAGGAAGGTTTAAAAAATTAAGACTTATTTTAATGCTATCTATAAATGTCACTAAGAAAGCAAAATAAAAACTAGTTCAATCCAAATCAATAACAAGGTAATGAAATGAAAATAACTAAAATAATCAAGGGGAAATGTGGTTCCAAGACATTTGCAATATTAAGATATTCATATATGGTTAATGACTCATTCAAATGGAAATTAAGTATGTCCTCTTATAGGGTTGACCACTAAATAATGAATTAAAAAACTTTTCAATCCAATTAACTCAATGAAAATATAACACAAGCATGTATCTTTACCAAACATGCATCATATAACCTAAAATAGCTTCTAAGATCATCAATACACTCTCAATAATTAATCCTCTACCGAGATCATAATTAATTGAGTTGTATGCTTATGGTGATCAATTAATGAGATATATTTCTCAATCTTACCCAATTAACAATATATAAAACACATATTATGACCACTAATAATATGTCTCCAAATAAGAAATTAAACATACAAATAAGAGACAACACCATTTAAAATAAATAGATTAAATTTTTTTAGTCCATTAAGTTACCACGGTTTTGAATTTAGTGCACATGATAATCACCTTTTGAATTTAGTCCATTATGGTTCAATTTTATTTTAAAATTTTGGTCCAGATACTTGCTACATCAGGTTTAACAAGTCATTTTTTATTTTATTTTTCTTTTTAATATTTCTTTTATTACACACATGGAACTACTAACACTCCATAGAATGTTATACACACCCCGAATGTTAAACACACCACACTAAAATTTAAAAATCAATTAAGTTAAATAAAATTATACAAATATTTAATAAATTGTCAAAAATAATTAAATTAAAAAGATAAGAATACAAATTAATATGAAAAATATGAATAAAAACTATAATTTTTTTTATCTAAATCTTCAAAAATTAAATAAATCCAAAAAAAATAATAAATTTAATTAGTTTTGAAGATTTAGTCAAAATTTTTAATATTTTAAAATTTTATTTAGCTTAATTTTTTTGAATTTAATAATTTTTTTAGAGTTGAATTTTCTTTCAATTTTTAATTTATTTATTTTTTCAAAATTTTTAATTCTTAACTTGATGTTTTTAATTTAATTATTTTTAAATTTTATTTAATCTATTTAATATTTTTTCATATTTAATTTAGATTTAAATAAAATTTTCAATTTAATAGATTTTTTTATTTTTAGATTTTTAATTGTTTTTTTTAAAATATTTTTTAATATTTATTTGATTTTTTAAAATATGTTTAAACTCTTAAAAAAAATTGTATTATTAAATTTTTTTGTTAACGATTTTTAAAAAATATATATTTTTAAAGAGGTAGTTGATTTTTATAATTTTTTTAAAATTTTTATTCAATTTGTATTTTGTTTTTAGGGATGAAGTATAAATAGGAAAGAATTGGGTTGTGTATAATAATAAAAAATGATTTTTAAATTTTAGTGTGGTGTGTTTAACATTTGAAGTATGTATAACATTTTATGGAGTGTTAGTAATCTCACGTGTGTAATAAAATAAATATTAAAAAGATAAATAAAATAAAAAAATGACATGTTAAACCTTGATGTAGTAGGTAATTGGACCAAAAAAAAAAAAATTGAAACATAATTCACTAAATTCAAAAAGTTAATCATGTGGACTAAATTAAAAAATGTGGTAACTTAATGGACTAAAAAAAATTAATCCCTAAAATAAAACATTAATCCATAAACTTCAATCTAAATATTTATAAGCCTCGGACCCTCAAGTGTTCTTACATAATCTCAAATACAATAAGAGTTGCACTCTTGTGTATCAATTACATGTATGTAACTACTATATCCAATCCAATATATGTAACTACTATATCCAATCCAATAACCCATTACAAATAACACATGACCCATTTACTATATCCAATCCAATAACACATGACCCACTCATTTACTATATCAATTTAACACATACATTTTTTCATGGACCTTTATTTTATTTCAATTAATTTTTTTTTTTAATTTTATCATTAAAAAATAATACTCCATTAATTTTTTAAAATTTTATTTTTTTATTTTACTCAATTGATATTTATATTTATCTTTTTAATATTATTTTTTAAATTTATTTTTCTTCCTGTTTATCATTTGTGGTTCAAATGATAATTTTTTTAACGTACTTTCTTTTTATGTCATAAATAATTATTCTAAAATTTTAAAGTCTAATAAGAAAATTTTAAAAATAATATTAATTGTTTTTTTTAAGTATTAAATAGTATAATAATAATTTGTTCTAAAAAATAAAACTCTCACATCTCTTAGGCAAGTGTTCAATTTTATTGGTACTATTTTACTTTAATTAATTGGTGTATAATTTTCACCTTTTCCTTTTAAAATTTTACTTCATTCCTTACAAATTTCACTTCGTTTTACATTGTTTAATTATTTTTTTCATTTGAACTTTCATTTTTTAATCACTTTAATTTATTTTAATTTTTTATGAATATAATTTTTAGTTTATAAGTGTTATGATAACCGTTGATAAGTATTATGATATATTATTAGTTAATATGCAGTACTGTACATATTAGTTCATATACAGTATAATATTAGTTTATATTGGTACATGTTTTAATTTTTTCGAGTTTCGAGTTCACATACTTTATGGTAAAGTTCAAATATAGTATAGTATTAGTTCAGATATTGTATAGTATTAGTTCACATACTCTATGGTACTAATTCAAATATAGTATAGTATAAATTCAAATATTGTATAGTATTAGTTCATATATTAAATACTCCGTAATATTTGTATACCCACATTAATCTCTTGTACTATACAATATATTAACTAGTACTATACCATAGGCGTACTAATACTATATCGTATTTAAACTAATATTTATATTTAACAAAAAATACATAACTTAACACATTTATAATCCAGACATACCATGCAAATTAATACATCAATATTAAAAAAAATGATATTAACTAACTAGTAAGAAGAACAAAAGTGAGAATGAATCACTGAACACACAATTCAATTAATAGATACGATCAATCAATAAACATATGAACGCATCAATATGACGATGATCCCAAAGAAAATAATAAAACTGATGCAATATTATGCTGGTTTCTTCCCCAATTCTCAACTCATTTAAATTTCTAAATATAAATTTTATTTTTCAATTAGATTATTGTTGGTCCCAAAGTTGAGTTAATAATATTGAGTAAGCTAGTGAAAATGTCTAGAGGGGAGGGGTGAATAGACTTTTCAAAAATCTTTCAATATATCAGAATACACAATGCGGAATAATCAGATTACTAATGAGCCCAATCAAATTTATACTCAACTTTTCTATAGATCTTTATCTTTGTTAATTCTTAATGTTCTTGATTAAACAATTCAAACAAATAACAAACAGTAAAGTAAAGAACACAGAATTTTATAGTGGTTCGACAAATGTCTACATCCACTCTCACAATCCCAGTTGTGAAGTTTTATTACTCTTCTTGAGCTTCTTGTGGCTTAGAGTCCCAAGATTAAGACTTTGATCTTATCGATTATACCTCCAGGTATATCTTCGATCTACTAGTAATTCTACAAGTAACTAGCACACTTGTTTTACAAAATACAAACTTAAACTTGAAAAGTAAAACTTCTCTTTGAATAGCCTTTGATTCTTCTCTTCAGTTCAGTGGCTCTTCTTCTTCACTTTGATTTCCTTAACTCTGTGAGTTCTTGCTTGTAGACTTTGCTCTTGAATTCTCTAAAATCAGTAATTTCTCAGTTGTCTTCAGCAGTAGGAGATCATACAGTATTTATAGAATTTAGTATGACAGTTAGCAGTTTGTGAACTAACTTTCAACTAACTCTAAAACTGTTTTTGTAACTTCTTCTTGTAACCGACTTTGTAACTTCCTTCCAAGTCAGCATCTCTTCAATAAATCTTCAGTTACACCTTAAATAAGCTTTCCAAACTTATTTTTCAATTTCACTAAATCAGCACAGTAACTTACTGTTCTGATTTTTACTCTTCTGATTTTACTCTGCTGATTTTTACTCTTCTGATTCAATCAGCACAGTAACTTAAAACTGTTCAAACCTTCTCCAGATTTCTTCTAAGCTCTTCAACTCTTCTTTGAAGTCTTCTTATTCTGAAGTAGTCCTCTGAGTCTTCATTAGTCTTCTGATCTTCTTCTAATCTATTCCTAATCCAGTGTTCTGATTTTACTGTTCTGAACCTTACAATGCTGAATACAACAAAATACAACTTTACATATATAAAACCTATCTATACATCAACTGAACTATATACAGATGAGTATTTCTAAGTCCTATACTATAAGCTGTCTATACAATACAAAACATCAGCTTAGTTCCTAACAGTTCATATATCAGATCAGTAAACAATAAGATCAGTAAACACCTAAGATCAGTAAACACTTAAGATCAGTAAACACTTAAGATCAGTAACTTACATATAAGACCAGTAAACATTTAAGATCAGTAAGTATATAAGATCAGTAAGTATATAAGATCAGTAACTCAGATTCAAATATCTCATATAAGATCACTAAAATTATTCTCAGTTTCCATACTCAGATCAGTAATCTTATTCCAAATAACTCAGTTAAGATCAGTAATTTTACTCTTAATATTACTCAATAAGATCAGTAAACTTATTTCAGATATCATTAAGATCAGTAATCTCAATTTAAGTTTCTCATCAGATTAGTAAGCTTAGATTCAGATGACTTAGTTAAGATGACTTAGAACCACATATATCACTAACTTTAAGTTGCTTTTGGCCATCAAAACATACAATCATCAATTAGAACATTGTTTCAAGGATTCATATCCCAACAATTTTCCCCTTTTTGATGAAGCCAAAACTACTTAAATGTTAATAAATCAGTAGTTAAGTATGTAGTCAATCATAACAGTTCATCAATTCAGAATTTCATATCATATTCACAATCAGATCAGGTATTTCACATATTACACATACTAACAAAAAATGAAATGATCACAAAATATAGAAATAAAGATTAAGGATAGAAATGTTATCTTCTGAGCTTGTCCTTCATCTTCATTCTGCATCTTCAGATTCTGAATGCAACATACATCCTTGCTTTTATATCCATCATATGTTGATGATCAGTTATTCCTTCTTCCTTGATAATCTCAGCAATAATGTTGTTGATCTCTTTGTAATCAGGTTCTCCACTTTCCAGTCTTGGAGGTTCCCAATTAGGTTCTTCAGGGCACAAAATCTTAGTTCCAGCACGATTAGCAACCTGTGCTATGTCTTCCCAGAATTCTTGATCAATATTCAACATGAATTCTTCAAAATTAATAAATTCTGCTTCTTTGCTCGAATGATCACCAAACTTCTTCACAATGAAGTTAGCAATCTGCCATTTCTTCTTCAAATTCTTCCAGTATTCCATATGTTCTGTTAAAACAATGAAATCCACAAAGTTTTCATCTTGAAAATCTTTGTCAAACTGTTTTCCTTCAGCTTTCTTTTGAGCATTCATCTTTTTCTTCAAAGCTGCAACTCGATTATCAAATCTTGTCTTCAAGAACTTGACATCCTTTTCTTTCTTCTTTTTCAAGTTTTCTTCTTCACTTGTCATAACAACTTTCATTTTGCTCTTTGATCTAGTCATTCTTCCAGCTTCTTCCTCTTGTTGTTCTTCATCAGATAGGACTAACTTCCTCTTCCTCTGACTTGAACTTCCAGCAATATCAGGTCTCTTTTCAACAATCTCTTGACCTTGTTGCTTCTGTTGCTTTCTTTGCTTCAGTTTTTCATTTAACATATGAATTTCAGCTCTTAATTCATCCTGACTCACAACCAGCTGAGCTTGTTGTGACTGTGTTTGTTCCATCACTTGTCTTGTTCTATCTTCCCCCTTTTTGGCTTCATCATGCCACTCTTTCAAGGAAGATATGTGTTGCTCCAGCTTCTTATGCAACACCTGAGACAAATTCTTCTCTTGTACTCTATGAAGGTCAAATATTTTGGACATTGTATACTCCATTACCTTCTCATAAGAGTGTTCAGAATGCATCTTGTTCATCCTTTCAGTAGCTTCTTGAAACATTTGGACAGCAGCTTCCAACTTTGCTTGAAGCTCTGCATTCTGCTTTTTCAGCATCTCAAAGTCAGATTGCTCAGAATCCTTCTCAACAGGACCTGTTCTGATCTCTTCTTGCACATCCTCAATAGGACCAGTAGAGTGAATTGGAATGCTTTCCAATTCTTCAGCATTTACATCCTGATTTTCAACAACTTTAGTTTCCTCAATCACAACAGTGTTCTCAAACACCTCTGTTGCATTGACAATATCTTCATCAATTTCCATAAAATTTGTCTCAGCAGCTTCAGTTTCATCAACACCTTTCTCTTCACTGAACAAATCTTCATCAGAGTTAGGAGTTGTAATCTTCTCAACAGTGTACTTGATCCCTGTTAATCTCTCAACAAGAAGTACAACAGATTCTGGAGTGACTAACTCAAGAAAAGAGTTAACACCAGCTGCTTGCATCTGTTCTGCTTCCCAATCATCAAAGATTGAAGCACCTCCCATTCCTTCCATGATAGCTAAATTTTCCTTCAAAGTACTCCTCTTAAGATACACCCAAGTGCCTATCCTAAGGAGTTTCTCAAACTCAACAGAGCTTTCATCTAATCCAGGAAATTGTTTTAACAATGCTATCCTCAGATCTATCCTGATTCTATCCTCTTTGTCACAGATAGTGTACTCCATCAAATCAGCAGGTTTAGGAGTTATAAATTCAGGTTCAAGAGATGAGGAAATGTCAATTGGTTCAGTAGAAGGCTCAAATTCATGTTCAGTAGAGTGAGCATGAACCTGTATTGGGGAATGATGTGGTGAAGGTTGATGTGAAGTTTGTTGTTGAGGGGTAGGAATAAAAATAGGCTCAAAGTTAGTGTGCTGAGGTGATGAATGAGGAGTGTTCTGAGTCTCAGAAAAGTAGTGATCTGATCCTCCAGAACATGAAGGTTGAGGGTTTTGGGGTTCAGGTTGGCTTGGTTCAGAATCAGAAGGGGTAGGAGAGACAACAACTAACTTCCTCCTAACACTCCTTGACTTAGTCCTCTTATGAACAGCAATTGGACTAGGAACACTAACCTCTTGCTCATCTGAGCTTGATTGCACCACAGTTTCCACAAAACAAACTGTTGCTTCTGAGGCAGCTGTAGCAGACCTTCCTCTCCTTAGTGTAGTACTGCTCGGATCATGCCTTGATTTTGATCTAACCTCAGTTTGATCGTCCTCCGATTGGTACATTGAAGCTCCAGACTCCTCTGCTTCAATTTCTTGAGAGTGTTCCAAGGGGTTTTCTTGTTCAAATTGAACAGACTTCTTCTTCATCAAGAATTTCCCATGATGGAATTTCTTGGGATTACTCCAATATGGCTTCTTCACCAGCTGAGGCAGCAAGAAACTCAGCTTGCTTCCAAACCCTAATTTTGATTTAAGTGAGAATTCCAATGTGTCCTCATCAAATAAAACTTTTTCCTTTTCAGTCAGTAGCCTTTCCAGGAAGAATCCTTGCCAATCACCTTCCACTCTGTCGATGATTGCAACCATAATTCTAATCTTGAAACTCGATAAGGCATCCTGGCTATGATGTTGCCCTAACAAGCACTTTCCTGCAATATCCATCAAAAACTGCAGACCAGTAGGAAGTACATCCTTCTTCAGATTCGTCAAGGTTTCTGTTTCAACACCTGACCATCTTCCTACACACTCCTTTTCTTCACCAGCTTTGTAGGTCATAATATCCACCGGACCTTGTGGTAAATCCAACATTACTTCGAGAATTTCCCTAGTAATGGTGACCTTGTGTCCAGCAAGCATGGAGTGAACACCATTTTTATCTCCTTGAAGTTGTAAATAAAATTCCACCGCTTCTGGTTCGTAGACATTCACGGGAAATGACTCCAGAAACTTTCGTAGTCCGCATTCTTCACACATAGTTAAGATAGCTTGATTTTCAGCGTTGTGTCTGCCATTGAAGTAGACAGCGTTCTCCACAAAAATACCCTTCTTGCGTATCCACAAATTCGAATCAAAAGTTCCTGCTACTTGGTTAGCTTCATTGATAATATTGATAGTTGCCATTCGAGAATTTTTGTAGAAATCAGATTTTCAGAAGTTAAGAAATTTTCAGAAAAGAACTCGTAAGAACGAAGAAGATGAAGTGTGATAGTTTTTGTTAAATTCAAAACCAATCTAGGGCTAGGATTGAATTAGATTATTACAAAGAATGGTTGGGATTAAATCTCGAAATTCGAGTTAAACAATAACTGTTCACATTCTAGTAACATTCTTAATTTTTGGAGCCAACTGGTGTTTGATAAATACACCACAATTTTTAGGTTAGAAATAGAGGAGTGTATTAATCTTCTCTATTAGTAATCTAAAATTTGAACAATTTCTGACTTAGAATAATCTAAACCAAAAGACTGTTCTGATGCAAATCAGCACAGTAGTTTCCAAAACTATTTCACTTCATTTTCTTACTTATATTTAAAGAAAATTTCACTTATCTGGATCAGCTGAGTACTGTGATCAGCTGAGTAACCTTTTTAGAAATCAGATCAGTAGATGAATCAGCACGGTAGATTTCAGATCAGTAGATGGGTCAGCACAGTAATCCTCAGATCAGTACCCAAATTTCCTGATTTCATCTTTTTGATATCAGCACAGTAATCCTCAGATCAGTACTGTGTCAGATCAGTAGATTTCTTGTAGACAGATTAGTAGTAAACAAATCTCTCTGTAGACAGATTAGTCAGTAATCAGATTAGTTCTGTAGAATAACTGATTTGTAATCAGATCAGTACTGTAGACAAAGAAACTTTGTAATCAGTACAGTTCTGTAGACAAGTCAATTTATTAATCAGAATATATCTGTAGACTGATATAGCCTGTAATCAGATCAGATTAGTAGACTTTTCACATCTGTAATCAGATCAGTTCTCCCTTCAGTGGAGAATTCCTCTTCTGTGCCTGTTTCACCTTGGTAGAAGTGTTAGTTCATGAAATATAAGTGTAAAACAGTACAGATTAGTAGTAATATGTTTAATTTAATGATCACATCAAGGTTTTTGCTAAAGTTACTTAGTGATCTGAGTCAACACAAGGATCTTTAAGAAATCACAGATTCCCCCTTAATGTATGTTCTCAGTGTCCCTCAGCTTTACCAGCTTCCTCATTGGGATTAAGGTCACTTTAGTAACCTTGTTACCTGTTTTAGTGATCTGACATAGGATTGTCTCTTCTGAATGTTGAATTTTGATGTACTGCTCTTACTTTCTGCTTTATCTTCCTCTAGGTATAAGATCAGTACCTGAAATATTAGTACATATCTCTATACACATATAATTTAGGTACCCACTATTTATTGGGGTCCTTGAGTGTTAGTAGCAGTAAGAGGCACCCAAATAAACATTGAAGTTTTGAATAAATGAGACCTCTTCAGTTTTCTTCCATATTTATCACAAAACAGTACTTTATTAACCAATTCAGAATTATCAGCACACTTAGGATCTATTTTTCTGAGATAGCCTTTCCTTGGTTCTATCCCTTTTTCAGTAAGATCAGTATGCCTGTAATAGTTTGAATAAGGTCTAAAAGCATGTAGACCATACGGCTTATAGATGCGTTTTGGTCTTTCCTCTCCATAGATATCATAGGATAAATGAGGAGGATAAAGAACGGGTTTGTTATGATAATGAGGCACAAATCTCCTAGGTTTAGTTGAATACAGCTGAGACTGCCTTATAAAAAGAGGTCTAGGCTGTTCCCAACTTGCCTGTGCTTGTCTTGACCTACTGTTCTGAGTTTGTCTCTTCTGAATCCAGGACTGATCTGATCTGGTCAGAGGAGTATAACTCTTCTGGTATGGTCTTGACTGTACTGGTCTTAATACATTCTTCATTTTACCATTCTTGGTAGTAGGAGGGATGTATTTAGACTGTACTTTGAGTTTTGGATCATCATCATAATTCATAGGTTCTTTCCCTTTATCTAGTTGCAAAAAACTTGTACTAGCTCCATTAGTGTTCTTAAATTCTGAAGTAGATGGACTAGGCAGATCAGTACCTATTCCTCTTTTATCATTTGGAGCTCTATATCTGTCTGAGATAGTTTGATTAATCTTAGTAGAGTTAATCATCCCAGATAGCTTTCGATCTAGGCTCACTACTTCAGATTCTAAGAATCTATTGCGCTCTTCAAGTTTTTCACATTTAATCTTTAAATCATTGAATTCATTAGTCTCTTTGGCTTGAGTTTTAAGCATACCCTGATATAGTTTGTCAATGGATGCATACTTTTCTTGGAGTTGAGACAACTCTTCTGATAGTCTTGCATTTATGACAGCTATATTAGGATCCACTTTTGACTGAGCTTCTTTTAGCTTAATGATTTCTTGTTTTAAAGATATATTCTCATCACTAATTTCAATGAATGCTTTGTTAGCTTGTAGAAGGTCCTCTTCAGTCACTCTTTGGGAATGATGAAGACTACTTCCTACACTGCTAACAGCAGCATCACTTTCATCAGTGTCAGAATTGTCACAAGATTGAAATGAGTTAACAGATGATACCTCATCATTTATTTTGGCCATCATTGCCAGTCCATCATCTGCTAAGAAAGCTTCATTTTCATTGCTAGAGGGGTAGTCAGATGAAGACGATGGTAACTCTTCTGATTCCGAATCAGAGTCATTGTAAGCCATCATTGCCTTCTTACCCTTTGCATATTTTCGATCTCTTCTGGCTTTCCTTTCTTCTCGATCTTCAGAACTCAGATCAGGACATTCATAAGCATAATGACCTGGCTTATCACAATTATAGCAAACAGGATTGTTAGAAGTTCTTTTAGGAGGAGAATGCTTTCTGTTCCTGTCATGCTTGTCAATTGAGTTCCTGTCTTTCTTATCAGAATACTTTCTGTCTCTCTTTTCAGTTGAGTTCCTATCTCTCCTGTTCTCATTGGAGATCTCATCCCTTCTTTCAGAAGAGTTTTGATCCCTTCTGTTCACAGAAGAGTCCCTGTTATTAGAACCCTTAGATTCCTTATAGAATCTTTTGTACCTGCCATACCTCTTGTTTAGTTTATCAAATCTTTTGATCATAAGACTCATCTGATCTTTCAGACTAAGATCAGAACTATCTAGTTCATCTTTTATGCTTGAAGCCTTAGACTTAGATGATCTAGACCCCTTTGAAGCAGAGGCTTTAAAGGCTATGTCCTTAGAGGCATCCTTATCCTTATGTATCACAGAAATAGGATCTTCTTCATCTAACTCAAACTCACGTGCCTTAAGTGTTTGGAACATAGTTTCTGCTGGCCAAGAATCAATGTCTTGTGTGGTTTTAATGATCATCTTGACCATTTTCCACCTTTCATCCAAGGCTTTCAAGATTCTCAAATTAACTTCTCTGTCAGTGTAAGTCTTTCCTAATACATCCAGATCATTCATAATTTTGGTAAAACGAGTATCCAACTCATCAATTGATTCTCCTGGCTTCATCTTAAATGATTCAAACCTTTGGACAGCAGTGGATAACTTGCTTTCTTTGATCAGTGTAGTACCTTCACAAAGAATAACCAGTTTGTCCCACATCTGTTTTGCAGTCTTACATTTTAGTACTTTACCAAGGTACTCATTTGGTAAGGTATGTAGAATGTAGTTCTTGGCAAGACTGTCCAAATTGTTTTGTTTCATTTCTTCTGAAGTCAGTTCTGACCTTGGTTTAGGGACCAGTGCTCCAACTGGTTTTGATGGATCCAGAACAGCACTGTTTTCCACCATGATGACAATTGGTCCTTCAGTCACCACAGACACCATTAGATCATGGGTTGAGCTAAAGATGGCCTCCATCCTAAGCTTCCAGTAGTCATAATCTGCAATCTTGAACTTAGGCAGTTTGTTCACATTAGTGTCATCCATGTTTGATTAGACAAGTAGGATCAGTAGTATAGCAGATAGATTTCAGGTATTCAGATAGTAACAAATATCAAGAAATAACAGTAAGATCAGTAAAGAATCCCTCAAGATCTGTAAGGTTATCAAGAAACAGCAGTCCAATGAACTACTGCTCTGATACCACTTGTTGGTCCCAAAGTTGAGTTAATAATATTGAGTAAGCTAGTGAAAATGTCTAGAGGGGAGGGGTGAATAGACTTTTCAAAAATCTTTCAATATATCAGAATACACAATGCGGAATAATCAGATTACTAATGAGCCCAATCAAATTTATACTCAACTTTTCTATAGATCTTTATCTTTGTTAATTCTTAATGTTCTTGATTAAACAATTCAAACAAATAACAAACAGTAAAGTAAAGAACACAGAATTTTATAGTGGTTCGACAAATGTCTACATCCACTCTCACAATCCCAGTTGTGAAGTTTTATTACTCTTCTTGAGCTTCTTGTGGCTTAGAGTCCCAAGATTAAGACTTTGATCTTATCGATTATACCTCCAGGTATATCTTCGATCTACTAGTAATTCTACAAGTAACTAGCACACTTGTTTTACAAAATACAAACTTAAACTTGAAAAGTAAAACTTCTCTTTGAATAGCCTTTGATTCTTCTCTTCAGTTCAGTGGCTCTTCTTCTTCACTTTGATTTCCTTAACTCTGTGAGTTCTTGCTTGTAGACTTTGCTCTTGAATTCTCTAAGATCAGTAATTTCTCAGTTGTCTTCAGCAGTAGGAAATCATACAGTATTTATAGAATTTAGTATGACAGTTAGCAGTTTGTGAACTAACTTTCAACTAACTCTAAAACTGTTTTTGTAACTTCTTCTTGTAACCGACTTTGTAACTTCCTTCCAAGTCAGCATCTCTTCAATAAATCTTCAGTTACACCTTAAATAAGCTTTCCAAACTTATTTTTCAATTTCACTAAATCAGCACAGTAACTTACTGTTCTGATTTTTACTCTTCTGATTTTACTCTGCTGATTTTTACTCTTCTGATTCAATCAGCACAGTAACTTAAAACTGTTCAAACCTTCTCCAGATTTCTTCTAAGCTCTTCAACTCTTCTTTGAAGTCTTCTTATTCTGAAGTAGTCCTCTGAGTCTTCATTAGTCTTCTGATCTTCTTCTAATCTATTCCTAATCCAGTGTTCTGATTTTACTGTTCTGAACCTTACAATGCTGAATACAACAAAATACAACTTTACATATATAAAACCTATCTATACATCAACTGAACTATATACAGATGAGTATTTCTAAGTCCTATACTATAAGCTGTCTATACAATACAAAACATCAGCTTAGTTCCTAACAGTTCATATATCAGATCAGTAAACAATAAGATCAGTAAACACCTAAGATCAGTAAACACTTAAGATCAGTAAACACTTAAGATCAGTAACTTACATATAAGACCAGTAAACATTTAAGATCAGTAAGTATATAAGATCAGTAAGTATATAAGATCAGTAACTCAGATTCAAATATCTCATATAAGATCACTAAAATTATTCTCAGTTTCCATACTCAGATCAGTAATCTTATTCCAAATAACTCAGTTAAGATCAGTAATTTTACTCTTAATATTACTCAATAAGATCAGTAAACTTATTTCAGATATCATTAAGATCAGTAATCTCAATTTAAGTTTCTCATCAGATTAGTAAGCTTAGATTCAGATGACTTAGTTAAGATGACTTAGAACCACATATATCACTAACTTTAAGTTGCTTTTGGCCATCAAAACATACAATCATCAATTAGAACATTGTTTCAAGGATTCATATCCCAACAATTATATTATTAATTAGTTTTAAAAAATAATATACAACCTTAAAAAACTTGTAACAAACCAGATATCATTTTAGAAATAATGAAAACATAACAAAATAATCTTAGTTATTATAAATCAGATTAAAGCTAGAAAGTGAGCATGTCATATTCATACATTTATACTCAAATTAGAAAAAAATTGAATTTTTTTAGTTTAGTTTTTTTTTCAATTTTTTTTATATTGTTTTCCTAAATTTTGATCATTTTTTGAAAAAAAAAAAACTGAAAATTTTATTTTTGAGTTTCATATTTTTTTAATATTCGTTATGTTTTTATATTTATTTTTTAAAAGTTAAAAAAATAGAATAATATTTGACTTCGTGGTGATTCATTGGTGAATCGATAGTCGGTGTATAATTATAATTTTAATGAGTTGTATTTTAATTTAATTGATAAAATGATAATATAGTATTTTACATGTATTTTTCTTTTAAAAAATTTGGGGGTGAAATTAATAAAAAAAAGGTAAATAACTAATAACCTATGTAAAAAATTGGATTTAGTTACATGTATGTAACTTGTACACATAAGTGTCTAAAAGAAGGGAGTGTCTAAAAAAAGGGAGTGTGGATTTATTAAAAAAAGAGGGTAAATAGCCAGTTACATGTATGTAACTGGTACACGTAAGCAATTGCCATACAATAAAAGGAGAAATAATTAAAATAAATAAAAGGGAAATAAAAAGCTTAGACTAGTGTAGGTGATGGAGTGTGAAAATCTCAAACTAATCCACCATTTTGAGCTCCAAAATACCAAGAAACGAAGAACACCTTTTAATAGGTTTGAGTGCGTGTATTCGCGTGCAGCTTCCCTCCCCCAATCTCCTTGCTTCATTTTTTCTCCCTCCTCCCAAAATATAGGGTACGACTATCTGCACCTACGACATGTTTAAGTGCACACCTCCGATTGATGCACTCCCCCCCCACCCAAATTAGATTAGGCTAGATGCACTCCACTAGAATTGTCCCAAATATCATTTTCTCTATAAATTATATTCATTTACTAAATACACCCCCAAAACTCTAATTTATAAACCCTACAACTCATCTCTCCTTCCCAAAAAAATAAATTGAAAATTTCGACAATAATGTGTCATAAATAAACATTATCGGCAACAAGATTTTGTCGACCATAGTGTTTATTTTCGACACAATACTATCGAAAAAAAGGGGGAGGGGAGGGGGGCAAACCTATCTTTTTAGGGTTCAGCCCTTGGGGAAAGAGGAGGTGGTGCGGCTTTGGGGAGGAGGAGGCGGATGGGCGAGCGAGGAGGAGGAGGAGACGGCGGCGGCGGCGCTGAGAGAGAGGGGCACCACAACTGTTGAGTGAATGAAGCAGAAATTAAAAAAAACAGAGAGAGGAGGAGGGAATGGCGTCGCCGGTGGTGGGATAACGTAGGGTGAGTTTTGTTGGGGAAGGCATGGCGGCGGCAGCGCAAGGGAGGAGGAGCGCCGCCGTCACGTTGTTGTAGAGAGGAGGAGATGGGCGTCGTGAGGGAGGAGGCTCGTCGGTTGTGAGCGAATGGCGGCAACTGGTGGCAATGGGCGGTGACGGGGAAAGGGGAAGGGGTGGGAGGGAGGAAGAATGAAGAAAAAATAGGGTTTAAGAGGGGGTATAATTATCATGGATAAATTTAAAAGAAAAGGGCAAATTAGGTATTTCATGGGGAGTATATCTAACATTTTGAACCAGAGGCTGGAGCGCCGTTAAAACCTTTGTTGGGAATAAAATGATAAATGTTTTGATTGAATACCAAAACCCCCTGAGACATGCCTAAGTCAAGATGATTATGTTCTAAGAATGTTAGAACATATAAAATAAGGCTAGATGAGAAGCTAATATGTTAGGCAGCTCTTAGATAATTAGATGCACAATTTGAGGGGGAACATATGCTTTGAAGACCATCAAGATCAAGTCCCCTCAAGGCTCAAATTCTGGAACAATCACTAAGTCTATTGAAGACCAAGTATGCTGATCAGGAGAGTTGTCCAGAGAAGTTGTCTCTGCACACTTAAAGCAAGAACAAAGGTTCTAAAGCTCAAAAGGCCAAGTATATTAAAATGCTCTGATCAGGAAAGTTGTCCAGAGAAGTTGTCTCTGTGCAATTAAAACAAGAACAAAGATTCTGAAGCTCAAAGGCCAAGTATGCTGATCAGGAAAGTTGTCCAGAAGAGTTGTCTCAGCAAAATTGAACCAGAACAAAGTGATCTGAAGCCTGAAAGTCAACTATGCTGAAGAGATAAAGACAACTACACCTTAAAAGGCTTCATTGAATCATGTTGAGATCACATCTACATGAAGCAAAGGGAAAGAGTCAAGTCATCTGAAGAAGAGCAAACCAACTATGCTGATAAGCATGTATGCTGATAGTGATAAGCAGAGTTGTCCATTTGATAAGGAATGTTGTCCTATCACTGGATCAAACTTCAGAAGCCATGTCCAAGTCCTAACAAGTGAATCTTAAAGTCAGACATTGGGAAGAGTGCTGCAGGATGAAGACAAAGTCTTACAAGCCGTTTATTACCCAAATGAGGACATGTCACTATCAAGAATCTGTCTTCCAGTTTGAAGAATTCAAGGAAGACATTTATAGCAATTTGGGACTGCCTCTCCAACGGGCAAATCCTCAAATTTGTCTATAAATATAGAAGTGTGAAGACCATTTGAAGAAGGAACCAAGCATCCATTCTACATCCAACTGAACAATTATTCTGAAGCTTCAAAGTCCTCAAAAGACATTCTTAGTCTTGAAACACTTCTTCTAAGCTGAACTTCATTGTTTATTCATACAAAGCTTAGAGAGATATCCTATCCTTATACACTGACCTTCATTGTAAAGGATATCTCATTAGTTGGAACCTTACTTCAACCCTTATCCCTTTCAAGTGAGAAAGTGAGAAGGTTGTAGTAGTAGAAGTGGTAGGAGCTGACTGTTGAGAGAAGAACAGTTCAGTTCTGAGTTGATAGAGGGTACTAGGACTCTAGACATCCTAGGGATCAATTCACCAAGGAGTGGTGTTCTTGATCAAGTGCACCTTGGCACTATAAAACAAGTTAATTCCAAGAGTGAAGGAATTATCCTGTTAAATCAGGGAAAGTGGATGTAGGAGCTTGAGTCTCTGAACCACTATAAACTCTTGTGTTGATTTACTTTCAAGTACTGTCATACATTCAACACTGCACACAAAACTGATCTTTCAAAAGACATATATTCAAGACTGTGCAAAAACTGTATTGGACAAGTTCCCTGAAAAACTGGACTATATTGCTTAAGTGATTTCAGAACTTAAAGGAGTTTAAACTAAAGGGCCAACCACTAATTCTGCACCTATAACTAACTTAGATAGTCATTCAACTAAGTACTTAATAGTGCTTAGTAGCTTGATTATCTCTAAGAAGTTATACATCTTCAGCAGAGTTGTCCAAGACAACATTGCTGATCTTTGGTTTGATCAAAGTTTCAAAGAATTTGCATACAAGTGTATTCCCCACCCCATACACTTGTTATATACTCCTTTCAGGACCAACAAGTGGTATCAGAGCAGGGGTTCAAAGACCACTGCTTCTGAAAATCCATCTTGATTTTCAAAATCACATATTTGGTGTGGTCACTGAACTGATCTATCTGAAATCTTATCATTTGACTGACATCTTATTCTTAAGCTATGGCCAACAACAATGCTGTTCCTAATGATACTGTTCAAGGATTGGACAACATGGCCACAAATCCAGTCAACCACATCTCACATCACAAACTGCCCATGTTCTCTATAGATAATTATGACTTCTAGAAAATCAGAATGAGAGCTCAACTTGCATCTCTTCATACTGACACACTGAGAGTAATCACAAGAGGTCCTTTTGTGTTTACTCAAATTAACCCCAGATTGACAGATGAGCAAAGAGCTGATATAAGGGAACTGATTCCCAAAGATGAAGATGACTTCACTGCTAATGAAAAGAGGAAAGATAATCTGAATTATCTTACCATGAACACCCTCTACCAAACAATTCCAGATGCAATCATGGGTAGAGTCTACCACTGCACAACTGCCAAAGAAATTTGGGACACTCTTGCTGAGATATGTGAGGGTACAGAAAAGATCAAGGAGAACAAGCTCCAAGTTGCTGTGCAGAAGTTTGAACAATTCACAATGGAGTCTGAAGAATCCATTGACAAGTTTGCTGGTAGATTCACTGATGTGATGAATGAAATCAACTCATTGGGCAAGGTGTACTCCAAGAGAGAAGTTGGCTTGAAAATCCTGAGAAGTCTCACTCAAAAGTGGGATGTCTATGCTGTTATGATGCAAAACACCAAGGATCTCTCTACCATGCCCATGCAACAAATCTTCTCAGAGCTCAAAGCCTATGAGTTTGACCTCAATAGAAGAAAGCCAACAGAAGAGATTTCCTTACCAGTCAAATGAGTGGCATTTAAAGCCAAAGCTGCTGAACCTGAAATGCAACCCACTCCAAGATCATCAAAGTCAGTCTCTAAGGCTGAAATGAAGGAAGAAATGGCTCTTATGGCAAGGAGGTTTGACAAGCTCAACTCGAGGTTTGGTAGATACAAGAAATTCTACCAAGACAACAAATTCAGGAGAAGGTACAACTCTCCTGAAGCACAGGCTGAAGACAAAAAACCTGAAGAGAAAAGATCAGAGGACAAGTACTCTGATAGGAGAAGGTCCAGTAGAGCTGAACCTTCATCATCCAAAAGAAGAGATGAATCCAAGAAAGATGATGATGAGGATCTGTGCTACAATTGCAAGAAGAAAGGGCACTTCTAGTATGATTGCCCTGAACTCAGCTTTAAAGAAAGAAGGGAGAGGCAAGCCAAAAGAGACAGGAAGTTCACCAATAGAAAAGCTATGATGGCTGGTGATGAATCTGATAGTGCTGAAAGCCTCAACTCTTCTGATGGACTGTTCTCTAACAGTGATGATGATGATGATGTGTGCAACATGGCTATTGAGGATGATGAGGTATCCTCCACTTCTAGCTCACCATCATTCTTATCACAGAACACTAGTGAAGTCAACTTAAAACTTTCCTTTGGGAAGTTGATGGAAGATTTCACTAGATTACAAGAATTTCATGATAATTGTGTGAGAGAAAATGAAAGACTTTCAATTGAGCTTTCAAAACCTGCTGAGATAGTAGTTGATATTAAATCTACTGAGTTGTATCAACAAGCCTTGAGAGAGCTTGAGGAAGCAAATCTCAGGATAGTTGACCAACAAGGACAGATTGATGCTCAACTACTTACTCAGAAGAGAAAAGATTTTGAACTAAGAATTCTTCAAGCTAAGTTTGAAAATCTCTCACATGAGTATGACATTCTCAAATCAAGTGAAGAGAGCCTGAAATTAAAGATGTCTGCTTTGGACAAATCCTCTAGAGCAATAGAGGAAATTCAGAGTTATCAAAGACCTATGGCTCAAAGAAGTGGATTAGGTTTTGATCCATTTGAATCTTCACCTTGTCTTAGTATTGCTTCAACAAGTAATACTAAGAAAATCTTTGTCAAATCAGTGGCACAACAAGCTCAAAATGAAATGATTCAGCCACTGAACAAAGGAAAGGGCAAAATGAATGAAATGCCTACTCAAGTGCTTTAGGAGACTAGGCCCAAACCTAAGGAAATGGCCCAAGTTCCTGAACACAAGAGGAATGTTGATCAGTAGAGTAGACCCATTGGAAGGGCAACTCTCCTGAACAATGTTCAGAGGAGTTATCCAAGGTATAATCAGCCAAGACCAACTCTTCTGAGAAAGCCTCAGCTGAATAGACCTAAGGACAACTATCCTCAAGGGCAGAATAAAATGAGACAACCAAAACCCTTCATGCCAAAGGGTAATGGTCATAAAAAGACCTTTCCTCAAAGATTTCATCAATCTGCACAAAGAACTCATAAGTTCAGGAGATTTGACAACCCTCCTGAAACTTACAGAGTTAACACTTTCACACACACCTTCCCAAAGGCATTTAAGGGAAAGGCAGTGTATGTTGATACACAAGGAAAACAACTTAGCCACCTTGAATCAATCAGGGTAATTAGGCAAGTTTGGGTTCCAAAAGGTACAGCTAACCTCTCAGGACCCAAAACTAAAAGGGTACCTAAACCTATCTAATTGCAGGCACCACTGGGCCACAAGAAGAGGAGTATGAGCAAAAAGACAGCATGGTACCTTGACAGTGGATGTTCAAGGCACATGACTGGAAACAAGGAACTCCTCACTGATTTTATTGAAAAAGAAGGCCCAAATGTCACATTTGGAGACAGCTCACAAGCAACAACAAAAGGTTATGGTACTTTGATGATTGGTAACATCAAAGTATCCAATGTGTCCTATGTAGCTGGTCTCAAATATAATCTCCTAAGTATCAGTCAATTCTGTGATAAATACTTCAATGTTGAGTTTTCAAGTGGAAAATGCTTAATAAAGGATAAGACTCAACAAACTCTATTGACTGGAACTAGGAAAGGAAATGTGTATTTTGCAGACTGGGACAAGTCTACTGATGCTGCATGTTTCATTGCTAAGAGCTCTAGTGAACAAAGTTGGTTATGGCACAAGAGGCTAAACCACTTGAACTTTAAATCAATGAACAAACTTGCTAGAAATGCATTAGTAAAAGGACTACCCAATGAGGTTTTCATAAAGCAGCATGTCTGCAAACCATGCCATGAAGGAAAGCAGATTAAAGCCTCATTTAAAGGAATACCAGTCATTTCCACTAAAAGGGTACTTGAACTTTTACATATGGACTTATTTGGAACAATTACCCCTTCAAGCATAAATGGAAGGAAATACACCTTGGTAGTAGTAGATGACTTTTCTAGGTTCACATGGGTAGTATTTCTCCTTAATAAGAAGGAAACACAAGTCAAACTGCCTGAACTTTTAAAGAGACTGTCAAATGAGAAAAGCCTTAACATTATAGAGATAAGATCTGATAAAGGCACTGAATTCATAAATTCATACATCAATGAGTATTGCACTTTAAATGGAATAGCTCATGAAACCTCAGCAGCTAGAACTCCTCAACAAAATGGAGTTGCAGAAAGAAGAAATAGAACTCTAAAAGAAGCTGCTAGAACCTTAATTGCTGATTCTAATATACCTAAGAGGTTTTGGGCTGAAGCCATAAATACTGCATGTTATACTCAGAATAGATGTTTGATTACTAAGGGGCAAGGCAAAACCCCCTATGAACTCTGGAAAGGAAGATTGCCTAAAGTGTCATACTTTCACATATTTGGTTGTAAGTGTTTTATTCACAATAATGGGAAAGAACAGTTGAAAGCTTTTGACAGCAAAGCTGATGAGGGAGTATTTCTTGGATACTCTCAAATCAGTAGAGCTTTCAGAGTCTACAACAAGAAAACCCTTGTTGTGGAAGAAACACCTCATGTTGTGTTTGATGAATCTATCTTTGAGATCAGGAACAAAAACCTGGACACTGAAGAAATCACACAGAGAACAACCAGACTAAGCCTAAAAGACAAAGACACTGAATTCATAGATGTTGTCCAAGTCAATCTCCCTGAAAATGCCACACTGGACAACAATCCTGAAGGCAATATTCCTGAAGCAGACCCCAATGAAGGAAATGATGAACTGAATGATCCAATCCCAGTTCACCCTCAGGTAACAACTACCAATGAAGAAGCAGGCTCTGCTGAGGTAGTTAATGGATCTAATATTCAAGGGGGAACCATAAATGTTGAAAATGACAATGTTCCAAACATTGAGGACAACATCCCTGAATATGATCCTGAATTAGATCCTACATTCAATTATCCTAAATTCTATAATACTGGTGACTCAACCTTAGTAGAGGACAACTCTACTGAAGGGATCAGAAAAAGAAGGACCTAGTTGTCTGACCATCCTACTGATCTGATACTTGGTGATCCAAGTATAGGAGTCAAAACCAGAAGTTTTCATGGTGAAAGTGCTATGTTTTATTGTTTCTTATCAGAACAGGAACCAAAAGACATTGATGAAGCACTTCAGGATGCAAACTGGATCACAACAATGCAAGAAGAGCTTAACCAATTCACCAGGAATGATGTTTGGGAGCTGGTAGATAGACCTTCACATCAAGATGTTATTGGAACCAAATGGGTGTTCAAGAACAAGAAGAATGAAAATGATGTGATTGTTAGAAACAAGGCCAGATTAGTGGCAAAAGGCTATTGTCAATCAGAAGGCATTGACTATGATGAGACCTTTGCACCTGTGGCAAGGCTAGAAGCAATAAGGCTGTTCTTAGCCTATGCAGCCCACAAGAGGTTCAAAGTATACCAAATGGATGTCAAGAGTGCCTTTCTGAATGGAGTTTTAAAAGAAGAAGTCTATGTGGAGCAACCACCTGGCTTTGAGATTGGAAATCAAGTCTACAGATTGAAGAAAGCTCTATATGGACTCAAGCAAGCTCCAAGAGCCTGGTATGACACACTGTCACAGTTCCTCTTGGATCATGGTTTCATCAAAGGGACTGTAGACAGAACCCTCTTCAGAATCACTGAAGGAGAGGACATCTTGCTTGTCTAAATATATGTGGATGACATCATATTTGGATCCCCAAATGAGAAGATGTGTGAGAAGTTCTCCAAGCTCATGCAAAGCAAGTTTGAGATGTCCATGATGGGTCTGATGAATTTCTTTTTGGGACTTCAAGTCAAACAATCTAAAGAAGGAATCTTCATCAACCAAGCCAAGTACACCAGAGAAATGATCAAAAAGTTTGGATGTACAACTAGCAAGCCAGTAAGGATCCCAATGAACAAAAATTGGAAGATGGATCCTGATGAGAGTGGTATTTCAACCAACTCTACTGAGTATAGAGGAATCATTGGCTCACTTCTCTATCTCACTGCCAGCAGACCTGACATCACCTTTGCAGTAGGTGTTTGTGCAAGGTTTCAAGCAAATCCTAAGAAAAGCCATCTTGAGGCTGCAAAAAGGATCTTGAGGTATCTCAAAGGCACTGAAAATCTAGGCCTTTGGTACCCTGCTGATGACAACATTGAGTTAACTGGCTACTCAGATGCTGATTATGGAGGATGTATAATTGACAGAAAGTCCACTTCAGGGACTTGTCAATTCTTGGGCAACAAACTCATATCTTGGTTCTCCAAGAAGCAGAATACAGTGGCTACCTCCACCACTGAAGCTGAATATGTTGCAGCTGGAAGTTGTTGTGCTCAAATTCTTTGGTTGAGACAACAATTAAGAGACTACAATGTCAACTCTACTGAAGTGCCTATCTTCTGTGACAACAACAGTGCTATTGCAATATCACAGAATCCTGTATTGCACACAAGATGCAAGCATGTGGACATCAAGCACCACTTCATTAGAGACCATGTGGAGAAGAAGGATATCAAGTTGGTAAAGATCCACACAGATCATCAAAAAGCTGATATATTAACAAAGCCACCTGCAGAGGCAAGGTTTCTGGAACTATCAGCAGAGTTGGGTCTTCTTGATCCAGGAAAATTGGACAAATGAGTCTAAAGGAGGCTATTAATTAAGGGGGAACTGATATTAAAGATCAGCAGACTTGGTCAAGTCTACTGAAACTCAGAAGAGATGACCTAAATCATTCAGGACACTTGTCCACATCTTTTCAGGACACTTGTCCTGGTGGGGTCAGATAAGTTGTCCTAGCTATCAAACCAAATCTTGGTCTGATAAGCACCTATTTTGGGTAATCATTGCCTATTTCGAAATCTGTCCCATTCCATATACAGATATCATCTTTTTGGGATTTAATTTGTCCCCCACTCAAAAGGTCAATTTCCATGCATTAAATGCCAAGATTTAACTCTTGTTTGCATTACACCTTTTCAAGCCATGATCTACCTTGAAAACTCCCCAACCATTAACTAATATTAAATAACCTCCACGTTTTGAATAAAACCAATTACTCTCTGTTACATTGGTTTTTGACCATTGGATCAAAATTGGACAACTCCCCTGAAGACAATCTTGGCCGTCCATTTTGGATTTCCATTTTTGTTAACCGTTGAATTGCCTCAAGACTTCACCAACTCATTGACAAACATTCTTTTTAGAATATTCACAAGTCTTAAGATCCCCCACAAACACTTCCTCCCCAAGTATTCGAAACCCTAGCTCTCATCTACTTCAAACACTCTCAAACTCTCTCAAATTTTTCTCTTTGTAACCTTCAATGGCTCCCAAAGCAAAACCAGAGATGGTTGTTGATTTCTCCAACAAGGAACTTGACCTTGATTTTGGCTATCTGAGCCACAAAAACAACCTCACATTCGAGCCAATCCTTTCTTTTGAGAGTGAGGATCCTAATGTTACTCCAACCTTGAGATGGTTGAGAAGGACAGGTCTCCAAAAGTTCATGCAAGAAAGGCCAGATTCTTGTCTTGAATCATACATGGCTGAGTTCTTTGCATTTCTTAAATGGAGAGGGAAACCTGAAGATGGTGAGGTCATCACAAGACTGTCCTATGTTGCAGATGGTGAAGAAGAGGAAAGATTTCACAGAGTAAAATTCTCTGAGGAAGAAGTTGATGCTGCTTTTGGATTGCCTTCAGAGGAAAGGAATCCAGAATTTTATGGAAATGGACTTGAGCAAGAAATTGCTCAAGATTGGCTTATCACTCTAGGGCCACTATCCTCTACTCAACATAAGAGGACCCTCAAGCCAAAGTTCTTGACCCTGTTTGAAGTAGTTGCCAAAAGCTTGCTAAGCAACACTGGCAGTTTGAAGCAGGTCAGTCATCCAAGAATAAGGATTATGGCAGCTGTTATTGATGCCAGTGATAAAGGCATCAAGTTTGATTGGAGGACTTTCATCTTGTCTGAGATGATGAAAGAAAAGGCAAAATTCAAAGTAAGAGCTCACAACAAGGTTGTGATGGAAGGAAAACTGAGATATTGCACCAGGGCAAGTTTGCTAATTGAGAAGTTTGCTCACTAGTCTGAGATGCAGACCTTTGCCAAACCCCTCCCAGCCCAGAAAATCATGTTCAGAAAACTCAGCAAAAAGACTGAGCAAAGGAGGTTGATAATGGCCAACCCTACTGAAAAGATTGAGGAAAAGCCCAAATTAAAGAAGAGAACTAAGGCCAGGGCTATCAAAACCAAGAAAGTGTCTCAAATATCTTCAGGAGAAGCCTCAGGAGCATCAGCTGAAGTTGATGAAGTGGCAGAAGAGGGAGTGAATGTGCCTTCTGACCACTTAGAAGAGTTGAGGCTGAAGTATAATGAGACAAGGCAGAAGAAGAAAGGTGATACGAGGTCCAGGGAATTTGTCCTTGAGAAAGAAGTGGAAGGAAGCGGAAGCAGTAGGGCAAGCAAGAGAAGGGCCAAGCCTACTGAGAAGATATTGGAGCTTCAGGAGGATAAATCTCTTCAAATTGCTTTAAGGGAAAGCAGGGCTGAAAGTAGGACAAAATCTAAGTCCAGGACCAACTCTTCTGGTTCTAGAACCCCAGAGTCCAAAATCCCTGAAGGCCAACCCTTAGAAGCCAACATCCCTGAAACCCAAAATATTGAACCCAACTCCCCTGAAACCCATGTTACCCCTTCCAACCAGCCTATCACCCCTGTCAATCTTACTAAGAGATACTCTCCAGAAGGGAGTGTGCAGAGAAGTGGCATTGATGTGCTAGCAGACTTAGCAGTGGATGAGACAAGGCTCCTGTCCCCTCTTGATTCATCTATGCTAAATTACTCCAAACTCTTAGAACATACACTTCATGAGCCAACTCCCCTGAGCAAAGCCCCCTCAGAATCATTGCTCTTAAAAGCAACTGAGGAACCTTCAACTGAGCCTAACCCTTCTGAAGCCAACCCTCCTGAACTCAATTTGCCTGAAGCTGCAATTAATGAAACCACAACCCACTCCTCTATAGCCCAAAGTTCTCCATCTAATGAGAATGAGGAGGAGTATACTTATGAGAGTATGCTCAGAGGAGGAGCCAAGGCTACTGTGGACAGTTTGTATCCACAACTTGCTGAATTTCCAAGAATTCAGAAGACTTTTCATGATTTGAGGATGCTTGTGGATGTGAAAGACAAAACAATAATGGAGATATCACAAGTCATCCAAGATAAGGGTGCAAACTGGTGGCAAGTAGAGGAAAGTAGACTGCTACACTTTGCTGGTGTGCTAAAAACAAGATTTCTCATTGATGATAAAGTTTTTGCAAAGTTAGTAGAGGAGAAGATCATTGAGGAGAAGGAAAGAAAAGCCAAGGGCATTAAACACCCTGATAGTAGCTCAAATGATGATGATTCCCCTGATGATTCCTCAAACCCCTCAAAACCCAACCTTCCTGAAACCAACCCCAACCCTTCTGAATCCAATTTGCTTTCAACTCCCCTCTTAACCTATCATAGGAAAGGCTCTGCTTCATCAGAGGTGTTGACCAAGGGTGGTAACACAACCAAAGATACATCTGCCAATGAAGGTTCTTCTGAACCCAAGGAACAGCCTAAAGATGTTGAGGTTCCTAACTTAGAGGCTGGTTTGGTTAAGGCCTATTCAGTGTCAGAAGAGTTGGACACTGATCAACCCTTAATCATTCAGGATGATTCAGTGGCTGCTGAAATAAGCACTGTGATCTCCCCAGAACTGCCATCTTTGAACCTTGTTGAAGGTGGAGATGTTGCAGGTCTAGGTGAAGGTGTTGAAAAGGAGAGTTTAGTCAAAAAATCAGAGGGAGTAGAGGATGAAAAAGAGGTTGTGATCACTACGATAGTGAGTGTACCACAAATAGAGGGTGGTATAAGTGAGGAAGGGCAGGTTATTCTTGAAGTCAAATCTGAACTTCAAGAATCCATTGATGAAAGGAGGCCTGATTCCTTGGGTGAGAACATTTTAAATGAAGGAAGAAAAGAAAAAGTTGAAAATGAGAAGAAGGCTGCTGATGTATCAGAGTCTTATGCAAAAGAAATTGAGGGTGATGAGTGTTTATTCCCTAACATGTTTGATTTGTCTAACATTGCAGGTATTTCCCTTGACCAAATATTTGCAGATGAGTTCTTGACAGATGCTCCCATTCAAGTGGATACAGGCTCTGCACAAGCCTTGCTCGGAATGCAATCAGAGAAGTTGGACTCTTTGGCTTATCAGGTCCAATCTGCCTATGCTGAAACATCAGGAGCATTGAATGAGCAAGGAAGAACTCTAGCATCTGTGGAGATGAGATTAACAGGCTCTAAGGATGTGGTACTACCCACCTTGGAAGCAAGGATAAGTGGTGTGGAAACTGGTCTCCAAACCATTTCCACTGAAGTTCAAAAAGCCAAATCCACTATGGAATCCATCTCAGAGGAGGTCAAGAAGGAACAAAAGCTGCTGAGAGATAATCATAATGCCAATGTCAAAGCTCTCAGACTAACTGTCAAACAAACACTTGGCAAGAAGACTGCACTACAGAAGAAAAGAGTAGAAGAACAAAGGCTTGCTATGGTGAAAGCAGCCTCAGAATTTTTTTCCCAAGAAGTGATGGCCAACATTGCTGAAAGTGCAGTGGCCAACCTCACTGAGCTTCTTAAGGCCCAACTTGATGCATCTCTGAAAGCAACGTTGGAGGAGGTTGTCCAACAAAAGATGAAGCCTGTTCTAGCTTTCCTTAGCTTGAGCAGTGATAAGATGCAGAATATACATGATGAGAATGTATATTTGTTGGAAGAGATGAAATCTCTAAACTTAGCCCAATCCCTGATGGCTACAACAATGAGTGAGATCAAACCCGAGTGTTTTGATGCTGCCAAAAAGGGGGAAAGGGAAAGAGCAAGAGCAAAAGGTGCCTTGGTCATTGGAAGCCCAGTTAAGGGAAAGGACAAAGCTGCTGAAGGAAAAGAAAAAGAGCCAGCAGTCCTGAACATAGAAGAATTGGATGAAGAAGAGCAGTTAGCAATTGCCTTGAAGAACTCAATGGCCTCAGCACAAGAGGAAAGAGTTAGGCTACAGCAAAGACCAGGAGGAGAGGTGTCTGGTTTGGACAAGGATGCTGAAGGCGTCCAAACTAGAGGAAATATTAAGAAGGCCAAAGGAAACAAAAGAAAAACTGAAACATTCACTGATTTTCCCAACAGCCTTGATCTGCCCCCTGAGTTCAGAATTGATGAAGATGATCCTACTTCCAAAAAGGCAAAGACTGCTGAAATATCCAAGAGTGCTGAAAAGGATAAATCTCCTGAAACTGACAAGAGTGCTGAAGATCCCAAGTCCACTGAAAATATTGAAGAATTGTTTGCTGAAGGATTTGGACCTGAGCCCAAAAAGAAGACAACTGTCTTAGCTCTTGATCCATTAAAGTTGTTTCATGAAGGGTATGGTAAAGACCCTGAAACTCAACAGAAACTGGCCATGATGAGGGCCCAAGAGAAAATGGACTTCATGGATGAGGCCAACAGAGCAAGAGATAAGAGAAGAGCTGACTTCCAAAAGCCAAGAAGAAGGAGAGCAACCTACAGTAAAATGAAGCCACAACTACTGATTCCCATGGACACCAAATATCCTCACTTGGATAAATGGGTGCCAATTCTGCTGAATGATACTTGGGAAGAGGCAAAAAGGGAGTTTGTCTATGATTATTATGTCATTGACAGATGGAATGGAGGAGATGCCAACTCTTCTTTTGCTGAATTCATGATAGAGTATTACAGAGAGCTGTATCAACAATTGCTTGCAGCTGCTGATATTGCAAGAATTGAACTCAATGCTCCCAAGCCTATCATTTACATGCCTCCAAAACTTGAAGGATGGATTGACCAGTCAAGGATCCTGAGAGAGTTTCTAGAGATCCTCAAGCTGAACAAGATGACTCTTGGACCCAAAGGAACCAACCAAGAAGCCATGGAGCTGAAAAGAAGAGTGTGGGCACAATATGGGATGGTGCCACCTAAAGAAGATGATCTCTAAAATGGCTAAGTCTTCTGACCTTTTTGGTGGTTGAAAAACTTATCTTATCTGGAGATATGTTTAATTGGTCATCTATGCTGAAGTCTGGTCAAGAATGCTGATGTACCTTGAAAATTTGTTTGCTCTGATATGCTCTAATAAAAGTTTTGCTCTGATACTTGAAGATCTAGATATTATTAAGTAATTGGTATATGCTCTGATGTAATAGTGTTTTGGATTCATGCTCTGATATGTTAACTTCAACTATCAACATGCTTGTAATGTACTTTTGAATGAATGATAGTTGAACATCCTTGAATCAAGAAACACAGTTACAAGAAATCTCTCTATGCCTATCTTTGAAAACTAATTGCAACGTGAATGGTGAGTACACTAACACATTCTTTTTCAGGAAAATTGACCCTAGTCATGTCTTCTGAAGATAAATGTAATAGGTGTAGTCAAGTCACTTTTGCATAAAATGTATAGGTTTTGGCATCATCAAAAAGGGGGAAATTGTTGGGAATAAAATGATAAATGTTTTGATTGAATACCAAAACCCCCTGAGACATGCCTAAGTCAAGATGATTATGTTCTAAGAATGTTAGAACATATAGAATAAGGCTAGATGAGAAGCTAATATGTTAGGCAGCTCTTAGATAATTAGATGCACAATTTGAGGGGGAACATATGCTTTGAAGACCATCAAGATCAAGTCCCCTCAAGGCTCAAACTCTGGAACAATCACTAAGTCTATTGAAGACCAAGTATGATGATCAGGAGAGTTGTCCAGAGAAGTTGTCTCTGCACACTTAAAGAAAGAACAAAGGTTCTAAATCTCAAAAGGCCAAGTATATTCAAATGCTCTGATCAGGAAAGTTGTCCAGAGAAGTTGTCTCTGTGCAATTAAAACAAGAACAAAAATTCTGAAGCTCAAAGGCCAAGTATGCTGATCAGGAAAGTTGTCCAGAAGAGTCGTCTCAGCAAAATTGAACCAGAACAAAGTGTTCTGAAGCCTGAAAGTCAACTATGCTGAAGAGATAAAGACAACTACACCTTAAAAGGCTTCATTGAATCATGCTGAGATCACACATGAAGCAAAGGGAAAGAGTCAAGCCAACTATGCTGATAAGCATGTATGCTGATAGTGATAAGCAGAGTTGTCCATTTGATAAGGAATGTTGTCCTATCACTGGATCAAACTTCAGAAGCCATGTCCAAGTCCTAACAAGTGAATCTTAAAGTCAGACATTGGGAAGAGTGCTGCAGGATGAAGACAAAGTCTTACAAGCCGTTTATTACCCAAATGAGGACATGTCACTATCAAGAATCTGTCTTCCAGTTTGAAGAATTCAAGGAAGACATTTATAGCAATTTGGGACTGCCTCTCCAACGGGCAAATCCTCAAATTTGTCTATAAATATAGAAGTGTGAAGACCATTTGAAGAAGGAACCAAGCATCCATTCTACATCCAACTGAACAATTATTCTGAAGCTTCAAAGTCCTCAAAAGACATTCTTAGTCTTGAAACACTTCTTCTAAGCTGAACTTCATTGTTTATTCATACAAAGCTTAGAGAGATATCCTATCCTTATACACTGACCTTCATTGTAAAGGATATCTCATTAGTTGGAACCTTACTTCAACCCTTATCCCTTTCAAGTGAGAAAGTGAGAAGGTTGTAGTAGTAGAAGTGGTAGGAGCTGACTGTTGAGAGAAGAACAGTTCAGTTCTGAGTTGATAGAGGGTACTAGGACTCTAGACATCCTAGGGATCAATTCACCAAGGAGTGGTGTTCTTGATCAAGTGCACCTTGGCACTATAAAACAAGTTAATTCCAAGAGTGAAGGAATTATCCTGTTAAATCAGGGAAAGTGGATGTAGGAGCTTGAGTCTCTGAACCACTATAAACTCTTGTGTTGATTTACTTTCAAGTACTGTCATACATTCAACAATGCACACAAAACTGATCTTTCAAAAGACATATATTCAAGATTTTGCAAAAACTGTATTGGACAAGTTCCCTGAAAAACTGGACTATATTGCTTAAGTGATTTCAGAACTTAAAGGAGTTTAAACTAAAGGGCCAACCACTAATTCCGCACCTATAACTAACTTAGATAGTCATTCAACTAAGTACTTAATAGTGCTTAGTAGCTTGATTATCTCTAAGAAGTTATACATCTTCAACAGAGTTGTCCAAGACAACATTGCTGATCTTTGGTTTGATCAAAGTTTCAAAGAATTTGCATGCAAGTGTATTCCCCCCCCCCCCATACACTTGTTATATACTCCTTTTAGGACCAACAACCTTACCCGAAAAAACCCTCCTTATGGACAAAACTCCTATCAAGGAAAAAGGTACATCCCTCTAAAGAACAATCTTACCAAAACGAAAATACTCACTACTCATATCACTGAAAATAAAAGGTAATACAAAATCCGAACATTGTGTTAGGAAATTAATTCCCCCAAGGGCAGACGAAAAATAAACAAGAAATAAAATGAAGAAATAACACAATCACCAACACAAGAATTTAACGTGAAAACTCCAAAACCGGAGAAATACCACGACCCACCAAAGAGATCACTATATGATAAATTTTTACAAATCACATAGAATTCCTCTCTTTTGACACTCAACCCTCCTACACTCTTTAAAGTCTACAATGACTCTCACCTTTCTCACGAGACTCTATTACAAGAGAATATAAAAAAGGACTTTAAACTAGAATCAAATACAAGACTAAACTGTATTGATTGGTGCACTTGTAACAAAGACCTAATGACTCCTTATATAGGATTAGGAAGTCCTCCCTTCTTTCCTCACATCCGATGTGAGACAACAACTCCTTTTATTTTAGCACAAGCCCAAGCCCAAAAAACTCCACCTTGATAAAATAAAAGAAAGCTCCATTGTCTTCACCGACAAACATGATTCTTAAACCAAAGAACCAACATTCTCAAAACAGAGAACACCTACTCCACCATAAGAGTAGAACACCATTGTCTTCACCGACAAACATGATTCTTAAACCAAAGAACCAACATTCTCAATATAGAGAATACCTACTCCACCATATGAGTAGAATACTTAGAATCACCCATTCTAAGAATTTCCTTCGGCACATGTCGAAAAATACCTGTTGAAATTTATGGTGTAACTTCTAACTTTTGGCATTCCTAGAAGTCCTTTAGCCATCGACATCCTTCACCACACACCTTGCATCCTTGCCAAACCAATGCACATGTGGGCCAACTAACATCATCACATCCTCGTTCATGGCAGTTGGACATGCCATAAGGATGTTCATATCCTCAATCAGAGGACATCATCTTCTATCACAACGTTAGTAACATTTTCGGAGCCATTTGCCGCCACCGCTCCACCTTGAATAACTTCACCTTATGTACACCAGATTGTATCAGCACATCCTTAACTTGCACTTGCCACAAGCTAAAACTGATACTTCATTGCACTCAAAGTCTTTGACATGCCGTTTCTTCTCCCTTAAACAACCGTCTGAAAAGGGACCCCCGAACCTCTCTAAAAAATCTTTTCTGATGTGGAAGATCAGACTACACTGCAACCACAGAGCATACTAAGAATAAATAAAGACTAAACCCGGGCTCTGATACCACTTGTTGGGAAATTAATTCCCCCAAGGGCAGACGAAAAATAAATAAGAAATAAAAT
Source organism: Galeopsis tetrahit (assembly GCA_963675135.1). Lineage (NCBI taxonomy): Eukaryota > Viridiplantae > Streptophyta > Magnoliopsida > Lamiales > Lamiaceae > Galeopsis > Galeopsis tetrahit. The sequence goes on from OY776127.1 coordinate 32,532,967, forward strand.
AAAGAAATAACACAATCACCAACACAAGAATTTAACGTGGAAACTCCAAAACCGGAGAAAAACCACGACCCATCAAAGAGATCACTATATGATAAATTTTTACAATCACATAGAATTCCTCTCTTTTGACATTCAACCCTCCTACACTCTTTCAAGTCTACAATGACTCTCACCTTTCTCACGAGACTCTATTACAAGAGAATATAAAAAAGGACTTTAAACTAGAATCAAATACAAGACTAAAATGTATTGATTGGTGCACTTGTAACAAAGACCTAAGGACTCCTTATATAGGATTAGGAAGTCCTCCCTTCTTTCCTCACATCCGATGTGGGACAAAAACTCCTTTTATTTTAGCTCAAGCCCAACACATTGCCCCCTCCGAACAGATGAGGTGGCTCGAGTCTTCACAATGGAATTCGTTGTCTGGTTTGCCTCCCTATAAATATGAGTGAAGCAGACAGACATATCCCCCTACAGTGATCTCATCTCAGGGAACATGAACAATCGGGCCCGAAAGATTTGTAGATAAAGGCGGAATGCTGGTGGGAAAGCCTTGTGGGAGTGGCAAAATTATGGATGCCTTTGGGACGTTAACCAGTCCCTGCAGCGTCAGTCCCAACAGCGACAGAGACAACGACAGTGACGATGGCTCTAGTTCTAGCAGTTGGCGCGCTGCAACACAACTGCCGCTCGAGAATATTGAAATCACCACAAGGATCACAACACACAACACCGTCCGTAACTTTGAATAATGGTAAAGTCTAGTATGCACTCGAGTGCATGCTGTGCACCCTAGTCCATGTGCACTTTTCAGTTTACTGACTTACACTTTTTGGTAAATGGTGTTGCACTTTTCAATTATTACTTATACAGTTTAATAATTGAAAAGTGTAACACCATTTACCAAAAAGTGTAAGTCAGTAACTGAAAAGTGCAACATGGACTAGAGTGCACAACATGCACTCGAGTCCATAGCAGACCAACCCTTGAATAATTAAAACACGCCGCGGCTATTATTCCATCCATTCTTGTGTGTTCGTTATACAACAACTGATGAAACAAGAAGAAGAATAAGGTTACATATTTATAGATACATAATTGTGATCGATCCAGCTACCTCATTAATTAACTTTCAATTTTAATTTACAATTCATCAATTTATTGATTCTTTATTAATCATTGATCAAGATCCTTGCAAGCTGGAATATATGCATTATTATTGAAGTATGCATGCTCCTCACGTCTTGCTAACTCTTAATATTTCTTAAAATTATATGTTGTGGTTTTGTGGGAATTAAAATATTTCCAACTTGCTTACCCAACCCGAATACAAAATATAGGGGATTAAATCAAACTTTTTATTTTTATATATTAAAAATATCGCTATGTTATTTTGCAATCGGTGATATTTTTTAGGCAACATCTTGGTTTACCTCAAGTATGATACAATGCTAGTATCGTTATTTTTTTATCGTTGTATCTTGTGAAATAAACGTTCTATTGATTCACTAGTATCGAGAGTGAAGGATGCTTTTTATTTAAAAAAAAAATGTGTTTAACACGAGCCTCGATTCCTCATTCCTAAAAAAATCAGTCATCTATTGTGCTCTTTTCTAACAATCTTAAAACAAAGATATTCTTCAGAGGATTATATTTGTCCTTCTTTTGTGTTAATAATTAAGGGGGTGTTTGCAAACCCTACAAACTGCTTTCAGAATAACTTTTTATTTAAAAGTTGTGAGATGGAACTTTGAAAATAAGTGATTTTAGAAGCACTTTGCCGAGTTTGCCTACAATCCCTAAATTTGACTGAGATCTGGTTTGTTTAATATGTGGCCTAACATCATGCTGATTAGTGGGTTTATGAATCAAAGGTGAGAATGTTATTTGTAGACGTTGTTAATCTTAATGTCTTAACATTCACAACAACATATGTAATTCAACTTGTCTAATTTCTCTAAGTCTTTTATCTAAATGTTATTCTGAATGTTGTAACATGCATGTTGAAGATTTAGAAAATTCTACAATATTCTAAAAGCTATAAGATTCCAGAATTAAGGAGAACCTCCTAGATAAAATTCTACAATAGTCATGTAAATTTTATCACTAATATAGAAAAAGGTATTACAACAACCCCTCTCTTTCTTTGTAATAATCTCTCTCAAATTTGTGTCGTTCAGTTTAATTCCTTTATTATTTATTTTTTTTTTTTTAAAATTCCTCTCAAATCTCTTGCATAAATACCTAGAGGTTGGAGGTGGGCCGCGTGGAGTACCAGAGGTGAATGTGAGATGTAGAGGACATGAATTGTGTCATTGTGTGCGAGCTTGTGCCGCCTTTCCGGAGCTGCGCCGCCCTTAGACAGGATGTGCTGCACTGTTGGCTATTATTCGTGGCTGGAGATGGGAGTTTGCCGTCGGCGTACTCAAGGAGGAGGCGGACGGTTGTGTGTGGTGTTGTAGCTAGGGTTTTGAATTTGAGAATGGGATAGAAAACACTTTCTATTCTACTAAGTTACTGACCTTTTGTATGAAATTTAGGATTTTTTTTTATAATGGGAACCGGGCCGACCTGAAAAATCGGGCCAAGCCTAAGCCCAGTTAGTCTGGTGGGCCATCTAGGCTAGGCCAAATCGACGTGGTTCTTTTCGGACCACCATAAATACGACCCAACCTGGCCTATTAGTCTGGTGGGCCGGACCGATCCATCGGGCCGGGCTGATTTAGATAGCTCTACTCCTAGATCATGCGATTGTAGTCCAGATTATTCAAGAATTACGTGGAAGCCTAGAGAATGATCTTCACATATTGAGAAGGCTGAGATCCTAAAAATTAGGATCACATATGGAAGACTCTAATGCAAATTCATACCTATAAAAGTCAAGTAGTCTTCATTATTCAGTATGTACTAATCGAGTAATATCCTAGACTGAGTGTTCATCTTGTTAGGAGTTATGACCATTAGTTACATCTTTTAGATTGTGTTGAAGTATACCAACTTCTCGCACAACATAGACTTTTCTAGTTATCTATAGATAGTAAGATCATAGATATAAATTAGTTTTTTATGGTGTTCATACATTAATTAAGCCATTTCAGATTTAATCTTGGATTAGATCGTAGTTTCTGTTGTGAGAGTTATTGTTATAACATTTCACACAACGTTTGTACTCACTCTTTCATAAGTGAAGTTTTAGCCATGAGGCTCACATATATTTTAAATTAAAATCTATGTTAATTAAAAGTATTTCCATTGTATATTTGTTGTTTTTAGTGTTTAGTCTTACGTTGTGTCTTTACAATTCTGATATTCTGTTAGATTTTGTGTTATAATATATCTCTCAACATTCAGTGTAACATCGTTCTGTTTTTCTTAAACACTAACAGGCACACTTCATTATTTTTTGTGTTATTACATTGACTCACAATAAGAAAAATTTAATAAAATATGGCTATTGCCTTGGGTGGCCTAGCCTAGCCTAGTTTATGATTTTAAGATTTGAGGTTTGTAATTGGTTAATTGGTCGGTTAATTGGATCCTTGTATCAAATTATTAGACCATTTAGTTGGTTTAGTGGACTGAAATGGCCAAATTATGGCCTTATGATAGAATTCATGGGTGTCTTGCAAATTAAATTATTTTAATGAAATTATACGTGTGACCAATGATTTTAAAATCGAACCGGCAGTTCTAGCGGTCCAACCATGAATCGGTCGGAAAAATGACCAAAACCCATTTTAGGGATTCAACCGGTCAAAACCGGCCTGACCTGGTATTTTTAATTTTTTTAAAACTTTTTTATAATATAAAATTAAGTTTTATAATATTTTTCTCTCATGTTTCTTCCACCCTTATTCGATGTGGGACATAAACCTTTTTGTTTGTTTGTTAATATAATACTACTACTTTTATAATATTTTTTTCCCATACTTATTCTACTCTTTCGATGTGGGACATAATGAATGAAGTTCATATGTTTGGTTATTACTAACACTATTAGTTTTATAATGCCTTTCTCTCAAATTTCTTCTACTCTTTCGATGTGGGACATAATGAAGTTCATATGTTTCATTGTTACTAACACAATTAGTTTTATAATGTTTTTCTCTCATATTTCTTTACTCCTTATTCGATGTGGGATGAAAATTTATTATATTTGTTTGCTTCCTCTCATTTCTTTTACTTTTTATTAGATGTGGAACATAAATCTCATATATTTGTTTTTCTTACTAACATTGTTGCTTTTATATTATTTTCCTCTCATATCTTTCCTACTCTTTATTAGATGTGGGACAAAAATTTCATGTTTGTTTGTCATTCTTTTTTCTAACATGCTATAACTTATTTGCATTTGAATTAAGAATATTAATAAGGAATTCCATTATTTCAAAGAATAAAAAACTATTATGTCAACAATATTCTAAACAAAAAATATAATTATAAATGCCTAAAAAAATTGTTCACCCCTTTTGCTAGAGATATTTTAATTTAATATATGTTATTTTAATATAATTTTTATAAATGCATATATATTTTTAAATATAACAAAAAATATTAAAAAAATACATATAAAATTATTTGACCGGTTGGACCGTGAACTGGTGCCTAATCCGGTTTGGTCCCCGGTTTGATTATGAAAACACTGGGTGTGAGCCTCTCGATCGAATCATATTATGAGAAAGCATCAAATGATTATTTGGTGTTTAATTTAGTCTGAAGGATGAAGTGTATGTGTGCTTGAAGAGACAAATTGTATTTTGGATTTAATTCGAAAGATTTCTTGACTACTTTGATACGTATTCTTCCATGACGAGAATTAAGTCAATAAGAGTATTAGTTGCAATATCTGCTTTAAGAACTCTTTAAATTATTTGATAAATAATCTTGCTGATGCATCATATGATGTGTGCGTTGGAGTGTTATCCGCAAGAGAATTGTGGAGCACTCTAGACAAGAAGTATAAAACAGAGGATGTCAAAATGAACACTTAATGCAACACTAATTAACTCGATTACAAAATATAAGAATATATGAACAACGAAAGACTTTAAGTACGAAAACATAAAAATACAATGAAAATAACTCTTACAATATCATTATACACTAGAAGCGTTAGTCCTGTCAAGGAAGAAAAGGCATGAAGGTTACCTAACTTACTTACTTTTAAGGGATAATGTGGTACAATTAGGTTAGGTTAAATTAACATGAAAAATTACCCTAATAAATTATAGCAGCTTTGAAAGATGATATTAGTTTCGAGGGTTTGTATCTTTTATATTTTTCCCATGGAGTCCAATGGATCAAAGCACAAAAGCAAGTCTGTGAGAATTAAATGAGATATTTCTTAACATCTGGATGTAGAGTTAATCAAATTGGATATCTCTGGACATCAAAATATATCAAGCTCGAAAAAATCTCGTTGGAGTTGGACTGAGGCTGAATGTGAATCTCTGGACATCACTTATTTTGCATGTATTATTTTATTATATTATTTAATCAAAACACACAAAAAAGAACGGGAAAACTTTGGAACGGGAGGAGTACTTGTCTTCTATCACTGGCTAAAGAATAAGCACCACTATTTTAAGTAGTAGGAGTTCCCCTGCTTCAAGAATCTTATTAAGCAAATAAAAATAATGAAGGAAAACTCGAGCATTAGACTGTTTCCTATCTGTAATTTATTCTTCCATTAGTATTGCGCCTACTATTATCAGAAAGGTTATTATATTTGACAGTTCACAGACAATAAAACAGTGAAGTAGGCAACATTCATTTGCAATTGCAGGAACAAGTACATGACCTATATTAATGGGGTGCTAATTATTTGTATGAAAGTTACTGGCCATATGTAGAGAGAGGGAAAGAAAGAGAAGTTGAAGAAGCTAAAAATGTAACATATCACTCACTTTTTACTTTCTTTTGTTTTGTCTGATACATGAATTCAACTTGAGAGAGATTTAGACAGTGAAAGGAAACATGGGAAAAACTGGTAAATGGATTTGAAACTTGTTAACGGGGAAGAAAGAGACTAAAATCCAGAATCATCACAATGACAACCGTTCAACAACTCCGATTTCAATCCAACAACCCACCACGCCTAGGGAGAAACGCTGCTGGAGCTTCTGCCGACTCCAATTCCGTCGACAATGCCATGGACAACATTCTACAAAGGTAAAGTTTACTTTTGTTCATTTTATTTTATTCCTTTCCTCTCACCTGATTACATTTTGTGGGTTATATTTTGTGTTTTGAGTACTGCAGACCGTTTCATCAATTGGTGCAAATAGATGTTTTAAAGTTTGGCATGAAAATTGATAGTTCGGGTAATTTATATTGTATGTTGTTTTATATTTCGAGATGGAGCTTGTTCTCTTGTTTGGGTCTGTTGCTGCTGTTTTTTTGTGTTTTTCAGGCGGAGAGGGGCTTGTAGATGTGTTATAAGAGCATGGACATTAGTGGTTGGATAAGAGCTTGCATGACAGATCATATTGCTAAGTTAATGTTGCTATTCTACACTTTTGGAAGGACTTGCAGCAGTGTTTTTTTGTGCTTGTATGTGGTTCCTTATAGTATGGCTACTGGTCAAATTGGGTCACACGTTAGTATAAGGGGCAGCAGAGGAGAGAGAAGTGTTTGGGGAATTAAGAGAAACCTCATTATTAAAGATACTTCTAGTCCATAGGTTCTTCTGTAAATTGAGCTACTGATAATATTTAGTGAATTGCTAATTCGTTTCTTTTATATTTTTATCAAGAGTTATTCTTGAAAGACATTTTTGGATACTGCATAATCATGATGCAGAAGACGTGAGTCAGCCGATGCGGAAGATGTTGCACATATGCTATAAGAATAAGTACTCTCATAGATATGGTATTTATATTTCTTTCCAAAATGCAAAAGAAAAAACTTGCTCTTTTCCTATGACTTAACTCAACTATTCAGTTGGTACTTCCAGTGACAAATATTAATTTGCTTCTCAAATTGACTAAAGTGGAACAATTTGTTACCTCAGAGTAGCCCAGGAGTTCACTATGTTTCTCTCTCAAGGTATCATATTTTTGTTTATTTTAATTATGTGTATTATTTTAATATTCTATATTTTTGACCTAAAATGCAATATTCTTTTAATAATTATAATATTTGTTCAAGGATGAGAATCTTTCGTGCATTCATTCTTCCCTAGAATTTTTAGGTGAATGCAAACTTTCACATATATATATACATATATATATATATATATATATATTATGCAATTTATGCTTACATGGGTACTAATATATGAATTGTTGTAACATCTAGGCAGAGTGATCTATGATGGGTACTAATATATATTATGCAATTTATGCCACAACATCTTTTTATCTTTTTTATAATGTCTTTGATGACTATGAATATTATTGTAACATCTAGGCAGAGTGATCTGTTTGGATTTTGATAGAGTCAAGATGATCCACGAAGAAATAATGTATTTCAAGAACGTATGATTGAAATCCTCTCTCGAGGCCACGGTATGAACCGCAACAACTCATGGTTGCTATTCAATTATAATTCTCAAGATGTCCCAAATACAACCCTCAAGGTACTATATATACAAGTGTTTCCCTCTTGCCTTTCACCTAGCCAAAATCTATTAATTCAACTTATAGTCTCTTGGCCCATCTCACGGCCCATATAACTCCTTTTACGTCTAACATACTTGTTGATGTTGATATAAGTGTTTCGTTTAATGATCCAACACTAACAGCCGAATGTTGTGTTTAATGTTCCCAACACTTATGACAACATCAGAATTTGCCCTTCCTTTTCTCACAAACTCCGATCTTACGCTCGTTGTCTAATGATGTCCCCAGAGCAGTTAGAAGACGTGGACAACACCCAAGTCATGCCATTGCGTGGGAGTGAGAAGTTATTAGACATGGTATAACAAGACCCTAAATTCTAGGAGTGGTGGAGAGAAGTTTATAACCGCATGATCTCACGGCTGTGATGATCATGGAAGTTGATGGCAGTTCGTGCATAATGCCTATAAATACAGAAGCTGCCCTCAACACAAGACACACAAGAAGAAAAGTTGAAATCGATCACTACTCTATTGAACGCTTTATACGCTTCTAGTTAGGAAAATCATTGTTTCTTCTTGTAGTTCTTCACATTATTGTAAACCCGAATAGTAGTGTGGTAGAACATAGTCTTATTTACTAGGTTGTGTGATTAGATCTATGAGGGAGATAGTTTCATAGAACTTAGTAAATTATATACACTTTCGTAGTGTTTTTATACGCCTCGAAGAGGTTGTACTCGTTTCACATATTTTTATATAGTGAACAGCGTAGATTATTTTATAATCTACGCAAATTTTGAATACTTCTATTTTCAGTACGTGCATTCTAATTTCCGCTGCATAGTGTTGTCTGGACAGTGCCAACACGACAAACAACATCTCTGATTTCGCACGCACACACACTTTCAGTTGGTATCAGAGCCAACTACTTGATACACTAAGTAGAGATTCTGCTTAGAGTGTGTAAATCTGAAATTGAGTATCCACTTTCACCCGCACTAAAACCTCCGATTCTAGATGGCACAAACTATGCCTTCTGGAAACCAAAGATGAGAATGTACATCAAATCCATTGATGAACGAGCCTGGAGGAGTGTTCTTGCTGGTTGGACTCAACCAAGAACCGCTGCGGATGAAGACAATGAAGCTCAGATCAAGAGAGAGCTCGACTGGACGACTGAAGAAATCACAACCGCAAGTTACAATTCAAAGGCGTTGAATGCAATCTTCACCTCAACTGATGCCTCAATGTTCAAAATCATATCAAACTGCATTTCATCGAAAGATGCATGGGATCGATTGCAAGAACATTGTGAAGGATCAGATAGTGTACGAAGGACCAGACTACGTATGCTTGGAACCAAGTTCGAGAATCTGAGGATGAAAGAAGATGAAACCATTTCATCTTACAACGAAAAGCTGACTGAGATTTCAAATGAAGCTCATTCTCTTGGAGATCCAATCTCAAACCAAAGGTTAGTACATAAAATTCTTAGATCAGTTCCTAAACGTTTTGAACCTAAGATATGTGTTATAGAAGAAGCTAAGAATACTGATGTGTTAAGTCAAAATGAATTGATTGGTATTTTGAAAACTTATGAGATGAACATTTCTGAAAAGACTGATAATGAAAAGAAAGTGCTTGTTTTCAAAGGTGATGCCTCATCATTTGCATCATCAGGTTCTGGAAAGTCTCCTTATGTTACTGAAATTGATTCTGATGATGATGATATTGAGGAATATTTGAATAATCCTGATTACATGGCATTTATTACTAAACAGTTTAAGACTCTCATGAAGAATAAGAGATTCAAAGATAACATTCAACCTAAGGTTCAGATTAATAATACTCAACAATTGCCCATTAGGAAGAATACTTTTAATCCTGCTAGACAATTAGAAAGAGAAAACAGGTTTAGATCTGACCAAGACTATAGGAAGAATATTAAACGTGATGCATGTTCTGGATATGGTCATTATGCTAATGAATGTGCCAACACCGTTCTCAAGAAGAAACTTAATTTCAGTGCTACTTTAAGTGATGAGTCTGATGTTGAACATGATCCTGAAAAAGACATTGAAAAAGCTTTCTCTGCCAGAATTCTGTATGATGATACTCTTGATGATGATCTGGATGATTATTACGATGTGAGGACAAATGAGCCATCATTTGGGAAATCACTGAATAATAATATTCCAGAATTTAACCGTTCTACAAGTTATGTTTCTGAGACAGGTACATCAAGTAAAACAGGTTTATCCAGAAGAGATGTTGACATTCAAGATCTGTCTAATACTGTTTTCAAACTAGAAAGTCTTTTGACAAAGAAGGATAATGAAATTTCGAAACTTAAAGAAAGACTAGAAGTGTCAATTCTTGATTTTAAGAAATATTCTTATGAAAAACCTTTAACAAATGAAAAAGTTTTCAAGATATCTTCTGAAACTGAGAAACTTAATCATGTAATTAAGTCTCTGAATTTTGAAAATTTTGATTTAAGAGAATCAGTTACTAAGCTTGAAGGTATGCTGACAAGAAAAGATATTGAGATATCTAAACTTGAAGAAAGAGTGAAGGAAGCCTCACTGAGTTTTAAAAGATTTTCTGAAGGAAAGATGAAACTGGAAGACTCTCTTATGACCAACAACTCAAGAAAAACAGGTATTGGCTACCAAGGTAAAACCTCTAAAAATTCTGAAACTAAGAAACCTACTGTGTTTGTAAAAGCTGAAGTTAATTACAATTCTAATGTTTCTGCTAAGACTTAGATCAATGCAAAAGATGTGATATGCCATTACTGTTTCAAAAAGGGTCATAAAAGTCCTCAATGCTTGAAGAAGAAAAACCATCTGAAAAATTCTGTATTGCCTGGAATGACTCAACATTCAAGATCACACAGTAGTAAATCTACATGAGTTTCAAAAGAAAATACATCTTGCAATGTTGTTCATATGTCTCTAAAAGCATGTATTCCTGGATTATGGTACTTTGATAGTGGTTGTTCTAAACACATGACAGGTCAAATTGATTATCTTACTGATTATACTGTTTATAATGGTGGTAATGTCACATATGGTGGTGGATCTAAAGGAAAAATCATTGGTAAAGGGACATTGAATGTTCCTGGTTTTCCTAAGTTATCAAATGTTCTGCATGTTGATGGATTACTGGCTATTGTTATGAGTATTAGTCAATTATGTGATGATGATTTGCATGTAAAATTTGACAAGAATTCATGTTATGTGTTAGACAAAGATTCTGAATGTATTATGATGGGAAACAGGTCTGCTGATAATTGCTATCTTATTGAATTTAAACGTATTTGTAATAAGACTAAAGTTGATGATAGTACTTTGTGGCATCACAAACTTGGACATGCTAACTACAGACAACTTGATAAACTTGTTAGATTAAAAGCTGTCACAGGTTTACCAGATTTGAAATTTTCAGATAAAAAAGTTTGTGGACCTTGTCAAAAAGGCAAACAGGTCAAGGTGTCTCACAAAATGTTGGGATATTGCTCAACCAAACATTGCTTCGAATTACTGCACATGAATCTTATGGGTCCTATGGAAACAGAAAGTATTGGAGGTAAAAGGTATTCTCTAGTTGTGGTTGATGATTATTCTAGATTCACATGGATTGAGTTCTTAAAAGATAAATTTGAAACTTTTTCCATTTTCAAAATTCTGTATAAAAGATTTAAGAATGTTTTCAATTCCAAAGTTTGCAGAATTAGGTCTGATCATGGAAGGGAATTTGAAAATAGTTCATTTACTGAGTTTTGTGAATCAAAAGGTATTATACAAGAGTTTTCATCACCTAAAACTCCTCAACAAAATGGTATTGCAGAAAGGAAGAATAGAACACTTCAAGAAATGGCTAGAGTCATGCTATGTTCTAATAACTTATCCAAAAGATTTTGGGCTGAAGCTCTTAATACTGCTTGTCATATTGCCAATAGAGTTTACATTAGAACAAATTCTACTAGAACTTCTTATGAAATCCTGAACAATAAAAAACCTAACCTTAAATATTTCCATGTTTTTGGTTGTGTATGCTACATCTTGAATGACAGGGATCAGTTACATAAGTTCGATTCAAAAAGTGATAAAGGGTTCTTCCTTGGCTATTCAAGAAATAGCAAGGCCTATAGAATTTATAACTTTAGAACTGATACTGTACAAGAATCTGTAAATGTTGTTTTTGATGATGATACAAGTATTACAGGTAAAAGCATTGAAGATGAAGACATATCAGATTTGATTGATGTTCCAATCAATACTGAAAATGTTGAACAGGTTCAGAATGTTGAGAAGAAAGATGACACACCAGAGGAAACATTTGATAATACAGATCCTGAAAATCTGTATAATCTCCAGAAAACTCCTTCCATAAGGATTCTGAAATATCATCCACAAGACCAAATCATTGGTGAATAGTCTATAGGTGTTCAAACCAGAAGAAGAATGGGTATGAACTCAAATGATGTGGTAAGGTCTATATGTATGTCATGTGTTGGGATATGAATCCTAGAACAAGTCCTAAATGATGAATAAAAGATAAAAGATAAAGTTTTGATAAGCCAAAAGAAGACTTGAATATTTTCTAAGTGTTGACTGATCTAGTCTAGTTAAGTTGAAGTCATCTTGTACAGATCAGTAGAATTCAAATGACAAGTACAGTTTAAAAGACAAATATTATTAAAAGATAAGTACGATTTATAAGTACTTCATATATGTTAGATTATTACTGAGCTATTTAAAATGTTGTATAGAGCTCATGTTTCTATATGTAATAGATAGATTCGTTGTATAGTTTGTAAGTTGACTAAGCTTGTATTATAAAAGCTTAATGTAATGTAATAGTCTTGTTAGGTTAGATGATAGGACTAGATTAGTTCTATTAGAAGTCTACCGCACTAGAAGAGAAGACGCAGTCTACTACTACTGGACAAGACAGGTGCACGACTTAAACAAGACAGGTCAACTTAAAGTTAGTTACAGAAACGCGTATTAAAGGTGAAATTGAAGAGTTAGTTATGGAATAACTAATTAACTGAAGAAACGCGTGGAAGAATAAAAGATTCAGTTAGAAGGCAGTTTTCAAGAAAGGTTGTTACACAACTGAAAGTTCTTGAATTTGAAGTCTATAAATACCCCAAGGTATTTATTGATTAAAGAGGACTGATTACTGAGATATTGAGAATTACTACTGATACACTGACGTTCATACTCAAGTGAAGCATTATCAAAGATATATTTGAAGTTTACTCTCAGAGTTGATTGAAGTTCAGAAAGATAGCCAGAAGACAAGTGAAGAATCAAGAAGGCTACTACTGAAAATCAGAGAAGTTTTTAGTTTTTGTTTTGTTGTTTTCAAGTTGCTAGATACTTGTAAATCGCTAGTAAGATCGTAGACATATCTGGAGGTATAGTCTGTTGAAGATCTAAGTCTTCTTCTTGGGACTTTAAAGACAGGAACATACACTTGTACTCGATTGGAAGAGTTTTAGTGGAAACATCACAACTGGGTTTGTGAGAGTGGATGTAGACAAGTTGTCGAACCACTATAAATCTTGTGTTTGATTTACTTTACAGTTTTGATTGTTCAAATTGATTAATTGGTTTAATTCCTTAACTGAACTAGACTAGTTGAGTATAGAACAGAGTTCTCGAAACTAAGTTGAGTATAAAATTGATTGGGCTCATTAGTAATCTGATTATTCCGCATTGTGTATTTTGATATATTGAAAGATTTTTGAAAAGTCTATTCACCCCTCCCCTCTAGACATTTTCACTAGCTTACTCAATATTATTAACTCAACTTTGGGACCAACATCATGTATGTGTAGTAAAGTTAATCATGAATGCTATCACTCTGAGATTGAACCTAAAACTGTTAAAGAAGCATTAGATGATGAGAATTGGATTGAAGCTATGCATGAAGAACTAAACCAGTTTGTTAGGAATGATGTTTGGACATTAGTTCCTAGACCAGACCATGTTAATGTCATAGGGACTAAATAGAATTTCAAAAACAAGACTGATGAGATGGGAAACATAATTAGAAATAAAGCTAGGTTGGTTGCTCAAGGGTATACATAAGTAGAAGGTGTAGAATTTGATGAAACATTTGCTCCAGTTGCTAGAATTGAATCCATTAGGTTATTACTTGCTATTGCATGCTATATTGATATAAAATTGCACCAAATGGATGTTAAAGCTGCTTTTCTAAATGACATTCTTATGGAAGAAGCTTATGTTGAACAGACAAAAGGCTTTGAAAACCCTGATTACCCTGATCATGTCTTTAAACTGAAAAAAGCTCTATATGGCTTGAAACAAGCACCTAGAGCATGGTATGAAAGGTTGATAGATTTCTTAATTGAGTTTGGCTTTGTAAGAGGAGAAGCTGACAGAACACTATTTATCAAACATGATAAAAATGATATTATGATTGCTCAAATTTATGTTGATGATATAGTATTTGGTTCTACTTGTGACAATATGCTTAAACACCTTGTAAATGAAATGACATCTACTTTTGAAATGTCCATGGTTGGTGATTTGAATTACTTCCTAGGATTACAAATCAAACAGCAAAAAGATGGGATTTTTATTTCACAAAGTAAGTATGCTAGAAGTCTTGTAAAAAAGATTTGGATTAGAGAGTGCTAAACACATGAAAACTCCTATGGGATCAACTCAGAAACTGAGTAAAGACAATGTTGGCCAGAATGTTGATCCAACACTGTACAGATCAATGATAGACAGTCTTCTATATTTAAGCTCCAGTAGACCTGATATTATGTTTAGTGTTTGTTTATCTGCTAGATACTAGGCTAATCCCAAAGAATCACATATGAATGCTGTTAAAAGAATCATTAAGTATGTTGCAGGAACAAGTGATTTAGGCATCTGGTATAGCAAAGACACAAACTGTACCTTAATAGGATACAGTGATGCAGATTGGGCAGGAGACTGTGATGATAGAAAAAGCACAAGTGGTGGCTGTTTCTATATGGGAAACAACTTAATGTCTTGGCATAGCAGAAAACAGAACTGTGTGTCTCCATCAACAGCTGAATCAGAATACATTGCAGCAGGGAGTTGTTGTACTCAATTACTTTGGTTGCAAAAAATGTTTCATGATTATGGCTTACCTAGTGATGTTTTGACTGTGTACTGTGATAATACTAGTGCTATAAATATCTCAAAAAATCCAGTGCAACACTCATTAACAAAGCGTATAAGTCTTAGACATCACTTTATAAGAGATCTTGTTGAAAATGAAGTTATTAAGTTGGAGTACATATCTACTGAAAAACAATTGGCTGATATTTTTACTAAAGCTCTTGATGACAAGAGGTTTTCATCTCTTTGAAAATCTCTTGGTTTGTGTAATATCTAAAAATATGATCAAGGGTGTTGTATCAAATGCGGTAGCATTTGAGGCAACACTAAGATAAGTCTCTTATATGTTTCCTTGCTTTAATTTTTGTAATTATTGAACTAATACTCCCTCTGTCCCACAATTGTTTGCACTCTTTCCTTATTCGTCTGTCCCACAATTGTTTGCACTACCCAAAAAGGAAACTTTTTCATAAACCCCACCCCCACAATATTCACATATTTACATAAAATGCCATTACTTTTACCCTCAACCCAATCATTCACTTTACTTTATTCATAAAAGTTTACAAAATTACCCCTCAACACTCCACTCATTACACCTTTTTCTTAGTTTGCGTGCCCATGAAATGGTGCAAACAATCCTGGGGCGGAGGGAGTATAATTCCTTTGTGATTGATATTTGAATTCTGAGTAACTTGTGAAAAATACCAAAAGAGCCTATACACCTCTCAAATTCTACAAAAGAAAAATCACATATTAGATGCTTTATAAATCACTGAGTAACTATGGGACACGGAGCTCGCTACTACGATGATCTCTTTTTAAAAGGTGATATAAATTGCATCAATATATTCACAAATCCATTGAGTAACTATGGGGCACGGAGTTCGCTGCTAAGATGCACTCTTTTCAAAAGATGGATCAATGTGAAGTGTGATAAAAAGAAAAGATATTAGAGCAACACATATGATGAAAAATCATAAAAAAACTGTATTGAGGTGTATATAATGCCAACAATAGTAAAAACACTCATTAATTCAAATTCTTATCCCAATTTTCGTGGAATTAGTTATTTTTGATAATTATTAAATATTATTCTCTGAAATATTTAATTTGACTTAGTCTTACCTTGTTTATTAATTCAGTTATTATATATTCCGCTTTTTATTATTTTTGTTTTTCAAAATTCTTATTCTCCCTGTTAACCACGATCAATTAGTGGGAAGTTACTTCCACTACTTCACTTCCCTCACTCTCCAAATCGTGTAAATCCTTCCTCTCAATTCTCCCTATAAGATGAGTCTCCATAACAGTGTTGGAAAATACTTGAAAAGCTTTGTTAATTCATTTAAGCCTGGTAATTACTGTTCTTAATTTTATTTACAGCACTCAAGTATATCTAGTACCTATGTCATATCATTTCTTGACTTACACTTTTTGAAACCTGCTTTGCATTTATCTGAAGAATTCGAAAGGTCTCCAGAATTAACATTTTTGTCTCGTTTTGTGTGTACAACTTCTATTATGCCTAACAATTCTCAGGACTCTACTGCACATTCGAACTCAAACTCAAGCAACAAGAATTCTCCAAATCCTTTCAACCTTCTCGCAGAAATGGCATCATCAAACTCACCAAACTCTCCATCATTCACTGTAGGAACCATAGTTGTTCCTTATGTTGAAGCCCAAACTCCCACTCAATCATCTCCTCTCGAGATCGTTCCGTACAATCCGTTTGACATTAGCTCAGAAATTGCAAATGCGAACGCAGCTCCTGAAATTTCGGCCTCCAAACCACTAAATGAGCCCTTATCCGAAGCTCCCGCACCTGAAAGCACTCCGGTTACTCTACACTTTCCTCTGGGCACCCCTTTCAACACTTTGAAAGATGCCTTCGAAACCCTAAGCCTAAAAATAGCAAACCCTGTTTTAGTGCTTGAAGGAGAAACACTGGACAACGCCATGTTCAAAGGTGATGTGGACATGCATACTCAGCAGGAATCTTCAGATGATGAAGTTCTAGCCGCTAAGTTCGAAAGGTTACATCGGCAGAAAAAGGACAAGAAGAAGGTTGTTGCTGTTCCTACTGAAAGAAAGTGGCCGGGTGGAAAGAGAATGTCCCAAAGGAACCTGGGCAAAATTATTGACTACACTGGGAAGAAGAAGCCCAGAATAGATGGAAACTCATCTGAACCCATTGCGGTGTCTGATTCTGAATCAGAACCGGAAACAGAGCACGAACAAACTGCAACCCAGGTGGAAGAAGCAGTGGCTGTCGATGAGGATGATGTCGATGAAGTAGTTGAGGAAATGGAAGACGAGAGTGAACCCACTCCACCAGTCCGGCGATCAAAAAGGCTCCGAGAGCCCGAGAGTGTTGCCTCTCCGATGGCAACACCAGAACCATCAGATCAAGAACAGTCATCCGGCTCTTCAGATGAAGATGAAAACGAGGTATCTTCTTCTTCTGATGATAGGAATAGTGACTCTGATGAGGATTATAATGATAAGTCAAGCATACAATATAGAACTATAAAAACTAGGCAGATTCTCAATGAAAGATTGATTAAAGTTCCTGATTTTGAAGAGATGAATGTGCTTGATTGGTTTAAAGAAAGATCTTTACTGAATGCCTTACAATTTGCTTGTCCTTATGTTGTTGACTGGACATATGAATTTTATGCTAATATCCCTCAATTTGCTGGTGATTCAAACTCCACAAGATATGGACAGTTTTGGTTTAGAGGAAATAGGCATATGATTACCCCTAGAAGGATCAATATTTTGCTTAAAACAAAAATTATGGAGGATCCTGTTGTTACTGATCATGATGTCATTGTAGATGTTGTTAATTCTTAAATGTCTTAACATTATCAACAACATCTAAATTTGACCTTTCGAGATTTTTTCTAAGTCTTTTCTGAAATGCTACATTAAATGTTGATCTAAAGGTTGTCGCATTTCTGGCAGGATCTAGAAGCTTCTACAAGGATCTGGAACCTGGAAGATTCCAGAACATTGGAGAACATGCTAGAACAGCCTAGATGCATTTGGAACGACCTGGAGCAGGCTAGAAGGATCTAGAAAGATCATGGAAGTTGTGGAAGTTGAGTTTCCTAAAAAATAGGACCTCAATATGGAAGCCTCTAGAATTCGTATCCCACATCTATAAATACCCATTGAAGGCTTCATAATTCAGTGTGCTCTATTCGATCAATATCCTAGACCGAGCGTTCATCCCTGTTAGGAAATTGTGGCCAATAGTTCTACATTTTAGTTCATACGTTGTATACCACCCGTATGACTGTGTGTCTTCTTAACTATTGAGAGTGTAATCATTAGATAGACTAGGCATTTCGACAGTGTATAATTTATACACTTAGTTCGTTTTCTAGACTTGGCACCTGCCTCGTTTATAGTTTCGTTGTGAAAGTTATTGTTGTAACATTTCACACAACATTTGTACTTGAAGATAAGTATTGATTTTACGCCATAAGGCAGACATAGATTTTTATTTATAAAATCTATGTTAAAAGTATTTCCATTGTGTCTCGTTTGTTTTTAGTGTTTCAAGTCTTCCGCTGTGAATCTTAATTTCTGATATTCTGTTAGAGTCAGTGTTGCACTATTTGTCTCAACATTCTATGCAACATTTATCTACTTATACTTAAACACTTCTATACAACACCCCACACCACACTTTCAGTTGGTATCAGAGCTGATACCTGACGACACTAGGTTAGATCTTTGGTCAAGTGTGTTTTTAGTTTAGTTTAGCAATGGAAACACATCACATATCCACTGCACTTAGGCCACCCGTTTTAGATGGTTTGAATTATTCTTATTGGCAGCCTAAGATGCGTATGTACATCAAGTCAATTGATGAACGTGCTTGGAGGACTGTACTTACAGGTTGGGAAGCTCCAAAGAGACCAGCAGATGCAGATGGTGAAGTTCAACTCAAAAGAGAAGTTGATTGGACGGCTGATGAAATAACAACAGCAAGCTACAATTCTAAAGCTTTAAATGCTATTTTTACTTCTGTTGATGTTTCAATGTTTAAAATTATATCTAACTGTTCTAATTCTAAAGATGCATGGGACAGGTTGCAAGAGCATTGTGAGGGTTCAGACAGTGTTCGAAGGACTAAGCTTCGCATGTTGGGGACAAAATTTGAGAATCTCCGAATGAAGGAAGATGAAACCATTTCATCCTACAATGAAAGGTTAAGTGAGATAATCAATGAATCACATTCTCTTGGTGACCCTATTTCTAATGTTAGAGTAGTTCATAAGATATTAAGATCTGTTCCTAAAAGATTTGATGCTAAAATTTGTGCTATTGAAGAGGCAAAAAATACAGATACATTAAGTCAAAATGAGTTAGTGAGTATTCTTAGAACATATGAAATAAACACTAATCAAGTTGATGAAAATGATGCTGATAAGAAAGTTGTGGTTTTTAAAGGAGAAACATCAAACATTTCTGAGATTCAACCTATCATTACTGAAGTTGATTCTGATGAAGAATTGCTTGATAAATGTCTCAAGGATCCTAACAACATTGCCTTACTTACTAAGCACTTTAATAAGTTTCTTAAGAAAACTGTGAACAAATCTAGTAACATTCAGCCTAAGATTCAAATCAACACATCAACACCTCAACCAGAAAGGAGGAAAGGTCAATTCACACCAAGACTGTCAAAGAGTGAAGGTAAACCAAGGTATGATCCTGAATTTCGAAAATCAGTTCAATGCAATGCTTGTTCTGGTTATGGCCATTATGCAAATGAATGTGCCAATACTAGACTTAAGCAAAAACTGAATTTTAGTGCTACCTTGAGTGATGATTCTGATGATGATCTTGATGAATTAAATCAGAATGAATATTCTAATTTTACCAGAATTGATTATAATGATTCCTCAGATGATGATCTGGATGAAACAGATTCTGATGTTGTACCTGATGCTTCAACATCTACAGCAACATCATAACAGAGTCACCCAGATTTGAACTGTTTTAATGGTTTAGTTGATGATGCAGGAAAAAGGACTAATGACAATGAATACCAAAAGTTGTTAGATGATTGGAAGAATCAGAAACTCACCCTTGATTCTCTGAATAAAAGGAATGAGGATTTGACAGACACAATCACCAAGCTAGAAGTTATTCTTACCAAAAGAGATCTGGAAATCTGTAACTTAAAGGAGAAACTGATAAATTCTACTTTATGTTTCAAGAAATATTCCAAGAGTGCTTCTGAGGTAAATAATGCTATAGCTACTGGTAAGTCTAACAATCATGGTTTAGGTTATGATGGTACTACTGCTTCTATTTCTGATAAATTTAGAAAACCTGTGAAATTTGTTAAGGCAAATGTTGACACATCTAGTGCAACATCTGCAGAAACAGAGTCTCACAAGGTTAAAAGGAAGTATATCTGTCATTACTGTTTTAAAATTGGTCATATTCGTCCTTACTGTATAAAGTTGTTTGAAGAACAGAAAAACTTGAAAATGCTGCATAAGAAACTGTCACATCCTGGTAAACAGTTTTTGAAATCTACATGGAAACCAAAAGCTACCTGTAATGTTGTTCATACCTCCTTAAAAGCATGTTTACCTGACTTATGGTACTTTGATAGTGGTTGTTCTAGACATATGACAGGTCGTATTGATTTCTTATCTGATTATGTGACCTTGAATAGTTGTAATGTTACATATGGTGGAGGTTCTAAAGGAAAGATTGTTGGTAAAGGAACTTTGAATGTTGAAGGTTTTCCTAAGCTTAAAAATGTATTACATGTTGATGACTTACTTGCAAATCTGATTAGCATTAGTCAACTTTGTGATGATAATTTGCATGTGAAATTTGATAAAGATTCATGTTATGTTCTTAATAAAGATGAAGGTTGTGTCATGACTGGTACTAGGTCAGCTGATAATTGCTATCTTATTGGAACAAATATGTGTAACTTGTCAAAACATGATGAAAATGTTATATGGCATCAAAGATTGGGTCATGCAAATTACAGAGCAATGAAAAAGCTAATCAAAGCAGATGCAGTAAAAGGAATTCCAGAACTGAGGTTTCACAACACCACTGTATGTGGACCATGCCAAAAAGGTAAGCAGGTAAGAATGTCACACAAAATGCTGTCACATTGTACTACACATCGATGCTTTGAATTATTGCACATGGATTTGATGTGTCCTATGGAAACTGAAAGCATTGGAGGAAAGAGGTATTCCTTAGTTGTGGTAGATGATTTTTCTAGATATATCTGGGTAGAGTCTTTGAGAGACAAATATGAAGCATTTGCTGCATTTAAAATTCTTTATAAGAGGTTCAAAAATGTGTTTAACTTGAAAGTTGGCCGTATTAGAACTGATCATGGTAGGGAATTTGAAAACAACATGTTTAATGATTTTTGTGATAAAAAGGGTATCTTGCAAGAATATTCATCTCCTAAAACTCCACAACAAAATGGAATTGTTGAAAGAAAGAATAGAACTTTACAAGAAATGGCTAGAGTTATGCTTACATTCAAATGTCTTGCTAAGAAATTTTGGGGAGAAGCATTGAATACTGCATGCCATATTATTAATAGGGTTTTTATTCGTTCTGGCACTAATCAAACACCATATGAGATTTTGAACAACAGAAAACCTAATGTGAAATATTTTCATGTATTTGGTTGTGTGTGTTATATCCTGAATGATAGGGATCAACTTCATAAGTTTGATTCTAAAAGTGATAAAGGTTTCTTTTTAGACTATTCTAGAAATAGTAAAGCTTATAGAGTTTATAACCTTAGAACTAACACTGTTCAAGAATCTGTTAATGTTGTGTTTGATGATGATAAAGGTCTTACAGATGACAAAGACGAAGAAGATGTATCATAGGTTACTGACACTTCTGAGAATACACTGAAGTCTGAAAATGTTGCACCAAATGTTAACACATCTGGGTCAACATCTACAGAACAATCAACTGTAAATTCACAGAATGATCAGTACATTCCCAAAACGAATCCTTCTTCAAGAATAGGCAAAAGTCATCCTTCTGACCAGATCATAGGCGATGCTACAGTTGGAGTGCAAACAAGAGGAAGAGTAAGATCAAACAAGGTAGATGTGGTAAGAACAATATGTATGTCTTCTATGTGTAATGTTGTAAATGCTGAATGCTATTTATCTGAAATTGAACCTAAGAGTGC
This sequence comes from Galeopsis tetrahit, assembly GCA_963675135.1. Taxonomy (NCBI): domain Eukaryota; kingdom Viridiplantae; phylum Streptophyta; class Magnoliopsida; order Lamiales; family Lamiaceae; genus Galeopsis; species Galeopsis tetrahit. Next base: position 32,554,886 of record OY776127.1, read on the forward strand.
TAAAGAAGCCTTAACTGATGAAAACTGGATTAATGCTATGCATGAAGAACTTGGTCAGTTTGAAAGAAATGAAGTGTGGACACTTGTTCCTAGACCTAGTCATACTAATGTCATTGGAACAAAGTGGATATTCAAGAATAAAACTGATGAATCTGGTAATATTGTTAGGAACAAGGCTAGGTTAGTAGCACAAGGTTACACCCAAGTTGAAGGAGTTGATTTTGATGAAACTTTTGCACCTGTTGCTAGGATAGAATCTATTAGATTACTGCTAGCTATTGCATGTTTTATTGATATTAAACTTCATCAAATGGATGTAAAGGCTGCATTTCTAAATGACATATTAAATGAAGAAGCATATGTTGAACAACCTATAGGATTTGAAGATCCACAGTATCCTGATCATGTATATAAAGTTAAGAAAGCATTATATGGCCTTAAACAAGCTCCTAGAGCATGGTATGGTAGGCTTACTGACTTTCTTTTGGAATATGGATTTATTAGAGGAGAGGCAGATAGAACTTTGTTCATTAAGCACACTGAAAATGATATACTAATTGCTCAAATATATGTTGATGACATTGTGTTTGGTTCTACTTGTGATAAAATGTTGAGTAAATTTGTTGAGGCAATGACTGCAACATTTGAAATGAGTATGGTTGGAGACTTGAATTATTTTCTAGGTCTTCAAATCAAACAATGCAGTGATGGTATTTTCTTCTCCCAGAGTAAGTATGCTAAGAACTTGGTTAAAAGATTTGGTCTTGAGAATTCAAAACCAATGAAAACTCCTATGGGATCTTCTTTGAAACTTTGCAAAGACAGTGCTGGAACAGATGTTGATCCAACACTTTACAGATCCATGATAGGAAGTTTACTGTATTTAACCTCTAGTAGACCAGATATTATGTACAGTGTGTGTGTTTGTGCTAGGTACCAAGCTAATCCAAAGGAATCTCACCTGAATGCTGTGAAAAGGATTATCAAGTATGTTGCAGGTACAAGTGACCTTGGAATCTGGTATACTAAGGACACCAACAACATTTTGATTGGCTACAGTGATGCTGATTGGGCTGGAGATATAGATGATAGAAAGAGTACGAGTGGAGGATGTTTCTACATGGGAAACAATCTTGTTTCATGGCACAGCAAGAAGCAGAATTGTGTTTCACAATCTACTGCAGAATCTGAGTATATAGCTGCTGGAAGCTGTTGTACACAACTCTTGTGGCTGAGCAAGATGTTCCATGACTATGGTATTGAGAATGGTATACTTACAATTTTTTGTGATAATACTAGTGCTATTAACATTTCTAAGAATCCTGTACAACACTCACTCAAAAAGCACATTAGCATAAGACATCACTTTATGAGAGATTTAGTAGAGAAGAACATTGTGAAGTTGGAGTATATACCTACTGAGAAACAAAATGTTGACATTTTTACTAAGGCATTAGACCATGAGAGATTCTCAATCTTGAGGAAATCTCTTGGGATGAGCACTATCTGAAAAATTCGGATGGATGTTGTTACAAATGCGTCAGCATTTGGGACAACATCATGGGTTGTAAAATTTTATAAGTTGAATTTATTTCTTACTTAGTTAAATAATTCCTTTGTAAAATATCTACGAATCTAAGAACCTTGTAGTGCAAAAATAAACATGTCTTACACCTCTCAAATGCATAAAAATGAGAATGTTATTAGCATACTAAAAGATGTACCAAATTCACTGAGTAACTATAGAGCACGGAGTTCACTACTACGATGCCTTCTTTTCAAAAGGTGATTCTTTGGTAAAAACATCAATATATTTGTAATCCATTAAGTAAGTATGGGGCACGGAGTTCGCTACTACGATGTACTCTACAGGAACAATGGATCAATACAAATTAGATGCTATAACACAAAAAGAAAAAAATTATGGTGCAACACAAATGAAGCAAATTCATGTAAAAACCGTGTTGAGGTGTTTGTAACAGTTTTGAGCACAACATTGCCTGATTCGAATTTATTTTTATAAGTAGTAATTATTTAATTATTTATTGCGATTTATTTTATTTATTCAATTATATAACTGACCCACGTTTTTAATTTTTCAGATTATGCTTGGACTTAGTCTTTATTCTAGAAATTTCTTAATTATTTAATTAATTAATAAAATGGATTTTTCCCACTAATTAAACCATGATCAAGGTTGTGGCTAAAAATGTGGAGCACTATCACATTATTTCTGGAATTAATCATGTTAACCTCCAACTACACATACATTCTCTCTATAAAACTCAATTAATTGTGACTTATGTTGCTAATCGTGATTTTTGAGTTTGTTAAGTACTAAGCTTCTGCAGAATTGATTACTGGCCGTGTATCTCTCAAATTTTGTGAATACACTCCTCAAAACCATCTTGAAATTCCAACCGTCCCTTAAATGGCTGGAAACCGACCTCAATCCCACTCACAATCTCACTCTGATTCGAAGAACTCATCCCCTTCTCACACAAACCCTCTCGAAATCCTTGCTTCCATGGCGTCTCAGAAATCAACCTCGTCAAATGCTGACTCAAATGTCTCTTCAACACCATCAACAACCACTCCCACTCCTCAAACTGCTCCTCAAACCGTTCCACCAACAACCAACATTCCTCAAGATGCAACTGTCGAACAGTTCAACAAGGCTATCGAAGAAGTGTCTGACTCTCTTCGAACAACTGGTCATCTGCCCGTGATGACATTTGGAGATATCACAGTGGATATTTCAAGCTATTTGGCTGATCAAACCGCCCAAATGGCTGATGCTTCAAAAAGCCCTAAATCACCTACTGTTCACACCTCGCAAGCTGAAAATGAGGAAGTTACTGCTGAAGAAGAAGCTACTGCTACTTTCGACCCTGAAGATGTTGAAATGGAGGATGCAAACATCTCTGAAGATGGTACAAACTCTTCACTCTCTGTTTATGATGAATCTGCTCCCATTCCTTTCAAGAAGAATGCGCAAAAAGGAAAAAGACAGAGGAGTCCTATTCAAAGAAGAAGATCATACCGTGTGTTCACTCGTGTGGATTATTCTGAATCTATGAGGAAGAAGAAGAAAGCTGGAGCTGAAACTGCTGAACCCATCCAAGTGTTCACAGACTCTGAAGAGGAAGCTGCTGTTGTTGTTGAGAAAGTTAAAAAGACTGTTGCTGAGAAACCCAAGAAGGCTGTTGTTGAAAGAAGGAAGAAAGCTGCTGCTGATCCCAAAGGCAAAGGGAAGGCCAAGATGATTGCTGAAGATGAACCTGCAAAATCAGATTCCAATTCTGATTCTGATGTGTGTTTAAGAGATATTCTGAACTCTCTTAAGAAAAATGCTGAGCATTTTGCTGCTGCAAAGGAAGCTGCACCAGAACCTGAAGATGATGGCAGTGGTGATAGCTCTTCCAGTGCAGAAAGCAGCTCGAAGGAAAGCTCTGCTAAAGACTCCACATCAAGCTCCAATGACCTTGCTTCTGAAGAGGAAGGTAATTCTGATTCTCTTGAGACTCTAGAGAATAGGTTGGCTATTTATTCTAAGAGGAAACTACTGATAGAGAAGAGGATTAATATCCCTGATTTTGAAAGTAAAGGCATGGTTAGTTTCTTAGAGGAAAGGAATTTGATGCATGCTGTGAATTTTGGTGAATCATTCTTGACAAATTGGGCTTATGAATTTTATGCTTGCATGAAAAAGAGTACTGGTAGGAGATCATCTAAGTGGTATGGGACTGTAAACTTTAGGGGGAGGGATGTACCTTTTACTCCTGAGTTGATAAATGAGTTTCTGCATATTCCCAATGTTGAGGTGGATGAAGAACCTGACATGGATGTGGTTATTGCTGCTATAACTGGTGGTAGGGTAGTCAAGTGGACTAGACAGATGCTAGCCAAAGACCTCACTTCCCTACATTCTGTATTATACAAACTCATTATCTACAACTGGATTCCCACTACAAATACCACTAAGATCACAAAAGACCAAGCTGTTCTTATGTATAGGATCTCTGTGCTTAAGAAGTTCAATTTAGGCCTCACAATTTTTCACCATATGATGAGATTTACTGGAAAAGTTTCTGAAAAAGGCAACCTACCCTATCCTGTTCTGATTTCAAATTACTTGAGGCATCATGACTTTGTTGCCAAGAACACTGATGTGTTGAGGGGGAGAGTACCATTACTGGCCATAGCTCATGCCTTACTCACTGGGGATAGAGTAATTGATCTGCCTTTGACTGGTCCTGGTACTGATCATCAGCACAGGCCTTCAACTACTGAACATCAGCAAAGACCCTCAACTTCTGATCATCCAGAATCATCCAGATCAAGACAGAGAAATGCACCCCCAAATGTTGAGAACATCCATATCAACATTTCTGGTAATGTGTATCTTTCATAGGAATTCATCAAATTGCAGCTCAAGCACTTGCAGGAAACTATTGATGAGCTCCAGTTCCTGAAGGATAGGTGGTCCAGTATGCTTTCACCTACAACAGGGGGAGTACCACCACCATCAAATTCAAATGTGGTGATTGAAGAATTGAATGATGATGGAGTTCCTACTGCTGCTGCTGCTGGTGGTGAACCTGATGCTGCTGTGACTGATGTAGTTGCACATCTTGCTGCTACTTACTTTGTGGATGAAGCTGATGATGAAGATGCTGAGATGGAGACCCTGTATGGTGATCTACAGTGATGAACAGGGACAAGCAAGACAGGGGGAGATCTGAATATATCAAAATGGCTACTGTGCAGGAAGTTGATGATGCAGCTGTTACCACAGCAATATATGCCATTTATTCAGTTCAATCTCTGTAATTAATGTTTAAGTATTCTGAAATTCTGATACACTTGTTATTAATTTTTAGATGTTAGTTTGTTTATTTGTGGCAACTTGCTTAAATTATGGTTACATTTGATGATATTTGTTTACTGCCTTTGCTTAATATGTTTACAGATTATCATGTGTTTACTGCAGGTTGCTGGAGTCTTTGTTTTGTTTACTCCTCTTTACTCTGATTTTGTTATTTTGTTTTTTGGTAGTGTCTTACTTTGATTCTAAGTTAATTCTTCCAGTTCAACTTATTATCTTAGTATAGTTACTTATGTTGTGAGTAAGTGTACTGTTTATACTTATTCTATTTTGGATAAAATAGTTTTGATCCTTTGGCACGGGTCATTATGAAATTATCCTTGATCTTCATTTGATTTGATCCAACGATTACAACAGGTATTATCTTGACTAGTGCTTAGCAATGATGTCAACCTCAACTAAGTACATAAAACTGAGTATGTATAGAAATATATGTGCATCAGGTGTGTTGTAGTCGAAAGGTCAAATTGGGGGAGATTGTAGATGTTGTTAATTCTTAAATGTCTTAACATTATCAACAACATCTAAATTTGACCTTCCGAGATTTTTTCTAAGTCTTTTCTGAAATGCTACATTAAATGTTGATCTAAATGTTGTCGCATTTCTGGCAGGATCTAGAAGATTCTACAAGGATCTGGAACCTGGAAGATTTCAGAACATTGGAGAACGTGCTAGAACAGCCTAGATGCATTTGGAACGACTTGGAGCAGGCTAGAAGGATCTAGAAAGATCATGGAAGTTGTGGAAGTTGAGTTTCCTAAAAAATAGGACCTCAATATGGAAGCCTCTAGAATTCGTATCCCACATCTATAAATACCCATTGAAGGCTTCATAATTCAGTGTGCTCTATTCGATCAATATCCTAGACCGAACGTTCATCCCTGTTAGGAAATTGTGGCCAATAGTTCTACATTTTAGTTCATACGTTGTATACCATCCGTATGACTGTGTGTCTTCTTATCTATTGAGAGTGTAATCATTAGATAGACTAGGCATTTCGACAGTGTATAATTTATACACTTAGTTCGTTTTCTAGACTTGGCACCTGCCTCGTTTATAGTTTCGTTGTGAAAGTTATTGTTGTAATATTTCACACAACATTTGTACTTGAAGATAAGTATTGATTTTACGCCATAAGGCAGACATAGATTTTTATTTATAAAATCTATGTTAAAAGTATTTCCATTGTGTCTCGTTTGTTTTTAGTGTTTCAAGTCTTCCGCTGTGAATCTTAATTTCTGATATTCTGTTAGAGTCAGTGTTGCACTATTTGTCTCAACATTCTGTGCAACATTTATCTACTTATACTTAAACACTTCTATACAACACCCCACACCACACTTTCAGTCATGATAAGCATCTTGACAGGGGGAGTAATCACCAAATGGAGAAGAAGAATTTTAGCCTCTAAACTGACTAGTTTGTATTCTGTGCTGCATATGTTGGTTTGTTTTAATTGGGTGCCTACCACAAACAACACCACTCTCACCTTAGAACAGGCTGTTTTGATGTATAAGATTGGGCACTTAAAAAGGTTTAACCTAGGACAGGTTATTTTCACTAATAAGATGACCTTTAAATCTGATATGTCTGGAAGAGGCATACTACCTTACCCATGTCTTGTGTACAAATACCTGTTGGACAAAGACTTTGAGAGATATGAAGATGAGGTTGTAAGCTCCTATATCCCAGGGTTCAGCATCTCAAATCAGTTCTTAGTGAGAGGTGACAGGGTGGTTGATCTTCATTTAAGAAGGAATGATGATGAAGCAGGCCCAAGTACAACAACCAGTGTTCTAACAAATGATCCCTTCCACAGTTCCACACTGCCTCCAGAAGGAGCTGCCTCCTCTATTTATTTATCTTTCCACTATATAATGAGGCAGATTGATATCTTGCAGGGATCTATTCTTAATTTACAGCACTCTGTGGAGGATCTTCTAGTCCAAAAGAAATTTTGGATGGATCTCCTTTCCACTTCCACAGGGGGAGTAGCTGACAGTTCACACAATCAGCCTACTAACATTGTTGCTCCTACTGTAGATGAATCGGATTCAGTTCCTGGCCGAACTACTGAACCTGCTGCTGACACTACAATGACTGAGAGAGATGAACAGGACATCCAGGATCTCTATGGTGATCTGTGATCTGGATGCATGATAAGCTTGAAGACAGGGGGAGAGCTTACACTATGGGGGAGTATATGCAGACTATGGAGATGCAGTTGATACACATCCAGCCCAATCCTTTCCCATGTGTTAATCCAGTTCTTATCTTGTTGTAAAAGCTTTGTACTTATGTTTTTTATTTTTCAAACTCTGTTATTTACATTCCGTAATTATTTATGATTTATTTTTGCTTAAGTTATTTAAATCTAAACAAGTTTTTTTGGTTTAGATGTTGTTTATTTTAATTTGATCTTATACTAATTGTTACTTCATATTTTTGGAATATCAATTGTGTAAATTTCTTAATCAATGTTTATGTTGTGTGAACTTCAGTAGTGTTGATGTAGAAAGGTCAAATTGGGGGAGATTTTTGATGTTGATATAAGTGTTTCGTTTAATGATCCAACACTAACAGTCGAGTGTTGTGTTTAATGTTCCCAACACTTATGACAACATCAGAATTTGCCCTTCCTTTTCTCAGAAACTCCGATCTTATGCTTGTTGTCTAATGATGTCCCCAGAGCAGTTAGAAGACGTGGGCAACACCCAAGTCATGCCATTGCGTGGGAGTGAGAAGCTATTAGACATGGTATAACAAGTCCCTAAATTCTAGGAGTGGTGGAGAGAAGTTTATAACCGCATGATCTCACGGCTGTGATGATCATGGGAGTTGATGGCAGTTCGTGCATAATGCCTATAAATACAAAAGCTGCCCTCAACACAAGACACACAAGAAGAAAAGATGAAATCGATATTACTCTATTGAACGCTATATACGCTTCTAGTTAGGAAAATCATTGTTTCTTCTTGTAGTTCTTCACATTATTGTAAACCCAAATAGTAGTGTGGTAGAACATAGTCTTATTTACTAGGTTGTGTGATTAGATCTATGAGGGAGATAGTTTCATAGAACTTAGTAAATTGTATACACTTTCGTAGTGTTTTTATACGCCTCGAAGAGGTTGTACTCGTTTCACATATTTTTATATAGTGAACAGCGTAGATTATTTTATAATCTACGCAAATTTTGAATACTTCTATTTTCAGTACGTGCATTCTAATTTCCGTTGCATAGTGTTGTCTGGACAGTGCCAACATGACAGACAACATCTCTGATTTCGCACGCACACACACTTTCAATACTTATTCCTAAAACGCTCCGTATGAATATCTCCCTCCGTCGAAACAGCCTAGTCCTCAAGGCTGAATGTAGGAAATTGGGCCAATAGGTCTGATTCATCCATCCATGTGTTGTTGTCGTCGTCCAATCCCGTCCAGGGGACTAGAACTTGTGCAACCGGCCCCTCCTTGTGTTGAATAGTTCGGCGACCGATCACATCATCTAGAATGAACGGGGGATCCACTGCAAGTAGTTCTTCTGGCAAGGCCGGTGAAACTCCTACATCTCCTATTACTGGCTTTAGGAGCGAAATGTGAAAAAGTGGATGGATTCTCGATGAGGGTGGTAATTCCAAATGGTACGCAACCTTTCCAATCCATGCTAGTGTTGGGTTTTCGAGGTACGAACATCATGCTCGTAGCAGCGGAAGTTTGAAATTTTGTTTACCAACACTGATTTCTGATATGACTGTATAACATAATTGAAGGATAATTAAAGCGTTTAAATAATCTTTATAGTAATTCATATGCGAGATCCTCTACTACGGTATCCACGTAATCCTCGTCTACGAACTTGTGATCTAGATTGGAATTCTCTAGAAGAACTCGCTAGGAGAATTCTATAGAGAGAACCGGAGAAATATTATGAGTGATAAAATTGTTACGACTCAGAACCTCTAACCCTAGAGGTATTTATATAGTAAAACAGAAACCATATCTATGCACATGGGCTTGAGCCCAAGTATATATTTTACCATATTTATGATATACCTAATATAACATCTTATTAATTAAATCTAATTTAATTAAATAAATTATAATTCTATCCAATAGAATTATTTTATATTTCTCCATAAATTAAATATCTTGATCAAATCAAATAATTAATTCATCCAACTTTAATTCGTAACTTTGGACTACTTGTTGTGTGACCCATAGGCCCTCACATATCAAGCGATTAGTCAAACTAACGGTCTTAGCAGAACCCTAGACAATGAACCAGACAATCTCAATATGTGAGGTACGTTGCGAGGAAATAGCAACAACCTGTAATGTGAAGCTCATCATGATATGATCCTTTCATTCACGAATACTCTGATTAAATCTAGAACATGATGATGTGTCTATTCGAATAATTTAATCACGTTATCTCATTCTACTAATTGATCACAATGTCGCATTTGAACACCATTCCAAATGTGACGTGCATTGGCCAATGACTAACGATCCAATTAGTTATGAGAAGACGAGTATTCTCTCTAAATCTATTTGAGGAATGAATCCTATTCTTGGCTTAACTACCGCGCACATGTACTTTATGGTGTGCCCAACACATGCCTAATCTACCCCGTTAGGAGTGCAAGCGTCGGTCATGGTCAAAGCCCATCACGCCATACATGTCGCGTGCATTGACCTCAAGTCAAAGGACATTACATTGCTCCACAAATCGATATTCCCGGAGACACGTAAATAGAATACACCAAACGGTTTCTCGATTGGGCAAGCCAATACTCTCAAAGTATCTGTGCATCCATCATGAGATACCTAGTATCTCGTAGTTGTGAGAACCACTACATCCTCTAAGGATATGATGCAGATCGCACACCAATCTCAATCGCATCATCGGTATCCCAATCTCGATGATCCTTGATTGGGGCTACTTTAAGAACCATGATATAGTCAATCGAGATCTCACATCTTAATGACATCATTGGTTCATGGGAACACATATAAGAATAAATGCAAACAATCAAACATAACATTCTATAAGTGTATCACCGAATATTATTACTAACGTCAATAATACTTAAATAACTGAATATGATCAAGTACAATATCGTTATAATGATTGTCTCTAGGACATCTATACTAACAATCTCCCAATTGGACTAGAGTCAATCACCCACATGTCTAACATTCAAGACTGTTAAAGTCTTTCGTGTTTACATGAACACCAAGTGTTTGGTGAAACATCTTCCAATTTATTCTCGGTGGGAATTCGTTCAAATTCTATTTCTCATATTGTCATGATCTCTTAGATCAAATGCTAACACTTAGGTACACGCTTGTTTCTGTTATTGGATCTTGGTTCCTTTGCCTGTGCAACCGCACCAGTCTTGTCACAATAAACCTTTATTGGACGACTGACACTCAGAACTACCCCTAGTTCTTTCAAGAACTCTAAAATCCAGACAACCCATTTCGTGGCTTCTGATATAGCAATGTACTCAACTTCAGTTGTTGAATATGTAGAGGTTTCTTGCTTGGAACTATTCCAGCTCACCGTTCCGCTATTGAGTGTAAATGCATTACTTGACTGTGACATGTAGTCATCGCAGTCAGACTGGAAACTAGCGTCAGTGAATTCAGTCACTACTAGTTGTGGTTGTCCACCATAGACTAGGAGACATTCCTTAGTTCGTCTAAGATACTTAAGGATGTTCTTAACAACAATCCAGTGAGTTCACTTGAATTCTGCTGGTATCTACCAGTAATGCTAATAGCGTAGGCCACATCGAGCCTCGTGCAATTCATGACATATATGATTGACCCATTAGTCGATGCATATGAGACACTGTTCATGTATTCGATTTCAACTTTCTCAGAAGGACAATCCTTTCTTGAAAGTTTAATCCCATGAATCGCAAGCAGAGAACCTCTCTTAGAGTTCTCCATAGAAAAACGCCTTAGCACCTCATCTATGTAGGTGGATTTTGAGAGCCCCAACATCTTGCTAGATTTATCTCTATAAATATTTATGCCAAGGATGTAGCAGGCTTCAGCTAGATCCTTCATCATGAAGATCTTGGACAACCAATCTTTTATGGATTGAATTAACACGATCTTTCTTATTTCCGACAAAGTCAAACGATTTGACAACTTCATCAAAATGGATATTCCAACTCCTAGAGGCTTGCTCCAGTCCACCTCTCAGAATAAGTCGTAGGATCATCTTTGTCCAGGATTTCCACGTCATCATGCTGCTCTAAGAGGAAACTAAATCTGATGGGTAAACGACGATTCCTAGTAGACTTACGGAGCTACGTTTGTGCAGGCTGTACATTTTGATCGTGAGGAAGTTCTTCAACGATGATCTGATCAACGCTTGCAGAATTCTCAGGAGCTACCCTTTCTAGCGTCTCTTGAGCAGGAGATTGAACGATGTCTAAATCGTTCTCATTCAGCATATTCGAGATTTCTTGCGTATGCGAGATATCCCAAATTACGCTCCCACTAGCTGGAAGACGATCACCTAGTGATAGGCTCCCACCATGAGAGTCACTGAATGCTCCCACTGATTCCTTGTCGTGGTTCTCTGACAGGTACTCAGCCTCAGTATTACTTTGTGGTTCTTGAATTTCTTCAGGTTCTATCTTTTTACGACCTTAATCCTTAAAGACATAGTCATTTTCAAGGAACGTCGCCTGTCTAGAAACAATAACCTTATGTTTCTCAGGGAGATAGATATAATATCCTCTCGTTTCATTAGGATATTCCACAAATAACACTTTTCAGTTTTTTATTCCAATTTATCAGTGATCATCTTCCTCACATACGCAGGGCAACCCCACGTCTTTCTATGTGAGAATGATGGCTTCTTGCCACACCACAACTCGTATGGTGTCCGATCAACTGACTTAAATTGAATCATATTCAGAATGTAGATTGAAATTTGGAGTGCGTGACTCCAAAGATATGTTGGAAGAGAGGAGAAACTTATCATGGACCTCACCATGTCTAACAGGGTTCGGTTCCTCCTTTCAGACACACCAATCATCTATTGTGTTCTGAGAGGTGTCCATTGTGATTGGACTCCATGTAACTTTGGCTCGTATAACCTTCCCAGAAAAGGATTATTGGTCATCTTTACTTTGATACAAGATTCACAATTACCGTATGACTCCAAGTCAAACGAGGTTAAGTAGTCAAACTTTCTTAACCTTGCAATTCTATTCTCAACGAGTGGAATTTTTTTTGAATTTTTTCTCTCACACACACTGAAGATGCGATTTCACATAGTCTCGCCGCCTCCCCAATGGCGGCGCCTGCGTTCCGGCCAAACGCAGCACCCCTCCAAACGTGAACTCTCCACATCACGATGTTTCTTCATCGCTGTCATTTAACACAGCTCAACTCCTCCCGCCTCCCATGGCTTTTTCCGTTACCGACCTAGGTACACAGGGACTCACGGCCGCGGCGCACAGCTACGCTGGGCACGTCACCGCCGGTCTGCCCACGACGCTGCAGCATTTGCTCCCGTCGTCCATGGCCATTCGTGTCGCAGCCCAGGGACCACCCCCTGCCTCCTCTGTATATCTTCACCATGGCGACGCCACGCCCAGCTTCAGCGACGAAGCTTCCACAAGTCGCGAGAGTGCACCTCCGACTCCAATCGACCTGTCTTCGCTCATCTCTTTTCACGTCGAATCCACTCTCCAGCGACTTTACTCCATGGCGGCAACGAGCTCCTGCTCCACTATGCCAGCGCCGTCCGCGTCTCATCTTGCTGTCGGCGCTACGAGTGGCTCTTCCGTCGGCCAACACTCGGCCAACAGTCCGGCGACCACTCCCGCCCTCCCGGCGGATTTCTACTCGGCGGAGGCTGGGTTCCCCTTGGGGCTAGGGTTTCTACCTCCATTTGGGCCTGTTAATGGGTCTGGATTATCCAGTCAAGATGTGCACCCACATGTTCAGTTAATTCACCCCACAGATTCACACACCCAGTTTCAGTCAATACACCCCCGAGGGTTCCCTAACTACGCAGATGTGCACCCACTGAATTACTCCATGCACCCAGCACCACTGCCATTGCCCACACATTATACGGATGATGCTTCCGCCGCGTTGCGGATTGGCGCGCACGTTGAGCCCCCTCTCGTTTCCGGCCCACAGGGTACGTTGCCTGTTTCATATTCACGTGATTCTCCTATTTTTGTTCAGGATGCTACGTTTGTTGCATCTCCTTCGTAGGCCTTTGCTTCAAGCGTTGATGTCTATTGTTCCATGTCGACGGTCCCTCCAGAGGATACACCACCTCTTGTTGCTGCATCGAGGTAGTTTGGCGATATCTCGGCCGGAAACGACGACTCCCTTCGTCTTTTCGGCAAATCGGGTACGTCATATGTGTTTGATTCTAAAATTGTCACTTCTTCCATTGGATTTGCTCCTTCCTCCATTTCTCTGCAGGATGTCGTGAACGATGTACATGCACCTGCACGCAAGAGAGATCCTAGGGATAAATCTCGAGGAAAGGCTCATATGCTTGATCATGCTTCTGCCCCTAGGCTGATTGGTGCCACCAACGCCGGACGGGGTGGTCACTCTCATCCCTCCGGCATACAGGGTACGTCCACTTATCAAAGTGAATTTCCTACTTTCACTCATACTTCTGGTACTGGTTCGTCTTCCATTCCCTCATAGGTACGCACCCCCACGGGTGTCTCGTATGCCAAGGACACAACCAGCAAAAAACAGGGGCCGTCACGGCCTAGTGCATGTTTGCCAGAATCTATGAGACCAATTTTAGATGGAGATGTCCTTGTAATCAATGTTGATAAGGGCATTTTTCAGAGGAGGGCTTCTCAATTTGTGAACACGGTAATTGGTAGGGTCATCATCCAGTCAGGGGAGAAACCTTATGATCATGCACACCTGCTCGAGACACTTCAGTCCTTATGGCAGATTACGGACCTCAAAGTTGTTTCGTTGGGCAAGGGTTTCTTCAATATCAGCTTTCCCACCTCCGAGGATAAGGATCGGATATTCGAGTCCCGGTCTTGGCAGTTAAGGCCAGGGGTCATTTATCTTATGACATGGTCTCCTCACTTCGATCCGAACACTTTTAGGTCTTCGCTGGCCCATGTCTGGGTTCGTCTTTCGGATCTCCCAATAGTGTTTTGGGATCCTTTGATGTTGAAGGCATTGGCATCGGTGTTAGGTACTCTGGTGAAGATTGATGAGCGTACCTTAGAGGGCACGATGGGCCACTATGCCAGACTATTAGTCGAGGTAGATATGCTTACCGTCCCCCCAGATAGCATTCCATTTCAGCTGGATGGTCACATGATTTCGCTCAGGTCCATTTTGAGACTCTTCCTGAATTTTGCACCTCCTACAAGATCGTGGGCCATTCTCTCGCGGTTTGTAGGAAATCTGCCAAGCGACTTGAACGGAGGGCTTTTGCCCGTCGGGGACGGAGCAAGTCTAAGAGGGGCTCCAGGCCTACTGATGGGGCACATGTGGAGGACCCCAACTCAACTCTAGTTCCCCTAAGGAACACTTTTGAGGCCCTTTCAGATGAAAATCCTGATCCCGAGCAGCATCAAGGTGACGAGTCAGATTCTGGTTCTATTAGACTGAACAACTTTCAGATGGCACCACCTCCTTTGGTCTCTTCCATCTTGGAGCACGCCCGCAGTAGATATACTAGACCCATAACATCGCCGCTTCGACGTCCTGTTAGAGGACGGAGTGCCCCGGCTCATGACTCCCTCAGGGATACTGCCAAGGAGCCTTTTATGGTAGAGGACTCCAGTTTGACGGAGCAATCGAGTGTCTCGGGGCATACCAGATGCTGGTCTGGGGAGGATTCTTGCTATTAGCCGTCGATGCACGGCTCGACGAGTGATCGATGATAGTGTTGTCTTGGAACATTCGTGGGGTGGGGCATATTCGGACGAGGAATGCCCTTTCTGAGCTTTGCCGCACTCATAATCCTGACTGGGTCGCCATCTACGAGCCTAAGGTTATGATATCTAGCCTTTCCTCTCGTTATTTGCAGTCTTTGAATTTGGTTGTGTTTACTGTTAACTATAGAGTTGCTTCGGTTCCCAATATTTGGATTCTTTGTAAGCCTACTCATGTTCCTACATCTAGAGTTTGACATAGCTCAGATCAGATTGTTATGATTGAGACTAGGGATGCCACTCATTCTTGGTCTTTTGGTTTTACGCATGCTAGTAATTCTTATATTACTCGTCGTTTGCTGTGGTCTGATGTCTTAGCTTCCTCTGCTACTAGTCTCTGTGTTTTCGGTGATTTTAATGTGGTGACAGGGACGCATGAGAGATGTCCGGGTTCTGTGGCTACTCCTAGAGCTTCTCTTGATTTTAGGGAATTCATAGACGAGTCGGGTTTGATTGATTTGGATACCGCTGGATCTCAGTTCACGTGGTCTATTCGTCGGGGTCTCAGGGGTCTTCAAGCTGCTAGGTTGGACAGAGTGTTAGCAATCAAGATTTTCTGGATTTATGGGCACGCGTGGAGGTTATTGCTCTTCCCAAACATAAGTCAGATCATCATCCTTTGCTCCTTACTGTCAGATCAGACTGGGTTCAGGTTCGTCGTCCATTTCGGTTCCTCAGTATGTGGTGCCAACATGATTCCTTCAGATCAGTTGTTGAGTCTTCATGGACCCAACCGTTGATGCACCAGAACCCTATTGTCTGTGTTATGTGGAATTTGAAGAGGCTCAAGTCTGCTTTGAAGATTTGGAACAGGACTGTGTTCAGGAATGTTTTCACTCAGATCGAGTCTGCCACACGTCGCCTGGCTGACATTCAGCACCGTATAGAGTTGAAGGGTGATTCTGAGGCAGCCTTTGCTGATGAGATTCAGGCGCAGGTTGATCTTGATGAGTTGTTGACGGCCAGCCAAGAATACTACACTCAGAGGAACCGTTTGCAGTGGTTGACTGACGGAGATAGAAACACCAGATTCTTTCACATTTCTCAGCAGACTAGGATAGCTAGGGGGGTATCACGTCTTTGCTCATTGAAGACATCCTTACTACGGACTTGGACACCATCAGTTCCCATGTGGTTACTTACTATTCTCAGTTGTTTGCGGATGATCGGTCGTCTCCTTTCGATGCTAGTATTCTGGACAGCTTTATGGATACCGTTGTGACTGATGCACATAATGGTCTCCTTGTGAGTCTTCCCTCAGCGGAAGAGGTTCGAAGGGGCTGTGTTTGATATGGATGCTTCGAGCGCTCCGGGTCCGGATAGCTTTGGGGGCTGCTTTTATCAGGGATGTTGGGACATTGTGGGCCAGGAGGTGATCGATGCTATTAGACACTACTTCATTTTCAGACTTTTACCTCCTGGACTGAACTCCTGCTTCATGACGCTTGTTCCCAAAAGGGAAGGGGCCCGTAAAGTGGAGGTTTTTCGACCGATTGTGATGGGTAACTTCATCTTTAAGGTCATGACTAGAGTTCTATCTTCGAGATTGGGCACTTTTGTTAGTAGTTGTCTCTCTGCATATCAGTTTGGTTTCGTCCTGAGGAAGCGGATCCACACTTGCATCGCTCTTGCATTTTACGCCATTAATACCCTGGACTACCCGAGAGTTCACGGGCATATGGCCTTGAAGATTGACATGATCAAAGCGTTTGACACCATGTCTTGGCGGTTTCTGGAGGCAGTCATGGCAAGGATGGGCTTCTGTACTACTTTCATATCTATGGTGAGAGGAGTCCTGGACTCGGCTAGAATTTCAGTTCTCATCAATGGGGAGCCGAAGGGGTACTTTTCTTGCTCCCGGGGTGTGCGTCAGGGAGATCCTCTATCACCATTTCTTTTTTGTATTGCGGAGGAGGCGCTTGGGAGATGGATTGATTGGGAGATCGATAGAGGCCGACTTCGTCCCATTCGATATGTCCCTCGTTATCTCTTCTATGCGGACGACATCATGATATTTTTTAGGGCCGCTAAGTCTAATATCAGGAACTTACATGCTGCTTTACAGGGGTATGGTCGTCTTTCAGGTCAGATCTATAGTCCTCCGAAGTCTAGGGCTTTCTTTGGGCGTGCTGTTCCCCAAAGGCTTCGTCGTCGGATGCTCAGAGTCACAGGCATCGTATAAGGTTCCCTTCCTTTTACCTACCTAGGAGTTCCGATCTTTCGTGGTTGCCCCAGGAAGGCTCATCTACAGCCTGTGGCAGACGATGTTATTGCTAAGTTTAGTCGTTGGAAGGGTAGCTTCCTTTCCTTGGCAGGGATACGATGTTTGATTAACTCGGTTATCCCGGGATCTATGGTCCACTCTATGATGGTTTACAAGTAGCCTATTTCACTACTTCGCCAGGTGGAATCTGCTATGCGCAACTTTCTTTGGAAGGGAGACGTCAATCGTAAAAGTGGTTCTTGTTCGGTCTCGTGGAAAAGGGTTTGTGCTCCCTTTGGAGAATGAGGGATGGGGGTTCGCTCCATTAGATTGGTGAATGCCTCATTTCTCTGTAAGTTGACTTGGGACATTCTTCAGCATAGATCTCCAGATACAACTCTGCTTCACAGGAGACACTTTACCTCGGATGGCAGATTGCGCCCCCATGGGAGAATCTCATCTATTGGGCCGGGTATTCATCCTCACGTCTCGAGGCTTTCTGATGGGTCGAGATGGTTGATTGGTAGGGGTTCGACAATTAGCTTTTGGCATGATAACTGGTTGGGGTTACACTATTTCTGATAAGATTGGCCTCCCGGATTGGTTTGCTGCTACCCTGAAGAGCACGGTTGGGGACTTCTTCTATGACGATTGTTGGCACTTTGAGGAGTGCTTCATTACGGACTTCACAGATATCGTCAGAGACATCCTTCAGATTAGGGTTCCTCATGGCCCTGACAAACGTATTTGGGAAGGTACCACCTCAGGGGTGCCAACCTCTCGAGTGGCCTATGACGTGCTCAGATCTCCACTCCCTCGTCTTGGCTGGTCGTCGTGGATTTGGAGTTCCTTCATTCCGATGAGTCGTTCTACGGTTATTTGGAGGGCGATATGGGGCAAGCTCCCTACTTCTGATTGGCTGGTCTCATTTGGGATTCACGGTCCTTCGATGTGTATGATCTGTCGTAGAGACTCTAAGTCTTTAGACCACTTATTAGCTCACTGTCCATTCACTCTGGAGGTTCTTCAGCATCTGACTCGGCTTTTTGGAGTCACGATCCACACGGGGATCAGCTTTCTGGATATCTTCCTCCAGGCTACTAGAGTTCGATTGGGTCCGCAGTCTTTGGAGTTATGGAGAGCGGCATTTGTCACTACAGTTTGGGCTATTTGGGCTATGCGGAACTGGGTGGTCTTTGATGGGGTCTCCCCCTCTGTCAGACGTTGTATGGCGCAGATCGTTGCTTGTATTAGGGAAGCCAATAACATCTCTCGGGGTTATGCTGACGGTTCAGTTCGGGATCTCTTGATTGCCAAATCTCTTGGTGTTTTGGGCAGGTACAAGCCTACTTGACAGGGTTCGTCTATTAGATGGATCCCCCCGGATCCGGATTGGTACAAGATCAACATAGACGACAGTGCAACATCCTCTCCAGGTAGTTTGCATGCAGGGGCGGTGTTTAGGAACTTCAAGGGGTTCTTTGTTGCGGCTATTGCCCAAGAGGTTGGTTGGGGTATTCCTTTTGAGGCGGAGTTAGCAGCGGCACTCATTGCTATTCAGTATGCCCATGCCCAAGGGTGGCGGTCCTTATGGATCGAGTCGGACTCCAGTCTGACAGTTAGCACTTTGATAAGCTCTACCCATTCTATCCCTTGGCGGCTGCAGGGCCTCTGGAGTCAGGTTCATCCTCTTACCACAGACATGCACATTCGGTATTCTCACACTTTTAGAGAGGCCAACCAGGCGGCTGACGCAGTGGCCAAGACGAAGATCAACTGCATTTGGAGGGGCTATCCTCCAGATTTCTTACTTACTTTCTTGCATAAAGATTTGTATACCGTCTTTTACAGACATTGATTGTTAGAGGAGTTTACCTTTTTCCTTCGCCTGGGTTTTGTCCCTTAGGAGGGTTTTCCCGGGCAAGGTTTTAACGGCACTCCGGCCTCTGGCTCGACTTGTGAGCTTATGGTTTTAGGTTTTCTTTTTTTCTTTTATATTCCATACCTTTTTATTGGCATGACCAAGTCTACCATGCCACAAGAAAGTGGTGTTTTCATGATTAGTAAGTTTAAGTCTCTTATTTTGTATATTAAAAATATCATGCCCACAATTCAACAAATATAAATCATTCACAGGAGAAGCGTTTCCACAAGTAACACCATTTAACGTAAAATAGCAACTATTATTAGAAAATGTAATGAAAAACCTTCAATGTCTAACATCGGAATGGAAATAATGTTTTTAGTAATAGACGGAACAAAATAACAATTATTAAGTTCTAGTCTAAAACCACTAGGTAAGTCTATACTATATATCCCTATGCGCTCGACAGTAACTCGTGCTCCATTTCCCACGCATATGGCGACTTCACCCGGTCTAACCGCTCAGCTTTCTTTAAGACCCTGCACATTCGTACAAATGTGTGAGTCACATCCGGTATCTAATACCCAACAATTAGAATTGTTAGTGGACATGTTTATTTCAATAATAAACATACATGTTCCACTGCCAGAAGCACCTTGTGCATTCTTCTCGGCAGCTAGAACCTTGCAATCCTTCTTCCAGTGCCCCTTCTCCTTACAGTAGAGGCACACATCCTTATCTACCCATTTCTCTTTCTTTTGAACAACACCTTTAGGTTTCAAGGAATTGGACTTAGCGTTTTTCTTTACCTTGTTCAATTGGTTCTTCTTCCCCTTAGGGCCAGATCTAGCAGATGAGCTCACCATGAGCACATTCCTTTCCTTAGAAGTAGTTACTTCAAAAGTCTTGAGCATGTTGTGCAGCTCAGGCATCGTTGCTTCCGTCTGATTCATATTATAGTTCACTATGAAGCTAGAAAAAGAATCCGGAAGTGATTGAAGAATGGCATAAATGGAGACATCGTCCCCTAGACTAATGCCTAGGGTTCCTAATTTCTCAATTAGCCCTATCATCTTCAAAACATGAGGTGAGACCTTCCCTACATCAGACATTCTACACCTGAACAGATCTCTCATGACCTCATATTTCTCAGAACGAGATTTAGAGTCAAATAGATCTTTCAGATTATTGAGCATCTCAAAGGGACTCATGTTCTCATGTTGCCTCTGAAGTTCAGGGGTCATGCCTAGCAACATCACACATTGCGTCTGTCCTGCATCATCTTGATGCTTCTTCTGAGCAGCAGCGTCAAACGTAGCAAGCTCAGCAGAACCAGGTTTTAGGGTTCTTGGGATTGGCGTGTCCAACACGTATTCAATCTTTTCTTGCCTTAGCACCAAACGCATATTTCGGTGCCAATCCAGAAAATTTGGCCCATCCAATTTGTCAGATTCCAGTGCGAATCTCAACAGTAAATCATTCATTTCAATTAACCTAGAGAAATAATAGAACGAGAATTAAAACACATAATTCCTATATTCAATATTCAGCAATAAAAATAAACATGGCTTTTATATTTATTTTGTCTCCATTATTTTCACATACTCATCGACCTCATCGGAAGAGTACGAATTTATATCTAATATAAATCATAATGGACTAGGATCCACATTCCTATTATCACAGCAACTGCTTGGGCTGAATACTGTAATGGCAGAACTGGTAGGTCTCAATACCAATTGCACTTTCTGCAATTCCTAATTGATTGAACCTAGTTCAATCGATGTCCCCTCGTTGTTCCCTTGCTTGGGCTAGTGAAACAATTTAGGTGGGTCTTAAATACTCATTGGAATGAAATCTCCGATCTCCTTTTAATTATGATGGAAGACATCTTTCATTCTAAATGAAAACCATATTAAGTTGAGGAACATTTTAAAGCGGGGTATTTAATTGCTTAAACAAGATCCAATTATACATGCTCAAACAGATAAGAGCAAATACTGGGTGCCGCCTACCCAAACATAAGATACACGGTCTGACAAGTACTGGGCGCCACGCCGCAGCCTACCCAGACAATAAATGCGGTCCGACAAATACTGGGCGCCGCCTACCCAGACAATAAACACGGACTCTAACTAATAATGTAATTTCAATTTACATAAACAGTTAGATAAATAAGAGCAACTATCAAGTTGTCATGCTTTATTATAAAATTCTAAATATTATGAATAAAGCACATGATAGAATTTAGCACATAAATTAAATAAACGTGCAAGTAACAAATATTCGTAGGTAAAATATTGTTAAAATTAGAAATACTAAGAAAGCTCCAAGCTCTTAGTTAATTCTAAAATTATTCTCAAAATTATTTTACCCAAAATTTTATTTTATAGGAATTTGATGATTTTGGTCCAACCAAACATCCCCTTAAATTCAATTTTCAGATTTTCAAAATCCTCCAAGCCAAACAAATTTTACAAAATTATCAAAATTCAAAATTAACCTAAGGCTAATTTGCAATTTCTGAAATTATAGAATTATTGCACAAAGGCCCCCCAGAGAGAATCAAATTCTCAAAGGGAGGCCCATGTAATTCTGCACGCTGCCAAGCAGTTGTGTGCCCTATCCTAGTTGTTTGCCACGTCTGGCCACGCCTGCCGCCGCCCCGGTGGTCTCAAAATCCTATTAGTGGCGCGATCGGTCGGACAAGGGAGAAAAAGGGTTTGCGACTTTATCCCTGCAACAGGAAGTCGCTCGGCCCCAAAGAACTCCCGACGACGTGCGGCGATGCTAGGAATGCGACGGCGTCACGGCGGCAGCCATTACAGGCAATGTGAATCGTCGACATTCGAATCGCCCCTGATTTGCATCGCTGCAGTGGCACGCAGCCCATCGCACGGCCTGCCCAATTTCTCGCCTGAGAAATTTGCCCAGCGAATTTATCTCTCCGGCCGGCGGCCTGTTACGCATTGAAGAAGATGAAGTCTGTATGTTCGTCAAAACGGTGTCGTAAAGGAGGGGAGGTGTATTAATCTTTCTTAAAAGCTTTGGCTTATGTTGCTATTTCAGTAAATTGAATAAAGTCGCATTCGCGACTTTGATTGTTTGTTGTAATTGGGCCGGGTATTTATACCCGTGATTTGCCCAGACCCATTTCTCACGTTTATGAAATGAGTCGATGCTTCTAACCGTTTCTCCCTCCAATATTCTTCTCGATTTCTCCCATTTCTGTGTATTTCTTTCACGATTCATCTTCAACGATTAGCATAATCGTTTTAGTGGCCTCAGAGCTAGCGTTCCACGCTACGTTCCGCGCGATTTAACATGGTGACCCAAACAGATCAAATTGTTTCACTCGAAGCTCAGTTCGAGGCATTGGAAACTCAATTCGACGAATTTAAGAGCGATCAGACTGAAGGAAGGAATGAGATGAAGTTGTGTTTCGAGCAGCAAGCAAAGGAAACCGAACTGTTGAGACAACAAATGGCTGAGTTACTCAAACATTTGAGTGGTGACAAAGGAAAAACTCCGATGGCGGAGGATGGAGTTGAGCACTCAAAGTCAGTTGAGAATGTTGAAGGAGCGCCTAGAGGACCAGCAATCAATTTATCCGGAAGAAATGAGGCTGGAATTTTACCCACACCACCACATCATACGCGGAGGCTGGATCTTGGAGATTATGGTGTTCCTGCAGGTTTGGATAACCAATCACTGGGTAGATCCAATGCTGGAACAGCTCCAAGGGTAGCAGTACACTCAGGTGGAAGGTATGACCCTAGATTTCCTAGAAAACATCCACTAGGAAAGGAGAATGAGGGGACTAGGTATTTTACACCACCTAATGAGCGTAATATTGCTAGATCTAATGATTGTCTAACAAATGTCAAAAAACCTAGGGTAGATTTCCCTAAGTTTAATGGTGACAATCCTAGATCATGGATAAGGAGGGGCCATAAATATTTTTTGTTCAATCCTTTGCCTGATTATGAGAGAATTATGTTAGCTGCTATCAATATGGAGGGTGAGGCTGACATCTGGTATATTGATTACATTGAGGGAAGAGAGGAGCTAACTTGGGATGAGTTTCAGGAGTTAGTGAATGAGAGATTCACTAATCCGGAGGATGAAAATGTTGTAAGCAAGTTTCATAAATTGCAACAGACCTCTACTGTGAGGAAGTATGTGAAAGAATTTGAAGAACTCAAATCCTTTGAGTGTGAAGAGCATCCTTTCATAACTGAGACTTATTTTGTCAAAGGTTTTTTAGGAGGCTTGAAAGAGGAAATTGGGCATGCAGTGCAAACTTTCAAACCAACTAGATTCACTGAGACAGTTCAGTTGGCTTTAAGGCAAGAGCAGGTTATTAATAGCAGGGACAAGGTGAATAGACCTGGCTATAAGTCCACTTGGAGTGCTGCTGCTAAAACACCATGGCTGAATGATAATAAGAATAAAGAGCAAGGAACGGGAGGTTTTAAGCCAAGCCTTCCAGGAGCTAAGATACCCCTTGCAAAGAGGTTGACACAAGCTGAAATGGATGCTAGAAGGAAACAAAACTTATGTTTCAACTGTGATGAAACATATCACATTGGGCATAAGTGTAAGAGGGTGTTTGTCATTTTGATGAAGGAAGAAGGGGAAAGTGATGAAGAAGATGAACTGGTGTTAGAAGATGATCCAAATGAAGTGATAGAACCTCTAGTTTCAATGAATGCTTTGGCTGGGCATCAACATCCTGATACTGTGAAGGTGGTGGGAAGAGTGGGCAATCAAGAGATTTCAGTTCTCTTGGATTCTTGAAGCACACACAGCTTTCTAGACCCCAACACTGCCAAGAGGTTGGGTTGTGTGGTGGAGTATACTCACTCTTTGATGGTAACCATAGCTGATGGGAGTAGGATTGAGTGTAACTCAAGGTGTTCAAGTTTTGAATGGATGATGGGTAGTTGCAAATTCACTGCTCCAGTCAGAATTCTGAGGCTGGGAGGGTGTGATGTGGTCATTGAGGTAGACATACTGAGTCAGCTGGGCCCTATTACATTTGATTTCAGCCTTCACCAGGTGTAATTTCAGAAGAGTGGAAAAACAATTATACTACAGGGCACAGGGGAGGAGAAGATTAAGGTTGCTATGATTTCAGGGAAACAATTGAAAAGAATGGTGAGGAGGAAACAGTGTGAGGAGATGGGTTATGTATGTTATTTGAAGGGTAATCCTGAGTTTGAAAAATGCATAGTGGCACCTGAATTGGAGGTAATCATTGAACAGTTTCAGGAGGTGTTTGCACCACCCACTTAACTACCTCCTCAAAGACAGTTGGATCATCAAATAAAAATCAAAGAAGGAGAGAAACCTATCAAACAACATCCATATAGGTATCCTTACCTCCAGAGGCAGGAGATTGAGAAGTTGGTTAAAGAGATGCTGGAAAGTGGGGTCATTCAACTTAGTAATTCTCCTTATTCATCACCAGTGCTATTAGTAAAGAAGAAAGATGGCACTTGGAGGTTTTGTATAGATTACATGAAGTTGAATGCAATTACAGTGAAAGATAGCTACCCAATTCCATTGATTGAAGATTTGTTGGATGAATTGGGGCAGGCCAAGCTATTTTCTAAGATAGATTTGAGGGCAGGGTATCACCAGATTAGAGTACATCCACCTAACATACAGAAAACAGCTTTTGCAACTGTTTCAGGACTTTATGAGTTTGTAGTGATGCCATTCGGGCTAACTAATGCACCTGCAACTTTTCAAGCCATTATGAATAGGTTGTTTGCCCCTTTCCTAAGAGATTTTGTGCTAGTCTTCTTTGATGATATCTTGATTTACAGCAAGAGTATGGCTGATCATCAAAGACATTTGAAGCAAGTTCTACAGACTTTGGTGGATAACACCTTAAAGGCTAAGGCCTCTAAGTGTGTGTTTGGAGTGTCTCAAGTGGAGTATTTGGGTCATATCATCACTGATACAGGAGTAAGGGCAGACCCTCAAAAGATACAAGCTATGCAGGAGTGGCCTTCACCCAAGACAATTAAGGAACTGAGGGGGTTCTTGGGGCTGACTGGTTATTATAGGAGGTTTGTTAGGCATTTTGGCACCATTGCCAAGCCTTTAACTATCCTAACAAGGAAGGGGCAATTTATCTAGAGCCCAGAGGCAGAAGCAGCATTTCAACAGTTGAAAGCTGCCATGGTATCAGCCCCTGTGTTACAGCTGCCTGATTTCAATAAACAGTTTGTGGTGGAAACTGATGCTTGCTATGGAGGAATAGGAGCAGTGCTATCTCAAGAGAAACACCCTATTGCTTTTTTGAGTAAGGCTTTAGGGGTTAAAAATTTGGGGTTGTCCATTTATGAAAAGGAGTTTTTGGCTATTATCATGGCTGTAGACAAATGGAGGAGCTATTTGATACATGCACCATTTGTGATTTAAACTGACCATCAGAGTTTAAAATACTTGTTGGAGCAGAAAATATCTACCCCACTGCAACACAAGTATCTTACCAAACTTCTGGGATATGACTACAAAATTGAGTATAAGGTTGGTCAAGAGAATTTGGTGGCTGATGCTTTGTCTAGAAGAACACAAGAGTTGGGCCAGTGTTCTGCTATATCTCATTTGAAGCCAAAATGGGTGGAAGAGGTGCAAGATAGCTATGATGGGGATGAATTGGTATCTCAAGTTATCATAGAGAGATTGAGCACACCCTATAATCTTTCTTTGTACTCTTACAAAGGAGGATTAGTGAGATATAAGGGTAGAATTTATGTGGGAGCAGCTACTGGATTAAGGAGGAAATTGGTAGAACATGTTCACAACTCTACTGAAGGAGGACATTCAGGGGAGACTGTAACTTTTCACAGGTTGAAGGGAGTTTTTTGGTGGCCTGGATTGAAAGATGAGGTGCATGAAGTAGTTTCTGAGTGTCATGTTTGCCAATTATGCAAACATGAGTTACAAAAATCTCCTGGCCTATTGCAACCTCTCCCAGTCCCTTGCCAAGCTTGGACTGACGTCTCAATGGACTTCATTGAGAAACTACCTAAATCTGGTCATAAGGACACTATTTGGGTGATTGGGGATAGGATGACCAAGTATAGCCATTTCATTGCTTTGGCTCATCCTTTCACAGCCTCTGATCTGGCCCAAGTTTTCATTTCAGAGGTGTACAAACTACATGGACTACCTTCCTCTATAGTTTCAGATAGAGACAAGGTGTTCACTGGGCAATTTTGGCAGCAGCTACTTAAGATACTGGGAGTACAGCAACTCCTTAGTACTGCTTACCACCCACAGATAGACGGCCAAACCGAACGTGTGAATCAGTGTTTGGAAACTTATCTCCGGTGCATGTGTGGGAAAAATCCTAAGTTATGGGTGTAATGGCTTCCTTTGGCTGAATTTTGGTACAACACCAATTTTCACTCGTCCATAAAGAGATCTCCTTTCGAAGCTCTTTATGGATTCGCTCCTAAGGTGATTCCTTTTGGGCCTTTTCTTCAGAGTTCGGTTCAAGGGGTAGAGGAGATGATTCAAGACAAGCAACAAACACTACAGCAAATAAAACAGTTACTAAACCAAGCACAAGAACGCATGCGCCTAAATGCTAATCGAAACAGGGTGGATAGGGAATTCAAGGTAGGAGATTGGGTATACTTGAAATTGCGACCCTATAGGCAGCTTTCCTTGCGAAAGAGCCATCTTTGGAAGCTCAGCCCTAAATTTGCTGGCCCTTTTCAAGTGATTAAGAAGGTGGGAGTGGTTGCTTATACGTTGGCACTGCCAACAACAGCTAAGGTTCATCCTACATTTCACGTATCTCTACTGAAGCGGAAAGTAGGAAAAACAGATGTGGTGGCTCAGAACTTACCTGAATTTGACGAAGAGGGAAAGGTGGTGTTGACTCATTTGAAGATACTGGCTCGTCGTATTGTTCGTCGTGGGAATGCTCTAGCGGCAGAGGTGTTGGTCCGATGGTCGCATTTGCCAGACGCGGAGGCGACGTGGGAAGATTTTGTGGAGTTTCAATCTCTGTATCCCCATTTATTTGCTTGAGGACAAGCAAACAATGGCGAGGGGGTAATGTTACACATTGAAGAAGATGAAGTATGTATGTTCGTCAAAACGGTGTCGTAAAGGAGGGGAGGTGTATTAATCTTTCTTAAAAGCTTTGGCTTATGTTGCTATTTCAGTAAATTGAATAAAGTCGCATTCGCGACTTTGATTGTTTGTTGTAATTGGGCCGGGTATTTATACCCGTGATTTGCCCAGACTCATTTCTCACGTTTATGAAATGAGTCGATGCTTCTAACCGTTTCTCCCTCCAATATTCTTCTCGATTTCTACCATTTTTGTGTATTTCTTTCGCGATTCATCTTCAACGATTAAGCATAATCGTTTCACGGCCACCTTGATGGAATAATTCTGCTTGCCCAGCAAACTTTTCATCCGACGAGTCAATGGAGTATGGAGGCTGGACATTGTTAACCTTTGAATAAGGGATTCACGGTTTCCGAAACTGGAATCCCTATCTTCAATTTTTTTTTTTAAAGCTAATTTTCAATTAACCTTTGAATTGATTAAAATATTAGCCAAATACTTGTATGCATGCGAGTGCATGGTGCATACCTCCTCAATTTCATTTTTTTTTTTAATTTAAATTATCTGCACCCATTCGTTTAATTAGTTCACCTCACAAATTATTTTTTACTATAATTATCTGCCCTTACACATTTAATGAGTTCACCCCCAAATTTTTTTTACCACAGTTATATGTACTCGCTCATTTTATAAGTTCACCCCCAAATCATTTTTTACCACGGTTATCTGCACCCGCTCATTTTATGATTTCACTCCCAAATTATTATTTTATCACGATTATCTGTACCCACTCATTTTATGAGTTCACCCCAAAATAATTTTTAAAAAATAATTACATTTAAAAAAATTGTATTATCTTTTTATTAATTACACAAAATATAATAAAATAAACTCTAATTTATATATTTACAATATACAGACGAGTTATTGTCGAGTTACCGTCGATTCACCACCAAGTCACCCATACTTTTTTTTAAAAATTGTAAAAATATAATTAATAAAAAACTATCGAAATTAGCCCCAAATCTCAATTTTTTTCCCCTCCTCTTTTTCTTTTTTCTTCCCATTTTCAATTCTTTTTTCCAAATTTTTTACTTCTTCGTTTTAATTTTCTTTTACTTTTTTTTTCCTGCCTTTATTTTTCATTTTTTTCATGTGTATTTTTTTAATCTTAATACAAAATAATATTATAGGTATGATTTTATTATAGTCGTTCAGCGGTGCACCTGAATTTCAATTTTAATTTGATGAGTAAAGGACCTGCCGAAAATCCATGTCGGTCGGTGGGTGACCCAGCCACCACAATATCCAACCACCCCTTCGATGGCGACGGCGGCGCTTCCGTCCAGGCTGCTTAAGCCCGAGACCCCTCCTCAAATCGCAATTATGTTTCTTCAATTCCATGACAATCGACATCATCTTCCATCTTGGCCACGATCAATAGCGGTCAAAAATCTCTGCTCATTTCGACCACCGACGCGACTTCTTAGATCAATCTCCTTTGTGTTCGCGATCCAGGAGCTTCTCCGGCATCAATGGCGCTCGCCTGCAAAACTCACTTCACTCTCGTTGTTCATATTTGTCAAAATCGAAGCTACATTGCTTCGTCTTCTTCACCATGCACCTGCGCAGCCTCTTCCTCCGATTGACGACGGTCCGATGGAGGACTGTGAGTATGTTGTCGATGGATCTCTGATCAGTCAGCACTCGGAGCCGATGAGCTTGTCGATGAAATCTCAGGTGGCGACTGCTGACCTAGGGTGCCCTTCTATTTGGCTAGGGTTCTCTTCAATTGGGCCTAGTAATGTGCACCCCTTATTTTCTTCAGTACACCCCGGTCTGCACTCCCTCCACTTTTTTTATGGTATTATTGTTAGTGGTATTGGCATTACTAGTTATTGATTGTGGTATTACTATTAATACACTATTGAATTAATATTAATGATTATTGATTATGGTATTATTGATTATTAATTGTGGTATTACTGGTTATTGTTTGTGGTATTACTGATTGTGTGAAATTATTTATTATTAATTAAGGCATTACTGATTATTATTATTGTTTATGGTATTATATATTATTGTTTATGGTATTACTGATAATTGTTTTTGGTATTACTAAATATAATTTAATTTGTGAAATTATTTGTTATTGTATAAGATATTAATGATCAATGTTTATGGTATTACTAATTACTGTTCATTCCTTCATGGTATTACTGATAATTATTTTTTGGTATTACTTTATATAATTAGATGTGTGAAATTATTTGTTATTGTATAAAATTTTACTAATTAATATTAATTGTATTACAGATTACTGTTCTTCGTATTACTAATAATTGTTCTTGGTATTATTGAATATAATTAGATGTGTGCAATTATTTGTTATTGTATAAGATATTACTGATTATTATTAATGCTATTACTGATTATGGTTTATGGTATTACTAGTTATTACTTATTGTACTAGCGACTATAATAAAATTATACATACAATATTATTTTATATAAAAAAAATTAAAAATACTAAACAAAAAAAAAGCAGGAAAAAAATGAAGAAATAAAAAGTTTGAAATAAAAACTGAAAATTGTAAAAAAAAATTAAAAAGAAAAAAAATTGAGATTTGTGACAAATTTCGATTGTTTTTTTTTATTATATTTTTATGATTTTATTTTTAAAAATATGGGTAATTTAGTGGTGAATCGACGATAACTCGGCTGCAAATTGTAAATGTGTAAATTAAGGTTGATTTTATTATATTTTGTGTAAATCAATAAAAAAATAATATAGTTTTTTAAATATAATTATTTTAAAAAAAATTATTTGGGGGTGAACTCATAAAATGAACGGGTGCAGATAATTTTGGGGTGAACTTATAAAATGAGTGGGTGCAGATAACTATAGTATAAATATAATTTGGGGGGTGAACTTATAAAATGAGCGGGTGCAGATAACTGTAGTATAAATATAATTTGGGGGGTGAACTCATAAAATGGGCAGGTGCAGATAATTGTGGTAAAAAAATAATTTGGAGGTGTAGTTGTAAAAAAATGATTTGGGGAGAATTCATAAAATGAGTAGGTACAGATAACTATAATAAAAATATAATTTAAGGGTGAACTCATTAAATTAGTGGGTATAGATAAAATATAAATTAAAAATTAAAATTAAAATTAGGGGGCACTGCATACGGATGCACACAAGTGTTACCAAAAATATTAATCAAAGTCAAACTTTGAATTTGATTATAAGGTACACGCTTTTCAATAAGACAAGGAAAATCTTTTATTCCAGATCTTTTGCTTATTACGTGAATTGGCAAAACAAAGTTGAAAAAGACATAATTTTACTTAACAAAATACACAAAATTATGTATACACTAATTAATCAGCTTAAACCTCTGATACCAATGTTGGATTTTCGAGGTACGAACATCATGCTTGTAGCAGTGGAAGTTTGAAATTTTGTTTACCAACACAGATTTCTGATATGACTGTATAACATAATTGAAGGATAATTAAAGCGTTTAAATAATCCTTACAGTAATTCGTATGCGAGATCCTCTACTACGGTATCCACGTAATCCTCGTCTACGAACTTGTGATCTAGATTGGAATTCTCTAGAAGAACTCGCTAGGAGAATTCTATAGAGAGAATCGGAGAAATATTATGAGTGATAAAATTGTTACGACTCAGAACCTCTAACCCTATAGGTATTTATATAGTAAAACAGAAACCATATCTGTGCACATGGGCTTGAGCCCAAGTATATATTTACCATATTTATGATATACCTAATATATCATCTTATTAATTAAATCTAATTTAATTAAATAAATTATAATTCTATCCAATAGAATTATTTTATATTTCTCCATAAATTAAATATCTTGATCAAATCAAATAATTAATTCATCCAACTTTAATTCGTAACTTTAGACTACTTGTTGTGTGACCCATAGGCCCTCACATATCAAGCGATTAGTCAAACTAACGGTCTTAGCAGAACCCTAGACAATGAACTAGACAATCTCAATATGTGAGTTACGTTGCGAGGAAATGGCAACAACCTGTAATGTGACGCTCACAATGATATGATTCTTTCATTCACGAATACTCTGATTAAATCTAGAACATGATGATGTGTCTATTCCAACAATTTAATCACGTTATCTCATTCTACTAATTGATCACAGTGTCGCATTTGAATACCATTCCAAATGTGACGTGCATTGACCAATGACTAACGATCCAATTAGTTATGAGAAGACGAGTATTCTCTCTAAATCTATTTGAGGAATGAATCCTATTCTTGGCTCAACTACCGCACACATGTACTTTATGGTGTGCCCAACACATGCCTAATCAACCCCGTTAGGAGTGCATGTGTCGGTCATGGTTAGGGGTGTAAACGAGCCTAGTCGAGCCGAGCTCGAAACTCGACTCGAACTCGATCGAGCCTAAAATTTTAAGCTCGAACTCGGCTCGACAAGAAACTCGATAAGCTCGAGCTCGACTCGACTCGATTATCTATATAATTTTATAAAATTATATGTAAAACAAAAAAATTCAAAATTTTTGTCCAAACTTTCCATGTCAAATAAAAAAAAAATAATAACAACTCAAAGTCAGTTATAAACAATGTCTTCAACAAATTTCAAAAAAAAAAAAAAAAAAAAAAAAATGTTTTCAACATTCATTACATCAAAACAACTAAATAAACTATGTTAAATGTTCTTGCTGGAGTCCAATCAAGAAAATAAGAGAAATTAATCATAAACTTCATAAACTTGAGCACATTCCTCCAACGGATTTAATCCTATTCCAGATTTCAGAAGCCTGAGCATATTCCTCCAACAAATTGAGTGAACCTGTTCCATTGTTTAATAATAAAAATATGATTACTGTACAATAAATAATAATCTTTAATCACAAAAGAAGACAAGTAAAATCTATATATATAAAAGGAGAATGTGTCTCTCCTGGTGCTGCCATGTGTCATTTTGTTCAACCTAAAATTTCGACATGTGTCGTTCCACGTGGCACTTTCATACTAGGATTTTGCCACATCGTCTTTCTAATTTATTATTTCAGTTACAATCTTAATGCTCTATTGTTTCTTTCAGTTTTTTTAAAACGACATGTGACACGTGGAGTCATTATAATTTATTATTTAAGTTACAATTTTAATGTTTTATTATTTCTTTTAGTTTTAAAAATAATTATTACGATTTCATAATTGATGATTAGAAATAAAACGTTGCTCCTTTGATTTCTCTCTACCTGAGTTTACTAATTTGATTCTAAGACCACATTCATTCAGCCACAAATCAGTTATTGGATTGAGGGCTGAAGTGATCTTCGAGAGCTATCCAGACCGACAACAAACATGAATTCCTCTCTCTTTTTAGGGAAGAAAAGACGAGACTCACAAATCTTTGATCCTGAATGCTCCATGAGAGATATATACGTCAAATTTGGAGTCATCCATAACCACTTTAGACAGCGGTGCTAGACGAGATCCGTCAATAAGAGTGAAGAGCCCCCCTTGACTGATGAGAAAGAGGAAAAATCTGACTCTTCCATAGGAGGTAATTCCTAGATGAATTGGATTTGCAATAGGAGTGTACGTATCAGGTGTTGAGGCCTGGGAGAGGAGGGTGGGTGTTGAGATGGATGAAGAAAACGACGAGTATAGAAGAAGGAGAAGGGACACGTAGATATAGGGTTTCAGTTTGCAAAGGTTGATACAATTATAAGGTAATATTTGTATATATTTTGATATATATACTACAAAGGTAATTACTTTGCCTCATCTATCTATACAAGGCAAGGGAGGTCAACTAAACTAATCCCAAAAATTATGGGCATGAATAAAGACCAAATCACACGGTTATTTGATGCTATTTTAGTATTGATTGAGTGCGTGTATTGATACAACTACATTGTCATTTTAATTGGTTAATCACTTTGTCAATTTTACAGCCAATAAAGTAACTCGCATATTGTAAGTGAACTTTCATTTTTAATTATGCTGAGACTTTGGAATGGAATAGTATGGCTGCTAATATGGAAATGACAAAATGAGCATATATTAAAAAACAAAGAAATCTCAAGGGAAAATGAAGATGGATCGAGCTCAAAGCAAGATTGTGGAGTTGGTTGACAGGAGCTGTGTTTATGCTGAATGGGTTGCAGACCCACGATAAGCACTGGGCATTTAAAATTTTATCTCATATGATCAAACCTTTATAATTCCGACTTCTCAAAATGGCATTTCTCATACTGTTAATTTGGAAACCATATGTACTGTTCATTATCTACTTAGTGGAATGGTAATTTATCTGATAAAAAAAAAATATTATGCTGAGACTTTAAATTTTCTGAATGGTAATCACTGAAGTATTCCTTGTGCAGTTCAAATAGGGTGGGAAGAAGAGAGAAATAAAGAGGCGTAAGAAGAGAAATCTTAAAGAAGAAGAACAAAAGAGAAATAGAGAGACGACCAAGGTTCTGGTACTCTAATTCGTGATTTCAAAGCAATAATCCAAAGGAATTGACAAGCGGCAAACTCTAAAGTAGAGGTGCGTGGTGAGAGTCAACACAGGTGTATTCTCCATTTCTCGGATTTCTTTGTTTATGTGACTAATTGTTTCTCTACATGTATATGCATGATTAAATCTAAATTCTCTTTGTGGAAGATGAATGGTGGTGTATCTGATTCTGGTTTGGTATAGCTTATAAATACGGAGTATTAATTAATGTTGTTTGTAGTAATTTTTTCAATTGGGACACTTAAATCTTTAATTAGAAAGGTGCATGTAGATATCAAAGTCACTGACTTGAAAAATAATTGTTCGGTGTGTTTTTTAAGATTTAATTTATGCTGGTCTTCTAATGGATATGTATTTTTTTTTATATATGGCTAACCTTGGTGTTGGACCCTCTACCAGGGACACGTACATATAATCTTCTTTTATGGAACATTATAATTAATTAAACCCATGAAACGTGTCGTTACTCATAGTCTATAGGGAAATGGACACAATTATTAATTCGTCAACATTAAGATCACATAACTAAATCTCAATTGGGTTCAGTAAATGCATAGATTTCCAAGCAAACAAACAACCTTCATGTTGTCGCATAATTAATGTTTATCACGACGGAGGATCATTTGTAGTCTTCCCCTTAACTGAACTCATTTCTGCTATGCAAAACAATCTTTGAGTTTGAACTGTCGTCGTACAATTTTAGTATTTGTTGAACGCATGATTTATAGATTGATTTTTATTGGGATGGTATAGTGTTCATCATTTGCTTATCTTCAATGGATCACATTTTTTTCCTTCTTAGAATTTAATTTTTTGAAATGGAGAACTTTAATTTGTTGTCTACACTTTTTGGGATACTGCAGGACAAGAAACGTTTACAAGTATCGTCCCAAACTATATTAGTCTCCTCTATTTTAGTTATAGTATATTAATATATATGGTGTTAGGAGAGTGAAAGTTTTGAGTAATGTTGTTAGGAGAGTTGTGAAAAATAAAAATTTTATGTACTCCAACATTTGTAGTTTGCTTATGCCTCAGTGATAATCTTTACAGCCGTTCAATTATCCATTTGTCTCTCTGTTTGGACTGTGTAAATCTAGGATAAGGCGTTACAACGCTTTCTTGATGTATCTTCATCATCACAATCCCCTTCTTGGCTTCTTTTCCAGCGTATTCTTCTACCAAGTATATTACGACGCACCCTTCTCTGAACTCCAAGAGAAGTATTTAATTTTAGAGGAAGATTCATGGTCGTCTGAGCCACTACTAATGACAAGAGTGCCTTTCCAAATGTCAGCTCCAACATGTTAAGTTATGAGGGCAAATGTTTATTCAAGTTAAAGGCTTTTTTGTTAAGTTTCTATTATATTTTTAAATGAACTTTATATCTACAAAACAAATTTGGAATCAACTACCTATATAAAACAACAAAAGAGTTGACAAAATTGATGATATTTTTACCGATTAAAAAAAAAATATGCAGTAGACCCGTGCATCGCACGGGCAAAAAACTAGTATTCACCTAAAAGCAATAACGATCATCTTCAATAATTTAACTAATTAATCAAGCTGGAACAGGCAAGGTTATCTCCAAAGACTTCTTCTCATTCTACAAAGATAGAATAAAACAAACAATATTTAGTATTGTTAAAATAATAAACAATAATAAAGAAAGGTAGCAATAAATATACTTACTTTGTTCTTTCTTTTCAAACCATGAAGACTACGACACCAATCACTTCCACAAATTAAAACTTGAACGGTATCGGAAGCCAATGATGCACGATAAGTATCAATAACTCTACTCCCCGCACTAAAAGTAGCTTCCGAAGCCACTGTCGATACATGAATAGCTAGTATATCTCGAGCCATTTTAGACAAAATTCGATACTTCAAATTGTTCGCCTTCCACCATTCTAAAACATCAAATGGGGCTGAATCTCCTTCACAAACTAAGCAACCTTCTTCTAAATATGCATCTAATTCAGACTTCTGTGGTTGAATGGTTTGATTTGATTTCACATACTGAGTAAATTCTGACAAACCCGAATCTGAAGTTTGAATATTTCGAGGGTCAAAGCCTCTTCCATCACGTTCTTTATTTTGAAAATCATTACCAAATTGCGTTTCAGCAACATACTCAGCATATATCTCGTACAAAGCTTTCTTAACATTGGAGATATTTTGTTCACCTTCATCATTTGGATACATTTTTGGGAAGGAATAGTCAATAGCCACCATTTTACACCTGGGATCCAAAATGGCACCTAAAGCCATCACCAAGTTACACTCACCCCAATACTTATCAAATTTCGCTTTCATAGCCCCAACCATTTCATGAATAAATGCATCTTCATCTTCATCTTGATAGATTTTATCCAACAAAACTTTGATTCGACATATTTCATTGAGAAACAAATTCGAAGTTGGATACTCACTCCCAGAAATGATATGAGTGACTGAATTGAACACTCTTAAAATGGGAATTAATTTTTCTACCTTCATCCAATCTTCATTGCTTGGACAGTTTTGATAACGTGGCTCTCGCTCCTTATACCTCGGGAACACCTCTTTGAACAAGACTGCAGTAGACAACATCTCGTATGTAGAATTCCACCTTGTCTTGCATTCAAGAATAAGCTTCCTATGAGGTAAGTGCAATTGTTGCATAGTTTCTGAAAACAACATCAACCTTCCTTCAA
Source organism: Galeopsis tetrahit (assembly GCA_963675135.1). Classification (NCBI taxonomy): domain Eukaryota; kingdom Viridiplantae; phylum Streptophyta; class Magnoliopsida; order Lamiales; family Lamiaceae; genus Galeopsis; species Galeopsis tetrahit. The sequence continues at coordinate 32,591,177 of OY776127.1, forward strand.
TGTAGTTAATGAAAGCCACACTGTCATGTATTTGCCCAACAATATTTTCAATTTTTGATAGTCCATCTTGAACCATGAGGTTCAAAATGTAGGCACAACACTGCACATGAAACAACTTCCCTCCACAAAGTAGCTTCTTATTTCTTGAATAAGTTTCTCTTAAATATTTGATTGCCGAATCATTATTTGAAGCATTATCCACCGAAAGTGTATACACCCTATTCTCAATCCCCCACTCCTTTGTGCACTTATAAATACTATCAGTTATTTCAACACCACGATGAGGGGGAGGTAGATGAACAAAACTAAGCACCCGCTTTTGCAATTTCCAATTAGAGTCAATAAAGTGTCCTGTTAGAACCATGTACTCTAACTTTTGGTTGGAAGACCTCCACATATCTATTGGGATGTAAATTCACCCTAAGCCCCACTTGATGTTAGAATAGTTTTGATGGCCAAAACACTTAGAGTTTATAAATGTAATAGGATCAGCTGACTTTGTATAGAACAGCTTAGACTAGTCTTGTGTAATCAATTGTATGTATATCAGCTGATTAGCACAGTCCCGGCTTACATGCGCTTCCTCAAGATGAGAAGAGTAGAAGACATGAAGACTAGAAGATCCTTGAAGGCCAGTTAAGTAAGGTGCTTGTATACCTACTTATCTGATGGAGTCCAAAATTGAAGATGGCCTAAAGCAGCACAAATAATTCACAGATCAGACGAGTGTTACTCGACTGATATCAGAAGACAGAAGACCTAAGGCCAGAAGAGTAGTCAGAAGACTAGCAGTACAGATCAGAAGACTATGTACTCGTCCAGGACTCGGCTGATTCCCAAAGTCATCTTGCAATTTGAATGAAGACTTACCTTATTTAGAAGATTGACATGATCCCAGGATTGGAGCAATCAAACAGCTGGAATCAAGGAATCAAGCCAATATGGAAAGATTGCCCCAACGGCTAGTCAACTCCAACGGCTAGTTGCAAGCAATCACCATTATAAATACAAGAGGATGAGAAATCACAAGCACGAGATCACAACAAGAGAATTCAACAAGCTAAGCAAGCAATCAAGCAAAAGCCATACTGTTCTAAGAATTCTCCAAGAGCCCAGAAAGCCTTAGAATACTTTTAGCTCTTAAGTGATTTCTATCCAACCCATAAGAACCTGAAACCTGTTCATATTGTATATCAATTGTTTTCGGCATAGTGGTTAAGCAATTTATAAGCTTGAACCATTAGTTGGATACACTTCAAAAACCCCAAACCCTCACCGAAAGGTTAAAGTTTTTGAACCCCTCAAAGTGCAAGTGCTTACAATCACTTGTGGAGACCGTAGCTGTTAGGACGGCTCAGATCTCAAAGTCCTATCCTTGGGACTATAAAGGTCAAGACCCTTGTAATTTGTGGTAAATTAAAGGGATTAAACATCACGTTAGGACGTGAGAGTGGACGTAGGATCGTATATCCGAACCACTATAAACCTGGTGTTATTTATCTTTCTGCACTTTACATTTCTGTCTTTCCATATATTTTATATAGTGCATACTGTGTTTTTAACATTCTTCAACTAAGGCCACAACTTTCAAACCAGCATCAGCTGTGTATTTTCATTAAGTAAAAACAAGTTAACACTTTCATAAGAAACAAAAGAACGAGTCTAAACAAGGCCTACCATAATTCCGCATATAATCTCTTCTATCAGATCACTATAGTCATCTGGACCAGCAGACTTGTAGTCCAGCTGACATAGAGATCAGAAGAGGTTCCCAACTCTCTTGAAAAAGTTTTAAAGTCTATTCACCCCTCCCCTCTAGACTTTAATCCCATTCACTACTCGTTCAGGGACCAACAATATCCGTTGTCAAAATGATTTTATATATGCCTTTCAGAATAGACTTCAATTTCTTCTTCTCGATTTCATACACTTGCTCACAATCCTTCTTAATTGTGTTTCGTGAAACTTTTTCCCACATAGGCATGCCACGCCTTTGCATCATATTAAAACCTTCTTCCTCCACAATTGTAAAGGGATGTTCATGCATTAGAATCCAATGTGCCATTGACTCTCTCATTTTTGCCATATCAAACTTGCCATCCGTCAGTGCAGGTGTTACTACTTGTTGATCATCCTCATTTGCTACTTCACTTGATTGAAAATTAATCATTCTTTGTTACTTCTGATAAATCACCCGTTTAACACATTTGGACAAATGTCTTGAGAGATGGGTAGTACTCTTACTTTTCAGCATTGAGAGTTTGGAGTTCCAATGAGTACACATTGCTTTTATACCATCTGGACAATCAACTTCTCTAAACTCCAACCAAACTTTAGAAGTCTTTTGTCTTTTTTTCACTTGAAATTGAGACTCGTCTTTTGCAGTATCAAGAGTGTCACGCTCAAGTTGGGATGGCAATGGGCCGGGTCGGGTCGGGTATTACGATACCCGGACCCGACCCATTTTAATTCGGGTCCGGGTCGGCCCGACCCGTTCGGGTCACGGGGCGGGGCGGGGCAAAACGGGGCGACCCATTATAAAAAAAAATTTACAAAAAAATTGAAAAATAATAATTTTTTTAAAAAACATATAACATAAAATTTAGATTTGTATTGAAAAATAAATAAAATAGCTTAGAAGCATGTTTATAAATTTATTTTGACATTTTTTAAGGTGAATTATTGTTATATATATTAATAAACATCAAAATATTGAATATATATTATATTTATATGTATAATATATATATAAAATAAATATAAAAACGGGTCACGGGTCCGGGTCACGGGTCGATGGTGATATCCGGACCCGCCCCGTTTCAATACGGGTCCGGGGCGGGGCGTCCCAAATAGCACGGGTCGGGGCGGGCCGGGTTGAAATTGCCATCCCTACGCTCAACTCTAGTAGGAGCATCGCCATTTGAATTTGCAGTGTTACAAGGCGATTGATTATTAGGTGTAGGAGATTCACCATGCATTGATGAGGAAACATCGGCTGGAGAGATCGACATATCTAAATTAAACAAAAAACTTTAATTAGTTTTTAAGATAAAAAAAAATTCTCCAACCAAACCAAATGGGAACAAAAGAGCAGAAGAAACTATTCAACCAAATAATCTCTAAATAATTCATGTGGCATTATTTCCAACCAAATTAATAATCTCCAATCAAATAAATTATTCAACCAAATAATTTGTAACCTAAAATATTAACATGTATTGGCAATTTGGCATTCAAACAAGAAAAATATTATTTACAGCAACAAACAATGAATTAGCAATCAATTAATTAGCACAATCCCTTTAAAACCCCTCAATTTCAACCAACTATATAAGTCAATTTTAAAAAAAAGCGTCGAAACTGGAATGAAAAAATTTGGGTTGTTTAAAATTCTTGTTCTTGAAATAAATGAACCTGGAATGGCCGCATAAGCAAATAAATATGGCATGAAGAAATTAAGAATAAGGCATGTCAAGAATATAGCTACAACAGATTATAAGAAATTCATCAACAAATTTTGAATTAATTACCGGTGGAAAGAGGAACTTAAGGAAGATCGGAAGATGAGTTGATAGATGGTGGGCCGGCGACTAGACGGCGAGATCAGCCACCAAAGAGTGTTCCGATTTGGTGGTTGCGGCCCCGTTGCGAAGAGATATTGTGAATCTCAATTTGAGATATTGTGAATCTGATGATATGCGGCGGCGAATTAGATTAAGGTTGGTTAAGTTTTTTTTATTATTTATTTAAATATAATATAAGTATATATTTAAAAAATAATAATGGCATATTAGTAAATACTAAGAAGCTCGATGCCGAGTATTTACAAGCTCGAACTCGAACTCGGTAGCTACTCGAGTAGCTCGAAACTCGACTCGATTAACTTCGAGTCGATTTCGATCTTTTTTCGAGTCGAGCACGAGTAGCTCGCGAGTAGGCTCGACTCACTTACACCCCTAGTCATGGTCAAAGCCCATCATGCCATACATGTCGCGTGTATTGACCTCAAGTCAAAGGACATTACATTGCTCCACAAATCGATATTCCCGTAGACACGTAAATAGAATACACCAAACGGTTTCGCGATTGGGCAAGCCAATACTCTCAAAGTATCCGTGCATCCATCATGAGATACCTAGTATCTCGTAGTTGTGAGAACCACTACATCCTCTAAGCATATGATGCAGATCGCACACCAATCTCAATCGCATCATCGATATCCCAATCTCGATGATCCTTGATTGGGGCTACTTTAAGAACCATGATATAGTCAATCGAGATCTCACATCTCAATGACATCATTGGTTCATGGGAACACATATAAGAATAAATGCAAACAATCAAACATAACATTCTATAAGTGTATCACCGAATATTATTACTAATGTCAATAATACTTAAATAACTGAATATGATCAAGTACAATGTCCTTATATTGATTGTCTCTAGGACATCTATACTAACAGCTAGGACCCAAAGTGGCCCAAAGCCTGAACAAACATTGAAGACTTAGAAGAATTAAAGACTGAGGAACTTGAATGAATGAAGAACATTCAAAGGACAACAGAAATGATCAGAGAACTTGTCCCATCTGACCGTTGAGAAGAGTACAAGTTCTGCCACAATCAACATAAGGAAATGTGCAAATTTGGAAGCTGACACAAGTCATCTCAACCGCATTTTTCAGAAGTCAATACATTCATTCAAGCAACCATTGAAGAACCTTCTTACACAGTGGATAATAGAAGGTTGGTCTCCTAACCGTTTCAATGGAACTGCAAATAGACAATTTGAAAGCCTATCTCTCCAACGGATAGTTGATCAAATTGTTCTATAAATTCAGAAGTGGTCCAAGGATTCAACCATCCAACTATCTGCTATCAAACTACTATCAAGCATTCAAGGAAACTAAAAGCTTTCTATTACAATCCCAAGTTTCCTGATCACTTCAAAAGCTAAGCCACACTTGTAATATCCCAAGATTTGCACTGAGATATCCTAAACCTTTACAATGTACTTATTGTAAAGGGTATCTCAATTAGTTGGAACCTTAACCTCAAACCCTTACATCATAAAGTGAAGTAGAGTTTGTTGTAGAAGTAAGGAGTTAAGGACTGTTAAGAGAAAATACAGTCTTAACTCAGAGAAGTTGAGCACTAGGACTCAGATTATCCTAGGAATCAAAACACTAAGAGAGTGTTGTTGATCAGTGCACCTTGGCACTATAAAACAAGCTAATTCCAGGTGTTAAGGAATTATCCTGTTCAATCAGGGAAAGTGGATGTATGAGCTTGAGTCTCTGAACCACTATAAATTGTTGTGTCATTTACATTCTGCATTATTTTCTAACTCACATTCTTGCAAAAATCATTCTGTAAGAGTTATATTCAGCAAAGTTAAGCAAAACAGTTTTTGGACAAAGTCCTTGATTAACTGGTTTTTCAGAAAATAACTTGGAGTATTCTTTCAAAGAAAAGACCAACCACATTCCGCACTTAGCAACTCTTTTAGATAGTTATCCAACTGATCACTTCATAGGTTTCAGTAGGTTGATTATCTATTAAAGTTATCACTTAGAGAAGTTGTTAGACAACCTCCCTGATAAGGTTAAAACAGTTTGAAAAGAAATTTGCATACACAAGTGCATTCCCCCCCCCCCCAATACACTTGTGTCATACTCCACACAGGACCAACAAGTGGTATCAGAGCAGGGGTTCAAAGACCACTGCTTCTGAAAATCCAACTGGTTTTAAAAAACACACTATTTTTGTGGTCACTAAACTGATCCAATTTCTGAAAAACATATCTGTGTTTATCTAACCAAATTTTATTGAGATGGCAAACAATGCAGTTCCAGGAGATGCTGTTGAGACCATTAACAACATGGGTCCCAACCAAGTGAATCATATTTTCTAATCACAAACTGCCAATGTTCTCAATTGAGAACTATGACTTCTGGAAAATTAGAATGAGAGCACACCTTGCCTGCCAACATGATGAAATGCTCAAAGTCATCACTGATGCTCAGAAAGCGGACTCAAGGGAGTTGCTGCCAAAGGATGAAGATAAATTGACAGCAGAAGAAAGAAAAAGACACAATCTGAACTACATTGCCATGAACACTCTGTATCAGACAATTCCAGATGCAGTGATGGGAAAAGTGTATCACTGCACCACAGCCAAAGAGATCTGGGACACCCTAGCACTCATGTGTGAAGGTACCCAAAAGATCAAAGCAAACAAGCTCCAAGTGGCAATTCAAAAGTATGAACAATTCACCATGGAGCCCAATGAAACTATTGATCATCTTGATGGCAGATTCACTGACATCATGAATGAGATAAACTCTCTTGGCAAATTTTATGCCAAAAGAGAATTTGCACTAAAAATCCTGAGAAGCCTCACATCCAAGTGGGACATATACTCAGTCATGATGCAGAATACCAGCAGTCTTGACAACATGCCTATGCAGCAAGTGTTCTCTGAACTCAAAGCATATGAGTTTGATCTAAATAGGAAGAAGGTAAATGAGGAGCCATCATCCTCCAGCAAAGGAGTTGCATTCAAAGCCACTGAGACAGCAAAGAAGAGTGCTCAGAGATCATCTCAAGCTGTCTCTAAGACTGAAATGAAGGAGGAACTGGCACTCATGGCCAGAAGATTTGAGAAGCTCAATTCCAGATTTGGTAGATACAAAAAGTTCTACTAAGATAACAGAACCAGGAGAAGATTCAACTCTCCTGACAACAAATCAGAGGACAAACACTCTGATGAAAAGAAAGAAGACAAATATGCTGACAAGAAGAAGTCTAGCAAAGCTGATCCATCATCATCCAGGAGGAAGGAGTCCTCAAGCATAAGAAATGATGATGAAGATGTGTGTTACAACTACCAAAAGAAGGGACACTTTCAATATGATTGTCCTGATCTAAGCTCAAACGAAAGAAAAGAAAGGCAGAACAAAAGAGACAAGAGATTGAGCAACAGGAAAGCTATGGTGGATGGAGAATCAGCAAGTGAGGAAAGTGTATATTCATCTGATGATGGTTTATTCTCCAACAGTGACAGTGAAGATGACTATCAAATGGCTTTTGAAAATGAAGAGGTATGTTCACACACGAATCCAGTGAAGCCCACCTAAAACTAACCTTTGGAAAGTTAATGGAGGACTTCACCAGATTACAAGAGGTATGTAACATTGCACTGAGGGAAAATGAACTGTTGAATTCTAAAGTCAAAACTCCCAATCTTCCTGAACATTGCATGCTATACTCAGAATAGATGTTTGATCACTAAGGGTCAAAGCAAAACCTTAATTGCTGATTCTAACCTACCTAAGAGGTTTTGGGCTGAAGCCATAAACATTGCATGCTATACTCAGAATAAATGTTTGATCACTAAGGGTCAAAGCAAAACCCCTTATGAACTCTGGAAATGAAGATTGCCTAAAGTATCATATTTCCACATATTTGGTTGTAAGTGTTTCATTCACAACAATGGGAAAGAGCAGTTGAAAGCCTTTGACAACAAAGCTGATGAGGGGATATTCCTTGGATATTCCCAAATCAGTAGAGCTTTCAGGGTTTACAACTATAAAACCCTTATTGTGGAAGAAACACCTCATGTTGTGTTTGATGAATCTACTTCTGAGATCAGGAATAAGAACCTGGACACTGAAGAAATCACACAAAGAACAACCAGATTGAGCCTAAAAGATAAGGACACTGTATTTATTGATTTTGTCCAAGCCAATCCTCTTGAAAACATCACACTGGACAACAATCCTGAAGGTAACATTCCTGAGACAAACCCCACTGAAGGAAATGGTGAACTGAATGACCCAATCCCAGTTCACACTCAGGTAACAACTACCAATGAAGAAGCAGGCCCTGGTGAGGTAGTTAATGGATTTAATATTCAAGGGGGAACCACAAATGTTGAAAATACCAATGTCCCTGACATTAAGGACAACACCCCTGAATATGATCCTGAATTAGATCTTGCACTCAATTATCCTGAATTTTATGATACTAGTGACTCAACCTTAGTAGAGGACAACTCTACTGAAGGGATCAGAAAAAGAAGGACATGGTTATCTGACCATCCTACTGATTTGATACTTAGTGATCCAAGTGTAGGAGTCAAAACTAGAAGGTTTCATGGTGAAAGTGCCCTATTATGTTGTTTCCTATCAGAACAGGAACCAAGTGACATTGAGGAAGCACTTCAAGATGCTAATTGGATCACAGCAATGCAGGAAGAATTAAATCAATTCACCAGAAATCATATATGGGAGCTGGTGGATAGACCTTCACATCAAGATGTTATTGGAACCAAGTGGGTGTTCAAGAACAAATCAAGATGTCAGAAACAAGGCCAGATTGTTGGCCAAAGGCTACTGTCAATCAGAAGGCATTGACTATGATGAAACATTTGCACTTGTGGCAAGGCTAGAAGTAATAAGGCTATTCCTAGCCTATGCAGCCCACAAGAGGTTCAAAGTGTACCTGATGGATGTCAAAAGTGCCTTCTTGAATGGAGTATTAAAGGAAGAAGTCTATGTAGAGCAACCACCTGGTTTTGAGGAAGGAAACCAAGTCTACAGACTGAAGAAAGCTCTCTATGGACTCAAGCAAGCTCCAAGAGCTTGGTATGATACACTGTCACAATTCCTCTTGGACTATGGCTTTATCAAAGGAACTGTGGACAGAACTCTCTTCAGAATCACTGAAGGAGAGGACATCTTGCTTGTCCAGATATATGTTGATAACATCATATTTGGATCCCCCAATGAAAAGCTTTGTGAAAAGTTCTCAAAGCTTATGCAAATCAAGTTTGAGATGTCAATGATGGGGTTGATGAACTTCTTTTTGGGTCTTCAAGTTAAGCAATCAAAAGAAGGAATATTCATCAATCAAGCTAAGTACACCAGAGAGATGATCAAGAAATTTGGATGTACTACTAGCAAGCCAGTAAGGATCCCCATGAACACAAATTGGAAGATGGATCCAGGTGAGAGTGGTGTTCCAACCAACTCTACTGTGTATAGAGGAATCATTGGTTCACTCCTCTACCTCACTGCCAGCAGACCTGACATCACCTTTGCAGTAGGTGTTTGTGCAAGGTTTCAAGCCAACCCTAAGAAGAGCCATATAGAGGCTGCTAAAAGGATCTTGAGGTATCTCAAAGGCACTAAAAATCTAGGCCTTTGGTACCCTGTTGATGACAACATTGAGTTAACTGGCTACTCAGATGCTGACTATGGAGGCTATATAATTGACAAAAAGTCCACTTCAGGGACATGTCAATTCTTAGGGAACAAACTCATATCTTGGTTCTCTAAGAAGTAGAACACAGTGGCTACCTCCACCACTGAAGCTGAGTATGTTGCAGTTGGAAGTTGTTGTGCTCAGATCCTTTGGTTGAGATAACAACTAAGATACTACAATGTCAACTCTACTGAAGTGCCAATATTCTGTGACAACAATAGTGCCATTGCAATATCACAGAATCCAGTGTTGCACACAAGGTGTAAACATGTGGACATCAAGCATCACTTCATTAGAGACCATGTAGAGAAGAAGGACATCAAGTTGGTGAAAATCCATATTGATCATCAAAAAGTTGATATATTGACAAAACATCTTGCAGAAGCAAGATTCCTGGAATTATCAGCAGAATTGGGACTTCTTGATCCACGGAAGTTGGACAAGTAAGTCCAAAGGAGTTGATTAATCAAGGGGGAATTGAGAGTGATATTCAGCAGACTTGGTCAAGTCTACTGAAAATCAGAAAATTGGTCAGGACACTTGTCCATTGAAATTCAGGACACTTGTCCATAACATTTCAGGACACTTGTCCATGTGGGGTCAGATAAGTTGTCTTGGCTATCAAACTAAATCTTGGTTTGATAAGCACCTATTTTGGGTAATCATTGCCTATTTCGATGACTGTCTCATTCCTCTTAAAGCAATCACCTTTTCAAGGTTTCAATTTGTCCCCTACCTAAAAAGTCACTTTCAATTCATTAAATGTCGAGATTTAACTCTTGTTTGCATTAAAAAATTCAAGACATGATCTACATTGATAACCCCCCAGTTTTAAACATACATTAAACTCCTTCCCACGTTTGAATAAAAATAGTTTTCTACTTTTCCATTGGTTATTAAACGTTGGATCAAAACTGGCCAACTCCCCTGAAATTGATCTTGGCCGTTCAAACTTGATTTCCTCATTTGTAAACCGTTGAATTGCCTTAAGACTCACCTACTCATTGACATACATTCCTTTTGGAATATTCACAAGTCTTAAGAAGCCCACCAAGTTCATTCTCCCCCACGCATTCAAACTTTACTTGAAACCCTAGCTTTCATCTTCTCAAACTCTCTCAAAAACCTTACTGTTTCTTCAATGGCTCCCAAAGCTAGACCTGAAATGGTTGTATATTTCACCAACAAGGATCTATACCTTGACTTTGGTTATCTTAGCCACAAAAACAACCTCAGATTCGAGCCAATCCTTTCTTTTGAGAGTGAGGACCCTGAAATCACTCCAACTCTCAGATGGCTTAGAAGGGCAGGGCTTCAAAAGTTTATAGAAGAAAAGCCTAGTTCATGCCTTGAGACTTACATGGCTGAGTTCTTTGCTTTCCTCAAGTGGAGGGGCAAGCCTGAAGATGGTGAAGTTGCAACAAGGCTATCCTACATAGCTGAAGGAGAAGAGGAAGAAAGATTTCACAAGGTGAAATTTTCTGAGGAAGAAGTAGATGCTGCTTTTGGATTGCCCTCTAAAGGGAGAAATCCAAAATTCTATGGCAATGGCCATGAGCAAGAAATTGCTCAGGAATGGCTCCTTGTTCCAGGGCCAATCTCCTCTACCCAGCATAAGAGGACTCTCAAGCTCAAGTTCCTCAACCTGTTTGAGGTAATTACTAAGAGTCTATTAAGCAATACTGGCAGTTTGGAGCAAGTGAGTGCTCCAAGGATAAGAATAATGGCTGTAGTAATTGATGCCAGTGATAAAGGCATCAAATTTGATTGGAGAACCTTCATCTTGTCTGAAATGATGAAGGAAAAGGTAAAATTTAAGGTGAAAGACCACCATAAGGTTGTGTTGGAAGGGAAATTGAGGTATTGCACCAGGGCAAGCCTCCTGATTGAAAAGCTTGCCCACTACACTGACATGCAGACCTTTGCCAAGCCTCTACCTGTTCAAAAGATCTTGTTCAGAAAGCTCAGCAAGAAAACTGAGCAAAGAAGGATGCAGATGGCCAAACCTGCTGAAGAGGAGGTTGAGGAGAAACCAAAAATGAAGAAAAGGACAAAGGCCAGGGCTGTCAAGACTAAGAAGCTGTCTCAAATACCCTCAGAAGAAACCACAAGAGCTTCAACTGAGATTAAAGAAGTTGCAGTAGAGGGTGTGCAAGTTCCTTCTGACCATTCAGAAGAGTTGAGACAGAAATATAATGAGACAAGGCAGAAGAATAAGGGTGACAAGAGGCCCAGGGAAGTTGTACCTGATAAAGAAGAAGGAAGTGGGAGTAGTAGGGCTAGCAAGAGGAGAGCCAAGCCTACTGACAAGATTCTGGAGCTTCAGAAGGAAAGGACACTTCAAGTGGCTCTTAGGGAAAGTAGGGCTGAAAGCAGGACTAAATCAAAGTCCAGGACCAACTCTTCTGGTTCTGGAACTCCTGAGTCCAAAGTCCCTAAAAACCAATCATTAGAGCCCAACCTTCCTGAAACCCAAAATCCTGAACCCAACTCAAGATCAACCCATTATCCTTGTTGATCTTACAAAGAGATACTCTCATGAAGGGACTGCTCAAAGAAGTCCAATTGATCTCTTGGCTGACATAGCAGTTGATGAGTCAAGATTGCTATCTTCACTTGATTCATCTATGCTGAACTACTCTAAGCAGCTTGAGAAAGCCATGATTGAGTCCACCCTCCTGAGCAAAGCCCCCTCAGATCCATTGCTCTCAAATTCAACTGAGGAACCAATTCTTGAGCCCAACCTTTCTGAAGCCAATATCCCTGAGCTCAACCTTCCTGAAGCCACCCTTCAAGCTAATTTCCCTGAACCCAGAGCTAACTCCCCTATAGCCCAAAGTTCTCAATCAAATGAGGATGAGGAGGAGTATACTTATGAAAGTATGCTCAGAGGTGGAGCAAGGGTTACTGTGGACAGTTTGTACCCACAACTTGCAGAATTTCCAAGATTGCAGCAACAATTCCATGATTTGAGGACACTGGTGGATGTCAAAGACAAAACAATCATGGAGATTGCACAAGTTATCTATGACAAGGGTGCAAAATGGTGGAAAATTGAGGAAGGGAGACTACTTCACTTTGCAGGAGTAAACAAAACCAGATTCCTCACTGATGAGGAAGTGTTTGCAAAGCTAGTAGCTGTCAAGATTAATGAAGAAAAAGAGAGACTGGCTAAAGGGATCAAACACCCTGATAGCAGCTCTAGTGATGATGGCAAAGATGACCCTTCAAACCCTCCCAAACCCTCTCATCCCAACCCTCCTGAAACCAGCAAGTTTTCAAATCCTCTTGTAACCTATCATAGAAAGGGCTCTGTATCTTCAGAGGTGTTGACCAAAGATGGTGACACAACCAAAGATGCATCTGCCAATGAATGTTCATCTGAACCCAAGGCATAGCTTAAAGATGTTGAGGCTCCTACCTTAGAAGCTGGTTTGATTAAAGCCTCTTCAGTGTCAGGAGAGTTGGACACTGATCAGCCTTTAATCATTCAGGATGACTCAGTGGCTGCTGATGTAAGCACTGTGATCTCCCAACAACTGCCATCTTTGAACTTTGTTGAAGGTGAAGATATTGAAGGAGAAAGAGTTTAAAAGGGAAGAATAGTGGAAAAACCAAAGGGAGTTATGGATGAAAGAGAGGTAGTTATCACCAAGATTGTGAGTGTACCAACATATGAGGGTGGAATAAGTAAGGAAGGACATGTTATTCTTGAAGTCAAGTCTGAACTTCAAGAATCCCTTGGTGAAAGGAGGCCTGTTCCTTTGTGTGAGGACATCAATATTGAAGGAAGTCAAAAAGTAGTTGAAAATGAGAAGAAGGATGCTGATGTATCAGAGTCTTATGCAAAGAATAATGAGGGTGATGAGTGTTTATTTTCTAACCCTTTTGATTTCTCTGATATTGCAGGTATTTCTCTTGACCAAATCTTTGCAGATGATATCCTAACAGATGCTCCCATCCAAGTAGACTCTGGATCAGCACAAGCATTGCTTAGGATGCAATCAGCTATGTTGGACTCCTTGGCTCATCAAGTCCAATCTGCTCATGCTGAAACCTCTGGAACCTTGGATGAGCAAGGTAGAACATTAGCATCTGTGGAGATGAGATTAACTGGCTCTGAAGATGTTGTGCTACCCACATTGGAAGCAAGGATAAGTGGAGTGGAATCTGGTCTGCAAACCATCTCCACTGAGGTTCAAAAAGTAAAAGCCAGTATGGAATCTATCTCAAAAGAGGTCAAGAAAGACCAGAAGCTGCTAAGAGACAACCACAACTCCAATGTCAAAGCTCTCAGACTAACTGTCAAGCAAGCACTTGGAAATAAAACAGCCATTCAGAGGAAGAGAGCTGAAGAAATGAGGCTAGCAATGGTGAAGGCTGCCTCAGAAATTTTTTCCCAAGAAGTAATGGCCAACATTGCTGAAAGTGCAGTAGCCAATCTTACTGATCTGTTGAAGGCAAGCCTTGATGCATCTCTCAAAGCAACCATGGAAGAGGTTGTTGAGTAGAAAATGAAGCTTGTTCTAGCTTTCCTAAGCTTGAGCAGTGACAGGATGTAGAATATACATGATGAGAATGTATATTTTCTAGAAGAGATGAAGTCCCTGAACCAAGCCCAATCCTTGATGGCAACTACTATGAGTGAGCTCAAACCTCAATGTTTTGATGTTGCCAAAAAGGGGGAAAGGGAAAGAGAAAGGGCCAAAGGTGCCTTGATAATTGGTGGTTCAGACAAGGGCAAGGACAAGACTGCTGAAGACAAGGGAAAGAAGCAAGCAGTACTGAACTTGGAAGAACTTGATGAAGAAGAACAATTGGCCATAGCCTTGAAAAACTCAATGGCATTAGCTCTAGAAGAGAGAGCAAGGCTTAATCAGAGGCCTGGAGGAGAAGCATCAGGACTGGACAAGTCCACTGAAGGAATTCAGACAAGAGGCCAAATCAAGAGGGCAAAAGGAAACAAGAGGAAAGCTGAAACTTTTACAGACTTTCCTAACAGTCTTGATTTTCCACCTGAATTCAGAATTAAAGAAGAAGAGCCTACCTCTAAGAAGGCCAAGAATGCTGAAAAGGTCAAAACTGCTGAAATAACCAAAAATGCTGAGAAAGCCAAGTCTTCTGAGACTGACAAGTCTACTGAGACGGACAAGTCTACAGAGACTAAGTCCACTGAAGTTGCCAAAGCTACTGAAAATGTTGAAAAGTTGTATGAAGAAGGCTTTGGACCTGCACCAAAGAAAAGGACAACAGTGCTGATCAATGATCCATCAAAGCTGTTTCAAGAAGGTTATGGGAAGGACCCTAAAATACAACAAAAGCTGGCTATGATGAGAGCCCAAGAAAAGATGGATTTTATGGAAGAAGCAAACAGAGCAAGAGATAAAAGAAGAGCTGACTTTCAGAAGCCCAGAAGAAGGAGGGCTACCTACAACAAGTTGAAGCCACAACTACTGATCCCCATGGACACCAAATATCCACACTTGGATAAATGGGTCCCAACTCAGCTGAATGATATATGGGAAGAGGCAAAAAGGGAATTTGTCTATGACTACTATGTCATTGACAGATGGAATGGAAAGGATGTCAACTCCACATTCACTGAATTTATGATTGAGTACTACAGGGAGCTATACCAGCAACTTCTTGCAGCTGCAGATCTGGCAAGAATTGAATTCACTGCCCCTAAACCAATCATTTTCATGCCCCCCAAGCTGGATAGGTGGATTGACCAATCCAAGATCTTCCAAGAGTTCCTTGAGATCCTGAAGCTGAACAGGATGGTACTTGGACCAAAGGGTACTAACCAAGAGGCCATGTAATTAAAGAAGAGAGTGTGGGCACAGTATGGGATGGTGCCACCTCTTGAAGACAATCTCTGAATTGGCTAAGTCCTCTTGACCCTCATGTGCTGAAATGAAAAATACGTGTCTAGGTTGCTGTTCTGATTGATTTGGTCATCTATGCTGAAAGTTGCTCAAGTCTTCTGATATGTGCTATTTGCTCTGATACTTATGATTGATACTCTGATCATTTACCTTGTTAATTTATGCTCTGATGTAATGTTTCATGCTCTGATATGTTTGTTCAACTATCAACATGCTTGTAATGATCTTTAAATGAATGATAGTTGAACACATTTTGAATCAAGAAACAACATTATATAATTCTTACTTGTTTGACTTATCAACCTATATGCAATGAAAACAGAAAATGCACTAACACATTTTCTTTCAGGGAACTTGACCTCAGTTACCTCCACTAAGGAAAAATGTAATAAGTGTAGTCAATTCACCCTTGCATAGATTGTATAGGTTTTGGCATCATCAAAAAGAGGGAAATTGTTGGGAATAAAATGAGTTTTGATTATGATACCAAAACCCCCCTAAGACATGCCAAGTAGATAAGTCCCCTCAAGGCTCTTAGATCAAGTAGTGAAGTTGATATGTTAGGCAGCTCTTAGATCAATAGATGCACTAAGTGGGGGGGAACTCATGTTTAGAAGCTTATATAGAATAAGTCCCCTCAAGGCTCAGTTTTGGTGTGACCCCAAGTCTGCTGAAGGATAAGTATGCTGATCAAAATCAACTCAGTATAAAATAACTTTTCTGAAGATCAACTAAGTGGAATAGATCATCAAGATCAAGCCTACAGAAATGAATATCAAGTTTAGAAGAGTTGTCTAGCAAGATTGTCTCAACACAATTGAACCAGATTAAAAGCTTTGAAGTTCAAAGCCAACTATGCTGAAGAATTCAAGTCCACCTATCTAAAGCCATGAGTGCTCAAAGGCCAACCCTAAGAATCATGAAAAGAAAAAGAGTCAAGTCATCTGAAGAGCATACCAACACTGTTGATAAGCAAAAACTGTTGATCTTGATAAGTAGAGTTGACCAAGTGATAAGGAAAGTTGTCCTTATCCAAGGATCAATCATCAGAAGGAATGTCCATGTTTGACCAAGTGAATCTTGAACTCAGACATTGGGAAGAGTGTTGCAGAATGAAGACAAAACTGTTACAGCCGTTTATTTCCCATATTAAGGACATGTCACTATCAAGAATCCGTCTTCCAGTTTAAAGAGTTCAAGAAAGACATTTATAGACATTTGAGGTTGTCTTTCCAACGGGCAAATCCTCAATTTTGTCTATAAATACAGAAGTGTGACGACAATTTGAAGTATTAACCAACCTCAACACATCCAACTATCCTACAAGCTCACAAGTGCTTTCAAGCTTTAAAAGAGACTATCTTAGTCTTCAAACAATTCATTCTAAGCTGAACTTCATTGTATATTCATACAAAGCTTAAAGAGATATCCTATCCTTATACACTTAACTTCATTGTAAAGGATATCTCATTAGTTGGAACCAAACTTCAACCCTTATACCTTTCAAGTGAGAAAGTTAGAAGGTTGTAGTAGTAGAAGAGAAATGAGCTGACTGTTGAGAGAAGAACAGTTCAGCTCTGAGTTGAGAAAGGGTACTAGGACTCTTGACATCCTAGGGATCAAGGCACCAAGGAGTGGTGTGGTTGATCAAGTTCACCTTGGCACTATAAAACAAGTTAATTCCAAGAGTGAAGGAATTATCCTGTTAAATCAGGGAAAGTGGATGTAGGAGATTGAGTCTCTGAACCACTATAAACTCTTGTGTTGATTTATTTTCAAGCATTTATATACATACAACACTGCACAAACTGGACTTTCAAACATACATATCCTAAACTGTGCAAAACAAGATTTGGACAAGTTCCCTGAAACTATGAAACTATGAAAGGATTTCAGAACTTAAAGGAGTTTGAAACTAAAGGGCCAACCACTAATTCCGCACATATAACTCCATTAGATAGTTATTCAACAAAGTACTCTATAGTGCTTAGTAGTTTGATTATCTTACAAGAGTTAATCACATTAGCAGAGTTGTCCAGGACAACCCTGCTGGAGTCATATTTGGTTAAAGTCAAAAAGATTTGCATACAATTGTATTCCCCCCCTCCATACACTTTTTATATACCTCTTTCAGGACCAACAAAATGTCTCTCAAAGTCTCTGAACAACAAAAGCTGATTGATGAGCAAAATTTGGCTCTGAAGAAAAAGGATTTTGACCTTAGAACTTTACAAGCTAAATTTGATAATCTCTCACATGAATTTGATGCTCTAAAATTAAGTGAGGGGAGCCTAAAATCAAAGATGTCTGCCTCGAACTAATCCTCTAAAGCAATAGAGGAAATTCAAGGGTTTCAAAGACCAATGGCTCAAAGAAGTGGATTAGGCTATGATCTATGTGGACCCTCACCTGGTCTTAGCGTTGCTTCAACCAGCAACTCTAAGATGACCTTTGTAAGGTCAGTAGCTCAATTAAAACAAAATGAGATGGAAGTGAATCAGCCACTGATCAAGGGTAAGGGCAACAAAATTCTTATACCTACTCAAGTAAACAATGTTCCTAAACCCAAACCTAAGGAAAAGGTTAAGAATATTGTATACAAGAGAAATGAGGTTCAGAAGGGTAGAACCAATGGAAGGCCAACCTATCTGAACACTCATCAGTGGAGTTGTCCAAAATCTGTTCAGAAAAGGCTAACTCAAATGAGGCAACCTCAACTGAATAGGTAAAGGCCCAACCCTCCCGATAGGTATAACAGTTTCAGGAAGCCTAGACCCTTCATGCCAAAGGGAAAAAGGTCATCCAAGTACTTATCCACAAAGGCCTTACCAAGCTGCACCTAAGTCAAGTAATTTTAGGAGGTCTGTCCCAAAGAATTTCACTCACTCTCCTGAAGCTTACAAGACTAACACTTATGCACAAAAACCACCTAAGGCATTTAAGTGTAGGACTGTGTATGTAGATGTAAATGGAAACCAAATCAGTCACTTTGAGTCAATCAGAGTAATTAGGCAGATTTGGGTTCCAAAAGGTACAGCTAACCCCCTAGGACCCAACATTCAAAGGGTACCTAAAGCTTGACTTTGCAAGTTAATAAAGACCACAAGAAGAAGAGAAGCATAAACAAAAAAACGGCATGGTACTTGGACAGTGGTTGCTCAAGACACATGACTGGAAACAAGGAGCTTCTCTCAGACTTTATTGAAAAAGATGATCCTTCAGTAACCTTTGGAGATAGCTCACAAGGAATCACAAGAGGTTATGGTACATTAAATATTGGCAGTGTAAAAATTACTAATGTTTCATATGTTCTAGGCCTAAAATATAATTTGCTATTTATAAGTCAAATATGTGAAAAAGGATATAGTGTTGAATTTGCACTAAATCAATGCATTATTAAAGACAAATCAACACATCAGGTGCTGCTAACAGGGGTGAGAAAGGGAAATGTTTATTTTGCAGATTGGAGCAAAACACCTGAAGTAGTCTGCCTTGTTGCCAAAAGCACAAGTGAGCAAAGTTGGCTATGGCACAAGAGACTGAACCACCTGAACTTCAAAACCATCAACAAACTTGCAAGAAACTCCCTAGTGAAGGGGCTGCCTAATCAAGTGTTCATCAAGGAACATGTGTGCCAGCCATGTCAGGAAGGAAAACAAATCAAAGCATCATTTAAAGGAAAACATGTCATTTCCACTGAGAGAGTTCTCCAACTACTGCATATGGACTTATTTGGTCCAATTATCCCAGTAAGCATAAGTGGAAGAAAGTATGTTTTAGTAGTTGTTGATGATTTTTCCAGGTACACTTGGGTGGTGTTTTTACTGAACAAAAAGGAGACCCAAATCAAACTACCTGAATTTATGATGATATTGAGTAATGAAAAAGGCCTAAGTATTGTCCAAATCAGATCAGACAAATGCACTGAATTCATAAAATCATACATCAATGAGTACTGTAGCAAGAATGGCATCACACATGAGACTTCTGCAGCAAGAACTCCTCAACAGAATGGTGTTGCTGAAAGGAGGAACAGAACGTTAAAAGAAGCAGCTAGAACACTGATTGTTGAATCCAAATTGCCTAAGAGGTTCTGGGCAGAAGCCATCAACACTGAATGCCACACTCAAAACAGACCTTTAATCACTAAAGGTCAAGGTAAAACTCCATATGAATTATGGAAAGGTAGATTGCCCAATTTAGCTTATTTTCATATATTTGGTTGCAAGTGTTTCATTCATAACAATGGGAAGGAGCAATTGAAAGCTTTTGATAGCAAAGCTGATGAAGGAATATTTGTTGGATATTCCCAAGTCAACAAAGCTTATAGAGTCTACAATTGCAAAACCTTTGTTGTGGAAGAAACACTACATGTTGTGTTTGATGAATCTATTAATGAGTTCAGGGATAGAAACCTGAATATTGATGAAATAACACAAAGAACAACCAGATTGAGGCTTCAAAATATGGAAATAGTGTTTGTAGATGTTGCCCAGCCTGAACTTCATGGAGATCAGCACTTAGACAACATCCCTGGTGGCAATCAACCAATAGACAACCAGCCTGATGGAGAAATTGAACTGACTGACTCCATCCCAGTTCAAAACCAGGTAACAACTACCAATGAAGAAGCAGGCTCTGCTGAGGTAGTAAGTGGATCCAATATTCAAGGGGGAACCAATGAAAATGTCAATATCCCTGACAGTGAGGACAATAACCCTGAATATGATCCTGAACTTGATCCTTCAATTAACTTTCATGAATTTAATGAATCTAGTGATCCAACTTCAGAAGAGGACAATCCTCTTGAAGGAATCAGGTCTAGGAGGACTTGGTTGCATGACCACCCAACTAGCCTAATACTTGGCAACCCAAGTGAAGGGATCAAAACTAGAAGATTTCATGGAGAAAGTTCTCTATTTTGTTGTTTCCTTTCAGAATAGGAACCAAAAGACATTGAGGAAGCACTTCAAGACACCAACTGGATCATTGCCATGCAAGAAGAACTGAACCAGTTCACCAGAAATGAAGTGTGGGAGCTGGTGGATAGGCCAACTCATCAAGATGTCATTGGAACAAAATGTGTGTTCAAAAACAAGAAAAATGAAAATGACATCATTGTGATAAACAAAGCAAGACAGGTGGCCAAAGGATATTGTTAATCTGAAGGGATTGATTATGATGAGACATTTGCACCAGTGGCCAGACTTGAAGCAATCAGACTCTTCTTGGCCTATGCAGCTCACATGAGATTCAAGGTGTATCAAATGGATGTGAAGAGTGCATTTCTCAATGGAGTGCTGAAAGAGGAAGTATATGTTGAACAACCCCCAGGCTTTGAAGAAGGAGACAAGGTGTACAAATTAAAGAAAGCCCTTTATGGGTTGAAGCAAGCTCTAAGAGCTTGGTATGACACCTTATCACAGTTTCTTCTAGATCATGGTTTTGTCAAAGGTACTGTTGAGAGAACCTTGTTACGAATCTGTGAAGGAGATGATATCTTGTTAGTCCAAATCTCTGTGGATGGCATCATATTTGGATCTCCAAATGAGAAATTGTGTGAGAAATTCTCAAAACTCATGCAAAGCAAATTTGAGATGTCCATGATGGGATTGATGAACTTATTTTTGGGACTTCAAGTCACCCAATCAAAGAAATGAATCTTCATCAACCAAGTTAAATACACAAGGGACATGATCAAGAAATTTGGATGTGCAACCAGCAAACCAATCAGAATTCCAATGAACACCAATTGGAAGATGGATCCCGATGAAAGTGGAGAATCAACCAAATCCACTGAATACAGAGGCATCATAGGATCATTACTATATCTCACTGCAAGTAGGCCTGACATCACATTTGCAGTTGGAGTATGTGCTAGATTTCAAGCAAATCCAAAGAAGAGCCATGTTGAAGCTGCCAAGAGAATCCTAAGATACCTCAAGGGAACTGAGAATCTTGGATTATGGTATCCAGCTGATGACAACATTGAACTCACTGGATTTTCAGATGCTGATTATGGAGGCTGCAGAATTGACAGAAAATCCACCTCAGGGACATGTCAATTCTTGGGAAGCAAATTGATCTCATGGCTCTCAAAGAAGCAGAATACAGTTACCACATCAACAACTGAGGCAGAATATGTAGCAGCTGGAAGTTGCTGTGCTCAGATACTTTGGCTCAGACAGCAATTGAGAGACTACAAATTCATCACAAATCAAGTTCCAATATTTTGTGACAATAATAGTGCAATTGCTATTTAACAAAATCCAGTACTTCACACCAGGTGCAAACATGTTGATATCAAGCACCACTTCAATAGGGATCATGTGGAGAAAAAGGATATCAAGCTTATCAAAATTCACACTGATAAGCAAAAAGGTGATATCTTGACAAAGCCATTAGCTGAAGCAAGGTTTCTGGAGTTGTCAGCAGAGTTGGGCTTACTTGATCCAGGAAAGATGGAAAAATGAAGAACAAAGCACAAATGAAGGGGGAAGTTCACTAAATTGAACTTCAGCAAAGTTGACCAAACTCACTGAAATGGCCTGCTCAAAGGAAGAACTCAATAGAGTTGTCCACATGGCTTTCAATAATGTTGGTCAGGATAATTGACCATGTGGGACCCAGTCAGCAACATTGGGACCCACTCAGGCACTTTGGTCGAACCTATTGACAAAAATAAAGGTCAAATCACTTATCAGGACGTTTGTCCAAACTGATAAGGTGATAAGTGCTATTTTTAGCATTGATTAGACATTTAAAGGAATTCTTGGGCAAAGAGTAGCCTATTTTTAGGATGGCGTGTGATATTAAAGCTTTAACCCCCAAATGGTCATTCCAGCATTTAATGCAAAATCCTTAAAATATTGCATTAATTACTGAGCCTCTAATCAAAGCCATTGATTATCTTAATACCTACATCTAACCGTTCCTAAGCCCACTACCCCACTTTATCCACGTTGCCTTGTGATTTGTCCACTCCCTTATGATATTATCCAACGGTTAACAAAACCACTGAATATAAAAACCTTCAGTTTTTACTTCCATTCTTACGCACAAACCCTTTCAAAACCCTTAAGCAATAATTCTGAAAAACCTTCAAACTTTTAAACCATACTTACACACTTTCAATCCATCCATTCCTTCAAACATCCATGGCTCCAAAACTCAAAAGAGAGGAACTTATCAACTTCAATGTAGGCTCCTAAGTTGAGTTAATATCGAGGGAAGCTAAAGAAAATGTCTAGAGGGGGGTGAATAGACTTTTCTAAAATCTTTCGATATATCAGAATTACAATATGCGGAATACGAAATTAATAATGAGCCCAATTCAAGATTATACTCAACTTATATTTAAGAACTCTGTTCTATACTCAACTAGTCAAGTTTAGTTAAGTAGTTAAAACAATTAAGCAATTTAAACAATCAAAACAGTAAAGTAAATCAAACACGAGATTTATAGTGGTTCGACAACTTGTCTACATCCACTCTCACAAACCCAGTTGTGAAATTCTTATTAACTCGTCCAATGGAGTAATATGTTCTTGTGGCTTTAAGTCCCAAGAAATAAGACTTAGATCTTCTCGATAACACTACCAAGTGCCTCTTCGATCTTACTAGCGATTTACAAGTATCTAGCAACTTGAAACAACAAAAGAAAATAAAACTTCTCTTCGTTCAGTAGTAGCCTTCTTTGATCTTCACTTGACTTGTGTAGCTTCACTTTCTGAACTTCAATCTCTGAGAGAAATTTCTTCACTTGAATCTTCAATAATGCTTGCAGTATCAATATTTCAGTAGTCGTATCAGTATCTCAGTAATCAGTAGTCTTCAAATGATAAACTTCTTCAAGTATTTATAGACTTCGAACTTCAAGAACTCAGGTAGTTGTAACCAACCTTTCTTGATAACTGATTTCAACTGAATCTTCTTATATCCATACACGCGTTTCTTGTTACGAATTAGTTATTCCATAACTAACTTCTCCATCCTTATCTTTCACGCGTATTTGTAACCAACTTCATGTTAACTTGTCTTGTGTAGTCTAGTAGATGCACTTGTCTTGTAGTCCACCTGTCTTGAGTAGTAGACTGGTCTTCTCTTCTAGTGCAGTAGACTTCTAATAGAACTAATCTAGTCCTATCATCTAACCTAACAAGACTATTACATTACATTAAGCTTTTATAATACAAGCTTAGTCAACTTATAAATCTATACAACAAATCTATCTATTATATAGAAATATCATGAGCTCTATACAACAATTATAGCTCAAAAACAAACTAATCAATGTAAACATATACGAACAGATATGAAGTACTTATACATCGTACTTATCTTTTAAATATAAACAATACTTTTCTTTTCATGTGAACTCTACTGATCTGTTCAAGATGACTTCAACTCAACTAGACTAGATTAGTCAACACTTAGAAAATATTCAAACTATTTTTGGCTTATCAAAACTTCATCTCATCTTTTCATCATTTAGAACTTGTCTAGGATTCATATCCCAACAATTTCCC
Organism: Galeopsis tetrahit; assembly: GCA_963675135.1. NCBI lineage: Eukaryota > Viridiplantae > Streptophyta > Magnoliopsida > Lamiales > Lamiaceae > Galeopsis > Galeopsis tetrahit. The sequence goes on from OY776127.1 coordinate 32,614,862, forward strand.
CCTTTTTGATGAAGCCAAAACTACTTGAATCTTTTCTCATTAGTAGACTAGTTAAGTAGTTATCTTGTTTTTTAACACCAAATAGTACTTAATTTTTCATTCATTCAAATATGAATCAGTAGATATTACACATCTTTCAAAAATAACAAAATCAGAACAAAACTAAACTATACTGAAAAGTTACCTCTTTCTGAATCTGGAACACAGAAAGCATTTAGTAGTCTAGTATGAATATCCTTGATATGTTCTTCATCTTCAATCTTCTCGTTGTCCAGTAGCTCATCTTCATACTTCTTGATCTGGTTAACATCAGCCCTTTTACCAGAACTAGTCATGGGACACTTCCATTTCGGAAAACCAGGAACAAGAATATTAAAATTCGCACTAGCAGAGATCCTTATGATCAAATTCCAGAGCATCCTATGCTGTCCTTCCATGAATTTATCAAATATAGCATAGAGATCGTCAGAGTTATCAGAATCTCCAAACTTCCTGATAATCCAGTGATCTAGTTCCCATTGCCTTTTCACTTTCATCCATTCTTGACGATGTTCTTTGTCAATGAAGTGGTCAATGAGCTTGTCTTCTATTTGATCTTCATCAGACTTCTGCTTCAACAAACTTTCAATGTGCTTCTCAATTTTCTTCTTCTTAGTATAATGAGCTTCATCACTTGGCTCATCAATCTTTTGCTTCTTCATAACAGTTGACTCAGGAGTAGGTTCTTCAATATGAATAGACTTCCTTTTCGATACTATTCTTGTCTGAACTTCAGCTTCTGGAGATACAATAGCCTTGCCCTTCTCCTTCTTCTTCAACTCATCTGCTTCAGCCCTGGCTTGGTCAAGTTCAGCAGTCTTAACCAACCTGCCTTTGCCTCTCTTAGGCCTCTTAAGATCTTGCATGGCTTCAGCAGCATCTTTAGCCTCTGGTTCAGCACTAAATGTATCTTTCTCACCTTCAGCAACAAATCCAGTGAAACGAGTCATTTTATCCATTATAGCTTGCTTCATAAGGTTTGTAGCTTTTTCAATCTGCCTTTGATGAGAACCTTCCTGACTCAACTTATCAAGTCTGGTCGCCACCAACTCCAGCTTCTGAGTAGATAAATTCAACTCATTCTTAAAATGGGTTGCAGTCAGACGTAACTTCTTATTTTCATCAGTCATAGCAGAGATAAGTTGTTGAGCCTGAGCTAACTGATCATAAGCTTCCTTCCTCTGAACATCAGCAACTTCAATTCTCGCTCTATAGACTCTTTCCAACTTCCTGGATTCAGTAGCTAGAACACGAGCAAAATCGACTGAACTTTTTTCTGAGTATTCAACCTGATCTTGGAGAAATCCTTCAAGCTGTTCAAACATATGTTGTCTGTATTCATCATCAATCTGATTGACTGCATTCACGATCATATCTTTTGAACTTGTCACAAGGACACTGTTTTGTTCAATAAGAGTCTTCTGTACATCAGATTTGAGAAAATCATCAATTGACGATTTGATGACAGCCTTCAATTCTTCTTTCAACTCATCTATTGAAGCGGCTGGGATAGCTTGAGACGACTGTCCAACCTCAACATGAGTAACATCAATCATGACTTCATCTACTGGAGTTGTCAAAACTTTCACCAACTGATCTTCTGAAGCAGTAGTCAAGACCTCGTCTTCGACTAGTTCAACCTCTGGAAGCACACTTCCAGCCATAGCTCTTAAATTAAGTTGAGGAGAGTAAGGAATAATAGCTAACCTTGCTTCACGAGCCTTCCTTTCAGCAGTAGCCACGTCCTTCTTCAATAAGGCATGCAACCTCTCCATGTATCCACATAACTCTATGGGAAGTAAAAAATCAGAATATCGATTAATAAACTTGAAATCTGACCTTGGACTATCAGCATGGTCCATCTGAAATTTGAACACAATGCCTCTCAACTGATCTGAGACATTGTCTAAATCTATGACTGGATCAGTAGACTGGATCAACTCAGCTTGATCAGCTTCAAACATCACAATATCTTGCACAATATCAAATTCTGGAACCTGAACACCCACATCAAACTGGAATTCTGAACTCATCAAGTCGTCAGAAATACCAAGTAATCTTTTGGCAAGAGCAGTGATAGCATGATTTGGGAAAAGCTTTGAGTGGTCACAAACACCACTATTCTCCTTCTGCTCCATTTCCCAATCCATGAAATTAGAAATGCCACCTTTCCCTAAGATGACTTCGAAGAGATCGTCTGTACCAGACTTCTTCAAGGCCACCCAAGTGCATATTCTAACCAGTTTCTCAAACTGTTCTGAAGAGTAGTCGACTTCGACAGATGAGAGCTGCTTCTTCAAATTTTTGCTCATCTTCGAACGGATTCGCTTCTCTCTTAGACACATGGGATAGTAGACCAAGGATTCGAATCTAGCTTCAGTCGGGGTCTGAGTAGATGGGGTCTCTAACTCAGTTGTTGCAGTGGCAACTGTCGTCTGATCTGAAGTAGATGAGATAAAGGGTTCAACATATTCTGTTGAGGGTAAGGATAAACTTTGGTCTGTGGTTTCTTGGGGCTTTGACGTGTCTTGGTTTGGTGTGACAACTGTCGGAGTATCAGTTGTATCTAATTTGGGAGTGTTTTCGGGTAGGCTGACCCTCAGCGGATATGCTGTCAGCACTTGTGAGGTTGAGGGAATAGGTCTAGGCCTAGATCGATGTGATCTTGCCTTGGTTCGAACAAAAGAGGGAATAACGGGAATAGAAACATCTTGAGAGGAAGTACTAACCTTCGAACTTGACTCTTCTGGAGGAGGATGAGTTCCAACTCTCACTAGCGTATATAACTCGGGAATTTGAGAACTTGGCTCTTTCTCCTCTTCCGACTGAGTCTTCTCAGAGTCTTCTGCACTAGATGAGTCTTGTGCAGCTTCCATTGACTTGTCTTCAGCGGACTCATCTTCTGAAGAACCAGACGCACCAGCATAAGGCAAAGCTTCCATGGGGTCAATTCTGGCTTGCCTAGATGCAGCTGGCCTAGCAGCAACTTGTTTCCTCACTGCCTCCTTCTTCAAGTAAAATTTCAAAGGATGGAATGGCTTTCCTTTACTCCATTTCGTCTTGTTTGGCATTAGGAGAGGGAGTAGGATACTTAACTTATTACCATATCCAACGGCAGTAGATACCACCCAATTCCGAGTATTGTCATCTACTCGAACACTTCGCTCAAAATACATGATTCGATCTGCAATTAGCTTGAACCAATTACATTCAGTAATACCATCAAAAATTACAGCCATAACCCTTGCCTTCATAAAGGTCACAGAGTCATGAGACCCCGTCGAACTTAACAGAATTTTGCTGGCAATATCCAATAATGTGCGATATTTTTTAAGAAGGTCCGCCTTCTTGACTGGAGCATACTTGCCATCTGGTTTCTGCTTCAGCTTCTTGCCACAGAAAATGCTCAAGTATCGAATTTCTTGCCCAAGAGCATAATTATCAACGTCAATTGTTCCGGTGGGCAGCTTCAGATGTTTGAACATCGCTTCTCGAGTGATTTGCACACGATCTTCACCAATGAAAGACTCAAGTATATCGCCTTGTCTGATGACGTTCGCATAGAACTCTAGCACCTCCTCCTCCAAGACCACTTGGGGAAATGCTTCTAGACAAGGTTTGAGCCCACATCGAGTGCATTTAGTCAGAATCTCGGCATTGACATCTGAGTGATTGCCTTTGAAGAACACAGATGGTTCAACATTCACTTTGTTATCGGAGATGTACCGGCCTAGGTCAAATGTGACCTGCATGTTGGTTCTTAGATCGAAGATAGATCGAATAGACATCTCAAAAAGATCAGTAAATAGATTGCTTGAGAATAGGGAGAAGAAAATCTTCTTGCGAGAAAGGGAGTTAGAAAAATTGTGACTAAATCGTGTGAGAATTTGGGGTTTTGATCAAAACGGTTAAGACCTTTGGTATTCGGTTACGGAACCGAGAGTATTATGTATTTTGATATTGTAAACTTTGAAATCCGCCCCTTCTTAGTTAGAATAGAGGAGTGAACTCATCTGTCCTAGTGTAGATGAGTGAGAACTGGATGTATACACCACTTCAAATGAGAGTGTATAAATCTAATTCAAGGGTTTTCAAATTTTATCAATACCTAATTACTATAACATCCTTAATCCGTTCTGATTAAACACTTAGCATTGTAGAATCAAAAGAACACTTAGCTTGTCTGTTCGAGTCCATCCAGAACAGACGAGTAGACTTAAGCTTCACCAGACGAGTTGGCTTAAGCACACAAGACGAGTTCCCCCTTCGCCTGTGCATGTCTATTCTGAACATCGAACGACTTCATGTACCTAACTTATCATATTCAACGTGTAATCGATGGTACAAGTAGAGTAACAATAAATAAGATGAATATCAATCTAAAGTAATGATCAAGGTTTCGAACAAGATGACTATTGACTAACATAAGAGTCAACATAAGGATATTTAAGAAATCATGGATTCCCCCTTAATTGTTTACTCCCTTAGTATTACCCTCAGCTTTACCAGCTTCCTCATCGGGTTGTCTGGTCATCTATTCTAGCCTTGTATACATGTCTGTTGCGTGAGTAGTCGAGTGCTCTAGTCTAGTGATCTTGTCTCCATATTTCGTTTGATGTACCTGTCTGGTTAGTACACAACTATAGGCAAGTAGGGTCTAAATCAATTAGCCCTAAACTAATGCATAACTCACGAAACCGTGCCTCAGCTAATGGTTTTGTGAAAATATCAGCTCTTTGAAAATCAGTATGAATCTTTTCCATCTGAATATCCTTCTTTTCAACATGATCACGTATGAAATGATGTTTCACATCAACATGCTTACAACGTGTGTGTAATACAGGATTTTGTGTAATGGCAATAGCACTATTACTATCACAGAATATAGGGACATTTGATTCACAAATATTATAATCTCTAAGCTGTTGAATAAGCCATAATAATTGACTACAACAACTACCAGCAGCCATGTACTCGGCTTCAGTAGTAGAGGTAGCAACATTTGTCTGCTTTTTCGAAAACCATGAAATGAGTTTTGTGCCTAAGAATTGACAAGAACCAGATGTAGATTTCCTATCTATTCTACAACCACCAAAATCAGAATCAGAGTAGCCACTTAGAGATAAATCATCATTTGAAGGATACCATATACCACGATTGATGGTTCCTTTCAAATATTTCAGAATCCTTTTAGTGGTTTCCATATGACTCTCTTTTGGATTAGATTGAAAACGAGCACATACACCAACATAAAATGCAATATCAGGTCTACTAGCAGTCAAGTAGAGTAATGAACCAATAAGACCACGGTAATGAGTTTGATCAGTACATTTACCATTCTCGTCTGGATCCATCCTGTAAGTAGGTTGCATAGGTACTCCAGAAGATTTACATGTCTTAATACCATACTTGTCTAGTAGATTACGAGTATATTTTGCTTGATTTATGAAAATCCCTTCTGGGGTCTGTTTTACTTGAAGTCCAAGAAAGTAATTCATTTCACCCATCATAGACATCTCAAATTTACTTTGCATGAGTGTTGAGAAACTTTCACTCAGCTTTTTGTTAGGTGAACCAAAAATGATGTCATCTACGTAAATTTGGACGAGTAAAATGTCTTTCCCTTCTTGTCTTCTAAACAAGGTTCTGTCTACCTTGCCCTTAGTAAAACCATTTTCTAATAGAAATTGAGAAAGAGTATCATACCAGGCTCTTGGAGCTTGCTTTAATCCATATAAGGCCTTCTTTAATTTGTATACCTGATTACCTTTGACTTTGAAACCTGGGGGTTGTTCAACATACACTTCTTCCGCAAGAATACCGTTAAGAAATGCACTTTTAACATCCATTTGATATACAGTAAATTTCATGTAAGCGGCATATGCTAGGAACAATCGAATGGCTTCTAGTCTAGCAACAGGAGCATATGTTTCATCATAATCTATGCCTTCAGCTTGTGAATAGCCTTGGGCGACTAGTCTAACCTTATTACGAACAACTACATCATTCTCATCTTTCTTATTCTTGAAAATCCATCGAGTGCCAACTACATTATGATGTTTTTGTCTATCGACAAGTTCCCAGACGTCGTTTCGAACAAACTGATTCAACTCGTCTTGCATAGCGATGATCCAATTACTATCAGCTAAAGCCTCTTTGATGGTTTTAGGCTCGATAGCTGAGAGGAAACAACACCAGCAAAACAGAGATGGACTAGATTGTTCTTGTGACTCAAAGAGTTGTCGTCTAGTCTTCACACCAACAGTAGAGTCACCAATAATATTTTCAGTATTATGTGCTGATTTCCATGTATTTCTATTCTTAACAATAGTACTATCATCTATATCATGTACGGCATCATGCATGTCAACATCATTATCATCAGAAGATTTAATAGGAGTAGACGAGTCGACTAGTTTAGGCATGTCAACTGGTCTAGTAGAGTTACCTTGAGCACTTACCTTCTTCTGGTCATCTGACTCGAGAGCTTTCATGAATGGATTGTATGCTTGAACGGATTCATATATCTCTGAATCTTTGTCAGATTCGATAGTTAGCTCAGTAACTTTCTCACTGATCTTGTTGGCAGACGCGTCCTGTTGAGATTCTTCGAAAACCACATGTGGTGTTTCTTCCACACATAGGGTAGAGTAGTTGAATACTCTGAATGCTTTGCTAGTTGAGGAGTATCCTAAGAATATCCCCTCGTCTGCTTTAGCATCAAATGCATTCAACTTGCTTTTCCCATTGTTATGGATGAAACACTTACATCCAAATATATGAAAATATGAAACTCTGGGTTTTCTACCTTTCCATACCTCATAGGGCGTCTTACCTAGTGCTTTATTGATAGCACTTCTATTTTGTGAGTGGCATGCAGTATTGATGGCTTCTGCCCAAAACTTCTGAGGCGTATTATACTCTGTCAGCATGGTCCTGCAGGCCTCCTTAAGAGTTTTGTTCCTTCGCTCTGCTACTCCATTTTGTTGTGGTGTCCTAGCTGCACTAGTAAGGTGCTTTTTGACAGGACGTGCATACATGTGACTTATAGTAGACTTCATTGGGAATACCTTCCACAAGGTAGTCTCTGGCTATCTTATTAAGAACCTTAAAGTTTAGATGACAGAGGCGTCTATGCCAGAGCCAGCCAAGTTCTTTAGGATTCTTAGTAAGTAGACAGGTGTCCCTCGGACAACTGTTCCAGTTTACTATGTACACACTTCCTTGTCTAATGCCGACCAGTAAGACTGTGTGTGTTTTCTTGTCAGTGATTTCACATTTCTGACTCTTGAACTGCACCTTGTATCCACGATCACAAAATTGTGAAACAGAGAGTAAATTGTATTTCAAGCCTTCAACATAAGAAACATCTTGAATCTCTATGTCTCCATTCCGAATGTAACCAAATCCTTTGGTAACAGCAGTGGAGCTATCACCAAATATCACTTTTGGTCCTTCTTGCTCATGGTAGCTTGATAAGAGAGTCTTGGTACCAGTCATGTGGTGCGAACAGCCACTGTCTATGTACCAAGTTTCTCCAGTTGAGCCACCCTTCTTGTATAGATCGAGTCGACCCTGCAATAGAAGATATTTCATAATTTAGGTACCCTCCTTGTTTATTGGGGTCCTGGGGGGTTAGTCGAGTTCAATGGAATCCAAATGTACATTGGAGTCTTGAACAAGTTTGATCTTCTGAGCTTACGACCATATTTGTTGCAAAATAAGACCTTGTTGTCCTTATCTGGCCTATCAGTCGAGTTCGGGTCTACTCTTTGGAGATAGCCTTTCGACTTGATCTCTACTTGAGCAGGCACTTGTCTATGATAGTCAGAGTAAGGTTTGTATGCATTCGGTCCATACGGTTTATAGACATGTTTAGGTCTTTCTTCTCCTTTGATATCATATGACAAAGGTGGAGGATATAGAACAGCTTGTGTACGATATTTTGGACCTTCCTGTCTAGGTCTAGACGAGTAGAGTTGAGACTGCCTTATGAAAGGAGGTCTAGACTCTTGTCGTCTAGTCTGTACTAGTCTAGTACTCGTCTCCTCAGGATACCAGTCCTCGTATCTGACCTGATTTGGTCGTCCACGATTCCTAGTCCTTTGTTGACTTGTCTTAAACGGAACAGGCTTGTTGTTAACTTTCTTTTTACCTCCCTTGGTAATAGGAATGTTAACTTGAGCTTGTTTTGGTACAGTACCTTTAGATGGAGTTCCAATATCGTATATCATTGGTTCTTTTCCTTTATCATTAGTCAAAGAACTTGAGATGAAAATAGTAGGGTTCTTAGGAACTTGAGTAGATGAGCTGGGTGTCTCAGCACCTATGCCTGTCTTGTCAGCAGGAGCCCTATACCTATCTGACAGTTCAAGGTTAACTTTAGATGAGTTAACCAGGTCAGTAAGTTTAAGGTCTAAAGTGACAACCTCGGTTTCTAAGAACTTATTACGTTCTTCAAGCTTTTTGAACTTGCTTTGTAAAACATTGAATTCATGTTTCTCAGTAGCATGTGTCTTAAGTAGGTCTTGATACAACTTGTCTGTCAATGCACACTTGTCTTTGAGTTGACTCAACTCTTCTTGCAAGCGTTCATTTAGGACTGTTATATTAGGATCTACTTTAGACTGAGCTTCCTTAAGATCAATGATTTCTTGTCTTAAGATGATGTTTTCGTCACTGACTTCAATGAATGCCTTGTTGGCAAGTAGGAGGTCGTCTTCAACTGCACTAGTAGAGTGCTAAAGACTACTCCCTACTTTGCTACTGGCAGTGTCACTTTCATCAGAATCTGATTCATCACAAGATTGAAAAGATGTAGCAGATGATACCTCTTGGTCGATTTTAGCCATGCAGCATAGACCATCATCTACTATGAAAGCTTCATCGTGATCTGGTTCAGACGGGTAGCTAGATGAGGACGATGGCAACTCGTCTGAGTCAGAGTCAGAGTCATCATTGGCCATCATTGCCTTCTTACCACGGTTGTATCTTCTTTCCCTTCGTGCTTTGCGTTCTTCTCGATCATCGGTACTCAGGTCTGGACATTCATATATGTAGTGACCTGGCTTCTCACAGTTATAGCACAAGATATCATTAGTAGCCTTTTTAATAGGAGAGTTGTTCCTTCGTTTATCACGTCTATCAGAACGAGTAATCTTCCTACCATCAGACTCTCTATCTTGTCTGTTACCTTTCGAGACTTCGTCTCTCCTTTCGGACGAGTTTCGGTCTCGTCTGGTCTCAGACGAGTTCTTAGAAGCAGACCCTCTATGCTCTCTATAGAACTTCTTATATCTTCCGAAACGTTTATTCAGCCTATCAAACTTTCTAACCATGAGGCTTACCTGATCCTTCAGACTAAGATCAGTATCTAACTCGTCTTTCACAGAAGCAGACCTAGTCTTAGTCTTGGACCTGTCTATCTTAGACGAACTAGCCTTAAAAGCAACGTTCTTAGATACAGCATGTTCTCTGTCACTACTTACTATGGGTTCATCTTCGTCTAGATCAAACTCATGGGCCTTTAGAGTTTGAAACATGGTTTCTGCTGTCCATACGTCTATATCTTGGGTATTCTTAACAAGCATTTTTACCATTTTCCATCGACTATCAAGGCTTTTGAGGATCCTAAGATTGATTTCACATGGAGTATAAGATTTACCAAGGACTTCCAAGTCATTCATGATTTTAGTAAAACGAGTATCCAACTGGTCTATTGTTTCACCAGCTTTCATATGAAATGATTCGAATCTTTGGACTGCAGTGGAAAGCTTGCTTTCTTTGATTAGGGATGTCCCTTCACAAATGATAGCTAAGCGATCCCACATTTCTTTGGCAGTTTTACATTTTAACACTTTTCCCAGATACTCGTTAGGAAGAGTGTGTAAGATGTAATTCTTGGCCAAGCTATCCAAATTATTCTGTCTCATTTCTTCTGAGGTAAGTTCTGACCTTGGTTTCTTGACGAGTGTACCCACGGGTTGATTTGTGTCAAGGGCAGTAGTGTTTGGGATCATGGTCACTATTGGACCTTCAGTGATGACGGAGATCATTAAGTCGTGAGTGGAACTGAAGATGGCTTCCATCCTTAGCTTCCAATAGTCATAACCTGGAACTTAGGTAACTTGTTAGCGCTGATCTCAAGAAACATGATTTCAAGAAATAAGTGCTAAGTAGAGTTATGATCAAGAATAACAGATATGTCAAGAACAGGGAGCACGAAACAGATATAACAAGAATATTTGATCCAGAACACGTATGCAAGAACAATCAAGGACCAAGACTTCACCCTAAGTCTTAAGTCGGTTATCAAGAAACAGCAGTTCGTAAACTACTGCTCTGATACCACTTGTAGGCCCCTAAGTTGAGTTAATATCGAGGGAAGCTAAAGAAAATGTCTAGAGGGGGGTGAATAGACTTTTCTAAAATCTTTCGATATATCAGAATTACAATATGCGGAATACGAAATTAATAATGAGCCCAATTCAAGATTATACTCAACTTATATTCAAGAACTCTGTTCTATACTCAACTAGTCAAGTTTAGTTAAGTAGTTAAAACAATTAAGCAATTTAAACAATCAAAACAGTAAAGTAAATCAAACACGAGATTTATAGTGGTTCGACAACTTGTCTACATCCACTCTCACAAACCCAGTTGTGAAATTCTTATTAACTCGTCCAATGGAGTAATATGTTCTTGTGGCTTTAAGTCCCAAGAAATAAGACTTAGATCTTCTCGATAACACTACCAAGTGCCTCTTCGATCTTACTAGCGATTTACAAGTATCTAGCAACTTGAAACAACAAAAGAAAATAAAACTTCTCTTCGTTCAGTAGTAGCCTTCTTTGATCTTCACTTGACTTGTGTAGCTTCACTTTCTGAACTTCAATCTCTGAGAGAAATTTCTTCACTTGAATCTTCAATAATGCTTGCAGTATCAATATTTCAGTAGTCGTATCAGTATCTCAGTAATCAGTAGTCTTCAAATGATAAACTTCTTCAAGTATTTATAGACTTCGAACTTCAAGAACTCAGGTAGTTGTAACCAACCTTTCTTGATAACTGATTTCAACTGAATCTTCTTATATCCATACACGCGTTTCTTGTTACGAATTAGTTATTCCATAACTAACTTCTCAATCCTTATCTTTCACGCGTATTTGTAACCAACTTCATGTTAACTTGTCTTGTGTAGTCTAGTAGATACACTTGTCTTGTAGTCCACCTGTCTTGAGTAGTAGACTGGTCTTCTCTTCTAGTGCAGTAGACTTCTAATAGAACTAATCTAGTCCTATCATCTAACCTAACAAGACTATTACATTACATTAAGCTTTTATAATACAAGCTTAGTCAACTTATAAATCTATACAACAAATCTATCTATTATATAGAAATATCATGAGCTCTATACAACAATTATAGCTCAAAAACAAACTAATCAATGTAAACATATACGAACAGATATGAAGTACTTATACATCGTACTTATCTTTTAAATATAAACAATACTTTTCTTTTCATGTGAACTCTACTGATCTGTTCAAGATGACTTCAACTCAACTAGACTAGATTAGTCAACACTTAGAAAATATTCAAACTATTTTTGGCTTATCAAAACTTCATCTCATCTTTTCATCATTTAGAACTTGTCTAGGATTCATATCCCAACATTCAATGATCCATCTCTAGACATTGACTTCACTTACCTCAGTAATATAAACTTTTTGTGGCCTTTGACAGCCCAGATGAGGAAGTTCATCCTATTCTCAAATGGCTGAAAGATGCAGGGCTTGAGCAATTTTTGGGAACCAAACCTGATTCTTGCCTCAACCCCTATATGGCTGAGTTCTTTGCCTATCTCAGGTGGAAAGGCAAAAAGGGTGATGTTTGTACCCAACTCACCTATGCAGAAGAAGGAGAAAAAGAAGAATCTCAACACACCATAATCTTCGCATCAGAAGATTTGGATGCCAGCTTTGGGCTACCTTCTGAAGGACTCAATCCAAAATTTTATAGAGAAGGAGAGGAGCAGGAATTCTCAAATGAGTGGATGAAGGTTCCTCAAACGCTTGTAGGTGCCCAAAACAAAAAGACTTTGAAAGTTAAGTATGAGCACTTGTTTGATGTTGTGGTGAAGAGCCTATTAAGTCATTCTGGCAGTGTGGAGCAGATAAGCTTGCCAAAATTGAGGGTAATGGCAGCTGTAATTGATTCTGCTGAGAAAGGAATCAAGTTTGACTGGAAAACCTTCATCTTAGGAAAGACGATGAATGAAAAGTTCAAATTTAAGGAAATGAAGCACCACAAGATTGTGGTAGATAGAAAGCTCCAGTATTGCACAAGAGCAAGTTTGCTCTTGGAAAGATTTGCTCACTACACTCATCTGCAAGCCAAACCCAAACACTTTCTAGCACAGAAAGTGATGTTTAGAAAGCTCTCCACCAAGACAGAAAAGAGGAAGCAAGGTGATGCAGCAAACCAAGCCTTAACAGTTCCACGTGTTACCAGATCTTCTCCAAGGAAAAGAAAGGCTCAAACCACCAAAACCCAACTAAAAATGAAGAAGATGAAGCAGATTCTCAGTGAATCATCTCCAGAAAGTCAATCCAAGAGTGGTGGAGCCACCTCTGAAGAGATTGACAAAGTTTAACAAGAAGGGTTCAACCCTCCTGAAGCTGATGAAGAGTTTAGGGTGATTGTCCCTTTGCAGCCAGAACCATTCATTGAATACAGAGACCTTGAGAAGCCTACAAGGTCTGAGAGAAGAAGGAGAATCATCAAAACTTCTGAAAAGAAGAAGTTAATGGAGGAATAAAAACAACAGAAGGTGTTTTTTAGGGAGATTAGACAAGAAAGTAGGTCTAACTCCAAAACAAAGTCAAAGTCCAAAGGCCCTGGAGCCAACTCCCCTGATATTCAGCCTCAAAGAATATCACCAACACATGAGTCTCCAAAACCTGAAGAGGAGGAGTGAAAGACACTTGAAGATGCCCCAATCATTGCCAAAAAGACCTATTCTCCTGAAGGTGCTCCTGACAGGGTAGACATTGATGTTTTGGCTGATCTTGCTGATGAAGAAGATAGACATTTCTCCCCTCTTGATCCAATATTACTTTCATATACCAAACTCCTTGAAACTGCACTTCTTGAAGGTGATCAATTCAATCTACCACCCACTCAGTCTATTCCAATTAACCTTTCTTCTACCCCCTGAGGAACATTGCTCTCTACAGCAACTGAGACCAAATTGATTCCCATTTCTTCTGAACCCAATCTATCTGAATCCCAACTCAACCTTTCTGAAACCCAGCCCAACCTACCTGAAGCTCAGACCAATCCTTCTGAATCCAAAACCAACTCTTCTGATGACAACAATGATGATGAGGATAAAGAAGAGTATATATATGAAGGCATGCTGAGGCAGATTGCCAGAGGAAATGTTGATCAGCTATATCCAGGGTTGAAGGATTACCCAAGACTTCAGCAGCAGTTCTATGATCTCAGGGCACTTGTTGAGATCAAGGATAGAACCATTGTGGAAATAGCACATGCTATCAAAGATAAAGGTGCTAACTGGTGGCAGGTTGAAGAGAACAGACTATTGCACTTTGCTAATGTCAAGAAAACAAGTGTGCTGACCACTGAAGCATTGTTCTGCACCATTATGCATGAAAAGGTGATTGCTAAAAGAGAAAGATTGGCTAAAGGAATAAGGCATCCTGATAGCACCTCAGATGATGCAGATGATGATGATAATGACACCACCAATCCCAATCCTCCTGGACCCAATCCTGCTAAGGTACATTACTTGACCTATTCTTCCATTCAGGACTCTGAGAAATAAGAGGAGTTGACCAAGGGTGGTGACTCAGTCCAAGAAGCATTGGCCAAGGATGGTTCTTCTGAGCCTGAGGCACAGATGAACAATGTTGAGACTTCCACAGGAGAAGCTGGTTTGATTAAAGCCTCATCAGTGTCAGGAAAGTTGGACACTGACCAGCCTTTAATCATTCAGGATGACTCAGTGGACTTGGGAAGCCCAAGCACTGTGATCTCCCATCAATTGCCCTCTATGCATCCTGTTGAGGATATGGAGGTGTCAGGTTTAGGGTCAGAAGGAGTTGAAAAGGATTTTAGTGATGAAAAATCAGATGGAGGAGAAGGTGAGTGTGTGATTATAGGTAGCAAGAGTGCACCACCTAAAGAGGGAGATGAGATTGAAATGTTGGGTGAAGCCCAACATGAGAGTCAGGTTATTCTTCAAGTCAAATCTGAACTTGATGAATCCCTTGGTGAAAGGAGGCCTGATTCTCCAGTGAATGTGAGTTTATCTGATAAAAATGAAGAAAATAATGTAGTTAAAAATGAGAGCAAGGGTGTTGATGTATCAGACTCTTTGGGAGAACAAAAGAAAGAGGGTGATGAGGGTGTTCTACCTAACCCTTTATGTTTTGCAGGTTCAGAAGCTGTCACTCTTGAACATATTTTTGCAGATGCTTCCCTAACTAATATTCCTGTCAACACTGATGTTGACCTTGAGGCAATTTCAGCAAACATGACCACATTGTCCAAGATTTACCTTGAACAAGCAAATGCCACAGAAGCAGGACTGCAACTTGCTTCACAGACTGCCACATCCATTGAGGAGCAGTCAGGCAAGTTGGACACTTTGGGTAGGGAAGTAGGGAAAGCTCATGCTGAAACCTCAGATGCTCTAGATGGTCAAGGGAGGACTCTAGCATCAGTTGAAATGAGGCTTACAGGTTCTGAAGAAGTTGTTCTTCCAACTCTTGATGCCAGAATCAGTGGAGTTGAGTCTGGTCTGCAAACAGTCTCCACTGAGGTCACTAAAGCTAAGGAAGCAATGGCCAAATTTACAAAGACTGTGAAGAAGGAGCAGAAAGGTCTAAAAGAAAGCTACAAGCATAATGTGCTAGCTTTAAAAAGAACAATCAAGGATGCCTTGAGGCAAAGAACAACAGCTCAGAGAAAGAAGGCTGAAGAACTGAAAGTTGCAATGGTGAAGGAGGCTGCTGAGAAGTTCACTGTTGAACTTATGGCCAAGGTCTCTGATCAGGTTGTGACCAATCTTACTGACCTACTGCAGGCCAAACTTGATCAGACCCTGAAGGCTACCTTGGATGAGATTGTAGCCTAGAAAATGAAGCCATAACATTCATGTAGTTCAGTTGATGTATAGATAGGTTTTAGGATTATAAGTTTGTATTCTTCTGTAATCAGCATTGTAAAAGTTCATAACAGTAGATTAGAACAAGATCAGAAGATTAAAGAAGACTCAGAAGACTACTCTGAAGTAAGAAGACTATCAAGAATAAAGAAGAAGCTCAGAAATACAAGTGAAGTATTCTGAAGAAGCGCAGAACAGTTGTTGAGAACTGTGATGACTGGCTCAGAACAGTAAAAGTCAGAACAGTAGTTTACTGTGCTGAGTTGGTGTGATTGAAGAATAAGTTTGGAAAATATATTTAAGGCGTAACTGAAGATATTAGAAGATATGCTGACTTGGAGATAAGTTAAGTTGGTTACAAAAAGGATAAGTTACAAGAAACGTTTTAGAGTTAGTTGAGAGTTAGTTTCACAAACTACTAACTGTCATACTAAAGTCTATAAATACCGTGTAATCTTCTACTGCAAAGACTACTGGTCTAAGAACATTCAAAAGCAATTAAAGTCTAAGAAGAATTCAAGAACTCACAGAGTTAAAGAAGATCAAATCAAGATAATAAGCCACCGTACTGAATTGAAGATTCAAAGGCTACATTCTAGAGAAGTTTTACTTTACTATTTTAGTTTGTGATTTGTTGTATACAAGTGTACTAGTTACTTGTGAAATTACTAGTAGATCGAAGATATACCTGGTGGTATAATCGAAAAGATCACAGTCTTAATCTTGAGACTTTAAGCCACAAGAAACTCAAGAAGGAGTAATAAAACATCACGACAAGAGTTGTGAGAGTGGATGTAGACATTTGTCGAACCACTATAAATCTTGTGTGTTGATTTACTTACTGTTGATATTTGTTTAACATACATATTAAAGATCAAAATCTAAGTTGAGTATAAAACTGAAACTGGAAGTACTGATCTGACCTAGTAAGAACAGTACTATTCAGAACACTGTTCCGCATATAACTCTGATATTTTGAAAGATTTTTAAAAGTTTATTCACCCTTCCCCTCTAGACTTTTACTAGCTTAATAAATCTTAACGCAACTTTGGGACCAACATTCTAATTGTAGTAAGATTAATGTTGGTGGATGGTATAATATTAATGAATTTATTCATAAATGATGGGCTTTATAAAATAAATGGTCTTAAAATAATATAAGGGAAGACCCAATCATTAATATTGGGACAAGACCCATTTTTATAGCCCACAAGAAGGAAACCCTAAGACATTGCACACTATAAATAGGCATTTTCAGATTTTCTGCACAAATTTTGGCACTTCATATCTTGTTAAGAAACTTATTTCACACACACACATAAGACACACACTTTACACACACTCTTCAGCTTCCAGTCAAGTTTCGGTCAACCTTTCGATGTCGGATCAATGATCGCTAGTACCATTGGAAAGATCTCCTCGAGCGCATTTTGGAACACTTTTTCGATTCTCGATCGGAGTTCTAGATCTCCGGTTATGGATGGTCAAAGATGGGTGAAAATTCTTATAGTCGGACCATCAAGCCATAATATCTCGTACAAATATCCGATTTTTATGCTTCTAGTCTTGTTTGAAAGCTGTTTTCATAAGCTTTCTAGAACATGTTTGATTTTTGCAATCGGAGTTGTAAAACTCCAATTATTTTCAGTCAAAGTGTTTAAAAACTTTTAGATCTATTTTATTTTTCCTCTCACTTTCACACACTCCCTCTCTCCCGTTTTCTGGCAGGTGGTGAAGGTATGAGTTGTGGGGTTAAAGTAATGATAAATTAATTATTCCACATTTCATACTTATATATACAAGTAATCATTTGGTAGGTATGTTAATTGTAAAACTGATAAAATGATAACACTTTTGTATTACTTTAATATTTTTGAAATAGGTTTGCAATTAACTAATGTTGTAGTGGAGTATATATAAGGGGGATTTACCAATAAGGTCATTTCACCTATAGTGTTTATAAATAAGAATAAGGTTTAAATTTAGTTACAAATAAGGTCAAAATGCTACTTAAGTGTACAATCATATCATTAACATTTAAAATTGAGGTTTAATATATTTATAAGTCAACAATTTTAAAAACTAATATGCAAATCTTTCTCACTCTCGAAAAATGCGCTATTATTCTACATTCTAAATTTTAAAAACTTTCCAAAACTCTGAAATTCAACATTAATGATCTACATACACATTGTCTTTTCGTCACTTCCATTTCACTAAAGACATAATTCTCGAGTTTTCTAGTGCAGAAAAAGAGAGAAAGGGGTTTTGCACGTGATTCCTTTATGATTTTTGTTTTGCTTTGTATGTAATCCATTGTATTATTTTTCACTTTTGTGGGAATCGAAGATATCTTATTGTTGATCATATACTCTGTTTTCCAGAAGAATTAGACAATTTAAGGTCGATTTAAAGTTTTTTATTCCTGGTTTGAAAGGTAATTGCTTCAAAAGAGTTTTAATGTAAAAACCCCAGAATGCATGTTTGAAATTGCATAGTAGTCTGGGTTTCTTGTTAACTGAAGTGCATTCCAACTATTTTTTCTACAATGCGTATTTGTGAAGCCTTTTATTTGATGAATTTGTTATACAATTCTTATATGTGTAGATGGCAAAATTAAAGATAAAAAAAAAAGGAAAAGTGATTAAAGTTCATGATGTTGAGGAAAGTGTAAAAAGAAAAAGGGAAAAGAGGAAATATCAGCGGGACCATAGAATGAAAACCAGAGGTAAATGCTAATGTTCGGGTTTATGAAAATTTTAATGGTCCATTTGTTGATTCTTAGTTTTAAGTAATGCAAATTTCCAATTATATAACATATACTTTAATTACAAAAGGGAAACCACCTCTATATGCAAAAACACATATAGGCCATACAAAAATGTATAATTAAATTCAAATTTATACATTCTATTGGTTGGATTACAAATGTGGATACTAGATATATATATTATTGAGATATTGTTTTAAATAAGTCTTTCTTGTTTTAAGCTAGAAATCTTTGTTTGTGTGAATGATATGTGGACAAAAAACATTATTTAAAGGAGCGACATGGAAAACATAGAGGTTTGTGATGGAGATTGATGGAGATCAATTAGCAGCAATTAAGGAATGATTAAAAATTGATGACTTGATTTGATTCATATTTTAATTATAATTGTTATTTTTTATTTCAGTACTATAAGCCCACGATAGTGTTGGGCCTTATATTAGGGTTTCTTGAGGTTTTCCTACTAATTAATAGGGAGTGTTTCTTCATTGTAATGGGAGTTGATTTTGATTAGTAAATAAAAGTTAAGATTGTCACCTCAGGGTGTTCATCTTTTCGTGTTTAATCCTTCCGCTACGTTAGTTGGTATTAAGAGACCGGTCACGATGCCTCCTCGCCGTCAACCTCCACTCGCCACCACCGCACAGTATGATGCAGTCGCCGATCTCAGACGTCAAGTGGCCGCTCTCACGGCAGGCCTTAAGGATCTCCGGTAGGTTGTTACCAATAACGCCACGGGAGCACGACACGGCCCCCATCTGACACGTCCTTACGCTGAGAGCCTTCCCAACAGGCGCGACCCACCGCGTTCGGTTCGTTCCGATTCGAATGAGGATGAGACTCTCTTCGACGTTAATCTGTTTGCTCCCTTGGCTCGTGAGCCTAGTTTTTGAGGGGACGACGATCGTCGTTGGGAAACTGGGTTCCAGTTAGAAATTCCTGAGTTCACGGGGGGTCTCGACCCGTGCGAGTTTCTTGATTGGAACACCATAGTTGAAGATATTTTGGATTGTAATGCAGTCCCGGACGAGGTGGATATCGATGGCGATGAAATTATGTCCAATATCACCAAAAGTTTATTTTCATTGGATACATTTTTAATTTGTCTTATTCCCATAAATCCAGGCAATCGTGTTGTAAGATATCTGATATTGTCGTCTGATTCAGGTAATGTTGTAATTATATCTAGTGTCTTTAAGAATTTACAGTAACTCTATCATTTTACAACTTTACACCTAATTTGTTATATTACTAGATTTTGAAAGCGACGTTGAAGGTGAGTAGAGAAGGATTTTGAATTCAACTTCTTAATCAAAAGGTAATTTTGTGTTAAATTTAATTGTTAACTGTATTTGAAAGTTTAATGTTTATTTATAACATAAATTATATTTAGCGTTATTGTTTTGAAATGTAATAAGTCGTGTTCTATCATAATTTTATGCAGAATTTAAAAGTGAGAATGATAGAAGTGAAAAACGATGCAAGGAAATTATGCATCAATCTGATGCTTTGGGTAAAGTTATCGTTACTGATGTATGTTTGTTGGAGATTGACAAATATATGGTTCAGTAATACCTGTGAAGGTGATAACATTAAGTTAATTATGATAAGGTGATAGCATGTTGATTGAGATGAATGGAAAGTAAATTATGAGTTGGAAATTTGAAAATAATCCTTGTGTCTCTCCTTTACATATTTTGACATGAATATGTAGATGAGATCTGTTTATGAAGAAAGCAAATGCATATTTTTTAGAATATGAAGAAATATGTGTTATGTCAATACATAAATAGGTTGATATGCAATAGAAAATTGCATTTTCTGTGGATGTTATGCATGATCTTCTGCATATGTCGCAAAAATATTGACCTTTAATTTCTACTTGATATAATTTATTCTGAAACATTATTTGGATGTTGATATACGAGTGAAAATATTAAGTAATGATGATTAATTTAGAATTATTAAAGAAAATTGAACTTTCTATAATAAGTGTATAAACATTTTTCGCCCGTATGCAGATATTAAATATGTGATTAAATAAATAAAAACCATTAAAACAACAAAATATACTATATAATTCGATATTGTCAATTAATTTAGATTACATATTTAAAATGGACATGGTAATACAAGACTTTGAACATACTTATATGAACGTTGACAAAAAGGCCACGACTTAATATCTTCCATATCAAGATATTCTTTCTTTATGATGTCATACGAGCTGAAATTTATGAACGGTTTAACGCTAAACATCATTACTGACTTTGATTCGTTCAAGAAGCATACCGGATTAAGATAAAAAGAATCTGGCAATATTTCTTCTTTGAAAATAACAACAGTTGACCAGGATGGACCACCGGATGAATAAGTAAGTACGTGCATTTCAAAGACGAATCTACTAACACCCTCTTCGTTAATCGTAAGACAACTGTTGTAAAGTGCAATATTATCTTCAACTGAACAAACCCATCACTACTAAAAAAATACCCCCTATGGTCACGCTTCCTTAATCATGCTTATAAGTATGCGTGACAATATATGGATATAGTGACCACCGCCCTCTAATTAGTTAGAATTAGTGACGCCTAATTTTATTTTCTTAATAAAACCACATGCCCCCTAATTTTATATTATTAACTTACTTTACCAGTTCCCTCAATTTCTTCCATCCCAAGCTACCTTCGTTTCATCGCACCGAGTCGTTCCCACCACTTTCTCTAAAGCAAGTAACTACGAGTTTGTCACACAAATCCTTCATCGTCCCTCTTTCTCCCTCCTCAAATTGCTTTCTCAATGGGATCGATCCTCCGTCGTCCCTCAAATCGCATATCAAACGGTAACAAAGTGATGAATATGTTAAACCTGTCGATTACGTTGAATATTAGCACTCGATTATGACTAATTTGTTATTTTCTTTTGAGATCTAATGTCAATTCATTTATTTGTGATAATTGGGGATTTTAATTGTTCGCTCACAAGTAAAATATGCTAAGTCCTATTAAATTTCATGGGTTTTTTATTTTCTTGTTGTAATTGTGGCGATTTTAATGGATTCGACGTGTAAATGTAAAGATATTCATGTGTTTAAGGTATTGGGTATAGAAATGGAAACCTAGTTTGAGTTTTAGTAGTTTTTTTATTTTATTTTATTTTATTTCAGTTATCTAGTTTATTAGGTCTCTTTATCTGGGAGCAATTGGAACTTTGAGTGGCTTGGATCAGGAAGTCTGTGATTTCTTACTGTTTTACTTTTGTTTGAGTAAGTGTTATATAATGTTATATTGATAAGTAATTGTAGGGTGTCTTTAAATACTGGATTTTGTTTGGGTGTCTTAAAATTCTAGATTTTTAGCAATTTGATAATGAATTGGTGTGGGCAAAGGGGAGGGCAAGAGTGTGGGTTAATTTTTTGTTCTTGAGATCAAAAGTTTGTTGATGAACGTGGCATTTAGTCATGACTAGTTTTTACAATGAATGATGTATTTTAGTGTTACTGATTATCAAGGGAATGAGGTGATAGTTGAATACTTTTGCATAGCTACTTATTTTGAATTAGTAAATACAAAACATTACTCTTACATGTATCAACCATAAAAACCATTCAAATGTCATTTTACATAGTGTAACTAGTTGGGTTTTTTGTATTTAAGGATATTTACAACTAATTGCAGAAGTTTGTAATGTAATGGAATGGAATGACATGGAGTGTTGTCGGTATGAATATTCCTTCTCAATTGCAAGCGGATGCAAACAAATTAATTTCGTTGGTATATAAGGACCGACTATTTTGCATTAATGAATTTTTGTAAAGAAGAATATGTTTGAATCTTTTCCTACTTGCCACTCTGCAATCAAGTAAGTGAAAAATACATAAATATAAGCTTGTTGAATCTGATCAATCAATTATGATGTGAAGGTTGTTAGCATTACTCTTGGAGACGTGCACATTTGTGGAACAGTTTCTTCATTTATACTTTGCAACTTCTGAATTTAGACTTGTAGATTACCCGCACTGGGATTATATTCTGATTCTTTTCTTAAATATATAACAAACCTGCTCAAATTGTTCTTAATTATATTTTGATACTACTTTTGAATCATTATATTTTGATTCTTCAACATTTCTCATTGATCTTAATTTGAACGGTACTTAAGTAATTATGCTTCATTGTTAATGCGTCTTGAAGATTTTGATGTATTTTATACATTCAGGTCAGAAGATTATTGGGGAACCTGTAGTTTCAAGACTAGTCCTGAATGATTCTGCCCTTTGGGATTCAAATTTTCAGGCAACAGCAAATCAAGTTATGTTGGTCCTTGATGGAGTATGACACAAGTGTATGGGGGGGGGGGAATGCACTTGTGTATGCAAATTCTTTCTTTTGTTTTTAAAACAACAGTTTAATTAGATCAGGAGGGTTGTCTGACAACTAGCCTGAGAGAGTTTCTTTAGATACCTGTCCTACTGAAAACTAGAAAGTAATCAATTGGAGAAATATCTAAATGAGTTGCTAAGTGCGGAATGTGGTTGGCATTTTCTTTGAAAGAATACTCCAAGTTAATTTCTGAAAATAAACAGTTGATCAGGGACTTTGTCCAAAACAGTTTTTCTTAACTTACGGAATTAACCCCTTTTGAAATGAATGATTGTAAGTAATGCAAGCAATAGGATGAGTGCAGTAAGTAAATGGCACAACAATTTATAGTGGTTCAGAGTCTCAATACTCCTACATCCACTTTCCCTGATTGAACAAGATAATTCCTTAACAATGGAATTAGCTTGTTTTATAGTGCCAAGGTGCACTGATCAACAACACTTCCTTAGTGGTTTGATCCCTAGGATAATCTAAGACCTAGTGCTCAATCTCTCTGAATTAAGACTGTGTTCTTCAATAACAGTCCTTAATTCCTCACTTCTACAACAAACTCTACTTCACTCAATGAGGTAAAGGTTTGAGGTTTGGTTCCAACTAATAGAGATATCCTTTACAATAAGAACAGTGTAAAGGCTTAGGATATCTCAATGCTAAGCTTGGGATTTTACAAGAAATGACTCAGCTTTTGAAGTGATCAGGAAACTTGGGATTCTTAAGAATAGCTTTGGTTTCCTTTGATTGCTTGATGATAGTTTGATAGCAGATAGTTGGATACTTGAATGCTTGGATCACTTCAGAATTTATAGAGCAAATTGAGCAACTATCAGTTGGAGAGATAGCATTTCAAATTGTCTATTTGCAGCTTTCTTGAAACGGCTATGGAGGGCAACCTTCTATTATCCAGTGAGTAAAAGTCTCTTTGTTGGTTGCTTGAATGAATATGTTGACTTCTGAAAAATGCGGCTATAAAGACTTGTGTCAGCTTCCATATTTGCAGATTTCCCAAGGTTGATTGTGGCAGACTTGTACTCCACCAACGGTCAGATGGGACAAGTCTCCTGAACATTCCTGCTGCAATTTGGAATGTTCCAACATTCATTCACTCCTTCAGTCTTTAATGCTTCTATGTCTTTAATGCTTGTTCAGGCTTGTTGATAATAAATGCTTCAATAAATATGTCTTCTGAGTAAGCAGCATTCAATGTTGTGATTTTTAATCTTTCATAAACGGATCTGATATAGCTCTTATCAGTATAGTGCAGCTTGAATCCATATCTTTGATCACTCAGCCATGTTGTCCTCTTCAGCCTATTTGTCAATGTTGTATCCTTCAGCAGACTTGTCCTAAAGTACTAATGCTCAACAAGTTGTCTAACATTCCAACTTTGGACAACTATCCTGAACTATAAATCTCACAACATTTCTGAGATTTAGACTTAAGCATTCTTACTGTCTCAACTACCCTGAGACAACTAGACTGATCTAGACTAGATTGTATCTCACCTAATCTGATCATCATCAATCAAGGGTTTTGGTATCTTAATAAAAATCATTTTATTTCCCAACAAGTTATTAGTACTATTTTTATTATTTAAATATCTTCTAATGTTATCAGATTTATACAGTTTCTTTTTATCATAGAAGTCATTTTCATCTCTTAATGTTTTAGGTATGTCATGAGCCTTCATATTAGAGCACCTGGACATGGAAAGGCTCTTCAAGTAGATCTCTCAACCATGTTTCTACAGTTTTTAATCTCATCTTAATAAAGATGACTCTCGATCTTTTGACAATTATATGTATATATATATCTTTCTCTTATAGCTAAGCATATATGTAACATGTTTCAGCTAGTGGGAACAGGTCACAACACCTTCAATACCACGCAAAAGGATTTAGAGTTGAGGATTTTCTTAAAAATCCAAATGGCGCCAATGGTATCGACATAATTTCAAAGTTCTCGTGTATTCTAAAGGTGACATATTTTTTTTTTGCTTTGACATGGCCCCCTTAAAAGGGGTAATTAGTATATAGGACATTTCACCTATAGAGTTTAAAAATAAGAACAACTTATTTAAAAGTTAGAAAGAAGGACAATTGGGTATATAAATGTACAATTTTAACCTTACTTTCTAATTAAATTTGAAAGTTGAATATTCAATTACTACAAAATATTATATTCAAATTAGTATTTGTTAAAACAGAAATTATCGAAAATCGGGGTCAATTAATACTCTCAAAAATTCAAACATTCTTTTTATTTAATTAATTCTCGAATATCTTTTTTTAATTAATTAGTCAAACATTATTAAAACTAATTATATACACAAAAACGCTAATCTCGCTATTAATCATTATTCCATATTTAAAAATTTAATTGACAAATCTAAGCTGCAAGAATCTCATGAATCACGGTAGACATGAATTGCATTTTAAATTGAAAACTCATTTTCAGAAGTTCATCTTGTTCGGCGTGTACAACGAAGAAAACTTTACAATAAGCTCAACAAAGGGCATTCAGGTATAAGTATGCAATTTCAAAGAATAATTGTATACATGAATCACTCTTTAAACAAACAAACTATAATTTAAAATAAAAACATAGGAATAGAGGACTTGGATTAACTGGATTTGCTGATTAAGGAAAGAAATGACAGCGAACAAGCGATGCTTCCCTATACTTGAAACGCCGGAGAAGATGACGGGAGCTGCTGCTCAGCCGAATCCATTTGCCACCGCGGTGTGGTGATGTGGGGTGGGTGGACCAAAATAGGAGTATATATAGAAGTATGAATGAAAAGGGAGGAGGTAGATAAAAATGAGTCAAATGATATGGAAAGTAGTCAGAATTGGTGGGAGTGTCCCAACATATCATGTGTACACATAATTATGTATTTTTTATCTCTGGAATGAATATACATTCTTTAGATGGAGTGCAACGATGTTTACTTCCTTTGTTCACTATTAGAATGTGAAAGATTTGTATTTATTTTTAAAATATATTAGTAAATTTAAATTTATTTTACATTATATTAATTGATTATATGGATAATGATTTGGTGACATATATGGTTGGTTCTATATCATTACTATATATGCAGATTTGAAAACATATATGCAAAAAAATTGTTATATTCTTATTAACATATGCAAAAAAAATGTTGCATATAACTTAAAATACAGAACAATATATTTGTAATAAAATGTTCTAAAATATTAATATTATTTTAAAAAATTAATATAAAATATATAATTCGATAATTACATTTCGATAGAGATTATTCTTTAAGTTTGAATGTGTCAATATATATAATATTATAATATAATATAATATTATTTCACAGTTTATTTATATTTTAAAATATGTGAATTTTATTTTTAAATAAATAAACTATTCAATTGTTGTGTAATATTATGTTATAAATGAAATCAATAATAGTAATTACATTTTAAGAACAAATTTATTAACATATGAAAAACATGGAAAAATATTCTATAACTTTCTGACATAGAAACATAAATAATTTATATATTTAACAATATATGTCATCTATATAAAATATACAAATATATAAACATATATGTAAAAAAACGGGTGCATATGATAATAACATATGCAAATATTTTGTTGCATATGTTTTCATACAAATAAAAATATGCAAATATTTTATTGCATATGTTTTCAAGAATAGGGGAATCGTAGATGGACTCAATCTCCTCTTTTCTCCAATCATTCCTCGCCCCTTTTCTTATGGACATCTCCGCCTCCAATGCCATCGCAGACGACGAAAAATTAGTCGTCGCCGCCGAGGCTGCGCGAATTTGACCTAAAATATATGAGTTCAATTATATCTTCAAAACATCTAATAACATTAAAAAAAATTAAATCGTAATAAATCATTTAAAAATAATAATAATAACATCTGAATCCTCTATTTCCAATTTATTTTATAATTCTTGAGAATCTGTGATACTTTTCAATTTATTTTTTGCAAAAAGACTATACACAAATCGCCTAAAAATTATGTTTTTTTAGAAAACTCAAGTTATAATAGAGTAATGGATATTTTGAATGATAGAAGTAAAAAAAGTGCATCACAAATCGTGAAATAAAAGAAAAATCAAAAGAATAAAAAACTTGATACAGATGGAAATATTAAATTCGAGTTAAAGAAAAACTTTGAGAACACATATTGTTCGGTGAGTATAAAATCAAATTCCAAGCATATGCCTTATTTTGAAAAAATCCTACCGCTAGTTGTGTCTTATCCACCTTCGGCGGCATGTACCCGTCGACGCCACCGTCTTCCATTGATGTCGGCAGCTGAATGTGAATCGACGGGAGCCGACGACAACGAAATCGACGGGCAGCCGAGCACTCACTAAATACAGAGACAACAGAAAGAGTAAAAAATGAACATTCAAGACTAAAAGGTACCATCGATCAATACATGGTTGATGCATATGAAGAAAAACTGGAAAGGTAGATCCAAAAAATATATTGATACAAATGAATGAAATTTGTGTATAATATTGATTTTGATTGTGAATAAGGAAAGTCAAATAAATTCATTTATTTCGGTATTATTGAATTGAAATTTGAAAAAGGAAAGACAATTGAATCAATCAAAGATTTTTGGAGAATTGACGAAAATTATGGAATATGAAGAATTCAATTAAAATATAATTATATTTTAAATTAATCGTGCCTTATAAAGAAAAGGGCATAAATGAGTTTTTATACAAGTTTTTGACCTTAATTCTAATACTCTAATTTTTTGTCTCTATTTATAGTTGTGTCTATAGGATTGTCTCTTATCCTAGTTAAACTCCCCTTAAAATTCTGGATTTTGTGCAATTTGATGATGAATTAGTGTGGGCAAAGGGGCAGGCAAGAACGTAGGCTAGTTTTTGGTTCTCGAGATCAAAAGTCTGTTGATAAACGTGGCATTTTAGTCGTGACTAGTTTTCACAATGACTGATATCTGCTAGTTTTACTGATTATCAGGGGAATGAGGTGATAGTTATATATGTATTACCAGCACTGGGATTACTGGAGTATAATACTGGTTGGAATGTTATACATCAACAATAATTTTCCTTTCAAATCTAGGCACCAGGTGATGCATTTTATCATAAACAATATATTTCCAGAGAAATTGTGTTTCTGTAGGTGATGTAGACTTGAGATTATAAGTAGTGGTATTGATGGAACATTTGTGCGTAGTCATATAATGGATCTATTTTATTCTATTTCACAAATAGAATATAATTGTATATTTAATGTGGCCAGATTTTCATGGGACAAGCTTTTTTGTGATGTTATTTAGCAAGAAGAATCCTGCTAGAAATTCTAATAAAGGTTTGTGATTATTTATGATAGAATCATTAAAAAAAAAAAGAGTAACTCCTTATCTTGCAGCAATTAACATCAAAATTGTTGTTTTGCCTTTTACGCTGTCTGAAGGATTAAGAAAAACTCCAGCTTGACCCCTGAGCAGATTGCTGGTATTCAAATGGTATACTCTTAAACTTTTAATCATGAGACATTTTTGTGTTATTAGTATGCTGCGCAGCCTTGGTATTGTTGTTTTATTTTATTTAACTTTTACATTTACATTTTGACTTTTCTAGTTGTTTATATTCACTTTTAGAGGAAAAATATTTATTAGTTGTCTTTCTTGTTTTGACATGCTTAACTGTCTTATCATTATCTCAGATAATATGATTATTCACCTCATTTATTGAATTTGAACAAAGGTTTGTGTCACTTCTTCTCTATAGACAAACAACATTCTTTATTTTTTCTGGACTAACATCCTCCATGCATGATATAGGATCTTTCTTTTATTAAGTTTCTTTTGATAATATTTCATTTATTTTATTTTATTTTAGTTCAGTTTTTTTTTTTTTATTTCAAGTATTAATAATCTTCCCTTTCGTTCATTATTATAGGTTCAAGTGGAAGATGCTTGATAAAGATGGCAAAATGGATTTTGCCTTGCATAGTTTAGGAGCAACTTATCTTTGAACCGAAAATTTTGAATTTGTTATATTAGACTTTATAGTTATGTGGTTGATACTAGGTCCGAGTTAGGATGTTTTCAACTATGGTTGTTTTTGTTTTACAAGTGTGATGACATTTTATTGTTATATCTTTTGTTGTTTCTATTGTTGAAGTGTGATGAAATTTTATTATTTATGATATAATTTAATGTAAATATAGAGTTATTTTATTGCTTGAGCAGTTTAGCGGTATACCTTTAACCTATATTGCTACTAATACTACGTGACATTAAGGAAGTTAAATTAGTTATAAAACTTTTATGATGCGAGAGTGTGTCACTAAAATACAACGTCGTGATGCAGGTAAGCGTCACCAAATATTATTACCTTGACGCATAAAAGCGTTATTAAACAAGGTGTTTAAGCTAGTTGGAACATTTTCGTGACGTGAGAAAGCATCATTAAAGCACACCGTCGTGACACCGATTTGCGTCACCAAATAGCGTTATTGTGACGCATAGAAGCATCATAACGTCTATCTACAATGATGCTTTTCAAGCGTCACGATAACACCCTATAGAAACGCCAAATCAGGTGACGCTTACCCAAAGCGTCACTATAGAGACAACGTCACTAAATAATACTTTTATTGACACTTTTGAGCGTCTCTACAGCCTTTATTTGTAGTAGTGCATGCCCCAAAAAAAAAAAAAAATTAGGTACCTCTATCTTCACATAACTTTTATCTTTAAAGTCGAAGGTAACTACTAAATGTTTACCATATTCTTCACAAACTTTCCAATGAAAAAGACCTCCAACAAAAAATGCATTATCACATTGGGGGTGTTCGTTCGAGAATGGATGAAGTAAATACTAAGAATTAGTGTTCCTATTACAAGAGAGTCCCTAGTAATTCCTAATGATAATATGAAGTTCCCTCATGTTTTTAGTAATGCATGGGTATTCTTTGGTTTGGGTTATGATAAGGATAATGATGAAATATAATCATGTGATTTACTCGTTTTTTGGTTCATGGAAAATTTCAATCAAAGGTTAAGTTGTTCTCTAGGAACTCAAACATCTAGTATATTGTTAATTCTTTTCCATTCGAACACCCCCCATCTTGCAATGCACACTTCGTAGGTGGACTGTTCCATTGAAAAATTTATCAAGGTCAAGGTATTTATGCAATTGCAACATTTGACTGGATGGATAAGAGTTATGGGTTGAATAATTTTCCTGAGTTTGGGTGTGAATCTTGGTCTTTAATAGTTAAGGCATTGGATGACAACAATCTAGTTGTTCATGGCAGTCGTCTTGGTCCTGAAATATCCAGTGTTAAGACATACTATTTTGAGATGCAAATACTTTCTTATTCTATCTCAGGTTTAAAGTGGTACAAGTTTATAGTTTTAAAAAAAGGATTGTTGCCGTCTTATTATAATCTCGTACCAATACAATTCATGAACAACGCTAGAACAAAAATGATGTTCAAAATTGATCAGGATGGTACCTTTTCCTCTTATGATTTCATGAAGAAGGAAATCCGTCATTTGCAAGAAGTTGAAAGGGTTTATGAAATTCAAAATACATATAAGTATTTTGAAAGTCTTGTATCTCCATTACCCAATATATTTATATGTAAATAGTAATTTTTTATTAGTTGAATATCTCGTACCTTTTTCGAAATTTGTGGTGATTTGTTATTGTGATTTTGTTGGTGTTTTACGCATAGTAGAATATGTAGTAAATACACAATATGTATGCATATGAAACATAAAAATGCAATTGAAATCCGCATAAGGATATTAGTAATGAAGAAAAAAACAATATAATGATTTCATATTCAAACATTGTTCTACATAAGACTTATATGTATGCAAACAAGATATGCATAAAACATGATACTTGTTTATAATTTGAATGTTGACATAATTTTTCCTTTGTTTTTTTAAAAATTCTGGATATCAACCAACAATAAACTTTTGATATTACCAGTATGCATATTGGAACTGACATAGAAGCAAATATTTCATATAAAAACATATAAATATAATATATATTTAATTATTGAAAATTAATGTTTAAGACTAACACATAATTCTCGTTAAAACAACTAAAGAAGATCCATTCAAAGAATTGTGTCTTCCCTTATCGGTTCCAAAAACATTAGCACACGTCAAAGAATCGTGTCTTCCTTTTTTGCCGCACCTCTTACAAATAGTGGGTTTAACCTTCCGAAATTCACCGTAGGACGTTGTTGGGAATAAAATGAGTTTTGATTATGATACCAAAACCCCTTTAAGACATGCCAATTAGATAAGTCAGAATACATGAACATGTTTCAGGAATGTTGGAACATGTAGATTAAGACTACTTGAGAAGCTGATATGTTAGGCAGCTCCTAGAAATATAGATGCACTAGTTGAGGGGGAACATATGCTTAGAAGACTACATGAATCATATCCCCTCAAGGCTCCAAATCAAGCTTATCCCAAGTCTGCTGATGGACAGATATGCTGATGAAGACTAATCAATTGAAGAACAATCTTTTGATTGTACATATGAGTTAAATGCATCATCTAGACCTAGTCTACTGAAGCATACAAGATCAGAAGGTTTGTCCAAGCAGAGTTGTCTCAGCATAC
Source organism: Galeopsis tetrahit (assembly GCA_963675135.1). Lineage (NCBI taxonomy): Eukaryota > Viridiplantae > Streptophyta > Magnoliopsida > Lamiales > Lamiaceae > Galeopsis > Galeopsis tetrahit. The sequence continues at coordinate 32,645,899 of OY776127.1, forward strand.
ATGAACCAGAACAGTTTCAAGGACAACTATGCTGAAATGATCAATGCTACTGAATTAAATCACAAATTCTTAAAGATCATCAAGAGTCATGCATGAAGACATCCACGAAAAAGGAAAGAGCCAAGTCATCTGAAGAGCTAAGAGCCAACACTGCTGATAAGCAGAATCTGCTGAAGTTGATAAGCAGAATTGTCTTAGTGATCTGGAATGTTGTCCTTATCTCAGGATCATTGATAAGAAGAGATGTCCATGTTTGACCAAGGGAAGAGTGCTTCAAAGTGAAGACAAAACAGTTACAGCCGTTTATTTCCCAAATTAAGGACATGTCACTATCAAGAATTTGTCTTCCAGTTGCAGAGTTCAAGGAAGACATTTATAGAAAATTGAGGCTGTCTTTCCAACGGGCAAATCCTAAATTTTGTCTATAAATACAGAAGTGTGAAGACCATTTGAAGTATCTCAAGAACATCCAACTATCAAACTACTCTGAAGCTTCAAAATTCTCTAAAGACTTTCTTAGTCTTCAAACACTTCATCCTAAGCTGAACCTCATTGTATATACATACAAAGCTTAGAGAGATATCCTATCCCTATACACTGAACTTCATTGTAAAGGATATCTCATTAGTTGGAACCAAACTTCAACCCTTATACCTTTCAAGAAAGAAAGTTAGAAGGTTGTAGTAGTAGAAGTGGAAGGAGCTGACTGTTGAGAGAAGAACAGTTCAGTTCTAAGTTGAGAAAGGGTACTAGGACTCTTGACATCCTAGGGATCAAGGCACCAAGGAGTGGTGTGGTTGATCAAGTGCACCTTGGTACTATAAAATAAGTTAATTACAAGAGTGAAGGAATTATCCTGTTAAATCAGGGAAAGTGGATGTAGGAGCTTGAGTCTCTAAACCACTATAAATCTTTGTGTTAATTTACTTTCAAGTACTTACATTCATTCAACACTGCACACAAACTGGAATTTCAAAGACATATAACCTAAACTGTGCAAAAACAAGATTTGGACAAGTTCCCTGAAACTGGATTGATTGCTAAAGTGATTTCAGAACTTAAAAGGAGTTTAAACTAAAAGGGCCAACCTCTATTCCGCACATATAACTCCATTAGATAGTTATTCAACTAAGTACTCAATAGTACTTAGTAGTTTGATTATCTTCAAAGAGTTAATCATCACAGCAGAGTTGTCCAGGACAACATTGCTGAAGTCTTATTTGGTTAAGTTTAAAAAATATTTGCATACAAGTGTATTCCCCCCCCCCCCCATACACTTGTTATATACTCCTTTCAGGACCAACAAGTGGTATCAGAGCAGGGGTTCAAAGACCACTGCTTCTGAAAATCCATTTTGATTTTCGAAGACACATTTTTGTGTGGTCACTAAACTGATCTTTATCTGAAATCTATCATATCTGTAACTAACCCAACTTGTTTGACATATGGCCAACAACAATACTGTCCCACATGATGCTGTTCAAGGACTTAACAACATGGCCACTAATCCAATCAACCATATATTTCATCACAAATTGCCCATGTTCTCAATTGAGAACTATGACTTCTGGAAGATCAGAATGAGAGATCATCTTGCATGCCTGCACAATGATATGCTGAGAGTGATCACAAGAGGACCTTTTGTGTTCACTCAAATCAATCCTAGGATGACAGAAGAACAAAGAGCTAACATAAGGGAAGAAATCCCCAAGGATGAAGATGATCTCACTACTGAGGAGAAAAGAAAAGATAATTTGAATTATCTTGCAATGAACACTCTTTACCAGACCATTCCAGATGCAGTAATGGGAAGAGTCTACCACTGCACAACAGCCAAAGAAATTTGGGACACCCTTGCTGAAATGTGTGAGGGTACTGCCAAAATCAAGGAGAATAAGCTCCAAGTTGCTGTGCAGAAGTTTGAACAATTCACAATGGAGCCTGAAGAGTCCATTGATAAATTTGCTGGTAGATTTACAGATATTATGAATGAAATCAACTCACTGGGCAAGGTGTACTCCAAAACAGAAGTTGCTCTTAAGATCCTGAGAAGTCTCACTCAAAAGTGGGATGTATAATCAGTAATGATGCAGAACACGAAGGATCTCTCCACCATGCCCGTGCAACAAATCTTCTCAGAACTCAAAGCCTATGAGTTTGATCTAAACAGAAGGAAACCTGTTGAGGAACCCTCTATTCCAACCAAAGAAGTGGCATTCAAAGCCAAGGCTGCTGAACCTGAAATGCAGTCCACTCCAAGATCATCCAAGTCAGTCTCTAAGGCTGAAATGAAGGAAGAAATGGCCTTGATGGCCAGAAGGTTTGACAAGCTAAACTCAAGGTTTGGTAGATACAAGAAATTCTACCAAGATAACAAATTCAGGAGAAGTTACAACTCTCCTGAAGTCCAAGCAGAGGACAAAAAGCCTGATGAGAGAAGATCATAGGACAAGTACTCTGATAGGAGAAAGTCCAGCAGAGCTGAACCTTCATCATATAGAAGGAAAGATGATCCAAGGAAAGATGATGATGAAGATCTGTGCTACAACTCCAAAAACAAAGGGCACTTCCAGTATGACTGCCCTGAACTCAACTCAAAGGAGAGAAAAGAGAGGCAAGCAAAGAGAGACAGAAAATTCACCAATAGGAAAGCCATGATGGCTGGTGATGAATCTGTTTCTGCTGAAAGCTTCAACTCCTCTGATGATGGACTGTTCTCAAACAGTGATGATGATGATGTGTGAAACATGGCTATAGAGGATGATGAGGTATCCTCTACTTCTAGCTCACCATCATTTCTTTCACAAAATACTAGTGAAGTCAACCTAAAGCTTTCTTTTGGAAAGTTGATGGAAGATTTCACTAGATTACAAGAATTTCATGACAACTGTGTGAGAGAAAATGAAAGGCTTTCAATTGAACTTTCAAAACCTACTGAGACAGTAGTTGATGTCAAATCTACTGAACTGTATCAACAAGTCTTGAGAGATCTTGAGGAAGCAAATCTCAGGATAGTTAACCAATAGAAGAAGATTGATGATCAACTGCTTTCTCAGAAGAGAAAAGATCTTGAACTTAAAATTCTTCAAGAAAATCTCTCACATGAGTATGACATTCTTAAATCAAATGAAGAGAGCCTAAAATTAAAGATGTCTGCTTTGAAGAAATCCTCTAGAGTAATAGAGGAAATTCAAAGTTACCAAAGACATATGGCTCAAAGAAGTGTATTAGGATTTGATCCATTTGAATCTTCACCTTGTCTTAGTGTTGCTTCTACAAGTAACACTAAGAAAATCTTTGTTAAATCAGTGGCACAACAAGCTGAAAATGAAATAATTCAGCCATTGAACAAAGGGAAGGGCAAAATACATGAGATGCCCACTCAAGTGATTCAGGAGACTAGGCCCAAACCTAAGGAAAAGGCCAAAGTCCCTGAACACATGAGGAATGTTGGTCAACAGAGTGGACCCATTGGAAGGGCAACTCTCCTAAACAATGTTCAGAGGAGTTATCCAATGTTTGATCAGCCCAGGCCAACTCTACTGAGGAAGCCTCTGCTGAACAGACCCAAGGATAACTATCATCAAAGGAGATAACCAAAACCCTTCATGCCAAAGGGTAATGGTCATAAATATGCCTTCCCTCAAAGATTTCCTCAAAAAGCACAAAGAACTCATAAGTTCAGGAGATTTGACAACTCTCCTGAAACTTACAGAGTCAACACTTTCACACACTCTTTCCCAAAGGCATTTAATGGAAAGACAGTGTATGTTGATGCTAGAGGAAAACAACTTAGCCACCTTGAATCAATCAGGGTAATTAGGCAAGTTTGGCTTCCTAAAGGTACAACTAACCTCTCAGGACCCAAAATTCAAAGGGTACCTAAAGCTTGCTAATTGCAGGTACCTAAGGGCCACAAGAAGATGAGGAGTATGAACAAAAGATCAGCATGGTACCTTGACAGTGGATGCTCAAGGCACATGACTGGAAACAGAGATCTCCTCACTGACTTCACTGAAAAAGAAGGCCCTAATGTCACATTTGGATACAGTTCACAAGCTACAACAAAAGGTTATGGTACCTTGATAATAGGTAATATCAAGGTATCCAATGTATCTTATGTGGCTGGTCTCAAATATAATCTCCTAAGCATAAGTCAGTTTTGTGATAAAGGTTTTAATGTTGAATTTTCAAGTGGAAAATGCTTAATCAAAGATAGAACTCAACAAACTCTACTGACTGGAACTAGAAAAGGAAATGTGTATTTTGCAGACTGGGACAAGTCTACTGATGCTGCAAACTTGCTAGAAATCAATGAACAAACTTGCTAGAAATGCATTAGTAAAAGGACTACCTAATGAGGTTTTCATTAAAGAGCATGTTTGTAAACCATGCCAAGAAGGAAAACAGATTAAAGTCTCATTTAAGGGAAAACCAGTCATCTCTACTGAAAGGGTACTTGAATTGCTACACATGGACCTATTCGGACCAATTACCCATGCAAGCATAAATTGTAGAAAATACATATTGGTGGTAGTAGATGAGTTCTCTAGGTTCACATGGGTAGTGTTTCTCCTTAATAAGAAGGAAACAGAAGTCAAACTCCCTGAACTGTTAAAGAGCCTGTCTAATGAGAAAAACCTTAATATAATCAAGATAAGATCTAACAAAGGCACTGAGTTCATAAATTCATACATCAATGAGTATTGCACACAAAATGGAATAGCTCATGAAACCTCAGCAGCTAGGACCCCTCAGCAGAATGAGGTTGCAGAAAGAAGAAATAGAACCTTAAAAGAAGCTGCTAGAACCTTAATTGTTGACTCAAGTTTACCTAAGAGATTTTGGGCTGAAGCCATTAACACTGCATGCTATACTCAAAACAAATGTTTGATCACTAAGGGACAAGGCAAAACCCCTTATGAACTCTGGAAAGGAAGATTGCCTAAAGTGTCATATTTCCACATATTTGGTTGTAAGTGTTTCATTCACAACAATGGGAAAGAGTAGTTGAAAGCTTCTGATAGCAAAGTTGATGAGGGGATATTTCTTGGATATTCCCAAATTAGTAGAGCTTTCAGAGTTTACAATTGTAAAACCGTTGTTGTGGAGGAAACACCTCATGTTGTGTTTGATGAATCTACTTCTGAGATCAGGAATAAGAACCTGGACACTGAAGAAATCACACAAAGAACAGCCAGATTGAGTCTAAAAGACAAGGACACTGTATTCATTGATGTTGTCCAAGCTAACCTCCTGAAAACATCACACTGGACAACAATCCTGAAGGCAACATTCCTGAGGCAAACCCCACTGAAGGAAATGGTGAACTGAATGACCCAATCCCAATTCACACTCAGGTAACAACTACCAATGAAGAAGAAGGCTCTGTTGAGGTAGTTAATGGATCCAATATTCAAGGGGGAAACAACAATGTTAATAATTCCAATGTCCCTGACATTGAGGACAATACCCCTAAATATGATCCTGAATTAGATCCTGCATTAAACTTTCCTGAATTTTATGATGCTAGTGACTCAACCTTAGTAGAGGATAACTCTACTGAAGGGATCAGAAAAAGAAGGTCATGGTTGTCTGACCATCCTACTGATCTGATACTTGGTGATCTAAGTGTTGGAGTCAAGACTAGAAGGTTTCATGGTGAAAGTGCTTTGTTTTGCTGTTTTCTATCAGAACAGGAACCTAGTGACATTGAGAAAGCACTTCAAGATGCAAATTGGATCACAGCAATGCAGGAAGAGTTGAACCAATTCACCAGAAATAATTTATGGGAGCTGGTGGATAGACCTACACATCAAGATGTTATCGGAACCAAGTGGGTGTTCAAGAATAAAAAGAATGAAAATGATGTGATAGTCAGAAACAAGGCCAGATTGGTGGCCAAGGACTATTGTCAATCAAAAGGCATTGACTATGATGAAACATTTGCACCTGTGGCAAGGCTAGAGGCAATAAGGCTCTTTCTAGCCTATGCAGCCCACAAGAGGTTCAAAGTGTACCAGATGGATGTCAAAAGTGCCTTTCTGAATGGAGTTTTGAACGAAGAAGTTTATGTAGAGCAACCACCTAGTTTTGAAATTGGAAACCAAGTCTACAGATTGAAGAAGGCTCTATATGGACTTAAGAAAGCTCCAAGAGCTCGGTATGACACACTGTCACAGTTCCTCTTGGACTATAGATTTATCAAAGGAACTGTGGATAGAACTCTCTTCAGAATCACTGAAGGAGATGACATCTTGCTTGTCCAAATATATGTTGATGACATCATATTTGGATCCCTCAATGAGAAGCTTTGTGACAAGTTCTCCAAGCTCATGCAAAGCAAGTTTGAGATGTCAATGATGGGGATAATGAACTTCTTCTTGGGCCTACAAGTCAAGCAATCCAAAGAAGGAATTTTCATCAACCAAGAAAAGTACACCACGGAAATGATCAAGAAATTTGGGTGTGCAACCAGCAAGCCAGTAAGGATCCCTATGAACACAAATTGGAAGATGGATCCTGATGAGAGTGGTGTTCCAACCAACTCTACTGAATATAGAGGGATCATTGGTTCACTCCTCTACCTCACTGCCAGCAGACCTGACATCACCTTTGCAGTAGGTGTTTGTACAAGGTTTCAAGCCAACCATAAGAAGAGCCATCTAGAGGCTGCCAAAAGGATCTTGAGGTATCTCAAAAGCACTGAAAATCTTGGCCTTTGGTATCCTGCTGATGACAACATTGAGCTAACTGGCTACTCAGATGCTGATTATGGAGGTTGTAGAATTGACAGAAAGTCTACTTCAGGGACATGTCAATTCTTAGGGAACAAACTCATATCTTGGTTCTCAAAGAAGCAGAACACAGTGGCTACTTCCACCACTGAAGCTGAGTATGTTGCAGCTGGAAGTTGTTGTGCTCAGATCCTTTGGTTGAGACTACAACTAAGAGACTACAAAGTCAACTCTGCTGAAGTGCCAATATTCTGTGACAACAATAGTGCCATTGCAATATCACAGAATCCAGTCTTGCACTCAAGATGCAAGCATATGGACATCAAGCATCACTTCATCAGAGATCATGTAGAGAAGAAGGACATCAAGTTGGTAAAAATCCACACAGATCACCAAAAAGCTTATATTTTGACCAAACCACTTGCTGAAGCAAGATTCTTGGAATTATCAGCAGAATTGGGACTTCTTGATCCAGGGAAGTTGGATAAGTAAGTCCAAAGGAGTTAACTATTCAAGGGGGAATTGAAAGTAATGTTCAGCAGACTTGGTCAAGTCTACTGAAACTCAGAAGAGATGACCTCAGTTATTCAGGACACTTGTCCATTGAAATTCAGGACACTTGTCCACAAGATTTCAGGACACTTGTCCATGTGGGGTCAGATAAGTTGTCTTGGCTATCAAACCAAATCTTGGTCTGATAAGCACCTATTTTGGGTAATCATTGCCTATTTCGATGGCTGTCTCATTCCTCTTCAAGCCATCAACTTTTCAAGGATTTAATTTGTCCCCTACCCAAAAAGTCACTTTCAATGCATTAAATGCCAAGATTTAACTCTTGTTTGCATTAACAATTCGAGACATGATCTACCTTGATAACCCCCCAGCTTTAAACAAACATTAAAATCCTTCCCACATTTGAATAAAACAGTTTTCTATTGTTCCATTGGTTATTAACCGTTGGATCAAAACTGGCCAACTCCCCTGAAATCAATCTTGACCGTCCAAACTTGATTTCCTCATTTGTAAACCGTTGAATTGCCTTAAGACTCACCTACTCATTGACATACATTACTTTTGAAATATTCACAAGTCTTAAGAAGCCCACAAACCTTATTTCTTCCCCAAGCATTCAAACTTTCTTGAAACCCTAGCCTTCATCTTCTCAAACTCTCTCAAAAACCTCACTGTTTCTTCAATGGCTCCCAAAGCTAGACCTGAAATGATAGTTGATTTTACCTACAAGGATCTAGACCTTGATTTTGGGTATCTTAGCCACAAAAACAACCTTACATTCGAGCCCATCATCTCTTTTGAGAGTGAGGACCCTGAAATCACCCCAACCTTGAGATGGTTGAGAAGGGCAGGTCTACAAAAGTTTATGCAAGAGAAGCCAGATTCTTGTCTTGAAATCTATATGGCTGAGTTCTTTGCCTTTCTCAAATGGAGAGGCAAACCTGAAGATGGTTAAGTGATAACTAGGTTATCATACATAGCTGAAGGAGAAGAAGAGGAGATATTTCACCAGGGTGAAATTCTCTGAGGAAGATGTGGAAGCAGCCTTTGGATTGCCCTCTAAAGGAAGAAATCCAGAACTCTATGGCAATGGCCATGAGCAAGAAATTGCTCAAGATTGGCTCCTTGTTCTAGGGCCAATCTCCTCCACTCAACATAAGAGGACCCTCAAGCCAAAGTTCCTCAACCTGTTTGAGGTAGTTGCCAAAAGTTTGTTGAGCAATACTGGCAGTTTGGAGCAAGTGAGTGATCCAAGGATTAGGATAATGGCTGCAGTAATTGATGCCAGTGACAAGGGCATCAAATTTGATTGGAGAACCTTCATCCTGACTGAAATGATGAAGGAAAAGGCAAATTTCAAGGTGAAAGCCCACAATAAGGTGGTGCTGGAGAGTAAACTCAAGTATTGCACAAGGGAAAACATACTGATAGAGAAGTTTGCTCATTATACTGAGATGCAAACATTTGCAAAACCCCTCCCTGCCCAGAAAGTGATGTTCAGAAAATTGAGTAAGAAAACTGAGCAAAGAAGGATGTAATTGGCCAAACCTGCTGAAGAAGAGGTTGAAAAGAAGCCAAAAATGAAGAAGAGGACCAAGGCCAGAGCTATTAAGACAAAGAAGCTGTCTCAACTCCACTCAGAAGAAACCACATGAGCTTCAACTAAGATTGAAGAAGTTGCTGAAGAGGGAGTACAAGTCCCTTCCGATCATTCAGAAGAGTTGAGACAGAAATACAATGAAAAAAAGGCAAAAGAAGAAGGGTGATAAGAGGACAAGGGAAGTTGTCCCTAAGATGGAAGGCAGTGGGAACAGTAGGGCAAGCAAGAGAAGGGCCAAGCCTACTGGCAAGATATTGGACCTTCAGGAGGAAAGAACTCTCCAAGTGGCTCTAAGAGAGAGTAGGGCAGAAAGTAGGACTAAATCTAAGTCCAGAACCAACTCTTCTTGTTCTGGAACCCCTGAGTCCAAACTCCCTGAAAACCCCAACTCCCCTGAAACCCATGTAACACCCTTAGACCAACCCATCACCCCTGTTGATCTTACCAAGAGATATTCTCCAGAAGGGAGTGCACAAAGAGGGCCAATGGATGTGTTGGCTGATATTGCCGTGGATGAATCAAGACTTTTGTCTCCACTTGATTCATCAATGCTCAAGTATTCACAAGCCTTAGAACATGAACTTCTAGAGCCAACCCCCCTGAGAAAAGCCCCTTCAGATCCATTGCTCTCAAAGGCAACTGAAGCACCTTTCACTGCACCCAACCCTTCTGAAGCCAACCCTCCTCAATTTAATCTTCCTGAAGCTACTCTTCAAGCCAACATCCCTGAAACCAGAGCCATCTCCCCTATAACCCAAAGTCCCCATTCAAGTGGAGATGAGGAGGAGTATACTTATAAGAGTATGCTCAGAGGTGGAGCAAGGGCTACTGTGGACAGTTTGTACCCACAGCTTGCAGAATTTCCAAGAATTCAGACAATGTTTCATGATCTAAGAATGTTGGTGGATGTCAAAGACAAAACAATCATGGAGATTGCACATGTCATCCAAGACAAAGATTAAGGCAGACTACTTCACTTTGCTGGAGTGATTAAGATAAGATTCCTCACCGATGAGGAAGTTTTTGCGAAGTTAGTAGCTGACAAGATTACTGAAGAAAAAGAGATACTGGCTAAAGGGATCAAACACCCTAATAGTAGCTCCAATGATGATGGCAAAGATGACCCCTCAAACCCTCCTAAACCCTCTCAACCCAACCCTCCTAAAACTAAACTGCCTTCAACCCCTCTCTTAACCTATCATAGGAAAGGCTCTGTCTCTTCAGAGGTGTTGACTAGAGCTGGTGACACAGCCAAAGACACATCTACCAATGAAGGTTCTTCTGAACCCAAGGCACAGCTTATAGATGTTGAGGCTCCTATCTTAGAAGCTGGTTTGATTAAGGCCTATTCAGTGTCAGGAGAGTTGGACACTGATCAGCCCTTAATCATTCAGGATGACTCAGTGGCTGCTGAAAGAAGCACTGTGATCTCCCAACAACTGCCATCTTTGAACCCTGATGAGGGTGGAGATGTTGCAGGTCTAGGAGAAGGAGTTGAAAAGGATAGAATAGTGGAAAAACCAGAGGGAGTTGTTGATGACAGAGAGGTTGTGATCACTAGAATAGTGAGTGTACCACCAAATGAGGGTGGAATAAGTGAGGAAGGACAAGCTATTCTTGAAGTCAAATCTGAACTTCAAGAATCCCTTGAGGAGAGGAGGCCTGTTCCTTTGTGTGAGGACATTACTACTGAAGGGAGTCCAAAATTAGTTGAAAATGAGGAGAAGGCTGTTGATGTATTAGTAAAATGGTTATGGCATAAAAGGCTAAACCACCTGAACTTTAAATCAATGAACAAACTTGCTAGAAATGCATTAGTAAAATGAAAGGCTGAAAAGGACAAGCCTGCTGAAATTGCCAAGTCTTCTGAAACAAAATCTGTTGAAGGTTCCAAAGCTGCTGAGAATATTGAAGTATTGTATGAAGAAGGCTTTGGACCTGGACCAAAGAAGAAAACAACTGTGCTGGATCCATCCAAACTGTTTGTTGAAGACATGGCAAAGATCCTGAAACACAACAAAAGCTAGCTATGATGAGAGCCCAAGAGAAGATGGATCTGATTGAAGAAGCAAACAGAGCAAGAGACAAGAGAAGGGCTGACTTTCAGAAGCCTAGAAGAAAAAGAGCAACATATAACAAGATGAAGCCACAACTGCTGATCCCAATGGACACCAAATATCCTCACTTGGATAAATGGGTGCCAATACAGCTGAATGACTCTTGGGAAGAGGCCAAAAGGGAATTTGTCTATGACTACTATGTCATTAACAGGTGGAATGGAATGGATGTCAACTCTACCTTCACTGAGTTCATGATTGAGTGCTACAGGGAACTGTATCAACAATTGTTTGCAGCTGCTGATATTGCAAGACTTGAACTCACAGCCCCTAAACCTATCATTTACGTGCCTCCCAAGAAGGAAGGCTTCATTGATCAGTCAAGGATCTTTCAGGAATTCTTTGAGATCCTGAAGTTGAACAGGATGGTGTTAGGACCAAAGGGCACAAATCAAGAGGCCATGGAGTAAAAGAAAAGGGTGTGGGCACAATATGGGATGGTGCCACCTCCTGAAGATAGCCTTTGAATTGGCTAAGTCCTCTTGACCCTTATGTGGTGAAATGGATAAACACTTATCTTGGTTGCTGATTTGCTGATATGATCATCTATGCTGAAAAGTTGCTCACGCCTGTTGATATGCTTTTGTCTACTCTGAATACCATGAAATTGATCTGATCTAATTGTTAGTTAGCTTATGCTCTGATGTAATGTTGTTTGATCTTCATGCTCTGATATGTTTATTCAACTATCAACATGCTTGTAATGATTTATGATATTATTAATGATAGTTGAACATGTTTGTGAATCAAGAAACAACATTATATGATCTCAACTTGCCTGACTTATCAAACTATATGCAATAAAAACAGTAAAAACACTAACACATATTCTTTCAGGAAACTTGACCTAAGTCAACTCTACTAAAGAAAAATGTAACAAGTGTAGTCAAGTAACCTTTGCATAGTTTGTAATAGGTTTTTGCATCATAAAAAAGGGGGAAATTGTTGGGAATAAAATGAGTTTTGATTATGATACCAAAACCCATTTAAGACATGCCAATTAGATAAGTCAGAATACATGAACATGTTTCAGGAATGTTGGAACATGTAGATTAAGACTAGTTGAGAAGCTAATATGTTAGGTAGCTCTTAGAAATATAGATGCACTAGTTGAGGGGGAACATATGCTTAGAAGACTACATGAATCATATCCCCTCAAGGCTCCAAATCAAGCTTATCCCAAGTCTGCTGATGGACAGATATGTTCATAAAGACTAATCAATTGAAGACCAATCTTTTGATTGTACATATGAGTTAAATGCATCATCTAGACCTAGTCTACTGAAGCATACAAGATCAGAAGGTTTGTCCAAGCAGAGTTGTCTCAGCATACATGAACTAGAACTGTTTCAAGGACAACTATGCTGAAATGATCAATGCTACTGAATCAAATCACAAATGCTTAAAGATCATCAAGAGTTATGCATGAAGACATCCATGCAAAGGGAAAGAGCCAAGTCATTTGAAGAGCCAAGAGCCAACACTGCTGATAAGCAGAATCTGCTGAAGTTGATAAGCAGAATTGTCCTAGTGATAAGGAATGTTGTCCTTATCTCAGGATCATTGATAAGAAGAGATGTCCATGTTTGACCAAGGGAATCTTGAAGTCAGACATTGGGAAGAGTGCTGCAAAGTGAAGACAAAACGGTTACAGCCGTTTATTTCCCAAATTAAGGACATGTCACTATCAAGAATCTGTCTTCCAGTTGTAGAGTTCAAGGAAGACATTTATAGACAATTGAGGCTGTTTTTCCAATGGGCAAATCCTCAATTTTGTCTATAAATACAGAAGTGTGAAGACCATTTGAAGTATCTCAAGAACATCCAACTATCAAACTACCCTGAAGCTTCAAAATTCTCTAAAGACTTTCTTAGTCTTCAAACACTTCATCCTAAGCTGAACCTCATTGTATATCCATAAAAATCTTAGAGAGATATCCTATCCCTATACACTGAACTTCATTGTAAAGGATATCTCATTAGTTGAAACCAAACTTCAACCCTTATACCTTCCAAGAAAGAAAGTTAGAAGGGTGTAGTAGTAGAAGTGGAAGGAGCTGACGGTTGAGAGAAGAACAGTTCAGTTCTGAGTTGAGAAAGGGTACTAGGACTCTTGACATCCTAGGGATCAAGGCACCAAGGAGTGGTGTGGTTGATCAAGTGCACCTTGGCACTATAAAACAAGTTAATTCCAAGAGTGAAGGAATTATCCTGTTAAATCAGGGAAAGTGGATGTAGGAGCTTGAGTCTCTGAACCACTATAAATCTTTGTGTTGATTTACTTTCAAGTACTTATATTCATTCAACACTGCACACAAACTGGACTTTCAAAGACATATATCCTAAACTGTGCAAAAACAAGATTTAGACAAGTTCCCTGAAACTGGATTGATTGCTAAAGTGATTTCAGAACTTAAAAGGAGTTTAAACTAAAAGGGCCAACCTCTATTCCGCACATATAACTCCATTAGATAGTTATTCAACTAAGTACTCAATAGTACTTAGTAGTTTGATTATCTTCAACGAGTTAATCATCACAACAGAGTTGTCCAGGACAACATTGCTGAAGTCTTATTTGGTTAAGTTTAAAAAAGATTTGCATACAAGTGTATTCCCCCTCCCCCCATACACTTGTTATATACTCCTTTCAGGACCAACATACGTTATCCTCTTCCATCAAGATACAATAAGAGATTATTTTGGTAAAACGAATTAATGAATTAACAAACTAATTCAATCTACATATTGGATTAACATACAAAATAAACTATTACCAATATCATCATATTTGCCGAATATGTTTATTATGGAAAGTAAGGATCAAGAATTAAAGATTTCTGTGTAATATTGAATTGGATTTTGAATAAGGAAAGTAAAAAAAAAAAATCCATCTAAATGTCGACGATCTTGATTTGCAATTTGAAAAATGAAAGAATAGGGAATCAATAAAAGATTGTTGAAGAAAGGGCTAGAATTAAGGAATGTGAAGAATTCAATAAATAAATAATTATATTTTGAACTAGTCGTGACTTTTAAAGATAAGGGCATAATAGACTATTTACATTCAACTAGTAATTCACCTGTGCGTTGCACGGATAGTATACGCACAGATAGTGTGTACTTTGTATGTTGTAAAATTTGTATTACCTTTTTCAAAAGAACAATTTGAAAATAAAAAAGATAATGATACACTCAATTAGACAATTAAATAGAGTCTATTTTTTCTAATTTAACCTTTCATCATTATCCCAAACTTGAATTCATGAATGTATTTCTTGAAATATAAATCCCATTTCATTCATTATTAATACAATTATAATATTAATGTTAATTAAAAAAATCATTTAACCAATTGAACTACATTCATTTATTGTAAAATAAAAAATCAAATAATAAATAGCTAAATTAATATAGCTTGATTTTCATTTTTATTTTACAGTAAAGCAACCAAACTAAATTAAGATAAACGTGACAATTAAACTAATTCCAATAAATAGTTTATATATAATTTCGTTAAACACAACTGAAATAATACTTCGAATTAATACAATAATTAGACAATTTTAATTGTACTATATATTAAACTCACACAGTAACATTGATTTAAACAATGGGTTAAGAAACTACATATTTTGATAATATCAATACGTTTTCTATTTGAATGAAATTATTATATACTAATATAATGAAGTCGACTTGGTTGATGAAGTTGCACCTGCATTAATTCATAACGAAAGGTCTAAACATTACAAACGGCTAAGATAGGACATCTATGATGTGCTAGCTCCTTCCCACACCAAAACATATAAAGGACCTCCACGGTACACCACAAAGAGTGATACATTGATTGATTCCTAGTAATATGCCAAGGCTCACCATCAAGAATCAAGACAGATGTATGTTTGAAACCCAAACTTGTTTCCAGGATTGATGGCAGCATCAGTTTGAATGCCTCCACCAATTTTTTTCTTTTATGAAGTGCAAAAGAAATGTGTGATAGTGGTGAAAATGTAAAGCTTGTCTATTTGTAGGAAATAAACAGAAAAGCAATGAAGTTGTATGGAGACAAATAATTGTTATACCTCAGTTGCGCCATTTATGTTAAGCTATGGCATGTAACATCAAATATGTTGACAACAAAGTAAGTACTATAGCTAATATAAATACAAATTTACCTGCCATGGATGACAACAAAAATATAAATACAAATTTACCTGCCATTTAGACAGATAATGATACACTTAAGTGGACACACACCAATTCATCTGCCATGAAAGTTTGAAAATTTACACATGGCTAATATAAATAACAACAAAAATGAAAAAAATAAATAAAACTTCATGTGCAAGAAAAATGGACCTTGGATGAGAAAAATGTCCCAGTAGGGGAAACTGCAGGAATCACATGTTCACCTATCACTGATGGATTTCCCACTGTGTATGCTGAAACATACATAACCCTAACAGAAATTATCTGGGTAATTTCTATATCACTGATGGATTTCCCACTGTGTATGCTGAAACATACATAACCCTAACAGAAATTATCTGGGTAATTTCTATTTTTTTTTTCAAAATACTAATCAAACATTAAACAGAGTGCATTGAGGCATTCACATTTATTAAAGATACTCTAATACTTATCTAATGCATAAAAAATTCAAACACCTAAAGTTCAAATTCCTCTACCAGAATATAACTATATTTTGATACACATTTGATCTCATAACAATAAATTTATTGGCTACATAACAATGCCCAATAAAGAATAAAATTAAAATGACTGAAGTAATGAAATTAATCTCACCGTTTAAGAGCAATAACTAAACCTGTAAAATAAAACTAAAGATTCATGATTCATATAGATAAAAGAAAACAATGAAAACTATAAGTAAAATAGAACAGGAAAGAATGAAATTGAAAATACTAAAACATTATTTGAATGAAGCTATGGTATATTATTATGTATACCTGAAGTTGAAGTAAGTCTTCCCTCGTAAATAAATTGATAATCAGGTAACATCACCTATTTGAATTACTTCATGAATTGGCTGACTAATAAAATTCACAACCTAAAGAAAACACTAAAAAAATATATATTGTTAATACAAGAAAGAAATGAACAAATTAATCCAAAAATAAAGAAATGTTAAGATCATATATTTGATAGCTAAGATGTATTAACCTGAGATTATGATGATATCCAAACTTTACATATTTTAAAGCATAATCAACCCTTAATCTTAGCTATCAAACAATTTATAAGAGTTGAAATGGGGGAAAAACAATATAGGACAATCCACCCATATTCTTTAAGATTCAAACTAAATTTTATTAGAGTTTCAATTAAAGACAAAATGATAATTAATTATACCAATTTACCCTTATCTTACATCTAATTTTGAATTTTCAAATGATTTAATTATCCCTTGATTATAGCGCTAATTGCAATTAAAAAAACTTTCCTAAAATTCGAGATGATACTTTATGTCTGTCCACATTCATATTTTTATATATTCAATAATTTTCTTATTAATCGTAAATATACTTTAATTAATTAAATACTTTCCGTTGGTCCCAAAGTTGAGTTAAGATTAGAACTAGTCTAAAAGTCTAGAGGGGAAGGGTGAATAGACTTGTAAAATTTTTTCTAAAATATGAGAGTTATGTGAGGAATTAGTGTTCTTAAGTAGTACTGTGCTTATCTCAGACCAGCTTAGTACTCTTAGTATGAATATTAATATGAGCCTTTCTAGTTTATACTCAACTCTTGATTTTGAACTTTTACTTAGCAAACAATATTACTGTTCTTAGTATGAAGTAATTCGTCTACTCAACAAGATTTCTCAATCAAGTTGTTTATACGAATTCTTTAAGAACTATAAGAATTCTATAAGAACTATATAGTGGTTCGACAACTTGTCTACATCCAATCTCACAAGCCCAGTTGTGAAATTTTATTAACTCCTTGAGTTTCTTGTGGCTTAGAGTCCCATGATTAAGACTTTGATCTTATCGATTACACTACCAAGTGTATCTTCAATCTACTATTAATTCACACAAGTAACTAGCACACTTGTTTACAACATAAATCACAAACTAAAAAGTAAAACTTCTCTTAAGAATAGCCTTTCGAATATGCTTCTTCAAAACGTGGCTTCTTAATTGATCTTCTCTAACTCTGCGAGTTTCTTGAATGCTACTAAGACTTGATTTTATCTTTGTATGCTCTTGAATTAAGAATATCAGTAGTAACAATAGTCTTTTCAAGTAGAAGATCTCACGGTATTTATAGACTTTAGTTAGACAGTTAGTAGCTTGTGAAACTAACTCCAACTAACTCTTAACCTCTTTTTGTAACTTGTTTCTCCAACTAACTTCAACTGTTTTAAGTCGGTCTTCATATCTTCAAACATATATTCAGTTACATCCTTTAAATAAGTTTTCCAAACTTATTCTCCAGCTTTGACCTCAGCACTGTAAAATACTCTTCTCAGTATTACTGTTCTCATGTACTCTTCTCAAGTACACTTCTTATCATCAGTACTTAACTTCTTCAGAATACTTCTTCAATACTTATATATACAATTTTCTGAGTCTTTATTCTACTCTTCTCACTTTAAGTCTTCTTCTTCAGAGTAGTCTTCTCAGTCTGTAGTCTTTTGATCTTTGTCTAGTCTTCTGATCTGGATTAGTCTTCTTATATCTAATTGTGCTGATTACAATACAAACTTACAAATATAAAACCTATCAATACTTCAACTGAACTATATACAGTGGAGTATTTATAAGTCATATTCTATAAACTGTCTATACAATTATTCATTCATCTTATATCCTAACAGTTCAGAATATTCACTTCATATAACATATAAGATCAGTTACTTCAGTTTATATGACTTCTCAATATGACTTCTACCACATATATTATAAAATTTAAGTTGTTTTTTAGCCATCAAAACTTAATCTCATCAACTAAGACTTTGTTTATAGGATTCATATCCCAACAATTTCCCCCTTTTTGATGAAGCCAAAACTACTTAAATGTTAATAAATCAGTAGTTTAATCAACAGTCAATCAAAACAGTTCATGTTGGTCCCTGAACGAGTAGTGAATGGGTTTAAAGTCTAGAGGGGATGGGTGAATAGACTTTAAAACTTTTCCAATTAAAGAGTTATGATCTCTTCTGATTTCTATGTCTGCTGGACTACAAGTCTGCTGGTCCAGAAGACGATAGTTATCTGATAGAGTGTTTTATAAGCGGATGTGAGTAGGCCTTTTGTTTAGACTCATTCTAGTGTCCTTTTGAAAAACTCAATTAGGTGTTTTAATGAAATACTCAACTAATGCTGGTTTGAAACAAATGTGGCCTGATTTGCAAAGGTAAATCACAATATGCACTATGATAAAGATAAATACAAGTAAATAGACTGAAATGTAAAGTGCAGAAAGTAAATAACACTGTAGATTTATAGTGGTTCAGATATACGATCCTACGTCCACTCTCACGTTCCAAACGTGAAGTTAATCCCTTAATTTCCCAAAAATTACAGGGGCTTGTCCTTTATAGTCCCAAGAGAAGGACTTTGAGATCTGAGCAGTTCCAAACTGCTACGGTCTCCACAAGTGATTTGAGAGCACTTGCACTCCTACAGGGTTTCAAAAACTAAACCTTATGGTAGGGGTTTTGGTTGTTTGAATGGATCCAACTAATGGTTCAAGCTTATAAAATGCTTAACCACTATGCCTAAATCAAAAGATATACAATAAGTATTTGGATTCAGGTTCTTTGGTTGGATGAGGAAATAACTTAAGAGCTAAAAAGTATTCTAGTACTTTTTTGGGCTCTTGAGAATTCTTATGAGTATGTTGCTTTTTGCTTGCTTGCTTGATTAGCTTCAGAATTCTTATTTGGTATTTCTGTGGTTTTTCTTCCTTATCTTCTTGTATTTATAGGGAGGATTGATACAACTAGCCGTTGGAGTTGACTAGCTGTTAGCAATCTTTCCTTATTGTTTGTTGATTCCTTGATTCCAGCTGATTTGATCTTGATTACTTCAATTCAGGGATCTTTGTCAATCTTCTATGTATGGAAAGTCTTCGTTTAAATTTCATAATATGACTTTGGAATCAGTCGAGTCTTTGACGAGCTACTAGTCTTCTGATCTTCTCTTATAGTCGTCTGGTTAACTCGTCTGGCCTGTTTTCTTCTGTCTTCTGATATCAGATGAGTATTACTCTTCTGATGTGGAAAAATACTTGTGCTGACTCTGGCCATCCTTGACTTGGACTTCATCAGTTAAGTAGGTATACAAGCACCTTACTTATCTGATCTTCAAGGATCTTCTAGTCTTCATATCTTCTACTCTTCATCTTTTGAGATTACGCATGTAGGCTTGGACTGTGCTTATCAGCTGAGATACATACAGCTAATTACACAAGACTAGAATTAAAAGCTGAGCTGATCTATACAGATATCAGCTGATCCTATTACATGTATTTTATAAACTCTAAGTGTTTTGGCCATCAAAACTATCCTACCACCTGGGGGGGCTTAGGGTGTATTTATATCCCAACAATTTCCCCCTTTTTGATGAAGCCAAAACTAAACTTGATAAATGCTCCTATGAGTATGATAAGAGTTTATAAAACATTACATGATGTTTCTGATGAAGACAATGAGGTTTTGTCTTGTAAGTAAAAAGAACTATTACTTGCATAAAAGATTTGGAGTTTACAGATTACAAGTTTTAGTTTCTTTGAACTTCTTGAGTAGTCTTCATCAGGTCTTCAATTCTTCAGATGCGGTAGGCAAGATACAGACGAGTGCGAATGTCTTCCATGTGCTGCAGGTCTGTAACGTTTTCTTCAATGTAAATTTTCTCCAGAATTCTTTTGACTTCGATCATATTTGTTCTTCCAGATTCCAGAGCAGGTGGCTCCCAGACAGGGTCTTCAGGAGTTAGGATTTTGTAGCCTAGTTCTTTGGCTGATTTGACTATTTCTGTCCAGAGCACTTGATCTTCAATTTGCATGAACTGAGAGAATTGAAGAAACTCTTCTTCATAGGTGGGGAGAGGGCCGAATTTTCTGACTATGTGGTGAGCTAGCTACTATTTCTTCTTCAGAGGATACCATCTTGGTAGCTCGTCTTGAAGTACCAGCATATCCACATATGTGCTGTCAGTACTCGAGCACTTTCTTCTTTTTCTTTGTCCTTCAGTGCTTTCCTGAGTTTGGCCAACTTTCTCTCAAATTTTGCTTTAATAACCTTCGCATCATTAAGCTTCTTCTGTTTGAGCTCTTGAGCTTCTTGCATCTTTCTTTTCTTCAGCTCTTGAGCCTCTTTCTCTTCTACAGTAGGCTCTGCTGAGACTGCTGATGTTTCAACTGCCTTTGTCTTTCTTGTCATTCTCCTATCAGGAGTTGATTCTTCAGTGGCAGTGATCTGCAGCTTAGTAGTAGCACCTTAGGCTTCATCTTGAACGACTTCCTTTCCTTTTCTGTTCTTGATTTTTCTTTTCAAACCTCCCAAGGTTTCATTCAAATCATCTTGAGCTACAACTAGCTCAGCCTGCTGGGCAGTAGACTTTTCCAGAGCTTTTACCAACACATCTTCCTCCTTTTTGGCTTCAGCAAGAGCAGCCGCAAAAGGTTTGATGGCATTCAAGATTTCAACCTGAAGAGTCTGCTTGAGAGCCATGGTATTGACTCTGCTGACATGTGTGAGGTGATTGATGCTATGCTCCAGAACTTGAGCATGAGAAGTAGAGGCAGAAGCCTTTTCTAGCTTAGCCGTTATAGCTTCCAATTTATCAGCTATTTCCTTCAGCTGAGTCCTTAGCTTCTCATTCTCTCCAGCTGCCGTTGAGAGTATAGCTTGTCCTTGTGCAGCTCTAGCTTCAGCATCTTCGAGCCTAGACTTGTAGATGGTCTCCATGCGTGTTGTCTCATTGGTGTAGAGATGAGCAAACATTTTGGTTCTGTCTGCTGTCCTTTTCATTTCACTATGGAGATACTCATCTATCTGATTATGGAGTGTCTCACCAAATTTGTCATCGATATCATAGACTTGGTTTGTAAGGCGAGTCCTCTGCTCCTGTACAGCTCTTTCAATGTATCTAGCCAGCTGCATGCCTAGTCCCTTCTCAAAGTGCATGTCTATTGCTTCCCTGGCTTGAGCACATACACCTGCTCTAATATCAATAGACGATGTAGAGGGGGAGGCATTACCTTGAGGTTCCTGTTGTGGCATCCGAATGATGTTTGGATTGAACATAACCAGTGCTAGACCTCTTTCTTCTATAGTCAGATAGCCTTCCTCCATAAAGTTTGTTGTGGCATTAACCAGATGAGCAAATATTCTTCTTTCTCTTCTAGTTGGTTGAAAAATGAAGTGTTCTAGCTCATTCTTGGGCATGAAATGAGTTGGAATCGTCAGCACTTCCTTTTCCTTTTCCTTTTCTTCTATCTCGGCTGCCTCAGCTGAGTCATCTGCTAGTGCTTTGTCAGCCGTCTTCAGCTGATCTTGAGATTGATCAGGAGCTATAGTGACCTCTGGTGCTGTAACTGTATGGTTTTCAGTAGCAGCCTTTGTGGTGGAGGTGGTTCCTAGAATCCTCTCACAAGTTCGGGCCAGAGCTTCTATGGGCAACAACTCAGTGAATGATTTCACTTGAGCAACTTCTTTCTGTTCCATTTCCCAATCTAGGAAATGGGCCAAATCTCTCATTCCTTCCATGACCTCTGCAAGGTCATACACATGATCTCTTCTGAGTTCAATCCAAGTACATACTCGGAGTACTTGCTCAAACTGGATTGAATCTTCATGAACTCCAGGCACAGTAGACCTCAGCAGATTGGCTATCCTTAATCTTATTATCCTTTCCCTTGTGCACATTGGATAGTTCACCATCTTGAACTGTGATTGAGGTTGAGAAGGGTCTTCTGATGTCAATTTCTCGGGTACAGAAGAGGTATTGGGGTCAGGAGATTGGTTTGTTGGGATGGTTTCCTCTGCTGTGTGAGTATCAGCAGGGGTTTGGGAAGTAGCGTTTGTGGGGTCAGATGGGGTTATGAGGTTAGCGGATTGAGGTTTCTATGTTTGTTCCTCTGCTGTGTGAGTATCAACAGGGATTTGGGGAGCAGTGTTTAAGAGTTCAGAAGGGTTGGCATTGTCAGTCGGGTCAAAAGCTGAGATTGGAGCTATGTCCATTGGAGTGGGGAGCCTGGATTTCTTCGACTTCTTGGTGAAAGAGGAGTTATTTTTCTTTATCTTCAGGCTCTTTGATAGTTTAGAAGGAGTAATTGAAGTAGAAGGAGTTGAAATACTTGCCTTTTTCAGAGGAGAAGCAGAAGGGGTAGCATCGGAATCAAAAGGGGAGATAAGTCCAGATCTAATCAACAACCTTCTTTGAGCCGAGGTCTGATTGTCATCATCATCATCATCAATACCAGCCTTCTGAGGAGTTTTCTTCTCAGTTTGTTCTTCCGTTTCTTCGGCAGATTCAGCAGAATCATGCAAAATAAACACATTAAAATAAACACATATATTTTGCCCATATTAAAGTAAACACATATACTTTGTCAACATTAAAATAAACACATATACTTTGTCAACCTTGAAGTAAACACGTATACTTTGCCAACATTAAATTAAACACATATACTTTGTCAACCTTGAAGTAAACACGTATACTTTGCCAACATTAAAGTAAACACGTATACTTTGCCCACATATACTTTGTCAACATTAAAGTAAACACATATACTTTGCCAACATTAAAGTAAACACATATACTTTGCACATATATACTTTGCCATTGAACACGTATTCTTTGCCAACATTAAAATTGTGAGGTTTATCTCAAATCTCCAAGACCAGACGGGTTCGACTCGTCTGGTAAGGATCAGGTAGATTCTAGTCTACTACTGTACTCGTCTATTGGGCAGATCAGTCGAGGTACTTAGTCGATAGAAGTCTTCTGAAGGACTCAGCTGTTGGGCGTATCAGCTGGTAGAGTCAGACAAGTTAACTCAGACCAGATCAGATGATGTAGAGGAGTACAATCAGATGAGATGTGGTTGCGTAAGAATCAGACGAGTTGGGAAGACCAGACAGGTTGGACCAGATCAGTCGAGTTCTGTTAGCAGGGTTAATTTTTGGCTAAGTGTTGACTCCTCTTGTTTGCAAGAACAAGTGAAGGGCAAGGAGGTCATTTCAGATTGGGTCACACAGAAGGTGTGAGTTTGTTGCATGGTTGTAACAGAATCCACGTGGCAATCTTCACGTTTTCCGCACACGCTTCAATCACCATTGGCAACCTATAAATACCCCATTGCTTGTAATTATAATCTTTAACGCGTACGAGCATTCATTTTTAGAGTTGAGAGTTCACGAGTGAAGTGAGGATAAATTCCCTTTCCGAGTGATGAGTGTGTAAACATCTCTTGAACTAATCAAATTGAAGTCATGTGTCCAGTGGATGTAGATCACATTGATCGAACCACTTAAATCGTTCTTGTGCTCTATTTTTCGTTTTCGTTTATATTTGTGAATTGCCATGCTTTCGTTGGATTGAATATTGGCCGATTATTTTTCTTGTGATTGGAGACGTCTAATCGACGTTGAATTATCATTGACAATCGTAACAATTGGTGCCGTCTGTGGGAATTTGGAATCAAGGAGGATCGATCGTCAGCCATTAATCAATTGCCAGTTCGAAGATGGAGAATTCGACCAAGTATAATATTGAGAAGTTCTCAGGCACAGGTGACTTTGGGCTGTGGAGAGTCAAAATGCAGGCTCTCCTAGAACAGCAAGGCTTGTTCGACGTGCTCGAAGAGTCTACAGCCCCAGCTGAGGAATAAAGAGTGCTCAGGAAAGTTCAGGAAAGCTCACGAAAGAGTCTACAGCCCCAGCTCGAAGAGTGCTCAGGAAAGCTCGAAGCACTATTCTTCTCTGTCTTGGTGATAAGGTTCTGAGAGAGGTGGATAAAGAGAAATCCGCGAAAGAGGTCTAGGACAAGCTAGGTAAACTTTACATGGTTAAAACCTTAGCTAACCGTCTCTATTCGAAACAGAAGCTGTATGCCTTTAGAATGGTGGATGACAAACCCATTCCGGATCAGCTTGATGAGTTCAATAGAATTCTTGATGATCTAGAGAATTTAGATGTCAATTTAGAGGAAGAGGATAAGGCTCTGATTCTATTGAGTGCTCTCCTTAAGTCCTTTGAAATCTTAAAGGACACCAATCTGTATGGTAGGAAGGAAAGTATTACATTGGAGGATGTAATGCTGGCTGTCAAGTCCAAGCTGCTGCACAACAAGACGTCTCAAGCAGACAAGGTCAGTAGCGGAGAAGGATTGGCAATCAGAGGTAGCCAGAAGCGATCTGGTGCCAAGAAGGGGTCTAGTCAACCCAAAGGAGCTGATAAGGGAAAATCAGTTGTGTCCACTCAAGGTGATGCAGTGTGCTACCATTGCAACAAACCTGGGCACTATAAGAATGCTTGTCACAAATACAAGCAGTTCTTGAGGAAATCTGGTGCCAAGACCTCTAATGACAAGAATCAAGCTAATCAGACTCAAGTTGATAAGGAGCAAGAAGGCTATGAGTCTACTCAAGCGCTAACCATCACATCCTCTACAGAACAGCAAGCATGGATCCTCGATTCAGGGTGTTCTTTCCATATGACTCCAAGACGAGATTGGTTTCATGACTTCAAGCAACAGAAGGGCGGTTCTGTTTTGCTTGGGAATGATCACACTTGCAAAGTTGTTGGAGAAGGTAGTGTTCACCTGAAGATGTATGATGGGGTAGTAAGAATACTCAAGAGTGTTAGGTACGTACCTGAACTCAAGAGGAATCTGATATCACTTGGGATGCTGGATTCTATGGGCTATAAATTCCAGTCGGCTGATGGAGAGCTCAGTGTGTCAAAAGGAGAGCTGACTATCCTGAAAGGCGAGAGAAGGAGTGATCTCTACTTTCTTAAGGGAGAAACAATAGCTGGTAGATCAGATGTAGCGGAGGTGCAAGACAACTCGATGTTGTGGCACAGACGACTAGCTCATATAGGCGAGAAAAGCCCAGTAGAGTTGTCGAAGTAAGGTCTGCTTGGCAAAGACAAGATCACTAAGCTAGACTTGTGTGAGTCTTGTATTCTTGGTAAGTCCAAGAGACTTAAGTTTGGTAAGGGTGTTCACTCTACCAATGGGATCATGGACTATGTCCATTTTGATCTATGGGGGCCAGCGAGGAATCAGACGAGGTCTGGTGGAAAACACTTCTTGTCTATCATAGACGACTACTCAAGAAAAGTGTGGGTGTCTATTATGAAATCGAAGTCAGAAGCATTTGAGAAATTCGAGGAATGGCTCATTGAATGTGAAAATATCACAGGCAAGACTCTCAAACATTTGAGAACTGATAACGGTCTGGAGTACCTATCAGACGAGTTCAATGCGTTCTGCAAATCGAGAGGAATAGTAAGGCATAGGACTGTGCCAGGGACCCCTCAGCAAAACGGAGTAGCTGAGAGGATGAACCAGACACTACTTGAGAGAGTCAGGTGTATGTTGAACAGCTCTTGTCTGCCAAAGGCGTTTTGGGGAGAGGATGTGTCTACTGCAGCCTATTTGATAAACAGAAGCCCTTCCTCTGCTGTGCAATATAAAACCCCAGAGGAGTTATGGTCTGGACATGCAGCTGATTACAGTTATTTGAAGGTATTTGGATGTGTAGCTTATGCCCATGTCAAGCAAGATAAGCTTGAGCCTCGAGCATTGCGATGCGTGTTTGTTGGGTATCCTTCAGGCGTGAAAGGATACAGGTTATGGTGCCTCGAAGTTGGGATGCTGAAATGTATAATCAGTAGAGATGTTACTTTTGATGAGAGACGGATGCCTCTATCAGAACAGACTAGTACGAGTACTAGTGCAGCTGATAACCAACCAGACGAGACACAAGTCGAGGTGGAGAAAGTTGACACCACAAGACCAGTTGAAGAACATATTGATCCAGATGAGGAGGGCGATCCTCATAGTGAGAATGATCTTCAACATTATCAGCTGGCACGGGACAGAACCAGACGAGAAGTCCACCCACCTCAGAGGTATGGACAAGCTGACATTGTCTCATTTGCATTATGTGCAGCTCTTGAGGTGGAGTCTCTGGAGCCGAAGTCTTATTCAGAAGCCATCAGCTGCCACGACAAAGAGAAGTGGATAGTTGCTATGGAGGAGGAGCTGTTTTCTCTGAACAAGAACCAGACTTGGGAGATTGTTCAGAGGCCCAAGAACAAGAGGTTGGTTGGGTGTAAGTGGATCTATAAAAAAAAGGTGGAGGCTCAGAGGGGTGGCAATCTTAGATACAAGGCGAGGGTTGTAGCTAAGGGTTTTACACAAAAGTAAGGTATCAATTTCAATGAAATCTTCTCACTTGTTGTGAAGCATTGTAGCATCAGAATCTTGTTAGCTATGGTTGCCCAATATGAATTGGAGCTACATCAGATGGATGTGACCACAGCTTTCTTACATGGATCTCTAGACGAGAGGACCTATATGAAGCTACCAGAAGGGTTGGACATAGAAGAAGGGGAAGACAAGGTCTGTCTATTGAAAAAGTCCCTCTATGGCCTCAAACAAAGCCCTCGACAATGGTACTTGAGATTTGATGAGTACATTTGCTCAGCTGGTTTTACAAGGAGCTTGTACGACAGCTGTGTCTACTTCAGACGGGTTGGGACTGCTACTACCTATCTTCTGTTGTATGTTGATGACATGTTAATAGCAGGCGAGTCTATTGACAGTGTTAATCAAGTTAAGGAGATCCTCAAACAGGAGTTTGAGATGAAAGATCTTGGTGACGCCAAAGTGATTCTTGGGATGGATATCAGTAGACTAGACAGATCTATTCTGCTGAGTCAACCTACTTATCTTCAGAAGGTGTTCGAGAGGTTTAGAATGCATAAGGCTAAAACTGTCTCTACTCCTATTAGCCAACATCATCGTTTGTCCAATCAGATGAGTCCCAGGAACAGCCAAGACAGAACTCAGATGAGCAAGATACCTTATGCCAGTGTTGTAGGGAGTTTGATGTATGCTATGGTGTGTTGTAGACCAGACTTGACTCATGCTATGAGTGTGATCAGCAGATATATGAGTGATCCAGGCTTAAGCCATTGGGAAACGGTTAAGTGGGTTATGAGATATGTTCTGGGATCAGCACAGAAGGCTCTGAAATTTCAGAAGATGCCAAGTGAGGGGGATGCAGTTGTGGGATACGTGGATGCAGATTACGCAGACAATGTTGACACTCGAAAGTCCTTAACATGATATGTGTTCACTCTATTTGGTACGACAGTGTCTTGGAGGTCTATACATCAATCTGTAGTTGCATTATCTACTACTGAAGCGGAGTACGTGGCCTTGGCTGAAGCGGTTAAGGAAATCATGTGGCTAAAAGGGATTCTTAGGGAATTTGGTTTATCTCAGAACAGTGTGACTGTTTTCTGTGATAATCAAAGTGCAATTCATCTAGCAAAGCATCAGGGGTATCATGAACGAACCAAGAACATTGATGTGAAACTGTACTTTGTGAGAGATATTGTGGAAAAGGGGACCGTCCAGGAGGTTAAGATAGCTACTGAGGAGAACCCTGCTGATGCGTTTACTAAGGCATTACCAAAAGAGAAGTTTGGTTTATGTCTTAGGTCAGTTGGTTTGCATTAGTGACCTCTGCGGAGAAGGCTACTGGTCTGGTGGTGGCAGATCAGTAGTGGAGTCTGTCCTTTGAGAATGATAGATCAGTGTTGTTTAGTTCAAGGTGGAGATTTTGAGCTAAAGGTGGAGAATTGTGAGGTTTATCTCAAATCTCCAAGACCAGACGGGTTCGACTCGTCTGGTAAGGATCAGGTAGATTCTAGTCTACTACTGTACTCGTCTGTTGGGCAGATCAGTCGAGGTACTTAGTCGATAGAAGTCTTCTGAAGGACTCAGCTGTTGGGCGTATCAGCTGGTGGAGTCAGACAAGTTAACTCAGACCAGATCAGATGATGTGGAGGAGTCCAATCAGATGAGATGGGGTTGCGTAAGAATCAGACGAGTTGGGAAGACCAGACAGGTTGGACCAGATCAGTCGAGTTCTGTTAGTAGGGTTAATTTTTGGCTAAGTGTTGACTCGTCTTGTTTGCAAGAACAAGTGAAGGGCAAGGAGGTCATTTCAGATTGGGTCACGCAGAAGGTGTGAGTTTGTTGCATGGTTGTAACAGAATCCACGTGGCAATCACCATTGGCAACCTATAAATACCTCATTGCTTGTAATTGTAAGCTTTGACGCGTACGAGCATTCGTTTTGAGAGTTGAGAGTTCACGAGTGAAGTGAGGATAAATTCCCTTTCCGAGTGATGAGTGTGTAAACATCTCTTGAACTAATCAAATTGAAGTCGTGTGTCCAGTGGATGTAGATCACATTGATCGAACCACTTAAATCGTTCTTGTGCTCTGTTTTTCGTTTTCGTTTATATTTGTGAATTGCCATGCTTTCGTTGGATTAAATATTGGCCGATTATTTTGCTTGTGATTGGAGACGTCTAATCGAAGTTGAATTATCATTGACAATCGTAACAATAATAAACACATATACTTTGCCCATATATACTTTGCCATTGAACACGTATACTTTGCCAACATTAAAATAAACACATATACTTTGCCAATATTAAAGTAAACACATATACTTTGCCAACATTAAAAAAAACACATATACTTTGTCAACCTTGAAGTAAACACGTATACTTTGCCAACATTAAAGTAAACACATATACTTTGTCAACCTTGAAGTAAACACGTATACTTTGCCAACATTAAAGTAAACACGTATACTTTGCCAACATTAAAGTAAACACATATACTTTGCCAATCGAATCACATGCACACATTAACTTTGCCAATCGAATAACATGCACACATTAACTTTGTCAATTGCACATTAAATTCATGTATCAATCACTCAAACAGTTTATTTAAAGCATTTAATAAAGAATAACAAATGCGTCTCTACCAACCACTGTAGATATAAACCCCACCTGGAAGTAATATCTCGGATGCAATCGAATGAAATGAAATGTCTCTACCTCTCATCACCTAAAATAATAATGATATTAAATTATAAATAAAGCTATAAAAGTTTATTGGAAATTCACTAACTTTTCTATCATTAATTAACCCCCTAAAATAAGATATGCGACCACGTACTGATTTCATACCATAACTTGAAACAAAATAAAATAAATTGAGTAGGGATCCATGAACTGCTAATTAGCTTTAATTAGGAGATTATGGAATGAAGTTGTTTTAATTCAAAAGAATAATCCAATCTAATCCTAAACCCCTAAAACACATACATATCTTCAAACTTAAAAATAATCATTTTAAATTCAAACTAAAATTAGCCTAATAAAGAACTTAAACGAACATTAAACTCATTAGCCATCATCTTCTGATATATTGGAAATTGTAATAGTGTAACTAGAAGAAATTAAATGTACATGTAATTGTGTCCAAGAAAAGATTTGTATAATTTAGATAATTCTTTTCACTTTATAAAAATTAAAAATTAAAAGCTTTGACAAAGAATTCCAAATTTGGCTTACATATAATAATAAACAGTATTACCTTTGGATTAATGAAATAGTTTTAAGGAAAGAAGTTGATGCATCATGATTTCGAAAATCCATACCGAAAAGAAGAGGTGCGCTGCAACTTTATGGTTTCAAAGAGAAAACTCATATTTATCGTAAAAATATTTTATGCGAGGGTAGGGCTGCTGTGTACTCAAGTACACGGTGTACTTGAGTCCAGCTATATAAGAAATATAAATTATATATAGGATAAATAATAAAAGACTTAACAAAAGTCCTTGTAGCCTAGTGGTTAACCTTGATTGCATTACCACCATGTCCCAGTTTCGAATCCACCTCACACAATTTTCGAAAAATTTATTTTAATAGTTTTAATGCAATTAATAAATAATAATAATTTAAAAAAGATTCGAATCCCACTTCTAACCATTTTCAAAAATTTTATTTTAGCAGTTTTAGTGCAATTAATAAAAAAAAAATTAGCAAACAATTAATATTATTAATAGTAATAAAAGTGCAAGTAAAAAAATAATAAAACGTGTAAAATTAATAACAATTTTTTTAAAAAAAATTTGCACCAGTTTTTCTAAATTATGAAAGTGCAAGTACAAATAAACAAAATGTGTATCATTAGCATACACTTTTCAATTATAATATCATACACTTTTCAATTATAATAAAATACATTTTTCATTAATATATAACTTACACTTTTCATTAATAGAACATACATTTTTTAGTTATAATATCATACACTTTTCATTAAATATATCATACACTTTTTACTTATAATAACATACATTTTTTATTAAATATATCATACACTTCGCAGTTATAATAACATACACTTTTTATTAATAAAACATACACTTTTCATTAATAGATCATACACTTTGCAGTTATAATAATATACACTTTTTATTAATATATAACTTACACTTTTCAGTTATAATATCATACACTTTTCAGTTATAATAACATACACTTTTCATTAAAAACAATGTTGCACTTTTCAATATAGTAACATACACTTTTTATTAAAAAAATAAAGATACACTTTTTAGTTATAATAACATACACTTTAAAAAAAAAAAAAATCGAAAAAAAAAATCGAAAAAAAAAAAATCGAAAAAAAAAATCGAAAAAAAAATCAAAAAAAAAATCGAAAAAAAAAATTAAAAAAAAAATCAAAGTTTGACCGTTGACCGGTCAACGGTCAACATTTGACTAGTAAAAGTCTACTCAAGTACATGGTGTACTTGAGTACATACAAGACTTTGGCTTTATGCGACTAGTTTTCTGAAAATACGGTATAAAATAAAGTAGAAGAAATAAAGATAGTTTTAGTTGAGAAAATCAAGATCATATACTCCTAAAATATCGCATATTTGACGTGGATTACAACATTGGAATTTTAATACCTTAATAAAACTACCGAGAGAAAATTAAGGAAAATATTTTCTAAAATATTTATATTTTAAATATTATTTTATATTTATATATATAAGGAAATCTGTTTTAATTAAATAGTAATAATAATAGTAAGCATTACATATATGTATATATGTACACGTCTATATATTTACATACAATCAAAATTGAAATAATATATATATATATATATCCTAATTTTTATTAAATAATATCTTATACATTTTTTTGGCAAAATTCTTGGGTGTTACACTTGCTGCCTCAGCAAAGGCTTCCTTCTTTAAGTACCATTTGGATGAATGGAACTTCTTGGCTGGCCCCATCTTATAGTTCTTGGGTAGAATATCTGGAAGAATTATGCTCAGTTTGTTGACAAAACTGATAGTGGATGTAACTATCCACTCCTTCTTCTGTACATCCAAGGACACCTTCTTAGCTTCCAGAGCAATTCTGTCCATGAAGAGGCCTTGCCAGTCTCCATCTATTTAGTCCCAAATAACAGCCATAACACGAACTTTAAGGGTGGTGACTGCATCGTGACTGAAAGTATTTCCCAGCAGTATCTTTCCTGCTATATCCATTAATGTCTGGAACTTCAGATCCATTTGTGGTTTACGAATTCCAGTTGCGTTTTCTGCCTTGATTCTTCCATTAGTAAACATTTCAATGTATTCCTTCTCATTACCCATTATGTAGGTAGATATTTTGATCTTTCCACTGGGTAGATCGAAGAGATCTCTAAGTACATCTCGAGTAATCTTTACTTTGTGTCCACCCATATAACTTTCAACATACGAACCTCGTAACACAGCTTTCGAATAGAAAGCCAACACATCCTCCTCGTATACGTTTGTTGGTGCTGCCTGGAGAAATTCATGAAGATTGAGATTGAGGCAGCGGAGGAGTATATCCTTGTTTTCTTCTGTGTGTTTCCCTTTGAAATATAGGGCATTCTCAGTAAAAATCTTGCCCTGTTTTGACCACTTTGCAGTATCAAGGGTTCCAGGTAGAGGATACCTCATCATCCTCTATGGCCATATTGCACACATCATCATCATCATCACTTTTTGAGAATAGTCCATTGGAAGAGTTGAAGCTTTCAGCACTATCAGATTCATTGCCAGCCATCATGGCTTTTCTATTGGTAAACTTTATGTCTCTCTTTGCTTGTCTTTCTCTTCTTTCCTTAGAGATGAGTACATGGCAGTCATACTAGAAGCGGCCTTTCTTATTGTAGTCATAGCATAGATCCTCATCATCATCTTTCTTTGGATCATCTCTCCTTCTAGATGAGGAGGGTTCAGCTCTGCTGGACTTTCTCCTATCAGAGTACTTGTCCTCTAATCTTTTCTCTTCAGGCTTCTTGTCCTCAGCTTGTGCTTCAGGGGAGTTGTACCTTCTCCTGAATTTGTTGTCTTGGTAGAATTTCTTGTATCTACCAAACCTTGAGTTGAGTTTGTCAAACCTCCTAGCCATCAAGGCCATTTCTTCCTTCATTTCAGCCTTAGAGACTGACTTTGATGATCTTGGAGTGGACTGCATTTCTGGTTCAGCAGCCTTGGCTTTGAATGCCACTCCTTTGGTTGGTAAGAAAGATTCCTCTGCTGGCTTCCTTCTGTTGAGGTCAAACTCATAAGCTTTGAGCTCTAAGAAGATTTGTTGCATGGGCATGGTTGAGAGATCCTTGGTATTCTGCATCATAACTGAATATACATCCCACTTTTGAGTGAGACTTCTCAAGATTTTCAGTGCAACCTCTCTCTTGGAGTAGATCTTGCCCAATGAGTTGATTTCATTCATCACATCTGTGAATCTACCAGCAAACTTGTCAATGGACTCATCAGACTCCATTGTGAATTGTTCAAACTTCTGCACAGCCACTTGGAGCTTATTCTCCTTTATCTTTTCTGTACCCTCACACATTTCTACAAGAGTATCCCATATTTCTTTGGCAGTTGTGTAGTGGTAGACTCTTCCCATTACTGCATCTGGAATGGTTTGATAAAGAGTATTCATGGCAAGATAATTGAGATTATCTCTTCTCTTTTCTTCTGTGGTGAGATCATCTTCATCCTTAGGAATCTCATCCCTGGTGTCAGCTCTTTGAGCATCAGTGACCCTGGGATTTGCTTGCATAAAGACAAATGGTCCTCTAGTGAGAACTCTTAGCATATCAGTGTGTAAGAAAGCAAGATGTGCTCTCATTCTGATTTTCCAGAAATCATAGTTCTCAATTGAGAACATAGGCAGCTTGTGATGAGATATGTGATTCACTGGATCAGGGGTAGTGTTGTTTATGGTCTGCACAGCATCATGAGGAACAACATTCATGTTCTGTTCCTGATTTTGATCTTGGTTCTGGTTCTGATGCTGGTTCCTGTTGTTGTTACCACCCCTTGCCATATATCTTCAAGAATGGGTTAGATAACACAGAGGTATAGATTTCAGATAGAGATCAGTTCAGTGACCATACAAAGATGTGCCTTTGAAAATCAAAAAAGGATTTTCAGAAGCAGTGGTCTTTGAACCCCTGCTCTGATACCACTTGTTGGTCCAGAAAGGAGTATATAACAAGTGTATGGGGGGGAATACACTTTTATGCAAATTTCTTTTCAAATTTTGATCAAACCAGTCTTCAGCAAGGTTTTCCTGGACAACTCTGCTGATATGATTAACTCTTTATAGATAATCAAACTACTAAGTACTATAGAGTACTTAGTTGAATAACTATCTAAGTGAGTTATATGTGCGGAATTAGTGGTTGGCCCTTTAGTTTAAACTCCTTTTAATTCTGAAATCACCTTAACAGTTTATCTAGTTCAGGGAACTTGTCCAAATCTTGTTTTTGCACAGTTTAGGATATGTATCTTTGAAAGTCCAGTTTGTGCAGTGTTGAATGAATGTTAATGCTTGAAAGTAAATCAACACAAGAGTTTATAGTGGTTCAGAGGCTCAAGCTCCTACATCCACTTTCCCTTATTTAACAGGATAATTCCTTCACTCTTGG
The DNA here is from genome assembly GCA_963675135.1 of Galeopsis tetrahit. Taxonomy (NCBI): domain Eukaryota; kingdom Viridiplantae; phylum Streptophyta; class Magnoliopsida; order Lamiales; family Lamiaceae; genus Galeopsis; species Galeopsis tetrahit. Next base: position 32,679,950 of record OY776127.1, read on the forward strand.
AATTAACTTGTTTTATAGTGCCAAGGTGCACTTGATCAACCACACCACTCCTTGGTGCCTTGATCCCTAGGATATCTTGAGTCCTAGTACCCTTTCTCAACTCAGAACTGGACTGTTCTTCTCTCAACAGTCAGCTCATTCCACTTCTACTACTACAACCTTCTAACTTTTTCACTTGAAAGGTATAAGGGTTGAAGTAAGGTCCCAACTAATGAGATATCCTTTACAATGAAGTTCAGTGTATAAGGATAGGATATCTCTCTAAGCTTTGTATGGATATACAATGAGGTTTAGCTTAGATGAAGTGTATGAAGACTAAGATAGTCTCTTTGAAAGCTTGAAAGCACTTGCTAACTTGTAGGATAGTTGGATGTGTTGAGGTTCAGTGGATGCTTTCAAATGGTCTTCACACTTCTGTATTTATAGACAAATTTGAGGGTTTACCCGTTGGAGAGGCATCCTCAAATGTCCATAAATGTCTTCCTTGAAATCTTTAAACTGGAAGACAGATTCTGATAGTGACATGTCCTTAATTTGGGAAATAAACGGTTGTAACCACTTTGTCTTCATTCTGCAGCACTTTTCCCAATGTCTGACTTCAAGATTCACTTGGTCAAACATGGACACCTCTTCTTATCAATGATCCTGAGATAAGGACAACATTCCCTATCACTTGGACAGTTCTGCTTATCCATTTCAGCAGATTCTGCTTATCAGCAGTGTTGGCATGCTCTCTTTAGATGACTTGGCTCCTTCTCTTTCCAAATCTTCTTTGTGTAGTTCTTTAAGCATATAACACTTTGGATAAGTGGATTTGACCTCTTCAGCATAGTTGGCCTTGAGCTTCAAGGCTTGTACTAGTTCAATATTGCTGGACAACTCTTCTGAACTTGTCATTTCTTGCAGTAGACTTGATCTTCAAGATCTATTCTACTTAGTTGATCTTTAGATAGGTTGTTCAATTTTGACTTGACTTTGATCAGCATACTTGTCCTTCAGCAGACTTGGGGTCAATCCAAAAACTGAGCCTTGAGGGGACTTGGATAGAATAAGCTTATAAGCATGTGTTCCCTCTCAACTAGTGCATCTATTGATCTAAGAGCTGCCTAACATATCAGCTTCTCTACTTGTCTTAGTCTACATGTTCCAACATTCCTGAAACATGTTCATTCATATTGACTTATCTACTTGGCATGTCTTAAGGGGTTTTGGTATCATAATCAAAACTCATTTTATTCCCAACAATAATTAAATACTTTAAATTTCTTGCTGGTAGAGGAGTATCCTAAGAATATCCCCTCATCTTCTTTGGCATTAAAAGCATTTAACTTTTTCTTCCCGTTGTTGTGAATAAAACACTTACATCCAAAAATATTAAAATATGAAACTCTAGGTTTTCTACCTTTCCATACCTCATAAGGTGTCTTATCATGAACCTTATGGAGAGCACTTCTGTTCTGGGTATGGCAAGTAGTGTTGATTGCCTCAGCCCAAAACTTTTGTGGGGTGTTATACACTACTAGCATAGCTCTGCAAGCTTCTTTTAGTGTTCTGTTTCTTCTCTCAGCAACACCATTCTGCTGGGGAGTCCTTGCTGCACTAGTCAAGTGCTGAATTCCAAATTTAGAACAGTATTCATTGATATAAGAATTAATAAACTCAGTTCCTTTGTCACTCCGAATTTTGACAATGGACTGTCCCTTCTCAACTTATAACCTTTTCAGCAAATCAGGTAGTTGTGTCTGAGTGTCACTCTTCTTATGCAAGAAGACTACCCAAGTAAATTTTGAGTAATCATTAACCTCAACAAGGGTGTATCTCCTACCATTCAGTGTTGGTGGTTTTATAGGACCATGGAGATCCGTGTGTAGAAGTTCTAATACTCTACTAGTTGAGAGGGTGGGAATTGACTTAAAAGCAACCTTTACCTGTTTACCTTTTTGGCAAGCATCACACACTTGTGATTTGTAATAGATCTCATTGGGAATACCTTCTACAAGGCGGTCTCTTGCTATCTTATTAAAAATCTTAAAGTTCATGTGGCATAGGCGTCTATGCCATAACCAACTGATTTCTTTAGGACTTTTAGTAAGAAGACAAGCATCCCTTGGACAACTATTCCAATTCACAATGTAGACACTGCCTTGTCTTACACCAACAAGTAAAGTGGTATGTGTTCTTTTGTCAATTATTACACATTTACTGCTCTTAAATTGGACTTTGTAACCCCTGTCACAGAATTGTGAGACTGGAAGCAAGTTAAATTTCAAAACTTCAACATAAGAAACATCTTGTATCGCCACATCACCATTCCTTATGTATCCAAATCCTTTAGCAGTAGCCATGGAGCTATCACCAAAAATCACTTTGGGTCCTTCTTGCTCATGATAGTTAGAGAGTAGAGCTTTGGTACCAGTCATGTGGTATGAACAACCACTGTCTATATACCAAGTCTCACCCACTGAACCACCCTTCTTATAGAAATCCAGTCGACCCTGCAATTTGTGATTTTGATAATTTAGGTACCTACTCTTCATTGGGGTCCTTGGGTGTTAGTAGCAGTAAGCGGAACCCAAATATACATTGATGTTTTGAATAATTGAGACCTCTTCAATTTCTTACCCTTTTTATCACAGAATAGTACTTTATTGACCTTATCAGAACTATCAGCAGGCTTCGGGTCTATTTTTCTGAGGTAACATTTCCTTGGTTCAACCTTTTTTTCAGTAAGACCAGTGGGTCTGTAATAGTTCGAATATGGCCTAAAAGCTTGTGGACCATACGGCTTATAGATGCATTTAGGTCTATCCTCACTAATGATATCATAAGATAAAGGTGGAGGATAAAGAGCAGGTTGGTTATGATAGTGGGGAAAAAATTTCATAGGTTTAGTTGAGTACAGCTGAGACTGCCTTATAAAAGAGGTCTAGGCTGATTCCAACCCAACTGTGCTTGTCTAGGCCTACCCTGCTGAGTATACCTCTGTTGATCCCTAGACGAGTAGTGAATGGGTTTAAAGTCTAGAGGGGAGGGGTGAATAGACTTTAAAAACTTTTTCCTTAAAAGAGTGAGAACCTCTTCTGATTTCTATGTCAGCTGGACTACAAGTCTGCTGGTCCAGAAGACAATAGTTATCTGATAGAGTGAAATATATGCGGAAGTGAGTATTCCTTTTATTTAGATTCGTTCTAGTGTTCTTTTGAAATAACCAATTACTTATCTTTTTGAAATACTCAGCTGATGCTGGTTTGAAAGATATTGCCTTATTTGTAAAGGTGTTTCAAAACACAAAATGCACGATGATAAAGATAAGTAACCTGGAAATGTAAAGTGCAGTAAGTAAATAACACCGTCGATTTATAGTGGTTCGGATATACGATCCTACGTCCACTCTCACATTCCAAACGTGAAGTTAATCCCTTTAATTTCCCGAAAATTACAAGGGTTTGTCCTTTAGAGTCCTAAGTGAAGGACTTTGAGATCTGAGCAGTCCCGATTGCTACGGTCTCCACAAGTGATTTGTGAGCACTTGCACTCTTACAAGAGTTCAAAAACTTAACCTTATGGTGGGGGTTTTGGGGTTTTTGAATGGATTCAACTAATGGTTCAAGCTTATAAATTGCTTAACCACTATGCCTAAATCAAAGAATATACGGTATGTATTGGATTCAGGTTCTTTGGTTGGATGAGGAAATAACTTAAGAGCTAAAAGGTATTCTAATACTTTTCTGGGCTCTTGAGAATTCTTAATAGAGTGTTGCTTTTTTTTTTTTTGGCTTGCTTGCTTGCTTGATTAGCTTCAGAATTCTTGCGTAGTATTTTCGTGTTTGTTCTTCTTCATCCTCTTGTATTTATAGGGAGGATTGATGCAACTAGCCGTTAGAGTTGACTAGCCGTTAGCAATCTTTCCTTGTGTGCTTGTTTGATTCCTTAATTCCAGCCGCTTTGATCTTGATTGCTTCAAATCTGGGATCGTGTCAATATTCTAAGTAAGGTAAGTCTACGTTTGAATTTCACAAGATGACTTTGGAATCAGCTGAGTCTTTGACGATCTACTAGTCTGCTGATCTTCTAGTTGTCTGGTTAACTCGTCTGGCCTAGTGAAGTCTGTCTTCTGATATCAGATGAGTATTTGCTCTTCTGATCTGGAAAAATACTTGTACTGACTCTGGCCATCATTGAATTGGACATTATCAGTTAAGAAGGTATACAAGCACCTTACTTATCTGATTTTTAAAGGATCTTCTAGTCTTCATATCTTCTACACTTCATTTCTTGAGGTTGCGCATGTAAGCTCGGACTGTGCTAATCAGCTGAGATACATACAGTTGATTACACAAGACTAGACTTAGCTTAAGCTGATCTATACAGATATCAACTGATCCTATTACATGTATTTATAAACTCTAAGTGTTTTGGCCATCAAAACTATACTATCATGTGTGGGGGCTTAGGGTGAATTTATATCCCAACAATTTCCCCCTTTTTGATGAAGCCAAAACTAAACTTGATAAATGCTCCTATAATAGAGTAAGATTTTATAAATCATTACATGAATTCTCTGATGAAGACAATGAGAATTTATCTTGTAAGTAGAAAGAAAACTATAACTTGTATAGAATATATGAAGTTTCATAGATTACAAGTTTTTTGTGTCTTTAAACTTCTTGAGAGTCTTCATCAGGTCTTCAGTTCTTCAGATGCGGTAGGCAAGGTACAGACGAGTGCGAATGTCTTCCATGTGCTGTAGGTCTGTAACATTTTCCTTAATGTAGATCTCTTCCAGAATTCTTTTGACTTCTATCATATCTGTTCTTCCAGAATCCAGAGTAGGTGCCTTCCAAATAGGGTCTTCAGGAGTTAGAATTTTGTAGCCTAATTCTTTGGCTGTCTTGACTGTTTCTGTCCAGAGCACTTGATCTTCAATTTGCATGAATTGAGAGAATTGAGAAAACTCTTCTTCATAGGTGGGAAGAGGGCCAAATCTTCTGACTATGTGGTGAGCTAGTTGCCATTTCTTCTTCAGAGGATACCATCTTGGTAGCTCGTCTTGTAATACTAGCAGATCTACATATGTGCTGTCAGTAACTTGAGCACTTTCTTCTCTTTCCTTTTCTTTTAGTGCTTTTCTGATTTTGGCCAATTTTCTCTCAAATTTTGCCTTAACTGCCTTCGCATCATTAAGCTTTTTTCTGTTTGAGCTCTTGAGCTTCTTGCATTTTTCTTTTCTTCAGCTCTTGAGCTTCTTTCTCTTCTGCTGTAGGCTCTACTGCCTTTCTCTTTCTTGTCACTCTCCTATCAGGAGGTGACTCTTCTGTGGCAGTAGACTGCAGCTTAGTAGTAGCACCTTGGGCTTTATCTTGAACAGGGGTTTTATCTTGAACAGCTCCTTTCCCTTGTCTGTTCTTGGTTTTGCTTTTCAAACCTCCCAAGGTTTCATTCAGATCATCTTGAGCTACCACTAGCTCAGCTTGCTGGGCAGTAGACTTTTCCAGAGCGTTTATCAACACATCTTCCCCCTTTTTGGCTTCAGCAAGAGCAGCCGCAAAAGGTTTCATGGCATTTAGAATTTCAACATGAAGAATCTGCTTGAGAGCCATGGCATTGACTTTGTTGACATGAGTGAGTTGGGAGATGCTATGCTCCAGAACTTGATCATGAGAAGAAGAGGCAGAAGCTTTCTCCAACTGAGTCGTTAGAGTTTCCAATTTGTCTGCTGTTTCTTTCAGTTGATTCCTAAGCTTCGCATTCTCTTCAGCTGCCGTTTTGAGTAGAGCTTGTCCTTGTGTAGCTCTAGCTTCAGCATCTTCAAGCCTAGTTTTGTAGATAGTTTCCATTCGTGTTGTCTCATTGGTGTAGAGATCAGCAAACATCTTGGTCCTGTCTACTGTCTTTTTCATTTCACTGTGGAGGTATTCTTCTATCTGATTATGGAGTGTCTTCGATATCAAGGATTTGATTTGTAAGGCGAGTTCTCTGCTCATGTGCTGCTTTTTCAACATATCTAGCCAGCTGCATGCCTAGCCCCTTCTCGAAGTGCGAGTCTATTGCTTCCTTGACTTGAGCACACACATCTGCTCTAATATCAATAGACGAAGTAGGGGGGGAGGCAGTACCTTAAAGTAGGTGTTGTGGGATATGAGTGGTGTTTGGAGTGAATACGACCAGAGCGAGGCCTCTTTCTTCTACAGTCAGATAGTTTTCCTCTAGGAAGTTAACAGTGGCATCAACCAGATGAGCAAAGATTCTTCCTTCTTTTTGATTCGGTTGATAAATGAAGTGATCAAGCTCATTCTTAGTCATGAAATGAGCTGGAATTGTCAGTACTTCCTTTTCCTTTCCTTCTATCTCAGCTGCCTCAGCTGTGTCATCTGCCAGAGCTGTGTCAGCTGTCTTCAGCTGATCTTAAGATTGATCAGACGCTATGGTGGTCTCTGGTGCTGTATTTGCTTGATCCTCAACAGTGGACTTGGAGGAGATTCCTAGAATCCTCTCACAGGTTCTAGCCAGAGCTTCTATGGGTAGCAGCTCAGTGAATGATTTTACTTGGGCAACTTCCTTCTGTTCCATTTCCCAGTCAAGGAAGTGAGCTACACCACCCATTCCTTCCATGAGCTCAGCAAGGTCGTCTACTTCATCTCTTCTTAGTTCAATCCAAGTACATACCCTGAGTACTTGCTCAAACTGGATTGAATCTTCATCAACTCCAGGCACAGTAGACCTTAGCAGGTTGGCTATCCTTAATCTCATTATCCTTTCCCTTGTGCACATTAATAGTGCACCATTTTGAACTAAGACTGAGGTTGATAGAGGTCTTATGATGCCAACTTTTCGGATTCAGAGACAGTATTGGGGTTAGGAGATTGGGTTGTAGGTATGGTGTCTTCTGTTGTGTGAGTATCAGCAGGGATTTGAGAAGTTGTATTTGTAGGGTGAGTTGTTGTTATGAGGTTAGGGGATTGAGGTTTCTGTATTTGTTCCTCTGCTGTGTGAGTATCAGCAGGGATTTGAGAAGCTGTATTTGAGGGTTCAGAGGAGTTGGCTGGTTCAGCAGGGTCAAAGGAGGATATTGGAGCTATAATCATAGGGATTGGGAGCCTGGATTTCTTTATTTTCTTGATGAAAGAAGAGTTGTTGCTCTTTCTCTTCTGGCTCTTAGACAGTTTTGAAGGAGTAGTTGCAATAGAAGGGGTAGAGATACCTGCCTTTTTCAGAGGAGAGGAAGAAGGGGTAACATCTGAATCAGAAGGGAAGATGAGCCCAGATCTGATCAGCAGCCTTCTTTGGGCTAAGGTCTGATTGTCATCATCATCATCATCAACAGCAGCAGTTTTCTCATGGTCTTCCTTCTTTCTGTGTTCCTCCTCTTCTTCAGTAGACTCAGCAGATTCTTGTGCAATTTCCTCTTCATTTTCTTCAATATCAGTTGCATCTCTAGAAGGTGCTTCAGCTAACTTCTTCTTCTCTTCCTTCAGTCTTGCTGCCTCAGCGAGGGCTTCCTTCTTCAAGTACCATTTGGATGAATGGAACTTCTTTGCTGGTCCCATTTTGTAGTTCTTGGGGAGAATATCTGGAAGTATTATACTCAGCATGTTGACAAAGCTGACAGTGGATGTAACTCTCCATTCCTTCGATTGTAAATCCAGAGAGACCTTCTTTGCTTCGAGTGTGATTCTGTCCAAGAAGAGTCCTTGCCAGTCACCATCTATCTGATCCCAAATTGCAGCCATAACTCGAACTTTCAGAGTGGTAACTGCATCATGACTGAAAGTATTTCCTAGCAACATCTTTCCTGCGATGTCCATCAAAGTCTGGAACTTTGGATCTAGTTGAGTTTTCTTAACTCCGATGGCTTTTGCAGCCTTGATTCTTCCACCGGTGAACATCTCAATGTACTCCTTTTCTTTTCCCATAATATAAGTCGAGATGTTGACCTTTCCACTAGGTAGATCAAAAAGGTCTTTAAGCACGTCTCGAGTAATCCTTACTTTGTGTCCACCCATATGGCTTTCAACATACGAGCCTTTTAATATTGCTTTCAAATAGAAAGCCAACACATCTTGTTCGTAGACATTTGCTGGTGCTGCCTGTAGAAATTCTCGAAGATTCAGGTTGAGGCAGCGTAGGAGTATTTCTTTGTTCTCATCTGTGTGTTTTCCCCTGAAATACAGGGCATTCTCATTGAAAATTTTGTCTTCTTTCGACCACTTTGCAGCATCAAGTGTGCCGGTAATCTTGGTCTTCTCATCATAGATCTCAATAATACCCATTTTGACTCTGGATGAGTAAAGAAGAATATATATATATAGAGAGAGAGCGCTTTGAGTAATTTTTCAGAGCGAGAGTGTTTGAGAGCGATCAAGGATTTTTGAGAGCAAAGGGTTTTGAGGAATGGCCTAAGGGTTGGTTAAATACTCCAGAATTTCCAAAGTGTGTTTTGATCCAACGGTCAGAAACTAGGGTGTAGAGGGGTAACAATCGAGATGAGCCCTTTTATCTTCAGCCCATTACTTTTGATTTTGCTGGCTTAAAATAGCCATGTGTCGATTTTTGATTCGTCGACAGAATAGTAATTGATTGTTAATGACATCATTACCAGAAATAGCCGTTTTATATAAGTGGCATACATTCCTTATATAGCCTCTTGCCATAATTACATTCAGAATTTAAATCTAGAATGAAATATTTAATCAATGTAGTGTTCACGCTTTGTTGGATAGGTGTGTTCTTATCAGCAGAGTAAGTCTTCTTATTTTTCTTGAGAGGTCTGTTGATTTCTCTTGAAGATTCTGCTGGTTAGCTGAGTTGGTCTTCTGATCAGCTGAGTAAGAGATTTTGAGAGCTGAGTAAATATTTTGAGTAATCTTAACCACCTGGTTTGATGGATCTTTCTTTAATTCCCCCTTAACCATGTGGAACCTTCTTCGCCATATGAGGCTGGTCAGCCCAGATGACATTCCACTGGCTTAATCCTTCCTTTGCATTAGATGGAATGTAGTATCTAATGTGCTCTTGTTGAATTTCTTCGTCTCAACTTTCTCTCTTGTAGGAGGGAGAAGATTGGAAGGTGCTTCAATGGAGCATATGAGAAGAGAGAAGAGACGTGTCTTCCTGATTTCTTTTGACAAGGTTCCCCCTGGGACAGAGCTCTGCATATTTAATAACTTCCTGGAGAAGAAGCTCTGCTTGCTTAGCACCTTGTCTTGTGCATCTCTTCTTTCTTTTCTCTTTAGCGTAACCTTCTCTTTTTCTTTTCTCTTTAGTGCATACTTATGTTGGTTAAGCCAAGCATGCTTTAGCTTGCTGCTTCCTTCTTCCGGACAGATCTTCATTGCCTTCACCCACGACATTGGTTGAGTAATGAGGTCCATGCCATTTTTTCTTGCAATTTTCTCCATACCTGTAAGAAAGAATAAGTGTTAGCTATTTGTGTGTGTTCAAATAATCTCATGGATACCTCCTTTTATAGTGGTAGAGATGAGATTGTGGGGAGAAAGATGACAAGAATAATGAGTTGATAGGTCTGAGTTTCTAAAAAGGTTACTTCTTAAGATCAACAATGAGATTCTTGATCTAATGGTTCACATTTAAAGATGATCAGACTTTATCTACGGAATGCAGAAAAACTATTAATTCGAGCATGAGTTATTTGAAGTCCGTACTCAATCTGTATATTGTTGAGTCGGTTAGGTAGGTGTATTAATCCAACCTAGTGTTGCTCAATAGTATACTATATGCATGTATAGTAATAGAGTATTTTATGAAGAATATTCCATTATTATACATATGTATACATTGTTTGAGTACCTTCCTCAACTAACTTTGTTCAAATGTAAGTACTATTACACGTAGATATATAGAGTATTTTTATCAAGGATTCTTAAGGTATCATGGATTCCCCCTTGATTGAATAACTCTATGTTTTTCCCTCAGCTTTATTTGTCTTCATTGGGAATTACTTACCTGATGATGAGGGTGTCTATTCACCTCATCTGATTCTTTCCTAGTCTGCTGCAGCTGTATTAGCTGAGGTCTCCTCAGCTGACTTCTGTTCTTCATGCGGATGTATCAAGTAGTCCTAGGTTATAGCATAGGGTCTTGAATCTCTCTTCAGCTAGGGGCTTAGTCAAGATATCTGCTCTTTGGATATCTGTGTGAATTTTCTCCATCTTAATGTCCTTCTTTTCAAGATGATTTCTGATGAAGTGATGTCGAATATCGACATGTTTGCATCTTGTGTGAAGGACTGGATTTTGAGTGATGGCAATGGCGCTGCTGCTATCACAGTAGATAGGAACTTCTCTTGCTTCTACATTGTAATCCTTTAGTTGTTGGACCAGCCAGAGTAGCTGACTGCAACAACTTCCAGCTGCCATATATTCGGCCTCAGTGGTGGAGGTTGCAACTTATGTTTGTTTCTTTGAGAACCATGATATCAGCTTGTTGCCTAGAAATTGACAGGTTCCTGATGTGGACTTTCTGTCTATTCTGCATCCACCATAGTCAGAGTCAGAATATCCACTCAATTCTAGATTGTCATCAGCAGGGTACCATAGTCCTAAGTTGACTGTTCCCTTTAGGTATTTGAGAATTTTCCTTGCTGCTTCCAAATGACTTTGCTTTGGGTTGGCTTGAAATCTGGCACATACTCCTACAACAAAAGTTATGTCAGGTCTGCTGGCTGTAAGGTATAGGAGTGGTCCAATAAGTGCTCTATATTTAGCTTGGTCGACTGCTTTCCCAGGCTCATCTGGTTCCATCTTGAATGAAGTCATCATAGGAATTCTTGCAGTCTTGCTTTGTTGAGCCTTGAATCTTTCAAGCAAACTTTTGGTATATTTGGATTGATTTATGAAAATCCCCTCTGGACTCTGCTTTACTTGAAGTCCTAGGAAGTAGTTCATTTCACCCATCATGCTCATTTCAAACTTTCCTTGCATTAGTTCAGAGAACTTATTGCACATCTCTTGATTGGGTGATCCAAATATAATGTCATCTACATATATTTGTACCATTAGAATGTCATCTCCTTCTTGTATTCTGAAAAGAGTTCTATCAACCTTGCCTTTGGTATATCCATTGTCAAGAAGAAACTGTGACAATGTGTCATACCAAGCTCTTGGGGCTTGTTTCAGACCATAGAGAGCCTTCTTTAGACGATATACTTAATCTCCTTTTTCAAATCCAGGAGGCTGCTCTACATAGACTTCTTCTACCAGAATTCCATTTAGGAAGGCACTTTTGACGTCCATTTGATATACTTTGAAACTCATGTGTGATGCATAGGCTAGAAATAGTCTGATGGCTTCTAATCTGGCTACTAGAGCGAAGGTTTCATCGTAGTCAATTCCTTCAGATTGTGAGTAACCTTTTGCAACCAATCTTACCTTATTTCTAGTTATCACATCATTTTCGTCCTTTTTGTTCTTGAACACCCACTTAGTTCCTATTACATTGTGGCGTTCAGGACGATCTACTAATTCCCATACTTCATTTCGTTCGAATTGATTCAATTCTTCTTGCATGGCAGTGATCCAATTGCTATCCTTCATTGCTTCTTCTATGTCAACTGGTTCAGTATTGGACAGAAAGGCACACCAGCAGAACATAGAGGTCTGAGGATTTTGGTTGAATTGTCTTCTGGTCTTGACACCTGAGTCTACTCCTCCTAAGATGAGGTTTGATGGATGGTTGGTTTTCCATGTATTTCTTACAGGTGTGTTTGCACTAGATGAGTTAGGATTCTCATCTGCTCTAGTGTTGTCAGGGGGGTTGACTGGGTTTGGTCGATCGTCATTTGTGTCTTGTGTGTCGAAGAGATCATTCCCCCTTGCATTGGGAATTGGTGCATCTTGATTTAGGCTTATTTGTTCAGGTTGAGTTTGTGATCTAGTGACAGGTCTATGAATTTTATCTTCTTCTGGATCTTCAGAGAATGGTTCATCAACTTCGATAAACTCTTCTGGTTTAGACTTGATCACTAGTTTTCTCATCTTTTCTGCAGCTGAGTCTGTGTTGACTGCATTCTTTTCACAAGATTCATCAAACACAACATGAGGTGTTTCTTCCACAAGAAGGGTTCGTTTATTAAATACTCTAAATGCTTTGCTAGTTGAGGAATATCCTAAGAATATCCCTTCATCTGCTTTAGCATCGAAGGCATTTAACTTACTCTTCCCATTGTTGTGAATGAAACACTTACAACCAAATATATGAAAGTAAGATACCCTAGGTTTTCTACCTTTCCACAGTTCATATGGAGTTTTCTCATGGATTTTGTGAATACCTGACCTATTTTGGGTATGGCATGCTGTATTGATGGCTTCTGCCCATAGTTTCTTGGGGGTGGAGAACTCAGCTAGGAGGGTTCTTGCAGCTTCTTTAAGTGTTCTGACTCTCCTTTCAGCTACACCATTCTGTTGTGGTGTCCTTGCTGCACTTGTCTCATGTTGAATACCATTAGAAGTACAATAGGCAATAATATTAGAGTTAATGAATTCAGTGCCTTTGTCACTTCTAATTTTGACAATAGGTTCTCCCTTTTCTATTTGGATTCTCTTTAGCAATTCAGGAAGCTTCTGTTGCGTTTCACTCTTCTTATATAGAAAGATAACCCAAGTGTACTTGGAATAGTCATCTACTACAATTAAAGTGTATTTTCTTCCTGTCAGAGTTGTTGGAGTAATTGGTCCGAAGAGATCCATATGTAGTAGTTCTAGAACTCTGCTGGTTGATGCAGTCTTCTTGGTCTTGAAAGAGACCTTTGTTTGCTTCCCTTGTTGACATGCATCACATACCTGGTCTTTACAGTAGAGTTCATTAGGCAGACCATCAACTAAGGATTCCCTAGCTAGCTTGTTTAAAGTCTTAAAGTTCAAGTGTCTAAGACGCTTTTGCCATAACCAGCTGATGTCTTTAGGGTTTTTTACAAGCAGACATGTATCCTTAGGACAGATGTTCCAATTTGCAAGATACATACTACCTTTTCTAGATCTTGTTAGAAGAGTTTGTTTTGTTCTTTTATCATTTAAATGACACTCATCTTTAGAGAATTTTACTGAATATCCAGTGTCACAAAAATGAGATACTGATAGTAAATTGAACTTCAAACCTTCTACATATGATACATCATTTACCTCAATGTCACCATTCTTTAAGGTGCCATATCCTTTTGTGTTACCGTGCGCGTTATCACCAAAGAAGACTTTTGGACCTTTCTTTTCTGTGTAGTTGGTCAGCAGGGTTTTGGTTCCAGTCATGTGAGTTGAACATTCGTTGTCTATGTACCAAGTCTCTCCTACTTGACCACCCTTTCTGTACAGGTCTCTTCTTTCTTGCAAGGTAGATTAGATTTTAGGTACCCATTTTGTTTTGGGTCCTTGGGTGTTAGTAGTACCCTTGGGAACCCACATATACATTGGTCGTTTGAATAATCTTAAACATTTGAGTTGTTTCCCTCGGGCATCACAGAACCAAATCTTACCAGCTGACACCTTAGCATGGTTTGACTTGTTATTTGTGTCAGCTAGGTAACTGTCAGGTGATTTCCTCTTGTAAGAGTGAGTGTGAATTATCTTCTGACTAGTTACATTCGGCTTGGGTGCATTAGCTGAACGATGCACACGATCATATGGACCATACTCTTCTGTTCTTACAATATCATAGGAGATAGGGGGTGCAAAGAGAATAGATTTGTATGAAGAAGACTTCTTCTTCTTGGCTGGAGCAGCATACAGCTGAGACTGTGTTAGACGAGATGGTCTAGGCTGTTTGTTGTTCCTTTGTACATGTTTGAGGTTAACTGGTCTTTTACCATTTTTGGTTTTAAGAGAGTTAACTTTAGCTGGTACATATGCTTTCTGATCCATATTAGGTTCATTGTGTTTAGAACACTCACCAGTTTCATGTGATCGAGTAGCACACTGGTTAGGTGTACTGCCCTCGGCTGGAGAAGATGTTGATGGATTAAATTCGTAGCCAAATCCCATCTTGTTGCCATTTGATCGATAATATTCAGAGATGTTTTCAATAGTAGCAGAAGCTTTATTGAACTCTGATATCTTTTGATCAAGGTTTTCCTTCTCCTTTTCTAAGAGCACTTTTTCTTGGAAAAGATCATCGAACTTAGATTGTAGTGAACGAAATTCCTTGGTTTCTAAGGCTTGAGTTTTTAGCATCCCCTCATACAACTGAGTTATTGTGGTGTTCTCTTCTTTAAGAAGTTCCACTTCTTTACTAAGTCTTTCATTCATTGTTACTAACTCAGGGGTGGTGTTATCAAACTTGGCCTTTTTCAACCTAGCAATTTCTTTCCTTAAAGTTTTGTTCTCTTCTTCCACATCTATGAAAGCTCTAGTTGCAATATCAAGATCACCTTTTACTTCCTCCAAGGATTGGTAATAGGTGCTCTCGTATTCGCCTACAGATGAGTTTGCCTCATCTGTGTGTGAAGATGCAGGTAAATGAAATGTTGAAGTATAAGAGTTTACCTCGGTTTCAGCTATGGCCATCATAGCTACATCATCTGAGTCATCATTTGAGAAGAGTCCAGAGTCAGGTGATGAAGGTAGATCATCACTCTTGTATTCAGATTCTTCAATTACCATGGCCTGCCTATCTGAGTTCCTCTTGTCTCTTCTTGACTTTCTTTCTTCTTTATCTCCTGAACTCAGGTCTGGACACTCATAGACATAGTGTCCAGGTTTATGAAAATTGAAGCATATATGTACCTAATTTCTGACTTGGAGTGCTTCTTCTTGGAGGTGTAGCGTCTCTTCTCCTATGATTTCTAGTATCAGAAGACTCCTTATTCTTCCTAGGATAACTTTCTGGAGTCCTTTCTCTTGATTCTCTAGAGGATGATCTAGCTCTTTTATCTTTGTAATTTCTGTAGAATTTTCTATATTTGCTGTTTAGAGTGTTCATCCTCTCCAATCTTTTGATCATAAGAGCCATCTGTTCTTTTAGACTCATATCTGACCTTCTATTTCTTCTGTGTTTAGGGGATTTTTGCCAGATGAGGTGCTTGTGGCTCTTGTACTTGTTGATGCTTTGAAGGCTACGGTCTTGGTGGTGGATGGGGTTGAAGTTTGCTCATCGTTCTCCGAATTTTCTTCTCTCTCCAGGTCATACTCATGAGCTTTTAGATTCTGGAACAGAGTCTGAGCTGTCCATTTCTTGATGTCTTGAGTATCCTTGATGATGGTCTTTTTCAGTTTCCACTTCTTGGTTAGAGAGTCTAGGACTTTTAGATTCTTCTCTATGTTGGTGTACTTCTTGCCAAGAAACTAAATTTCATTTATAATCTTGGTAAATCTGTTATCCAGCTGATCAATAATCTCTTCTGGTAACATCTTGAAGTGTTCGAACCTCTTGACAGTTGTTGATAGTTTGCTTTCTTTGATCAGCTTCGTTCCTTCACAAAGAAGTGCCAGGGCATCCCACATCTCCTTAGTTGTATCACAGTTGAGTACTTTTGCTATATACTCATTGGGGAAAGTTTGCATAATGTAATCTTGAGCAATGCTGTCAAGATTTGCCTGCTTCATTTCTTCTGGAGTGAGATCTTTCATAGGCTTAGGAGCAAGTTCTCCAACTGGGATCTCAGGATCACCATTTGCTGTGTAGACCGTCATGATTGTGATTGGACCTTCTGTGATCACGGACCACATCTTGTAGTGAACTGAGGTGAGATTCTTCCTCATCCTTATCTTCCAATAGTCATAGTCTTCTACTAAAAACTTAGGCAGTTTACGCATGTTAGCACTCATGCTGTATGAGTTTTCGAAAACAGGTTTTTCAAAAGATAGAACTGTTCAAGAGGACTACAGAAAGACTCCCTCAAGTCTTCTGATAATCTAGAGACAGTAGTCTGTTAGAACCACCGCTCTGATACCACTTGTTGGTCCCTGAACGAGTAGTGAATGGGCTTAAAGTCTAGAGGGAAGGGGTGAATAGACTTTAAAAACTTTTTCCTTAAAAGAGTGAGAACCTCTTCTGATTTCTATGTCAGCTGGACTATAAGTCTGCTGGTCCAGAAGACAATAGTTATCTGATAGAGTGAAAGATATGCGGAAGTGAGTAGGCCTTTTATTTAGACTCGTTCTAGTGTTCTTTTGAAATAACCAATTACTTATCTTTATGAAATACTCAGCTGATGCTGGTTTGAAAGATATTGCCTTATTTGTAAAGGTGTTTCAAAACACAAAATGCACGATGATAAAGATAAGTAAACTGGAAATGTAAAGTGCAGTAAGTAAATAACACCGTCGATTTATAGTGGTTTGGATATACGATCCTACGTCCACTCTCACGTTCCAAACGTGAAGTTAATCCCTTTAATTTCCCGAAAATTACAATGGCTTGTCCTTTATAGTCCCAAGTGAAGGACTTTGAGATCTGAGCAGTCCCAACTGCTACGGTCTCCACAAGTGATTTGTGAGCACTTACACTCTTACAGGGGTTCAAAAACATAACCTTATGGTGGGGGTTTTGGGGTTTTTGAATGGATCCAACTAATGGTTCAAGCTTATAAATTGCTTAACCACTATGCCTAAATTAAAGAATATACAGTATGTATTGGATTCAGGTTCTTTGGTTGGATGAGGAAATAACTTAAGAGCTAAAAGGTATTCTAATACTTTTCTTGGCTCTTGAGAATTCTTAATAGAGTGTTGCTTTTTTTTTTTTTTTTTGCTTGCTTGCTTGATTAGCTTCAGAATTCTTGCATAGTATTTCTGTGTTTGTTCTTCTTCATCCTCTTGTATTTATAGGGAGGATTGATGCAACTAGCCGTTGGAGTTGACTAGCCGTTAGCAATCTTTCCTTGTGTGCTTGTTTGATTTCTTGATTCCAGCCGCTTTGATCTTGATTGCTTCAAATCTGGGATCGTGTCAATCTTCTAAGTAAGGTAAGTTTACGTTTGAATTTCACAAGATGACTTTGGAATCAACCGAGTCTTTGACGAGCTACTAGTCTGCTGATCTTCTAGTTGTCTGGTTAACTCGTCTGGCCTAGTGAAGTCTGTCTTCTGATATCAGATGAGTATTTGCTCTTCTGATCTGGAAAAATACTTGTACTATCTCTGGCCATCATTGACTTGGACTTTATCAGTTAAGAAGGTATACAAGCACCTTACTTATCTGATTTTTAAAGGATCTTCTAGTCTTCATATCTTCTACACTTCATTTCTTGAGGTTGCGCATGTAAGCTCGAACTGTGCTAATCAGCTGAGATACATACAACTGATTACACAAGACTAGACTTAGCTTAAGCTGATCTATACAGATATACGCTGATCCTATTATATGTATTTATAAACTCTAAGTGTTTTGGCCGTCAAAACTATACTATCATGTGTAGGGGCTTAGGGTGAATTTATAACCCAACAACCTCTGCTGATGCCAAGATTGTTCTGATCTGGCCAGCTGGGTATATCTCTACTGATATGGTCTAGACTGTACTGGTCTTACTACATTTTTTTTTTACCATTCTTGGTTGTAGGAGGAATGTAGTTAGACTGTACTTTAGGTTTTGTACCATCATCATATACCATAGGTTCCTTTCCTTTATCTAATGGCAAAGAACTTGAACTATCATTATTAGTGTTCTTAGCCCCTGAAGTAGATGAGCTAGGTACATCAGCACCCAACCCACTTTTGTCAGCTGGTGATCTATACCTAACTGACAATTGTTGATTAATCTTTGAAGAATTAATCATGTCAGCCAGTTTTAGATCTAAGCTCAATACTTTAGATTCTAGGAATCTATTGGGCTCTTCAAGTTTTTCACATTTGATCTTTAAATCATTGAACTCATTTGTCTTTATGGCTTGAGTCTTGAGCATATCCAGATATAGCTTATCAATGGATGCGTACTTATCTTTGAGTTGAGACAACTCTTCTAATAGGCGTTCATTCAATGAAGCTAGATTAGGATTTGCTTTAGTGAGACAACTGAGTTCCATGAATGTTGTATTAGTGAGTAGGAGGTCTTATTCAGTCACTCCAGTGGAATGATGAAGACTACTTCCTACACCTCTATTAGCAGTGTCACTTAGATCAAAATCAGAACTATCACAAGTACGAAAGGAAGTAGCAGAAGATACCTCAGGTTCGATTTTAGCCATCATAGCTAGTCCATCATTTGCAATAATAGCTTCCCTTTCACTGCTTGAGGGGTAATCAGAAGAGGATGAAGGTAACTCATCTGATTCTGAATCAGAATCATTGTGTACCAGCAGAGCCTTCTTACCCCTTGCATATCTACGATCTCTTCTGACCTTTCTTTCTTCCCTGTCCTCCGAGCTTAGGTCAGGACACTCATAGATGTAATGACCTGGTTTCTCACAGTTATAACACACAGAATCATTAGTAGCCTTTTTAATAGGTGAGTTATCCCTTTTCCTATCTCTTCTATCAGAGGAGGGTTTATCCTTTCTATCACCTGAGCTCCTACCTCAATAGTTCTCATTAGAGACTTCATCCCTTCTTTCAGAAGAGTTTTTATCTCTTCTGGTCTCAGAAGAGTCCTTGTTGTTGGAACCCTTGTAATCTTTATAGAAACGCTTGTATCTACCATACCTCTTATTCAGTTTGTCAAACCTCTTAATCATCAAGCTCATCTGATCCTTAAGAATAAGATCAGAATTATCTAACTCATCTTTTATGCTAGAAGACTTAGACTTAGTAGTTCTAGAGTTTTTAGATGAAGAAGCTTTGAAAGCTATGTTCTATAGCTTTTAGAGGCTGACTTATCTTTATCACTCCCCACTACTGGATCTTCCTCATCAAGCTCATATTCATGTGCCTTTAAAGTTTCAAAAAGAGTTTCTGCAGTCCATGTATATATATCTTGAGTGGTCTTGATAATCATTTTGATCATCTTCCACCTTTCATCTAAAGACTTAAGGATTCTAAGATTGATCTCTCTAGCAGTATATTTCTTACCAAGTACTTCAAGATCATTAGTAATGCGAGTAAATTGAGCATCCAAATGGTCTATAGATTCACTGTTCTCATTTTAAATGATTCAAACTTTTGAACCGTAGTGGACACCTTGCTTTCTTTGATTAGGCTTGTGCCTTCACAAAGAACAACTAGTTTGTCCCACATTTCCTTAGCCGTCTTACATTTTAATACCTTGCCTAGATACTCGTTAGACAGTGTATGTAAAATAAAGTTCTTGGCTATGCTCTCCAAATTGTTTTGCCTCATATCATCAGTAGTTAACTCTAACCTGGGTTTAGGCACCATTACTCCAACAGCTTTTGATGGATCCAAGGTAGCAGTGTTAAGTGTCATTGTTACTATTGGACCATCAATTACTACGGACACCATCAGATCATAGGTGGAGCTAAAGATAGCCTCCATTTGAAGCTTCCAATAATCATAATCTGAAATTGAAAACCTGGGTAACTTAGTAGCATTAGTTTCTATGATTAATGACAGATTAGATCAGATAAAGAAAGTAGATCAAGATAGTCAAGAAACTGATTAGAAAGTAAAGTTCAAGGATCTGTTCGAGTTAGGACAGAAGACTTCCCTCAAAGTCTTCTTGGTAATGTAGAAACAGCAGTCCAGAAGAACTACTGCTCTGATACCACTTGTTGGTCCCAAAGTTGAGTTAAGATTAGAACTAGTCTAAAAGTCTAGAGGGGAGGGGTGAATAGACTTTTAAAACTTTTTATAAAATATCAGAGTTATATGCGGAATTAGTGTTCTTAAGTAGTACTGTGCTTATCTCATATCAGCTTAGTACTCTTAGTATGAATATTAATGTAAGCCTTTCTAGTTTATACTCAACTCTTGATTTTGAACTTTTACTTAGTAAACAATATTATTGTTCTTAGTATGAAGTAATTCGTCTACTCAACAAGATTTCTCAATCAAGTTGTTTATACGAATTCTTTAAGAACTATAAGAATATAAAAAAGTAAGTAAATGAACACAAGATTTTTATAGTGGTTCGACAACTTGTCTACATCCAATCTCACAAACCCAGTTGTGAAATTTTATTAACTCCTTGAGTTTCTTGTGACTTAGAGTCCCAAGATTAAGACTTTGATCTTATCGATTACACTACCAAGTGTATCTTCGATCTACTAGTAATTCACACAAGTAACTAGCACACTTGTTTACAACAGAAATCACAAACTAAAATGTAAAACTTCTCTTAAGAATAGCCTTTCGAATATGCTTCTTCAAAACGAGGCTTCTTGATTGATCTTCTATAACTCTGCGAGTTTCTTGAATGCTTCTAAGTCTTGATTTTCTCTTTGAATGCTCTTGAATTCAGAATATCGGTAGTAGTAGTAGTCTTTTCCAGTAGAAGATCTCACGGTATTTATAGACTTTAGTTAGACAGTTAGTAGCTTGTGAAACTAACTCCAACTAACACTTAACCTCTTTTTGTAACTTGTTTCTCCAACTAACTTCAACTGTTTTAAGTCAGTCTTCATATCTTCGAACATATATTCAGTTACATCCTTTAAATAAGTTTTCCAAACTTATTCTCCAGTTTTGACCTCAGCACTGTAAAATACTCTTCTCAGTATTATTGCTCATGTACTCTTCTCAAGTACACTTCTTATCATCAGTACTTAACTTCTTCAGAATACTTCTTCAATACTTCTATATACAATCTTCTGAGTCTTTATTCTACTCTTCTCACTTGAAGTCTTCTTCTTCAGAGTAGTCTTCTAGTCTGTAGTCTTCTGATCTTTGTCTAGTCTTCTGATCTAGACTAGTCTTCTTATATCTAACAATATTGATTACAATACAAACTTACTGTAGGTCCCTAGTTGAGTTTATAATATTGAGTAAGCTAGGAAAATGTCTAAAGGGGGGGTGAATAGACTTTTCAAAATCTTTCAATATATCAGAATACACAATGCGTAATTTATCAGATTAATAATGAGCCCAACAAATTTATACTCAACTAATTTCGATGAACACTGTTCTTGTCTAGTCTAAGTGCAAATTAATCAATTAAACACAAATAGAACAGTAAAGTAAACGACACAAGATTTATAGTGGTTCGACAACTTGTCTACTTCCACTCTCACAACTCCAGTCGTGAAATTCTTATTACTCTTCTCTTCGAGTAGTGTGTTCTTGTGGCTTAGAGTCCCAAGAAATAAGACTTTGATCTTCTCGATTACACCTCCAAGTGTATCTTCGATCTAACTAGCTATTTTACAAGTAACTAGCAGCTTGAACAAAACTGTAAAATAAAACTTCTCTTTAGCTCAGTAGTAGCCTTCTTCGATTTCTTCACTTGTCTTCTGGCTTGAACTTTTTGAACTTGAACTCTGTGAGTGTGTTTGCTTCGAATATCTCTAGTAAATTGCTACAGTATGTTGAGTTTCAGTAGTCTTGAATTGTTGAATACTCCAAAGTATTTATAGACTTCTGAACATCAAGATAAGTTAGTTATCCAATAAACTTCCTTGATAACTGACTTCTAACCGCTTCTTCTTATCCTTCCACGCGTTTCTTCAGTTAATTAGTTATTCCATAACTAACTCTTCAACATAAATCTTCATACGCGTTTCCAACTTAAGCAGTTTCTTCTTTTAACTTGCGCACTTGTCTAGTCTCTATACTTAGACAAATCTTCAGTCTTCTTCTTACTTGTCTTGTCTTGCGCGAGTCTTCTTGTCTTCAATAGTAGACTTCTCCAGTAGTAGACTTCGATATAGAACTATCCTATACTAGTCCTATCATCTAATTCTAACAAGACTATTACATTACATTAAGCTTTATAACTCAGCTTAGTTAACTTATCATCTATACATCAATATGCGAATACAAAACAATAAGAACTATGAGCTTCTATACAATGATTAAATAGCTTAGTAAAGAAACTTATACAGTACTTATAATTCGTACTTGTCTTTCAACCATATTTAAACTTTTCTTTTCTATATTTATGTACTCTACTGATCTGCTTAAGACGACTTCATAACTAGACTAGATCAGTCAACACTTAGAAATTATTCAAGTCTTCTTTTGGCTTATCAAAACTCAACTCATCTTTTCATCATTTAGGACATATATTAGGATTTATATCCCAACACTTACAAATATAAAACCTATCAATATTTCAACTGTACTATATACAGTAGAGTATTTCTAAGTCCTATTCTATAAGTTGTCTATACAATTATTCATTTAGCTTAGTTCCTAACAGTTCAGAATATTCACTTCATATAACATATAAGATTAGTTACTTCAGTTTATATGACTTCTCAAGATGGCTTAGTTAAGATGACTTCTACCACATATATTATTAACTTTAAGTTGCTTTTTGGCCATCAAAACTTAATCTCATCAACTAGGACTTTGTTTCTAGGATTCATATCCCAACATTTTGCATACCATATCTTTATTAAAATATAAATTATATTATGAAATACTTTATAAAATTAATACATTCAAAAAAAATTATTTTATTCGATACACCTCTAAAAGTGTTTAAATAATTTGATGAACAACTTGTATGTGCATATACTTTAATATGTGCATGTGTTATATTAGCTATGTGTTTTATATGCAATCGATAATTGCATATACTTTAATATGTGCATGTGTTATATTAGCTATGGAAATTGTTAAATATAGTCATAAATATATTGGGTAATATCTTTGCATATAAAAAATTGTTGCATATTCTCAGTGACATGCATATATCTAATATGTGCATTGCATAATAATAATATAACACTTGATCATACATGCTATAATAATTATGATTTTTCTAGTTCGTGAAGTAAATAAACTATTGAATCTAAAAATTACATTATACAAAAATACACGAAATATGCATTATACATACACATATTTGCAATAAATTGGGTTATATATGCAACAATAATTGCAGACTGCGTTATCGGCAAAACCCAACTTCAAGTGTATACCCAACTTCAACAGCAAGAATCACCTTCCTCTGTTTAGCTTCCAAGAATCTGCTTCTCATAACATCAGCTTGCTGCAACAAAAATATAATTTTAGTTTACGAAATTCAGATGTGATTATTATCTTCTTAAAGCATTACATCTAACATACTATGGGGTGGGAGAGTTCCTAAAAATAAGTTGTATTACGCATCATGTTAGCATCAAGGATGTTTTTGCCATTGCTAGAGCACCGTCATAAGTTTTGTTTCCTCCAATAAACCCACTCATATGCATGAATGTGCAGCCACTAATTCCAGATACTTGAGAAAGTTCATCATCATTCAAGCCCCTCCAAGAAAGGGGTAGAGGTTTGCGACTATCAAATTTATTAGGTCCAATTGCTACAGCTTGCAAGCGCCATTTTTTGCTCCTGTCATCCTGAGAATAGTATAGGAGACTATAATAATCAATTGTATGATCTTGCAACAAAAGGTATTAACTAACAGCCTTCTTATTCATTATAGTGAAAACTCAAAAGGATAAACGTACTCAAACAAATTCACTGAGTTGACTCCGCGTATCAGTTGATTGAAGATTGACTTTCTTATTTCAAACTCGCTTTTCAGATAAAATACTCCATTCATATGGGTCTTATTCCGTGTTTTGAATTAAATGAATTGGGAGAAATGAGAAGTTATAAATTGTGGTAGCTCATGTTTTAAAAGTTGTCCACATCAAATAGATGTCACCTTCATTACCTAATACTAATAATAGGTATCAAATTTTTAGCTAAAATTATGTAGAGCAATGGAGTTCTTTGCAAATCAACCCTTTTCACATATTTGTTCACATCAAGAAAGAACGAGAATGCAAAGGGATGAAGGAGTACCAGATAAATAACATATTTTGATGTTATGAGTAATCTTCATTTCCTTCTCAAGTTCAAAAATGTGTAGCTTCCACTGCAAAAACATCAGCATCATCAGTAAGGATTATATCCTCATTACAAAATAATTTACACGCGCAGTTTAGCGGAGGACGTAAAGGAAAGGAGCATGCATTGAAAAAGATGAAATAAAATCTCATTCTCCTAAGTTAAATCAAACCAACTTACAGGGATTGAACGGGTCAGAACAATGATTTCACCATTTAAGTCTACATTTTTCCTTGTTAAGAGACTATTCATGACAACTGACCGAGCTGGTAACCACGATTTGGCATGAAAAAATGGATGCACTGAAAGAGAAGTGTAGAAAACTCAGTATCTGCAGTAGCCCATATCAAACCTTTTCGCCATTACAAACTACCTTTACTGCAAACACAACAAATTGGTTAACCAATTTCTGCAGAATTTACAATGTATGCTCATTCAGGCATTTCATCGAACAGTTTCATCGCACATAGTTTTGTTTAACTATTCAATAAAAGGAAAGTAAAGGAAACGACAGATAAATAGACTCACCACCGAGCTTCGAGACCAAACAAAACACTAAAACCGTCGGCGAACTGCAAGTGAGGACACGGATCGCCAAAACAGAGCAGTTGCCGCCTCAATCAAATCGCGCGAACCCTGTGGCCGGAAACTCTTCTTCCGCCGCCGTTCCTGCGTCGACGCCACCACCCTCATCCATCTCCACCACTCACATGGAGTCCATCGTCTCGGTTCTCCAAGACACACCCAGATTCAAAATAAGGGAGGCGGCCATTAGGATTTTGTGAGAAATGAGAAATGACGAGAAATGGATTATGATACGAGAGTATATTGTTAGATTGAATTGTTGATTTAATAAATAAAGGGCATAAGTGAGTTTTTACGTGCTCTTTTGGTCTTAATTGTTTTGTTAAAAAAAATTGTCTCATTTTGTTTATGGGTCTTATATATTGTCTTATATTTTTAATAAACTCGTTGAGATGGAGTTAATCTACCCTTAATTTTAGCTATCAAATAGAAAAATAGTTGATCAATAAGAAGTTACCATGGGTATAAACATGCAAAGCATAAAATGGAAAGAAGAACCAAAGCAATAATATAGAGTTACCACATAAGATGACACATTGAAACTAATAGTTTGAACTGAGAATGACCAGTGTTGGGTTAAAATAAAGAAAAAAACAGTCACCTTTATTCTGTAATTACTGTGCCGACCGCATGCAATACTAGCGCTTAGATTAATGTATAAAAAATTATTTTTCAGAAATAGTACGGTAAAATGAGTGGGAAAATGTATAGTTGTTTTGGGTAAGACTATTTGGTTGTGTTTGGATAGGGGGATTTAATTTGAGGAGGTATTTCAAATGAAAGGATTTAAAAATAGATGGATTTCAAATGACGTGGTTTAGTGAGGATTTAAAATCCTCTCAATTTTAACTAAAAATTGTGTGAACAAAAATTTAAGTATTTGAAATCCATTCATAATCCAAACAAGTGGAGTGGATTTGGATGGTGGATTTAAAATTCATAGATCAAATCCCTCCATCCAAATGGAGTCTTTGTGTTTATATATATATATATATATATAGTAGCCTGAAATAGTGATATTTAAGGGTGATCATCACCGTAAGTAAACTAAATAACCAAGGAAGTTGCTCACTAAAGAAAAGGGAAAGTAGTTCCTAATAAATTGTTGTCTAAAATTATTTAAGAGACGACCTACAAGATTAAAGATGTAGAGAGCAAAGAAGAAAAGATTCAGTTCCTGCAGAAGTTTACCTTTTACCTTTACCTGCAATTGCAAAGAATCCAAGGACCGGTGATAAATAAAAGATGTACGGGGAAATTGTGTAATTAATTTCTGAAAGCAACCATAAGATAAATCTGAAGAACAAAGACTCCAAAACCAATCACTGTGAGATTCTGAACCAAGAATCAATCCAAAACATTATTACTTCAAGGAAAGCTCTAATAATAAATATATAAAAGACTTAATTTTATATAAAAGGCAAGAGATACGTGAGCAGATATAAGTTGTATATGTGATTACAATTTCAACAACTCCCGCAGTTCCATGGAATTCTATATTTATATCACTAAAAATATATACACACGGAAAGCTAATTTAAAGAATAATGATTATTTAGAAAGTAATATTATATCATAATAACAAAAAATACATAGTATATCATCCCTCTAATCAAGTTCAGAATGGTTGTGACTTGCGTAAAAATCATTCAAATTTACCCAAAAATTTTATTAATACACGTAAATGCGCACCAGATTCAACACTACAACACTTATTATTTGAAGGAGAAGCATTAACATAAAATATGAAACTCCATAATCTCTCACCAGTCACCTGAGTCACCTCGTTTATAATGAAGATGAGACTAAACCAAATGGTAACAAAAATGGCATGTCAATAACTAAAACTCCAAAACATGTCAATCAAGCCAACCTTAATAAAAAAAAAAACTGAAATGGAGCCAAAAGTTTGTGAATAACTCTGGGACACTAGATGCGGTCAATTCCGGCAATAAATGGAGAAATCGTCACCAGAATAAGAACATATCTAAACTTAATGTTGACGTTTTGAAAAAAAGAGCAGGGACTGGTGCTCATCAGAAAATGAGCGGATCTGAAGCAATCCAATCAAGAAATTTGTAAGACACTCTATTGAATTTATTTTAGATTCTCGCTCTTTACAATCAATAAAACCATAAACAAAATTTACATTCAGAATCGATTTTAATTAGAAATAGCTTGTAACTCACATAATTTAAGGTTTTTGATGAATTTACATTCGTGATCTCTTTTATGTTGGATATACGGAGTGTAGTCTTGGGGTCCATTCCAGCAGCAGTGGAGAAGCAAAAAAAAATGGTAATCCAAAATCATTTCAGTAAAAAAATTATTTTTTCTCTATGTATAAACTGGGAGATCCAGGGATGAAGAACTGCATTTGTGATATGGTAATCCAAGAAAAGGGAAAGAAAAATCCAAAGATTGGTGAAGGGGGGTGAGGGAAAGAAAAATCCAAAGATTGGTGAAGGGGGAAGGATCAGTCTTCCATAGAAAAATTCAGGAACATAAAAAATGGTGCTCTCAGTATTTGTGACTAACATTAAAGAGGAAGAAGAGAGCGGTGATAGACTATATACACTATACTGTTCCTTCTCTGGTCAAAATAAAAAATAAAAGACAGAGAATTCGAAGAGTTTGCTTAGAGAAAACCAAAAGCCTTCTCGAAAAATGAGAATGAACAGTATTAGCCTATTAGCTTAATGTAAAACTCGTTCAAGAAAAAAGGTTGTAAAAAATGATTTTCTATGTGAAATGGGCGGGAAACTAATACTATCTTTTATATATATATATATATATATATATATATATATATATATGTGTGTGTGTGTGTATAGATTTTGACCTTATTTGTAATGCTGAAAATTATTGTTCTTAATTGTAATGGTGTCTATAGGAATGACCCTAATGGTAAATAAACTCTATATATAATTAATAAATAACTTAGCCTCTTAAAAAAAAATTGATGAAGATGTTGTATTCTAGTTTTTATTTATTGTATTCGTGTTTGTGCAGTATTCATGCCACTTGTTAGTAATCAATGATCTCTAGTACCGTTGGAAAGATCTCGTTGAGCGCTTTCTGTAACACTTTTCCAATTCTCAATCGGAGTTCTAGATCTCCTGTTATGGCTGGTCAAATATGGGTGAAAATCCTTATAGTCGGAAAATCTTCCTCAGACCATAATTTTTCGTACAAATATCCGATTTTTATGATTCTAGTCTTGTTTGAAAGATGTTTTCATAAGCTTTCCAGAACATATTTGAGTTTTTCAATCGCAGTTATAAAACTCCATTTATGTCCAATCAAAGTGTTTGAAAACTTTTAAATCTATTTTATTTTCCCTCTCACTTTCATACCCTCTCTCTCACTCTCTCCCATTATCCGGCGACTCTCCGTCGGTGCGCCACCTCTGTTGTTGGTGGACCACCTTGCAAGAACTTTTTTTTCGGCAGGTGGTGGAGGTATGATTTGTGGGGTTAAAGTAATGATAAATTAATTTAATAAATTATTTTAGTAGTGAATTTATTGTAAAAATTGTCTCACAATAAATTATTTATTCCACATTTTATGCTTATATATACAAGTAATTATTTTGTAGGTATGTTAATTGTAAAACTAATAAAATGATAATCACTTTTGTATTACTTTAATATTTTTGAAATAAGTTTGCAATTAATTAATGTTGTACTGGAGTATATATAATTAATAAATAACTTAGCCTCTTAAAAAAAGATTGATGAAGGTGTTGTATTCTTGTTTTTATTTATTGTATTCGTGTTTGTGCAGTATTCGTATCACTTGTTAGTAATGTCGATTTCTCTTGGATAGTCGTGGTTCGTGCGCACTATGTGTAGAAGAGTGTTTTTGGTTATTTTGTTTAATAAACTTGCGACTGTTGTGCTTAGTTCATAGGTGCTGCTAAAGAATTTTGCTTTTTTTTCGACATTCTTGATTTAACCTAGATCATCTACACAAGGGCCCAAAACAATCACTTGCGTATACATCCTTAAAAAGTCGTAGAATTTAATATCTAATGGGGGTATCCGAGGTCGATCAAACGGATTTTACTCCTGGAATTGGATATTTCTCTTTGTATCTCTCCCCGTTGAGAGCACAATTTCCTCGATTTTGTGTATCGATACTGTTTATGATCAGTTATTTGATTTTCGATTCACACTGAGAATGTAAGAACCGAAAAATCTCATAATTTGAGCCATCATATTTGTTTACATGAAATTATGTGATTTATCATTATTATGTGAAATATACATAATGTTAAATGTTATTCATCTCTGAAATTATTTATTTTTTAATGGTAGTAAGATTAATGATGGTGGATTGTATAAGATTAATGAATTTATTCATAAATGATGAGCTTGATAGAATAAACGGTCATAAAATAATATAAGGGAAGACCCAAACATTAATATTAGGAAAAAACCCATTTTTATAGCCCACTAGAAGGAAACCCTAAGACATTACACAATATAAATAGGCACTTTCAAATTTTCTGCACAAATTTTGGCACTTCATATCAGGGTAAGAATCTTATTTCACACACACACAAGACACACACTTTACAGACACACTCTTCAGCTTCCAGTTAAGTTTCGGCCAACCTTTCGATGTCCCATCAATGATTGCCAATCCCGTTAGAAAGATCTCGTCGAGCGCTTTCTGGACTACTTTTTCGATTCTCGAACGGAGCTCTAGATCTCCGGTTATGGGTGGTCAAAGATAGGTGAAAATCCTTATAGTCGGAACATCTTCATCAGGCCATAATTTTTCGTACAAATATCTGATTTTTATGCTTCTAGTCTTGTTTGAAAGTTGTTGTCATAATCTTTCAAGAACATGTTTGAGTTTTTCAATCGGAGTTATAAAACTCCAGTTATGTCCAATCAAAGTGTTTGAAAACTTTTAGATCTATTTTATTTTCCCTCTCACTTTCATACTCTCTCTCTCCCGTTTTCCAGCGACTCTCCGTCGGTGCGCCGCATGTGTTGTTGGTGGACCACCTTGCCGAAACCTTTTCCACTAGGTGGTGGAGGTATGATTTGTGGGGTTAAAGTAATGATAAATTAATTTAATAAATTATTTTAGTAGTGAGTTTATTGTAAAAATTGTCTCAAAATAAATTATGTATTCCACATTTCATGCTTATATATACAAGTAATTATTTTGTAGGTATGTTAATTGTAAAACTGATAAAATGATAATCGCTTTTGTATTACTTTAATATTTTTGAAAAAGGTTTGCAATTAACAATTAACTAATGTTGTAGTGGAGTATATATAATTAACAAATAACTTAGCCTCTTAAAAAAGATTGATGAAGGTGTTGAATTCTTGTTTTTATTTATTGAATTCGTGTTTGTGCAGTATTCGTATCACTTGTTAGTAGAGATGTCTATCGGGCTGGCCCTAGCCCTATAGGGCCAGCCCTACAGGGCTACGGGCTATAGGGCCAGCCCTACAGGGCTACGGGCTAAACGGGTTAGGGCCTTAACCGGTTCATATTTAACGGGCCTACAATTGTTGGGACCTAACCCTAACCCTAGCGGGCCACGGGCTAAACGGGCCACTAACGGGCTACAATAATTTTTTTTTCTTTTAAAATTAAAGGTCTCAATTGGCACATCCAACAAGCAAATTAAATAGAAAAATACATAATTAGTTAATGAGCAGTAAATGAGAAAACAAAAGTATAATTTAAACACAATTCTAGAACTCATTGGTCCTCAATATGACCAAATAAACCTAAACAAATATCATAATCTAATAAAAAATATAGTAATAA
This sequence comes from Galeopsis tetrahit, assembly GCA_963675135.1. Lineage (NCBI taxonomy): Eukaryota > Viridiplantae > Streptophyta > Magnoliopsida > Lamiales > Lamiaceae > Galeopsis > Galeopsis tetrahit. Next base: position 32,710,165 of record OY776127.1, read on the forward strand.
TGACTAATGGATAGTAATGGACTTCTTAATGCTTATATATGATTATTGGTCAAATGACCCAAATTTTGTTTTAGGTTATTTATTTTTTTTAAAAAGAAAAAAGGTAACAACTCGGGCTAGCGGGTTGGCCCTGTAGCCCTGCGGGCTGGCCCGGTTTAGCCCACGGGCTAACCGGTCCGGGTCGAAAAAGCCCGATTTTAAACGGGCCTATAATTCATGAACCCTAACCCTGTATTTTTCAGGGTTAAACGGGCCAGCCCGATTAGCCCGGCCCGAATAAACATCTCTACTTGTTAGTAATGTCGATTTCTCTTCGATAGTCGTGGTTCGTGCGTACTTTATGTAGAAGAGCGTTTTTTGTTATTTTGTCTAATCCCCGGCTGCTCTACACATCGCACTTGACAACAACTATTATCTGCCACCAATTAGCTGACCCTACATCATTTGTTACACGTAAAAAATATTTTTGATTTTAAAAGTCTATTCAACTCCCCCCCCCAACCCATAGACTTTTAACCCTCACTTAACTCGTTCGGGGACCAACAATACATCATATCTTCAGTGACTTTCAAAATTGTCAAAACCACCCTCACTCACTGCAACGTTAACTAATTTGTCTTCTTAGCTTTTTTTTGCCTATTTATGCACAATTCTTGTTTAGATGACCCACCTTATGACAAGTGAAACATTTTCTCTTCTCAATAAAACTTGTAGCCTACTTTTGATCTGAGTTGTTTGACTTTGCATCATTTTTCTCGTTTTGAAATTTCTTTGTGCTAGGTTTAAATTTAACATTTAAACCACCTCCTTCACCTTTAGGCTTCTTTTCACCAATCTTGTTGTTCAAACTTTTGATTTTTAGAGGAGATACCATATTTTCTCCCAAATAAAAGAGTACCTTTGAAATATTCAAGAGACTTTGGGAGTGAATTTAACCACATTAAATTTTTGTCTTTATCTTCAAGTTTTACATCAAGATCTTCATGATTGAATTCATCAAACTAATCTTCAAGAGATTTTTCTTCTCTTAATATTAACTTCTGTTTTTGTTTCATAAACAAACGGTTAGAAACATATTTAGCAAGATATAAGTTATCTAGTTTATCCCACACTTATGTCGTAGTCTTTTCCCTTGCAACCTCCCTCAAGACTTTGTCTCCAACGCACAAGATGTTTGTGTTATATTGACTCCCTTAAAAATAAATAACAACTACGAATGAAATTCGAAGAAGTGCAAGGGTGGGAAATGCTTCGGGTGTTCTCTACTTAGTGAAATCGAGTGGGATTGTTTATACCGTGTATATGCTTCAATTTGGACTTACTAAGAGCATCTTGAATGAAAATCTTTTCCCTTCGGGTACTATAGCCTTACGTCTAAGGTGTTCCCAAACCCGGTACTACGACCTTTTCCTAATCCTCACCAACTACCCAAATAACCATTCAAGTTATTAATGTCTCTTAATGAGGTTCTAATACAATTAACTCTCTCTCGACGAATTAAAAGTATAATAAACGCATTTGTATACCAACAACTCACACCATAAATTTAAACATGTCCATGTAACTCTCGTCTACGCTAAACATGCCTCAAAATACGGATTAATAGAAGCTAATACACAAAGCACCAATAAAACTCAATAAAAGAAGCAACAATCTAAATATCAACAATATTCAAAGCATAAACCAATTCCAACACTAAATATTCACATGGTTTTAAACACCCAAAGCATAAAAATCTTAGCCCATTGTGTTTGAGGAAACACCCATGGCTAAAACAACAAAATAAAACATGAAAATGAAATTTACCAAACAAAGCTTAAATAAAAGAAAAATAGCACCTTGAGAGTCTTGTAATTTCTCCATTCTTACATGAAAATAAAATACCAAAATGATTCTAAACTAAGAAAGGATAAAAATGAAGAGTGTGTTTGAGGAGATAAGCTCCTCAAACCTAAGCTAATTGTTCTTCTATTTCTCACATGTTGGAGGAAAATGAACTAGGGCTTGAGTGTGTAGAAGTGAGGCAAAACTTCTCAAAAATCTGATTTGGGGAGCTATTTATAGTTGGGAAGAGTGTTGGAGACGAAATTTGCACTTAGGCCCTTGAAATCCTTTAAAATTCTCGAATTTTCGCGCAGAAACGGGCTCAAACGGTCGACCGAGTGACCTCAAACGGTCAACCGAGTGAGATGGAAGTCCAGAAACTGCTCTGGAAGCAGATTTCACTCGGTCAACCGAGTGGGTTGACTCGGCTGCCCGAGTGGAATCTGTTACAGTTTCACACTTTCTTATTTCGATCATATCTTGAGCTCCCGACCTCCGATTGACTTGATTCTTTTTTCATTCCACTCAGTTTTTCGAGACGCATCTAATGGTGCAATTGTCGTCTTGACTTCATGAATTCTCAGACACGTATTTTGCTTCCAAATAAGTTCAATTTACCTAAAAAAATAGCAAAACACATACCTTTCTCATTTCAAGTGCAATTAGTCAATTTAGTGTGAATAATGCAACAAAATCCTCAAAATTATGCAAAATAAACACATGAATTTCAAGCAATTTTCACACTAATCAACACCCCCAAACTTAAAGTGTTGCTCGTCCCCGAGCAACAAAAGAAATATAGAACAAGTGGGAGGATTGTGAAGAAATTCAATCTAAATTGAATGAGTGATTGTCAACTTTTCTCAATCTAGTCAAGCCAAGAGGTAAAAATATCAACAAACAAATTCACAAGTTATGCTCAAATTCATGCAAGATTAAGTGATCAATTCACAATTTCCTCACAAGTAAGTGTATCTCTCATCACTCAAACTGTATATCAAGGAAATGTATGCTCTCAAAATCAAATCACACAAATGCACCACCATATGCTTGCCAAATGTCTAAGTTCTCCACCACATGAAAGTGTTCAATCAATGAATCAATAAGGACTTCACATTTGGTTGTAATGTAGGTTCTTTGGTTAAGGTAGGGAAGATTTGGATAAAGTGACTCATAAACTAATGGAGCAAGAAGGAAAGTTGCAATTGATCAAGTTGCAACTCAAAGTTCTCTATCTCACATAATTTACTTACTTCTTTCCTTTTTAAGCACATTCTTCACCACCAACCAACCAACACTTTTGAATTGAAGCTCTACCAAATTTTTGTGCACAAGAGAGTTTTCTTTTTCGATTTTTCTTTTCTCATCAACTCAATCTTCTTCTTTTTTGCACAACTCACAATTCATCTTTTTTTCTCTCTTTTTTTTTTTTCAATCTTTTCACTTTTCAACCAAAAAAATCCACCAAATTCACATTTCACCTCAATTCAACCACATTTGTCAATATTCAAGCTCCACTAGTTCATAGGAAAATTAGGCTCACAAAAGATGGACAAATAGGCTAAATTTGTAGGTTGCCAAAGAAAATGGATCAATAGGCTCAAAGTGGCTAACTACGGAGAAATTTCATTTGGTATGGAAAATTTGGCCAAGTGACTATTCAAAACAAAGATGGCCTTATATCACTTTCAAAGATCTCACACAAAAAGTAGCTTCAAACAAGACAATTGGCAAGTTCTAGAGTACACAAGCATGAATGATACTCACATGAAGAAAAATAGACCATAAGATATGAAAGTCTAAAGGCTCTAAAGCTCACAAGTTTGTCTAATCATGAATTGAGAGCACCAAATCAAGCACAATCTTCACATAATCAAGTGAACAAGCAAGCATCAATCAATACCACAAAACTCAACCAAACTTCAAAAGCCAACAATCACCATCAATTAAGCATCAAACACCAACAATCCACAAGATATTTCATCCTCCAAAGCTCAAAACATTATGACAAACGGTGCAAAAAAAATGAAAGTAAACACACGAAATCCCCCCAAACTTAAATGAAACTATCTAGTTGAATGCAAAGTTTGGGAATGAGCGTGTTACCTTAGAATTTTACCACCAACTATGCTCACTAAAGAAGCAAGCTATCGTCACAAATTGTCCCTTCGACCTTTAGCACCAAAACACCACTACCCTTGAGCTCCACCATGCGTATCTCTCATCCTTGACCACTAACACAACACTCAACCTACAAAACAAAAACTAAACAAAAGATCAAACAAGCTACAAATCTAAAAATAAAAGAAAGCAATAAAGAATGGGTTGCCTCCCATTTAGCGCTAAGTTTAACGTCTTCAAGCCGGACGGAAATAAAAGAACTCATCGGAAAGGCCATGGATATCGGTCCTCCTTCCCATTGTATTTCAACTTTTGAGCTTCAAAATCATGGAGGCTCTTATGAATGGAAGACCAATCTCTTGCATCTTTCTTGCATATTTCTCTCAATGACCGTTCTTCTTGCTCTTCCTCCATCCTCTTTTTCCATTGCTCTCCCTTTTGCTCAAGAATGCCCAAGCACTTCTCAATTTCTTTCTTTGGATCAACGTGATCAAGAGGCAAAATGAAATCAATAGAAGCATCAATATCAAGTAAAGTGTAAATTGAAGAGTTTAAAGGTTTAGAAATGCTCATTTCGCTCTCCAACTCATCTTGGGATGCTTCTTGATCTTCTTGTTCTTTGTTGCCCGTGTCCATCAAAGGACATTCCCCTTCATCTCTTTTGACAATCACCATTAAGCTCATTCCCATGCTCATGTCTTCAAGTGGATATCTCTTTGCATCCATTCTCTCCTTCATGTGTGCAATGAAGAGCTTTTCGATAGTAGTCCTACCCTGTGGCCAAAACTCGTTGCTTTCCCACTCTTGATAATGTACTTGACGAAGCTCTTCCATAAGTGGAGGAGGAGGTGGACGATACACCTCTTCGGGTGGTAGGGGAGGATATGGATATGGGTGATATGGGTGTTGAGGAGAAGGGTATGGATGTGGATGTGGATGTGCATGTGGATGTGGAGGATAATATGCTTGTGGTGGAGGTGGATAAGGATAATATCCTTGAGAAGGAGGAGATGATTCTTCTTCATTCCTCCAATCTCGATAAGAGGAGGGAACTTGTTGCATATGATAATGGTGATCAAAGTTCCTCCAATCATCGTAGCTCACATCACCATGTTGTGGAGGATAAATCATGTCACGTTGATCATAACAATGATTCCACGGGTATTGATTATATCCATCCATATAGTCGATGAAGTTCACACCTACAAAATATCAAAGTATCAAAATTCTCAAAATAAAAAGAAGACAAAATAAAACAAGTAATGTAGCTAACACTAGTACTCAACTAACTCTAAGTCCCACTTATAGCACTACGTCACCTCCCCGGCAACGGCGCCATTGACTTGAACGAATTTTTGGTCACTATATTTGACTAACTACTTCCCCTCAAGCATAAGGGATCGTAGTAGTAATGGAAGTATTCGACCAAGTAGTATCGAACCACGGGAGGTGGGCTAGTGCAATGGATCCCTAGAGTTATACGTCGTCATAACTAATGTAGCTACGATTTCGGGAGTTGGATGCAAAACTAAAGCTAAATAATAATCTATAGACAATAAATTTAACTAAACACAATCCTAATAATTAAATGAACTACTAATCAATAAAACAAGAAAATGAAAATTAAAAATAAATAACAACTACGAATGAAATTCGAAGAAGTGCAAGGGTGGGAAATGCTTCGGGTGTTCTCTACTTAGTGAAATCGAGTGGGATTGTTTATACCGTGTATATGCTTCAATTTGGACTTACTAAGAGCATCAAGATGCTAGAATGAAAATCTTTTCCCTTCGGGTACTATAGCCTTACGTCTAAGGTGTTCCCAAACCCGGTACTACGACCTTTTCCTAATCCTCACCAACTACCCAAATAACCATTCAAGTTATTAATGTCTCTTAATGAGGTTCTAATACAATTAACTCTCTCTCGACGAATTAAAAGTATAATAAACGCATTTGTATACCAACAACTCACACCATAAATTTAAACATGTCCATGTAACTCTCGTCTACGCTAAACATGCCTCAAAATACGGATTAATAGAAGCTAATACACAAAGCACCAATAAAACTCAATAAAAGAAGCAACAATCTAAATATCAACAATATTCAAAGCATAAACCAATTCCAACACTAAATATTCACATGGTTTTAAACACCCAAAGCATAAAAATCTTAGCCCATTGTGTTTGAGGAAACACCCATGGCTAAAACAACAAAATAAAACATGAAAATGAAATTTACCAAACAAAGCTTAAATAAAAGAAAAATAGCACCTTGAGAGTCTTGTAATTTCTCCATTCTTACATGAAAATAAAATACCAAAATGATTCTAAACTAAGAAAGGATAAAAATGAAGAGTGTGTTTGAGGAGATAAGCTCCTCAAACCTAAGCTAATTGTTCTTCTATTTCTCACATGTTGGAGGAAAATGAACTAGGGCTTGAGTGTGTAGAAGTGAGGCAAAACTTCTCAAAAATCTGATTTGGGGAGCTATTTATAGTTGGGAAGAGTGTTGGAGACGAAATTTGCACTTAGGCCCTTGAAATCCTTTAAAATTCTCGAATTTTCGCGCAGAAACGGGCTCAAACGGTCGACCGAGTGACCTCAAACGGTCAACCGAGTGAGATGGAAGTCCAGAAACTGCTCTGGAAGCAGATTTCACTCGGTCAACCGAGTGGGTTGACTCGGCTGCCCGAGTGGAATCTGTTACAGTTTCACACTTTCTTATTTCGATCATATCTTGAGCTCCCGACCTCCGATTGACTTGATTCTTTTTTCATTCCACTCAGTTTTTCGAGACGCATCTAATGGTGCAATTGTCGTCTTGACTTCATGAATTCTCAGACACGTATTTTGCTTCCAAATAAGTTCAATTTACCTAAAAAAATAGCAAAACACATACCTTTCTCATTTCAAGTGCAATTAGTCAATTTAGTGTGAATAATGCAACAAAATCCTCAAAATTATGCAAAATAAACACATGAATTTCAAGCAATTTTCACACTAATCATATATGCCTTCTCTTGGATTTCTACCTTCTTGGCCGTCTCTGCATCCGAAGCCATTGGCTTTAACAACTTCAAAGCATTACCAAGACCGTGTTGTGTCAACAGAATCCTCCATAGTCAAAAATCATTCTTCCAGTTGAATTTCTCCATATCTTGTTTGATGTGCCAAGAATTGCACGATCGGATTAGATGTCCTCAGAGTCGGATATCTAAGTTCCCGAATGTTTAGAAATAATTCAGGTACACTGCTTCCTCTGGAATGATCCTCCAAGAACCTGCAAAAGACACACCGGAGGGGTCTCCGGTGTGGACACTCCGACGCTCAAGTCAGTATATGAATCTTCGTATATCACAAGGACCTCAAAGTCCTTGATTTATTAGATCAAGCTCTTAAAAGATCTCGTAATGTATAATAATAAATATGTTCAGTCTTGTCAAAGTAAAAGTGTCTAACCTCGAAATGTATCTTGCTTTACCTATTTATAGAGGACTTCCTCTTAAGAGGAAGTTAAAGTTTCCTCCTATCTCGGAGCTACTCCTTGGACTTAGCCTGCTGAGTTGACAAAGTCCTCCACCCTTCCACTTCCTGAAGAACCGGAAACCCCTCTCCCTAGTGGACTTCTTCCACTAAGATAAGGAGGGAAGAAGTCTTTCTTTCACCAAACCTGGACCGATTCTTGCGGAGTTCTCCTATATTCTCGGTCTACCAATTCATATCAAGACTAAGTCTTCCTGATGTTTCTCTCCGGGTGGAGCTCCCTCCGGAGGGACTTCCAGGAGAGATTCTTTATCCAGAGAGTATTCCATAATCCAATACTTCCACTTTTATCCTATCCTCCATACACGTGTCGACTTCTTATCGGATGACATTTTTAGGCCGCATCATCTACTCCCCCCTACTCTCGTAAAAGGGGTATATCTTTTGTGAGAGTAGAAAATTCAAGTGAGTCTAGCGCAGAGACATTTCTGGAGAGACGTGTATTATTCTTGCTTTGGAGAGGAATTTCAGAAATGCTTTCCTCCGGAAATTTTTCCCGCCCCCAGTACTGAAGACGTTTCGATTTCTGCGCCTGGGTCCCACACAGTCGCAATTTTCTCTCTCTTGCTAGTTTCTCGAGGAGAAGCCTCGATCCTAACCCCCTTATTGGTCTTGTAGGTTGCACCATTATTGTCTCTTGATTACATAACCTTCAAAGAATTTTCTCAAGAAATTCAGGGAACCTCTCACCCTTTCAAGGGATCACCTCTAGTTTCAGGTGGCTCGAAGAGGTTTTCCTTGACTTCCAGACTTCTATTTATCCTTTCTTTCGTTTTTTAGACAGGGTCTTGGCAAATGACTTTGGCTTGCAAAATTTTTGTTTTCTAAGTAACCATCTTGGGTCTTGGTTATGGGGAGATGCTCCCCAGCTCTCTTTGGCCTCTGGGCCTCCAAGTGTCTCTCACTCTCATTCTTAAAAGATTTTGATTCATAAAATCTTCTCATTTCATTGATTAACCCTTTTGGGTTTCAAACATGGTGAGGGCTCTCTGGAGCTCCTCGGCCTCTAGGCCTCTGAGTGTTTTTCACTCTCCTTCTTAAAAGATTTTGATTCATAAAATCTTCTCATTTCATTGGTTAACCCTTTTGGGTCTTAAGTATGGTGAGGGCTCTCTGGAGCTCCTCGGTCTCTAAGCCTCTGAGTGTTTCTCACTCTTATTCTTAAAAGATTTTAATTCATAAAATCTTCTCATTTCAGTAACCCACTTGGGTCTCGAGTAAGATAAGGGCTCTCTGGAGCACCTCGGCCTCTAGGCCTCTGAGTGTTTCTCACTCTTATTCTTAAAATATTTTAATCCATAAAATCTTCTCATTTCAGTAACCCACTTGGGTCTCAAGTAAGATAAGGGCTCTCTGGAGCACCTCGGCCTCTAAGCCTCTGAGTGTTTCTCACACTTATTCTTAAAAGATTTTAATTCATAAAATCTTCTCATTTGAGTAACCCACTTGGGTCTCGAGTAAGATGAGGGCTCTCTGGAGCACCTCGGCCTCTAGGCCTCTAAGTGTTTCTCACTCTTATTCTTAAAAGATTTTAATCCATAAAATCTTCTCATTTCAGTAACCCACTTGGGTCTCAAGTAAGATGAGGGCTCTCTGGAGCACCTCGGCCTCTGAGTGTTTCTCACTCTTATTCTTAAAAGATTTTAATCCATAAAATCTTTTCATTTCAGTAACCCACTTGGGTCTCAAATATGGTGAGAGCTCTCTGGAGCACCTCGGCCTCTAGGCCTCTGAGTGTTTCTCACTCTCGTTTCAAGGTGTTGATCATATCAAGACCTTTCCAGTTCAAGTAATCCGCTTGGATTTAGAGTAGGGTGAGGAACTTTCTAGCTTCCCTCGGCCTCGTGGCCTTTAAGTATTTCTCACTTTTGAATTCTCATATCTCATATATGCTCGGTGATCTACAGATCCTTCATCATTTCATCACTCCTAATTTTCAAACTTAGCCATCCGGCTACTCAGGGTGGTTAGCCCTCACGCGTTTCAGAATGCTCAAAGTATGCTTATGAATCATATCTTAAATTGTTAGGAAATATGTGCTCATACAAATTTCCAAAAATCTCCAAATGTTTTCATCATATAAAATCTTCAAATATTCATCAAAGATAAACATACATTTTAACATCATTTAGACTCATCACTAATCAAAAACACGTTCTTAACCATGCCTAAATTCTCAATCATTCTCTCGATTCAATCACGAAATTCTCCTAAGTAATCACCTTAGCATTTCTCAAATCAATCATTTCTGAAGCTTTAGCAAATGCTCATATGCTTCGAGGTTTTATGCTCTAAACCACTACGTCTAGGTAACTCATATCATATCACAAAGTAAAATCTAAAGTAAAAAAGTATAATATACACTTTTCACTTACGTGGCTCCATATCAGCATCTCGGAGGTAGTAGGCCTAGACCCTTCATCACCCCCTTTAAGCATCGAAGTGTAAGGCATTTGCAAGGTCCGTCATCATGCTCGCCTCCGAATATCGCATCTCAACACCCTAGATGATCTTACTCACCTAATAGATCGACTCTTGGGTATATCCTTCTTTACAGTAGCCTTGTAGCCTTCATGACTACCTACTCATCCTTCATGGGTTTCTTTTATCACGTAATCTCCTTCGGGAGACATCTTAGATAGGGATGAGTCAACGATCGCTTGTATAATTGGCCACCCAAGATGTAGTATCTTAACCGCAAAGCTCGAGCTTCTCCAGAAGCTGCAGGGGCTAGTCCTTTATTCAGCTCTTCTCAACTTTTGAATATCAAATTTCAGCACCCTAGGGAGGGTTTGGTCAGCTTCAGCAGCTGGGCTCGGTGGAGCTTCAACTCCTCAAATGTTTTCTGATATTATTCATCCCACTCGAATCTGGATCATTTGCATAATATCCTCTTTGTAGTTCTTCTCGTGTTCGGTTCTCAACCCCGAATACTCATCTTTCTTCCGTAATCATCTAGATCATGCCCCGTTTCGGGACCTGGGAAGGCTGGTTCTCAGTTTCTGCTCGAGGCTCTCTCCTCTCGTCCTCGGGTTTCTCGAGTGTTTTAGCATTTAATTCCTTAATAAATATTTGGTGATCTACTTGGATCTCGAGTAGGGTGAGGTAATTCTATTTTCCCTCAACTCATGACTCTAGTAGGAAACTCAATCCACCACATTTGAGCTCATTCGGGTGTTCTCTCCCGGTTTAGATAAACTCACTCTTTGACATTCAATCAGTTTACCCAGAAGCCTTTCAGGACCTGGACAAGCTTAATCTGAAATCTGAAGTCACATCTAGAATATCGAGGCATGTCAATCATACAAAATTCAGAGATAAGTATGTTAGCCCCACATTCTGAAGTCACGAATCATTATTAATCCTTAGTCATGGATTCTAGAGCATATAGTAACCACATAAACTCAACATGCTACTCATGCTCTCTAGTATCTCAAGTCAATCTTCAAATTTTAACATCACATCTAGAGCGTCTAGACATAATAATCATGTAAAAGTAGGAGGGCCGTACTTGATTTAGGGAAAATAAAGTATGATACGCATATCAATCTCATAATGACATACTTAAAACAATATCGAATCAACGAATATCATAGCTTATTCATGTTACACTCATCATGACATACTCATTATAAAATCAAGTTAGCATAAAAGATCTAACCTTTTTTAGCTTTATCAAATTTTTTACTAACCGGTGGTATCGATATACTTGTTATTTGGGGGTCAGCACCATAGCAGACTAAGTATCATAATCCAGCTACTCGTTTGGTTCTCCATAGTTCTCTACTCTTTCGGGCTCCTCCAGGACCTCTAGGTTCTCCAGGTTTACTTGTATATCAATCCCGAATTGATCCTGTAAAGATACACCAGAAAAGGGGCCTCCAACACAGGCTCTCAAGTGCTCAGATAAGCTTCATAAGCCTCAATTATATAATCTAAATATGAAATAAGGGAATTTCAGATCTGGATGATCTCCAGCAACCTCCAAGATCTCTGTAGGTTCCAATCTCAGTTGGGTATATTTCTAAAACCTCCCTCGAGGCCCAGATCGATATCCTCCCGCAGCATTGCGGTTTCCTGTTCCTCCAGAGTTTCGGGGAGCTTCTGGGCTGGACCTCCCTGCTGTAGATTCTCTCTTCCTCTCTCCACTAGCTGTTTTCACCTCCAGCCTCTTGGATTGCCTCACCTCTTCGAAGGTGAGATATTTTTCGGCTCTGAAGATTCTTAAATTCTCTACCCGCTTCAGGTAATCCATCATCCTCTCACCCACTCTAGTTTTCGGACTTATCATTTTGTCTGTTTAAGGCTATTGGCCTTAATCTCAGGGACCTAAATAGGCTCAATCTTCACTTTCCATTTCCGAGCTTATCCCGGAATCCTCTAGGACTTGGATAGACCGAATATATAATCTGAAATCTTCTGAACCTACCCAGAGATCCTCCAGAACCTGGATAGGCTCGGTCTATAATATGAAATTATATCTAAAATATGGAAACATGTTAATCGTGTGCAAAATCATAATCATCATCAGCGTCTAATCATTAATCATCATCAACGTCTAATCATCATCAACGTCTAATCGTCATCAACGTCTAATCGTCATCAACGTCTAATCGTCATCAACGTCTAATCGTTAATTCTACCACATAAAGTAATCACAAGACTCAACATGTGAATTGCTTACCCATGCTTCTACGGTTTCAAGTAATTCTCAATTCTAAGATTATTTCTAGAGTAGCAATCATGTAAGCTTAGGAGAATCATGCTTAATTCAATGGAAAAGTTTGTGTCATATATGTCAATATCATTAAAATATGCTTATAGCAATATCAAATTATTATAAAAGATCTAATACTTTAGGCTCTATCAAACACATGTACTAACCTGTAGTACCGATGCATTTATCATATCTCTGCCTCGTACTCTCGCGTTTAGATTTTGGACCTCGAGGCCCTAAATACTCTTCCTCATACCTCCAAGTTTTTATTCTGGACCTCGGGGTCCTGAATACTCTGCTGCTCGTGGAGGGGCACAAATGTTGTCATCCCCTGTAGTGGCTGGAGGTATCTCCTTGCCAGGTCCACTCCCGAGGGCTCGAACACTCTGTTTCCTCTCATGTTCCTTCCGCTTCTGCCCTCGAGGGCCCTCCAGTACTTCGGCAGGTTCGATTCTCAAGGGTGTGTACTTCTCAAACCTCCCACGAGGACCTGACCGGGAACCTCCAGATAGATTGTTGTCTCTTGTTGAGCTGGAAGGCCGAGGGATCTCTGGGCTGGAACGTCTGGAGGGGCCCTCTTTTCTTCTTTCTCGATCCTGTGGCCTAGTCTCCAGTCTCTTGGCTTTTCGAACCTCCTCCAGGGTGAGGTACTTCTCTGCTCTATGTAGCAGCTCATCAAAGTTCTTAACTGGCTTCTTAGCTAAGGAGGAGAAGAAGTCTCCATCCCGTAATCTGTTAGTAAGAGCATTGATCTTCACCTCCGGAGAAGCTATAGGGACCTCCAGAGCGGCCTGATTGAATCTCCGGAGAAAAGCTCTTAAACTCTCGTTCTCCCCTGAATTCCTCCCAGGATCGGATTGTATTGGGTTCCAATTGAGTGAACCATTGCTGCGCTGCTTTTGCCAGGGTGGTCAGGAACACCCTGCACTTGATTCCTTCTCCGTAGCGGTGTAATAATACCGCATTCTCAAACCTTACTAGGTGTTCATACGGGTCCGCCGTGCCGTCGTATTCAAAATTGAGGGGCTTGAAATTGAATGGCAGTTCATCCTGTAGTATGCTAGGAGATAACTGACATCCGAAGACATACGCGGATCTACTTGCTCGATTGTTCATCTGTCTCCTCATATCCTTCATCTCCTTCTGCAGAGCCTGTAGCTGGTCGCTAACTGGCCCTCCGTAGGTATCATCAGTGCTTTCTTCTGCTTCAGGGAGTTCTGTCCCACGGGGTGCCAAATCTACATTCCTTCTTGTATTCCGAGGAGGAAAGCTTCTTTCCGTTCGGGAAGGCACCTTATCATCTCCTTCTACCCGCATCCCTACTTCCTTGGATAGCACTTGAGAGGCTCCGGGTGCCTCTTCCTGGGGTCTCGGGGTAGGTACCTCCAGATTCCCTGGTGTAGCTCTGGGGGCTCGATCTCCTTGAGCCGCGAAAGCTCTCTCTACAGCCTGCTTGATGAGGATGTTCAATTGATCGGGAGAGATCAGGAGTGGTCCTGATTCTGGAATGTCCTCTCGTTGGGGATCTGTGGTCCGGAACTCTGGGGCCTCAACGTTCCCTGTTGTCCCTTCTTCGATTGGGAGGGGATGATTTTCCTCTCCCAAGCCTGTATTAGGCGTCACTGGCGGATTTACTCCAGAAGGGGTATGCACTGGATCTTTTCCCCTACTTCCCTTTAACGTAGGGTCATTCGGCAAATGAGGATTTTCCCCTGCGAGGGGTCTCTTTCCCGAAGTAGATGTGTTATTTCCGCCACCCATTTGCTCGAACAGGTAGAAATTCGTGAGAAAATCTTTCAACTCTTTCCCACAGACGGCGCCAGTTGATGTGCCAAGAATTGCACGATCGGATTAGATGTCCTCAGAGTCGGATATCTAAGTTCCCGAATGTTTAGAAATAATTCAGGTACACTGCTTCCTCTGGAATGATCCTCCAAGAACCTGCAAAAGACACACCGGAGGGGTCTCCGGTGTGGACACTCCGACGCTCAAGTCAGTATATGAATCTTCGTATATCACAAGGACCTCAAAGTCCTTGATTTATTAGATCAAGCTCTTAAAAGATCTCGTAATGTATAATAATAAATATGTTCAGTCTTGTCAAAGTAAAAGTGTCTAACCTCGAAATGTATCTTGCTTTACCTATTTATAGAGGACTTCCTCTTAAGAGGAAGTTAAAGTTTCCTCCTATCTCGGAGCTACTCCTTGGACTTAGCCTGCTGAGTTGACAAAGTCCTCCACCCTTCCACTTCCTGAAGAACCGGAAACCCCTCTCCCTAGTGGACTTCTTCCACTAAGATAAGGAGGGAAGAAGTCTTTCTTTCACCAAACCTGGACCGATTCTTGCGGAGTTCTCCTATATTCTTGGTCTACCAATTCATATCAAGACTAAGTCTTCCTGATGTTTCTCTCCGGGTGGAGCTCCCTCCGGAGGGACTTCCAGGAGAGATTCTTTATCCAGAGAGTATTCCATAATCCAATACTTCCACTTTTATCCTATCCTCCATACACGTGTCGGCTTCTTATCGGATGACATTTTTAGGCCGCATCATTGTTGTTTGTGAATAATCAAGAAACTTTAAGAAGAAAAACAATAATGAAAATCAAATGACTTGAGAATATATTAGTTTTGGGACATGAGATAAAAATCTCAGTGAATATCCTTTACGCTTTTATATAGATTGACAATACACTAAATCAACTAAACTTAGTTTTTATTGTAAATTCATGGTTAATTCTTACATATAGCTTTGATTCGTAATACATTCTTAAAGTTTGAGTGTTCATTTTCGGTGGAGGCTATTATTGTATTTGTTAGAGATGTTTATCCGGGTTGGGCTAACCGGGCCGGCCCGTTTAACCCTAAAAAATGTAGGGTTAGGGTTCATGAATCATAGGCCCGTTTAAATCCGGGCTTTTTTGACCCGGACCGGTTAGCCCGCGGGCTAAACCGGGCTAGCCCGCAGGTCGACAGGGCCAGCCCGCTAGCCCGAATTGTTACCATATATATATTTTTTTAAATATATAACATGCAAATAAATTTTGTAAAATTTTGGATTATAATATTTTTTAGCTTTATTTGACTATATTAAGAATCAATAAGTTCTAGAATTGTGTTTAAATTTTACTTTTATTTTCTCATTAAACTATCATCAACTAATTATATATTTTTTTATTTTATTTTCTTGTTGGACGTGTCAATTGGGACCTTTAATTTTAAAAGTAAAAAAATTATTGTAGCCCGTTAGTGGCCCGTTTAGCCCGTGGCCCGCTAGGGTTAGGGTTAGGTCCCAACAATTGTAGGACCGTTAAGTATGAACCGGATAAGGCCCTAACCCGTTTAGCCCGTAACCCTGCAGGGCTGGCCCTATAGGGCTAGGGCCAGCCCGATAGACATCTCTAGTATTTGTTGTGTTTCTGTCTTATTCAGATATGGACCATTCAATATTGATGTGATGACAAATTTTGAGAAATCACATTCGTAGCCTTTACAAACGCAATAATCTTCTCAGGCCTAAATTGAATAAAAAAATTCATAATCAGACGCAATAATAAATACACAAATGAATTAAATTAAATGAATTCAAACAAACTAAGACTTGGAGTCGGAGTGAAATGAATTACTACAATGACAGAGATTCCATCGTCGTGAAGAATCAAGGCAGCGTAAGTGCAGACGAGCTCTTCAAACAACATTTTTCTTCCAATAAGTGATGAGTCCAATGGATGGTTGCTTTTGTTCTAGTCGATCTTCTATAATTTTCTACAATTGTAATCAGAGACGGAACTAGAATTTTGAGTGGGAGGAGGGGAGCAATACAATTCAGTATAATGTCCTATTCTAAATTTTAGATATTTTTTATTTGCATCAATATATATAAATATTCATTTTTAGATATATGTATATATTAAAATGCATAAATATGTCCTTATACTATTAAAACTTAGAACGTCACTAATGCATATCACAAAAATTATCTATAATTGAGACTATACAATTTTTTTTATTTACGTCTCTCCATACACTAATAGATAATTTTCAATAAAATTATCTTTCATGTTATTTTATGTACAGTCTTAATTAAGTTTAGTTGAAACTATATCAATATTATAGAATGAAACAATATACAATTGCAAAACATATCGAACCGAGAAACAAGAGAGGAGAATTATAGTGGAATATACATAAATTAATTTTCAGGACTTATAATTTATAATCAAGTGAAATAAAAAAATAATAATAATGAATGGCAAATAAAAACGTTTAAAATTAAAATATTAATATTTGGATTGAGAAATGCGACTAAAAAGTAAAAAAGTGGTGGACAACCTAATTAATTGAGCCAACTAATAAATAAGGAGTAGCTCATTAATCCATTGTACTCAATTATTAATACCACATTTACCTTTCAAAAAAAAAAAATACAATTACATATTTATTGTATTTTGTAGTGTCATACAAATATATGTAGTACCTATATAATAGTATAATACTAGTAGAAAGAATTAGAAATTCGGGAGGGGCAAGAGCCACCCTTAAGGTATATGTAGTTACGTCCCTGGTTGTAACAAAATGAATCAAGACGGTAAGAAGGGGAAAAAGTTTCATGAACTTATGATTTTAAATTTTATTTTCTTTTATTTTTTTACCTTTTATTATCTAAATTTAATGGGTAAAAGTGATTTGAAATGTAAAAATAAAACTATTTGAGCATGAACTAAAAGTGTTGTTAAAAGGTGTAAGAGGAATTGAGTGAATTGTTGAATTGAAATAGCACATCTGAAGAAACGAATGGAAAATTGAACATGAACTAAACTAATTTGAACTTCTAAAATAAATCTTGAATTTTAATGCAATATATTTTGAACAATTATCTGCTACACTGTTGTGAGATGTTACCAGAATTGTGGAAGACTACAAACTAACTGGTAATTAATAAAAAAGGGTCCCTAAATCTTAAACCATCCAACAAAAAAAGTTGGAAACAAAAAACAATAGTGTAGAATTCCATATGTCCTACATTGGCCCTAGATACACAAAATAGGAAAACACCCTCAATCTTCAAACCAATCAGTGTCGAGCTGCATACTATCTACCACCGAATCATCTGATAGTAAACAACAAAAGGTGTCGTGCCTCCCAACTTTAAAACATTGGGGACATATGATAGGTTTCCTCTTACCTTGTTCACCGTACGAGGACAACCTTTTCTTTTTGGGGCAGCCTGGTGGGCGCTTCAGTTTTGGTGGGAGAATTTTTGTATCAGCAAGTAAAACCTGACATTCAAATTTTTCAGTTTCAGGGATGGGATGAAGGACATGGCTGTAGCACTCTCTGTACTTAGTTGTGAAAAAGCAATCTTCAACATAAGAGCAAACACTGGAGCTATTCTTACGGATTACAGCCACGGTATGTGAGCATGGGAAACCTCTAACTCTCCATTGACAGCATGAACAAGATTTTGTTCTAAGGTCAACGCGAACAGATGGGGTAGATCGAACTTCAAAATTGCCCCCTGGGCATTCCAGAACTTTCTAAGTACGTCCTTTGTTGGTTAGGTGGTTCCACCACTGTTCTTTAGAAGGACACAACGCACCAGTCCATGCTGCACTTTTTTGCCTCCGTTCAAGGTGCCAGCGGCTAATTCCTGATAATAAAAAGGATTGAATATAAAACACAGTTTCTTTAGTTAATTCAAAATGTGGGCTCTAAAAATAAAAAAACAATACCTGCACGAATTGAGTCTATCATATAGGTGATTGGGAGGCTCCTAGAATCCGATATCCAAGAATTAAATGATTATGCGGCATTGGAAGTCGTTTCACCATATCTTGTAATGTGGGGAGAGTATGCAACAGCCCACTTATCGTATGGAAGAGATTCTAACCATTGTTCAGCAATGAAGCCTCCAGCATTTATAAAAATTGCAATTTTCTCTTCGAAAATACGAACAGTGAGAGCATATGCACAGTTGCAATTTATCTGTGTTTATTGCTCCATCCCTTTGAAAGTTTGCCTTTCAAATTGGTTAACAAGTGAAATAAACAGAAGAAATGTATATGTTCTTGAAACACAATTGGGAAGGCAGCCATTAAAGCACAGTGTCTGTCGGATATGTAAAAAACCTACTTGGAATGTTTAATGAAATCCCTACATTTCTCTAGAAACCAGATCCAATTTTTTGTATTCTCGGAGGATACTATAGCAAATGCGACGGGGAACAAACCTAAAAAAATATACTATAAGTTGATAATGCACTAATAACCTTGCTGTACATATTTAGGTAGTTCAACAACATTAAAAACTTTCAAATAAAAAGGATTCAAATCTCATATTGTGGTAACATAGCCTTCTTTAACATCTTTTTTATGTTTATGCAGGAATGTGTATCAGAATTTAGCCTTTGTTGGACATGTTTAAATAACAAGTTAGAATACTCAGATTGAATTTTTACTATCAAATATGCATGGCCAATATGACAAGGAATAATGGTGCAAAAGGTTAAACAAGACATGCATTGATATGAATATAGTACATATCCAATAAAAAGTAGAAGGATATGTTACCATTGTCACCGTCTTTGGCAGTTGCAGATAATAATGTACCTTTAGCATGACCTTTCATGAATGTACCATCGATAAACAACATTGGCCTACAACTCTGAAATCCATCAATGCATGCCTTGAAAGCAATGAACACACGTTCAAAGCGTTTTGTTTTAGGATTAGGCTCAAGAAGAACGGTACTTCCTGGATTTGTACGTTCGATTGTAGAGCAATACCAACGTATTTGATCGTAGGAATCCTCGTAAGTACCAAAGATGTGATCCTTCGCTGCCTCGACTGTTCGCCATGCTTTCCAATAGAGTATTGTCAAACTATAGTGATCATTCAACAAATCAGTGATCTCTTTCCCACCTGAAGTTGGTTTTGTCCTAATGGTCTGAATCACAAATTCAGACATAATATTGGGACTCATTCTACTAATATCACCATTTACCAGCTTTCCAACGCATTTATGAATGAAGTTAGCTTTGTAGACTATAAAATATTCAGTAACTAGCTGATACTTGACTTTGATAAACCAATCACAGTCACAATTGTTCAACTCTTTGCAGACAGCATGGATGTAATATCGATCATTTCTAAGGTATATAAACTTAAACTCCATTTGAGTAGAATACTTTATTAGTTCACGTCTAAATTCAACACCTCCACCCCTAAATTCCTGCCCTATACCACCATTCATTATCTGTGACCAAGCATCTGAAAGTAATGGTTTTGTTGGAATAGTAGGACACAAGTCAAATGATGGAATATTGATTTTCCCTCAAACTCGAGTGGTTGGGAAATAAGCTGAAAATCAGATGGTATAGAAATAGCCTGAGACTGACGTGGTTGGGAAATAGGATCAAAATAACATGGACTGGAAATAAATTCAGACACATTTGGTTGGTGAATATGCTCAAAATCACATGGTTTTGAAATAGGTCTCATTTTCTTAACACTCTTAAATGAGATCATGTTTGACTGTTGAACAATAAATGACTTATGAGGACTATTATAAAACTTAGAAGAATGCATTAAAGACTGATCAAGAGTAAATGCACCTGAAGTCCTATCTCCTGAATGGCATAAATGATGATTCTGGGATTGTTGGGACAGAGAAACATAAACGAGTTTCTGAGACGTAATTTGACACACTGAAATCAAGTTTTTCAAATCATCATCACCCAACAACTTACAATTGTAGATGCTACCCACAAACCAAGAAAATGAAATATTTTCAACATTATTTTTCAATTCAAGCCACGAATCAAGAACATGCGACAAGAAATTGATGTATGAAGACTGACGATCAACGAAAACAATCTTGGATGTTGAATTATGGGTTACATTGACAAATACTTCATGATCCATTACGAAATTGAGAGTAGAAATGTACCCGGAATAATTTGATTTTGAATTCGAGAACCCTAATTTCCTGCAGAAGCGCCGAATCCCGTTTGAGATAAAATCGAAACCGGTGAGAATTTTGGTGGTGGTTGTTTACAAAAAATTCAAAATTTGAATTCGGATACAAGTTTTGAGGGGAGCAAGCCATTTCTCTCTCCCAATTCCGCATATTAGACTTTTGGTAGCTTGGTAGGGAAATGACATGCGTACCGCTCCTCAGAATTTCTGCAACCTCAATTTTTTGTTCTTTTTGTATTTGAAGGGCACAAATGACATTTCCCTTTGATTTTTGTGTGTAACTGCAATACCAAAAAACTCACCTGTGTGCTATACATTACTAAACCTTGTACCCTATTGGAAAAAATCTCATAAAAGTAATTTGAACAAATTGATACCCACCCTAAAGGAGTACTTATTACTAATTAAAGATTATGACACATACCTAATTGCTAGGTTGAATCCCACCCTTAAGTTGGTCCACATCTTTTTTAAATATAGTTTAATACTCCTCTGTCCACAATAAGTAGTACCATGGAGAGTAAACACATGATTTAAAAAAAATGATAGATAAAGTAGATAAAATAAGGGTATTGTGGGGTTCACTGTGAATAAAATAATTATTTGTGAATAAAGTTAATAACAATTTGAGTAAATATGATGATTAAAGGATGATGATAAAGTGATAGTTGAAATAAAATGTATGAGACTATATTTTATAGACGGAGAATATAAAACAAATGAAACTGCATTTCGTGTACGAATGGATCATATAATAAAGAAAAAATGACACTTGAGTTGGGGATAAGTATGTTGAAAATATGAATTCATGAATTTTATGTTTCTTGCTTTTTAAACCATTAGCCCGTGACTTTTTGAGAAGTATATATTTTCAGTTTAATATACTTGAAGAGTCACTTTTATTTGTCATTTTGATCGTATTAATTAAAGTGATTTATTTTTTAAAATCTTAAAATTTTACTATTTTCTATTTTTTATGTAGAGAAATGTACATATTTATTTAACTTCGAATTTTGTCTCTAAGAAGATTTTTTTAGACAATATTTTAACGGTACATCAACTTCGGACTTAATCTGTAAATTTATGATTTTAAATTATCTTCTTTTTTTTTTTTATACACTATACATTTTATTGTCTTTTTATCACTTTTTACCAATTTATTGGAGTACTATTTTAATATTTTAATTTTAAAACTTTTGAAAAAAGCAAACTATATACATATATTTTGAAAATAAAATAAAAAATGCAAGTTGGAAAACGATAACGATAGATGGTAAAGGCATGTATGTTTGATTCTGTTGTACTTGTCAACTTTACAGTAATCCATCCAAACAAACTTTTCTGATTTATCCTCATTCAACCCCAGCCATTCGATTTACCACTACTCCCCTGCACTCTCCCACACCCAATCACACCCCTCCTTTCTCCTTTTGGTAAAATCAATTCCACAACACTTTCCCTTCACTCTCTCACTCCTCTTTCTCTCTCATGCCTACTGGGTAAGAAGATGCACTTCCTTGTAAAGCAAATATGTTTTCTACTCTCTTTTCATCTCTTTAATTGTTTGCAGCCATGATTAACTCTGCGCCTCTAATGATTAAGGGGAAATTGATTTCCCGTTGAGTAAAATGAATGTTTGGTGAAGTGTTTTCACCTGGAAAGGGTGAGTAAATATGCTTACTGTTTTTGGAGAAACAGCAGTGGAGGAATTATTAGCTCTTAACTTTCCCTAAATGTATCAGGAATTTTGGAACTTACAAACTATTTTCAGCTTTGGGAATGGGGGAGAGATGCCTTTTCTCTCTCTACTCATTTTAGACTGATTTTTTTAGGTCAGATCAATAGTATACAATTTGGGAGGAGGGGGATGAAATTCATTTTCTTATTTTTATTGATCAACGTTTTTTGAGTGAGATTGTTTTAATTTACTCTATTTTTTTCCGGGTTTGGTGGGTGGGAAGTCACTGAAAGCATCGTACATGGGTCTGGTTTATGAAATTTATGAGATCTTATCTTCTTCTGGTCAGTGGTTTTGTTTAGGAGTTATTATTTCGTTTGTATTGCTATCTTTGTTGTATGAGACAGCTGAGCTGGTAAAGATTAACTGTTTAAGGATAAAATAAAAAGGAAAGAGATAAGGAAAAGTGCTTATTATTATTGAACTCAGAGAAAAGTGGTTAATAGTAGGCAGTAAGCAGTAAATTTCCTTCTCAGTTATCAGTGAAAAGGCATAATAAATTTATTAACCACTGGAGCTCTGTGTAACTAGAGCCATTTATTGTTCATTTGTTGGAGTTAAAGCCTTGTTTGGAACCTGCAATTTGAAAACTCTGCTTCCAAAATCTATGTTGAATTGAAATTTTTGTAGTGTTGTACACTTTTAGTTGTGGAGCTTTTAATGCTTATGGTGGTGTAGAACGCGTGAATGAACCTTGATTCTTGTCCGGAAATGTATTGATTTTTGTGATTTCATAACATCTTGAAACAGGGAATTATAGCTTCTTCATGGGGTGATTACATACTCTCTCATATCTCGATGGTAATTAGGACGATTTCTTGAAAATTTACATTATAATGTGCATCATCTATTAGTTATTTGGTCCTTATAGATAAATTTTGCCTCAGTCCTGTACTTTTCTTTTATTCTAACTTCTAAGCATATATTGAGTGGTCTTGATTTTACATCTTTCAGTTCCAGTGCCTAGTTTATGATGCATTTTAAGAATTAGGGTAATCGAGAAAGCCCGTTTCGACGAGCCACTTTTCTGAGATGGATTGGAATGCGAAGTGGGATTGGGAAAGCTTTGGTACATTTGGGTCAAAGTCAACAGAAAGTCCTAAGAAACTGCAGTTAGTAGATTGGACTATTATTAATGATGGAGAAATTGATGCTGGATCCTTCAATCTTTCAACAGGGGGTGGGTATAGTGGCACCTCTGGCTCTGATGGTGGGCATGTTTCTTCAGCTAAGAGCTCGATATCAGCTTCAGAATGTGATGAATTTTCTGGAAATTTTAGCAAGAAAATGGAACTGAAAGGAACTAAGGTTTGGGAAACTTCTCCACCTCTAGAAGCTTCTATTGGTTCTGTAGAACCATTTATTGGCCTCAAACTTGGAAAACGAACATATTTTGAGAATAGTGGTGCTGGAGGCAATGCTAAGAGTGCATCTTTCTCCGTCATGCCTACTCCACCCACCCCTTCATTCAAGAAAACGAAATCATCGGGTCAGAATCTCCATATACCGCGCTGTATAGTCGAGGGTTGCAATATTGATCTTTCAATGGCTAAAGAATATCACCGCAAGCATAGAGTTTGTGACATTCATTCCAAATGCCCTAAGGTCATTGTAGGTGGCCTTGAACGCAGGTTCTGCCAACAGTGTAGCAGGTAGTTATACAAGAGATATCGTATTTATATAATGACTTTCTGTCATCTTATAATGTTTAATATAGAGCGCTAGCCTATAAGGTGACTTTTTGTCATCTTATAATGTGTAATATAGAGCACCTAGCCTGTGAGGGGGATTTTAGTGAATTAATGGTGCTTTGTTTTTCAAGGTTCCATAACTTGTCTGAGTTTGACGATAAGAAGCGCAGTTGTAGAAGAAGACTTTCTGATCATAATGCACGACGCCGGAAGCCGCAGCAGGAAACTATCCACTTTAATTCAACGAGGCTCCCATCACCAATCTATGGTATTGTATCTGTTGGTGTGCTTTACAATATGTCTTACTGGATGCCAAATTTACAATTTGGAATATCACATTTGAATGTTTTGCTTACATGAACGTTAGAATGTTGTGCTGATTAATCAATTTCATATAGTTATGCTTAATGAGATAGGATACATGTAAAATCTGGTCTAATAATTTAGTTCTATAAAATAATTGTCTGTACTCTAGGTGATTTGATTTGCAGAACGTTGGGAGGATTGTGTTTATTTTAATTCTCTAGAGCTAGTTCTGTTAGGGTGTGTTTGATTTGGGATTAGAAAATCGCATTTGGGATTTCACCCTACAATCATTTTTTGTCTCAACTTATTCCAAGATTAGAACAAAACACTAACAATGTAACCGTCATTGTCATTGTAATTCTCTATTTATGATTCCCATTGCTGTTCACATTTTAAGAATTTGAACCAAACACTCCCTGAGTAGTTTGGTCTCCATTTGTTGACAAGCATTATAACATCCAAAACAACAGCACCCAAAACATGAAATGGAAGGGTACAAGAACCGTAGGAGGAATGTTCAACAGTAGTGGCTTTCTGTGAATTATAAACAGCAGATTCAGTGTAATTTTTTTAAAAATTGATAATTCTGTTTAATGTCCTTTTACATTCACAGGAGGAAGACAGCAAATGAGCTTTCTGTTGAATGATTCTCCACTTATTCACTCTAGAAATCTGGCTAATACCATGTGGGATAGCACGAGCAACTCTAAGTTCACCCTGACGAAAGGTTTTCCTTCAAAGTTTATTGGAGATGGAGTAAGTAGTGAGCAAATGCATATTCCAGGAATCAAACTGCCACATCTCATCAATGTGCAAAGTGATTCAGCCAAAGGACTTTTGGCATCCAAGAGCTCCATAACTGAGGTTTTGAATCCAGGTCAGTTTTATTTTGCATTGTTTCATTTGAACGAGTAAAACAACCTCAAAAGTGAATGGCATCCTATATCTTAGTTAATTTGTTTCTTAGTTGCGTTATTTAAATTTTAAAAATGGAGCTTCCTAGTGATATTCATGTGCTCAATCCAGGGGAATTTTCATTACTTTTAAGCCTTTACTTTATTCCAGACACCCTTTTTAAAGTTATTACTTGAGATGTGGAGTCACATCACATGTGAGATTTCTGAAAAGTCTGATTGGCAACTTTCATTTTCTTGGTTTCATTTGTTAAGGGGATGATTCAATTTAAAGAGGCAGGTTAAGTGGTCATTTGATCCAAATTGTGTAACTTTGCAACAAAATTTTCATTCAAGTTATGGGTAACTCTCAAGCTTGAATTGTCCTTGACTTTATTCTGTGGGTTTCTAACCCATAAGTTCATTAAATGTGTCACTAGGAAAATTGTTTTATCTTAGGTAAATGATAGCTTAAAAAAATAACCTAAGGTTGTGTGTGGATAGAGTTATTTGAAAGATTGACATGTAGTGACAGAGTGGAGGGAGAAAAAATTAAGTATGATAGAAAATGATAGAGTAGAAAGATTCACGTGTTTGAAAGAAAATGAGAGAAAGAGATAGTAATAGGAAAATGGAGAGAGAAATGAGTGAGATGGGGTGAAGAGAGAGAGTTATGAATGTGTGAGAGACACTGTGAGGAGAGAAAATTTTAAGAGTGATGTGTTGGAAAATGAGTAACGTAGAGATGAGAGTTGAGAGTGTGAGATAAACGGATTTGCAAATGACTAGGCTGTGGAATGGATTTGAAATTCCTCCAATTACAACTAAAAATCCTAACTTGAAATCCACTCAATTGAAATGCTGCCTAATAGTATAAAAAAGGGTGTTGGAGTAATAGTATAGTAGATATGTTTGATGATTCATTACATGCTTGGATTTCCAGGTTTAAAGGGATGTCACTCTCAGTTTGGTTCTTCAGTCCACATAGATGAAGCAGCAGCACCCGAATATGGTCGTGCTCTCTCTCTTCTGTCAAGTAACTCGTTGTCGTGGGCACCCACACCCATGCCATTGAATCCAACACATGAAAACACCAGCTGTGTTTCTCAGGCAATGATTCATGGAGTCCCAGAAGGTTCTTCAGAATTCTGGCTTCAATCCGCCACTCATCCTCGCCTAATACAGTCGTCATCGTCTGCAATGAACAGTAACTTTCAGGAAATGCAGCTATGCATAACACCATATGATACCGACGTATTTCCAAACATGCTCAACTGACACTGTTGTCACTTGTTCCTTTTCTAGTGTTTAAATTTGGGAAAATGTTTTTAACTCATTCGGAAATTATGGATCTCTGTTAACCAAGAGTTTCCTATTGTAACTTGGTTGAGTTCTGAACTTATTTTATTTCTTATGTCACAATATTTTTATTCAGGTACTGATATGAGAGACTGATTTATTTTGATTTGATCTATGCTAGGGTGTTGTGCAGTTTATTCCTGATGTTTTAGATTGTCCACACCACCCCTACCCATATTGTAATAGCCACTTTGCACATGATTCCTGCAGAGATGTAAACACACACTCATCTTATAATTGTAAAGAAGAAAATACAAAATAAAAGGTATTTCATATATGGAGTGTTACAATGTTTACAATGCTTAAAATGCATAAAGAATACAAAAAGACCCTAATCTATATTTGTAAACTAAGTAATAACTAGTAGTTACTAACTAATCAAACTAACTAACAAAAGAAAACAATTATATTTTATATCTTTTACACTCCCCCTCAAAATGAGAGTTGATTTCAATCAACCTCATTTTGGCTTAACAAGTGAAGAAATCATCATGAGAAGAAAAATATTATTGTAGAGAAATGATCCAAGGATCCCAAAGGCATGAATTCATAAACAATAATTCGTTGGGCTCCCTGACCACAATAGCCAATCAATTTGACAAGGTTTGGATGGCGCAAACGAGCGAGCAGCCTAACCTTCACACCGAACTCTGTTTCGGCTAGTTGGCAATACTCATTTAGCACCTTAGCTGCAATAACCTGGCGCGTCCGTAATTTTCCCTTGTATACGCCCCCATAACGATCTTTTTCGATAAGATTCTGAATCCTAAAATTGTTGAACGTAGTTGCTTCCTTCGTTTACAAAAATCCAGATCCAAATCGGTAAGAACCAGACGGGTAATATTCAATCCAAACTCACGAACCCTAATCTGCACATCCCAGGCAGTGATTCCTCCTGATGAGGATCCACCAGTGCAAAGTCATGAAAACAAAAAGAATCCTTTGATCATACATGATGGGCCGATTACAAGGGCAAGAGCTAAGAAGATAAATGAGGCTTTGATGAGCTTAGTTGCTAAAATAAGAGAAAATGTGCAAGACAAGCCCGAAGAAGGCCTAGTAGTGAATGTTATTGGGCTGGACTACGAATAAAGAGATGTCATGAACCTAATTTGGGCTAAAAGACATAATTCTAAGTGCACGGGCCTTCAAAAACGTGGCACACATGAAGCCCGTCAGAATTATTGTTTTATTTTTATTATTATTAGTTATTTAGATTATTTACATTTTCTAGGAAATTCAAAGAGTTAGGAGTTACATTTTTTGCTTTGAATTGAATCTTAATTAGTGGCCTTTTAAGACCATAGGTGTAGGTTATGAATGTATTTACTCTTAGGAGTTACTTTCTAGCCTATAAATAGGCCTTGTATTCCTTTGGGAAGGGACACCAAGTTTAATACGAAATTACAAGTTTTTGTTTGCTTATTCTCTTTGTGAGGTTAATTTATTTGAGAACTTATCAAGAATCTTGAGCAAGATCTTGTGGCGTTCAATCATACCAAGGTTCTTGGCTCTTCTATAGCCAACGGGTCAAGGTTTTTATGCTCTAAGTAAGATCAATTCAAATCTCGATTTTGGAAGATCCGCTACTTAATTTATACGTTGATCTTCCAAAATCGAGATCAATTCAAATCTCCAACGTATAAATTAAGCAGCGGATCTTCCAAAATCGAGATTTGAATTGATCTTACTTAGAGCATAAAAACCTTGACCTGTTGGCTATAGAAGAGCCAAGAACCTTGGTATGATTGAACGCCACAAGATCTTGCTCAAGATTCTTGATAAGTTCTCAAATAAATTAACCTCACAAAGAGAATAAGCAAACAAAAACTTGTAATTTCGTATTAAACTTGGTGTCCCTTCCCAAAGGAATACAAGGCCTATTTATAGGCTAGAAAGTAACTCCTAAGAGTAAATACATTCATAACCTACACCTATGGTCTTAAAAGGCCACTAAAGATTCAATTCAAAGCAAAAAATGTAACTCCTAACTCTTTGAATTTCCTAGAAAATGTAAATAATCTAAATAACTAATAATAATAAAAATAAAACAATAATTCTGATGGGCTTCATGTGTGCCACGTTTTTGAAGGCCCGTGCACTTAGAATTATGTCTTTTAGCCCAAATTAGCTTCATGACATCTCTTTATTCGTAGTCCAGCCCAATAACATTCACTACTAGGCCTTCTTCGGGCTTGTCTTGCACATTTTCTCTTATTTCAGCAACTAAGCTCATCAAAGCCTCATTTATCTTCTTAGCTCTTGCCCTTGTAATCGGCCCATCATGTATGATCAAAGGATTCCTTTTGTTTTCATGACTTTGCACTGGTGGATCCTCATCATTCCCTTCTTCTTCAAAAGGATTCGTCCTCGAATCTACATCATCAAAATAGGGAGAAAGATCAGTAACATTGAAAGTTGCACTTACATTATACTCACCAGGAAGGTCAAGTTTGTATGCATTGTCATTGACTCGTGCAATCACTTGAAATGGACCATCTCCTCTTGGCTGTAATTTTGACTTTCTCTTGCTTGGAAATCTCTCCTTCCTCAAGTGTAACCATACCCAATCACCGGGCTCAAAGATGACTCGTTTACGACCTTTGTTAGCTTGCTTGACATATTGCTCAGTTCTTTTCTCAATATTGAGTTTCACTCTTTCATGCAAATTTTTAATCATCTCGGCTTTTGCTTTTCCATCTAGACTCGCACGTTCTTCAATGGGAATTAGTACTAGATCAAGTGGAGTTATTGGATTAAATCCATAAACAACCTCAAAAGGAGAATGATTAGTAGCAGAATGAACACTTCTATTATAAGCAAATTCAGCAAACGACAAACAATCTTCCCAATTTTTTAAGTTCTTTTGAATCAAAACTCTAAGTAATTGAGACAAAGTTCTATTAACGACTTCAGTTTGTCCATCCGTTTGAGGATGACAAGTAGTAGAAAACAGAAGTTTTGTACCCAATTTATTCCACAAAACACGCCAAAAGTGACTTAAAAATTTTACATCTCTATCACTCACAATGGTTTTTGGAATTCCATGCAAATGAACAATTTCCTTAAAGAATAAATCAGCAATATGAGTTGCATCATTAGTCTTATTACATGGAATGAAATGTGCCATTTTTGAAAATCTATCAACCACCACAAAAACAGAATCTTTACCTTTCCTTGATTTTGGCAAACCCAAAACAAAGTCCATGGATATGTCTACCCAAGGTTCATTCGGTATAGGTAATGGCGTGTACAATCCATGCGGGTGAGCTCTTGACTTAGCCTGCTTACAAGTTATGCATCGTTCACAAATTCTTTCAACATCAACACGCATTTTTGGCCAATAGAGATGATCACACAAGATACTCAAAGTTTTATGTACTCCAAAATGTCCCATTAGACCTCCCCCATGTGCTTCCCTAACAAGAAACTCACGCATAGAACATTTAGGAATGCATAATTTACTTTCACGAAATAAATATCCCTCATGCCTATAGAATTTCTCAAATGCAGCATGCTCACAAGCCAAATAAATGGATGCAAAATCAGAATCATCAACATACATTCCCTTGATAGATTCAAAACCAAGAAGCTTAGAGCTCAAAATAGTGATCAAAGTATACCTTCTAGATAATGCATCAGCCACAATGTTCTCTTTCCCCTTTTTGTACTTAATTACATATGGAAAAGATTCAATGAATTCTACCCACTTAGCATGCCTCTTACTAAGCTTACCTTGTCCCTTAAGGTATTTGAGAGATTCATGATCCGTATGGATAACAAATTCTCGAGACCACAAGTAATGTTGCCATGTTTCTAATGCCCTCACCAAAGCATACAACTCCTTGTCGTAAGTTGGATAGTTCAATTGAGCTCCCTTCAACTTCTCACTTGAGTAAGCAATCGGCTTTCCATCCTGCATTAAAACATCACCTATACCTACCCCAGATGCATCACATTCAAGTTCAAAGCTTTTATTAAAGTCAGGTAATGCAAGAATTGGAGCAGTAGTGAGTTTTTCTTTCAAAAGATTAAATGCATGCTCTTGCTTTTCTCCCCAATGAAAACCAACTTCTTTTTTTACAATTTCATTTAGTGGTGCGGCAATGGTGCTAAAATCTCTAACAAATCGTCGATAGAAACTAGCAAGACCATGAAAACTTCTTACTTGAGCAATATTAGTAGGAACTGGCCAATCTAGAATAGCCTTGACTTTATCCCTTTCCATTTCAATCCCATTAGCACTTATCACAAAACCAAGAAAAACAACTTTATCCATGCAAAATGAACACTTCTTAAGATTAGCATACAAAGATTCTTTTCTTAAAGCTTCTAACACTTTATGCACATGACTAAGATGTTCTTCCATACTTTTGCTATAGATAAGGATATCATCAAAGTACACAACCACGAATTTTCCAATAAAATCACGCAAAACATGGTTCATTAATCGCATGAAAGTACTTGGTGCATTAGTTAAGCCAAACGGCATTACCAACCACTCATATAAACCATGTTTTGTTTTGAAAGAAGTTTTCCATTCATCTCCTTCTTTGATCCTTATTTGATGATAACCACTTTTCAAATCAATTTTAGAAAATAACACAGCCCCATGCAATTCATCAAGCATATCATCTAACCTAGGGATAGGATAGCGATACTTTACCGTGATTTTGTTGACGGCGCGACAATCTGTGCACATCCTCCACGTTCCATCCTTCTTTGGTACTAGAATCACCGGTACAGCACACGGACTCAAGCTTTCTTGAACCTTTCCATTAGTCATCAACTCCTCTACTTGCCTTTGGATTTCTTTTGTTTCCTCCGGGTTAGCTCTATAAGCGGGTCGATTTGGAAGTGTTGCACCCGGAACGAAATCAATCTGATGTTCGATGCCCCTTAATGGTGGTAAACCATTCGGTTCCTCCTCCGGAAAGACATCTTCATAATCCTGCAAAAGAGACACAAAAGAACTAGGCAAAGAAGATGTTAATTCGTTAGTGCTTAAAAAAGTTTCCTTATGTACCAACACCAATACACTCATTTTTTCAACAAAAGCTCTCTTTAGTTCACTCCCTCTTGCAAATAAATTCTCTCTTTTTTTGTCCTCACTTCCATCCACTTTTTTTTCTCCCTCGGAAACACTCAAATCAGCCCTCTTATTTTTTTCTCCACTCTTTTTTTTGTCATCTTTTTTTTCTTCAATCTCACGTGCTCTCCTTGATCGAGACATTTTGATTTGATCCTCAAGAACCTGTTGTGGAGTTAAAGATACAAGCATGATTTTCTTATTTTGATGCTTCAGTGTAAATTGATTATGATACCCATCATACATCACTCGCCTATCAAACTGCCATGGTCTTCCCAAAAGGATATGACTTGCATGCATTGGTACCACATCACATAAAACTTCATCATTGTAATTGCCAATAGAGAATGACACCAAAACTTGTTTATTTACTCGAATTTCTCCACATTCATTAAGCCATTGAAGCTTATATGGATTAGGATGCTTCGACGTAATTAAACTCAATTTTTCCACCATTTCCATACTAGCAACATTAGTACAACTCCCACTATCAATAATTAACATGCATACCTTTTCTCGAACCAAACACCTTGTATGAAAGATTTTTCTCTTTGTTGTTCCACTTCTCCCACCTTTGCTTGCATGTTTAGAGATCTTCTTACCACCAAGAGTTCTCCCGATTCAGCGGAGACTTTCTCAACTTGCTCTTCACTCTCATCTTCACTCTCACCCTCCGACTCAATTTCACCATTATCTTTCAGGATCATCACTTTCTTGTTTGCACATTGAGATGCAATATGCCCATAGCCATGACAACGAAAACATTTAACATCACGACTACGAGAAGGTGTAGTGACAATACCTTTTCCTTTATCAGTCTCACTAGACTTGGCCTTTGACGTCTCACTTTGTGGTCTTGGAGAACCTCCAAAGGTCGCTTTGGGGACCACTTCTTTCATCTTACTTGAAGATTGAGAATTTGGTGTGTAACTCCTTTGCACGTAACCCTTCTTCTTTAATTGTCTTTCCACTTTCATGGATGTATGTACCATGTCTTCAAGCTCCACATAATGTTGAAGCTCCACAATGTTAGCAATATCTCTATTCAGTCCATTCAAGAAACGAGCCATGGTCGCCTCCCGATCTTCTTCAACGTTTGCCCTAATCATGGCAACCTCCATCTCCTTATAGTATTCATCCACAAATTTTGTACCCTGATTCATAGATTGAAGTTTTTGATACAATTCACGAAAATAATGAGAGGGTACGAATCTCTTACGCATAACCGCTTTCATTTCAGCCCAAGTGGAAATTGGCCTTTCTCCATTCCGTCTCCGATTGGTAACAAATTGATCCCACCAAACTATAGCATAGTCGGTGAATTCAATCGCTGCAAGTTTTACCTTTTTATCCTCCGAGTGATTATGGCAATCAAAAATGAGTTCTACCTTCTTTTCCCACTCCAAATACGCTTCCGGATCGCTCCGCCCATGGAAAGCTGGGATGTGAAACTTTATGTTCCCCATACCTCGATTCACATCGTCGTTTCGCCTTCTTCTACCCCCTCTCCCATGTGGTTGATGAACAGCCCCCATATCATCATCCACCTCTTCCTCCTATTCCAACTCCTCAAATTGCCTTCTTTGATTTGGATTGGCATTTCTAGGCTCCCTTTGTGTAGGCTGTTCCAATCTCTCTATCCGATCTACTAGACCATCAAGAACTGTTTCAAACCTTGCAAATTGTTGTTGCATGGCTTGTAGGGTGAAAGCTTCTTGTTGTTCATTGGGTGTTCCTGCCATAGTATATAATTTCTCACAAATCACTCGTGTTTCACTCAAAAAAATTTAAAAAAAAATAATAATCCTCACAATTCACTCTTGTATCACTCTTTTGGCTTTTACCTCCCCTCTAATAATCTCACCACTCTAGCCTTTTACCACTCAAAATTTGAGAACAAAAATCAAGTTTGAACAATTTTCAGTAACACTCAATAATCCCTTAGTCCTATAGATGTAGGGAACAAGGAATTCTTGAAACTGTAATATGAAGAGGAAACAATTATGTAAAACAAATATTATAACTATTCTCGTCCTTTTTTTTTTTTTTTTTTTTTTTTTTTGGACTTGCTTCTCTAGATATGAAGAAAAACAGCAAGATATTCAACTCTTTTTTTTTTTTTTTTGGACGTTTTTTTTTTGGACGCTTTTTTTTTAGATTTTTTTTTTTTTTGAAACTAAATACTATAAACAACGATAAAATAAAATCAGATCAATATCAAATTGCTCTGATACCAAACTGATGTGGATAGAGAAGAAGGACCCATTAGATATAATGATCTAAGAACCCAACGTATAAATTAAGCAGCGGATCTTCCAAAATCGAGATTTGAATTGATCTTACTTAGAGCATAAAAACCTTGACCCGTTGGCTATAGAAGAGCCAAGAACCTTGGTATGATTGAACGCCACAAGATCTTGCTCAAGATTCTTGATAAGTTCTCAAATAAATTAACCTCACAAAGAGAATAAGCAAACAAAAACTTGTAATTTCGTATTAAACTTGGTGTCCCTTCCCAAAGGAATACAAGGCCTATTTATAGGCTAGAAAGTAACTCCTAAGAGTAAATACATTCATAACCTACACCTATGGTCTTAAAAGGCCACTAAAGATTCAATTCAAAGCAAAAAATGTAACTCCTAACTCTTTGAATTTCCTAGAAAATGTAAATAATCTAAATAACTAATAATAATAAAAATAAAACAATAATTCTGATGGGCTTCATGTGTGCCACGTTTTTGAAGGCCCGTGCACTTAGAATTATGTCTTTTAGCCCAAATTAGCTTCATGACATCTCTTTATTCGTAGTCCAACCCAATAACATTCACTACTAGGCCTTCTTCGGGCTTGTCTTGCACATTTTCTCTTATTTCAGCAATTAAGCTCATCAAAGCCTCATTTATCTTCTTAGCTCTTGCCCTTGTAATCGGCCCATCATGTATGATCAAAGGATTCTTTTTGTTTTCATGACTTTGCACTAGTGGATCCTCATCACCTCCTCTTTGCGGTGGCATGAAACCATTTTTCTCTGACACTAAGTAGTCCCTAGGAAAGCCCATGCCTGCAATGAAGAAGGATGCTGCAAGCATCGAGATTGGGCAACCGCGATCGGGAACGCCGGCAATCGCCAAAACAGAGCAACAATCTGGATTACGAACAGCAATCAGCAAAACTGAATCGCAAACAACCGCCGGCAAACAAATTCCACCGAGAAACCGCCGAACAATTACCAAACCTCCGAACAATTCCACAATCGAAGAGGTGCCATACCGAATCGCCGGCGTTCAATATGAGCCTCACACCAGCAAAATGATGCGCTCAAAGACCAATCGCCGACGTCACACAAATCGTACCAAAGGCGGCAAACACAATTGTCGCCAACAAAGTGAAATCGAACACCCACTAAAAATGGAAACGCAAAAATCTAGACGCCAAGACGAAGTAACCGTCAGCAGAAATCGGATAGAATCGCGATCAGTAGAAATCGGCGGAAGAAATGGACTGAGAGATTTCCACAAATTTTCTAAAAAAAATGGAATCGTGATAAACACAAAAAATCGATTTCGAATCAACATGAAATCAAATATAAAACTCATGAGAATATAACTCGTAAAGAAATGAGTATTAAACTCAAGAAACTCAAAGAAGAATTCGAATCAAGATAAAATCGAATCCACAAATTCACGAGCATAAAACTCGTAAAGAACAATCTCAAAAAGAGAAAAAAATGATAGAAATCCAAATCCATCAAAGATTTGGCAGAAATGAGTACAAAAACTCAAGAAATTCGGAAATCCATGCATAGCGGAAACATATGATCGACAAACTTGTTTAATTGATCATAAATTAATCAATACATAGCTCTGATACCAACACACTCATCTTATAATTGTAAAGAAGGAAATGCAAAACAAAAGATATTTCATATATGGAGTGTTACAATGTTTACAATGCTTAAAATGTATAAAGAATACAAAAGACCCTAATCTATATTTATAAACTAAGTAACAACTAGTAGTTACTAACTAACCACTAACTAATCAAACTAACTAACAAAAGAAAACAATTATATTTTATATCCTTTACAATTCCTCTCCCCAAGATATCACTTTGTTGCAAGAGATTAATGTCTAGATCCCAATGTAAAACTGTCGGGCGCTGCAACCAATTATAGATTTCGTCCCAAAATTACATGCTCACTTTGCATTCGAATAATGTATGAGCTGAATTTTCCTCGTTCTCTTTGCACATGATGCATTTGGACTTTTCGGTGCTGAAACTCATCCCTCTCTTTCTCAGATTGTCTTTTGTGGCAAGGTGCATTTACATGATGTAACTTTCCTCTTGGTGCAATAATCTTTCAAATATGCTCAGTTTCTCCATAATCTTTTCAACACTTTTTCTTTATTTTGCTCTTCTCCACAATCAAAAATGCAATTTTATTGTGCTTTTGTCCATTAAAAAAAATCACATCAATTTTGAATTAGGTAATGTATAACAGTCACAACATTAAATTTAAATCCCACAAAAAATTGCTGTAGGCTTGAAACTTAAAAATGTACTCATTTCTATTTCTTAAGTCTGAAATTCTCAAGATGTAAATAATTTCTAAAGGGTTACTGTATACAGGGTTTTGACGTGTCTTTAATTGAATCCCGACCCGCTAGTAGATGGTGAAATTGATAATGCGGATTAAGGCAGAGACATCAAAAACAGCATTCACAACATTAATAAGTACTCCCCCGACCACTTTATTTGTTATTTAAGAATGTTTGCCCAAACATTTCATATATGTGTAATGTGATATTGTTAACTTTATATTTACATGGGCAAAGTGGTGAGTAGTACAAATGGGTTTCATATATGTTTGTTCATTAGGTTCTTAGGGATCTCAAAATTAGTGTTTGGAATTATTAATTAAATTGATGTTGTGAATGCTATTTATTACTACTACTCATGCAATAAAGTTATTTAATTCACCGATCAAAACAAAAAAAACTTTATATTTACATATGTGTAAATAGATTGATTATAAGTTTTGTTTGATACAGTAATTAATAAAGATTCACCTGTCAAAAAAAAAAAGTAATTAATAAAGATTCAAGTGTTTTTATACACGAAAAATTGTATGTGTGTAAATAGCTAGAGAGAGACAAATCAACATTAACTAATTATAGCCGCACACCAATTTCGAAATAGGTAGTAGTAATAAATAGCATTCACAACATCAATTTAATTAATAATTCCAAACACTAATTTTGAGATCCCAAACACTTTTGCGTAAATTCAATTTAATTGCTCTCCCTTATTACCCACCTACAAAATGAGTTGGCTCCATCAATTTCTAATTTATTACTCCCTCCTATTCTTTTTAATTGTCGTTTTAGATTTTTTAGAATTAGCAATTTAATTGACGTTTTGTAAATTTATCTCTAATGTACCCTTTATTTCCTTAATTATGTAATTAATTGATAAGAATGAGTCATCCATCATTCCCATAAAATCAGGCATATACTCAATTAAATTAACAGTCATTTATTTATTTATTAAAGGCATATTAGGAAAATAGTTTATTTCTTAATATGTGTGTAGAGCTACAGGACGTCAATTAAAAAGAATAGGAGGGAGTATTTCAGAGATCATTTACACAACATAAATTTGAGCAGGAATTAGCCGTTACTCATACCATTTCGTACCCATGACAAATTAAAAAAAAAAGAAGTATATATATAGGGTGGTGCGGCTATTTATTGGTTTTTTTGTAATTACGATGTTTTGTGTCAATAAAAATGTTCAATATACCCTCAAACAAAATAAATGGAATTAATGAATATAAAATTTCTTTCTCTCTCATATTCCCAATGTCTCGTAACAAACTTTTCATTTCCCACTTTTGTATTTAATGCTCTTTCCTGTAAAAAAAAAAATTAATTAATTAAAAACTTAAAAATCTATCTCATAAAAAAATGCCATAAATTAACCACGTAACCAAAAAAAAAAAGTCACATTTAATGATTACTCATATATTATACTCCATGAATTTTGAATAAGAACGTGTAACACTGTAACCCCTTCAAATTTAATAAATAATGAAAATTTAACCTGTTAAAAATTAATTAATAAAAAATTTATTAGAATTTTTTAATAAGAATATTGGAGCATGTCTCATATGTAATCCTTATACATATTTAATAAACTGTAAAAATAATTTAATAAATTATAAGAATTTTAAATGTGAAAAAATAGTTTCACATAAGAACATGTCTCATGTTAATTATTTTAATTAAAATAATAAAAATTAATGTCACAATTCAGATTTAATAAATTATAAAAATTTAACATGTAAAAAATTAATTTCACATAAGAACATGTCACATATTATTTTAATTATAAAGATTTAAACTAATGTCACACCTTCAAATTTAATACTAGATTTCAAGAATTTAATACGTTAAAAATTAATTTCACATAAAAATATATATCATAAATTATTTTAAATAAAACTTTAAATTGAGTAATTTGGTACTTATTCCATATTGCTAATTATACAATATTAAGTCACTTAGTTGTTTTACAATTTTTACTACTTATTTCATTATAAAATTTTCGTATTAATTAATGTTGTATACACACACAATGTTTTATTACATATTAAAAAAATTAAATTGTATTGATAATATATTTATTATTTTATATTTAAAAAAATTATGTATTAGTGAGATTCGAATTGTTCTTTGATTTTATACTTGAAAACTAAACTGTAGTATTGAATATTTATATTTTTAGGTTTTATATTTGGTTAAAAATTAAATCTAAAAATTTATATTTTCAATACTTGTTTAAATTATACTACTATAATTTAAATTTAATTTGACATGTTTTATAATTAAATTTTAAATTAAAAAAAATTACTCTTAGAATTTAGGGTTCAAGGTCTAGAATTTAGGGTTCAGAGTTCCTTACTCAAATCAGCGAGCTTATTTATCAAGTAGTACCAAAATCAAATATATATATATATATATATATATTTTTTTTTTAAATAACACTATTAATTAATGTATTATGTATGATTATGATTATGATACATTTTATTGTTTGATTTCAAAAATGAAAATGTTGTCTCTCTTAGGGTTTAGGGTATATGATTGAAGTTTGAGTTGGTCTCCTGTGCACAGCGTGCACGTGCACACTAATGCACAGACCAATTTCATATCTATTTATAAAGATAAACATAAGCAATTAAGTAATGAATGTTCTAGTGGTTATAGGTACTTTTTTAAAAGCTTGAGGTCACAGGTTCAAATCTTTTCAAACTTGTTTTTTTTTTCTTTTTTTGTTTTTTTTTTCTTTTTTTTTTTCCTTTTTTTTTTTTTTTGTTTTTTTTTTCCTTTTTTTTCAAATATCTACCACTTTTCAATAATAAGAATTACACTTTTCAGTTCAAATATCTACCACTTTCAATAATAAAAACTACATTTTTCAGTTAAAATATCTACCACTTTTCAATAATAAGAATTACACTTTTCAGTTCAAATATCTACCACTTTTCAATAATAAGAATAACATTTTTTCAATTTTAATAATAATTTTAACTGTACAATTTATAATTAAATATACCCGTTTTAATTAATTAATATTTCCACTTTTCACTAATAATAATTATCACTTTTCATAACAAAATTACCACTTTTCATTAATAATAGCTACCACTTTTCAGTAACAAAATTTCCACTTTTCAATAATAATAGTTACCACTTTTCAATAATAAGAATTACACTTTTCAGTTAAAATATCTACCACTTTTCAATAATAAAAATTACATTTTTCAGTTAAAATATCTACCACTTTTCAGTAACAAAATTTCCACTTTTCAATAATAAGAATTACACTTTTCAGTTAAAATATTTATCACTTTTCAATAATAAAAATTACATTTTTAAGTTAAAATATCTACCATTTTCAATAATAAGAATTACACTTTTCAGTTCAAATATCTACCACTTTTCAATAATAAGATTACACTTTTCAATAATAAGAATTACACTTTAACTGAAAAGTGTAATTCTTATTATTGAAAAGTGGAGATTTTGTTACTGAAAAGTGGTAAATATTTTAACTGAAAAGTGTAATTCTTATTATTGAAAAGTGGGAATTTTGTTACTGAAAAGTGGTAACTATTATTATTGAAAAATGGAAATTTTGTTACTGAAAAGTGGTAATTATTATTAGTGAAAAGTTGAAATTTTGTTACTGAATAGTGGTAACTGTTATTAGTGAAAAGTGGAAATTTTATTAATGAAAAGTAGCAACTATTATTATTGAAAAGTGGGGGTGAGTAACGAAAAAAAGAAAACGAAAAAAAAAAAACTAAAAAAAAACTTAAAAAAAAAAAAACGAAAAAAAAAAACGAAAAAAAAAACAAAAAAAAAATGAAAAAAAAACGAAAAAAAAAACGAAAAAAAAACTAAAAAAAAAAGGTTTGAAAGGACTGTAATTTATTAATTAATTAGTAAAGTAATAGATTATAAATAAATTAATTAATTAATAGAAAAAAATAGAATTATAACCATAAGTAGAGAAAAAAGATAATAAGTTAGAATAGGAGGATAAGGACAAAAGCATGTGCACCAAACCTGGTTTGGTGCACATGGTGCATTTGAGAATTTCCCTTGAAGTTTTAGGGTTTAGGGGTAGGATTGATGGTTTTAGGGTATAGGGTTAAGGGTTTCCTTATTCAAATCCTTGAATCTATTTATTAAACAGTGGTGACATTAATAATCTCAACAGAAAAAAACTTAATTTCATCCATGCATGTTGCCACGGTTAGATTTTCTTATTCGTATCAGTGAACTTATTCATCGAACAGTGGTAATATCTAGAATTTAAATTTTCACTTCATTCAAAGCTCTCAATACATTTTTTTTTATTACATTTAAGTGTTTACTACT
Source organism: Galeopsis tetrahit (assembly GCA_963675135.1). Classification (NCBI taxonomy): domain Eukaryota; kingdom Viridiplantae; phylum Streptophyta; class Magnoliopsida; order Lamiales; family Lamiaceae; genus Galeopsis; species Galeopsis tetrahit. The sequence goes on from OY776127.1 coordinate 32,750,372, forward strand.
AATATTAAAAAAAATTATTTAAATTTATTTTTATTTATGGCATGTCATTTCGTTCTAAATTTTCATAACTTAAGTTTTGATGACTATTGTTTTTACAAATTAAATATATTTTCTAATTTTTTTTTTAATTACATTAAATACCCATCCCTTTTTTCCCCTCCCCATGACTCGAACCAGGATCTAAGGCCTAGGTAATAGTGCTCTAACCACTTGAGCTATCCCACTTTGTCATATTTTCTAAATTTATGTTATACACAATATATAACATAAATATATTGACACTGCTATTTTATTTTTTTTCAAATTTAGTTATAATATAAATAATTTTAGATAAACATTTTAATTTTTTTTAAACAATACGACAAGTTTTTGGTTTATGATTTAGATTTTAATTGTTCGATTAGCGTACCAAGTCTCGAAAGGTAATAACACTATTTTTTCTGCATATCTAAATATAAAAAAAAAAAAAAAAAAAGGGATTATATTTCTTTTAGTCCATTAGGTTACCACAATATTGAATTTAGTCCATCAGGTTACCATTTTTTGAATTTATTCCACTAAGTTTCGATTTATTTTGATTTTGGTCTAGTTACCTACTACAACAGGTTTAACAGGTCATTTTTTAAAACACACCCCATAAAATGTTATACACGCCCCAAATGTTAAACACACCATACAAGAATTTAAAAATAATTTGTTATTACTATACACACTCCAATTTTTTCCTATTTAATAAATTGCAAAAAATAATTAAATTAAAAAAAAAATAAGAATTCAAATTAATATAAAAAATAAAAAATTAATTAATTTAATTAGTTTTGAAGATTTAGTTGATATTCTACTATTTTTAAATTTTATTTAGCCTTACTGTCCACATTTTTATAGAAGTTAGAACACATATAAAACATTAATAAAACATTGAAGTTTTGAAGTTTTTTTATTTTATTTTCCTTTTAAATATTTCGTTTATATTACATGAACCCTAGTCTAACACCCATAAATATTATATACACTTCAAATGTTAAACACAAAAATTAAAAAATCAACTAAAGTTAAATAAAATCATAAATATATGTAATAAATTGTTAAAAATAATTTAATTAAAAAAAGTAAGAATTCAAATTAATATGAAAAATATAAATAAAACCTATAAAAAAATACATAAATCTTCAAAAATTTTATAAAGCTAAAAAATTAATTAATTTAATTAGTTATGAAGATTTAATTGATTTTCTACTATTTTTAAATTTTATTTAGCCTTATTGTCAACATTTTTATAGAAGTTAGAATGTAAATAAAACATTAGAGTTTAAACTTTTTATTTTATTTTTAAAAATATATTTTATATTACATGAACCTATAACCCCATAAATATTATATACACTCCAAATGTTAAATACAAAAAATTAAAAATCAATTATAGTTAAATAAAATCTTAAACATATTTAATAAATTGTCAAAAATGATTTAATTAAAAAAATAAGAACTCAAATTAAAATAAAAAAATTAAAATAAAACCTATAAAAATATATATATAAATCTTCAAAATTTTAATAAAGCTAAAAAAATGAATTAATTTTAGAATTTTAGTTGATTTTTTAATATTTTTGAAGATTTTTATTTAATTTAATAATTCTTTTCAAATTGAGTTGATTTTTTTTAAATTTATTAAAAAATCAACTTAATTAATCTTCAAAACTAATTAAATTAATTAATTTTTTTAGCTTTGTTTAATTTTTGAAAATTTAGGCGATTTTTATAGGTTTTATTTATATTTTTAACATTAATTTGAATTTTTACTTTTTTTAATTTAATTATTTTTGACAATTTATTAAATAGGAAAGAATTGGAGTTTGTACTATAGTAATAAAAAATAATTTTTAAAGTTTAGTGTGGTATGGATGTGTATAACATTTTATGGTATGTGTATGGTGTGTTTTGAAAATATGACTTATTTAATTATTTTTGACAATTTAATTAATTTATATTTTGATTTAGATTTTGGTTGTCCGATTAATGAACTCCACACAATGCAATCTAAGTAAAAATTAGTACACCAATATACTTATAATATATATTAAGAAAATATATAAGATACATATATATCAAATATTTATAAGATATTATTATAATATATATTTCAATAAATACGATTTTGAAAATATAAATAACTAGTGTAAGACCCGCGTATTACGCGGGTTGAAATAAATTTATAGTAATATATTTTTATTTTAATTTATTAATAAAAAAGAATATTTTTAAAACATATACTGTATAAATTATTTACAGAGTATATTAAAAGATAAAAATATTGTAACAATACACATTAGTGATTAGACCATATATATATATATTTAAATCCTTCGAATATCAGTCCTAAAAATTTCATTTAGAATATTTAATATTTATCTAATATTTTTTTAGAACATCACATATACTGCAATTTTTTTATATTTATAAATTTTAATATTTGAAATTAATATTTAAAAGTGTGCATTATAAGATTAAAAAGATGCAGTTCTAAATTCTGTTTCATTATAATTTTAATATTAAAAAAAGTGGGCATTAATATTTTAAAATAAAATTACAGAATTTTAAGAGATTTAAAAAAGAAGACTTTTTGAGAAGCTTATCACCCCAAATTATTATTATTAAAATTTAAAATATATTATTGCTATTTGAATATTTTTTATATTAAAATTATAGTACATAATAAATTTATAAAATATAACTCCCAGAAATATGGACATGTCTAAATTAATAACACAACCCATATTAAATTAGAACTAATATAAAAAAATTAGAAAATTCGTAATTATTCAGAATAAAGAAAGAAAATCATCGGTAAAAATCACAAAATCAATAACACAAATCATATTAAATTAGAACAATGTAAAAAAAAAAAATCATCACCATTAATTTGACATGAAAATTAAATTGACGGTAGATGAAAAAAATGTTTACAAAGAAAAAAAAACAACCACTTGTGAATATAGATAAACCTTAAATTTGAATATTCAAAATAAAATCTACGGTTAAGATTAATAATTAAAATTAATAAAAAAAATCAATAAAAGTATAATTAATAAGAAAAAATAAATTTTAAAATAGAATGAATTAAAAAGAAAGAGACTGAAATAAATTGTAACAAATGTCAATCAAAATTTTAATTCTTAAAATTTTAAATTACTAAATACTTTATTTTAGTTTAAACCATGATTATCTCAACAAATTTTACAAACACTTATTTTAACATTCAATTAGTATAAACAATATACAGATTAGATTAGATCAGAGATATAGATATAGGATACACACATAACTTTTGGGAATTTAAAAAAAAATTATAATCAATTTAAAAAAAAAATCGACAAAAATTAATTTTATAATAAAAAATTGAAAATAATCAATTTTATATTATAAAAATTCAAAATAGATAATAACCCCGAATTCACATTGATGCGTCGAAAAAGAACGCATTCGGATGTTGATCGTTCTCTTGCGAGCACTATTAATCACGAGTCCAATCTTTAGCTGAATCCTTAGCAATCTTCAAGTAAATTTCCTCGTCTACCCGAAAATAACCTGCAAAGGTACGCCGGAGGGGTGCTCCGGCGTAGAAGCTCCGACGCTCAAGTCAGATTCAATCGTAGGCGAAATTAAAGAGGAATTCCCCTCAGTGTCTAGGGAAATTCCGGCGAATATCGTGAAGTTTCTCTTCAGATCAGTGTATATTTTGTATGAGAAATACGTATTGTATGTAAAAGATGTATATCGTAATAAAAACTACCCGATAATGTAAAATAATTGGCTTATATACCTGGTCCCCTCTCCCCGGGAAAGAGGGGGACTTATTCTCCCTACATTCTTGGTCCATTCCCCAGAATCCGGCCCCTCAACCCTGAAGACTTGGTTTTTTGAGCATATCCTCCCCTATTCTCGCGGGTTTGACCTGCTCATTTGACTTGGCCAAGAAAGATGGACCATCCGTTCCATGTTTGGGTCGAGTCCCTTCCGGGCCAAGAAATATTAACCTTTCTGAATATGGGCCAAAGGCCCAATAACCCTGCTTTCTCTCATTTCCCTACTCGAGCCCAGGGGTGTATTAATCCTGTTTCTTCGGCATACCGATCTAATCATGACTATCATAATCTATCCCGTTTCCACGTGTCGGCTCCTCGGAGAGCAACATATTTATCTACATCAACCACTCCCCCCTACTCTCATAAAAGGAATAATTTTAGGAGAGTAGGAAAATAATAACCCTGAGACATATATTATGAAAATATTTCATTCTTTAAATACCCTTTGAAATACTCTTGATTTGATTCCCTTCGTAATAATTGCCCTAAAAAAGCTTCAGGACTTTTGCACTTCCACACGCAATCCTTCCCTCGAAACACGCAGCCACGCGTTCAGTTCAGGGCCAACATCAGGCCGCCCTTCTTCATTCACGCGCCTTTCGATTGGGGGGGTATTTAATTCTTCTCGATCTTCTCCCTTCTCTCTCCTCTGCTTAATCATTTCAAAACCCCTTTTTCCACCAAAAACCCTTCTTTCTTTCATTTCAAACTTATCTAATTTCCATCTTCATTTCCACCTCTGCGATCCTAACCTCTTTGTGCACGTTCAGCGGCCGTTCCGTCATCACTTCTTAGAACCGACTTTACTCCAGGTATCTATTCCTCCCTTTCCTCTCTCATTTACAATATCCTCATGTCGTCCTCTTCAGACTCCATTTCCATGGAGAGTTCAACTTCCAACCCACTCCCCATATTTCCCGTAACTGAACGAGCTTTGAAGGATGAAATTTCTGGGTCCTCCCTTCTTACTTCTGAGCGTGTTGCCGCTTTTCTTCGTTCAGGGATCTTCCCCGCAGATTATTCCGTTAGGGCTGCGCATAAGAGAGAGCGCCCTAATTTTCCAGGTCATAATTCTTTAGCCTTTTGGGAGGCTCAATTAAAAGCGGGCCTCCGCTTTCCCCTTCATCCTTATCTCTGGGAAATTTCCAGTTATCTCCGCATACCCTTGAACCAATTTACCCCCAATGCCATACGCGCAATGTTAGGCTTTTACATTCTGATGAGGGGAAATGGTGGGGATCCTTCAGCTCAACTCTTTTTAACCCAATATGTATGCAAATTTTCGGATGGGTTCTTTTATGCTAGTGGTCGCACCTCCCGGACCGGCAAGTTCATGGAGAAGCTCCATGAAGGAGTCCAGGATTGGAAAGACTACTATTTCTTTGTTACAAATCCTCTTCCTTGGGAATTTCCTCATGAGGGGTGGATTTATGAAAATCCTGGGGTGCCACGTCCTCCTCTTTCCGTCTGTTCCTCCTTAAACCTGGATGTGATGAACCGTTTAAACGATCATGTCTCTAATCGCGGCTTTTTTGATGTAATGGGTATCTGTAAAACTCCTAGAGTCCTTTCTCATTTCGGTTTTGGTAGCCCTGATTACCCTTTAGGTCCCGATGATGGTAATACCATTTCTCCTCTCCTGGTATTGTACTCAAGACCTTAACCCATTATACTTATTAATGCCGTTTCATGTTTCTTTGTACAGCTATGAGTTGGTTGACTCAGATTTCGCGTGATGCTGCCCCTCTCTCGATGGTTAATAGGTCTCCAGCGCCCGAAAGTTCCTCGAGGGCTCAAATTCCTCCTTCTCCAGTGGAACCTGCTACTGGATCTGTTGCTAAGCGTACCCGTTCCTCTACTGAAAAAGCCATAGTTTCTACGTTGCCTCCTGTCTCCGATGCTTTCAAGAAAAAGAAGTCCAAGACCAAATCCTCTCTGCCCAATGTCGCTTCTGATGCTCCAGATGAGATGAATGTTGACCATCTCCTGGGTTTTATAGAGCGTTACACTCCGGCTCATGCCACTGAGGCCCTCAATGCTCTGTCCTTCGGTGAGCGAGTTGTGCATGCCGCTCATAGCTTTACCCAGGTATTCTCTTCGTGAAAATACATTTCTAAGTAATTCTAATAAAAAAGAATATGCTTGTCTTACTTCTTTAGATGATTCATTGTGTAGTTTGGTCTCCTGTTTTCCAATGTGTCTGAACGAGCCCTTCAGTCCCTTCAGCTGGTGGATGATCTCCACAGTCAGGTAGAGTTGGAGAAGGTGAAGAGGGATATTCTCGAAGCAGAATTACATGACGCTAATCAGAGGTATAAAGTACTCCAAACGACACTTTCGGGGGAGATATCTTTACTGAAGAAGGAATTTGGTAAACGGGTGGAACAGCTGGAGGTTACTCTTCCTCAGGCTGGTATGAAATTGTGCATAGATTCCCTGTTTACCTCTGCCGCAGGTCAAAAATTTCTAGGTACCTTGCATCAGGAGTGGCTGGAGGCTTTTCTTCAGAGTAGCAGCTTTTTGGGGGCGATGGGTGCATATATCCCTCATTTCATTGATCATGGATTTTCCAACGCTGTAGCGGAACATTCTGCTCCTGGATTTAACGGTCAATATACTCGTGCCCTCCGGTTAGAAGAATTGGACACTCCCCCCAAGTTCCCTGGAGATGCTAAAGAAGACATCCATACCCCTTGGTGGTTACCTGGGATGAGGAAGGCGATCCTGGAGTTGAAGGATGCTGCCCTGAAACTGGATGATCTCGCACCGGCGAAGGATATGGCTTTCCCTGTCCATGTGGACAACCCAACTCCAGTGGCTACTGTGGCAGCGGATGCTCTGATGGAGAAGGCAGAGGGAGGTGATTCCAGCGGGCGAACGGGGGAGGCAGGAGAAGGTTCCGAGGGGAAGAATGATGTTCCCCTCCCTTGATAACACTTTGGTACTTTTGAAACACTTTCTGTTTTGTTAAGGCCTTTAAGGCCCCTTTTGGATATTTTCCGGAGACTCCACACTCCGGGGTTTTTCTGTGGAGGGCTTGGGCATGGTGCCTTAAGTCTTGAATATTTCTGCTTTTCTTCCGTTTAATATCGTACCTGCACATTTATCACTTGGCATGCATATATAGATATCTGACTCTATTATTAGATGCGTAATCTTAATATTCCTCCTGCTTATGAATCTAGCATGTTCCTGATACGTAAAGGCTCTAAAGCTCCTAGAGGAACCTTAACGAGGAGATAGGGTTTATATCCCTGTACTTACTTGGTGATTTGATAATGCTTCTAGTCTCTCTTAATACTAGAATTTTTAGGGATTATATTCTCCTGAAGTTAGAATCTTAGGGATCGTATTCTCCCTTAGGCTGTTTTATACTCGTAAGAGTTTGTTTATACTCGTAAGAGTTAGTTTATACTCGTAAGAGTTAGTTTATACTCGTAAGAGTTTGTTTATACTCGTAAGAGTTAGTTTATACTCGTAAGAGTTTGTTTATACTCGTAAGAGTTTGTTTATACTCGTAAGAGTTTGTTTATACTCGTAAGAGTTAGTTTATACTCGTAAGAGTTTGTTTATACTCGTAAGAGTTTGTTTATACTCGTAAGAGTTAGTTTATACTCGTAAGAGTTAGTTTATACTCGTAAGAGTTAGTTTATACTCGTAAGAGTTTGTTTATACTCGTAAGAGTTTGTTTATACTCGTAAGAGTTTTGAGAGTCGCGAGAGTCGCTAGGGATAGGGTTCATCGACGAGTTAATCATGTCTTCCGCTACTGTACCACTATACTCCCTACTCCCCCTAGCTTTAGAGGCTGTCGTGAATAGTAACTTTAGGAATTTTTCCTAGGTATTCTCTATTCGAGCATGTATGAATTGGTGTGAATTTCTCTATCTTGCAATGTCTCTATCATGCTATATTTCAGTTTCCAAAACATATTCGTTATTTCGGCACTCATCATGCAGGCCCTCAACAGTTATCTTAACACGATATTAACATATGAGAAACATTTCATCATAAAATTAGCACATAAGAGTCATCTCATCACAATATTAACATGCATTTAGGGAAATTGCTGAAATTTTATCAAAACCGATGCTCCATTGATCAAAAATGTTTATCAACATAGGCAAATAAGGGGAACCTATGCCGGCCTCATTAAAAACCTCTCCGTGGTAAAACCCCAAAGGGAAACCCACGTAGAGGGAAAAAGAGTGCCGGTGAAGCAATTATTCGAATAAGAAGTAAATGTTCGAAATTGTTCATAAAGAAAAAGGAGGTAGGGGAATAACACCTTCCTCAAACATAAAATCTCTTCAAGTGACACACGTTCCATGGCCTTAGTATCTCTTTCCCGGTCATGTCCTGGAGCTTGTATGCTCCGCCTTTTAGTACCTGTATTACCCTGTACGGACCTTCCCAGTTGGGTTCTAGCTTTCCCGTGTTTTTCAAAGCATCTGCTCTCCGAAGGACTAAGTCTCCCACTTTAAAGCAGCGAGGGATTACTCTGCGATCATAGGCTGCTTTGATCCGACTCTTGTACCTTTCTGCTTTTAATCTCACCATCTCCCTTTCTTCATCTATCTGATCCAGTGCTTCCCTCATCAACTCTTCATTTCTTTTTTCTTCAAAATAGGTGATCCGGTGCGATTTGAGTCTAGCTTCAGGGGGTATCACTGCTGCTGCTCCATATACTAGGTAGAAGGGGGATTCGCCTGTAGGTGTCTTAGGGCTGGTTCTATAGGACCAGAGGACATTGTCTAATTCCTTCACTCATTTTCCTCCTACCTCTTCCAATCGCGTTCGAATACCATCCACTAGGATTCTGTTTGTAACCTCCACCTGCCCATTAGCTTGTGGATGAGCTACTGAAGTAAACCTCTGTGTGATATTCCACCTTTCGCACCACTTCCTTACTTTCTCTCCATTGAACTGCGTTCCATTGTCGAAAACCAGGATCCTGGGTATTCCAAACCTGCAACAAATATGTCTAGCAAGGAAAAGAATTACATTATCTTCTTCAATTTTGGCCAAAGGCACGGCCTCTACCCATTTACTAAAATAATCCACAGCTACGATCAGAAATTTTCTCCCTCCTGGTGCCAAGGGGAAGGGTCCCACCAGATCGATTCCCCATTTGGCGAAGGGACAGGGCGAGTACATAGCCCCCATTTCTTCTGCAGGTATTCGTATCAAGGGTCCATTCTTCTGACACTTCTCGCATTTCTTCACATACTCTCTAGCATCTCTGATTATGTTAGGCCAGTAAAAACCTGCCCTAAATACCTTCTTCACCATGGTCTGGTACCCTTCATGGCTGGATGCGCAACCTTCATGAATGTCTTTGATCACTAGCTCTGCTTCTCTTCTTGAAAGACATTTCAAATAAGGTTGAGTGAAAGACCTCTTGTACAATTGAACTCCTAGGATGCAATACTTCCTTCTCCAAGCCTTTGCTTCTCTGGACATTGGGGCTGCTGGATCCCTGTTCAATTCTTCCCATATTTCTTTCCTCCAATCATCCCCTGCTGTTATCTCTCCGATCAAGGTTTCCGTAGCTACTTGATCTGCCACCAACAGGGTTATCTTTCCGTCTCCCTCGAATTCAGTGGAACTAGCCAGTTTAGACAATCCATCTGCTTTCATATTCTCTTCTCTTGGTACTTGTATCACTTCAAAAGTATGGAATTTATCTTTTAACTTCTTTACTTCTTCTAGGTAGGTGATCATTCTCTCATCTTTGGCGAGGTACTCCCCCATGACCTGCTGTACTATCAGCTGTGAATCGGAGTATAGGGTGACCTTCTGTGCTCCCAACTCTGCAGCCATGCTCGCTCCTCTAATCAGGGCCTCATACTCTGCACCATTGTTTGAGGTTGAAAATCGGAATTTGACAGCCACCTGCAGTTCTTGACCCTCAGGATCGATCAATAATATCCCTGCTCCACATCCCAAGGCGGATGCTGAGCCATCCACATATACCTTCCATCCTTCTTCTTCTTCCACTCTGGTAGATTCTTGAATAAAATCTGCTAGAGCTTGAGCCTTAATGGCTCTCCTTGGTTCATAATCTATATCATACTCCTGTAATTCCACTGCCCATCTGACCATTCTCCCTGATAAATCTGCTCTCCCTAATGTCTGCTTCAAAGGGAAATTAGTTCGCACCATAACTTTATAGGACAGGAAGTAGGGGCGTAATCGCCTAGCCGTTACCACCACTGCCAGGGCTGCCTTCTCTACCTCTGAGTACCTCATTTCCGCTCCTTGGATGACCTTGCTCACATAATATATGGGTTGCTGTGCAGAACCTTCCTCTTTCATCAGGGCGGTGCTCAGGGAGTGTTCCCCTACTGAAAGATATAAGAGCAATACATCTCCCTGGGAGGGCTTTGTCAGCTTCGGAAGCTGTTCAAGGTGAAGCTTGAGTTCCTCGAAAGCTTTCTAACACTGGTCGTCCCACTCGAACTTCGACCCCTTCCTTAAGGTTCTGAAGAAGTGGTGGCTCTTTTCTGCTGACCTTGATATGAACCTACTGAGAGCTGCGATCCTACCATTCAGGGTTTGCAATTCCTTCAAATTCCGAGGGGGTTGCATGTTGAGCACCGCCTTCACCTTAGCAGGGTTCACTTCTATCCCTCTCTGAGTCACCATATATCCCAGAAATTTCCCTGACCCTACTCCAAAAGAACATTTAGCAGGGTTTAATTTAATACCATTCTCTCGGATTACCTGAAATATCTCCTTCAAGTCGTCAATATGTCCCTCTGCCTTGACACTTTTAGCCAGCATATCATCCACGTAAACCTCCATATTCCTGCCTATCTGCCCTCGGAACACCGAGTCTACCATTCTTTGATAGGTGGCTCCTGCATTTATCAGTCCAAAAGGCATACGTACATAACCGAAAGTACCACATGTCGCTATAAAGCATACCTTTGGTATATCGAGGGGGTTCAACCGGATTTGATGATACCCTTGATAAGCATCCATCATGCTGAGTAATTCAAACCCGGACGTGGCATCCACCAGCTGATCAATCCTAGGCAGTGGATAGTGGTCTTTAGGGCACGCCTTGTTCAAATCCCTGAAGTCAATGCACATCCTCCATTTGCCGGCTCCTTTAGACACCAGTACTGCATTCGAGAGCCACTCAGGGAACTGCACTCTCTTCACGTGCCCTGCGCTCAACAATTTATCGATCTCCTCCTTTACAATGAGGTTCTTCTCTTTACCGAAGTTCCTCAACTTCTGCTTCACGGGCCTAGCTTTGGGATCCACATTCAGATGGTGCACAGCTATTTCTGGAGGGATACCCGTCATATTCGTCGTTGTGAATGCAAAGATGTCTGCATTTTGCTGGAGGGCAAGTATCATCTTTCCCTGGAGCTCAGGGTTCATATTCATACCTATCCTAGTTGTAAATCCCTCCTTTCCTGGGTAGAGCTCGATGCTCATTAACTCCTCGTCTGCTTTAATTTTAGGTTGCTCTTGTACTAGCTCACCCACTTTCTGTCTCTTCAATTCAGGGTCTTCGCCCTTAAATCTCTCCATTCCTCGGAACATGGCCCTGTCTGCTATCTTGACCGATTCCACATAACACTTCCTTGCCTGATACTGATCGCCACATATCTCTCCCACACCCCCCAAGGCAGGGAACTTCATCTTCATGTGGAAGGTGGATATCACTGCTTGAAAAATATTCAAGCTTGGCCTTCCCATTACTACATTATAGGAAGATGGGACATCTACAATCAGGAATTCTATTATTTGCACACGACGGTTAGGGGCAACTCCTAACCCTACTTGTAACAACACCGAACCAAGGGGTTGAATAGCTCCCCCTGAGAATCCATAAAGAGCGGTTTCCACCGGTCTGAGCTTTATATTCAGGTCCATTTTCTTAAAGCACTCCAAAAACATGATGTCGGCAGAGCTTCCAGTATCCACAAAAATTCTTGCCACATCGTATCCTGCTATATCCGTGGTAATGTCTAATGCGTCATTATGAATTTCTCTAGGTTCCCCTGCGTCTTCTGGCCCGAAATGAATGTCTGGACCCTCTGTCATCTTTCCCACCTCATGGTGCTCTATATTTCTCTCATTCTTCAGTGATCGAACGCTCTGCTTCCTCTGCCTGAACGAATCCCCATCAGCGGGGCCTCCCATAATCATATGAATAGTTCCTCTCTTCTGGGGAGGGGGTGGTGGCTCCTCATTGCCCTTCCTTTGATCTCTTCTATCATCTTCCTGTTTCCCTTCGGGGTCCTTTCGCTTTTGACCCCTGGGGCCTTGTCGATCTCTAAAAATAAACTCCTTCAGGTGGCCTGCCTGAATCATCCTTTCTATCTCATCCTTCAGATGCCAACATTGGTTGGTATCGTGGCCATAGTCGTTGTGGAACCTGCAGAATTTGTTTGACTTAGGGTTTTGGGGACCTCTGCTCCTTGAGTAGGGGAATTTCATATCTGGATGGTCCCCTGCCACTTCTAGGACTTCGGCTGGCTCCATCCTCAATGGGGTATATCTCTTCGCCCCCCTCCTTGGGTTCCAGGGTGCAACTTCCTCTCTTCTTACACTTTCTAGTCTCCTGGAGCCTCGATGTCTCTCCGGACTTGGCCTCCTAAACGGAATCTCTTTCCTCCTTTCTCCGTTACCCACTATTGTCCTGGTCTCTGATCGTTTAGCTTTCCTTACCTCTTCCAGGGTAAGGTATTTCTCTGCTCTCCTCAACAGTTCATCAAAGGTTCGAACTGGCTTCTTGGCTAGAGATGTGAACAGATCCCCATCTCTTAACCCGTTGGTGAGGGCATTGATTTTGACCTCTGAGGAGGCTGTAGGTACTTCGAGAGCTGCTTGGTTGAATCTTTTCAAGAAAGCCCGAAGACTCTCATTCTCCCCTTGTCGCATGTTAAACAAGGTGAGGGTGGCCCTAGGTTGCCTCCTAGCGCTGGCAAATTGGTGTAGGAATAGTTCACTGAACTCCGACCATGAATGGACAGTGTCTGGCCCTAACTGGGTGAACCATTGTTGCGCCGCTTTAGATAGGGTAGTCAGAAATACCCTGCACTTGACGCCCTCTCCATATCGATGCAATAGGGCGGCATTCTCAAACCTCATCAAATGCTCGTACGGGTCCGTGGTGCCATCATATTCGAAATTTAAGGATTTAAAATTAGGAGGCAGTTCATCTTGTAAAATAGTGGATGAAAATTGATAACCAGTAACGTAAGAAGGTTTACTTACGTTGTCAATCATGTGCTTCTGCATGTCTTTCATCTCCTTCCGCAAGGCCTGTATCTGATCGTTGACGGCTCCTTGATATGTGTCATCCGTGCTTTCTCCCATCCCTTTCTCCAGAGTGGTGTCCCCAAGGATCCTCTCCGTATCTCTCCGAGAGGGTCTTTCCAAGATGCTTCTTTCCGCCTGAGAAAGTACCTTTTCTTCTGGGTTCTGAGGGGGATCCTCATTTCGGGAAGGGACTGGAACAGAATCGATGACCTGTTCTGGGAGATTTTGTCTTGTACCCTTACGAGTGGTTGGAATAGGTTCGGGAGGGCGAAGTCCTCGAGTAGCGATTATTCTTTCAACTGATTGCGCGATCATCTCATCTAATTGATCTCGAGAGACAGCCAGGAGTTCCGGTTGAGCGTTAGGGTTACCCCTATTGATCCCACTCCCTGAAGCTCCTGAGGTGCCTGGTGCATCTCCCTCCAGAGTGGGAGGGATATCCTCCGGTATATGATCTACGGGCTGTTTCCCTAGATTTCGGTTTGAGGGAAAACCTGGAGGGGGAATATCTTCTAATGTATGGTCCACGGGTCGTTTCCCTAAATTCCGATTTGAGGGAAAACCTGGAGGGGGCGGAGGAAGAGGAGGAGGAGTGGAATCTCCTTTCTCCTTCGTCTGCTTCACTGGATCATGTCCTCCACCCATTTTAAGTACGTAACTTTTCCCACGCCTTAGCCTGAAATGTTCCCACAGACGGCGCCAGTTGATGCGTCGAAAAAGAACGCCTTCGGATGTTGATCGTTCTCTTGCGAGCACTATTAATCACGAGTCCAATCTTTAGCTGAATCCTTAGCAATCTTCAAGTAAATTTCCTCGTCTACCCGAAAATAACCTGCAAAGGTACGCCGGAGGGGTGCTCCGGCGTAGAAGCTCCGACGCTCAAGTCAGATTCAATCGTAGGCGAAATTAAAGAGGAATTCCCCTCAGTGTCTAGGGAAATTCCGGCGAATATCGTGAAGTTTCTCTTCAGATCAGTGTATATTTTGTATGAGAAATACGTATTGTATGTAAAAGATGTATATCGTAATAAAAACTACCCGATAATGTAAAATAATTGGCTTATATACCTGGTCCCCTCTCCCCGGGAAAGAGGGGGACTTATTCTCCCTACATTCTTGGTCCATTCCCCAGAATCCGGCACCTCAACCCTGAAGACTTGGTTTTTTGAGCATATCCTCCCCTATTCTCGCGGGTTTGACCTGCTCATTTGACTTGGCCAAGAAAGATGGACTATCCGTTCCATGTTTGGGTCGAGTCCCTTCCGGGCCAAGAAATATTAACCTTTCTGAATATGGGCCAAAGGCCCAATAACCCTGCTTTCTCTCATTTCCCTACTCGAGCCCAGGGGTGTATTAATCCTGTTTCTTCGGCATACCGATCTAATCATGACTATCATAATCTATCCCATTTCCACGTGTCGGCTCCTCGGAGAGCAACATATTTATCTACATCACACATCGACATGTTTTTTTTGGATGCGATCACAATAGTTTGCCGGAAAGATCTAATTTTGATTAGTTAAGCGAAGAGATATTTAGTTCTCATGATAGAGAATTTCTTAAATGTATTTATATTTATCGGCTGGTATTTATGATTTTTTTGTCTTCTACTTAACAACGGAAAGGAGGAATCTTGAGTTTTTGTTTATAGTTTGGGATAACAGCAGTCGTCCATCATTAATTACAACACTATTTGTATAGAGAAAATTTCTGTAAAAAAAAAAAATTGTAATCTGAAAAAAAAAATTCAAAAGAAAACAATTATTGAATAGAGAAAATTCTATAAAACGAAAATGATATTGATGAAAAAAAATTATGCAAAACGTAAGATGTCTCAAATGAAAAAACGAAGATGAGAATGATTATCCAAATAAAAAAAATTAAATTATAGGCGAGAAAATTTCTGAAAATAAAATTGTACAGGAAATATAAATGAAAAAAAATAATAAAAAAAAAAACTAAAAAACAAACAGTGAGAGAAAAGGAAAAATGAAAAAGAAAAAAATATAGGCCGAAAAAAAGGGAAAAAAAAAGAAAAATATTAACATTATACTCCACATCTTAAAATATATTTAGAAAATCTTAAAAATTAAATGGAGTGATTTGAGAAAAAAAGAGAAATGTTTGCAGATCTTAAAATATATTTAGAAAATCTTAAAAATTAAATGGAGTGATTTGAGAAAAAAAAGAGAAAACATGAAAGATATATTTACAAAAAGAGAAAACATGAAAGATATATTTACAAAAAAAAGAGAAAACAATTATGCTGAAAAATGTAATTATGATCTAGAAAAATAAAATTCTACAAAACAAATACAATGATATTGATTAGAGAAAATTTCTATAAAAAAAAATTAATCTGAAACTAAAATAATATTGATTAAAACGACAATGAATTGAATAACATGAAAGATAATTGAAAAAAATAAATAAAAAAAAACTAAAAAACACCGAGAGAAAAGGAAAAAGGAAAAATGAAAAAGAAAAAAAAAGGCCTAAAAAAAAGAAAAAAAAAAGGAAAAAAATATTATATTAACATTATACTCCAAATCTTAAAATATATTTAGAAGATCTTTCTGAAACTAAAATAATATTGATTAAAACGACAATGAATTGAATAACATGAAAGATAATTGAAAAAAATAATAAAAAAAAAACTAAAAAACAGCGAAAGAAAATTAAGAAAAAATGAAAAAGAAAAAAAAAAGGCCGAAAAAAAGGAAAAAAATATTATATTAACATTATATCCAGATCTTAAAATATATTTACAAGATCTTAAAAATTATACTAAACTATAGAAATGAAAAATTTGATTGATTGAAATGATATATAAGAAATGTGTTGATAAAAAAGGCAAGGAAAAAAAAAATTATATTAACACGACAATGAATTGAATAACATGAAAGATAATTGAAACTAAAAAAAGCAAGAGAAAAGGAAAAAAAAATATTATATTAACAGTATAAACACGTAAAATATATTTAGAAGATCTTAAAATATATTTAGAAGATCTTAAAAAATTGTATTAAACTACGAACAAAATGAAATATTTGATTGATTGAAATGAGAAGAAATGTGTTGATATTTATAGAGTATAAATAATGGATCGTGGAGATGTTTGCGTATGAAGAAATTATGTTTCATTTAAATTTTAATATTCAAAAGTGAAGATGAGATTTAAAAAAAATGTACGGTTAAGATTAATAAAAAAATTAATAAAAAGTTAAATTAATGAGAAAAAAGAGATTTTGAAATGGAGAAATTTGAGAAAAAAAAGATTGTGATAAACCAATCATTTTGTGACACGTGGCTGTAGAAATGTTTGCAAATATATGATAACTAGTGGAAGACCCGCGTAATACGCGGGATTGTGAAAAAAAATATTATTTAAAAAATAATTAATTTTTTTATTTAATAACATTTCATATAAATTACAATAATTGAACTACATCAAATACATGCAATAAAAATTTATTGAGAAGATCATCCATAAAATTTGAAGATCATCTCAACATTGATGCTCATGTAGGACCGAGAAGTCCAACAAAAGAAGACTTATTTTAAGGGGAGTAATCATCTAAAAATTACCAACCATTCAATATCATGTGGGTAGCTATTAAAAAAAAATAAAAAATCATGTGTGTATTTTTTCTAATGTCTTGACTATCTATTCACCAATAACACCGCCTACACATGAAGAATGTCGTTGATGAAGTAACTATTGTCATCACATATGAATTCCATACATGATAAACTATTAAACTTGTTAGTACGCCGAGGTTCGTTGAACGTGCGACTTCTATTCACCCAACATTAAACTCCTCTGAAGGCTTCTTTAAAATAGTATAACTATTATTTTTTAATCTAACCCAAATGCTGACGTGACAAAGATAGAGTCACTGACTTTACTTGTATTCTTTAAGAATATATGTGTGGGAGTAAAAGAATTGAGGGAACCAATCATACATAAAATGTATAAGAAATATAAAAATTAATGTTTATCAAATATGAACCAACTATTTATAAATCAGGGTCAAACACAAAAAAAATTGTAGCAGAAAAAAAAGTTGTTAGAACTGTCAAAGTGGAAGATTAGATAAACAACAATATACTATAGAAGTAACATTAAATAGCAAATAACGAAGGATCAAACTTATACACACAATTAAAATGCAATCTCAATTAAAGTAAGCACTTCTATAGTTTTATGACATAATTTATAGGAGTAACAAACTAAATTCAACAATGGATAACATCTTAAACGGACTAATAAATTGTGACATTATTAACTCAAAAATTTCTTAAAAAATATTCCTCCCCCAAAACTTTTCATATTTTACTTTTTTGTTTGTCCCTCAAAAGTTTGCATACCCCAAAAATAGAAATAATGATCACAATCCATACCCTCATAATGTACACAAATTTACCATTCATATCATTACTTTTGGAACTCACCATACACTCAATTCACCTACTTTATTTACTTTATATATAAAAGTTTACAAAATTACCCTTCAACACTCCCATGATCATTACACTTTTTTCTTATACAATGTGTCCAAAATTTTCCGCAAAATTTTCAGGAATGGAGGAAGTACTTAAATAATTGATATATTTGAATTCAAAAGAAGAGAATAAACCGATCGATTTTTCTCTTTCCTTCCCCTTTTTCTATTGTCACTTTCTCTATAAAATGTAGAGATGAATGAGAAGCTTGGCTATACAGCACTCCTCATAATATATACAACGTTCACTATCAAAATAAGCGTAATCGTCGGTACTCTTATTCAGGAACAAACAGAAATGTCAAAATTGACATATGACATAGACAATAAGAGAAAACGTATTGAAAATAACAAAATACATTGAAAAAAAAAAACTTTTTTTAGTAAATCTGCAACAAATTTAAATCAAATATGAGAAGTCGAGGTTGAATTTCAAAAAAAAAAAAAAACTTAAATCGGTTTGAAAATTTTAAGGTCCAATTGCCATTAAAATTTTGAGAATCTATAACAATACATTTACTAATTTTATGAAAATAATATTCAATTTTTTTTTTTAGAATATATGTACATAGAAAATCATAGAATAAAATAAAATTGTAAAAAAAAAAAAAATCAGAATAAATTGAGAGAAAGAAAATGCTAAACTAACTGCAGAATTTACGAAACATTTACAATTACAACAAAAATATTAGGAGCAAATGCGAGACATTAGAAGGCGGTACCACGCGGGACAACAGACGTCAGGAAGAAAGGAAGGCCAAGAAAGTTTTTTATTGTAATCTGTATTCGTCGAATTTTAAAGAATTTTAAGATTTTAAAATGAGTGAGACAAATAAGAAAAAAGAATAAAAAATGTAGCAAAAATTTATAAAAGGTAAATGAGAGAATTGTGGGATTGTCGAATAGACTTTGAGAGATTCAATTTTTTTTGGTAGCCCGTTATTAACATGTTTAGCTCTTGATCTGTTAAGATTAGGTTTAGGTCTGAACTATTACATAACCGTTTAGAGTTAATCGGTTAAGGCTCTAATCCTTTTAGCATGCGACTTTATAGAAATTGAGACAATCAGATAAACATCTCTATTTAAGATGATAATATTACACTTGAATTGATTAATGATTAAGATTAATATATTACACTTGAATTGATGAATAGATTTTATTGACCTTTATTGGGTCGAAATGTATTTGTTACAATTAATTCCATATAAATTGTTAATATATAATTAAATTTCTACTTCAATTAATTAAGAAACTGTAATTAACACTTTCTATCTCATTAAACTGCGCATTTAATTTGAAAAAAAACGCACGATGACACTACATATATATGCATTACTACAAAATAGTAGGAGTAATAATCAATTGAAAAGTCGGGATATATATTTAGTATACATTTCACATACAAAATTAATGTAATATCATCATATGAATTTAGTTAACAATACAAATCATCTTATACTCCTTAAGATGCTAGTTATTCCATGAACAAATAAATTAGTAATTGGTATTCGTTTTGATTATGAAAAAATAATGTAGTTAGTAATACTTATTTAAATACCATTAATTCAAATAAAAATCTAAATTGATAAATTATTATAGAAGTATAAAAAATATAGAATATAGTGTTATTTATAGAATTTATAAATTAAAACATAGTATTATATTTTAAAACTTTAAAATGAATCGGTTAATAAACCTCATCAAATGTCTTTTTTAAAATATTATATTAAAATTATTTTAAAAAATTAAATTAACATGGTCACATTTTTTCCTATAAAACAACAATTTTTTTAATTTGAATAAGTCACGCAAGTACTGATTAAATTAGTTTGTACAAAAAAATGAGCTTAAATTATACTTATGCTAACTCCTACGCAAATAAAAATGGATGAGTCATATTTCAAACTAATTTAATTTCAAAAAAATGATGTTAGCAACCAATTTAATATTAATGATTGGGTTCTAACTAAATTAAAATAGTAAAAACATACAACAATAACAATCAAGGAGATTCTATGTCTTATTTACAATATTATATTTAGATTATTTCAAAAAATTAAACTAATATGATCACATTTTTTTCTGCAAAATTTGGCAATTGTTTAATTTGAAAAAGTAATTATGTATATTCTAACTAAAGTAGTTTATACAAAAAATGAGATTTAATTATACTCATACATAATATAAAAATGGATGAGTCATATTCGATTAATTAATTGACAATAAAGAGTATGAAATGGTCAAAAGTTATATTCCTAAAATCATGCCACAAAAATTAATTTCCAAAAATCAGGTTAGCAATCAATTTTATATTAACGTCTAATTAAACAAAAACTAACTAAATATAAAAAAATAACAATCAATGAGATCTTATGTTATAAATTTAATTAATTACTGGACAAAACTAATACACATCTAATTTTATACTGTAATGATAAATTATTGTTTTTATAGCCTTTCTAAAATATTAATTTTTTATATGAAAATTGCTGAATTCTAGTTACATTAAATCAAATTCTTAGATTACTTGAAGAAAATTTAAACTGAACATTATGTAAAATTCAGAATTCAATATATATAATTGCCGACAATTAAGGAGTAATCTATTATGTAAAATTCAGAATTCAATATATATAATTGTCGACAATTAGGGAGTAATCTATTAAATGGGGGTTGAGTATATAATATAGATGGTGTAAAATTAATTTGGTAAACTTCTATTGAAAGAAAATAGTACAAAGATATTGGAAGTTATTGATATCAATTGATTGATATAAATTTAGTTTTTCAATTTGTGGAATTTAAGGTTTAATAATTAATAAAAATTGTATTTGTATTTGTATTTTTTGTTATCAGTCAAAATCAATATATATATTGATATTTTGGGTATAAGAAATACCCAGAGAAGTACACATACAAAATTGAGAAATAGGTTGTTGTTCATTAAATCATAATGCCACAGTCCTAAACACGCAGTAGGATTCTTACGCCAATCATCATACTATAAGAAATTACATCGAATCGAGAATTTAATTGTGAATCAATTCCATAGCCTTGCTTTGAGTTTCTTAATGAATTTTTGTATTTATATATTCTTGTATAATATTATAAAATAAATTTATATAATTGATTGTAAATTTAATTGGCATATTAGTAAGCAATTCAGGGATTCGATTTAAGATCAACTTGAATTATTATTTCTTATTTTTCTTAATCTTCGGATCTAGATTGATTACTTTTTTATGCACATATAAACACAATTGGATTAAAATTATTCAAATTTAATTTACATATACACACAAATTAAGTAATACAAAAATGTATATAACAAAAACAATCATTTATTCATCTTTATAGAAATACGTACAACAAAAATCAATACAATACAACAAAATCAATCCTTGTAAGTGGCTCAATATGATTTTTTTTTTAACCATAGTGACCCATTCACATAATTAGATGATGGAGGCTTTGAGAGAGCAGCATAAATGATGAAGCCATCCTATCCTTCAAAGTTTGATACATAAACCTCCAAAAAAAATAAAAAAAATCAAGACAATATTCAAATTGTGTCACATATTAAATCGGACAACAAACCCAAAAAAATATTGGGAGAAAGAACATAACAACAAACCTAAAAATAAAAGCTATTTAGGTGCACATTAAAGATTATAGATCTACAATATATTTTGACGAAGATTCGCTAATTGAAAAATGAAAATGCATTATACACGAAAAGTGCACATGAAAAAAAAAAACAGCATTCAAGGATGAAAAGAAAACATCATTCAATAGAAAATGATGAAAAATGAATGTCAAAGGATTATTATATAGGAGATTATATTAAGATTGAACGGTTAAGATTAATTTGTTTAAATGGATGGATTAGATTAAAAAGAAGAGTATGAAAAGGTGGTGAGAAGAGAGAATTTGAAATGAAGACATTTGGGAGGAGAGAGATTGTGTCAGACGAATCAGACTGTGACACGTGACAGTCAAAAAGTTTGCAAATATATATATATTGATATTAAGATGACCACAATATATTCATTCAAAGATTTTAGAAAGAAAGTTACAGTATCTTTCTTAGGAGGTTAGGATTTATTTTCAGTTAGGTTTTTCTTAATTTTCACCAAAATCTGCAAAAATAGAATAAGTTAAAAATTAATTAAAATAAATAAATTACACTATCTACGAAAATAAAATTGTCGAACACAAAAAACCCATAAAATGACCTTATTGTTCCTTAAAAGAAAAAAAAAATCCTTTGAAGAGAAGAATTTTATCTCAATTCTTAAAAGAGAAAAGATAAAAATTTGTCCCCCTAAAAAAAATTAATAAAATAAAAATGTCCATAAGATTGAATTGTTTTTAAAGCTTTTTATTTCAATCCAAGAGAAAAAAAAAAAAAAGGGAGAAGAAATTATCCACAATCACTCCATTAATTTAATTAATGAAACTGAATCATTTAATTCGAAATTGTAAATAATCTGAAAGTGAATCATTTAATTCAAAATTGTAAATGATCGATTACAAATCTAAACTGAGAGCAAGGCTAGCTTTAAAATTTTCTCCAAATAAAAAATTACTGCAAAAATTAAAAGAAGAAGAAAAATTATTGTAAAAATTAACATAAGATAAAAGATGAACAAACAAAAATTAACATAATCATGATCGGCAGAATAGAATAAGATTCAGTAAAAATTAAAACATGAAACTGTAAAAATTAAAAGATGAATACCGTAAAAATGATCGGTAGAATGGAATAAAAATTAAAAGATGAAACTGATGAACAAAAATTAAAATGAAAAATGAATACTTTTGAAAATACCGTCAAAATAGAGAATAACAATCTAAATTAAAAGTTGGGTGGTTGAATAGAAAAGAAAGGTGTTCAGATTTATATAGAGTAAAAAAATAAAGACGTAAGATTGAGATTAAAACTTAAAATTTAAAATGGAAGATTGGGATTAAAAAATAAAATAAATAAAGATGAAGGATTGAGATTAAAACTTAAAATTTAAAACTTAAAATGAATAGTTGAGATTAAAAAATAAAATTAAAATTAATGAGAATTGAGAGATTTGAAGAAAAATAGGTTGAGATAGACCAATGGAGTTGCACACGTGGCACTACAAATGTTTACAAATATATGATAATTAAGATATTTTTTAAAAATAATTTAAATAAAATCTAATGATTTTTAAAATAAAATTTGATATCAATATCGATAATTTCTCTTGAATTTTTACTTGAAATTGGAAAATTGAAGGTTTAATCAATTTAATTTGTGTAAAAAAATAAAAAACTAATAATTGCAAAAATATACACATCTCCCGAAAAATGTTGAGATTCGTGCCCATACTTTAAAAGTTAGAGAGAAAATAAAAGAAATCTGACAAAATTATTCAATAAACAAAAATCAATATTAGTTGAGGGCAGATAGGTAATTACATAATTTAATTATACTTAATTAATTTAGAATTCCAGTTTCTGGATATCCCGAATCCGAATACATATCGTTACCGATATATATATCATCACCAAATTCAAATTCATTTTAATTTAAATGAACAGTTAATAATAATAAAACATGATGAACGACAATATTTTCCTTTCTAAATAAGGAAATAACTACTCTTTTTTTTTTACAATATGTAGAATTACAGATATTTCAACTCCCTCACCTATTCTAAAAGAAGAGTTCTACCAAAAGACCACATATACCAAACTCAATCGTGAGAGAGTGGAAGGATCATCGATCAAGCCAACATTCCTTGAAATTTCGCGATCTAAGAAGATAGCAAATCGGCTCCAGAGAAGGAACAGATTGTCGCAACGACTCGTAATACAAATCTTCCAAATCATATAAGTACGGACCCAAGGGCTACCGTGTCATCATGGGAAAACCCGTAAACGGGAAGAAAACCCATCTTATCAGGGAGGAAACCAAAACAACAGGGGAAAAACTAAACTTCCCGTAAACGGGAAGAAAACCCATCTTATCAGGGAAGAAACCAAAACAACAGGGGAAAAACTAAAATACAGTAGACAGAAAATAACAACGTAGGAAGAAAAAGAAACTAAAAAACATCTGATCTAAACTAAGAAACAAACTAAAATAACATGCAAAAGCATAAAAATGAAAATAAAATGGGATCAAACGATGACTCACCCGATCAGCCACCGTAGCTCCGACGGGGAGATTCACCCATTGATCCCAACAAAATCCCTAAATAAGACTCTTTCACCCACTGAAAATCTGAACAGAGTGGCGGTGCGGCGGCGCTACAGGCAGTGATACAGCGCGTCGACTTACTTCTACGCAGGAAGTGGGCGACGAATTATTTAGACGGTTAAGGCGGTGGACGGTGGGCGGTGGAAATTTTAGATGTGGGATGAATTGGAGAGGAGGAGGAGCTTGAGTGGAGGTGTGGATGTGGGATGAATTGGAGAGGAGGAAGAGCTTGAGTGGAGGTTAAGGCGGTCTAGAGAGAGAGATGTGTAGGAAATAACTACTCAATTTGACTAACGAACTCCACTTCAACCATTGGGAAAATTTTAGTTTTAGTCTTATAAGTTTAATCTTAGTACTCTATATTTGTGAGAATATAATGGGTCACGTGTCACAATTCTATACCTTTACACAATCTCTCTCTTCACCAAAATCGTCTATTTCAAAATCCCTACATTCTCAGGGATTCTGATTAAAAAAATCAATTTTTCTTATTTTAATTTCACGCAATCTATTTTTTTTCAAATTCCTCCATTTCAAAATCTCTTTTTTCTCATTAATTTCACATTTTATTAATTTTTTTATTAATCTTAATCATTAATTTTAACCGTACATTTTTTAATCCCATATTTTAAATGATATTTTGAATATTAAAATTTAAATATTAATTCGAATATTAAAATTTAAATGAAACAAGAATTCCGTAAATTCTTAGGAGGGTGTATTCAATTGAGATTCTGTTGGATTTTTTTGGACTTTAAAAAGTCAGTGGATTTAGAAAATCCATAGACTCTATGCAGAGTTTGACTGACTTTTTTATTGATTTATATGTATTTTCATAGATTTGACAGGATTCTGAAATACACATTTTTTTATTTATTTACATGGATTTCCATAAATTATGCCCCTAAAACTATTGATGCAAACGTATATCGAACACACTTGTATATAAAAAAAATTATCTAAATTATTTAGAAAAAATATCAAAAATATATTAGTTCAAAAAAAAATTATTATTCATCATTATTATTCTTATCTTCATTTCCTCATGGTTATACCTCTACTCATTTTCCATATAGCATTAACAATACTAGTTTTCAATGCATTAGTTTCAGTTCTTTGTTATGGTTGGCTTTGAGCAATTCTTCTTCATATTCGACTGAAATATTAGACTGAAATTCATCCGACATTCTTTCCGAAGAAAGTTATGTAATCCATTCTTTCCGAAGAAAGTTATGTAATCCAGCCCAAGCTAGTACTAACTCTGCTTGTGTTTGAAATGGGAACTTGTGAATAGCAATTTGAAAATACCAAAAATTCTCTCAATCACATTTCTTAATGATGCATGGCGAAGATTGAATAATTGCATTTCTGGAGTGACGACCTTGACCACCAAAATCTTTTAGTCGGAGTGACGACCTTGATATTGCTAACATAACTGTGTTCGATATACTATAATTTTTAAAGAAAAAAATATAATTTTAAAATACAGTTTTCACGATAATAATGGTGGTGAAGAATCTTATCGAAGAACATAGTTAGATTTTATTTCGTTTGAAGAAGAGAGGCTGTGTAGGATTTTTTGGTTCGAAATACAGCAAGAATGTTTGTTTTTTCTCTACTTTCTTCTCTTTCACAGTTTCTGAGAGAATCTGTTGAAATCTCTGCTCTTTTTAGAAGAGATTTTGAATAGTGAAATTTATTTATATTTTTTAAGGAGAATCCAACGAAATCGATAGAGTATTAAAATCCATAGATTGTTGAATACCTAAAGATTTCTAAAGACTTTTTAAAATCTGTATTGAATACCTCAAAATTTTGAAAGACTTTTAAAAATCCGGATTGAATACCCCCAGATTTTAAAAGTCCAATAAAATCCAACAAAATCTCAATTGAATACACCCTCCTTAATCTCATCTCCTATATATATATATATATATATATATATAATGATCATCTTCTCTTTTAACATTCTACTTTCTTATTATTTCATTCTGAGTTGATATCAACATGATTTCTTTTGTTGATTTCTCTTCCTCTTTCGATTATTTTTCTTCAATTTTTTTTTTTGTTTCTCTCTCATTTTTTATCAATGTCCAATGGTATTTTACTTTTTTTTTTCATTATTTTTCATGTTCTCCCCCTTCCCTCCTCCCTTTTATCCATTTATAGTTTGTTTTGTAGATTTCTACTGATGATATTTTTCCCTCTCTATCAATTATTTTACATGTATGATTTCTTTGGTTGATTTCTCTCTCTCTTTGGATTATTTTTCTTTTTTTTGGTTGATTTCTCTCTCTTTGGATTATTTTTCTTTTTTTTGGTTCTCTCTTATTTTTTTATCGATGCCCAACCATATTTTACCTTTTTTTTTCATTTACAATTTTCTTCAATTTCTCTTTTTATTTAATTATTTTTTTAAAACTTTTTTTCCATTATTTTTCCTGTTCTCCCAATTCTCCCTCCCTTTTATCATTTACAGTTTCTTTTGTAGATTTTTTACTTGATGATATTTTCTCTATCAATTCTTTTATATGTATGATTTCTCCTTCGATTATTTTTCTTCAATTTTTTTTGGTTCTCTCCCATTTTTTTTATCATATCCAGCTAATTTAACTTTTTTTTTTTTGCTTTTTCAATTTTCATCAATTTCTCTTTTTTTTATTATTTTCTTTTAAACTTTTTTTCCATTATTTTTCCTGTTCTCCCTCTTCTATCTCTCCCTTTTATCGATTACAGTTTCTTTTGTAGATTTCTACTAATGATATTTTTCTCTCTCTATCAATTCTTTTATCCACCTTATTTTACTTTTTTTTTTTTTGCTTTTACAATTTTCATCAATTTCTCTTTTATTTAATTATTTTCTTTTAAACTTTTTTTCCATTATTTTTTCTGCTCTCCCTCTTCTCTCTATCCCTTTTATCCATTTACAGTTTCTTTTGTAGATTTCTACTGATGATATTTTTCTCTCTCTATCAATTCTTTTATTTTATTTTTTTAAAAATTCTTCAATTATTTTTGTGTTTATAATAATCGTGTTATTTTAAAATCATTTAAATTGTGTCGTTAATTTTTAATTTAAATTTAAATTAGATATTCCACGAAAAAATTAAGTTTGACTAAGTCATAAATATTTATTGCAACTAAAAAATTTATTATGATTAAAAAATTTAAAATTCCTTTAGTTTTGCAACTAAAATTGAAATCAGTTAAAAAGTATAAATTCAATCCACCAATATTTTGAAATTCAATATTAGCCTAATGGAACAGAATATTAGCCTAATTGCATGTCGTCATGTGCTAATTTCATATACTACTCATCATAATTTTTTTATTATTAATCTTTAATTTAAAAAAAATCAAGTTTGACTAAATTACAAATTAATATTTTCTTGCATCAATTATTATGATTAATTTTTTTTTTAATTCATTTAATCTATTCACAAAAATTTTAAATTCATTTAATCTATTCAATATTATATTAAAATACGGTTGAGAATCTCTTTAATTTTACAACTAAATTCTCAATCAAATCTTCTACATGTATTCCGTGTATTTATGTATTTAATATGTTTAAACTAATCTTAATAATGGGACACGTGTTACAATTCTATCACTCTACACAATCTCTCTCTTCACCAAAATCGTCTATTTCAAAATCCCTGCATTCTTAGCCATTTTGATTAAAAAAATTCATTTTTCCTATTTTAATCTCAAAATTTTAAATTATAATTATTATTTTTAATCTCTCTCCCTTTCAAATTCTTCTATTTCAAAATCCCAATATTGTCAAGCATTCTTATTTAAAATTTTTAATTCTTCTAATTTGTCAAATTCTTCCATTTCAAATCTTAATCTCTATTTGATTCTTTAATATTATAATTAAAAAAATGAAGTTCGATTTAGAATATCTTAATCTTAATGATCTTAATACTCTATATTGTGAGAATATAATGGGACATGTATCACAATTCTATCCCTCTACACAATCTCTCTCTTCATTATGTCTATTTTAAAATCTCTACATTCTCAGCCATTCTAATTTAAAAAAATCTATTTTTCCTATTTTAATCTCAAAATTTTAAATTATAATTATTATTTTTAATCTCTCCCCTTCAAATTCTTCCATTTCAAAATCCTAATATTGTCAATCATTCTTATTTAAAAAATTTAATTCTTCTAATTTGTCAAATTCTTCCATTTCAAATTTTAGGTGGGTGTATTCAATTGAGATTCTGTTGGATTTTTTTGGACTTTAAAAAGTCAGTGGATTTAGAAAATCCATAGACTATATGCAGAGTTTGACTGACTTTTTTATTGATTTATATGAATTTTTATAGATTTGACAGGATTCTGAAATACACATTTTTTTTTATTGATTAAATGTGTTGGGATATGAATCCTTGAAACAATGTTCTAATTGATGATTGTATGTTTTGATGGCCAAAAGAAACTTAAAGTTAGTAATATATGTGGTTCTAAGTCATCTTAACTGAGTCATATGAAATAAGTTTACTGATCTTAATAAGAGATATTAAAATAAGTTTACTGATCTTATTGTGTTTACTGATCTGATATATGAACTGTTAGGAACTAAGTTGATGTTTTGTATTGTATAGACAGCTTATAGTATATGACTTAAATATACTCATCTGTATATAGTTCAGTTGGAGTATGGATAGGTTTTATATATGTAAAGTTGTATTATATTGTATTCAACATTGTAATAGTTTAGAACAGTAATTTAGAACACTAGATTAGAAGAAGATCAGAAGACTAATTAAGACTCAGAAGACTACTTCAGAATAAGAAGACTTCAAAGAAGAGTTGAAGAGAAGCTTAGAAGAATTCTGGAGAAGTACAGAACAGTTTTGTGGACTGTGCTGACTGGCTCAGAACAGTAAAAATCAGAACAGTAAGTTACTGTGCTGAGTTGGTGAATTTGAAGAATAAGTTTGGAAAACTTATTTAAAGTGTAACTGAAGATTTATTTGAAGAGATGCTGACTTGGAATAAGAAGGAAGTTACAAAGTCGGTTACAAAAAGGAAGTTACAAAAACAATTTTAGAGTTAGTTGAGAGTTAGTTCACAAACTGCTAACTGTCATACTAAATTCTATAAATACTGTGAGATCTCCTACTGCTGAAGACTACTGAACAATTACTGATCTTAGAAGAATTCAAGAGCAAGTCTACAAGCAAGAACTCACAGAGTTAAGGAAATCGAACTAAGGAGAAGCCACAGATTTGAAGAGAAGAAATCAAAGGCTACTCAAAGAGAAGTTTTACTTTTCAGTTTTAAGTTTGTATTGTTGTAAACAAGTGTGCTAGTTACTTGTAGAATTACTATTAGATCGAAGATACACTTGGGAGTGTAATCGAAAAGATCAAAGTCTTAATCTTGGGACTTTAAGCCACAAGAAACTCAAGGAAGAGTAATAAAACATCACAACTGGGATTGTGAGAGTGGATGTAGACTTATTGGTCGAACCACTATAAAATTCTGTGTTCTTTATTTTCTGTTTGATATTTGTTTAAACAAGAACAGTAGAATTTACTAAGTAAAGATCTGATTAAAAGTTGAGTATAAATCTAAAACTGGAAGTACTGATCTGACTCAGTAAGAACAGTACTATTCAGAACACTATTCCGCATTATAAACTCTGATATTTTGAAAGATTTTTAAAAGTCTATTCACCCCTCCCCTCTAGACTTTTACTAGCTTAATCAATCTTAACTCAACTTGGGACCAACAAGTGGTATCATAGCAGTAGTTCTTTGGACTGCTGTTTCTTGATAACCTTGTAGATCTTGAGGGAAATCTCACTAATCTTGATACTATTTCTTGATATTTGTCACTATCTGAATACTTGAAAATTATCTGCTATACTACTGATCCTATTTGTTTAATCAAACATGGATGACACTAATGTGAACAAACTTCCTAAGTTCAAGATTGCAGATTATGACTACTGGAAGCTTAGGATGGAGGCCATTTTTAGCTCAACACAGGATCTGATGGTGTCTGTGGTGACTGAAGGACCAATTGTCACCATGGTGGAAAACACTGCTGTTCTGGATCCTTCTAAACCAGTTGGAGCACTGGTCCCTAAACCAAGGTCAGAACTGACTTCTGAAGAAATGCGACAAAACAATTTGGATAGTCTTGCTAAGAATTATATTTTACACACCTTGCCAAATGAGTATCTTGGCAAAGTTTTAAAATGTAAGACTGCAAAGCAAATGTGGGACAAATTGGCTATTCTTTGTGAAGGTACTACACTGATCAAAGAAAGCAAATTATCCACAGCTGTCCAAAGGTTTGAAACATTTAAGATGAATCCAGGAGAAACAATTGATGAATTGGATACTCGATTTACAAAGATTATGAATGATCTTGATGTGTTAGGAAAAACTTATACTGAAAGAGAAGTTAACCTGAGAATCTTGAAAGCTTTGGATGAAAGGTGGAAAATGGTCAAGATGATCATTAAAACCACACAAGACATTTATTCTTGGCCAGCAGAAACTATGTTCCAGACCCTTAAGGCACACGAGTTTGAGTTAGATGAAGAAGATCCTATTACTGTGATTCATAAGGATAAGGATGCCTCTAAGGACATAGCCTTTAAAGCCTCTACCTCTAAGGGGTCTAGATCATCTAAGTCTAAGGCCTCAAGCATAAAAGATGAACTAGATAGTTCTGATCTTAGTCTAAAAGATCAGATGAGCCTTATGATCAAAAGATTTGATAAACTAAATAAGAGGTATGGTAGATACAAGAGATTCTATAAGGAAACCAAGGGTTCTAGTAACAGGGACTCTTCTGAGAACAGAAGGGATCAAAAATCTTCTGAAAGAAGGGATGAGATCTCTAATGAGAACAGGAGAGATAGGAACTCATCTCATAAGAGGGATAGAAAGTATTCTGATAAGAAAGATAGGAACTCAATTGGCAAGCATGACAGGAACCGAAATCATTCACCTCCTAAGAGATCTTCTAACAATCCTGTTTGCTATAATTGTGATAAGCCAGGTCATTATGCTTATGAATGTCCTGATCTGAGTTCTGAAGATCGAGAAGAAAGGAAGGCCAGAAGAGATCGAAAATATGCCAAGGGTAAGAAGGCAATGATGGCATACAATGATTCTGATTCGGAATCAGAAGAGTTGCCATCGTCTTCATCTGAATACCCCTCTAGCAATGAGAATGAAGCCTTCATAGCAGATGATGGACTGGTAATGATGGCCAAAATAAATGATGAGGTATCATCTGTTAACTCTTTTCAATCTTGCAAAAATTCGGACACTGATTTATGTGACACTGCTGATAGTAGTATAGGAAGTAGTCTTCATCATTCCCAAGGAGTGACTGAAGAAGACCTTCTACAAGCTAACAAAGCATTCATTGAAATTAGTGATGAGAATATATCTTTAAAACAAGAAATCATTAATCTGAAAGAAGCTCAGTTGAAAGTGGATCCTAATGTAGCTGTCATAAATGCACGACTATCAGAAGAGTTGTCCCAACTCCAAGAAAAGTATGCATCCATTGATAAACTATATCAGGATATGCTTAAAACTCAAGCCAAAGAGACTAATGAATTCAATGATTTAAAGATTAAATGTGAAAAACTTGAAGAGCGCAATAGATTCTTAGAATCTGAAGTAGTGAGCCTAGATCGAAAGCTATCTGGGATGATTAACTCTACCAAGATTAATCAAACAATCTCAGACAGATATAGAGCTCCAAATGATAAAAGTGGAATAGGAACTGATCTGCCTAGTTCCTCCACTTCAGGAATTAAGAACACTAATGGAGCTAGTTCAAGTTCTTTGCAACTAGATAAAGGAAAAGAACCTATGATTTATGATAATGATCCAAAACCTAAAG
Source organism: Galeopsis tetrahit (assembly GCA_963675135.1). NCBI lineage: Eukaryota > Viridiplantae > Streptophyta > Magnoliopsida > Lamiales > Lamiaceae > Galeopsis > Galeopsis tetrahit. The sequence goes on from OY776127.1 coordinate 32,782,154, forward strand.
TACAGTCTAAATACATCCCTCCTACTACCAAGAATGGTAAAATGAAGAATGTATTAAGACCAGTACAGTCAAGACCATACCAGAAGAGTTATACTCCTCTGACCAGATCAGATCAGTCCTGGTATCAGAAGAGACAAACTCAGAACAGTAGGTCAAGACAAGCTGTATTCAACTAAACCTAAGAGATTTGTGCCTCATTATCATAACAAACCTGTTCTTTATCCTCCACCTTTATCTTATGATATCATTGAAGAGGAAAGACCAAAACGCATCTATAAGCCGTATGGTCCACATGCTTTCAGACCTTATTCAAACTATTACAGGCATACTGATCTTACTGAAAAAGGGATAGAACCAAGGAAAGGCTATCTCAGAAAAATAGATCCTAAGTCTGCTGATAGTTCTGAAATGGTTAATAAAGTACTGTTTTGTGATAAATATGGAAGGAAACTGAAGAGGTCCCATCTATTCAAATCCTCAATGTTCATTTGGGTACCTCTCACTGCTAACCCCCAAGGACCCCAATAAACTAGGGTACCTAAATTATTAAGATCACTACCTTGCAGGATCAACTGGACCTATACAAGAAAGGCGGTTCAATTGGTGAGACCTGGTACATAGACAGTGGGTGTTCACACCACATGACTGGTACCAAGGCCTTGCTTACTGACTATCATGAGAAGGAAGGACCAAAAGTCATCTTTGGAGACAGCTCCATGGCAATCACAAAAGGATTTGGATTCATCAAGAATGGAGATGTTGAAATCCAAGATGTCTCCTATGTTGAAGGTTTGAAATATAATTTGTTATTTGTATCTCAATTCTGTGACAGGGGATACAAAGTTCAGTTCAAAACCAGAAGATGTGAAATAATAGACAAAATGACTCACAATGTTCTACTTGTTGGCACAAGACAAGGAAGTGTATACATTGTGAATTGGAATAGTTGTCCTAAGAATGCTTGTCTTATTACTAAGAGTCCTAAAGAAAACAGTTGGCTCTGGCATAAACGCCTCTGCCACTTGAACTTTAAGATAATCAACAAGATTGCTAGAGAACATCTTTTTGAGGGCATTCCTAATGAAATCTATTCCAAATCACAAATGTGTGACTCCTGTAAAAAAGGTAAACATGTAAAGGTTTCATTTAAGTCCATTCCAACTCTTTCAACAAGCAGAGTCTTAGAACTCTTGCATATGGATCTTCATGGTCCTATCAAACCTCCTACATTGAATGGAAGAAGGTATACTCTGGTTGTAGTAGATGATGACTCTAAGTTTACTTGGGTAGTCTTTCTACACAAAAAGAGTGATACACAAACACTACTTCCAGATCTATTAAAGAGGTTGCAGGTTGAAAAGGGTCAACCCATTGTCAAGATAAGAAGTGACAAGGGGACTGAGTTTATTAACTGTTACATCTCTGACTACTGTTCTAATTCTGACATACAACATTTGACAAGTGCAGCCAGAACCCCTCAACAAAATGGTGTTGCAGAAAGGAGAAACAGAACACTAAAAGAAGCATGTAGAGCAATGATTGCAGAATTCAACACACCTCAGAAGTTTTGGGCTGAAGCCATTAACACAGCTTGCCACTCCCAAAACCGAAGTGCTCTTAATAAGGTACATGGTAAAACACCTTATGAGGTATGGAAAGGCAGAAAACCTAGAGTTTCTTATTTTCATATCTTTGGATGTAAGTGTTTCATCCATAACAATGGCAAAAGTAAGCTAAATGCTTTTGATGCAAAAGCTGATGAAGGGATATTCTTAGGATACTCTTCAGTAAGCAAAGCATTTGGAGTGTTTAATTACTCTACCCTATGTGTGGAAGAAACACCCCATGTAGTCTTTGATGAGAATGTGCAGGACTCTGCTGATCATCAGCTCAGTAAGAAAATTGACAATCTAAAGCTACAAACCAACAATGAGGATGATGATACATAAATATATGAATCTGTACAAGCATATAATCCTTTCCTGAATGTCCTAGATCAAGATTCTGAAAAAGAAAAGGTAGAAGACAAAGGTAAGTCATCTAAAACTTCTGATATGCCAGAATTGAATGACTGCTCCCCTATGAAAAAATCTGTTGATTTAATGCAAAACAATGATACTGATCTGCATGATATAAATGATGATAGTATTTCTGTTAAGAATAGAAGGACATGGAAGTCTGCTCATTCTACTGATCTGATTCTAGGTGATTCCAGTAAAGGTGTTAAAACTAGAAAACAATTGTTTGATTCCCAGGAAGAACCTAGTAAGTCTCTATTTTGCTGGTGTTGTTTTCTATCCTCTATTGAGCCTAAAACTGTGAATGAAGCTTTAAGTGATAGTAACTGGATTATAGCCATGCAAGAAGAACTTAATCAGTTCACTAGAAATGAAGTTTGGGAACTTGTTGATAGACCAAGTGATCATAATGTTGTAGGCACTAAATGGATTTTCAAGAATAAAAAGGATGAAAATGATCTTGTAGTTAGAAATAAAGCTAGATTAGTTGCTCAGGGCTACTCTCAAGCTGAGGGTATTGATTATGATGAAATTTTTGCTCCTGTAGCTAGACTAGAAGCTATAAGATTGTTTCTTGCTTATGCTGCACATATGAAATTCACTGTGTATCAAATGGATGTGAAAAGTGCATTTTTGAATGGTATACTTGCTGAAGAAGTTTATGTCGAACAACCACCTGGTTTTGAAGTCAATAGTCACCAAGTATACATGTTAAAGAAAGCACTCTATGGACTGAAACAAGCCCCAAGAGCCTGGTATGATACACTTTCTCTATTCTTACTTGAAAATGGTTTTACAAAAGGCAAGGTTGATAGAACTTTGTTTCGAAGACAAGAAGGTAATGATATATTACTTGTTCAAATTTATGTGGATGATATTATTTTTGGATCACCCAACAAAACCTTGAGTGAAAGCTTTTCTACACTCATGCAAAGTAAATTTGAAATGTCTATGATGGGAGAAATGACATATTTTCTTGGTCTTCAAGTAAAACAAACTCCAGAAGGTATCTTTATAAATCAAGCAAAATATACTAAGAATTTGCTAGATAAATTTGGTATTAAAACCTGTAAGACAGTTGGTGTGCCCATGCAACCTACATACAGAATGGATCCTGATGAAGGAGGTAAGTCTTCTGACCAACCTCACTATCGTGCTTTAATTGGCTCACTACTCTATTTAACTGCCAGCAGACCTGATATTGCTTTTTCTGTTGGTGTTTGTGCAAGATTTCAAGCAAACCCCAAAGAAAGTCATCTGGAAGCTGCCAAAAGGATATTGAAATATCTAAAGGGGACCATTAATCGAGGATTATGGTATCCTGCAGATGATGATATATCCTTAAGTGGTTATTCAGACTCGGACTTTGGAGGTTGCAAAATAGATAGAAAATCTACTTCAGGTTCATGTCAATTCTTAGGAACTAAGCTCATTTCATGGTTTTCAAAGAAACAAACAAGTGTGGCAACTTCTACTACTGAAGCAGAATATATGGCTGCAGGAAGTTGTTGTAGTCAGCTTCTTTGGCTAATACAACAACTTAGAGACTACAATATTGTAGAATCTAATGTACCTATATATTGTGACAGTAATAGTGCCATTGCCATAACACAAAATCCCGTTCTACATACTAGATGCAAGCATGTTGACATTAGGCATCACTTTATTAGGGATCATGTGGAAAAGAAAAATATTAGGATGGAAAAGATTCATACTGATATTCAAAGAGCTGACATTTTTATAAAACCATTGGCTGAAGTGAGATTTAGAGAGTTATGCATTAGCTTAGGGTTGATAGATATGGATTCTATATGTATATAGAACTATACTAACATTTCAGGTACTGATCTTATACCAAGAGGAAGACAAAGCAGAAACTAAGAGCAGTACATCAAATGCCTAAAATTCAGAAGAGACAACCCCATGTCGGACCACTACATTCAAAACAGGTAACAAGGTTACTAAAGTGACCTTAATCCCGATGAGGAAGCTGGTAAAGCTGAGGGACACTGAGAACACACATTAAGGGGGAATCTGTGATTTCTTAAAGATCCTTTTGTTGACTCAGAACACTAAGTCACTTTAGCATAAACCTTGATGTAATCATTAAATTAAACATATTTTTACTACTCTGTACTGTTTTACACTTATATCTCATGGACTAACACTTCTACCAAGGTGAAACAGACACAGAAGAGGAATTCTCCACTGAAGGGGGAACTGATCTGATTACAGATTTGAAAAGTCTACAAATCTGATCTGATTACAGGCCATATCAGTCTACAGATATATTCTGATTAATGAATTAACTTGTCTATATAACTGTTCTGATTACAAAGTTTCTTTGTCTACAGAACTGATCTGATTACAAATTCAATTATTCTACAGAACTAATCTGACTACTGATTAAACTGTCTACATAAAGATTTGATTATTACTAATCTGTCTACAGAATAGAACTGATCTGTCACTGTACTGATCTGAGGATTACTGTGCTGATATCAAAAAGGTGAAATCAGGAAAATTGGGTACTGATCTGAAAACTACTGTGCTGACCCATCTACTGATCTGAAAACTACTGTGCTGATACATCTACTGATCTGATGACTGAAAAAGGTTTACTCAGCTGATTACAGTACTCAGCTGATCCAGATAAGTACATTTTCTTTATATACTCCCTCCGTCCCGGAATTGTTTGCACCACTTTATGGGCACGCAAACTAAGAAAAAAGTGTAATGAGTGGAGTGTTGAGGGGTAATTTTGTAAAGATATATGGATAAAGTAAAAAGGTGATTGAATTGAGGGTAAAAGTAATGGCATTTTGTGTAAATATGTGAATATTGTGAGGGTGAAGTTTAAAAAAATGTTTCCTTTTTAGGAAGTGCAAACAATTGTGGGACGGACGAAAAAGGAAAGAGTGCAAACAATTGTGGGACAGAGGGAGTATAAGTAAGAGAATGAAGTGAAATATTTTTGGAAACTACTGTGCTGATATGCATCAGAACAGTATTTTGACCTAATTCAAAAACTGCTCAATTTTAGATTACTAATAGAGAAGATTAGTACACTCCTCTATTTTTAACCTAATTACTGTGGTGTATTTATCAAACACAAATTGGCTCCAAAATTAAGAATGGTACTAGAATATGAACAGTTCTTTTAACACGAATTTCGAGACTTAATCTCAACCATTCTTTGTGATAAACAAATTCAATCCTAGCCCTAGATTGGTTTTGAATTTATCAAACACGATCACTTTTCATCTTCATCTTCCTTACGAGTTCATTTCTGGAAAATTCATAACTCAAAATTTACTGCAAAATCTCAATAATCTATCCTCTACAAAACCCTACAATGGCGATTATCAATATTATAAGTGAATCTAACGAAGTCGCAGGTACATTTGATTCTGATTTTTGGCTTCGAGAAAAGGGCATTTTTGTGGAAAATGCAGTATATTTCAATGGCCGACATAGTGCAGAAAACCAAGCTATGTTGACAATGTGCGAAGAATGCGGGCTGAGAAAGTATCTTGAATCATCTCCAATCAATGTATTTGAACCAGAAGCTATGGAATTCTTTTTGCAGCTTGAAGGTGATAACAATGGTGTCCATTCAATGCTCTCAGGGCACAAGGTCTCGATTACCAGAGAAATCCTTGAAGTCATGCTGGATTTACCTCAAGGCCCAGTGGATATTCTGACCTACAAAGCAGGAGAAGAGAAAGAGTGTGTAGGCAGATGGTCGGGTGAAGAACTAGAGTCTCTAAGCCATCTTAAGAAAGATGTGCTTCCTACTGGTCTTCAATTTCTAATGGCCATAGCTGGAAAATGTTTGTTAGGTCAACATCACAGTCAGGATGCTCTAACAAATCTGAAAATCCGAATCATGGCAGCAATCATTGATAGAGTGCAAGGTGATTGGCAAGGGTTTTTCTTAGAAAGATTAATAAGTGAGAAAGAAAAGGTCTTGTTCGATGAGGATACAATGGAATTTTCGATTAAATCGAAGTTAGGGTTCGGAAACAAGCTGAGTATTCTGTTACCTCAGTTAGTTGTCAAGAAGGCGTACTGGAGTAATCCCAAGAAATTCCATCATGGAAAATTCTTGATGAAAAAGGAGTCTGTTCGATTTGAACAAGAACATCCTTTGATGCAAACTCAAGAACCTGAAGCTCAAGAGTCTGGTGCTTCAATGTATCGATCTGATGATAATCAACCAGAGATAAGATCGAAAGCGAGGCATGATCCGAGCAGTACTAGACCAAGAAGAGGAAGGTCTGCTACAGCTGCCTCAGAACAAACAGTCCGTTTTGTTGAGACTGTGGTGCAAGAAAGCTCTGAAGAACAAGAGGTTAGTAATTCAAGTGTTGTTGTTTTACATAAAAGAACCAAGGAAAGAAGTGCTTCTAGACCTAGGAGGAAGCTTGTTGATTCATCTCATACCCCTTCAAATTCTGATCCAAGCCCAATTGATCCCATTGACCACCAACCTTCATGTTCTGGAGAATCAACTCACTATTTTCCAATTTCTCAGAACACTCCCCATTCATCTCCTCAGAACACTCCTGTTTCAAGTCATCAAAACCAACCCACTCCACATCATTCACCCACACAAGTTCATGATCACTCTATTGAACATGCATATGAGCCTTCTTCTGTACCAATTGACATTTCATCATCTCCTGAACCTGAATATGTAGCCCCTAAACCTGCTGGTTTAATGGAATATCCTATCTGTGATAAAGAAGATCGAATTAGGATAAATTTGAGATTGGCTCTGTTGAAACAGTTTCCTGGTTTAGATGAAAGTTCAGTTGAGTTTGAGAAACTTCTTAGGATTGGCACATGGGAGTATCTTAAGAGAAGTACTCTTAAAGAGAATCTAGTTGTTATGGAAGGTATGGGTGGTGCTTCAATCTTTGATGATTGGGAAGCAGAACAGATGCTTGCAGATGATGTTAACTCATTTCTTGAGTTAGTAACCCCAGAGTCAGTTGTGCAACTTGTTGAAAGGTTAACAGGATTTAAGTATTCTGTGGAAAATGTTGCCACTGTTGCTGCAGATGAAAATGATGATGTTGTTATGGAAAGTGAAGAAAGGATTGTTGATGAAGTTGAGAAAGTTGTTGAAGAGGATGTTATGGAAGTTGATGAAGCTGGTGACAATACAACAGAGGTGTTTGAGAACACTGTTGTACTTGAAGAGACAGAAGTTTTTGAAAATCAAGATTTAAATGCTGATGAACTGGAAAGCATGCCATTTCAGTCTGCTGAACCTATCATTCCTGAAGATGTGCAGGAACAGATCAAAACAGTTCCTGTTGAAAAGGAATCTGATAATTCTAGCTTTGAATTGTTGAGAAAGCAGAATGAAGAGCTTCAAGCCAAGTTGGAAGCTACTATGAGAATGTTCCAAGAAGCTACTGAAAGAATGAATAAGATGCATTCAGAAAATTCAGTTGAAAGAGTTATGGAGCATACAATGACTAAAATCTATGATCTCCATAGACTTCAAGAAAAGAACCTATCTCAGGTGTTGCATGCAAAGATGGAGCAACACTTAACTCCCTTGAAAGAGTGGCATGATGAAGCCAAAAAGGGGGAAGACAGGATAAGAAGAGTAATGGAACAAACTCAATCACAACAAGCTCAATTAGTTGTGAGTCAAGATGAATTGAAAGAGGAAATTGCCAGTTTGAATGAGAAAATCAAGCTTAGGAAGCAACAGAAACAACAAAGTCATGAAATTGTTGAGAAGAAGAAAACTGATGTTGTTGAAAGTTCTATTCAGAAGAAAAGGAAATTAATTTTGTCTGATGAAGAAGAACAAGAAGAAGAGACTGGTAGAATTACCAGATCCAGAAGCAAATTGAAAACTGGTGTTTCAAGTGAAGAACAAGAAAAGTTTGAATTGATGAAGGAAAAGAAAGCTGAAGAAGCAGAGTTGAAAAAGAAGAAGGATAAGGATGTTAAGTTTTTGAAAACAAGATTTGATAATAGAGTTGCAGCTTTGAAAAGAAAAATGAAAGCTCAGAGAAAAGCTGAAGGAAAAGAGTTTGATAAAAAATTTCAAGATGAGAATTTTGTTGATTTTATTGTCCTAACTGAAAATATGGATTACTGGAAAAATCTGAAGAAGAAGTGGCAGATTGCAAACTTCATTGTGAAGAAGTTTGGTGATCATCTGAATAAAGAAGCTGAATTTGCTGATTTTGAAGAGTTCATGTTGAACATAGATAAAGATTTTGGGGAAGATATATCGACAGTTGCTGCTCGTGCTGAAGTAAGGATATTATGTCCTGAAGAACCAATTTGGGAACCTCCAAGACTTGAGAATGGAGAACCTGATTACAAAGAGATTGGTAACATAATTGCTGAGATCATTAGAGATGAAGGTATTACTGATCATCAACATATGATGGATATGAATCCTTGAAACAATGTTCTAATTGATGATTGTATGTTTTGATGGCCAAAAGAAACTTAAAGTTAGTAATATATGTGGTTCTAAGTCATCTTAACTGAGTCATATGAAATAAGTTTACTGATCTTAATAAGAGATATTAAAATAAGTTTACTGATCTTATTGTGTTTACTGGTCTGATATATGAACTGTTAGGAACTAAGCTGATGTTTTGTATTGTATAGACAACTTATAGTATAGGACTTAAATATACTCATCTGTATATAGTTCAGTTGGAGTATGGATAGGTTTTATATATGTAAAGTTGTATTCTATTGTATTTAGCATTGTAATAGTTTAGAACAGTAATTTAGAACACAAGATTAGAAGAAGATCAGAAGACTAATGAAGACTCAAAAGACTACTTCAGAATAAGAAGACTTCAAAGAAGAGTTGAAGAGAAGCTTAGAAGAATTCTGGAGAAGTACAGAACAGTTTTGTGGACTGTGCTGACTGGCTTAGAACAGTAAAAATCAGAACAGTAAGTTACTATGCTGAGTTGGTGAATTTGAAGAATAAGTTTGGAAAACTTATTTAAAGTGTAACTGAAGATTTATTTGAAGAGATGCTGACTTGGAATAAGAAGGAAGTTACAAAGTCGGTTACAAAAATGAAGTTACAAAAACAGTTTTAGAGTTAGTTGAGAGTTAGTTCACAAACTGCTAACTGTCATACTAAATTCTATAAATACTGTGAGATCTCTTACTGCTGAAGACTACTGAACAATTACTGATCTTAGAAGAATTCAAGAGCAAGTCTACAAGCAAGAACTCACAGAGTTAAGGAAATCGAACTAAAGAGAAGCCACAGATTTGAAGAGAAGAAATCAAAGGCTACTCAAAGAGAAGTTTTACTTTTCAGTTTTAAGTTTGTATTGTTGTAAACAAGTGTGCTAGTTACTTGTAGAATTACTAGTAGATCGAAGACACACTTGGGAGTGTAATCGAAAAGATCAAAGTCTTAATCTTGGGACTTTAAGCCACAAGAAACTCAAGGAAGAGTAATAAAACATCACATCTGGGATTGTGAGAGTGGATGTAGACTTATTGGTCGAACCACTATAAAATTCTGTGTTCTTTATTTTCTGTTTGATATTTGTTTAAACAAGAACAGTAGAATTTACTAAGTAAAGATCTGATTAAAAGTTGAGTATAAAACTAAAACTGGAAGTACTGATCTGACTCAGTAAGAACAGTACTATTCAGAAGAGTTTATATACATTAAGAGCTAAAATCCAACCCCCTCCTACAATTAAAACCAAAAAAATCCAGCAAATCAATTAAGACCAAATCAGTACTTAAGATACTTAATATACCCTTTCTTTCTTTGTAAAAACCTACAATTAATTCAAAATGTTAAAATACTAATTCATTCTCACTCATCCCTTCAAAACCCTACCTCTGCCATAGCCGCCGTCGTTGAACGAAGGAAGACCCTGCCATCGCCTCCATCTTCACCCGCCGCGTGCGGCCCCTGCACGAAGACGAAGACGACGACTTCCACATCTCCGACGAACCTTTTGCGCGCTCTTTGTCGTTTATTTTGTTGGTGATGGCACTGAATGGAGTTACGCTTTCCGGCGGAGACGAACGAGCGGTTTCCACGAGTTTCCGCCCCCCGCTGCCGCCGCAGTTGACAATACGCCGCTGCTTGGCGACCAGATCTTTCGCACTCGCTCACAATTCCTCGGCCTGCCGCCCAGCCTCCGCGGCTGCTCGATGCGCGAGCCCTCCGTGCGCGTTCGGGACGCCGCGACGGAGCAAATCGAAGATCGGGAGTGCGAGATTGTATATTGTTGGTATTTGCTTCTGTTAAATTATTACTCATTTTCTTCCTCCAGTGCGAGATTGTATATTGTTGGTGAGCTAGTTTTAAGTACTCAATTCTGCTTTGAATTGAAATTATTATTGAGATACCAACTTGAATGCGTGCAATTGTTTGGTTTTGGGAACTTCTGATTTTGATTCCTGCTTTGATTAATTTACTTATTTATATCTATGTAGAATGAAGATTCTGGTTTTCATTTATGGATATCTATCTTAAAATTCTTTTAAATTCTAAACAGATGATATCAAATGTCAAAATTGTCTGAAAGGATTAGAATCAGATGACTGCCTATGCAATTTATAAGTTTCTTTGTAGTTTTTCTTATTTTATCTACAAATGAGTTGTGTGGTTTTGAATGGGAGTTCTATCTTCCATGAACTAAAATTCATGTAGAAGTAGTAAGAGATTTAATATGTAGTGTGTAAGAAGGTTGCAATTTTGTCAAGATCAGAAGGTAAAAACTCAATAAAAGTGAATGGATGGAGTATCTGCTCTGATGTTAATTTTTTTTTTCTTTTGTATGTAAGATACATAGTTCCTGCATACTTTTGAATGAAAAATACTTGAAGGATGCCTAACCATTTTTACTTTTGGTTTTTTCTTTGTTGCAATTACCAGAAATGCAAAGCAATTAATTAGGTTTTTGGGTGTGTCTCAGACCAATAATACAGTGTTGCCTCTAGTAAATCTTCTTAGGCTAAAAGGAGTCCACATTCTACAACATGCAATTAGGTGTTGCCTTATGCAATTACAACATGCAATTTTCGTTGCATATATTTGTATGTATAACACAACATGAAATTTTTGTTGCATATATTAAGTGTTATACAATTATATTTAAGTGTTATGAGTAAATGCAGAAGTATATATACTTATGCAATTTTTGTGTTATGCAATTATACTTAAGTGTTATGCAATTTTTATGTTGTTATATGCAATTAGAATCTGCAATTTCATGTTGCTTTATGCAATTATAAAATTACGAGTACATGCAGATGCAAAAAAAAAATCATTTATTAATATTTGCTAATAAATATTTTATTTAAAAAAATACAAAAATATTATTAACAGTGCGCTTAAAAAAAAGTATGAAATTACCGTGATTAAAAAAATGAATATACCGTGATTAAAAAAAAATGAATGAATTTTAGAAATGTTTTGAATTTTTGAAGGTGTATTAATTAGGGTTGACTAATTCTACCATGTAATTGAATATAAAAGGTAGTTTCTTCCGCCGTAAATAGTTTTTGTGAAGATGGAGATAATTTAGCTCAAAGATATATGTAAATTTGATTGCATTGAATGCACATAAACTCTTTGAAAATGTTGTGATTAAGGAAAGTAAGAGTTTGAAATGCGGGAAACGAAATTAGATTAGGAATTTAAGTTTTAAATTAATTTGACTAATTCAGAAATATTTATTATATTGAATGGAAGGGTAATTGTGTCCACCAGATTTCTAATTTGTCTCTAATTGTTTCTCCAGATTTAATTGTATTTATTAGCTTAAACTCTTAGTGAGATGTCTTTAGATGCAACTCCCCCAAAAAAATTTATCAAATAAATGAATACACGTCCATGTACATAAAATATATAACTGAGCAATTAAAGTAGCTGCGTCACCGTCACCTACCGTAAATTTATTTTTCTCAACAACTCTAATTTATAAAATAAAAAAAAATCGTTCTGGGATACAATTTGAGATCAAAACAATAAAAGATACTCCCATTTTCTTTATATTTTCTTTATTGAGACAATAAAGAAAATTAGATGTGACCTATTGATTGATTCTAATTAAATTTAAAAAATTATAATTAAAAATGCAACAATAACTATCAAGGAAATCCAATTCGTAAATCTATTAATTTACTGGACAGTCGAAAAAATAATTTAAGAGACCGTAAATCTATAACTAAAAGAGAGAGAGAGAGGAAAGAACAGGTAAGTAAAATAACGGTGAATGAAAAATGAGAGAACAAAAAAAAAATTAAAGAAAAGTTTAAAAGAAAATAATTGAAAAAAGAAAGGAAAATTTTAGGAAATTGTAAAAATAAAATTAGAAAATTATAAAAAAAAATATGTAAAAGAATCGAAAGAGAGGGATAAATATATGATCTAGTAAATCATATATTAGCTTAAAAAAACGAAAGAATAAGAAAGTAGAATGAGATGCGTTGAAATGAGAAGATGAACATTATATAGGAGATGAGATTAAGAATATACAGAATTCTGTTTCATTTAAATTTGAATATTAGAAGATAAGTTTAAAATGATTTCAAATTTAAAAATAATAATTATGAGTAAATAATATTAAAAATATTATTTTGAGATGAAAATAGAAAAAATGGATTTTTTTAATCGCATGAAAATGCAAGAATTTTTAAATAGACAAATTTTGGTGAGTATTAAGATATTCTAAATCGAACTTCATTTTTTAATTATAATATTAAAGAATCAAATAAAGATTAAGATTAAGGAGGGTGTATTCAATTGAGATTATGTTGGATTTTTTTGGACTTTTAAAATCTGGGGGTATTCAATTCGGATTTTTAAAAGTCTTTCAAAATTTTGAGGTATTCAATATGGATTTTAAAAAGTCTTTAGAAATCTTTAGGTATTCAACAATTTATGGATTTTAATACTTTATGGATTTCGTTGGATTCTCTTCCAAAAATATAAATAAATTTCACTAATCAAAATCTCTTCTAAAAAGTAGAGATTTCAACGGGTTCTCTTAGAAGACTCTGAAAGAGAAGAAAAAAAAAACTGTGTTAACTATGTTCTTTGATAAGCATCACAGATTCTTCACCACCATTATTATCGTGAAAAAAATTACGTATTTTAAAATTATGTTATTTCTTTAAAAATTATAGTATATCGGACACCGTCAATAATATCTAATCGACGTCAATTCCCCATTACGTGGTGTTCGATATCATCTAAAAGATTTTGATGGTCAAGGTCGTCACCCCAGAAATGCAATTATTCAATATAATTTTTGGTATTTTCAAATTGCAATTCACAAGTTCGCTGGATTACATAACTTTCTTCTTTCTTCGGAAAGAAGGTCGCTCTGATGAATTTGCAGTCGAATATAGAAGATCAAGATTCACCACATCTAGTATTGCTAACTATGTAAAAATGAGGCCGATGTATAACTGTGATGAAAATGAAGATGAAAATAATAATGATAAATAATAATTTTTTTTTTGAATCGTAGTTTATGAAAATCCATTTTGTTGGTCCCAAGTTGAGTTAAGATTGATTAAGCTAGTAAAAGTCTAGAGGGGAGGGGTGAATAGACTTTTAAAAATCTTTCAAAATATCAGAGTTTATAATGCGGAATAGTGTTCTGAATAGGGGGAGTTGCATCTAAAGACATCCCACTAAGAGTTTAAGCTAATAAATACAATTAAATCTGGAGAAACAATTAGAGACAAATTAGAAATCTGGTGGACACAATTACCTTTGCATTCAATATAATAAATATTTCTGAATTAGTCAAATTAATTTAAAACTTAAATTCCTAATCTAATTTCGTTTCCCGCATTTCAAACTCTTACTTTCCTTAATCACAACATTTTCAAAGAGTTTATGTGCATTCAATGCAATCAAATTTACATATATCTTTGAGCTAAATTATCTCCATCTTCACAAAAACTATTTACGGCGGAAGAAACTACCTTTTATATTCAATTACATGGTAGAATTAGTCAACCCTAATTAATACACCTTCAAAAATTCAAAACATTTCTAAAATTCATTCATTTTTTTTTAATCACGGTATATTCATTTTTTTAATCACGGTAATTTCATACTTTTTTTAAGCGCACTGTTAATAATATTTTTGTATTTTTTTAAATAAAATATTTATTAGCAAATATTAATAAATGATTTTTTTTTTTTGCATCTGCATTTACTCGTAATTTTATAATTGCATAAAGCAACATGAAATTGCAGATTCTAATTGCATATAACACTTAAGTATAATTGCATAACACTTAAGTATAATTGCATAACACAAAAATTGCATAAGTATATATACTTCTGCATTTACTCATAACACTTAAATATAATTGTATAACACTTAATATATGCAACAAAAATGCATGTTGTGTTATACATACAAATATATGCAACGAAAATTGCATGTTGTAATTGCACAAGGCAACACCTAATTGCATGTTGTAGAATGTGGACTCCTTTTAGCCTAAGAAGATTTACTAGAGGCAACACTGTATTATTGGTCTGAGACACACCCAAAAACCTAATTAATTGCTTTGCATTTCTGGTAATTGCAACAAAGAAAAAACCAAAAGTAAAAATGGTTAGGCATCCTTAATGTATTTTTCATTCAAAAGTATGCAGGAACTATGTATCTTACATACAAAAGAAAAAAAAAATTAACATCAGAGCAGATACTCCATCCATTCACTTTTATTGAGTTTTTACCTTCTGATCTTGACAAAACTGCAACCTTCTTACACACTACATATTAAATCTCTTACTACTTCTACATGAATTTTAGTTCATGGAAGATATAACTCCCATTCAAAACCACACGACTCATTTGTAGATAAAATAAGAAAAACTACAAAGAAACTTATAAATTGCATAGGCAGTCATCTGATTCTAATCCTTTCAGACAATTTTGACATTTGATATCATCTGTTTAGAATTTAAAAGAATTTTAAGATAGATATCCATAAATGAAAACCAGAATCTTCATTCTACATAGATATAAATAAGTAAATTAATCAAAGCAGGATTCAAAATCAAAAGTTCCCAAAAACAAACAGTTGCACGCATTCAAGTTGGTATCTCAATAATAATTTCAATTCAAAGCAGAATTGAGTACTTAAAACTAGCTCACCAACAATATACATTCTCGCACTGGAGGAAGAAAATGAGTAATAATTTAACAGAAGCAAATACCAACAATATACAATCTCGCACTCTCGTTCTTCGATTTGCTCCGTCGCGGCGTCCCGAACGCGCACGGAGGGCTCGCGCATCGAGCAGCCGCGGAGGCTGGGCGGCAGGCCGAGGAATTGTGAGCGAGTGCGAAAGATCTGGTCGCCAAGCAGCGGCGTATTGTCAACTGCGGCGGCAGCGGGGGGCGGAGACTCGTGGAAACCGCTTGTTCGTCTCCGCCGGAAAGCGTAACTTCGTTCAGTGCCATCACCAACAAAATAAACGACAAAGAGCGCGCAAAAGGTTCGTCGGAGATGTGGAAGCCGTCGTCTTCGTCTTCGTGCAGGGGCCGCACGCGGCGGGTGAAGATGGAGGCGATGGCAGGGTCTTCCTTCGTTCAATGACGGCGGCTATGGCAGAGGTAGGGTTTTGAAGGGATGAGTGAGAATGAATTAGTATTTTAACATTTTGAATTAATTGTAGGTTTTTACAAAGAAAGAAAGGGTATATTAGGTATCTTAAGTACTGATTTGGTCTTAATTGATTTGATTTTTTTGGTTTTAATTGTTGGAGGGGGTTGGATTTTAGCTCTTAATGTATATAAACTAAATTTTTTTAATTGCATATTAGGAAGAATGAAGGGTAAACTATATTTGACTCTATTCAAATCTCTCACTCAAATTCTTTCATTTCAAAATTCAGTATTTTATCTTAATATTAGTACTCTATATTTGTGAGATTATAATGAGACACTTAAACACAATTTCACTCTTCTATTCCAATCTCTCTCCCCCTTCTTCTTTCGTATTCTTAGACATTCTTATTAAAAAAAATACATTTTCCTATTTTAATTTCAAAATAATAATAATAATTATTTTCAAAATTTAAATCATAATTATTATTTTTAAATTTTAAATTTTAAATTTTAAATTTTAAATCTTAAATCTTAAATCTTATCTTATCTTAATACTCTTTTTATTTTATATTTTAAATTTAATCTCAAAATAATAATTTACATATTATCTACTAATAATTATTTTCTTAAAATAATTAACTCATAATATTAAAATTAACGGTTATAATTTGATAATCTCAAAATCTATCCATAATTATTTTTTAAACATTAATTACAACATAATTTATTTTTAAATTTTAATCTAATCTTAATACTCTATATATTTGTGAGATGATAATGGGTAATAACACAATTTTACCCATATACTACAATCTCTCTCTTCAAAATCTTCTATTTTAAATATTTCCAATTCACCTATTTTAATATTAAAATAATAATTTACAAATTATCTACTCATAATTAAATTATTTATTTAAAATTTTAAATCTTATTTTATCTTAATACGGCTGTGATTATGATTTGATAATAATTTACTTATTATTTACTCATAAATTTTTAATAATTTTAAATTTAAATTTTGAATAACCTAATCATTTTCTCAACTAACTCAACTATCTAATCTTTTTATATCTGAAACTCTCAGTTCATTATTCATCTTCGGTCACTCTCTGGAAAAAACTGAAACTCTCATGTCATTATCTCATTTTTTATCACTTATTTTTTTTTTAAAGTTATATAATTTCTTTTCGTATAGAAAATGTCAATCTATTCTCCAATCTCTGTTATCGAGGTTGAGGAAAGAAAACGTTTTTTTACAAATATATTTTGATTGTTTTATGCAATACATTGTTATCCTAGGTTAGGTTATGTTTTAATCATTAATTGTTTTTTTTAGTAGAAAAATTGTCAAGTACTTATATTTATAATTTAATAGTAGTACTTTATTAATAGATCATTTTAATATTTTATAGATTAACCCTTTTTAATAATTTGTTATCTTTATCTCTTTAATGTTCTAGACGCTCATTCTCCAATATCAGAAGTATCAAATTAAATTTTTTTTGGTTATATTTTTTTAGTACTTTATTATTAGATCGTTTTAATATTTTATAGTTTAATAAATTTTAATAATTTGTTATATTTTTCCTCTTTATTTTAGCACTTGATGAAAATGAATATGTGGATAATGAAGGAGAAATAAATATCTATTTTCTTTTTTAATTTGGACCATTTTTGTTAAGTTTGATTAAGGTGTAATTTTTTAATGTTGAACTTATAATCCTTATTATAAGGGGAATATTCGTGTTCATTTTACTTATAAAATTACTTATACATGTTGGTTCTTAAGTTGGGACCTTCTATATGTAGTCAGGGTGTCGTAATGTGTCGTAATGACTACCTTAGTCAGTTAATGTAAGCCATTAAAAATCTAATCTAAAGGTTTAGATTTGATGACCGGTTACCTTTTGTAAATTTTACGATATGTATTGTCGTAATGTATCGTAAATTTTTATTTTCTATTAAATTAAATTAATTAAAATATATTATTGTAAATTTACATTTTTATCATTATACAATAAAATAATTTATTATATTTTTATTAATGTAATCAAAATATGTAACGTATCAAATTACATATTTACCCTTATGTTATTAATAACAAAAGAATAAATCAAATCAATTAATTAATAAAAAACAAATCAAATTATAACCTAGCATGCGTTTTCACTTCTGCTATCATCGTGCATTCTGCTATCATCGTGCCTTTCAGCCGCCACCGCCGCCGCCTTTCAGCCGCACTGATTTTGAAAACCAGGTTAGTATTTTCGATTTTCTCTAATTGATTTTCTTTACAATTTCTATACTCGATTTATTGTGTTCTACACTCAAACTAGGGATTATTGAGTTCTGCAATTTGTTTATTTGATTTTTTAAATTTAAAATTATAATATTTGTATTAAAAGGGTAGGATAGTCATTTTATTAATATTTGTATTAAAAGGGTAGGATAGTAATTTTATTATTTTTAATAAATTAAACTTTTTTATAAATAATTTAAATAAAAGAAGGATAATATAGTAAATAATAAAATAAAATTTAAATAATTCTAAAAATAACTTAAACCTGTATAACAGGTAGCAGGTCGTTGCGACGTTTACGACACCACATGGCGCGATTCGACAAAGTGACTGTGTCACTTTGTAAAATGTGACTACCGTAAGAATTGCCCTCTTAAGTTTTATAAGTTTTTTTTTTTAATATATTGAGTGTAAAGAAATACAACCATTCAAATTTTAATAATTATCTTATAAACCAATAAACCATTTTACTACGAGTTTAACTCTTTTTTGTTTATTTTAATTATAAGTTTTGAATAACCCATGTTTTTCTCATTATAACAAATTATTTTTATAACAACCCACGATTTAATTAGGAAAACGGTTTTAAAAATTCTCCAAATATTCTCGAGAGGTAATTTGTGATAACTCTTGAATACATTATAAATATATTTTAAAAATAATAATAACTTCCACAAACTATAACAATAAAAAATGTATAAAAAATAATATAATATTTAAAATTATTATTTTAATAAATCGACCCGCGTAAAACGCGTGCATAAGACTAGTACTCCTATATTTCAAAATAAATCCTTTAAATTTCAACCTTACAAAATACGTCATTACCTTTCAATTTAATCATTTTTTACATTAATTTTAATCATTTATCTTCCTAATAAATTAAATTAAAGTTGCCTACTTGACTTGGTACCACATTTATTTAAAAAATGTCATGTCATCTGACTCATCTGGCACATCATCATATCTCTCATTTATATATACTTAAAAAAATATCTTGCCCCATCATTAATTGACTATCAATCAATTAAAAAATAAAATCTCTTCATCTACGTAATTAATTGAATATCTCTCAAGTTCAATTAAAAACAAAATTGAAATATGCACCATTGATAAAACAACTCTATAATTAAAAATAATTTTATTTATTTTTGACAGGATAATTAAAAATAAAATTGACAACAACTAAATTAAAACATAACAATTTGAGTATTATTCATCAGGAAACCCATCAATAAATTTGTTAGCCTTCTTCTTTGCCCTATAAGCCTACTGCATAGTCATGTAGACACCCAAATCTTTAATTTTCTCCCTCCTCCAAAACTTCAACCTTCTATCAGGTTCATTTTGTCAATCACAAATAAATTTTTGCCCTAACATGTACTTTTTAAGTTGCATACATTGAATGTTGGTGAACAATTGTGAACGGACTTATATGCATAATTTGAAATGTGGATTCGTCTATAATTTTTACTAGGTTTATACCCCAATCACAACCTGCAGCCTTACATCTAGCATACACCCTGACCTTTTAGTTAATATAGCATGAGATTGCACAGCCTTCTTAAAGTCATGTTTATTCCCAAAAATCATACCTACCTCAAATGATGGATTATAGATTACGTCACTATTGAATATAGGGTATTTCTCACCTCACTCATCATCTGAAATTCTAGTCTCATCAAAACCATCTCCATCACAAACAACATCTTCATCACCACTTTCATTTTCACTCCAATCACTACTCCGCTTAAATTTGTTCCCTTCAACAATTTGTCCCTCAAATCTGTGATCTTCATCATCCGTGCTTTCAAGCTCAAATTCATAATCACTATCAACTAATGGACTTAAAGGATCATCTTCAAGTTTATCATCACAATCGTCCTCACAACTTTGTTCTCCATCCACCCATTCACGAGATTCGGTAACTGATAAAAGAAAATATTAAAGGTTTAAAGTTAATCTCAACCACTAAAACTACTGCATGAAACACAGATACAATAAATATATTAGTGGACACATATGACAATAAATTGATAATAGTGCACATGGTAAAAAAAACAAATAAAAAAGAACAGGCATATGTAATTTTATGAATATAAAAACAGAGTAGTATCCACCTCTAACACTAACATCAAAATATTTTTTCACTAACATCAAAATATTTTTTCAGATATAAAAACAGAATAGAACAAACCGTAATACTAACATTTAATCAATGGAGAAAAAACCTAAACCCTACCACAGGAAAAGTCGTGTACTTACCATGTAGAGGTGGTCAGGTGGTGGAAGGAGCTTAAAGCCCTTCTCTCTCGAAGACATTCGTTGGTAATCCTTAGTTAGAGTTTTTTTTTTTTTTTTTCTTTCAGAGTGTGAATGAGTGGAGTATGTCTTATTCAGGTTTGATTTGTGACCATTAAATTTTGTATTATTTATAAACTTTGCCATTATATTTTCCCTCCAAAGATAGGATGATGTGACAGATGACATGACATTTTTTAAATAAATGTGGTACCAAGTCAGCACATTCCATTGAAAGGTAAATGGCGTATTTTGTAAAGTTGAAACTTAAAGGATTTATTTTGGAATGTATCAAACTTGTAGGACTAAAAGTCACTAAAACTAAAATTCTCCCTCATTCATTCCCCTATTTCAGAACTAATGATTATTTTTTTGTCCCTGCACTCATTTTAAATTCATTCATTTTGTATCTCACACAAACAAGTGGTGTGAATTTAAACCGTCAAATCCTTCAATCCAAATGCAATTTTAATATAAAAATCATGTTGGAGAGAGATTTACCATAATGGAACTCGGAATTTAGGCATCACACTTCGGCTTCAGTCACCACTTACCTTACAGAAATTTACTATATGATTCACGTGTTATGCAACACTAAATAAACAATCGCAAGTGTACAGCGTCTATTGTAGCGTGATAAGCACGAGGTCGATCCCACGAGAAGGCTAAGCGTAAAAGGGTAGTTTGCTAGTCGAGTTCTAAGTAGACGTGATCGATAATTTGAATATGATGGTTTACTCTAAAATTACCTACCAAGTGTCACAAATAAGTAATAAAGAGCAAAGACGAAATCGATCAAATAGCATACGAATCAAGAAACAAAAGTAAAAATTGATGTAACTCAATTAAGAGAAGGTAGGTCCTAAAGCACATGCACTACTAGTGAATCCATATATGGTTAAATGCCTATTCAAATGGTGTTCATGCTTTGTCTATAAGATTGATCACGTAATAATGAATTAAAAGTTCTTTCGATCCAAGTAATCCAAAGGAGATATCACACAACTTAGTATCTCTACCTAAATTTCACAATAAAACCCAATCAAGCTCCTAAGATCATCACACATCTTCCTAATCATTGATCATCTTTCGATCTCTCAATAAAATTAGGTCAAATGCTTGCAATCAATCAACCAAACTAGATTTTTCAACCTAATTCAATTAACTATGATCAACACATCATCATTGTACACATAATGACATGCTTTGCAATACAAACCAAGCACCCAAATAGAATTAAGCCACACAAACACCAATTAAGTAAAACATTAATTCATAGATATCATCAATAGTATGTACAAGGCTCTAGAACCAAAAGTATTCTAGCCAATCAACCACATGTTTGAATTACAATCAAAACAAAGATCAAAGCAATAAAAAAAATGAAAATAAAAGAAAGCTTAGACTATGGTGTGGTGAGGAATTAAATTCCCAAGCTAGTGGTGGCCTCCTTGCATGAATTGGTGGAGAATTGAGAAGTGGATGATGGAAAACCTCCAAGTGTGTGTGATTATGTGTTTTGATGCTTGAAGGAGAGGTAAGATGGTGTGAAATTCAAGAAGTGGGGTATTTATAGTGTTGGGGTAGGGTTTGGGTGTGATATTTGCAAGTAGGTCCCTCAAAAATGGAGAAAACACGAGTTTGGCACCGAGAATGGGATGGCCCGGCCGGGTGGGGAAGTGGCCCGGCCGGGCGGAGGAGTTGGTCGAACAAAATAAAAACAGGGGGTCGGCCGCCCGGCCGGGCGGGTGAAGTGGCCCGGCCGGGCCAAAAGTTCGTAAATGATGATGCAAGTTGACCTGTTCGGCCGCCCGACCGGGCGAGTGATGCCGCCCGGCCGGGCCATAACTTCGACTTGAGCCCAGAATTTGGTACGCGACCGCCCGGCCGGGCCAAACTTTCGTATTGGCTCCTTTGCTCGTTTTCGTCCTCAAACTTCGTCCCTCCGTATCTTGAGCTTCCGACCTCCGATCGACTCGATTCTTTTGGCTATTCCACTCCGTTTTTCGAGCCGGATCCAATGGTACACTCCTATTTCCGATCCAATCACTTGTGGTATGTGTTTTACTCCCAATTTCATTGTATTTCCTACAAAATCGACAAAACACAACCTTTCTCTCATTTCGGCTTAAACAATCATATTCCATGCATAAATCAATGAAATCTCATCAAAAACATGCTTCACATGTGCCTCTAAATTGTGTAAATTCCACCCGAATCAAACCCCCCCCAAACTTAAATTGTTGTTTGTCCTCAAACAATTAAGCACTTAAAGCAATGAGGGTGGAATGATCACAATGGAATATTCAATGCAAATCACACATGCAAAGTAAGATGTAATGATATCTCTTTCTCAAAATGCATTTCTCAATGAAGGTCATAGGCTCATTATTGCAATCCACATTCATGAATCAAGGAATGCACAAGTACACAACACATTGTGATGGGAAACATAATCCAAATGCTCAAATCTTCTACTCACATGATGGAGTGTTTCTCTCAAACACACAAACAAATTAAGGATATTAATGCACTCATCAACCAAGTTATTCTATGCAATCACCATATGCTTGCCCAACTTCTACTTTCTACACATATCAAATGCTCAACAATGTGATCAATATGAATTAATCAAGGATGTAACATTGGCTCTTTGGACAAGGTAGGATGAATTTGGGAATTTGTGACTCTTCTAGTGGAGGATAAAGCTTGTTGTTTTACAATGTGTGCTTTCACTTTCCAAGCTTACAAACTCCATCCTCACTTTTCATTTTCCTTTCTTTTTCAAGCATTCATCACTTCATCCTTTGAACCATTTTTCTTTTCAAGCTTTTGGGGCTCTTTGTCCCTCTTTTCTTTTCCATTGATTTTCTTTTCATCTTTCTCTTTTTCTTTCAACTTTTCCACTTTCTCCTTTCACCAAAGATATTCATTTAAGCACATGTTTTTTTTTTCACTTTGTCTTTCATCCCCCACTAGATATAGGAATCAAAAGGCTCAAAAAGGCTAAGTGGTTAACATTGTAGTTTGCCAAGAAAATGAGGAATTAAGCTCAAGGGGCTAACTACGGAAAATTACTTCGGTTTTGGGAAATTTTAGCTAAGTGACTCTTTTAGAACAAGATGGCCTATATCACATCACAAAGTTTCACACAATCATGCTTTCAAACAAAAACTTGGGCAAGTTCTAGGATCACTAGCAATAACCTAGTCCACTCTCAAATGAACTAAACCGGATTACATGCTCGATTTAAGGCTCAATTCTCCCCGGTTTATTCAATAGGACTCTCACATTCGTCAAATGTCCCCAATCAACAACACATCATGCATTCATGCTATCAAAGATCACAAATATGAGCACAATCATGATACTATATTCCAACACCAATCATGCTTACATTCAAAGCAAATAGACATCACCACAACTACTCAACTATGAATTTCAATGATTATTCATGCTCACATTTCACCAAAAATTCACTACCCAACATATGATCAAAAACAACTTAAACAATCTAAGCATGTGAAAGCCAAGTGTGCGCCGGTGCAAAGTGTGACACAAGTAGAACGACGAACCGGTGCAAGGGTAACAACTAGTAGAAAAATAAAAGAAAAATAACTCCCCCAAATTTAGAATTTTACAATGTAAAAATTCTAAGTTTGGGGCTACAAGTTGTTACCTCCCTCCTTGCACATCTAATGCTCTTCAAAGAGCACCATTGCATCACTTGCTTTCTCTTTCCAAAGTTGGCCTTGCTTCTTCTTCATTCTCCAAGACAAGGTATCCACAATTCTCCTCAACCATACCTACAAAGAAACTAAGCTATCAACACTACTAAAGCAATAAAAACATTAAAGCAATAAAACCTTGGGTTGCCTCCCTAGAAGCGCTATTTTTTACGTCCTATGCCGGACGGTTGCTTCTTCTTTCAAGCCTCATCCAAGCGAAGCGACTCCACCATTCGAAGTTGCTCGTTTCCAAAGTAATGCTTCACTCTTTGTCCGTTCACCACAAAGGTTGTTCCATTCTTACCAATAAGTTCCACATTTCCCATGGGCGTCACATTCTTAATCACAAAGGGCCCCGACCACTTTGACTTCAACTTGCCCGGAAATAGCCTCAACCTTGAGTTGAACAATAGGACTTGTTCTCCAACTTGAAATTCCCTCCTTTCAATCATCTTGTCATGAAATCTCTTAGCTCTTTCTTTGTGAATATTAGAGTTCTCAAAGGGTCCATTCCTAAACTCATCAAGCTCATTAAGCATCATCTTCCTTTTTTCTCCGGATGCCTTAAGATCAAGATTCAACTCATTGATGGCCCAACGAGTTCTCAACTCCACTTCTACGGGTAGATGACAAGACTTACCATACACAAGTTGGTAGGGAGATGTGCCCAAAGGTGTCTTGTAGGCGGTTCGATATGCCCAAAGAGCATCATCCAACTTGATTTGCTTCACTTCTCGATTAGCAAGCTCCGTTTGCCCATTAGCTTGAGGGTGATATGGTGTGGTCACCCTATGCTTTACTCCATACTTTGTCAAAAGTTGGTCAAGCCATCGGTTGCAAAAGTGTGAACCACCATCACTCACTAGTGCTCTTGGAGTGCCAAAACGAGTGAAAATGTTCTTCCTCAAAAAGTTGAGGACCACCTTGGCATCATTTGTAGTGGTTGGAATGGCCTCAATCCATCTTGAAACATAGTCAATGGCCAAAAGGATGTAGGAAAATCCATGAGAGATGGGGAATGGCCCCATAAAGTCTATCCCCCATACATCAAAAAGCTCCACCTCAATCACATTCTTCATAGGCATCTCATGCCTCTTTGAAATGTTTCCCATCCTTTGGCACTTGTCACACTTCTTCACAAAAGCTTCACAATCCCTAAAAATGGATGGCCAATAGAAACCACTTTGAAGAACCTTGTGAGCCGTCCTATTTGCTCCAAAATGACCTCCATAAGGAGATGAATGACACTCTTCAATTACTTTCTCCCACTAATCTTCCCCCAAGCACCTTCTCATGATCATATCCGAACACCATCTATAAAGAAATGGATCCTCCCAAACATAGAACTTTACATCATGGTAAAACTTCTTCTTTTGATGGAATGAAAGGTTTGGTGGTGGTGTTCCGGTGGCTATGTAGTTTACAAAGTCGGCGAACCATGGACATGTTTCTTTGATG
This sequence comes from Galeopsis tetrahit, assembly GCA_963675135.1. Lineage (NCBI taxonomy): Eukaryota > Viridiplantae > Streptophyta > Magnoliopsida > Lamiales > Lamiaceae > Galeopsis > Galeopsis tetrahit. Next base: position 32,807,580 of record OY776127.1, read on the forward strand.
GCAAGAATTTGCTCATCGGGAAACCACTCTTTGATAGGGACTTGGATGTCATTTTCCTCCACATTCTCAAGTCTTGAGAGCCGTGTGATCCGTGTACACTATGGTCTTAGCTCCCACCAAGTATGCTCTAAACTTGTCAAAACTATAAATCACGGCTAGCATCTCCTTCTCCGTTGTGGTGTAATTCTTTTGAGCTGGATTCAAAGTTTTGCTTGCATAGTAAATCACACGAAAGAGCTTGTCTCTCTTTTGGCCCAAAGCTACTCCAATAGCATAGTCACTAGCATCACACATGATCTCAAATGGTTGACTCTAATCGGGTATCACCAACACGGGAGCTTTGATCAAGGCCTCTTTCAAGATTTCAAATGACTTTATACACTCTTCATTAAAGATGAAGGTGGCACCCTTCTCCAACAATGCACACATGGGCTTGGCTATCTTTGAAAAATCCTTGATAAATCTTCTATAAAACCCGGCATGTCCAAGAAAACTCCTAACCGCCTTCTCATTGGTTGGTGGAGGTAACTTCTCAATTGCCACAATCTTTGCTCTATCAACCTCAAGCCCTTTAGCCGAAATCTTGTGCCCAAGCACAATCCCTTCCTTCACCATGAAGTGGTATTTCTCCCAATTAAGCACCAAGTTGGTATCTATGCATCTTTGTAAAACACAAGAGAGGTTACGTAGACATGTATCAAAGCAATGACCAAATACGGAAAAATCATCCATGAATACCTCCATTATGTTTTCAATCATACCATGAAAAATAGCCATCATGCATCGTTGGAAGGTGGCGGGGGCATTACACAATCCAAATGGCATTCTCCTAAAAGCAAAAGTACCATAAGGGCAAGTAAAAGTTGATTTCTCTTGGTACTTAGGATCAATCAAAATTTGATTGTATCCCGAGTAACCATCAAGAAAGCAATAATACTCGTATCCCGCCATCCTATCCAACATTTGATCAATAAAAGGCAAAGGGAAGTGATCTTTCCTAGTGGCACTATTCAACACACGATAATCAATGCACACTCTCCACCCCACAATGGTCCTAGTAGGAATATCCTCTAAGGCTTCGGTTTTAACAATGGTCATACCCCCCTTCTTAGGTACCACTTGTGTTGGGCTCACCCACTCACTATCACTTATGGGAAAAATTATGTCATTATCTAACCACTTCAACACCTCTTTTCTTACCACTTCTTGCATTATGGGGTTCAATCTTCTTTTACCTTGGGCTTTAGGCTTAATAGACTCATCTAGTCTAATTTTATGCATGCAAATATGAGCCGGTATACCCTTCAAATCCGAAATATCCCAACCAATAGCCGATTTATACGTTCTAAGCACCCTAAGCAATTTTTCTAACTCAAGCTCATGCAAGTATGAAGAAACAATAACCGAAAAGAGTTCACCTTGTTCAAGATAAGCATATCTCAAGTGCTCCAGAAGTGGTTTCAAGTCTAGCTTCCTCCCTTTCTCTTGAGCTTTTGGTTCCTCTTTAGCTCCATCCTTTGGTGCTTCCAATGAGTAACATGAGGGCCAAGTGTCAAGATTTTTGTGAGGAAATCTTTGACACTCTTCAAGTAAACCCCCCCCCCCCAAACTTGGCTTCTTGTTGTATCTCCATGAATTTCTCCTCCTTTTTGATTGGAAGCTCCTTCAAAACATCAAGAGAAGACATATATTCAAACAATTCTATATCATTAAGCTCATCAAAATTGAAATCAAAAGGAATAGAAGAGAGTGAGTTAAGAGATTCTCTTATGCAAAAATCAAGTAAATCCTTTGAGTTGCTCTTTTCCATGTGCATATCCACACAAGCTTGCACATTATTGATCATGTTGCACTCAAAGACCTCATCCTCATCATCTCTAAACTTGATGACCTTGTAGATATTGAACAACACTTTCTCGTTGTTCACTTGAAGCTCCAACTCCCCTTTTCTCACATTAATGATAGCTCCACCGGTTGCCAAAAATGCCTTCCCAAGATGAGTGGAATATACTTATCCTCCTCCATATCTAACACCACAAAGTCCACCGGAAAGATGAACTTATCGATCTTAACCAACACATCTTCTACTATACCCAAGGGGTATGTCATGGATCGATCCGCCAATTGAAGGCTCATTGTGGTTGGTGTAAGCTTTCCCAAACCAAGTGACTTGAATATGGATAAAGGCATAAGATTAATACTAGCTCCCAAATCACACAAAGCTTTAAATGTACCTCCATCTCCAATAACACATGGTAAAGTGAAGGATACGGGGTCTCTAAGCTTTTGAGGTAGCTTTGCCTGAATGATTGAGCTACACTCCTCGGTCAAGTGCACCGTTTCATACTCCACCGTTTTCCTCTTGTTTGACATGATTTCTTTCAAGAACTTGGAATAATGGGGCATTTGTTCTAAAGCTTCGGCAAAGGGGATGTTGATGTGGATCTTCTTGAACATCTCCAAAAACTTTGCAAATTTGTTGTCTAAGCCCTTTTTCTTCAACCTTTGAGGATATGGAAGAGGTACCACATTCTTGCCTTTGTCTTGAGGAGGGATTGCCTCCTCACTCTTCTTCTCCTCTACTTTCTATTCTTCCCTCACTATCTCCTCTTGCCTTTCTTTCTCTTGTCCATCTTCTTTGTCGACATCCTCGGGTGCCATTACCATTTCCTCCTCTTGTGGCATCTTTGGCCCATCGTAGCTCGTCCCACTTCTTAGCTTTATAGCCTTGCAATGTTCCTTGGGGTTGAGCTCCGTGTTCGAAGGAAATTGCCCCGGAGTGTGTTGACTACCGATGACATTAGAAAGTTGACTCACTTGCTTCTCTATGGCTTTCACATTATTTGCCACATTTTTGATCATTTCCCCTTGTTCATCAAGTCTTTGCCGAGTTATTTGCATTCTCCCTAGTCTCTCTCATGAAATTCTTTGTTTCCCCCATAAAAGAACCAAACATGTCCTCCAATGACAACTTTGATGAAGACTCCACAATAGCTCCATCTCTAACATTAAAATTTGGAGGTGGGATGATGGCATTCCTTGTGTTAGCATAGGAGAAGTTCTCATGTTGCCTTAACCCGGGATGATATTGATTCGGATTAGGAGGATTTTGCCTCTCATTCCAACCTCTTTCTCGAAAATGACGGTCCCTTTGATTGTTCATATAATGGGCCTCTTCATATTGATCGTCACTAGGTCCCATTAATGACTTGGCCGCCATCATCGAAGTCAACTTGTCTACCTTGTTGGATAGAGTAGCAAAATCATCCGACTCCTTAGTGGAAGCAACATTCCGGGCTTGCCTTCTCTCAGATGACCATTGGTTTCCGTTCTTTGCCATCTCCTCTAGGAGCACATAACCCTCATCCGTCGTCTTTCCTAGCAAAGAACCCCCTCCGACCGAAGCATCCACCATACCTCTCGTACGATGGTCCATTCCATTGTAGAAGTAGCAAATGAGTTGATCTCGTGAGAAACCATGTTGTGGGCAACTTCTAATCAAATCTTTGAAGCGCTCCCATGCTTCGGCTAGGGACTCATCCTCATCTTGCATAAATGATGAAATCTCTCCTCGTATCTTGATGGTCTTGCTTGGAGGAAAGTATTTCATAAGAAAGGCATCTACAAGGTCGGCCCAATTTTCGATCGTCCTTAGATCAAGAGACATGTACCATTGTTTTGCACGATCACGGAGGGAAAATGGGGACAATTGGAGACGGATGTAATCTTGAGGGACACGGTTGATCTTAACCGTTCCACTTATCTCTAAGAATTGAGATAAATGGAGGTTAGGATCCTCCTTCGACAACCCTCCAAATTGGTTGTTTTGGACCATCATGATTAGCGCCGGTTTGAGCTCAAAGTTATGAGCATCAACGGGTTCCCTACCTACTCCTCCATATGGTCTAGGGATAGGGCGAAAGTGGTCTCTAAAGACTCGTTGATTCCCGTTTTCCTCCCTTTGCTCTCCATTTCTCTCCATACCAATATTCTCTTCACCTCTCCGACGAAAATTGTCCCTTAGTACTCCTTGAGGTCGGTTACCTCCATTCCCGTTAGGTTCCTCAACTCCTTCTACCCCGTGATTCTCAAATTTCTCCTCTTCTTCAACCGGAATTTCCCGTCGATTCATTCTTTCCAACTCTAGTCTTCTCCTTTCGGCATTCCTTCTTCGACAATTGGCTTCAATCTCCGGATCTAAGGGTAACACTTCTTGGTGGTTCCTCCTAGATCGTGTGATCATAAACCATGTCTATCAAAAGAACAAACGAGAGTGAGAATTGCAAATAAGATCAAGATAACAAACACAAATATTTTTGGAATTTTGCAAATAAAGAAAGCAAGTAAATGTCTAAACTAAAACCCTCATAACCTACACTCTAGAGCTCTAAACCTCCCCGGCAACGGCGCCATAAACTTGATTCACGTGTTATGCAACACTAAATAAACAACCGCAAGTGTACAACGTCTATTGTAGCGTGATAAGCACGAGGTCGATCCCACGAGAAGGCTAAGCGTAAAAGGGTAGTTTGCTAGTCGAGTTCTAAGTAGACGTGATCGATAATTTGAATATGATGGTTTACTCTAAAATTACCTACCAAGTGTCACAAATAAGTAATAAAGAGCAAATACGAAATCGATCAAATAGCATACGAATCAAGAAACGAAAGTAAAAATGGATGTAACTCAATTAAGAGAAGGTAGGTCCTAGAGCACATGCACTACTAGTGAATCCATCTATGGTTAAATGCCTATTCAAATGGTGTTCATGCTTTGTCTATAAGATTGATCACGTAATAATGAATTAAAAGTTCTTTCGATCCAAGTAATCCAAAGGAGATATCACACAACTTAGTATCTCTACCTAAATTGCACAATAAAACCCAATCAAGCTCCTAAGATCATCACACATCTTCCTAATCATTGATCATCTTTCGATCTCTCAATAAAATTAGGTCAAATGCTTGCAATCAATCAACCAAACTAGATTTCTCAACCTAATTCAATTAACTATGATCAACACATCATCATTTTACACATAATGACATGCTTTGCAATACAAACCAAGCACCCAAATAGAATTAAGCCACACAAACACCAATTAAGTAAAACATTAATTCATAGATATCATCAATAGTATGTACAAGGCTCTAGAACCAAAAGTATTCTAGCCAATCAACCACATGTTTGAATTACAATCAAAACAAATATCAAAGCAATAAAAAAAATGAAAATAAAAGAAAGCTTAGACTATGGTGTGGTGAGGAATTGAATTCCCAAGCTAGTGGTGGCCTCCTTGCATGAATTGGTGGAGAATTGAGAAGTGGATGATGGAAAACCTCCAAGTGTGTGTGATTGTGTGTTTTGATGCTTGAAGGAGAGGTAAGATGGTGTGAAATTCAAGAAGTAGGGTATTTATAGTGTTGGGGTAGGGTTTGGGTGTGATATTTGCAAGTAGGTCCCTCAAAAATGGAGAAAACACGAGTTTGGCACCGAGAATGGGATGGCCCGGCCGGGTGGGGAAGTGGCCCGGCCGGGCGGAGGAGTTGGTCGAACAAAATAAAAACAGGGGGTCGGCCGCCCGGCCGGGCGGGTGAAGTGGCCCGGCCGGGCCAAAAGTTCGTAAATGATGATGCAAGTTGACCTGTTCGGCAGCCCGGCCGGGCGAGTGATGCCGCCCGGCCGGGCCATAACTTCGACTTGAGCCCAGAATTTGGTACGCGACCGCCCGGCGGGGCGAGTGATGCCACCCGGCCGGGCCAAACTTTCGTATTGGCTCCTTTGCTCGTTTTCGTCCTCAAACTTCGTCCCTCCGTATCTTGAGCTTCCGACCTCCGATCGACTCGATTCTTTTAGCTATTCCACTCCGTTTTTCGAGCCGGATCCAATGGTACACTCCTCTTTCCGATCCAATGACTTGTGGTATGTATTTTGCTCTCAATTTCATCGTATTTCCTATAAAATCGACAAAACACAACATTTCTCTCATTTCGGCTTAAACAATCATATTCCATGCATAAATCACTGAAATCTCATCAAAAACATGCTTCACATGTACCTCTAAATTGTGTAAATTCCACCCGAATCACTATACATTTGAGAATGTCAACTGGGGCGTTTATTGTGTTTCTTGGTACAAACTCGATCTTTTTGAGCTCACACAAACCACAACATGTTGCTTGTTCTTCTACTGGGTCTGAATATCGTTCTAAGGGTTCATCACGTCTTTCCTCGTATGTAAATTCAACTATCGTTCGTGTACTTTTGGATCTTCCAGAATTGACACCTTTGGGCATACTTCTCAATTCAATGCTTGCTCTTGAGCTACATCGTCCTCTTACCCTTCAATCTGAACATCCAATGTTCGTTAAGGACCTGGAACGGTTCTTCATTCTGTAAGTGTTTCTCACTTACCCTTCCATCCGAACATCCAATGGCCGCTAAGGATCTAGAAATGTTCTTCATTCTGTAAGTGTTTCTCACTTACCCTTCAATCATTACGTAAGTGTTTCTTACTTACTCGTCTAACTGAAAATCCAATGGTCGTTAAGGACCTGAAAATGTTCTTCATTTTGTAAGTGTTTCTCACTTACCCTTCAATCCGAACATCCAACGGCCACTAAGGACCTGTGTACGGGACAATAACGTCTTACGGAGATAGAGTCAAACTCTAGTCTCGACTTTCGTGTATTAGTCGGTGTCAGCATTTAATCTTCGTCTACACATACACCTCAATATTTCTAACAAAATGTTCTTAATTTTGTAAGTGTTTCTCACTTACCCTTCAATCCGAACATCAAATGGCCGCTAAGGACTTGGAAATGTTCTTCATTTTGTAAGTGTTTCTCACTCATTATGTAAGTGTTTCTCACTTACTCTTCTATCTGAACATCCAATGGTCATTAAGGACTTGAAAATGTTCTTCATTTTGTAAGTGTTTCTCACTTACCCTTCAATCCGAACATCCAACGGTCACTAAGGACTTGCAAATGTTCTTCATTTTGTGAGTGTTTCTCACTTGCCCTTTTATCTGAACATCCAATGGCTACTAAGGACCTAGAAATGTTCTTCATTCTGTAAGTATTTCTCACTTACCCTTCAATCCGAACATCCAATGCCACTAAGGACCTGGAAAGGTTCTTCATTATGTAAGTGATTCTCACTTACCCTTCCATGTAAACATCCAATGGCCGCTAAGGACCTAGTAATGTTCTTCATTATGTAACTATTTTCACTTACCCTTCAATCCGAACATGGTCTTTAAGGACCTGGAAAGGTTCTTCATTCTGTAAATGTTTCTCACTTACCCTTAAATAATTTTGTAAATGTTTCTAACTTACATTTCTATCCGAACATCCAATGGTCGCTGAGGACCAAGAAGCCTCTTAGGACCTGGATAGGTACACTCTCCGATGTGAAATATCATATGTAAAACTCTGAGGCATGTCAACCATACACAATTAAAAGATAGGCATGTTAGTCTCATGTTCTGAAATCATGAATCATTATAAATCTTTAATGATGGATTCTAAATCACACAGTAACCGCATAAACTCAACATACGAGTTGCCTACTCATGCTTTCTAAAGTTCCAAATCATTTCCAGTTTCTAGCCATATTTATCATATTGACTTCACACATTAAATTGTACATCAAGTCAACTGAGATAGATTTCCACTTAAATATTTTCAAGATAAGTTTATTTTAATCACGAGTATAAATTAGACCTGCACGTTTCTACACTCAGCTAAACTAATAGTAGTCCAACTTATCAACTACAAGCCATCAGTAGGTTCTTGTTGTTTTACACTCGCATTCTATTCATCTCATATTATTTGCATCGACTTAGTTTCACCAAGTCTACTATCAACTAATACAATTTTTTGAAAAATAAAAAAAAAACTATTTATCCTTACCCTCTAGATGGACATTTATTCATCTCAATTTTTCATTCTTAATTTTTAACTGATTTACACAATCTACCCCTTTGTTTTATTTATTTATAAAAATTTAACAAATTTCCCTTCAAAACTCTACTCATCACACATTTCTCCTAAATTTTTAAAAAAAAAATAAATTGCACTCTGGGTACAAATACCTCTAGGACGGAGGGAGTATAAGTCATTGAGTTTAGCCGAGTCGTACTTAATTTGAGTTTTTTTATCGAATTGAGCTCAATCGAGTTCAAGTCGATTTCAAGAAATGAGTCAATAAGTTCGAACTTAACACTACTAGAATTGACTCATTTGTACCCCTACTAATGATCTTAGGATAATCTTGATCGAGAACGGTATGGAGAGGGAAAGGGAAAATGCCGAGACAAAGCAACTATAGCAATGAAGAACTTGTCAAAGCAAGCACCATCCAAAATGGTACAAAAAGTCGAATAGGATGCAGTTAATTTGTGAAGAACGTACACACAAATGCAAATTAAGCTGAATAGTACAGTTTAATCCATCAAAGAGTGACTAAAGAAAACAATTAATTAAAACTGCATAAACCCTGCGGGGAAGGCACAGAAGAAGATTGCGATGGTCACGGTTAGGTATCCTGCAAGTCGAGGTTCGTGCCAATATGCGTTGCCACTAGGCGTGGTGGACGATGCGCCTGGGGTGGAGACAGGGATGGTGGTAGCGGCGGAGGTGGTGGTGTTGGAGAAGATAGCAGCATCAGGGGAGTTTGCAGGCAAGTTTAGCAGCTCTGTTCATTCCAAATATAATAAGGTAAAGCAAATTGGTAATAGTTGTAGTCCTAATTATTTGTTAGATGTCAACAAAAAATTACCCATTTTTCCACCAATACCCAATCCATAATAAATACTCCATTAATTGTGGTATATATTATCATCAAGTAGTTATAAATAAGGGTTTAAATTAATGGAGTAGTATTTTTTTTTTTTTTTTGATATCTTAATTAATTAAAAAAATTGAATTATGTGAATGGATTAAATCAAACATATATTAGAAACAGAACTAGTGTGGAGTTTTTTAACATTTGTTTGATGATGAATTTAAATATTTAATGTGATATTGTGTAGGTTGTAGTATTATCCTATTTTCGCTTATTTCATTATTAATTAATTGTTTGTCTTTCCCTCACCCTCCAATTAATTTTTTTTAAAGGACCCATTAAAGTTTATAGGACAACTCATGACTTTAGCATGTACAAACACATCTTAGGTTTGGGGGGTAGCATTAATATTTCTTAAATAAGCTAGTTTAAGAGACTTGATAGCTCAAGATTAACCAAGCTCGATCTCCTCGATCTCTTTGTAAAAGAACAAAAAATTAAATTAATTCCACTTTATCCATAGACAAATAGTATTTCAATATTTTCAAACATGTAGTAATTTGTTAAGGCCAGGGCGTTAGTACACGTAGTGTGTCATGATAATCCAATAATAAAAGAAGAAATTATGTTGATTAATGAAATGAAAATTCGGAATTTTGACCGCATATGTTTGTCATATTTATTTTTAAACATTCTCGTTGATGAATAAAATGTGAATCGAGTAAGCTAGGGTCATGAGTGTTATAAGTAGTTTTTTTTTGGATAAAAGTAGCGGAATTTTAAACCCCAAATTAACTGAAAGAAAAAAAGAAGGTATTCTTACTTGGGCATTCATTGATGCTAGCATTGGAGAGTTTACAGACAGAGGGCAGCTGCAAGAGGCGTGATTCCTGCACGCCCATGCTCTTGATGGCGGGATTGGAGCCGTTATGGATCTGCTGAATAATGAAGCAAAGGCAGGCCGGATTCTCGTCCTTCATCTCCGTGACAGACTCGCAGCAGTCCTTGCTCGGCGCCGTCGCCTTGGCCGTGGCGAAGGGCAAGCACTGCGTCACCTTCTGCAGCACCGTCGAGCACTTTACGGCCAGCGACTCGTCTCCCTCGGCCACTAATCCCAAAACCAACAAGCAAACCACCGTAGCCAAGATGTAGTTCATTTTCTCCATTTTTGGGTTGGTGTGAGATTAATTAGGAGAAATTGTGTGAGAGACTAGTTATTGATCGAGTAGAAGAAGAGGCAGTTGGGAGGAGTGAAGGCCAGGGCATTTAAGAAGATAGTGGGTGGGTGGGGATATGCTCCGCCAGTGCCGCCATTAATAAGGTTAAGAGAGCTGCATTGACCACGCGGCGTGTTTGCCCCCACGTGGACGCTTCCTTCATTCACAACTTGGAATTTCAATTTCACATCTCCTATTTATGACTCATAACTACTTGCTTGGGACGGTGCACCATTAAACCCATCGACATCAAATTCACACATTATTTTTTATTTTATTTTGTCAATAATTCATCCTAACAAACCCTCTCTCCATCCAATTTTATTACTCCACTATTTAGAAAGATGGGCTATTAAAAATTGATTTTTAAAAAAAATGTGATTTTACTATAATACCATAGTTAAAAAAAATATTACTCCCTCCGTCCAATTTTATTATGTCAATTTCTTCGGGCACGAGTTTTAATGAATATTGATTAATTTATTCATAAAGTAGATAACTTGAGGGTATGATAGGGTATTGTGGGGTTCATTTGTAAATAAATGATTGTTTATGAAAAAAGTGAATGACAAAGTGGGTAAATAAGGGGTAGTTTCCACAGCCCAAGATGAGAGAGAGCGAGGGCGAGAGAGAGTGGCGGGTGGTGGGGAGGGGAAAAGGGGTAGTTTCCGGCCAACATCCCCGGCCTTCCGAGCGTTACCCGGTGAGGCAGTATAACAAACCCAGCCATAGGTCTAACCCTAACCCCGGAAACAATGGTAGACAGGTATTCGATCGACGTTTCGCATTGCAGAAGTATAAATCTCAACCCCGGCAGGGAGAAGCAACAGACTCCATCACATTCTTCGTTAAGAACTTCCCGGCGGATTGTAGTTTGGACAGCCTCTATAGATGCTTCAGCGAGGTTGGGGAGGTACAGGACGTTTTTCGCCCAAGAAAACTGGATAAAGAAGGCAAGCCTTTTGGTTTTGTGAGGATAAGAAAAGGAGAAGATGAGGAGAGAATGCTGCTGAGGTTGAATAACGTGTGGATTGGAAGTTACAAACTAAGGGTTTTTGTTCCAAAATTCCAGAGGGAACAACCACGTGGAGAGCCGAAGGTGCAACAACTCCCACCAGCTACCGTTGAGGTCCAGGTAAACAATATGTCTTACGCCAGTAGACTAATGGGAAAAGGGGCGCCAAGTTGTGATGTGATACGACCTGAAGAAGTCTTCCAATTCCAAACGACGGAGGCGGAAAAGGGAAACATAGAAAAGTGCTTCACAGGATACATGAAAAGGAACTTCTCCTGGGAGACTCATGGGGAGGAATTACAGGGAGAATGCAGTGGGAAACTCAATATTAGGAACATGGGTGGGAATATGCTACTCATTCAAAGCACAACAATGTCACTAACGGAAGAAGAAATTAAAGGATTCGACGAGTGGACATCCTTTTGGTTTGAATGGTGTAGGCCATGGAGGGATATTGATGTAAACCAGTATAGACTGACTTGGACAAAGTGGCATGGTGTCCCCATGCACGTTTGGAATATGAGGTTCTTCGCAGAGATGAGCGGTCGTTTTGGGACCTTCGTTAAGCTTGATGATCCTCCTGGAAGGGATATAGCTAGAGTCCTCTTATCCACATGACTCAGTCCGGTGGATAGATCGATGAAAGTGCGGATTGATGGGAAGGTCTTCTCCATAAGAATCAGCGAGGAGCCGACATGTTCATGCTCCTGGGCGTCGCTAGCGGAGGACAGTGATTCATCAGATTCAGACTCACAGTGGTCGGCGTTTTCCAAATCAGAAGGTCAGTTCAGCGACTCCGAGGGGCCGGCGGCGGCATCGTTCAAAGATGATACGGATGGAACCCTTGAAATCGCACCAAACGATTCAAATTCCGTGGGCCAGGGGGGACCCCCTGAAAAAGTGGGCAAGTCTCAATCCCCAATGACGGCGAAAATTAAATACGCTGACGTGGGAGAGAGCGTATCTCTAGAAGGCGGCATTAAACAGTGTCTTGGGAGGGACCCACAATATCCATGTGGAAGTGTAAACGACGGCACGTGGGGAGTAGATCAGGGGGACAAAGGTTTTAATGCTGGTGAAAGGACCGTATCCACAGCCCAACTAGAGGAACCCAATATAAATGTCGAAGTGGGCCTGGGTCTGGAGAAAGATCCCAATGCAGGGAGGCCCACACACGACTTAATGATTACTGGGGATATCCTGGCTACCTTAGCACAAACCCAAGAAGAAGCAAGTGGGCCAAATAGTATGGGAAGTCCAAGTCAGATAAGCGACAACAACCCGTCAAATAGAGCACAGATCCAAGATAAATTTAGTGGGCCTGACAAGGGGGAAAGCCCAGAAGTTTCTACCCAAGATGATCAATACACGGCCCAGGCTCGTTCTGCTGATAGAGATGCAAAAGAATCACGGGAACCGAGACAACCAGATGTAGATCCCAAGGCACCGTCACAACTTGATCAAGAGAACCAAACCGCATCCCACCAAACACATCCGCAAGAGCCAACTCCCACAGCCCGAAACCCATCGAACAGAACCGCCACGGCAAGCGGAACCCCAAGCGACCCTGAAGCTCAAACGACCCAAGAGATGACGAAGACAAAGAGGACCGGAAAACACAATAACAAAGGCAGAGGAAAAGGGGCAGCGAAGGCTGAAGCGAGAAGGAAAGAATTGGAAAATTGGGGGGATTTCATAGGCAACATTGAATCTGACGTAGGGGTGCAAAATACTGTCAAATCGCTGAAACAGAGGAAGGAGGAGGCTGAATTGACCTGGGATTTCGGGAAGAAAATCGGGGTTACCAGTACGACCGGAGATGCCATGATGGTTGATCGCTTAATTGAATTGGACGAAGCAAGAGAGACGCTTAGTTCGGTGGGTTTGGGAGAAAAGAAAAAGTGTTATTTATGAAGATCCTGTCAATCAACATAAGGGGCTTGGGGAGCATAGTGAAGAGGAAGGAGGTTCAGGCTTTAATTTGGAAACATAAGGCAGATATTTGTTGTATCCAGGAGACAAAGATGGAAAACGCCGATGAGAGAGTTTGTAGAGAAATATGGGGCTCGGGAGTCTTTGGTTGGACGGCTCGAGGGGCGATCGACAGAGCGGGTGGAATTTTAACATTGTGGAATGTAGAGAAATTTGCATGCTCTAGCTACTGGGAAATGCCTGGGGCGGTGATTATCAATGGTTTCTGGGGTGTAGAAAGGAGGAAGTGTTGTATAATAAATGTGTACGCACCCTGTGCACTCAGAGATCGTATTGATCTATGGGACCGTATTAATCTCCTAATCCAACAGAACGACAACACCTGTATGTGTATCTTGGGTGACTTTAATTCAATCAGAACAGAGGAAGAAAGGGTTGGCAGAAGCAGCACAATCAACAGAAACGACATCAAATGTTTCGACGATTTCATTGGCAGGTCTGGGCTCACAGATTTACCCCTCCACGGGAGAAAATTCACATGGTACAAACCAGATGGGAGTTGCAAAAGTAGAATAGATCGTATCCTGGTTAACGACTCCTGGTTGCACGATTGGCCCCATTCGGTGCAGAAAGGCTTAAACAGATCAGTGTCAGACCATTGCCCCATTCTCCTTGAAACAAAGCAGGTTGATTGGGGCCCAAAGCCGTTCAGATTTATAAATGCATGGCTGACCCACCCGAATTTTAGAGAGGTCGTCACAGATGTTTGGGAAAATTCCCAGATAGAGGGCTGGGGAGGATACGTGGTAAAAGAAAAGCTGAAAATGTTGAAAGAAAGACTGAAGATTTGGAACAGGGAGGTCTTTGGTTGTATGGACAGCAAGGTTGACAACCTGAGAAGGGATCTCCAGCAACTGGATACGATGGACGATATTTTTGGTCTAGACGATGACGAAATAGTTCGGAGAAAGGAAACAGCGGCACAACTAATGTTGAACATGAACAAGAGGAACAGCCTTTTAGCACAGAAGGCACGGGTAAAATGGATAAGAGAAGGAGACATCAATTCTAGTTTCTTTCATAAGACGGTGAACCAGCGCCGAAAATTCAACGAAATCACCGGGTTGCAGATTGAAGGGAACTGGGAAGAGGAACCAAATCTAGTCAAGCAGGGGATCAGGAATTTCTTTGAAAGCCATTTCAAAAAAGGTCAAGGGAATAGACCAGATGTGGGTGAGGATCTTGTACAGAAGAAACTTAGTGCGCGTGATAACGAAATGCTAATCCAGCCTTTTACGGAGCTAGAAGTGAAGGAAGCTATATGGAATTGTGATGGGTCAAAGAGCCCAGGTCCGGATGGTTTTAACTTTCGTTTCATTAAGGAATTCTGGGAAGTAGTAAAAGGCGATTTTATGAAGATGATGAGGGACTTCCATGTGCACGGCAAATTGGTAAGAGGGTCGAACCCCTCCTTCATCGTTTTGATCCCGAAAAAAGAGGAGGCCAGATCACTTAGCGACTATCGTCCAATTTCTCTTATTGGTTGCGCCTACAAGGTACTAGCAAAAGTTCTAGCTGGAAGATTGAGCAAAGTTATTGACAACATTATCTCAGAAACCCAGAGTGCATTTATTAGAGGAAGACACACTTTAGATGGCGTGGTGATTCTGAACGAGACCATAGAAGAAGCGAAAAGAAGAAACATTGAAAGACTGTTCTTCAAGATCGATTTCGCGAAAGCATACGACTCGGTGGACTGGGCTTTCTTAGACAAGATGCTTGAACAATTTAATTTCAGCTTAAAATGGAGAAGATGGATTACGGAGTGCGTCTCCACGGCCTCGGCTACGGTCCTCGTCAACGGTAGCCCCTCGGGGGAATTCAAATTAGAACGTGGGTTAAGGCAAGGCGATCCACTATCACCACTGCTCTATCTCTTAGTGGCCGAAGGCCTGTATTCTCTAGTGTCCAAGGCAGTGAGGGAGAATTTGTTCACAGCAGCAGAATTGGGCAGAAATAACTTGAAGATCCCACTCCTTCAATACGCGGATGATACGGTGTTTATTGGAAATGCAAGTATTGAAAATGCCTGGGCTATGCGGAGAATCCTGAGAGTCTTTGAACTTCTGTCGGGACTAAAGGTGAACTTCGATAAATGCAGTCTTATGGGAATCAACGTCGACCGTACAAGACTGGAAAGCATGGCAGCTATACTTGGATGTGCAGTGGGAAATGTCCCGTTTTCGTATCTTGGAATCCGAGTTGGTGCTAATGTCAGAAGGACCTCGGAATGGAATCACTTGGTGCAAAAGCTAGGTCGGAAACTGAAGTCGTGGGAGACAAAGAAAATCTCGTTCGGGGGGAGAATTACACTTCTAAAGGCGGTTCTGACATCAATACCTGTGTACCATTTTTCCTTCTACTTACTACCAAAAAAAACCTTGAAATCTTTAGTTTCTGTGTGCTGCAAATTCTTATGGGGTGGAAGGGAGAATGTGAGAAAAATTGCATGGATCAAATGGGAAACCATTTGTCGGTCAAAAAAAGAGGGGGGCTTGGGCGTGAGAGATTTTGGGTGTTTCAATAGGGCTTTGATGGGGAAATGGCTGTGGAAATTTTTGAATAATAGTGATAGTTTGTGGGCCCAGGTAGTGAGATCTCTGTATGGGAGCATAGAGGCTGGGGGGGACGGTAATTTGGGGCTGCCATATGGGAGGGGGGTCTCTTCATGGTGGAAGGGGGTGATCTCCATTGGGGTGGGTTCAGAGGGCGAATGGTTTAAGAGTAATGCAATTAAAGTATTAGGAGATGGGGCTGGGACGAAGTTCTGGGGGGAGGTATGGGCGGGAAATGCTACGCTTAGAGTACAATTTCCTAGATTATTTAGGCTGAGTTCGGGTTCGGAGAGATGCATTAGTGAGATGGGACAGTGGATTGACGGGACATGGAGGTGGGTTTGGGAGTGGAGGAGAGAGCTTTTAGATAGAGAGAGGGAGAGTCTAAATAATCTAGCGGCTGTGGTGTGCAGGTACACTTTAACGGAGGGCAAATCGGACGGATGGAGATGGAAAGCAAGTGCGAATGGAATGTATAGCTCAAGCACAGCCTATCACCTTATGCAAGTTGCTGAAGCCGCGAGGACAGAAGGCCCACCAAGTGGACAAGAGTTCGAAAAAATCTGGAGAAACATAGCACCGTGCAAGGTCGCGGCCATGTCATGGAGGCTTCTCTGGGATCGGCTACCCACGAAAAAGAACCTGAGACGGAGGAACATCATTGCTGCGGACGAGGGAGCAACCTGTACGCTGTGTGGGGTTCCTCCAGAAACAGCCGAACACTTGATGCTAGGCTGCCCACGAGCCTACCAGGTTTGGACCGACATCTTCAACTGGCTGGACTGCCCCATGGCTTTTCACTCTCGAATCAAGGGCCACTTCCTACAATGCTCTAGCTTTCTGCCGACAAAAACTGGTAATAAAATTGCAGCTGGAGTATGGTCATGTGTTGTTTGGAATATCTGGACTTGGAGGAACAAAATCATATTCGAAAATGGAATTTGGGATAGAGGAAGACTTGTGAATGAAATTAAAGGCCGCCTGTGGAGTTGGTGCTCAGCTGCCACAATCATCAAGCAAGGAGCATCCTTTCGAGAGTGGCTTGATGATCCAATCAACACCCTTTAGGCGTGGCTAAGAATCATCAGGGAGCTACCATGTCTTCATCTTATTTTCCTAGCTTTCTTCTGCTGTGTTTATCTGATTGTATACTGTTTTGTGGCTGCTTTGCACTTCTTGTGCCACAACAGTTTTTCTCTCTTTTGTTTTAATAAAAATTGCATTCACTGATCAAAAAAAAAAAAAAAAAAAGTGATAGTAGGAGGGTGAAGATAAAGTAGGATGAACAGTATTATTTCCAAAAAGGGTATGGACATAATAAAATTGGACAATCAAAAAAGGAAAGTGAAAATAATGAAATTGGACGGAGGGAGTATAATATTCAGTCATTGGTATTTTTAACCTTTTATTAAATTTTTAATATTCAAAATCTGAATGTTTAGCATCGTCCTTTTATTATATTCATATTTTTCTTTTTTATTATTATGTTCATTCTCATTTTAAAAATAATATCATTCACACTATTTTATCTACCCTCCAATCATTACTTATTTATTCAAAATTAAATGTCATTTGACTTTATTTATAAACAATCACTTTATTTATAAGTTAACTCTACAATATCTCATCTTACCCTCAACTTATCTACTTTTTACATAAACTAATCAACACAATGTATTCAATAAAATATGTGCCCAAACTAATGAGCATAATAAATTTGGATGGAGAGAGTATAATATACTACCTAACAAATACCCTTATGGAGTAATTGGTAAAGCCAAAATGGGATATCCTAAAATAAATTTTAGATTTAGTTTTACAAAAATTTATATGAAATATATATAATTAAGGTAAATTTTGGGTAAAAATTTGTGGGTCGGACCCAAGTCAACATGGGTCAAATTTAATTAAAATATATTTTTTCGCTTTCAAGTATTGTTTTACTACATGATCAAATATTGTCACTACAAGTTCAAAAATATTTTGAATGCTTCATTTTTTAGGCGAATTCTTCATAATATTTTAACATGTAGTAGTACACTTTTATTCTTGTAATGATAATATTTTGACATTCTATTAACATTAATATATTGTCACGTAGTAAATCATCTACTTGTGACCCGCAAATTTTTTGAGCGATCCGAATCCAAACTTTTAACCCTCAATTTTTTTTAAAATGTCTTAATTAGACCCTTGCTCTTTAATTTTATTATGTAATTACTTATCTCCCTTGAACAAAATTAACTTTAATTTAATAAATAATGAGTGATGACACTCGATTTCTCCACTCATCTCTCCCACTTACCCTATCCCTCCCCATCCTCTCTCCCAATTCTCGTTACTTTCTAAAAACATCTTTTTTTTTTCTTTCTAAAAACATCTTTCTACATTGCTATTCTTCTTTACAATCACATATTTTCAGTTATAGATTTAATTTAGATGGTAAATTATTATAATACCATTATTTTAAAAATATTAATTGAAACTTTAAAGAAAAATAAACATTCTTATACACTGTAATAAGTATAGAGAATAAGACTAAAAAGAAAGTGTAGGTCTCCTATAGACTCAATTCTTTATAAGAAATTGAATCCATTTTTAAAAATGGGTAGGATCAATAATAAGGATATAATAAGCGAAAAATATGTTAATTAAATGTTGTGGTCAAAATGGTTGGACATCACCTTCTAGTTATATCCTTGAGTTCAAGTGTTCAACTCTCACATATAACACAAATATTTTTTTTATTATAAAAGTGCATGTTGGAAATAAGGAAAATGCATTTTACAATTTTGTTTATGCTACACCTTTTAGTCTTTGTTGCACTAATTTTCAACATTTTAGTCTTTGTTGCACTAATTTTCAACAATATTTTCAGTTGTTATGTTGCACCTTTTAGTTATACTCCGTCCCATATTAATTTTCATAGGTAGATGGGCACAAATATTAAGAAAGTGTAGTAATGAGTGGAGTTTTGAGGGGTAATTTTGTAAACCTTTATGTATAAAGTAAAGAATGAGTTGACTTTTGTGTATGTGTGTAGAAAAAGTAATGTCATTTATGTAAAATTGAGGATATTGTGAGGGTGGAGTTTGTAAAGGGTTTTCCATTTTAAGGGTGTGAAAGTTATTGTGGGACGTCCCAAAAAGGAAAGTGTGAAAGTTATTGTGGGACAAAGGGAGTACAATTTAAAACAAATGTGGATTTGGAGTTTTTTAGCCAAATTCATTTACACCAACTGGTATTGATGTTGCTTCTTTATCCTTCTACTTCTCTTTCTTGTTCTTCTTGCCCTTCTCAAGGTGACATTTTACTCTTTTCCTCTCCCTTTTGTTTAGGGTCTAATATCATTGTTGATGTATTCAACTTTTCAATCCTCTTCGACTTCAATGCATCAATAGAACGAGAGTAAGTTTTCAAACCTTCTTCTATAATACCAATAGCTTACTCATCTTCTTCACAACTCAAACCAAGGTTATAAAACATCCTTGTAACTTTATGCGTCCATGGTAACTTACTACCTTTCAAAGAAATTTCAATCCCTTTCCCAAACTTGTCACAAACATGTGATTTAGCTAATTTGGTCCACCTGTTTTTAATGTAAGCTTCGGCTATTATTTGAATCGAATTAATAAGAATAACTCCTAAACAATGATAACACAACATCACAAATTCTTCAAACCTCAAGCAATCACAAGTAATAAAATCCACGCAACTATCGAAAATAACCTAATTGCTACTGTCTCCCATAGGTGATGACACCTTATACACTGTTGTTGTGTCTTGTAAAGAGAGTTAGGTATATACCTGAAAATCATGTCACACTATACCAGACATTATATAACCAGTGTCGGGACATGCTCTAAAGCAAGTGAATTCATCTTGATGTTCATTAATATTGTGTTGCACTTTTCAGTTATAATAATTTACACTTTTCATTAATATTGTGTTACACTTTTCAGTTATACTGCTTGCACTTTTTAATAATATTGTGTTGCACTTTTTAGTTATAATGACTTGCATTTTTCATTAATATTGTGTTGCACTTTTCAATTATAGTGACTTACACGTTTCAGAAAAATTATGTTTCACTTTTTAGTTATACTAACTTATATTTTTAGTAAATATAGTCTTGCACTTTTCTGTTATATCGACTTACATTTTTTAGTAATATTGTGTTGGACTTTTTATTGAATAAAAAATTTCACTTAAAAGTTTTAATCACTATAATTGAAAAGTGTAAAACATTTTCACTTAAAAATTGGATAGTGGAACTTAATATTTTTTGTGAATTATTTATTATTTTATTATATATAATAATAAAATTAATATTTATTTAACGAGTATGATAGCAACCTAAATGGAGAATGTGTATATTTTTAAATATGAGTTAAATGTTTCACAACTCATTCACTCCGCAATTTTTTTTTCATTTATTATAATATATAAATATTTTAATAAATATGATAGTAGTTTAGATGGGGAGTGTAAACTTTTTTAATTTTAAGGTAAATGGTTCAAATCCTCTTTCAAACAATTTTTTAATTAACAAAAAAAAGTTAATTAATTAAAACAAAAAGAAATTAATTGATTTAGCTGGGATCATTGAGTTTAATTAAAAAATGAAAATAAATTGATGCAGGCGGTTGATATGGATCGGGTCAAACAGTTTTAATAATGGGTAGGACTAGAGTTCATGTATATATGGACTCAATTTCATAGAAGACTTTGACAAAAAGAAATTGATATGGATCGGGTCAAACAGTTTTAATAATGGGTAGGACTAGAGTTCATGTAGAAATTGATATGGATCGGGTCAAACAGTTTTAATAATGGGTAGGACTAGAGTTCATGTATATATGGACTCAATTTCATACAAGACTTTGACAAAAAGAAATTGAATCGACACCGTCACTCTCGAATTATAAACATCACTCTCAAAATAATTGTCTCTCATATGAATCAACAATGAATTTAGCGTGTCATCGGAAATCATTCAGAAAAAAAAACAACAAAAGGAAAGCAAGAATTGCGATTTGTCTAAATTTATAACTCGAAACTGAAACACCAAAAAGACATTGAAGAGGAAAATTAATTTGGGAAAAATGTTCATAAGTCCAGTGTTTTCATAACTGAATTGGGGACCAAAGCGGATTAGGCACCGGTTCACGGTCAAATCGGTAAAATAATTCTATATGTATTTTTTTTAATATTCTTTGTTACATTTAAAAAATATATATGCGTTTATAAAAATTATATTAAAATAAAAAATATTAAATTAAAATATCTCTAGCACAAGAGGATTTCAACAATTTTTTAAGGCATTTAAATTATACTTTTTGTTTAGAATATTATTGAAATAATAGTTTTTAATTCTTTGAAATAATGGAATTCATTATTAATATTGTTAATCCAAATGCAAAAGAAGTTATAACCTGTTAGAAAAAAGAATGACAAACAAACATGAAATATATTTTTGTCTCACATCGAATAAAGAGTAGAAAAATATGAGGGGAAAACAATATAAAAGCAACAATCTTAGTAAGAAAAAAATGATATATGAGATTTATGCAGGGCTGGCAATTCGTGCTATCGTGTCGTGTTTCGTGTCGACACGATAGTGACACGACACGATAAGGCCAAACACGAACACGACACGATAAGGATCTGTGTCGACACGACACGAACACGATAATTTTCGTGTCGACACGACACGACACGATAACAACACGATAATTTTCGTGTCGACATAACACGACACGATAACGACACGTAACACGATAACAACACGATAAGAAAATAAATCAATTTAAAATTGTATTAAATATATAAAAAATAATATATTTATATAAATATAAAAAATTATCGTGTCATTATCGTGTTATTATCAGATACGTGTCATTATCGTGTCGTGTCATATCAGGTAAATAACAGGTTAACGGGTTGTTAACAGGTTAATGGGTTACCTGTTAATTTTATCGTGCTTAACGGGTTGACACGAACCCGACACGAAATTTTCGTGTCGTTATCAGGTCGACCCGATAACGACACGAACCCAATAAGGCCAAACACTAACCCACAATTTTCGTGTCGGATTCGTATCGTGCTATCGTGTCGTGTCGAAAATTGCCACCCCTAGATTTATGTTTCACGTCTAATAAAAAGTAAAAGAAAAATGAGAGAAAGTAAATAAATACTCACTCCATTCACAAAATGTAGTCTCATTTGAGTGTGACACAAGTTTTAAGAAAAATGTAGATAAAGTAAGGGTATTATAGGGTATTGTGGGGTCTATTGTGAATAAAGTAATTGTTTGTGAATAA
Organism: Galeopsis tetrahit; assembly: GCA_963675135.1. NCBI lineage: Eukaryota > Viridiplantae > Streptophyta > Magnoliopsida > Lamiales > Lamiaceae > Galeopsis > Galeopsis tetrahit. The sequence continues at coordinate 32,829,472 of OY776127.1, forward strand.
ATTTGATGGCAAATTGAGTAATTAAGTGATGATTGAATGGTGATAGTTTTCATAAAGTGTATGAGACTACATTTGATGGACAAAGAATATGACGTAAATGGGACTACATTTCATGGACGAGTATATGAAAATTTCATCCCACGTCGAATAAGGAGTAGAAAAAATGTGAGAGAAAAACATTATAAAAGGAACCGAATGTTCACCGAGTCAGACCGGTTATTGACCGATTTACCGATTTTGGCCGGTCAAATCGGTTTTAACTAGTTAAACCCTTAAACTGAGTTTTGGTCATTATCCGTATTGAATCTGTGACCGGGTTCACGGTTAAACCCGATCCGATTTTAAAATCATTGCATAAGTTTAGGGCGAAGTTATTGGGGGCAGCGCGTGTAGCCCTCGCTGCCACACCAAAAGTTGTATATATCCGTCATTAGTGCTGCTAACGATCATGAGAAAGATGGAATGAGAAGTGTGGGTGGGTTAATAAATGTTTTAATTAATTTAATATTTTGAATACTAAATGTTTGTGGATGGGAATATGATGGGACGTGAATCTAATATAAAGTTTTGATTGATTTAAAAAAATAAAGATATTTTATATTATATTTTTTAATAAATCCTTATAGAATGTGTTGTATACAACAGTCATACACTGCAAAAAAAAAAAAAAAAAAAAAAATTTAATACCAAAATTTAGAAACGGACATCTAATCCGTCTCTAATAGTTACAGATTAGATACAAATTTGGTAAAAAATTGAAATTTAAAACTAAAAATAAAATTGTTTCTCATTATAAACGGATTAGCTAGATACGACTATTAGTTTCGAGAGTTTCAATGGTGAATTTGTTTATAGTAATCACAGTTGTTGTAATTTTATTATTACCTACCGATTCAATTAGAAAATGTCGAATGATACATCTAAATTTTTCCGTAATAACCAATCAATATGTAAAAGAAGTATTATTTGGAATGATTGATTAGTGTAATAATTGTTTGAAAATCATGTATTTGTTTTGCTTAATCTCATAGGATTTTATGCATTATTCACACTAAATTGACTCATTACATTTAATTTTGAGAAATACAATGTTTTATTATTTTTGTAGGTGAAATGGTGAATTTTACTTGAGGTGTGTTATTTGCCCCTCCAAGAATGTTAGATGCACTTCCCCGATACACGTACCCCTCAGCAGAAACGTAAGATAGATGCACTCCCCCAAATTACCTTTTGTACCATTTCTCTAAAAAAAATCTATGATAAGTGCACCCTCCACAAAAACTCCAATTTTTCTCTTTTCTTCTTCCCCACCTCATTCTTTCTCCACCCTCCTTCTACCTCAACTAGCTATCGCCGCCCTTTGCCCAAGCCAATTGTCGCCCACTTTTCATTTCTTTTTTTCTATTCCGCAACAACAATTGGGGGCAGCGCCGCCCATCCTCCCTCTGCCCAGCGTCGCCGCTGCCCTTCACCCCACCCAAAGTCGTCCATCACCACACCACCTCTCTTGGCCCAGCGTCCTCCGTCCCACAGGAATTTGCACACTTTCCATATATGGATGTCCCATACCAATTTGCACACTCCATAAAAGGAAATATCTTCACAACCCTCACCCTTGAAATATACTCATATTTACTCATATGCCATTACTTTTCCACACCCAATCTACTTTTTACTTTACTTTATTAATAAAAGTTTACAAAACTACCCCTCAAAACATCAATCATTACACATTTTCTTACACATTTCTTAAAATGTGTGCCGATCAAAGGGTGCAAGTTCCTTCGGGACGGAGGGAGTATTTTTTTTTTTTACTTTTGAACCTTTATTGTTGAAACTTTTAATTTTTTAATTTTCTTTCGACGAGAGTGTTTTTCGTCGACAAACCAGAGTCATCGAGAGTGTATATTGTCGACTCTGGTTTGTCGAAAATAAGATTTTTTTTAAATTTCTAAGTTTTGTTTTTAAATTTCTAAATTTATTTGGGGTGGTAGTAGCTGCCAAAGGTGGGGCGGAGGCTGCTAGAGGTGTGGCGGCTGCGGCGACTGCCTCTCCAATTAGGGTTAGGGTTAGAATGAATTTTAAGACGAGTGTATCTATATATTTGTATTTTACTAAAAGGGCAAAACAAGTACTCACTCCGTCCACCAAAAGTGTGTTCATTTCTTTTTTTTGGTAAAAACAAAACGTGCTTATTCTATTTAAATATTTAACTTTTAAGCATTTTTTCTATTTTATTAACAAGATTGAGTATCCACCAACAATATTCTTTACTCGTTACCTCAAATATCTTTTTTATAATTAAAATATAATTTTTTTTAGAAACATGTATAAAAAGAAGATAGCACACTTTTGATGGACGAAGAAATTATTTTTCATGAATATTTAATTAATAAAAGTGGAGGGGGAGTGAATTGGTGGAGGGGCGTATAACCCACGCCATTAAGAAATGAATAGCAATATGCAATTATTTTCGAGGGACAAAGTGTAGGGAACGGTTATATACACACAGGGTTATTGAGGACACCCACTAACTAAACCCACACACCGTAAGATGAGGACACCCACACTGAAAACCCAAAATACCCCTTCTTTAATAAATTTTAACACCCACCACATTTATTCAAAACCCTAATTTTTTTCTCATTATCCCCTCCCCTCTCCAAACGGCTTCGGCGGCCAACTTCCCTCCCTCTCTAGCTGCGTCGCCGACCTCCTACCTCCCCAGCATCGCCGCCCTACCCCTCCCAAGGTGTCGACTATAAAAAAAAAGAAAACAAATTTTCGAATTTTTTTACCAAATTAGGGTAAATCGATTTTTGTATTGTTTCATAATTTTGTTTTTGAGATTTAGGATTTTTTGGAATGAATTCTTTACAATTTGCTTGCTTTTGGGTCATTTCAATTTTTGTATTGATTTTATTCGAATGAATTGAAGCTGTTGTTTGGTTTTATTTTTTATTCATTTTCATGTCGAAATGTGTATGGTGATTGTGGTCTTGGGCGTGGTTGTGGTTGTGGTGGTGGTAGACTGGTAGGGGACGATGTTGACGGAAAGAGTGATGGGTGTACTAATCACAATACATTTATTTAATTTTTAGGCGGGGGTAGAACTGACATTTCACCCTTAACAAATTTGTAAAAAAGGTCTCGGTGGGTGTACTCCACAAAATCGTGTGTGCGTATAACCATGGCCCAAAGTGTATAAGTTGAAGGCCCAATGAAGTAGGCCCATTTAAAAATCGTGATAGCCCATACCATTTCACCTTGGGCCCATCACAAAACTCTCATCCAAAAAACTGAAAAAAGTCAGCAGAGCCGTGAGCTGCTGGGATAAAAAGAACATAGCAGCATTTCATTAGATATAAATTTTAGATTTTTAGCTTTGATTGTTTTTTTAGGGTCTGACTATTTACGCCTCCATTTCGGTTTAGAACACTCCCATGCACCCCCCTTAAATTGGTTTGAGATAGATGCACCCCTTTAATTGTCATAAATGTCCTTCTCTCATAAAATTCCGATTACTACCCACACCCCCCTCAAACCCTAATTTCTCCTCCATATTTCATCTTCTTCTTCTTCTCTCCCCTCCCCAAACCACTCCACCGCCCTCGCCCCCACCGCTGCCGACACCCGCCCTCGCCCCCACCGCCGCCGACACCCGCCACCGCGGCTGCCCTTGCCCCACCCTTCCGCCCCCTCGCCGCTTTCTGTAAAAAAAAAAAAAAATTGTTTCCAGCGTCCGCGCGGCCGCTGGTGCCCCGCCCCCGCTCAACCCATCCTTCCGCCGTTCTCCCCCTCCCTCTCCCTTCTCGATCTATAAAAAAATAAGCAATCCCGCGGTCGTTGCCCTTGCCCATCGGCCGCCGCCCCCGCCCATCGGCCCCCCTCCAGGTTTGATTTTTTTTGTTTTTTTTTTCTTATTTTTCTTAATTTCGACCACTCTAGGTCGATCAAAATACACCCTCGTCGACAACAGGGTGTCGACGAGTTAATTTTTTTTTTTTCGATCAAGAAATGTCGACCATATTCACTCTCGTCGACAACAGGGTGTCGACGAGAGTGATTATGGTCGACACTGGTTTGTCGAAAATTATTATTATTTTTTTTTTAAATTTTCTAAGTTTTACCTGAATTTTTTTTACTGGTGTTTGGTCTATTTTGTGTGTTTCGTGGTGATTAGGCGGCGGCGACGACAATAGTGTTGATGGGTAAAAAATAGGTTTAGGGTATGTTTACTTTTGGTTTTAAAAACCAGATTTTGGATTTCAAGATTCAAAACCCGTTTTACTTCGGGATTTAAAAACTGGTTTTTAAAATCCACTCAAAACCACTCCTATCAAACATATTGATTTGACATAAAGTTATATTATATAATATTACTTCAATCATTATATTCTTTCTCAACAATAATATAATAATACTATAATAAGATAATAATACAATAATATAATACATTTAATCATTACACACTTAACTAATCATTATAATCTCATCAAATAATAATATAATAATACAAATTCATTCAATCTTACAATTTGATTTGACATAAAGTTAAATCTTTCACTATTCCAAAACCCAAAAGAAACACACATATTACTATTCATTGGGATTTCAAAAACCAGGATTTCAAAAACCCGGTTTTGAAAACCACCCAAAGCCCAAAGTAAACACCCCCTTAGGGTTTAAAGGTGAAGGAGGGGTGTAGTTAGTAATAGAGATGCATTTAGTAGTGTAATATAACTTAAAGAGTATTTTTGATTTTTTACATTATTATTATATTATTAAATTGACAGGGGGAGTGTTTTAAACCGAAATGGAGGTGTAAATAGTCAGACCCTTTTTTAATTCACAACAAAAAAAAGGGCAAAATCGCAACGGGTCTGACTATTTACACCTCCATTTCGGTTTAGAACACTCCCCCGATTGATGCACCCCCCCTAAAATTTGTTAGGATGGATGCACCCCCACTAGAATTGTCCTAAATACCCTTTTATCTTAAAAAACTATTTACTAGACACACCCCACCCCAAAAACCCTAATTTCAACCCTAATTTCTCATCTTCTTCCTTTTCTCCTTCTCCTCCCCCTTCCACACCCCATTGTCGTCCCCCCTCCCTCCCCCAATCCACTCGCTGCCCCACCTCGATTCAAGATGCCAAGCGCCACCCCCTCCCTCTCCTTTCTCTCTTTCTCCCTTCTTTTTTTTCCTGCGTATTGTTTCTGCCCTCCATCCCTCCCTCTCTTCCTCCCCCTCCAACCCAGCTGTAGAAAAAAAAAAATCATATACCATTACCCCCAGCCCATGCACCCACCTCGCCACCAACCCCAACCTCCCAAAAGAAACAGCGTGCGACGCTGTTGAGGAAGGTAAGTTTTTTTTTTTGTTTTCTTTTCATCGACAAACCAGGGTCGACCCTTTGCATTCTCATCGATAAATTGTTGTCGACGAGAATGTATATGGTCGACCCTGGTTTGTCGATTTTTTTTTAATTTTTTTTTAAAATTTTTTTTCGACCTTTGTAGAGCGATCATATACACTCTCGTCGATAAATTATTGTCGACGAGAGTGTATATGGTCGACACTGGTTTGTCGAAAATCTTTAAAAAAAGTTTTTGAGATTTTTCTAAGTTTTTCATGAAATTTTTGAATTTTTTTTGTCCATTTTCTGTAGAAAATGGGTGTTTTGGGGTGTTGGTGGTGGTGTCGGCGGCGGCGTTGGTGTCCGCGGTGGCGACGACAGATTTTAGGTTTAGGGTTCAAAGGTTGAGTTGGGGTTTAATTAGTAGTGGGGGGTGCATTTAGTAGTGTAATATTACTCAAAGGGTATTTTCGAGTTTTTACATTATTATTATATTGTTAATATGACAGGGGGAGTGTTCTAAACCGAAATGGAGGTGTAAATAGTCCCACCCGCATGCCGCTAAAATTCAGCGAGGGATTTCCCTCGCTATTATCATTTAAAAAATCCGGCCTAAATGGCCTCACGCGAGGCAGGCCCAATCTCAACATTAAATTGCCAATATATTCCTCCAAACCTCTCGGTCTTTTTTTTTTTTTTGAATTACATTAAATACTGTAAATTAATATTATATTGGATATTAATTATATATATTTATTTAATATATATTTTACACCCATGAAATAATTAAAGGATAATGTCAAGCGGGAGTTAAGTAACTGCCCACTGACAACCGCCTGCAGAATTCTATTTAAGATGATCGGTTCTGCAGTTATTACGATTACGCATTTTCACACTCAACTGCAGAAAATCATCAGAAACAATAACATAAACAGAAGAGAATTCTGAGTAAAGAGATCATCCTTCACAGTTCGAGTGAGAGTACGTGGAATACCAACTGGTATATCAATCTTCCGCTGTAATTAAGGTATGTAGACAATCCTTAATATCCAACAATGGTATCAGAGCCATTATGTTGTTTTCCCGTACAAATTATGCCTCTAATTTAGAAAGAATACGTGTTCTTATATGTTGATTTTGCATGAACTGTAATATAATTTCTGTTTTTGATGAAATGGTAATAATGTGATTTTTTAAGAAAACACGTTATATGTTATGCATTAGGAATTCTGGGAATTTGCCTAATTAATTACCGTTTTTATAATTCTTTACGGAAATATTTTGTTTACAGTATGCTTAATTTGATAATTTCGAATATTTTCTGGCATGATTTGAAATCTCTTCTTGTTACTAGTGTGTAGCACATTGAATGAGGATCCCGTTGATATATTATACGTTATTTTTGGCTATATATTGAATTAGTTATGATTTTTAGAAGAATTTACGTTTTTTTGTATATATTCTGTTTTTTCTGAGAATATTAGGACTGTTCTTTGAGAATTAGATAGAATACAAGGACTTTAGCGTAAATTTTCCGAAAATATAATTTTTTTTAGTCAAATATCAGATCATAATTGAAATAGATTATGATAAAATACGTTTAAATTAGAGATATATAAGCAAAAAACAAAACAGAAAAGGAATAGCGGTACAACAGTGCGTCAGAAAATTGTGGTTAATGCGTAGAGAATTGGTCAGTAAAAAAAAAAAAAAAGGGGTCACGCGCGTGGAGGTGCGTAAGGGCGCGTGCACCAGCGCCTGCCGGCGCGTGATGGTGTCTGGGGACCATTGCCGGCGCGTGACGGTGTCTGGGAGCCACTGGAGGCGCGTGGCGGCGCGTGACGGCGAATGGGAGCCACTGGAGGCGCGTTTCAGCACGTGTAGGCGATTGTAAATCCAATTTTCGCGTTTAAAAATTTCGTAAAACTCCATTTTTAAGTGATTGCATAATATGTATGTTTTTCATTTTAATTTAACATTGGATGTTTGAATTAAAATATGCATTTGATAAGGAAAGCCAGTTGATGAACATATATCACTTGTGAATATGCTAATTGCACTAGGAAAATCGTGTTTTTTCTTAGATTGCATATGATGGTAATATTCATGTGATAAGTTTGACTAATAATTATGTGTTTCTGTTTTACACATTTTTTAGGTATGGCTTGTCGAATTCGCACTATTAATTAGTACTCGAGTTTTACGAACTAAAGATCTCGTACTTCATACTTTTATGAATCATAAAATGGACCCTGATCATACTCTTAAGGAACATGGAACTTTCTTATTCGCATTGCACGACCAATTGTATTTTCTAATGACGAAAAAGATTCTACCAAGATATTTACGATATGTCATAGATGATGTTGATACTTGGGCTAAAACCTTACCTGATGATTTGCGCGATATCTTTACCGAAAAATGTTCCCAATATGATTCTACGTTTACTGGATCCCAAATCATGAAAGATTTCATTAAGGATTTTGAGGAAGCAACAAAGGTCATAGTGGAACAAGATAAGAGACGAGCTGCTAAGGCAGCATGCTTGAGGATGGGAAGTGTTCATCGATCCGATGTTCTTCGATTAAGAGGTCGAGGTAACAGTCGAATGAAGAACCCTCACATGGATCCTCTTGCTCACGTCTTTTATAATGTTGGTGCTAATGCTGCACTTAATAGTCGGGTTCTCAAGGGTGATGAAGAATCGGCTATTCCTTGGTTTTTAAAAAAGTGAAGTCGTGACAATTAGTATTTAGAATTTACTGATTGGACTTGTAATTTCATACAAACTTATAGTAGTTTATTAGGTTTACTGCTTATTGTTTGTTTATTCAATGACATGGATATTGCTTTATGATGTTTATGGATGAACGTTTGATTTTAGCATGTTGTTGAGTGGGAGTTTTAGATATTGCTTGAACTATATGCTGAAACTGATATGTTTATTGTGTTTGAATGTGGAATCTGCTAAAGATATACTTAATAAGATTGATGATTAGTAACTTCAAGTTATTTTTCGATATCATGTTTTGTGTCAAATTATTAGATGTCTGTGTTGCTTATACATAAAGCATGATAAATACATATTTATGCATTTTTTTTATCACTTCTTACTAAGACCAGAAAATGGCATCAAAAACGATTATCGCTGAGTTAAACAAAGGTGAGAAACTCAATAGTGATAATTATGACACCTGGCGCCATAAGATATGGTATGTTTTTGACGAGCAAGATGCATTGGACGCTATTAACCATGTGATGGTGGATCCGGGAGCTGGGAATGGACCTCAGGGGAGGAGAGACCAAGAAACTTACCTACTATGGAAAAAGAAAAATTCCACTGCTCGTGGCATTTTGGTAAGTTCTGTGATTGATGAAATGATTCACGAATGTGAACAGCACCCTACTGCCCATGATATCTGGGTTTATCTGCGGGAAAAGTATGGTGGCACTTCAATTACACGGCTAAGGCAGTTGACCATTAAGTTCGATACTTACAAGAAAAAACCCGATCATAACATTAGACAACACATTCGTGAGATGTCTAATATGATCAGAGAACTTAAGACTGCTGGCCATATTCTCTCTGAGGAACAACAGATTCAAGCTCTTATCCGGTCACTTCCCGATATATGGGAACACTTGAAGGTCAACTTGACCCACAATGAAGGTATCAAAACTTTCAATGATGCAGCTCGGCATGTTGAGCTGGAAGATGAACGGCTTGGAGCTGACAAGCCGTCATCAAGTGTTCTAGTTGCTGGGTCCAGTTCGAAACAAGCTTCGGGCTTTAAACGTAAACGAAACTGGAAGAAAGGCAAAGGGAAGAACGGTAAGAAACCCGAGACCGGTAATCCGGCCAACAAACATGCTAACAATCCTGAAGGAAAGAAGAAGAAAAGAAAGAATCGAAAGAAGAAAGATAAAAGCAAGATGACTTGTTATAATTGCCATAACCTTGGCCATTTTGCCCGTGATTGCCCTGAGCCCAAGAGGGACAAGGTAGTTCTTTCTAATTATTATAATAGTATGATAAATGTCTCGAGTACTGTTTTACTAACTGATTCTTATCCTTTGTGGATTATAGACTCAGGAGCGACAGACCACGTGACAAGAGACAGAGGAGCATATGTAGATTACCGTCGAGTTCCACGAGGGACGAGGTGGATCTATGTAGGAAATAATGCTCGAGTTGAAGTCAAAGGCATAGGAACTTGTCAACTTGAGTTAACTAATGGACGTATACTTATCCTACATGACGTCTTGTTTGCTCCAGAGATCTCACGGAATCTCATTTCTGTTTCAGTTCTTCTCAACTTAGGATATAATGTATTATTTACTAAAGACATGGTTATTATTAGCTTAAATAATGTGTGCTATGGTACTGGACATCTTTTCGATGGTTTTATGATTATGGATTGTAATAGAACAACTTTTAGCTATTACGAAGATCGTTCATGTTTACTAAATGTATGTTCGTCTAGTAATGCTTGCGTTGATGATCAAATTTGGCATGCTAGATTAGGTCATATTGGGCAAGATCGAATGAACCAACTTGTTAAAGCTGGACTTTTGGGTTCACTTTCAAAAGTTGAGTTGTCTAGATGTGAACATTGTCTTGCTGGAAAAATGACTAAGAAACCATTTGGAAAAGCTGTTAAAGCTGAATTTCCATTGCAATTAATTCATTCCGATATATGTGGTCCTGTAATGTGAGGGCACGACATGGAGCTTACTATTTCATTACTTTCATTGATGATTTTTCACGTTATGGTTATGTCTATTTGATTTCTCACAAGTCTGAAGCTTTGGATTGCTTTAAACGCTACCTAAACGAGGTGGAGAATCAAAAAGACAAAACAGTAAAGGTTTTACGAACCGATAGAGGACGTGAATATTTATCTGATCAGTTTAAAGAACTATGTAATGAAAAGGGCATAATCCGACAATTAACAATTCCTTATACTCCTCAACAAAACGGTGTTGCTGAGAGGAGAAATAGGACGTTGTTAGAGATGGTCAGATCTATGATGGCACAAGCTAACTTACCGATCTCTTTTTGGGGAGATGCGTTATTGACAGCTACGTATGTGCTTAATCATGTACCTTCAAAGTCAATTACTTCAACTCCGTATGAACTCTGGATATGAAGAAAACCTGATCTAAGTAACCTTAGAGCTTGGGGATCTGCAACTTTTGTACATGACTCTTCGAGTCAGTATGGAAAGTTAGGTCCACGAGGAAGAAAATGTATCTTCATAAGATACTGTGATCATTCTAAGGGTTACGTGTTAATCGGAGATCAAGGAGATGGAAGTGTGACTGAAATTGAATCACGTAACGTAATTTTTCTAGAGGATGAGTTTCCAAGTAGGGGAGGTATTCAAAATGCTGAACCAATTTTTGAGATTGAAGAGAACCACAGTCCATCTGATCCAAGTGGGAGTGATTTGACTAATAATGTGGATCTTGATAGACAGTTACCTGTTGAAGATCAAATGGATCTTGATAGAAATCAATCTCGGAAAAGCTCTAGGAAACATGTGCCGAAAAGGCATTGTGACATAGAGGGACATGCCTTCTTTGTTTCTCTAGAAAACGGGGATGAAATTCCGATAGATGAGGAAGAGCCTAAAAACGTACATGAGGCTTTATCTTGTCCAGCAAAAGGAAAGTGGAAGAAAGCAATGGAAGAGGAAATGGAGTCTATGAGATCAAATCAAGTCTGGGAACTTGTAGATCTACCAATTGGACGCAGAGCAATTGGGAATAAATGGATTCTCAAAATTAAAAGAAAGGCTGATGGATCTATAGAGAGGCATAAAGCTCGCTTGGTGGCAAAAGGATATACCCAACAAAAGGGTATAGATTATGAAGAAACCTTTTCCCCAGTAGTGAGATTTGCCTCAATTCCTCTACTGCTAGCTATAGTAGCTAGTATGGATTTGGAATTACATCAAATGGACGTTAAAACTGCTTTTCTCAATGGAGAATTAGAAGATGAAATCTACATGCAACAGCCTGTAGGATTTATTCTTCAAGGACAAGAGGACAAGGTCTGTAAGTTGAAAAAGTCGATTTATGGACTTAAACAATCCTCAAGACAGTGGTATTTGAGATTTCACACTACACTTCTCTCATACAACTTCGTTATGATGAACGAAGATCACTGTGTCTATGTTAAACGGTCCAAAAGTTGTTTTGTTCTCCTATCACTATATGTAGACGATATACTTATAGCCAGAAATGATCTAGAGTATCTTATGACCATTAAGAAATGGTTATCTTCAAATTTTGAAATGAAAGACATGGGTGAGGCAGAATACATACTTGGTGTTAAGATTCATAGAGATCGTAAAAAGAAGTTACTTGGTTTGTCTCAGGAGACATATATTAAGAAACTTTTAGAACGATTCAAAATGAACACCTGTAAGCCTGTAGATACTCCTGTTGTTAAAGGCGAATCATTAAGCCGAGATATGTGTCCTAAGACTCAAGAAGAAAAGGACGAAATGTCCAAAGTACCATACGCTAACGCAATCAGAAGTCTGATGTATGCAATGATGTGTACTCGTCCAGACATTTGTTATGCTGTTGGTCTAGTCAGCAGGTATCAGTCTAATCTTGGAAAAAGACATTGGACAACGGTGAAGAGGATTTTCAGATATCTAAGGGGAACTGTGGATTATTGTCTTTGTTATCAAGGAAATAATGTGACACTAAATGGGTATACAGACGCAGACTGGAGTGGTGATTTAGATGAACGTAAATCAACTTCAGGTTATGTGTTCTTGCTTAATAATGGAGCAATCTCATGGTGTAGTAAGAAACAAACTTGCATAGCACTGTCCACTATGGAAGCCGAATTTGTGGCATGTGCATCCGCAGTACAAGAAGCAGTTTGGTTAAGGAGATTCATGAAACATTTGGGAACTTCAAACAGTCCAGTGGGAGTTGTAACAGTTCATTGTGATAATCAAGCAGCGATAGCTTACACAAGAGATCCGAAGTATCATGGAAAGACCAAGCATATCTCTACGAAGTTCAACTTTGTTAGAGATATAATAGAAAAGAAGAAAGTGATAATAAAATACATTTCTACTCGTTTAATGTTAGCCGATCCTTTTACCAAACCCATCCCTAGAGATGCTTTTCTGGGACATGTAAAGGGTTTAGGTTTACGTAGGATCTAATGTATTATGTAGTAAATGTTGATTGTTAATGTTATTGTTGATATAACATATTGTATTGTAATTATATGACGTTTCATATAATAGTATGTCTACAAGTTAAAGAAAATTGGCTCTCTCATACGAGCAATTAGTTCTGACATCGAGGTATGTGCAGAAATGAGATTATTATAAAATGATCGAAATAGATTTTACCACAATCTATTAGACTTGTTATAAAGCTGAATCAGTGGATTCCCTGGACTATAGTGGGAGGGAGATCTAAGTTACGTGTTAAGGTATAGCACTTGAACTTTGATTTATATGATGTAAATTTAATTAAAATGACATACACTTCCACCATGGAAGATATAACATCATAACATGTGTTTCATATCACATGTGCTAAATTGGCCATAAGGAAATGAGAGATAAATCCCTTTAATCTCATTGTATGAGGCCTTGAGGTTTACTAAAACCTCTTAGAGACACCCTTAAGACTTTTGACAATATTTTAAGTCTTCACTCTAGTGTTGCTACTTTAGCATGTTACCAATATCTGTGAAGCATACGGCTATGCGGTACATGTCTAGGAAAGCAGCTATAGTGGGCGTCTGAAAGTATGCGTATGAAAAGGAGGAATGTCTTTATTAACATATTCTATTGTGTTTACGACCGGTCAGTCATGTTGAGAACGTGATTATGTGCACATAGATAAGATAAAGATCGAATATGCTCTTACGATTACGAGGGATAAAGAGGTATTACGAGTTTTTTGGATTTCTTTAAGTAGAACTGGTTGAGTTGCTATATATCCTTAACAAGTGTATAGCGAGGAAAACTCATATTCTCGTGGGTCACACGATTTATTTGCCTATATGAAGAAGATGATATGTGATGTTATGCAAAATGAGGTAGATGAGTGTAATACTCAAACTTCATGTGTGAGTGGGAGATGTAAATTAATATTATATTGGATATTAATTATATATATTAATTTAATATATATTTTACACCCATGAAATAATTAAAGGATAATGTCAAGCAGGAGTTAAGTAACTTCCCACTGACAACCGCCTGCAGAATTCTATCCAACAAATACCCATCCCTTTTCCCCTCCCCATGACTCGAACCCAGGATCTAAAGCCTAGGTAGTGGTGCTCTAACCACTTGAGCTATCCAAACCTCTCGATCTTGAATGCATGTATGACTCCTTGTTTGCCGATTAGGCTAGGAGTTCTATTAGTTACTCCTATATTTTAAATATAATTAATATATATATATATTAATACTTTTAATTAGTTTTTTCTTCTTTAATTTGTTTATTTAAAAATTAGCAACACATACAAAATAATGTCATACCAATAATTATGTTTATTTTTAACACACATTATATATATATATGTTAAATTTGTAATTACGAACCAACACATATTCAAAATTCAATCCAACGATTATTAATTAAAAAAACAATTGAACAAGTTGTACATACAACATAATTAAAATTAAACTTCAATTAAAATTATTGAAAATTATAAAAATCATTATCATCTTCAATTAAAATTACAACCACACAACATTAAAAATAAAAACCATTCACTTCAATTAACATCTCAACATCACACAACATTAAAAATAAAAATCATTCACTTTAATATGAAGACCCATTTTTTAAGTTAAACGTCAATATAAGTACTCATTTTATAAGTGTTTCAATTCAATGATTAATTTTTACATTTCTCTCAATTTAAGGTTTCATTTAAATTATTTTATCTCAATTCAAGGTCCACATTTAAAAAATAAATTAAAGTCATACAAGATGGTTTTATTTAAAAGAGAGGAAATTATTTTGAAAAAAAAAGTGTAGATTTAAACAATATATATATATATGCATATTTTTTATTTTTAATAAAAGGAATTTTTTTTTAAAAATAAGTGTATTAGAATTTTGCAGAAAAAAAATAGTAAAAAAATGTCAAATTAAAAAAAATTTGAAAAAAAAAGAAGATTTCAGCAGAACAATTAAAAATTGGGCTAGTCTGATGTGAAATATTGCATATATGCATTCCATCCCAATTAGGCAAGTCAAAACCCTAAGTACAAAAGTCAAATTAAGTCAATTTAAAAAAATTCGCGGGTCATAAGTCTAGATCCGGGTTGCCCAGAAAATTCGCGGGTTGCAAACAGGTGGTTTACTACATGACCAAAATATTATTACTACAAGGCCAAAATATTACCACTACAAGGCCAAAAATTTAATACTACATGTCAAAACATTCTGACAAATCACCAAAAAATTAAGTCTCCATAATATTTTTGAACATGTAGTAATACACTTTTGACCTTGTAGTGATAAAATTTTGGTCTTGTAGTAACATTGTTTTAGTCATGTAGTAGCCGAATAAGTCAAAATTATTTTAGTAAATTTGCCCAAAAAAAAAAAGTGTCCAGAATATTTTTGGACTTGCAGTAATACACTTTTGGCCTTGTAGTGACAAAATTTAGTTCTTGTAGTAACATAATTTTGGTCATGTAGTAAAATAATATTTTAGAGTGAAAATACATATTTTAATTTATAAGGTTGACCCGCTTTGACCCTTGTTGACCCGCATTGACCAACGAATTTTGACCTAATTTACCTTAATTAGTCATATTTCATGTATACAATATTGCATATAAATTTTTGTGTTAAAAATTTGACAAAACTTTCACATATTATTTTTTTACTTTTAAAATCAGATTTGAAAAACTGAATTATGATTAATTTTTTACTTAAAAAATATTGGTCCGTGAATTGAAACAAAATAATTTAAATTGAGCTTTAAATTGAAATAAAGTAGAAATTGAGTCGAATTGAGACACTTGTTAAATGAGTACTTATATTGAGACTCAATCTAAATATTGAATTTTCATATGAATTTTTTCCAAATAAAAATCATTCTTAACTTCAAATAAAATCTCAACATCACACAACATTAAAAAAAATAAAATTATTCTCAACTTCAACACAACACAACAAAATAAATAAAAATGTATCAACGGTCACCATCCTGACCATTCTGTTCATTCTCACACCCACCGCCCCCACCAGTAGCAGACCCCCCGACCCACCTCTCAGTTGACACATCATCTTAGCGAATTGATCTCGCAGTTGTTGCGAAAATTCTAATCTCAGTCAGGCCTCTCTCTCCTGCGAGCGATTCTGATTCTCCTCAATCCGTCGAGTCAATCGGGCCTCTCTCTCCACATTCAATCGATGCTCTTTAGAAATAGCCCGGTCTAAGTCGGCCTGAGAGTATCAGCCGAATGACGTACCAGATGACGTCTCGCCAGGGCCGGAGGAGACGCGTCTATTCTTTCCCATCTGACCAAAGCCCTTTATATGCCCATGTGATTTCTCATCTGACTCGAATCATCCCCTGAAGCCTGTTGAGTCAACTGGGTAAACTCCTCCTACACCTCATATTGTACGTACATATGTGAATGTCCCGTCTATATCACCGATATGTCCATATGTGAAGGTCCCGTCTAAAGAGAATGAGTGGAAATATATTTTATTCACACTGAGACTGAGTATATAAAGATTTACATGTGGGCTTTTAGGTATGTACAAAGATCACTAATGGTCCTAAATACAATATACAAAATATATACAAATATACTCAATATGCCCCCTCAAGATGGAGTGGTGTCAACAACTCCAATCTTGGACATGAGAAGGCGAAGTCGGGAGCGAGTGAGAGGCTTTGTTAGGGCATCCGCAAGTTGATCTAATGACGAGACATGAGAGACACGAAGGGAGGAGTTCTGAACTAGATCCCGAACAAAGTGGTAGTCAATGGGAATGTGATTCATTCGAGAGTGGAAGACAGGATTGGAGCAGAGATAAGTGACTCCAATGTTGTCACAATAGATGGCAGGGAGTGTGGATTCCGGAACATATAGCTCAGAGAGAAGAAACCTGGTCCATTGAATTTCAGCCGCAGCATAGGCAATGACGCGATATTACGCCTCAGTGGAAGAACGAGCAATAGTGCGTTGCTTGCGAGAGGACCAAGAGATCGGATTAGCGCCAAGGTACACAATATAAGCCCAAGTCGAGGTCCGATAATTGCAATCTCCCGCCCAATCAACATCTATAAAGCAGTGAAGAGCAAGGGAGGACTGACTGCGGAGGATAATGCCCAGAGAGCGAGTACCGTTGAGGTACCTAAAAAGCCGTTTAACGACTCCCCAATGACATTCAGTGGGAGCATGCATGAACTGGGAGAGCTTGTTAACAGAAAATGCAATATCAGGACGAGTAAAGAGCAAGTACTGGAGGCTGCCAAGGGCCTGACGATAAGTGGTAGCATCAGCCGGTGGGGTCCCATCATTTAGCAAGAGGCTGACTCTAGGTTGTAGAGGTGTCTGAACAGGTTTGGAGTCAAGCATGTTGTATTTTGTAAGCAGATCAATGGTATACTTCCGTTGCACAAGTTTACACGCGTCGTTCGTCCGAAGAACTTCCACCCCAAGGAATTAGGAGAGATTACCAAGATCTTTGACCGAGAACTTGGACGCCAAGGCAGATATAACAGACGTAAGAAAGGCAGGTGTATTCCCAGTGAGGATCAGATTATCCACATACACCAAGAAGTAGGCAAAAATCCCATTCTTGTTGTAGACGAAGAGCGAAGCATCAGATTTGGTGTGAGTGAATCCGAGAGTGGCAAGGAAGGTGTGTAGTGCGTAGTACCACGTCCTGGGTGCCTATTTGAGACCGTATATAGACTTTCAAAGCTTGCAAATATAGGAGGGGTAGTTGGAGTCTAGGAAACCCGGAGGTTGTGTCATGTATACCTCATCAGCAAGGGAGCAATGTAAGAAGGCGTTGTTGACATCAAACTGGCGAAGGGGCCAGTCGTGGGTGACAACCAGACTGAGAATGGTACGAACTATTGCAGGCTTCATGACAGCTTCATGGCGAGGGAAGCCTTTGGCGACAAGGCGAGCTATATCCTTGTCAATGGAGCCATCCTTATTGTGTTTCACACGAAATACCCATTTGCAGCCAATGAGGTTTTGGGATTGTGCAGGAGGTACCAAATCCCATGCGCTATTTTTAAGGAGAGTTATAAATTCATTAGACATATCAGTTCTCCAGCGAGAATCAGACATAGCTTGTGTAACAGTACGAGGCTCAATATCAGATAACAGTGAAGTGGTAAGACCATACCATGGATTAGGTTTGAAGATGTTATTGCGGGCCCGAGTGATCATCGGATGCGATGGAGCCGGTGAGGGAGGACGATCAGGGGACGGTGGCCCAAGCTGCTCGATAAGAATGGGCTCCATTGCTTGTGGTGGGTGAGGGACCGGAGAAGGCGCTGGAACGGGGCCGGAGTCTGAAGGGGGTGAGGACAGAGGAGGCACCAGTGTTGGTTTGGAGAATGGGAACTCGTTTTCAATGAACTCAACATGGCGAGAAGTGTATAGACGAGCGGTGGATGGGTCAAGGCAAAGGTAGACATTTTGTGTGGTGGAGTAACCTAGGAAAACATAGGGGGTGGAGCGAGGCTCAAGTTTGTGAGATGTGTAAGGACGAAGCCAAGGGAAGCACTTACATAAAAAAATACGGAGTTTGGAGAGGTTAGGAGGTGAGTGAAAAAGGAGTTCAAAAGATGATTTGAGGGCAAAAATGACTTTGGGAATACGGTTTATTAGGTAAGTGACAACAGACAGAGCAAAGGGCCAGTAGGAAAGGGGTACGGAAGCATGGTGAAGGAGAGCGAGGCCGGTGTCAACAATGTGACGATGACGACGTTCAGAGGCACCATTGTGTGAGGTGGTGTTGTAACATGATTGATTCCATGAGTTATCAAAAAGGGACGAAGGGCAATGTATTCACCACCATTGTCAGAGTAAAGAGTGATAATTTTAGTGGCAAGTGTGTTTTCGACAAGTGCTTTAAAGGCAACAAAGGTGGAGTACACATTAGATTTGCGTTTAATAGGAAACAACCAAATGTATTTATTGAAGTGATCAACAAAAAACACATAATACTTGTAACCATCAGTAGATAACACATGTGAAGTCCAAACATCAGAAAAAATTAACTGAAGTGGTGCAGTAGATGAAAGTGTAGAATCAGCAAAAGCCAGTTTATGGCTCTTAATACATTTGCAAGAGTCACATGAAAAACGTAAATTATTGTCCAACATAAGTTTATTAGAAGTAATAACAGAATTCAGAATTTTGGATGAAGGATGACCTAGCCGAGCATGCCAGATTGGGAGGGATAGTTTTGAGGCCGTGAGTGCAGAGGGAGATCCACACACACCACCAGGCCACAAGTAGAGACCGTTAACGCGAGGACCGCGAAGGCGAACGACCCCTGAGCGACGATCCCTCACCTGAAAATCACAATAAATTGAATCACAACGTCATTCACAACACATAATTTTGAAACAGATAGAAGATTACGAGCGATGCAATGTACATGCAAAACATCATTAAACAATAGAGTAGGGCACACAGAAAATGAAAGGGACCCAATATTAGAGATGGACAAACCGTAACCATTCCCAATCACAACACTGTCATTGCCATCATATGGGGAGTGAAGAGACAGGTTTGCAAGATGCGAAGTGATGTGGTGAGAAGCACCCGAATCAAGGATCCATTTAGAGTAAGATGGGTCGTGTGAGCCGAGGGAGAGGTGTAGGTTTGGCAAGGAGCAGAATACTGGGGTTGGACAATGTTTGAGATGACCTGATAATCTGAGCATTTACGAGCCGAGTGTCCCGATACACCACAAAGTTGGCATTTCCCTATGTAAGGGCGGGGAGAGTGGGCGAACGAGGGCTGGTGTGTGCGACCATGTTGCTGTGAGGGACGGTACTACTGCTGAGCGGGCTTTTGGAGAGGCCTGGGACGCTGGTGGGATAGGCGGCCACCAGGGGGCGCCGAGAGGAGGGTAGTAGCAGGCAAGGTCGGCAAGGCAGCGGGTGTCCGATCTGCCATCTGGGCTTCGGTGCTCAGGAGCTTATCATGAAGCTCGTCAAAGCCTATGACCATGTCACGTGCTTGGATGGCATGGGAGAGTTCTTTGTAGGCGTCATCAAGGCTGGTTAACACAGTGAGGACAAGATCCTCGGGATCAGTAGTAACACCGAGCAAAGAGAGTTCATCAACAAGACCACGAATTTCGAGCATATATTCTGAAATACAGCGGGTACCTTTTGATGGATTTCGAAGTTTGGTTTTAAGAGCGAAGATGCGACCTCGAGAGGGTTTGCCGTACGTCTTGAAAAGGATTGCCCAGGCCTCGAAAAATGTTGTAGTGCCGGCAATGAGAGAGATGAGAGGTGGTGAAATCGCGCTGAGAAGAGCACTGAAGACCAGTTGATCTTGGCGAATCCAGGTCGTGTAGAGTGGATTTGGGCTGGTGTTGTTACCTTCGGTGGTGGTCACCGGCGGGCAGACGTTAGTGCCGTCCATGAAGCCAAGAAGGCCAAAGCCAGTAAGGAGGCTACAGAATTGGAGGCGCCAGGCTGTGAAGTTTGTCGAGGTCAGTTTTTGGGGGAGTTGGGGCAACACATTGAAGGCGATGAGCGGGCTGGGGTTCGCGGTGGTTTGGCCAGCGATGGCAATCGCTAGCGTAGTGGTGCTACCAATCATGGTTGAATGTGGGTAGGATTTGGGCGATCCGCAATGTGTGGGGGGAATTCTGTTTTGAGAGGAAGGTTTGGTAAATAAAAAAGGGAAATACGATCAATTTGTGACGTCAGTAAAAAAAAAAGGCTCTAGCTACCATAAAGAGAATGAATGGAAATATATTTTATTCTTACTGAGACTGAGTATATAAAGATTTACATGTGGTCTTTTAGGTCTGTACAGAGATCACTAATGGGCCTAAATACAATATAAAAAATATATACAAATATACTCAATACCGTCTTCATAGAGGTCAAAGTTCTCCACGAGTTCCCACTCATTAGCGGGTCTCCCGCTCCTCTCCTCCTGTTTTGTTAATTAAAAAAAGAGATACATATCATAAGATGGAGGAAGTATGTAACATATAAAAAAATAAAACACCATAAAAATCTTAATCGATCAACAGAATCAGCATATCCAACTTACAATTTGTCGTGCTACTACGGCTGCTCCACGAGATCCACCTTTATGGTAGGCATAACCATTAACCAGTACCCGAACCACCAGGCTCGGAAAGATGATTCTTTCTGCACTACTCACTATTATTCTTAGTATCAGGATCCTCCCAATATCGAAGTAAATGGCTCCAAACATTAACATCCCAATCTAGCTTCTTCTTCTGCTTATACCACTTTTTCTTGTAGTAGCTCAACATACCAGTGTACTGATTGACTGCTCTTTCAAGAAAGAGCTGGTACACTAGTGTTGTATCCGTGATCGTAGGATCCCATCTAACCTCACTCTGAAAAAATAATTATATATTTATATATAACATGTCTCAAATATATATAAATAACCAATTAATTAAATTATACCTGAAATGTCTCCCAGTAATATCGCATCCGATTGTTGGAGATCCGATCGTAAGCATATGCCCAAGCTCCATGGAACTATACATAATTTTTCTAATGATGGTCAATATTGTTTTCGAAGGCATCAAGTTGTTACACAAATAATAATATATTTTTTTTATTATATTTTACTTGATAATGAAAATTAATGAACATGTTATATATACATACGTTCTACGATAGATCTAGAGTATGTGCGAGTGTCTGGTACATCTGGTGCCATACTAGACGATGCTTCAGTTGACGCCTGCATCGAGGGAGGTGGGGCTGATGCCTACATCGGGGGAGGTGGGGCTGATGCTTGCATCGGGGGAGGTGGGTATATAAAGATTTACATGTGGGCTTTTAGGTCTGTACAGAGATCACTAATGGGCCTAAATACAATATAAAAAATATATACAAATATACTCAATACCGTCTTCATAGAGGTGAAAATTCTCCACGAGTTCCCACTCATTAGCGGGTCTCCCGCTCCTCTCCTCCTGTTTTTTTAATTAAAAAAAAAGATACATATCATAAGATGGAGGAAGTATGTAACATATAAAAAAAATAAAACACCATAAAAATCTTAATCGATCAACAGAATCAGCTTATCCAACTTACAATTTGTCGTGCTACTACAGCTACTCCACGAGATCCACCTTTATGGTAGGCATAACCATTAACCAATACCCGAACCACCAGGCTCGGAAAGTTGATTCTTTATGCACTACTCACTCTTCTTCTTAGTATCAGGATCCTCCCAATATCGAAGTAAATGACTCCAAACATTAACATCCCAATATGGCTTCTTCTTCTGCTTATACCACTTTTTTTTGTAGTAGCTCAACATACCAGTGTACTGATTGGCTGCTCTTTCAAGAAAGAGCTGGTACACTAGTGTTGTATTCGTGATCGTAGGATCCCATCTAACCTCACTCTGAAAAAATAATTATATATTTATATATAACATGTCTCAAATATATATAAATAACCAATTAATTAAATTATACCTGAAATGTCTCCCAGTAATGTCGCATCCGATTGTTGGAGATCCGATCGTAGGCATATGCCCAAGCTCCATGGAACTATACGTAATTTTTCTAATGATGGTCGAGATTGTATTCAAAGGCATCAAGTTGTTACACAAATAATAATATTATTTTTTTTATTATATTTTACTTGATAATGAAAATTAATGAACATGTTATATGTACATACGTTCTACGATAGATCCAGAGTATGTGCGAGTGTCTGGTACATCTGGTGCCATACTAGACGATGCTTCAATTGATTCCTGCATCGAGGGAGGTGGGGCTGATGCCTGCATCGGGGGAGGTGGGGCTGATGCCTGCATCGGTGGGAGCTGTGTGATCCTGGGTATGGGTACCCTCGGTGGCT
This sequence comes from Galeopsis tetrahit, assembly GCA_963675135.1. Lineage (NCBI taxonomy): Eukaryota > Viridiplantae > Streptophyta > Magnoliopsida > Lamiales > Lamiaceae > Galeopsis > Galeopsis tetrahit. Next base: position 32,851,933 of record OY776127.1, read on the forward strand.
CGTCCATCAGTGTACTAGTAGAGGATCGACCTCCTCTACCTCGACTTTGGCCTCCTGAACATCGACCCCGACCCGAAGATCCACTCATCTACAACAAATTAACATTGCAATAATTAAATACATGTAAAATAATTTAATTAACATTGAAACAAAATTAAATTTCAATCTAATACATTAATTATAACAATTAACATTATAAATTAATAAACATCCTACAATGATTAACATCTCGAGTCTTCTTCTTCATCATCTCCCGATTCATATTCTTCTTCTTCTTCTTCTTCTTCTTCATCATCATCATCAATGTCGTTGTCATCGTCTTCTTCTTCTTCTTCTTCTTCTTCATCTTGCACATCCATCAGTGCACCAGTGACATCAGTTAATATGACAGGATCATCATGTACTTGCACATTCATCATGGTCTCTATGTTATCCTCTTGGAACAGGGGAAGCTCTTCTTCACTAGATTTAGTTGATGACTAGCGTGCATCCACCAAGTATCTCGATTTGATTTTACAAACAACTATCCAATCACTACGGGGTCCCGGGTACGTATAATAGCAGACCTGAGTGGCTTGACTTGCTAGTACAAATGGATCGTAGTGACTGTATCATCCTCTCTAATGAACGTCCACAAGCTTGTAATGAGGATGAACTTTTGTCCCCTTGTCGGAGGGATCAAACCACTGACATTTGAACAAAATCTCTTTCTTCTCGTGGTACCCTTGGTAGTCCAATTGGACTACTTCCTCGAGAATCTTGTAGAAATCATTCTCATCTTCATCATAATTTTTTCACTTGGTACAAACTCCACTATTTACTGTAGTTTTAGATGCACCATAAGTGAAAGTGTGAAATTTATAACCGTTCACGTAATACCCAAAGTACGTAATGGCTTGAACGGAAGGACCACTAGAAAGATCGCATAGAAACTTGTTCTCGACGTGATTAATCTTCACCTATAATATAATTGACCAAAATTATATGAGAATAACTTTGTTATCAAATGAGACGACTTTATCTTCTTTTCAAGAAAGACTTACAATTTGTTCAAACCACGAAGCAAATTCATTTTGTAGCCCAGTGTCCGATTCAGCCGCCGAGAAATTTGGTTGAACAAATTGAAGTTGTTGAAAGAATAGTCTACGATATATTTAATGAACGTTAACACTGACATTATAATATGGAAAAAGGTACATACGAGATACGCAGTTGTACATGACTTACTCAACATATGGTTGCAATTCTTCACAATTTAGTAACACATACGTATGATCTCTTTTTTTCTCCTCATCTAAAATCCATCTCTTCTTCTGCTTTCCAAGTGGTCGACCAGGTGCCTTAAATCTGGAAAAAGTACCCTCCACATTGTTGTGCTTCACGACCATCATATATAATTACGAGGTACATTGTGTATCCTCGTCATAACATGGTCCTTGAAATAATGAGAACAAAACATTGACGCCTCTCTAGTTAAATATGCATTTGCAATCGAAGCTTCAACACAGGCTTTGTTACCCGCACTGAGTTTTAAGGTGCGAAGATACCTAATTAGAATTTAAGTGACGCGAGTTAATATACCAAAGTAAATGAGTTCATAACGTTATAAGAAGTTATAAATTACCTCTCGTATGGATACATCCATCTGTATTGTACTGGACCTACAACTTTTGCTTCATATGCAAGGTGGACAAGTAAATGTTCCATGGAATTGAAGAAGCCAGGTGGAAATATGCGTTCCAGCTTACATAAAATTACTGGAATATCCCTTTCCAATCGAGTCATGTTGTCAACTGTAATGGTCGTAGAATTCAAGTTCTTGAAAAATAGACTAAGTTCAGTGATTGATTTCCACACGTGAGGTGGAAAAATATTCCGAAAAGCAATTAGTAATAGTCTTTGCATAAACACGCGACAATCATTACTCTTCATCCCATACAACTTCAATTTCGTCTAGTCTATGCATCGAGACATGTTAAACACATAATCATCAGGAAATTTTAACTCACTGACCCACTTACAAATAACATATTTTTGCTTCTTATCAAGCGAATAACAAGCCTTAGGATACTTTCTTGTACGTGCACATTTCTTGAGGGATGGACGACGACAATATTCATTAAGTTCATCTCTGGATTTAGTTGTGTCATTTTTCTTCCCCTCCACGTTCATCATTGTGTTAAACACATTGGCGAACACATTTTCTCAATATGCATCACGTCCAAATTGTGTCGTACCAACAGGGTACTCCAATACGACAACTCCCAGAAAATGCTTTTCTTCTTCCACTTTCCTGAAAGTTTTTTGTTGTGGGCCTCAACACTCTCCTCTATAACTTTTCTAAATCTCAAATGATCAATTTTGTGTAGGAGACTCACACCCGTTCGGATAGGCAGTGGATCATCTGTGACTACTACTCCGTCCATTATTGCAGTTTTGTTCATTCGCCATGCGTGATTCGGTGGTAAGAACTTTTGATGGTTGTCGAACCACGACTGCTTTCGACTGAGCCTCAAAGAGAATGCATTAGTGTACTCCCCAAAATATGGACAAGCAAGCTTTCCAGTTGTACTCCAACTAGACAACATTGAGTATGCTGGGAAGTCACAAATGGTCCAGATTAGTGCAGATCGCATAAAAAAGTTTTGCTTTCTAGCAACATCGTAAGTTTGCACCCCATTTTCCCATAAAAATCTCAAATTTGCTATCAGTCGTTGCAAAAACACATAAAGCTTGTCCTTCGAACTTTTAGGCCCGGGCACAAGAATAGAAAGAAACATGAATTGATCCTTCATGCACAACCACGGGGATAGATTGTACGGAGTAAGTATCACTGGCCATGACAAATATTGTTTCCCCATCAAGCCCAACCTAAAATTCCTAATTTCAGATGCGAAATCAGGATACGAACGATCCAAATGTTTCCAAGCCAACGAGTCTGCAGGGTGACGTATAACACCTGAGTCGTCAGAAGTGCACGAGGCATGCCATGTCATATCTTTCGCAGTGGCCTTGGACATGTACAATCTTTGCAAATTATCGGGAAGTAGAACATCTCCTTAATTGGGCGTTTCTTTTTCATCCGACCATCCACATCAAATTTGTTGGCCTTATATCATGGTCCACCACAAACCTTACAACAATCTAGTTCGTTGTTTGCACCCCAATATAACATGCAATTATTTGCACAATAATCAATCCTCTCCACCAGAAGACCCATCCCACTCATCCATTGTTTGGTATCGTTAAATTTCTTGGGAACCCTATTTTATGGAGGACAAATCTCGCGAATCAAGTCAACAACTTGTTTGTAACCCCTTTTAGACAATCTATTTTCTGATTTAATGTTCAGTAATCGAGAATTGGATGACAATTGCGAATAAGATTCACAACTAGGACACAAATCTTGGTTCGCTGCATGAAGCATGTCAGAAAACTGTGCAACATTCTCATTAGGGAGTTCTTCATTCTGTGCCTCCTCTTCCACATTGATTTCAAAATCAATGTTGGGCCCACCAATTAAGTCTTCAATCATATTGTGGTACGCACTAGACCCCGATGTGTCAACTTCGTTTGAAGTTGACTCAAATCCATCAATGTTTTGATGTGGATGTGGATGTGGACGTGGACCCCAACTCTTCTCACCGTGTAAAACCCAATTATAATAATTCGGTTTAAACCCATTTTTATATAAATGCGCTTTCACTTCACCGGGATCTCTATAAGATTGATTTCGAAATGTAGCTTTCATGCAAGGACATCTAATTTTCCCTTCTCTCATCGAATTCGGATGACTAGTGGCATGCAATAAATTCATCCAGTCCACTAAGAAATTTGGGTGTAATAATCCCATAAATCGATCTTGGACCATACATCCAAACACGACTTGAATAATTGTCAATTTGTTTCATATCAAATAAGCCGAAAAAGTGCGTCACTCAAATAATTTATATTTTTGGCTTTTCCTCTCTAGATGTTACTGGTAATTAATTTATTTTCATTTTTATCCATTCACCTTTATTTAATTTCTATTATCAACACAACCAAACAATGCCTTAATTTCTTATTAAAGTTCTTATTTGCTGGAGATGTGCTATCAACTATGGAGAAATACAACAATGATTTGGTTAATTCTGTCATGAAAGGGCTGACGCAATTTATAACAACAATGATTTTTTTTCCTAGAGTGATCATTAAATAGGGGAGTATCATGCATTTTCCACATACCGAAGTTACTCTGTTTTTTGCTATACAGAAACAGGGAGACAACTAAAAAGTAGATGAAATATATTTACAAAAAAATGGTACTATTGATTTACAGATCACACTTTCAAGCTAAAATCTTCAACAAAAAATTTATTGCAATTGTTAACAGCAGAACTAACCCATCTTAATCAAAACGACAACTTTAGATCTATTACTTACCCCAGTTCACATCATAAGCACAAATCAAAATCCTATGAACTAAGAAATTAAATTTCTACATTTTCCAAATACCCAACAATCACATAATCGAAACAAAAACGAAGAACTATGTAACTAAAATTTGGGGTGTTATTATCTAACAAAGATTTCAGAAACCATTACAGTGCAACATATTTAAGAGCTTTCAAATACAAACCCTAAACCCTAACTGCATAAGGGAAAAAGTATTACGCACCCACACTCATTGGTCAAAATTTCAACAGCTTTTCTTCTTAAGAAACTAGTAAAGACGCCCAGTTTTTTATCATAATTAATTTATTATTGAAGGTGTTTCTGTATTTTGTATTTTCGAGCATCTTTGATTCATTATTGGGAATTTTAAAGAACAAGTAAAGAGATGGAAAAACTTACCGTAGAAATAACCACGTCGAGGAGTAGAACAAGAATCAAGTGGAAACGGGCTCGATCTATAGACGGAGTGGCGACGGGTGCTCTTCACGGCGGCAGCAGCGGCAGAATTTGGGGGAAGTGGCTGACCGCTTATTGGGGGAAAAGTAGATGAATGTGTTTTTATATATGGAGTTGGTGAGGGATTTAGCGAGGGTCCCACGATCTCTCACTAAAATTTAATGATGTCAACAAATAGCCCTAACTAAATCCCTACAACCACTACCCTTGTTATTCCCCTTGTTAAATGGTGAGCGTTTTTTATCTACTTAGCAAATGGTGAGGGATTTGATGCCCTCATTATTTGCCCTTACAATTTCACAGAATTTTTGTGGTGATTTCTTAGATAGATTTTAATTGATTATTTCATTTTATTGTGGAATTGAAGGCTTTGAAGATTAAAAGTGATGTAATGTTTTTTATTTATTTACTTTCATTTGTTAATTTAACCATGGACTAAGTATTGATTGTTTTGATAGTTGGAATTATGTGAAGAATTAGTGAATTTATGGATTAATTACTTGTTTTACTTATGTCTTAATTTTAATTACTTTTATTGTTGTGGTTTATTTGATTAAATTAGTGGGTCATTTTTATTAGCTAGCAATTACAATTTTGTGAATTGAAACGAGGGTTGGGTTAATTTGCATGATTGGAATGTGTGTGAAAGACTTGATTAATTAATTTGAATTTAATAGTAATTAGCTTAATCGAGAGATGGTTAATTACTAGATGGAAAACATTAAAATTAATCGAATAAAAGTCGTCTAGGGAATTTGTGAGGTGCGAACTGTAGGCATTAGTAACCGTGTTGAAAGTGTTTACAAGTTCACTATTCTAGAAGTTTATAGTATTAATTTAATGAGCTAATTAATGCATGTGTTCACTTAAGCCTCAAAAGGGATTGGTCTTCACACTTAAGTGATAGCTCTTAGCACACATAAGTCATTTGGTTTAATTTTGTAGTTAATTTATTTATTCATTAGTGGCCCCACATAAGAAAAAAACACCTGAATCAATTCACTTCACTTGCACTTTCATATTGAGAGTTAACTTAATTGTTGCTTTAGTTGTTTGTTTTATTTATTGATATTTGATTAATTTCCCCGTTTAGCCTCTATAACATCATATCGACGTATAGTTTTTTGAGCTCCACGCTTTCCTAGGTCTTAGGTCGTTGGTCGATACTGCTTGATCGTATACTTGCAATATTGTAACGAACTCATACAATTTTAGGTAAATTATTATTTTTCTTATAAATAGGCAAAAATATGAAAAAATCAATGACCTATGTTAAATATAAACTGCGAAAAAAGTGTGGATGATCCGCCCTGAACAAAATGTGAAATCTCTAATTTATTTCCCTCGTAGGGCCGGGGATGGAGAAAATTTATTTCCCATTAACGGTGATAGTGGCGGACGAGATCATACAACCCCACCTGATGAGATCTTCCCCAGTTCTCTACATAGATTTTTTTTTATATTATATTTATTATATTACTTAATATAATATGTATTTATAATTATTTTTAACTATAATCCTTACTTTATTAATTAATTTTATTTGTATTAGAGTATATTTTAACTAATTTTCATATTATAATTAAAAAAAAGTCACAATCCGCACGACTTGAAAAAAGGTAAAATGTCATCAGACGATTAGGGCATGTTTGACGGCACCGATTAGGCCACGAATGGACCATAATCGAGCCCAGATGGCTATTTGGTATACTTTTGCAAGGCCCACGACTTAGGTAGGGCCCGCGCCTATTCACTGTATAATCAAGAGGTGGTGTTTATCCAAAAATGCGGAGTTTTCAAATCAGATTTTCTTCTCGTCCACAATTTCATTAATCAATTGTCTTTTATTCCCTTATATATAATGTAAAAATCACAACAAAAATTGTATTATTTCCATTTCTTCTCCACAAAAAACTTATCTCGCAAAGAACGGCGTTGTGCAAACGAAGATGAATTGGTAGGTTGTATTTCCTACTCGCGCGAATCCAACATAATCCTATCCTAATTTTTGTATTTCCATTAGATCGAGTGTCCTTCATTCCCTTCTTAAATTTGCGACATTGTGTCGAACTTACAACAACGATTTGCGATATTGTGTCGAACTCGGTTGGGTTAGCAATGATCTCGTTCTTTGCTGCGATTCACATATCTGTTTCGATTCTTGATTTTGAATGTTTATTCTACGGCTCGTTGAATGTTGTTTTTGTGATATTTTAATATGTAGTAAAAAAATGAGGGGCATAAATCTAGGGTTTAAGGACGTGGTGTGACTAAACACTTGATATTAATTTATTACCTACATCAGTGCCATAGATTGTGAATTTTTTTTGTTGTGGTTGATTGTTATATATGTATTGGATTTCCTCTTGCAAGGTACAAGTTTTGAGTCCCGGTTTGTAATTATTTAACTTTGCTATAACCAAAAGTTTCCCAATCAACTATAACTGAAAATTATTCTATCTATGATTATTTAATTTTTCTTTTTTGGCTTGTGAAATTTCCAAATATGATTAATTTATTACCTACATCTATGGTCTATTGGATTTCCTATTGCAAGATATAGTTTTTGAGCTCTAGAATACGCATTTCGTGAATGTTGTAGTGTTTATAGTTGAATGAAATTTGTATGTGACACCTTGTACATCGCTATCAATTTTGGGTGTTATTGGTGTATATATGTTTGTGAAGGTGCATGTGTGTTTGTTGTGTACATCACCCTCATGGGGAGTATGTGATCGTGAGTTGTGTTTGTTGCGCACATTATAATTACATTGCTATCAATTTAGTGAATCTACTAATTACTTCCATATGTAATCTTGTACGCAGAAAATTATTATATATTATTTCGAGTCTTATCTATGATGAGTTTGGTGAGCAAGAGAAATGAAATTATTTCCCTGTTGCTTGAGGAAATAATTCATCAAACAATTGTGGTTTGCATGATTGTAGTCGGTTATATTAATAAGAAAAGAGGAAAATAGCGTAGACGTGATGCAAATTATAGTATGATTGAACGTATTTCAAAATAAGTTTTAGAAATGATACAAATCGTAGGTGGTCATGACTCAGATTCCTAGATAACCTACGAATGGAACGGAATACGTTTGGTTGGCTATGTATTCTTTCAAAAAATATAGGAGGTTTGGTAGATGGGAAGTTTGTGAGTGTTTGAGGAGCAAGTTGCCATCTATCTGGGAATACTAGCTCACCATAAGAAAAATTGAATGGTTAAATATAAGTTCTTTAGATCCAAACAAACGGTATCTCACTACATGCATTTGGTCTTGACAACAATACTTCAACTACATTCAATATTATTGGTGAAATTGGTTCCGGTAGCTCAGGATTGCACTAATCCTCAGTGGAAGTGGTTTAAGATAATATTTAAAATTAAAACCATTATTGTTACTATTCATTATTTGTATTTACTTATCATTGTTACATTTTATGCTTAGGGTTGCCTCGATGCACTTGATGGAACTTATATCAATGTTCGCGTTCCCGCCACGAACAAAGGGCATTTTAGGACTAGAAAGGGGCAAATTTCAACAAACGTGTTTGTCGTATGTGATCGTGAGTTGCAATTTGCATATATACTCCCAGGTTGGGAGGGGTCGACAGTTGACACCAGATTTTTAAGAGATGTAGTGTGTAGGGAGCATGGTTTGAAGGTGTCAAACGGTAATTACTACATGTGTGATAATGGGTATGCAAACAACCTGGGTTTCTAATCACCATTCATAGGTGTGAGATATCACTTGGACGAGTGGGGGCCTGCTGCTGCAAGACCAACTAATTTTGAAAAACACTATAAATGAGGCATACTCGCGCTGGAAACATAATTGAGCATGCATTTGGAATAATGAAAATGCGGTGGGGGATTCTTAGGAGTGAAGCCTTTTACCCCATTAGGACGCAAATTAGGATGATAATGACTTGTTTCTTACTACATAATTTCATACGTAGAGAGATATCGATTGATCCTTTTGAGAACTAACACGATGTAGAAGTTATAGACGATAACAACAATGAAGAACATCCAGATTTAATTTCTAGTGTTGATGCCACTCAAGAGTGGACTGCTCAAAGGGAAGAACTTTCTCAAAACATTTGGTAGCAGTTCAATAATGGGTTATAAGGGTGTTTAGTATTAATATGCCTCATTGTTATTGTAACAATATGTTTTGGTTATTAGTGTACTGTGTACGATTTTAATTCTTGCTTATTTTTGCATGTTATGTAATGTCAGAAAATATTTTCTATAAAATAGTAATTATATTTCACTTTCAAATATGGGCATACATTTTATCTAGATTTACCACTGTTTTTTCACATTATTTAATTTCTTTAATTGTAGTTGGTTAGCATTACATATAAGAGATGGAACATGAAGAATTGGCTACAAATCGTGGTCGGGGTTCGAGGAAAAAATCTGGAGGTAATACGCGTCGGTTATTGTCCAACATTGAGGAGCTGCACCTCATTGACGCACTTAAATATTTAGTGAATAGAGGTTGGAAAATTGAGAATGGGTTTCGAACAGGGTACCTTAACAAACTAGAGGATGCCCTCAAAGAAAAATTCCTAGGGACTGATTTACAAATTAATCCGAACATCATGTCCAAACTAACAACTACTTGGAAGAATTCTGTCAAAAAAAAAAAACAACTACTTGGAAGAAGACTTATGCATCTCTACAAACGGCCTATGAAACAAGTGACACGTGTTTTTACCAACACGTTCCCCTCAAGTATAAGAGGTTCATATGTAATAAAAGCAAGGCCCGGTTAAATTATCGATCTGTGGGACTAGATTGATTAAGTAGCCTTAGTGATATGTATTGTTCTTTGAATATAGTGAAAAGTCATGTTTTGTGTAAATGTAAAGGAAACTCACAAATAACAACTAATGATAAGCAAATACTAAAGAAAATAATGATAGAAATCAAATGGAGAGAGGGAGTGTTCGGGTGTTCGTCCTTGTGTGGAATCGATGTTAATAGTCGAATTCTATATGTAATTCATTGAATGGAATTTGGTAGAAGCAATCACTAAGCATATAACGAGTAAAGCACCTAGGATCCAGAGGATGAATAGAGCCTTTCTTACCCGGGTAATCACGCGACTAGGGGGTTCGACTCTACCTAAATTATACTAAACTAATCCTTAATCATGCTTTTCCACTTGAATACTAACAACCAAACTCCTATGGCCTTCTCACTAATCACTCAAATGTTAATTCAAGCAATTAATATAGATAAATGGGGTTCTAATGAAATTTACCCAACTCTCGTTGCAATAAACCAATATTAACTCATTCACTCGATTCCCAACCCTCGATTATACTATCTACCCCGATTAACCAACTCTCGTTGCATTTATCGAGCTTCTAATACAACCTAATAATTGAGTTCTAGCAAATGATTTATCAAAACCCATAAACCTAACCAATGAACCTACCAATGAATTCCACAATCAAAATCAAGCTAAGTCATTAATTCCATCACAATTCTACAACACCCAAACACCAATATGCTTAGCCCATGGCTAATTTAATGGAAATAAGAAAAGAAATAGAGATAATCAACAAACTCATGCTTAATTAAACTAAATTACTTGAATAAAAGTAAGGTATCACCTCTTGTCTTGCAAATATGAAATAAACCTTAAAATCTTCAACCTCTTGCTTGGAAATGAAATTACAACTTCAAAGATAAACTAGCTATGGAAATCTACTAAGTTCTATGGCTAAAACTAAGTAAAATGAGCAAATGATGGTGAAATTTGGATTTTGGGAGCTTGAGTGGTGTTCCAATGGCTGCCTCTCTTCAAAAAATGAAAATTGGGGCTTTATATACTCCTCCCAAAAGTGTTTTGCACGTGTCCCTAGGTCAAATGTGGAAGAAGGCAAAGAAAACGCCATGACTCGGCCGAGTCATGCCACTCGGCCGAGTGGATTAAGTAAAAATCGTGGCACGACTTTGATCTACAGTTGACTCGGCCGAGTCATCCCACTCGGTCGAGTGCTCAATAAAAACGCGAAGTTGCAGGTTTTGGCCCCGACTCGGCCGAGTGTTCAACAAAATAGAGAATTTCAGTTTTTGGCCTCGACTCGGTCGAGTTGGCTCACTCGGCCGAGTGCTAAGATTTTTCAAAAGTCTCTGTCTCGGCCGAGTGGCATCCTCCCTTTCTTGTTTCATGCATAACTCTCACTCCGGATGTCCAATCGGCTCGATTCTTATCTCGTTACGACCCTCTCGTCGATGCCTTTCATGTGGTTTTATCTTTGGATTGATCCAACGGCTGGATTTTTCGTGGTTTGCTTTGAAACTTCGAAACTACACCATTTCTCCAAATCAAGTGAATTGAGTCAATTTAGTGTAAATAATGCACGAAATCCTATAAAATCATGCAAATTAAACACATGAATTTTGAGAAATTTTCACACTAATCAACCCCCCCAAACTTAAAGTGTTGCTCGTCCTCGAGCAACGAAAGAAAATAAAACAAGTGGGAGAATTGTGAAGAAATTCAAATTGGATGCAATGTAAATCATATGAATGATCAAGCAACTCTTCAAATCATGATTCATCAAATCTCGAAATCATCTACCATGTCAAGCAAATTATGATCACAACCAAGACAAATTCAAACACTTACTCCACCACCCTCTCAAGAAGTATTTCACTCACACTCAAGTGTATATATGGACATGTTTGCTCTCTAAGGTCAATCCACAAAAATGCATAATCCATAAGCTTGCTCTTAAACTCAATTCTCCACCTTTTATTCAAGCAACAATCATCAATCAAGGAGGACTTCAAAGGGTTGTAATGTAGGATTTTTGGACATGGTGGGGTAAATTTGGAATTGGTGACTCTATGAACTTGTAGAGCAACAATTTTTGGTGTTATTCACAATCATCACTCGAATTTCACACCACAATTGCATCTCTTTCTTTTCTTTTCTTTTCAAAAAGTTTCACCCAATTTCCTTGCCAATTTTTTATTTTGAGCTTCTAGGGAATTTTTGTTCCCCTCTTTGTTTTTCAGAACTTTTGTTTTTTAGCTCCAATTGTTTCCCCCCTTCCTTTTTTTTTCCAACCCTTTTTCTTTCTTTCTTTTTTCTTTTGACATTGGTCAATCTAAATCCACTCTTCAAGAAGTTTACTACCAATTCACTAACAATGAAACTCCACAAGTTAATTGGGACAATTAAGGCTTAAAAAGAATGGTGTAATGTTACATTTTGTAGCTTGCCAAAGAAAATCGATTTTACGACTCATGGGGCTAACTACGGAAATGCGTCTTTTGGTGGGATTTATTTTAGGCCAAGTGACTAGTATTCAAAGAATTGCCTCCTATCATTTTTGACAACTTCACTCAAATCAAGTTTCAAATAAGTTCAAGAGCAAGTTCTAGCATGCACAATTATGAATGACTCACTCAAGAAAAATTGAAACGAATTGATTCTTCGATTCAAAAGGCTCAACACTCACCAGCTCAATGTGGTGGGTATAAGTGCTTTCCTAAGTCTAGTTACTCACACAAATTGCAATCAAGTGATACAATCATTCAAGAATTGACTCACCACTCATATCCAAGTCACAAAATCACTTATAAAAGAATCATGCATCCAAAATTCAAATCCATCTCAATACATCCATCTTTCACCAACAATTAAATTCATGTGCTTGGGTGCAAATTTACTTTTAAAAACGACATCCCCCCAAACTTTTTCATTGCTATGCAATAAAAAGTTTGGAAACAAGTTATAAAATTAAATTGCAACCAAGCACTACACAATAGCTCCAATCCAACACATATGACAAATGAATTCACCATCATGAAAATCAATCAAGTACACACCATCCAATATTATAAGAAAATACTAATCATCAATGACATGTGCTCATATGAAAAATAAGCTAAGTACAAAAAATTAAAGAAAAATTTTCCTACCCCCCCAAACTTGAGCATTGCTAAGCAATCCAAGTTTGGGAAAGGGTGTACCTTCCATGATGGCTATCACCTCCTTTTTCTTTCTCAATCTATCACTTCGATGATTCCACTTTGATTTCTTTCTTCACCCCTTAGACCACACATCCATACGAATGTACCTACAAAAATCAAGCTCACCCACCATCAAAACATAAAAGAAACAACTACACTATGAAAGCATGTAAAAAATGGGTTGCCTCCCATTTAGCGCTAAGTTTAACGTCTTCGAGCCGGACGGAACTTATAGAGTTCAAACTTCCTCTTTCATCTTGACACCACCAACTTCTTTTGAAGAAGAAGCATAGTGGTGCTTCTTTGCTTTGTTCTTCATTTTCTTCTTCTTGTCATACCAATCCTTCACTTTCTTCTTTAGAATTTTTGAGCTTGGATCAACTCTTTTCTTAACTTTTCTTCCTAGACCACAAAGAAAGTTAATATTAGTAACACAAGATTTGTTAGAACAATGTGAATCATTAAAAATTTGAGAAGTGGAGAGTATAGCATTGGTTATGCTTGAGTTTGAGGAATTTTTCATATCCTTCATTACAAATGTCACTTCCTCCTCATCCACTTTCAACTTGATCTCTCCATCTTTCACATCAATTGTTGCTCCCCCCGTAGCTAAGAATGGTCTCCCCAATATCAAAGGAATTTCGGGGTCTTCTTCCATATTCATCACCACAAAATCGGCATGAAAGTTAAATTTATCCACTTTCACCACTAAATCTTCTACAACCCCTCCGGATAAACTATGGAACGATCCGCCAATTGTAGAGTCATGTTGGTTGGCTTCATACTTCCAAGCTTCAAACGATCATACATTGAGAGGGGCATCAAATTTATGCTAGCTCCAAGATCACAAAGAGCTTTCTTCTTTTCTCCATTGCCCAACTCATATACCAATGTGAAGCTCCCGAGGTCTTTCAACTTTTGAGGGAGACTCTTTTGGATTAAAGCACTACATTCCATAGGAAGATTCACCGTCTCACATTCTTCCACTTTTCTTTTCTTTGAAAGAATCTCTTTCATAAATTTTGCATAAGTGGGTATCTCCTCAAGAGCCTCCAAGAAAGGTACATTCACTGTGACTTTCTTGAAAATTTCAAGAAACTTTCCAAATTTCTCATCGAGCTTCTTTCTCATAAACCGTTGGGGAAATGGTGGTGGAACAAGTGTTTTTGGAACTCCCCACCCATCACACTCTATCTTCTCTTCATACTATGATTCTCTTGCTTCCTTAGCTTTCTTCCACTTAGGTATCCTTTCTTCTTTCTTCTCTTCTTTCTCCATCCCTTCTCTTATTCTCATTTCTCCATCTTCATCTTCATTTGGCATGCTTGGTCCCTCGTATTGAGTGCCACTACGGAGATTAATTGCCATACAATTCTCTCTAGGATTTGCTTCCGTAGTAGAAGGGAACTTGCCTTTTTGATTTACCCCACTCGAAGAAGCAATTTGACTCATGTGAAACTCCATGTTCTTCATTTGCTTGGCCATTGAGAGCATTTTTTCATCCAACCTATCTATCTTTTGGTTTTGTTGAGCCGTCGTTTGATTATTTTGAGCTATGAAAGTGGTCAACAAGTCTTCCAAATGTGGTCTCCCCTCATTGTTTGGTGCACGAGCACCCGGATTAAATCCCGGAGGGAGAGTGAGAGCGGCTTTAGGATTTCCATAAGAGAAGTTTTCATGTTTACGAACATTTGGATTGTAAGGAGGATTTCCTTGGAATTGGGCTTGGGCATGTTGTTGGAAACGGTTTTGATTTGGAGGTTGGTTTGGGAAGGGTTGGTGAAAATTTCCTTGAAAATTCCCTTGTTGGTATTGGGGCCTCCCCATGTAGTTAGCATCCTCAACTTGGTTTAACATGTTGGGAATTTCCATTCCTCCACCAAAGTTCTCCCTTCTTTTATTGTTCTCCATCAACTCAACCTTGTCCAAGAGCATCTTGATTGTATCACCCAATGTTGTAGAGTTATTTCCAATTTGAGCAACTCTTTTGGATATATTTCCATCAATAGGCCAATCATATGTGTTGGTAGCAATTGCTTCAATGATTTCCTTTGCTACTCTTGCACTCTTTGCAAACAATTGCCCACCCGCCGATGCATCAATTTATTGCCTTGAAGAAAGCCCCAATCCATTGTAGAAGAAGCTAATTGTTTGCTCTTCCGCAAACCCATGCTGAGGACATCTCCTCAAAAGACTTTGGAATCTCTCCCATGCACTATAAATACTTTCATTCTCCCTTTGGAGAAATTGAGTAATCTCAGTCTTGCATTGAAGAGTTTTGGATGGAGGGAAGAACTTCAATAAGAACCTCTTGGTTAGCTCGTCCCATGTGGTTACTCGATTGTTGATCATTGAGGTAAGCCATTCCTTAGCTTTATCTTTCAAGGTGAAAGAAAAGAGCCTCATGTTCAAAGTATCCTCATGTACCCAATTGATCTTGACCGTATGCGCATACTCCAAGAATCGGGACAAGTGTTGATTGGGATCTTCAAGTGGCTCACCTCCAAATTGCCTCATCTTTAGCATTCGAATTAGACTCGGGCTAATTTCGAAATTGTTGGGCGCAATCGGAGGGCGCTCGATTCCATCATAGTACCTTTGAACCGGGGGTTCAAAGTAATCCCGAATGGTTCTCTCTTCCTCGTGACCAACTCCACCCTCATTCCCTGCTTCAAGGACTCGGTTGTCAACCGGAGGTGGAATGATGTTTCTAATGTTGTTGTTTCCTTGATTATCTGCCATTGCTCTCTCTTGTTCAAGTCTTTGATTCCGATCTCGATTTCTTCTTCTAGCCGAAGCTTCGATCTCCAAATCAATAGGAATAGGATTAATTCCACTTGCTCTTGTGTTCATGCACCTATAGAATCAACCAAGTATCAAATTCCAAAGACAAGTCAACAAAGAACTTACTAACAAGAAAAATAAAATCACTAGTACTCAAGACTAACAAACACTAAGTTACTTAAAAACAAAACTAGTCCCCGGCAGCGGCGCTAAAAACTTGACACGTATTTTCCAATACTCGCCTCTCAAGTGTAAGAGGTTCCTCGTAGTAAAAGTAAGTGCCCGGTTAAATTATCGAACCACGGGACTAGTTAGCTAGCGTAGCGTTAGTGTTGTGTGTTGTCACGTAAATATAGTGATAGAACATGGGGTGAGATACTAAAACTAAATGCAAAAATATAATCAACAATATAAACACTAACTAGGAAAAGCAAGTAAAATGATGATCAAGATAAATGTGAGAAGTAGTGTTCGGGTGTTCTTCATTATGTGGAAAATTGAGTTAAAAGTCGACTTTTATGTGCAATTCATTAAGTGGAACTTGATAGAAGCAATCACGAGTGCATTTGTCTACTAAATCACATAGGATCGAGAGGATGAATAGAGGCGTTCTTACCCGGGTAATCACACAACTAGGGGGTTCTACTTTATCTAATTAACTAAACTAATCCCTAATCATGCTTTTCCACTTGAATACTAACAACCAAGCTCCTATGGCCTTCTCACTAATCACTCAAATTCTCATTCAAGCAATCAATGTAGATAAATGGGGTTCTTATGAAAATTACCCAACTCTCGTTGCGATAACCCAATATTTACTCATTCACTCGATTCCCAACCCTCGATTATACTATCTGAAAGTGTGCGTGCATGCGAAATCAGAGATATAAACAAAGTGTTGTCTGTAGTGTGGCACAGTCCAGACAACAATTGAGCAGCGGAATTTAAACAAACACTTTGCAAAGAAGTATTTCAAAATTTGTGTAGATTAAATAATTAATCTACACAAATCACTTATATTAACTCTTAATATCACTGAAACAAAATCAACAACCTCGTAAGGTTTTGAACAACTACAACTCAGATTGAGTTTGAAAAGTTACTAGAAAAATACGAAACTATCTCCCTTATAGATCTAACATATCTTCCTAATAAACGACTATGATTGAGTACACAAATATTCAGGTTTATAAGAGTGCACTAATCTACAAGAAAGAACAAAATATTTTTCTAACTAGAAGCGTTGCGCATTCCATAGATAGTAATCTAGTTTAGCTTTCTCTCTTGTTGTCCTTTGAAGTGAAGGCAGTGGGCTCTATTTATAGGCTTGAATTCGAACTGCCTTGCAACTCCTACAACTCCCTTGATCATCTCAGCCATTGGATCAAGGTGGTTTCTTGTAACTTCCCTTCACACTCCATATTTGTAGGAACTTGCATATTGGTGCTTAGAAACTTCTGTTGGGAATAAAATGATACATGTTTTGATTAAATACCAAAACCCCCTGAGACATGCCTAAGTCAAGATGATTGTGTTCAAAATGTGATAGAACACATAGTATAAGGCTAGATGAGAAGCTGATATGTTAGGCAGCTCTTAGATGATTAGATGCACAATGTCAGGGGGAACCTATGACTTCAAAGGGATCAAGATCAAGTCCCCTCAAGGCTCAAAGTCTGGAACAATCTCTAAGGACAAGAAAACTCCATATGAAACCTAAAACCTTGATCAGGAGAGTTGTCCAGAAGAGTTTCTTCTATGCAAGAAGAAGATTGCAAAGCTCAAAAGGACAAGATTAGTCAAATATTATGATCAGGAGAGTTGACCAGAGAAGTCAACTCTATGTGAAAAAGCTCTGATGCTAAAAGACCAAGTATGCTGATCAGGAGAGTTGTCCAGAAGAGTTGTCTCAGCAAGATTGAATCAGAACAAATGCTCTAAAAGGTTGAAGGTCAACTATGCTGAAGAATTGGAGACAACCATATTCTAAAGAATTACAATGCAACATGCTAAGATCACCTTGAAATGAAATAAAGGGAAAGAGCCAAGTCATCTAATGAAGAGCAAGCCAACCTTGCTGATAAGCAAATCTGCTGATAGTGATAAGGAGAGTTGTCCTGTTGATAAGGAATGTTGTCCTATCATAGGATCAACCTTCAGAAGCCATGTCCAAGTCCTAACAAGAAGTCAAACATTGGGAAAAGTGCTGTAGAAAGAAGACAAAGTCTTACAAGCCATTTATTACCCAAATAAGGACATGTCACTATCAAGAATCTGTCTTCTAGTTTGAAGAACTCAAGGAAGACATTTATAGCAATTTGGGGCTGCCTCTCCAACGGGCAAATCCTCATTCTGTCTATAAATACAAGGAGTGTGAAGACCATTTGAAGCATCCATTCTACATCCAACTGAGCAACTATTCTGAAAGCTTCAAAGTCTCCAAAAGACATTCTTAGTCTTGAAACACTTCTTCTAAGCTGAATTCACTATATATCCATACAAAAAGCTTAGAGAGATATCCTATCCTTATACACTGATCTTCATTGTAAAGGATATCTCATTAGTTGGAACCTTACTTCAATCCTTACCCCTTTCAAGTGAGAAAGAGAGAAGGTTGTAGTAGTAGAAGTGGTAGGAGCTGACTGTTGAGAGAAGAACAGTTCAGTTCTGAGTTGAGAAGAGGGTACTAGGACTCTAGACATCCTAGGGATCAATTCACCAAGGAGTGGTGTTATTGATCAAGTGCACCTTGGCACTATAAAACAAGTTAATTCCAAGAGTGAAGGAATTATCCTGTTAAATCAGGGAAAGTGGATGTAGGAGCTTGAGTCTCTGAACCACTATAAACTCTTGTGTTGATTTTCCTTACAAAGTACTTACATTCATTCAACACTGCACACAAAACTGATCTTTCAAAAGATACATATTCAAAGACTGTGCAAAACTGATTTGGACAAGTTCCCTGAAACTAAACTGGACTACATTGGATTGACAAAGTGATTTCAGAAACTTAAGGAGTCTAAACTTAAAGGGCCAACCACTATTCCGCACATATAACTCCCCTAGATAGTTATTCAACTGAGTACTCAATAGTACTTAGTAGTTTGATTATCTTAGAAGAGTTAATCATCTTCAGTAGAGTTGTCCAAGACAACCTTGCTGAGCTCTGGTTTGATCAAAGTTGAAAAGAATTGCATACAAGTTTATCCCCCCCCCTATACACTTGTTATATACTCCTTTCAGGACCAACAAGTGGTATCAGAGCAGGGGTTCAAAGACCACTGCCTCTGAAAATCCATCTTGATTTTCAAAATTCACATATTTGTGTGGTCACTGAACTGATCTCTATCTGAAATCTATTACTTGTTGACTAACTACTTATTCTTGAGATATGGCCAATAACAATGCTGTTCCTCCACCTGCTGTTCAAGGATTGGACAACATGGCCACAAATCCAGTCAATCACATTTCACATCATAAATTGCCCATGTTCTCAATGGACAACTATGATTTCTGGAAAATTAGAATGAGGGCTCATCTTGCATCTCTTCATACTGATATGTTAAGAGTAATCACAAGAGGACCTTTTGTGTTTACCCAAACTAACCCCAGGGTAACAGATGAGCAAAGAGCAGATGTAAGGGAACTAATTCCCAAGAATGAGGATGACTTCACTGCTGATGAAAAGAGGAAAGATAATCTAAATTATCTTGCCATGAATACCCTCTATCAAACAATTCCAGATGCAGTCATGGGAAGAGTCTACCATTGCACCACAGCCAAAGAAATCTGGGATACTCTTGCTGAGATGTGTGAGGGTACATAAAAGATCAAGGAGAACAAGCTCCAAGTTGCTGTGCAAAAGTTTGAGCAATTCACAATGGAAGCTGATGAATCCATTGATAAGTTTGCTGGTAGATTCACTGATGTGATGAATGAAATCAACTCATTGGGCAAAGTGTACTCCAGGAGAGAAGTTGAATTAAAGATCTTGAGAAGTCTCACTCAAAAGTGGGATGTCTATGCTGTGATGATGCAGAATACTAAAGATCTCTCTTCCATGCCCATGCAACAAATCTTCTCAAAACTCAAAGCATATGAGTTTGACCTCAATAGAAGAAAACCTGTTGAGGAATCTTCAAATCCTACTAAGGGAGTGGCATTCAAAGCCAAAGCTGCTGAACCTGAAATACAACCCACTCCCAGATCATCAAAGTCAGTCTCAAAGACTGAAATGAAGGAAGAACTAGCCTTGATGGCTAGAAGGTTTGACAAGCTGAACACAAGGTTTGGTAGATACAAGAAATTCTACCAAGACAACAAATTCAGGAGAAGATACAACTCCCCTGAAGATCAGGCCAAGGACAAAAAGCCTGAAGAGAAGAGATCAGAGGACAAGTACTCTGATAGGAGAAGGTCTAGTAGAGCTGACCCTTCATCATCAAAAGGAAGAGATGAATCCAAGAAGGATGATGATGAAGACCTGTGCTACAACTGCAAAAAGAAAGGGCACTTCCAGTATGATTGCCCTGAATTAAGCTCTAAAGAAAGAAGAGAGAGGCAAGCTAAAAGAGACAGGAAGTTCACAAATAGAAAGGCCATGATGGCTGGTGAAGAATCTGATAGTGCTGAAAGCTTCAACTCTTCAGATGGACTGATGATGATGATGATGTGTGCAACATGGCTCTTGAGGATGATGAGGTACCATTGGGCCACAGAAAGAGGAGCATGAACAAAAAGACAGCATGGTACCTTGACAGTGGATGCTCAAGGCACATGACTGGAAACAAGGAACTTCTCACTGATCTCATTGAAAAATAAGGCCCAAATGTCACTTTTGGAGACAGCTCACAAGCAACAACAAAAGGTTATGGTACTTTGATGATTGGTAACATCAAAGTAACCAATGTATCTTATGTAGCTGGTCTCAAATATAATCTCCTAAGTATCAGTCAATTCTGTGACAAAGATTTTAAAGTTGAGTTCTCAAGTGGAAAATGTCTAATTAAGGATAAAACTCAACAAACCTTACTGACTGGAACTAGGAAGGGAAATGTATATTTTGCAGACTGGGACAAGTCTACTGATGCTGCATGCTTCATTGCTAAGAGCACTAGTGAACAAAGCTGGTTATGGCATAAGAGGCTAAACCATCTGAACTTCAAATCAATGAACAAACTTGCTAGAAATGCATTAGTTAAAGGACTACCTAATGAGGTTTTCATAAAAGAACATGTGTGTAAACCATGTCAAGAGGGAAAACAGATTAAAGCCTCATTCAAAGGTAAACCAGTCATTTCTACTGAAAGGGTACTTGAACTTCTACATATGGATCTTTTTGGACCAATCACTCCTTCAAGCATAAATGGTAGAAGATACACATTGGTTGTAGTAGATGACTTCTCTAGGTTCACATGGGTAGTATTTCTCCTTAGTAAGAAGGAAACACAAGTTAAACTACTTGAACTTCTCAAGAGACTGTCAAATGAGAAAAGCCTTAGCATTATCAAGATAAGATCTGATAAAGGCACTGAGTTCATAAATTCATACATCAATGAGTATTGCACATCTAATGGTATAGCTTATGAAACCTCAGCAGCTAGAACACCTCAACAAAATGGAGTTGCAGAAAGAAGAAATAGAACATTGAAAGAGGCTGCTAGAACTTTAATTGCTGATTCAAATTTACCTAAGAGGTTTTGGGCTGAAGCCATAAACACAGCATGTCATACTCAAAATAGATGTTTGATCACTAAAGGGCAAGGCAAAACCCCTTATGAGCTCTGGAAAGGAAGAATACCTAAAGTGTCATATTTTCATATATTTGGTTGTAAGTGTTTCATACACAACAATGGGAAAGAACAATTGAAAGCCTTTGATAGTAAAGCTGATGAGGGAGTATTCCTTGGATACTCTCAAATCAGTACAGCTTTCAGAGTCTACAACAAGAGAACCCTTATTGTGGAAGAAACACCTCATGTTGTGTTTGATGAGTCTATCCTTGAGATCAGAAATGATAATTTGGAACCTGAAGAAATCACACAGAGGACAACCAGATTGAGTCTAAAAGACAAAGACACTGAATTCATAGATGTTGTCCAAGCCAATCTACCTGAACATACCACATTGGACAACTATCCTCAAGGCAATCTTCCTGAGACAAACCCTACTGATGGAAATGGTGAACTGAATGAGCCAATCCCAGTTCACATCCAGGTAACAACTACCAATGAAGAAGCAGTTCCTGCTGAGGTAGTTAATGGGTCAAATAATCAAGGGGGAACTCAAACTGTTGAAAATGCCAATGTTCCTGACATTGAGGACAACACCCCTGATTATGATCCTGAATTAGATCCTGCACTAAATTATCCTGAATTTTATGATCAAAATGACTCAACCTCAGTAGAGGATAACTCTACTGAAGGAATCAGAAAAAGAAGGACTTGGTTGTATGACCATCCTACTGATCTGATACTTGGTGACCCAAGTATAGGAGTCAGAACCAGAAAGTTTCATGGTGAAAGTGCTATGTTCTGTTGTTTCTTGTCAGAACAGGAACCAAAAGACATTGATGAAGCACTTCAGGATGCCAATTGGATCACAGCAATGCAGGAAGAGCTCAACCAATTCACCAGAAATGAAGTATGGGAGCTGGTTGATAGACCTTCACATCAAGATGTTATTGGAACCAAGTGGGTGTTCAAGAACAAAAAAAATGAAAATGATGTGATTGTCAGAAACAAAGCAAGACTAGTGGCAAAAGGTTACTGCCAGCATGAAGGCATTGACTATGATGAGACCTTTGCACCTGTGGCAAGACTAGAAGCAATAAGGCTTTTCCTAGCCTATGCAGCCCACAAGAGGTTCAAAGTGTACCAAATGGATGTCAAGAGTGCCTTTCTGAATGGAGTCTTGAAAGAAGAGGTCTATGTGGAGCAACCACCAGGTTTTGAGATTGGAAACCAAGTATACAGGCTGAAGAAGGCTCTATATGGACTCAAACAGGCCCCTAGGGCTTGGTATGATACATTGTCACAGTTCCTATTGGATCATGGATTCACCAAGGGAACTGTGGACAGAACTCTCTTCAGAATCTCTGAAGGAGAGGACATCTTGCTTGTCCAAATTTATGTAGATGACATAATTTTTGGATCCCCTAATGAGAAGTTGTGTGAGAAATTCTCCAAACTCATGCAAAGCAAGTTTGAGATGTCCATGATGGGGTTGATGAACTTCTTTTTGGGCTTACAAGTCAAGCAATCTAAAGAAGGAATCTTCATCAACCAAGCCAAGTACACAAGAGAGATGATCAAGAAATTTGGGTGTACATCAAGCAAGCCAGTGAGGATCCCAATGAATACTAATTGGAAGATGGATCCTGATGAAAGTGGTGTTCCAACCAACTCCACTGAGTATAGAGGAATCATTGGATCACTCCTCTATCTCACTGCCAGCAGGCCTGACATCACCTTTGCAGTAGGTGTTTGTGCAAGGTTTCAAGCAAATCCTAAGAAAAGTCACCTTGAGGCTGCAAAGAGGATCTTGAGGTATCTCAAAGGCACTGAAAATCTAGGCCTTTGGTACCCTGCTGATGACAACATTGAGTTAACTGGCTACTCAGATGCTGATTATGGAGGATGCAGAATTGACAGAAAATCCACTTCAGGAACCTGTCAATTCTTAGGCAACAAACTCATATCTTGGTTTTCCAAGAAGCAAAACACAGTGGCTATCTCCACCACTGAAGCTGAATATGTTGCTGCTGGAAGTTGGTTTGCTCAAATCCTTTGGCTGAGACAACAACTCAGAGACTACAAAGTCAACTCTACTGAAGTGCCAATATTCTGTGATAACAATAGTGCCATTGCTATATCACAAAATCCTGTCTTGCACACAAGATGCAAACATGTGGACATCAAACATCACTTCATTAGAGATCATGTGGAGAAGAAGGATATTAAGTTAGTAAAGATCCATACAGATCATCAAAAAGCTGATATACTAACTAAGCCACTTGCAGAGGCAAGGTTCCTGTAATTATCAACAGAGTTGGGTCTTCTTGATCCAGGGAAGTTGGACAAATGAGTCCAAATAAGTTCTTTCATCAAGGGGGAAATAAACTCAAACTTCAGCAGACTTGGTCAAGTCTACTGAAATTCAGAAAAGATGACCTTACTTCTTCAGGACACTTGTCTCTTGATATTCAGGACACTTGTCCACAGCTCTTCAGGATACTTGTCCATGTAGGGTCAGATAAGTTGTCTTGGCTATCAAACCAAATCTTGGTATGATAAGCACCTATTTTAGGTGATCAAAGCCTATTTCGAAATCTGTCCCATTGAAATACAGTTTTCACCTTTCTGGGATTTAATTTGTCTCCCACCCAAAAGGTCACTTTCCATGCATTAAATGCTAAGATTTAACTCTTGTTTGCATTAAACTTTTTGGGACATGATCTATCTCGAAAAACCCCCAGCCTTAAACAAACATTAAAAACCACCCACGTTTTGAATAAAACAGTTCTTTCACTGTTACATTGGTTTTTGACCATTGGATCAAAACTGGCCAACTCCCCTGAAATCAATCCTAGCCGTTCATTTTGGATTTCCATTTTTGTTCACCTTTGAATTGCTTCAAGACCTCACCAACTCATTGACAAACATTCTTTTTAGAATATTCACAAGTCTTAAGATCCCCCACAAACACTTCTTCCCCAAGTATTCGAAACCCTAGCTCAAAATTTCTTCAAACTCTCTCAATCTCTATCAAACCTTTCTCTGTAACTTTCAAATGGCCCCCAAAGTTAGACCAGAGATGCTCATTGATTTCTCCAACAAGGCTCTAGACCTTGATTTTGGCTACCTGAGCAACAAAAACAATCTTCATTTTGAGCCCATAGTATCCTTTGAGAGTGAGGATCCTGAGATTAAACCAACTCTAAGATGGCTGAGAAGAGCTGGTTTGCAAAAGTTCATGGAGGAAAGACCAAGTTCATGCTTAGAAGGTTACATGGCTGAATTCTTTGCCTTTCTCAAGTGGAGAGGTCAACCTGCAGATGGTGAAGTTTCCACAAATTTGTCATATACTGCAGAAGGAGAGGAAGAAGAGAGATTTCATAGAGTGAAATTCTCTTCAGAAGATATTGAAGGAGCCTTTGGATTGCCTAATGAGGGAAGGAATCCAGAAGTTTATGGTACTGGCCATGAAGATGAAATAGCTCAAGAATGGCTATTGGTTCCAGGCCCCATTTCTTTAACTCAAAACAAGAAGACTCTCAAGTTAAAATTTCTCAACCTCTTTGGGGTAGTTGCTAAGAGTCTCTTGAGCAACACTGGAAGCTTGGAGCAGGCCAGCCATCCAAGAATCAGAATCATGGCTGCTGTGATTGATGCTAGTGACAAAGGCATCAAATTTGATTGGAGAACCTTCATCATGACTGAGATGATGAAGGAAAAGGCTAAATTCAAAGTGAAAGCTCACAACAAGGTTGTGCTAGAAGGGAAACTCAAGTATTGCACCAGGGCAAGCTTGTTAATTGAGAGATTCTCCCATTACTCTCAGATGCAAACATTTGCAAAGCCCCTCCCAGCCCAAAAGATCCTGTTCAGAAAGCTCAGCAAGAAAACTGAGCAAAGAAGGATGCTTATGGCCAAACCTGCTGAAGAACAGGTTGAAGAAAAGCCTAAGATGAAGAAGAGAACCAAGGCCAGAGCTGTTAAAACAAGGAAAATGTCTCAATTATCTTCAGGAGAAGCCTCAGGAGCATCAGCTGAAGTTGATGAAGTGGCAGAAGAGGGAGTAAGTGTGCCTTCTGACCACTCAGAAGAGTTGAGGTTGAAGTATAATGAGACAAGGCAGAAGAAGAAAGGAGATAAGAGGATCAGGGAAGTTGTCCCTGAGAAGGAAGGTGAAGGAAGTGGGAGCAGTAGGGCCAGCAAGAGAAGGGCCAAGCCTACTGAGAAAGTGTTGGAGCTGCAGGAAGAAAGGTCACTACAATTGGCTCTAAGAGAAAGCAGAGCTGAAAGCAGGACTAAATCTAGGTCAAGGACCAACTCATCTGGTTCTGGAACTCCAGAATCCAAGATCCCTGAAGGTCAACCTATAGAGGCCAACATCCCTGAGTTTCAGAATCCTGAGCCCAACTCCCCTGAAACCCATGTTACCCCTTCCAACCAACCCATTACCCCTGTAGATCTCACTAAGAGATATTCTCCAGAAGGGAGTGTGCAAAGAAGTGGCATTGATGTGCTTGCAGATTTAGCAGTAGATGAGACAAGACTCCTGTCTCCACTTGACTCATCCATGCTCAATTATTCAAAGCTCTTAGAACATGCACTCAATGAGCCAACCCCCCTGAGTAAAGCCCCTTAAGATTCATTGCTCTCAAAAGCAACTGAAGCACCTTTTACTGCACCAAACCCTTCTGAAGCCAACATCCCTGAATTAAATCTCCCTGAAGCCACTTTAGGTGAAACCAGAGCCAACTCCCCTATAACCCAAAGTCCCCATTCAAGTGGAGATGAGGAGGAGTATACTTATGAAAATATGCTCAGAGGAGGAGCAAAGGCTACTGTGGACAGTCTGTACCCACAGCTTGCTGAATTTCCAAGAATTCAGAAAACATTTCATGATCTAAGGATGCTTGTTGATGTAAAAGACAAGTCTATGATGGAGATATCACAAGTCATCCAAGATAAGGGTGCAAACTGGTGGCAAATAGAGGAGAACAGATTGCTAAACTTTGCTGGAGTTTCAAAGACAAGATTTCTCATTGATGAGGAAATTTTTGCAAAGCTAGTAGCTGATAAAATTGAGGAGGAGAAAGAAAGGAAAGCTAAGGGAATCAAACACCCTGACAGTAGCTCAAATGATGATGATTCCCCTGATGATCCCTCAAATCCTTCTAACCCCAACCCTCCTGAAACCCCTCAAGCCAACCTCCCTGAACCTTCTCAACCCAAGTCTTCTATAGCAGACAGACTTTCAAATCCTCCTAGAACCTATCATAGGAAAGGCTCTGTATCTTCAGAGGTGTTGACCAAGGGTGGTAACACAACCAAAGACACATCTGCCAATGAAGGTTCTTCTGAACCCAAGGCACAGCCTAAAGATGTTGAGGTTCCTATGCTAGAGGCTGGTTTGATTAAGGCCTATTAAGTGTCAGAAGAGTTGGACACTGATCAGCCCTTAATCATTCAGGATGACTCAGTGGCTGTTGAAATAAGCACTGTGATCTCCCCACAACTGCCATCTTTGAACCTTGTTGAAGGTGGAGATGTTGCAGGTTTAGGAGAAGGAGTTGAAAAGGAGAAGTTAGTGGAAAAATCAGAGGGAGTAGTAGATGAGAGAGATGTGGTGATCACTAGAATAGTGAGTGTACCACCAAATGAGGGTGATATAAGTGAGGAAGGGCAGGCTATTCTTGAAGTCAAATCTGAACTTCAGGAATCCCTTGATGAGAGGAGGCATGTTCCTTTAAGTGAGGAAACTATTAAAGAAGGGAGAAAAGAAAGAGTTGAAAATGAGAAGAAGGCTGCTGATGTATCAGAGTCTTATATAAAAGAAATAGAGGGTGATGTGTGTTTATTTCCTAACTTGTTTGATCTGTCTACTGTTGCAGGCATTTCCCTTGACCAAACTTTTGCAGATGAGTTCTTAACAGATGCACCCATCCAAGTAGATACAGGCTCAGCTCAAGCCTTACTTGTAATGCAATCAGAAAAGTTGGACTTCTTGGCTCATCAAGTTCAATCTGTTCATGCTGAAACATCAGGAGCATTGAATGAGCAAGGAAGGACCCTAGCATCTGTAGAAATGAGGCTCACTGGCTCTGAAGATGTTGTGCTCCCAACTCTGGAAGCAAGGATGAGTGGTATGGAAACTGGCCTCCAAACCATTTCCACTGAAGTACAAAAGGCCAAATCCACCATGGAAGCCATCTCAGAGGAGGTCAAGAAAGAGCAAAAGCTGCTGAGAGACAATCATAATGCCAATGTCATGGCTCTCAGGCTAACTGTCAAGCAAGCTCTTGGAAAGAAGACTGCATTACAAAAGAAAAGAGCTGAAGAGCAAAGGCTAGCTATGGTGAAAGCAGCCTCTGAAAATTTTTCCCAAGAGGTATTGGCCAACATTGCTGAAGGTGCAGTGGCCAACCTCACTGAGCTTCTCAAAGCCCAACTGGATGCATCCCTGAAAGCAACCTTGGAGGAGGTTGTTCAACAAAAGATGAAGCCTGTTCTAGCTTTCCTCAGCTTGAGCAGTGATAGGATGCAGAATATACATGATGGAAATGTATATTTGTTGGAGGAGATGAAGTCCCTGAACCAGGCCCAATCCCTAATGGCCACAACTATGAGTGAGCTAAAATCCCAGTGTTTTGATGCTGCCAAAAAGGGGGAAAGGGAAAGAGCTAGAGCAAAAGATGCCTTGGTGATTGGGAGCCCAGTCAAAGGGAAAGACAAAGCTGCTGAAGGAAAAGGAAAAGAGACAGAAGTGCTGAACTTAGAAGAACTGAATGAAGAAGAGCAATTGGCACTTGCATTAAAGAACTCTATGGCCTCAGTTCAAGAAGAAAGAATAAGGCTACAGCAGAGACCAGGTGGTGAGGTGTCTGGTTTGGACAAAGGTGATGAAGGTGTCCAAACTAGAGGAAAGATCAAGAGGGCAAAAGGAAAGAAAAGGCAAGTTGAAACTTTCACTGACTTTCCTAACAGCCTTGATCTTCCACCTGAATTCAGAATTGATGAAGATGAGCCTACATCAAAGAAAGCCAAAACTGCTGAAGAGCCCAAAACTGCTGAAAAGGACAAGTCCTCTGAATCTGCCAAAAGTGCTGAAGGTCCCAAGTCCACTGAAGACATTGAAGAACTATTTGCTGAAGGATTTGGACCTGAACCTAAGAAGAAGACAACTGTCCTAGCTCATGATCCATCAAAGTTGTTTCAGGAAGGGTATGGCAAAGACCCTGAAACACAACAGAAATTGGCCATGATGAAGGCCCAAGAGAAAATAGATCTGTTAGAGGAAGCACAAAGAGCAAGAGACAAGAGAAGAGCTAACTTTCAGAAACCAAGAAGAAGGAGAGCAACCTACAGCAAGATGAAGCCTCAGCTTCTAATCCCAATGGACACCAAATATCCACACTTGGATAAATGGGTGCCAATTCAACTAAATGATACATGGGAAGAGGCTAAAAGGGAGTTTGTCTATGATTATTATGTCATTGACAGATGGAATGGAGGAGATGCAAACTCTGCCTTTACTGAGTTCATGCTGGAATACTACAGAGAGTTGTATCAACAATTACTTGCAGCTGCTGACATTGCAAGAATTGAACTCAATGCTCCCAAGCCTATCATCTACATGCCTCCAAAGCTTGATGGATGGATTGACCAAGCAAGGATTCTGAGGGAGTTCACAGAAATTCTGAAGGTGAACAAGATGGCCCTTGGACCCAAAGGAACTAACCAGGAAGCCATGGAACTCAAGAGGAGAGTGTGGGCACAATATGGAATGGTGCCACCTCCTGAGGATGATCTCTAAGAAGGGCTAAGTCTTCTGACTTTTTCTGGATGAAAAATTATCTTATCTGAAGATATCTTTTGTTATGTGGTCAAATCTGCTGAAGTATTGGACAAACCTGCTGATATGTTGTTTGCTCTGATATGGTTTAGATTGCTCTGATACAAGAATAGATGTGTTCTACTTTGATATATGGAATATTTTGTATTAGCTCTGATACTTGAAGAAGTTGTTTTGCTCTGATCTTATGTTTAGAGTGTATTTGTAGTAAAATGTTATCTTGAATTCATGCTCTGATAAGTTATCTTCAACTATCAACATGCCTTTAATGATTGTTATATGAATGATAGTTGAACCACCCTTTGAATCAAGATACATTATTGCAAAAATCTCTCTATGCCTATCCTTGAAACCTATTTACAACAAAAACAGTGAATACACTAACATATTGTCCTTTCAGGAATATTGACCTTAGTCATGTCTTCTGAAGATATATGTAATAGGTGTAGACAAGTCACTTTTGCATAGAATGTGTAGGTTTTGGCATCATCAAAAAGGGGGAAATTGTTGGGAATAAAATGATACATGTTTTGATTAAATACCAAAACCCCCTGAGACATGCCTAAGTCAAGATGATTGTGTTCAAAATGTGATAGAACACATAGTATAAGGCTAGATGAGAAGCTGATATGTTAGGCAGCTCTTAGATGATTAGATGCACAATGTCAGGGGGAACCTATGACTTCAAAGTGATCAAGATCAAGTCCCCTCAAGGCTTAAAGTCTGGAAAAATCTCTAAGGACAAGAAAACTCCATATGAAACCTAAAACCTTGATCAGGAGAGTTGTCCAGAAGAGTTTCTTCTATGCAAGAAGAAGATTGCAAAGCTCAAAAGGACAAGATTAGTCAAATATTATGATCAGGAGAGTTGTCCAGAGAAGTCAACTCTATGTGAAAAAGCTCTGATGCTAAAAGACCAAGTATGCTGATCAGGAGAGTTGTCCAGAAGAGTTGTCTCAGCAAGATTGAATCAGAACAAATGCTCTAAAAGTTTGAAGGTCAACTATGCTGAAGAATTGGAGACAACCATATTCTAAAGAATTACAATGCAACATGCTAAGATCACCTTGAAATGAAATAAAGGGAAAGAGCCAAGTCATCTGATGAAGAGCAAGCCAACCTTGCTGATAAGCAAATCTGCTGATAGTGATAAGGAGAGTTGTCCTGTTGATAAGGAATGTTGTCCTATCATAGGATCAACCTTCAGAAGCCATGTCCAAGTCCTAACAAGAAGTCAAACATTGGGAAAAGTGCTGCAGAAAGAAGACAAAGTCTTACAAGCCGTTTATTACCCAAATAAGGACATGTCACTATCAAGAATCTATCTTCTAGTTTGAAGAACTAAAGGAAGACATTTATAGCAATTTGGGGCTGCCTCTCCAACGGGCAAATCCTCATTCTGTCTATAAATACAAGGAGTGTGAAGACCATTTGAAGCATCCATTCTACATCCAACTGAGCAACTATTCTGAAAGCTTCAAAGTCTCCAAAAGACATTCTTAGTCTTGAAACACTTCTTCTAAGCTGAATTCACTATATATCCATACAAAAAGCTTAGAGAGATATCCTATCCTTATACACTGATCTTCATTGTAAAGGATATCTCATTAGTTGGAACCTTACTTCAATCCTTACCCCTTTCAAGTGAGAAAGAGAGAAGGTTGTAGTAGTAGAAGTGGTAGGAGCTGACTGTTGAGAGAAGAACAGTTCAGTTCTGAGTTGAGAAGAGGGTACTAGGACTCTAGACATCCTAGGGATCAATTCACTAAGGAGTGGTGTTATTGATCAAGTGCACCTTGGCACTATAAAACAAGTTAATTCCAAGAGTGAAGGAATTATCCTGTTAAATCAGGGAAAGTGGATGTAGGAGCTTGAGTCTCTGAACCACTATAAACTCTTGTGTTGATTTTCCTTACAAAGTACTTACATTCATTCAACACTGCACACAAAACTGATCTTTCAAAAGATACATATTCAAAGACTGTGCAAAACTGATTTGGACAAGTTCCCTGAAACTAAACTGGACTACATTGGATTGACAAAGTGATTTCAGAAACTTAAGGAGTCTAAACTTAAAGGGCCAACCACTATTCCACACATATAACTCCCCTAGAT
The DNA here is from genome assembly GCA_963675135.1 of Galeopsis tetrahit. NCBI lineage: Eukaryota > Viridiplantae > Streptophyta > Magnoliopsida > Lamiales > Lamiaceae > Galeopsis > Galeopsis tetrahit. The sequence continues at coordinate 32,883,317 of OY776127.1, forward strand.
AGTTATTCAACTGAGTACTCAATAGTACTTAGTAGTTTGATTATCTTAGAAGAGTTAATCATCTTCAGTAGAGTTGTCCAAGACAACCTTGCTGAGCTCTGGTTTGATCAAAGTTGAAAAGAATTGCATACAAGTGTATCCCCCCCCCATACACTTGTTATATACTCCTTTCAGGACCAACAACTTCTCACTCCCGTGCAACTGCTTGACCTGGGTGTTGCCCACGTCTTCTACCTACAATTGGGACATCACTAAGCAACACAAGTTAAGTTAGAGTTAGTAAAAGGAGAAAGGGCAAATTCTGATGTTGTAGTAGGTGTTGGCACATTTAGTACAACATGTAACTGAAATGTTGGATCATAAAATACAACACCTATTCCAACATCAACAATCTCCCCCAATTTGGCCTTTATACATCAACACCCCTGATGTTCACAACATTCAGAATTTTGATAAAGAAAACAATACACATGATATTTTAAAAAAAAGAACCAATATCAGTATTTAGCCAAATTTAATCACAGCATCTAAGTTAAAAACAATGTACTTAGATTTAAAAACAGTAAAAATAGAAAACAGTAAGTCGTGTTTGTGGGACAGAAAAAATAAACAACATAAGTACGGCTTTACAAAGTGAGGAAATAAAAGAAAGCAGTAAAGGGGAGGATTGGGCTGATAGTATCAGCTGCATCTTCAGGAGTCTGCACGAACTCCCCCATACTCTGCACTTTCTCATTCTTTAAGCCTTCAAACTACATTGAGATCTCCATAGAGATCTTCAATGTCTTGAGCATCAGCATCTGCATCCTCTTGCATTTCATCAGTGTTAAGGTTTGGATTAGGAACAACAACATTGGGACTCTCTTCTAGAACTGGAACTGCATTATCTTGAACTGGAACTCGAACTGCATTAGAATTGTGAACATTGGGACTCACTCCCCCTGTTGAGGTAGAAAGCAGCTCTTCCGAGAACTGTTTTTGTATGATCAAGTCCTCAACCGTACTCTGGAGATTAGTTATGGTGCCTTGAAGTATATCAACCTGTCTGAGAATGAAATGCGATGATAAATAAACAGAGGTAACACAACCTGATGAAGGGTGTGTTCTGGAGGTTGATGGCACATCTGAATCAACATTTCTGGGGGCAGTAGCTTTTGGTATAGGCAAATCCACAATCCGTTCACCACCACGAAGCAGAAGCTGTGGTGAAATTGTGAGGCTCGGAACATACCCACTAATGACTTCAGTTTCCATTCGTTGGAACTCCTTTTCGGCCAGCAACTTATAAATCAAACAAGGATATGGAAGAAGGCCCTTACCAGACATGTTGCAAGTAAAGTTCATCATGTTCTGAAATATCACATGTCCTAAATTAAACTGCTTAAGGTGTCATATCTTATAGAGTAGGACAGCCTGTTCCAAGGTAAGAGTTGTGTTGTTTGTTGACGGTATCCAATTATAACACACAGTCTTATGTAATACGGAATACAAGCTAGTTAACCGAGACGCAAGCAATTTAGGCACCCAATGAGTATTTTTTCCACCTGTAAGCACACTGATCATCAAATCAAGATTTGTTACTACGGGATCCTCCATGATTCTAGTTTTCAACATCATGTTGATTTTCCTAGGTGTAATGATAATCTCAAGACCACGAAACGGCACACATCCATACTTCCTAGAGTTCGTATCACCAGTTTTTGCACTAACATTTGCATAGAATTCGTGAACCCAATCAACTACGTAAGGTACTGCAAATAATAACGCATCCAAAATTGACCTTTCCCTAAACCAATCCATAAGATTAGCTTCCTAAAAATCAGAGAATTTTAGAATTCGTTCACTGAGAATAGTCTTATTTCGAATTGTTTTATATCGTGTACTCGTATTATCGTTGTACTCAACATCTTCATCACTAAAGTCTGTATCAGAAGAAATTGGTACCTCTTCCTCGGGAGCAGAGGAACTGGATTCAGAGGATGAGTTCGAGTCTGAAATTTCGGATGGGGCCACTGGAGGAGCAACTTCTTGAGCTTTTCGGGCCTTTTTGTGTACTACCCGAGTGTTGGTGATTTCTTCATCTGCATGATCAACTGAGACGGCTTCAGGGAAGTTGTCAATGATATCATCGACAGTTTGAGGCTCCCCCTCAGATTCTGAGTTAGATAGGACGATTGATTGAGCTTTCCCTCCGTCCGTTCTGGGCTTTTTCTTCCCGGTGTAGTCGACTCTTTTCCCAAGAGTCCTGTAAGAGACACGGCGACCTCCGGGCCATTTGCGAGCGACTGGAACAGGGGCTTTTGCCGTTTTAGTGGTGAACTTCCTCTTTTGCCTTAAACGAGCAAGCTTTGTTGCCAAAATCTCCTCATCAGACGAGGAGACATCTTCCATTTGCACATCACTTTTCTCCACCGCTGGAACATCTTCTCGGAACATTGCATTATCGAGAACCTCTCCCTCCAAGATAATGGTTGGGGAGGCTGTTTTACGGGCTAGGGATTGGTATGCCTTCTCCAATTTCTCGAAGGAGGTTCCAAGTGGGAAGGATTTTTGAGAGTTAGATGATTTCGGGGATGAGTGATCAATCGGAGAGGTATTTACAGGTTCAGAAAGGTTTGCATGTGCGATTTCACTGCGGATGTCTAGTGGGTTATAGACCACCAGTGGTAGAGCAGAAATTTCGGACTCGAATGGAACAACCATGGTTCCTACAACGAATGATGGCAAACCAGGTGCGGGAGAGTTGGGAATTTCAGTGATTATCACCATTTTGGGTTTGATTTTGAGTTTTTCGGAGAAGAAATCGCAGGGCAGTTGAGAAAGGGCTTTGTTTGAAATTTGAATTGAAAACTCAGACCTGTTTGAATGATGATGATTATCTGAAAAAGCAAGAATTAAATTGATTAGACCTTTCGAATTCTGGAATGAAGAGATAACCATAAAAAATCAAATATAAGTATACCAAATTGTGAAGTAACACTCATGCCAAAAAGTATATCCTTTGAATGAGTGTTACAGAAACAAAAATAAGCTCGATGGTATAAAATAGCATACATATGAGATCTATTTATAGAGGATTTCAGGCGGGAGTTGTTACACGATATCATAGAAAAACTGAAACGAAGAGAGTGGAAGGAAAACATCTCTCCATATAATATGTCATGTGTTGTGGAGAATAATTACTGAGAAATAATAAAAAAATGAACCGGATTAAATAATAACTGAACAAATAAAATAAATAAATTTAGATAAATATTTGCAGATAATAAAAATAATAATTATCAGAAATTAATTAATTCTATAAATAATCAAAATCATAAGTCTGAGTCAGGTGTTGAATAGATTGTTGGCATTTTGTACATCTCAACACAGTTTTTTCATGAATTTGCTTCATATGTGTTGCACTTTAATTTTTATCACATTTACACATTGATCCATGTTTTCAAAAGAGTGCATCGTAGCAGCCAACTCCGTGCCCCATAGTTACTCAATGGATTTGTGTTTAATTTGATGCATTATATATCACCTTTAGAAAAGAGAACATCGTAGTAGTGAGTTCCGTGTCCCTAGTTACTCAGTGATTTTCAAAGCATCTAATTTGTGATTTCCTTTGCATTTGAGAGATTGTACAAGCTTTTCTCATATTCCACATGACTCAATTTAAGACTTCTAGACTAAGATTATAGAGAATTATGTTAAATCCGACACTTACGGAATTTATACAAAGAAATAATTAAATGAACAATTTTGGTGTTGTCCGAAATGCTGCCGCATTTGGTACAACACTTTTGATACAATGTTCAGATATTGCATAACCCAAGAGACTTCCTTAGAGAGGAAAATCTCTTATCATCTAAAGCTTTTGTGAATATATCAGCAAGTTGTTTTTCTGTAGAAACGTATTCCAACTTGACCACCTCCTTTTCTACTAGATCTCTTATGAAATGATGCCTTATACTTATATGCTTAGTCAAAGAATGTTGCACTGGATTCTTTGATATATTTATGGCACTAGTGTTATCACAATAAACAGTTAGAGTATCACAAGGTAAACCATAATCACACAACATTTTCTGTAACCAAAGTAGCTGTGTACAGCAACTCCCTGCTGCAATATATTCAGATTCGGTTGTGGATTTTGATACGCAGTTCTGTTTCCTGCTATGCCAAGATATGAGATTATTTCCCATGTAGAAGCAGCCACCACTGGTGCTCTTTCTATCATCAGCATCTCCTGCCCAGTCAGCATCACTATAGCCAATTAAGGAACAATTTGTGTCTTTGCTGTACCATAAGCCTAAGTCACAAGTTCCTGCAACATATCTAATGATTCTTTTTACAGCATGCATGTGTGGTTCTTTTGGATCAGACTGATATCTAGCACATAAACATACACTAAACATAATATCAGGCCTAGTAGAGCTCAAGTAAAGAAGACTACCTATCATTGATCTGTACAATGTTGGGTCAACATTCTGGCCAACATTGTCTTTACTCAGTTTTTGAGTTGATCCCATAGGTGTTTTCATGTGTTTAGCATTCTCTAAACCAAACCTTTTCACAAGATTTTTAGCATATTTACTTTGTGATATAAAGATACCATCATTTTGCTGTTTAATTTTCAAGCCAAGGAAATAATTTAAGTCACCAACCATAGACATTTCAAAGGTTGATGTCATTTCATTCACAAACAGTTTTAACATATCATCACAAGTAGAGCCAAACACTATATCATCAAAATAAATTTGAGCTACCATAATATCATTTTTCTCATGTTTAATGAATAGAGTTCTATCAACTTCTCCTCTAGTGAAACCAAATTCAATCAGAAAATCAGTTAATCTTTCATACCAAGCTCTAGGTGCTTGTTTCAAGCCATATAGAGCCTTTTTTAGTTTGAACACATAATCAGGAAATTCTGGATTTTCAAAGCCTTTTGGTTGCTCAACATAAGCTTCTTCCATTAAGATTCCATTTAGAAAGGCTGCTTTAACATCCATTTGGTATAGTTTTATATTGATAAAGCATGCAATAGCAAGTTAAAGTCTAATGGATTCTATTATAGCAACTGGAGCAAATGTTTCATCAAAATCTACTCCCTCTACTTGAGTATATCCTTGAGCAACAAGCCTTGCTTTGTTTCTGATAATATTGCCTATTTCATCAGTTTTGTTTTTGAAAATCCATTTAGTACCAATAACATTTGTGTGATCTGGCCTAGGTACTAAAGTCCATACATCATTCCTAACAAACTGATTCAATTCTTCATGCATAGCTTCTATCCAATGTTCATCATTTAAAGCTTCTTTTACAGTTTTAGGTTCAATAGCAGAATGATAACACTCATGATTTACCTTATTACACACAGATGTCATACAAATAGATCTTACCACATCTTTTGAATTCATACCCAACCTTCTTCTGGTCTGAATTTCAGTGGATTGATAACCTATTATCAGCTCCTGTGGATGATTCTTTTGAACTCTCCTTGAAGGAGTTTTATGCAGATTGTACAGATTCTCTGGATTTTCTGTAACTTCAGCAGATGTGTCTGTGTGTGTTCCCTCATTCTGTTCATCATCTTGGATCTGATCTGTTCTGTCAGTAAGTATTGGACTGTCAGCAAGGTCTGAGACATCCTCTTCAATACTGTTTCCTGTAATACTTATGTTATCATCAAAAACCACATTTACAGATTCTTGAACAGTATTTGTTCTGAGATTATAGATCCTATAGGCTTTACTGTTCCTTGAATAACCAAGGAAAAAACCTTTGTCACTTTTAGAGTCAAATTTATGCAATTGTTCTCTATCATTTAGGATGTAGCAAACACAGCCAAATACATGAAAATACTTAAGATTAGGTTTTCTATTATTCAGTATTTCATAAGGAGTACTATTAGAATCTGTTCTAATCAAGACTCCATTAGAAATATGACAAGCTGTATCTAGAGCTTCAGCCCAAAAACCTTTTAGCTAAATTTTTAGAACATAGCATAACTCTAGCCATCTCTTGAAGAGTTCTATTTTTCCTTTCTGCTATCCCATTCTGTTGAGGAGTTTTAGGTGATGAAAACTCCTGTAATATGCCTTTAGATTCACAGAATTCAGTGAAAGCACTGTTATCAAACTCTCTTCCATGGTCTGATCTAATTCTACAAACTTTAGAATTATAGACAGTCTTGAATCTTTTGCATAGAGTTTTAAAGACAGAAAAAGTTTCTGATTTTTCTTTTAGGAATTCTATCCATGTAAATCTAAAATAATCATCAACAATGACATAAAAATACCTTTTTCCACCTATACTCTCAGTTTCCATAGGACCCATAAGATCCATATGAAGCAATTCAAAACAATGTTTTGTAGAACAATGGCCTAATAGTTTGTGAGATACTCTTACCTGTTTGCCCTTTTGACATGGTCCACAGATGTATTTGTCAGAAAATTTCAACATTGGTAAACCTGTAACAGCTTTAAGTCTAATTAATCTACCAATTTGTCTATAATTAACATGCCAAAGTCTATGATGCCATAGTGTACTTTCATCATTTTTCACATTATTGCAGCTCACTTTGGACTCAATTAAATAGCAATTATCAGCAGATCTATTACCCATCATAATGCAATCAAAATTTTCATCTAGCACATAACATGAATTTTTATCAAACTTTACATGTAAGTCATCATCACATAATTGGCTTATACTAATAAGGTTGGCAAGTAATCCATCAACATGTAAAACATTTGGTAATCTAGGAAATCCAGGAACATTTAAGGTTCCTTTGCCAATGATCTTCCCTTTAGATCCACCTCCATAAGTAACATTACCACCATTATAAGCTTTGTAATCAGATAGGTAATTAATTTGACCTGTCATATGTTTTGAGCAGCCACTGTCAAAATACCATAAACCAGGAACACATGCTTTCAAAGACATATGAACAACATTACATATAGTATTTTTAGAAATCCATTCTGTTTTCTGTGAATGTTGCTTTGTGTGTGGTGTCATTTTAGACAATCCAGTAGCATTTAAATCCTTTTGTCTTTTTAAACAATAATGAGCTTTGTGACCCTTTTTAAAGCAATAGTTACACACAAGTTCTTTCACATTAACAAGGGTTTTTGCAGAAATAGCAGCATTGGTTTCAAGTTCAGCTTTGACAAAAACAGTAGATACATTACTTTGGGAACTAAGAACTGTTTTACCTTTATAACCAATACCTGCTTTCCTTGTATTGTTGATCAACAGTGATTCATCCAATTTTGCTTTTCCTTCAGAGAATTTCTTGAAGCTTAAGGACACTTCCTTCATCTTTTCTTCAAGTTTTTCAATCTCACAATCCTTCTTGGCCAGAACACTCTCTAGTTTTAAAACAGAGTTTCTTAAATCATCATTTTCAAATGTTAATGATTTGATAATGCGATTTAATTTTTCAGTTTCAGAATATATAATGTGTTGTTCTTTATTAGTCAAAGGATTTTCATAAGAATATTTTCTAAAATCAAGGACAGATACTTCTAGTCTATCTTTTAGATTAGAAATTTCTTTATCTTTTTTTGTTAAAAGACTTTCCAGTTTGAATACAGTGTTTGACAAATATTGAATATCAACATCTCTTCTGGATGTACCTGTTTCTGTAACAGAACTTGTGAAACAATTAAATTCTGGAGTTTTATTATTCAGTGATTTCTCAAATGATGGCTCATTTGTCTTCACATCATAATAAAAATCATCCAGATCATCATCAAAGGTATCATCATGAATAATTCTAGCAGAAAAAGCTTGTTCAATGTCTTTTTCAGGATCATGCTCAACATCAGATTCATCACTTAAAGTAGCACTGAAATTTAGTTTCTTTTTCAGAATAGTGTTAGCGCATTCATTAGCATAATGACCAAATCCAGAACATGCATCACATTTAACATTCTTCCTATAGTCTTGGTCAGACCTAAACCTGTTACCTCTTTCTAATTGTCTAGAAGGATTAAAGGTGTTTTTCCTAATAGGCAATTGTTGATTATTAGTAATCTGAACCTTAGGTTGAATATTGTCTTTTAATTTCTTATTCTTCATGAATGTCTTAAATTGTCTAGTCATAAAAGCCATGTAATCAGGATCATTATAATATTCCTCAATATTATCTTCATCAGAATCAATTTCAGTAACATAAGGAGATTTTCCAAAACTTGATGTTGTAGATAATGATGCATCACCTTTGAAAACAAGCACTTTCTTTTCATTATTAGCCTTTTCAGATATGTTCATCTCATAAGTTTTCAAAATACCAATTAATTCGTTTTGACTGAGCACATCTGTATCTTTAGCTTCTTCTATAGCACATATCTTAGGTTCAAAACGTTTAGGAACTGATCTAAGAGTTTTATGTACTAACCTTGTATTAGAGATTGGATCACCAAGAGAATGAGCTTCATTTGAAATCTCAGTCAGCTTTTCATTGTAAGATGAGATGGTCTCATCTTCTTTCATCCTCAAATTTTCGAATTTTGTTCCAAGCATACGAAGTCTGGTCCTTCGTACACTGTCCGATCCTTCACAATGTTCTTGTAATCGATCCCATGCATCCTTGGATGTAATGCAGCTTGAAATGATTTTGAACATTGATGCATCAGTTGAGGTGAAGATTGCATTCAATGCCTTTGAATTGTAACTAGCTGTTGTGTTTTCTTCGGCTGTCCAGTCTAGCTCTCTCTTGATTTGGGCTTTATTGTCCTCATCTGCAGCAGTTCTTGGCTGAGTCCAGCCAGCAAGAACACTCCTCCATGCTCGTTCATCAATGGATTTGATGTACATTCTCATTTTAGGTTTCCAGAAGGCATAATTAGTGTCATCTAGAATCGAAGGCTTTAGTGCGGGCGAAAGTGGATACTCCATTGCAAATAAACACACACTCTAAGCAGAATCTCTACTTAGTGTATCAAGTAGTTTGCTCTGATACCAACTGAAAGTGTGCGTGCGTGCGAAATCAGAGATATAAACAAAGTGTTGTCTGTAGTGTTGGCACAGTCCAGACAACAATTGAGCAGCGGAATTTAAACAAACACTTTGCAAAAAAGTATTTCAAAATTTGTGTAGATTAAATAATTAATCTACACAAATCACTTATATTAACTCTTAATATCAGTGAAACAAAATCAACAACCTCGTAAGGTTTTGAACAACTACAACTCAGATTGAGTTAGAAAAGTTACTAGAAAAATACGAAAATATCTCCCTTATAGATCTAACATATCTTCCTAATAAACGACTATGATTGAGTACACAAATATTTGGGTTTATAAGAGTGCACTAATCTACAAGAAAGAACAAAATATTTTTCTAACTAGAAGCGTTGCGCATTCCATAGATAGTAATCTAGTTTAGCTTTCTCTCTTGTTGTCCTTTGAAGTGAAGGCAGTGGGCTCTATTTATAGGCTTGAATTCGAACTGCCTTGCAACTCCTACAACTCCCTTGATCATCTCAGCCATTGGATCAAGGTGGTTTCTTGTAACTTCCCTTCACACTCCATATTTGTAGGAACTTGCATATTGGTGCTTAGAAACTTCTCACTCCCGTGCAACTGCTTGACCTGGGTGTTGCCCACGTCTTCTACCTACAATTGGGACATCACTAAGCAACACAAGTTAAGTTAGAGTTAGTAAAAGGAGAAAGGGCAAATTCTGATGTTGTAGTAGGTGTTGGCACATTTAGTACAACATGTAACTGAAATGTTGGATCATAAAATACAACACCTATTCCAACATCAACACTATCTACTCCGATTAACCAACTCTCGTTGCATTAATTGAGCTTCACATATAACCTACTAATTGAGTTCTAGCAAATGATCTATCAAAACCTATAAATCTAACCAATATTCCCTCCAATGAATTACACAATTAAAATTAAGCTAATAACACAGATTCCATCACAAATCAAAACACCCAAACACCAACAAACCTATTCAATAATTAAATTAATAAAAGAAAGTAAGCTTATCAAAGATAAACAATAAAACATGGAATTAAGGAAAAATATCACCTCAAATGGTCTTCAAATTCTTCAAGTGCTTGCATAAAATAAACTACTACATTGAAATCTATCTAAAAAATGATTAAACTAAACTATTAATGGAGTTGAGTGGAGTGTGGGGTGGAGGAGGGTTCCCCTATGAGCTGCGTGCTCTGCTTCGTGCGTGTGTGTGTTTTCAGCTGCTCTCCACCGCTTCTGTGTATCATACCCCTATTTTGTTTCTCAATTTACATGGGCCAATATGGAGTGGGCCTTTTCTTTCTTTATTTTTAATTGACTTCTTTTCTTTTTCTCCCTCTGCCTAACTCCCAATTTAATGAAATGGGCCCTTGAGTAAATGGGCCTGGATTCCATCTCTTCACGGCACTATGCAAGAAATGGTGTGGCCTGTTTCATTCTTATTTCAATTCACGTGGGTGGCATAGTAAATGGCCCAGACATTGGGCTTTAAAACCCAATCATTTTCTTTTCTTCTCGATTTATCCTTTCGATTGACTCACAATATAATCTAGATGTGTTTTGCTCCAAAAATCATCATTTTTCCTATAAAAATAGCAAACAACACACCTCTCTCCAAATCTAGTGCAATTAGTCAATTTAATGTAAATAATGCACGAAATCCTATAAAATTATGCAAATTAAACACATGAATTTCGAGAAATTTTCACACTAATCAACAAGCAGAGTGGGTATTAACTCGACAGCAAACTGGTTGAGTACACTCATGAGCAATGGGAGAATGTCGTGCAGGTGAGTGTAAAGCATTAAAACAAACATGAACTCAATATCATTATATTTTCTTGTTATTTATTTAACATTGTCCACAATTTTTTTTATTTTTAGAAAGAGTCTACTATGCATGGAATGCTCTACAAACAATGACCATTATGAAATGATTGGTTGGAGGTCTTTGGGAAGCACCGTGCTACTGGAGAAGTGGCGGAGGAAGTACTAGTAGCGGCGAATGTTACGCGCAACCAATACATGGAATAAAAGGCTCCACTGACACTAGAGTTCAATGAACAACAGTCTGTGAATGAGAATGGCACTAATAACCCCCTCCCCAGTTAGAACAACATCAATGAGGAGCAAACTGCGGATAATACAACATATACAACCAAAACCACTCCACCACCTACGACTCTAGGAAAAAAAGGAAGGGAGGGGGGAATGAGGGTGGACAATGACTCACAAATGGTATAAATGTTTTGGGGAATTATTGTCGTACTACTAGTGACAGGTTGGATAAAATTGCGAGCGAATTGGGTATGGTCATGATTTGGGAATCAAGAGCAACCAAGTCTTTGAGCTCCTTGCTTCTGTGTCGGGTTTATTTGTCCTTGATAACTTGGAAATAACGGAGTATATTGGGGCAAGATTTGAATGTATCAAGATGTTTATGACGTTGACTAATGATGCAAGGGCAATTTACGCAGGTTCAATTCTAACGCGAGCAAGGACTAAGTAATGTCTCCATCGAAGTGGGGTTTTTTTTGTGTTCTTTTTACATGAATGTAAACATGGTCTTTTTGCACTTCCATATTAATTCTTATTTTGATGGGGGTGTATATTTTGTGAATTATTGGTTAGAACTAAATATTTGACCCAGATTGTTCAATATGATGAATTGGTTATTGTATTTATAGCCAAATGTTATTAAAATGTGGTTGATTTTGTATGTTTGCATCATTGCCTGATAGGAAACTTATAGAGTTGTTGTATTTCCAATTATTGCAGAAACACTCAAAACCTTACAAATTACATAATGCGACACATTAATTGTATTAAAGTTATTATTAGATGATAGGAAACTAATGGAGTTGTTGTATTTCCACTTATTGCATAAACACTCCAAACCCTACAAATTACATAATGCAGCACATTATTTTTATTTAAGTTATTATTAGATGTGTAGGAGCACTAGAGCACTAACAAAGTAAAGGTACGTGCAACATACTAAAGTAAATTATTTGCTCAACATGTTATTTTAAAACACACTTAAAACATAATTATATAACTTACATATTCAGATTGTTACATTTTGCGTGCATAAGAAAATTGACAATATAATGCAATACATACTAATTAACTACTATATGCATCATATAGGGCTATAATAACCATTCACAATATAAACTTATATAATACAACTACTACATGCATCATATAGGGTTATAATTGTCATGCACAATATAAACTTATATAATACTTAGTTGAACTGTTAGTGTATACTGTAAAGCAAACTTTTAGTGGGCTTTTGTGACGTATATTTGATTTCCTTTTTATCTGAAATAAATGGTTTTTCACATTATCGCATTCTTTGTGATTACTTGTATGTCTGCTTATCTTGCATTGTAGACGATGTGGTGGGTTTGTAGTCACACAGAAGATCACATTGTCAGTTCCTTGTAAGATATAAAATGTATTCACAACTGAGATAGTTATGGACAAAACTATTGGTTTAAGTTGTAGTGTAAACTTGTTAGTGGTTTGTCTTGGCCATTAGTTTATACTAGTGCGCTGTGGCGTATTGAATAGATCACAGATAAGACATGTTCTTCTGTTCTGACTGTTATGAAGAACTAGAGGTCTTGGTGACTTTTATGATTCTTAACCCTAAGTGTGATATTTAGATGTGTGAGGTGCTTGTTCACTACTTTGATGTACCATAGGTGAGAATCTTGTTAGATTCTTCATGCTCCGTATTTTGGGTTCACGCTCCGTATTTTGGGTAGTGGCATCGCTCGCATGATGTCTACTTATTGGCATTAGGGCACCGTGTCCTGTACATCCAGGCTGATGACGTCCCCTTGAGAAAACTCATAAAGGATTGTCGTACTAAACCCTGCAGGTGGATTTAATCCGTACGACAACGAGGTTGAGTGGTACTACTCAAAGGAATTATAGAGATTAATTATTTAAAGAAGTCAGAAGCTTTAATAATTAATGGACGTGCGATATCTTTAACACGGGGAATTATAAAGTCTAATAGAAGCCCTGGTTCGGTTTGGGATAGGACGGGAGTGCAACATTAATTCTCTAGTGGAATGAATTAATGTTCTCGGGCCAAATTATATGTTCTGGGCTGAACATAAGAGTATTTGGGCCTGTAAGAAGCCCAAGCCCTATACCTTCTAATGGATCCCTAGTCTGGCCCATGAAACTTATGGAAATTATAAATAGGAGCCTCAATTCAGTTTTGAAACCCTAGCACACACGAAATTAAGAAAAACGGCTAGGGTTTCAAGGAGACGAAAGTGAGGCACCTTCTCCACGTTTGATAGCGCGCCGTCCACCGGGTGTTCGAGCAAGGTTGGGAGACAGGCTAGAAGATCCGTAGATTGGAATCAACGTCTCGATCTTCAAGGGTAACAAATCTAAATTCTGCTTTAGATGCATGTTTAGGTTTTAATTCGTTATTTATACGTTTGGCATCCGACAACGATCCCGGTGATGGACCGCCTTCGCCGGCGCGTTCCAGCAATTGGTATCAGAGCCTGGATTCGTAGATTGTTGGCTCTGCCTGAAACGTACTGTTGTATGATTCAATTTTTTTTGTTTCATGTGTGGATTCGTTTCTGTCATTTATTATTTAAGGTTTTTATTCTATCGCAACCCTTGTGTGATGTTGTAATCGTTTTTCCCACCAGATAATAAGTGTGGGTAGTATAGGATTTTTTCATAGATCACTGTAGTAGGGTTTTGCTCGTTTATATTGTATTTTTTGATCGTGAGAATGGGCGGTGTCGATGGAAGATCTGAAAACAGTAATCTGAGTTTTTCGGGTTATGGCCTTGGACGGTGAAAACTGTTTTGGCCATAACTTTTGACTCGGGTGTCCGTTTTCAGCCCACAAGACCTTTTCGGAAACGTCTCGACGAGATCTACAGGAGCCTCAGCTATGCCGGGACGACGAGTGGCGAGGCCTAATTCAAAAGCCTTGATGAAGTTTTCTGCCAGTTTTTGTCGGTGGACGAGAATTCGAGGTTTTTGCATTGCGTGAGAGGCCGATGCGAGGCATCCGTCCGCGCCACTGTTTTTTTTTTTTTTATCATTGTAATAGCTTATAGTAGGCTGTTTTTGATAGGTTTTCAAGGGGTTGCGATAGATGTGCATTTATTTATTTTTGCCTATGTTTATCGCATCTTGTATTGTTATGGCATGCATGTGTTAATTTTTGTTAATTTGCTATGCCAATGAATAATCTTCATGTTAAAATGACTAAGTGAGATAATTGAATTTTAATTAATTTATAGGCCTCCACAATTGGTCTTTAAGTAAGGTGTATGTTGCTCGTGGGACCTTGGGAGTCTTCCCCTAACGGGTGCAACATTCACGAGCTTATTAGTTAAGACTTCTAATAAAACTGTTTTAATCTTTAGATGAAGTGTGTGATCTTCCCTAACGGATGTGTCATCCATGAGTTCATCAGTTAAAGAATAATTCAAGATAACTGTTGTTAAATTGTGGTCATCACTTAGATGTGAATTTTAATATAACCCCCCAACGGGGTCACTGTTCTAGTTCACATGACCAGTTAAAGTTCGACTGTTAATTTCATTCGTCATAAGGATAAGTTGACGTGATATTGAAATTAAAGACTAAATGTCTGGTCGATGAATACATGTGTAAACGACCACCCTAACGTGGCTTGCATATGTGTTTGTTGGGCTGTTGGAGGTTGTGTTGAATATTGGTTTTGAAGGTTTCCAATGTTTTATGCTTCAAACTTATGTGATTTATTGCTTGCATTTTATTTATTTCAGATACATTATGGTGACATTCAACCCACTTATGGTTATCTTAAATCAAAATAAGCTTATTGGTCAAAATTACTTGGATTGGAAAAGAAATTTGGACATTGTCCTAGTTGCTGATGAGTACAAGTTTGTGCTCGATACACCTGCTCCTGCCCCTTTGGGAGCCGAATCTACTGAAGAGCAAAGGGAGGCTAATAAGAAGTGGCACAAGGCTGATGATATGGCTCGTTGTTACATTTTGGCCTCGATGTCAAATGTTTTACAACAGCAGCATCAAACTATGCCTAGTGCCGCAGCTATGATGTTGAGCCTCAAAGAGCTTTTTGGTGAGAAAGATAGGGCTGCCCGCTTTGAGGCTATGAGGAAGATCATGTCAACCTCTATGCCAGAGGGAGCGTCCGTGAGGGACCACAGTCTCAAGATGATGGAATATCTAAATGAGATTGAGGTCCTCGGAGGGTTAATCGATAATGACACCAAGATCGATATGATCCTACACTCGCTCCCAAAGTCTTTTGAGAACTTCCGTGTAAACGCAATCATGAGTAAGAAGGATTATACTTTAACCGAGCTTCTTACGGAATTGGTCGCGGTGGAGTGTCTCATGGGTAAACGACCACAGGCCAATGTTACTGTTCAGGCTGGACCTTCTTCGTCTAATGGCAAGAAGAAGAAAAGGCCTTTACAAAAAAAGAGTGGTGGTGAAAGTAGTGGGAGCAAGAAACTAGCGCCTTCTGGTGGCGTGAAAAAGCCGAAGGGCAAATGTTTCAAGTGCAACAAGACGGGACATTGGAAGTCTGATTGTCCTCTCCTGAAAAAGGACAACTCTGGTACGTCTCTCGCTTTAGTTGTTGAAACATGTTTTGCGGCTTGTTCTGCCTTTTCTTGGGTAGTAGATACAGGAGCCACTGACCATGTTTGTTACACCTTGCAGGGGTTTCTGCAGACAAGGGAACTGAGTGAGGGCGAGATTACTATTAGTTTGGGCAATGCTGCGATAGTATCAGTAGTTGCAGTGGGAGACGTGCACTTATGTTTTTCTAATTCTGTTTTAGTATTAAAGAACGTTTTATACGTGCCGAATTTTCGGAGAAATTTAATTTCTGTTTCGAAGTTGTTTTTGGATGGATGCTCAGTTGTTTTTAATGACAATGTTGTTATTATGAGAAATGACTCTTTAATCTGTTCTGGCACGTTAGAAAACAATCTTTATACTATTACGTGTGCATATCATACTGTGACTGAAGCTCATTCATCATCATCATTAAATAAGAGAAAGGAACCTTCTAAGTTGAATCAAACATACCTTTGGCATCTAAGATTGGGTCATGTCAACCTAAGAAGGATTCAAAGACTAGTAAGTAGTGGGTTTTTGGAGTCTCTCCAAGTGGAACCATTCTCAGTCTGCGAATCCTGTTTGGAAGGCAAGATGACCTCGAGGCCTTTTAAGGCCAAGGGTAATAGGGCTAATGATGTGTTGGAATTGATTCACTATGATTTGTGTGGGCCTATGACTGTTCAAGCTAGAGGAGGCTTTGAGTACTTCGTCACTTTCATTGACGATTACTCAAGATATGGATACATCTACCTGATGCGCCACAAGTCTGAATGCTTTGGCAAGTTCAAAGAATTTAAGGCAGAAGTGGAGAACCGTCATGGTAAGAGTATCAAGTCACTACGTTCTGATCGTGGTGGCGAGTACCTTAGCAATGAATTTAGGCAATACTTATTAGATAACGGGATTCGATCCCAGCTCTCCGCGCCTGGTACTCCGCAACAGAATTATGTACCTTCTAAAGTGGTTCCAAAAACCCCGATTGAATTGTGGTGTGGGCGAAAGCCTAGTCTAAACCACATTCGGATTTGGGGTTGTCCAGCACATGTGCTGAACAAGGAAGCTGATAAGTTGGCACCTAGAACTGAAGTACGGTTGTTTGTAGGATACCCTAAGGGAACGAGAGGTGGTTATTTTTATAGTCCTAATGATGAGATGGTGGTGGTGAGTACCAATGCCCGATTTTTAGAAGAAGACTATATGAATGAGCATAAGTCCAATACTGAGATCATTCTAAATGAGTTGAGAGGAGGCAATGGCACACCGAGTGTGCAAGGGGAAATACCACAAGAGACTGCACAACGTGGCGACTCTAATGAACCTTTGTGTACATTGCCTCGTCGTAGTGGGAAGGTTGTTCGCCAACCTGATCGTTTCATGTTTGTGGGAGAGTTTATGGACTTGATTCCAAGCGATGAACATGATGATAACGACCCCTGGACATACAAAGAGGCAATCAAAGACAAAGATGCAGAGTCTTGGCACAAGTCCATGGATTCAGAAATTGAATCTATGGATGCTATGGAAGTGTATGACCTAAGTGAACTTCCCCACGACAAGAAAGCCGTTGGGTGTAAGTGGGTCTACAGACGTAAGAGAGGGTCTGATGGGCAAATTACTGCTTTTAAGGCACGGTTGGTGGTAAAGGGTTTTACCCAGAAAGAAGGAATCGACTATGACGAGACCTTCTCACCAGTAGCCATGCTAAAATCGATCCGGATTCTCTTATCCATAGCTAATCACATGAACTGTGAGATTTGGCAAATGGATGTCAAGACAGCTTTCCTTAATGGAAATTTGGATAAGGACATCTATATGCAGCAACCCGAGGGTTATGTGAAGAAAGGCCAAGAGCATCTAGTCTGGAAGTTGAAAAAGTCTCTTTATGGGCTAAAACAAGCTTCCAGGTCTTGGAACATTCGTTTTGACGAGGTGATCAAATCTTTTGGATTTGAACAATGTCAAAATGAAAGTTGTGTGTACAAAAAGAGTGACGGAGACGTAGTGGTATTCTTACTACTATACGTAGATGATATTCTTCTTATTGGCAACAATGTGAAAGTATTATCAGACGTAAAGGTGTGGCTTTCAGAACAGTTTCAAATGAAGGATATGGGAGAAGCATCGTACGTTTTTGGTATTAAGGTCACTCGTGATCGAAAAAAGAGAATGTTGTGTTTATCTCAAGCGTCTTACATTGATACTGTGATTGCTCGTTTTGGCATGCAGAATTCCAAGAAGGGTGTGCAACCTTTCAGACAAGGAGATAGAGGAGATGGCTAAGGTTCCTTATGCTTCGGCTGTAGGAAGCCTTATGTATGCGATGCTGTGTACGAGGCCTGATATTTGCTATGCAGTCGGCATGGTAGCAAGATATCAGTCTAACCCTGGTCAAGGACACTGGACTGCTGTTAAGCATATTCTCAAGTACTTGAAAAAGACTCGAGATTATATGCTAGTATACCAGTCAAATAGTTTGATTCCTTTGGGTTATACCGATTCAGATTTCCAAGCTGATCGAGATGAACGGAAGTCAACCTCGGGTTATGTGTTTATGCTGGGAGGCGCAGCCATATCTTGGAGAAGTGTGAAGCAGAAATGCATCGCGGACTCCACTATGGAAGCCGAGTACGTAGCTGCCTCAGAGGCCGCAAAGGAGGCTGTCTGGCTGCGTAATTTCTTTCTGGAATTAGGGGTATCTCAGAGTATGCCGATGTGTATCACTGTTTATTGTGATAACGCGGGTGCAGTGGCAAACTCGAAAGAACCTAGAGCCCATAGAGCAAGTAAACACATAGAGCGAAAGTACCACATTATACGAGATATCGTAAATCGAGGAGACGTGGCTGTAGCTAAGATTGCGTCGTTGGATAACTTGGCTGATCCTTTCACAAAGACGCTGGCAATAAAAGTCTTTGAGAAACATGTAGAGGGTCTTGGTTTACGATGTATTACAAGCTAGACTTTGAGTATAAGTGGGAGAAATGTTGATGTCTTTACGTGTATACTAAAAGTTAAGCTTTAATATAAGTGGGAGATTGTTAGTGTATACTGTAAAGCAAACTTTTAGTGGGCTTTTGTGACGTATATTTGATTTCCTTTTTATCTGAAATAAATGGTTTTTCACATTATCGCATTCTTTGTGATTACTTGTATGTCTGCTTATCTTGCATTGTAGACGATGTGGTGGGTTTGTAGTCACACAGAAGATCACACTGTCAGTTCCTTGTAAGATATAAAATGTATTCACAACTGAGATAGTTATGGACAAAACTATTGGTTTAAGTTGTAGTGTAAACTTGTTAGTGGTTTGTCTTGGCCATTAGTTTATACTAGTGCGCTGTGGCGTATTGAATGGATCACAGATAAGACATGTTCTTCTGTTCTGACTGTTATGAAGAACTAGAGGTCTTGGTGACTTTTATGATTCTTAACCCTAAGTGTGATATTTAGATGTGTGGGGTGCTTGTTCACTACTTTGATGTACCATAGGTGAGAATCTTGTTAGATTCTTCACGCTCCGTATTTTGGGTAGTGGCATCGCTCGCATGATGTCTACTTATTGGCATTAGGGCACCGTGTCCTGTACATCCAGGCTGATGACGTCCCCTTGAGAAAACTCATAAAGGATTGTCGTACTAAACCCTGCAGGTGGATTTAATCCGTACGACAACGAGGTTGAGTGGTACTACTCAAAGGAATTATAGAGATTAATTATTTAAAGAAGTCAGAAGCTTTAATAATTAATGGACGTGTGATATCTTTAACACGGGGAATTATAAAGTCTAATAGAAGCCCTGATTCGGTTTGGGATAGGACGGGAGTGCAACATTAATTCTCTAGTGTAATGAATTAATGTTCTCGGGCCAAATTATATGTTCTGGGCTGAACATAAGAGTATTTGGGCCTGTAAGAAGCCCAAGCCCTATACCTTCTAATGGATCCCTAGTCTGGCCCATGAAACTTATGGAAATTAGAAATAGGAGCCTCAATTCAGTTTTGAAACCCTAGCACACACGAAATTAAGAAAAACGGCTAGGGTTTCAAGGAGACGAAAGTGAGGCACCTTCTCCACGTTTGATAGCGCGCCGTCCACCCGGTGTTCGAGCAAGGTTGGGAGACAGGCTAGAAGATCCGTAGATTGGAATCAACGTCTCGATCTTCAAGGGTAACAAATCTAAATTCTGCTTTAGATGCATGTTTAGGTTTTAATTCGTTATTTATACGTTTGGCATCTGACAACGATCCCGGTGATGGACCGCCTTCGCCGGCGCGTTCCAGCATGAACGAGAAAATAGGTATTCCGGACCACGAGTGCGGGGTGCTTATCATTCCTTTCCAACTTGTTCGAGGTACCATTTCACAGGGCTACACGATGAAACAAGGCTAGTTGTGTTTTTTTCGGGTACGGTGGTGGTTGATTGTAGTTTTTCAATAGATGTGTTTGGGCTCAGTGGAGGTAAGACATGTTTCTTACCACGCCGTTTGTCCACATTAGGGGGTGCACTACGTCTTAGATTTAACATTGATCATAGTGACAATATTGGCTGGTTCAACTTTGTTAAACAACTTTCGTTGTGTATTGCGACCCACCACACAAGGAGAAGTCACTTCATGTTCATCATCAGAGTCGGTGATGATCAAGGGATCATGTTCATGCACTTCCACATAGACATATCAGAACTGATGTTGATTGTGTCGGTTGAACGATCATGTTCACTTGAAAACAATGGTTTCAGTTAATCAAACAACTTATCTCCCTTATGGTAGAAAACCTTGAAAAATTCATCCACCTTCAAGTGAAATTGGTGTTAATATAGAAAATGCACTCAGGTATAACATTGTACTAAAGATATTTAAATATACAAAATTTATTTATTTTTTATTTTTTATCAGTCAAAAGAAGGCTTCATTAATCATAGTTTGGGAATACCTCCCATAGTAATTACAATAAAGCAACAATAGTAACAAATTCAGTTACATAAACTGAAGGAACAAGAGTAACAATAAGTCATTGAAAAATTACAGGGGTTACTGAACCAAGACTTGAAGCAGCTGTTCTAATATGTAGAACACAACATGTTATTAAACAAAAATTTTCTAATGTTTAAATATGCAGATGGTTTTTCACTTTCATTACATGCACACCAATGTAAAAAAAATCATCACTAACTAAATGTTTACTGTTGACTTTCTCCATTTTTTAGAGGGAGGGGTGGGGGAGAGGGCTGAATAGACTTTCTCCATTTTTAAAAAACAAACTCTTGTAGTGATCAAATAAGTAACAAACTTAGTGATCGATTAAGTTGTTTGAGAAAGTAAGTGAGAGTGCGAGTGTCAATCAGTCGAGTAGACAGAATTCTTATTAGTTGATAGAGCAGAAATGTTTATGTAAACAATGAGTTTATCAGGTGACTTGGTGTCAGGTGATAGTGGAAACTGTACTTGTGATTTTGACTCTTTTAAAGAAATGCTTATAAATGAAAGTATGTATATGAGCAGATGATAAACAAGTCAAAGTATAAAGCAAGTAAATAACACAAGTATTTATAGAGGTTCGGATCTCAGTCCTACGTCCTCTCTCACAGTCTAGCTGTGAAGTTTCAATTTCTTTCACAAAAGGTCCTTGCTACTTTAAAGTCCCAAGAGAAGACTTTGAACACGATACACTCTCTTAGTGTAGTTGGTTCTACTTGTTATTGTAAGAACAAATACTCTTACAAGGTAGTTGTATAAACAACAAACTAAACTTCTAAGGGTGATTAGAAGTGTTTAGGTTTACAGAATATACTAACTTGTGTGATGAGACAAGCTTCAATATAACACAATTTCTAAGCTTAGAATATGTATACGAAATACTAGCTTAGATTCGGAAACTTAGATCTATTGGATAAGTATCAAACTCTGGCTCTATAAGAACTTTAAGGATTCAGATCCTTCTAACTCTTTAACACGTCTGATGAATTCTTGCTTGCGTATAGTTTCCTGTTATTATCACTTTGGATAAAGTCTTGTATTTATAGATGATTTGGACTTCGACTAGCCGTTGAAAACATAATCATTTAAGCGTGCTTGCTGATCTACATGCTTGTTCATCCCGTCGACTATTGGATGAACATCTTCATAAAATGCAGTGTGCATTTAATGCACGTGTTGGATCTGCGTGCTCTTTGTAATTAATGACTTTAGGGCTAACTTGGCATCTTCTCATTGGTCAGTATCAGCCGAGTGCATTTGACTTGGATCTTGTCTTCTGTTTGAGTCTATCAGATGAGATCTGATGTCTTTTGTCTTCTGATGATGTCATCTGATCAATCAGTTGATCTTCTTGAAGCTAGTGTCAGATGACTTCGGTATACAAGCACCTTGTCATTTGATTTCACTTATGGATTTCATAGGTCTTCTTAGTCTCCATGCTTTGATGTCTTCTGATCTTTAATTAGGTCCAATGTAAACTAGACTAATGATTTCCTTCATTCTGATGTGTCATTCTACGGTTATTTGGAGGTCGATATGGAGCAAGCTCCCTACATCTGATTGGCTGGTCTCATTTGGGATTCACGGTCCTTCGATGTGTATGCTCTATCGTAGAGACTCGGAGTCTCTAGACCACTTATTAGCTCACTGTCCATTCACGCTGGAGGTTCTTCAGCATCTAACTCAGCTTTTTGGAGTCACGATCCACATGGGAATCAACTTTCTTGATATCTTCCTCCAGGCCACTAAAGTTTGGTTGGGTCCTTAGTCTTTGGAGTTATGGAAAGCGGCATTTGTCACTACAGTTTGGGCTATTTGGGCTCTACGAAACAGGGTGGTCTTTGATGGGGTCTCCCCCTGAGTTAGACATTGTATGGCGCAAATCGTTGTTGGTATTAGGGAAGCCAATAACATCTCTCGGGGTTATGCAGACGGTTCAGTTCGGGATCTCTTGATTGCTAGGTCTCTTAGTGTTTTGGGCAGGCACAAGCCGACTCCATAAGGTTCGTCTGTTAGATGGATCCCTCAGGATCTGGATTGGTACAAGATCAACCCAAGAGGTTGGTTGGGGTATTCCTTTTGAGGCGGAGTCAGTATGCCCATGCCCAAGGGTGGCGGTTCTTATGGATCGAGTCGGACTCCAGTCTAACAGTTAGCACTTTGATGAGCTCTACTCCTACTGTCTCTTGGCGTCTATAGGGTCTCTGGAGTCAGGTTCATCCACGTACCACAGACATGCACATTCGATATTATCACACTTTTAAAGAGGCCGACAAGCGGCTGACACAGTGGCCAAGATGAAGCACATTCGATATTCTCACACAATTTGGAGGGGTTATCTTCCAGATTTCTTACTTACTTTCTTGCATAAAGATTTCTATACCGTCTTTTACAAACATTGATTGTTAGAGAAGTTTACCTTTTCCATTCGCCTGGGTTTTGTCCCTAAGGAGGGATTTTCCAAGCAAGGTTTTAACGACACTCCGACCTCTGGCTCGACTTGTGAGCTTATGGTTTTAGGTTTTCTTTCTTCTTTTATATTCCATACCTTTTTATTGGACCTAGATTACATGATATGTTTTGACCATCAAAACTATTTTATCTATATAATCAGCTTAGAGGTACGATGAATATCCCAACATTTACCTCAAAAACTTTTTCCCAATCCAACATGGACGTGATTTATGTTGCTATCATACCATGTACCTTCGACTTCGAGTATTTGTTTGAACGCCGTGTAGCATTTCTTTAACAAGTTACGTTGTGCTACCACTTCATCCCGCAAGTAATTTCTCTCTAGCATGACATTCGCCATGTCTTGCGCTTCGGTGATTGCGTGGAAGTTTGTTGTGAGCACATTCACACAAACCTCTTTTTTTGTTATTAAGTAGAACATTGACAAAGATTTAACAGCTTCTTCAGTCCAACTCCCTTGGTAGAAGAAGGACTCTTGTGGTGAGACGTGTAGTACTCGGCGTGAGTTGCTCATTCTACTACCAATATTGCAAACCCTTTTTTTTTTGTTAATAAATTACTGTGAAGAGCATGTATTTGTATACCAAAGAAGCAAATTGTGAATGAATTGTATTATATGATGTATAAGAGACACTACAAAAAAGAGGTGTTTTACCGACGGAAATGCCGACGGATATTCAGTTGGTATTGGCTCTTGCCGACGGATTTACCGACGGATTTCATCCGTCGTCAATGAGTTGGTCGGTATGGTTTACCGACGGAATATATGATTCCTTCGGTATGTGAAGACAGATTCCCGATGGTTTCTGCCCGTCGCCAGTACCGACGGATTCAATTCTGTCGGCATCCAAACCAACCCGTTTTCAAACCGGGTCGCCAGTACCGATGGATTCTATTCTGTCGGCATTCAAACCAACCCGTTTTCAAACCGGGTCAAGTTTCCGTCGGTATATCCCTCGGTATATTTGGACATAGAATTTATTCTTTTAAAAAAACATAAAATAGTCAGTCGGCTCGTCCGTCGGCATTACCGACGCTCAACCGATGGAATTTTCCGTCGGTAAGTACCAAAAAAAAAAATTATTTGTCATGGAGATCCGACCGGGTCCTACTATAACCGACCCGACCGACCCGATCAAAATTGCATTAATTCATTACTAATAACAAAATTCATTCCAAAGAGAAGCCTAATGAGATTTTTTAAATTAAGCACGACAGAAAGACGAAGAACATCAAGTTAAATAATTCAATTAATACACAAATGTACAAAGAAATGAAGAATATCAACTTAAATAATTCAATACACAAATCTACATTAGATCCAACAGAATAAACAAAATCGAACTCAGTTGGGCAAAATCGAACTCAATTGGGTGACATATCTTTGTATCGACCACCGTGCCTAACAAAAAAAAAACGCTAGTGAGAAAAAAAGAAGAGGTTATTAAATTGCTGAAATCAAAATTTATACCAGGCTTAATATTGCCATTCCAGTGTCCCCGTGTTTTGCATGAAAGAGAAGAACTTGATTAAACTGTCCTTCGTCGACTCCATCCCTGCCATTTCAAAATCAATTCCAAAGAAACAAGATTCAATTGTCATTTTATATATTTAAACATAAATATTAAATTATCATAAAAATTGAACATACCTCAACAATACTACGAGATCAAGTAACTTCATTAGGCTCGCATAGTTTCGGTCGGTCTCAGCAAATTTCACGAAAAGTTTCGAACGAAGCAGCTTCATGATATACACAAAATCAAATCTGGGTTTGGAAGAGGAAAAGTAATAGTATTTTGGAAAGAAATTAAAATGGGGATAATTCATAATAGTATTTTGGAAAAAAATTAAAATGGGGATAATTCATAATATTGGGAATAACACAAAACCTTTCGTATAGCATTATATGAGGCGACGGCAACGGACGGCGAGGGAGAGGCGACGGCAACGAACGGCGAGGGAGAGGCGACGGCAACGGCTGCGTTCATTAATAAGGGTGGGGGTGGGGGAGAGGGAGAGAGAGAGAGAGAGAAAATAAGGAGGTGGAGGTGGGGAAGTAACGCGTGAAATGAGAGAAAGTTGCATTTATATTCGGAAATGCCGACGGATATATCCGTTGGCATTGACTCTTTGCCGTTGGCGACGGATATGCCGACGGATATATCCGTTGGCATTGACTCTTTGCCGTTGGCGACGGATATGCCGACGGATATATCGGTCGGTATTGGCTCGTTGCCGTTGGCGACGGATATGCCGACGGATATTGTCCGTCGCCATTGGATTTTTTTTTATAAAAAAATCGTTTATTTATTTTAATTGTATTTTTATAACCAAATGATAAATAATTAAATTATGAGTTATAACCAAATGATAAATAATTAAATCTTATAAATTGTACAAAATAAAATAGCTAGGTTACATTAATTTAATCTTCATCTACGTCTTCATTTTCATTATTTGTCACATCTTCCTCTTCCTCCTCATCTTCTTCATCCTCTCTCTCGTCATGTTCATCCTCCTCCTCCTCCTCCTCATGTCCACTATCATTTTCAATAACAATCAATTGTGGATTTGCAGTCGTCAAGTCTACCGAAAGATTAAAATCTCCCGCAAACACTTCAGTTTGATTCTCTATTTGTTCCATTTGAAACGGAGGTTCATCTTCATCGTTGTTTTCCTTTTGGGGGACCTCCACCATTGACCTTGCCTTCACTTTGCAAACAACGTGCCATTCTCTATTACGTTTTCCAGCTCCTAGATACGTGCAGTAGTAGACTTGAGATACCTGAGAGGCAAATACAAACGGATCATCCCCGCTATACGTCCTTTTCGAATTAACATCTACAAGCTTGTACTCCGGATGAATTTTGGTTCCTAAAGGGGATGTGTCAAACCAATGGCACTTGAACAACATTACGGTTTTCATTAGATATCCCGGATATTCAATTTCAACGACTTCGTGCAACACCCCAAAGTAATCACTTGCATCTGCATTGTAATTCGCACTGCTAACACAAACGCCGCTGTTGTTAGTCGTTCTTCTTGATGCATACTCTGATGTATGAAACCTGTAGCCTTTCACAATATAGCCGTTGTAAGTCCTCACACGCCGTATTGGTCCTTTACTGAGATCCTGTAAGAACCGGCTCTGAAAATCGTGCGATTGTCCCTATACAGTTAAAATTAACATTAATCAAAACAATTATTTGTTCACGTAAAATTCAATTAATGATACTCACATAACGTTGGAACCATCGGGCAAATTGACGTTGAAGACTAGTATCTATGTCTCTATCTGAGATCTTTTGATCTGCATGTCGTAGTTCTTTTGTATACATCCTAATTGTTGGGAATAAAATGAGATATGTTTTGATTAAATACCAAAACCCCCTGAGACATGCCTAAGTCAATTGATGGTGTTCTAAAAATGCTAGAACACATAGCATAAGACTAGATGAGAAGCTGATATGTTATGCAGCTCTTAGATGATTAGATGCACAATGTGAGGGGGAACCTATGCTTTAAAGATTACCAAGATCAAGTCCCCTCAACGCTCAAAATCTGGAACAAACACTAAGGCCAAGCATACTCTATTGGAAACCAAATGCCTTGATCAGGAGAGTTGTCCAGAGAGGTTGTCTCTATGCAAGAACAAGGTTGTAAAGCTCAAAAGGACAAGGTTACTCAAATGTTCTGATCAGGAGAGTTGTCCAAAGAGGTTGACTATGTGCAAAAACAAAAGCTCTGAAGCTCAAGAGCAAAGTATGCTAATCAGGAGAGTTGTCCAAAAGAGTTGTCTTAGCAAGATTGAACCAGAACAAATGTTCTAAGGCTTGAAGGTCAACTATGCTGAAGTAAAGAAGACAACTACACCCTAAAAGACTTCATTGTGTCATGCTGAGATCATTTCCAAGTGAAGCAAAGGGAAAGAGCCAAGTCATCTGAAGAAGAGCAAGCCAACCATGCTGATAAGCAAAGTCTGCTGATAGTGATAACCAGAGTTGTCCATTTGATAAGGAATGTTGTCCTATCATTGGATCAACCTTCAGAAGCCATGTCCAAGTCTTAACAAGAAGTCAAACATTGGGAAAAGTGCTGCAGAATGAAGACAAAGTCTTAACAGCCGTTTATTACCCAAATAAGGACATGTCACTATCAAGAATCTGTCTTCCAGTTTGAAGAACTCAAGGAAGACATTTATAGCAATTTGGGACTGCCTCTCCAACGGGCAAATCCTCAAATTTGTCTATAAATACAGAAGTGTGAAGACCATTTGAAAGCACCTCAACAGAATCCAACTACTCAAGTATTCTGAAGCTCATAGAACACAAAAAGCTTTCAAAGACTATCTTAGTCTTCATACACTTCTTCTAAGCTGTACCCAATTGTATATTCATACACAAGCTTAGAGAGATATCCTATCCTTATACACTGATCTTCATTGTAAATGATATCTCATTTGTTGGAACCTTACTTCAACCCTTACCTCTTTCAAGTGAGAAAGTGAGAAGGTTGTAGTAGTAGAAGTGGTAGGAGCTGACTGTTGAGAGAAGAACAGTCCAGTTCTGAGTTGAGAAGAGGGTACTAGGACTCTAGACATCCTAGGGATCAATTCACCAAGGAGTAGTGTTATTGATTAAGTGCACCTTGGCACTATAAAACAAGTTAATTCCAAGAGTGAATGAATTATCCTGTTAAATCAGGGAAAGTGGATGTAGGAGCTTGAGTCTCTGAACCACTATAAACTCTTGTGTTGATTTGCTTTACAAGTACTTTCATACATTCAACACTGCACACAAAACTGATCTTTCAAAAGATACATATTCAAAGACTGTGCAAAACTGTATTGGACAAGTTCCCTGAAACTAAACTAGATTGCATTGAATTGACTAAGTGATTTCAGAAACTAAAGGAGTCTAAACTTAAAAGGGCCAACCACTATTCCGCACATATAACTCCCCTAGATAGTTATTCAACTAAGTACTCAATAGTACTTAGTAGCTTGATTATCTTAGAAGAGTTAATCATCTTCAGCAGAGTTGTCCAAGACAACCTTGCTGAGCTCTGGTTTGATCAAAAGTCAAAAAGAACTGCATACAAGTGTATTCCCCCCCATACACTTGTTATATACTCATTTTAGGACCAACAAGTGGTATCAGAGCAGGGGTTCAAAGACCACTGCTTCTGAAAATCCATCTTGATTTTCAAAAATCACATATTTGTGTGGTCACTGAGCTGATCTCTTTCTGAAATCTATTACCTGTTGACTAACTGTTTATTCTTGAGATATGGCCAACAACAATGCTGTTCCTCCACCTGCTGTTCAAGGATTGGACAACATGGCCACAAATCCAGTCAACCACATTTCACATCATAAACTGCCCATGTTTTCAATAGACAATTATGATTTCTGGAAAATTAGAATGAGGGCTCATCTTGCATCTCTTCACACTGACATGTTAAGAGTAATCACAAGAGGACCTTTTGTGTTTACTCAAACTAACCCCAGGGTGACAGAGGAGCAAAGAGCTGATGTAAGGGAACTGATTCCCAAAGATGAAGATGACTTCACTGCTGATGAAAAGAGGAAAGATAATCTGAATTATCTTGCCATGAACACCCTCTACCAAACAATTCCAGATGCAGTCATGGGTAGAGTCTACCACTGCACCACAGCCAAAGAAATTTGGGATACTCTTGCTGAAATGTGTGAGGGTACAGAAAAGATCAAGGAGAACAAGCTCCAAGTTGATGTGCAGAAGTTTGAACAATTCTCAATGGAGTCTGAAGAATCCATTGACAAATTTGCTGGTAGATTCACTGATGTGATGAATGAAATCAACTCATTGGGCAAGGTGTACTCCAGGAGAGAAGTTAGATTAAAAATCTTGAGAAGTCTCACTCAAAAGTGGGATGTATATGCTGTGATAATGCAAAATACCAAGGATCTCTCCTCCATGCCCATGCAACAAATCTTCTCAGAACTCAAAGCTTATGAGTTCGATCTCAACAGAAGAAAGCCTGTTGAGGAACCTTCAAATCCTATTAAGGGAGTGGCATTCAAGGCCAAAGTTGCTGAACCTGAAATGCAACCCACTCCCAGATCATCAAAGTCAGTCTCAAAGACTGAAATGAAGGAAGAACTAGCCTTGATGGCTAGAAGGTTTGACAAGCTCAACACAAGGTTTGGTAGATACAAGAAATTCTACCAAGACAACAAATTCAGGAGAAGGTACAATTCCCCTGAAGATTAGGCTAAGGACAAAAAGCCTGAAGAGAAAAGATCAGAGGACAAGTACTCTGACAGGAGAAGGTCCAGTACAGCTGACCCTTCATCATCAAAAGGAAGAGATGAATCCAAGAAGGATGATGATGAAGACATATGCTACAATTGCAAGAAGAAAGGGCATTTCCAGTATGACTGTCCTGAACTAAGCTCTAAAGAAAGAAGAGAAAGACAAGCTAAAAGAGACAGAAAGTTCACCAATAGAAAAGCCATGATGGCTGGTGATGAATCTGGCAGTGCTGAAAGCTTCAACTCTTCTGATGGACTGTTCTCAAATTGTGATGATGATGATGAAGTTTGCAACATGGCTCTTGAGGATGATGAGGTATCCTCCACTTCTAGCTCACCATCATTTTTATCACAGAACACTAGTGAAGTCAACTTGAAACTTTCCTTTGGGAAGTTGATGGAAGATTTCACTAGATTACAAGAATTTCATGAAAATTGTGTGAGAGAAAATGAAAGATTGGCTATTGAACTTGCCAAAAACTCTGAGGTAGCTGTTGATGTCAAATCTACTGAGTTGTATCAACAAGTCTTGAGAGAGCTTAAGGAAGCAAATCTCAGGATAGTTGACCAACAAAAGTAGATAGATGATCAACCACTCTCTCAGAAGAGAAAAGACTTTGAACTGGAAATTCTGAATGCCAAATTTGAGAACCTCTCACATGAATATGATATTCTTAAATCAAGTGAAGAGAGCCTGAAATTAAAGATGTCTGCTTTGAACAAATCCTCTAGAGCAATAGAGGAAATTCAGAGTTATCAAAGACCTATGGCTCAAAGAAGTGGATTAGGTTTTGATCCATTTGAATCTTCACCTTGTCTTAGTGTTGCTTCTACAAGTAACACTAAGAAAATCTTTGTTAAATCAGTGGCACAACAAGCTGAAAATGAAATAATTCAACCACTGAACAAAGGAAAGGGCAAATTAAATGAGATGCCTACTCAAGTGCCTCAGGAGACTAGGCCCAAACCTTTGGAAAAGGTCAAGGCTCCTGAACACAAGAGGAATGTTGGTCAGCAGAGTACACCCAATGGAAGGGCAACTCTACTGAACAATGTTCAGAAAAGTTATCTAAGGTATAATCAGCCTAGGCCAACTCATATGAGAAAGCCTCAGCTGAATAGACCTAAGGACAACTATCCTCAAAGGCAGAATAAAATAAGACAACCAAAACCCTTCATGCCAAAGGGTAATGGTCATAAAAATGCCTTTCCTCAAAGATTTCATCAAGCTACACAAAGAACTCATAAGTTCAGGAGAGTTGACAATTCTCCTGAAACTTACAGAGCTAACACTTTCACACATACTTTCCCTAAGGCATTCAAGGGAAAGACAGTGTATGTTGATGCACAAGGAAAACAACTTCGCCACCTTGAATCAATCAGGGTGATTAGGCAAGTTTGGGTTCCTAAAGGTACAGCTAACCTCTCAGGACCCAAAACTCAAAAGGTACCTAAACCTATCTAATTGCAGGTACCAATGGGCCACAAGAAGAGGAGTATGAGCAAAAAGACAGCATGGTACCTTGACAGTGGATGCTCAAGGCACATGACTGGAAACAAGGAACTCCAAACTGATTTTATTGAAAAAGAAGGCCCAAATGTCACTTTTGGAGACAGTTCACAAGCAATAACCAAAGGTTATGGTACTTTGATGATTGGTAACATCAAAGTAACCAATGTATCTTATGTAGGTGGTCTCAAATATAATCTCCTAAGTATCAGTCAATTCTGTGATAAAGATTTCAATGTTGAGTTTTCTAGTGGAAAATGCTTAATTAGAGATAAGACTTAACAAATTCTATTGACTGGAACTAGGAAAGGAAATGTGTATTTTGCAGACTGGGACAAGTCTACTGATGTTGCATGTTTCGTTGCTAAGAGCACTAGTGAACAAAGTTGGTTATGGCAGAAGAGGCTAAACCACCTGAACTTCAAATCAATGAACAAACTTGCTAGAAATGCATTAGTTAAAGGACTAACTAATGAGGTTTTCATTAAAGAACATGTGTGTTGGGAATAAAATTATTGGTCCCTGAACGAGTAGTGAATGGGATTAAAGTCTAGAGGGGAGGGGTGAATAGACTTTCAAACTTTTTCAAGAGAGTTGGGAACCTCTTCTGATTGCTATGTCAGCTGGACTACAAGTCTGCTGGTCCAGATGACTATAGTGATCTGATAGAGGAGGTTATATGCGGAATTATGGTAGGCCTTGTTTAGACTCGTTCTTTTGTTTCTTGTGAAAGTATTTAACTTGTTTTCTTTAATGAAAGTACTCAGTTGATGCTGGTTTGAAAGCTGTGGCCTTGTTTTGAAGAATATTGAAATCACAGTATGCACTATATAACAGTTAATGAAATGACAGAATGTAAAGTGCAATAAGTAAATAACACCAGGTTTATAGTGGTTCGGATATACGATCCTACGTCCACTCTCACGTCCTAACGTGATATTTAATCCCTTTAATTTACCGCAAATTACAAGGGTCTTGACCTTTATAGTCCCAAGGATAGGACTTTGAGATCTGAGCCGTCCTAACAACTACGGTCTCCACAAGTGATTGTAAGCACTTGCACTTTGAGGGTTTCAAAAACTTTAACCTTTCGGAGAGGGTTTGGGGTTTTTGAAGAGTATCCAACTAGTGATTCAAGCTTATAATTTGCTTAATCACTTTGCCTAAAACAAATGATATACAATATGAATAGGTTTCAGGTTCTTATGGGTTGGATAGAAATCACTTAAGAGCTATGGATAATCTAATGGATTCTGGCTCTTTGAGAATTCTTGAGACAGTATGACTTTAGCTTGATTGCTTGCTAGACTTTTTTGAATTCTCTCGTTGTGACTTCGTACTTGTGATTTCTCATCCTCTTGTATTTATAGTGGTGATTGCTTGCAACTAGCTGTTGGAGTTGACTAGCCGTTGGGGCAATCTTTCCATAATGGCTTGATTCCTTGATTCCAGTCGCTTGATTGCTTCAATCCTGGGATCATGTCAATCTTCTAAATAAGGTAGGTCTTTGTTTAAATTGCAAGATGACTTTGGAATCAGCCGAGTCCTCGAAGAACACATAGTCTTCTGATCTGAACTTCTAGTCTTCTGACTACTCTTCTGGCCTTGTGTCTTCTGTCTTCTGATATCAGCAGAGTAAAACTCTTCTGATCTGGCAGTTCTTTTGTCCTGCTTTAGGCCATCTTCAATCTGGGACTCCATCAGTTAAGTAGGTATACAAGCACCTTACTTAACTGGTCTTCAAGGATCTCCTAGTCTTCATGTCTTCTTCTCTTCTCATCTTGAGGTAGCGCATGTAAGCCGGGACTGTGCTGATCAGCTGATATCTATACAGTTGATCACACAAGACTAGTCTAAGCTGTTCTATACAAAGTCAGCTGATCCTATTACATTTATAAACTCTAAGTGTTTTGGCCATCAAAACTATTCTAACATCAAGTGGGGCTTAGGGTGAATTTATATCCCAATAATTTCCCCCTTTTTGATGAAGCCAAAACTTTATATGATAAATGCTCTTAATAAGATAAGATAGGAGTTTATAAACTTCATAAAAACTGAAGTATCTGATGAAGACAATGAGAGTTTGTCTTGAAAGCAAAGAGAACTAAACTTGAATATATATAGAGCTTTTACAGATTACAAGTAATAGTTTCTTTAAAGCTTTGAAAGTGGTCTTCATCAGGTCTTCTGATCTTCAGATGCGGAAAGCAAGGTACAGACGAGATCGAACTTCTTCCATGTGCTGCAGGTCTGTAACATTCTCCTCTTCATAGATCTTCTCTAGGATCCTTTTGACTTCAATTAAGTCTGTTCTTCCAGAATCCAGAGTGGGAGGATCCCATTTGGGTTCTTCAGGAGTTAGGATTCTGCAGTTGTCAAGTTCTTTGGCTGTCTTGACTACTTCATTCCAGAACTCTTGATCTTCAATGTTCATGAATTGATTGAACTGGAAGAATTCATCTTCATAGGTTGGGAGAGGGCCAAATTTTCTTACAATGTGGTGTTGAATTTGCCATTTCTTCTTCAGAGGGTACCACCTGGGTAGCTCATCTTGAAGGGCTAAATAATCCACATAGTTGCTATCAAACACCGGAACTTTATCTTTCTGTGCTAGAGCATTTTCTTTCAATGCTTTGTCCTTGAGAGCTTTCCTGAGTTTGGCTATCTTCCTGTCAAATTTGGCTTTGACTGCTTTCGCATCTTTTAGCTTCTTCTGCTTAAGCTCTTGAGCTTCAAGCTCTTTTCTTTTCTTCAACTCTAAAGCCTCTTTCTCTTCTGCAGTAGGCTCTGCTGGAGTTGACTTCTTGCTTGACTTCTGAGCTTGCTCATCTGCTTGCTCATCTGCCTTCCTTTTCCTTGTCATCCTCTTCTCAGGAACTTGTTCTGTAGAGGCAATGATCTGCAGACTTTTGGCAGTTGCTTGAGTGGGAGCTTGGATGTCTTCTTGAGCAATTTCTTTGCCTTTGCCTTGCCTGCTCTTGATTTTGCTTGATACACCACCCAAGGTTTCATTCAGCTCATCTTGAGATACTACCATTACAGCTTGCTGTGCAGTAGCCTTCTCTAGATCTTTTATCAATACATCTTCCCCCTTTTTGGCTTCAGCAAGTGCAGCCGCAAAAGGCTCCATGGCATTCAGAATCTCCACTCTCAGAGTTTGTTGAAGAGCCATGGCATTGACTTTGCCAACATGGGTCAGATGAGTGATGCTATGGTCTAGAATCTGAGCATGAGAGTTGGAGGAGGAGGCATCTTCTAGTTTAGCTGTAAGTGCTTCCAATTTGGTTGCTGTCTCCTTCAGCTGAGTCTGAAGTTTTTCATTCTCTGTTGTAGCTGATTGGAGAAGAGCTCGACCTTCAGTAGCTCTTGCTTCAGCATCTTCAATTCTTTTCTTGTAGGTGTTTTCCATGCGGTTGACCTCATTAGTGTAGAGATCAGCAAACCTGGTGGAATAGTCACCTGCCTTCTTCAGAATGCTGGTCAGATACTCACTTATCTGATTGTGAAGTGATTCTCCAAACTTGTCTTCAATGTCAATGATCTGGTCATGAAGACGAGTTCTCAAAGCTGTAGGCCTAAACCCTTCTCAAAGTGTAGGTCTATTGCAGCCTTGACCTGTGAGCATATGTCTGCTGTATAGTCAGCTGTTGAAGTAGAAGTTGAGGCAGTACCTTGAGGCTTTGGATGAACAATCAGGGCTTTGCCTCTTTCTTCAGCTGAAAGATACTCTTCATTGAGAAATGAGGTAGTGGCCTTAACCAGGTGGGACATGATAGTGTCTCCTTTATCAATGAAGTGAGTTAGAGTATTCTTAGGCATGAAGTGATCAGGAATAGTGATTACTTCTCTTTCAATCTCGGTTCTGTCAGCTGGTTCAGCTGAGTCTTCCGCAGGAACGGACGCAGCTGAGTCATTCACTTTTGCTGTGTCAGCTGTCTGCTGACCTGATATGCCTTCTGGGATAGAGGCATCATTAGCTGGAATTCCTAGAATCCTGTGGCACACTGCTGTAAAGGCTTCTTCGGGCAGCAGCTGAGCAAAAGATTTAACTTGAGCAACTTCTTTTTGCTCCATTTCCCAGTCGAGGAAATTAGCTTTTCCTCCCATTCCTTCCATTACCTCAATAAGGTCATCCACATCATCTCTCCTGAGTTCAATCCAGGTGCAGACTCTGAGAACTTGTTCAAACTGAACTGATTCCTCATCAATGCCAGGAATAGTAGACTTGAGCAGGTTTGCTATCTTCATCCTCATTATCTTCTCCCTTGTGCACATAGGATAGTGTACCATTCTGTACTGAGGTTGAGAGGGACCAGCTTGAGCCAGGTCTGCTGGTGCCATGTCTTCTGGAACAGAAGGGACAATGATGGTAGGAGTTTGAGTATTTGGGTTAGTTTCCTCTGCTGTGTGAGTATCAGCAGGGATTTCGGAAGTGATATGTTCTTGATCTTCAGTGGTCTGTTCATCAGCAGGGTTTTGAGTCTGCTGGTCTGGTTCAGTACATTCATGAAGATCGGTAGAAGGTTGAACCTGTAGATCTTGGACATCTGCTGTGTGAATGTCAGCAGGGGTGTTGGATGGAATCTGAGTTTGATCAACAGAGATCTGTGATTGGGTGTCTGCTGTTTGAACATCAGCAGGGGTATGCAATAGTGATTCAGGGGTTGAAGTAGGTTGAGCTTGTTCCTCTGCTGTGTGAGTATCAGCAGGGATTTGGATATCAGTGTTTGAGTGGTCAGATGGGTTGGAGTCATCAGAAGGGTTGAAGGATGCAATCGGGGCTATTAACATGGGAGTAGGAAGCCTCGATTTCTTGGACTTTTTGTTGAAAGAAGAGTTATTCTTCTTTCTCTTCCGACCCTTCGACAATTTAGAAGGAGTAAAAGTGGGAGCGGGTTTAGAGGTACCTGCCTTCTTCAAGGGAGAGGCAGTGGGAGTGGCATCTGAATCAGATGGGGAGATGAGCCCTGATCTGATTAGATATCGTCTTTGTGCTAAGATCTGATTGTCATCATCATCATCCTCAGTAGCCTTCTTCTGAGCCTCTTCTTTGGCTGGCTCCTCTTCTTCTTCAGCAGAGTCATGATCAGACTCTTTTGCTGCCTTCTCAGCAACATCTTCGGAAGATGCTTCAGCCAACAGCTTCCTCTTCTCTTCTTTCAACCTTGCTGCCTTAGCAAGAGCTTCCTTTCTCAGATAATATTTGGAGATGTGGAAGGTCTTATGAGGTCCCATCTTGTACTTCTTTGGGAGAATATCTGGAAGGATGATGCTCAGCTTGTTGACAAAGCTGACTGTAGCTGCCACCTTCCATACTCTCGATTGTAAGTCCAAAGTGACTTTCTTTGCCTCAAGGGTAATTCTTTCTAAGAATAGTCCTTGCCAGTCTCCATCGATCTGATCCCAGATTGCAGCCATAACTCGAACCTTTAAAGTAGTAACAACATCATGACTGAATGTGTTACCAAGTAACATCTTTCCTACAATATCCATCAAGGTTTGGAATTTAGGTTCAAGTTGGGATTTCTTGAGCCCAATTGCATCAACAACCTTGATTTTTACACCAGTAAACATCTCCATATACTCCTTTTCTCTATTCATGATGTAGTTGGAGATATTTATTTTCCCCCTTGACAGGCCAAACAATTCCTGAAGGATTTCCCTTGTAACCTTGACTTTGTGTCCATTCATGACACTTTCAACATGAGAACCCTTCATCACAGCGTTTGCATAGAATGCCAGTACGTCTTGTTCATAAACATTAGTTGGTGCTGCTTCCAGAAAGTCTCTGAGTTTAAGATTGACGCACCTAAGCAATATCTCCTTGTTCTCATCTGTGTGTTTGCCTTTGAAAAATAGAGCATTCTCTGTAAAAATCTTCCCTTCCTTGGACCACTTTGCAGCATCCAAGGTGCCAGTGCTCTTGGTCTTCTCGTCGTAAATTTCAATGATTGCCATAGTAGAGTTTGAGTGTTAGGGTTTGAGGGCTTGAAAGAAATTTGCAGAACGAGAGAGAGTATTGTGATTAATTGAGTAATATGAGCGACAGGGTTTGGAAGAGGTTTTAGGGGTGTGAATATATACTCCAGAAAATTTTGATCTAACGGTCAGATTTGGATTTAATTTGGAGTAGAGCCCAAGATTTCCTTCTTTGATTTCTTAAATTTGCCGGCTGATTTTGCCATGTGGCAGTATTTGATTTGCTGGCAATATGGTACTTGAGTATTAAAGACATCATTACCAAAAATAGCCGTTGTGACTAATTTATGGTAAGAATTGATCATCAAGGCCGTTTTCTATAAGAGAATTGCATTCCTTATATAAGCCAATTTGTTTAATTACATTCAGGAATAAATCTATAATGAATTACATGATCAAGACTAGTCATTATACTCTAAATTGGAGTGATTTGGTCAGCAGAGTGAGGTCTTCTGAGTTCTTCAAGATCTCTGCTGATTTTCCTTGAAAAGTCTTCTGGTCAGCTGAGTTGGTCTTCTGATCAGCTGAGTAGAGGAAACGGTGTTTGCTGTGATGATCTAACCTGGATGGATCCTTCCAGCTTTATTGTGAGTGATGATCCAACCTGGTTTGATGGATCTTTCAGCTCCTTCTTTAAATCAAGTGGGACTAGCCTAGACAAAATCCCACTGATTTAAATGCTTCTCACCATCGGATGTTCCTCATCATCAGATGGGATGTAGCATCTAATGTGTCCTTGTTGAATTTCTTCGCTTCTCTTGAAGGGGAAGGAATATTGAAGGGTGCTTCAATGGAGTTGAAGAGAGGGCCATGGACGCAGCCTTCATGTTCTGTTTAGACACAGTAGCTTTTGATAACAAGCTCTCCATGTAGAACTTCCCCCTGGAGAAGAAGCTCTGCTTGCTTGCTACTTTGTCCTCTGCATCTCTTCCTCCTTTAGCTTTCAACAAGAACGTCTCTTCTTCCTTTAGCTTTCATGGTCATACTCATGTTGAGTAAGCCAAGTAAATAGATCTGCATCATCTTCATTTTCGGGACAAATCTTCATCTCCTTCACCCAAAACGTTGGTTGAAGAATGATCTTCATTCCATCTCTTCTTTCAATTGTCTCCATACCTGAAACAAGTAGTGTTAAATGATTTGTGTTCTTAGGTGTTCTCATAACTTCCTCCTTTTATAGGGGTAGAAATGAGGTAGTGGAGTGAAAGATGACAAAACTATAGAGGTGATAGGTCTGAATTTCTGAAAAGTGATTTCTTAAGATCAACAGTGAGATTCTTGATCTAAGGGTGCACATTTAAGGATATTCAGACTTTATCTAATGGAATGCAGAAATTATAAATTTTGACCATGAGTTATTTGAAATCTGTACAGTGCATGCATACTGTTGAGTCGGTGAGGATGGTGTGTTAATCCAGCCAAGTATGACTCAGTAGTATACTGTATGTATGTATATGAATAAAGTATTTTATGAAGAATAGTTTATTAATATACATAGTTATACATTGCTTAGAGTAAAGAGATCAAATAACTTTGTTCAGGTCTGTTGTATGTATGTATATATACTATGCAATGCAGATCTTAGAGTATTTCATCAAGGATTCTTAAGGTATCATTGATTCCCCCTTGATTAGATAACTCTATGTTTTCCCTCAGCTCTATCTGTCTTCATTGGGAAAGAACTTACCTGAAGATGAGGGTGTCTATTCACCTCATCTGATCCTCCTAGTCTGCTGCAAAATGTATCAGCTGAGGTCTTCAGCTGATCTTGTGCTCTTTATGTGCTTGGGTCCAAGAGTCCTAAGCTATAGCATAGGGTCTTGAAGCTTTCTTCAGCTAGGGGCTTAGTCAAGATGTCTGCTCTTTGGATATCTGTGTGAATTTTCTCCATCTTGATGTCCTTCTTTTCAAGGTGGTCTCTTATAAAATGGTGTCGAATGTCGACATGTTTGCACCTTGTGTGGAGGACTGGATTTTGAGTGATGGCAATGGCACTGCTGCTGTCACAAAAGATAGGGACTTCTCTTGCCTCTACATTGTAATCTTTGAGTTGTTGAACTAGCCAGAGTAGCTGACTACAACAACTTCCAGCTGCCATATATTCTGCTTCAGTGGTGGATGTTGCAACTGAGGTTTGTTTCTTAGAGAACCATGATATCAACTTGTTGCCTAGAAATTGACAGGTTCCTGATGTGGATTTCCTATCAATTCTGCATCCTCCATAGTCTGAGTCAGAATAGCCACTCAATTCTAGATTGTCATCAGTAGGGTACCATAGTCCTAAGTTGACTGATCCTTTTAGGTACTTGAGAATCTTCCTTGCTGCTTCTAGATGACTTTGCTTTGGGTTTGCTTGAAACCTAGCACATACTCCTACAGCAAATGTTATGTCTGGTCTGCTGGCTGTAAGGTATAGTAGAGATCCAATCAGTGCTCTATATTCAGCTTGATCAACTGCCTTTCCGGACTCATCTAGTTCCATTTTGAAAGATGTCATCATAGGAATCCTTGCAGTTTTGCTTTGTAGAGCTTTGAATCTTTCTAGTAGACTCTTGGTATACTTGGACTGGTTGATGAAGATCCCTTCTGGACTCTGCTTGACTTGAAGTCCTAGGAAATAGTTCATCTCACCCATCATGCTCATTTCGAATTTTCCTTGCATAAGTTTAGAGAACTTCTTGCACATCTCTTGATTGGGTGATCCAAATATAATGTCATCTACATATATTTGTACCATTAGAATGTCTTCTCCTTCTTGTATTCTGAAGAGAGTTCTGTCAACTTTGCCTTTTGTATATCCATTGTCAAGTAGGAATTGTGACAATGTGTCATACCAAGCTCTAGGGGCTTGTTTTAGACCATAGAGAGCCTTCTTCAGTCGATATACTTGATCA
Organism: Galeopsis tetrahit; assembly: GCA_963675135.1. Lineage (NCBI taxonomy): Eukaryota > Viridiplantae > Streptophyta > Magnoliopsida > Lamiales > Lamiaceae > Galeopsis > Galeopsis tetrahit. The sequence continues at coordinate 32,923,078 of OY776127.1, forward strand.
CCTTTTTCAAATCCTGGAGGCTGCTCTACATATACTTCTTCTGCCAGAATACCATTTAGAAAAGCACTTTTGACATCCATTTGGTATACTTTGAAGCCCATAAATGATGCATAGGCTAGAAATAGTCGAATGGCTTCTAATCTGGCTACTGGAGCAAAAGTTTCATCATAGTCAATTCCTTCAGATTGTGAATATCCTTTTGCAACTAGCCTTGCTTTATTTCTAGTTATTACATCATTTTCGTCCTTCTTATTTTTGAATACCCACTTTGTTCCTACTACGTTGTGGTTTTCAGGACGATCTACCAATTCCCAGACTTCATTTCTTTCGAATTGGTTTAGTTCCTCTTGCATAGCAGTGATCCAATTGCTATCAGTCATTGCTTCTTCTATGTCAGCTGGTTCAATGTTGGAGAGGAAAGCACACCAGCAGAACATAGATGATTGAGAATTCTGATTCAGTTGTCTTCTTGTCTTGACACCTGATTCTGCTCCTCCTAATATGAGGTTTGATGGATGATTGTTCCTCCATGTATGTCTTACAGGAGTATCTGCATTAGATGAACTTGGATTCTCATCTGTTCTATTTCCATCAGGAGGGTTGACTTGATTTGGTCGATCATCATCTGTATCTTGAGTGTCAAAGAGATCATTCCCCCTGGCATTTGGGATTGTTGCATCTTGATTGCGGGTAACTTGTTCAGCTTGAGTTTGAGATCTAGTGACTGGTCTGAGTGGTTTATCTTCCTCTGGTTCTTCAGGGAATGGTTCATTGACTTCAATAAACTCATCAGACCTCTTCTTGATCACTAGTTTCTTCATCTGTTCTGCAGCTGAGGTTGTTTCTACTGCACTCTTTTCACAAGATTCATCAAAAACAACATGTGGTGTTTCTTCCACAAGAAGGGTACGTTTGTTGAATACCCTAAATGCTTTGCTAGTTGAGGAGTATCCCAAGAATATCCCCTCATCTGCTTTGGCATCAAAAGCATTCAACTTACTTTTCCCATTGTTGTGAATGAAACACTTACAACCAAATATATGAAAGTAAGATACTCTAGGTTTTCTTCCTTTCCACAGTTCATATGGGGTTTTCTCATGGATTTTGTGAATACCTGACCTGTTTTGAGTGTGACAAGCTGTGTTGATAGCTTCTGCCCAAAGCTTCTTAGGAGTAGAGAATTCAGCAAGGAGTGTTCTTGCAGCTTCTTTGAGTGTTCTGACTCTTCTTTCAGCTACACCATTTTGTTGTGGTGTTCTTGCTGCACTTGTCTCATGCTGAATACCATTAGAAGTACAATATGCAATAATATAGGAGTTAATAAATTCAGTGCCTTTGTCACTTCTAATTTTCACAATAGGCTCTCCTTTCTCTACTTGGATCCTCTTTAACAGTTCAGGAAGCTTCTGCTGAGTTTCACTCTTCTTGTATAAGAAGATAACCCAAGTAAACTTGGAGTAGTCATCTACAACAATAAGAGTGTATTTTCTTCCTGTTAGGGTGGTTGGAGTGATTGGTCCAAAGAGATTCATGTGTAATAGTTCAAGAACTCTGCTGGTTGATGCTGTCTTCTTGGTCTTGAAGGAGACCTTTGTTTGCTTTCCTTGTTGACATGCATCACAGACCTGATCTTTACAGTAGAGTTCATTAGGCAGACCATCAACTAAGGATTCCCTTGCTAACTTGTTCAGAGTCTTAAAGTTCAGATGACTAAGACGTTTGTGCCATAGCCAGCTGACATCTTTAGGGCTTTTCACAAGCAGACATGTATCCTTAGGACAGCTGTTCCAATTTGCAAGATACATACTTCCCTTTCTAGATCCTGTTAGAAGGTTTTGTTTTGTTCTTTTATCACTTATGAGACATCCATCTTTAGAGAATTTAACTGAATAACCAGTGTCACAAAAATGAGAAACAGATAATAAATTAAACTTAAGACCTTCTACATATGATACATCATGTACCTCAATGTCACCATTTCTAAGGGTGCCATATCCTTTTGTGTTACCGTGCGCGTTATCACCAAAGAAGACTTTTGGACCTTTCTTTTCTGTGTAGTTGGTCAGCAGGTCTTTGGTTCCAGTCATATGGGCTAAGCATCCACTATCTATGTACCATATCTCTCCTGCTAGACCTCCTTTTCTGTATAGGTCCTTCCTTTCCTGCAAGAAAGATTAAGTCTTAGGTACCCATTTTGTTTTGGGTCCTTGGGTGTTAGTACTACCCTTGGGAACCCACATATACATTGGTCATTTGAACAACCTTGAGCACTTGAGTTGTTTCCCTCGGGCATCACAGAACCAAATCTTACCAGTTAACACCTTGGACTGATCTGATTTGTTGTTTGTGTCAGCTAAGTAATAGTCAAATGGTTTTCCTTTATAGGAGTGAACATACAATATCTTTTGACTAGTTACATTCGGCCTGGGTGCATTAGCTGGTCGATGCACACGATTATATGGACCATACTCTTCTGTTCTCACAATATCATAAGAGACAGGGGGTGCAAAGAGAACAGATTTGTTTGAAGAAGATTTCTTCTTCTTGGCTGGAGCAGCATACAACTGAGACTGTCTCAGACGAGATGGTCTATGCTGTTTGCTGTTCCTCTGTATAGGTTTGGGGTTAACTTTTCTTTTACCATTTTTGGTGTTGGAATAGTTAGCCTTAATTGGTACAGATGCCTTTTGGTTCATATTGAGTTCATTGTGTTTAGAACACTCACCCTGTTCATGTGTCTGAGTAGTGCACTTGTTAGGTGTACTACCCCCAGCTGGAGAGGATGTTGATGGATTAAGTTCATAGCCTAAACCCATCTTATTGCCATTTGATCTATAATATTCAGAGATACTTTCAATAGTAGTCGAGGCTTTATTGAATTCTGATATCTTTTGATCTAGGCATTCCTTCTCCTTTTCTAAGAGCTTGTGTGCTTGGAAGAGATCATCGAACTTAGATTGTAGTATACGAAATTCTTTGGTTTCTAAGGTTTGAGTTTCTAACATCCCCTCATACAACTGAGTTGTTGTGGTATTTTCTTCCTTAAGAAGTTCCACTTCTTTGGTCAACCTTTCATTCATGGTGACTAACTCAGGGGTGTTATCAAACTTAACCTTTTTCAACCTAGCAATTTCTTTCCTTAAATCCTTATTCTCCTCTTCCACTTCTATAAAAGCTCTAGTGGCAATATCCAGATCACCTTTTACCTTTCTTAACGATTGATAATAGGTGTCTTCTGATTCGCCTTCAGATGAATTTATGTCATCTGTTTATGAGAAAATAGGTGAATGGAAAGTAGTAGTGTAAGAATTTACCTCATTTTCTCCTATGGCCATCATAGCTAGATCGTCTGAATCATCTGAGTAGATTTGACAGTCTGGTGATGTAGGAAGTTCATCACTTTGATATTCAGATTCTTCAGTCAGCATTGCTTGCTTATCTGAATTTCTTCTGTCTCTCCTTGGCCTTCTTTCTTCTTTGTCATCCAGCTCAGGGCATTCATAGACATAGTGACCTGGTTTACGACAATTGAAGCATGCTCCAGGCTTTTGATTTGAATTGCCTTTCCTTGGAGGTGTGGCATCTCTTTTTCTGGAGCCTCGGCTGTCAGATGACTCCACATCCTTTCTAGGGTGTCTTTCTGGTGTTCTTTCTCTGGAACCTCTAGAGGGTGAACTTGCTCTTCTATCTTTGTAGTTTCTATAGAACTTTCTATATTTGCTGTTGAGAGTGTTCATCCTTTCGAATCTCTTGATCATAAGAGCCATTTGTTCTTTCAGACTCATGTCTGATCCTTCACAGTCTTCTGTTTTCAGAGAGGTCTTGCCAGATAAGGTGCTTGCTGCTTTTGTATTTGCTGCCTTGAAAGCTACAGTGTTGGATGTAGATGGAGTAGCAATAGGTTCATCATTTTCTGAGTTTTCTTCTCTTTCAAGATCATATTCATGGGCTTTTAGATTCTGAAATAGAGTCTGTGCAGACCACTCCTTGATGTCTTGAGTATCTTTGATGATGGTCTTCTTGAGTCTCCATTTCTTGGTTAGAGAGTCTAATATCTTTAGATTTTTCTCTCTATTTGTATATTTCTTGCCCAGAGATTCTATCTCATTGATGATCTTGGTAAATCTATTGTCTAATTGATCAATAGACTCTTCTGGTTGCATTTTGAAATGTTCAAACTTCTTGACTGCCGTTGTCAACTTGCTCTCCTTAATCAGCTCGGTTCCTTCACAGAGGAGTGCTAGAGCATCCCACATTTCCTTAGCTGTTTCACAATTGATTACTTTTGCAATGTACTCATTTAGAAGAGTTTGCATGATGTAATCTTGAGCAATGCTGTCAAGATTTGACTGCTTCATCTCTTCTGGTGTGAGATCCTTCATCGGCTTGGGGGCTAGCTCTCCAACTGGAACTTCTGGATCACCATTTGCAGTGTTGACTGCCATGATGGTGATTGGACCTTCGGTGATTACTGACCACATCTTGTAGTGGACTGATGTGAGATTCTTCCTCATCCTGATCTTCCAGTAATCATAATCCTCCACTGAAAACTTAGGCAACTTACGCATATTAGCACTCATGCTGTATGAGTTTTCAAAAACAAGTTTTTCAAAAGAAAAAGATCTGTTCAAGAGGACTACAGAGAGACTCCCTCAAGTCTTCTGATAATCTAGAGACAGAAGTCCGTTAGAACCACTGCTCTGATACCACTTGTTGGTCCCTGAACGAGTAGTGAATGGGATTAAAGTCTAGAGGGGAGGGGTGAATAGACTTTAAAACTTTTTCAAGAGAGTTGGGAACCTCTTCTGATTGCTATGTCAGCTGGACTACAAGTCTGCTGGTCTAGATGACTATAGTGATCTGATAGAGGAGGTTATATGCGGAATTATGGTAGGCCTTGTTTAGACTCGTTCTTTTGTTTCTTGTGAAAGTATTTAACTTGTTTTCTTTAATGAAAGTACTCAGCTGATGCTGGTTTGAAAGCTGTGGCCTTGTTTTGAAGAATATTGAAATCACAGTATGCACTATATAACAGTTAATGAAATGACAGAATGTAAAGTGCAATAAGTAAATAACACCAGGTTTATAGTGGTTCGGATATACGATCCTACGTCCACTCTCACGTCCTAACGTGATATTTAATCCCTTTAATTTACCGCAAATTACAAGGGTCTTGACCTTTATAGTCCCAACGATAGGACTTTGAGATCTGAGCCGTCCTAACAGCTACGGTCTCCACAAGTGATTGTAAGCACTTGCACTTTGAGGGTTTCAAAAACTTTAACCTTTCGGAGAGGGTTTGGGGTTTTTGAAGAGTATCCAACTAGTGATTCAAGCTTATAATTTGCTTAATCACTTTACCTAAAACAAATGATATACAATATGAATAGGTTTCAGGTTCTTATGGGTTGGATAGAAATCACTTAAGAGCTATGGATAATCTAATGGATTCTGGCTCTTTGAGAATTCTTGAGACAGTATGACTTTAGCTTGATTGCTTGCTAGACTTTTTTGAATTCTCTCGTTGTGACTTCGTACTTGTGATTTCTCATCCTCTTGTATTTATAGTGGTGATTGCTTGCAACTAGCCGTTGGAGTTGACTAGCCGTTGGGGCAATCTTTCCATAATGGCTTGATTCCTTGATTCCAGTCGCTTGATTGCTTCAATCCTGGGATCATGTCAATCTTCTAAATAAGGTAGGTCTTTGTTTAAATTGCAAGATGACTTTGGAATCAGCCGAGTCCTCGAAGAACACATAGTCTTCTGATCTGAACTTCTAGTCTTCTGACTACTCTTCTGGCCTTGTGTCTTCTGTCTTCTGATATCAGCAGAGTAAAACTCTTCTGATCTGGCAGTTCTTTTGTCCTGCTTTAGGCCATCTTCAATCTGGGACTCCATCAGTTAAGTAGGTATACAAGCACCTTACTTAACTGGTCTTCAAGGATCTCCTAGTCTTCATGTCTTCTTCTCATCTCATCTTGAGGTAGCGCATGTAAGCCGGGACTGTGCTGATCAGCTGATATCTATACAGTTGATCACACAAGACTAGTCTAAAATGTTCTATACAAAGTCAGCTGATCCTATTACATTTATAAACTCTAAGTGTTTTGGCCATCAAAACTATTCTAACATCAATTGGGGCTTAGGGTGAATTTATATCCCAACAAAAATGATTTTGATCTAGATACCAAAACCCCTGATTGATGATGTTCAGATTAGTTGAGATAAGCTCAAGTCTAGTTCAGGCAAGGTGTCTCAGTACACTTGAATTTGTAGATTGCTTAAGAGAAAAATCTCAGGAATGTTGTCCAAAGCTGGAATGTTAGGCAGCTTGATAAGTCTTTAGGACAAAGCTGCTAAACCTTCAAGACAGACTGACCAAGTGGACAACTTAGCTGAAGAGATCAAGAGCAGTAAAGCAATGCTCATAAATGCAAATGATCAAGACAGTTGAAGTACAAATGATCAAGAGCATTGAATGTCAAAGTCCAAAAGACACATTCAATGAAGCATTTATTGCCAATCATGCCTGAACCAAGCATTGAAGTCTTGAAGCATTAAAGAGTGAAGCATTGAATGAATGTTGGAATATTCTCAATTGCAGCAGGAATATTCAGGGAGCTTGTCCCATCTGACCGTTGGTTGAGTATAGCTTCTGCCACAAATCAACCTTGGGAAATGTGCATATTTGGAAACTGACACAAGTCATCTCAGCCGCATTTTTCAGAAGTCAACACATTCATTCAAGCAACCATTGAAGAGGCCTTTTACACAGTGGATAAAAGGATGCCAAGCTTCATAGCCGTTTCAATGGTGCTGCAAATAGACAAGTTTGAATTGCTATCCCTCCAACGGTTAGCTGCTCAAGTTTGCCTATAAATACAGAAGTGATCAAGGGATTCAACAATCCAACTACAAACTATCAAACTATCATCAAGCTTTCAAAGGAAACCAAGCTATTCTCTAGAATTCCAAGTTTCCTGAATCACTTCTTTTAGCTAAGCCAATCTTTGTAAACATCCAAAGCTTAGCATTGAGATATCCTAAGCCTTTACACTGTTCTTATTGTAAAGGATATCTCTACTAGTTGGAACCAAACCTCAAACCCTTATCTCATTTAGTGAAGAGAGAGTTTGTTGTAGAAGTGAGGAGTTAAGGACTGTTAGTGTGAAACACAGTCTTAACTCAGAGAGATTGAGCACTAGGACTCAGGTTTTCCTAGGGATCAAAACACTAAGAGAGTGTTGTTGATCAGTGCACCTTGGCACTATAAAACAAGCTAATTCCATTGTGAAGGAATTATCCTGTTCAATCAGGGAAAGTGGATGTAGGAGCTTGAGTCTCTGAACCACTATAAACTTGTGTGCCATTTACTTACTGCATTCTTTATTTCACTTACATTCAAACATATTTTAAAGAAACATAACTTAATAAGTGAGAAAATCTGTTTTCGACAAAGTCCCTGATAATCTGTATCTTTTCAGAAATTAACTTGGAGTATTTCTTTAGTCAAAGGCCAACCACATTCCGCACTTAGCAACTCTTTTAGATATTTAGCCAACTGATCACTCAATAGTAATCAGTAGGACAAGTATCTATCAAAGTTCACACGCAGGCCAGTTGTGAGACAACTTGCCTGATAAGACCAGTTTGTCAAAAAGAAAAAGAATTTGCATACACAAGTGCATTCCCCCCCTCCCATACACTTGTGTTATACTCCACCAAGGACCAACAAGTGGTATCAGAGCAGGGGTTCAAAGACCACTGCTGCTGAACATTCAAATTGAATTTCAAAAACTCACATTATTTCTGTGGTCACTGAACTGATCCAAATTTCTGAAAAATCTACTTGTATTTTCCTTTGTCTATCTGTATAAGAATGGCTAACAATGCAGTTCCAGGAGATGCTGCCAACACCACCAACAACATGGGTCCAAACCAAGTCAATCATATTTCTCATCACAAACTGCCAATGTTCTAAATTGAGAATTATGATTTCTGGAAAATCAGGATGAGAGCACATCTTGCCTGCCAGCATGATGAAATGCTCAAAGTCATCACTAGAGGACCATTCACCTTCACCAAGCTCAATCCCAAGGTCACTGATGCTCAAAAAGCAGACCCAAGGGAGCTGTTGCCAAAAGATGAGGATGAGCTAACAGCAGAAGAGAGAAAAAGGCACAATCTGAACTACATTGCCATGAACACCTTGTACCAGACTATTCCAGATGCAGTGATGGGAAGAGTGTATCACTGCACCACAGCAAAGGAGATCTGGGATACCCTAGCACTTATGTGTGAAGGTACTCAAAAGATAAAGGAAAACAAGCTTCAAGTGGCTATCCAAAAGTATGAGCAATTCACTATGGAGCCAAATGAAACTATTGATCATCTTGATGGCAGATTCACTGACATTATGAATGAGATGAATTCTTTGGGCAAGTTCTATGCCAAAAGAGAAGTTGCTTTGAAGATTCTGAGAAGTCTCACATCAAAGTGGGACATATATTCTGTCATGATGCAAAATGCCAGCAATCTTGACAACATGCCAATGCAGCAAGTATTCTCTGAACTCAAAGCATATGAGTTTGATCTCAACAGAAAGAAGGTGCATGATGAGCCATCCTCCTCAGGCAAAGGTGTTGCCTTCAAAGCTACTGAAACAGAGAAGAAAAATACCCAAAGATCTTCTCAATCTGTGTCAAAAACAGAAATGAAGGAGGAGCTGGCACTCATGGCTAGAGTATTTGAGAAGCTGAACTCCAGATTTGGTAGATACAAGAAGTTCTACCAAGATAATAGAACCAGAAGGAGATTCAGTTCTCCTGATAACAAATCAGAGGACAAAGTCTCTGATGAAAAGAAAGAAGACAGATATGCTGATAAAAAGAAATACAGCAAAGGTGAACCATCATCATCAAGGAGGAAGGAGTCCTCAAGCAAGAAAAATGATGATGAAGATGTGTGTTACAACTGCCAGAAAAAGGGTCACTTTCAGTATGATTGTCCTGACCTGAGTGCTAAAGAAAGAAAAGAAAGGCAAAACAAGAGAGACAAGAGGATGAACAACAGGAAGGCCATGGTAGCTGGAGAATCAGCAAGTGAAGAAAGTGTCTACTCTTTTGATGATGGACTGTTCTCCAACAGTGACAGTGATGATGACTGCCAAATGGCATTTGAAAATGAAGAGGTATGTTCATCTTCCAATATTTCAATTAACACACATGAATCTAGTGAAATCCAACTTGACTTTGAAAAGTTGTTAGAAGATTTCACCAGAATACAAGAAGTATGCAATATGGCACTGAGAGAAAATGAACAGTTGAGGTCTAAAATTAAAATGCCCAATCTTCCTGAATCTGAGGTTGACATTAAATCATCTGAGTTGTATCAGCAGATTGTGAGAGAACATGGAGAAATGTCTCTTAGAATCTCTGAACAACAAAAGTTGATTGATGAACAAACTCTAACTCTAAAGAAAAAGGATTTTGAATTTAGAACTCTTCAAGCTAAATTTAACAATCTCTCAAGTGAATTTGATACTCTGAAATTAAGTGAGGGGAGCTTAAAAATGAAAATGTCTGCCTTGAACAAATCTGCTAAGGCAATAGAGGAAATTCAAGGGTTTCAAAGACCATTTGCTCAAAAGGGTGGATTAGGCTATAATCCATTTGAACCCTCACCTGGTCTTAGTATTGCCTCATCTAGCAATTCTAAGATGACTTTTGTAAGATCAGTGGCACAACAAAATGAAATGGAAGTAAATCAACCACTGATCAAGGATAAGGGAAAAGGAATTTTTATACCAACTCAAGTGAACAATGTCCCTAAACCCATACCTGAGGAAAAGGTTAAAGACATTGTTTACAGGAGAAATGAGGGTCAGAAAGGTAGAACCAATGGAAGGCCAACCTATCTGAATCCTTATTAGAGAAGCTGTCCAAAATCTGTTCAGAAAAGGCCAACTCAAAAGAGACAACCTCAACTGAATGGATTAAGGCCAATCCCCTCTGATAGGTATAAAACATTTAGGAAGCCTGAACCTTTCTTGACAAAAGGAAAAGGCTGTCCAAAATCCTTTCCTCAAAGGTCTTTCCAAGCTGCACCTAGGTCTAGTAACTTCAGGAGAAATGTCCCAAGGAAATTCACCAACCCTCCTGAACCTTACAAGACCAACACTTATACACAGAAGGCACCCAGGGCATTTAAGGGTCAAACTGTGTATGTAGATGTAAATGGAAACCAAGTCAGTCACTTTGAGTCAATCAGAGTAATCAGGCAGATTTGGATTCCAAAAGGTACAGCTAACCCTCTAGGACCCAACACTCAAAGGGTACCTAAATTTTGACTTTGCAGGGCTGCAAGGACCACAAAAAGAAGAGAAGCATCAACAAGAAAACAGCATGGTACTTGGACAGTGGATGCTCAAGACACATGACTGGAAACAAAGAACTTCTCTCAGAATTCATAGAAAAGAATGGTCCTTCAGTAACCTTTGGAGACAGCTCTCAAGGAATCACAAGAGGTTATGGTACATTAAAAATTGGTAATGTTAAAATTACCGATGTCTCATATGTCCTAGGCCTAAAATACAATTTGCTGTCTATAAGTCAAATTTGTGATAAAGGATATTGTGTTGAATTTGCACCAAATGAATGTACCATCAAAGACAAATCAACACAACAGGTGCTACTAACAGGGGTGAGAAAGGGAAATGTCTATTTTGCAGATTGGAGCAAAACCCCTGAAGCAGTTTGCCTTGTTGCCAAGAGCACAAATGAGCAAAGCTGGTTATGGCACAAGAGATTGAATCATCTGAATTTCAAAACCATCAACAAGATTGCAAGAAACTCTCTAGTTAAAGGGCTACCTAATCAAGTGTTCACCAAAGAACATATATGCCAACCATGTCAGGAAGGAAAGTAGATCAAAGCTTCATTCAAAGGAAAACCTGTCATCTCAACTGAGAGAGTTCTTCAACTGTTGCATATGGATTTATTTGGTCCAATTATCCCAGTAAGTTTAAATGGAAGAAAATATGCATTAGTTGTTGTTGATGATTTTTCCAGGTACACTTGGGTAGTATTCTTGTTAAACAAAAAGGAGACCCAAGTCAAGCTACCTGAATTGATGATGAGATTGAGCAATGAAAAAGGCCTAAGCATTGTCAAGATCAGATCTGACAAAGGCACAGAATTCATAAACTCATACATCAATGAGTACTGCAGCAAGAATGGCATCACTCATGAAACTTCAGCAGCAAGAACACCTCAACAAAATGGGGTTGCTGAAAGAAGAAACAGAACCTTGAAAGAGGCAGCAAGAACTTTGATTGCTGAATCCAAATTGCCTAAAAGGTTCTGGGCTGAAGCCATTAGCACTGCATGTCACACTCAAAACAGGTCCTTAATCACCAAAGGACAAGGTAAAACCCCATATCAAATATGGAAAGGTAGATTGCCCACTGTTGCTTATTTTCACATATTTGGTTGTAAGTGTTTCATCCATAATAATGGGAAAGAGCAATTGAAAGCTTTTGATAGCAAAGCTGATGAAGGAATATTTGTTGGATATTCACAAATCAGCAAGGCTTACAGAGTTTACAATTGCAAAACTCTTATTGTGGAAGAAACACCTCATGTTGTGTTTGATGAATCTGTTAATGAGTTCAGGGATAGAAACCTGAATATTGATGAGATAACACAAAGAACAACCAGATTAAGGCTTCAAAGCAAGGAAACAGTATTTGTAGATGTTGCCCAGCCTGAACTTCATGAAAATCAAAAACTGGACAACCTACCTGATGGCAACCAACCAGAAGACAACCAACCTGAAGGAGAAATTGAACTGACTGACCCTATCCCAGTTCAAAACCAGGTAACAACTACCAATGAAGAAGCAGGCAATGCTGAGGTAGTTAATGGATCCAATATTCAAGGGGGAACCAATGAAAATGTCAACTTATCTGACAATGAGGACAACACCCCTGAATATGATCCTGAGCTTGATCCTTCAATTAACTTCCCTGAATTTAATGAATCTAGTGATCCAACTTCAGAAGAGGACAATCCTCCTGAAAGGATCAGGTCTAGAAGGACTTGGTTGCAAGACCACCCATCTAGCCTGATACTTGGTAATCCAAGTGAAGGGATCAAAACTAGAAGATTTCATGGAGAAAGTGCTCTGTTTTGTTGTTTCCTTTCAGAACAGGAACCAAAAGACATTGAGGAAGCACTACAAGATACCAACTGGATCATAGCCATGCAAGAGGAGCTGAACCAGTTTACCAGAAATGAAGTTTGGGAGCTGGTAGATAGGCCAACTCATCAAGATGTCATTGGAACTAAATGGGTGTTCAAAAATAAGAAAAATGAAAATGACATCATTGTGAGAAACAAAGCAAGACTGGTGGCCAAAGGATATTGTCAATCTGAAGGGATTGATTATGATGAGACTTTTGCTCCAGTGGCCAGACTTGAGGCAATCAGACTCTTCCTAGCATATGCAGCTCACATGAGATTCAAGGTGTATCAAATGGATGTGAAGAGTGCATTTCTCAATGGGGTGCTCAAAGAAGAAGTATATGTTGAACAGCCCCCAGGATTTGAAGAAGGAGACAAGGTGTACAGATTGAAGAAAGCCCTCTATGGCTTAAAGCAAGCTCCAAGAGCTTGGTATGACACATTATCACAGTTTCTTCTAGATCATGGTTTTATCAAAGGCACTGTTGACAGAACCTTGTTCAGAATCTGTGAAGGAGATGATATTTTGTTAGTCCAAATCTATGTGGATGACATTATATTTGGATCTCCAAATGAGAAGTTGTGTGAGAAGTTCTCCAAACTCATGTAAAGCAAATTTGAGATGTCCATGATGGGATTGATGAATTTCTTCCTAGGACTTCAAGTCACTCAATCAAAGAAGGGAATATTCATCAATCAGGCCAAGTATACAAGGGACATGATCAAAAAAATTGGATGTGCTACAAGCAAGCCAGTCAGAATCCTTATGAATACTAACTGGAAAATGGATCCTGATGAAAGTGGAGAGTCAACAAACTCCACTAACTACAGGGGAATCATAGGATCCTTGCTATATCTCACTGCAAGCAGGCCTGATATCACATTTGCAGTTGGAGTATGTGCAAGATTTCAAGCTAATCCAAAGAAGAGCCATCTTGATGCTGCCAAGAGAATTCTAAGATATCTCAAGGGATCTGAGAATCTTGGATTATGGTATCCAGCTGATGACAACATTAAGCTCACTGGATATTCAGATGCAGACTATGGAGGATGTAGAATTGACAGAAAATCAACCTCTGGAACTTGTCAATTCTTGGGCAGCAAGCTTATCTCATGGTTCTCCAAGAAGCAAAATACAGTTGCAACTTCAACAACTGAAGCAGAGTATGTAGCAGCTGGAAGTTGCTGTGCTCAGATACTTTGGCTCAGGCAACAATTGAGAGATTACAAAGTAATCTCAAATGAAGTGCCAATATTCTGTGACAACAATAGTGCAATTGCTATCTCACAGAATCCAGTGCTCCACACCAGATGCAAGCATGTGGATATAAAGCATCACTTCATAAGGGATCATGTGGAAAAGAAAGATATCAAGCTTGTCAAAATCCACACTGATAAGCAAAAAGCTGATATCTTGACTAAACCATTGGCTGAAGCAAGGTTCTTGGAACTTTCAGCTGAATTATGCTTACTTGATCCAGGGAAGATGGAGGAATGAAGGAAGGAAGCTCATAAGAAGGGGGAAGTTCATTAAAATTGAACTTCAGCAAAGTTGACCAACCTCACTGAAGCAGTCAGCCAAAAAGGGAAACTCAGCAAAGTTGTCCTTATGATGTTCAGCAATGTTGGTCAGGAGCTTTGTCCAAGTGGGACCCAGTCAGCAATTTTGGGACCCACTCAGGCAAGCTAATCAGGCAGTTTTGACCAAGAGAGAAGTCAAAACACATCTCAGGATGTTTGTCCGAATTAATTGGATAATTTTTGCTATTTTTAGCATTGATTAGACATTTAAAAGGTTTCTTGGTCTAAGAGTAGGTCATTTTAGGATGGCGTGTACTATGAAGATCTTTGCCCCCAAAATGGCAAATCAGCATTAAATGCAAAATCTTAATTAAGATTTCATGAATTCTTGAGCCATCATCAAGACCATTGATTTGCATTCAAAACTCCATCAAACCGTTGAAAGCCCACTACCCCACTATATCCAATTGGTTCTTCAAAATTACCTTCTGTTATATTCTATTAACCAACGGTTAATAAATCCCATTCATATATAAACTCCTCAATTTTTACTTTCCTCCTCACGCACTCATATTTTCTCGAACTCTTAAGTTTTTCAAAACCTCTCAAACCTGCAACTTCTTTCCAAAAACCTATCCATTTCTCATTATCCATGGCACCCAAAATTAAGAGGGAAGAACTTGTAGACTTCAATGATCCATCCTTGGACATTGATTTCTCCTATCTCAGCAATCCAAACTCACTGTGGTTTGAAAAACTAGTTGCCTTTGATAGTCCAGACACTGAGGTTCATCAAGTCCTCCAATGGCTAAGGGAAGCTGGGCTAGAAAAGTTCTTAGGCACTAAACCATATTCCTGCCTGAACTCCTTCATGGCTGAATTCTTTGCCCATCTCAGATGGAAGGGCAAGAAGGGAGATGTGTGCACTAAGCTCACATATGCAGAGGAAGATGAAGAAGAAGAAAGCCAACACACCATCATCTTCACTGCAGAGGATTTGGATGCTAGCTTTGGGCTACCTTCAGAAGGCTTAAATCCAGAAACTTACAAGGAAGGAGAAGATCAGGAGTTCTACCTTCCATGGCTGCTTACACCCAAGAAACTAGTAAGTGCTCAAAACAAGAACACTCTAAAGCCAGTTTTTAGACACTTGTTTGATTGTGTGGTGAAGAGTTTGTTAAGTCATTCTGGGAGTGTTGAACAAATCAGTATGCCTAAGTTAAGGGTAATGGCTGCTGTGGTTGACTCTGCTGAGAAGAGAGTTAAGTTTGATTGGAAAAGCTTCATCTTGGACAAGATGAGGAATGAGAAATTCAAATTTAAGGAGGTGAAACACCACAAGGTGGTGGTTGATGGAAGACTCCAGTTTTACACAAGAGCCAGTCTGCTCTTAGAAAGATTTGCTCATTACACTCATCTACAAGCAAAACCAAAGCCTTTTCCTGCTCAAAAGGTGATGTTCAGAAAGCTGTCTTCTAAGACAGAAAAGAGGAAGCAGGAGGCTGCCTCCAAGAAAGCTGTTGCAATTGTTCCCTCAACCAGAACCTCTCCAAGAAAAAGGAAAGCCCAACCACCAAAAGTTCAGCCAAAGGTGAAGAAGATGAAAAAGATTATGAGAGAATCTTCCCCAGAAAGTCAGTCAAGAAGTGGAGGAGCCACTTCTGAGGAGATTCAGAAGGTTGCTGATGAAGGAG
This sequence comes from Galeopsis tetrahit, assembly GCA_963675135.1. NCBI lineage: Eukaryota > Viridiplantae > Streptophyta > Magnoliopsida > Lamiales > Lamiaceae > Galeopsis > Galeopsis tetrahit. The sequence continues at coordinate 32,938,536 of OY776127.1, forward strand.
TCAACCCCCCTGAAGAGGGTGAAGAATTCAGAGAGGTTGTCCCCTTACAGCCTGAAAGTGTAACAGAATTCAGAGATCATGACCAGCCAACAAGATCTGAAAGGAGGAAAAGAATAATCAAAACCTCTGAGAAGCAGAAGAGGAGAAAAAGAAGAAAGAGTTCTTCAAGGAGATTAGGCAAGCTAGTATGTCTAACTCCAAGTCCAAATCAAAGCCCAACAGCCCTGAAGCCAACTCTCCTGATATTCAATCAGAAAGAATATCCCCATCAAGGCATGAAGAAGAGGATTGCAAAACTCCTGAAGATGCCCCAATCATTGCCAAGAAAGTTTACTCTCCTAAAGGTGCCCCAGATAGAGCAGGTATTGATGTGCTGGCAGACTTGGTCAATCTTGAGGATAGACCTTTTTCCCCACTTGATCCAAGACTTCTCTCTTATACCAAACTTCTTGAAACTGTCCTTCAAGAAGGGGATCAAGCTTCTCTCCCACCCATTCCAGCCATTCCAATTACCTCTTCAGGAACTTTGCTCTCAAAAGCACCTGAATCCCAACTTGTTCTAAGCTCTAACCCTTCTGAACCCAACCTACCTGAAATCCAGTCAAGCCTACCTGAATCCCAATCCAACCCTCCTGAATCTCAAGCCAACTCCTCTGAAGATGAAAGTGGTGAAGAATACACTTATGAGGGGATGCTAAGGCAGATTGCCAAGGCTAATGTGGATGAACTATATCCAGGGTTGAAGGACTATCCTAGGCTGCAACAACAGTTCTATGATCTCAGAGCTCTTGTTGAGATCAAGGATAGAACTATGGTAGAAATAGCTCAAGCTATTCAGGATAAAGGAGCAAGCTGGTGGTAGGTTGAAGAGAACAGGCTCTTGAACTTTGCAAATGTGAAGAAATCCAGTGTGTTGACCACTGAGGCCTTGTTCTGCACCATTGTTCATGAGAAGGTGCTAGCTGAGAGAGAAAGAATTGCACAGGGACTCAGGCACCCTGATAGTCCATCTGATGATGATAATGATGATGATGATGATAACACCAATCCCAACCCTCCAGGCCTCAACTCTGCTCAGGTACATTACTTAACTTATCGTTCTCAAAAGGACTCTGATCATTCAGAGGAGTTGACCACAGACGGTGACTAAGTCCAATATGCATTGGCCAAGGATGGTTCTCTTGAACCTGAGGCACAGCTTGACAATGTTGAGACTTCCATGGGAGAAGCTAGTTTGGCTAAAGCCTCATCAATGTCAGGAAAGTTGGACATTGACCAACCTTTAGTCATTCAGGATGACTCAGTGGCCTTGGGATGCCCAAGCACTGTGATCTCCCAACAACTGCCCTCTGTGGATCCTGTTGAGGATATGGAGGTGTCAGGGTTAGGAAAAGAAGGAGTTGAAAAGGCAAATAGTGGTGAAAACTCAGAGGGAGATGATGGTGAGGATTGTGTGATTACAGTTTCCCTGAGTGCACCACAAAAAGAGGGAGATGAAGTAGAAATACTGGGTGCAGCCCAATATGAGAGTCAGGCTATTCTTCAAGTCAAATCTGAACTTGATGAATCCCTTGGTGAAAGGAGGCCTGATTCTCCAGAGAATGTGAGCTTATCTACTGAAAATGAAGAAAAGAATTTAGTTGAAAAAGAGAGAGAAGGTGCTGATGTATCAGGCCTTATGGGAGATAAAAAGAATGAGGGTGCTAAGGGAGTTTTTACTAACACTCTTAGTTTTGCAGATTCTGTAGCTGTTACCATTGAACAAATTTTTGCAGATGCCTCCCTTACTGATATACCAGTCAATACTGATATTGACCTTGAAGCAGTTTCAGCCAATGTATCCACATTGAACAAGATGTATTTTGAGCAAGCCAACACCACTGAAGCAGGCTTTCAGATTGCTACTCAAACTGCAACTATCATTGAAGAACAGTCAGAGAAGTTGGATACTTTGGTAAGGGAAGTTGGTAAGGCACATGCAGCAACAATTGATACTCTAGATGGCCAAGGAAAGACTCTAGCCTCTGTGGAGATGAGGCTAACTGGATCAGAGGAAATAATCTTGCCAACACTGGATGCAAGAATCTGTGGTGTTGAAACTGGACTGCAAACAGTTTCAACAGAGGTAACAAAGGCAAAGGAAGAGATGGTCAAGTTCACAAAATCTGTGCAGAAAGAGCAGCAAGGTCTCAAAGTTCTATACAAGCATAATGTGAGAGCCTTGAGAAGGACAATCAAAGATGCCTTAAGGCAAAGGACTGTTGCACAAAGAAAGAAAGCTGAAGAGTTGAAAGCTGCAATGGTGAAAGAAGCTGCAGAAAAGTTCACTGTTGAACTGATGGCCAAAGTGTCTGCTCAAGTTGTGGCCAACCTCACTGATCAACTTCAGGCCAAACTTGATCAACCACTTTAGATGCCATTTTTGCTCAAAAGATGAAACATGTCCACACATTCTTGAGCATGGCAGATGACAAAATGCAGAACATTCATGATGAGAATGTTTACCTACTGCAGGAGTTGAAGTCCCTCACTCATGCTCACTCACATCTCTCTGTCACTATGAGTGAATTAAAGCCCCAGTGTTTTGATAATGCCAGAAAGGGGGAAAGAGAGAGAGCAAGGGCAAAGGGAACCTTGGTTATTGGTGAATCCAAAGGAAAGGAGAAGGTTCCTGATGCTGAGGAGGAGGCAGTAGAAGACATTGGGAAAGGAAAAGGCCCAATGAACATTGAGAATTTGACTGAGGAAGAACAGATTCAAATTGCTGTCAAAGAGTCCATGATGTCTGCAATGGAAAGTCAGGCAAGGAAGCAACAAAGGCCTGGTGGTGAGTCAGCAGGACTTGAACCCAAAGAGAAGGTTGCTGAAGTAAGGGGGAAGGTGACAAGGTCATCTGAAAGAAAAAGGAAGGAATTGCAAGCCTTCAATGAATTCCCAACCAGCCTGACTTTGCCTTCAGAATTTCAGTCTGAGGAATCTACTCCAGTAAGGAAATCAAAGAGATTGAAGAAAGCAGCCAAGTTGCCTGCCATTGAAGAAGAAGTTGAAGAGGAGGTACAGGACAGAGAGCCTGAAGTGGTTGTGCCCAAGCTTGCTGATGATCCTTCTAAGCTGTTTGAAGAAGGATTTGGAAAGGATCCAGAAACACAGGAGAAGCTAGCTCTTCTAAGAGCTAAAGAAAGAATGGATCAGTTGGTTGAGGCCAACAAGGCAAGAGATGGAAGGAGGGCAAACTTCAAAGCTCCAAGAAGGAGGGCCTCTTACAGAAAACTTAAACCTCAAATGCTGCAAAGATGGGACACTCAGTACCCTCACCATGATAAGTGGGTTCCAATCTCACTGAATGATGCATGGGAGGAGGCCAAGAGAAGTTTTGTATATGACTTTTATGTCATAGGAAAGTGGCTTGAAGAGAGTGTAGATGAAGTCTTTGTGCAGTTTATGTTTGAGAACCATAGGGACCTCTACCAGAAGCTGTTTGCAGCAGCTGAGATGGCCAGAATTGAATTCAAGGCCCCTGGTCCCATTCTGTACATGCCTCCTAAGTTCAATGGGAACTTAATTGATGAGGGAAAGATACTTGAAGAATTCATCAACATCATGAGGATGGAGAAGTTGAAGCCTGGCCCTAAAGGAACCAACAAAGAGATCTGGGAACTGAAGAAAAGAGTATGGGCTCAGTATGGCATTGCTCCTCAAGATGATGGAACTCTATGATGGATAAGTTCACTTTTTCCCTATTTGCTGTTATGATTTTTATGATTGTTGCTATTTTGCAGTTCTAGACTAGTGAATCCTTTTTAATTTTCAGCTCTGTAATACTCGATCACTTATATAAAAGGATCACTATGTTTCTATCAAGAGATAACAACTCATTATCTCAACTAACCTATCATGACATATATACTTGATTTATTGTGCTAACAGTCTCTTTCAGGCAAGTTGACCAGTTCACTCTCCCTGAAGGTAAAGTATAGTATAAGTCAAGTTCCCTTTGTAATAGGTTTTGGCATCATCAAAAAGGGGGAAATTGTTGGGAATAAAATGATTTTGATCTAGATACCAAAACCCCTGATTGATGATGTTCAGATTAGTTGAGATAAGCTCAAGTCTAGTTCAGGCAAGGTGTCTCAGTACACTTGAATTTGTAGATTGTTTAAGAGAAAAATCTCAGGAATGTTGTGAGATTTTAGTGTTCAGGATAGTTGTCCAAAGCTGGAATGTTAGGCAGCTTGATAAGTCTTTAGGACAAAGCTGTTGAACATTCAAGACAGACTGACCAAGTGGACAACTTAGCTGAAGAGATCAAGAGCAGTAAAGCAATGCTCATAAATGCAAATGATCAAGACAGTTGAAGTACAAATGATCAAGAGCATTGAATGTCAAAGTCCAAAAGACACATTCAATGAAGCATTTATTGCCAATCATGCCTGAACCAAGCATTGAAGACTTGAAGCATTAAAGAGTGAAGCATTGAATGAATGTTGGAATATTCTCAATTGCAGCAGGAATATTCAGGGAGCTTGTCCCATCTGACCGTTGGTTGAGTATAGCTTCTGCCACAAATCAACCTTGGGAAATGTGCATATTTGGAAACTGACACAAGTCATCTCAGCCGCATTTTTCAGAAGTCAACACATTCATTCAAGCAACCATTGAAGAGGCCTTTTACACAGTGGATAAAAGGATGCCAAGCTTCATAGCCGTTTCAATGGTGCTGCAAATAGACAAGTTTGAATTGCTATCCCTCCAACGGTTAGCTGCTCAAGTTTGCCTATAAATACAGAAGTGATCAAGGGATTCAACAATCCAACTACAAGCTATCAAACTATCATCAAGCTTTCAAAGGAAACCAAGTTGTTCTCTAGAATTCCAAGTTTCCTGAATCACTTCTTTTAGCTAAGTCAATCTTTGTAAACATCCAAAGTTTAGCATTGAGATATCCTAAGCCTTTACACTGTTCTTATTGTAAAGGATATCTCTACTAGTTGGAACCAAACCTCAAACCCTTATCTCATTTAGTGAAGAGAGAGTTTGTTGTAGAAGTGAGGAGTTAAGGACTGTTAGTGTGAAACACAGTCTTAACTCAGAGAGATTGAGCACTAGGACTCAGGTTTTCCTAGGGATCAAAACACTAAGAGAGTGTTGTTGATCAGTGCACCTTGGCACTATAAAACAAGCTAATTCCATTGTGAAGGAATTATCCTGTTCAATCAGGGAAAGTGGATGTAGGAGCTTGAGTCTCTGAACCACTATAAACTTGTGTGCCATTTACTTACTGCATTCTTTATTTCACTTACATTCAAACATATTTTAAAGAAACATAACTTAGTAAGTGAGAAAATCTGTTTTGGACAAAGTCCCTGATAATCTGTATCTTTTCAGAAATTAACTTGGAGTATTTCTTTAGTCAAAGGCCAACCACATTCCGCACTTAGCAACTCTTTTAGATATTTAGCCAACTGATCACTCAATAGTAATCAGTAGGACAAGTATCTATCAAAGTTCACACTCAGGCCAGTTGTGAGACAACTTGCCTGATAAGACCAGTTTGTCAAAAAGAAAAAGAATTTGCATACACAAGTGCATTCCCCCCCCCCCCATACACTTGTGTTATACTCCACCAAGGACCAACAATGTGTGTAAGCCATGTAAAGAAGGAAAACAGATTAAAGCCTCATTCAAAGGAAAACCAGTCATCTCTACTGAAAGGGTGCTTGAACTTCTACATATGGATCTTTTTGGACCAATCACCCATTCAAGCATAAATGGTAGAAAATACACATTGGTTGTAGTAGATGACTTCTCTAGGTTCACATGGGTAGTATTTCTCCTTAATAAGAAGGAAACACAAGTCAAACTACCTGAACTTCTCAAGAGACTGTCAAATGAGAAAAGCCTTAGCATTATCAAGATAAGATCTGATAAAGGCACTGAGTTCATAAATTCATACATCAATGAGTATTGCACATCTAATGGAATAGCTCATGAAACCTCAGCAGCTAGAACTCCTCAGCAAAATGGAGTTGCAGAAAGAAGGAATAGAACCTTAAAAGAAGCTGCTAGAACCTTAATTGCTGATTCAAATTTACCTAAGAGGTTTTGGGCTGAAGCTATAAACACTGCATGCCATACTCAAAATAGATGTTTGATTACTAAGGGACAAGGCAAAACCCCTTATGAACTCTGGAAAGGAAGAATGCCTAAAGTGTCATACTTTCACATATTTGGTTGTAAGTGTTTCATACACAATAATGGGAAAGAACAGTTGAAAGCCTTTGACAGCAAAGCTGATGAGGGAGTATTCCTTGGATATTCTCAAATCAGTAGAGCTTTCAGAGTCTACAACAAGAAAACCCTTATTGTGGAAGAAACACCTCATGTTGTGTTTGATGAATCTATTCATGAGTCCAGGAATGAAAACATGGAACCTGAAGAAATCACAAAGAGGACAACCAGACTGAGCCTAAAAGACAAAGACATTGAATTCATAGATGTTGTCCAAGCCAACCTACCTGAAAAATTCACATTGGACAACAATCCTGAAGGCAACCTTCCTGAGACAAACCCCACTGATGGAAATGGTGAACTGAATGAACCAATCCCAGTTCACATCCAGGTAACAACTACCAATGAAGAAGCAGTTCCTGCTGAGGTAGTTAATGGGTCAAATAATCAAGGGGGAACTCAAAATGTTGAAAATGCCAATGTCCCTGACATTGAGGACAACACCCCTAATTATAATCAAGGGGGAACTCAATTATCCTGAATTTTATGATCAAAATGGCTCAACTTCAGTAGAGGACAACTCTACTGAAGAGATCAGAAAAAGAAGGACTTGGTTGTCTGACCATCCTGCTGATCTAATACTTGGTGACCCAAGTATTGGAGTCAAAACAAGAAGATTTCATGGTGAAAGTGCTCTTTTCTGTTGTTTCTTGTCAGAACAAGAACCAAGTGATATTGAAGAAGCACTTAAAGATGCCAATTGGATCACAGCCATGCAGGAAGAACTTAATCAATTCACCAGAAATGAAGTATGGGAGCTGGTGGATAGACCTTCACATCAAGATGTTATTGGAACCAATTGGGTGTTCAAGAACAAAAAGAATGAGAATGATGTGATTGTCAGAAACAAAGCAAGACTAGTGGAAAAAGGTTATTGTCAGCATGAAGGCATTGACTATGATGAGACCTTTGCACCTGTGGCAAGGCTAGAAGCAATAAGGCTCTTCCTAGCCTATGCAGCCCACAAGAGGTTCAAAGTGTACAAAATGGATGTCAAGAGTGCCTTTCTGAATGGAGTCTTGAAAGAGGAAGTCTATGTGGAGCAACCACCAGGTTTTGAGGTTGGAAACCAAGTATACAGACTGAAGAAAGCTCTATATGGACTCAAGCAAGCCCCTAGGGCTTGGTATGACACACTGTCACAATTCCTCTTGGATCATGGATTCACCAAGGGAACTGTGGACAGAACTCTCTTCAGAATCTCTGAAGGAGAGGACATCTTGCTTGTCCAAATTTATGTAGATGACATAATTTTTGGATCCCCTAATGAGAAGCTGTGTGAAAAGTTCTCCAAGCTCATGCAAAGCAAGTTTGAGATGTCCATGATGGGGTTGATGAACTTCTTTTTGGGTCTACAAGTCAAGCAATCAAAAGAAGGGATCTTCATCAACCAAGCCAAGTACACCAGAGAAATGATCAAGAAGTTTGGGTGTACAACAAGCAAGCCAGTAAGGATCCCAATGAACACAAATTGGAAGATGGATCCTGATGAGAGTGGTGTTCCAACGAACTCTACTGAGTATAGAGGAGTCATTGGTTCTCTCCTCTATCTCACTGCCAGCAGACCTGACATCACCTTTGCAGTAGGTGTTTGTGCAAGGTTTCAAGCAAATCCTAAGAAAAGCCACCTTGAGGCTGCAAAAAGGATCTTGAGGTACCTCAAAGGCACTGAAAATCTAGGCCTTTGGTACCCTGCTGATGACAACATTGACTTAACTGGTTACTCAGATGCTGACTATGGAGGATGTAGAATTGACAGAAAGTCCACTTCAGGGACTTGTCAATTCTTAGGCAACAAACTCATATCTTGGTTTTCCAAGAAGCAAAACACAGTGGCTACCTCCACCACTGAAGCTGAATATGTTGCTGCTGGAAGTTGTTGTGCTCAAATCCTTTGGCTGAGACAACAACTCAGAGACTACAAAGTCAACTCTACTGAAGTGCCAATATTTTGTGATAACAACAATGCAATTGCAATATCACAAAATTCTGTCTTGCACACAAGATGCAAACATGTGGACATCAAGCATCACTTCATTAGAGACCATGTGGAGAAGAAGGATATCAAGTTGGTAAAGATCCACACAGATCATCAAAAAGCTGATATATTGACAAAGCCACTTGCAGAAGAAAGATTTCTAGAATTATCAGCAGAGTTGGGTCTACTTGATCCAGGGAAATTGGACAATTGAGTCCAAAGGAGTTCATTCATTAAGGGGGAACAAATTTCAAACTTCAGCAGACTTGGTCAAGTCTACTGAAACTCAGATAAAATGATCAGGACACTTGTCCATTGAATCTCAGGACAGTTGTCCACATCCTTTCAGGACACTTGTCCTAGTGGGGTCAGATAAGTTGTCCTAGCTATCAAACCAAATCTTGGTCTGATAAGCACCTACTTTGGGTAATCATTGTCTATTTCGAAATCTGTCCCATTGAAAATACAGATTTCACCTTTCTGGGATTTAATTTGTCTCCCACCCAAAAGGTCACTTTCCATGCATTAAATGCCAAGATTTAACTCTTGTTTGCATTAAACTTTTTGGTACATGATCTATCTCGAAAACCCCCCAGCCTTAAACAAACATTAAAACTCCACCCACGTTTTGAACAAAACAGTTTTTCACTGTTACATTGATTTTTGACCATTGGATCAAAATTGGACAACTCCCCTGAAGACAATCCTAGCCGTCCATTTTGATTTCCATTTTTGTTCACCTTTGAATTGCATCAAGACTTCACCAACTCATTGACAAACATTCTTTTTAGAATATTCACAAGTCTTAAGATCCCCCACAAAACTTCTTCCCCAAGTATTCGAAACCCTAGCTTTTCATCTCTCTCAAACTTTCTCAAACTCATTTCTGTAAACCTTCAATGGCTCCCAAAGTTAGACCAGAGATGATCATTGATTTCTCCAACAAGGCTCTAGGCCTTGATTTTGGATACTTGAGCAACAAAAACAGTCTTCACTTTGAACCCATAGTATCTTTTGAAAGTGAAGATCCTGAGATTACACCAACCTTGAGATGGTTGAGGAGAGCTGGATTGCAAAAGTTTATGGAGGAAAGACCAAGCTCTTGTTTGGAAAGCTACATGGCTGAGTTCTTTGCCTTTCTCAAGTGGAGAGGTAAGCCTGAAGATGGTGAAATCTCTACAAAGCTTTCTTATGTAGCAGAAGGAGAAGAGGAAGAGAAATTTCATAGAGTGAAATTCTCTTCAGAAGATCTTGAAGGGGCTTTTGGATTGCCTTCTGAGGGAAGGAATCCTGAACTGTATGGTGCTGATCATGAAGATGAGATAGCACAAGAATGGCTCTTGGTTCCAGGCCCCATCTCCTCAACACAAAACAAGAAGACTCTCAAGCTGAAATTTCTAAATCTATTTGAGGTAATCACTAAGAGTCTTATGAGCAATACTGGAAGCTTAGAGCAAGTCAGCCATCCAAGAATCAGAATCATGGTTGCAGTTATTAATGCTAGTGACAAAGGCATCAAATTTGATTGGAAGACCTTCATCATGTCTGAGATGATGAAGGAAAAGGCCAAATTTAAGGTGAGAGCCCACAACAAAGTTGTGCTAGAAGGGAGACTCAAGTATTGCACCAGGGCAAGCTTGTTGATTGAAAGATTCTCCCATTATTCTCAAATGCAAACCTTTACAAAACCCCTCCCAGCCCAAAAGATTCTGTTCAGGAAGCTCAGCAAGAAAACTGAGCAAAGGAGGATGCTTATGGCCAAACCTGCTGAAGAAAAGGTTGAGGAAAAGCCAAAATTGAAAAAGAGAACAAAGGCCAGAGTGGTGAAGACAAGGAAAATGTCTCAAATCCCCTCAGAAGAGAATTCTGGAGCTTCAACTGAGATTGAAGAAGTTGCTGAAGAGGGAGTGAGTGTGCCCTCTGATCATTCAGAAGAATTAAGGCAGAAGTACAATGAGACTAGACAAAAGTCTAGAGGAGATAAGAGGATCAGGGAAGTTGTCCCTGAAAAGGATGGTGAAGGCAGTGGGGGCAGTAGGGCCAGCAAGAGAAGGGCCAAACCTACTGATAAAGTGTTGGAGCTTCAGGAAGAAAGGTCTCTCCAATTGGCTCTAAGAGAGAGCAGAGCTGAAAGCAGGACCAAATTCAAGTCAAGGACCAACTCATCTGGCTCTGAAACTCCAGAATCCAAGGTCCCCGAAGAGGCCAACATCCCTGAAATTCAGAATCCTGAGCCCAACTCCTTGAAACCCACATTACCCCTCCCAACCAACCCATCACCCCTGTAAATCTCACCAAGAGATATTCTCCAGAAGGAAATGTGCAAAGAAGTGGAATAGATGTGCTAGCAGATATAGCAGTAGATGAGACAAGATTGCAATCTCCCCTTGACTCATCCATGCTCAATTACTCAAAGCTCTTAGAAGCTGCACTCTTTGAACCAACCCCCTTGAGCAAAGCCCCTTCAGATTCATTGCTCTCTAAAGCAACTGAAGTACCTTCACTTGAGCCCAATCTTTCTAAAGCCAACCCTCCTGAACTTAACTTGCCTGAAGCTGCAATTGTTGAAACCACAGCCCACTCCCCTATAGCCCAAAGTTCTCCATCAAATGAGAATAAGGAGGAGTATACTTATGAAAGTATGCTCAGAGGAAGAGCCAAGGCCACTGTGGACAGTTTGTATCCACAACTTGCTGAATTTCCAAGAATTCAGAAGACATTTCATGATTTGAGGATGCTTGTGGATGTAAAAGACAAAACATTAATGGAGATATCACAAGTCATCCAAGATAAGGGTGCAAACTGGTGGCAAGTAGAGGAGAGCAGATTGCTACACTTTGCTGGTATGATGAAAACAAGATTCCTCACTGATGAGGAAGTTTTTGCAAAGTTGGTAGATGAGAAGATCATTGAGGAGCAAGAGAGAAAAGCTAAGGGCATCAAACACCCTGATAGCAGCTCAGATAATGATGATTCCCCTGATGATCCCTCAAACCCTTCAAATCCCAACCCTCCTGAAACCCCTCAAGCCAACCTCCCTGAACCCTCTCAACCCAAGTCTTCTGTAGCAGACAGACTTTCAAACCCTCCTAGAACCTATCATAGGAAAGGCTCTGCATCATCAGAGGTGTTGACCAAGGGTGGTAACACAACCAAAGACACATTTGCCAATGAAGGTTCTTCTGAACCCAAGGCACAGCCTAAAGATGTTGAGGTTCCTATGCTAGAGGCTGGTTTGATTAAGGCCTATTTAGTGTTAGAAGAGTTGGACACTGATCAGCCCTTAATCATTCAGGATGACTCAGTGGCTGCTGAAATAAGCACTGTGATCTCCTCACAACTGCCATCTTTGAACCTTGTTGAAGGTGAAGATGTTGCAGGTTTAGGAGAAGGGGTTGAAAAGGAAAGTAGAATTGAAAAATCAGAGGGAGTTATGGATGAAAGAAAGGTAGTTATCACTAAGATTGTGAGTGTACCACCATATGAGGGTGGAATAAGTGAGGAAGGACAGGTTATTCTTGAAGTCAAATATGAACTTCAAGAATCCCTTGATGAAAGGACGCCTGATTCCTTGGGAGAGAACATCTTAAATGAAGGGAGAAAAGAAAGAGTTGAAAATGAGAAGAAGGCTGTTGATGTATCAGAGTCTTATACAAAAGAAATTGAGGGTGATGAGTGTTTATTCCCTAACCTGTTTGATTTGTCTAACATTGCAGGTATTTCCCTTGACCAAATCTTTGCAGATGAGTTCTTGACAGATGCCCCTATCCAAGTAGATACAGGCTCAGCACAAGCCTTGCTTGGAATGCAATCAGAGAAATTGGACTCCTTGGCTCATCAAGTCCAATCTGCTCATGCTGAGACTTCAGGAGCACTGAATGAGCAAGGAAGAACTCTAGCATCTGTGGAGATGAGATTAACTGGCTCTGAAGATGTAGTACTCCCTACATTGGAAGCAAGGATAAGTGGAGTGGAAACTGGTCTCCAAACTATTTCCACTGAAGTGCAAAAAGCCAAATCCACCATGGAATCCATCTCAGAAGAGGTCAAGAAGGAACAAAAGCTGTTGAGAGACAATCATAATGCCAATGTCAAAGCTCTCAGGCTGACTGTCAAGCAAGCTCTTGGAAAGAAGACTGCATTACAAAAGAAAAGAGCTGAAGAACAAAGGCTAGCAATGGTGAAAGCTGCTTCTGAAAAATTTTCCCAAGAGGTGATGGCCAACATTGCTGAAAGTGCAGTGGCCAACCTCACTGAGCTTCTTAAAGCCCAACTTGATGCATCCCTGAAAGCAACCTTGGAGGAGGTTGTCCAACAAAAGATGAAACCTGTTCTAGCTTTTCTTAGCTTGAGCAGTGATAGGACGCAAATTATACATGATGAAAATGTATATCTGTTGGAAGAAATGAAGTCTCTAAACCAGGCCCAATCCCTAATGGCCACAACAATGAGTGAGCTAAAACCCCACTGTTTTGATGCTGCCAAAAAGGGGGAAAGGGAAAGAGCTAGAGCAAAAGGTGCCTTGGTGATTGGAAGCCCAGTCAAGGGAAAAGACAAAGCTGCTGAAGGAAAAGGAAAAGAACCAGCAGTGCTGAACTTGGAAGAATTGGATGAAGAAGAACAACTAGCACTTGCCTTGAAGAATTCAATGGCCTCAGCACAAGAGGAAAGAATGAGGTTACAGCAGAGACCAGGTGGTGAGGTGTCTGGTTTGGACAAAGATGCTGAAGGTGTCCAAACTAGAGGAAAGATCAAGAGGGCAAAAGGAAAGAAAAGACAAGTTGAGACATTTACTGAATTTCCTAACAGCCTTGATCTTCCACCTGAATTCAGAATTGATGATGAAGAGCCTACATCAAAGAAGGCCAAAGCTACTGAAGAGCCCAAAACTGCTGAAAAAAGACAAGTCTTCTGAAATGGTCAACATTGCTGAAGGTGCCAAAGTCACTGAAGATGTGGAAGCACTATATGAAGAGGGCTTTGGACCTGGACCAAAGAAGACAAAGATTGTGGTACTAAATGATCCATCAAAGTTGTTTCATGGAGGAGATGCCAACTCTTCCTTTGCTGAGTTCATGATAGAATACTACAGAGAGTTGTATCAACAATTACTTGCAGCTGCTGACATTGCAAGAATTGAACTCAATGCCCCCAAGCCTATCATTTACATGCCTCCAAAGCTTGATGGATGGATTGACCAAGCAAGGATTCTGAGGGAGTTTACAGAGATTCTTAAACTGAACAAGATGACCCTTGGACCCAAATGAACCAATCAGGAAGCCATGGAACTCAAGAAGAGAGTATGGGCACAATATGGGATGGTGCCACCTAATTAGTTGGAACCTTACTTCAACCCTTACCTCTTCATTGTAAAGGATATCTCATTAGTTGGAACTTTACTTCAACCCTTACCTCTTTCAAGTGAGAAAGTGAGAAGGTTGTAGTAGTAGAAGTGGTAGGAGCTGACTGTTGAGAGAAGAACAGTTCAGTTCTGAGTTGAGAATAGGGTACTAGGACTCTAGACATCTTAGGGATCAATTCACCAAGGAGTGGTGTTATTGATTAAGTGCACCTTGGCACTATAAAACAAGTTAATTCCAAGAGTGAAGGAATTATCCTGTTAAATCAGGGAAAGTGGATGTAGGAGCTTGAGTCTCTGAACCACTATAAACTCTTGTGTTGATTTGCTTTACAAGTACTTTCATACATTCAACACTGCACACAAAACTGATCTTTCAAAAGATACATATTCAAAGACTGTGCAAAACTGTATTGGACAAGTTCCCTGAAACTAAACTGGATTGCATTGAATTGACTAAGTGATTTCAGAAACTAAAGGAGTCTAAACTTAAAAGGGCCAACCACTATTCCGCACATATAACTCCCCTAGATAGTTATTCAACTAAGTACTCAATAGTACTTAGTAGCTTGATTATCTTAGAAGAGTTAATCATCTTCAGCAGAGTTGTCCAAGACAACCTTGCTGAGCTCTGGTTTGATCAAAAGTCAAAAAGAACTGCATACAAGTGTATTCCCCACCCATACACTTGTTATATACTCCGTTTAGGACCAACAAGTGGTATCAGAGCAGGGGTTCAAAGACCACTGCTTCTGAAAATCCATCTTGATTTTCAAAAATCACATATTTGTGTGGTCACTGAGCTGATCTCTTTCTGAAATCTATTACCTGTTGACTAACTGTTTATTCTTGAGATATGGCCAACAACAATGTTGTTCCTCCATCTGCTGTTCAAGGATTGGACAACATGGCCAAAAATCCAGTCAACCACATTTCACATCATAAACTGCCCATGTTTTCAATAGACAATTATGATTTCTGGAAAATTAGAATGAGGGCTCATCTTGCATCTCTTCACACTAACATGTTAAGAGTAATCACAAGAGGACCTTTTGTGTTTACTCAAACTAACCCCAGGGTGACAGAGGAGCAAAGAGCTGATGTAAGGGAACTGATTCCCAAAGATGAAGATGACTTCACTGCTGATGAAAAGAGGAAAGATAATCTAAATTATCTTGCCATGAACACCCTCTACCAAACAATTCCAGATGCAGTCATGGGTAGAGTCTACCACTGCACCACAGCCAAAGAAATTTGGGATACTCTTGCTGAAATGTGTGAGGGTACAGAAAAGATCAAGGAGAACAAGCTCCAAGTTGCTGTGCAGAAGTTTGAACAATTCTCAATGGAGTCTGAAGAATCTATTGACAAATTTGCTGGTAGATTCACTGATGTGATGAATGAAATCAACTCATTGGGCAAGGTGTACTCCAGGAGAGAAGTTGGATTAAAAATCTTGAGAAGTCTCACTCAAAAGTGGGATGTCTATGCTGTGATGATGCAAAATACCAAGGATCTCTCCTCCATGCCCATGCAACAAATCTTCTCAGAACTCAAAGCTTATGAGTTCGATCTCAACAGAAGAAAGCCTGTTGAGGAACCTTCAAATCCTATTAAGGGAGTGGAATTCAAGGCCAAAGTTGCTGAACCTGAAATGCAACCCACTCCCAGATCATCAAAGTCAGTCTCAAAGACTGAAATGAAGGAAGAACTAGCCTTGATGGCTAGAAGGTTTGACAAGCTCAACACAAGGTTTGGTAGATACAAGAAATTCTACCAAGACAACAAATTCAGGAGAAGGTACAATTCCCCTGAAGATCAGGCCAAGGACAAAAAGCCTGAAGAGAAAAGATCAGAGGACAAGTACTCTGACAGGAGAAGGTCCGGTAGAGCCGACCCTTCATCATCAAAAGGAAGAGATGAATCCAAGAAGGATGATGATGAAGACATATGCTACAATTGCAAGAAGAAAGGGCACTTCCAGTATGACTGTCCTGAACTAAGCTCTAAAGAAAGAAGAGAAAGACAAGCTAAAAGAGACAGAAAATTCACCAATAGAAAAGCCATGATGGCTGGTGATGAATCTGACAGTGCTAAAAGCTTCAACTCTTCTGATGGACTGTTCTCAAACAGTGATGATGATGATGAAGTTTGCAACATGGCTCTTGAGGATGATGAGGTATCCTCCACTTCTAGCTCACCATCATTTTTATCACAGAACACTAGTGAAGTCAACTTGAAACTTTCCTTTGGGAAGTTGATGGAATATTTCACTAGATTACAAGAATTTCATGAAAATTGTGTGAGAGAAAATGAAAGATTGGCTATTGAACTTGCTAAAAACTCTGAGGTAGCTGTTGATGTCAAATCTACTGAGTTGTATCAACAAGTCTTGAGAGAGCTTAAGGAAGCAAATCTCAAGATAGTTGACCAACAAAAGTAGATAGATGATCAACTACTCTCTCAGAAGAGAAAAGACTTTGAACTGAAAATTCTGAATTCCAAATTTGAGAACCTCTCACATGAATATGATATTCTTAAATCAAGTGAAGAGAGCCTGAAATTAAAGATGTCTGCTTTGAACAAATCCTCTAGAGCAATAGAGGAAATTCAGAGTTATCAAAGACCTATGGCTCAAAGAAGTGGATTAGGTTTTGATCCATTTGAATCTTCACCTTGTCTTAGTGTTGCTTCTACAAGTAACACTAAGAAAATCTTTGTTAAATCAGTGGCACAACAAGCTGAAAATGAAATAATTCAGCCACTGAACAAAGGAAAGGGCAAATTAAATGAGATGCCTACTCAAGTGCCTCAGGAGACTAGGCCAAAACCTTTGGAAAAGGTCAAGGCTCCTGAACACAAGAGGAATGTTGGTCAGCAGAGTAGACCCAATGGAAGGGCAACTCTACTGAACAATGTTCAGAAAAGTTATCCAAGGTATAATCAGCCTAGGCCAACTCATCTGAGAAAGCCTCAGCTGAATAGACCTAAGGACAACTATCCTCAAAGGCAGAATAAAATAAGACAACCAAAACCCTTCATGCCAAAGGGTAATGGTCATAAAAATGCTTTTCCTCAAAGATTTCATCAAGCTACACAAAGAACTCATAAGTTCAGGAGAGTTGACAATTCTCCTGAAACTTACAGAGCTAACACTTTCACACATACTTTCCCTAAGGCATTCAAAGGAAAGACAGTGTATGTTGATGCACAAGGAAAACAACTTAGCCACCTTGAATCAATCAGGGTGATTAGGCAAGTTTGGGTTCCTAAAGGTACAACTAACCTCTCAGGACCCAAAACTCAAAAGGTATCTAAACCTATCTAATTGCAGGTACCAATGGGCCACAAGAAGAGGAGTATGAGCAAAAAGACAGCATGGTACCTTGACAGTGGATGCTCAAGGCACATGACTGGAAACAAGGAACTCCTCACTGATTTTATTGAAAAAGAAGGCCCAAATGTCACTTTTGGAGACAGTTCACAAGCAATAACCAAAGGTTATGGTACTTTGATGATTGGTAACATCAAAGTAACCAATGTATCTTATGTAGGTGGTCTCAAATATAATCTCCTAAGTATCAGTCAATTTTGTGATAAAGATTTCAATGTTGAGTTTTCTAGTGGAAAATGCTTAATTAGAGATAAGACTCAACAAATTCTATTGACTGGAACTAAGAAAGGAAATGTGTATTTTGCAGACTGGAACAAGTCTACTGATGCTGCATGTTTCATTGCTAAGAGCACTAGTGAACAAAGTTGGTTATGGCAGAAGAGGCTAAACCACCTGAACTTCAAATCAATGAACAAACTTGCTAGAAATGCATTAGTTAAAGGACTGCCTAATGAGGTTTTCATTAAAGAACATGTGTGTAAGCCATGTCAAGAAGGAAAACAGATTAAAGCCTCATTCAAAGGAAAACCAGTCATCTCTACTGAAAGGGTGCTTGAACTTCTACATATGGATCTTTTTGGACCAATCACCCCTTCAAGCATAAATGGTAGAAAATACACATTGGTTGTAGTAGATGACTTCTCTAGGTTCACATGGGTAGTATTTCTCCTTAATAAGAAGGAAACACAAGTCAAACTACCTGAACTTCTCAAGAGACTGTCAAATGAGAAAAGCCTTAGCATTATCAAGATAAGATCTGATAAAGGCACTGAGTTCATAAATTCATACATCAATGAGTATTGCACATCTAATGGAATAGCTCATGAAACCTCAGCAGCTAGAACTCCTCAGCAAAATGGAGTTGCAGAAAGAAGGAATAGAACCTTAAAAGAAGCTGCTAGAACCTTAATTGCTGATTCAAATTTACCTAAGAGGTTTTGGGCTGAAGCTATAAACACTGCATGCCATACTCAAAATAGATGTTTGATTACTAAGGGACAAGGCAAAACCCCTTATGAACTCTGGAAAGGAAGAATGTCTAAAGTGTCATACTTTCACATATTTGGTTGTAAGTGTTTCATACACAATAATGGGAAAGAACAGTTGAAAGCCTTTGACAGCAAAGCTGATGAGGGAGTATTCCTTGGATATTCTCAAATCAGTAGAGCTTTCAGAGTCTACAACAAGAAAACCCTTATTGTGGAAGAAACACCTCATGTTGTGTTTGATGAATCTATTCATGAGTCCAGGAATGAAAACATGGAACCAGAAGAAATCACACAGAGGACAACTAGACTGAGCCTAAAAGACAAAGACATTGAATTCATAGATGTTGTCCAAGCCAACCTACCTGAAAAATTCACATTGGACAACAATCCTGAAGGCAACCTTCCTGAGACAAACCCCACTGATGGAAATGGTGAACTGAATGAACCAATCCCAGTTCACATCCAGGTAACAACTACCAATGAAGAAGCAGTTCCTGCTGAGGTAGTTAATGGGTCAAATAATCAAGGGGGAACTCAAAATGTTGAAAATGCCAATGTCCCTGACATTGAGGACAACACCCCTAATTATGATCCTGAATTAGATCCTGCACTCAATTATCCTGAATTTTATGATCAAAATGGCTCAACTTCAGTAGAGGACAACTCTACTGAAGAGATCAGAAAAAGAAGGACTTGGTTGTCTGACCATCCTGCTGATCTAATACTTGGTGACCCAAGTATTGGAGTCAAAACAAGAAGATTTCATGGTGAAAGTGCTCTTTTCTGTTGTTTCTTGTCAGAACAAGAACCAAATGATATTGAAGAAGCACTTAAAGATGCCAATTGGATCACAGCCATGTAGGAAGAACTTAATCAATTCACCAGAAATGAAGTATGGGAGCTGGTGGATAGACCTTCACATCAAGATGTTATTGGAACCAATTGGGTGTTCAAGAACAAAAAGAATGAGAATGATGTGATTGTCAGAAACAAAGCAAGACTAGTGGAAAAAGGTTATTGCCAGCATGAAGGCATTGACTATGATGAGACCTTTGCACCTGTGGCAAGGCTAGAAGCAATAAGGCTCTTCCTAGCCTATGCAGCCCACAAGAGGTTCAAAGTGTACAAAATGGATGTCAAGAGTGCCTTTCTGAATGGAGTCTTGAAAGAAGAAGTCTATATGGAGCAACCACTAGGTTTTGAGGTTGGAAACCAAGTATACAGACTGAAGAAAGCTCTATATGGACTCAAGCAAGCCCCTAGGGCTTGGTATGACACACTGTCACAATTCCTCTTGGATCATGGATTCACCAAGGGAACTGTGGACAGAACTCTCTTCAGAATCTCTGAAGGAGAGGACATCTTGCTTGTCCAAATTTATGTAGATGACATAATTTTTGGATCCCCTAATGAGAAGCTGTGTGAAAAGTTCTCCAAGCTCATGCAAAGAAAGTTTGAGATGTCCATGATGGGGTTGATGAACTTCTTTTTGTGTCTACAAGTCAAGTAATCAAAAGAAGGGATCTTCATCAACCAAGCCAAGTACACCAGAGAAATGATCAAGAAGTTTGGGTGTACAACAAGCAAGCCAGTAAGGATCCCAATGAACACAAATTGGAAGATGGATCCTGATGAGAGTGGTGTTCCAACGAACTCTACTGAGTATAGAGTTGTCTAGAGAGGTTGTCTCTATGCAAGAACAAGGTTGTAAAGCTCAAAAGGACAAGGTTACTCAAATGTTCTAATCAGGAGAGTTGTCCAAAGAGGTTGACTCTGTGCAAAAACAAAAGCTCTGAAGCTCAAGAGCAAAGTATGCTAATCAGGAGAGTTGTCCAAAAGAGTTGTTTTAGCAAGATTGAACCAGAACAAATGTTCTAAGGCTTGAAGGTCAACTATGCTGAAGTAAAGAAGACAACTACACCCTAAAAGACTTCATTGTATCATGCTGAGATCATTTCCAAGTGAAGCAAAGGGAAAGAGCCAAGTCATCTGAAGAAGAGCAAGCCAACCATGCTGAAAAGCAAAGTCTGCTGATAGTGATAAGCTGAGTTGTCCATTTGATAAGGAATGTTGTCCTATCATTGGATCAACCTTCAGAAGCCATGTCCAAGTCTTAACAAGAAGTCAAACATTGGGAAAAGTGCTGCAGAATGAAGACAAAGTCTTAACAGCCGTTTATTACCCAAATAAGGACATGTCACTATCAAGAATCTGTCTTCCAGTTTGAAGAACTCAAGGAAGACATTTATAGCAATTTGGGACTGCCTCTCCAACGGGCAAATCCTCAAATTTGTCTATAAATACAGAAGTGTGAAGACCATTTGAAAGCACCTCAACAGAATCCAACTACTCAAGTATTCTGAAGCTCATAGAACACAAAAAGCTTTCAAAGACTATCTTAGTCTTCATACACTTCTTCTAAGCTGTACCCAATTGTATATTCATACACAAGCTTAGAGAGATATCCTATCCTTATACACTGATCTTCATTGTAAATGATATCTCATTAGTTGGAACCTTACTTCAACCCTTACCTCTTTCAAGTGAGAAAGTGAGAAGGTTGTAGTAGTAGAAGTGGTAGGAGCTGACTGTTGAGAGAAGAACAGTTCAGTTCTGAGTTGAGAAGAGGGTACTAGGACTCTAGACATCCTAGGGATCAATTCACCAAGGAGTAGTGTTATTGATTAAGTGCACCTTGGCACTATAAAACAAGTTAATTCCAAGAGTGAAGGAATTATCCTGTTAAATCAGGGAAAGTGGATGTAGGAGCTTGAGTCTCTGAACCACTATAAACTCTTGTGTTGATTTGCTTTACAAGTACTTTCATACATTCACCACTGCACACAAAACTGATCTTTCAAAAGATACATATTCAAAAACTGTGCAAAACTGTATTGGACAAGTTCCCTGAAACTAAACTGGATTGCATTGAATTGACTAAGTGATTTCAGAAACTAAAGGAGTCTAAACTTAAAAGGGCCAACCACTATTCCGCACATATAACTCCCCTAGATAGTTATTCAACTAAGTACTCAATAGTACTTAGTAGCTTGATTATCTTAGAAGAGTTAATCATCTTCAGCAGAGTTGTCCAAGACAACCTTGCTGAGCTCTGGTTTGATCAAAAGTCAAAAAGAACTGCATACAAGTGTATTCCCCCCCCCCCATACACTTGTTATATACTCCTTTTAGGACCAACACTAATAATTCACAACACAATTAGATGATAAATGACGTACGTTTGTGCTATTTAATTAGATGATAAATATATGAAATACTTACTCAATGTAAGGCTGAACTTCATCACAATTCAATAACACGTACGTTTGTGCTATTTCAGCCTTTGTGTTTGTTGACCAATATCGTTCAGTGGCTTTTCCTATAGGTCGCCCCTTA
Source organism: Galeopsis tetrahit (assembly GCA_963675135.1). Lineage (NCBI taxonomy): Eukaryota > Viridiplantae > Streptophyta > Magnoliopsida > Lamiales > Lamiaceae > Galeopsis > Galeopsis tetrahit. Next base: position 32,959,940 of record OY776127.1, read on the forward strand.
GACTTGAATACAGAGAGCATGCCATCGACTTCTTGTTGCGTACCTCTACCATCAAAGTTACGTGGTTCATTCCTGATCCTCGTGTTGACATGGTCTTCAAAATAATATGAACAAAACATGCCAACCTCTTCATTCAAATATGCATTAACAATCGATGCTTCGACATTTGCCTTTTGTTTAACATTGCGCTTCAAGTTGTGGAGATACCTAAAATTATAATAGTTAACAAATTAAAATAAGGCTTCTTATACTAAAAACTAATTAAATGAGAGAAATAGAATTGTTCACCTCTCAAATGGGTACATCCACCTGTACTGCACTGGACCACCAATCCTAGCTTCATACGCTAAGTGAACAGGTAAGTGTTCCATCGAGTCAAAGAAGCTAGGTGGGAAAAAACATTCCAACTTACACAAAATAACTGGAATGTCTCGTTCCAAACGATTCATATCATCAACCTTGATTGTTGTAGACGTTAAATCTCTAAAAAAGAGACTTAATTCAGTGATAGCCCTCCACACATTCAGAGGAAGAAATTCTCGAAACGCAATAGGTATCAAGCGCTGCATAAAAACATGACAATCATGACTCTTCATCCCTGCAACTTTGCCTTTTGTTGTGTCTATGCATCGACTCATGTTTGACACGTAGCCATCTGGAAATCTTAACTCTTTAATCCACCTACACAATTCCTGATTTTGTGCCTTATCTAGTGTGTAGCAAGCCTTCGGATATTTACCTGTTCGGGTATCCTGTTCCAACTCATCACGACGACAGATAGTGTTCAACTCTCCCCTGGACTTTGGAGTATCTTTCGTCTTGCCTTCTGTGTTCATGATTGTGTGAAACATATTGTCAAACACATTCTTCTCAATGTGCATGACATCCAAATTGTGTCGGATCAATAGTGAACTCCAATATGGCAAGTCCCAAAAAATACTCTTTTTCTTCCAGTTACCTGGGATTCCTTTGTTGTGTTCTTCTGCATTTTCCTCCGTAGTTTTTTTCAAACCCGTCCACTCAATCTCATATAACAGGCTTCGTCCTGTACGATTAATAAATGTTATAATAAATGTAACCCAAAAAAACATGTTAAAATAAATGTATAAAATACCATTTCGAAGGGGCGGTCGATTGTTTGTGACTGTTCTATTCTTCGTGAAGTCCACCTTATTCCTTCGAAATGGATGATCTCGAGGTAAAAACCTTCGGTGATTATCGAACCATGAAACTTTTCTAATCTTCGGGAGACTGAAAGCTTCAGAATGTTCCATACAATACGGACAAGCTTGCTTTCCGGCTGTACTCCACCCGGACAACATAGCATATGCAGGAAAGTCGCTAATGGTCCACAATAAAGCAGCACGCATCGTGAAGTTCTGTTTCCTAGAAACATCATACGTTTGGACTCCGTTATCCCATAGGAAGATCAAGTCTTTAATAAGAGGCTGGAGATAAACATCAAGTTTATGCTTTGGATTCGACGGACCAGGCACCAATACAGTCAAAAACATTGTTTGAGGTTTCATGCACATCCATGGAGGTAGATTATATGGAGTCAGTATCACCGGCCACAAAGAATACTTCTTTCCATAACTCCCAAACGGTGCAAAACCATCAGTACTCAAGCCTAATCTCACATTCCTCGGTTCACAAGCAAATCCTGGAAACACGTTAACAAGGTGTTTCCAGGCTTCAGAGTCGGACGGATGTCTCATATCCCCAACCTCAGTATCTTCAGAATTTCTTGCATGCCACGTCATGTGTTGAGCTGTAGCACTAGATTGAAATAATCTCATTAAACGAGGAATGATAGGAAGATAATACATCCTCTTATGTGGCACTTTCTTTTTTGTCTTGCTCGATTGACCACCTGGTCCCTTCCGTCGTGGCTCTTTGTACCGAGGATGGCCACACATTCTACACATAAGAAGATCGCTATCGTCATCACCCCAGTATAACATGCAACCATTCACACAATAATCAATCTTCTCAACCGGCAAACCCATATTCTTCATCAGTTGTTTGCTCTGATGAAACGTCGTAGGTACTTTATTATCGACAGGACAAATCTCACTGCATAATTGTGTCATTTGCTCATATGCTCTGTTAGATAGCTTGTTCTTCGTCTTAATAGCCATAAGTCGAGCATTAAATGACAACTGAGAATGAGAATCACACCCTGGATACAAATCTTGATCGACTAATTTGAGCATCTCATAAAACTGAAATGCTTCATCCGTTGGTTCCTCCTCTATATTTGACATACCGACTTCCATCTCCATTGTTTGATACATATCGGGTTCTTCCACTCCAAACTCTTGATCGTTACTGGTGCCGACATGCTCGACGTGTACTGGTTGTTCATAAATTGCAGTAGTGTAATAGTACAAGACTTGATCAAAATTATAAGGCCACCGTTGTTCGCCATGACTTGTCCAATTATAGTAATTATCAACGAACCCATTCATGACAATGTGGCATAAGACTTCATCAATGCTTTTAAATGATCTATTCCGACATTTCTTAGCATTACACGGACACCTAATACAATCCCCAGACATGTAATGTGGGTGTAGCTTTGCAAATTCAACAAATAACACGAGTTTATCATAAAATTCACCATTCACATTTCCTAAAACGAGCCTAGGAGTACAATACATCCACCGACGATCCGGCAATTCCATCTGTTAAACAATTTGACCAAATTAAAATTACACACTAAAAATTAAACACTAAAAGTAAAAACTATATACATTTCACAAAAATTAAACACTAAAACTTATAAAACTATATACATTTCATAAAAATTAATTGTAGTAAAAGTATGTACACTTAATAGAAAAACATACCTTAAATTTTCACTCCACTCCAAAATTTTCGCTCTACTCCAAAATTTTCGCGTGTTTTGGGGTCTGGATCAATTTTCAATACTACATGCCGACGGAAATGTCATTCCGTCGGTATATCACGCGCCGAAATTTCGTCGGTATTGGCAATACCGGCGGATAATTTCAGTCGGTAACACAGATTTCAAATGTATGTCAAATCAGTCAGATTCCGTTGACCAATTTTCAGTCGGTATTTACATTGCCGACGGAAATATCCGTTGGCATTGAACATGTGTCAATACCGACGGAATCACTTTCCGTCGGTAAAAGACGCGTATAAAAAAAAATTAAAATGCGCATTCTTAACACTCCAACCACACTCAAAACAACCTACTTCTTCACAAACATCAAAAAATAAAAAAATACAGAAACTCATGTCTTCATCTTCGGCATCCATGAAAATTGTGGTATGCCATTGTGGAAAAGAAGCTCGTGTGTGCATGTCGAAGCAAGAAAAAAGCAGAGGTAGACTATTTTATACTTGCCCAGATTCACTAAATGGTTCTGGATGCTCCTTTTTTGTTTGGGCCGATGAACACGAAATCCACGGACAAGGAACGGGTTCACACGGAATGTTTTCGGGCATGGTGAGGAGAATTGACTCACTTTTGCTTGAAAATCAAGAGCTCAACAACAAGTTGAATCATGCGCAACTAGTTGGGGATATGTATAAGGATACATCTGACCAACTAACATCAGAATTAGGATTTGAAGCTGGAAAGGTTGAAGAGCTAAAGAAGCAGAGGAACTTTCTTATTGTGGCCATAATATTCTGTGTTCTACCCTATGTGTTCAAGTTTATAGGTTGGATGTAATCCTAAGTTTATGTCTCTAATATGTATTGCTAAGTTTAATATGTATTGCTAAGTTTATGTAATGTTAAGTGTATGCATGTAATGTAACCACAACAACAACCTTTCTTCAAGGCAATTTTTAATGAAAATGTTGTTTATCTATCACATATAGTCTCCCATCACATTCACATTCACATAAACACAAACATGAAAAAACAGAGTACATTCAAACATAAATGAAGATCCAATACAGATAACATCCAAAATCACACATAAAACATAACTAAAATTAATATACACATTCTTAACACATAAAACACACATAACTAAAATTAAACAACTAATACTTAAACATAAAAGTAAATAGTTCAACAATAATGCAGATAAAAATAAATAGTTCTACGAGACATAAAAGTAAATAGTTCTACGAGACATAAAAATAAAATTGTTCAACATATAAAAAAAAAAAATTGTTCAAAGTCACTCAATCACCATACATATACATATCAAGGTCATCATCGTTGCCAACGAACTGCTGAGCCATCATGTCATCATCAAGCATGGTCGGGACATAGCCTGAGGGGGCTGGGGGAACAGACACGTTCACGTTGGCCGTCGGTGGAGGAGCTTGCATGGTTCTCTGATAAACCTCCTCGATCCTCTCGTCCGACCACCCCAACTCTCGACCCATATTCATATGCATCACATGGATGTAACGGTTGAATTGTGCCATCATATCAGGAGTTGGGGTGGAAGATACGGAACCCTGTGATGCCGTTTGGGACGGACCAGCGCCGGACCTGACATCACTGCTCATACGACCAAAGCCCAGAACTCGTCCGCGGGTGGTGGGGGCAACTTCCAAATAAGTCCGGTCCACCACCTCGACTGTAGGGGCACTGCTGGTTCCGGCTTGAGTAGGGTCGACTTGAGTAGGGTCGACTTGAGTTCCAATCTCGGCCATCCTCCAATTCATCTCCAACTACATAATTAATAATTGTAAATTCATAGAATAAACTATAAAAAAATGTATTTAATTAAACAATTTTATTACTTACGTGGAGGTTAGTTGTGCGCCTGTATGTGGATTGCTGTGTATTCTCGTCAAACGGATGAGCAATGCTCAACCGGTCCAAGTGAGTGGGTACACGCCCCGTCTCCCGTTCCTAATAATTAAATTTATGTATTATATATACTAAATAATTAAATTTATTGAAATTAATTAAAAAAATATTAAACACTTACAATGACAAGCGACCGCTCAAGGATGGACCGGGCTCCACACCGATGCCTGGACATCCCACCCCCAACGTCGGATCTCCGATTGGCCTTAGCAATCTCACACTTCCTGATGTATTCAGGATCCAGCCACTCCCTCGTCAATGAATCCCACAATTCAACATCATTAGCATCCTTACCCAAGCTCTGCGTCTTCCCATCGGTCCGCCATGCCATTCTCCATTCGTACATTAAATCCTTATACCGCTCTTGCGCCGATTTACTGAAATGCTTGAACATAGCCTGGTCCGAGTACATATCCCGATCCCAAGTGACATGTTTCTGCACATATAATAAATTGTTTATTATTGAACAAATTAACAAACATTAATTAAATAATTAAGTAATTAATTACTACCTGAAATTCCTCGAAGTACGCCCACTTTTTTTGTTTTGGGACCTTCCCCCAGGTAATTGCACTCGTAGAGATCGGTAAAGCGCCAAAAGCAATCGTGCATACCCTGGAGACCTCGTTACCAGGTAACAATCTGTGACATTAATTAACAAACAAAACACATTATAAATTAAAACGAATGCGAAATTAATTATTAATTATTAATTATTAAACAATAAAAGTATTTAATTACTTACACTCTTCTGTCGACCCAAACGGGCTGCCGGCCATCCCGAGCAGGAACAGCAGGATGCTCCCGGGCAGACGACTAAGACGACAGCGGAGGCGACGGGTGCAGAATGGGTGGCGGAGGCGACGACGATGGTGCCCGAGACAGTATAGGCGGCGCCTCGGGTCTAAGTGTGGCTCGGCTCTTCCTCGATCGGCTACGTGACCCGGAGGCCCCGTGAGATCCCGAGCCTCCAGCACCATCTCCACTCATCTATTTAATTTAAACATTCAAATTAATAAATATATATATAATACTAATTAATTAATAATAAATTTCTTAATTTAATAAAAAAAACAATAATCTAATAAATTAAAATTTAATCCCTAAATAATAACCTATTTTAATAAATAATTTTCTATTCAATCAACAATACCTAATTTAATCAATAATTTCCTATTTTATTCAACAATAACTAATTTAATCAATAATTTCCTATTTTAATAAATAATTTCCTATTTTATTCAACAATAACTAATTTAATCAATAATTTCCTATTTTAATAAATAATTTCCTATTTTATTCAACAATAACTAATTTAATCAATAATTTCCTATTTTAATTAACAATTTTCTATTTTAATTAACAATCTATAACCTAATAAATTTAGTAATAATTTTCTATCTTTAAAATAACAATTTCCTAATATAATTAACAAAGCCCCTAATTTAATCAATAATTTCATAATTAAACAACAATATTAATCTAGCTAATTATAACGTACAATATCATAATTTAATTATGTAATTAACTCCACTCCAACGTATATGCAAATTAAACAATTAATAATATCCACTATATGTATATAACATCAATTATGCAAAACATGCAATATCGATCTTAACAAATCACATCAATTTATTATAAATAACTATATACATCAACTATATATATACGCAATTATCCAAGAACAATATCAACTAATTAATTAGATATATCAACTACATACATGCAAACTAATTAACTATATACATCAACTACAAACAATTTCATATTAATCTATATAACAAATTAAATTAACACATGCAATTTAATTCATAATTATAGACATTACAATATAACTTAAAAATTAATTATTAACAAATTAAGAAAGCGTACTATATAGATTTTCTAATCGAGAGATCACCTCGGCAGAGCCTCTTCGCGCGATGAAGACGAACACTGTAACACCCACCATTTTCCAATCACCATGAGTTATTAAAAATGCATAAGATAATATTTTTCTTAATATAAAAAAATGATAATATATGTTTATATATTATTGATTTAATTGAAATATATATATATATATATATATATATATATATAATATTTTATTTAAATACACAAATGCGTGCATATATATGTAATCAGATTTTCATTATTACTAGTAATATTATTTAAAAGTTTTATACGCCAAATCCTTTAAACCCAAGTTTTTCAAATTTTGTTATATCTAAATTCAAACTTGAGTGCCTATTTCTGCGCTTCTAAATCTCAAATTCTTCTCAACAAATTATATCCTAATTTTCCTCCTTTATTTTACTCTCGATAGTTAATCAAACCACCACAGAAACAAAATTGTTTTCCCACTCAGATTAAACACACGTTTACATATATCCAAACGAAAAATATTCGTCCATCTTCTACGTAGACCTGAGTGTCGTCTAAGTCCAGAGAGAACCGATTGTTGAAGCCGTAACCTCCTCTTCGAACATTGTGTAATTCCCAACTAGCCCACTTTTCTTTATTATAATTGCTCTGATATCATATATTGATCTCTATTTTTATTTATGTTGCTAGGATCCGAGAGTAGGCCTATATTTATGTTATTAGATAATTATTAAGCCCAGGTAGATGTTACTGTAAAAAATTCAAATCACTTCAGTTTCTTCAATTGATTTTTTAAAAACAAGTTAAAAATTATATTTATTCTCGTGTACATAAATCTATTAGTGGTAGATGTAGTTGATCTTTATCAAACCGAAATTATTTATCTTTGGTCTTTAATTATCGTAAATTAGTTTCTCATCAAATTGGGTTTCTGCACTTTTTTAAGATATCCAAATCCGCATAGTGTCGTGTCCGAGTTGTTGGTTGGGTCTGTGTTGCTGGGATAATTGTCCAAGTCCTTGCATCAAATTTTACTAAACCAAGATTTAACTGATGTGGCTTTAAAGTAGGGGCTAAGACAACTCTTTCCCCTACTTTTATCAAAGCTGGCACTAAGTTTGAGGTTTGACAATAAGGTCATAGTTTAGTTGGATAAGTGGCAGTAGCTAGCATCTCCGTTAATTAGGATTTTCAATTATATTGATTATAACCCAGTAGAATACACGTGTATATATATGTGTATATATTTATTTATTTATGAATTTATAACTTAGCAGTATAAGATTCTGTATATTTACTAATTAGTTAATTAGAGATAATAATACTAAGTCATGATAATTTATTATTTTAGGTGACGAGAGACGCTCGTGATAAATCAAGCTATATAATTACGAGATTAATCAAGACTTTAAGGTGGGATTTTCTTACTTCAAGTATTCACTTTGTCACCTTTAAATGTTATGTGAATTTAATTGTTGCTTAGCTACATGAACCTATGTTTACGATATTATGGGTTATTTCGACGGAAATGTCGTTATAGCTAGCGGGGACGACGGTCCGGGATGGTAAGATCCTTGGGGGCAACTCCACCGTATACAGATTGGCCAATTTAATTGGTCAATATATGAAAGAATGTTTATTATGGGTTATTTCGACGGAAAGGTCGTTATAGCTAGCGGCCGGGGACTACGGTCCGGGATGGTAAGATCCTTGGGGGCAACTCCACCGTATACAGATTGGCCAATTTAATTGGTCAATATATGGAAGACTTATGTACGCATGTTTGTGAGTTTATGATTTTATTTGCATTGATATTTAACTGTGACAAGGTTGATCCCACTGAGCTAGTTGTTTGCTCACCCCAATAATCTTAATGTTTTCAGATTGACGGAGTTGCGGGACGGTACGGTGGAAGTGGATGTCTAGCCAAGCAATGTTTATCCTTATATTATTTTTGCTTTTAATTAGTTAGTTGCATCTCGAGTTAGACTTAGTTGTTCACTAATGCACTCTTTGATTTCTTTGAAACCAACTTTTGAGCCTTACTTGAATTGAATTAAAGTTTGGTAATAATTTTCTTTAAGAAATTTTAGTTTATTAAATCTTCCGTTGCAAATCTTTTTATAAACTCATAAATTCGAATTTCATTAGCACTCAAAGTATGTTTTCATCTAGGCCCTAAAATCGGGATGTGACAAACACGAACGAATTGAAAGAGGATCGAGTTTTTTTTCTTTCTTTCGAAAGAAAGAGTAATCTGTATGCAGATTATATAGAAAAAAAATTGCCTTTATTCCGTCGGTAATGCCCACATTAAATTTTGCGCGTCTATCAAGAGGCGGTTAGTTAAAGCGGGTCGGTTACCGACGGAAATTTTCGTCGGTACGACCGAATTTAAATTATTTCGCGCCTAAGGCGCGGTTACCGACGGAAAATATCCGTCGGTAACCCTAATTTACATTACCGACTGAAAATATCTGTCGGCCAGTGACCCAAAAACGACACCGTGTAGAGAGTTTTGTGTGTCCGTCGGCTTTTCCGTCGGCAGTCCGTCGGAAAAGCCGAAGGAATTTGATTTCCGTCGGTAGTGTCTTTTCACTTTCTATTCCGTCGACAATCCGTCGGCATAGCCGACGGAAAGGTAATCCGTCGGTATAATTCCGTCGGCAAAACTGCGCGTTTTTGTAGTGAGAGTAGTTATTAATTTAATGCTACATGTGCATATCCAATCTAATAATTTACTTTGCGTGTTACAATTGTCTAAGATTGTATTATAAGCAAAACCATTTTCGAGAAGTAGGTATAGACACTTTTAATAAATGCTTAATTTAGTCAACTTATTAGTAATACTATACGCAGGTTCTATTTAAGTGAACTAGGTAAAAAGATTTTAATAAATTAACCATTTAGAAAAACTTAAGTAGGCTAATTTCTATGAATTACCCGTATATCAAGCTGTTTTGAATCCAATTGTTTGTTTGGTAAAAGTAAATCAAATATCGCATGGTAACGTGAAAGAATTCAACAAGGGAAAAAAAACCCTAAAATGTTTAGATGCAAAGCAAGATATTTTAGGGAGGAATTAATGAACAAGATTAAGATATTTGGGGAGAAACAATACCTGGAATCACAAATCCAGCTTCTTATCGATGAATTGGGGGTCCTCGTATTACAAATTCGAAGAAAGTTCAAGTCATATAGAAATTTGTTCGCATGCGATGGAGATGGCTGGTAATCATGCACGAGGTAGTATACGAGAAATAATATTAGGTGCATTCCCCAAAATTTTGTTGAAGATGTAATAAGGATAAAGTCGGTATTTGCATATTTCACAAGGATAATTATGACCTTTTGGGGTAAATAGTGCTTTCACCTTTTTATAAAAAAAACACATATCAACACATAATTATGTGTGTACCAAACAATAAAATAATTAATTGAGTTGGCACATAACCCGATTGTTAACGTAAATGGGCTTATCGCCCAATTGTAGTTTTAATCCCCATTGTAATGCACTAGTGACTACTCAAAACAAAGCATTCCTAAAAAAATAAATGGACATATATATTTGTATTTCATTCTAAATGTGCACACGTGCAACTTAGTAATACTAGCTAGGAAGAAGATGCAGTTGTAGTGTGAAACGAGTTCTTCCTTACTAAGAGGCATGTAATGTCAGAGGGGTGAGCATGCGTGATATTCACCGTGCACATAACGAAATCGGGTCGATGAAGAGCTAACCCTAACCGATCTTTGCTCAGATCCAAGCCCGTTGCATCGAGAAGCACGTGCCACGAGTTTCTATGAGCTTCCGACATCCAATGCATGGACGAACGCCCTCCATTCGTACACGCCGAGTATGCAAAGAGTCCCTTAGGGCTATGCTTACATTTCCTCCGAAAAAACTGGCTTAGCTGGGACCCTTTGATCCTCAAATCGAGCCAAGTCTCCGGAGCTGCAATCGTTTTCGAGTCTTTATAACTGACAAATTCGCGAATCACATCATTTTCTTCATCAAGAATCGTCATGTAATAATTCCCCTTAAAGAAGGGGTACGATTCTCCGACCATCATCATGCCTTCTCGTCCACTTGGTGTGAAGACGACGAGATAGTCGTCTTCTGTGAGCCCACACTTTTGTAGGGCTCCATTACGGGCTTGGATTTCGGGGATGGACATGAAGTTGCCTTGGAAGGACGTTTTCTTAGTGAAAATGTCGAGCAATTTGGAGGGTTCTAATTGGATTTTTATCATATCGGAGTTGTTGTTAGCTTGGAGTTGGATGGTTTTGGGGGACTTTTTCATGCAAAGGTTGTACAAATCGAGCTTCTCGGTTTGGTCCTCGACTAGGCCGTTGCAATATTCGGGATATTTGGCAAAGACGTATTCTTGTACGTATTGCATTTCGGTGGGGGTGATGGGGCCGGACCATCTGAGGTCGAGTCCATGGAGTGTTGATATGGCCTCGGCCACAAGGTGAGCCGGAATTATTGTATTCACCTTCTGTTTTAAATAGAAACAAACATATAGTATATTACAGTAATTTGATGATCACACTACAACAAATAAAGCAAAACTCTGCAATTAAATTTGTAAATTAGCTCACTCGATCTTTTAATGTAAAATAGACATATTCTATGATTGTCTAATTAGATTTCTAGTAAATACCATTCTCATCCTTAATTACAAAATTGAGTAACACTTATTTCATAGTAATATTATACCCTATGCAACTAATACAATAGCTATTCAGAGTAAAAGACATTATCGATATATTATTAATTTTATTAATAAAATAGAAAAAGTTTTTAAAAGTTAACTAATTAAATCGAATGGAAAAATAAGACTATTAGATTGTTCATTTCTAAAATGGGGATAAAGTTATTTTATTCTTTTCAGTCATCCCTTCAAACATTTCAAAATTACATCAAATATCATTATTTTTCTCATACAAAAGCATTTTTTTTTTGTTTAATTTTCCTCAATTGACCAATACACCCTTAACAAAAAAACTAATTTATCACTTATAATACTAATAAATTAACAACTCTCACATTAAACTTTGTGTCAAAGTCAACATGGCAAGCTAATACAAGACGGAGGGAGTAATATTGTTCAGTGACACTACTAAGACCGTTCAGTGAAAACAATTAAAACTGTTTGGTAGAAACACCAATAGAGTATTACAAGTGCTATATGTATATATATACACAAGAATTTGCCGACAAAAGAGATAGCATATATAAAGGGAAGGGATTGAACTTGCCTTAAACACCATGCTGCTAGGTCTGCTGTTTTGGTTTGGTGAATCCAGCATCGATGATGACAATGATTCTCCTTCTCCTTCACATTCTATAGCATTCTTCTAGTAACACCCATAACAAAAGAAAATATATTTTGTTTTATAAATGAATTTCAAGAAATGAAGAATACATGTACTAGCTAGTTCAAGAATAATTCAAACTTATTGCAGAAAACTTTAAATTCAAAGAACAAGATATATAAAGAAAACACTTTAAATTCAAAGAACAAACTATATAAATTACAAACAACATCGATCATATATACCTTGGATTTTTCATTTTGATTTTGTTGTTCAATGTTTTGCAACATGGTGCCTTAATAGAGAGAAGAAAAACAGAAAAGAGAAGAAAGGCAATGGATTGAGAGGATTAATTATTAGCTTAAACATTTGGTACATATATGTTTATATTAGTAATAAAGAAGTGAAACGCCGACATTGACAACGTCATAAACCTATTAATAATTATAATCTCTCTCTTAAAAGCCCCCAAGTTGCGCCTTCCCCACTATGCTTTCCGCACCTTATAATATTAATTACAAATTATTAATGCAATAATTGATCTCATCAAAAATATACTATATATTTTGGTGCACAAATTTCCAATTACTTCACTATAGTATATATACACATGCTTATATGTATAATGAGTAAGTTTAATGTGATATTTGCACAAAATTATTTATGATATATTTCATTCAGTCTCTTCGATATAGTTATCTATTTGTTTTTGTTACAAGTATCAATGAATATAATATTTAATGGGAAGGGGTAGCTTGGTACACTGGTAGTTTTTTTGCAAAAATATAATCGTTAGAATGTTTAAAATGACAAAATGAGTAATTGTAGAAGAGACCGAGGAGTGCTATAATACATTTGAAAGGATTTTTTTATATGAAATTCAACCATTTTAAACACATAAGGATAATTAAGATGCAAACATGCGCTAAGAGCCTAAGAATCAACTTATATTTTTTAAGACCAAACTACTGAATGATATGCGCGAGTCGACTCTACTTACAAATAACAATAAGTAACTTGTGCCTAAGTATGACTCGTATAATAATGTTCTATCATCTATCATTATTTATGTTGACCCAAATAATTATTTGTGCATGCATATTATAACTAAACTTAGCAATTAAGTCGTTTATTGACTAATACAAGATGTGAGGAAAGGCGGTTTATTATTATTATTTTGTACTTGTTGGAAACTGCTTACGCCGTGTAAACTGCAATATCAAAAAATATCAGAATAACAAATAAAATCCACAAGTAAGTCGAGTCAAGGGAAACCCTTTTCCCGCAGAACAGAATACGCCCAGAATAGTGCTCGACTGTTACGGCGTTCCGTTCCCAAAGGTAAAACGACTTTCACTTCTTACACAGTAGCACCACTGTATAAGAAGTATCGGCGAACGTACGTAGTACGAACTGAACACTCTCGGATATAAATCCGGCACAAGAAAGAACAGTGTAAGGCTTTCGGTAGCTCAATACACTGCGTAGGGACGAGAGGAGAGTAGAAGGGTAGAGGGGCGAATTTCAGCGTAAGTTTGGAATGAGGGAAGAGTCTGTATTTATAGGCACAAGAAACCCTAGGAGGTTGTTGAGAAAATCGTGGGAATATATCGCGAAAATATCGCAGCGGTTGAGATAATATCTCACACGTGGATAAGTCTTGAAGACCGAATCTTGAAGACTAAGTTTGAGACTTTCAGATAATTCTTGAAGTAGTTCGAATGGGCCGAGCCCATTCCTGAGTTGGGCTTTCGGAGTTTTTGGGTCTGCAAAAAGATAGGCGGGCCCCAAAGACCACCAAAGACAAATTGCCGAATCCGAAGCCGAGCCGAGCCGAGCCGGGCGCGCACGCGTCACTACAAAAAAAGTTGTTTTTAGTGAGAGTAAAACCAGTGGCTAAAAGTGGAATTACTGTCATTGATGACTTTTAGTGACGGGAAATTTACTCTCATGGCCTCTAATTACTGCTTCTCTAGTTAAAAGTCAATAGTGACGAGATAGGGTCCCCTCACTAATAAGTATATAATTAGAGTAAATTTACTCTCACTAAAAGATTTTTAATGATGAAAATTCCTCTCACTAAAACATCATTTTACTCTCACTATTAAGTACATTTAGTTACAAAAATTCCCCTCATTAAAATCCAATCCCCCATCACTAAACGTCGATAGTATCCATATTTGACAAAATATCATGTTGTGGAAATCCCCTCTAGCTTTTCATTCAAATACATTACATCTAATTATTTAACCAATTGATATAAATGACCAACCAATAACACAATCATAAAGGCCCCATACAAAAAGTCTCATAATCAACGATAAAAGGTTCAACATGCAATGAGAAATAAATATATCCCCAAAATTGTCGCTTATATAATAAATTATTACTTTAACAAAACAATATTATGGAAAATTTACTTTCTAGATTATAAACCAAACAAAAAATGTTGCACTTTAAAGCATCAGGCAGCAAAAGCCTAATTACAACAGAAGAGAGGTGATAATAAATATAAATATTATCCTCTCAAAGAAATACAAGTACCCCATGTCTGTAGGTGGATTCTTGGAAACTGCAACCTTCTCATCATTGAAGATCACCCACCCACCATTTTTGTAGATATGAGCAACATAATGCCCACAATGTGTAGATGTCCCGTTGTGGCTTACTAATCCAATCAGCCGGTATCCTGAACATATCATAGCAAACCATTAGCACACAACGCTAAAACCGTCAGCAATCAAGCAGTGACTCTACCTAATGTGCTAAAATACAATTAGAGAAAGATAAGAGTTAACTCAAAGCTTTTTCACAAATTGGTTATTTTTCAACATCAATCAACTTTAGTCATGCAACTTCAAAATTTTGAGATAATGGAAGTGTTCAGCAGACATGCAACTACATCGTTAATTAAATAATAATAGCATGCAATCTGATTCTATTGAAATGCTGCAGCAGTAAAAAAAACACATCAAATTCTTTAAGAAATATATGAAATCGCTTACCAAACCCATGTCAAACAAGAAAAGAATGCAGCAGCTAAATTTCTAAGAAGGATATCTTCTTACCATTAGCCTTGACAGTTGACACTTACCAAACAATGATGATGCATGTGCTTCTTCTATCAAATGGAGTTTAAAAAAGAGATACCCCACTCAAAGTTTGGCATCTAACAAATCAGCATACAACAACACTAGTTACCTCTATACTTGGCTATCACTTTGATTGATAATTCTTTAGCCTAAATAAACCTAATTCTCATCATCTTTATCCTCTGGATATCAAACACAAAATAACTTTTCCAGTATTAATGCAGCAGCAGCAGAATGGAGAAGGAGAGATCATTAACCTATGCAAGTATATTTTAACTATCACATTCACCTTCTTCCACCATATTCATTCACATATTATACTCATTTCAAGAAATCAACTCAATTCAGATGGCCAAAAGTTCAAGCTCCATTTATGCTCAAATGCATCAGCTTAGATATGCTATAACGTCAAACAATTGCAACATCACAAATACTCAAAACCTTACTAACTTAACCTTTTTTCAAATTAGCTACTGATATTAGGGAAAAAGGTTCACTACTACTACAAGAACTAAGTTTTTTACATAATCAGATAACTAAACAAATCAAATGGCCCTTGTTTCAAGTAAAAAGCCCAACACTCAAAAGATTACAAAAGTCTTTAAAATCTAATAGCTGAGGTTTTGACTATTTACTCAAAATAATCTTTACAAGTCCAATCCTAAATATGGAATACCTGGATCATTCATATGGTCAAGTAACCAAGTCATTGCTTCTTCCACTCCAGTATTGGAGGTATTCATTAGAAATTAAATCTCAATCTAAGTCTGTGTTTGTAGCTATGTAATGGACTAATATAAGACATAAAATATGCTCAAAAACCAACAATTAATCAGGATTAACCCACATTAACCACTAATCAGGATTAACCACTAATAATACAAATGATTTAATTGTTAATAATGAAACAACCTTGTATACATACCTGTTGTCTCATAGTTGAAAATTCAGAATGATTTTTACAGCAATTACGGACTTGAACATACGATGAGGAATGCCTTCTTATTTCTGAAAGTTGCAGCAGATATGTCAAACACTTGAATAAAGGGAAATAATGCATCTTACAGAAGCAGTGCAACAAACATCTTAAAGCAATAAGTAATGCTTTAATTAACTTCAGTGTACCATGTTAGATCAGTTACCTGGCCAGGATTTCAAAAATAATTGGTCAAGTTGATTTTCTTTTTCTTTTCCTTTTGATTGTTGATGCTCCAACTACCATTGGCTCCACATCGGTTCTAATCCAAATATTTTGGTTATCTAAACTTAATGAATCATCCCCACCAAACTGCAAATTAAATGATTCACCATGTTGGTATGCCTCACCATCGCCTGTCTCCCCCACATGGTTGTCATCAACCTCTTCTCGTAGTGGCATTTTGTACAAGTCACGCGGCAACATCTTAGTAACAACATGCCAACCTTCAATCAAGTTATCCATGGCATAGAACACCTATGATGCTTGACTAGCTAAAATGAATGGTTCATTTGTTTTAAAGGTACGTTGGCAATTAATGGTTGTGAATCCATATTTATCTGTTTTAGCTCCTTTCACATTATCATGCACATCAAACCATCGACATCGAAACAGTACAACTCTTTTCCCGCCAAGATATTGCAACTCAAGAATCTCAGTCAATACTCCATAATACTCAACATAATCTGAATCACTACCTATGTTACTGGTTACACATACTCCACAATTTTGTGTTACACATCCTTTGTCATGATCTTCTATTCGAAATCTGAACCCATTTACAACATAACCATCGAAGCATGTCACATATTTTAAAGGCCCACGAGATAATGACAGTAAAGCATCAAAGTTTGAGGGTTGGTCTTGCATATTCATTTATGCAATCTACAAATATAAGTTAAGTGTAAGTAAAACATTTATCTTGATAAACTATAAGACTCATCAGACATAAGATCTACTCACTCGGGTTTTAAACCAGCTGATGAAAGAATTACACCAATTTTTATCTGATTTTTGTGGCTCATTTTGCTGATTTTCAGAGTATTCCCTGTATTACACACTAATTAGTTATTCATTTATATTAATAAATATAGAGGAATTATAAGAGACGTTCACTTACTCAAGAAATGGTTGAACTTCATCACAATTCTTCAAAACATAAACATGAGCTTGCATCCACTCTTCTTCATTAAGATTACGAGACACTCCAGCTCCTAATGCTCGTCCAGAATGAGGAAATACAGGCATTTCATCTTCAGTTTTATAAGAACCACCATCATAATTTCGGTCAAGTTTATTAAACTTTGTCTTGATACCATTGAAGTATCTTGAGCAAAGAGTAATGCACTCCTTTACAATGTAGCCTTCTGCAATTGACCCCTCCGGACGAGCCGTGTTACGAATAAACTTTTTTAACTCATACAACATCCGCTCAATAGGGTACATCCATCTATATTGGATAGGTCCTCCAATTTGAGCCTCACTAGCCAAATGCACAGGTAAGTGCACCATTACATCAAAAAATGAGGGGATAAATATTTGTTCTAACTTGCACAAAGTTATAGGAATCTGAGATTCAATCTGCTTCAGCTCATCTACACTCAATGTCTTGGCACATAAACTAGTAAAGAACAACGACAACTCAATTAAAGGCTCACACACTGATTTTGGGAGAAGTCCTCGTATTCCAATAAGTAGTAGATGTTGTAGAATAATATGACAGTCATGGCTTTTTAACCCTGAAATTTTATGCTCTTTGATGTTTACACATTGAGAAATATTGGAAGAAAATCCATCTGGAACTTTCAGTTGCTTTAAAAATGAGCAAAACAAGTGCTTCTCCTCTTTAGATAACGTGTATGCCGCAATAGGTAACTCAAGTTTGTCTCCTTTACGAATTGGGTGCAAATCTGGTCTAATGTTCATAGCTTCCAAATCAAGACGTGCTTGAACATTATCCTTACTTTTTCCCTTCATGTTCATAATTGTCCCAATGATGTTATCACATATGTTTTTCTCAATATGCATCACATCTAAATTGTGTCGTAGTAGAAGGGTACTCCAGTATGGAAGATCAAAAAAAATACTTCTCTTATTCCAATTATCACCTCTTCTTTCATGTGAAATTTTCACCTTTTTGGAACTATTTTTAGTTAAGACCATTCCTTCAAGGTCATGTACTTGAGCAAGCACATCACTTCCGGATAGTGATTTTGGTGGTGGTCTCAACTCTTTAGTTCCATCAAAGGAGTTTTTATCTTTTCGCCATCTATGGTTAGTAGAAAGATAACGGCGACTACCCATAAAGCATTGTTTTTTGCCATTGGCTAACCTTATAGAATGTGTATCTTTGTTACAACAAGGACATGCCATCTTACCCTTGGTGCTCCAACCAGATAGATTCCCATATGCTGGAAAATCATTGATGGTCCACATTAATGATGCATGCAATCTGAAGTTTTTATGAGTTGAAGCATCAAATGTATCAACACCTACTTCCCATAACTCTTTCAACTCTTCTATAAGAGGCATAAGGTAGACATCAATAGCATCTCCAGGACCCTCAGGACCTGGTATAAGCATTGAAAGAATAAAATTTGATTCTTTCATGCACATCCAAGGAGGCACGTTATATGGAATGAGTATTACTGGCAAAATGTTATATGATGTTTTGGAGTGACTAAATGGTTGGAAACCATCACTAGAAAGACCAAGTCTTACGTTGCGAGGCTCTGATGCAAAATCTTTGTGAATTTCATCGAAGGATTTCCACGCCAATGAATCTGCTAGATGTCTCAATACTCCATCATCCACCCGGAATTCATGATGCCATCTCATATCTTTAGCAGTCTTCCTAGACATGAACAACCTTTGAAGTCTAGGCTTTAAAGGAAAATACCGCATGGTCTTTGCTGCCACTTTCTTTCCATTCTTTTTAATTTTAGTTTCCCCACTACGACAATCTTCTTTCCATCTTGAAACACCACAAATGTTGCAGAAATCAGAATTCTCTTCATCTTTCCAGTACAACATACAATTATTAACACAAGCATCTATTTTAACATAAGAGAGCCCAAGATCTTTAATTGTCTTTTTTGAATCATAATACGTTTCAGGCAAAGTTGAACCAGTTAGAAGTATTTCTTTCAGCATTTTTAGCAACATGTCAAATGATTCATTACTCCATCGACCAACGCTCTTGATGTGTAACAAGTTCAAAAGAGCAGCCAATTTAGAGATATTGCAGCCTGGGTAAGCTGGTTGATCAGCATCCTTCAATAACCGATTAGAACGCATCTGCTTTCTCATTTGGCTTATCCTCATGCTCAACTTGACTTGAAGAACTAGCTTCCCTTTCACTTCTATCACAATCACAATATTCAGGAAAAAAATCTTGTAATATTTCTTGAATCTCTTCAGTTTTACTTTCTTCTACTTCATCATCAGATTGAGGTTCACCGCGTCTTTCCCCATGGTGATACCAAAACGTATAATTTGACATCATCCCATACACATTTAGATGCATTTCCACCACTTCTCTTGATCCTTTCTCAGTATTTTTACATTTGACACATGGACACCGTATTTCATGCTCTTCACCCGTCTTACAAAAAGCATAATTCAAAAATTCAGCAACACCAACTTTATATTGTTCATTCAATCGATCATTGATAAAACACATCCATTTCTTGCTAGGTGCCATCTAAAAAAATATTAATATAACAATATTTATTGTGCGTGAATATATGAGCGAGTATTAATCATTACAAGTAGATATAAAGGTTAAATAAACACATAATATAAAGGCAAGGATTGAGAAACATACTTGTTTCAAAGAAGAAATTGTCCACTATTAAGCTAAGAATATATATCTTGCAACATTGTACCGTAGTTTCTCAGGCCAGGGAGCAGAGAAAGCTCTCTTGAAACTTTGTTTTATATCAGCTGAATTAGATTGCAGGCCTGTAGTTCACAAGAATTCAGCATAATATATTATTTGTTATATACACTTCAAGAAAAACAAGGAAGGTAATACATATTGATTACAGATTATTACTGAGATTATAGATTTTTTCTGAATCAGATCACTAACTCTCCCAGTTTGTGGTTATACATATAGATTACAAATTTGACAGAAAAAGAGCTTCTTTTAATTTTATGATCTGATATGTTAGAAATTAACTCTACTTTTGATTCCTCAAGTTTTTGCTGTGTTTAGTCCTTATAAAACACATCTTGTCAACATTTACATATATATATTGATTATCTTCAAATATGTCAATATACATCAGCAAACTAATTGGCACAACAGACTCTTCCTTCATCTAACAGAGAAACCTAATCCTAATCTTGGAAAGCAATAAGGTACAAGAATCAAGCAGTCGTCTAGCTCGGTAACCAATTTGATCCATCCGGACGAACCTCAGGAAATAGTACTTATCGAGCTCGCTCACCTATTCTACCAATTAGTCTGTGCACCGCAACCTGATCGAATGAACAATTCATACATACACGTAGCAGAAAACTGATGGACTTAGGTGGTTCTCACTATGTGTAAACATAAGTCATCATTTAATTAAATACTATAATTAATTAGCTTTTAAAATACTATTTAATTAGGTTGTCTATATTCATCGATCAGTAGCTATCGTATGATTAGTCAACCTTAGTTTAAACTTCCTAAAGTTGTGAAGATCCTATCAACTGCAACTGCTGGATTCAAGTAATGCCCTGTGAAGAACAGAGAGCAAAGTTTTGGAAATTCATATATTAAATAATCACAGAAACATGAATTTATAAACTAAATAACAGCCATTTTTCTAAGAATTCTAGATAATTTCAACTCAAATAGCCCACCTTTATACAATCATACATCAAATGGAACTAGTTAACACTGAAAATGTCTAAGATACAATTTTCCTAAGCAATCATTAAAAAAATTAAGAACAAAAACTACATACATTTATGGCATCAACCTCTGTATGGGCATCACGAAATTACAACACTTGATCTTTGGGTATAAACACACTGTATGGGCATACAGAGGTTGAAAAACCAGACAGAAACATCCCAAGGCACCTCCATCTTAGAATCTTAAACTTTTAACATCACAGAACACACAACTTGAATGTATATATATCTCAAATCCAAATCAAAAACCAAATAATATCTGAAATGAAAAGGGCAAAAAAAAAATCAAGTACAACACATAACTATTTCATTCAAAAGGCATACATTATATTATCATAACTTGAACCAAATAATATCTCAAATCCAAATCAAAAGGCAAAACCAATATTACCATAACTTGAACTGTAGATGTTAAATCAAAGTATTGCACTCAAAATTTAATCAAGAGCTAGCCATACCCCTAGGTTGAGCACATTCTTAGAAAAGCCTAATCAAAGTCTAGACGATAACAAGAAAGAAATATTGATAGAGAAGAAATGCTACCTATGTTGTGTGTCGATCTCTAACTCAGAAAAACAACATCAAACATAGATTATGCAGCAGCTCGCACCACAATAGCAGAATATTTGCTAAGCAAAATGCACGACCGTAGCAAACCTCTAACTCAGAATATATGCAATTGCCCGATCGATCGTGTGAACTTTGAGGATTAAATCATGATCTGGAAGAAAATTATAGATTATGCAGCAGCTCGCACCACAATAGCAGAATATATATGCTAAGCAAAACGCACGACCGTAGCAGATTTCTAACTCAGAATATATGCAATTGCCCGATCAATTGTGTGAACTTTGAGGATTAAATCATGATCTGGAAGAAAATTAAAGAGGATAATATCGTTAATTGCTACAATAAGAATGAATTGAAAGGATGAATTTTCAGATTTGAAAGGACAAATTGAATTGGGGAAAACCCATATTCTTCTTCTGTGCGTGTAAAGGTGTGAGTAAGAACTACGTTCTTCTTTTGGTGCGTGTGATAGTTTAGGATATTTTTACAAATTAATTTTTTACTTTTTGATATAAATAAATATATGATTTTTTTAAGGTAAAAATATAAAATTTTACTGATAATACAAAATTTATACTTTTTTTTATATTTTATTTTATTACTTATGATTATATTTTTTTGTATAATTTTAGTGAGAGTATTGTTTACCCTCACCAATGCTAAGTAAAATTTACATTTAGTGAGGGTATATAAAATTTTCATATCAATATTAAGATTTTGATGAGAGTATTATTCTACCCTCACTAATAGTAAACAATTATCACATTTAGTGTGAGTTTATTATACCCTCACCATTTTTTTTGTCACTAAAAGTGATATTTCTTGTAGTGCGTGTGGCTCTTAGAGGAGTGTACCTCTTTTAGATAGTTGAACTACCAAGTTACTTCAATACCTTTATACATCATAAATGTTTTGTAGGTTTCCTATGTGGACAATTTCCCACATTCTCAAACTTTCCAAGTTGAAACTCTTCAACTTCAACAATTAATTTCTCACTCACCTTAACTCGGTTTTGAGATATTAAATATACCACGTTCATCTACTCCGAGAGTAGATCGACTATGTCACGTTCAATTATTTCTTAATTAACGTTTATTCCGTCTAATTAATTAAATTAGATCAGGGTGTCAAAACCCAATTAATTCCCATTAATTCCAACAATCCCCCACATGAGTGAAAATCGTATCTATACAACATCAGACTCAGTGTTCAGTTCGAGTGAGATCTCCGTGCTTCCGGATAAGTGGTTTTTGGCCTTGAACTTTCCGTAGCCAAACACTATCGGATATACCGGCGACTTAGTGGACGCGATGCCTTGAACTACTCCTCCATAGTGTATACCTAGACAACAGTGTCAGCACACATCAATCTCGTCTTCGTAACGTTCTCACGTTTTTATCCGTTTTGGCCATGGACGTCCTTTGTGTTCATAAATTTTTGGTCGAAGCGGCCCTCACTTCTCATTTATATAGGTGACTTCCTTTCGAGTATCCCGTTATACTCTAGGAATCATTAGGAGTCGAAGACTCAACCTTTACCACATCTTACGGGTCGTTAACACTTGAGATTGTGCTGTCCGGAATAGTCGAATTTTTCAAGTGTTTTATCACTAACCTCCACAACTTCGTTTTCCCATTGAACCAAGTTCTTAGGATCTCCAGTCATCATGGTTGGGTTACCACTGCTTTGGTTTTTATTGTGGGTTTTAGACCCATTCCTTCTACCAGCTTGGTCAATTGATCTCGGTTTATGCTCTTCGTGAGGGGATCCGCTATATTGTCCTTAGTATTGACATAATCAATGGACATTACTCCAGCGGAGATCAATTCTCTAACGGTGTTGTGTCGACGACGTATGTGTCTCGACTTTCCGTTGTACATGACATTCGTAGCTCTCCCGATGGCAGCTTGACTGTCACAGTGTACCGTTACCGCAGGTACCAGCTTTTTCCAACATGGAATGTCTTCCAGAAAGTTACGCAACCATTTAGCCTCTGCAGCGGCTAGGTCTAGCGCTATAAATTCTGATTCCATTGTGGAACGAGCAATACATGTTTGTTTCTTGGACCTCCACGACACTGCTGCTCCTCCAATAGTGAATACATATCCACTAGTGGACAACGAGTCTTTGGTGTCTGATATCCAATTTGCATCATTGTATCCTTCGACTACAGCTGGATGTCTTGTGTAGTGAAGCCCATAATCAAGGGTGTACTTTAAGTATCTTAATACCCTTTTCAACGCTTTCCAGTGCTCCTGACTTGGATTGTTCGTGTATTGACTCAACTTGTTTACCGAACATGCAAGATCAGGGCGTGTACAGTTCGTGATGTACATCACACTTCCAATGATCCTTGCGTATTCTAATTGAGCCACTGGTTCTCCTCTGTTCTTTTTCAAGTGAACATTGAGTTCCAAAGGTGTCTTAGCAGGTGGATCGTCAAAGGCCTTAAATTGCTTTAGTACCTTCTCCACATAGTGAGATTGTGTCAAGGAAATTCCATTGGACGTTTTCTCTATCTTGATTCCAAGAATCACATCTGCTAATCCCATGTCTTTCATGTCGAAGTTTCTACTTAACATGTTCTTCGTATTAACTATGATATCGTGATTGTTACTCATGATTAACATGTCATCGACATATAAGCACACAATAACATATCCATTTGGTGTGTCCTTCACGTATACACACTTATCACATTCGTTAATTCGAAACCTATTTGACAACATCGTATTGTCAAATTTCAAGTGCCACTGTTTAGGAGCTTGCTTAAGTCCATACAGTGATCGAACGAGTTTGCACACCTTTTTCTCGTTCCCAGGAGCAACATATCCTTCAGGTTGATTCATGTATATTTCAGCATCCATCTCACCATTAAGAAATGTCGTCTTAACGTCCATTTGGTGTATTTCGAGATTGTGCAAAGCAGCAATGGCGACCAACACCCGAATGGAGGTGATCCTTGTCATTGGTGAGTATGTATCGAAGAAATCATACCCTTCCTTTTGTTTAAAACCCTTTGCAACTAGACGAGCTTTGTACTTCTCAACAGATCCATCTGCTTTGTACTTTCTTCTAAGGATCCACTTGCATCCTAAGGGCTTACAACCTTTAGGGAGGTCAACCAACTCCCACGTGTGGTTTAAGAGAATAGACTCGTATTCACTTTTTATGGCTTCTTTCCAGAGGTGTGCATTTGGTCTTGCCATTGCTTCTTTGATAGTTTTAGGTTCTTCTTCCTCCAAAACATAAGTAATGAAGTCTAAACCAAAATCTTTATCAATTCTAGCTCTCTTACTGCGTCTCGGTTCTTCACTCTCTTGAGTGGAAGGACTAACAGTGTCGTCTGTTGCTTCGAGAGTTCTTTTACTCGAACAGTCTTCCTCTCTTTCCTTAAGAGGAAAAATGTTTTCAAAGAATACTGCGTTCCTTGACTCAATTGTAGTGCCTTCTGTCATATCCGGTACTTCGGATTTGTGAATCAGAAATCGATAGGCACTACTATTTGAAGCATATCCTATAAAGATACAATCGACGGTTTTAGGTCCGATTTTAACTTGTTTAGGAAGCGGTACTTCAACCTTAGCCAAACACCCCCACACTTTGAGGTAGTTGTATGAAGGTTTTCGTTTCCTCCATATTTCATAAGGAGTTTGATCCTTAATTTTATGAGGAATCTTATTCAGAATGTGGTTAGCCGACAGAATAGCTTCCCCCCACAAGTTCTGAGGTAGACCAGAGCTGATTAACATTGCGTTCATCATCTCCTTTAGTGTTCGGTTTTTCCTTTCCGCAACACCATTAGACTGAGGTGAGTAAGGGGCTGTCGTTTGATGTATAATCCCTGATTCAATACATAATTGTTCAAACGGAGCTACGTACTCTCCTCCTCTAACACTACGAATTGATTTAATTCGAGTGTCCAATTGATTCTCTACTTCAGTTTTGTAACGTTTAAAAGCTTCTATAGCTTCGTCTTTACTCTTTAAAAGGTAAACGTAGCAGAATCTTGTACAATCGTCTATAAAAGTATTAAAATACTTTTTCCCTCCTCTAGTTTGTACAAACTTCAAATCACATACATCCGTGTGAATTAAGTCTAGAGGAGCAGCAGTGTTCCTTTCAACAGTTTTAAACGGTAGTTTGGTCATTTTTGCTTCCGTGCATATTTCACATCGTTTGGATGTATCAACGTTGTCAATTTTAAGTAAATCGAGATTTACTAATCGCTTTAAGGATTTTAGATTCACATGTCCTAATCTAGAATGCCATAAAGAGGAACACTCAACGATATAAGCAGAAGTGGAAGCAATTTCATTAATAACTTGTTTGCCTTTGGGGCTTACAACCATTGTACTTAATTTAAACAAACCATTCTCGAGATAACCCTTCCCGAGAAAGTGACCAAACTTACTTAGAACTATCTTATCAGATTCAAATTCTAGTCTAAATTGATTGCTAACTAGAAGAGATCCCGAAATCAGATTCTTCCGGATGTCTGGGACATGCAGCACGTTCTTCAATGTTAGCTCCTTTCCAGATGTCAGTTTAAGCACCACTGACCCAATTCCAGCCAGTTCAGATGAGGCTTGATTGCCCATGAACAATTTTCTCCCATCAGATGGAGAGTAGTCTGAGAATGCAGATCTCTCCGAGCAGACGTGGCAGGTGGCACCAGTGTCCACAAACCACTCTTTCTTGTTGTCCACCATGTTGACCTCCGTCACCACTACGGACATGTCCAAATCCGTAAGGTTCACAGAATCTTGTGCTTTCTGTTTGCCCTTTCCCTTATCGTCACGATGAGGTTGACGACACTCACTGGACCTATGGTTTGGTTTCCTACAGTTGTAGCAATTTCTAGTGAATTTCTGCTTTGTGGCTGGACCCTTCCCCTTCACATTCTTCGTTGTGGGGGCAGCAGATTCGTTTGGACGTCTCCTTTTCCTTGACGGACCCTCTTGTTCCATCAAGTTAGCTTTGGCTTCAATCTGGAGGGCAGATCCCTTGCCTTCTCTCTTCCGATTGTCCTCCTCAATCCTGAGACGGATACTCAGGTCCTCCAAGCTCATCAGCTTTCGTTTGTGCTTTAGATATGATTTGAAATCCTTCCACGATGAAGGCAGTTTCTCGACCACGGTCGCTACTTGAAATGCATCAGGTAACACCATATCCTCAGCAGCAATCTTGTGGAAAATAATCTGCAGTTTCTGGACTTGATCCACTACAGACTTATTGTCGTCCATCTTAAAATCGTACAGTTGTGAAACGACGAATTTCTTTAATCCGGCGCCTTCAGTTCTGTATTTCTTCTCCAAGGATTCCCACAGTTCCTTGACAGATTGAATGTCACAGTAGACACTATAGAGGGCATTAGAAAGTCCTCCAATAATGTGATTTCTGCATAGATAATCACCATTTAGCCATTGATCATAGAAGATCCTTTCTTGTTAGCTAGCATTTGCCTCAGGCTGTGTAGGTTTTGTTTCGGTTAAAAACCTATCCATTCCAAGCATGGTCAAGTAAAATCGCATCTTACTTTGCCATCGCTTGAATTCAGTTTCGGAAAATTTTTCCGGCTTTTCTCCTTGTACGACCATTGGCCTCGGCCCTGGTGCGGAGAAGGTAAACATGGGATCCCTTACGGGATTGTGGAAGGCAGGGAGTGGTTCATGCGGATTGCTTCTGTTTTTTACTCTTTCCGCATGATCACTTTGTTTTCCGTGTGATCTCAAGTCGGAACTGTGCGACTCTGAACGATCAGGAGACGCTCCGTTATTAGCATCGTTGCCAATATTTTCAGTGCCACGCACTGCTTCCGTATTAACGGGATCGACATCCATGTTATCATTCATCTTTGATACTGCAGTGAATTAATTTAATTAATTAAGTCCGAAAATATTAATTAAATTAATTAAGTCCGAAAATATTAATTAACTATTCTGTTCTGCGATTGTTGGAAACTGCTTACGCCGTGAAAACTGCAATATCAAAAAATATCAGAATAACAAATAAAATCCACAAGTAAGTCGAGTCAAGGGAAACCCTTTTCCCGCAGAACAGAATACGCCCAGGATAGTGCTCGACTGTTACGGCGTTCCGTTCCCAAAGGTAAAACGACTTTCACTTCTTACACAGTAGCACCACTGTATAAGAAGTATCGGCGAACGTACGTAGTACGAACTGAACACTCTCGGATATAAATCCGGCACAAGAAAGAACAGTGTAAGGCTTTCGGTAGCTCAATACACTGCGTAGGGACGAGAGGAGAGTAGAAGGGTAGAGGGGCGAATTTCAGCGTAAGTTTGGAATGAGGGAAGAGTTCTCACACTTGAAGACCGAATCTTGAAGACTAAGTTTGAGACTTTCAGATAATTCTTGAAGTAGTTCGAATGGGCCGAGCCCATTCCTGAGTTGGGCTTTCGGAGTTTTTGGGTCTGCAAAAAGATAAGCGAGCCCCAAAGACCAAATGCCGAAGCCAGGCCGGGCGCGCGCGCGTGTGGCTCTTAAAGGAGTGTACCTCTTTTAGATAGTTGAACTACCAAGTTACTTCAATACCTTTATACATCATAAATGTTTTGTAGGTTTCCTATGTGGGACAATTTCCCACATTCTCAAACTTTCCAAGTTGAAACTCTTCAACTTCAACAATTAATTTCTCACTCACCTTAACTCGGTTTTGAGATATTAAATATACCACGTTCATCTACTCCGAGAGTAGATCGACTATATCACGTTCAATTATTTCTTAATTAACGTTTATTCCGTCTAATTAATTAAATTAGATCAGGGTGTCAAAACCCAATTAATTCCCATTAATTCCAACAGTACTTCATTAATTAATGATAGGCCAATCTCTCGGGTTGATCCGGTGGTGTAGGTTTGAAACTTACAAGTATTTTTCTTTAGATTTCAAGTTTGAAATTCACAAGATGTAAATAATTTTTAAGTTAGATTAGTTCATACAAAGTGTTGCTCTCCCTTCAATTAGGGGACCGTTTAGAAATCCGTTAGTGGACGGTGTGATACTGAAACTTAAAATTTTTAATGATAGTCCTCACCCACCACCCCAAAATGTCGAATGTTACTAAAGATTGTGACCATTTAAGCATTACTTGAGAACCGTTGAAGTACAAGGGGTCGGGCCCACCAATTGTTCATAATGTTCCCTACTAAAAGGTTGAGACTTTTTTCAACCCCTAATTTGAAAAATCGTCATTAAACTAGTATATATTAACATTAGATTTTAAAAATAGTGATTGGGCCACGAATTAGTTGTTAATTTTTTTTTAAAATAATTATAGTTTAGAGTGACGTAGCACGCCTATCCTAATCCGATATTGACAAGAAGCATCTTTTATTTTCGAGGGCAGTGTGCAAAATGCCAATTGGTCGAAATTATTGTTATTATTAGGTTTAATTAATAAAATTTGGAAAGATTCAAAACTTGTAACCTAGAGGAAACTAACTGCAAATTTATTTGATGTATTGGAGTAACATTAATGATTGATAAATACATGAAATAGGTTTTGAAAATTAGTTTAGACAATTAGGTGGAAGATGTCGGATAAGAAGTGGTGTTTTCAGTGGCGGGTGGGTGTGGCATGAAAAAAATGAGTGGATGAGAGGAGCACAAATAACAATTGTAGCACATTGTGGACAAATGAAGAAAGGAATAATGAGCTACTTTGATGGCTTTCGCCTATTCCCCGTAGGAAAATGAGCTAGCGACAAAATATTGGGTTACAAGCACCATGGACGAAAAATCGGGACATATCGTCAATATGTCAATTTTTTGGACCTACTAATATGAATATTCACTTGAGCGAGATATTTTTAGAAATGTCGATAAAATATCGGAATATATCAATATTGGTGAGATATAGTGCAAAGTTTCTAGAATTTTGAGATATATCACCAAAAATATCGATAAAAAATCAAGAATACTGGTTTTAAAAAAAAAAATAGGTTGAGGATGATATTTTTTTGCTTGTATTTGAAAATGGAGACATTCTTTTACATTTGAGCTTCGAGATCAGTTTAGTATTAATTGTCTTGGGTTAAATAATTTTGAACAAATATTGTAACACTTCAGAGAGATTTTATATTTTGTCATTGATATGTTTGTCATAAAAAAATATTTTATAGCAATTTTAAACTAAATTTATGTATTAAACTTAGTTATAATATTCTCTAAAATTTCATGTTAAATTCCCATTAGTTTAATAAAATTTACATCAATTTTCTAATTTTACCAATATTTTCACCGATATATTCGTAAATTTAAAGTACCGATATTTCCATCGATGCCGATATTTTTATCCTTGACTATCACGAAACTCTCTTGTGGTGTCATTAATTTCCTCAATTTCATATGACTTTCTTTTTTTCTAAATAGTGAAGTATTTATTACAAGTGAAAAAAAAATTATTAAGATTACTGCACCACCACTAACCTCCACTAACCGGTTGGATTGATTGAAATCACTTGTTCCACTTTTCATATTCCACGTATTGTTCCATTATATGGATGATTGACACGTGTTATATTAAAAAATAATCAACGTCCTATAATATTGGGGGGACACGTGTTAAAGATCCAGCAGGGTGGAACACCGTGGAACACGAAAAGTGGAATAGAGGAATCGAACCGCCTGTTTTATGCATTTGTAAATATATCGAAAACAGAGATATTTATTAATGTAAAATTACTAATTATACCCAAAAAAAAAAGACTTTTGAAATCCGGGAACCAGGAACCGGGAAGTGAGAAGTAGAGTAGCCCCCTCCCACCTGGCTCCCTCAGTCCCTTCCAATGCACAAAATGTCAAAATCCAACTTCATCAAAAGAAAAGAGAAAAGGAGAAGGGAGACCAGTTACATCAGTGCAAGAACTTTGACTGGCATATACCTAAACTACTTACTCCATTTGAGAATCCATGTTCAAACAAAATACGAGTGAGCCCTTCAATGTGAAATAATCAAATTTAAATTTCAGAAGAAAACAATATCTATATCAGGCTAAGATTCTTAATATGGTAAAAAGTTTGTTTGCCTAAACTTATAAGCTCTTGAAATTACTTATAAGACGCGTTTTAAAATAAACGGGACCGTCTAAGTGTGGTTAAAGGGTTTTTCGGCACAAGCAATGAAATCAACTAAGAGTACATAGATGATGAGGGAATTTCAAGGTTTTCAAGGTTAATATTAAATGATGAGGAGCCCTTTCTATACAATCCAAGTGGAGATAGACTTACAAAAAATATTTCATCCTATCATCTCTTCTCATAGCATTATATACTGCTTGCACCTGGAAAAACACAATCCGGCATACATTCATTACAAGCAATCCCAAATCACAACATTTTCATAAATGTCTTTTCATTCAATTTAATAGGATAGCATTTTAAGTCACTATTTGACTTATACCCCGATTTTCACTCTGAAAGTAGTGTATTGGAATAATTCATAATTGCCTTCAACCCCATCCCCAAAATTCACACATACATACATATAATGTATAAAAGAGAGACAAGGCAAGCGTACCTGCTCACTAGAAACAACGTGAACAGGTCCAATGTTCACTGATACATATTTGCCACCTGAGGAGATCTTCTGTTTCACTTGACCCTGTATCACGGAGCAATCCAAACATTATTATTCTACTTGGATGCGTTCAACTAAGGAATAGAAATGTCATTGAAGGCTAAGAAGAATAATTAAGCTACGCATGAGACAACCACTTCACATAATTTAAACTGTTCTCCCCAAGTATGATAGGAGATATTGCAATTTAGGCGTATGGAGTCAATACAATAGAACATTCATGTTCTTAATTAAAACAAATATAGCACCGAATTGCTTAACCAATTCTGAAAGTCAGAAAAGACTAAAATAACTAGCACAACAGTTTTATGGGTGGCAAGTTAGGCACATATGCTAAACATGTGGATAAGTGTGAGGCTTAGTTAGACAGGTTATAAATATAAAATTTCTTGAATTATGCGATCTTAGTTAGGGACAGGATAAAAGGAATAGACTTGCCTTGAATTAGGGGTTAATATTTTGGTAATTTCATCTTCTCTTACTTGCGTAAGCATCATATACATCAGTGTAATACAGAAAAATACTAAAATGCATTTTACTAAATTTTCCCACATGGAATGAGCATTGTAAGGCAAGATATTTAGGGCAAAAACTAGCCTTCATGGCTAGATATTAACCCTAACCTAGAGTTAATAGCAAAAGAAAAAGATGTCTTGACATCGAAGAAACCACCCTAACATCTCAGTCCATGGGCATTTCAGTCCTTTGATGCCTCAGGACTAAGGAGAAACACAGAATATTCATGCCTATTATAATATCAATGGAAAAAGATTACCTCAAATCATCAACCAGTCCTGTGTCCATCCAAAAACTTACAAAATATATCAAGTCTTGTGTAATATTTTTTTATCCATCTGATTATTGGATTAATGGGTCGTGAAAAATATTTGAATGATGATGAAGAGAGCTCTTGTTTCTATTCTTCACCTTAACGACGGAGAAAAGAATTGATAAAATTCAATTGAGTGTGACAGTCTGACTCATAGTGATCATTTATCAAAGAATGATTCGTCCGCCTATAAGCTTCTCATGCCCTTTTTGGCAAATATCTTCTAAATTTTTATCTTTATACTTCATTTTATATCTTACTTTTTCTTTCTCACATCACGTGTATTATATCTATTATTTAATCACTTTTCTTAATCTTTGTGCCCAAAAGTAGTGAGAAACTTATAGGCGGACAGAGGGAGTACCAATTAAAGATGAGGATTGGACTTAGCAAAGAAAAGGACGAGATTTACCACCTCAAAACACCGAACAACTCATCTATTATCAGTGATAGTTCATCATTGTCAATTTTGTCATCATTCAAAAAAGATGTCATTCAGCATCATCCTGAAATTTAGGTCATGCTCCATATTGTTAAAAGGCTTAGATATATGAAAAGCTTTCATTGTGTTGTGTGTGATTTTGTGAAACATACTTTTTGTAAATTGTTTCCTATTAAGAACTTTTACCCCTGTATTTATTCGATCCATAGTGATGTTTGGGGTCCCTCTCCAGCTCCTAACATAGTAACACATCAAGTTCTCGGTGGTTAGTTTTATTTGTAGATAAGTGCACAAGAGTTGTTTGGAAAAAGTGTGAAGTTTCCAATTTTTTTTTATAAGAAACGAGAAAAAAATGTTAACAATGGTAAGATTATTAAAAGGGACAAGTTCACCTTCATGTGTTTTCACTTCAAATTAATAATAAGAGTTCAATCTCATGTTAGTCTGAAACAGAAAAAGTCCTAAAATATTGTGGTTAGAAACCCACCAAGCAACCCTAAATTTAACCCTATTCCTCGCCTCCTCTAAGGAATCCTCATTATCCTGAAAGATTCTACTGTTTCATTGAGTAAATTGCAAAATTAATATTGTATCTATTGGATGTTGTCGATTTTAGTCTCATACAAATCAATTTTCTCAATTAAATCCCACAACTTTCAAAATGCTGCAATTTAAGTACCCTACATTAACAAGGTTGCAGGATTTTTGCACGTACCGCTCACAGAGCTTCCGGAATTCCATGTAACAACCGGCCTAATATTGTTTACGTGGTATAATAAGACCCAAACAGACAAACATATTAATTTCAATTAAAAGATTATGTGACTTAATTGAGTTATGGGAGTAAAATCGCCTACACCCAATAGATATGGGACCAATTTTGCAATTTACTCCTATTTCTTTCTAACCATATGGAATAACACAAGGCTCAGACAATCAACCTCCATAACACTTAATACTTTTTTTTTTTTTTAGTAAATCCTCCAAAATCATGTAGGAACGG
This sequence comes from Galeopsis tetrahit, assembly GCA_963675135.1. Taxonomy (NCBI): domain Eukaryota; kingdom Viridiplantae; phylum Streptophyta; class Magnoliopsida; order Lamiales; family Lamiaceae; genus Galeopsis; species Galeopsis tetrahit. Next base: position 32,993,368 of record OY776127.1, read on the forward strand.
TTAGTGGTTGAAGATGGAAAATCCACTGTGTTCCCAATTCCCACAACACTATGCAATGAAGTAATTGAATAGTATAATTAAGGAAGATGTGGCAGAGCTCTTTGGAGTGACTTCTACACAAGATAAAGAAGCTTGGGGACATGATACACACGAAAAACGTTTTTGTAATTCTCCACAAGAGAGCAATTTACCCAAATCCATAAACCTTGAAAAAACTTGAGCCCTGAAATACGTCTGTGACTCTTCACAGGTGAAGTACCATGTTGACTTTATCAGACAGGTAAATATGAAAATCTATTAGGCTGCATTCGGAACTTTGGATAGAGGGTTTGGGGCTGTGGTTTTTAAATCCACGGTCGGGTGAAACACAAAATGAATTGTTTTCAAAATCTAGGATTTCAAATGAGTGGATTTTAAATCCTGGATTTGAAGTCATGATTTTTAGTTGTAATTGAAGGAATTCCAAATTCGTTCCAAAACCTGTCATTTGCGAATCCATTCATCTCATGCTCCCAACTCTTTTTTTTCACCTCGTCTCTATGTTACTAATTTTCTAACACATAGTAATTTTTTCTCACACTTAAATTTTCCTCTCATTCTTTTTATTGAATAAATTTATTCTCTCTCCCATTCTCTCCCTCTTTCACATATGAATCTATTTTTTCCTCTCTCTTCCATTTCAAACGCAAATTCTTTCTCCCTCACCATCTCTCTCACACTGTCACACATTCCTAACTCTCTCATTTCTCTCCTTTTTCCTATTTCTCCGACTCATTTTCACTCAAACAAGTGAATCTTTCTTATTCTTTCTCTTTTATTTTCTCTCATATATTTTCACTCAAAGGATTTCAAAGTAGAGGATTTGAAACTATCCAGGCTCAAATCCTTTGTATTTCAAATGACTCTATCCAAACACTGAAACACCACCTTAAAGTATGGTTGATTTTACCTTGACCTTAGGGGGTTCTGGTAGTTTGCTTTCTAATCTTCTTTGCATAAGCCGTATATACACAGCACTTTAATACAGAAAAATACAACACTACATTTTACCACAATACAAACTAGTATTTTTTTTTTGTGATCTGTGTATGAATTCTTATAGGAAAATGTTAATGAAAAAATAGAAAGAAGAAAATGCTTATATGGAAATAATTTTGTTATATCTCTGGAAAAACATGTATTAATAACTGAAAAGGGCATATGTGAACTTGGGCATACTCTAATTTTTTAACTAGTTTGTTGGGTTTGGGGCAGACAGTATCGGTATGTATTATATAAATGGGGTCAATCAAATTCCTGTTGCACAGTTAAAGCCTGAAAGTAGCTTCATTGTCCAGCTGATAACTCCAATGAAAATTTTCACTCTCTTAACATTTAATTTTATAGACTTCGACCATGTAATAGATACGATTGAGTTAGCTCTTGAGTTAAAGTTAAAAAAGGAAGCTATAGCAATTCAAACCACATATTAGAAATGATACTAATGTTCAAAAGGATTCTGTAAAATAAGTATCAAAATTAAAGCAAATAAAACACATTACATAATCAGATACTCATCTTAAGCTATTTTAGCCCAAGCAAGACATACGAACCCCACCCCACCCCACCCCCCAAAAAAGGGGTAAAGAAAGAAAAATGTGCTTACTTCTGGGATTTGCTGTTGAAGAACTGATTCAACTGCAACAACCATTGCTTGTACAAAATCATCACCTCCAGTTCCAATTGCTGTAAATCCTCTCACTGTTGGATAAGAGTTCACCTACAGTACATGTAAAACTTTTAAGTCAATAGTGATTCTGGAGACCTGAAACTAAGAGTGTGTTTGCAAACACAAATAGAGGATGATTGCCAAATCAATTTGAAAATCTACCAATTTTTAATCACTTTTTTTTTTTTACTTTACCGAATCAATTTGATGTGTTTTGTATCTCTTTTATCAGATTAAATAAGCTGCCAAAAGCTGAAAATGGGATTTTTTTTACAGCTCATGAGTTTTATTTAAATATCATCTACTTTTTTTGAAAACACCATCAACTTTTCTTTAAAAAAAATTGCAATATTATCAACTCTTCTTTAAATTATTTTGCAAACATTATCAGCGTTTACTATTAAGCAATTTCTCCATAATCACTAATTTTAATCACTTTTTCAAAAGTATAACTTTTTTGCAAACACCCCTACACAGCTTCCAGAATCACTTTTTTTTACAAGCTGTGAAAGGAAGATTTTGAAAAGAAAAAAAAAAACATGATTCCCACCCCCTAAGTCTACACTTGAGGCCATATATATAGTTAACAGTTAAGAGGCGAATATCTCCTCCGAATCCAAATAAAATTTAAATGTTGAAGATATCTCTCTAATCAAGAGAAATTAGTCATTTCCTTTGTTCATTAAAGATATACACAATGCATGAAGAATCAGATGCTAGTATGACTATGACAATTAAGAGTACAATTTCATCACAGTGAAGCCATCAATAGGCCAATAACGTGGGGGAAACAGTATATAAGCATACCTTTTTATCTAAAGTAAGCCACTCATTGGTCGAATCGTCAGCCACTGTACCTCCAATGACTACATTAGTAGTTTGCCCCACCCTTCCTTCTGTCTTTGAAACTTCTGATAATTCCAAGAGATACATTTCTTAGTGAGATCCTTTTAACAAAATAACTCAAACTACAGATTAAACACAAGCAACGCACAAACACTCTACTAACGAAATTGTGACCCTAAAACACAAGAATACATTTAAAATCCTGATTCAAGTGTCTCAGTTCCGATATACTAAGCATTAAATTAGCCATTCCGAATTCGCCCCATTCTTGGAATACAAAAGATTAAACATGCACAGTACGAATAAGCACGAATTAGCATAACATTATCAAGCAACAAACCAAAGTAAGAGAAAATTAGCAGAAACAATTATCTGTATATATAAATAAAAACGATCAAAAGAAGAAGTAGACCTGCAATGGCCTTGAGAACGGCTTCTTGAGGCGGGTCTTGGTCAGAATCAACGCTAAATGAAGATGCGTTTTCTTTATTCGAGCAATTACTGGAGAAATTGTGAGTTTTAGCAATTTTACAACCACAACTTGGTGATTTTTTCGTGCGGGATGAAATGATTGGCGCAAAAATTGAGAGTTTCTGGTTGATGAAAGGTAAAGGTCGCCATGGTTCGGTTGAGAAGACGATCCTCAAAACACTCCTACACGCCATTTTTGGGGTCCAATTTCTCTGCAAGATTTTTATGTTTCCGTTTTATACTTGAGGCTATGTAGTTGTATGCGTGTGTTGTTGAGAATTTCCCCATGGTTATGAGCATTCTGTGTTTGGCTAAACCAAGTGAACGAAAAGACAAAATGGCCCTTGATCTTTTTTTTTTTGTTTTTTATTTTACTCTGGAGAGTACATGGTAGTGATGGCCAATAAAAAGGTATGGAATATAAAAGAAAAAAGAAAAACCTAAAACCATAAGCTCACAAGTCGAGCAAGAGGCCGGAGTGCCGTTAAAACCTTACCTGGGAAAACCCTCCTTAGGGACAAAACCCAGGTGAAGGAAAAAGGTAAACTCCTCTAAGAATCAATGTCTGTAAAAGACAGTATACAAATCTTTATGCAAGAAAGTGAGTAAGAAATCTGGAGGGTATCCCCTCCAAATGCAGTTTATATTCGTCTTGGACACTGCGTCAGCCGCCTGGTTGGCCTCTCTAAAAGTGTGAGAATATCGAATGTGCATGTCTGTGGTAAGAGGATGAACCTGACTCTAGAGACCCTGCAGACGCCAAGGAACAGAGGGAGTAGAGCTCATCAAAGTGCTAACTGTCAGACTGGAGTCCGACTCGATCCATAAGAACCGCCACCCTTGGGAATGTGCATACTGAATAGCAATGAGTGCCGCTGCTAACTCCGCCTCAAAAGGAGTACCCCAACCAACCTCTTGGGCAATAGCCGCAACAAAGAACCCCCTGAAGTTCCTAAACACCGCCCCTGCATGCAAACTACCTGGAGAGGATGTTGCACTGCCGTCCGTGTTGATCTTGTACCAATCCGGATCCGGAGGGATCCATCTAACAGACGAACCCTGACGAGTCGGCTTGTGCCTGCCCAATACACCAAGAGACCTGGCAATCAAGAGATCCTGAACTGAACCGTCAGAGTAACCCCGAGAGATGCTATTGGCTTCCCTAATACCAGCAACGATTTACGCCATGCATCGTCTGACTGAAGGAGAGACCCCATCAAAGACCACCCTGTTCCGTAGAGCCCAAATAGCCCAAATTGTAGTGACAAATGCCGCTCTCCATAACTCCAAGGACTGCGGACCCAAGCGAACTCTGGTAGCCTGGAGGAAGATATCAAGAAAGCTGATCCCCGTGTGGATCGTAACTCCAAAAAGCTGAGTCAGATGCTGAAGAATCTCCAGAGTGAATGGACAGTGAGCTAACAAGTGGTCTAAAGACTCAGAGTCTCTACGACAGAGCATACACATCGAAGGACTGTGAATCCCAAATGAGACCAGCCAATCAGAAGTAGGGAGCTTGCCCCATATCGCCCTCCAAATAACCGTAGAACGACACATCGGAATGAAGGAACTCCAAATCCACGACGACCAACCAAGACGAGGGAGAGGAGATCTGAGCATGTCATAGGCTACTGAAGAGGTTAGCTCCCCTGAGGTAGTACCTTCCCAAATACGTTTGTCAGGGCCATGAAGGACCCGAATCTGAAGTATATCTCTGACGATATATGTGAAGTCCGTGACGAAGCACTCCTCAAAGTGCCAACAATCGTCATAGAAGAAGTCCCCAACCGTGCTCTTCAGGGTAGCCGCAAACCAATCCGGGAGGCCAATCTTATCAGAAATAGTGTATCCCAACCAGTTATCATGCCAAAAGCTGACTGTCGAATCCCTACCAATCAGCCACCTTGACCCATCAGAAAGCCTCGAAACGTGAGGACGAATACCTGGCCCAATAGACGAGATCCTCTCATGGGGACGCAATCTGCCATCCGAGGAAAAGTGTCTCCTACTTCCTTCATCCACATAGTGTATTTCGTACGAAAATTTGCACACACCAAAAAAAATGAATAATATACACTTATTTACCTATATATCATTACTTTATTCATTAAATTTAATATATCATATCTAATTAACAAACACTAAACCCATTTAATAAATTAACTCAGCCCATTAACATTATTCATAATCCACTTTCATTAACCTAATTTATCTAAACTCATTACACACCCATTACCTAACCCCATCAACCCCCACTTGAACCCCTAATCTGCTCATGTTTTCTCTCGATTGTTCATCTCTCTATCTCGAAATATTGTTCATCTATCTCGAAAGTCAAACCCTAAATCGAAGAATACTAAATGACTTCTCTCGATTCTGAGTTTAGTTCGACTTTTGTTCCCGACTCGTTGTCGTCGTCTCTCGATTCTGAGTTTAATTCGACTTTTGTGCTCGATTCACTATCTCCGTCTCTCGATTCTGAGTTTAGTTCGACTATTTTGCCCAACTCGTTGTCGTCGTCTCTTGAATATGAGGCTGGGTCGACTTTTGAGTCTGAAACCTTTTTGGATGACGATTCACCTTTGATTGAGCTAATGGTACTAGATTCATTTGATTCTTTTGTAGGGGAGACTGGGATGGGTGACGATTCACCTTCTGTTGAGCCTATGGTGTCTAATTGGTTTGTTTCTCCCAAGAAATATGCATGGTTCTTGGAAGCCTTGCGATTTGGGTTCCAAAAGTTGTTGATAATCCTTACTTTACAAATTTTGTATGGATATTTGATGATTGCGGTTATGAGGTTAATTGCATGTGGGTTTTTTTATAAGTTGAATTGCATTTTGCTTGGATTATTGATGAGTTGAATTGCATGTCCATTTTTGGGTTAAGACCGAGGTCATGTTTAATTTTGGTTGAGTTGAATTGCATGTTTTGATGGATATTTGATGTGTTTTGTTGGGATTTATCATGTTCTAATGGATTTTTTTATGTATTGTGTTGGGATTATCATGTTCTGATGGTTTTTTTATTGTGTTATGCTGGAGTTTTTTTTATGATAATATTGTGATGATGGTGTATGCTTAGATTAACGTTACCACTAGGGTTTGATTCCTATTTTAGGAGACTTGATTGAGGCTTAAGAGACCTACCCAATAATGATATTTTTCTAAGGGTAAAATGTTTATGGTTAATGAGTAATGGATTGAATCAATTGTGAGCATAATTAGGCTTAGATTAATGTCACCTTTAGGTTCGAAACCTAGTTTATGAGAATTGAATTAGACATTGTTTACCCAATGATGATATTTTTTTAGGATAAAAATAAAACTTACAAAAAAACACACATATATTTATCAGCCTAAGCAAAAAGTCACATATATCCTATGTTTATGTTGTAAACTAGACATGCCCACGGTTCGGGAATTGCAGGTTCCACGATTTTAAATTGTTGAAATTATAACCGAACCGTGAAAATACATGACACGGTTCCGATTCCGAAACCGTGGGTTCCAGGTCTAAAATCGGTTGTTCGGCCGGTTCCAAATCTTTTTTTTTTTTTTTGCTTTCATTGCTTGATACTTGGTAGCTTGAAGCTGCAAGCTTTAATGGTGGAAAATGCTCAAATGGCCAACTGGGATGTGGGGCTAATAGGGGTGAATAGGATATATAGGCTTATAGTTATGTTAAGTAGTATAAATACGTTAGTCTTGTCCAATCAAACTTATCAAATACTCCCTCCGTCCCACAGGAATTTGCACACTTTCTATAAATGAATGTCCCATACCAATTTGCACACTCCATAAAAGGAAATATCTTCATAACCCACACCCTCAAAATATACTCTTATTTACCCATATGCCATTACTTTTCCACACTCAATCTACTTTTTACTTTACTTTATTCATTAAACTTTACAAAACTACCCCTTAAAATATCACTCATTACACCTTTTCTTACACATTTCTTAAATTGTGTGCCCACCCAAGTGTGCAAGTTTCTATGGGACGGAGGGAGTAGGCTTTTTTGTATTTTGGCTCAAAGCCTCAAAGTAGGCAATCAGTAGCCCATACTCCGAATCTCCCATTTACATTTCAAAGTCCTATAAACTATACATACACTCATAATATATACATACACACTATAACATACTGTATATATATATACACACAAAATATATATATAAATTAGAAAGAATATGATAAAACGGAGTAAACATTAAACAACCTGTCATATTTTAATAAAAAAAATATATTTATATACATTAGACGAACCGGCGGTTTCGGTTTTCAAATTTGAGGAACCGAAGTTGAACTGCGGCTCCGGTTTTACGTGGTTCCACCGGTTCCAGTTCGGAAGTAGGAATCGTTGGTTTGAACTATCAATTTGGAACTTGATGGGAAACTCTATCGTAAGCATCACAAAAGACACATAAAAAGTAGTATTTCTCCCTAATTAAAAAATCCTAAATTCGCCATAAGATTTTCTGTTGAAAAATGTGCTTTGAAGTGAACTTCAATTCAATATCTTATTTGTCCATTTTAGAGTTGGGATGAATTAGAAATGATTTTTCAAAAATTGTTGTAACCAAAATTTGGGTATGAAAAAAAATAAAGAGGTTTTTGTTGGAAAATATCAAAGGAGGAAGTGGGTATAAGAGTATTGTTGGTCCCAAGTTGAGTGAATAATTTTGAGTAAGCTAGTAAAAGTCTAGAGGGGAGGGGTGAATAGACCTTTAAAAATCTTTCAATATATCAGAATACGTAATGCGGAATTAATCAAAGTAACAATGAGCCCAATCTAGTTTATACTCAACTTATATTCGAAATTCGAACTTTTGTATGAACACTCTACTTGTCTTGTTCAGATATGCAATTAATCAATTAAGCAATTAAACAAACAAGAAAGTAAATCAACACACAACGATTTTATAGTGGTTCGACAACTTGTCTACGTCCACTCTCACAACTCCAGTCGTGAAATTTATTAACTCTTCCAATCTAGTGTTCTTGTGATTTTAAGTCCCAAGATATAAGACTTAGATCTTCTCGAAAACACTACCAAGTGCCTCTTCGATCTAACTAGCTATTTTACAAGTAACTAGCAACTTGAAACAGTAAACACAAATAAAACTTCTCTTCGTTCAGTAGTAGCCTTCTTGTTCTTCACTTGTCTTCTGGCTTCTTTCTGAATCTTCTAACTCTGAGAGTATTTACTTCACTTGAATGTAGAATATCAATGCTTCAGTAGTTTTTTAGTAGTCTCTAATGAATGAATACCTTGCGGTATTTATAAGCTTCCAATTAAAGAACTTTTAGTTGTGTAACCAACTTATCTTGAAAACTAACTTATAACTGATTCTTCTTATCTTTTCACGCGTTTCTTCAGTTAATTAGTTATTCCTTAACTAACTCTTCAATCTTTATCTTCAATACGCTTTTGTAACTAACTCTTTAATTCTTGTTGACCTGTCTTGTCTTGTAATCTTGCGCACCTGTCTTGTCCAGTAGTAGTAGACTTCGTCTTCTACTTGTCTTGTGCTGTAGACTTCTTCTTCAGATTACATCAAGAACTAATCTAGTCCTATTATCTAATCCTAACAAGACTATTACATTACATTAAGCTCTTGTTACAAAGTTTAGTCAACTTAAGAATCTATACAACAAATATACAATCAATACAATCGAAATATGAGCTTCTATACAACTTCAAATAGCTCAATATAAAACCTAACAAATATACAAAGTACTTATAACCTGTACTTGTCTTTTTCTCTTTTATACTTATCATGTTAACTTTATTTGTCTTATGAACTAGTACTTGTCTTGTGAACTAGTACTTTTCTTGTGAACTAGTACTTGTCTTGTGAACTCTACTGATCTGTACAAGATGACTTCATAACTAGACTAGATCAGTCAACACTTAGAAAATATTCAAGTTTACTTTTGGCTTATCAAAACTTATCTTTTCATCATTTAGGACTTGTCTTTAGGATTCATATCCCAACAATTTCCCCCTTTTTGATGAAGCCAAAACTACTTGAATCTTTTCACAATAGTAGACTAGTTAAGTAGTTATCTTGTCTTAAACATCAAATAGTACTTATCTTTTCATTCATTCCAAAATAAGATCAGTAGATATTACACATACTTAATCAAAACAAAACTAAGTACCAGAGAAAAAAACTAATCTGATAAAGTACCTCCTTCTGGATTCGGAACACAGAACGCATCGAGTAGTCTCTTATGTATCACTGACATATGATCTTCAGTCTCGATCTTCTCTTTATCCAGCAGGTCTTCTTCAAATTTCTTAATATGGTTGAAGTCGATCCTCTTTCCAGAACCTTGTTGGTGTATACTGTAAAGCAAACTTTTAGTGGGCTTTTGTGACGTATATTCGATTTCCTTTTATCTGAAATAAATGGTTTTTCACATTATTGCATTCTTTGTGATTACTTGTATGTCTGCTTATCTTGCATTGTAGACGATGTGGTGGGTTTGTAGTCACACAGAAGATCACATTGTCAGTTCCTTGTAACATATAAACAGTATTCACAATTGAGATAGTTATGGACAAAACTATTGTTTTAAGTTGTAGTATAAACTTGTTAGTGGTTTGTCTTGGCCATTAGTTTATACTAGTGCGCTGTGACGTATTGAATGGATCACAGATAAGACATGTTCTTCTGTTCTGACTGTTATGAAGAACTAGAAGTCTTGGTGACTTTTATGATTCTTAACCCTAAGTGTGATATTTAGATGTGTGGGGTGCTTGTTCACTACTTTGATGTACCATAGGTGAGAATCTTGATAAATTCTTCACGCTCTGTATTTTGGGTAGTGGCATCGCTCGCATGATGTCTACTTATTGGCATTAGGGCACCGTGCCCTGTACATCCAGGCTGATGATGTCCCCTTGAGGAAACTCATAAAGGATTGTCGTATTAAACCCTGCAGGTGGATTTAATCCGTACGACAACAAGGTTGAGTGGTACTACTCAAGGAATTATAGTAATTAATTATTTAAAGAAGTCGGGAGCTTTAATAATTAATGGACGTGCGATATCTTAAACACGGGGAATTATAAAGTCTAATAGAAGCCCTGATTCGGTTCGGGATAGGACGGGAGTGCAACATTAATTCTCTAGTGGAATGAATTAATGTTCTGGGGCCAAATTATATGTTCTGGGCTGAACATAAGAGTATTTGGGCCTGTAAGAAGCCCAAGCCCTATACCTTCTAATGGATCCCTAGTCTGGCCCATGAAACTTATGGAAATTATAAATAGGAGCCCTAATTCAGTTTTAAAACCCTAGCACACACGAAATAGAGAAAAACGGCTAGGGTTTCAAGGAGACGAAATTGAGGCACCTTCTCCACGTTTGATAGCACGCCGTCCACCCGGTGTTCGAGCGAAGTTGGGAGACAGACTAGAAGATCTGTAGATTGGAATCAACGCCTCGATCTTCAAGGGTAACAGATCTAAACTATGTTTTAGAAGCATGTTTAGGTTTTATTTATTTATTTATACGTTTGGCATCCGACAACGATCCTGGTGACGGACCGCCTTCGCCGGCGTGTTCCAGCAATTGGTATCAGAGCCTGGATTCGTGGATTGTTGGCTCTGCCTGAAACGTATGATTGTATGATTCAATTTATTTTGTTTCATGTATGTATGCGTTTCTGTTGGTTAATTTTTTTTATTCTTCTATCGCAACCCTAGTGTTATGTAATCGTTTTTCCCACCAGATAATAAGTGTGGGTAGTATATGACTATTTCATAGATCACTGTAGTAGGGTTTTGCTCGTTTATATTGTAATTTTTGATCGTGAGAACGGGCGGTGTCGATGGAAGATCTGAAAACAGTAATCTGAGTTTTTCGGGTTATGGCCTTGGATGGTGAAAACTGTTTTGGCCATAACTTTTGACTCGGATGTCCGTTTTCAGCCCACAAGACCTTTTCGTAAACGTCTCGACGAGATCTACAGGAGTCTCAGCTGTGCTACGACGACGAGTGGCGAGGCCTAATTCAACGTCTTGATGAAGTTTTCTGCCAGTTTTAGTCGGTGGACGCGTATTCGAGATTTTTACATTGCGTGAGAGGCCGATGCGAGACATCTGTCCGCGCCACTGTTTTATCATTGTAATAGCTTATTGTAGGCTGTTTTTTTATAGTTTTTTCAAGGGGTTGCGATAGATGTGCATTTATTTATTTTTACCTCTATTTATCGCATCTTGTTATGATTGGCATGCTTGTATTATTTAGTTAATTTGTTATGCCTGTGAATAATCTTCAAAGTTTAAATGACTAAGTGAGATAATTGAATTTTAATTAATTTATAGGCCTCCACAATTGGTCTTTAAGTAAGGTGTATGTTGCTCGTGGGACCTTGGGAGTCTTCCCCTAACGGGTGCAACATTCACGAGCTTACTAGTTAAGACTTCTAATAAAACTGTTTTAATCTTTAGATGAAGTGTGTGATCTTCCCTAACGGATGTGTCATCCATGAGTTCATCCGTAAAGAATAATTCAAGATAACTGTTGTTAAATTGTGGTCATCACTTAGATGTGAATTTGAATATAACCCCCCAACGGGGTCACTATTCTAGTTCACATGGCCAGTTAAAGTTCGACTGTTAATTTCATTCGTCATAAGGATAAGTTGACGTGATATTGAAATTAAAGACTGAATGTCTGGTCGATGAATACATGTGTAAACGACCACCCTAACGTGGCTTGCATATGTGTTTGTTGGGCTGTTGGAGGTTGTGTTGAATGTTGGTTTTGAAGGTTTCCAATGTTTTATGCATCAAACTTATGTGATTTATTGCTTGCATTTTATTTATTTCAGATACATTATGGTGACATTCAACCCACTTATGGTTATCTTAAATCAAAATAAGCTTATTGGTCAAAGTTACTTGGATTGGAAAAGAAATCTGGACATTGTCCTTATTGCAGATGAGTACAAGTTTGTGCTCGACACACCTGCTCCTGCCCCTTTGGGACCCGAATCTACTGAAGAGCAAAAGGAGGCTCATAAGAAGTGGCACAAGGCTGATGAGATGGCTCGTTGTTACATTTTGGCCTCGATGTCAAATGTTTTACAACAGCAACATCAAACTATGCCTAGTGCCGCAGCTATGATGTTGAGCCTCAAAGAGCTTTTTGGTGAGAAAGATAGGGCTGCCCGCTTTGAGGCTATGAGGAAGATCATGTCAACCTCTATGCCAGATGGAGCGTCCGTGAGGGACCACAGTCTCAAGATGATGGAATATCTGAATGAGATTGAGGTCCTCGGAGGGTTAATCGATAATGACACCAAGATCGATATGATCCTACACTCGCTCCCAAAGTCTTTTGAGAACTTCCGTGTAAACGCGATCATGAGTAAGAAGGATTATACTTTAACCGAGCTTCTTAAGGAATTGGTCGCGGTGGAGGGTCTCATGGGTAAACGACCACAAGCCAATGTTACTGTCCAGGCTGGACCTTCTTCGTCTAATGGCAAGAAGAAGAAAAAGCCTTTACAGAAAAAGGGTGGTGGTGAAAGCAGTGGGAGCAAGAAACTGGCGCCTTCTGGTGGCGTTAAAAAGCAGAAGGGCAAATGTTTCAAGTGCAACAAGACAGGACATTGGAAGTCTGATTGTCCCCTTCTGAAAAAGGAAAACTCTGGTACGTCTCTCGCTTTAGTTGTTGAAACATGTTTTGCGGCTTGTTCTGCCTTTTCTTGGGTAGTAGATACAGGAGCCACTGACCATGTTTGTTATACCTTGCAGGGGTTTCTGCAGACAAGGGAACTGAGTGAGGGCGAGATTACTATTAGTTTGGGCAATGCTTCGATAGTATCGGTGGTTGCAGTGGGAGACGTGCACTTATGTTTTTCTAATTCTGTTTTAGTATTAAAGAACGTTTTATACGTGCCGAATTTTCGGAGAAATTTAATTTCTGTTTCGAAGTTATTTTTAGATGGATGCTCGGTTGTTTTTAATGACAATGTTGTTATTATGAGAAATGACTCTTTAATCTGTTCTGGCACGTTAGAAAACAATCTTTATACTATTACGTGTGCATATCATACTGTGACTGAAGCTCATTCATCATCATCATTAAATAAGAGAAAGGAACCTTCTAAGTTGAATCAAACATACCTTTGGCATCTAAGATTGGGTCATGCCAACCTAAGAAGGATTCAAAGACTAGTAAGTAGTGGGTTTTTGGAGTCTCTCCAAGTGGAACCATTCTCAGTCTGCGAATCCTGTTTGGAAGGCAAGATGACCTCGAGGCCTTTTAAGGCCAAGGGTAATAGGGTTAATGATGTGTTGGAATTGATTCACTCTGATTTGAGTGGGCCTATGACTGTTCAAGCTAGAGGAGGTTTTGAGTACTTCGTCACTTTCATTGACGATTACTCAAGATATGGATACATCTACCTGATGCGCCACAAGTCTGAATGCTTTGGCAAGTTCAAAAAATTTAAGGCAGAAGTGGAGAACCGTCATGGTAAGAGTATCAAGTCACTGCGTTCTGATCGTGGTGGCGAGTACCTTAGCAACGAATTTAGGCAATACTTATTAGAGAACGGGATTAGATCCCAGCTCTCCGCGCCTGGTACTCCGCAACAAAATGGCGTGGCTGAGAGAAGGAATAGGACTCTATTAGATATGGTGAGATCGATGATGAGTTATGCTTCATTACCTACCTCTTTTTGGGGTTATGCCTTGGAAACAGCAGCGTACCTTCTAAATTATGTACCTTCTAAAGTGGTTCCAAAAACCCCGATTGAATTGTGGTCTGGGCGAAAGCCCAGTCTAAACCACATTCGGATTTGGGGTTGTCCAGCACATGTGCTGAACAAGGAAGCTGATAAGTTGGCACCTAGAACTGAAGTACGGTTGTTTGTAGGATACCCTAAGGGAACGGGAGGTGGTTATTTTTATAGTCCTAATGATCAGAGGGTGGTGGTGAGTACCGATGCCCGATTTTTAGAAGAAGACTATATGAATGAGCATAAGTCCAATACTGAGATCATTCTAAATGAGTTGAGAGGAGACAATGGCACACCGAGTGTGCAAGAGGAAATACCACAAGAGACTGCACAACGTGGCGACTCTGATGAACCTTTGTATACATTGCCTCGTCGTAGTGGGAGGGTTGTTCGCCAACCTGATCGTTTCATGTTTGTGGGAGAGTCTATTGACTTGATTCCAAGCGATGAACATGATGATAACGACCCCTGGACATACAAGGAGGCAATCAAAGACAAAGATGCAGAGTCTTGGCACAAGTCCATGGATTCAGAAAGTCAATCTATGGATGCTATGGAAGTGTATGACCTAAGTGAACTTCCCCACGACAAGAAAGTCGTTGGGTGTAAGTGGGTCTACAGACGTAAGAGAGGGTCTGATGGGCAGATTACTGCTTTTAAGGCACGGTTGGTGGTAAAGGGTTTTACCTAGAAAGAAGGAATCGACTATGACGAGACCTTCTCACCAGTAGCCATGCTAAAATCGATCCGGATTCTCTTATCCATAGCTAATCACATGAACTATGAGATTTGGCAAATGGATGTCAAGACAGCTTTCCTTAATGGAAATTTGGATAAGGACATCTATATGCAGCAACCCGAGGGTTATGTGAAGAAAGGCCAAGAGCATCTAGTCTGGAAGCTGAAAAAGTCTCTTTATGGGCTAAAACAAGCTTCCAGGTCTTGGAACATTCGTTTTGACGAGGTGATCAAATCTTTTGGATTTGAACAATGTCAAAATGAAAGTTGTGTGTACAAGAAGAGTGACAGAGACGTAGTGGTATTCTTAGTATTATACGTAGATGATATTCTTCTTATTGGCAACAATGTGAAAGTATTATCAGACGTAAAGGTGTAACTTTCAGAACAGTTTCAAATGAAGGATATGGGAGAAGCATCGTACATTCTTGGTATTAAGGTCACTCGTGATCGAAAAAAGAGAATGTTGTGTTTATCTCAAGCGTCTTACATTGATACTGTGATTGCTCGTTTTGGCATGCAGAATTCCAAGAAGGGTGTACTACCTTTCAGACATGGAGTCCCTCTATCTAAAGATATGTGTCCTAAGACACAGAAGGAGATAGAGGAGATGGCTAAGGTTCCTTATGCTTCGGCTGTAGGAAGCCTTATGTATGCGATGCTGTGTACGAGGCCTGATATTTGCTATGCAGTTGGCATGGTAGCAATATATCAGTCTAACCCTGGTCAAGGACACTGGACTGCTGTTAAGCATATTCTCAAGTACTTGAAAAAGACTCGAGATTATATGCTAGTATACCAGTCAAATAGTTTGATTCCTTTGGGTTATACCAATTCAGATTTCCAAGCTGATCAAGATGAACGGAAGTCAACCTCGGGTTATGTGTTTATGCTGGGAGGCGCAGCCATGTCTTGGAGAAGTGTGAAGCAGAAATGCATCGCGGACTCCACTATGGAAGCCGAGTACGTAGCTGCCTCAGAGGCCGCAAAGGAGGCTGTCTAGCTGCGTAATTTCTTTCTGGAATTAGGGGTATCTCAGAGTATGCCGATGTGTATCACTGTTTATTGTGATAACGCGGGTGCAGTGGCAAACTCGAAAGAACCTAGAGCCCACAGAGCAAGTAATTAAACACATAGAGCGAAAGTACCACATTATACGAGATATCGTAAATCGAGGAGACGTGGCTGTAGCTAAGATTGCATCGTTGGATAACTTGGCTGATCCTTTCACAAAGACGCTGGCAATAAAAGTCTTTGAGAAACATGTAGAGGGTCTTGGTTTACGATGTATTACAAGCTAGACTTTGAGTATAAGTGGGAGAAATGTTGATGTCTTTATGTGTATACTAAAACTTAAGCTTTAGTATAAGTGGGAGATTGTTGGTGTATACTGTAAAGCAAACTTTTAGTGGGCTTTTGTGACGTATATTCGATTTCCTTTTATCTGAAATAAATGGTTTTTCACATTATTGCATTCTTTGTGATTACTTGTATGTCTGCTTATCTTGCATTGTAGACGATGTGGTGGGTTTGTAGTCACACAGAAGATCACATTGTCAGTTCCTTGTAACATATAAACAGTATTCACAATTGAGATAGTTATGGACAAAACTATTGGTTTAAGTTGTAGTATAAACTTGTTAGTGGTTTGTCTTGGCACTATGCCAAATTATGCGTTTTACAGCAGTTGAATAACAACGGTTATTTTTAAAACCGCTGTTAAAAATTTAAAAACCGCTGTCATATGCATCTTTTTTCAGAACCGCTGTCATAGGGTCCATTTGTGCGCTGATAGACAGCGGTTTTTCGTAACCGCTGTGATATGTTTTAGTTATGCGCTGTAATAGCTTCTCTTATGGAATATAATCAAATTAATATTTAAAAATAATTAAATAAAAAAATATTATAATTTATTTTTTAAATTACTGATTTTTTTTATGAAATACAATTAAATTCTCAAAAATAAATATATTAAAAAAATCAATTAAAAAAATAAATCTTGTAATTAATCTTCAAAATTGTATTTGATTATTTCATATTTTTAAGATTTTATTGATTTATAAAGAATTTTATTTTTAAGTTTTATTATTTTTTAAGTTTTATCAATTAAGAAATATATAATGATTAACACAATATACGATTTTGTTTAAACAAAGATATAAGTTTAAAAATATTTATTCCTATATATTACTATATTATTAATAAAAAAAATCAAGAAAATCTATAAAATATCAGTCCTGTATATTATATTATTATTAAACAAATTAAGAAAATCTAATATTTTTTCTTATCTCCCCCAAGAGCCCCTCTTTCTATGAGAGGGGTCGCCGTCAGAGACACATTTTTCGCCTGCATTGCACCCACCATTGTCCGTCGTCGCACGGTAAGGAGAAATAAATTGATCATTCATTGCTTCTTTTTTTTATTGGTGTGGAAATTGATTATTAGATTTCATGAAATCAATGAGAAGTTCTAAAATGTTAGAGAAAAACATACGAAACAAATTAAAGAATTAGGAAAAATCTAGAAAAAAAAAATCACGCCAGTTCATAAACAAATAAAAAAGAAAGATGTATGAAAATTCCCCTAATCATTCTCTTTCTATATATCTTATAAAAAAAAGGTTGACTCCTTTGGGAAACACAAGACTTTCAACATATATCCTTAATTCACCCTACCATAAAAAGAAAAAAAAATTATTTTAATCAAATTAATAAAAAAAATATTATTTGAGATATATATTTATAAAAAAGAGAAAAACGTAAATATATAAATTATCCCTAAAAATTATATATAAATATATAAAAAGAGAAAAACTTATAACAGTAAATATCCTTAAAAAATTATATATAAATTATATATAGCAGTTAAAATTAATATATATGATTAATTAATAAAAATAAAATAAAGAATTTTATTTAAGATAAATATATATAAATCAATAAAAAAATATCATACATTTTTTTTCTTTTATTTTTAATGAATTTTGCTTTAAACACTGAAAATGGGAGTAGAATCTGAGTTGAATTAAAAAAAGAAGATTATATCCTAAAATCTATTTAATCCGGATAAGTTTTAAAATAATTATATTTAATTATTATATGGTTATAAAATATATTTGATATTTTAATTATTATATGGTTATAAAATAAATTTGATATTTATTTAAAATAATTTCTAGGTTTTATTATTGTCATGTAAATATAAATTTTATTGGTCTTTTAAAATTTGTATCTAATATGTACAATACAGAGTTATATATATTATATATATCATAAATTTAATTAAATATTATATTATATATAACCGTTCCACCACCCCTGTATATTTTATGTGAGAGTGTGCGGTTAATTAAAATGAGTGTGCGTTAATTAAAATATAAATTTCATCCCACCACCCCTGTATGTGTTAAGTGAGAGTTTGCGGTTAATTAAAATATAAATTTAAGTGCCGTACATTTAAAATCTAAATTTCAGCGTCGTACATTGACCATGGAAGAAAAATGCCTTGTGCACATAATCTCTCGCGCCTCACTCGCGTGTGGACATTCCATATACTCGCACAGTTGTTCCCATCTTCATTCCACATTGTTCCCTTCTTCATTCCACATACTTCAGCTTCAGCAAGCACTTGGCACCTTCTTTCTTTGGAACACAAGATTCGTGTATGGAACGCTGTGCTTGTACATTAACCTCCTCTTATGAATTTTTTATTTTTTTTAAGTATCTTATATGCTTATTGTATATACTTTAGTTGGCATTTAATGTTGACCATAAATAGAAGGAAGGGTGTTTGATGTAAGTGGGGATCCAAGTGGAGAAACTTCAAAAAAATATCTCATAAGAGAGTTTGTCTACAAAATAGTGTCCACTAAATTCAAGGTAAGATTCTTGCATTGTACATAAGAATAATATTTATAATTAACATACTCATGTATCTACTTTCATTTTTTTTTTTACTTTAGGAGCTGAGTAGCAAAGCGTTCGGCGGAGAATGTAAGTAATTACAACCATCATTTTTATTATATGTTAATTACACTCATCATTTTTATCATTTTTATTATATGCTAATTACACTCATCATTTTTAATGATTGATGATCTCTTCATTATCAGAGATAACGACATTGATAGAGCCACTATTTGACTTGAAATTGGCTTGAAGGACATAAGAATAAAGATATGGAGAGTTTAACGGGTTGATCTGAAATGAAACTCAAATTGACAAAGTACAGTGGGCTACATGCGTGCAACCATACGTGCGTTGGGAGTGCGTGCAACCATACGTGCGTTGGGAGGGATTGCTAATTAACGAATTTATTGTAATAGTCTAGTTGAATTTATATATATACATAAATGTTTTAAGCTTTTGTATTTTATTTTTATTAATTTAGCAAATGAAAATTTCATTATTTTTTTAAAAATATTGGATATATACAACAGCGGCTAATAACCGTTGTTATAGCTAATACAACTGCTATTATAGAGAAAGTACAACAACGGTTGTTAATAAATAACAGCGGTTAAAAACCGCTGTAGAAATTAAAAAACAATAGCGTTTAAAAACCGTTGTAGTAATTCCAAACAACAGCGGTTAAAAACCGCTGTAGTAAATTCAAACAACAGCGGTTCATAACCGCTGTCATAACTAATAAAACCGCTATCGTAAATATTGCAAGGGGTTCAAACTGAGCACATACCACATCGGTTTTTATGGAATAACAGCGGTTAATAACCGCTGTCTATTAGCGCCCCCTTTTTACAGCCCTTATTACCACAGCGGTTACTGATTCCAATTTACAGCGGTTTTTAACCGCTGTCTATCAGCTTATTTGGCACAGTGTGGCCATTAGTTTATACTAGTGCGCTGTGGCGTATTGAATGGATCACAGATAAGACATGTTCTTCTGTTCTGACTGTTATGAAGAACTAGAAGTCTTGGTGACTTTTATGATTCTTAACCCTAAGTGTGATATTTAGATGTGTGGGGTGCTTGTTCACTACTTTGATGTACCATAGGTGAGAATCTCGATAGATTCTTCACGCTCTGTATTTTGGGTAGTGGCATCGCTCGCATGATGTCTACTTATTGGCATTAGGGCACCGTGCCCTGTACATCCAAGCTGATGATGTCCCCTTGAGGAAACTCATAAAGGATTGTCGTATTAAACCCTGCAGGTGGATTTAATCCGTACGACAACAAGGTTGAGTGGTACTACTCAAGGAATTATAGTAATTAATTATTTAAAGAAGTCGGGAGCTTTAATAATTAATGGACGTGCGATATCTTAAACACGGGGAATTATAAAGTCTAATAGAAGCCCTGATTCGGTTCGGGATAGGACGGGAGTGCAACATTAATTCTCTAGTGGAATGAATTAATGTTCTGGGGCCAAATTATATGTTCTGGGCTGAACATAAGAGTATTTGGGCCTGTAAGAAGCCCAAGCCCTATACCTTCTAATGGATCCCTAGTCTGGCCCATGAAACTTATGGAAATTATAAATAGGAGCCCTAATTCAGTTTTGAAACCCTAGCACACACGAAATAGAGAAAAACGGTTAGGGTTTCAAGGAGACGAAATTGAGGCACCTTCTCCACGTTTGATAGCACGCCGTCCACCCGGTGTTCGAGCGAAGTTGGGAGACAGAATAGAAGATCTGTAGATTGGAATCAACGCCTCGATCTTCAAGGGTAACAGATATAAACTATGTTTTAGAAGCATGTTTAGGTTTTATTTATTTATTTATACGTTTGGCATCCGACAACGATTCTGGTGACGGACCGCCTTCGCCGGCGTGTTCCAGCACTAACATTGGAGTGATCCATTTTGGAAAAATAGGAACTAGAATATTGCAATTCACAGCAGCAGCTATCTTCATGATCAGATTCCACAACTTCCGATCTGGAACTTCCATGAATTTATCAAATATAGCATAAAGTTCTTCAGAACTATCAGCTTCACCAAATTTACGAACAATCCAGTGATCTAACTCCCATTGCAACTTGACTTTGAACCAATCTTTACGATGTTCATCATCAATGATGTTGTCAATGAACGCATCTTCAACTAGATCTGGATTAGCTTTCAGCTTCCGTAGTCTTCTAATATGCTTACCAATCTTCTTCCTGCAAGCATACTTAGATTCATCATCATCATCAATCTTCTGTTTCTTCACGACTGCAGTTTCTTCTTCTTGTTGATCTTCAATCACAAGCTTTCTTTTGACTTGTCTGGTCTGAACCTCAGCTTCAGGAGACGCAACACTTTTGCCCTTTAGCTGTCTCTTCTGCTCTTCAGCCTTAGCTTGTTCAAGATCTGCCTTCTTAACTAGCCTTCCTCTCTTGGGATATCTTAATTCTTCTATCGCAGACGCAGCAGCCTTGACTTCAGGTTCAACACTAGACTTTTCAGCAGCAATAATAACTCTACTCGTGTCTTCCCCCTGTTTTGGGAATGGCATGCAGTATTGATCGCTTCTGCCCAAAACTTCTGAGGAGTATTATACTCTGTCAGCATGGTCCTGCAGGCCTCCTTAAGAGTTCTGTTCCTTCGCTCTGCTACTCCATTTTGTTGTGGTGTCCTACCTGCACTAGTAAGGTGCTGGATGCCACGCTTAGAACAAAATTCTTTAATATAGTAGTTAATGAATTCAGTACCCTTGTCACTACGGATCTTGACAATGGACTGATTCTTCTCAACTTGTATCTTCTTCAACAAATCAGGTAGGAGTGTTTGTGTATCACTCTTCTTGTGTAAGAAGACTACCCAAGTGAACTTAGAATAGTCGTCTACCACAACAAGTGTGTACCTTCTACCGTTCAAGGTTGGAGGAGTTATTGGGCCATGTAGGTCCATATGTAGAAGTTCAAGAACTCTACTTGTTGAGAGAGTTGGAATAGATTTAAATGAACCCTTTACCTGTTTACCTTTCTGACAAGCATTGCATACATGTGATTTGTAATAAACTTCGTTGGGTAAACCTTCAACAAGGTAATCTCTTGCGATCTTATTAATCACCTTAAAGTTCATATGACAAAGGCGTCTATGCCAAAGCCAACTGATCTCTTTGGGTGTCTTAGTAAGAAGACAAGTGTCCCGCGGACAACTATTCCAATTCACAATGTACACACTGCCTTGTCTTATGCCAATAAGTAGTACGGTATGAGTCCTCTTGTCTATGATTTCGCACTTTTGACTTTTGAACTGCACTTTGTAACCTCGATCACAAAACTGTGAAACAGATAGTAGATTATATTTCAAACCTTCTACGTATGATACATCTTGTATCTCTACGTCGCCATTTCGGATATAGCCAAAGCCTTTTGTGATGGCTGTAGAGCTATCACCGAATATAACCTTTGGTCCTTCTTGCTCATGGTAGCTTGAAAGAAGTGTCTTGGTACCAGTCATGTGGTTCGAACAACCACTGTCTATGTACCAAGTTTCTCCTATTGAGCCACCCTTCTTGTATAGATCGAGTCGACCCTGCATTAGATGATATTTCATAATTTAGGTACCCTTCTTGTCTATTGGGGTCCTGGGGGGTTAGTCGAGTTCAATGGAATCCAAATATACATTGGAGTCCTGAGCAAGTTTGATCTTCTAAGCTTTCGACCATATTTGTTGCAAAATAAGAACCTGTTGTCCTTGTCTGGCCTATCAGCAGTTCTTGGGTCTACTCGTCTGAGGTAGCCTTTTGACTTAACCTCTACTTGAGTAGGCACCGGCCTGTGATAATCAGAATAGGGCTTGTATGCATTGGGGCCATACGGTTTATAGACATGTTTGTAGGCACCGGCCTGTGATAATCAGAATAGGGCTTGTATGCATTGGGGCCATACAGTTTATAGACATGTTTAGGTCTTTCTTCTCCTTCGATATCATACGATTCAGGCGGAGGATATAAGACGGGTTGAATACGATATTTTGAAGTCACTTTCCTAGGCCTAGACGAGTAGAGCTGAGACTGCCTTATGAAAGGAGGTCTAGGCTCTTTCCATCTAGTTTGTACTTGTCTAGAACTTGTCTCCTCAGGATACCAGTCCTCATATCTGACCTGATTAGGTCGTCCACGGTTTCTAGTCTTTTGTTGACTTGTTTTAGACGACACAGTCTTGTTGTTAACATTCTTTTTACCACCCTTGGTAATTGGAATGTTAACTTGAGTCTGTTTGGGTACAGTGCCTTCAGATGGGGTTCCAATATCGTATATCATTGGTCCTTTTCCTTTATCATTAGTCAAAGAGCTTGAGATGAAAATAGTAGGGTTCTTAGGGACTTGAGTAGACGAGCTGGGTGTCTCAGCACCTATGCCTGTCTTGTCAGCAGGAGCCCTATACCTATCTGACAGTTCAAGGTTAACCTTAGAGGAGTTAACCAGGTCAGTAAGTTTAAGGTCTAAAGTGGCAACCTCAGTTTCTAAGAACTTATTACGTTCTTCAAGCTTTTTGCACTTGCCTTTTAAAACATTGAATTCATGTTTCTCAGTAGCATGTGTCTTAAGTAGGTTTTGATACAACTTGTCTGTCAATGCACACTTGTCTTTGAGTTGACTCAACTCTTCTTGCAAGCGTTCATTTAGGACTGTTATATTAGGATCTACTTTAGACTGAGCTTCCTTAAGATCAATGATTTCTTATTTTAAAATGATGTTTTCGTCAGTGACTTCCATGAACGCCTTATTAGCGAGTAGGAGGTCTTCTTCAGTCACACCAGTAGAGTGATGAAGACTACTCCCTACACCACTATCGGCTGTATCACTTTCATCAAAGTCTGATTCATCACATGATTGAAATGAAGTTGCAGATGATACCTCTTGCTCAATTTTAGCCATGCAGCAGAGTCCATCATCTACTATAAATGCTTCATCATGATCAGACGGGTAGCTAGACGAAGACGATGGTAACTCGTCTAAGTCCGTTTCAGAGTCATTATTAGCCATCATTGCCTTCTTACCCCTGTTGTATCTTCTTTCCCTTCTTGCCTTGCGCTCTTCACGATCATCAGTGCTCAGGTCTGGACATTCGTAAATGTAGTGACCTGGTTTCTCACAGTTATAGCATAAAGGATCGTTAGTAGACTTTTTAATAGGTGATTTATCCCTGCGCTTATCTCGTCTATCAGAACGCTGAATCTTCCTATCATCGGACTCTCTATCTCGTCTGTTACTTTTCGAGACTTCGTCTCTCCTTTCAGACGAGTTTCGGTCTCGTCTGGTCTCAGACGAGTTCTTAGAAGTCGAACCTCTATAGTCTCTATAGAACTTTTTATATCTACCATAGCGTTTGTTTAGTCTGTCGAACTTCCTAACCATAAGGTTCATCTGATCTTTCAGACTTAGATCAGACTTGTCTAACTCGTCTCTTATGCTAGTAGGCTTGGACCTGTCTACTCTAGAGCTCTTAGACGAAGTAGACTTAAAGGCAACATTCTTCGACACGGCTTTCTCCCTATCACTACTGGCAATTGGTTCTTCCTCATCTAATTCGAACTCATGCGCCTTAAGAGTCTGGAACATGGTTTCTGAGGGCCACGAGTCAATATCTTGTGTGGATTTAATGATCATCTTGACCATTTTCCATCTTTCATCCAAAGCCTTCAAGATTCTCAAGTTAATCTCTCTTTCAGTATAAGTCTTTCCTAGTACTTCAAGATCATTCATGATTTTAGTAAATCGAGTATCCAATTGATCAATGGATTCACCTGGCTTCATCTTAAATGTTTCAAACCTTTGAACAGTTGTGGACAATTTGCTTTATTTGATCAGCGTAGTGCCATCACAAAAAACAGCTAGTTTGTCCCACATTTGCTTGACAGTCTTACATTTTAACACTTTACCAAGATACTCGTTTGGCAGGGTGTGTAAAATATAATTCTTAGCAAGACTATCCAAATTGTTTTGACGCATTTCTTTAGAAGTCAGTTCTGACCTTGGTTTAACAATCAACTCTCCAACTTCTTTGGTTGGGTCCAGTGTAGCAGTATTTCTGATCATGGTAACGACTGGTCCTTCTTTGATCACAGATACCATCAAATCATGAGTTGAGCTGAAAATGGCTTCCATCCTCCACTTCCAGTAGTCGTAGTCCTGAACAGAGAACTTGGGAAGTTTGTTAGCACTTATCTCAAGAGACATGTTTTAGCAGTTTGATCACATAGGATAATAACAAGAAATCAAGATACAGATATATCAAGAAAGTGTGGTATGAATAAGAACAAAAACGAACCAAGACTTCTCCGAAAGTCTTTAAATGTTATCAAGAAACAGCAGTTCGAAAACTACTGCTCTGATACCACTTGTTGGTCCCAAGTTGAGTTAATAATATTGAGTAAGCTAGTAAAAGTCTAGAGGGGAGGGGTGAATAGACTTTTAAAAATCTTTCAATATATCAGAATACGTAATGCAGAATTAATCAAAGTAACAATGAGCCCAATCTAGTTTATACTCAACTTATATTCGAAATTCGAACTTCTGTATGAACACTCTACTTGTCTTGTTCAGATATGCAATTAATCAATTAAGCAATTAAACAAACAAGAAAGTAAATCAACACACAACGATTTTATAGTGGTTCGACAACTTGTCTACGTCCACTCTCACAACTCCAGTCGTGAAATTTATTAACTCTTCCAATCGAGTGTTCTTGTGATTTTAAGTCCCAAGATATAAGACTTAGATCTTCTCGAAAACACTACCAAGTGCCTCTTCGATCTAACTAGTTATTTTACAAGTAACTAGCAACTTGAAACAGTAAACACAAATAAAACTTCTCTTCGTTCAGTAGTAGCCTTCTTGTTCTTCACTTGTCTTCTGGCTTCTTTCTGAATCTTCTAACTCTGAGAGTATTTACTTCACTTGAATGTAGAATATCAATGCTTCAGTAGTTTTTCAGTAGTCTCTAATGAATGAATACCTTGCGGTATTTATAAGCTTCCAATTAAAGAACTTTTAGTTGTGTAACCAACTTATCTTGAAAACTAACTTATAACTGATTCTTCTTATCTTTTCACGCGTTTCTTCAGTTAATTAGTTATTCCTTAACTAACTCTTCAATCTTTATCTTCAATACGCTTTTATAACTAACTCTTTAATTCTTGTTGACCTGTCTTGTCTTGTAATCTTGCGCACCTGTCTTGTCCAGTAGTAGTAGACTTCGTCTTCTACTTGTCTTGTGCTGTAGACTTCTTCTTCAGATTACATCAAGAACTAATCTAGTCCTATTATCTAATCCTAACAAGACTATTACATTACATTAAGCTCTTGTTACAAAGCTTAGTCAACTTAAGAATCTATACAACAAATATACAATCAATACAATCGAAATATGAGTTTCTATACAACTTCAAATAGCTCAATATAAAACCTAACAAATATACAAAGTACTTATAACTTGTACTTGTCTTTTTCTCTTTTATACTTATCATGTTAACTTTATTTGTCTTATGAACTAGTACTTGTCTTGTGGACTAGTACTTGTCTTGTGAACTAGTCCTTGTCTTGTGAACTCTACTGATCTGTACAAGATGACTTCATAACTAGACTAGATCAGTCAACACTTAGAAAATATTCAAGTCTACTTTTGGCTTATCAAAACTTATCTTTTCATCATTTAGGACTTGTCTTTAGGATTCATATCCCAACAAGTATGAACTCATTAGTAGCTTGTAAAATATTATAAAGTTTATGTGCGAGCGTACACAAATGTCGCATCGATTTGGTGGCGAACAGACAAACTACTTTTTGCATTAATTTTTTTCATAACTTAGAGCAGTTTTAAAAATTAAACCTGAATTGAATTATTGGAGGTTTTCAAAAAATTAAAACATAATTTCAATGGTTGAAA
Organism: Galeopsis tetrahit; assembly: GCA_963675135.1. Classification (NCBI taxonomy): domain Eukaryota; kingdom Viridiplantae; phylum Streptophyta; class Magnoliopsida; order Lamiales; family Lamiaceae; genus Galeopsis; species Galeopsis tetrahit. The sequence continues at coordinate 33,019,745 of OY776127.1, forward strand.
GTTACAAATTTAGTGTTGTGACAGTTTTGGTCTAGTTTGAATTATCATTAAATCTGAATTTATTTTGACACTTTTGATCTATAGTTTTTTGTCAAATGAATTATTGCCTCAATAAATCCACAGCAAATTCGTTTTCCTTGGGTTAGCTATATAAGCTGCAACCTATTAGATAGAAAAATATGAAATATTGAAAAAGATACATACTTATTCCGACAATTGTTTTTATCTCATTTTTTTGGCATTTCGGTGATAATTTTTAGGCAACATTTCAGTTCGCCTCAAGAAAATATAGTGTTAATTAGAGGTGTGCAATGGTCGGTTTGGTTAACCAAACCGCCCGTAAATCGTAAATCAAAGTCTAAACTGTTTTTTTTTTAAACCGTAAATCAAACTGTATTTATAAAAATCGTTCGATTTGAAACTAAAATAATTTGGTCGGTTTTGACCGAACCAAAATTTTACTAATTCTTTCCCTAAACAATAATTAATAAACAGATAAAACACAATCTCAATAGATAAAATAAAATCTCAATAATACTAAATATAATTTTGGACTTAGGAAGTTGAAATTGGATTATTAATTTATTACGTATTTGCCTTATTAGTTGAAAAGTAAAAACAAATGCTTTTATATATAATATTATTAATTTGGTATTTGCGAATTGGAGTAGTATAGTATTTAGTAAAAAAAAAAATTAAATAAAGTTTAAATATATAATATTAGTTCGGTTTGGTTCAATTTTTCATTGGTGAAAATCGTAAATCGAACCATACTAAAAAAATCAATTCTCAAAATCTAAAATCGAATCGTAAACCAAAAAAATAAAAATTGAACCATGTTTAATGGTTTGGTTTAGTTTAGTTCGGTCGGTGTGAACCATATTTTGCACACCTCTAATGCTAATCTCGTTGTATCCAGGGAAACAAATGTCCTAATTTTCACTAGCACCAAGAGTGAAGGACGTATTTTGTTTTAAGGAAATCGTGTGTACACGAGCCCCGATTCCTCGTTTCCTTAAAATTATTTTAGCCATCTACGACCCTCAATTTCTAACATTTTCAATATTATATGAGTTCATCTTCATTTAGATTATCTGACACCAAGTGATCTATGCACTCTCTTACCAAATCTTCATCAACTTCTAACGTTAGTGATAATACTCTTTCTTCCCTTACAAGATAGCTTTGCCCATACGTGGAACCTTATAGCTTTTGTGCCCCTCTACCTTCATAATCTCAATTATACAATTTTTTTGTAAACTCAAGAAAACATTGTTAAGTGTGGCGTGTTCTAAACTTTCAAAAGACATGATCACATTTTGAAGCAATTCATCCACATTGTAGCTTGATGTTTCCACCTGTAATGATTGTATTGTCCTAAACCACCCTAAGTCATTGACATTAATATCTAGTGAATTAGCTGGCAGTCTGGATATTGAGGCCATCTGATGATGCAACTCTAAATTCTGGATCAAAGTCACGAATGTGTGGTTTTGCATTGTCTTGTTGAATTATGATGTCTTTGCTTGCATTTTCTGACAATTTTGCCTTAATTGCTAGTACTAGGAAAAAAAAGAAAAGACTTGATGAGTGTAATGCCACCAATGTGTTGTAAATATTATATGTAAATTCACAACACATTAGAAGACTTACCATGTAAACTAGATGATGGAAATATATTCTGATAGTTTAAGATTTGTTACCCGATGCACATGACAATTTTTTATGACATCCTTAATGACTGACTCAGTAGATTTAGTGACCAATGTGCCTCTTAATTTGTTTTTGTTGTTTCTCTGGGCTGGTACCGTCTGTGTGAATGGAAATATGTCAACTTTTCCATCAAAGATGAGTTCACCCTCAGTTGAATAATGTGGTCTTATCACTACACACATAAACATGAATTTGGGAATGTACCTCTTACTTTTGCATGATCTTTATGACTTATTTTCCCCTGAGAGCAGATAGTGCCTCCCATTTGTCCTTGTCATGTAAAACCGTTTCTCATCAACGTGTATCACATTATGCATGGTTTGAAACTTGATGTTGGATTGTCTATCAAACTGCAATGCATTAAAGTTGTACTTGAGCCTTAATAACTTGTTTGCTTTTGTAAGATTAAGCTTTATGGCATTAGTGTGTGGTTTGATGACTCATTTTTTGGTCCACCTACCCACAATGCTGACATTTAATTTCCTAGCTAGTCTCCTAGTTGTACCTCTTTTCTCAAAAGGTATGTTCTTCATCATTGGAACGTCTAGTTGAACTTTTACCTTTCCTTGTATCACAATTTTTTTTTATGTGAACAAAATGGGAACTCCATCTAACACTTGTCGTCTTACAGCTTTCCAAGTGTATTGAATAGTTCTACTTACTCCAATTGATGCAACTGCTTCCTTTACCTTGCCCTTATGCACAACTCTGTTTGTGTTATTAGCAATGATGAATTGGAATATCAATTTTTTTGTTTGATGGAGAAAGATCGGGTGCTCTCCTATTGTCAAAGCTATTTTGTGAATTTATGGAGAATTTAATGTGTTTGTTAGGTAGAATGTGTATTTATTGAAAACTTAAATTCTAAAAGTTTAAGGGTGATTAGACATTTGTAATAGTGGCAGAAAAAATTTCCCATTTTTTTAGACTGTAATTTTGGGTTTTAAGTTGCAAGTTGTAACAGTGGAGGGAAAAAATTCTCCATTTTTTAAAATGTAATCCAGACTGATTAGACATGTCTAATTTAATTCAGTTTCATTTTTTTATTGTTATAGTAACAATTTAATTTATTCAAATTTCTTTTATGTTTAGTGCTTAAGTAAAATGATGTTGTGGGGGTATTAATTTTGTGGGTAATTTCTATGTTAGGAGTGTGCAAGTAATTTTGAAACGTTGAAATAAGAAAAATGTGCAAGTAATCACGAAATGAAGGGAATACTAAAAAGTGTAAACCAAACTTCATAGAGTTGGTACAATTGACTTAATTGAGTCACAATTTTAATTTAATATGAGGATTAAAAATCGAACTAAACAATTTAAAATATATTTAAATCTCTTAAAATACATGAGAAACACTTATGTGAAATATTAGTATATTTAAGGAATGACCAGAAATTTGCGAATCTTTTGCTAGTCATACCGGGTGATGTGTCAAAAAAGAACACACAACGATTAGTAATCTCACACTTAGGATTCGACGATCACAGGTTGGATTATAGCTAAGCTCTTCGTCTCCAAAAGACTTCAATACCTGCAAAAAAACCCGCCAGAGAGATCTCCGGCGCGGGTCCTCCGACGCTCAAGTCAGAACTGACGATCTCAAGGAAAAAGTAAGGAGCGATTTGTTCTAAGAAAGCACCTCGATAATCTCAATTCAATATTCTTGTTTCTCAGGAGTAATTCAGGTTCGTTTCAGCTTATATCAGTGCGCCGAAAAGTATGTCAGGGAACTTTCCGATGGATAAGTGTATCAGAATGTTAGGTTTCTGTAGTTAGATGTCATAAATAACCCGCACAAGGTCGTATAAATAGTACCTCTAGGGAAGGGTTATCCACTTCCCTTCTTTCTCTCAATAGCCAAAGTAGTGGGCTCAAGCCCAAGGCCAAATCTGCCTCCACTAGCTCGTCCGAGCTCCGAGAAAAGCGGGATATGTGTGACATCCCCACACGTCCCTTACCCATGAAGTGGGGTCCAAACTTGATGCGCACGTTCTACGATTTGAATCTCTAGGACCTAGAGGTACTCGAGAACCTCCAGGTTTGAACTCCATAAATATAGGTCCAAGCCCAACAATTCCCCTAAAAAGGTGGAAAACTTATGACTTGTTCATCTTGGGGCCGATTCTCCTCTTCATCTAGCCCACTGGTCTCAATCTCTATGGAATTGGGCATGAACTAAGCCCAATCCAACATCTCAAATGTCCATAATATATATCAATAATTGTTATCATAATAATCGATATAAGTAAATGAATAATTACGTAATCATATCCAAACCTCATAGGATATAACTCATCCGGATGCCTCGTGTCATTTTCTCATACGACGACACATTTTTTCCACATCAACCACTTCCCCTACTCTCGTAAAGTGGGTCACACTTATGAGAATAGGCCAGGTGTTTAATTAATCTTCGTATCTCCAGTACCTGCAGGGCCTTGAGGTCCTAGGCATTGTTGCAATTTCAAATCCAAGCAAATCCTGCTTCAAATATCAAAACACATATTCTGTGAGTGTAACATTCGTTTTGGGAATAAAATGAGAGTTTTGATTAAGATACAAAAACTCCCTAAGACATGCCAATTAGATAAGTCAAATTGAAATGAACATGTTTCAGGACTGTTGGAACATGTAGTTAAGGCTAGTTGAGAAGCTGATGTGTTAGGCAGCTCTTAGTGTACTTAGATGCACAAGTTGAGGGGAAATATATTCCTAAAAAGAATACAGGAGACAAGTCCCCTCAAGGCTCAGAATCAAATTGATCCTAAATCTGCCGAAGTACCTAAATGGACAACTATGCTGATCAAGTCAACTCAGTAATGTGTCAACCTTTCTGAAGACCAATACATCATCAAGACCAAGTCTACTGAAGTGTTTGTCAAAACTCAGAAGAGAAGATCAACAGAAATGTCTCACCACACTTGAACCAGAGCAGTAAAAGCCAACTTTGCTGATAAGGTCAAAGCTACTGATATGAATGCATGAATGATCAAGAAGCATCAACAAACATGCTATGAAAGAAAATGAGCCAAGTCATCTGAAAGAGCCTAGCCAACACTGCTGATAAGCAAAGTCTGCTGATTGTGATAAGCAGAATTGTCCAGATGATAAAAGAAGTTATCCTTATCATAGGACCAATGATCAGAAGTGATGTCCATGCTTGATCAAGTGAATCTTCAAGTCAGACATTGGGAAGAGTGCTTCAAAGTCAAGACAAAGAGCAAACATCCGTTTACTTCTCAAATTAAGAACATGTCACTTTCAAGAAACTGTCTTCCAGTTGCAGAGTTCAAGGAAGACACATATAGGCATTTTGAGGCTGTCTCTCCAACGGACATAACCTCAATTTGCTCTATAAATATAGAAGTGTGAAAACCATTTGAAGGCATCCATCTACAATCAAGAATCCTGAGATTCAAAGGAAACACTAATCCTTCAAGCTTTCTAAGAAACAATCTTAGTTTCCAGAAACACTTCTTCTAAGCTGAACTACATTGTATATCAATCAAAGCTTAGAGAGATATCTTATCCTATACACTGATCTCATTGTAGAGGATATCTCAACCTAGTTGGAACCAACATCAACCCTTATACCTTTTCAAAAGAAAGATTAGAAAGTTGTTGTAGTAGAAGTGTAAGGAATTGACTATTGAGAGAAGAACAGTTCAATTCTGAGTTGAGAAGAGAGTACTAAGACTCTGATATCCTAGGGATCAAGGCACCAAGGAGTGGTGTGGTTGATCAAGTGCACCTTGGCACTATAAAACAAGTAATTCCAAGAGATAAGGAATTATCCCGTTCAATCAGGGAAAGTGGATGTAGGAGCTCGAGTCTCTGAACCACTATAACTCTTGTTTTGATTTACTTTCAAGTACTTTCATACAAACAACACATTCATACACTGCACATAAACTAATCTTTAAAGGACATATATTCAATCACATATCTCATCATAAGTTGCCCATGTTCTCAATTGAGAACTACGACTTCTGGAAAATCAGAACGAGAGCTCATCTTGCATGCCTCCACACTGAAATGTTAAGAGTGATTACAAGGGGACCATGTGTATTCACTCAAATTAATCCTAGAATAACTGAAGCTCAAAGGGATGATGTAAGGGAGGAGATCCCCAAAGATGAAGATGATCTCACCACTGAAGAAAGAAGGAGAGATAATCTAAACTATCTTGCAATGAACACTCTCTACCAAACAATTCCAGATGCAGTAATGGGAAGAGTCCACCACTGTACAACAGCCAAAGAGATTTGGGACATCCTTGCTGAAATGTGTGAGGGTACAGACAAAATCAAGGAGAACAAACTCCAAGTTGCTGTGCAGAAGTTTGAACACTTCACAATGAAACCTGAGGAGTCCATTGATAAATTTGCTGGTAGATTCACTGACATTATGAATGAAATCAACTCACTGGGCAAGGTGTACTCCAAGAGAGAAATTGCACTCAAGATTCTAAGGAGTCTCACTCAAAAGTGGGATGTATATTCTGTAATGATGCAGAATACTAAAGATCTCTCCACCATGCCCATGCAACAAGTCTTCTCAGAACTCAAAGCCTATGAGTTTGACCTCAACAGAAGAAAGCCTGCTGAGGAATCTTCCCTACCAACTAAAGGAGTGGCATTCAAAGCCAAAGCTGCTGAAACAGAAATGCAGCCCACTCCAAGAGCATCAAAGTCAGTTTCTAAGGCTTAAATGAAGGAAGAATTAGCCCTCATGGCTAGGAGTTTGACAAACTCAACTCAAGGTTTGGTAGATACAAGAAATTGTACCAAGATAATAAGGTCAGGAGAAGGTACAACTCTCCTGAAGCCAAGGTTGAGGACAAAAGGCCTGAAGAAAGAAAGTCAGAGGACAAGTACTCTGACAGGAGGAAGTCCAATAGAGTTGAACCTTCATCATCAAGAAGAAGAGATGAAACAAAGAAAGATGATGATGAAGACATGTGATACAACTGCAAAAAGAAGGGCCACTTTCAGTATGATTGCCCTGAACTCAGCTCAAAGAAAGAAATGAGAGGCAAGCTAAGAGAGATAGGAGATTCACCAACAGAAAAGCCATGATAGCTGGTGATGACTCTCAAAGTACAGAAAGCTTCAACTCCTCTAATGATGGACTGTTCTCTAACAGTGATGATGTGTGCAACATGGCCATAGAAGATGATGAGGTATCTTCTACTTCTAGCTCACCATCAATCCAATCACAAAACACCAGTGAGATCAACCTGAACCTTTCCTTTGGAAAGTTGATGGAAGATTTCACTAGGTTGCAAGAATTTCATGATAACTGTGTGAGAGAAAATGAAAGGCTATCTATTGAACTGACAAAGCCTTCTGAATCTGTGGTTGATGTCAAGTCTACTGAGTTGTATCAACAAGTCTTGAGAGAACTTGAGGAAGCTTCTCTCAGGATAGTTGACCAACAAAAGCAACTTGATGGGCAACTGCTTATTCAGAAGAGAAAAGATTTTGAACTTAAAATTCTTCAAGCTAAATTTGAAAACCTCTCACATTAGTATGACATTCTTAAAATAAGTGAAGAGAGCCTGAGAATTAAGATATCTGCTATGAATAAATCCTCTAAGGCAATAGAGGAAATTCAAAGCTTCCAGAGACCTATGGCTCAAAAGAGTGGATTGGGATATAATATATTTGAATCTTCACCTTGTCTTAGTGTTGCTTCAACAAGTAACACTAAGAGAGTCTTTGTTAAGTCAGTGGCACAACAAGCTGAAAATGAACTAATTCAGCCACTGAACAAAGGAAAGGGCAAAATGCAAGAAGTGCCCACTCAAGTATTTCAGGGAAAAAGGCCCATACCTAAGGAAATGGCCAAAGCTCCTAAATACAAGAGGAATGGTGTTCAGCAGAGTAGACCCAATGGAAGGGTAACTTATCTAAACAACATTCAGAGAGGTTGTCCTAGGTATGTTCAGCCTAGGTCAACTCCCCTGAGGAAACCTCAGCTGAACAGACCTATGGTCAACTCTCCTCATGGGTACAATAAAATGATACAACCAAAACCCTTCATGCCAAAGGGTAATGGTCATCAATATGCCCATTCTCAAATATTCCCTCAAGCTGCACAAAGAACTCATAAGTTCAGGAGAAATGACAACTCTCCTGAAACTTACACAGTCAATACTTTCACACATTTTTTCCCAAAGACACTTAAGGGAAAAACTGTGTATATTGATGCTAGAGGAAAACAACTTAGCCACCTTGAATCAATCAGGGTAATTAGGCAAGTTTGGGTTCCTAAAGGTACAACTAACCTCTCAGGACCCAAAATTCAAAGGGTACCTAAAGCTTGATCTTTGCAGGTACCAAAGGGCCACAAGAAGCTGAGGAGCATGAACAAAAGGACAACATGGTACTTGGACAGTGGATGTTCAAGGCACATGACTGGAAACAAAAACCTCCTCACTGAATTCATTGAGCAAGAAGGCCCTAATGTCACATTTGGAGACAGCTCACAAGCAACAACAAAAGGTTATGGTACCTTGATAATTGGTAATATCAAGGTATCCAATGTGTCTTATGTGGCTGGTCTCAAGTATAATCTCCTAAGCATAAGTCAGTTCTGTGATAAAAGATATAATGTTGAGTTCACAAGGAATAAATGCTTAATCAGATATAAAACTCAACAAACCTTACTGACTGGAACTAGAATAGGAAATGTGTATTTTGCTGACTGGGACAAGTCTACTGATGCAACATGCTTTATTGCCAAAAGCTCAAATGAACAAAGGTTGTTGTGGCATAAAAGGCTAAACCACCTGAACTTTAAATCTATGAACAAGCTGGCTAGAAATGCATTAGTTAAAGGACTGCCAAATGAAGTTTTCATTAAAGAACATGTGTGTAAACCATGTCAAGAAGGAAATTAGATTAAAGCTTCATTTAAAGGCAAACCAGTCATCTCTACTGAAAGGGTACTTGAACTGTTACATATGGACTTATTTGGACCAATTACCTCTGCAAGCATAAATGGAAGAAAATACACATTGGTTGTAGTAGATGACTTCTCTAGGTTCACATGGGTAGTATTTCTCCTTAATAAGAAAGAAACTCAAGTCAAACTCTCTGAACTGTTAAAGAGACTGTCAAATGAGAAAAACCTTAATATAATCAAGATAAGATCTGATAAAGGCGCTGAGTTCATTAATTCATACATCAATGAGTATTGCACTAAAAATGGAATTGCCCATGAAACTTCAGCAGCTAGAACCCCTCAGCAGAATGGGGTAGCAGAAAGAAGAAATAGAACTCTTAAAGAGGCTGCTAGAACTTTAGTTGCTGATTCAAATCTACCTAAGAGGTTTTGGGCTGAAGCTATAAACACTGCATGCTATACTCAAAATAGATGTTTGATTACTAAGGGTCAAGGCAAAACCCCTTATGAACTCTAGAAATGAAGATTGCCTAAATTATCTTATTTCCACATATTTGGTTGTAAATGTTTCATTCACAACAATGAGAAAGAACAGTTGAAAGCCTTTGATAGCAAAGCTGATGAAGGGATATTTCTTGGATACTCCCAAATCAGTAGAGCTTTCAGGGTCTACAACTGTAAATCCCTTATTGTGGAAGAAACACCCCATGTTGTGTTTGATGAATCTATCTTTGAGATCAGGAATAAGAACCTGGATACTGATGATATCACACAAAGGACAACCAGACTGAGCCTAAAAGACAAAGATACCACATTCATAGAAGTTGTCTAGGCCAATCCTCCTGAAAACTTTACACTGGACAACACTCCTGAAGGCAATCTCCCTGAGGCAAACCCCACTACTGGAAATGATGAACTGAATGACCCAATCCCTGTTCATAATCAGGTAACAAATACCAATGAAGAAGCAGGCTCTGCCGAGGTAGTTAATGGATTAAACATTCAAGGGGAAAATGAAAATGGGGAAAATGCCAATGTCCCTGACATTGAGGACAACACCCCTGAATATAATCCTGAATTAGATCCTGCATTGAATTTTCCTTAATTTTATGATCCTAATGACTTAACCTTAGTAGAGGACAATTCTACTGAAGGGATCAGGAAAAGAAGGACTTGGTTAACTGACCATCCAACTGACCTGATACTTGGTGATCCAAGTGTAGGAGTCAAAACTAGAAGATTTCATGGTGAAAGTGCTTTGTTTTGTTGTTTTCTATCAGAACAGGAACCTAAGGACATTGATGAAGCACTTCAAGATGCAAACTGGATTACAGCCATGCAAGAGGACCTGAACCAGTTTATAAGAAATGATGTTTGGGAACTGGTTGGCAGACCATCACATCAAGATGTTATTGGAACTAAATGGGTGTTCAAGAACAAGAAGAATGAGAATGATGTGATAGTCAGAAACAAGGCCAGATTGGTGGCCAAGGGTTATTGTCAATCAGAAGGCATTGACTATGATGAGACATTTGCACCAGTGGCAAGGCTTGAAGCAATAAGGTTATTCTTAGCCTATGCTGCCCACAAGAGGTTCAAAGTCTATCAAATGGATGTCAAGAGTGCTTTCTTGAATGGAGTGCTGAAGGAAGAAGTCTATGTTGAGCAACCCCCAGGTTTTGAAGAAGGAAACCAAGTTTACAGACTAAAGAAATCTCTTTATGGACTTAAGCAAGCTCCAAGAGCTTGGTATGATACCCTGTCACAGTTCTTATTGGATCATGGTTTTGTCAAAGGGACAGTAGGCAGAACCTTGTTCAGAATCTGTGAAGGAGATGACATCTTGCTTGTCCAAATATATGTTGATGACATAATATTTGGATCACCCAATGAGAAGCTTTGTGAGAAATTTTTAAAGCTCATGCAAAGCAAGTTTGAGATGTCAATGATGGGGCTGATGAATTTCTTCTTGGGTCTTCAAGTCAAGCAATCAAAAGAAGGAATCTTCATCAATCAAGCTAAGTACACCAAAGAAATGATCAAAAAGTTTGGGTGTGCTACTAGCAAACCAGTAAGGATCCCAATGAACACAAATTGGAAGATGGATCCCGATGAGAATGGTGTTCCAACCAAATCTACTGAGTATAGATGAATCATTGGATCTCTCCTCTATCTCGCAGCCAGTAGACCTGACATCACCTTTGCAGTATGTGTATGTGCAAGATTCCAAGCCAATCCAAAGAAAAGTCATCTAGAGGCAACAAAGAGGATATTGAGGTATCTCAAAGGCACTAGGAATGTAGGCCTTTGGTATCCTGCTAATGACAACATTGAGCTAACTGGCTACCCAAATGCTGATTATGGAGGATGCAGAATTGACAGAAAATCCACTTCAGGAACATGCCAATTTTTGGGAAACAAATTCATTTCTTGGTTCTCAAAGAAGCAAAACACTGTGGCCACTTCCACTACTGAAGCTGAGTATGTTGCAGCTGGAAGTTGTTGTGCTCAAATTCTTTGGTTGAGACAACAACTTAGAGATTACAATGTCAACTCTACTGAAGTGCCCATATTTTGTGATAACAACACTGCAATAGCAATATTACAAAATCCAGTGTTACACACTAGATGCAAGCATGTGGACATCAAACATCACTTCATAAGATACCATGTGGAGAAGAAGGACATTAAACTGGTGAAAATTCACATAGATCACCAAAAGGCTGACATATTGACCAAACCATTTGCTGAAGCATGGTTCATGGAACTTTCAGCAGAGTTGGGACTTCTTGATCCAGGAAAGATGGACAAGTAAGCTCAAATAGAGCTTATCAATTAAGGGGAACAAATATGATCTTCAGCAGACTTGGGCAAGTCTACTGAGTCTCAGAAGAGTTGACCCAAATTTCTTCAGAAAAGTTGGGTAGAGCTTAGTTCAGGACACTTGTCCATGAAGGTTCAGGACACTTGTCCATGAAGGTTCAGGACACTTGTCCATGTAGGGTCAGATAAGTTGGCTTGGCTATCAAACCAAATCTTGGTCTGATAAGTACCTATTTTGGGAAATCATTGCCTAGGTTGATGGCTGTACCATTCCTCTTAAAGCCATCACCTTTACAAAGATTTAATTTGTCCCCTACCCAGAAAGTCACTATCAATGCATTTAATGCAAAGATTTAACTCTTGTTTGCATTAAACAATTATAGCCTACTATCTACCTTGATAACCCCCCAGCCTTTAACAAACCTTAACTTCACTCCCCACGTTTTGATAAAACAGTTTTCAAAACTGTAAGATTAAATTCAACTGTTGAATCAGTTTTGGCCAACTCTCCTGAATTAATCCTGGCCATCCAAAAACTGATTTCCTCTTTTCCCAACTGTTGAATTGCCTTAAGACTTACCTACTCAATGACAAGCATTCCTTTTGGAATATACTCTAAATCTTAAGAAGCCCACAAACTCTCATTTCTTCCCCACACATTTTATAACTCTTTGAAACACTAATTTTCTAAACTCTCAAACTTTTCACTATTCCATCAATGGCACCCAAAGCTAGACAGGAGATGATAGTTGATTTCACCAACAAGGAACTAGACCTTGATTTCTCATACCTTAGCCACAAAAACAACCTCATATTTGAACCCATCATCTCTTTTGAGAGTGAAGCACCAGAGGTTACCCCTACCTTGAGATGGCTAAGAAGGGCAGGACTCCAAAAGTTTATGGAGAACAAGCCCAGTTCTTGTTTGGAGCAGTACATGGTTGAGTTCTTTGCCTTTCTAAAATGGAAAGGTAAGGCAACTGGAGGAGATGTATCAACAAGGTTGACATATGTAAGTGAAGGAGATGAAGATGAAAAATCTCATAGGGTCAAGTTTACTGAAGAGGACCTTGAAGATGCCTATGGATTGCCTTCAGATGGAAGGAATCTTGAATCTTATGGAGCAGGGCATGAGCAAGAAGTGTCTCAACACTGGCTCAACACAAGAACACTCAAGCCTGAGTTTCTCACCTTGTTTGAAGTAGTGACTAAGAGCCTATTGAGCAACACTGGGAGCTTGGAACAAGTAAGCTCACCAGGGATAAGGATCATGACTGCTGTGATTAATGCTAGTTATAAGGGCATCAAGTTCAACTGGAGAGACTTCATCATGGGGGAAATGATGAAGGAGAAAGCCAAGTTCAAGGTGAAATCACACATGAAAGTGGTCTTGGAAGGAAAGCTGAAATATTGCACCAGGGCAAGTCTACTGATAGAGAGATTCTCCCACTACACTGAAATGCAGACCTTTGCAAAACCCCTTCCAGCCCAGAAAATCATGTTCAGAAAGCTTAGCAAGAAATCTGAACAGAGGAAGCAGCAGATGGCCAAACCTGCTGAAGAAAAGGTTGAAAAGAAGCCCAAGATGAAGCCTGGGACAAAGGCAAGGGCTGTGAAAATAAGGAAACTATCCAAGATCTCTACAGAAGAGAATTCTGGTGCTTCAGCAGAGGTGGATGAAATAGCTGCTGAAGGTGTACAATTGCCCTCAGATTCTAAGGAGATAAGGGAGAAATTTCCAATGATGGTGAAGAAGAAAATGGTTGTAAAAAGGATCAGGGAAGTTGTCCCAGAGGAGGAAGGAAGTGGAAGCTCGAGATCTAGCAAGAGAAGGGCCAAGCCTTCTGAAAAGATGCAAGAGCTTCAGGAGGAGCAGGCCTTGAAAATAACTCTAAGGGAAAGTAGAGCTGAAAGTAAAACAAAGTCAAAATCAAGGTTAAAGTCCAACTCTCCTGATTTTGGTACTCCAGAATCTAAGCTTCTTGAAACCCAAAATCCTGAGCCCAACTCTCCTGATACCCATAGAACCCCCCAAGATCAACCCATTACCCCTTTGAACCTAACCAAGAGATATTCTCCTGAGGGAGATGCTCAAAGAGGGCACATTGATGTACTTGCTGATATTGCAGTTGATGAGTCAAGACTGCTATCACCCCTTAATTCATCTATGCTTAATTACTCTAAACTCTTAGAAGCTGCCCTATTAGAGCCAACTCCCCTATGCAAAACCCCTTTAGGACCATTTCTCTCAACAGCACCTGAACAATCCATTGCTGAACCCAATATCCCTGAAGCCAATCTTGAAGCCAACCCTACTGAACCCAAAGCCAACTCCCCTATAACCCAAAGTCCCCAATCCAGTGGAGATGAGGAGGAGTATACCTATGAAGGTATGCTCAGAGGTGGAGCCAAGGCCACTGTGGATAGTTTGTATCCCATCCTTGCTGAATTCCCAAGATTGCAAAGGAATTTCCATGATTTGAGGGCTCTAGTTGAAGTAAAAGGCAAAACCATCATGGAAATTGCCCAAGTCATTCAGGATAAAGGAGCAAACTGGTGGCAGATTGAGGAAAGTAGGTTGCTACACTTTGCTGGTGTGCAAAAGATAAGATTCCTGATTGATGAGGAAGTCTTTACAAAGCTTGTAGCAGACAAGGTTGCTGAAGAAAAAGATAGAATTGCTAAAGGGATCAAGCACCCTGATAGCAGTTCTAATGATGATGACAACAATGATGATCCTACAGATCCCAACCCCTTGGTCCCAAACAGCCCACAATCCATTATCTTACCTATCATAGGAAGGGCTCTATATATTCAGAGGTGTTGACCAAAGATGGTAACACAACCAATGAGGATTCTTTTGAACCTGAGGCAAAGCTTAATGATGTTGAGGCCTCCCCACTAGAAGATGGTTTGGTTAAGACCTCATCAGTGTCAGAAAAGTTGGACACTGGCCAGTTCTTAACCATTCAGGATGACTCAGTGGCTTTAGAACCGAGCACTGTGATCTTCCAACAACTGCCTTCTTTGAACCCTATTGAGGGTGAAGAAGCTGCATGTTTAGGTGGTTGAGTTGAAAAGGATGATATAGTCAAAAAATCAGAGGGAGTTGAGGAGGAGAGAGATGTAGTCATCACTAGGATTGTGAGTGTACCACAAACAGAGGGTTATATAAGTGAGGAGGGGCATGCTATTCTTGAAGTAAAATCTGAACTTCAAGAATCCCTTGATGAGAGGAAGCCTGACCCTAAATGTGAGATTATTAATGAAGAAGGGAGAAAAGAACAAGTTGAAAATGAGAAGAAGACTGCTGATGTATCAGAGTCTTATGAAAAAAAAATTGAGGGTGATGAGAGTATTTTTGCTAACAAGTTTGATTTTTCTGACATTGCAGGTGTTACATTTGATCAAATCTTTGCTGATGAAATCTTCACATATGCTCCTGTCCACATTGACACAAGTCTAGCACAAATTGCTTTTGAGAAGCAATCAACAAAGTTGGACACTTTGGTCCATCAAGTGGAATCTGCCCATGCTGAGACTTCAGAAGCCTTGGATGAGCAAGGGAGAACTCTTGCATATGTAGAGATGAGGATAACTGGCTCTGAAGAAGTGGTGTTACCCACAATTGAGGCAAGAATCAGTAGAGTAGAGTCAGGATTGCAAATAATCTCCACTGAAGTTCAGAAAGCCAAAACCAGTATGGAAGCCTTCACCAAGGATGTTAAAAAGGACCAGAAACTGCTGAGAGACAACCACAATAAGAATGTCAAGGCTCTCAAGTTGGTTATCAAGCAAGCTATAGGCAAGAAAAGTGCTCTTCAGAAGAGAAGGGCAGACGAAATGAGGCTTGCTATGGTCAAAGAAGCTTCAGCAAAGTTTACTTAAGAAGTGATGGCCAAGATTGCTGAATCTGCAGTGGCCAATCTCACTGATCTACTCAAGTCCAGTTTAGATGCATCCCTGAAGACAACCATGGAGCAGGTTGTGGAACAAAAAATGAAACCCGTTCTTGCTTTCCTGAGCTTGAGCAGTGACGTGATGCAAAATATACATGATGAGAATGTATATTTTCTTGAGGAGATGAAGTCCCTGAACCAGGCACAGTCCCTGATGGCCTCCACAATGAGTGATCTCAAGCCCCAGTGCTTTGATGCTGCCAAAAAGGGGGAAAGAGAAAGAGTAAGGGCAAAAGGTGCCTTGATAATTGGAGAGGGAAGCAAGGGAAAGGAAAAAGTGCATGAGCCCAAAGGAAAAGGAAAAGGAAAAGGAAAAGCATTCCTAAATTTGGAAGAGTTAGATGAGGAAGAGCAATTGACAATTGCTATGAAGAACTCAATGGCCTCAGCTCAGGAAGAAGGAGCTAGACTTCAGCAAAGGCCTGGAGGTGAATCAACAAGGTTGGAAAGCAAGAGGAAAGCTGAAACCGTCACTGATTTTCCTAATAGCTTAGAGCTTCCTGCTGAATTCAGAATAGAGGAAGAGCCAACCCCAAAGAAGGCCAAAACTGTTGAAACTGTTGAAGTTGAAGAAACTGCTGAAATTGCCAAGGCTGCTGAAACTCGAGGAGATGTTGAGAAGTTATTTGAAGAAGGCTTTGAAGCTGAACCAAAGAAGAGAGCTCCAGTACTTGCAGATGATCCATCCAAGCTCTTTGAGGAAGGCTTTGGAAAAGATGCTGAAACTCAGCAAAAGTTGTCTATGATGAGAGCCAAGAGAAAATTGAGCAGTTGATGGAAGCTAATAGGGCAAGAGACAAGAGAAGAGAAAATTTTCAGAAGCCAAGGAGAAAGAGGGCTACCTACAACAAACTGAAGCCTCAGTTGCTGATCCAGATGGATACCAAATATCCACACATGGATAAATGGGTCCCCGTTCAACTTAATGATGATTTGGAGGAAGCCAAAAGGGAGTTTGTCTATGACTTCTATGTCATAGACAGATGGATGGAAGAGGATCCCAACATTAATTTGTTTTTGTTGTTTCTCTAGACTGGTACCGTCTGTGTGAATGGAAATATGTCAACTTTTCCATCAAAGATGAGTTCACCCTCAGTTGAATAATGTGGTCTTGTCACTACACACATAAACATGATTTTGGGAATGTACCTCTTACTTTTGCATGATCTTTATGACTTATTTTCCCCTGAGAGCAGATAGTGCCTCCCATTTGTCCTTGTCATGTAAAACCGTTTCTCATCAACGTGTATCACATTATGCATGGTTTGAAACTTGATGTTGGATTGTCTATCAAATTGCAATGCATTCAAGTTGTACTTGAGCCTTAACAACTTGTTTGCTTTTGTAAGATTAGGCTTTATGGCATTAGTGTGTGGTTTGATGACTCATTTTTTGATCCACCTACCCACAGTGCTGACATTTAATTTCCTAGCTAGTCTCCTAGTTGTACCTCTTTTCTCAAAAGGTATGTTCTTCATCATTGGAACGTCTAGCTGAACTTTTACCTTTCCTTGTATCACAATTTTTTTATGTGAACGTCTAGCTGAATAATTACGTAATCATATCCAAACCTCATAGGATATAACTCATCCGGACGCCTCGTGTCATTTTCTCATAGGACGACACATTTTGTCCACATCAACCACTTCCCCTACTCTCGTAAAGTGGGTCACACTTATGAGAATAGGCCAGGTGTTTAATCAATCTTCATATCTCCAGTACCTGCAGGGCCTCGAGGTCCTAGGCATTGTTGCAAATTCAAATCCAAGCAAATCCTGCTTCAAATATCAAAACACATATTCTGTGAGTGTAACATTCGTGTTGGGAATAAAATAAGAATTTTGATTAAGATACCAAAACCACATAAGACATGCCAATTAGATAAGTCAAATTGAAATGAACATGTTTCAGGACTGTTGGAACATGTAGTTAAGGCTAGTTGAGAAGCTGATGTGTTAGGCAGCTCTTAGTGTACTTAGATGCACAAGTTGAGGGGGAACATATGCTAAAAAAGAATTCAAGAGACAAGTCCCCTCAAGGCTCAGAATCAAATTGATCCTAAATCTGCTGAAGTACCTAAATGGACAACTATGCTGATCAAGTCAGCTCAGTAATGTGTCAACCTTTCTGAAGACCAATACATCATCAAGACCAAGAGCAGTAAAAGCCAACTCTGTTGATAAGGTCAAAGCTACTGATATGAATGCATGGATGATCAAGAAGCATCAACAAACATGTTATGAAAGAAAATGAGCCAAGTCATCTGAAAGAGCCTAGCCAACACTGCTGATAAGCAAAGTCTGCTGATTGTGATAAGCAGAATTGTCCAGATGATATGGGAAGTTGTCCTTATCATAGGACCAATGATCAGAAGTGATGTCCATTCTTGATCAAGTGAATCTTCAAGTCAGACATTGGGAAGAGTGCTTCAAAGTCAAGACAAAGAGCAAACATCCGTTTACTTCCCAAATTAAGGACATGTCACTTTCAAGAAACTGTCTTCCAGTTGCAGCGTTCAAGGAAGACAAATATAGGCATTTTGAAGCCGTCTCTCCAACGGACATAACGTCAATTTTCTCTATAAATACAGAAGTGTGGAAACCATTTGAAGGCATCCAACTACAATCAAGAATCCTGAGATTCAAAGTAAACACTAAGCCTTCAATCTTTCTAAGAAATAATCTTAGTTTCCAGAAACACTTCATCTAAGCTGAACTACATTGTATATCATTCAAAGCTTAGAGAGATATCATATCCTAGACACTGATCTCATTGTAGAGGATATCTCAACCTAGTTGGAACCAACATCAACCCTTATACCTTTCCAAAAGAAAGATTATAAAGTTGTTGTAGTAGAAGTGTAAGGAATTGACTGTTGAGAGAAGAACAGTTCAATTCTGAGTTGAGAAGAGAGTACTAGGACTCTGATATCCTTGGGATCAAGACACCAAGGAGTGGTGTGGTTGATCAAGTGCACCTTGTCACTATAATGCAAGTAACTCCAAGAGATAAGGAATTATCCTGTTCAATTAGGGAAACTGGATGTAGGAGCTTGAGTCTCTGAACCACTATAACTCTTGTGTTGATTTACTTTCAAGTACTTTCATACAAACAACACATTCATACACTGCACACAAACTAATCTTTAAAGGATATATATTCAAGACTGTGCAAAACTGTTTTGGGACAAGTCCCCTTAAAATAGATTGAGTGTTAAAAGAGATTTCAGAATTAAAGGAGTTTTAAACTAAAGGGCCAACCACTATTCTGCACATATAACTTATTTAGATAGTTATTCAACTAAGTACTCAATAGTACTTAGTAGTTTGATTATCTTTTGAAAGTTATACACATCAGAAGAGTTGTCCAGGACAACCTTGCTGAAGCCTAATTTGCTTAAGTTTAAAAAAAATATTTGCATACAAGTGTATTTCCCCCCCCCCATACACTTGTTATATACTCCTTTCAGGACCAACAATTCGAGATCAAACCCTTATCAAGGGCGTCATATCAAACCTTTATCAAGGGCGTCATTCAACATTTCTGCATTTTCAGGACCTCTAGGTCCTCGATAATACCCAGGCTCGAGTCTGTATCAAGTAATTCTCGAATATCATATCAATACTTTTCATATGCGTCACATTCTGAATCATACTCTTTTTTAGTGTCAAATTCCAATATCATCACTTCAAAATCTCATGGACCTCGAGGTACTCAAGGTTATTCAGACTCGAATCTGAACTTAACTCCGTTTAAGTTTCAAACCGTGTCCTACTTAGGCGTCTCTTCAAATTCTACACGATTCTCTATAACCGCCCAATCAAATCGGGCTTCTCGGTACACGCTACCATCATTAAGGCTTTTCTCTCTCTCCAGTATTTTCATTGTCTCGATCTTCTTAAACTTTTCAAAAATTAAATAGTGCTTTGATCTTGGCCGTCCATCGAGCCCAACCACATCTCTTTCCAAATGATCTGAACTGTTCAGTCTCCTCATCTCATTTTTCGAATATATGACTCCTTCTTCAAGTAATTTCTCTTTTCACTCATCTCATACTCTTCCTCTTGCTTGAACTTGTCCTCGGTGTTCAAGCTCTCCAGCCCGTCGAAAAACTGTTCCACAACTTCCTCTCCGGTCATTCGAATCAGGTATTTTCTACGCACCTTTTTATCATCACTTAGATTAGATTTAGGGCTCTCAAACTCCCCATATCTATCCCTTCCGGTAGTGAATCTTTAGAGGCTCCCTGCACTAGTAGCTCTGAATATGTTCCGATTTTGCATTTTCTGGTCACCAATCTCCATTTGGTGGACCATGCATCAGACCCTTCTCAAATAACACGTGCCACGTTAGGATCATATCGTCACCTCCAAGTTTTCCCATCTTCTTTCTCGGTGAGGATCCCTCACAGGGAAGAAAGACAAAATTTCACTTTATCTCCCACTTTAGCGTTTTGGAATGCCCAAAGGCGGAACACGCCGGCGAAGGCGGTCCGTCACCAGGATCGTTGTCGGATGCCAAACGTATAAACAAATAAATAAAACCTAAACATGCTTCTAAAACATAGTTTAGATCTGTTACCCTTGAAGATCGAGGCGTTGATTCCAATCTGCAGATCTTCTAGTCTGTCTCCCAACTTCGCTCGAACACCGGGTGGACGGCGTGCTATCAAACGTGGAGAAGGTGCCTCAATTTCGTCTCCTTGAAACCCTAGCCGTTTTTCTCTATTTCGTGTGTGCTAGGGTTTCAAAACTATTTTGAGGCTCCTATTTATAATCTCCATAAGTTCATGGGCCAGACTAGGGATCCATTAGAAGGTATAGGGTTTGGGCTTCTTACAGGCCCAACTACTCTTATGTTCAGCCCAGAACATATAATTTGGCCCGAGAACATTAATTCATCCCACTAGAGAATTAATGTTGCACTCCCGTCCTATCCCGAACTGAATCAGGGCTTCTATTAGACATTATAATTCCCCGTGTTTAAGATATCGCACGTCCATTAATTATTAAAGCTTCTGACTTCTTTAAATAATTAATTTCTATAATTCCTTGAGTAGTACCACTCAACCTTGTTGTCGTACGGATTAAATCCACCTGCAGGGTTTAATACGACAATCCTTTATGAGTTTCCTCAAGGGGACATCATCAACCTGGATTTACAGGACACGGTGCCCTAATGCCAATAAGTAGACATCATGCGAGCGATGCCACTACCCAAAATACGGAGCGTGAAGAATCTACCAAGATTCTCACCTATGATAAATCAAAGTAGTGAACAAGCACCCCACACATCTAAATATCACACTTAGGGTTAAGAATCATAAAAGTCACCAAGACCTCTAGTTCTTCATAACAGTCAGAACAGAAGAACATGTCTTATCTGTGATCCATTCAATACGCCTCAGCGCACTAGTATAAACTAATGGCTAAGACAAACCACTAACAAGTTTATACTACAACTTAAACCAATAGTTTTGTCCATAACTATCTCAGTTGTGAATATTGTTTATATCTTACAAGGGACTGACAATGTGATCTTCTGTGTGACTACAAACCCACCACATCGTCTACAATGCAAGATAAGCAGACATACAAGTAATCACAAAGAATGCAAAAATGTGAAAAACCATTTATTTCAGATAAAAGGAAATCGAATATACGTCACAAAAGCCCACTAAAAGTTTGCTTTACAGTATACACCAACATCCCGTGCCCGATTTTCTATGTCGAGTTTCCACTTTATTTCGTATTCCTCTGAATAAGTTCACCCCCAATGCCCTTAGGATGATGATTGGGTTTTATGCCCTAATCAAGGGAAATGGGGGAGAACCCACTGCTGAACTCTTCCAAAGTCAGTTAAGTTGTAAGCTCTTAGACGGTTTCTTTTACATTTGTGGTTGTGTCAAACGTGTTTGTGTTTTCATGGAAAAACCTCCCGATGGGAATCTGGAGTGGAGAAATAATTGGTTCTTCGTAACTCCCCCATCTCCTTGGAATCTGTCATGCTTAATCTCAATGCCCATGCCCAACTCCACAAGCTTTTCAAAGTTTCTCCTATCTGTAACAATCCACGAGCACAATCCCATTTTCGTTTCAGCACCCAAGAACTCTCCCTTAGACCCACCGATGGTAACTCGTGCTCTGTTGGTTTTATCTTCATGTTAATCCATAACTGCGTAGACCAGAAAGTACTTGATGTGGACAAAATGTGTCGTCCTATGATATAATAACATGTGGCGTCCGGATGAGTTATATCCAAGGAGGTTCGGATATGATTATGTAATTATTCATTTACTTATATTGACTATTGTGATGATAATTATTGATATATTGATGATGGACCTTTGAGATGTGGATTGGGCCCAGTTCAGGCCCAAACCCACAGAGAATGAGACCAATGTGCCAAATGAAGATGAGAATAGGCCCTGAGGTGAACAAGCCATAAGCTTTCTACCTTTTTAGAGGAATTGTTGGGCTTGGACCCATATTTCCGGAGTTCAAACCTGGAGGTTCTCGAGTACCTCCAGGTCCTGGAGATTCAAACCGGGGAGCGTGCGCATCAAGCATAGACCTCACTTCGTGGGTAAGGGATGTGTGAAGACATCACACGTATCCTGCCTTTTTTGGAGCTCGGACGAGCTAGTGGAGGCAGATTTAGCCTTGGGCTTAAGCCCACTTCTTTGGCAGTTGAGAGAAAGAGGGGAAGTGGCCAACCCTTCACCAAAGGAACTATTTATACGCCCTTTCGCGGGTTATTTATGGGATCTAACTACATAACCAGAAACCTACTATTCTGATACACTTATCCACCGGAAAGTTCCCTGACATACTTTCCGACGCACTGATATAAGCTGAAATACACCTGAATTACTCCTGAGAAACAGGAATATTTAACTGATATTATCTAGGGGCTTTCTCAGAGATAGATTGCCCTTTACTTTTTCCTTGAGATCGCTGGTTCTGACTTGAGCTTCGGAGGACCCGCGCCGAAGATCTCTCCGACGGGTTTTTTGCAGGTGTCGAAGCCTTTTGGAGATGAGGAGCTCAGCTATAATCCAGCCTGTGATCGTCTAATCCCAGGTACGAGATTATTAATCATTGTGCGTTCTTTTTTTACGCATCAACTGGCACCGTCTGTGGGAAGATATTGAACTAAGGCGTGAGAAAATTGATTACCAATTATGGGAGATTAAAGAGAAACTCCTCAACAAACGAAAGATGGGAGAGGGTTGTCCCCGCCCCTTGCTCCGACTGAAACTGGAACCCCAACAGGAGGAGGAATTGTGCCACCAATTCCCCCACCGACATCGTTGGTGGGTTCATCCGCAAATCGAGGAAAAGGTCCTGCATCCACACCTTTTCTACCTACTGTTATTACAGGCTTTACTACCGACAGGAGTACACCTTCAGAGGTGGCTCCATCCTATACGCCTGTAGGGTCTCAAACTTTACCAGGAGGGGCTGGAGAAACTGCCCCCATTACGATTGGAGATGTTGCTGGGACATCTAGCGCATCCAGAGACGAGCCAAGAGACAGAGCACCCCCTGCTGCTACGGGTGCTGATATGATGATCGTGACCACTGAGCAACTAAATGCGTTGGTCGCACGAGCCATGGAGAGGATGATGGCCGCTCAAGGAATGACAGCTCCCCCAATACCCTCGCGAGCTGTAGATGCCCTGGTAATAACGACGAATATTGCGGGCTATGATGTAGCTCAAGTATTCGTGGATACTGGAAGCTCAGTGGACATAATGTTCCTCGAGTGTTTTAGAGAGATGGAATTGAACGTGAAACTGAAGCCCGTAGAGACATCGCTCTATGGATTTTTGGGAGCAGCTATCCAGCCCCTGAGGTTGGTGACACTGCAAGTGGGGCTAGGAGATGCCCTAACCAGATGAGTAATGATGATCGACTTCCTCATTGTGGACGTCCCGTCCACGTACAATGTTATAATGGGAAGGCCTAGCTTGAACCTGTTCCAGGCTATTGTATCAACCTTCCACATGAAGATGAAATTTCGAGGACCTGGAGGTACTGGAGAAGTTCGAAGTGATCAATACTAGGCCCGCAAATGTTATGTGGAGTATGTCAAGATGGCTGAAAAAGCTGTAACTCGAGACCTAGGAAGGGTCAAAGGGGATGACCCCGAGCTGAAAAAGCAGAAAGTTGCTGGGGAAGCTAGAGAGCTACCCAAGATCCAAGCTGATGAAGAGTTGATGGAACCTGTAGTAGCTGAAAAGGTAATCCTTACATTGAGAAAAAATGCGGATATTTTTGCCTTTTCTTCCTCTGATATGACAGGAAAACCTCCGGAGGTGGCCATGCACCACCTTAACGTGGATCTTAAAGCTAAGCCAATGAAGCAAAAGCTTAGAAATTTTGGATCTGAGGAGAATGCAATCATAAAAGCAGAGATCAAGAATTTGTTGGAAGCTGGACATGTTCGTAGAGTTCAATTTCCTGAATGACTCTCCAATGCTATATTGGTATCAAAAGGAGCTGGAAAGTGGAGGATGTGTATTGATTTTCGGGACCTGAATAAAACCTGCCCGAAACATCATTATCCTTTGCCACGAATCGATCAATTGGTAGATGCAACTTCGGGATTCGAGTTGCTGAATATGATGGACGTCTATCAGGGATATCACCAAATACAGTTGAATCCGACAGATATCCCCAAGGTATGCTTTATTGCTACGAGCGGTACATTCAGTTTTGTTAGAATGTCGTTTGGACTCATCAATGCAGGAGCTACGTATCAATAGATGGTTGATGAGGTATTCCGTAACCAGATTGGTCGGAATATGGAGATTTACGTAGACGACATATTAGCCAAGAGTGCTAAAGCTGAGGGTCACGTCGAGGTACTTGAGGAGATATTTCAGGTGATAAGAGAGAATGACATTAAGCTCAATCCAGTAAAATGCTCATTCGGTGTGAGATCAGGGAATGTTTAGGGTTACATGGTAACCCAAAGAGGAATTGAAGTCAACCCTGGAAAAGTGAAGTCCGTGTTGGATATGCAGCCCCCGAGGAATCTGAAAGAGCTGCAGACTTTGAACTGTAGAAAGCATTTGAATGGGATGATCAGTGCCAGAAATGCATTCGAGGAGCTTAAGCTCCACCTATCTCAGCTCTTGAAGCTGACCAAACCCTCCCCAGGCGATACACTCTTTCTGTACCTGTCCGTGGGGGAGCATTCCTTAAGTACTGCATTAATGTAAGACGATGGATCTGTCTAGCACCCAATTTACTACGTCAGTAAGATCATCCAGGGTGCGGAGGTTCGCTATTTAGAGATTGAGAAAGCGGCATTAGTTGTAATGATCACAACTCGGAGGTTAAGACCTTATTTTCTATCATATAAGATTATTGTTTGTACTAATTACCATTTGAGGCAGGTAATTGGTAGAGCAGATTTGTCTGGACGCATGGTCAAATGGGCCATATAGTTGCAGGAATACAGTGTGGAATTTTAGCCTCGAAAGGTGATTAAAGCTCAAGCTCTGTCAGATTTCATACAGGAATCTACCAGACTCAAGAAGATGGAAGGCTGGAAAGTCTACATTGATGGTTCTGTATCAATGAATGGATGCGGATCCAAAGTTTTGATGATTGACCCGCACAGGTTAGAGATGCGATTTGCCATTAAATTTCAATTCAGGGCCTCCAATAACGGAGCTGAATATGAGGCACTAATTCGAGGAACTGAAATGGTTGCTGAGCTGGGAGCCCAGAAGGTTACCCTATTCTTTGATTCACAACTGGTCATACAACAAATCAACAAAGAATATCTAGCCAAAGAAGAAAGAATGATTGCGTATTTGGAGTGAGTCAAGAACTTCAGAAACAAGTTCCACATATTCGAGGTACTCGAGATTTCCAGAGAAGAGAATATGATAGCAGATAGCCTATCCAAACTTGCCAGATCTAGTGAGTTTGAAGGGCAAGGGAAAATAACACTTGTGGTGGCAGAAAGAGAGGCCACTGATCCCGTGATTGGAGCAATTGAAGAAGGAGATGATTGGAGAAAAGGGATACTAGAGGAGCTGAACAGAGAACCAGTCCCTACAGCATCTCGAGAAGCTCGAGCTATGCGACTGAGATATTGCATCTTGGGTGGCCGATTGTACAAGCGATCACTCACCCACCCCTACCTGAGATGTCTCTCGAAGAGTGAAGGAGACTATGTGATAAGAGAAATCCACAAAGGATGTGCGGCTAGCCATGAAGGCTACAAAGCTACTGTGAAGAAAGCATTGCGAGATGTGTTCTACTGGCCCACCATGACTCGAGATGCTTGAGATTTTGTGAAGAAATGTGAGAAATGCCAGAAAAATGGCCCCTTGATACGGCTCCGTGCTGAAGAAATGGGAGCCACGTACTCGTTTTGTCCCTTTGCAAAGTGGGAGGTAGACCTCGTAGGACCCTTTCCATCGGCACAAGGCGGACGACGATTCTTGATTGTAGTTGTTGATTACTTTAGTAAGTGAGTAGAAGCAGCCCCCCTTGCTAAGATTAAGGAGGAAAACGTGATCTGTTTCCTTGGAAAATACATTTGCTCCAGATTTGGAATTCCTCAAATTCTAGTGTCTGATAACGGGACACAATTCAATAGAGCATTGATCAGGTCTTGGTGTTTAGACCAGAAGATTATACAAGAGATTTACCTCAGTGCCTCATCCCCAAGCGAATGGCCAAGTGGAGGTGATAAATCGAACAATTGTAGATGGAATCCGAACTCGACTCACGAGAGAGCAGGAGGAGATTGGATAAATGAACTCGACTTGGTTCTATGGTCGTATAGAACGAGTCCCAGAGCAGCTACTGGAGAAACGCCTTTCCAACTTGTTTATGGTACTACGATAGTAATACCACCAGAGATTGTGATAGAATCTCACAGGATTGCTTAGTTTAATGAGAACCAGAATGAGGAGCTAATGAGAGAAGCCCTGGATTTACTTGAAGAAAAAAGAGAGATGGCCCGATTGCAGGCCGAGAAATATAAGAGCAGAATACGAGCTGCATACAACAAGAGAGTGACCTTGATGTCATTTGAGGCTGGAGATTTAGTCCTTTGAAGGGCTGGTGCATTAAAACACATTGGAAAGCTCGAACCCAACTGAGAGGGGCCATACCGAGTTACCCAGGTATTGAGAGGGGGAGCATACCGACTCCAGGACATGAAAGGGAATGAGATAGCCCGTCCTTGGAATGACTGCCACCTGAAGAAATTCTTTATTTAAGAGAGCTTTATTTCAATTCGTAGAATAAAATTCAATTTCCTTATGAACATTGCACCTTAGGTGCTTCACCGGAGCTCTTTTTCCCTCCTTATGGGTTTCCCCCAGGGTTTTACTATAAGAAGGTTTTTAATGAGCCCGGCATAGGTTTTCAATGGCCTATGTTGATATACGTTAATAATCAATGAAGTTTTCTTTTCGAAAAGATTATATCTTCGGAGTATTGATTATTATGAGTTTTCTGGTTGATAAACTAAGGTCTGTATGACCATTTGAAATTCAAACATACACAAATCTGGATAAAACTCATCGAGTCCCTACAGGACCTCGAGGACCTCCAGCCAAAACAAAGCCTAATCCTTCGATTGTTCAGTCGGAATCAATGCTACACGAAATTGACGTCCTTAATGGATTTGAGAATTGACATCCTTAATGGATTTGAGAATTGACATCCTTAACGGATTTGAGAATTGACATCCTTAAGGGTGTGTTTGGTTTGGGATTGGCCCATCCGGATTTGGATGGGCCATCCCCCATCCCTCTCCATCCAAATACCCATTCAAATACCCATCCATCCCTATAATACATCTACATACCTATTTTTATACAATCACATCACTCTTTTTTTCTTTTAATCACTCATTCTCTCTTCTACTTTTCTTCCACACATTTATTCTCTCTCATACTTTTCTTTCACACATTTATTCTCTCTCCTACTTTCTTCCACACATTTATTCTCTCTCCTGTTTGATTTGACATAAAGTTCTCCATCCACACCTATTTTTCAATCTCAATCCAAACACAATTTATTTTCAATTACTATTCATTGATTACCCCCATCCATATTTTTCCAATCTCCATCCCCATCCCATCCACCACCATCCCTAACCAAACAGCACCTAACAGATTTGAAAATTGACATCCTTAACGGATTTGAAATTGACGTCCTTAACAGATTTGAAATTTACGTCCTTAACGGATTTAAGAATTGACATCTTTAACGGATTTGAAAACTCACGTCCTTAATGGATTTGAGAACTGACATTCTTCAAGGATATGAGAGCTGACATCCTTAACGGATTTGAGAATTGACATCCTTAACGGATTTGAAAATTGACGTACTTAATGGATTTGAAGTTGACGTCCTTAACGGATTTGAAATTGACGTCTTTAACGGATTTGAGAATTGACATCCTTAATGGATATTAAATTGACATCCTTAATGGATTTGAAATTGACGTCCTTAACGGATTTGAAAACTCACGTCCTTAATGGATTTGAAATTGACGTCCTTAACGGATGTGAGAATTGACACCTTTAAAAGGTATGAGATTTAACACCTCGAAAAGGTGTGACTTGGATATCCTTAAAGGATACAGTGGGAGGCTAACGCTCCTGAAAGACATGGTCCGGGCCTCGAGCTAATCAAGGACCTCCAGAGGTACAAGGAACATATGTTAATTTTCGATGAAGGGCATGATGTTAACAAGTAAACACACTTACTTATGACACAGCTTTAGCAGCTGGAATGAAAACAGAAGTGAGAAACACTTCAGATTTATTAACAGCTTGAGCAGCTAGAATGAAGACAGAAGTGAGAAACACTTCAGATTGATTAACAACTCAAGCAGCTGGAAAGAAGATAGAAGTGAGAAACACTTCAGATCGGTTAACGGCTTGAGCAGTTGGAATGAAGACAGAAGTGAGAAACACTTTAGATTGATTAAAGAGCAACAACTTAAGCAGTTGGAATGAAGATAGAAGTAAGAAGCACTTCAGATTTGAGTCTTTCATGATAGACTTCGAGGCTTGAGGGGGTGAAGGTGGATTATACCTAACCCTTTCCAAGACAAAAAGCCATAAAACAAAACAAGTAAGTGAAAAGTGCTACTTTTTACTTATACTTACATTTTTGAATAATGATATATTTTGAATCATTGTTTAAAACCTAGAAGCCTACATGTGTTAAAACCATGATGAAAAACTGAGAAGTTTTAAGTAAAGCTATGAGATAATAGTGGACTTACTTAAAACATTTTGCTAAGATAATTGAAATAATATCATGATAGAGTTTGTCAACTACTTTGCAAGCAAGATATATATATATATATGCAACTATAAACGCAGGCAAATATATGAGAAGAGAATGCATAACAAATATATAACTAAACAGATACAATATTACGAGGCTCGAAAGCCTCAAATATCTAGAGTTAAAACAGGGGATGTGAAAATCCCCTACCATTCAAAGAGGCACGAAGGCCTCACCAAAACGAGAGCACAAACAGCTCCAAAAACCACCACAAGGTTATGAAAAACCTTGGAAATTGTTTAATGTTACAAGCAAAAGAAAAATTGTTTGTGATATTGCAGGAAGTAAAATGCATGATAGAGAAAAGTATTCAAGACTTGGGAGAGTGTTCAGCAGCACCCTCATCTACCTCAGTTTGATCACTTGATCCACCCCTTCCTTTTCGTTCTTCTCATGATTTGGGGCGGCTACGAACGAGGGGCTGGAAGAAGGCACATCCAGCGGATAGTCTGGAGACTCCATGGCTTTCAGGTCCTCGAGCTTCACATCCGAGTTCCGCAAGTCCTGAACAGCCTTCCGCATGATAGGCAGCCACCAGGGAGTGGTAATCAACGCCTTAGGATCGCGTCGAAATGTTGGAGGAGGAGTTAAGCCATCCATGAGGGCGTCCCTGTTATACACTCTGTCGAAGCCCTCCGCTTGATGCTGAGCGATGGCTTTGTCAAAGCCATGATCAACTAAGTGAGGGATGTTGCATCCCATGGCACCCAGAAAGCTGGAGCTTCGGAGATAAGCTTCCAGCCAACCCTTGTGAAGAGTTTTTAGAAACTTTTGCCCTGCAAGAGATGTGAATAGGAAATCGATACATATTTTTACCACGGAGGAGGGGAGTTCTTGCTCTTGTTGTTGAACTTTCGAGCGGAGAAGGTGAACTTCGTAGGTACGGGCGCGAGCCTGATCCTTTATATTATCCCTCTCTTGCCTCATCGTTGTGAGCTGGGCCTTGAGATCCTCGGTCCGGGAGCATTCTTGAGTTATTTGAGCCTAAAACACCTCATTCTGCTGAACGGAGTTGAGAGTGTGCTCGAATCATCCTATCCTGAGAGATGATAAAATGAGAAAACTTGGTTAAAGACTAAGATTTGAGCATACCTGAGAAAAGAAATAGGTCGCCTGAATCATCCTATCCTGAGTAGGAATGCTCACTAGAGAACGGATGGTATTCGAAGGAAGATATCGGTATACGAACCGGGAGATAACATCTGAGTTGACATCGACCTCAGGATCGAGGTCGATAGGGGCTGGTGGAGAGGTAACTTGTTTTCCTTTAGTCTTCTTCTTGGAAGTGTCGGAGTTAGGGGGAATGGGATCTCGCATACTTACCATTCTGTCAAAGGAAGATCGAGTCCTCTTAGAAATCGAGCTAGGAGCTGGAGGTGCCGATGCTTCCAGTGTTAGAGCCTTTGAAGAACTTTCGAGAACAGGGCATGTTTGAGTCGAGCTTGTAGGAGCAGGGTCGCGAGTTACTTGAGATAGCCAGTCCATATCTGAAAAAGAAACATGAACACTTGTTAACTTAAACAGTTATAATTTAACATTAAGAGAAAGCCAAAAGAGCACGAGTTACCATCAATAGGTCCAAGGGAGAATTCTTAGGTGCTGAAACCAAAATGGGACAGTGCTCGTGGATTGTTACAATTGGGAGAAACATCGAAAGGTTTATGGAGTTGGGCATGAGCATTAAGATTAAGCATGATAGATATGTTAAGAGATGAACTAGAAGTGGGATGAGGGCCTCGAACCCTAGGTTTCTCATAAGCCCACCTAGTATGCGAAAAATTCCAATGAGAAGGGGGAGTTACGAAAAACTAGTTATTTCTCCACTCCAGATTCCCATTCGGAGGTTTTTCCATGAAAACACACACACTTTTGACACGACCACAGATGTAGAAGAAACCGAGTAAGAGCTTACAACTGAACTGACTTTGGAAAAGTTCGGCAGTGGGTTCTCCCCCATTTCACTTGATTAGGGCATAAAACCCAACCATCATCCTAATGGCATTGAGGGTGAACTAATTTAGAGGAATGCGAAACAAAGTGGAAACCCTACATAGAAAATCAGGCACGGGAAACCTAAGGCATGCTTTGAGAAAGAAGATGGAAAAACTTATAGATGACGATATGATCTTAGTGTGGCAGGGGTTATTTGAGAAGGGCCTGATGCATGGTCCGCCAAATGAAGATTGGTGACGTGAAAGTGCAAGATTGGCACGGAATCAGAGTTACTGGTGGACGGAGCCTCTAAGGATTCTCTACGCAAGGGATAGACATGGGGAGTTCGAGAGCCCTAAAGTCTAAGAGATGAGAAAAAGGTGCGAAGAAAATACCTGAGTTGAGTGGTCGGAGGAGAAGCTGAGGAACAAATTTCCGACTGGCTGGGACGTTTAAATGACTAGGATAAATTCAAGCAAGAGAGAAAGTATGAAATGAGCGAAATGACTTGAAGAGGGAGTCATATATTCAACAAATGAGATGAGGAAATTGGACGGTGCAGATCGTTCAGAAGAAGATTTGGATGGGCTTGATGGACGACCCAGATCAAAGCCCTATTCAATTTCTAAAAAGTTTCAGAAGATCGAGACAGTGCAAAGGCTGAAGAGAGACAAAAGCCTTAATGATGGTAGTATGTACTGAGAAGCCCGATTTGATTGGACGGTTACAGAGAATCATGCGGAATTCGAAGAGACGCCTAAGTGGGACACATTTTGGGATTTAGGCGGAATTAAATTCGGATTCGAGTCCGAATTACCTCGATTACCTCGAGGTACATGAGATTTTGAAGTGACAATATTGGAATTTCACACTCGTGAAGAGTATGTTTCAGAATGTAACGCCTATGAAAAGGCTTGATATGATATTCGAGAATTATTTGATACGGGCTCGAGCCTGGGTATTCTCGAGGATCTCGAGGTCCTGAAAATGAAAAAATGCTGAATCACACCCTTTGATGAGGGTTTGATATGACGCCCTTGATGAGGGTTTGATTTTAAATGTTACACTCACAAAATATGTGTTTTGATATTTTAAGCAGGATTTGCTTGGATTTGAATTTGAAACCATGCCTAGGACTTCAAGGCCCTACATGCTAGAACACGTCGGCGAAGGCGGTCCGTCACCAGGTTCGTTGTTGGGTACCAAACCTATAAAACGAATTGAAACATAAACAACATGCATCTAAAGCATAGTTTAGATCTGTTACCTTTGAAGATCGAGGCGTTGATTCCAATTTACGTATCTTCTAGTCTGTCTCCCAACCTTGTTCGAACACCGGGTGGACGGCGCGCTATCAAACGTGGAGAAGGCTGCCTTTAGTTTGTCTCCTTGAAACCCTAACCGTTTTCTCAATTTCGTGTGTGCTAGGGTTTCAAAACTATTTTGAGGCTCCTATTTATAATCTCCATAAGTTCAAAGGCCAGACTAGGGATCCATTAGAAGGTATAGGGTTTGGGCTTCTTACAGGCCCAAATACTCTTATGTTCAGCCCAGAACATATAATTTGGCCCGAGAACATTAATTCATTCCACTAGAGAATTAATGTTGCATTCCCGTCCTATCCCGAACTAAATCAGGGCTTCTATTAGACTTTATAATTCCCCGTGTTTAAGATATCGCACGTCCATTAATTATTAAAGCTTCTGACTTCTTTAAATAATTAATTTCTATAATTCCTTGAGTAGTACCACTCAACCTTGTTGTCGTACGGATTAAATCCACCTGCAGGGTTTAATACGACAATCCTTTATGAGTTTCCTCAAGGGGACATCATCAGCCTGGATATACAGGACACAGTGCCCTAATACCAATAAGTAGACATCATGCAAGCGATGCCACAACCCAAAATACGAAGCATGAAGAATCTACCAAGATTCTCACCTATGGTACATCAAAGTAGTGAACAAGCACCCCACACATCTAAATATCACACTTAGGGTTAAGAATCATAAAAGTCACTGTAGATGTTGTTAATTCTTAAATGTCTTAACATTATCAACAACATCTAAATTTGACCTTCCGAGATTTTTTCTAAGTCTTTTCTGAAATGCTACATTAAATGTTGACCTAAATATTGTCGCATTTCTGGCAGGATCTAGAAGCTTCTACAAGGATCTGGAACCTGGAAGATTCCAGAACATTGGAGAACATGCTAGAACAGCCTAGATACATTTGGAACGACCTGGAGCAGCCTAGAAGGATCTAGAAAGATCATGGAAGTTGTGGAAGTTGAGTTTCCTAAAAAATAGGACCTCAATGTGGAAGCCTCTAGAATTTCGTATCCCACACTATAAATACCCATTGAAGGCTTCATAATTCAGTGTGCTCTATTCGATCAATATCCTAGACCGAGCGTTCATCCCTGTTAGGAAATTGTGGCCAATAGTTCTACATTTTAGTTCATACGTTGTATACCACCCGTATGACTGTGTGTCTTCTTATCTATTGAGAGTGTAATCATTAGATAGACTAGGCATTTCGACAGTGTATAATTTATACACTTAGTTCATTTTCTAGACTTGGCACCTGCCTCGTTTATAGTTTCGTTGTGAAAGTTATTGTTGTAACATTTCACACAACATTTGTACTTGAAGATAAATATTGATTTTACGCCATAAGGCAGACATAGATTTTTATTTATAAAATCTATGTTAAAAGTATTTCCATTGTGTCTCGTTTGTTTTTAGTGTTTCAAGTCTTCCGCTGTGTATCTTAATTTCTGATATTCTGTTAGAGTCAGTGTTGCACTATTTGTCTCAACATTCTGTGCAACATTTATCTACTTATACTTAAACACTTCTATACACACCCCGCACACTTTCAGTTGGTATCAGAGCAGATACCTGACGACACTAGGTTAGATCTTTGGTCAAGTGTGTTTTTAGTTTAGTTTAGCAATGGAAACACATCACATATCCACTGCACTTAGGCCACCCGTTTTAGATGGTTCGAATTATTCTTATTGGAAGCCTAAGATGCGTATGTACATCAAGTCAATTGACGAACGTGCTTGGAGGACTGTACTTACAGGTTGGGAAGCTCCAAAGAGACCAGCAGACGCAGATGGTGAAGTTCAACTCAAAAGAGAAGTTGATTGGACGGCTGATGAAATAACAACAGCAAGCTACAATTCTAAAGCTTTAAATGCTATTTTTACTTCTGTTGATGTTTCAATGTTTAAAATTATATCTAACTGTTCTACTTCTAAAGATGCATGGGACAGGTTGCAAGAGCATTGTGAGGGTTCAGACAGTGTTCGAAGGACAAAGCTTCGAATGTTGGGGACAAAGTTTGAGAATCTCCGAATGAAGGAAGATGAAACCATTTCAGCCTACAATGAAAGGTTAAGTGAGATAATTAATGAATCACATTCTCTTGGTGACCCTATTTCTAATGTTAGAGTAGTTCATAAGATATTAAGATCTGTTTCTAAAAGATTTGATGCTAAAATTTGTGCTATTGAAGAGGCAAAAAATACAGATACATTAAGTCAAAATGAGTTAGTGAGTATTCTTAGAACATATGAAATAAACACTAATCAAGTTGATGAAAATGATGCTAATAAAAAAGTTGTAGTTTTTAAAGGAGAAACATCAAACATTTCTGAGTCTCAACCTATCATTACTGAAGTTGATTCTGATGAAGAATTGCTTGATGAATGTCTCAACAATCCTAACAACATTGCCTTGCTCACTAAGCACTTTAATAAGTTTCTTAAGAAATCTGTGAACAAATCTAGAAATATTCAGCCTAAGATTCAAATCAACACATCAACACCTCAACCAGAAAGGAGGAAAGGTCAATTCACACCAAGACTGTCAAAGAGTGAAGGTAAACCAAGGTATGATCCTGAATTTCGAAAATCAGTTCAATGCAATGCTTGTTCTGGTTATGGCCATTATGCAAATGAATGTGTCAATACTAGACTTAAGCAAAAACTGAATTTTAGTGCTACCTTGAGTGATGATTCTGATGATGAACTTGATGAATTAAATCAGAATGAATATTCTAATTTTACTAGAATTGATTATAATGATTCCTCAAATGATGATCTGGATGAAACAGTTTCTGATGCTGTACCTGATGCTTCAACATCTACAGCAACATCAGAACAGAGTCACCCAGATTTGAACTGTTTTAATGGTTTAGTTGATGATGCAGGAAAAAGGAATGATGACAATGAATACCAAAAGCTGTTAGAAGATTGGAAGAATTAGAAACTCACCCTTGATTCTCTGAATAAAAGGAATGAGGATTTGACAGACACAATCACCAAGCTAGAAGTTATTCTTACCAAAAGAGATCTGGAAATCTGTAACTTAAAGGAGAAACTGATAAATTCTACTTTATGTTTCAAGAAATATTCCAAGAGTGCTTCTGAGGTAAATAATGCTATAGCTACTGGTAAGTCTAACAATCATGGTTTAGGTTATGATGGTACTACTGCTTCTATTTCTGATAAATTTAGAAAACCTGTGAAATTTGTTAAGGCAAATGTTGACACATCTGGGTCAACATCTGCAGAAACAGAGTCTCACAAGATTAAAAGGAAGTATATCTGTTATTACTGTTTCAAAATTGGTCATATTCGTCCTTACTGTATAAAGTTGTTTGAAGAACAGAAAAACTTGAAAATGCTGCATAAGAAACTGTCACATCCTGGTAAACAGTTTTTGAAATCTGCATTGAAACCAAAAGCTACCTGTAATGTTGTTCATACCTCCTTAAAAGCATGTCTACCTGAATTATGGTACTTTGATAGTGGTTGTTCTAGACATATGACAGGCCGTATTGATTTCTTATCTGATTATGTGACCTTGAATAGTGGTAGTGTTACATATGGTGGAGGTTCTAAAGGAAAAATTGTTGGTAAAGGAACTTTGAATGTTGAAGGTTTTCCTAAGCTTAAAAATGTATTACATGTTGATGGCTTACTTGCAAATCTGATTAGCATTAGTCAACTTTGTGATGATAATTTGCATGTGAAATTTGATAAAGATTCATGTTATGTTCTTAATAAAGATGAAGTTTGTGTCATGACTGGTACTAGGTCAGCTGATAATTGCTATCTTATTGGAACAAATATGTGTAACTTGTCAAAACATGATGAAAATGTTCTATGGCATCAAAGATTGGGTCATGCAAATTACAGAGCAATGAAAAAGCTAATCAAAGCAGATGCAGTAAAAGGAATTCCAGAACTGAGGTTTCACAACACCACTGTATGTGGACCATGCCAAAAAGGTAAGCAGGTAAGAATGTCACACAAAATGCTGTCACATTGTACTACACATCGATGTTTTGAATTACTGCACATGGATTTGATGGGTCCTATGGAAACTGAAAGCATTGGAGGAAAGAGGTATTCCTTAGTTGTGGTAGATGATTTTTCTAGATATACCTGGGTAGAGTCTTTGAGAGATAAATCTGAAGCATTTGCTGCATTTAAAATTCTTTATAAGAGGTTCAAAAATGTGTTTAACTTGAAAGTTGGCCGTATTAGAACTGATCATGGTAGGGAATTTGAAAACAACATGTTTAATGATTTTTGTGATAAAAAGGGTATCTTGCAAGAATATTCATCTCCTAAAACTCCACAACAAAATGGAATTGTTGAAAGAAAGAATAGAACTTTACAAGAAATGGCTAGAGTTATGCTTACATCCAAATGTCTTGCTAAGAAATTTTGGGGAGAAGCATTGAATACTGCATGCCATATTATTAATAGGGTTTTTATTCGTTCTGGTACTAATCAAACACCTTATGAGATTTTGAACAACAGAAAACCTAATGTGAAATATTTTCATGTATTTGGTTGTGTGTGTTATATTCTGAATGATAGGGATCAACTTCATAAGTTTGATTCTAAAAGTGATAAAGGTTTCTTTTTAGGCTATTCTAGAAATAGTAAAGCTTATAGAGTTTATAACCTTAGAACTAACACTGTTCAAGAATCTGTTAATGTTGTGTTTGATGATGATAAAGGTCTTACAGATGACAAGGATGAAGAAGATGTATCACAGGTTACTAACACTTCTGAGAATACACTGAAGTCTGAAAATGTTGTACCAAATGTTAACACATCTGGGTCAACATCTACAGAACAGTCAGCTGTAAATTCACAGAATGATCAGTACATTCCCAAAACAAATCCTTCTTCAAGAATAGGCAAAAGTCATCCTTCTGACCAGATCATAGGCGATGCTACAATTGGAGTGCAAACAAGAGGAAGAGTAAGATCAAACAAGGTAGATGTGGTAAGAACAATATGCATGTCTTCTATGTGTAATGTTGTAAATGCTGAATGCTATTTATCTGAAATTGAACCTAAGAGTGCTAAAGAAGCCTTAACTGATGAAAACTGGATTAATGCTATGCATGAAGAACTTGGTCAGTTTGAAAGAAATGAAGTGTGGACACTTGTTCCTAGACCTAGTCATACTAATGTCATTGGAACAAAGTGGATATTCAAAAATAAAACTGATGAATCTGGTAATATTGTTAGGAACAAGGCTAGGTTAGTAGCACAAGGTTACACCCAAGTTGAAGGAGTCGATTTTGATGAAACTTTTGCACCTGTTGCTAGGATAGAATCTATAAGATTACTGCTAGCTATTGCATGTTTTATTGATATTAAACTTCATCAAATGGATGTAAAGGCTGCATTTCTAAATGGCATATTAAATGAAGAAGCATATGTTGAACAACCTATAGGATTTGAAGATCCACAGTATCCTGATCATGTATATAAACTTAAGAAAGCATTGTATGGTCTTAAACAAGCTCCTAGAGCATGGTATGGTAGGCTTACTGACTTTCTTTTGGAATATGGATTTATTAGAGGAGAGGCAGATAGAACTTTGTTCATTAAGCACACTGAAAATGATATACTAATTGCTCAAATATATGTTGATGACATTGTGTTTGGTTCTACTTGTGATAAAATGTTGAGTAAATTTGTTGAGGCAATGACTGCAACATTTGAAATGAGTATGGTTGGAGACTTGAATTATTTTCTAGGTCTTCAAATCAAACAATGCAGTGATGGTATTTTCTTTTCCCAGAGTAAGTATGCTAAGAACTTGGTTAAAAGATTTGGTCTTGAGAATTCAAAACCAATAAAAACTCCTATGGGATCTTCTTTGAAACTTTGCAAAGACAGTGCTGGAACAGATGTCGATCCAACACTTTACAGATCCATGATAGGTAGTTTACTGTATTTAACCTCTAGTAGACCAGATATTATGTACAGTGTGTGTGTTTGTGCTAGGTACCAAGCTAATCCAAAGGAATCTCACCTGAATGCTGTGAAAAGGATTATCAAGTATGTTGCAGGTACAAGTGACCTTGGAATCTGGTATACTAAGGACACCAACAACATTTTGATTGGCTACAGTGATGCTGATTGGGCTGGAGATATAGATGATAGAAAGAGTACGAGTGGAGGATGTTTCTACATGGGAAACAATCTTGTTTCATGGCACAGCAAGAAGCAGAATTGTGTCTCACAATCTACTGCAGAATCTGAGTATATAGCTGCTGGAAGCTGCTGTACACAACTCTTGTGGCTGAGCAAGATGTTCCATGACTATGGTATTGAGAATGGTATACTTACAATCTTTTGTGATAATACTAGTGCTATTAACATTTCTAAGAATCCTGTACAACACTCACTCACAAAGCACATTAGCATAAGACATCACTTTATGAGAGATTTAGTAGAGAAGAACATTGTGAAGTTGGAGTATATACCTACTGAGAAACAAAATGCTGACATTTTTACTAAGGCATTAGACCATGAGAGATTCTCAATCTTGAGGAAATCTCTTGGAATGAGCACTATCTGAAAAATTCGGATGGATGTTGTCACAAATGCGTCAGCATTTGGGACAACATCATGGGTTGTAAAATTTTATAAGTTGAATTTATTTCTTACTTAGTTAAATAATTCCTTTGTAAAATATCTACGAATCTAAGAACCTTGTAGTGCAAAAATAAACATGTCTTACACCTCTCAAATGCATAAAAATGAGAATGTTATTAGCATACTAAAAGATGTACCAAATCACTGAGTAACTATGGAGCACGGAGTTCACTACTACGATGCCTTCTTTTCAAAAGGTGATTCTTTGGTAAAAACATCAATATATTTGTAATCCATTAAGTAAGTATGGGGCACGGAGTTCGCTACTACGATGTACTCTACAGGAACAATGGATCAATACAAATTAGATGCTATAACACAAAAAGAAAAATTATGGTGCAACACAAATGAAGCAAATTCATGTAAAAACCGTGTTGAGGTGTTTGTAACAGTTTTGAGCACAACATTGCCTGATTCGAATTTATTTTTATTAGTAGTAATTATTTAATTATTTATTGAGATTTATTTTATTTATTCAATTATATAACTAACCCACGTTTTTAATTTTCAGATTATGCTTGGACTAAGTAAAAAAAATTCTAGAAACTTCTTAATTATTTAATTAATTAATAAAATTGATTTTTCCCACTAATTAACCATGATCTAGGTTGTGGCTAAAAATGTGGAGCACTATCAAATTATTTCTGGAATAATTCGTTTTAACCTCCAACTACACATACATTCTCTCCATAAAACTCAATTAATTGTGATTTATTTTGCTAATTGACTTTTTCGAGTTTTTGTTAAGTACTGTATTTGCAGAAACTGTTCTTTGGCCGTGTATTTCCCAAATTTACTACATACACTCTCAAAAACCTACCTTGGAAATCCAACCGATTCTTCTTAATGGCTGGAAACCACCCTCGACCACACTCTCACTCACACTCTTCTCCTGAATCTTCCAAACAAACTGCCCAAAACTCTCTTGAAATTCTTGCTTCAATGGCTTCGCAACAATCCAACTCCTCAAATGCCGACTCCAATGTCTCTGCAACCCCATCAACAACCGCTCCTGTTTCTACAACTACTCCACCAGCTACCCAAATCCCACAAGATTCGACTGTTGAACAGTTCACGAGAGCTGTCGAAGAAGTGTCTGCAACTCTTCGAACTACCGGGCATCTACCCGTGATGCAATTTGGAGATATCACTGTGGATATCTCAAGTTATTTGGCCGATCAAACTGCTCAAATGACTGCTGCAACAAAAAGCCCTAATCCTACTGTTCCAGTTTCAACGGAGGAACATGTCGAAACCGGTGTTGAAGGAGAAGCTGCTGCTGCATCCGATTCTGAGGATGAAGAAATGGAGGACGCCCAAGCTTCTGATTCTGGTACAAACTCATCTCTCTCACTTTCTGAAGAGTCTGCTCCTATTCCTTTCAAGAAAAATGCACAGAAAGGAAAAAGACAGAGAAGCCCTGTACAAAGAAGGAGATCGTACCGTGAATTCACTCGTGTGGATTACTCTGAATACATGAGGAAGAAGAAGAAAGCTGGAGCTGATGCTGGTGAACCCATTCAAGTGTTCACTGATTCTGATGAAGAAACCGAAGTTGCCACTGTTGCTGCAAAGAAGCCAAAGACTGTTGCTGAGAAACCAAAGAAAGTTGTTGATGAACGAAGGAAGAAAGCTGCTACTGATCCCAAAGGCAAAGGGAAGGCCAAGATGATCCCTGAAGAAGAACCTGCTGAATCAGACTCTGATTCTGATTTCAATGTTTGCCTAAGAGACATGCAAGAATCTCTTAAGAAGAATGCCGAGTCATTTGCTGCTACAAAAGAGTCCACACCAGAACCTGATGATGGTGGAAATGGAGACAGCTCATCTTCTGAGGCAAAGAGCTCATCTGCTGAAGCAAAGAGCTCATCCAAAAGCTCCTCTCCACATGATGGAGACACTGATCCTGATGAGGAACTACCTTCTGAGGAAGAAAGTGAAGGTATCTCTGATCACTCTAATTATGTTGAGAAAAGGTTAGAAATTTATCACTCTGTTGATTGAAAGTGAAGGTATCTCTGATCACTCTGTTGATTGAGAAAAGAATTAATGTGCCTGATTTTGATAGTAAGGGGATGATTAAGTTTTTAGAGGATAGAAATCTGTTGAATGCTGTTACATTTGGTGAAGCTTTTCTTACAAACTGGTCTTATGAATTCTATGCCTGTATGAAGAAAAGTTA
Source organism: Galeopsis tetrahit (assembly GCA_963675135.1). NCBI lineage: Eukaryota > Viridiplantae > Streptophyta > Magnoliopsida > Lamiales > Lamiaceae > Galeopsis > Galeopsis tetrahit. The sequence continues at coordinate 33,060,587 of OY776127.1, forward strand.
TGGAAAAAGAAGTTCTAGGTCTTATGGTACTGTTAATTTTAGGGGGAGGGATGTGCCTTTCACTCCAGAACTTATTAATGAGTTCTTGCACACTCCTAATGTTGATGAGGATGATGATCCAGATATGGATGTTGTGATTACTGCAATCACAGGGGGTAGAAAGACTAAGTGGACTAGGAAGATGCTAGCTAGACACTTAACCTCCTTACATTCTGTTTTGTATAAGCTAATCATATACAATTGGATTCCCACTACCAACACCACTAAGATTACAAGAGACCAAGCCATTCTTATGTATAGGATTTCTATACTCAAGAAGTTCAATCTGGGACATACCATCTTTCACCATATGAGGAAATTTACTGGGAAAACTACTGGGAAAGGAAATCTGCCATATCCAGTCTTGATTTCAAACTATCTGAAGCACCATGGCTTCACTGCTAAGAAGACTGATGTTTTGAGGGGGAGAGTGCCACTACTTGCTATTGCTCCTGCCTTATTGATTGGGGACAGAATCATTGATTTGCCCATAGTTGCTCCTGGTACTGATAGTCCACAGAGATCTTCCAGACCCTCTACTTCTGCTCAACCAGGCCCTTCCAGAACACATCAGAGAAATGCACCCCCAAATGTTGAGAACATTCGTGTCAACATTTCTGGTAATGTGTATCTTTCACAGGAATTCATCAAACTCCAACTCCAACACTTGCAGGAAACAATAGATGAACTCCAGTTCCTGAAGGACAGGTGGACCAACCTCCTTTCACCTACAACAGGGGGAGTACCACCACCATCCAACTCCAATGTGGTCATTGAGGAGATAAATGAAGATGGAGTTCCAGCTGCTGCTGATGCTGCTGTACCTGATGCTGGAGGAGATGCTGCTGTAACTGATGTAGTTGCACATCTTGCATCTATTTACTTTGTGGATGAAGCTGATGAACAGGAACATTGATGAACAGGGACAAGCTACAAGACAGGGGGAGATCTGATTTCATAATGGCTGTTGTTTATGCCATTTATTCAGTTCAATCTCTGTAATTAATGTTTAAGTTTGAATTCTGAAATTCTGATACATTTGTTATTTATTTTCTTAGATGATAGGATGTCTATTACTACAACTTGCTTAATGGTTCCACTTGATATTTGTTTACTGCCTTGCTTAATTTGTTTGCAGATTATCATGTGTCTAATATTGCAGGTTGTGTATAGTATTAGTGTCTGTTTTTGTTTTACATTATATTTTGCTCTGATTTTTTATTATTTTTGTTTTGTTAGTGTCATACTTAGATTCTAAGTTAATTCTTCCAGTTCAACTTATTATCTTAGTATAGTTACTTATGTTGTGAGTAAGTGTATAGTTTATACTTATTCTATTTTGGATAAAATAGTTTTGATCCTTTGGCACGGATCATTATGAAATTATCCTTGATCTTCAGTTGATTTGATCCAACGATTACAACAGGTATTGTCTTGACTAGTGCTTAGCAATGATGTCAACCTCAACTAAGTACATAAAACTGAGTATGTATAGATATATATGTGCATCAGGTGTGTTGTAGTCGAAAGGTCAAATTGGGGGAGATTGTAGATGTTGTTAATTCTTAAATGTCTTAACATTATCAACAACATCTAAATTTGACCTTCCGAGATTTTTTCTAAGTCTTTTCTGAAATGCTACATTAAATGTTGACCTAAATGTTGTCGCATTTCTGGCAGGATCTAGAAGCTTCTATAAGGATCTGGAACCTGGAAGATTCCAGAACATTGGAGAACATGCTAGAACAGCCTAGATACATTTGGAACGACCTGGAGCAGCCTAGAAGGATCTAGAAAGATCATGGAAGTTGTGGAAGTTGAGTTTCCTAAAAAATAGGACCTCAATGTGGAAGCCTCTAGAATTTCGTATCCCACACTATAAATACCCATTGAAGGCTTCATAATTCAGTGTGCTCTATTCGATCAATATCCTAGACCGAGCGTTCATCCCTGTTAGGAAATTGTGGCCAATAGTTCTACATTTTAGTTCATACGTTGTATACCACCCGTATGACTGTGTGTCTTCTTATCTATTGAGAGTGTAATCATTAGATAGACTAGGCATTTCGACAGTGTATAATTTATACACTTAGTTCGTTTTCTAGACTTGGCACCTGCCTCGTTTATAGTTTCGTTGTGAAAGTTATTGTTGTAACATTTCACACAACATTTGTACTTGAAGATAAGTATTGATTTTACGCCATAAGGCAGACATAGATTTTTATTTATAAAATCTATGTTAAAAGTATTTCCATTGTGTCTCGTTTGTTTTTAGTGTTTCAAGTCTTCCGCTGTGTATCTTAATTTCTGATATTCTGTTAGAGTCAGTGTTGCACTATTTGTCTCAACATTCTGTGCAACATTTATCTACTTATACTTAAACACTTCTATACACACCCCGCACACTTTCAGTCACCAAGACCTCTAGTTCTTCATAACAGTCAGAACAGAAGAACATGTCTTATCTGTGATCCATTCAGTACGCCTAAGCGCACTAGTATAAACTAATGGCTAAGACAAACCACTAACAAGTTTACACTACAACTTAAACCAATAGTTTTGTCCATAACTATCTCAGTTGTGAATACTGTTTATATCTTACAAGGAACTGACAATGTGATCTTCTGTGTGACTACAAACCCACCACATCGTCTAAAATGCAAGATAAGCAGACATACAAGTAATCACAAAGAATGCGATAATGTGAAAAACCATTCATTCAGATAAAAAGGAAATCGAATATACGTCACAAAAGCCCACTAAAAGTTTGTGTTGGTCCTTAAAGGAATATATAACAAGTGTATGGGGGGGGAATACACTTGTTTGCAATTTCTTTCTCAAATTTAACCAAAAGTACTTCAGCAAGGTTGTCTTGGACAACTCTGCTGATATGATTAACTCTTATAAGATAATCAAACTACTAAGTACTATTGAGTACTTAGTTGAATAACTATTTAGGGGAGTTATATGTGCGGAATTAGTGGTTGGACCTTTAGTTTTAAACTCCTTTAAGTTCTGAAATTACTTAATCAATCAATCCAATTTTTCAGGAAACTTGTCCAAATTAGTTTTGCACAGTCTTTGAATGTATGTCCTTTTAAAGATCAGTTTTGTGTGCAGTGTTGAATGTATGAAAGTACTTAAAAGTAAATCAACACAAGAGTTTATAGTGGTTCAGAGACTCAAGCTCCTACATCCACTTTCCCTGATTTAACATGATAATTCCTTCACTCTTGGAATTAACTTGTTTTATAGTGCCAAGGTGCACTTGATCAAGAACACCACTCCTTGGTGAATTGATCCCTAGGATGTCTAGAGTCCTAGTACCCTCTTCTCAACTCAGAACTGAATTGTTCTTCTCTCAACAGTCAGCTCCTACCACTTCTACTACTACAACCTTCTCACTTTCTCACTTGAAAGGTATAAGGGTTGAAGTAAGGTTCCAACTAATGAGATATCCTTTACAATGAAGGTCAGTGTATAAGGATAGGATATATCTCTAAGCTTTGTATGGATATACAATGGAGTTCAGCTTAGAAGAAGTGTTTCAAGACTAGGAATGTCTTTTTATAACTTTTGAAGCTTCAGAATGATTGTTCAGTTGGATGTAGAATGGATGCTTCAAAATGGTCTTCACACTTCTATATTTATAGACAAATTTGAGGATTTGCCCGTTGGAAAGGCAGTCCCAAATTGCTATAAGTGTCTTCTTTGAGTCCTTCAACTTAGAAGACAAATTCTTGATAGTGACATGTCCTCATTTGGGAAATAAACGGCTGTATAGACTTTGTCTTCATTCTGCAGCACTCTTCCCAATGTCTGACTTCAAGATTCACTTGATTAAGCTTGGACATGGCTTCTGAAGGTTAATCCAATGATAGGACAACATTCCTTATCAAATGGACAACTCTTCTTATCACTATCAGCAGTCTTTGCTTATCAGCATAGTTGGCTTGCTCTTTTCAGATGATTTGGCTCTTACCCTTTGCTCCATTTAGATGTGATCTTAGCATGATTCTTTGAAGATCTTTTAGGGTATAGTTGTCTGGAACTCTTCAGCATAGTTGGTCCTTAAACTTCAGAACACTTGTTCTGTTTTAACTTTGCTGAGACAACTGTGCCGAACATCTCATCAGCATTCTTGTCTTTCACTAGACTTGGGAAACATTCCAGAATTTGAGCCTTGAGGGAACTTGATCTTGATAGACTTCAAAGCATATGTTCCCCCTCAAATTGTGTATCTTATAAACTAAGAGTTGTCTAACATTTCAGCTTCTCATCTAGCCTTATGCTATATGTTCTAACATTCTTAGAACATAATCAATTTTGACTAGGCATGTCTTAGGGGGTTTTGGTATTGAATCAAAACATATCTCATTTTATTCCCAACAATTTCCCCCTTTTTGATGATGCCAAAACCTATATATTCTATGCAAGAGGTGACTTGACTACACCTATTACATTTATCTTCAGAGGGCATGACTAGAGTTAATTTTCCTGAAAAAGAATGTGTTAGTGTATTCACCATTCATGTTGCAAATAGGTTTCAAGAATAGGCATAGAGAGATTTTTGTAACAGTGTTTCTTGATTCAAAATGTGTTCAACTATCATTCATTTGAAATACATTACAAACATGTTGATAGTTGAAACTAACATATCAGAGCATGAGTCTAAACACTATTACATCATTCATAATGGATCAGAGCATATACTTATCACTTGATAATTTCCAGACTTATGATTATCAGAGCAAACAACTTATCAAACTAAATTAGAGAAACACATGATAACATTCTTGAACAGCTTCAGCATAGATGACCAGTTATAAAAAAATCTTCAACCAAGATATGTTTTCATCCATGTTAGCACAGAAAGGTCAGAAAACTTAGCCATTTCAGAGATCATCCTCCTTTGGTGGCACCATCCCATATTGTGCCCACACTCTTCTTTTCAGCTCCATGGCTTCTTGGTTGGTTCCCTTGGGTCCAAGAACCATTTTGTTCAACTTAACAATTTCTAGGAACTCTTGGAGAATCCTAGATTGATCAATCCATCCTTCCAGCTTGGGAGGCATATAGATGATTGGCTTGGGAGCAGTGAATTCAATCCTTGCAAGATCAGCAGCTGCAAGTAGTTGCTAATATAGATCTCTAAAGTATTCAATCATGAATTCAGCAAAGATGATGTTAACTTCCCTTCCATTCCACCTGTCAATGACATAATAGTCATAGACAAACTCCCTCTTTGCCTCTTCCCATGAGTCATTTAGTTGAATTGGCACCCATTTATCCAAGTGAGGATATTTGGTGTCCATGGGGATCAGTAGCTGTGGCTTCATCTTGCTGTATGTTGCTCTTCTTCTCCTTGGCTTTTGAAAGTCAGCTCTTCTTTTATCCCTTGCTCTGTTTGCTTCCTCAATTAGATCCATCTTTTCTTTGGCTTTCATCATGGCCAATTTCTGCTGTGTTTCAGGGTCTTTGCCATACCCTTCATGAAACAATTTTGATGGATCATTCAGTGTTACAACTTTAGTCTTCTTTGGTCCAAGTCCAAAGCCTTCTTCATACAGTTTTTCCACATCTTCAGCAGTTTTGGCACCTTCAGAAGATTTAGTCTCAGCAGACTTTTCAGCTTCAGAAGACTTGTCTTTTTCAGCAGTCTTAGACACTTCAGCAGTTTTGTCCTTTTCAGCATTCTTGGGCTTTTCAGCAGTTTTGTTCTTCTTCTTGGGAATGGACTCTTCTACAATTCTGAACTCAAGAGGAAGTTCTAGGCTGTTGGGAAAGTCAGTGAATGTTTCAGCTTTTCTTTTGTTCCCCTTGGCCTTCTTGATTTGGCCTCTGGTTTAGACACCTTCAGCACCTTTGTCCAAACCAGAAACTTCTCCTCCTGGTCTCTGCTGAAACCTTGGCCTTTCTTCCTGTGCTGATGCCATATAAACTTTCATTGCTATGGCTAACTGCTCTTCTTCTCCAAGATCTTCCAAGTTCAGCACTGCTCGTTCTTTACCCTTATCTTCAGTAGCCTTTTCCTTGCCCTTTTCTGAACCTCCAATAATCAAGGCACCTTTTGCCCTTGCTCTTTCCCTTTCCCCCTTTTTGGCAGCATCAAAACACTGAGGTTTGAGCTCACTCATAGTTGTAGCCATCAGGGATTGGGCTAGGTTCAGAGATTTCATCTCTTCCAGCAGATATACATTCTCATCATGTATGCTCTGCATTCTATCACTGCTCAAGCTAAGGAAAGCTAGAACAGGCTTCATCTTTTGCTCAACAACCTCCTCCAAGGTTGCTTTCAGAGATGCATCCAATTGGGCCTTTAAGAGCTCAGTGAGGTTGGCCACTGCACCTTCAGCAATGTTGGCCATTACTTCTTGTGAAAACTTTTCAGATGCAAACTTCTTGTGAATACACTTGTTTGCAATTTCTTTCTCAAATTTAACCAAAAGTACTTCAGCAGGGTTGTCCTAGACAACTCTGCTGATATGATTAACTCTTCTAAGATAATCAAACTACTAAGTACAATTGAGTACTTAGTTGAATAACTATCCAGGGGAGTTATATGTGCGGAATTAGTGGTTGGCCCTTTAGTTTTAAACTCCTTTAAGTTCTGAAATTACTTAATCAATCAATCCAGTTTTTCAGGGAACTTGTCCAAATCAGTTTTGCACAGTCTTTGAATGTATGTCCTTTTAAAGATCAGTTTTGTGTGCAGTGTTGAATGTATGAAAGTACTTAAAAGTAAATCAACACAAGAGTTTATAGTGGTTCAGAGACTCAAGCTCCTACATCCACTTTCCCTGATTTAACAGGATAATTCCTTCACTCTTGGAATTAACTTGTTTTATAGTGCCAAGGTGCACTTGATCAAGAACACCACTCCTTGGTGAATTGATCCCTAGGATGTCTAGAGTCCTAGTACCCTCTTCTCAACTCAGAACTGAATTGTTCTTCTCTCAACAGTCAGCTCCTACCACTTCTACTACTACAACCTTCTCACTTTCTCACTTGAAAGGTATAAGGGTTGAAGTAAGGTTCCAACTAATGAGATATCCTTTACAATGAAGGTCAGTGTATAAGGATAGGATATATCTCTAAGCTTTGTATGGATATACAATGGAGTTCAGCTTAGAAGAAGTGTTTCAAGACTAGGAATGTCTTTTTATGACTTTTGAAGCTTCAAAATGATTGTTCAGTTGGATGTAGAATGGATGCTTCAAAATGGTCTTCACACTTCTGTATTTATAGACAAATTTGAGGATTTGCCCGTTGGAAAGGCAGTCCCAAATTGCTATAAGTGTCTTCTTTGAGTCCTTCAACTTAGAAGACAAATTCTTGATAGTGACATGTCCTCATTTGGGAAATAAACGGCTGTATAGACTTTGTCTTCATTCTGCAGCACTCTTCCCAATGTCTGACTTCAAGATTCACTTGATTAAGCTTGGACATGGCTTCTGAAGGTTGATCCAATGATAGGACAACATTCCTTATCAAATGGACAACTCTTCTTATCACTATCAGCAGACTTTGCTTATCAGCATAGTTGGCTTGCTCTTTTCAGATGACTTGGCTCTTACCCTTTGCTCCATTTAGATGTGATCTTAGCATGATTCTTTGAAGATCTTTTAGGGTATAGTTGTCTGGAACTCTTCATCATAGTTGGTCCTTAAACTTCAGAACACTTGTTCTGGTTTAACTTTGCTGAGACAACACTGCTGAACATCTCATCAGCATTCTTGTCTTTTAGTAGACTTGGCAAACATTCCAAAATTTGAGCCTTGAGGGAACTTGATCTTGATAGACTTCAAAGCATATGTTCCCCCTCAAATTGTGTATCTTATAAACTAAGAGTTGTCTAACATTTTAGCTTCTCATCTAGCCTTATGCTATATGTTCTAACATTCTTAGAACATAATCAATTTTGACTAGGCATGTCTTAGGGGGTTTTGGTATTGAATCAAAACATATCTCATTTTATTCCCAACAGTTTGCTTTACAGTCTACACCAACAATCTCCCACTTATACTAAAGCTTAACTTTTAGTATACACATAAAGACATCAACATTTCTCCCACTTATACTCAAAGTCTAGCTTGTAATACATCGTAAACCAAGATCCTTTACATGTTTCTCAAAGACTTTTATTGCCAGCGTCTTTGTGAAAGGATCAGCCAAGTTATCCAACGATGCAATCTTAGCTACAACCACGCCTCCTCGATTTACGATATCTCGTATAATGTGGTACTTTTGCTCTATGTGTTTACTTGATATGTGGGCTCTAGGTTCTTTCGAGTTTGCCACTGCACCCGCGTTATCACAATAAACAGTGATACACATCGGCATACTCTAAGATACCCCTAATTCCAGAAAGAAATTACGCAGCCAGACAGCCTCCTTTGCGGCCTCTGAGGCAGCTACATACTCGTCTTCCATAGTGGAGTCCGCGATGCATTTCTGCTTCACACTTCTCCAAGATATGGCTGCGCCTCCCAGCATAAACACATAACCCGATGTTGACTTCCGTTCATCTCGATCAGCTTGGAAATTTGAATCGGTATAACCCAAAGGAATCAAACTATTTGACTGGTATACTAGCATATAATCTTGAGTATTTTTCAAGTACTTGAGAATATGCTTAACAGCAGTCCAGTGTCCTTGACCAGGGTTAGACTGATATCTTGCTACCATGCCGACTGCATAGCAAATATCAGGCCTCGTACACAGCATCAGATACATAATGCTTCCTATAGCCGAAGCATAAGGAACCTTAAACATCTCCTCTATCTCCTTCTGTGTCTTAGGACACATATCTTTAGATAAAGGGACTCCATGTCTGAAAGGTAGTACACCCTTCTTAGAATTCTGCATGCCAAAACAAGCAATCACAGTATCAATGTAAGACGCTTGAGATGAACACAACATTCTCTTTGTTCGATCACGAGTGACCTTAATACCAAGAATGTACGATGCTTCTCCCATATCCTTCATTTGAAACTGTTCTGAAAGCCACACCTTTACGTCTGATAATACTTTCACATTGTTGCCAATGAGAAGAATATCATCTACGTATAGTACTAAGAATACCACTACGTCTCTGTCACTTTTCTTGTACACACAACTTTCATTTTGACATTGTTCAAATCCAAAATATTTGATCACCTCGTCAAAAAGAATGTTCCAAGACCTGGAAGCTTGTTTTAGCCCATAAAGAGACTTTTTCAGCTTCCAGACTAGATGCTCTTGGCCTTTCTTCATATAACCCTCGGGTTGCTGCATATAGATGTCCTTATCCAAATTTCCATTAAGGAAAGCTGTCTTGACATCCATTTGCCAAATCTCATAGTTCATGTGATTAGCTATGGATAAGAGAATCCTGATCGATTTTAGCATGGCTACTAGTGAGAAGGTCTCGTCATAGTCGATTCCTTCTTTCTGGGGAAAACCCTTTGCCACCAACCGTGCCTTAAAAGTAGTAATCTGCCCATCAGAACCTCTCTTACGTCTGTAGACCCACTTACACCCAACGGATTTCTTGTCGTGGGGAAGTTCACTTAGGTCATACACTTCCATAGCATCCATAGATTCAATTTCTGAATCCATGGACTTGTGCCAAGACTCTGCATCTTTGTCTTTGATTGCCTCTTTGTATGTCCAGGGGTCGTTATCATCATGTTCATCGCTTGGAATCAAGTCCATAGACTCTCCCACAAACATGAAACGATCAGGTTGGCGAACAACCCTCCCACTACGACGAGGCAATGTATACAAAGGTTCATCAGAGTCGCCACGTTGTGCAGTCTCTTGTGGTATTTCATCTTGCACACTCGGTGTGCCATTGTCTCCTCTCAACTCATTTAGAATGATCTCAGTATTGGACTTATGCTCATTCATATAGTCTTCTTCTAAAAATCGGGCATTGGTACTCACCACCACCCTCTGATCATTAGGACTATAAAAATAACCACCTCTTGTTCCCTTAGGGTATCCTACAAACAACCGTACTTCAGTTCTAGGTGCCAACATATCAGCTTCTTTGTTCAGCATATGTGCTGGACAACCCCAAATCCGAATGTGGTTTAGATTAGGCTTTCGCCCAGACCACAATTCAATCGGGGTTTTTGGAACCACTTTAGAAGGTACATAATTAAGAAGGTACGATGTTGTTTCCAAGGCATAACCCCAAAAAGAGGTAGGTAATGAAGCATAACTCATCATCGATCTCACCATATCTAATAGAGTCCTATTCCTTCTCTCAGCCACGCCATTCTGTTGCGGAGTAACAGGCGCGGAGAGCTGGGATCTAATCCCGTTCTCTGATAAGTATTGCCTAAATTCATTGCTAAGGTACTCGCCACCACGATCAGAACGCAGTGTCTTGATACTCTTACCATGACGGTTCTCCACTTCTGCCTTAAATTCTTTTAACTTGCCAAAGCATTCAGACTTGTGGCGCATCAGGTAGATGTATCCATATCTTGAGTAATCGTCAATGAAAGTGACGAAGTACTCAAAGCCTCCTCTAGCTTGAACAGTCATAGGCCCACACAAATCAGAGTGAATCAATTCCAACACATCATTAGCCCTATTACCCTTGGCCTTAAAAGGCCTCGAGGTCATCTTGCCTTCCAAACTGGATTCGTAGACTGAGAATGGTTCCACTTGGAGAGACTAAAAAAACCCACTACTTACTAGTCTTTGAATCCTTCTTAGGTTGACATGACCCAATCTTAGATGCCAGAGGTATGTTTGATTCAACTTAGAAGGTTCCTTTCTCTTATTTAATGATGATGATGAATGAGCTTTAGTCACAGTATGATATGCACATGTAATAGTATAAAGATTATTTTCTAAACGTGCTAGAACAGATTAAAGAGTCATTTCTCATAATAACAACATTGTCATTAAAAACAACTGAGCATCCATCCAAAAACAACTTTGAAACAGAAATTAAATTTCTCCGAAAAATCGGCACGTATAAAACGTTCTTTAATACTAAAACAGAATTAGAAAAACACAAGTGCACGTCTCCCACTGCAACCACTGATACTATCGCAGCATTGCCCAAACTAATAGTAATCTCGCCCTTACTCAGTTCCCTTGTCTGTAGAAACCCCTACAAGGTGTAACAAACATGGTTAGTGGCTCTTGTATCTACTACCCAAGAAAAGGCAGAACAAGCCGCAAAACATGTTTCAACAACTAAAGCGAGAGACGTACCAGAGTTGTCCTTTTTCAGGAGAGGACAATCAGACTTCCAATGTCCCGTTTTGTTGCACTTGAAACATTTGCCCTTCGACTTTTTCACGCCACCAGAAGGCGCTAGTTTCTTGCTCCCACTGCTTTCACCACCACCCTTTTTCTGTAAAGGCTTTTTCTTCTTCTTGCCATTAGACGAAGAAGGTCCAGCCTGAACAGTAACATTGGTCTGTGGTCGTTTACCCATGAGACCCTCCACCGCGACCAATTCCGTAAGAAGCTCGGTTAAAGTATAATCCTTCTTACTCATGATCTCGTTTACACAGAAGTTCTCAAAAGACTTTGGGAGCGAGTGTAGGATCATATCGATCTTGGTGTCATTATCGATTAACCCTCCGAGGACCTCAATCTCATTCAGATATTCCATCATCTTGAGACTGTGGTCCCTTACGGACGCTCCCTCTGGCATAGAGGTTGACATGATCTTCCTCATAGCCTCAAAGCGGGCAACCCTATCTTTCTCACCAAAAAGCTCTTGAGACTCAATATCATAACTACGACACTAGGCATAGTTTGATGTTGCTGTTGTAAAATATTTGACATCGAGGCCAAAATGTAACAACGAGCCATCTCATCAGCCTTGTGCCACTTCTTATAAGCCTCCCTTTGCTCTTCAGTAGATTCGGCTCCCAAAGGGGCAGGAGCAGGTGTATCGAGCACAAACTTGTACTCATCAGCAACTAGGACAATGTCCAAATTTCTTTTCCAATCCAAGTAATTTTGACCTATAAGCTTATTTTGATTTAAGATAACCATAAGTGGGTTGAATGTCACCATAATGTATCTGAAATAAATAAAATGCAAGCAATGAATCACATAAGTTTGAAGCATAAAACATTGGAAACCTTCAAAACCAATATTCAACACAACCTCCAACAGCCCAACAAACACATATGCAAGCCACGTTAGGGTGGTCGTTTACACATGTATTCATCGACCAGACATTTAGTCTTTAATTTCAATATCACGTCAACTTATCCTTATGACGAATGAAATTAACAGTCGAACTTTAACTGGCCATGTGAACTAGAACAGTGACCCCGTTAGGGGGTTATATTAAAATTCACATCTAAGTGATGACCACAATTTAACAACAGTTATCTTGAATTATTCTTTTCCGGTGAACTCATGGATGACACATCCGTTTGGGAAGATCACACACTTCATCTAAAGATTAAAACAGTCTTATTAGAAGTCTTAACTAGTAAGCTCGTGAATGTTGCACCCGTTGGGGGGAGACTCCCAAGGTCCCACGAGCAACATACACCTTACTTAAAGACCAATTGTGGAGGCCTATAAATTAATTAAAATTCAATTATCTCACTTAGTCATTTTAACATGAAGATTATTCATTGGCATAGCAAATTAACAAAAATTAACACATGCATGCCATAACAATACAAGATGCGATAAACATAGGCAAAATAAATAAATGCACATCTATCGCAACCCCTTGAAAACCTATCAAAAACAGCCTATTATAAGCTATTACAATGATAAAAATAGTGGCGCGGACGGATGCCTCGCATCGGCCTCTCACACAATGCAAAAACCTCGAATTCTCGTCCACCGACAAAAACTGGCAGAAAACTTCATCAAGGCTTTTGAATTAGGCCTCGCCACTCGTCGTCCCAGCGTAGTGGTGACTCCTGTAGATCTAGTCAAGACGTTTCTGAAAAGCTCTTGTGGGCTGAAAACGGACACCCGAGTCAAAAGTTATGGCCAAAACAGTTTTCACCGTCTAAAGCCATAACCCGAAAAACTCAGATTACTGTTTTCAGATCTTCCATCGACACCGCCCGTTCTCACGATCAAAAAATACAATATAAACGAGCAAAACCCTACTACAGTGATATATGAAATAGTCCTATACTACCCACACTTATTATTCGGTGGGAAAAACGATTACATAACACTAGGGTTGCGATAGAAAAAAAAAATAACCAACAGAAACGCATACATACATGAAACAAAATAAATTGAATCATACAATTATACATTTCAGGCAGAGCCAACAATCCACGAATCCAGGCTCTGATACCAATTGCTGGAACACGCCGGCGAAGGCGGTCCGTCACCAGGTTCGTTGTTGGGTACCAAACGTATAAAACGAATTGAAACATAAACAACATGCATCTAAAGCATAGTTTAGATCTATTACCTTTGAAGATCGAGGCATTGATTCCAATCTATGAATCTTCTATTATGTCTCCCAACCTTGTTCGAACACCGAGTGGACGGCGCGCTATCAAACGTGGAGAAGGCTGCCTTTAGTTCGTCTCCTTGAAACCCTAGCCGTTTTCTCAATTTCGTGTGTGCTAGGGTTTCAAAACTATTTTGAGGCTCCTATTTATAATCTCCATAAGTTCATGGGCCAGACTAGGGATCCATTAGAAGGTATAGGGTTTGGGCTTCTTACAGGCCCAAATACGCTTATGTTTAGCCCAGAACATATAATTTGGCCCGAGAACATTAATTCATTCCACTAGAGAATTAATGTTGCACTCCCGTCATCCCGAACTGAATCAGGGCTTCTATTAGACTTTATAATTCCCCGTGTTTAAGATATCACACGTCCATTAATTATTAAAGCTTCTGACTTCTTTAAATAATTAATTTCTAAAATTCCTTGAGTAGTACCACTCAACCTTGTTGTCGTACGGATTAAATCCACCTGCAGGGTTTAATACGACAATCCTTTATGAGTTTCCTCAAGGGGACATCATCAGCCTGGATGTACAGGACATGGTGCCCTAATGCCAATAAGTAGACATCATGCGAGCGATGCCACTACCCAAAATCCGGAGCATGAAGAATCTACCAAGATTCTCACCTATGGTACATCAAAGTAGTGAACAAGCACCCCACACATCTAAATATCACACTTAGGGTTAAGAATCATAAAAGTCACCAAGACCTCTAGTTCTTCATAACAGTCAGAACAGAAGAACATGTCTTATCTGTGATCCATTCAATACGCCTCAGCGCACCAGTATAAACTAATGGCCAAGACAAACCACTAACAAGTTTACACTACAACTTAAACCAATAGTTTTGTCCATAACTATCTCAATTGTGAATACTGTTTATATCTTACAAGGAATTGACAATGTGATCTTCTGTGTGACTAGAAACCCACCACATCGTCTACAATGCAAGATAAGCAGATATTCAAGTAATCACAAAGAATGCGACAATGTGAAAAACCATTTATTTCAGATAAAAAGGAAATTGAATATACGTCACAAAAGCCCACTAAAAGTTTGCTTTACAGTATACACCAACACTACAAGTGCTGGAGATATGAAGATTTATTAGATACCTGACCTACTCTAATAAGTGCGACCCAATTTACGAGAGTAGGGGGAGTGGTTGATGTGGATAAAATGTGTCGTCCTATGAGATAATGACATTTGGCATCCGTATGAGTTATATCCGAGGAGGTTCGGATATGATTAAGTAATTATTCATTTACTTATATTAATTATTGTGATGACAATTATTGATATATTGATGATGGACCTTTGAGATGATGGATTGGGCCCAGTTCAGGCCCAAACCCATAGAGAATGAGACTAATGGGCCAGATGAAGATGAGAATCGGCCATGAGGTGAACAAGTCAAAATCTTTCCACCTTTTTAGGGGAATTGTTAGGCTTGGACCCATATTCCCGAAGTTCAAACCTGGAGGTTCTCGAGTACCTCCAAGTCCTAGAGATTCAAATCGTGGAGCGTGCGCATCAAGCATGGACCCCACTTCATGGGTAAGGGATGTGTGGAGACATCACACGTATCCCGCCTTTTTCGGAGCTTGGACGAGCTAGTGGAGGAAAATTTGGCCTTAGGTTATTTATGGGATCTATCTACATAACTAGAAACCTACTATTCTCATACACTTATCCACTGGAAAGTTTCCTGACATACTTTCCGGCGCACTGATATAAGCTGAAATACACCTGAATTACTCCTGAGAAATAGGAATATTGAACTGGTATTATCGAGGGGCTTTCTCAAAGATAGATTGCCCTTTACTTTTTCCTTGAGATCGTCGGTTCTGACTTGAGCGTCGGAGGACCCGCCCCGAAGATCTCTCCGGCGGGTTTTTTGCAGGTGTGGAAGCCTTTTGGAGACGAGAAGCTCAGCTATAATCCAGCTTGTGATCGTCTAATCCCAGGTGCGAGATTATTAATCTTTGTGCGTTCTTTTTTTACGCATCACCCAAGTTACTCGTGATCATGCTCCCGCAAGCTCTACTCAAACGTGCCCGGTTCCCATTCTTGAAAGCTCCAGTACCAAAAGCATCTATACCTCCAGCTCCTAGCTCGACCTCTAAGAGGACTCGATCCTCCTCCGGTAGAATGGTAAGTTTGTGAGATCCCACTCCCCCTAACTCCGACACTTCCAGGAAGAAGACTAAAGGAAAATAGGTTACCTCTCCACCAGCTCCTATCGACCTTGATCCCGAGGTCGATGTCAGTTCAGATATTATCTCTCGCTTCGTGTATCGATATCTTCCTTCCAATACCATTCGATCTCTGATGAGCCTGCCTACTCAAGATAAAATTATCTAGACAACCCATTCCTTCTCTCAGGTATACTCGTGCTTTAATTGTTCATCAAGCCTTTGTATTTTGTCATCTTCTAACTTCCCCTTCCAATGTTCTTAGTTTGGTCTTCTTTTCTTCGGCCTTTTCGAGCACACCCTCAAATCTGTTCCGCAAAGCGAGGTTTTCCAGGCTCAGACGGTTTAAGAACGATCTCGGGCTGATGATCTACAAGCTCAGCTCACGATGATGAGGCAAGAGAAGGATAGGCTAAGGGATCAAGCTCGGGCTCTCACCAAAGAAGTCCACCTCCTCCGTTCCAAGGCTCAGCTGCAAGAATAAGAAATCCCCTCCTCCGAGGTAAAAATTTGTATCGATTCTCTATTCACATCTTTTGCAGGGTAAAAGTTTCTGAAAACTCTTCACAAGGGCTGTCTGGAAGCTTATCTCCGAAGCTCCAGCTTTCTGGGTGCCATGGGACGCTACATCCCTCACTTCGTTGATCATGGCTTTGACAAAGCCATCGCTCAGCATCAAGAGGAGGGCTTTGATGGAGTGTATAATATGGACACTCTCTTGGATGGCCTAACTTCTCCTACAACATTCTCGGTCGATCCTAATGAGCTGATCACTACTCCCTGGTGGCTGCCCATCGTGTAAAAGGTTTTTCAGGACCTGCGGAACTCAGATGTGAAGCTCGAGGACCTGAAGGCCATGGAATTTCCAAACTATCTGATGGATGTGCCTTCTCCCAGCCCCTTGTCCGTAACTGCCCCAGATCGTGAGGAGAACGAAGAGGAAAGAGGTGGATCGAGTGATCAAGCTGAGGTAGATGAGGTTGTTGTTGAACACTCCCCCAAGTCTTGAAGACTTTTCTTTATCATGCATTTTATTTCCTTCCATATCACAAACAATTTATTTTTGCCGTAATATTCAAACAATTTTCAAGGTTTTTCATAACCTTATGGTGGTTTTGGAGCTCTCTATGCTCCTGTTTTGGTGGGGCTTTCATGCCTCTTTGAATGGTGGGGGATTTTCACATCCCCCGTTTTGACTCTGGATATTTGAGGCCTTCGAGCCTCGTAATCTCATATCTGCTTTTCTGCTTTATATATGTTGTGCATTTTCTGCTCATATAGTTGCCTGCATTTACAGTTGCATATATATATCTTGCTTGCAAAGTAGTCATCAGTTTGACAAGCTTTCTCAAATATCATGATATTATTTCAATATCTCAGTAAAATGTTTTAAGTAAATCCACTATATCGCATAGGTTTACTTAAAACTTCTCAGTTTTTCATCATAGTTTTAACACATGTAGGATTCGAGGTTTTAAAAAATGATTCAAAATATATCATTATTAAAAAATGTAAGTAGAAGTAAAAAGTAGCAATTTCACTTACTTGGTTGGTTTCATGGCTTGTTGTCTTTGAAAGGGTTAGGTATAATCCACCTTTACCCCCCTCAAGCCTCGAAGTCTATATTCCAAGACTTAAATCCGAAGTGTTTCTCACTTCTATCCTCATTCTAGTTGCTCGAGCTTTTAATTGATGGTTTGATCTTGTGACCTCAAATTGCTCGACCTCATGCTCCTGAACTTCTTGGCCTCATGGCCATGGGTTTCTTGACCTCGGGGTCTTAAGGTTTTTGGCCTCGTGGCCTCAAGCTTCTCGACCTCGTGGTCTTGGATTTCTCGTCCTTGTGGCCTTAGATTCTCGACCTCGTGGTCTTGAGTTTTTCAGCCTTATGGTCTCAAGTTTTTGACCTCGTGGCCTCAAGTTTTTGACCTCGTGGTCTGGCCTCATGGCCTCAAGTTTTTTACCTCGTGGCCTCAAGTTTTTGACCTTGCGGTCTGGCCTCGTGGCCTCAAGTTTTTGACCTCGCGGTCTGGCCTCATGGCCTTAAGTTTTTGACCTTGTGGCCTCAAGTTTTTGACCTTGTTTTTGACCTCGTGGCCTTAAGTTTGGAATGGTCATCAAGACCTCAATTATCAATTAGAAAAACTCGTAAGAATCAATGTTCAGAAGCAATGATTTTTTCGAAAATAAAGCTTCATTGATTATTAACAAATATCAACATATCACACTATAAAATAAATGTGGTAAACAGTATTATGTAGTCACATTAAAATTTTTAGTGTGTTAATATGTGTTTTTATAACGACATTGAATAATAAGTGTGTGAATATATACCAATTACCACACACGATAATAAACATTGTCTATTGTCACGCCCATTTTAACACACTAAAAATAGATGTGTTTATAAGTACCTTTTAAATACATTATATTTTAAGTGTGTTAATAAGTATGTTATGTACACACTAATAAAAAAAAGTTGTGTTAATATTAACTCTAATGTCACACTATTGTGTTAGAATTTAAAAAAAAAAAATCAAATTTAATATTAATTTTTTTTTCATTTTATATTTTGGCTGATAAAAAATGTAAGTTTTTTTACTTAGATGATTTTTTTAATTCATAAATTAAAATTTTAAGAATAAATAAAATTAATTTTAATTGGTTCCCTAAAAAAATAAGTGTCATTCCTGAACAAGTGCAAATCAATATTTTTTTTCGTTTTCCTCTATTAAAAAATTTATAATCACATTGAAATATATAAAAGTTGTCCTTTTTTTACGTACTTTAAAAAAAATTATTTGTACTGAATACTGATTTTATATACATATATAATCGTGTATTTGTATAATACTAAATTAGTTGTAGCATATTGGTAAAGTTATAACCTTAACTCCCAGAGGTGCAAGGATTGAGTCCCACCCAAGGCGTTATTTATTAGGTTTTCGATTTTTTAGTATTTTATTTTTAAGTAGTATACAAATGTATTTTAGAGAATATCTTAGTATTTTATTTTTAATTAGTATACAAATGTATTCTAGAGTGTGATAACATCTAATTTATCTTCTCATTCTAAAGTGTGATAATATCTTATTAGTCTATACTCACACGACTTTAGACCACACATAAAATTAATGTGATAATAGAGAAAATGTGATTATAGATATTTTATTATAACATTTTTACATGTCTTTAAAATCAATTTTTTTTGTAGTGCCTCATTCTAGTTGCTCGAGCTTTTAATTGATGGTTTGATCTTGTGACCTCAAATTGCTCGACCTCATGCTCCTGAACTTCTTGGCCTCATGGCCATGGGTTTCTTGACCTCGGGGTCTTAAGGTTTTTGGCCTCATGGCCTCAAGCTTCTCGACCTCGTGGTCTTGGATTTCTCGTCCTTGTGGCCTTAGATTCTCGACCTCGTGGTCTTGAGTTTTTCAGCCTTATGGTCTCAAGTTTTTGACCTCACGGTCTGGCCTCGTGGCCTCAAGTTTTTGACCTCGTGGTCTGGCCTCATGGCCTCAAGTTTTTTACCTCGTGGCCTAAAGTTTTTAACCTTGCGGTCTGGCCTCGTGGCCTCAAGTTTTTGACCTCGCGGTCTGGCCTCGTGGCCTTAAGTTTTTGACCTTGTTTGTTACCTCGTGACCTTAAGTTTGGAATGGTCATCAAGACCTCAATTATCAATTAGAAAAACTTGTAACAATCAATGTTCAAAAGCAATGATTTTTTCGAAAATAAAGCTTCATTGATTATTAACAAATATCAACATAGGTCATAAACAACCTATGCCGGTCTCATTAAAAACCTCCTTATAGTAAAACCCAATGGGAAACCCATAAGGAGGGAAAAAGAGCTCCGGTGAAGCACCTCAAATACAATGTTCATAGGGAAATCAAATTTTATTCTAAGAACTGAAATAAAGCAAATCATGCTCTTTTAAATAAATAATTTCTTCAGGTGGCATACATTCCAAGGATGGGCTATCTCATTCCCTTTCATGTCCTGATGTCAGTATGCTCCTCCTCTCAATACCTGGATAACTCGGTATGGCCCCTTCCAGTTGGGTTCGAGCTTTCCAGTGTGTTTCAATGCATCAGCCCTTCGAAGGACTAAGTATCTAGCTTCAAATGACCTCAGGGTCACTCTCTTGTTGTATGTAGCTCGTATTCTGCTCTTATACTTCTCGGCCTGCAATTGGGCCATCTCTCTTCTTTCTTCAAGTAAATCTAGAGCTTCTCTCATTAGCTCCTCATTCTGGTTCTCATCAAACTGAGCAATCCTGTGAGATTCTATCACAAACTCTGGTGGTATTACTGTAGTGGTACAATAAACAAGTTGGAAAGGCGTTTCTCCAGTAGCTGCTCTGGGACTTATTCTATACGACCATAGAACCGAGTCGAGCTCATTTATCCAATCTCCTCCTGCTCTCGTGAGCCGAGTCCGGATTCCATCTACGATTGTTCGATTTGTCACCTCCACTTGGACATTCGCTTGGGGATGGGCCACTGAGGTACACCTCTGAGTAATCTTTTGATCTAAACACCAAGATCTGATCAATGCTCCATTGAATTGTGTCCCGTTGTCGGACACCAGAATTCGAGGAATTTCGAATCAGCAGCAAATGTATTTTCCAAGGAAACGAATTACGTTTTCCTCCTCAATCTTAGCAAGAGGGGCTACCTTTACCCACTTACTAAAGTAGTCAACATCTACGATCAAGAACCGTCGTCCGCCTTGTGCCGGTGGAAAAGGTCCCACGAGGTCTACCCCCACTTTGCAAAGGGACAAGGCGAGTACATGACTCCCATTTCTTCAGCCTGAACCCGTATCAAGAGGCCATTTCTTTGGCATTTCTCACATCTCTTCACAAAATCTCGAGCATCTCGAGTCATGGTGGGCCAGTAGAACCCAGCTCGCAATGCTTTCTTCACAGTGGCTTTGTAGCCTTCATGGTTAGCCGCACATCCTTCGTGGATTTCTCTTATCACATAGTCTCCTTCACTCTTCGAGAGACATCTCAGGTAGGGGTGGGTGATTGATCTCTTGTACAATCGGCCACCCAAGATGAAATATCTCAGTCACATAGCTCGAGCTTCTCGAGATGCTGTAGGGGCTGGTTCTCTGTTCAGCTCCTCCAGTATCCCTTTTCTCCAATCATATCCTTCTTCAATTGCTCCAATCACGGGATCAGTGGGCTCTCTTTCTGCCACCACAAGTGTTATCTCCCCTTGCCCTTCAAACTCAGTAGATCTGGCAAGTTTAGATAGGCTATCTGCTATCATGTTCTCTTCTCTAGAAATCTGGAGTACCTCGAATATGTGGAACTTGTTTATGAAGTTCTTGACTCGCTCCAGATACGCAATCATTCTTTCTTCTTTGGCTAGATATTCTTTATTGATCTGTTGTACGACCAGCTGTGAATCAAAGAATAGGGTAACCTTCTGGGCCCCCAGCTCAGCAGCCATTTTAGTTCCTTGAATCAGTGCCTCATATTCAGCTCCGTTGTTGGAGGTTCGAAACTGAAATCTAATGGCAAATTGCATCTCCAACCCATGGGGGTCGATCATCAAAACTCCGGCTCCGCATCCAGTCATTGATACAGAACCATCAACATTGACTTTCCAGCCTTCCATCTTCTCGAGTCTGGTAGATTCCTGGATGAAATCGGACAGAGCTTGAGCTTTAATCGCCTTTCGAGGCTCAAATTTCACGTTGTATTCTTGCAATTCTATGGCCCATCTAACCATGCGTCTAGACAAATCTGTTCTACCAATTACCTGCCTCAAGGGGTAATTAGTACGAACAATAATCTTATATGATAGAAAATAAGGTCTTAACCTCCGAGTTGTGATCATTACAGCTAATGCCGCTTTCTCAATCTCTGAATAGCTGACCTCCGCACCTTGGATGATCTTACTGACGTGGTAAATTGGATGCTGGAAAGATCCGTCCTCTTTCATTAATGCAGTACTTAAGGAATGCTCCCCCACAGACAGGTACAGAAAGAGTGTATCGCCTGGGTAGGGTTTGGTCAGCTTCGGGAGCTGAGATAGGTGGAGCTTGAGCTCCTCGAATGCTTTCTGGCACTGATCATCCCATTCAAATCTGAATCATTTCCTCAAGTTTCTAAAGAAATGATGACTCTTTTTTGCAGATTTAGCAATAAACCTGCTCAACGCTGTAATTCGACCGTTCAAAGTCTGCAGCTCTTTCAGATTCCTCGGGGGCTGCATATCCAACACGGCCTTCACTTTTCCAGGGTTGACTTCAATTCCTCTTTCGGTTACTATGTAACCCAAAAACTTCCCTGATCTCACACCGAATGAGCATTTTACTAGATTGAGCTTAATGTCATTCTCTCTTATCACCTGAAATATATCCTCAAGGTCCTCGACGTGACCCTCAACTTTAGCACTCTTGGCTAATATGTCATCTACGTAAATATCCATATTCCGACCGATCTAGTTACGGAATACCGCATCAACCATCCATTGATACGTAGCTCCTGCATTGATGAGTCTAAACGACATTCTAACAAAACTGAATGTACCGCACGTAGCAATAAATCATAGCTTGGGGATATCTGCCAGATTCAACTGTATTTGGTGATATCCCTGATAGGCGTCCATCATATTCAGCAACTCGAATCCCAAAATTGCATCTACCAATTGATCGATTTGTGGCAAAGGATAATGATCTTTCGGGCAGGCTTTATTCAGGTCCCGAAAATCAATACACATCCTCCACTTTCCAGCTCCTTTTGATACCAATACAGTATTGGAGAGTCATTCAGGAAACTGAACTCTACGAACATGTCTAACTTCCAGCAACTTCTCGATCTCTGCTTTTATGATTGCATTCTTCTCAGATCCAAAGTTTCTAAGCTTCAGCTTCACTAACTTAGCTTTAGGATCCACGTTAAGGTGGTGCATGGCCACCTCCGGAGGTATTCCTGTCATATCAGAGGAAGAAAAGGCAAAAATATCCGTATTTTTTCTCAAAGTAAGGATTACCTTTTCAGCTACTCCAGGTTCCATCTGAACCCCTATCTTCGTCATGAATCCTGTTCTTCCAGGATACAGCTTCACGTTCATCAGCTCTTAATCAGCTTGGATCTTGGGTAGCTCTCTAGCTTCCACATCAACTTTCTACTTTTTCAGCTCGAGGTTGTCCCCTTTGACCCTTCCTAGGTCTCGAGTTACAACTTTGTCAACCATCTTGACAAACTCCACGTAACATTTGCGGGCCTAGTATTGATCACTTCGAACTTCTCCAGTACCTCCAGGTCCTCAAAATTTCATCTTCATGTGGAAGGTTGATACAATAGCCTGGAAAGGTTCAAGCTAGGCCTTCCCATTATCACATTGTAGGATGACGGGACGTCCATAATGAGGAAGTCGATCATCATTACTCGTCTGGTTGGGGCATCTCCTAGCCCCACTTGAAGTGTCACCAACCTCAGGGGCTGGATAGCTCCTCCCAAAAATCCATAGAGTGATGTCTCTACGGGCTTCAGTTTCATGTTCAACTCCATCTTTCTAAAACACTCGAGGAGCATTATGTCCGTCGAGCTTCTAGTATCCACAAATACTCGAGCTACATCATAGCCCGCAATATTCGTCGTTATCACAAGGGCATCGTTATGATGAACTTTAATCTCTCCTCCATCTTTATGACCAAATTTAATGTTGGGAGTGGTCACCACATATCCCACTTCCTTGTCTTCTTTCTGATGCTCGGTTCTCAGGGTCCGAACACTCTGTTTCCTCTGTTTGAAGGAGTCTCCATCAACTGGACCCCCCATGATCATACCCTCTGGATCATACCCCGCTTCTGGGGTTGAAGAGGTTGATCCTCTGCATTAACTCGAGGCTCTTCCTCCTTATCATCTGTCCTTCGTTCAAACTCCTTCCTTTTCTTCCCTCGAGGGCCTTGTCTATCTCGGTAGACAAATTCTTTCAAGTGACCCACCTGGATCAACCTTTCAATTTCATCCCTCAAATAGAAGCAGTTATTTGTATCGTGTCCATACTCATTATGGAAGCGACATAATCTGTCATATTTGGACTTCATGGGTCCTCTAGCTCGTGAGTACGGATATTTCATCTTGGGATGATCTCCTGCTACTTCAAGCACCTCTACAGGCTCGAGCTTCAGGGGTGTATATCTCTCAAATCTTGGTTTAGGTCCCGATCCTCCAGGACCTCCAGAGGTTCCAGAAGCTCCAGTCCTCTTGGACGATTCTAGGTTACTTATCTTCGTCACCGACTCTTTCATCTTCTCACTCCCAGATATCTTCGTCTCTAACCTCTTAGCTTTCCTTACCTCCTCGAGTGTGAGGTATTTCTCAGCTCTGTGCAGTAACTCGTCGAATGTTTGCAATGGTTTCTTCGCTAATGAAGAAAACAAATCTCCATCTCTTAGCCTGTTGATCAAGGCATTAATCTTGACCTCCTACGAGTCCGTAGGCACCTCCAAAGCAGCCTGATTGAACCTTTTCAGAAAGGCTCGGATAATTTGATTTTCTCCTTGTCGTAGGTCAAAGTAGCTTAGGGCTGTTTTCTTGCGCTGGTGAACTGGTGCAAAAAGAGTTCACTGAATCCGGCCCACGAACTGATTGTGCTTAGTTCCAGCTAGGAGAACCATTGTTGATCTGCTTTTGCTAGAGTTGTCAAGAAAACTCTACATTTCACACCCTTTCCATATCGGTGTAAGAGGGTCGCGTTCTTGAACCTCACGAGATGTTCATAAGGGTCCGCTGTTCCATCGTATTCAAAATTCAGAGATTTGAAATTAGAAGGCAGCTCATCGTGTAATATCTCAGCGGAAAACTGACAACTAGTAGTAGGAGTAGGTTTACTTACGTGGCTTGTCATGTGTTTCCTCATAACCTTCATTTCTTTCTGCAAGGTTTGTAGTTGGTCGCTCACAGCACCTGGGTAGGTGTCATCAGTACTCTCTTCAATCTTTGGGACCTCAGCTCGTCCAGTATCAGGATTCTGATTCCTCCTCTCATTCCGGGTAGGAACACTTTTTTCTTCCTAGGATGTCACTTTCTCTTCTCTCTCTCCTTGGCCTCCAACGTCTCTCGAAAGGGTTTGAGAGATTCCAGGTCCTCGAGGACCTCCAGCTTCTGCAGCTCGTGAGGGCACCGGGAGAGCCTGCACTCCTTGAGCGGCCATCATTCTCTCCATGGCTCGTGCAACCAATGCATTCAATTGCTTAGTGGTCACAATCATCATCTCAGCACTCGTAGCACCAGGGGGTGCTCTGTCTCCTGGTTCATCTCTAGGCACACTGGATGTACCAGCAACATCTCCAGCCGTAATGGGGGCAGTTCCTCCAGCCCCTCCTGGCAAAGCTTGAGGTCCTACAGGTGTGGGGACGGAGTCACCTCCAAAGGTGTGCTCCTGCCCGTAGTAAGGCCTGTAGCAGCAATGGGTGGAAAAGGTGCGGACACAGGACCTTTCCCTCGATTAACAAGTGGACCCATGACTAACGCCGGTGGAGGAATAGGCGGCGTAACTCCCCCACCTGTCGGGGTTCTAGTTTCAGTCGGAGTAGTGGGTATCGGCACCCCTCTCCCGTCTTTCATTTGTTGGGGAGTGTCTCGTTCACCTCCTATAATCGATAATCAAATTTCTCACGTCTTAGTTCAATAGTTTCCCATAGACGACGCTGATGTGTAAAAAAAGAACACACAACGATTAGTAATCTTGCACTTGGGATTCGACGATCACAGGCTGGATTATAACTAAGCTCTTCGTCTCCAAAGACTTCGATACCTGCAAAAAACCCGCCAGAGAGATCTCCGGCGCGGGTCCTCCGACACTCAAGTCAGAACCGACGATCTCAAGGAAAAAGTAAGGAGCGATCTGTTCTAAGAAAACTCCTCGATAATCTCAATTCAATATTCCTGTTTCTCAGAAGTAATTCAGTTTTGTTTCAGCTTATATCAGGGAACTTTCCGGTGGATAAGTGTATCAAAATGTTAGGTTTCTGTAGTTGGATGTCATAAATAATCCGCACTAGGGTGTATATATAGTACCTCTAAGGAAGGGTTATCCACTTGGACCACTTCCCTTCTTTCTATCAACCGCCAAAGTAGTGGGCTCAAGCCCAAGGCCAAATCTGCCTCCACTAGCTCGTCCGAGCTTCGAGAAAAGCGGGATACGTGTGATATCCCCACACGTCCCTTACCCACGAAGTGGGGTCCAAACTTGATGCGCACGTTCCGCGATTTGAATCTTCAGGACTTGGAGGTACTCAAGAACCTCCGGGTTTGAACTCCAGAAATATAGGTCCAAGCACAATAATTCCCCTAAAAAGGTGGAAAACTTATGACTTGTTCATCTTGGGATCGATTCTCCTCTTCATCTAGCCCACTGGTCACAATTTTTATGGAATTGGGCGTGAACTATGCCCAATCCAACATCTCAAATGTCCATCATCAATATATCAACAATTGTTATCATAATAATCAATATAAGTAAATGAATAATTACGTAATCATATCAAAGCCTCATAGGATATAACTCATCTGGACGCCACGTGTCATTTTCTCATAGGATGACACATTTTGTCCACATCACCGGGTCAAACAGGTCTTTAAAAAAAATCGCACAAAAGTCGTGGAAAAGGCTAATAGAAAAACTTGTTCCAAATCTGTATTGTTATAAAGATAATTACATGTTACTGCAAGATAAATGTGTGTTACTATAAGTATAAATAACACATAATTGACTTTTCGCATTATATATTAATACATTTAATTTAAGTAAGGGGCAAAAACTCGCAGATCTTTTGCGAGTCATAGCAGATCAAACATATATTTAAAATAAAAAAAATCACACAAAAGTCAAACAGAAAAATTTGTTTCAGATCTTTTTTTTTTTTTTTGATGGAAAGTTAAATACCCATCCCTTTTTTTCCCCTCCCCATGACTCGAACCCAGGACCTAAGGCCTAGGTAGTGGTGCTCTAACCACTTGAGCTGTCCCACTTTGTCTTTCAGATCTCAATTACTATAAAGACAATTATATATTAATGTACGGGCAAATATGTGTTACTATAAGGACAAGTAACACATAATTGACTTTTGAGTAACACATACTCCCTCCGTCTACCAAGAGTGTGCTCAATTCTATTTTTGGATCCACAATGAATATGTTTATTCTATTTAAATATTTAACTTTGAGTATATTTTCACTTTATTAACAAGATTGAGTATCTCTCAACAATATTCTTTACTCGTTACTCCACATATCTTTTTTATAATTAAAATATAATTTTTTTAAAAACATGTATAAAAAAGTAAGCATACTTTTGATGCAAAGAGAAAGTATTTATTTCAAAGTAAAACATGTAAGATATTGAAAATTGTGTTACTATATAAATACAAATGTAATACTTTATAGAAAAAAACATATTACTATATGAATAAAAATGTCATTTCTAAGCGCGAATATTTAAAAAATAAAAATATAAAAGGTATCGTGGAACGGATTGAGTATATAATTTTTTTTTTTTCAAAATGCATATGCACTCAATATATAATTTGTTTTTTTTATGGACTCAATTTAGAATTTGTGTACCCTCTATATAGTATATACTGCGAAGCATGGACAAAAATATCCGGAAATTTCCTCGATATATTCATTTTTCACAGTCATCGATATCGATATTGAGAAGAAACAATATTTCCACGATATTTGTAAAAAAAATAAAAAATATCGATAAAATCGATATACAATAACAATATCGAAACTAATATCGATAAAATATCGAAAGAATGTCGAAAAATATCGAAAAAAAATAAAAAAATGTCGATAAATTTTAAAAAATATCATATGAAATAACATTGTATGCTATATTTTATATAAATTTATCATAGATGTAAATGAATTTAAATTGTTTTTTTGAATTTATGTATTAAAAGTTAGTTATTAAATTTTCACAATTTTTAAAATTTACCGATATCGATATTCGATATCGATATATCCATCGATATTTCCACAAATTTAAGGTCTCGATATTTTCATCGACACCAATATTTTTGTCCTTGCTGCGAAGCACCTTCTCTTAACCAAGGATGAAAAAATCGGGAAATTTTGCCGAAATATCAATGATATTTCGGATTTTTGGACTCTCCGATATCGATATGCACCGAAACGAGATATCTTCCAAAATATCGGTAAAATATCGGGATATATCGGAAAATATTGGTATCAATATCGGTATCAGTTATGTTTAGTACAAATTTTCCTTGATATCGTCGAAATATCGGCGAAAAATCGGAAAATGTCGGAAAAAAATCGGTAATATCAGTCTGAATTGTTTTGTTCCGTTTTTTTCAGAGTTTTAATTGTTCTGTTCCTTTTTTTCAGAACAAGCTAGTATCTTGTGTCTTGTCTATCATTTTGGTGTTAATTGTCTAGTGTGAAATAATTATGAACAGATACTACATATTTGGCATTGGAGAGCTTTTAAAAGAGATCTTCATGGGCTCTCCAAGTGCAATTAGACTGGAGAGCTCTTTTAAAAGCTCTCCAAGGCATTAGACTGGTTTTGTATTTTTTTTTTTACTAATATGTTTGTCATAAAAAAAATTATTTTGTAGTGATTTAGGCTAAATTTATGTATTAATGTTAGTTATAATATTTTCTAAAATTTCATCTTAAATTTTCAGCATTTTAATAAAATTTTCGTCAATTTTCTATATTTTACCAATATCAATATTCGAGATATCAATATATATATCCATATCCATAAATAATTTCCACCGATATGAATATTTTCATCCTTTCTCTTAACACAAACTTGAGCTGAACCTCGTTTTAGCAGTAAACCTTATTCAAAATCAAATTTCTTACTGAAAACCCTAGAAAAACTAATTTCTCGAATTCAGATTTTTCTTTTTTCTCGGCATACCGCTTCTGATAATCAGTAATGTACCGATCTGAGATTACCACTGAAGAATCAGAGAGAACAGCTTTTCGCAGAGCCGAGAAGAAATACAAAATCTATTACGATAACACCAAAAAGTAAGAATTCTCAACTCCTTTCTACTTTATTTTCTCCTTATTATGTAGATTTATGTGTTTTTTCCATAGTTTTCTGGACATATACGGCAGGATGTAAATTATTTTATTTTTATAAATTTTAGGAAAAGGATAGCGAGACCTGTAGATTTGTCAGAGGTCATAGATTTCAAGTCAATTTTAGAGAAGTATAATTGCAATGGTGAACTTAAGGATGGAGTTTCAGCACTCAAATGTGATTTTGATCTACCTATTTTCTGCTTGGATAGTCGACCAGGTATGTAGGGATTTGTACTATTTGAAACGATTGCTGCTTGATGTTTTTTTAATTTCTTAAATGCTCTTGTGGAACTGATTTTGATTCCAAATACAGGTTTTTATTTTATTCCTGGTGCATTGAGCGTAGAGGAGCAATACCAATGGATAAGGGAGAGTTTAACGAGCTTTCCTCAACCCCCAAATCGAACAAACCACAATGCAATTTATGGGCCCATTGACGATTTGTTTGTTTCAGCTAATGAGGGGAAGGTTCTGGTCTCAGAAGAGAACATTGTTGATGATGCTTGTTCTGAGATTAATGTTATTCAGATTGATGATAGTGCTCCCAAGTGGAAATTTGTGGAGAAATTGGGTGAATCACCTGGGAAAGATGCATGCAAATCAGTGTCTGCTTCTGTTTTGCTGCGTAAGTTACGATGGAGTACCCTTGGCTTGCAATTTGACTGGTCCAAGGTCTTGCTAGAATCCTCTTTTTTGATAGTTCAATTGTTTGCTATTATTGTTGTGTTGCTGTTATCATCAAGGCATGCTATATTAGCAAGGCACCTAACTTGTATTGTGATAACAGAAATCAGATAAAGATTGGTCTAAAATGCTTTGTTTATGTGTTTATGACTTGGGTTGTGCTGTCAAAACAAGTGTGTCTTGTAATAGAATACATAGTGACTTGTAATAGAATACAGAGTCACCAGATTAAAAAGTTCAAACAACAAAAATACCTATTACTTGTAATGACTATAAACTACAACATTAGGAAATTTTGTTTTTGAGTAATTGTTTGGTGCTGCAAATTTATGTCCAATAACCAATAGGGGACTTTGTTTGACCCAAAGTCCCAATAGTATTTTTACTCTGTTTTCTCACTGCTCACTTTCTATACGAGGGACTTGTTTAATCAACTAATGGTCCTATATGCTACTCCCTCCGTCCCACAAAGATAGACTTACATGTTTTTTCACATAGTTTAAGAATTACGTAGTAATTGTTTGGTGCTGCAAATTTATGTCCAATAGCCAATAGGGGACTTTGTTTGTCCCAAAGTCCCAATAGTAATTTTACTCTGTTTCTTCACTGCACACTTTCTCTAACAGGGACTTGTTTAATCAACTAATGGTCCTATATGCTACGCCCTCCTTCCCACAAAGATAGACTTACATGTTTTTTCACATAGTTTAAGAATTACGTAGAAGTTCTTATAGTTAGAACATTAAATTTTTGCTTTGTTTTCCCCCATGTTCCCCTTTGTGTACTCGTTTCCCACGGCAATTACTAGTAACTATATTGATTTGGAGAAAGACAAGATACGTTAAATAGGGGCAAAGATGGAAATGAAAAAGTAATGGTATGTTATACTCCGTATATAGTAATTGGACTATCATTGGGGGACTACGAAAATAGAAAGCAAGCCTATCTTCATGGGACGGATGAAGTTTTTTATTTTTCCTTTATTTCTAAATCTAAATTTGTTGGGTTTTCAGGGTTCTTGATGTTATGTTGTTATTATGGTCACACTTCATTTAGCTTCTTCTATTTGTATTTGTATGATGAAATAAGTATTTTTCGCATTCTTGCAGAGAAGCTATAATGTTTCTCTCCCTCACAAGAAGATTCCAGATGCATTATGCCAGTTGGCCAAAAGGATGGCAGCCCCTGCTATGACATGTGCTGAAGAATTCCAGCCTGAAGCTGCCATAGTGAATTATTTTGGGTTAGGTACGATTTATACTTTTAGCATTTCTAAAAACATGGCACGTTTTCAGTTACTCAACTGAGATTTGAATTCCATGTGATTGGTTTATGTGCTCCTTAAGAAAGTTAGGAACTTATACTTTTGAAATATAGTAAACTATTAGTTAGGGGTTTGAAAAAATTTTCCTATCGACTCTGAGACCTTAAAAATAGGAAGCTGTCAATTTGAGACCCGAAAGATTGAAATTATCATTTTGCTAAGACCATGTTCGGTATCTTATGGAGTAGTTTATAGCCTTATTTATTATAGTACTTTTTTTTTTATTCTTACTTTCTTTTATTATTATTTTTTATCTTTCTTTTTTTCAATGTAATTAATTTATAAAAATATTGTTGGATAACTAGAAACTATAAGGTTTAAAACATTATCTTAAAATGTGAGTCCTAAATTGATATTTCTGTCTTTCAGGTTTTCAGGTCTCCTAATTCATAGTCTTGCTATCTTTTCAGTCCCTTATTTGATAAAACTCCTATATATTTCTTCAGCTCATCTCTCTCTCATGAGTTCCTTCTAGAAGTTTTCAGACAAAATAGTTAGTATCACGGTATCTATATTTTTCTTTAGGTGACATGCTTGGTGGGCACCTTGATGACATGGAAAAAGATTGGAGCAAACCTATTGTGAGCATGAGGTAACATAATATTGCATTGCTCAGTCTAAAGTCAGTAATTTTTGTGCTGCATATTTCTTACAGTTGACATGTGATTAAATTATCAGTTTGGGTTGCAAAGCTATTTTCCTACTTGGGGGAAAAACAAGGGAAGATACACCAATCGCAATGTTCCTTCGAAGTGGTGATGCTGTACTTATGGCTGGAGAAGCTAGGGAATGCTTTCATGGTATTATGACTTTCTATATTTTTACTCCCCCTATAACCCTGATTACTCTGTTTCTGAATATATAACTTATACGGTGAACTGTATGATTCGGTTTTATGAAATGAATTATACTAAGGTCGAGATAATGATGTGTTAATTTATGTTATGTTCTTTCTACTTAGGAATTTGAATTCATTTTTTTCTTATATTGGTATTCTGTTCTGACTTGAAGATTTTATTGGACAATCAGGTGTTCCTCGAATATTTACCGATGCAGAAAATGGTGATATATCTCATCTTGAATCCCAGTTTGGTGGAGAAGATGATAAACCTTTGTTTCGTTACATCAGCACTTCAAGAATCAACATCAATATTAGACAAGTTTACTAAATACAACTCAAGTTGTAGAAGATACATGAGCTGCGGAATTTTGTTCCATCGTTTTAAGTAGATAGAGGGCATTCATTTTTACAATTACAGCACTTATGTATCCTACTGTAATGTGGATTAAGAAATAACATTGATTTTGGGAGAGACATACATAATGATCTTTTGTGGCTGAGTTGAAGTGTAACTGTTATATACAGTGTAATTTATATTTAACCTAAACATGTAGCTCATTATAACTGAAATACAAGTTTAACCCACATCTTATATATTCATTCCATTTATGTAAATTGGATTGAATTACATGTCATGTTACAGTAAATACAGGAGTATTTGGGATAACCTGTTTTCGGCGATGTTTATGTTCACGTGATTTTGGGATTATTATTCCAATAACGGCACACATAAATGGTACAAACATAAAAAAATTATAATGTATTTAAAAAAAAAAAAAAAAAAAGAACATGAGAAAAGTTTTGGAATGAATAACTTGAACATGAGAAACGTTTTGGAAGGAATAACTTGAAAATCACCTTGGTATGTTTGTTTTTTGGGATGTAAAATTTAGATTTTAGATTTTGAAATTCAATCCTTGTTCTATTATGAGATTTTAGAATTATGATTTCAAATTCTACTCTACAAATACATATAAAACACACAAAAATTAATCCTATAAATATCTATAAATCCCCTCTCTCTATACATTGTTGATGTTGAAATAAGGGTCTTCTATAATGATCTAACACACATGACAATATTCGTCCAATGTTGTAATTAATGTTTACCAACACTTATGACAACATCAGTATTTGTCATTTCTTTTCTCACTAACTTCAATCTTACACTTGTTGCTCATAATATCCTTAGTGCAGTTAGAAGACGTGGATAACACCCAAATCATGCAGTTGCATAAGAGTGAGAAGTTATTGAGTATGCAATAGCAAGTTCCTACATTCAAGGAGTTGAAGAAAGAAGTTACCCGTGATCAAGGCAAAATTGATCTAAGGGAGTTGAGAGCAGTTCGAATATTGAAGTCTATAAATAGAGAAGTTGGCACAACACAAGAGATACGAGAAGAGAAACTAAATTAGATTACTATACTATCGAATGCACTTTCGCTTCTACTTAGAAAAAATATTGTTTCTTCTTGTAGATTGATACATTATTGTTACCCGAACAAATAATGTATTTATCATTTCCATAGCTACTAGATTATATGTATAGATCTATGAGGGAGATAGTTTTATAGAATCATAGTAGATTTTCCAAACTTATTGAAGTTGTAGTTTTTCAAACCTCTAAAAGGTTGTAGACATTTTGTCACTTATTTTTAATATAGTGATCCGTGTAGATTATTTACACAATTTTTTAATATTTCCATTTACAAAATACTTTTTATTTTCCGTTGCTTAATGTTGTCTAGATAGTGCCAACACAATATACAACACCTCTGTTTTCGCACGCGCATACACTTTCTTTTACTATTGCCTAAACCATAAAATTAAATCTACCATACTTCAATTTCAAAACAAATATACAATTCATTAGGAAACATACAAGTCATTAATTTGAATTTCGTAAAAAAAAAAATTAAAACCTTAATCTGGCGCCTTAGACCAACTCAGCCATCTCAACTTCGTTGTTTATTTTTTAATATTTACATTTAAGAATGTAATCTTAGAAGTTTGCCAGATTTCCTTTTTCCTTTTTGTGTGTTATGTTATAATGCATATTCTTTAATAATATAGCTAAGGCAATTACTTATGTGTACCAATGTAACTGGCTATTTACCCTCTTTTTTACTAAGTCCACACTCCCTTCTTTTAGACACTCCCTTTTTTAGGCACTTATGTGTACAAGTTACATACATGTAACTAAATCCAATTATTTACATGGGTTATTAGTTATTAAAAAATAAATATAAAAACATAACGAATATTAAAAAAAATATGAAACTCAAAAATAAGATTATGAAATAAAATTTTCAGTTTTTTTTTTTTTCAAAAAATAACCAAAATTTAGAAAAAAAATACAAAAAAAATCGAAAAAAAAAACTAAACTAAAAAAATTCAATTTTTTTTCTAATTTGGGTATCAATGTATGAACATGACATGCACACTTTCAAGCTTAAATCTGATTTATAATAACTAAGATTATTTTGTTATGTCTTCATTATTTCTAAAATAATATCTGGTTTGTTACAAGTTTTTTAAGGTTGTAGATTATTTTTTAAAAATAATTAATAACATAATCTAATTGAAAAATAAAATTTATATTTAGAAACTGATGTGCCAAATTTTGCACGAGGGGATTGGATATCCTTCGAGTTAGGTATCTAGTTTTCCAAACAAGGAGGAGCAATCCAATCACGCTGCTGCCTTCGATAGAATCCTCGAGAATCTGCAAAGAACACGCCGGAGGGGAGTCCGGCGCGGACACTCCGATGCCTAAGTCAGTATAGGGCTTCTCAATATATCACAAAGATATCGAGATCCTTGATTTATCAAATCAGGCTCTCAAGAAGTATCAAAGATAGGTTTTGCACGAAATATATTAAGTTTGTAATAGTAAGAAAGTCTAACCTGAAAACATCTTTGGATTTACCTATTTATAGAGATTCCCTCCCGAGAGGAAGTCAAGGCTTCCTTCTGTTTCGGAGCCACCTCTTGGACCCAGCCTGGGTAGGTTGACAAGGTCTTCCATTCCTCCACCTCCGGAAAGACCGGGGCCACTCTCCCTAGTGGACTCTTTCCACTACAATGAAGGAGAGAAGAATCTTTCTTTGGTCAATCTTAGTCCGATTCTTGCGGAGTTCTCCTATATTCTCGGTCTACCAATTCATATCAAGACTAAGTCTTCCTGATGTTTCTCTCCGGGTGGAGCTCCCTTCGGAGGGACTTCCAGGAGAGATTCTTTATCCAGAGAGTAGTCCATAATCCAATAATTCCACTTTTATCTTATCCTCCATACACGTGTCGACTTCTTATCGGATGAAATTTTTAGGCCGCATCATCTACTCCCCCTACTCTCGTAAAAGGGGTATATCTTTTGTGAGAGTAGAAAATTCCAGTGAGCCTAGTACAGAGGCGTTTCTGGAGAGACGTGTATTATTCTTGCTTCGGAGAGGAATTTCAAAAGTGCTCCCCTTCGGAGATTTTTCTGCCTTGGCCACCTATAATTTGGCAATGGCCTGACTCTTGGCTTCATAACCTTCAAAGAGTTTTCTCAAGAACTGTAGGGAATCTCTCCCCCTTTCAAGGAATCACCTCTGGTTTCAGGTGGCTCGAGGAGGTTTTCCTTGACTTTTAGCGAAATTTTTGTTTTCTAAGTACCCATCTTGGGTCTTAGTTATGGGGAGATGCTCCCTAGTTCTCCTTGGCCTCTGAGCCTCTACTTGTCTCTCACTTTCGTTTAAAAGATTTTGATTCATAAAACCTTTCTTTTCATTGATTAATCCTTTTGGGTTTCCATCAGGGTGAGGGCTCTCTGGAGCTCCTCGGCCTCTAGGCCTCTAAGTGTTTCTCACTCTCATTCTTAAAAGATTTTGATTCATAAAATCTTCTCATTTCATTGACTAACCCTTTTGGGTTTCAAGCATGGTGAGGGCTCTCTGGAGCTCCTTGGCCTCTACGCCTCTAAGTGTTTCTCACTCTCATTCTTAAAAGATT
Organism: Galeopsis tetrahit; assembly: GCA_963675135.1. NCBI lineage: Eukaryota > Viridiplantae > Streptophyta > Magnoliopsida > Lamiales > Lamiaceae > Galeopsis > Galeopsis tetrahit. The sequence continues at coordinate 33,096,222 of OY776127.1, forward strand.
TTGATTCATAAAATCTTCTCATTTCATTGATTAACCCTTTTGGGTTTCAAGCATGGTGAGGGCTCTCTGGAGCTCCTCGGCCTCTAGGCCTCTAAGTGTTTCTCACTCTCATTCTTAAAAGATTTTGATTCATAAAATCTTCTCATTTCATTAACTAACCCTTTTGGGTTTCAAGCATGGTGAGGGCTCTCTGGAGCTCCTCGGCCTCTAGGCCTCTGAGTGTTTCTCACTCTCATTCTTAAAAGATTTTGATTCATAAAATCTTCTCATTTCATTGATTAACCCTTTTGGGTTTCAAGCATGGTGAGGGCTCTCTGGAGCTCCTCGGCCTCTAGGCCTCTGAGTGTTTCTCACTCTCATTCTTAAAAGATTTTGATTCATAAAATCTTCTTATTTCATTGAATAACCCTTTTGGGTTCCAAACATGGTGAGGGCTCTCTGGAGCTCCTCGGCCTCTAGGCCTCTGAGTGTTTCTCACTCTCATTCTTAAAAGATTTTGCTTCATAAAATCTTCTCATTTCAGTAACCCACTTGGGTCTCAAGTAAGATGAGGGCTCTCTGGAGCACCTCGGCCTCTAGGCCTCTGAGTGTTTCTCACTCTTATTCTTAAAAGATTTTGCTTCATAAAATCTTCTCATTTCAGTAACCCACTTGGGTCTCAAGTAAGATGAGGGCTCTCTGGAGCACCTCGGCCTCTAGGCCTCTGAGTGTTTCTCACTTTTATTCTTAAAAGATTTTGCTTCATAAAATCTTCTCATTTCAGTAACCCACTTGGGTCTCAAGTAAGATGAGGGCTCTTTGGAGCACCTCGGCCTCTAGGCCTCTGAGTGTTTCTCACTCTTATTCTTAAAAGATTTTGCTTCATAAAATCTTCTCATTTCAGTAACCCACTTGGGTCTCAAGTAAGATGAGGGCTCTCTGGAGCACCTCGGCCTCTAGGCCTCTGAGTGTTTCTCACTCTTATTCTTTAAATATTTTGCTTCATAAAATCTTCTCATTTCAGTAACCCACTTGGGTCTCAAGTAAGATGAGGGCTCTCTAGAGCTCCTCGGCCTCTAGGCCTCTGAGTGTCTCTCACTCTCAATTCAAGGTGTTGATTATATCAAGGCCCTTCAAGTTCAAGTAATCCGCTTGGATTTATAGTAGGGTGAGGAACTTTCTAGCTTCCCTCGGCCTCGTGGCCTTTAAGTATTTCTCACTTTTGTATTCTCATATCTCATATATGCTCAGTGATCTAAAGATCCTTCATCATTTCATCACTCCTAATTTTCAAACTTAGTCATCCGGCTACTCAGGGTGGTTAGCCGTCACGCGTTTCAGAATGCTCAAAGTATGCTTATGAATCATATCTTAAATTGTTAGGAAATATGTGCTCATACAAATTTCCAAGAATCTCCAAATGTTTTCATCACATCTTATAAAATCTTCAAATATTCATCAAAGATAAACATACATTTTAACATAATTTAGAAAAAATTAGACTCATCACTAATCAAAAACACGTTCTTAACCATGCATAAATTCTCAATCATTCTCTCGATTCAATCACGAAATTCTCCTAAGTAATCCCTTAACATTTCTCAAATCAATCATTTCTGAAGCCTTAGAAAATGCTCATATGCTTCGAGGTTTTATGTTCTAAACAACTACGTCTAGGTAACACATATCATATCACAAAGTAAAATTTAAAGTAAAAAGGTAAAATATACACTTTTCACTTACGTGGCTTCATATCAGCATCTCGGAGGTAGTAGGCCTAGACCCTTCATCACCCCCCTTAAGCATCGAAGTGTAAAGCATTTGCAAGGTCCGTCATCATGCTCGTCTCCGAATATCGCATCTCAACACCCTAGATGATCTTACTCACCTAATAGATCGACTCTTGGGTATATCCTTCTTTACAGTAGCCTTGTGGCCCTCATGACTACCTGCTCCTCCTTCATGGGTTTCTTTTATCACGTAATCTCCTTCGGGAGACATCTTAGATAGGGATGGGTCAACGATCGTTTGTATAATTGGCCACCCAAGATGTAGTATCTTAACCGCAAAGCTCGAGCTTCTCCAGAAGCTGCAGGGGCTGGTCCTTTGTTGGGAATAAAATGATATATGTTTTGATTAAATACCAAAACCCCCTGAGACATGCCTAAGTCAAGATGATTGTGTTCTAAGATTGTTAGAACACATAGCATAAGGCTAGATGAGAAGCTGATATGTTAGGCAACTCTTAGATGACTAGATGCACAATGTGAGGGGGAACCTATGCTTTAAAAATGATCAAGATAAAATCCCCTCAAGGCTCAAAATCTGGAACAAGCACTAAGGACAAGCATACTCCATTGAAATCCACATGCTCTGATCAGGAGAGTTGTCCAGAAGAGTTAGCTCTATGCAAGAACAAGATTGCAAAGCTCAAAAGGACAAGATTAGTCAAATGCTCTGATCAGGAGACTTGTCCAGAGAGGTTAACTCTATGAAAAACATCATCTCTGAAGCTAAAAGAACAAATATACTGATCAGGAGAGTTGTCCCAGAAGAGTTGTCTCAGCAAGTTTGAACCAGAACAAAGATTCTAATGGTCAACCATGCTGAAGAGCTAGAGACAACCATACCCTAAAGAAATTTCATTGAAACATGCTAAGATCAACTTGAAGTGAAAGAAAGGGAAAGAGCCAAGTCATCTGAAGATGAGCAAGCCAACCTTGCTGATAAGCAAATCTGCTGATAGTGATAAGGAGAGTTGTCCATTTGATAAGGAATGTTGTCCTATCATTGGATCAATCTTCAGAAGCCATGTCCAAGTCCTAACAAGAAGTCAAACATTGGGAAAAGTGCTGCAGAAAGAAGACAAAGTCTTACAAGCCGTTTATTACCCAATTGAGGACATGTCACTATCAAGAATCTGTCTTCCAGTTTGAAGAACTCAAGGAAGACATTTATAGCAAATTGGGGCTGCCTCTCCAACGGGCAAATCCTCATTTTATCTATAAATACAGAAGTGTGAAGACCATTTGAAAGCATCCAACTAGCATCCAACTGCCAATCCAATTGAGCAAGTAGTCTGAAGTTCATAGAACTTACAAGCTTTCAAAAGACTATCTTAGTCTTCAAACACTTCTTCTAAGCTGAACTTACTGTATATCCATACACAAGCTTAGAGAGATATCCTATCCTTATACACTGATCTCCATTGTAAAGGATATCTCATTAGTTGGAACCATACTTCAATCCTTACCCCTTTCAAGTGAGAAAGAGAGAAGGTTGTAGTAGTAGAAGTGGTAGGAGCTGACTGTTGAGAGAAGAACAGTTCAGTTCTGAGTTGAGAAGAGGGTACTAGGACTCTAGACATCCTAGGGATCAATTCACCAAGGAGTGGTGTTATTGATCAAGTGCACCTTGGCACTATAAAACAAGTTAATTCCAAGAGTGAAGGAATTATCCTGTTAAATCAGGGAAAGTGGATGTAGGAGCTTGAGTCTCTGAACCACTATAAACTCTTGTGTTGATTTGCCTTACAAAGTACTTACAATCATTCAACACTGCACACAAAACTGATCTTTCAAAAGATACATATTCAAAGACTGTGCAAAATTGATTTGGACAAGTTCCCTGAAGCTAAACTGGACTGTATTGGATTGACAAAGTGATTTCAGAAACTTAAGGAGTTTAAACTTAAAGGGCCAACCACCATTCCGCACCTATAACTCCCCTAGATAGTTACTCAACTAAGTACTCAATAGTACTTAGTAGTTTTATTATCTTAGAAGAGTTTATCATCTTCAGCAGAGTTGTCCAAGACAACCTTGCTGAGCTCTGGTTTGATCATAAGTTGAAAAGATTTGCATACAAGTGTATTCCCCCCCCCAATACACATGTTATATACTCCTTACAAGACCAACAAGTGGTATCAGAGCAGGGGTTCAAAGACCACTGCCTCTGAAAATCCATCTTAATTTTCAAAATTCACATATTTGTGTGGTCACTGAACTGATCTCTATCTGAAATCTATTACTTGTTGACTGACTGATTATTCTTGAGATATGGCCAACAACAATGCTGCTCCACCACCTGCTGTTCAAGGGTTGGACAACATGGCCACAAATCCATTCAATCACATTTCACATCATAAATTGCCCATGTTCTCAATAGACAATTATGATTTCTGGAAAATTAGAATGAGGGCTCATCTTGCATCTCTTCACACTGACATGTTAAGAGTAATCACAAGAGGACCTTTTGTGTTTACCCAAACTAACCCCAGGGTGACAGAAGAGCAAAGAGCAGATATAAGGGAACTGATTCCCAAGGATGAGGATGACTTCAATGCTGATGAAAAGAGAAAAGATAATCTAAATTATCTTGCCATGAACACTCTCTATCAAACAATTCCAGATGCAGTCATGGGAAGAGTCTACCATTGCACCACGGCCAAAGAAATCTGGGATACCCTTGCTGTGATGTGTGAGGGTACAGAAAAGATCAAGGAGAACAAGCTCCAAGTTGCTGTGCAAAAGTTTGAGCAGTTCTCAATGGAAGCTGATGAGTCCATTGACAAATTTGCTGGTAGATTCACTGATGTGATGAATGAAATCAACTCATTGGGCAAGGTGTACTCCAGGAGAGAAGTTGGATTAAAGATCTTGAGAAGTCTCACTCAAAAGTGGGATGTCTATGCTGTGATGATGCAGAATACCAAAGATCTCTCTTCCATGCCCATGCAACAAATCTTCTCAGAACTCAAAGCCTATGAGTTTGACCTCAATAGAAGAAAACCTGTTGAGGAACCTTCAAATCCTACTAAGGGAGTGGCATTCAAAGCCAAAGTTGCTGAACCTGAAATGCAACCCACTCCCAGATCGTCAAAGTCAGTATCTAAAACTGAAATGAAGGAAGAACTAGCCTTGATGGCTAGAAGGTTTGACAAGCTAAACACAAGGTTTGGTAGATACAAGAAATTCTACCAAGACAACAAATTCAGGAGAAGATACAACTCCCCTGAATATCAGGCCAAGGACAAAAAGCCTGAAGAGAAGAGATCAGAGGACAAGTACTCTGATAGGAGAAGGTCCAGTAGAGCTGACCCCTCATCATCAAAAGGAAAAGATGAATCCAAGAAGAATGATGATGAAGACCTATGCTACAATTGCAAGAAGAAAGGGCACTTCCAGTATGACTGCCCTGAATTGAGCTCTAAAGAAAGAAGAGAAAGACAAGCTAAAAGAGACAGAAAGTTCACCAACAGAAAGGCCATGATGGCTGGTGAAGAATCTGATAGTGCTGAAAGCTTCAACTCTTCAGATGGACTGTTCTCAAACAGTGATGATGATGATGATGTATGCAATATGGCTCTTGAGGATGATGAGGTATCCTCCACTTCTAGCTCACCATCATTTTTATCACAAAACACTAGTGAAGTTAACCTGAAACTTTCCTTTGGGAAGTTGATGGAAGATTTCACTAGGTTACAAGAATTTCATGATAATTGTGTGAGAGAAAATGAAAGATTGGCTATTGAACTTAACAAAAACTCTGAGGCAGCTGTTGATGTCAAATCTACTGAGTTGTATCAACAAGTCTTGAGAAAGCTTGAGGAAGCAAATCTCAGGATAGTTGACCAACAAAAGGAGATAGATGATCAACTACTCTCTCAGAAGAGAAAAAACTTAGAACTAAAAATTCTAAATGCCAAGTTTGAAAACCTCTCACATGAATATGATATTCTAAAATCAAGTGAAGAAAGCCTGAAATTAAAGATGTCTGCTTTGAACAAATCCTCTAGAGCAATAGAGGAAATTCAGAGCTATCAAAGACCTATGGCTCAAAGAAGTGGATTGGGCTTTGATCCATTTGAATCTTCACCTTGTCTTAGTGTTGCCTCTACAAGTAACACTAAGAAAATCTTTGTCAAATCAGTGGCACAACAAGTTGAGAATGAAATAATTCAGCCACTGAATAAAGGAAAAGGCAAATTAACTGAAATGCCTACTCAAGTGTTTCAGAAGACTAGGCCTAAACCTTTGGAAAAGGTCAATGCTCCTGAACATAAGAGGAATATTGGTCAACAGAGTAGACCCAATGGGAGGACAACTCTACTGAACAATGTTCAGAGGAGTTATCCAAGGTATAATCAGCCTAGGCCAACTCATCTGAGAAAGCCTCAGCTGAATAGACCTAAGGACAACTATCCTCAAAGGCAGAATAAAATGAGACAACCAAAACCCCTCATTCCAAAGGGTAATGGTCATAAAAATGCCTTTCCACAAAGATTTCATCAAGCTGCACAAATAACTCATAAGTTCAGGAGAGTTGACAACTCCCCTGAAACTTACAGAGTTAACACATTCACACATACTTTCCCAAAGGCATTTAAGGGAAAGACAGTATATGTTGATGCACAAGGAAAACAACTTAGCCACCTTGAATCAGTTAGGGTAATTAGGCAAGTATGGGTTCCTAAAGGTACAGCTAACCTCTCAGGACCCAAAACTCAAAGGGTACCTAAACCTATCTAATTGCAGGTACCATTGGGCCACAAGAAGAGAAGCATGAACAAAAAGACAGCATGGTACCTTGACAGTGGATGCTCAAGGCACATGACTGGAAATAAGGAACTCCTCACTGATTTTATAGAAAAAGAAGGCCCAAATGTCACCTTTGGAGACAACTCACAAGCAACCACAAAAGGGTATGGTACTTTGATGATTGGTAACATCAAAGTAACCAATGTATCTTATGTAGCTGGTCTCAAATATAATCTCCTAAGTATCAGTCAATTCTGTGATAGAGACTTTAAAGTTGAGTTCTCAAGTGGAAAATGTTTAATTAAGGATAAAACTCAACAAACTTTATTGACTGGAACTAGGAAGGGAAATGTGTATTTTGCAGACTGGGACAAGTCTACTGATTCTGCATGCTTCATTGCTAAGAGTACTAGTGAACAAAGTTGGTTATGGCACAAGAGGCTAAACCATCTGAACTTCAAATCAATGAACAAACTTGCTAGAAATGCATTAGTTAAAGGACTACCTAATGAAGTTTTCATAAAAGAACATGTGTGTAAGCCATGTCAAGAGGGAAAACAGATTAAAGCCTCATTCAGAGGTAAACCAGTCATTTCTACTGAAAGGGTACTTGAACTTCTACATATGGATCTTTTTGGACCAATCACCCCTTCAAGTATAAATGGTAGAAAATACACATTGGTTTTAGTAGATGACTTCTCTAGGTTCACATGGGTAGTATTTCTCCTTAATAAGAAGGAAACACAAGTCAAACTACCTGAACTCCTTAAGAGACTGTCAAATGAGAAAAGCCTTAGCATCATCAAGATAAGATATGATAAAGGCACTGAATTCATAAATTCATACATCAATGAGTATTGCACATCTAATGGAATAGCTCATGAAACCTCAGCAGCTAGAACTCCTCAACAAAATGGAGTTGCAGAAAGAAGGAACAGAACTTTAAAAGAAGCTGCTAGAACCTTAATTGCTGACTCAAACTTACCTAAGAGGTTTTGGGCTGAAGCTATAAACACTGCATGCCATACTCAAAATAGATGTTTGATTACAAAAGGGCAAGGCAAAACCCCCTATGAACTCTGGAAAGGAAGAATGCCTAAAGTGTCATACTTTCATATATTTGGTTGTAAGTGTTTCATTCACAATAATGGGAAAGAACAGTTGAAAGCCTTTGATAGCAAAGCTGATGAGGGAGTATTTCTTGGATACTCTCAAATCAGTAAAGCTTTCAGAGTCTACAACAAGAAAACCCTTATAGTGGAAGAAACACCTCATGTTGTGTTTGATGAATCTATCTTTGAGATCAGGAATGATAGTTTGGAACCTGAAGAAATCACACAAAGGACAACCAGATTAAGCCTAAAAGACAAAGACACTGAATTCATAGATGTTGTCCAAGCCAATCTACCTGAACATACTATATTGGACAACAATCCTGAAGGCAACCTTCCTGAGACAAACCCCACTGATGGAAATGGTGAACTGAATGAACCAATCCCAGTTCACATCCAGGTAACAACTACCAATGAAGAAGCAGCTCCTGCTGAGGTAGTTAATGGGTCAAATAATCAAGGGAGAACTCAAAATGTTGAAAATCCCAATGTCCCTGACATTGAGGACAACACCCCTGATTATGATCCTGATTTAGATCCTGCACTGAATTATCCTGAATTTTATGATCAAAATGACTCAACCCCAGTAGAGGGCAACTCTACTGAAGGGATCAGAAAAAGAAGTGTAGGTCCCTAAGTTGAGTTAATATCGAGGGAAGCTAAAGAAAACGTCTAGAGGGGGGTGAATAGACTTTTCTAAAATCTTTCGATATATCAGAATTACAATGTGCGGAATACGAAATTAACAATGAGCCCAATTTAAAGTTTATACTCAACTTAATTCGAGAACTCTGTTTTATGTATACTTAGCTAGTCTAGTTCAGTTATGTAATTCAATTAACTAAACAATTAATCAATTAAACAACAAACAAAACAGTAAGGTAAATCAAACACAAGATTTATAGTGGTTCGACAACTTGTCTACATCCACTCTCACAAACCCAGTTGTGATGTTTCCACTAAACTCTTCCAATCGAGTACAAGTGTATGTTCCTGTCTTTAAAGTCCCAAGAAGAAGACTTAGATCTTCAACAGACTATACCTCCAGATATGTCTACGATCTAACTAGAAATTTTACAAGTATCTAGCACCTTGAAAAAAATAACAAAACAAGAACTAAAAACTTCTCTGATCTTCAGTAGTAGCCTTCTTGATTCTTCACTTGTCTTCTGGCTTCTATCTGAACTTCAATCAACTCTGAGAGTAAACTTTGAATATATCTTTACTTTGAGTATGTAGATTTTCAGTGTATCAGTCGTCTTCAAATGATCACCACCATGAAGTATTTATAAACTTCTGAAATCAAGAACTAATCAGTTGTAACCAACTTTTCTTGATAACTACCTTCAACTGAATCTTCTTATCCATATACGCGTTTCTTGTTGTGAATTAGTTATTCCATAACTAACTTCTATATCTTTATCTTTTCACGCGCTTCTAACTAACTATCTTCACGTTGACTTGTCTTGAGTAGACTTGTATGTACTTGTCTTGTCTTGTAGTCCTCCTGTCTTGAGTAGTAGACTTCAACTCTTCTTGTCTGGTCTTCCTTGTTCAATCAGTAGACTATACTAAACCTATCAAGACTATTACATTACTTTAAGCTTTCATAATACAAGCTTAGTCAACTTATAAACTATACAATAAAACTAATCTATTATATATAAAAATATCATGAGCTCTATACAACATTTAAATAGCTCAGTAACAAACTTAAACAAATACTGTAAACACATATGCAGTACTTATATAACTGTACTTATCTTTTCATGTGAACTTATGTGAACTCTACTGGTCTTGTATAAGATGACTTAACTCAACTAGACTAGATCAGTCAACACATAGAAAATATTCATACTACTTTTGGCTTTATCAAAACTTCATCTTTTATTCATCATTTAGGACTTGTTCTAGGATTCATATCCCAACAATTTCCCCCTTTTTGATGAAGCCAAAACTACTTGAATCTTTTCTCATAAGTAGACTAGTTAAGTAGTTACCTTGTCTTTTAACATCAAATAGTACTTATCTTTCATTCATTCAAAAATAGATCAGTAGATTACACATACTTTGAATAACAAAAAAATTATAAGAGCATAAAAAAAACTAAACTTCAAACAAACAAAAACTAATCTGAAAGAGTACCTCCTTCTGGATTTGGAACGCAGAATGCATCAAGGAGTCTCTTGTGAATTAAACAGATATGGTCTTCATCTTCAATCTTCTCTTTCTCGAGTAGCTCTTCTTCAAATTTCTTGATTCTATTGATGTCAACTCTTTTACCTGAACTTGTCATGGGACATTTCCATTTAGGAAATTCAGGAACAAGAATGTTGAAGTTAGCACCAGCAGAAATCCTCAAGATTAGATGCCATAACTTCCTGTGTTGTCCTTCCATGAACCTGTCAAATAAAGAATACAGTTCATCTTAACTTTCAGCATCACCATACTTCCTAATTATCCAATGATCAAGTTCCCATTGACTCTTCACTTCAATCCATTCAGCTCTATGCTCATTATCTATGAAGTGATCAATGAACTTGTCTTCCATCTTGTTTTCATCAGCTTTCAACTTCTGCAGCCTTTCAATATGCTTAGTAATCTTCTTTTTGCTTGCATAATGAATCTCATCATCAGCAATTCTTTGTTTCTTCTCAACTGTTGTAGTAGCAGTAGGCTCTTCAATATTCAGCTTTCTCTTAACTCGTCTGGTCTGAATCTCTGCTTCAGGAGACGCAACAGCTTTGCCTTTCTCTAATCTCTTCTGCTTTTCTTTTTTAGCATGCTCTAGATCTGCCTCCTTCACTAATCCGCCTCTTTTAGGCCTTCTTAGTTCTTCAATCGCAGTAGCAGCAGCTTTCATCTCAGGTTCAGCACTAGCAGATTTCACAACTTCATCCTCAACTCTACTTGTCTCTTCCCCCTTTTTGGCTTCATCACTTGCCTTAAGAGTGAAAAGAGAAGTAAAGCGAGTCATCTCTTCTTTCATAGCTTCCTTCATGGCTTCAGCAGCTGACTCAATGTGTTTCTGATGCGTTTTCTCATGACTCATCTTGTCTAATCTATCAGTAACCAGTTCCAACTTCCTTGTACATAAAACCAGTTCATCTTTCAAGTGAGTAGCCGTCTAACGAAGAAGAGTATTCTGTGTAGTTAACTCATTTAGAACATCCCGAGAACGCACCAATTGATCTTGTGCTTCCCGTCTCTATTCATCAGCAATAGCAACTTTAACTCTGTAGAGTCTCTCCATTTTGCTTGACTCTTCAGCTAGTGATCGAGAAAACGAGATTGACCTCTTTTCTGAAAAATCAACTTGTTTCTTCAGAAAATCTTCAAATTGAGCAAACATCTCTTCTCGGAAAGTTGAGTCCATCTTGTTGACTTCACCAACAATTAAGTCTCTGGAGTTGTCAACAAGTGACTGATTCTGTTCAACTAGCACATCCTTCATCTTCAAGTTTAAGAACTGGTCTATGGCAGTATGAACAACACTTCTTAGATCCGTCTTTAATTCATCCAGAAATCTTTCTGGAACAACTTGAGTAGAAATGGGAGTTCCAACAACTTCATCATCAATGGCTTTGATTTCATCCTCATCAAACATCTCAGCATCCAAGAACTCATCATCTTCTTTACCAAGCATGAGTGAGTCGACTTCATCTTCATCACTTTCAACAATTTCGTCCAATTGTTCTGAAGTCTGAACTGCCATCTCAGCTACTTCCGGCTTGATCTCGTCTTCCACCAGATCAGTCTGGGTTCCGACGTCAAATGCGAACACATCCTCAATGACACCATCCGGAATATTCAGCAGCTTTTTGACTAAATCAACCAAGGCTTTGCGAGGGAATAGCTCGGAGTGATCCTTAACTCCACTATTTTCTTTCTGTGCCATCTCCCAATCCATAAAGTTGGAGATTCCGCCCTTGCCTTGAATGACTTCAAAAAGATCATCCGTAGAAGACTTCTTCAAAGCGAACCACGTGCAAACCCTGACTAGCTTCTCAAACTGTTCATAAGCTGTGTCGATGTCAAGAGTCGAGAGCTGCTTCTTCAGATTTCTTGAAACTCGAGCACGAATCCTCTTCTCTCGCAGACACATCGGATAATATACCAAGGATTCAAATCTAACAACAGACGGGTCCTGAGTAGATGGGGTCTCTAACTCAGCTGTTGCAGTGGCAACTGGCGTCTTGTCTGAAGTAGATGGGTTGGAGGGTCACCATATTCTGGTGAGGGGGAGGGAGTAAAGGCAGTGGTCTCTATGGGCTTTGATGTGGCTAGGTCAGGTATGACAACTGTCGGAGTATTAGTTGTATCTTGTTTGGGAGTGATTTGGGGATGACTGGCTCTAAGCGGTAATGCCGCCAGTACATGTGAAGTTGAGGGTAAAGGACGAGGCCTAGATCGATGTGATCTAGCCTTGGTTCGAACAGTAGAGAGAGAGAGAGAGAAGGAATTGACAAAGTTTGTGAAGAGGTACCAACCTGGTGACTCGTCTCTTCTGGTGGAGGTGGAGTTCCAACTCTCACAAGAGTATACATCTCAGGAACTTGGTCACTCGACTCCTTCTCGTGTTGCGACTCTTCATCTGATTGAGTCTTCTCCGAGTCGTCTGCACTGGACTCTGCTTCCTCAGACCCAGCTTGTGAAGAACTCTCTGAATCCGCATACGGCAACACTTCTGAATCATCAAATTGAACGTGCCTAGGAGCAGCTGGCCTTACAGCAGCCTGCTTCTTCAGTGCCTCTTTCTTTAAATAGAACTTAAGAGGATGAAAGGGCTTTCCCTTGCTCCAAGTAGTCTTGTTGGGCATCAAAAGTGGGAGTAATATACTCAGCTTGTTTCCATATCCAACTGCTTGAGATACTACCCAATTCCGAGTATCAACATCCACCCTAACACTTCTTTCGAAGTACATCATCCTGTCAGCTATCAACTTAAACCAATTACCCTCAGTAATTCCATCATAGATAGCTGCCATTATCCTTGTTTTGACTTGGGTAACTGAGTCATGAGACCCAGTGGCACATAGAAGCATCTTGCTTGCTATGTCCAGCAGAGTGCGATATTTTTCCAAGAGTTCACCCTTCTTGGCTGTAGTAGCTTTACCATCCGGTTTCAACTTCATTTTCTTTCCACAGAAGATACTTAAATACTTCATCTCCTGTCCTTCAGCGTACTTCTCCACATCAATCGTTCCGATGGGCAACTTCAATCTTTCAAATAGAGCTTCACGAGTGATTTCCACTTGATTTGAACCGATAAATGATTCGATAACGTCTCCTCTTCGGCTGGCGTTAGCATAGAATTCCAAAACTTCTTCTTCCAAAACAACTTGAGGAAACGCCTCCAAGTAAGGTTTTAGACCGCATCTGGTGCATTTGGTCAAGATTTCTGCATTTCCGACCGTGTGATTTCCCTGGAAGAACAGAGATGGTTCAACATGCACCTTGTTGTCATTTATATATCTGCCTAGATCAAATGGTGCCTGAATGTTGGTACTGACATCGAAGATAGATCGAATCGACATGTTAAATGATTTGTAATGAACACGAAAGTAGATTATGCAGGAAATCAACTGTGTGCAAGTAGTAGAGTTATGAAAATGTGAGGCAAGATGTGTGCAAGTGTTGGGTTTTGTTTAAAAACTGAATTTTTTGATCCAACGGTCAAGATCGAGGGATTAGATCCAACGGTTAAGACCTTTGGCATTCGGTTACGGAACCGAGACGAAAATGTGATTTGATTTTTGTAAAAATCTAGATCCGCCTCTCCTATTGGTAGAATGAGGAGTGTACTCATCTGACCTAACATTTTCATATTTTGGCGCGAAATGAATGTGTACACCTCATTAAATAGGGGTGTATAAATCCAATTCTAGGATATTCAAACTTTAACACTATCAAATCACTTTAATACCCTTAATTTATTTCGAATAAACACAAACACTTAACACATTTAAATCAAAGAAAACTTAGCTTGTCTGTTCGAGTCCATCCAGAACAGATGAGTAGGCCTAAGCTTCATAAGGCGAGTAGACTCAATTTCAAAAGACGAGTAGTCTTATGAGTACTAGTCGAGTTCCCCCTTCAACTGTGCGTGTCTATTCTGAACGTCGAACAACTTTATGTACCTGTCTTATTTTGTACGACAGATAGTCGAGTAGAATAATTAAAATGAATATCAATTTAATATCAATTTAAGTCAATGATCAAGGTGCAAACTAGATGACTGTTACAAAACTAAAGAGTCAACATAAGGATCTTTAAGAAATCAAGGATTCCCCCTTAAATGTTTATTCCCTTAGTATTACCCTCAGCTTTACCAGCTTCCTCATCGGGCTGTTTGGTCAACTTGTCTGACCTTGTATACCTGTCTGTTGAGTGAGTAGATGAGTGCTCTGTGCCTTTTGTGGTAACTTGTCTATTTCTCCTTTCTTCTTAGGACTGTACCTGTCTGGTTAGTTCATTGCTATATACTAGTAGGATCAAGATCAATCAGTCCTAGACTAATGCATAATTCACGAAATCGGGCCTCAGCTAATGGTTTTGTGAAAATATCAGCTCTTTGAAACTCAGTATGAATCTTTTCCATGCGAATATCCTTCTTTTCTACATGATCACGTATGAAATGGTGTTTCACATCAACATGCTTACAACGTGTGTGCAGAACAGGATTTTGTGAAATGGCAATAGCACTATTACTATCACAGAATATAGGAACATTTGATTCACAAATATTATAATCTCTAAGCTGTTGAATAAGCCATAATAATTGACTACAACAACTACCAACAGCCATGTACTCGGCTTCAGTAGTAGAGGTAGCAACACTTGTCTGCTTTTTTGAAAACCATGAGATGAGTTTTGTGCCTAAGAATTGACAAGAACCAGATGTAGATTTCCTATCTATTCTACAGCCACCAAAATCAGAATCAGAGTAGCCACTTAGAGATAGATCATCATTTGAAGGATACCATATACCACGATTGATGGTTCCTTTCAAATATTTCAATATCCTTTTAGTAGTTTCCATATGACTCTCTTTTGGATTAGCTTGAAAACGAGCACATACACCAACAGAAAATGCAATATCAGGTCTACTAGCAGTCAAGTAGAGTAATGAACCAATAAGACCACGGTAATGAGTTTGATCAGTACATTTACCATTCTCGTCTGGATCCATCCTGTAAGTAGGTTGCATAGGTACTCCAGAAGATTTACATGTCTTAATACCATACTTGTCTAGTAGATTACGAGTATATTTTGCTTGATTTATGAAAATCCCTTCTGGGGTCTGTTTTACTTGAAGTCCAAGAAAGTAATTCATTTCACCCATCATAGACATCTCAAATTTACTTTGCATGAGTGTTGAGAAACTTTCACTCAGCTTTTTATTAGGTGAACCAAAAATGATGTCATCTACGTAAATTTGGACGAGTAAAATGTCTTTCCCTTCTTGTCTTCTGAACAAGGTTCTATCTACCTTGCCCTTAGTAAAACCATTTTCTAATAGAAATTGAGAAAGAGTATCGTACCAGGCTCTTGGAGCTTGCTTTAGTCCATATAAGGCCTTCTTTAATCTGTATACCTGATTACCTTTGACTTCGAAACCTGGAGGTTGTTCAACATACACTTCTTCCGCAAGAATACCGTTAAGAAATGCACTTTTAACATCCATTTTATATACAGTAAATTTCATGTAAGCAGCATATGCTAGGAACAATCGAATGGCTTCTAGTCTAGCAACAGGAGCATATGTTTCATCATAATCTATGCCTTCAGCTTGTGAATAGCCTTGAGCTACTAGTCTAGCCTTATTACGAACAACTACATCATTCTCATCTTTCTTATTCTTGAAAATCCATCGAGTGCCAACTACATTATGATGTTTCGGTCTATCGACAAGTTCCCAGACGTCGTTTCGAACAAACTGATTCAACTCGTCTTGCATAGCAATGATCCAATTACTATCAGCCAATGCCTCATTAATGGTTTTAGGCTCGATAGATGAGAGGAAACAACACCAGCAAAACAAAGATGGACTAGATTGTTCTTGCGACTCAAAGAGTTGTCGTCTAGTCTTCACACCAACAGTAGAGTCACCAATAATATTTTCAGTATTATGCGCTGATTTCCATGTATTTCTATTCTTAACAATAGTACTATCATCTATATCATGTACAGCATCATGCATGTCAACATCATTATCATCAGAGGATTTAATAGGAGTAGACGAGTCGACTAGTTTAGGCATGTCAACTGGTCTAGTAGAGTTACCTTGAGCACTTACCTTCTTCTGGTCATCTGACTCGAGAGCTTTCATGAATGGATTGTATGCTTGAACGGATTCATATACCTCTGAATCTTTGTCAGATTCGATAGTTAGCTCAGTAACTTTCTCACTGATCTTGTTGGCAGACGTGTCCTGTTGAGATTCTTCGAAAACCACATGTGGTGTTTCTTCCACACAAAGGGTTGAGTAGTTGAATACTCTAAATGCTTTGCTAGTCGAGGAGTATCCTAAGAATATCCCCTCGTCTGCTTTAGCATCAAATGCATTCAACTTGCTTTTCCCATTGTTATGGATAAAACACTTACATCCAAATATATGAAAATATGAAACTCTGGGTTTTCTACCTTTCCATACCTCATAGGGTGTCTTACCTAGTGCTTTATTGATAGCACTTCTATTTTGTGAGTGGCATGCAGTATTGATAGCTTCTGCCTAAAACTTCTGAGGCGTATTATACTCTGTCAGCATGGTCCTGCAGGCCTCCTTAAGAGTTCTGTTCCTTCGCTCTACTACTCCATTTTGTTGTGGTGTCCTTGCTGCACTAGTAAGGTGCTGGATGCCACGCTTAGAACAAAAATCTTTAATATAGCAGTTAATGAATTCAGTACCCTTGTCACTACGGATCTTGACAATTGACTGATTCTTCTCAACCTGTAACTTCTTCAACAGATCAGGCAAAAGTGTTTGTGTATCACTCTTCTTGTGTAAGAAGACTACCCAAGTGAACTTAGAATAGTCGTCTACCACAACAAGTGTGTACCTTCTACCGTTCAAAGTTGGAGGAGTTATTGGGCCATGTAAGTCCATATGTAGAAGTTCAAGAACTCTACTTGTTGAGAGGGATGGAATAGATTTAAAAGAACCCTTTACCTGTTTACCTTTCTGACAGGATGTGCATACATGTGACTTATAGTAGACTTCATTGGGAATACCTTCCACAAGGTAGTCTCTGGCTATCTTATTAAGAACCTTAAAGTTTAGATGACAGAGGCGTCTATGCCAGAGCCAGCCAAGTTCTTTAGGATTCTTAGTAAGTAGACAGGTGTCCCTCGGACAACTGTTCCAGTTCACTATGTACACACTTCCTTGTCTTATGCCGACCAGTAAGATTGTGTGTGTTCTTTTGTCAATGATTTCACATTTGCGACTCTTGAACTGCACCTTGTATCCACGATCACAAAATTGTGAAACAGAGAGTAAATTGTATTTCAAGCCTTCAACATAAGAAACATCTTGAATCTCTATGTCTCCATTCCGAATGTAACCAAATCCTTTAGTAACAGCAGTGGAGCTGTCACCAAATATCACTTTTGGTCCTTCTTGCTCATGGTAGCTTGATAAGAGAGTCTTGGTACCAGTCATGTGGTGCGAACAACCACTGTCTATGTACCAAGTTTCTCCTGTTGAGCCACCCTTCTTGTATAGATCGAGTCGACCCTGCAATAGATGATATTTCATAATTTAGGTACCCTCCTTGTTTATTGGGGTCCTTGGGGGTTAGTCGAGTTCAATGGAATCCAAATGTACATTGGAGTCCTGAACAAGTTTGATCTTCTAATCTTTCGACCATCTTTGTTGCAAAATAAGACCATGTTGTCCTTATCTGGCCTATCAGTCGAGTTCGGGTCTACTCTTTGGAGATAGCCTTTTGACTTAATCTCTACTTGAGCAGGCACTTGTCTATGATAGTCAGAGTAAGGTTTATATGCATTAGGTCCATACGGTTTATAGACATGTTTAGGTCTTTCTTCTCCTTTGATATCATATGACAAAGGTGGAGGATATAGAACAGCTTGTGTACGATATTTTGGACTTTCCTGTCTGGGTCTAGACGAGTAGAGTTGAGACTGCCTTATGAAAGGAGGTCTAGGCTCTTGTCGTCTAGTCTGTACTTGTCTAGTACTAGTCTCCTCGGGATACCAATCCTCGTATTTGACCTGATTTGGTCGTCCACGATTCCTAGTCCTTTGTTGACTTGTCTTAAACGGAACAGGCTTGTTGTTAACTTTCTTTTTACCTCCTTTGGTAATTGTTATGTTAACTCGAGCTTGTTTTGGTACAGTACCTTTAGATGGAGTATCCATATCGTATATCATTGGTCCTTTTCCTTTATCATTAGTCAAAGAGCTTGAGATGAAAATAGTAGGGTTCTTAGGAACTAGAGTAGACGAGCTTGATGTCTCAGCACCTATGCCTGTCTTGTCAGCAGGAGCCCTATACCTATCCGACAATTCAAGGTTAACCTTTGAAGAGTTAACCAGGTCAGTAAGTTTAAGGTCTAAAGTGACAACCTCGGTTTCTAAGAACTTATTACGTTCTTCAAGCTTTTTGAACTTGCTTTGTAAAACATTGAATTCATGTTTCTCAGTAGCATGTGTCTTAAGTAGGTCTTGATACAACTTGTCTGTCAATGCACACTTGTCTTTGAGTTGACTCAACTCTTCTTGCAAGCGTTCATTTAGGACTGTTATATTAGGATCTACTTTAGACTGGGCTTCCTTAAGATCAATGATTTCTTGTCTTAAAATGATGTTTTCGTCACTGACTTCAATGATTGCCTTGTTGGCAAGTAGGAGGTCGTCTTCAACTGCACTAGTAGAGTGCTGAAGGCTACTCCCTACTTTGCTACTGGCAGTATCACTTTCATCAGATTCTGATTCATCACAAGATTGAAAAGAAGTAGCAGATGATACCTCTTGGTCGATTTTAGCCATGCAGCATAGACCATCATCTACTATGAAAGCTTCATCGTGATCTGGTTCAGACGGGTAGCTAGATGAGGATGATGGCAATTCGTCTGAGTCAGAGTCAGAGTCATCATTGGCCATCATTGCCTTCTTACCACGGTTGTATCTTCTTTCCCTTCGTGCTTTGCGTTCTTCTCGATCATCAGTACTCAGGTCTGGACATTCATATATGTAGTGACCTGGCTTTTCACAGTTATAGCACAGGAGATCATTAGTAGCCTTTTTAATAGGAGAGTTGTTCCTTCGTTTATCGCGTCTATCAGAACGAGTAATCTTCCTACCATCAGACTCTCTATCTTGTCTGTTACCTTTCGAGACTTCGTCTCTCCTTTCGGACGAGTTTCGGTCTCGTCTGGTTTCAGACAAGTTCTTAGAAGCAGACCCTCTATGCTCTCTATAGAACTTCTTATATCTTCCGAAACGTTTATTCAGTCTATCAAACTTTCTAACCATGAGGCTTACCTGATCCTTCAGACTAAGATCAGTATCTAACTCGTCTTTCACAGAGGTAGACCTAGTCTTAGACTTCAACTTGTCTACATTAGACGAACTAGCCTTAAAAGCAACGTTCTTAGATACAACATGTTCTCTGTCACTACTTGCTATGGGTTCATCTTCGTCTAAATCAAACTCATGAGCCTTTAGAGTTTGAAACATAGTTTCTGCTGTCCATACGTCTATATCTTGGGTATTCTTAACAAGCATTTTTACCATTTTCCATCGACTATCAAGGCTTTTGAGAATCCTAAGATTGATTTCACGTGGAGTATAAGATTTACCAAGGACTTCCAAGTCATTCATGATTTTAGTAAAACGAGTATCCAACTGGTCTATTGTTTCACCAGCTTTCATATGAAATGATTCGAATCTTTGGAATGCAGTGGAAAGCTTGCTTTCTTTGATTAGGGATGTCCCTTCACAAATGATAGCTAAGCGATCCCACATTTCTTTGGCAGTTTTACATTTTAACACTTTTCCCAGATACTCGTTAGGAAGAGTGTGTAAGATGTAATTCTTGGCCAAGCTATCCAAATTATTCTGTCTCATTTCTTCTGAGGTTAGTTGTGACCTTGGTTTCTTGACAAGTGTACCCACGGGTTGATTTGTGTCAAGGGCAGCAGTATTGGGGATCATGGTCACAATTGGACCTTCAGTGATGACGGAGATCATTAAGTCATGAGTGGAACTGAAGATGGCTTCCATCCTTAGCTTCCAATAGTCATAGTCTTGTACCTGGAACTTAGGTAACTTGTTAGCGCTGATCTCAAGAGACATGATTTCAAGAAATAAGTGCTAAGTAGAGTTATGATCAAGAATAACAGATAAGTCAAGAACAGGGAGCACGAAACAGATATAACAAGAATATTTGATCAAGAACACGTATACAAGAACAATCAAGGACCAAGACTTCACCCTAAGTCTTAAGTCGGTTATCAAGAAACAACAGTTCGAAAATATTTTCAGTATTATGCGCTGATTTCCATGTATTTCTATTCTTAACAATAGTACTATCATCTATATCATGTACAGCATCATGCATGTCAACATCATTATCATCAGAGGATTTAATAGGAGTAGACGAGTCGACTAGTTTAGGCATGTCAACTGGTCTAGTAGAGTTACCTTGAGCACTTACCTTCTTCTGGTCATCTGACTCGAGAGCTTTCATGAATGGATTGTATGCTTGAACGGATTCATATACCTCTGAATCTTTGTCAGATTCGATAGTTAGCTCAGTAACTTTCTCACTGATCTTGTTGGCAGACGTGTCCTGTTGAGATTCTTCGAAAACCACATGTGGTGTTTCTTCCACACAAAGGGTTGAGTAGTTGAATACTCTAAATGCTTTGCTAGTCGAGGAGTATCCTAAGAATATCCCCTCGTCTGCTTTAGCATCAAATGCATTCAACTTGCTTTTCCCATTGTTATGGATAAAACACTTACATCCAAATATATGAAAATATGAAACTCTGGGTTTTCTACCTTTCCATACCTCATAGGGTGTCTTACCTAGTGCTTTATTGATAGCACTTCTATTTTGTGAGTGGCATGCAGTATTGATAGCTTCTGCCTAAAACTTCTGAGGCGTATTATACTCTGTCAGCATGGTCCTGCAGGCCTCCTTAAGAGTTCTGTTCCTTCGCTCTACTACTCCATTTTGTTGTGGTGTCCTTGCTGCACTAGTAAGGTGCTGGATGCCACGCTTAGAACAAAAATCTTTAATATAGCAGTTAATGAATTCAGTACCCTTGTCACTACGGATCTTGACAATTGACTGATTCTTCTCAACCTGTAACTTCTTCAACAGATCAGGCAAAAGTGTTTGTGTATCACTCTTCTTGTGTAAGAAGACTACCCAAGTGAACTTAGAATAGTCGTCTACCACAACAAGTGTGTACCTTCTACCGTTCAAAGTTGGAGGAGTTATTGGGCCATGTAAGTCCATATGTAGAAGTTCAAGAACTCTACTTGTTGAGAGGGATGGAATAGATTTAAAAGAACCCTTTACCTGTTTACCTTTCTGACAGGATGTGCATACATGTGACTTATAGTAGACTTCATTGGGAATACCTTCCACAAGGTAGTCTCTGGCTATCTTATTAAGAACCTTAAAGTTTAGATGACAGAGGCGTCTATGCCAGAGCCAGCCAAGTTCTTTAGGATTCTTAGTAAGTAGACAGGTGTCCCTCGGACAACTGTTCCAGTTCACTATGTACACACTTCCTTGTCTTATGCCGACCAGTAAGATTGTGTGTGTTCTTTTGTCAATGATTTCACATTTGCGACTCTTGAACTGCACCTTGTATCCACGATCACAAAATTGTGAAACAGAGAGTAAATTGTATTTCAAGCCTTCAACATAAGAAACATCTTGAATCTCTATGTCTCCATTCCGAATGTAACCAAATCCTTTAGTAACAGCAGTGGAGCTGTCACCAAATATCACTTTTGGTCCTTCTTGCTCATGGTAGCTTGATAAGAGAGTCTTGGTACCAGTCATGTGGTGCGAACAACCACTGTCTATGTACCAAGTTTCTCCTGTTGAGCCACCCTTCTTGTATAGATCGAGTCGACCCTGCAATAGATGATATTTCATAATTTAGGTACCCTCCTTGTTTATTGGGGTCCTTGGGGGTTAGTCGAGTTCAATGGAATCCAAATGTACATTGGAGTCCTGAACAAGTTTGATCTTCTAATCTTTCGACCATCTTTGTTGCAAAATAAGACCATGTTGTCCTTATCTGGCCTATCAGTCGAGTTCGGGTCTACTCTTTGGAGATAGCCTTTTGACTTAATCTCTACTTGAGCAGGCACTTGTCTATGATAGTCAGAGTAAGGTTTATATGCATTAGGTCCATACGGTTTATAGACATGTTTAGGTCTTTCTTCTCCTTTGATATCATATGACAAAGGTGGAGGATATAGAACAGCTTGTGTACGATATTTTGGACTTTCCTGTCTGGGTCTAGACGAGTAGAGTTGAGACTGCCTTATGAAAGGAGGTCTAGGCTCTTGTCGTCTAGTCTGTACTTGTCTAGTACTAGTCTCCTCGGGATACCAATCCTCGTATTTGACCTGATTTGGTCGTCCACGATTCCTAGTCCTTTGTTGACTTGTCTTAAACGGAACAGGCTTGTTGTTAACTTTCTTTTTACCTCCTTTGGTAATTGTTATGTTAACTCGAGCTTGTTTTGGTACAGTACCTTTAGATGGAGTATCCATATCGTATATCATTGGTCCTTTTCCTTTATCATTAGTCAAAGAGCTTGAGATGAAAATAGTAGGGTTCTTAGGAACTAGAGTAGACGAGCTTGATGTCTCAGCACCTATGCCTGTCTTGTCAGCAGGAGCCCTATACCTATCCGACAATTCAAGGTTAACCTTTGAAGAGTTAACCAGGTCAGTAAGTTTAAGGTCTAAAGTGACAACCTCGGTTTCTAAGAACTTATTACGTTCTTCAAGCTTTTTGAACTTGCTTTGTAAAACATTGAATTCATGTTTCTCAGTAGCATGTGTCTTAAGTAGGTCTTGATACAACTTGTCTGTCAATGCACACTTGTCTTTGAGTTGACTCAACTCTTCTTGCAAGCGTTCATTTAGGACTGTTATATTAGGATCTACTTTAGACTGGGCTTCCTTAAGATCAATGATTTCTTGTCTTAAAATGATGTTTTCGTCACTGACTTCAATGATTGCCTTGTTGGCAAGTAGGAGGTCGTCTTCAACTGCACTAGTAGAGTGCTGAAGGCTACTCCCTACTTTGCTACTGGCAGTATCACTTTCATCAGATTCTGATTCATCACAAGATTGAAAAGAAGTAGCAGATGATACCTCTTGGTCGATTTTAGCCATGCAGCATAGACCATCATCTACTATGAAAGCTTCATCGTGATCTGGTTCAGACGGGTAGCTAGATGAGGATGATGGCAATTCGTCTGAGTCAGAGTCAGAGTCATCATTGGCCATCATTGCCTTCTTACCACGGTTGTATCTTCTTTCCCTTCGTGCTTTGCGTTCTTCTCGATCATCAGTACTCAGGTCTGGACATTCATATATGTAGTGACCTGGCTTTTCACAGTTATAGCACAGGAGATCATTAGTAGCCTTTTTAATAGGAGAGTTGTTCCTTCGTTTATCGCGTCTATCAGAACGAGTAATCTTCCTACCATCAGACTCTCTATCTTGTCTGTTACCTTTCGAGACTTCGTCTCTCCTTTCGGACGAGTTTCGGTCTCGTCTGGTTTCAGACAAGTTCTTAGAAGCAGACCCTCTATGCTCTCTATAGAACTTCTTATATCTTCCGAAACGTTTATTCAGTCTATCAAACTTTCTAACCATGAGGCTTACCTGATCCTTCAGACTAAGATCAGTATCTAACTCGTCTTTCACAGAGGTAGACCTAGTCTTAGACTTCAACTTGTCTACATTAGACGAACTAGCCTTAAAAGCAACGTTCTTAGATACAACATGTTCTCTGTCACTACTTGCTATGGGTTCATCTTCGTCTAAATCAAACTCATGAGCCTTTAGAGTTTGAAACATAGTTTCTGCTGTCCATACGTCTATATCTTGGGTATTCTTAACAAGCATTTTTACCATTTTCCATCGACTATCAAGGCTTTTGAGAATCCTAAGATTGATTTCACGTGGAGTATAAGATTTACCAAGGACTTCCAAGTCATTCATGATTTTAGTAAAACGAGTATCCAACTGGTCTATTGTTTCACCAGCTTTCATATGAAATGATTCGAATCTTTGGAATGCAGTGGAAAGCTTGCTTTCTTTGATTAGGGATGTCCCTTCACAAATGATAGCTAAGCGATCCCACATTTCTTTGGCAGTTTTACATTTTAACACTTTTCCCAGATACTCGTTAGGAAGAGTGTGTAAGATGTAATTCTTGGCCAAGCTATCCAAATTATTCTGTCTCATTTCTTCTGAGGTTAGTTGTGACCTTGGTTTCTTGACAAGTGTACCCACGGGTTGATTTGTGTCAAGGGCAGCAGTATTGGGGATCATGGTCACAATTGGACCTTCAGTGATGACGGAGATCATTAAGTCATGAGTGGAACTGAAGATGGCTTCCATCCTTAGCTTCCAATAGTCATAGTCTTGTACCTGGAACTTAGGTAACTTGTTAGCGCTGATCTCAAGAGACATGATTTCAAGAAATAAGTGCTAAGTAGAGTTATGATCAAGAATAACAGATAAGTCAAGAACAGGGAGCACGAAACAGATATAACAAGAATATTTGATCAAGAACACGTATACAAGAACAATCAAGGACCAAGACTTCACCCTAAGTCTTAAGTCGGTTATCAAGAAACAACAGTTCGAAAATATTTTCAGTATTATGCGCTGATTTCCATGTATTTCTATTCTTAACAATAGTACTATCATCTATATCATGTACAGCATCATGCATGTCAACATCATTATCATCAGAGGATTTAATAGGAGTAGACGAGTCGACTAGTTTAGGCATGTCAACTGGTCTAGTAGAGTTACCTTGAGCACTTACCTTCTTCTGGTCATCTGACTCGAGAGCTTTCATGAATGGATTGTATGCTTGAACGGATTCATATACCTCTGAATCTTTGTCAGATTCGATAGTTAGCTCAGTAACTTTCTCACTGATCTTGTTGGCAGACGTGTCCTGTTGAGATTCTTCGAAAACCACATGTGGTGTTTCTTCCACACAAAGGGTTGAGTAGTTGAATACTCTAAATGCTTTGCTAGTCGAGGAGTATCCTAAGAATATCCCCTCGTCTGCTTTAGCATCAAATGCATTCAACTTGCTTTTCCCATTGTTATGGATAAAACACTTACATCCAAATATATGAAAATATGAAACTCTGGGTTTTCTACCTTTCCATACCTCATAGGGTGTCTTACCTAGTGCTTTATTGATAGCACTTCTATTTTGTGAGTGGCATGCAGTATTGATAGCTTCTGCCTAAAACTTCTGAGGCGTATTATACTCTGTCAGCATGGTCCTGCAGGCCTCCTTAAGAGTTCTGTTCCTTCGCTCTACTACTCCATTTTGTTGTGGTGTCCTTGCTGCACTAGTAAGGTGCTGGATGCCACGCTTAGAACAAAAATCTTTAATATAGCAGTTAATGAATTCAGTACCCTTGTCACTACGGATCTTGACAATTGACTGATTCTTCTCAACCTGTAACTTCTTCAACAGATCAGGCAAAAGTGTTTGTGTATCACTCTTCTTGTGTAAGAAGACTACCCAAGTGAACTTAGAATAGTCGTCTACCACAACAAGTGTGTACCTTCTACCGTTCAAAGTTGGAGGAGTTATTGGGCCATGTAAGTCCATATGTAGAAGTTCAAGAACTCTACTTGTTGAGAGGGATGGAATAGATTTAAAAGAACCCTTTACCTGTTTACCTTTCTGACAGGATGTGCATACATGTGACTTATAGTAGACTTCATTGGGAATACCTTCCACAAGGTAGTCTCTGGCTATCTTATTAAGAACCTTAAAGTTTAGATGACAGAGGCGTCTATGCCAGAGCCAGCCAAGTTCTTTAGGATTCTTAGTAAGTAGACAGGTGTCCCTCGGACAACTGTTCCAGTTCACTATGTACACACTTCCTTGTCTTATGCCGACCAGTAAGATTGTGTGTGTTCTTTTGTCAATGATTTCACATTTGCGACTCTTGAACTGCACCTTGTATCCACGATCACAAAATTGTGAAACAGAGAGTAAATTGTATTTCAAGCCTTCAACATAAGAAACATCTTGAATCTCTATGTCTCCATTCCGAATGTAACCAAATCCTTTAGTAACAGCAGTGGAGCTGTCACCAAATATCACTTTTGGTCCTTCTTGCTCATGGTAGCTTGATAAGAGAGTCTTGGTACCAGTCATGTGGTGCGAACAACCACTGTCTATGTACCAAGTTTCTCCTGTTGAGCCACCCTTCTTGTATAGATCGAGTCGACCCTGCAATAGATGATATTTCATAATTTAGGTACCCTCCTTGTTTATTGGGGTCCTTGGGGGTTAGTCGAGTTCAATGGAATCCAAATGTACATTGGAGTCCTGAACAAGTTTGATCTTCTAATCTTTCGACCATCTTTGTTGCAAAATAAGACCATGTTGTCCTTATCTGGCCTATCAGTCGAGTTCGGGTCTACTCTTTGGAGATAGCCTTTTGACTTAATCTCTACTTGAGCAGGCACTTGTCTATGATAGTCAGAGTAAGGTTTATATGCATTAGGTCCATACGGTTTATAGACATGTTTAGGTCTTTCTTCTCCTTTGATATCATATGACAAAGGTGGAGGATATAGAACAGCTTGTGTACGATATTTTGGACTTTCCTGTCTGGGTCTAGACGAGTAGAGTTGAGACTGCCTTATGAAAGGAGGTCTAGGCTCTTGTCGTCTAGTCTGTACTTGTCTAGTACTAGTCTCCTCGGGATACCAATCCTCGTATTTGACCTGATTTGGTCGTCCACGATTCCTAGTCCTTTGTTGACTTGTCTTAAACGGAACAGGCTTGTTGTTAACTTTCTTTTTACCTCCTTTGGTAATTGTTATGTTAACTCGAGCTTGTTTTGGTACAGTACCTTTAGATGGAGTATCCATATCGTATATCATTGGTCCTTTTCCTTTATCATTAGTCAAAGAGCTTGAGATGAAAATAGTAGGGTTCTTAGGAACTAGAGTAGACGAGCTTGATGTCTCAGCACCTATGCCTGTCTTGTCAGCAGGAGCCCTATACCTATCCGACAATTCAAGGTTAACCTTTGAAGAGTTAACCAGGTCAGTAAGTTTAAGGTCTAAAGTGACAACCTCGGTTTCTAAGAACTTATTACGTTCTTCAAGCTTTTTGAACTTGCTTTGTAAAACATTGAATTCATGTTTCTCAGTAGCATGTGTCTTAAGTAGGTCTTGATACAACTTGTCTGTCAATGCACACTTGTCTTTGAGTTGACTCAACTCTTCTTGCAAGCGTTCATTTAGGACTGTTATATTAGGATCTACTTTAGACTGGGCTTCCTTAAGATCAATGATTTCTTGTCTTAAAATGATGTTTTCGTCACTGACTTCAATGATTGCCTTGTTGGCAAGTAGGAGGTCGTCTTCAACTGCACTAGTAGAGTGCTGAAGGCTACTCCCTACTTTGCTACTGGCAGTATCACTTTCATCAGATTCTGATTCATCACAAGATTGAAAAGAAGTAGCAGATGATACCTCTTGGTCGATTTTAGCCATGCAGCATAGACCATCATCTACTATGAAAGCTTCATCGTGATCTGGTTCAGACGGGTAGCTAGATGAGGATGATGGCAATTCGTCTGAGTCAGAGTCAGAGTCATCATTGGCCATCATTGCCTTCTTACCACGGTTGTATCTTCTTTCCCTTCGTGCTTTGCGTTCTTCTCGATCATCAGTACTCAGGTCTGGACATTCATATATGTAGTGACCTGGCTTTTCACAGTTATAGCACAGGAGATCATTAGTAGCCTTTTTAATAGGAGAGTTGTTCCTTCGTTTATCGCGTCTATCAGAACGAGTAATCTTCCTACCATCAGACTCTCTATCTTGTCTGTTACCTTTCGAGACTTCGTCTCTCCTTTCGGACGAGTTTCGGTCTCGTCTGGTTTCAGACAAGTTCTTAGAAGCAGACCCTCTATGCTCTCTATAGAACTTCTTATATCTTCCGAAACGTTTATTCAGTCTATCAAACTTTCTAACCATGAGGCTTACCTGATCCTTCAGACTAAGATCAGTATCTAACTCGTCTTTCACAGAGGTAGACCTAGTCTTAGACTTCAACTTGTCTACATTAGACGAACTAGCCTTAAAAGCAACGTTCTTAGATACAACATGTTCTCTGTCACTACTTGCTATGGGTTCATCTTCGTCTAAATCAAACTCATGAGCCTTTAGAGTTTGAAACATAGTTTCTGCTGTCCATACGTCTATATCTTGGGTATTCTTAACAAGCATTTTTACCATTTTCCATCGACTATCAAGGCTTTTGAGAATCCTAAGATTGATTTCACGTGGAGTATAAGATTTACCAAGGACTTCCAAGTCATTCATGATTTTAGTAAAACGAGTATCCAACTGGTCTATTGTTTCACCAGCTTTCATATGAAATGATTCGAATCTTTGGAATGCAGTGGAAAGCTTGCTTTCTTTGATTAGGGATGTCCCTTCACAAATGATAGCTAAGCGATCCCACATTTCTTTGGCAGTTTTACATTTTAACACTTTTCCCAGATACTCGTTAGGAAGAGTGTGTAAGATGTAATTCTTGGCCAAGCTATCCAAATTATTCTGTCTCATTTCTTCTGAGGTTAGTTGTGACCTTGGTTTCTTGACAAGTGTACCCACGGGTTGATTTGTGTCAAGGGCAGCAGTATTGGGGATCATGGTCACAATTGGACCTTCAGTGATGACGGAGATCATTAAGTCATGAGTGGAACTGAAGATGGCTTCCATCCTTAGCTTCCAATAGTCATAGTCTTGTACCTGGAACTTAGGTAACTTGTTAGCGCTGATCTCAAGAGACATGATTTCAAGAAATAAGTGCTAAGTAGAGTTATGATCAAGAATAACAGATAAGTCAAGAACAGGGAGCACGAAACAGATATAACAAGAATATTTGATCAAGAACACGTATACAAGAACAATCAAGGACCAAGACTTCACCCTAAGTCTTAAGTCGGTTATCAAGAAACAACAGTTCGAAAACTACTGCTCTGATACCACTTGTAGGTCCCTAAGTTGAGTTAATATCGAGGGAAGCTAAAGAAAACGTCTAGAGGGGGGTGAATAGACTTTTCTAAAATCTTTCGATATATCAGAATTACAATGTGCGGAATACGAAATTAACAATGAGCCCAATTTAAAGTTTATACTCAACTTAATTCGAGAACTCTGTTTTATGTATACTTAGCTAGTCTAGTTCAGTTATGTAATTCAATTAACTAAACAATTAATCAATTAAACAACAAACAAAACAGTAAGGTAAATCAAACACGAGATTTATAGTGGTTCGACAACTTGTCTACATCCACTCTCACAAACCCAGTTGTGATGTTTCCACTAAACTCTTCCAATCGAGTACAAGTGTATGTTCCTGTCTTTAAAGTCCCAAGAAGAAGACTTAGATCTTCAACAGACTATACCTCCAGATATGTCTACGATCTAACTAGAAATTTTACAAGTATCTAGCACCTTGAAAAAAATAACAAAACAAGAACTAAAAACTTCTCTGATCTTCAGTAGTAGCCTTCTTGATTCTTCACTTGTCTTCTGGCTTCTATCTGAACTTCAATCAACTCTGAGAGTAAACTTTGAATATATCTTTACTTTGAGTATGTAGATTTTCAGTGTATCAGTCGTCTTCAAATGATCACCACCATGAAGTATTTATAAACTTCTGAAATCAAGAACTAATCAGTTGTAACCAACTTTTCTTGATAACTACCTTCAACTGAATCTTCTTATCCATATACGCGTTTCTTGTTGTGAATTAGTTATTCCATAACTAACTTCTATATCTTTATCTTTTCACGCGCTTCTAACTAACTATCTTCACGTTGACTTGTCTTGAGTAGACTTGTATGTACTTATCTTGTCTTGTAGTCCTCCTGTCTTGAGTAGTAGACTTCAACTCTTCTTGTCTGGTCTTCCTTGTTCAATCAGTAGACTATACTAAACCTATCAAGACTATTACATTACTTTAAGCTTTCATAATACAAGCTTAGTCAACTTATAAACTATACAATAAAACTAATCTATTATATATAAAAATATCATGAGCTCTATACAACATTTAAATAGCTCAGTAACAAACTTAAACAAATACTGTAAACACATATGAAGTACTTATATAACTGTACTTATCTTTTCATGTGAACTTATGTGAACTCTACTGGTCTTGTATAAGATGACTTAACTCAACTAGACTAGATCAGTCAACACTTAGAAAATATTCATACTACTTTTGGCTTTATCAAAACTTCATCTTTTATTCATCATTTAGGACTTGTTCTAGGATTCATATCCCAACAAGAAGGACCTGGTTGTATGACCATCCTACTGATCTGATACTTGGTGACCCAAGTATAGGAGTCAAAACCAGAAGGTTTCATGGTGAAAGTGCTATGTTCTGTTGTTTCTTGTCAGAACAGGAACCAAAAGACATTGAGGAAGCACTTCAGGATGCCAATTGGATCACAGCAATGCAGGAAGAACTCAATCAATTCACCAGAAATGAAGTATGGGAGCTGGTTGATAGACCTTCACATCAAGATGTTATTGGAACCAAGTGGGTGTTCAAGAACAAGAAGAATGAAAATGATGTGATTGTCAGAAACAAAGCAAGACTAGTGGCTAAAGGTTACTGCCAGCATGAAGGCATTGACTATGATGAGACATTTGCACCTGTGGCAAGGCTAGAAGCAATAAGGTTTTTTCTAGCCTATGCAGCCCACAAGAGGTTCAAAGTGTATCAAATGGATGTCAAGAGTGCCTTTCTGAATGGAGTCTTGAAAGAAGAAGTCTATGTAGAGCAACCACCAGGCTTTGAGGTTGGAAACCAAGTATACAGACTGAAGAAAGCTCTATATGGACTCAAGCAAGCCCCTAGAGCTTGGTATGACACACTGTCACAATTCCTATTGGATCATGGATTCACCAAGGGAACTGTGGACAGAACTCTCTTCAGAATCTCTGAAGGAGAGGACATCTTGCTTGTCCAAATTTATGTTGATGACATAATTTTTGGATCCCCTAATGAGAAGCTTTGTGAGAAGTTCTCCAAGCTTATGCAAAGCAAGTTTGAGATGTCCATGATGGGGTTGATGAACTTCTTCTTGGGTCTACAAGTCAAGCAATCAAAAGAAGGAATCTTCATCAATCAAGCTAAGTACACCAGAGAGATGATCAAGAAGTTTGGGTGTACAACAAGCAAGCTAGTAAGGATCCCAATGAACACAAACTGGAAGATGGATCCTGATGAAAGTGGTGTTCCAACCAACTCCACTGAATATAGAGGAATCATTGGATCTCTCCTCTATCTCACTGCCAGCAGGCCTGACATCACCTTTGCAGTAGGTGTTTGTGCAAGGTTTCAAGCAAATCCTAAGAAAAGCCATCTTGATGCTGCAAAGAGGATCTTGAGGTATCTCAAAGGCACTGAAAATCTAGGCCTTTGGTACCCTGCTGATGACAACATAGAATTAACTGGCTACTCAGATGCTGATTATGGAGGATGCAGAATTGACAGAAAGTCCACTTCAGGGACTTGTCAATTCCTAGGCAACAAACTCATATCTTGGTTTTCCAAGAAGCAAAATACAGTGGCTACTTCCACCACTGAAGCTGAATATGTTGCTGCTGGAAGTTGTTGTGCTCAAATTCTTTGGCTAAGACAACAACTCAAGGACTACAAAGTCAACTCTACTGAAGTGCCAATATTCTGTGACAATAACAGTGCCATTGCCATATCACAGAATCCTGTATTGCACACAAGATGCAAACATGTGGAAATCAAGCATCACTTCATTAGAGATCATGTGGAGAAGAAGGATATTAAGTTGGTGAAGATCCACACAGATCATCAAAAAGCTGATATACTAACTAAGCCACTTGCAGAGGCAAGGTTCCTGGAATTATCAGCAGAATTGGGTCTTCTTGATCCAGGGAAGTTGGACAAATGAGTCCAAAGGAGTTCATTCATTAAGGGGGAACTCAGTTCGAACTTCAGCAGACTTGGTCAAGTCTACTGAAATTCAGAAGAGATGACCTCAAATGTTCAAGACACTTGTCCATTGAAATTCAGGACAGTTGTCCTCAACTCTTCATGACACTTGTCCATGTAGGGTCAGATAAGTTGTCTTGGCTATCAAACCAAATATTGGTCTGATAAGCACCTATTTTAGGTGATCATTGTCTATTTCGAAATCTGTCCCATTGAAAATACAGTTTTCACCTTTCTGGGATTTAATTTGTCTCCCACCCAAAAGGTCACTTTCCATGCATTAAATGCCAAGATTTAACTCTTGTTTGCATTAAACTTTTTAGGACATGATCTACCTCGAAAACTCCCCCAGCCTTAAACAAACATTAAAAACCACCCACGTTTTTGAACAAAACAGTTTTTCACTGTTACATTGGTTTTTGACCATTGGATCAAGACTGGACAACTCCTCTGAAATCAATCCTAACCGTTCATTTTGGATTTCCATTTTTGTTCACCTTTGAATTGCATCAAGACCTCACCAACTCATTGACAAACATTCTTTTTAGAATATTCACAAGTCTTAAGATCCCCCACAAACACTTCTTCCCCAAGTATTCGAAACCCTAGCTCAAAATTTCTTCAAACACTCTCAATCTCTATCAAACCTTTCTCTGTAACTTTCAATGGCTCCCAAGGTTAGACCAAAGATGATTATTGACTTCTCCAACAAGGCTCTAGACCTTGATTTTAGATACTTGAGCAACAAAAATAATCTTCATTTTGAGCCCATAGTATCTTTTGAGAGTGAAGACCCTGAGATTACACCAACTCTAAGATGGCTGAGAAGAGCTGGTTTACAAATGTTCATGGAGGAAAGACCAAGTTCATGCTTGGAAGGATACATAGCTGAATTCTTTGCCTTTCTCAAGTGGAGAGGTGAATCTGCAGATGGTGAAGTTTCCACCAAATTGTCATATGTTGCAGAAGGAGAGGAAGAAGAGAAATTTCATAGGGTGAAATTCTCTCCAGAAGATCTTGAAGGAGCTTTTTGATTGCCTTATGAGGGAAGGAATCCAGAAGTTTATGGTACTGGACATGAAGATGAAATAGCTCAAGAATGGCTATTGGTTCCAGGCCCCATCTCTTCAACACAAAACAAGAAGACTCTCAAGCCAAAATTTCTCAACCTCTTTGAGGTAGTTGCTAAGAGTCTCTTGGGCAACACTGGAAGCTTGGAGCAGGTCAGCCATCCAAGAATCAGAATTATGGCTGCTATTATTGATGCCAGTGACAAGGGCATCAAGTTTGATTGGAGGACCTTCATAATGTCTGAGATGATGAAGGAAAAGGCAAAATTCAAAGTGAAATCTCACAACAAGGTTGTGCTAGAAGGGAAACTCAAGTATTGCACAAGGGCAAGCTTGTTGATTGAAAGATTTTCCCACTACTCTCAGATGCAAACTTTTGCAAAGCCCCTCCCAGCCCAAAAGATCCTGTTTAGGAAGCTCAGCAAGAAAACTGAGCAAAGGAGAATGCTTCTGGCCAAACCTGCTGAAGAACAGGTTGAAGAAAAACCTAAGCTGAAGAAAAGAACCAAGGCCAGGGCTGTCAAAACAAAGAAAATGTCTCAATTGTCTTCAAGAGAAGCCTCAGGAGCATCAGCAGAAGTTGATGAAGTGGCAGAAGAGGGAGTAAGTGTACCTTCTGACCACTCAGAGGAGTTGAGGCTGAAGTATAATGAGACAAGGCAAAAGAAGAAAGGAGATAAGAGGATCAGGGAAGTTGTCCCTGAGAAGGATGGTGAAGGAAGTGGGAGCAGTAGGGCCAGCAAGAGAAGGGCCAAACCTACTGAAAAGGTGTTGGAGCTGCAGGAAGAAAGGTCACTACAATTGGCTCTAAGAGAGAGCAGAGCTGAAAGCAGGACCAAATCTAGGTCAAGGACCAACTCATCTGGTTCTGGAACTCCAGAATCCAAGGTCCCTGAAGGTCAATCTATAGAGGCCAACATCCCTGAGTTTCAGAATCCTGAGCCCAACTCCCCTGAAACCCATGTTACCCCTTCCAACCAACCCATTAACCCTGTAGATCTCACTAAGAGATACTCTCCAGAAGGGAGTGTGCAAAGAAGTGGCCTTGATGTGCTTGCAGATTTAGCAGTAGATGAGACAAGACTCCTGTCTCCCCTTGACTCATCCATGCTCAATTATTCAAAGCTCTTAGAACATGCACTCAATGAGCCAACCCCCTTGAGTAAAGCCCCTTCAGATTCATTGCTCTCAAAAGCAACTGAAGCACCTTCTACTGCACCAAACCCTTCTGAAGCCAACATCCCTGAATTAAACCTCCCTGAAGCCACTTTAGGAGAACCCAGAGCCAACTCCCCTATAAACCAAAGTCCCCATTCAAGTGGAGATGAGGAGGAGTATACTTATGAAAGTATGCTCAGAGGTGGAGCAAAGGCTACTGTGGACAGTCTGTACCCACAGCTTGCTGAATTTCCAAGAATTCAGGAGACATTTCATGATCTAAGGATGCTTGTTGATGTAAAAGACAAGTCTATGATGGAGATATCACAAGTCATCCATGATAAGGGTGCAAACTGGTGGCAAATAGAGGAAAACAAATTGCTAAACTTTGCTGGAGTCTCAAAGACAAGATTTCTCATTGATAAGGAAATTTTTGCAAAGCTGGTAGCTGATAAAATTAAGGAGGAGAAAGAAAGGAAGGCTAAGGGAATCAAACACCCTGACAGTAGCTCCAATGATGATGATTCCCCTGATGATCCCTCAAACCCTTCTAACCCCAACCCTCCTGAAACCCCTCAAGCCAACCTCCCTGAACCTTCTCAACCCAAGTCTTCTATAGCAGATAGACTTTCAAACCCTCCTAGAACCTATCATAGGAAAGGCTCTGTATCTTCATAGGTGTTGACCAAGGATGGTAACACAACCAAAGACACATCTGCCAATGAAGGTTCTTCTGAACCCAAGGCACAGCCTAAAGATGTTGAGGTTCCTATGCTAGAGGCTGGTTTGATTAAGGCCTATTCAGTGTCAGGAGAGTTGGACACTGATCAGCC
The DNA here is from genome assembly GCA_963675135.1 of Galeopsis tetrahit. Lineage (NCBI taxonomy): Eukaryota > Viridiplantae > Streptophyta > Magnoliopsida > Lamiales > Lamiaceae > Galeopsis > Galeopsis tetrahit. Next base: position 33,131,205 of record OY776127.1, read on the forward strand.
CTTAATCATTCAGGATGACTCAGTGGCTGTTGAAATAAGCACTGTGATCTCCCCACAACTGCCATCTTTGAACCTTGATGAAGGTGGAGATGTTGCAGGTTTAGGAGAAGGAGTTGAAAAGGAGAAGTTAGTGGAAAAATTAGAGGGAGTAGTAGATGAGAGAGATGTGGTGATCACTAGAATAGTGAGTGTACCACCAAATGAGGGTGATATAAGTGAGGAAGGGCATGCTATTCTTGAAGTCAAATCTGAACTTCAGGAATCCCTTGATGAGAGGAGGCCTGTTTCTTTAAGTGAGGAAATTATTGAAGAAGGGAGAAAAGAAAGAGTTGAAAATGAGAAGAAGGCTGCTGATGTATCAGAGTCTTATATAAAAGAAATTGAGGGTGATGAGTGTCTATTTCCTAACTTGTTTGATCTGTCTAATGTTGCAGGTATTTCCCTTGACCAAATTTTTGATGAATTCTTAACAGATGCACCTATCCAAGTAGATACAGGCTCAGCTCAAACCTTACTTGGTATGCAATCAGAGAAATTGGACTCCTTGGCTCATCAAGTCCAATCTGCTCATGCTGAAACTTCAGGAGCATTGAATGAGCAAGGAAGGACTCTAGCATCTGTAGAAATGAGGCTCACTGGCTCTGAAGATGTTGTGCTACCAACTCTGGAAGCAAGGATTAGTGGTGTGGAAACTGGCCTCCAAACCATTTCCACTGAAGTACAAAAAGCCAAATCCACCATGGAAGCCATCTCAGAGGAGGTCAAGAAGGAGCAAAAGCTGCTGAGAGACAATCATAATGCCAATGTCAAGGCTCTCAGGCTAACTGTCAAGCAAGCTCTTGGAAAGAAGACTGCATTGCAAAAGAAAAGAGCTGAAGAACAAAGGCTAGCAATGGTGAAAGCAGCCTCTGAAATTTTTTCCCAAGAGGTATTGGGCAAACATTGCTGAAGGTGCAGTAGCCAACCTCACTGAGCTTCTTAAAGCCCAACTGGATGCATCCCTGAAAGCAACCTTGGAGGAGGTTGTTCAACAAAAGATGAAGCCTGCTCTAGCTTTTCTTAGCTTGAGCAGTGATAGGATGCAAAATATACATGATGAAAATGTATATTTGTTGGAGGAGATGAAGTCCCTAAACCAGGCCCAATCCCTAATGGCCACAACAATGAGTGAGCTAAAACCCCAGTGTTTTGATGCTGCCAAAAAGGGGGAAAGGGAAAGAGCTAGAGCAAAAGGTGCCTTCGTAATTGGAAGCCCAGTTCAAGGAAAAGACAAAGCTGCTGAAGGAAAAGGAAAAGAGTCTGCAGTGCTAAACTTGGAAGAATTGGATGAAGAAGAGCAATTAGCACTTGCATTGAAGAATTCTATGGCCTCAGCTCAAGAGGAAAGAGTAAGGTTACAACAAAGACCAGGTGGTGAGATGTCTGGTTTGGACAAAGGTGATGAAGGTGTCCAAACTAGAGGAAAGATCAAGAGGGCAAAAGGAAATAAAAGGCAAGTTGAGACATTCACTGACTTTCCTAATAGCCTTGATCTTCCACCTGAGTTCAGAGTTGATGATGATGTGCCTACTTCAAAGAAGGCCAAAACTGCTGAGAAAGTCAAGACTGCTGAAAAAGAAAAGTCTTCTGAATCTGCCAAAGATACTGAAGATTCCAAGTCCACTGAAGATATTGAAGAACTATTTGCTGAAGGATTTGGACCTGAACCTAAAAAGAAGACAACTGTCCTAGCTCATGATCCATCAAAACTGTTTCATGAAGGGTATGGCAAAGACCCTGAAACACAACAGAAACTGGCCATGATGAGGGCCAAAGAGAAAATGGACTTGTTAGATGAAGCACAAAGAGCAAGAGACAAGAGAAGAGCTAATTTTCAGAAACCAAGAAGAAGGAGAGCAACATACAGCAAGATGAAGCCTCAGCTTCTAATCCCAATGGACACCAAATATCCACACTTGGATAAATGGGTGCCAGTTCAACTGAATGATACATGGGAGGAAGCAAAAAGGGAGTTTGTCTATGACTATTATGTCATTGACAGATGGAATGGAGGAGATGCCAATTCTGCCTTTGCTGAGTTCATGATAGAATACTACAGAGAACTCTATCAACAATTGCTTGCAGCTGCTGACATTGCAAGAATTGAACTCACAACCCCCAAGCCAATCATATACATGCCTCCAAAGCTTGAAGGATGGATTTACCAAGCAAGGATTCTGAGAGAATTCACTGAGATCCTTAAGCTAAACAAGATGGTTCTTGGACCTAAGGGAACCAACCAAGAAGCCATGGCATTGAAAAGAAGAGTGTGGGCACATTATGGAATGCTGCCACCCCCTGAGGATGATCTTTGAAATGGCTAAGTCTTCTGACCTTTGTTGATTGATCAACTATGCTGAAATATGGTCAAGATTGCTGATGTGGTGTGCTAATCTGTTTGCTCTGATTTGTTATGGATTGCTCTAATACAAGCTCTGTGCTCTGATGATGAAAATCTTATTTATGTCTTGAATTGTTAGAATGAAATGCTCTGATGTATTTAAGTGTTATTGATTCATGCTCTGATATGTTAATTTCAACTATCAACATGCTTGTAATGATCTTTGAATGAATGATAGTTGAACTTATTCTGAATCAAGAAACACTCATCTCTCTATGCCTATCTATGAAACCTACTTGCAACAAAAAAAAAAAAAAAAACAGTGAATACACTAACACATTGTCTTTTCAGGAATATTGACCTTAGTCATGCCTTCTGAAGATATATGTAATAGGTGTAGACAAGTCACTTTTGCTTAAGATGTGTAGGTTTTGGCATCATCAAAAAGGGGGAAATTGTTGGGAATAAAATGATATATGTTTTGATTAAATACCAAAACCCCCTGAGACATGCCTAAGTCAAGATGATTGTGTTCTAAGATTGTTAGAACACATAGCATAAGGCTAGATGAGAAGTTGATATGTTAGACAGCTCTTAGATGACTAGATGCACAATGTGAGGGGGAACCTATGCTTTAAAAATGATCAAGATAAAATCCCCTCAAGGCTCAAAATCTGGAACAAGCACTAAGGACAAGCATACTCCATTGAAATCCACATGCTCTGATCAGGAGAGTTGTCCAGAAGAGTTAGCTCTATGCAAGAACAAGATTGCAAAGCTCAAAAGGACAAGATTAGTCAAATGCTCTGATCAGGAGAGTTGTCCAGAGAGGTTAACTCTATGAAAAACATCATCTCTGAAGCTAAAAGAACAAATATACTGATCAGGAGAGTTGTCCCAGAAGATTTGTCTCAGCAAGTTTGAACCAGAACAAAGATTCTAATGGTCAACCATGCTGAAGAGCTAGAGACAACCATACCCTAAAGAAACTTCATTGAAACATGCTAAGATCAACTTGAAGTGAAAGAAAGGGAAAGAGCCAAGTCATCTGAAGATGAGCAAGCCAACCTTGCTGATAAGCAAATCTGCTGATAGTGATAAGGAGAGTTGTCCATTTGATAAGGAATGTTGTCCTATCATTGGATCAATCTTCAGAAGCCATGTCCAAGTCCTAACTAGAAGTCAAACATTGGGAAAAGTGCTGCAGAAAGAAGACAAAGTCTTACAAGCCGTTTATTACCCAATTGAGGACATGTCACTATCAAGAATCTGTCTTCCAGTTTGAAGAACTCAAGGAAGACATTTATAGCAAATTGGGGCTGCCTCTCCAACGGGCAAATCCTCATTTTGTCTATAAATACAGAAGTGTGAAGACCATTTGAAAGCATCCAACTAGCATCCAACTGCCAATCCAATTGAGCAAGTATTCTGAAGTTCATAGAACTTACAAGCTTTAAAAAGACTATCTTAGTCTTCAAACACTTCTTCTAAGCTGAACTTACTATATATCCATACACAAGCTTAGAGAGATATCCTATCCTTATACACTGATCTCCATTGTAAAGGATATCTCATTAGTTGGAACCATACTTCAATCCTTACCCCTTTCAAGTGAGAAAGAGAGAAGGTTGTAGTAGTAGAAGTGGTAAGAGCTGACTGTTGAGAGAAGAACAGTCCAGTTCTGAGTTGAGAAGAGGGTACTAGGACTCTAGACATCCTAGGGATCAATTCACCAAGGAGTGGTGTTATTGATCAAGTGCACCTTGGCACTATAAAACAAGTTAATTCCAAGAGTGAAGGAATTATCCTGTTAAATCAGGGAAAGTGGATGTAGGAGCTTGAGTCTCTGAACCACTATAAACTCTTGTGTTGATTTGCCTTACAAAGTAATTACAATCATTCAACACTGCACACAAAACTGATCTTTCAAAAGATACATATTCAAAGACTTTGCAAAATTGATTTGGACAAGTTCCCTGAAGCTAAACTGGACTGTATTGGATTGACAAAGTGATTTCAGAAACTTAAGGAGTTTAAACTTAAAGGGCCAACCACCATTCCGCACCTATAACTCCCCTAGATAGTTACTCAACTAAGTACTCAATAGTACTTAGTAGTTTAATTATCTTAGAAGAGTTTATCATCTTCAGCAGAGTTGTCCAAGACAACCTTGCTGAGCTCTGGTTTGATCATAAGTTGAAAAGATTTGCATACAGGTGTATTCCCCCCCCCCCCATACACTTGTTATATACTCCTTACAGGACCAACATCCTTTATTCAGCTCTTCTCAACTTTTGAATATCAAATTTCAGCACCCTGGGGAGAGTTTGGTCAACTTCAGTAGCTGGGCTCGGTGGAGCTTATACTCCTCAAATGTTTTCTGATATTATTCATCCCACTCGAATCTGGATCATTTGCTTAAGATCCTCTTTGAAGTTCTTCTCGTGTTCGGTTCTCAAGCCCCGAACACTCATGTTTATTCCATAATCATCTAGATCATGCCCCGTTTCGGGACCTGGGAAGGCTGGTTCTCAGTTTCTCCTCGAGGCTCTCTCCTCTTGTCCTCGGGTTTCTCGAGTGTTTTAGCATTTAATTCCTTAATAAATATTTGGTGATCCACTTGGATCTCGAGTAGGGTGAGGTAATTCTATTTTCCCTCAACTCATGATTCTAGTAGGAAACTTAATCCACCACATTTGAGCTCATTCAGGTGTTCTCTCCCGGTTTAGATAAACTCACTCTTTGACATTCAATCAGTTTACCCAGAAGCCTTTCAGGACCTGGACAAGCTTAATCTGAAATCTGAAGTCACATCTAGAATATCGAGGCATGTCAATCATACAAAATTCAGAGATAAGTATGTTAGCCCTACATTCTGAAGTCACGAATCATTATTAATCCTTAGTCATGGATTCTAGAGCATATAGTAACCACATAAACTCAACATGCTACTCGTGCTCTCTACTATCTTAAGTCAATCTTCAAATTTTAACATCACATCTAGAGCGTCTAGACATAATAATCATGTAAAGTAGGAGGGTCGTACTTGATTTAGGGAAAACAAAGTATGATACGCATATTAATCTCATAATGACATACTTATAACAATATCGAATCAACGAATATCATAGCTTATTCATGTTACACTCATCATGACATACTCATTATAAAATCAAGTTAGCATAAAAGATCTAACCTTTTTTAGCTTTATCAAATTTTGCACTAACCGGTGGTATCGATATACTCGTTATTTGGGGGTCAGCACCATAGCAGACTAAGTATCATAATCCAGCTACTCGTTTGGTTCTCCATAGTTCTCTGCTCTTTCGGGCTCCTCCAGGACCTCTAGGTTCTCCAGGTTTACTTGTATATCAATCCCGAATTGATCCTGTAAAGATACACCAAAAAAGTGGCCTCCAACACAGGCTCTCAAGTGCTCAGATGAGCTTCATAAGCCTCAATTATATAATCTAAATATGAAATAAGGGAATTTCAGATCTGGATGATCTCCAGCAACCTCCAAGACCTCTGTAGGTTCCAATCTCAGTTGGGTATATTTCTAAAACCTCCCTCGAGGCCCAGATCGGTATCCTCCCGCAGCATTGCGGTTTCCTGTTCGTCCAGAGTTTCGGGGAGCTTCTGGGCTGGACCTCCCTGCTGTAGATTCTCTCTTCCTCTCTCCACTAGCTGGTTTCACCTCCAGCCTCTTGGATTGCCTCACCTCTTCGAAGGTGAGATATTTTTCGGCTTTGAAGATTCTCAAATTCTCTACCCGCTTCAGGTAATCCATCATCCTCTCACCCAATCTAGTTTTCAGACTTATCATTTTGTCTGTTTAGGGCTATTGGCCTTAATCTCAGGGACCTAAATAGGCTCAATCTTCACTTTCCATTTCCGAGCTTATCCCGAAATCCTCTAGGACTTGGCCCTCCGGCTCGGTTTGTGTGCAGGTCCTCACATTCAGCAAAGGCGTGCGTTATCATTAAATATTCAGGGATTTTCGAAGGATCTATTTAGGTAATACTTATTCCAATCTCTCTTTGACTGTGTTCTTTATCATTCACTTGGGTGAATTCGATAAAGTCACATCAAAAGGGTAAGAGGATTACCCCAAGCATTACAGAGTTTCGGCTATATCCATTACAAAACAAGCTTTTGGATAGACATAATTAAATCCAAGCCCCTTGTCTTCTGTGAGTTAAATTATGTACATGCTAGTGGGTTTGAGTTCTACTGATTGTAATTAACCCCCAGCTTTCTGATGCCTTTTACTCCAGTCCAATGCCACTGATGTGACCTTATCGAATTCACCAAAGTGAATGATAAAGAACACAGTCAAAAAGAGATTAAAATAAGAAATACTTAAATGAGTTCTTTGAACATCCTTGGATATTTGGTGGTAATGCACGTCTTTGCTGAGTATGAGGACCTCCACACAAACCGGGCCGGAGGAGTGTCCAGCGACGGACCTCCGACGCTCAAGTCAGTTGAGCTCGATGAAGAAGATGAAGAGAATAAGAGTGTTTCGTATTTAGAGTGAATAGTAATGGAAAAATGACTCCACCTTCTATAAAATGAAAAAGAGAATGCTTTTATACCTTAGTCTGGAGGGGTAAGGAAGTAAATTTGCCTCTAGAGTTTGTTACAAGCAATGCCACGTCACTGTACAACCTGACACATAACTAATTATTCAGATAATGCGCCTACGTTTGCAGGGATGCTCAGAGATATTCTGACACACCGAGATTCGTTATTTCTTCTTATTAACCAAGACCATTTCTCAATATGGTCCTGGATGAGGGTATTAATATCAGATCAGATCTTGGAGGGATCTGATCAGATCATGACCTATATCATGAGTAGATACTTTTCTGATCCTGATCCTAGAAGGAAGTGATCAGCCTTTATTTTGGTCTCAGTCAGTAGCTGTTCCTTTCGGATCATGCACCATAATGTCACATCATTCGCTCCCCCCTATTCTTGACTAGGACAACTTTTTGTAGGAATAGTTAAGAATAAAGTCTTTTCAAATTCTTAAGTTTCCCGCTCATTTTCTAGAAAATATTTACCTTTAATCTTGACCGTTCTTTAAGATTTAACCCTTCATCTGAGCCTTACACGCGTTATTCATCTGGCCAAGCAACTGTCCTATCGCCGTTTAACATAAAACGAGAAATCTATCTTCATTTTCCCCTCTTTTACTTCTAGTCTGAGTAAAAACTTTCATATTCTTCAGAAATCATCTTTCTAAAATTCCGGTGGGAGGCCTCTCTTTTCCGACGAGTTTTTCTGTTCCGGTGCAATCGCCTTTAGTCCCCAGGTATTACTTTCTATCTCTTCTTATTCTCTTTTTTCTACTCTCAGATGACTAGCCCATCTCCTTCCGCTCCTGGTTCTTCTTCTTTTTCAACTGAAGGGGAAAGTGCTCGCTCTGATTCTTGCCACCATAACTCTCGAAGCCTAACCCCAGATCAACTTTATTCATCTGGTCATACAGATGTATTATCCGATCAATACCCTAGATCTCAGCTAAGACCTCCGCCATCGGTATTGGCTCCGTCTTCGTCCTCCCTTTCTTCCCGTCCTTTGGTCTCTCGTCGTCCTCGGAAATTAGCTATTTCCGAGGATGCTTCTAGTGAGTTACGGGATAAGGTTGCTTTCCATTCTACCCTGGTTCCTTCAGAACTTAGGGAGATAAAAAAGAGATGCCATAGTCCTTCGGATTTCCTTTTTGACATGGCCCTTCCTGAGGAGAGGCCCAATTTCTTTTGTCCTCCTTCGTTACCTTTCTTCAGAGCACACATAGATTGTGGGGTCCGCTTCCCCATTTGCCCTTACCTTGCGGACGTATGCCTTCTCTTTAACATTTCGGTAGCCCAGGTTAACCCCTCATCCATAAGAACTTGCCTATCATTCTATATTCTCTTGAGGCATTATGGGGGTAATCCTAATGCCGAGATGTTTGTGTCTTGTTACGAGATTAAGCTGAAGGAAGGCTTTTTCTACTACAGTTCTCGAGTTAATAGTCCTCCTAATTTTATAAAGAAACCTCCCAGTCTTGAGGTAGGGTGGAAAAATAAGTACTTCTGGGTCACTCCCAAAAGTGGGGAGTGGCCTTTTCCTAGTGATGAGTGGCAGCAAACTACTCCCTCTTACCCTATTATCCTAGATTCTATTGTTTCTCGAAGGGATCTGAAAATCATGGGTTGTGTAGAAGACCATGTTCTTGATAAAAGGAATGGTCTTTTCAAAATAAACCAACTTGTACAGGATCGAGGAGTGTTAATCCATTTTGGTCTTGACAGCTCTGGAGCGGAACTTTCCCCTAGAGCCGGTAAAGTTATCTTCTCTTCCTTATTCTGTTCTTCTTTAGCCTCATGTGTATTTGGTCTAACCTTTTTCTTTTTCTTGTTTTTCAGAGATGGATTTTGCTTTCAGTTCTGTCAAGCTAGATCTCGTGGATGTTGAGGACGATGAGATCGCCGTAACAGAAACCTCTTCAGCAGTTCCTGTCCCGACGACTGAGATAACTGGTACTGCCCCAATGTCGGCCCCTTTAACATCAGCTCCATCTGTTCCCGGAGAAACATCTGTTCCTCCCACCAATAGGATCCTTAGGAGTACGACTGCTGGTATGCCCCCTCCTGTTCACAAGCGACCTGCTCTCGGAGATAGTGATAAGGTTCCCTCAAAGAAATCCAAATCCCATCGTGCTCGCTCAGATACCACTGTTCCTCGAAGGTCGTCCAAGGACTTATTTACTCTAGAGATCCCTAAGGTTGTTTCTGAATTAAGGGGCAAGGAAAGCGCTGCCTTTCTCAAGCTGGTTCCCACCACAGATGACAAACATCGATTCTTCGAGCACTCAACTCCTTAGCTCTGGGGGATTTCTTCTGAGTTGTGTACTCAGGTAGCCTATCTTCTTATGTGTTTTTACCCCTCTTGTTGCCTCTTTATTTTGTTAATAGATTTCCTCTTCTTCAGCTTATGACTGTTCAAGGGATCCTATTGGACAAGACTGAGAAAGAACACGCTAATAAGGATCTGGGGCGTCTCCGTTTAGAGTTGTTTGAGAAGGATGAGGAAGTCCAGAAAGCAGCTGCAGATCTTAATTTGCTCACTACTCAGAATGCTGATCTGAAAAAGAAGGTTGAAGAGAGCTGGGAGTTGGCGGAAAAGGTCCGTTCTGATCTGATTTCCCAACATCAGGAGGAAGCTTTTACTCAGGGGCGGAAGCGAGGTATCGAGGACTGTCGTCGGGGATTGTTGATGACTTCCATTGGCCAAGAATTTCTCCAGGATCTCCACTCGGGACTAGTTGAAGCATATCAGCTTAGCCCCCACTATATCAGGGATATGAATCCTCACATTGGTCACTTCATAACCCATGGGGTCAAGTACACTGTAGCCCAAGTGAAGGAACAGGGTTTCAAACCCTCTATTGACACTGATCCGATTATCAAAAGTCTGACTCCTTCTCCTTTTTTCCATGGAGATCTCAATGCAGGGCCTGATCAGGAATGGTGGCTGCCTGTTATTCAAAAGGCGGCCTTGAAGTTGGCTTTTGAGAAAAAGTTAAGTCCTGAAATGCCTGTTGCCTCGCCGTTGATTTATGACGTTTTCCTTCCTCGTCAAGGCCCTTCTTCTTCTTCTGATCCTTTGCCCAATATCCCTCCTTTAGAAGGATCTAATACTCCAGATCTCGGGCTCCCCAACTCTGAGGAAGAAGCTGCTCCTACCATCGATGTCCAAACCTAATGCTTTTCTTTATCTGAGAGCTTGCATGCTCTTTTTATTATTGAACTCTGTTATTTTTGCTATCGTACTTTTTGTATTTTGACTTTTTCTTTTTGCGCATGGATGTGATCTTTTCATTAATATGCACTTTTATCTTTTTAGAACTGTTTCTGTTCTAAATATTTTATGCTTGTGTTATCATAGATTCTTCCAGGTAAACAAATATTTCTGATCTTGGACTCAGGTCCTGAGATCTCTTCTCATCCTCAGAAAAATTTGAAATTTTTTCCAAGTGAATAAATGTTTCTGATCTCGGACTCAGGTCCTGAGATCTCTTCTCATCCTCAGAAAAATTTGAAGATTTTTTCCAAGTGAATAAATGTTTCTGATCTCGGACTCAGGTCCTGAGATCTCTTCTCATCCTCAGAAAAATTTGAAATTTTTTTCCAAGTGAATAAATGTTTCTGATCTCGGACTCAGGTCCTGAGATCTCTTCTCATCCTCAGAAAAATTTGATATTTTTTTCCAAGTGAACAAATATTTCTGATCTCGGACTCAGGTCCTGAGATCTCTTCCCCCATCCTCAGAAAAATTTGAATTTTTTTCCAAGTGAATAAATGTTTCTGATCTCGGACTCAGGTCCTGAGATCTCTTCTCATCCTCAGAAAAATTTGAAATTTTTTTCCAAGTAAATAAATATTTCTGATCTCGGACTCAGGTCTTGAGATCTCTTCTCATTTATACTCCGAATATGAGGAGCAGCATTTGCTCGTTCAGAGTTATATTTTATACTCTTATATGAGTTGTTTATACTCCTTGGGGAGTTGTTTATACTCCGAATATAGGGAGCAGCATTTTCTCATTCTGAGTTATATTTTATACTCTTATATGAGTTGTTTATACTCCTCGGGGAGTTGTTTATACTCCAAATATAAGGAGCAGCACTTGCTCATTCAGAGTCATATTTTATACTCTTATATGAGTTATTTATACTCCTCGGGGAGTTCATTCAAATCCGGATATTCTTGCATTAATAAGATAAAAAGGAGCTGCTCTCACCAACTCCTTGTTTCATTGAAATTTTCAAAGTGCAAACTATTACAAGGATCTTTCATGTCCTGAATACATGGTTCAGTTCATGAATAAAGAGAAATGACAAAAGTAAAGGTTTCAGATCTTGCCTGTTTCTTAACAATAATATTTTTTGAGTTTGCTCACATTCCATGGACGTGCTACTTCCTTTCAATCTTCTCTCATCAACTTGTATGCTCCTCCTTTTAGCACTTCTTTCACAATGAATGGCCCTTTCCAATTTGGCTCTAACTTCTTCACTGGCTTTAGTGGATCAACTCTCCTGAGAACCATGTCTCCTTGATCGAATTTTCGCATTTTTACTCGCTTATTGTATCCAGCTCTGTTCTGGCTCTTGTACGCCTCGGCCTTGAGACGTGCTATCTCCCTTTCTTCTTCTACAAAATCCAGATTTTCTTTCATCAAGACAGAGTTTTGGCCTTCATCATAAAACGAGATTCGGTGGGATTCGGATCCGACCTCTACTGGGATCACGGCTGCCGCTCCGTAGACCAAGTTAAAAGGCGTTTCTCCTGTAGCTGTTTTGGGGCTGGTCCTGTAGGACCAGAGAACAGAATCCAGCTCATCTGGCTAACTTCCTCTTTTCTTTTCCAATCTAGCTTTTTATCCCTTCAACTATGGTTCTATTAGTCACTTCCACTTGGCCATTGGCCTGAGGATGTGCTACTGATGTGAATCTTTGCTTGATCTTCATCTTTTCACACCAGTTCCTGATAGCCTTGCCACTGAATTTAGTTCCGTTATCCGAAACAAGGACTCTAGGAATCCCAAATCTGCAACAAATGTTCCTCCATAAGAATTTCATAATACTGTTCTCATCGATCATGGCTACAACTTTAGCTTCCACCCACTTACTAAAATAATCCACGGCCACAATCAGAAAGGATCTTTTTCCTGATGCTTCAGGAAATTTTCCTACAATGTCAATCCCCCATTTATCAAAAGGGCATGGGGAGTACATAACTCCCATTTCCTTTCAAGGAACATGGATAAGGGGTCCATGCTTTTGACACTTATCACATTTTCGTATCAGCTCCTTAGCATCTCTGAGCATTTTTGGCCAATAATATCCAGCTCTTAAGATTCTTCTGACCACGTCCCTAAGCCCTGTGTGGCTTCCTCCACATCCTTCATGGATCTCTTGATTGACATAGTTCCCTTCATCATCAGTTATGCATTTCAAACATGGTTGTGAAAATGATCTCTTGTACAGATCCTCAGCTATCATGCAATATCTTGCGAATATCGCTCTTTTAGGAACTCCTTGTCGATCAAGCCTCTGTCCTGTTTTCAGATAATGAATAAAATGGGCTCTCCAATCTCCACTTTCTGCTTTCTCCTCAACTGAGAACACCTCCATGCCTATCATTCTATTATCTGCTGTTAGGAGGGTGATCTGGCCTTTAGCTCCCCCTTCCACTGAACTAGCCAACTTTGCTAAGTAGTCAGCTTTGACATTTTTTGCTCTTAGTATCTGCTCCAAAGAGAACTCCACAAACCTTGATTTGATATTTTCCACGATTCTGACATACTTGATCATCTTTTCGTCTTTCTTTTCATATGATCCAGCTACTTATTGAGCCACCAATTGAGAATCTGAAAAAATCTAACATTTTCATCCCTCTCACTAGGGCCTCATATTCTGATTCATTGTTTGAGGCCTTGAAACCAAATTTAATGGAAAATTGTAACTCTTCTCCTGCTGGAGTAATGATCATCACTCCAGCTCCACTTCCCATCATGGTAGAGGATCCATCCACATAAGCTATCCATTCTTCCAACTCTATGTTCCTCGTAGTCTCTAGAATAAAGTCTGCCAGAGCCTGAGCCTTAATAGCGGTTCTTGGTTCGAACTCTATGTCATATTCACTTATTTCCACTGCCCATTTTACCATGCGTCCTGACAGACCAGGTCTCCCCATGGTCTGCCTTAGAGGTAAGTTTGTTCTCACCATTACTTTGTGAGCTAAGAAATATGGCCTAAGCCTCCTTGCTGTCACCATTACTGCCAATGCTGACTTCTCCATCTCTGAGTATCTCTCCTTTGGTCCTTGGAGCATCTTACTGACATAGTATATTGGCCTTTGATGGCCCCCCTCTTCTCTTAGGAGAACAGAGCTTAGAGAATGTTCTCCTACAGAGAAGTACAAGAACATGATCTCGCCTGAGACTGGTTTAGTGAGCACATGTAATGCTGAAAGATGATCTTTTAATTCTTGAAAGGCTTTCCTACATTCTTCGCTCCACTCGAATTCGGACCCTTTCCTCAAGATTTTGAAGAAAGGTAAGCTCCTTTCTGCTGATCTGGAGATAAAACGACTAAGGGCTGCTACACGACCATTCAGCCTCTGTATCTCTCTTATGTTCCTGGGTTCTTGCATCTCTAGAACAGCTTTTACTTTCTCCTTGTTCACCTCAATTCCCTTTGGGGTGACCATATACCCCAAAAACTTTCCCGACTGAACTCCAAAGGCACACTTCGCGGGATTAAGCTTCATGCCACTTGATCTAATCACCTCAAAGGTCTCTTCCAGATCTTTCACGCGATCTCTTTCCTTTAAGCTCTCTACCAACATGTCATCTACATATACTTCAACATTTCTCCCCATTTGATCTCGAAAGATCGAGTCCACCATTCTTTGGTACGTATCTCCTGCATTCTTTAGACCAAAGGGCATATCTGTGTATCCATATGTTCCGCAGCATACCACAAAGCTGGTCTTCGCTACATCCTTGGGATCCATTTTGATCTAATGATACCTCTGATAGGCGTCCATCATAGAGAGTAATTCACATCCTGATGTAGAATCCACTAGCTGATCTATCCGAGGTAGTGGATAGTGATCTTTTGGGCACGCTTTGTTGAGATCTCTGAAGTCTATGCACATCCTTCATTTTCCAGCTCCCTTAGAAACCATTACTGCATTGGAGAGCCACTCAGGGAACTGGATCTCCACGATGTGTTTTGCCACTAACAGTTTATCCACTTCCTCAATGATAATTTTATCCTTCTCTGGACCAAACCTTCTCAACTTCTGTTTCACCGGTTTCACTCGTGAGTTCACATTTAGGCTGTGCATAGCCAGAGCGGGATCTATCCCCGTGAGGTCAGCTGAATGAAATGCGAAGATATCAGAATTAGCTCTAAGACACTGAACTAATTTTTGGGCCACTTCATGACTCATCCGAGTTCCAATCTTGGTTGTACAACATATCTTGTGAGGTAGCAGCTCTACTGCCATAGTTTCTTCTTCGGGTCTGATCTGCAAATGAGGATCTTCTTCCATCATTTCTCCTTCTTTCATCCTTTTCCCCACAAGATCATCTCCTCTTCCCTGATCTTTCTTGAACCCCTTGTCCACTTGATTCACAGTGTCCACATAGCACCTCCTAGAACTGACCTGATCACCAAGAACTCCTCCCACTTCATCTCCAACAGGGAACTTCATTTTCATGTAAAAGGTGGACACCACTGCTTGCAACAAGTTCAGGGAGGGTCGTCCTAAGATCACGTTATAAGAAGAGGGGGCATCCACGATCAGGAACTCCACCATCCTTACTCTCTGTAATGGTTGTTCTCCTATCCGAAGTTGTAAAGTGACTTGCCCCCAAGGCTGGATAGCTCCTCCAGTGAACCCATACAAAGCTGTCTTTACTGGCATGACCTTCACGTTCAGGTCCATCTTATCAAAGCATTCTTTGAACAAGATGTCACAAGAGCTTCCTGTGTCAATGAATACTCTTGCTACATCGTATCCTCCTATCTCAGTCGTGATAACCAATGCATCATTTTGAGGCTGGAGTGCACTTCCTCCATCAGCAGGACCAAATTAGATAGTTGGTGTTTTGTTCAGATCTGACACGCTGTGCACTTCAGATCCCCAAGCCCTAGCTTCTCTTACAAAGGCTTTTCGTGCTCTATTTGAGTCACCATCAGTGGGTCCTCCTGCAATCATGGAGATGTTACCCCTCTTCTGTGGTGCTCCTCCTCTAGGTGGCTCATACTGCTCCTTCTCCTTTCCCTTATCCTCCCTCCGACCATAGTTCCTATCTCTTTCAGCTCTCACATATTCTGCTAGTTGCCCCTCTCGTATCATCCTCTCAATTGCATCTCTGAGATGACGACACTGGTCTGTATCGTGACCATACTCATTATGGTACTTGCAGTATTTGTCAGATCTGGGATTTTTAGGACCACCTCTGGCTGAATATGGGAACTTAAATCCCGGTTGGTTCTGCATCACCTCCAGCAGTTCCGAGGGCTTTTTGGTCAAAGGAGTGTGATTTCGGAAGTGCCTGGTCTCTATCCTGGCATCCTTATCCTCATACTTACGCTTTTTGTCTCCGCCATTCTCTCTTTTCGAGTAAGAGTTTCTTACTTCTCCTTTTTTAGTGTGCTGGATCTCTTCCAAATTGATATACTTCTCTACTCTAGTCAGGAGCTCGTCGAACGTCAGTGGGGGGCGCTTAGCCAAGGACTTAAAGAGATCTCCTTCCGCCAAGCCTTGAGTAAGAGCATTGATTTTCACCTTCCCTGTTGCATTGGGCACCTCCAGAGCTACCTTGTTAAATCTTCCTTGAAAGGTTCTCAAGCTTTCTCCCGTTCTTTGCTTAAGGCTCATCAAAGACAAGGACGTTCTGAGTTGTCTCCGAGCACTTACAAATTGGTGCAAGAAAAGAGAGCTCATCTCCGTAAAGGAACTCACAGAATTGGGAGGAAGTTGTGCAAACCATTGTGGAGCCGCTTTTGTCAAAGTTGTAAGGAACACACGACACTTGACTCCATCAGTGTATTGGTAGAGGAGAGCTCCATTCTGGAAACGGAGGAGATGCTCTTGAGGATCAGTAGTACCATCGTACTCGTAAGAGAGTGTTTTGAAAATTTTAGGAAGTGGATCCATTAGGACCTCTGAATCAAAAGGAGATCCCACTGCCCTACTTCCAGTCTTAGCACTTTTCTCATACATTCCCTTAATTTCCTCAATTTCTCTTCTTAATGCCACAATCTCGGCATTGAGGCTTTCTTGGGCTGAGGATTGAACATATTCTTCTCCCGAACTATCCTCCTCCTCACCATCCAAAGGCATCACGACTCTCTCCTTCCTCTTCCTAGTGCCCTTTTCAGTGGCTGCGGCCAACATCTCTGTTGGTTCATCCAACATAGGGTCTTTCTGAGCTGGGAGAGGAGGAACATCTCCTGGAGGGGGCTGTTCCTGTATGTTCACTGTCGAAGGAGTTATGGGAGTACCTTGAGCTGGCACTCCTCTTCGAGCTAAGGCCTGATCTACCGCAGCAGTGATCAGATCCCTTAAACTTTCCAGAGGGAGGGTAACCACATGCCCAAAGAGAGGAGATGGATTTGGTATTCCTCCTCTCGGACCTGCAGTAGCATTTTCCACCCTAGCATCACTGGCCAATCCAGTGGCAATAGTCGGGTCGGTGACATTGGCTGGATCAGTGGCCACACCCTCAAAGTCCTTACTCAAGTTCTTTTGTACTTGATTCTCCATCGCTAAATGAGTAAAAATCAAAAGACAAGTTTAATATCCTCACAAACACACATGAACAGGCCCCATGATTATGGATTTTTAACAGCAGTTTGAGAGACTGATTTCTCTTCAACTATTTTCAGAAAAAGCTTGAATGAATGAAAAACCTCACGTCTTAGTCAGATTTTCCCATAGACGACGCCATTTGATGTGACCTTATCGAATTCACCAAAGTGAATGATAAAGAACACAGTCAAAAAGAGATTAAAATAAGAAATACCTAAATGAGTTCTTTGAAAATCCTTGGATATTTGGTGGTAATGCACGTCTTTGCTGAGTATGAGGACCGGCACACAAACCGGGCCGGAGGGGTGTCCAGCGACGGACCTCCGACGCTCAAGTCAGTCGAGCTCGATGAAGAAAATAAGAGTGTTTCGTATTTAGATTGAATAGTAATGGAAAAATGACTTCACCTTCTATAAAATGAAAAAGGGAATGCTTTTATACCTTAGTCTAGAGGGGTAAGGAAGTAAATTTGCCTCTAGAGTTTGTTACAAGCAATGCCACGTCACTGTACAACCTGACACATAACTAATTATTCAGATAATGCGCCTACGTTTGCAGGGATGCTCAGAGATATTCTGACACACCGAGATTCGTTATTTCTTCTTATTAACCAAGACCATTTCTCAATCGGGTCCTGGATGAGGGTATTAATATCAGATCAGATCTTGGAGGGATCTGATCAGATCATGACCTATATCATGAGTAGATACTTTTCTGATCCTGATCCTAGAAGGAAGTGATCAGCCTTTATTTTGGTCTCAGTCAGTATCTGTTCCTTTCGGATCATGCACCATAATGTCACATCAGCAACATACGTGATATCAACTCCACCTTGATCTTTTCGATGCCCAGTTCTTCATTTCGGAACATGATGTTGTTCCTCAATTTCCAGATGAGCCATGTTACATATTCCCATACACCCACCAAGAAAGCTTTTCGTTTCTTGCCTCTCAACAACCTGCTGCAGTGAAGTAAGTTTGTTGTAGGATTAGAGCTAAGTACCGTGTCAATTCCCAGCCATTTGAAACAGTTCATCCATATATGATATGCCCTCTTGCACTCGAAAAAAACATGGGTTCCTGTTTCTTTCGCTTCCCGGCACAGCACACATTGAATGTTTGCGTCCTCCGTTAGCACCTTCCTTTTCTGTAGGTTTGTCATTGTGGGTAGATGTCCCCATATAACTCTCCACGCATGTATTTTGATCTTTAAAGGAGTTGGAGTCTTCCAAATGATCCTGTACTCCTCTTTCTCAGGTCTGGTCGGCTCCATCTTGATTTTTCGTAGATCCTCGTATGCTCTCTTTGTCGTGTAATTTCCATATGTGGCTCCACTCCATTTCAATCGGTCTTTGATCCATATTTTAGGTGCGAACCCGTTAATCACTGACATTAATTCGTTAAGCATGGCTAATTCTCTATCAAAAAGTTCCCTTCTCCAAGACCATTTCCAAACCCACAACCCCTCAACCCAAACCCCCATGTCCCTAACACAAATATTCTTCATAACACTCAGATTGTACAGCCTAGCAAAACTGTCTCTTAGACAGCCACTACCCGCCCAATTTTCCTTCCAAAACAACGTGTTTTCCCCGTCCCCCATACATTTCAGTAGGCACCCATTGAACCACCCCCTTCTCCCAGCCCCACAGTTTTACAAATGTCTCCCCACCACCCCTCTAATTTAGGCAATCTCTCGTTTACTCCCCAATTCACATTTACCCCCCTCCCACTCTCTCCTCGCCTAGACCTGATGACACGAACCCACAGACGATCCCTCTCTGTTAAGAACCCCCACACCCATTTACTTAGTGAAGCCTTATTGAAACATTCTATATCTTTGATACCAAGGCCCCCAACGTTTTTTGGGCCGCATAAAGACTCCCATTTGATCCATGGGAGTTTTTTTTTTTGCATTCTCACACCCACCCCACATAAAGTTTCTTTGAAGCCTAACTATATCACTCACAATGATTTTTGGTGCTGGATAGGTGGACAAAAGGTAGATTGGAATAGACGAGAGTACCGCATTGATTAGAGTTAACCGACCCCCGATGGAGATCTTTGTACCTTCCCACTTCTTCAACCTGTTTTTTATTTTTCGTATAACATAATCCCAGTCCGCCGCTTTTTTGTGTGCGTTTCCTACCATGACGCCCATGTATTTGAATGGGATTGTGCCGTTGCTACAACCTAGATTTCTAGCCGCCTCAGTTTCCCATTCCTCCTCTCGACGTTGATTCCGTATACATTGCATTTTCCTTTATTAACTTTTAACCCCGAGACAACTTCTAAGTTTATGAGAAATTGCTTCAAAAACTTAGCATTCTCCTCGTTGCTTTACCCACAAATATAGTATCGTCGGTAAACTGAAGGTGGGAGACTTTCACTCTCTCGTTCTCCACTTCGACAGGTTCGTACAAGCCTTGATCGATAGCCTTTGTCATCATTGCACTTATGCTTTCTACTGCCAGGAGGAATAGTAAAGGAGACAGTGGATCTCCTTGTCTTAATCCTTTCTCCAATCGAAATTCTCCAGAAGGGCTTCCGTTGACTAGCACCGAAGCGTGAGCCGTCGAGACACATTCCATGACCCATTTGATCCATCTATTGTGTCGTAGGCTTTTGCGAAGTCGATTTTTTACAGGAACCATTTTTCTTTCTTCTTTTTGGCTCCTTCGATCAGTTCGTTCAATATGACCACACTATCCAAAATATGTCTGCTCTTTATGAATGCAGATTTTTGCTATGATATGATGGGGTCTAGTACCCCTCCCAGCCTCTTAGACAATACCTTTGCAATTATTTTGTAGATTCCGCCGATTAGCGAAATGGGTCTGTAGTCATGTAGCTCTTCTGCTGATTTTTTCTTGGGTATGAGTACTATGAATGATGGATTCAGCCCTTTGACAAGCCTCCCGTGTTGATGGAATTCCGACATGAGTCTCATGAAATCTGCTCTGAACAAATCCCAGAATTCTTTTAGGAATGCAAAATTGAATCCGTCTAGTTCGGGGCTCTTTGAACCATCGCATGATTATATTGCCTCTCTAATCTCCTTCTTCATGAATACATCAGTGAGCATTTGACTGTCTTCAAGTGAGACCTTTTTTGAAGTGAAATCCTCGGTTGGCTTGATAGGTATATTTTCAGCTTTTCTGAAATGGCTCCTGAAAAATTCAAAAATACATGTCTTCACTGCCTCCACCTCTTCTGTTCACACTCCGTTGATTTTGATGCTTGTAATTTCGTTCCCTTTCCTTCGGCCATTTATATATCTGTGGAAGAAGCCTGATTTGGCATCACCGTCCTTTAACCATCTGTTTCTTACCTTTTGGGAGAGTAGGTTGTCCCTCCCTTTAATATAAGTGAATAGTAATGCCTCTGTTCATTTCTCCTCATTATTTCCATCTTGTCCAAACCCATCACTTCGTCGATCAGGTCGAGTGCATATATTTCTTGCCTCCTTTCGTCGATCCTTTTCTCGAATCTACCGAAAGATTCTTTATTCCACTGTTTGATGTCGTTTTTTAGCATCTTAAATTTCTCTTTCAAAGTGTACCCTGCCCAGCCCTCGGTTGTGTAGCTCTGCCACTTTTCTTTAACATAATCTCTGAAATATGTATTAGAGAGACATGCATTCAACACTCTAAAAGGTTTTATACCCCAGTCCTTGGCTTTTGTCTCCAATACTATCGGTCAATGATCAGAAAGAGACCGCCTTAGGCCTTTTTGATACGTACTTTGCCACATTGTCAGCCATTCTGCGCTTACCAGGAATCGGTCGAGTCTACTCTTGCACGTGCCATCGGGTTTGTACCAAGTGTAGGTTCTACCGTGTAGGGGCAAGTCGATTAATCTCGAGTCTCTAATGAATCGATCAAATGTCTTTATATCTCTCACATGTGTTGTTCCTCTTCCTG
This sequence comes from Galeopsis tetrahit, assembly GCA_963675135.1. NCBI lineage: Eukaryota > Viridiplantae > Streptophyta > Magnoliopsida > Lamiales > Lamiaceae > Galeopsis > Galeopsis tetrahit. The sequence goes on from OY776127.1 coordinate 33,151,891, forward strand.
CCCTCTCTTCCACCTTTCTTACTGAATTGAAATCGCTTGCGATGCATATGCGGCATATTGAATTGTGATTTACCACTTGTAGGAGCCTATCCCATAACTCTGTCCTCTCTGCAATCGGGCATAGCGCATACACATTAAACATACAACATTCTACTCTTTCCTGCCCCCACAACCCGTTTACGATTAGTGCACCTTGCATATGCCATAAGCTACTGATTGAAAATTTCTTTGAGTTCCAGATTGATACAATCCCACCAGACCTTCCTTCTGCTTCCCTAAATGCCCATCCGAATTTTCCTATTCCCCACAAATTTTTACACAAAACTTCATCAATGCTCTCTTTCTTGGTTTCCTAAATGAAGCAAAAATTGGCCCCCATGCTTTGAATGACATCCCTAATTTCTCTCACTTTGACTCTACTCCCCTAATTCCAGCTGTGCACGTTCCTCCCTTATATTTGGTTTCCTCATCTTTTTTGTTGGATTTCTTTTATACCCAGGGGGTTTCGAGCTCTGATACCTTCCATTTCACCCATGTTGTAAACTAGGCCCCCTCCGTTGAGAGAATTTGCATATGTGTTGTATTCTCTCTCTTGGTTTGCAGTTCTAGAATTTTCGCTGTTTTGTGTTGAGAGTGATCTAGGGTTGTTGTCTTAGGATTTTAGCTCAAACTCCATCGAAATGGGTGGAAGGGGCCCGCCTAATTTTTCTGGTTGGGGATTAAATCCAGCAGTAGATAATTCTTGATGGGCTGAAATCTGTTTTGGGTCACGTTCAGGCCCACTCCTTCCATCTTGAGTGATTTGGCTTTCATTGGTCGGGAATTGGGCTGCCATCTCTTTGTTGGGCTCTGGTGCCTGATTTTACCTGATTGTTGGGCTGCCATCTATTTGGTTCGGCCCACCCTCTCTTTAGTCACCTCCCATCTCTATTGGTGAGACTTGCCTGGACGTTGCGGTATTAGGGCCCACAACTTGCATTGATGATCTCGCCTCAGCCGCCTTCTCTTTTGTCTGCTCTTTTGAATCCCCGAGGTTTTGGGAACCCAAATAATTAATTATTATTTCTCTTTCTGCCTCGTGTGTCCCATCTATGATTCCCCAGTCCACATTCTGTTCGGATTCTTCACGTGAATATTCCGACGTTTCACTTCTACCATGTATTGATGCATTCGCCGACCCTGACCTTTGATATTCTGATGGTTCACTGCATCACTGCTCCATGATAGGTCGTCCCTGAGGGGGGGGGGGTATCTGTCGATCTCACGGTTGTACCTGGGCTTAATGGTAGTTCCTCCACTACTTTTAGGCGAAAAATCCGCTCGTCAATTTTGACGGCGAAACTAGTGTTGATATCATTTGGGAAATGCACCAAGAACAATGCCCGTGCCTCTTCAACTGAACATTTCATTTTTTACCTTTCATCCATCTTAACAAAAGCACCAAACCTTGCTCCAATGGTCTTGAAGAATCTAGGGTTCCATGCGTGCATGGGGACCCCAAACCATCATGTCCAGATTTTCCTTCTGTGATTCACGTCGTTAATCCGCCATGGTCTGTACCATTGAAACCAGTACCGAAACCATTCATCTAAACCCTTTTCTAATTTCGTTAAGGGTGAGACGTTTTGACTTCGAAGAAGGACTGCATTATCTCCCATGTAGCATAAGGCAATCGTCGTGCCACATTCAGTCTGAATCTCCTCCCCGTTTTCCTCCCATGAAAACTCAGATTTTAGGAGCCCTACCCAGCACTCAGACGACCATTTTCTCTCCTCCTCTGTTGTGAAAAAAGAAGTCAGCGTCTCTTTGGCTTCTACTATTGTTGGTCTGGTAGGTTTGACCACATTTTATAAGATATGTCTACCCTTCTTAATCCACAGTTTGCCTCGAACATGTTCTTCCTTTCTTCTATCTGTATGTGGCTTGGTCTCTCGAATTTCGGGAGGTACACCCTTACTTTGAAGCTATCTATCTAGATGGTGTTAAGCCTTTCAAGGGTCTCTTCAATGTTTCTGCCCTATTTCTCGGCTAGTCTAATGAAACCGAATTGCCTTCCCTTTTTGTCTCTCTTGTTGGGGCAGAAAATATCTGTGACCACTCCGATCTCGTTGAATTTGCTACGAAGAATGTCCATCTTGCAGTTCTCCGGGAAGTTTCTGAAGAAGAAGGTACTCGGAAGGTCCGCCATGGGATTTTGGTTCGCTCTGTCTACAGATCTCCCCCGTTGCTACCTTTCCACCTGAATGTCTTCCTATCGGCACCGCTGAAATTTTGGGATCTTTTCTGCCTCACCGGATTGCACTCGGCGTGGGTTATCCTATGATCTACCCAATACCTCACCCTCTCGACCCCCTTTCTCTCTCTAGCTTTCTCTCTCATCTCCCTTTTCTAAATCTCATTTCTAATTAAATTATACTCAACTACATTATGGATATTTCTCGATATGTAGCTATATTTTGATTTTTTTTCTACATTAGTGGAAAATAAATATAGGTATAAAAAAGAGGGAAAAAAAAGACTTAGAACTATAAAATCCCATGTCGAAAACTGGAGTGCCCATAGAAACCCTTTCAAAAGAATTCTCCATAGAAAAAAATAAGAAAAGATCCCTCTTAAGGAGAACTACACTGGCACCAAATAATTGGATAAATGACACAAAACTTACTTGGTATCAAACACATAGAAGGTCTCGAGAAAAAATCGTCTTCTTGGAGACCGACGTCCTTGCGTGTCTCCACGATCTTCACCGAATCCTTACCAACATCAAATTTCGTATTGAAATCATTCTACACCTCAGTCTCAGCAGGTTTATCTTGAAAGAAAATAAGATAAAATTCTTAAGTAAATTTTACTACTCTAGAACAATATATTTGTGATCTAGAGTGTGTGTCATAATATTAAAACTATATGCTCTGTTAATTGCTTCATCAAGAAACATAAATAAATTAAATACAAACTCTTATATGAGTATCATTATATGCACTACGTTCAATTTTAGAATCGGGTTAATGTACACGGTACCCCAAGAACAAAATATTTATATTATACTCATGTGAAAACACACAATACAGAATAATTTTATCTGAATACTAATGCTTATTTTCTCATTCGAACTGATTTTGATTGTTTCTTCAAAAATACTAAATGCTGATTGTTGCTTTATATCTGAGGCTTTCATGCAATGCAAGTTTCAGGGGCTATCTGCTCGGCCCTGACCAGGTTTAAATAAATAACTAAATTTTTTTCAATAAATCTACAAGTAGTAATTTTGTACATTGCATTGTCATTCCCAAAATTAAATTCCATTACATCCAAGTAACTCAATAATCAACTACAATCAATACAAAAAACATTATATTCAACAAATCAAAACCATCCTACTGCTACTAATAAAGCTACAAACCAAAACTTTTGATTGAAACATTTGTCACATACAACCAACAAAGTGAAAATGTAACATGAATCTTTTGGATAGAAAAATGAGAATATCACTCACAAAGGAGATCATATGTTATTAGAAAGTATGTAAAATCTTATAATTGATCAGGCATGGAGCAAACAAATTCATGTAGCAAGTTAACAATATCAATTACCTGTTAAATTCAAGGATATATAAAATCTCATATTAAATACCCCACACCTTTATTATCTTCTGAAGTTGTGACTCTTGAATATAAATGATTATGGGCAGGGTGTCCGTCTGCTTTCAAAACTCTTTTAAGTCTAACTTGATGGTTATAATAACTTCATAACAGTGAAAACAATAAAAATAATATCTGCATACCTGTAGTAATCAAAGAAGAGTCATTAGGATCCAGCTTAATATTGAATCTTTTTAGGGGAGAGCACATTGTGTCATATTGCTAGGCACCTAGAGAATTACTGCAAAAACAAAATATTTTTTCAGGGCAATTACTTATTTGCCAGAGGAAACAATGAACATGATAAATAGATAAAGAACTTATTAAATCTCATAAATTTCTTTTGTTTTCTAGACAACGAAATATAATCGAGTATAGTATTTTAGAATAATCTACCCAATCTTGCAACCATGTTGCCAGACAATGATTAAAACAGAAAAATATGAGTAGTAAATAATGACTAAAATTTAGATGGCTTTGCTATTTACCACGAAAAGTTTCATGAGGAGATCTAACAGAACCTCTTGCTACTCAATTAAAACAAACACAAATAAATATAATAGATTTTTGTAATAAAACTATAAAACTTAAGCATTATGCATATAAAAGAAAGAAATGAAATACAACAAATTGCAAAATAAACTCGTGAGGGTAAAATGAAATACCTATGACTGCAATAACAAGAACGTAGTTAGTGGAACATGAAAATAAATGGCTCAAAACATTATACTGTAATATTTTTTAGCGTAGTAAATAAATATACTTTAACAACACTTGAGATTAGATTCATCCCTCCAAGCACCTCCTATCATTAGGTGCATCATATCATCCAAATTGAAGTCATTTTCACATGGTACATTTGTCTATTTCCGTACCTTAAATCAAAGGTTGATCAAAACATGGCACACCGTTTAATATACATGTATGCCACTTTAATTAGCTCTAAATTCCAATATAAGTGAATCATACAACATAACACGAAAATAGTATGTAGATGTTATTAATTCTTAAATGTCTTAACATTATCAACAACATCTAAATTTGACCTTCCGAGATTTTTTCTAAGTCTTTTCTGAAATGCTACATTAAATGTTGACCTAAATGTTGTCGCATTTCTGGCAGGATCTAGAAGCTTCTACAAGGATCTGGAACCTGGAAGATTCCAGAACATTGGAGAACATGCTAGAACAGCCTAGATACATTTGGAACGACCTGGAGCAGCCTAGAAGGATCTAGAAAGATCATGGAAGTAGTGGAAGTTGAGTTTCCTAAAAAATAGGACCTCAATGTGGAAGCCTCTAGAATTTCGTATCCCACACTATAAATACCCATTGAAGGCTTCATAATTCAGTGTGCTCTATTCGATCAATATCCTAGACCGAGCGTTCATCCCTGTTAGGAAATTGTGGCCAATAGTTCTACATTTTAGTTCATACGTTGTATACCACCCGTATGACTGTGTGTCTTCTTATCTATTGAGAGTGTAATCATTAGATAGACTAGGCATTTCGACAGTGTATAATTTATACACTTAGTTCGTTTTCTAGACTTGGCACCTGCCTCGTTTATAGTTTCGTTGTGAAAGTTATTGTTGTAACATTTCACACAACATTTGTACTTGAAGATAAGTATTGATTTTACGCCATAAGGCAGACATAGATTTTTATTTATAAAATCTATGTTAAAAGTATTTCCATTGTGTCTCGTTTGTTTTTAGTGTTTCAAGTCTTCCGCTGTGTATCTTAATTTCTGATATTCTGTTAGAGTCAGTGTTGCACTATTTGTCTCAACATTCTGTGCAACATTTATCTACTTATACTTAAACACTTCTATACTTTCACACCCCACACGCACACTTTCAGTTGGTATCAGAGCTGATACCTGACGACACTAGGTTAGATCTTTGGTCAAGTGTGTTTTTAGTTTAGTTTAGCAATGGAAACACATCACATATCCACTGCACTTAGGCCACCCGTTTTAGATGGTTCGAATTATTCTTATTGGAAGCCTAAGATGCGTATGTACATCAAGTCAATTGATGAACATGCTTGGAGGACTGTACTTACAGGTTGGGAAGCTCCAAAAAGACCAGCAGACGCAGATGGTGAAGTTCAACTCAAAAGAGAAGTTTATTGGACAACTGATGAAATAACAACAGCAAGCTACAATTCTAAAGCTTTAAATGCTATTTTTACTTCTGTTGATGTTTCAATGTTTAAAATTATATCTAACTGTTCTACTTCTAAAGATGCATGGGACAGGTTGCAAGAGCATTGTGAGGGTTCAGACAGTGTTCGAAGGACAAAGCTTCGAATGTTGGGGACAAAATTCGAGAATCTCCGAATGAAGGAAGATGAAACCATTTCAGCCTACAATGAAAGGTTAAGTGAGATAATCAATTAATCACATTCTCTTGGTGACCCTATTTCTAATGTTAGAGTAGTTCATAAGATATTAAGATCTGTTCCTAAAAGATTTGATGCTAAAATTTGTGCTATTGAAGAGGCAAAAAATACAGATACATTAAGTCAAAATGAGTTAGTGAGTATTCTTAGAACATATGAAATAAACACTAATCAAGTTGATGAAAATGATGCTGATAAGAAAGTTGTGGTTTTTAAAGGAGAAACATCAAACATTTCTGAGTCTCAACCTATTATTACTGAGGTTGATTCTGATGAAGAATTGCTTGATAAATGTCTCAAGGATCCTAACAACATTGCCTTACTTACTAAGCACTTTAATAAGTTTCTTAAGAAATCTGTGAACAAATCTAGTAACATTCAGCCTAAGATTCAAATCAACACATCAACACCTCAACCAGAAAGGAGGAAAGGTCAATTCACACCAAGACTATCAAAGAGTGAAGGTAAACCAAGGTATGATCCTGAATTTCGAAAATCAGTTCAATGTAATGCTTGTTCTGGTTATGGCCATTATGCAAATGAATGTGCCAATACTAGACTTAAGCAAAAACTGAATTTTAGTGCTACCTTGAGTGATGATTCTGATGATGATCTTGATGAATTAAATCAGAATGAATATTCTAATTTTACCAGAATTGATTATAATGATTCCTCAGATGATGATCTGGATGAAACAGATTCTGATGCTGTACCTGATGCTTCAACATTTACAGCAACATCAGAACAGAGTCACCCAGATCTGAATTGTTTTAATGGTTTAGTTGATGATGCAGGAAAAAGGACTGATGACAATGAATACCAAAAGCTGTTGGATGATTGGAAGAATCAGAAACTCACCCTTGATTCTCTGAATAAAAGGAATGAGGATCTGACAGACACAATCACCAAGCTAGAAGTTATTCTTACCAAAAGAGATCTGGAAATCTGTAACTTAAAGGAGAAACTGATAGATTCTACTTTATGTTTCAAGAAATATTCCAAGAGTGCTTCTGAGGTAAATAATGCTATAGCTACTGGTAAGTCTAATAATCATGGTTTAGGTTATGATGGTACTACTGCTTCTATTTCTGATAAATTTAGAAAACCTGTGAAATTTGTTAAGGCAAATGTTGACACATCTGGGTCAACATCTGCAGAAACAGAGTCTCACAAGGTTAAAAGGAAGTATATCTGTCATTACTGTTTCAAAATTGGTCATATTCGTCCTTACTGTATAAAGTTGTTTGAAGAACAGAAAAACTTGAAAATGCTGCATAAGAAACTGTCACATCCTGGTAAACAGTTTTTGAAATCTGCATGGAAACCAAAATCTACCTGTAATGTTGTTCATACCTCCTTAAAAGCATGTTTACCTGACTTATGGTACTTTGATAGTGGTTGTTCTAGACATATGACAGGTCGTATTGATTTCTTATCTGATTATGTGACCTTGAATAGTGGTAGTGTTACATATGGTGGAGGTTCTAAAGGAAAGATTGTTGGTAAAGGAACTTTGAATGTTGAAGGTTTTCCTAAGCTTAAAAATGTATTACATGTTGATGGCTTACTTGCAAATCTGATTAGCATTAGTCAACTTTGTGATGATAATTTGCATGTGAAATTTGATAAAGATTCATGTTATGTTCTTAATAAAGATGAAGTTTGTGTCATGACTGGTACTAGGTCAGCTGATAATTGCTATCTTATTGGAACAAATATGTGTAACTTGTCAAAACATGATGAAAATATTTTATGGCATCAAAGATTGGGTCATGCAAATTACAGAGCAATGAAAAAGCTAATCAAAGCAGATGCAGTAAAAGGAATTCCATAACTGAGGTTTCACAACACCACTGTATGTGGACCATGCCAAAAAGATAAGCAGGTAAGAATGTCACACAAAATGCTGTCACATTGTACTACACATCGATGCTTTGAATTACTGCACATGGATTTGATGGGTCCTATGGAAACTGAAAGCATTGGAGGAAAGAGGTATTCCTTAGTTGTGGTAGATGATTTTTCTAGATATACTTGGGTAGAGTCTTTGAGAGACAAATCTGAAGCATTTGCTGCATTTAAAATTCTTTATAAGAGGTTCAAAAATGTGTTTAACTTGAAAGTTGGCCGTATTAGAACTGATCATGGTAGGGAATTTGAAAACAGCATGTTTAATGATTTTTGTGATAAAAAGGGTATTTTGCAAGAATATTCATCTCCTAAAACTCCACAACAAAATGGAATTGTTGAAAGAAAGAATAGAACTTTACAAGAAATGGCTAGAGTTATGCTTACATCCAAATGTCTTGCTAAGAAATTTTGGGGAGAAGCATTGAATACTGCATGCCATATTATTAATAGGGTTTTTATTCGTTCTAATACAAATCAAACACCTTATGAGATTTTGAACAACAGAAAACCTAATGTGAAATATTTTCATGTATTTGGTTGTGTGTGTTATATCCTGAATGATAGGGATCAACTTCATAAGTTTGATTCTAAAAGTGATAAAGGTTTCTTTTTAGGCTATTCTAGAAATAGTAAAGCTTATAGAGTTTATAACCTTAGAACTAACACTGTTCAAGAATCTGTTAACGTTGTGTTTGATGATGATAAAGGTCTTACAGATGACAAAGATGAAGAAGATGTATCACAGGTTACTGACACTTCTGAGAATACACTGAAGTCTGAAAATGTTGCACCAAATGTTAACACATCTGGGTCAACATCTACAGAACAGTCAGCTGTAAATTCACAGAATGATCAGTACATTCCCAAAACGAATCCTTCTTCAAGAATAGGCAAAAGTCATCCTTCTGACCAGATCATAGGCGATGCTACAGTTGGAGTGCAAACAAGAGGAAGAGTAAGATCAAACAAGGTAGATGTGGTAAGAACAATATGCATGTCTTCTATGTGTAATGTTGTAAATGCTGAATGCTATTTATCTGAAATTGAACCTAAGAGTGCTAAAGAAGCCTTAACTGATGAAAACTGGATTAATGCTATGCATGAAGAACTTGGTCAGTTTGAAAGAAATGAAGTGTGGACACTTGTTCCTAGACCTAGTCATACTAATGTCATTGGAACAAAGTGGATATTCAAGAATAAAACTGATGAATCTGGTAATATTGTTAGGAACAAGGCTAGGTTAGTAGCACAAGGTTACACCCAAGTTGAAGGAGTCGATTTTGATGAAACTTTTGCACCTGTTGCTAGGATAGAATCTATTAGATTACTGCTAGCTATTGCATGTTTTATTGATATTAAACTTCATCAAATGGATGTAAAGGCTGCATTTCTAAATGGCATATTAAATGAAGAAGCATATGTTGAACAACCTATAGGATTTGAAGATCCACAGTATCCTGATCATGTATATAAACTTAAGAAAGCATTATGTGGCCTTAAACAAGCTCCTAGAGCATGGTATGGTAGGCTTACTGACTTTCTTTTGGAATATGGATTTATTAGAGGAGAGGCAGATAGAACTTTGTTCATTAAGCACACTGAAAATGATATACTAATTGCTCAAATATATGTTGATGACATTGTGTTTGGTTCTACTTGTGATAAAATGTTGAGTAAATTTGTTGAGGCAATGACTGCAACATTTGAAATGAGTATGGTTGGAGACTTGAATTATTTTCTAGGTCTTCAAATCAAACAATGCAGCAATGGTATTTTCTTCTCCCAGAGTAAGTATGCTAAGAACTTGGTTAAAAGATTTGGTCTTGAGAATTCAAAACCAATGAAAACTCCTATGGGATCTTCTTTGAAACTTTGCAAAGACAGTGCTGGAACAGATGTTGATCCAACACTTTACAGATCCATGATAGGTAGTTTACTGTATTTAACCTCTAGTAGACCAGATATTATGTACAGCGTGTGTGTTTGTGCTAGGTACCAAGCTAATCCAAAGGAATCTCACCTGAATGCTGTGAAAAGGATTATCAAGTATGTTGCAGGTACAAGTGACCTTGGAATCTGGTATACTAAGGACACCAACAACATTTTGATTGGCTACAGTGATGCTGATTGGGCTGGAGATATAGATGATAGAAAGAGTACGAGTGGAGGATGTTTCTACATGGGAAACAATCTTGTTTCATGGCACAGCAAGAAGCAGAACTGTGTTTCACAATCTACTGCAGAATCTGAGTATATAGCTGCTGGAAGCTGCTGTTCACAACTCTTGTGGCTGAGCAAGATGTTCCATGACTATGGTATTGAGAATGGTATACTTACAATTTTTTGTGATAATACTAGTGCTATTAACATTTCTAAGAATCCTGTACAACACTCACTCACAAAGCACATTAGCATAAGACATCACTTTATGAGAGATTTAGTAGAGAAGAACATTGTGAAGTTTGAGTATATACCCACTGAAAAACAAAATGCTGACATTTTTACTAAGGCGTTAAACCATGAGAGATTCTCAATCTTGAGGAAATCTCTTGGCATGAGCACTATCTGAAAAATTCGGATGGATGTTGTCACAAATGCGTCAGCATTTGGGACAACATCATGGGTTGTAAAATTTTATAAGTTGAATTTATTTCTTACTTAGTTAAATAATTCCTTTGTAAAATATCTACGAATCTAAGAACCTTGCAGTGCAAAAATAAACATGTCTTACACCTCTCAAATGCATAAAAATGAGAATGTTATTAGCATACTAAAAGATGTACCAAATCACTGAGTAACTATGGAGCACGGAGTTCACTACTACGATGCCTTCTTTTCAAAAGGTGATTCTTTGGTAAAAACATCAATATATTTGTAATCCATTAAGTAAGTATGGGGCACGGAGTTCGCTACTACGATGTACTCTACAGGAACAATGGATCAATACAAATTAGATGCTATAACACAAAAAGAAAAATTATGGTGCAACACAAATGAAGCAAATTCATGTAAAAACCGTGTTGAGGTGTTTGTAACAGTTTTGAGCACAACATTGACTGATTCGAATTTATTTTTATAAGTTGTAATTATTTAATTATTTATTGAGATTTATTTTATTTATTCAATTATATAACTAACCCACGTTTTTAATTTTCAGATCATGCTTGGACTAAGTAATGAATTCTAGAAACTTCTTAATTATTTAATTAATTAATAAAATTGATTTTTCCCACTAATTAACCATGATCTAGGTTGTGGCTAAAAATGTGGAGCACTATCAAATTATTTCTGGAATAATTCGTTTTAACCTCCAACTACACATACATTCTCTCCATAAAACTCAATTAATTGTGATTTATTTTGCTAATTGTCTTTTTCGAGTTTTTGTTAAGTACTGTATTTGCAGAAACTGTTCTTTGGCCGTGTATTTCCCAAATTTACTACATACACTCTCAAAAACCTACCTTGGAAATCCAACCGATTCTTCTTAATGGCTGGAAACCACTCTCGATCACACTCTCACTCACACTCTTCTCCTGAATCTTCCAAACAAACTGCCCAAAACTCTCTCGAAATTCTTGCTTCAATGGCTTCGCAACAATCCAACTCCTCAAATGCCGACTCCAATGTCTCTGCAACCCCATCAACAACCGCTCCTGTTCCAACAACTACCCAAATCCCACAAGATTCGACCGTTGAACAGTTTACAAAAGCTGTCGAAGAAGTGTCTGCAACTCTTCGAACTACAGGACATCTACCCGTGATGCAATTTGGAGATATCACTGTGGATATCTCAAGTTATTTGGCCGATCAAACTGCTCAAATGACTGCTGCAACAAAAAGCCCTAATCCTACTGTTCCAGTTTCAACGGAGGAACATGTCGAAACCGTTGTTGAAGGAGAAGCTGCTGCTGCATCCGATTCTGAGGATGAAGAAATGAAGGACGCCCAAGCTTCTGATTCTGGTACAAACTCATCTCTCTCACTTTCTGAAGAGTCTGCTCCTATTCCTTTCAAGAAAAATGCACAGAAAGGAAAAAGGCAGAGAAGCCCTGTACAAAGAAGAAGATCGTACCGTGTATTCACTCGTGTGGATTACTCTGAATCCATGAGGATGAAGAAGAAAGCTGGAGCTGATGCTGGTGAACCCATTCAAGTGTTCACTGAATCTGATGAAGAAACCGAAGTTGCCACTGTTGCTGCAAAGAAGCCAAAGACTGTTGCTGAGAAACCAAAGAAAGCTGCTGTTGAACGAAGGAAGAAAACTGCTACTGATCCCAAAGGCAAAGGGAAGGCCAAGATGATCCCTGAAGAAGAACCTGCTGAATCAGACTCTGATTCTGATTTCAATGTTTACCTAAGAGACATGCAAGAATCTCTTAAGAAGAATGCTGAGTCATTTGCTGCTGCAAAAGAGTCCACACCAGAACCTGATGATGGTGGAAGTGGAGACAGCTCATCTTCTGAGGCAAAGAGCTCATCTGCTGAAGCAAAGAGCTCATCCAAAAGCTCCTCTGCACATGATGGAGACACTGATCCTGATGAGGAACTACCTTCTGAGGAAGAAAGTGAAGGTATCTCTGATCACTCTAATTATGTTGAGAAAAGGTTAGAAATTTACTCTAAGAGGAAGCTGTTGATTGAGAAAAGAATTAATGTGCCTGATTTTGATAGTAAGGGTGTAGGTCCCTAAGTTGAGTTAATATCGAGGGAAGCTAAAGAAAATGTCTAGAGGGGGGTGAATAGACTTTTCTAAAATCTTTCGATATATCAGAATTACACTGTGCGGAATACGAAATTAACAATGAGCCCAATTAAAGTTTATACTCAACTTAATTCGAGAACTCTGTTTTATGTATACTCAACTAGTCTAGATCAGTTATGTAATTCAATTAATTAAACAATTAATCAATTAAACAACAAACAAAAACAGTAAAGTAAATCGAACACGAGATTTATAGTGGTTCGACAACTTGTCTACATCCACTCTCACAAACCCAGTTGTGAAATTCTTATTAACTCGTCCAATGGAGTAATATGTTCTTGTAGCTTTAAGTCCCAAGAAATAAGACTTAGATCTTCTCGATAACACTTCCAAGTGCCTCTTCGATCTTACTAGCGATTTACAAGTATCTAGCAAGTTGAAACAACAAAAGAAAATAAAACTTCTCTTCGTTCAGTAGTAGCCTTCTGATCTTCACTTGTCTTGTGTAGCTTTACTTTCTGAACTTCAATCTCTGAGAGAAACCTTCACTTGAATCTTCAACAATGCTTGCAGTATCAATATTTCAGATTTCAGTATCTTGATTATCAGTAATCTGTTTTTAGTCGTCAGTGGTCTTCAAGTGATAAACTCCTTCAAGTATTTATAGACTTCGAACTTCAAGAATTCAGGTAGTTTGTAACCAACCTTTCTTGATAACTGATTTCAACTGAATCTTCTTATTCATAAACACGTTTCTTGTTACGAATTAGTTATTCCATAACTAACTTCTTCATCCTTATCTTTCACGCGTATTTGTAACTAACTTCATGTTAACTTGTCTTGTGTAGTCTAGTAGATGCACTTGTCTTGTAGTCCACCTGTCTTGAGTAGTAGACTGGTCTTCTCTTCTTGTGCAGTAGACTTCTAAATAGAACTAATCTAGTCCTATCATCTAATCTAACAAGACTATTACATTACTTTAAGCTTTTATAACAAAGCTTAGTCAACTTATAACTATACAATGAATCTATCTATGACATATAGAAACATGAGCTCTATACAATAATTATAGCTCAATAACAATCTAACATATACAATCAAATATGAATATATGAAGTACTTATAAATCGTACTTATCTTTCAATAATACTTGTATTATAAATTTGTACTTGTCTTGTGAATTCTACTGATCTGTACAAGATGACTTCAACTCAACTAGACTAGATCAACCAATACTTAGAAAATATTCAAGTCTTCTTTTGGCTTATCAAAACTTCATCTTTTATCTTTTATTCATCATTTAGGACTTGTTCTAGGATTCATATCCCAACAATTTCCCCCTTTTTGATGAAGCCAAAACTACTTGAATCTTTTCACCATAGTAGACTAGTTAAGTAGTTACCTTGTCTTTTATCATCAAATAGTACTTATCTTTCATTCATTCAAAATAGATCAGTAGATTACACATACTTTGAATAACAAAATATCAGAGCAAAAAAAACAAACAACTAACCTTTTAAAAAAAACTAATCTGAAAGAGTACCTCCTTCTGGGTTTGGAACACAGAATGCATCAAGGAGTCTCTTGTGAATTAGACTGACATGATCTTCATCTTCAATCTTCTCTTTATCTAGCAGCTCTTCTTCGAATTTCTTGATTTGATTAACATCAACCCTTTTTCCTGAGCTTGTCATGGGACATTTCCATTTAGGAAATTCAGGAACAAGAATATTGAAATTAGCACTAGCAGAAATCCTTAGGATTAAATGCCATAACTTCCTGTATTGTCCTTCCATGAACCTGTCAAATAAAGAGTATAATTCATCTTGGCTTTCAGCATTACCATATTTCCTGATGATCCAATGATCAAGTTCCCATTGACTCTTTACTTCAATCCATTCAGCTCTATGCTCATTATCTATGAAGTAATCAATGAACTTGTCTTCCATCTTGTCTTCATCAGCTTTCAACTTCTGTAGTCTTTCAATATGTTTCGTAATTTTCTTCTTGCTTGCATAATGAATCTCATCATCTGCAATTCTTTGTTTCTTCTCAACTACAGCAGTAGCAGTAGGTTCTTCAATACTCAGCTTCCTCTTAACTCGTCTGGTCTGAATCTCAGCTTCAGGAGACGATGCAACAGTTTTACCTTTCTCTAATCTTTTCTGCTTTTCAGTTTCAGCATGCTCTAGATCTGCCTTCTTCACTAATCTGCCTCTTTTAGGCCTTCTTAGTTCTTCAATTGCAATAGCAGCAGCTTTCATCTCCGGTTCAGTACTAGCATATTTTACAACTATATCTTCAATTTTACTTGTCTCTTCCCCCTTTTTGGCTTCATCACTTGCCTTAAGAGTGAAAAGAGAAGTAAAGCGAGTCATTTCTACCTTCAAAGCTTCCTTCATTGCTTCAGCAGCAGACTCAATGTGCTTCTGATGCGATTCCGCATTGCTCATCTTGTCTAAGCGTTCAGTAACTAGTTCCAACTTCTGTGTACAGGAAACTAGTTCATCTTTCAATTGAGTAGCCGTCTGTCTTAGAAGAGTATTCTGTTCAGTCAACTCATGTAGAACAGCCCGAGAATGCACCAACTGATCTTGTGCTTCACTTCTCTGTTCATCAGCAATGGCAACTTTAACACTGTAGAGTCGTTCCATTTTGCTTGACTCTTCTGCTAGCGATCGAGCAAAATAGATTGATCTCTTTTCTGAAACATCAACTTGTTTCTTCAGAAAATCTTCAACTTGAGCAAACAGCTCTTCTCGGAAAGTTAAGTCCATCTTGTTGATCTCACCAACAAATAAGTCTCTGGATTGGTCAACAAGTGACTGATTCTGTGCTATTAGCACATCCTTCATTTTTAAGTTCAAGAACTCATCTATGGCAGTCTGAACAACACTTCTCAGATCAGTCTTTAAATCATCCAGAAATCTGTCTGACACAGCTTGAGTAGTACTGGAAGTTCCAACAACATTAACAACGGCTTTGAGTTCTTCTTCATCAAACATCTCAGCATCCAAAAACTCATCATCTTCTTTTCCAAGCATGAGTGAGTCGACTTCATCTTCATCACTATCAACAATTTCTTCCAATTGTTCTGAAGTCTGGACTGCAATCTCAGCTACTTCCGGCTTGATCTCGTCTTCCACCAGATCAGTCTGGGTTCCAACGTCAAACGCAAATACATCCTCAATAACACCATCTGGAATATTTAGAAGCTTCTTGACTAGATCAACTAGGGCTTTGCGAGGGAATAGCTCGGAGTGATCCTTAACTCCACTATTTTCTTTCTGTTCCATCTCCCAATCCATAAAATTGGAGATTCCGCCCATGCCTTGAATGACTTCAAAAAGATCATCCGTAGAAGACTTCTTCAAAGCGAACCATGTGCAAATCCGAACTAGCTTTTCAAACTGTTCAGAAGCTGTGTCGATGTCAAGAGGTGAGAGCGTCTTCTGAAGATTTCTTGAAACTCGAGCACGAATCCTCTTCTCTCGTAGACACATTGGATAATACACTAAGGATTCAAATCTAACAACAGACGGGTCCTGAGTAGATGGGGTCTCTAACTCAGCTGTTGCAGTGGCAACTGGCGTCTTGTCTGAAGTAGATGGGTTAGAGGGTTCACCATATTCTGGTGAGGGAGAGGGAGTAAAGGCTGTGGTTTCTGTGGGCTTTGATGTGGCTTGGTCAGGTATGACAACTGTAGAAGTATCAGTTGTATCATGTTTGGGAGTGATTTGGGGATGACTGGCTCTAAGCGGTAATGCCGCCAGTACATGTGAGGTTGAGGTTAAAGGTCGAGGCCTAGATCGATGTGATCTAGCCTTGGTTCGAACAGTAGAGAGAGAGAGAGAGAGAATTGACAAAGCTTGTGAAGAGGTACCAACCTGGTGACTCGACTCTTCTGGTGGAGGTGGGGTTCCAACTCTCACAAGAGTATACATCTCAGGTACTTGGTCACTCGACTCCTCCTCTTGATTTGACTCGTCATCCGATTGAGTCTTCTCCGAGTCGTCTGCACTGGACTCAGCTTTCTTAGACCCGGCTTGTGAAGAACTGTCCGAATCCGCATATGGCAACACTTCAGATTCATCAAATTGAACCTGTCTAGGAGCAGCTGGCCTTCCAGCAACCTGCTTCTTCAGAGCCTCTTTCTTTAGATAGAACTTAAGAGGATGAAACGGTTTTCCCTTGCTCCAAGTGGTCTTGTTGGGCATCAACAGTGGGAGTAATATGCTCAGCTTGTTTCCATATCCAACTGCTTGAGAGACCACCCAGTTCCGAGTATCAATATCCACCCTAACACTTCTTTCGAAGTGCATCATCCTGTCAGCTATTAACTTAAACCAATTACCCTCAGTAATTCCATCATAGATAGCTGCCATAATCCTTGTTTTGACTTGGGTGACTGAGTCAAAAGATCCAGTGGCACATAGAAGCATCTTGCTAGCTATGTCCAATAGAGTGCGATATTTTTCAAGAAGCTCACCCTTCTTGGCTGTAATAGCTTTACCATCTGGTTTCAGCTTCATCTTCCTTCCACAGAAAATGCTTAAATATCTCATCTCTTGCCCTTCCGCATACTTCTCTACATCAATCGTTCCGATGGGCAACCTCAGTCTTTCAAAAAGAGCTTCACGAGTGATTTCCACTCGATTTGAACCGATAAAAGATTCGATGACATCTCCTCTTCTGGTGGCATTAGCATAGAATTCCAGAACCTCCTCTTCCAAAACAACCTTAGGAAACGCCTCCAAATAAGGTTTTAGCCCGCATCTTGTGCACTTGGTCAGAATTTCTTCATTTCCGACTGTGTGATTTCCACCAAAAAACAGGGACGGTTCCACATGCACCTTGTTGTCATTAATGTATCTGCCTAGATCAAACGGTGCCTGTATGTTGGTACTAACATCGAAAATAGATCGAATCGACATGTTAAAAGATTTGTAATGAACACAAACAATGGATTATGCAGTAAATTACTGTTAGGCGAGTAGAAGAGTTATGAAAAAAATGTGAGGCAAGACGTGTGCAAGTGTTGGGTTTTGTTTAAAACTGAATTTTTTGATCCAACGGTCAAGATTGAAAAATTAGATCCAACGGTTGAGACCTTTGGCATTCGGTTACGGAACCGAGAAAAAAATGTAAACTGATTTTGTACAAATTGAAATCCGCCTCTCTTATTTGCAAAATTAAAGAGTGTACTCATCTGACCTATCTAGGTCGTGCTTTGGCATGAATTGAATGTGTACACCTCATTAACTAGTGGTGTATAAATCCAATTCTAGAATTTCCAAATTTTAACACAATCACATTACTTTAACATCGTTAATTTGTTTCGAGTAAACACTTTAACACATATCCTATTTAAATTAAATAAAACTTAGCTTGTCTGTTCGAGTCCATCCAGAACAGATGAGTCGGGCTAAGCTTCATAAGGCGAGTAGGCTTAATGGCACAAGACGAGTAGTCTTATGTCCACCTGATGAGGTCCCCCTTCGACTGTGCGTATCTGTCTGAATGTCGAACAGTTTTATGTACCTGTCTTATTAGTACGACAGATAGTCGAGTAGAATATATAGAATGAATATCAATTTAAATCAATGATCAAGGTTCAAACAAGATGACTGTTACCAAACTAAAGAGTCAACACAAGGATTTTTTTTTAAGAAATCAAAGATTCCCCCTTAAATGTTTATTCCCTTAGTATTACCCTCAGCTTTACCAGCTTCCTCATCGGGTTGTTTGGTCAACTTGTCTGACCTTGTATACCTGTCTGTTGAGTGAGTAGATGAGTGCTTTGTGCCTTTCGTGGTAACTTGTCTATTTCTCCTTTCTTCTTAGGATTGTACCTGTCTGGTTAGTACATTTCTACATACTGGTAGGATCAAGATCAATTAGTCCTAGACTAATGCATAATTCATGAAATCGTGCCTCAGCTAATGGTTTTGTGAAAATATCAGCTCTTTGAAAATCCGTATGAATCTTTTCCATGCGAATATCCTTCTTTTCTACATGATCACGTATGAAATGGTGTTTCACATCAACATGCTTACAACGTGTGTGCAGAACAGGATTTTGTGTAATGGCAATTGCACTATTACTATCACAGAATATAGGAACATTTGATTCACAAATATTATAATCTCTAAGCTGTTGAATAAGCCATAATAATTGACTACAACAACTACCAGCAGCCATGTACTCGGCTTCAGTAGTAGAGGTAGCAACACTTGTCTGCTTTTTCGAAAACCATGAAATGAGTTTTGTGCCTAAGAATTGACAAGAACCAGATGTAGATTTCCTATCTATTCTACAACCACCAAAATCAGAATCAGAGTAGCCACTTAGAGATAGATCATCATTTGAAGGATACCATATACCACGATTGATGGTTCCTTTCAAATATTTCAAAATCCTTTTAGTGGTTTCCATATGACTCTCTTTTGGATTAGCTTGAAAACGAGCACAAACACCAACAGAAAATGCAATATCAGGTCTACTAGCAGTCAAGTAGAGTAATGAACCAATAAGACCACGGTAATGAGTTTGATCAGTACATTTACCATTCTCGTCTGGATCCATCCTGTAAGTAGGTTGCATAGGTACTCCAGAAGATTTACATGTTTTAATACCATACTTGTCTAGTAGATTACGAGTATATTTTGCTTGATTTATGAAAATCCCTTCTGGGGTCTGTTTTACTTGAAGTCCAAGAAAGTAGTTCATTTCACCCATCATAGACATCTCAAATTTACTTTGCATGAGTGTTGAGAAACTTTCACTCAGCTTTTTGTTAGGTGAACCAAAAATGATGTCATCTACGTAAATTTGGACGAGTAAAATGTCTTTCCCTTATTGTCTTCTAAACAAGGTTCTATCTACCTTGCCTTTAGTAAAACCATTTTCTAATAGAAATTGAGAAAGAGTATCGTACCAGGCTCTTGGAGCTTGCTTTAGTCCATATAAGGCCTTCTTTAATTTGTATACCTGATTACCTTTGACTTCGAAACCTGGGGGTTGTTCAACATACACTTCTTCCGCAAGAATACCGTTAAGAAAGGCACTTTTAACATCCATTTGATATACAGTAAATTTCATGTAAGCAGCATATGCAAGGAACAATCGAATGGCTTCTAGTCTAGCAACAGGAGCATATGTTTCATCATAGTCTATGCCTTCAGCTTGTGAATAGCCTTGGGCAACTAGTCTAGCCTTATTGCGAACAACTACATCATTCTCATCTTTCTTATTCTTGAAAATCCATCGAGTGCCAACTACATTATGATGTTTTGGTCTATCGACAAGTTCCCAGACGTCGTTTCGAACAAACTGATTCAACTCGTCTTGCATAGCAATGATCCAATTACTATCAGCCAATGCCTCATTAATGGTTTTTGGCTCGATAGATGAGAGGAAACAACACCAGCAAAACAGAGATGGACTAGATTGTTCTTGCGACTCAAAGAGTTGTCGTCTAGTCTTAACACCAACAGTAGAGTCACCAATAATATTTTCAGTATTATGCGCTGATTTCCATGTATTTCTATTCTTAACAATAGTACTATCATCTATATCATGTACAGCATCATGCATGTCAACATCATTATCATCAGAAGATTTAATGGGAGTAGACGAGTTGACTAGTTTAGGCATGTCAACTGGTCTAGTAGAGTTACCTTGAACACTTACCTTCTTCTGGTCATCTGACTCAAGAGCTTTCATGAATGGATTGTATGCTTGAACGGATTCATATACCTCTGAGTCTTTGTCAGATTCGATAGTTAACTCAGTAACTTTCTCACTGATCTTGTTGGTAGATGAGTCCTGTTGAGATTTTTCGAAAACCACATGTGGTGTTTCTTCCACACAAAGGGTTGAGTAGTTGAATACTCTAAATGCTTTGCTAGTCGAGGAGTATCCTAAGAATATCCCCTCGTCTGCTTTAGCATCAAATGCATTCAACTTGTTTTTCCCATTGTTATGGATGAAACACTTGCATCCAAATATATGAAAATATGACACTCTGGGTTTTCTACCTTTCCATACCTCATAGGGCGTCTTACCTAGTGCTTTATTGATAGCACTTCTATTTTGTGAGTGGCATGCAGTATTGATGGCTTCTGCCCAAAATTTCTGAGGCGTATTATACTCTGTCAACATGGTCCTGCAGGCCTCCTTAAGAGTTCTGTTCCTTCGTTCTGCTACTCCATTTTGCTGTGGTGTCCTAGCTGCACTAGTAAGGTGCTGGATGCCACGCTTAGAACAAAATTCTTTAATATAGCAGTTAATGAATTCAGTACCCTTGTCACTACGGATCTTGACAATTGACTGATTCTTCTCAACCTGTAACTTCTTCAACAGATCAGGCAAAAGTGTTTGTGTATCACTCTTCTTGTGTAAGAAGACTACCCAAGTGAACTTAGAATAGTCATCTACCACAACAAGTGTGTACCTTCTACCGTTCAAAGTTGGAGGAGTTATTGGGCCATGTAGGTCCATATGTAGAAGTTCAAGAACTCTACTGGTTGAGAGGGATGGAATAGATTTAAAAGAACCCTTTACCTGTTTACCTTTTTGACAGGACGTGCATACATGTGACTTATAGTAGACTTCATTGGGAATACCTTCCACAAGGTAGTCTCTGGCTATCTTATTAAGAACCTTAAAGTTTAGATGACAGAGGCGTCTATGCCAGAGCCAGCCAAGTTCTTTGGGATTCTTAGTAAGTAGACAGGTGTCCCTCGGACAACTGTTCCAGTTCACTATGTACACACTTCCTTGTCTAATGCCGACCAGTAAGACTGTGTGTGTCTTTTTGTCAATGATTTCACATTTCTGACTCTTGAACTGCACCTTGTATCCACGATCACAAAATTGTGAAACAGAGAGTAAATTGTATTTCAAGCCTTCAACATAAGAAACATCTTGAATCTCTATGTCTCCATTCCGAATGTAACCAAATCCTTTGGTAACAGCAGTGGAGCTATCACCAAATATCACTTTTGGTCCTTCTTGCTCATGGTAGTTTGATAAGAGAGTCTTGGTACCAGTCATGTGGTGCGAACAGCCACTGTCTATGTACCAAGTTTCTCCTGTTGAACCACCTTTCTTGTATAGATCGAGTCGACCCTGCATCAGATGATATTTCATAATTTAGGTACCCTCCTTGTTTATTGGGTTCATGGGGGGTTAGTCGAGTTCAATGGAATCCAAATGTACATTGGAGTCCTGAACAAGTTTGATTTTCTGAGCTTACGACCATATTTGTTGCAAAATAAGACCTTGTTGTCCTTATCTGGCCTATCAGTCGAGTTCGGGTCTACTCTTTGGAGATAGCCTTTTGACTTAATCTCTACTTGAGCAGGCACTTGTCTATGATAGTCAGAGTAAGGTTTATATGCATTAGGTCCATACGGTTTATAGACATGTTTAGGTCTTTCTTCTCCTTTGATATCATATGACAAGGGTGGAGGATATAGAACAGCTTGTGTACGATATTTTGGACCTTCCTATCTAGGTCTAGACGAGTAGAGTTGAGACTGCCTTATGAAAGGAGGTCTAGACTCTTGTCGTCTAGTTTGTACTAGTTTAGTACTCGTCTCCTCAGGATACCAATCCTCGTATCTGACCTGATTTGGTCATCCACGATTCCTAGTCCTTTGTTGACTTGTTTTAAACGAAACAGGCTTGTTGTTAACTTTCTTTTTACCTCCTTTGGTAATTGGAATGTTAACTCGAGCTTGTTTTGGTACAGTACCTTTAGATGGAGTGTCAATATCGTATATCATTGGTTCTTTTCCTTTATCATTAGTCAAAGAGCTTGAGATGAAAATAGTAGGGTTCTTAGGAACTAGAGTAGACGAGCTTGATGTCTCAGCACCTATGCCTGTCTTGTCAGCAGGAGCCCTATACCTATCTGACAGTTCAAGGTTAACCTTAGATGAGTTAACCAGGTCAGTAAGTTTAAGGTCTACAGTGACAACCTCGGTTTCTAAGAACTTATTACGTTCTTCAAGCTTTTTGAACTTGCTTTGTAAAACATTGAATTCATGTTTCTCAGTAGCATGTGTCTTAAGTAGGTCTTGATACAACTTGTCTGTTAATGCACACTTGTCTTTGAGTTGTCTCAACTCTTCTTGCAAGCGTTCATTTAGGACTGTTATATTAGGATCTACTTTAGACTGAGCTTCCTTAAGATCGATGATTTCTTGTCTTAAGATGATGTTTTCGTCACTGACTTCAATGAATGCCTTGTTGGCAAGTAGGAGGTCGTCTTCAACTGCACTAGTAGAGTGCTGAAGACTACTCCCTACTTTGCTACTGGCCGTGTCACTTTCATCAGAATCTGATTCATCACAGGATTGAAAGGAAGTAGCAGATGATACCTCTTGGTCGATTTTAGCCATGAAGCAAAGACCATCATCTACTATGAAAGCTTCATCGTGATCTGGTTCAGACGGGTAGCTAGATGAGGATGATGGCAACTCGTCTGAGTCAGAGTCAGAGTCCTCATTGGCCATCATTGCCTTCTTACCACGGTTGTATCTTCTTTCCCTTCGTGCTTTGCGTTCTTCTCGATCATCAGTACTCAGGTCTGGACATTCATATATGTAGTGACCTGGTTTCTCACAGTTATAGCACACGAGATCATTAGTAGCCTTTTTAATAGGAGAGTTGTTCCTTCGTTTATCGCGTTTATCAGAACGAGTAATCTTCCTACCATCAGACTCTCTATCTTGTCTGTTACCTTTCGAGACTTCGTCTCTCCTTTCGGACGAGTTTCGGTCTCGTCTGGTTTCAGACGAGTTCTTAGAAGCAGACCCTCTATGCTCTCTATAGAACTTCTTATATCTTCCGAAACGTTTATTCAGCCTATCAAACTTTCTAACCATGAGGCTTACCTGATCCTTCAAACTAAGATCAGTATCTAACTCTTCTTTCACAGAAGCAGACCTAGTCTTAGTCTTAGACCTGTCTATCTTAGACGAACTAGCCTTAAAAGCAACGTTCTTAGATACAGCATGTTCTCTGTCACTACTTACTATGGGTTCATCTTCGTCTAGATCAAACTCATGAGCCTTTAGAGTTTGAAACATAGTCTCTGCTGTCCATACGTCTATATCTTGGGTATTCTTAACAAGCATTTTTACCATCTTCCATCGACTATCAAGGCTTTTGAGAATCCTAAGATTGATTTCACGAGGAGTATAAGATTTACCAAGGACTTCCAAGTCATTCATGATTTTAGTAAAACGAGTATCCAACTGGTCTATTGTTTCACTAGCTTTCATATGAAATGATTCGAATCTTTGGACTGCAGTAGAAAGCTTGCTTTCTTTGATTAGGGATGTCCCTTCACAAATGATAGCTAAGCGATCCCACATTTCTTTGGCAGTTTTACATTTTAACACTTTTCCCAGATACTCGTTAGGAAGAGTGTGTAAGATGTAATTCTTGGCCAAGCTATCCAAATTATTCTGTCTCATTTCTTCAGAGGTTAGTTCTGACCTTGGTTTCTTGACGAGAGTACCCACTGGTTGATTTGGATCAAGGGCAGCAGTATTGGGGATCATGGTCACAATTGGACCTTCAGTGACGACGGAGATCATTAAGTCGTGAGTGGAGCTGAAGATGGCTTCCATCCTTAGCTTCCAATAGTCGTAGTCTTGTACCTGGAACTTAGGTAGCTTGTTAGCGCTGATCTCAAGAGACATGATTTCAAGAAATAAGTGCTAAGTAGAGTTATGATCAAGAATAACAGATAAGTCACGAACCGGGAGCACGAAAACAGATGTTACAAGAATATGATCAAGAACACGTATACAAGAACAATCAAGGACCAAGACTTCACCCTAAGTCTTAAGTCGGTTATCAAGAAACAGCAGTTCGTAAACTACTGCTCTGATACCACTTGTAGGTCCCTAAGTTGAGTTAATATCGAGGGAAGCTAAAGAAAATGTCTAGAGGGGGGTGAATAGACTTTTCTAAAATCTTTCGATATATCAGAATTACACTGTGCGGAATACGAAATTAACAATGAGCCCAATTAAAGTTTATACTCAACTTAATTCGAGAACTCTGTTTTATGTATACTCAACTAGTCTAGATCAGTTATGTAATTCAATTAATTAAACAATTAATCAATTAAACAACAAACAAAAACAGTAAAGTAAATCGAACACGAGATTTATAGTGGTTCGACAACTTGTCTACATCCACTCTCACAAACCCAGTTGTGAAATTCTTATTAACTCGTCCAATGGAGTAATATGTTCTTGTAGCTTTAAGTCCCAAGAAATAAGACTTAGATCTTCTCGATAACACTTCCAAGTGCCTCTTCGATCTTACTAGCGATTTACAAGTATCTAGCAACTTGAAACAACAAAAGAAAATAAAACTTCTCTTCGTTCAGTAGTAGCCTTCTGATCTTCACTTGTCTTGTGTAGCTTTACTTTCTGAACTTCAATCTCTGAGAGAAACCTTCACTTGAATCTTCAACAATGCTTGCAGTATCAATATTTCAGATTTCAGTATCTTGATTATCAGTAATCTGTTTTCAGTCGTCAGTGGTCTTCAAGTGATAAACTCCTTCAAGTATTTATAGACTTCGAACTTCAAGAATTCAGGTAGTTTGTAACCAACCTTTCTTGATAACTGATTTCAACTGAATCTTCTTATTCATAAACACGTTTCTTGTTACGAATTAGTTATTCCATAACTAACTTCTTCATCCTTATCTTTCACGCGTATTTGTAACTAACTTCATGTTAACTTGTCTTGTGTAGTCTAGTAGATGCACTTGTCTTGTAGTCCACCTGTCTTGAGTAGTAGACTGGTCTTCTCTTCTTGTGCAGTAGACTTCTAAATAGAACTAATCTAGTCCTATCATCTAATCTAACAAGACTATTACATTACTTTAAGCTTTTATAACAAAGCTTAGTCAACTTATAACTATACAATGAATCTATCTATGACATATAGAAACATGAGCTCTATACAATAATTATAGCTCAATAACAATCTAACATATACAATCAAATATGAATATATGAAGTACTTATAAATCGTACTTATCTTTCAATAATACTTGTATTATAAATTTGTACTTGTCTTGTGAATTCTACTGATCTGTACAAGATGACTTCAACTCAACTAGACTAGATCAACCAATACTTAGAAAATATTCAAGTCTTCTTTTGGCTTATCAAAACTTCATCTTTTATCTTTTATTCATCATTTAGGACTTGTTCTTGGATTCATATCCCAACAAAGGGGATGATTAAGTTTTTAGAGGATAGAAATCTGTTGAATGCTGTTACATTTGGTGAAGCTTTTCTTACAAACTGGTCTTATGAATTCTATGCCTGTATGAAGAAAAGTTATGGAAAACGAAGTTCTAGGTCTTATGGTACTGTTAATTTTAGGGGGAGGGATGTGCCATTCACTCCAGAACTTATTAATGAGTTCTTGCACACTCCTAATGTTGATGAGGATGATGATCCAGATATGGATGTTGTGATTACTGCAATCACAGGGGGTAGAAAGACTAAGTGGACTAGGAAGATGCTAGCTAGACACTTAACCTCCTTACATTCTGTTTTGTATAAGCTGATCATATACAATTGGATTCCCACTACCAACACCACTAAGATTACAAGAGACCAAGCCATTCTTATGTATAGGATTTCTATACTTAAGAAGTTCAATTTGGGACATACTATCTTTCACCATATGAGGAAATTTACTGGGAAAACTACTGGGAAAGGAAATCTGCCCTATCCAGTCTTGATTTCAAACTATCTGAAGCACCATGGCTTCACTGCTAAGAAGACTGATGTTTTGAGGGGGAGAGTGCCACTGCTTGCTATTGCTCCTGCCTTATTGATTGGGGACAGAATCATTGATTTGCCCATAGTTTCTCCTGGTACTGATAGTCCACAGAGATCTTCCAGACCCTCTACTTCAGCTCAACCAGGCCCTTCCAGAATACATCAGAGAAATGCACCCCCAAATGTTGAGAACATTCGTGTCAACATTTCTGGTAATGTGTATCTTTCACAGGAATTCATCAAACTCCAACTCCAACACTTGCAGGAAACAATAGATGAACTTCAGTTCCTGAAGGACAGGTGGACCAACCTCCTTTCACCTACAACAGGGGGAGTACCACCACCATCAAATTCAAATGTGGTGATTGAAGAATTGAATGATGATGGAGTTCCTACTGCTGCTGCTGCTGGTGGTGAACTTGATGCTGCTGATGCTGGAGTAACTGATGTAGTTGCACATCTTGCTGCTATTTACTTTGTGGATGAAGCTGATGAACAGGAACATTGATAAACAGGGACAAGCTACAAGACAGGGGGAGATCTGATTTCATAATGGCTGCTGTTTATGCCATTTATTCAGTTCTACCTTTGTAATTAATGTTTAAGTATTCTGAAATTCTGATACACTTGTTATTTACTTTCCTAGATGATAGGATGTTTATTACTGCAACTTGCTTAATGGTTCCACTTGATATTTGTTTACTGCCTTGCTTAAATTGTTTACAGATTATCATGTGTTTACTGCAGGTTGCTGGAGTCTTTGTTTTGTTTACTCCTCTTTGTTCTGTTTTTTGTTTTACATTATGTTTTGCTCTTTTAGTTTTTTGTTTTGTTAGAGTCATACTTAGATTCTAAGTTAATTCTTCCAGTACAACTTATTATCTTAGTATAGTTACTTATGTTGTGAGTAAGTGTATAGTTTATACTTATTCTATTTTGGATGAAATAGTTTTGATCTTTTGGCACGGATCATTATGAAATTATCCTTGATCTTCAGTTGATTTGATCCAACGATTACAACAGGTATTGTCTTGACTAGTGCTTAGCAATGATGTCAACCTCAACTAAGTACATAAAACTGAGTATGTATAGAAATATATGTGCATCAGGTGTGTTGTAGTCGAAAGGTCAAATTGGGGGAGATTGTAGATGTTGTTAATTCTTAAATGTCTTAACATTATCAACAACATCTAAATTTGACCTTCCGAGATTTTTTCTAAGTCTTTTCTGAAATGCTACATTAAATGTTGACCTAAATGTTGTCGCATTTCTGGCAGGATCTAGAAGCTTCTACAAGGATCTGGAACCTGGAAGATTCCAGAACATTGGAGAACATGCTAGAACAGCCTAGATACATTTGGAACGACCTGGAGCAGCCTAGAAGGATCTAGAAAGATCATGGAAGTAGTGGAAGTTGAGTTTCCTAAAAAATAGGACCTCAATGTGGAAGCCTCTAGAATTTCGTATCCCACACTATAAATACCCATTGAAGGCTTCATAATTCAGTGTGCTCTATTCGATCAATATCCTAGACCGAGCGTTCATCCCTGTTAGGAAATTGTGGCCAATAGTTCTACATTTTAGTTCATACGTTGTATACCACCCGTATGACTGTGTGTCTTCTTATCTATTGAGAGTGTAATCATTAGATAGACTAGGCATTTCGACAGTGTATAATTTATACACTTAGTTCATTTTCTAGACTTGGCACCTGCCTCGTTTATAGTTTCGTTGTGAAAGTTATTGTTGTAACATTTCACACAACATTTGTACTTGAAGATAAGTATTGATTTTACGCCATAAGGCAGACATAGATTTTTATTTATAAAATCTATGTTAAAAGTATTTCCATTGTGTCTCGTTTGTTTTTAGTGTTTCAAGTCTTCCGCTGTGTATCTTAATTTCTGATATTCTGTTAGAGTCAGTGTTGCACTATTTGTCTCAACATTCTGTGCAACATTTATCTACTTATACTTAAACACTTCTATACTTTCACACCTCACACGCACACTTTCATAGTAGATTAAAAGCACTAACGTGCCTATGCACAAGAATTCAGAGACTAAACATTTTTGCACACAAATCTCATCTCCAGAATTGGTACTTGCCGCCATTTAAATCTCGCTCAGGACTCACCTCCACAGCAGGGCCTAGCATCCACGACCGTCTGAAACCTCGGAGTCACCATCGCCGCTTGACTCGTTAGCCATGGCCGTGGCCAATTGAATCTCACTCAGAAGACACCGCCGCCAAAGGTCTTTTTAAAGCCGTCCGTCGCCGCCCATTGCTAAGTCACCCCGTCGACTTATCATTATCTTGGTCATTCAATAGTTAGCTCTCACACGAAGAACAAATAACATGTCATGATATATACTTAGCAGCAACATGTTTCGAGTGGTCTGGGTTCTACTAATATTGTATTGCTAGAGATGAAAAAAAAAAGTACAACAAACACCCTTTATATAGATATGAATCTGAATCAGACTCCTTACAATCCTGACTCTTCATCTTCCTAAGTGTTATGCCATTGTAACCACTTTTCAGTTCAGAATCATAAATGATACCCTTACCTATTGACACGTGGCGAATGGAGAAGGTATCTAAAATGTACATGTGGCGAATGCTGGAGAGCCGTAATCCTCCTTTTATATATATAAATTACTCATTTTTTTTAAAAAGGAAACAATATTTAGAAATTATGGATTTTGATATGTTAAAACACGCATGTTTGATAAAAATTATTTGATGGATTAAACATTAATTTTCAAAAAAAACTAAACATGATAGAGTTGTTCTACTCGCGGAGCAGATGAACGTGGTATATTTAAAGTCCCACAATCTAATTTAGATAAGTGAAAAATTAATTTTCAAAGATGGAATGTATCACCTCTTTTAAGGAAGTTAATGATGAGTTTGTGTGGAAAGGTGAAACGTCTCACCTTGTCCCACATAGAAAACTTAAAATGAGTTTGAGATCATTTTAAGTAGTAAAGTGTTCAAGCATAGTCAAAGTATGCTAAGTGGGTGACCAACTCATGAGCCACATGTGCACACAGCCGTAGCCCGCCTAGCTCGACACAAACTCGATTCTGAATTTGACAATTTATCTTTGGGGCTCATCTATCTTTTTGAAGACCCAAAAACTCTACAAATCCATTTTGCAATTGAGTCGACCCAATTAGGCCCATTCGGATATGGGTCAAACTTAAACACTTAAATTATTTTATATTAGAATTCAAATTCATCTGCCAGGTTTGTTGAACCTGGACGTTTCTTGGGCTCCACGTTTTCCTCAACTTCCCCGAGTGAGGGTTTGTCTATATATATTAGATCTCCTCCTTTGTTAGACACTGATTTTTTCGCACCCTTTCTACCTTCCTCGTATTTCAAACCCTAATTGCTCAACTCTTACACTCATGTTTCATTCGTTGTCGATCTGTTACAGTGGTGCTACTGTATCAGGGATCAGAAGTTGTTTTACCTTTGGATACAATATGCATATCTTGTGAGCACTAGCCATGGCGTAATTTGTCTTGCGAAATAAGGAATTTCCTTGACTCGGCTTCACTATTTTTCGTGTACATTGCAGTACTACCTTATACTGGATATAACAATAACTTTATCACTTTTATCTTCTTTACCAGTTTAAATACTATTAAATACATTATTTATTTTAGGGATTACATTTTTTTAGTCCATTAAGTTGGCCTCTTTTTTATTTTGGTCCAGACATTTTACACCTTTTTTATTTTGGTCTTGTAAATTTGTATAAATTTTTTAATTGGTCAATCATGTTGGGATATTCATCTAAGCCCCTAATCTGATTGTAATTTTTTATGTTTAGTTTGGATGGCCAAAATCAGATCAGTAGAGCAAGTGTTATGAAAGTGTGTTGTATAGTGTTTAAGTAAAAATAGATTAATGTTGCACAAAATGTTGAGACAAATAGTGCAACAATGACTCTAACAGAATATCAGAAATATTGACACACAGCGGAAGACTTGAAACACTAAAAACAATGAGACACAATGGAAATATTTTTCATATAGATTTTATAAATAAAAATCTATGTGAGCCTTTTGACGAAATATCAATTCTTATCTTCAAGTGCAAATGTTGTGTGAAATGTTACAACAATAACCTTTATAACTAAAACTACAAATGAGGCAGGTGCCTTGTTTTGAAAACGAACTAAGTGTATAAAGTATACACTGTCGAAATGCTAGTCCTATCTATGATTACAGTCTCAATAGATAAAGGAAATCACACAGTCATACGGGTGGGATACTTCGTATGAACTAAAATGTATAACTACTGGCCACAATTCCTAATAGGGATGAATGCTCAGTCTAGGATATTGATCGAATAAAATACACTGAATTGTGGAGCCTTTCTTCGGTATTTATAGAGTGGGGTACGAATTCTAGAGGCTTCCTTCTTGAGATCCTATTTTTTAGGAACTCAACTTCCATGATCTTTCTAGATCCTTCTTCCATGTTCCAGGTCGATCTATAAGGTTCCAAGCTGGTCTAGCACGTTCTGCAATGTTCTGGAATCTTCCACGTTCCAGATCCTTGTAGAAGCTTCTAGATCCTGCCAAAAATGCGGCAACATTTAGATCAACATTTAATGTAGCATTTCAGAAAAGACTTAGAAAAAATCTCGGAAGGTCAAATTAAAATATTGGTGAGAATGTTGATACATTTAAGAATTCACAACATCTACAATCTCCCCCAATTTGACCTTTCGACTATAACACACCTGATGCACATATATTTCTATACATACTCAGTTTTATGTATTTAGTTTAGGTTGACATCCTTGCTAAATACTAGTCAAGACAATACCTATTGTAATCGATGGATCAAATCGAATGAAGATCAAAGATAATCTTACAATAATCCGTGCCATAAGATCAAGATAATTTTATCCAAAACAGAACAAGTATAAACAGTACACTTATTCACAACATAAGTAATTTACAAAAATCATAAGTTAGGTTTGGAAGAAAAACT
This sequence comes from Galeopsis tetrahit, assembly GCA_963675135.1. Classification (NCBI taxonomy): domain Eukaryota; kingdom Viridiplantae; phylum Streptophyta; class Magnoliopsida; order Lamiales; family Lamiaceae; genus Galeopsis; species Galeopsis tetrahit. Next base: position 33,183,400 of record OY776127.1, read on the forward strand.
TAAGATTTAAGTAAGACACAAAAAACGAATATAAATCAGAGCAAGAGATAAAATAAAAAATAATATAACAAAAACAGAACAAGATAAATAACCTGCAGTAAACAATTAATAAACTGTAAGCATATTGTTGGGAATAAAATGAGATATGTTTTGATTAAATACCAAAACCCCCTGAGACATGCCTAAGTCAAGATGATTATGCTCTAAGATTGTTAGAACACATAGCATAAGGCTAGATGAGAAGCTGATATGTTAGGCAGCTCTTAGATGACTAGATGCACAATGTAAGGGGGAACCTATGCTTTAAAGATGATCAAGATCAAGTCCCCTCAAGGCTCAAAATCTGGAACAAACACTAAGGACAAGAAAACTATATGGAATATCAAATGCTCTGATCAGGAGAGTTGTCCAGAAGAATTATCTCTATGCAAGAACTTGATTTCAAAGCTCAAAAGGACAAGATTAGTCAAATGCTCTGATCAGGAGAGTTGTCCAGAGAGGTTAACTCTGTGAAAACATCAGCTCTGAAACTAAAAGACCAAATATGCTGATCAGGAGAGTTGTCCCAGAAGAGTTGTCTCAGCAAGTTTGAACCAGAACAAAGATTCTAATGTTTGAAGGGCAACCATGCTGAAGAGTTAGAGACAACCATACCCTAAAGAATCTCAATACAACATGCTAAGATCACCTTGAAGTGAAGGAAAGAGAAAGAGCCAAGTCATCTGAAGAAGAGCAAGCCAACTTTGCTGATAAGCAAAACTGCTAATAGTGATAAGGAGAGTTGTCCACTTGATAAGGAATGTTGTCCTATCATTGGATCAACCTTCAGAAGCCATGTCCAAGTCCTAACTAGAAGTCAAACATTGGGAAAAGTGCTGCAGAATGAAGACAAAGTCTTAACAGCCGTTTATTACCCAAATAAGGACATGTCACTATCAAGAATTTGTCTTCCAGTTTGAAGAATTCAAGGAAGACATTTATAGCAATTTGGGGCTGCATCTCCAACGGGCAAATCCTCAAATTTGTCTATAAATACAAGAAGTGTGAAGACCATTTGAAGCATCCATTCTACATCCAACTGAACAATCATACTGAAGCTTCAAAGTCCTCAAAAGACATTCTTAGTCATGAAACACTTCTTCTAAGCTGAACTTACTGTATATCCATACAAAGCTTAGAGAGATATCCTAATACTTATACACTGATCTTCATTGTAAAGGATATCTCATTAGTTGGAACCTTACTTCAACCCTTACCCCTTTCAAGTGAGAAAGTGAAAAGGTTGTAGTAGTAGAAGTGGTAGGAGCTGACTGTTGAGAGAAGAACAATTCAGTTCTGAGTTGAGAAGAGGGTACTAGGACTCTAGACATCCTAGGGATCAATTCACCAAGGAGTGGTGTTCTTGATCAAGTGCACCTTGGCACTATAAAACAAGTTAATTCCAAGAGTGAAGGAATTATCCTGTTAAATCAGGGAAAGTGGATGTAGGAGCTTGAGTCTCTGAACCACTATAACCTCTTGTGTTGATTTGATTTACAAGTACTTACATTCATTCAACACTGCACACAAAACTGATCTTTCAAAAGATACATATTCAAAGACTGTGCAAAACTGTATTGGACAAGTCCCCTGAAAACTGGACTGTATTGACAAATTGATTTCAGAAACTTAAGGAGTCTAAACTTAAAGGGCCAACCACTATTCCGCACATATAACTCCCCTAGATAGTTATTCAACTAAGTACTCAATAGTACTTAGTAGTTTGACTATCTTAGAAGAGTTAATCATCTTCAGCAGAGTTGTCCAAGACAACCTAGCTGAGCTCTGGTTTGATCAAAAGTTGAAAAGAATTGCATACAAGTGTATTCCCCCCCCATACACTTGTTATATTCTCCTTTCAGGACCAACAAGTGGTATTAGAGCAGGGGTTCAAAGACCACTGCTTCTGAAAATCCATCTTGATTTTCAAAATTCACATATTTGTGTGGTCACTGAACTGATCTCTATCTGAAATCTCTTACCTGTTGACTGACTGTTTGTTCTTGAGATATGGCCAACAACAATGCTGTCCCTCCACGTGCTGTTCAAGGATTGGACAACATGGCCACAAATCCAGTCAACCACATTTCACATCATAAACTGCCCATGTTTTCAATAGACAATTATGATTTCTGGAAAATTAGAATGAGGGCTCATCTTGCATCTCTTCACACTGAAATGTTAAGAGTAATCACAAGAGGACCTTTTGTGTTTACTCAAACTAACCCCAGGGTGACAGATGAACAAAGAGCAGATGTAAGGGAACTGATTCCCAAAGATGAGGATGACTTCACTGCTGATGAAAAGAGGAAAGATAATCTGAATTATCTTGCCATGAACACCCTCTACCAAACAATTCCAGATGCAGTCATGGGTAGAGTCTACCACTGCACCATAGCCAAAGAAATTTGGGATACCCTTGCTGAGATGTGTGAGGGTACAGAAAAGATCAAGGAGAACAAGCTCCAAGTTGCTGTGCAAAAGTTTGAACAATTCTCAATGGAAGCAGAAGAATCCATTGACAAATTTGCTGGTAGATTCACTGATGTGATGAATGAAATCAACTCCTTGGGCAAGGTGTACTCTAGGAGAGAAGTTGGATTAAAGATCTTGAGAAGCCTCACTCAAAAGTGGGATGTCTATGCTGTGATGATGCAGAATACCAAAGATCTCTCCTCCATGCCCATGCAACAAATCATCTCAGAACTCAAAGCCTATGAGTTCGATCTCAACAGAAGAAAACCTGTTGAGGAACCTTCAAATCCTACTAAGGGAGTGGCATTCAAGGCCAAAGTTGCTGAACCTGAAATGCAATCCACTCCCAGATCATCAAAGTCAGTCTCAAAGACTGAAATGAAGGAAGAACTAGCCTTGATGGATAGAAGGTTTGACAAGCTGAACACAAGGTTTGGTAGATACAAGAAATTCTACCAAGACAACAAATTCAGGAGAAGGTACAACTCCCCTGAAGATCAGGCCAAGGACAAAAAGCCTGAAGAGAAAAGATCAGAGGACAAGTACTCTGATAGGAGAAGGTCCAGTAGAGTTGACCCCTCATCATCAAAAGGAAGAGATGAATCCAAAAAGGATGATGATGAAGACCTATGCTACAACTGCAAGAAGAAAGGGCACTTCCAGTATGATTGCCCTGAATTGAGCTCTAAAGAAAGAAGAGAGAGGCAAGCTAAAAGAGACAGAAAGTTCACAAATAGAAAAGCCATGATGGCTGGTGAAGAATCTGATAGTGCTGAAAGCTTCAACTCTTCTGATGGACTGTTCTCAAACAGTGATGATGATGATGATGTGTGCAACATGGCTCTTGAGGATGATGAGGTATCCTCCACTTCTAGCTCACCATCATTTTTATCACAGAACACTAGTGAAGTTAACTTGAAACTTTCCTTTGGGAAGTTGATGGAAGATTTCACTAGATTACAAGAATTTCATGATAATTGTGTGAGAGAAAATGAAAGACTGGCTATTGAACTTACCAAAAACTCTGAGGTAGCTGTTGCTGTCAAATCTACTGAGTTGTATCAACAAGTCTTGAGAGAGCTTAAGGAAGCAAATCTCAGGATAGTTGACCAACAAAAGGAGATTGATGATCAACTTCTCTCTTAGAAGAGAAAAGACTTTGAACTAAAAATTATAAATGCCAAGTTTGAAAATCTCTCACATGAATATGATATTCTTAAATGAAGTGAAGAGAGCCTGAAATTAAAGATGTCTGCTTTGAACAAATCCTCTAGGGCAATAGAGGAAATTCAGAGTTATCAAAGACCTATGGCTTAAAGAAGTGGATTAGGTTTTGATCCATTTGAATCTTCACCTTGTCTTAGTGTTGCTTCTACAAGTAACACTAAGAAAATCTTTGTTAAATCAGTGGCACAACAAGCTGAAAATGAAATAATTCAGCCACTGAACAAAGGAAAGGACAAATTAACTGAAATGCATACTCAAGTGCTTCAGGAGACTAGGCCCAAACCTTTGGAAAAGGTCAAGGCTCCTGAACACAAGAGGAATGTTGGTCAGCAGAGTAGACCCAATGGAAGGGCAACTCTACTGAACAATGTTCAGAGGAGTTATCCAAGGTATAATCAGCCTAGGCCAACTCATCTGAGAAAGCCGCAGCTGGATAAACCTAAGGACAACCATCCTCAAAGGCAGAATAAAATGAGACAACCAAAACCCCTCATGCCAAAGGGCAATGGTCATAAAAATGCCTTTCCTCAAAGATTTCATCAAGCTGCACAAAGAACTCATAAGTTCAGGAGAATTGACAACTCCCCTGAAACTTACAGAGTTAACACATTCACACATACTTTCTCCAAGGCATTTAAGGGAAAGACAGTATATGTTGATGCACATGGAAAACAACTTAGCCACCTTGAATCAATCAGGGTAATTAGTCAAGTTTGGGTTCCAAAAGGTACATCTAACCTCTCAGGACCCAAAACTCAAAGGGTACCTAAACCAATCTAATTGCAGGTACCATGGGGCCACAAGAAGAGGAGCATGAGCAAAAAGACAACATGGTACCTTGACAGTGGATGCTCAAGGCACATGACTGGAAACAAGGAACTCTTCACTGATTTTATTGAAAAAGAAGGCCCAAATGTCACCTTTGGAGACAGCTCACAAGCAACCACAAAAGGTTATGGTACTTTGATGATTGGTAACATCAAAGTAACGAATGTATCTTATGTAGCTAGTCTCAAATATAATCTCCTAAGTATCAGTCAATTCTGTGATAAAGATTTCAATGTTGAGTTCTCAAGTGGAAAATGATTAATCAAGGATAAAACTCAACAGATTCTATTGACTGGAACTAGGAAAGGAAATGTGTATTTTGCAGATTGGGACAAGTCTACTGATGCTGCATGTTTCATTGCTAAGAGTACTAGTGAACAAAGTTGGTTATGGCACAAGAGGCTAAACCACCTGAATTTCAAATCAATGAACAAACTTGCTAGAAATGCATTAGTTAAAGGACTGCCTAATGAGGTTTTCATTAAAGAACATGTGTGTAAGCCATGTTAAGAAGGAAAACAGATTAAAGCCTCATTCAAAGGAAAACCAGTCATTTCTACTGAAAGGGTACTTGAATTTCTACACATGGATCTGTTTGGACCAATCACCCCTTCAAGTATAAATGGTAGAAAATACACATTGGTTGTAGTAGATGACTTCTCTAGGTTCACATGGGTAGTATTTCTCCTTAATAAGAAGGAAACACAAGTCAAACTACCTGAACTTCTTAATAGACTGTCAAATGAGAAAAACCTTAGCATTATCAAGATAAGATTTGATAAAGGCACTGAGTTCATAAATTCATACATCAAAGAATATTGCACATCTAATGGGATAGCTCATGAAACCTCAGCAGCTAGAACTCCTCAGCAAAATGGAGTTGCAGAAAGAAGGAATAGAACTTTAAAAGAAGTTGCTAGAACCTTAATTGCTGACTCAAACTTACCTAAGAGGTTTTGGGCTGAAGCTATAAACACTGCATGCCATACTCAAAATAGATGTTTGATCACTAAGGGGCAAGGCAAAACCCCCTATGAACTCTGGAAAGGAAGAATGCCTAAAGTGTCATACTTTCATATATTTGGTTGTAAGTGTTTCATTCACAATAATGGGAAAGAACAGTTGAAAGCCTTTGATAGCAAAGCTGATGAGGGAGTATTTCTTGGATACTCTCAAATCAGTAAAGCCTTCAGAGTCTACAACAAGAAAACCCTTATAGTGGAAGAAACACCTCATGTTGTGTTTGATGAATCTATCTTTGAGATCAGGAATGATATTTTGGAACCTGAAGAAATCACACAGAGAACAACCAGATTGAGCCTAAAAGACAAAGACACTGAATTCATAGATGTTGTCCAAGCCAACCTTCCTGAAAAATTCACATTGGACAACAATCCTGAAGGCAACCTTCCTGAGACAAACCCCACTGATGGAAATGGTGAACTGAATGAGTCAATCCCAGTTCACATCCAGATAACAACTACCAATGAAGAAGCAGTTCCTGCTGAGGTAGTTAATGGGTCAAATAATCAAGGGAAAACTCAAAATGTTGAAAATACCAATGTCCCTGACATTGAGGACAACACCCCTGATTATGATCCTGAATTAGATCCTGCACTCAATTATCCTGAATTCTATAACACTGGTGACTCAACCTCAGTAGAGGACAACTCTACTGAAGGGATCAGAAAAAGAAGGACCTGGTTGTATGACCATCCTACTGATCTGATACTTGGTGACCCAAGTATAGGAGTCAAAACCAGAAGGTTTCATGGAGAAAGTGCTATGTTCTGTTGTTTCTTGTCAGAACAGGAACCAAAAGACATTGATGAAGCACTTCAGGATGCTAATTGGATCACAACAATGCAGGAAGAGCTCAACCAATTCACCAGAAATGAAGTATGGGAGCTGGTTGATAGACCTTCACATCAAGATGTTATTGGAACCAAGTGGGTGTTCAAGAACAAAAAGAATGAGAATGATGTGTTTGTCAGAAACAAAGCAAGACTAGTGGCAAAAGGTTACTGCCAGCATGAAGGCATTGACTATGATGAGACCTTTGCACCTGTGGCAAGGCTAGAAGCAATAAGGCTCTTCCTAGCCTATGCAGCCCACAAGAGGTTCAAAGTGTACCAAATGGATGTCAAGAGTGCCTTTCTAAATGGAGTATTGAAAGAAGAAGTCTATGTGGAGCAACCACCAGGTTTTGAGGTTGGAGACCAAGTATATAGACTGAAGAAAGCTCTATATGGACTCAAGCAAGCCCCTAGGGCTTGGTATGATACACTGTCACAATTCCTCTTGGATCATGGATTCACCAAGGGAACTGTGGACAGAACACTCTTCAGAATCTCTGAAGGAGAGGACATTTTGCTTGTCCAAATTTATGTAGATGACATAATTTTTGGATCCCCTAATGAGAAGCTGTGTGAGAAGTTCTCCAAGCTCATGCAAAGCAAGTTTGAGATGTCCATGATGGGGTTGATGAACTTCTTTTTGGGTCTACAAGTCAAGCAATCAAAAGAAGGAATCTTCATCAACCAAGCCAAGTACACCACAGAAATGATCAAGAAGTTTGGGTGTACATCAAGCAAGCCAGTAAGGATCCCAATGAACACAAATTGGAAGATGGATCCTGATGAAAGTGGTGTTCCAACCAACTCCACTGAGTATAGAGGAATCATTGGTTCACTCCTCTATCTCACTGCCAGCAGACCTGACATCACCTTTGCAGTAGGTGTTTGTGCAAGGTTTCAAGCAAATCCTAAGAAAAGCCACCTTGAGGCTGCAAAGACGATCTTGAGGTACCTCAAAGGCACTGAAAATCTAGGCCTTTGGTACCCTGCTGATGACAACATTGAGTTAACTGGCTACTCAGATGCTGACTATGGAGGATGCAGAATTGACAGAAAATCCACTTCAGGAACTTGTCAATTCTTAGGCAACAAACTCATATCTTGGGTTTCCAAGAAGCAAAACACAGTGGCTACTTCCACCACTGAAGCTGAATATGTTGCTGCTGGAAGTTGTTGTGCTCAAATCCTCTGGCTGAGACAACAACTCAGAGACTACAAAGTCAACTCTACTGAAGTGTCAATATTCTGTGACAATAACAGTGTTATTGCCATATCACAGAATCCTGTATTGCACACAAGATGCAAACATGTGGACATCAAGCATCACTTCATTAGAGATCATGTGGAGAAGAAGGATATCAAGTTGGTAAAGATTCACACAGACCATCAAAAAGCTGATATATTGACAAAGCCACTTGCAGAAGCAAGATTTCTGGAATTATCAGCAGAGTTGGGTCTTCTTGATCCAGGGAAGTTGGACAAATGAGTCCAAAGGAGTTCATTTATTAAGGGGGAACCAAATTTCAAACTTCAGCAGAATTGGTCAAGTCTGCTGAAACTCTGAAAGATGACCTAAATAATTCAGGACACTTGTCCATTGGATTTCAGGACAGTTGTCCACATCTTTTCAGGACACTTGTCCTAGTGGGGTCAGATAAGTTGTCCTAGCTATCAAACCAAATCTTGGTCTGATAAGCACCTATTTTAGGTGATCATTGTCTATTTCGAAATCTGTCCCATTGAAAATACAGTTTTCACCTTTCTGGGATTTAATTTTTCTCCCACCCAAAAGGTCACTTTCCATGCATTAAATGCCAAGATTTAACTCTTGTTTGCATTAAACTTTTTGAGACATGATCTATCTCGAAAAACCCCCAGCCTTAAACAAACATTAAAACTCTACCCACGTTTTGAATAAAACAGTTTTTCACTGTTACATTGGTTTTTGACCATTGGATCAAAATTGGACAACTCCCCTGAAATCAATCCTATCCGTTCATTTTGGATTTCCATTTTTCTTCACCTTTGAATTGCATCAAGACTTCACCAACTCATTGAAAAACATTCTTTTTAGAATATTCATAAGTCTTAAGATCCCCCACAAACACTTCTTCCCCAAGTATTCGAAACCCTAGCTCTAAATTTTCTTCAAACTCTCTCAAACCCTTTCAAAACTTTCTTCTGTGAATCTTCAATGGCTCCCAAAGTTAGACCAGAGATGATCATTGATTTCTTCAACAAGGCTCTAGACCTTGATTTTGGTTACTTGAGCAACAAAAACAATCTTCATTTTGAGCCAATAGTATCCTTTGAGAGTGAGGATCCTGAGATTAAACCAACCCTGAGATGGTTGAGGAGAGCTGGTCTACAAAAGTTTATGGAGGAAAGACCAAGTTCATACTTGGAAAGCTACATGGCTGAGTTCTTTGCCTTTCTCAAGTGGAGAGGTAAGCCTGAAGATGGTGAAGTTTCCACCAGATTGTCATATGTTGCAGAGGGAGAGGAAGAAGAGAGATTTCATAGAGTGAAATTCTCTTCAGAAGATATTGAAGGAGCCTTTGGATTGCCTTTTGAGGGAAGGAATCCAAAAGTTTATGGTACTGGACATGAAGATGAAATAGCTCAAGAATGGCTATTAGTACCAGGTCCTCTCTCTTCAACACAAAACAAGAAGACTCTCAAGCCAGAATTTCTCAACCTCTTTGAGGTAGTTGCTAAGAGCCTCTTGAGCAATACTAGAAGTTTGGAGCAAGTCAGCCATCCAAGAATCAGAATTATGGCTGCAGTTATTGATGCTAGTGACAAGGGCATCAAGTTTGATTGGAGGACCTTCATCATGTCTGAGATGATGAAGGAAAAGGCTAAATTCTAAGTAAAATCCCACAACAAGGTTGTGCTAGAAGGGAAACTCAAGTATTGCACCAGGGCAAGCTTGTTAATTGAAAGATTCTCCCACTATTCTCAAATGCAGACATTTGCCAAACCCCTCCCAGCCCAAAAGATTATGTTCAGAAAGCTCAGCAAGAAAACTGAGCAAAGGAGAATGCTTATGGCCAAACCTGCTGAAGAACAGGTTGAAGAAAAGCCTAAAATGAAGAAGAGAACCAAGGCCAGGGCTGTCAAAACAAGGAAAATGTCTCAATTACCATCAAGAGAAGCCTCAGGAGCATCAGCTGAAGTTGATGAAGTGGCAGAAGAGGGAGTAAGTGTGCCTTCTGACCACTCAGAAGAGTTGAGGCTGAAATACAATGAGACAAGGCAAAAGCACAAGGGTGATAAGAGAATCAGGGAAGTTGCCCCTGAGAAGGATGGTGAAGGCAGTGGGAGCAGTAGGGCCAGCAAGAGAAGGGCCAAGCCTACTGAGAAAGTGTTGGAGCTGCAAGAAGAAAGGTCTCTTCAATTGGCTCTAAGAGAGAGCAGAGCTGAAAGCAGGACCAAATCCAAGTCAAGGACTAGCTCATCTGGATCTGGAACTCCAGAATCCAGAGTCCCTGAAGGTCAACCTAAAGAGGCCAACATCCCTGAAATTCAGAACCCTGAGCCCAACTCCCCTGAAACCCATGTTACCCCTTCCAACCAAGCCATCACCCCTGTAGATCTATCTAAGAGATATTCTCCAGAAGGAAGTGAGCAAAGAAGTGGCATTGATGTGCTTGCAGATTTAGCAGTAGATGAGACAAGACTCCTGTCTCCCCTTGACTCATCCATGCTCAATTACTCAAAGCTTTTAGAACATGCACTCAATGAGCCAACTCCCCTGAGCAAAGCCCCTTCAGATTCATTGCTCTCTAAAGCAACTGAAGTACCTTCATTTGAGCCTAATCCTTCTGAAGCCAACCCTCCTGAACTTAACTTGCCTGAAGCTGCAATTAAGGAAACCACAGCCAACTCCCCTATAACCCAAAGTTCTCCATCTAGTGAGAATGAGGAGGAGTATACTTATGAAAGTATGCTCAGAGGTGGAGCTAAGGCCACAGTGGACAGTTTGTACCCACAGCTTGCTGAATTTCCCAGAATTCAGAAAATGTTTCATGATTTGAGGATGATTGTGGATGTGAAAGACAAAACCTTGATGGAGATATCACAAGTCATCCAAGATAAGGGTGCTAACTGGTGGCAAGTAGAGGAGAGTAGACTGCTACATTTTGCTGGTGTGATGAAAACAAGATTCCTCACTGATGAGGAAGTCTTTGCAAAGTTGGTAGCTGAGAAGATCATTGAGGAAAAAGAAAGAAAAGCTAAGGGCATCAAACACCCTTATAGTAGCTCAAATGATGATGATTCCCCTGATGATCGCTCAAACCCTTCAAATCCCAACCCTCCTGAAACCCCTCAAGCCAACCTCCCTGAACCCTCTCAACCCAAGTCTTCTGTAGCAGATAGACTCTCCAACCCCCCTAGAACCTACCATAGGAAAGGCTCTGTTTCTTTAGAGGTGTTGACCAAGGGTAGTAACACAACCAAAGACACATCTGCCAATGAAGGTTCATCTAAACCCAAGGCACAGCCTACAGATGTTGAGGTTCCTATGTTAGAGGCTAGTTTGATTAAGGCTTATTCAGTGTCAGATGAGTTGGACACTGATCAGCCCTTAATCATTCAGGATGACTCAGTGGCTGCTGAAATAAGCACTGTGATCTCCTCACAACTGCCATCTTTGAACCTTGGTGAAGGTGAAGATGCTGCAAGTTTAGGAGAAGGAGTTGAAAAGGAAAGTAGATTTGAAAAATCAGAGGGAGTTATGGATGAAAGAGAGGTAGTCATAACTAAGATTGTGAGTGTACCACCATATGAGGGTGGAATAAGTGAGGAAGGACAGGTTATTCTTGAAGTCAAATCTGAACTTCAAGAATCCCTTGATGAAAGGAGGCCTGATTCCTTGAGTGAGAACATTATAAATGAAGGGAGAGAAGAACAAGTAGAAAATGAGAAGAAGGCTGCTGATGTATGAGAGTCTTATACAAAAGAAATTGAGGGTGATGAGTGCTTATTCCCTAACTTGTTTGATCTGTCTAATATTGCAGGTATTTCCCTTGACCAAATTTTTGCAGATGAGTTCTTAACAGATGCACCTATCCAAGTAGATACAGGTTCAGGTCAAGCCTTACTTGGAATGCAATCAGAGAAATTGGACTCCTTGGCTCATCAGGTCCAATCTGCTCATGCTGAAACTTCAGGAGCATTGAATGAGCAAGGAAGGACTCTAGCATCTGTAGAAATGAGACTTACAGGCTCTGGAGATGTAGTACTTCCTACATTAGAAGCAAGGATTAGTGGTGTGGAAACCGGCCTCCAAACCATTTCCACTGAAGTACAGAAAGCCAAATCCACCATGGAATCCATATCAGAAGAGGTCAAGAAGGAACAAAAGCTGCTGAGAGACAATCATAATGCTAATGTCAAGGCTCTCAGGCTAACTGTCAAGCAAGCTCTTGGAAAGAAGACTGCACTGCAAAAGAGAAGAGCAGAAGAGCAAAGGCTAGCAATGGTGAAAGCAGCCTCTGAAAAATTTTCCCAAGAGGTGATGGCCAACATTGCTGAAGGTGCAGTGGCCAACCTCACTGAGCTCCTTAAAGCCCAACTGGATGCATCCCTGAAAGCAACCTTGGAGGAGGTTGTTCAACAAAAAATGAAGCCTGTTCTAGCTTTTCTTAGCTTGAGCAATGATATGATGCAGAATATACATGATGAAAATGTATATTTGTTGGAAGAGATGAAGTCTCTAAACCAGGCCCAATCCCTAATGGCCACAACAATGAGTGAGCTAAAGCCCCAGTGCTTTGATGCTTCCAAAAAGGGGGAAAGGGAAAGAGCTAGAGCAAAAGGTGCCTTGGTGATTGGAAGCCCAGTTAAAGGAAAAGATAAAACTGCTGAAGCAAAAGGAAAAGAGCCTGCAGTGCTAAACTTAGAAGAATTGGATGAAGAAGAACAACTAGCACTTGTATTGAAAAATTCAATGGCATCAACACAAGAAGAGAGAATGAGGCTACATCAGAGACCAGGTGGTGAGATGTCTGGTTTGGACAAAGATGCTGAAGGTGTCCAAACTAGAGGAAAGATCAAGAGGGCAAAAGGAAAGAAAAGACAAGCTGAGACATTTACTGACTTTCCCAACAGTCTTGATCTTCCACCTGAATTCAGAATTGATGAAGATGAGCCTACATCAAAGAAAGCCAAAGCTGCTGAAGAGCCCAAAATTGCTGAAAAGGAAAAGTCTTCTGAAATAGTCAATGTTGCTGAAGTTTCCAAGTCCACTGAAGATATTGAAGAACTGTTTGCTGAAGGATTTGGACCTGAACCTAAGAAGAAGACAATTGTCCTAGCTCATGATCCATCAAAGTTGTTTCATGAAGGGTATGGCAAAGACCCTGAAACACAACAGAAACTGGCCATGATGAGGGCCCAAGAGAAAATGGATTTGATGGATGAAGCACAAAGAGCAAGAGATAAGAGAAGAGCAAACTTTCAGAAACCAAGAAGAAGGAGAGCAACTTACAGCAAGATGAAGCCTCAGCTATTAGTCCCAATGGACACCAAATATCCACACTTGGATAAATGGGTGCCAATTCAGCTGAATGATACATGTGAAGAGGCTAAAAGGGAGTTTGTATATGACTACTATGTCATTGACAGATGGAATGGAGGAGATGCCAACTCTTCATTTGCTGAGTTCATGATAGAATACTACAGAGAGTTATATCAACAATTACTTGCAGCTGCTGACATTGCAAGAATCGAACTCAATGCTCCCAAGCCTATCATCTACATGCCTCCAAAGCTTGAAGGTTGGATTGACCAAGCAAGGATCCTGAGGGAGTTCACAAAAATTTTGAAGCTGAACAAGATGACCCTTGGACCCAAAGGAACCAACCAGAAAGCCATGGAACTCAAGAAGAGAGTGTGGGCACAATATGGGATGGTGCCACCTCCTGAGTATGATCTCTAAAAATGGCTAAGTCTTCTGACTCTTTCTGGAAAGAAAATTATCTGTTGAAGTTTGGACAAGCCTGCTGATGTGATATGCTTTTTGCTCTAACATGATTTGAATTGCTCTGATACAAGAATTGATGTTGATATCCAGTATTCTACTCTGATACCTGGAATATTTTGTCTTAGCTCTGATATCTTAGACCCTATGTTTAGTATTAAGTAGTAATGAAATGTTCATTTTGTAATGTTATCTTGAATTCATGCTCTGATAAGTTATCTTCAACTATCAACATGCCTGTAATGACTTTTATATGAATGATAGTTGAACTACCTTTGAATCAAGATACATTATTGCAGAAATCTCTCTATGCCTATCTTTGAGACATACTTGCAACAAAAACAGTGAATACACTAACACATTGTCTTTTCAGGAATATTGACCTTAGTCATGTCTTCTGAAGATATGTGTAATAGGTGTAGACAAGTCACTTTTGCATAGAATGTATAGGTTTTGGCATCATCAAAAAGGGGGAAATTGTTGGGAATAAAATGAGATATGTTTTGATTAAATACCAAAACCCCCTGAGACATGCCTAAGTCAAGATGATTGTGCTCTAAGATTGTTAGAACACATAGCATAAGGCTAGATGAGAAGCTGATATGTTAGGCAGCTCTTAGATGACTAGATGCACAATGTAAGGGGGAACCTATGCTTTAAAGATGATCAAGATCAAGTCCCCTCAAGGCTCAAAATCTGGAACAAACACTAAGGACAAGAAAACTCTATGGAATATCAAATGCTCTGATCAGGAGAGTTGTCCAGAAGAATTATCTATATGCAAGAACTTGATTTCAAAGCTCAAAAGGACAAGATTAGTCAAATTCTCTGATCAGGAGAGTTGTCCAGAGAGGTTAACTCTGTGAAAACATCAGCTCTGAAACTAAAAGACCAAATATGCTGATCAGGAGAGTTGTCCCAGAAGAGTTGTCTCAGCAAGTTTGAACCAGAACAAAGATTCTAATGTTTGAAGGTCAACCATGCTGAAGAGTTAGAGACAACCATACCCTAAAGAATCTCAATACAACATGCTAAGATCACCTTGAAGTGAAGGAAAGGGAAAGAGCCAAGTCATCTGAAGAAGAGCAAGCCAACTTTGCTGATAAGCAAAACTGCTGATAGTGATAAGGAGAGTTGTCCACTTGATAAGGGATGTTGTCCTATCATTGGATCAACCTTCAGAAGCCATGTCCAAGTCCTAACTAGAAGTCAAACATTGGGAAAAGTGCTGCAGAATGAAGACAAAGTCTTAACAGCCGTTTATTACCCAAATAAGGACATGTCACTATCAAGAATCTGTCTTCCAGTTTGAAGAACTCAAGGAAGACATTTATAGCAATTTGGGGCTGCCTCTCCAACGGGCAAATCCTCAAATTTGTCTATAAATACAAGAAGTGTGAAGACCATTTGAAGCATCCATTCTACATCCAACTGAACAATCATACTGAAGCTTCAAAGTCCTCAAAAGACATTCTTAGTCATGAAACACTTCTTCTAAGCTGAACTTACTGTATATCCATACAAAGCTTAGAGAGATATCCTAATACTTATACACTGATCTTCATTGTAAAGGATATCTCATTAGTTGGAACCTTACTTCAACCCTTACCCCTTTCAAGTGAGAAAGTGAAAAGGTTGTAGTAGTAGAAGTGGTAGGAGCTGACTGTTGAGAGAAGAACAATTCAGTTCTGAGTTGAGAAGAGGGTACTAGGACTCTAGACATCCTAGGGATCAATTCACCAAGGAGTGGTGTTCTTGATCAAGTGCACCTTGGCACTATAAAACAAGTTAATTTCAAGAGTGAAGGAATTATCCTGTTAAATCAGGGAAAGTGGATGTAGGAGCTTGAGTCTCTGAACCACTATAACCTCTTGTGTTGATTTGATTTACAAGTACTTACATTCATTCAACACTGCACACAAAACTGATCTTTCAAAAGATACATATTCAAAGACTGTGCAAAACTGTATTGGACAAGTCCCCTGAAAACTGGACTGTATTGACAAATTGATTTCAGAAACTTAAGGAGTATAAACTTAAAGGGCCAACCACTATTCCGCACATATAACTACCCTAGATAGTTATTCAACTAAGTACTCAATAGTACTTAGTAGTTTGACTATCTTAGAAGAGTTAATCATCTTCAGCAGAGTTGTCCAAGACAACCTAGCTGAGCTCTGGTTTGATCAAAATTTGAAAAGAATTGCATACAAGTGTATTTCCCCCCATACACTTGTTATATACTCCTTTCAGGACCAACACATATTATCAAATGTAAACCGAAATTAATCAAGTTATATATCAAGTAGGCAAAAAAAAAAAAAAATTCCATCACCTAGAAAATATAAATAGTGTATCAGAATAACATAATTTTTAACTTAAACACAAATTACAAAGATTGAAACTGAAAAATGGCATAAATTGATGTGGTAACAACTGCAGCATTAGATTCCTGCACAGTTTGCCATTTTGAATTCAGATCTCCCCCTGTCTTGTAGCTTCTTCCTGTTCATCAATGGAGATCATGTTGGTCCCAAGTTGAGTGTTAAGATTGATTAAGCTAAGAAAAGTCTAGAGGGGAGGGGTGAATAGACTTTTCAAAATCTTTCAAAATATTAGAGTTTAAATGCGGAATAGTGTTCTGAATAGTACTTGTTGGGAATAAAATGAGAAGTGTTTGGATTGAATACCAAAACCCCCTGAGACATGCCTAGTCAAAATTGACTATGTTCTAAGAATGTTAGAACATATAGCATAAGGCTAGATGAGAAGCTGAAATGTTAGGCGGCTCTTAGTTTTTAGATGCACAATTTGAGGGGGAACATATGCTTTAAAGTCCATCAAGAACAAGTCCCCTCAAGGCTCAAATTCTGGAATATTTGCCAAGTCCACTGAAGGACAAGTATGCTGATCAGAGGAGTTGTCCAGAAGAGTTGTCTCAGCAAAATTAAACCAAAACAAGTCTTCTGAAAGACAAAGACCAACAATGCTGAAGAAATCAAGACAACTATACCCTAAAAAGTCTTCAAAGAAACATGCTAAGAATACATGCAAAAGAAGCAAAGGGAAAGAGCCAAGTTATCTGAAAAGAGCAAGCCAACTATGCTGATAAGCAAAGTCTACTAATAGTGATAAGCAGAGTTGTACATTTGATAAGGAATGTTGTCCTATCATTGGATCAACCTTCAGAAGCCATGTCCATGCTCAATCAAGTGAATATTGAAGTCAAAACATTGGGAAGAGTGCTGCAGAATGAAGACAAAGTTCAAACAACCGTTTATTACCCAAATGAGGACATGTCACTATCAAGAAACTGTCTTCTAAGTTGAAGAACTCAAGGAAGACATTTATAGCAATTTGAGATTGCCTCTCCAACGGGCAAATCCTCAAATTTGTCTATAAAAACAAGAAGTGTGAAGACCATTTGAAGCACCAGCACTCAACCAACCAACTACCAAGCCAACTATCCTACAAGTTAACAAGTGCTTTCAAGCTTTCAAAGAGACTATCTTAGTCTTCATACACTTCATTCTAAGCTGAATCCATTGTATATCCATACAAGCTTAGAGATGTATACTATCCTTATACACTGATCTTTATTGTAAAAGATATCTCATTAGTTGGAACCTTACTTCAACACTTACCTCTTTCAAGAGAGAAAGTGAGAAGGTTGTAGTAGTAGAAGTGGTAGGAGCTGACTGTTGAGAGAAGAACAGTTCAGTTCTGAGTTGAGAAAAGGGTACTAGGACTCTAGACATCCTAGGGATCAATTCACCAAGGAGTGGTGTTCTTGATCAAGTGCACCTTGGCACTATAAAACAAGTTAATTCCAAAAGTGAAGGAATTATCCTGTTAAATCAGGGAAAGTGGATGTAGGAGCTTGAGTCTCTGAACCACTATAAACCACTGTGTTGATTTACTTTCAAAGTAATTTACATACACTCAACACTGCATACAAAACTGAACCTTTCAAAGACATATGCTACAAACTGTGCAAAAACTGAATTGGACAAGTTCCCTGAAAACTGGACTGTTAGATTAAAGTGATTTCAGAACTTAAAAGAGTTTAAACTAAAGGGCCAACCACTAATTCCGCACTTATAACTAACTTAGATAGTCATTCAACTAAGTACTCAATAGTACTTAGTAGCTTGGTTATCTCTAAGAAGTTATTCATCTTCAGTAGAGTTGTCCAAGACAACATTGCTGATCTCTGGTTTGATCTTTTGAAAAAGAAATTGCATACAAGTGTATTCCCCCCATACACTTGTTATATACTCCTTTCAGGACCAACAGTACTGCTCTTACTGAGTCAGATCAGTACTTCCAGTTTCAGTTTTATACTCAAGTTTTATTTAGATCTTTTACTTTGTAAACCTTAATGTTCTTAGTTAAACAATTCAAATAAATATCAAACAAAAAGTAAAGAACACAAGATTTATAGTGGTTCGACAAATGTCTACATCCACTCTCACAACTCCAGTTGTGAAGTTTTATTAACTCTTCCTTCTTGAGTTTCTTATGGCTTAAAGTCCCAAGATTAAGACTTTGATCTTGTCGATTACACTTCCAAGTGTATCTTCGATCGACTAGTAATTTCACAAGTAATGTTGGTCCCAAGTTGAGTTAATAACGAGTAAGCTAGTGAAAATGTCTAGAGGGGGGTGAATAGACTTTTCAAAATTCTTTCGAAATATCAAAGTACAATGTGCGGAATACGAAATTATCAATCAGCCCAATTCAAGATTATACTCAACTTATTTTCGAGAACTCTGTTCTATACTCAACTAGTCTAGATCAGTTAAGTAGTTAACCAATTAAGCAATAAAAACAGTAAAGTAAATCAAACACAAGATTTATAGTGGTTCGACAACTTGTCTACATCCACTCTCACAAACCCAGTTGTGATGTTTCCACTAAACTCTTCCAATCGAGTACAAGTGTATGTTCCTGTCTTTAAAGTCCCAAGAAGAAGACTTAGATCTTCAACAGACTATACCTCCAGATATGTCTACGATCTTACTAGAAATTTTACAAGTATCTAGCACCTTGAAAATAACAAACAAAAACTAAAAACTTCTCTGTTCTTCAGTAGTAGCCTTCTTGATTCTTCACTTGTCTTCTGGCTATCTTTCTGAACTTCAATCAACTCTGAGAGTAAACTTCAAATATATTTCTTGATAATGTTTCACTTGAGTATGAACGTCAGTGTATCAGTAGTTTTCAATTGATCACCATCATGAAGTATTTATAGACTTCAATCTTCAAGAACTTAGTAAGTTGTAACCAACTTTTCTTGATAACTACCTTCAACTGAATCTTCTTATCAATCCACGCGTTTCTGTTATGAATTAGTTATTCCATAACTAACTTCTATATCTTTATCACTTCACGCGTATTTGTAACTATCTCCAAGTTGATTTGTCTTGAGTAGACTTGTATATGTACTTGTCTTGTAGTCCACCTGTCTTGAGTAGTAGACTGGTCTTCTCTTCTTGTGTAGTAGACTTCTAATAAAACCAATCTAGTCCTATCATCTAACCTAACAAGACTATTACATTACTTTAAGCTTTTATAATACAAGCTTAGTCAACTTATAAACTATACAAAGAATCTAATCTATTACATATAGAAATATCATGAGCTCTATACAACATTTAAATAGCTCAGTAACAATCTAACATATATGAACAGATATGAAGTACTTATAAATCGTACTTATCTTTTAATGAATACTTTTCTTTTAAACTTGTACTTGTCTTTTGAATTCTACTGATCTGTACAAGATGACTTCAACTCAACTAGACTAGATTAGTCAACACTTAGAAAATATTCAAGTCTTCTTTTTGGCTTATCAAAACTTTATCTTTTATCTTTTATTCATCATTTAGGACTTGTTCTAGGATTCATATCCCAACAATTTCCCCCTTTTTGATGAAGCCAAAACTACTTGAATCTTTTCTTATTACGTAGACTAGTTAAGTAGTTATCTTGTCTTTAAACATCAAATAGTACTTTATCTTCTTCATTCATTCAGAAATAAGATCAGTAGATATTACAAATACTAAAAAAATAACAAAATATTAGAGCAAAAATAACTATTCAAGCAAAAAAAACTAATCTGACATAGTACCTTCTTCCGGGTTTGGAACACAGAATGCATCAAGGAGTCTCTTGTGAATTAGACTGATCTGATCTTCATCTTCAATCTTCTCCTTATCTAGCAGCTCTTCTTCAAACTTTTTGATCTGATTAACATCAACTCGTTTTCCTGAGCTTGTCATAGGAGTCTTCCATCTTGGAAAGGTCGGTATCAAAATATTGAAGTTTGCAGCAGCAGATATTCTCATAACCAAATTCCAAAGTAATTTGTTTTGTCCTTCCATGAATCTGTCAAACATGACAAACAACTCATCTGGACTTTCAGATTCACCATACTTACGAACAATCCAATGATCAAGTTCCCACTGCCTCTTCACTTTAAGCCATTCCTGTCGATGCTCTTTGTCAATGAAGTAGTCAATGAACTGATCTTCCATCTCTTCTTCATTCACCTTCAGCTTTTGCAGTCTTTCAATATGTTTCTCTATTTTCTTCTTGCTTGCATAATGACTTTCATCATTAGGATCAATAATCTTTTGCTTCTTCTCAACTGTAGCAGCAGTAGGTTCTTCAATACTCAATTTCCTCTTTACTCTTCTAGTTTGAATTTCAGTTTCTGGAGATGCAATCTTCTTACCTTTCTCCAGTCTTTTAAGTTCATCAGCTTCATCTTGCTCTAGCTCTGCCGTTTTTACTAGCCTCCTTTTTGGCTTCCTTAGCTCTTGCATAATAGTAGCAGCATCCTTTTCTTCTGGTTCAACACTCAGCTTAGATAAGCTGACCTGCCCTGCTCTACTTGCTTCTTCCCCCTTTTTGGCTTCATCATGAGCCGTAAGAGTAAACAGACTAGTAAAGCGAGTCATCTCTTCCCTTAGAGCATCCTTCATAGCTTCAGTAGCTAGCTCTATCTGCCTTTGATGTGTGTGATCCCGACTCATCTTGTCTAGGCGATCACCAGCAGCTTCTAACTTCTGTGAAGTAATGACCAACTCGTCTTTGAAATGAGTAGCTGACTGACGTAGTAGAGTGTTTTGATTTGATAATTCAGAGAGAATAGCTTGAGACTTCACCAACTGCGCATGTGCTTCTCTCCTCTGCTCATCAGCTATTTCAATCTTTACACGATATAAGCGTTCCATCTTACTGGATTCTTCAGCCAAGGATCTAGCAAAAGAAATAGACCTCTTCTCAGAAAGTTCAGCTTGTTTCATCAAAAATCTTTCAACTTCTGCAGTCAACGCCGTTCGGAAAGTAGAATCCATCTTATTGATCTCTTCAATAAATAAATCTCTGGAACCGTCAACGAGTGATTTGTTCTGATCTAGCAACACATCCTTTATTTTTGATTGCAAAAACTCGTCTATCGCGGAATGAACTACATCTTTCAAATCTGACTTCAATTCTGTAAAATATCCTTCAGAAAAACCATGAGTAGATGACTGAGCTTCAGTAACACCCTTTTCTTGAACTTTCTCAACAAGTTCATCTTCAGTAAACATTTCGGCATCCATGAACTCATCATCTTCTACTCCAAAATCCAAAGTATCAGCATCAGAGTTTGCAGACTCATCGTCGGACTGATCTGAAGTTTGAACTCCAGCTTCAACAGTTACAGTTCTCAACTCCTCTTCCAGGAGATCAGTCTGAGTTTCAATATCAGATGAAAACTCTTCAACCAGAATTCCATCAGGAATTTTTAATAGCCTCTTCACAAGATCAACTAAGGCTCGTGGCGGAAATAGTTCTGAATGATCCTTTACACCACTATGCTCCTTTTGTTCCATTTCCCAATCCAAAAAATTGGAGATTCCTCCCATTCCTTGAATAACTTCGAAAAGATCATCAGTGGAGGACTTCTTAAGAGCAAACCAGGTGCAAATCCTTACAAGAATTTCAAACTGTTCGGACTCATAGTCAACTTCGATAGTTGAGAGCGTCTTCTTCAGATTTCTGATCATTCGGGATCGAATACGCTTCTCTCTCAAGCACATAGGATAATAGACCAAGGAATTAAATCTAACAGCAGACGGGTCCTGAGTAGATGGGGTCTCTAACTCAGCTGTTGCAGTGGCAACTGGCGTCTTGTCTGCAGTAGATGGGTTGTGGGGTTCACCATATTCTGGTGAGGGAGAGGAAGTGAAAGCACTGGTTTCAATGGGCTTTGATATGGCTAGGTTTGGTATGACAACTGTAGGAGTATCAGTTGTATCTATTTTAGGAGTGTTTTCAGGTAGGCTGACCCTCAGCGGATATGCTGGCAGCACTTGCGAGGTTGTGGGAATGGGTCTAGGCCTAGATCGACGTGATCTTGCCTTGGTTCGAACAGAAGTAGACGGGAGAGAGAGAGGAATTGAAACAGATTGAGTAGAAGTACCAACCTGTGTACTCAACTCGTTTGGTCGAGTAGGCGATTCAACTCGTACTAGAGTGTACATTTCCGGAATTTGTTCACTCGACTCCTTCTTTTGTAGCGACTCTTCATCTGACTGAGTCTTTTCTGAGTCATCTGCACTGGACTCTCCTTTTTCAACCTCTTCCGATTCTTCATCATTAGACTCGTCTTCTGAAGAACTAGATGACCCACCATATGGCATCACATCCATCGGATTTACCTCAACTTGCCTAGGAGCAGATGGCCTAGCAGCAGCTTGCTTCCTTATGGCTTCCTTCTTTAAATAAAACTTCAACGGAT
The DNA here is from genome assembly GCA_963675135.1 of Galeopsis tetrahit. Taxonomy (NCBI): domain Eukaryota; kingdom Viridiplantae; phylum Streptophyta; class Magnoliopsida; order Lamiales; family Lamiaceae; genus Galeopsis; species Galeopsis tetrahit. Next base: position 33,205,607 of record OY776127.1, read on the forward strand.
GAAACGGTTTCCCTTTACTCCACTCTGTCTTGTTTGGCATCAACAAAGGAAGAAGAATGCTTAACTTGTTCCCAAATCCAACAACATTTGTCACCACCCAATTTCTAGTGTCAGTATCAACTCGAACACTTTTCTCAAAGTACATCATTCGGTCTGCGATCAGCTTAAACCAGTTTCCCTCTGTAATTCCATCAAAAATAGCAGCCATGACCCTTGCTTTAACAAGAGTAACAGAATCATGCGAACCAGTGGCACATAGCAGAATTTTGCTGGCTATGTCCAGTAAAGTGCGATACTTCTCCAGAAGATCCACCTTCTTAACTGCGGGGAGTTTGCCATCCGGTTTTAACCTCAATTTTCTTCCACAAAAAATACCTAGATATCTGGCTTCTTGACCAGCAGCGTAATTTTCAACATCAATAGTTCCAACAGGCAACCTTAGATGTTCAAACAATGCTTCTCGAGTGATTTCCACCCGATTTCGTCCAAGGAACGATTCAATCATATCTCCTTGTCTGGTGGCGTTGGCATAGAACTCTAGGACCTCTTCCTCCAAGACGACTTGAGGAAAAGCCTCCAAATAGGGTTTCAAGCCACATCGACTGCATTTGGTTAAGATCTCCAAATTTCCATCAGTATGCTTCCCTTTGAAGAACACCGAAGGTTCAACATGCACTTTATTTTCAGATATGTATCTGCCGAGATCGAACCTTGCTTCCATGTTAGTCCTTATATCAAAAATTGAGATGATTGTCATAGTGAAAGTTTGAGTAATAATCAAATATCGAGAATCACAAGTAATCGAGAAAGTTGAGTTACAGAAGTAAGAGATCGTGAGATGAGTAGTGTGTTAGTGTTGAGTTTTGTTAACACTTGAATATTTGAATCAATGGTGAGGATTGAAACCAAATGATCCAACTGTTGGGACTCTTGGTATTCAGTTACGGAATCGAGACAATAATGTGTTTTGATATTGTATTATTTGGAATCCACCTTTCCTATTGGTTAAAACAGAAGAGTGAACTTATCTGTCCTAAAATAATAGAATTTGGCGCGAACTGGGTGTATACACCTCATTAAAATGGGAGTGTATAAATCGAGTTCTAGGGTTTTCCAAAAAATATCAAAATACTATAATATTCTTATTTTCCATTTTGTTAAATACTTAGAGTATTTCAGGTTTTAAGTAAGCACTTATCTTGTTTGTTCGAGTCTATTCAGAACAGACGAGTAAACTGAAGCACGCAAGACGAGTTCCCCCTTCAACTATGCTTGTATTCTTTGAACATAAACACTTCTACAAAACCTGTCCTTTCTTGTGCGACAGATTAAATGTAATACAGATAGTAAGGTAGAATACTTAGAATGAATATCAATCTAAATCAATGGTCAAGGATCAAACACGATGACTATCAACACACTTAAGAGTCAACATAAGGTTATTTAAGAAATCATAGATTCCCCCTTAAATGTTTATTCCCTTAGTATTACCCTCAGCTTTACCAGCTTCCTCATCGGGTTGGATGGTCAACTTGTCTGACCTTGTTTACCTGTCTGTTGAGTGAGTAGACGAGTGCTCTGTGCTTTTTGTAGTCACTTGTCTATTTCTCCTTTCTTCTTAGGATTGTACCTGTCTGGTTAGTACATTGCTATATACTAGTAGGATCAAGATCAATAAGTCCTAGACTGATGCATAATTCATGAAATCGAGCCTCAGCTAATGGTTTTGTGAAAATATCAGCTCTTTGAAAATCAGTATGAATCTTTTCCATGCGAATATCCTTCTTTTCTACATGATCACGTATGAAATGGTGTTTCACATCAACATGCTTACAACGTGTGTGCAGAACAGGATTTTGTGTAATGGCAATTGCACTATTACTATCACAGAATATAGGAACATTTGATTCACAAATATTATAATCTCTAAGCTGTTGAATAAGCCATAATAATTGACTACAGCAACTACCAGCAGCCATGTACTCGGCTTCAGTAGTAGAGGTAGCAACACTTGTCTGCTTTTTCGAAAACCATGAAATGAGTTTTGTGCCTAAGAATTGACAAGAACCAGATGTAGATTTCCTATCTATTCTACAACCACCAAAATCAGAATCAGAGTAGCCACTTAGAGATAAATCATCATTCGAAGGATACCATATACCACGATTGATGGTTCCTTTCAAATATTTCAATATCCTTTTAGTGGTTTCCATATGACTCTCTTTTGGATTAGCTTGAAAGCGAGCACATACACCAACAGAAAATGCAATATCAGGTCTACTAGCAGTTAAGTAGAGTAATGAACCAATTAGACCACGGTAATGAGTTTGATCAGTACACTTACCTTGTTCGTCTGGGTCCATTCTGTATGTAGGTAGCATTGGTACGCCAGCAGACTTGCATGTCTTAATACCATACTTGTCTAGAAGATTTCTAGTATACTTTGCTTGATTTATGAAAATCCCTTCAGGGGTCTGTTTTACTTGAAGTCCAAGAAAGTAATTCATTTCACCCATCATAGACATCTCAAATTTACTTTGCATGAGTGTTGAGAAACTTTCACTCAGCTCTTTGTTAGGTGAACCAAAAATGATGTCATCTACGTAAATTTGGACGAGTAAAATGTCTTTCCCTTCTTGTCTTCTAAACAAGGTTCTGTCTACCTTGCCTTTAGTAAAACCATTTTCTAATAGAAATTGAGAAAGAGTATCGTACCAGGCTCTTGGAGCTTGCTTTAGTCCATATAAGGCCTTCTTTAATTTGTATACCTGATTACCTTTGACTTCGAAACCTGGGGGTTGTTCAACATATACTTCTTCCACAAGAATACCGTTAAGAAATGCACTTTTAACATCCATTTGATATACAGTAAATTTCATGTAAGCAGCATATGCAAGAAACAATCTAATGGCTTCTAGTCTAGCAACAGGAGCATAAGTTTCATCATAATCTATGCCTTCAGCTTGTGAATAGCCTTGGGCGACTAGTCTAGCCTTATTACGAACAACTACATCATTCTCATCTTTCTTATTCTTGAAAATCCATCTGGTGCCAACTACATTATGATGTTTTGGTCTATCAACAAGTTCCCAGACGTCGTTTCGAACAAACTGATTCAACTCGTCTTGCATAGCAATGATCCAATTACTATCAGCCAATGCCTCATTAATGGTTTTTGGCTCGATAGATGAGAGGAAACAACACCAGCAAAACAGAGATGGACTAGATTGTTCTTGCGACTCAAAGAGTTGTCTTCTAGTCTTAACACCAACAGTAGAGTCACCAATAATATTTTCAGTATTATGCGCTGATTTCCATGTATTTATATTCTTAACAAAAATACTATCATCTATATCATGTACAGCATCATGCATGTCAACATCATTATCATCAGAAGATTTAATAGGAGTAGACGAGTCGACTAGTTTAGGTATGTCAACTGGTCTAGTAGAGTTACCTTGAGCACTCACCTTCTTCTGGTCGTCTGACTCGAGAGCTTTTATAAACGGATTGTAAGCTTGAACGGATTCATATACCTCTGAGTCTTTGTCAGTTTCGACAGTTAGCTCAGTAGCTTTCTCACTAATCTTGTTGGTAGACGGGTCCTGTTGAGATTCTTCGAAAACCACATGTGGTGTTTCTTCCACACAAAGGGTTGAGTAGTTGAATACTCTAAATGCTTTGCTAGTCGAGGAGTATCCTAAGAATATCCCCTCGTCTGCTTTAGCATCGAATGCATTCAACTTGCTTTTCCCATTGTTATGGATGAAACACTTGCATCCAAATATATGAAAATATGAAACTCTGGGTTTTCTACCTTTCCATACCTCATAGGGCGTCTTACCTAGTGCTTTATTGATAGCACTTCTATTTTGTGAGTGGCATGCAGTGTTGATAGCTTCTGCCCAAAATTTCTGAGGCGTATTATACTCTGTCAGCATGGTCCTGCAGGCCTCCTTAAGAGTCCTGTTCCTTCGTTCTGCTACTCCATTTTGCTGTGGTGTCCTAGCTGCACTAGTAAGGTGCTGGATGCCACGCTTAGAACAAAATTCTTTAATATAGCAGTTAATGAATTCAGTACCCTTGTCACTACGGATCTTGACAATTGACTGATTCTTCTCAACCTGTAACTTCTTCAATAGATCAGGCAAAAGTGTTTGTGTATCACTCTTCTTGTGTAAGAAGACTACCCAAGTGAACTTAGAATAGTCGTCTACCACAACAAGTGTGTACCTTCTACCGTTCAAAGTTGGAGGAGTTATTGGGCCATGTAAGTCCATATGTAGAAGTTCAAGAACTCTACTGGTTGAGAGGGATGGAATAGATTTGAAAGAACCCTTCACCTGTTTACCTTTTTGACAGGAGGTGCATACATGTGACTTATAGTAGACTTCATTGGGAACACCTTCCACAAGGTAGTCTCTGGCTATCTTATTAAGGACCTTAAAGTTTAGATGACAAAGGCGTCTATGCCAGAGCCAGCCAAGTTCTTTAGGATTCTTAGTAAGTAGACAGGTGTCCCTCGGACAACTGTTCCAGTTCACTATGTACACACTTCCTTGTCTAATGCCGACTAGTAGGACTGTGTGCGTTTTCTTGTCGATGATTTCACATTTCTGACTCTTGAACTGCACCTTGTATCCACGATCACAAAATTGTGAAACAGAGAGTAAATTGTATTTCAAGCCTTCAACATACGAAACATCTTGAATTTCTATGTCACCATTCCGAATGTAACCAAATCCTTTAGTAACAGCAATGGAGCTATCACCAAATATCACTTTTGGTCCTTCTTGCTCACGATAGCTTGATAAGAGAGTCTTAGTACCAGTCATGTGGTGCGAACAACCACTGTCTATGTACCAAGTTTCTCCTGTTGAGCCACCTTTCTTGTATAGATCGAGTCGACCCTGCAATAGATGATAATACATAATTTAGGTACCCTCCTTGTTTATTGGGGTCCTTGGGGGTTAGTCGAGTTCAATGGAATCCAAATGTACATTGGAGTCCTGAAAAAGTTTGACCTTCTAAGCTTTCGACCATATTTGTTGCAAAATAAGACCTTGTTGTCCTTATCTGGCCTATCAGTCGAGTTCGGGTCTACTCTTTGGAGATAGCCTTTTGACTTAATCTCTACTTGAGCAGGCACTTGTCTATGATAGTCAGAATAGGGTTTATATGCATTAGGTCCATACGGTTTATAGACATGTTTAGGTCTTTCTTCTCCTTTGATATCATATGACAAAGGTGGAGGATATAGAACAGCTTGTGTACGATATTTTGGACCTTCCTGTCTAGGTCTAGACGAGTAGAGTTGAGACTGCCTTATGAAAGGAGGTCTAGACTCTTGTCGTCTAGTCTGTACTTGTCTAGTACTAGTCTCCTCAGGATACCAGTCCTCGTATCTGACCTGATTTGGTCGTCCACGATTCCTAGTCCTTTGAAGATTAGTTCTAGGTTGAACAGGCTTGTTGTTACCATTCTTTTTACCTCCCTTGGTAATTGGAATGTTAACTCGAGCTTGTCTTGGTACAGTACCTTTTGATGGAGTGTCAATATCGTATATCAAAGGTTCTTTTCCTTTATCATTAGTCAAAGAGCTTGAGATGAAAATAGTAGGGTTCTTAGGAACTAGAGTAGACGAGCTGGGTGTCTCAGCTCCTATGCCTGTCTTGTCAGCAGGAGCCCTATACCTATCTGAAAATTCAAGGTTAACCTTAGATGAGTTAACCAGGTCAGTAAGTTTAAGGTCTAATGTGACAACCTCGGTTTCTAAGAACTTATTACGTTCTTCAAGCTTTTTGAGCTTGCTTTGTAAGACATTGAATTCATGTTTCTCAGTCGCATGTGTCTTAAGTAGGTCTTGATACAACTTGTCTGTCAATGCACACTTGTCTTTGAGTTGTCTCAACTCTTCTTGCAAGCGTTCATTTAGGACTGTTGTATTAGGATCTACTTTAGACTGTGCTTCCTTAAGATCTATGATTTCTTGTCTTAAGGTGATGTTTTCGTCACTGACTTCAATGAATGCCTTGTTGGCAAGTAGGAGGTCGTCTTCAACTGCACTAGTAGAGTGCTGAAGACTACTCCCTACTTGGCTACTGGCAGTGTCACTTTCATCAGAATCTGATTCATCACATGATTGAAAGGAAGTAACAGATGATACCTCTTGGTCGATTTTAGCCATGAAGCATAAACCATCATCAACTATGAATGCTTCATCGTGATCTGGTTCAGACGGGTAGCTAGATGAGGATGATGGCAACTCGTCTGAGTCAGAGTCAGAGTCATTATTGGCCATCATTGCCTTTTTACCACGGTTGTATCTTCTTTCCCTTCGTGCTTTGCGTTCTTCTCGATCATCAGTACTCAGGTCTGGACATTCATATATGTAGTGACCTGGTTTCTCACAGTTATAGCACACGAGATCATTAGTAGCCTTTTTAATAGGAGAGTTGTTCCTTCGTTTATCACGTCTATCAGAACGAGTAATTTTCCTACCATCAGACTCTCTATCTTGTCTGTTACCTTTCGAGACTTCGTCTCTCCTTTCGGACGAGTTTCGGTCTCGTCTGGTTTCAGACGAGTTCTTAGAAGCAGACCCTCTATGCTCTCTATAGAACTTCTTATATCTTCCAAATCGTTTATTCAGCCTATCAAACTTTCTAACCATGAGGCTTACCTGATCCTTCAGGCTAAGATCAGTATCTAACTCGTCTTTCACAGAAGCAGACCTAGTCTTAGTCTTAGACCTGTCTACCTTAGACGAACTAGCCTTAAAAGCAACGTTCTTAGATACAGCATGTTCTCTGTCACTACTTACTATGGGTTCATCTTCGTCTAGATCAAACTCATGAGCCTTTAGAGTTTGAAACATAGTCTCTGCTGTCCATACGTCTATATCTTGGGTATTCTTAACAAGCATTTTTACCATCTTCCAACGACTATCAAGGCTTTTGAGAATCCTAAGATTGATTTCACGTGGAGTATAAGATTTACCAAGGACTTCCAAGTCATTCATGATTTTGGTAAAACGAGTATCCAACTGGTCTATTGTTTCACCAGCTTTCATATGAAATGATTCGAATCTTTGGACAGCAGTGGAAAGCTTGCTTTCTTTGATTAGGGATGTCCCTTCACAAATGATAGCTAAGCGGTCCCACATTTCTTTGGCAGTTTTACATTTTAACACTTTTCCCAGATACTCATTAGGAAGGGTGTGTAAGATGTAATTCTTGGCCAAGCTATCCAAATTATTCTGTCTCATTTCTTCAGATGTAAGTTCTGACCTTGGTTTCTTGACGAGAGTACCCACGGGTTGATTTGCGTCGAGGGCAGCAGTGTTTGGGATCATGGTCACAATTGGACCTTCAGTGATGACAGAGATCATTAAGTCATGAGTGGAGCTGAAGATGGCTTCCATCCTTAGCTTCCAATAGTCGTAATCCTGTACCTGGAACTTAGGTAGTTTGTTAGCGCTGATCTCAAGAGACATGATTTCAAGAAATAAGTGCTAAGTAGAGTTATGATCAAGAACAGTAGATAAGTCAAGAACAGGGAGCACGAAACACAGATGATACAAGTATATGATCAAGAACACGTATACAAGAACAGTCAAGGACCAAGACTTCACCCTAAGTCTTGAGTCGGTTATCAAGAAACAGCAGTTCGTAAACTACTGCTCTGATACCACTTGTTGGTCCCAAGTTGAGTTAATAACGAGTAAGCTAGTGAAAATGTCTAGAGGGGGGTGAATAGACTTTTCAAAATTCTTTCGAAATATCAAAGTACAATGTGCGGAATACGAAATTATCAATCAGCCCAATTCAAGATTATACTCAACTTATTTTCGAGAACTCTGTTCTATACTCAACTAGTCTAGATCAGTTAAGTAGTTAACCAATTAAGCAATAAAAACAGTAAAGTAAATCAAACACAAGATTTATAGTGGTTCGACAACTTGTCTACATCCACTCTCACAAACCCAGTTGTGATGTTTCCACTAAACTCTTCCAATCGAGTACAAGTGTATGTTCCTGTCTTTAAAGTCCCAAGAAGAAGACTTAGATCTTCAACAGACTATACCTCCAGATATGTCTACGATCTTACTAGAAATTTTACAAGTATCTAGCACCTTGAAAATAACAAACAAAAACTAAAAACTTCTCTGTTCTTCAGTAGTAGCCTTCTTGATTCTTCACTTGTCTTCTGGCTATCTTTCTGAACTTCAATCAACTCTGAGAGTAAACTTCAAATATATTTCTTGATAATGTTTCACTTGAGTATGAACGTCAGTGTATCAGTAGTTTTCAATTGATCACCATCATGAAGTATTTATAGACTTCAATCTTCAAGAACTTAGTAAGTTGTAACCAACTTTTCTTGATAACTACCTTCAACTGAATCTTCTTATCAATCCACGCGTTTCTGTTATGAATTAGTTATTCCATAACTAACTTCTATATCTTTATCACTTCACGCGTATTTGTAACTATCTCCAAGTTGATTTGTCTTGAGTAGACTTGTATATGTACTTGTCTTGTAGTCCACCTGTCTTGAGTAGTAGACTGGTCTTCTCTTCTTGTGTAGTAGACTTCTAATAAAACCAATCTAGTCCTATCATCTAACCTAACAAGACTATTACATTACTTTAAGCTTTTATAATACAAGCTTAGTCAACTTATAAACTATACAAAGAATCTAATCTATTACATATAGAAATATCATGAGCTCTATACAACATTTAAATAGCTCAGTAACAATCTAACATATATGAACAGATATGAAGTACTTATAAATCGTACTTATCTTTTAATGAATACTTTTCTTTTAAACTTGTACTTGTCTTTTGAATTCTACTGATCTGTACAAGATGACTTCAACTCAACTAGACTAGATTAGTCAACACTTAGAAAATATTCAAGTCTTCTTTTTGGCTTATCAAAACTTTATCTTTTATCTTTTATTCATCATTTAGGACTTGTTCTAGGATTCATATCCCAACAAGTAACTAGCACACTTGTTTACAACAAATCACAAACTAAAACGTAAAGTAAAACTTCTCTATGAGTAGTAGCCTTTGATTTCTTCTCTTCAAAACGATGGCTCCTTCTCAGTTTGATCTCCTTTACTCTGTGAGTTCTTGAATGCTTCGAATACTTTGATTGCTCTTAGATCAGTAGTTTTTCAGTAGTCTTTTCAAGTAGAAGATCATACGATATTTATAGACTTTATTATGATAGTTAGCAGTTTGTGAACTAACTCTCAACTAACTCTAAACCGTTTCTTGTTGTAACTTCCTTTTTGTAACCAACTTATCTTATCTTCAAGTCAGCATATCTTCAAACATATCTTCAGTTATGCCTTAATAAGTTTTCCAAACTTATTCTTCAATCATACTAACTCAGCACAGTAAACTACTCTTCTTAGTTTTACTGTTCTTAGTCAGTCAGCACAGTTCTTCCAAAACTGTTCTAACTTCTCCAGAATTCTTCTAAGCTTCTCTTCAACTCTTCAAAGCCTTCTCATTCTGAAGTTGTCTTCTGAGTCTTCAATAGTCTTCTGATCTTCCTTAGAATCTATTTCTAATTTACTGTTCTAAACTATTACAATACTGAATACAATAGAATACAAACTTACATATATAAAACCTATATATACATCAAATGAACTATATACAGATGAGTACATCTAAGTCCTATACTATAAGCTGTCTATACAATACAAACATCAGCTTAGTTCCTAACAGTTCATATATCAGATCAGTAACACATAAGATCAGTAAACTCATAATATAAGTTCTCTTAAGATGACTTAATTAAGATGACTTCCAACCACATATATCATTAACTTTAAGTTGCTTTTGGCCATCAAAACATACAATCATCAACTAGAACATTGTTTCAAGGATTCATATCCCAACAATTTCCCCCTTTTTGATGAAGCCAAAACTACTTAAATGTTAATAAATCAGTAGTTAAGTATGTAGTCAATCATAACAGTTCATCAAGTCAAAATTCTCGATTCATATTCATAATCAGATCAGATAATGCACATATTACACATAATCATAAAATATGGAATACAGAAAATATAGAAAATAAAGATTAAGGTAAGAAATGTTATCTTGTCAGCTTAGTCCTTCATCTTCATTCTTCAAATTCTGAATGTCAAATAAAGTCTTGTTTTGATGTCCATCATGTGTTGATGATCAGTGATGCCTTCATCCTTAATGGTCTTCTCAATGATGTTACCAACTTCTTTGTAGTCTGGTTCTCCATTCTCAAGCCTTGGAGGATCCCAGATTGGTTCTTCTGGACACAAGATTGTTATTTCAACAGCAGTAGTAATTAAGATATCTTCCCATAAATCTCTTGCTATGTTTATCATGAACTCTTCGAAATCATCAAATTCTGCTTCTCTACTAGAATAATCACCAAACTTCTTCACAATGAAATTAGCAATCTGCCATCTTTTCTTCAAATTATTCCAGAAATCCATACTCTCTAGTAAAACTATGAACTCAACATAATTTTCATCCTTGAAATTTTTATCAATTATCTTTCCAACAACTTTCTTTTGGGCTTTCATCTTTCTTTTTAAAGCAGCAACTCTGTTATCAAATCTTTTACTCAATGATTCAACATCTTTCAACTTTTTCTTTTTCAATTCAGTTTCAACTCTTTTCTTTTTCAATAATTCCATCTTTTTCTAAGCTTCAACCATTTCTTCTTCTGTAGGCTTGCTACTTGAAACCACATGTTTCAATTTACTTCTGGATCTAATAACTCTACCAGTTTCTTCAGCTTCTTGCTCATCTTCATCACTTAAGATCAATTTTCTCTTTTTCTTTCCAGAACTCTCAGCAATCGAAGTTCCAGTAGCCTGAACAACAGCTTCATGAGCTTGTTGTTTCCTAAGCTTGATCTTTTTATTCAGACTTGCAATCTCTTCTTTCAATTCATATTGACTAACAACTAACTGAGCTTGTTGTTGTTGTGTCTATTCCATCACTCTTCATATCTTGTCTTCCCCCTTATTGGCTTCATCATGCTATTCCTTCAAGGGTGATATGTGTTGCTCTAACTTGTTGTGCAACTCTTTAGACAGTTTCTTTTCTTGAAGACGATGGAGATCATAAATCTTAGATATTGTATGCTCCATTACTTGCTCATAAGAATTCACAGCTGTCAACTTTGCAAGCTTCTCAGTTGCTTCCTGAAATTGTTTCAGAGTGATTTCCTTCTTGGCTTGTAACTCTTCATTGTGATTTTTCAACATTTCAAAGTCAGAGTTCTCTTGAGCTGTCTCAGCAGGAACTGCTCTTACTTCTTCTTGAACATCTTCAAGAACAGGAGTTTCTGCAATCTTAATTGGTGTGCTCTCCAACTCATCAGCACCCAATTCTTGTTCCTTAAAGAGTTCTGTTTCTTCAACTACAACTGTGTTCTCAAACACCTCAGTTGCACTGTCTTCAGCTATAATAACTTCCATATCAGCTTCTTAAGCAAGCTCATCCTCAACCTCCACATTGACATCAATATCAATATTTTCATCAGTAGTGGCAATGTCTTCCACAACGTATTTAAATCCAGTTATTCTTTCCACCAGTTGCACCACTGATTCTGGAGTGAACAACTCAGTGAACGAGTTAACACCAGCTGCCTCTTTCTGCTCTTGTTCCCAGTCATTAAAAACTGAAAAACCGCCCATACCTTCAGCAACAACCAACATCTCTTTCATATCTACTCTTCTTAGATACACCCAAGTGCCTATCCTAAGAAGTTGTTCAAATATAGTAGAACTTTCATCTAAACCATGAAATTCCTTAAGAAGAGCATTTCTCAATCTCATCCTTATATCTTCTTCCTTATCACAAATTGGATAATCCATTAAAAGTACAGATTTGGGTTGGATGAATTCAGTTTCAGGAGATGAAGTGATATCAATTGGTTCAGAAGAAGGTATAAATTCATGTTCAGTAAAGTGATCATGAACTAGTTCAGGAGAAAAATGTGGAATGGGTTGATTTTGAGGACTTGATTGGGGAGTGGGATGAAAAGAAGTGTTCTGAGTGGATGAATAAAGAGTGTTCTGGCGAATGGGAGAGTAGTGAACTGACTCATCAGAACAGGTAGGCTGTTGATCAATAGGTTGTGCCGGAATAGGGTCAGAATTGGAAGGAGTGGAAGAAGTATCCATGCGCACTTTCCTAGGTTTAGACATACTCCTACCTTTTGTTCTTTTATTGATAACAACAAGGCTGGAAGTACTTACCTCTTGCTCTACAGAATCCTCCTTCTCTTCTGCAGCAATTGAATGTTCTGACTGCTCTGAGGCAACTCTAGCAGACATGCCTCTCCTCAATCCAGCTCTGATCGGATCATGCCTAGCTTTTGTCCTTGCTTCAGGCACCTCATCATCAGATTGAAACATTGAACCACCAGAACCTTCAGGTTGGTGATGTTCTTGAGGTTGTTCCTGTTCAAATTTCACAGATTCCTTTTTGAACATAAATTTACCCTGATGAAATTTCTTTTGTGGACTCCAATCTACTTTCTTGTCTGCTAGTTGTGGCAAAAGAATGCTCAGCTTGTTTCCGAAACCTAATAGTGCTTTGATCGAAAATTCCTTGGTGTCTTCATCAAACAACACCTTGTCCTTCTCACTCAGTAATCTACCCAAGAAAAATCCTTGCCAGTCTCCGTCGACTCGATCAATAATCGCGGCCATTACTCGAATCTTCAAATAAGTGAGAGCATCATGGCTATAATGTTGCCCTAACAGACATTTTCCCGCAATGTCCATTAACAACTGAAGACCCGTTGGTAGAATAGCCTTTTTGAGATTATTCAAAGACTTGGGTTCTTCACCAGTCCATTTACCCACACAAGCTTTCTCTTGGCCTGCCATGTAGTTCAGAATACTTACAGGTCCGTCGGGTAAATCGAATGTTATTCCAGGAGTTTCTCTGGTTACTGAAACTCTGTGTCCTAAGAGTATCGAGCGGACGCCATTGATGTCACCTTGGAGCTGTAAATAGAATTCCATAGCCTCAGGTTCAAAAACCATCTTGGGGTATAATTCTAAATACTTTCGTAGCCCACTTTGTTCACACATGGTGATGATTGCTTGATTCTCCGGATTCTGTCTTTCGATGAAATATACCGCGTTTTCGACGAAAATACCATTCTCTTTGATCCACTTGGTCGAATTGAAAGTACCTAAAACTTCATTGGATTAGTTTAGAATATCGATGATCTCCATTAAGAGAGGTGTAGAAATGTAGAGGATAGAGTAGTAGAGTTTCGAGAAAGTTTTTGAGCTTTGAGTTTCCAGAAATGAAAAGTGAAGAAGATGAAGTAACTGATAGAGTGGATATCGAATTCAAAACAAATCTAGGGCTTGGATTGAATTATATTCTCACGTTGTGTGGTTTGGATTGAGTCTTGAAATCCGCAATGTTAAAAATGTTCCAGATTCAATAACCCTTTTCCAAATTTTGGAGCCAACTTGTGATGATAAATACACCGTTTAAAATTAGGTCAAAATAGAGGAGTTTATTAATCTTCTCTATAAATAATCTAATCTTGAACAGATCTTGACTTAGAAATTTTCTAAGGTAACATACTGTTCTGATGTGTATCAGCACAATTGTTCTTAAGCCCAATTTACTTCATTTTCTTGCTTGTAATATAATGATTTGCACTTATCTGGATTCAGCTGAGTACTGTGATCAACTGAGTACACCTTTCGAAGAATAGATCAATAGATGGGTCAGCACAGTAATCCTCAGATCAGTTGCTAACTCTTTTGTTTAACACCCTTTTTTTTTACAACAACAAAATACTCTCAGATTAGTATTGTGACTCAGATCAGTTCTATTCTGTAGACAGATTTTCCTATAATCAAATCAGTTCTATAGACAGTTTATGTTGGGATATGAATCCTAATACAAGTCCTAAATGATGAAAAGATGAGTTGAAGTTTTGATAAGCCAAAAGAAGACTTGAATAATTTTCTAAGTGTTGACTGATCTAGTATAGTTATGAAGTTGTCTTGAGCAGATCAGTAGAGTACAAAGTAAAAGTAAAAGTTCAAGTATGATTGAAAGACAAGTACGAATTATAAGTACTATGGTATATTTGTTAGGTTGTTGTACTGAGCTATTTGAACGATGTATAGAAGCTCATTATTGTTTTGATTTGTAATCGCATATCTCATTGTATAGATCTTAAGGTGACTAAGCTGAAATTGTAAAACTTAAAGTAATGTAATAGTCTTGTTAGGATTAGTTCTTGTTAGAAGTTTACTACTGAAGAAGAAGACTGAAGATTGCGCAAGACAAGACAAGTGCTGAAGAAAGCTGGAATATTCTATGTGTCGAAGCAAGACAAGACAAGTTCGCAATTGATTAAAGTTGGAAACGCGTATGAGGATAAGTATTGAAGAGTTAGTTATGGAATAACTAATTAACTGAAGAAACGCGTGGAAGGATAAGAAGACGCGGTTAGAAGTTGGTTACCAAGATAAGTTGGTTACGTAACAGAATGTTCTTGAAGATTGAAGCTTATAAATACCCCATGGTATTCAACGATTCAAGACTACTGAAAAACTACTGTTACCAAGATATTTGAAGCATTCTAAAGAAATATTCAAAGCAAACAAACTCTCAGAGTTCAAGTTTAGAAAGTTCAAGCCAGAAGACAAGTGAAGATTCAAAGAAGGCTACTACTAAGCTAAAGAGAAGTTTTACTTTTATAATTTTGTTCAAGTTGCTAATTACTTGTAAAATAGCTAGTTAGATCGAAGATACACTTGGAAGTGTAGTCGAGAAGATCAAAGTCTTATTTCTTGGGACTTAAAGTCACAAGAACACACTACTCGAAGAGAAGAGTAATAAGAATTTCAAGACTGGAGTTGTGACAGTGGATGTAGACAAGTTGTCGAACCACTATAAATCGTTGTGTGTTGTTTACTTTACTGTTCTATTTGTGTTTGATTGATTAACTGCTTAATTGATTAATTGATATCTAGAATAGACAAGATCAGTGTTCGTCGAATTAGTTGAGTATAAACTGTTGGGCTCATTGTTAATTCTGATATTTCCGCATAGTGTACCTTGATATATTGAAAGATTTTGAAAAGTCTATTCACCCCCCTCTAGACATTTTCATAGCTTACTCAATATTATAAACTCAACTAGGGACCTACAAGTGGTATCAGAGTAGTAGTTTTCGAACTGCTGTTTCTTGATAACATCTTGAAGACTTTGGGTGAAGTCTTGGTTCTTGATTGTTCTAATTCTTATCACATTTCTTGAAATATATGTATCATGATTTTCTTGCTATATTTCTATCTAACAAACTGCAAAACCATGTCTATGGAGATAAATGCTAACAAACTTCCCAAGTTCTCTGTTCAGGACTACGACTACTGGAAGTTGAGGATGGAAGCCATCTTCAGCTCAACACATGACCTGATGGTCTCCGTGATTAAAGAAGGACCAGTCGTCACGATGGTTCAAAATACTGCTGCCCTGGACCCATCTAAAGCCGTTGGCGTGCTCGTCCCTAAACCAAGGTCTGAACTCACTTCTGAAGAAATGAGGCAGAACAATTTGGACAGTTTGGCAAAGAAATATATTTTACACACCCTTCCCAACGAGTATCTTGGGAAAGTGTTAAAATGTAAGACAACCAAAGAAATGTGGGATCGTCTTGCTATCATTTGTGAAGGGACAACCCTGATCAAAGAAAGTAAACTTTCCATAGCTGTTCAAAGGTTCGAATCATTTAAGATGAAGGCTGGTGAAAATATAGACCAGTTAGATACTCGTTTCACACGTGTTATGAATGACTTGGAAGTGCTTGGTAAATCTTATACTAATCGTGAAATTAACTTGAGAATTCTTAAGAGTCTTGATGCTAGATGGAAGATGGTCAAGATGATCATCAAGAATACTCAGGACATCGATGAATGGTCTGCTGAAACGATGTTCCAAACTCTTAAGGCACATGAGTTCGATCAAGATGAGGATGAACCTATAGCCAGTAGTGATAGGGAGAATGTTGTGTCGAAAAATGTTGCTTTTAAGTCTACTTCGTCTAAGAGCTCTCGAGTAGACAGGTCTAAGTCTAAGACTAAGTCTGCTAGCATAAAAGACGAGTTAAATAAATCTGATGTAAGTCTGAAGGATCAGATGAACCTTATGGTTAGGAAGTTCGACAGGCTGAACAAGCGCTATGGTAGATATAAGAAGTTCTACAAAGACTATAGAGGTTCTGGTAATAAGAACTCGTCTGAGACTAGACGAGACCGAAACTCGTCCGAAAGGAGAGACGAAGTCTCGAAAAGTAACAGACGAGATAGAGAGTCTAACGATAGGAAGATTAAGCGTTCTGATAGACGAGATAAGAGAAGGGATAAATCTCCTGATAAAAAGTCTACTAACGATCCTTTGTGCTATAACTGTGAGAAACCAGGTCACTACATCTACGAATGTCCGGACCTGAGTACTGATGATCGTGAAGAAAGAAAAGCAAGAAGGGACCGAAGATAAAACAGGGGTAAGAAGGCAATGATGGCTAATAAGGACTCTGAAACGGAATCAGACGAGTTACCATTGTCCTCCTCCAGTTACCCGTCTGATCAAGATGAAGTAGAAGCATTCATAGTAGATGATGGTCTATGCTGCATGGCCAAAATCGAGCAAGAGGTATCATCTGCAACTTCATTTCAATCATGTGATGAATCAGAATCTGATGAAAGTGATACTGCCTATAGTGGAGTA
The DNA here is from genome assembly GCA_963675135.1 of Galeopsis tetrahit. NCBI lineage: Eukaryota > Viridiplantae > Streptophyta > Magnoliopsida > Lamiales > Lamiaceae > Galeopsis > Galeopsis tetrahit. The sequence continues at coordinate 33,222,399 of OY776127.1, forward strand.
GGGAGTAGTCTTCATCACTCTACTGGTGTGACTGAAGAAGACCTCCTACTTGCTAATAAGGCATTCATTGAAGTCAGTGACGAGAACATCATCTTAAAAAAAGAAATCATTGATCTTAAAGAAGAACAGTCCAAAGTAGGTCCTAATATAACAGTCCTAAACGAACGTTTGCAAGAAGAGTTGAGACAACTCAAAGACAAGTTTGCGTCAACAGACAAGTTATATCAAGACCTACTTAAGACACATGCTACTGAGACAAATGAATTCAATGTTTTAAAGAGCAAGTGCAAAAAACTTGAAGAACGCAATAAGTTCTTGGAGACTGAGGTCGTAAATTTGGACCTTAAACTGTCTGACTTGGTTAAATCCTCAGTGATTAATCAAAAATTATCAGATAGGTACACGGCTCCAAATGACAAGACAGGGTTGGGTGCATATACACCTGACTCACCTACTCAAGTCATTGAGAACCCTATTGAGGTTAGTTCAAGCTCTTTGACACATGATAAAGGTAAAAGACCAATGGAACACGATACTAGAACGACATCCAAAGGCATTGTACAAGAACAGACTAGAATCAACAGTCCAATTGCCAAAGTTGGCAAAAGGAAGGTTGACAACAGACCTGTTCCGTTCAGAACAAGTCGAAAGAGGACCATTAATCGTGGACGACCAAACCAGGTCAGATACGAGGATTGGTATCCTGAAGAGACGAGTTCTAGACAAGTACAGACTAGATGGAAAAAGACTAGACCTCTTTTCATAAGGCAGTCTCAGCTCTACTCGTCTAGGCCTAGGAATGTTGCTCCCAAGTATCGCATTCAACCAGTCTTGTATCGTCCACCTGAATCCTATGATATCAAAGGAGAGGAAAGACCTAAACATGTCTATAAACCGTATGGCCCCAATGCGTACAAACCCTACCCTGACTATCAAAGGCCCATGCCTACTCAAGTAGAGGTTAAGTCAAAAGGCTACCTCAGACGAGTAGACCCAAGGACTGATGATAGGCCAGACAAGGACAACATGGTCTTATTTTGTAACAAGCATGGTAGTAAGCTTAAAAGATCAAACTTGTTCAGGACTCCAATGTATATTTGGATTCCATTGAACTCGACTAACCTCCCAGGACCCCAATAGACAAGAAGGGTACCTAAATTATTAAATATCATCTATGCAGGGTCGACTTGACTTGTACAAGAATGGTGGCTCAATAGGAGAAACTTGGTACATAGACAGTGGTTGTTCGCACCACATGACTGGTACTAAGGCTCTTCTATCAAGCTACCATGAGCAAGAAGTGTTGGAACACGCCGACGAAGGCGGTCCGTCACCGGGATCGCTGTCGGATGCCAAACGTATAAAGGAATAAAAAACTTAAACATGCTTCTAAAACATAGTTTAGATCTGTTACCCTTGAAGATCGAGGCGTTGATTCCAATCTACAGATCTTCTAGTCTGTCTCCCAACTTCGCTCGAACACCGGGTGGACGGCGTGCTATCAAACGTGGAGAGGGTGCCTCAATTTCGTCTCCTTGAAACCCTAGCCGTTTTTCTCTATTTCGTGTGTGCTAGGGTTTCAAAACTGAATTGAGGCTCCTATTTATAATTTCCATAAGTTTCATGGGCCAGACTAGGGATCCATTAGAAGGTATAGGGCTTGGGCTTCTTACAGGCCCAAATACTCTTATGTTCAGCCCAGAACATATAATTTGGCCCGAGAACATTAATTCATTCCACTAGAGAATTAATGTTGCACTCCCGTCCTATCCCAAACTGAATCAGGGCTTCTATTAGACTTTATAATTCCCCGTGTTAAAGATATCGCACGTCCATTAATTATTAAAGCTTCTGACTTCTTTAAATAATTAATCTCTATAATTCCTTTGAGTAGTACCACTCAACCTCGTTGTCGTACGGATTAAATCCACCTGCAGGGTTTAGTACGACAATCCTTTATGAGTTTCCTCAAGGGGACGTCATCAGCCTGGATGTACAGGACACGGTGCCCTAATGCCAATAAGTAGACATCATGCGAGCGATGCCACTACCCAAAATACGGAGCGTGAAGAATCTAACAAGATTCTCACCTATGGTACATCAAAACCCCACACATCTAAATATCACACTTAGGGTTAAGAATCATAAAAGTCACCAAGACTTCTAGTTCTTCATAACAGTTAGAACAGAAGAACATGTCTTATCTGTGATCCATTCAATACGCCACAGCGCACTAGTATAAACTAATGGCCAAGACAAACCACTAACAAGTTTACACTACAACTTAAACCAATAGTTTTGTCCATAACTATCTCAGTTGTGAATACATTTTATATCTTACAAGGAACTGACAATGTGATCTTCTGTGTGACTACAAACCCACCACATCGTCTACAATGCAAGATAAGCAGACATACAAGTAATCACAAAGAATGCGATAATGTGAAAAACCATTTATTTCAGATAAAAAGGAAATCAAATATACGTCACAAAAGCCTACTAAAAGTTTGCTTTACAGTATACACTAACAATCTCCCACTTATACTAAAGCTTAACTTTTAGTATACACATAAAGACATCAACATTTCTCCCACTTATACTCAAAGTCTAGCTTGTAATACATCGTAAACCAAGACCCTCTACATGTTTCTCAAAGACTTTTATTGCCAGCGTCTTTTTGAAAGGATCAGCCAAGTTATCCAACGACGCAATCTTAGCTACAGCCACGTCTCCTCGATTTACGATATCTCGTATAATGTGGTACTTTCGCTCTATGTGTTTACTTGCTCTATGGGCTCTAGGTTCTTTCGAGTTTGCCACTGCACCCGCGTTATCACAATAAACAGTGATACACATCGGCATACTCTGAGATACCCCTAATTCCAGAAAGAAATTACGCAGCCAGACAGCCTCCTTTGCAGCCTCTGAGGCAGCTACGTACTCGGCTTCCATAGTGGAGTCCGCGATGCATTTCTGCTTCACACTTCTCCAAGATATGGCTGCGCCTCCCAGCATAAACACATAACCCGAGGTTGACTTCCGTTCATCTCGATCAGCTTGGAAATCTGAATCGGTATAACCCAAAGGAATCAAACTATTTGACTGGTATACTAGCATATAATCTCGAGTCTTTTTCAAGTACTTGAGAATATGCTTAACAGCAGTCCAGTGTCCTTGACCAGGGTTAGACTGATATCTTGCTACCATGCCGACTGCATAGCAAATATCAGGCCTCATACACAGCATCGCATACATAAGGCTTCCTACAGCCGAAGCATAAGGAACCTTAGCCATCTCCTCTATCTCCTTCTGTGTCTTAGGACACATATCTTTAGATAGAGGGACTCTATGTCTGAAAGGTAGCACACCCTTCTTGGAATTCTGCATGCCAGAACGAGCAATCACAGTATCAATGTAAGACGCTTGAGATAAACACAACATTCTCTTTTTTCGATCACGAGTGACCTTAATACCAAGAATGTACGATGCTTCTCCCATATCCTTCATTTGAAACTGTTCTGAAAGCAACACCTTTACGTTTGATAATACTTTCACATTGTTGCCAATAAGAAGAATATCATCTACGTATAGTACTAAGAATACCACTACGTCTCCGTCACTCTTTTTGTACACACAACTTTCATTTTGACATTGTTCAAATCCAAAAGATTTGATCACCTCGTCAAAACGAATGTTCCAAGACCTGGAAGCTTGTTTTAGCCCATAAAGAGACTTTTTCAACTTCCAGACTAGATGCTCTTGGCCTTTCTTCACATAACCCTCGGGTTGCTGCATATAGATGTCCTTATCCAAATTTCCATTAAGGAAAGCTGTCTTGACATCCATTTGCCAAATCTCATAGTTCATGTGATTAGCTCATGGACTTGTGCCAAGACTCTACATCTTTGTCTTTGATTGCCTGTTTGTATGTCCAGGGGTCGTTATCATCATGTTCATCGCTTGGAATCAAGTCCATAGACTCTCCCACAAACATGAAACGATCAGGTTGGCGAACAACCCTCCCACTACGACGAGGCAATGTATACAAAGGTTCATTAGAGTCGCCACGTTGTGCAGTCTCTTGTGGTATTTCCCCTTGCACACTCGGTGTGCCATTGTCTCCTCTCAACTCATTTAGAATGATCTCAGTATTGGACTTATGCTCATTCATATAGTCTTCTTCTAAAATCGGGCATTGGTACTCACCACCACCCTCTGATCATTAGGACTATAAAAATAACCACCTCTCGTTCCCTTAGGGTATCCTACGAACAACCGTACTTCAGTTCTAGGTGCCAACTTATCAGTTTCCTTGTTCAGCACATGTGCTGGACAACCCCAAATCCGAATGTGGTTTAGACTAGGCTTTCGCCCAGACCACAATTCAATCGGGGTTTTTGAAACCACTTTAGAAGGTACATAATTTAGAAGGTACGCTGCTGTTTCCAAGGCATAACCCCAAAAGGAGGTAGGTAATGAAGCATAACTCATCATCGATCTCACCATATCTAATATAGTCCTATTCCTTCTCTCAGCCACGCCATTCTGTTGCGGAGTACCAGGCGCGGAGAGCTGGGATCTAATCCCGTTATCTAATAAGTATTGCCTAAATTCATTGCTAAGGTACTCGCCACCACGATCAGAACGCAGTGACTTGATACTCTTACTATGACGGTTCTCCACTTCTGCCTTAAATTCTTTGAACTTGCCAAAGCATTCAGACTTGTGGCGCATCAGGTAGATGTATCCATATCTTGAGTAATCGTCAATGAAAGTGACGAAGTACTCAAAGCCTCCTCTAGCTTGAACAGTCATAGGCCCACACAAATCAGAGTGAATCAATTCCAACACATCATTAGCCCTATTACCCTTGGCCTTAAAAGGCCTCGAGGTCATCTTGCCTTCCAAACAGGATTCGCAGACTGAGAATGGTTCCACTTGGAGAGACTCCAAAAACCCACTACTTACTAGTCTTTGAATCCTTCTTAGGTTGACATGACCCAATCTTAGATGCCAAAGGTATGTTTGATTCAACTTAGAAGGTTCCTTTCTCTTATTTAATGATGATGATGAATGAGCTTCAGTCACAGTATGATATGCACACGTAATAGTATAAAGATTGTTTTCTAACGTGCCAGAACAGATTAAAGAGTCATTTCTCATAATAACAACATTGTCATTAAAAACAACTGAGCATCCATCCAAAAATAACTTCGAAACAGAAATTAAATTTCTCCGAAAATTCGGCACGTATAAAACGTTCTTTAATACTAAAACAGAATTAGAAAAACATAAGTGCACGTCTCCCACTGCAACCACTGATACTATCGCAGCATTGCCCAAACTAATAGTAATCTCGCCCTCACTCAGTTCCCTTGTCTGCAGAAACCCCTGCAAGGTGTAACAAACATGGTCAGTGGCTCCTGTATCTACTACCCAAGAAAAGGCAGAACAAGCCGCAAAACATGTTTCAACAACTAAAGCGAGAGACGTACCAGAGTTGTCCTTTTTCAAAAGAGGACAATCAGACTTCCAATGTCCCGTCTTGTTGCACTTGAAACATTTGCCCTTCGGCTTTTTCACGCCACCAGAAGGCGCTAGTTTCTTGCTCCTACTGCTTTCACCACCACCCTTTTTCTGTAAAGGCTTTTTCTTCTTCTTGCCATTAGACGAAGAAGGTCCAGCCTGAACAGTAACATTGGCCTGTGGTCGTTTACCCATGAGACCCTCCACCGCGACCAATTCTGTAAGAAGCTCGGTTAAAGTATAATCCTTCTTACTCATGATTGCGTTTACACGAAAGTTCTCAAAAGACTTTGGGAGCGAGTGTAGGATCATATCGATCTTGGTGTCATTATCGATTAACCCTCCGAGGACCTCAATCTCATTCAGATATTCCATCATCTTGAGACCGTGGTCCCTCACGGACGCTCCCTCTGGCATAGAGGTTGACATGATCTTCCTCATAGCCTCAAAGCGGGCAACCCTATCTTTCTCACCAAAAAGCTCTTTGAGGCTCAACATCATAGCTGCGCCACTAGGCATAGTTTGATGCTGCTGTTGTAAAACATTTGACATCGAGGCCAAAATATAACAACGAGCCATATCATCAGCCTTGTGCCACTTCTTATGAGCCTCCCTTTGCTCTTCAGTAGATTCGGCTCCCAAAGGGGCAGGAGCAGGTGTATCGAGCACAAACTTGTACTCATCAGCAACTAGGACAATGTCCAAATTTCTTTTCCAATCCAAGTAATTTTGACCAATAAGCTTATTTTGATTTAAGATAACCATAAGTGGGTTGAATGTCACCATAATGTATCTGAAATAAATAAAATGCAAGCAATAAATCACATAAGTTTGAAGCATAAAACATTGGAAACCTTCAAAACCAATATTCAACACAACCTCCAACAGCCCAACAAACACATATGCAAGCCACGTTAGGGTGGTCGTTTACACATGTATTCATCGACCAGACATTTAGTCTTTAATTTCAATATCACGTCAACTTATCCTTATGACGAATGAAATTAACAGTCGAACTTTAACTGGCCATGTGAACTAGAACAGTGACCCCGTTGGGGGGTTATATTAAAATTCACATCTAAGTGATGACCACAATTTAACAACAGTTATCTTGAATTATTCTTTACTGATGAACTTATGGATGACACATCCGTTAGGGAAGATCACACACTTCATCTAAAGATTAAAACAGTTTTATTAGAAGTCTCAACTAGTAAGCTCGTGAATGTTGCATCCGTTAGGGGGAGACTCACGAGGTCCCACGAGCAACATACACCTTACTTAAAGACCAATTGTGGAGGCCTATGAATTAATTAAAAAAAAATTCAATTATTCCACTTAGTCATTTAAACTTTGAAGATTATTCACAGGCATAACAAATTAACTAAATAATATATACAAGCATGCCAATCATAACAAGATGCGATAAATAGAGGCAAAAATAAATAAATGCACATCTATCGCAACCCCTTGAAAAACCTATCAAAAAACAGCCTACAATAAGCTATTACAATGATAAAACAGTGGCGCGGATGGATGCCTCGCATCGGCCTCTCACGCAATGCAAAAATCTCGAATACGCGTCCACCGACTAAAAATGGCAGAAAACTTCATCAAGACGTTTGAATTAGGTCCCGGCACCGGCTGTCCCAGCTTTGCTGGGATATGTGTAGATCTCGTCTAGACGTTTCCGAAAAGGTCTTACGGGCTGAAAACGGATACCCGAGTCAAACGTTGTGGCCAAAACAGTTTTTACCGTAAAAAAAACAGCTTTCACCGTCCAAAGCCATAACCCGAAAACTCGGATCGCCGTTTCCAGATCTTCCATCGACACCGCCCATTCTCACGATCAAATTTACAATAAAAACGAGCAAAACCCTACTACAGTGATCTATGAAAAAAATCTTATACTACCCACACTTATTATCTGGTGGGAAAAACAATTACAACATCACACAAGGGTTGCGATAGAATAAAAACCTTAAATAATAATTGACAGAAACGAATCCATAAAAGAAACAAAATAAATTGAATCATACAATCATACGTTTCAAGCAGAGCCAACAATCCACGAATCCAGGCTCTGATACCAATTGTTGGAACACGCCGACGAAGGCGGTCCGTCACCGGGATCGTTGTCGGATGCCAAACGTATAAAGGAATAAAAAACTTAAACATGCTTCTAAAATATAGTTTAGATCCGTTACCCTTGAAGATCGAGGCGTTGATTCCAATCTACAGATCTTCTAGTCTGTCTCCCAACTTCGCTCGAACACCGGGTGGACGGCGTGCTATCAAACGTGGAGAGGGTGCCTCAATTTCGTCTCCTTGAAACCCTAGCCGTTTTTCTCTATTTCGTGTGTGCTAGGGTTTCAAAACTGAATTGAGGCTCCTATTTATAATTTCCATAAGTTTCATGGGCCAGACTAGGGATCCATTAGAAGGTATAGGGCTTGGGCTTCTTACAGGCCCAAATACTCTTATGTTCAGCCCAGAACATATAATTTGGCCCGAGAACATTAATTCATTCCACAAGAGAATTAATGTTGCACTCCCGTCCTATCCCAAACCGAATCAGGGCTTCTATTAGACTTTATAATTCCCCGTGTTAAAGATATCGTACGTCCATTAATTATTAAAGCTTCTGACTTCTTTAAATAATTAATCTCTATAATTCCTTTGAGTAGTACCACTCAACCTCGTTGTCGTACGGATTAAATCCACCTGCAGGGTTTAGTACGACAATCCTTTATGAGTTTCCTCAAGGGGACGTCATCAGCCTGGATGTACAGGACACGGTGCCCTAATGCCAATAAGTAGACATCATGCGAGCGATGCCACTACCCAAAATACGGAGCGTGAAGAATCTAACAAGATTCTCACATATGGTACATCAAAGTAGTGAACAAGCACCCCACACATCTAAATATCACACTTAGGGTTAAGAATCATAAAAGTCACCAAGACTTCTAGTTCTTCATAACAGTGAGAACAGAAGAACATGTCTTATCTGTGATCCATTCAATACGCCACAGTGCACTAGTATAAACTAATGGCCAAGACAAACCACTAACAAGTTTACACTACAACTTAAACCAATAGTTTTGTGCATAACTATCTCAGTTGTGAATACATTTTATATCTTACAAGGAACTGACAATGTGATCTTCTGTGTGACTACAAACCCACCACATCGTCTACAATGCAAGATAAGCAGACATACAAGTAATCACAAAGAATGCGATAATGTGAAAAACCATTTATTTCAGATAAAAAGGAAATCAAATATACGTCACAAAAGCCCACTAAAAGTTTGCTTTACAGTATACACTAATAAGAAGGACCCAAGGTTATATTCGGTGACAGCTCCACGGCCATTACAAAAGGCTTTGGCTATATCCGAAATGGAGATGTAGAGATACAAGATGTATCCTACGTAGAAGGTTTGAAATACAATCTCTTATCTGTTTCTCAATTATGTGATAGAGGTTACAAAGTGCAGTTCAAAAGCCGAAAGTGCGAAATCATAGACAAGAGGACTCATATCGTACTGCTCGTCTGCATAAGACAAGACAGTGTATATATTGTGAATTGGAATAGTTGTCCACGGGACACTTGCCTTCTTAGCAAAAGACATTTTTGGCATAGACGTTTTTGCCACATGAACTTTAAGTTGATTAATAATATTGCAAGAGATTACCTTGTTGAAGGTATACCCAACGAAATCTATTTCAAGTCACATGTATGCGATGCCTGTCAGAAAGGTAAACAGGTAAAAGGTTCCTTTAAATCTATTCCAACTCTCTCAACAAGTAGAGTTCTTGAACTTCTACATATGGACCTACATGGCCCAATTACTCCTCCAACCTTGAACGGTAGAAGGTACACACTTGTTGTGGTAGACGACTATTCTAAGTTCACTTGGGTAGTCTTCTTACACAAGAAGAGTGATACACAAACACTCCTACCTGATCTGTTGAAGAAGATTCAAGTTGAGAAGAATTAGTCCATTGTCAAGATTTGTAGTGACAAGGGAACTGAATTCATTAACTGCTATATCAAAGATTTTTTCTCTAAACGTGGTATCCAGCACCTTACTAGTGCAGCAAGAACACCATAACAAAATGGAGTAGCAGAGAGAAGGAACAGAACCCTTAAGGAGGCCTGCAAGACCATGCTGACAGAATACAATACTCCTCAAAAGTTTTGGGCAGAGGCGATCAATACTGCATGCCACTCCCAGAACAGAAGTGCTATCATTAAGGCACTAGGTAAGACGCCCTACGAGGTATGGAAAGGTCGAAAACCAAAAATTTCATATTTTCATATATTTGGTTGTAAGTGTTTTATCCATAACAATGGGAAAAGTAAGTTGAATGCATTCGATGCTAAAGCAGACGAGGGAATATTCTTAGGGTACTCCTCGACTAATTTAGAGTACTCAACTACTCTACTCTATGTGTGGAAGAAACACCACATGTTGTTTTCGATGAATTTCAACAGGACTCGCCTACCGACCAGATTAGTAAGAAAGTAACCGATCTATCAATTGAAACTGATAAAGAATCAGAAGTATACGAATCTGTTCAAGCCTATAACCCATTCATGAAAGCTCTCGAGTCTGATGACAACGAGAAGGTGAGTGCTCAAGGTAAACACACTAGACCAGTTGACATGCCTGAACTAGTCGACTCGTCTACTCCTATCAAATCTTCTGATACAAATGATGTTGAAATGCATGATGCTGTAGTTGATTTAGTTGATGATAGTATACATACTAAGACGAGAAAAACATGGAAATCTGCTCATGATACTGAAAATATCATTGGTGACTCTACTGTTGGTGTGAAGACTAAACGACAACTCTTTGAGTCGCAAGAACAACCTAGTCCATCTTTGTTTTGCTGGTGTTGTTTCCTCTTATCTATCGAGCCTAAAACCGTTAATGAGGCATTGGCTGATAGTAATTGGATCATTGCTATGCAAGACGAGTTGAACCAGTTTGTTCGAAACGACGTCTGGGAACTTGTCGATAGACCTACACATCATAATGTAGTTGGCACACGATGGATTTTCAAAAATAAGAAAGATAAGAATGATGTAGTCGTTAGAAACAAGGCTAGACTAGTAGCCCAAGGCTATTCTCAAGCTGAAGGCATAGATTATGATGAAACTTATGCACCTGTTGTTAGACTAGAAGCCATTAGATTGTTCCTTGCATATGCTGCTTATATGAAGTTTACTTTATATCAAATGGATGTTAAAAGTGCATTTCTTAATGGTATTCTTGTGGAAGAAGTGTATGTTGAACAACCTCCAGGTTTCGAAGTGAAAGGCAATCAAGTGTACAAGTTGAAGAAAGCCTTATACGGATTAAAGCAAGCTCCCAGAGCATGGTATGATACTCTTTCTCAATTTCTACTAGAAAATGGTTTTACTAAGGGCAAGGTCGATAGAACCTTGTTCAGAAGATAAGAAGGTAAAGATATCCTACTTGTTCAAATTTACGTGGATGATATCATTTTCGGATCACCCAACAAAAAGTTGAGTGAAAGTTTTTCAACACTCATGCAAAGTAAATTTGAAATGTCAATAATGGGAGAAATGACTTATTTTCTTGGACTTCAAGTAAAACAAACTCCCGATGGGATTTTCATAAATCAAGCCAAGTATACTCGTAATCTACTAGACAAGTATGGTATTAAAACTTGTAAATCTTCTGGAGTACCTATGCTACCTACCTACAGGATGGATCCAGGCGAGAACGGTAAGTGCGCGGATCAAACACATTATCGTGGTCTTATTGGCTCATTACTGTACTTAACTACTAGTAGACCTAATATTGCATTTTCTGTTGGTGTATGTGCTCGATTTCAAGCTAATCCAAAAGAGAGTCATATGGAAACCACTAAACGGATACTGAAATATTTGAGAGGAACCATCAATCGTGGTATATGGTATCCTTCAAATGATGATTTATCCCTAAGTGGCTACTCTGATTCTGATTTTGGTGGCTGTAGAATAGATAGGAAATCTACATCCGGTTCTTGTCAATTCTTAGGCACAAAACTCATTTCATGGTTTTCGAAAAAGCAGACAAGTGTTGTTACATCTACTACTGAAGCCGAGTACATGACTGCTGCTAGTTGTTGTAGTCAATTATTGTGGCTTATTCAACAGCTTAGAGACTCTAATATTCGTGAATCAAATGTTCTTATATTCTGTGACAGTAACAGTGCTATTGCCATTTCAAAAAATTCTGTTTTGCACACACGTTGTAAGCATGTTGATGTGAAACATCATTTCATACGTGATCATGTAGAAAATAAGGATATTCGCATGGAAAAGATTCACACTGATTTTCAAAGAGCTGACATTTTCACAAAACTATTACCTGAGGCTCGTTTTCGTGAATTGTGCATTAGTCTAGGACTAATTGATCTAGATTCTACTAGTATGTAGTTATATACTAACCAAACAAGTACATCAAAAAGAAGAAAGGAGATAAGCCAAGATATCACAAAAACAGAGCACTCGTCCACTCGTCAACAAGACAAGTAAACAAGGTCAGACAAGATGACCAAACAACCCGATGAGGAAGCTGGTAAAGCTGAGGGTAATACTAAGGGAATAAACATTTAAGGGGGAATCTATGATTTCTTAAATATCCTTATGTTGACCTTTAAGTTTGTTAAAAGTCATCTTGTTCGAAATCTTGAAGTTCTGTAATTGATTGATATTCAAAAATATTTATTCTACTACTCGTACCTATATTCACACGTCGCATAAGATAAGACAGGTACACAAAGTTGTTCAAACACTTAGACAGACAAAGCACAGTCGAAGGGGGAACTCGTATGGTGCTGACAAGTCTACCGATCTGTTCTGATGAACTCGAACATACAAGATAAGCTCACTCGTGATTTTAAATACTACAATTGTTTAAAGTTGTTTGATTAAGGATATAAAAGTAATTTGATTATGAAAAATTCTGGAAAACCTATAATTGGATATATACACTCCACTTAAATGAGGTGTATACACCCAGTTCCCGCCTAACCTCTACTACGCTAGGTCAGATAAGTACACTTCTCTGACTTACCCAATAGAAAAGGTGGATTCCAAAATTTACAAAATCAAATCATATAATCGTCTCGATTACGCAACTGAATTTCAAAAGTCCCCACCGTTGGATCAAACCTCTTAATCGTGGCCGTAAATTCAAAACTTCTCTTGTAACAAAACCACTCCTCTTTCCTAAAATCACTCCTCACGATTCACTTTACTATACTACTCTCAAGCATTCCCTAATTTCTTGCAAATTTCTTAACTGCAAATCATATCACATTCCTTACTGTTACTATGTCGATTATATCTATGTTCGATGTTAGAACTAACATGCAGGCAAGATTTAACTTGGGAAAATACGGAAAATACACCAGTGAAGGAAAAGTGCATGTTGAAGTATCAGTGTTCTTTAATGGAAGACACACAGACGACAACAAGGAGATCTTAATCAAGTGTCTTAGGTGTGGTTTGAGACCATACTTGGAGGCATTTCCAGAAGTGGTGTATGAGGAAGAGGTGCTCGAGTTCTATGCAACTGCTGCTCGACAAGGCGACTCAATCGAAGCGTTCATTGGTAGAAGCCGAGTGGAAATCACTTGAGAAGTTGTGTTCAAAACATTGAAACTACCTTCGGGTACAATTGATGTGGAGATGTATGGAGCAGGGCAGGAATTGAGGTATCTCAGCATTTTCTATGGCAAGAAGTTAAGGCTGAATCGAGATGGAAAGATTCCGGCGGTCAAGAAGAAGGAGTTGCTAGACAAGTACAAGACGCTTCTTAACATTGCATCCAAGATGTTGCTTGGAGTTACTGGGAGTTTCGACTCTGTGACTCTTCAAAAGACAAGAGTGATGGCCGCAATCTATGACGGCATCATTGATGGAAACTGGTACAAGCTGTTCGTGGATAGGCTTATGTACTTTGAAAGGAATGTGCGAGTTGACACAGATTCGGCTGAATGGATCGTGTCTGCAGCTGTTAGCTTTGGAAACAAGCTAAGCATCTTACTACCGAACAAGACAAGTTGGAGCAAAGGCAAGCCATTTCATGTCTTAAAGCATTATTTGAAGAAAGATGCTCTCGATAGACAAGCAGAAGGAAGAGATGCTAAACGTGGGCAAGTTGAGATTAATCCGCGAGATGTTATGTTTGAAGCTGTCTCTTCTAGTGAAGAAGAAGACAAGGAGGAAGTTGGAACCAGTGGTGCATTGGTTTAGTACGCGTCTGATGAAGCTATGAAAGATCCCGTTGAAGATTCGGAGGAAACGAAATCAGACAAGGAGAAGTTCATTGAGATTGGAGAAACTTATCGACTGGTGAGAGTCGAGTCGAGTCCCTCACCAGACAAGTCGACTTAAGAGGTTAGTGCTTCGACTCGACCTATTTCAATTCCTCTTGATCTCCCTGTGAAAACCAAGGCAAGATCACTTCGATCTCGTGTCAGACCTGTACCAAAAACCTCACCGTTGGCAGTACACCCACTGAGATCCAACGTTACCAAAGACACTACTATATTTGATACAACTGATACTCCGACAGTTGTCAAACCAAACCAAGCCACATCACAACCCCCAGAAACCACAATCCATATTCCCCCTACCTCAACAGAATATGTTGACCCTTCTAACCCATCTGTTTCGGGAACTCCACTAGTTTCCACTGCAACAACTGAGCTAAGGACCCCACTTACTTAGACCCCTCCCGTTAATAGATTCGAAGCCCTAGTCGACTATCCAATGTGCTTACGTGAGAAGAGGCTGCGTGCACAAATGACTAGAAATCTGAAAAAGATGCTACCGTCAGTCGAGATCGACACGTCTTCTGAGACGTATGAGAAGTTGATCAGAATATGCACGTGGGTTGCATTAAAGAAAGGTCCGACTGAAGATCTGTTTGAAGTTATCAATGGCATGGGTGGAATTGCTAACTTTCAAGATTGGGAGATGGAGCAGCAAGAGAACAGTGGTGTAAAGGATCACTCTGAACTCCTCCCACTGCAAGCTTTGACTGCTCTTGTCAAGAGAATGTTGGTGATTTCCGATGAGATTCTGCCGTCCGAATTCAAGTCAGACGTTGGAATTCAAGTCTCTGAAGCGGATCTTGCAGAAGACGAGTTGATGCAAGAAGCTGAACCAGTAGAGTTGATATCTACTGATCCTATTACTGATCTTGAGAATGTGTCAGATCAGATGCGAGGTCTTATGTTCGAATTTCAAGTAGAACAAGCTCATGGTCCGAGAAGTAATGTTGGCCAGATCACAAGACATGTGGAAAAATATTTTCCATTAGAGACATGTGCTTACACTGCGAGGCTTGTTCAAATGGTATTGAAAGATCAACAAGAAGCTGAACAAAGATCGAGGTTAGCTATCATTCCTTATTCTCCTCCATTAAATTTGAAAGCCATAGCAGGAAGTGTTATTCCAGATGAAGAAGTAGTAGAAGACGAGGTCGTGTCTACTAATCTGGAAGATTAGTTGGTTGATGCTTAAATGTTTGTTGAAGATGACCTCATGGTTGATGTCATTCCTGAAGCTAAGGTTCCAACTGTTGCTACTCAATCTACTCAGGTAATTTCAACTGAATTCTTAGATGAGTTGAAAATGGACTTAAGGCAAGTAGTGCAGTCATCTATCGATGAATTCTTGAAGTCTGATGTTAAACAAGTCTTGGAAGAACAAAATCAATCTCTAGTGGATAAGTCGAAGGCTTTGATTGTTGGTGAAGTGAACCAGATGGATTCAACCTTCAGACAAGAAATGTATGTTCAGTTAGAAGACTTTTTGCAAAGCCAGATCAAGTATTCAGAAAAGTGTTCGATAGATTTTGCGAGGTCTTTAGCAGAAGAATCAAAGAAGATGGAGAGACTTTATCGTGTCAAGATCGAGATAGCAGATGAGCAAAGAAGAGAAGCATAAGATTAGTTGGTGCGAGCTAGAGCTCTTCTTACAGATATGACTGAAGAAAACAGATTGCTTAGATTGACTGGTACTCATTTCAAGTCGGAATTGACTTTGTCTACTCAGAAGCTGGAGCTGGTTGCTACTAAGCTGGACAAGTTAAGTCAGGACAAGTCTCATCAAAGGCAGATTTATAGAGCTGCCGAGTTGATGAAGGAAGCCATTAAAGAAGAGATGACTCGATTTACTTTACTTTTCACTCTTAAGGCTAGTGATGAAACCAAAAAGGGGGAAGAGAGTCAAGAAGTAAAAATTGTTGAAACTGTTGCTGCTGAACCAGAAGAGACTGGTAGATCAAAGAGAAGAAGGCTAGTCAAGAAAGCTGACTTAGAAGAAGAAGCAGAGCAGATAAGGCAAGCTAAAGGCAAAGGTGTTATGATTGAAGATGTTCAACCCAGAACAAGACAAGTCAAGAGAAAACTTGTTCTTGAGAAAAAGAAGGAAGAATTAGGTGACATCCTTGCTGATATTGGTGATGAAGAGGTTGAAGCTCTTCACAAGAAGCAGAAGATAGAGGATGATCATTGTGCGAATAAGAAAGTGTTAGGAAAACACATTCACAGGCTGCAAAAGTTGAAAGTAGATCCAGACGTGATTGAAGATTCCCACATTGATCGATTTATTGACAACGAGCATAGAGCTGCTTGGTTGATTGTTAAAAGGAAATGGGAACTAGATCACTGGATAATCAGAAAGTTTGGTGATTCAGAAAGCAAAGAAGAGTTGTTTTCTATTTTTGACAAGTTCATGGAAGCTGAAGATGAAAATCTTTGGAACTTGATAATGCGAATAGCAACTGCTGTTGGTTATAACATTTTGGTGCCTGATTTTCCAACATGGGAAACACCAATGTTAGGATTTGGAAAGAGAATCAACATGAATCAAGTGAAGAAATTTGAAGAAGAACTATTAGAGAAAGAAAAGATCGAGAATGAAGATCACATCTCAGACATTCATCGAAGGATTCTGGAAGCATTTCAAATTCCTACTCTAAATGCTGGACAGATGAGTGACTGAAGACTGTAAGTTTCTTTACTTAGTTTATTTCTATTTCATTTTGCATAAGTAGTTGTAATCTACTGATCTTTTGAATGAATGAAGAGATAATACATTTTGGTGATTAAAAGATAAACTACTTAACTAGTCTACTGACACGAAATAATTCAAGTAGTTTTGGTTTCATCAAAAAAGGGGAAATTGTTGGGATATGAATCCTAATACAAGTACTAAATGATGAAAAGATGAGTTGAAGTTTTGATAAGCCAAAAGAAGACTTGAATAATTTTCTAAGTGTTGACTGATCTAGTCTAGTTATGAAGTTGTCTTGAGCAGATCAGTAGAGTACAAAGTAAAAGTAAAAGTTTAAGTATGATTGAAAGACAAGTACGAATTATAAGTACTATGGTATATTTGTTAGGTTGTTGTACTGAGCTATTTGAACGATGTATATAAGCTCATTATTGTTTTGATTTGTAATCGCATATCTCATTGTATAGATCTTAAGGTGACTAATCTGAAATTGTAAAGCTTAATGTAATGTAATAGTCTTGTTAGGATTAGTTCTTGTTAGAAGTTTACTACTGAAGAAGAAGACTGACGATTGCGTAAGACAAGACAAGTGCTGAAGAAAGCTGGAATATTCTAAGTGTCGAAGCAAGACAAGACAAGTTCGCAACTGATTAAAGTTGGAAACGCGTATGAGGATAAGTATTGAAGAGTTAGTTATGGAATAACTAATTAATTGAAGAAACGTGCGGAAGGATAAGAAGAAGCGGTTAGAAGTTGGTTACCAAGATAAGTTGGTTACGTAACAGAATGTTCTTGAAGATTGAAGCTTATAAATACCCCATGGTATTCAACGATTCAAGACTACTGAAAAACTACTGTTACCAAGATATTTGAAGCATTCTAAAGAAATATTCAAAGCAAACAAACTCTCAGAGTTCAAGTTCAGAAAGTTCAAGCCAGAAGACAAGTGAAGATTCAAAGAAGGCTACTATTGAGCTAAAGAGAAGTTTTACTTTTATAATTCTGTTCAAGTTGCTAGTTACTTGTAAAATAACTAGTTAGATCGAAGATACACTTGGAAGTGTAGTCGAGAAGATCAATGTCTTATTTCTTGGGACTTAAAGCCACAAGAACACACTACTCGAAGAGAAGAGTAATAAGAATTTCACGACTGGAGTTGTGAGAGTGGATGTAGATAAGTTGTCGAACTACTATAAATCGTTGTGTGTTGTTTACTTTACTGTTCTATTTGTGTTTGATTGATTAACTGCTTAATTGATTAATTGATATATAGAATAGACAAGATCAGTGTTCGTCGAATTAGTTGAGTATAAACTGTTGGGCTCATTATTAATTCTGATATTTTCGCATAGTGTACTTTGATATATTGAAAGATTTTGAAAAGTCTATTCACCCCCCTCTAGAAATTTTCCTAGCTTACTCAATATTATAAACTCAACTAGGGACCTACAGTTTAATCAATAGTCAGATCAGTTCTGTAGAAAGATTGATTTTGTAGTCAGATCAATTCTGTAGACAAATTAACTTTGTAATCAAAACAGTTCTGTAGACAAATCAATTCAATAATCAGAACATGTCTGTAGACAGATAAAGACTGTAGTCAGATCAAATCTGTAATCAGATCAGTTCCCCCTCCACTGGAAAACTCCTCTTCTGTGCCTGTTTCACCTTGGTAGAAGTGTTAGTTCAAGTATAGTTAGTGAACTACAATATATAACAGTAAAGAATAAATAAAATTTTTCTTTATAAGGTTTGTTCTAAGGTGACTAGTGCTCTGAGTCAACAAAAAGGATATTTAAGAAATCACAGATTCCCCCTTAAATGTATATTTTCAATTCCCTCAGTTTTACCAGCTTCCTCATCGGGATTAGGCACCTTAGTAACCTTTCTACCTGATTGTGATGAATGTAGTGGTCTTGACATGGTCTGGCCTTCTGAATTACCCTTCTTGGAGTACTGTTCTTGGTATCAGCTCAGTACCTGAAATGTTAGTACATATCTCTATACACATGCAGGATCCATATCTATCAATCCCAAACTTATGCAAAGCTCTCTAAATCTAGTTTCAGCCAAAGGTTTTGTGAAAAATGTCAGCACTCTGAATATCAGTATGGATCTTTTCCATCCTAATGTTTTTCTTTTCAACATGATCCCTAATAAAATGATGTCTAACATCTACATGCTTGCATCTAGTATGTAAGATGGGATTTTGAGTAATGGCAATTGCACTGTTACTGTCACAGAATATAGGTACATTAGATTCCACAATATTGTAGTCTCTAAGTTGTTGCATTAGCCATAGAAGCTGACTACAACAACTTCCTGCGGCCATATATTCTACTTAAGTGGTAGATGTTGCCACACTAGTTTGTTTCTTTGAAAACCATGATATGAGCTTAGAACCTAAGAATTGGCATGAACCAGAGGTTGATTTTCTATCTATCCTGCAACCACCAAAGTCAGAATCTGAATAACCACTTAGGGATAAATCATCATCTGAAGAATACCACAAACCTCGATTAATGGTACCCTTTAGATATTTAAATATCCTTTTAGCAGTTTCCACATGAATTTCTTTGGGATTGGCCTGAAATGTAGCACATACACCTACTGCAAATGCAATATCTGGCCTACAAGCAGTTAAATAGAGCAAAGAACCAATTAAAGCTCGATAATAGGATTGATCAGCACACTTACCTCGTTCATCTGGATCCATTCTGTATGTAGGTAGCATTGGTACTCCAACTGTTTTACAGGTCTTGATACCAAATTTATCTAACAAATTTCTTGTATATTTTGCTTGATTGATAAAAATACCTTCAGATGATTGTTTTACTTGTAAACCAAGGAAGTAAGTCATTTCACCCATCATTTACATTTCAAACTTACTTTGCATGAGCTTTGAAAAGCTTTCACTCATGTTTTTGTTGGGTGAACAAAAAATGATATCATCCACATAAATTTGAACGAGCAAAATATCTTTACCTTTTTGTTTACGGAACAAAGTACGATCGACTTTGCCTTTAGTAAAACCATTTTCAATTAAGAATAGTGAAAGTGTATCATACCATGCTCTTGGGGCTTGCTTCAGACCATAGAGTGCCTTCTTTAACCTGTATACTTGGTTACCATTTATCTCAAATCCGGGAGGTTGTTCTAAATAAACTTCTTCAGTAAGTATACCATTCAAAAAATGCACTTTTAACATCCATTTGATATACAGTGAATTTCATATAAGCAGCATAAGCATGAAATAATCTTATAGCTTCTAGTCTAGCTATAGGGGCAAAAGTTTCATCATAGTCAATACCCTCAGCTTGAGAGTAGCCGTGTGCCACCAATCTAGCATTATTCCTTACCACAAGATCATTCTCATCTTTCTTATTCTTGAAAATCCACTTAGTACCTACCACATTGTGATTAGCAGGTCTTTCTACAAGTTCCCAAACATCATTCCTAGTAAACTGGTTTAATTCATCTTCCATAGCAATAATCTTTCACAGTCAACCAATTCAGGCATGTCAATTGGTCTAGAAGATTTACCTTTGTCTTTTACCTTTCCTACATCATCATCTTTGTTTAAGATGTTCAGAAATGGATTGTAGGCTTGCACAGATTCATAAACTTCAGTCTTACTTTCATCTTTGTTAGTTTGAATTTTCAGATCATCAACTTTCTTACTGAGCTGATGGTCAGCAGAGTCCTGTACAACTTCATCAAAGACAATATGGGGTGTTTCTTCCACACATAGAGTTGAGTAATTGAATACTCTAAATGCTTTGCTAGTAGAGGAGTATCCTAAAAATATCCCCTCATCTGCTTTAGCATCAAAAACATTTAATTTGTTCTTTCCATTGTTATGAATAAAATACTTACAACCAAAGATATGAAAATATGAAACTCTAGGCTTTCTACATTTCCATACCTCATATGGTGTTTTACCATGTACCTTATTAAGAGCACTTCTGTTCTGAGTGTGACAGGCAGTATTAATTGCCTCAACCCAGAACTTCTGTGGTGTGTTATACTCTGTCAGCATTATTTTGCATGCTTCCTTTAGAGTTCTGTTTCTCCTTTCAACAACACCATTTTGTTGGGGTGTTCTTGTTGCACTTGTCAAATGCTGAATTCCAGTTTTATAACAATATTCTTTAATGTAAGAGTTTATAAATTTAGTCCCTTTTTCACTTCTTATCTTGACAATGGGCTGACCATTTTCTACTTGCAACCTCTTCAACAGATCTGGTAGTTGTGTTTGTGTATCACTCTTTTTGTGTAAGAAGATTACCCAAGTGAACTTTGAATAATCATCTACAACAAATAGAGTATACCTTCTACCATTCATTGTAGGGGGTTTTATAGGACCATGAAGATCCATGTGCAAGAGCTCTAAGACTCTACAAGTAGAAAGAACAAGAATTGACTTAAAGGAAACCTTTACCTGTTTACCTTTCTGGCATGCATCACACACTTGTGACTTGAAATAGATTTCATTAGGGATACCTTCAACAAGGTAATCTCTTGCTATCTTATTAATTATCTTAAAGTTCATATGGCATAGGCGTCTGTGCCATAGCCAGCTTATTTCTTTAGGACTCTTACTAAGAAGGCAAGCATCCCTAGGACAACTATTCCAGTTCACAATGTAGACACTGCCTTGTCTTACACCAACCAGTAGAATAATGTGTGTTCTCTTATCCCAGATTTCACATTGTTGCTTTTAAAGTAGACTTTATAACCCCTGTCACAAAATTGAGAGACATATAACAGATTATGTTGGGATATGAATCTGTGAAACAATGTTCTAATTGATGTGTATGTTTTGATGGCCAAAAGCAACTTGAGGTTAATGGTATATGTGATTATATGTTGATATAAAAGTTCTATATAAGATAAGTTTACTGATCTTATTGGAATCTGAGAATAAGAATATTGATTTTAATAAGATATTTGGAATCTGAGTTACTGATCTTATATGAGTTTACTGATCTTATATGTAAGTTTATATGTATGAGTTACTGATCTTATATATAATTACTGATCTTATTATGTTTACTGACCTGATATATGAACTGTTAGGAACTAAGCTGATGTTTTGTATTGTATAGACAGCTTATAGTATAGGACTTAGATATACTCCTCTGTATGTAGTTCAGTTGATGTATGGATAGGTTTTATATTTGTAAAGTTGTATTTTATTGGATTCAGCATTGTAAAAGTTCAAAACAGTAGATTAGGAATCGATTAGAAGAAGATCAGAAGACTATGAAGACTCAGAAGACTACTTCAGAATAAGAAGACTTCAAAGAAGAGTTGAAGAGAAGCTTAGATGATTCTGAAGAAGTGCAGTAAGTTTGGTGAATTTGAAGAATAAGTTTGGAAAGCTTATTTAAAGAGTAACTGAAGATATATTTGAAGATATGCTGACTTGGAATAAAAAGGAAGTTACAAAGTCGGTTACAAGAAGAAGTTACAAAAACAGTTTTAGAGTTAGTTGAGAGTTAGTTCACAAACTGCTAACTGTCATACTAAGTTCTATAAATACTGTGTGATCTCCTACTACTGAAGACTACTGAAGGACTGCTACTACTGAACATTTACTGATCATAAAGCATTCAAGAGCAATCTAAGTCTACAGAGCATTGAAGAACTCACAGAGTTGAAGAGATCAAGAAATCCAAGGAGAAGCCACTGAATTGAAGAGAAGAATCAAAGGCTACTCAAAGAGAAGTTTTACTTTTCAGTTTTAAAGTTTGTATTGTTGTAAACAAGTATGCTAGTTACTTGTAGAATTACTAGTCGATCGAAGATACACTTGGAAGTGTAATCGAAAAGATCAAAGTCTTAATCTTGGGACTTTAAGCCACAAGAAACTCAAGGAAGAGTAATAAAACATCACAACTGGGATTGTGAGAGTGGATGTAGACTTATTGGTCGAACCACTATAAAATTCTGTGTTCTTTATATTTTCTGTTTCATAATTGTTTAAACAAGAACAGTAGAATTGTCTAAGTAAAGATCTGATTAAAAGTTGAGTATAAAATTAAAACTGGAAGTACTGATCTGAGTCAGTAAGAACAGTACTATTCAGAACACTATTCCGCATTATAAACTCTGATATTTTGAAAGATTTTTGAAAGTCTATTCACCCCTCCCCTCTAGACTTTCTTAGCTTACTCAATCTTAACTCAACTTGGGACCAACAGATTATATTTCAAACCTTCTACATATGAGACATCTTGAATCTCTACATCTCCATTTTTATGTATCCCAATCCTTTTGTGATTGCCATGGAACTATCTCCAAAGATCACCTTGGGTCCTTCTTGCTCATGGTAGTCAGAGAGAAGAGCCTTGGTACTAGTCATGTGGTGAGAACACCCACTGTCTATGTACCAAGTTTCTCCAACTGAGCCACCTTTCTTGTATAAGTCCAATCGACCCTGCAAGTAGTGATCTTAATAATTTAGGTACCCTTTCTTTATTGGGGTCCTTGGGGGTTAGTGGTAAGAGGTACCCAAATAAACATTGAAGATTTGAATAAATGGGACCTCTTCAGTTTCCTTCCATATTTATCACAGAACAGTACTTTATTGACCTTTTCAGAGCTATCAGCAGACTTAGGATCTATTTTTCTGAGATAACCTTTCCTTGGTTCTACCCTTTTTCAGTAAGATCAGTATGTCTGTAATAGTTTGAATAGGGCCTAAAATCCTGTGGACCATACGACTTATAAATGCATTTTGGTCTTTCCTCCTCGATTATATCATAAGATAAAGGTGGAGGATAAAGAACAGGTTTATTATGATAATGAGGCACAAATTTCCTAGGTTTAGTTGAGTACAGCTGAGACTGCCTTATAAAAGGAGGTCTAGGCTGATTCCAACTTAACTGTGCTTGTCTTGACCTACTGTGCTGAGTTTGTCTCTTCTGATACCAGGAATGTTCTGCTCTGGTCAGAGGAGTATAACTCTGCTGGTATGGTCTTGACTGTACTGGTCTTGATACATTATTCTTTTTACCATTCTTGGTAGTAGGAGGAATGTATTTAGACTGTACTTTAAGTTTTGGATAATTATCATAAGTCATTGGTTCTTTTCCTTTATCTAATTGCAAAGAACTTGAACTAGCTCCATTAGTGTTCTTAGTGCCTGAAGTAGGAGAACTAGGCACAGTAGCACCTATTCCTCTTTTGTCATCTGGAGCTCTATATCTGTTTAACAATGTTTGATTAATCTTAGAAGAGTTAATCATATCAGATAGCTTTATATCTAAGCACAGTACTTCAGATTCTAAGAATCTATTGCGCTCTTCAAGTTTTTCACATTTAATCTTTAAATCATTGAATTCATTTGTCTCTTTGGCTTGGGTTTTAAGCATATCCTGATATAGTTTATCAATGGATGCATACTTTTCTTGGAGTTGGGACAACTGTTTTGATAGTCGTGCATTTATGACAGCTATATTAGGATCCACTTTTAACTGAGCTTCTCGTAGACTAATGATTTCTTGTTTTAAAGAGATATTATCATAACTGATTTCCATGAATGCTTTATTAGCTTGTAGGAGGTCTTCTTCAGTCACTCCATTGGAATGATGAAGACTACTCCCTACACTACTATCAGCAGTGTCATGAGAATCAGAATCAGAATTATCACATGATTGGAAAGAATGGACAGATGATACCTCTTGTTCGATTTTAGCCATCATGACTAGTCCATCATTTGCAATAAAAGCTTCTTTCTCATTTCTGGAGGGGTATTCAGATGAAGACGATGGCAACTCATCTGAATCTGTATCAGAATCATTGTAAGCCACCATAGCCTTCTTACCCTTGGCAAATCTGCATTCTCTTCTTGCTTGTCTTTCTTCTCTGTCTTCAGCACTTAGATCAGGACATTCATGGATGTAATGACTTGGCTTTTCACAGTTATCGCACAAAGGATCATTAGTAGAACGTTTAATAGGAGAGCGATATCGGTTCCTATCCTTCCTATCAGTAGAGTTCTTATCCTTCCTATCAGCAGAGTTCCTATCTCTTCTATTCTCATTAGAGACCTCATCTCTCCTTTCAGAAGATTTGTGATCCCTTCTGGTCTTAGAAGAGTCCCTGTTACTAGAGCCCTGAGTTTCCTTATAAAATCTCTTATATCTACCATAACGCTTGTTGAGTTTATCAAACCTCTTTATCATTAAGTTCAACTGATCCTTAAGAGTAAGATCAGTACTATCTAGTTCATCTTTTATCCTTGAGGGCATAGACATAGATGATCTAAACTTCTTAGAGAAAGATGCCTTAAGAGCAATACTCTTGGAGATTTCCTTCTCCCTATCACTGCCAACTATTAGATCCTCTTCATCCAACTCGAATTCATGCACCTTAAGTGTTTGGAAGGTGGTTTCAGCTATCCAGGTATCTATGTCCTATGTGGTTTTGATGATCATCTTGACCATTTTCCACCTATCATCTAGTGACTTAAGAATACGCAGGTTGATCTCTCTATTAGTATATGCCTTTCCTAACACATCAAGACCATTTATAATTCGTGTAAATCGAGTATCTAGCTGGTCAATGGTTTCTCCAGCTTTCATTTTGAATGACTCAAATTTCTGTACAGCAGTGGACAACTTGCTTTCCTTGATCAGAGTAGTTCCTTCACAAAGGACAACAAGTCGATCCCACATTTCTTTAGCAGTCTTACATTTTAATACTTTACCCAGATACTCATTGGGCATGGTATGTAAAATATAATTCTTTGCTAAATTGTCCAGATTATTTTGTTTCATTTCTTCAGCAGTAAGATCTGGCCTTGGTTTTGGTACAAGTACACCAACGACCTTAGATGGTTCCAGTGTTGCAGTGTTTGGCAACATGGTAGTGATTGGACCTTCTTTGACCACAGAAACCGTCAGATCATGAGTTGAACTGAAGATGGCCTCCATCCTCAGTTTCCAGTAGTCATAATCTGCAATCTTGAACTTAGGAAGTTTATTCACATTAGTTTCATCCATGATTGATCAGATAGATAAAGATGAGTAATATAGCAAGTAGTTTCAAGTAATCAAGTATTGATAAAGATAAAGAATCAGTGACAAGAACAGTAAGACTTCCCTCAAAGTCTACAAGGTTATCAAGAAACACCAGTCCAAATAACTACTGCTCTGATACCACTTGTTGGTCCCAAGTTGAGTGTTAAGATTGATTAAGCTAAGAAAAGTCTAGAGGGGAGGGGTGAATAGACTTTTCAAAATCTTTCAAAATATCAAAGTTTTAATGCGGAATAGTGTTCTGAATAGTACTGCTCTTACTGAGTCAGATCAGTACTTCCAGTTTCAGTTTTATACTCAACTTTTATTTAGATCTTTTACTTTGTAAACCTTAATGTTCTTAGTTAAACAATTCAAACAAATATCAAACAGAAAGTAAAGAACACAAGATTTATAGTGGTTCGACAAATGTCTACATCCACTCTCACAACTCCAGTTGTGAAGTTTTATTAACTCTTCCTTCTTGAGTTTCTTGTGGCTTAAAGTCCCAAGATTAAGACTTTGATCTTTTCGATTACACTTCCAAGTGTATCTTCGATCGACTAGTAATTTCACAAGTAACTAGCACACTTTTTTACAACAAATCACAAACTTAAACGTAAAGTAAAACTTCTCTATGAGTAGTAGCCTTTGATTTCTTCTCTTCAAAACGACGGCTCCTTCTTAGTTTGATCTCCTTAACTCTGTGAGTTCTTGAATGCTTCGAATACTTTGATTGTTCTTAGATCAATAGTTTTTCAGTAGTCTTTTCAAGTAGAAGATCATACGGTATTTATAGACTTTAGTATGGCACTTAGCAGTTTGTGAACTAACTCTCAACTAACTCTAAACCGTTTCTTGTTGTAACTTCCTTTTTGTAACCAACTTATCTTATCTTCAAGTCAGCATATCTTCAAACATATATTCAATTATGCCTTAATAAGTTTTCCAAACATATTCTTCAATCATACTAACTCAGCACAGTAAACTTCCAAAAACTGTTCTAACTTCTCCAGAATTCTTCTAAGCTTCTCTTCATCTCTTCAAAGCCTTCTCATTCTGAAGTAGTCTTCTGAGTCTTCAATAGTCTTCTGATCTTCCTTAAAATCTATTTCTAATCTACTGTTCTAAACTATTACAATGCTGAATACAAACTTACATATATAAAACCTATCTATACATCAACTGAACTATATACAGATGAGTACATCTAAGTCCTATACTATAAGCTGTCTATACAATACAAACATCAGCTTAGTTCCTAACAGTTCATATATCAGATCAGTAACACATAAGATCAGTAAACTCAGAATATAAGTTCTCTTAAGATAACTTAGTTAAGATGACTTCCAACCACATATATCATTAACTTTAAGTTGCTTTTGGCCATCAAAACATACAATCATCAACTAGAACATTGTTTCAAGGATCCATATCCCAACAGATCAACATATAAGGTCTCCATCTCAGCATCATCATCATCATCCTCAGTTTCTTGAACAAAGAAAGTAGATGCAAAGTGTGCAACTACATCAGTCACTACAACATCTCCAGCATCAAGACCTCCACCAGCTACATCAGTAGTAGCTGTAACTCCCTCAGTCATCTCTTCAATTACCACATTGGAGTTAGATGGTGGCGGTACTCCCCATGTTGTAGTGGAAAGCATATTGGTCCACCTGTCCTTCAGGAACTGGAGTTCTTTAATAGATTCCTGCAAGTGCTGTAACTGAAGCTTGATAAATTTCTATGAAACACAAACATTCCAAGAAATGTTGATATGGATGTTCTCAAACTTTGGGGGTGCATTCCTTTGTCTTGTTCTGGAAGGGCCTGGTTGTGCAGAGGTGGAGGGTCTGGAAGACTTTGTTGACTATCAGTACCAGGAGCATTCAGGGGCAAGTCAATCACTCTGTCCCCAATCAATAAGGCAGAGCAATAGCCAGAAGTGGCACTCCCCCCTCAAAACATCCGTCTTCTTAGCGGTGAAGCCATGGTGCTTCAAATAATTAGAAATTAAGACAAGATAGGGCAAATTACCTTTCCCAGAAGTTTTCCCAGTAAACTTTCTCATGTGGTGAAAAATGGTGTGACTTCGATTGAACTTCTTAAGTATAGAGATCATATACATAAGAATTACTTGATCTGTGGTAATTTTAGTGGTGTTGGTAGTGGGAATCCAATTATAAATGATAAGCTTATAAAGAACAGAATGTAGGGAGGTTAAGTGTCTGGCAAGCATCTTTCTAGTCCACTTAGTTTTTCTACCCCCTATGATTGTTGTAATCACCACATCCATATCTGGATCATCATCTTCATCAAAATTAGGGGTGTGCAAGAACTCATTAATTAGTTCTGGAGTGAATGGCACATCCCCCCCCCCTAAAATTCACAGTACCATAACATCTAGAACTTCTCCTACCAGTGCTTTTCTTCATACATGCATATAACTCATATGGCCAATTTGTAAGAAAAGCATCACCAAATGTAACAGCAGTTAACAAGTTTCTATCCTCTAAAAACTTGACCATCCCCTTACTATCAAAGTCAGGCACATTAATTCTTTTCTCAACCAATAACTTCTTCTTAGAGTAAATTTCTAGTCTTTTTTCTAAGTAATCAGAGGGATTAGATATACCTTCATCTTCCTCAAAGGTAGTTCCTCATCAGGGTTAGAACCTCCTTCATGTTCAGAGCTTTTGGACGAGCTCTTTGCCTCAGAAGATAAGTTGTCTCCACTGCCATCATCATCAGGTTCAGGTGTGGATTCTTTTGCAGCAGCAAAAGTCTTATCATTCTTCTTAAGAGACTGTTGAATGTCTCTTAGGCAAACATCAAAACCAGAATCAGAATCTTATTCAGGAGGTTCTTCCTCAGGGATCATCTTAGCCTTCCCTTTTCCTTTAGGTTCAACAACAACCTTCTTTTTCTTTGCTTTCTCAGCAACAACAGCTTCAAGTTCTTCCTCGGATTCAGTAAACACCTGGATGGGTTCATCAACATCGTGTCCAGCCTTTTTCTTCTTCCTCATAGATTTAGAGTAATCCACTCGAGAAAAGACACGGTTCGACCTCCTCCTTTGGACATGACTTCTTCTTCTTTTGCCTTTCTACACCGTTTTCTTAAGAGGAACATGGGCAGACTCATCAGAGACAGAGATATAAGAGTTTGTACCATTATCAGAAGCTTGTGCGTCCTCCATTTCGACATACTCAAAACCGGATGCAGCAGCAGCAGCTTCTCCTTCAGCAACGGCCTCAACATTCCCTTCCGTTGAAACAAGGTCAGTAAGTTTAGGCGATTTGGAGCTTTTTTATGTAGCGGCCATTTGAGCAGTTTGTTTAGCTAGATAGCTTGAGATATCCACCATGATATCTCCAAATGTCATCACGGGCAGATGACCAATATCTCGAAGAGTATCGGACACTTCTTCAACAACACTAGTAAACTGTTTGACGGTTGAATCTTGTGGAATGTGGGTAGTTTGTGGAGTGGTTTGAGTTGTTGATGGTGTTGTAGAGACATTAGAGTCGATATTTGGGGAGTTTGATTGTTGCGAAGACATGGAAGTAAGAAGTTGGAGAGAGTTTTGGGCAGTTTGTGCGGTGGAATCAAAAGCAGAGTCAGAGTGAGATTGAGATTGAGATTGAGGGTGGTTTCCAGCCATTTAAGAGGGCGGTTGGATTTTCAAGTCAGGTTTGAGGAGTGTATACACAAGCTTTGAGAGATACACGGCCAAAACAGTTATGCAAAATACAATACTTGACAAAAACTCGACAATAACACTTAGCAAAAAAATCACAATTAATTGAGTTTTGTAGAGAGAATGTATGTAGTTGGAGGTTGAAAGGATAATTCTATAAATAATTCAATAGTGCACCACATTTTTAGCCACAACCTTGATCATGGGTAATTAGTGGATAAAATCAATTTAATTAGTTAAGTAATTAAGAAGTTTCCAGAATTTTAATAAGTCCAAGCATAATCTGAAAAATAAAAACGTGGGTCAGTATTTAATTTAAATAAATAAAATAAATCTCAATAAATAATTATAACTTATAAACATAAATTCGAATCAGGTAATGTTGTGCTCAAAACTGTTACAAACACCTCAACACGATTTTTACATGAATTTTCTTGATCTGTGTTGCACCATATATTTTTTTTTTTGTGTTATAGCATCTAATTTGTATTGATCCATTTTTCATATAGCGTACATCGTAGTAGCGAATTCCGTGCCCCATACTTAATTAATTACAAACCTCTTGATGTTTTCACCAAATTCACCTTTTGAAAAGAAAGGCATCGTAGTAGTGAACTCCGTGTGCCATAGTTACTCAGTAATTTAGTACATCTTTTTGTATGTTAATATCATTCTATTTTTATGCATTTGAGAGGTGTGAGACATGTTTATTTTTGCACTCTAAGATTCTTAGATTCGAAGATATTTTACAAAGGAATTATTTAACTAAGTAAGGAATAAATTCAACTTATAAAATTTATACAACCCATGATGTTGTCCCAAATGCTGACGCATTTATGACAACATCCATTTAAGATTTTTCAGATAGTGCTCATGCCAAGAGATTTCCTCAAGGTTGAGAATCTCTCATGGTCTAAAGCCTTAGTGAAAATGTCAGCATTCTGTTTTTCAGTAGGTATATACTCCAACTTCACAATATTCTTCTCTACTAAATCTCTCATAAAGTGATATCTTATGCGAATGTGCTTAGTGAGTGAGCGTTGTACAGGATTCTTAGAAATGTTTATAGCACTAGTATTGTCACAAAAGATTGTAAGTATACCATTCTCAATGCCATAGTCATGGAACATCTTACTCAGCCACAAGAGTTGTGTGCAACAACTTCCTGCAACTATGTACTCTGACTCAGCTGTGGATTGAGAAACACAATTCTGTTTCTTTCTGTGCCATGATAGAAGATTGTTTCCCATGTAGAAACATCCTTCACTCGTACTCTTTCTATCATCTATATCTCCAGCCTAATCAGCATCATTGTAACCTATCAAAATGTTGTTGGTGTCCTTAGTGTACCATATCCCTAGTTCACTTGTACCTGAAACATACTTGATAATTTTTTTCACAACATTCAGGTGAGGTTCCTTTGAATTAGCTTGGTACCTAGCACAAACAAACACACTGTACATAATATATGGTCTACTAGAGGTTACATAAAGTAAACTACCTATCATGGATCTATAAAGTGTTGGATCAACATCTTTTCCAGCACTATCTTTGCAAAGTTTCAAAGTAGATCTCATAGGAGTTTTCATCATTTTTGAATTCTCAAGACCAAATCTTTTAACCAAGTTCTTAGCATACTTACCCTGGGAGAAGAAAATGCCATCATTGCATTGTTTCATTTGAAAACCTAGAAAGTAATTCAAGTCTCCAACCATACTCATTTCAAATGTTGCAGTCATTGTCTCAACAAATTTGCTTAACATTTTATCACAAGTAGAACCAAACACAATGTCATCAACATATATTTGAGCAATAAGTAAATCTCCTTCAGTGTGCTTAATAAACAAAGTTATATCGATCTCTCCTCTAATGAAACCATATTCCAGAAGAAAGTCAGTAAGCCTACCATACCATGCTCTAGGAGCTTGTTTGAGACCATACAAAGCTTTCTTATGTTTATATACATGATCAGGATATTGTGGATCTTCAAATCCCTTAGGTTGTTCAACATATGCTTCTTCATTCAATATGCCATTTAGAAATGCAACTTTTACATTCATTTGATGAAGTTTAATATCAATGAAATATGCAATTGCTAGCAATAATCTAATAGATTCTATCCTAGCAACAGGTGCAAAAGTTTCATCAAAATCAACACCTTCAACTTGGGTGTAACCTTGTGCAACTAACCTAGCCTTGTTCCTAACAATGTTACCAGATTCATTAGTTTTATTCTTGAATATCCACTTTGTTCCAATGACATTAGTATGACTAGGTCTTGGAACAAGTGTCCATACTTCATTTCTTTCAAACTGACGAAGTTCTCCATGCATAACATTAATCCAGTTTTCATCAGTTAAGGCTTCTTTAGCACTCTTAGGTTCAATTTCAGATAAATAGCACTCAGCATTTACAACATTACACATAGAAGACATGCACATTGTTCTTACCACATATACCTTATTTGATCTTACTCTTCCTCTTGTTTGTACTCCAACTGTAGCATCTCCTATGATCTGGTCAGAAGGATGATTTTTACCTATTCTTGAAGAAGGATTCATTTTGGGAACATACTGATCATTCTTTGAGATTACAACTGACTGTTCTGTAGATGTTGACCCAAATGTGTTAGCATTTGGTACAACATTTTCAGACTTCAGTGTATTCTCAGAATTGTCAGTGACTTGTGATACATCTTCTTCATCTTTGTCATCTGCAAGACCTTTATCATCATCAAACACAACATTAACAGATTCTTGAACAGTGTTAGTTCTAAGGTTATAAACTCTATAAACTTTACTGTTTCTAGAATAGCCTAAAAAGAAACCTTTATCACTTTTAGAATCAAACTTATGAAGTTGATCTCTATCAATCAGAATATAACACACACAACTAAATACATGAAAATAATTCACATTAGGTTTTATGTTGTTCAAAATCTCATACGGTGTTTGACTAGTGCCAGAACGAATATAAACTATATTAATAATATGGCATGCAGTATTCAATGCTTCACCCTAAAATTCTTAGCAAGAATTTTGGATGTGAGCATGACTCTTGCCATTTCCTGTAAAGTTCTATTCTTTCTCTCAACAATTCCATTTTGTTGTGGAGTTTTAGGAGATGAATATTCTTGTAAAATACCCTTTTTATCACAAAAATCATTAAACATGCTGTTTTCAAATTCCCTACCATGATCAGTTCTAATATGACCAACTTTCAAGTTAAACACATTTTTAACCTTTTATAAAGAATTTTAAATGCAACAAATGTTTCAGATTTATCTCTTAAAAACTCAACCCAGGCAAATCTAGAAAAATCATCTACCACAACTGAGGAATATCTCTTTCCTCCAATGCTTTCAGTTTCCATAGGACCCATCCAATCCATGTGCAGTAATTCAAAACATCGATGTGTATAACAATGTGACAGCATTTTATGCGGCATTCTTACGTGCCTACCTTTTTGGCATGGTCCACATACAGTGGTATTGTGAAACTTCAGTTTTGGAATTCCTTTTAGTGCATCTGCTTTGATTAGCCTTTTCATTGCTCTATAATTTGCATGTCCCAATCTTTGATGCCATAGAATATTTTCATCATGTTTTGACAAGTTACACATATTTGTTCCAATAAGATAGCAATTATCTGCTGACCTAGTACCAGTCATGACACAAACTTCATCTTTATTAAGAACATAGCATGAATCTTTGTCAAATTTCACATGCAAATTATCATCACAGAGTTTACTAATGCTAATCAAATTTACAAGTAAGCCATCAACATGCAAGACATTTTTAAGCTTAGAAAAACCTTCAACATTCAAAGTTCCTTTACCAATAATTTGTCCTTTAGAACCACCACCACATGTAACACTACCACCATTCAAGGTCACATAATCAGATAAACATGTCTCACACCTCTCAAATGAATAAAAATAGAATGTTATTAGCATACTAAAAGATGTACCAAAATCAATGAGTAACTATGGAGCACGGAGTTCACTACTACGATGCCTTCTTTTCAAAAGGTGATTTTTGGTAAAAACATCAATATATTTGTAATCCATTAAGTAAGTATGGGGCACAGAGTTCGCTACTACGATGTACTCTACATGAAAAATTGATCAATACAAATTAGATGCTATAACACAAAAAGATAAAATATGGTGCAACACAAATGAAGAAATTTCATGTAAAAACTGTGTTGAGGTGTTTGTAACAGTTTTGAGCACAACATTGTCTGTTTCGAATTTATTTTTATTAGTTGTAATTATTTAATTATTTATTAAAATTTATTTTATTTATTTAATTATTAACCCACGTCTTTATTTTTTTCAGATTATGGGAATTTTAATTCTTTAAATTCTGGAAGCTTCTTAATTATTTAATTAAATTAATTAAATGGATTTTACCCACTAATTACCCATGATCTAGGTTGTGGCTAATTATGTTGAGCATTATTGAAATTTCCTGGATTATTTCATCAGTTTTTAATTTAACCTCCAACTACAAGATTCTCTCTATAAATATCGATCATAAGTCTTTATTCTCGTGCTAATTTTGATTTCTTATTTTGTTGAGTACTAAGATTGCAGAATTGATTTTTGGTTGTGCATATCTCAAA
Organism: Galeopsis tetrahit; assembly: GCA_963675135.1. Classification (NCBI taxonomy): domain Eukaryota; kingdom Viridiplantae; phylum Streptophyta; class Magnoliopsida; order Lamiales; family Lamiaceae; genus Galeopsis; species Galeopsis tetrahit. Next base: position 33,256,337 of record OY776127.1, read on the forward strand.
TTAGTGTGTGTAAACTTCCATCCATTACCTTGAAATTCCAACCGCCTCACTTAAATGGCTGAAAGAAATTCAAACTCATCACAAACTCACTCTGATTCGAAAAACTCATCTCCTTCTCGCACAAACTCTCTCGATATCCTTGCTTCAATGGATTCGCAAAACTCAAACTCTTCAAATGCTGACTCGAATGTCGCTGCAACACCATCAGCAACCGTTCCTGCTCCTCAAACCGCTCCACAAACAACCAACATTCCACAAGATGCAACTGTCGAACCATTCGCTAGGGCTGTCGAAGAGGTGTCTCATACTCTTCGAGCTACTGGTCATCTGCCCGTGATGACATTCAGAGATATCACTGTGGATATCTCAAGCTATTTGGCCGAACAAACTACTCCAATGGCTTCTGCTTCGAAAAGCCCCAAATCACCTGAACCTACTGATCACGGTTCGCAAGCTGGAAATGTTGAGGTCTCTGCTGAAGAAGAAGCTACTGCTACTTCCGACCCCGAAGATGCTGAAATGGAGGACGCACATACCTCTGAAAATGGTACAAGCTCCTCACACTTTGTTTCTGATGAGTCTGCACCTATTCCCTTTAAAAGAAATGTGCAGAAAGGCAAACGACAGAGAAGCCCTGTACAAAGACGGAGGTCGAACCGTGTGTTCACTAGAGTGGATTATTATGAATCCATGAGGAAGAAGAAGAAAGCTGGACAAGATGCTGGTGAACCTATTCAAGTGTTCACTTATTCTGAGGAAGAAACTAAAGCTACTGTTGTTGTTGCTGAGAAACCTAAGAAAGTTGTTGCTGAAAAACCTAAGAAGAAGAAGGCTGTTAATGAACCAAAAGGCAAAGGGAAAGAAAAGATGATCACTAAAGATGAACCTGCAAAATCAGATTTCAACTCTGATTCTGATGTATGCTTAAGAGATATTCTGAATTCTCTTAAGAAAAATGTTGAGCATTTTGCTGCTGCAAAGGATGCTACACCAGAACCTGAAGATGATGGCAGTGGTGATAGCTCTTCCAGTGTAGAAAGCAGCTCTGAGAAAAGCTCTGCTAAAAGCTATACATCAAGCTCTGCAAATGGTGATCATCTTGCTTCTGATGATGAAGGTATTCATGACTCTTATGAGACTCTAGAAAATAGGTTGACTATTTATTCTAAGAGAAGAATGTTGATAGAGAAGAGAATTAATATACCTGATTTTGAAAGTAAAGGCATGATTAGTTTCTTAGAGGAAAGAAATTTGATGCATGCTGTGAATTTTGGTGAATCATTCTTGACAAACTGGGTTTATGAATTTTATGCTTGTATGAAGACGAGTACTGGTAGAAGATCATCTAAGTGGTATGGGACTGTTAATTTTAGGGGAAGGGATGTACCTTTTACTCCTGAACTGATAAATGAGTTTCTGCAAATTCCCAATGTTGAGGTAGATGAAGAACCTGACATGGATGTTGTTGGTCCCTGAACGAGTAGTGAATGGGATTAAAGTCTAGAGGGAGGGGTGAATAGACTTTAAAACTTTTTCAATCAAAGAGTTGGGAACCTCTTCTGATTTCTATGTCAGCTGGACTACAAGTCTGCTGGTCCAGATGACTATAGTGATCTGATGAAGAGGTTTATATGCGGAAGAGAGTATGCATGTTTATTTAGACTCGTTCTAGAGTTTCTTTTGAAATAACCAATTTGTTAACTTAGTGAAAGACTCAGCTGATGCTAGTTTTGAAAGATATGGCCTTAGTTAAAGATATTTAAAATCACAGTATGCACTATATAATAATATGAACAGATAATAAAGTAAAGTGCAGTAAGTAAATAACACCGGATTTATAATGGTTCGTATATACGTTCCTATGTCCACTCTCACGTCTTAACGTGATGTTTAATCCCTTTAATTTACCAAAAATTACAAGGGCTTATCCTTTATAGTCCCAAGGGTAGGACTTTGAGATCTGAGCAGTCCCGAACTGCTGCGGTCTCCACAAGTGATTGGAAGCACTTGCACTTTACAGGGGTTAAAATTCTTAACCTTATGGTGGGGGTTTTGGGGTTTTTGAATGGATCCAACTAATGGTTCAAGCTTATAAATTGCTTAACCACTATGCCTAAATCAATGGATTTACAATATGTGTAGGATTCAGGTTCTTTGGTTGGATGGGAAATAACTTAAGAGCTAGAAGGGTGTTCTAATGATTTCTGGGCTCTTTGAGAAATCTCAACAAAATGTTGTTTTTTGCTTGCTTGCTTGTTTAGCTTTTGTGAATTCTCTCGTTGTATTTCTGTGTATTGTTATTCCTCATCCTCTTGTATTTATAGGTAGGATTGCTGCAATTAGCCGTTGGGCAATCTTTCCATGTTTGGTTGATTCCTTAATTCCAGCCGCTTGATTGCTTCAAATCTGGGATCATGTCAATCTTCTAAGTATGGTAAGTCTTCGTTTGAATTGCAAGATGACTTTGGAATCAGCCGAGTCCTTGATGAGCTTCTAGTCTTCTGGTCTTCACTTCTAGTCTTCTAGTTAACTCGTCTGGCCATATGTCTTCTGTCTTCTGATATCAGATGAGTATTACTCTTCTGGTCTGGAAAATACTTGAGCTAACTTAGGCTATCTTTGACTTGGATTCCATCAGATAAGTAGGTATACAAACACCTTACTTATCTGGTCTTCAAGGATCTTCTAGTCTTCATGTCTTCTTGAGGTTGTGCATGTAAGCATATATTGTGCTGATCAACTGAGATCAATACAGCTGATCACACATGACTAGTCTAAGTTGTTCTATACAAAGTCAGCTGATCATATTATATTTATAAACTCTAAGTGTTTTGGCCATCAAAACTATTCTAACATCAATTTGGGGCTTAGGGTGAATTTATATCCCAACAGATGTGGTAATTTATGTTATAACTGGTGGTAGGGTAGTTAAGTGGACTAGACAGATGCTAGCCAAAGACCTCAATTCCCTACACTCTGTGCTATATAAACTCATTATCTACAATTGGATTCCCACCATAAACACTACCAAGATCACAAAAGACCAAACTGTTCTTATGTATAGGATATTTGTGCTTAAAAAATTCAATCTAGGCCTTACAATCTTCCACCACATGATGAGATTTACTAGAAAAGTTTCTGAAAAAGGTAACCTACCCTATCCTGTTTTGATTTCTAATTACTTGAGGCACCATGGTTTTGTTGCCAAGAACACTGATGTGTTGAGGGAGAGAGTTCCATTACTGGCCATTGCTCATGCCTTACTCACTGGGGATAGAGTATTGGACTTGCCTTTGACTGCTCCTGGTACTGAACATCAGCACAGACCTTCCAGACCAAGACAGAGGAATGCACCCCCAAATGTTGAGAACATATGTATCAACATTTCGGGGAATGTTTGTGTTTCACAGGAATTCATCAAGCTTCAGTTACATCACTTGCAGGAAACCATTGACGAGCTCCAGTTCCTGAAGGACAGGTGGGCCAATATGCTTTCACCTACAACAGGGGTAGTACCACCACCATCCAACTCCAATGGGGTAATTGAAGAGATGACTGATGAGGGAGTTACAACTGCTGCTGCTGGTGGGGGACCTGATGCTGGAGAAGATGCTGCAGTGACTGATGTAGTTGCACACTTTGCATCTACTTTCTTTGTTGAAGAAGCTGATGATGATGATGCTGCTGACATGGAGACCTTGTATGGTGATCTCCATTGATGAACATGAAGAAGCTGCAAGATAGGGGGAGATTTGAATTCTTAATGGCAATTGTGCAAGAATCTGATGCTGCAGCTGTTACAACATCAATTTATGCCATTTTTTAGATTCAATCTCTGTACTTTATGTTTAAGTAAATTCTGATACAATTGTTATTTATTTTCTAGGAGATAGGATGTTTTTTGCTTTTATTTATGTTTGATATATAACTTGCTTAATTATGGTTGCACTTGATAATATTGTTTACAGGTTGTGTATTCATGTTTAGGTCTTTTATAGATTGTTATTACTTCATTTTTATTTCTATTTTTTTGCTCTGATTATGTTTGTTTAGTGTCTTACTTAAATCTTAAGTTAATTCTTCCAGTTCAACTTATGATTTTAGTAAATTACTTATGTTGTGAATAAGTGTACTGTTTATACTTATTCTGTTTTGGGTAAAATTATCTTGATCTTATGGGACAGATCATTGTAAGATTATCCTTGATCTTCGTTCGATTTGATCCAACGATTACAACAGGTATTGTCTTGACTAGTATTTAGTGTAGATGTTCAGCTCAACTAAATACATAAAACTGAGTATGTATAGAAATATATGTGCATCAGGTGTGTTGTAGTCGAAAGGTCAAATTGGGGGAGATTGTAGATGTTGTTAACTCTTTAATGCTTTAACATTATCAACAACATCTTAATTTGACCTTCCGAGATTTTTTCTAAGTCTTTTCTGAAATGCTACATTAAATGTTGATATAAATGTTGTCGCATTTCTGGTAGGATCTAGAAGCTTCTACAAGGATCTGGAACCTGGAAGATTCCAGAACATTGCAGAACGTGCTAGACCGCTTTGGAACCTTATAGATCGACCTGGAACATGCAAGAAGGATCTAGAAAGATCATGGAAGTTGAGTTCCTAAAAAATAGGATCTCAAAGATGGAAGCCTCTAGAATTCGTCTCTCACTCTATAAATACCGAAGGAAGGCTTCATAATTCAGTGTATTCTATTCGATCAATATCCTACACTAGTGTTCATCCTGTTAGGAAATTGTGGCCCCAATAGCTATACCTTTTAGTTCATACGAAGTATCTCACCCGTATGATTGTGCACTTTTCTTTATCTATAGAGAGTGTAATCATAGATAGGACTAGCATTTCGGCAGTGTATAATTCATACACTTAGATTGTTTTTAGAACAAGGCATCTGCCTCGTTTGTAGTTTCTGTTGTGAAGGTTATTGTTGTAACATTTCACACAACATTTGTACTTGAAGATAAGTATTGATATTTCGCCGTAAGGCTCGCATAGATTTTTATTTATAAAATCTATGTGAAAAATATTTCCATTGTGTCTCGTTTGTTTTTAGTGTTTCAAGTCTTCCGATGTGTATCTTTATTTCTGATATTCTGTTAGAGTCAGTGTTGTACGATTTGTCTCAACATTTAGTACAACATTAATTTGTTTTTACTTAAACACTATACCATCCACACACTTTCAGAGAAGTTCTTGTAGCTCACTTGGACAGATCTATTTTGAAAACCCTATTTTCATAAAATTCACACATTATCATTATGGGTTCTGATTCTTATACTAGGAATTTCCCGAAGTTCTCTATCGAAGAATATGACTTATGGAAGGCACGCATGGAGGCTCAGTTAAGCCAAATCTACGATCTGATGTGGGTCGTCATTATGTCAAGACCAATCACTGTGATGGCTCATAATACAGCCATAGGGAATCCCGAGATTCCTGTTGATCAGCTAGTCCCAAAGCCACGTACAAAACTCACACCAGACGAGGCAAAGCAGAACAACCTCGACCGTATAACTAAGAATATGATTCCAACTTCTGTTTCTAATGAATATGTTGGTAAAACTATTCGTCTTAAATCTGCCAAAGAAATGTGGGATGCATTAGCAATCATGTGCGAAGGCACTGAGCAGATTAAGGGAAATAAGCTCATTACGGCAGTACAGAAGTTTGATAACTTTAAGATGTTGCCTAGTGAGAATATTGACCAAATGGACAATCGTTTTACCAGAATTAGTAATGAGATTGAGAATCTTGGTAAAACATACATGAAAACCGAAGTTAATACTAAGGTCTTGTATGCATTACCTAAGAAATGGCACACCAAAGTTTGGATTATAAAAGGAAATAAAGAAATGAAACCTTGGTCTGTTGGTCCCAAGTAGTTGAGTTACTAAGATTAGAACTAGTCTAAAGTCTAGAGGGGGGTGAATAGACTTTCAAACTTTTTCTAAAATATCAGAGATTATGGTGCGGAATATCAGATTTAATAGGCCCTTAACAAGTTTATACTCAACTAACAAAATATGAACTTAACTAGTCTATTCTACAATTCAACTCAACTCGTCTATTCAACTTCGATTTTACAATCTTGTTGATTATACGAATTCACAATAAGAACAATTAACAAATATAAACTGTAAGTAAATGAACACAAAATTTATAGTGGTTCGACAACGGTCTACATCCACTCTCACAAACCCAGTTCGTGATATTTTATTAATCCGATCTTGTGGCTTTAAGTCCCAAGAAATAAGACTTCGATCTTCTCGATTATATCATCAGATATATGTTCGATCTAACAACTAGTGATTTAACAAGCAACTAGCAAGCTTTTACAAAACTAAAACAATAAAGAAAACTTCTTTATTTCTTCAATAAGCCTTCTTGAGTAGTCTCTTCCTTTCTGGGCTTCTTCTTCTCCAGTACGAACTTCTTTTAACGCTGAGAGTGTTTGTTATCTCTTGAATGCTTTCAGTACTCGTAGTTTCAGTAGTCTTCAAATGATGAATGCCTTCATCTATTTATAGACTTCACTTTATCAAAAATATTTAGTTATCCAACTAACTCTTCTTGATAACTTCCTTCAACTAACTCTTCAACTGTTTCTTGATATGTATCCTGATAATACGATGGTTAATCTGTTATTTATGTTGTAACCAACTTTATATCTCCAAACCTTATATCTTTGATACGATTCTTCTATTCTGTTCAACTTGACTTGACTCGTCTTGTCTTCAGCATATTCTATACTTAGAATATTTCTTGATATCTTCATATCTCTTCTTGTCTTCATCAAGTCTTCTTGTCTTGTAGAACTCTACTTGTCCTATTAACTAAGCTCTCTAATCTATTACATTACTTTAAGCTTTATAAATCAACTTAGTCATCTTAAAGACTATTACAATTACAATTACAACTACAACAGAATATAAACTTAAGCTTTTATACATCAATTAGAGCTTATCTTGTAAATCCTAATAAGTAATCTTTCATTTCTTACTTAGTCATATTTCAGTATTTACTTATGTCATCTGATCTTGTCTCATACAAGACGACTTCCATAACAAATCAATCAATACTTGGAATATATTCAAGTCTTTTTTTTTTTTTGGCTTATCAAAACTCATCTCATCATCAAATAGAACTTGTAATAGGATTCATATCCCAACATGGTCTGTTTAGAATTTGTTTCAAACTCTTAAAGCTCACGAATATGAAGTAGACAGAGTAGATGAGACAGGTGACGAACAGGCGACACCCTCTTCTTCTAAAGCTGTAGCTTTCAAAGCTTTAGTGGCCGCCAAGGGATTAAGCCGTTTGGGCAAAGCTCCCAAAGTGAGAGAAGAGAAGGTGCAATTAGATCTTAGCTTGCAAGAGGAAATGGCATTGATGATGAAGAGATTTGATAAGCTTCAATCTCAGCATGGTAAGTATAAAAAGTTCTATAGAGATTATAAAGATAAAAGAACTAACTATGTAGGAGGATCATCATCATCATCCTATAAGTCCAAAGACCGATCAGTACGCACTCCTGAGCGTAGAAGAGTGGAACCTAGTTCCTCCAGGAGAGAAGAGTCTTCTGATCGAAGAGAAAGTAGTAGAAGAGATGCTACTCCTACCAAAAGATCTAAGGATGATAAGGATTTATGTTATACATGTCATAATCCTGGTCATTTCAGTGTAGAATAACCAGACCTTACACCAAAGGAGCGAGAAGAGCTTAGAGCTAGAAGGGAGAGAAGCTTCTCTAGAAGGAAAGCCATGGTAGCTGATGAGGAAAGTAGTAATTCAGATAATGATCTACCCTCATCATGCGAATCTGGATTCTTGACTGATGGAGATGAGGCTCTCTCTGATGATCATTGCATGATGGCAAGAGAAGAAGAAGAGGTAAAATCCAAAACTATTTCAATACATTCTTCATCTGCTTCATACACACATGAGTCTGACTCATCTGACGCCGATTCGATAAATCACCTTCAGTTCACTTGTGAACAATTGAAGATTGATCTTAGATTGGTAACATCAGCTTATTTGGAAGCTAAGGATGAAACGATTCGATTGAGAGCTGAAATTGCTCAACTGAAACAGCAAAAGTCAGAAGCAGATCCTAAGCTTATGACTATGAATGAGAGACTAACCGAAGAGCTATCTCAGCTTAAGGATCAAAACTCCATTCTAAGTCATGTGCATAAGAATCAGCTGACGACTCATTCAAAAGCTCGTATGATGAACTTCTCAGTAACCATAAAGAGCTATTAAAAGAGAAGAATATTTTAGACCTAAAGGTAGCCGAGTTTAACATAGCAAAGGAAGCTCTTAATCAGATTAATGGCTTCTCTAGAAGTTTGAAAGAAAAATCAGGAGTAGGCTACGAAGGTAAGTCTTCTAATACTCAGCAAGGTAAGGACCAAGCTGATGAAACTGAAGATGAGTCTGACTACTGTATCCTGGAAAATTCTTCTCCAGCTGAATATACAGAAGCAACCCCAAGCTTGCAAAAGCCAAAGGTTGTTATCTTAAATCCACAGCTAGCTACTTTTGTTGTGGATCCTAAGATAAATTTTCTTATCACTAGAAAATGTGGTAGGCCAAAGGATTCAAAGGAAAAGTTGTGTAATCTAAGACATAAGACCTATGATTAGCAGTTGAAGATTGTGCTTGAACAACAGAAGGGTTATGATCAGCTGAGACCCTCTTCTCAGAAGAAGTCTCAGCCGAATGCAACCAAAGCTAAGAAGTTATCTCCAGCTCATAAGGGCCTGTTAAGTATGCTCCTTCAATTTCTTATGAAATTCTTAACAGACCTGGATCTAAGATTCAGTTGCAATCAGTTGTTGCACCCAAGCTGAAGGAAAATCAGAAAACAAACCCAAATCTGTCACATGAGCAAAAGTCTTCTAATATTCACTCAGCTGACACTACTACTACTTCTTCAGCTAAGGAAAAAGTTGAAAAAGTATGGTATTGTGATGCCCGTAGGAACAAACTTAAATGGTCAAAATTTTTTAGAAGAACAATGTACATCTGGGTTTCCAAGGGTATTACTAACACCTAAGGACCCAAAATTAAATGTGTACCTAAGCAATGATTTTGCTTGCAGGGTCGAGTGGATCTACTAAAGAGAGGTGGATCAAAAGGTGAACTATGGTACACAAATTCAGGTGCTTCATATCACATGACAGGATCAAAGCACCTTCTGACAAACCTTAACGAAAAGAAAGGTCCACGAGTTGTCTTTGGTGACAATTCCCTTGGTAAGACATAGGAATTGGAACCTTGGTCGATGGCGACATATCGGTTACAGATGTATCTTATGTTGATGGTTTATAGAACAATTTAATGGCTGCAAAGTTATGGATAAGATTAGTAAATGCGTACTACTTTTTGGTAATAGAGAAGGAACTATTTATGTTGCTAACTGGAAGAGCTGCCCTAGTTACACTTGTCTAGTGGCTAAGAGTTCTAAAGAAGTAAGTTGGCTATGGCACAAAAGGCTTGGTCATCTGAACTTTAAAACTCTAAACACTATTGTAAGAAGCTCACTAGTGGTTGGCTTGCCTAATGAAGTTTCTAGTAAAGATCTTCAGGTGTGTGATGCATGTTAGAAGGGTAAGCAAACTGTTGGGAATAAAATGAGAAGTGTTTTGATTTAATACCAAAACCCCCTAAGACATGCCTAGTCATAGTTGATTATGTTCTAAGGATGTTAGAACATATAGTATAAGGCTAGTTGAGAAACTGAAATGGTTGACAGCTCATAGATGGTTAGATGCACTAGTTGAGAGGGAACATATGCCTTGAAGTCTATCAAAATCAAGTCCCCTCAAAGGCTCAAGTCTCATGTATCCCAAGTCTGCTGAAGGACAAGTATGCTGATCATAAATAAAAATGTTACATCATAACATATCTAAATAAAAATGTTACATCATAACATCATCTAGACACAATCTCTAAGGCATTCTTGCTCGGGAGGTTTGTCCAGAAGAGTTGTCTCAGCACACTTGTACTAGAACCATAGCAAGGAGATCCCAACCCTGCTGAAGGTGGTCAAGGATACTAATGTCATAGTATGGATACAAAAGGATCAACAAGCATGCACAAACATATCCACACAAAGAGACAAAGACAAGTCTTCTGAAGAATGAACAAGATAACTTTGCTGATAAGCGAACTCTGCTGTTACTGATAAGCCGAATTGTCCAAAGTGATAAGGAATGTTGTCTTTATCTCAGGACTAACCATAAGAAGCCATATCCATGTTTGAACAAGTGAATCTTGAAGTCAGACATTGGGAAGAGTGCTACAGAATGAAGACAAAGTAGTTACAACCGTTTACTTCCCAAAACAAGGACATGTCACTATCAGAATCTGTCTTCCAGTTTTGAAGAACTCAAGAAAGACATTTATAGACATTTGGGGCTGCCTTTCCAACGGGCAAATACTCAAATTTGTCTATAAATACAGAAGTGTGAAGACCATTTGAAGAACCTCAACCTTGACAAGAATATCCAACTATCCTACAAGCCAAAGTGCTTTCAAAGTATTCAAAGAGACTATCTTAGTCTTCATAACACTTGATTCTAAGCTGAACCTCATTGTATATCCATACAAGCTTAGAGAGATATCCTATCCTTACACACTTATCTTCATTGTAAAGGATATCTCATTAGTTGGAACCTTACTTCAACCCTTATATCTTTCAAAGAGAGAAAGTTAGAAGTTTGTAGTAGTAGAAGTGGAAGGAGCTGACTGTTGAGAGAAGAACAGTTCAGTTCTGAGTTGAGAAAGGGTACTAGGACTCTAGACATCCTAGGGATCAATTCACCAAGGAGTGGTGTTATTGATGAAGTGCACCTTGGCACTATAAAACAAGTTAATTCCAAGAGTGAAGGAATTATCCTGTTAAATCAGGGAAAGTGGATGTAGGAGCTTGAGTCTCTGAACCACTATAAACTCTTGTGTTGATTTACTTTCATGTATTTCCATACACTCAACACTACACACAAAACTGAACCTTTCAAAGACATATATCATAAACTGTGCAAAACAGATTTGGACAAGTTCCCTAAAAACTAGACTGTTTGATTAAAGTGATTTCAGATTTAAAGGAGTTTAAACTAACGGGCCAACCACTAATTCCGCACATATAACTCACTTAGATAGTCCTTCAACTAGGTACTCAATAGTACTTAGTAGTTTGGTTATCTTGGAAGAGTTAAACTCATCAGCAGAGTTGTCTAGGACAACCTTGCTGAAGTACATTTGGTTAAGTTTGAAAAAGAATTTGCATACAAGTGTATTCCCCCCCCCCCCCCCATACACTTGTTATATACTCCTTTTAGGACCAACAAGTGGTATCAGAGCAGGGGTTCAAAGACAACTGCTTCTGAAAAGTTCATCTTGTTTTTCAAAATCACATATTTAGTGTGGTCACTAAACTGATCTATCTGAAATACTATTACTTGTTGACTAACACTTTTTCTTTGAGTCATGGCCAACAACAATGTTGTTCCTCATGATGCTGTTCAAGGAATCAACAATATGTCCACCAATCCAGTCAACCATATATCACATCACAAGCTGCCCATGTTCTCAATTGAGAACTATGACTTCTGGAAGATCAGAATGAGAGCTCATCTTGCATCTCTTCACACTGACATGCTGAGGGTAATCACAAGAGGACCATTTGTGTTCACCCAAATCAACCCCAGAATGACTGAAGCTCAAAGAGCTGACATAAGGGAAGAGATCCCTAAAGATGAAGATGATTTCACTACTGAGGAGAAAAGAAAAGATAATTTGAATTATCTTGCAATGAACACTCTCTACGAAACGATTCCAGATGCAATCATGGGAAGGGTTTACCACTACACAACAGCCAAAGAAATTTGGGATACTCTTGCTGAAATGTGTGAGGGTATAGAAAAGATAAAGGAGAACAAGCTCCAAGTGGCTGTGCAGAAGTTTGAACAGTTCTCAATGGAGCCAGATGAGTCCATTGACAAGTTTGCTGGTAGATTCACTGATGTGATGAATGAAATCAACTCCTTGGGCAAGGTGTACTCCAAGAGAAAAGTTGGACTGAAGATCTTGAGAAGTCTGACTCAAAAGTGGGATGTATATGCTGTGATGATGCAAAACACCAAGGATCTCTCCACCATGCCCATGCAACAAATTTTCTCAGAACTCAAAGCATATGAGTTTGACCTCAACAGAAGAATGCCAGCAGAAGAGTCTTCCCTACCAACCAAAGGAGTGGCATTCAAAGCCAAGGTTGCTGAACCTGAAATGCAGCCCACTCCAAGATCATCAAAGTCAGTCTCTAAGGCTGAAATGAAGGAAGAAATGGCCCTCATGGCTAGGAGGTTTGACAAACTCAACTCAAGGTTTGGTAGATACAAGAAATTCTATCAAGACAACAAATTCAGGAGAAGGTACAACTCTCCTGAAGCACAGGCTGAGGACAAGAAGCCTGAAGAGAAAAGATCAGAGGACAAGTCCTCTGACAGGAGAAAGTCCAGCAGAGCTGAACCCTCCTCATCTAGAAGAAGATATGATCCAAAGAAAGATGATGATGAGGATCTATGTTACAACTGCAAGAAGAAAGGGCACATCCAGTATGACTGCCCTGAACTTAGTGTTGGTGTATACTGTAAAGCAAACTTTTAGTGGGCTTTTGTGACGTATATTCGATTTCCTTTTATCTGAAATAAATGGTTTTTCACATTATTGCATTCTTTGTGATTACTTGTATGTCTGCTTATCTTGCATTGTAGACGATGTGGTGGGTTTGTAGTCACACAGAAGACCACATTGTCATTTCCTTGTAAGATATAAACAGTATTCACAACTGAGATAATTATGGACAAAACTATTGGTTTAAGTTGTAGTGTAAACTTGTTAGTGGTTTGTCTTGGCCATTAGTTTATACTAGTGCGCTGTGGCGTATTGAATGGATCACAGATAAGACATGTTCTTCTGTTCTGACTGTTATGAAGAACTAGAGGTCTTGGTGACTTTTATGATTCTTAACCCTAAGGAATTAGAGTGCTTGTTCACTACTTTGATGTACCATAGGTGAGAATCTTGGTAGATTCTTCACGCTCCGTATTTTGGGTAGTGGCATCGCATGCATGATGTCTACTTATTGGCATTAGGGCACCGTGTCCTGTACTTCCAGGCTGATGATGTCCCCTTGAGGAAACTCATAAAGGATTGTCGTATTAAACCCTGCAGGTGGATTTAATCCGTACGACAACAAGGTTGAGTGGTACTACTCAAGGAATTATAGAAATTAATTATTTAAATAAGTCAGAAGCTTTAATAATTAATGGATGTGCGATATCTTAAACACGGGGAATTATAAAGTCTAATAGAAGCCCTGATTCAGTTCGGGATAGGACGGGAGTGCAACATTAATTCTCTAGTGGAATGAATTAATGTTCTCGGGCCAAATTATATGTTCTGGGCTGAACATAAGAGTATTTGGGCCTGTAAGAAGCCCAAACCCTATACCTTCTAATGGATCCCTAGCCTGGCCCATGAACTTATGGAGATTATAAATAGGAGCCTCAAAATAGTTTTGAAACCCTAGCACACATGAAATTGAGAAAAACGACTAGGGTTTCAAGGAGACGAAACTGAGGCACCTTATCCACGTTTGATAGCGCGCCGTCCACCCGGTGTTCGAGCGAGGTTGGGAGACAGGCTAGAAGATCTGTAGATTGGAATCAACGTCTCGATCTTCAAGGGTAACGAATCTAAATTTTGCTTTAGATGCATGTTTAGGTTTTAATTCGTTATTATACGTTTGGCATCCGACAACGATCCCGGTGATGGACCGCCTTCGCCGGCGCGTTCCAGCACTTAGCTCTAAGGACAGAAGAGAGAGGCAAGCCAAAAGAGATAAGAAGTTCACCAACAGAAAAGCCATGATGGCTGGTGATGAATCTGACAGTGCTGAAAGCTTCAACTCTTCTGATGGACTATTCTCAAACAGTGATGATGATGATGATGTGTGCAACATAACCATTGAGGATGATGAGGTATCCTCCACTTCTAGCTCACTATCATTTCTATCACAGAACACTAGTGAAGTCAACTTGAAACTTTCCCTTGGGAAGTTGATGGAAGATTTCACTAGGCTGCAAGAATTTCATGACAACTGTGTGAGAGAAAATGAAATACTTTCAATTGAGCTTTCAAAATCTGCTGAGACAGTAGTTGACATTAAATCTACTGAGTTGTATCAACAAGTCTTGAGAGAGCTTGAGGAAGCAAATCTCAGGATAGTTGACCAACAAAGACAGATTGATGATCAACTACTTTCTCAGAAGAGAAAAGATTTTCAACTAAAAATTCTTCAAGCAAAATTTGAAAACCTCTCACATGAGTATGACATTCTTAAATCAAGTGAAGAGAGCCTGAAATTAAAGATGTCTGCTTTGAACAAATCCTCTAGAGCAATAGAGGAAATTCAACGTTATCAAAGACATATGGCTCAAAGAAGTGGATTAGGTTTTGATCCATTTGAATCTTCACCTTTTCTTAGTGTTACTTCCACAAGTAACACTAAGAAAATCTTTGTTAAATCAATGGCACAACAAGCTGAAAATGAAATAATTCAGCCACTGAACAAAGGGAAGGGCAAAATGAATGAAATGCCCACTCAAGTGTTTCAGGAGACTAGGCCCAAACCTTTGGAAAAGGTCAAAGCTCCTGAACATAAGAGGAATGTTGGTCAGCTGAGTAGACCCAATGGTAGGGCAACTCTCCTGAACAATGTTCAGAGGAGTTATCCAAGGTATGATCAGCCTAGGCCAACTCTACTGAGGAAGCCTCAACTAAACAAACCTAAGGACAACTATCCTCAGAGGCAGAATAAAATGAGACAACCAAAACCCTTCATGCCAAAGGGTAATGGTCACAAAAATGCCTTTCCTCAAAGATTTCCTCAAGCTACACAAATAACTCATAAGTTCAGGAGATCTGACAACACTCCTGAAACTTATAGAGTCAACTCTTTCACACACACTTTCCCAAAGGCATTTAAGGGAAAGACAGTGTATGTTGATGCACAAGGAAAATAACTTAACCACCTTGAATCAATCAGGGTAATTAGGCAAGTTTGGGTTCCTAAAGGTATAGCTAACCTCTCAGGACCCAAAATTCAAAGGGTACCTAAAGCTTGTTAATTGCAGGTACATAAGGGCCACAAGAAGATGAGGAGTATGAGCAAAAAATCATCATGGTACCTTGACAGTGGATGCTCAAGGCACATGACTGGAAACAAAGAACTCCTCACTGATTTGGAGACAGCTCACAAGCAAAAATAAAAGGTTATGGTACCTTGATAATTGGTAATATCAAGGTATCCAATGTATCCTATGTGGCTAGTCTCAAATATAACTTGCTAAGCATAAGTCAGTTTTGTGATAAAGGTTTTAATGTTGAGTTCTCAAGTGGAAAATGCTTAATTAAAGATAAAACTCAACAAACTCTACTGACTAGTACTAGGAAAGGAAATGTGTATTTTGCTGACTGGGACAAGTCTACTGATGCTGCATGTTTCATTGCTAAGAGCTCTAGTGAACAGAGTTGGTTATGGCATAAAAGGCTAAACCACCTGAACTTCAAATCAATGAACAAACTTGCTAGAAATGCATTGGTAAAAGGACTACCTAATGAGGTTTTCATTAAAGAACATGTGTGTAAACCATGTCAAGAAGGAAAACAGATCAAAGCCTCATTCAAAGGAAAACCAGTCATCTCTACCGAAAGGGTACTTGAACTTCTACATATGGACTTATTTGGACCAATTACCCCAGCAAGCATAAATGGTAGAAAATACACATTGGTTGTAGTAGATGACTTCTCTAGGTTCACATGGGTAGTATTTCTCCTTAATAAGAAGGAAACACAAGTCAAACTCCCTGAACTACTAAAGAGACTGTCAAATGAAAAGTGTCTTAACATTATCAAAATAAGATCTGATAAAGGCACTGAGTTCATAAATTCTTACATCAATGAGTACTGCACCATAAATGGTATAGCTCATGAAACCTCAGCAATTAGAACTCCTCAGCAGAATGGAATTGCAGAAAGAAGGAATAGAACTCTAAAAGAAGCTGCTAGAACCTTAATTGCTGACTCAAATCTACCTAAGAGGTTTTGGGCTGAAGCTATAAACACTGCATGTTATACTCAGAACAGATGTTTGATCACTAAGGGTCAAGGTAAAACCCCTATGAACTCTGGAAAGGATGATTACCTAAAGTGTCATATTTCCACATATTTGGTTGTAAGTGTTTCATTCACAACAATGGGAAAGAGCAGTTGAAAGCTTTTGACAACAAAGCTGATGAGGGGATATTTCTTAGATATTCCCAAGTCAGTAGAGCTTTCAGGGTGTACAACTGCAAAACCCTAATTGTGGAAGAAACACCTCATGTTGTGTTTGATGAATCTACTCTTGAAGTCAGGAACAAAAACCTGGACACAGAAGAGATCACACAAAGAACAACCAGATTGAGCCTAAAATACAAGGACACTAAATTCATAGATGTTGTCCAAACCAATCTCCCTGAAGCTGTTTCACTGGACAAAAATCCTGAAGGCAATATTCCTGAAGCAAACCCCACTGAAGGAAATGGTGAACTGAATGACCCAATCCCAGTTCACACTCAGGTAACAACTACCAATGAAGAAGCAGGCTCTGTTGAGGTAGTTAATGGATCCAATATTCCAGGGGGAACCATAAATGTTGAAAATACCAATGTCCTTGACATTGAAGACAACATCCCTGAATATGATCCTGAATTAGATCATGCCTTCAATTATCCTGAATTTTATGATAATGGTGACTCAACCTTAGTAGAGGACAACTCTACTGAAAGGATCAGAAAAAGAAGAACCTGGTTATTTGACCATCCTACTGATCTGATACTTGGTGATCCAAGTATAGGAGTCAAAACCAGAAGGTTTCATGGTCAAAGTGATTTGTTTTGTTGTTTCCTATCAGAACAGGAACCAAGTGACATTGAGGAAGCACTTCAAGATGCAAACTGGATCACAGCAATGCAGGAAGAGCTGAACCAATTCACCAGAAATGATGTATGCGAGCTGGTGGATAGACCTTCACATCAAGATGTTATTGGAACCAAGTGGGTGTTCAAGAACAAGAAGAATGAGAATGATGTGATTGTCAGAAACAAGGCCAGACTAGTGGCAAAAGGCTACTGTCAATCATAAGGCATTGACTATGATGAGACCTTTGCACCTGTGGCAAGGCTAGAAGCAATAAGGCTTTTACTAGCCTATGCAGCCCACGAGAGGTTCAAAGTGTACCAAATGGATGTCAAGAGTGCCTTCCTGAATGGAGTTCTAAAAGAAGAAGTCTATGTGGAGCAACCACCTGGTTTTGAAGTTGGAAATCAAGTTTATAGATTGAAGAAAGCTCTATATGGACTCAAGCAAGCTCCAAGAGCCTGGTATGACACACTGTCACAGTTCCTCTTGGATCATGGTTTCATCAAAGGAACAATGGACAGAACTCTCTTCAGAATCACTGAAGGAGACGACATCTTGCTTATCCAAATATATGTGGATGACATCATATTTGGATCCCCCAATGAGAAGCGGTGTGAGAAGTTCTCAAAGCTCATGCAAATCAAGTTTAAGATGTCAATGATGGGAATCATGAACTTCCTTTTGGGCTTACAAGTCAAGCAGTCAGAAGAAGGAATTTTCATCAACCAAGCCAAGTACACCAGAGAAATGATCAAGAAATTTGGATGTACAACCAGCAAGCCAGTAAGGATCCCAATGAACACAAATTGGAAAATGGATCCAGATGAGAGTGGTGTTCCAACCAACTCTACTGAATATAGAGGAATCATTGGTTCACTTCTCTACCTCACTGCCAGCAGACCTGACATCACCTTTGCAGTAGGTGTTTGTGCAAGGTTTCAAGCAAATCCTAAGAAAAGCCATCTAGAGGCTGCTAAGAGGATCTTAAGGTATCTTAAAGGCACTGAAAATTTAGGCCTTTGGTACCCTGCTGATGACAACATTGAACTAACTGGTTACTCAGATGCTGGTTATGGAAGTTGTTGTGCTCAGATTCTTTGGTTGAGACAACAATTAAGAGACTACAATGTCAACTCTACTGAAGTGCCAATCTTCTGTGACAACAACAGTGTTATTGCAATATCATAGAATCCTGTATTGCACACCAGATGCAAGCATGTGGACATCAAGCATCACTTCATTAGAGACCATGTGGAGAAGAAGATATCAAATTGGTGAAAATCCACACAGATCATCAAAAAGCTGATATATTGACAAAACCACTTGCAGAGGCAAGGTTTTTGGAACTATCAGCAGAGTTGGGTCTACTTGATCCAGGGAAGTTGGATAAATGAGTCCAAAGGAGTTTATTCATAAAGGGGGAACTAAAATCAAAAGTTCAGCAAATTTGGTCAAGTCTACTGAAACTCAGAAGAGATGACCTCAAATCTTCAGGACACTTGTCCATTGAAATTCAGGACAGTTGTCCACATCTCTTCAGGACACTTGTCCATGTATGGTCAGATAAGTTGTCTTGGCTATCAAACCAAATCTAGGTTTGATAAGCACCTATTTTGGGTAATCATTGCCTATTTCCATATTTGTCTCATTCCTTTTCAAGATATCACCTTTTCAAGGATTCAATTTGTCCCCTACCCAAAAAGTCGCTTTCAATGCATTAAATGCCATAATTTAACTCTTGTTTGCATTAAACCATTTGGGACATGATCTACCTTGTTAACCCCCCAGCTTTAAACAAATATTAAAACTCCTCCCACGTTCTGAGTAAAAGCAGTTCTCACTGTTTCATTGGTTTTTTACCATTGGATCAAAACTGGCCAACTCCCCTAAAACTGATCTTAGTCGTTCAATTCAGATTCCCACATTTGTAAACCGTTGAATTGCCTTAAGACTCACCAACTCGTTAACATACATTCCTTTTGGAATATTCACAAGTCTTAAGAAGCCTTACAACATTTCATTTCTTCCCCACGCATTCAAACACTCATGAAACCCTAGTTCTCAAACCTTCAAAAATTCTCTCAAAAACCTTACTTTGTCCTAATGGCTCCTAAAATCAGACCTGAAATGGTTGTAGACTTCACAAACAAGGATTTAGACCTTGATTTTGGCTATCCGAGCCACAAAAACAACCTTATCTTTGAGCCCATTCTATCTTTCGAGTGTGATGAACCAGAGGTTACTCCAACCTTGAGATGGTTAAGAAGGGCAGGTCTTCTGAAGTTTATGCAAGAAAAGCCAGACTCTTGCTTGGAATCATTCATAGCTGAATTCTTTGCCTTCCTAAAGTGGAGAGGAAAGCCTGAAGATGGTGAGGTCACCACAAGACTCTCCTACAGGGCTGAAGGAGAAGAGGAGGAGAGATTTCACAGAGTGAAATTCTCTCAAGAAGATGTAGATGCTGCCTTTGGATTACCTTCTGAAGGAAGAAATCCAGAATCTTATGGCAATGGCCATGAGCAGGAGATTGCTCAAGATTGGCTCCTTGTTCCAGGACCAATCTCAGCTACACAACATAAGAGGACCCTCAAGCCTAAGTTCCTCAATCTGTTTGAGGTTGTTGCAAAAAGTCTTTTGACCAATACTGGCAGTTTGGAGCAAGTGAGTGCTCCAAGAATAAGAATCATAGCTGCAGTAATTGATGCCAGTGACAAGGGCATCAAGTTTGATTGGAGGACCTTCATCCTGTCTGAGATGATGAAGGAAAAGTCTAAGTTTAAGGTAAAATCTTAGAAGGTTGTATTGGAGGGCAAGCTCAAATACTGCACAAGGGCAAGCTTGCTGATTGAGAAGTTTGCTCACTACACTGAGATGCAAACCTTTGCAAAACCCCTTCCTGCTCAGAAGATATTGTTCAGAAAGCCCAGCAAGAAAACTGAACAAAGGAGGATGCTCTTGGCCAAACCTGCTGAAGAGGTTGAAGAAAAGCCCACAATGAAGAAAAGAACAAAAGTCAGAGCTGTCAAAACAAAGAAGATGTCTCAAGTATTATCAGAAGAAGCCTCGGGAGCTTCAATTGAGGTTGATGAAGTGGCAGAAGAGGGAGTGAATGTGCCTTCTGAACACTCAGAAGAGTTGAGGCTGAAGTATAATGAGACAAGGCAGAAGAAAAAGGGTGATAAAAGGCCCAGAGAAGTTGTCCCTGAGAAGGAAAAAGAAGAAGGGAGTGGAAGCAGCAGGGCAAGCAAGAGAAGAGTCAAGCCCACTGAGAAAGTGTTGGAACTTCAGGAGTAGAAGTCACTTTAGCTGGCTCTAAAGGAAAGTAGAGCTGAAAGTAGGACAAAATCCAAGTCCAGAACCAACTCTTCTGGTTCTGGAACCCCTGAATCCAAGGTCCCTGAAGATCAAGCACTAGAGCCCAACCTCCCTGAAAACCAACAACTTGAACCCAACCTCCATGAAACCCAACAACTTGAACCCAACTCCCCTGAAACCCATGTTACCCCTTCCAACCAACCCATCACCCCTGTTAATCTTATAAAAAGATATTCTCCTGAAGGGAGTGTGCAAAGAAGTGGGATTGATGTGCTAGCTGACCTAGCAGTAGATGAGACAAGGCTCCTGTCTCCCCTTGACTCTTCAATGCTCAATTTCTCAAAACTGCTTGAAAAGGTCATAACTGAACCAACCCCTCTTAGTAAAGCCCCTTCAGAACCATTGCTCTCAAAAGCAACTGAAGCACCTTCTTCTGAACCCATCTTTTCTAAAGCCAACCCTCCTGAACTCACTCTCCCTGAAGCAGCTCTTCAGGCTGATATACCTGAACCCAGAGCCAACTCACCTATAACCCAAAGTTCTCAATCAAGTGAGAATGAGGAGGAGTATACTTATGAAAGTATGCTCAGAGGTGGAGCTAGAGCTACTGTGGATAGCTTGTACCCACAACTTGCTGAATTTCCTAGAATTCAGAAGATGTTCCATGACTTGAGAATGCTAGTAGATGTCAAGGACAAAACAATGATGGAGATCTCTCAAGTCATCCAAGATAAGGGTGCAAATTGGTGGCAAGTGGAGGAGAGTAGACTGCTACACTTTGCTGGTGTACTCAAGACAAGATTCCTCACTGATGAGGATGTTTTTGCCAAATTAGTAGCAGTATAGATTGATGAAGAAAAGGAGAGAATTGCTAAGGGAATAAGGCACCCTGATAGCAGTTCAAGTGATGATGGGAAAGACGACCCTTCAAACCCTCCCCTAGACAACCCTCCTGAACCCTCCCAGACCAACCTCCCTGAACCTTCCCAACCCAAACCTTCTGAATCCAGCAGGTTCTCAGAACCTCTTTTTAACCTACCATAGGAAAGGCTCTGTATCCTCAGAGGTGTTGACCAAGGATGGTAACACAATGTTGGGAATAAAATGAGAAGTGTTTTGATTTAATACCAAAACCCCCTGAGACATGCCTAGTCATAATTGATTATGTTCTAAGAATGTAAGAACATATAGCATAAGGCTAGATGAGAAGCTGAAATGTTAGGCAGCTCTTAGCTTATTAGATGTACAATTTGAGGGGGAACATATGCTTTTAAGTCTATCAAGATCAAGTCCCCTCAAGGCTCAAACTCTGGAATGATTGCCAAGATCACTGAAGGACAAACATGCTGATCAGGAGAGTTGTCCAGATGAGTTGTCTCAGCACAATTAGACCAGAACAAGTATTCTGAAGCTTAAGATCAACTATGCTGAAGAAATCAAAACAACTAAACCCTAAAGACCTTCAAAGGATCAGGCTAAGATTTCATACAAAGGAAGCAAATGGAAAGAGCCAAGTCATCTGAAAAGAGCAAGCCAACTATGCTCATAAGCAAAGTCTGCTGATAGTGATAAGAAGAGTTGTCCATATGATGAGGAATGTTGTCCTATCATTGGATCAACCTTCAGAAGCCATGTCCATGCTTAAACAAGTGAATCTTGAAGTCAGACTTTGGGAAGAGTGCTGCAGAATGAAGACAAAGTCCAAACAGCCGTTTATTTCCCAAATGAGGACATGTCACTATCAAGAATCTGTCTTCTAAGTTGAAAAACTCAAAGAAGACATTTATAGCAATTTGGGACTGCCTCTCCAACGGGCAAATCCTCAAATTTGTCTATAAATACAGAAGTGTGAAGACCATTTGAAGCATCCATTCTACATCCAACTGAACAATCATTCTGAAGCTTCAAAAGTCATAAAAAAAGATATTCTTAGCCTTGAAACACTTCTTCCAAGCTGAACTCCGTTGTATATCTATACAAAGCTTAGAGAGATATCCTATCCTTATACACTGACCTTCATTGTAAAGGATATCTCATTAGTTAGAACCTTACTTCAACCCTTACCCCTTTCAAGTGAGAAAGTGAGAAGGTTGTAGTAGTAGAAGTGGTAGGAGCTGACTGTTGAGAGAAGAACAGTTCAGTTATTAGTTGAGAAGAGGGTACTAGGACTCTAGACATCCTAGGGATCAATTCACCAAGGAGTGGTGTTCTTGATCAAGTGCACCTTGGCACTATAAAACAAGTTAATTCCAAGAGTGAAGGAATTATCCTGTTAAATCAGGGAAAGTGGATGTAGGAGCTTGAGTCTTTGAACCACTATAAACTCTTGTGTTGATTTACTTTTAAGTACTTTCATACATTCAACACTGCACTCAAAACTAATCTTTAAAAGGACATACATTCAAAGACTGTGCAAAACTGATTTGGACAAGCTCCCTAAAAAACTGGATTGATTGATTAAGTGATTTCAAAACATAAAGGAGTTTAAACTAAAGGGCCAACCACTAATTCCGCACTTATAACTAACTTAGATAGTCATTCAACTAAGTACTCAATAGTACTTAGTAGCTTGGTTATCTCTAAGAAGTTATACATCTTCAGCAGAGTTGTCCAAGACAACATTGCTGATCTCTGGTCTGATCATATTTGAAAAAGAAATTTCATACAAGTGTATTTCCCCCCCCCCCATACACTTGTTATATACTCTTTGCTGGGCCAACACACAGCCAAAGATACATCTGCCAATGAAGGTTCTTCTGAACCTGAGGTACAACCTAAAGATGTTGAGGTTCCTATTTTAGAGGCTAGTTTGGTTAAGCCCTATTCAGTGTCAGGAGAGTTGGACACTGATCAGCCCTTAATCATTCAGGATAACTCAGTGGCTGCTGATAGAAGCACTGTGATCTCCCCACAACTGCCATCTCTGAACCTTGTTGAAGGTGAAGTTGATGCAGGTTTAAATGAAGGAGTTGAAAAGGAGAACCTAGTTGAAAAACCAGAGGGTGTTGTGGATGATAGAGAGGTAGTGATTACTCAGATTGTGAGTGTGCCACAAATAGAGGGTGGTATAAGTGAGGAAGGACAGACTATTCTTGAAGTCAAATATGAACTTCGAGAATCCCTTGATGAGAGGAGGCCTGATCCTTTGAGTGAGGACATCTTAATTGAAGGGAGAAAACAAATAGTTGAAAATGAGAAGAAGACTACTGATGTATCAGAGTCTTATGTAAAAAATGATGAGGGTGGTGAGTGCTTATTTGATTTATCTAACATTGCAGGTTTTTCTTTGGATCAAATTTTTGCAGATGACTTCTTGACTGATGCTCCAATCCAAGTTGATTCTGGATCAGCACAAGCCTTACTTGGAATGCAAACTGCTAAGTTGGATTCCTTAGCTCATCAGGTTCAATCTGCTCATGCTGAAACCTCTGGAGCACTGGATGAGCAAGGAAGAACTTTAGCATCTGTGGAGATGAGACTAACTGGCTCTGAAGATGTAGTGCTACCTACATTAGAAGCAAGAATCAGTGGAGTGGAGTCTGGTATGCAAACCATTTCCACTGAAGTTGAGAAAGCCAAGAAGAGCATGGAGTCTATCTCAAAGGAGGTAAAGAAAGAGCAGAAACTACTTAGAGACAACCACAACAAGAATGTCAAGGCTATCAAGTTGGTGGTTAGCAAGCTCTTGGAAAGAAGACTACATTACAAAAGAAAAGAGCGGAGGAACAAAGGCTAGCAATGGTGAAGGCTGCATCTGAAAAGTTTTTACAAGAAGTAATGGCCAACATTGCTGAAGGAGCAGTGGCCAACCTCACTGAGCTCTTAAAGGCCCAATTGGATGCATCTCTGAAAGAAACCATGGAAGAGGTTGTGCAACAAAAGATGAAGCCTGTTCTAGCTTTTCTTAGCCTGAGCAGTGACAGGATGCAAGATATACATGATGAAAATGTATACTTGCTAGAAGAGATGAAATCCCTGAACCAAGCCCAATCCCTAATGGCAACTACAATGAGTGAGCTCAAACCTCAGTGTTTTGATGCTGCCAAAAAGGGGGAAAGAGAAAGAGCTAGGGCCAAAGGTGCCTTGGTAATTGGAGGTTCAGACAAGGGCAAGGAAAAGGCTGTTGAAGATAAAGGCAAAGAACCAACAGAGCTGAATTTGGAAGAACTGGATGAAGATGAGCAACTTGCAATTGCTCTAAAGAATTCTGTTGCTTCAGCACAAGAAGAAAATGCAAGGTTACAGCAAAGAGCTGGAGGAGAAGGTTCTGGTCTGAACAAAGTTGCTGAAGGTGTCCAAACCAGAGGCCAAATCAAGAAGGCCATGGGAAACAAAAGAAAGGTTAAAACATTCACTGACTTTCCTAGCAGCCTGTAATTGCCTCTTGAATTTAGGATTCAAGAAGAAATAGAGCCTATCTCCAAGAAGGCCAAAACTGCTGAAAAGGTCAAATATGCTGAAGTAACCAAGAATGCTGAAAAGTCTCCTGAAACTGACAAGTCTACTGAGACTAAAGATACCAAAGCTGCTGAAGATACTGAAGAGCTTTTTTAAGAAGGTTTTGGACCAACACCCAAAAAGAAGAAAGCTGTGCTGCTGAATGATCCATCCAAACTGTTTCATGAAGGGTATGGCAAAGACCTTGAAACACAGCAGAAATTGGCCATGATGAAAGCCAAAGAAAAGATGGACCTAATTGAAGAAGCAAACAGAGCAAGGAATAAAAGAAGAGCTGATTTTCAAAAGCCAAGAAGAAGAATAGCAACATACAGCAAGATGAAGCCACAACTACTGATCCCCATGGACACCAAATATCCTCACTTGGATAAATGGGTGCCAATTCAGCTGGATGATTCATGGGAAGAGGCAAAGAGGGAGTTTGTCTATGACTATTATGTCATTGACAGGTGGAATAAAAGGGAAGTTAACACCACCTTTGCTGAATTCATGATTGAATACTTCAAAGAACTATATCAACAACTACTTGCAGCTGCTGATCTTGCAAGGATTGAATTCACTGCTCCCCAGCCAATCATATATATGCCTCCCAAGCTGGAAGGATGGATTGATCAATCTAGGATTCTCCAAGAATTCCTAGAAATTGTTAAGTTGAACAAAATGGTACTTGGACCAAAGGGAACCAACCAGGAAGCCATGGAGCTAAAGAAGAGAGTGTGGGCACAATATGGGATGGTGCCACCTAAAGAAGATGATCTCTGAAATGGCTAAGTTTTCCTGACTCTTATATGCTGAAATGGATGAAAACTTAACTTGGTTGCTAACTTGTTGATTTGGTCAACAATGCTGAAGATGCTCAAGTGTGCTGATGTGTTTTTGCTTTGATGATTGCTCTGATACTTGACGACTAATGCTTAATGCTCTGATAGTATATCCTGATTAAGTATTGCTTTTGTAGTCAATTTATGCTCTGATGTAATGTTTCTCATGCTCTGATATGCTTGTTCAACTATCAACATGCTGTAATGATCCTCATTTTAATGATAGCTGAACATATTTTGAATCAAGAAACATAAATTTCATTATCTCAACTTATCTGATGTGTCAACCTATATGCAAACAATAACAGAAAATACACTAACACATTTTCTTTCAGGGAACATGACCTGAGTCAACCTTACTAAAGATAAATGTAATAAGTGTAGACAAGTCACCTTTGCATAGACTATATAGGTTTTGGCATCATCAAAAAGGGGGAAATTGTTGGGAATAAAATGAGAAGTGTTTTGATTTAATACCAAAACCCCCTGAGACATGCCTAGTCATAGTTGATTATGTTCTAAGGATGTTAGAACATATAGTATAAGGCTAGTTGAGAAACTGAAATGGTTGACAGCTCATAGATGGTTATATGCACTAGTTGAGGGGGAACATATGCCTTGAAGTCTATCAAAATCAAGTCCCCTCAAAGGCTCAAGTCTCATGTATCCCAAGTCTGCTGAAGGACAAGTATGTTGATCATAAAGAAAAATGTTACAGCATAACATATCTAAAGTTCAAGCAAGTCCAATGCATCATCTAGACACAATCTCTAAGGTATTCTTGCTCAGGAGGTTTGTCCAGAAGAGTTGTCTCAGCACACTTGTACTAGAACCATAGCAAGGAGATCCCAACCCTGCTGAAGGTGGTCAAGGATACTAATGTCATAGTATGGATACAAAAGGATCAATAAGCATGCACAAACATATCCACACAAAGAGACAAAGCCAAGTCTTCTGAAGAATGAACAAGACAACTTTGCTGATAAGCGAACTCTGCTGTTACTGATAAGCAGAATTGTCCAAAGTGATAAGGAATGTTGTTTTTATCTCAGGACTAACCATCAGAAGCCATATCCATGTTTGAACAAGTGAATCTTGAAGTCAGACATTGGGAAGAGTGCTGCAGAATGAAGACAAAGTAGTTACAACCGTTTATTTCCCAAAACAAGGATATGTCACTATCAGAATCTGTCTTCCAGTTTTGAAGAACTCAAGGAAGACATTTATAGACATTTGGGGCTACCTTTCCAACGGGCAAATCCTCAAATTTTTCTATAAATACAGAAGTGTGAAGCCCATTTGAAGCACCTCAACCTTGACAAGAATATCCAACTATCCTACAAGTCAAAGTGCTTTCAAAGTATTCAAAGAGACTATCTTAGTCTTCATAACACTTCATTCTAAGCTGAACCCTATTGTATATCCATACAAGCTTAGAGAGATATCCTATCCCTACACACTGATCTTCATTGTAAAGGATATCTCATTAGTTGGAACCTTACTTCAACCCTTATATCTTTCAAAGAGAGAAAGTAAGAAGGTTGTAGTAGTAGAAGTGGAAGGAGCTGACTGTTGAGAGAAGAACAGTTCAGTTCTGAGTTGAGAAAGGGTACTAGGACTCTAGACATCCTAGGGATCAATTCACCAAGAAGTGGTGTTATTGATCAAGTGCACCTTGGCACTATAAAACAAGTTAATTCCAAGAGTGAAGGAATTATCCTGTTAAATCAGGGAAAGTGGATGTAGGAGCTTGAGTCTCTGAACCACTATAAACTCTTGTGTTGATTTACTTTCAAGTATTTCCATACACTCAACACTGCACACAAAACTGAACCTTTCAAAGACATATATCATAAACTATGCAAAACAGATTTGGACAAGTTCCTTGAAAACTGGACTATTTGATTAAAGTGATTTCAGATTTAAAGGAGTTTAAACTAACGGGCCAACCACTAATTCCGCACATATAACTCACTTAGATAGTCCTTCAACGAGGTACTCAATAGTACTTAGTAGCTTGGTTATCTTAGAAGAGTTAAACTCATCAGCAGAGTTGTCCAGGACAACCTTGCTGAAGTACATTTGGTTAAGTTTGAAAAAGAATTTGCATACAAGTGTATTCCCCCCCCCCTACCCCATACACTTGTTATATACTCCTTTTAGGACCAACACAAACCAAAGTTCCTATGAAAAGCAAACCCACAACATCCACCAGCATAGTTCTTGAACTACTCCAGATGGATCTGTTTGGACCTATCTCACCTGCTACTTTAAGTGGTAGAAGGTATACTCTAGTGGTAGTGGATGATTATTCCAAATACTCTTAGGTAAAATTTCTATTCGAAAAGAGTGAGATAAGGACCAAACTTCCAGAGTTGATGAAGAAGATCCAGAATAAGAAGGGTTTTACGATCGTCAAAATCAGAAGTGATAAAGGCGTTGAGTTTCTTAACTCTTCTATTACCACTTATTGTGCTAACAATGGTATTCAGCATGAGACAAGTTAAACCCATACACCTCAACAAAACAGAGTAGCTAAGAGGAGAAATATGACCTTTAAAGAAGCTGCTCGTACCATGCTAGTTGAGTTTGGCACCTCTAAGAAGTTCTAGGCAGAAGAAGTGAACATAACTTGTCACACTTATAACATAAGTATGATCTACAAGAGACATGGTAAAACTCCTTATGAAATTTGGAATGGTTGGAAACCTAGAGTATCTTACTTTTATATTTTGGTTGTAAGTGTTTCATCCATAACAATAGGAAATCTCATTTAAAGGCTTTCGATTCTAAATCAGACGAGGGAATTTTCTTAGGATATTCCCAAGTTAGTAAAGAATTTAGAGTCTTTAATAAAAGGACCCTTGTAGTGGAAAAAACACCTCATATTGTATTTGATTAATCTACTTTTAAGAGTATAATTGATAAAGTAAAGCTTAAAGGTCTAAATCTGAAGAAGAAGGGATTTAATGATGATGACTATGTGTTGGGAAATGAATTGATTTTGATTAAGATACCGAAACCCCTTATTGATGTAAGTCAGCTTAGTTGAGATTGTAATTCAGTCTAGTTGTCTCAGGATAGTTGAGACAATTTAGAAATTTGTCTAAGTTAAGAATCTCAGGAATGTTGAGATCATAGTTTCAGGTTAGTTGTCCAAGCTGGAATGTTAGGCAGCTTAAGAAGTTTTGTCTTAAGTAGCTCAATGATGTGCCAAAAATTGCACGGATGAATTAGATATCCTTGGAGTCAGATATCTGAATTCCCGAACGTGTATGAATGACTCGGATGCAACGCTTCCTCTGGAATTATCTTCCAAGAACCTGCAAAAGACACACCGGAGGGGACTCTGGCGCGGACACTTCGACGCTCAAGTCAGTATCGGTAAATCAGTGTATGGCAAGGACTGAAGAGTCCTTTAATTATCGATGAGGTTCTCAAAGGAAATTAGAATGTTGTTTTAAGTAGCGTAGTAAATCGAGTAAAGTTAAAGATCGTAACCTGAAAATGTACCCAAGTTTACCTATTTATAGAGAGTTTCCACCTAAGAGAAAGTTAGGGTTTCCTTCTATTTCAGAGATGTACTTTGGACTCGGCCCTGCTGCGTTGACAGGGTCCTCCACTCTCTCACTCCCTGAAGAACCGGAACCATTCCCCCTAGTAGACTTCATCCACTGAGATAAAGGAAGAATGAGTCTTCCTTTACCCAATCTCGGGCCGTTTCGTACGGGACTCCTCCTAAATCCTCGGTCTACTAATTCTTATCAAGATTAGGTCTTCCTGATATCTCTCCCCGGGTGGAGCTCCCTCCGGAGGGACCTCCGGAAGAGATTCTTTATTCAGAGAGTACTTCTTAATCCCATATCTCTTATTTTATCTTATCCTCTATACACGTGTCGACTTCTTGTGCCATGACAATTTTAGGCCGCATCATCTACTCCCCCCTACTCTCATAAAGTGATTATATCTTTTGTGAGAGTAAGAAATCCAAGTGAGTCCAGCACAGAGGCGTTTCTGGAGAGACGTGTATTATTCTTGCTTCGGAGAGGAATTTCAAGAGTGTTTCCCTTCGGAGATTTTTCCCGCCCTCGGTTCCGAAAAGACGCTTCGATTTCTGCGCCTGGATCCCACACAGTCGCAATTTTCTCTCTCTTGCTAGTTTCTCGAGGAGAAGCCTCGATCCTAACCCCCTTATTGGTCTTGTAGGTTGCACCATTATCGTCTCTTGGTTACATAACCTTCAAAGAATTTTCCCAAGAAATTCAGGGAACCTCTCGCCCTTTCAAGGGATCACCTCTAGTTTCAGGTGGCTCGAAGGGGTTTTCCTTGACTTCCAGACTTCTATTTATCCTTTCTTTAGTTTTTTAGACAGGGTCTTGGCAAATGACTTTGGCTTGCAAAATTTTTGTTTTCTAAGTAACCATCTTGGGTCTTGGTTATGGGAAGATGCTCCCTAGCTCTCTTTGGCCTCTGGGCCTCCAAGTGTCTCTCATTTTCGTTTAAAAGATTTTGATTCATAAAATCTTTCTTTTCATTGAGTAACCCTTTTGGGTCTTAAGTATGGTGAGGGGCTCTCTGTAGCTCCTCGGCCTCTAGGCCTCTGAGTGTCTCTCACTCTCATTCTTAAAAGATTTTGATTCATAAAATCTTTCTTTTCATTGAGTAACCCTTTTGGGTCTTAAGTATGGCGAGGGGCTCTCTGTAGCTCCTCGGCCTCTAGGCCTCTGAGTGTCTCTCACTCTCATTCTTAAAAGATTTTGATTCATAAAATCTTTCTTTTCATTGAGTAACCCTTTTGGGTCTTAAGTATGGTGAGGGGCTCTCTGTAGCTCCTCGGCCTCTAGGCCTCTGAGTGTCTCTCACTCTCATTCTTAAAAGATTTTGATTCATAAAATCTTTCTTTTCATTAAGTAACCCTTTTGGGTCTCAAGTATGGTGAGGGGCTCTCCGGAGCTCCTCGGCCTCTAGGCCTCTGAGTGTTTCTCACTCTCATTCTTAAAAGATTTTGGTTCATAAAATCTTTCTTTTCATTAAGTAACCCTTTTGGGTCTCAAGTATGGTGAGGGGCTCTCCGGAGCTCCTCGGCCTCTAGGCCTCTGAGTGTTTCTCACTCTCATTCTTAAAAGATTTTGGTTCATAAAATATTTATTTTCATTAAGTAACCCTTTTGGGTCTCAAGTATGGTGAGGGGCTCTCCGGAGCTCCTCGGCCTCTAGGCCTCTGAGTGTTTCTCACTCTCATTCTTAAAAGATTTTGGTTCATAAAATCTTTCTTTTCATTAAGTAACCCTTTTGGGTCTCAAGTATAGTGAGGGGCTCTCCGGAGCTCCTCGGCCTCTAGGCCTCTGAGTGTTTCTCACTCTCATTCTTAAAAGATTTTGGTTCATAAAATCTTTCTTTTCATTAAGTAACCCTTTTGGGTCTCAAGTATGGTGAGGGGCTCTCCGGAGCTCCTCGGCCTCTAAGCCTCTGAGTGTTTCTCACTCTCATTCTTAAAAGATTTTGGTTCATAAAGTCTTTCTTTTCATTAAGTAACCCTTTTGGGTCACAAGTATGGTGAGGGGCTCTCCGGAGCTCCTCGGCCTCAAGGCCTCTGAGTGTTTCTCACTCTCATTCTTAAAAGATTTTGGTTCATAAAATATTTATTTTCATTAAGTAACCCTTTTGGGTCTCAAGTATGGTGAGGGGCTCTCCGGAGCTCCTCGGCCTCTAGGCCTCTGAGTGTTTCTCACTCTCATTCTTAAAAGATTTTGGTTCATAAAATCTTTCTTTTCATTAAGTAACCCTTTTGGGTCTCAAGTATTGTGAGGGGCTCTCCGGAGCTCCTCGGCCTCTAGGCCTCTGAGTGTTTCTCACTCTCATTCTTAAAAGATTTTGGTTCATAAAATCTTTCTTTTCATTAAGTAACCCTTTTGGGTCTCAAGTATGGTGAGGGGCTCTCCGGAGCTCCTCGGCCTCTAAGCCTCTGAGTGTTTCTCACTCTCATTCTTAAAAGATTTTGGTTCATAAAGTCTTTCTTTTCATTAAGTAACCCTTTTGGGTCACAAGTATGGTGAGGGGCTCTCCGGAGCTCATCGGCATCTAGGCCTCTGAGTGTTTCTCACTCTCATTCTTAAAAGATTTTGGTTCATAAAATCTTTCTTTTCATTAAGTAACCCTTTTGGGTCTCAAGTATGGTAAGGGGCTCTCCGGAGCTCCTCGGCCTCTAGGCCTCTGAGTGTTTCTCACTCTCATTCTTAAAAGATTTTGGTTCATAAAATCTTTCTTTTCATTAAGTAACCCTTTTGGGTCTCAAGTATGGTGAGGAGCTCTCCATCTCTCTTCTATATATAATTCTTCTTTTATGCTTCATGTTTGCCTCTCAAATTATCACTTCTTATTTTCAAATTTTCCATTCTCAAGCTCTAACAATCTTTTTTTATGTTCTGCAAATAAAACTCTTTATATTTCTTGGAATAAGGTTAAGGTATCAATATGACGCCTACTCCCCCTAGCCTCGAAGCCTCTCATGGGTGGAGTTCTCATTTCTCTGGATCGTCAATCTTTCATAATCGTCATTCCTCTCAATCCATATGAGCTCTCGCACTTTTCCCATGCGCTATTTGCTTTAGAACCTTTTTAGAAATTTCGGTCGTATCCTAAATCTCACAGGCTTTCCGATGTTCAACACCTGATGCTCCATCATTCAACTTCATCAAGACTCGTTGAAGAGTGTGGTTCATCTTTTGAACCTCATAATCTCTGAAGTGTTCCATCACTTGATATTTCAAAGAATTCAGCCACATCGTGGCTACTCAAAAAGGTATGGTTCATATCTTGAACCTCTCGAGCTCTCAAGTAAAAAATCTCAGCCACATCCTGGCTTATCAAACAATGTGGTTCATACCTTGAACCTCATTAATCTTAAGTGTTTCTCACTCTCAATTCAAGGTGTTGATCATATCAAGACCTTTCAAGTTCAAGTAATCCGCTTGGATTTAGAGTAGGGTGAGGAGCTCTCTTACTCTCCTCGGCCTCGTGGCCTCTGAGTGTTTTGGTTCATATCTTAAATTGTTAGGAAATATGTTCTCATACAAATTTCCAAAAATCTCAAAATGTTTTCATCACATCTCATAAAATCTTCTCATATTCATCAAAGATAAACATACAATTTAACATAATTTAGAAAAAATTTGACTCATTATTATTCAAAAACACGTTCTTAACCATGCCTAAATTCTCAATCATTCTCTCGATTCAATCACGAAATTCTCCTAAGTAATCACCTTAGCATTTCTCAAATCAATCATTTCTGAAGCCTTAGCAAATGCTCATATGCTTCGAGGTTTTATGTTCTAAACAACTACGTCTAGGTAACTCATATCATATCACAAAGTAAACTCTAAAGTAAAAAAGTAAAATATACACTTTTCACTTACGTGGCTTCATATCAGCATCTCGGAGGTAGTAGGCCAAGACCCTTCATCAACCCCTTTAAGCATCGAAGTGTAAGACATTTGCAAGGTCCGTCATCATGCTCGTCTCCGAATATCGCATCTCAACTTGATGGAAGGAAGACTTTATCTTAGGGGACGAAGTCCACTAAGAATGAGTATTGCCGGATCTTCAGGGAGTGGAGAGAAGGAAAGACTTGGTCTATTCAGCAGGATTTAGTCCTAGAGGCAGCTCCGAGATAAGGGGAGGCTCTAACGGCTCCTTATGAGGAAGCCTCTATAAAAAGGTAAACCGAAGGAGATTTCCAGGTTAGACATTCTTACTTTACAAGACTTGATATACTAAAACAAAAGGCCTCTCGAATATTCTTTGAGAACTTGTTTGATAAATCAAGGATCTCTAATCCTTGTGAGATATTGATAAGCCCTATACTGACTTAGGCATCGGAGTGTCCACACCAGACTCCCCTCCGGTGTGTTCTTTGCAGGTTCTTGAAGATTTCGAGTGAAAGCAGCTTATTTGGAGTGATTATACGTGTTCGAAGAGCAGGATATCTCGTTCGGAGGACACTCAATTCTCTCGTGCAAATTTTGGCACATCAACTGGCGCCATCTGTGGGAACGAGTTGAAAGATTTTCTCACGAATTTCTACCTGTTCGAGCAAATGGGTGGCGGAAATAACACATCTACTTTGGGAAAGAGACCCCTCGCAGGGGAAAATCCTCCTTTGCCGAATGACCCTACGTCAAAGGGAAGTAGGGGAAAAGATCCAGTACATACCCCTTCTGGAGTAAATCCGCCAGTGACGCCTAATACAGGCTTGGGGGAGGAGAACCATCCTCTCCCGATCGAAGAAGGGACAACAGGGAACATCGAAGCCCCAGAGTCCCGGACCTCTTATCCTCAACGGGAGAACGTTCTAAACTCAGAGCCCCTTCTGGTTTCTCCCGACCAGTTAGATTCCCTCATCAAGCAGGCTGTAGAGAGAGCTTTCGCGGCTCTAAGAGATCGAGCCCCCGAAGCTACACCGGAAAATGTGGGGATACCTACCTCAAAACCCCAAGAAGAAGCACCAGGAACCTCCCAAGGGTTATCCAAAGAAGTAGGGATGCGGGTAGAGGGAAATGACAAGGTACACTCCCGAGCCGAAAGAAGCGTTCCCCTCCGGAATACAAGAAGGAACGCAGATTTGACACCCCGAGAGACAGAACTCCCTGAAGCAGAAGAAATCACGGATGATACCTACGGAGGGCCAGTTAGCGACCAGCTACAGGCTCTGCAGAAGGAGATGAAGGATATGAGGAGACAGATGAATAATCGAGCAAGTAGATCCGCGTACGTCTCCGGATGTCAGTTCTCTCCTAGCATACTACAGGATGAACTGCCATTCAATTTCAAGCCCCTCAATTTTGAATACGACGCCACGGCGGACCCGTATGAACACCTAGTACGGTTCGAGAATGCAGCATTATTACATCGCTACGGAGAAGGAATCAAGTGCAGGGTGTTCCTGACCACCCTGGCAAAAGCAGCGCAGCAATGGTTCACTGAATTGGAACCCAATACAATCCGATCCTGGGAAGAATTTAGTGAGCTTTTTCTCCATCAATTTGCAAGTTCCCGGAGGCAGCCGCGGGCCACTTTGACCCTCTTCAATCTGAGGCAGGGAGAGAACGAGAGTCTAAGAGCCTTTCTCCGTAGATTCAATCAGGCTGCTCTGGAGGTCCCTACAGCTTCTCCGGAGGTGAAGATTAACGCTCTTACTAACGGATTACGGGATGGAGATTTCTTCTCCTCCTTGGCTAAGAAGCCAGTTAAGAATTTTGATGAGTTGCTGCACAGAGCAGAGAAGTCCTCATCCTGGAGGAGGTCCGTAAAGCTAAAAGACTGGAGGTTAGGCCACAGGATCGAGAGAAAGGAAGAGAAGGCCCCTCCAGATGACCCAGCCCAGAGGTCCCTCGGACCTCCGGATCAACAATAGATAGCAATTCCTCTGGAGGTTCCCGGTCAGGCCCTCGCGAAAGGTTTGATAAATACACACCCTTGAGAATTGAACCTGCTGAAGTATTGGAGGTAGTAGGAGATCATCCTGACCTGAAATTCCCATACTCCAGAAGTCGAGGACCTCAGAAGCCCAAGTCTGATCGATTTTGCCGATTTCACAATGAATATGGACATGACACAAATCAATGCTACCACCTAAAAGACGAGATTGAAAGGATGATCCAAGCGGGACATTTGAAAGAATTTATATTTAGAGATAGGCAGGGCCCTCGGGGGCAGAAACGAAAGGAACATGAAAGGAAACCGGAGGAGAAGGAAACCAGAGAGGCGGCTGAAGATATGCACCCTCCACCGCCAAAGAGAGGAGTAATCCACATGATTGTAGGAGGACCAGCAGATGGAGATTCCTTTCGGAAGAGAAAGCAGAGTGTCCGAGCTCTAAAAACAGAGCAAGGAGGCCAGTTAAGAGAAGTAGGACGTTTGATAGAGACGCCCAATATCAAATTTGGGCCGGAGGATGTGAAGGGAGTTAAGGAAGATCACAACGATGCCCTGGTGATCACTACCGACATAGCTGGGTTCGACGTTGCCCGAATCTTTGTAGATACGGGGAGTTTAGCTGACATCATGTTTTTTAAGTGCTTCAAGAGAATGGAGCTTAGCGTGAAGCTGCGGCCTGTAGATACCTCCCTGTATGATTTCTCCGGAGGTGCCATCCAACGCTTGGGATCAGTAATGTTACAGGTAGGATTGGGGGATGCTCCAGCTCGAAAGGTCCACTTTGTGGAGTTCCTCATTGTGGATATCCCCTCATCATACAATGTAGTGATGAGACGACCTAGCCTGAACCTCTTTCAGGCAATTATCTCTACATTTCATATGAAGATGAAATTCCCTACCGCTACGGGAGTGGGGGAAGTAAGAGGAGATCAATACCAAGCACGGAAGTGCTACGCAGAGTCTGTAACGATGGCGGACAAGCCCTAACCAAGGGCCTGGAGAGGACGAGAGGAGACGACCCTGAGGTCAAGAAAAAGAAAGTGGAAGGAGTAGCACCTAAGCAAGTAAGTGTTAAGACAGATGAGGAGTTAATGAACGTGGAGCTCTTTCCAGGGAAGCTTGGCTTTGCTACTAAGATAGGTACCCAACTGGGACCTGAACTCACAGAGAAGGTAATCTTTACATTACGTCGAAATTCCGATATATTTGCATTCTCTCCAGCTGACATAACAGGTATCCCTCCGGAGATAGCATTACATTGCCTTAATGTTGATCCAAAGGCAAGACCAGTGAAACAGAAGTTACGAAACTTTGGAGTGGAGAAGAATAGTATAGTAAAAGAAGTAGAGAAGCTACTGAAAGCAGGACACGTGGTGAAAGTACAATTTCCAGAATGGCTCTCCAATGCAGTCTTAGTATCCAAAGGGGGAGGAAAATGGAGAATGTGTATCGATTTTAGGGACCTCAACAAAGCATGTCCCAAAGACCACTATCCCTTGCCAAGGATAGACCAGTTGGTGGATGCGACTTCTGGATTTGAGCTACTAAGTATGATGGACGCATACCAAGGATACCACCAGATCCAGCTGAACCCTTCAGATGTCCCTAAAGTGTGCTTCATAGCAGCATGCGGAATGTTTGGCTACGTCCGAATGCCATTCGGATTAATTAATGCTGGAGCAACATATCAAAGGATGGTCGATGCTGTCTTCTGAAGACAACTAGGAAGAAACATGGAGATATATGTGGATGATATGCTAGCCAAAAGCGTGAGAGCAGACCAGCATGTGGAGGACCTGGAGGAAATTTTCTAGATAATTCGAGAGAACGGTATCAAGTTGAACCCAGCCAAGTGCTCGTTCGGAGTAAAATCGGGGAAGTTCCTTGGATATATGGTTACTCAAAGAGGGATAGAAGTGAATCCAGCCAAGGTGAAGGCTGTACTAGACATGCAACCACCGAGGAACGTGAAGGAGCTCCAGACGCTTAATGGGAGGATCACAGCATTGAGCAGGTTTATAGCCAGAGCTGCCGAAAAAAGCCACCCCTTCTTCAAAATTCTAAAGAAAGGGGCCAAGTTTGAGTGGAATGAAACCTGTTAGAAGGCCTTTGATGACCTGAAGCATCATTTATCCCAACTGCCGAAGCTGACAAAGCCTTCTCCCGGAGATACCCTCATTCTGTATCTCTCGGTAGGGGAATTCTCATTGAGCACAACACTGGTTAAAGAAGAGGGACCTCTCCAACATCCTATCTATTACGTCAGTAAGATCATTCAGGGAGCTGAAGCTCGGTACTCGGAAATCGAGAAGGCCGCTCTGGCCGTGGTATTTACGGCGCGAAGGTTGCGCCCATATTTCCTCTCTTATAAAATACTGGTCCGCACTAATTACTTGTTGAAACAGGTCATTGGCCGTGCATACCTCTCGGGAAGGATGGTGAGATGGGCAATAGAGCTCCAGGAGTATGATGTGGACTTTGAGCCCCGGAGGGCCATAAAAGCCCAAGCTTTGTCTGATTTCATACAAGAATCTACTAAACCAGAGGAAGCAGAAAGATGGAAGGTATACGTAGATGGCTCAGTGACTCTGAGCGGATGTGGAGCAGGGATTGTGCTAATGGGCCCTCAAGGAGAGAACCTACAATTCGCAGTGAGGTTTCAATTCACGACCTCGAATAATGGAGCAGAGTACGAAGCTTTGATCAGAGGAATGGAGATGGCATTAGAATTTGGGAGCTCCAAAGGTAACTCTATACTCCGACTCCCAATTAGTTGTTCAACAGGTGAATGGGGAATATGTAGCCAAAGATAGCAGGATGGCTGCCTATCTGGAACGAGCCAAAGAAGTGATGGGCAAATTTCAAGAGTGCGAGGTAATCCAGATACCTCGAGAGAAAAACATGCAGGCGGATAGCCTCTCCAAACTCGCTAGCTCCACAGAGTTTGATGGACAAGGAACAGTGACCTTGGTAGTGGCAGAAAGAGAGACCCTGGAGAACCCCATTGGTTCCATTGAGGAGGAAGATGATTGGAGAAGGGTTATATAGGTGGAACTCACCAAGGGAGCAGACGCCCCTACCACCAGAGAGACCCGAGCCCTTCGGATCAAATATTGTATTATCGGAGGGCACTTGTACAAGAAATCGTTCACATAACCATATTTGAGGTGCATATCAGCCCGAGAAGCGATGTACACACTCAAAGAGATCCATGAAGGGGATGCAGCTAGTCATGAAGGATACAAAACAGTGGTGAAGAAAGTTTTAAGGGCTGGATTATATTGGCCCTCCATGACAAAAGATGCTAGGGAATTTGTGAAAAAATGTGTCAAGTGTCAGAAAAATGGTCCATTGATAAGGACCCCTGCTGAAGAGATGGGAGCTATGCATTCTCCTTGCCCCTTTGCTAAGTGGGGAATCGGTTTGGTAGGGCCCTTCCCTCCAGCTTCTGGAGGAAGAAAATTTTTGATAGTAGTAGTGGACTATTTTAGCAAATGGGTGGAAGCTGCTCCTCTAGCTACGATAGATGAAGAAAATGTGATCAAATTCTTGAGAAAACAAATTTGTTGCAGATTCGGAGTACCCAGAATATTGGTCTCTGACAATGGAACACAGTTTAATGGAGAAAACGTACGAGGATGGTGTGCAAGACTAAACATAATACAGAGATTCACCTCCGTGGCTCATCCTCAAGTTAATGGACAAGTGGAAGTCACCAATCGAACGATAGTAGATGGTATTCGAACAAGGCTGACGAAAATAGGAGGAGGATGGGTGAATGAGTTAGATAATGTATTGTGGTCATACAGAACTAGTCCAAAGACGGCAACTGGAGAGTCCCCATTTCAGTTGGTCTACGGAGCTGCGGCGGTGATACCTCCAGAGGTCGTGCTGCAGTCCCATCGAATTGCCCAATTTGAGGAACATCAAAACGAGAGGCTAATGAGAGAGGCCCTGGATTTAATGGAAGAAGAAAGAGAGATGGTTAGAGTACGTGCGGAAAGGTACAAAAGTAGAATTAAAGCTGCATATGACCGAAGGGTGATCCCGAGGTC
The DNA here is from genome assembly GCA_963675135.1 of Galeopsis tetrahit. Classification (NCBI taxonomy): domain Eukaryota; kingdom Viridiplantae; phylum Streptophyta; class Magnoliopsida; order Lamiales; family Lamiaceae; genus Galeopsis; species Galeopsis tetrahit. Next base: position 33,295,481 of record OY776127.1, read on the forward strand.
CTTTAGAGTGGGGGACCTGGTGCTAAGGAGAGCTGATGCCTTAAAGAATACGGGAAAACTAGAGCCCAACTGGGAGGGGCCCTACAGAATCACGCAGGTGCTAAAGGGAGGAGCCAATAGACTGCAGAGCATGGAAGGAGCGGACATAGCTAGACCTTGGAACGTTTGCCATTTGAAGAGATTCTTTATTTGAAGAAAGTGTAAGGTCTTGAGACCCTTAATGATTTTCGTTTTGTGATTTTTGCATCAATTAGTATTTTGCTTAATGTATTTAGTGGCTTCACCGGAGCTCTTTTTCCCTCTTTATGGGTTTCCCCTTTGGGGTTTTTCCATAAAGAGGTTTTTAATGAGACCGGCGTAGGTTATCTATGGCATATGTTGAGAACTGACAATAAATCAATGAAGCTTTATCCCTTATTGAAGAAAGAATTATCCAGAATTATTGTGTCTTGATTATCTTTCCTTTTCTCGAATATATATATGCGTGAATATGAAAATGATAAGAGTGAGAAACACTCAGATGCCTTGAGGCCGAGGTGCTCCGGAGAGCCCTCATCTTACTTGAGACCCAAGTGGGTTACTAAAATGAGAAGATTTTATGACTCAAAATCTTTTAAGAATAAGAGTGAGAAACACTCAGAGGCCTAGAGGCCGAGGTGCTCCGGAGAGCCCTCATCTTACTTGAGAACCAAGTGGGTTACTGAAATGAGAAGATTTTATGACTCAAAATCTTTTAAGAATAAGAGTGAGAAACACTCAGATGCCTAGAGGCCGGGGTGCCCCAGAGAGCCCTCATCTTACTTGAGACCCAAGTGGGTTACTAAAATGAGAAGATTTTATGACTCAAAATCTTTTAAGAATAAGAGTGAGAAACACTCAGATGCCTAGAGGCCGAGGTGCCCCAGAGAGCCCCCATCTTACTTGAAACCCAAGAGGGTTAACTAACGAAATGAGAAGATTTTATAACTCAAAATCTTTTAAGAATAAGAGTGAGAAACACTCAGATGCCTAGAGGCCGAGGTGCCCCAGAGAGCCCCCATCTTACTTGAAACCCAAGAGGGTTAACTAACGAAATGAGAAGATTTTATGAATTAAAATCTTTTGAGAATAAGAGTGAGAAACACTCAGATGCCTAGAGGCCGAGGTGCTCCAGAGAGCCCTCACCTTACTTGAAACCCAAGAGGGTTAACTAATGAAATGAGACAATTTTATGAATTAAAACCTTTTGAGGATAAGAGTGAGAAACACTCCGCAGCCTAAAGGCCTAGACGTTCTAGTGAATCTTCATCATGCTTGAAAACCACAAAGACTAGCTAATGAAAAGACAGGCTTCATGATTCAAGACCTTCTAAAAGAGAAAGATAAGTACGAGGTCAGAAGTCAAGAAAAGATGGAGGATGTCTCTCCATAGCCGAGTCACCTAAAACTGAAAGATTATACAACCAAGAGACGACTATGGTATAACCTACAAGACCAATAAAAGGGGGGGGGGGGAAAGAGAGCACACCTCCAACACACCCTTTACTGGCCCTGTAAGTTACTCATGCAAGCAGAAAAGAAAAAGCACGCCAACAAACAAGCAAGATGAGGCTAACCCGATTACTACAAAAAGCCCCCACATATCCAGGAGTGTGGGGTCCCCTACAAAGTACGAGAACAAGTATCACGAGCAGAAAATAAAGAGTGTAGCAAAACAGAAGAAAGATAAACTGTTTGTCATGACTATGAAAAGATAAAATTTAAACTGCTTTCTCAACAGCAGCCTCCTCAGCAACAGCCCCCTCGACCTCAGCTCCCTCGACCTCTTCCTCCGCAGCAACATGGTGGCTAAAGCCTCCGCCCTCCTCACCTCTCAAGGTATCCTCAATGCCCTTCTCTCCATCCACCCCTGTTACCACATCTGGAGCGGACACATAAGGATAAACCAACTGCTCCAGAGGCTTCAAATCAGCCATACCCACCTTAGCTGCCTGCAACTTGGTGATGGCCTGACCCATTCCGGGTAACCACCAAGGACTGTCGGGGCTCTCCTTAGGATCCCCTAAGAATTTTGTAGGAGTAGCGAGCTGATCCAGGCGAAATTCACGGGAGTAAGTCCCATCGAACCCAGGGGCTGAGTGTTCGGCCACGGCATTGCTGAAGCCATGGTCGATGAAGTGAGGAATATGCGGCCCCATAGCGCATAGAAAGCTTGAGCTTTTCAGGAAACTGGACAGCCACTGAGTATGAAGAGTCCCCAAGAACTCTTGACCCAAAGAGGAGTTAAACAGTGATTTAATGCAAGCCTGCACTCGCACATCTGGCAGCTCACGTTCCATCCGTTCCACCTCCCATACCAGATATTTAATCCTGGCGGCATCCTGCTTGCCTTGAGTCTGTAGAAGAGACAACTCCTCGGCCAGAGCTTGAGCTAGTTTATGAGCTTTGTTCTTCTCCGCAGTGACGCCTTTGAGGGTTGACTGGAGAGAGGATGCTTCAGCTCGGAGAAGTTCAAGCTCAGCCACCATCTCAAGTCCTTGGTCGAATATCTTAGCGTAGGTAAGACCAAACTACATGAAAAAGAGAAACGATGTTTAGAATGTAAAGAAGGAAGAAACCATGAGAGTAATGGAAAATACCTCTGAAAAAAAATGGGCACCACGAAGCAATTGATCTTCAGGAAGGGGCTTGTCGGATAACTCAGTGTTGGAAGGAGGAGGACATTGGTTGATAAGGCGATGGAGAGGTTCGTACACAGCCGAAGGGGCTTCCTTTTCAGCAAGGGCTCGAGCGGTTTTTCCCTTCTTCTTCTTAGAGGTGCCACAATCGGAGAAGAAGGCGTTGGCAGCTGAGCGGGTTCTCTTAGCAACGGAACCAGGGACTTGAGTAGAAGAACTGGGGAAAGGAGGAGCTTCCAAAGGACTCTCTGGAGCCGGGGTCTTCGCTGAGCTTCCTAGAGCAGGAGACTAAGGAGCTTTTGGGAGATCCTTAGGAGCAGATAATGCAGGGGCCTTCACTATGCTGAGAGCAGGGGCATCCCGTGAGATGTGAGTTAACCAACTCATTGCTACAGATAATCAAGAATATTTTCAGAACTCAGGAAAAATAGCCACATGCAAGAAATAAAATACAGGAATAGAAGATTTTTTACCATCTCGAGAATCTAAAGGGAAATCTTGAGAACAAAGGCCAAAGTGGGAGAGGATGCGAGGGTTTTTGCAAATACCAAGGATATCAAAATAATCGTGCAGACGGACGTGGGTATTGAGACTAGTCATAACAGTATGGTTTGAAATGGAGTAAGCTTTCAAAGGAGGAGGGGGTACTCCTGGATTGTGGAATATCCAACTCCCATGAGGAAACGGCCAATCAGTGGGGCTAGTAACAAAAAAATAATGATCCCGCCAGGATGACTCTTCTTCGTGGAGTTTTTTCATAAAATTACAAACACGCGGCCTCCGCCCACTGGCATAGAAGAAACCATCATGCACTTTACAAGAATGTTGGCTCAGAAACAGTTCGGCAGACGGGTCACCGCCATTCCCTTTCACCAGGATGAAAAATCCTACCATGGTGTGGATAGCATTCGTAGTAAACTGATTAAGGGGGATTTGCATGCGGGTCGATATGGCAGCCAAATAAGGGGGAATCGGAAATCGAAGCCCTGCCCTAAGTTGAGCTTCGAAAAAGGCAAGAGTTCGGGGTTCGGAGAGATCTGGGCGTTCATCTGAGCGAGGAACGCGAAAGGTATACTCTAATGGAAAGTTGTAGGCTTGAGTAAAGCTAGCTAGGTAAGTATGGTCGATCTGGGAGGAATTGGAAATCCTATTCTCTGGGCTCCCCGTCGGAAAGGGAACAGACTCAAAGGGATTTTGGCTACGAGTTTCGGGCGGAGAAAGAGGGCTCGACATTGACTAACAGTGCTAATAAAAGAAGAAAAGAGGGATAGCTAGGTTACCTTGATTGGGAAGATTACGGAATCAGTCGGGGCGACCGGTGACGGCGAAACTCGGGAGGAAGAACGCCGGAGAAGAAAGATGGAGACTACGAAGAACTTTCGGAAGAACTGAAATTCAAAAAGGGAGAAAAAAGAAAGGAGGCGGTTGCGTGGAGTAAAGGAAAGAAGATGGGGTAGAATCGAGGATTTTCCTCGGAAGAATAACAAGAGAGAGAGAAAAGCGACTGCGTGGGGCCCAAGCACGGAAGCCGAAACGTCTTCAAGGCTAGGGGCGGGAAAAGCCTTTGAAGAAGGACATTTTTTGAAATTTCCTCTCTGAAGCGGGAACAACACACGTCTCTCCAGAAGGGCATCTGTACCGGGTTCACAGGAACTTTCTACTCTCACAAAAGACATCTCCCTTTTACGAGAGTAAGGGGGAGTAGATGATGCGGCCTGAAAATGTCACCTAATAAGGAGTCGACACGTGTATAAAAGATAAGATCAAAGTAGAAGGATTGGATTGTGTAATATTCTCTGGATAAGGAATCCCTCCTAGAGGTCCCTCTGGAGAGAGCTTCGTCTAGAGGGAGGCAACGAGAAGAATCAGTCTTGATGTGAATTTGTGGGCCGTAAATATAGGGGAATCCCGCCATTTCCGGTCCAAACTTGATGGAAGGAAGACTTTATCTTAGGGGACGAAGTCTACTAAGAATGAGTATTGCCGGATCTTCAGGGAGTGGAGAGAAGGAAAGACTTGGTCTATTTAGTAGGATTTAGTCCTAGAGGCAGCTCCGAGATAAGGGAGGCTCTAACGGCTCCTTATGAGGAAGCCTCTATAAAAAGGTAAACCGAAGGAGATTTCCAGGTTAGACATTCTTACTTTACAAAACTTGATATACTAAAACAAAAGGCCTCTCGAATATTCTTTGAGAACTTGTTTGATAAATCAAGGATCTCTAATCCTTGTGAGATATTGATAAGCCCTATACTGACTTAGGCATCGGAGTGTCCACACCGGACTCCCCTCCGGTGTGTTCTTTGCAGGTTCTTGAAGATTTCGAGTGAAAGCAGCTTATTTGGAGTGATTATACGTGTTCGAAGAGCAGGATATCTCGTTCGGAGGACACTCAATCCTCTCGTGCAAATTTTGGCACATCACTCAACATGCGGGTTTTCTACTCATTCTTACTGAGATCATCAAGTCATTCTCATATTCAGAGCACCTACGCAAAATAATCATAAAAATTCACGGGGGTTGTACTTAATCCAACAAGAAATAAGCATGGTTCTCATATATTAGTCACATCAAATCAACCAATAATCATAACCCATCCATGTCATACTCATTATGACCTCAAGTCATTGTAAAAAGATCTAACCTGTCTAACTTTATCAAATACATGTACTAACCGGTGGTCCCAAATGTACTCGTCATTTGGGGGTCAGCTCAATAACAGGTTAGGTGTTATGGTCCAGCGACTCAGCTGGTTTTCTATAGCTCCATTCTTTCTTCGGTAATCTTGCTCTCTCGAGCTCCTCTAGTACTTCTAGGTTCTCCAGGTTTACTCGTATATCAATCCCGAATCGATCTTGTAAAGATACCCCAAAAAGGGCCTCCAACACAAGCTCTCAAGTGCTCAGATAAGCTTCATAAGCCTCAATTATATAATTTAAATATGAAATAATTAAAGAATGCAAATCAGGTCTCTTTTGATCTCAAACCTAAAACCTGTACCCTCTCCAGAACCTCTAGTCTCGACAAGATGATTAGTCTCTCTAGTCTCAAATCTCTGAAGAGGATCATTTTCTTTGATCCTCGAACCTCTTACGTCCTCGCGAGCTCTGAAATTCTTCCCGGATCTCAACTCCGGAATATCAACTGAGGGGGTCAGCTTTTATCCCGATTCTAGGAGGCCTCCTCCTTCTTGGTCTTCCTGTCCTCAGGTTCTCTCCTCTTCTGCCCTCGAGTGCCTCGGTCAACTACGTAAATAAATTCTCTCAGATGTCCAACTTGAATCATTCTCTCAATTTCATCCTCCAAATGGTAATATTGATTGCTGTCGTGGCCATATTCATTGTGGAGTCTCCAAAATCGGTCCGACTTGGGCTTTTGAGGACCTCGGTTCCTCGAATAAGGGAATTTCAGATCTGGATGATCTTCAGCGACCTCCAAGACCTTTGTAGGTTCCAATCTCAGTTGGGTATATTTCTAAAACCTCCCTCGAGGCCCAGATCGGGATCCTCTCGCAGTATTGCGGTTTCCTGTTCCTCCGGAGTTTCGGGGAGCTTCTGGGCTGGACCTCCTTGCTGTAGATTCTCTCTTCCTCTCTCCACTAGCTGGTTTCACCTCCAGCCACTTGGCTTGCCTCACCTCTTCTAGGGTGAGATACTTTTCAGCTCTGAAGATTCTCAAGTTCTCTACCCGCTTCATGTAATCAATCATCCTCTCACCCACTCTAGTTTTCGGACTTATCGTTTTGTCTGTTTAGGGCTATTGGCCTTGATCTCAGGGACCTAAATAGGCTCAATCTTCACTTTCCATATCCGAGCTTACCCCGAAATCCTCCTGGACTTGGATAGAATCAACCTATAATCTGAAATCTTCTGAACCTACCCAGAGATCCTCCAGAACCTGGATAGACTTAATCTATAATCTGAAATCTTCTAAACCTACCCAGAGATCCTCTAGAACATGGATAGACTTAACCTATAATCTAAAATCTTCTGAACCTACCCAGAGATCCTCCAGAACCTGGATTGACTTAATCTATAATCTGAAATCTTCTGAACCTACCCAGAGATCCTCCAGAACCTGGATAGACTTAATCTATAATCTAAAATCTTCTGAACCTACCCAGAGATCCTCCAGAACCTGGATAGACTTAATCTATAATCTGAAATCTTCTGAACCTACCCAGAGATCCTCCAGAACCTGGATAGACTCGGTCTGTAATATGAAATTATATCTAAAATATGGAAACATGTTAATCGTGTGCAATAAAAACAATAATTATGTTAATCTTTGCTTCCAAAATAATAATCATCATAAACGTCTAATCATTAATTCTACCACATAAAGTAATCACAAGACTCAACATGTGAATTGCTTACCCATGCTTCTACGATTTCAAGTAATTCTCAATTCTAAGATCGTTTCTAGAGTATCAATCATGTAAGCTTAGGAGAGTCATGCTTAATTCAATGGAAAAAATAAGTTTGTGTCATATATGTCAATATCATTAAAATATGCTCATAGTAATATCAAATTACTATTAAAGATCTAATACTTTAGGCTCTATCAAACACCTGTACTAACCTGTAGTACCGATGCACTTATCATATCTCTGCCTCGTACTCCCACGTTTAGATTTTGGACCTCGAGGCCCTAAATACTCTTCCTCATACCTCCAAGTTTTGATTCTGGACCTCGGGGTCCTGAATACTCTGCCTCGTACCTCCAGATCCGATCCTGGGATCCTGGACCTCGGGGCCCTGAATACTCCACCTCGTACCTCCAAGTTTTGATTCTGGACCTCGGGGTCCTGAATACTCATCCTCATACCTCCAAGTTTTGATTATGGACCTCGGGGTCCTGAATACTCTACTGCTCGTGGAGGGGCACGAATGTTGTCATCCCCTGCAGCGGCAGGACGTATCTCCTTACCAGGTCCACTCCCGAGGGCTCCAGACGTGTCAACAATATCACCCCCTGTAGAGATAGGGGTGTCTCGAGCCTCTTCCATCAGGTTCTGACCTTTTACGGGTGCGGGGGACGGATTTGCCCTTGAAGAAACGAATACAAGTTATTTTCCCGAACTTCCCTAGAGTAGGCGTGATTGTGTTATTTCCTCCGCCCATCGTTCAAACAAATAAAAATTCGTGAGAAGATCTCTTAGACGTTCCCACAGACGGCGCCAGTTGATGTGCCAAAAATTGCACAGATGAATTAGATATCCTTGGACTCAGATATCTGAATTCCCGAACGCGTATGAATGATTCGGATGCAACGCTTCCTCTGGAATGATCCTCCAAGAACCTGCAAAAGACACACCGGAGGGGACTCCGGTGCGGACACTCCGACGCTCAAGTCAGTATCGGTAAATCAGTGTATGGCAAGGACTAAAGAGTCCTTTAAATATCGATGAGGTTCTCAAAGGAAATTAGAATGTTCTTTTAAGTAGCGTAGTAAATCGATTAAAGTTAAAGATCGTAACCTGAAAATGTACCCAAGTTTACCTATTTATAGAGAGTTTCCACCTAAGAGGAAGTTAGGGTTTCCTTCTATTTCGGAGCTGTACTTTGGACTCGGCCCTGCTGCATTGACAGGGTACTCCACTCTCTCACTCCCTGAAGAACCGGAACCACTCCCCCTAGTGGACTTCATCCTCTGAGATAAAGGAAGAATGAGTCTTCCTTTACCCAATCTCGGGCCATTTCGTACGGGACTCCTCCTAAATCCTCGGTCTACTAATTCTTATCAAGATTAGGTCTTCCTGATATCTCTCCCCGGGTGGAGCTCCCTCCGGAAGGACCTCCGGGAGAGATTCTTTATTCAGAGAGTACTTCTAAGTCCCATATCTCCTCTTTTATCTTATCCTCTATACACGTGTCGACTTCTTGTGCCATGACAATTTTAGGCCGCATCACTCAAAGTAGCGGATCACTTGAAGACAAGTTGCCTAAAGTGGACAACATGGCTGATTGCTCAAGAACTAAAAAAGTTATCTGATCTTTTAAAGACAGAAGTGATAAGTGTTGGATCAGATCAAATGATTGTCTAAAAAAGCTGAAGATCAAAAGCATTGAATGCAACTACTTCAAAGAGACAACATTTATGAAGAGTTATGAAGCATTCAAGCCATCAAGCCTGAACAATCATTGAAAACTTAGAAGCAATAAAGACTGAAGTGAAGACTTGAATGCACTGAAGAACATTCTATCTGCAGCAAGAATGTTCAGAGAATTTATCCCATTTGACCGTTGGGAAAAGTACAAATTCTGACACAATCAACATTGGAAAATGTGTAAGTTTAGTGACTAACACAAGTCTGTACAGCCGAAATTTTCAGAAGTCAACACCAAGCATTCAAGCAACCATTGAAGAACCTTCTATACACAGTGGATAATATAAGAGAGCTCAAGTAGCCGTTTCAATGGAGCTTCAAATAGAAAATTTGAATGCTTATCTCTCCAACGGATAAATGTTCAAATTGCTCTATAAATACAAAAGTGATTCAAGGAAACAACATCCAACTATCTGCTATCAAACTACAATCAAGCAATCACAAGGAAACTCAAGCTTTCAATCTTTCTAATCAGAATCCCAAGTTTCCTGATCACTTTTAGCTAAGCCAATATTGTAAAATCCCAAGCTTAGCAAAGAGATATCCTATTCATTTACACTGTTCTTATTGTAAAGGATATCTCAACTAGTTGGAACCAAACCTCAAACCCTTACCTCTTTAGTGAAGTAGAGTTTGTTGTAGAAGTGAGGAGTTAAAGGCCGTTAAGAGAAAACACAACTTTAACTCAGAGAAGTTGAGCACTAGGACTCTGAATTCCTAGGGATCAAAGCACTAAGGATAGTGTTGTTGATCAGTGCACCTTGGCACTATAAAACAAGTTAATTCCAGGAGTTAATGAATTATTCTGTTAAATCAGGGAAAGTGGATGTAGAAGCTTGAGTCTCTGAACCACTATAATTGTTGTGTTATTTACTTACTGCATTGCTCTTACTTGATCATATTCACACATTGCACTCAGAGCTTTATTGAAAATAATTTTTTGTCAAAAGTTGAGTAAAACTGTTTTGGACAAAGTCCCTGATAAACTGTTTTCAAAAATTAATTAAGGAGTTTTCTTAACTAAAAGGGCCAACCACATTAGGCACTAAATAACTTATTTAGATAGTTGTCCAATTGATTACTTCATAGTTTTCAGTAGGTTGATTATCTATTAAAGTTAACACACTCAAAGAAGTTGTCAGACAACTCTCGTGATAGGTCAATCTGTTTGGAAAAGAAAATTTTGCATACACAAGTGCATTCTCCCCCCCCCCAATACACTCGTGTCATACTCCTTAGAGGACCAATAAGTGGTATCAGAGCAGGGGTTCAAAGACCACTGCTTCTGAAAAATCCATTTGATTTTCAAAAATTCATATTATCTGTGGTCACTGAACTGATTTATTTCTGAAAACATATATGTGTGATTTATCTAACCAATATTTACAAATATGCCTAACAATGCAGTTCCAAGTGATGCTATTGAAACCATCAACAACATGGGTCCTAATTCATTAAACCACATCTCTCATCACAAGCTGCCCATGGTCACAATTGAGAACTATGATTTCTGGAAGATCATAATGAGAGCTCATCTTGCTTGCCAACATGATGAGATGTTGAAAGTTATCACCAAGGGACCATTCACCTTTACAAAGGAAAATCCCAAGCTCACTAGTGCTCAGAAAGTTGATCCAAGGGAGTTGTTGCCAAAGGATGAAGATGATCTGGGTGCAGAGGAGACATAAATTTGAATTATGTTGCCATGAACACACTATACCAGACCATTCCAGATGCAATGATGGGGAGAGTCTATCGCTGCACCACATCACAAGAAATTTGGGATACCCTAGCACTCATGTGTGAAGGTACCCAAAAGATTAAAGAAAACAAGCTCCAAGTGGAAATACAAAAGTATGAATAATTCACCATGGAGCCCAATGAAACCATTGATTATCTTGATGGCAGATTTACTGACATCATGAATGAAATCATTTCTCTGGGAAAGTTCTATGCCAAAAGAGAAGTTGCATTGAAAATCTTGAGAAGTCTCACATCCAAGTGGGACATCTATTCAGTCATGATGCAGAACACAAGCAACCTTAATAACATGCCCATGCAGCAAGTGTTCTCTGAACTCAAAGCTTATGAGTTTGACTTGAACAGAAAGAAAGTTCATGAGGAGCCTTCCACCTCCAGCAAAGGTGTTGCATTCAAAACCACTAATCTAGAGAAGAAAAGTGTTCAGAGGTCATCAAAGTCAGTCTCCAAGACTGAAATGAAGGAGGAGCTGGTTCTCATGGCCAGGATATTTGAGAAGCTTAATTCAAGATTTGGTAGATACAAGAAGTTCTGCCAAGATAACAGGAACAGGGGAAGGTACAACTCTCCTGACAACAAATTAGAGGACAAACACTCTAATGAAAAGAAAGAAGACAAGTATGCTGACAAGAGAAAGTCAAGCAAAGGTGACCCATCATCATCTAGAAGAAACGGGTCCTCAAGAAAGAAGAATGATGATGAAGATGTGTGTTACAACTGTAAAAAAAGGAAAGGAAAAAGAGACAAGCTAAGAGAGACAAGAGACTAAGCAACATGAAGGCCATGGTTGCAGGTGATGAATCAGGAAGTGAAGAAAGTGTCTACTCATCTGATGATGGATTGTTCTCCAACAGTGACAGTGATGATGACTGTCAAATGGCTTTTGAGAATGAAAAGGTATGTTCATCTTCCATTTCTTCAATTAACACTCATGAATCTAGTAAAGCCCACCTAAAACTTTATTTTGGAAAGTTAATGGAGGACTTTACCAGACTACAAGAACTGCACAACCTAACATTGAGAGAAAATGAACTTTTGAGCACTAAAGTCAATAATCCCAACCTGCCTGAACCTGGTTTTGACATTAAATCATCTGAGTTGTATAAGGAGATTGTGAGAGAACATGATGAAATGTCTCTCAAAGTCTCTGAACAACAAAAGTTGATTGATGAGCAAAATCTGGCTCTAAAGAAAAAGGATTTTGAATTTAGAATTCTACAAGCCAAATTTGACAATCTCTCACATGAGTTGGATGTTCTTAAATCAAGTGAGGAGAGCCTAAAAATCAAGATGCCTGCCTTAAACAAATCCTCTAGGGCAATAGAGGAAATTCAAGGATTGTTGCAATATAGGAAGAGCTCAAATAGTTCACAAGGAACGATATATGGGAGCTCGTAGACCCTCCTAATCATCAGAACGTCATTGGTACCAAATGGGCATTAAAAAACAAGACGGATGAAAATGGAGCTATAACAAGGAACAAATGTTAGACTTGTTGCGAAGGGTTATTCACAATCAGAAGGGATTGATTATGATGAAACCTTTGCACCTGTCGCATGTCTTGAGTCTATTAGACTATTCCTTCCTTATGCGTCTCAAATAAGATTTAAGGTGTATCAGATGGATACCAAGAGTGAATTTTTAAACGGAGTACTTGTGGAAGAAGTCTATGTCGAACAACCCCCTGGTTTCGAACATAATGACCAGGTATATCATTTAAAGAAGGCCCTCTATGGACTAAAACAGGCTCCTAGAGCTTGGTATGATACTCTATCTCAGTTCCTGACTGATAATGGATTCACAAAAGGAATCATTGACGGGACGTTATTTAGGATTTAAGAAGGAGATGATATCTTATTGGTTCAGATCTATGTTGATGATATTATCTTTGGTTCACCCAATCAGCAGATGTGCGAAAAGTTATCATAGTTGATGCAAGGTAAATTTGAGATGTTCATGATGGGGGAGATGAACTACTTCTTAGGTTTACAAGTGAAGCAAAGTCTAGATGGGATATTCATTACACAAGTTAAGTATACAAAGAACCTGATTGCCAAATTTGGTGCTCAGACAAGTAAAGTGTGTAAGGTTCCCATGATGACAACCTTTAAGATTGTTGGGAATAAAATGAGTTTTGATTATGATACCAAACCCCCCCCCCCCCCCCCGAGATATGCCAAGTAGATAAGTCAATTTTAATGAACATGTTTCAGGACTATTGGAACATGCAGACTAAGACAAGTAGAGGAGCTGATGTGTTAGGCAGCTCTTAGATAAATAGATGCACTAGTTGAGGGGGAACACATGCTTACAAGTTTATTCTGTTCAAGTCCCCCTCAAGTTTTAGTTTCTGGATTGACCCCAAGTCTGTTGAAGGAGAAGTATGCTGATCAAAGTCAAGTCAAAGTGGAACAACTTATCTGAAGATCAACTAAGTAGAATAAATCCTAAAGATCAAGTCTACCACAAGAATTGACAAGTTCAAAAGAGTTGTCCATCAATATTGTCTCAACACAATTGAAATAGAACAAGATTTGAAGCTCAAAGCCAACTTTGCTGAAGAGGTCAAGTCCACTTTTCCAAGACATATATGCTCAAAGAACTATTCTAAGAAGTCATGGAAAGAGTAAAAACCAAGTCATATGAAGAGCTCAAGAGCCAACACTGCTGATAAGAAAACTCTGCTGAAACTGATAAGCAGAGTTGTCCAAATGATAAGGAATGTTGTCCTTATCTCAGGATCATTGATAAGAAGAGATGTCCATGTTTGACCAAGTGATTCTTGAAGTCAAACATTGGGAAGAGTGCTGCAGAATGAAGACAAAGTGGTTATAGTCGTTTATTTCCCAAAACAAGGACATGTCACTATCAGAATCTGTCTTCCAGCTTGAAGTTTTCAAGGAAGACATTTATAGACATTTGAAACTGCCTCTCCAACGGGCAAATCCTCAAATTTGTCTATAAATACAGAAGTGTGAAGACCATTTGAAGCATCCAATCTACTGAATCCAACTACAACTACTCTGAAGCTTCAAAGTCCTTAAAAGACATTCTTAGTCTTCAAACACTTCATCTAAGCTGAACCCCATTGTATAATTCATACAAAGCTTAAAGAGATATCCTATCCTTATAGACTGACCTTCATTGTAAAGGATATCTCATTAGTTTGAACCTTACTTCAACCTTTATACCTTTCAAGTGTGAAAGTTAGAAGGTTGTAGTAGTAGAAGTGGAAAGAGCTGACTGTTGAGAGAAGAACAGTTCAGTTCTGAGTTGAGAAAGGGTACTAGGACTCTAGACATCCTAGGGATCAAGGCACCAAGGAGTGGTATGGTTGATCAAGTGCACCTTGGCACTATAAAACAAGTTAATTCCAAGAGTGAAGGAATTATCCTGTTAAATCAGGGAAAGTGGGTGTAGGAGCTTGAGTCTCTGAACCACTATAAACTCTTGTGTTGATTTACATTCCAAGTACCTCACATACATTCAACACTGCACACAAACTGGACTTTCAAAGATACATATCAGAAACTGTGCAAAACTTGATTTGGACAAGTTCCCTGAACTGTATATTTTGTTAAAGTGATTTCAGAACCCAAAGGAGTTTTAAACTAAAGGGCCAACCACTAATTCCGCACATATAACTCACTTAGATAGTTATTCAACTAAGTACTCAATAGTACTTAGTAGTTTGATTATCATAGAATAGTTAATCATATCAGCAGAGTTTTCCAGGACAACCTTGCTGAACTCTGGTTTGATCAAAGTTTGAAAAGAAATTGCATACAAGTGTATTCCCCCCCCCCCCATACACTTGTTATATACTCCTTTCAGGATCAACAAGTGGTATCAGAGCAGGGGTTCAAAGACCACTGCCTCTGAAAATCCATCTTGATTTTCAAAATCACATATTTGGTGTGGTCACTAAACTGATCTCTCTGAAATCGTGCATATCTATTGTCTAACCCTTATATTGAAGGTGTATGGCAAGAGGCAACAACAACAACAGGAACCAGCAATAGAATCTGAACCAAAACCAGAACCAAGATCAAAATCAGGAACAAAACATGAATGTTGTTCCTCCTCCTGCTGTTCAAGGGCTGGACAATATGGCTACCAATCCAGTTAACCATATATCACATCACAAGTTACCCATGTTCTCAATTGATAATTATGATTTCTGGAAAATCAGAATGAGAGCTCATCTTGCTTCTCTCCACACTGACATGTTGAGGGTAATTACAAGAGGACCCTATGTGTTCACTCAGCTTAACCCCAGGTTGACTGATGAACAAAGAGCAGACACAAGGGATGTGATTCCCAAGGAAGGAGATGACTTCACCTCTGAGGAGAAAAGGAAAGATAATTTGAATTATCTAGCCATGAATACCCTCTACCAAACAATTCCAGATGAAATCATGGGAAGGGTCTACCACTGCACAACTGCCAATGAAATATGGGATACTCTTGCAGAAATGTGTGAGGGTACTGAAAAGATAAAGGAGAACAAGCTCCAAGTGGCTGTGCAGAAGTTTGAACAATTCACAATGGAGTCTGATGAGTCCATTGACAAGTTTGCTGGTAGATTCACAGATGTGATGAATGAAATCAACTCCTTGGGCAAGGTGTACTCCAAGAGAGAAGTTGGACTGAAAATCTTGATAAGTCTCACTCAAAAGTGGGATGTATATGCTGTGATGATGCAAAATACCAAGGACCTCTCCACCATGCCCATGCAACAAATCTTCTCTGAACTCAAAGCTTATGAGTTTGACCTCAAAAGAAGGAAGCCAGCTGAGGAATCTTCCTTACCAACCAAAGGAGTGGCATTCAAAGCCAAAACTACTGAACCTGAGATGCAGTCCACTCCAAGATCATCAAAGTCAGTCTCTAAGGCTGAAATGAAGGAAGAAATGGCCCTCATGGCTAGGAGGTTTGACAAACTCAACTCAAGGTTTAGTAGATACAAGAAATTCTACCAAGACAACAAATTCAGGAGAAGGTACAACTCTCCTGAAGCACGGGCTGAGGACAAGAAGCCTGATGAGAAAAGATCAGAGGACAAGTACTCTGAAAAGAGAAAGTCCAATAAAGCTGAACCCTCCTCATCTAGAAGGAGAGATGATCCAAAGAAAGATGATGATGAGGATCTGTGCTACAACTGCAAGAAGAAAGGGCACTTCCAGTATGATTGCCCTGAACTCAGCTCTAAGGAGAGAAGAGAGAAGCAAGCCAAAAGAGATAGAAAATTCACCACCAAAAAAGCCATTGTGGCTGGTGATGAATCTGATAGTGCTGAAAGCTTCAACTCTTCTGATGGACTGTTCTCAAACAGTGATGATGATGATGATGTGTGCAACATGGCCATTGAGGATGATGAGGTATCCTCTACTTCTAGCTCACCATCATTCTTATCACAAAATACTAGTGAAGTCAACTTGAAACTTTCTTTTGGGAAGTTGATGGAAGATTTCACTAGGTTACAAGAATTTCATGACAATTGTGTGAGAGAGAATGAAAGGCTTTCAATTGAGCTATCAAAACCTGCTGAGACAGTAGTAGATATCAAGTCTACTGAGTTGTATCAGCAAGTCTTGAGAGAGCTTGAGGAAGCAAATCTCAGGATAGTTGACCAACAAGGACAGATTAATGATCAACTGCTTTCTCAGAAGAGAAAAGATTTCGAACTAAAAATTCTTCAAGCAAAATTTGAAAATCTCTAACATGAGTATGACATTCTTAAATCAAGTGAAGAGAGCCTGAAATTAAAGATGTCTGCTTTGAAACAAATCCTCTAGAGCAATAGAGGAAATTCAAAGTTATCAAAGACCTATGGCTCAAAGAAGTGGATTAGGCTTTGATCCATTTGAATCTTCACCTTGTCTTAGTGTTGCTTCCACAAGTAACACTAAGAAAATCTTTGTTAAATCAGTGGCACAACTAGCTGAAAATGAAATAATTCAGCCACTGAACAAAGGAAAGGGCAAATTGAAGGCCAAAGTCTCTGAACACAAGAGGAATGTTGGTCAGCAGAGTAGACCCAATGGAAGGGAAACTCTCCTGAACAATGTTCAGAGGAGTTATCCAAGGTTTAGTCAGCATAGGCCAACTCTACTGAGGAAGCCTCAGCTGAACAGACCTCAGGACAACTATCCTCAAAGGCAAAATAAAATGAGACAACCAAAACCCTTCATGCCAAAGGGTAATGGTCATAAGTATGCCTTCCCTCAAAGATTTCCTCAAGAAGCACAAAGAACTCATAAGTTCAGGAGATTTGACAACTCTCCTGAAACTTATAGAGTCAACACTTTCACACACACTTTCCCAAAGGCATTTAAGGGAAAGACAGTGTATGTTGATGCTAAAGGAAAACAACTTAGCCACTTTGAATCAATCAGGGTAATTAGGCAAGTTTGGGTTCCTAAAGGTACAGCTAACCTCTCAGGACCCAAAGTTCAAAGGGTACCTAAAGCTTGCTAATTGCAGGTACCTCAGGGCCACAAGAAGATGAGGAGCATGAACAAAAAGTCAGCATGGTACCTTGAAAGTGGATGCTCAAGGCACATGACTGGAAACAAAGAACTCCTCACTGATTTCACTAAAAAAGAAGGCCCAAATGTCACCTTTGGAGACAGCTCACAAGCAGTAACAAAATGTTATGGTACCTTGATAATTGGTAATATCAAGGTATCCAATGTATCTTATGTGGCTGGTCTCAAGTACAATTTACTAAGCATAAGTCAGTTCTGTGATAAAGGCTTTAATGTTGAGTTCTCAAGTGGAAAATGTTTAATTAAAGATAGTACTCAACAAACTCTACTGACTGGAACTAGAAAGGGAAATGTGTATTTTGCTGACTGGGACAAGTCTACTGATGTTGCATGTTTCATTGCTAAGAGTTCTAATGAACAAAGTTGGTTATGGCATAAAAGGCTAAACCACCTAAACTTCAAATCAATGAACAAGCTTGCTAGAAATGCATTAGTTAAAGGACTACCTAATGAGGGTTTCATTAAAGAACATGTGTGTAAACCATGCTAAGAAGGAAAAAAAATTAAAGCCTCATTCAAGGGAAAGTCAGTCATCTCTACTGAAAGGGTACTTGAACTTTTACACATGGACTTATTTGGACCAATTACCCCTGCAAGCATACATGGTAGGAAATACACATTGGTTGTAGTAGATGACTTCTCTAGGTTCACATGGGTAGTATTTCTCCTTAATAAGAAGGAAACACAAGTCAAACTCCCTGAACTGCTAAAGAGACTGTCAAATGAAAAGAGCCTTAACATAATCAAGATAAGATCTGATAAAGGCACTGAGTTCATAAATTCATACATTAATGAGTATTGTACACAAAATGGTATAGCCCATGAAACTTCAGCAGCTAGAACTCCTCAGCAGAATGGAGTTGCAGAAAAAAGGAATAGAACTCTAAAAGAAGCTGCTAGAACCTTAATTGTTGATTCAAACCTACCTAAGAGGTTTTGGGCTAAAGCCATAAACACTGCATGTTATACTCAGAACAGATGTTTGATCACTAAGGGTCAAGGCAAAACCCCCTATGAACTCTGGAAAGGAAGACCGCCTAAAGTGTCATATTTCCACATATTTGGTTGTAAGTGTTTCATTCACAACAATGGGAAAGAGCAGTTGAAAGCTTTTGACAGCAAAGCTGATGAGGGGATATTCCTTGGATATTCTCAAATCAGTAGAACTTTCAGGGTGTACAACTGTAAAACCCTAATTGTGGAGGAAACACCTCATGTTGTGTTTGATGAATCTATGTTTGAGGTCATGAACAAAGACCAAGATACTGAAGAAATCACACAAATAACAATTAAATTGAGCCTAAAAGACAAGGACACTGTATTCATAGATGTTGTCCAAGCTAATCTTCCTGAAAACATAATACTGGACAACAATCCTGAAGGCAACCTTCCTGAAGCAAACCCCACTAAAGGAAATGGTGAACTGAATGATCCAATCCCAGTTCACACTCAGGTAACAACTACCAATGAAGAAGCAGGCACTGCTGAGGTAGTTAATGAATCTAATATTCAAGGGGGAAGCATAAATGTTGAAAATGTCAATGTCCCTGACATTGAGGACAACATCCCTGAATATGATCCTGAATTAGATCCTGCATTCAATTATCCTGAATTTTATGATAATGGTGACTCAACCTTAGTAGAGGACAACTCTACTGAAGGGATCAGAAAAAGAAGGACATGGTTGTCTGACCATCCTATTGATCTGATACTTGGTGATCCAAGTATAGGAGTCAAAACCAGAAGGTTTCATGGTGAAAGTGCTTTGTTTTGCTGTTTCCTATCAGAACAGGAACCAAGTGACATTGAAGAAGCACTTCAAGATGCAAATTGGATCATAGCAATGCAGGAAGAGCTAAACCAATTCACCATAAATGATGTATGGGAGCTGGTTGATAGACCTTCACATCAAGATGTCATAGGAACCAAGTGGGTGTTCAAGAACAAGAAGAATGAGAATGATGTGATTGTCAGAAACAAAGCCAGATTAGTGGCAAAAGGTTATTGTCAATCAGAAGGCATTGCCTATGATGAAACATTTGCACATGTGGCAAGGCTAGAAGCAATAAGGCTTTTCTTAGCCTATGCAGCCCACAAGAGGTTCAAAGTGTACCAAATGGATGTCAAGAGTGCCTTATTGAATGGAGTTTTGAAAGAAGAAGTCTATGTGGAGCAACCACCTCGTTTTGAAGTTGGAAACCAAGTCTACAGACTGAAGAAAGCTTTATATGGACTCAAGCAAGCTCCAAGAGCCTGGTATGACACACTATCACAGTTCCTCTTGGACCATGGATTTATCAAAGGCACTGTGGATAGAACTCTCTTCAGAATCACTGAAGGAGAGGACATCTTGCTTGTACAAATATATGTTGATGATACCATATTTGGATCCCCAAATGAGAAGTTGTGTGAGAAGTTCTCAAAGCTCATGCAAAGCAAGTTTGAGATGTCAATGATGGGAATGATGAACTTCTTCTTGGGCTTACAAGTCAAGCAATCAAAAGAAGGAATTTTCATCAACCAAGCAAAGTACACAAGGAAAATGATCAAGAAATTTGGGTGTACAACCAGCAAGCCAGTAAGGATCCCCATGAATACAAATTGGAAGGTGGATCCAGATGAGAGTGGTGTTCCAACCAACTCTACTGAATACAAAGGAATCATTGGCTCACTCCTCTACCTTACTGCCAGCAGACCTGACATCACCTTTGCAGTAGGTGTTTGTGCTAGGTTTCAAGCAAATCCTAAGAAAATCCATCTAGAGGCTGCTCAGAGGACCTTGAGGTATCTCAAAGGCACTGAAAATATAGGCCTTTGGTACCCTGTTGATGAAAACATTGAGCTAACTGGCTACTCAGATGCTGATTATGGAGGCTGTAGAATTGACAGAAAGTCCACTTCAGGGACATGTCAATTCTTAGGGAACAAGCTCATTTCTTGGTTCTCTAAGAAGCAGAACACAGTGGCTACCTCCACCACTGAAGCTGAATATGTAGCAGCTGGAAGTTGTTGTGCTCAGATCCTTTGGTTGAGACAACAACTAAGAGACTACAATGTCAACTCTACTGAAGTGTCAATCTTCTGTGACAACAGCAGTGCTATTGCAATAATTCAGAATCCAGTCTTACACACTAGATGCAAGTATGTGGACATCAAGCACCACTTCATTAGAGACCATGTGGAGAAGAAGGATATCAAGTTGGTGAAAATCCACACAGATCATAAAAAAGTTGATATATTGACAAAACCACTTGCAGAGGCACGATTTTTGGAATTATCAGCAGAGTTGGGACTTTGATCCAGGGAAGTTAGACAAATGAGTCCAAAGGAGTTAATTAATCAAGGGGGAACTGAAAGCAAAGTTTAGCAGACTTGGTCAAGTCTACTGAAATTCAGAAGAGATGACCTCAATCTTTCAGGACACTTGTCCATTGAAATTCAGGACACTTGTCCATGTAGGGTCAGATAAGTTGTCTTGGCTATCAAACCAAATCTTGGTTTGATAAAACCCTATTTTGGGTAATCATTGCCTATTTCAATAACTGTCCCATTCCTTTTAAAGATATCACCTTTTCAAGGATTCAATTTGTCCCTTACCCAAAAAGTCTCTTTCAATGCATTAAATGTCAAGATTTAACTCTTGTTTGCATTAAACAATTTGAGACATGATCTACCTTGATAACCCCCCAGCCTTAAATTAACATTAAACTCCTTCCCACGTTTTGAATAAAGACAGTTTTTCACTGTTTCTTTGGTTAATAACCGTTTGATCAAAACTGGCCAACTCCCCTGAAATTGATCTTGGCCGTCCAAGCTTGATTTCCTCATTTGTAAACCGTTGAATTGCCTTAAGACTCACCTACTCATTGACATACATTCCTTTTGGAATATTCACAAGTCTTAAGAAGCCATACAATAGTTCATTCTTCCCCACGCATTCAAACTCTCTCGAAACCCTAGTTTTTCTTCTCTCAAAATCCCTCTCAAACCTTAGTGTTCTTCAATGGCTCCCAAAGCTAGACCTGAAATGGTTGTTGATTTCTCAAACAAGGACCTTGACCTTGATTTTGGCTATCTTAGCTACAGAAACAACCTAATCTTTGAGCCTATCATCTCTTTGGAGTGTGATGATCCAGAGGTTACTCCAACCTTGAGATGGTTAAGAAGGGCTTGCCTTCAAAAGTTTATGCAAGAAAAGCCAGACTCTTGCCTTGAATCTTACATGGCTGAGTTCTTTGCTTTTATAAAATGGAGAGGAAAGCCAGAAGATGGAGAGGTCACCACAAGACTTTCTTACAGGGCTGAAGGAGAAGAAGAAGAAAGATTTCACAGGGTGAAATTTTCTGAAGAGGATGTAGATGCTGCCTTTGGATTGCACTCTGAAGGGAGGAATCCAGAATTTTATGGCAATGGCCATGAGGAAGAGATTGCTCAAGATTGGCTCCTTGTCCCAGGACCAATCTCATCTACACAACACAAGAGGACTCTCAAGCTAAAGTTCCTCAATCTATTTGAGGTACTCACAAAGAGTCTCATGAGCAACACTGGCAGTTTGGAGCAAGTAAGTGCTCCAAGGATAAGGATTATGGCTGCAGTGATTGATGCTAGTGATAAGGGCATTAAGTTTGATTGAGGACCTTCATCTTATCTGAGATGATGAAGGAAAAGGCAAAATTCAAGGTGAAAGCCCACCAAAAGGTTGTATTGGAGAGCAAGCTCAAGTACTGCACAAGGGCAAGCTTGCTGATTGAGAAGTTTGATCATTATTCTGAGATGCAAACCTTTGCCAAGCCCCTCCCAGCCCAGAAAATTTTGTTCAGGAAGCTGAGCAAAAAGACTGAACAAAGAAGACTGCAACTGGCCAAACCTGCTGAAGAGAAGCAAGAGGAAAAGCCCAAAATGAAGAAAAGAACAAAGGTCAGGGCTGTCAAAACCAAGAAATTGTCTCAAATTCCATCAGAAGAAGCCTCAGGAGCATCAACTGAAGTTGATGAAGTAGTAAAAGAGGGAGTGCAAGTGCCTTCTGACCACTCAGAAGAGTTGAGGCAGAAATACAATGAGACAAGGCAAAAGAAGAAGGGTGATAAAAGGCTCAGAGAAGTTATCCCTGAGAAGGAAGAGGAATGAAGTGGGAGCAGTAGGGCAAGTAAGAGAAGAGCCAAGCCCACTGACAAGATTCTGGAACTTCAGGAAGAAAGGTCACTCCAAGTAGCTCTAAGGGAGAGCAGGGCAGAAAGTAAGACAAAATCCAAGTCCAGTACCAACTCTTCTGGTTCTGGAACCCTAGAGTCCAAAGTCCCTGAAGACCAAGCTTTAGAGCCCAACCTTCCTGAAACCCAAAATCTTAAACCCAACTCCCCTGAAACCCATATTACCCCTCCTAACCAACCCATCACCCCTGTTAATCTTACTAAGAGATATTCTCCAGAAGGGAGTGCACAAAGAAGTGCAATAGATGTGCTAGCTGATCTAGCAGCAGATGAGACAAGGCTACAATCTCCTCTTGACTCCTCCATGCTCAACTACTCAAAACTCTTAGAAGCTGCACTTCATGAGCCAACCCCCATTAGCAAAGCCCCTTCAGATCCATTGCTATCAAAAGCAACTGAAGTACCTTCTATTGAGCTCAACCTTTCTGATGCCAACCCCCCTGAACTAAACCTTCTTGAAGCTGCAATTCCTGAAACCAGAGCCAACTCCCCTATAACCCAAAGCAGCGGCGGATGCAAGTATAAGCTAGGAGGGGCCTTGGTCCCCCTCAAATCAATTCCAATTTTTATATATTATAGTATTGGTTAGATATTAAATGTGAAAAATTTTAATTTAAAAACCTTACTTAAACGTGTTTAAAGTCATAACAATTAATAAGGCTATAAGTAGTTTATAATTTATTACATGAATGGTTGAAACTTTGAAATTAATAATTTCAGTTAATTTTTCTTATATAAAAACACATTTTATGTTCCTATAATTAGTTTTTTTTATTCCAAAATTATGAATTAAATAGGGGTACTTTATAAAAAATAAATACTTTGACGGGTTCTAGTAGAAGCTTTCTATTACTTTTGACACATTAAGAAATATAATAAAATAAGTTGGTAAAATAATATAATGAGATGTGAGATAGAATAGTCTACTGAAAAAGAAAAGAAAACTTTTATTAGAATTGAAGAAAAATGAAATGAGAAAGCTTTTAGATGTCAAACAAGCCTATGATGAAAATCATGTTTATTATTTTTGGATTGGGGGTGGTATTATTAAGTAATACAATTATTTTTTTTCTTCTTATAATTGTGTGATAAATATTTAATACTCACGAATTTGGCCCCCCTTTCGAGTCAATCCTGGGTCCGCCCTTGACCCAAAGTCCTCACTCAAGTGGTGATGAGGAGGAGTATACTTATGAAAGTATGCTCAGAGGTGGAGCAATTTGTATCCACAACTTGCAGAATTCCCAAGACTTCAAACCATGTTCCATGATTTGAGGATGTTAGTGGAAGTAAAAGATAAGTCCATTATGGAGATTGCACATGTCATTCTTGACAAAGATGCAAATTGGTGGCAAATTGAAGAGGGCGGATTACTCCATTTTGCTGGAGTAAACAAGACAAGGTTCCTCACTGATGAGGAAGTATTTGCCAAGTTGGTTGTTGTCAAGATTGCTGAGGAGAAAGAGAGACTGGCTAAAGGGATCAAGCACCCTGATAGCAGCTCTAGTGATGATGGTAAAGATGATCCTTCAAACCTCTCCAAACCTCCTCAAGACAACCCTCCTGAACCCTCCCAGACCAACCTCCCTGAACCTCCCCAACCCAACCCTTCTGAATCCAGCAAATTTTCAACTCCCTTGTTACTTATCATAGAAAAGGCTCTGTATCTTCAGAGGTGTTGACCAGAGCTGGTGACACAGCCAAGGACACATCTGTCAATGAAGGTTCTTTTGAACCCAAGGCACAGCTTACAGATGTGGAGGCTCCTATCTTAGAAGTTGGTTTGGTTAAGGCCTATTCAGTGTCAGGAGAGTTGGACACTGATCAGCCCTTAATCATTCAGGATGACTCAGTGGCTGTTGAGAAAAGCACTGTGATCTCCCATCAACTACCTCCTTTGAACCCTGTTGAGGGTGAAGGTGCTGCATGTTTAGGTGAAGGAGTTGAAAAGGAGAGTATACTTGAAAAACCAGAGGGAGTTTTGGATGATAGAGAGGTAGTAATCACTAAGATTGTGAGTGTACCACCATATGAGGGTGGAATAAGTGAGGAAGGACAGGTTATTCTTGAAGTCAAGTCTGAACTTCAAGAATCCCTTGATGAAAGGAGGCCTGATCCTTTGTGTGAGGACATTATTTATGAAGGGAGTCAAAAAGTAGTTGAAAATGAGAAGAAGGTTGTTGATGTATCAAAGTCTTATGCAAAAAATACTGAGGGTGATGAGTGTTTATTCACTAACCCATTTGACTTGTCTGATATTGCATGAATTTCTTTTGATCAAATTTTTACAGACGAATTACTCACTGATGCACCTATCCAAGTGGATTCCAGTTCAGCCCAAGCAATCCTTGGTGAACATTCAGCAAAACTGGACTCCTTGGCTCATCAAGTCCAAAATTGCCTATGCTGAAACTTCAGGCACCTTGGATGAGCAAGGAAGAACATTGGCTTCAGTAGAAATGAGACTGACAGGCTCAGAGGATGTGGTGTTGCCCACTGTTGGGATGTAAATTCACCTTAAGCCCCACTTGATATTAGAATAGTTTTGATGGCCAAAACACTTAGAGTTTATAAATGTAATAGGATCAGCTGACTTTGTATAGAACAACTTAGACTAGTCTTGTGTGATCAACTGTATATATATCAGCTGATTAGCACAGTCCCGGCTTACATGCGCTCCCTCAAGATGAGAAGAGTAGAAGACATGAAGACTAGAAGATCCTTGAAGGCCAGATAAGTTAAGGTGCTTGTATACCTACCTATCTGATGGAGTCCAAGTTGAAGATGGCCCTAATGCAGCACAAGTATTTACCAGATCAGAAGAGTTCTACTCGACTGATATCAGAAGACAGAAGCACAAGGCCAGACGAGTAGTCAGAAGACCAGTAGTGCAGATCAGAAGACTAAGTGCTCGTCCAGGACTCGGCTGATTCCCAAAGTCATCTTGCAATTCGAATGAAGACTTACCTTACTTAGAAGATTGACATGATCCCAGGATTGGAGCAATCAAGCAGCTGGAATCAAGGAATCAAGCCAATATGGAAAGATTGCCCCAACGGCTAGTCAACTCCAACGGCTAGTTGCAAGCAATCACCATTATAAATACAAGAGGATGAGAAATCACAAGTACGAAGCCACAACGAGAGAATTCAACAAGCTAAGCAAGCAATCAAGCTAAAAGCCATACTGTTTTAAGAATTCTCCAAGAGCCAGAATCCATAAGAACATCCTTAGCTCTTAAGTGATTTCTATCCAACCCAAGAACCTGAATCGTATTCATATTGTAAATCCATTGATTTAGGCATAGTGGTTAAGCATATTATAAGCTTGAACCATTATAAACCTGGTGTTATTTATCTTTCTGCACTTTACATCATTGTCATTTCTATACATCTTATATAGTGCATACTGTGATTTAAACTATCTTCAAATCAAGGTCATAACTTTCAAACCAGCAACAGCTGGGTATTTTCCTTATGTAAACAACTTGGCATTTTCAAAAGAAACAAAAAGAACGAGTTTAAACAAGGCCTACCATAATTCCGCATAAAATCTATTCATTCAGATCACTATAGTCATCTGGACCAGCAGACTTGTAGTCCAGCTGACATAGAAATCAGAAGAGATTCCCAACTCTCTTGAAAAAGTTTTAAAGTCTATTCACCCCTCCCCTCTAAACTTTAATCCCATTCACTACTCGTTCAGGGACCAACAAGTGGTATCAGAGCAGTGGTTCTAACGGACTACTGTCTCTATATTATCAGAAGACTTGAGGGAGTCTTTCTGTAGTCCTCTTGAACAGATCTTTTTCTTTTGAAAAACTTGTTTTTGAAAACTCATACAACATGAGTGCTAATATGCGTAAGTTGCCTAAGTTTTCAGTGGAGGATTATGATTACTGGAAGATCAGGATGAGGAAGAATCTCACATTAGTCCACTACAAGATGTGGTCAGTAATCACCGAAGGCCCAATCACCATCATGGCAGTCAACACTACAAATGGTGATCCAGAAGTTCCAGTTGGAGAACTTGCCCCTAAGCCGATGAAGGACCTCACACCAGAAGAGATGAAGCAATCAAATCTTGACAGCATTTCTCAAGATTATATCATGCAAACTCTTCCAAATGAGTACATTGTAAAAGTAATCAATTGTGAGACAGCTAAAGATATGTGGGATGCTCTAGCACTTCTCTGTGAAGGAACTGAGTTGATCAAGGAAAGTAAGCTATCAACAGCAGTCAAAAAGTTTGAACATTTCAAGATGCAGCCAGAAGAGTCTATTGATTAGTTAGACACTAGATTTACCAAGATCATAAATGAGATTGAATCCCTAGGCAAGAAATACACAAATAGAGAGAAAAATCTGAAGATTTTAGACTCTCTAACCAAGAAATGGAGACTCAAGAAGACCATCATCAAAGATACTCAAGATATCAAGATATGGTCTACTCAAAATCTGTTTCAGAACCTCAAAGCTCATGAGTATGATCTTGAAAGAGAAGAAAACTCAGAAAATGATGAGCCTACTGTAACCCCATCTACCTCCAAGACTGTAGCTTTCAAGGCAGCAAATACAAAATCTCCAAGCACCTCATCTGGCAAGACCTCACTGAGAACAGAACACTTTGAAGGATCAGATATGAGTCTGAAAGAACAAATGGCTCTTATGATCAAGAGATTCGAAAGAGTGAACACTCTCAACAGCAAATATAGAAAATTCTACAAGAATTATAAGAGAGGTGGTTCATCCTCTAGAGAATCTAGAGAAAGAACACCAGAAAGGTATCCTAGAAAGGTTGTGGAGTCATCTGACAGCCGAGGCTCCAGAAGAAGAGATGTCACTCCTCCAAGGAAAGGCAGTTCAAATCAAAAATCTGGAGCATGCTTCAATTGTCGCAAACCAGGACATTATGTCTATGAATGTCCTGAGCTGAATTTAGATGACAAAGAAGAAAGAAGGCCAAGAAGAAGAAATTCAGATAAGCAAGCAATGGTGACTGAAGAATCTGAATATCAAAGTGATGAACTTCCTACATCACCAGACTGTCAAATCTTCTCAGATGATTCAGATGATCTAGCTATGATGGCCATAGGTGAAAATGAGGTAAACTCCTATACTACTACTTTCCATTCACCTATTTTTTCACAAACAGATGATATAAACTCATCTGAAGGCGAATCAGAAGACACTTATTATCAATCTTTAAGAAAGGTAAAAGGTGATCTGGATATTGCCACTAGAGCTTTTATAGAAGTGGAAGAGGAGAATAAGGATTTAAGGAAAGAAATTGCTAGGTTGAAAAAGGCTAAGTTTGATAAAACCCCTGAGTTGGTCACAATGAATGAAAGATTGACCAAAGAAGTGGAACTTCTTAAGGAAGAAAATACCACAACAACTCAGTTGTATGAGGGGATGTTAGAAACTCAAGCCTTAGAAACCAAGGAATTTCGTATACTACAATCTAAGTTCGATGACCTCTTCCAAGCACACAAGCTCTTAGAAAAGGAGAAGGAATGCCTAAATCAAAAGATATCAGAGTTCAATAAAGCATCTACTACTATTGAAAGTATCTCTGAATATTATAGATCAAATGGCAATAATATGGGTTTTGGCTATGAACTTAATCCATCAACATCCTCTCTAGTTGGGGGTAGTACACCTAATCAGTGCACTACTCAGACACATGATAAGGGTGAGTGTTCTAAACACAATGAACCTAATATGAACCAAAAGGCATCTGTACCAGCTAAGGTTAACTATGCCAACACCAAAAATGGAAAGAGACAAGTTAACCCCAAGCATGAACAGAGGAACAACAAACAGCCTAGACCATCTCGTTTGTAGACGATGTGGTGGGTTTGTAGTCACACAGAAGATCACATTGTCAGTTCCTTGTAAGATATAAAATGTATTCACAACTGAGATAGTTATGGACAAAACTATTGGTTTAAGTTGTAGTGTAAACTTGTTAGTGGTTTGTCTTGGCCATTAGTTTATACTAGTGCGCAGTGGCGTATTGAATGGATCACAGATAAGACATGTTCTTCTGTTCTGATTGTTATGAAGAACTAGAAGTCTTGGTGACTTTTATGATTCTTAACCCTAAGTGTGATATTTAGATGTGTGGGGTGCTTGTTCACTACTTTGATGTACCATAGGTGAGAATCTTGTTAGATTCTTCACGCTCCGTATTTTGGGTAGTGGCATCGCTCGCATGATGTCTACTTATTGGCATTAGGGCACCGTGTCCTGTACATCCAGGCTGATGACGTCCCCTTGAGGAAACTCATAAAGGATTGTCGTACTAAACCCTGCAGGTGGATTTAATCCGTACGACAACGAGGTTGAGTGGTACTACTCAAAGGAATTATAGAGATTAATTATTTAAAGAAGTCAGAAGCTTTAATAATTAATGGACGTGCGATATCTTTAACACGGGGAATTATAAAGTCTAATAGAAGCCCTGATTCGGTTTGGGATAGGACGGGAGTGCAACATTAATTCTCTAGTGGAATGAATTATATGTTCTAGGCTGAACATAAGAGTATTTGGGCCTGTAAGAAGCCCAAGCCCTATACCTTCTAATGGATCCCTAGTCTGGCCCATGAAACTTATGGAAATTATAAATAGGAGCCTCAATTCAGTTTTGAAACCCTAGCACACACGAAATTAAGAAAAACGGCTAGGGTTTCAAGGAGACGAAACTGAGGCACCTTCTCCACGTTTGATAGCGCGCCGTCCACCCGGTGTTCGAGCGAGGTTGGGAGACAGGCTAGAAGATCCGCAGATTGGAATCAACGTCTCGATCTTCAAGGGTAACGAATCTAAATTCTGCTTTAGATGCATGTTTAGGTTTTAATTCGTTATTTATACGTTTGGCATCCGACAACGATCCCGGTGATGGACCGCCTTCGCCGGCGCGTTCCAGCAATTGGTATCAGAGCCTGGATTCGTAGATTGTTGGCGCTGCCTGAAACGTACTGTTGTATGATTCAATTTTTTTTGTTGTTTCATGTATGGATTCGTTTCTGTCATTTATTATTTAAGGTTTTTATTCTATCGCAACCCTTGTGTGATTTTGTAATCGTTTTTCCCACCAGATAATAAGTGTGGGTAGTATAGGATTTTTTCATAGATCACTGTAGTAGGGTTTTGCTCGTTTATATTGTATTTTTTGATCGTGAGAATGGGCGGTGTCGATGGAATATCTGAAAACAGTAATCTGAGTTTTTCGGGTTATGGCCTTGGACGGTGAAAAACTGTTTTGGCCATAACTTTTGACTCGGGTGTCCGTTTTCAGCCCACAAGACCTTTTCGGAAACGTCTCGACGAGATCTGACGACGAGTGGCGAGGCCTAATTCAAAAGCCTTGATGAAGTTTTCTGCCAGTTTTTGTCGGTGGACGAGAATTCAAGTTTTTTTGCATTGCGTGAGAGGCCGATGCGAGGCATCCGTCCGCGCCACTGTTTTTTTTTTTTTATTATCATTGTAATAGCTTATAGTAGGCTGTTTTTGATAGGTTTTCAAGGGGTTGCGATAGATGTGCATTTATTTATTTTTGCCTATGTTTATCGCATCTTGTATTGTTATGGCATGCATGTGTTAATTTTTGTTAATTTGCTATGCCAATGAATAATCTTCATGTTAAAATGACTAAGTGAGATAATTGAATTTTAATTAATTTATAGGCCTCCACAATTGGTCTTTAAGTAAGGTGTATGTTGCTCGTGGGACCTTGGGAGTCTTCCCCTAACGGGTGCAACATTCACGAGTTTATTAGTTAAGACTTCTAATAAAACTGTTTTAATCTTTAGATGAAGTGTGTGATCTTCCCTAACGGATGTGTCATCCATGAGTTCATCAGTAAAGAATAATTCAAGATAACTGTTGTTAAATTGTGGTCATCACTTAGATGTGAATTTTAATATAACCCCCCAACGGGGTCACTGTTCTAGTTCACATGGCAAGTTAAAGTTCGACTGTTAATTTCATTCGTCATAAGGATAAGTTGACGTGATATTGAAATTAAAGACTAAATGTCTGGTCGATGAATACATGTGTAAACGACCACCCTAACGTGGCTTGCATATGTGTTTGTTGGGCTGTTGGAGGTTGTGTTGAATATTGGTTTTGAAGGTTTCCAATATTTTATGCTTCAAACTTATGTGATTTATTGCTTGCATTTTATTTATTTCAGATACATTATGGTGACATTCAACCCACTTATGGTTATCTTAAATCAAAATAAGCTTATTGGTCAAAATTACTTGGATTGGAAAAGAAATTTGGACATTGTCCTAGTTGCTGATGAGTACAAGTTTGTGCTCGATACACCTGCTCCTGCCCCTTTGGGAGCCGAATCTACTGAAGAGCAAAGGGAGGCTCATAAGAAGTGGCACAAGGCTGATGATATGGCTCGTTGTTACATTTTGGCCTCGATGTCAAATGTTTTACAACAGCAGCATCAAACTATGCCTAGTGCCGCAGCTATGATGTTGAGCCTCAAAGAGCTTTTTGGTGAGAAAGATAGGGCTGCCCGCTTTGAGGCTATGAGGAAGATCATGTCAACCTCTATGCCAGAGGGAGCGTCCGTGAGGGACCACGGTCTCAAGATGATGGAATATCTGAATGAGATTGAGGTCCTCGGAGGGTTAATCGATAATGACACCAAGATTGATATGATCCTACACTCGCTCCCAAAGTCTTTTGAGAACTTCCGTGTAAACGCAATCATGAGTAAAAAGGATTATACTTTAACCGAGCTTCTTACAGAATTGGTCGCGGTGGAGGGTCTCATGGGTAAACGACCACAGGCCAATGTTACTGTTCAGGCTGGACCTTCTTCGTCTAATGGCAAGAAGAAGAAAAAGCCTTTACAGAAAAAGAGTGGTGGTGAAAGCAGTGGGAGCAAGAAACTAGCGCCTTCTGGTGGCGTGAAAAAGCCGAAGGGCAAATGTTTCAAGTGCAACAAGACGGGACATTGGAAGTCTGATTGTCCTCTCCTGAAAAAGGACAACTCTGGTACGTCTCTCGCTTTAGTTGTTGAAACATGTTTTGCGGCTTGTTCTGCCTTTTCTTGGGTAGTAGATACAGGAGCCACTGACCATGTTTGTTACACCTTGCAGGGGTTTCTGCAAACAAGGGAACTGAGTGAGGGCGAGATTACTATTAGTTTGGGCAATGCTGCGATAGTATCAGTGGTTGCAGTGGGAGACGTGCACTTATGTTTTTCTAATTCTGTTTTAGTATTAAAGAACGTTTTATACGTGCCGAATTTTCGGAGAAATTTAATTTCTGTTTCGAAGTTATTTTTGGATGGATGCTCAGTTGTTTTTAATGACAATGTTGTTATTATGAGAAATGACTCTTTAATCTGTTCTGGCACGTTAGAAAACAATCTTTATACTATTACGTGTGCATATCATATTGTGACTGAAGCTCATTCATCATCATCATTAAATAAGAGAAAGGAACCTTCTAAGTTGAATCAAACATACCTTTGGCATCTAAGATTGGGTCATGTCAACCTAAGAAGGATTCAAAGACTAGTAAGTAGTGGGTTTTTGGAGTCTCTCCAAGTGGAACCATTCTCAGTCTGCGAATCCTGTTTGGAAGGCAAGATGACCTCGAGGCCTTTTAAGGCCAAGGGTAATAGGGCTAATGATGTGTTGGAATTGATTCACTCTGATTTGTGTGGGCCTATGACTGTTCAAGCTAGAGGAGGCTTTGAGTACTTCGTCACTTTCATTGACGATTACTCAAGATATGGATACATCTACCTGATGCGCCACAAGTCTGAATGCTTTGGCAAGTTCAAAGAATTTAAGGCAGAAGTGGAGAACCGTCATGGTAAGAGTATCAAGTCACTGCGTTCTGATCGTGGTGGCGAGTACCTTAGCAATGAATTTAGGCAATACTTATTAGAGAACGGGATTAGATCCCAGCTCTCCGCGCCTGGTACTCCGCAACAGAATGGCGTGGCTGAGAGAAGGAATAGGACTCTATTAGATATGGTGAGATCGATGATGAGTTATGCTTCATTACCTACCTCTTTTTGGGGTTATGCCTTGGAAACAGCAGCGTACCTTCTAAATTATGTACCTTCTAAAGTGGTTCCAAAAACCCCGATTGAATTGTGGTCTGGGCGAAAGCCTAGTCTAAACCACATTCGGATTTGGGGTTGTCCAGCACATGTGCTGAACAAGGAAGCTGATAAGTTGGCACCTAGAACTGAAGTACGGTTGTTTGTAGGATACCCTAAGGGAACGAGAGGTGGTTATTTTTATAGTCCTAATGATCAGAGGGTGGTGGTGAGTACCAATGCCCGATTTTTAGAGAAGACTATATGAATGAGCATAAGTCCAATACTGAGATCATTCTAAATGAGTTGAGAGGAGACAATGGCACACCGAGTGTGCAAGAGGAAATACCACAAGAGACTGCACAACGTGGCGACTCTGATGAACCTTTGTATACATTGCCTCGTCGTAGTGGGAGGGTTGTTCGCCAACCTGATTGTTTCATGTTTGTGGGAGAGTCTATTGACTTGATTCCAAGCGATGAACATGATGATAACGACCCCTGGACATACAAAGAGGCAATCAAAGACAAAGATGCAGAGTCTTGGCACAAGTCCATGGATTCAGAAATTGAATCTATGGATGCTATGGAAGTGTATGACCTAAGTGAACTTCCCCACGACAAGAAAGCTGTTGGGTGTAAGTGGGTCTACAGACGTAAGAGAGGGTCTGATGGGCAGATTACTGCTTTTAAGGCACGGTTGGTGGCAAAGGGTTTTACCCAGAAAGAAGGAATCGACTATGACGAGACCTTCTCACCAGTAGCCATGCTAAAATCGATCCGGATTCTCTTATCCATAGCTAATCACATGAACTATGAGATTTGGCAAATGGATGTCAAGATAGCTTTCCTTAATGGAAATTTGGATAAGGACATCTATATGCAGCAACCCGAGGGTTATGTGAAGAAAGGCCAAGAGCATCTAGTCTAGAAGTTGAAAAAGTCTCTTTATGGGCTAAAACAAGCTTCCAGGTCTTGGAACATTCGTTTTGACGAGGTGATCAAATCTTTTGGATTTGAACAATTTCAAAATGAAAGTTGTGTGTACAAAAAGACTGACGGAGACGTAGTGGTATTCTTAGTACTATACGTAGATGATATTCTTCTTATTGGCAACAATGTGAAAGTATTATCAGACGTAAAGGTGTGGCTTTCAGAACAGTTTCAAATGAAGGATATGGGAGAAGCATCGTACATTCTTGGTATTAAGGTCACTCGTGATCGAAAAAAGAGAATGTTGTGTTTATCTCAAGCGTCTTGCATTGATACTGTGATTGCTTGTTTTGGCATGCAGAATTCCAAGAAGGGTATGCTTCCTTTCAGACATGGAGTCCCTCTATCTAAAGATATGTGTCCTAAGACACAGAAGGAGATAGAGGAGATGGCTAAGGTTCCTTATGCTTCGGCTGTAGGAAGCCTTATGTATGCGATGCTGTGTACGAGGCCTGATATTTGCTATGCAGTCGGCATGGTAGCAAGATATCAGTCTAACCCTGGTCAAGGACACTGGACTGCTGTTAAGCATATTCTCAAGTACTTGAAAAAGACTCGAGATTATATGCTAGTATACCAGTCAAATAGTTTGATTCCTTTGGGTTATACCGATTCAGATTTCCAAGCTGATCGAGATGAACGGAAGTCAACCTCGGGTTATGTGTTTATGTTGGGAGGCGCAGCCATATCTTGGAGAAGTGTGAAGCAGAAATGCATCGCGGACTCCACTATGGAAGCCGAGTACGTAGCTGCCTCAGAGGCTGCAAAGGAGGCTGTCTGGCTGCGTAATTTCTTTCTGGAATTAGGGGTATCATATCTCAGAGTATGCCGATGTGTATCACTGTTTATTGTGATAACGCGGGTGTAGTGGCAAACTCGAAAGAACCTAGAGCCCATAGAGCAAGTAAACACATAGAGCGAAAGTACCACATTATACGAGATATCGTAAATCGAGGAGACGTGGCTGTAGCTAAGATTGCGTCGTTGGATAACTTGGCTGATCCTTTCACAAAGACGCTGGCAATAAAAGTCTTTCAGAAACATGTAGAGGGTCTTGGTTTACGATGTATTACAAGCTAGACTTTGAGTATAAGTGGGAGAAATGTTGATGTCTTTATGTGTATACTAAAAGTTAAGCTTTAGTATAAGTGGGAGATTGTTAGTGTATACTGTAAAGCAAACTTTTAGTGGGCTTTTGTGACGTATATTTGATTTCCTTTTTATCTGAAATAAATGGTTTTTCACATCATCGCATTCTTTGTGATTACTTGTATGTCTGCTTATCTTGCATTGTAGACGATGTGGTGGGTTTGTAGTCACACAGAAGATCACATTGTCAGTTCCTTGTAAGATATAAAATGTATTCACAACTGAGATAGT
Organism: Galeopsis tetrahit; assembly: GCA_963675135.1. Taxonomy (NCBI): domain Eukaryota; kingdom Viridiplantae; phylum Streptophyta; class Magnoliopsida; order Lamiales; family Lamiaceae; genus Galeopsis; species Galeopsis tetrahit. The sequence continues at coordinate 33,330,221 of OY776127.1, forward strand.
TATGGACAAAACTATTGGTTTAAGTTGTAGTGTAAACTTGTTAGTGGTTTGTCTTGGCCATTAGTTTATACTAGTGCGCTGTGGCGTATTGAATGGATCACAGATAAGACATGTTCTTCTGTTCTGACTGTTATGAAGAACTAGAAGTCTTGGTGACTTTTATGATTCTTAACCCTAAGTGTGATATTTAGATGTGTGGGGTGCTTGTTCACTACTTTGATGTACCATAGGTGAGAATCTTGTTAGATTCTTCACGCTCCGTATTTTGGGTAGTGGCATCGCTCGCATGATGTCTACTTATTGGCATTAGGGCACCGTGTCCTGTACATCCAGGCTGATGACGTCCCCTTGAGGAAACTCATAAAGGATTGTCGTACTAAACCCTGCAGGTGGATTTAATCCGTACGACAACGAGGTTGAGTGGTACTACTCAAAGGAATTATAGAGATTAATTATTTAAAGAAGTCAGAAGCTTTAATAATTAATGGACGTGCGATATCTTTAACACGGGGAATTATAAAGTCTAATAGAAGCCCTGATTCGGTTTGGGATAGGACGGGAGTGCAACATTAATTCTCTAGTGGAATGAATTAATGTTCTCGGGCCAAATTATATGTTCTGGGCTGAACATAAGAGTATTTGGGCCTGTAAGAAGCCCAAGCCCTATACCTTCTAATGGATCCCTAGTCTGGCCCATGAAACTTATGGAAATTATAAATAGGAGCCTCAATTCAGTTTTGAAAGCCTAGCACACACGAAATTAAGAAAAACGGCTAGGGTTTCAAGGAGACGAAACTGAGGCACCTTCTCCACGTTTGATAGCGCGCCGTCCACCCGGTGTTCGAGCGAGGTTGGGAGACAGGCTAGAAGATCCGCAGATTGGAATCAACGTCTCGATCTTCAAGGGTAACGAATCTAAATTCTGCTTTAGATGCATGTTTAGGTTTTAATTCGTTATTTATACGTTTGGCATCCGACAACGATCCCGGTGATGGACCGCCTTCGCCGGCGCGTTCCAGCAAGAGGAAACCATTTGACTATTACTTAGCTGACACAAATAACAAATCAGACCAGTCCAAGGTGTTAACTGGTAAGATTTGGTTCTGTGATGCCCGAGGGAAACAACTTAAGTGCTCAAGGTTGTTCAAACGACCAATGTATATGTGGGTTCCCAAGGGTAGTACTAACACCCAAGGACCCAAGACAAAATGGGTACCTAAAACTTAACCTTTCTTGCAGGAAAGGAGGGACCTATACAGAAGAGGAGGTCTAGCAGGAGAGATATGGTACATAGACAGTGGATTCTCAACACATATGACTGGAACCAAAGACCTGCTGACCAACTACACAGAAAAGAAAGGTCCAAAAGTCTTCTTTGGTGATAACGCGCACGGTAACACAAAAGGATATGACACCCTTAAAAACGGTGACATTGAGGTACATGATGTATCATTTGTAGAAGGTTTAAAGTTTAATTTATTATCTGTTTCTCATTTCTGTGACACTGGTTATTCAGTAAAATTCTCTAAAGATGAGTGTCTCATAAGTGACAAAAGAACAAAACAAAACCTTCTAACAGGATCTAGAAAGGGAAGTATGTATCTTGCAAATTGGAACAACTGTCCTAAGGATACATGTCTGCTTGTGAAGAGCCCTAAAGATGTCAGTTGGCTATGGCATAAACGTCTTAGTCATCTAAACTTTAAGACTATGAACAAGTTACCAAGGGAATCCTTCGCTGATGGTCTGCCTAATGAACTCTACTGTAAAGATCAGGTTTGTGATGCATGTCAACAAGGAAAGTAAACGAAGGTCTCTTTCAAGACCAAGAAGGCAGCATCAACCAACAGAGTTCTTGAATTGCTTCACATGGACCTCTTTGGACCAATCACTCCAACTACACTTACAGGGAGGAAGTACACTCTCATTGTTGTAGATGACTACTCCAAGTTTACTTGGGTTGTCTTCTTATACAAGAAGAGTGAAACTCAGCAGAAGCTCCCTGAACTGTTGAAGAGGATCCAAGTAGAGAAAGGAGAACCTATTGTGAAAATTAGAAGTGACAAAGGCACTGAATTTATTAACTCCTATATTATTGCCTACTGTACTTCTAATGGCATTCAGCATGAGACAAGTGCAGCAAGAACACCACAACAGAATGGTGTAGCTGAAAGAAGAGTCAGAACACTTAAAGAAGCTGCAAGAACACTCCTTGCTGAATTCTCAACTCCTAAGAAGCTATGGGCAGAAGCCATCAACACAGCTTGCCACACTCAAAATAGGTTAGGTATTCACAAAATTCATGAGAAAACCCCATATGAACTGTGGAAAGGAAGGAAACCTAGAGTATCTTACTTTCATATATTTGGTTGTAAGTGTTTCATTCACAACAATGGGAAAAGTAAGTTGAATGCTTTTGATGCCAAAGCAGATGAGGGGATATTCTTGGGATACTCCTCAACTAGCAAAGCATTTAGAGTATTCAACAAACGAACCCTTCTTGTGGAAGAAACACCTCATGTTGTTTTTTATGAATCTTGTGAAAAGAGTGCAGTACAAACAGACTCAGTTGTAGATCAGATGAAGAAACTAGTGATCAAATCCAGATCAGATGAGTTTATTGAAGTCAATGAACCATTTCCTGAAGAACCAGAGGAGGATAAACCACACAGACCAGTCACTAGATCGCAAACTCAAGCTGAGCAAGCTGACCAAAATTAAGATGCAACAGTCCCAAATGCGAGGGGGAATGATCTCTTTGACACACAAGATACAGATGATGATCGACCTAATCAAGACAACCCTCCTGATGGCACCAGAACAGATGAGAATCCAAGCTCATCTAATGCAGACACACCTGTAAGGCATACATGGAGAAACAATCATCCATCAAACCTTATCTTAGGAGGAGCAGACTCAGGTGTCAAGACCAGAAGACAACTGAATCAGAACCCCCAATCATCTATGTTCTACTGGTGTGCTTTCTTGTCCAACATTGAACCAGCTGACATAGAAGAAGCAATGACAGATAGCAATTGGATCACTGCTATGCAAGAAGAACTAAACCAATTCGAAAGAAATGAAGTATGGGAATTGGTAGATCGTCCTGAAAACCACAATGTAGTAGGAACAAAGTGGGTATTCAAGAATAAGAAGGACGAAAATGATGTAATAACTAGAAACAAAGCAAGGCTAGTTGCAAAAGGATACTCACAATCTGAAGGAATTGACTATGATGAAACCTTTACTCCAGTAGCCAGATTAGAAGCCATTCGACTGTTTCTAGCTTATGCATCATATAAGGGCTTCAAAGTATACCAAATGGATGTCAAGAGTGCTTTTATGAATGGTATTCTGGTAGAAGAAGTGTATGTAGAGCAGCCTCCAGGATTTGAAAAAGGAGATCAAGTATATCGTCTGAAGAAGGCTCTCTATGGTCTAAAGCAAGCACCTAGAGCTTGGTATGACACATTGTCACAATTCCTACTTGACAATGGTTACACAAAAGGCAAAGTTGACAGAACACTTTTCAGAATACAAGAAGGAGAAGACATTCTAATGGTGCATATATATGTAGATGACATTATATTTGGATCACCCAATCAAGATATGTGCAAGAAGTTCTCTTAACTTATGCAAGGAAAATTCGAAATGAGCATGATGGGTGAGATGAATTACTTCCTAGGACTCCAAGTCAAACAGAGTCCAGAAGGGATCTTCATCAATCAATCCAAGTAGACCAAAAGCCTATTAGAAAGATTCAAAGCTCTACAAAGCAAGACTGCAAGAATTCCAATGATGACATCCTTCAAAATGGAACCAGATGAGTCTGGACAGGCAGTTGATCAAGCTGAATATAGAGCACTTATTGGATCTCTACTATACCTTACAGCCAGCAGACCAGACATAACATTTACTGTAGGAGTATGTGTTAGGTTTCAAGCAAACCCAAAGCAAAGTCATCTAGAAGCAGCAAGGAAGATTCTCAAGTACCTAAAAGGAACAGTCAACCTAGGACTATGGTACCCTGCTGATGACAATCTAGATTTGAGTGGTTACTCTGACTCAGATTATGGTGGATGCAGAATAGATAGGAAGTCCACATCTGGAACCTGTCAATTTTTAGGCAACAAGTTGATATCATGGTTCTCAAAGAAGCAAACATCAGTTGCAACCTCCACCACTGAGGCAGAATATATGGCAGCTGGAAGTTGTTGTAGTCAACTGCTCTGGCTAGTTCAACAACTCAAGGATTACAATGTAGAGGCAAGAGAAGTCCCTATCTACTGTGACAGCAGCAGTGCCATTGCCATCATTCAAAATCCAGTCCTCCACACAAGGTGCAAGCATGTCGACATTCGACACCATTTTATAAGATACCACCTTGAAAAGAAGGACATCAAGATGGAGAAAATTCATACAGATATCCAAAGAGCAGACATCTTGACTAAGCCCCTAGCTGAAGAAAGATTCAAGACCCTATGCTACAGCTTAGGACTCCTGGATCCAAGCACATGAAGAGCAAAGATCAGCTGAAGACCTCAGCTGATGCAATTGCAGCAGACTAGGAGGATCAGATGAGGTGAATAGACACCCTCATCTTCAGGTAAGTTTTTCCCGATGAAGAAAAATAAAGCTGAGGGAAAACATAGAGTCATTTAATCAAGGGGGAATCCATGATACCTTAAGAATCCTTGATAAAATACTCAATCTTCTGCATTGCATAATGTATATATATATATACAGAAGACATGAACAAAGTTAATTGGTATCCATACTTAAGCAATGTATGCCTATGTATAACAATAAACTATTCTTCATAAAATACTTTATCACTATACATACATACAGTATACTATTGAGTTATACTTGGTTGGATTAATACACCATTGGTTGGATTAATCCTCACCGACTCAACAATATGCATGCACTGTACGGATTCCAAATAACTCTTGCTCAAAATTTATAATCTCTTTAAATGTGAACCCTTAGATGAAGAATCTCATTGTTGATTTTAAGAAGTAACTTTTCAGAAATTCAGACCTATCAACTCTATAGTTTTTGTCATCTTTTACTCCACCACCTCATTTCTACCTCTATAAAAAGGGAAAGTTATGGGAATACCTAAGAACACAAATTACTAACTATTATTCTTATTTCAGGTATGGAGAGAATCGAAAGAAGAGATGGCATGGACATCATCCCTCAACCAAAGTCTTGGGTGAAGTAGATGAAGATTTGTCCTGAAGATGGAGATGATGCAGATCAGCATACTTGGCTTACCCCACATAAGTATGCCTATGAAAACTAAAGGAAGGAGAGACGTTCTTGTTTAAAACTAAAGGAAAGAGAGATGTCGAAGATAAAGTAGAAAACAAGCAGAGCTTCTTCTCCAGGGGAAGTTCTACATGGAGAGTTTGTTACCAAAGGCCACTTTGTCAAACGATATCAGGAAAACCAAGTTCCTGTCTTTCTCTTCACACTCCATTGAAGCACCTTTCAATCTTCTCCCTCCTACAAGAGGAGCGAAGAAATTCAACAAGGACACATTAGATGCTACATCCCATCTGATGATGAGGAACATCCGATGGTGAGGAGCACCTGAACCAGTGGGATATCATCTAGACTAGTCCCACATCGTTAAAAGATTGCTCTTGAGGCCAAGAAGGTTACATTGGACCTCCAATCAAGAGAATGGAAGGTGACATCAACTGTCAGATTTGTCAACAAGCTGAGTGTTATCCTTCCAGAAGTACTCCCAAAGAAGTACAAGATGTGTTGGGAATAAAATGACATTGTTGGGAATAAAATGACATATGTTTTGATTAAATACCAAAACCCCCTGAGACATGCCTAAGTCAAGATGATTGTGTTCTAAGATTGTTAGAACACATAGCATAAGGCTAGATGAGAAGCTGATATGTTAGGCAGCTCTTAGATGATTATATGCACATTGTGAGGGGGAACCTATGCTTTGAAGATTATCAAGATCAAGTTCCCTCAAGGCTCAAAATCTGGAACAAACACTAAGGACAAGCATACTCTATTGTAAACCAAATGCCTTGATCAGAAGAGTTGTCCAGAGAGATTGTATCCATGCAAAAACAAAGTGGTAAAGCTCAAAAGGACAAGGTTACTCAAATGTTCTAATCAGGAGAGTTGTCCAGAGAGGTTAACTCCGTGTGAAAACAAAAGCTCTAAAGCTAAGAGACCAAATATGCTGATCAGGAGAGTTGTCCCAGAAGAGTTGTCTCAGCAAGTTTGAACCAGAACAAGGGTTCTAATGTTTGAAGGTCAACCATGCTAAAGAGTTAGAGACAACCATACCCTAAAGAACCTCAATACAACATGCTAAGATCACCTTGAAGTAAAGCAAAGGGAAAGAGCTAAGTCATCTGAAAAATAGCAAGCCAACTTTGCTGATAAGCAAAACTGCTGATAGTGACAAGGAGAGTTGTCCATTTGATAAGGAATGTTGTCCTATCATTGGATCAATCTTCAGAAGCCATGTCCAAGTCCTAACAAGAAGTCAAACATTGGGAAAAGTGCTACAGAATGAAGACAAAGTCTTAACAGCCGTTTATTACCCAAATAAGGACATGTCACTATCAAGAACCTGTCATCCAGTTTGAAGAACTCAAGGAAGACATTTATAGCAATTTGGGGCTGCCTCTCCAACGGGAAAATCCTCCATTTTGTCTATAAATACAAGAAGTGTGAAGACCATTTAAAGCACCAATTACCAAGCCAACTATCCTACAAGAATTCAAGTGCTTTCAAAGCTTTCAAAGAGATTATCTTAGTCTTCAAACACTTCTTCTAAGCTGAACTTACTGTATATCCATACAAAGCTTAGAGAGATATCATAATCCTTATACACTGATCTTCATTGTAAAGGATATCTCATTAGTTGGAACCTTTCTTCAACCCTTACCCCTTTCAAGTGAGAAAGTGAGAAGGTTGTAGTAGTAGAAGTGGTAGGAGCTGACTGTTGAGTTCTGAGTTGAGAAGAGGGTACTAGGACTCTAGACATCCTAGGGATCAATTCACCAAGGAGTGGTGTTCTTGATCAAGTGCACCTTGGCACTTTAAAACAAGTTAATTCCAAGAGTGAAGGAATTATCCTATTAAATCAGGGAAAGTGGATGTAGGAGCTTGAGTCTCTGAACCACTATAACCTCTTGTGTTGATTTGATTTACAAGTACTTACATTCATTCAACACTGCACACAAAACTGATCTTTCAAAAGATACATATTCAAAGACTGTGCAAAACTGTATTGGACAAGTTCCCTGAAAACTGGACTGTATTGACAAATTGATTTCAGAAACTTAAGGAGTCTAAACTTAAAGGGCCAACCACTATTCCGCACATATAACTCCCCTAGATATTTATTCAACTAAGTACTCAATTGTACTTAGTAGTTTGATTATCTTAGAAGAGTTAATCATCTTCAGCAGAGTTGTCCAAGACAACCTAGCTGAGCTCTGGTTTGATTAAAAGTTGAAAAGAATTGCATACAAGTGTATTCCCCCCCCCCCATACACTTGTTATATACTCCTTTCAGGACCAACAAGTGGTATCAGAGCAGGGGTTCAAAGACCACTGCTTCTGAAAATCCATCTTGGTTTTCAAAAATTCACATATTTGTGTGGTCACTGAACTGATCTCTATCTGAAATCTCTTACCTGTTGACTAACTGCTTTCTTGAGATATGGCCAACAACAATGTTGTTCCTCCACCTGTTGTTCAAGGATTGGACAACATGGCCACAAATCCAGTCAACCGCATTTCACATCATAAACTGCCCATGTTTTCAATAGACAATTATGATTTCTGGAAAATTAGAATGAGGGCTCATCTTGCATCTCTTCACACTGACATGTTAAGAGTAATCACAAGAGGTCCTTTTGTGTTTACTCAAACTAACCCCAGGGTGACAGATGAGCAAAGAGCGGATGTAAGGGAACTGATTCCCAAAGATGAGGATGACTTCACTGCTGATGAAAAGAGGAAAGATAATCTGAATTATCTTGCCATGAACACCCTCTACCAAACAATTCCAGATGCAGTCATGGGTAGAGTCTACCACTGCACCACAGCCAAAGAAATTTGGGATACTCTTGCTTAAATGTGTGAGGGTACAGAAAAGATCAAGGAGAACAAGATTCAAGTTGCTGTGCAAAAGTTTGAACAATTCTCAATGGAAACTGAAGAATCCATTGACAAATTTGTTGGTAGATTCACTGATGTGATGAATGAAATCAACTCATTGGGCAAGGTGTACTCCAGGAGAGAAGTTGGATTGAAGATCTTGAGAAGCCTCACCCAAAAGTGGGATGTCTATGCTGTGATGATGCAGAATACCAAAGATCTCTCCTCCATGCCCATGCAACAAATCTTCTCAGAACTCAAAGCCTATGAGTTTGACCTCAATAGAAGAAAGCCTATTGAGGAACCTTCAAATCCTACTAAGGGAGTGGCATTCAAGGCCAAAGTTGCTGAACCTGAAATGCAACCCACTCCCAGATCATCAAAATCAGTATCTAAGACTGAAATGAAGGAGGAACTAGCCTTGATGGCTAGAAGGTTTGACAAGCTCAACACAAGGTTTGGTAGATACAAGAAATTCTACCAAGACAACAAATTCAGGAGAAGGTATAACTCCCCTGAAGATCAGGCCAAGGACAAAAAGTCTGAAGAGAAAAGATCAGAGGACAAGTACTCTGATAGGAGAAGGTCCAGTAGAGATGAATCCAAGAAGGATGATGATGAAGACCTATGCTACAATTGCAAGAAGAAAGGGCACTTCCAGTATGACTGCCCTGAACTAAGCTCTAAAGAAAGAAGAGAGAGGCAAGCTAAAAGAGACAGAAAGTTCACCAATAGAAAGGCCATGATGGCTGGTGAAGGATCTGATAGTGCTGAAAGCTTCAACTCTTCTGATGGACTGTTCTCAAACAGTGATGATGATGATGATGTGTGCAACATGGCTCTTGAGGATGATGAGGTATCCTCCACTTCTAGCTCACCATCATTTTTATCACAAAACACTAGTGAAGTTAACTTGAAACTTTCCTTTGGGAAGTTGGTGGAAGATTTCACTAGATTACAAGAATTTCATGATAATTGTGTGAGAGAAAATGAAAGATTGGCTATTGAACTTACCAAAACCCCTCATGCCAAAGGGTAATGGTCATAAAAATGCCTTTCCTCAAAGATTTCATCAAGCTGCACAAAGAACTCATAAGTTCAGGAGAATTGACAACTCCCCTGAAACTTACAGAGTTAACACATTTACACATACTTTTCCCAAGGCATTTAAGGGAAAGACAGTGTATGTTGATACACAAGGAAAATAACTTAGCCACCTTGAATCAATCAGGGTAATTAGGCAAGTTTGGGTTCCAAAAGGTACAGCTAACTTATCAGGACCCAAAACTCAAAGGGTACCTAAACCAATCTAATTGCAGGTACCAATGGGCCACAAGAAGAGGAGCATGAGCAAAAAGACAGCATGGTACCTTGACAGTGGATGATCAAGGCACATGACTGGAAACAAGGAACTCCTCACTGATTTTATTGAAAAAGAAGGCCTAAATGTCACTTTTGGAGATAGCTCACAAGCAACCACAAAAGGTTATGGTACTTTGATGATTGGTAACATCAAAGTAACCAATGTATCTTATGTAGCTGGTCTCAAATATAATCTCCTAAGTATCAGTCAATTCTGTGATAAAGATTTCAATGTTGAGTTCTCAAGTGGAAAATGTTTAATCAAGGATAAAACTCAACAAATTCTATTAACTGGAACTAGGAAAGGAAATGTGTATTTTGCAGACTGGGACAAGTCTACTGATGCTGCATGTTTCATTGCTAAGAGTACTAGTGAACAAAGTTGGTTATGGCACAAGAGGCTAAACCACCTGAACTTCAAATCAATGAATAAAATTGCTAGAAATGCATTAGTTAAAGGACTGCCAAATGAGGTTTTCATTAAAGAACATGTGTGTAAGCCATATCAAGAAGGAAAACAGATTAAAGCCTCATTCAAAGGTAAACCAGTCATTTCTACTGAAAGGGTACTTGAACTTATACACATGGATCTGTTTGGACCAATCACCCCTTCAAGTATAAATGGTAGAAAATACACATTGGTTGTAGTAGATGACTTCTCTAGGTTCACATGGGTAGTATTTCTCCTTACTAAGAAGGAAACACAAGTCAAACTACCTGAACTCCTTAAGAGACTGTCAAATGAGAAAAGCCTTAGCATTATCAAGATAAGATCTGATAAAGGCACTGAGTTCATAAATTCATACATCAATGAGTATTGCTCATCTAATGGGATAGCTCATGTAACCTCAGCAGCTAGAACTCCTCAGCAAAATGGAGTTGCAGAAAGAAGGAATAGAACCTTAAAAGAAGCTGCTAGAACCCTAATTGCTGATTCAAATTTACCTAAGAGGTTTTGGGCAGAAGCTATAAACACTGCATGCCATACTCAAAACAGATGTTTGATCACTAAGGGGCAAGGCAAAACCCCCTATGAACTCTGGAAAGGAAGAATGCCTAAAGTGTCATATTTTTGCATATTTGGTTGTAAGTGTTTCATTCACAATAATGGGAAAGAACAGTTGAAAGCCTTTGATAGCAAAGCTGATGAGGGAGTATTTCTTGGACACTCTCAAATCAGTAAAGCTTTCAGAGTCTACAACAAGAAAACCCTTATAGTGGAAGAAACACCTCATGTTGTGTTTGATGAATCTATCTTTGAGATCATGAATGATATTTTGGAACCTGAGAAATCACACAGAGGACAACCAGATTAAGCCTAAAAGACAAAGACACTGAATTCATAGATGTTGTCCAAGCCAACCTACCTGAAAAATTCATATTGGACAACAATCCTGAAGGCAACCTTCCTGAGATAAACCCCACTGATGGAAATGGTGAACTGAATGAGTCAATCCCAGTTCACATCCAGGTAACAACTACCAATGAAGAAGCAGTTCCTGCTGAGGTAGTTAATGGGTCAAATAATCAAGGGGGAACTCAAAATGTTGAAAATACCAATGTCCCTGACATTGAGGACAACACCCCTGATTATGATCCTGAATTAGATCCTGCACTCAATTATCCTGAATTCTATAACACTGGTGACTCAACCTTAGTAGAGGACAACTCTACTGAAGGGATCAGAAAAAGAAGGACCTGGTTGTATGACCATCCTACTGATCTGATACTTGGTGACCCAAGTATAGGAGTCAAAACCAGAAGGTTTCATGGTGAAAGTGCTATGTTCTGTTGTTTCTTGTCAGAACAGGAACCAAAAGACATTGATGAAGCACTTCAGGATGCCAATTGGATCACAGCAATGCAGGAAGAACTCAACCAATTCACCAGAAATGAAGTATGGGAGCTGGTGGATAGACCTTCACATCAAGATGTTATTGGAACCAAGTGGGTGTTCAAGAACAAAAAGAATGAGAATGATGTGATTGTCAGAAACAAAGCAAGACTAGTGGCAAAAGGTTACTGCCAGCATGAAGGCATTGACTATGATGAGACCTTTGCACCTGTGGCAAGGCTAGAAGCAATAAGGCTCTTCCTAGCCTATGCAGCCCACAAGAGGTTCAAAGTGTACCAAATGGATGTCAAGAGTGCGTTTCTAAATGGAGTATTGAAAGAAGAAGTCTATGTGGAGCAACCACCAGGTTTTGAGGTTGGAGACCAAGTATACACACTGAAGAAGGCTCTATATGGACTCAAGCAAGCCCCTAGGGCTTGGTATGATACACTGTCACAATTCCTCTTGGATCATGGATTCACCAAGGGAACTGTGGACAGAACACTCTTCAGAATCTCTGAAGGAGAGGACATCTTGCTTGTCCAAATTTATGTAGATGACATAATTTTTGGATCCCCTAATGAGAAGCTGTGTGAGAAGTTCTCCAAGCTCATGCAAAGCAAGTTTGAGATGTCCATGATGGGGTTGATGAACTTCTTTTTGGGTCTACAAGTCAAGCAATCTAAAGAAGGAATCTTTATCAACCAAGCCAAGTACACCAGAGAAATGATCAAGAAGTTTGGGTGTACATCAAGCAAGCCAGTAAGGATCCCAATGAACACAAATTGGAAGATGGATCCTGATGAGAGTGGTGTTCCAACCAACTCCACTGAGTATAGAGGAATAATTGGCTCACTCCTCTATCTCACTGCCAGCAGACCTGACATCACCTTTGCAGTAGGTGTTTGTGCAAGGTTTCAAGCAAACCCTAAGAAAAGCCACCTTGAGGCTGCAAAGAGGATCTTGAGGTATCTCAAAGGCACTGAAAATCTAGGCCTTTGGTACCCTGCTGATGACAACATTGAGCTAACAGGCTACTCAGATGCTGACTATGGAGGATGCAGAATTGACAGAAAATCCACTTCAGGAACTTGTCAATTCTTAGGCAACAAACTCATATCTTGGTTTTCCAAGAAGCAAAACACAGTGGCTACTTCGACCACTGAAGCTGAATATGTTGCTGCTGGAAGTTGTTGTGCTCAAATCCTTTGGCTGAGACAACAACTCAGAGACTACAAAGTCAACTCTACTGAAGTGCCAATATTCTGTGACAATAACAGTGCTATTGCCATATCACAGAATCCTGTATTGCACACAAGATGCAAACATGTGGACATCAAGCATCACTTCATTAGAGACCATGTGGAGAAGAAGGATATCAAGTTGGTAAAGATCCACACAGACCATCAAAAAGCTGATATATTGACAAAGGCACTTGCAGAAGCAAGATTTCTGGAACTATCAGCAGAGTTGGGTCTTTTTGATCCAGGGAAATCGGACAATTGAGTCCAAAGGAGTTCATTCATTTAGAGGGAACAAATTTCAAACTTCAGCAGAATTGGTCAAGTCTGCTGAAACTCAGAAAGATGACCTAAATGATTCAGGACACTTGTCCATTGGATTTCAGGACAGTTGTCCACATCTTTTCAGGACACTTGTCGTAGTGGGGTCAGATAAGTTGTTCTAGCTATCAAACCAAATCTTGGTCTGATAAGCACCTATTTTAGGTGATCATTGTCTATTTCGAAATCTGTCTCATTGAAAATACAGTTTTCACCCTTTTGGGATTTAATTTGTCTCCCACCCAAAAGGTCACTTTCCATGCATTAAATGCCAAGATTTAACTCTTTTTTGCATTAAACTTTTTGGGACATGATCTATCTCGAAAATCCCCCAGCCTTAAACAAACATTAAAACTCCACCCACGTTTTGAATAAAACAGTTTTTCACTGTTACATTGGTTTTTTACCATTGGATCAAAATTGGACAACTCCCCTGAAGACAATCCTAGCCGTCCATTTTGATTTCCACTTTTGTTCACCTTTGAATTGCATCAAGACTTCACCAACTCATTGACAAACATTCTTTTTAGAATATTCACAAGTCTTAAGATCCCCACAAACACTTCTTCCCCAAGTATTCGAAACCCTAGTTCAAACTTTCTTCAAACTCTCTCAATCTCTGTCAAAATTTTCTTCTGTGAACCTTCAATGGCTCCCAAAGTTAGACCAGAGATGATCATTGATTTCTCCAACAAGGCTCTAGACCTTGATTTTGGATATTTAAGCAACAGAAACAATCTTCACTTTGAGCCAATAGTATCCTTTGAAAGTGAAGATCCTGAGATTAAACCAACCCTGAGATGGTTGAGGAGAGCTGGATTACAAAAGTTTATGGAGGAAAGACCAAGTTCATGCTTGGAAAGCTACATGGCTGAGTTCTTTGCCTTTCTCAAGTGGAGAAGTAAGCCTGAAGATGGTGAAGTTTCCACCAGATTGTCATATGTGGCTGAAGGAGAGGAGGAGAGATTTCATAAAGTGAAATTCTCTTCAGAAGATATTGAAGGAGCTTTTGGATTGCCTTTTGAGGGAAGGAATCCAGAAGTTTATGGTGCTGAACATGAAGATGAAATAGCTCAAGAATGGCTATTAGTACCAGGTCCTCTCTCTTCAACACAAAACAAGAAGACTCTCAAGCTTGAATTTCTCAACCTCTTTGAGGTAGTTGCTAAGAGTCTCTTGAGCAATACTGGAAGTTTGGAGCAAGTCAGCCATCCAAGAATCAGAATTATGGCTGCTGTTATTGATGCTAGTGACAAGGGCATCAAATTTGACTGGAGGACCTTCATCATGACTGAGATGATGAAGGAAAAGGCTAAATTCAAAGTAAAATCTCACAACAAGGTTGTGCTAGAAGGGAAACTCAAGTATTGCACCAGGGCAAGCTTGTTAATTGAAAGATTCTCCCATTATTCTCAAATGCAGACCTTTGCCAAACCCCTCCCAGCCCAAAAGATTCTGTTCAGAAAGCTCAGCAAGAAAACTGAGCAAAGGAGGATGCTTATGGCCAAACCTGCTGAAGAACAGGTTGAAGAAAAGCCTAAGATGAAGAAGAGAACCAAGGCCAGGGCTGTCAAAACAAGGAAAATGTCTCAATTATCTTCAAGAGAAGCCTCAGGAGCATCAGCTGAAGTTGATGAAGTGGTAGAAGAGGGCGTAAGTGTGCCTTCTGACCACTCAGAAGAGTTGAGGCTGAAATACAATGAGACAAGGCAAAAGAAGAAAGGTGATAAGAGAATCAGGGAAGTTGTCCCTGAGAAGGATGGTGAAGGCAGTGGAAGCAGTAGGGCCAGCAAGAGAAGGGCCAAGCCTACTGAGAAAGTGTTGGAGCTACAGGAAGAAAGGTCTCTTCAATTGGCTCTAAGAGAGAGCAGAGCTGAAAGCAGGACCAAATCCAAGTCAAGGACTAGCTCATCTGGTTCTGGAACTCCAGAATCCAAAGTCCCTGAAGGTCAACCTAAAGAGACCAATATCCCTGAAATTCAGAATCCTGAGCCCAACTCCCCTGAAACCCATGTTACCCCTTCCAACCAACCCATCACCCCTGTGGATCTCACTAAAAGATATTCTCCAGAAGGGAGTGTGCAAAGAAGTGGCATTGATGTGCTTGCAGATTTAGCAGTAGATGAGACAAGACTCCTGTCTCCCCTGGACTCATCCATGCTCAATTACTCAAAGCTTTTAGAACATGCACTCAATGAGCCAACTCCCCTGAGCAAAGCCCCTTCAGATTCATTGCTCTCTAAAGCAACTGAAGTACCTTCATTTGAGCCTAATCTTTCTGAAGCCAACCCTCCTGAACTTAACTTGCCTGAAGCTGCAATTAAAGAAACCACAGCCCACTCCCCTATAGCCCAAAGTTCTCCATCAAATTAGAATGAGGAGGAGTATACTTATGAAAGTATGCTCAGAGGTGGAGCTAAGGCCACTGTGGACAGTTTGTATCCACAACTTGCTGAATTTCCAAGAATTCTGAAGATGTTTCATGATTTGAGGACGCTTGTGGATGTAAAAGATAAAACCTTGATGTAAATATCACAAGTCATCCAAGATAAGGGTGCAAACTGGTGGCAAGTGGAGGAGAGCAAATTGCTACATTTTGCTGGTGTGATAAAAACAAGATTCCTCACTGATGAGGAAGTTTTTGCAAAGTTAGTAGCTGAGAAGATCATTGAGGAGAAAGAGAGAAAAGTTAAGGGCATCAAACACCCTGACAGTAGCTCAAATGATGATGATTCCCCTGATGATCCCTCAAACCCTTCAAATCCCAACCCTCCTGAAACTCCTCAAGCCAACCTCCATGAACCCTCTCAACCCAAGTTTTCTGTAGCAGATAGACTCTCAAACCCTCCTAGAACCTACCATAGGAAAGGCTCTGTTTCATAAGAGGTGTTGACCAAGGGTGGTAACACAACCAAAGACACATCTGCCAATGAAGGTTCTTCTGAACCCAAGGCACAGCCTAAAGATGATGAGGTTCCTATGTTAGAGGCTAGTTTGATTAAGGCCTATTAAGTGTCAGATGAGTTGGACACTGATCAGCCCTTAATCATTCAGGATGACTCAGTGGCTGCTGAAATGAGCACTGTGATCTCCTCACAACTGCCATCTTTGAACCTTGTTGAAGGTGAAGATGCTGCAGGTTTAGGAGAAGGGGTTGAAAAGGAAAGTAGAATTGAAAAATCAGAGGGAGTTATGGATGAAAGAGAGGTAGTCATAACTAAGATTGTGAGTGTACCACCATATGAGGGTGGAATAAGTGAGGAAGGACAGGTTATTCTTGAAGTCAAATCTGAACTTCAAGAATCCCTTGATGAAAGGAGGCTTGATTCCTTGAGTGAGAACATTATCTATGAAGGGAGAAAAGAACAAGTTGAAAATGAGAAGAAGACTACTGATGTATCAGAGTCTTATACAAAAGAAATCGAGGGTGATGAGTGTTTATTTCCTAACCTGTTTGATCTATCTAATATTGCAGGTATATCCCTTGACCAAATTTTTGCAGATGAGTTCTTAACAGATGCACCTATCCAAGTAGATACAGGCTCAGCTCAAGCCTTGCTTGGAATGCAATCAGAGAAATTGGACTCCTTGGCTCATCAGGTCCAATCTGCTCATGCTGAAACTTCAGGAGCATTGAATGAGCAAGGAAGGACTCTAGCATCTGTAGAAATGAGGCTTACAGGTTCTGAGGATGTTGTGCTACCCACTCTGGAAGCAAGGATTAGTGGTGTGGAAACTGGCCTCCAAACCATTTCCACTGAAGTACAAAAAGCCAAATCCACCATGGAATCCATATCAAAAGAGGTCAAGAAGGAACAAAAGCTGCTGAGAGACAATCATAATGTTAATGTCAAGGCTCTCAGGCTAACTGTCAAGCAAGCTCTTGGAAAGAAGACAGCACTGCAAAAGAAGAGAGCTGAAGAGCAAAGGCTAGCAATGGTGAAAGCAGCCTCTGAAAAATTTTCCCAAGAGGTATTGGCCAACATTGCTGAAGGTGCAGTAGCCAACCTCACTAAGCTCCTTAAAGCCCAACTGGATGCATCCCTGAAAGCAACCTTGGAGGAGGTTGTTCAACAAAAAATGAAGCCTGTTCTAGCTTTTCTTAGCTTGAGCAGTGATAGGATGCAAAATATACATGATGAAAATGTATATTTGTTGGAAGAGATGAAGTCTCTAAACCAGGCCCAATCCCTAATGGCCACAACAATGAGTGAGCTAAAGCCCCAGTGCTTTGATGCTGCCAAAAAGGGGGAAAGGGAAAGAGCTAGAGCAAAAGGTGCCTTGGTGATTGGAAGCCCAGTTAAAGGAAAAGACAAAGCTGCTGAAGCAAAAGGAAAAGAACCAGAAGTGCTGAACTTGGAAGAATTGGATGAAGAAGAACAATTGGCACTTGCCTTGAAGAATTCAATGGCCTCAGCACAAGAAGAAAGGATGAGGTTACAACACAGACCAGGTGGTGAAATGTCTGGTTTGGACAAAGAAATTGAAGGTGTCCAAACTAGAGGAAAGATCAAGAGGGCAAAAGGAAAGAAAAGACAAGCTGAGACATTTATAGACTTTCCTAACAGCCTTGATCTTCCACCTGAATTTAGAATTGATGAAGATGAGCCTACATCAAAGAAAGCCAAAGCTGCTGAAAAGGAAAAGTCTTCTGAAATAGTCAATGTTGCTGAAGGTTCCAAGTCCACTGAAGATATTGAAGAACTATTTGCTGAAGGATTTGGACCTGAACCTAAGAAGAAGATATTGTCCTAGCTCATGATCCATCAAAGTTGTTTCATGAAGGGTATGGCAAAGACCCTGAAACACAACAGAAACTGGCCATGATGAGGGCCCAAGAAAAAATGGACTTGATGGATGAAGCACAAAGAGCAAGAGATAAGAGAAGAGCAAATTTTCAGAAACCAAGAAGAAGGAGAGCAACTTACAGCAAGATGAAGCCTCAGCTTTTAGTCCCAATGGACACCAAATATCCACATTTGGATAAATGGGTGCCAATTCAGCTGAATGATACATGGGAAGAGGCCAAAAGGGATTTTGTCTATGACTACTATGTCATTGACAGATGGAATGGAGGAGATGCCAACTCTTCCTTTGCTGAGTTCATGATAGAATACTACAGAGAGTTATATCACCAATTACTTGCAGCTGCTGACATTGCAAGAATTGAACTCAATGCTCCCAATCCTATCATCTACATGCCTCCAAAGCTTGATGGATGGATTGACCAAGCAAGGATCCTGAGGGAGTGCACAGAAATTCTGAAGCTGAAGAAGATGACCCTTGGACCCAAAGGAACCAACCAGGAAGCCATGGAACTCTAGAAGAGAGTGTGGGCACAATATGGGATGGTGCCACCTCCTGAGGATGATCTCTAAAAATGGCTAAGTCTTCTGACCCTTTCTGGATAAAAAGAAAATTATATTATCTGAAGATTTTTTTTGGTCAAATCTGTTGAAGTTTGGACAAGCCTGCTGATGTGATATGCCTTGATATGCTCTCATATGATTTGGATTGCTCTGATACAAGAATTGGTGTTGATATTCAGTATTCTAGTTGATATTCAGTATTCTAATCTGATACTTGAAATATTTTGTTTATGCTCTGATCCTATGTTTAGTATTCAGTTGTAATGAAATGTTCATTTGTAATGTTATCTTGAATTCATGCTCTGAATAGTTATCTTCAACTATCAACATGCCTGTAATGATTCTCATTTCAATGATAGATGAACACTTTTTGAATCAAGATACATTATTGCAGAAATCTCTCTATGCCTATCTTTGAAACCTACTTGAAACAAAAACAGTGAATACACTAACACATTGTCTTTTCAGGAATATTGACCTTAGTCATGTCTTCTGAAGATATGTGTAATAGGTGTAGACAAGTCACTTTTGCATAGAATGTGTAGGTTTTGGCATCATCAAAAAGGGGGAAATTGTTGGGAATAAAATGACATTGTTGGGAATAAAATGACATATGTTTTGATTAAATACCAAAACCCCCTGAGACATGCCTAAGTCAAGATGATTGTGTTCTAAGATTGTTAAAACACATATCATAAGGCTAGATGAGAAGTTGATATGTGAGGCAGCTCTTAGATGATTAGATGCACATTGTGAGAGGGAACCTATGCTTTGAAGATTATCAAGATCAAGTTCCCTCAAGGCTCAAAATCTGGAACAAACACTAAGGACAAGCATACTCTATTGTAAACCAAATGCCTTGATCAGAAGAGTTATCCAGAGAGATTGTATCCATGCAAAAACAAAGTGGTAAAGCTCAAAAGGACAAGGTTACTCAAATGTTCTAATCAGGAGAGTTGTCCAGAGAGGTTAACTCCGTGTGAAAACAAAAGCTCTAAAGCTAAGAAACCAAATATGCTGATCAGGAGAGTTGTCCCAGAAGAGTTGTCTCAGCAAGTTTGAACCAGAACAAGGGTTCTAATGTTTGAAGGTCAACCATGCTGAAGAGTTAGAGACAACCATACCCTAAAGAACCTCAATACAACATGCTAAGATCACCTTGAAGTAAAGCAAAGGGAAAGAGCCAAGTCATCTAAAAAAGAGCAAGCCAACTTTGCTGATAGTGACAAGGAGAGTTGTCCATTTGATAAGGAATGTTGTCCTATCATTGGATCAATCTTCAGAAGCCATGTCCAAGTCCTAACAAGAAGTCAAACATTGGGAAAAGTGTTGCAGAATGAAGACAAAGTCTTAACAGCCGTTTATTACCCAAATAAGGACATGTCACTATCAAGAATCTGTCTTCCAGTTTGAAGAACTCAAGGAAGACATTTATAGCAATTTGGGGCTGCCTCTCCAACGGTAAAATCCTCCATTTTGTCTATAAATACAAGAAGTGTGAAGACCATTTAAAGCACCAACTACCAAGCCAACTATCCTACAAGAATTCAAGTGCTTTCAAAGCTTTCAAAGAGACTATCTTAGTCTTCAAACACTTCTTCTAAGCCGAACTTACTGTATATCCATACAAAGCTTATAGAGATATCCTAATCCTTATACACTGATCTTCATTGTAAAGGATATCTCATTAGTTGGAACCTTACTTCAACCCTTACCCCTTTCAAGTGAGAAAGTGAGAAGGTTGTAGTAGTAGAAGTGGTAGGAGCTGACTGTTGAGAGAAGAACAGTTGAGTTCTGAGTTGAGAAGAGGGTACTAGGACTCTAGACATCCTAGGGATCAATTCACCAAGGAGTGGTGTTCTTGATCAAGTGCACCTTGGCACTTTAAAACAAGTTAATTCCAAGAGTGAAGGAATTATCCTGTTAAATCAGGGAAAGTGGATGTAGGAGCTTGAGTCTCTGAACCACTATAACCTCTTGTGTTGATTTGATTTACAAGTACTTACATTCATTCAACACTGCACACAAAACTGGTCTTTCAAAAGATACATATTCAAAGACTGTGCAAAACTGTATTGGACAAGTTCCCTGAAAACTGGACTGTATTGACAAATTGATTTCAGAAACTTAAGGAGTCTAAACTTAAAGGGCCAACCACTATTCCGCACATATAACTCCCCTAGATAGTTATTCAACTAAGTACTCAATAGTACTTAGTAGTTTGATTATCTTAGAAGAGTTAATCATCTTCAGCAGAGTTGTCCAAGACAACCTATCTTAAAAGAATTGCATACAAGTGTATTCCCCCCCCCCCCATACACTTGTTATATACTCCTTCCAGGACCAACAAGATGGGTCCTCATAAGACATTCCACACCTCCAAGTATTACTTGAGAAAGGAGGCCCTTGCTGAGGCAGCAAGGTTGAAGGAAGAAAAGAAGAAGAGATTGGCGGAAGCATCCTCTAAGGATGTTGTTGAGGAGGCAAAAGAGTCTGATCATGACTCTGCTGAAGAAGAAGAGGAGCCCTCCAAAGAAAAGGCTCGCAAGAAGGCTGTTGAGGACGATGATGATGATAATCAGACCTTAGCACAACGCAGAATACTGATCAGATCTGGGCTCATCTCTCCATTTGATTCAGATGCCACTCCAACTGCCTCTCCTTTGAAAAAGACAGGTACTTCTAATCCCTCTCTCACTATCTCACCTTCTAAATTGTCAAAGGGTCAGAAGAGAAAGAAGAACCATTCCTCTTTCACCAAAAAGACAAAGAAATCCAGGCTCCCTACTCCCATGAGCATAGCCCCTATTGCATCATTCAACCCTACTGACGATTCCAACCCATCTGAACCTTCAAACACTGATACCCAAATCCCTGCTGATACTCACACAGCAGAGGAACAAGCCCAGCCTCAAACAACTCTTGAGTCACACTTACCTACCCCTACTGATACACAAATAGCAGATGACCAAGATCATCAACCCCAACCATCCACTGATCTACAAGTAGAACAACAACCAGACCAGCAGACTCAAAACCCTGCTGATACTCAACCTACTGAAGGTCAATCTCTCTCTCACCCTGAACATATCACTTCCCAAATCCCTGTTGATACTCACACAGCAGAGGAAAATGCCCTTCCCACTCAATCCCCTATCCTCACTACCCCATCTGCACTAGAAGACTTGGCACCAGCAGACCTGGATCAAGCAGGCCCTTCTCAACCTCGGTATAGCATGGTGCACTATCCTATGTGCACAAGGGAGAAGATAATGAGGATGAAGATAGACAACCTGCTCAAGTCTACTATTCCTGGTTTTGAAGAGGAATCGGTTCAGTTTGAACAAGTACTGAGAGTCTGTACTTGGATTGAGCTCCGAAGAGATGATGTGGATGACCTCATTGAAGTCATGGAGGGAATGGGAGGAAAGGCTAACTTCCTCGACTGGAAAATGGAGTAAAAAGAGGTTGCTCAAGTCAGTTCATTCACTGAGCTGTTGCCCACAGACTCTCTGACCGAGGTATGCCAGAGGATTCTAGAAATCCCCACAGCTGAGAATGAAGTAAAGGAAAGAGAAGTGGTGTCTGTTCCCTCTCACTTCTTTCCTAAGCATGAGCTTGATCACTTCATCTATCAACCTCATCAAAGGAACGGTCAATTACTTGCTCGTTTGGTTGATGTTACAACCAACTTTCTTCAACAAGGTTATCTCACTGCAGAAGAAAAGGGAATGGCCCTAGCTGTCTACAATCCGCCTACCATTCCTATACTTCCCCAAGAAGTTCAAGGTACTGCCTCACCCTCTACTTCATCTATTGATATTCAAGCAGATGTATGTGCTCAGGTCAAGGAAGCAATCGACACACACTTCAACAAAGGGCTAGGCATGCAGCTGGCCAGATTTGTAGAAAAGGCCATTCATGAGCAGAAGACTAGTCTCACCGAACAAATCATTGACATAGATGACAAGTTCGGTGAGGCACTCCATAATCAGCTAGAGGAGTATCTCAACTTAGATATGAAGAAATCAGCAGACAGGACCAAGAAGTTTACTGATCTCTATGAAACTGAGATTAACCGCTTGGAGAGCTTCTACAAAAACAGACTCGATGATGCTGAAGCTAGAGCCACTGAAGGTCAAACCCTTCTCAAGTCAGCTGCAGAGGAGAATGAGAAACTGCAGACTCAGCTGAAGGAGACAGCAGCCAAATTGGAAGCACTTACGGCTAAGCTTGAAGCTGCCTCCTCCTCCAACTCTCATGCTCAGATCCTAGAGCACAGCATCACTCATCTGACCCATGTTGGCAAAGTTAATGCCATGGCCCTACAGCAGACTCTGAAAGTAGAAATTCTGAATGCCATGAAACCTTTTGCGGCTGCACTTGCTGAAGCCAAAAAGGGGGAAGATGTATTGATAAAGGCTTTAGAGAAGACCACTGCACAGCAAGCTATAATGGTAGTATCTCAAGATGAGCTGAATGAAACCTTGGGTGGTTTAAAAAGCAAAATCAAGAGCAGGCAAGGCAAAGGCAAGGAAATTGCTCAAGAAGACACTCAAGCTCCTACTGCCAAGAGTCTACAGATCAGGCAAGGCAAAGGCAAGGAAATTGCTCAAGAAGACACTCAAGCTCCTACTTCCAAGAGTCTACAGATCACTGCCTCTGTAGAACAAGTTCCTAAGAAGAGGATGACAAGGAAAAGAAAGGCAGATGAGCAAGCTCAGCCAAGCAAGAAGTCAGCTCCAGCAGAGCTTACTGCAGAAGAGAAAGAGGCTTTAGAGCTGAAGAAAAGAAAAGTGCTTAAAGCTCAAGAGCTTAAGCAAAAGAAGCTAAAAGATGCGAAGGCAGTCAAAGCCAAATTTGAAAGGAAAATAGCCAAACTCAGGAAAGTTCTCAAGGATAAAGTAAAAGAAGAAAATGTCCTGGTGTTTGATAGCAGGGGCGGACGCACGTATTGCTTGGGGGTGGCCTTGGCCCCCCTCAACATTTGGCCAATTACTACTAATATGTAGTATGTACTATAATTTCTGTAATGAGATATACATATATATATATATATATATATATATTTATGTACAATATAATATATTAAATATGAAAATATATCATCTAATTACTAATCATATGATTAATATATATATATATATATATTATTTAATAAAAAAAGTTCATATATAGTTTTATTCGGTTTTTAATTGGGTCCCCAGATATTAAAAGATGAAATTGATCTCCCGAATTAGTCGATTGTATATATATGATTTTAATATGAAACTAGATAGTAAATTTTTATGAAACCTGCAACCACATGCATAAAATATTTATACGTACAAAAATGCACATGTAATTTATGTACGTATGTGTTTTCATAAAAAACCTAGCATCAAATTCTATATCATTATATTATATTATATATATATATATATATATATATTTTAATTGGGTTATCTTCTCTTTATTTTTTTTATTTTTTTTGGCCCCCCTCACTAATTAGTCCTGGGTACGCCCCTGTTTGATAGCAATTATGTGGATTATTTAGCCCTTCAAGATGAGCTACCAAGGTGGTATCCCCTGAAGAAGAAGTAGCAAATTCAACACCACATAGTAAGAAAATTTGGCCCTCTCCCAACCTATGAAGATGAATTCTTCCAGTTCAATCAGTTCATGAACATTGAAGATCAAGAGTTCTGGAAAGAAGTAGTCAAGACAGCCAAAGAACTTGACAACTACAGAATCTTAACTCCTGAAGAACCTAAATGGGATCCTCCCACTCTAGGCTCCGGAAGGACAGACTGGATTGAAGTCAAAAGGATTCTGGAGAAGATCTACGAAGAGGAGAATGTTACAGACCTGCAGCACATGGAAGAAGTTCGAGCTCGTCTGTACCTTACTTTCTGCATCTGAAGACCAGAAGACCTGATGAAGACCACTTTCGAAGTTTTAAAGAAAATATCACTTGTAATCTGTAAAAGCTCTATATATAATCAAGTTTTAGTTCTCTTTGCTTTCAAGACAAACTCTCATTGTCTTCATCAGATACTTCAGTTTTATGAAGTTTATAAACTCTTATCTTATCTATTAAGAGCATTTATCAAGTATAGTTTTGGCTTCATAAAAAAGGGGGAAATTGTTGGGATGTAAATTCACCCTAAGCCCCACTTGATGTTAGAATAGTTTTGATGGCCAAAACACTTAGAGTTTATAAATGTAATAGGATCAGCTGACTTTGTATAGAACAGCTTAGACTAGTCTTGTGTGATCAACTGTATGTATATCAGCTGATTAGCACAGTCCCGGCTTACATGCGCTCCCTCAAGATGAGAAGAGTAGAAGACATGAAGACTAGAAGATCCTTGAAGGCCAGATAAGTTAAGGTGCTTGTATACCTACTTATCTGATGGAGTCCAAGTTGAAGATGGCCCTAATGCAGCACAAGTATTTACCAGATCAGAAGAGTTCTACTCGACTGATATCAGAAGACAGAAGCACAAGGCCAGACGAGTAGTCAGAAGACCATTAGTGCAGATCAGAAGACTAAGTGCTCGTCCAGGACTCGGCTGATTCCCAAAGTCATCTTGCAATTCGAATGAAGACTTACCTTACTTAGAAGATTGACATGATCCCAGGATTAGAGCAATCAAGCAGCTGGAATCAAGCCAATATGGAAAGATTGCCCCAACGGCTAGTCAACTCCAACGGCTAGTTGCAAGCAATCACCATTATAAATACAAGAGGATGAGAAATCACAAGTACGAAGCCACAACGAGAGAATTCAACAAGCTAAGCAAGCAATCAAGCTAAAAGCCATACTGTTTTAAGAATTCTCCAAGAGCCAGAATCCATAAGAACATCCTTAGCTCTTAAGTGATTTCTATCCAACCCAAGAACCTGAATCGTATTCATATTGTAAATCCATTGATTTAGGCATAGTGGTTAAGCATATTATAAGCTTGAACCATTAGTTGGAAACATTCAAAAACCCCAAACCCCCACCGAAAGGTTAAAGTTTTTGAACCCCTGCAAAGTGCAAGTGCTTACAATCACTTGTGGAGACCGTAGCAGTTAGGATTGCTCAGATCTCAAAGTCCTACCCTTGGGACTATAAAGGACAAGCCCTTGTAATTTTTGGTAAATTAAAGGGATTAAACATCATGTTAGGACGTGAGAGTGGACGTAGGATCGTATATCCGAACCACTATAAACCTGGTGTTATTTATCTTTCTGCACTTTACATCATTGTCATTTCTATACATCTTATATAGTGCATACTGTGATTTAAACTATCTTCAAATCAAGGCCATAACTTTCAAACCAGCAACAGCTGGGTATTTTCCTTAAGTAAACAACTTGGCATTTTCAAAAGAAACAAAAAGAACGAGTTTAAACAAGGCCTACCATAATTCCGCATATAATCTCTTCATTCAGATCACTATAGTCATCTGGACCAGCAGACTTATAGTCCAGTTGACATAGAAATCAGAAGAGATTCCCAACTCTCTTGAAAAAGTTTTAAAGTCTATTCACCCCTCCCCTCTAGACTTTAATCTCATTCACTACTCGTTCAGGGACCAACACCCACAATTGAAGCCA
The DNA here is from genome assembly GCA_963675135.1 of Galeopsis tetrahit. Classification (NCBI taxonomy): domain Eukaryota; kingdom Viridiplantae; phylum Streptophyta; class Magnoliopsida; order Lamiales; family Lamiaceae; genus Galeopsis; species Galeopsis tetrahit. The sequence continues at coordinate 33,356,089 of OY776127.1, forward strand.
GGATCAGTGGAGTAGAGTCAGGATTGCAAACTATCTCTGCAGAAGTTCAGAAAGCAAAGACAAGCATGGAATCAATTTCCAAAGAGGTCAAGAAAGAACAGAAACTGCTAAGAGACAATCATAACTCCAATGTCAAAGCACTCAGGCTGACTGTCAAGCAGGCCCTTGGAAAGAAAACAGCTTTGCAAAAGAAAAGGGCTGAAGAGTTGAGGCTGGCAATGGTGAAAGCTGCCTCAGAAAAGTTTTCTCAAGAAGTTATGGCCAACATTGCTGAAAGTGCTGCAGCAAATCTTACTGAGTTCCTAAAAGCCCAATTTGATGCATCTCTGAAAGCAACCATGGAAGAGGTTGTTGAGCAAAAGATGAAGCCTGTTCTAGCTTTCCTTAGCTTGAGCAGTGACAGGATGCAGAATATACATGATGAAAATGTATATCTGCTAGAAGAGATGAAATCCATGAACCTAGCCCAATCCCTGATGGCAACAACCATGAGTGAGCTCAAACCTCAGTGTTTTGATTCTGCCAAAAAGGGGGAAAGAGAAAGAGCAAGGGCCAAAGGTACCTTGGTTATTGGTGGTTCAGATAAGGGCAAGGAAAAGGCTGCTGAAGATAAGGGCAAGAAGCAAGAAGTTCTGAACTTAGAAGATCTTGATGAAGAAGAGCAGTTAGCCATAGCATTGAAGAATTCAATGGCTTTAGCACAAGAAGAAAAGGCAAGGCTTCAGCAAAGGCCAGGAGGAGAAGCTTCTAGAATGGACAAATCCACTGAAGGAGTCCAAACAAGAGGCCAAATCAAGAAAGCAAAAGGAAACAAAAGGAAAGTTGTTGAAACTTTTACAGATTTTCCTAACAGTCTTGATTTGCCACTTGAATTCAGGATTGAGGAAGAAGAGCCTACCTCCAAGAAGATCAAAACTGCTGAAAAGGTCAAAACTGCTGAATTGACCAAGACTACTGAAAAGGCAAAGTCTTCTGAAACTGACAAGTCTGCTGAGACCAAGTCCACTGAAGGTGCCAAAGCTGCTGAAAACATTGAAGAGTTGTATGATGAAGGCTTTGGACCTGGACCAAAGAAGAAGATAATTGTGCTGTTAAATGATCCATCAAAGCTGTTTCAAGAAGGGTATGGCAAAGACCCTGAAACACAACAAAAGCTGGCCATGATGAGGGCCCAAGAAAAGATGGATCTGATGGAAGAAGCTAACAGAGCAAGAGACAAGAGAAGAGCTGATTTCCAGAAACCAAGAAGAAGAAGAGCTACATACAGCAAGTTAAAGCCACATCTACTGATCCCCATGGACACCAAATATCCACACTTGGATAAATGGGTGCCAATACAGCTGAATGATACATGGGAATAGGCAAAAAGGGAGTTTGTCTATGACTACTATGTCATTGACAGATGGAATGGAAAAGATGTCAACTCCACTTTTACTGAGTTCATGATAGAATATCACAGGGAATTATATCAGCAATTGCTTGCAGCTGCTGACATTGGAAGAATTGAACTCACTGCCCCTAAGCCAATCATATACATGCCTCCAAAGCTGAATGGATGGATTGATCAGTCAAGAATCTTCCAAGAATTCTTTGAGATCCTGAAGTTGAACAGGATGGAACTTGGACCTAAGGGCACTAACCAAGAGGCCATGGAATTAAAGAAGAGCGTGTGGGCACAATATGGGATGGTGCCACCTCCTGAAGATAATCTATGAAATTTGCTAAGTCCTCTTGACCTTTTTCCTGCTGATCTAAATGTCTTTACTGCTGACTTGAAATTGGTCATCTATGCTGAAATTGCTCAAGACTGCTGATATGCTTTACTCTGATGACTTTTTGCTCTGATACTCAAGATTAATGCTCTAATAGAATATCTTGTTAAGTATTACTCTGATCATGTAATTTAGTTAATTTATGCTCTGATGTAATGTCCATGCTATGATAAGTTTGTTCAACTATCAACATGCCTGTAATGATCTCGTATTTGAATGATAGTTGAACACATTTTGAATCAACATTACTGAATTCTAACTTGTCTGACTTATGAACCTATATGCAAATGAAAACAGAAAATACACTAACACATTTTCTTTCAGGGAACTTGACCTCAGTCACCTTCACTAAAGTAGAATGTAATAAGTGTAATCAAGTCACCTTTGCATAGATTGTATAGGTTTTGGCATCATCAAAAATGGGGAAATTGTTGGGAATAAAATGAGTTTTGATTATGATACCAAAACCCCCCCGAGACATACCAAGTAGATAAGTCAATTTTAATGAACATGTTTCAGGACTATTGGAACATGCAGACTAAGACAAGTAGGGGAGCTGATGTGTTAGGCAGCTCTTAGATAAATAGATGCACTAGTTGAGGGGGAACACATGGTTACAAGTTTATTCTGTTCAAGTCCCCTCAAGGCTCAGTTTCTGGATTGACCCCAAGTCTGCTGAAGGACAAGTATGCTGATCAAAGTCAAGTCAAAGTGGAAAAACTTATTTGAAGATCAACTAAGTATAATAAATCCTAAAGATCAAGTCTACCACAAGAATTGACAGGTTCAGAAGAGTTGTCCAGCAATATTGTCTCAGCACAATTGAAATAGAACAAGCTTTGAAGCTCAAAGTCAACTTTGCTGAAGAGGTCAAGTCCACTTTTCCAAGACATATATGCTCAAAGAACTATTCTAAGAAGTCATGGAAAGAGTAAGAGCCAACACTGCTGATAAGAAAACTCTGCTGAAACTGATAAGCAGAGTTGTCCAAATGATAAGGAATGTTGTCCTTATCTCAAGATCATTGATAAGAAGAGATGTCCATGTTTGACCAAGTGAATCTTGAAGTCAGACATTGGGAAGACTGCTGCAGAATGAAGACAAAGTGGTTACAGCCGTTTATTTCACAAAACAAGGACATGTCACTATCAGAATATGTCTTCCAGCTTGAAGTTTTCAAGAAAGACATTTATAGACATTTGAGACTGCCTCTCCAACGGGCAAATCCTCAAATTTGTCTATAAATACAAAAGTGTGAAGACCATTTGAAGCATGCAATGTACTGAATCCAACTACAACTACTCTGAAGCTTCAAAGTCCTCAAAAGATATTCTTAGTCTTCAAACACTTCATCTAAGCTGAACCCCATTGTATAATTCATACAAAGCTTAGAGAGATATCCTATCCTTATACACTGACCTTCATTGTAAAGGATATCTCATTAGTTGGAACCTTAGTTCAACCCTTATACCTTTCAAGTGTAAAAGTTAGAAGGTTGTAGTAGTAGAAGTGGAAAGAGCTGACTGTTGAGAGAAGAACAGTTCAGTTCTGAGTTGAGAAAGGGTACTAGGACTCTAGACATCCTTGGAATCAAGGCACCAATGAGTGGTGTGGTTGATCAAGTGCACCTTGGCACTATAAAATAATTTAATTCCAAGAGTGAAGGAATTATCCTATTAAATCAGGGAAAGTGGATGTAGGAGCTTGAGTCTCTGAACCACTATAAACTTTTGTGTTGATTTACATTCCAAGTACCTAACATACATTCAACACTGCACACAAACTGGACTTTCAAAGATACATATCACAAACTGTGCAAAACTTGATTTGGACAAGTTCCCTGAACTGTATATTCTGTTAAAGTGATTTCAGAACCCAAAGGAGTTTTAAAGTAAAGGGTCAACCACTAATTCCGCACATATAACTCACTTAGATAGTTATTCAACTAAGTACTCAATAGTACTTAGTAGTTTGATTATCTTAGAAGAGTTAATCATATCAGCAGAGTTGTCCAACACAACCTTGCTGAACTATGGTTTGATCAAAGTTGTCCAACACAACCTTGCTCCCCTACTCCTTTCAGAACCAACAAAGATGGATCCAGAATTTCAGATGAGGATGGTAAGTCAGTAGATCAATCCCAATATAGAGCCCTTATAGGATCTCTCATGTACCTAACTACTAGTAGACCAGATATAACCTTCGTTGTAGGTGTGTGTGCTAGATTTCAATCCAATCCGAAGCTAAGCTACCTAGAAGCAGCTAGGATAATTTTGAGGTATTTGAAAAGTACAGTGAATATGGGTTTGTGGTATCCATCAGAAGATAGTCTAGATCTGAGTGGCTATTCTGATTCTGACTTTGGAGGGTGCAGAATAGATAGGAAATCTACTTTTAGCACATGTCAGTTTCTAGGAAGTAAGTTGATCTCTTGGTTCTCCAAGAAGAAAACCTCAGTTGCTACCTCCACTACTAAAGCAGAATATATGGCTGCTGGTAGTTGTTTTAGTCAGCTGTTATAGTTAAGTCAGAAGTTATTGGATTACAACATTGTTTCTAGAGAAGTCTCAATTTATTGTGATAGCAACAATGCAATAACCATTACTCAGAATCATGTTCTCCATAATAGATGTAAGCATGTTCATATTAGACATCATTTCATTAGAGATCATGTGGAGAAGAAGGATATTCAAATGGAAAAGATACACACTAATATCCAGAGAGCGGATATGCTCACTAAGCCTCTAGCTGAGATGAGGTTTAGAGAGTTGTGTTACTCCTTAGGACTTTTAGAGCTGGATATTTCCAAGTCAGCAGCTGAGAAGACATCATCTGTGACTCAGCTGATAGTGGAGCAGCTGGACCTGACAACAAATTCAGATGAGTTGAATAGACACACTCATCTATCAGGTAAGTCCTTTCCCGATGAAGAAAACGGTTAAAGTTGAGGGAAATTTTACAAGTGATGTCTATTTTAGGGGGAATTTCTTTGAAATTCTTAAAGATCCTTAATTTAGACTAACATTATTGCTTTTGTATCTATTTTTATTCACCCCACTCTCTCTCATTCTCTTTCTATTCTCATATACAAGTAGAATTCAACCCCCCCCCCACTATATACATACAAAATTTATTTTCAACAAGTGATATACATGTTAGATTTGACAAGTAGAATTCACAAGTGGTATTAACAAGTGGAATCAGACGCCTACTAACAATCTTGTTTAGTATTTCAGGTTTATCAAAGGATATCCCAAATCAGCTGAAAAGAAACCAACAAATTTACAAGTGGTTATCAACTGAAGGGGGAACTCAGCTGATACTCATATCGAGTGTTCAAAATTAAGATAACAAGTGTTTATCAGCTGAAGGGAGAATTCAGCTGATATTCGAAAGTAGAAGAACAATTTAGAAGACATCTTATTAGATGTTCATAGTACACAGCTGATACCAGATAACTCTATCTCTATCTAACTCATTTAATTATAATCATTTGAAATAAATGTGTTCTGCTTTCATTAAAACCATTCTGTTTTAATTAAATTCGGATTCAGCATTCAAAATCTTAGTTGTTTTGGAATTGATTTGCTTAAGACTTAGATGAGATCATACCATTTCTGGTAATGAGTACAAAGTCTCTATTCCCGCACTGAAAAAACAGTTACTTTTTAAAACCAAACAAAAGAAGGCATTAATATTAAATGCAGACCCGAATTTTCCATATACTGGTCAAAAAGTGCAATCTTGAACTGTTTGAGATCCGTTAGAAGACGAAGCGGCAAAACTGAATTTTAAACCTTATACGAGTTCACTCCATCTAATCTAAGTCGTTCATCTCGATCTTAAATCAAATATGGGCCATTAATTCATTTTATAACTTCATATAAAAGCAACACTTAGAGAAATTTTTCAGTTTACGCACTTAATTCTTATTCTCATACTTTTTGAATCTTCCTCTCTCTCAAAACTCAAGATTTTCTTAAAACTATTCTAATGGTTGCTACACATTCATCATCAACAAGGAAGGAGAAATCTCTCGTGAACGCTGACACCTTCAATTTGACTTTATGGGTTAAAAAAAGGATAGTGGTTGAAGGATGTGTGTCGTTCGACGGATACCACAACCCTATCCAAGCATGGACGGCGTAGGTGCTCACTGACGCCGGCCTGAGAAAGTATTTGGGTTCTCATCCCAAACTGATCCTTGAAGAAGATGTAGCCTGCTTATACATTTTCCTCATCCCCAGAACTGATGGAAGTTTATCTTCATATGGGGAAAAACAAGATTAAGGTCTACCCTGAAATCTTTGAGGAATTGTTCGACTTGAAGGATAAAGGCCTGGCCAATCTTGAGGAATACAAGACTAGCAAGGAGAGTGCCGGACTTCGTGAGTTCCTCCAACCCCAATTTGAAGATTTGGCCACAAGTGTTCTGAAGAAACCTATGGTTGGAGGAGAAGTATCGAGATCTCTTCGACATAGTAAGCAAGGTCTTGATGGGACACCATTCGTCCCTGGATGGTATAACTTTGCCAAGAATCAGGGTGATGATGGCAATATTTGAGCGTGCAAAGACTAACAGGCCAAAATACTTCATTCTGAGGTATATCCAAGAAGCTGCCAAAATCAGGCAAGGTGAAGATGGCATCTTCTAGCCAGAGTCTAAGCTGAACTTTTGAACAAAGATCAGTTGCATACTCTTTCATCTTCTTCCAGGAAAGAAGAACTGGGCTCTAAGCAAAGTATTCCACGCTTCTAAATGGATGCTTACAGCAGAGAAGGCGAGCAAGGTCGAAGCTACAAAGAAGAGGAAAGGAGACGAGGTCTCCACAGCTGAGGTTCAACAGAAGAAACCTAAGCTGAAGTCCAAAGTGATGAAATCGCCACCAGCTGTTATTCCAACACAATCCGAGTCTTCTGAATCAACTGAATTAGAAGATAAGTTCAGAGCAGCTAACGTTCAAGCTTCTGAACCTGAACAAGAGTCTACACCGATTCCACCCAAGACAACCAAAACAAGGTCTAAGGTAAATCGTAAACTTACTTTAGATTCTTCCTCTACCCACTCCCCACCTTTTAACCTTAAAAACTAACCCCAACCAAGCCAAACATAACCAATCCCAACTTCAGCTGATACTCCTACAACAGAAGAAACAGACTTAAACACAATGGCCATTATTGCCATTAACCTAACACCCCAACCTACAGAACTCAATTTAAGTTTTGAACCCACTGCTTCAGTAGACCTCACGTCTACTGATCTCCATATTGAGCCGTTAGAGCTTGTTGTAAAAGTTGTTGAAACTTATGCACAACTTTCTAACTCTCCCTCTCAAACCCACGTTAAACCTTTAGAAGATGTTGCTCGACCCGATCCAGTCGACATACCAACCCCTCCTATTCAACTCCTAAAACGTTACAACCCCCAAGACGTAATGTAGAGATTACCTTCTCTGTAAGTTCAGGTCCCAATTAGGTGCCTATCTTAGTGGCAAAGCCGATTTTGCCTGGGAAGAGCTCCACATTCATCAGCTCCTCATCTGTTTTGACATTTACCTGTTCAGGTGTTACTCCTTCCACTTTCTTTTTCTTTAACTCAGGGTCGTCTCCTCTTATCCTCTCCAGGCCCTTGGTTAAAGCTCTGTCCGCCATCTTTACAGACTCCACGTAGCATTTTCGTGCTTGATATTGGTCTCCTCTCACTTCTCCCACTCTTCCAGCTGTAGGGAATTTCATTTTCATATGAAATGTGGAGATGACCGCTTGAAAGAGATTCAGGCTGGGTCTTCCCATTACTACATTGTATGATGAGGGGATATCCACAATGAGGAACTCCACCAGGTGGACCTTTCAAACTGAAGCGTCCCCCAATCCTACCTGTAATATCACAGATCCTAAGGGTTGGATGGCCCCTCCGGAGAAACCATATAAGAAGGTATCTACAGGTCGCAGCTTCACACTCAGCTCCATCCTTTTGAAGAACTCAAAAAACATAATATCAGTCGAGCTTCCCGTGTCTACAAATATTCGGGCGACATCAAACCCAGCTATGTCCGTAGTGATCACCAAGGCGTCATTGTGATCTTCCTTAATTTCCTTCCTATCCTCCGGCCCAAATTTGATATTGGGCGTCTCTATCATGCGTCCTACTTCTTTTAGTTGACTTCTCTGTTCAGCTTTTAGAGTTCGAACACTCTGTTTTCTCTTTCGGGAGAAATCTCCATTTGCTGGTCCCCCCACAATTATGTGGATTACCCCTCTTTTCGGCGGTGGAGGAGGCATATCTTCGGCCACCTCCTTGGACTCCTTTTCTTCCGGCTTCCTTTCATGTTCCTTTCGCTTCTGCCCCCGAGGGCCCTGCTTGTCTCTAAATATAAATTCCTTCAGATGCCCCGCCTGGATCATCCTTTCAATCTCGTCTTTCAAGTGATAACATTGGATTGTGTCATGTCCATACTCATTGTGGAATCTGTAAAATCGATCGGACTTGGGCTTCTGAGGGCCCCGATTCCTGGAATAAAGGAATTTCATGTCGGGATGATCTCCTGCTACCTCCAGTACTTCGACAGGTTCTATTCTCAAGGGTGTGTACTTCTCAAACCTTCCGCGAGGGCCGGATCGGGAACCTCCAGATGGATTGTTGTCTCTTGTTGGACCGGGGGTTCGAGGGACCCCTGGGCTAGAACATCTGGAGGGGCCCTCTCTTCTTTTCTCTCGATCTTGTGGTCTAGCTTCCAGTCTTTTGGCTTTACGAACCTCATCCAAGGTGAGGTATTTCTTTGCTCTGTGTAATAACTCATCAAAGTTCTTGACTGACTTCTTAGCCAAGGGGGAGAAGAAGTCCCCATCACGCAATCCATTAGTAAGAGCATTAATCTTCACCTCCGGAGAGGCTGTAGGGACCTCCAGGGCTGCTTGATTGAACCTCTGAAGAAAAGCTCTCAAACTCTCGTTCTCCCCTTGCCTTAGATTGAAGAGGGTCAAAGTGGCCCGCGGCTGCCTTCGGGCACTGGCAAATTGATGGAGAAATAACTCGCTGAATTCCTCCTAGGATCGAATGGTATCGGGTTCCAGTTGGGTGAACCATTGATGTGCTGCTTTCGCCAAGGTAGTCAGAAACACTCTACACTTGATTCCCTCTCCATACCGATGTAATAGTACAGCGTTCTCGAATCTTATTAGGTGTTCGTACGGATCCGCCGTACCATCATATTCAAAATTGAGGGGCTTGAAGTTGAACGGCAGTTCATCTTGTAATATGTTAGGAGAGAACTGACATCCAGAAACATAAGCAGATCTTCTTGCTCGGCTAGTCATCTGTTTTCTCATATCCCTCATTTCCTTCTGTAGGGCCTGTAGTTGGTCGCTGACTGGCCCCGGGAATGTATCATTTCTACTTTCTTCTGCTTCGGGGAGCTCCATCTCTCGGGACGCCAAATCTGCATTCCTCCTTGTGTTCTGAGAGGGGATGCTTCTTTCTACTCGGGAAGGCATCTTCTCATCTCCTTCCGCCCGCATTCCTTCATCCTTGGATAGCGCTTGGGAGGCCCCTGGTGCCTCCTCCTGGAGTCTCGGAGTGGGTTTCTCCACATTCATCGATGTATTTCTAGGGACTTGACTTTCGTGAGCCGCGAAAGCTCTCTCTACAGCCTGCTTGATAAGGGCATTCAATTGATCTGGAGAGACCAGGCACGGTCCCGAGTTTAGAGTGTCTCCCGGCAGGGGATTTGAAGTTTGGATCACTGTGGCTTCCCTAATCGCTGTTATCCCTTATCCAACTGGCAGGGGATGATTCTCATCGCCCAAGCTTGGAGTTGGTGTCAGTGGCGGATTTGATTCGAAAGGGGCATGAATTGGATCCTTCCATCAGCCTCCCTTCGGTGTGGGATCAGTCGGTAAAGGGGGATTTTCCCCTAGGAGAGTTTTCTTCCCTAAAGTAGGCGTAATTGTGTTATTTCCTCCGCCCATCGCTTGAACAAATAGAAATTCGTGAGAAGATCTCTCAAATATTTCCCACAGACGGCGCCAGTTGATGTGCCAAAATTTGCACAGATTGATTAGATATCCTTGGAGTCGGATATCCGGATTCCCGAACGTGTATGAATGATCCGGGTATGCTACTTCCTTTGAAATGATCCTCCAGAACCTGCAAAAGACACGCCGGAGGGGAGTCCGGCGCGGACACTCCGATGCCTAAGTCAGTATAGGGATCTTAGTATATCGCAAAGACTTAAAAGTCCTCGATTTCTCAATCAGGCTCTTGCAGGATATCAAAAGTATTTAATAAGAAGTGTAATAAGTCTTGTAAAAATTAGAGATCGTAACCTGAAAATGTACCTCGGTTTACCTATTTATAGAGAGTTCCCACCTAAGAGGAAGTTAGGGTTTCCTTCTATTTCGGAGCTGCACTTTGGACTCAGCCCTGCTGTGTTGACAGGGTCTTCCATTCTCTCACTTCCTGAAGAACCGGAACCACTCCCCCTAGTGGACTTCGCCCGCTGGGATAAAGGAAGAATGAGTCTTCCTTTACCCAGTCCCAAGCCGTTTCGTACGGGGCTCCTCCTAGATCTTCAAACTACTAATTCTTATCCAGATTAGGTCTCCCTGATATCTCTCCCCAGGTGAAGCTCCCTCCGGAGGGACCTCCGGAAGAGATTCCTTATCCAGAGAGTATTCCTTAATCCCGTATCTCCTCTTTTATCTTATCCTCTATACACGTGTCGTCTTCTTATCGGATGACATTTTTAGGCTGCATCAATATGTATAACTAATTTATAAATTTTAATATTTAAAATTAATATTTAAAAGTGAATTTAGAAGATAAAATTAAAATGATTTTTTTAAATCCTTCGCATAGATTAAGATTAATAAAAAAAAATAAGAAGAAGAGTTTTGAAATAAAATGATGAGAAGAGGGGGACTGATATCACTAAAATGTTTGTAGATATATAAAATATAAAATCAAAATTAGATAATATTTAAATTAGAATAAATATTAGAATAGGAGAATTAGAAAATTTTAATAAGAATGTATGACAATATTGGAATTTTGAAATGAAAGAATTTGAAGAGAGATTAAAAATAATAATTATGATTTAAAATTTTGAATTATTATTTTGAGATTAAAATAGGAAAAATTGATTTTTTTAATCAGAATGCCTGAGAATGTAGGGATTTTGAAATACACTATTTTGGTGAAGAGAGAGATTGTGTAGAGCGATAAAATTGTGACACGTGTCCCATTATATTCTCACAAATAAAGAGTATTAAGATGTATGTTAAGGTATATCCCACTAATATTTTTTTTTAAAGATACTGACATTTCGATTTTTCTTCAAGACTGTGTTACTTTTGTTATTTGTAACTACTAATCATTTATTATAATTTTTTATTTTATTTTTTATATAGGTACATTTTTTTATTTAATATACTAATACATTTTTTCTGGAGAAATTAGAAAGAATTATTTTATCAATGATTTTTTTCCAATTTGTTGGTAAGGATATGGTATGTGTTGTACATTTGTTCTTTACATTGTTATATTATTTATTATTTTAATATATTGACGATTATTTTATTTCACTATTATATATATATATATATATATATATTGATGTTTTTCCACAATCAATACTTATTAAGAGACCTGATGGAAAACAATGGTGCGTGGAGATGGATTTTCAAAATTCAATTTACAAGTTTGGTTAAATGATGAAATTATTTTATTCAGGATAACAAAATTATTTAATATAATTATACGACATTTTATTATGATGGATTGTTTACTTTTTATGCAAAAGTTTATTACAAGTATGGTTGTTTGATTCCTTCATTTATATATATATATATATACTATTTTTAATTTGATTCATTTTTTAAGGTCGTTCAATTTCTAAATGTTTTAGGACTGTTCAGGGTTTAATTCCACTGAATTTTGATTCTTCTTCATTCACATATGTCATAATAAGTTCATATATTCGTAAATGTCGATTGGTAATAAATTTATGATTTTAACCGTTTAACAGTTCATTTTAAATAAATTTATTTTAATTGTTTTTTGTTCATTTTATTTTTTATATTTATAATGTAGTTTTTTTTATATCTATGTTGGAATACATATTCAAATGAATTATTTTTTCGTTCAAGTTTTGCGATGATCGTATTTGGTGATGAATAATGGAAGGAAGGAAGGTTAAGTTGAAGAAGAAAGGAAGTACAATTTTTCTTCCATCTAGATTTGTAAAAAATTTCAAGGGATAATTCTTTGAATGTGGGTTGCAAATGTACTTTTCATAATCTTGAAGATCCAAAATTAAAATTTAGGGTTTTAGTTAAATAATAATAATGTTATTTATCAAAAAAAATTTAACAAATAATGATCTTTCCGCTTAATTATTTTGTAGATAATAAATTTTTGAGTTCAAATTAATTTATATAATTTTTTTTAATTTATTGTTGTCATATTTCAGGTAATGTAAGTATAATTTATTTAACACTTCATAATGAATTTGAGTGTAACTGATCATGAACTAGATCTAAAAATTGGAACACTATTATTTTTTTTATTTTTTTTTATATATCGGTGAATAATAAAGTTTTATTGATGAACCTAATATTTACAAAGTACATGCAGTACGTGGGTTTTTTTTTTTTTTTTTGGAAGGGTTACAACTTAGAATAATAGAACAAGATCAATACATCATAACCCACAAGATCATCTTCAACTCAGAAGGATCAAATCGACAGCTGCTCCATCCCAATCGTGAGGAAGTGGAGAGATGAGTGCAACCTATGCCCACATATATGACCAGGTCTCCATTCTCAAAATGAGATAAATACCCCACGCTAAGGTATATCTGCGTCAAGAAAAAAAGAGAAAAAATAAAGGACAAAGGTCCACCAAAAGCAATATCCAAAACATGGAGAACAACAAATGACCCATGCAGTGCAGGGAAGAAAAAACGCACTAAGCTAGGCGAGGAGAGACCGCTCAAAGCGGAGGAAAAAACCAACAAGAACCAAAAATAAAACAAACTAAAATACGAGAAATAAAGGCTAAAAATCTAGAAAAACAATAATTGGGATCAACGGGTGACTCATGCAATCGGCCACCGTGGCGCCGTCGGGGAGGATATACTCATTGATCCCACCTAAACCTTAAAGAAACTCTCGGAGCCCTTAGATTTGAGGAGACGAAATTGATTAAGTGGCGAACGAACGCGGTGGTTCGGCGAAGTAACTGAAAGATCCGGACTTCTTGTGCTAGTTACGGTGAATTTGTGGCCTCTTAACTCTTACACAAAAGCCAACGACGACGAAGACGGCGTGCACGACAATGGCACAACGAGAAGAACGACTTCTACGAAGAAGATGTGGAGGATGATGGCCGAAGCTGTGAAATTAGCAAGCTGAGAACGGAGATGGAGGTATAGAGTGCAGTACCTAGGTTTAACAGTAAGAAAAGAGCATCAAGCAATTCAGTGATTCAATATACAAAAAATTGGAACACTTGTAATGTTATTGAGAAATATTAATCACTCTACTTTAAAAAAAAAAAAAAAATTAATCACTCAAGGGGCTTGTATAATGGAACCAAGCTTGTGTCATTTTTAAAAATATTTCCCCTTATTTTTTTATTTTAGCATTTGGAATTCTGCATTTTTGTTTTATCTTTAAATTTATGATATAATATTTTATTCTATGTGTAGGTTGATTATAACTAGGTTGTGTGATAAAGTTCTTGAAGGTAGGGTTATAATTGGAAGTAGGACAATTAACATTTATATTGAGACCTACGTTGACTCCTTCTAGATTGCTTTCAAGTTTCAACGTAGACAATTTTCATTGATTTTGTCATATGATATGTGTATTAATAAGAGTTGGGGGCAATCGTTTTCTTATGTAGGTATATTTTGACATAATCCTGTATTTAGTTATAATCAATTATATGTAGCTATGTCTACAATACCAAACTGTCATGTTTTGAAAATCTTATTATGTCATGACAATAATCGTGATTGCAATATCACAAAAAATGTAGTGTTTCATAATTTTTTAGTATAATTTTATAATAATTTAATATTTAAATTTCACAATTTTTTTCAAGATTTTATTTTCTATTAAATTATTGTTTATATTAGATTATTGCATTATTAATATTTAATTGGATGAGATTTACATGTTATTAAATTACTACGCCATTGTTCGATCAATATTTTATAGTGATTTAATTATTTTGTCATATCATAAACCTATTATATTTCAATATTAGACATTAATTTTATATACTTATATATTAACTTATTGTGAATATAAATATTATAACTATATTTATTTATATATAAGGTATTGATTTAATTGGATTTAAATAATTAATTTATTTTTTTTTGCAAATTTTATTATATTTTAAAATTTATTTAGTATAATAAATATGAGTTAATAATAATAATTAATGTTATAATTATGATAATATATATATATATATTAATATAATTTAATGATATTATAAAATAACACTATAAAAAATTAAATTTAAAATGTCGTGACATTTTTTAACATATCAGACCGTGCGCTAGCACGGGTGCCCTACTAGTACTAATATAATACACCTACATATTTCCATATTTAGTTTCGGCGGGAAAGTTTGTGGACCGTTGATCGTTTTCTTTATTTTGATCTTGACCATTCATTTGGTCTTCTCTATAAATATGGTAATCCCCATTTATTATTTTTAATTAATAGTTGTCATTTATTACTGTTCATCTTAACCGTTGATATTTCTAGATTGAATTGTGTCCTTCAGATCAATTCCATAAAATTTGTAACGTCTTTCTCTTCTTCTCTATAAATTCGTCATTTTTCTTTGTCATTCTCATCAAATCTCTTTTGTATTGTTCTTTATATAATTTAGTTATGACTTCAAGACTTATCAGATCAAAGATTGAAGATTTGATGTTGTTATTTGAAGATGCAATTGATCAAGATTTGTAAATTTTAATCTATTGTAAAAAATTTAATTTTATATAACAGGAATGAAATTTTAATCTATTGTAAATTTTTAACTTTTGTATCAGATGAATTTAAACTAAAAAATCACATGAAATCAAATCCAAAAATTAAATCTCTTTTCTCTCAGGAATGAAATTTTAATCTATTGTAAATTTTTAACTTTTGTATCATAGGAATTTAAACTCACAAATCACATGAAATCGAACCCAAAAATCACAAGACTATAACGAATGAAAACTCACTCTTATTGAACGACAATCATAGGAAATCGAACCTAGAAATCGCCCAAATCGCACCAAAAACTCAAAATCTGAAAAAAAAAAAAAAAAAAAAAAAAAAAGTTGCACCATGCTTAAACCACCAAAATCGCCCAAGAATAACTTTTTCTTTGTTAATGTTTTAAATAATTAGGTGCACCTAGTGTAAGACCCGCATTTTAAGTTAAATTAAATAATTAGGTACTAGGTGCTAAAATTAAATTAAATATAAAAAAATTGGTACTAAGTGCTAAAATTAAATTAAATTTCAAAAATTGAGTTTTGAACTTGTGACATTATGGTAAGGACAACCACTAGACTGTGATACCGTGTACTTGAGTACACAGTCCTACACCAGGATAGGTGCAGTAGTATACTTGACACACTTGAATGACAAAATTTATATATTTGTTCCTATACCATTTATATATTTGTTCCTAAGGGATTGTGATCAAACCAATCACATTTAAACAGGGTATCGCAGATATTCTACTTTAATGACTACAGTCTTTATTATTGGTAGTCGATCTTTTTGATGCAAACTCGGATATCTCGGATATTCTATTTTAATGACTCTACTTTAATGACTACAGTCTTTATTGGTAGTCGATTTTCTTGATGCAAACTCGGATGTATGAAATTTGTATCCAACGAGTCGTGAATGAATTCTGAATTGAGTCAATATTATCTTGAGATTTACTCAATGTGACATTGATTCAAGATGTTTTCCTACTTGAATTTCGTTATGTGTACGTGTATGTGTGTTCTAGATGCATGCGAATTTAGTTAGGTGTATATGTGTGTATGAGCATGATAAATCTTATTTTTATACAATAATTTACTAAATTAAATGATAATTGTAATTTATAGTAGGCGAATTGATAAGTAAATTGATATATTATAATAAAGGTTTGAGATGCACAACTTAGCTCGTCAATCTTGATGGTAGAGACAATATTATTATTGTCGTGACTCACCTCCAATTAACCTACGTTCTTGAGTTACCGAGATTGAAAGAAATTCATGAATTATTGTCATTAATCTTGCCGTGACTCACCTTCAATTGACCTACGTTCTTGAGTTACCAATTGTGACTCACCTTCGATTGACCTACGTTGTTGAGTTACCGAGATTGAAAGAAATTCATGAATTATTGTCATTAATCCATGTATTATATATATTGTCATATAATATATATTTCCATATAAAAGATATGGAATATATAACATATTATTAGATAGAATTAGGTTTAATTTCCTTTAAAATATATTTTTCACAAATTTAGTAAAATTAAATAAAATTAATTTCTTTAAAAAGATTTTCAATTTTCATTTCAAGTTCATTTTGACACAAAATGATTTTTGATTTTTATCTCAATTAATCTTATCTCTTTTACTATACTATTTAGACTATTTTATCATTAGCAATGCTTCAAGTATTTATACTTTTTCTAAGTGGATGATAGCATTGTTTTTTAATCTAAAACTTTTTATAAAATAATATACAAGTTTCTTTATAAGTCTTAATAACCCTTTTTTTTTTATCTAACGTTCATACAAAATTGATATACATACGTAACGTTGATTAGAGAATCAATTCTTGAAATATTTTCATTAGTTTATACTTTTTCTAAATTGATATAGAATTGTTTTTTAATCTAAATCTTTTTAAAAAATATTATACAAATTTAAAAAATTATTAAATGACACCTCCTTTTTTTTTAATCTACAAAATTGATATAGGAGAATTAATTCTTTGAATATTTTCATTAGAAAATCAATTGATATATATATATATATTGGCATATGGAATTGAAGATATAATATATTATTATTATTATTATAATATCTATATCTATCGTAAAATATACTACATAGTATTATTCTAACATTTATATTTATCCTAGAAGATATATTAATTAATTTTTTTATTTTTTTTACTATTTATTAATTAAATAAAAGAGTAAATAAATTAATATAACTCCGTCCATATTCTCTCATTCTCCATTCTCTATATACATAAGGTTTTGATTTATTTTTTAATTTAATTTTATCATTTGACTAATTAGATACAGATTAGAGATGGTTAGATTCTGTATTTCAAATTTCGTGTACCACCTTATCTCGTTTTATATTGGGAAGAAAAAATTGATTGGTTAGAGACGGTGGTATATGTATCTAATCTGTATCTAAAACTCTCGAAATTGAAAGTCGCGTATCTAGTCCGTATCTAAAAGTTTCGAAACTAAAAGTCGTATCTAATCTGTTTATAATGAGAGACGGTTTTATTTTCGGTTTCAAATCTCGATTTTTTAACAAATTCGTATCTAATCCGTATCTATTAGAGACGAATTAGGTGTCCGTCTCAAAATTTCGGTATCAAAATCAGGCTTTTTTTGTAGTGAGTTTTCACAAAGGGTATGAGACTACATCTTGTGGATAAGGAATATAAGACAAATGTGACTACTTTTCGTGGATGGGGGGAGTATTATGTATTGATATAAATCTTTTTATTTTTCTGTTATTATTTTGATATTGCCTATAATCTTAATTAGTATACTTTTTTATTTTATGATGGTCTGTCTACTTTTTTTTTATTAAAGATTATTCCAAAGATGGCCCCTTAATTTCTTCTTTTTTAAATAATATTCAAATCCGCATTAAATGTATATTTCTTTTTAGTATTTTTTTTCTTATACATTTATGTTGTTTTTTTATATTATTAATCTTAAAAATCATACTATTTAGGTAAAGAATTGGCTAAACGTTCTAGGACTGCCGAGGCAATGATGCTCGTCTTTTTCAGTCCTTCTTCATCCGTGTTGTATCAAAATCAAATCTTAAAAGGGGTCGTTCGGTAAGTTTTATTTTTTCTTGTATTTCTTTCAATGTTTTAATTTTTTATATTTTTTAAAGACTATACCTAAAAGTTTTTAGAACTTTTTCACGAAGGATTCTATTTTGACATTGACTTCTGCCAAATTGATTGTTGGTGATAAGTATTGGATTGTATCCGTGAAGAATGAAATTAAACGCCTAATTTTTCAATCTGGGTTTAGTAGCTAGATTCATGAAACATAACTCTATTTTAGTTGACAATTCGTTGTACTTTTCAAGTTGTTGAACCATCTGGATTAGAATTTAGTGTATCTTTTATTTGTTAATTATTATTAAATGTTTGTTACATTTTTAATCAGTTATTTTACTTTTTTTTATATATGTCTTTTTTAATAAATTACTTTTATTTTTATTCAGTCTCAACGATACTTGAAGAAATGTCATTATCTTTTAAGTTTTTAATTTCAATTCTCATGAACTAAATCTTTTAAGTTTTTTTTATTTTTAATCAGTGCAAGAATATATAGCTCTACTTTGTAAATAATCATGATCATCCACCATATTCAAAAAATTATGATAAATGTTATTAACATAGTAGCAATCAGATCATAACCACCTTTCAACAAAATATTCTCAGGAATTTTTACATCACGCTCATACTCAATTTATTATCATATACTACCATCTTCAATAGATCATGTTTTCCATTCAAAATAATTTTTAAGTTCATGTAAAATTTCATCAGCTCCAAAGTTGTACAACCTCGCGTTCCTTGTAAGTTTCAAGAGAGTATAATCATTCCACAAATTATGGCGTGAACGATATTCTGCTTAATTCCTTTTGGAATAAAGGATAATATCTGACGAAAATCACCTCCAAACATAATAATCTTACCACCAAAAGGCAATTCAGATGACAATGAATTTGTGAGCTGCATAATATCATTCTCAGTGGTATTGTAAAGCCTCAATACAATATATGTTCACCATTGGAGCTTACTCTTATATTATAAGATTATATTTTATTAAGAGCTCGGCAAGAGCACTGCCCTACTGAATATTGCATTTAAAATCTTCAGAAGTATTAATTGGAATGTCAAATCTGTAATGAGCACTATGTACACCGAAGAGGAGTGAAGATATACCACATGTTGTTACATTAATTATAATCTTATTTTGACCTCAAACATGCAGCCAAAGTCTTCCATATAAAAGTTTTTTCTTGTTACACCATATTCATAAATAAAAAACACATCACTCTCATCAGACTGAATGGACCTAATAACTATTATATTATGCACACCATGTTGTTCGTCACTAAGTTTGCTAATTAAATGTTAATACTCTAATTAACTTTAACGTTGATCTATTCGAAGCAAACTCATTCATAATTCATCTATTTCTAAAAAAAATGTTTGGATTGTAGTTTTCCATATATAAGCATATGCCTTCAAAATCTTGCAAAAACTTACCAAGATCCCGGAACATACTACTAATTTCTATCAAACAACAACTCTTGATTTCATCATTAGTCATCCCTAATTCTACATGAATTAAAAAAAAATCATATGTCCCTTATTAGATTGTCCCTTTGAGTTTGGCTTAAAAAAGTTATTTATTAGTATTATAAGAGGAAAAATAACTTTTTGTTGAGAATGTATTAGTCAATTAAGGAGAGTATATTTGTAAAAAAAAAAAAGGATGATTTTAAGTGAAAAAAGTAATGACATTTGATGTAATTTTGAGATATCTGAAGAAGATAATTGAAAATAATAAAATAATTTTATTATTATTTTAGGAAGGGACAATCTAATAAAGGAAAAATCGAAATGAAAAGAGAGCAATCTAATTAGGGTGGAATGAAGTATTAGTTAATTATGTTAAAATAAATTAATATAAAAATATGATTTTTCATAAGTAAATGAGTGATAAATTTATACAAAACACTTAATATGATATACAAGCATATAATAAATCATATATTAAAGTTTATGTAGTCCAATAAGTTGGACTCTTTTTAGTTTTGGTCCAGACGTTTTACACATTTTGAATTCCCATTAAATAACTTTTAAAAAAAAATTAATTGGTCCATCAACCTGCTATTGTAGGTTACCTATCAGATCAATATACATGTGACATTCTATTTGACTATCCTTGTACATTGTATATTTTTTTCTAATTGGAGAGCTAATTGTTTTTTTGAAATAATTAATTAGTTAAGTTAAAAAGTATTTTAAATATTATTTACAATTTATTTTATATTATCTACTATTTTAATTAATATTCATATTTTTCTGAATTAATAAATATAAATAAGTCTTTAACTAATATGAAAAAAAAACACAATTAGAAAAGAAAATGTCACAAGTTACAAAAAAATGAAAGAAAAAAAATCCACATATATTGACTTGATAGGTGACTTGAGATAGCAGGATGGTGGACCAATTTCAAAATTTAGACAAAGTCGTTATTGGATGGATTTAAAAAAAACTATTGCAAATTACATTGAAAAATTTAAACAAAGTTATTGGATCGAATTTAAAAATTATTATGCATCTGAAATAAAATAAAAGGAGTGCAACTTATGGGATTGAAAAAACTTCAGTCCCTATTATTTATCATATATTTCATTTATTGGTTTTCATACATTATGATAACATAATTCAATGCAGATCGTAAAAAGATGTCATACTCTGTTTGAAGCCACTACGATTTCCGTATTTCAGATTATTTGATTGACGGGGTCTGACATCTACATGAAGCGTTTATGCAAACTTTTCAATTTATGATGGATGACATTTTGGGATATACGTGTGGATTGGGTAGGGATCTTCGAGTTTTTTCGAAAGCATTGCATGAAAACGTCACGACGAAATTATCATATGACAAAATTCGTGTGCATTATCTAGTGGTTAATTGGGGTGTCTGGTTATGGGGCATGTTACATTCCTCTGCGGCGATAGATGGTCCTTTAGAGAGCAATTCATGGAAAGCTCCTAACCTGGGATAAAGTATTGGAAGCATGTTTTGCTGGTCCTAATATATGTGTGTTTTGTAGGGCACATGAGACTATGGATCATTTATTTGGTGCTTGTCCTGATTTCTTGTTTACGGTCTCTAAAATCCGGGATTTATATATAAAGGGATTTTTTTAGTTCTTTAACTTTACCACATTTTGATTGTAGTCCTATTAACTTCTAAATTTTGATTTATGTCAAGAAATTAAACTTTTTCAACTTTTTTGTCATGTGACCTGTTATAGTAGGTAAAAGTAATTTAATATAAATAAAAATATACTTAATGAATTTGAAAAATATATAAAATTTGTTTTTAAATAAAGCATATATATATATATATATATATATAGAAAATGAAAAAAATGTCAAATCAAATATATATTAACATTATTATATAAAATTATATAGAATAATAAAGAATTATTAGCATGTATCAATACTCATTATAAGATTGGCCATTTAATTAAATAATTAATTATTATAAAATAAAAATTAATATACAATTTTTTTATTTGACCATTTTATACAAAATATAATTTTTTTATATAAAATTGTCAAATAAAATAAAAATGTGTGTTAATAAATAATAATAAAAATTATAAACCAATAATTAATAGGCCATTGTGGTTAATTTATGATGAAACTACACTCATGAATTCAATGTACTGGTGGAGGAAAACGATAAATTAACATGAAAATAAACTATTATAAACTATCATAAATTGCGCTCTCAATGTATATTTTGTAACTATTGTAAAATGATATTAATATACAATGGAGGAAAACATCTATATAACAATATTTGCTTAATATGAGGCATCGAACATGTGAATAAAATTGAAAACTCACACTGCAATTCAATTCAACCACACAAATTTAAGTAGATGGCCAAATTTTCAATGCTATAAATTGACTGCATTGGAAAAAAACTAATATTGACTAAAAATTTAAATTGTACTAAGATGGTTAAAAATAACAATAATTAACTGAAATATTGACAAAGAAAAAACATTGACTAAAATTTTAAATTATTAATAAAATGGTTTAAATAGTTTAACTATATAAGATGATAAAAATTACTTAATTACTTTTTTAAAATGAAATAAATTCAAATATCTTAAAATTAATAAAAATGATTAAAAATTATAATTCAACAAACTTGAATTCCGCAATAACCATAAACATACAATAAGAACTTTAAAAATATTATATTGAATAATTAAATCTAATCAATAATTGCAGATATCATTAATAAATGCGAGAATATTTGATAGTACAATTAGCAATATTTAAGGATTGGTTACAAAATAATTTAATTGAGAAGAATTAAGATTGACTACAATTTTAAATTATTACTAAGATGGTTGAAATAGTTTAACTGATATGATAAACATTAATTGACTATTTTTTTAAAAATAAAATAATTTCATATATCTTCAAATTAATAAAAAAAAATTAAAATCTAACAAACTTAGATAACAATAAGAAACCATAAAAAAAATTATACTATAAAAAATAATTAAGAATTTAAATAAAAATAGAATTAATTGATAAATATAAATATTGGCTTTTTTTTAGGGTAATATAAATATTGATTTAAATTTGAAATTATATTTAAAATTTTATTAAATTGATCTTATAAACAATTAATTAAAACTCATCAATAATTGTGGATATAATAAATTTATTATATAATTATTTTAAATTTCAAATTAAATGATGATATTAATTTAATTTTAAATTGAGTTTAGTTATGAAAACTATATAAATATAGTATCTTGAAATTATTAATTGTAGTCTTGATATAAAAATGAAGGTTAGTAACAATGAGATCATAAAAAATGAATTGATATAAAATAAGTCAATTAATAAGTAAAATTAATTCGTATAATTATAATAAATTAATTAATCACTTTGGTCTTTATGCCTAATCTATAAGTAAAATGAATTGATATAATTATAATAAATTAATTAAGTCACGGATTTCAGGACAAAATTACATTAAAAAATGGGTCAACTAAATGTTACTTCAACTTTGACTATTCATAATCAATAAGTAAATTTGAGGTCTGAAACTTTAGGCAAAAATATTTAATAAAAATAGGATAATTACATACTATTAGTTAAAGACATGCCTAAATTCCATACACAACTTAAATGTTAATTAAACACGTCACTTCCACTATCTATCTCACACTACGTACATTTTTAACCTTTTTATATTAATATTAATTGTAAAATACACTTTAATTTTTTCATTTGATATTTATAATGTACACTATGGTAAAATATAATAAAATACTTGTTTTAAAAGAAATTCTTAAAATACAAATTCATTAATTTTATCATAAAAAAGATTTTAAAAAATTAACGTATACTGGAATGCAAAAATTATTTTAAAACACAAATTAAATAGGATAACAATCATATAATGCATATTATAATATTGCAAAAAATATTTATTATGTATTAAAACAATCAATGCATTATATGAACTAAAAAAATATATATAAACAGTAAATACACAAAATTTAATGAGCAATGAGATATTTTGATTGAATAACTTCGAATGAATAATGTACAAAAACTATAATAGAGAATACATAAGAATCGTAAAAATTAGAGAAAAATATCATAAATTAAATAAAACTCGCAACTAAAATATAGACTAATCAGATTAGATGAAATATTGAAAAATAACAACATATATACATATAGAGGTTGCATCGCGAATTGATAAATAAAAATGAACATATATATAGTGGAATCAACAATATTCAAAATATAATTACTCGAAAGAAATTGAATTAAAATACATTTTAAACATCAATGTTAAGATAAAAAAATAAATTCGCTATCTATTACAATTGGAGAGATCAAACATCAATGTTAAGATAAAAAAGTGAAGAACAATAAATCTCTTCAACAAAGATATGTTCAAAAGTACTAACCAATCTAAATGAATGATACACCTCTTCAACAAAGATATATATATGTGCAGAATTCATAAACAAAGATAGATATCTTGATGACATTGACGAAACAAAAATCTTCAACAATTATTTAGATCTTGATGAATACAAATGAAAATATACAACAAACCTTCAAATCTATACAAAAATCTTCAAATACAATTTTGACTATTATGCATATCTACATCTTTCAGAATAATAAATTTAAAATTTACAAAAAAGTAATTCGAACTTCATAAGAACCGAATAGAAAATAGAGAAGTGCGGTGGTGATGAAAATGAACAATGCAATGATGGGTATAAATAGCCTACAAAAAAAAAAAAACGTTCCTATAATTATGTTTTTGATCCTAAGGTCTAGATTTCATCAAAAAAAATAAACGGTCAATATGAAGTAGGATAAAATGATAATTTAATGACAATTAGAGTTGTCAAACCTACCATTATTAGCAAAAATAAAATTGAACGGTTAAGATGAAGTAGATAAGATTAGATCAACGGTTCACAAACTTTCCCGCCGAAATTAAAAATGGAAATCGTAGGTGTATTATATTAGTATAGATAGACTAGTAAAATTATCATACTCAATTAATGATATTCTTCATTGAATATCTCATTTATATTTTAAAATAAACTAATACTTGTATTTAGACATTATTTAAAAAATATAAACATTTAAGACATTTTAATAAATTAAATAACATAAAATGTATGAAATTCAGATTTCTAAAACATGACATTAAATAACATCAACAAGATGCAGCATAGAAATTTGTTACTAATGTGCTATTCAACATTAATTCTTTTTATTCTTTTGTTTTTTATTTATTCTCTACCTATTTCTCCCAGCCCCACCCGGCCACCCCCCTTTCCTTTCAATTAGTTTTAAAAAAAAATTGCAATCTTTCAAATCTTACAATGTCCATTCCTTTAAGCAAAATATGAAAAACCTTTCAAATCTATTGTAATCTTAAAATCTTAAAAGTTTTATGTAGATTTTTGTTCAGGATTGGTAAATATTCTACATTCTCCATTCTCAACTACAATCCTGGTAAGGACATGCAAATTTAATAAGTAGTCTTCTTCTTACAAACATCTCTCAATATAAGCAATTTTTATGTCTTTCTACGTATGCCTAATACAACAAATTCCTTCTATTAAAACCCAAGATAAACATCTTTCAAATTCTTCCCCACATTTCATTAGCAAACACACATTTTGCATACTTGGCAAAGCCCAGACTTCCAAGTGTACAACTTCTAGCTTCTAACTTTAATCATTAGTTGAAATAACAGAATATTGACAAAATCTTATTTTAATACTATTTTTTTTTTATCTCTAATAAAATAGTTTAGTCTTCTTTTCTTTATTCAATATCTACTAATATTTCCTAATGCTAACAAGCATACAAAAATATAAAGGCCAGTATACATGTTAATCATTTAAGATCAAGTTTTCAGATTATTACCCGAAGATCAATTGCACAAAATGCAGTCATTGCTCCTCCCATAATTTTAACTGCCCAATTACCAAAATCTTAGTGTCTCCATATATTTTTTTTGCTTCTTGGATAACACTTAGAATCCCAGGCCTTAATGATGTGCTGTTGTAAGCAGCAAAAAAACCATGATGAACCTGGAATAATGAATAAGATTAGGTTCGTGGATATAAGTATCTGCAATTTGTTTAGAGGAAAAAATAAAGCACAAAACTTAATAGAACACAATATTAATTCACCATCACATTCCTCAATATCAATCTGCTTCCAAAACAAATCTTCCACCAAATTTTGAATACCGCAAATATATAAATTTGAGAGATAAGAGACCCAGAAAAAGATATAGAGGTACACCAATGAATCTAGAATTTGTTAAATAAACCTTACAATTGACTCTGACTGAATACGCGATTTTGCACATAACAAAATACTCAACAAATTTGAATTAACTGCAAATTATAAAAGAAACAACCAAGTTTCAGTACTAATTTATAATCCGTACAACCAAATTCTTAAATATAAACAAAATTAGAGACAAATCTCCTATTGATAGAAATGTTCATAGGGTATAGACAAATCAGTTTGATATTTTATTATCATACTTATATAATCTATTAAAATCTATGATTAATTCTTAGATTATTAAAGTTAGTATTTTGATTGTTTTAAATTTAATATTTAATTTTTTTTTAAAAAAAAACTATTTTTTCAATCATTTGCTTATGATTTTATTAATTAATAGTTAATTGTTTATTATATGTATATTATTAGTTATATATGTATATAATATAATTTTTAATATTATAATTTGTCTTATACTCCTATAATATATCAAATTTAATGATTTAGTCGTTAGGTTATAATAGTCATTAATTTCAGTTATTTAGATTTGATATTTAAAAAATTATAATTAATGTATATTTTTTTAATAATTATATATAGTTTCATTAATTAACCGTTAATTGTTATATTTATTAAATAATAATTTTATATTAACTAATATATAATATATAGAATTATATGACTTAATCCTTAGATTATTATATTTAGTAACATATTGATTTATAGTTAAAATTTAAAAAATTATATTTTTATACAATTTTTTTTATAATTATATATCGTTTGTTATTTAATGATGAATAGTCCATCTTTATTTTAATTTAAAATTCACAAAGCATTTAATCACTTCATCAAATTTTCACTGATTAGTATAATTATTATTTAATCGATCTTACTTCAATATTTATAATTTTTATATTTAAAATTTTATGTTCTATAAGTATTCATAATTTATTTATTAAAATTCTTATCAAAATAGGCATATATATATATATATATATATATATATATATATATATAGTTATACAAAATAAAAAATTTAAATTACTATACATGTTTATACTTTTTTTGTAAGTTTTTTATTTAATTTTTTATTATATATTGATCATTTGATTTTCAATCTTATAATCAGTCATATATAATGTGTTTATTATATGTAGTTATATGTATTTTAATGGTTATATATTTTTATAATTGTGTAAATATGTTAATTCGATAATTTTTTGTTGAAAGTTTTTTGTGATTGAATATTATATTTATTGGTTAAATATTTTTTAAGGTTCTTAATTTAAGAATTAAAATTTTGTTCATCTATAGTAATTTATGTTATAGATTTTTTTTATTTATCTATTTTAATATAATTACTATATTACACTAAGTTTATTTTAATAATCATGTAATTTCACGATTTTTTTAATTAATATTTTTATTTGACAATTTTATGTTATTATAGTGAATAGATCCTGCGCAAGCTTCTAAGTTCAACGACAATGAATAAGAAACGATCAATTAGTGATATCGATTCAAAATGTATATTTTTTAAAGTAAATTTATTTAAATATTATATTTTGTATTAAATAATATTATTCACACACACACCACACACACACATATATATATATACTACTGAACTAATTACTTTTTTTTATAATTATCTTATATTAGAGAATGAAGCACCGCATTCTCAGAGAAGTACTAGCTCCATTTCAGAAAAAAAAAAAAGTTGTTATGTTAATGGTCAGAATTTGACGTTATCAAGTTTAGGCAGTGTTTCAGTTCAACCTTTCACCAACACTTCTAATGTTATTATTATTTTTAATTAGTTCAATATAGTAGGATAAAGTTAGTTTATTATATTATTTCTAAATGTCACATTAATATTTATTTTTTTAATTATTTACAGTATCTGGTTCGAGATTTTCAATGTCAAGTAATTTGTCTTCTAATAAAAGTTTTAATCGTCATGATAATTCAACACAACGATAAATGTTAGATGAATCTTCATTGTTTGCGGTTGATTTGACTGGTGATGATATTGAAATTGTTGAATTACAAGCAAGAGATCCATTGTTCAGAGAATTAATGAATTATAATGAGAAAAGTCCTGAGATTGTTAAACTAGAACTTGATGATACATGTGATCATGATAGTCACATACAGTGTAAGTTATAACAGTTTAATAAATTAAAATATTGTAACTACATATATATATATATATTAATCATTTTTTTAATATTATGTATATAGATGTATTTATATTTTAATATTAAGTATCCGGCCTTTTATTGAACATGTTTTAACGTTTGCCTTTTTTTTCTCAAACTTATTGACTATTGGGATATTGGGGATCCTATTCATAGTTGTCAGTTTTTGATACACGTGTTATGCAACACTAAATAAACAACCGCAAGTGTACGGCGTCTATTGTAGCGTGATAAGCACGAGGTCGATCCCACAAGGAGGCTAAGCGTAAAAGTGGTAGTTTGCTAGTCGAGATCTAAGTAGACGTGATCGATAATTTGAATATGATGATTCACTCTAAAATTACCTACCAGGTGTCACAAATAAGTAATAAAGAGCAAAGACGAAATCGATCAAATACCATATAAATCAAGAAAACGAAAGTGAAATGGATGTAACTCAAAGAAAGAAAGTGGGTTCCAAGGCAATTGTAATATTTAGACGTCCGTTTATGAGAGTTATCTCGTTTAAATGGCCATTAAGGTTATCTCATATAGGGTGATCACACAAGAAGAATTAATTAATCTCTCGATCTAATTAACCAAAGGCGCAATGCAACATAGGCTCGTATCTCTACCTCACAAATGTTACACCACCTAAAATAACTCCTAAGATCATTCAAATCCCTCTCCGATAATTAATCCTCTCTCGAGCTCATAATAATACCGAGTTGCATGCTTGCATACGATTAAATGGAATACATCTCTCGATCTTACCCCAATTAACAATGGATCAAGCAAATCATCATGGCCATTAACAACATGCTTTACAATGGATAATTAAACATGCAAATAAGAGATAAACACCAATTAAATCAAGAAATTACTCATAAACATTAATCCAAATCTCTACAATGCCTTAGAACCACAAATTGTTTAGCTAATCAAATACATACTCAAATTACAAAATCCAAATGAAATAACTAAGTAAAAAGGAAAAGAAAGAGAAATATTAGTCTAGAATGTGGTAGGGAATGGAATTTGGGAGCTATTGCATCCTTTCTTCCTTGATTTGGTGAAGAATTGAGAGAGAAATGACCAAAACACCTCCAAGTATGTGTAACTATGTGTGGGAATTCAAGAATTGGGGAAAAAGTGTCTTGGGTTTCAAGAATGAGGCCTTATATAGTGTTGGGGAAGGGTTTGGATGCCAGAATTGCAAGTTGGTCCCTCAAAAATGGAGAAAATGGCAAAAAACCCCCGAAAATGTTGTCACCCGGCCGGGTGGCTCCCACCCGGCCAAAACTCGAACCATTTAATATTTTGGCCTTGCCCGGGTTGAAACCACCCGGCCGTGTGGGTTTCACCCGGGCCAAATACGAACTTCCCCAAATTCTGCCCTTGCCCGGGTGGTTTTGACCCGCCCGGGTCGATTCTACCCGGGCATGCTTTTTCGTCCCTTCATATCTCGAGCTTCCGACCTCCGATTGACTCGATTCTTTTTTTCATTCCACTCCGTTTTTCTAGAAGAATCCAACGGTGCACTCCTCTTTCTGATCCATTAAATTATGGTTGGTGTTTTGCTCCAAATTCCATCGTATTTCCTATAAAATCGACAAAACACAACCTTTCTCTCATTTTGGCTCAAACAATCATAATCAATGCATAAATCAATGAAATCCACATCAAAACACGCTTCACATGTGCCCCTAAAACGTGTAAATTCCACCCGAATCAAACCCCCCCAAACTTAAAATGTTGTTTGTCCTCAAACAACTAAACACTTAAGGCAATGAGGGTGGAATGATCACAATGGAATATTCAATGCAAATCACACATGCAAAGTAAGATGTAATGATATCTCTTTCTCAAAGTGCATCTCTCAATGAAGGTCATAGGCTCATTATTGCAATTCACACTCATGGATCAAAGAATGCACAAACACACAACATATTGTGAATGGGAAACATAATCCAAATGCTCAAGTCCTCTACTCACATGACAAAGTGTTTCTCTCAAACACACAAACAAATTGAGGATATTAATGCACTCATCAACCAAGTTATGCTATGCAATCACCATATGCTTGCCCAACTTCTACTTTTCACAACACTCAAATGCTCAACAATGTGATCAATAGGACTTAATCAAGGATGTAACATTGGCTCTTTGGTCAAGGTAGGGTAAATTTGGATGAAGTAACTCATAAACTAGTAGAGGGCGAGAGATAAGGACGCATAGACACATCTAAAAAACTTCTCAAGATAAAGTTACAATTGCGCGGATTGCAACTCAAAAACTCTAACTTCCACAATTTATTTGTTCTCTTTTAAGAACATTCTACACCACAAGACCATTGAACACTTTTTTTTTTCTTTTCAAGCTTTTGGGGCTCTTTGTCCCTCTTTTCTTTTCCCTTGATTTTCTTTTCATCTTTTTCTTTTTCTTTCAACTTTTCCACTTTCTCCTTTCACCAAAGATATTCATTCAAGCACATGTTTTCCACTTTGTCTTTTATCCTCCACTAGATGTAGGTATCAAAGGCTCAAAAAGGCTAAGTGGTTAACATTGTAGTTTGCCAAGAAAATGAGGAATTAAGCTCAAGGGGCTAACTACGGAAAATTACTTCGGTTTTGGGAAATTTTGGCTAAGTGACTCTTTTAGAACAAGATGGCCTATATCACATCACAAAGGTCACACAATCATGCTTTCAAACAAGAACTTAGGCAAGTTCTAGGATCAGTAGCAATAACATAGTCCACTCTCAAATGAACTAAACCGGATTACATGTTCGATTTAAGGCTCAATTCTCACCGGTTTATTCAATAGGACTCTCACATTCATCAAATGTTCCCAAATAACAACACATCATGCATCCATGCTATCAAAGATCACAAATATGAACACAACACGATACTACACTCCAACACCAATCATGCATACATTCAAAGCAAATAGATATCACCACAATTACTCAACAATGGATTCCAATGACTATTCATGTTCACACTTCACCAAAGATCCACTACCCAACATGTGATCAAAACCAACTTAAACAATATAAGCATGTGAAAGCCAAGTGTGCGCCGGTGCAAAATGTAACACAAGTAGAATGACGAACCGGTGCAAGGGTAAGAACTAGTAGAAAAAAAAAACAACTCCCCCAAACTTAGAATTTTACTATGTATAAATTCTAAGTTTGGGACTACAAGTTGTTATCTCCCTCCTTGCACATCCAAAGCTCTTTAAAGATCACCATTGTAACACTTGCTTCCCCTCTCCAAAGTTGGTTTTACTTTCTTCTCCATTCTTCAAGATGTGCTATCCATAGTACTCTTCATCCATACCTACAAAACAAACCAAGCTATCAACACTACTAAAGCAATAAAAACATGAAAGCAATAAAACTTTGGGTTGCCTCCCAAGAAGCGCTATTTTTAACGTCCTATGCCGGACGGTCCTTTCTTGAGGGGAATATCAAGTCACCCCCTTGTCATCCTTGCTCTTGACCTTCTTTCCCTATGCAACTTTCTTGAGTCCATCAAAATATCCACTAGCTAGCCCATCCGGCTCTTCAATCATGTCATAAGAGGTTGACGCCTCATTCACTCCCAAGCTTGCAAAAGTAACTTTTCTTGATTTGGGGGAATTTTTAAGAAAAACTCCCCCAAACTTGGCCTTCTTGCCCATTTTCAACTCATTCTCTTCCACTTGGGGGTCCTCCTTCACAAACTTGATCTTGAGATCTTCTTCCACCTCCTCTTTCATTGGCATTGGAGTGTGATCTCTTCTAGAATACCCATACTCTCCTTCCTCATCATTCCGGATTTTGATAGCTCTATAAATGTTGAACGTGACTTTCTCATCGTTCACTTGAAGTTTTAGCACTCCTTTCTTTACATCAATTTTGGCTCCACCGGTTGCTAAGAATGGCCTTCCCAAGATGAGTGGAATGTACTTATCCTCCTCCATATCCAACACCACAAAGTCCACCGGGAAAATGAACTTATCCACCTTAACCAACACATCCTCTACTATACCCAAAGGGTACGTCACGGATCTATCCGCCAATACAAGGCTCATTGTGGTTGGTGTAAGCTTTCCCAAACCAAGAGATTTGCATATAGACAAAGGCATGAGATTAATGCTCGCTCCCAAATCACACAAGGCTCGAAATGTACCTCCATCCCCGATGACACATGGTAAAGTGAAAGATCCGGGGTCTCTAAGTTTTTGAGGCAACTTGGCTTGAATAATCGAGCTACACTCCTCGGTCAAATGCACCATCTCATACTCCACCATCTTCCTTTTGTTAGACATGATCTCCTTCAAGAATTTGGAGTAGTGGGGCATTTGCTCAAGTGCTTCGGCAAAGGGAATGTTGATGTGGATCTTCTTGAACATTTCCACAAACTTGGCAAACTTGTGATCCAAACCCTTTTTCTTCAATCTTTAAGGGTATGGAAGAGGTACCTCATTTTTGATTTTGTCTTGAGGAGGGATTGCCTCCTCACTCTTCTTCTCCCCTTCTTTTTCTTCTTTCTCTTTCACTAAGCCATCTCTTTTATCAACACCCTTAGGTGCCATTACCACTTCCTCCTCTAACGGCATCTTAGGCCCTTCGTAGCTTGTCCCACTTCTTAGCCTTATGGTTTTGCATTGCTCCTTGGGATTTAGCTCTGTGTTAGAGGGGAATTGCCCCGGAACGTGTTGCTTTCCAATGATGGTAGCAAGTTGACCTATTTGATTCTCTATAGCCTTCATGTGGGTGGTCACATCTTTGATCATCTCACCATGCTCATCAATTCTTTGCCAAGTCTTGGTTGTATTCTCCCTAGTCTCTCTCATAAAATTCTTGGTTTCACCCATGAATGCACCAAACATCTCTTCCAAGGAAGGCTTTGGTGAGGGGTCAATAATCATCTCATCCCTCACATTGAAGTTTGGTGGTGGTTGAATAGCATTCCTTGGGTTGGCATAGGAAAAGTTCTCATGTTGCCTCAAATTCGGATGATATTGGTTTGGATTGGAGAAACTTTCACGGGCTTGCCTATCGTTCCAACCTCTCTCTCGAAAATGACGATCTCTTTGGTTGTTCATATAGTGGGCCTCCTCGTATTGTGCATCACTTGGCTCCACTAGTGACTTAGCCGCCATCATCGAAGTCAATTTATCCACCTTGTTGGATAGAGTAGCAAAATCATCCGATTCTCTTGTGGAAACAACTTTCCGGGTTTACCTTCTCTCGGATGGCCATTGGTTCCCGTTCTTTACCATCTCCTCTAGGAGCACATAACCCTCATCCGTCGTCTTTCCTAGCAAAGAACCTCCACCGGTCGAAGCATCTACCATTCCTCTCGTGCGATGGTCTATTCCATTGTAGAAGTAGCAAATGAGTTGATCTCGTGAGAAACCATGTTGTGGGCAACTTCTAATCAAATCTTTGAAGCGCTCCCATGATTCGGCTAAGGACTCATCCTCATCTTGCATAAATGATGAAATCTCTCCTCGTATCTTGATGGTCTTGCTTGGAGGAAAGTATTTCATAATAAAGGCATCTACAAGGTCGGCCCAATTTTCGATCGTCCTTAGATCAAGAGACATGTACCATTGTTTTGCACGATCACGGAGGGAAAATGGGAACAATTGGAGACAAATGTAATCTTGAGGAACACGGTTGATCTTAACCGTTCCACTTATCTCTAAGAATTGAGATAAATGGAGGTTAGGATCCTCCTTCGACAACCCTCCAAATTGGTTGTTTTGGACCATCATGATTAGCGCCGGTTTGAGCTCAAAGTTATGAGCATCATTGGGTTCCCTACCCGCTCCTCCATATGGTCTAGGGATAGGGCGGAAGTAGTCTCTCAAGACTCATTGATTCCCGTTTTCCTCCTCTTGCTCTCCATTTCTCTCCATACCAATATTCCCTTCACCTCTCCGACGAAAATTGTCCCTTAGTACTCCTTGAGGTCGGTTACCTCCATTCCCGTTAGGTTCCTCAACTCCTTCTACCCCGTGATTCTCAAATTCCTCCTCTTCTTCAACCGGATTTTCCCGTCGATTCATTCTTTCCAACTCTAGTCTTCTCCTTTCGGCGTTCCTTCTTCGACAATTGGCTTCAATCTCCGGATCTAAGGGTAACACTTCTTGGTGGTTCCTCCTAGATCGTGTGATCATAAACCATGTCTATCAAAAGAGCAAACGAGAGTGGGAATCACAAATAAGATCAAGATAACAAACACAAATATTTTTGGAATTTTGCAAATAAAGAAAGCACGTAAATGTCTAAACTAAAACTCTCTTAGCCTACACTCTAGAGCTTATAAAAACCTCCCCGGCAGCGGCGCCATAAACTTGATACACGTGTTATGCAACACTAAATAAACAACCGCAAGTGTACGACGTCTATTGTAGCGTGATAAGCACGAGGTCGATCCCACAAGGAGGCTAAGCGTAAACGTGGTAGTTTGCTAGTCGAGTTCTAAGTAGACGTGATCGATAATTTGAATATGATGATTCACTCTAAAATTACCTACCAGGTGTCACAAATAAGTAATAAAGAGCAAAGACGAAATCGATCAAATACCATATAAATCAAGAAAACGAAAGTGAAATGGATGTAACTCAAAGAAAGAAAGTGGGTTCCAAGGCAATTGTAATATTTAGACGTCCGTTTATGAGAGTTATCTCGTTTAAATGGCCATTAAGGTTATCTCATATAGGGTGATCACACAAGAAGAATTAATTAATCTCTCGATCTAATTAACCAAAGGCGCAATGCAACATAGGCTCGTATCTCTACCTCACAAATGTTACACCACCTAAAATAGCTCCTAAGATCATTCAAATCCCTCTCCGATAATTAATCCTCTCTCGAGCTCATAATAATACCGAGTTGCATGCTTGCATACGATTAAATGGAATAAATCTCTCGATCTTACCCCAATTAACAATGGATCAAGCAAATCATCATGGCCATTAACAACATGCTTTACAATGAATAATTAAACATGCAAATAAGAGATAAACACCAATTAAATCAATAAATTACTCATAAACATTAATCCAAATCTCTACAATGCCTTAGAACTACAAATTGTTTAGCTAATCAAATACATACTCAAATTACAAAATCCAAATGAAATAACTAAATAAAAAGGAAAAGAAAGAGAAATATTAGTCTAGAATGTGGTAGGGAATGGAATTTGGGAGCTATTGCATCCGTTCTTCCTTGATTTGGTGAAGAATTGAGAGAGAAATGGCCAAAACACCTCCAAGTATGTGTAACTATGTGTGGGAATTGAAGAATCGGGGAAAAAGTGTCTTGGGTTTCAAGAATGAGGTCTTATATAGTGTTGGGGAAGGGTTTGGATGCCAAATTGCAAGTTGGTCCCTCAAAAATAGAGAAAATGGCAAAAAACCCCCGAAAATGTTGTCACCCGGTCGGGTGGCTCACACCCGGGCATGCCACCCGGCCAAAACTCGAACCATTTAATATTTTGGCCTTGCCCGGGTTGAAACCACCCGGCCGGGTGGGTTTCACCCGGGCCAAATACGAACTTCCCCAAATTCTGCCCTTGCCCGGGTGGTTTTGACCCGCCCGGGTCGATTCTACCCGGGCATGCTTTTTTGTCCCTTCGTATCTCGAGCTTCCGACCTCCGATTGACTCAATTCGTTTTTTCATTCCACTCCATTTTTCGAGACGAATCCAACGGTGCACTCCTCTTCCTGATCCAGTAAAGTATGGTTGGTGTTTTGCTCCAAATTCCATCGTATTTCCTATAAAATCGACGAAACACAACCGTTCTCTCATTTTGGCTCAAACAATCATAATCAATGCATAAATCAATGAAGTCCACATCAAAACACGCTTCACATGTGCCCCTAAAACGTGTAAATTCCACCCGAATCAGTTTTGTGGTGCAATGTTCTGGTATGATGAAAGGTTAAAGTCTATCAAGTTTCAGAACGACCAAAATTATCATTGTGTTGCACTCACTATAGTTACCATGTATGCCTCAACCTCATCCAATTCTTTAAGAACTACTTTGGGGTAATGCTGCAAAGAGCAAACATTATTTGGATAATGTTCGTGCTTTTAATAGTATGTTCTCATTTACTTCTTTGGGAGGAAAAATTGATAGAAGTCTTAATATCGCAGGCGCTCCACCCGTATTCCGCTTACATGGACAAAATTATCATAGAATGAGTGGTTTATTGCAATAAAATGGATCTCAACCAAAGTTTGCTCAATTATACATTTACGACACTAAGAACGAAATTTCCAACAGAATAAACATTGTTAGGTATTTATATTGTAATATTCAATTACATAATTTTTTCCATGCTCTTTTTTATATTAATCTTATTTTTTGTTAATAACAGACCAGGTTTACACATCAATACATTACATGCATAAATAGTAACTGATCTTAAAAATATGTTGGATGGTTATAATGTTCTTGCAAAGAAATTTTGAGAGGCCAGACATAGATTTCTTGAAGGAAATTCTAATGTTCCTATGAGATTGATTGCTAAAAGGGGACATGATCCTAGAAGGTATAACTTAATACTACTATCTCTGAGTTTGTTGTTGTGGTTGTTGGTGACCTTGATCAAACTCTAGGTAGTCGTGATATTGTTGTAGAAACTTATGCTGGTGAACTTCAACGCATTATAGAGTTGAATTCGTCCTATCTTGCTTTGCAATATCCACTTCTTTTCTCATATGGTGAAGATGGATATACAAAGGATATTTCGTTTGCTACATCTGTCCTGCATAGAGCTGGAACGCGCAAGTCCATTAGTTTTAGAGAGTACTTTGCATTACGACTTCAACATAGGAATGGTGAACCTTCTACGATGTTATCTTAAAAAAGACTCACTCAACAATTTATTGTTGATGCCTATACTATGGTTGAGGCTGGTAGACTTAAATACATAAGGACACATCAATTAGAGTTTCGTAGTGAAATGTATAGTGGTGTTCAAGATTTAGTTTTAGATGGTGAGATAGATGTGCGTACATTGGGAAAGCGAGTTATTTTGCCACTTTCATTTACTAGAGGTGCACGCTACATGATTCAAAATTATCAAGATGCAATGACAATTTGTAGATGGGCCGGTAATCCTAAGTTATTTATAACCTTCACGTGCAATAAAAAATGGTTTAAGATTGTACGTTTTTTAAAATAGAATGGACTTAATCCTGAAGATTGTCCAGATATAATATGTCGAATATTTAAGATTAAACTTAGAGGATTATTAAATGATATTTCTTATTTCATTTAATAATATGTATTCACTACATTTTATATTTTAATATTTTTTACAATTTTATCTACAGTTCTTTATACTATTGAATTCCAAAAGAAAGGTCTTCCCCATGCACATATATTGTTGTTTCTTGAAAATTACAACGAGGTTTGTATATATTTAATCTTGCTACATTAGGTTTTTATTATAATTGATTATTTTTTATCTCATTTTTTTAAAATTGTTGCAGTTTCCATCTAGGAATGATATTGATCGCATTATTTCAGCTGAGTTACCTGATAAGGAAAATGATCCACAATATTTTAATGTTGTTTGTGATTTAAAGATTCATGGTTCTTGTGGTGCTGCAAATCCATGTTCTTCTTGCATGGCCGATGAAGGTTCATGTACAAAACATTTTACTAGAAGATTTGTTTTAGAGTCTTCTATTGATGAAGATGGTTATCCTATTTATAGGCGAAGAGATGATAAAAGGACTTTGAATAAGGACTCTATTTTGGATAATATACACATTGTTCCCTATAATCAATATCTTCTTTTAAAGTATATATGGTGCACACATCCATAAAATACATGTTCAAGTATGTCAACAAAGGACATGATTGTGTTACTGTATCGTTCTTTGAAAATAAGGAGCAGTTTGATGGGAAAGCAAATTTAGATGAAATTAAAATGTACTATAATTGTAGGTACATTTCTCCATGTGAAGCTGCTTGTAGAATTTTAGGGTTTGAGATTAATTACAGAAATCCTCGAGTTGAAGGTTTGAGATTTCATCTTCCTGAGCAGCAGATTGTTTTATTTGGTGATGGTGCATCTTTGGAATCGATCTTGGAACTCAACAAGAATTCTTCTAAAGCAAGAAATTTAACTTATGCTGAAATACCACAATTCTTCGTACATAAGCCGAAAATTAGAGAGTAAATTGAAAGAAATAGAGATTTTTCAATCTGACGTATTTGTTATGTTCCTCCTGGTTCTGGTGAGGCACATTACTTGAAGATACTCTTGAACGTAGTTCGTGGACCTACATCTTATGATGATTTGAAGAAATTCAATGGAGTAATTCATCCAACATTTCGGGAAGCTTGCTTTGCTAGATGTTTGTACGTTGGAAGATGATAGCGAGGATGTTGATGGTATGGACGAGGTTAGCTATTTGGCTTCAACATCTTCGATGAGAACTTCATTTGTTACGCTACTAATATCAGGTTCGTTGGGTTGACCTTATGATGTTTGGGAAAAGTGTTGGAGACATCTCTCTAATGATATTGTTTATAATATACGGAGAATTATTCATTTTCTAGGTATGTTTAATTATTTCCTTAATTTAATTGCATTATAATTATTCAACTACACTAATATTCAAGTCATTTTAAGTCAGTTGATCTATTAATTACTTTAAATTATTAGTGATTTACTAAGAACTTTGATTGATTATATTATTTCACATAATTTTCTTTGCATAAATTTATCAAAATTCTAAAATATGCAACTCTAAATTTCAATTAAATTTACTGTATATTAACATGCAACTCTAAATTTTGATTACTTTGCATAAATTTATCACACTTTTACTTACGAAAAAATTAAAATTTTATATTAATTTATTTGATCATAATTAACTAATATAATTTTAATTGTGATTTCTTAGGGGATGTTTGTTTTGGGATTTGGGGAATTTTGAAATCTGGATTTCAAAATTTATTAGATTTTAAAATCCTTTTTTTTTTATGTTTTGTATTTAATTTGGTATTTATAAGGTTGACTTTTGCAAGATTTATGTGTATTTGTAGAGTAGAATTTTAAAACCTTAAATCTAAATCTCAAATTAGAACGTGTATGAAATTTCAAAATCCCAAATCTGGATTTTCCATCCCAAAACAAAAATCCCAAATTTAGAATTTAGGATGACAGATGATGAAATCAAGAGTTGTTGTTTGATAGAAATTAATAATATGTTGCAGACTCTTGGTAAAATTTTGCAAGATTTTGAAGGCATGCCGGTGGTAAACCATGCCATGATTCAAACTTTTCATATAGAAATAAATTATTTTTTAATGAGTTTGCATACAACAAGGCTGGTTTGAAGTTAGAGCATGAGGATTTAATTAGCAAACTTAGTGATGAATAACATGGTGTGTACGATAGAATAATTACCTTCATTCAATCCGGTAAGGGTGGTGTGTTTTTTGTTTATGGATATGGTGGAACAGGTAAAACTTTTATATGGAAGACTTTATCAACATGTTTGAGGTCTAAGGGTAAGATTGTAATTAATGTAGTCTCGAGTGGTATAGCTTCACCCCTTCTTCCAGGTGAACGTATTGTTCATTCCAAAATTTTCATTCCAATTGATGTTACTAAAAATTTTACATGCAATATTCATCAAGAAAGTCATTTTGCTGAGTTCTTGATTAAATGTGATCTTATAATATGTGATGAAGCAGCAATGGTTAAAAGATATTGTATTAAAGCTCTTGATACCACTTTGAAGGATATTATGCAGCTCACATATCCTTTGCCATCTAAACTGCCTTTTGGCGGTAAGATTGTTGTGCTTGGAGGTGATTTTCATCAGATATTACCCGTTATTCCAAAAGGAACTAGGCAGGATATCGTTCACATTACTATCAATTCATCTAATTTGTGGAATGATTGTACTCTTTTGAAACTCACTAAGAACATGAGGCTTCAAAACCTGAGATCTGATGAACTTCTACATGAATTGAATTATCTTTCTGAATGGATAACATCTATTGGAGATGGTACTGTATGAAAAGAAATTGAGTACGGATCTGATGTACAAATTCCTGAGGATATTTTGCTAAAGTGTGGTGATGATCCGATTTCTACTATTGTTGATAACATTTATCCGAATTTTAAGAATATGATGCATGATCATGACTATTTACAAAGTATAGTTATTCTTGCACCCACATTATATGTTGTTAGGTCAATAAAGGAGCACATGATTCAGTTAAATGAAAAGGAATCACATACTTATTTGAGCTCCGACAGTCCTTGCAGATCTGATCTGAATGTTGATAATTTGACTAATGTCCATACTCCGAAATTTTTGAATAGTTTAATTTGATGTGTTTTGGTGTACCTGATCATGAATTGAATTTGAAAGTTGGAACGTTAGTAATGTTATTGAGAAATATAAATCACTCAAATGGCCTATGCAATGGAACCAGGTTTGTATCATTTCTTTTTAGTAACTTTTTATTTATTTATTTTTTATAGTTTAAAATTTTGCATTTGTTTTATCTATAATATTTTTTTCTATTGTTAGGTTGGTTATAACCAGGTTGGGTGATAAAGTTATTGAAGCTAAGATTCTAACTGGAAGTAATTGTGGACAACTGGTATTGGTACCGCGACTTACATTGACCTCTTCTGATCCTAGATTGCCTTTCAAGTTTCAACGTAGACATTTTCCGTTGATTGTGTCATATGCTATGACTATTAATAAAAGTTAAGGGCAGTCATTTTCTAATGTAGTGTTTTTTTTTTTTTTTAATCTGTATTTAGTCATGGTCAATTATATGTAGTTGTATCTAAAATAACAAATCGTCGTGGTTTGAAGATCGAGAAAATTTCATTTTACGTCCTGTAACTTAGGCCTAATCCAGTATATATCCTTTAAGTTTTCACTTTTTCAATTTAGGTCATTTTCGGTCCAATTTACATCCTTTTGGCCGGAAAATTGAAAATCCGGTCAAATAGTCCAATTTACGTCCTTTAAGTTTAAAAATTAATAATTAAAAATACTGAAAATCACATTAAATTTTATAAATTGTGAAAAATAAAAATTAGAAAATAATTAAAAAAAAATTAATCTCATAAAAATATAAAATTCCAAAAAAATTTAGGAGCTCGTGCAAAACATTAATGGCTGACGAGTTAGAATCAGGTCTGCTGTTAATAAAATGTTAATACGTTTTATTATTCTTATAAGATTTTTAGAAATTTTAATGAGATTTTTTAGAAATTTTAATGAGATTTTAGAATTTCTTAATTTTTAAGTTACACATTTTTCAGTTTTTTGAAATGCATAATTTTTTATTTTTATTTTACACATTTTATCATTTTTAGAAATTTTAATGAGTTATTTTAAATTTAAATTCACAAATTTTTATAGTTTTTAATTTTAATGAGATTTTTGGATTTTTAATGATATTTTAAGATTTTTTAGAATTTTTAATGGGATTAAAAAAAAATTATTAAAATTTAATTTTTAAATTTAAAGGACGTAAATTGGACTATTTGACCGTAATCCCAATTTATTCCTCACATTCCGGTGAGTTTGAAAATTTTCCGGCCAAAAGGATGTAAATTGGACCAAAAATGATGTTAATTGAAAAAGTGTAAACTTAAAGGATATAATTTGGAATAGGCCTGTTGGTCCTGAAAGGAGTATATAACAAGTGTATGGGAGGGGGGGAATACACTTGTATGCAAATTCTTTTCATCTTTGATCAAACCAGAGTTCAGCAATGTTGTCTTGGACAACTCTGCTGGAGATGTATAACCTTTTCAAAGATAACCAAGCCACTAAGCACTATTGAGTACTTAGTTGAATGAGTATCTAAGTTTGTTATGAGTGCGGAATTAGTGGTTGGCCCTTTAGTTCAAACTCCTTTAAATTCTGAAATCACTTAAGCAAGATAGTCCAGTTCAGGGAACTTGTCCAATACAGTTTTTGCACAGTCTTTGAATAAATGTTCTTTGAAAGATCAGTTTTGTGTGCAGTGTTGAATGTATGAGAGTACTTTGAAAGTAAATCAACACAAGAGTTTATAATGGTTCAGAGACTCAAGCTCCTACATCCACTTTCCCTGATTTAACAGGATAATTCCTTCACTCTTGGAATTAACTTGTTTTATAGTGCCAAGGTGCACTTGATCAAGAACACCACTCCTTGGTGAATTGATCCCTAGGATGTCTAGAGTCCTAGTACCCTCTTCTCAACTCAGAGCTGAACTGTTCTTCTCTCAACAGTCAGCTCCTACCACTTCTACTACTACAACTTTCTCACTTTCTCACTTGAAAGAGGTAAGGGTTGAAGTAAGGTTCCAACTAATGAGATATCCTTTACAATGAAGGTCAGTGTATAAGGATAGGATATCTCTTCTAAGCTTGTATGGATATACAATGGGGTTCAGCTTAGATGAAGTGTATGAAGACTAAGATAGTCTCTTTGAAAGCTTGAATGTTCTATGAGCTTCAGAATACTTGTGTAGTTGGATTCTGTTGAGGTGCTTTCAAATGGTCTTCACACTTCTGTATTTATAGACAAATTTGAGGATTTGCCCGTTGGAGAGGCAGTCCCAAATTGCTATAAATGTCTTCCTTGAGTTCTTCAACCTGGAAGACAGATTCTTGATAGTGACATGTCCTCATTTGGGTAATAAACGGCTTGTAAGACTTTGTCTTCATTCTCCAGCACTCTTCCCAATGTCTGACTTTAAGATTCACTTGTTAGGACTTGGACATGGCTTCTGAAGGTTGATCCAATGATAGGACAACATTCCTTATCAAATGGACAACTCTGCTTATCACTATCAGCATACATGCTTATCAGCATAGTTGGCTTGCTCTTCTTTAGATGACTTGGCTCTTTTCCTTTGCTTCATGTAGATGTGATCTCAGCATGATTCAATGAAGTCTTTTAGGGTGTAGTTGTCTTTATCTTTTCAGCATAGTTGACTTTCAAGCTTCAGAACGTTTTGTTCTGATTTAATTGTGCTGAGACAACTCTTCTGGACAACTCTCCTGATCAGCATACTTGGCCTTTAAGCTTCAGAACCTTTGTTCTTGTTTTGATTGTGCAGAGACAACCTCTCTGGACAACTCTTCTGATCAGAGCATTTGAATATACTTGGCCTTTAAGCTTCCAGAACATTTGTTCTTGTTTTAATTGTGCAGAGACAACTCCTATGGACAACTCTCCTGATCAGCATACTTGGTCTTCAATAGACTTAGTGATTATTCCAGAATTTGAGCCTTGAGGGGACTTGATCTTGATGGTCTTCAAAGCATATGTTCCCCCTCAAATTGTGCATCTATACAACTAAGAGCTGCCTAACACATCAGCTTCTCATCTATCCTTATTCTATGTGTTCTAACAATCTTAGAACATAATCATCTTGACTTAGGCATGTCTCAGGGGGTTTTTGGTATTTAATCAAAACATTTATCATTTTATTCCCAACAATTTCCCCCTTGTTGATGATGC
This sequence comes from Galeopsis tetrahit, assembly GCA_963675135.1. Taxonomy (NCBI): domain Eukaryota; kingdom Viridiplantae; phylum Streptophyta; class Magnoliopsida; order Lamiales; family Lamiaceae; genus Galeopsis; species Galeopsis tetrahit. The sequence goes on from OY776127.1 coordinate 33,399,492, forward strand.
CAAAACCTATACATTTTATGCAAAAGTGACTTGACTACACCTATTACATTTATCTTCAGAAGACATGACTAGAGTCAATTTTGCTGAAAAAGAATGTGTTAGTGTACTCACTATTCATGTTGCAAATAGGTTTCAAGGATAGGCATAGAGAGATTTCTGTAACAGTGTTTCGATTCAAAGGATGTTCAACTATCATTCATTCAAAAGTACATTACAAGCATGTTGATAGTTGAAGTTAACATATCAGAGCATGAATTCAAAACACTATTACATCAGAGCATATACTAAATACTTAATAACATCTAGATCTTCAAGTATCAGAGCAAAACTTATATTAGAGCATATCAGAGCAAACAAATTTTCAAAGCACATCAGCATTCTTGACCAGACTTCAGCATAGATGACCAAATAAACATATCTTCATATAAGATAAGTTTTCAACCACCAAAAAAGGTCAGAAGACTTAGCCATTTTAGAGATCATCTTCTTTAGGTGACACCATCCCATATTGTGCCCACACTCTTCTTTTCAGCTCCATGGCTTCTTGGTTGGTTCCTTTGGGTCCAAGGGTCATCTTGTTGAACTTGAGGATCTCTAGAAACTCTCTCAGGATCCTTGACTGGTCAATACATCCTTCAAGCTTTGGAGGCATGTAAATGATTGGCTTGGGAGCATTGAGTTCAATTCTTGCAATATCAGCAGCTGCAAGCAATTGTTGATACATCTCTCTGTAATACTCTATCATGAACTCAGCAAAGGAAGAGTTGGCATCTCCTCCATTCCATCTGTCAATGACATAATAATAATAGACAAACTCCCTTTTAGCCTCTTCCCATGTGTCATTCAGCTGAATGGGCACCCATTTATCCAAGTGTGGATATTTGGTGTCCATTGGGATCAGTAGCTGGGGCTTCATTTTGCTGTAGGTTGCTCTCCTTCTTCTTGGCTTTTGGAAGTCAGCTCTTCTCTTATCTCCTGCTCTGTTGGCCTCATCCATCAAGTCCATTTTCTCTTGGGCCCTCATCATGACCAGTTTCTGTTAAGTTTCAGGGTCTTTGCCATACCCTTCATGAAACAACTTTGATGGATCAAGAGCTAAGACAGTAGTCTTCTTTTTGGGCTCAGGTCCAAATCCTTCAGCAAACAACTCTTCAATATTTTCAGTGGACTTGGGATCTTCAACACTCTTGTCAGTTTCAGAAGATTTATCCTTTTCAGCACTCTTGGATACTTCAGCAGTTTTGTCTTTTTCAGCATTCCTTGCCTTTTTGGAAGTAGGCTCATCATCATCAATTCTGAACTCAGGGGGCAGATCAAGGTTGTTGGGAAAATCAGTGAATGTTTCAGCTTTTCTTTTATTTCCTTTGGCCTTCTTAATCTTTCCTCTAGTTTGGACACCTTCAGCATCTTTGTCCAAACCAGATACCTCTCCTCCTGGTCTTTGATGTAGCCTAACTCTTTCCTCTTGTGCTGAGGCCATTGAGTTCTTCAAGGCAATTGCTAACTGCTCTTCTTCATCCAAATCTTCTAAGTTCAGCACTGCTGGCTCTTTTCCTTTAACTCCAGGAACTTTGTCCTTTCCCTTGACTGGGCTTCCAATGACTAAGGCACCTTTTGCTCTTGCTCTTTCCCTTTCCCCCTTTTTGGCAGCATCAAAGCATTGAGGTTTGAGCTCACTCATGGTTATAGCCATCAGGGATTGGGCTTGGTTTAGAGACTTCATCTCTTCCAACAGATATACATTCTCACCATGTATATTCTGCATCCTATCACTGCTCAAGCTAAGGAAAGCTAGAACAGGCTTCATCTTTTGTTGGACAACCTCCTCCAAGGTTGCTTTCAAAGATGCATCAAGTTGGGCCTTAAGAAGCTCAGTGAGGTTGGCCACTGCACCTTCAGCAATGTTGGCCATCCCTTCTTGGGAAAACTTTTCTGAGGCTGTTTTTACCATAGCAAGCATTTGTTCCTCAGCTCTTTTTCTTTGCAATGTTGTCTTCTTTCCAAGTGCTTGTTTAACAGTTAGTCTGAGAGCTTTGACATTGGCATTGTGATTATCTCTCAGCAGCTTTTGTTCCTTCTTGACCTCCTCTGAGATGGATTCCATGGTGGATTTGGCTTTTTGAACTTCAGTGGAAATGGTTTGGAGACCAGTTTCCACGCCACTTATCCTTGCTTCCAAAGTGGGTAGCACCACATCCTCAGAGCCTGTTAATCTCATCTCCACAGATGCTAGAGTTCTTCCTTACTCATTCAATGCTCCTGATGTTTCAGCATGAGTAGATTGGACTTGATGAGCCAAGGAGTCCAACTTCTCTGACTGCATTCCAAGCAAGGCTTGTGCTGAGCCTGTGTCCACTTGGATGGGAGCATCTGTCAAGAACTCATTTGTAAATATTTGGTCAAGGGAAATACCTGCAATATTGGACAGATAATAAATGTTAGGAAATAAACACTCATCCCCCTCAATTTCTTTTTCATAAGACTCTAATACATCAACAACCTTCTTCTCATTTTCAACTCTTTCTTTTCTTCCTTCATGTAAAATGTCCTCACCCAAGGAATCAGGCCTCCTTTCATCAAGGGATTCTTGAAGTTCAGATTTGACTTCAAGAATAACCTGTCCTTCCTCACTTATACCACCCTCTATTTGTGGTACACTCACTATCTTAGTGATCACAACCTCTCTTTCATCCTCTACTCCCTCTGATTTTTTGACTAATCTCTCCTTTTCAACACCTTCACCTAGACCTGCAACATCTCCACCTTCAACAAGGTTCAAAGATGGCAGTTGCGGGGAGATCACAGTGCTTATTGCAGCAGCCACTGAGTCATCCTGAATGATTAAGGGCTGATCAGTGTCCAACTCTTCTGACACTGAATAGGCCTTAACCAAACCAGCCTCTAATAAAGGAACCTCAACATCTTTAGGCTGTGCCTTGGGTTCAGAAGAACCTTCATTGGCAGATGTATCTTTGGTTGTGTTACCACCCTTGGTCAACACCTCTAATGAAGCAGAGCCTTTCCTATGATAGGTTAGGAGGGGGGTTGAAGGCAGATTGGATTCAGAAGTGTTGGGATTGGTTTCAGGAGGATTGGGTTTTGAGGGGTTTGAGGGATCATCAGGGGAATCATCATCATTTGAGCTACTATCAGGGTGTTTGATGCCCTTAGCTTTTCTTTCCTTCTCCTCAATGATCTTCTCATCTACTAACTTTGCAAACACATTCTCATCAATGAGAAATCTTGTTTTTAGCACACCAGCAAAGTGTAGTAGTCTGCTTTCTTCTACTTGCCACCAGTTTGCACCCTTATCTTGGATGACTTGTGATATCTCCATTATTGTTTTGTCTTTAACATCCACAAGCATCCTCAAATCATGAAATGTCTTCTGAATTCTTGGAAATTCAGCAAGTTGTGGATACAAACTGTCCACAGTAGCCTTGGCTCCACCTCTGAGCATACTCTCATAAGTATACTTCTCCTCATCTCCACTTGAATGGGGACTTTGGGTTATAGGGGAGTTGGCTCTGTATTCTCCTAAACTGGCTTCAGGTAGGTTAAGTTCAGGAATATTGGCTTCAGAGGGGTTGGGTGCAGTTGAAGGTACTTCAATTGCTTTTGAGAGCAATGGATCTGAAGGGGTTTTGCTCAGGGGGGTTGGCTCATTGAGTGCAGATTCTAAAAGCTTTGAATAATTGAGCATGGATGAGTCAAAGGGTGATAGCAATCTTGTCTCATCTACAGCTAAATCTGCAAGCACATCTATCCCACTTCTTTGCACACTCCCATCTGGAGAATATCTCTGAGTAAGATTAACAGGGGTGATAGGTTGGTTGGAAGGGGTAATATGGGTTTCAGGGGAGTTGGGTTCAGGATTTTGGGTTTCAGGGATGTTGGCTTCTAAGGATTGGCCTTCAGGGATTTTGGACTCTGGGGTTCAAGAACCAGAAGAGTTGGTCCTGGACTTAGATTTTGTCCTGCTTTCAGCCCTGCTTTCCCTTAAAGCAATTTGAAGAGACCTTTCTTCCTGAAGTTCCAGCACCTTCTCAGTGGGCTTGGCCCTTCTCTTGCTAGCCCTACAGCTCCCACTACCTTCAACTTCTTTCTCTTCCTCAGGGACAACTTCCCTGGGCCTCTTATCACCCTTGTGCTTTTGCCATGTTTCATTGTACTTCTGCCTCAACTCTTCAGAGTGATCAGATGGCACTTGCACTCCTTCTTCTGCCACTTCATCAACTTCAATTGAAGCTCCTAAGGCTTCTTCTGAGAGTACTTGAGACATTTTTCTTGTCTTCATAGCTTTGGCCTTTGTCCTCTTTTTCAACTTTGGTTTCTCCTCAACCTTTTCTTCAGCAGATTTGGCCAGAAGCATCCTTCTTTGCTCAGTTTTCTTGCTGGGCTTTCTGAACAGTATTTTCTGGGCAGGGAAAGGTTTGGCAAAGGTCTGCATCTCAGAGTAGTGAGCAAACTTTTCAATCAAGAGACTTGCCCTGGTGCAATATCTCAGATTTCCTTCCATCACAACCTTGTTGTGAGCTCTTACTTTGAACTTGGCTTTTTCCTTCATCATTTCAGACAAGATGAAGGTCCTCCAGTTGAACTTGATGCCTTTGTCACTGGCATCAATCACAGCTGCCATAATCCTTATCCTTAGATGGCTTACTTGCTCTAAACTTCCAGTGTTGCTGAGCAAACTCTTTGCTACAACCTCAAAACAGGGTAAGAAACTTTGGTTTGAGGGTTCTCTTGTGTTGTGTAGAGGATAATGGCCCTGGAGTGATAAGCCAATCTTGAGCAATTTCTTGCTCAAGTTCATTTCCATAAAATTCTGGATTCCTTCCCTCTGAAGGCAATCCAAAAGCAGCATCAACTTCCTCCTCAGAAAATTTCACTCTGTGAAATCTTTCCTCCTCTTCTCATTCTGCTACAAAGGACAGTCTTGTGGCAACTTCTCCATCTTCAGGTTTGCCTCTCCATTTGAGAAAAGCAAAAAACTCTACCATGTAGGATTCAAGGCAGGAGTCTGGCTTCTCTTGCATGAACTTCTGGAGACCTGCCCTCCTCAACCATCTTAAGGTTGGAACTACTTCAGGTTCCTCACTTTCAAAAGAGAGGATTGGTTCAAAAGTGAGGTTGTTCTTGTGGCTGAGATAGCCAAAATCAAGGTCAAGTTCCTTGTTGGTGAAATCAACAACCATCTCTGGTTTTTCTTTGGGAGCCATTGAAGGTTACAGAGAGAAATTTAAGAAGGTTTAAAGAAGGTTTAAGAGAGTTTGAAGAAGATGAAAGCTAGGGTTTTGAATACTTGGGGACGAAGTGTTTGTGGAGGTTCTTAAGACTTGTGAATACTCTAAAAAGAATGTTTGTCAATGAGTTGGTGAAGTCTTGAGGTAATTCAACGGTTAACAAAAATGGAAAACAAGATTGGACGGCCAGGATTGATTTCACGGGAGTTGTCCAATTTTGATCCAATGGTTAAAAATCAATGTAACAATGAGTAATTGGTTTAATTCAAAACGTGGAGGTTATTTAATATTAGTTAATGGTTGGAGAGTTTTCAAGGTAGATCATGTCTTGAAAAGGTGTAATGCAAACAAGAGTAAAATCTTGGCATTTAATGCATGGAAAGTGACCTTTTGGGTGGGAGACAAATTTAAATCCTAAAAAATGATATTTGTATATGGAATGGGACAGATTTCGAAATAGGCAATGATTACCCAAAATAGGTGCTTATCAGACCAAGATTTGGTTTGATAACTAGGACAACTTATCTGACCCCACTTGGACAAGTGTCCTGAAAAGATGTGGACAAGTGTCCTGAATTTCAATGGACAAGTGTCTTGAATGATTTAGGTCATCTCTTCTGAATTTCAGTAGACTTGACCAAGTCTGCTGAACATCATTTATGTTCCCCTTACTCCCAATAATTTCAGTGGAGTTTACTTGTCCAACTTCCCTGGATCAAGTAATCCCAATTCTACTGATAGCTCCAGAAATCTTGCCTCTGCAAGTGGCTTAGTCAATATATCAGCTTTTTGATAATCTATGCGGATTTTCACCAACTTTGTGTCCTTCTTCTCCACATGGTCTCTAATGAAGTGATGCTTGATATCCACATGCTTGCATCTTGTGTGTAATACAGGATTCTGTGATATTGCAATAGCACTGTTATTGTCACAGAATATAGGCACTTCAGTAGAGTTCACATTGTAGTCTCTTAGTTGTTGTCTCAGCCATAGAATCTGAGCACATCAACTTCCAGCTGCAACATATTCAGCATTAGTGGTGGAGGTAGCCACTGTATTCTGCTTCTTGGAGAACCAAGATATGAGTTTGTTGCCCAAGAATTGACATGTCCCTGAAGTGGACTTTCTGTCAATTCTACATCCTCCATAATCAGCATCTGAGTAGCCAGTTAACTCAATGTTGTCATCAGCAGGGTACCAAAGGCCTAGGTTTTCAGTGCCTTTGAGATACCTCAAGATCCTTTTTGCAGCCTCAAGATGGCTTTTCGTAGGATTTGCTTGAAACCTTGCACAAACACCTACTGCAAAGGTGATGTCAGGTCTGCTGGCAGTGAGATAGAGAAGAGATCTAATGATTCCTCTATACTCAGTAGAGTTGGTTGGAACACCACTCTCATCAGGGTCCATCTTCCAATTTGTGTTCATTGGGATCCTTACTGGCTTGCTAGTTGTACACCCAAATTTCTTGATCATTTCTCTGGTGTACTTAGCTTGATTGATGAAGATTCCTTCTTTCGATTGCTTGACTTGAAGTCCCAAAAAGAAATTCATCAAACCCATCATGGACATCTCAAACTTGCTTTGCATGAGCTTGGAGAACTTCTCACACAGCTTCTCATTGGGGGATCCAAAAATGATGTCATCCACATATATTTGGACAAGCAAGATGTCCTTTCCTTCAGTGATTCTGAAGAGAGTTTTGTCCACAGTTCCTTTGATGAAACCATGATCCAAGAGGAACTGTGACAGTGTGTCATACCAGGCTCTTGGAGCTTGCTTGAGTCCATATAGAGCTTTCTTCAATCTGTAGACTTGATTTCCAATCTCAAAGCCAGGTGGTTGCTCCACATAGACTTCTTCTTTTAAAACTCCATTCAAGAAGGCACTCTTGGCATCCATTTGGTATACTTTGAACCTCTTGTGGGCTGCATAGGCTAAGAACAGTCTGATTGCTTCTATCCTTGCCACAGGTGCAAAGGTCTCATCATAGTCAATGCCTTCTGATTGACAATAGCCTTTTGCCACTAATCTGGCCTTGTTTCTGACAATCACATCATTTTCATTCTTCTTGTTCTTGAACACCCACTTGGTTCCAATAACATCTTGATGTGAAGGTCTATCCACCAGCTCCCATACATCATTTCTGGTGAATTGGTTTAGCTCTTCCTGCATTGTTGTGATCCAGTTTGCATCTTGAAGTGCTTCATCAATGTCTTTTGGTTCCTGTTCTGATAAGAAACAACAAAACATAGCACTTTCACCATGAAAACTTCTGGTTTTGACTCCTATACTTGGATCACCAAGTATCAGATTGGTAGGATGGTCAGATAACCAAGTCCTCCTTTTTCTGATCCCTTCAATAGAGTTGTCCTCTACTAAAGTTGAGTCACCAGTGTTATAGAATTCAGGATAATTGAATGCAGGATCTAATTCAGGATCATATTCAGGGATGTTGTCCTCAATGTTTGGAACATTGGTATTTTCAACATTTATGGTTCCCCCTTGAGTATTGGATCCATTAACTACCTCAGCAGAGCCTGCTTCTTCATTGGTAGTTGTTACCTGAGGGTGAACTGGGATTGGATCATTCAGTTCATCATTTTCTTCAGTGAGGTTTGCTTCAGGAATATTGCCTTCAGGATTGTTGTCCAGTGTTGTGTTTTCAGGGAGATTGGCGTGGATAACATCTATGAATTCAGTGTCCTTGTCTTTTAGGCTCAATCTGGTTGTTCTTTGTGTGATCTCTTCAAGGTCCAGGTTTTTGTTCCTGATCTCAAAGATAGATTCATCAAACACAACATGAGGTGTTTCTTCCACAACAAGGGTTTTCTTGTTGTAGACTCTGAAAGCTCTACTGATTTGAGAGTATCCAAGAAATACTCCCTCACCAGATTTGCTGTCAAAGGCTTTCAACTGTTCTTTCCCATTATTGTGAATGAAACACTTACAACCAAATATGTGAAAGTATGACACTTTAGGCAGTCTTCCTTTCCAGAGTTCATAGGGGGTTTTGCCTTGCCCCTTAGTAATCAAACATCTATTCTGAGTATGACATGCAGTATTTATAGCTTCAGCCCAAAACCTCTTGGGTAGATTAGAATCATCAATTAAGGTTCTAGCAGCTTCTTTTAAAGTTCTATTCCTTCTTTCTGCAACTCCATTTTGTTGAGGAGTTCTAGCTGCTGAGGTTTCATGAGCTATTCCATTTGAGGTGCAATACTCATTTATGTATGAATTTATGAACTCAGTGCCTTTATCAGATCTTATCTTGATAATGCTAAGGCTTTTCTCATTTGACAGTCTCTTTAAAAGTTCAGGCAGTTTGACTTGTGTTTCCTTCTTATTAAGGAGAAATACTACCCATGTGAACCTAGAGAAGTCATCTACTACTACCAATGTGTATTTCCTTCCATTTATGCTTGAAGGGGTAATTGGTCCAAATAAGTCCATATGTAAAACTTCAAGTACCCTTTCAGTAGAAATGACTGGTTTTCCTTTAAATGAGGCTTTAATCTGTTTTCCTTCTTGGCATGGTTTACAAACATGCTCTTTAATGAAGTCCTCATTGGGTAGTCCCTTTACTAATGCATTTCTAGCAAGTTTGTTCATTTATTTGAAGTCAAGGTGGTTTAGCCTTTTATGCCATAACCAACTTTGTTCACTAGAGCTCTTAGCAATGAAACATGCAGCATCAGTAGACTTGTCCCAGTCTGCAAAATACACATTTCCTTTCCTAGTTCCAGTCAATAGAGTTTGTTGAGTCTTATCTTTGATTAAGCATTGTCCACTTGAGAACTCAACATTGAAATCTTTATCACATAATTGACTGATACTTAGGAGGTTATATTTGAGACCAGCTACATAAGACACATTGGATACTTTGATGTTACCAATCATCAAAGTACCATAACCTTTTGTTGTTGCTTGTGAGCTGTCTCCAAATGTGACATTTGGGCCTTCTTTTTCAATAAAATCAGTGAGGAGTTCCTTGTTTCCAGTCATGTGCCTTGAGCATCCACTGTCAAGATACCATGCCGACTTTTTACTCATACTCCTCTTCTTGTGGCCCATAGGTACCTGCAATTAGCAAGTTTTAGGTACCCTTTAAATTTTGGGTCCTGAGAGGTTAGCTGTACCTTTAGGAACCCAAACTTGTCTAATTACCCTGATTGATTCAAGGTGGCTAAGTTGTTTTCCTTGTGCATCAACATACACTGCCTTTCCCTTAAATGCCTTTGGGAAGGTGTGTGTGAAAGTGTTAACTCTGTAAGTTTCAGGAGAGTTGTCAAATCTCCTGAACTTATGAGTTCTTTGAGTAACTTGATGAAATCTTTGAGGAAAGGCCTTTTTATGACCATTACCCTTTGGCATGAAGGGTTTTGGTTGTCTCATTTTATTCTGCCTTTGAGGATGGTTGTCCTTAGGTCTATTCAGTTGAGGCTTTCTCAGAAGAGTTGGCCTTGGCTGATTATACCTTGGATAACTCCTCTGAACATTGTTCAGTAGAGTTGCCCTTCCAATGTGTCTACTCTGCTGATCAACATTCCTCTTGCGTTCAGGGACTCTGGCCATTTCCTTAGGTTTTGACCTAGTCTCCTGAAACACTTAAGTTGGCAAATCATCCATTTTGCCCTTTCCTTTGTTCAGTGGCTGAATTATTTCATTTTCAGCTTGTTGTGCCACTGATTTGACAAAGATTTTCTTAGTGTTACTTGTAGAAGCAACACTAAGACAAGGTGAAGATTCAAATGGATCAAAACCTAATCCACTTCTTTGAGCCATAGGTCTTTGATAACTTTGAATTTCCTCTATTGCTCTAGAGGATTTGTTCAAAGCAGACATCTTTAATTCCAGGCTCTCTTCACTTGATTTGAGAATGTCATACTCATGTGAGAGGTTTTCAAATTTTGCTTGAAGAATATTTAATTCAAACTCTTTTCTCTTCTGAGTAAGTAATTGAGCATCAATCTGTCCTTGTTGGTCAACTATCCTGAGATTTGCTTCCTCAAGCTCTCTCAGGACTTGTTGGTACAACTCAGTAGATTTAATGTGAACTACTGTCTCAGTAGGGTTTGAAAGCTCAATTGAAAGTCTTTCATTTTCCCTCACACAATTGTCATGAAATTTTTGCAATCTAGTGAAATCTTCCATCAACTTCCCAAAGGAAAGTTTCAAGTTGACTTCACTAGTGTTCTGTGATAAGAATGATGGTGAGCTAGAAGTGGAGGATACCTCATCATCCTCAATAGCCATGTTGCACACATCATCATCATCATCACTGTTAGAGAACACTCCATCAGAAGAGTTGAAGCTTTCAGCACTATCAGATTCATCACCAGCCATCATAGCTTTTCTGTTGGTGAACTTCCTGTCTCTTTTGGCTTGCCTCTCTCTTCTTTCTTTAGAGCTGAGTTCAGGGCAATCATACTGGAAGTGCCCTTTTTTCTTGCAGTTGTAGCACAGATCCTCATCATCATCTTTCTTGGATTCATCTCTTCTTTTGGATGATGAAGGTTCAGCTCTACTGGACCTTCTCCTATCAGAGTACTTGTCCTCTGATCTTTTCTCTTCAGGGTTTTTGTCTTCAGCCTGTGCTTCAGGAGAGTTGTACCTTTTCCTGAATTTGTTGTCTTGGTAGAATTTCTTGTATCTACCAAACCTTGAGTTGAGCTTGTCAAACCTCCTTGCCATAAGAGCCATTTCTTCCTTCATTTCAGCCTTAGAGACTGACTTTGATGATCTTGGAGTGGGTTGCATTTCAGGTTCAGCAACTTTGGCTTTAAATGCCACTCCTTTGACTGGTAAGGAAGTCTCTTCTGCTGGCTTTCTTCTATTGAGGTCAAACTCATAGGCTTTGAGTTCTGAGAAGATTTGTTGCATGGGCATGGTAGAGAGATCCCACTTTTGAGTGAGACTTCTCAGGATCTTCAAGCCAACTTCTCTCTTGGAGTACACCTTGCCCAATGAGTTGATCTCATTCATCACATCAGTGAATCTACCAGCAAACTTGTCAATGGATTCTTCAGACTCCATTGTGAATTGTTCAAACTTCTGCACAGCAACTTGGAGCTTATTCTCCTTGATCTTTTCTGTACCCTCACACATCTGAGCAAGAGTATCCCAAATTTCTTTGGCAGTTGTGCAGTGGTAGACTCTACCCATGATTGCATCTGGAATTGTTTGGTAGAGAGTGTTCATAGCTAGATAATTCAGATTATCTTTCCTCTTCTCCTCTGTGGTGAAGTCATCTTCATCTTTAGGAATTACATCCCTTGTGTCTGCTCTTTGCTCATCAGTCAATCTGGGGTTGAGTTGTGTGAACACATAGGGTCCTCTTGTAATCACCCTCAGCATATCAGTGTGTAGAGAAGCAAGATGAGCTCTCATTCTGATTTTCCAGAAATCATAATTATCAATTGAGAACATGGGTAATTTGTGATGTAATATATGGTTGACTGGATTGGTAGTCATGTTGTCCAACCCTTGAACAGCAGGTGGAGGAACAGCATTCATGTTTTGTTCCAGATTCTGATTTTGGTTCTGGTTTTGGTTTTGATTTTGTTGCTGATTCCTGTTATGGCCTCTTGCCATACACCTTCAATATAGGGGTTAGACAGTAGATATACACAATTTCAGAAGAATCAGTTCAGTGACCACACAAAATATGTGATTTTGAAAATCAATATGGATTTTCAGAAGCAGTGGTCTTTGAACCCCTGCTCTGATACCACTTGTTGGTCCTGAAAGGAGTATATAACAAGTGTATGGGGGGGAATACACTTGTATGCAAATTCTTTTCAGCTTTGATCAAACTAGAGTTCAGCAATGTTGTCTTGGACAACTCTGCTGAAGATGTATAACCTTTTCAAAGATAACCAAGCCACTAAGCACTATTGAGTACTTAGTTGAATGAGTATCTAAGTTGGTTATAAGTGCGGAATTAGTGGTTGGCCCTTTAGTTCAAACTCCTTTAAATTCTGAAATCACTTAAGCAAGATAGTCCAGTTCAGGGAACTTGTCCAATACAGTTTTTGCACAGTCTTTGAATAAATGTTCTTTGAAAGATCAATTTTGTATGCAGTGTTGAATGTATGAGAGTACTTTGAAAGTAAAACAAGCTCCTACATCCACTTTCCCCGATTTAACAAGATAATTCCTTCACTCTTGGAATTAACTTGTTTTATAGTGCCAAGGTGCACTTGATCAAGAACACCACTCCTTGGTGAATTGATCCCTAGGATGTCTAGAGTCCTAGTACCCTCTTCTCAACTCAGAGCTGAACTGTTCTTCTCTCAACAGTCAGCTCCTACCACTTCTACTACTACAACCTTCTCACTTTCTCACTTGAAAGAGGTAAGGGTTGAAGTAAGGTTCCAACTAATGAGATATCCTTTATAATGAAGGTCAGTGTATAAGGATAGGATATCTCTTCTAAGCTTGTATGGATATACAATGGGGTTCAGCTTAGATGAAGTGTATGAAGACTAAGATAGTCTCTTTGAAAGCTTGAATGTTCTATGAGCTTCAGAATACTTGTGTAGTTGGATTCTGTTGAGGTGCTTTCAAATGGTCTTCACACTTCTGTATTTATAGACAAATTTGAGGATTTGCCCGTTGGAGAGGTAGTCCCAAATTGCTATAAATGTCTTCCTTGAGTTCTTCAAACTGGAAGACAGATTCTTGATAGTGACATGTCCTCATTTGGGTAATAAACGACTTGTAAGACTTTGATTTCATTCTGCAGCACTCTTCCCAATGTCTGACTTTAAGATTCACTTGTTAGGACTTGGACATGGCTTCTGAAGGTTGATCCAATGATAGGACAACATTCCTTATCAAATGGACAACTCTGCTTATCACTATCAGCATACATGCTTATCAGCATAGTTGGCTTGCTCTTCTTCAGATGACTTGGCTCTTTCCCTTTGCTTCATGTAGATGTGATCTCAGCATGATTCAATGAAGTCTTTTAGGGTGTAGTTGTCTTTATCTCTTCAGCATAGTTGACTTTCAAGCTTCAGAACATTTTGTTCTGGTTTAATTGTGCTGAGACAACTCTTCTGGACAACTCTCCTGATCAGCATACTTGGCCTTTAAGCTTCAGAACCTTTGTTCTTGTTTTGATTGTGCAGAGACAACCTCTCTGGACAACTCTTCTGATCAGAGCATTTGAATATACTTGGCCTTTAAGCTTCCAGAACATTTGTTCTTGTTTTAATTGTGTAGAGACAACTCCTCTGGACAACTCTCCTGATCAGCATACTTGGTCTTCAATAGACTTAGTGATTGTTCCAGAATTTGAGCCTTGAGGGGACTTGATCTTGATGGTCTTCAAAGCATATGTTCCCCCTCAAATTGTGCATCTATACAACTAAGAGCTGCCTAACACATCAGCTTCTCATCTATCCTTATTCTATGTGTTCTAACAATCTTAGAACATAATCATCTTGACTTAGGCATGTCTCAGGGGGTTTTTGGTATTTAATCAAAACATTTATCATTTTATTCCCAACAAGGCCTAAGTTACAGGACGTAAAATGAATTTTTCTCTTTGAAGATCCTGTTATGTCATGACAACAATCGTGATTGTAATATCACAAAGAACGTAGCGTTTCATAAAGTTTTTAGAAATGTATGATTTTATAATAATTTAATATTTAAGTTTGATAAATTTTACGTTACTTATTTTTAATAAGTAATTACTATTAATTTTCGATTATCTCATTATTTAATTGAAGGCAATTTATGTCACCAAAATTACCGTAATATTCTTTAACATTTTATAGTAATTTAATAATTTTGTTGTATTATAAATATACATATATTTAACTTCACATTAATTTTATTTATTCGTATGCTAAATTTAAATTTATATAGTACTCCCTCCATCCAATTTTATTATGCACACTTCTCCGGGCACGAGTTTTAATGAATATTGATTAGTTTATTCATAAAGTAGATAAGTTGAGGGTATGATAGGGTATTGTGGGGTCAAATAAATGATTGTTTATGAATAAAGTGAATGACAAAGTGGGTAAATAAGTGATGGTAGGAGGGTGGAGATAAAATAGTATGAATAGTATTGTTTCCAAAAAGGGTATGGGCATAATAAAATTGGACAACCAAAAAAGGAAAGTGAGAATAATGAAATTGGACGGAGGGAGTATAAGACATCAATGTAACAAGAGTTTTAAGATTAATGATTTAGCTAACATCTTATCAATGTTTATTTTATTATTTTTATAAATTCGATATAGTATTATAAATATTAGTTAACAATAATTAATTTTTCTTATGATAATATATATATATATATATATTAATATAAGTTAGTGGTATTATTATAAAATTAACACACATTATAATTAACACACACTCCTGGACCGGTAATTCCTAGTTTTTGTATCCGGTCCCATGTGGGCAGCTTCTCATGGATCGCTCTCCATATGACTGTAGAGCGCCGCGGGGGTATATAGGAGGCCCAAATCCAATTGCCCCAGCTTACCTCCGGATAATGTGGCCTAACTTCATCATAAGTAGAGCCTGCCGTCAGATCCCTATGAATTGAGTATGGCCATATCTGTTGGTCTCGCCCCAAGACAAAAACGACTTTCATAATGTCCGACACAATATTCAGATAATTTTGCACAAACGTTTCCTCGAGTGCCCATGACCCGTCTGTTATGTATTCTGAGATGTGGAAGTTGTAGTGTTGTCGAAACTCATGTGGCATGTGAATTCAATCCGCTATTTTATATCCGAGCCAATTATCCACCCAAAATCTTACTGAAGAGGGAGTCCCTGGAACCCATTGCACATGCTTTTCGATATGTATCATCTGTGTGCGGATCCCCTTCCCTATCGAGGATGGCACTGCCTGCGATCTCAGCTTTCCCACTGTCGTGAATCTGTCTCTTAAGAATTGCATGGGGACGCTTGCATCTGTTCGGATGTTCCATGCCAGCTTGCGGAGATACGCAACGTTCGCGCTAACAATAGAGCGCACACCTAAACCCCCTTCCCGTTTTGTTGCAATAACTTTCGCCCATGGGACAGAGCCGTGCCCTCTTCTGTCTATATCTCCAGTCCAGATAAAGTTTCGCATGGCCTTTTCAACTTTGTAGAGCAGCGTGGGTGGTCATTTATACACCATCATGGTGTGTACCATAGAAGAAGTGATCACGTGATTCACCAAGAAAACGCGTCCGACCATTGATAGGGAATTCCCTTTCAAAGTTGAAAATTTTGCTAGAATTATGTCAGTGATTGGTTTTAGCTGCGCTGACCGCGGCACACCTTTAAATAACGGATCCCCCAAATAAGTAAAAGGCAGCGATCCGGTACTCATATCCATCAATCTCCGTATGTATTTCTTGTTACTGTGCCTGACATATTTCCCGTAGTAAACTCGTGATTTTCTGGGGTTGAATTTCTGTCATGATAGATCTCCAAAGAGCTCCAAAACATTTTTAACAGCTCGTATGCTCCCACGGTCTGCCCGACAAAATATAAGGATGTCGTCCGCGTATAATAAGGTAATTGGACAAGATAAGCCGCGCCGGACAAATACCGATTTCAGTCTGCACGCTTGAGCTTCCGCGTTTAAAAGCTCGATCAAAACTTCCCCTGCCAGACAAAAGAGAAGCGGGGATAACGGATCCCCTTGGCGCACACCCTGCGAGCAGGCAAAATACCCATGCAATTGTCCATTGATGAGAATTGATAGCCTTGCGGATTTCTTGTGCTCATATCCATCACACCTTTAAATAACGGATCCCCCAAATAAGTAAAAGGCAGCGATCCTGTGCTCATATCCATCAATCTCCGTATGTATTTCTTGTTACTATGCCTGACATATTTCCCGTAGTAAACTCGTGATTTTCTGGGGTTGAATTTATGTCCTGATAGATCTCCAAAGAGCTCCAAAACATTTTTAACATCTCGTATGCTCCCACGGTCTGCCCGACAAAATATAAGGATGTCGTCCGCGTATAATTAGGTAATTGGACAAGATAAGCCGCGTCGGACAAATGCCGATTTCAGTCTGCACGCTTGAGCTTCCGCGTTTAAAAGCTCGATCAAAACTTCCCCTGCCAAACAGAAAAGAAGCGGGCATAACGGATCCCCTTAGCGCACACCCTGCGAGCAGGAAAAATACCAATGCAATTGTCCATTGATGAGAATTGATAGCCTTGCGGATTTCAGTAAACAAATAATAAGCTTACAGAAACTGCTACTGAAACCCAAACCTAGAAGAACTGCGATCATAAAATCCCATTTGATGGTGTCAAATGCCTTGCGGATGTCAATCTTCATCGCTAAGTTTCCATGCATCCTTGTTCGGTCCAGGCAGTTGATGCCTTTTGAGGCGACCGCTATCCCGTGGTGAATGTTTCTTCCCGGGATAAAACCGAATTGTAGCGGGGAGAGAGTTTCTGTCAAGAAGAGGCCCAATCTATTCGCGATAATTTTTTAGAATGCCTTGTATATAAAATTTCCCAAAACAATGGGTCTGAAGTCCTCAATTTTATCAGCTCCATTATGTTTCGGAATCAGGGTCACCAAGTTCGAATTTAAGCCATGCGACAAGAATGCAAATCGGAAAAAATATTGCCCTGCCCTTATAATATCCTCTTTAATGATGTTCCATGATGCTTGATAGAACGTGCCGCCAAAGTCGTCTGGTCCGGGCGCACTATTTGGCGAAAACGTGAAAAAGGCTGATCGAATTTCCTCCCCCAATGGGATACTGGTCAGGGTGTTGTTATGCTCCAAAGTGACCTGAGAGCGGAAGGTGATCGGGAGCATAGATTCCTCTCTTGCAGCTGCTGAGAATAGTCCCTTATAGAAGCCCAGGACGTGCCGCACAATATCATCTTTGTTGGTGCATCGGATACCATCAATAACTAAAGCCTCCATTGGTTTTCGCACCTTCCTCAGTTGATTTAATTTGTGAAAAAAAATTGTGTTTCTGTCGCCATCCTTGAGCCATGTCACACAATTTTATTGGGCATATAGTGAGTGTTGTTGTCGCAGTAGTAGGCTCAGTGCAAGTTTTGCCTCAATCTCCTTTGAAGCGAGCCTCGCGGTGTACCCTGACCCACCAATTTTGCATTGAATATCCAATAGTTCTGTTTTTGCCGCTGCAATTTTTGAGTGAACATTCCGGAAAATATCCATGTTCCATATCTTTAAATCCCCTTTTAACCTTTTCAACTTGAGCTTAATAAGAGTGATTGGGTCCGGAGCCTGCACATAAGCCTCCCAGGAACGTTGAATTTCCACTAAACATCTCTTATCAAGTAACCACATTTTTTGAAATCTGAAGATTCCCCCTCGCGGAGGAGCTCCCACTGCACAGTCGAAGTGGATCGGGTGATTTGCTGTGATCGATGTCCAGTGTTCCAAAAAATCAGAAGAGGCCATAATTTTGTTCAAACGTGAGGCAACCATACTCCCGTCTTTACGTCGGACTACCCAAGTGTACGCAGGCCCCGACACATCCACCTCTAGTAAATTGGAGTCCGCCAAGAAGGTTCGAAGGTCCCGACAAGCCGATGGGCTAGGCCCCATGGCACCCACATGTTCATGCACCCCCAAAACCGCATTGAAATAACCAATCAAACATAATGGTTTTAGTTGTAGAGCAACAATCTGTCGCCACAAGTCTCGTCGATGATGTGGATCTGTAGCAGCATGAATAAACCCAAAGTAAAATTCAAAGTTGTTGATGGCAGTACTGATGACGATAATCTGGTCTGTGAAACCAATAATTGTCGAGTTGCAAAACACCCAAATGTTGGGTCGCTTGTTCTCCCTCTCATTTTCAACCAAGAATTGGACTCCAATAGAGCTCCAGAAAGAGCTTGCAATACTTTGTAGACAGACTTTTGGCTCTACAATGACCAAAAAGTCTGGCTTGAGGGAGTGGCAATGGCTTCTCAACAGGTCTTGCGAAGCGACGTTCCCGACTCCCTGTATGTTCCAGTACAAAACTATCATTGGGTATCCTCATGGTAGTCGTGCTCAGGCGGCTCGAATTCTGGTTCTGAGTCATTGAAATCTGAGGTATCAACATCCCCCCAGTGGCCAAGCGCCGCATAAGCCATTCTCGTATATTTGGGGGATTCTGATTTCGAGACCGTGTTTATCTTTCGATCTTTCTCCATTTTGCTGGCTATCCGAAGAGCTTGCTCTATTTTATCGTATGATGGAGAAGCCCGTATAATCGATTTAAGACGATGTCCCAC
Source organism: Galeopsis tetrahit (assembly GCA_963675135.1). Lineage (NCBI taxonomy): Eukaryota > Viridiplantae > Streptophyta > Magnoliopsida > Lamiales > Lamiaceae > Galeopsis > Galeopsis tetrahit. The sequence continues at coordinate 33,417,988 of OY776127.1, forward strand.
CCCAAGGGTTGTGTGATACCCAAGCTTCTCACTACTCATTGACCAATATAATTCATGCATTGAGCCTTTTATATCATTTATGAGCTATTTTTTATATTGCAATATTTTATCTTGCATTTAAATTGCTTTTAAATATTGAAACTTATGTATATACTTTTAAGTGATTAGTAGTGTAATAACCCTATTATAATTATTTGGACATTATTAGAATTTAAGTGAGTCTTGTAATTAATTTAGGTGTAATTAGTATATATGATATCAGTAAGTTATAATACATATATTATATTTATATGATTTAAGATGTGCATATGTACAGGTTAGTGCATAAAATATATATATATATATATATATGAGAGTAGTGCACATATATTATAGGTGATTGTGTACTGTAGTAGTAATTATCCTAAATAAAATAAAAGCTTCTTAGAGAAGCTATTAGTTAGACGGCGGATAAACAAATATACATATCCTCAAAGCTCTTACCTTCCTAATATATACACGCACACGAGACCCGTTTAGCTCGAAGAAGAGAAAAAAAAAATATATATATATAAATAAAAAGGGAGAGCAAGAATTTCGCGGTTAATCATACAGGTAAGATTAAATCTTGTAGTTATGATTATTTCCAATAATGGAAGCATGTTAGAGCACGTAGGATTGTTAATTAGCTTATTAGTATAAAATAGGGTTTTGAGGCATTTCAGTCGAAGCATTTAGTTGAGAAAATTGGTTCTAATTTAATTAGTTAATTATTTGGAGTGATATTTATAGTTGATTTTATATAGATTGGAGATTCGACGGTGATAAGGGGGTTTAAGGATTCGAGTTATTGTTGTATATATATCACTCGAGGTAAGTAGAAATTCATTTGCAACTACAATGCATAAACATAGTATATTTTGAATTAATTGTGTTGATTGGTGATAATGTGAGTATTCTTTAATTAAGAAATTTGAGTTTTAAATAATCTTTTGAGCTTCGTGATTATTTTGAGTTGAATCTGTGAATTCAAAAGTTATTGTGAATTGAACCTGTGAGTTCAACGATATGTGATAATGTGAGATATCTTATGTTGCATTGCATTGCATTGAGCATACCATGAAAGTAAATGATGTGTTTTAGCCGCAAAGGAATAAAGTTGTAAATTCGGGTTATATTTATATTGGTCATGTGATGGTTTGTATACTGAGCTTATGCCAGTGTATATTGGTAAGTCTGGGGTTCCCAGCAATTGATTAGAAATTGAATTAGGCGAGTGTTAGAAATTGATTTAGGCGAGTGTTAGAAATTGATTTAGGCGAGTGTTAGAAATTGAATTAGGCGAGTGTTAGAAATTGAATTAGGCGAGTGTTAGAAATTGATTTAGGCGAGTGTTAGAAATTGAATTAGGCGAGTGTTAGAAATTGATTTAGGCGAGTGTTAGAAATTGAATTAGGCGAGTGTTAGAAATTGATTTAGGCGAGTGTTAGAAATTGAATTAGGCGAGTGTTAGAAATTGATTTAGGCGAGTGTTAGAAATTGATTTAGGCGAGTGTTAGAAAGTGATCGAGGTGGTTTCTGCTTACTGAGATTTATCTTACGTAGTTTATGCATTGTAGGTAACTTTGATTATCAGTGACTCTATGAACTTACTGGACAAGCTGTGGAGCCCCTACAGGATTTTGAGTGGCTGTGTACATAGATGACGACCTGTTGGGCGGGACTGTGGCTTATTTTGCTTCCGTTGTTGTGTTTTTTTTATTACGTATGGTATTGTATAACCTAATACATATTGGTACGTTGACTTTGAGGTGTTCGTGTATTTATGGTTTTGAAACCTTTTATACACATGTATGTAAACATGTTGTGTTTGAGTATGAGATGATGATGTGTGGTTTTAAAAAAAAAAAAAAAATTACAGTAGGTTTACAGGTTGTAATATGTTTAAATTCGTATGAATTTGAAGTTGAGTAAATGTGGTCGTGTCAGGTTGTCTCCGATGTATCCATACTGCTGCCCTTCGAGAACCTCTGGTTATCCCCCATATCCTCACGATTTTCATCCAATGGAGCGAAATTGTTCGAGAGTTGCGGTTCCCCCTGGGGGCCCTTCTTTCGTTCATTGTTTCCTTCAGGCGCACGTCTGTTTCTGCGGGGCTTTGAGAATCCTTGCTCAGGATTGGAGTATGCATCATCCAAAGGGTCTGCAAATGGTGGGGTTTCCTTCGCAACCTGCCTTTCATTGTCCCTTCGTCTAGTCTCACGTGTTGGTTGATATGTTTCATCACCACTTCGGTTTGTGCAGTCTGGGCCTAATGCCGGCGTTTTACGATTTTGCAGCACTCCGAGGAGTGTCCCACAATTGAACAATTTCGGCAGAACAAAGGTGGACGTTCTATCTTGAAGTACGCAAAAAACCCATGCCCTTTCCTCTCGATCACAATGCGATCGATATTTTCTTTAGAAAAGTCCAGTTCTACCAGAACCCTTACGAAGTGTCCCATTGAACCATCAAGGGATCTTTCATCAATTTTAATCAAGGTGCCCAGGGCATTCGCCATACCAGATATCAACGAATGCGTCCAATATTCGAATGGCAGTTCGTATATTCGGACCCAAACCTGCGCCAGTGAGGTGTTAACTTTGTATGGATTAAAGTTAGTTATCCATTTCGATATTCTGAAAATGCCCGGGTTGAGGGGCCAAATCTCCTTCTTAGTCGTTGATTCCATATCCACATCTTGATTGAAATGAATGTTGAAGTATCCAAGCCCTAGCGGTATTAGTTTCCATTGCCCTTGCAGGCCCATTCACGAGAGAGTGCATCCTTCAGATCATTCAAAGCCCAGGGTTTTTCTTTTCTTGCATTGATGATCCGACCAATGAACGAGTTTCGACACATATCTACTCGTGCTGCGTATTTTTTTTCGTCGATTGCGATAGAAACCAGATCTCCCTTTCGAACCAGCAAGAGGGGGGCTTTAGCGCATTCCGGCGCGATCGCCGCGGTCGCACCGTCTCCCTTCAAGAGGGCTTCCTTGAAGGATTTGTAGCCTGGATCAATCAATGATGGGACCGCCGTATCAGGCTGTTCTGGAATCGTCGCTCGCCCCCACAACATCTCCTTCAACCAGGGGTGTTCAACGCATAGGGCAGCAATCTTGGAGATCTTGTCAAGATCTTGATGGGTTATCTCAACCGAAGCCATGGACGCAAGAAACCCTAGGAGGGTTTAACAGAATCCGGAATCGCCAGATATACATGCGTGTATTTTGTTGGGAATATTTTAATTTAAACATATTTAAGATATATTTTTTTCTTTTTAATTATTAGATAATTATTACATTTTTTTTGTATTTTAAATTAATTGATAAGAACATGTGCTACATTTGATTAAAAATGAAAAGTATGGGTATGAAAGAAAAAATTTATGTTAAATTTGATAACAAAATGTAAAGTATGGGTATAATTTAGTTAAAAAGAAAAGTATGTGCTAAATTTAGTAAAAAGTTAAAAGTATGGGCTAAAATTGATTATTTGACCATAAATAAAGCTCAAACTTTTTTTGAAGTCTATTTAATTAAATAGGGCGAGATCAAACTTTTTCTTAGACCTTTTAAACACAACATACCGGCCTATTTAACTACTCTATAATTATATTTAAAAAAAAACTTGAATAATTTTTTTGAAACATTTGATAAATTTATTATTACTTTTATTTTTTTCATTTTGAGATTTAAAGAGTCCATTTTATAATTTAACGATGATAATAGTGTTGTATTTTTTTTCTAAATATAGTAATAAAACTAAAAAGACATTTAAAAGACTTTCACCTACTCCCTCCGTCCCAGAGAAGAGAAAGCTACCCAACTTTTCTTTTTTGTCCGTTCCAGAAAAAGCTATCCATCCCCTTTTTTGGTAACTATTTCCTTCACATTTTATTATATTTTTTCTTTCTCAATCACATCAATTATTATATTGATATTTCTTAACCTCCGTGCAGGAGCTCATGGGAGCTTTCCCTTGGACGGAGGTTAGAAAAAATCTACTCCGTACAAAAGAAATGTAGAGAGAGATCCACATCCTCAAACGGGCATAAAAGGCGAAAATCCAGAGTCCTCTATTTCAGAAATCTTGACTAAACCACAAACGAGCCACCACCACCAACTTGCACCTATTCCTATTCCTCCTCAACTAACGTGTACTATTGCTCCACCACTACCCACAAACACTAAATCCCTTAAAACAAAAAAAAAATCCCCAAACCCACCCAAAAATCTCCCCCCTCTTTCCCAATTCCCATTTTCGATTCAAAAACCCAGTTATGGGTCCGATCGTGTTGACTCAGTTGGCCACGGGCCTCAGCGTTTTAGCAGGTGCGGTTCTCGTCAAACAAGTCATGGATCAGAACCCGATGATGGGTTCGGGCCGAAACCCTAGATGTCCCAGCTGTAACGGCACGGGCCGGGTCACGTGTATGTGCACGCGCTGGTCAGATGGAGATTACGGCTGCCGGACTTGTGCCGGGTCGGGTCGTATGGCATGCAACAGATGCGGCGGAACCGGAACCGGCCGGCCCATTCCGGTTCAGATAGCGGTTCGCCCTTCCAACCAGCCTCCCTGAAGAAGATATTATCTTCGGGTTTGTTAATTGTTGGTGTATATTGGATTGGTATTGTTGGAGAAGATGAGAGACAAATTTCCTCGGGTTGTAACTAAACTTATATGGGTTAATTTATGAAATCATATAGTTTTATTAATTTGTTGTCTTTTTGGTATTCATCCGTTTGATAACATAGATTAATATTAATGATAGATTGTGCTTTAAACTAAGTACTGTTTATTTTGCTAAACCTGTGTTTTTCTCTCAGATTTTTACCTTCTTAATCTTTGTTAGTTATGATCTGAGTTCTTTTGATTGGAATTTTAGGTGACATTAATTGTTGCAATAGCTACATACTTCAGCTATTTCAGCTTACATTGATTGATAATTAGGCTCAAGATATGCCTAATAGAGCCTTAAAATAAATTTTTGTCCAAAATGCAGAAATATACTCCCCATCCCTATGTCTAAACACTAATCCCTATGTCTAATGAGTGTTTGCACCTCAAAATTGACACACTTTTTAAGAAAAAAATTGTAATGAGTAATTTTGTAAAATTATATGGATGAAGTAAAAAGAGTGATTGGAATTAGTGTTAAAGTAATGATATTTTGTGTAAATGTGTAAATTTTGAAAGTGTGAAATTTATGGAGGAATTTCCATTTTAAGGGTATGCAAACAATTGTAAGGCAGACAAATAAGATAAGTGTGTAAACAATTGTGGAACGAAGAGAATATTTAGTTATATATATACCAAATGATGGAAATACATATTATATCCTATTCATTCTGAATTTCTTGAACTATCTCAATCGGACTATATGTATCTTAACATATCTGTCAAACGGAGAATTGGACTCTTCCAAATTTTAACCAACCATTTTTTTTGTGGTGCTTGCATCTTTGAGCATTCCATCTTGTGTGTATTTCATCGTCTTTAATACTATTAGGATTGATCAGTTGCAATCTGCCAAATGTTTTCTGCAAAAAAAATTACCCAAAATGAAGGATTTGGGAGAAAAACTGGCAACTTCAAGCTTTAGATGAAGAATTGCTTTATTCGATGCATTAGATGGATTTACCCTTGAGAGACAGGCATGTCAGTTATACGATGACTTTTCGTTAAAGAAAACTACTAAATCAACTTTTGGTTAAAGAAAACTACTAAATCAATTTTTTACAAGTATCAATTGTAATGGGGACATTGGTTAAAGAAAACTACTAAATCAATTTTTTACAAGTATCAATTGTAATGGGGACAATTTTTATTTTTTTGAACAAAATGGGGACAAATTTTTGTATACAAATAAATACGTACAATTTGGATATATTTTTTATTGTTCAATTTTGACCCATTAAGTCAAAATAATGGTTTAAATGCATCAATTGTACAATACAATTAACTATATACAAGTGTGATTTGTTCTTATTGTCCTACCAAAATATATCTTATTTATTTAATTTAGTGATATATCCCCGATACATCTTTTGGACTCACCAATATGGATATTCACCTCAACTAGATTTTTTTAAGAATATCGAAAAATATCGGAAAATATCGGTATCGATATCGGTGAGATATAGTGCAAATTTTCTGGAATTTCGAGATATATCGACAAAATATCGATAAAAAATCTAGAATATCAGTAATATCGATTTTTTAAAAAAAAGTTAGATGAGTTTGTCTTTTTTTTTTTTTTTTTGCTTGAGTTTGAATGTGGAGGCATTTCTTTCTTTTTTACATTTGAGCCTCATAGAGTCATAGATTATCATATATTTTAGTATTAATTTGTCTTGTGTTAGATAATTATGAACTTATATTGTGATTTTATATTTTGTTATTGATATGTTTATCATAAAACAATATTTTGGAATGATTTTATGTGTTAAAGTTAGTTATAACATTTTCTAAAATTTCATGTTAATTTTTTTATCAATTTTATAAATTTTACCGATATTTCCAACGATATATCCGTAAATTTAAGGTACTAATATTTCCACCAATACCGATATTTTTTTCTTTGGTTTCAAGTAACAAGGCCCAAGTATATAATGCCCCTGTCAAATTCTATCACTTGAAACGTAATAAAGTTGTCTTGCATTGCAGACTATTTTCACAAAATTGAAGCTTACAGGAAGCAACACAGATAAGGACATTATCGAAGGAGCTTGCCTAGATAACCAACTTACTTGTACACGGCACTCTGAAATTTGAAAAAGAGAGTTTTGGAATTGAGAGAAATTAATCTTATGCAATCATATATGTCAATATCATTTGAATCGGTCGATAAATGTTGGTTTTGATCACATTTTATGTGATAATTTTATAATTCATTTTACGTAAATTGATTTAGTTGAAAATTTTGGGTGAATGAGAACTTAATATTAAAGCTATTCATTTAAAATGTTGATAAATACATTGTTAAATGTATTTATAATGATAATAGTAATGGATTGTGACCTATAAGCTAATAGATATGAAATGTCATGTCTCTTGGTTAAATGATTCTATTTCAAAGGTTGTGTCATTTAGAATTATTGTATTAATTTAAGAAAAATGACTTTTGGTGAATAATTGATTATTTCAAAAGTTGTTTCTTTTAGAATTATTGCATTAATTTAAAAGACATTTCTTTTAGAATAGTTGTTTATTTCCAAAGGTTGTAATTTTTGAAAAAATGAGATTATTGCGAAGAGTCACAACTATTAACATAAAGACTTTTGGAAGTTTATAAATAGATCTCCACATTTGCATTCCAAAATCACTCAAGCATTTTAGCATTAGAGTTTTATTATCCTCCAAAACATTATTATCCTCCAAAGCATTTTAGCGAAGAGTCACAACTATTAACATAAAGGCTTCTTGTATTATTATCCTCCAAAGAATTCTAGCATTTTAAGTTCTTGCATTAGAGTTTGGTCGAAAATTCCGAATATCCATTTTGCGATTCACATGTAGCTTCCGATTTGCAGTGCAGCAGTCGTGAAATTTTGAAGTCGTTGTATCTTGGGGACGGTTGCCAGTGATCCGTATTGCACTTGTGTACGGGGCAATAATGTCTTACGTAGATAATGTCAAACACTAGCCTCGACTTTTGTGTATCAGCCATTGTCTGCATTTAATCTTCGTCTACACATACACCTAATTTTCTAACAATCGTAAGATGATATTTTTTGTGTATTCGAAGATGTCTACTCCTGTTATTCGTGTTGCTCCTACTTCTCATGTTCACTCTAAAAAACCACCGAAATGTTGTTCTATCTGACTACCCTGAACCTTGCACGGTTCTTGAGACAGATCCTCCTACTATAGAGGAGGATGGTTGTAGTGACCAACAAAGGTTTACTGCACTTGACGCATGGAATCATAGTGACTTCATGTGTCATAATTACACTATGAATGGGCTAAACGACTCGTTGTACAGTGTCTACGCCACTTTTAAGACAACCAAAGAATTGTGGCAGATTTTAGAAAAGAAGTATAAAACGGAGGACGCCGGATTGGAGAAATTCATTGTCGGACGGTTTCCCGACTTTAAAATGGTTGACTCAAAATCTATTTTAGAACAAGTTCGAGAGTTGCAGTTGATCCTACATGAGATTCATGTCGAGGATATGCAACTGTTTGAATCCTTTCAAGTAACTTCCTCTATGGAAGGATTTCAAGAACTAGCTCAAGCAAAAACACAAGGAAATTGGCTTTGAGAACTTGATCGTGCCATTAAGGATTGAGGAAGATTACTGAAAATTTAAGGGTAAAAGCGATAAGAATAGTAAAGAGGCGAAAGTGAACCAGACTAAGTCCGGAAGAGACAAAAAACGCAGACGCATTGACAAACAACAGAAACCTCAGAACACTAAAAAGTTCAAAAGTAACTGTTATAATTGTGATAAGCCTGGACACAAGGCAAATGAATGACGTTAGCCAAAGAAGGCCAACCAGATCAGGCTAATATTGTGGAACACAAATCCCTGCTTGAAGAAATGTCTGAACTAGATCTATCCGTTGTCATGTTCGAGGCAAACTTAGTAGATAACCCGAGGGAATAGTGGATAGACACTAGTGCTACCCGTCATATCTATTCAAACAAGGAAATGTTCTCTTCTTACCTGCGATCAATGGCAGAAAAATCTCCATGGGAAACTTTGGTACATCGAACGTGGTCGAATTGGGGAGAGTGGTTGAAAATGACCTCGAGAAAAGAACTAACTCTTGTCGATCTGCTGCATGTCCCAGAAATTCGAAAGAACTTAGTCTCTAGCTCATTGTTGAACAAAGCCAGATTTAAATTATATTTTGAAGCTGATAAATTTGTACTGACCAAATGTGGTTAATTTATTGGGAAAGGGTACCTCGAGAAGGGCCTTTTCAAGATGAATGTACTAACTATCAAGCGTGACATTAAACGCAGTATTAATAATAGTGATATTAATTACTTGCTTGAGTGTTCTATTTATGGCATTGTCGATTATGACATGTAAATAAAAATTCTCTAAAACGTTTAGTGAATTTAGGTTTACTCCCCACAATGGAATTTGATTCACAAAAGTGTGAGATTTGTGTTGAGGCAAAAATGGTCAAATCAACATTCCATTTGTGGAAAGAAGTACTACACCCTTAGAACTTATCCATACATATATGTGATTTAAAGTTTGTGCAAACTAGAGGTGGTAAAAATTACTTCATAACGTTTATTGATGATTGCACGAGATACTGTTATGTATACCTCTTGAAGAGCAAAGACGAAGCAACTGAGGCTTTTAAAGCTTATAAGAATGATGCTGAAATTTAACTTAGCAAGAGAATCAAAATGATTCAAAGTGATAGATGTGGAGAATATGTAGTCCCGTTTGAAGATTTTTTCTCCCAAAACGACATCATTCATCAAACAACAACTCCATACTCACCTCTATCAAATTTCGTTGAAGAACGCAAGAATATAACTCTAAAAGAGATGATGAATGCTATGTTGATTAGTTCAGGCTTACCACATAACATGTGGGGGGAAGCCATACTTTCAGTAAACTATATTCTTAATAAGTTAACACACAAGAAATTGTATAAAACTCCATATGAATTATGGAAGGGTAGAATCCCATCCTACAATTACCTTAAAGTGTGGGGGTGCCTAAAAATCCTATCCTACAATTACTAGCTAAGCCAAAACAAGTAAGAATGACTATCGAGTCAAGAAATGTTGTGTTCTTCGAGAACATATCAATTCGCTAAGAATCAAAGGGAAGAAGTAAGTTCACATAAAAGAACTTATGAAATTGCAATTGGTTCACCAGAGGTTAATGCGGAACCTAAGGTTGATGAAGAACTAAGACGTAGTAAAAGGGCCAGAAAGGAAAAGTCATTTGGGCCAGATTTTCTGTCATACATGATGGAAAATGAACCCTAGACAGTTCAAGAGACATTATCTAGTCCAGATGCTCCTCTCTGAAAGAGGCTATAAACAACGACATTGAGTCTATCATGCACAACCATGCTTGGGAGATAGTTGATCTTCTACCAGGTTGTAAACTTTAGGATGCAAATGGATTCTAAATAGAAAGTAAAAGGCTGATGGATCAATTGATAAGTACAAAGCTCGTTTAGTAGCAAAAGGGTTCAAATAAAGGGACAAATATGATTTCTTCGACACGTATTCTCCTATAACGAGAATTACATCAATTAGAGTTCTTAGTGTTATTGCAGCATTTCACAACCTTGAGGTACACCAAATGAATGTAAAAACGTCCTTTCTAAATGGGGAATTAGATGAGGAGATATACATGAAACCACCTGAAGGATTTGCTATACTTGGCTAGGAGAAAAAAGTGTGCAAACTTGTTAAGTCTTTGTACAGACTAAAACAAACACCTCTCCAATGGCATGCAAAATTTGATAGAGTGATGCTATCAAATGACTTCAAAACGAATGAGTGTGATAAATGTGTTTATATTAAGGGCACACCCAAAGATTAAAATGTGATAGTATGTCTATACGTGGATGACATGCTTACAACGGGAAGCAATCATGATATAATCATGAAAACTAAGAACATGTTGAAATAAAATTTCGACATGAAATTGTACACGACCTCATCGCCCACCTCTACATCCAGATTTAGGTGTCCATATCCGAATCGATGCCCAAATCATCTCCAGCACCCTCGGCATCGTTACCCCCGTCATCGCGACCCGTTTGACTTTCATCATCTTGAGAGCCACAGTCCATTCCACGAATCAAGGCCACCTCGAGGCTGTCCTCTAGGAACCTGGCACCGACCGCCTCCACCGAAATAATCCAAGAAGGACTCCTTGAATCCTTTGAATCACCTGCTTACCCAAATCACAGCGAGGCCCCATAGCCGGAACGCCGGAAGAGCCAGCATCATCGTCGAACAGCGGCGGACTATTGGGGTTCCCAACACCATCACCGCCGCTGAAACTACCAATAACTACTATTTTTTAAGAAAAGATTGATAGGAAGGAAAAGAAAAAAGAACTTCTTACCTTGTAAGTGGATCGGAAACATGCACGATGGTCGGAATGCTCGAAGAAATGCACAACTTTGCTATAGAGGAAAGCTTGAAGATGAAGGTTTAAAAGCTCGAAGGTTCGAAAATGGTGAAATGAGAGGGAAGGCATATTTATAGGTAAAATATGTTCAGGGACCAATCTGCAAAAATGGGGTAAAATTCATAATTTTTTGAAAGTGTTGGGCCGATTCCATAATCGATGCGCCGAGTGAGCTTCACGCGCACTGATTGGCCTCCCGCATGCACCAATTTGAATTCAAGGTCGGCCCACACGCCTGACACAAATCACTTTTTCGGACTTCATTTGGAGCATCTCGAAAAGACGTGAATTGCTTAGAAAATGAGGCAACCTTTGGAAAAAGGCTTTTCATCAAGATAATGCGGGTAAGGATGGACATTAATACAGATACAAGTTCAAGAAAAGAGCATACTGCCCACCTTCCTAGAGGGCATAAGGAAAGGTGACCAGGGGTAAATGTTATACACGGTCAAATAGTCAACCTTTGAAAATTCATGATCCTAGTCATCCATCCATGTAGCGATGACTAGTCAACTTGGGTCATGCGACGATTAGTTAACATTTAGTCAACAAGTCATTCATTTAGTCTATGGTCGACAACGAGAAGGGATGCTCGAGATTTAGGCGAGCACGATAAGAGTAAGATAGCCATTTAATGAAGACAAGTCCCCACGACTAGTATAGAGGCACCAACGACCAAGGATTTGGGCGACCATAAAGCTGGCATTCCATATCTTCCTCGCCATACCGAGGACGAGCAAGGCAAGACAACTGTAAAGGCAAAGCCCACCAAACCGTAAAGGCAAAGCCCACCAAACCTAGTAAATAAGCCCATTTGGGCTGAATGTAAACATAACTTGAGATATATGCACAAAAATTGAGATACACTCTCTTTCCAATCTATTTATTCCTTTTAGCTTCCTCAAGAAGCTTGCTTACTGTTCTTGGTTGTTCATCACCTTGTTCATCAATATTCATCATCTTTGATCATCTTATTGCTCACGTACAACCCATAATATTATATATGTTTGTTGGTGTTTGACAAAGTCCACATCTAGATCATCTACTAAAAAGCACCTACAACGTATGCATCGCTTATTCACTGTCCATGGCCCTAACCATGATTCATCAACTTCTATCCACGTAGCACGCTAGGCTAGCTTGGCCACCCTTCAACCCTTCTCCTAGTATTCTCAATTCTGTTATTTCTAGTAATAACTTTCTCATACTTAAACTGTTTAGTTTGTCTTGTAATTATCATAAGTGCATTAAGAGTCACAACCTTCTGTTTATATGATTCAATTCTTATGTCTTATGTGCCCCTTGAATTAATTTATGGGAATGTATGGACATCTCCCATTTTGCATGTTGATGGTTTTAAATACTACTCACTTTGTCCACCAAACTGTGCTCATTTTTCTTATTTTCTCGTCCACCAGAAGTGTGCCAATTTCCTAATTTTATGGAAACACTTACTTTATCTTTTTTTCTTTAAAATTGTGCTAAAAATGTGAGCACACTTATCATGAACAAATGACGTATGTGATTTTTGTTGATAATTTTACAAAATATGTATGGTTGTATCCGTTGAAACGTAAATTTGATGTGTTATCCACCATCGTTGCCTTCAAAGCCCTAGTTGAGAACTTCCCTTTAACACCAAATTAAATTATTACACTATACACATGTAATGGTGGCGAATTCACTACCCTTCGCTCCCTCCTCACCTCTAATGGCATAATTGACCTTACTACACCACCCTATACCCCTGTGTAATAGTTGTGGGCTTGATATCAGAATTAAGAGTAGAGGTTAGACAATACCTCAAATTCGGTTGTACAATGTTGTTGCACAATTGAGTCACCATGGGGCCTGAGATGGCATAGTAGGTGGCAAGTGATCGAGAACATACATCATGTGAAAATGAGTGGGAACGAGGTTATGGTGAGAAGGACCTTGGGCATGCGGGACGACATATGGGTACCTGAGAGATATAGAAAGGGAATTTATCCTCAACAAAGTAGATGTGACCAATTAAAAGGTATGTAATATAAAAGAAAAAAGAAAACTTAAAACCATAAGCTCACAAGTCAAGCCAGAGGCCGGAGTGCCATTAAAACCTTACCTGGGAAAACCCTCCTTAGGGACAAAACCCAGGCGAAGGAAAAAGGTAAAATCCTCTAACAATCAATGTTTGTAAAAGACTGTATACAAATCTTTATGCAAAAAAGTAAGTAAGAAATCTGGAGGGTAGCCCCTCCAAATACAGTTGAGCTTCGTCTTGGCCACTGCGTTAGCCGCCTGGTTGACCTCTCTAAAAGTGTGAGAATACCGAATGTGCATGTTTCTGGTAAGAGGATGAACCTGACTCCAGAGACCCTGCAGACGCCAAGGGACAAGAGGAGTAGAGCTCATCAAAGTGCTAACTGTCGGACTGGAGTCCGACTCGATCCATAAGAACCGACACCCTTGGGCATGGGCATACTAAATAACAATGAGAGCCGCTGCTAACTCGGCCTCAAAAGGAATACCCCAACCAACCTCTTGGGCAATAGCCGCAACAAAGAATCCCTTGAAGTTCCTAAACACCGCCCCTGCATGTAAACTACCTAAAGAGGATGTTGCACTGCCGTCTGTGTTAATCTTGTACCAATCCGGATCCGGGGGGATCCATTTAACAAACGAACCCTGTCAAGTCGGCTTGTGCCTACCCAAAACACCAAGAGACCTAGCAATCAAGAGATCCCAAACTGAACCGTCAACATAATTATCCCCGAGAGATGCTATTGGCTTCCCTAATACCAGCAACGATCTGCGCTATACATTGTCTGGCAGAGGGGTAGACAACATCAAAGACCACCCTGTTCCGCAGAGCCCAAATAGCCTAAACTATAGTAACAAATGCCACTCTCCATAACTCCAAAGACTGCGGACCCAACCGAACTCTAGTGGCCTAGAGGAAGATATCAAGAAAGCTGATCCCCGTGTGGATCGTGACTCTAAAAAGCTGAGTCAACTGCTAAATAACCTCCAGAGTGAATGGATAGTGAGCTAATAAGTGGTCTAAAGACTCAGAGTCTCTACGACAGAGCATACACATCGAAGGACCGTGAATCCAAAATGAGACCAGCCAATCAGAAGTACGGAGCTTGCCCCATATCGCCCTCCAAATAACCGTAGAGCGACACATCGAAATGAAGGAACTACAAATCCACGACGACCAGCCAAGACAAGGGAGAGGAGATCTGAGCATGTCATAGGCCGCTCGAGAGGTTAGCTCCCCTGAGGCAGTACCTTCCCAAATACGTTTGTCAGGGCCATGAAGAACTCTAATCTGAAGGATGTCTCTAGCGATATCTTTGAAGTCCGTAACGAAGCACTCCTCAAAGTGCCAACAATCGTCATAGAAGAAGTCCCCAATCGTGCTCTTCAGGGTAGCAGCAAACCAATCCGGGAGGCCGGTCTTATCAGAAATAGTGTATTCCCACCAGTTATCATGCTAGAAGCTGACCGTTGAACCCCTACCAATCAGCCATCTCGAACGATTAGAAATCCTCGGGACGTGAGGACGAATACCCGGCCCAATAGATGAGATCCTCCCTCGGGGACGCAATCTGCCATCCGAGGCAAAGTGTCTCCTGTGAAGCAGAACTGTATCTGGAGATCTATGTCGAAGAATGTCCCAACTCAACTTACAGAGAAATAAGGCATCCGCCAATCTAAAACGCTCCTCCATTGGGGCTTACATCGTCTCTCTTAGATCTATTCCCATACTTGGAGCTCTCGTAAACAACAACATTCCATGGCTCGTTCCTCCACCGAGGCCACTAAGGTTCAATAGATGCAGTCTATCTTATGTGAGCTTCGGGTCTCGTTACTATCTACTTCCATCATCTACAATGACAACATTGGGGCCACCTACATATGCTCTAATTCGATGTTTCACTCTCGTATGAAGCACATTGCGATTAATTAACTACCATTTTGTTCATGATCTAGTACATAAATCTTCCTTGCGGGTGTCCCATGTCTCCTCTTTAGATCAACTTACTAATGCTCTCATCCAGCCCTTGTCTCGAGCTCTTTCTCTACTTATGTCTAAGATTGTCACTAATCGTGCTCCATCTCGAGGGAGACTATTGGTTGTATTCGTTTATATTATTGTACATAATAGCTTTTGTAACTATCCCACATTGTATATCCTCACAATGTAAACACGTGTAGTATGTATATATTCCTTATGGATCAATGAATCAAGAGATTATTGACTCCTAGCTCCTACTATTTAGGATTTAAAGCAACCCACTCACTGCTAATTTATCAAATTGAAACTTAAAGCAACCCACTCCCAAGTTAGAATTGAATTTCCTATTTTGCCCTTTCACTTTCATTAATTTGGTAATTTCTACCTTTTCATTTTGATTTTAGTTTGTAGGAAAGGGGTAGATATAGGTTGTGTCGTACAACCTCCTGTCAGGACAAAATGTCTATTCCGGCGACGTCAATTCTGCGGGAAATTCAAGGTACAGGCCGCCGATTATCTCCCCTCATCTCCGTTATTTGAATTTTGAAATCGGTTTCTCATCTATTCTAACTCCCAATCTTCAAATTCATTTCTAGGGTTCCTCGAAGAAAAAATCGAAATTTGGTGCAACTCACAAGCAGCTCGAGTTTCCGGAAATCACCCATGGATTACGAAGTGTTCGTTAATGTAAGCCACAATTCCATTAGCAAGATGGTTTCTATTAATAGCAAATCAACATTCAATTTTTTCTTGTCCCAAGTTTTTGATTCGTGGCCTGAACTCCAAAACAATGTTGAGAATATTTCTTTTTCTTGGTCTGTTGGTAGCATCTCTAATTGCAAATTGGGTGGAGACCTTGATTTGAGAAATTTGCTTTCAGTTTGCCAAATTACTTGTCAGAAACTGGTTTCTGTTTGTATTTCCCAAATTACTCCTTTGTGCCATGTTCCTAATCCCCTATCAGATGCATTTAGTGTTCATCAGTCTTTAATGCCTTCCTCCCAGTCATCGAATGGTACGGTTAAGTCATTTATTGCTCCAAAACCAAATAGGATCCCATTTAAAGCTGTTAAGAAAGTGAAAAATGTTGGTCAATCATGTGAGTTTCAGGGCTAATCCAACATCCCTGCATATGACTTGTGTCCATCCATTCCCAATAAACCCCTGCTTTCAGACTCTTGGTCCCAGATTATGGAAGGTGGCATAGGGCTAGAATTCAGGGGTGGTGCTGCTGAATTTAGGTCTGAACTAATCAAGTATTCTACTCAAATGGGTTTTAGGTTTATTTACTCTAAAAATGATAAAAAATACATTAATGTCGTATGCCACGAGTCGTTGATCGGTGAATGTGACTGGTTTATCAAAGCTAAGTGTCAGCCAATTTCTTGATATTTTGTAGTTTCCAAAGCCAATCTTATTCATAGATGTGCTGGAAATCTTGTGAAAGAGGATTCTAAGAGAATGAGTCCCAAAATCATGTCAGATTTTGTTATTCAAACGGTTATGACTGATCCTACTACAGGTGGTAAACAAATAATTGACTTGTTGAATGATCATTATGGATTGAAGATGGTAACTCTTTTTCACCCGCTTTTTATTTGTTTGTTTCGTTAAAAGTTTGTTGTTTTGGGGGGTCTATTAAACTATATGTTTGTTCGAATGTGGTCAATTATCCCTGTCTGAATTATTCTATGCCAGGGTCCATCCTATGATTGATCATTTTTACAGATATGGTTTTTCAAGTCTTGATCTATGTTTAACATGTTAGAAAATAAGGTATTGCTTGCTGTTTTACAACATTTGATAGCAGAAATTTCGTGCAAGAATCGGTTAGCAAATGCAGTAGCTGGAAATCCCTATCATACTTGAAATTATAAACTGTATTTGTTTCAGTGAAGGTTTGCATGTCTGAATTTTGCAGTATACTGAGATTTCAGTTAATATTTAGTTTAGAAAATGCAATGAATACAATATTCATCTCTTGTGATTTTGATTGCAGGCCTATTTCCCGTCGCATTTGCTATAGTATCCGCTGAGAATACAAACAACTGGATTTGGTTCCTAGAGAAATTGAGGGATTTTATTAAACATTCAAAACAGGTTTTTTATATATCAGATAGGCATTGTGGGTTGATGTCTGCCTTCCCAATAGTTTTCGATGAACCTATTCATTTTTTTTGTCTATTTCATTTGATGACCAATTTGAAAGGCAAATTTTCTAAGGGTTGGAGCAATAAAATCCGATCTAACATGGGTGATGCTTTTCGAGATTGTGCATATGCCCCTACAGTGCGTATCTTCAATGAGAAAATTTCAATTTTCAAAGAGATTGGTGGTGTCATTGCTGATCAGTGGTTAGAATCACTTCCAGTCGAGAAATGGGCAGTGGCTTATTCCCTCCACATTTCAAGATATGGAGAAATGACATCTAATGCCGCCGAATCATTTAACTCGTGGATTTTAGATTTCAGGGGCTTGCCCATTACATATATGATTGACTCAATTAGAAAAGGTATTGATTCCTTTTTGTTTGATTCCTTGCATTAATGTTTGTTATTTAATTGGTGCATGCCTTTTGTTTCAGGTATTAGCCGATAGCACCTTGAACGTAGGGAAGAAAGTGCAAAGTGGACTGGTGCGTTGTGCCCTTCAAAAGAACAGTGGTGGAATCACCTAACCAATAAAGGTCGAACATGGGCAGTTGTGCAATGCCCCGGTGGAGATTTTGAAGTTGGGTCTACTCCATCCGTTCGGGTTGACCTTCGAACAAAATCATGTTCATGTTGTAAATGGAGAGTTAGAGGTTTCCCGTGCTCCCATGCCGTGGCTGTAATCCGGAAGAACAGCCCTAGTGTTTTCACATATGTTGAAGAATGCTTTTTCACATCCAAGTACAGAGAGTGTTATATGTTTGATCTTCATCCTATTCCACAATCTGAAAAATATGAAATTCAATCCCAGCTTTCTTTAGATTCAAAAATTCTTCCACCAATTCTGTACCGTCCTCCCGGCCGTCCAAAAAAGAAGAGGTTATCGTCTTTTGGGGAACAAAGAAAGAGGAAGTCATTGCAAATGTGTCCCAAATGTTTTAAAATGGGTCGGCACGACACATTTTGCTGTTTAATGGCGAATGATACGCTGCAAGAATCATCCGACATCAATCAATTGTAATTTCGATTATTAGTGGAATCCCTTCCATTCCCCATTTTGATTTAGCAAGCCAACAATCCCCATTTTGCCTTTATCAAGCTGTAATGTCATGAAGGTATTGGTCAGATCAATAGTAGATTGGCTTTCATTTCACTGTTTAAGTTGGTTAGGTTGATTTGCTATTAATGCTTGTTTTGTTGTGATTGACCTTATAAACAATTTGAGGGGTTGTGGTTCTAGAATCTGTTTATTTGTTCTGGGTATATTTAGGATGAAATTATTTCGAGCTTATCCCTCTATTGTTCAGCTTATCCCTTTTATTTGTACCATTTAAAAAATGTTCAAATTCTTCAGGGCAGTGTTCAAAAGGGTGTCCACATATGTTCAGAACAGAATATGCAATGTTCAAAATATGTGAATCGCAAGTTTGCAATTTTCTCATTGAAGATACAGGATAAAATTTGGAGTTAAAAAAATTGGGTTTTCTAGGTCAATTGAGTAGGTTTTAGTATGTATATTCCGTGTTTTTGGTTATTGGGATAATACCTTTTAATTGAGGGTAAATTGATTTTATTGGGAGCCAAAAAGTATTTTAGTTCATCCATAAATGGGAATATAGTCGGATAAATTGGCGGATTTCAATATTGGGTTAACCTCTTCAATCCAACAAATTAGGTTAATAATCAAAAACTTAAAAAACGGATCACACAATCTTACTTGGGACGACACTTCATGAATAATAGCGCAATGGATCACACAATCTTACTTGTGCTGACACTTCATGAATATGAGGTATTAATAGAAACCGATTTCAAAATAGCCCAAATTAATTGGAAAAAGAGTAAGTCGTGCTTACTTGTGGAGACACTTCATGAATAATAACGCAATTTTGTAGCACGTTTTCTTGTGCTGACACTTCATGAATATGAGGTATCATGTCAGAAGACCTACCAACGAAACATAAAAATCTAAATATATAGGGTTGGGTATCCTCTTCCCTATAATATAGGACACTGTGTCGAATTATATAAAAAGTTCTAATTTGTTTAGATTGTAGATTGACAGACAACCAATGTTTTAGAACAAAGTTCGACTACCAACCCCCTGAAGATGGGTTAGTAGCTGATGACCCAATTGATGGAAGGATACACTCGAGCACAACATCGGGGGAGGTAAAATATTGGCTTATCAACCACAAAACATACTTAGTTCATGAAGATTTTGAACTTTATTGGTGTACTCCAAAGGAGGGTTAGTAGCTGATGACCCAATTGACTGAATGATACACTCGAGCACAACTTCGGGAAAGGTAAAAGATTGCCTTATCAACCACAAAACATACTTTGTTCATGAAGATTTTGAACTTTATTGGTGTACTCCAATCATAGAATTCGCCCGTCTATTTTTCGACTGGCTTGTGGTGCCCTACTATTCCTATCCAAGTAATCCTATAGAGGAATAGGATGTTTGTTAAGTTTATAAATGACTTAACCGATTAATCACTCGCTTTTGCTAAAGTCACTGTAATCAGTTGAGGTGGTATTTAAGTTGAGTCAAAGTTTGTTTTTTTATATTTTCGAATAATTATTTTAGGAACAGACGGATGAGTCTAAACATTTCAAATGGACGATCGTGCTTTAGGAGCAATATCCTTGATCATGGGAATGGAAAGGAAGGCATTCCAATTCGGAACAACTGGATTTGGTTCCTAGAGAAATTGAGGGATTTCAGCAAACATTCAAAACAATTATGCTTGCTATTGTTCGCCCCAGTAATCGGGGATTAACTATTCCTCCAATAGGTTAATCCTATTTAAGTTGTCTGAACCTGTTTTTTTTATATTTCCGAAAATTGCGCTTAGACGGATGTTTCTAATAATATAGGACATGCTTTACGAGCAATATCTTTGGATTTGGTTCCCAGAAACAAATGAACATATGTTTTTCTCCACAAATACCCAAAAGTCAACTCATTCTTTTACTTTATACATAAAGATTTACAAAAATATTGCCCCTTAAAATATCTACTAAATTCACTTTTCTTATTCCACGTGCCCCATCACATGTGAAGATAATCGGGGGACAGAGGGAGTATAATATACTCCCTCCGTCCGCCTATAAGTTTCTCATTTTACCATTTTGTTCCGTCCATCTATAAGCTTCTCATACCCTTTTTGGTAAGTACTTTTTCTTACACATCACTTTATATCTTACTTTTTCTCTCTATATCTCTCCTTCTTTCAATCACATCACTTGTTTTTTTTTTTTTTTGATGGAAAGTTAAATACCCATCCCTTTTTTCCCCTCCCCATGACTCGAACCAGGACCTAAGGCCTAGGTAGTGGTGCTCTAACCACTTGAGCTATCCCACTTTTGTCAAACAATCACATCACTTGTACTATATCTATTATTTAATCACTTTTCTTCAAGAGCATGTCCCAAAAAGTAACGGGAAGCTTATAGGCGGACGGAGGGAGTAGTAACTAACATGGTTTATGTGGATTTTATATAAATTTCCGAGCTTAGACTTATATTATGTGGGGGGAATTCCATTTTAATAGTACATTATACTCCATCTAGGATTGCTGAAATCTTCCAAACACATTGCCCGAGAAAAAAGGAAAGTATATCTTCCTTTTTCAAATATGTCTTTTCATCTGCAAAAATCTTTTTGAGGGAAGAGAAAGATTATACGCCAACTTTCCCTAGGCTTTCCAATCTTTCTACTATTATTTTCGAAGAACAAAATATTCAGTAAACCCAATTCTCAAGCTTGGTTCAAGGTTTTATCCCTCAAATTATCACTCATCCGGCTGATAAGTTTCAGGTGCTTAGTTTTTTTCTCAATCTTGGTATATTGTAGTTTTTTTGCTGTTTTTGGCCCCCAGCTTTAGTGCCAATTTTTTGATTTTTTGATTTGTATACTGTGATAAGCTTTACCCCTGTTGAAATGGCTCCGTCGAAGCGGTCTTGTAAGTCCAAACCCAAAGAGGATGAAAAAGTGGGACGCATGCAGCCCAAGAAGAATAACAGAGGTAAAACCCAACTTTTTTGTCCAACGAATTCAATAAACCTATTTTTGGACTTATGTTCGCTTTGTATGAGAGATATGTTAATACGTTCTCATCAGTACTCTTCCTTGTATAAAAATCCATTATATTTACTCGGTGATTATGATCCAGGAAAAAGGCCAGCAACATATTACTCCCAGTCAAGTCAATCCGATTCAGGTTTATACTTTGAACCGATCTAACATTTTAACGAAAGGGGGAATGATGTCATCCTTGATCGGGGGATTTTTTGAAACTTAACTACCAACTGTTTTGTAGATAGCGATCTATCAGCCAATCCCAAGAGAAAACGGCAAAAGCGAAGGAATGTAGACACATCATCTGATTACAGTGACTCTGTAGTCCAAGGTACCCTCTACACTTGAAGTTTCTTTTTGGACAATATTGTGAGTTGGGGGAATTTTTTTGTAGTTATTGGTGTGCATCATTCTGTTAGGTTAACATATATAGAAGATGATGCTCTTGAAGATGTGTTTGTTGTGTTGCAACATGTGGATAACTTCTTTTGTTTTTAATTTGTGAAAGATTCCATTCTGTTATGTAGATGAATCTGATGTGTGGGAAGATGATGCTCTTGAAGATTCTACCTCCGATAGCAGTAGCGACGATGAATTTAGAAGGAGAATCAATTTGAACAAACCAATTAATTGTTTCGGTTAGTTTCCTTAATAACATTAAATTCTAGCCCAGGCATAAGGGAACCTATGATTAAATTTATCTTCGTGCAAACTGTTTCAGGTAATGTCCAAATCAATGAAAAGGAGACTTATTTCCGTTCTAATCTTAGGACGTTTATAAAGGAAATAAATACCCTTAAATTTAATGAGTCTCATATCTGTTGGATAAAGAGAACCCCCTTTTGGTTACTGTTTGAAAGTACTTATGGTTTTGGAGATAAACTCTTGCTTAGGAGGGTGAGAAAGAATGATGATGTTATTCGAAAAATCATTAAGTGTTTTGATCAGCCGTCTGGATATTTTTTCATTGGAGGGAAGGTTCTTCAAATGGAGCGGAGAGATGCCCAACTTATTTTTGGTGTCAGCTGTGGAAACACTCATATTTCTTTGAAAGAATCAGATTACACATTTCCATGTTGGATGCATAGGTGTTTCCCTGAAGAGATTAGACGGCTACCTGTTTGCCAATTTGTTCTCTACAAGAATCTTATTCTAACAAAACTGAAGGGAGCTTTACTCAGAACTGATATTGACAGCATCAAGGATGTCGCCCGCCTCGTGAGTTTGTATACGTTAGCTATTCTTCTATGCCCAAATCAGAATTGTTCAGTTCCCACACATTTGGGTTGTTATTTTGAATCTCTGTCCGAGGTTTGCAATTACGACTGGATAACTCTTATTGTTGAGATGCTGCGAATGCAACTAAAGAGCAGCAAGAACTTGAAAGCTGGAGGTTGTGCTGTTATGTTGCCAGTAAGTAACCTTCCATAATGGGAGTCATAAATGACTTATATATAATATAATATTCATATGTTGTCTCATCGATTGTAATTATTTACTTTTCTTAACCTTTGTTTAGTTTTGGTTATGCGAACGTGCTTTGATTGTTAAGCCCATGGACAAGCACGCTATCGCAAGATTCCTGAAATGGGATCTGCACGCGGTGAATAAAGAGATTCCACAGATAAAGTTAACAAAGCGTGCCCAGGTTCTAAGTCCTTATTCAATTTCATGGTTTAATTATTTGTTAACCTAGAAAAGCCCAACATATTCAACATCCTTCTGCGCACATTAATGTTCATGAATCATGTTTTCAGATTAGGAAGTTGCATCTCAAGGCAACGTCGGATGAGAAAGTTAAGCTCCGGAATTTGATTGAATATAGAGAAGTCCAGAATTTGAACGAAAGTCACCAGGCGGGGATGACAGCCTCAGGGAGCTATGAAGGAGTTCGAGAGAATAATTTGTCTGTCAATCAAAATAAGTGTACAAGCTTAGTGCTATTACAAGGTCGCCCCTCCCCCATTCGATCTTTTGGAAGGGATTTTCCGTCAGGCGAAGGATGCAGTTTCAATTCCAGTTCTCCAAAAGTTGTGGAAGTATCAAAGCCTATTGTTACACCTATCAACTCAGAAATGTTCCGTTCTGGTAGGAATGCAGATGCAACGGAAGTCTTTGACAAGAGCATTGGCAATGGGACGATAGTTCTTGGATTGACCTCTGCCCAATCTGAACATGCTCTTGAAAAGGACAGTAGTCAAGTTCCAACGACTCATGTCAGTAAAGGTCCTATGCCTCATCTGAATTCTGACTCTCATTCTGGTGTTAGAGGTGCAACCGTCGAAAAAAAACCAGACAGTGTAATGAAAGTGTCATCAAACTTTGACGGTGCCATTGATAACAATTTGGGAACTAAGTCAAATTTGGAAATGAAAGTGCACCAGTCTGTTCCCAATACTGCAGTCCTTGCGTCCGAGATAGGGGGTGCCCATGTGGAAGTAGTCTGTAAGAACAGCCGGGTGGGAAAGGACAATGCTGATGCTCCATCTTGGAGTTTGGGGTTTACTCAAGAAGATTCAAATCAAAACGAGGCCTCTAAAAAAATCAACCAAGTTATTGCAAACTTGTCTTCTGTCGTAGTGGATACTGAGAACACTCATATTCCTTCTTCTCCCGATGTTAACAGGAATCTTTTGCCTGAACTTGTCAGTAATGCAGATTTAGAAAACTTTGTATATGTTAATGTCCAACCCGATCCGGTCAGTTATGCTATGGAAACCAAGGTGGTGGACCTTCAATCTGAAATTGAAGTGCTAAAAGAATCTTTGATTGAAAAGGATAAGTTCATCCAAAAGCTGTGTTTGGAAAAGGATCAGTTGCAGGATCGGCTAAATGAGTCCACAGCCATGCCAACTGCTACTCAGGTTTTCTCAAACCCTGATAATATTGAACTAATGGATGCAACTGTTCATCTCCATGTTCTTAGGGATAATAATAAAGATCTTTTAAAGGAGAATGCCTATTTGAAGGAAACCCTCTCAGATTTGTGTAATACCAAACAAGAAGTCAAGAGTGAACCTTCCACTGCCCCAAACAAACAAAGAACATCTCCAAATGATGTCAAAAATTTGAAGAGACAGGCAAACCATCCCGATCCAAGTACTATTACCAGAGCCGTAAAAAGGCGGACCGTTAATGACGATAGAATTGCAAAGGAGATCTCTCCCCAGCCCAACACAAGAGAACTTTTAATAATTGGCGAAGGAGGTCAAGCATTGGGTAAAAACAAAGCCAAGGTTAATAGTTCCCAAAAATTCCGTTTGAACGAAAGGATTCCAGCTGTAAAAAACTTGAGGACTCACATTAAGGAGAAGCTTCTAGATGATTGGGAATTCAAAGGGCCAGAGTAACATCCTGAATTAGCACTCTATATGTTAACCTAACCTATGTTCTTATATTTAATGTTAAATTATTTTTTTGTTATCTGATCCAATTAATTGCCTTATTTTTCAATGCAGTTTCATTGTTTGGAAGGGAATTCAGAGTCTAGCAGAGGTCATTGTGCAAAATATGATAGATATTCTTCAAGAAGACAGAATCTCTTTTGAGGTTAGATTATCTGGTTCCACATATCAATGTTTTATGTGTCTTGATTGTTTCTATCACTTATTGTCATCCCCTATTGGATGAATAGGTGATCGATGCGTGGGCTGATATATGTCAATCTCTCCATTCCAAGCATAAACCAGGGGTCAAATACACATTTACTTTTACTGCAATGTGTTGGGTAACTTGTTTATGTTTATTGCCCTGGATTTCCCAAGCTCAAATAAATCTTCATCCATTTGTGAGTCAAAATGCTTATTGTCTAACTTAGGACTTGAATTTTTTTTTTCCAGTCTTTTATCAATGATTATGGGGGCACCAATGACAAGAATGTGGTAAATTTGATCGACAACCGAATTGAAGAAGCCTAAGGGGCAAAATGGGTTTTGTTTCCAATTCTTGGACGAGGCGGAACTCATAGGCATTCTGGATCAGCTGATCATTGGACTCTCTTGAAGCTAAATCTGAAGAAGGGCGAGTGGCGGTTTCTGAATTCTATCCTCCAACGCAAGGGTCGGTTGGATATCCACTTGAGAGATGCCTATGTTGTGGTAATTTCTCTAGCTTCATTCTTCATCTAATAATATATTTTTTTAAAATTTGTCTAATGTATATATGTTCCATTTGTTTGTCGTGTTTTATGAAAGGTCATAAGTGCTTTTCCATGTCCTAACAATTGTCATTTTTTCCAAAGGTCAAATATATTGATAAGAAATTTCGGGATGCTTGTAAGAGGGTGTACCCAAACCATCCATATATGAAGAAACCTCTTCAACTCCCACAGACTGAAGATTGCTTGCAGCAGTATCCTGGAACTCTCGATTGCGGGGTAATCGTTGCCTACCATATAGAGAACACTATGAGCAAGCCCAACAAAAAGGGTGAATACTCTGTCACATGTTCTGGCAATTATCGCAGGAGGATGGTCGAATTGTTTATGGATCCAAATGGTTCAAAAATCTAGAAATGGATTTTGTTGAATATGCCCAAGACATTCATTTTGTTGTTTATGGTTCCCCCTGATCCTGTATTTTGACACATCTAGTTCTAGATTTCAAACAGTGGGTTATGCTCCAAAAACAATCCTTTTTGCAGGCCTTTTAATCCTCTTTGATGGCCTTTTAATTCGGAATTTGGGAAACCTTACTTTCAATCTTTTTATTGCTACTAGACCTTTTGGATAAACAATTTGGTCCTTATTATGTTCAAATTATCCACTAATATATTCAGAATTATTTTGTTGGTGTTCAACTTACTGTCTTCATACATTCTACATTTTGAAAAGTACTCTACATGTAATTTGTTTTAAGTTTATTAAGTTGTTTTCGTTTTTTACAGGATTTATACAAAAACAAAAGTGAGGCATTTCAAAAGTAAATACCATATAAAATAGGATAAAATATAACCATTTCATAATATATTACTTAATATCAGCATCATAGATTTTTTCCAAACAAAAAGATCACCATCCTAGCTTTAACCTAACCTAACAAATTTCTTCGAGATTGCAAAACGAAATATCCAAAATACTTACTAGGCAAAATAGTTAATTTCCAAAATACATACTAGGCAAAATAGTTATATTAATATTCCATGTCTACAAATTTCTTGGGCAGACCACACTTCGAGTTACGTTGATAATCCTGCAATAACCAAAATGATCCACTCCATCTTCAAAAGGGTCTTCCTCCATTTCACCACTAAACAGATCATAAGAGAAGAGCGTCCCAATAGGGTCCCTTCGAAACAATATTTTCCTATTACAAGGCTTAACGCGAAATAAAGGTTGCGGAATGAAAGAGTTAGGCATGAACTCATCCGGATTAAACCTTATCACGTATCTAGTCCAAGCCTCGTTAACCCCATAGCCCTGAAGTAGCAGAAACTCAAAATCCATCACCTTATAATCCACATGCACAACTAGAGAAATTAGTAAAGTATCATCATCCATCCCACTAATATCCCAAAGACCCCACAAGGTCCTCTCACCCCAAGAGTCATCATGAACATTGAAAGTTCCAATCCTTTTTGCCCAACATCCCGATCGATGCGTCTGAAAATGAATTTTTCCTCTAACAAAACATGAAAAATTTGAAATATATGCTTCAAAAGGCAATTCTCCCAAACTTCTCCAAATGTTCAATCTGCATGAATAAACTTTTACCTGAGAACTTATTTTGAAATTGTTGAAAATGACTATCCTTAGCAACACGTAATCATCCTTAGCCGCGTCGTAACCCATGTAAAAATAGGTCGATGCCCAATATGCAGTTGGATCCCACTCGATGGATGCATGCGAAAGGCTTCATCCGCCACAAGCCTTTTGTAGGCTTCCACATTTTGGCCCCTCCTTTCGTAGACAATGGGAGAGAATGCTATTTGATCCTGAATGATTGGTGAAAATTTATTTTGCATCCTCATCTTCCGAAGGTGGACATTAACAAACATCGAAGTTGACAACATCGTATTCCACTCCATGCAAACCATCTTCATTCGTGTTGCATCGTGAGGAAGTAACCTAGAAGAAATTTCTTCCTTCAAATCGAACGGCATTGAAGTCATCTCCATATTGTTTTTTGAACTAATATTTCTGATTTTTTTGGCTTTCTTGTGCAATAACTTATGTATTAAAGTTGATGCAAATCTTTTGTTGTAGTAGGAATGAAGTAATGCGATGAGCCATTTATTTATAATGGGTTAATGAGAGTTGAAGAGTTGTGTCCCTTAATGTTCATGTCCCTTAATTGCATTCTTTTTTGCCCTCCCAACCATTTTATTTATGCCACCATTGAGCTTTGCAAATCCAGTCCCATCAAATTATGTTAGGTGTAATGGGTGGTTGCTTGAATAATAACTCAAGAGCTTCAATAATTATACTCCTTTCAATTTTTTCAAGTTTCAAGTTACTTTCTCCCTTTTTTTGTAAATGTATAAAACTACTTTGTTAATCCTGAGATTTTTATTTTGTTTCTTTTAAAATTTATCAATTTTTATAAGTTGATAAGAAATATTTCTACTTGTCCAATTTTCCTCATACTCCTTCTATCTATTATCATTCTTTTAAACTTATCAAATTACATTTATTAAAGTTGATAAGAAATATTTCAAGTTGTCCAATCATTTAATAAATACGGTTAACATTTTTTTTTTGCAAAATCTTCAATAAATTCAGTTAGCAAATCTTCCAAATCTTGCCAATATCTCAAGTTGTCAATTATTCAATAAATTCGATTAGCAAATCTTCCCAAAATCCAATCAATTTATTCTTTTAATCTTCTCAAATTACATTATTTCCATCTTTGTTCAATTTAATGCATGATTGATTTCGTCAAATCAATTCATTTGATTTGAATGTGGTGGTTGTTCATTAATAAATCCTTTATTATAGATTGTACTTTTTTTTTTTTGGACTTCCCAAATTTATATTCTTACCTTTGATTTTATAATAATAATTATATGATGGGAATTAGATATTATTAGTTTTTACTATTTTTAAGAATATTAGATCAGATTATATATATATATATATATATATATATATATGAATTTCTTTATAGATTCTCTAATTTTCCTTTTACTCATTCTAACTATTATCATTCTTTTAAACTTATCAAATTACATTTATTAAAGTTGATAAGAAATATTTCAAGTTGTCTAGCCTTTCAATAAATACATTTAACATTTTGTTGCCGATTTTCAATAAATAGAGTTAACATTTTTTTGGAAATCTTCAATAAATACAGTTAGCAAATCTTCCAAATATTTCAAATATCTCAAGTTGTCAATTCTTCAATATACTCGTCTAGCAAATCTTCCCAAACTTCAATCAATTTATTATTTGCAGTAGTATTCTTTACAAAATCCCCTATTAAATCCACTATAAATGCATGCACTTTTTCATTAGGTTCTCACATTGTTTCTTCTATTTCATATATCCCCAGTCAATATGTATAGATCATCCCTTCCTAATGATATTTACGAAGCTGTATCTTGCAGATTATCTCCGAGAAATGCTTCCCGATTAAAAACGGTTAACATTTTTTGGAATGATATGATAGCATCCAACAACTTCGTCAACTCCAACCTTGTTCATATGATAAGGACAAACAGTTGTTTACTAATTTATGATGATAGTATTGTATTTTTTCCAATAGTTTACGAAAAATCAGGATCATATTACCAAAGGACCCTTATTAAAGGGGAGCATATGGAGGAAATCGTAGCTCACTATAGAGGTCTCGTTTGTTCCGCCGACTGCGAAGATAATTTCTTCATTTTCAACCCTTTGTCATTTGCATGCTCAACAATTTCCAACTCGTGGAAGCGACTACAACCATTTCAATTTGGAATTCCATGTGGGAAGTTTTGTGTTTGGGTTCGAGGCAAAATTCATTTTCTAGTGTTCAAGCATGAATCTCTTCGTACGGAGGTCCGAACCTTCGACGTAAAAGATGAGTCATGGGGGACTATTAAACTCCCAAAAGCAGTTGAAAGATCTAAAATATTATGGGATATATCTTCATTGGATGAAGACTCTTTAGTATCATTTCCTATCTATCCAGAATCACAAATTACATGTTCATTCAAATTCTGGATTCTCAAGGGATACGGGTCAAATGAAAGTTGGATAAAAGTTAAAATATTCTTTCCGGCAACTGATGTTCTTCCTAATCCATTCACTCTTCAACCCCTATTTTTTTCCAAGCCTGATAATCGTAAGATACTTTTCAGGAAAGATCCAATAGGCTCGTATGGGAGCTATGATATCGATTTGAATATATGGGAGGAAATTGATGCATTCGAAGACGACATGATATATAGATCTTGTAGGATTTTTAATGTAATTCAAAGTTTAGTTTGTCCACAATTTCCTGTACCTTATCCCTAATATCTCCTATTTATAGTTTTATGTAAATTATTTTGTGTTTTCTTGTAGTTGTATTAATCCTTCTATGATGCTCTCTATTTCTTCTTAATGAAATCTCCTCTTAATTTGTTTTTTTGCAGCTCTGATTTTATTTAGAATCGTCCCAGTCCCATTAATACATGCATTATTAATTTAAATTTTGACGAATTGCAAAAAATATCAAACCTGCAAATAAATATTTTGAACACACATTCTTATTTTATGAACATATAAGATTTTTATTTGAACATACTATTTAATATATTGAACATATCCAACTATATCGAATCCATATTCCAATTCTAACAGAGTATACACATTTAAATGGTCAAACCTATCCGTTGCTTTACCGTAGACGATTTTTTACCGTTGGGGGCCATTACCTCCTATATAAGGTTACCAAGGATTGGCCCCATTATTCCACAAAACTTTGGAGATTGTAAAAGGATGTCTCAAAATAGTACTTCAACCTCCAAGCTTCACTATTTGAGATACTCTAATTCCATCTGCAGGCATTGTGGCATCCCCACATTCATAAGCCTTTCTACATCAACTGCAAACCCGGGGAGGTTATATCATAGATGTCGAACTCATAATTTCTCTCATTGGTGTATTCCAACAAGTGTTGCAGATCCTCTCAATGTTCAGGATTCAGAATTTGGTGTATCCACCCAAGAACTCATTAATCATCCACAAGACAATATCTCTGCTCCACCCCAATCCGATCAATTCATGTCAAGTTATTCAATTCAACAATTACTTGTGGCAAATTTGGCTATGATGTTGGTTGTTCTTCTAGTGTCTGTTTTTATTGCTTTCTTGTTAATTTAGGAAACTATTATCTATGTATCCCGATTGAAATTGAAAATATATGCAATTAATCTCAAATTTATATTATGCCCTGTTTTTCTAATTATATTATGTATCCAAAATCAATTTCATAGAAAAATAGGATACCAAAAATTTGGGTTATGGATGATTCGAAACTTCAAGAGATTTGCTCAAATTATTGGATGCCTAATTCATTCAGATCGGAAAATCCAAAGACCAACATTTCACAATAAAGCCCTTCTCTTTCAAAGGTCAGTAGGCAAAATCTGTCAAAAAATAAAAAAAAAAAACTAATTTTTAGTTGAGTAAGAATGAATAACCTTTTCGAATATATGTTCCCAAATCTCGGATTTCTTCACCTTCAATTTCTAGATCATGTCGCCGGCATAGGAGGAATTCAAGCATGAGAAAATTTAAGGGATTTTTCACCGGAATTGTTGTCGGGGCTGGTTTCCGATATCTAGGGAAGGGAAAAAGCAAAAGATTAAATAACATTGTCGAATATATGTTTCAAGATCTCGGATTTCTTCACCTTCAATTTCTAGATCATGTAGCCGGCATAAGAAGAAATCAAACATGAGAAAATTTAATGGATTTTTAAACGGAATTGTAGCCGGTTATGGTCGACGGGGCTGGTTTCCGGCGAGAACACCACACTTTTTACGGTCGACTGGTTTGGTTTCCGGCGAGAATAACCCTCTTTTTTTGCGACATATGATGTGATGTTTGACAACCTAGAGAATTTGGAAAGCAAAAACCAACCCATGTGGGTTAATAAATGAAAATGGAAGCCGTTGTACGCAATTTTTATTTCAGGGGTAAATTGGTATATTTGTTCACAAATTCAGGAGTGGGTTGCTAAGAAATTTCGGAGGGAGTGGGTTGCTATAGCACCACCCCAAAGGACCTTATGGTGAGGCACCCATGAATCAATTCAATTCATATCCACTCTACATGGCCAATTTATACATGAATTTAATTAGTTGTTCATGACATGTGATTATGTATGATTAATCACATCGTACATCATAGTAAGGGCTAAAATTATTATACAAGAAGGGTTCCATAATTTATTGACATTCGCTAAATTATGTTGTGTTTTTATGACATGATTTTCGTTCATAAATGATAAAACTAATTAAGATTGAATGAAGTAGATTTATGGACACGATTAACAGAGTTAGGATGACTTGGAGGTATTTGTACAAGGCATAAGCTCTTTAATTTCTACGCTTATAAAGATACAGCAATACACAATTACATTAATTGGAAACACACACTCTCACAATCTCTCCTTTCAATTCCCATTGCATCTTCATCATGTTTGCTGCTCCTTCTCCAAACCTAAATCGACTTGGCTGCTTCACTCACTTGGGTGAGAATGCCTGCATAATGTAACAAAACCATTAGTTAACTAACACTTTATCAGTACTTAAAGTTCGAGCTCAACTCGTTAACGTTTATCTATACTATACTCTGGCCTTAATGAGCTGAGCAGCTCAGTTCGTTTAACAACACTACTAATATTCCCTGGCTTTTAGTAAAACAACTAATATGATCCGACTTACGGAAAATATGGTAGCATGGCCTGGGTCAGCAAGATGAGCAAAGAGGTTATCAATGGGCCCTGTTCCGGTGTAGATGTGTTGGAACCATGCTCCCATCACCGCCAACATCGCCAACCGTCCATTCTTGATCTCCTTTGTCCTCAGCTCCTTAATTTTCACTGGGTCACCGGCTCCCCAGCCGAGCGGGTCGAACCACAACCCACCTGGATATCCTACGTCCGTTCCGGTCAGCTTGTTGTTGGGGAAAATGGGGTCCGTGTTAACGCACCCGGGCTTCAGGATGTCGGCCCATCTTCTTCCCTCGGCCCACCCGATGAAAAACAACTCCACGACGAAGAGCGTCGTCGTGTCGGTGAAGTAGTCTTGCTCGCCGGCAGTGTACCAAGACGGCGTGTTGAGGATCCCGATCTTGGTGAGGAACTCCGGGATGAAAATTCCGGCGGCACCCAACATTGCCCATCGGCAGTGCACAAGCTCCGCCTGCACGTTCCATCTCAACGTCTCAGGGTCGGATCCTAGCCCAAGAGGATCAAATCCGAAGTCTCCGGGAAGGCTGCATAACAGGATTCATATTAGCTAGTTACCTATATCACTCGCTGAATTCAGTTAGTAATTGAACATTTAATGTAATATTGTTTATTACTATTAAAAGTGATAAATAACTTTCTAGGAGGAATATAATGGATAGTACAACTATATATATATATGAGAAAAAATTTATAGTTAGTGTATAAAAAATAATAGCATGTATAAATAATACTCCCTCCATCCCGTGATTACTTGCACACTTTTTTTATTGGAACGTTCCAAAATTACTTGCACATTCTTAATATGGGAATACCCCACAAAATTAATAACCTCACAACATCATTTTATTTTCAAATTTATCACTCCTTTACACATCATCAAATTCACTTTACACATCATCAAATTACCTAAAATACCCCTCATTTATCTTACATCATCAACCACTAAATTCACTTTTCTTAAACAACGTGCCGGTCAAACCGTGCAAGTAATCCTGGGACGGAGGGAGTAGACGTTCAAAAAAAAAAATTAAGTAGTAAAAAGATGGAGTATATTTTTTTCAAAGTTAAATTAATAATGAGAAGGATTTTTTTTACTAATATTAAAATAATAATGGGATACAGGGGATACAAATACAACAATCCTGTTCTCTAATTAATTACGTCATGTTCAATTTTTGTTCGTATGTTTTTACTTACTTTTTTTAATTTGGTCATTTTAACCAAAATTGATACAAAAAATAAATAAAAGTAAAACATACGTATCAAAATTTGAACACAAAATGATCAAAATGGACAAGAGCAAACCTTCCGTCAAGCCATGGGGGAGGGGCTTTCCCAGGGAACCAAACTGGACGGTTCGGATCAGTCGCCGTACAGACGGCAACTGATCTTTTACTGCTGGATGGTGCTGCAAACTTGCTGACTCTCAACTTCCTTCCTCCCAAGAAAGAAGCTTTTGTTGCTCCCACACTAGTTCAAAATAGATGCTTAATTAAGACTAAGATAAAATATCTACGGAATGACAGAAATACACATCATTTAAGATTCGATTTAGAAAATTGAAATATGTGAATATACCTATGAAACGAGCTAGAGAAATTACTTGCCTTGGGGAAGAGGCAGCAATGGCTGATGAGGCACAGGCAGAGGCCATGATGACAATTTTTTTGTTGCAGGCTAGGGGGCGTGTGTTTGTGTGATTGTAATAGAAAATGGGATTTAATTAATGTATGAAATATGGGCTTATCTTGTTAGGATAGGAGTGGAGATATGTGATTGGTTGGTGAGATGCCATGTGGCCACAAGAATCTAATATCTCCTCTCTTTGCCTTGGGTTGTTCGATCTTACCTCCTAAAATCTCAAACTAGTGGTGCTTCTTCTTTGTTTTTATATGCCACCTCCCCTCTCTTCTCTTTCTAACCTAAATTTCATCTTTTATTTACATTATTTCCCCCACCAATTGCTATTGACTTTTGACCACAATTTCAAATTCCTCACTAATAATATATTTCATAATTCAGAAATACTTGTATGCATAAATAGTTATCCGTATAAGTTAATTTTCTTCATTTCTTTGAGTAGTTTTATTGAATACTTATTAGTTTATATATATAGTGCTCAATGGGTAGTACACACTAAAAATCTGAGATTTGGACTCAAGATTGGGCACAACATGATAAAACTAAGATTAAAGTTTAATTCAATGTTTGGTATACACCATGTGTGCGTGGACAGATTAGCTAAAATAATATATGCAAATGACCAATATACGCTCATTGCAATTTTGTTATTCCACCACTTTTGAAAATTGGGTTCCCTTTATAGAAATTATGAGAAATATTATTTCTTGGTTGCTTACAAATGAGTGTACAAGAGGTATTTATACAATACAAAAGTTTAACCTAATCTTGACCTAATCTTATTGGGCTAAAGGATAAGGCCCATAACTAAGATGGAATGGGCCTTCATAAGGATATATAAACAATACTTTAAATATATTCCTAATATGCCCCCTCAAGATGGAGTACCATAAGATAGTCCAATCTTGGACATAAGAAGTTGGAGGCGAGCACCAGAGAGAGGTTTGGTGAGAGCATCAGCAAGTTGGCCGGCAGTCGAGACGTGTGAGATGCGGAGCTGAGCAGTTTTGACGAGGTCACGAACAAAGTGGAAGTCGATGGCAATGTGTTTCATTCATGAGTGAAACATGGGGTTTGAGCATAAGTAGGTAGCTCCAATGTTGTCACAGTAGATGATTGGCACCGGGGAAATGGAAAAGTGTAGTTCTTTGAGTAAGGATGTTAGCCATTGTACTTCAGAGGCCGCTTGATTCACGTGTTATACAACACTAAAATAAACAACCGCAAGTGTACGGTGTCTATCGTAGAGTGGTAGGCACGAGGTCGATCCCACAAGGAGGTTAAGCGTAAAAGTGGAGTTTGCTAGTCGAGTTCTAAGTAGACGTGATCGATAAATTGAGTGGTGTGAATTACTCTAAAATTACCTGACAATGTGTCACCAATAAGTAATGAAGAGTAAATACGAAATCGATCAAATACCATGCAAATTAATAAAATGAAGGTAAAATGAATAAAAAACGCAAAGAAGGAACGGTGGGTTCCAAGGCAATTGTAATACATAGATATCCGTTTATGATCTCGTTTAAATGGCCATTAAGGTTATCTCATATAGGGTGATCACACAAGAAGAATTAATTAATCTCTCGATCTAATTAACCAAAGACGCAATGTAACATAGGCTCGTATTTCTACCTCACAAATGTTATACCGCCTAAAATAGCTCCTAGGATCATTCAAATCCCTCTCCGATAATTAATCCTCTTTCGAGATCATAATAATACCGGGTTGCATGCTTGCATACGATTAAACGGAATAAATCTCTCGATCTTACCCCAATTAACAATGAACTAAGCAAATCATCATGGCCAATAACAACATGCTTTGCAATAAGGAATTAAGCACACAAATAAGAGACAAACACCAATTAAAGCAAGAAATTAATCATAAACTTTAATCCAAGTATCTACAATGCCTTAGAACCACAAATTGTTTAGCTACTAACTAGCATAATGAAATTACAAAATCCAAATGAAATAACAAAATAAAAAGGAAAAGAAAGAGAAAGCTTAGTCTAGAATGTGGTAGGGAATGGAATTTGGGAGCTATTGCATCCTTTCTTCCTTGATTTGATGAAGAATTGAGAGAGAAATGGCCAAAACACCTCCAAGTATGTGTAAGTATGTGTGGATTGGGGGAGAATGTCTTGGATTTCAAGAAATGGGGCTTATATAGTGTTGGGGTAGGGCTTAGATGGCATAATTGCAAGTTGATCCCTCGAAAATGGAGAAAATACAAGTTTGGCACCGAAATTGGGATGACTCGGCCGAGTTGGGGTTACTCGGCCGAGTGGATCACTTGAAAAAGCGTGTTTGCGATTTTGTCTAGCCGAGACTCGGCCGAATTGGGGTCACTCGGCCGAGTGGTCTTGAAGTTCCAGTGGCTACGACTTTGGCTTGATTCGGCCGAGTTGGCTCACTCGGCCGAGTGCGCAGAAATGTTGAAAATCGTAGATTCGGCCGAGTTGGGTTACTCGGCCGAGTGATGTTCAATCCAGGAGCTACTGCATTCCACCTTACTCGGCCGAGTTGGCTCACTCGGCCGAGTGCGCAGAAAACATGAAATTCGCAGATTCGGCCGAGTTAGCTCACTCGGCCGAGTTGCCCTGTTCTTCGATTCCGGCCTTTTCTCGTTTCGTGCATATCTTCCACCTCGGGTGTCGGATTGACTCGATTCCTTTGGCTACTCTACTCCATTTTTTGAGAAGAATTCAACTGTGCACTCCTCTTCCTGATCCAGTAAAGTATGGTTGGTGTTTTGCTCCAAATTTCATCGTATTTCCTACAAAATCAACAAAACACAACCTTTCTCTCATTTTGGCTCAGACAATCATATTCAATGCATAATTCAATGAAATCCACATCAAACATGCTTCACATGTGCTCCTAAAACATGTAAATTCCACCCGAATCACCGCTGAGGCAATTGCTCTGTATTCGGCTTCAGTAGATGAGCGAGCAACAGACTTCTGCTTTTTGGATGACCATGAGATAGGATTGGCCCCCAAGAAGATGACATAGGCACTTGTGGAAGTGCGATCATCATGATTGCCTGCCCAGTCGGCATCCGTGAAGTAGTGGAGCGAGGAGGATGAGGACGGGGTAATGTTGATACCAACATCCCTTCTACCATTGAGGTAGCGTAGTAGTCGCTTAACGACATTCCAGTGAGTG
This sequence comes from Galeopsis tetrahit, assembly GCA_963675135.1. Classification (NCBI taxonomy): domain Eukaryota; kingdom Viridiplantae; phylum Streptophyta; class Magnoliopsida; order Lamiales; family Lamiaceae; genus Galeopsis; species Galeopsis tetrahit. The sequence continues at coordinate 33,455,068 of OY776127.1, forward strand.
ATGGTGGGTGCATGCATGAACTGGGATAACTTATGAACGGCAAAGGCAACATCAGGTCTGGTGAGCTGGAGATACTGAAGGTTGCCGAGCACTTGACGATACTGGGTGGAGTCAGTGGGAGAAGTGCCATCCGAGAGTGTTAGGCGAGCAGAGGTGGATAATGGAGTTTGGACTGGTTTGAAGTCGATCATGTTGTATCGGGCGAGCAGATCAGTAATGTATTTGCATTGGGAGAGAAGGCATGAAGTTTTAGATCGAAGAACTTCTACTCCCAAGAAATAAGATAGAGGACCAAGGTCCTTGACAGAGAATTTGGCACTGAGGTCGGCAGCCACACGGGCGAGCATGGGCGAGGTGTTGCCCATCAGAATGAGGTCGTCAACATAAACAAGAAAGTAGGCGACCACCCCGTTGTTGTTGTAGACGAACAGGGACTCATCATAGTGAGTGGGGGTAAATCCAATATCAACGAGGAACGAGCGAAGAGCATAGTACCATGTGCGAGGAGCCTGCTTTAAGCCATAGATGGATTTTCGTAGCTTGCAGACATGGGTGGGGAATGTATTGTCTTTGAAGCCTGGAGGTTGATCCATGAAGACGGTGTCCGAGAGCTCTCCATGGAGGAAGGCATTGTTGACATCGAACTGTTGGAGGGGCCATTCCCGAGTGACAGCAATGCTGAGAACTGCTCGCACGGTGGCCGGTTTGACAACGGGACTGAAGGTTTTAGTGAAGTCAACACCTGGTCGTTGGTGAAAACCTTTAGCAACTAAGCGAGCTTTGTACTTGTCAAGAGAGCCATCAGAGTTTCGTTTAATGCGGAAGACCCACTTGGAGCCGACCACATTCTGAGATGTAGTGGGAGGAACTAAGTCCCACGTGCCATTCTGAAGAAGGGCATCGAACTCAGCAGACATGGCTGCTCGCCAATTTTTGTCCTTGAGTGCCTGTGAAACACAGCGCGGTTCAATGTCAGAAGTGACAACAGAAGTAAGTCCATACCTCGGATTAGGCTTGAACACTTGATTTTGAGATCGAGTGACCATGCGAGGTGCAGGAGGTCGTGAGGGAGCATTGGTCGGCACAGAGATGTCGGAGGGGATAACGATCAGTGGGGAGGTAGGTGTGGATGTGTTCGGTTGAGGTATGTCTGGGTGGTCGACCACTGTGGGATGGTGGGGAATGGTAGTGGTCGGCGCCGGGATGGGGGCGAGGATGGGTGTGGTAGAGTTAGGAAGTGAGGGTGTTATAAGAATGGGCGAGGAGCTGGAATTAGAGGGAGTTGGTGGCGAGAAGTTAGTGGTCACCGAAGGAGGTATGGAAAAGGGAAACGTATGTTCAACTAATTGAACATGACGTGAGGTGTAGATTCGGTTGGTGGAGCGATCAAGACAGTGATAAGCGCTTTGTGTGGGTGAGTATCCAATGAAGACACAAGGAGTGGAGCGAGGATCAGGTTTGTGAGTAGTGTAATGGCGGAGCAAGGGATAGCAGAGGCAACCAAAAATACGAAGTTTGGATAGGTTAGGAGGGCGAGCAGTGAGTTTTTCATAGGAGGATGCCATGTCGAGGTTAACTTTGGGAAGGCGGTTGATGATATAGGCGGCCGAACAGACGGCATAGGGCCAATACGTGGGGGGCATGGAAGCTTGGTGGAGGAGAGCTAGAGTTGTGTCGACCACATGGCGATGGCGACGTTCAGACATGCCATTATGTTCGGGAGTGTGAGGTGGGGTGGTAAGGTGTGCAATGCCATGGGTTTTAAGGAAGGGGCGAAGAGCAATGAACTCTCTTCCATTGTTTGAGTAGAAGGTTTTGATTGTGTTTTGATAGTTGTTTTCATCAAGAGTTTTGAATGTGGTAAATGTGGATAGAACATCCGATTTGCGTTTTAGGGGATAAACCCATATGTTTTTTTTTTGAAGTCTCAGGTATCGGGTTCAAGGCCGACTAATCCCGGGGGACCAATCCCTGAGACCTAGAGAGGAGCACACTCATAAGTCCCAAGCCTACACCACTAGGCCAACTCCTTGGGGTTAGGGGATAAACCCATATGTATTTGCTAAAGTGATTAACAAATAACACATATTATTTAAAATTATCTGGGGATAAGACAGGTGACGACCAAACATCAGAAAAGATAACATCAAGAGGTTTAGTAGATGTGATGCTCGAATCATAAAAAGGTAATTTGTGACTTTTGATACATGAACAAGAGTTACAGTTAAAGTGTTTGGATGGTGCACTGGATAAGCTAAGTTTAGAGAGGGTGTGAGCAAGGATTTTTGTCGATGGGTGACCAAGACGAGCATGCCAGGAGGTTGTTGTGAGGTGTTGAGTGGTGAAGGCTTGCGGGGAGGTGGTGGACATGTGTGCCGGCCAGACATATAAATTATTGATACGACTCCCAACGAGGAGAATGCTCCCCGAGTGACCGTCCCGCACCTGAAACGAAGAGCGACCAAAGATAATGTTAACATTGTTATCACGACAGAGGCTAGAGACCGAAATCAAGTTTTTCGAAATGAGTGGGACGACCAAGACATTTGAAAAACTAAGAGATTCAAGTTGAGAAAAGCACATAGAGCCAGTGTGAGATATGTGTAAACCTTTACCATCACCAATTTCCACATTGTCAGGCCCATCGAAGGGCGAGTGGAGAGAGAGGTTGGCGAGGTCGTTGGTGATGTGGTGCGAGGCACCAGAGTCAAGGATCCAGTGCTCGGCCGGATGTGCCGAGGAGGCTGAGTGAGTTGAGTAGGCCGGGCGAGCATCTGGCCGATGGAGGCGGGAGGGTGGTGTGTACTGTCCATGTGGTCGTCGAAGACCTGTGGATGGAGTAGAGGACATTTGAGATGAAGGGATCTCAGGGCAGGTGCGAGCTGTGTGACCCGGTGCTCGGCAGTATTGGCAGGAGCCAAGATATGGTCTTTGTGAGGATTGACGAGGGCGAGGATCAAGGGATTTAGGCCTTGAGTCAGGTCGCGAGGAGCGATGATAGGCTTTACCAGCAGTTAGGGCAGATGTAGGTGTTAAGGTCGCGGATGGTCGTGAGGCGATTTGAACTTCGGCACTCAAGAGTTTGTCACAGAGCTCGGCAAAGGAGATAGGTTGTTCACGAGCTTGGATGGCATTGGCAATGTCATTGTAAGACTCATCAAGACCTGTAAGAACCTGTAGAGTGACGTCCTCGGCATCCGAGGTGACGCCGAGGAGAGCAAGTTCGTCGACCACGGAGTGAACTTCTATGAGGAAGTCGGAAATTGGGCGAGCACCTTTAGATAGAGAACGAAACTTGGTTTTGAGGGCAAGAATGTGACCTCTGGAGGGTTTGCCATACATGCTCTCAAGCATCGACCAGGCTTCGCAGGAGGTTTTAGTCGATGCAACAAAGGGGATAAGATCCGGAGACATGGAACCAACCATGGCTGAAAAGATGAGGTTATCCTAACACACCCACAGGTTGTACGCAGGGTTGGAAATGGTGGTGGTGGTGGTGCCATCAACAGCTGGGATTGTGGGAGGTGGACATGGATGCGTGCCCAAGACATAGCCGAAGAGGTTGTGTCCAGTGAGGAGGAGACGGAGCTGGAAGTACCAAACACCATAGTTGGTGGAGGTAAGCTTTAAGGACATGTTTGTAAGCCCTTTAAAGGTAATGGGCGATGGCGACTAAGATGGGGTGGCCATTGTAGTGAGTGGAGCAGCGGAGTGAAAGGAGGTGAGCAACGGGCTGGGCGTCTAAGACGGGCGGCGGCGGCGATTCAGAGATGAATGCGGCGGCTGCAGTGCTTCAGAGAAGAGGGCAGCGGCGGCTCGGGTTTCGTAGCGGCAGCGGCGGCTAAGGTTTGGATCAGGCGTGAGCCAAATGACTCGATGATACCATATAGAAATTATGAGAAATATTATTTCTTGATTGCTTACAAATGAGTGTACAAGAGGTATTTATACAATACAAGAGTTTAACCTAATCTTGACCTAATCTTATTGGGCTAAAGGATAAGGCCCATAACTAAGATGGAATGGGCCTTCATAAGGATATATAAACAATACTTTAAATATATTCCTAATACCCTTTTCATTCGGTCCTTCCTTGGACTTCTTCCTACTGAGACTGGATCTTTTTTTCTGGGCTGGGAATACTTAACTCAAGGATCTTTGGGCCAGTAATATGGGCCGTGAACAGTAAACTTAAGGATATGGGCCCAACTCCGTGTTTGGGCTTAACCCCTTTCTTGATACTCAGGGGTGTACTAATCTTCTCTTTTGGGTTATCATTCATAACATACAGGTTTAATTCGTCCTTCATCCACGTGTCGTTATTCTAGGGAACGACATATTTTGGCCGCATCAGGTATGATGAGATATTGTGGGGTCCATTTGTAAATAAATGATTGTTTATAAATAAAGTGAATGGCAAAGTGGGTAAATAAGTGATGGTAGGTGGGTGAAGATAAAGTAGTATGAATAGTATTGTTTCCAAAAGTATGAGCATAATAAAATTGGACAACCAAAAAATGAAAGTGGAAATAATGAAATTGGACGGAGTGAGTATTATATAAAATTATAAATTTTATATTAAAATCCGTATCAATCTATATTATGAAAAATTGATCTAACTTAAATAGATTGATTTATATTAAAATCCATAATATAAAATTTATAATTTTATATAATAATATTTTTTAAATTATAATACAATTATATTGTTTTAATAGATATGTACGGATTTTAATAATATAGTTGTATCAATGTTGCCCTACATATATAGATATGTATATAAGAATTAAGAATTTAATAAATTTTAATAATTTGGATTTTAATAATTTTTTGGTCTATATTATTTTAACTAGTGCAAAACCATATATTACGCGGGATCATAAAAAATATATATTATGTAGTAGAAGAAAATGAAAGAATGATAAAAAGAAAATAAAAAAATAACTTTAAAAATGTAAATTAATATTATAAATAAAATTATAATTATAATTATTTATGAAATTTAAACGGATGAAGAAGTTAAGAGGAGAGAGAATGGTTTTTAAATGGATGAAGAAGTTAAGAGGAGAGAGAATAGTTTTTAAAATGAAAAATTAATATTATAAATAAAATTATAATTATTTAGAAAATTTAAACTGATTAAGAAGTTAAGAGAGGAGAGAATGGATAAAAAAGAGAGAGAAATAGAAAATAGGAAAGATAAAAATATTTTAAAAAAAAATAAAATTACAGGAATTAAGAGATTTAGAAAAGAAAACTTTTAAAGAGACACGTCAACAATAACGGATTCAAAATCTCCCTTATATACTAATTCTGAATCTTATTATGCTGACATGACCGTTTTACAATCTCTTAAATTATGTAATTTTGATTTATTTTTTTAAATATTTTTCTCTTTCCTCTCCTTGACGGTTTGCTCAATTTTCTCTTTCCTCTAATTTCTCTTTTTTACATTTTTTTTAACTTTTAAATTTCTATTTAAATTATTCTTTTTTATAATCTAGCGAGCCCTACCCTACCCAATGTTTTTACCCAGCCCAATTTTTGCGACCCGGCCCGCAACCCAGTAGATTTTGACCAGTCAAACTTTGACTTTTTTTTTTCGATTTTTTTTTCGATTTTTTTTTTCGATTTTTTTTTAAAAAAGTGTATGTTATTATAACTAAAAAATGTATCTTTGTTTTTTTAATTAAAAGTGTATGTTACTATATTAAAAAGTGCAACATTGTTTTTAATGAAAAATATATGTTATTATAATTGAAAAGTGTATGATATTATAACTAAAAAGTGTAATTTATATATTAAAGAAAAGTGTATGTTATTATAACTACAAAGTGTATGATCTATTAATGAAAAGTGTATGTTTTATTAATGAAAAATATATGTTATTATAACTGCAAAGTGTATGATTTGTTTGATGAAAAATGTATGTTCTATTAATGAAAAGTGTAAATTATATATTAATGAAAAATGTATATTATTATAATTGAAAAGTGTATGATATTATAACTGAAAAGTGTATGCTAATGATACACCTTTATAATCTAAATAAACTGTTCCTATTTTTTTTTTTTAAATGTTATTAATTTCACTCATTTTTTTATTTATTCTTGCACTTTTATGACAATTAAAATACACCTTTTGGTTATTAGTACTTGCACTTTTATAATCTACATAAACTGATCCTAATTTTTTGAAAAACATTGTTATTAATTTGACACATTTTATTATTTACACTTGCACTTTTATGACTATCAATGATACATACACCTTTTGGTTATTAGTCTTGCACTTTTATAATCTTGATAAACTGTTCCTAATTTTTTTTAAAAAAAATTGTTATTAATTTAACAAATTTTATTATGATACACCTTTTGATTATTAGTCTTGCACTTTTATAATCTATATAAACGAGTGCTAAAATATTTATACTCTTGCACTTTTATAATCTTGATAAACTGTTCCTAATTTTTTTTTAAAAAAATTGTTATTAATTTAACAAATTTTATTATGATACACCTTTTGATTATTAGTCTTGCACTTTTATAATCTATATAAACGAGTGCTAAAATATTTATTAGGTGCGAAAAAAAAAAACAGATGAAATAGTTGGGAATCGAACGCATGACCTTGTGGTAAATAACTCAAGGGGACCACTAGGCTATAACAGCTAATTGATATATTTGCGTGGAATATATTATTTATCCACATAAGTAGGGCTGCAAGTGGACTCAAGTACACCGTGTACTTGAGTACACAGCAGCCCTACCCATTATTTACGCGAGTCTCATACTAGTTAGTATATAAAGGAAGATTTGGATCAAATTTTATCCAAATTATGTCAAATATATGGGCTTTTTAAATTAAATATTAAAATTTTAAAAATATTTTAATTAAATATTAGTGTATAGTGTAAGTTTTATAAAATAAATTAGAGATCAATCAGAGAAGGGGCCGTCTCTATCGGCGCCTTCTTTTTTTCTACAACAATGTTCCTGCTATGGCAGAAATGTCTGATTCTGAGGGTGCCATTTAAAACGCGCTCTAATTTATTTTATTAATCTTCTACCAAATGCTAATATTTCTTTAAATTATTTTTAAAAGATTAATATTTTATTAAAAAAGTCGAGGTCTAGACTATTTATTATCTTTTTTTATATCTTATCAACTTTTTTTTGACGTCATATATCTTATCAACTTTTTTTTTTTTGATCAAATATATCTTATCAACTTAGAAATAGTATAATATCACAAATAATACTATCACTCTAAAAAAATAAGCAACGGCGCTCGAAAGAAAGGGGATTTCTTAAATTCTTAATAACGTTTAAAATCTATTTTTTATAGAGATAAATTAAATTATAAATAAATAGATAGATTTTATTAAAATAAAAAATAATTAAATTAAATATATATGAAGAAAATGACTTCATCGCGCCCTTTCTTGGGCCCACCAACCTAGAGAATTGAGTGCAGTTAAAGCATGATTTAAGGATATAGTAAAATTTTATAATTTTGTTCATATATTAACACAACTTTCTTTATAAATTAATTCATTTGTGTTCATATAGTGACTTAATTTTTCAATACCCTATATGTGTTACTATAATGATAAATATGTGTGTTGGGAATAAAATGAGTTTTGATGAGTATATCAAAACTCCCTTGAGACATGCCAAGTAGATAAGACATTTGAAATGAACATGTTTCAGGAATGTTGGAACATGTAGTCTAAGACAAGCAGAGAAGTTGATGTGTTAGGCAGCTCTTAGAAGAATAGATGCACTAGTTGAGGGGGAACACTTGCTTAATAGCTTAAACCTATATCAGTCCCCTCATGGCTCAGTTATGTACTGACCTCAAGTCTGCTGAAGGACAAGTATGCGGATCAAGAGGAATCAGTCTGAAGACAACTTAGTGAATGCCAACATGAGTTAAGATGCATCATCAAAGCACCAAGCTATTGCATCACACAAAGCTCAGAAGAATTGTCCAAAGCTGAATGTTTCAGAAGAGTTGTCTCAGTACACTTGAACCAGAATCTGTCTTTCAAGACAACTATGCTGAAGAGGTCAAGTTCACCTTTCCAAGACGTATTTGATTCGGGTGGAATTTACACGTTTTTTATGCACATATGAAGCTCATTTTGATTGTGATTTCATTGATTTATTGGTCGATTATTGATGTTTTGGTCAAAATAAGAGAAAGGTGGTGTTTTGTCGTTTTTGTAGGAAAAATGACTATTTTGGAAGGTAAAAATACATACCTAATTTTTAGTGAAGTCAATGAAGGAAGAAACCGAGTTCGTGGGTAAAACGAGTCAAATTTATTCAAGGAAATAATTTGGGGCAATATGTAGCTTGAGCCCCAAGCCAGTGACCGAGAGAAGAAAAGGAAATTTGAAGAAAAAGGAAAGAGAGAAGATTTGGAAATTTGAAGAAAAAGGAAAGAGAGAAGATTTGGAAATTTGAAGAAAAAGGAAAGAGAGAAGATTTGGAAATTGAAGAGAGAAAAGGAAATTATATTTTTGGAAATAATTTTTTCTAGAAGTTTTAGCCCTAATTTTCAAGTTATAAATAAACCCTCTAATCATACTTTGAGGGGAGAAGGAAAAAGAAGAAGAAGAAGGAGGGAGGCATACGTTTGGAGAATCCGCTCACGAGGAGAACACCATCCATTAGACTAAGCTTTCTATTTTTCTCTCTTTTTATTTAGTTATTTTCATTTGGTTTTGTTAATTTGATTATGTTGTTGATTGGTTAGACAACTTGTGGTTTTAAGGCATTGTAGAGATTTGGATTGATGTTTATGAGTAAATTCTTGCTTTAATTGGTGTTTATTTCTTATTTGCATATTCAACTATCCATTGCAAAACATGTTGTTAGTGGCCATAATGATTTGCTTGATTCATTGTTAATTGGGGTAGTATCGAGAGATTTGTTCCATTTAATCGTATGCGAATGTGCAACCCGGTATTATTATGATCTCGAGAGAGGATTAATTATCGGAGAGGGAATCGAATGGTCTTAGGAGCTATTTTAGATGGTGTAATGTTTGTGATGTAGACATACGAGCTTATATTACATTGCGTCTTTGGATTAATTTGTATCGAGAGATCGATTAGTTCTTCTTGTGTGATCACCCTATTTGAGATAACCTTAATGGCCATTTAAACGAGATAACTCTTATAAACGGACGTCTAAATACTACAATTGCCTTGGAACCCACCTTTTCTCTTTGAGTTTACATCCATTTTACTTTCGTTTTGTGATTTGTATGCCATTTGATCGATTTTATCTTTACTCTTTGTTGCTTATTCGTGACACTTGGTAGGTAACTTTAGAGTAAAACATTTTATTCAAAATTTCGATCACGTCTACTTAGAATTCGACTAGCAAACTCCACTTTTATGCTTTAACCTTCTCGTGGGATCGACCTCGTGCTTATCACGCTACGATAGACGCCGTATACTTGCGGTTGTTTATTTAGTGTTGCATAACACGTGTATCAAGTTTATGGCGCCGTTGCCGGGGAGGTTTTTATAAGCTCTAGAGTGTAGGCTAAGAGAGTTTTAGTTTAGACATTTACTTGCTTTCTTTATTTGCAAAAATCCAAAAATATTTGTGTTTGTTACCTTGATCTTACTTGCAATTCTCACTCTCGTTTGCTCTTTTGATAGACATGGTTTATGATCACACGATCTAGAAGGAATCAACAAGAAGTACTACCTTTAGATCCGGAGATTGAGGCCAATTGTCGAAGAAGGAACGCCGAAAGGAGAAGACTAGAGTTGGAAAGAATGAGGGCATGTTTTGAAACTCTACAAACTGCTTCTAGAATCACTTATTTTTAAAGCTTCCTCTCACAAGCTTTTGAAAAAAAGTGATTCTGGAAGCAGTTTGTAGAGTTTCAAAACACGCCCTGAATCGAAGAGAGAATCCGGTTGTAGAAGAGGTCGAGGAGGAGGTTGAGAATCAAGGGGTTGATGGATTTGAGGAACCGAATGGGAATGGGGGAAATCGACCACAAAGGGTACTAAGAGATCATTTTCGCCCAATTCCGAGGCCATATGGAGGAGCGGGTCGAGAACCCGTAGATGCTCACAATTTCGAACTCAAGCCGGCCTTGATCATGATGGTTCAAAACAACCAATTTGGAGGGTTGTCAAAGGAGGATCCTAACCTCCATTTATCTCAATTCCTAGAGATAAGTGGAACGGTTAAGATTAATCGTGTCCCTCAAGATTACATCCGTCTCCAATTGTTCCCATTCTCCCTCCGTGATCGTGCAAAGCAATGGTACATGTCTCTTGATCTAAGGACGATCGAAAATTGGGCCGACTTTGTAGATGCTTTCCTCATGAAATACTTCCCTCCAAGCAAGACCATCAAGATAAGAGGAGAAATTTTTTCTTTCATGCAAGACGATGATGAGTCTTTAGCCGAGGCTTGGGAGCGTTTCAAGGATCTCATACGGAGTTGTCCTCAACATGGGTTCTCAAGAGATCAATTGATTTGCTATTTCTACAACGGGATGGACCATCGAACGAGAGGGATGGTGGACGCCTCGGCCGGTGGAGGTTCTTTGCTTGGAAAGACGACGGATGAAGGCTATGTGCTTCTAGAGGAGATGGCAAAGAATGGACACCAATGGCCATCCGAAAGAAGGCAATGCCGGAAAGTTGCTTCCACTAAGGAGTCGGATGATTTGGCTACTTTATCCAACAAGATGGATAAGTTGACTTCGATGATGGCGGCCAAGTCACTAATGGGACCTAGTGATGAACAATACGAAGAGGCCCATTATATGAACAATCAAAGGGATCGTCATTTTCGAGAAAGAGGTTGGAATGAGAGGCAACCTCCTAATCCGAATCAATATCATCCCGGATTGAGGCAACATGAGAACTTTTCCTATGCCAACACAAGGAATGCCATTGTCCCACCTCCAAATTTTAATGTTAGAGATGGAGCTATTGTGGAGTCTTCATCAAAGCCGTCAATGGAGGATATGTTTGGTGCTTTTATGGGGGAAACTACGAAATTCATGAGAGAGACTAGAGAGAATGCAAACATAACTCGGCAAAGATTTGAGGAACAAGGAGAAATGATCAAGAATATGGCAAACCACATGAAAGTCATAGAAAAGCAAGTGAGCCAACTTGCTAATGCCATTGGAAAGCAACACGTTTCGGGGCAATTTCCCTCTAACACGGAGCTAAATCCCAAGGAGCAATGCAAAGCCATAAGGTTAAGAAGTGGGACGAGCTACGAAGGGCCCAAGATGCCGTTAGAGGAGGAAGTAGTAATGGCACCCGAGGGTGTTGACAAAGATGATGGCTTAGTGAAAGAAAAGGAAGGGGAGAAGAAGAGTGGGGAGGCAATCCCTCCTTTGTTTAGTAAAAGTGTAATGCCCCTCCCATATCCGCAAAGGATGAAGAAGAAGAAGAACTTGGATAGCAAGTTTGTCAAGTTTGCGGAGATGTTCAAGAAACTCCATATCAACATCCCTTTCGCCGAAGCTCTTGAACAAATACCACATTATTTCAAATTCTTGAAGGAGATAATGTCAAGCAAGAGGGAAATGGAGGCATATGAGACGGTGCACTTAGCCGAACATTGTAGCTCCGTAATTCAAGCTAAGTTACCTCCAAAGCTTAGGGATCCCAGATCCTTCACTTTATCATGCACTATTGGAGATGGAGGTACATTAAGAGCTCTATGTGATTCGGGAGCAAGCATCAACCTCATGCCATTGTCACTCTTCAAGTCACTTGGTTTAGGAGAGCTCACACCAACCACAATGAACCTCCAATTGGCGGATAGGTCTATGACATACCCTTTGGGTATAGCGGAGGATGTATTGGTCAAAATCGACAAATTTCTTTTTCCGGTAGACTTTGTGGTTTTGGATATGGAGGAAGACAAAAACATTCCATTGATATTGGGAAGGCCATTTTTGGCAACCGGAGGGGTTATTCTTGATATGAGGAATGGAGAGTTGGAGCTTCGATTGAATCAAGAGATAGTTACGATTGACATGTTTAGAGCTATCAAACTCCGAAATGATGGGAATGAAAAGTATGGGTATTCCAAGGAAGATCACTCTCCAATGCCCATGAAAGAGAAGATGGAAGAAGAGCCCAAGATCAACATTGTGAAAGAGGACCCCCAAGTGGAAAAGAATGAGTTGAAGATGGGCAAGAAGGCCAAGTTTGGGGGAGTTTCCTTCAAAAACTCCCCCAAATAAAAAAAGGCTACTTGTGCAAACTTGGGGATGAATGAGGCATCAACCTCCTATGACATGATTGAAGAGCCGGATGGGCTAGCTAGTGGATGTTTTGACGGATTTAAGAAGATTGCATGGGCAAAGAAGTGCAAGAGCAAGGAGGATGATGGGGTGACTTGATATCCCCCTCAAGGAAGAACCGTCCGGCATAGGACGTTAAAAATAGCGCTTCTTGGGAGGCAACCCAAGGTTTTATTGCTTTCATGTTTTTATTGCTTTAGTAGTTTTGATAGCTTGGTTTATTTTGTAGGTATGGATGAAGAATACTATGGATAGCAAGTCTTGGAGAATGAAGAAGAAGCAAAACCAACTTTGGAGTGGAGAAAGCAAGTGTTGCAATGGTGATCTTTGAAGAGCTTTGGATGTGTAAGGAGGGAGGTAACAACTTGTAGCCCCAAACTTAGAATTTATACATAGTAAAATTCTAAGTTTGGGGGAGTTATTTTTCTTTTATTTTTTTACTAGTTGTTACCCTTGCACCGGTTCGTCATTCTACTTGTGTCACATTTTGCACCGGCGCACATTTGGCTTTCACATGATTATATTGTTTAAGTTGGTTTTGATCATATATTGGGTAGTTGAGCTTTGGTGAAATGTGAGCATGAATAGTCATTGGGATCCATTGTTGAGTAGTTGTGGTGATGTCTATTTGCTTTGAATGTAAGCATGATTGATGTTGGATATAGTATCATGATTGTGTTCATATTTGTGATCTTTGATAGCATGAATGCATGATGTGTTGTTGTTTGGGAACAATTGATGAATGTGAGGGTCCTATTGAATAAACCGGTGAGAATTGAGCATTGAATCGAGCATGTAATCCGGTTTAGTTCATTTGAGAGTGGACCATGTTATTGCTAGTAATCCTAGAACTTGCCTAAGTTCTTGTTTGAAAGCATGATTGTGTGAGATGATGTGATGTGATATAGGCCGTCTTGTTCTAAAAAAAGAGTCACTTAGCCAAAATGTCCCAAAACCAAAGTAATTTTCCGTAGTTAGCCCCTTGAGCCTAATTCCTCATTTTCTTGGCAAACTACAATGTTAACCACTTAGCCTTTTTGAGCCTTTGATACCTATATCTAGTGGGGGATAAAAGACAAAGTGAAAAACATGTGCTTAAATGAATATCTTTGGTGGAAGGAGAAATTGGAGAAGTTGAAAGAAAAAAAGAAGAGAAAGATGAAAAGAAAATCAAGGAAAAGAAAAGAGGGACAAAGAGCCCCGAAAGCTTGAAAAGAAAAAATGGTTCAAAAGATGAGGTGATGAATGCTTGAAAAAGAAAGGAAAAATAAAAGTGAGGATGAAGTTTGTAAGCTTTGAAAGTGAAAGCACAAATTGTAAAACAACAAGCTTTGTCCTCCACTAGAAGAGTCACAAATTCCTAAATTCATCCTACCTTGTCCAAAGAGCCAATGTTACATCCTTGATTAAGTCCTATTGATCACATTATCGAGCATTTGAGTGTTGTGAAAAGTAGAAGTTGGGCAAGCATATGGTGATTACATAGCATAACTTGGTTGATGAGTGCATTAATATCCTCAATTTGTTTGTGTGTTTGAGAGAAACACTTTGTCATGTGAGTAGAGGACTCGAGCATTTGAATTATGTTTCCCATTCACAATGTGTTGTGTGTTTGTGCATTCTTTGATCCATGAGTGTGAATTGCAATAATGAGCATATAACCTTCATTGAGAAATGCACTTTGAGAAAGAGATATCATTACATCTTACTTTGCATGTGTGATTTGCATTGAATATTCCATTGTGATCATTCCACCCTCATTGCTTTAAGTGCTTAGTTGTTTGAGGACAAACAACATTTTAAGTTTGGGGGAGTTTGATTCGGGTGGAATTTACACGTTTTTTATGCACATATGAAGCTCATTTTGATTGTGATTTCATTGATTTATTGGTCGATTATTGATGTTTTGGTCAAAATAAGAGAAAGGTGGTGTTTTGTCGTTTTTGTAGGAAAAATGACTATTTTGGAAGGTAAAAATACATACCTAATTTTTAGTGAAGTCAATGAAGGAAGAAACCGAGTTCGTGGGTAAAACGAGTCAAATTTATTCAAGGAAATAATTTGGGGCAATATGTAGCTTGAGCCCCAAGCCAGTGACCGAGAGAAGAAAAGGAAATTTGAAGAAAAAGGAAAGAGAGAAGATTTGGAAATTTGAAGAAAAAGGAAAGAGAGAAGATTTGGAAATTTGAAGAAAAAGGAAAGAGAGAAGATTTGGAAATTGAAGAGAGAAAAGGAAATTATATTTTTGGAAATAATTTTTTCTAGAAGTTTTAGCCCTAATTTTCAAGTTATAAATAAACCCTCTAGTCATACTTTGAGGGGAGAAGGAAAAAGAAGAAGAAGAAGGAGGGAGGCATACGTTTGGAGAATCCGCTCACGAGGAGAACACCATCCATTAGACTAAGCTTTCTATTTTTCTCTCTTTTTATTTAGTTATTTTCATTTGGTTTTGTTAATTTGATTATGTTGTTGATTGGTTAGACAACTTGTGGTTCTAAGGCATTGTAGAGATTTGGATTGATGTTTATGAGTAAATTCTTGCTTTAATTGGTGTTTATTTCTTATTTGCATATTCAACTATCCATTGCAAAGCATGTTGTTAGTGGCCATAATGATTTGCTTGATTCATTGTTAATTGGGGTAGTATCGAGAGATTTATTCCATTTAATCGTATGCGAATGTGCAACCCGGTATTATTATGATCTCGAGAGAGGATTAATTATCGGAGAGGGAATCGAATGGTCTTAGGAGCTATTTTAGATGGTGTAATGTTTGTGATGTAGACATACGAGCTTATATTACATTGCGTCTTTGGATTAATTTGTATCGAGAGATCGATTAGTTCTTCTTGTGTGATCACCCTATTTGAGATAACCTTAATGGCCATTTAAACGAGATAACTCTTATAAACGGACGTCTAAATACTACAATTGCCTTGGAACCCACCTTTTCTCTTTGAGTTTACATCCATTTTACTTTCGTTTTGTGATTTGTATGCCATTTGATCGATTTTATCTTTACTCTTTGTTGCTTATTCGTGACACTTGGTAGGTAACTTTAGAGTAAAACATTTTATTCAAAATTTCGATCACGTCTACTTAGAATTCGACTAGCAAACTCCACTTTTATGCTTTAACCTTCTCGTGGGATCGACCTCGTGCTTATCACGCTACGATAGACGCCGTATACTTGCGGTTGTTTATTTAGTGTTGCATAACACGTGTATCAGTATTCATCCAAAGAACTATTCTAAGAAGTCATGGAAGGAGAAAGAGCCAAGTCATCTGAAGAAGCTTAAAGCCAACACTGCTGATAAAGTGAACCCTGTTGAATCTGATAAGCAGAGTTGTCCAAGTGATAAGGAAGCTTGTCCTTATCTCAGGAATATTGATAAGAAGAGATGTCCATATTTGACCAAGTGAATCTTGAAGTCAGACATTGGGAAAAGTGCTCAAAATGAAGACAAAGTTGTTACAGCCGTTTATTTCTCAAAACAAGGACATGTCACTATCAGAATTTGTCTTCCAGTTTGAAGAAATCAAGGAAGACATTTATAGCAATTTGGGACTGCCTCTCCAACGGGCAAATCCTCAAATTTTTCTATAAATACAGAAGTGTGAAGACCATTTGAAGAGGTAGAGGACATCCAATCTACATCCAACTGAACATCTACTCTGAAGCTTCAAAAGTCCTCAAAAGACATTCTTAGTCTTTAAACACTTCATCTAAGCTGAACTTCATTGTACATCCATACAAAGCTTAGAAGAGATATCCTATCCTTATACACTGACCTTCATTGTAAAGGATATCTCATTAGTTGGAACCTTACTTCAACCCTTATACCTTTCAAGTGAGAAAGTGAGAAGGTTGTAGTAGTAGAAGTGGAAGGAACTAACTGTTGAGAGAAGAACAGTTCAGTTCTGAGTTGAGAAATGGTACTAGGACTCTAGACATCCTAGGGATCAAAGCACCAAGGAGTGGTGTTCTTGATCAAGTGCACCTTGGCACTATAAAACAAGTTAATTCCAAGAGTGAAGGAATTATCCTGTTAAATCAGGGAAAGTGGATGTAGGAGCTTGAGTCTCTGAACCACTATAAACCACTGTGTTGATTTACATTCAAAGTACTTTACATACTTTCAACACTGCACACAAACTGAACTTTCAAAGACACATATCAACAAACTGTGCAAAACCTGATTTGGACAAGTTCCCTGATAGACTATGATAAACTGTTAAGGTGATTTCAGAATATAAAAGGAGTTTAAACTAAAGAGCCAACCACGAATTCCGCACATATAGCTCCCTTAGATAGTTATTCAACTAAGTACTCAATAGTACTTAGTAGTTTGATTATCTTAGAAGAGTTAATCTCATCAGCAGAGTTGTCCAGGACAACCTTGCTGAACTCTGGTTTGATCAAGATTGAAAATAATTTGCATACAAGTGTATTCCCCCCCCCCCCCATACACTTGTTATATACTCCTTTCAGGACCAACAATGTGTAACTATAAAAATAAGTTTGTGTTCCTTTTCTACGGTAACACATATTTTGAATAAAAAAGAAGCCGCGATTTTCACCAACGAGCCCTTCTTTTGTATTGACCAAGCAAAAACCTCATTCCTTTCTTTAGATCCAAAAACTATAAAGCTATTTTGATTCAAATTTGTAAATGTCGTGCACTCGAGTCCAATAAGCGGTTATTTATTAGTCACAACAACATTATTACACAGAGTAGCTTGTGGCCCAGTGACACTTCTTCACTTAAATTTAAGTAACGTGGTGCAAGTAGTAACTAATAAAATATGTAACATTAATAAAAAATAAATTAGCACATATTTTCCAAGATTATAAAAGTGCAAGTACTAATTAAAAAACGTGTACGTTAAAAATAATAAAAGTGCAAGTAGTAACTAATAAAATATGTAACATTATGTTGTGAAACAACTTAAAAGTATAACTCCATATTTTAAATAAGTGAACAAGATGTAGAGATAATATATAAATCCTTTATTTGACCTCTAAGTATGCACTACAAATATTATCAACTCTATTTATAGAGAACAATAAGTTGAAGAAGATGAAATGAAAGGTCTAATATTAATGTTGGTACATGAACCAACAATGTACATCAAATGTCACATTATGGACATTCACACAATATAAATATTATTCATAACACTCCCCCTTGAATGTCCATTTAGATAAGATTATGTCTCGTTAAAATCCAATAAGAAGAAACGTGCATTAACTCCCCCTGATGATTACATTACTTCACATCCTTAAAACGTCACATTCCACTTTTGTATCTCAATTTCTCAAGCGTTGAAGTAGGTAAAGACTTGGTAAATAAACCAACCACATTATCACTTGAACGAATTTGTTGCATACTAACGTCACTCTTTTGCTGAAGATTGTGGGTAAAGAATAATTTAGGATTAATATATTTTGTCCTATCACCTTTGATAAATCTCTCCATTAGTTGGACAACACATGCGTCAATTTTTTTTTCATATATCATAGTTGGATTGTCTTTCAATAAGTTTAATCCACACTGTCCACAAATATGTTAAGTGACGGAACACAACCAAACACATTCACGACTCTCGTGAATTTCTAGAATCTCTACATAGCTAGATGAAGTAGCAACTAAAATTTGTTTAATAGAATGCCATGAAATAGTTGTACCTCCATATGTGAACAAATAACCTGTTTGAAATTGAACCTTACACGGGTCTGATAAGTAACCCGCATTTGCATAACCAACAATTGCACTCAAATATGGTACTTCTTGATCAAGTAGTTCTTCATTTTCTTCGCGAGGTTGAAACCGATCTTTCGCTACATACAGTGAACGCACAACCATATGTTTTCTTAAAGGATGTGTTTTATCCATACAAAACCGTTTCAACACTTTCATAACATAAGTGGATTGATGCACAAAAATCTCATTATCAAAGCGTTCAATTTGAAGATCCAAACAAAATTTTGTTTTACCAATATCCTTCATTTCAAATTCTCTCTTGAGGGAAGCCATGGCCTTTGATAACTCTACAGGAGTCTCAGTGATATTCAAATTATCAACATATACTACAATGATCACATATTCACATTCAGGTATTTTAATAAAAACATAGGGCATATATGATCATTCTTATACCCCTCCTTAATCAAGAATGCATCAAACAATTGTACCATATGCGACCAGATTGCTTTAATCCATATTAGGATTTGCTCAACTTGACTGAATACATGTTTTGAGAATTCTCATTTTTCATTATAGGTACCTTTAAATCACTTATGGATTTTAATATAAATATCTTTCTCTAATGAGCCGTACAAATAGGTTGTAACGACATTTGTTAGACGCATTTCAAGTTTTTCTTGAACTGCCAGACTTATTAAATAACGAAAAGTTATTGCATCCACCACAAGAGATTAAGTCTCCTCATAATCAAAACATGGGCTTTGGGTAAAACCTTGTGCGATAAACCGAGCTTTATACCTCACGGTTTCATTTTTCTCATTTCTTTTTCGCACGAATACGCATTTATGCCCCACGGGTTTTATACCATTAGGTGTATGGACAATAGGTCCAACAACTTTTTCGTTTAATAAGAGATTGAAATTTTGCATTTATTGCGTCTTTCCACATTGGCCAATCATCTCGTTTTCTACATTCATCGATAGATGTAAGTTCATGGATTCTTATCATCTTCCATTATATTAAGCGCTACATTATATGCAAATATATTGTTGATGTCGATTTCATTTTGGTTCCATCTTTCTCCTGTTCTGACATAATTTGTCGATATTTCATCATTTTTGGGCGCCTGGAATATCATTTGTTGGGACTTTAAGTAGCATGTCAGATTTTTCAACAAGCCGGATTGTTCACATTATGACCATTCTCAATATTTGCTCCTTTTATTTTTTGAGATTTTTTTTTATCTTTGGAACCGAGAGGTCTACCACGCTTCAGACGTGTCGTAGACTCATTTGCCATGGAAGATGGTCCTTCAGGGACATCAATTATTTTATGAGCATTAGCAGCTGAAATATGAGATTTTGTAACTCTTTTAAGGTCAGTAAATACGTCTGGCAGTTAATTCACAATTTTTTTTTTTGCAAATGAATTATCTTTTCAACTTCAAGTTCACATTGCTTTGTACGAGGATCCATGCAATTCAATGATAATTCATTCCAAGAAATATTTTTTCCAGCTGCTTACTTTCCCATCCTAATTTTGGGAAAATTGTCTCATCAAAATGACAATTAACTAACATTTTCGTGAATAGATCTCCGGTCAATGGTTCTAACTATTTAATAATGGACGGAGATTCATACCCAACAAATACCCCCATTCTTCTTTGGGGACCCATCTTTGTGCGTTGTGGTGGAGCAATCGGTACATATACAACACATCCAAAAGTTCTTAGATGGGATATATTTGGTTCCTGACCTTGAACCATTTGTATGGGGGAAATGCTATGATAACTTGTTGGCATGATGCGCACAAGTGCTGTCGCATGCAATATAACATGATCCCAAGCTAAAATAGGGAGTTTATATTTCATCAATATTGGTCGGGCAATCAATTGAATACCCTTTATAAGTGATTCAACAAGACTGTTCTATAGACATGTACATGAGCAACCAGATACTCAATATGTATTTCAATTGATATACAATAAACATTGAAAGCTTGAGATGAAAATTCACCAACATTTTCAAGACGAATTGTCTTAGACTCTTAATTGCATTATCATGAAATTGTACTCGCAATCGTATTATTTGTTCCAATAACTGTGCAAAAATCAAATTGCGAGATGACAATAAGCATACATGTGACCACTTAGTCGATGCATCAATCAAAACCATAAAATATCTAATTGTCCACTTGGCGGATTTATATGTCCGCATATATCCCCTTGAATTCGTTCCAAGAACATAAGATTTTCATGCTCAACTTTAGCTAGTGATGGTCTTTTAATTAATTTTTCTTGTGAACAAACAACACATGAAAATTCATTGGGGTATAGAATTTTTCTATTTTTCAATAATTGCCCACGTGAATTTTCTACAATTTTTCTCATCATTTTGGAATCGGGATGGCCCAACCGGTCGTGCCAAACATTAAATTCGGTAGTAACATTTTGGTTTACTATGACATAAATTTCAATTGTTCTTATGCTCGTGCAATACAAACCCGAGAACAAAGCTGGTAACTTCTTGAATATACATTTCTTTCCCGCAACAATTGTAGTAATATTAATATACTCAAGATTGCCTTCATTAGTAGTCTCAAGATGATATCAGTTCAAACGAATATCTTTAAAACTCAATAAAATTCTTTGAAACTTTTCAAAGAATAAGGCATCATTGATTATGAATTTTGTCCCTTCGAATAATAGAATAGTGGCTCTTTCAAAGCCTACAATTATTTTTGTACTATCAGATATTGTATTTATATATTCGCTTCTCCTCATTTTAAATGTGAGAAGAATTTATTATAGTGTGCGTAAAAACACTATCCACGAAACATAGATCTCCATATTCTTACTTAAATGTTGATCACCATACCATTTTTTATTTCTTTTATAAAATAAAAAAAATATAAAAGTAAGATATTTACAATTTAATTATTTTTAGTTTATGAAAATGCAATAGTCATTTGTATTATAAAGAAGAGAAATATTAAAATATTGCATAATATAAGAAAACAAACATTAATAATAGATTATCAAAGAAAATTGTGATTGAGTATTATAACACTCTAATTACCACCTTTAGAGCGAGTAAGGTAATCAACAACATCAAATTGTGTTATTATGTTAATCATTTCATTATCGAATTCACTATTCACATAATTTGTTTCAACTATTTTCTCTTTTCCTTTAATGTTCAAAAAATTGATTTCCCTTTTGAGGACCTTTAAAATTCGGACGAGTATTATAATCATTTTGATATTTGTCTCGATCAAAATCACGTCCTCGTCCGATGCCCGATATTTCATTAAAAAAATCATTATTTTTCTCAGCCACCAAGAGACATGAAATTAGTTCATAATACTTAGTAAAATCCTTCTCCCGATATTGTTGTTGCAAGATCACATTAGAATCATGAAATGTGGAGAATGTCTTTTCAAGCATATCATCCAATAATATTTTCTCCACATAATTTTATTTGAGAAATGATTTTGAACACAGTTGAGTTGTACTCACTCACTGATTTATAATCATATCTTTCTTTAAGATTTGTCCACAATTCAAGTGGATCCTTCACCGTGAGGTACTCAACTTTCAATCCTTCATCAAAATGGTGGCAAAATAAAATCATGGCATTAGCCTTATTTTTTTATTGTATGCTTGATTTGCCACTTTTATGGAATCCACAAGATCCATGACATTTAAATGAATTCACCATAAAAAAATCCATAACAAATACAATATATATTTTTTTCAGCAATATCAAGAGCCACAAATATAAATTTGGTCAAGTTCGACATGCATGTTGAAAACTATCAAATAAACAAGAGGTTGATTAATTGAAAAATAATATAATCATCAA
The DNA here is from genome assembly GCA_963675135.1 of Galeopsis tetrahit. Taxonomy (NCBI): domain Eukaryota; kingdom Viridiplantae; phylum Streptophyta; class Magnoliopsida; order Lamiales; family Lamiaceae; genus Galeopsis; species Galeopsis tetrahit. The sequence continues at coordinate 33,476,947 of OY776127.1, forward strand.
AATAGTAATGAAATAAGAGATGACAAATAAATATTGTAAGATAATATATTCTAAACATTTCAATACATACCTCCGTACAATACCTGAAATTTATCACTATCTGAATTTCGTCGGTAGAAATATTTTACGAGCTTCGTGCTGATAACGTGTTGTGAAACAACTTAAAAGTATAACTCCATATATTACATAAGTGAACAAGATGTAGAGATAATATATAAATCCTAAATTATTCTTTACCTACAATCTTCAGCAAAAGAGTGACGTTAGTATGCAACAAATTCGCTCAAGTGCAAGTACTAATGGACAAAGGTGTAACATGGATAATAATAAAAGTGCAACTTTGTAACTGTGTAATATAAATAATTTTTTTTAAATTTTTTTAGCACTTATATTTCTCGATTAAAAGAGTACAAGTACTAATTAATAAAGGTGTAACATTAATAATAATAAAATTGCAAGTAGTACCTAATAAAAATGTGTAACATTAATAACTAAAAAAAATATGACCAACACTTTCTACTAAATATAACCTTGGATTTTTCAGTTATAAGGATTTATACAATGTTACACTATTAAGTTAAAATTCAGAATTATGTTTTATAGTAATAATTTTGTATTGCACTGTTTAGTTATAGTAAGTTACACGATTCAGTAAACAATGTTGCACGTTTTGCTGCAAACAAAAATTTACTATAAAATGTTGCATGCTGTAAATCATTTTAATGAGTACGTGTATGTAAATTTTTTTTAAAGTTGAGTTACATATTTTTAATTAAAAAAGAGAATAAAAAAATGAGGAAGAAAAGAAGCTAAAAAAAAGAAGCGAAAAAAAAAGAAGCAAAAACGATGTAATTCAGTTTTTTTAATTAAAAAAGAGAAGCAAATAAATGAGGAAAAGAAGCTAAAAATAAAGAAGTGAAAAAATGTAATTCAGTTATTTTAAAATAAAAAAAAAATTAAAAAAAAAAAAAGTAACATCACTCGAGTGTGTATACTAGACTTATTCATTTACTTTTAGAGTAACACATACACGTGAACCAAGTTTTTTTGTTTGCCTTTATACAATTTTTGTATTAAGTTTGTGTTCGCAAACTCGAGTACATACACTACTTAAAGGAAGAAAGACTGAATCTAACAATTTAATAATAATAAAATAAAAAAAAAAGTATTTTTACACTGTTTTATTGAAGACTGTTTTATTGAAGACTTGAAGTTGCAAACACACTCGAATCGGATAGCCTAAATTACATATAGGTGACATGTAGAGATGTTTATCCGGGTCGGACTAGGCGGGCTGGCTCGTTTAACCCTGAAAAATACAGGGTTAGGGTTCATGAATCAGAGACCCGTTTAAATTCAGGCTTTTTTAATCCGGACCGATTAGCCCGCGGGCTAAACCGGGCTAGCCCGCAGAGCTACAGGACCAGCCCGCTAGCCCGAGTTGTTTCCCCTCTTTTCTTTTTTAATAAATAATTTGATAACAAATTGTGGGTCATTTGACCAATAACCATAACTACAAGCATTAAGGAGCACATTACCATCTATTATTCATTATTTCTATTTTTTTTTTATTAGATTATGATATTTGTTTAGCTTTATTTGACTTTAATCATTAATTTATTATGTATTTTTTTATTTTATTTTGTTGTTGAACGTGTCAATTGAGACCATTAATTTTAAAATTAAAAAAATTATTGTAGCCCGTTAGTGGCCCATTTAGCCCGTGGTCCGCTAGGGTTAGGTCCTAACAATTGTAGGACCGTTAAGTATGAACCGGTTAAGGCCCTAACCCATTTAACCTGTAGCCCTGTAGAACTAGCCCTATAGGGCTAGGGCCAGCCCGATAGACATATATATCTAGTGACATAATATAAAGTAATACTCCACTCTGTTTTAACACCATATTTGATATATAATGTTTTAAAGAATTATTTCCCCATAAAATCACCTTTGTTGATTCATATAAATTTTCTTCAAAATTATAGCACTAGAAACTTAAAAATAAAGTGTACCTAGAACATTGTAGAACTTTGAATACAATACTTCTATTTCATTTCACCATGTATTAACATAATCATGATTTTCTCATGTTTTGACGCTTAATATATTTTAGTAAATTAAAAAACTCCCCTCAACGTTTGTTCAAATAATCATGTGGTTTTGTGTAATAATTAAACTAGTATGGCACACGGCCAATTATGTTAAAAAATATCGCACAACATTTTAATTTTTTTTATAGTGTCATATATAATTTATTTATTTTATAATATCATTTTTGTTAATATATACTTCCTTCGTCCCACAATAACTTTCACACTTTACTTTTCGGGACGTCTCACAATAACTTTCACACCCTTAAAATGGAAAATCATTTATAAACTCCACCCTCACAATAATCTCAATTTTACACAAATGTCATTACTTTATCTCCACACATACACAAAAGTCAACTCATTTCTTTATTTTATACATAAAGTTTTACAAAATTACCCCTCAAAATTTCACTCATTATTACACTTTCTTAATTTTCGTGCCCATCAACCTATAAAGATTAATATGGGACGGAGGGAGTATATATATATATATTATATCATAAGTATAAAATTGATTATTATTAACGAATATTTATTATACTATATCGAATTTTAAAAATTAATAAAATTTAAAATTTTAAGATGTTGCTTATATCTTTTTTAGATTAAATTATTAATCTAGAAATCTAATTAAATCGATGTCTTATACTATATAGATTTAAAGATAATATATAAGTATATAAAAGTTAATGTGAATATTTAAATATATGTATATTTTATGATACGAAAAATGATTAAATTACTAAAAAGACAATCTAGGATAAAAAGGTATATATCAATATAACTCTCGGTATCAATACCAATTGTCCACCACTACTTTCAGTTAGAATCTTAATTTCAAGAACTTTATCATCCAATCGGTTATAACCAACCTAACCATAGAATAAAATATTGTATTATAAATTTATAAATAAAATAAATGAACATTTTTAAACGATAGAAAATAAAAATAAATAGAAAGATACACAAAACTGGTTTCATTGCATAGGTCGCTTGAGTGATCTATATTTTCAATAACATTACAGGTGTTTCAGTTTTCAAATTCAATTCATGATCAAGTACACCAGAACACTTCAAACTATTCATAAATTTAGGAGTATGGACATTAGACAAATTATCAACATTCAAATTAGATCTGCAAGGATTGTTAGAGTTCAAATAAATGCGTGATTCTTTTTCATTTAACTAAATCGTGTGCTCATTTATTGACCTAACAACATCTAACGTGGGTGCAAGAATAGCTCTACTTTGTAAATAGTCATGGTCATCCATCATATTTTTAAATCCAGGATAAATGCTATCAACAATAGTAGAAATCGGATCATCACTACCCTTTAGAAAAATAACCTTAGGAATTTGTACATCACACCTGTTCTCAGTTTCGAATCCTATACTACCATCTCCAATAGATGTTATCCATTAAGAAAAAGAATTCAATTAATGTACAACTTCATCGGGTCTTAGGGTTTGCAACCTTATGTTCTTACTAAATTTCAAAAGAGTCAATCATTCCACAAGTTTAGATGAATATATTAATAGTAGTGTGAACGATATCCTGCCTCATTACTTTTGGAATAATAGGTAATATCTGACAAAAGCACAACAATCTTACTGTCAAAAGGCAGTTCAAATGACAATGGATATGTGAGCTGCATAATATCCTTCAAAATCACTCAATACAACATCTCTACACAATTGACACTTTATCCCATATTATAAGACCACATTTAATCAACAGCTCAACAAGAGGACTTCCTTGATGAACATTGCATGTAGAATCTTCAGTAACATCAATTGAAATTACAAATCTAGAATAAGAAGTACGTCCACCAGGAAAGAGTGAAGCTATACTATTCAAGGCTACATTAATTACAATCCTGTCTTTAGATCTCAAACATGTAGACAAAGTCTTCCATATAAAAGTTTTGCATGTTCCACCATATCCATAAATAAAAAATACACCACCCTTACCAAACTGAATGAACACAATTATTCTATCATACACACCACGTTGTTCATCACTAAGTTTGTTAATTAAATTCTCATACACTAAATTCAAATTTAATATGTTGTATGAAAACTAATTCAAAATCAATCTATTTCTAGATGAAAAGTTTGGATCATGACTTACCATCGACATGCCTTTAAAATCATGCAAAGACTTATCAAGAATCTGCAACATATTATCAATTTCTATTAAACAACAACTCTTGATTTCATCATTTGTCATCATTAATTCTACAATAATTTAAAATTAAAATGATACTCCCTCCGTCCAATTTTATTATGCCCACTTCTCCGGGCACGGGTTTTAATGAATATTGATTAGTTTATTCATAAAGTAGATAAGTTGATGGTATGATTGGGTATTGTGGGGTACATTTGTAAATAAATGATTGTTTATGAATAAAGTGAATGACAAAGTGGGTAAATAAGTGATGATAGGAGGGTGGAGATAAAGTAGTATGAATAGTATTGTTTCCAGAAAAGATATGAGCATAATAAGAGTGGACAACCAAAAAAGGAAAGTGGGAATAATGAAATTGGACGGAGGGAGTATTAGTTAATTATGCTAAAATAAATTAATATAATTTTTTTTTCATAAGTAAATGAGTGATAAATTTATGCAAAGTAATTGAAATTTAGAATAGACATTTATATTTAAATTGTTAAATAAGAATATAACAAATCACATTATTATATATTATATATTTTACATTTAGTTAATTATTCTAAAATAAATTAATATAAAATATTTGATTTTATAAGAGTAAATGAGTGATAAATTTATGTAAAATAGTTGAAATTTAGAATTAAATCGATATTTATATTTGATATGATAAATACGCATATAATAAATTATATTATTATTTATCATATATATCATTTAAAGGTTTACCTTTGGTTTTTCAACAAAAATAATTTCACATATTATAAAAAATTAATTTAATATAAATTTATGAATAGTTTCCACTAATACACATCCTTATTATTGTTTTAAATAAATTATTTGATTTTAAGTGTTATTGATTTAATAATTAATAAATGCAAAAATATATTTTATATATCCTAAAAAAAAACACACACACATATATATATATATATATATATATATATATATATATATATATATATATATATAAAAGAACTACATATATAAACCAGATCTTAATTTAACATTTATCTTTTATTAACTATATTTTTCTTAAATAATATTAATAAAATAAGTAAAAAGATCGATCATCTAATTTTTTTCTATTCTTAAAATCAAAATTACAATCATAAAATTAAAGTCAATTAAAATTTACAATCATAAAATTTTTTGTTGTATTCCTAAAAACTTAATTTTTAAGGTTAATATTAAAGTGTGTGGAATAATTTAATCAATTAAAGTTCTCAATAAATTGAAAATAATTTAAAGTAATTAATTGACCAATTGACTTAAAATGACCCACTAATATCACGTGTGATATTAGTGAAGTTTAATAATTATAATGGAATTAAATTAAAAAAGGAAATACTTAAACATAACTGAAAAATGCATAATTATTCTTCTATTATAAAAAAAATATTATCAGACAGATGTCTCCAACACTTTTCTCAAACTTCATAAGGTCGACCTAACGAACTTGATGTTAGTAGCGTAACAAATAAAGGTCCCATTGAAAATGTTGAAGCTCAATGGCTAACCTCCTTCATACCATCAACATACTCTCTATCATCATCCAACAAACCTCTAACAAAGCAAGCTTCGGGCAACATACTTTTTATCATCGCCCAACAAACCTCTAGCAAAGCAAGCTTCCCGAAATGTTTAAGAATATCCTCAAGTAATGTGCCTCACCAGAACCAGGAGGAACGTAACAAATACGTCTTATTGAAAGCTCTCTTCCTTTCAATCCACTCTCTAGTTTTCGGCTTCCATACAAAGAACTGTGGTATTTCAACATAAGACAAATTTCTTGTTTTAGAAGAATTCATGTTGAGTTCAAACCAAACTAAGAACATGCTTTGGTTTACCAATGGTCTTTCCAAAATAGATTTTAAACATGCACCATCACCAAATAAAACAGTTTGCTTATCAGGAAGATGTTCAACAGGAGGATTTCTATAATTATTTTCAAACCCGAAAATGAAAATTCTCCTAGCAGCTTCACATGGAGAAATGTACCTACAGTTATAGTACATTTTAACTTCATCTAAATCTGCTTTTCTACCAGATTGCTCCTTACTTTCAAAGAACGATATAATAACACGATCATGTCCTTTGTTGACATACTTGAACAGGTATTTTATAGATTTTGATTGATTTCACTATTCAACATTGATGTGTGCATCATACTTCAAAAGAAGATACCCCTCTCCTCCCGGTCCTATTATTTGCATATTTATTATTTGCACGAGTTTTAATGTAAGAATTGTTTGGTATTAAAGGTGATAAAGTGACTTTTTAGGAGGATATAATGAGTAATTCAACTTTATTGGAGAATCTTAAGTTAGTGTGTAAAAATTAATGACATGAGGTGTAAATAAGAGATGTTTGAGAGAGTGTTTTAAAGGAGAAAAAATTTACATTTTACAAATAAGAAAATGTTTAATTAATAATGGGACGGATGTTTTTAGAAAATATTCAAATAATAATGGGACAAATGGAGTAATAATTATGAGGAACAACATGTCTGTTATCCAAAACATAATCTTTATTGTTCAAAGTCCTTCCATCATTTCTTCGCCTATAAATAGGATAACCATCTTCATCAATAGAAGACTTTGAAATAAATCTTTTAGGAAAATGTTTTGTACATGAACCTTCATCGGCCATGCAAGGAGAACGTGGATTTGCAGCACCACAAGGATCATGCATCATTAAATCACAAAAAAAATTAAAATACTCTCGATCGTGAGATAAAGAATAAAATATCATTCCTGGATGGAAATTATAATAAATTTTTTTAAAAAATCATGAGATAAAGAATAATTAATTATAATAAAAATCTCATGTAGTAAGCTTAAATATATACAAACATCATTGTGATTCTCAAGAAACGCCAATATATGAGCATGAGGAAGACCGCACTTTTGAAATTCAATAGTATAAAGAACTGTAGATAAAATTGACAAAAAAAAAATGTAGTGCACAAATAATTTAGACAATAAAATTATTATCTTAAACAAAAAATAAATAAATTTAAATACCTGTCTTTATATTCCCAAATTTTTTTTCCCTTTTGAATATCATTTAATAATACGTCAAGTTTAATCTTAATTATTCGACATATTATATTGGACGGTCTTCAAGATTAAGTCTTTTATGTTTTAAAAATGTACATTCTCAGGCCATTTCTGATTGCACGCAAAGGTTATTAATCATTGAGGATAATCGGTCCATCTACCAATCGTCATTGCATCTTGATAATTTTGGATCATGTAGCGTGCACCTCCAATGAACGAATGTGGTAAAACAACTCGCTTTCCCATTGCACATGCATCTGTCTCTAGAGGCGGACCTAGGACTTGATATTAGAGGGGGCCAAAAAAATTAATAATTCAAAATATATATTGTTGTTACATTGTGTCTTATTCGTATAGTATGGATAATTGAGAAAATGAGCATTCGAATTATTAAACAACGAATACTTTATTTATTTATTTATTTTGTTTAATGTTATGTAATATTAAAGAAATTGTTAGATTAAACTATCAGTTATGTAACTTATATTTCTTTGTCAATCTTTTTTCATGAAATTAAGTTATTTATTCATATATACTTGCAAGCCTATTTTAAATATATTAAAGTAATATAAAAATGAATATTCTTTTATCAGTTTTGTAATTAACATATACCTACAAAATAATTACTTATATATATATAAGTATCAAATGTGCAATAAATAATTTATTTTGAAATAACTTTTACAACAAATTCACCACTAAAATGATTTATTAAATTATTTTATCATTTATTTATTTTATAGGAAGGTGGAGTAGGGGTAGGGGGCAAGACACTATATATTTCACTACGAAACTCGGATTGATGTGTCCTTATATATTTAAGTTTACCAGCCTCAACCATGGTATAAACATCAATAATAAATTGTTGAGTGAGTCGTTTTGAAGATAAAATCGCACAAGGTTCACCATTCCTATGTTGAAATCGAAATGCAAAGTATTCTCTAAAACTAACAAACTTACAAGTTCCAGCTTAATGCAGCACATATGTAGCAAAATAAATATTCTCTATATACCCATCCAGTGGCGGAGGGAGAGGGGTACTTAGGGGTACAGCTGTACCCCCAAAATTTAAATTTTTTCACTAATATATACTCCCCATATAAAAAATATTGTATCACAATTTTAATTTTAGCGTAGGAAAATATTATGAATTAATATATAAAATTAATTCCCCACCCCTCTACAAGTTCAAACTTCTAGATAAAACGAAATTCTTTCATGGTATCAGAGCCTCCCGTTGGAAGCAACTCCACCTATTTAAATTGTCCACTCGATTGACCTCCTCCCCAAAGGGTAAGAGGTGATAATTCTGTCCACGAGTGATAGGAATTAATATACAAGAATTAATTCTCAACCTCTCTAAAAGTTCGTATTGCTACATATATATTAAATTAACTAATTGAGATAAAATTGTTAATGAGTTGTTGTTTCAATGATGAATTTGTTTATAGTAATCATAATAGTTGCAATTTTATTACTAACTATCAATTCAATTAAAAAAATGTTGAATGGTACACTTAATTTTTTTCATGAATGACGTCCAACTAATATATAAAAGAGTATAATCGGTGAAAAAATGTTTCAATGATATGCCACATATCGCATAAAAAAATGACAACTTTACGAACTCGGTTGTATTTATAATTTGATTTGCATGTTATGTGTGTGTGTTTTTTTTTTAATTTTAGTTTGCATCGAGTTGTATGACTAGTGTTTCGGACCCCCGAAACTAAAATCCTGGATCCGCCACTGTACCCATCCTCACTATATGGAAAAAGAAGTGGATATTGCAAACTAAGGTACGTAGAACGGGTTGTGATGCGTTGAAGTTCACCAACATAAGTTTCTAAAAAAATATCACGATTATCAACGACATACTCCGTAATTGGTATGTGGAAATGAGGTTGGAATAAAATGATCATTCCTAATTTTATTTCTAATGTCATGATTGATATGTTTCTTTGATAAGAATGGTCATTCCAAATTGAATCACAATTCCCAAAGTTAAGAAATGGTGATTCCTCCCACTCTCCATGATTTTATATATTCTCATACTTTAAGGAATGATTTTTTTTTAATAAAAATATTATAACTTATATTTTAATATTAAAATATTATTCCATACGCCAAAAAATAACAATAATAATTATAATGGTCAAAATAATAATAACATTAATTATTCAAAAAATTAATAATAAATTTAATTCTAATAATAAAAACAATAGTAATAATAATAATATCAATACAATAAAAAAAATGTACATTAATATTTTTTAATAATATAATAATTTTCAACATATTAATAAACATAGAAATATTAATAATAATTTATAATAATATAATATTATTATTTTAAATAATTATAAAAAATTAAAATTATTTAATAAAAATATTTTATCATTTAACTATAAAAAAATATCAGTAATAAAAATAATAAATATTATTAACAATGTAATTATTATTAAATAATAATTTTTAAAAAAAAATTATATAATACCACATTTCAGTCCTACGTTATATCAATTATAGGAATGACCACTCTTATGTCATTTCATTCAACTACAATTTCATTTTATCATACCAATCATACCCTAAGAGTTTGATCAAGGTCACTAACAACCACCTCAGACATAGTAGTTAATTTATACTAAGGATCATGTCCCCTTTTAGCCATCAATATCATAGTCACAATAGAATTTCCTTCAAGGAATCTATGTCTAACCTCTCAAAACTTCTTCGCAAATACATTATAACCATCTAACATATTTTTAAGATTCGTTACTATTTCAGCATGTAATATATTGATGTTCAGATCCGACCTGTTATTAATAATAAAAAAAAATTAATATAAAAAAATATTGAAAAAATTATGTAATTGAATATTAAAATAAAAATACTCAACAACCTTGATTCTGTTGAAAATTTCGTTTTCAGTATCGTAAATGTACAATTGTGCGAACTTTGGCAATAAACCACCAATTCTATGATAATTTTATCCATGTAAGCGGAACACCGATGGAGCGGCTCCGATATTAACATATTTATCAATTTTCTCACCCAAAGAAATAAAGGAGGACATATTGTTAAAAGCACAGACATTATCCAAATAATGTTTGTTTTTTGCATTATTACCCCAAAGTAGTTCTTGAAGAACAGGGGGAGGTTGAGGCATATATAGTAACTGTATTTCTCGTTGAGTGCAACAAAATGAGAATTTTGGTCGTTCTAAAACTCAACTGGACTTTAACGTTTCATCATATCAGAACATTGCACCACAATATTGACAACTATGAATATGATCTTCAATATTCCAATAGTGAACAACTTTGCGATAAAAAAAAATGCAAACGTTAAAACATGTTCAATAAAACAACTCTTAATATTAAATATAAATTCATCTATATACAAAATATTAAAAAAAAAAACAAAATGATTAATATATACTCCATATACGACGAACGCACATAGGGGCCAGGGGGGCCACTGACCCCCCACTAATTTTATAATTTTTTAGAGTATTTTAGTAATTTTACATATATGTATATATATATATTTAAATATAATATTATATTCCCTCAATTAATTTTACAATTTTCACTTTCCTTTTTTGTTTGTTCAATTTTTAAATTAATACTTTTATGTCCACCAAAAGTAAGGTCAAACCTTTTGTAGGGTTGTTGTGATAGTAAAATTAAAGTGATTGTTTCCATAAAAAGAAATGTAAGTATATTGGTGGACAGAGAGAGTATATAAGATCATGAAAAACTTATATTGTTTCCTTTTTTTATCTTTCAATTAAAAAAAAAAACAACCCTTTGCAAAATTAAAAATAAAATAAAAAAATTATTATTAATTATTTCTTAATTAGTTTTTGGCATTACTTCTTTTAACAATTTTTAAACTGTTTCATCAAGCCGAAACAATCAAATCTTCCTCTGAAACATAACAAAAGTGTGTTTGTTTCTTTTTACACAAGTTTTAAGAAATATCATTTGTTTATGAATAAAGTTGATTATGTGGACGAAGGAGATTTATTGTTACGTCGAGTTACATTTATTTTTATCTATTACGTTTTTATAGTAATGTTAATCGGGTCCCCCAACATGCAAAGTCCGGCTCCGTCACTGTTAATATATACCTAATGCATCCTCGTGCAATTATGCAAACATTTTCTCATCATTTAAGTCTCATTATTATTTTAAATATTCAATCAATCAATCTAATAGAATTACCTTATGCATTCTTCTAAAAGTCAAATGATATTAAATTAATTAGACTACATTAATTAAAGAAGTTGAAGACTATATTATTTCATAATTAAAAATAGACATCATATAAACGATATTTTTGAAATATGTGATTTGTCAATTCTATTGTGTTGATCCTAAATCACTAAAATTTATTTAAAATTATTATCATATTGTTAAATGTTGCTAATTATCCTAAAAATAAAAAAGCAAGCAATAATGTACCACATGTTGAGCTATGCAATAATAGTAAATGTTAAATTGTTTAAGTCAAATTTCAATCGTCCTTAAAATATGTAAAAAAAATAAATAGGATAATTGAATTTTTTAAAAAATCTTTTAAATAATAAAAATTAAATAAAAAATTTAGGTTAATTTTTTTCCAAAATATAAATGATAGGATTGACCGGAATTAAGAATTAAACTAATTAGGAATTAGAATTGAGATATTTTATGAGTTTATGAGTCTTTTTAATTAATACACAAATTAAATAAAAATCAAGATTTGAAAAAAAAATTTTAAGTATAATTTTTAATTATATAATTAATTTTTTTATAAATAATTATTATTCAAGATTTATAAATAATAATTAAATTAATTTTTAATTATATAATTAATTATATAATTATATATTTTTTAAATTACTTTCAATAAATTTTCAACACTCTTCAAACTTCGAATTACTCCAAAATCTTAAAAAATTCGATCTTCATAAATCTTCAAAAATCCGATCTTCATATAAATCTTCGAAATTCCGATCTTCATAAATCTTCAAAATTCTGATCTTCATAAATCTTAAAATTTGATGCATTAAAACAAAAATAAGACAACTAAACTTCATATCTATAGGATTATACAAATACAGAATCCATTAAAATAAAAATCTAGAAAATTCTATCCTAAAATGATACATCGAAAAAGACAAAGGTGAGAAGAAAGAAAAGTGAAAAGATGAGTTCACATGACAAAGAAGAAACATAAATATATAGGAAAAAAAAAAATGGTCCCTAACTTTAAGCATCTAATCCCAAGGCTCATATTTCATCAAAAAATATCAACGGTAAAAAGAGAAGTAAGAGAAAAGAAAGATATTAATAAAAATTAATTGTCAAATATACCATAGTGAAAGAAAAAATGAACGGTAAAGATGATGATTAAGAAAAGTGATCAACGGACCACAAACTTTCCCGCCTAAATTATAATAGGAAACTTGTAGGTGTATTATATATTTATAGATCTTCGTAAATGACATTTTTACATAATTAATCAAGAAATGTAAAATAATTTCATGCTTGTGATTTTCTCATTTCTGCAGTAATAAATTATTTCGTAATTTTCTTTTTTTAATTTAGGAGGTATCTAATAAATGTTTAAATAATACAGTAGTATAGTAATTCTTTTAGTAATTTGAATAAATTTTGAAGGAATTCTCATAGTTGTGCTCAAACAAGCCTCTCTCTACATTTATTTGGTAATCTCTCGAATTTTGAGATTAAATCTATAAAATTACCTCTTTAAGACCATGATTATTAGGGTTGGCAATGGGACGGGTGAAAATCCGGACCCGCACGAGACGGGTAAATACCCGGTCAAACGGGTTCCGGGGCGGGTAAATACCCGGTCAACGAATACCCGTTGGGTATGGGACAAGTAATGGGATTGTATATACCCGATCCAAACCCGACCCGCATATATATATATATATATATATATATATAATAATTAAAATATATAATATATATATATTAATATAATAAATATATATTAAAAAAACTTAATTAATCCTAATTTTAGGATTTACACATGCACATATACTTTCTGCCTTTCTAATTCGAGGAAGAAGACGTACATGAAGAATTATCTATCAACGAGTGTTGAGAATTGAGATATTAATTGTGTTATACATTTGATTTTATTAGAATAATTTTGCATTGAACAATATGTATGTTTTTTAAGATTTTATGTTCTATTTGATGTTGGAATTGATGTTTTATTGTGATTATAAGAGCCAATTTTAAATGTGCTATTTTATTTAAATAACAATTTTTTTTATTAAAAAAAAAAAGTGATGGCGGGGCGGGTTTACCCGCCGAGTTCGCGGGACGGGACGGGTTTTGGCATGTTTTAAGGCGGGGCGGGGCGGGTAACGGGTATATTTTTTTTGGCGGGGCGAGTACTAGGACAGGCCATACCCGCCCCGTTGCCAACCCTAATGATTATCTATAATCTATAATAATCTATGATCTATAAATATATAATACACCTACGGATTACCATTTTTAGTTTGGGCGGGAAATTTTGTGGGCCGTTGATTACTTTTCTTAATCTTGATCTTGGCCGTTCATTTAGTTTTCTTGCTAATCATGGTAAGTGTCATTTATTATTTGTAATTAATATTTTTCATTTATCACTTTTCATCTTAACCGTCGATATTTCTAGATTGAATGGTGTCCTTCAGATCAATTCCTTAAAATTTGTAACGGTTTTCTCCTATTCTCTATAAATTCGCCATTTTTTTTGTCATCCTCATCAAATATCTTTTCTCTCCCGTATTTCTTATGTAATGATGTTGTATTGTTATAGGAATTTTGTATTTTTGTGTTGTTATACAATTTTTGTATAGGAATTTTGTATTTTTATATTTGATGGGAACACATATGTTTATAAGATCAATTTATTTTATTGATTTGATTATCATTTTATTTAGTATATCCATGTTATTCGTAATTTTCCATCAATTGACTAAAGCTTTGGTTAACATTGGTACATAAAAAAAAATACTGATAAAAAATAAAAAATGACCATTAACATTAAATTTCTCTCTCATTTTGATTCTCAATTTCTCTCTTTTTTAGGTTTCCAGAAATTTGTGTCTCGGACCGATTCGACCTTGCTACTAAATTTGGCCCCGATTATGTTATTCAAAAAAAAAAAAAAAAAGAACTTTTCAATTATAAACCGGGTTTAAATTTTTCGTCCCCTAAATTCGGCCTGTTTCTTAAACAAACGAAAAAAATAAAAAATCACAAGTTACCTTTTAATAATCAAAATGTGTTTTAATATGTAGTACTTTGCATCTATAAAACATAGTCTGAACTTTTAATTTGTAATTCAGTTGTTGAGTAACAAAGAATACATGGGGGAATTATACAAGCGATCTCCAATGCGGCGGCTGGGAAATCCTTTAGAGGAGTCGTCGGTGGTGGCATTCCTTTGTCTTCCGGCTTCATTATTTATTACCGAGTAGATAAATCTTTGTTGATGGTGGGATGCCTGTTAATGACTTTTATCCAAATGTGTTGTTGGTGGTGCCGTCCACTGCCGCTCCCTCCGCCACCGTCTCATTTTCGTCAGTTTATGTTCCTACTTTCTTTGTGTTTCATTTGTAACGTTTGCAATATTAATATATTCAAGCCTCGAATAAGTCAATGGGTCTCGAAATTTAAGGTTTCCTTAATTTAAGGTCGACAATTAAGGAGTAATTCTATCATAATATATTTAAGGTCGACAAAGATATTTATATTATTAATTAATTTGTTTATATCACAAAATTTGTAGCACAATTTTTCCTAAATATTAGATTTTGCCAACTAATTATGATTTGAAAGATTTACGTATAATCAATTGGCTAAATTTATGGTTTTTTTTTAATGATCAATTTCAATTTTTTCTTCTTATTAAATTATATTAATATATTAATTCAAAATTTTCATTGTAGAAGAATATATTGAACCATTGAATTTAAATTCTAAATTTATGGTTGTTTTAATTTTGTAAAATTAAATGATTTTTTTTATTGTCTAATTAATTTGTAAATCTGAATAAACTAACAATAACTTTTGTAATTAATTGATATTAAAATTGACGATAAGTATAGGATAAAATTGACCTAATGAATTCGTGTTCATTTTAAAAGATAATAATTTTAATGTGTGTATTCAGAATTTAATATTATCGAAACAATTAAGGAGTAATTTCATCACAGAAATATTGACTAATATTTTTTTTTTTGATGGAAGTTAAATACCCATCCCTTTTTTTCCCTCCCCCATGACTCGAACCAGGACCTGGGGCCTAAATAGTGGTGCTCTAACCACTTGAGCTATCCCACTTTGTCAAATATTGACTAATATTGATTATTACAAAGATATTTAAAGATATTTATATTATTAATTTATTTTATTTTACACAAAATTTGTAGCACAATATACCTAATTATCAGATTTTGTCAACTAATTATGATGTCAATGTTTCATACTTTCATGTATAATCAATTGCCTTGTGTCCACAGTCAATTTAACCCTAAATTTATGGCCTTCTTAATTAAAAAAATTTCATAACCAACTTCAATTTTTTTTCTTCTTAATAAATTATATTAATATCATAATTCAAAATTTTCATGGTAGGAGAATATATTTAACCATTAAATTTCAACCCTAAATTTATGATTTTCTTAATTTTGTAAATTCAAATGATTTTTTTTATTGTCTAATTATTTTGTAAATCTCAATATAAACTAACAATAACGTAACTTTGGTAATTAATTGATATTAAGATTAGCGGTAATTATGGCACAAAATTGTCCTAATTAATTCGTTTGCATTTTAAAAAAACAATAATTTTAATGTGTGTATTTAAAATTTAATACTCCGTATTATCAAAATAATTAATGAGTAATTTTATCAAGGAAATGTATGAATCCTCCAACATTGAAATGTATTAATTTATTTTTAGTCCATTTATTTAATAACTTTATATCATTTATAATATTTTTTTTACACATGTAGATACTCTATTTATGAAACAAGTTGATATCGATCGTCATATCGTTAACGAATATCCCAAACATAATTTTAAGTTCTTAAAATACGCATCACCAAATCATAAGAGTTACAGAGATTGGATGGTGAGTTTTGTATTTTAATATATTAGGAAAACACATTGACTTGGTGTATTATATTAGTATAGATATATATATATATATATATATATATATATATTAAATTTAAAAATTTAGTTATTAAAGTCAAAATGTTTAATCAATTTATTAATTAATATTTTAGGGGTTTCCGAATCAACTTGCTAATTAGTTGAATCTCGAAAATGATAACGTTCATATTGATTTAATCGATCCATCCAACACATTGTAGATTTAGCCGCAACAAAAGTTGGAAACATTTGGTACCATATGCCAATCTCAGTAATCTATTACATTAATATTTTACATATAAATCTAGAAAACTTTTTGAGATAAAAATATTTGACCATACTACTAGAATGATGAAAGAAAGACTTAATCCTATATTAATTGATGAAGGACTTTTCTATTGTGGTAATATTTTTAGTATTCTATTTTTAATATTATTTAATTATTATATAATATTTTCTTACACTATTAATAGTTTATTTTTTTATTTGTAGATGCCCATAGGATCATGACCAAAAGGAGTATAATTGAGACTAAAAAGATTAAAATTGATAAAATTAAGAGTTACAGGACCTTAAGGAGCAAAATTGAGACTAATAAGACTAAAATTGATCAAATTAAGAGTTACAGGACCTTTTGTGGATTCACTCAAAGTTATATGACCATATATGAATATATCTCCATTACAACAATGAGGCAGGTCAGGTCGGGTAGTTGATTACCCAAACCTACCCTGTGCCCTGCACATGTCCTGAATAATCATCCCATACGGATGAGATAGACCCTCCCCGACCATTTTTATATTTCATGTTGAATTTTTTTAATTTATCTCACAGTTGAAAGTATTATTTCTCATGCATATGATCATTGAAACAAACAACAATAATTTGAATCAATATTCAATCAAATTTAATCCAATATCTAAGTCACAATTGAGTAAAGAAATACTACATCAATATTTTTTAACGTTCAAATTTTTTAAAATTAATATTAGGATACCTACGGCGGGTCAATATAATCTCTTGGGGCGGGTACCTACGGGACGGGTCAATATTGTCATCCCTAATTCATGAACTTTTTTTTTTTAATGTATACTGCTATATATTATTCATCTTATATTTATCTGTCTGTTCGATTTACTGGATGAATATATTTTTTAAAGTGATTAACTAATCTAATATTTCTTTGATTGTTTTTTTTTTTTCCTCTTATAATTATTTTGTTGTGTTCGAGCATAATTTTTTTTCCTATGAATATAATTTATTTATATAAAGAATTGCCTACAAAAT
Organism: Galeopsis tetrahit; assembly: GCA_963675135.1. Lineage (NCBI taxonomy): Eukaryota > Viridiplantae > Streptophyta > Magnoliopsida > Lamiales > Lamiaceae > Galeopsis > Galeopsis tetrahit. The sequence continues at coordinate 33,494,736 of OY776127.1, forward strand.
TGCATTAGAAAGATATACATGGTTTTGTCGTATGCAAAATCTTCGAACTATTTGCTTGCCAAAAAAACGTGTATCATTTTTTTTCTTTTTTTTTAGCGTTTTTCTTTCTCAAGACACATGGTTATTTTTTAATGATTTACTTTTTTAATGTATAAAAATTTCTTGAAATATTCCCTTTTTCATTCACATATTTTCTACTTTTATAAATTATTTAAAATAAATTATATTCTTTAAATCATATCGAATGAATTATTCAGAATGTTAAAACCCCCTCCATTCCAATTAAAGTTATCTAACTTTTATTTTTCTCACATTTCTCTCTCAATCATATCACCCCTAATACATCTCTACTTATTCTATCATATTTTTTAATCTATGTACTAAAAGCTCATAGGCTGCTTTAACCGCGATAGAGAGAGTATTTTTTTAATTAAACTCGGTGTAAAATATTTGTTATATAGTATATTTTTTAATAATGATTCACGTAATTTACAAATTCTATCCATTCCAAGTATGAGTAGGGGTGGGCATTTGGATGGTTCGGTTCGATTTTTAGTTTTTTTCAACTGAACCGAAATAAGTGAAAATTTAAAAAATGAAATAGAAACCGAACCGAATTTTGTTAGAATCGAATAAATGTTCGGATGGTCCGGTTCAGTTTAAACGTAATTCTTGCATAAAATATTTTTTTTAACAATTAAACATTTTTCAAGATTTTTTTACATTAAAAATTAAATTCAAATTATAAGTTCAAGAGTTCACAATCATAAATTACAAGTTTCTCAAAGTTTAAAATTACAAACCATACAAATCTCACACAAAAAATTAATGATTTTGTTGCATTTCCCACAATGAAATCTATTTTCAAGAGATATAATTATTTTTTTAGTGGGGCAAGAAGACGACAAATGTCGAATTGAATTTGAGATTTAAAATTAGTAAAGTAGCATACTTCAAGTAGAGTTTATTTTTGTCAATGTATTGTTCCATATAATTTATTAATTAAATAAGCTTTTTTAATTTAAATAAATAAATTTAGAGCGATTTTTATTCGATTTTGTAAAATATAAAACGAACTGAACCGAAAAAATGAAATTTAAAAAAAAAAATTTCAACTGAACCGGACAATCGAATAAATCGAACCAAATAAACCGAAATCATTAGTTCGGTTTGGAAATTCGATTTTTTCGATCTTGTGCCCACCATAAGTATGAGTGGCTCCAAAATACCAAATACTACGTCTTTTAAAATCCGAACAAAAATAAAACATCTCTATGTTTATAATCTTTTACAAGCGTACATGTTATTAATCTTTTTGTGAAAAGTCTGTAAATGAGTCGGGAATTCGGGATGATATATTATATTTAAGACTTTAAGTACATATATATAATGATATATATGAAAAGCGATTTACATTTGGTTTGGGTGATCATGATTATTTACAAAGTAGAGCAATTCTTACACCTATATTACATATTGTATAGTCAATAAATTCTAACATGATTCATTTAAATGAAAACAAGTCACATACTTATTTGAGCTCTGACAGTCCTTGCAAATCTGATTCGAATGTTGATATTTTATCTAATGTCTATACTCTTGAATTTTGAATAGTTTGAAGTATTCGTGTGTACCTAATCATGAACTGAATTTGAAAGTTGGAACACTTGTGATATTATTGAGAAATATATATCATTCAAGGGCTTGTGCAATGAAACCAAGTTTGTGTCATATTTTTTCAAATTTTTTAATTTTTTTCCTAGCGCTTAAAATTTTGCATTTATTTTATCTATAAATTAAATTCATAATATAATATTTTGTTCTATGTGTAGGTTGGTTATAATCGGGTTGAGTAATGAGGTTCTTGAAGTTAAGGTTATAACTAGAAGTAGTGTTGGACAATTAACATTGATATCGAGACTTATATCAACTCCTTTAATTTTAGACCGTTTTTCAAGTTTCAATGTATACTATTTTCATTGATTGTGTCATATGACTCATATGATATGTCTATTAATAAAAGTCATGGACAATGATTATCTTATGTAGATGATTTTTTTTTAGATCGTAAAGATGAATTCGGGATGATGTATTATATTTAAGACTTTAAGTACATATTTAGTAATGTTTGATTGGTTGTTTTGTATTAGCTAGAATTGACACACATTTGTTTGATTATTTATCATTATCAATTTCATTCTATTTCTAGGCATTAATAAAGTTGAAAGTATGTTTATATTACTTTTTCAGTAATAGTCCACAACAAGTAAGATGAAAATTTGAAGCTGCAGATTTGCTATGTACCGTTTCATAAATTTGTTAGGCCCTTCTGAAGTACCGTTTCACTATTTTATTTCCATTGATATGTTTTTTAAGATTGGTTGCTAGCTCAAATTCTAGAAAAAGCAACCGGTAGGATCGATCTTCTATGCCATCAATTTTATAAGGAATCAATTTATGAGTTTGTTTGTATTTTATTTTACAATCATCATTTGGACATTAAATCTTCATCTCCTACAATAGATGTACCTGAAAATCGTGGTGGTCCAACTTTGAATTTTTTTTTATGCACTAAAATTTGTAACTTTGTGAAATACATTATTTCATTTATTTTAATATTCTTTTTTTTAACCCTTTTTATTGTAATATTCTTATATAAAGTTGGAAATTTGAGTTTTTTTAATATTCTAATCGTATTGCAATATCAAAACTTTATTGTAAATTTGTAATAGAAACAATGTTTTGTCTTTCCTTTCGACTTCTCATTTCGATGGACTGGTGTGATAGCAAAAGGATGTCCACAAATATTATAAAGTGAATTATTGTACTTTTAATGTTTGTATTATAAATATAATGGTACTTTTGAACTTTACACGAATAAATTATGTAAGATGATCTTGAAAAAGTACTAAAATTATTTCTTAATAATTATTGATTATATATATAGAGGTAACTTTTATACTATAGAGGTAACTTTTATTTAGAGGTAACTTAATAATAATCTAATAAATAAAAGTTACCTCTCTCTATATATATATATAGAGGTAACTTTTATTTATTAGATTATTTTACATAATTTTATACTATTACTTTTTAAAAAATCATTTTTTTAGGGATACAATTTATTTTTATGATTGCAAATTTTAATTGAAGTTGAAAATTTGATTTGTTATAAATTTGATTTGGAGAGTATTTTTTTAATATAAACAAATATAGTTAAATAAAAATATAGAAGTACTCATAAGGTTTGATTTTTCTTTAGATATAGGTTTATATTTCAGCGTTGCTTTGGGTTATAGACGTTTGTGGATACCTATAGAGTCGCTCTAAACGTCTTTATTAATCTTGGTTCTAAATTCTTCGTTCTTTGCCAATTTTTTAAAATTTCGTCTTTTTTTTTTTACGAGAATATAATTCATAACTTCATTTCAATGTTGTTCAATGAGGGTTTGAGTTGCAATTAATTCTTTAATTGTTGATTTAAATAAAGGTAAATAATTGTTTTTTTTTTTTACAAATGCTAGGGTGATCTTTATATTGTTCATTGGTTGATATTCTTTATTTTATCTCTTAATTTTATGAGTGATAGTAATCTCATGTGGCGAGCTCCAACAATCCACATCATCGATTGCTGACTGAAAAATAAAAATGTATATCAAATTGCAACACGGTAAATAGTTGGAATTTTTTATAATAATAGTTGAAAGTCGTGATTAAATATGGTATATTTATTTAGAATTAACCCTATAATATAATTAAAAAAAATCCATGAAGAATTAATTTAAATTGTTATCTATCATGGTAACTTAATTTGACCAATAGTATATTTGTTGACATAGTTAAATGTTAAATTTTTAAGGTTTCATGTTAAAGAATTAATTTTTACTTAATTATTGTCGTAAATGATTAATTTATTTACTTTGTCATTTAAATAATGTTTTTTAGAAATTTAATTTTGTATAAACTAGAAATTTTAAAGTTATTGAAAGTTTTTATTTCATATTATAAATCACGTGTATGTGTTCAAATTAATTTCTCTATCTTATAGTCAATACTAATTAAAATGTCCTTAAAATATACTTCCCCCCGTTCTACGACTGTTTGCACATGCACTTTCCTTATTCGTTTGTCCTACAATTATTTTCACACCACTAAAAAGAAAATTATTCTATAAACTTCATCCTCACAATATTCACATATTTACATAAAATGTTATTACTTTTACACTCATTTCAACCACTCTCTTTACTTATTAATTTAACTTTACAAAATTACCCTTCAACACTCCACTCATTACATTTTTCCTTAAAAAGTCGAAAATGGGTGGAGTACTATATTCCAAATGGGTGGCACTACACATTTAGATTTTGGATATGGTAAAAGGTCGAAAATACCTCTGACTGAATATTAAACTCCATATTTTATTTAACGAGGATATTACAATAAAATCACATTTTTTTAAAAATAATCAATTCTAGATAGCCATGTTTTCCGATATCAAATTTTAGGTTTATGTTTTTTTTTCACCTATTTTTTTATTTTATTTTTTGTGTAAATAATCTTTGGATTAAACATTATATATTGAATACATTTTTTTCATGAAATGTATTCATATTTTTATTTGTAGTTAAAGAATTGTTAATGCAATCATGATGATTTAATGATATACCAACATCATTATTACTTTCTCATTTTTTTGTTTATTATTAGGTACCATCTAATTTTGTTGAACTAATTTAAAGAATGGTTAGTTTTATTATATGTTTGTTCTTACTATTAAAGTCTGTGTATAACCTTGGTTCGTAATATTCACTCCTTTTCTCATATGGTGAGAATGGGTATAACGACGATATTTCGTTTGCTGCATACATCTGGAACGCGTAATTTAGTTTTAGAGAGTACTTTGCATTTCGACTTCAACGTAGGAATGGTGAACCTTCTACGATTTTATCTTCAAAAAGGCTCACTCAACAACTTATTGTTGACGCCGTTAGACTTAAATACATAAGGACACGTCAATCAGAGCTTCGTCGTAAATGAATAATGGTATAAAAGATGCATTTTTTGGCTACAAAGTGAGTTGTTTTGTCACCTCTTCATTCACCAGAGGTGCACGCTACATGGACCAAAATTATCTAGAAGCAATGACAATTTGTAGATGGGTCGATTATCCTCAATTATTTCTAATCTTCACGTATAATAAAAAATGGCCTGAGATTGTACGTGTTTTAAAATAGAATGGACTTAATCCTGAAGACCGCCCAAATATAATATGTTGAATATTTAAGATTAAATTTAACGGATTATTAAATGATATTTAAAAGAAAAAAATATTTGGGAATGTCAAAGAAGGTATTTAAATTTATTTATTTTTTGTTTAAAATAATAATTTTATTTTTTAAATTATCTATTCACTACATTTTATCTTTTTTTTTTTCAATTTTATGTGCAGTTCTTTATACTATTGAATTTCAAAAGCGCAGTCTTCCCCATGCACATATATTGACGTTTCTTGAAAATCACAATGAGGTTTGTATATATTTGAGTTTGCTACATATGATTTTTATTATAACTAATTATTCTTTATCTTATGATAAATGATCCTTGTGGTGCTGTAAATCCATGTTCTCCTTATATGACCGATGAAGGTTCATATACACAATGTTTTTCTAAAAGATTTGTTTCAGATTCTTCTATTGATGAAGATGGTTATCCTATTTATATGCGAATGGATGATGGAATGATTTTGAACAAGAAGGGTTCTATTTTTTATAACAAACACGTTGTTCCTAATCGTTATCTTCTTTTGAAGTATATATGGTGCACACGTCAATGTTGAATGGTGTAATCAATCAATATCCATAAAATACCTATTCAAGTATGTCAACAAAGGACATGATCGTGTTACATGATTGTAGGTACATTTCTCCATATGATGCTGCTTGGAGAATTTTCGGTTTGAGATTAATTACAGAAATCCTTCAGTTGAAGATTTGGGATTTCATCGATCTTCTTGATAAGCATATTGTTTTATTTGGTGATCGTGCATGTTTGAAATCTATTTTAGAAAGACCATGGGTAAAATAAAAGATATACTTAGCTTGGTTTGAACTCAACAAGAATTCTTCTAAAGTAAAAAATTTGACTTATGCTAAAATACCACAATTCTTCGTATGAAAGCCGAAAACTAGAGAGTAAGTTGAAAGGAATAAATGTTTTTCAATTAGATGTATTTGTTACGTTCTTCCTGGTTCTGGTGAGTCACATTACTTGAGGATAGTCTTGAATGTAGTTCGTGGACCTACATCTTGTGATGATTTGAAGAAATTCAATTGAGTAATTCATCCAACATTTCGAGAAGCTTGCTTTGCTAGAGATTTGTTGGACGATGATAGAGAGTATGTTGAAGGTATGGAGGAAGTTAGTCATTCGGCTTCAGCATTTTCGATGAGATTTTTATTTGTTACGCTGCTAACATCATGTTTGTTGGGTCGACCTTATGAAATTTGAGAAAAGTGTTGGAGATACATATCTGATGATATTATTTATAATAGAAAAGGAATTATGCATTTTTTTAAGGTATGTTTAATTATTTTCTTTGTAATTTAATTCCATTGTAATTATTCTACTCCACTAATATGCAAGTCATTTTAAGTCAGTTGATCAATTAATTACTTTAAATTATTTGTGATTTATTGAGAACTTTGATCGATTAAATTATTTCACATAATTTAATATTAACCTTAAAAAAAATAGGGATACAACAATTTTTTTATGATTGAACATTTAATTGAAGTTGAGATTTTTTATTTATTTTTTATAATTTTGATTTTTAGAATAAAAAAAATTAGATAATTTTTGTACTTATTTTATATATATTATCTAAAAAAATATAGTAATTAATAAAAGATAAAATTAAGTTTTGATTTGTATACGTAGTTCATATGTATATTTATATATATATTTTGGAATAGATAAAATATATTTTATTATTTATTAATTATCTACATCAATAACACTTAAATCAATTTATATAACTAATTCAATAATAATGATTTGTATTACTGAAAAATATTCATATATTTATATTAAATTATTTTTTTATACATAATGTTTTAATATGTTATTTTTTTTGTTGAAACAAGTTTAAATCTTTAAATGATATATATGAAAAATTATAATATGATTTATTTTATGTTTATTTATCATATCAAATACATATATCAATTTAAGTCTATGTTTCAACTGATTTTCATAATATACATAATTTACTTATAAAAAAAATCAAATATTTTATATTAATTTATTTTAGAATAATTAACTAAATGTAAACCTATATACATAATAAATAATAATGTGATTTATTAATTATATACTTATTTATCATTTGAAATATAAATATCTATTTAATTCTAAATTTTAATCACTTTGCATAAATATATCCCTCATGGACTAATGAAAAAAAAATTAAAATTCTATATTAATTTATCTTAGCATAGTTAACTAATATCATTTTAATTTTAAATTCCCGTAAAATTAAGGATGACAGATGATGAAATCAAAAGTTGTTGTTTGATAGAAAATTGATAATATATTGCAGACTCTTGGTAAGTTTTTGCAAGATTTTGAAGGCATGTCGATGGTAAACCATGATCCGTACTTTTTATCTATAAATATATTTATTTTGAATGAGTTTCCACTCAACATATCAGATTTTAAGTTAGAGTATGAGAATTTAATTAGCAAACTTAGTGACGAACAACGTGGTGTGTATGATAAAATAATTAGGACCATTCAGTCTGGTAAGTGTGGTGTATTTTTCGTTTATGGATATGGTAGAACATGAAAAAATATTATATGGAAGACTCTATCAACATGTTTAAGATCTAAAGGTAAGATTGTAATTAATGTAGCCTTTAGTATTATAGTTACACTTCTTCTTCCTGGTGGACATACTACCCATTCTACATTTTTCATTCCAATTGATGTTATTAAAGATTCTACATGCAGTATTTATCAAGGAAGTCCTCTTGCTGGGCTTTTGATTAAATGTGCTCTTATAATATGGGATGAAGCACCAATGGTGAAGAGATATTTTATTGAGGCTCTCGATACGACTTTGAATGATATTATGCAGCTCACAAATTCATTGTCATTTGAACTGCCTTTTGACAGTAAGAATGTTGTCCTTGAAGGTGTTTTCGTCAGATATTACCTGTTATTTCAAAAGGAACGAGGTAGGATATCATTCACGCTACTATCAACTCATCTAATTTGTGTAATGATTGTACTCTTCTGAAACTTACTAAGAACACGAAGTTGCAAACCCTAAGATCTGATGAAGTTGTACATGAATTGAATTCTTTTTCTGAATGGATAACATCTATTGGATATGGCAGTATAGGATCAGAAAATGAGTACGAATGTGATGTACAAATTTCTGAGGATATTTTGCTAAAGGGTAGTGATGATCTGATTTCTACAATTGTTGATAGCATTTATCCCGATTTTAAGAATATGATGGATGATCAGGACTATTTACGAAGTAGAGTTATTCTTGCACCCACATTAGATGTTGTTATGTCAATAAGTGATCACATGATTCAAATAAATGAAAATGAACCACGTATTTATTTGAGCGATGACAGTCCTTGCAAATCTAATTTGAATGTTGATAATTACTCTGATGTCCATACTCCTGAATTTTTGAATAGTTTGAAGTGTTCTGGTGTACCTGATCATGAATTGAATTTGAAAGTTGGAACACCGGTAATGTTATTGATAAATATAGATCACTCCAGCGGTCTATGCAATGAAACCAGATTTATGTCTTTTTTTTAGTATCTTTCTCTTTATTTTTATATTTTTCTATCATACAAAATTTTGCATTTGCTTTATTTATAAATTTATAATATAATATTTTGTTCTATGGGTAGTTTGGTTATAAACATGTTGTGTGATAAAGTTCTTGAAGCTAAGATTCTAACTGGAAGTAATAGTGGACAATTGATATTGATACCGCGACATACATTGACACTTTTGATCTTATATTTTTTGCCTTTTAAGTTTCAACGTAGACAAATTTTCATTGATTGTGTCATATGTTAGTTATGACTATTAATAAAAGTTAGGGGCAATCGTTTTTTAATGTAGGTGTTTTTTTTTTTTTTGAAAAAATATGTATTTAGTCATCGTCGATTATATGTCGTTGTGTCTAGAATAACAAACCGTCATGGTTTGAAGATCTTATTATGTCATGAAAACAATTGTGATTGTAATATCACAAAGAAGGTAGTGTTTAATGAAGTTTTTAGGAATGTATGGATTTATAATAATAATTTAAGTTTTATAATTTTTTCTTAATTTATTTTTTTATTAATTACTATTGATATTAGATTATTGTATTATTTAATTGAATGTAATTTATATCACTAAAATTATTGTAATATTCTTTAACATTGTATAGTAATTTAATAATTTTATCGTATCATAAATATATATTAGACATTAATTTTATATATTTATATGTTAACTTTAAATTTATATAGTATAAGACATTGATTTAATTAAATTTTAAGATTAATAATTTAATCTAAAAAAGATATTAGCAACATATTAAAAATTTTAATTTATTATTTTTTAAAATTCAATATAGTATAATAGTTAACAATAATTAATTTTATACGTATGATACTATATATATGTGTATATATATATTAATGTTAGTTAGTGGTATTATAAAATGAATACACTATAATACGATTAAAAATTAAAATTTAAAATATTAGTGATATTTTTTAACATATTAGGCCGTGCGTCAGCACGGGTGCCATACTAGTAATAATATAATACATCTACAAGTTGCCATATTTAGTTTCCCGCCTTTTTTTCTCAACCATTGATCTAAATTTACGATTTAATCTTGACCGTACATGTGTATGTATTGTGTAACCTACATTTCTTGTGCTTAATTTTCTCACTCATAATTATCATAGGTTAAAATTTCTTCTATTTAAGTGTATTTTTCTTTGTAATTCATTCACATCTCTTCTTCTTTGCCTCGAATGTTCTCAGTTTCATATATTTGAGATTTTGTTTGCAAATTATTTTTCTCTAACGATAGTACAATTCAGTTTTCAATCTAATTAAAAAATATGTTCATTCATGTTTGTAACATATTTGTTAATCTCAATTTGTTTGATCTTAACAGGTGTAGTGTTTCATGAATCAATTTGCTAAATAGATCTACTGTTCGTTTAAATTAGTTTGTATTGTTGAAGGGATCTATCTGTTCTTCAATTTCTGGTTTTAATATTGATGTTTGATCTCACTCATTGTAATAGATAGTGGTTTTATTTTGTTAATTTATTGAGATTAGATTGTGCATATGCTAAAAAGTTGATTCCGGATTTTTTTTGTTCATTTTTATCGATTTATAATGCAATCTCTATATGTAACTTGTTATCTTTCAATATTTAATCAATTTATACATTCTTTATTTCAGTTATGATTAACATGATTTAGTTTATGTTATTTTTCTCTTATTTTCTTCATCTCTCACCTTTCTTATATTTTCTTCTGTCATATTAAAATTTATCGGACCATAAAATTTTCACTATTAACCTTACGATATTTATCTTACCTAATGAAAGTATGCACATAAATATCAATACTAATTCATTTAATAATTTTTTTTTATTATAATGTAGTTCGTATGTAATATTAAATTAACATTATTTTATTTATTTGTTTAAGAAAAACATGATGCCAATGATAAATGTTGCTACTAAGATCCATATCAATTTTTAACTATCATAAGATTTCAGTTGTATGTAAATCTGATTTTATTATGAGTTTCAGAATAAGTTAGTTCACATTTTATTTATGTTTAATATGAATTTGTATCTAGCATATTGTAATGATTAACAAATATATGTATATCATGTTCTTATAGTTAATAAAAATATATTATCTTATTATATGATGTTTTATTTGTCTCTCATTTGTTTGATAATGTGTTTTCTTCAATATTTAAAAATTATTTTTCAGTTACTTTTTAGTGTAATATTTTTAATTATTATAAGATTTATTTTTCTCCTAATACTCTGTCTCAAAATAATAATTATTCAAACTACTCATTTTTTTATTATTCATAATTATTATTATTATGTAAATAATATAAAAGGCATAATATATTACATGTAATTATATCATTATCTTAACCAATCATTTATAAACTCAAATTGTCTTGATTTTTGCATGTTTTATAGTATATATGATGTTTTATTTTTGCAAATTGATATTTAGACAAATTGTCTTCCACGTCATACATATATCGATCAACTTTTGATTTAATTAATATAAATCTCTTAATATATACCTTTATATTAATTATTAAATTATTAAAATTGAAATATAACACTAAATATATTAGTAATTTCTAATTATCTTATAATAATAATGGAATATACTAGGAGTATATTTATCTATTCCTATTAAATGTTATTTTTATATAATTTGAATATATATATATATTATATATATATAATATATATATTCAAATTATATATATTATATATATATATATATATATAAATAAGTAAAACTTTGATTCATTAATACAAATATTAAATTCAAATTATAAAATTATTTTAAATATGTCACTATATATGTAGTATACAAATATAAATCTAATAGTTATGCACTTTCTATTACATTTAAATCAATTAGTTCTTTAACATTATAATTAAGAATTTATTATCTTTTGAAATTTTATGAAATCTTATATTTTAGATAAAATATTTGATTTTTTTATCAATCGATCTCGTGTTAGACTTGCTATCACAACTAAGTTATATATTTCGTTTGTATTATTTTACAACTAATGAAAACGTAATCCTGCAATAATTCCTGAATTATAGAATAAAATTTAATTATATCATCAATTATAGCAAGGTAAAATTATGGCATCAATAGAATTGATTATGCTTTTTTTTAAGTGTAATAATATTAACAAAATTATAAGATTAATTCTCATATTTTATTATTATTGATTTAGGTTATTCAAAATTAAAATTGGATGCAATGAATTTTTCGGTGTATAAGGATATTAATAAAAAAAAAAAACTATGTTGATTTTAAAATAATGTAAACGTAATCTTGCAACATATGGAATTAAAACTTTGCTAAAAAATTTGAGTGTATCTACTATAATTCTGAAATAGTTATTAATAAAAATTTATTGCATGTTTTAATAAAAAAATCTATTATTTTCTTATTTTTTTAATAAATGTTATTTTGACTTTTGAATAGTTTATAAAATACATGTCATTCAATGTATTTTTCTTTAAATTTGATTGTTTTACCCTTTTATTAGTACATTAATTATCTTTCCCATGAGTTAGGGTATTATAGACATAAATTTATTTTTTAAAAAATTTATACTAAAATTAGTTACTCCATAGTTATATTAATTAATGAAAGTATTACAGACACAAATATATAACCTTAAATTGTTGTCAAACGCTAAAATGACAGTTATTAAAAAAAATTGAGGTAGTATATTTTTTCCTTTTTATTGGACATTATATTATCAATCTATAATTAAATCATGTAAATTATTGTATCTCTTATATTACTTTGCCTTTTCTTAGTTTTCTATTTTAATATAAAATTTTAATTTTAATACCTTAAAAAAATCACAATATATTATACTATGTGAAAGTTATTTTTGCCTTAATTCTTCTTTCTAATATTTATAAATTCATTTTTTATTTATTTTAATATTCAATTGGATTTTTTAATACTTTTTTTTCTACCTTTTTTTTTTTCAATTCCCATTCAAGGTACTTTTTTATGTTGTTTATTCTATGTTTATGATCGGTTGTCGATCAAGTTGGGTGATTATAATTTTTATTTTATTTATTTGAAGATATGTAAAAAAAATCTCTTTGAAATTTTAGCCAATTGAATTTTTTCCATCTTAGTGAAACATATTCGACATAATTAATTTTATTTAATTTTATTATACAATAATTATAGTTAATTTTTTTTATCATTATTTAATTTAAGATGGAAAAATTATCTATTTTGATTTTTTATAATTATAACATTGTTTATTATTGTAAAGATATTTGATTTTTTTTTTTTTTTTGAAAATGGTATCTATGTTCGAAAAAAAGGGTATCCAATTAATGTAATAAATTATTTTCTATTAATACAAATCCTAATACATTAATGTTATTAATTAATGATTAAATAATAGTTCGTATCTAAATTTGGAATTTAATACTGTGTATAGTCCTTTGCTTAATGTTTATTAAAAAAATCATTAGATTATTTATTTTATTATTTTAAGGAATCTTTAATATTAATATTGTATCTAATCTTGCAATTTAATGTGTACATTTGATTTTTTTGACATTTAGATAATTTGCAGAAGTCCTCCAATTGAACGATTGGATTTTTATCTTCGTGATAAGCAGGATGTTATATTTAGTGTTGGTTCAAGTTTAGAATTTATCTTGGAAAGACCATCCATAAACAATTCATGTTTTTAGCTTGATTTGACTCGAATTCTTTTAACGCTAAGAAATTGACCTATGCCAAAACACAAAAATTCTTCGTATGGAAGTCGAAATACAAAAAAGGTTGTCATCAAATGGATCTCTACCAAAGTTCGCACAATTGTACATTAATGACACTAAGAACTAAATTTCCAACAGAATAAAGGTTGTTAGGTATTTTTATTTTAATATTCAATTACATATTTTTTCCATGTTCTTTTTATTTTTTTATTAATAATAGGTCGGATTTGAACATCAATACATTACAGGCTGAGATAGTAACGGGTCTTAATAATATGCTATATGGTTATATATAATGTACTTGTGGAAAAGTTTCGAGAAACTAGACATAAATTTCTTGATGGAAATTTTAATGTGACTATGAGATTGATTGGTAATAGGGGACATGATCCTAGAAGGTATAACGTACATACTATGTTTGAGGTTGTTATTGTGGTTGTTGGTGACCTTGATAAAAAATCTTGGTAATCATGATATTGTTGTAGAAATTTATGTTAGTGAACTTCAACGCATCACAAAGTTGAATCCGTCCTATCTTGGTTTGCAATATACACTTCTTTTCCCATATGGTGGATGGGTATAAAGAGGATATTCATGTAGATGTTGTTAATCCTTAAATGCCTTAACATTATCAACAACATCTTAATTTGACCTTCCGAGATTTTTTCTAAGTCTCTTCTGAAATGCTACATTAAATGTTGATCTAAATGTTGTCGCATTTCTGGCAGGATCTAGAAGCTTCTACAAGGATCTAGAACCTGGAAGATTCCAGAACATTGGAGAACATGCTAGAGCAGCCTGGAACCTTTTAGAACGACCTGGAGCATACAAGAAGGATCTAGAAAGATCATGGAAGTTGAGCTCCTAAAAAATAGGACCTCAATGTGGAAGCCTCTAGAATTCGTATCCCACTTCTATAAATACCGATTGAAGGCTTCATAATTCAGTGTATTCTATTCGAGCAATATCCTAGACCGAGCGTTCATCCATGTTAGGATTTGTGGCCAATAGTTTTACATTTTAGATCATAAGAAGTATCCCACCCGTATGGATGTGTGTCTTATTATCTATTGAGAGTGTAATCATAGATAGACTAGGCATTTCGATAGTGTGTAATCTTATACACTTAGATCGTTTTCAAAACTTGGCACCTGCCTCGTTTGTAGTTTCGTTGTGAATGTTATTGTTATAACATTTCACACAATATTTGTACTTGAAGATAAGTATTGATTTACGCCATAAGGCAGACATCGATTTTTATTTATAAAATCTATGTTAAAATATTTCCATTGTGTCTCGTTTGTTTTTAGTGTTTCAAGTCTTTCGCTGTGTATCTAAATTTTTGATATTCTGTTAGAGTCAGTGTTGCACTATTTGTCTCAACATTCTGTGCAACATTTATCTACTTATACTTAAACACTTCATACACCCTACGCATACTTTCAGTTGGTATCAGAGCTGATACCTGACGACACTAGGTTAGATCTTTGGTCAAGTGTGTTTTTAGTGTAGGTTAGCAATGGAAACACATCATATATCCACTGCACTTAGGCCACCCGTTTTAGATGGTTCGAATTATTCTTACTGGAAGCCTAAGATGCGTATGTACATCAAGTCGATTGATGAACGTGCTTGGAGAACTGTACTTACAGGCTGGGAAGCTCCAAAGAGACCAGCAGATGCAGATGGTGAAGTTCAACTCAAGAGAGAAGTTGATTGGACGGTTGATGAAATAACAACATCAAGTTACAATTCTAAAGCTTTAAATGCTATTTTTACTTCTGTTGATGTTTCAATGTTTAAAATTATATCTAACTGTTCTACTTCTAAAGCTGCATGGGACAGGTTGCAAGAGCATTGTGAGGGTTCAGACAGTGTTCGAAGGACTAAGCTTCGAATGTTGGGGACAAAATTTGAGAATCTCCGAATGAAGGAAGATGAAACCATTTCATCCTACAATGAAAGGTTAAGTGAGATAATCAATGAATCACATTCTCTTGGTGACCCTATTTCTAATGTTAGAGTAGTTCATAAGATATTAAGATATGTTCCTAAAAGATTTGATGTTAAAATTTGTTCTATTGAAGAGGCAAAAGATATAGATACGTTAAGTCAAAATGAATTAGTAAGTATTCTTAGAACATATGAAATAAACACTAATCAAATTGATGAAACTAATGATGATAAGAAAGTTGTTGTTTTTAAAGGAGAAACATCAAGCAAATCTGAGTCTCAACCTATCATTACTAAGGTTGATTCAGATGAAGAATTGCTTGATGAATGCCTCAAGGATCCTAACAACATTACCTTGCTCACTAAGCACTTTAATAAGTTTCTTAAGAAACCTGTGAACAAATCTAGAAACATTCAGCCTAAGATTCAAATCAATACATCAACACCTCAACCAGAAAGGAGGAAAGGTCAATTCACACCAAGACTGTCAAAGTGTGAAGGTAAACCAAGGTATGATCCTGAATTTCGAAAATCAGTTCAATGCAATGCTTGTTCTGGTTATGGCCATTAAGCAAATGAATGTGCCAATACTAGACTTAAGCAAAAACTGAACTTTAGTGCTACCTTGAGTGATGATTCTGATGATGATGTTGATGAATTAAATCAGAATGAATATTCAAATTTTACCAGAATTGTTTATAATGATTCCTCAGATGATGATCTGGATGAAACAGATTCTGATGTTGTACCTAATGCTTCAACATCTACAGTAACATCAGAACATAGTCACCCAGATTTGAACTGTTTTAATGGTTTAGTTGATGATGCAGGAAAAAGGACTGATGACAATGAATACCAAAAGGTGTTAGATGATTGGAAGAATCAGAAACCCACTCTTAATTCTTTGAATAAAAAGAATGAGGATCTGAAAGACACAATCACCAAGCTAGAAGTTATTCTTACCAAAAGAGATCTGGAAATCTGTAACTTAAAGGAGAAACTGATAAATTCTACTTTATGTTTCAAAAAATATTCCAAGAGTGCTTCTGAGGTAAATAATGTTATAGCTACTGGTAGGAGTGTGCAAAATAAAACCGGACCGGAAAAAAGACCGGAACCGGACAGGTCCAGTCCGGAATCGGACCGGTTAGATTCCGGTCCGGTCCTCGGTCCGAATTTTTTTAAGATTCCGGGTTCCGGTCTGGTTCGATCTAAAACCGGAATTTACCGGTCCAGGACCGGAAACCCAGATTTACAATTTTTTTTTATTATTTGAATTTTAGAAATTACAAATCCCATTCCTCTTCCACTTTCTTAAACCTAATTCCCCTTTTTTACCATTCTCAAAATTCTTCAACTCTAAAACGGCGCTCACCCAACCGATGACAAGGCGACAACCCTTCTCCAATCTCCACTCCCACTCTTTGCGCTCAACTCGGTTCTTTGCGTTCAGCTCGGCCAGTGGCCACCGCCCCGTCGACCTGCGTCCACTTCGCAATTGTTTGTCCCACTCTTTGCGTTCAGCTCGGCCAGTGGCCACTGCCCCGTCGACCTACGTCCACCTTGCAATTGTTTGTGTAAGTGTGTAACAGTGTGAGTGTTACTCACCGACATTGTGAGAAGGTAGCGCAACAGAATACTCCACCCAATCTTCTTGCAATGTAAGTTTTCTTGAGTTATTGAGAAGGTTTAACCTATTTTACTCTATACTTATAATAGCAATAATTATTTTTAATTTCTTGTTTCAAAATTTTAGATGGATAGTACTCAGTCACAATCTCAATAAAAAAGAATACCGGTGTTTTCTGATCAATCGTTACCTTTTTTACTACTGCTTTTTCATGGACTACTGCTTTTTCATTTTGGACTTGAATTTTAATTCCTATGAACATGGTTTTGCTATAAATTAAGTTTTCAAGTATATATATATTCTTGCACAATTGTGATCCACTTTCCACTTCTTCTCATAGACTAAGGAATTATAAAAAAAAAAAAAAAAACTGGTCTGAAACGGTCCAAACCCGGACCGGACCGGTTACATTCCGGTCCGGTCCTCGGTCCGTAAAATTTTAAGATTCCGGTCCCGGTCCGGTCCGGTTCTGGATCGGTGCACACCCCTAGCTACTGGTAAGTCTAATAATCATGGTTTAGGTTATGATGGTACTACTACTTCTATTTCTGATAAATTTAGAAAACCTGTGAAATTTGTGAAGGCAAATGTTGACACATCTGGTACAACATCTGCAGTAACAGAGTCTCACAAGGTTAAGAGGAAGTATATCTGTCATTACTGTTTCAAAGTTGGTCAAATTCGTCCTTACTGTATAAAGTTGTTTGAAGAATAGAAAAACTTGAAAATGTTGCATAAGAAACTGTCACCTCCTGGTAAACATTTTCTGAAATCTGCATGGAAACCAAAAACTACCTGTAATGTTGTTCATACCTCCTTAAAAGCATGTCTACCTGATTTATGGTACTTTGATAGTGGTTGTTCTAGACATATGACAGGTCATATTGATTTCTTATCTGATTATGTGACCTTGAATAGTGGTAGTGTTACATATGGTGGTGGTTCTAAAGGAAAGATTGTTGGTAAAGGAACTTTGAATGTTGAAGGTTTTCCTAAGCTTAAAAATGTCTTACATGTTGATGGCTTACTTGCAAATTTGATTAGCATTAGTCAACTTTGTGATGATAATTTGCATGTGAAATTTGATAAAGATTCATGTTATGTTCTTAATAAAGATGAAGTTTGTGTCATGACTGGTACTAGGTCAGCTGATAATTGCTATCTTATTGGAACAAATATGTGTAACTTGTCAAAACATGATGAAAATATTCTATGGCATCAAAGATTGGGTCATGCAAATTACAGAGCAATGAAAAGGCTAATCAAAGCAGATGCAGTAAAAGGAATTCCAGAACTGAGGTTTCACAATACCACTGTATGTGGACCATGCCAAAAAAGGTAAGCAGGTAAGAATGTCACACAAAATGTTGTCACATTGTACTACACATCGATGCTTTGAATTACTACACATGGATTTGATGGGTCCTATGGAAACTAAAAGCATTGGAGGAAAGAGGTATTCCTTAGTTGTGGTAGATGATTTTTCTAGATATACCTGGGTAGAGTCTTTGAGAGACAAATCTGAAGCATTTGCTGCATTTAAAATTCTTTATAAGAGGTTCAAAAATGTGTTTAACTTGAAAGTTGGCCGTATTAGAACTGATCATGGTAGGGAATTTGAAAACAGCATGTTTAATGATTTTTGTGATAAAAAGGGTATCTTGCAAGAATATTCATCTCCTAAAACTCCACAACAAAATTTGAAAACAACATGTTTAATGCTTACATCCAAATGTCTTGCTAAGAAATTTTGGGGAGAAGCATTGAATACTGCATGCCATATTATTAATAGGGTTTTTATTCGTTTTGGCACAAATCAAACACCTTATGAGATTTTGAACAACAGAAAACCTAATGTGAAATATTTTCATGTATTTGGTTGTGTGTGTTATATTCTGAATGATAGGGATCAACTTCATAAGTTTGATTCTAAAAGTGATAAAGGTTTCTTTTTAGGCTATTCTAGAAATAGTAAATGTTGGGAAATAAAATAATTTTGATTAAGATACCAAAACCCCTGATTGATGATGATCAGATTAGTTGAGATACAGTCATGAAAAGCATTAGTCTAGTTGTCTCAAGATAGTTGAGACAATAAAAATGCTTAAGTCTAAATCTCAGTTATGTTTTGAGATGTATAGTTCAGGATAGTTGTCCAAAGCTGGAATGTTAGGCAGCTTGTTAAGTGTAAGTACTTTAGGACAAGTCTGCTGAAGGATACAACATTGTCAAGTAAGCTGAAGAGAACAACCTGGCTGAGTGATCAAAGGCAAGAAGTAAAAGCTGCACTGTACTGATAAGAGCTACATCAGATCAGCTTGTAAACGATTGAAGATCACAACATTGAATGCTGCTTACTCAGAAGACATATTAATTGAAGCATTTGTTATCATCAAGCCTGAACAAGCATTAAAGACTGAAGGAATGTTCAGGGAACTTGTCCCATCTGACCGTTGGTGGAGTACAAGTCTGCCACAATCAACCTTGGGAAATGTGCAAATATGGAAGCTGACACAAGTCTTTATAGCCACATTTTTCAGAAGTCAACACATTCATTCAAGCAACCAACAAAGAGCTCTTTACTCACTGGATAATAGAAGGTTGCCCTCCATAGCCGTTTCAAGGAAGCTGCAAATAGACAAGTTTTAATTTCTATCTCTCCAACGGATAGTTGATCAAATTGGTCTATAAATTCAGAAGTGATCCAAGGATTCATCCATCCAACTATCTGCTATCAAACTATCATCAAGCAATCAAAGGAAACCATGTTATTCTTAAGAATCCCAAGTTTCCTGATCACTTCAAAAGCTAAGCCATTTCTTGTAAAATCTCAAGCTTAGCATTGAGATATCCTAAGCCTTTACACTGTTCTTATTGTAAAGGATATCTCTATTAGTTGGAAACCAAACCTCAAACCCTTACCTCATTTAGTGAAGGAGTGTTTGTTGTAGAAGTGAGAAGTTAAGGACTGTTATTGAGAAACACAGTCTTAACTCTGAGAGATTGAGCACTAGGACTCAGTTTATCATAGGGATCAAAGCACTAAGAGAGTGTTGTTGATCAGTGCACCTTGGCACTATAAAACAAGTTAATTCTATTGTTAAGGAATTATCCTGTTCAATCAGGGAAAGTGGATGTAGGAGTACTGAGACTCTGAACCACTATAAATTGTGTCTCATTTACCTTCTGCATTCATTATTGTATTTCTTACAATCAATCATTTCCTTAGAGTTTATTTCAGTAAGTAAGAAAAACTGTTTTGGACAAAGTCCCTGATCAAATGTGCTTTCAGAAATTAACTTGGAGTATTCTGTCAAAGAAAAGGCCAACCACATTCCGCACTTAGTAACTCATTTAGATATTTATCCAACTGATCACTTTCTAGTTTTCAGTAGGACAGGTATCTTTGAGAATCATACTCAGGCAAGTTGTGAGATAACTTCCCTGATAGGCTCAAACTGTTTGAAAAAGAAAAGAATTTGCATACACAAGTGCATTCCCCCCCATACACTTGTGTCATACTCCACTAAGGACCAACAAGTGGTATCAGAGCAGGGGTTCAAAGACCACTGCTTCTGAAAATCCAACTGATTTTCAAATCACTTTATCTCTGTGGTCACTGAACTGATCCAAATTTCTGAAAAACCTATTTGTGTTTATCTAATCTATTTCTATAGAAATGGCTAACAATGCAGTTCCAGGAGATGTTGTCAATACCATCAACAACATAGGTCCAAATCAAGTGAATCATATTTCACATCATAAATTGCCAATGTTCTCAATTGAGAACTATGATTTCTGGAAGATCAGGATGAGAGCACATCTTGCCTGTCAGCATGATGAAATGCTCAAAGTCATCACCAGAGGGCCCTTCACATTCACCAAGCTAAATCCCAAGGTCACTGATGCTTAGAAAGCAAACCCAAGGGAACTACTGCCAAAGGATGAGGATGAGTTTACAGCTGAAGAAAGAAAAAGGCATAACCTGAACTACATTGCCATGAATACTTTGTACCAGACCATTCCAGATGCAGTGATGGGAAGAGTGTATCACTGCACCATAGCAAAAGAGATCTGGGATACCCTAGCACTTATGTGTGAAGGTACCCAAAAGATCAAAGAAAACAAACTTAAAGTGGCTATCCAAAAATATGAACAATTTACTATGGAGCCAAATGAAACTATTGATCATCTTGATGGCAGATTCACTGACATCATGAATGAGATAAACTCTCTTGGAAAGTTCTATGCTAAAAGAGAAGTTGCACTGAAAATTCTAAGAAGTCTCACATCCAAATGGGACATATATTCAGTCATGATGCAGAACACCAGCAATCTTGACAACATGCCCATGCAGCAAGTGTTTTCTGAACTCAAAGCATATGAGTTTGATCTAAACAGGAAGAAGATACATAAAGAGCCATCTTCCTCAAGCAAGGGTGTTGCATTCAAGGCTGCTGAGTCAAAAAAGAAGAATGCACAGAAATCATCTCAAATTGTCTCCAAAACTGAGTTGAAGGAGGAGTTGGCACTCATGGCTAGAAGATTTGAAAAGCTCAACTCCAGATTTAGTAGATACAAAAAATTCTACCAAGACAACAGGACAAGGAGGAGATTCAGTTCTCCTGACAACAAATCAGAGGACAAATTCTCTGATGAAAAGAAGATAGACAAATATGCTGACAAAAAGAAGTACAGTAAAGGTGAACCATCATCATCCAGAAGAAAGGAGTCCTCAAGCAAGAAAAATGATGATGAAGATGTGTGTTACAACTGCCAGAAAAAGGGTCACTTTCAATATGATTGTCCTGACCTAAGCTCAAAAGAAAGGAAAGAGAGGCAGAACAAAAGAGATAAGAGGCTTAACAACAGGAAGGCTATGGTAGCTGGAGAATCAGCAAGTGAAGAAAGTGTGTACTCATCAGATGATGGGTTGTTCTCCAACAGTGAAAGTGAAGAAGACTGTCAAATGGCATTTGAAAATGAAGAGGTATGTTCATCTTCCAACTCCTCTAATAACACACATGAATCTAGTGAAATCCACTTTAACTTTGGAAAGTTATTGGAAGATTTCACCAGAATGCAAGAAGTGTGCAATATGGCATTGAGAGAAAATGAACAGTTGAGATCTAAAGTCAAAATCACCAACCTTCCTGAATCTAAGGTTGACATTAGATCAACTGAGTTGTATCAGCAGATTGTGAGAGAACACAGTGAAATGTCTCTCAAAGTCTCTGAACAACAAAAGTTGATTGATGAACAAAATCTGGTTCTGAAGAAAAAGGATTTTGACCTTAGAACTCTTCAGGCTAAATTTGATAATCTCTCAAATGAATTTGATACTCTTAAATTAAGTGAGGGGAGCCTAAAACTGAAAATGTCTGCCTTGAACAAATCCTCTAAGGCAATAGAGGAAATTCAAGGGTTTCAAAGACCAATGGCTCAAAGAAATGGATTACAATCCATTTGAACTCTCACCTGGTCTTAGCATTGCTTCAACAAGCAATACTAAGATGACCTTTGTAAGGTCAGTGACTCAGTAATAAGAAAATGAAATGGAAGTGAACCAGCCACTGATCAAGGGTAAGGGTAAAGAAACTCTTATACCTACTCAAGTAAACAATGATTCTAAACCCAAACCTAAGGAAAAAGGTTAAGAACATTGAATACAAGAGGAATGAGGTTCAGAAGGGGAGAACAAATGGAAGGCCAACCCAACTGAACACTCATCAGTGGAATTGTCCAAGAACTGTTCAGAAAAGGCCAACTCAAATGAGGCAACCTCAACTGGACAGATTGAGGCCCAATCCCACTGACAGGTATAACAGCTTCAGGAAGCCTAGACCCTTCATGCCAAAGGGAAAAGGCCATCCTAGCCCCTATCCTCAAAGGTCTTACCAAGTTGCACCTAAGTCTAGTAATTTCAAGAGACATGCCCCAAAGAAATTCACCAACACTCCTGAACCTTACAAGACTAACACTGATGCACAGAGACTACCCAAGGCATTTAAGGGTAGAATTGTGTATGTAGATGTAAATGGAAACCAAGTCAGTCACTTTGAGTCAATCAGAGTAATTAGACAGATTTGGGTTCCTAAAGGTTCAGCTAACCCCCTAGGACCCAACATTCAAAGGGTACCTAAAGTTTGACTTTGCAGGGCTACAAGGACCACAGGAAGAAGAGAAGCATAAACAAGAAAACAGCATGGTACTTGGACAGTGGATGTTCAAGGCATATGACTGGAAACAAAGAGCTTCTCTTAGAATTCATTGAAAAAGATGGTCATTCAGTAACCTTTGGACATAGCTCTCAAGGAATCACAAGAGGTTATGGTACATTAAATATTGGTAGTGTAAAAATTACTGATGTTTCATATGTCCTAGACCTAAAATATAACTTGCTATCTATAAGTCAAATTTGTGATAGAGGATACAGTGTTGAATTTGCACCTAATGAATGCATTATCAAAGACAAATCAACACAACAGGTGCTACTAACAGGGTTGAGAAATGGAAATGTCTATTTTGCAGATTGGAGCAAAATCCCTGAAGCAGTCTGTCTTGTTGCCAAAAGCACAAATGAGCAGAGCTGGCTGTGGCACAAAAGACTGAATCACCTAAACTTCAAAACCATCAACAAACTGGTAAGGAACTCTCTAGTAAAAGGGCTGCCAAATCAAGTGTTCACTAAGGAACATTTATGTCAGCCATGTCAGGAAGGAAAGCAAATCAAAGCTTCATTCAAAGGAAAGCCTGTCATTTCTACTGAGAGAGTTCTCCAACTACTGCATATGGACTTGTTTGGTCCAATCATCCCAGTAAGCTTAAATGGAAGGAAATATGCTTTGGTTGTTGTTGATGATTTTTCAGGTACACTTAGGTGGTATTTCTTCTGAACAAAAAGGAGACCCAAGTCAAGTTACCTGAATTGATGATGAGATTGAGCAATGAAAAGGGCCTAAGCATTGTCAAGATCAGATCAGACAAAGGCACAAAATTCATAAACTCATACATCAATGAGTACTGCAGCAAGAATGACATCACTCATGAGACTTCAGCAGCAAGAACACCTCAACAAAATGGTGTTGCTGAAAGAAGGAACAGAACCTTGAAAGAAGCAGCAAGAACACTAATTGCTGAAACCAAATTGCCTAAAAGGTTCTGGGCTGAAGCCATCAACACTGCATGCCACACTCAAAACGGGTCCTTAATCACTAAAGGACAAGGTAAAACTCCATATGAACTATGGAAAGGTAGATTGCCCACTGTTGCCTATTTTCATATATTTGGTTGCAAGTGTTTCATTCACAATAATGGGAAAGAGCAATTGAAAGCTTTTGACAGCAAAGCTGATGAGGGAATATTTGTTGGATATTCACAAATCAACAAAGCTTACAAGTCTACAATTGTAAAACCCTTGTTGTGGAAGAAACACCTCATGTTGTGTTTGATGAATCTATTAATGAGTTCAGGGATAGAAACCTGAATATTGATGATATAACACAAAGAACAACCAGATTGAGGCTTCAAAGCAAGGAAACAGTGTTTGTAGATATTGCCCAGCCTGAACTCCATGAAAATCAGAAACTGGACAACCTACCTGATGGCAATCAACCAGAGGACAAGCAACCTGAAGGAGAAATTGAACTGACTGACCAAATCCCAGTTCAAAACCAGGTAACAACTACCAATGAAGAAGCAAGCACTGCTGAGGTAGTCAATGGATCCAATATTCAAGGAGGAACCTATGAAAATGTCAATCTTTCTGACAATGAGGACATTACCCTTGAATATGATCCTGAACTTGATCCTTCAATAAACTTTCCTGAATTTAATGAATCTAGTGATCCAACCTCAGAAGAGGGCAATCCTTCTGAAGGGATCAGGTCTAGAAGGACTTGGTTGCATGACCACCCAACTAGCCTGATACTTGGTAATCCAAGTGAAGGGATCAAAACTAGAAGATTTCATGGAGAAAGTGCTCTGTTTTGTTGTTTTCTTTCAAAACAGGAACCAAAGGACATTGAGGAAGCACTCCAAGACACCAACTGGATTATTGCCATGCAAGAAGAGCTAAACCAGTTCACCAGGAATGAAGTGTGGGAACTGGTGGATAGGCCAACTCATCAAGATGTCATAGGAACCAAATGGGTATTCAAAAATAAGAAGAATGAAAATTACATCATTGGGAGAAATAAAGCAAGACTGGTGGCCAAAGGATACTGTCAATATGAAGGGATTGATTATGATGAAACATTTTCACCAGTGGCCAGACTTGAGGCAATCAGACTCTTCCTAGCATATGCAGCTCACATGAGATTCAAGGTGTACCAAATGGATGTGAAGAGTGCATTTCTCAATGGTGTACTGAAAGAAGAGGTGTACGTTGAACAGCCCCCAGGCTTTGAAGAAGGAGATAAGGTGTACAGATTGAAGAAAGCTCTCTATGGCTTAAAGCAAGCTCCAAGAGCTTGGTATGACACCTTATCACAGTTCCTTCTAGATCATGGTTTTGTCAAAGGCACTATTGACAGAACCTTGTTCAGAATCTGTGAAGGAGATGATATTTTGTTAGTCCAAATCTATGTGGATGACATTATATTTGGATCTCCAAATGAGAAACTGTGTGAGAAATTCTCTAAACTCATGCAAAGCAAATTTGAGATGTCCATGATGGGATTGATGAATTTCTTTCTGGGACTTCAAGTCACTCAATCAAAGAAAGGAATATTCATCAATCAGGCCAAGTATACAAGGGACATGATCAAGAAATTTGGATGTGCTACAAGCAAGCCAGTCAGAATCCCCATGAATACAAACTGGAAGATGGATCCTGATGAAAGTGGAGTATCCACCAATTCCACTGAATATAGAGGCATCATTGGATCTCTACTTTATCTCACTGCAAGCAGGCCTGACATCACATTTGCAGTTGGAGTATGTGCCAGATTTCAAGCAAATCCAAAGAAGAGTCACCTTGAAGCTGCCAAGAGGATCCTAAGATATCTCAAGGGAACTGAGAATCTTGGGCTATGGTATCCAGCTGATGACAACATTGAGCTCACTGGATACTCAGATGCAGATTATGGAGGATGTAGAATTGACAAAAAATCTACCTGAGGAACATGTCAATTTTTGGGCAGCAAGCTGATCTCATGGTTTTCAAAGAAGCAAAATATTATTGCAACATCAACAACTGAAGCAGAATATGTAGCAGCTGGAAGTTGTTGTGCTCAGATACTTTGGCTCAGACAGTAACTCAGAGATTAAAAAGTAATCACAAATGAAGTTCCCATATTCTGTGACAACAATAGTGCAATTGCTATTTCACAGAATCCAGTGCTCCACACCAGATGTAAACATGTTGATATCAAACATCATTTCATAAGGGATCATGTGGAGAAGAAAGATATCAAGCTTGTCAAAATTCACACAGATAAGCAAAAGGCTGATATCTTGACAAAGCCTTTAGCTGAAGCAAAATTTCTGGAACTTTCAGCTGAATTGGGCTTACTTGATCCAGGGAAGGTGGAAAAATGAAGAAGGATGCTCAAACGAAGGGGGAAGTTCATTAAAATGAACTTCAGCAAAGTTGACCAATCTCACTTAAGTTTTCTGGCTAGAAGAGAAACTCAGTAGAATTGTCCATATAGCCTTCAGCAATGTTGGTCAGGAAGATTAACCTTGTGGGACCCATTCAGCAACATTGGGACCCACTCAGGAATGTTGGTCAGTCATTTTGACCAAAACAGAGGTCAAAACACCTTTCAGGATGTTTGTCCAAGTTAATAGGGTGATAATTGCTATTTTTAGCATTGATTGGACATTTAAAAGATTTCTTGGGCTAAGAGTAGGCTATTTTTAGGATGGCGTGTGATATTAAGGTTTTAGCCCCCAAATGGCAAATCTGCATTTAATGCAAAATCTCTTTTAAGATTGCATTAATTACTGTGCTATCATCAAAGCCATTGAGTAACCTTAAACCTCCATCCAACCTTTTCACAGCCCACGACCCCACTTTATCCATATGGTCTTATGATTTGTCCACCCTCAATAGCTTTTGTCCAACGGTTAACAAAAAGTCAAGCATATAAAAAACATTCAGTTTTTGCCCTCATTTCTCACGCTCACATTTTTTCAAATCCTTAAGCAAACTTCTGGAAAAAAAAACCTTCCAACTCTCCATTCCTTTTCTCAGAAATCATCCATGGCTCCTAAACTCAAAAGAGAAGAATTGGTTAACTTCAATGATCCATCTCTGGACATTGATTTTAATTATCTAAGCAACATAAACTCTCTTTGATTCGAAAAGCTTGTTGCTTTTGACAGTCCAGATGAGGAAGTTCATCCAGTCCTTCAATGGCTTAGGGATGCTTGGCTCGAAAAATTCTTAGGTACCAAGTCTGACTCGTGTCTCAACCCATTCATGGCTGAATTCTTTGCTTACCTAAGGTGGAAGGGTAAGAAAGGAGATGTGTGCACCAAGCTCACATATGCAGAAGAAGATGAAGAGGGGGAGACTCAACACACCATCATCTTCACTTCTGAAGATCTAGATGCCAGCTTTGGTCTACCCTCTGAAGGCCTGAATCCAGAACTCTACAGAGAAGGAGAGGAACAAGAATTCTCTGATCCATGGATGAAAGTCCCCAAGAAGTTGGTAGGTGCTCAAAACAAGAAAACATTGAAGCTATTATATGAGCACTTGTTTGATATTGTTGTAAGAAGCTTATTAAGTCATTCTGGAAGTGTTGAGCAAATTAGTTTGCCAAAGTTAAGGGTGATGGCTGCTGTAATTGACTATGCTGAGAAGAGAGTCAAGTTTGATTGGAAGAACTTCATTCTAGGAAAAATGATGAATGAGAAGTTCAAGTTCAAAGAGGTGAAGCACCACAAGGTAGTAGTAGATGGGAAACTTCAGTACTGCACAAGAGCAAACTTGCTCTTGGAAAGATTTGCTCATTATACCCACCTTCAAGCCAAACCCAAGCCATTTCTAGCTCTGAAAATTATGTACAGGAAGCTGTCCTCCAAAACAGAAAAAAGAAAGCAAGGGGCATCAACCAAGCAAGACCTGACTGTTGCACGTGTGACCAGATCTTCTCCAAGAAAAAGAAAGGCTCGGACAGTGAAATCTCAGCCCAAAGTGAAGAAAATGAAGCAGATTCTCAGTGAATCCTCACCAGAAAACCAATCTAGAAGTGGAGGTGCCACTTCTGAGGAGATTGATAAAGTTGAGGAAGAAGGAGTCAACCCTCCTAAAGAGGGAGAAGAGATCAGGGAAGTTGTCCCTCTTCAACCTGAGTTTGTAACTGAGTTTCGGGACCTTGATAAGCCAACAAGGTCTGAAAGGAGAAGAAGGATAATCAAGACCTCTGAGAAGCAGAAGTTAATGGAGGAGGAGAAACATAGAAAAGAGTTCTTCAAGGAGATTAGACAAGCCAGTAGGTCTAACTCCAAGACTAGGTCCAAGTCCAAGAGTCCTGAAGCCAACTCTCTTGATATTCAATCCCAAAGAATATCACCATCACATGAGGAGCAAAAGCCTGATGAAGAGGAGTGCAAGACTCTTGAAGATGCTCTTATTTTGGCCAAAAAGACTTATTCTCCTGAAGGTGCTCCTAACAGGACATGTATTGATGTTTTGGCTGATTTGGCTGATATTGAAGATAGGCCATTCTCCCCCCTTGATCCTAGACTTCTTTCCTATACCAAACTTCTTGAATCTGCTCTTCAAGAAGGTGATCAATTTACTCTCCCACCCATTCAAGCCATTCCAATAACCTCCTCAGGAACATTGCTCTCTACAGCACCTGAGTCCCAAATAATTCTCAGTTCTTCTGAACCCAACCCTTCTGAACCCCAGCCCAACCTTCCTGAATCTCAATCCAACCCTCCTGACTCACAAGCCAACTCTTCTGATGAAGATGAAAGTGAAGAAGAGTACACTTATGAGGGGATGCTAAGGCAAATTGTCAAAGCCAATGTAGATCAGCTCTACCCAGGATTGAAGGATTATCCTAGGCTGCAACAACAGTTCTATGATCTCAGGGCTCTTGTTGAGATCAAAGATAGAACAATGGTGGAGATAGCTCGGGCTATCAAGGATAAGGGTGCAAACTGATGGCAGGTTGAAGAGAACAGGCTATTGCACAGTTTGCACTTTGCAAATGTGAAGAAGTCTAGTGTGTTGACCACTGAAGCCCTGTTCTGTACAATTGTTCACGAGAAGGTGCTTGCTGAGAGAGAGAATTGCACAAGGAGTCAAACATCCTGACAGCACCTCAGATGATGCAGATGATGATGATAACACCAATCCCAACCCTCCTGGACTAAAATCTGCTCAGGTACATTACTTGACTTATCCTTCAATTAAGGACTCTGATAAATCAGAGGAGTTGACCAAGAGTGGTGACTCAGTCCAAGATACATTGGCCAAGGATGGTTCTTCTGAGCCTGAGGCAAAGCTTGACAATGTTGAGACTTCCATAAGAGAAGCTGGTTTGACTAAAGCCTCATCAATGTCAGAGAAGTTGGACATTGACCAGCCTTTAGTCATTCAGGATGACTCAGTGGACTTGGGATGCCCAAGCACTCTGTGGATCCTGTTGAGGATATGGAGGTGTCAGGTTTAGGAAATGAAGGAGTTGAAAAGGAAAGTAGTGATGAAGAATTAGAGGGTGATGAGGGAGATTGTGTGATAACTGGCAGTCTGAGTGCAGCACAAAAAGAGGGTGAGGAAGTTGAAATGTTGGGTGAAGCCCAATATGAGAGTCAGGTTATTCTTCAAGTCAAATCTGAACTTGATGAATCCCTTGGTGAAAGGAGGCCTGATTCTCCAGTGTTTGTGAGTCCATCAATTATGAATGAAGAGAAAAATGAAGTTGAAAATGAGAGTAAAGATGCTGATGTATCAGATCTTTTGGGAGATAAAAAGATAGAGGGTGCTGAGGGAGATTTTTCTAACCCTTTGAGTCTTACAGATTCTGTAGCTGTTACCATTGAATAAATCTTTGCAGATGCTTCTCTAACTGACATTCCAGTTGATGTTGATATTGATCTTGAGGCTATCTCAGCAAATGTGTCCACTTTGAACAAAATCTATTTTGAACAAGCAAATGCTACTGAATCTGGATTGCAGATTGCTACACAGACTGCAACCTCCATTGAAGAACAATCAGAGAAGTTGGAAAAGCCCTTGCTGAAACTGCTGACACCCTTGATGGCCAAGGAAAGACTTTAGCCTCCGTGGAAATGAGGCTCACAGGCTCTGAAGAAGTGGTCTTGCCAACCTTGGATGCAAGAATAAGTGGTGTTGAAACTGGTCTGCAAACAGTTTCAACTGAAGTTACAAAAGCGAAAGATGCCATGACCAAGTTCACACAAACTGTGAAGAAGGAGCAGAAAGGCCTCAGAGATAGCTACAAGTTCAATGTCTTAGCTCTAAAAAGAACAATCAAAGATGCCCTGAGGCAAAGGACAGCAGCTCAGAGAAAGAAAGCTGAGGATTTAAAAGCTGCAATGGTGAAGGAGGCTGCTGAGAAGTTCACAGTGGAACTTATGGCCAAGGTCTCTGATAAAGTTGTGACCAACCTCACTGAGCAACTGCAAGACAAACTTAATCAATCCTTGAAGGCCACACTTGATGAAATTGTTGCACAAAAGATGAAGCCAGTTCATGCCTTTCTTAGTATGGCAGATGATAGGATGCAAAACATCCATGATGAAAATGTTTATCTACTGCAGGAATTGAAGTCCCTCACTCATGCTCATTCCCATCTCTCTGTCACAATGAGTGAGTTAAAGCCCCAGTATTTTGATAATGCCAAAAAGGGGGAAAGAGAGAGAGTTAGGGCAAAGGGAACCTTGAAGATAGGAGAGTCCAAGGGAAAGGACAAGGTCCCTGAGGTTGAAGAGGAGGAAGAGGTAGACATTGGGAAAGACAAATGCCCAATGAATATTGAAGATCTTACTGAAGAGGAACAAATTCAGATTGCAGTAAAGGAGTCCATGGCCTCTGTGATGGAAGATCAGGCCAGATGGCAACAAAGACCTGGAGGTGAATCTGCAGGCCTTAACCCCAAAGAGAAGATTGTTGAAGTAAGGGGGAAGGTCACCAAAGCCTCTGAGAGGAAAAGAAAGGAGCAGACCTTTACAGATTTTCCAACTAGTCTGACCTTACCATCTGAGTTCCAAGCTGAAGAAGCCACTAAATTGAGAAAATCAAAGAGGCTGAAGAAAACAGCCATGTTACCAAGAATTCAAGAAGAAGAAGCTGAACAGGCCAAGGAACCTGAAGTTAGAATGCCCAAGCTTGCTGATGATCCCTCAAAACTGTTTGAGGAAGGATTTGGAAAGGATCCTGAAACTCAGGAAAGGCTAGCCCTTCAGAGAGCTAAGGAGAAGATGGATTAGTTGGTTGAGGCCAATAAAGTAAGAGATGAAAGGAGGGCTAACTTCAAAGCTCCAAGAAGAAGAAGAGCTTCTTACACAAGGCTTAAGCCTCAAATGCTTCAAAGATGGGACACGCAATACCCTCACCATGACAAGTGGGTACCAATTCAACTAAATGATGCATGGGAGGAGGCCAAGAGGAGTTTTGTATATGACTTTTATGTCATAGGTAAGTGGCTGGGTGAAGATGTTGAAGAAGTTTTTGTCCAGTTCATGTTTGAAAATCACATGGACTTGTATCATAAGCTGTTTGCAGCAGATGACATGGCAAGGATAGAGTTCAAAGCCCCTGGTCCCATTTTGTATATGCCTCCCAAGTTCAATGGGAACTTGATTGATGAAGGGAAGATTCTGGAGAAGTTTATCTCCATTATGAAGATGGAGAAGTTGAAGCCTGGCCCCAAAGGAACCAATCAGGACATTTGGGAGCTGAAGAAGAGGGTCTGGGCTCAGTATGGAATTGCTCCTCAAGATGATGGCTCACTCTGAAGCATAAGTCCACTTTTTCCCTTTTTATCTATGATTTCCTTGTTTGTTGTTCTCTGAATTTATCTTGTATTTGCTTAGTGAGTCCTTTTTGATTTTCTGCATTGTAATGCCCTTTATATATATGAAAGGATCACTATTTTCTATCAGAGATAACAACTCATTATCTCAACTGGCCTGGAATAACCTATACTTGATTTATTATTGTGCTAACAGTTTGTTTCAGGAAAACTGACCAGATCATACATCCTGAAGACAAAGTTTAGTATAAGTCAAGTTCCCTTTGTAATAGGTTTTGGCATCATCAAAAAGGGGGAAATTGTTGGGAAATAAAATGATTTTGATTAAGATACCAAAACCCCTGATTGATGATGATCAGATTAGTTGAGATACAGTCATGAAAAGCATCAGTCTAGTTGTCTCAGGATAGTTGAGACAATAAAAATGCTTAAGTCTAAATCTCAGTTATGTTTTGAGATGTATAATTCAGGATAGTTGTCCAAAGCTGGAATGTTAGGCACCTTGTTAAGTGTAAGTACTTTAGGACAAGTCTGCTGAAGGATACAACATTGTCAAGTAAGCTGAAGAGAACAACCTGGCTGAGTGATCAAAGGCAAGAAGTAAAAGTTGCACTGTACTGATAAGAGCTACATCAGATCAGCTTGTAAAAGATTGAAGATCACAACATTGAATGCTGCTTACTCAGAAGACATATTAATTGAAGCATTTATTATCATCAAGCCTGAACAAGCATTAAAAACATAGAAGCATTAAAGACTGAAGGAGTGAATGAATGTTGGAACATTCCAAATTGCAGCAGGAATGTTCAGAGAACTTGTCCCATCTGACCGTTGGTGGAGTACAAGTCTGCCACAATCAACCTTGGGAAATGTGCAAATATGGAAGCTAACACAAGTCTTTATAGCCGCATTTTTCAGAAGTCAACACATTCACTCAAGCAACCAACAAAGAGCTCTTTACTCACTGGATAATAGAAGGTTGCCCTCCATAGCCGTTTCAAGGAAGCTGCAAATAGACAAGTTTGAATTTCTATCTCTCCAACGGATAGTTGATCAAATTGGTCTATAAATTCAGAAGTAATCCAAGGATTCATCCGTCCAACTAACTGCTATCAAACTATCATCAAGCAATCAAAGGAAACCAAGCTATTCTTAAGAATCCCAAGTTTCCTGATCACTTCAAAAGTTAAGCCATTTCTTGTAAAATCTCAAGCTTAGCATTGAGATATCCTAAGCCTTTACATTGTTCTTATTGTAAAGGATATCTCTATTAGTTGGAAACCAAACCTCAAACCCTTACCTCATTTAGTGAAGGAGTGTTTGTTGTAGAAGTGAGAAGTTAAGGACTGTTATTGAGAAACACAGTCTTAACTCAGAGAGATTGAGCACTAGGACTCAGTTTATCCTAGGGATCAAAGCACTAAGAGAGTGTTGTTGATCAGTGCACCTTAGCACTATAAAACAAACTAATTCCATTGTTAAGGAATTATCCTGTTCAATCAGGGAAAGTGGATGTAGGAGTACTGAGACTCTGAACCACTATAAATTGTGTGTCATTTACCTTCTGCATTCATTATTGTATTTCTTACAATCAATCATTTCCTAAGAGTTTATTTCAGTAAGTAAGAAAAACTGTTTTGGACAAAGTCCCTGATCAAATGTGCTTTCAGAAATTAACTTGGAGTATTCTGTCAAAGAAAAGGCCAACCACATTCTGCACTTAGTAACTCATTTAGATATTTATCCAACTGATCACTTTCTAGTTTTTAGTAGGACATGTATCTTTGAGAATCACACTCAGGCAAGTTGTGAGACAACTTCCCTGATAGGCTCAAACTGTTTGAAAAAGAAAAGAATTTGCATACACAAGTGCATCCCCCCCCCATACACTTGTGTCATACTCCACTAAGGACCAACAGTAAAGCTTATAGAGTTTATAACCTTAGAACTAACACTGTTCAAGAATCTGTTAATGTTGTGTTTGATGATGATAAAGGCCTTACAGATGACAAAGATGAAGAAGATGTATCACAGGTTACTGACACTTCTGAGAATACACTGAAGTCTGAAAATGTTGTACCGAATGTT
Source organism: Galeopsis tetrahit (assembly GCA_963675135.1). Classification (NCBI taxonomy): domain Eukaryota; kingdom Viridiplantae; phylum Streptophyta; class Magnoliopsida; order Lamiales; family Lamiaceae; genus Galeopsis; species Galeopsis tetrahit. Next base: position 33,528,953 of record OY776127.1, read on the forward strand.
AACACATCTGGGTCAACATCTACAGAACAGTCAGTTGTAACTTCACAGAATGATCAGTACGTTCCCAAAAAGAATCCTTCTTCAAGAATAGGCAAAAATCATCCTTCTGACCAGATCATAGGCGATGCTACAGTTGGAGTGCAAACAAGAGGAAGAGTAAGATCAAACAAGGTAGATGTGGTAAGAACAATATGCATGTCTTCTATGTGTAATGTTGTAAATGCTGAATGTTATTTATCTGAAATTGAACCTAAGAGTGCTAAAGAAGCCTTAACTGATGAAAACTGGATTAATGATATGCATGAAGAACTTGGTCAGTTTGAAAGAAATGAAGTGTGGACACTTGTTCCTAGACCTAGTCATACTAATGTCATTGGAACAAAGTGGATATTCAAGAATAAAATTGATGAATCTAGTAATATTGTTAGGAACAAGGCTAGGTTAGTAGCACAAGGTTACACCCAAGTTGAAGGAGTTGATTTTGATGAGACTTTTGCACCTGTTGCTAGGATAGAATCTATTAGATTACTGCTAGCTATTGCATGTTTTATTGATATTAAACTTCATCAAATGGATGTAAAGGCTGCATTTCTAAATGGCATATTGAATGAAGAAGCATATGTTGAACAACCTATAGGATTTGAAGATCCACAGTATCCTGATCATGTATATAAACTTAAGAAAGCATTGTATGGTCTTAAACAAGCTCCTAGAGCATGGTATGGTAGGCTTACTGACTTTCTTTTGGAATATGGATTTATTAGAGGAGGGGCAGATAGAACTTTGTTCATTAAGCACACTGAAGATGATATACTAATTGCTCAAATATATGTTGATGACATTGTGTTTGGTTCTACTTGTGATAAAATGTTGAGTAAATTTGTTGAGGCAATGACTGCAACATTTGAGATGAGTATGGTTGGAGACTTGAATTATTTTCTAGGTCTTCAAATCAAGCAATGTAGATATGGTATTTTCTTCTCCCAAAGTAAGTATGCTAAGAACTTGGTTAAAAGATTTGGTCTTGAGAATTCAAAACCAATGAAAACTCCTATGGGATCTTCTTTGAAACTTTGCAAAGACAGTGTTGGAACAAATGTTGATCCAACACTTTACAGATCCATGATAGGTAGTTTACTGTATTTAACCTCTAGTAGACCAGATATTATGTACAGTGTATGTGTTTGTGCTAGGTACCAAGCTAATCCAAAGGAATCTCACCTGAATGCTGTGAAGAGGATTATCAAGTATGTTGCAGGTACAAGTGACCTTGGAATCTGGTATACTAAGGACACCAACAACATTTTGATAGGCTACAGTGATGCTGATTGGGCTGGAGATATAGATGATAGAAAGAGTACGAGTGGAGGATGTTTCTACATGGGAAACAATCTTGTATCATGGCATAGCAAGAAGTAGAATTGTGTTTCACAATCTACTGCAGAATCTGAGTATATGGCTGCTGGAAGCTGCTATACACAACTCTTGTGGCTGAGCAAGATGTTCCATGACTATGGTATTGAGAATGGTATACTTACAATCTTTTGTGATAATACTAGTGCCATTAACATTTCTAAGAATCTTGTACAACACTCACTCACAAAACACATTAGCATAAGACATCATTTTATGAGAGATTTAGTAGACAAGAATATTGTTAAGTTGGAATATATACCTACTGAGAAACAAAATGCTGACATTTTTACTAAAGCATTAGACTATAAGAGATTCTCTATCTTGAGGAAATCTCTTGGCATGAGCACTATCTGAAAAATTCGGATGGATGTTGTCACAAATGCGTCAGCATTGGGGACAACATCATGGGTTGTAAATTTTTTTTAAGCTGAATCTATCTCTTACTTAGTTAAATAATTCATATGTAAAATATATACGAATCTAAGAACCTTGAAGTGCAAAAATAAACATGTCTCACACCTCTGAAATGCATAAAAATGAGAATGTTATTAGCGTACTAAAAGATGTACTAAATCACTGAGTAATTATGGAGCACGGAGTTCACTACTACGATGCCTTCTTTTCAAAAGGTGATATTTGGTAAAAACATCAATATATTTGTAATCCATTAAGTAAGTATGGGGCACGGAGTTCGCTACTACGATGTACTCTACATGAACAATGGATCAATACAAATTAGATGCTATAACACAAAAAAGAAAAATATGGTGCAACACTGTTATACCTATTCAAAGAAGTCAATCTTTGACAATTCAATCCTAGTCACCAGCTTACGTGGCGAGGACCAGTCAACAAAGTCTTGCGACGACCAGTCAACAAAGTCTTGCGACGACCAGTCAACAAGAAGAAAATGTATAAATATTGTATTTTGTATTTGTAATAATTGAGTGCTCGCCCAAATGTCGGCGAGCACATGTTAGTTGCTGCTCGCCCATAGATGTTGGTGAGCAGACTCATAATTTAGCTAGACAAGTATTGAAGCCTTGGGGGACAACATAAGACATGACAACCAGGTTCTCCGGCGAACACGGTGGCGAGTGACGAGACGGTTTTCCAGCTCTTTGTCATCTCGCCGAGGACGACCACCAGAGGCGGTTTAGCATTAAATGCGCCGTCCCATCACCTTTTCGGGCAGAAGGTAGGTCCAGTAAGGTTGTGCCACGTGTAAAGGGCGGGCAGACCCCAAAAACCACTATATAATGCCTAAAAGGCTCATTGTAACACATAAGTTCTTCATTCCACCAAATCACCTAAACCTAAGCAATAAACTCTCCCAAGCTTCTAAAGCTTTAGCTTCTCCAAGAAGCTACATCCATTGTTCTTGCTTATTTCTTCATATTATCTTCATTAATCATCATAATAACCCGTTCAACCACGTAATAACCCCCGATCATAATACATGTTTGTATCGTACTAACAAATAGTCCACATCTGAATCATCCCGATATTAGTGCATACAACATTTGGCGCTAGAAGGAGGGGACCTTTTGCGTGTTCATCATCAAGGTTTCAACCGATCATCGAGCGATCGGCTAGCAAACTCTTGTTTTTAAGTTTTAATCGGTAGATCTACCGTTTAAAGAATTATTTACGCTTGTTAGTGTTCTTCGTGTTCTTGAACATTTTCAGTTTTCGTAGCATATTTTGGAGTTTGATCTCCTTGTATTTGTGTTTTCAAGCTTCTGTTATTACATTGCTAAGATTAGTAGTTGTAATAGCACGTTCTTCTGCGTAAGAACTTTAATCTTTCGTTTCTAGATCATTACTTTGTAATCTTTTAGAAAAGACACTCTTTAAACGATGTCTCAACATTCTCATAATGCTGGAACCCCACCACTCGGAGGGAACGAGCACCCTCCGGCGCCGGTGGCTCCACCGCCAAATCCTTTTGCAAACTTGGACATGGGGGACATCATGAAAAACCCCCAGTATATGAAAGAATTCTCCGATTTCCTCCTGGAGAAGAGGAGGTTACTCGAGGTCGAAGAGGCCGAGAAGGCCAAAGACCAGGACTTTGACCGAGCTCGCAAGGCCAAAGCGAGGTTAAATAACGATGAGGAGGACAACCGTTCCTATCATTCTTATTCTGTTCGTCCCCGGGACGGGGAGAAAAACAAAGCACCAGTTCGCTCCCATAACAGTCATACGGGAGAATCATACGGACGGAACTCCGTATTCAACCGAGTGGGCGACAAGGACCCACGAAACGCTCCTCGCCCAATACACTTTGATATTAGGCGACGACCACAAAGATCGTGGTAGAAGGAAAGGAGACAGGGTCTCCGCCCTAGATCGAGTAGGGCCAGGTGGTGGGCGAGCTTAGTCAAAGAGTTACCACAGCCATCAGTCGGAGAGGCGTTCTCCCAGGCGATCACACCAGGGTGATCACCCGGCCGCTTCTCGCGGGAGCCGACGCGACGAGGTCATCGTCCCCCGACCACAAACCGACGAGGAGGGGCAGTTCGCCCAGTTCCTCGAAACTCAAAATTTAATGAAGTTGGAGATGGAGACTTTGCGAGCAGAGGTGGTCGCAGCAAAGCAAGGCACTGCCCCACCTGTCACTCTACCCACTCCACCTTTAAGTGTTGTGATTCTCACTGCCCCCATCCAAAGGAAGATTCAAATGCCTTCTATGGTAGCTTACGATGGGGCGTCCGACCCAAGGGTGCATTTTTCTAAGTATGCAAGTTATATGGCCTCAATCGGGGCAACGGACGCCACCCAATGCAGAAACTTCTCCTTGACCTTGGGAGATCGAGCTCATCGCTGGTACACCACCTTGGGTGCCGGATCCATCACCTCTTTCCCTAGAGCTGGGGCAACAATTCTTGACTCACTTTGGGTCTATTGCTGCTCGCCCAGCCTCAACGCAACGTTTGGCAAACGTTCGCCAAACACCAACCGAATCGGGCAAGGACTTTATCGAACGTTTCGATAGGTTGGTGATCGACGGAGAAGCTGTTAATGACGAGACAAAGCTAATCTCGGCTATCTCCGGACTAAGAATAGGTTCCAAGCTATGGGAATCTATACATAACTCTTTCCCCGTTTCCTATGCGGATTTCCGCAGTAGGGCGGGAAATTTCATTCAAATGGAAGAGATTATGGACGCCGCCAAGGCTAACGAGCAGCCGGACGCGGCCAAAAGAGTTTGTCCAAAGAAAAATTCTAACGCTGGGGAGTCTTCCCAGCCCAAAAAGGCGACCACTCAGGGTGGCAGTGCTCGCCCTTCAAACTTCAGGCCTTTCGAGGAGTCTCTTGAGATCCTCCAATTCAGGGAAGCCCTCACTGTTGACCCCAGGGGCATTTACGATGCGATCAGGGGAAAGAATCTGCTCCCCCAAGCAAAGCCAATGCATACGAGCGATGCAAATCTCGATGGTAGTAAGTTTTGCAACTACCACAACTCTGTTGGCCACCACACCAATGGGTGCCGAGACTTGGTGAGAAATCTCTTCAAGTTGTACAATGAGGGCAAGCTCGCCCAGTTCATCAAGTCCGGAGGAGGAAATGGCGACAACCGGGGCAAGAAGCGTCGCGACGACAGCGACGACCTTCGCCAGCAGCTCAATCGCCAGAAACTAGCTCCCCCCATGCCGAACTACCCGTCGGGCGACATCGATAATGTTGGTGGAGGTTGTATAGTTTTGGAAGGCCCCCTAGGGGGAACTCAGTCCGGGAAAGCTCTGTCTGTTCGCCGACAGCAGAGCGACATGCGAGCACTCAATAACGTACATCAAGTGTGCATCGCTCCTGCCGCCGAGCAGCCCCCATCCCACCAGCTCGTTTTCACAAATGACGATCTGAACAGCGTGGTGCAGCCAAACAATGATGCTTTGGTCATCACGGGGAAGATCATGGGAACCATTGTCTATCGCATGATGGTCGACACCGGGGCATACACCAACATCCTTTTCAAACATACTCTTGATGCCCTTGGTGGATATGCAGAATACATTGAGCCTTGCGACGATATTATCGTAGGGTTCGGGGACACGCACAACCTTCCAATCGGAAAAATCAGACTCTCCCTGGAGTTGGCATCGTCAAAAGAGCCAAAAATGCATCACACTCGGCAGCTCAACTTCCTGATCGTAGACATGCCGTCGTCCTACAACGTGTTCCTCGGCCGACCTTTCTTCAACGAGTTCAAGGCGGCCGCTTCTACTTATTTCTACTGTGTAAAATTTCCGACCTTGACGGGAGTTATAACCGTCAAGGGCGACCAGACACGGGCGAGGGAGTGTCTCGTCCATTTTGCTAAGCGCCATTCTAAAGAAACTCCTATGATTGGCCAGTATATTGATTGTCAAAAACAAAAAGAACAAATGAACTACCTAGAAGGTCTTCCTTGTAAGTACCGAAAGATCGAAGTTGGGGAGTGTAGTCGGCGTCTCGACGACCACCAAATAGAGGCGAACGAACATGCCTCCATGGAAGTGGACGACCACGCCCAAATGGAAATCGACCAGATCCCCGACGACCAGGTTCCAGAAAACATTCCAGATCTGGAGCCTAGGTTAGGTTTTGAGCCAAAGTTCGGAATCGAGGATCCTCGTTGGAAGGAGCCTAAGGAGCGAGCAACTTCAGCGGAGGACCTTGAAACTATTCAGTTAAACGATGCTCGTCCAGAACTCGAGGTATTCATAGGTTCAAATTTACCAGCACACTTGCGGTCCGATATAATCGCATTTTTGAAAGAAAACGTCGGAGCTTTCGCATGGTCGCACGAGGACATGGTAGGTATCAAAACAAGCCACGCCTGCCACAAGTTAAACATTGATCCAACAAGAAGACCCATCACCCAAAAATGAAGAAAATTTGGGCCCGATAAGTATGCGTCTATGGCAGTAGAAGTCAAGAAATTGATCGACAATAAATTAATTGAGAAAACTGGAACTGATCCTGAGTGGTTGGCAAATCCAGTGCTCGTAAAAAAGGCGACCGGGTCGTGGAGATTGTGTATAGACTTCACAGATCTAAACGATGTTTGTCCCAAAGATCACTTTCCGATGCCCCACGTCGATCATTTGGTAGACAATACAGCGGGGCACGAGATGTTAACTTTCATGGACGCTTTCGCGGGGTACCATCAGATTGCTATGCATCCCGACGACCAGCGACACACTGCTTTCATGACCGCAACAGACATGTACAGTTGGAAGAAAATGCCTTTCGGTTTGAAAAATGCGGGGGCAACATACCAAAGACTGGTAAATAAGATGTTTGAGCAACACATCGGCGAGATGGTGGAGGTCTACATCGACGACATCGTTCGTCAAAAGTTTACAAAAAAAAGATCACCTACACCACCTCTCCTTGACGTTCGATATTCTGAAAGAATACAACATGAAGTTAAATCTAAAGAAGTGCAGTTTTGGAGTTAACTCCGGGAAATTTCTGGGGCACTTGGTTAACCAGCGGGGCATCGAGGCGAATCCGAGTAAAATTCAAGCAGTCATCGATATGCAAAGCCCAAGGAACGTAAAAGAAGTGCAGAGGTTGACAGGATGCCTTGCATCGCTGAACAGATTCATAGCACGAACGGGCGATCGTTGCAAACCTTTTTTCGATGCTTTGAAAAAAGGGAGGTTCGAATGGACAGACGAATGAGAAAAAGCTTTCGACAAGCTAAAGGAATATTTATCGGATCCGAAGGTCCTATCTAAGCCAGTCCCCGGAGAAATCTTGTATCTCTACTTGGCGGCCACTGACTGTGCGATCAGTTCAGTGCTCGTCCGAGCAGAGGGGAGCACACATCTTCCAATCTATTATGTAAGTCAAACACTGAGAGATGCGGAGTTGAGATACACTCCAATGGAAAAATTGGTGTACGCATTGGTCATGAGCGTCAGAAAACTAAGGCAATACCTGTTCAACCACGAGGTGGTCGTCCTCACGACTTTTCCTCTTCGGCGAGCACTGCATCGTCCGGACACCACTGGAAGACTTTTGAAATGGTCGGTGGAAATCGGGCAATTTGGGCTCACCTACTCGCCCAGAACGGCAATCAAGGGACAAGTGCTGGCAGAATTCATTGTGGAGCTCACTTTCCCAGAGAAACTGGACAAGGAAATCGAGCTTCCTTGGACACTGTTCGTCGATGGCTCCTCGACGAGCACCAAAGCAGGGGCAGGAGTCGTCCTCACCAGTCCAACCGGACAGACTTTTGCTTCGGCAATCGAGTTTGAATATCGGGCGACGAACAACGAGGCAGAGTACGAGGCTCTGGTCGCAGGAATCAAGATGGCTATGGCCGTGGGCGCCAGAAAACTGAAATTTTTTTCCGATTCTCAGCTAGTGGTATGTCAGATAACGGGCGAGTACGAGGCTCGCGGCGATCAAATGTTGAAGTATCAAGACTTGGTGAAAGGATTGCTCGAGCAATTCGATCAGTTTCACATCGAGCAAATCCCTAGGGAGGAGAATACGCAAGCAGATGCTTTAGCTCGGCTGGCCACTTCAGAGGGGGAGGCAATATTTTCAGAAGCAACCATCACTAAGATTTCTTCCCCATCAGTGAGCAGAGGTCAAATTTTGCAGATTGAAGCGACTAGCGACGAGGAGTGGAGGACGCCGATCACCAAGTACATCAAGACCGGCGAGCTCCCGGACGACAAGGTGAAGGCGACCAGACTGCAGCTCAAGTCGGCAAGGTACACTATTATTGGCGACCAGCTGTACAAACGAGGTTTTTCAATGCCTTTATTGAAATGCCTCGGAGAAGACGAAGCGAAGATCGTCATGTATGAAATCCACGACGGAGTGTGTGGAAATCATACAGGGGGGCAAGCGCTCGCTTTAAAGATCATAAGGCAAGGCTAATTTTGGCCAACACTGAAGAAGGATGCAATCCACTACACGCAGACGTGCAAGAGATGTCAAGCCTTCGCTCCCGCCATTCACTCACCACCAGACGAGCTCATCTCGGTGTATAGTTCGGGGCCTTTAGCGAAGTGGGGGATCGACATCATTGGACCTTTCCTACCAGCTGCTGGGGGAGTAACTTTCGTAGTCGTAGCAGTCGATTACTTCACCAAATGGACAGAGGCAAAGGCATTGAAGACCATCACAATGGGCCAGATGACAAGCTTCATTTGGAAGAATATAATTTGCAGGTTCGGCCTACCACGAGCGATAGTGACCGACAATAGACGTCAGTTCACGAGTCAAGACATGCTGGAATTCTGCTCAAAATGGAACATCAAGAAAAAAATTTCAACACCCTATCATCCACAACCAAATGGGCAAGTAGAGGCAATCAACAAAATCATCAAACACACCTTGAAAGCTAAGCTAGATGGATTGAAGGGCAAATGGGCGGACGAGCTGCACATGGTTCTGTGGGCATATCGGACGACCACGAGGAATTCTATAGGTGAGACACCGTTCGCGCTCGCGTTCGGAACCGAAGCTGTCATACCAGCAGAGGGGCAGGTCGCCACTTTTCGAGTAGCAAATTATGACGAGCAGTTGAATAACGATGCACAGCTCTCCGATTTGGACTTCCTAGAGGAGCGAAGGCTAACAGCGGACGAGAAGAATGTGGTCTACAAACAAAGGTCAGAGCGCTACTACAACACCAAAGTACGTGCTCGCCAATTCTCCATCGGCCAGCTCGTACTTCGGCGGGCGACGGAGCAATCCATTGGCATACTTGGCCCGACTTGGGAGGGTCCGTATCGAATAACGCGCACACTCTTGAACGGATCGTACGAGCTAGAAGATCTCGAGGGCAAGCCGAGCAAGTACCCATGGAATGCGGTCAAGTTGAAGAAATTTTATCAATAAGTTTTTAATTTCTTTATATTTGTGTAATTTGTATATAGTCATGTTTCAATTCATCAAATCTTTTGTACCAAGTGTTTATCAGAAAGTGTGTAAATTTCATCAAAGTGTTGGATAAGTTTTAGAAATTTTAGATAGGGCTCTGCGTAGCCAGCTGTGAAAGACGAGCACTCTTTTTTAAAGATGCTCGCAAAGGAAAGACGAGCACTCTTTCTTAAAGATGGTCGCAGGGTAGTGGCGACGACGATCGCTACCTAAGATAAAAGAGTTCAACCGACGAATGGTTAACTCTGAAAGACGAGCACTCTTTTTTAACGATGCTCGCAAAGGAAAGACGAGCACTCTTTCTTAATGATGCTCGCAAAGGAAAGACGAGCACTCTTTCTTAAAGAGGCTCGCAAAGGAAAGACGAGCACTCTTTCTTAACGAGGCTCGCAAAGGAAAGACGATCACTCTTTCTTAAAGAGGCTCGCAAAGGAAAGACGAGCACTCTTTCTTAAAGAGGCTCGCAAAGGAAAGACGAGCACTCTTTCTTAAAGAGGCTCGCAAAGGAAAGACGAGCACTCTTTCTTAAAGAGGCTCGCAAAGGAAAGACGAGCACTCTTTCTTAAAGAGGCTCGCAAAGGAAAGACAAGCACTCTTTTCTTAAAGAGGCTCGCAAAGGAAAGTCGAGCACTCTTTTTTAAAGAGGCTCGCAAAGGAAAGACGAGCACTCTTTCTTAAAGAGGCTCGCAAAGGAAAGACGAGCACTCTTTCTTAAAGATGCTCGCAAGATAACAACGACGAACTTAAACCAATGAAAGAAAATAAAAAGCATTTATTAAAAAGTACTTGCAAAAAATAAATAACATAAATTGAAAAGCAGTGACAAGGACGATCACTCAAGGAAAAACAAACGCATCATAAGCAAAAAAGGTTCATTCCTTAAAAAAGTCGTGGAAAGGCTGAAATTACAAAAATGCCCTAGTGGCCGAACAGTCCTAAAAAAGTAAAGAAAAGAGAACTAAGTCTCTGTGGCATTCCCCTCGGCAGGACCCTCCTCCTCGCCCGCGGCCGCCACTTCGGCAGGAGCACCCTACTCGCCTCCAACCACCACCTCGCCTTGTGGGGGGTCATCAAAGTACACTGGAACCCCAAAGCGACGAGGGAACTGGAGTCCCATTTTCAACAAAGGGAGCAGGGGTAATCTTGATTCAGGCTTGGGATTTTCACCCATGACGAGGTCGTCGATAAAACCGCCGAGGACTGTGACGTCCACATCTGGCTGAGCCTCCTTGAGTTTTTGAACGAGCTCGTGGGCAGTAAGGGCCACTGTTAAAATGGCCACGCTCCCAGCGATGTCGTTGCTTTCATCTCGCTCATCCGCCACGGCGTCCAGTTCTTGCCGAAGAGTGGCCAAGTGATCCTCAACAGTTGCCAAATTATTTTGAAGAATGCCCACCTCGGCAGTTTTCGTTTTTAGCTCGTTCTCAGCATCATTGAGGCGAGCACGGAGATCTTCGATCAGTTGAAGATCCTCCTGATCTTTCTTCCGAACAACCTCGAGCTGGGCCTCGGAATCGGCCAGTTTGGCCTCAAGGTCGGCCACCTTCTCCCCAGTCTTGGCCAGCTCCCTCTCAGCACCAGCTTTTGCCTTGGCCATATGGGCGAGCTTCACGCTCCTCTCCTCGCTGATCTTGCGGCTATCATAAATTTGGCTGGCAAGCTTCTCGACTGTGAAAGTTGCGCGGCTGAGCTCGACGGCGACCAGTCTAGCATTCTCTAGAGAGTTCTGATTGTTAACCTCGTCGACCAGTGTGGTCGTCAGCGATCGAGGGAGATTCTTCATGGCCCGGACCGTGGTCGGATCCAGCATCTCTTGGTCAGCCGGATCCCGCGAGCGGTAGTAGCCGAGGAGGTTGTCGTTGAAGGGATCAGTAACCGGGTGTTCGACGAGTATCTAGAAAAAATTCAAAGGCACTTTTCAGAAGACTTACTTGGCAACCCTTACGGCGTCCCAGCCAAGAAGGGTGTTGTCTCCAGAGGCCCTCTGTTCGGCCGACGAGCTCGTCATAACCTCTCACGATCGAGTGTTTCTGCGAGGAGGAGATACGATCTGTGTGGAGGGAGGCGAGTTAGCCCTCGCTGGAGATCTCCTCGGAGAGATATTCTGGGCGACTACTGGCTCAGCCCTCTGCTCGGCAGCAGCTGGGCGAGAAGAACCCCCTCGGGCGGGTTTTGAAATTTTCTTTGGAGGAACCCCCGAGGTCTCCGCCCCCTTTCTTTTGCCTTTGCCTGAGCCGTCAACGATATGACGCTCACGAAGCATCCTCGCTTGTTGAATCATTCGGCTCGACATGATTCGATCGACTTCAACGGTTGGGGGAAGATAAGTGACAACTCTTTCAGGGACCACTACTAAAGACAAAGTGTTAGTATTACTAAGAGAAAAATTTCTTGCTAAAAAACTTCGAAACATTTCGATACCTGGAGGAAACTCTCGTGTAAAATGGTGAGGAGGTACTCTGAGACCTGCTCGCTCGCGCATACACTCCCTGTTCAGAAATCGGCAGGACCTCTCCAGGTAGCGACGGTTAAGAACGCAACAAATGTGGTATTGAAAAATGGGAGAAAGACGGTGCTCGGCAGTCCTCGTGCGAACAGTTTCACCTACAAAAGCGAGGAGTTATTCAGTATAGACAAGAACGAGCAGAAATAAAAAGACTAACCCACCTTCTTTCCGGCCTCGGCCGCCTAAAGGAGGTAGTTGATCTCTTTCGGGCTAAGCCACGTGTTCCGACAACCGTTCTCGGCCGCCACCAGGCCGAACAGCGTCAGGAGCCCAATCAAGTTCGACCACCCGTTCGGCAATATTTGCGAAGGGGCCACCCCTAGAAAGTGCAAAAAGTTAGAAATTCCGGGGTGCAGGGGGAACCTCAGCCCTGCCTCCATCATGCCGATGTTGACGGCGACCATCCCTTCTGGCGGCTGGTCGGCCCTCTCATCCTGGCGAGGAACAAAGAAGCAGACGTCGGCCGGTAGATGATACTTCTTCCGGGAATTTTCTAGCTGGGCCGAGGAGACTTTGCTCGCATACTTGCTCGCTTCGTACCTCGATTCAAAAGCTTCTCGGTACGGGCGAGGGACCTCTCTAGGAAGATAATCGCGGAAATACTTATAATAGGTCTCCCTCGAGAGCTCGTCGCCATCCAAGTTTTCTCGCCCACTCAAGATGTCCTTTATGCTCGCCGCATAGCGAACAACTTCCTCAAAATCCTCGCGAAGACTTCTCGTCAAGGTCTCCTCGACTCGAGCAGTCTCTATCTGTTCGCCCACCTCTCGGTCCAAACCTTGATCGTGCAGATCTGAGTCGGTCTAACTACCGTCCTTCTCGGCATCGTTGCCGGCATCTTCCCTATCGGTTTCGTCGGACTCCTCTAGGTCGACGACCACCTCCGGTCTAAAATTGCGAACTCCCACGCTGAAGGGTTCGGGGGAATGGACCCTAGAGTCCGAAGAGGCTGTCCTCTCCACTAAGGCTAAAGTTAAGTTTTTGGCATCGCCGGATCTGGCGGCGCCACCATCCAACGGCGGCGGACCACCACCGGAGCCACCACCAACCTCCATTCTTTCTTAAGAAATGGGGGATAAGAAGGTTTTTAAAGAAATAAATGTGAGTTGTTTACCTTTTTTACGATCGAAAACCACCCAAATGTCACCGGAAAAGCTTAAAGATCTTGCCTTGGAAGGAGCTCGAGAAGAAATTTCAGAGTGCAAAGAGTGGAAAGTGTTTTGAAGAAGATGAAGCCCATATTTATAGGCAAAATCGATCAGGGACCTATGTGCAAAGAACGGGGTCAAAATCGCAAATTTCCGAAAGTTTTGGGGTCATTTCCGAAATCGAGGTCGGAAAGTGACCACCACGCGCGACCGTTGAGGTCGGCACGCGCCCCACGCGCTCAATTCGAATTTTTGGGTGCCAATTACGCGTCTGACACAGGTCACATCAATCATCATTAAAAGTGCTTCGGAAAGCGTGCTCAGCGTAGGAAACGAGGTAACCGCCTCCGTTTTACGTCATCAAGATTCCAAAATTGATTTCCTTGTTGAAGATAAATCTAAGAAGACGAGAACGCTGCTCGCCTTACCATTCTACGAATGCGAAGAAAGGCGACCAGGGGGCAAATGTTATACCTAGTCAAAGAAGTCAATCTTTGACAATTCAATCCTAGTCACCAGCTTACGTGGCGAGGACCAGTCAACAAAGTCTTGCGACGACCAGTCAACAAGAAGAAAATGTATAAATATTGTATTTTGTATTTGTAATAATTGAGTGCTCGCCCAAATGTCGGCGAGCACATGTTAGTTGCTGCTCGCCCATAGATGTTGGTGAGCAGACTCATAATTTAGTTAGACAAGTGTTGAAGCCTTGGGGGACAACATAAGACATGACGACCAGGTTCTCCAGCGAACACGGCGGTGAGTGACGAGACGGTTTTCCAGCTCTTCGTCATCTCGCCGAGAACGACCACCAGAGGCGGTTTAGCATTAAATGCGCCGTCCCATGACCTTTTCGGGCAGAAGGCAGGTCCAGTAAGGTTGTGCCACGTGTAAAGGGCGGGCAGACCCCAAAAACCACTATATAATGCCTAAAAGGCTTATTGTAACATATAAGTTCTTCATTCCACCAAATCACCTAAACCTAAGCAATAAACTCTCCCAAGCTTCTAAAGCTTTAGCTTCTCCAAGAAGCTACATCCATTATTCTTGCTTATTTCTTCATATTATCTTCATTAATCATCATAATAACCCATTCAAACACGTAATAACCCCCGATCATAATACATGTTTGTATCGTACTAACAAATAGTCCACATCCGAATCATCCCGATATTAGTGCATACAACAAACACAAATGAAGCAAATTCATGTAAAAACCGTGTTGAGGTGTTTGTAACAGTTTTGAGCACAACATTGCCTGATTCGAATTTATTTTTATTAGTTGTAATTATTTAATTATTATTTGAGATTTATTTCATTTTGTTTAATTACTGAACCACATTTTTTTTATTTTTCAGATTATGCGAATTTTATTCTGGAAGCTTCTTAATTATTTAATTAAATGGATTTTACCCACTAATTACCCATGATCTACATTGTGGCTAATTATGTGGAGCATTATCGAAAATTTCTGGATTATTTCATTTAACCTCCAACTACAAAACTCTCTCTATAAATATCACTCATAAGATTAAATTCTAATGCTAATCGTGATTTTTGATTTTGTTGAGTACTAAGTTTTGCAGAATTGTTTTTGTTGGCCGTGTATTTCCAAATTGTTGTATACACTCTCTTAGCTTGCCTTGGAAATCCAACTGTCCCTTAAATGGCTGGAAACCAACCTCAATTTCACTCCCACTCACACCCTGCTTCTGAAACTTCCGAACGAACTGCCCAAAACTCTCTCGAAATTCTTGCTTCAATGGCCTCGCAACAATCCATCTCCTCAAATGCCGACTCCAATGTCTCTGCAAACCCATCAGCAACCGCTCCTGTTCCACCAATTACTCCACCAACTACCCACATCCCACAAGATTCGACCGTTGAACAGTTTACGAGGGCTATCGAAGAGGTGTCTGATACTCTTCGAACTACCGGTCATCTACCCGTGATGCAATTCGGAGATATCACTGTGGATATCTCGAGCTATTTGGCCGATCAAACTGCTCAAATGGTTGCTGCAACAAAAAGCCCTAATCCTACTGTTCCTGTTTCAACGGAAGAAAATGTCGAAACCGCTGCTGAAGGAGACACTGCTGATGCATCCAATTCTGAGGATGAAGAAATGGAGGACGCCCAGGCTTCTGATTCTGGTACAAATTCCTCTCTTTCACCTTCTGACGAGTCTGCACCTATTCCTTTCAAGAAGAATGTGCAGAAAGGGAAAAGACAGAGAAGCCCTGTACAACGAAGGAGATCGTACTGTGTGTTCACTCGTGTGGATTATTCTGAATCCATGAGGAAGAAAAAGAAAGCTGGAGCTGATGCTGGTGAACCCATCCAAGTGTTCACAGACTCTGAAGAAGAAGCTCATGTTGCTGATTAGAAACCTAAGAAAGTTACTGAGAAATCCAAGAAGAAAGTTGTTGCTGAAGTGAAAGGAAAAGGAAAGGTTGTTGCTGATCCTAAAGGGAAAGGGAAGGCCAAAATGATCCCTGAAGAAGCACCTGCTGAATCAGACTTTGATTCTGATTTCAATGTTTGCCTAAGAGATATGCAAGAATCTCTTAAGAAGAATGCTGAGTCATTTGCTGCTGCAAAGGAATCCACCTGATGATGGTGGAAGTGGAGACAACTCATCTTCTGAGGCAAAGAGCTCATCTGCTGAAGCAAAGAGCTCATCCAAAAGCTCCTCTGCACATGATGGAGACACTGATCCTGATGAGGAACTACCTTCTGAGGAAGAAAGCGAAGGTATCTCTGATCACTCTAATTATGTTGAGAAAATGTTAGAAATATACTCTAAGAGGAAGCTGCTGATTGAGAAAAGAATTAATGTGCCTGATTTTGATAGTAGGGGGATGATTAAGTTTTTAGAGGATATAAATCTGTTGAATGATGTTACATTTGGTGAAGCTTTTCTTACAAACTGGTCTTATGAGTTCTATGCATGTATGAAGAAAAGCTCTAGTAGAAGAAGTTCTAGGTCCTATGGTACTGTTAATTTTAGGGGGAGGGATGTGCCATTCACTCCAGAACTTATTAATGAGTTCTTGCACACTCCTAATGTTGATGAGGATGATGATCCGGATATGGATGTTGTGATTACTGCAATCACAGGGGGTAGAAAGACTAAGTGGACTAGGAAGATGCTAGCTAGACACTTAACCTCCTTACATTCTGTGCTTTATAAGTTGACCATATACAATTGGATCCCCACTACCAACACCACTAAGATTACAAGAGATCAAACCATTCTTATGTATAGGATTTCTATACTTAAGAAGTTCAATCTATGACACACTATCTTTCACCATATGAGGAAGTTTACTGGGAAAACTACTGGGAAAGGAAATCTGCCCTATCCAGTCTTGATTTCAAATTATCTGAAGCACCATGGCTTCACTTCTAAGAAGACTGATGTTTTGAGGGGGAGAGTGCCACTGCTTGCTATTGCTCCTGCCTTATTGATTGGGGACAGAGTAATTGATCTGCCCATAGTTGCTCCTGGTACTGATAGTCCACAGAGATCTTCCAGACCCTCTACTTCTGCTCAACCAGGCCCTTCCAGACCACATCAAAGAAATGCACCCCAAAATGTTGAGAACATTCGTATCAACATTTCTGGTAATGTGTATCTTTCACAGGAATTCATCAAACTACAACTCCAACACTTGCAGGAAACCATTGATGAGCTCCAGTTCATAAAGGACAGGTGGACCAATCTGCTTTCACCTACAATAGGGGGAGTACCACCACCATCAAACTCCAATGTGGTGATTGAAGAGTTGAATGATGATGGAGTTCCAGCTGCTGCTGCTGGTGATGGACCTGATGCTGCTGATGCTGCAGTGACTGATGTAGTTGCACACCTTGCATCTACTTACTTTGTGGATGAAGCTGATGATGATGCTGCTGAGATGGAGACCTTGTATGGTGATCTCCACTGAAGAACAGAGACAGGCGACTAGACAGGGGGAGATCTGATTTCATAATGGCTGTTGTTTATGCCATTTATTCAGTTCAATCTCTGTAACTAATATTTAAGTTTGAATTCTGAAATTCTGATACACTTGTTATTTACTTTCTAGATGATAGGCTGTTTTGTTTATAACTTGCTTAATTACGGTTACATTTGGTAATGTGTGTTTACTGCCCTTGCTTAATTTGTTTACAGGTTACCATATGTATACTGCAGGTTGTATAGTCTTAGTTTCTATCCATTTGTTTTGTTTATTCTTTTTGCTCTGATGTTTGTTATTTTGTTAGTGTCTTACTTAGATTCTAAGTTAATTCTTCCAGTTCAACTTATGATCTTAGTAAAGTTACTTATGTTTTGAATAAGTGTACTGTTTATGCTTATTCTATTTTGGATAAAAAAAATTTGATCCTTTGGCACGGATCATTATGAAATTATCCTTGATCTTCGTTCGATTTGATAAAACGGTTACAACAGGTATTGACTTGACTAGTACTTAGCAATGATGTCAACCTCAACTAAGTACATAAAACTAAGTATGTATAGAAATATATGTGCATCAGGTATGTTGTAGTCGAAAGGTCAAATTGGGGGAGATTGTAGATGTTGTTAATCCTTAAATGCCTTAACATTATCAACAACATCTTAATTTGACCTTCCGAGATTTTTTCTAAGTCTTTTCTGAAATGATACATTAAATGTTGATCTAAATGTTGTCGCATTTCTGGCAGGATCTAGAAGCTTCTTCAAGGATCTTGAACCTGGAAGATTCCAGAACATTGGAGAACATGCTAGAGCAGCCTGGAACCATTTAGAACGACCTGGAGGCTGGAGCATACAAGAAGGATCTAGAAAGATCATGGAAGTTGAGCTCCTAAAAAATAGGACCTCAATGTGGAAGCCTCTAGAATTCGTACCCCACTTCTATAAATACCGATTGAAGGCTTCATAATTCAGTGTATTATATTCGAGAAATATCCTAGACCGAGCGTTCATCCCTGTTGGGATTTGTGGCCAATAGTTTTACATTTTAGATCATACGAAGTATCACACCCGTATGGCTGTGTGTCTTGTTATCTATTGAGAGTGTAATCATAGATAGACTAGGCATTTCGATAGTGTGTAATCTTATACACTTAGATCGTTTTCAAAACTTGGCACCTGCCTCGTTTGTAGTTTCGTTGTGAAGGTTATTGTTGTAACATTTCACACAATATTTGTACTTGAAGATAAGTATTGATTTACGCCATAAGGCAGACATAGATTTTTATTTATAAAATCTATGTTAAAATATTTCCATTGTGTCTCGTTTGTTTTTAGTGTTTCAAGTCTTCCGCTGTGTATCTAAATTTCTGATATTCTGTTAGAGTTAGTGTTTCACTATTTGTCTCAACATTTTGTGCAACATTTATCTACTTATACTTAAACACTTCATACACCCTACGCACACTTTCAGTTCCTTTTACTACATCCGCGGTGCATAAAGTTGGAACGTGTAAGTCTGTTAGTTTTAGAGAGTAATTTGCATTTCGACTTCAACATAGGAATAATGAACCTTCTACAATTTTATCTTCAAAAAGGCCCACTCAACAATTTATTGTTGATGCCTATACTATGGTTGAGTCTGGTAGACTTAAATACATAAGGACACATCAATCAGAGTTTCGTAGTGAAATATATAGTGGTGTTCAGGATGCAGTTTTAGATGGTGAGATAGATGCACGTGCATTGGGAAAACGAGTTATTTTTTCGCTTTCATTCACTAGACGTGCACACTACATGGTCCAAAATTATCAAGATGCAATGACAATTTGTAGATGGGCCGATTATCCTCAATTAATTATAACCTTCACGTGCAATAAAAAATGGTCTGAGATTGTACGTTTTTTAAAACAGAAATGACTTAATCCTGAAATCCGTCCAGATATAATATGTCAAATATTTAAAATTAAACTTGAAGAATTATTAAATATTATTCGAAGGAAAAAAATATTCGGGAATGTCAAAGCATGTATTTATTGTTTAAAATAATAATTGTATTGTCATTTAATGACATGTATTCACTACAATTTATCTTTTAAATTTTTTTTGTTAAATTTATCTGCAGTTCTTTATACTATTGAATTTCAAAAACACGATTTTCCTTATGCACATAAATTGGTGTTTCTTGAAAATCACAGTGAAATTATTATTATAATTAATTACTCCGTATTCTTTATCTCGTGATTTTTTTTAAAAAAAATTGTTACATTTTCCATCTGGAAATGATATTGATCGCATTATTTTTTATTAGTTAACTAATAATAAAAATGATTGAGAGTATTTTAATTTAATGATTCATGATCCTTATGGTGCTGCAAATCCACGTTCTCTTTGCATGACCAGTGAAAGTTCATGTACAAAACATTTTTCTAAAATATTTATTTCAGAGTCTTCTATTGATGAAGATGGTTATTCTATTTATAGACGAAAGGATGATGAAGTAATTTGAACAAGAAAGGTTACTATTTTGGATAACAGACACATTGTTTCTCACAATCGTATTTTCTTTTGAAGTATAGTGCACACATCAATGTTAAATGGTGTAATTAATCAAGATCTCTAAAATACCTGTTCAAGTATGTCAACAAAGGACATGACCATGTTACAATATCGTTCTTCGAAAGTAAGGAACAATCTGGTGGGAAAGCAGATTGATATGAACTTAAAATGTACTATGACGACTATAGGTACATTTCTCCATGTGAAGCTGCTTGGATAATTTTTGGATTTGAGATTAATTACATAAATCCTCCAGTTGAACGTTTGGGATTCCATCTTCCTGATAAGTAGACTATTTTATTTGGTGATGGTGCATGTCTGAAATCTATCTTGAAAAGACCATCGGTAAAGCAAAACATGTTCTTAGTTTGGTTTGAACTCAACAAAAATTCTTCTAAAGCAATAAATTTGACTTATGTTGAATTACCACAATTCTTCGTATGGAAGTCGAAAACTAGAGAGTGTGTTGAAAGGAAGAGAGGGTTTTAATCAGACGTATTTGTTACGTTGCTCCTGGTTCTGGTGAGGCACATTACTTGAGAATACTATTAAATGTAGTTCGTGGACCTACATTGATCTTATGATGATTGGAAGAAATTTCATGTAGTAATTCATCCAACATTTCGGGAAGCTTGGTTTGCTAGAGGTTTGTTGGACAATGATAAAGAGTATGTTGATGGTATGGATGAGGTTATTCGTTGGGCCTCAGCATCTTCGTTGAGGTCTTTATTTTTTACGCTACTAACATCAGGTTCGTTTGGTCGACCTTATGAAGTTTGAGAAAGTGTGGATACATCTGTTTGATGATATTCTTTATAATAGAAGAACAATTATGCATTTTTCAGGTATGTTTAATTATTTTCGTGTTGTAATTTAATTTCATTATAATTATTCAACTTCACTAATATTCAAATCATTTTAATTTAGTTTTTCAATTAGTTACTTTAAATTATTGGTGATTTATTGAGAACTTTCATTGATTAAATGATTTCACATAATTTAATATTAACTTTAAAAAATCAAAATTTTAGGGATACAATAATTTTTTTATTGTAAATTTTAATTTTAATTTTAATTTTTTTTATAATTTTATTTTTAAGAACAAAAAAAAGTAAATAATATTTATACTTATTTTCACATAATCTAAAGCAAGAAATTTGAATTATGTTGAATTACCACAATTTTTCGTATAGAAGTCGAAAATTAGAGAGTGAGTTGAAAGAAATAGATGTTTTTCAATTAGACGTATTTGTTACGTTACTCCTGGTTATGGTGAGGCACATTACTTGAGGATACTTTTAAATGTAGTTCGTGGACCTACATCTTATGATAATTTGAAGTAATTTAATGGAGTAATTCATCCAACATTTCAGGAAGCTTGATGTGATAGAAGTTTGTTGGACGATGATAAATAGTATGTTGATGGTATGGATGAGGTTAGCCGTTGGCCTTCAACATCGTCGTTGAGGTCTTTATTTGGTACGTTACTAACATTAGGTTCGTTGGGTCGACCTTATGAAGTTTGGGAAAAGTGTGGAGACATCTATCTGATGATATTCTTTATAATAGAAGAAGAATTATGCATTTATTAGATATAGTTAACTATTTTCGTGTTGTAATTTAATTTCATTATAATTATTCAACTTCACTTATATTCAAGTCATTTTAATTTAGTTTGTCAATTAATTACTTTTAATTATTGGTGATTTATTTAGAACTTTCATTTATTAAATGATTTTACATAATTAAATATTAACTTTAAAAAATCAAAATTTTAGGGATACAATAATTGTTTTAATTCACTTTGAATTTTTTTAATTTTTTTTATAATTTTGTTTTTAAAAAACAGAAAAATGTAAATAATATTTTTACTTATTTTATCAATATTATCTAAGAAAAATTAATTTAACAAAAGATAAAATTTAAAACTAAGATTTGATTTAATATATATATATATATATATATATATATATATATTTCAGTGTTTATTAATTATCAAAATGAATAACACTTAAAATTAATTTATATATCTAAGTCAATAATAATTATATGTATTAATGAAAAATATTTATATATTTATATTAAATTAAATTAAAAAAATATTCAACAATATTCATGTCGATGGAAAATTTGTTGGAATTATATATAAAAATATAATTTGATTTAGAAAATCATTCCAACGGGTGAGTGTCAATAGAATTTTCGTTGGAATAATTAAAAAAAAAAAACTCCAACATTAATATCGTGTTGAAAATTCTGTTGGAATTAAATATAAATAAATAATTTTATTTAGAAAAATTATTCTAACGGTCTTGCACCAATGGAATTTCCACTGGAATAATAATTTAAATTCCAACAATATTCACGTCGTTGGAAATTTTATTGGAATTAGATATAAACACATAATTTGATTAAAGAAAATTATTCCAACTATCGGGTGCCGCTGGAAAGTTTGTTGGATATTTTTTTAAAAAAAAAACCAACGCCTTTTCCAACGGTAAATTCCAATGGTTTTAGAAAGGTGTTGGAATTTATGTTGGATTTTTCCGACGGTGGTTTTGTTGTTAGAAAAACTGTTGGAATTTTTAAATTCTAACGGTTTATTTTATTGTTGGAATTTTTCCGTAGTGTTTATGAATAAACTAATCAATATTCATTAAAATCCGTGCCTGGAGAAGTGGGCATAATAAAATTGGAGGAGGGAGTAATATTTTTTAAATAATAATACAATTATATTATTTTAATAGATATGTACGAATTTCAATAATATAGTTGTATCAATGATGCCCTACATATAAATTACAATAAACATGTATATAAGAATTAACGATTTAATAATTTTTAATAATTTGGATCAAATTTGGATTTTAATAATTTTTTGGTCTATATTATTGTAATTTGGATCAAAATTTATCTAAACCATGTCAAATACATGCGCTTTTTTAAAAATAATTTAATTAAATATTAAGGGCATGATTGGTATGACTGAATGGAATGAACTCATGAATGGAATGAAAGTCTGAATTGAATGAAAGTTTGAATGGTCATTCTTATGATTGGTATTGACAAAGAATGGAAAAACCATTCCTTGATTGATTCCATTCTCATGATTGGTATAATAAAATGAATGCAAAATAATGTAAAAAAATTATCTTAAATGACTAAAATACCCTTATACATATTTTATAGAAACATATTAAATTGATTAATATGCTATTATTTTAATAATAAAACTAAATATAAATAATCGTTCATTTTTAAAAAAATATTGTACATTTTTACCCATTATTATAAGATGTAATTAAGAAAGAAAAAAAATACATATATATAAGCAAAACGAAAGATAGTATATATACATATTATAGCAAAAATGAAACATAGTAATATATATATATATAAAATATAATATATATATATATATATATACGACATAAAAATTAAATAGGAAAAAATTAAACAAAGCAAATACTGAACAATTTTGCATATAAATACAGAAATTTTGTATATAACCTATCGTAGATAATAAATTAAAAATGCAAGAAATGGCATATATATATAAATATATATATATATATATATATATATATATATATATAACAATACACTACTATTCTTTGACTAGTTCTTCTATTTTGCGTTTATTCTCCGCTTTCTTCTTTTGTGCGTTTTTTCTTAGTGTTTTTCTCTTCTGCGTTTTTTTCTAAGCGTTCTTCCCTCTTTGATGAATTAGGTTAAAGAAGGTTAATGAATATAGCGTGGATTAAGGTTGGATAAGAGAGTTAATGAAAATCTTTTTAATTGTTGATAAGGATAATTTTGTAAAAATATATTTTTTAATGATTTTTTTTTTTAGAAAATAAAAATAATTTGATTTTACGTAGAATGGAATCGGCAAAGATAGGGGGATGGAGAGGAATCGTAATTCTTTATTTTTGGGAATCACCATTCCACGAGAAATCACCATTCCGTGTAAAAAAAACATACCAATCGTGAAATTAGGAATAGGTCCATGCATGCTCATTCCATTCAAGGCCCATTACCCCATACCAATCATGCCCTAAGTGTTTAGGGTAAGTTTTATAAAATAAATTAAAGCAAAATACAATCAGTCAGACTTGCAAGGGAGATGTGACTGTCAAAGTTAAGAAGGGCGCCATCTCTAAAGTCGCCTGTTTTTCTCTGAAACAATGTTTCCTGCTGGGCAGGGGCGGACCCAGAGTGAAACATTGAGGGGGGCCAACAGTAAAACTCTATTTAATCAAATACTCTTCTCATTCCGGTGAAAGTTACAAAACTTTCTTTTTTCGTCTTTTTAATAAAAATTATCCATTCGTTCAACTACTCTCTCACATTTCATTATATTCTTTCATCAATATTACTTTTAATGCATCTACTTATTCTATTATATTTCTTAATCTTCGTGTACAAAGTTAATGGGTAGCTTTCACCGGAACGGAGAATATAAATTACACACTAAAAAGTTCATATATAATATATTAATTAACATATACTCCCTCATATTCATATTATAAATCGTTTTGATCTTTAGTTTTCTTTGCAAAATATAATTCGTTTTGTACTTTTCAATGCAAGTGCATTTATTTTAAATTTACCCTTAAAATCAATAAATATTGACATGCACGTATTTTTTTTTTAATGAAAATTACAAACATTGATTAAGGATAAAATGAGAAGTCAATTGTTTTCTTAATATGTGTGCATGACATATATTTTGAATAGGAGGGATTAGTATTTTTTAAAATATGTAATTTTAAACTTACCACCTGTTAAAATTTAAAACGTCTTTTTTTTCATATCATGAAAATCATCTATAAGCAAATTTATGTTGAACCTTCTCGCAATCTCCTTTTGATTTATTAATTGAAACGTTAATTATAAATTAAATATTTAGAAAATAATTAAAATAATAAACTAACAAATAATAAAATAAATAATATATAAATATAAATTATAATAGAAAACTTGTTGCTATTTGCAATTGCAGCCAAAATTAATTTCAAAGGAATTAATCACTGAAACAGTGAAACATGGAATAAATAAGTCAAGTATGTATTTGGTGAGCTGGGCACATAGTTTATTATTTAGTAAATTTGAAGCAAAGCCCAAACATATTTCATTCATTTAGGGGGGTCAACTAAAGAAAATATTTATATATCTAATACTAATATACATATACCGTTACCGCAGGGGCAGAAATGTCAGAATGATTCAAAGGGCGCCGTTCTCTAATTTATTTTACTCCCTCTGTCCCATAGGAATTTGCACACTTTCCATATATGGATGTTCCATACCAATTTGCACACTCCATAAAAGGAAATATCTTTCCAACCCTCACCCTTAAAATATACTCATATTTACCCATATGCCATTACTTTTCCACACTCAATCTACTTTTTACTTTACTTTATTCATAAAAGTTTACAAAACTACCCCTCAAAACATCAATCATTACACCTTTTCTTACACATTTCTTAAAATGTCTGCCGATCAAAGGGTGCAAGTTCCTCCGGGACGGAGGGAGTATTAAACTTCCACCAAAGGCTAATATTTCTTTAAATTATTTTTAAAAGGTTAATATTTTATTAAAAAAAGTCCTAGACCTCTCGACGCCGCGGCTGACATCTAAAATAGGTGTATATGAAAATTAGAGCCATCTCTCATTTGTGAATTGAAGCCAAATAGTAGTAGTAATTTCGGACAATTCATTCCCTCTCTCTAAAAAAAACCCTACCCTACCCCTAATTTCATCCGCCGCCCACACACCCCACCGCAGCCCCCCCACCGCTCCCCCCACCCACTCTCCCTCCCACTCCTACTCCCCTTTTCTCAGGTTTGAAGGTATGTAAAGTGACGAAGATTTTCCGCTTCCGGCGTGCTCGCCGCCTCCGCCGCCGTGTCAAGGGGTGTATCACCACTACCGCACATCTTTCCTACACTATCTATATTCGAAATGGATACAGATCTGTCTAGATCTAACTAGAAATCACCGTAACGTTGCCGCCACCTCCGTCGCCTTCCACCACCGCCTCCGCCGCATACCACCGCCACTACAGCCGCCTTCCTGTAGGTTTTTTTGTCTTTAGTCCATGATTTAACTTAGTTTATGTAGCCTTCTTATAGTGAATGGTAGGGTTCAACAGGTAGATTAGTCCTAACGGAGCCACGGTGACCGTTTGGATAATTTATCTGTTGTTCTCCTTTTTTATGGTTTTAGATAGATTTATTTTTATGTTTTTGTAGTGTTATGTTCCTTGTTTTTATTTTCTGTTGCCGTCGGTTTTATCTGATTCCCCTACGCTATATGCGGCCTGCTGCCCTTTTATGGGACCCCGTTTTCCCCTCTTTTGGGACCCCGTTTTCCCCTCGTTTGGGACCTGTTGGAGATTGAGACTTGAATGTCTCTTGAGAATTTTCGGTGCTTGGTGATCCTTTGGCTGTATGTTTTATCTCTATTTGTTTGATATGTTGAGACCTTAGTGTGGGGTGTCTCGTATTGAAGAATGAAGATTTGTGCTCTCTTAGTGGTCAAAGGTTTCACTCGTTTTTCCTCTTCCTCGCGATTGGTTGGGGCAACGATGCCGAGTTGATTCGATGTGGTTTTGAAGATCTAGAGCTTAGAATTGTTTTATGTATCATGTATTGATGATCTTGTAAACCTTCAAAAAAAAATATATATATATATATGAAAATTAGAGCCGCCAAATTATAAGAATATTTTTAATATAAATATTATACGTACCATTTCATTATTTATGATTCAAAGGACTGAATTCAATGTTGAAAATTTCAGATTCCATAAATTGTACTAACATTTTTTAATATCAAAGAAAAAATCTCCATATTTAATTGACGCTTTTTAAATACATGCATTCAGTATTTTGTCTTTTAGTAAAGATCATTCGTAACTTAAATTTAAATTTTCTAATCAGACATAAAGATTCATAATTAATTTTGACGGTAAATGGGTGACGGTAAATTTTGTCCTCTTACATTTTATCTTAGATTATCAAATTCCAATGTATTTATTTTTTGGAAACAATGAATTAAAGTGAGTATAAAGGATACACAATCCTTATAATTCAAAAAGAACGATATACAGTCGATCAAGACAAGATTTCATCTCAATACATATACTGATATACATATACATTCTCTAAGTATACACTCAGGTTCGTCGTCCAATCCCTACCATTATAATGAGAACGAATCATTACTTTATATATATACCAAAAATTCAATTCCATTACGATTAAGTAAAATATTCTTTTCGTAAATTAAAATCGAACTACATACAGATTTTTCTAAAAATTACTAACCGAAATATTCAATATTCGAACCAATATTTCGATTCGATTTTCAGTTAAAATCCGAAATATGCTAACCCCTAATCGAGGAATTGTGCAACAGAAAACTAGTTTGCATAGAATTGCATGTGAACCATCCATGTTAATGTCTATCCATCTCCAAAATTTTGACCAAATATCGTGAGTAAATTTATCTGATTACAAGTATATACTATACTACCAAATTTATGAGATCAAAATTTTCACGGTATACTATTGACTTTCTTTTTTCAACTTGCAATTTATAAAATAAAAAAGAAATGATATGAAATTAACATGTTAAAACTTAACTCAATTTTAGTGGTGTTTTCCGCCTATATCAATGTTATATTTATTCATTTAAATTCATTAAATTCTTAAATTGTCCATTTGATGCAGCGTGCGTGATCAAAGAACAAATAACAAGAATCGTTGATTCACAGAATACCCGAATCTTGATAAAACGAAGAATAATTCTTCAATAATATTTCAATCTTCAAAAACTACTCAACAATGTCTGGAAAACGAGAATAAAAATCAAACCCTAGGGTACGAAGTTCAGAAATTACAGAAAAACTCCAAAACGATTAAAAATTGCAAAAATAACACCCAAAAAACAGTAAAACACATTTTTGACCCCTCAAACGATGGAATTTGGCCAAAAATCGTCACACGCCAAAATAGGGTTCCGGCTCTCAGAACTTCAAGAATTCAGAAATTCTTCGGATGCTCTCGTTTCTTCAAAAATTGCAACGCCACTCGTTCTACATCATTCCCACCCGGGTAGAGGAGATTCGCCCTCGAATCTGAATCGGCCTCATCACCAGACGATGAATCCTCAACAAAGGGAATCAAGTGCTTGACATTAAACACATCAGAAGTACGGACATGACTTGGTAAATGCAGCCTATATGCATTCGGATTGATTTTCTCCACGATCTCAACAGGGCCAATCTTTTTAGCAGCCAACTTAGAATACTCTCGAGCAGGGAAACGGTCTTTTGTTAAAACAGCCCACACAAAATCACCCACTTCAAAATCAACCTGACGACGACGCAAGTCCGCATGTGCCTTATACTTAGATGTAGCCTCCACAATACGAGCATGAGTGTCACGATGAACCTGCTGAATTTGTGTCACCAAATCTGTTGCACTAGCATGGGAAGGGACCTTGCTAGGCAAAGGCAGCAAGTCAAGTGGACCACGGGGCACAATCCCATAAACAACCTGAAAAGGGCTAAAACCAGTAGTACGATTGACAGCATGGTTGTGAGCAAATTCAGTCTGACTAACCTTCGAATCCCAAGATCTGGGACTGTCACCAACCAAGCTACGAAGTAAATTTCCCAAAGAACGATTAACCACCTCTATTTGGCCATCAGTTTGGGGATGATAAGCGCTGCTGAAATTAAAGGACGTGTTCATCGAGCGCCACAAACTACGCCAAAAGTGACTAACAAAACGAGTGTCTCGATCAGAGACAATGGATGAAGGGAGTCCATGGAGGCGGTACACCTCACGAAAGTATAACTGTGCCACATGAACAACATCAACCGTCTTCTTGCAAGGAATGAAGTGTGCCATCTTGGAAAATCGATCAACCACCACAAAGATCGAATCATTCCCCCGTTGCGTTCGTGGCAGGCCAAGGACAAAATCCATACTCACATCAACCCATGGCTGCGTCGGAATGGGAAGAGGCATATACAAACCCGCATTAGAAGCAGCCCCTTTCGACACTTGGCAGGTACGACAACGAGTCACAAACCTGCCCACCTCTTTACGCATTGAAGGCCAAAAATAAGAAGCCGCTGCAAGCTGAAAAGTTCGGTCACGACCCACATGACCCTCGTTGTGCAATTCCCGGATGATTTTGGGACGAAGGCTGCAATCAGGAATACACAACTGGAGGCCCCGAAACAGAAATCCATCCTCCAAAAGGAAAGGAGAACCACCACCCTGCTGGATCTGAAGAAGAATCTTGGAGAAGAAAGGATCCTCCACATACAAATCAATAAAAGACTCAAACCCTGGAACTTGCACCCGAAAAGTCGAAAGCAGGTTATGGCGTCGACTCAAAGCATCTGCTACCCTGTTAGAGACACATGCTTTGTGTTTAATCACGAATGTGAACTGCTGGAGGAAAGAAATCCAGGATGCATGACGATGAGATATCTTATCCTGACTCCCCAAATGTTTCAGGATATCGTGATCAGTAAAGAGAACAAATTCCCGCTGGAAGAGATAGTGCCTCCAATGTCGAACAGCCTGAACTATGGCATAAAACTCCACATCATATGTGCTAAAACGAAGTTTGGAACCCGCCAACTTCGCACTGAAAAAGGCCACAGGACGACCTGCTTGGCTCAAAACTGCCCCAATTCCTGCTTTCGAAGCATCACAATGCAACTCGAAAGGCTGAGAGAAATCAGGAAGAACAAGGATAGGTGATGTCGTCAATCTATGTTTGATCTCAAGAAAGGCAGTTTCTGCATCCTTCGTCCACACAAACTTGGTCCCCTTCATGCAATCTGTTATGGGTGCCATGATACTGCTGAAATGGGGAATGAACCGGCGATATAAGGAGGCCAGCCCATGAAAGCTCCTGACTGCCGTAATAGAGGTAGGAGCTAGCCAATGACGAATGACCTCAAATTTACTCGGATCTACTGAAAGGCCCTGATCAGAGACAATATATCCCAAAAACTGTACTGAGGTAGTCATAAAAGCACACTTCCCGGAGGCTGCATAAAACTGATCCCGACGCAATACCAATAAGACCTCCCGTAGATGTTGGAGGTGAGAGTCGGGGCTGTCACTGTAAATCAGAATGTCGTCGAAATAAACGATGACAAATTTACCAATGAAAGGACGTAAAGCCTGATTCATTACACGCATAAAGGTACTCGGGGCATTAGACAACCCAAATGGCATAACCAGCCACTCAATTACAATCCTTCTCGTGTTTTAAATGCTGTTTTCCACTCATCCCCAACTCGGATACGAATCTGGTGATAGCCACTCTTCAAGTCCAGTTTACTAAAGACGGAGGCACGACCCAACTGGTCCAACAAATCATCCAAACGAGGAATAGAAAAACGATACCTCACTGTGATCTTGTTAATGGCACGACTATCCACACACATGCGCCAAGTACCGTCCTTCTTAGGGGTCAATAGGGCAGGCACTGCACAAGGGCTGAGGCTCTCACGAATATGGCCCTTTGCAAGCAAATCTTCCACCTGACGACGGAGTTCCTCATGCTCCTTCAGACTCATACGATAATGTGGGCGATTAGGCAAGGATGCCCCCGGCACAAGATCAATTTGATGCTGAATATCCCGAAGAGGAGGTAATGTGTTCGGAAGAGACTCCAGAAAAACATCAGAAAACTCAGACAATAAAGGTTGGACAGCAAGGGGGGGTGTCCCAAACTGTGAACCCGTGGACTGAGCAATAAGGACAAAAACAATCCCAGATTCCTCCATAGCAGACTGAAAAGGCACACGAGATAATAACATAGCAGGTTTGGAGGCATCAGATTTAGGAATGCCTCGAGGCTTGCTGGGTAATATTACAATCTTACGACCCCTGAAAAGAAACGAATATGTATATGCACGACCATCGTGCGTAACCTCACGATCGAATTGCCACGGACGACCCAATAACAAATGACATGCATCCATAGGCACCACATCACAATAAATCTCATCACTATAAGTGGACCCAATAGAAACTGAAATCAAAACCCGACGAGAAACAGTAACATCCGTACCTTTACTAAGCCACGACAATTTATATGGCTTCGGGTGCGCTTCAGTATCAATACCCAACTTGGAAACTGCCACTTCCGATAACACATTCTCACAACTACCCGAGTCAATAATGAAAGAGCAGACCTTACCCCCAATTGTGCAAGTCGACTAAAAGATATTGGTACGCAACCAATTGTCATCGGTGGCACGTGGGCTAAAGAACGTGCGTCTGAGCATCAACAGAGGTCCCACATCACCCTCAACAAGTTCCTCCGCAACCACATCATCCATGTCCTCATCATAAACAGGGGGGGTGTCATCAACAAGGTCATCATCGACAAAAAGACCACGCTTGTCAGCTCGAGGACGACGACAATCCGCTTGACGGTGACCAGGTTCACCACAATTAAAACACTTAACACCACTGGAAGAAGCCCGATTCGGTGGTGGCTGAGAAACAGACCCACGAGGAGCAGCAGGGTTAGGGGACGGGTTGACTGGATTACGAAATCCACTCGAGGCACGACGGGCCAACTGTTTTTCAGCTTGGAGAGCGCGTTGGTGCGCCTCCGATACAGTCACAGGGTCAAACATATTAAGCACATCCTGCAACTGAATCCTCAAACCACCAATATAACGAGAAACCAATTGAAATGGTGTCTCCACAAGATTAGTACGTGCAAGCAACTGATAAAATTCAGCAGTATAATCATCAACAGACTTAACACCCTGACGTAACAACTGAAAG
The DNA here is from genome assembly GCA_963675135.1 of Galeopsis tetrahit. NCBI lineage: Eukaryota > Viridiplantae > Streptophyta > Magnoliopsida > Lamiales > Lamiaceae > Galeopsis > Galeopsis tetrahit. Next base: position 33,560,282 of record OY776127.1, read on the forward strand.
CGCTGATATACATCCCTCTCATAATTATAAGGTAAAAAGGCAGCACGGATATGTTTCTTGAATTTACCCCAATCAACAAGTTTAGGCTTACCAGATCGAAGACGGGTTGCCTTCGCTTGCTGCCACCAGGCCTGTGCACGACCACGCAAACGTGTCGCCACCAAAGAAACACGACGATCCATCGGAACATCCTTAAAATCAAGGATTTCCTCCACAGTAGCAAGCCAATCTACGAATTCATCTGCAGCCAAACTGCCATGGAATTCCGGAAGATCCACCTTGAAGCCAGTCTCCCAGCGACGATCTGTGCGATCCGGGCGCGGGGGGGAAGGATCCCGAAGGTGCGCGAACGGATTGCCATCGGGGGTGGCGTCGTCATCATCATCATCATCATCCAGATAATGTCGTTGGGCGTTGGGTGCCCGCGCTTGAAGGGCCGCCAATTGCTGAGTCAATTGAGCCACTTGTTCGCGCAACAGTGCGATTTCGTCCCTACGAGCGTCCTCCATACGGGCATCGAGATTCTGTCTACGAGGCGGCATATCGAAAGGATTGTTCGGAAACTGATACCACTCTGATGCAGCGTGCGTGATCAAAGAACAAATAACAAGAATCGTTGATTCACAGAATACCCGAATCTTGATAAAACGAAGAATAATTCTTCAATAATATTTCAATCTTCAAAAACTACTCAACAATGTCTGGAAAACGAGAATAAAAATCAAACCCTAGGGTATGAAGTTCAGAAATTACAGAAAAACCCCAAAACGATTAAAAATTGCAAAAATAACACCCAAAAAACAGTAAAACGCATTTTTGACCCCTCAAACGATGGAATTTGGCCAAAAAGTGTGCTCACACGCCAAAATCGGGTTCCGGCTCTCAAAACTTCAAGAATTTAGAAATTCTTCGGATGCTCTCGTTTCTTCTGAAATTGCAACGCCACTCGTTCTACATCACCATTCGTAATCGTGTTATATAGTAGTGGTATTTCTCAATTGTTGATTTAGACTATTATAATCACAGAAAATTAAATGTTTATTTAAAAAAACACAATTAAAATATAACTTTAATTATATATGCAAGGACACATCTGACCCAAAAATACTACTCCCTCCGTCCCATAGGAACTTGCACATTTGGGTGGGCACACAATTTAAAAAATGTGTAAGAAAGGGTGTAATGAGTGATGTTTTGAGGGGTAGTTTTGTAAAGTTTTATGAATAAAATAAAGTAAAAAGTAGATTGAGTGTGTAAAAGTAATGACATATGGGTAAATAAGAGTATATTTTGAGGGTGGGGTTATGAAGATATTTCATTTTATGAAGTGTGCAAATTGGTATGAGACATCCATTTATAGAAAGTGTGCAAATTCATGTAGGACGGAGGGAGTACTTTATCTATCTCGCAATTATTTGCAATTTTTTTTTTATATTGAAACGTTCTATGATTGTATCAAATTTATTTATGATACTTCTTCCATTTCACTATAATTTTTTCACTTTTCTTTTTTATTGTTTCATAATAATATTATAATTTCATTTTTGACATACTTCATCCGTCCGCCTATAACTTTTTTATTTTACTATTTTTGTCCGTTCGCCTATAAGTTTTTCATACATTTTTTGGTAAGTATTTTTTCTTATACTTCACTTTATATATTACTTTTTCTCTCTATCTCTCTACTCTCTCAATCACATGACTTGTACTATATTTATCATTTAATCATTTTTATTAATCTTTGTTCAAAAAAGTAACGTAAAACTTATAAACGGACGGAGAGAATATTATTTTCCCTTTTTCAACTACATGACTTATATTTTATCATACTTATGACATATTCATTTACGGAGTACGGAGTATTATTTTCTCAAACGTCATCACATCAATAGCAAACGGAGGGACTAGGGAGTATACTGTAAGGGCTGGTTTGGTTTCTAGGATTAGGCAGGTTAGATTATATTTTCCCACCTTTTTCTGCATTTGGTTTGTTAGACTTGGGCCCGAGACTATTTTAGGCTCGAGGCTATTTTCTTATATATTCCCACAGCTGCGTGATTTTTTGTCCGGGAGGGAGAGGTAAGATAATTTTTCCCAAGTGACTCAACATTAAAGGGGTAATGATGAAAGCCCATATTGCCCTCCAATTTGTAAATTTTCTTACAAAATGTCCTCCCCAATTTATTTAATTACAGAATGCCATTTCATTACACAAGAACCCAAAAATTCATTTTAATCGTGTTCTCTATTTCTTTCGCTGCCGTCTTCAGTGAACTGCAATTAGGGGTGTAAACGAGCCGAGCCAAGTAGTGCTGAGCTCGAAACTCAACTCGATTGTTATACTTGAAGTTCGTAACTCGATTCGACTCGGTCGAGCCTAAAATTTTAAAGATCGAGCTCGACTCGACTCGATTACATATACAATTTATAAAATTAATTGTAAAATATATTTTTTCTAAAATAAACTCGAGCTCGACTCGGCTCGATTACTTGAATATATATTAATGACAAAATAGTAAATATTGTTCAAGCTCGATCAGGCTCGCGAGCCTTTCGATACGAGTATTTATGAGCTCGAACTCGATAGCTACTCGAGTAGCTCGAAACTCGACTCGATCAATTTCGAGTCGGGCACGAGTAGGCTTGACTCACTTACACCCCTAGCTGCAATTAGCGCCAATGGATCATGTGATTGACATTAGAAATCGATTCAATGATCAGAATTGATGAATGGAAATTTGTAATTTATGTATGCCATTTTTTAAGCTGTATTATTTCGAAATTTATTTGCTAGTTATGCTTGGCTAATGGGGATTGTAGCTGTTTGAAATTCACAAAGGCGTGTTACATTTTTGTTCTGTTATGGTGTCGTTTCATGATTTCTGAAGGATTTAATTATTTTGACTGTGTGTGAGGAAGGTGCGGATTGGATCTAGTAATTGTTGGTTGAATTTCTTACTTTCTAGACCCCTTCGATCGATCTCAACTGCAAGAAAAACTCATCTTCCTTTTTTGTTCTAATGAGTTTAATTGAAGGTGTGGAAGGATTTAACAATGTTCTGATGTCGTCTCATGATTTCTTACTTTTTGGGCAACTTTGATCTAGTAATCAACATGATTTTCTTACTTTTTCACAATTCATTGTCTAGCTATATGCACAAAAAATCATCTTCCTTCTTGTTTCTTCAACAATTAATCTCAATTGTTTATAGACCCAGATGCATATTGGCTTTGATTATTATTGCTGGAGTAGAACATGTCAAACTCCATAATTTTGAGTTATTACAGTCTGGTAAAAAATTTGTGATATGAATGGTTTATTGTAATATGGATTATATTGAAACAAGATTTTATTGTGTTTAGTGCATGTGCTGAATGTAAAAAAATATAAAAACTAATGTAGAGGGTATTTTTGACATTTGAGACTAAATTTCAATTTAATCCTACAATCCAAACATCTTAAGTATAAACTATCATATAAATTAAAAAATTCAATCCATCAATCCAAACATGAATTTTAAATTATTCTTTCATATTGTGAACAGTGTAATCCCACTAAATCCTGTCCTAATATATCTATCCTATATTGCAAACCAAACAAGCCCTAATTCTAAAAAAGAAACGAGTAGGACGGAGGCGAGGATCGGGTCAACCATGTTGTTTAGGTGAATAAACCGAAAAAGGTGAATCGAAAGGGGTAAGTCCGTAATTTAATGACCCAACTGCCCACTTCCCTCATAAAATTTGATTTTTTTCACGTCGCCTTTGCTGTTGAATTGCAGTTGCTTTTATTTTCACATCCGCGTCTCTTTGTGTCTATATATATTAATGTTAACCCCATCTCATTTCGCATTTCCCCTTTATTTGTTCTCTCAATCCAAGAATCTGCACCCAAAAGTATAGAATGAGAACCAGAACAGGGATTTGTTATACCAAGAGAAGGAAACTGGAGGAGGTCGCCGACGGTGATCGAATCGGCTGCCGGGAAAAAGTGAAAGTTTCCGCGGAAATCGACGCCGGAGGATGTGATTTCTTTGATGCTTTGCCGGACGATCTGGTGCTCTCTATTCTCTGCAAGCTCAGCTCCACAGCCCGTTGCCCTGCCGATTTCATCAATGTTCTCATAACGTATGCCTTATTTCCTTTAAGAAATTTCAATATAGTAACATCGTTTTTCACGTCTTTTTTTTTTGGTTGAAATCCGTGTTTGCATTGGTGGAAAATGGAAATATTGTTATGGATTTGTGTAAAGTTTGTTTAGTATAAAACACGCAGAATGTTTTTCCAATTTCACGGTTTCTCCATGAATCTGACTTGTTGCAATTATCAACAGTTGCAAAAGACTGAATGGATTAGGCCTCAATTCGCAAGTGTTATCCAAAGCCTCGCGAGGAATGCTCGCCGTAAAGGCTAACAACTGGTCGGAATCCGCTCACCGCTTCCTCAAACTCTGCGCCGATGTGGGAAATGTCGAAGCCTGTTACACTCTCGGAATGGTTAGCATTTTCATTCTGCCTCAAATATATATATATATATATACATACATCGAACGCTGAGATTTATCTATCACAAATTGGCACAGATTCGATTCTACTGTTTGCAAAAACGAGGAAGCGGAGCATCGTTAATGGCGAAGGCGGCGATTGTCTCTCACGCGCCGTCACTCTACTCTCTCGCCGTCATTCAGTTCAACGGGAGCGGAGGTTCCAAAACCGACAAGGACCTGCGAGCGGGCGTCGCATTGTGCGCACGCGCTGCCTTTTTAGGCCACATCGACGCTCTCCGAGAGCTCGGACACTGCCTGCAGGACGGATACGGCGTGAAGAAAAACATCAGCGAGGGGCGGCGATTTTTAATCCAGGCGAACGCGCGTGAGTTGGTGTCCGTGCTAGGTGCGTGGCCATTGTGGAACCACGGAGGCGCGTGTCCATTGCTGAGTGATTTCGGGTGTAATGTGCCGTCTCCGGCGGCTCACCCGGCGAACGAATTTTTATCAGAGTGGTTTGCGGACCGGAGTGGGCCGGTTCTTCGGGTGTGTTGTCACTCGGGTTGTGGTAGACCGGAGACGCGGAGGCACGAGTTTCGTCGGTGTAGTGTGTGCGGAGTAGTGAATTACTGCTCACGTGCTTGTCAGGCGCTGGATTGGAAACTGCGCCATAAGGTGGAGTGCGCACCCGTGGATGACGATGAGATTGACGGTAACGGTAACGATGAGGAGCCTATGGAGGAGAGTTAACGGCGGAGTGGAATGTGACGGTAACGGCACGGGAGTCTTCTTGATTTGAAAGAGGGAGTTTGGGGGGATGTGAAGAAGAATAGGACAAGGTTTGGGGGAATTGAATTATATTTTGTGTTGGTCATTTAATTGAATATCGATTAACGAATGTGAAGCGGTTTTCAGCAACATTTTACTCTCCCCGGCTATCTACATTTTTATTTAAATACTTCCTATGTTCCTATGTCCATTAGTCCATTAAAGATAGTGCTCACTTTTTTTGTATACACTCTCCTCCCTATAAACATAGTCCTTTTTTTTTTTTTTTTTTTTTTTATGTTTCAAATTGTAGCCACGGTTTTTCTTTTACTTTTAGTATTAAATGTTTTATTGTCAATTTTACTCCTAATTAATAAAGAGTATAAGAATCTAAGAGCAAAATTGATACATTAGTTATAAGAATCTAAGGGCAAAATTGATACATTAGTTAAACTTGATTTCTTTTACTTTTAGTATTAAATGTTTTATTGTCAATTTTACTCCTAATTAATAAGGAGTATAAGAATCTAAGGGCAAAATTGATACATTAGTTATAAGAATCTAAGGGCAAAATTGATACATTAGTTAAACTTGACTGCATTTATTGGTAACGAGTAAAGAATGTTAATAAAAAAATATCAGTGATTCAAAAATCGGCGCCTAGGCGGCAAAAAAAGATTAGTTTTTTTTACTAATCTGACCACATTAGGAGGCTGATTAGGCGGGTAGGCGGGGCCTAGGCGGAGCACCGATTAGGACGGTGCATTTTTTACTTTTTTTTTTAAATATACAAAATGACGTCGTTTTGGTTAAAATAATAAAAAAAATCAAAATTAAATTACGTAATTAAGTTAGGGTTCATTCATTTTGAATCAATTGATTCAATTCTGAAAATAGAAAGTGAAAGATAGAATCAATTGATTCAATTCTGAAAACAGAAAGTGAAAGACAGCAGCTGCTCGCACAGTCCACCGCCTCCGTCGCGCAGCCCACCGCCTCGCGTCGGCGTCACTCGCGTCCCCTAAGTTAGGTTAGACATTTAGACTAGTATTGTTTAATTTGTTTGAGACGTTTGCTCGTATGCTCTGTTTTATAGATTTTCTATTAGTTTGAGACTCGTATGCTCAGTTTTATAGAGTTTGAGACTCGTATGCTCTATTTTCAAAATTTCTATTAGTTTGAGAGTTTGGTGTGTTGCACACTTGCACTTGCAGTAGAAGGCTAAGAAATGTAATAAATTAAAATTAATAATGAGTTTGTTATATTAATTGGTAATTGAATAATGATTAATGAATGAATGAGTAACTAAATAATTTGGCATATTAGGCATACTAAGTTACTAACCAGAAACAGTAGGTTAGTAATTGCCAATTGGTTAATTTAAACTTTGTTGGTTTGTAGGATTTTTTTGGAAAACGGCAAAGTTTTATTAGAGGGTATCAGGAATACCCTAAACGAATGTCAACTACAAGGGAATAGAAAACATAGAAATGCAGCACCTAAGAAACTAGATACAGCACTGAGAAGGCTCCCTAATCCAATCAATAAAGGATAATCCTCTAACCAAATAGCTCCTTGCCTTCAGCCACCGAAAAGTATGCCTCTTAATTTTCTCCAAAACAACTTCGCTGTCCATATTTTCTCCCCTAAAGACAAAATTATTTCTACTCTGCCAGATTAACCAAATTGTGCAGTGCCAAACAAATAACCAAGGGATCCTCCATTTCTGATTAGCTAAACTCCCGTGAGATTTGAGATGTTTTAATCCAGTATCTTTCAAAGTGTAATGCAGATTAAACCATGTGTAGATCTTGGACCAAATCATCAATACTTTGGGGCAGCGGAAAAATAGGTGAACCACGTCTTCGTCGTCCTCATCGCAAAACTTGCAGCTCTTAGAAAAATTCTGTAGGATGGAAGGTTCATCAAATTTGGTATGAAGTAAAAAAAAAAAAAAATGGAAATTCTAGGCGGCGTCTAAGCGCCGATTAGGCGGCCTAGGCGCTAGGCGTCCAAAAACGTCCGTCTAGTGATTTCCGCCTTTTACAACACTGGAAAATATATTTAAAAGTTAACTATTTAAATAGAAGAGTTTATTTACATCTAGAGACAAAATCCCACACCAACTTATAATTAGGGACAAAAAATATTAGTATTACAATTAGGGACAAATCATCAATCTAAAACTCCAATTTACCTTTCCCAAAGAAAATATTCGAATATTTCAGTTTTAAATATTCTTTATGTACAAAAAAATAAAAATAGAACTAACCACAAAAATAGAACTGACCACAAAAAATAGAACTGAGTTTAAAGCTAATTTAATCTTTAACTCATTTGACCCAATTGTTAAAGTTTAATTTTAATTCTATAGATGCAACAATTGCACGAAAGTATTATTTAAAAATTTAATACTAACAAATGCATTCTACTTTGTTGCTCGATTAATATTGAATAAGAAAAGTGTAATGAGTAGAGTATTGAGATGTAGTTTTGTAAAATTATATAAACAAAGTAAATAAAAAGGTAGATTTAGATTTTTAGAAATTACGAATTGAAATCGAACTATAATCGGGTTCGATCGATTTGGATTTTTTTTTTTTGCCCCATTTTTTTGCTCGATTTTTGCTCATTTTCATTCATTTTTTTTAGAAAATAAATTACTATATAAGAGTTGAGAGAAGTTTAGAAAATAAAATTTCACCTATAGAGATTACAAATAGAAACAAAAATTTTGAAAGTTACAAAAAAAAAAAAAAAAAAGAACAAATTGTTGGATAGATGTACCATTCTACCCTTTCTTTAAAATGACATTCGAATTTTCCATTCAATTAATATAATTCATACTCCGTATTATTCAAAATAAGATTTCATAAAACTCAAATCATCGGAAATCATGCTAATAACTACACTCCCAAATTTCAAAAGAGATTATTCCCTAATAGGGTCATTATTAGAACCCCTTGAGCAAATAGAAACACCAAGTTTTATAATTTTCTAATAGAGTCAAATTAAAGCAAAAAAACACATAATGCCCTTGTATAAATAGGAATCTCTCTACTCATTTAATTCATTCACCCAAAACCAAAATCAAAACCCTAGCCCCCTCCCCACCATCCCCTCGGCTGCCCCCCCCTCCATCGCTGCCGCCGCCGCCCCCTTTTCCACCGCCGCCGTCTGCAACTCTATCGGCCGAACGGCTAGCCCCCATCCCCACCCACCCCCACTTTTCCCACCGCCTGCGTGAAGACGAGCTCCCACTGTCGCCGCCGTCTGCAATTCCATCTCCCACGCGGCGTCGCTACCCACGGCCACGCACCATATTCTCTCCCTAAACGGCGCCGTCCGCTGCCTCTGGACGCTGCAGCTACCGACGATGTCGACAGCTCTTCTAATTCCTCTGCGGCGAACACCCCGAAGTCGATGGTGGTAATCGGAGTACCCGTGGAGTGCTCTGTACTTGACCTTAAATCTAGATTTGAGATGTATGGGCCAATATCTCGTACCCGAATGGAGCCCGATGGTGTGGCCTACATCAATTTCAGACCTAACGATGCTGCTCAATCCGCCGTCGACGGCGCCCGGGATTCCAGTTTTCTTGTTACTCCTTTATATTTCTGAGAGGTAAGGTTCGTGTGTCTACTGTATAGTGCTCACAATTGTGCTGGAAGATTGATTAATTTAAGTTTCAACTCTATGTTTGTTTCAATTTTTTGTTTTTGACAAAATTACACTCTGCTACTTCTGTTTTACTTTGTTTCCTTGGGATATAATTCTTTGAAATATGCTTTATGTTTTGAGTCACACTTGTGTGCAAAGTTCACTCAATTGCATTTGGGTGTTTCAATTGGACAATTGGGATATATCCAAATCTCCACTAAATTGCATACAAGAAGTTGACTTATTCTTTCCCTTTTGGGGGATTTAATTACATATATGCATAGTTTTTCTTGTGTTTGGTGTTGTTGATGTTCTAATGTATTTGTGTTTGAGGGATGTTTGGTTTATATTGTCAAATGATGATTTTGTCTTTGAGAAGCAAATACTTGTGGATTGTAATTGCGAAATGGGCGAGACTGGGAAACCAAGGCTGTTTCATATTTTGCACCGATTCTCATAGCTTGATTCTTGAACATGGGTTTTAATAATTAAAATTTGTAATTATTTCACGAAGATGAAATGATGCCCTGATTTTTTTTGCTTTTCTTTGGACCTCGGTTTTGTGTATGCCAGATCGTTAACAATTTTAATCATCATATGAATTGAATTAACTACATTACTTGGTTTTTTATCTCTTAATTGTTATTGATGAATTTTACAGGGGTGAAAGATAGCAACATTTAATCATTATAAATGGTGATTGTGTTAGATAAATGACATGTCTTATACTGATGCCTTTCATTTTGAAAATGCACAGTAACTTAAAGAATTATTTTGGAAATACACACTAACTTTGCAATTATATGAACTTAAATTTTTTGTTTTTATGATAAGAAATGATGTATGATGTGACCAATAATATCAAGGTTTATGCATTCATGGTTTATGGGATACTGTGAGTCGGTGCGATTGATGCTGAACTATTTTGCTTTCGTTTATTCTATATCAAGGTACAAGTGATGTGGGCAAATGATCCAGCCCCACAATGGAAGGGTGGAGTTAGCCGAAAGGATGGATTATCGTCAAAATTAGTGAGACCAGAAGTGCCCCTCAACAGACATGCAAGAGGTAATAAGTTGGGGTCAGCTATTTGAATCCTAGAGATGATAATAATACCACCGTTAGGGATACAAAAGGTGATGCAAATAATGGTGATAAGCCTAATAGTTCCGTTGCTATTGGTAATTCAAGTTTAGAGGGGCCTTTCAGGGGCTTATAATGATATTTTGTAATTGTCTAGAGGCCTTTGGGGGCTTCTCTTACTGTAACGTAAGTTGGAGTGGACGAAGACCAACGTGAAATATGGTGGACTATGTTTGGCGTTGTATCATGTGTGTGTATAGCCTATTTCACTTTCTCATACATTGTAATCTATAATATGTCAATCGAATGCATTATGCATAACGTGATAACGTTATTCATAATTCAAAATATGATGATTATGTTGCATATTTTGAATTATGCATAAGGTTATATGCAAACTAATCATCAGATTTTAATTAAATTGTAAGAAATTATTTGAATTATGCATAAGTGATATGCAAAATAGTCATCATATTTCAATCGAATGCATTATGCATAACGTGATATGCAACATAATCATCATATTTTGAATTATGCATAACGTTATATGCAAAATAATCATCATATTTTAATTAATTTGTAAGAAATGATTTATTTTGGAAAGTTAATTAAATGCACCTATTAAATAAATTAAAAAAATCTAATTAATTAAAAAAGTTTCTAATTATAAAATATCAGTAATTAATTCGAATTGGCGTGTTTTTAGGAATTTTTGAATTATGGAAGGTGGATATTAGAGAATTTGAAATTATTTAAATTGAAAAAGGGTAACACCGTCTTTTTAAGTATCAATTTGACTATATTAGATAAAAAAACAATAACCTATTCCCTATTAGAAAAAAGTCTTAGTGAAATGACTCTAACAAGAATTTCCCCATTTCAAAACATTTCCTAAAATTTTGTTGGAGTATTACTCCCTCCGTCCCACAAACATAGCCACGTATTCCTTTTTTGGATGTCCCAAATTATAGCCACATTTCCTCTTTTATTTTAGTATTAAATGCTTTATTGTCAATTTTACCCCTAATTAATAAGAGTAATTAACGCTTAACAGATTTTGGAGTATGAGATTCCAAGGGCAAAATTGACACATTAGCTAAATTTGATTACATTTTGATGCAGACAAAATATGTCGCTCTTGGAGGTGTCGACACGTGGAAACGAGATAAAATTATAATAATATTATTTAGGCCAACGGGCTTATAGAGATGGATTAATACACTCCTAAGCCCAAAGAGGGGAATAGGAGTAATTGGGCCTTTAGCCCATATCCGAGAATTAATAGCTTTTGGCTCGAGTGATCCGGCCCAAAGGAAGTGGGTCTTATGGACCATTCTCTTCTAACTAAGTCAAAAGAAGAAGTCAATCCGTGAAGATAGGGCCAGTATATGGAGAGGCCGAGTCTTTAGGGGTATGGACCGTGTCTTCAGGGATTTGGGCCGAGTTTACAGGGAAAGGCAAACGATTATAGGGAGAAAAGGTCTTCCTCTCTCCGAAAAAAGAGGACCAGGTATATAAACAGGTTATTTTTACATTATTAGATACGTTTTACATCATATACGAAAAACTCTTATGAAATATACATTGATCTAAGAAAAGATATCACACTATTCGCCAGAATTTCCCTAGAATTACAGGGAAATTCCTCTTTTACTCTCCTAGAAAGATTCTGACTTGAGCGTCGGAGACTCCGCGCCGGACTCCCCTCCGGCGTGCTTTTTTGCAGATCATTTCGGGATCTTGGAGGAGATCGTACGTGAAGATTGTCAAGGATAAAGAGCGATTCAAAACCCGTGATTCGCAGAGCTCACAAAGGAACGATTGATATCCATAGGCGTTCTTTTTCGACGCAACAACTGGCGCCGTCTGTGGGAACATTTCGAGCTAAGAAGTGAGAAAAGGTTCCATATTAAATGGGTGGAGAGCAAGATCCGACGAAACAGATTAAGGAGAAGGGAGATTCCACTCCTCTTCCCTTTCCTCCGCCCCCACCAGGGTTTCATGTGAACAGAAATCTAGGGAAACAACCTGCAAATCCTACATTGGAAGATATCCCTCTCGTCCAGGAGGGGAATGCGGTGGGTACTTCGGGAGCTTCGGGAAGTGGGACGAATAAGGATACTCCTCAACCCAATGCCCAACCGGAACTCTCTACCATCTCTCAAGACCAATTGGATGGGGTGATAGCGCAAGCAGTGGAAAGAATAATTGTGTCTCGTGGACTCCGCCCTCCTGGACCTATTCCACCAATCAACGAAGGAACGAAGCAGAATCCCCTGGAACATGTCATTGATTCTGCTCCGGTCCCCTCTAGGAATGAGGGTCTTCCTTAGAATCAGGAAGAAAAGGTGCCTTCTCAAGCCGAGAGAAGCGTCATTGATCGCCCCCCCAGGAGGAATATGGAGAGGATCCCTGGTGATACTACTCTGGATACGGGGATAGGAGAAAGTACGGATAACACTTACCAGGGAGCGGTTAGTGATCAAATACAGGCTCTACGAAGAGAAATGAAAGACATGCAGAAACATATGACTGACAACGTAAGTAAACCTTCTTACGTTACGGGTTATCAATTCTCATCCAATATTTTACAAGATGAACTGCCTCCTAATTTTAAATCTTTAAATTTTTAATATGATGGCACCACGGACCCGTACGAGCATTTGATGAGGTTAGAGAATGCCGCACTATTTCACCGATACGGAGAGGGCGTCAAGTGCAGGGTATTTCTAACTACCTTATCTAAAGCGGCACAACAATGGTTCACCCAGCTAGGGCCGGACACTATCCATTCATGGTCGGAGTTCAGTGAGCTATTCCTGCACCAATTTGCCAGCGCTAGGAGGCAACCTAGGGCCACCCTTACCTTGTTTAACATGCAACAAGGGGAGAATGAAAGTCTTCGGGATTTCTTGAAAAGATTCAACCAAGCAGCCTTAGAGGTACCAACAGCTTCTTCAGAGGTCAAAATCAATGCTCTCACTAATGGGCTAAGAGATGGAGACCTGTTTACGTCTCTAGCCAAGAAACCAGTACGAACCTTTGATGAATTACTAAGGAGAGCGGAAAAGTACCTCACCCTGGAAGAGGTAAGGAAAGCTAAGCGTTCGGAAACCAGGACAATAGTGGGGAATGGAGAACGAAGAAGGGAAATAGTGCCGAGGAGGCCCAATCTAGAAAAACACCGGAATGCGAGGGGGCTGGGAAATGTAAAAGGAGAAGAAGCTGCGCCCTGGAGCTCTAGGGGAAGGATGAGGAGATATACCCCTCTGAGAATAGAGCCGGAAGAAGTTTTAGAAGTGACAGGGGACCATCCCGATATGAAGTTCCCCTATTCAAGAAACAGGGGCCCTCAGAATCCCAAGTCAGACAGATTTTGCAGATTCCATAATGACTACGACCACGATACAAACCAATGTTGGCACCTGAAAGACGAAATAGAAAGAATGATTCAAGTAGGCCACCTAAAGGAATTCATCTTCAGGGATCGACAAGGTCCCAGAGGGCAAAAGAGAAAGGACCCCGAGGGGAAGCCAGAGGATAATAGAAGAGAACAGAGGAAGAGCACAGAGGATCAGCCACCCCTCCCCAAAAGAGGGGAACTATTCACATGATCATGGGTGGCCCTACTGACGGGGACTCCTTCAAACAGAGGAAGCACATCGTTAGATCGTTGAAAAATGAAAGGAATACGGAACTTCGTGAGGTAGGAAAGACGACAGTAGCTCCTGATATCCATTTTGGACCAGAAGACGTTGGAGAACCCAGAGAAATCCATAACGATGCATTAGTCATTACGATGGATATAACATGGTATGATGTGGCCAGGATCTTTGTAGACACGGGGAGCTCTGATGATATCATGTTCCTGGAGTGTTTTAAGAAGATGGAATTAAACATAAAACTCAGGCCAGTGGAGACAGCCCTCTATGGAATTTCAGGGGGTGCCATTCAACCCCTGGGCTCAGCGTTATTACAGGTAGGGTTAGGAACCGCTCATAACCGACGTGTGCAAGTGATAGAGTTTCTGATAGTAGACGTCCCATCTTCATATAATGTGGTGATGGGAAGACCAAGTTTGAATATCTTTCAGGCCGTGATTTCCACCTTCCACATGAAGATGAAATTCCCTGCCTCAGGGGGTGTGGGAGAGATATGTGGAGACCAGTACCAAGCAAGGAAGTGTTACTTAGAATCGGTTAAGATAGCGGACAGGGCCATGGTCCGAGGGATGGAGAGATTCAAGGGTGAAGACCCTGAATGGAAAAAGCAGAAAGTGGGTGAGCTGGTACAGGAGCAACCCAAAGTGAAAGCAGATGAGGAATTAATGAACATTGAGCTTTATCCGGGAAAGGATGGATTCACAACCAGGATAGGTACACACATGAGTCCCGAACTTCAGGAAAAGATGGTACTCACCCTTCAAGAGAATGCGAATATCTTCGCCTTCACCTCGACAGATATGACTGGTATCCCTCTAGAAATAGCGATGCATTACCTTAACGTAGATCCCAAAGCCAGGCCAATAAAGCAAAAAAATTAAGGAACTTTGGTAAGGAGAAAAACCTCATTGTGAAAGAGGAGATTGATAAGCTGTTGAGTGCAGGGCATGTGAAGAGGGTGCAGTTCCTTGAGTGGTTGTCAAATGCAGTGCTAGTATCTAAAGGAGCTGGCAAATGGAGAATGTGTATTGACTTTAGAGATTTGAATAAAGCATGCCCCAAGGATCATTATCCTCTACCCAGAATCGACCAATTGGTAGATGCCACATCTGGATTTGAATTGCTTAGCATGATGGACGCATATCAAGGGTACCATCAAATCCAGTTGAACCCCCTTGATATACCAAAGGTATGTTTTATAGCGACATGTGGTACTTTCGGTTATGTACGTATGCCTTTTGGACTAATAAATGCAGGAGCCACCTATCAAAGAATGGTAGACTCGGTGTTCCGAGGACAAATTGGCAGGAACATGGAGGTTTACGTGGATGATATGCTGGCCAAGAGTGTCAAGGCAGAGGAACATATTGGCGACCTGAATGAGATATTCCAGGTAATCCGAGAGAATGGTATTAAATTAAATCCAACTAAATGTTCTTTTGGAGTAGGGTCAGGAAAATTCCTGGGATATATGGTGACTCAAAGAGGGATAGAAGTTAACCCTGCTAAGGTGAAGGCGGTTCTCGACATGCAACCCCCTCGAAATCTGAAGGAATTGCAGACCCTGAACGGCAGAATTGCAGCTCTTAGTAGATTCATAGCAAGGTCACCAGAAAAGAGCCACCACTTCTTCAGAACATTAAGGAAGGGGTCGAGGTTCGAATGGGACGAGCAGTGTCAAAAAGCTTTCGAAGAACTCAAACTCCATCTTGAACAACTTTCGAAGCTGACAAAGCCCTCTCAGGGTCTGTCTTGCTCTTATACCTCTCAGTAGGGGAACACTCCTTGAGCACAGCCCTGATGAAAGAGGAAGGCTCCACACAGCAACTTATATACTACGTGAGCAAGGTCATCCAGGGGGTAAAGATCAGATACTCAGAGGTGGAGAAAGCAGCCCTGGCAGTGGTAGTGACGGCCAGGCGGTTACGCCCCTATTTCTTGTCTTATAAAGTTATGGTGCAGACTAATTTCCCTTTAAAGCAGATACAAGGGAGAGCAGACTTGTCGGGAAGAATGGTTAGATGGGCAGTGAAATTATAGGAATATGATTTTGATTACGAACCTAGGAGGGCCATTAAGGCCCAAACTTTAGCAGACTTTATTCAAGAGTCTACCAGAATGGAGGAAGAACAAGGTTGGAAAGTGTACGTTGATGGTTCAGCATCTGCATTAGGGTGTGGAGCCGGGATAGTGTTAGTTGATCTAGAAGGCCAGGAAGTACAAGTGGCCGTCAAATTCCGGTTCTCAACCTCAAATAATGGAGCAGAGTATGAGGCCCTGATTAGAGGGGCCAATATGGCAGCAGAGTTAGGGGCACAGAAAGTCACCCTATATTCCGACTCACAGTTGGTAGTACAACAGGTCAGGGGGGAGTACCTCGCCAAAGATGAAAGGATGATCGCCTATCTAGAACAGGTAAAGAAGTTGAAAAACAAATTTCACACCTTTGAAGTAATATAGGTACCAAGAGAAGAGAATGTAAAAGCAGATGGGCTATCCAAGCTAGCTAGTTCTACTGAATTCGAGGGATACTGAAAGGTAACCCTGTTAGTGGCGGACCGATTAACCACCGAAGCCCTGATCGGAGAGATAACAACAGGGGATGACTGGAGGAGAGAGATATGGGAAGAACTGAACAGAGGACAGGTAACCCCAATGTCCAAAGAAGCCAAAGCGTGGAGAAGAAAATATTGTATCCTAGGGGACCAATTATACAGGAGATCCTTCACTCAACCTTATCTGAAATGTCTTTCAAAAAGGGAGGCAGAGTTAGTAATCAAAGATATCCATGAAGGTTGTTCGTCCAGCCACGAGGGTTATAAGACTATGGTGAAGAAGGTATTTAGAGCAGGTTTTTATTGGCCTAGTATAATCAGAGATGCTAGGGAATTTGTGAAGAAATGTGAGAGGTGTCAGAAGAACGGACCTCTAATACGGGTACCTGCAGAGGAGATGGGGGCCATGTACTCACCCTGCCCCTTTGCCAAGTGGGGGATAGATCTAGTCGGACCCTTCCCCTTAGCACCTGGGGGAAGGAAATTTTTGATCGTGGCCGTGGATTACTTTAGTAAGTGGGTAAAGGCCGTGCCCTTGGCCAAGATAGAGAAAGATAATGTAATTCTTTTTCTGGCTAGACATATTTGTTGCAGGTTTGGAGTGCCGAGAATCTTGGTTTCTGACAATGGAACACAATTCAATGGAGAGAAGGTGAGGAAGTGGTGCGAGAGATGGAATATTATACAGAGGTTCACTTCGGTGGCCCACCCACAAGCCAATGGACAAGTGGAAGTTACAAATAGAATCTTAGTGGATGGCATTCGAACGCGATTGCAAAAAGTAGGAGGAGGATGGGTGAAGGAGCTAGACAACGTTCTCTGGTCTTATAGGACTAGTCCTAAGACAGGTACAGGTGAATCTCCCTTTTATTTGGTGTATGGAGCAGCAGCAGTGATACCTCCCGAAGCTAGGCTAGGATCACACAAAATTACGTACTTTGAGGAGAAGAGGAACGAATAGCTGATGAGGGAGGCTCTAGACGTGGTAGAGGAAGAAAGAGAGATGGCAAGACTGAAAGCAGAAAGATACAAAAGCAGGATCAAGGCAGCATATGACCGCAAGGTGATCCCTCGTTCCATTATAGCTGGAGATTTAGTACTCCGAAGAGCAGATGCCTTGAAAAATACAGGGAAAATGGAAGCTAATTGGGAAGGTCCGTATAAAGTGGTACATGTACTAAGAGGCGGAGCATAAAAACTCCAGGACATGACGGGGAAGGAAATATTGCGACCATGGAACGTGTGTCACTTGAAGAGATTTTATGTTTGAGGAAGGTGTTATTCCCTTATTATCTTTCCCTTTATGAACAACTTTAAAATGTTTATTTTTCATCCGAATAATTGTACACATTGCTTCACCGACACTCTTTTTCCCTCTACGTGGCTTTCCCTTTAGGGTTTTACCACGGAGAGGTTTTTAATGAGGCCGGCATAGGCTTCCCTTATTTTCCTATGTTGATGAACACTTTTGATCAATGGAGCACCGTTTTTGGAAAAATTTATGTGATTTCCATTAATATCTGTTAATGTGATGACGAGATGATCCTTATATTCCGATTTTGTGATGAGATGTTTATCATACGTTAAATACTGCGCTGAGATGATTGCCATGTGTTCATATAATGTTGAGATAATGAATGTGTTTTGAAGGCTGAAACAATAAGATAAGAGAGATACTGTGAGATCCGTCTCATCTCCTGCAAGGTTTGCCACACCCTGAAAAGTTAGGAGGATTAGATAAACCTCATTGGATGAAACAGGAAAACTTACACACAAAGATTCGAGAGGGAAATGCCTAAGGATAATTCCTGGGGTTTTCATCCACGACAGCCTCTAAAGCTAGGGGGAGTAGGAGATATGGAGCGGAAGATATGACTAGCCTGTCGATTATCAAAATGGCCTCGAACTTCAGGGAGAGTATAATCCCTAAGAACTCTTACGAGTATAAACAACTTCAGGGAGAGTATAATCCCTAATAAACAACTTCAGGGAGAGTATAATCCCTAAGAACTCTTACGAGTATAAACAACTTCAAGGAGAGTATAATCCCTAAGAACTCTTACGAGTATAAACAACTTCAGGGAGAGTATAATCCCTAAGAACTCTTACGAGTATAAACAACTTCAGGGAGAGTATAATCCCTAAGAACTCTTACGAGTATAAACAACTTTTGGGAGAGTATAATCCCTACAAACTCTAACTTTTGGGAGAGTATAATCCCTACAAACTCTAACTTTTGGGAGAGTATAATCCCTACAAATTCAAACTCTTGGGAGAAACTGGAAGCATTATCAAGTCATCAAGTAAGTACAAACTCCATATTTTTAACTCTAACTTCTCCATGAGCTTTAGAGCCTTTACGTATCAAGAAGATGCTAGAAACATGCTAAATTTACAAATTGAACAAGCAGTACATCATATGTCTAATAGCAAAGACAGAGATATATATATGCATACGAGGAGATAATGTGCAGGTACGATAAACAAAAGTAAAACAGAGATATCCAAGACCGAGGGCACCATACCCTGGCCCTCCACAGAAAAACACAGGAGTGTGGAGTCTCCTGAAAATATCAAAAAAAGACCTTGAAGGCCCCAATAAAAGGAAAAGTGTTTTAAGTAGCAGAGCGTTATGAAAGAAAGTAAATGGAGTTACGAAGAGAGGGGAATGTCACTCTTCCCCTCAAGGCCTTCCCCTGCCTCATCAACCTGACCACTAGAGTCGCCCCCCTCTGCCTTCTCCTCCAGAGCATTAGCCGTCACGGTCGCCACAGGATCAGGGTTATCCACATGGATGGGAAATTTTAAATCCTTTGCTGGTACCAGATCATCCAACTTTAGAGCAGTCTCCTTTAGCTCTGAGACAACCTTCTTCATCCCAGGCAGCCACCAAGGAGTGCTGATATCCTCTTTAGGGTCTCCAGGGAACTTAGGGGGAGTGGCCAACTCATCCAAGCGAAGGGCACGAGTGTAATGGCCATCGAATCCTGGATTAGAATGCTCAGCCACGGCATTGGAAAACCCATGATCAATAAAATGGGGAATATACGCGCCCATTTCCCCCAAGAAGCTGGTACTCTTAAGAAAGGCTTCTAACCATTCTCGATGCAAGGTACCCAGAAATTTCTGCCCCGCCGCTGAAGTAAAAAGAGAATCAATACACAGTTTTACACCGGCCAAAGGAAGATCAACCTCTAAGCGCTGAATGCCCCTATCTCTTTCTGCAAGCTGAGTCTTGAGTGAAGAGACCTCCTTCAAAAGCTTTGCCTTTTCAGCCTGAAATGCCTTCCGCTCCTGGTTGGCTTCTCGTAACTCAGCCTCAAGAATCTCTTTCTTTACCTTCTCCAGTTCCACTTGGCTCTGGAGATCATCCTGAAGCTGGAGAGACTGGAGGGCCCGTTCGGATATGTCCGAGTACAAGAGGCCAAACTACACATAATGTAAAGAAGTAAGATATCTATATTCCCTTTCTCATTAGCCATAAAGAATAACATCTGTGCCAGGAGTTTACCTGAGAAAAGCTGTGGGCTGCGTGCACAATTCGTTCTTCTACGGATAAAGCATTGAGGGCCTTCATGGAAGGAGTAGGAATGTGACACTCTATGAAAGCAGTAAATTGATCAACCCCGATATCGCCAGGGGTATCTGGAGTGACATTAGCTGGAGAGGGTAGGGAATATTTAGTCTTAGATTTCTTCTTCTTGGAAGCATCAGAGGCAGGAGGCAGGGAGGAAATTATGGCCTTCTCAGTGGAGGATCTCGTACGTTTGGCAACTGACCCGGTGGAAGGTTTCAATGGGGAGGGAGGAGCAGGAGCTTTCGTGGAACTTTCTGGGGCTGGAGATTTGGCTACCATGGAAAGCGGGGCGGCATCGCTAGAAATTTGGGTTAACCAACTCATAGCTGCAAAGAAAAACATAAAAGATGTTAATAAATGATAGTAGTTTCAATTGGGAAGACGATGACAAGGGAAAGGAAATGATATTACCATCATCTGGACCTAGAGGATAATCAGTGCGGCTGAAACCAAAATGGGATAAGGCCCTAGGGTTCTTACATATGCCCATTACGTCAAAATACCCATGGGCAAACACGTTATCATTCAAGTGGTCCATTATATCCAAATTTAAAGAGGAGCAAACAGAGAGAGGAGGGCGAGGCACCCCAGGGTTCTCGTAAATCCATTTTTCGTGAGGAAACTCCCAAGGAGAAGGATTGGTAACGAAGAAATAGTAATCCTTCCAGTCCTGGACCCCTTCATGGAGCTTTTCCATGAATTTTCCAGTCCTGGAAGGACGACCGCAAGCATAGAAAAACCCGTCCGCAAATTTGCACATGTACTGGGTTAGGAAAAGTTGGGCTGAGGGTTCGCCACCATTCCCCTTCATCAAGATATAGAAACCCAACATTGCACGGATGGCGTTGGGGGTGAATTGATTCAGGGGTATGCGGAGGTAAGTGGAAATTTTAGAGAAATATGGGTGGATTGGAAAGCGGAGGCCTGCCTTCAGTTGGGCCTCCCAGAAAGCTAGGGTATTAGGACCTGGAAAATTTGGGCGTTCTTTCCTATGGGCTGCCCTAACTGTATAATCGGGGGGAAAGATCCCCGAGCGTAGAAAAGCGGCGACACGTTCGGGCGGAAGGATCGAAGAACTAGAGATCCTATTCTTCAAGGTAGGGTTGGTTATAGGGAACAAAGAAAGTGAGCCGGAGGCTGAACTTTATGTGGAGATGGAGTCCGACGAAGTAGGAATAGAAGATGACATGAGGATACAGCAAAAGAAAAATGAGGAAGAAGAGGAGGTACCTGAGACAAGGACGGTTTCCGAAGGCAATGATATGGCCGGTGAACGTGCGCGAGAAGTTAATTGCAGTAGTGAAGAAGTGGAAGCACAAGTTAAATTAACAGATAAGTTTGAAGAAAGAAGAGGGTCTTTTCAAGGTGAAGAGGATTTTTGAATTAATTATGGCGAAGAGAGAATAAAGGGAAAAATCTAGGAGAAGTAAATGCCTCCCAATGGAAAGGCGCGTGACTGAGGAAGGACGGCTGGATGTTGGTCCTCGGGCAGACACCTGAATGCGAATTTCGAAATAGAGTTGGCGTGTGGAAGTGGAAAGGTCACGAAGATTCTGGGATAATTATCAAAAACTGAATACGCCATATTTTAAGGGAAATGCGAAGAAGAATCAATTAGCGGAAAAGATTATTCCTCTTAGAATTTATCTCAGTTACTTTTTCCTACTCTCTTAAAAATTATCCTTTTTACGAGAGTAGGGGGAGTAGTTGATGCGGACAAAATATGTCGCTCTTGGAGGTGTCGACACGTGGAAACGAGATAAAATTATAAAAATATTATTTAGGCCATCCTAAGCCCAAAAAGGGGAATAGGAGTAATTGGGCCTTTAACCCATATCCGAGAATTAATAGCTTTTGGGTCGAGTGATCCGGCCCAAAGGAAGTGGGTCTTATGGACCATTCTCTTCTAACTAAGTCAAAAGAAGAAGTCAATCTGTGAAGATAGGGCCAGTATATGGAGAGGCCGAGTCTTTAGGGGTATGGACCGTGTCTTCAGGGATTGGGGCCGAGTTTACAGGGAAAGGCAAGCGATTATAGGGAGAAAAGGTCTTCCTCTCTCCGAAAAGAGAGGACCAGGTATATAAACAAGTTATTTTTTCATTATCAGATACGTTTTACAGCATATACAAAAAACTCTTACGAAATATACATTGATCTAAGAAAAGATATCACACTATTCGCCAGAATTTCCCTAGAATTACAGGGAAATTCCTCTTTTACTCTCCTAGAAAGATTATGACTTGAGCGTCGGAGACTCCGCGCCGGACTCCCCTCCGACGTGCTTTTTTGCAGATCATTTCGGGATCTTGGAGGAGATCGTACGTGAAGATTGTCAAGGATAAAGAGCGATTCAAAACCCATGATTCGCAGCGCTCGCAAAGGAACAGTTGATATCCATAGGCGTTCTTTTTCGACGCAATACATTTATTGATTTTTGTTAATTTGTGTGTAAAGTCAAATGTGGCTATCTTCGTGGGACGAAGGGAGTATTATGTTAATATTAATTGTAACTTCTCCATTAAATTAGGAGTAACTCCCAATGAGCATTAATTTTAAATTAAACTAACTTAATGTTATCTTTTGGATAATTAAGAAAACGTTAATGCATGGCCAAAATTAAATAAGCTGGATAGAAAATCGTATTAAACAAAAAATAAAGAAGAACATACTAATTAATTTATTAATTAATGATTAACATAATATATGCTTGCACTAAAAGAAACAGGGGGAATAGCGACAAAAATTTTGCGACAAATCTAAATTTTATCGCTAAAATCAAATTTTAGCAACGAAATAGAAATTTTCGTCGCTAAATTGTTAGATTTAATATTTGCAACAATATTTATATATTTCGTCGCTATATTAGCAACAAATTGCTTCATTTTGTTGTTAATAATCAAAACAGCAATGAAAATTATATTTCGTCGCTAATATTTTGCGATGAAATATAAATTTTCGTGGCTAAATTCTTGAAATTAATTTTTGCAACAAAATTTATATATTATATCGCTATATTAACAACAAATTACTTCATTTTGTTGGTAATAATCTGAACAACAATGAAAATTATATTTCGTTGCTAATATTTTACGATGATATAGAAATTTTTGTGGCTAATTTCTTGAAATCAATTTTTGCAACAAAATTTATATATTTCATCGCTATATTAACAACAAATTGCTTCATTTTGTTGGTAATAATCAGAACAACAATGAAAATTATATTTCGTTGCTAATATTTTGCGATGATCGAATTAGAAATTTTCGTGGCTAATTTCTTGAAATTATTTTTTGCAACAAAATTTATATATTTCTTCGCTATATTAGCAACAAATTGCTTCATTTTGTTGTTAATAATCAGAACAACAATGAAAATTATATTTCGTCGCTAATATTTTGCGATGAAATATTATTTTTTGTGGCTAATTTATTGAAATTAATTTTTGCGATGAAATAAAAAAATTTCATCGCTAAACTAGAAACAAATTCTTTTATTTTGTTTTTAATAATAAGGGCAACAATGAAAATTATATTTAGTCGCTATTATTTTACGATGAAATATATTTTTTGTGGCTAATTTCTTGGAATTAATATTTGCAACAAAATTAAAATATTTCATCGCCACACTTTCAACAAATTATTTTATTTTGTTATTAATAATAAGAACAACAATGAAAATTATATTTCGTCGCTAATATTTTAGCGACAAAATTGAAATTTGCATGATTAATTTTGTGGATTTAATATTCGAGAGAAAATTAAAATATTTCATCCCTATATTAGCAACACAATAATTTATTTTATTCTTAATAAGCAGAACAATAATGAAAATTATATTTCGTCTCTAATATTTTAGTAATGAAATAGATTATTTCATGTTTAATTCTAATGAATTAAAAATGGTTGTCGTTTAAACATAATAAATGAAAAAAGTTTGAGTGCACGCACAATGTGAAATAATAGAGACGATTCCCCCACTATGATGTTTGAAATAATAGGATCAATATAATTTCATTTACTTTTACACTATTAAGTTTTTTATTTGATTTATTTTGGGGTATAATATTTTTATTTCATTCTGTATAATTTGTTTTATATTTTTCTATTTTCTTGATTTCATTAATTATTTATTGTTATTCTCGCTAAGAATGAGGGAAGAGTACTACTTCAACTATGCATATTAAATCAAGAAAATCAGTTTATATAATTAAATGTTTAATAATTCTCCATATTTTGTGTCTTATAAATCAGTTTGAATGTTTATAAAAATATTTATAAATATGATGATGCATATGAAGATGGACATAAAGATGAGAGGATGAAGATTGAATGTAATATTTATTATTTTTTTGGAATTGTTAAAGCAACATTGATTTTTTACAATTGGAATTGTTTTAAAAATTACAATATATATACAAAAATATATACATATATACAAGTTAAAAATTAATCAATTAATATATGTGAAATAAATTATTGAATAAGTAAATTAACTAAATTAGTAAAAATTGAATACATATATAATTAATATTAAAAACTGAACCAAAGAGTTGTCTGCCCGAGTGGCGGGCGCCCAGCTATGGGCGCTCACCCACCCGGGATCGATTCCCACCAAGACCAAATAAATAGTCATTTAAATAAAATGGGGGAGGGGGTATGTGGGTTGGGGCGGGTCGGGTGTGGGTGCGGGTTGGTCGATTGCGGAAGTGGGTTTAGAGAATAATTCGTGAATCGAATGGGTGCGGATCGGGTTGGGTGTGGGTGCGGTACAGGTTGGGGCGGTTCGGGTGTGGGTTGGGTGCTGTACGGGTTAGGTTGGAGCGGGTAGGGTGTGGGTTTAGAGAACGATTGAGTTAGGGTGTGGGTTGGGTACGGGTTGGGGTGGGTCGGGTGTGGGTGTGGGTTGGTCGATTGCGGATGTGGGTTTAGAGAATAATTCGTAAATCGGATATCCATAGCCAAATATTAGCGACAAAAATATGGGTTTTATCACTAACATTTGCAACGAAATTAAAATATTTATCGCAAAAAAATTAGCCACAAAGTAAGGAGCTACTATTATTTGGAACGACACGAAAAAATTTATCGCTAATTCTAATATTTTCGTCGCTAATGTGAGTTAGCGATGAAATAATTTTGTCGCAGGATTTGTTGCTATACACCCGTCGCTAACGTGTTTGCGACAAATATTTGATTTTCCTCGCAAACATTTTGCGATGAAACTCATATTATCGTCGCTAATATTTTGCGATGAAACTCAAATTTTCGTTAATTCATCGCTAATATTAGGGCGTATAGCAACAAATCCCGCGACAAAATTATTTCATCGCTAATTCACGTTAGCGACGAAAATATTATAATTGGCGACAAATATTTTCATGGCTAAATCGCAGTTTTCTTGTAGTGTTGGCGACATGGAGAAAATTTCATTTTACGTCTCGTAACTTAGGCCTAATCCAGAATATATCCTTTAAGTTTTCACATTTTCAATTTACGTCCTAGGTTGTCCAATTTACATCATTTTCGGTCCAATTTACGTCCTTTCCACCGGAAAATTGGAAATCCGGTCAAATTGTCCAATTTACATCCTTTATGTTTGAAAATTATAAATTAATAATTAAAAAATTCTGAAAATATCATTAAAAATTAAAAAATCTCATTAAAAATCTAAAAATCTCATTAAAACCTTATATATTGTGTAAAATAAGTATAAAAAATATAATTTATAAATTCTACATTCAAAAAATCTGAAAATGTGTAAATTTTTTTTTTTCTAAAAACTCATAAAAATAAAAAAATCTATAATTTCTACAATTCAAAAATCTGAAAATGTGTAAATTAAATTTTTTTTTTTCGAAAAACTCATAAAAATAAAAATATCTATAAATTAAAATTTTAAAAATGTTTAAAATAAAAAATTCCACAACTTTAAAAATATCGTGAAAATGAATTTGGGACGGTTCCAAAATCGATCAAGGTGTGGAACTTCCACCCAACCTCGACGGTGAGTTGGAAAATCTCGTGGGACCCAAAATTTTTTAGAGTTCGAGCAAAACTTTAATGGTAGACGAGTCTGAATCAAGTCTGATTTTTAATAAAATTTTAATAATTTTTATTATTCTTATTAGATTTCTAGAATTAGTATTTTTTTTTATCTACACATTTTTAATAAATTAATGAAATTTTTAGAGTTTTTAGAAATTTTAATGAGATTTTGAATTTCTTAATTTTTAAAATACACCTTTTCCATTCTTTGAATTGTAGAATTTTTTATTTTTTATTTTTTGTATTTTCAAAATTTTAGATTTTTTTTTTAATTTTTATTTTACACATTTTATAATTTGTAATGATATTATCGAAATTTTAGTGATATATTTTGAATTTTATTTTACACATTTTATATTTTTTAATTTTAATGAGATTTTTGGATTTTTAATGATACTTTTATAGATTTTTTATATCTTTAATGGAATTTTTAGAAAATTTTAATTTTCAAACTTAAAGGACGTAAATTGGACTATTTGATCGGAATCCCAATTTATTCCTCAGATTCCGTTGAGTTTTAAAATTTTCCGGCGGAAAGGACGTAAATTGGACCATAAAGGACGTAAATCGAAAAAGTAAAAACTTAAAGGATTTATATTGGATTAGGCATAAGTTACAGGACGTAAAATGAAATTTTCTCGGCGACATGCTAAAAAGATCTGCACATTTGAATATTTGTTTCATATATGCAAAATCCACGAGTTTATCTTTATTTATAATTAATATAATCATAGTATTATTACATAATCATGGTGTTATCCCCTAAAAAATGTATAGTATAATATAAGAAAACTAAATATTCTGCATCAAAAAAATTGTTCGACATAATTTATCTTTATTTATAATTAATATATATAAAAGAGTTTTTAGATAAAATTACTCATAATACTAAAATTTTAAGTAAAACGAAATATAAACATTCCGTGAGTCTTTTATTGATGTTAAATATTAAAAAAAAACCAAATCGTTTAAATAAATTGAAATATAAAAATTCAAATTAAATAAATAAAAAAAATATAATATTAATCTTTTATACGTATAAAATGACTAATAATACATGTGTCTTATATTGATGTTAAATATTAAAAAAAAAAGTTATCATATGCACGAAAAAGAGGCTTGAGAATGATGGATTTCTGAAATCTTGAGCAACAAGTAGGAATTCTACCGAAATTCCTTAATTTTGGAAAGTAATGTCAAATAAATTAAAATTGCTATACTTACAAATGGTTGATTGAAAAAGGAAGTTTTGTTGGTAATGAAGTGATTATCAGCTACTAAGAGAGAAGAATATTTAATTTTCAATATGAATAACAATATCAATGCGTTAAAATTGGTATTTAATTTTCAAAACTTATTATAATAATGATTTAATATTAGTTTTTAATACAAATGGCATAATTGTGAATTAACACATCAGTTTGACCTTAATTGGATTGTTTTAATTTGTTTCCTTTATTTGAAAATGAGTCTATAGGATTGTCTATCTTTGTAAATAAACTCTAAAATTTTGAGAGGTTATTGTGTAATTTTTTATGTATAAAATAAATAAACGAGTTGACTTATGTGTATGTGTGGACCTAAAAGTAATGTCATTTTATGTAAAATTGTAGATTTTGTGAGGGTGGAGTTTATTAAAGATTTTTTTATTTTATTTTAAGGGTATGAATGTTATTGTTAAGGGCGCGGCTAAAGGCACCCAATGATCCTATTAGTACACTCACAAAAACTTTTTTTTATCACTAGAGGTATACGAAATGTCTTTTGTACCCCTCCTGCACATTTAAAAAAAAAAGGGCGGATGAGTACACCCACCGCTTCTATTTCACGACAGAATCATCTCTACCACCACCAAAACAAACACCATTCTTCAACAAAACACAAAAAAATCAACAAAAATAATAAAAAAATTCTTAAGATGTTCGAAAATTTTTACCCAACAAACTCAAGTTGTTCGAAAATTTTTAATGAACAAACTTAATATGTTCGAAAAAATATTCAAAACAAATTAAATTTGTCCGAAAAAAAAAATCGAACAAGATGTTCGAAATTTTTTCAAAAACAAAAAAACAGAATGTTCGAATTTTTTTCCAAAACAAACACAGATTGTTTGAAATTTTTTCCAACACAAACTCAATAGGTTCGAAAATAATTCACGAACTTCTAAAAACCCTAATTTTTCTAAATTTCCTAAAAACCCTAATTTTCCTAAAAACCTACCACGAAACGGGCGGCGACGAGGGCAGGGGCGGCGTTCGAAGAAGAAAACGGCCGCGCGTTTTTCCGATCGCGCGTTTCAAATGAAAAAACGGCGAGCAACAAGAGAGGGGGCGGTGGCGTTGCTTGGTCGCTTGGAGGAGGGGCGGCTGCGTTGCTTGGTCTTCTCTTCAAACGGAGGGGTCGCGGCGGCGGTAGAAGCTTCTCGCGACAGCGGCCGCTTGTAGGGTTGAGGAGGTGGGCCGCGGCTGCCTGAGAGTGGGAGGAAGGGAGGAGGTGGGAGTAAGCGATTGAGAGATAGAGAAAAATTTGGTAGGTGTACCAAAATAAGAGAAAAATTAGCCGCGTGGGTGTACTCATAGTATCCTCGGGTGCCTTTAGCCGCGCCCTATTGTTAAAGATTAAGAACAAAAAGAATATGCAAATTATTGTGAAAGAGGGAAAATATAATAGTATTGAATTTGGACTCCCTGGTGTACATGTGGGTCCAACATGTCCAACGTAAATCATTAGCCCTAATTAGCTTATCTCCAACCACAAACTTTGAAATAAAAATTTTTAAACTTTAAAATATAGTTTTTTGTACTCTATTTTAAAAACCTTCTCCAACCATAAAATTCAATATCTTACTCTATTTATTATTTTATTCATATTCAATATATTACAATCATTAAATAATATATTTATCTTGATATTTAAATTAATTTATACAATTACATATTCAATTAATAAATTAAATTATAAAATTAAATATTATTGATTTTATCAAAATCATAAAATGTAAATAAATTTATAGCTAGGTAATGCATGTATGTACGTTTTAATATACTCCCTTCGTCCCATGATTATTTTCACATATGAAATGACACACAAAATAAGAAAAGTGAATTTAGTGGGGATCTTGGGGGGTAATTTTGTAAACCTTTATGATGCGGCCTAAAATCGTCACCTCGTGAGAAGTCGACACGTGTGTAGAGGGTAGGATTGAGGAGAGGATATGAGTTTAAAGAGGAGAATCTCATCTGGGTGTCCCTCCGGAGGGAACTCCATCTAAGGACCTCAGGGGAAGACTTGGCCCTGAGGGGAATTAGTTGGCCGAAAGTTTAGGAGAAGTTCCATATAAAACGGGATAAGATTGGATAGAGGAAGACTCATTTTTCCTCTTCTCAACGGCTAAAATCTAGAGGAGGAAGTGGTTGCGTCTCTTCAGGGACTGGGAGCTTAAAGGCAGGTGGACTAATTCAAAGATAGGGAAAGCTGCAGATCCGAGATAAGGGGAAAACCTAACTTCCCCTCAGGTAGAATTCCTCTATAAATAGGAAAGCTTAGGCACATTTATATTTTTACGATCTCTAACATCATTCAACTTACTATGCCGTCTACGAGCATTCTGATTCCTTTCGAGAACCTCATTGACAAAAAGAGGACTCTTATGTCCTTATCATATACCGAATCATACATACTGACTTGAGCGTCGGAGTGTCCGCGCCGGATTCCCCTCCGGCGTGTCTTTTGCAGGTTCTTGGAGGATCATTTCGGAGAAGGCATTATACCTGGATTATTCGTACGAGTTCGGGAATTTGGATATCTGACCTAAAGGATATCCAATCCATTCGTGCAAATTTGTGGCACAACAACTGGCGCCGTCTGTGGGAAAGTCTAAGAGATCTTCTCACGAATTTCTATTTGTTTGAGCGATGGGCGGAGGAAATAACACAATCACGCCTACTCTAGGGAAGAAAACTCTTCCGGGGGAAATTCCCCCTTTGCCATCTGATCCCACACTGAAGGGAGGCCGGGGAAAGAACCCTATGTATGTTCCTTATGGATCAAATCCGCCATTAATACCAGCCGCCACACCAACCCCGGGCTTGGGCGATGGAATATTGGAGACCACAGGAACCCCAGTGGTCCGGACCTCAGGTCCTCAATGTGGGGATACTCCAAATTCGGAACCATTCCTGGTAGGGGTGAGCAGTATTCGGATTTTAACCGAAAACCGAACCGAACCGAACCGAAATATGAATTCGGTTCGGTCACCGAAAAGTTCGGTTCGGTTTTTGGTCGCCATTTTTTCGAATTTCAATATTCGGTTTCGGTTTCGGTTTAATTAAAAATATTCTGGTTATCCGAAAACCGAAACCGAAATTTTACATATATAAATCTGCCTTTTTTATTTTTTTTTATTTTAAGGAAACCCTAAATCTACCTAACACCTTATATAAAGGACTCTTAATTCCTATTCCAAATACAGCCGCTTACTTCCTATTTCCTAATCCGCCTCCGGCCTCTCTTCAGTCTTCTCTATTACAAGCAAAATCCGGCTCTCTTCTCTGTTACAAGCAAAATTCGCCTCTCTTCTCTGAGTTCTCTCAACTTGAGTCTCAAGTCTCTCCATTCTCGTCTCAAAATCAAAGTGTACAACTCGACGGGCACACACAACACTCACGTCGGCCACCGTCCGCCCACGGCGACGGCAACGGCAACCCACGTCACCCACCTCCACAGTATTTAAAAATTTGCTTGCTTCTGTTACGGTAAGTTATTTGGTAATTTGAAAATTTGTTGTGATGCTTGATTTTGCTTGTTTGTCGATTATATAGGTATAATCTTGTTTAAGATAGATAGATCTGACACCATCTAAGGCATTTATGTAGAATTTTACAGATTTTGCTTGATTTTACAGATTCTGCTTGATTTTGTTTAAGATAGATTTTGCTTGATTTTACAGATTCTGCAGATTAGGTAGAATTTATGTAATTAGGCTTTTTTGTTTATTAATTAGGCTTTTTTTTTAGGCTTTTTTGTTTATTAATTAGGCATTTTCATAATGTGTCGAGGTGTAGTGTTGATTCTGTTGAAAGAGTCTGTATTTATTTTTGTTTATTAATTAGGCTTTTTTTACAGATTATACAGATTAGGCCTTTTTTACAGATTATGCAGATTAGGCAAATTATTTAATTTATCATTTATGTTATAGTTTTTTTTTACAGATTATGCAGATTAGTACACATTTTAAATTTTTGATATTAATGCAGATGTCAAATTCAAATACTCTACAAGGAGATATTGGAAGCAATGCTATTGAATCTGAGCCGCAAATCACGCAACCACAAATTCACTCATCAAGTGTAGTGAATTCCAGGCCAATAAAGAGAAAACCGACAAAACCAAGATCAAACGTATGGTTGCACTTCGATAAAATTAAGGGCGAGCACAAATCTAAATGTAAGTATTGTAACAAAATTTTTTGTTCAAATACTTCAAAAAATGGCACTTCATCACTAAAAAATCACGCAAATATATGCATGATGAATCCTAATAATCAAAAACCCAGTCAAGGGTTAATTAATTTGCAACCAAACAATGATGATGGTAGTGCTACGATTAGTACTTGGAGGTTTGATCAAGATGAGATTAGAGATGCTTTAGTACGAATGGTTGTGATTGATGAATGGCCATTTAAGTGTGTGGAGGGTGAGGGATTTAGAGATTTTATGAGTAAAGCATGTCCTAGGTTTCGTATTCCTTCTAGATGGACAGTGTCAAGAGATTGCTATCAATTGTATCTTAATGAAAGGTCAAGATTGAAGTCTTTTTTGAAAATAAATTGTGCAAGAGTGTGTATTACCACTGATACTTGGACTTCAGTACAAAGGATTAATTACATGTGCATTACTGCTCATTTCATTGATAATGAGTGGAAGTTACATAAGAAAATTATAAACTTTGTGCCTGTTTCTAGTCATAAGGGTGATTACCTTGGTAGAGCCTTAGAGAATTGTCTTCTTGATTGGGGATTGAAAAGTGTTTTTACTATAACTGTGGATAATGCAAGTTCAAATGATGGGGCTATAAAGTTTATGAAAAGAAAAATTGTGAATTGGGGAACTGCAATTGCAAGTGGTAAGTATATTCATATGAGATGTATTGCACATGTAGTTAATTTAGTGGTAAGCGATGGTTTAAAAGATATTGACCCTTCAGTTAAGCGTGTGAGGGATGCAATTAGGTACATTAGGAACTCACCTGCTAGATTAAAAAGATTTAATGATTGTGTGGAGTTGGAGGGAATAGAAAGCAAGAGTTCATTGTGTTTGGATGTTCCTACAAGGTGGAATTCAACCTATAAAATGCTTGATACAGCTGAAAAGTTTGAAAGAGCATTTGAGAAGTATGATGACTTGGATCCATGTTATAAGGTTGATTTGGGTGATTTAAATGTTCCATCTTCTATTGATTGGATTTGTGTTCGTAAATATGCTAATTTGTTGGAGCATTTTTATAAGTTGACTGTGCGTATTTCGGGTTCATCTTATGTCACTTCTAACTCTTTTTTAAGTGAGATTAGTGATTTATGTTGCATTTTGAATGATTGGATGGCTAGTTCAGATTGTGAGACTAAGAGGTTGGGGGATTCTATGAAAAAGAAATTTGATAAATATTGGGGAGATGCGGAGAAAATGAATAAAATCATATTTTGGGCTAATGTTTTTGATCCACGTGACAAGTTGGGATATTTGGAGTTCTCATTGGGTGAGATGTACGGGGCTGAAAAGGGTGGTATTATCTTTCAATCTGTGAGGAATGAACTGTTTGAAGTGTTTAATGAGTATAATGCTAAGTATCAATTGGTGAATGAAGTAAATGATAACACATCAAGTTCTAGTGATGTGTTTAATGGTGAAGAGGATAGGGAGGTATCGGTGTCTAAAGCAAGATATAAGAGATCAAGAATGGATAGTGGGATGGCTGAACGAAAACAAAGTGAGCTCGAACTCTACTTGAGTGAAGCTGTTTTAGATGGGAAGTTGGACGTTTTAATGTGGTGGAAGGTGAACTCCAGCAGATTTCCCATTCTCTCAAGAATGGCTCGTGATATTTTAGCCGTTCCAATTTCAACTGTTGCTTCGGAGTCCGCTTTTAGTGCTGGTGGTAGAGTACTTGATGCATTTAGGAGTTCTTTAACTCCTAAAATAGTTGAAGCCTTGATTTGTGGGCAAGATTGGCTACGACATTCGACACATTCTATATGTTATGAAGAATTATTGGAAGAACTTGAGAAACATGAGAAAGGTAACTAAGTTTTTTTTTGATGTTGTTGCTTGTTAATTGTAATATATACTTATTTATTAACATATTTTCTTTTCTTAATTTTTTTAGATCTACCAACTGTAGCTGGAAATCAAGGAGTTGCTCAAGGAGTTGCTGCACCATTACCTCCCATACTTGAGGAATGAAAGAAGAATTGTTTTTTGAACTATTTGGGAATGAACATTTGGACTGTTTTAAGACTTTTTAAGCTGTTTTTAGACTGTTTTGGACAGATATTTTATCAGTTATTTTGGACTTTTGTTTCATAATTTTCATCAGTTTATTTGTTATGTTACTGCTGTTATTTGAACTTTGGAGTCTTGAATTGTAATTTGAACAATTTCATCAAGTTTATTTGAACTATTTTAGGGTATGTAATGTGTAGATATGTGATATTTGTTGTTTAGATGCAATTTTTCTGAATTTTCAGGTTTTTTAAGAATTTCGGTTTTCTTCGGTTATTCGGTTTTTAACCGAACCCGAACCGAATTATTCGGTTCGGTTGTATTCGGTTTTGTCCCCATTCGGTTCGGTTTCGGTCTCAAATATTGAAATTCGGTTTTAGGTCGGTTTGGTAATTTCGGTTCGGTTCGGTGACCGAACCGACCGATGCTCACCCCTAATTCCTGGTTTCTCCAGACCAGTTGAATGCCCTCATTGATCAGGCTGT
Source organism: Galeopsis tetrahit (assembly GCA_963675135.1). Lineage (NCBI taxonomy): Eukaryota > Viridiplantae > Streptophyta > Magnoliopsida > Lamiales > Lamiaceae > Galeopsis > Galeopsis tetrahit. Next base: position 33,594,098 of record OY776127.1, read on the forward strand.
GGAGAGAGCTTTTGCGTCTCAGGGAGGTCGAGTCCCAAGAACTGTACCGGTGAATGCGGAGATGCCTGCTTCGAGACTTCAGGAAGAGGCACTAGGGACCTCCCAAGTGTTTTCTAAGGAGGCGAGAGTGCGGGCAGAAGGAGATGAGAAAGCGCCCTCTCGAGCAGAAATGAGCGCTCCCCCTTGGGGCACGAGAAGGAATGTAGACTTGGCATCCCGAGAGATGGAACCCCCCGAGGTAGAGGAGAGTACAGATGATACGTATCCGGGGCCAGTTAGCGACCAACTGTAGGCCCTACAAAAGGAAATGAGAGATATGAGGAAACAGATGAGTAATCGGGTAAGTAGGTCTGCTTATGTCTCCGACTATCAATTTTCTCCTAATATATTACAGGATGAGTTGCCATTCAACTTCAAGCCCCTTAACTTCCAATACGATGGCACCGCGGACCCATACGAGCATCTGGTAAGATTTGAGAATGCAGCGTTACTACATCGGTATGGGGAGGGAGTCAAATGCAGGGTGTTCTTGACTACATTGGCCAAGGCAGCACAACAGTGGTTCACCCAGCTTGAAGCCAATACCATTCGATCGTGGGAGGAGTTCAGCGAGTTATTCCTCCATCAGTTTGCAAGCGCCCGGAGGCAGCCGCGGGCCATATTAACCCTCTTCAATATGAAGCAAGGGGAGAACGAAAGTTTGAGAGCTTTCCTCCGGAGATTCAATCAAGCGGCTCTGGAAGTCCCTACCGCCTCTCTAGAAGTGAAGATCAATGCCCTTACCAATGGGCTGCGTGATGGAGATTTCTTTTCCTCCCTGGCCAAGAAGCCAGTCCAGAACTTTGACGAGCTACTACATAGAGCGGAGAAATACCTCACCTTGGAAGAGGTTCGTAAAGCCAAAAGACTAGAGGCTAGGCCATAAGACCGAGAAAGAAGGAGATAAGGCCCCTCAAGACGATCCAGCCCAGAGGCCCCTCGGGGCTCTGGGCCAACGGGAAATTCCAACCCCTCTGGAGGCTCCCGTTCCGGCCCTCACGGAAGGTTTGAGAAGTATACACCCCTGAGAATAGAGCCTGCTGAAGTACTGGAAGTAGCAGGAGATCATCCCGACTTGAAATTCTCTTATTCAAGAAGTCGAGGCCCTCAGAAGCCCAAATCAGATCGATTTTGCAGATTCCATAACGAGTACGAACATGACACGAACCAATGTTATCACCTGAAGGACGAGATCGAGAGGATGATCCAGGCGGGACATCTGAAAGAGTTTATATTCAGAGACAGGCAGGGCCCTCGAGGGCAGAAGCGGAAGGAACATGAGAGGAAACCAGAAGAAAAGGAGTCCAAGGAGGCAGCCGAGGACATGCCCCCTCTGCCGCCAAAAAGAGGAGTAATACACATAATTGTGGGAGGTCCCGCAGGCGGAGATTCCTTCCTAAAGAGAAAGTAGAGCGTCCGAGCTCTGAGATCTGGACAGGAAAGTCAACTGAAGGAGGTGGGACGCGTAGCAGAGATGCCCAATATTAAATTTGGGCCGGAAGATATAAGGGAAATTAAGGAGGATCACAATGACGCCTTGGTGATCACTACTGACATAGCAGGATTTGATATCGCCCGAATCTTTGTAGACACGGGGAGCTAGGCTGATATTATGTTTTTCGAGTGCTTTAAAAGAATGGAGCTGAACATGAAGCTGCGACCTATAGACACCTCCCTGTACGGTTTCTCCGGAGGGGCCATCCAACCCCTAGGGTCTGTGGTATTACAGGTAGGATTGGGAGATGCTCCGGCCCGGAAGGTCCACTCAGTGGAGTTTCTCATTGTGGATATTCCCTCATCGTATAACGTGGTGATGGGAAGACCCAACCTGAATCTCTTCCAAACGGTCATTTCCACATTTCATATGAAAATGAAACTCCCCACGACTGGAGGAGTGGGGGAAGTGAGGGGTGTTGGTCCTGAAAGGAGTATATAACAAGTGTATGGGGGGGGGGGGAATACACTTGTATGCAAATTCTTTTTTGAAACTTGATCAAACTAGAGTTCAGCAAGGTTGTCCTAGACAACTCTACTGATATGAATAACTATTCTAAGATAATCAAACTACTAGGTACTATTGAGTACTTAGTTGAATAACTATCTAGGGGAGTTATACGTGCGGAATTAGTGGTTGGCCCTTTAGTTTAGACTCCTTTAAGTTCTGAAATCACTTTAAGCAATGTAGTCCAGTTTTCAGGGAACTTGTCCAATACAGTTTTTGCACAGTCTTTGAATATATGTTCTTTGAAAGATCAATTTTGTGTGCAGTGTTGAATGTATGAAAGTACTTTGAAAGTAAATCAACACAAGAGTTTATAGTGGTTTAGAGACTCAAGCTCCTACATCCACTTTCCCTGATTGAACAGGATAATTCCTTCACTCTAGGAATTAACTTGTTTTATAGTGCCAAGGTGCACTTGATCAAGAACACCACTCCTTGGTGAATTGATCCCTAGGATGTCTAGAGTCCTAGTACCCTCTTCTCAACTCAGAACTGAACTGTTCTTCTCTCAATAGTCAGCTCCTACCACTTGTACTACTACAACCTTCTCACTTTCTCACTTGAAAGGGGTAAGGGTTGAAGTAAGGTTCCAACTAATGAGATATCCTTTACAATGAAGGTCAGTGTATAAGGATTAGGATATCTCTCTAAGCTTTGTATGGATATACAATGAGTTCAGCTTAGAAGAAGTGTTTGAAGACTAAGAATGTCTTATGACTTTTGAAGCTTCAGAATGCTTGTTCAGTTGGATGTAGAATTGATAGATGCTTCAAATGGTCTTCACACTTCTGTATTTATAGACAAATTTGAAGATTTGCCCGTTGGAGAGGCAGTCCCAAATTGCTATAAATGTCTTCCTTGAGTTCTTCAAACTGGAAGACAGATTCTTGATAGTGACATGTCCTCATTTGGGTAATAAACGACTCTTAAGACTTTGTCTTCATTCTGCAGCACTCTTCCCAATGTCTGACTTTAAGATTCACTTGTTAGGACTTGGACATGGCTTCTGAAGGTTGCTCCAATGACAGGACACCATTTCTTATCAAGTGGAAAACTCTGCTTATCACTATCAGCATACTTGCTTATCAGCATAGTTGGCTTGCTCTCTTCAGTTGACTTGGCTTTTTACCCTTTGCTTCACTTGGAATTGATCTCAGTATCATTCTTGAAGTCTTTTAGGGTGTAGTTGTCTTTATCTCTTCAGCATAGTTGACCTTTAGGCTTCAGAACACTTGTTCTGGTTCAATTGCACTAGGACAACTTTTCTGGACAACTCTCCTGATCAGCATACTTGGCCTTTAAGCTTCAGAACACTTGTTCTTGTTTTAATTGTGCAGAGACAACTCCTCTGGACAACTCTCCTGATCAGCATACTTGGCCTTCAATAGCTTTGGTGATTGTTCCAGAATTTTAGCCTTGAGGGGACTTGTTCTTGATATTCTTCAAAGCATATGTTCCCCCTTAAATTGTGCATCTAATCATCTAAGAGCTGCCTAACATATCAACTTCTCATCTAGCCTTATTCTATATGTTCTAACATGCTTAGAACATAATCATCTTAAGCTTAGGCATGTCTCAGGGGGTTTTGGTATTGAATCAAAACATATCTCATTTTATTCCCAACAATTTCCCCCTTTTTGATGATGCCAAAACCTATGCATTTTATGCAAAAGTGACTTGACTACACCTATTACATTTATCTTCAGAAGTCATGACTAGAGTCAATTTTCCTGAAAAAGAATGTGTTAGTGTACTCACTATTCATGTTGCAAATAAGTTTTAAAGATAGGCATAGAGAGATTTCTGTAACAATGTTTCTTGATTCAAAAGATGTTCAACTATCATTCATTCAAAAGTACATTACAAGCATGTTGATAGTTGAAGTTAACATATCAGAGCATGAATCCAAAACACTATTACATTAGGGCATTTCATTACAAGATATCAGAGCATATACTAAATACTTAATAGCATCTAGATCTTCAAGTATCAGAGCACAAAAAAATTTTATCAGAGCAATCATAGCATATCAGAACAAAACATATTTTTCAGAGCATATCAGCACATTTGACCAAACTTCAGCATAGATGACCAATTAAACATATCTTCAGATAAGTTTTCAACCACCAAAAAGGTCAGAAGACTTAGCCATTTCAGAGATCATCCTCAGGAGGTGGCACCATCCCATATTGTGCCCACACTCTTCTTTTCAGCTCCATGGCTTCTTGGTTGGTTCCCTTGGGTCTAAGAACCATTTTGTTTAGCTTCACAATTTCTAGGAATTCTTGAAGAATCCTAGCTTGATCAATCCATCCTTCCAGCTTGGGAGGCATGTAGATGATTGGCTTGGGAGCAGTGAGTTCAATCCTTGCAAGATCAGGAGCTGCAAGTAGTTGCTGATAAAGGTCTCTGAAGTATTCTATCATGAACTCAGCAAAGGTGGTGTTGACTTCCCTTCCATTCCACCTATCAATGACATAGTATTCATATACAAACTCCCTTTTGGCTTCCTCCCATGAGTCATTCAGTTGAATTGGCACCCATTTATCCAAGTGAGGATATTTGGTGTCTATGGGGATCAGTAGCTATGGCTTCATCTTGCTGTAAGTTGTTCTCCTTCTTCTTGGCTTTTGGAAATTTTCTCTTCTTTGATCTCTTGCTCTTTGTGCTTCATCTATCAAGTCTATTTTCTCTTGGGCCCTCATCATGGCCAATTTCTGTTGAGTTTCAGGGTCTTTGCCATACCCTTCATGAAACAACTGTTGGTACCTGAACGAATAGTGAATGGGATTAAAGTCTAGAGGGGAGGGGTGAATAGACTTTAAAACTTTTTCAAGAGAGTTGGGAACCTCTTCTGATCTCTATGTTAGCTGGACTACAAGTCTGCTGGTCCAGATGACTATAGTGATCTGAATGAAGAGATTATATGCGGAATTATGGTAGGCCTTGTTTAGACTCGTTCTTTTTGTTTCTTTTGAAAATGCCAAGTTGTTTACTTAAGGAAACTACTCAGCTGATGCTGGTTTGAAAGTTATGGCCTTGATTTGAAGGTAGTTGAAATCACAGTATGCACTATATAAGATGTATAGAAATGACAGTAATGTAAAGTGCAGAAAGATAAATAACACCAGGTTTATAGTGGTTCGGATATACGATCCTACGTCCACTCTCACGTCCTAACGTGATGTTTAATCCCTTTAATTTACCAAAAATTACAAGGGCTTGTCCTTTATAGTCCCAAGTGTAGGACTTTGAGATCTGAGCAGTCCTAACTGCTACGGTCTCCACAAGTGATTGTAAGCACTTACACTTTGCAGGGGTTCAAAAACTTTAACCTTTCGGTGGGGGTTTGGGGTTTTTGAATGTTTCCAACTAATGGTTCAAGCTTATAATATGCTTAACCACTATGCCTAAATCAAAGGATTTACAATATGAATATGATTCAGGTTCTTGGGTTGGATAGAAATCACTTAAGAGCTAGGGATGTTCTTATGGATTCTGGCTCTTGGAGAACTCTTAAAACAGTATGGCTTTTAGCTTGATTGCTTGCTTAGCTTGTTGAATTCTCTCGCTGTAACTTCTTACTTGTGATTTCTCATCCTCTTGTATTTATAATGGTGATTGCTTGCAACTAGCCGTTGGAGTTGACTAGCCGTTGAGGAAATCTTTCCATATTGGCTTGATTCCTTGATTCCAGCTGCTTGATTGCTCCAATCCTGGGATCATGTCAATCTTCTAAGTAAGGTAAGTCTTCATTCGAATTGCAAGATGACTTTGGGAATCAGCCGAGTCCTGGACGAGCACTTAGTCTTCTGATCTGCACTACTAGTCTTCTGACTACTCGTCTGGCCTTGTGCTTCTGTCTTCTGATATCAGTCGAGTAGAACTCTTCTGATCTGGTAAATACTTGTGCTGTATTAGGGCCATCTACAACTTGGACTCCATCAGATAAGTAGGTATACAAACACCTTAACTTATCTGGCCTTGAAGGATTTCTAGTCTTCATATCTTCTACTCTTCTCATCTTGAGGGAGCGCATGTAATCCGGGACTGTGCTAATCAGCTGATATCCATACAGTTGATCACACAAGACTAGTCTAAGCTGTTCTATACAAAGTCAGCTGATCCTATTACATTTATAAACTCTAAGTGTTTTGGCCATCAAAACTATTCTAACATCAAGTGGGGCTTAGGGTGAATTTACATCCCAACAATGTCCCCCTTTTTGATGAAGCCAAAACTATACTGGATAAATTCTCTTAATAAATAAGATAAGAGTTTATAAACTTCTTAAAACTGAAGTGTCTGATGAAGACAATGAGAGTTTGTCTTGTAAGCAAAGAGAACTAAAACTTGATTATATATAGAGTTTTTACAGATTACAAGTGATAGTTTCTTTAAACTTCGAAAGTGGTCTTCATCAGGTCTTCTGATCTTCAGATGTGGAAAGCAAGGTACAGACGAGCTCGAACTTCTTCCATGTGCTGCAGGTCTGTAACATTCTCCTCTTCGTAGATCTTCTCCAGAATCCTTTTGACTTCAATCCAGTCTGTCCTTCCGGAGCCCAGAGTGGGAGGATCCCATTTAGGTTCTTCAGGAGTTAGGATTCTGCAGTTGTCAAGTTCTTTGGCTGTCTTGACTACTTCTTTCTAGAACTCTTGATCTTCAATGTTCATGAACTGATTGAACTGGAAGAATTCATCTTCATAGGTGGGGAGAGGGCCAAATTTTCTTACTATGTGGTGTTGAATTTACCACTTCTTCTTCTTCAGGGGATACCACCTTGGTAGCTCATCTTGAAGGGCTAAATAATCCACATAATTGCTATCAAACACCAGGACATTTTCTTCTTTTGCTTTATCCTTGAGAACTTTCCTGAGTTTGGATATTTTCCTTTCAAATTTGGCTTTGACTACCTTCGCATCTTTTAGCTTCTTTTGCTTAAGCTCTTGAGCTTCAAACACTTTTCTTTTCTTCAGCTCTAAAGCCTCTTTCTCTTCTGTAGTAGGCTCTGCTGGAGCTGACTTCTTGCTTGACTGAGCTTGCTCATCTGCCTTTCTTTTCCTTGTCATCCTCTTCTCAGGAACTTGTTCTACAGAGGCAGTGATCTGTAGACTCTTGGCAGTAGGAGCTTGAGTGTCTTCTTGAGCAATTTCCTTGCCTCTGCATTGCCTGCTCTTGATTTTGCTTTTTAAACCACCCAAGGTTTCATTCAGCTCATCTTGAGATACTACCATTACAGCTTGCTGTGCAGTAGCCTTCTCTAGAGCCTTTATCAATACGTCTTCCCCCTTTTTGGCTTCAGCAAGTGCAGCCGCAAAAGGCTTCATGGCATTTAGAATTTCTACTTTCAGAGTCTGCTGTAGGGCCATGGCATTGACTTTGCCAATATGGGTCAGATGAGTGATGCTGTGCTCTAGAATCTGAGCATGAGAGTTGGAGGGGGAGGCAGCTTCAAGCTTAGCCGTAAGTACTTCCAATTTGGCTGCTGTCTCCTTCAGCTGAGTCTGCAGTTTCTCATTCTCCTCTGTAGCTGACTTAAGAAGGGTTTCACCTTCAGTGGCTCTTGCTTCAGCATTATCGAGTCTATTTTTGTAGGAGCTCTCTAAGCGGTTAATCTCATTCGCATAGAGATCAGTAAACTTCTTGGTCCTGTCTGCTGATTTCTTCATTTCGAAGTTGAGATACTCCTCTATCTGATTATGGAGTGCCTCACCGAACTTGTCGTCTATGTCAAGGATTTGTTCGGTGAGACGAGTCTTCTGTTCATGAATGGCCTTTTCTACAAATCTGGCCAGCTACATGCCTAGCCCTTTGTTGAAGTGTGTGTCGATTGCTTCCTTGACCTGAGCACACACATCTGCTCGAATATCAGTAGATGAAGTAGAGGGTGAGGCAGTACCTTGAGCTTCATGGGAAAGTATAGGAATGGTAGGCGGATTGTAGACAGCTAGGGCCATTCCCTTTTCTTCTGCAGTGAGATAACCTTCTTGAAGAAAGTTGGTTGTAACATCAACCAAGCGAGCAAACAATTGACCGTTCCTTTGATGAGGTTGATAGATGAAGTGATCAAGCTCATGCTTAGGAAAGAAGTGAGAGGGAACAAACACCACTTCTCTCTCCTTTGCTTCATTCTCAGCTGATTCAGCTGTATCGTCTGCAGTTGAGTCTGGTACAGAGGGGGCCTCAGAGGGGATTCCTAGAATCCTTTGGCATACCCTGGTCAGAGATTCTGTAGGCAACAACTCAGTGAAAGAACTTACTTGAGCAACCTCTTTTTGCTCCATTTCCCAGTCGAGAAAGTTAGCTTTTCCTCCTATTCCTTCCATGACTTCAACGAGGTCATCCACATCATCTCTACGGAGCTCAATCCAAGTACAGACTCTCAGTACTTGTTCAAACTGAACTGATTCCTCATCAATATCAGGAATAGTAGACTTGAGCAGGTTGGCTATCTTCATCCTCATTATCTTCTCCCTTGTGCACATAGGATAGTGCACCATGTTGTACTGAGGTTGAGAAGGGCCTGCTTGATCCAGGTCTGCTGGTGCCAAGTCTTCTGGTGCAGATGGGGTAGTGAGGATATGGGATTGAGTGGAAGGGACATTTTCCTCTAATGTGTGAGTATCAGTAGGGATTTAGGAAGTGATATTTTCAGGTTGAGAGAGAGATTGGTCTTTAGTAGGTTGAGTATCAGCAGGGTTTTGATTCTGCTGGTCTGGTTTCTGTTCTACTTGAAGATCAGTAGATGGTTGGGTTTGATGATCTTGGTCATCTGCTGTTTGAGTATCAGCAGGGACAGCCAAGTGTGACTCAAGAGTTATTTGAGGCTGGGCTTGTTCCTCTGCTGTGTGAGTATCAGCAGGGATTTAGGTATCAGTGTTTGAAGGTTCAGATGGGTTGGAATCGTCAGTAGGGTTGAATGATGCAATAGGGGCTATGCTCATGGGAGTAGGGAGCCTGGATTTCTTTGTCTTTTTGGTGAAAGAGGAATTGTTCTTCTTTCTCTTCTGATCCTTTGACAATTTAGAAGGTGAGATATTGAGAGGGGGATTAGAAGTACCTGCCTTTTTCAAAGGAGAGGCAGTTGGAGTGGCATCTGAATCAGATGGGGAGATGAGCCCAGATCTGATCAGGATTCTGCGTTGTGCTAAGGTCTGATTATCATCATCATCGTCCTCAGCAACCTTCTTTTGAGCCTTTTCTTTGGAGGGCTCTTCTTCTTCTTCAGTAGAGTCATGAACAGACTCTTTTGCCTCCTCAACAACATCCTTAGAGGATGCTTCCGCCAATCTCTTCTTCCTTTCCTCCTTCAACCTTGCTGCCTCAGCAAGGGCCTCCTTCTTCAAGTAATACTTGGAGGTGTGGAATGTCTTATGAGGACCCATCTTGTACTTCTTTGGGAGTACTTCTGGAAGGATAACACTCAGCTTGTTGACAAAGCTGACAGTTGATGTCACCTTCCATTCTCTTGATTGGAGGTCCAATGTAACCTTCTTGGCCTCAAGAGCAATCCTATTCAAGAATAACCCTTGCCAATCTCCATCAATCTGATCCCAGATTGCAGCCATAACTCTAACCTTTAAAGTAGTAACAACATCATGGCTAAAAGTGTTACCAAGCAACATCTTGCCTGCAATGTCCATCAAGGTTTGGAACTTGGGGTCGAGTTGTGATTTCTTAAATCCAGAGGCATTCTCAGCATTGACTCTTCCACCAGTAAACATCTCCATATACTCTTTTTCTCTTCCCATAATGTAGGTAGAGATGTCTATCTCTCCCCTTGATAAGCCGAATAACTCGTGAAGGATCTCTCTTGAGATCTCAACTTTGTGTCTACCCATGACACTTTCAACATGAGAGTCCGTCATCACTGCGTTTGCGTAGAAGGTCAGCACATCTTGTTCATAAACGTTTGTTGGTGCTGCTTCCAGAAAATCACGAAGGTTGAGATTGATGCAGCGAAGAAGGATCTCCTTGTTCGCAGGTGTATGCTTGCCCTTGAAAAACAGAGCATTCTCAGTGAAAACTTTTCCTTCCTTAGACCACTTTTGTGTATCTAGAGTGCCGGTGCTCTTGGTCTTCTCGTCGTAAATTTTAATGATTGCCATTCTGGATGTTGAGTTTTAGGCTCGGAATGCTTAGAGAATATATTCAGGACGAGAGTGATTTGAGAGCAATTGAGTATTGTGAGAGAAAGGGTTTGAATATATACTCCAGCAAAACTTGAGAGATGTTTAATCCAACGGTCAGATTTGATTCAAGTTTGGAGTAGAGCCCAAGATTTCCTTCTTTGATTTCGCCTCGTTCCTTTAATTGTGCCGGCTGAATTTGCCCTGTGTCAATTGATGATATGTTGGTAAAATAGTAATTGAGTGCTAATGACATCATTACCAAAACTAGCCGTTGTGACTAAATTTTAGCAAGAATGATCATTAAGGCCGTTTTCTATAAGTGAATTTCATTCCTTATATAGGCCAATTTCCTTAATTACATTCAGCAATAAATCTAGAATGAATTACATGATCAAGGATAGTCATCATGCTCTGAATTAAAGTGATTTGATCAGCAGAGTGAAGTCTTCTGATTTCTTCGAAAAGTCTGCTGATTTTCTTGAAAGTCTTCTAGTCAGATGAGTTGATCTTCTGATCAGCTGAGAAGAGGATTGAAGTGTGCTGAATAAATCTTCTGTGTATGATGATCCAACCTGGTTTGATGGATCTTTCAGCTGTGATGATCCAACCTGGTTTGATGGATCTATCAACTCCTTCTTTTAACTATGTGGGATTAGTCTAGATGTTATCCCACTGGTTCAGGTGCTCCTCACCATCGGATGTTCCTCACCATCAGATGGGATGTAGCATCTAATGTGTCCTTGTTGAATTTCTTCGCTTGTGAAGAGAAAGACAGGAACTTGGTCTTCCTGATATGGTTTGACAAAGTGGCCTTTGGTAACAAGCTGTCCATGTAGAACTTTCCCTGGAGAAGAAGCTCTGCTTGTTTACTACTTTGTCTTCGGCATCTCTCTTTCCTTTAGTTTTCAACAAGAACGTCTCTCCTTCCTTTAGTTTTCATAGGCATACTTATGTGGGGTAAGCCAAGTATGCTGATCTGCATCATCTCCATCTTCAGGACAAATCTTCATCTCCTTCACCCAAGACTTTGGTTGAGGGATGATCTCCATGCCATCTCTTCTTTCGATTCTCTTGTTGGTCCCTGAACGAGTAGTGAATGGGATTAAAGTCTAGAGGGGAGAGGTGAATAGACTTTAAAACTTTTTCAAGAGAGTAGAGTTGGGAACCTCTTCTGATATCTATGTCAGCTGGACTACAAGTCTGCTGGTCCAGATGACTATAGTGAGCTGATTGAAGAGATTATATGCAGAATTATGGTACGCCTTGTTTAGACTCGTTCTTTTTGTTTCTTTTGAAAATGCAAAGTTGTTTACTTAAGGAAAATACTCAGCTGATGCTGGTTTGAAAGTTATGGCCTTGATTTGAAGATAATTTAAATCACAGTATGCATTATATAAGATGTATAGAAATGACAATAATGTAAAGTGCAGAAAGATAAATAACACCAGGTTTATAGTGGTTCGGATATACGATCCTACGTCCACTCTCACGTCTTAACGTGATGTTTAATCCCTTTAATTTACCAAAAATTACAAGGGCTTGTCCTTTATAGTCCCAAGGGTAGGACTTTGAGATCTGAGCAGTCCTAACTGCTACGGTCTCCAAAAGTGATTGTAAGCACTTGCACTTTGAAGGGGTTCAAAAACTTTAACCTTTCGGTTGGGGTTTGGGGTTTTTGAATGTTTCCAACTAATGGTTCAAGCTTATAATATGCTTAACCACTATGCCTAAATCAAAGGATTTACAAGTATGAATATGATTCATGTTCTTGGGTTGGATAGAAATCACTTAAGAGCTGGGCATATTCTTATGGATTCTGGCTCTTGGAGAACTCTTAAAACAGTATGGCTTTTAGCTTGATTGCTTGCTTAGCTTGTTGAATTCTCTCGTTGTAACTTCTTACTTGTGATTTCTCATCCTCTTGTATTTATAATGGTGATTGCTTGCAACTAGCCGTTGGAGTTGACTAGCCGTTGGGGCAATCTTTCCATATTGGCTTGATTCCTTGATTCCAGCCGCTTGATTGCTTCAATCCTGGGATCATGTCAATCTTCTAAATAAGGTAAGTCTTCATTCAAATTGCAAGATGACTTTGGGAATCAGTCGAGTCCTGGACGAGCACTTAGTCTTCTGATCTTCACTACTAGTCTTCTAACTACTCGTCTGGCTTTGTGTTTCTGTCTTCTGATATCAGTCGAGTAGAACTCTTTTGATCTGTTAAATACTTGTGTTGTATTAGGGCCATCTTCAGCTTAAACTCCATCAGATAAGTAGGTATACAAGCACCTTAACTTATCTGGCCTTCAAGGATCTTCTAGTCTTCATGTCTTCTACTCTTCTCATCTTGAGGGAGCGCATGTAAGCCGGGACTGTGCTAATCAGCTGATATACATACATTTGATCACACAAGACTAGTCTAAGCTGTTCTATACAAAGTCAGCTGATCCTATTACATTTATAAACTCTAAGTGTTTTGGCCATCAAAACTATTCTAACATCAAGTGGGGCTTAGGGTGAATTTACATCCCAACATCTCTCCATACCTAAAACAAGAATAGTAGTTAGTAATTTGTGTTCTTAGGTATTCCCATAACTTTCCCTTTTTATAGAGGTAGAAATGAGGTGGTGGAGTAAAAGATGACAAAAACTATAGAGTTGATAGGTCTGAATTTCTGAAAAGTTACTTCTTAAGATCAACAATGAGATTCTTGATCTAAGGGTTCACATTTAAAGAGATTTAGACTCTATCTTGTGGAATGCAGAAATTATAAATTTTGAGCAAGAGTTATTTGGAATCCGTACAGTGCATGCATACTGTTGAGTCGGTGAGAGTTAATCCAACTAAGTATAACTCAATAGTATATTGTATGTATGTATAGTGATAAAGTATTTTATGAAGAATAGTTTATTGTTATACATAGGCATACATTGCTTAAGTATGGATACCAATTAACTTTGTTCATGTCTTCTGTGTATATATATATATATATTATGCAATGCAGAAGATTGAGTATTTTATCAAGGATTCTTAAGGTATCATGGATTCCCCCATGATTAAGTGACTCTATGTTTTCCCTCAACTTTATTTGTCTTCATCGGGAAAAACATACCTGAAGATGAGGGTGTCTATTCACCTCATATGATCCTCATCTGAGGTCTTCAGCTGATCTTTGCTCTTCATGTCCTTGGATCCAGGAGTCCTAAGTTGTAGCATAGGGTCTTGAATCTTTCTTCAACTAGGGGCTTAGTCAAGATGTCTGCTCTTTGGATATCTGTGTGAATTTTCTCCATCTTGATGTCCTTCTTTTCAAGGTGGTCTCTTATAAAATGGTGTCGAATGTCGAGATGCTTGCACCTTGTGTGGAGGACTGGATTTTGAGTGATGGCAATGGCACTGCTGCTGTCACAGTAGATAGGGACTTCTCTTGCCTCTACATTGTAATCCTTGAGTTGTTGAACTAGCCAGAGTAGCTGACTACAACAACTTCCAGCTGCCATATATTCTGCCTCAGTGGTGGAGGTTGCAACTGATGTTTGCTTCTTTGAGAACCATGATATTAACTTGTTGCCTAGAAATTGACAGGTTCCAGATGTGGAGTTCCTATCTATTCTGCATCCACCAAAATCTGAGTCAGAGTAACCACTCAAATCTAGATTGTCATCAGCAGGGTACCATAGTCCTAGGTTGACTGTTCCTTTTAGGTACTTGAGAATCTTCCTTGCTGCTTCTAGATGACTTTGCTTTGGGTTTGCTTGAAACCTAGCACATACTCCTACAGCAAATGTTATGTCCGGTCTGCTGGCTGTAAGGTATCGTAGAGATCCAATAAGTGCTCTATATTCAGCTTGATCAACTGCATGTCCAGACTCATCTGGTTCCATTTTGAAAGATGTCATCATTGGGATTCTTGCAGTCTTGCTTTGTAGAGCTTTGAATCTTTCTAATAGGCTTTTGGTGTACTTGGACTGGTTGATGAAGATCCCTTCTGGACTCTGTTTGACTTGGAGTCCTAGGAAGTAATTTATCTCACCCATCATGCTCATTTCGAATTTTCCTTGCATAAGTTCAGAAAATTTCTTGCACATATCTTGATTGGGTGATCCAAATATAATGTCATCTACATATATTTGTACCATTAGAATGTCTTCTCCTTCTTGTATTCTGAAAAGAGTTCTGTCAACCTTGCCTTTTGTGTAACCATTGTCAAGTAGGAATTGTGACAATGTGTCATACCAAGCTCTAGGTGCTTGCTTTAGACCATAGAGAGCCTTCTTCAAACGATATACTTGATCTCCTTTTTCAAATCCTGGAGGCTGCTCTACATACACTTCTTCTACCAGAATACCATTCAGAAAAGCACTCTTGACATCCATTTGGTATACTTTGAAGCGCATATATGATGCATAAGCTAGAAACAGTCGAATGTCTTCTAATCTGGCTACTGGAGCAAATGTTTCATCATAGTCAATTCCTTCAGATTGTGAGTATCCTTTTGCAACTAGCCTTGCTTTATTTCTAGTTATCACATCATTTTCGTCCTTCTTATTCTTGAATACCCACTTTGTTCCTACTACATTGTGGCTTTCAGGACGATCTACCAATTCCCATACTTCATTCCTTTCGAATTGGTTTAATTCTTCTTACATAGCAGTGATCCAATTGCTATCTTTCATTGCTTCTTCTATGTCAGCGGGTTCAATGTTGGACAAGAAAGCACACCAGCAGAACATAGATGATTGGGGGTTCTGATTCAGTTGTCTTCTGGTCTTTACACCTGAGTCTGCTCCTCCTAAGATGAGGTTTGAGGGATGATTGTTTCTCCATGTATGCCTCACAGGTGTGTCTGCATTAGATGAGCTTAGATTCTCATCTGTTCTAGTGCCATTAGGAGGGTTGACTTGATTAAGTCGATCATCATCTGTATCTTGTGTGTCAAAGAGATCATTCCCCCTTGCATTTGGGATTGTTGCATCTTGATTTTGGCCAGCTTGCTCAGCTTGAGTTTGAGATCTAGTGACTGGTCTTTGTGGTTTATCCTCCTCTGGTTCTTCAGGAAATGGTTAATTGACTTCAACAAACTCATCTGACCTGGACTTGATCACTAGTTTCTTCAACTGATCTACAACTGAGTCTGCTTGTACTGCACTCTTTTCACAAGATTCATAAAAAACAACATGAGGTGTTTCTTCCACAAGAAGGGTTCGTTTGTTGAATACTCTAAATGCTTTGCTAGTTGAGGAGTATCCCAATAATATCCCCTCATCTGCTTTGGCATCAAAAGCATTCAACTTACTTTTCCCATTGTTGTGAATGAAACACTTACAACCAAATATATGAAAGTAAGATAATCTAGCTTTCCTTCCTTTCCACATTTCATATGGGGTTTTCTCATGAATTTTGTGAATACCTGACCTATGTTGAGTGTGACAAGCTGTGTTGATGGCTTCTGCCCATAGCTTCTTAGGAGTTGAGAATTCAGCAAGGAGTGTTCTTGCAGCTTCTTTGAGTGTTCTGACTCTTCTTTCAGCTACACCATTCTGTTGTGGTGTTCTTGCTGCACTTGTCTCATGCTGAATGCCATTAGAAGTACAATAGGCAATAATATAGGAGTTAATAAATTCAGTGCCTTTGTCACTTGTAATTTTCTCAATAGGTTCTCCTTTCTCTACTTGGATCCTCTTCAATAGTTCAGGGAGCTTCTGCTGAGTTTCACTCTTCTTGTATAAGAAGAAAACCCAAGTAAACTTGGAGTAGTCATCTACAACAATGAGAGTGCACTTCCTCCCTGTAAGTGTAGTTGGAGTGATTGGTCCAAAGAGGTCTATGTGAAGCAATTCAAGAACTCTGCTGGTTGATGGTGCCTTCTTGGTCTTGAAAGAGACCTTCGTTTGCTTTCCTTGTTGACATGCATCACAAACCTGATCTTTACAGTAGAGTTCCTTAGGCAGACCATCAGCTAAGGATTCCCTTGCTAACTTGTTCATAGTCTTAAAGTTCAGATGACTAAGACGTTTATGCCATAGCCAACTGACATCTTTAGGGCTCTTCACAAGTAGACATGTATCGTTAGGACAACTGTTCCAATTTGCAAGATACATACTCCCCTTTCTAGATCCTGTTAGAAGGTTTTGTTTTGTTCTTTTATCACTTATGAGACACTCATCTTAGAGAATTTTACTGAGTATCCAGTGTCACATAAATGAGAAACAGATAATAAATTAAACTTTAAACCTTCTACATATGATACATCATGTACCTCAATGTCACCATTTTTAAGGGTGACATATCCTTTTGTGTTACCGTGCGCGTTATCACCAAAGAAGACTTTTGGACCTTTATTTTCTGTGTAGTTGGTCAGCAGGTCTTTGGTTCCAGTCATATGGGTTGAGCATCCACTGTCTATGTACCATATCTCTCCTGCTAGACCTCCTCTTCTGTATAGGTTCCTCCTTTCCTGCAAGAATGGTTAAGTCTTAGGTACCCATTTTGTCTTGGGTCCTTGGGTGTTAGTACTACCCTTGGGAACCCACATATACATTGGTCGTTTGAACAACCTTGAGCACTTGAGTTGTTTCCCTCGGGCATCGCAGAACCAAATCTTACCAGTTAACACCTTGGACTGGTCTGATTTGTTATTTGTGTCAGCTAAGTAATAGTCAAATGGTTTCCTCTTATAGGAGTGTACATACATTATCTTTTGACTAGTTACATTCGGCCTAGGTGCATTAGCTGGTCGATGTACACGATTATATGGACCATACTCCTCTGTTCTCACAATATCATAAGAGATAGGGGGTGCAAAGAGAACATATTTGTGTGAAGAAGACTTCTTCTTCTTGGCTGGAGCAGCATACAGCTGAGACTGTCTCAGACGAGATGGTCTAGGCTGTTTGTTGTTCCTCTGTTCATGCTTGGGGTTAACTTATCTCTTTCCATTTTTGGTGTTGGGATAGTTAACCTTAGCTGGTACATATGCCTTTTGGTTCATATTAGGTTCATTGTGTTTAGAACACTCACCCTTATCATGTGTCTGAGTAGTGCACTGATTAGGTGTACTACCCCCAGCTGGAGAGGATGTTGATGGATTAAGTTCATAGCCAAAACCCATCTTATTGCCATTTGATCTATAATATTTAGAGATACTTTCAATAGTAGTAGATGCTTTATTGAACTCTGATATCTTTTGATTTAGGCATTCCTTCTCCTTTTCTAAGATCTTGTGTGCTTGGAAGAGGTCATCGAACTTAGATTGTAGTATACGAAATTCCTTGGTTTCTAAGGCTTGAGTTTCTAACATACCCTCATACACCTGAGTTGTAGTGGTATTTTCTTCCTTAAGAAGTTCCACTTCTTTGGTCAATCTTTCATTCATTGTGACCAACTCAGGGGTGTTATCAAACTTAGCCTTTTTCAACCTAGCAATTTCTTTCCTTAAATCCTTATTCTCCTCTTCCACTTCTATAAAAGCTCTAGTGGCAATATCCAGATCACCTTTTACCTTTCTTAAAGATTGATAATAGGTGTCTTCTGATTCGCCTTCAGATGAGTTTATATCATCTGTTTATGAAAAAATAGGTGAATGGAAAGTGGTAGTCTAGGAATTTACCTCATTTTCACCTATGGCCATCATAGCTAGATCATCCGAATCATCTGAGAAGATTTGACAGTCTGGTGATGTAGGAAGTTCATCACTTTGATATTCAGATTCTTCAGTCACCATTGCTTGTTTATCTGAATTTCTTCTGTCTCTTCTTGGCCTTCTTTCTTCTTTGTCATCTAAATTCAGCTCAGGACATTCATAGACATAATGACCTGGTTTGCGACAATTGAAGCATGCTCCAGGTTTTTGATTTGAACTGCCTTTCCTTGGAGGGGTGGCATCTCTTCTTCTGGAGCCTCGGCTGTCAGATGACTCCACATCCTTTCTAGGATACCTTTCTGGTGTTCTTTCTCTAGATTCTCTAGAGGATGAACCACCTCTCTTATAATTCTTGTAGAATTTTCTATATTTGTTGTTGAGAGTGTTCACCCTTTCGAATCTCTTGATCATGAGAGCCATTTGTTCTTTCAGACTCATATCTGATCCTTCAAAGTCTTCTGTTTTCAGTGAGGTCTTGCCAGTTGAGGTGCTTGCAGCTTTTGTATTTGCTGCCTTGAAAGCTACAGTTTTGGAGGTAGATGGGGTTGCGGTAGGCTCATCATTTTCTGAGTTTTCTTCTCTTTCAAGATCATACTCATGAGCTTTGAGGTTCTGAAACAGAGTTTGAGTAGACCATATCTTGATATCTTGAGTATCTTTGATGATGGTCTTTTTGAGTCTCCATTTCTTGGTTAGAGAGTCTAAAATCTTCAAGTTTTTCTCTCTATTTGTGTATTTCTTGCCTAGGGACTCAATCTCATTTATGATCTTGGTAAATCTATTGTCTAACTGATCAATAGACTCTTCTGGCTGCATCTTGAAGTGTTCAAACTTCTTTACTGCTGTTGATAGTTTACTTTCCTTGATTAGTTCAGTTCCTTCACAGAGAAGTGCTAGAGCATCCCACATATCCTTAGCTGTCTCACAATTGATTACTTTTGCAATGTACTCATTTGGAAGAGTTTGCATGATATAATCTTGAGCAATGCTGTCAAGATTTGATTGCTTCATCTCTTCTGGTGTGAGGTCCTTCATCGGCTTGGGGGCAAGTTCTCCAACTAGAACTTCTTGATCACCATTTGCAGTGTTGACTGCCATGATGGTGATTGGGCCTTCGGTGATTACTGACCACATCTTGTAGTGGACTGATGTGAGATTCTTCCTCATCCTGATCTTCTAGTAATCATAATCCTCCACTGAAAACTTAGGCAACTTACGCATATTAACACTCATGCTGTATGAGTTTTCAAAAACAAAATTTTCAAAAGAAAAAGATCTGTTCAAGAGGACTACAGAAAGACTCCCTCAAATCTTCTGATAATCTAGAGACAGTAGTCCATTAGAACCACTGCTCTGATACCACTTGTTGGTCCCTGAACGAGTAGTGAATGGGATTAAAGTCTAGAGGGGAGGGGTGAATATACTTTAAAACTTTTTCAAGAGAGTTGGGAACCTCTTCTGATCTCTATGTCAGCTGGACTACAAGTGTGCTGGTCCAGATGACTATAGTGATCTGAATGAAGAGATTATATGCGGAATTATGGTAGGCCTTGTTTAGACTCATTCTTTTTGTTTCTTTTGAAAATGCCAAGTTGTTTACTTAAGGAAAATACTCAGCTGATGCTGGTTTGAAAGTTATGGCCTTGATTTGAAGGTAGTTGAAATCACAGTATGCACTATATAAGATGTATAGAAATGACAGTAATGTAAAGTGCAGAAAGATAAAGAACACCAGGTTTATAGTGGTTCGGATATACGATCCTACGTCCACTCTCACGTCCTAACGTGATGTTTAATCCCTTTAATTTACCAAATATTACAAGGGCTTGTCCTTTATAGTCCCAAGGGTAGGACTTTGAGATCTGAGCAGTCCTAACTGCTACGGTCTCCAAAAGTGATTGTAAGCACTTGAACTTTGCAGGGGTTCAAAAACTTTAACCTTTCGGTGGGGGTTTGGGGTTTTTGAATGTTTCCAACTAATGGTTCAAGCTTATAATATGCTTAACCACTATGCCTAAATCAAAGGATTTACAATATGAATATGATTCAGGTTCTTGGGTTGGATAGAAATCACTTAAGAGCTAGGGATGTTGTTATGGATTCTGGCTTTTGGAGAACTCTTAAAACAGTATGGCTTTTAGCTTGATTGCTTGCTTAGCTTGTTGAATTCTCTCGTTGTAACTTCTTACTTGTGATTTCTCATCCTCTAGTATTTATAATGGTGATTGCTTGCAACTAGCCGTTGGAGTTGACTAGCCGTTGGGGCAATCTTTCCATATTGTCTTGATTCCTTAATTCCAGCTGCTTGATTGCTCCAATCCTGGGATCATGTCAATCTTCTAAGTAAGGTAAGTCTTCATTCGAAATGCAAGATGACTTTGGGAATCAGCCGAGTCCTGGACCAGCACTTAGTCTTCTGATCTGCACTACTAGTCTTCTGACTACTCGTCTGGCCTTGTGCTTTTGTCTTCTGATATCAGTCGAGTAGAACTCTTCTGATCTGGTAAATACTTGTGCTGTATTAGGGCCATGTTCAACTTGGACTCCATCAGATAAGTAGGTATACAAGCACCTTAACTTATCTGGCCTTGAAGGATCTTCTAGTCTTTATGTCTTCTACTCTTCTCATCTTGAGGGAGCGCATGTAATCCGGGACTGTGCTAATCAGCTGATATCCATACAGTTGATCACACAAGACTAGTCTAAGCTGTTCTATACAAAGTCAGCTGATCCTATTACATTTATAAACTCTAAGTGTTTTGGCCATCAAAACTATTCTAACATCAAGTGGGGCTTAGGGTGAATTTACATCCCAACAACAACTTTGATGGATCATTCAGTAACACAACTTTCTTCTTCTTTGGTCCTGGTCCAAAGCCTTCTTCATACAATTCTTCTATATCTTCAGCAGCTTTGGCACCATCAGGGACTTAATCTCAGTAGACTTTTTTGTTTCAGAAGACTTGTCCTTTTTAGCAGTTTTGGACACTTCAGTAGTTTTGTCTTTTTCAGCAACTTTGAGCTTGTTCTTAGGAGAGGGCTCTTCCACAATTCTGAACTCAAGAGGAAGTTCTAGGCTGTTGGGGAAGTTAGTGAATGTTTCAGCCTTTCTTTTGTTTCCCTTGGCCTTCTTGATTTGGCCTCTGGTTTGGACACCTTCAGCACCTTTGTCCAATCCAGAAACTTCTCCTCCTGGTCTCTGCTGGAATCTTGCCCTTTCTTCCTGTGCTGATGCCATAGAAGCCTTCAATGCTATGGCTAACTGCTCTTCTTCATCAATGTCTTCCAAGTTCAGCACTGCTGGCTCTTTTCCCTTATCTTCAGTAGCTTTTTCCTTGCCCTTGTCTGAACCTCCAATAATCAAGGCACCTTTTGCCCTTTCTCTTTCCTTTTCCCCCTTTTTGGCAGCATCAAAGCATTGAGGTTTGAGCTCACTCATGGTTGTAGCCATAGAGGATTGGGCTAGGTTCAGAGACTTCATCTCTTCCAGCAGATATACATTCTCATCATGTATATTCTGCATTCTATCACTGCTCAACCTAAGGAAAGCTAGAACAGGCTTCATCTTTTGCTCAACAACCTCTTCCAAGGTTGCTTTCAGAGATGCATCCAATTGGGCTTTTAAAAGCTCAGTGAGGTTGGCCACTGCACCTTCAGCAATGTTGGCCATCACTTCTTGGAAAAAAATTTCAGATGCAGCCTTGATCATTGCTAGCCTCTGTTCCTCAACTCTTTTCTTTTGAAGTGCAGTCTTCTTTCCAAGGGCTTGCTTGACAGTTAGTCTGAGAGCTTTGACATTTGCATTGTGATTATCTCTCAACAGCTTCTGTTCCTTCTTGACCTCTTCTGAGATGGATTCCATGGTGGTTTTGGCTTTCTGAACTTCAGTGGAAATGGTTTGAAGACTAGATTCCACTCCACTTATCCTTGCTTCCAATGTAGGGAGCACTACATCTTCAGAGCCAGTTAATCTCATCTCCACAGATGCTAGAGTTCTTCCTTGCTCATTCAATGCTCCTGATGTTTCAGCATGAGCAAATTGGACTTGATGAGCTAAGGAGTCCAACTTTTCTGATTGCATCCCAAGCAAGGCTTGTGCTGATCCAGTGTCTACTTGGATGGGTGCATCTGTTATGAACTCATCTGCAAATATTTGGTCAAGAGAGATACCTGCAATGTTAGACAAATAAAAAATGTTAGGGAATAAACACTCATCACCCTCAATTTCTTTTTCATAAGACTCTGATACATCAGCAACCTTCTTCTCATTTTCAACTCTTTCTTTTCTTCCTTCAATAATAATGTCCTTACCCAAGGAATCAGGCCTCCTTTCATCAAGGGATTCTTGAAGTTCAGATCTGACTTCAAGAATAGTCTGTCCTTCCTCACTTATACCACCCTCTATTTGTGGTACACTCACTATCTTAGTAATCACAACCTCTCTTTCATCCTCTACTCCCTCTGATTTTTTAACTAAGTTCTCCTTTTCAACACCTTCACCTAGACCTGCAACATCTCCACCTTCAACAAGGTTCAAAGATGGCAGTTGTGGGGAGATCACAGTGCTTATTTCAGCAGCCACTGAGTCATCCTGAATGAGTAAGGGCTGATCAGTGTCCAACTCTCCTGACACTGAATTGGCCTTAATCAAACCAGCCTCTAAAGTAGGAACCTCAACATCTTTAGGCTGTGCCTTGGGTTCAGAAGAACCTTCATTGGCAGATGTATCTTTGGTTGTGTTACCACCCTTGGTCAACACCTCTGATGAAACAGAGCCTTTCCTACGATAGGTTAAGAGGGGGGTTGAAGGCAGATTGGATTCATAAGGTTTGGGATTGGTTTCAGGAAGGTTGGGTTTTGAGGGGTTTGAGGGATCATCAGGGGAATCATCATCATTTGAGCTACTATCAGGGTGTTTGATGCCCTTAGCTTTTCTTTCCTTCTCCTCAATGATCTTCTCATCTACTAACTTTGCAAACAGATTCTCATCAGTGAGAAATCTTGTTTTTAGCACACCAGCAAAGTGTAGTAGTCTGCTTTCTTCCACTTGCCACCAGTTTGCACCTTTATCTTGGATGACTTGTGATATCTCCATTATAGTTTTGTCTTTCACATCCACAAGCATCCTTAAATCATGGAACATCTTCTGAATTCTTGGAAATTCAGCAAGTTGTGGATACAAACTGTCCACAGTAGCCTTGGCTCCACCTCTGAGCATACTTTCATAAGTATACTCCTCCTCATCTCCACTTGAATAGGGACTTTGGGTTATAGGGGAGTTGGCTCTGTCTTCTCCTAAAATGGGTTCAGGAAGGTTAAGTTCAGGGATGTTGGCTTCAGAAGGGTTGGGTGCAATTGAAGGTACTTCAGTTGCTTTTGAGAGCAATGGATCTGAAGGGGCTTTGCTCAGGGGGGTTGGCTCATGAAGTGCAGCTTCTAAAATCTTGGATTAGTTGAGCATAGATGAGTCAAGGGGTGATTGCAATCTAGTCTCATCTACAGGTAAGTCTGCAAGCACATCTATCCCACTTCTTTGCACACTCCCTTCTGGTGAATATCTTCTTTGCACATCTATCCCACTTCTTTGCACACTCCCTTCTAAAACTCATGTTGGTTTGTGGGGGTAACATGAGTTTCAGGGGAGTTGGGATCAGGATTCTGAGTTTCAGGGAAATTGGCCTCTATTGGTTGACCTTCAGGGACCTTGGATTCTGGAGTTCCAGAACCAGAAGAGTTGGTCCTTGACTTAGACTTGGTTCTGCTTTCAGCTCTGCTCTCCCTTAGAGCAAGTTGTAGAGACTTTTCCTTTTGAAGCTCTAACACCTTTTCAGTAGGTTTGGCCTTTCTTTTGCTAGCCCTGCTGCTCCCACTTCCTTCTCCATCCTTCTCAGGGACAACTTCCCTGATCCTCTTTTCACCCTTAGACTTTTGTCTAGTCTCATTGTATCTCTGCCTCAACTCTTCTGAGTTATCAGAAGGTACATGCACTCCTTCTTCAGCAACTTCTTCAATTTCAGTTGAGGCTCCTGAATTTTCTCCTGAAGGGATTTGAGACACCTTCCTTGTCTTTACAACTCTGGCCTTAGTCCTTTTCTTCAAGTTTGGCTTTTCTTCAGTTTCCTCTTCAGCAGATTTGGCCAATTGCAACCTTCTTTGCTCAGTTTTCTTACTAAGCTTTCTGAACATTATTTTCTGGGCAGGGAGGGGCTTTGCAAAGGTTTTCATTTGTGAATAGTGTGAAAACCTTTCAATCAACAAGCTTGCCCTGGTGCAATACTTGAGTTTTCCTTCCAATAGAACCTTATTGTGAGCTTTAACTTTGAATTTGGCCTTTTCCTTCATCATCTCAGACAAGATGAAGGTCCTCCAATCAAACTTAATGCCCTTGTAACTAGCATCAATAACTGCAGCCATAATTCTGATTCTTGGATGGCTGACCTGCTCCATGCTTCCAGTGTTGCTCAAGAGGCTCTTGGTGGTTACCTCAAAACGATTTAGAAATCTTGGCTTAAGAGTTCTCTTATGTTGTGTTGAAGAGATGGGGCCTGGGACCAATAGCCATTCTTGTGCTATCTCCTCTTCATGGTCAGCACCATAGAATTCTGGATTCCTTCCCTGGGAAGGCAGTCCAAAAGCTCCTTCAAGGTCTTCCTCAGATAATTTCACTCTGTGAAATCTCTCTTCCTCCTCTCCCTCTGCTACATAAGACAGTCTTGTAGCAATTTCACCATCTTCAGTCTTGCCTCTCCACTTGAGAAAAGCAAAGAACTCAGCCATATAGCTCTCCAGACAGGAGCTTGGCCTTTCTTCCATGAACTTCTTAAGTCCAGCTCTTCTCAGCAATCTAAGAGTTGGAGTTACCTCAGGGTCTTCACTTTCAAAAGATACAATAGGCTCAAAGTGAAGGCTGTTCTTGTTGCTTAGATAGCCAAAATCAAGGTCTAGAGCCTTGTTGGAGAAGTCAATGATCATCTCTGGTCTGACTTTGGGAGCCATTGAAGGTTACATAAATGAATTTGAGAGAGTTTGAGAGTGTTTGAAGAAGATGAAAGCTAGGGTTTCGAATACTTGGGAAGAAGTGTTTGTGGGGATTCTTAAGACTTGTGAATATTCTAAAAAGAATGTTTGTCAAGGAGTTGGTGGAGTCTTGAGGCAATTCAACGGTTAACAAAAATGGAAAACAAAATTGGACGGCCATGATTGACTTCAGGGGAGTTGGCCAATTTTGATCCAATGGTTAAAAACCAATGTAACAGTGAGTAATTGGTTTTATTCAAAACGTGGAGGTTATTTAATATTAGTTAATGGTTGGGGAGTTTTCAAGGTAGATCATGTCTTGAAAAAGTGTAATGCAAACAAGAGTTAAATCTTGGCATTAAATGCATGGAAAGTGACCTTTTGGGTGGGAGACAAATTAAATCCCAAAAAGATGATATCTGTATATGGAATGGGACAAATTTCAAAATAGGCAATGATTACCCAAAATAGGTGCTTATCAGACCAAGATTTGGTTTGATAGCTAAGACAACTTATCTGACCCCACTTTGGACAAGTGTCCTGAAAAGATGTGGACAAGTGTCCTGAAAGATTTAGGTCATTTCTTCTGAATTTCAGTAGACTTGACCAAGTCTGCTGAACATCATTTCAGTTCCCTTTCCTCCCATTAACTTTAATAGGATTTACTTGTCCAACTTCCCTGGATCAAGTAATCCCAATTCTGCTGATAGCTCCAGAAATCTTGCCTCTGCAAGTGGCTTAGTCAATATATCAGCTTTTTGATGATCTGTGTGGATTTTCACCAACTTTATGTCTTTCTTCTCCACATGGTCTCTGATGAAATGGTGCTTGATGTCCACATGTTTGCATATAGTGTGCAATACTGGGTTCTGTGATATTGCAATAGCACTGTTGTTGTCACAGAAGATAGGCACTTCAGTAGAGTTGACATTGTAGTCTCTTAGTTGTTGTCTTAACCAAAGAATCTGAGCACAACAACTTCCAGCTGCAACATATTCAGCTTCAGTAGTGGAGGTAGCCACTGTGTTTTGCTTCTTGGAGAACCAAGAAATAAGTTTGTTGCCCAAGAATTGACAAGTGCTTGAAGTGGATTTCCTGTCAATTCTACATCCTCCATAGTCAGCATCTGAGTAGCCAGTTAACTCAATGTTGTCATCAGCAGGGTACCAAAGGCTTAGATTTTCAGTGCCTTTGAGATACCTCAAGATCCTTTTTGCAGCCTCAAGATGGCTTTTCTTGTATTGGGATATAAATTCACCCTAAGCCCCACTTGATGTTAGAGTTTATAAATGTAATAGGATCAGCTGACTATGTATAGAACAGCTTAGACTAGTATTGTGTGATCAACTGTATTGATATCAGCTGATTAACACAGCCCCGACTTACATGCGCATCCTCAAGATGAGAAGAGTAGAAGACATGAAGACTAGAAGATCCTTGTAGGCCAGATAAGTGAAGGTGCTTGTATACCTACTTATCAGATGGAGTCCAAGTTGAAGATGGCTCTAATGCAGCACAAGTATTTACCAGATCAGAAGAGTTCTACTCGACTGATATCAGAAGACAGAAGCACAAGTAGTGCAGATCAGAAGACTTGTAGTGTAGATCAGAAGAGCAGTCAGAAGACTAGTAGTGCAGATCAGAAGACTAGGTGCTCGTCCAGGACTCGGCTGATTCCAAAGTCATCTTGAAATTCAAATGAAGACCTACCTTATTTAGAAGATTGACATGATCCCAGGATTGGAGCAATCAAGCAGCTGGAATCAAGGAATCAAGCCAATATGGAAAGATTGCCCCAACGGCTAGTCAACTCCAACGGCTAGTTGCAAGCAATCACCATTATAAATACAAGAGGATGAGAAATCACAAGCACGAAGTCACAACAAGAGAATTCAACAAGCTAAGCAAGCAATCAAGCAAAAAGCCATATTGTTTTAAGAGTTCTCCAAGAGCCAGAATCCATAAGAACATCCCTAGTTCTTAACTGATTTCTATCCAACCCAAGAACCTGAATCGTATTCATATTGTAAATCCATTGATTTAGGCATAGTGGTTAAGCATATTATAAGCTTGAACCATTAGTTGGAAACATTCAAAAACCCCAAACCCCCCACCGAAAGGTTAAAGTTTTTGAACCCCTGCAAAGTGCAAGTGCTTACAATCACTTGTGGAGACCGTAGTAGTTAGGACTGCTCAAATCTCAAAGTCCTACCCTTGGGACTATAAAGGACAAGCCCTTGTAATTTTTGGTAAATTAAAGGGATTAAACATCACGTTAGGACGTGAGAGTGGACGTAGGATCGTATATCCGAACCACTATAAACCTGGTGTTATTTATCTTTCTGCACTTTACATTATTGTCATTTCCATACATTTTATATAGTGCATACTGTGATTTCAACTATCTTCAAATCAAGGCCATAACTTTCAAACCAGCATAGCTGAGTATTTTCCTTAAGTTTTAAAGTCTATTCACCCCTCCCCTCTAGACTTTAATCCCATTCACTACTCGTTCAGGGACCAACATACTACAAAGGTGATGTCAGGTCTGTTGTCAGTGAGGTAGAGGAGTGAACCAATGATTCCTCTATACTCAGTAGAGTTGGTTGGAATACCACTCTCATCAGGATCCATCTTCCAGTTTGTGTTCATTGGGATCCTTACTGGCTTGCTAGTTGTACATCCAAACTTCTTGATCATTTCTCTGGTGTACTTAGCTTGATTGATGAAGATTCCTTCTTTATATTGCTTGACTTGAAGTCCCAAAAAGAAATTCATCAGACCCATCATGGACATCTCAAACTTGCTTTGCATGAGCTTGGAGAATTTCTCACACAGCTTCTCATTGGGGGATCCAAAAATTATGTCATCCACATAAATTTGGACAAGCAAGATATCCTCTCCTTCAGTGATTCTGAAGAGAGTTCTATCCACGGTTCCTTTGATAAAACCATGATCCAAAAGGAACTGTGACAGGGTGTCATACCAAGCTCTTGGAGCTTGCTTGAGTCCATATAGAGCTTTCTTTAGTCTATAGACTTGGTTTCCAATTTCAAAGCCAGGTGGTTGCTCCACATAGACTTCTTCTTTTAAAACTCCATTCAGGAAGGCACTCTTGACATCCATTTGGTATACTTTGAACCTCTTGTGAGCTGCATAGGCTAAGAAGAGTCTAATTGCCTCTAGCCTTGCCATAGGTGCAAAGGTCTCATCATAGTCAATGCCTTCTGATTGACAGTAGCCTTTTGCTACTAATCTGGCCTTGTTTCTGACAATCACATCATTTTCATTCTTTTTGTTCTTGAACACCCACTTGGTTCCAATAACATCTAGATGTGAAGGTCTATCCACCAGCTCCCATACATCATTTTTGGTGAATTGGTTTAGCTCTTCCTGCATTGCTGTGATCCAGTTTGCATCTTGAAGTGCCTCATCAATGTCTTTTGGTTCCTCTTCTGATAAGAAACAACAAAACATAGCACTTTCACCATGAAAACTTCTGGTTTTGACTCCTATACTTGGATCACCAAGTATCAGATTAGTAGGATGGTCAGATAACCAAGTCCTCCTTTTTCTGATCCCTTCAGTAGAGTTGTCCTCTACTAAAGTTGAGTCACCAGTGTTATAGAATTCAGGATAATTGAATGCAGGATCTAATTCAGGATCATATTCAGGAATGTTGTCCTCAATGTTAGGAACATTAGTATTTTCAACATTTATGGTTCCCCTGGAATATTGGATCCATTAACTACCTCAGCAGAGCCTGCTTCTTCATTGGTAGTTGTTACCTGAGGGTGAACTGGGATTGGATCATTCAGTTCATCATTTCCTTCAGTGGGGTTTTCTTCAGGTATGTTGCCTTCAGGATTGTTGTCCAGTGTAGCATTTTCAGGGAGATTGGCTTGGACAACATCTATGAATTCAGTGTCCTTGTCTTTTAAGCTTAATCTGGTTGTTCTTTGTGTGATTTCTTTAGTGTCCAGGTTTTTGTTCCTGATCTCAAAGATAGATTCATCAAACACAACATGAGGTGTTTCCTCCACAACAAGGGTTTTCTTGTTGTAGACTCTAAAAGCTCTACTGATTTGAGAGTATCCAAGAAATACTCCCTCATCAGCTTTGCTATCAAAGGCTTTCAACTGTTCTTTCCCATTATTGTGAATGAAACACTTACAACCAAATATGTGAAAGTATGACACGTTAGGCAATCTTCCTTTCCAGAGTTCATAGGGGGTTTTGCCTTGCCCCTTAGTAATCAAACATCTATTCTGAGTATGGCATGCAGTATTTATAGCTTCAGCCTAAAACCCCTTAGGTAGATTAGAATCAACAATTAAGGTTCTAGCAGCTTCTTTTAAAGTTATATTCCTTCTTTCTGCAACTCCATTTTGTTGAAGGGTTCTAGCTGCTGAGGTTTCATGAGCTATTCCATTCAGTGTGCAATACTCATTGATGTATGAGTTTATGAACTTAGTGCCTTTATCAGATCTTATCTTGATAATGCTAAGGCTTTTCTCATTTGAGAGTCTCTTTAAAAGTTCAGGCAGTTTGACTTGTGTTTCCTTCTTATTAAGGAGAAATACTACCCATGTGAACCTAGAGAAGTCATCTACTACTACCAATGTGTATTTCCTTCCATTTATGCTTGAAGGGGTAATTGGTCCAAATAAGTCCATATGTAAAAGTTCAAGTACCCTTTCAGTAGAGATGACTGGTTTTCCTTTAAAAGAGGCTCTAATCTGTTTTCCTTCTTGACATGGTTTACACACATGTTCTTTAATGAAAACCTCATTAGGCAGTCCTTTAACTAATGCATTCCTAGCAAGTTTGTTCATTGATTTAAAATTCAGGTGGTTTAGCCTCTTATGCCATAACCAACTTTGTTCACTAGAGCTCTTGGCAATGAAACATGCATCATCAGTAGACTTGTCCCAGTCTGCAAAATACACATTTCCTTTCCTAGTTCCAGTCAATAGAGTTTGTTGAGTCTTATCTTTGATTAAGCACTTTCCACTTGAGAACTCAACATTGAAATCTTTATCACATAATTGACTGATACTTAGGAGATTATATTTGAGACCAGCTACATAAGACACATTGGATACTTTGATGTTACCAATCATCAAAGTACCATAACCTTTTGTTGTTGCTTGTGAGCTGTCTCCAAATGTGACATTTGGGCCTTCTTTTTCAATAAAATCAGTGAGGAGTTCCTTGTTTCCAGTCATGTGCCTTGAACATCCACTGTCAAGGTACCATGCTGACTTTTTGCTCACACTCCTCTTCTTGTGGCCCATAGGTACCTGCAATTAGATAGGTTTAGGTACCCTTTGAGTTTTGGGTCCTGAGAGGTTAGTTGTACCTTTAGGAACCCAAACTTGCCTAATAACCCTGATTGATTCAAGGTGGCTAAGTTGTTTTCCTTGTGAATCAACATACACTGCCTTTCCCTTAAATGCCTTTGGGAAAGTGTGTGTGAAAGTATTAACTTTGTAAGTTTCAGGAGAGTTGTAAAATCTCCTGAACTTATGAGTTCTTTGTGTAACTTGATGAAATCTTTGAGGAAAGGCCTTTTTATGACCATTACCCTTTGGCATGAAGGCTTTTGGTTGGCTCATTTTATTTTGCCTTTGAGGATGGTTGTCCTCAGAAGAGTTGGCCTTGGCTGATTATACCTTAGATAACTCCTCTGAACATTGTTCAGTAGAGTTGCCCTTCCATTGGGTCTACTCTGCTGACCAACATTCCTCTTGTGTTTAAGGAATTTGGCAATTTCCTTAGGTTTGGACCTAGTCTCCTGAAGCACTTGAGTAGGCATTTCATTCATTTTGCCCTTTCCTTTGTTCAGTGGCTGAATTAATTCATTTTCATCTTGTTGTGCCACTGACTTGACAAAGATTTTCTTAGTGTTACTTGTAGAAGCAACACTAAGACAAGGTGAAGATTCAAATGGATCAAAACCTAATCCACTTCTTTGAGCCATATGTCTTTGATAACTTTGAATTTCCTCTATTGCTCTAGAGGATCTGTTCAAAGCAGACATCTTTAATTTAAGGCTCTCTTCACTTGATTTGAGAATGTCATACTCATGTGAGAGGTTTTCAAATTTTGCTTGAAGAATTTTTAATTCAAACTCTTTTCTCTTCTGAGTAAGTAATTGAGCATCAATCTGTCCTTGTTGGTCAACTATCCTGAGATTTGCTTCCTCAAGCTCTCTCAAGACTTGTTGGTACAACTCAATAGATTTAATGTCACCTACTGTCTCAGCAGGTGTTGAAAGTTCAATTGAAATTCTTTCATTTTCTCTCACACAATTGTCAAGAAATTCTTGCAGCTTAGTGAAATCTTCCATTAACTTCCCAAAGGAAAGTTCAAGTTGACTTCACTAGTGTTCTGTGATAGAAATGATGGTGAGCTAGAAGTGGAGGATACCTCATCATCCTCAATAGCCATGTTGCACACATCATCATCATCATCACTGTTTGAGAATAGTCCATCAAAAGAGTTGAAACTTTCAGCATCATCAGATTCTTCACCAGCCATCATGACTTTCCTATTGGTGAACTTTCTGTGTCTTTTTGCTTCTCTTTCTCTTCTTTCCTTAGAGCTCAATTCAGGGCAGTCATACTGGAAGTGCCCTTTCTTTTTGCAATTATAGCACAAGTCTTCATCATCATCCTTCTTGGACTCATCTCTTCCTTTAGATGATGTAGGGTCAGCTCTACTGGACCTTCTTCTATCAGAGTACTTGTCCTCTGATCTTCAGGAGAGTTGTACCTTCTCCTGAATTTGTTGTGTTGGTAGAACTTCTTGTATCTACCAAACCTTGAATTGAGTTTATCAAACCTCCTAGCCATGAGGGCAATCTCTTCCTTCATTTCAGTCTTAGAGGCTGACTTTGATGATCTTGGAGTGCACTGCATTTCCGGTTCAGCAGTTTTGGCTTTAAATGCCACTCCCTTGGTTGGTAGAGAAGACTCCTCAGTTGGCTTTCTTCTATTGAGGTCAAACTCATATGCTTTGAGTTCTGAGAAGATTTGTTGCATGGGCATGGTGTTGGTGTATACTGTAAAGCAAACTTTTAGTGAGCTTTTGTGACGTATATTCGATTTCCTTTTATCTGAAATAAATGGGTTTTCACATTATTGTATTCTTTGTGATTACTTGTATGTCTACTTATCTTGATTTGTAGACGATGTGGTGGGTTTGTAGTCACACAGAAGATCACATTGTCAGTTCCTTGTAAGATATAAACAATATTCACAACTGAGATAGTTATGGACAAAACTATTGGTTTAAGTTGTAGTGTAAACTTGTTAGTGGTTTGTCTTGGCCATTAGTTTATACTAGTGCGCTGTGGCGTATTGAATGGATTATAGATAAGACATGTTCTTCTGTTCTGTCTGTTATGAAGAACTAGAGGTCTTGGTGACTTTTATGATTCTTAACCCTAAGTGTGATATTTAGATATGTGGGGTGCTTGTTCACTACTTTGATGTACCATAGGTGAGAATCTTGGTAGATTCTTCACGCTCCGTATTTTGGGTAGTGGCATCGCTCGCATGATGTCTACTTATTGGCATTAGGGCACCGTGTCCTGTACTTCCAGGCTGATGATGTCCCCTTGAGGAAACTCATAAAAGGATTGTCGTATTAAACCCTGCAGGTGGATTTAATCCGTACAACAACAAGGTTGAGTGGTACTATTCAAGGAATTATAGAAATTAAATATTTAAATAAGTCAGAAGCTTTAATAATTAATGGACGTGCGATATCTTAAACACGGGGAATTATAAAGTCTAATAGAAGCCTTGATTCAGTTCGGGATAGGACGGGAGTGCAACATTAATTCTCTAGTGGAATGAATTAATGTTCTCGGGCCAAATTATATGTTTTGGGCTGAACATAAGAGTATTTGGGCCTGTAAGAAGCCCAAACCCTGTACCTTCTAATGGATCCCTAGTCTGGCCCATGAACTTATGGAGATTATAAATAGGAGCCTCAAAATAGTTTTGAAACCCTAGCACACACGAAATTGAGAAAAACGACTAGGGTTTCAAGGAGACGAAACTGAGGCACCTTCTCTACGTTTGATAGTGCGCCGTCCACCCGGTGTTCGAGCGAGGTTGGGAGACAGGCTAGAAGATCCATAGATTGGAATCAACGTCTCGATCTTCAAGGGTAACGAATCTAAATTATGTTTTAGATGCATGTTTAGGTTTTAATTTGTTATTCATACGTTTGGCATCCGACAACGATCCCGGTGATGGACTGCCTTCGCCGGCGCGTTCCAGCAATTGGTATCAGAGCCTGGATTCGTGGATTGTTGGCTCTGCCTAAAACGTATTATTGTATGATTCAATTTATTTTGTTTCATGTATGTATGCGTTTCTGTTGGTTATGTTTTTTTTTCTTCTATCGCAACCCTAGTGTTATGTAATCGTTTTTCCCACCAGATAATAAGTGTGGGTAGTATAGGACTATTTCATAGATCACTGTAGTAGGGTTTTGCTCGTTTATGTTGTATTTTTTGATCGTGAGAACGGGCGGTGTCGATGGAAGATCTTAAAACAGTAATCTGAGTTTTTCGGGTTATGGCCTTGGACAGTGAAAACTGTTTTGGCCATAACTTTTGACTCGGGTGTCCGTTTTCAGCCCACAAGACCTTTTCAGAAACATCTCGACGAGATCTACAGTAGTCGTAGCTAGGCTGGGACGACGAGTGGCAAGGCCTAATTCAAAAGCCTTGATGAAGTTTTCTGCCAGTTTTTGTCGGTGGACGAGAATTCGAGGTTTTTGCATTGCGTGAGAGGCCGATGCGAGGCATCCGTCCGCGCCACTATTTTTTTTATCATTGTAATAGCTTATAGTAGGCTGTTTTTGATAGGTTTTCAAGGGGTTGCGATAGATGTGCATTTATTTATTTTTGCCTGTGTTTATCGCATCTTGTATTGTTATGGCATGCATGTGTTAATTTTTGTTAATTTGATATGCCAATGAATAATCTTCTTGTTAAAATGACTAAGTGAGATAATTGAATTTTAATTAATTTATAGGCCTCCATAATTGGTCTTTAAGTAAGGTGTATGTTGCTCGTGGTACCTTGGGAGTCTTCCCCTAACGGGTGCAACATTCACGAGCTTACTAGTTAAGACTTCTAATAAAACTGTTTTAATCTTTAGATGAAGTGTGTGATCTTCCCTAACGGATGTGTCATCCATGAGTTAATCAGTAAAGAATAATTCAAGATAACTGTTGTTAAATTGTGGTCATCACTTAGATGTGAATTTTAATATAACCCCCCAACGGGGTCACTGTTCTAGTTCACATGGCCAGTTAAAGTTCGACTGTTAATTTCATGCGTCATAAGGATAAGTTGACGTGATATTGAAATTAAAGACTAAATGTCTGGTCGATTAATACATGTGTAAACGACCACCCTAACGTGGCTGGCACATGTGTTTGTTGGGCTGTTGGACGTTGTGTTGAATATTGGTTTTGAAGGTTTCCAATGTTTTATGCTTCAAACTTATGTGATTTATTGCTTGCATTTTATTTATTTCAGATACATTATGGTGACATTCAACCCACTTATGGTTATCTTAAATCAAAATAAGCTTATTGGTCAAAATTACTTGGATTGGAAAAGAAATTTGGATATTGTCCTAGTTGCTGATGAGTACAAGTTTGTGCTCGATACACCTGCTCCAGCCCCTTTGGAAGCCGAATCTACTGAAGATCAAAGGGAGGCTCATAAGAAGTGGCACAAGGCTGATGAGATGGCTCGTTGTTACATTTTGGCATCGATGTCAAATGTTTTACAACAACAGCATCAAACTATGCCTAGTGCCGCAGCTATGATGTTGAGCCTCAAAGAGCTTTTTGGTGAGAAAGATAGGGCTGCCCGCTTTGAGGCTATGAGGAAGATCATGTCAACCTCTATGCCAGAGGGAGCGTCCGTGAGGGACCACGGTCTCAAGATGATGGAATATCTGAATGAGATTGGGGTTCTCGGAGGGTTAATCGATAATGACACCAAGATCGATATGATCCTACACTCGCTCCCAAAGTCTTTTGAGAACTTCCATGTAAACGCGATCATGAGTAAGAAGGATTATACTTTAACCGAGCTTCTTACGGAATTGGTCGCGGTGGAGGGTCTCATAGGTAAACGACCACAGACCAATGTTACTGTTCAGGCTGGACCTTCTTCGTCTAATGGCAAGAAGAAGAAAAAACCTTTACATAAAAAGGGTGGTGGTGAAAGCAGTGGGAGCAAGAAACTAGCGCCTTCTGGTGGCGTGAAAACGCCGAAGGGCAAATTTTTCAAGTGCAACAAGACGGGACATTGGAAGTCTGACTGTCCTCTCCTGAAAAAGGACAACTTTGGTACGTCTCTCGCTTTAGTTGTTGAAACATGTTTTGCGGCTTGTTCTGCCTTTTCTTGGGTAGTAGATACAGGAGCCACTGACAATGTTTGTTACACCTTGCAGGGGTTTCTGTAGACAAGGGAACTGAGTGAGGGCGAGATTACTATTAGTTTGGGTGCCAATTCAACTAAATGATACATGGGAAGAGGCTAAAAGGGAGTTTGTCTATGACTATTATGTCATTCACAGATGGAATGGAGGAGATGCAAACTCTGCCTTTACTGAGTTCATGCTGGAATACTACAGAGAGTTGTATCAACAATTACTTGCAGCTGCTGACATTGCAAGAATTGAACTCAATGCTCCCAAGCCTATCATCTACATGCCTCCAAAGCTTGATGGATGGATTGACCAAGCAAGGATTCTGAGGGAGTTCACAGAAATTCTGAAGCTGAACAAGATGACCCTTGGACCCAAAGGAACTAACCAGGAAGCCATGGAACTCAAGAGGAGAGTGTGGGCACAATATGGGATGGTGCCACCTCCTGAGGATGATCTCTAAGAATGGCTAAGTCTTCTGACTTTTTCTGGATGAAAAATTATCTTATCTGAAGATATCTTTTGCTATGTGGTCAAATCTGCTGAAGTATTGGACAAACCTGCTGATATGTTGTTT
Organism: Galeopsis tetrahit; assembly: GCA_963675135.1. Classification (NCBI taxonomy): domain Eukaryota; kingdom Viridiplantae; phylum Streptophyta; class Magnoliopsida; order Lamiales; family Lamiaceae; genus Galeopsis; species Galeopsis tetrahit. Next base: position 33,629,977 of record OY776127.1, read on the forward strand.
GCTCTGATATGGTTTAGATTGCTCTGATACAAGAATATATATCTGGAATATTTTGTATTAGCTCTCATACGTGAATAAGTTGTTTTGCTCTGATCTTATGTTTAGTGTGTATTTGTAGTAAAATGTTATCTTGAATTCATGCTCTGATAAGTTATCTTCAACTATCAACATGCCTGTAATGATTGTTATATGAATGATAGTTGAACCACCCTTTGAATCAAGATACATTATTGCAAAAATCTCTCTATGCCTATCCTTGAAACCTATTTACAACAAAAACAGTGAATACACTAACACATTGTCCTTTCAGGAATATTGACCTTAGTCATGTCTTCTGAAGATATATGTAATAGGTGTAGACAAGTCACTTTTGCATAGAATGTGTAGGTTTTGGCATCATCAAAAATGGGGAAATTGTTGGGAATAAAATGATACATGTTTTGATTAAATACCAAAACCCCCTGAGACATGCCCAAGTCAAGATGATTGTGTTCAAAATATGATAGAACACATAGCATAAGGCTAGATGAGAAGCTGATATGTTAGGCAGCTCTTAGATGATTAGATGCACAAGTTGAGGGGGAACCTATGACTTCAAAATGATCAAGATCAAGTCCCCTCAAGGCTCAAAGTCTGGAACAAACTCTAAGGACAAGAAAAACTCCATATGAAACCAAAGGCCTTGATCAGGAAAGTTGTCCAGAAGAGTTATTTCTATGCAAGAAGAAGATTGCAAAGCTCAAAAGGACAAGATTAATCAAATATTATGATCAGGAGAGTTGTCCAGAGAAGTCAACTCTATGTGAAAAGCTCTGATGCTAAAAGACCAAGTATGCTGATCAGGAGAGTTGTCCAGAAGAGTTGTCTCAACAAGATTGAATCAGAACAGATGCTTTAAAGATTGAAGGTCAACTATGCTGAAGAAGCTAGAGACAACCATACCCTAAAGAACCTCATTGAAGCATGCTAAGATCAACCTGAAATGAAATAAAGGGAAAGAGACAAGTCATCTGAAGAAGAGCAAGCCAACCTTGCTGATAAGCAAGAATGCTGATAGTGATAAGAAGAGTTGTCCTGTTGATAAGGAATGTTGTCCTATCATAGGATCAACCTTCAGAAGCCATGTCCAAGTCCTAACAAGAAGTCAAACATTGGGAAAAGTGCTGCAGAAAGAAGACAAAGTCTTACAAGCCGTTTATTACCCAAATAAGGACATGTCACTATCAAGAATCTGTCTTCCAGTTTGAAGAACTCAAGGAAGACATTTATAGTAATTTGGGGCTGCCTCTCCAACGGGCAAATCCTCATTTTGTCTATAAATACAAGGAGTGTGAAGACCATTTGAAGCATCCATTCTACATCCAATTGAGCAACTATTCTGAAAGCTTCAAAGTCTCCAAAAGACATTCTTAGTCTTGAAACACTTCTTCTAAGCTGAATTCACTGTATATCCATACACAAAGCTTAGAGAGATATCCTATCCTTATACACTGATCTTTATTGTAAAGGATATCTCATTAGTTGAAACCTTACTTCAATCCTTACCCCTTTCAAGTGAGAAAGAGAGAAGGTTGTAGTAGTAGAAGTGGTAGGAGCTGACTGTTGAGAGAAGAACAGTTCAGTTCTGAGTTGAGAAGAGGGTACTAGGACTCTAGACATCCTAGGGATCAATTCACCAAGGAGTGGTGTTATTGATCAAGTGCACCTTGGCACTATAAAACAAGTTAATTCCAAGAGTGAAGGAATTATCCTGTTAAATCAGGGAAAGTGGATGTAGGAGCTTGAGTCTCTGAACCACTATAAACTCTTGTGTTGATTTACCTTACAAAGTACTTACATTCATTCAACACTGCACACAAAACTGATATTTCAAAAGATACATATTCAAAGACTGTGCAAACCTGATTTGGACAAGTTCTCTGAAACTAAACTGGACTACTTTGGATTGACAAAGTGATTTCAGAAACTTAAGGAGTCTAAACTTAAAGGGCCAACCACTATTCCGCACATATAACTCCCCTAGATAGTTATTCAACTGAGTACTCAATAGTACTTAGTAGTTTGATTATCTTAGAAGAGTTAATCATCTTCAGCAGAGTTGTCCAAGACAACCTTGCTGAGCTCTGGTTTGATCAAAGTTGAAAAGAATTGCATACAAGTGTATTCCCCCCCGTACACTTGTTATATACTCCTTTCAGGATCAACAAGTGGTATCAGAGCAGGGGTTCAAAGACCACTGCCTCTGAAAATCCATCTTGATTTTCAAAATTCACATATTTGTGTGGTCACTGAACTGATCTCTATCTGAAATCTATTACTTGTTGACTAACTGATTATTCTTGAGATATGGCCAACAATAATGCTGTTCCTCCACCTGCTGTTCAAGGATTGGACAACATGGCCACAAATCCAGTCAATCACATTTCACATCATAAATTGCCCATGTTCTCAATAGACAACTATGATTTCTGGAAAATTAGAATGAGGGCTCATCTTGCATCTCTTCATACTGATATGTTAAGAGTAATCACAAGAGGACCTTTTGTGTTTACCCAAACTAACCCCAGGGTAACAGATGAGCAAAGAGCAGATGTAAGGGAACTGATTCCCAAGGATGAGGATGACTTCACTGCTGATGAAAAGAGGAAAGATAATCTAAATTATCTTTCCATAAATACCCTCTATCAAACAATTCCAGATGCAGTCATGGGAAGAGTCTACCATTGCACCACAGCCAAAGAAATCTGGGATACTCTTGCTGAGATGTGTGAGGGTACAGAAAAGATCAAGGAGAACAAGCTCCAAGTTGCTGTGCAAAAGTTTGAGCAATTCACAATGGAAGCTGATGAATCCATTGATAAGTTTGCTGGTAGATTCACTGATGTGATGAATGAAATCAACTCATTGGGCAAGGTGTACTCCAGGAGAGAAGTTGGACTAAAGATCTTGAGAAGTCTCACTCAAAAGTGGGATGTCTATGCTGTGATGATGCAGAACACCAAAGATCTCTCTTCCATGCCCATGCAACAAATCTTCTCAGAACTCAAAGCCTATGAGTTCGACCTCAATAGAAGAAAACCTGTTGAGGAATCTTCAAATCCTACCAAGGGAGTGGCATTCAAAGCCAAAGTTGCTGAACCTGAAATGCAACCCACTCCCAGATCATCAAAGTCAGTCTCTAAGACTGAAATGAAGGAAGAACTAGCCTTGATGGCTAGAAGGTTTGACAAGCTGAACACAAGGTTTGGTAGATACAAGAAATTCTACCAAGACAACAAATTCAGGAGAAGATACAACTCCCCTGAAGATCAGGCCAAGGACAAAAAGCCTGAAGAGAAGAGATCAGAGGACAAGTACTCTGATAGGAGAAGGTCCAGTAGAGCTGATCCCTCATCATCAAAAGGAAGAGATGAATCCAAGAAGGATGATGATGAAGACCTGTGCTACAATTGCAAAAAGAAAGGGCACTTCCAGTATGACTGCCCTGAACTAAGCTCTAAAGAAATAAGAGAAAGACAAGCTAAAAGAGACAGAAAGTTCACCAATAGAAAAGCCATGATGGCTGGTGAAGAATCTGATAGTGCTGAAAGCTTCAACTCTTTTGATGGACTGTTCTCAAACAGTGATGATGATGATGATGATGTGTGCAACATGGCTCTTGAGGATGATGAGGTATCCTCCACCTCTAGCTCACCATCATTTTTATCACAGAACACTAGTGAAGTCAACTTGAAACTTTCCTTTGGGAAGTTGATGGAAGATTTCACTAGATTACAAGAATTTCATGATAACTGTGTGAGAGAAAATGAAAGATTGGCTATTGAACTTACCAAGAACTCTGAGATAGCTGTTGATGTCAAATCTACTGAGTTGTATCAACAAGCCTTGAGAGAGCTTAAGGAAGCAAATCTCAGGATAGTTGACCAACAAAAGGAGATTGACAATCAACTACTTTCTCAGAAAAGAAAAGACTTTGAACTAAAAATTCTAAATGCCAAGTTTGAAAATCTCTCACATGAATATGATATTCTTAAATCAAGTGAAGAGAGCCTGAAATTAAAGATGTCTGCTTTGAACAAGTCCTCTAGAGCAATAGAGGAAATTCAGAGTTATCAAAGACCTATGGCTCAAAGAAGTGGATTAGGTTTTGATCCATTTGAATCTTCACCTTGTCTTAGTGTTGCCTCTACAAGTAACACTAAGAAAATCTTTGTTAAATCAATAGCACAACAAGCTGAAAATGAAATAATTCAGCCACTGAACAAAGGAAAGGGCAAAATGAATGAAATGCCTACTCTAGTGCTTCAGGAGACTAGACCCAAACCTTTGGAAAAGGTCAAGGCTTCTGAACACAAGAGGAATGTTGGTCAGCAGAGTAGACCCAATGGAAGGGAAACTCTCCTGAACAATGTTCAGAGAAGTTATCCAAGGTATAATCAGCCTAGGCCAACTCATCTGAGAAAGCCTCAGCTGAATAGACCTAAGGAAAACTATCCTCAAAGGCAGAATAAAATGAGACAACCAAAACCCTTCATGCCAAAGGGTAATGGTCCTAAAAATTCCTTTCCTCAAAGATTTCATCAAGCTGCACAAAGGACTCATAAGTTCAGGAGAGTTGACAACTCCCCTGAAATCTACAGAGTTAACACATTCACACATACTTTCCCAAAGGCATTTAAGGGAAAGAAAGTGTATGTTGATGCACAAGGAAAACAACTTAGCCACCTTGAATCAATCAGGGTGATTAGGCAAGTTTGGGTTCCTAAAGGTACAGCTAACCTCTCAGGACCCAAGACTCAAAGGGTACCTAAACCTATCTAATTGCAGGTACCATTGGGCCACAGAAAGAGGAGCATGAACAAAAAGACAACATGGTATCTTGACAGTGGATGCTCAAGGCACATGATTGGAAACAAGGAACTCCTCACTGATTTTATTGAAAAAGAAGGCCCAAATGTTACCTTTGGAGACAGCTCACAAGCAACAACAAAAGGTTATGGTACTTTGATGATTGGTAACATCAAAGTAACCAATGTATCTTATGTAGCTGGTCTCAAATATAATCTCCTAAGTATCAGTCAATTCTGTGACAAAGATTTTAAAGTTGAGTTCTCAAGTGGAAAATGTTTAATCAAGGATAAAAATCAACAAACCTTACTGACTGGAACTAGGAAGGGAAATGTGTATTTTGCAGACTGGGACAAGTCTACTGATGCTGCATGCTTCATTGCTAAGTGCACTAGTGAACAAAGCTGGTTATGGCATAAGAGGCTAAACCATCTGAACTTCAAATCAATGAACAAACTTGCTAGAAATGCATTAGTTAAAGGTCTACCTAATGAGGTTTTCATAAAAGAACATGTGTGTAAACCATGTCAAGAGGGAAAACAGATTAAAGCCTCATTCAAAGGTAAACCAGTTATTTCTACTGAAAGGGTACTTGAACTTCTACACATGGATCTTTTTGGACCAATCACCCCTTCAAGCATAAATGGTAGAAAATACACATTGGTTGTAGTAGATGATTTCTCTAGGTTCACATGGGTAGTATTTCTCCTTAGTAAGAAGGAAACACAAGTTAAACTACCTGAACTTCTCAAGAGACTGTCAAATGAGAAAAGCCTTAGCATTATCAAGATAAGATCTGATAAAGGCACTGAGTTCATAAATTCATACATCAATGAGTATTGCACATCTAATGGTATAGCTCATGAAACCTCAGCAGCTAGAACACCTCAACAAAATGGAGTTGCAGAAAGAAGAAATAGAACATTGAAAGAGGCTGCTAGAACTTTAATTGCTGATTCAAATTTACCTAAGAGGTTTTAGGCTGAAGCCATAAACACAGCATGTCATACTCAAAATAGATGTTTGATCACTAAGGGGCAAGGCAAAACCCCCTATGAGCTCTGGAAAGGAAGAATACCTAAAGTGTCATATTTTCATATATTTGGTTGTAAGTGTTTCATACACAACAATGGGAAAGAAAAATTGAAAGCCTTTGATATTAAAGCTGATGAGGGAGTATTCCTTGGATACTCTCAAATCAGTAGAGCTTTCAGAGTCTACAACAAGAGAACCCTTATTGTGGAAGAAACACCTCATGTTGTGTTTGATGAGTCTATCCTTGAGATCAGAAATGATAATTTGGAACCTGAAGAAATCACACAGAGGACAACCAGATTGAGTCTAAAAGACAAAGACACTGAATTCATAGATGTTGTCCAAGCCAATCTACCTGAACATACCACATTGGACAACTATCCTGAAGGCAATCTTCCTGAGACAAACCCTACTGATGGAAATGGTGAACTGAATGAGCCAATCCCAGTTCACATCCAGGTATCAACTACCAATGAAGAAGCAGTTCCTGCTGAGGTAGTTAATTGGTCAAATAATCAAGGGGGAACTCAAAATGTTGAAAATGCCAATGTTCCTGACATTGAGGACAACACCCCTGATTATGATCCTGAATTAGATCCAGCACTAAATTATCCTGAATTTTATGATCAAAATGACTCAACCTCAGTAGAGGACAACTCTACTGAAGGAATCAGAAAAAGAAGGACTTGGTTGTATGACCATCCTACTGATCTGATACTTGGTGACCCAAGTATAGGAGTCAGAACCAGAAAGTTTCATGGTGAAAGTGCTATGTTCTGTTGTTTCTTGTCAGAACAGGAACCAAAAGACATTGATGAAGCACTTCAGGATGCCAATTGGATTACAGCAATGCAGGAAGAGCTCAACCAATTCACCAGAAATGAAGTATGGGAGCTGGTTGATAGACCTTCACATCAAGATGTTATTGGAACCAAGTGGGTGTTCAAGAACAAAAAGAATGAAAATGATGTGATTGTTAGAAACAAAGCAAGACTAGTGGAAAAAGGTTACTGCCAGCATGAAGGCATTGACTATGATGAGACATTTGCACCTGTGGCAAGGCTAGAAGCAATAAGGCTTTTCCTAGCCTATGCAGCCCACAAGAGGTTCAAAGTGTACCAAATGGATGTCAAGAGTGCCTTTCTGAATGGAGTCTTGAAAGAATAGGTCTATGTGGAGCAACCACCAGGTTTTGAGATTGGAAACCAAGTATACAGGCTGAAGAAGGCTCTATATGGACTCAAACAGGCCCCTAGGGCTTGGTATGATACATTGTCACAGTTCCTATTGGATCATGGATTCACCAAGGGAACTGTGGACAGAACTCTCTTCAGAATCTCTGAAGGAGAGGACATCCTGCTTGTCCAAATTTATGTAGATGACATAATTTTTGGATCCCCTAATGAGAAGCTGTGTGAGAAATTCTCCAAGCTCATGCAAAGCAAGTTTGAGATGTCCATGATGGGGTTGATGAACTTCTTTTTGGGTCTACAAGTCAAGCAATCAAAAGAAGGAATCTTCATCAACCAAGCCAAGTACACAAGAGAGATGATCAAGAAATTTGGGTGTACATCAAGCAAGCCAGTGAGGATCCCAATGAATACTAATTGGAAGATGGATCCTGATGAAAGTGGTGTTCCAACCAACTCCACTGAGTATAGAGGAATCATTGGATCACTCCTCTATCTCACTGCCAGCAGGCCTGACATCACCTTTGCAGTAGGTGTATGTGCAAGGTTTCAAGCAAATCCTAAGAAAAGCCATCTTGAGGCTGCAAAGAGGATCTTGAGGTATCTCAAAGGCACTGAAAATCTAGGCCTTTGGTACCCTGCCATGACAATATTGAGTTAACTGGCTACTCAGATGCTGATTATGGAGGATGCAGAATTGACAGAAAATCCACTTCAGGAACTTGTCAATTCTTAGGCAACAAACTCATATCTTGGTTTTCCAAGAAGCAAAACACAGTGGCTACCTCCACCACTGAAGCTGAATATGTTGCTGCTGTAAGTTGTTGTGCTCAAATCCTTTGGCTGAGACAACAACTCAGAGACTACAAAGTCAACTCTACTGAAGTGCCAATATTCTGTGATAACAATAGTGCCATTGCTATATCACAAAATCCTGTCTTGCACACAAGATGCAAACATGTGGACATCAAGCATCACTTCATTAGAGATCATGTGGAAAAGAAGGATATTAAGTTAGTGAAGATCCACACAGATCATCAAAAAGCTGATATACTAACTAAGCCACTTGCAGAGGCAAGGTTCCTGGAATTATCAGCAGAGTTGGGTCTTCTTGATCCAGGGAAGTTGGACAAATGAGTCCAAAGAAGTTCATTCATTAAGGGGGAAATAAACTCAAACTTCAGCAGACTTGGTCAAGTCTACTGAAACTCAGAAAAGATGACCTTACTTCTTCAGGACACTTGTCTCTTGATATTCAGGACACTTGTCCACATCTTTTCAGGATACTTGTCCATGTAGGGTCAGATAAGTTGTCTTGGCTATCAAACCAAATCTTGGTATGATAAGCACCTATTTTAGGTGATCAAAGCCTATTTCGAAATCTGTCCCATTGAAATACAGTTTTCACCTTTCTGGGATTTAATTTGTCTCCCACCCAAAAGGTCACTTTCCATGCATTAAATGCTAAGATTTAACTCTTGTTTGCATTAAACTATTTGGGACATGATCTATCTCGAAAAACCCCCAGCCTTAAACAAACATTAAAAACCACCCACGTTTTGAATAAAACAGTTCTTTCACTTTTACATTGGTTTTTGACCATTGGATCAAAACTAGCCAACTCCCCTGAAATCAATCCTAGCCGTCCATTTTGGATTTCCATTTTTGTCCACCTTTGAATTGCATCAAGACTTCACCAACTCATTGACAAACATTCTTTTTAGAATATTCACAAGTCTTAAGATCCCTCTCAAACACTTCTTCCCCAAGTATTCGAAACCCTAGCTCTAAATTTCTTCAAACTCTCTCAATCTCTATCAAACTTTTCTCTGTAACTTTCAAATGGCCCCCAAAGTTAGACCAGAGATGCTCATTGATTTCTCCAATAAGGCTCTAGACCTTGATTTTGGCTACCTGAGCAACAAAAACAACCTTCATTTTGAGCCCATAGTATCCTTGAGAGTGAGGATCCTGAGATCAAACCAACTCTAAGATGGCTGAGAAGAGCTGGTTTGCAAAAGTTCATGGAGGAAAGACCAAGTTCATGCTTGGAAGGTTACATGGCTGAATTCTTTGCCTTTCTCAAGTGGAGAGGTCAACCTGCAGATGGTGAAGTTTCCACAAGGTTGTCATATACTGCAGAAGGAGAGGAAGAAGAGAGATTTCATAGAGTGAAATTCTCTTCAGAAGATATTGAAGGAGCCTTTGGATTGCCTAATGAGGGAAGGAATCCAGAAGTTTATGGTACTGGCCATGAAGATGAAATAGCTCAAGAATGGTTATTGGTTCCAGGCCCCATTTCTTCAACTCAAAACAAGAAGACTCTCAAGCCAAAATTTCTCAACCTCTTTGAGGTAGTTGCTAAGAGTCTCTTGAGCAACACTGGAAGCTTGGAGCAGGTCAGCCATCCAAGAATCAGAATCATGGCTGCTGTGATTGATGCTAGTGACAAAGGCATCAAATTTGATTGGAGAACCTTCATCATGTCTGAGATGATGAAGGAAAAGGCTAAATTCAAAGTGAAAGCTCACAACAAAGTTGTGCTAGAAGGGAAACTCAAGTATTGCACCAAGGCAAGCTTGTTAATTGAGAAATTCTCCCATTACTCTCAGATGCAAACATTTGCAAAGCCCCTTCCAGCCCAAAAGATTCTGTTCAGGAAGCTCAGCAAGAAAACTGAGCAAAGAAGGATGCTTATGGCCAAACCTGCTGAAGAACAGGTTGTAGAAAAGCCTAAGATGAAGAAGAGAACCAAGGCCAGAGCTGTTAAAACAAGGAAAATGTCTCAATTATCTTCAGGAGAAGCCTCAGGAGCATCAGCTGAAGTTGATGAAGTGGCAGAAGAGGGAGTAAGTGTGCCTTCTGATCACTCAGAAGAGTTGAGGTTGAAGTATAATGAGACAAGGCAGAAGAAGAAAGGAGATAAGAGGATCAGGGAAGTTGTCCCTGAAAAGGAAGGTGAAGGAAGTGGGAGCAGTAGGGCTAGCAAGAGAAGGGCCAAACCTACTGAAAAGGTGTTAGAGATGCAGGAAGAAAGGTCACTACAATTGGCTCTCAAAGAGAGCAGAGCTGAAAGCAGGACCAAATCTAGGTCAAGGACCAACTCATCTGGTTTTGGAACTCAAGAATCCAAGATCCCTGAAGGTCAACCTTTAGAGGCCAACATCCCTGAGTTTTAGAATCCTGAGCCCAACTCCCCTGAAACCCATGTTACCCCTTCCAACCAACCCTTTACCCCTGTAGATCTCACTAAGAGATATTCTCCAGAAGGGAGTATGCAAAGAAGTGGCATTGATGTGCTTGCAGATTTAGCAGTAGATGAGACAAGACTCCTGTCTCCTCTTGACTCATCCATGCTCAATTATTCAAAGCTCTTAGAACATGCAGTCAATGAGCCAACCCCCCTGAGTAAAGCCCCTTCAGACCCATTGCTCTCAAAAGCAACTGAAGCACCTTCTACTGCACCAAACCCTTCTGAAGCAAACATCCCTGAAGCCACTCTAGGAGAACCCAGAGCCAACTCCCCTATAACCCAAAGTCCCCACTCAAGTGGAGATGAGGAGGAGTATACTTATGAAAGTATGCTCAGAGGAGGAGCAAAAGCTACTGTGGACAGTTTGTATCCACAACTTGCTGAATTTCCAAGAATTCAGAAGACATTTCATGATCTAAGGATGCTTGTTGATGTAAAAGACAAGTCTATGATGGAGATATCACAAGTCATCCAAGATAAGGGTGCAAATGTTGGTGTATACTGTAAAGCAAACTTTTAGTGGGCTTTTGTGACGTATATTCGATTTTCTTTTATCTGAAATAAATGGTTTTTCACATTTTTGCATTCTTTGTGATTACTTGTATGTCTGCTTATCTTGCATTGTAGACGACGTGGTGGGTTTGTAGTCACACAGAAGATCACATTGTCAGTCCCTTGTAAGATATAAACAATATTCACAACTGAGATAGTTATGGACAAAACTATTGGTTTAAGTTGTAGTATAAACTTGTTAGTGGTTTGTCTTAGCCATTAGTTTATACTAGTGCGCTGAGGCGTATTGAATGGATCACAGATAAGACATGTTCTTCTGTTCTGACTGTTATGAAGAACTAGAGGTCTTGGTGACTTTTATGATTCTTAACCCTAAGTGTGATATTTAGATGTGTGGGGTGCTTATTCACTACTTTGATGTATCATAGGTGAGAATCTTGGTAGATTCTTCACGCTCCGTATTTTGGGTAGTGGCATCGCTCGCATGATGTCTACTTATTGGCATTAGGGCACCGTGTCCTGTACATCCAGGCTGATGATGTCCCCTTGAGGAAACTCATAAAGGATTGTCGTATTAAACCCTGCAGGTGGATTTAATCCGTACGACAACAAGGTTGAGTGGTACTACTCAAGGAATTATAGAAATTAATTATTTAAAGAAGTCAGAAGCTTTAATAATTAATGGACGTGCGATATCTTAAACACGGGGAATTATAATGTCTAATAGAAGCCCTGATTCAGTTCGGGATAGGATGGGAGTGCAACATTAATTCTCTAGTGGAATGAATTAATGTTCTCGGGCCAAATTATATGTTCTGGGCTGAACATAAGAGTAGTTGAGCCTGTAAGAAGCCCAAACCCTATACCTTATAATGGATCCCTAGTCTGCCCCATGAACTTATGGAGATTATAAATAGGAGCCTCAAAATAGTTTTGAAACCCTAGCACACACGAAATAGAGAAAAACGGCTAGGGTTTCAAGGAGACGAAATTGAGGCACCTTCTCCACGTTTGATAGCACGCCGTCCACCTGGTGTTCGAGCGAAGTTGGGAGACAGACTAGAAGATCTGCAGATTGGAATCAACGCCTCGATCTTCAAGGGTAACAGATCTAAACTATGTTTTAGAAGCATGTTTAGGTTTTATTTATTTATTTATACGTTTGGCATCCGACAACGATCCTGGTGACGGACCGCCTTCGCCGGCGTGTTCCAGCAATTGGTATCAGAGCCTGGATTCGTGGATTGTTGGCTCTGCCTGAAACGTATGATTGTATGATTCAGTTTATTTTGTTTCACGTATGTATGCGTTTCTGTTGGTTAATTTATTTTTTCTTCTATCGCAACCCTAGTGTTATGTAATCGTTCTTCCCACCAGATAATAAGTGTGGGTAGTATAGGACTTTTTTATAGATCACTGTAGTAGGGTTTTGCTCGTTTATATTGTAATTTTTGATCGTGAGAACGGGCGGTGTCGATGGAAGGTCTGAAAACAGTAATCTGAGTTTTTCGGGTTATGGCCTTGGACAGTGAAAACTGTTTTGGCCATAACTTTTGACTCGGGTGTCTGTTTTCAGCCCACAAGACCTTTTCGGAAACGACTCGACGAGATCTACAGGAGTCACCGCTATGCCGTGACGACGAGTGGCGAGGCCTAATTCAAAAGCCTTGATGAAGTTTTCTGCCAGTTTTTGTCGGTGGATGAGAATTCGAGGTTTTTCCATTGCGTGAGAGGCCGATGCGAGGCATCCGTCCGCGCCACTGTTTTTATCATTGTAATAGCTTATAATAGGCTGTTTTTGATAAGTTTTCAAGGGGTTGCGATAGATGTGCATTTATTTATTTTTGCCTATGTTTATCGCATCTTGTATTGTTATGGCATGCATGTATTAATTTTTGTTAATTTGCTATGCCAATGAATAATCTTCATGTTAAAATGACTAAGTGAGATAATTAAATTTTAATTAATTTATAGGCCTCCACAATTGGTCTTTAAGTAAGGTGTATGTTGCTCGTGGGACCTTGGGAGTCTTCCCCTAACGGGTGCAACATTCACGAGCTTACTAGTTAAGACTTCTTATAAAACTGTTTTAATCTTTAGATGAAGTGTGTGATCTTCCCTAACGGATGTGTCATCCATGAGTTCATCAGTAAAGATTAATTCAAGATAACTGTTGTTAAATTGTGGTCATCACTTATATGTGAATTTGAATATAACCCCCCAACGGGGTCACTGTTCTAGTTCACATGGCCAGTTAAAGTTCGACTGTTAATTTCATTCGTCATAAGGATAAGTTGACGTGATATTGAGATTAAAGACTGAATGTCTGGTCAATGAATACATGTGTAAACGACCACCCTAACGTGGCTTGCATATGTGTTTGTTGGGCTGTTGGAGGTTGTGTTGAATATTGGTTTTGAAGGTTTCCAATGTTTTATGCTTCAAACTTATGTGATTCATTGCTTGCATTTTATTTATTTCAGATACATTATGGTGACATTCAACCCACTTATGGTTATCTTAAATCAAAATAAGCTTGTTGGTCAAAATTACTTGGATTGGAAAAGAAATTTGGACATTGTCCTAGTTGCTGATGAGTACAAGTTTGTACTCGATACACCTGCTCCTGCCCCTTTGGGAGCTGAATCTACTGAAGAGCAAAGGGAGGCTCATAAGAAGTGGCACAAGGCTGATGAGATGGCTCGTTGTTACATTTTGGCCTCGATGTCAAATGTTTTACAACAGCAGCATCAAACTATGTCTAGTGCCGCAACTATGATGTTGAGCCTCAAAGAGCTTTTTGGTGAGAAAGATAGGGCTGCCCGCTTTGAGGCTATGAGAAAGATCATGTCAACCTCTATGCCAGAGGGAGCGTCCGTGAGGGACCACGGTCTCAAGATGATGGAATATCTGAATGAGATTGAGGTCCTCGGAGGGTTAATCGATAATGACACCAAGATCGATATGATCCTACACTCGCTCCCAAAGTCTTTTGAGAACTTCCGTGTAAACGCGATCATGAGTAAGAAGGATTATACTTTAACCGAGCTTCTTACGGAATTGGTCGCGGTGGAGGGTCTCATGGGTAAACGACCACAAGCCAATGTTACTGTTCAGGCTGGACCTTCTTCGTCTAATGGCAAGAAGAAGAAAAAGCCTTTACAGAAAAAGGGTGGTGGTGAAAGCAGTGGGAGCAAGAAACTAGCACCTTCTGGTGGCGTGAAAAAGCCGAAGGGCAAATGTTTCAAGTGCAACAAGACGGGACATTGGAAGTCTGATTGTCCTCTTTTGAAAAAGGACAACTCTGGTACGTCTCTCGCTTTAGTTGTTGAAACATGTTTTGCGGCTTGTTCTGCCTTTTCTTGGGTAGTAGATACAAGAGCCACTGACCATGTTTGTTACACCTTGCAGGGGTTTCTGCAGACAAGGGAACTGAGTGAGGGCGAGATTACTATTAGTTTGGGCAATGCTGCGATAGTATCAGTGGTTGCAGTGGGAGACGTGCACTTATGTTTTTCTAATTCTATTTTAGTATTAAAGAACGTTTTATACGTGCCGAATTTTCGGAGAAATTTAATTTCTGTTTCGAAGTTATTTTTGGATGGATGCTCAGTTGTTTTTAATGACAATGTTGTTATTATGAGAAATGACTCTTTAATATGTTCTGGCACGTTAGAAAACAATCTTTATACTATTACGTGTGCATATCATACTGTGACTGAAGCTCATTCATCATCATCATTAAATAAGAGAAAGGAACCTTCTAAGTTGAATCAAACATACCTTTGGCATCTAAGATTGGGTCATGTCAACCTAAGAAGGATTCAAAGACTAGTAAGTAGTGGGTTTTTGGAGTCTCTCCAAGTGGAACCATTCTCAGTCTGCGAATCCTGTTTGGAAGGCAAGATGACCTCGAGGCCTTTTAAGGCCAAGGGTAATAGGGCTAATGATGTGTTGGAATTGATTCACTCTGATTTGTGTGGGCCTATGACAGTTCAAGCTAGAGGAGGCTTTGAGTACTTCGTCACTTTCATTGACGATTACTCAAGATATGGATACATCTACCTGATTCGCCACAAGTCTGAATGCTTTGGCAAGTTCAAAGAATTTAAGGCAGAAGTGGAGAACCGTCATGGTAAGAGTATCAAGTCACTGCGTTCTGATCGTGGTGGCGAGTACCTTAGCAATGAATTTAGGCAATACTTATTAGAGAACGGGATTAGATCCCAGCTCTCCGCGCCTGGTACTCCGCAACAGAATGGCGTGGCTGAGAGAAGGAATAGGACTCTATTAGATATGGTGAGATCGATGATGAGTTATGCTTCATTACCTACCTCTTTTTGGGGTTATGCCTTGGAAACAGCAGCGTGCCTTCTAAATTATGTACCTTCTAAAGTGGTTCCAAAAACCCCGATTGAATTGTGGTCTGGGCGAAAGCCTAGTCTAAACCACATTCGGATTTGGGCTTGTCCAGCACATGTGCTGAACAAGGAAGCTGATAAGTTGGCACCTAGAACTGAAGTACGGTTGTTTGTAGGATACCCTAAGGGAACGAGAGGTGGTTATTTTTATAGTTCTAATGATCAGAGGGTGGTGGTGAGTACCAATGCCCAATTTTTAGAAGAAGACTATATGAATGAGCATAAGTCCAATACTGAGATCATTCTAAATGAGTTGAGAGGAGACAATGGCACACCGAGTGTGCAAGAGGAAATACCACAAGAGACTACAAAACGTGGCGACTCTGATGAACCTTTGTATACATTGCCTCGTCGTAGTGGGAGGGTTGTTCGCCAACCTGATCGTTTCATGTTTGTGGGAGAGTCTATTGACTTGATTCCAAGCGATGAACATGATGATAACGACCCCTGGACATACAAAGAGGCAATCAAAGACAAAGATGCAGAGTCTTGGCACAAGTCCATGGATTCAGAAATTGAATCTATGGATGCTATGGAAGTGTATGACCTAAGTGAACTTCCCCACGATAAGAAAGCTGTTGGGTGTAAGTGGGTCTACAGACGTAAGAGAGGGTCTGATGGGCAGATTACTGCTTTTAAAGCACGGTTGGTGGCAAAGGGTTTTACCTAGAAAGAAGGAATCGACTATGACGAGACCTTCTCACCAGTAGCCATGCTAAAATCGATCCGGATTCTCTTATCCATAGCTAATCACATGAACTATGAGATTTGGCAA
Organism: Galeopsis tetrahit; assembly: GCA_963675135.1. Taxonomy (NCBI): domain Eukaryota; kingdom Viridiplantae; phylum Streptophyta; class Magnoliopsida; order Lamiales; family Lamiaceae; genus Galeopsis; species Galeopsis tetrahit. The sequence goes on from OY776127.1 coordinate 33,646,012, forward strand.
ATGGATGTTAAGACAGCTTTCCTTAATGGAAATTTGGATAAGGACATCTATATGCAGCAACCCGAGGGTTATGTGAAGAAAGGCCAAGAGCATCTAGTCTGGAAGCTGAAAAAGTCTCTTTATGGGCTAAAACAAGCTTCCAGGTCTTGGAACATTCGTTTTGATGAGGTGATCAAATCTTTTGGATTTGAACAATGTCAAAATGAAAGTTGTGTGTACCAGAAGAGTGACAAAGACGTAGTGGTATTCTTAGTACTATACGTAGATGATATTCTTCTTATTGGCAACAATGTGAAAGTATTATCAGACGTAAAGGTGTGGCTTTCAGAACAGTTTCAAATGAAGGATATGGGAGAAGCATCGTACATTCTTGGTATTAAGGTCACTCGTGATCGAAAAAAGAGAATGTTGTGTTTATCTCAAGCGTCTTACATTGATACTGTGATTGCTCGTTTTGGCATGCAGAATTCCAAGAAGGGTGTACTACCTTTCAGACATGGAGTCCCTCTATCTAAAGATATGTGTCCTAAGACACAGAAGGAGATAGAGGAGATGGCTAAGGTTCCTTATGCTTCGGCTGTAGGAAGCCTTATGTATGCGATGCTGTGTACGAGGCCTGATATTTGTTATGCAGTCGGCATGGTAGCAAGATATCAGTCTAACCCTGGTCAAGGACACTGGACTGCTGTTAAGCATATTCTCAAGTACTTGAAAAAGACTCGAGATTATATGCTAGTATACCAGTCAAATAGTTTGATTCCTTTGGGTTATACCGATTCAGATTTCCAAGCTGATCGAGATGAACGGAAGTCAACCTCGGGTTATGTGTTTATGCTGGGAGGCGCAGCCATATCTTGGAGAAGTGTGAAGCAGAAATGCATCGCGGGCTCCACTATGGAAGCCGAGTACGTAGCTGCCTCAGAGGCCGCAAAGGAGGCTGTCTGGCTGCGTAATTTCTTTCTGGAATTAGGGGTATCTCAGAGTATGCCGATGTGTATCACTGTTTATTGTGATAACGCAGGTGCAGTGGCAAACTCGAAAGAACCTAGAGCCCATAGAGCAAGTAAACACATAGAGCGAACGTACCACATTATACGAGATATCGTAAATCGAGGAGACGTGGCTGTAGCTAAGATTGCGTCGTTGGATAACTTGGCTGATCCTTTCACAAAGACGCTGGCAATAAAAATCTTTGAGAAACATGTAGAGGGTCTTGGTTTACGATGTATTACAAGCTAGACTTTGAGTATAAGTGGGAGAAATGTTGATGTCTTTATGTGTATACTAAAAGTTAAGCTTTAGTATAAGTGGGAGATTGTTGGTGTATACTGTAAAGCAAACTTTTAGTGGGCTTTTGTGACGTATATTCGATTTCCTTTTATCTGAAATAAATGGTTTTTCACATTTTTGCATTCTTTGTGATTACTTGTATGTCTGCTTATCTTGCATTGTAGACGATGTGGTGGGTTTGTAGTCACACAGAAGATCACATTGTCAGTCCCTTGTAAGATATAAACAATATTCACAACTGAGATAGTTATGGACAAAACTATTGGTTTAAGTTGTAGTATAAACTTGTTAGTGGTTTGTCTTAGCCATTAGTTTATACTAGTGCGCTGAGGCGTATTGAATGGATCACAGATAAGACATGTTCTTCTATTCTGACTGTTATGAAGAACTAGAGGTCTTGGTGACTTTTATGATTCTTAACCCTAAGTGTGATATTTAGATGTGTGGGGTGCTTGTTCACTACTTTGATGTATCATAGGTGAGAATCTTGGTAGATTCTTCACGCTCCGTATTTTGGGTAGTGGCATCGCTCGCATGATGTCTACTTATTGGCATTAGGGCACCGTGTCCTGTACATCCAGGCTGATGATGTCCCCTTGAGGAAACTCATAAAGGATTGTCGTATTAAACCCTGCAGGTGGATTTAATCCGTACGACAACAAGGTTGAGTGGTACTACTCAAGGAATTATAGAAATTAATTATTTAAAGAAGTCAGAAGCTTTAATAATTAATGGACGTGCGATATCTTAAACACGGGGAATTATAATGTCTAATAGAAGCCCTGATTCAGTTCGGGATAGGACGGGAGTGCAACATTAATTCTCTAGTGGAATGAATTAATGTTCTCGGGCCAAATTATATGTTCTGGGCTGAACATAAGAGTAGTTGGGCCTGTAAGAAGCCCAAACCCTATACCTTCTAATGGATCCCTAGTCTGGCCCATGAACTTATGGAGATTATAAATAGGAGCCTCAAAATAGTTTTGAAACCCTAGCACACACGAAATAGAGAAAAACGGCTAGGGTTTCAAGGAGACGAAATTGAGGCACCTTCTCCACGTTTGATAGCACGCCGTCCACCCGGTGTTCGAGCGAAGTTGGGAGACAGACTAGAAGAACTGTAGATTGGAATCAACGCCTCGATCTTCAAGGGTAACAGATCTAAACTATGTTTTAGAAGCATGTTTAGGTTTTATTTATTTGTTTATACGTTTGGCATCCGACAACGATCCTGGTGACGGACCGCCTTCGCCGGCGTGTTCCAGCAGCAAACTGGTGGCAAATAGAGGAGAACAGATTGCTAAACTTTGCTGGAGTTTCAAAGACAAGATTTCTCATTGATGAGGAAAGTTTTGCAAAGCTAGTAGCTGATAAAATTGAGGAGGAGAAAGAAAGGAAAGCTAAGGGAATCAAACACCCTGACAGTAGCTCAAATGATGATGATTCCCCTGATGATCCCTCAAATCCTTCTAACCCCAACCCTCCTGAAACCCCTCAAGCCAACCTCCCTGAACCTTCTCAACCCAAGTCTTCTATAGCAGACAGACTTTTAAATCCTCCTAGAACCTATCATAGGAAAGGCTCTGTATCTTCAGAGGTGTTGACCAAGGGTGGTAACACAACCAAAGACACATCTGCCAATGAAGGTTCTTCTGAACCCAAGGCACAACCTAAAGATGTTGAGGTTCCTATGCTAGAGGCTGGTTTGATTAAGGCCTATTCAGTGTCAGAAGAGTTGGACACTGATCAGCCCTTAATCATTCAGGATGACTCAGTGGCTGTTGAAATAAGCACTGTGATCTCCCCACAACTGCCATCTTTGAACCTTGTTGAAGGTGGAGATGTTGCAGGTTTAGGAGAAGGAGTTGAAAAGGAGAAGTTAGTGGAAAAATCAGAGGGAGTAGTAGATGAGAGAGATGTGGTGATCACTAGAATAGTGAGTGTACCACCAAATGAGGGTGATATAAGTGAGGAAGGGCAGGCTATTCTTGAAGTCAAATCTGAACTTCAGGAATCCCTTGATGAGAGGAGGCCTGTTCCTTTAAGTGAGGAAACTATTAAAGAAGGGAGAAAAGAAAGAGTTGAAAATGAGAAGAAGGCTGCTGATGTATCAGAGTCTTATATAAAAGAAATAGAGGGTGATGCGTGTCGATTTCCTAACTTGTTTGATCTGTCTACTGTTGCAAGCATTTCCCTTGACCAAATTTTTGCAGATGAGTTCTTAACAGATGCACCTATCCAAGTAGATACAGGCTCAGCTCAAGCCTTACTTGGAATGCAATCAGAGAAATTGGACTCCTTGGCTCATCAAGTCCAATCTGCTCATGCTGAAACATCAGGAGCATTGAATGAGCAAGGAAGGACCCTAGCATCTGTAGAAATGAGGCTCACTGGCTCTGAAGATGTTGTGCTCCCAACTTTGGAAGCAAGGATGAGTGGTGTGGAAACTGGTCTCCAAACCATTTCCACTGAAGTACAAAATGCCAAATCCACCATGGAAGCCATCTCAGAGGAGGTCAAGAAGGAGCAAAAGTTGCTGAGACACAATCATAATGCCAATGTCAAGGCTCTCAGGCTAACTGTCAAGCAAGCTCTTGGAAAGAAGACTGCATTACAAAAGAAAAGAGCTGAAGAGTAAAGGATAGCTATGGTGAAAGCAGCCTCTAAAAATTTTTCCCAAGAGGTATTGGCCAACATTGCTGAAGGTGCAGTGGCCAACCTCACTGAGCTTCTCAAAGCCCAACTGGATGCATCCCTGAAAGCAACCTTGGAGGAGGTTGTTCAACAAAAGATGAAGCCTGTTCTAGCTTTCCTTAGCTTGAGCAGTGATAGGATGCAGAATATACATGATGAAAATGTATATTTATTGGAAGAGATGAAGTCCCTAAACCAGGCCCAATCCCTAATGGCCACAACTATGAGTGAGCTAAAACCCCAGTGTTTTGATGCTGCCAAAAAGGGGGAAAGGGAAAGAGCTAGAGCAAAAGGTGCCTTAGTGATTGGGAGCCCAGTCAAAGGGAAAGACAAAGCTACTGAATGAAGAAGAGCAATTGGCACTTGCATTAAAGAACTCTATGGCCTCAGTTCAAGAAGAAAGAATAAGGCTACAACAGAGACCAGGTGGTGAGGTGTCTGGTTTGGACAAAGGTGATGAAGGTGTCCAAACTAGAGGAAAGATCAAGAGGGCAAAAGGAAAGAAAAGGCAAGTTGAAACTTTCACTGACTTTCCTAGCAGTCTTGATCTTCCACCTGAATTCAGAATTGATGAAGATGAGCCTACATCAAAGAAGACCAAAACTGCTGAAAAGGACAAGTCCTCTGAATCTGCCAAAAGTGCTGAAGGTCCCAAGTCCACTGAAGACATTGAAGAACTATTTGCTGAAGGATTTGGACCTGAACCTAAGAAGAAGACAAATGTTCTAGCTCATGATCCATCAAAGTTGTTTCAGGAAGGGTATGGCAAAGACCCTGAAACACAACAGAAATTGGCCATGATGAAGGCCCAAGAGAAAATGGATCTGTTAGAGGAAGCACAAAGAGCAAGAGACAAGAGAAGAGCTAACTTTCAGAAACCAAGAAGAAGGAGAGCAACCTACAGCAAGATGAAGCCTCAACTTCTAATCCCAATGGACACCAAATATCCACACTTGGATAAATGGGTGCCAATTCAACTAAATGATACATGGGAAGAGGCTAAAAGGGAGTTTGTCTATGACTATTATGTCATTGACAGATGGAATGGAGGAGATGCAAACTCTGCCTTTACTGAGTTCATGCTGGAATACTACAGAGAGTTGTATCAACAATTACTTGCAGCTGCTGACATTGCAAGAATTGAACTCAATGCTCCCAAGCCTATCATCTACATGCCTCCAAAGCTTGATGGATGGATTGACCAAGCAAGGATTCTGAGGGAGTTCACAGAAATTCTGAAGCTGAACAAGATGACCCTTGGACCCAAAGGAACTAACCAGGAAGCCATGGAACTCAAGAGGAGAGTGTGGGCACAATATGGGATGGTGCCACCTCCTGAGGATGATCTCTAAGAATGGCTAAGTCTTCTGACTTTTTCTGGATGAAAAATTATCTTATCTGAAGATATCTTTTGCTATGTGGTCAAATCTGCTGAAGTATTGGACAAACCTGCTGATATGTTGTTTGCTCTGATATGGTTTAGATTGCTCTGATACAAGAATAGATATCTGGAATATTTTGTATTAGCTCTGATACGTGAAGAAGTTGTTTTGCTCTGATCTTATGTTTAGTGTGTATTTGTAGTAAAATGTTATCTTGAATTCATGCTCTGATAAGTTATCTTCAACTATCAACATGCCTGTAATGATTGTTATATGAATGATAGTTGAACCACCCTTTGAATCAAAGGCCTTGATCAGGAAAGTTGTCCAGAAGAGTTATTTCTTGGTAAATGAGATAGAATCTCTGGGCAAGAAATATACAAATAGAGAGAAAAATCTAAAGATTTTAGACTCTCTAACTAAGAAATGGAGACTCAAGAAGACCATCATCAAAGATACTCAAGATATCAAGGAGTGGTCTGCACAGACTCTATTTCAGAACCTAAAAGCTCATGAATATGATCTTGAAAGAGAAGAAAACTCAGGAAGTGATGAACCTACTGCAACCCCATCTACTTCCAAGACTGTAGCTTTCAAGGCAGCAAATACAAAAGCTGCAAGCACCTCATCTGGCAAGACCTCTCTGAAAACAGAAGACTTTGAAGGATCAGACATGAGTCTGAAAGAGCAAATGGCCCTTATGATCAAAAGATTCGAAAGGATGAACACTCTCAACAGCAAATATAGAAAATTCTATAGAAACTACAAAGATAGAAGAGCCAGTTCACCCTCTAGAGGCTCCATAGAAAGAACACCAGAAAGGTATCCTAGAAAGGATATGGAGTCATCTGACAGCCGAGGCTCCAGAAGAAGAGATGCCACTCCTCCAAGGAAAGGCAGCACAAATCAAAAACCAGGAGCATGCTTCAATTGTCGCAAACCAGGACATTATGTCTATGAATGCCCTGAGCTGGATGACAAAGAAGAAAGAAGGCCAAGAAGAAGAACTTCAGACAAGCAAGCAATGGTGACTGAAGAATCTGAATATCAAAGTGATGAACTTCCTACATCACCAGACTGTCAAATCTACTTAGATGATTCAGATGATCTAGCTATGATGGCCATAGGAGAAAATGAGGTAAATTCCTACACTACTACTTTCCATTCACCTATTTTCTCACAAACAGATGACATAAACTCATCTGAAGGCGAATCAGAAGACACCTATTATCAATCGTTAAGAAAGGTAAAAGGTGATCTGGATATTGCCACTAGAGCTTTTATAGAAGTGGAAGAGGAGAATAAGTATTTAAGGAAAGAAATTGCTAGGTTGAAAAAGGTTAAGTTTGATAACACCCCTGAGTTAGTCACCATGAATGAAAGGTTGACCAAAGAAGTGGAACTTCTTAAGGAAGAAAATACCACAACAACTCAGTTGTATGAGGGAATGTTAGAAACTCAAGCCTTAGAAACCAAGGAATTTCGTATACTACAATCTAAGTTCGATGACCTCTTCCAAGCACACAAGCTCTAAGAAAAGGAGAATAAATGCCTAAATCAAAAGATATCAGAGTTCAATAAAGCTTCGACTACTATTGAAAGTATCTCTGAATATTATAGATCAAATGGCAATAAGATGGGTTTAGGCTATGAACTTAATCCATCAACATCCTCTCCAGCTGGGGGTAGTACACCTAACAAGTGCACTACTCAGACACATGAACAGGGTGAGTGTTCTAAACACAATGAACCCAATATGAACCAAAAGGCATCTGTACCAACTAAGGCTAACTATTCCAACACCAAAAATGGTAAAAGAAAAGTTAACCCCAAACCTGTACAAAGGAACAGCAAACAGCCTAGACCATCTCGTCTGAGACAGTCTCAGCTGTATGCTGCTCCAGCCAAGAAGAATAAATCTTCTTCACACAAATCTGTTCTCTTTGCTCCCCCTATCTCTTATGATATTGTGAGAACAGAGGAGTATGGTCCATATAATCGTGTGCATCGTCCAGCTAATGCACCCAGGCCGAATGTAACTAGTCAAAAGATAATGTATGTACACTCCTATAAAGGGAAACCATTTGACTATTACTTAGCTGACACAAACAACAAATCAGATCAGTCCAAGGTGTTAACTGATAAGATTTGGTTCTGTGATGCCCGAGGGAAACAACTCAAAAGCTCAAGGTTGTTCAAACGACCAATGTATATGTGGGTTCCCAAGGGTAGTACTAACACCTAAGGACCCAAGACAAAATGGGTACCTAAGACTTAACCTTTCTTGCAGGAAAGGAGGGACCTATACAGAAAAGGAGGTCAAGCAGGAGAGATATGGTACATAGATAGTGGATGCTCAACTCATATGACTGGAACCAAAGACCTGCTGACAAACTACACAGAAAAGAAAGGTCCAAAAGTTTTCTTTGGTGATAACGCGCACGGTAACACAAAAGGATATGGCACCCTTCAAAATGGTGACATTGAGGTACATGATGTATCATATGTAGAAGGTTTAAAGTTTAATTTATTATCTGTTTCTCATTTTTGTGACACCGGTTATTCAGTAAAATTCTCTAAAGATGAGTGTCTCATAAGTGATAAAAGAACAAAATAAAACCTTCTAACAGGATCTAGAAAAGGAAGTATGTATCTTGCATATTGGAACAACTGTCCTAAGGATACATGTCTGCTTGTGAAGAGCCCTAAAGATGTCAGCTGGCTATGGCACAAACGCCTCAGTCATCTGAACTTTAAGACTATGAACAAGTTAGCAAGGGAATCCTTAGTTGATGGTCTGCCTAATGAACTCTACTGTAAAGATCAGGTGTGTGATGCATGTAAACAAGGAAAGCAAACAAAGGTCTCCTTCAAGACCAAGAAGACAGCATCAACCAGCAGAGTTCTTGAATTGCTCCACATGGATCTTTTTAGACCAATCAATCCAACCGCACTAACAGGGAGGAAGTACACTCTTATTGTTGTAGATGACTACTCCAAGTTTACTTGGGTTATCTTCTTATACAAGAAGAGTGAAACTCAGCAGAAGCTTCCTGAACTATTAAAGAGGATCCAAGTAGAGAAAGGAGAACCTATTGTGAAAATTAGAAGTGACAAAGGCACTGAATTTATTAACTCTTATATTATTGCATATTGTACTTCTAATGGTATTCAGCATGAGACAAGTGCAGCAAAAACACCACAACAGAATGGTGTAGCTGAAAGAAGAGTCAGAACGCTCAAAGAAGCTGCAAGAACACTCCTTGCTGAATTCTCCACTCCTAAGAAGCTTTGGGCAGAAGCTATCAACACAGCTTGTCACACTCAAAACAGGTCAGGTATTCACAAAATCTATGAGAAAACCCCATATGAACTGTGGAAAGGAAGAAAACCTAGAGTATCTTACTTTCATATATTTGGTTGTAAGTGTTTCATTCACAACAATGGGAAAAGTAAGTTGAATGCTTTTGATGCCAAAGCAGATGAGGGGATATTCTTGGGATACTCCTCTACTAGCAAAGCATTCAGAGTACTCAACAAACGAACCCTTCTTGTGGAAGAAACACCTCATGTCGTTTTTTATGAATCTTGTGAAAAGAGTGCAGTAGAAACAGACTCAGTTGTAGATCAGATGAAGAAACTAGTGATCAAGACCAAGTCTGATGAGTTTATTGAAGTTAATGAACCATTCCCTGAAGAACCAGAGGAGGATAAACCACACAGACCAGTCACTAGATCTCAAACTCAAGCTGAGCAAACTGTCCATAATCAAGAAGCAACAATCCCAAATGCAAGGGGGAATGATCTCTTTGACACACAAGATACAGATGATGATCGACCTAATCAAGTCAACCCTCCTGATGGCACTAGAACAGATGAGAATCCAAGCTCATCCAATGCAAATACTCCTGTAAGATATACATGAAGAAACAACCATCCATCAAACCTCATCTTAGGAGGAGCAGACTCAAGTGTCAAGACCAGAAGACAACTGAATCAGAACCCCCAATCATCTATGTTCTGCTGGTGTGCTTTCTTGTCCAACATTGAACCGGCTGACATAGAAGAAGCAATGACAGATAGCAATTAGATCACTGCTATGCAAGAAGAACTAAACCAATTCGAAAGAAATGAAGTATGGGAATTGGTAGATCGTCCTGAAAACCACAATGTAGTAGGAACAAAGTGGGTATTCAAGAATAAAAAGGACGAAAATGATGTGATAACTAGAAATAAAGCTAGGCTAGTTGCAAAAGGATATTCACAATCTGAAGGAATTGACTATGATGAAACCTTTGCTCCAGTAGCCAGATTAGAAGCCATTCGATTGTTTCTAGCTTATGCATCATATATGGGCTTCAAGGTTTATCAAATGGACGTCAAGAGTGCTTTTCTGAATGGTATTCTGGTACAAGAAGTGTATGTAGAACAGCCTCCAGGATTCGAAAAAGGAGATCAAGTATATCGTCTGAAGAAGGCCCTCTATGGTCTGAAGCAAGCTCCCAGAGCCTGGTATGACACATTGTCACAATTCCTACTTGACAATGGTTACACAAAAGGCAAAGTTGACAGGACACTTTTCAGAATACAAGAAGGAGAAGACATTCTAATGGTACAAATATATGTAGACGACATTATATTTGGATCACCAAATCAAGATATGTGCAAAAAGTTCTCTGAACTTATGCAAGGAAAATTCGAAATGAGTATGATGGGTGAGATGAATATCCTAGGACTCCAAGTCAAACAGAGTTCAGAAGGGATCTTCATCAATCAGTCCAAGTACACCAAAAGCATATTGGAAAGATTCAAAGCTCTACAAAGCAAGACTGCAAGAATTCCAATGATGACATCATTCAAAATGGAACCAGATGAGTCTGGACAGGCAGTTGATCAAGCTGAATATAGAGCACTTATTGGATCTCTACTATATCTTACAGCTAGCAGACCAGACATAATATTTGCTGTAGGAGTATGTGCTAGGTTTCAAGCAAACCCAAAGCAGAGTCATCTAGAAGCGGCAAGGAAAATTCTCAAGTACCTAAAAGGAACAGTCAATCTAGGACTATGGTACCCTGCTGATGACAATCTAGAGTTGAGTGGTTATTCTGACTCAGGCTATGGAGGATGTAGAATTGATAGGAAATCCACATCTGGAACCTGTCAATTCATATGCAACAAGTTGATATCATGGTTCTCAAAGAAGCAAACTTCAGTTGCAACCTCCACCACTGAAGCTAGTTCAACAACTCAAGGATTACAATGTAAAGGCAAGAGAAGTACCTATCTACTATGACAGCAGCAGCGCCATTGCCATCACTCAAAATCCAGTCCTACACACAAGGTGCAAGCATGTCGACATTCGACACCATTTAATAAGAGATCACCTTGAAAAGAAGGACATCAAGATGGAGAAAATTCACACAGATATCCAAAGAGCAGACATCTTGACTAAGCCCCTAGCTGAAGAAAGATTCAAGACCCTATGCTATAGCTTAGGACTCTTGGATCCAAGCACATGAAGAGCACAAGATCAGCTGAAAACCTCAGCTGATTCAATTGCAGCAGACTAGGAGGATCAGATGAGGTGAATAGACACCCTCATCTTCAGGTACGTTTTTCCCGATGAAGACAAATAATGCTGAGGGAAAACATAGAGTCATCTAATCAAGGGGGAATCAATGATACCTTAAGAAACCTTGATGAAATACTCTATAATCTGCATTGCATTATATACTTACATTCATAAGACTTGAATAGAGTTAATTGGTAATCTATACTTAAGCAATGTATATCTATGTATAGTAATAAATTATTCTTCATAAAATACTTCATCACTATACACGTATACAGTATATTAGTGAGTCATACTTGGTTGGATTAATACACCATCCTCACCGACTCAACAGTATACATGCACTGTACGGACTCCAAATAACTCTTGTTCAAAAATTTATAAATTCTGCATTCCATAAGATAGAGTCTGAACCTCTTTAAATGTAAACCCTTAGATCAAGAATCTCATTGTTGATCTTAAGAAATAGCTTTTCAGAAATTCAGACCTATCAACTCTATAGTATTTGTCATCTTATGCTCCATTACCTCATTTCTACCTCTATAAAAGGAGGAAGTTATGAGAACACCTAAGAACACAAATCACTAACTATGAGTCTTGTTTCAGGTATGGAGTTAATCGAGAGAAGAGATGGAATGGAGATCATCCCTCAACCAAGGTCTTGGGTGAAGGAGATGAAGATTTGTCCAGAAGAAGAAGATGATGCAGATCAGCATACTTGGGTTACCCAACATAAGTATGCCTATGAAAACTAAAGAAAGAAGAGACGTTCTTGTTGAAAACTAAAGGAAGAAGAGATGCAGAGGACAAAGTAGCCAGCAAGCAGAGCTTCTTCTCCAGGGGGAAGTTCTACATGGAGAGCTTGCTATCAAAGACCACTTTGTCAAAAGGTGTCAAGAAGACCAAGTCCATGGCCCTCTCTTCACACTCCATTGAAGCCTCTTCCAACTTTTCTTCTCTTTCAAAAGAAGCGAAGAAATTCAACAAGGACACATTAGATGCTACATCCCATCTGATGATGAGGAACATCCGATGGTGAGGAGCAGTTAAGCCAGTGGGATTTCATCTAGGCTAGTCCCACTTGGTTTAAAGAAGGAGCTGAATGATCCATCAAACCAGGTTGGATCATCACTCACAATAAAGCTGGAAGGATCCATCCAGGTTGGATCATTACAGCAAACACTTATCCTCTACTCAGCTGACCAGAAGACTTTCAAGGAAAATCAGCAGACATTTCGATGAAATCAGAAGACGTCACTCTGCTGATAAGAAGAATTTATTTTTAGAGCATAATGACTATCTTTGATCATGTAATTCATTCTAGATTTATTTCTGGATGTAATTAAAGAAATTGGCCTATATAAGGAATGCAATTCACTTATAGAAAACGACCTTGATGATCAATTCTTGCCACAAAATTAGTCACAAAGGCTATTTTTGGTATGATGTCATTAATACTTGATTACCATATTGCCAGCAAATCAACAGTTGCCAAATGGCAAATTCAGCCGGCAAATTTAAGGAATGGCCCGAAATCAAAGAAGGGAAATCTTGGGCACTACTCCACATTAAAATCTAATCTGACCGTTAGATCAAGAATTGCTGGAGTATATATACACCTCTTAACATCTCTCCCAAACCCTTTCGCTCACATTACTAAATTGCTCTCAAACTTTCTCGTTCTGCAAACATTCTTAAGCATTCCAAACCATTACACTCAAATACTCAGAATGGCAATCATTGAAGCTTACGACGAGAAGACCAAGAGCACCGGAACTCTAGATGCAATAAAATGGTCTAAGGAAGGGAAGATATTCATCGAGAATGCTCTGTTCTTCAAGGGCAAGCATACAGCAGAGAACAAGGACATACTTCTTCGATGTATCAACCTCAATCTTCGTGACTTTCTGGAAGAAGCACCAACAAACGTCTATGAACAAGATGTGCTGGTTTTCTACGCAAACACTGTAATGAAGGGTTCTCAAGTTGAAAGTGTCATGGGTGGACACAGAGTCAAGGTAACAAGAGAAATTCTTCAGGAATTGTTCGGCTTATCGAGGGGGAAGATAAATATCTCCGACTACATCATGGGAAGAGAAAATGAGTATATGGAGATGTTTACTAATGGAAGAATCAAAGCTGTTGATGCCTCTGGACTCAAGAAATCCCAACTTGAACCTAAGTTTCAAACCCTGATGGACATTGCAGGCAAGATGATACTTGGTAACACTTTTAGCCATGATGCTGTTACTACTTTGAAGGTGAGAGTTATGGCTGCAATCTGGGATCAGATTGATGGAGACTGGCAAGGGTTATTCTTGGATAGAATTGCCCTTGAGGCAAAGAAAGTTACTCTGGACTTGCAATCGAGGGAATGGAAGGTGTCAGCTACAGTCAGCTTGTTCAACAAGCTGAGCATCATCCTTCCAGATATTCTCCCAAAGAAGTACAAGATGGGACCTCATAAGACCTTCCACATCTCCAAGTATTATTTGAGAAAGGAAGCTCTTGCTGAGGCAGCAAGGTTGAAAGAAGAGAAGAGGAAGCTGTTGGCTGAAACATCTTCCAAAGATATTGTTAAGGAGGTCGAAGAGTCTGTTCATGACTCTGCTGAAGAAGAAGAGGAGTCATCCAAAAAGGAGGCTCAGGAGAAGGCTGCTGAGGATGATGACGACAATCAGACCTTAGCACAAAGACGATTTCTAATCAGTTCAGGACTCATCTCCCCATCTGATTCAGATGCCACTCCAACTGCCTCTCCTGTAAAGAAGGCAGGTACCTCTAATCCCTCTCTCTCTTTCACTCCTTCTAAATTGTCGAAGGGTCAGAAGAGAAAGAAGAACAATTCTTCTTTCACTAAGAAAACCAAGAAATCCAGGCTCCCTACTCCCATGAGCATAGCCCCTATTACTTCCTTCAACCCTTCTGATGATTCAAAACCATCTGAACCCTCAAACACTGATATCCAAATCCCTGCTGATACTCACACAGCAGAGGAACAATCCCAACATCAAACAACCCCAGAGCCACATTTACCTACCCCTGCTGATATTCAAATGACAGATGTCCAACCATCTACTAATCTTCAAGCAGAAATAGTCCCAGATCAGGAAACTCAAAATCCTGCTGATAATCAGTCCTCTGAAGATCAAGAAGATATCACTTCCCAAACCCCTGCTGATACTAACACAGCAGAGGAAACCATTCCAACCACTCAATCCCCTATCCTCACTACCCCATCTGCACTAAGACTTGGCACCAGGCAACCTGAATGAAGCAGGCCCCTCTCAACCTCAGTATAACATGGTGCACTATCCTATGTGCACAAGGGAGAAGATAATGAGGATGAAGATAGCAAACCTGCTCAAGTCTACTATTCCTGGTATTGATGAGGAATCAGTTCAGTTTGAACAAGTTCTCAGAGTCTGCACCTTGATTGAACTCAGGAGAGATGATGTAGATGACCTTATTGAGGTCATGGAGGGAATGGGAGGAAAAGCTAATTTCCTCGACTGGGAAATGGAGCAGAAAGAAGTTGCTCAAGTTAACTCTTTTGCTCAGCTGCTGCCAGAAGAGGCCCTTGCAGCAGTATGCCACAGGATTCTAGGAATTCCCACTGATGATACCTCTATCCCAGAAGGCACATCAGGTCAGCAGATAGCTGACACATCAAAAGTGATTGACTCAGCTGCATCCGTCCCTGCGGAAGACTCAGCTGAACCAGCTGACAAAGCCGAGATTGAAAGAGAAGTAATCACTATTCCTGATCACTACATGCCTAAGGATACTCTAGCTCACTTCATTGATAAAGGAGACACTATCATGTCCCACCTGGTTAAAGCCACTACCACATTCCTCAATGAAGAGTACCTTTCAGCTGAAGAAAGAGGCAAAGTCCTGATTGTTCATCCTCAGCCTCAAGGCACTGCCTCCACTTCTACTTCAAAAGCTGACTATACAACAGACATATGCTCACAGGTCAAGGCTGCAATAAACCTACATTTTGAGAAAGGTTTAGGCCTACAGCTTGGATGATATGTTGAAAAGGCTGTTAAGGAGCAGAGAACTCGTCTTCATGACCAGATCATTGACATTGAAGACAAGTTCGGAGAGTCACTTCACGATCAGATAAGTGAGTATCTGACCACCATTATGAAGAAGGCAGGTGACACCTCTACCAAGTTTACTGAACTCTATTCTAATGAGGTCAACCGCATGGAAAACACCTACAAGAAAAGAATTGAAGATGCTGAAGCAAGAGCTACTGAAGGACGAGCTCTTCTCCAATCAGGTACAGCAGAGAATGAGAAGCTCCAGACTCAGCTGAAGGAGACAGCAGCCAAATTGGAAGCACTTACAGCTAAACTTGAAGCTGCCTCCTCCACCAACTCTCATGCTCAGATCTTAGACCACAGCATCACTCATCTGATCCATGTTGGCAGAGTAAATGCCATGGCTCTACAGCAGACCCTGAAAGTAGAGATTCTGAATGCCATGAAGCCTTTTGCGGCTGCCCTTGCTGAAGCCAAAAAGGGGGAAGATGTATTGATAAAGGCTCTAGAGAAGGCTACTGCACAGCAAGCTGTGATGGTAGTATCTCAAGATGAGCTGAATGAAACCTTGGGTGGTTTATCAGAGAAGTAAATTCAGTCATCTCTTCTTGTACAGCCTACTTCATTAGATTAGTAGCTTTCTCAATCTGCTTCTGATGGCTTTCATTTTGACTAATCTTTTCTAGTCGATCAGCAGTGTACTCGAGCTTCTTAGAGATTAAAGAAAATTCATTCTTGAAATGAGTAGCAGTCAGCTTCAACAGTCTGTTCTGCTCCACCATCGCAGTTAGTTGGAATCTGGCCTCTTGCAATTGAGCATATGCCTCTCTTCCTTGCTCATCTACAATCTCGATCTTGGTTCTGTAGACTCTTTCCATCTTCTTGGATTCTCTAGTTAGAACTCTTGCAAAATCCACTAAGCTCTTCTTAGAGTACTCAACTTGATTTTGAATGAATAACTCCAACTGATTAAACATCTCTTGTCGAAATTCAGTATCTAGTTGATTGACCTCGTTCATGATCATTTCCTTAGAATCAGTTACCAAGGAACTGTTTTGTTCTTGTAGAACCTTCTTGACATCCTTCTTCAAGAACTCATTTTTTGCTGACTTTACTACTTGTCTTAGATCCTTTTTCAACTGATCTATCGACACACTAGTAGCAACTGTTGTTTGAACCTCTTCAGCAACAACGCCTTCCATTGTTTCATCAGCAACAGGAACTTCAACTAGTTTCAACTCTGACTCAGTAGAAAAGACCTCGTCTTCTTCTACAGTGTTGGGATGTAAATTCACCCTAAGCCCCACTTGGTATTAGAATAGTTTTGATGGCCAAAACACTTAGAGTTTATAAATGTAATAGGATCAGCTGACTTTGTATAGAACAGCTTAGCCTAGTATTGTGTGATCAACTGTATGTATATCAGCTGATTAGCATAGTCCCGGCTTACATGCGCTCCCTCAAGATGAGAAGAGTAGAAGACATGAAGACTAGAAGATCCTTGAAGGCCAGATAAGTTAAGGTGCTTGTATACCTACTTATCTGATGGAGTCTAAGTTGAAGATGGCCCTAATGCATCACAAGTATTTACCAGATCAGAAGAGTTCTACTCGACTGATATCAGAAGACAGAAGCACAAGGCCAGACGAGTACTCATAAGACTAGTAGTACAGATCAGAAGACTAGGTGCTCGTCCAGGACTCAGCTGATTCCAAAGTCATCTTGCAATTCAAATGAAGACCTAGCTTATTTAGAAGATTGACGTGATCCCAGGATTGGAGCAATCAAGCAGCTGGAATCAAGGAATCAAATCAATATGGAAAGATTGCCCCAACGGCTAGTCAACTCCAATGGCTAGTTGCAAGCAATCACCATTATAAATACAAGAGGATGAGAAATCACAAGCACGAAGTCACAACGAGAGAATTCAACAAGCTAAGCAAGCAATCAAGCAAAAAGCCATACTGTTTTGAGAGTTCTCCAAGAGCCAGTATCCATAAGAACATCCCTAGCTCTTAAGTGATTTCTATCCAACCCAAGAACCTGAATCGTATTCATATTGTAAATCCATTGATTTAAGCATAGTGGTTAAGCATATTATAAGCTTGAACCATTAGTTGGAAACATTCAAAAACCCAAATCCCCACCGAAAGGTTAAAGTTTTTGAACCCCTTCAAAGTGCAAATGCTTACAATCACTTGTGGAGACCGTAGCAGTTAGGACTGCTCAGATCTCAAAGTCCTACCCTTGGTGCTGGAACACGCCGGCGAAGGCGGTCCGTCACCAGGATCGTTGTCGGATGCCAAACGTATAAACAAATAAATAAAACCTAAACATGCTTCTAAAACATAGTTTAGATCTGTTACCCTTGAAGATCGAGGCGTTGATTCCAATCTGCAGATCTTCTAGTCTGTCTCCCAACTTCGCTCGAACACCGGGTGGACGGCGTGCTATCAAACGTGGAGAAGGTGCCTCAATTTCGTCTCCTTGAAACCCTAGCCGTTTTTCTCTATTTCGTGTGTGCAAGGGTTTCAAAACTATTTTGAGGCTCCTATTTATAATCTCCATAAGTTCATGGGCCAGACTAGGGATCCATTAGAAGGTATAGGGTTTGGGCTTCTTACAGGCCCAACTACTCTTATGTTCAGCCCAGAACATATAATTTGGCCCGAGAACATTAATTCATTCCACTAGAGAATTAATGTTGCACTCCCGTCCTATCCCGAACTGAATCAGGGCTTCTATTAGACATTATAATTCCCCGTGTTTAAGATATCGCACGTCCATTAATTATTAAAGCTTCTGACTTCTTTAAATAATTAATTTCTATAATTCCTTGAGTAGTACCACTCAACCTTGTTTTCGTACGGATTAAATCCACCTGCAGGGTTTAATACGACAATCCTTTATGAGTTTCCTCAAGGGGACATCATCAGCCTGGATGTATAGGACACGGTGCCCTAATGCCAATAAGTAGACATCATGCGAGCGATGCCACTACCCAAAATACGGAGCGTGAAGAATCTACCAAGATTCTCACCTATGATACATCAAAGTAGTGAACAAGCACCCCACACATCTAAATATCACACTTAGGGTTAAGAATCATAAAAGTCACCAAGACCTCTAGTTCTTCATAACAGTCAGAACAGAAGAACATGTCTTATCTGTGATCCATTCAATACGCCTCAGCGCACTAGTATAAACTAATGGCTAAGACAAACCACTAACAAGTTTATACTACAACTTAAACCAATAGTTTTGTCCATAACTATCTCAGTTGTGAATATTGTTTATATCTTACAAGGGACTGACAATGTGATCTTCCGTGTGACTACAAACCCACCACATCGTCTACAATGCAAGATAAGCAGACATACAAGTAATCACAAAGAATGCAAAAATGTGAAAAACCATTTATTTCAGATAAAAGGAAATCGAATATACGTCACAAAAGCCCACTAAAAGTTTGCTTTACAGTATACACCAACACTTGGGACTATAAAGGACAAGCCCTTGTAATTTTTGGTAAATTAAAGGGATTAAACATCTCGTTAGGACGTGAGAGTGGACGTAGGATCGTATATCCGAACCACTATAAACCTGGTGTTATTTATCTTTCTGCACTTTACATTATTGTCATTTCTATACATTTTATATAGTGCATACTGTGATTTAAATTATCTTCAAATCAGCTGAGTATTTTCCTTAAGTAAACAACTTGGCATTTTCAAAAGAAACAAAAAGAACGAGTCTAAACAAGGCCTACCATAATTCCGCATATAATCTCTTCAATCAGCTCACTATAGTCATCTGGACCAGCAGACTTGTAGTCCAGCTGACATAGAGATCAGAAGAGGTTCCCAACTCTACTCTCTTGAAAAAGTTTTAAAGTCTATTCACCACTCCCCTCTAGACTTTAATCCCATTCACTACTCGTTTAGGGACCAACAAGTGGTATCAGAGCAGTGGTTCTAACGGACTACTGTCTCTAGATTATCAGAAGACTTGAGGGAGTTTTTCTGTTGTCCTCTTGAACAGATCTTTTTCTTTTGAAAAACTTGTTTTTGAAAACTCATACAGCATGAGTGTTAATATGCGTAAGTTGCCTAAGTTTTCAGTGGAGGATTATGATTACTGGAAGATCAGGATGAGGAAGAATCTCACATCAGTCCACTACAAGATGTGGTCAGTAATCACCGAAGGCCCAATCACCATCATGGCAGTCAACACTGCAAATGGTGATCAAGAAGTTCTAGTTGGAGAACTTGCCCCCAAGCCGATGAAGGACATCACACCAGAAGAGATGAAGCAATCAAATCTTGACAGCATTGCTCAAGATTATATCATGCAAACTCTTCCAAATGAGTACATTGCAAAAGTAATCAATTGTGAGACAGCTAAAGATATGTGGGATGCTCTAGCACTTCTCTGTGAAGGAACTGAGTTGATCAAGGAAAGTAAGTTATCAACAGCAGTCAAAAAGTTTGAACATTTCAAGATGCAGCCAGAAGAGTCTATTGATCAGTTAGATATAGATTTACCAAGATCATAAATGAGATTGAATCCCTAGGCAAGAAATACACAAATAGAGAGAAGAATTTGAAGATTTTAGACTCTCTAACCAAGAAATGGAGACTCAAGAAGACCATCATCAAAGATACTCAAGATATCAAGATATGGTCTACCCAAACTCTATTTTAGAACCTCAAAGCTCATGAGTATGATCTTGAAAGAGAAGAAAACTCAGAAAATGATGAGTCTACTGCAACCCATCTACCTCCAAGACTGTAGCTTTCAAAGCAGCAAATACAAAAGCTGCAAGCCCCTAATCTGGCAAGACCTCACTTAGAATAGAAGACTTTGAAGGATTAGATATGAGTCTGAAAGAACAAATGGCTCTTATGATCAAGAGATTCGAATGAGTGAACACTCTCAACAGCAAATATAGAAAATTCTACAAGAATTATAAGAGAGGTGGTTCATCCTCTAGAGAATCTAGAGAAAGAACACAAAAAAGGTATCCTAGAAAGGATGTGGAGTCATTTGACAGCCGAGGCTCCAGAAGAAGAGATGCCACTCCTCCAAGGAAAGGCAGTTCAAATCAAAAATCTGGAGCATGCTTCAATTGTCGCAAACCAGGACATTATGTCTATGAATGTCCTGAGCTGAATTTAGATGACAAATAAGAAATAAGGCCAAGAAGAAGAAATTCAGATAAGCAAGCAATGGTGACTGAAGAATCTGAATATCAAAGTGATGAACTTCCTACATCACCAGACTGTCAAATCTTCTCAGATGATTTGGATGATCTAGCTATGATGGCCAAAGGTGAAAATGAGGTAAACTCCTACACTATAACTTTCCATTCACCTATTTTTTCACAAACAGATGATATAAACTCATTTGAAGGCGAATCAGAAGACACCTATTATCAATCTTTAAGAAAGGTAAAAGGTGATCTGGATATTGCCACTAGAGCTTTTATAGAAGTGGAAGAGGAGAATAAGGATTTAAGGAAATAAATTGCTAGGTTGAAAAAGGCTAAGTTTGATAACACCCCTGAGTTGGTCACAATAAATGAAAGATTGACCAAAGAACTTCTTAAGGAAGAAAATACCACAACAACTCAGTTGTATGAGGGGATGTTAGAAACTCAAGCCTTAGAAACCAAGGAATTTCGTATACTACAATCTAAGTTCGATGATCTCTTCCAAGCACACAAGCTCTTAGAAAAGGAGAAGGAATGCCTAAATTAAGAGATATCAGAGTTCAATAAAGCATCTACTACTATTGAAAGTATCTCTGAATATTATAGATCAAATGGCAATAAGATGGGTTTTGGCTATGAACTTAATCCATCAACATCCTCTCCAGCTGGGGGTAGTACACCTAATCAGTGCACTACTCAGACACATGATAAGGGTGAGTGTTCTAAACACAATGAACCTAATATGAACCAAAAGGCATCTGTACCAGCTAAGGTTAACTATCCCAACACCAAAAATGGAAAGAGATAAGTTAACCCCAAGCATGAACAGAGGAACAACAAACAGCCTAGACCATCTCGTCTGAGACAGTCTCAGTTGTATGCAGCTCTAGCCAAGAAGAAGAAGTCTTCTTCACACAAATCTGTTCTCTTTGCACCCCCTATCTCTTATGATATTGTGAGAACAGAGGAGTACGGTCCATATAATCGTGTACATCGACCAGCTAATGCACCCAGGCCGAATGTAACTAGTCAAAAGATAATGTATGTACACTTCTATAAGAGGAAACCATTTGACTATTACTTAGCTGACACAAATAACAAATCAGACCAGTCCAAGGTGTTAACTGGTAAGATTTGGTTCTGTGATGCCCGAGGGAAACAATTCAAGTGCTCAAGGTTGTTCAAACGACCAATGTATATGTGGGTTCCCAAGGGTAGTACTAACACCCAAGGACCCAAGACAAAATGGGTACCTAAGACTTAACCTTTTTTGTAGGAAAGAAGGAACCTATACAGAAGAGGAGGTCTAGTAGGAGAGATATGGTACATAGACAGTGGATGCTCAACCCATGTGACTGGAACGAAAGACCTGCTGACCAACTACACAGAAAAGAAAGGTCCAAAAGTCTTCTTTGGTGATAACGCGCACGGTAACACAAAAGGATATGGCACCCTTAAAAATGGTGATATTGAGGTACATGATGTATCATATGTAGAAGGTTTAAAGTTTAATTTATTATCTGTTTCTCATTTCTGTGACACTGGATACTCAGTAAAATTCTCTAAGATGAGTGTCTCATAAGTGATAAAAGAACAAAACAAAACCTTCTAACAGGATCTAGAAAGGGGAGTATGTATCTTGCAAATTGGAATAGTTGTCCTAAGGATACATGTCTGCTTGTGAAGAGCCCTAAAGATGTCAGCTGGCTATGGCATAAATGTCTTAGTCATCTGAACTTTAAGACTATGAACAAGTTAGCAAGGGAATCCTTAGTTGATGGTATGCCTAATGAACTCTACTGAAAAGATCAGGTTTGTGATGCATGTCAACAAGGAAAGCAAACGAAGGTCTCTTTCAAGACCAAGAAGGCAGCATCAACCAGCAGAGTTCTTGAATTGCTTCACATGGACCTCTTTGGACCAATCACTCCAACTACACTTACAGGGAGGAAGTACAATTTCATTGTTGTAGATAACTACTCCAAGTTTACTTGGGTTGTCTTCTTATACAAGAAGAGTGAAACTCAGCAGAAGCTCCCTGAACTATTGAAGAGGATCCAAGTAGAGAAAGGAGAACCTATTGTGAAAATTAGAAGTGACAAAGACACTGAATTTATTAACTCCTATATTATTGCCTATTGTACTTCTAATGGCATTCAGCATGAGACAAGTGCAGCAAGAACACCACAACAGAATGGTGTAGCTGAAAGAAGAGTCAGAACACTCAAAGAAGCTGCAAGAACACTCCTTGCTGAATTCTCAACTCCTAAGAAGCTATGGGCAAAAGCCATCAACACAGTTTGTCACACTCAAAATAGGTCAGGTATTCACAAAATTCATGAGAAAACCCCATATGAACTGTGGAAAGGAAGAAAACCTAGAGTATCTTACTTTCATATATTTGATTGTAAGTATTTCATTCACAACAATGGGAAAAGTAAGTTGAATGCTTTTGATGCCAAAGTAGATGAGGGGATATTCTTGGGATACTCCTCAACTAGCAAATCATTTAGAGTATTCAACAAACGAACCCTTCTTGTGGAAAAACACCTCAAGTTGTTTTTGATGAATGTTGTGAAAAGAGTGCACTACAAACAAACCCAGTTGTAGATCAGATGAAGAAACTAGTGATCAAGTCCAGGTCAGATGAGTTTATTGAAGTCAATGAACTATTTCCTTAAGAACTAGAGGAGGATAAACCACACAAACCAGTCACTAGATCTCAAACTCAAGCTGAGCAAGCTGACCAAAATCAAGATACAACAATCCCAAATGCAAGGGGGAATGATCTCTTTGACACACAAGATACAGATGATGATCGACCTAATCAAGTCAACCCTCCTGATAGCACTAGAACAGATGAGAATCCCCAATCATCTATGTTCTGCTGGTGTGCTTTCTTGTCCAACATTGAACCAGCTGACATAGAAGAAGCAATGACAGATAGCAATTGGATCACTGCTATGCAAGAAGAATTAAACCAATTCGAAAGGAATGAAGTATGGGAATTGGTAGATCGTCCTAAAAACCACAATGTAGTAGGAACAAAGTGGGTATTCAAGAATAAGAAGGACGAAAATGATGTGATAACTAGAAATAAAGCAAGGCTAGTTGCAAAAGGATACTCACAATCTGAAGGAATTGACTATGATGAAACCTTTGCTCCAGTAGCCAAATTAGAAGCCATTCGACTGTTTCTAGCTTATGCATCATATATGGGCTTCAAAGTATACCAAATGGATGTTAAGAGTGCTTTTCTGATTGGTATTCTGGTAGAAGAAGTGTATGTAGAGCAGCCTCCAGGATTTGAAAAAGGAGATCAAGTATATCGTCTGAAGAAGGCTCTCTATGTTCTAAAGCAAGCCCCAGAGCTTGGTATGACACATTGTCACAATTCCTACTTGACAATGGTTACACAAAAGGCAAAGTTGACAGAACACTTTTCACAATACAAGAAGGAGAAGACATTCTAATGGTGCAAATATATGTAGATGACATTATATTTGGATCACCCAATCAAGATATGTGCAAGAAGTTCTCTGAACTTATGCAAGGAAAATTCGAAATGAGCATGATGGGTGAGATGAATTACTTCCTAGGACTCCAAGTCAAACAGAGTCCAGAAGGGATCTTCATCAATCAATCCAAGTACACCAAAAGCCTATTAGAAAGATTCAAAGCTCTACAAAGCAAGACTGCAAGAATTCCATTGATGACATCTTTCAAAATGGAACCAGATGAGTCTGGACAGGCAGTTGATCAAGCTGAATATAGAGTACTTATTGGATCTTTACTATATCTTACAACCAGCAGACCAGACATAACATTTGCTGTAGGAGTATGTGCTAGGTTTTAAGCAAACCCAAAGCAAAGTCATCTAGAAGCAGCAAGGAAGATTCTCAAGTACCTAAAAGGAACAGTCAACCTAGGACTATGGTACCCTGCTGATGACAATCTTGAATTGAGTGGTTACTCTGACTCAGATTATGGTGGATGCAGAATAGATAGGAAGTCCACATCTGGAACCTGTCAATTTCTAGGCAACAAGTTGATATCATGGTTCTCAAAGAAGCAAACATCAGTTGCAACCTCCACCACTGAGGCAGAATACATGGCAGCTGGAAGTTGTTGTAGTCAGCTGCTCTGGCTAGTTCAACAACTCAAGGATTACAATGTAGAGGCAAGAGAAGTCCATATCTACTGTGACAGCAGCAGTGCCATTGCCATCACTCAAAATCCAGTCCTCCACACAAGGTGTAAGCATGTCGACATTCGACACCATTTTATAAGAGACCACCTTGAAAAGAAGGACATCAAGATGGAGAAAATTCACACAGATATCCAAAGAGCAGACATCTTGACTAAGCCCCTAGCTGAAGAAAGATTCAAGACCCTATGCTACAGCTTAGGACTCCTGGATCCAAGCACATGAAGAGCAAAGATCAGCTGAAGACCTCTACTGATACAATTGCAGCAGACTAGGAGGATCAGATGAGGTGAATAGACACCCTTATCTCCAGGTAAGTTTTTCCCGATGAAGACAAATAAAGCTGAGGGAAAACATAGAGTCATTTAATCAAGGGAGAATCCATGATACCTTAAGAATCCTTGATAAAATACTCAATCTTCTACATTGCATAATATATATATATATATATATACAGAAGCAATGTATGTCTATGTATAATAATAAACTATTCTTCATAAAATACTTTATCATTATACATACATACAATATACTATTGAGCTATACTTGGTTGGATTAACTCTCACCGACTCAACAGTATGCATGCACTGTACGGATTCCAAATAACTCTTGCTCAAAATTTATAAATTCTGCATTCCATAAGATAGAGTCTAAATCTCTTTAAATGTGAACCCTTAGATTAAGAATCTCATTGTTGATCTTAAGAAGTAACTTTTCAGAAATTTAGACCTATCAACTCTATAGTTTTTGTCATCTTTTACTCCACCACCTCATTTCTACCTATATAAAAAGGGAAAGTTGTGAGAACACCTAAGAACACAAATTACTAACTATTATTCTTGTTTCAGGTATGGAGAGAATCGACAGAAGAGATGGCATGGACATCATCCCTCAACCAAAGACTTGGGTGAAGGAGATGAAGATTTGTCCTGAAGATGGAGATGATGCAGATCAGCATACTTGGCTTACCCCACATAAGTATGCCTATGAAAACAAAAGGAAGGAGAGACGTTCTTGTTGAAAACTAAAGGAAAGAGAGATGCCGAAGACAAAGTAGCAAACAAGCAGAGCTTCTTCTCCAGGGGAAGTTCTACATGGAGAGCTTGATACCAAAGGCCACTTTGTCAAACCATATCAGGAAAACCAAGTTCCTGTATTCCTCTTCACACTCCATTGAAGCACCTTTCAATCTTCTCCCTCCTATAAGAGGAGCGAAGAAATTCAACAAGGACACATTAGATGCTACATCCCATCTGATGATGAGGAACATCCGATGGTGAGGAGCACCTGAACCAGTGGGATATCATCTAGACTAGTCCCATATGGTTAAAAGAAGGAGCTGAAAGATCCATCAAACCAGGTTGGATCATCACAGCCGAAAGATCCATCCAACCAGGATTGGATCATTAGCCAGTAGGATTTCATCTAGGCTAGTCCCACTTGGTTTAAAGAATGAGCTGAAAGATCCATCAAACCAGGTTGGATCATCACTCACAATAAAGCTGGAAGGATCCATCCAGGTTGGATCATTACAGCAAACACTTATCCTCTACTCAGCTGATCAGAAGACCAACTCAGCTTACCAGAAGACTTTCAAGGAAAATCAGCAGACATTTCGATGAAATCAGAAGACGTCACTCTGCTGATAAGAAGAATTTATTTTTAGAGCATAATGACTATCTTTGATCATGTAATTCATTTTAGATTTATTCCTGAATGTAATTAAGGAAATTGGCCTATATAAGGAATGAAATTCACTTATAGAAAACGGCCTTGATGATCAATTCTTGCCAAAATTCAGTCACAACGGCTAGTTTTGGTAATGATGTCATTAGCACTCAATTACTATTTTGCCAACATATCACCAATTGACACATGGGAAATTCAGCCGGCAAAATTAAAGGAATGTGGTGGAATCAAAGAAGGAAATCTTGGGCTCTACTCCAAACTTAAATCGAATCTGACCGTTGGATTGTTCATCTCTCAAGTTTTTGCTGGAGTATATATACAAACCCTTAAACCTCTTCCAAACTCCTTTCGCTCACAATACTCAAGTACTCTCAAATCACTCTCGTCCTGAATATCCTTTCTAAGCATTCCTACTCTAAAACTCAACATCCAAAATGGGGATCATCAAAATTTACGACGAGAAGACCAAGAGGACCGGCACTCTAGATACACAAAAGTGGTCTAAGGAAGGAAAAGTTTTCACTAAAAATGCTCTGTTTTTCAAGGGCAAGCATACACCTGCGAACAAGGAGATCCTTCTTCGCTACATCAATCTCAATCTTCGTGATTTTCTGGAAGCAGCACCAAAAAATGTTTATGAACAAGATGTGCTGACCTTCTACGCAAACGCAGTGATGATGGATTCTCATGTTGAAAGTGTCATGGGTGGACACAGAGTTGAGATCTCAAGAGAGATCCTTCAGGAATTGTTCGGCTTATCAAGGGGAGAGATAGACATCTCTACCTACATTATGGGAAGAGAAAAAGAGTATATGGAGATGTTTACTGGTGGAAGAGTCAATGCTGAGAATGCCTCTGGACTTAAGAAATTACAACTCGACCCCAAGTTCCAAACCTTGATGGACATTGCAGGCAAGATGTTGCTTGGTAACACTTTTAGCCATGATGCTGTTACTACTTTAAAGGTTAGAGTTATGGCTGCAATCTGGGATCAGATTGATGGAGATTGGCAAGGGCTATTCTTGAATAGGATTGCTCTTGAGGCCAAGAAGGTTACATTGGACCTCCAATCAAGAGAATGGAAGGTGACATCAACTGTCAGCTTTGTCAACAAGCCGAGTGTTATCCTTCCAGAAGTACTCCCAAAGAAGTACAAGATGGGTCCTCATAAGACATTCCACACCTCCAAGTATTACTTGAGAAAGGAGGCCCTTCCTGAGGCAGAAAGCATCCTCTAAGGAGGAAAAGAAGAAGAGATTGGCGGAAGCATCCTCTAAGGATGTTGTTGAGGAGGCAAAAGAGTCTGTTCATGACTCTACCGAAGAGGAAGAGGAGCCCTCCAAAGAAAAGGCTCAAAAGAAGGCTGTTGAAGACGATGATGATGATAATCAGACCTTAGCACAACGCAGAATCCTGATCAGATCTGGGCTCATCACCCCATCTGATTTAGATGCCACTCCAACTGCCTCTCCTTTGAAAAAGGCAGGTACTTCTAATCCCCCTCTCACTATCTCACCCATCTGCACCAGAAGACTTGGCACCAGCAGACCTGGATCAAGCAGGCCCTTCTCAACCTCAGTATAGCATGGTGCACTATCCTATGTGCACAAAGGAGAAGATAATGAGGATGAAGATAGCCAACCTGATCAAGTCTACTATTCCTGGTATTGAAGAGGAATCGGTTCAGTTTGAACAAGTACTGAGAGTCTGTACTTGGATTGAGCTCCGGAGAGATGATGTGGATGACCTCATTGAAGTCATGAAGGGAATGGAAGGAAAAGCTAACTTCCTCGACTGGGAACTGGAGCAAAAAGAGGTTGCTCAAGTCAGTTCATTCACTGAGATGTTGCCCACAGATTCTCTAACCAGGGTATGCCAAAGGATTCTAGGAATCCTCTCTGACGATACAACTGAATCAGATGAGAATGAAGCAAAGGAAAGAGAAGTGGTGTCTGTTCCCTCTCACTTCTTTCCTAAGCATGAGCTTGATCACTTCATCTATCAACCTCATCAAAGGAACGGTCAATTATTTGCTCGTTTGGTTGATGTTACAACCAACTTTCTTCAAGAAGGTTATCTCACTGCAGAAGAAAAGGGAATGGCCCTAGCTGTCTACAATCCGCCTACCATTTCTATACTTCCCCAGGAAGCTCAAGGTACTGCCTCACCCTCTACTTCATCTATTTATATTCGAGCAGATGTGTGTGCTCAGGTAAAGGAAGCAATCAACATACACTTTCGACAAAGGGCTAGGCATGTAGCTGGCCAGGTTTGTAGAAAATACCATTCATGAACAGAAGACTCGTCTCACCGAACAAATCCTTGACATAGACGACAAGTTCGGTGATGCACTCCATAATCAGCTAGAGGAGTATCTCAACTTAGAAATGAAGAAATTGGCAGACAGGTCCAAGAAGTTTACTGATCTCTATGCAAATGAGATTAACCGCTTGGAGAGCTCCTACAAAAACAGATTCGATGATGCTGAAGCTAGAGCCACTGAAGGTCAAACCCTTCTTAAGTCAGCTGCAGAGGAGAATGAGAAACTGCAGACTCAGCTGAAGGAGACAACAGCCAAATTGGAAGCACTTACGGCTAAGATTGAAGCTGCCTCCTCCTCCAACTCTCATGCTCAGATCCTAGAGCACAGCATCACTCATCTGACCCATATTGGCAAAGTTAATGCCATGGCCCTACAGCAGACTCTGAAAGTAGAAATTCTGAATGCCATGAAGCCTTTTGCGGCTGCACTTGCTGAAGCCAAAAAGGGGGAAGAGGTATTGATAAAGGCTCTTGAGAAGACTACTGCACAGCAAGCTGTAATGGTAGTATCTTAAGATGAGCTGAATGAAACCTTGGGTGGTTTAAAAAGCAAAATCAAGAGCAGGCAAGGCAAAGGCAAGGAAATTGCTCAAGAACACACTCAAGCTCCTACTGCCAAGAATCTACAGATCACTGCCTCTATAGAACAAGTTCCTGAGAAGAGGATAACAAGGAAAAGAAAGGCAGATGAGCAAGCTCAGCCAAGCAAGAAGTCAGCTCCAGCAGATCCTACTGCAGAAGAGAAAGAGGCTTTAGAGCTGAAGAAAAGAAAAGTGCTTGAAGCTCAAGAGCTTAAGCAAAAGAAGCTAAAAGATGCGAAGGCAGTCAAAACCAAATTTGAAAGGAAAATAGCCAAACTCAGGAAAGTTCTCAAGGACAAAGCAAAAGAAGAAAATGTCCTGGTGTTTGATAGCAATAATGTGGATTATTTAGCCCTTCAAGATGAGCTACCAAGGTGGTATCCCCTGAAGAAGTGGCAAATTCAACACCACATAGTAAGAAAATTTGGCCCTCTCCCCACCTATGAAGATGAATTCTTCCAGTTCAATCAGTTCATGAACATTGAAGATCAAGAGTTCTGGAAAGAAGTAGTCAAGACAGCCAAAGAACTTGACAACTGCAGAATCTTAACTCCTGAAGAACCTAAATGGGATCCTCCCACTCTGGGCTCCGGAAGGACAGACTGGATTGAAGTCAAAAGGATTCTGGAGAAGATTTACGAAGAGGAGAATGTTACAGACCTGCAACACATGGAAGAAGTTCGAGCTCGTCTGTACCTTGCTTTCCGCATCTAAAGATCAGAAGACCTGATGAAGACCACTTTCGAAGTTTTAAAGAAACTATCACTTGTAATCTGTAAAAGCTCTATATATAATAAAGTTTTAGTTCTCTTTGCTTTCAAGACAAACTCTCATTGTCTTCATCAGATACTTCGGTTTTATGAAGTTTATAAACTCTTATCTTATTTATTAAGAGCATTTATCAAGTATAGTTTTGGCTTCATCAAAAAGGGGGAAATTGTTGGGATGTAAATTCACCCTAAGCCCCACTTGGTGTTAGAATAGTTTTGATGGCCAAAACAATTAGAGTTTATAAATGTAATAGGATCAGCTGACTTTGTATAAAATAGCTTAGACTAGTCTTGTGTGATCAACTGTATGTATATCAGCTGATTAGCACAGTCCCGGCTTACATGCGCTCCCTCAAGATGAGAAGAGTAGAAGACATGAAGACTAGAAGATCCTTGAAGGCCAGATAAGTTAAGGTGCTTGTATACCTACTTATCTGATGGAGTCCAAGTTGAAGATGGCCCTAATGCAGCACAAGTATTTACCAGATCAGAAGAGTTCTACTCGACATATATCAGAAGACAGAAGCACAAGGCCAGACGAGTAGTCCGAAGACCAGTAGTGCAGATCAGAAGACTAAGTGCTCGTCCAGGACTCGGCTGATTCCCAAAGTCATCTTGTAATTCGAATGAAGACTTACATTACTTAGAAGATTGACATGATCCCAGGATTGGAGCAATCAAGCAGCTGGAATCAAGGAATCAAACAAATATGGAAAGATTGCCCCAACGGCTAGTCAACTCCAACGGCTAGTTGTAAGCAATCACCATTATAAATACAAGAGGATGAGAAATCACTAGTACGAGATCACAACGAGAGAATTCAACAAGCTAAGCAAGCAATCAAGTTAAAAGCCATACTGTTTTAAGAGTTCTCCAAGAGCTAGAATCCATAAGAATATCCCCAGCTCTTAAGTGATTTCTATCCAACCCAAGAACCTGAATCATATTCATACTTGTAAATCCTTTGATTTAGGCATAGTGGTTAAGCATATTATAAGCTTGAACCATTGGTTGGAAACATTCAAAAACCCCAAACCCCCACCGAAAGGTTAAAGTTTTTGAACCCCTGCAAAGTGCAAGTGCTTACAATCACTTGTGGAGACCGTAGCAGTTAGGACTGATCAGATCTCAAAGTCCTACCCTTGGGACTATAAAGGACAAGCCCTTGTAATTTTTGGTAAATTAAAGGGATTAAACATCACGTTAGGACGTGAGAGTGGACGTAAGATCGTATATCCGAACCACTATAAACCTGGTGTTATTTATCTTTTTGCACTTTACATTATTGTCATTTCTATACATCTTATATAGTGCATACTGTGATTTAAATTATCTTCAAATTAAGGCCATAACTTTCAAACCAGCATCAGCTGAGTATTTTCCTTAAGTAAACAACTTGGAATTTTCAAAAGAAACAAAAAGAACGAGTTTAAACAAGGCCTACCATAATTCCGCATATAATCTCTTCAATCAGCTCACTATAGTCATCTGGACCAGCAGACTTGTAGTCCAGCTGACATAGAGATCAGAAGAGGTTCCCAACTCTACTCTCTTGAAAAAGTTTTAAAGTCTATTCACCCATCCCCTCTAGACTTTAATCCCTTTCACTACTCGTTCAGGGACCAATATACAGGTAGCAAACTTCCTGCTATAGCTCTTAAATTCAAAAGAGGAGAGTAAGGAACAATTGCTAACCTTGCTTCCTTAGCTCTATGTTCAGCTTCGTCTGAATCTTTCTTCATCGTCTCCAATAATTTAGCAATATAAGCACAAGTCTCAGCTGGAAAGGTTGGTTCAACTTGTCTGGTGATTTGCCCAACATCAGTTCTAGGGCTATGAGCATGTTCAACTTGGAATTTGGACACCAATCCTCTCAACTGGTCTGATGGATTCTCCAGCTCACTTCATGGATCAGTAGACTCCAACACTACTACTTCAGTTTCCAACATCAACTCGTCTTCCGAAACCTGAACATTTGCATCCATCTTTTCACTTAACTGGGCTGATTCCTTTGACTCTTCAACATGAATAACATCATCTGGAACATTCAGCATCCTCTTGACAAGAGCAGTCAAGGCCTGTGGAGATAATAGCTCAGTATAGCTCTTTACTCCACTATTTTCTTGTTGTTCCATCTCCCAGTTTTGAAAATTAGTAATTCCACCCATGCCTAAGATAACTTCAAAAGTATCTTCAGTAGGGCCTTTCCTCAATGCAACCTATGTACAAATTCTGATCAGCTTCTCATAAGTCTCAGAACTTGTATCAATCGCTACTGATGGCAACACTTTCTTCAAATTCTTTGTCATCTGGGCATGCAATCTCTTCTCTCACAAACACATGGGATAATCAACCACGTTTGGGAATCTATTTTTGGTAGGGTTTTGAGTGAGTGGGGTCCTCAACTCAGTAGCCGAAGTGTCAGCTTGTGGAGTTCCCGAAACAGATGGGTTAGAAAGGTCAACATTTTCTGTTGTGGGTAGGAGTAAATTTTGGTTGGTGGTTTCTTGGGGCTTTAATGTGTCTTGGTTTAGTATATCAGTTGTCAAAGTATCAGCTGGTGCAAATATAGTAGTGTCTTGGATTAAGACGGAGCTTAGATGTTGAACAAACTTAGGAGTGGATTGAGGAATAGGTCTGTCAAGAGAATGGAGTGTTCTTGCCTTGGTTTTCACAGGAATAAAAGGAGGAGATAGCATAGGAACATAAGAACTAACCATTCTTGCCTTCTTGGCTGGTGATGTACTAGTTTCGGCCACAAGACGAGTAGGAGAAGGTGATTGGGGCCAAGGTAGATTTCTCAAAATCTTGCTAACTTTAGCATTGTACTCTTCTTCTGTCTCCATTTCCTCTTCTATCGACTCGTCTGATTCAGTTTCTTCTGAATCATCAACTGGTTTTATATGTGCCTCATCCGACACATACTTAACTAGTGCTCCACTAGTTCCACCTTCTTCAACTTCCCTCTCTTCTCCTTCACTAGATGACTCTGCTTTAATCATTGCGTCTCTTGGATTGATCTGAATCTGCTTCTTTTCAGCAATCCTGCCTTGAGTCTGTCTATCGATAGCATCCTTTCTCAAATAATATTTTAGGACATGAAACGGCTTGCCCTTGCTCCAGTTCTTCTTTGATGGCAATAAGAAGGGTATGAGGATACTTAGCTTGTTCCCAAAGCTAACTATGGCAGATACTGTCCATTCACCAGTAACATTATCCACCATAACATACTTCGAAAAGTACATTAACCGATCCATAAACAACTTTTTCCAGTTGCCTTCTGTGATTCCATCGTAAATCACAACCATTACTCTTGCCTTGTGAAGAGTAATCGAATCAAAGCTTCCTTTAACACCCAACAACATCTTGCTTGCGATGTCCAGTAGAGTCTTGTACTTGGGAAACAACTGCTTCTTCTTAATAGCAGGGGGCCTTCCATCACTTGTAAGACTCAATTTTCTTCCACAAAAGATACTCAGGTATCTTAGCTCTTGACCAGCAGCATACTGTTCTACATCAATAGAACCTGGATTCAAATGTTGCTTCTCGTCCAACATTTCTCTGGTCACCTTCACCATTCTACCTCTTACAGAGGATTCAATGTATTCTCCTCTATGAGTAGCAGACGCGTAGAATTCCAATACTTCTTCTTCAAACACTGTTTCTGGAACCATCTCCAAAAAGGGCTTCAAACCGCAATGATAACATTTGATTAGAATCTCCTTATTATCATCTTTGTGCCTTCCTTTGAAGAAAAGAGAACTCCCCACATGCACCTCGCCTTCTGATGCAAACTTCATTACATTGAATGGTGCCTGCATGTTGGTTTCTGAATCGAAAATTGTCACAACCGTGATTTTGAATATGAAAAATCTGGGTTTCAAACACGAAAGATTAGTAACGTATGAAAATTTGAGTGCTTGAATGAATGACAGTTGAGAAAACATGGGGAGTAATTTTAGGAATGGAGGTTTTATGAATTTGGGGTTTTTGAATGAATGGTGCAGATCGATTTGAGTGATCCAACGGTAACAACAAAACCTTTGGAATTCAGTACTGTAATCGAGAATATTATGTTATTTGATATTGTAAATTTTGGAATCCGACTTTGTGATTCGGGTGGAATTTACACGTTTTAGAGGCACATGTTAAGCGTGTTTTGATGTGGATTTCATTGATTTATGCATTGAATATGATTGTTTAAGCCGAAATGAGAGAAAGGTTGTGTTTTGTCGATTTTGTAGGAAATACGATGGAATTTGGAGCAAAACACCAACCATACTTTACTGGATCAGGAAGAGGAGTGCACGGTTGGATTCGTCTCGAAAAACGGAGTGGATTAGCCGAAGGAATCGAGTCAATCCGACACCCGAGGCGAAAGATATGCACGAAACGAGAAAGGGCCGAAGTCGACCGAGCGAGAGCACGCCCGAGACGAGTGCTCGAGCAAGAGGTGTTGGGATATAAATTCACCGTAAGCCCCACTTGATGTTAGAATAGTTTTGATGGCCAAAACACTTAGAGTTTATAAATGTAATAGGATCAGCTGACTTTGTATAGAACAACTTAGACTAGTCTTGTGTGATCAATTGTATAGATATCAGCTGATCAGCACAGTCCCGGCTTACATGCGCTACCTCAAGATGAGAAGAGAAGTAGACATGAAGACTAGGAGATCCTTGAAGACCAGTTAAGTAAGGTGCTTGTATACCTACTTAACTGATGGAGTCCCAGATTGAAGATGGCCTAAAGCAGGACAAAATAACTGCCAGATCAGAAGAGTTTTACTCTGCTGATATCAGAAGACAGAAGACACAAGGCCAGAAGAGTAGTCAGAAGACTAGAAGTTCAGATCAGAAGACTATGTGTTCTTCCAGGACTCGGCTGATTCCAAAGTCATCTTGCAATTTAAACAAAGACCTACCTTATTTAGAAGATTGACATGATCCCAGGATTGAAGCAATCAAGCGACTGGAATCAAGGAATCAAGCCATTATGGAAAGATTGCCCCAATGGCTAGTCAACTCCAACGGCTAGTTGCAAACAATCACCACTATAAATACAAGAGGATGAGAAATCACAAGTACGAAGTCACAACGAGAGAATTCAACAAAGTCTAGCAAGCAATCAAGCTAAAGTCATACTGTCTCAAGAATTCTCAAAAAGCCAGAATCCATTAGATTATCCATAGCTCTTAAGTGATTTCTATCCAACCCTTAAGAACCTGAAACCTATTCATATTGTATATCATTTGTTTTAGGCAAAGTGATTAAGCAAATTATAAGCTTGAATCACTAGTTGGATACTCTTCAAAAACCCCAAACCCTCTCCGAAAGGTTAAAGTTTTTGAAACCCTCAAAGTGCAAGTGCTTACAATCACTTGTGGAGACCGTAGCAGTTAGGACGGCTCAGATCTCAAAGTCCT
This sequence comes from Galeopsis tetrahit, assembly GCA_963675135.1. NCBI lineage: Eukaryota > Viridiplantae > Streptophyta > Magnoliopsida > Lamiales > Lamiaceae > Galeopsis > Galeopsis tetrahit. The sequence continues at coordinate 33,681,211 of OY776127.1, forward strand.
ATCCTTGGGACTATAAAGGTCAAGACCCTTGTAATTTGCGGTAAATTAAAGGGATTAAATATCACGTTAGGACGTGAGAGTGGACGTAGGATCGTATATCCGAACCACTATAAACCTGGTGTTATTTACTTATTGCACTTTACATTCTGTCATTTCATTAACTGTTATATAGTGCATACTGTGATTTCAATATTCTTCAAAACAAGGCCACAGCTTTCAAACCAGCATCAGCTGAGTACTTTCATTAAAGAAAACAAGTTAAACACTTTCACAAGAAACAAAAGAACAAGTCTAAACAAGGCCTACCATAATTCCGCATATAACCTCCTCTATCAGATCACTATAGTCATCTGGACCAGCAGACTTGTAGTCCAGCTGACATAGCAATCAGAAGAGGTTCCCAACTCTCTTGAAAAAGTTTTAAAGTCTATTCACCCCTCCCCTCTAGACTTTAATCCCATTCACTACTCGTCAGGGACCAACAAGAGGTGCTCGAAACCGAAGCATTTTGGCTGAAGAGAGGGCACGGCCGAGCACCTTGCTCAGCCGAGCTGCTGCCTAGACAAGATTTGAAGGCCACGGTCGAGTTGCGCGCTCGAGCACCTGCATCTCGAGACCGAGAAGTTTTGGTCGACCACGCCTCGGCCGAGACAAGGCCACGGCCGAGCTCGCCTTCGCCCCTGCACCTGCGCGCCACGACCGAGCCTCCCCATCGCATGCACTCGACAGCACGGCCGAGCTCCCAGCTCGGCCGAGCACCTGCTCGTTCCATTGTCATTTTGCACGACCGTGCTCCGTGCACGGCCGTGCCAACTCCATTTTCGGTGCTTTTTCCACATTTTGGCCATTTTTGAAGGACCAACTTGCAATTTTGGCATTCAAACCCTACCCCAACACTATATAAGCCCCATTTTCTTGAATTACAAGCATCCTCCCCCAATCCACACATAGTTACACATACTTGGAGGTGTTTTGACCATTTCTCTCTCAATTCTTCATCAAATCAAGGAAGAAAGGATGCAATAGCTCCCAAATTCCATTCCCTACCACATTCTAGATTAAGCTTTCTCTTTCTTTTCCTTTTTATTTAGTTATTTCACTTGGATTTTGTAATTTCATTATGTTAGTAGTTAGCTAAACAATTTGTGGTTCTAAGGCATTGTAGAGATTTGGATTGATGTTTATGAGTAATTTCTTGCTTTAATTGGTGTTTATCTCTTATTTGCATGTTTAATTATCCATTGTAAAGCATGTTGTTAGTGGCCATGATGATTTGCTTGATCCATTGTTAATTGGGGTAAGATCGAGAGATTTATTCCATTTAATCGTATGCAAGCATGCAACCCAGTATTATTATGAGCTCGAGAGAGGATTAATTATCGGAGAGGGATTTGAATGATCTTAGGAGCTATTTTAGGTGGTGTAACATTTGTGAGGTAGAGATACGAGCCTATGTTGCATTGCGCCTTTGGTTAATTAGATCGAGAGATTAATAAATTCTTCTTGTGTGATCACCCTATATGAGATAACCTTAATGGCCATTTAAACGAGATAACTCTCATAAACGGACTTCTAAATATTACAATTGCCTTGGAACCCACATTTTCTTTCTTTGAGTTACATCCATTTCACTTTCGTTTTCTTGATTTATATGGTATTTGATCAATTTCGTATTTACTCTTTATTATTTATTAGTGACACTTGTTAGGTAATCTTAGAGTAATTCACACCACTCAAATTATCGATCACGTCTACTTAGAACTCGACTAGCAAACTACCACTTTTACGCTTAGCCTTCCTGTGGGATCGACCTCGTGCTTATCACGCTACAATAGACGTCGTATACTTGCGGTTGTTTATTTAGTGTTGCATAACACGTGAATCACTTTGCTATTGGTTAGGAAAGAAGAGTGTACTCGTCTAACCTAAGGCAGTAGTTTTAGGCGGGAGACTGGGTGTATACACCTCATTAAATGGAGTGTATAAATCCAGTTCTAGGTTTTCCAAAATTTTGCAATTCTAATTACAATAATACCCTAAATTAAGTTGAAAAACACTTAGTGAATTTATACAAAATGAATGATCTTATCTGGTCTGTTCGAGTTCATCATAACAGATTAGTAGACTTTCAGTTTACACAAGACGAGTTCCCCCTTCGACTATGCTTGTCTGTCTGATGCGCGAACACTTTCATGTACCTATCTCATCTTAATCTACGTGTAAGAATAGATACGAGTAGTAGAGTAGAATAAGTAAATTGAATATCAATTATAAGAATTAATCAAATCAAGGTTTCAAACAAGATGACTTTTAAAAAACTTAAGAGTCAACATAAGGATATTTAAGAAATCATAGATTCCCCCTTTGTTGGGATATAAATTCATCCTAAGCCCCACTTGAGGTTAGAATAGTTTTGATGGCCAAAACACTTAGAGTTTATAAATGTAATAGGATCAGCTGACTTTGTATAGAACAACTTAGACTAGTCTTGTGTGATCAACTGTATTGATATCGGCTGATTAGCACAGCCCCGACTTACATGCGCACCCTAAAGATGAGAAGAGTAGAAGGCATGAAGACTAGAAGATCCTTGAAGACCAGTTAAGAAAGGTGCTTGTATACCTACTTATCTGATGGAGTCCAAGATTGAAGATAATCTAAGAGTACATAAAAGGCTTGCCAGATCAGAAGGATGTTACTCGACTGATATTAGAAGACAAAAGACCTCGACCAGACGAGTAGTCAGAAGACTAGTAGGGCAGATCAGAAGACTATGTGCTTGTCCAGGACTCGGCTGATTCCCAAAGTCATCTTGCAATTTGAATGAAGACTTACCTTACTTAGAAGATTGACATGATCCCAGGATTGAAGCAATCAAGCGACTAGAATCAAGGAGTCAAACCAATATGGAAAGATTGCCCCAATGACTAGTCAACTCCAACGGCTAGTTGCATCAATCACCACTATAAATACAAGAGGATGAGAAATCACAAGACAAGAAGTCAAAACGTGAGAATTCAACAAGCTAAACAAGCAAGCAAGCACAAAGCCATGTTGTATTGAAAGTTCTCCAAGAGCACAGAAATCCTTAGAATATCTCTAGCTCTTAAGTGATTTCTATCCAACCTATAAGAACCTGAATCCCATTCATATTGTATATCATTTGATTTAAGGATAGTGGTTAAGCAAATTATAAACTTGAACCATTAGTTGGATATCTTCAAAAACCCCAAAACCCCCACCATAAGGTTAAGTTTTTGAACCCCTGCAAAGTGCAAGTGCTTACAATCACTGGTGGAGACCGTAGCAGTTAGGACTGCTCAGATCTCAAAGTCCTACCCTTGGGACTATAAAGGACAAGCCCTTGTAATTTCTGGTAAATTAAAGGGATTAAACATCACGTTAGGACGTGAGAGTGGACGTATGATCATATATCCGAACCACTATAAACCTGGTGTTATTTATCTTTCTGCACTTTACATTATTGTCATTTCCATACATTTTATATAGTGCATACTGTGATTTCAACTATCTTCAAATCAAGGCCATAACTTTCAAACCAGCATCAGCTGAGTATTTTCATTAAGTAAACAACTTGGCATTTTCAAAAGAAACTAAAGAACGAGTCTAAACAAGGCCTACCAAACTTCCGCATATAATCTCTTCATCAGATCACTATAGTCATCTGGACCAGTAGACCTGTAGTCCAGTTGACATAGAAATCAGAAGATGTTCCCAACTCTCTTGAAAAAGTTTTAAAGTCTATTCACCCCTCCCCTCTAGACTTTAATCCCATTCACTACTCGTTTAGGGACCAACACCCTTAAATGTATATTCTCCTAGTATTACCCTCAGCTTTACCAGCTTCCTCATCGAGTTGTTCGGTCATCTTGTCTGACCTTGTTTACCAAGATCGAGGCGAGTCCAAAAGTAGTGTGATTATGTCTATGTTGAACTCATCTTTTCTGCAAATTTCTTGTTATGTTGTACCTGTCTTGTTAGTACAATGCTATGCGCAAGTAGGGTCTAGATCAATAAATCCTAAGCTAATGCATAACTCTCTAAATCGTGCTTCAGGTAATGGTTTTGTAAGGATATCAGCTCGATGTATGTCAGTATTAATCTTTTCCATGCGTATGTTCTTCTTCTCAACATGATCACGTATAAAATGATGTCTCACATCTACATGCTTACATCTAGTATGCAAAACAGGATTTTGAGTGATAGCAATAGCACTATTATTGTCACAGAATATTGGTACATTAGATTCTACAATATTGTAGTCTATGAGTTGTTGTATTAGCCATAATAGCTGACTAAACCAACTACCTGCAGCCATGTACTCTGCTTCAGTAGTAGAGGTTGCTACACTTGTCTGTTTCTTTGAAAACCATGAAATGAGTTTGGAACCTAAAAATTGACATGAGCCTGATGTTGATTTCCTATCTATCCTACAACCACCAAAGTCCGAATCTGAATATCCACTTAAGAATAGATCATCATCTGTAGGGTACCATAAACCTCGATTAATAGTTCCTTTCAGATATTTCAATATTCTTTTAACAGATTCCAGGTGACTTTCCTTGGGGTTGACCTAAAACCGAGCACATACACCCACTGCGAATGTTATGTCCGGTCTACTGGCAGTCAAGTAGAGTAAAGAACCAATTAAACCACGATAGTATGCTTGATCGACACATTTACCTTGTTCATCTGGATCCATGCGGTAGGCGGGTAGCATTGGTACTCCAATAGATTTATAGGTTTTAATACCATATTTCTCAAGTAGATTGCGAGTATACTTGGTTTGATTAATGAATATGCCTTCTTCAGACTTTTTACTTGAAGACCAAGAAAGTAATTCATTTCTCCCATCATAGACATTTCAAATTTACTTTTGTTGGGTGAACCAAAAATGATATCATCCACGTAAATTTGAACAAGTAGGATATCCTTCCCTCATTGTCTTCTGAATAAGGTTCTATCGACCTTGCCCTTAGTAAAACCATTTTCTAAGAGAAAGAGAGAGAGAGTGTCGTCCCATGCTCTTGGAGCTTGTTTCAATCCGTATAATGCTTTTTTCAACATGTACAATTGATTTATATTGACCTCAAAACCAGAAGTTTGTTCTACATAAACTTCTTCAGCAAGTATACCGTTAATAAATGCACTTTTAACATCCATTTGAAACACAGTAAACTTAATATAAGCAGCATACGCAAGAAATAATCTTATGACTTCTAGTCTAGCAACAAGTGCGAAGGTTTCATCATACTCTATGTGATGCGTCGAAAAAGAACGCCTATGGATATCAATCGTTCCTTTACGAGCACTATTAATCACGAGTTTAAATCACTCGTTCGTCCTTGGCAATCTTCACGTAAATCTCCTTGAGAATCCGAAAGTAACCTGCAAAAGCACACCGGAGGGGTGCTCCGGCGCGGAAGCTCCGACGCTCAAGTCAGAATCGTTCTTTAGGAGAATCAAAGAGGAATTTCCCTGTGATTTCTAGGGAAATTTCGGTGCATAATCTGGTGTATCTTCTCAATTCAATATATATTTCATAAGTATGTGTGTACTGTGTAAAAAACGTAATTAAGAACATAGAAATAACCTGCTTATATACCTGGACTCTCTCTCGGGAGAGAGAAAGACTCTTTCTCCCTATATTCTCGGCCCATTCCTGTAAATCCGGCCCCAAGTCCCTGAGGATTCGGTCCCTATCCCTGAAGACTTGGTTCCTCAATATATCACCCCCTATCTTCATGGACTGACCCATTCCTTTGACTTAGTTAGGAAAGATTAATCCATACCATGCGTTCCCCTTTGGGCCAAATCCCTGGGCCCAAAGGCTATTAATTCTCAAATGTGGGCTAAAGGCCCAATTACTCTAATTTCCCTTTAGAAGCCCAAGGGTGTATTAATCCAACCTTCCATCTTGTTGACTTAATCGAGACCATCATAATTTATTCCGTTTCCACGTGTCGACTTTTCCAAGAGCGACATATTTATCTACATCAACCACTCCCCCCTACTCTCGTAAAAGTGCTTGTAATTTTATGAGAGTAGGAAGAGAAGATAAGATGAATTAAGCGGAATGTTCCCTTGCCCTAGTCAACATCCTTTTTCAATTTCAGGAAACATGTTGTATAACCCTGGAAGGTGTGTCTTCAAGCGTATCACTTGAGGCTTTTCTTAGCCTTCTCCATAACTTCCCTTGTTTCTTTTCTCTTCATATGCCTTTTCTTGGCCTTCCCTTCTTTGGAGTTTGATAGTTTTAACAACTTAGCACGACCCCTACTCCCCCCAGGCCTTAAAGCCTATCAGGAGTGGAGCTTTCACTTAATAACCTGACCTCATGGCTTCAAATCAAGCTCATCATTGAACCTCAGAATTGTGAGGGGTTCTCTAATTCCCCTCAGCTTTGTGGTCACTCTCCGATTGTAAGAGACTCTGATCCTACTTTTATACCTCTGAATTTTTCTATGGAGGGCTAGGGTCATATATCCCTGGTCTTGAATGGTTTTAGCTGCCCCGCTGTATTTTACCTTCTTCTGTGGTACATGCATACTCTATGATACTTTAGAGAATTCAGGTTTCTGTACTTACTTGATGATTTGATGATGCTCACAATTGTAGGTCCCTAAGTTGAGTTAATATCGAGGGAAGCTAAAGAAAATGTCTAGAGGGGGGTGAATAGACTTTTCTAAAATCTTTCGATATATCAGAATTACAATGTGCGGAATACGAAATTAACAATGAGCCCAATTAAAGATTATACTCAACTTATTTCGAGAACTCTGTTTCAGTGTTTACTCAACTAGTCTTGTTCAGTTATGTATGTTTAACAAGTAAACAATTAATCAATTAAACAACAACCAAAATAGTAAAGTAAATCAAACACGAGATTTATAGTGGTTCGACAACTTGTCTACATCCACTCTCACAAACCCAGTTGTGAAATTCTTATTAACTCTTCCAATCGAGTAATATGTTCTTGTAGCTTTAAGTCCCAAGAAATAAGACTTAGATCTTCTCGATTATATCTCCAGATATATCTTCGATCTTACTAGCTATTTTACAAGTAACTAGCAACTTGAAACAATAAACGAAAATAAAACTTCTCTTTGTTCAGTAGTAGCCTTCTTCGCTCTTCACTTGTCTTGCGTAGCTTCTTTCTGAACTTCAATCTCTGAGAGTAATTTCTTCTTTGAATCTTCAATAATGCTTGCAGTATCAATATTTCAGTAGTAGTACCAGTATCTCAGTCGTCTCTAATGAATCAATACCATGAGGTATTTATAGACTTCCACTTCCAAGAACTTTCAGTTGTGTAACAACCTTTCTTGAAAACTAACTTGTAACTGATTCTTTTTATCCTTTCACGCGTTTCTTCAGTTAATTAGTTATTCCTTAACTAATTCTTCAATCTTTATCTTTAACACGCTTTTGTAACTAACTTCAAATTGACCTGTCTTGTTTAGTCGCGTACCTGTCTTATCCAGTAGTAGTAGACTGTGTCTTCTACTTGTCTTGTGCAGTAGACTTCTTCAGATTACAACATAGAACTAATCTAGTCCTATCATCTAATCCTAACAAGACTATTACATTACTTTAAGCTCTTGTTATAAAGCTTAGTCAACTTATAAAACTATACACAGAATCTATCTATTACATTTAAAACATGAGCTCTATACAACAATTATTCATAGCTCAATAACATTCTAACATATACGAATAACAAATATGAAGTACTTATAAATCGTACTTATCTTTCAATAATACTTGTCTTTCAAAACAAGTACTTGTCTTGTGAATTCTACTGGTCTTGTACAAGATGACTTCAACTTAACTAGACTAGATCAGTCAACACTTAGAAAATATTCAAGTCTTCTTTTGGCTTATCAAAACTTCATCTTTTATCTTTTATTCATCATTTAGGACTCGTTATAGGATTCATATCCCAACAATTTCCCCCTTTTTGATGAAGCCAAAACTACTTGAATCTTTTCATAATGGTAAACTAGTTAAGTAGTTATCTTGTATTTAAACATCAAATAGTACCTTATCTTTTCATTCATTCAAAAATGATCAGTCGATCAACAGTAGACTCCAGCTTCTTTGAGTTAATGACCAACTCATCTTTGAAATGAGTAGCTGTTTGTCGTAAAAGAGTGTTCTGCTTTGTTAGCTCGGAGAGAATAGCTTGAGAATGCACCAACTGAGCTTGTGCCTCCCTCCTCTGCTCATCTGCTATCTCAATCTTAACTCGGTAAAGACGTTCCATTTTGCAAGATTCTTCAGCCAACGATCTAGCAAATGAGATAGACCTCTTCTCAGAAACTTCAACTTGTTTCTGTAAGAACCTTTCAACTTCTGCATACATCTCTGTTCGAAAAGTTGAGTCCATCTTGTTGACTTCTCCAACAATCAATTCTCTTGAACTGTCAACAAGTGATCGATTTTGTTCTACCAACACATCCTTCACTTTCGAGTGCAAGAACTCTTCTATCGCAGAATGAACAACTTCCTTCAAGTCTGACTTCAGCTCGGCAAGATAGCCTATAGGGAATCCTTGAATAGATGACTGGGTTTCAACAACCACATCTTCCTGAACTTTCTCTACAAGTTCCTCTTCATTAAACATAACAACATCCAGGAATTCATCATCTTCTTTCCCAAATTCAAAAGAATCAACTTCTTCTGAACTGTCAGCCTCATCTTCAGAAGGTTCCGAGGTTTGAACAGCAACATCAACAAGTTCTGCCTTCTCTTCTTCCACTAGCTCAGTCTGAGTTCCAATATCAGACGAGAACTCTTCAACCAGAATTCCATCAGGAATATTCAATAGCCTTTTTACAAGATCAACCAAGGCTCTTGGCGGAAATAGTTCAGAATGATCTTTAACACCACTATTTTCTTTCTGTTCCATCTCCCAATCCATAAAATTGGAGATTCCTCCCATGCCTTGAATAACTTCGAAAAGATCGTCAGTTGAGGATTTCTTAAGTGCAAACCAGGTGCATATCCTAAGAAGAATCTCAAACTGCTCTGACTCGTAGTCCACTTCGATAGTTGACAGCGTTCTCTTCAAATTTTTGGTCATCCGGGCACGAATTCGTTTCTCCCTTAGATACATCGGATAATATACCAGGGAATTAAATCTGACATCAGACGGGGTCTGAGCAGGTGGGGTCCCTGTCTCAGCTGTTGCAGTGGCAACTGGCGTCTTGTCTAAAGTAGATGGGTTTAAGGGTTCAACATTTTCTGTTGAGGTAGAAGGAATATGGATGGTGGTTTCTTGGGGCTTTGATGTATCTTGGTTTGGTGTGACAACTGTCGGAGTATCAGTTGTGTCAATTATGGGAGTGTTTAAGGGATGACTGGCTCTCAGCGGTCGTGCTGCCAGTACTTGTGAGGTTGGGGGTACAGGTCGAGGCCTAGATCGATGTGACCTAGCCTTGGTTCGAATAGAAGTAGACGGGAGAGAGAGAGGAATTGAACCAGATTGAGTAGAAGTACCAACCTGTGAACTCGACTCGACTGGACGAGTAGGCGATCCAACTCTTACGAGAGTGTACATTTCAGGAATTTGTTCACTCGACCCCTTCTCTTGTTGCGACTCTTCATCTGACTGAGTCTTTTCTGAGTCATATGCACTGGACTCTGTTTTCTCAACCTCTTCCGATTCTTCATCATTAGACTTGTCTCCTGAAGAACTAGATGAACCAGCATACGACATCAAATCCATCGGATTCAACTCAACTTGCCTAGGAGCAGCTGGTCTAGCAGCGACTTGCTTCCTCATGGCCTCCTTCTTCAAATAGAACTTCAAGGGATGAAATGGTTTTCCTTTACTCCATTCCGTCTTGTTTGGCATTAACAAGGGAAGAAGAATGCTTAACTTGTTTCCATATCCAACAACATTTGACACCACCCAATTTCTAGTATCAGTATCAACTTGAACACTTTTCTCAAAGTACATGATTCGGTCTGCAATCAGCTTGAACCAATTTCCTTCTGTAATTCCATAAAAAATAGCAGCCATTACCCTTGCTTTAACAAGAGTAACAGAATCATGAGAACCAGTGGCACATAGTAGAATTTTGCTGGCTATGTCCAGTAAAGTGCGATACTTTTCCAGAAGATCCATCTTCTTGACTGCGGGGAGCTTGCCATCCGGTTTTAACCTCAACTTCCTTCCGCAAAATATACCTAGATATCTTGCTTCTTGACCGGCTGCGTAATTTTCCACATCAATAGTTCCAATGGGCAACTTCAGATGCTCAAACAAGGCTTCTCGAGTGATTTCCACCCGATTTCTTCCAAGAAACGATTCAATCACATCTCCTTGTCTAGTGGCGTTGGCAAAGAACTCAAGAACCTCTTCCTCTAGGACGACTTGAGGAAACGCCTCCAAGTAAGGTTTTAAGCCACATCTACTACATTTGGTCAAGATCTCCAAATTTTCATCAGTATGCTTGCCTTTGAAGAACACCGAAGGTTCAACATGCACTTTGTTTTCAGATATGAATCTGCCGAGGTCGAACCTAGCTTGCATGTTAGTCCTTATATCAAAAATTGAGATGATTGTCATAGTGATAGTTTGAGTAAGAATCAAAGAGTGAGAATCACAATGAATCGTGAAAGCTAGAAGTGGGGAATTAAGAAAACGTGAGATGAGTAGTGTGTAAGTGTTGAGTTTTGTTAACACTTGAATTTTTGAATCAATGGTGAAGATTGAAACCAAATGATCCAACGGTTGGGACTCTTGGTATTCAGTTACGGAATCGAGACAATAATGTGTTTTGATATTGTGTAATTTGGAATCCACCTTTCCTATTGGTTAAGACAGAAGAGTGAACTCATCTGACCTAGAATAGTAGGATTTGGCACGAACTGGGTGTATACACCTCATTAAAATAGGAGTGTATAAATCAAGTTCTAGGGTTTTCAAAAAAATGTCAAAATACTTAGAATATTCGTAATTCACATTTTATTAAACACTTAGAGTATTTCATGTTCAAGTGAGCACTTATCTTGTCTGTTCGAGTCTATCCAGAACAGACGAGTAGACTTAAGCACACAAGACGAGTTCCCCCTACGGCTGTGCTTGTCTATTTTGAACATCGAATGCTTATACAAACCTGTCTTATCTTGTGCGACAGATTAGATGCAATACAGGTAGTAGATTGAAACAATCAAAACGAATATCAACTTTAAAAGTAATGAGCAAGGTGTTGAGCAAAATGACGTTTAACAGACTTAAGAGTCAACACAAGGCCTTTTAAGAAATCAGAGATTCCCCCTCAAATGTTTATTCCCTTAGTATTACCCTCAGCTTTACCAGCTTCCTCATCGGGTTGTTTGGTCATCTTGTCTGACCTTGTATACCTGTCTTATGAGTGAGTAGACGAGTGCTCTGTTCTTTAGTGGTAACTTGTTTGTTTCCCCTTTCTTCTTAGAAATGTACCTGTCTGGTTAGTACATTGCTACATACTAGTAGGGTCAAGATCTATTAGTCCTAGACTAATGCATAATTCATAAAAACGAGCCTCAGCTAATGGTTTTGTGAAAATATCAGCTCTTTGAAAATCAGTGTGAATCTTTTCCATGCGAATATCCTTCTTTTCTACATGATCACGTATGAAATGATGTTTTACATCGACATGCTTACAACGTGTGTGCAGAACAGGATTTTGTGTGATGGCAATAGCACTGTTACTGTCAGAGAATATAGGAACATTTGATTCACAAATATTATAATCTCTAAGTTGTTGAATCAGCCATAATAATTGACTACAACAACTACCAGCAGCCATGTACTCGGCTTCAGTAGTAGAGGTAGCAACACTTGTCTGCTTTTTTTCGAAAACCATGAAATGAGTTTTGTGCCTAAGAATTGACAAGAACCAGATGTAGATTTCCTATCTATTCTACAACCACCAAAATCAGAATCAGAGTAGCCACTTAGTGATAAATCATCATTTGAAGGATACCATATACCACGATTGATGGTTCCTTTCAAATATTTCAATATCTTTTTAGTGGTTTCCATATGACTCTCTTTTGGGTTAGCTTGAAAACGAGCACATACACCAACAGAAAATGCAATATCAGGTCTACTAGCAGTCAAGTACAGTAATGAACCAATAAGTCCACGGTAATGAGTTTGATCAGCACACTTACCATTCTCGTCTGGATCCATCCTGTAAGTAGGTTGCATAGGTACTCCAGAAGATTTACATGTCTTAATACCATACTTGTCTAGTAGATTACGAGTATACTTTGCTTGATTTATGAAAATCCCTTCTGGGGTCTGTTTTACTTGAAGTCCGAGAAAGTAATTCATTTCACCCATCATTGACATCTCAAATTTACTTTGCATGAGTGTTGAGAAACTTTCACTCAACTTTTTGTTAGGTGAACCAAAAATGATGTCATCTACGTAAATTTGGACGAGTAAAATGTCTTTCCCTTCTTGTCTTCTGAACAAGGTTCTATCTACCTTGCCCTTAGTAAAACCATTTTCTAATAGAAATTGAGAAAGAGTATCGTACCAGGCACTTGGAGCTTGCTTTAGTCCATATAAGGCCTTCTTTAATTTGTATACCTGGTTACCTTTGACTTCGAAACCTGGGGGTTGTTCAACATACACTTCTTCCGCAAGAATACCGTTAAGAAATGCACTTTTAACATCCATTTGATATACAGTAAATTTCATGTAAGCAGCATATGCAAGGAACAATCGAATGGCTTCTAGTCTAGCAACAGGAGCATATGTTTCATCATAATCTATGCCTTCAGCTTGTGAATAGCCTTGAGCTACTAATCTAGCCTTATTACGAACAACTACATCATTCTCATCTTTCTTATTCTTGAAAATCCATCGAGTTCCAACTACGTTATGATGTTTCGGTCTATCGACAAGTTCCCAGACGTCATTTCGAACAAACTGATTCAACTCGTCTTGCATAGCAATGATCCAGTTACTATCAGCTAAATTCTCTTTAATGGTTTTAGGCTCGATAGATGAGAGGAAACAACACCAGCAAAACAAAGATGGACTAGGTTGTTCTTGCGACTCAAAGAGTTGTCGTCTAGTCTTCACACCAACAGTAGAGTCACCAATGATATTTTCAGTATTATGTGCAGATTTCCATGTATTTCTATTCTTAACAATAGCACTATCATCTATATCATGTACAGCATCATGCATGTTAACATCATTATTATTATCAGAAGATTTAATAGGGGTAGACGAGTCGACTAGTTCAGGCATGTCAACTAGTCTAGTAGATTTACCTTGAGCACTTACCCTTTCCTTGTCATCAGATTCGAGGGATTTCATGAATGGATTGTATGCTTGAACGGATTCATATACCTCTGAATCTTTGTCAGATTCGATAGTTAGCTCAGTAACTTTCTCACTAATCTTGTTGGCAGACGAGTCCTGTTGAGATTCATCGAAAACCACATGTGGTGTTTCTTCCACACAAAGGGTTGAGTAGTTGAATACTCTAAATGCTTTGCTAGTCGAGGAGTATCCTAAGAATATCCCCTCGTCTGCTTTAGCATCAAATGCATTCAGCTTGCTTTTCCCATTGTTATGGATAAAACACTTACAACCAAATATATGGAAATATGAAACTCTGGGTTTTCAACCTTTCCATACCTCATAGGGCGTCTTACCTAGTACTTTATTGATAGCATTTCTGTTTTGGGAATGGCATGCAGTATTGATAGCTTCTGCCCAAAACTTCTGAGGAGTATTGTACTCTGTCAGCATGGTCCTGCAGGCCTCCTTAAGAGTTCTGTTCCTTCGTTCTGCTACTCCATTTTGTTGTGGTGTCTTTGCTGCACTAGTAAGGTGCTGGATGCCACGCTTTCTAACAGGACGTGCATACATGTGACTTGTAGTAGACTTCATTGGGAATACCTTCCACAAGGTAGTCTCTGGCTATCTTATTAAGGACCTTAAAGTTTAGATGACAGAGGCGTCTATGCCAGAGCCAGCCAAGTTCTTTAGGATTCTTAGTAAGCAGACAGGTGTCCCTCGGACAACTGTTCCAGTTCACTATGTACACACTTCCTTGTCTTATGCCGACGAGTAGTACGGTATGAGTCCTCTTGTCAATGATTTCACATTTGCGACTCTTGAACTGCACCTTGTATCCACGATCACAGAATTGTGAAACAGAGAGTAAATTGTATTTCAAGCCTTCAACATATGAGACATCTTGGATCTCTATGTCTCCATTCCGAATGTAACCGAATCCTTTGGTAACAGCAGTGGAGCTATCACCAAATATTACTTTTGGTCCTTCTTGCTCATGGTAGCTTGATAGAAGTGTCTTAGTACCAGTCATGTGGTGCGAACAACCACTGTCTATGTACCAAGTTTCTCCTATTGAGCCACCCTTCTTGTATAGATCGAGTCGACCCTGCATTAGATGATATTTCATAATTTAGGTACCCTCCTTGTTTATTGGGGTCCTGGGGGGTTAGTCGAGTTCAATGGAATCCAAATATACATTGGAGTCCTGAACAAGTTTGATCTTCTAAGCTTTCGACCATATTTGTTGCAAAATAAGACCTTATTGTCCTTATCTGGCCTATCAGTCGAGTTCGGGTCTACTCTTTGGAGATAGCCTTTCGACTTGATCTCTACTTGAGCAGGCACTTGTCTATGATAGTCAGAGTAGGGTTTATATGCATTAGGTCCATACGGTTTATAGACATGTTTAGGTGTTTCTTCTCCTTCAATATCATATGACAAAGGTGGAGGATATAAAACAGCTTGAGTACGATATTTTGGACCTTCCTGTCTAGGTCTAGACGAGTAGAGTTGAGACTGCCTTATGAAAGGAGGTCTAGACTCTTGTCGTCTGGTCTGTACTTGTCTAGTACTCGTCTCCTCAGGATACCAATCCTCGTATCTGACCTGGTTGGATCGTCTACGATTAGTGGTCCTTAGAAGATTAGTTCTAGGTTGAGCAGGCTTGTTGTTACCATTCTTTTTACCTCCTTTGGTAATTGGAATGTTAACTCGAGCTTGTTTTGGTACAGTACCTTTAGATGGAGTATCAATATCGTATATCATTGGTTCTTTTCCTTTATCATTAGTCAAAGAGCTTGAGATGAAAATAGTAGGGTTCTTAGGAACTTGAGTAGACGAGCCTGATGTATCAGCACCTATGCCTGTCTTGTCAGCAGGAGCCCTATACCTATCTGACAGTTCAAGGTTAACCTTTGAAGAGTTAACCAGGTCAGTAAGTTTAAGGTCTAGAGTGACAACCTCGGTTTCTAAGAACTTATTACGTTCTTCAAGCTTTTTGCACTTGTTTTTTAAAACATCGAATTCATGTTTCTCAGTAGCATGTGTCTTAAGTAGGTCTTGATACAACTTGTCTGTCAATGCACACTTATCTTTGAGTTGACTCAACTCTTCTTGCAAGCGTTCATTTAGGACTGTTATATTAGGATCTACTTTAGACTGAGCTTCCTTAAGATCAATGATTTCTTGTCTTAAAATGATGTTTTCGTCACTGACTTCAATGATTGCCTTGTTGGCAAGTAGGAGGTCGTCTTCAACTGCACTAGTAGAGTGCTGAAGGCTACTCCCTACTTTGCTACTGGCAGTGTCACTTTCATCAGAATCTGATTCATCACAAGATTGAAAAGATGTAGCAGATGATACCTCTTGGTCGATTTTAGCCATGCAGCATAGACCATCATCTACTATGAAAGCTTCATCGTGTTCTGGTTCAGACGGGTAGCTAGATGAGGATGATGGCAACTCGTCTGAGTCAGAATCAGAGTCATCATTGGCCATCATTGCCTTCTTACCACGGTTGTATCTTCTTTCCCTTTGTGCTTTGCGTTCTTCTCGATCATCAGTGCTCAGGTCTGGACATTCATATATGTAGTGACCTGGTTTCTCACAGTTATAGCACAGGAGATCATTAGTAGACCTTTTAATAGGAGAGTTATTCCTTCGTTTATCACGTCTATCAGAACGAGCAATCTTCCTACCATCAGACTCTCTATCTTGTCTGTTACCTTTCGAGACTTCGTCTCTCCTTTCGGACGAGTTTCGGTCTCGTCTGGTCTCAGACGAGTTCTTAGAAGCAGACCCTCTATGTTCTCTATAGAACTTCTTATATCTTCCGAAACGTTTATTCAGCCTATCAAACTTTCTAACCATGAGGCTTACCTGATCCTTCAGACTAAGATCATTATCTAACTCGTCTTTCACTGAAGTAGACCTAGTCTTAGACTTCGACCTGTCTACCTTAGACGAACTAGCCTTAAAAGCAACGTTCTTAGATACAGCATGTTCTCTGTCACTACTTGCTATGGGTTCATCTTCGTCTAAATCAAACTCATGAGCCTTTAGAGTTTGAAACATGGTCTCTGCTGTCCACACGTCTATATCTTGGGTATTCTTAACAAGCATTTTTACCATTTTCCATCGACTATCAAGGCTTTTGAGAATCCTAAGATTGATTTCACGTGGAGTATAAGATTTACCAAGGACTTCCAAGTCATTCATGATTTTGGTAAAACGAGTATCCAACTGGTCTATTGTTTCACCAGCTTTCATATGAAATGATTCAAATCTTTGGACTGCTGTAGAAAGCTTGCTTTCTTTGATTAGGGATGTCCCTTCACAAATGATGGCTAAGCGATCCCACATTTCTTTGGCAGTTTTACATTTTAACACTTTTCCCAGATACTCGTTAGGAAGAGTGTGTAAGATGTAATTCTTAGCCAAGCTATCCAAATTATTCTGTCTCATTTCTTCTGAGGTTAGTTCTGAACTTGGTTTCTTGACGAGTGTACCCACGGGTTGATTTGTGTCAAGGGCAGCAGTATTAGGAATCATGGTCACAATTGGACCTTCAGTGATGACGGAGATCATTAAGTCGTGAGTGGAACTGAAGATGGCTTCCATCCTTAGCTTCCAATAGTCATAATCTTGAACCTGGAACTTAGGCAACTTGTTAGCACTGATTTCAAGAGACATGTTTAAACGAGTAGTCTAGTGCTAATCAGTTTTATGATCAAGAAGTAAATGAGTCAAGGACAGGGAACAACAAAATGTATCAAGAATATTGATCAAGAACACGTAAGCAAATATGATCTTGGACCAAGACTTTCACCCAAGTCTTGAGTTGGTTATCAAGAAACAGCAGTTCGTAAACTACTGCTCTGATACCACTTGTAGGTCCCTAAGTTGAGTTAATATCGAGGGAAGCTAAAGAAAATGTCTAGAGGGGGTGAATAGACTTTTCTAAAATCTTTCGATATATCAGAATTACAATGTGCGGAATACGAAATTAACAATGAGCCCAATTAAAGATTATACTCAACTTATTTCGAGAACTCTGTTTCAGTGTTTACTCAACTAGTCTTGTTCAGTTATGTATGTTTAACAAGTAAACAATTAATCAATTAAACAACAACCAAAATAGTAAAGTAAATCAAACACGAGATTTATAGTGGTTCGACAACTTGTCTACATCCACTCTCACAAACCCAGTTGTGAAATTCTTATTAACTCTTCCAATCGAGTAATATGTTCTTGTAGCTTTAAGTCCCAAGAAATAAGACTTAGATCTTCTCGATTATATCTCCAGATATATCTTCGATCTTACTAGCTATTTTACAAGTAACTAGCAACTTGAAACAATAAACGAAAATAAAACTTCTCTTTGTTCAGTAGTAGCCTTCTTCGATCTTCACTTGTCTTGCGTAGCTTCTTTCTGAACTTCAATCTCTGAGAGTAATTTCTTCTTTGAATCTTCAATAATGCTTGCAGTATCAATATTTCAGTAGTAGTACCAGTATCTCAGTCGTCTCTAATGAATCAATACCATGAGGTATTTATAGACTTCCAATTCCAAGAACTTTCAGTTGTGTAACAACCTTTCTTGAAAACTAACTTGTAACTGATTCTTTTTATCCTTTCACGCGTTTCTTCAGTTAATTAGTTATTCCTTAACTAATTCTTCAATCTTTATCTTTAACACGCTTTTGTAACTAACTTCAAATTGACCTGTCTTGTCCAGTAGTAGTAGACTGTGTCTTCTACTTGTCTTGTGCAGTAGACTTCTTCAGATTACAACATAGAACTAATCTAGTCCTATCATCTAATCCTAACAAGACTATTACATTACTTTAAGCTCTTGTTATAAAGCTTAGTCAACTTATAAAACTATACACAGAATCTATCTATTACATTTAAAACATGAGCTCTATACAACAATTATTCATAGCTCAATAACATTCTAACATATACGAATAACAAATATGAAGTACTTATAAATCGTACTTATCTTTCAATAATACTTGTCTTTCAAAACGAGTACTTGTCTTGTGAATTCTACTGGTCTTGTACAAGATGACTTCAACTTAACTAGACTAGATCAGTCAACACTTAGAAAATATTCAAGTCTTCTTTTGGCTTATCAAAACTTCATCTTTTATCTTTTATTCATCATTTAGGACTCGTTATAGGATTCATATCCCAACAACAATTTCCCCTAAAAGTTATTTAAGAGTTATTTATCCTCCTGAGAGTTCGTAGGGATTATACTCTTCCCAAAAGTTATTTATACTCCTAAGAGTTTGTAGGGATTATACTCTTCCCAAAAGTTATTTATACTCCTAAGAGTTTGTAGGGATTATACTCTCCCAAAAGTTAGAGTTTGTAGGGATTATACTCTCCCAAAATTTAGAGTTTGTAGGGATTATACTCTCCCAAAAGTTAGAGTTTGTAGGGATTATACACTCCCAAAAGTTGTTTATACTCGTAAGAGTTCTTAGGGATTATACTCTCCCTGAAGTTGTTTATACTCGTAAGAGTTCTTAGGGATTATACTCTCCCTGAAGTTGTTTATACTCGTAAGAGTTCTTAGGGATTATACTCTCCCTGAAGTTGTTTATACTCGTAAGAGTTCTTAGGGATCATACTCTCCCTGAAGTTATTTATACTCGTAAGAGTTCTTAGGGATTATACTCCCCCTGAAGTTGTTTATACTCGTAAGAGTTCTTAGGGATTATACTCTCCTTGAAGTTGTTTATACTCGTAAGAGTTCTTAGGGATTATACTCTCCCTGAAGTTGTTTATACTCGTAAGAGTTCTTAGGGATTATACTCTCCCTGAAGTTCTTAGGGTGAGGTAAACCTCGCAGGGTGAGATAAATCTTGCAGGGTGAGGTAAACCTCGCAATTTTCAGGGTGAGATAAATCTCGCAGGGTGAGGTTTGTATAAACCTCGCCATTTCTCAAGGTGAGGTTATATAAACCTCGCAGGGTGAGGTTTGTATAAACCTCGCCATTTCTCAGGGTGAGGTTATATAAACCTCGCATTTTCTCTAACTTCTCTTGGCCTCGTGGTCTTAGAATGTCTTTCGCTCCTGAATTAGGGTACCTGTAGGTTTATTCTGTCCGCTTTTCAGGGATATTACTTTCAGTCCTCCAGGGATATGGTCTTTGACCTTGGCCGTTCAGGGGTATTGCCCCACATATATATTAAGTTGACTTCATAGCCAATCAAGTATTCTCCATCTTTGTCTTAGCATTTTAGCCATCAATTTCCTGGCTATCGGAACATAACAATCACAAGTAATATGAACTAACTTGTTACCTCAATATTGGTCTTCGCAGTTGCGCATATCTCTCGTACGTCTACAGCTCCTCGAGCAGGTCGAGATTTAGCTTCATTGCACATGGTCTCTTCCTGAACCTCCAGCCTCTCAACGTTGTTTGGTTTCGCTCTTTAGGATCTCAAATCTCATAATAATATGGGGGTTCTCCAAGGTTCCCCTGAACTCAATCTTTATTCTCTTTTGTAATCCTGCTCCCTCGGGCTACTCAAGCGCCTCTAGAATCTCCAACTCCTCCTCATAGGATCATCATTTATCAAATCATGTTAGGGCTGCCAGCCCTAACATACCTCAAAACACTCAAATCATGTTTCATCACTTTAAAAGAATCATCTCATGCAATATTAAAAATTCATTATCTTTTCGGAAATAAAACTCCATAGCATCGGACAAACAAATCGAATCAACTTCCACTCTAAAAATCATAAATAAAGTGGACCATACTCTCTCAAATAATCTCTTCAAATGAAAATTACAATGAATATTCAATTCTCCACGTTTCGTCATGAATGAGTATTTCTAGTACACGCAAGCTTCAAGGTCCTAAGCGAGGACATAACTCAAGACATATCATTGTTTAAATATCAAAAGGTAAGAAGTAGCACTTTTCATTTTTTGATCCCAAGGACCTGAATAAGCTCAATCTATAATTTGAAATCATATCTAAAGTATAAAAACATGTCAATCATACACAATTTGAAAATAGTTATGCTAGCTTTCGTTTCCAGAACCATAGTCGTCACCAATTCTCCCACATAAAGTAGTCACAAAACTCAACATATGAATCACCTACTCATGCTTCTAAGATTTCAAGTAATTCTCAATTCCAATATCATTTGTAAAATATCTACATAAATCAATCGTGTAAGCTTAAGGGGACCTTTCTTAATTCAACGGAAAAGAGTAGCCTCGTATCATATATGTCAATCTCTTAAAGACATGCTCATAATAATATCTACAAGAATTAACACTTGTACTAACCAGTGGTAGTAATGTACTCAACATATTTCTGCTAGCCCTCACGGACCTAGGCTCTTAGGTCCTGGCCAATTCATGTTCATATCTCTGGTAGCCCTCATGGACTAGAATACTTCATATCTCCGCCAGCCCTCGGGGACTGGAATACTCCATATCTCTGCTAGCCCGCGGAGACCAGAATACTTCCTATCTCTGCCAGCCCTTGGGGACTGGAATACATCATATCTCTGCCAGCCCTCGAGGGCCTGAATATCCCTCTAGAACCTCTTGCGTTTTTAGCACTCCCAGAGTTCTTAAGGGTTTCTGGGCTGGACCTCCTCAAAATTTCTCGAAACAAAAAAGTTAAATAACATGTTTTGTCAATATTCTAGTACTCATTCGATAAAAGGTGTATTCTCATGCGAATTTTATCACACATTCAATACATATCATATCTTCACAACATATTGATTGAGAAGATTAACATTCACACTAAAGTAAATAGACTTAAATCATTCTCCACAACATCTCAGTTAAGGAGTAGTAATTTATGCAAGTCACAACATGAAATAGTTTATCTCGATCCTATCTATCATGGGTAAGTTATTCTTCTCCCTCAAATTCATCACCTCGACGAGTTTAGTTCAAGTGTCAGATTAGTATCAATCAATTAGCCAAGACAATGCATGCTACCTCATATATCACATTTTTCACGGCATAATAGCTAAGAGATAAACACTATTGCAAGTCTTGACATCTATTTGACTTACCCTCTCATTAGAATGGTCGAGAGATGACTATTGGTGCAAATATTAACACAATCACTTTTTAGCATGGCATATTGATTAGAGACATGATCATTCTTATCAGACTTAACACATGTTCTCATTATAGGTTTATGTTTCTTATACAAGCTGATTTTTCAGAAGTATTTAACACTAACTCATCAATCAAAAATGAATTCTCCAGCAATATTTCAATTTCGGTTCACATAAAACGTGTAGAGATACCTCCCTTAAGTTGCCAAGTATGCATCGGTTGAGTGCATCCATTCCCCCCTCTTTTTTGTGAAGCGAAATTCTTCTCCTTTCGCCTAAAACGTTGTTGTTCTTCCGCAAGCTTATATAATTAATTCTCAAAAGCAAGTCAAAGTGATGGAATGTCTTAGATTCCTGGGCTTGTTAAAAATAGAATTAACATCATATTCAGAAACGTGCATTTGCGATCAATAAACATTCTTAATTCAACAAGTGCGCAATTTTTCATAATAACTTATCATTTCATATCTTTGTTATCTCCTGCCCAAAAGTGAGAAACAAATCGAGGGTGTAATATGATAGTTGAACTCACCAATCATATCTTATCATATTTAGGATATGTTCTCATGCTAGATTTATATTTCTTACACGAACTACTTTTTCGAAAGTAATTATGACTAGCTCATCAATCACTAGTGCATTTTCAAGCCATATTTATGTGCATAAGAAGAGTAGAGATACCTCCCTCGAGTTTTCAAGCATGAATTGTCGGTCTTTTCATCCTCTATGGAGTGCAATTCATCTTTCTGTGCATTCCTCTTTAATTGTACAAAAATTCAATAGATATATTCAAGTAATAACATTGGTTCATTAATAACCATCCATGAAAGTATGAAATGAAAGGATAAGTCCACCAAAATCACTCAACAAAACGCCTCACTTAGTGATAGATCATCACAAGATCAGCCAACTTTTTAGCAAGGTTTAGATTAACTCTTCACCCTATATAGATGATCAAATTACTACTCCCTGTATCTCATAACAGATAGAGAATAAACGAAAATAAACGATAGGATGCTGCTAAGATAGAGAATAAGCTTCCAATAACCAATGAATTTTCGCACGAGTAAAGTAGTTTTTCCACCATCAACTTTAGAAAACAGTAGTCAATTCTCCGAGATTCATAAAATAGATATCTTTAAATTAACAATTAACTTTTCTTAATAGCAAATATTCAAGTTTGCGGATTGCAGAAATCGACCTCATATGACAAACACAGAGAATTAATATTTTCTTAACATCGTGAAATTTTCATTTTTGGTTGCACCCTTTGTATTTTCTAATTGGAACAATTCCCAATTAATTCCTATCTAGTATGGGTATGGCTGGCACAAGAAGCTTAGGCCCCATTGCTAAAGCCACGTCGGCTAGTTATTGAGCGACATGCGTCTTTCACCAACACGTGTACAACCCATGAAACCGCCATCTCGCTTATTCCCTTTCCTAATTCAATTTACAAATTGACCCTGTTCTTATCCTCTGCATTCCATATGGTATATATACACGCTTCCACATTCAAGGTTTCTCATCAATTAATCAAAATCTATAACCTCTCTAGAAAATCTCAATTTCTACTCAAATAATGGAAGCAGATTATCCTCACACTACTGCTGGTTCGCACTGCGCTTATACACATTATGTGTTTAAATTCTTCGTATTTAATTTCAGAGTACATCTAATTAGTTGTTTTTGTATGCCTTTTTTGTTGAAGATGTATTACATCACTTTAAATCTCTTGAGACATCAATCTGATGAACATAAAAGTCAACACCTTAAATATTTCTGCCTAACAAAGAACCATTTACAATCCTGAGTCATCATGTCAAACAAAGAACTTATGTATTTCTGCCTAAGCAAGGTTTCTTATTACCATATTCCAGCATCGAAAATTAAGCAAAAAGGATTTCTCATAGAAAAGCAAAATAAAAGAAAAACTACTACTCTCTTGAGCATTTCATCAAACACGTGGTGAGTATGACATCATGTATCAAATAGGGATAGAAATATTCATATACGAAATCAAATATTCTAATTCCGTCATCACAGTAGATTCATCCTTCAAATTATTCAATAAAACTCAGTCATAGCACCAAACAATTCACCCAGCACTTAAATATTTTTGCTCAAAATAAGATCACCAAATTTCCGACACATATATATAATCAATTAATCATGACTAAATGTTTCTTTAGGAAAGCAACTAATCGTCAATCCTCTTTCAGATATGTGCATCAGGTCACAAATTATCTTAGAATTTATTTAATTCTTTATCATTCACATAATTGTTAATATATGTCACCAGTATGTAAAGTTAATTGCAGCGTATGCAGAGAAGACGGGAAAGAACCTATAAAACCTGGACAAAGGACTTCTCTGAGCAATAGTTCACCTCCAATTCCATCAATGGAGTTTCCGTCTCTCCATTAGAAAGTTCCCACAGTTCACCGGTGTCGGCTAGTGAAGTAGGGCGCATTGATTTAAATCAAACGCACCAACTGCTTCTTTTTTATTCGAGAATTCCAGCAAACGAGTGGTAGGCTTCCAAGACAGCCTAAATTCACCACATCCAAGGAGAGAGCCTGGGCTCATCGGAATGCCTCAAGTCGGAGACTCGGAGTCGACGATCATCTAAGATTCCAGACGACTGTGGATCAAATGTGGCGATTGTGTTTTCAATTCT
This sequence comes from Galeopsis tetrahit, assembly GCA_963675135.1. Taxonomy (NCBI): domain Eukaryota; kingdom Viridiplantae; phylum Streptophyta; class Magnoliopsida; order Lamiales; family Lamiaceae; genus Galeopsis; species Galeopsis tetrahit. The sequence goes on from OY776127.1 coordinate 33,705,339, forward strand.
TCCCACGAGATTATGCTGCTACTTCCGTCCTGATTTCCGATCACTTCCAAGTTCCCCATCAATTTCGAGAGAAAATTAAAATGTTCTGGATTTGGGGCATTTGCTGCATTGATGAAGATAGAACTAATTTCTTCAATTTCTTGTAGATTCTTGTACATAGTTCTCGTCCACATACCAAAATTCCAGAAATCCTCACATCGTAGCTCAGATTTCCCACAGACGGCGCCAGTTGATGCGTCGAAAAAGAACGCCTATGGATATCAATCGTTCCTTTACGAGCACTATTAATCACGAGTTTGAATCACTCGTTCGTCCTTGGCAATCTTCACGTAAATCTCCTTGAGAATCCGAAAGTAACCTGCAAAAGCACACCGGAGGGGTGCTCCGGCGCGGAAGCTCCGACGCTCAAGTCAGAATCGTTCTTTAGGAGAATCAAAGAGGAATTTCCCTGTGATTTCTAGGGAAATTCCAGTGCATAATCTGGTGTATCTTCTCAATTCAATATATATTTCATAAGTATGTGTGTACTGTGTAAAAAACGTAATTAATAACATAGAAATAACCTGCTTATATACCTGGACTCTCTCTCGGGAGAGAGAAAGACTCTTTCTCCCTATATTCTCGGCCCATTCCTGTAAATCCGGCCCCAAGTCCATGAGGATTCGGTCCCTATCCCTGAAGACTTGGTTCCTCAATATATCACCCCCTATCTTCATGGACTGACCCATTCCTTTGACTTAGTTAGGAAAGATTAATCCATACCATGCGTTCCCCTTTGGGCCAAATCCCTGGGCCCAAAGGCTATTAATTCTCAAATGTGGGCTAAAGGCCCCATTACTCTAATTTCCCTTTAGAAGCCCAAGGGTGTATTAATCCAACCTTTCATCTTATTGACTTAATCGAGACCATCATAATTCATCCCGTTTCCACGTGTCGACTTTTCCAAGAGCGACATATTTATCTACATCAACCACTCCCCCCTACTCTCGTAAAAGTGCTTGTAATTTTATGAGAGTAGGAAGAGAAGATAAGATGAATTAAGCGGAATGTTCACTTGCCCTAGTCAACATCATTTTTCAATTTCAGGAAGCATGTTGTATAACCCTGGAAGGTGTGTCTTCAAGCGTATCACTTGAGGCTTTTCTTAGCCTTCTCCATAACTTCCCTTGTTTCTTTTCTCTTCATATGCCTTTTCTTGGCCTTCCCTTGTTTGGAGTTTGATAGTTTTAACAACTTAGCACGACCCCTACTCCCCCCAGGCCTTAAAGCCTATCAGGAGTGGAGTTCTCACTTAATAACCTGACCTCATGGCTTCAAATCAAGCTCATCATTGAACCTCAGGTCGTTTCAAACAAATTGATTCAACTCATCTTGCATGGAGATGATCCAATTACTATCATCCAAGGCTTCTTTAACAGTCTTATGCTCAATAGATGAAAGGAAACAACACCAGCTGATGCGGCCTAAAAATGTCATCCGATAAGAAGTCGACACGTGTATGGAGGATAGGATAAAAGTGGAAGTATTGGATTATTGAATACTCTCTGGACAAAGAATCTCTCCTGGAAGTCCCTCTGGAGGGAGCTCCACCCGGAGAGAAACATCAGGAAGACTTAGTCTTGATATGAATTGGTAGACCGAGAATATAGGAGAACTCCGCAAGAATCGGACTAAGATTGACCAAAGAAAGATTCTTCTCTCCTTCATTGTAGTGGAAAGAGTCCACTAGGGAGAGTGGCCCCGGTCTTTCTGGAGGTGGAGAGAAGGGAAGACTCGGTCCACTCGGCAGGGCCGAGTCTTAGAGGCAGCTCCGAGATAAGGGGAGGCTCTAACTTCTTCCCAAGAGAAAGGCTCTATAAATAGGTAAAGCAAGATACATTTCGAGGTTAAACTTTTTACTCTTACAAGACTGAATATATTTCTTATTATTATACATTGCGAGATCTTTTGAGAGCTTGATTTGATAAATCAATGACTTTGAAGTCCTTGTGATATACGAAGATTCTTATACTGACTTGAGCGTCGGAGCGTCCGCACCGGAGCCCCCTCCGGTGTGTCTTTTGCAGGTCCTTGGAGGATCATTCCAGCGGAAGCAGTGTACCCAAATCAGGTCTAAGCACTCGGGAATTTGGATATCTGATCCCGAGGATATATAATCCGACCGTGCAATTTTTGGCACATCAACTGGCGCCATCTGTGGGAAACGATTTAAAAGATTTTCTCACGAATTTTTATCTGTTCGAGTGATGGAATTGGAGATGGACCATTGCTTGGTAAATTCTACGGGTAGTCCTTTGCCTAGATTTGACACAGGTTCCTCCTTAAGTTCTCTTATATATGCTGCAAATAATTTTACATGTTGGAATATAATTGCTTAATGATGCAAAGAAGCCAGATGCAATAAATGATTAATATGGACCATTGAGTGAGATTTGAGAGCAGAATTCTCAATTGTGATATCTGATGTCATTATTAATGTCTTGATTGAGAAAGAATTGAAGGTTATATTAATGCCTTGATTTAAATGTCCATAATCAATATAGTTCTGCTAGCAGTGTGAACTTGTTCGTTTGCGAAAATTCCTTTATTGTGGAAAATGTTCATTTCTGGAATTGAAAAATAAAACAAGAAATCAAACAAGGTAGAAAGCTATTAGCATCTTGCTAAGCCCCGACTGGAGATTAATGGTGATTGTGTTGATTATGATGGGAGTAAGGTAAATTTGAATTATCTTAAGATGATATTATTAAACATATCCTAATATATGTTAAAATGAGAGATGAATGCTATGGTGATGCCTAAAATAAATTCATTGTGTTATTTTAATGAAGTGGTTTTACTGTTAATACGATTTATGATGCTATTGAAATTTCCTCTCACTCTGATTTCTCTAACATCCAAACATTGGATTTCCGCTAGTGATGAGATTTAAACTGAAATAACAATTATGAGAATTAAAATGATTGGTATTGATAACTCTTGTCCTTGGCTCAAAGTCTAAGGGGATATGACATTACGTAAGGACTGTGCTGATCAGGTTGATTTTGCTCTAAATAATATTTGATTGATAAAACTTCACACAGTGATGTACTATTATCATGGAATTATGAGTATAAGGATTGTCGAACATATATGTGGAGTGTGCAATTGCCTGCTCCAAGACTCCAGGAAGAGGCTCGTAGCACCTCTATCTCTATAGGGGGTGATATCGTTGGCACGTCTGGAGCCCTCGGGAGTGGACCTGGCAAGGAGATACCTCCAGGCACTGCAGAGGACGACAACATTCGTGCCCCTCCACGAGCAGCAGAGTATTTAGGGCCTCGAGGTCCAAAATCTAAACATGGGAGTACGAGGCAAAAATATGATAAGTGCATCGGTGCTACAGACCGATTCTACCCAAGTTCTGGAGGACGTTTGGGTAGGTTCAGAAGATTTCAGATTGTAGATTAAGTCTACCCAAGTTCTGGAGGACCTCTAGGTAGGTTCAGAAGATTTCAGATTACAGACCGAGTCTACCCAAGTTCTGGAGGACCTTTGGGTAGGTTCAGAAGATTTCATATTGTAGATTAAGTCTACCCAAGTTCTGGAGGACCTCTGGGTAGGTTCAGAAGATTTCAGATTACAGATTAAGTCTATCCAAGCTCTGGAGGATCTCTGGATAGGTTCAGAAGATTTCAGATTGCAGATTAAGTCTACCCAAGTTCTGGAGGACCTCTGGGTAGGTTCAGAAGATTTCAGATTACAGATTAAGTCTATCCAAGCTCTGGAGGATCTCTGGATAGGTTCAGAAGATTTCAGATTGTAGATTAAGTCTACCCAAGTTCTAGAGGACCTCTGGGTAGGTTCAGAAGATTTCGGATTACAGATTAAGTCTATCCAAGCTCTGGAGGATCTCTGGATAGGTTCAGAAGATTTCAGATTATATGTTGATTCTATCCAAGTCCTGGAGGATTTCGGGATAAGCTCGGAAATGGAAAGTGAAGATTGAGCCTATTTAGGTCCCTGAGATTAAGGCCAATAGCCCTAAAAAGACAAAATGATAAGTCCGAAAACTAGAGTGTGTGAGAGGATGATGGATTACCTGAAGCGGGTAGAGAATTTGAGAATCTTCAGAGCCGAAAAATATCTCACCTTCGAAGAGGTGAGGCAATCCAAGAGGCTGGAGGTGAAACCAGCTAGTGGAGAGAGGAAGAGAGAATCTACAGCAGGGAGGTCCAGCCCAGAAGCTCCCCGAAACTCTGGAGGAACAGGAAACCGCAATGCTGCGGGAAGATACCGATCTGGGCCTCGAGGGAGGTTTTAGAAATATACCCAACTGAGATTGGAACCTACAGAGGTCTTAGAGGTTGCTGGAGATCATCCTGATCTGAAATTCCCTTATTTCATATTTAGATTATATAATCGAGGCTTATGAAGCTTATCTGAGCACTTGAGAGCCTGTGTTGGAGGCCCCTTTTTTGGTGTATCTTTACAGGATCAATTCGGGATTGATATACAAGTAAACCTGGAGAACCTAGAGGTCCTGGAGGAGCCCGAAAGAGCAGAGAACTATGGAGAACCAAACGAGTAGCTGGATTATGATACTTAGTCTGCTATGGTGCTGACCCCCAAATAACGAGTATATCGATACCACCGGTTAGTACAAAATTTGATAAAGCTAAAAAAGGTTAGATATTTTATGCTAACTTGATTTTATAATGAGTATGTCATGATGAGTGTAACATGAATAAGATATGATATTCGTTGATTCGATATTGTTATAAGTATGTCATTATGAGATTAATATGCGTATCATACTTTGTTTTCCCTAAATCAAGTACGACCCTCCTACTTTTACATGATTATTATGTCTAGACGCTCTAGATGTGATGTTAAAATTTGAAGATTGACTTGAGATACTAGAGAGCATGAGAAGCATGTTGAGTTTATGTGGTTACTATATGCTCTAGAATCCATGACTAAGGATTAATAATGATTCGTGACTTCAGAATGTGGGGCTAACATACTTATCTCTGAATTTTGTATGATTGACATGCCTCGATATTCTAGATGTGACTTCAGATTTCAGATTAAGCTTGTCCAGGTCCTGAAAGGCTTCTGGGTAAACTGATTGAATGTCAAAGAGTGAGTTTATCCAAACCGGGAGAGAACACCCGAATAAGCTCAAATGTGGTGGATTGAGTTTCCTAATAGAATCATGAGTTGAGGGAAAATAGAATTACCTCACCCTACTCGAGATCCAAGTGGATCACCAAATATTTATTAAGGAATTAAATGTTAAAACACTCGAGAAACCCGAGGACAAGAGGAGAGAGCCTCGAGCAGAAACTGAGAACCAGCCTTCCCAGGCCCCGAAACGGGGCATGATCTAGATGATTATGGAATAAACATGAGTGTTCGGGGCTTGAGAACCAAACACGAGAAGAATTTCAAAGAGGATCTTAAGCAAATGATCGAGATTCGAGTGGGATGAATAATATCATAAAACATTTGAGGAGTTGAAGCTCCACCGAGCCCAGCTGCTGAAGCTGACCAAACTCTCCCCAGGGTGCTGAAATTTGATATTCAAAAGTTGAGAAGAGCTGAATAAAGGACCAGCCCCTGCAGCTTCTGGAGAAGCTCGAGCTTTGCGGTTAAGATACTACATCTTGGGTGGCCAATTATACAAACGATCGTTGACCCATCCCTATCTAAGATGTCTCCTGAAGGAGAATACGTGATAAAAGAAACCCATGAAGGAGGAGCAGGTAGTCATGAGGGCTACAAGGCTACTGTAAAGAAGGATATACCCAAGAGTCGATCTATTAGGTGAGTAAGATCATCTAGGGTGTTGAGATGCGATATTCGGAGACGAGCATGATGACGGACCTTGCAAATGCTTTACACTTCGATGCTTAAGGGGGGTGATGAAGGGTCTAGGCCTACTACCTCCGAGATGCTGATATGAAGCCACGTAAATGAAAAGTGTATATTTTACCTTTTTACTTTAAATTTTACTTTGTGATATGATATGTGTTACATAGACGTAGTTGTTTAGAACATAAAACCTCGAAGCATATGAGCATTTGCTAAGGCTTCAGAAATGATTGATTTGAGAAATGTTAAGGGGATTACTTAGGAGAATTTCGTGATTGAATCGAGAGAATGATTGAGAATTTAGGCATGGTTAAGAACGTGTTTTTGATTAGTGATGAGTCTAACCACCTTGAGTAGCCGGATGACTAAGTTTGAAAATTAGGAGTGATGAAATGATGAAGGATCTTTAGATCACTGAGCATATATGAGATATGGGAATACAAAAGTGAAAAATACTTAAAGGCCACGAGGCCGAGGGAAGCTAGAAAGTTCCTCACCCTACTCTAAATCCAAGCGGATTACTTGAACTTGAAGGGTCTTGATATGATCAACACCTTGAATTGAGAGTGAGAGACACTCAGAGGCCTAGAGGCCAAGGAGCTCCAGAGAGCCCTCACCATGCTTGAGACCTAAAAAGGTTAATCAATGAAATGAGAAGATTTTATGAATTAAAATCTTTTAAGAATAAGAGTGAGAAACACTCAGAGGCCTAGAGGCCGAGGTGCTCCAGAGAGCCCTCACCCTATTTGAGACCTAAAACGGTTAATCAATGAAATGAGAAGATTTTACGAATTAAAATCTTTTAAGAATAAAAGTGAGAAACACTCAGAGGCCTAGAGGCCGAGGTGCTCCAGAGAGCCCTCACCCTATTTGAGACCTAAAAAGGTTAACCAATGAAATGAGAAGATTTTATGAATTAAAATCTTTTGAGAATAAGAGTGAGAAACACTCAGAGGCCTAGAGGCCGAGGTGCTCCAGAGAGCCCTCATCTTACTTGAAACCCAAGAGGGTTAATTAATGAAATGAGAAGATTTTATGAATTAAAATCTTTTAAAAATGAGAGTGAGAAACACTCAGAGGCCTAGAGGCCGAGGAGCTCCAGAGAGCCCTCACCATGCTTGAAACCCAAAAGGGTTAATCAATGAAATGAGAAGTTTTATGAATCAAAATCTTTTAAGAATGAGAGTGAGAAACACTCATAGGCCTAGAGGCCGAGGAGCTCCAGAGAGCCCTCACCATGCTTGAAACCCAAGAGGGTTAATTAATGAAATAAGAAGATTTTATGAATTAAAATCTTTTAAGAATGAGAGTGAGAAACACTCAGAGGCCTAGAGGCCGAAGAGCTCCAGAGAGCCCTCACCATGCTTGAAACCCAAAAGGGTTAATCAATGAAATGAGAAGAATTTATGAATCAAAATCTTTTAAGAATGAGAGTGAGAAACACTTAGAGGCCTAGAGGCCGAGGAGCTCCAGAGAGCCCTCACCATGCTTGAAACCCAAGAGGGTTAATTAATGAAATGAGAAGATTTTATGAATTAAAATCTTTTAAGAATGAGAGTGAGAAACACTCAGAGGCCTAGAGGCCGAGGAGCTCCCGAGAGCCCTCACCATGCTTGAAACCCAAAAGGGTTAATCAATGAAATGAGAAGATTTTATGAATTAAAATCTTTTAAGAATGAGAGTGAGAAACACTCAGAGGCCTAGAGGCCGAGGAGCTCCAGAGAGCCCTCACCATGCTTTAAACCCAGGAGGGTTAATTAATGAAATGAGAAGATTTTATGAATTAAAATCTTTTAAGAATGAGAGTGAGAAACACTGAGAGGCCTAGAGGCCGAGGAGCTCCAGAGAGCCCTCACCATGCTTGAAACCCAAAAGGGTTAATCAATGAAATGAGAAGATTTTATGAATCAAAATCTTTTAAGAATGAGAGTGAGAAACACTCAGAGGCCTAGAGGCCGAGGAGCTCCAGAGAGCCCTCACCATGCTTGGAACCCAAGAGGGTTAGTCAATGAAATGAGAAGATTTTATGAATCAAAACCTTTTAAGAATGAGAGTGAGAAACACTCAGAGGCCTAGAGGCCGAGGAGCTCCAGAGAGCCCTCACCATGCTTGGAACCCAAAAGGGTTAGTCAATGAAATGAGAAGATTTTATGAATTAAAATCTTTTAAGAATGAGAGTGAGAAACACTCAGAGGCCTAGAGGCCGAGGAGCTCCAGAGAGTCCTCACCCTGATGGAAACCCAAAAGGATTAATCAATGGAAAGAAAGGTTTTATGAATCAAAATCTTTTAAACGAAAGTGAGAGACAAGTAGAGGCTCAGAGGCCAAGGAGAACTGGGGAGCATCTCCCCATAACTAAGACCCAAGATGGGTACTTAGAAAACAAAAATTTCGCTAAAAGTCAAGGAAAACCTCCTCGAGCCACCTGAAACCAGAGGTGATTCCTTGAAAGGGGGAGAGATTCCTTAAAGTTCTTGAGAAAACTCTTTGAAGGTTATGAAGCCAAGAGTCAGGCCATTGCTAAATTATAGGTGGCCAAGGCAGAAAAAGTCTCCGAAGGGGAGCACTTTTGAAATTCCTCTCCGAAGCAAGAATAATACACGTCTCTCCAGAAACGCCTCTGTATTAGGCTCACTGGAATTTTCTACTCTCACAAAAGATATACCCCTTTTTACGAGAGTAGGGGGGAGTAGATGATGCGGCCTAAAAATGTCATCCGATAAGAAGTCGACACGTGTATGGAGGATAGGATAAAAGTGGAAGTATTGGATTATTGAATACTCTCTGGATAAAGAATCTCTCCTGGAAGTCCCTCTGGAGGGAGCTCCACCCGGAGAGAAACATCAGGAAGACTTAATCTTGATATGAATTGGTAGACCGAGAATATAGGAGAACTCCGCAAGAATCGGACTAAGATTGACCAAAGAAAGATTCTTCTCTCCTTCATTGTAGTGGAAAGAGTCCACTAGGGAGAGTGGCCCCGGTCTTTCCGGAGGTGAAGAGAAGGGAAGACTCGGTCCACTCGGCAGGGCCGAGTCTTAGAGGCAGCTCCGAGATAAGGGGAGGCTCTAACTTCTTCCCAAGAGAAAGGCTCTATAAATAGGTAAAGCAAGATACATTTCGAGGTTAGACTTTTTACTCTTACAAGACTGAATATATTTCTTATTATTATACATTGCGAGATCTTTTGAGAGTTTGATTTGATAAATCAAGGACTTTGAAGTCCTTGTGATATACGAAGATTCTTATACTGACTTGAGCGTCGGAGCGTCCGCACCGGAGCCCCCTCCGGTGTGTCTTTTGCAGGTCCTTGGAGGATCATTCCAGCGGAAGCAGTGTACCCAAATCAGGTCTAAGCACTCGGGAATTTGGATATCTGATCCCGAGGATATATAATCCGACCGTGCAATTTTTGGCACATCACCAGCAAAATAAAGATTAGCTAGTTTCTTCTTGCGACTCAAAGAGTTGTCGTCTAGTCTTTACACCTTTAGTAGAGTCACCAATTATGTTATCACTAGTACGAGCAGATTTCCATGTTTTTCTAGATTTAACAGGCATGCTTTCATCATCTAAGTTATCTTCAACATCATTCATATCTACATCATCTATATCAGCAGATTTATTCAGAGTAGATGAGTCAACTAGAGCAGGCATGTCAACTGGTCTAGTAGACTTACCTTTGTCACTTACCTTCACATCGTCATCTGACTCGAGGACTTTCAGGAATGGATTGTAGGCTTGTACAGATTCGTACACTTCTGGTTCGTCGTAAGATTGAAGCTTTAATTCACTAATTTTCTTACTGATCTGGTTGGTAGACGAATCATGTCTAGATTCATTGAAAACAACATGTGGTGTTTCTTCCACACAAAGAGTCGAGTAGTTAAACATTCTAAATGCTTTGCTCATAAAGGAGTATCCTAAGAATATCCTCTCGTCTGCCATAGCATCAAAGTCATTTAACTTACTTGGTAAATGACAAGATCACAAAGCTGGAGTTGTTTGAGTCATGCATCCTTGGTAAAGCCAAAAGGTTTAGATTTGGGAAGAGTGTTCACTCTACCAATGGGATCATGGACTATGTCCATTCAGATCTATGGGGGCCAGCTAGCAATCAGACGAGATCAGGTGGTAGATACTTCTTGTCTATCATAGATGACTACTCAAGGAAGGTGTGGGTAGCTATTCTCAAGTCCAAATCAAAAGCATTTGAAAAATTCAGGGAATGACTCACTGAGGTGGAGAATATCTCTGGGAGGAAGCTCAAGCATATGAGAACTGATAATGGACTGGAGTTTATTTCAGCATAGTTCAATGAGTTATGTAAGGAGAATGGGATAGTGAGACATAGAACTGTGCTAGGCACACCTCAGCAGAATGGAGTTGCTAAGAGGATGAATCAGACCCTACTTGAGAGAGTCAGGTGTCTGTTGAACATCTCTTGTCTGCCAAAGGTATTTTGGGGAGAGGCTGTGTCAACAACAACCTATTTGATAAACATAAGTCCTTCCTCAGTTGTGCAGTATAAGACCCCAGATGAGTTATGGTCTGGTCATGCAACTGATTACAAAAACTTAAGGGTATTTGGTTGTGCAACATATGCCCATGTCAAGCAAGATAAGCTTGAGCCTCGAGCATTGCGATGCGTGTTTATTGGGTATCCTTCAGGTGCTATAGGATACAGGTTATGGTGCCTTGAAGCTGGAATGCAGAAGTGTATTCTCAGCCGAGATGTTACTTTTGATGAGAGCAGGATGTCTCTATCAAAATAGGCTAGTACGAGTACTAGTGCAGCTGATAACCGACCAGACGAGACACAAGTCGAGGTGGAGCATGTTGACACCAGAGGACCTACTGGATATGATATTGATCTAGATGAGATATGTTCTGGGATCAGCTGAGAAAGGTCTGAAGTTTCAGAAGATGCCAAGTGAGGGAGATGCACTTGTGGGATACGTTGATGCAGATTATGCAGCCAATGTTGACACTCGAAAATCCTTAACAGGATATGTGTTTACTCTATTTGGTACAGCTGTGTCTTGCAAGTATATTCATCAATCTGTAGTTGCATTATCTACTGAAGCAGAGTACGTGGCTTTGACTGAAGCAATTAAGGAAAGTATGTGGCTAAAAGGGATTCTTAAGGAATTTGGTTTATCTAAGAGCAGTGTGACTGTCTTCTGTGATAATCAAAGCACAATTCATCTTGCAAAGCATCAGGGGTATCATTAACGAACCAAGCATATATATATGAAACTGTACTTTGTGAGAGACATTGTGGAGAAGGGAGTCGTCCATGTGGTTAAGATAGCTACTGAGGAGAACCCTGCTAATGCATTTACTAAGGCATTACCAAAAGAGAAGTTCGGTTTATGTCTTAGGTTGGTTGGTTTGCATTAGTGACCTCTACGGAGAAGGCTGCTAATCTTGTGGCGGAAGATCAGTAGTGGAGTATGTCCTTTGAGAAGGATAGTTCAGAGCTGTTTAGTTCAAGGTGGATATTTTGAGCTAAAGGTGGAGAATTGTGAGGTTTATCTCATAATCTAGGAGATTTAGATGATTTTTACTCGTCTGATGTTGAATTCAGAAGAGTTGTCTAGTCTGCTAAAGTATTCAGCTGTTGGGAGTATCAGCTGGTTTACTTAGCTGATAGACGTCTTCTGAAGGACTTAGTTGTTGGGCGTATCAACTGGAGGAGTCAGGCAAGATAACTCAGGCCTGCCACTGAGTATGGAGAGTCCCTAGAAATTCTTGACCCAGAGGAGAGGTGAACAAAGATTTGACGCAGGCCTGCACTCCAACGTCTGGCAGCTCACGCTCCATTCGCTTCATCTCTTCCTCCATCCGCTTCATCTCATTCTCCATTCGCTCCGCTTCTCCCTCCAGATGCCTAGTCTTAGCTGGCTCTTGCTTACTTTGAGCCCGGAGGAGAGGCAACTCCTCAGTCAATGCTTGAGCTCGCTTTTGAGCTTTGTCTCTCTCCGCGGTGACACCTTTGAGAGCCAATTGAGAGGAGGACGCCTCAGCCCGAAGGAGCTCGTTCCCAGCAACCAGTTCGATAGTTTGGTCAAATATTTTAGTGTAAACAAGCCCGAACTGCATGATGAGAAAAAGTAACATTTCAGACATGAAGAAATTAGATACCATAAAGATAAGGGGAGATACCTCAGAAAATAGATGAGCGCCATGGAGCAATTGATCCCCAGGAAGAGGCTTGCAAAAGAGCGTGGTGTTAGAAGGAGGAGGACATCGGCTGATGAGACGCTGGAGAAGTTCGTAGGAAGCAGGAAGGGAGGTTTCCTTCTCAGGAGGAGCACGAGTGGTTTTTCCCTTCTTCTTCTTGGAAGTGACGGAATCGAGAATGGAAGCGTTGACATCTGAACGAGTCCTCTTGGAGATGGAACCACGGACTTGGGCGGAAGAGCTAGGAAGAGGAGGAGCCTTTGTAGAGCTCTCTGGAGCCGGGGTCTTTACCGAGCTTTCTGGAACCGGAGCTGGGGAATGAGGAGCCTTAGGAGGGTTGTCAGGGTTAGCAGCCGCAGGTGCCTTCACCACCCCAAGAGCAGGGGCATCCCATGAAATGTGAGTCAACCACCTCATAGTAGTAGGTAACCAAGAAACTTTCAGAAAAATAGTCATGTATAAAGAACGAAACAAGAGAGCAAGGAATTTTTTACCATCGTGAGGCTCTAAAGGAAAATCCTGAGGAAAAAATCCAAAAGGAGAGAGAATACGAGGGTTTTTGCAGATACCAATGACATCAAAGAAATCGTGTAGGCGAACGTGACCATTAAGATTAGTCATAACAGTATAATTTGAGGCAGAGTAAGTTTTCAGATGAGGAAGAGGTATTCCTGGATTATGATATAACCAACGTTCATGGGGAAACGACCAATCAGAGGATTTGGTCATAAAAATATAGTAATTTCTCCAGGATGACTCCTCTTCATGAAGCTTTTTCATGAATTTGCAAGCACGAGACCTTCTCCCACAAACATAGAAGAAACCATCGTTCATCTTACAAAAATACTAGCTCAGAAATAACTCAACGGAAGCCTCGCCGTCGTTCCCCTTCACCAGAATATAAAATCCGATCATAGTGCGGATGGCGTTGGGAGTAAACTGATTGAGGGGAATTTGCATGCGGGTAGATATGGAGGCCAGATAAGGATGGATAGGAAATCGAAGACCAGCCCTAATCTGGGCTTCGAAGAAAGCTAGGGTTTGAGGTCCCGAGAAATTGGGGCGTTCATCCGGATGAGGAATCTGAGGGATGTACTCCGGTGGAAAGACCTGGGCCTGGACGAGACTAGCCAAGTGGGTGTTGTTAATCAGAGAAGAGGTCGAAATTGTATCCCTCATTTGGGGGTCCTCTATCGGAAACAAAACCGATTGGGGAAGATTTTGTTCGGAGGACTCAAGCGGGGTTACCTAGCCGGAAGACATTAACAAGTAGTGCGGAAATAAAAAGGATGTAGAAGATAGTTGGGTTACCTTGTTGGAAGAAGTGTGAAGTCGGACTGGACGATCGACGGTGACGAGAAGCCAGAGAAAAGAGAGACGCCAGAGAGGAGAAAAGAAGACGGTGGGGGGAGTTTCCGAGGAGAGAAGATGTGAAACAAGGATGCAAAATGTGGAGAAGTGAACAGAAAGGGGTAGAATCGAGGTTTCTCCTTGTGAAAATAGCAGGAAAGAGAAGATCGTATCTGAGTGGGGCCCAGACACGGAAGTCGAAGCATTTTTCTGGAGTTCGGGCGGGAAAACTCATGAAGGGAAATACTTTCGAAATTTTTCTCCGAAGTGAAGTTAAAACACGTCTCTCCAAAAACGTCCTTTATGCCAGATTCCCTTGAATTTCTTACTCTCATAAAGGTATGATCACTTTATGAGAGTAGGGGGGAGTAGATGATGCGGCCTAAAATCGTCACCTCGTGAGAAGTCGACACGTGTGTAGAGGGTAGGATTGAGGAGAGGATATGAGTTTAAAGAGGAGAATCTCATCTGGGTGTCCCTCCGGAGGGAACTCCATCTAAGGACCTCAGGGGAAGACTTGGCCCTGAGGGGAATTAGTTGGCCGAAAGTTTAGGAGAAGTTCCATATAAAACGGGATAAGATTGGATAGAGGAAGACTCATTCTTCCTCTTCTCAACGACTGAAATCTAGAGGAGAAAGTGGTTGCGTCTCTTCAGGGACTGGGAGCTCAAAGGCAGGTGGACTAATTAAAAGATAGGGAAAGCTGCAGATCCGAGATAAGGGGAAAACCTAACTTCCCCTCAGGCAGAATTCCTGTATAAATAGGAAAGCTTAGGCACATTTATATTTTTACGATCTCTAACATCATTCAACTTACTACGCCGCCTACGAGCATTCTGATTCCTTTCGAGAACCTCATTGATAAAAAAAGGACTTTTAAGTCCTTATCATATACCGAATCATACATACTGACTTGAGCGTCGGAGTGTCCGTGCCGGATTCCCCTCCGGCGTATCTTTTGCAGGTTCTTGGAGGATCATTTCGGAGAAGGCATTATACCCGAATTATTCGTACGAGTTCGGGAATTTGGATATCTGACCTAAAGGATATCCAATCCATTCGTGCAAATTTGTGGCACAACACTTTATATATAAAGTAATGAAATGAGTTGACTTTTGTATATGTGTAGAGAAAAAGTAATGACATTTGTGTAAAATTGAGGATATTGTGAGGGTAAAGTTATAAATAGTTTTTTATTTTAAAGGTGTGAAAATTATTGTGAGACGTTAAAAAAGGAAAGTGTGAAAGTAATTGTGGGACAAGGGGAGTATAATGTATGTTTTTATTTTATTTTACATTATTTTTTTGTTGGTAATAATAATACTCATAAAAAAAAAATTAAATTACACAATTAAAATTATATTATAAATTAGTAGAACAATATATAGAATTGTTATTATTTTAAATATTAATAAAATAATAAATATAAAATATAGAGTTTTGAATAGTGAACATATATGAAATTATATTTTAAAGTTTAACTACAAAATAGAGTCGGATTGAAGATGCTCTTAGTATCTCATCCAATTCAATCCAATGACTAAAAAAATAAAATTTAAGAGTTTATCTTGATCCGAAAGGGAATTCAAATTCATAATAAACATGATATTTTTGAATTATTTCAAAATAATAAAAATTTATAAATATCAAGATAACGTAAAAGATTTTTGTTTTTTTCAGGGGAACTAGGAGGGCTTCTTCACGGGCATTCTTTCAGTTTTTTGTAGATTTTTTTTCCACCGTTATGTGAAAGCTCGACAATTATTAAAAAAATGAGGTTATTTGCATGTTGATGTGAGTTGAGGTTATGGAGAAACAATGAATTGTGAAATTATTATTTCATTGAATGAATGTAATAGATTATGTTGGGATGTAAATTCACCCTAAGACCCACTTGATGTTAGAATAGTTTTGATGGCCAAAACACTTAGAGTTTATAAATGTAATAGGATCAGCTGACTTTGTATAGAACAGCTTAGACTAGTCTTGTGTGATCAACTGTATGGATATCAGCTGATTAGCACAGTCCCGGATTACATGCGCTCCCTCAAGATGAGAAGAGTAGAAGACATGAAGACTAGAAGATCCTTGAAGGCCAGATAAGTTAAGGTACTTGTATACCTACTTATCTGATGGAGTCCAAGTTGAAGATGGCCCTAATACAACACAAGTATTTACCAGATCAGAAGAGTTCTACTCGACTGATATCAGAAGACAGAAGCACAAGGCCAGACGAGTAGTCAGAAGACTAGTACTGCATATCAGAAGACTAAGTTCTCGTCCAGGACTCGGCTGATTCCCAAAGTCATCTTGCAATTCGAATGAAGACTTACCTTACTTAGAAGATTGACATGATCCCAGGATTGGAGCAATCAAGCAGTTGGAATCAAGGAATCAAGCCAATATGGAAAGATTGCCCCAACGGCTAGTCAACTCCAACGGCTAGTTGCAAGCAATCATCATTATAAATACAAGAGGATGAGAAATCACAAGTAAGAAGTTACAACGAGAGAATTCAACAAGCTAAGCAAGCAATCAAGCTAAAAGCCATACTGTTTTAAGAGTTCTCCAAGAGCCAGAATCCATAAGAACATCCCTAGCTCTTAAGTGATTTCTATCCAACCCAAGAACCTGAATCATATTCATATTGTAAATCCTTTGATTTAGGCATAGTGGTTAAGCATATTATAAGCTTGAACCATTAGTTGGAAACATTCAAAAACCCCAAACCCCCACCGAAAGGTTAAAGTTTTTGAACACCTGCAAAGTGCAAGTGCTTACAATCACTTGTGGAGACCGTAGCAGTTAGGACTGCTCAGATCTCAAAGTCCTACCCTTGGGACTATAAAGGACAAGCCCTTGTAATTTTTGGTAAATTAAAGGGATTAATCATCACGTTAGGACGTGAGAGTGGACGTAGGATCGTATATCCGAACCACTATAAACCTGGTGTTATTTATCTTTCTACACTGTACATTACTGTCATTTCTATACATCTTATATAGTGCATACTGTGATTTAAACTACCTTCAAATCAAGGCCATAACTTTCAAACCAGCATTAGCTGAGTGTTTTCCTTAAGTAAACAACTTGGCATTTTCAAAAGAAACAAAAAGAACGAGTCTAAACAAGGCCTACCATAATTCCGCTTATAATATCTTCATTCAGATCACTATAGTCATATGGACCAGCTGACTTGTAGTCCAGCTGACATAGAGATCAGAAGAGGTTCCCAACTCTCTTGAAAAAGTTTTAAAGTCTATTCACCCCTCCCCTCTAGACTTTAATCCCATTCACTACTCGTTTAGGGACCAACAAGTGGTATCATAGCAGTGGTTCTAACGGACTAATGTCTCTAGATTATCAGAAGACTTGAGGAAGTCTTTCTGTAGTCCTCTTGAACAAATCTTTTTCTTTTGAAAAACTTGTTTTTGAAAACTCATATAGCATGAGTGATAATATGCGTAAGTTGCCTAAGTTTTCAGTGGAGGATTATGATTACTGGAAGATCAGGATGAGGAAGAATCTCACATCAGTCCACTACAAGATGTGGTCAGTAATCACAGAAGGCCCAATCACCATCATGGCAGTCAACACTGCAAATGGTGATGCAGAAGTTCCAGTTGGAGAACTTGCCCCCAAGCCGATGAAGGACCTCACACCAGAAGAGATGAAGCAATCAAATCTTGACATCATTGATTATATCATGCAAAATCTTCCAAATTAGTACATTGCAAAAGTAATCAATTGTGAGACAGCTAAGGATATGTGGGATGCTCTAGCACTTCTCTGTGAAGGAACTGAACTGATCAAGGAAAGTAAACTATCAACAACAGTAAAGAAGTTTGAACACTTCAAGATGCAGCCAGAAGAGTCTATTTATCAGTTAGACAATAGATTTACCAAGATCATAAATGAGATTGAGTCCCTAGGCAAGAAATACACAAATAGAGAGAAAAACTTGAAGATTTTAGACTCTCTAACCAAGAAATTGAGACTCAAAAAGACCATCATCAAAACAGAAGACTTTGAAGGATCAGATATGAGTCTGAAAGAACAAATGGCTCTCATGATCAAGAGATTTGAAAGGGTGAACACTCTCAACAGCAAATATAGAAAATTCTACAAGAATTATAAGAGAGGTGGTTCATCCTCTAGAGAATATAGAGAAAGAACACCAGAAAGGTATCCTAGAAAGGATGTGGAGTCATCTGACAACCGAGGCTCTAGAAGAAGAGATGCCACCCCTCCAAGGAAAGGCAGTTCAAATCAAAAACCTGGAGCATGTTTCAATTGTCGCAAACCAGGTCATTATGTCTATGAATGTCCTGAGCTGAATTTAGATGACAAAGAAGAAAGAAGGCCAAGAAGAGACAGAAGAAATTCAGATAAACAAGCAATGGTGACTGAAGAATCTGAATATCAAAGTGATGACCTTCCTACATCACCAGACTGTCAAATCTTCTCAGATGATTCGGATGATCTAGCTATGATGGCCATAGGTGAAAATAAGGTAAATTCCTATACTACTACTTTCCATTCACCTATTTTTTCACAAACAAATGATATAAACTCATCTGAAGGCGAATCAGAAGACACCTATTATCAATCTTTAAGAAAGGTAAAAGGTGATCTGGATATTACCACTAGAGCTTTTATAGAAGTGGAAGAGGAGAATAAGGATTTAAGGAAAGAAATTGCTAGGTTGAAAAAGGCTAAGTTTGATAACACCCCTGACTTGGTCACAATGAATGAAAGATTGACCAAAGAAGTGGAACTTCTTAAGGAAGAAAATACCACAACAACTCAGTTGTATGAGGGGATGTTAGAAACTCAAGCCTTAGAAACCAAGGAATTTCGTATACTACAATCTAAGTTCGATGACCTCTTCCAAGCACACAAACTCTTAGAAAAGGAGAAGGAATGCCTAAATCAAAAGATATCAGAGTTCAATAAAGCATCTACTAATATTGAAAGTATCTCTGAATATTATAGATCAAATGGCAATAAGATGGGTTTTGGCTATGAACTTAATCCATCAACATCCTATCCAGCTGGGGGTAGTACACCTAATCAGTGCACTACTCAGACACATGATAAGGGTGAGTGTTCTAAACACAATGAACCTAATATGAACCAAAAGGCATCTGTACCAGCTAAGGTTAACTATCTCAACACCAAAAATGGAAAGAGACAAGTTAACCCCAAGCATGCACAGAGGAACAACAAACAGCCTAGACCATCTCGTCTGAGACAGTCTCAGCTGTATGCTGCTCCAGCCAAGAAGAAGAAATCTTCTTCACACAAATCTGTTCTCTTTGCACCCCCTATCTCTTATGATATTGTGAGAACTGAGGAGTATGGTCCATATAATCGTGTGCATCGACCAGCTAATGCACCCAGGTCGAATGTAACTAGTCAAAAGATAATGTATCTACACTCCTATAAGAGGAAACCATTTGATTATTACTTAGCTGACACAAATAACAAATCAGACCAGTCCAAGGTGTTAACTGGTAAGATTTGGTTCTGTGATGCCCGAGGGAAACAACTGAAGTGCTCAAGGTTGTTCAAACGACCAATGTATATGTGGGTTCCCAAGGGTAGTACTAACACCCAAGGACCCAAGACAAAATGGGTACCTAAGCCTTAACCTTTCTTGTAGGAAAGGAGGGACCTATACAGAAGAGGAGGTCTAGCAGGAGAGATATGGTACATAGACAGTGGATGCTCAACCCATATGACTGGAACCAAAGACCTGCTGATCAACTACACAGAAAAGAAAGGTCCAAAAGTCTTCTTTGGTGATAACGCGCACGGTAACACAAAAGGATATGGCACCCTTAAAAATAGTGACATTGAGGTACATGATGTATCATATGTAGAAGGTTTAAAGTTTAATTTATTATCTGTTTCTCATTTCTGTGACACTGGATTCTCAGTAAAAATCTCTAAAGATGAGTGTCTCATAAGTGATAAAATAACAAAACAAAACCTTCTAACAGGATCTAGAAAGGGGAGTATGTATCTTGCAAATTGGAACAGCTGTCCTAAGGATACATGTCTGCTTGTGAAGAGCCCTAAAGATGTCAGCTGGCTATGGCATAAACGTCTTAGTCATCTGAACTTTAAGACTATGAACAAGTTAGCAAGGGAATCCTTAGCTGATGGTCTGCCTAATGAACTCTACTGTAAAGATCAGGTTTGTGATGCATGTCAACAAGGAAAGCAAACGAAGGTCTCTTTCAAGACCAAGAAGGCAGCATCAACCAGTAGAGTTCTTGAATTGCTTCACATGGACCTCTTTGGACCAATCACTCCAACTACACTTACAGGGAGGAAGTACACTCTCATTGTTGTAGATGACTACTCCAAGTTTACTTGGGTTGTCTTCTTATACAAGAAGAGTGAAACTCAGCAGAAGCTCCCTGAACTATTGAAGAGGATCCAAGTAGAGAAATGAGAACCTATTGTGAAAATTAGAAGTGACAAAGGCACTGAATTTATTAACTCCTATATTATTGCCTATTGTACTTCTAATCGCATTCAGCATGAGACAAGTGCAGCTAGAACACCACAACAGAATGGTGTAGCTGAAAGAAGAGTCAGAACACTCAAAGAAGCTGCAAGAACACTCCTTGCTGAATTCTCACCATCAACATAGCTTGTCACACTCAAAATAGGTCAGGTATTCACAAAATTCATGAGAAAACCCCATATGAACTGTGGAAAGGAAGGAAACCTAGAGTATCTTACTTTTCATATATTTGGTTGTAAGTGTTTCATTCACAACAATGGGAAAAGTAAGTTGAATGCTTTTGATGCCAAAGCAGATGAGGGGATATTCTTGGGATACTCCTCAACTAGCAAAGCATTTAGAGTATTCAACAAACGAACCCTTCTTGTGGAAGAAACACCTCATGTTGTTTTTTATGAATCTTGTGAAAAGAGTGCAGTACAAGCAGACTCAGCTGTAGATCAGATGAAGAAACTAGTGATCAAGTCCAGGTCAGATGAGTTTATTGAAGTCAATGAACCATTTCCTGAAGAACCAGAGGAGGATAAACCACACAGACCAGTCACTAGATCTCAAACTCAAGCTGAGCAAGCTGACCAAAATCAAGATGCAACAATCCCAAATGCAAGGGGGAATGATCTCTTTGACACACAAGATACAGATGATGATCGACCTAATCAAGTCAACCCTCCTGATGGCACTAGAACAGATGAGAATCCAAGCTCATCTAATGCAGACACACCTGTGAGGCATACATGGCGAAACAATCATCCATCAAACCTCATCTTAGGAGGAGCAGACTCAGGTGTCAAGACCAGAAGACAACTGAATCAGAACCCCCAATCATCTATGTTCGGCTGGTGTGCTTTCTTGTCCAACATTGAACCCGCTGACATAGAAGAAGAAATGACAGATAGCAATTGGATCACTACTATGCAAGAAGAATTAAACCAATTCGAAAGGAATGAAGTATGGGAATTGGTAGATCGTCTTGAAAGCCACAATGTAGTAGGAACAAAGTGGGTATTCAAGAATAAGAAGGACGAAAATGATGTGATAACTAGAAATAAAGCAAGGCTAGTTGCAAAAGGATACTCACAATCTGAAGGAATTGACTATGATGAAACCTTTGCTCCAGTAGCCAGATTAGAAGACATTCGACTGTTTCTAGCTTATGCATCATATATGGGCTTCAAAGTATACCAAATGGATGTCAAGAGTGCTTTTCTGAATGGTATTCTGGTAGAAGAAGTGTATGTAGAGCAGCCTCCAGGATTTGAAAAAGGAGATCAAGTATATCGTCTGAAGAAGGCTCTATATGGTCTAAAGCAAGCACCTAGAGCTTGGTATGACACATTGTCACAATTCCTACTTGACAATGGTTACACAAAAGGCAAGGTTGATAGAACTCTTTTCAGAATACAAGAAGGAGAAGACATTCTAATGGTACAAATATATGTAGATGACATTATATTTGGATCACCCAATCAAGATATGTGCAAGAAATTTTCTGAACTTATGCAAGGAAAATTTGAAATGAGCATGATGGGTGAGATGAATTACTTCCTAGGACTCCAAGTCAAACAGAGTCCAGAAGGAATCTTCATCAACCAGTCCAAGTACACCAAAAGCCTATTAGAAAGATTCAAAGCTCTACAAAGCAAGACTGCAAGAATCCCAATGATGACATCTTTCAAAATGGAACCAGATGAGTCTGGACAGGCAGTTGATCAAGCTGAATATAGAGCACTTATTGGATCTCTACTATACCTTACAACCAGCAGACCAGACATAACATTTGCTGTAGGAGTATGTGTTAGGTTTCAAGCAAACCCAAAGCAAAGTCATCTAGAAGCAGCAAGGAAGATTCTCAAGTACCTAAAAGGAACAGTCAACCTAGGACTATGGTACCCTGCTGATGACAATCTAGATTTGAGTGGTTACTCTGACTCAGATTTCGGTGGATGCAGAATAGATAGGAAGTCCACATCTGGAACCTTTCAATTTCTAGGCAACAAGTTGATATCATGGTTCTCAAAGAAGCAAACATCAGTTGCAACCTCCACCACTGAGGCAGAATATATGGCAGCTGGAAGTTGTTGTAGTCAGCTGCTCTGGCTAGTTGAACAACTCAAGGATTACAATGTAGAGGCAAGAGAAGTCCCTATCTACTGTGATAGCAGCAGTGCCATTGCCATCACTCAAAATCCAGTCCTCCACACAAGGTGCAAGCATGTCGACATTCGACACCATTTTATAAGAGACCACCTTGAAAAGAAGGACATCAAGATGGAGAAAATTCACACAGATATCCAAAGAGCGGACATCTTGACTAAACCCCTAGCTGAAGAAAGATTCAAGACCCTATGCTACAACTTAGGACTCCTGGATCCAAGGACATGAAGAGCAAAGATCAGCTGAAGACCTCAGATGAGGATCAGATGAGGTGAATAGACACCCTCATCTTCAGGTAAGTTTTTCCCGATGAAGACAAATAAAGCTGAGGGAAAACATAGAGTCACTTAATAAGGGGGAATCCATGATACCTTAAGAATCCTTGATAAAATACTCTATCTTCTGCATTGCATAATATATATATATATATACAGAAGACATGAACAAAGTTAATTGGTATCCATACTTAAGCAATGTATTGTATGTATAACAATAAACTATTCTTCATACAATACTTTATCACTATAAATATATACAATATACTATTGAGTTATACTTTGTTGGATTAACTCTCACCGACTCAACAGTATGCATACACTGTACGGATTCCAAATAACTCTTGCTCAAAATTTATAATTTCTGCATTCCACAAGATAGAGTCTAAATCTCTTTAAATGTGAACCCTTAGATCAAGAATCTCATTGTTGATCTTAAGAAGTAACTTTTCAGAAATTTAGACCTATTAACTCTATAGTTTTTGTCATCTTTTACTCCACCACCTCATTTCTACCTTTATAAAAAGGGAAAGTTATGGGAATACCTAAGAACACAAATTACTAACTACTATTCTTGTTTCAGGTATGGAGAGAATCGAAAGAAGAGATGGCATGGAGATCATCCCTCAACCAAAGTCTTGGGTGAAGGAGATGAAGATTTATCCTGAAGATGGAGATCATGCAGATCAGCATACTTGGCTTACCCCACATAAGTATGTCTATGAAAACTAAAGGAAGGAGAGACGTTCTTATTGAAAACTAAAGGAAAGAGAGATGCCGAAGATAAAGTAGCAAACAAGCAGAGCTTCTTCTCCAGGGAAAGTTCTACATGGAGAGCTTGTTACCAAAGGCCACTTTGTCGAACCATATCAGGAAGACAAAGTTCCTGTCTTTCTCTTCACGAGCGAAGAAATTCAACGAGGACACATTAGATGCTATATCCCATCTGATGGTGAGGAACATCCGATGGTGAAGAGCACCTAAACCAGTGGGATAACATCTAGACTAATCCCACATGGTTAAAAGAAGGAGCTGATAGATCCATCAAACTAGGTTGGATCATCACAACTGAAAGATCCATCAAACCAGGTTGGATCATCATACACAGAAGATTTATTCAGCACACTTCAATCCTCTACTCAGCTGATCAGAAGATCAACTCAGCTGACCAGAAGACTTTCAAGAAAATCAGCAGATCACTTTAATTCAGAGCATGATGACTATCCTTGATCATGTAATTCATTCTAGATTTATTCCTGAATGTAATTAAGGAAATTGGCCTATATAAGGAATGAAATTCACTTATAGAAAACAGCCTTAATGATCAATTCTTGCTAAAATTTAGTCACAATGGCTTGTTTTGGTAATGATGTCATTAGCACTCAATTACTATTTTGCCAACATATCATCAATTGACACATGGCAAATTCAGCCGGCAAAATAAAAAGAACGAGGCGAAATCAAAGAAGGAAATCTTGGTCTCTACTCCAAACTTGAATCAAATCTGATCGTTGGATTAAACATCTCTCAAGTTTTGCTGGAGTATATATTCAAACCCTTAAACCTCATTCAAACCCTTTCTCTCACAATACTCAATTGCTCTCAAATCACTCTCGTCCTGAATATATTCTCTAAGCATTCTGAGCCTAAAACTCAACATCCAGAATGGCAATCATTAAAATTTACGACGAGAAGACCAAGAGCAACGACACTCTAGATACACAAAAGTGGTCTAAGGAAGGAAAAGTTTTCACTGAGAATGCTCTATTTTTCAAGGGCAAGCATACACCTGCGAACAAGGAGATCCTTCTTCGCTGCATCAATCTCAACCTTCGTGATTTTCTGGAAGCAACACCAACAAACGTTTATGAACAAGATGTGCTGACCTTCTACGCAAACGCAGTGATGACGGACTCTCATGTTGAAAGTGTTATGGGTGGACACAGAGTTGAGATCTCAAGAGAGATCCTTCAGGAGTTATTCGGCTTATCAAGGGGAGAGAGAGACAAGTCTACCTACATTATGGGAAGAGAAAAAGAGTATATGGAGATGTTTACTGGTGGAAGAGTCAATGCTGAGAATGCCTCTAGACTTAAGAAATCACAACTCGACCCCAAGTTCCAAACCCTGATGGACATTGTAGGCAAGATGTTGCTTGGTAACACTTTTAGCCATGATGCTGTTACTACTTTAAAGGTTAGAGTTATGGCTGCAATCTGGGATCAGATTGATGGAGATTGGCAAGGGCTATTCTTGAATAGGATTGCTCTTGAGGCCAAGAAGGTTACATTGGACCTCCAATCAAGAGAATGGAAGGTGACATCAACTGTCAGCTTTGTCAACAAGCTGAGTGTTATCCTTCCAGAAGTACTCCCAAAGAAGTACAAGATGGGTCCTCATAAGACATTCCACACCTCCAAGTATTACTTGAAGAAGGAGGCCCTTGCTGAGGCAGCAAGGTTGAAGGAGGAAAGGAAGAAGATATTGGCGGAAGCATCCCCTAAGGATGTTGTTGAGGAGGCAAAAGAGTCTGTTCATGACTCTGCTGAAGAAGAAGAGGAGCCCTCCAAAGAAAAGGCTCAAAAGAAGGCTGGTGAGGACGATGATGATGATAATCAGACCTTAGCACAACGCAGAATCCTGATCAGATCTGGGCTCATCTCCCCATCTGATTCAGATACCACTCCAACTGCCTCTCCTTTGAAAAAGGCAGGTACTTCTAATCCCCCTCTCACTATCTCACCTTCTAAATTGTCAAAGGGTCAGAAGAGAAAGAAGAACAATTCCTCTTTCACCAAAAAGACAAAGAAATCCAGGCTCCCTATTCCCATGAGCATAGCCCCTATTGCATCATTCAACCCTACTGACGATTCCAACCCATCTGAACCTTCAAACACTGATACCCAAATCCCTGCTGATACTCACACAGTAGAGGAACAAGCCCAGCCTCAAACAACTCTTGAGTCACACCTGGCTATCCCTGCTGATACTCAAACAGTAGATGACCAAGATCATCAAACCCAACCATCTACTGATCTTCAAGTAGAACAGAAACCAGACCAGCAGACTCAAAACCCTGCTGATACTCAACCTTCTGAAGACCAATCTCTCTCTCAACCTGAAAATGTCCCTTCCACTCAATCCCCTATCCTCACTACCCCATCTGCACCAGAAGACTTGGCACCAGCAGACCTGGATCAAGCAGGCCCTTCTCAACCTCAGTACAACATGGTGCACTATCCTATGTGCACAAGGGAGAAGATAATGAGGATGAAGATAGCCAACCTGCTCAAGTCTACTATTCCTAACATTGATGAGGAATCAGTTCAGTTTGAACAAGTACTGAGAGTCTGTACTTGGATTGAGCTCCGTAGAGATGATGTGGATGACCTCGTTGAAGTCATGGAAGGAATGGGAGGAAAAGCTAACTTTCTCGACTGGGAAATGGAGCAAAAAGAGGTTGCTCAAGTAAATTCTTTCACTGAGCTGTTGCCTACAGAATCTCTGACCAGGGTATGCCAAAGGATTCTAGGAATCCCCTCTGAGGCCCCCTCGATACCAGACTCAACTGCAGACGATACAGCTGAATCAGCTGAGAATGAAGCAAAGGAGAGAGAAGTGGTGTCTGTTCCCTCTCACTTCTTTCCTAAGCATGAGCTTGATAACTTCATCTATCAACCTCATCAAAGGAACAATCAATTGTTTGCTCGCTTGGTTGATGTTACAACCAACTTTCTTCAAGAAGGTTATCTCACTGCAGAAGAAAAGAGAATGGCCCTAGCTGTCTACAATCCGCCTACCATTCCTATACTTTCCCAGGAAGCTCAAGGTACTGCCTCACCCTCTACTTCATCTATTGATATTCGAGCATATGTGTGTGCTCAGGTCAAGGAAGCAATCGACACACACTTCAACAAAGGGCTAGGCATGTAGCTGGCCAAATTTGTAGAAAAGGCCATTCATGAACAGAAGACTCGTCTCACCGAAAAAATCCTTGACATAGACGACAAGTTCGGTGAGGCACTCCATAATCAGCTAGAGGAGTATCTCAACTTCAAAATGAAGAAATCAGCAGACAGGACCAAGAAGTTTACTGATCTCTATGCGAATGAGATTAACCGCTTAGAGAGCTCCTACAAAAATAGACTCGATGATGCTGAAACAAGAGCCACTGAAGGTCAAACCCTTCTTAAGTCAGCTGCAGAGGAGAATGAGAAACTGCAGACTCAGCTGAAGGAGACAGCAGCCAAATTGGAAGCACTTACGGCTAAGCTTGAAGCTGCCTCCTCCTCCAACTCTCATGCTCAGATTCTAGAGCACACCATCACTCATCTGACCCATATTGGCAAAGTCAATGCCATGGCCCTACAGCAGACTCTGAAAGTAGAAATTCTGAATGCCATGAAGCCTTTTGCGGCTGCACTTGCTGAAGCCAAAAAGGGGGAAGACGTATTGATAAAGTCTTTAGAGAAGGTTACTGCACAGCAAGCTGTAATGGTAGTATCTCAAGATGAGCTGAATGAAACCTTGGGTGGTTTAAAAAGCAAAATCAAGAGCAGGCAAGGCAAAGGCAAGGAAATTGCTCAAGAAGACACTCAAGCTCCTACTGCCAAGAGTCTACAGATCACTGCCTCTGTAGAACAAGTTCCTGAGAAGAGGATGACAAGGAAAAGAAAGGCAGATGAGCAAGCTCAATCAAGCAAGAAGTCAGGTCCAGCAGAGCCTACTGCAGAAGAGAAAGAGGCTTTAGAGCTGAAGAAAAGAAAAGTGCTTGAAGCTCAAGAGCTTAAGCAAAAGAAGCTAAAAGATGCGAAGGCAGTCAAAGCCAAATTTGAAAGGAAAATAGCCAAACTCAGGAAAGTTCTCAAGGACAAAGTAAAAGAAGAAAATGTCCTGGTGTTTGATAGCAATTATGTGGATTATTTAGCCCTTCAAGATGAGCTACCAAGGTGGTATCCCCTGAAGAAGAAGTGGCAAATTCAACACCACATAGTAAGAAAATTTGGCCCTCTCCCCACCTATGAAGATGAATTCTTCCAGTTCAATCAGTTCATGAACATTGAAGATCAAGAGTTCTGGAAAGAAGTATTCAAGTCAGCCAAAGAACTTGACAACTGCAGAATCCTAACTCCTGAAGAACCTAAATGGGGTCCTCCCACTCTGGGCTCCGGAAGAACAGACTGGATTGAAGTCAAAAGGATTCTGGAGAAGATCTACGAAGAGGAGAATGTTACAGACCTGCAGCACATGGAAGAAGTTCGAGCTCATCTGTACCTTGCTTTCCGCATCTGAAGATCAGAAGACCTGATGAAGACCACTTTCGAAGTTTAAAGAAATATCACTTGTAATCTGTAAAAACTCTATATATAATCAAGTTTTAGTTCTCTTTGCTAACAAGACAAACTCTCATTGTCTTCATCAGACACTTTAGTTTAAAGAAGTTAATAAACTCTTGATGTTAGAATAGTTTTGATAGCCAAAACACTTAGAGTTTATAAATGTAATAGGATCAGCTGACTTTGTATAGAACAGCTTAGACTAGTCTTGTGTGATCAACTGTATAGATATCAGCTGATTAGCACAGTCCCGGATTACATGCGCTTCCTCAAGATGAGAAGAGAAGAAGACATGAAGACTAGAAGATCCTTGAAGGCCAGATAAGTTAAGGTGCTTGTATACCTACTTATCTGATGGAGTCCAAGTTGAAAATGGCCCTAATACAGCACAAGTATTTACCAGATCAGAAGAGTTCTACTCGACTGATATCAGAAGACAGAAGCACAAGGCCAGACGAGTAGTCAGAAGACTAGTAGTGCAGATCAGAAGACTAAGTTCTCGTCCAGGACTCGGCTGATTCCCAAAGTCATCTTGCAATTCGAATGAAGACTTACCTTACTTAGAAGATTGACATGATCCCAGGATTGGAGCAATCAAGCAGCTGGAATCAAGGAATCAAGCCAATGTGGAAATATTGCCCCAACGGCTAGTCAACTCCAACGGCTAGTTGCAAGCAATCACCATTATAAATACAAGAGGATGAGAAATCACAAGTAAGAAGTTACAACGAGAGAATTCAACAAGCTAAGCAAGCAATCAAGCTAAAAGCCATACTGTTTTAAGAGTTCTCCAAGAGCCAGAATCCATAAGAACATCCCTAGCTCTTAAGTGATTTCTATCCAACCCAAGAACCTGAATCATATTCATATTGTAAATCCTTTGATTTAGGCATAGTGGTTAAGCATATTATAAGCTTGAACCATTAGTTGGAAACATTCAAAAACCCCAACCCCCCACCGAAAGGTTAAAGTTTTTGAACCCCTGCAAAGCGCAAGTGCTTACAATCACTTGTGGAGACCGTAGCAGTTAGGACTGCTCAGATCTCAAAGTCCTACCCTTGGGACTATAAAGGACAAGCCCTTGTAATTTTTGGTAAATTAAAGGGATTAAACATCACGTTAGGACGTGAGAGTGGACGTAGGATCGTATATCCGAACCACTATAAACCTGGTGTTATTTATCTTTCTGCACTTTACATTACTGTCATTTCTATACATCTTATATAGTGCATACTGTGATTTAAACTACCTTCAAATCAAGGCCATAATTTTCAAACCAGCATCAGCTGAGTATTTTCCTTAAGTAAACAACTTGGCATTTTCAAAAGAAACAAAAAGAACGAGTCTAAACAAGGCCTACCATAATTCCGCATATAATCTCTTCATTCAGATCACTATAGTCATCTGGACCAGCAGACTTGTAGTCCAGCTGACATAGAGATCATAAGAGGTTCCCAACTCTCTTGAAAAAGTTTTAAAGTCTATTCACCCCTCACCTCTAGACTTTAATCCCATTCACTACTCGTTCAGGGACCAATAGATTACATGAGGGAGTATTTATAGATACAAAACATATCTAATATATATCTCAAATCTAGGTTAATAAGGAAAGTTAACATAAATACAATATATAATATATATAAAATATATTATATATCCAATACACCCCCTCAAGATGAAGCACCGTAGGTGAGTCCAATCTTGATCATAAGCAATTGAAGACGAGAGGGGAAGCAAAGCAGGTCAGGCTGCGAGGGATTGAGATGCGTGTGCCAAAGAATAGATGCCACGCTTAGAACAAAATTCTTTAATATAGCAGTTAATGAACTCAGTACCCTTGTCACTACGAATCTTGACAATGGGCTGATTCTTCTCAACTTGTATCTTCTTCAAAAGATCAGGTAGGAGTGTTTGTGTATCACTCTTCTTGTGTAAGAAGACTACCCAAGTGAACTTAGAATAGTCGTCTACCACAACAAGTGTGTACCTTCTACCGTTCAAGGTTGGAGGAGTTATTGGGTCATGTAGGTCCATATGTAGAAGTTCGAGAACTCTACTGGTTGAGAGAGATGGAATGGATTTAAATGAACCCTTTACCTGTTTACCTTTTTTGACACGCATTGCATACATGTGATTTGTAATAAACTTCGTTGGGTAAACCTTCAACAAGGTAATCTCTTGCGATCTTATTAATCACCTTAAAGTTCATGTGACAAAGGCGTCTATGCCAAAGCCAACTGATCTCTTTGGGTGTCTTAGTAAGAAGAAAAGTGTCCTGCGGACAACTATTCCAATTCACAATGTACACACTACCTTGTCTTATGCCGACGAGTAGTATGGTATGAGTCCTCTTGTCTATGATTTCGTACTTTTGACTTTTGAACTGTACTTTGTAACCTCTATCACAAAACTGTGAAACAGATAATAGATTATATTTCAAACCTTCTACGTATGATACATCTTGTATCTCTACGTCGCCATTTCGGATATAGCCAAAGCCTTTTGTGATGGATGTAGAGCTATCACCGAATATAACCTTTGGTCCTTCTTGCTCATGGTAGCTTGATAGAAGTGTCTTGGTACCCGTCATGTGGTGCGAACAACCACTGTCTATGTACCAAGTTTCTCCTACTGAGCCACCCTTCTTGTATAGATCGAGTCGACCCTGCATTAGATGATATTTCATAATTTAGGTACCCTCCTTGTCTATTGGGGTCCTGGGGGGTTAGTCGAGTTCAATGGAATCTAAATATACATTGGAGTCTTTAACAAGTTTGATCTCCTAAGCTTTCGACCATATTTGTTGCAAAATAAGACCCTGTTGTCCTTGTCTGGTCTATCAGCAGTTCTTGGGTCTACTCGTCTGAGGTAGCCTTTTGACTTAACCTCTACTTGAGTAGGCACCGGCCTGTGATAGTCAGAGTAGGGCTTGTATGCATTGGGGCCATACGGTTTATAGACATGTTTAGGTCTTTGTTCTCCTTCAATATCATACGATTCAGGCGGAGGATATAAGACGGGTTGAATACGATATTTTGAAGCCACATTCCTGGGCCTAGACGAGTAGAGCTGAGACTGCCTTATGAAAGGAGGTCTAGGCTCTTTCCATCTAGTTTGTACTTGTCTAGTACTTGTCTCCTCAGGATACCAGTCCTCGTATCTGACCTGATTAGGTCGTCCACGATTTCTAGTCCTTTGTTGACTTGTTTTAAACGGAACAGCCTTGTTGTTAACTTTCTTTTTACCTCCCTTGGTAATTGGAATGTTAACCTGAGTCTGTTTGGGTACAATGCCTTAAGATGGGGTTCCAATATCGTATATCATTGGTCCTTTTCCTTTATCATTAGTCAAAGAGCTTGAGATGAAAATAGTAGGGTTCTTGGGGACATGAGTAGACGAGCTAGGTGTCTCAGCACCTATGCCTGTCTTGTCAGCAGGAGCCCTATACCTATCTGACAGTTCAAGGTTAACCTTAGAGGAGTTAACCAGGTCAGTAAGTTTAAGGTCTAGAGTGACAACCTCAGTTTCTAAGAACTTATTACGTTCTTCAAGCTTTTTGCACTTGCTTTTTAAAACATTGAATTCATGTTTCTCAGTAGCATGTGTCTTAAGTAGGTCTTGATACAACTTGTCTGTCAATGCACACTTGTCTTTGAGTTGACTCAACTCTTCTTGCAAGTGTTCATTTAGGACTGTTATATTAGGATCTACTTTAGACTGAGCTTCCTTAAGACCAATGATTTCTTGTTTTAAAATGATGTTTTCGTCACTGACTTCCATGAACGCCTTATTAGCGAGTAGGAGGTCTTCTTCAGTCACACCAGTAGAGTGATGAAGACTACTCCCTACACCACTATCGGCTGTATCACTTTCATCAGAGTCTGATTCATCACATGATTGAAATGAAGTTGCAGATGATACCTCTTGCTCAATTTTAGCCATGCAGCAGAGTCCATCATCTACTATAAAAGCTTCATCATGATCAGACGGGTAGCTAGACGAAGACGATGGTAACTCGTCTGAGTCCGTTTCAGAGTCATTATTAGCCATTATTGCCTTCTTACCCCTGTTGTATCTTCTTTCCCTTCTTGCCTTGCGCTCTTCACGATCATCAGTACTCAGGTCTAGACATTCGTAAATGTAGTGACCTGGTTTCTCACAGTTATAGCATAAAGGATCGTTAGTAGACTTTTTAATAGGTGATTTATCCCTGCGCTTATCTCGTCTATCAGAACGCTGAATCTTCCTATCATCGGACTCTCTATCTCGTCTGTTACTTTTCGAGACTTCGTCTCTCCTTTCGGACGAGTTTCGGTCTCGTCTGGTTTCAGACGAGTTCTTAGAAGTCGAACCTCTATAGTCTCTATAGAACTTTTTGTATTTACCATCGCGTTTGTTTAGTCTGTCGAACTTCTTATCCATAAGGTTCATCTGATCTTTCAGACTTAGATCAGACTTGTCTAACTCGTCTCTTATGCTAGCAGGCTTGGACCTGTCTACTCTAGAGCTCTTAGACGAAGTAGACTTAAAAGCAACATTCTTCGACACGGCTTTGTCCCTATCACTACTGGCAATTGGTTCTTCCTCATCTAATTCGAACTCATGCGCCTTAAGAGTCTGGAACATGGTTTCTGAGGGCCACGAATCAATATCTTGTGTGGATTTAATGATCATCTTGACCATTTTCCATCTTTCATCCAAAGCCTTCAAGATTATCAAGTTAATCTCTCTTTCAGTATAAGTCTTTCCTAGTACTTCAAGATCATTCATGATTTTAGTAAATCGAGTATCCAATTCATCAATGGATTCACATGGCTTCATCTTAAATGTTTCAAACCTTTGGACAGCTGTGGACAGTTTGCTTTCTTTGATCAACATAGTGCCTTCACAAAGAACAGCTAGTTTGTCCCACATTTGCTTGGCAGTCTTACATTTTAACACTTTACCAAGATACTCGTTTGGCAAGGTGTGTAAAATATAATTCTTAGCAAGACTATCCAAATTGTTTTGACGCATTTCTTCAGAAGTCAATTCTGACCTTGGTTTAACAATCAGCTCTCCAACTTCTTTGGTTGGGTCCAGTGTAGCAGTATTTTTTATCATGGTAACGACTGGTCCTTCTTTGATCACAGATACCATCAAATCATGAGTTGAGCTGAAAATAGCTTCCATCCTCAACTTCCAGTAGTCGTAGTCCTGAACAGAGAACTTGGGAAGTTTGTTAGCACTTATCTCAAGAGACATGTTTTAGTAGTTTGATCAGATTGGATAATAGAAAGAAATCAAGATACAGATATATCAAGAAAGTGTGGTATGAATCAGAACAAAAACGAACCAAGACTTCACCCAAAGTCTTTAAATGTTATCAAGAAACAGCAGTTCGAAAACCACTACTCTGATACCACTTGTTGGTCCCAAGTTGAGTTTATAATATTGAGTAAGCTAGTAAAAGTCTAGAGGGGAGGGGTGAATAGACTTTTAAAAATCTTTCAATATATCAGAATACGTAATGCGGAATTAATCAAAGTAACAATGAGCCCAATCAAATTTATACTCAACTTATATACGAAATTCGAACTTCTTGATGAACACTCTACTTGTCTTGTTTAGATAAGCAATTTAAACAATTAAGCAATTAATCAAACAGGAAAGTAAATCAACACACAGCGATTTTATAGTGGTTCGACAACTTGTCTACATCCACTCTCACAACTCCAGTCGTGAAATTTATTAACTCTTCCAATCGAGTGTTCTTGTGATTTTAAGTCCCAAGATATAAGACTTAGATCTTCTCGAAAAAACTACCAAGTGCCTCTTCGATCTAACTAGCTATTTTACAAGTAAGTAGCAGCTTGAAAACAAAACATAAAAGTAAACTTCTCTGTCTTCAGTAGTCGCCTTCTTGTTCTTCACTTGTCTTCTGGCTTCTTTCTGAACTTCAACTCTGAGAGTATTTTCTTCTTTGAATATTCAATAATGCTTCAGTATATAGTAGTATCAGTAGTCTCTAATCGATCAATACCTTGCGGTATTTATAGACTTTAATTTCAAGAACTTTTAGTTGTGTAACAACCTTTTCTTGAAAACTAACTTGTAACTTCCAAACTTATCCATTCACGCGTTTCTTGTTAGTAATTTAGTTATTTCTAACTAACTTTTCAATCCTTATCTTCTCACGCGTTTGAATAACTAACTTCAATCTTCTTGTTGACCTGTCTTGTTGTCTTGCGCACTTGTCTTCTTCTCCATTAGTAGACTTCGTCTTCTACTTGTCTTGCGCAGTAGACTTCTTCAGATTTCATCATAAAACTAATCTAGTCCTATTATCTAATCCTAACAAGACTATTACATTACATTAAGCTCTTGTTATAAAGCTTAGTAAACTTAAGAATCTATACATCAAATATAAAACGTAAAACCTGAGCTTCTATACATCTTTTAATATAGCTCAGTATAAATCCTAACATTTATACAAAGTATCAACATATTTATATGTACCTGTCTTTTTCTCTTTTATACTTATCATGTTAACTTTACTTGTCTTATGAACTAGTACTTGCCTTGTGAACTAGTACTTGTCTTGTGAACTCTACTGATCTGCTCAAGATGACTTCATAACTAGACTAGATCAGTCAACACTTAGAATATATTCAAGTCTACTTTTGGCTTATCAAAACTTATCTTATCTTTTCATCATTTAGGACTTGTCTTTAGGATTCATATCCCAACAGAATCCTTGAAAATGTGATATCTTGAAAAGGAATGAGGCAGATTTTGAAATAGGCAATGATTACCCAAAGTAGGTGCTTATCAACCTAGATTTGGTTTGATAGCCAAGACAACTTATCTGACCCTACATGGATAAGTGTCCTGAAAAGATGTGGACAATTGTCCTGATAAATAGAGGTCATCTCTTTTGAGTTTCAGTAGACTTAACCAAGTCTG
Organism: Galeopsis tetrahit; assembly: GCA_963675135.1. Taxonomy (NCBI): domain Eukaryota; kingdom Viridiplantae; phylum Streptophyta; class Magnoliopsida; order Lamiales; family Lamiaceae; genus Galeopsis; species Galeopsis tetrahit. The sequence continues at coordinate 33,739,979 of OY776127.1, forward strand.
CTGAAGTTTGAATTTAGTTCCCCCTTAATGAATAAACTCCTTTGGACTCATTTGTCCAACTTCCCTGGATCAAGTAGACCCAACTCTGCTGATAGTTCCAGAAACCTTGCCTCTGCAAGTGGTTTTGTCAATATATCAACTTTTTGATGATCTGTGTGGATCTTTACCAACTTGATATCCTTCTTCTCCACATGGTCTCTAATGAAGTGGTGCTTGATATCTACATGCTTGCACCTTGTGTGCAATACAGGATTTCTGTGATATTGCAATAGCACTATTATTGTCACAAAATATAGGTACTTCAGTAGAGTTGACATTGTAGTCTCTTAATTGTTGTCTCAACCAAAGAATCTGAGCACAACAACTTCCAGCAGCAACATATTCAGCTTCAGTGGTGGAGGTGGCCACAGTGTTCTGCTTCTTAGAGAACCAAGAAATGAGCTTGTTCCCTAAGAATTGACATGTCCCTGAGGTGGATTTTCTGTCAATTCTACATCCTCCATAATCAGCATATGAGTAGCCAGTGAGCTCAATGTTGTCATCAGAAGGGTACCAAAGGCCTAGATTCTCAATGCCTTTGACATACCTCAAGATCCTCTTAGCAGCCTCTAGATGGCTTTTCTTAGGATTTACTTGGAATCTTGCACAAACACCTGCTGCAAAGGTGATGTCAGGTATGCTTGCTGTGAGGTAGAGGAGAGACTCAATGATTCCTCTATACTCAGTAGAGTTGGTTGGAACACCACTCTCATCAGGATCCATCTTCCAATTTGTGTTCATTGGAATCCTTACTGGCTTGCTGGTTGTACACCCAAATTTCTTGATCATTTCTCTGGTGTACTTGACTTGGTTGATGAAGATTCCTTCCTTTGATTGCTTGACTTGTAGGCCCAAGAAGAAATTCATCAGGCCCATCATGGACATCTCAAACTCTCTTTGCATGAGCTTGGAGAACTTCTCACACAGCTTCTCATTGGGGGATCCAAATATGATGTCATCCACATATATTTGGACAAGAAAGATGTCCTCTCCTTCAGTGATTCTGAAGAGAGTTATGTCCACAGTTCCTTTGGTAAAGCCATGATCCAAGAGGAATTGTGACAGAGTATCATACCAGGCTCTTGGAGCTTGCTTGAGTCCATATAGAGCTTTCTTCAGTCTATAGACTTGGTTTCCAACTTCAAAACCAGGTGGTTGCTCCAAATAGACTTCTTCTTTCAAAACTCCATTCAAGAAGGCACTCTTGACATCCATTTGGTATACTTTGAACCTCTTGTGGGCTACATAGGCTAAGAAGAGTCTGATTGCCTCTAGCCTTGCCACAGGTGCAAAGGTCTCATCATAGTCAATGCCTTCTGATTGACAGTAGGCTTTTGCCACTAATCTGGCCTTGTTTCTGACAATCACATCATTCTCATTCTTCTTGTTCTTGAACACCCACTTGGTTCCAATAACATCTTGATGTGAAGGTCTATCCACCAGCTCCCAAACATCATTTCTGGTGAATTGGTTTAGCTCTTCCTGCATTGATGTGATCCAGTTTACATCTTGAAGTGCTTCATCAATGTCTTTTGGTTCCTGTTCTGAAAAGAAACAACAAAACAAAGTACTTTCACCATGAAAACTTCTGGTTTTGACTCCTATACTTGGATCACCAAGTATCAGATCAGTAGGATGGTCAGACAACCAAATCCTTCTTTTTCTGATCCCTTCAGTAGAGTTGTCCTCTACTAAGGTTGAGTCACCACTGTTATAGAATTCAGGATAATTGAATGCAGGGTCATATTCAGGGATGTTGTCCTCAATGTTAGGGACATTGGCATTTTCAACATGTATGGTTTCCCTTTGAATATTTGATCCATTAACTACCTCAGCATAGCCTGCTTCTTCATTAGTAGTTGTTACCTGAGTGTGAACTGGGATTGGATCATTCAGTTCACCAATTCCTTCAATGGGGTTTGCTTCAGGGATATTGCCTTCAGGATTGTTGTCCAGTATTGTGTTTTCAGGGAGATTGGCTTGGACAACATCTATGAATTCAGTGTCTTTGTCCTTTATGCTTAATCTGGTTGTTCTTTGTGTAATCTCTTCAGTGTCCAGGTTTTTGTTCCTGATCTCAAAGATGGATTCATCAAACACAACATGAGGTGTTTCCTCCAAAATTAGGGTTTTGCAATTGTACACCCTGAAAGCTCTACTGATTTGGGAATATCCAAGGAATATCCCTTCATCAGCTTTGCTGTCAAAAGCTTTCAACTGCTCTTTCCCATTGTTGTGAATGAAACACTTACAACCAAATATGTGAAAGTATGACACTTTAGGCAATCTTCCTTTCCAGAGTTCATAAGGGGTTTTGCCTTGACCCTTAGTAATTAAACATCTTTTTTGAGTATAGCATGCAGTGTTTATAGCCTCAGCCCAAAACCTCTTAGGTAGATTAGAATCAGCAATTAAGGTTCTAGCAACTTCTTTTAGATTTTTACTCCTTCTTTCTGCAACTCCATTCTGCTGGGGAGTTCTAGCTGCTGAGGTTTCATGAGCTATTCCATTTAGTGTGCAATACTCATTGATGTAAGAGTTAATGAACTCAGTGCCTTTATCAGATCTTATCTTGATTATGTTCAGGCTCTTTTCATTAGACAAACTTCTTAATAGTTCAGGGAGTTTGACTTGAGTTTCCTTCTTATTAAGGAGAAATACTACCCATGTGAACCTAGAGAAGTCATCTACCACAACTAATGTGTATTTTCTACCATTTATGCTTGAAGGGGTAATTGGTCCAAATAAGTCCATGTGTAACAATTCAAGTACCCTTTCAGTAGAGATGACTGGTTTTCCTTTGAATGAGGCTTTAATCTGTTTTTCTTCTTGACATGGTTTACATACATGTTCTTTAATGAAAACCTAATTAGGTAGTCCTTTTACCAATGCATTCCTACCAAGTTTGTTCATTGATTTAAAGTTCAGGTGGTTTAGCCTTTTATGCCATAACCATCTTTGTTCATTTGAGCTCTTAGCAATGAAACATGCAGCATCAGTAGACTTGTCCCAGTCAGCAAAATACACATTTCCTTTTCTAGTGCCAATCAGTAGAGTTTGTTGAGTTCCATCTTTAATTAAGCATATTCCACTTGAGAACTCAACATTAAAACCTTTATCACAAAACTGACTTATGCTTAGCAAATTGTATTTGAGACCAGCCACACAAGATACATTGGATACCTTGATATTACCAATTATCAAGGTACCATAACCTTTTGTTGTTGCTTGTGAGCTGTCTCCAAAGGTGACATTTGGGCCTTCTTTTTCAGTGAAATCAGTGAGGAGTTCTTTGTTTCCAGTCATGTGCCTTGAGCATCCACTATCAAGATACCATGCTGACTTTTTGCTCATACTCCTCATCTTCTTTTGGCCCAAAGGTACCTCATCATCCTCAATGGCCATGTTGCACACATCATCATCATCATCACTGTTTGAGAACAGTCCATCAGAAGAGTTGAAGCTTTCAGCACTGTCAAATTCATCACCAGCCATCATGGCTTTTCTATTGGTGAATTTTTTATCCCTTTTAGCTTGCCTCTCTCTTCTTTACTTTGAGCTAAGTTCAGGGCAGTGATACTGGAAATGCCCTTTCTTCTTGCAGTTATAGCACAGATCCTCATCATCATCTTTCTTTGGATCATCTTTTCTTCTAGATGAGGAAGGTTCAGCTCTGCTGGACTTTCTCCTATCAGAGGACTTATCCTCTGATCTTTTCTCTTCAGGATTTTTGTCTTCAGCCTGTGCTTCAGGAGAATTGTACCTTCTCCTGAATTTGTTGTCTTGGTAGAATTTCTTGTATCTACCAAACCTTGAGTTGAGTTTGTCAAACCTCCTTGCCATAAGAGCCATTTCTTCCTTCATTTCAGCCTTAGAGACTGACTTTGATGATCTTGGAGTGGGCTGCATTTCAGGTTCAACAACTTTGGCTTTGAATGCCACTCCTTTGGTTGGTAGGGAGGGCTCTTCTGCTGGCTTTCTTCTATTGAGGTCAAACTCATAGGCTTTGAGTTCAGAGAAGATTTGTTGCATGGGCATGGTAGAGAGATCATTGGTGTTCTGCATCATTACGGCATATACATCCCACTTTTGAGTGAGACTTCTCAAGATCTTCAGTCCAACTTCTCTCTTGGAGTACACCTTGCCCAAGGAGTTGATTTAATTCATCACATCTGTGAATCTACCAGCAAATTTGTCAATGGACTCATCTGGCTCCATTGAAAATTGTTCAAACTTCTGCACAGCCACTTGGAGCTTGTTCTCCTTTATCTTTTCAGTACCCTCACACATTTCAGCAAGAGTATCCCAAATTTCTTTGGTTGTAGTGCAGTGGTAAACTCTTCCCATGATTGCATCTGGAATTGTTTAATAGAGAGTGTTCATTGCAAGATAATTCAAATTATCTTTTCTTTTCTCCTCAGAAGTGAAGTCATCTTCATCTTTAGGGATCTCTTCCCTTATATCAGCTCTTTGAGCTTCAGTCATTCTGGGTTGGTTTGGGTGAACACAAATGGTCCTCTTGTGATTACCCTCAGCATGTCAGTGTGAAGAGATGCAAGATGAGCTCTCATTCTGATCTTCCAGAAGTCATAGTTCTCAATTGAGAACATGGGCAGCTTGTGATGTGATATATGGTTGATTGGATTGGTGGCCATATTGTTGATTCCTTGAACAGCATCATGAGGAACAGCATTGTTGTTGGTCATGTCTCAAAGATAGAATGTTAGTCAACAAGTAATAGGATTTCAGATAGATCAGTTCAGTGACCACACCAAATATGTGATTTTGAAAATCAAGATGGATTTTCAGAAGCAGTGGTCTTTGAAACACTGCTCTGATACCATTTGTTGGTCCTGAAAGGAGTATATAACAAGTGTATGGGGGGGAATACACTTGTATGCAATTTATTTTTCAAACTTGATCAAACCAGAGATCAGCAATGTTGTCTTGGACAACAATGCTGAAGATGTATAACTTCTTAGAGATAACCAAGCTACTAAGTACTATTGAGTACTTAGTTGAATGACTATCTAAGTTAGTTATAGGTGCGAAATTAGTGGTTGGCCCTTTAGTTTAAACTCCTTTATGTTCTGAAATCACTTTAATCAAACAATCCAGTTTTTAGGGAACTTGTCCAAATCAGTTTTGCACAGTTTATGATATGTGTCTTTGAAAGGTCCAGTTTTGTGTGCAGTGTTGAGTGTATGGAAGTACTTGAAAGTAAATTAACACAAGAGTTTATCGTGGATCAGAGACTCAAGCTCCTATATCCATTTTCCCTGATTTAACAGGATAATTCCTTCACTCTTGGAATTAACTTGTTTTATAGTGCCAAGGTGCACTTGATCAAGAACACCACTCCTTGGTGAATTGATCCTTAGGATGTCTAGAGTCCTAGTACCCTCTTCTCAACTCAGAACTGAACTGTTCTTCTCTCAACAGTCAGCTCCTACCACTTCTACTACTACAACCTTCTCTCTTTCTCACTTGAAAGGGGTAAGGGTTGAAGTAAGGTTCCAACTAATGAGATATCCTTTACAATGAAGGTCAGTGTATAAGGATAGGATATCTCTCTAAGCTTGTATGGATATACAATGGGTTCAACTTAGAATGAAGTGTTTGAAGACTAAGATAGTCTCTTTGAAAGCTTGAAAGCACTTGAGCTTTGTAGGATAGTTGGCTTGGTAGTTGGTTGGATGCTTTCAAATGGTCTTCACACTTCTGTATTTATAGACAAACTTGAGGATTTGTCCGTTGGAGAGGAAGCCCCAAATTGCTATAAATGTCTTCCTTGAGTTCTTCAAACTGGAAGACAGATTCTTGATAGTGACATGTGCTCATTTGGGAAATAAACGGATGTATAGATTTTGTCTTCATTCTGCAGCACTCTTCACAATGTTTGACTTCAAGATTCACTTGTTTGAGCATGGACATGGCTTCTGAAGGTTGACCCAATGATAGGACAACATTCCTTATCAAATGGACAACTCAGCTTATCACTATCAGCAGACTTGCTTATTAGCATAGTTGGCTTGCTCTTTTCAGATGACTTGGCTCTTTCCATTTTCTCCATTTGGATGTGATCTTAGCATGATTCATTGAAGATCTTTAGGGTTTAGTTGTCTTGATTTCTTCAGCATAGTTGATCTTAAGCTTCAGAATACTTGTTCTGGTCTAATTGTGCTGAGATAACTCTTCTGGACAACTCTCCTGATCAGCATGTTTGTCCTTCAGTGATCTTGGCAATCATTCCAGAATTTGAGCCTTGAGGGGACTTGATCTTGATAGACTTCAAAGCATATGTTCCCCCTCAAATTGTGCATCTATTCAACTAAAAGCTGCCTAACATATCAGCTTCTCATATAGCCTTATGTTATATTTTCTAACATTCTTAGAACATATTCTTTCTTGACTTAGGCATGTCTCAGGGGGTTTTGGTATTAAATCAAAATACTTCTCATTTTATTCCCAACATGCTGCATAAGAAACTGTCACATCCTGGTAAACAGTTTCTGAAATCTACATGGAAACCAAAAGCTACCTGTAATGTTCTTCATACCTCCTTAAAAGCATGTCTACATGATTTATGGTACTTTGATAGTAGTTGTTCTAGACATATGACATGTCGTATTGATTTCTTATCTGATTATGTGACCTTGAATAGTGGTAGTGTTACATATGGTGGTGGTTCTAAAGGAAAGATTGTTGGTAAAGGAACTTTGAATGTTGAAGGTTTTCCTAAGCTTAAAAATGTCTTGCATGTTGATGGCTTACTTGCAAATCTGATTAGCATTAGTCAACTTTGTGATGATAATTTGCATGTGAAATTTGACAAAGATTCATGTTATGTTCTGAATAAAGATGAAGTTTGTGTGATGACTGGTACTAGGTCAGCGGATAATTGTTATCTTATTGGAACAAATATGTGTAACTTGTCAAAACATGATGAAAATATGTTATGGCATCAAAGATTAGGTCATGCAAATTATAGAGCAATACAAAAGCTAATCAAAGCAGATGTAGTAAAAGGAATTCCAAAACTGAGGTTTCACAATACCACTATATGTGGACCATGCCAAAAAGGTAAGCACGTAAGAATGTCACACAAAATGCTGTCACATTGTACTACACATCGATGTTTTGAATTACTGCACATGGATTTGATGGGTCCTATGGAAACTGAAAGCATTGGAGGAAAGAGGTATTCCTTAGTTGTGGTAGATGATTTTTCTAGATATACCTGGGTAGAGTCTTTGAGAGACAAATCTGAAGCATTTGCTGCATTTAAAATTCTTTATAAGAGGTTCAAAAATGTGTTTAACTTGAAAGTTGACCGTATTAGAACTGATCATGGTAGAGAATTTGAAAACAGCATGTTTAATAATTTCTGTGATAAAAAGGGTATCTTGAATGAATATTCATCTACTAAAACTCCACAAAAAAATGGAATTGTTGAAAGAAAGAATAGAACTTTACAAGAAATGGCTAGAGTTATGCTTTCATCCAAATGTCTTGCTAAGAAATTTTGGGGAGAAGCATTGAATACTTCATGCCATATTATTAATAGGGTCTTTATTCATTTTGGCACTAATCAAACACCTTATGAGATTTTGAACAATAGAAAACCTAATGTGAAATATTTTCATGTATTTGGTTGTTTGTGTTATACTCTGAATGATAGGGATCAACTTCATAAGTTTGATTCTAAAAGTGATAAAGGTTTCTTTTTAGGCTATTCTAGAAATAGTAAAGCTTATAGAGTTTATAACCTTAGAACTAACACTGTTCAAGAATCTGTTAATGTTGTGTTTGATGATGATAAAGGTCTTACAAATGACAAAGATGAAGAAGATGTATCACAGGTTACTGACACTTCTTAGAATACACTGAAGTCTGAAAATGTTGTACCGAATGTTAACACATCTAGGTCAACATCTACAGAACAGTCAGTTGTAACTTCACAGAATGATCAGTACGTTCCCAAAACGAATCCTTCTTCAAGAATAGGCAAAAGTCATCCTTCTGACCAGATCATAGGTGATGCTACAGTTGGAGTGCAAACAAGAGGAAGAGTAAGATCAAACAAGGTAGATGTGGTAAGAACAATATGAATGTCTTTTATGTGTAATGCTGTAAATGTTGAATGTTATTTTATCTGAAATTTAACCTAAAAGTGCTAAAGAAGCCTTAAATGATGAAAACTGGATTAATGTTATGCATGAAGAACTTGGTCAGTTTGAAAGAAATGAAGTGTGGACACTTGTTCCTAGACCTAGTCATACTAATGTCATTGGAACAAAGTGGATATTCAAGAATAAAACTGATGAATCTGGTAACATTGTTATGAACAAGGCTAGGTTAGTAGCACAAGGTTACACCCAAGTTGAAGAAGTTGATTTTGATGAGACTTTTGCACCTGCTGCTAGGATATAATCTATTAGATTATTGCTAGCTATTACATGTTTTATTGATATTAAACTTCATCAAATGGATGTAAAGGCTGCATTTCTAAATGGCATATTGAATGAAGAAGAATATGTTGAACAACCTATAGGATTTGAAGATCCACAGTATCCTGATCATGTATATAAACTTAAGAACACTGGCCAAGAACACTGATGTGTTGAGGGGGAGAGTTCCATTACTGGCCATAGCTCCTGCCTTACTCACTGGGGATAGAGTAATTGATCTGCCTTTGACTGCTCCTGGTACTGATCATCAGCACAGGCCTTCAACTACTGAACATCAGCACAGACCCTCAACTTCTGATCATCCAGAATCATCCAGATCAAGACAGAGAAATGCAACCCCAAATGTTGAGAACATCCGTATCAACATTTCTGGTAATGTGTATGTTGGGATATGAATCCTTGAAACAATGTTCTAATTGATGAAAGTATGTTTTGATGGCCAAAAGCAACTTAAAGTTAGTAATATATGTGGTTCTAAGTCATCTTAACTGAGTCATATGAAATAAGTTTACTGATGTTAATGAGATATTGAAATCTGAGTTACTGATCTTATTGTGTTTACTGATCTGATATATGAACTGTTAGGAACTAAGCTGATGTTTTATATTGTATAGACAGCTTATAGTATAGGACTTAGATGTACTCATCTGTATATAGTTCAGTTGATGTATAGATAGGTTTTATAAATGTAAAGTTGTATTTTATTGTAATCAGCATTGTAAAAGTTTAGAACAGTAATTTAGAACACTAGATTAGAAGAAGATCAGAAGATTAATGAAGACTCAGAAGACTACTTCAGAATAAGAAGACTTCAAAGAAGAGTTGAAGAGAAGCTTAGAAGAATTCTGGAGAAGTACAAAACAGTTTTAAGTTACTGTGCTGACTGGCTCAGAACAGTAAAAATCAGAACAGTAAGTTACTGTGCTGATTTGGTGAATTTGAAGAATAAGTTTGGAAAGCTTATTTAAAGAGTAACTAAAGATATATTTGAAGATATGCTGACTTGGAATAAGAAGGAAGTTACAAAGTCGGTTACAAAAAGGAAGTTACAACAAAAACAGTTTTAGAGTTAGTTGAGAGTTAGTTCACAAACTGCTAACTGTCATACTAAGTTCTATAAATATTGTATGATCTCCTACTTGAAGAGACTACTGCTACTACTGAACAATTACTGATCTTAGAGAAATCAAGAGCAAGTCTACAAGCAAGAACTCACAGAGTTAAGGAAATCAAATTAAGGAGAAGTCACTGAATTGAAGAGAAGAAATCAAAGGCTACTCAAAGAGAAGTTTTACTTTTCAGTTTTAAGTTTGTGTTTTGTAAACAAGTGTGCTAGTTACTTGTAGAATTACTAGTAGATCGAAGATACACTTGGAAGTGTAATCGATAAGATCACAGTCTTAATTTTGGGACTTTAAGCCACAAGAAACTCAAGAAGGAAGAGTAATAAAACATCACAACTGGGATTGTGAGAGTGGATGTAGACTTATTGGTCGAACCACTATAAAATTTTGTGTTCTTTATTTTCTGTTTGATATTTGTTTGATATTTGTTTAAACAAGAACAGTAGAATTTACTAAGTAAAGATCTGATTAAAAGTTGAGTATAAAACTAAAACTGGAAGTACTGATCTGACTCAGTAAGAACAGTACTATTCAGAACATTATTCCGCATTATAAACTCTGATATTTTGAAAGATTTTTTAAAGTCTATTCACCCCTCCCCTCTAGACTTTCTTAGCTTACTCAATCTTAACTCAACTTGGGACCAACAAGTGGTATCAGAGCAGTAGTTCTTTGGACTGCTGTTTCTTGATAAACTTGCAGATCTTGAGGGAAATCTCACTGATCTTAATACTATTTCTTGATATCTGTCACTATCTGAATACTTGAAAATTATCTGCTATACTACTGATCCTATTTGTCTAATCAAACATGGATGACACTAATGTGAACAAACTTCCTAAGTTCAAGATTGCAGATTATGACTACTGGAAGCTTAGGATGGAGGCCATCTTTACCTCAACACATGATCTGATGGTGTCTGTGGTGACTGAAGGACCAATTGTCACCATGGTGGAGAACACTGCTGTTCTGGATCCTTCTAAACCAGTTGGAACACTGGTCCCTAAACCAAGGTCAGAACTGACTTCTGAAGAAATGAGACAAAACAATTTGGATAGTCTTGCTAAGAATTATATTTTACACACCTTGCCAAATGAGTATCTTGGCAAAGTGTTAAAATGTAAGACTGGAAAGCAAATGTAGGACAAATTGGCTATTCTTTGTGAAGGTACTACACTGATCAAAGAAAGTAAATTATCCACAGCTGTCCAAAGGTTTGAAACATTTAAGATGAAGCCAGGAGAAACAATTGATGAATTGGATACTCGATTTACAAAGATTATGAATGATCTTGATGTGTTAGGAAAAACCTATACTGAAAGAGAAGTTAACCTGAGAATCTTGAAAGCTTTGGATGAAAGGTGGAAAATGGTCAAGATGATCATTAAAACCACACAAGACATTGATTCTTGGCCAGCAGAAACTATGTTCCAAACCCTTAAGGCACATGAGTTTGAGTTAGATGAAGAAGATCCTATTACTGTGATTCATAAGGATGCCTCTAAGGACATAGCTTTTAAAGCCTCTATCTCTAAGGGGTCTAGATCATCTAAGTCTAAGGCCTCAAGCATAAAAGATGAACTAGATAGTTTTGATCTTAGTCTGAAAGATCAGATGAGCCTTATGATCAAAAGATTTGATAGACTAAATAAGAGGTATGTTAGATACAAGAGATTCTATAAGGAAACCAAGGGTTCTAGTAACAGGGACTCTTCTGTGAACAGAAGGGATCAAAACTCTTCTGAAAGAAGGGATGAGATCTCTAATGAGAACAGGAGAGATAGGAACTCATCAGATAAGAGGGATAGAAAGTATTCTGATAAGAAAGACAGGAACTCAATTGACAAGCATGACAGGAACCGAAATCATTCACCTCCTAAGAGAACTGCTAACAATCTTGTTTGCTATAATTGTGATAAGCCAGGTCATTATGCTTATGAATGTCCTGATCTGAGTTCTGAAGATCGAGAAGAAAGGAAAGCCAGAAGAGATCGAAAATATGCCAAGGGTAAGAAGGCAATGATGGCATACAATGATTCTGATTCGGAATCAGAAGAGTTGCCATCGTCTTCATCTGAATACCCCTCTAGCAATGAAAATGAAGCCTTCATAGCAGATGATGGACTGGTAATGATGGCCAAAATAAATGATGAGGTATCATCTCCTAACTCTTTTCAATCTTGCAAAAATTCTGACATTGATGAAAGTGATGCTGCTGATAGCAGTGTAGGAAGTAGTCTTCATCATTCCCAAGGAGTGACTGAAGAAGACCTTCTACAAGCTAACAAAGCATTCATTGAAATTAGTGATGAGAATATATCTTTAAAGCAAGAAATCATTAATCTGAAAGAAGCTCAGTTGAAAGTGGATCCTAATATAGTTGTCATAAATGCAAGACTATCAGAAGAGGTTTCCCAACTCCAAGAAAAGTATGCATCCATTGACAAACTATATCAGGGTATGCTTAAAACTCAAGCCAAAGAGACTAATGAATTCAATGATTTAAAGATTAAATGTGAAAAACTTGAAGAGCGCAATAGATTCTTAGAATCTGAAGTAGTGAGCCTAGATCGAAAGCTATCTGGGATGATTAACTCTACCAAGATTAATCAAACAATCTCAGACAGATATAGAGCTCCAAATGATAAAAGTGGAATAGGTACTGATCTGCCTAGTTCTTCTACTTCAGGCTTTAAGAACACTAATGGAGCTAGTTCAAGTTCTTTGCAACTAGATAAAGGAAAAGAACCTATGATTTATGATAATGATCCAAAACCTAAAGTACAGTCTAAATACATCCCTCCTACTACCAAGAATGGTAAAATGAAGAATGTATTAAGACCAGTACAGTCAAGATCATACCAGAAGAGTTATACTCCTCTGACCAGAACAGATCAGTCCTGGTATCAGAAGAGACAAACTCAGAACAGTAGGTCAAGACAAGCACAGGCAAGTTGGGAACAGCCTAGACCTCCTTTTATAAGGCAGTCTCAGCTGTATTCAACTAAACCTAGGAGATTTGTACCTCATTATCATAACAAACCTGTTCTTTATCCTCCACCTTTATCTTATGATATCATTGAAGAGGAAAGACCAAAACGCATCTATAAGCCGTATGGTCCACATGCTTTCAGACCATATTCAAACTATTACAGGCATACTGATCTTACTGAAAAAGGGATAGAACCAAGGAAAGGCTATCTCAGAAAAATAGATCCTAAGACTGCTGATAATTCTGAAATGGTTAATAAAGTACTGTTTTGTGATAAATTTGGAAGGAAACTGAAGAGGTCCCATTTATTCAAATCCTCAATGTTCATTTGGGTACCTCTCACTACTAACCCCCAAGGACCCCAATAAACTAGGGTACCTAAATTATTAAGATCACTACCTTGCAGGATCGACTGGACTTATACAAGAAAGGTGGTTCAGTTGGTGAGACCTGGTACATAGACAGTGGGTGTTCACACCACATGACTGGTACCAAGGCCTTGCTTACTGACTATCATGAGAAGGAAGGACCAAAAGTCATCTTTGGAGACAGCTCCATGGCAATCACAAAAGGATTTGGATTCATCAAGAATGGAGATGTTGAAATCCAAGATGTCTCCTATGTTGAAGGTTTGAAATATAATTTGTTATCTGTATCTCAATTCTGTGACAGAGGATACAAAGTTCAGTTCAAAACCAGAAAATGTGAAATAATAGACAAAAGGACTCACAATGTTTTACTTGTTGGCACAAGACAAGGAAGTGTATACATTGTGAATTGGAATTGTTGTCCTAAGAATGCTTGTCTTATTACTAAGAGTCCTAAAGAAAACAGTTGGCTCTGGCATAAACGCCTCTGCCACCTAAACTTTAAGATAATCAACAAGATTGCTAGAGAACATCTTGTTGAGGGCATTCCTAATGAAATCTATTCCAAATCACAAATGTGTGACTCCTGTCAAAAAGGTAAACAGGTAAAGGTTTCATTTAAGTCCATTCCAACTCTTTCAACAAGCAGAGTTTTAGAACTCTTGCATATGGATCTTCATGTTCCTATCAAACCTCCTACATTGAATGGAAGAAGGTATACTCTGGTTGTAGTAGATGATTACTCTAAGTTTACTTGGGTAGTCTTTCTACACAAAAAGAGTGATACACAAACACTACTTCCAGATCTATTAAAGAGGTTGCAGGTTGAAAAGGGTCAACCCATTGTCAAGATAAGAAGTGACAAGGGGACTGAGTTTATTAACTGTTACATCTCTGACTACTGTTCTAAGTCTGGCATACAGCATTTGACAAGTGCAGCCAGAACACCTCAACAAAATGGTGTTGCAGAAAGGAGAAACAGAACACTAAAAGAAGCATGTAGAGCAATGATTGCAAAATTCAACACACCTCAGAAGTTTTGGGCTGAAGCCATTAACACAGTTTGCCACTCCCAAAACCGAAGTGCTCTTAATAAGGTGCATGGTAAAACACCTTATGAGGTATGCCTTTGATGCAAAAGCTAGAGTTTCTTATTTTCATATCTTTGGATGTAAGTGTTTCATTCATAACAATGGCAAAAGTAAGCTAAATGCCTTTGATGCAAAAGCTGATGAAGGGATATTCTTAGGATACTCTTCAGTAAGCAAAGCATTTAGAGTGTTTAATTACTCTACCCTATGTGTGGAAGAAACACCCCATGTAGTCTTTGATGAGAATGTGCAGGACTCTGCTGATCATCAGCTCAGTAAGAAAATTGACAAACTACAGCTACAAACCAACAATGAGGATGATGATACAGAAATATATGAATCTGTTCAAGCATATAATCCATTCCTAAATGTCCTAGATCAAGATTCTGAAAAAGAAAAGGTAAAAGACAAAGGTAAGTCATCTAAAACTTCTGATATGCCAGAATTGAATGACTGCTCTCCTATGAACAAATCTGCTGATATAATGCAAAACAATGATACTGATCTGCATGATATAAATGATGATAGTATTTCTGTTAAGAATAGAAGGACATGGAAGTCTGCTCATTCTACTGATCTGATTTTAGGAGATTCCAGTAAAGGTGTTAAAACTAGAAAACAATTGTTTGATTCCCAGGAAGAACCTAGTAAGTCTCTATTTTGCTGGTGTTGTTTTCTATCATCTATTGAGCCTAAAACTGTGAATGAAGCTTTAAGTGATAGTAGCTGGATTATAGCCATGCAAGAAGAACTTAATCAGTTCACTAGAAATGGAGTTTGGGAACTTGTTGATAGACCTAGTGATCATAATGTTGTAGGCACTAAGTGGATTTTCAAGAACAAAAAGGATGAAAATGATCTTGTAGTTAGAAATAAAGCTAGATTAGTTGCTCAGGGCTACTCTCAAGCTGAGGGTATTGATTATGATGAAACTTTTGCTCCTGTAGCTAGACTAGAAGCTATAAGATTGTTCCTTGCTTATGCTGCACATATGAAATTCACTGTGTATCAAATGGATGTGAAAAGTGCATTTTTGAATGGTATACTTGCTGAAGAAGTTTATGTGGAACAACCACCTGGTTTTGAAGTGAATAGTCACCAAGTATACAGGTTAAAGAAAGCACTCTATGGATTGAAACAAGCCCCAAGAGCCTGGTATGATACACTTTCTCTATTCTTACTTGAAAATGGTTTTACTAAAGGCAAGGTTGATAGAACTTTGTTTCGAAGACAAGAAGGTAATGATATATTACTTGTTCAAATTTATGTGGATGATATTATTTTTGGATCACCCAACAAAACCTTGAGTGAAAGCTTTTCTACACTCATGCAAAGTAAATTTGAAATGTCTATGATGGGTGAAATGACATATTTTCTTGGTCTTCAAGTAAAACAAACTCTATAAGGTATCTTTATAAATCAAGCAAAATATACTAAGAATTTGCTAGACAAATTTGGTATTAAAACCTGTAAGACAATTGGTGTGCCCATGCAACCTACATACATAATGGATCCTGATGAAGGAGGTAAGTCTTCTGACCAACCTCACTATCGTGCTTTAATTGGCTCTCTACTCTATCTAACTGCCAGCAGACCTGATATTGCTTTTTCTGTTGGTGTATGTGCAAGATTTCAAGCAAACCCCAAAGAAAGTCATCTGGAACCTGCCAAAAGGATATTGAAATATCTAAAGGGGACCATTAATCGAGGATTATGGTATCCTGCAGATGATGATATATCCTTAAGTGGTTATTCAGACTCGGACTTTGGAGGTTGCAAAATAGATAGAAAATCTACTTCAGGTTCATGTCAATTCTTAGGAACTAAGCTCATTTCATGGTTTTAAAAGAAACAAACAAGTGTGGCAACTTCTACTACTGAAGCAGAATATATGGCTGCAGGTAGTTGTTGTAGTCAGCTTCTTTGGCTAATACAACAACTCAGAGACTACAATATTGTAGAATCTAATGTACCTATATATTGTGACAGTAATAGTGCCATTGCCATCACACAAAATCCCGTTCTACATACTAGATGCAAGCATGTTGACATTAGACATCACTTTATTAGGGATCATGTGGAAAAGAAAAATATTAGGATGGAAAAGATTCATATGAATATTCAAAGAGCTGACATTTTTACTAAACCATTGGCTGAAGTGAGATTTAGAGAGTTATGCATTAGCTTAGGGTTGATAGATATGGATTCTATATGTGTATAGAGATATGTACTAACATTTCAGGTACTGATCTTATACCAAGAGGAAGACAAAGCAGAAATTAAGAACAGTACATCAAATGCATAAAATTCAGAAGAGACAACCTCATGTCAGACCACTACATTCAAAACAGGTAACAAGGTTACTAAAGTGACCTTCATCCCAATGAGGAAGCTGGTAAAGCTGAGGGACACTGAGAACACACATTAAGGGGGAATCTGTGATTTCTTAAAGATCCTTTTGTTGACTCAGAACACTAAGTCACTTTAGCATAAACCTTGATGTGATCATTAAATTAAACATATTTTTACTACTCTGTACTGTTTTACACTTATATCTCATGAACTAACACTTCTACCAAGGTGAAACAGGCACAGAAGAGGAATTCTCCACTAAAGGGGGAACTGATCTGATTACAGATTTGAAAAGTCTACTAATCTGATCTAATTACAATTCAATTATTCTACAGAACTAATCTGACTACTGATTAAACTGTCTATAGAAAGATTTGATTACTACTAATCTGTCTACAGAATAGCACTGATTTGTCACAGTACTGATCTGAGAATTACTGTGTTGATATCAAAAAGGTGAAATCAGGAAAATTGGGTACTGATTTGAAAACTACTGTGCTGACCCATCTACTGATCTAAAAACTACTGTGCTGATTCATCTACTGATCTGATGTCTAAAAAGGTTTACTCAGCTGATCACAGTACTCAGCTGATCCAGATAAGTACATTTTCTTTATATATAAGTAAGAGAATGAAGTGAAATATTTTTTGGAAACTACTGTGCTGATATGCATCAGAACAGTATTTTGTCTTAGAATACTCTAAGTCAAAAACTGCTGAAATTTAGATTACTAATAGAGAAGATTAGTACACTCCTCTATTTCTAACCTAATTACTGTGGTGTATTTATCAAACACAAATTGGCTCCAAAATTAAGAATGGTACTAGAATATGAACAGTTTCTTTTAAACACGAATTTCAAGATTTAATCTCAACCATTCTTTGTGATAAACATATTCAATCCTAGCCCTAGATTGGTTTTGAATTTATCAAATACAATCACTTTTCATCTTCATCTTACTTACGAGTTCATTTCTGGAAAGCTCATAACTCAAAATCTACTACAAAATCTAAATAATCTATCTTCTACAAAACCCTACAATGGCGATTATCAATATTATCAGTGAATCTAATGAAGTTGCAGGAACTTTTGATTCTGATTTCTGGGTCAGATAAAAGGGCATTTTTGTGGAAAATGTTGTATACTTCAATGGCCGACATAGTGCTGAAAACCAAGCGATTCTGACAATGTGTGAAGAATGCGGGCTGAGGAAATTCCTTGAATCATCTCCGATGAATGTGTTTGAACCAGAAGCGATGGAATTTTATTTGCAGCTTGAAGGTGATAACAATGGTGTCCATTCAATGCTCTCAGGGCACAAGGTAGCAATTACAAGAGAAATCCTTGAAGTCATGTTGGATTTACCTCAAGGCCCTGTAGATATTTTGACCTACAAAGAAGGAGAAGAGAAAGAGTGTGTAGGCAGATGGACGAGTGAGGAACCAGAGTCTCTAAGCCATCTTAAGAAGGATGTTCTTCCTACTGGTCTTCAATTTCTAATGGACATAGCTGGAAAATGCTTGTTAGGTCAACATCACAGTCAGGATGCACTAACAAATCTGAAAATACGAATCATGGCAGCAATCATTGACAGAGTGCAAGGTGATTGGCAAGGGTTTTTCTTAGAAAGACTGTTGAGTGAAAAAGAAAACGTCTTGTTCGATGAGGATACAATGGAATTTTCGATTAAATCGAAGTTAGGGTTCGGAAACAAACTGAGTATTTTGTTGCCTCAGTTAGTTGTCAAGAAGGCGTACTGGAGTAATCCCAAGATATTCCATCATGGAAAATTCTTGATGAAGAAGGAGTCTGTTCGATTTGAACAAGAACATCCTTTGGAGCAACCTCAAGAACCTGAAGCTCAAGAGTCTGGTGCTTCAATGTACAGATCTGATGATAATCAACCAGAGATAAGATCAAAAACGAGGCATGATCCGAGCAGTACTAGACCAAGAAGAGGAAGGCCTGCTACAGCTGCCTCAGAGCAATCAGTCCGGTTTATTGAGACTGTGGTGCAAGTAAGCTCTGAAGAGCAAGAGGTTAGTAATTCAAGTCCTGTTGTTTTACATAAAAGAACCAAGGGTAGAACTGCTTCTAGACCTAGGAGGAGACTTGTTAATTCCTCTCCTACCCCTTCTAATTCTGATTCAAGCCCAATTGATCCCATTGACAACCAACCTTCATGTTCTGGAGAATCAGCTCACTACTTTCCAGTATCTCAGAACACTCCTCATTCCTCTCCTCAGAACACTCCTATTTCAAGTCATCAAAACCAACCCACTCCACCTCATTCACCCACACAAGTTCATGATCACTCTACTGAACATGAATTTGAGCCTTCTTCTGTACCAATTGGCATTTCATCATCCCCTGAACCTGAATATATAGCCCCTAAACATGCTGGTTTAATGGATTATTCTATCTGTGATAAAGAGGATCGAATTAGGATAGATTTGAGATTGGCTTTGTTGAAGCAGTTTCCTGGTTTAGATGAAAGCTCAGTTGAGTTTGAGAAACTTCTTAGGATTGGCACATGGGTGTATCTTAAGAGGAGTACCCTTAAAGAGAACCTAGCTGTTATGGAAGGTATGGGTGGTGCTTCAATCTTTGATGATTGGGAAGCAGAGCAGATGCTTGCAGCTGGTGTTAACTCATTTCTTGAGCTAGTAACCCCAGAGTCAGTAGTGCAACTTGTTGAAAGGTTGACAGGATTTAAGTATTCTATGGAAAATGTTGCTACTGCTGCTGCAGATGAAAATGATGATGTTATTATGGAAAGTGAAGAGAAGGTTGTTGATGAAGTTGAGAAAGTTGTTGAAGAGGAAGTTATGGAAGTTGATGAAGCTGGTGACAATACAACAGAGGTGTTTGAGAACACTGTTGTACTTGAAGAGACACAAGTTGTTGGAAATCAAGATTTGAATGCTGATGAACTAGAAAGCATCCCATTTCAGTCTGCTGAACATGTCATTCCTGAAGATGTGCAGGAACTGATCAGAACAGTTCCTGTTGAAAAGGAATCTGACAATGCTAGCTTTGAAATGTTGAGAAACCAGAATGCAGAGCTTCAAGCCAAGTTGGAAGATGCTGTGAGAATGCTCCAAGAAGCTACTGAGAGAATGAATAAGATGCATTCAGAAAATTCAGTTGAAAGAGTTATGGAGCATACAGTGACTAAAATCTATGATCTCCATAGACTTCAAGAAAAGAACCTATCTCAGGTGTTGCATGCAAAGTTGGAGCAACACATGACTCCCTTGAAAGAGTGGCATGATGAAGCCAAAAATGGGGAAGACAGGATAAGAAGAGTAATGGAGCAAACTCAATCACAACAAGCTCAACTAGTTGTGAGTCAAGATGAGTTGAAAGAAGAAATTGCCAGCTTGAATGAGAAAATCAAGATCAGGAAGCAACAGAAACAACAAGGTCAAGAAATTGTTGAGAAGAAGAAATCTGATGTTGCTGAAAGTTCTATTCAGAAGAAGAGGAAATTAATTTTGTCTGATGAAGAAGAACAAGAAGAAGAGACTGGTAGAATTACCAGATCCAGAAGCAAATTGAAAATTGATGTGTCAAGTGAAGAAACAGAATTGAAAAAGAAGAAAGATAAGGATATTAAGTTTTTGAAAACAAGATTTGATAATAGAGTTGCAGCTTTGAAAAGGAAAATGAAAGCTCAGAGAAAAGCTTAAGGAAAAGAGTTTGATAAAAATTTTCAAGATGAGAATTTTGTTGATTTTATTGTTCTGACTGAAAATATGGAATATTGGAAAAATCTGAAGAAGAAGTGGCAAATTGCAAACTTCATTGTGAAGAAGTTTGGTGATCATTCAAGCAAAGAAGCTGAATTTGCTGATTTTGAAGATTTCATGTTGAACATAGATAAAGATTTTTGGGAAGACATAGCACAAGTTGCTGCTCGTGCTGAAGTAAGGATATTATGTCCTGATGAACCAAGTTGGAACCTCCAAGACTTGAGAATGGAGAACCTGATTACAAAGAGATTAGTAACATAATTGCTGAGATTATCAAAGAAGAAGGAATCACTGATCATCAACATATGATGGATATCAAAGCAAAGCTTTATGTTGCATTCAGAATCTGAAGATAAAGAAAGAAGATGAAGGAGAAGCTCACAAGATAACATTTCTAACCTTAATCTTTATTTCTATATTTTCTGTTTGTTTCATATTTTGTTAGTATGTGTAATATGTGCATTATCTGATCTAAATATGATTATGAATATGAATCTGGAATTCTGAAATGATGAACTGTTATGATAGACTACATACTTAACTACTGATTTATTAACATTTAAGTAGTTTTGGCTTCATCAAAAAGGGGGAAATTGTTGGGATATGAATCCTTGAAACAATGTTCTAATTGATGAAAGTATGTTTTGATGGCAAAAAGCAACTTAAAGTTAGTAATATATGTGGTTCTAAGTCATCTTAACTGAGTCATATGAAATAAGTTTACTGATGTTAATGAGATATTGAAATCTGAGTTACTGATCTTATTGTGTTTACTGATCTGATATATGAACTGTTAGGAACTAAGCCGATGTTTTATATTGTATAGACAGCTTATAGTATAGGACTTAGATGTACTCATCTGTATATAGTTCAGTTGATGTATAGATAGGTTTTATAAATGTAAAGTTGTATTTTATTGTAATCAGCATTGTAAAAGTTTAGAACAGTAATTTAGAACACTAGATTAGAAGAAGATCAGAAGATTAATGAAGACTCAGAAGACTACTTCAGAATAAAAAGACTTCAAAGAAGAGTTGAAGAGAAGCTTAGAAGAATTCTGGAGAAGTACAAAACAGTTTTAAGTTACTGTGCTGACTGGCTCAGAACAGTAAAAATCAGAACAGTAATTACTGTGCTGATTTGGTGAATTTGAAGAATAAGTTTGGAAAGCTTATTTAAAGAGTAACTGAAGATATATTTGAAGATATGCTGACTTGGAATAAGAAGGAAGTTACAAAGTCGGTTACAAAAAGGAAGTTACAACAAAAACAGTTTTAGAGTTAGTTGAGAGTTAGTTCACAAACTGCTAACTGTCATACTAAGTTCTATAAATACTGTATGATCTCCTACTTGAAGAGACTACTGCTACTACTGAACAATTACTGATCTTAGAGAAATCTAGAGCAAGTCTACAAGCAAGAACTCACAGAGTTAAGGAAATCAAATTAAGGAGAAGCCACTGAATTGAAGAGAAGAAATCAAAGGCTACTCAAAGAGAAGTTTTACTTTTCAGTTTTAAGTTTGTGTTTTGTAAACAAGTGTGCTAGTTACTTGTAGAATTACTAGTACATCGAAGATACACTTGGAAGTGTAATCGATAAGATCACAGTCTTAATCTTGGGACTTTAAGCCACAAGAAACTCAAGAAGGAAGAGTAATAAAACATTACAACTGGGATTGTGAGAGTGGATGTAGACTTATTGGTCGAACCACTATAAAATTATGTGTTCTTTATTTTCTCTTTGATATTTGTTTGATATTTGTTTAAACAAGAACAGTAGAATTTACTAAGTAAAGATCTGATTAAAAGTTGAGTATAAAACTAAAACTGGAAGTACTGATCTGACTCAGTAAGAACAGTACTATTCAGAACACTATTCCGCATTATAAACTCTGATATTTTGAAAGATTTTTGAAAGTCTATTCACCCCTCCCCTCTAGACTTTCTTAGCTTACTCAATCTTAACTCAACTTGGGACCAACAGTGTATCTTTCACAGGAATTCATCAAACTACAGCTCAAACACTTGCAGGAAACTATTGATGAGCTCCAGTTCCTGAAGGATAGGTGGACCAGTATGCTTTCACCTACAACAGGGGGAGTACCACCACCATCAAACTCCAATGTGGTGATTGAAGAGTTGAATGATGATGGAGTTCCAGCTGGTGGTGATGGACCTAATGCTGCTGATGCTGAAGTAACTGATGTAGTTGCTCACCTTGCATCTACTTACTTTGTGGATGAAGCTGATGATGATGCTGCTGAGATGGAGACCTTGTATGGTGATCTCCACTGATGAACAGGGACAAGGACAAGCTACAAGACAGGGGGAGATCTGATGTCATAATGGCTGCTGTTTATGCCATTTATTCAGTTCAATCTCTGTAATTAATGTTTAAGTTTGAATTCTGAAATTCGGATACACTCGTTATTTATGTTTTTAGATGATAGGATGTTAGTTGCTTACAACTTGCTTAATTATGGTTACATTTGGTGATGTTTGTTTGATGCCCTTGCTTAATTGGTTTACAGGTTACCATGTGTTTACTGCAGGTTGTTTAGTCTTAGTTTTGTGTCCATATTTTGTTGTTTTTGCTCTGATGTTTGTTATTTTGTTTTTGTTAGTGTCTTACTTAGATTCTAAGTTAATTCTTCCAGTTCAACTTATGATCTTAGTAAAGTTAATTATGTTGTGAATAAGTGTATTGTTTATACTTGTTCTATTTTTGATAAAATTTATCTTGATCTTATGGCACGGATCATTATAAGATTATCCTTGATCTTCATTCGATTTGATCCAACGATTACAACAGGTATTGTCTTGACTAGTGCTTAGCAATGATGTCGACCTCAACTAAGTACATAATACTGAGTATGTATAGAAATATATGTGCATCAGGTGTGTTGTAGTCGAAAGGTCAAATTGGGGGAGATTGTAGATGTTGTTAATCCTTAAATGCCTTAACATGTTGATCTAAATGTTGTTGCATTTCCGACAGGATCTAGAAGCTTCTACAAGGATTTGGAACCTGGAAGATTCCAGAACATTGCAGAACATGCTAGAGCAGCCTGGAACCATTTAGAACGACCTGGAGCATGCAAGAAGGATCTAGAAAGATCATGGAAGTTGAGCTCCTACAAAATAGGACCTCAATGTGGAAGTCTCTAGAATGCGTATCCCACTTCTATAAATACCGAAGGAAGGCTTCATAATTCAGTGTATTCTATTCGATCAATATCCTAGACCGAGCGTTGATCCCTGTTAGGATTTGTGGCCAACAGTTTTACATTTTAGTTCATACGAAGTATCCCACCCGTATGGTTGTGTGTCTTCTTATCTATTGAGAGTGTAATCATAGATAGACTAGGCATTTCGACAGTGTGTAAATCTTATACACTTAGATCGTTTTTAGAACAGGGCACCTGCCTCGTTTGTAGTTTCGTTGTGAAGGTTATTGTTGTAACATTTCACACAACATTTATACTTGAAGATAAGTATTGATTTCGCCGTAAGGCTCGCATAGATTTTTATTTATAAAATCTATGTGAAAAATATTTCCATTGTGTCACGTTTGTTTTTAGTGTTTCAAGTCTTCCGCTGTGTATCTAAATTTCTGATATTCTGTTAGAGTCAGTGTTGTGCAATTTGTCTCAACATTTAGTACAACATATTTCTAATTAAACTTAAACACTTCATACACCGCACACTTTCATATCATCTTCAGTGTGCTTAATGAACAACGTTTTATCGGCCTCTCCTCTAATAAAACCATATTCCAAAAGAAAATCAGTAAGCCTACCATACCATGCTCTAGGAGCTTGTTTTAGACCATACAAAGCTTTCTTAAGTTTATATACATGATCAGGATACTGTGGATCTTCAAAACCCTTAGGTTGTTCAACATATGCTTCTTCATTCAATATGCCATTTAGAAATCCAGCTTTGACATCCATTTGATGAAGTTTAATATCAATAAAACATGCAATTGCTAGTAATAATCTAATAGATTATATCCTAGCAACAGGTGCAAAAGTTTCATCAAAATCAATACCTTCAACTTGGGTGTAACCTTGTACTACTAACCTAGCCTTGTTCCTAACAATGTTACCAGATTCATTAGTTTTATTCTTGAATATCCACTTTGTTCCAATGACATTAGTATGACTAGGTCTTGGAACAAGTGTCCACACTTCATTTCTTTCAAACTAACCAAGTTCTTCATGCATAGCATTAATCCAGTTTTCATCAGTTAAGGCTTCTTTAGCACTCTTAGGTTCAATTTCAGATAAATAGCACTCAACATTTACAACATTACACATAGAAGACATGCATATTGTTCTTACCACATCTACCTTATTTGATCTTACTCTTCCGCTTGTTTGCACTCCAACTGTAGCATCGCCTATGATCTGGTCAGAAGGATGACTTTTACCTATTCTTGAAGAAGGATTCGTTTTGGGTACATGTTGATCATTCAGTGAAATTACAACTGATTGTTCTGTAGATGTTGACCCAGATGTGTTAACATTCGGTGCAACATTTTCAGACTTCAGTGTATTCTCAGAATTGTTAGTGACTTGTGATACATCTTTTTCATCTTTGTCATCTGAAAGACCTTTATCATCATCAAACACAACATTAACAGATTCTTGAACAGTGTTAGTTCTAAGGTTATAAACTCTATAAGCTTTACTATTTCTAGAATGGCCTAAAAAGAAACCTTTATCACTTTTAGAATCAAAATTATGAAGTTTATCCCTATCATTCAAAATATAACACACACAATCAAATACATGAAAATATTTCACATTTGGTTTTCTGTTGTTCAAAATCTCATAAGGTATTTGATTAGTGCCATAACGATATAAACTCTATTAATAATATGGCATCCAGTATTCAATGCTTCTCCCCAAAATTTCTTAGCAAGACTTTTAGATGTAAGCATGACTCTTGCCATTTCTTGTAAAGTTCTATTCTTTCTTTCAGCGATTCCATTTTGTTGTGGAGTTTTAAGAGATGAATATTCTTGCAAAATACCCTTTTTATCACATAAATAATTAAACATGTTGTTCTCAAATTCCCTACCATGATCAGTTCTAATACGACCAACTTTTAAGTTAAACACATTTTTTAACCTCTTATAAAGAATTTTAAATGCAGCAAATGTTTCAGATTTGTCTCTTAAAAACTCAACCCATGTAAATTTAGAAAAATCATCTACCACAACTAAGGAATATCTCTTTCCTCCAATGCTTTTAGTTTCCATAGGACCCATCAAATACATGTGCAGTAATTCAAAGCATCGATGTGTAGAACAATGTGACAGCATTTTATGCGGCATTCTTACCTGCTTACCTTTTTGGCATGGTCCACATACAGTGGTATTGTGAAACTTCGGTTTTGGAATTCCTTTTACTGCATCTGCTTTGATTATCCTTTTCATTTCTCTGTAATTTGCATGTCCCAATCTTTGATGCCATAGAATATTTTCATCATGTTTTAACAAATTGCACATATTTGTTCCTATAAGATACTCCCTCCGTCCGCCTATAAGCTTCCCGTTACTTTTTGGCACAGAGATTAAGAAAAGTGATTAAATAATAGATATAGTACAAGTGATGTGATTGGAAGAAGGAGAGAGATAGAGAGAAAAAGTAAGATATAAAGTGATGTGTAAGAAAAAGTACTTACCAAAAAGGGTATGGGAAGCTTATAGGCGAACGGACCAAAATGGTAAAATGGAAAGCTTATAGGCAGACGGAGGGAGTAGCAATTATCTTCATCTTTATTAAGAACATAACATGAATCTTTGTCAAATTTCAAATGTAAATTATCCTCACAAAGTTGACTAATACTGATCAGATTTGCAAGTAATCCATCAACATGCAAGACATTTTTAAGCTTAGGAAAACCTTCAACATTCAAAGTTCCTTTACCAATAATCTGTCCTTTAGAACCACCACCATATGTAACACTACCACCATTCATGGTCACATAATCAGATAAGAAGTATATACGACCTGTCATATGTCTAGAACAATCACTATCAAAATACCATAGATCAGGTAGACATGCTTTTAAAGAGGTATGAACAACATTACAGGTAGTTTTAGGTTTCCATGCAGATTTTAGAAACTGTTTCCTAGGATGTGACAGTTTTTTAGGCAGCATTTTCTCAATTTTCATTTCTTCAAACCTTTTTATACAGTAA
Organism: Galeopsis tetrahit; assembly: GCA_963675135.1. NCBI lineage: Eukaryota > Viridiplantae > Streptophyta > Magnoliopsida > Lamiales > Lamiaceae > Galeopsis > Galeopsis tetrahit. The sequence continues at coordinate 33,766,384 of OY776127.1, forward strand.
GGATGAATATGATCAACCTTGCAACAGTAATGACAGGTATACTTCCTTTTAACCTTGTGAGGATCTGATTGTGCAGATGTTACATCAGATGTGTTAACATTTGCCTTCACAAATTTCACAGGTTTTCTAAAATTTTCAGAAATAGCAGCAGTAGCACCATCATAACCTAAACCATGATTATTAGACTTACCAGCAGTTATATCACATTTTACCTCAGAAGCACTTTTGGAATATTTCTTGAAACATAAAGTGGAATTGATTAATTTCTTCTTTAAGTTACAGATTTCAAGATCTCTTTTGGTAAGAATTACTTCTAGCTTGGTGATTATGTCTTTCAGATCCTCATTCTCTTTATTCAAGGAATTAAGAGTGAGTTTCTAATTATTCCAATCATCTAACATCTTTTGGTATGCATTGTCATCAATCCTTTTTACTACATCATCAACTAAACCATTAAAACAGATCAAATTTGGGTGACTCTGTTCTAATGTTACTTCAGATGTTGAGACATCAAGTACAACATCAGAGTCTGTATCATCCAGATCATCATCTAAGGAATCATTATAATCAATTATGGTAAAATGAGCATATTCATTTTCATTTATCTCATCAAGATCATCATTGTCTGAATCATCACTCAAGGTAGCACTAAAATTCAGTTTTTTCTTAAGTTTGGTATTGGCACATTCATTTCCATAATGGCCATATCCAGAGCATGCATTGCATTGAACTGATTTTCTAAATTCAGGATCATACCTTGGTTTACCTTCACTTTTCGACAGTCTTGGTGTGAATTGACTTCTTCTCCTTTCTGGTTGTGGTGTTGATGTATTGATTTGAATCTTAGGCTGAATGTTTTCTTTAGATTTGCTCACAGATTTCTTAAGAAATTTATTAAAGTGCTTTGTGAGTAAGGCAATGTTGTTAGGATTGTTGAGGCATTCATCAAGCAATTCTTCATCCGAATCAACCTTAGCAATGATAGGTTGGTGTTCAGATTTGTTTGATGTTTCCCCTTTAAACACAACAACTTTCTTATCATCATTATTTGTTTCATCAACTTGATTAGTGTTTATTTCATAAGTTATAAGAATACTCACTAATTCATTTTGACTTAACTTATCAGTGTCTTTTGCCTCTTCAATAGCACAAATTTTAGCATCAAATCTTTTAGGAACAGATCTCAATATCTTATGAACTACTCTAACATTAGAAATAGGGTCACCAAGAGAATGTGATTCATTGATTATCTCACTTAACCTTTCGTTATAAGATGAAATTGTTTCATCTTCCTTCATTCGAAGATTCTCAAATTTTGTCCCCAACATTCGAAGCTTAGTCCTTCGAACACTATCTGAACCCTCACAATGCTCTTGCAACCTGTCTCATGCATCTTTAGAAGTAGAACAGTTAGATATAATTTTAGACATTGAAACATCAACAGGGGTAAAAATAGCATTTAAAGCTTTAGAATTGTATCCTGTTGTTGTTATTTCATCAGCCGTCCAATCAGCTTCTCTCTTGAGTTGAATTTCACCATCTGCATCTGCTGGTCTCTTTGGAGCTTCCCAGCCTGTAAGTACAGTCCTCCAAGCACATTCATCAATCAACTTGATGTACATACGCATCTTAGGCTTCCAATAAGCATAATTCGAACCATCTAAAACGGGTGGCCTAAGTGTCGTGGATATGTGATGTGTTTCCATTGCTAACATAAACTAAAAACACACTTAAATGAAGATCTAACCTAGTGTCGTCATGTATCGGCTCTGATACCAACTGAAAGTGTGCTGGTATAGTGTTTAAGTAAAACCAGATTAATGTTGCACAATTGCACTAAATGTTGAGACAAATTGTGCAACACTGACTCTAACAGAATATCAGAAATAAAGATACACAGTGGAAGACTTGAAACACTAAAAACAAACGAGACACAATGTAAATATTTTTAACATAGATTTTATAAAAAAAATTATGTCTGCCTTATGGCGTAAATTCAATAGTTATCTTCAAGTACAAATGTTGTGTGAAATGTTACAACAATAACCTTCACAACAGAAACTACAAACGAGGCAGGTGCCTTGTTCTAAAAACGATCTAAGTGTATGAATTATACACTGCCGAAATGCTAGTCCTATCTATAATTACACTCTCAATAGATAAAGAAAAGTGCACAGTCATATGGGTGTGATACTTCGTATGAACTAAAGTGTATAACTACTGACCACAATTTCCTAACAGGATGAACGCTAGTCTAGGATATTGTTCGAATATAATACACTGAATTAGCCTTCCTTCAGTATTTATAGAGTGAGGTACGAATTCTAGAGGCTTCCATCTTTGAGATCCTATTTTTTAGGAACTCAACTTCCATAATCTTTTTAGATCCTTTTTGCATGTTCTAGGTCGTTCTAAATGGTTCCAAGCTGGTCTAGCACGTTCTGCAATGTTTTGGAATCTTTCAGGTTCCAAATCCTTGTAGAAGCTTTTAGATCCTGCCAGAAATGCGACAACATTTAGATCAACATTTAATATAGCATTTCAGAAAAGACTTAGAAAAAATCTCGAAAGGTCAAATTAAGATGTTGTTGAGAATGTTGATACATTTAAGAATTCACAACATCTACCCTCTCTATTTTCAATTTCACATTGCCCTCAAACTACGGTAACACTTTCAAGTTAGAGGGATCTAAAATCAACATTGAAGATGAAGAGCTTGTGGCACCAAAAACACCATTCTGGCCCGCTTCACAATAAAAAGAAAAACTATTTGAGGCAACTGATCTTGGTTACTCCCTCCGTTCCACAAAGATAACCACATTTTCTTTTTTCAGATGTTCCAAATTATAGACGTGTTTCCTTTTTTACTTAAGTATTAAATGATTTATTGACAAACTTACTCCTAATTAAACTTTCTTCATAATTACTCATTAAGAGTAAATAAGATCCAACTGCTTTGAAATTTACACCATATTTATGAAATATTAAAGGTAAAATAGATAAATGTGACTATCTTTATGGGATACAAATGTAGTATAATTTGTAAGTAATTTTTTTTTAAGTTGTATTTTTCTTCTGGATTACAAGATTGTGATTAGTAAGTAAAAATTTGTATTTTCATGTAATTTCTTTAAGCTGTAATTCGTAAATATTGTAGTATTTCATACTCTCTCTCCGTTCCGGAGGTGTTTGCACCACAAAATGGGCACACTTATTAAGAAAAAGGTGTAATGAGTTGAATGTTGAGGGATAATTTTGTAAAATTATATGAATAAAGTAAAAAGAGTGGTTGGAATAAGTATAAAAGTAATGGCATTTTGTGTAAATATGTGAATTTTATGAGGAAATGATTTATGGATGAGTTTTATTTTTAAGGTATGCAAACAATTGTGGGACGAAAATAGTATTTTTTAAAAATTGTACTCCCTCCGCACACTCCATATCTTCATAACCCCACCCTCAAAATATACTCTTATTTACCCATATGCAATTACTTTTACACATTCAATCTACTTTTTACAGTACTATCTTTTTAATTATTTGTAATTTTATATATTGAATAAAATAAAATTTATGTGATCTTTAGATTCACTTATTATAATTGTAGTTGTACTTTGCAAATTATATTAATAAAAAAAAAGGACAAAAACGAAAACCGCCGACTTTTGAGCCGAAACCAGCAAAACCAAAACAGGCGAAATCGAAACCGGCATATACCTATAGTCAGTTCAATTTCGGTTCCCATTTTCTGGAACTGGAACCCACGTTTCACACGTCTACTCATGCTAGAATTCTTTTTCACAGAAACATGATTAACAATAAACGACCAAGTATTTCACTCACAAACTTGAGCTGGCATTCTAAGATAATGAAATAAAACACTCAGAATCCATCATCGATCACTTTAGTAGCAGTATTATAATGTACAGCATACATAACCCATCCATCCATCTATTATACATCATTTATACATTTCAAAGTGACCTTTCTACCCCCGAGGAAAAGCACACCTATTCTTCTTTATCCGATTCACTTTCACTAGAGCTGGATGCTTCTTGTTTCTTACTTGCTGCAGATGCTTGCACCTCCTTGTACGCCTCCCCCATTTCTTCAACCGGAAGTAAAGGGACATAGTTGGAAATACTATAGCCTTTGGCCCTCGATCCTTTAACCAAGTTGTTGAACTTCATTGACCAAAATGTGGCCATAGAAACGGCAACGTCTGATACTCCATGCAATGAAGGATGCTGGTTTACTTTGTACCACACAACAGCCAATTGACACACAGCAAAATGTTTGGAGATTGAACCGGCCCGGGATGCAGCAGCCAGTGGGCCGCCAACCTTGGCTTCCTCCGCCAATTCTTGGACCGTTTGGGATGCCTTTTGGACAACTAAGTTGGCCTTGAACACCACTTTCTTGGCCGTTGATGGAGCACACTCGTTAAACTTGTGGGCCGCTTGATCAACCTAGGGTAACAACCAATGGTTGGATCACATGATAAGCAAACAAACAAAAATTGTTTTTTTCTACATGACTACAATGACTTGGAATTATCACTAGTCACCTAGGCTGAAAATCAAACAAGATTACTATTTGATACTCAACTCAAGATTGATCCATAGAATAGTTGGAAGGCTTAATGCATCAAAACGTCTCTAGACTATCAACTTTGATTTTGTAGTCTCTAAACTATTTTGTTTTATGTTAAAAAGCTCAATGTATCAATACTTGGAGGGCTATTTAAAACAAATTGGTTGTTTAGGGATCTATTCATGTGTTAGATAGGTGTTTGATAAGTTTCAAGCTACCCAAGACAGGTACAGGAAATTGAAAGAGTAACTTAGCATGATGTAGAAATGAGGCTTTCAACCTGTAAGATTAGGATGAATATTTCAACACTAAATTAAATGTTTTGCAGAGAACCATCACACATATTAGAACATGGCCAATCGAGAAAATAAGGATATTGATTATAAATAAGAAAGTCAAACAAAATCCAAATATCTTGACGAACAGGAAATCAATCAACCTAATTAACATTGCAATTAAGAGCCAAAACCGATCGAAAATAATGATTAATGAAAATGCGTAATGTAAGAAAGAGTGAAAATCATGGAGAGAAAAGGAAACCTTCTTGTCAAGGAAAACAAGGAGATGACCAGGAACGCCCTCAAATATATGGTAAACAGGGGCCGCAACCGTGGTGACGGCGTTTTCGACCTTATCGACGGTGGATTTGAGAGAACCAGAGTTCTGCTTGGCGTGATCGTAGATATTGGACACCAAAACGACGACGTTTATCGTGAGAGTCCTCACAAACCCTAGGTGCTTCAATCGGACCTCACTCCCCTCTACCTCAACCTAATTTAATCACAAAATCCGAAATTAGCAAACAGGAAACAGGAAAAACGAAGATAAAGATAAGAATTGATCCGAGTACCTGAGATGAAGCCATTTCAATTCCTATTCCGCTGTGAAAATCGCCTTGGTTTTATAGTTTGATATTTTCTTCTTTTCTTCAGATTTAGTTTATTTGATCTTCCAGTAGGGGTGTGTTGAGCAGTTATGGAAAAAGGGATGATAGGGGTAAAAGAGGTAATTTAAAACTCTGAAGACGTGATGGTGGATATGAAGACACGTGTCCCGTGACTCCCTTTTAGATTCCCAGAGAGATCCGAATTAAGGAATCTGAATGGATGAAACACATAAATAAATAAATGCAACATGGGAAGTTTATAGGTCCACGGTATTTGGACACCATTACATGTGCATATAAGATATAACTATGATAAAGACTTTTGAGCAACCCACACTACAATAGATATTTTTTTTTTAATAAAAATATTTTATTATAAAAAAACACTGAAAACTGATATACTTGATCTTAAAAAGTTACTTTAATTTTCTATTGAGAAGTGATTTTGTCTGCCTCACTAAAAATTGCATTTTTTTTTTTACAACACTTACTATATTTATTTACATTTTCTCTTTATTTTCTCTATTTTTTTTATCCCTATGTATTTTAACCATTCACTATACATTTAAATATTATACGGGAGTATTTTTTAATACATGTGTAAAAAATAAATAAGTACCCTTCAAGTGGCGGAATGAGTATATAATGTTGTAACTTGCAATATTTTCTAAAAATAGAAAAAAAATATTCAAGTAAAAAAAAACTTGTTGATCAAAATTGGGTCAGATTAAATCATAGAGATAGTAACATTTGTTTATCCTTACAATATTATTTATTTACTCATAAAGATATGCAAGACTTATATTGTTGTTTACATAGTATTATAAAGATAAATGAGTAATATTGCCTTTATTATATTTGTTGTGATATGAATCCTAATGTAAAGTCCTAATTGATAAAAGAAGTAGTTTTGATAAGTAAAAAAGAGGACTTAATATATTTCTAAGTATGGACTGATCTAGTTATGAAAGTCGTCTTGTGAACAAGATCGGTAGAGTACAAAGTATAAAGTATGAAAGAAAAGTTTAAGTATGAAAGAAAAGACAAATACGTTTTTATAAGTACTGTGTTATATTTTTGTTAGGTTTTTAATGAGCGAATAATTGATGTATAGAAGCTCATATGTTTTGTATATTGATGTATAGATTTAAGTTGACTAAGCTGAAATTATAAAGCTTAATGTAATATAATAGTCTTGTTAGAATTAGATGATATGACTAGTATAGATTAGTTCTACATGGAAGTCTACTACTGAAGAAGTCTACTGAAGATAAGAAGACAAGACAAGTTATGAAGACTGAAGATTTGTCTAAGTATGGAAGTCCAGACTAGACAAGTGCACATAAAAGAAGGAAGATTCTTAAGTCATAGACGCGTATAAAGTTTTATATTGAAGAGTTAGTTATGGAATAACTAATTAACTTAAACGCGTGGAAGGATAAGAAGAAACAGTTAAGAGTTGGTTATCAAGAAAGTTAGTTGGATAATAAACTGTTCTTGAAGGTTCAGAAGTCTATAAATACTTCAAGGTATTCTACGATTCAAGACTACGAATATACTTCTGAAACTTAATATACTAAAGCGTTCTAAGAGATATTCGAAGCAAATAGAAGCTCACAGAGTTCAAGTTCAGAAAGTTGAAGCCAGAAGACAAGTCAAATTCAGAAGGCTACTACTGGACTTAGAGAAGTTTTTCTTATTTGTTAATTGTTCAAGTCGCTAGTTACTTGTAAATAGCTAGTTGTTAGATCGAAGATATATATGGAGATATAATCGAGAAGATCGAAGTCTTATTTCTTGGGACTTAAAGCCACAAGATCGGTTAATAAAATTTTACAACTGGAGTTGTGAGAGTGGATGTAGACAAGTTGTCGAACCACTATAAATCTTGTGTTGTTTACTTTATTGTTTTATTAGTTGTTTAATTGATTAACTGCATCTAGAATACACAAGTTAAGTGTTCATACAGAAGTTCAATTACGAAATTAGTTGAGTATAATTTGTTGGGCTCATTGATAAATCTGATATTTCCGCATAGTGTACTTTGATATATTGAAAGATTTTGAAAAGTCTATTCACCCCCTCTAGACATTTTCCTAGCTTACTCAATATTATTTACTCAACTAGGGACCTACAAGTGGTATCAGAGCAGTAGTTCATTGGACTGCTTTTTCTTGATTACCCCTACGGACTTTGAGGGAAGTCCTGGTTCTTGATTGTACTTGTTATTATCACCGTTCTTGAAATCCTTGTATCTTTGATTTTCTTGCTATATCTTGATATTAATCTTCTTGAAATCATGGCAATGGAAATCAGTGCTAACAAACTACCCAAGTTCTCTGTTTAGGACTATGATTACTGAAAATTGAGGATGGAAGCCATTTTCAGCTTAACTCATGATTTGATGGTGTCTGTCATTAAAGAAGGATCAGTCGTGACTATGGTTCAAAACATTGTTGCCTTGGACCCGTCAAAAGCTGTTGGCGTGCTCGTCCCAAAACCCAGGTCAGAACTCACTTCTGAAGAAATAAGGGAAAAGTATTAAAATGTAAGACTGCTAAAGAGATGTGGGATCGACTTGCTGTGATTTGTGAAGGGACTACCCTGATCAAGGAAATCAAGTTGTCCACTGCCGTACAGAGGTTCGAATCATTTAAGATGAAGGCTGGTGAAAATATTGACCAGTTAGATACTCGTTTCACACGTGTTATGAATGATTTGGAAATACTGGGCAAAACTTATACTAATCGTGAAATCAACTTGAGAATTCTTAAGAGTATATATGTTAGATGGAAGATGGTCAAGATGATCATCAAGAACACTCAGGACATTGATGAATGGTCTGCTGAAACAATGTTTCAAACTCTTAAGGCTCATGAGTTCGATCTAGATGAGGATGATCATATAGCCAGTAGTGATAGAGATAATGTTGTGTCGAAAAATGTTGCTTTCAAGTCTACTTCGTCTAAGAACTCTAGAATAGAAAGGTCTAAGTCTAAGACTAAATCTGTTAGTATAAAAGACGAGTTAGATAAAACTGATCTAAGTCTGAAAGATCAGATGAACTTTATGGTTAGGAAGTTCGACAAACTGATCAAGCGATACGGTAGATATAAGCGCTTTTACAAATACTTTAGAGGTTCTGGTAACAAGGACTCGTCTGAGACCAGACGAGATCAAAACTCATCTGAAAGGAGAGCTGAGGTCTCGAAAGGAAACAGGCGAGATAGGAACTCTAAGGATAGGAAGATTAGACGTTCTGATAGACGAGATAAGAGAAGGGATGATTCTCCTGAGAAAAAGTCTACTAACGATTTACTTTGCTATAATTGTGAGAAATCAGGTCATTACATTTACGAATGTCTGGACCTGAGTACTGATGATCGAAAGGAACGTAAAGCAAGGCGTGAACGAAGATACAACAGGGGTAAGAAGGCAATGATGGCTAATGATGACTCTGAGACGGATTCAGACGAGTTGCCTTCGTCTTCATCTAGTTACCCTTCTGATCATGATGAAGTAGAAGCTTTCATAGTGGATGATGGCCTATGCTGCATGGCGAAAACTGAACAAGAGGTATCATCTGCAACTTCTTTTCAATCATGTGATGAATCGGATTCTGATGAAAGTGATACTGCCGATAGTGGAGTAGGGAGTAGTCTTCGTCACTCTACTGGTGTGACTGAAGAAGACCTCCTACTTGCTAACAAGGCATTCATTGAAGTCAGCGACGAGAACATCATTTTAAAACAAGAAATCATTGATCTTAAGGAAGCACAGTCCAAAGTAGATCCTAATATAACAGTCATAAACGAACGCTTGACAGAAGAGTTGAGACAACTCAAAGACAAATGTGCATTGACAGACAAGTTGTATCAAAACCTACTTAAGACACATGCTACTGAGACGAATGAATTCAATGTTTTAAAGAACAAGTGCAAAAAGCTTGAAGAACGCAATAAGTTCTTAGAGACTGAGGTCGTAAATCTAGACCTTAAACTTACTGACTTGGTTAAGTCTTCAATGATTAATCAAAAACTGTCTGATAGGTATAGGGCTCCAGATGACAAGACAGGGTTGGGTGCATATACACCTGACTCGCCTACTCAAGTCATTGAGAACCCTATTGATGTTGGTTCAATTTCTTTGACACACGATAAAGGCAAAAGACCAATGGAATATGATATTAGAACGACATCCAAAGGTACTGTACACAAAAAGACTAGAGCTAACACTCCGATTACCAAAGGTGGTAAAAAGAATGTTAACAACAGACCTGATCCATTTAGAACAAGTCGAAAGAGGACCACTAGTCGTGGACGACCAAACCAGGTCAGATACGAGGATTGGTATCCTAAGGAGACGAGTTCTAGACGAGTACAAACTAGTTGGAAAGAGCCTAGACCTCCTTTCATAAGGCAGTCCCAGCTCTACTCGACTAGACCTAGGAATGTGGCTCCCAAATATCGTATTCAACCTGTCTTATATCCTCCACCTTTATCATACGATACTATTGGAGAGGAAAGACCTAAACATGTCTATAAACCGTATGGCCCCAATGCTTACAAACCTTATTCGGACTATCAAAGGCCTATGCCTACTCAAGTAGAGGTTAAGTCGAAAGGCTATCTCAAACGAGTAGACCCAAGGTCTGATGATAGACTAGACAAGGACAACAGGGTCTTATTCTGTAACAAGCATGGTAGAAAGCTTAAGAGGTCCAAATTATTCAAAACTCCTATGTATATTTGGATTCCTCTGAACTCTACTAATTTATTAAATATCATCATTGCAAGGTCAACTCGACTTGTATAAGAAGGGTGGCTCAGTAGGAGAAACTTAGTACATTGATCGTGGTTGTTCGCACCACATGACAGGTACTAAGGCTCTTCTATCGAGCTAATGCGAGCAAGAAGGACCCAGGGTTATATTCGGTGATAGCTCTATGGCCATTACAAAAGGCTTTGGCTACACCAGAAATGGAGATGTAGAGATACAAAGCGTATCCTACGTAGAAGGTTTGAAATATAATATATTATCTGTTTCACAATTTTGTGATCGAGGTTACAAAGTGTAGTTTAAAAGCCGAAAGTGCGAGATCATAGACAAAAGGACTCATACTGTACTGCTCGTCGGCATAAGACAAGGCAGCGTATATATTGTGAATTGGAATAGTTGTCCAAGGGATACTTGCCTTCTTAGTAAGAATCCTAAAGAGGTCAGTTGGCTTTGGCATAGACGCCTTTGTCACATGAACTTTAAAGTGATTAATAAGATTACAAGAGACTACCTTGTAGAAGGTATACCCAACAAAATCTATTATAAGTCACATGTATGCGATGCTTGTCAGAAAGGTAAACACGTAAAAGGTTCCTTTAAATCTATTCCAACTCTCTCAACAAGTAGAGTCCTAGAACTACTACATATGGATCTTCATGGTCCAATCACTCCTCCAACTTTGAACGGTAGAAGGTACACACTTGTTTTGGTAGACGACTATTCTAAGTTCACTTGGGTAGTCTTCTTACACAAGAAGAGTGATACACAAACTCTCCTACCTGATCTGTTCAAGAGGATACAAGTTGAGAAGAATTAGTCCATTGTCAAGATACGTAGTGACAAGGGTGCTGAGTTTATTAATTGCTATATCAAAGACTTTTGTTCTAAACGTGGTATCCAGCACCTTACTAGTGCAGCAAGGACACCTCAACAAAACGGTGTAGCGGAGCGACGGAATAGAACTCTCAAGGAGGCATGTAGAGCCATGCTGACTAAGTATAATACTCCTCAAAAGTTTTGGGCAGAGGCGATCAATACTGCATGCCACTCCCAGAACAGAAGTGCTATCAATAAAGCACTAGGTAAGACACCTTACGAGGTATGGAAAAGTAAGTTGAATGCATTCGATGCTAAAGCAGACGCGGGGATATTCTTAGGATACTCCTCGACTAGCAAAGCATTTAGAGTATTCAACTACTCTACCCTATGTGTGGAAGAAACACCACATGTTGTTTTCGATGAATCTCGACAGGACTCGTCTGCCGACCAGATCAGTAAGAAAGTAACTAATCTATCAATCGAAACTGATAAAGAATCAGATGTGTACGAATCTGTTCAAGCCTACAATCCATTTATGAAAGCCCTCGAATCAGATGATAAGGGGAAGGTAAGTGCTCAAGGTAAGTCCACTAGACCAGTTGACATGCCTGCTCTAGTTGACTCGTCTACTCCTATTAAATCTGTTGATACAAATGATGTTGAAATGCATGATGCTGTAGCTGATTTAGATGATGATAGTATGCATATTAAGACTAGAAAAACATGGAAATATGCTCATGATACTGAAAATATCATTGGTGACTTTACGATTGGTGTAAAGACTAGACGACAACTCTTTGAGTCGCAAGAACAGCCGAGTCCATCTATGTTTTGCTGGTGTTGTTTCCTCTCATCTATCGAGCCTAAGACCGTTAATGAGGCATTGGCTGATAGTAATTGGATCATCGTTATGCAAGACGAGTTGAACCAGTTTGTTCAAAACGACGTCTGGGAACTTGTAGATAGGCCAAAACACCATAATATAGTTGGCACACGATGGATCTTCAAGAATAAGAAAGATGAGAATGATGTAGTCGTAAGAAATAAGGCTAGACTAGTAGCCCAATGCTATTCACAAGCTGAAGGCATATATTATGATGAAACTTATGCACCTGTTGCTAGACTAGAAGCCATTCGATTGTTTCTTGCATATGTTGCTTATATGAAGTTTATTGTATATCAAATGGATGTTAAAAGTGCATTTCTTAACGGTATTCTTGCGGAAGAAGTGTATGTAGAACAACCTCCAAGTTTCGAGGTAAAAGGCAATCAAGTGTACAAGTTGAAGAAAGCCTTATACGGATTAAAACAAGCTCCAAGAGCATGGTACGATACTCTATCTCTATTTCTATTAGAAAACGGTTTTACCAAGGGCAAGGTCGATAGAACCTTGTTCAGAAGACAAGAAGGTAAGGATATCCTACTTGTTCAAATTTACGTGGATGATATCATTTTCGGATCACCCAACAAAAAGCTGAGTGAAAGTTTTTCAACACTCATACAAAGTAAGTTTGAAATGTCAAAGTAAGTTTGAAATGACTTATTTTCTTAGACTTCAAGTAAAATAAACTCCCGATGGGATTTTCATAAATCAAGCCAAGTATACTAGAAATCTACTAGACAAGTATGGTATTAAAACTTGCAAATCTTCTGGAGTACCAATGCTACCCACCTACAGGATGGATCCAGACGAGAGCGGTAAGTGTGCAGATCAATCATATTATCGTGGTCTAATTGGCTCATTACTGTACTTGACTGCTAGTAGACCTGATATTGCATTTTCTGTTGGCATATGTGCTCGATTTCAAGCTAATCCAAAAGAGAGTCATATGGAAACCACTAAACGGATACTGAAATATTTGAAAGGAACCATCAATCGTGGTATATGGTATCCTTCGAATGATGATTTATCCCTAAGTGGCTACTCTGATTCTGATTTTGGTGGATGTAGAATAGATACGAAATCTATTTCTGGTTCTTGTCAATTTCTAGGCACAAAGTTTATTTCATGGTTTTCGAAAAAGCAGACTAGTATGGCTACCACTACTACTGAAGCCAAGTACATAGCTGCTGGTAGCTGCTGTAGTCAACTACTTTGGCTCATTCAACAGCTTAGAGATTATAATATCGTTGAATCAAATGTTCCTATATTTTGTGACAGTAACAGTGTTATTGCCATTATATAAAATCCTGTTCTACACACACATTGCAAGCATGTTGATGTGAAACATCATTTTATACGTGATCATGTTGAAAAGAAAAATATTCGCATGGAGAAGATTCACACTGATATTCAAAGAGTTGATATCTTTACAAAACCATTAGCTGAAGCTCGCTTTAGAGAATTATGCATTAGTCTATGACTAATTGATCTAGACCCTACCTGTATATAGCTGTGTACTAACCAGACAGGTACATATTAAAGAAGTAAGGAGAACCAGACAAGTTATTGCAGAAACAGAGCACTCGTCTACTTGCCAACAAAACAGGTAAACAAGGTCAGACAAGATAACCAAACAACCCGATGAGGAAGCTGGTAAAGCTGAGGGTAATACCAAGAGATTAAACATTTAAGGGGGAATCTATGATTTCTTAAATATCCTTATGTTGACCCTTAAGTTTTTTAAAAGTCATCTTGTTCGACACCTTGATTACTGTATATGAATGATATTCAATTTATTTATTCTACTCTACTACTCGTATCTACTCTCATACGTCGCACAAGATGAGACAAGTACATGAAGATGTTCGACAGTCAGACAGACAAGCACAGTCGAAGGGGGAACTCGTCTAGTGCAAAGCAGTCTACTAGTCTGTTCTGATGAACTCGAACAGACCAGATAAGCTCTCTCGTGATTTAAATTCACTAAGTACGTAGAATGTGAATCAAGGGTATTATTGTAATTTGTATTGCGAAATATTGGGAAAACTTGAAACTGGATATATACACTCCATTTAAATGAGGTGTATGCACCCAGTTCCCGCCCAAATCAACTGGACTAGGTCAGATGAGTACACTCATCTCGTCTAACCAATAGCAAAGGCGGATTCCAAAGATTACAATATCAATTCACATAATCGTCTCGATTACGTAACTGAATTCCAAGTGTTTCTTTCCGTTGGATTGATCAAAACGATCTTGGCCGTTGATTCAAAAACTGATTAGCATCAAAACTGATTTTTCCTATAATCACTCCTCACAATTCACTCTACTTTCCTAATTTCTTGCAATCAAACTGCTCTCTTGATATCTTTACTTTGAAAACTTGTTATCAAAATGTCGATCGTATCCATGTTCGATGTTCAAACTAACATGCAGGCAAGGTTTGATCTAGGCAAGTACACTACTGAAGGCAAAGTGCATGTGGAGAGCTCAGTGTTCTTCAATGGCAGGCACTCTGAAGACAACAAGGATATTCTTATGAAATGCCTCAGATGTGGCCTGGAACCTTATTTGGAAGCCGTTCCTGAAGTGGTCTTTGAGGAAGAAGTGCTGGAGTTCTTTGCCACTGCTACTCGCCTAGCAGACTCGGTTGAAGCTTATGTTGGTGGTTGCCGAGTGGAGATCACTCGAGAAATTTTGTTTGAAACATTACGATTACCTTCGGGTTCGATTAATGTTGAGCAATATGGAGCCGATCGGGAATTAAGATATCTTAGCATTTTCTGTGGAAAGAAGTTGAAGCTCAATCGTGATGGAAATATTCCGTCAGTGAAGAAGAAGGAGTTGTTGCCAAAGTATAAAACTCTACTCGACATTGCAAGCAAGATGTTACTTGGTGTCACTGGAAGTTTCGATTCTGTAACTCTCCAGAAAGCAAGAGTAATGGCTGCCATATATGATGGCATAATAGAAGGAAATTGGTCGAAATTGTTCTTTGATCGCTTGATGTACTTTGCTAAAAACGTGAAGGTTGATACCGACTCAAGAGAATGGGTGGTGTCTGCTGCTGTTAGCTTTGGGAATAAGCTAAGTATTTTGCTAGCCGTCTTGCTACCGAACAAGAAGGACTGGAGCAAGGGAAAGCCATTTCATGTTCTGAAGTTCTATTTGAAGAAGGAAGCTCTCGATAAACAGACTAAGGAAAGGAAATCGGAGAGTGAGCAAATCAAGATTGATCCCCAAGACGCAATGATAGAAGCTGAGTCATCTGGTGCTGAGGAAGACAAGGCTCAAGTTGGAACGAGTGGTGCACTCGTGAATTATGTGTCTGATGAAGCGATGATAGAGGCTGATGATGATTCTGAGAAAACAGAATCTGATGGAGTTTTGGAATAAGAAGATAAGGTTGAGGAACCTTACAGACTGGTGATGGTTGAGACCAGTTCTCCACCAGTAGAGTCGACTGAAATTGTTAGTACTTCTACTATTGCTACTTCCATTTTACCTCCTCTAAATGTTCTTGTGAAAACCAAGGCAAGATCACTTCGATCTCGTGCCAGACCTATTTCCCGAACCACTCCACTGAATGTTCAACCGTTGGATTCCAACATTAGCAAAGACACTACTATATTTGCCCCAACTGATACTTCGACAGCTGCAATACCAAACCTAGCCACATTAAAGCCCCAAGAAACCACCATCCAAATTACTCCTACTCCCACAACAGAATATGTTGACCCTTCTAACCCATCTATTCAGAGAACACCACTAGTTGACACTTCAACTACTGAGTTAAGGACCCCACTTACTCAGACCCCTCTCTCGAATAGATTTCCAGACTTAGTTCATTATCTAATGTGCGCAAGGGAGAAGAGACTCCGGGCACATATGACTAAGAACTTGAAAAAAAAGTTGTCGTCTATCGAAATAGATGTTGATTCTGAAGCTTATGAGAAGCTGATTCGCATCTGCACATGGGTTGCTTTAAGAGAAGGACCGTGTGAAGATTTCTTTGAATTTATTTCTGGAATGGGTGGAATCTCCAATTTTCAAGATTGGGAGATGGAACAGAAGGAGACAAGTGGAGTCAGAAAGCATTCTGAATTACTTTCACCCAGAGCCTCGACTAATCTTGTCAAGAAGATGCTTAACATTCCCGATGATGTTTTATCATCAAGTTATCCGGAAATTGGCATTCAGTACTCAGAAGATGATTTCATGCCTACTGATCCGATCATTGATCTGGATAACTGTTCTGATCAACTACGTGGAATGATCTTCAAATTACAAGTTGAGCATACACATGGCCCGCGGTGTAATGTTGGCCAGATTACCAGACAACTAGAGAGGTATTTTCCGTCTGAAACGTGTGCTTACACTGCCAGACTAGTAGAATTGGTTTAGAAAGATCAACAAGATGCTGAAAGAAGAGCACGGGAAGCAAGGTTAGCCATTATACCTTACTGTCCTATTATTGAGCAAGTTGTTGAAGATGATCTTCCTGAAATAGTTGAAGACGAGGTCTTAACTATGGAGATGGAAGACGAGTTGGTTGATGTTCCAATTCTTGAGGAAATGGAATTATCGGAAGTTATTCCCATGGAGACTGATCACATGCCGTCACAATCAGTGTCGTCCGCATCTATTGATGAGTTGAAGAAAGACTTGCAAAATTTGATTAAGTCTTCGATAGATGAGTTCTTGAAGTCCGATGTGAAGAAGGCTCTGATAAATCAGAATACGTCTCTTGTGGAGAATTCAAAAGCTCTGATTGTAGATGAAGTTAATCAGATGGATGCTACATTTAGACAAGAGATGTTTACCTAGTTGGAAGAATTCTTGCATAGTCAAGTTGAGTATTTAGAGAAAAGCTCACTTGAGTTCGCAAATGTTTTAGTTCAAGAGTCAAAGAAGATGGAGAGACTTTATCGAGTGAAAATTGAAATTACAAATGAGCAACGAAGAGAAGCTAATGAACAATTGGTGCAAGCAAGAGCTCTGATGACTAAAATGACAGAACAAAACAGACAAGTTGATGCAAGATAAGAGTCAACAGAAGCAAATTGATAGAGCTGCTGAGTTGATGAAGCAAGCTGTCAAGGAAGAAATTACTCGTTTCACTTCACTCTTTACTCTTAAGGCAAGTGATGAAGCCAAAAAGGGGGAAGAGACTGAAGATATGAAAGTTGTTGCTACTGCAACTGATCTAATAGTGCAAGAGACTAGTAAACTTAGGAGAAGAGGTAGACTAGTGAAGAAAGCAGATTTGGAGCAGATCAGTGCAAGTGCTGAAGAGCAGAAGAGAATGTTAAAAGGAAAATCAATTGCTATTGAAGATGTTCAACCCAGAACAAGACAAGTCAAGAGGAAACTTGATCTTGAGAAGAAGAAAAAAGTATTAGGAGAAATACTTGCTGGAATCGATGATGAAGAAGTTGAAGTTCTTCATAAGAAGCAAAAGATTGAAGATGATCGTTATGCTAACAAGAAGTTGTTAGGAAAACACATCAAAAGGCTACAAAAGTTGAAAGCTGATCCAGATATGATTGAAGATGCCCACATTGATAAGTTCATTGACAATGAGCATAAAGATGCTTGGAATATTGTCAAGTTGAAATGGGAAGTTGATCATTGCATTATCAGGAAATTTGGTGATGGAGATAGCAAAGAAGAGTTGTATGCTATGTTTGACAAGTTCATGGAAGCTGAGAATAAGAACTTATGGAACTTGATCATGCGCATTGCTACTGCTATTGGTTATAATATTTTAGTTCCAGATTTTCCTAAGTGGGAAACTCCACTACTGGGTTCAGGAAAAAGAGTCGACTTCAACAAGGTGAAGAAGTTCGAAGAAGAATTGCTCGAGAAAGAGAAGATAGACAATGAAGATCATATTTCTGACATTCACAGAAGGATTCTCGATGCATTCAGTATTCCTAATCCAGACATTGATAACATTAGTGAGTAACATTGTAAGTACTTTACTTAGTTTCTTTTTATTTTGTTTAAGTAATTGTAATCTACTTGATCTTATGATTATGAATGAAAAGATAACATTTTAAGAAGATAACTACTTAACTGATCTACTAACTTTTAAATAATTCAAGTAGTTTTGGCTTCATCAAAAAAGGGGAAATTGTTGGGATATGAATCCTAATGTAAAGTCCTAATTGATGAAAGAAGTAGTTTTGATAAGCCAAAAAGAGGACTTGAATATATTTCTAAGTAGGGTTGGTCTCTGGTGCGTAGTGTGCACGTGCACACTATGCGACCAGTTAACAAGTATAAGTTACAAACGCGAATATTTATAGATAAAGTAACTGCTGGCCTAGCGGTTATGGTATTTGGAAACAGGTATGAGGTCAAGGGTTTAACACATGTGTCCTTAAGTTTTTTTTTTTTTTTGTTATTATAGACACCAGTTTTAACTAATAATAGACACCGCCCCATTTTTCACTAATTATAGACACCACTTTTCCTTAAGTTTTTTTTTTTTTTTTGTTATTATAGACACCAGTTTTAACTAATAATAGACACCGCCCCATTTTTCACTAATTATAGACACCACTTTTCTAATAACAATTTTAACTAATAATAGACCTGATGCACGTATTCTACAACGCTAGAATAAACGACCGCAAGTATACGGTGTCTATCGTAGTGAAGTAAGTACGAGGTCGATCCCACGAGGAGGTATAGCGTAAAAGTGTAATTTGTTAACGAAGTTCTAAATAGACTCGATCGATAAAGTGAATGTAGTGAATTACCCTAAAATTGCCTACCAAGTTGTCACAAATAAGCAATAAAGAATAATAAAAAAATCGATCAACTAGCATGCAAATCAAGAAAACGAGAAGTAAAGCGGATGAAATTCAAGTATGAGAAGATAGGTTCTAAAGCACATGCAATACTAATGTATCCATCTATGATTAACTATCTACTTAAGTGATGTTCATGCTTTGTTTATAAGATTGATCACATAATAATGGATTAAAAGTTATTTCGATCCAAGTAATCCAAAGGAAATATCACACAACTTAGTATCTCTACCTAAATTGCACAATAAAACCCAATCAAGCTCCTAAGATCATCACACATCTTCCTAATCATTGTTCATCTTTCAATCTCACAATAAAATTAGGTCAAATGCTTGCAATCAATTAATCAAAGTAGATTTCTCAACCTAATTCAATTAACTAGGATTAACACATCATCATTGTACACTAATGACATGCTTTGCAATGAAAATCAAGCACCCAAATATAATTAAGCCACACAAACACCAATTAAGCAAAACATTAATTCATAAACTTCAACAAGAGTATTTACAAGGCTCTAGAACCAAAAGTGTTCTAGCCACTAACTAGCATAGTCAAATTACAAAATCAAATGGAATAACTAAGTAAAAAGAGAGAGAAAGAGAAAGCTTAGTCTAAAATGTGGTAGAGAATTGAATTTCCAAGCTATTGCATCCTTCCTTGCTTGATTTGATGAAAGAATTGATGAAGATATGGCCAAAACACCTCCAAGTATGTGTAACTATGTGTGGAAATTGAGGAATTGGGGGAGAATGTCTTGGATTTCAAGAAATGGGGCTTATATAGTGTTGGGGTAGGGTTTGGATGCCAAAATTGCAAGTTGGTCCTTAAAAAATGGCCAAAATAGGGAAAAAGCACCGAAAATGGGGGTAGCACGGCCGTGAAAATTGGACATAGGAATGAACAGGTGCTCAGCCGAGCAGGGAGCTTGGCCGTGCTGCGCGGATGGGAGACATGGGAGTGCTCGGCCGAGATTGGTGCTCGGCCGAGGTGTGCGGAAGCAGGGCAAGCCAGGTGCTCGGCCGTGGCCTTGTCTCGGCCGTTGCATGTGGGCAAGTGATGTGCTCGAGCTCGGCCGTGCCCTCTCCTTGGCCAAAATCGTTGTTTCGAGCACGGCCAGCTCGAGCATGGTGCTCGGTCGTGCTCGCTCGATCGTCTTCGGCCCCTTTCTCGTTTTGTGCATAACTTTCACCTCGGGTGTCCGATTGACTCAATTCTTTTAGCCATTCCACTCCGTTTTTCGAGACTAATCCAACCGTGCAATCCTCTTCCTGATCTAGTAAAGTATGGTTGATATTTTTCTCCAAATTCCATCGTATTTCCTACAAAATCGACAAAACACAACCTTTCTCTCATTTCGGCTTAAACAATCATATTCAATGCATAAATCAATGAAATCCACATCAAAATATGCTTCACATTTGCCTCTAAAACGTGTAAATTCCACCCGAATCAAGACCCCACCCCCATTTTTCACTAATTATAGACACCACTTTTCGTTAATAATATACACTACTTCTCACTAATAATAGATCTCACTTTTCACTAATTATAGACACCACGTTTCAGTAATAACAGTTACCATTTTTTAGTGTTACAAAACAACATTTTTCACTAATAATAGACACCACTTTTCACTAATAACTATTTCCACTTTTCAATAACAAAATTACCACTTTTCCGTAACAAAATTACCACTTTTCAGTAACAAAATTATCATCTTTACTTTTCAATAATAATAGTTACCACTTTTTCACTTTTCAGTAATAACAGTTACCACTTTTTAGTATTACAAAACAACACTTTTCACTAATAATAGACACCACTTTTCACTAATAACTATTTCCACTTTTCAGTAATAACAGTTACCACTTTTCAATAATAATAGTTACCACTTTTCAGTAACAAAATTATCATCTTTATTTTTCAATAATAATAGTTACCACTTTTCATTTCATTAACAAAATTACCACTTTTCAATAAGAAAGAACTAGACTTTTCGGTAACAAAATTATCATTTTTCAATTAGAAAGAACTACATTTTTCAATAATAATAGTAACCACTTTTCAATAATAATAATTACCACTTTTCAGTAACAAAATTACCACTTTTAAACAATAATAATTACCACTTTTCTAAAATCTAGAAATCATCTCGCCGTTTCCGTTTAAAAAAAAAAAAACTAACTCATCTTTAACCAAGAATTGAATAAATGAAAATATCAACTCATCCTTTATCACATCAAATCAAATCAAATCATACAATTTCTTACAGAGAAAGGTTAGCATTCACTTTCTGCAAAAAAAAAAAATATAGAAACTAGGAAGATAGAGAGATGGAGAAGTGACCATCCTCACCACAGTTGTAGCAACTTCCGCCTCCACTGCCGCCTCTATCACCACCGCCTCCGCCTCCATAACCACCTCCACCATGGTCACCGAAACCTCCACCGCCTCCGTAAGATCCGCTCCGCCATAAGATCCACCGTCGCCGCCTCCACTGCGGGTTCCACACTACACATCGCCGTCAGGTCTAGTAACGTTGGTTGCCTTAGCACGACTGTCGTGGTCGTACTCCACCGAGTACTTGACTAACTCTCCTTCTCCGAGACTACAAAAGCCACCGGATTTGATGAACCCAAAACCCTTATGGTCATTAAACCACTTAACTCATGTTCCTTTTTCAAATCAAAATCTGCCATTGATACAAACCCTTGACTTCTCTCTCTTTCTACAGATTTGGCTCACAAATATTTCGTGTCCTTAGAAGAGAGAACATAGATGATAGATGATAGATGAAAGAAAGAAGAAGCGGAGATCTGTAGAAAAAACGGTTAAAAAAAAGAGGGTGCACCGAACTAACTTGGTGTGTAGGGTGTATATGAGACTTTTCCTTCTAAGTATGGACTGATCTAGTTATGGAAGTCATCTTGTGAATAAGATCAGTAGAGTACAAAGTATGAAAGAAAAGTTTAAGTATGAAAGAAAAGACAAGTACGTTTTTATAAGTATTGTGTTATGTTTTTGTTAGGTTTTTAATGAGTGAATAATTGATGTATAGAAGCTCATATGTTTTGTATATTGATGTATAGATTTAAGTTGACTAAGCTGAAATTATAAAGCTTAATGTAATATAATAGTCTTGTTAGGATTAGATGATAGGACTAGTATAGATTAGTTCTACATGGAAGTCTACTACTGAAGAAGTCTACTGAAGATAAGAAGACAAGACAAGTTATGAAGACTGAAGATTTGTCTAAGTATGGAAGACCAGACTAGACAAGAGCGTATAAAAGAAGGAAGATTCTTAAGTCAGAAACGCGTATAAAGTTTTATATTGAAGAGTTAGTTATGGTATAACTAATTAACTTAAACGCGTAGAAGGATAAGAAGAAACAGTTAAGAGTTGGTTATCAAGAAAGTTAGTTGGATAATAAACTGTTCTTGAAGGTTCAAAAGTCTATAAATACTTCAAGGTATTCTACGATTCAAGACCACGGATATACTACTGAAACTTAATATACTAAAGCGTTCTAAGAGATATTCGAAGCAAATAGAAGCTCACAGAGTTCAAGTTCAGAAAGTTGAAGCCAGAAGACAAGTCAAATTCAGAAGGCTACTACTGGACTTAGAGAAGTTTTTCTTATTTGTTAATTGTTCAAGTAGCTAGTTACTTGTAAATAGCTAGTTGTTAGATCGAAGATATATTTGGAGATATAATCGACAAGATCGAAGTCTTATATCTTGGGACTTAAAGCCACAAGATCGGTTAATAAAATTTTGCAACTGGAGTTGTGAGAGTGGATGTAGACAAGTTGTCGAACCACTATAAATCTTGTGTTGTTTACTTTACTGTTTTATTAGTTGTTTAATTGATTAACTGCATCTAGAATAGACAAGTTAAGTGTTCATACAGAAGTTCAATTACGAAATTAGTTGAGTATAATTTGTTGGGCTCATTGATAAATCTGATATTTCCGCATAGTGTACTTTGATATATTGAAAGCTTTTGAAAAATCTATTCACACCATATTTTCAAGACATGTGACTATTTGTCTTATATTTTTAAAATATTTCACGATAAAAACTTGTGTTCATTTATAAGTTATAATACAATATTATTTTATTCATGTATATGTCTTGTGTGAGATCATTGTAACAAATAAAATTTACTCACTTAGAAAACACTAAAATTGTAATTTTTTACATTCAAAGATAACATGTTTTTTAACTGAAAATTAATATTCACAATTTTTTTTAGAATTTTATTATTTTCATTCTTTTTTTTAAATAATATTATTCACATTAATTTATTTTTATCTTTCAATACTCACCTAATTACTTATATTTATATTGTCAATAATCAATCTATTTAGATCCCAATACCCTTCATGTCCTCAATCTATATTTTATTTACCCACAAAACTATCAATATTCATTAAAATTATATCCAAAATAAATTGGGGAGGTTTTTTTTGGTTCTGTCTCTCTCACAAGTTTTACCATGTTATTTTGTTGAAAAACGAATTGTTATCTCTTTCCAATTAAATTCGTAACATGTTATTTCGTTGAAAAAAATAAAGCAGGGTATGGGAGTACATGTTGGAGTAGGATTCATTTAAAATGCCCGGCCTAAAGTTTAAGACGGCTAACAAAAATATGTTTTGCAACTCTGTGTCATTAGAAAATATAGACTAGTCCTATTATTTATTTATATAATATATACTATAGAGTATGACAAAAGAATAATAAGCACAAGAAATTTTGATTAATGTTATAAACAAAAATTAGCAATAACCAAATATAACAGACTAACAGAGTTTCCATATATCAATCAGCAGAGCAGCGTAGTTAAGTAATTATATGGAGTAGTATATGATGGAGTATATCAAACCCATCTTGCCACTCTAACCTTATTATTTATAGTCTGCAGAATTGCAGTTAAGGGAGATTCCCAGCCAAAAAAGGTCATAATTGTATACTAGAATATCAATTGCTTTAAGCATATATAAAAGCAAAGAGGAGAGCACTCATGTTCAGAGAGCTTGAGATTTCTGGCGCTTCGAGTATTGCTGGATCGGCTCTTTCACCTGAAAATTAATATAATTACTTAATAAAACGTATTGTACTTGTATATATACATATAAAGTTTAGTAGCATGTAATGTATATGTACCGTGCTAGTTTTCCTAGAGTGTTTGTCCTGAGTGGGAATGCTTTCCATCACAATGTCACCTTGGCTGCCATTTAAACTAGCTCTACCCTTATCACCGCCTGGCACGAAACTCTCTCTAGAAACTGCTGGCTGTACATTTACATGTACTCAATTTAATTTGAATTGCAGCAAAATGTTGAGATTAAATCATATATATATGTATATATACCTCAGCCCTGCTAGTTGGAGTATTCCCACCACGTTCCATTTTCTTATTAACTCCCTGATCAGTTCTAATGGACCCATTAACCAAAGCATCTGATCTACCTCTTGTTCGCGTGATATCCGACCCGATAGAGTGGAGCCCGCCACACGTAGATAAGTCCTTCTTGTAATGGTTACCTAGTAGTAGTACTAACCGAAATTAAATCGTCTGCTACATTATGCTTTGATGGTTTATTATTTAGCAAAGAATGTAAGTACCAGTAGTATCAGGTTCTGAAAGATTAGACTTGTTTACTGTTTCATTCTTATCCAGGTCCTGGTAAATAAAACATAGCAAAAATTCACTAGTCTACAAACACAAAATCCAATGGTTTATAAATAGGAAATTTAATTAATTGTACCATAGCATCTGAGGTGAAAAGCTTTGTGAGTTGAAGGAGCTTTTTCTTAGAGAGATCAGAGTGGATGACTCGTTTCCCTGGGACAATAGGCAACATGCATGTGTGTAAATGAGATGATCATCTTTGCTTTAGTGAGAAATTACTGAATGTATTTACCAAGTCTTCGGTTGTTGCTTTCTGCCTCAACAAAGCCATCTTGGGCCATTTTGTCGATAAGTTTGCGAACCGTAGCTGGGCTGGGTTTACCATCCAACTTGTTCTGAAGTTTCCCCACTGTTATGTAGTTCATTGGAAGAGTGTGATATAAAGCCTGCGACCAAAATATAGAGTTAATAACATTTAATTGCAAGATTTGTTATAAGTATGAAGATTTCAAGTTTTAGGCAACTTATCAGTTACTTCAGATGATCTAAATCCTGAATTATAGGTAAAATTAGTAACTTGTTGAAATAAAAACTCGCCTTCATGTACATGTTATCTGAACTAGTATGTCCAGCTTTTTCATCAGCTACAACCATTTGTCCCTCGGCTTCTTCTTTCACAGCATCAAACTCGTAGTCAAATTTCTACCGTTCAGAAGCAGTTCACAAGGAGAAAAAAACTTGAATCAATACATTTAAGATTTTAATAACATTAGGGGAAGGGGGAAGGGGTGAAAAGAAAGGGAAATCTAACCTTTTTGTTATTAATGACATAACTCTCTCCTGAGCCTTTAGATATTACCCTTTCTTTCTCTAGCTTCTCCATAATTTCTAGATCACAAGAACATATAGCATCATATGACAGGAATCAAGTTACTTAACTATGGCCTTGTTTCTATTAGCAAGAGAGTAAGATCCTTTAGATGTACCTTCAATCAGGACCTGCAGAAATTGGATCACATATGTCAGAGGCAAATATAACATTTTGCCATAAAATCATTTTTCTCTTCTCAAAAAAGACAGTTGAATGATGTAAAAAAAACTTTTACCACTGAGATGCCAGGGAAATTTGAGAGGATATCAGTGAGCTCAACTGTGTCAAGGTGATATGAGTTGATCCAATCCTTAATTCGTTCTGACTGATGTTCGTCTTCTACTAAATCCTGGGTATCATCTGGCATTAAATAGATGGATTAGGATTTCTTCTAAACTTAATATAACTGCTGCTGGTGTTTTCAGGAAATTAATCGAACCATCATCATTTGCTCCATTTTCTTCTTCAACGTGCTGTTTCTCTGTCACACAAAATGCAAGAAGTTTGATTATATAACAAGAGAAAACGAAAAGCTACAACGATTTTCTCTGACTAAGTGTTTACCTCTGTGTGCTACAATGAATTGATCATCATCTGAATTGCTCATCTGAAGAAGAAGGCAGCACAACAAGTTTTTGATATGTCAAAACCAGATGATCATAATAATTACTTAATTAAGACATTACCTCACTGTCAGAATCACTGTCGTCATTTTTCTGGTGAGAGTCAGCTCCCAGGCTAACCTCATCATCTTCATTGTCATTATTTTCATCTTCACAAGGATCAAGCACGCTCTTAACCTGTAATTTTATAGCAGAGAAGAAGACTCATAAGGCCAGGAAGATGATGTAAAAAATATCATTATATTGTAATCACATACCTTCAGAGCTAGTATCAAATGCTTGCTATTGACTTTGCCAACTTCCATCTTCAAGGGATTTCTAGTCCATGGATTTTGTGCTTCATCTTCTGTGCAGCCTCTGAAAAAAGGGGGCTCATAATCCATTGGCTGCAATCAAGATAAGAAAGTGAAAAAGCTAAATTGAGGTATTAATATGACTTAACAAGGTGAAAAGTCCAAAACTCAGTGCATCAATGAAAATGATTTACTATTAACGGTAACAGGGAAGCTACAATTTTCAGTTTATTGCATTTTTCTATGATGGACTCATAAAAACAGGTATTAGAAAGTGGGAACTAGAAACCACATAACAAACCCTATTAAATAAAAGCCTACCGTGACATCATCGTAATACAAGAGCTTCATCAGTACAGTGCGCTGAAACAACAAAAAATACAGTGAATGCACTTAATAAAAAAGGCAGCATAGGTAGTGACATAAACTAGATAAATATATTTAGGTAACTCATTGTCAAGAGATTACACCTCTTCTGGCATCTTCTCCAGAGTTCTCATCAGTTGAATTAGTGTGCGAACCATTTTGCATGCCGAACTCCTGTTAAATGAGCATTTTCATATCGATTGTGAAAGAACACTAAACCTGCATACAAATGCAGCAAAAGTTGTACTAATTCAACTACCTCATCTGGCTAGGAGTTATTTCTGTTGAGGAGTTGTACTTGAATGTCCCTCCCTTCTTTGTCCCACTACGATTAATGTTCATTGAAACCTCTTGACTATCAGAGTTTGAGTAACTGAATGAAACTGCAGAGAAGCACACTTCATTAGTTTATGCTCAAATCAATTATGATACTGCAAGACTTGTAAAAATATGGAACTAGAAATGTTGAAGTATATAGCTTAAACATCAGGTGTTGTCGAAAATTGGAGTACATTTTTTTAGACATAACTGTTATTGATAAACAACTCCCTGTTTATAAGTATGTACAGAAAATTAAGCACAATATTTAATTATGAATTTTCAGCAAATACCATAATTCAAAATTGTTATGCATATCTGTAATATTTCTGGAAACAGTAGCTTTCTGGAAGACTTACATGAATATTCCTCAATCATTGGACCATCCACAGCCTCACAGACACAGAACAAGAGTGTTTTCAGATATTTCTTCTGTAAAGCATCATAAACACCTGTAGAAAAAAGAGAAACCAGAATGGATGAGCTACAGAGCAAGGAGAAGGGAAGAGAAATAAGCTATATATTGAGAACATTATGCGGTTATACCTTTCTCCATCCAATCAATGAGTCGACGTGATTCAGCATCCATAGGCATAAGCTTTTTAATTTTCATGTCTGTCACAATGTGAATGTTAATTATTTCAATTCAACAACTGTTGGCATCAGTAGAAATATAAGTCGGCTACTTACCCAAAGCTGGAACAGATTTGTCATTGAAATACTTCTCAGGGAAAAGGCCTCT
The DNA here is from genome assembly GCA_963675135.1 of Galeopsis tetrahit. Lineage (NCBI taxonomy): Eukaryota > Viridiplantae > Streptophyta > Magnoliopsida > Lamiales > Lamiaceae > Galeopsis > Galeopsis tetrahit. The sequence continues at coordinate 33,794,019 of OY776127.1, forward strand.
GATGTAACTGATGTTGAATATAGCAATTCGCAACAGGTTTCTCGTCTGATCAAATTAAAAGCAATTCACAGAATGGTCGTTAAGCATGTTGACAGAAACACACAAGAGTACTGCAATGATGCTCAAATTATGGCAAATAGTTCAAATATGGACTAGGACCGGTATATGCAATATCAACATCTCTGAACGTATATGCAATATCAACATGAATATTAAGAAACTGCGTAACATATATAACCGCACTTAACATGAATCCTTGACAAAGGAGCATAAAATAAACATAAAAAATATCTGAAGGTATTTCGTATATTGTCCAACGACAATTTGCAGGGAGAAAAGGAGCACAAACAAAACAAACTGAATCTATCGCCAAATAAACTTAGCAAGTCACACAATGTAATATCAATATCAAATTAACAAATCAGATTAAGCTACAATATACCGGCTGTTGCAAATGAAAAGCAGAGGAATCGGACACGAAATTAATAGGAGATTAAGCAAGTGATTTACGAGTAGAAGTGAATCCTGCTCGGTGATCTCCGATTCCTTTACCTTCTGTGCGACCACCTGAAATTGGAGAATTACAACAAAATTTCAGCAACGCTTCTATCTAAATCTAGATCGTTAAACTGAAATCAATGAAGTAATCACTGAGATGATCCTATCAATCTAGATAAATATATATAAGCGATTATAGCTGAATCAAATGAATAAAAATGAAATGATTGTATCAACATATGAGACATCTCTCTCAGCTCACCATTGCAACGGAAATTAGAGAGATGAGAATCTGAATATGAGCTGAGAAAGTTTGTTACGGAAAATTTGAATTCTAAAGCTGAAATGCAGAATGAAATGGCGGGAGGTTTGAGGTGTGGGCCTGTTACGCCTGTATATATATATATCCTCGACCAATTAACCGTGGTTAGATTCGAACTAACCTTAGTGAAATACCCCTTGACTGTGGTTAACCGAGCACGCGGAACGTGTTCAGTATTGGTTCAATCTGTAATTTGGTTTAAAAGAGAAGGGCATCATCGTCTGTTCATGGTTTACTAAAAACTGATGCAGCAACTAAATACTCCATATATTTTTAAATGTATAAATATTAAAAAAAAAATTATGAGAAATCGTGTAGTAAATTTGAAATCTATCTTTCTGGATCTCTTTTTTAGGATTTTTAATTCACTTATATTTTTTTAGTTCGAAGCCTGAAAACTTGTACGTATAATATTAAGCATGAATTATTCTCCAAGAACTGATATTTCGTAGTATTTTTTTTTAGAACGGGACGAATTTGAGACGGGTTTGTCTGGTCCCAGAATTCGTTCAGTCAGAAAATTCACAAATTCATGAATCGGGACCCATCTCGCCTTGCATTAGGACCCGTCGGATTCTACCCGTTCCGCCTCTTTTTTTTTTTTTAGTTATTTTTGAATTAATTTTAGTATACACAATTTATTTATTTTGACATTAAATAATTTAAATTAAAATATAATATAATACTCTCTCCGTCCAATTTTATTATGTCCACTTCTCCGAGCACGGATTTTAATAAATATTGATTAATTTATTTATAAAGTAGATAAGTTGAGGGTATGATAGGGTATTGTGGGGTCCATTTGTAAATAAATAGTTGTTTATGAATAAAGTGAATGACAAAGTTGGTAAATAAGTGATGGTAGGAGGGTGAAGATAAAATAGTATGAATAGTATTGTTTCCAAAAAGGGTATGGACATAATAAAATTGGACAACCAAAAAAGGAAAGTGGGAATAATGAAATTGGACGTAGGGAGTATAATATTATTTAAAATCACATTTCAAATTCATCTTAGAGCAAGTGTTGTGTGAGACCGTCTCACCGTGGGAACAATATTACTATACAATTGGACAAAAACTTATATACAATATTTCACCATAGTCTTATGGTGCAATTTCACTAATTGTTATGTTTTTATCCGGTAACCAGTTCCTCCTTTTCCCGATAGCTTCTTCTCCTGCTTCTTCTCCTTCCTTTCTCTTCTGTGTTTTCTTCCTTCTTCTCTTCTGCGCTTTCTCCCTCCTTCTCTTCTGCGCTTTCTTTTCTTTTCTTCTGCACAAATATGCAGCGCAACTTTCATTAAAAAAAAAAAATCAGATCTGATCTGCTAATCACGAAAGAGAAAAATCAATTCAGATCTATTTTTTGAATAAATTTCTGAATGAGAAAAAATCAACAATAATACCACAGACAGATTTATTCCAACTAATTGTTGATAATTATGTCTTTTTATTTGTAAGGATCAATAAATTATTCAACATGGTTGTGTTTTTCGTGTTTTCAATTATTGTTCTTCGTCTTTTTTAATGTGGGTATCTCATTCACTCTCAATAATGACGTTTTATTTATACAGTAACACATTTTTCTTAATACAGTAATACACTTGTTTTTATATAGTAACACATTTTTCTGTGTTACTTTAAGGTCAAATATGTGTTACTCAAAAGTCAATTGTGTGTTACTTGTCCTTACAGTAACACGTATTTGTCTGTACAGTAACATATAATTGTATTTATAGTAACACGGATTAAGGGCAAATTTTTCTATTTTATCCTTCCTTAAATTAATTTGTATTAATATTTTGTGTGAAAAGATAATTTATGTGTTATTTGTACTTACAATAACACATATTTGGTCTTGTAGTAACATATAATTGTCTTTATAGTAACACAGACCTGGAACCCGTTATCCTAATAGCCTTCTGCGCGCGACTTTTACGCGATTTTTAAGGAAATATTCGTTTGACCGGTCAAACCCGCTACAGATCCGCGAATTTTGACCCTTCCTTAAATATACTAATATTTCACGTGAAATATTGCACATAAGTGCGGCCCATACAATTGAATGTTCCATCCCTCTTTAAAAATTATATGTAAAATGTAGTATCATTTTAAGGTAAAAATTTAAAAAAGATAGTACATTTTACTCCCTCCGTCCATGAAAAGTAGTCACATTTACCTTATATTTCTTGTCCACAAAATGTAGTCCCATACCCTTTATGGAAACTATCACCCTTCAACCATCACTTAATTACTCAAATTGCCATCAACTTTATTCACAAACAATCACTTTATTCACAATGGACCCCACAATACCCTATAATACCCTTGTTTTATCTACTTTATCTACCTTTTTCTTAAAACACGTGCCCCACTCCCATGGGACTACTTTTCATGGATGGAGGGAGTACATTAAAAGGTGATTATAATCTCATCTGATCTCAGGGTGAGACCGTTCCACATAAATTTTTATCTTTTATTTATAATAAAAAACTTATATATAAAATATTTTTACACAAACATATATCCATTAATATGGATATTAACTACACATACTGTATTTGGTAAAGAGAATATTTCAAATGCACCCTAAAACCAAAAAAATTATGTAACTATATGATGCCTATGTAACTAACCGGGAATGTTATAATGCTCACCGGTGGGCACTATTTTTTGTGCCCACCGCTTACGTGGCATGCCACATCATATCATTGTATTATGCAATTTTAGATTATTTATTTATTTTGTATATTTTCCATAAATAAAATCTTTCCTTATCTTTTATCCTATATTAAATTATATTTCCATGTAAAATAGGAATAAAATATTTCCATTTACAAATTAAAAAATACGCATATTCTTCTAATTTTAATATTTTAATATTTCAGAGTTCCTTTTACAAAGATGAGTTTTTCAATTCATTGACAAGAAGAAGGTTCATCGTTCTCCAACTACTTTGAGATACGTATCTCGATCTGGTGGTTACATGTGTGTTGTTTCCATACAATTTTATCAACCTTGAATTTTGATTGGATTTTCATCACTAACTAGTATGTTATTCTTCCCCTCTCCCCCCCCCCCCCCCTTTTCAATTGGCTATCATGAGTTATGAAAGATTCTTGTATGTGATACTAACAAGAATCTTGATATTTTAAAAAAAAAGGGTTACATGACAAAATAATTCACCTAGATAATTTAATGTTTAATATTGGTGAAACTTTAACTAATATTGATAATATCTAGCCTCAAATTTGTTGGAGATATACTCTTGTGAGAGAGAGATACATAATTATTTAGAATATCTGAGAAATTAGAACAATCCCCAGAAATAAATTGACGGCAAGAAATTCTAGAGAAATTAAGAATTAGTCGATCTTGCAAATATTTCATTTAATTGTATATTAGTTGGGGATATTGGTTCTTGGTGGAAATTTAAGGTACTCTTGAATTTGGACTTGATGTTTACTTTATTTATTTGCTTTAGCAAAAGAATGGGATATAATTTGCTAGATAAATATTTGGCACATGTGATAGCAATTAATAAATTTGACTCGAAGTATGTAATTGTTTCTAGGAATAATTTAGGATTTTTTTTTTAGTTTACCAACAGTTTAAAGGTTTTGTTGCTTGTTAATTTTACTAGCAATATATATTTTTGGGAGATCAGATAAACAGGAATGAAAGAAGAACAAGACGATGCAGTCTTTATTCCACAGATTACAACTAATATTATTCCGAAAGTTGGTCAAGAATTTCAAACATCAGAAGATGCATTTGAATTTTATAATACATATGCGAAAGGAGGAGGCTTTAGCATACGTATTGGAAACAGTAAGAAGGATAAGGCTACGGGACATATTTCTTGGAAAATGTTTGTGTGCTCAAAAGAAGGAAAGGTAAATGAAAGCCAGAAAAAGAAATATGATGTGACATCGGCAGAGGAAAGAAATCGAGGATATAGTCGATGTGAGTGTCCAACAAAAATGACAGTTAAGAGATCTAAGGAGGATAATATATGGGTTATTAGTTACTTTGTTGAGCAACATAATCATGCTTTGACGACTCCTAGTAGAGTTCATCTACTAAGATCGCATCGAAAAATGACAATTGTACAAAAAGATCTTGCAAAACAACTTTCAGAAGCTAATATACCCACCTGTCAGCAAGTGCGTTTGTTAGAGATTGATGCTGGAGGTCCGTCAATGGTTGGTTGTTTGGAAAGGGATATCAGGAATCACAAAAGAAGGGTTGAAAGTGAGCTTTTCGGACATGATGCTGAAACATTGCTTCAACATTTTGAGATGGAGAAAGAGAAGAATGCAAACTTTTACTTTGCTTATGAAACAGATGATGCTGGGGTTTTTCTTAGATGTTTTTGGGCTGATGATGATTCTAGAAGATCATATGCATATTTTGGTGATGTTATAGTGTTTGATACAACGTATAACACAAATAAGTATAGCATGGTCTTTGCCCCATTGGTTGGAGTCAACCATCATCGTCAGACTACTATGTTTGGTTGTGGATTGTTAAGTGATGAAAAGATAGATTCTTTTATCTGGTTATTTTCGAAGTTCTTAGATCATATCCATTGTTAAGTGATGAAAAGATTGATTGTTAAGTGATGAAAAGATAGATTCTTTTATCTGGTTATTTTCGAAGTTCTTAAATCATATCCATTGTTAAGTGATGAAAAGATAGATTATTGTTAAGTGATGAAAAGATTGATTGTTAAGTATCAACTCTGTAATCATATCCATTGCAGCAGAGCTTGTAAATAATTGAAGATACCATACACATTCATTCTACGCCTGTAAAACATATGCATAAGTAAAGTTTTCGCAAAAAAAATAAAAAATTACATAACAATAGAAATGAAAGTATGACCCGTCAAAAAAAAAAAGTATGAAAATCCCAATGAAAGCAAAGTAAAAAATGAATAAGCCGACTCAAGTACACTCAATTCCAATGGAATATGTACAAGTATCACTCCCAAGGAAAAAAAAATTTGTTAATAATTTTACGTAGATTTTTGTGCTAGAAAAAATTTAAAAAAATTAAAAAAAATGGAGAGAGTATAAATATGGGATATGTACGTAGAGTTAATAAATTTATCATTTTTAAAACAATAATTAAATAAACAAAAGAAGCCAAAATTGAAAAATCAGGCTGGGACCGAAATAGAAATATTAAAATATTAAAGCTAGAAGAATATGCATATTTTTTAATTTGTAAATGGAAATATTTTATTATTATTATATATCAACACCGTATAAAAAATCTGCATTTTAACAATTAGCAACCACAAAAATCCACAAGACACATATGTGTGTGTGACGTTAATTGATTTAAACATTATAAAAATACAAATACAATAAACAAAAGAAGCCAAAATTGAAAAATTGGACCAAAATATTAAAATATTAAAACTAGAAGAATATGCGTATTTTTTAATTTGTAAATGAAAATATTTTATTCCTATTTTACATGGAAATATAATTTAATATAGGATAAAAGATAAGGAAAGATTTTATTTATGGAAAATATACAAAATAAATAAATAATCTAAAATTGCATAATACAATGATATGATGTGGCATGCCACGTAAGCGGTGGGCACAAAAAATAGTGCCCACCGGTGGGCATTATAACATTCCCGTGTAACTATAATATCACGTTTTCTAACGTCATTATTTGGTAGGAAGGAATGAAATAGGAATAAAACATGCATTCTTGATTATATTCATAATTCTATAATTGGTAAATTTTATTGTATCTCCCCTAATTTTATCTATTATATTCTTTGATGAAAGGTTATTTAAGAATATTTTTAATTATTTTAACTAATTTATATTCATTAATTTTTTAAGTTTACATAATTATCCTCAACCCTAATTATTTTAATAATTTACTTTACTTATCATAAAAAAAATTGTAATTGATTTACTTATTAATTGAAATTATTTAACAACGACTAATTATAATTTAAAACTAAAAAATAACTTTATAATAAAATATTAAATAATCTACATAGAAGAATATGTAAAAAATAATACTCCGTAGGAATTTTAAGTTTTGCGAAATTATTAAAAATTTACATAGTTTTTAATTAATTCATATGTTTTTAAAAATAATACATGTTCAAGAAAAATTTAGTCATTTAAGATAAATTTTAAAAGACAATTACTTATATGTACTAGTTACATATATGTAACTAGGTCCAATTGTCTAAATGGGTTGAATATTATCAATGGGCTATGGGCTGGATATTTAGATAAATCGCAGTTATTTGCCCCCTTATTTTTTATGAGTTCATCCCCAATTTTTTTATTTGAAACTTACATTTAAAAAATTATATTACATTTTTATCAATTAAATTACAATTCACGAGAATTATGTTGGGAATAAAATGAGTTTTGATTATGATACCAAAACCCTCTGAGACATGCCAAGTAGATAAGTCAATTTTGAATGAACATGTTTCAAGTATGTTGGAACATGTAGTCTAAGACAAGTAGAGAAGCCGATGTTTTAGGCAGCTCTTAGATGAATAGATGTACTAGTTGAGGGGGAACACATGCTTACAAGGTTATTATGTTCTAATCCCCTCAAGTCTCAGTTTATGGATTGACCCCAAGTCTGCTGAAGGACAAGTATGCTGATCAAGGAGAATCAGTCTAAAGACAACCTAGTAAATGTCAACATGATGTTTTTAAAAATAATACATGTTCAAGAATAATTTAGTCATTTAAGATAAATTTTAAAAGGCAATTACTTATATGTACTAGTTACATATATGTAACTAGGTCCAATTGTCTAAATGGGTTGAATATTATCAATGGGCTATGGGCTGGATATTTAGATAAATCGCAGTTATTTGCCCCCTTATTTTTTATGAGTTCACCCCCAATTTTTTTATTTGAAACTTACATTTAAAAAATTATATTACATTTTTATCAATTAAATTACAATTCACGAGAATTATGTTGGGAATAAAATGAGTTTTGATTATGATACCAAAACCCTCTGAGACATGCCAAGTAGATAAGTCAATTTTGAATGAACATGTTTCAAGTATGTTGGAACATGTAGTCTAAGACAAGTAGAGAAGCCGATTTGTTAGGCAGCTCTTAGATGAATAGATGTACTAGTTGAGGGGGAACACATGCTTACAAGGTTATTATGTTCTAATCCCCTCAAGGCTCAGTTTATGCATTGACCCCAAGTCTGCTGAAGGACAAGTATGCTGATCAAGGAGAATCAGTCTAAAGACAACCTAGTAAATGTCAACATGAGTTAAGATGCATCATCAAAGGATTAATCTACTGCATCACATAAAGCTTAGAAGGATTGTCCAACAAGAGTATTTCAGAAGAGTTGTCTCAGCATACTTGAACCAAAATCTGTCTCAAAGACAACTATGCTGAAGAGGTCAAGTTCACTTTTCCAAGACACATATGATCAAAGAACTATTCTAAGAAGTCATGGAAAAAGGAAGAGACAAGTTATCTGAAGAGCTCAACAGCCAACACTGCTGATAAGGAAACTTTACTGAAACTGATAAGTAGAGTTGTCCAAGAGATAAGGAATGTTGTCCCTATCTCAAGATCATTGATAAGAAGAGATGTCCATGTTTGACCAAGTGAATCTTGAAGTCAGACATTGGGAAAAGTGCTGCAGAATGAAGACAAAGAAGTTACAGTCGTTTATTTCTCAAATTAAGGACATGTCACTATTAGAATCTGTCTTCCAATTTGAAGATTTCAAGGAAGACACTTGAGGCTGCCTCTCCAACGGGCAAATCCTCAAATTTGTCTATAAATACGGAAGTGTGAAGACCATTTGAAGAACCCTTGAGTATCCAATCTACTGAATTCAACTACAACTACTCTGAAGCTTCAAAGTCCTCAAAAGAGATTTTTAGTCTTCAAACACTTCATCTAAGATGAACCCCATTGCATAATTCATACAAAGCTTAGAGAGATATCCTATCCTTATACACTGAACTTCATTGTAAAGGATATCTCATTAGTTGGAACCTTACTTCAACCCTTATACCTTTCAAGTGAGAAAGTTAGAAGGTTGTAGTAGTAGAAGTGGAAAGAGCTGACTGTTGAGAGAAGAACAGTTCAGTTCTAAGTTGAGAAAGGGTACTAGGCCTCTAGACATCCTAAGGATCAAGCCACCAAGGAGTGGTGTGGTTGATCAAGTGCACCTTGACACTATAAAACAAGTTAATTCCAAGAGTGAAGGAATTATCCTGTTAAATCAGGGAAAGTGGATGTAGGAGCTTGAGTCTCTGAACCACTATAAACCTTTGTGTTGATTTACATTCCAAGTACCTTACATACATTCAACACTGCACACAAACTGAACTTTCAAAGTTACATATCACAAACTGTGCAAAACCTGATTTGGACAAGTTCCCTAAACTGGATAAACTGTTAAGGTGATTTCAGAATTAAAAGGAGATTAAACTAAAGGGTCAACCACTAATTCCGCACATATAACTCACTTAGATAGTTATTCAACTAAGTACTCAATAGTACTTAGTAGTTTGGTTATCTTAGAAGAGTTAATCAAATCAGTAGAGTTGTCCAGGACAACCTTGCTAAAGACTGGTTTAATCAAGTTTTGAAAAAGAAATTGCATACAAGTGTATTTCCCCCCCCCCCATACATTTGTTATATACTCCTTTCAGGAACAACAAGTGGTATCAGAGCAGGGGTTCAAAGACCACTGCTTCTGAAAATCCATCTTGATTTTCTAAATCACATATTTGGTGTGGTCACTGAACTGATCTTTTTTCTGAAATCTATCATATCTGTATCTAACTCATCTTGTTTTGAGATATGGCCAACAACAATGTTGATGTTCCACCTCCTGCTGTTCCAGGACTGGACAATATGACCACCAATCCAGTTAACCATATATCACATCACAAGTTACCCATGTTCTCAATTGATAATTACGATTTCTGGAAAATCAGAATGAGTGCTCATCTTGCATCTCTACACACTGATATGTTGAGGGTAATTACAAGAGGACCCTATGTGTTCACTCAGCTTAACCCCAGATTTACTAATGAACAAAGAGCAGACACAAGGGATGTGATCCCCAAAGATGAAGATGACTTCACCTCTGAGGAGAAAAGGAAAGATAATTTGAATTATCTAGCCATGAATACCCTCTACCAAACAATTCCAGATGCAATCATGGGAAGGGTCTACCACTGCACAACTGCCAAGGAAATTTGGGATACTCTTGCAGAAATGTGTGAGGGTACTGAAAAGATAAAGGAGAACAAGCTTCAAGTGGCTATGCAGAAGTTTGAACAATTCTCAATGGAGCCAGATGAGTCCATTGACAAGTTTGCTGGTAGATTCACAGATGTAATGAATGAAATCAACTCCTTGGGCAAGGTGTACTCCAAGAGAGAAGTTGGATTGAAGATCTTAAGAAGTCTCACTCAAAAGTGGGATGTATATGCTGTGATGATGCAAAATACCAAGGATCTCTCCACCATGCCCATGCAACAAATCTTCTCTGAACTTAAAGCTTATGAGTTTGATCTCAATAGAAGAAAGCCAGTTGAGGAATCCTCTCTACCAACCAAAGGAGTGGCATTCAAAGCCAAAACTGCTGAACCAGAAATGCAGTCCACTCCAAGATCATCAAAGTCAGTCTCTAAGGCTGAAATGAAGGAAGAGATGGCCCTCATGGCTAGGAGGTTTGACAAACTCAACTCAAGGTTTGGTAGATATAAGAAATTCTTTTTTTTTTTTAATTACATTAAATACCCATCCTTTTTTTCCCCTCCCCATGGCTCGAACCCAGGATCTAAGGCCTAGGTAGTGGTGCTCAAACCACTTGAGCTATCCCACTTTGTCAAATACAAGAAATTCTACCAGGACAACAAATTCAGGAGAAGGTACAACTCCCCTGAAGTGCAGGCTGAGGACAAGAACCCTGAAGAGAAAAGATCAGAGGACAAGTACTCTGACAGAAGAAAGTCCAACAAAGCTGAACCCTCCTCATCTAGAAGGAGAGATGATTCAAAGAAAGATAATTATGAGGATCTATGCTACAACTGCAAGAAGAAAGGGCACTTCCAGTATGATTGCCTTGAACTCAACTCCAAGGAGAGAAGAGAGAGGCAAGCCAAAAGAGATAGAAAATTCACCAACAGAAAAGCCATGATGGCTGGTGAAGAATCTGATAGTGCTGAAAGCTTCAACTCTTCTGATGGACTGTTCTCAAACAGTGATAATGATGATGATGTGTGCAACATGGCCATTGAGGATGATGAGGTATCCTCTACTTCTAGTTCACCATCATTCTTATCACAAGATACTAATGAAGTCAACTTGAAACTTTCCTTTGGGAAGTTGATGGAAGATTTCACTAGGTTACAAGAATTTCATGACAATTGTGTAAGAGAAAATGAAAGGCTTTCAATTGAGCTTTCAAAACCTGCCGAGACAGTAGTTGATATCAAGTCTACTGAGTTGTATCAACAAGTCTTGAGAGAGCTTGAGAAAGCAAATCTCAGGATAGTTGACCAACAAAGACAGATTGATGATCAACTGCTCTCTCAGAAGAGAAAAGATTTTGAACTAAAAATTCTTCAAGCAAAATTTGAAAATCTCTCACATGAGTATGACATTCTTAAATCAAGTGAAGAGAGCCTGAAATTAATGATGTCTGCTTTGAACAAATCCTCTAGAGCAATAGAGGAAATTCAAAGTTATCAAAGTCATATGGCTCAAAGAAGTGGATTAGGTTTTGATCCATTTGAATCTTCACCTTGTCTTAGTGTTGCTTCCATAAGTAACACTAAGAAAATCTTTGTTAAATCAGTGGCACAATAAGCTGAAAATGAAATAATACAGCCACTGAACAAAGGGAAGGGAAAAATGAATGAGATGCCAACTAAAGTGTTTCAGGAGACTAGGCCCAAACCTAAGGAAAAGGCCAAAGTCCCTGAACACAATAGGAATGTTGGTCAGCAGAGTAGACCCAATGGAAGGGATACTCTCCTGAACAATATTCAGAGGAGTTATCCAAGGTTTAATCAGCCTAGGCCAACTCTGCTGAGGAAGCCTCAGCTGAACAGACCTAAGGACAACTTTCCTCAAAGGCAGAATAAAATGAGACAACCAAAACCTTTCATGCCAAAGGGTAATGATCATAAAAATGCCTTCCCTCAAAGATTTCCTCAAGTAGCACAAAGAACTCATAAGTTCAGGAGATTTGACAACTCTCCTGAAACTTACAGAGTTAACACTTTCACACATACTATCTCAAAGGCATTCAAGGGAAAGATAGTGTATGTTGATGCTAAAGGAAAACAACTTAGCCACCTTTAATCAATCAGGGTAATTAGGCAAGTTCGGGTTCCTAAAGGTACATCTAACCTCTCAGGACCCAAAATTCAAAGGGTACCTAAAGCTTGCTAATTGCAGGTACCTAAGGGCCACAAGAAGATGAGGAGCATGAACAAAAAGTCAGCATGGTACCTTGACAGTGGATGCTCAAGGCACATGACTGGAAACAAAGAACTCCTCACTAATTTCACTGAAAAAGAAGGCCCAAATGTCACATTTGGAGACAACACACAAGCAACAACAAAAGGTTATGGTACCTTGATAATTGGTAATATCAAGGTATCCAATGTGTCTTATGTGGATGGTCTCAAATACAATTTGCTAAGCATAAGTCAGTTCTGTGATAAAGGCTTTAAGGTTTAGTTCTCAAGTGGAAAATGTTTAATTAAAGATAATACTCAACAAACTCTACTGACTGGAACTAGAAAGGGAAATGTGTATTTTGTTGACTGGGACAAGTCTACTGATGCTACATGTTTCATTGCTAAGAGCTCAAATGAACAAAGTTGGTTATGGCACAAAAGGCTAAACCACCTAAACTTTAAATCAATGAACAAGCTTGCCAGAAATGCATTAGTTAAAGGACTACCTAATGAGGTTTTCATTAAGGAGCATGTTTGTAAACCATGCCAAGAAGGAAAACAGATTAAAGCCTCATTCAAGGGAAAACCAGTCATCTCTACTGAAAGGGTACTTGAACTTTTACACATAGACCTATTTGGACCAATCACCCCTGCAAGCATAAATGGTAGAAAATACACACTGGTTGTAGTAGATGACTTCTCTAGGTTCACATGGGTAGTTTTTCTCCTTAATAAGAAGGAAACACAAGTCAAACTCCCTAAACTGCTAAAGAGATTGTCAAATGAAAAGAGCCTTAACATAATCAAGATAAGATCTGATAAAGGCACTGAGTTCATAAATTCATACATCAATGCGTATTGTACACTAAATGGTATAGCCCATGAAACTTCAGCATCTAGAACTCCTCAACAGAATGGAGTTGCAGAAAGAAGGAATAGAACACTAAAAGAAGCTGCTAGGACCTTAATTGCTGATTCAAACCTACCTAAGAGGTTTTGGGCTGAAGCCATAAACACTGCCTGTTATACTCAGAACAGATGTTTGATCACTAAAGGCCAAGGCAAAACCCCTTATGAACTCTGGAAAGCAAGAATGCCTAAAGTGTCATATTTCCACATATTTGGTTGTAAGTGTTTCATTCACAATAATGGGAAAGAACAGTTGAAAGCTTTTGACAGCAAAGCTGATGAGGGGATATTTCTTAGATATTCCCAAATCAGTAGAGCTTTCAGGGTGTACAACTGTAAAACCCTAGTTGTGGAGGAAACACCCCATATTGTGTTTGATGAATCTATTTTTGAGGTCAGGAACAAAAACCTGGACACTGAAGAGATCACACAAAGAACAACCAGATTGAGCCTAAAAGACAAGGACACTGAAGCAATAAAACTTTTCTTAGCCTATGCAGCCCAAGAGGTTCAAAGTGTACCAGATGGATGTCAAGAGTGCCTTCTTGAATGGAGTTTTGAAGGAAGAAGTCTATGTGGAGCAACCACCTGGTTTTGAGGTGGGAAACCATGTCTATAAACTGAAGAAAGCTCTATATGGACTCAAGCAAGCTCCAAGAGCTTGGTATGACACACTGTCACAGTTCCTCTTGGATAATGGATTTATCAAGGGAACTGTGGACAGAACTCTCTTCAGAATCACTGAAGGAGATGACATCTTGCTTGTCCAAATATATGTTGATAACATCATATTTGGATCCCCAAATGAGAAGCTGTGTGAGAAGTTCTCAAAGCTCATGCAAAGCAAGTTTGAGATGTCAATGATGGGAATGATGAACTTTTTCTTGGGCTTACAAGTCAAGCAATCAAACGAAGGAATTTTCATCAGCCAAACAAAGTACACAAGGGAAATGATCAAGAAATTTGGGTGTACAACCAGCAAGCCAGTAAGGATCCCCATGAACAAAAATTGGAAGATGGATCCAGATGAGAGTGGTGTTCCAACCAACTCTACTGAGTATAGAGGAATCATTGACTCACTCCTCTATCTCACTGCCAGCAGACCTGACATCACCTTTGCAGTAGGTGTTTGTGCTAGGTTTCAAGAAAATCCTAAGAAAAGCCATCTAGAGGCTGCTAAGAGGATCTTGAGGTATCTCAAAGGCACTGAAAATCTAGGCCTTTGGTACCCTGCTGATGAAAACATTGAGCTAACTAGCTACTCAGATGCTGGTTATGGAGGCTGTAGAATAGACAAAAAGTCCACTTCAGGGACATGTCAATTCTTAGGTAACAAGCTCATTTCTTGGTTCTCTAAGAAGCAGAACACAGTGGCAACCTCCACCACTGAAGCTGAATATGTAGCAGCTGGAAGTTGTTGTGCTCAGATACTTTGGTTGAGGCAACAACTAAGAGACTACAATGTCAACTCTACTGAAGTACCAATCTTTTGTGACAACAACAGTGCTATTGCAATATCTCAGAATCCAGTTCTACACACTAGATGCAAGCATGTGGATATCAAACATCACTTCATTAGAGACCATGTGGAGAAGAAGGATATCAAGTTGGTAAAAATCCATACAAATCATCAAAAGGCTGATATTTTGACAAAACCACTTGCAGAGACAAGATTCTTGGAATTATCAGCAGAGTTGGGACTTCTTGATCCAGGGAAGTTGGACAAATGAGTCCAAAGGAGTTTATTAATCAAGGGGGAACTGAAATCAAGGTTCAACAGACTTGGTCATGTCTACTGAAATTCAGAAGAGATGACCTCAATTGTTCAGGACACTTGTCCATTAAAATTCAGGACAGTTGTCCACATCTCTTCAAGACACTTGTCCATGTAGGGTCAGATAAGTTGTCTTGGCTATCAAACCAAATCTTGGTGTGATAAGCACCTATTTTGGGTAATCATTGCCTATTTTAATAATTGTCCCATTCCTTTTAAAGATATCACCTTTTCAAAGATTCAATTTGTCCCTTACCCAAAAAGTCGCTTTCAATGCATTAAATGCCAAGATTTAACTCTTGTTTGCATTAAACAATTTGAGACATGATCTACCTTGATAACCCCCCAGCTTTAAACAAACATTAAAACTCCTCCCACGTTTTGAATAAAACAGTTTTTCACTGTTCCATTGGTTATTGACCGTTGGATCAAAACTGGCCAACTCCCCTGAAATTGATCTTGGCCGTTCAAACTTGATTTCCTCATTTGTAAACCGTTGAATTGCCTTAGGACTCACCTACTCATTGACATACATTCATTTTGGAATATTCACAAGTCTTAAGAAGCCATACAACAATTCCTTCTTCCCCACGCATTCAAAATCTCTTGAAACCCTAGATTTTCTTACTCTCAGAAACTCACTCAAAATCCTTCATTTCTTTTCATGGCTCCCAAAGTTAGAACAGAAATGGTTGTTGACTTCACAAACAAGGATCTTGACCTTGATTTTGGCTACCTAAGCCACAAAAACAACCTTATTTTTTAGCATATCCTTTCCTTTGAGTGTGATGATCCAGAGGTTACACCAACATTGAGATGGTTAAGAAGGGCTGGCCTTCAAAAGTTTATGCAAGAAAAGCCAGACTCTTGCTTTGAATCTTACATGGCTGAGTTCTTTGCTTTTCTAAAATGGAAAGGAAAGCCAGAAGATGAAGAAGTCACCACAAGACTTTGCTACAGGGCTGAAGGAGAAGAAGAAGAGAGATTTCACAGGGTGAAATTCTCTGAAGAGGATGTAGATGCTGCTTTTGGATTGCCCTCTGAAGGGAGGAATCCAGAATTTTATGGGAATGGCCATGAGGAAGAGATTGCACAAGATTGGCTCCTTGTTCCAAGACCAATCTCATCTACACAACACAAGAGGACCCTCAAGAAAAAGTTCTTAAATCTATTTGAGGTAATTACAAAGAGCCTCATGAGCAACACTGGAAGTTTGGAGCAAGTGAGTGCTCCAAGGATCAGAATCATGGCTGCAGTGATTGATGCCAGTGACAAGTGCATCAAATTTTATTGGAGGACCTTCATCTTATCTGAGATGATGAAGTAAAAGGCAAAGTTCAAGGTGAAAACTCACCAAAAGGTGGTATTGGAGGGAAAGCTCAAGTACTGCACAAGGGCAAGCCTGTTGATTGAAAAGTTTGCTCATTATTCTGAGATGCAAACCTTTGCCAAGCCCCTCCCTGCCCAGAAAATTTTGTTCAGGAAGCTGAGCAAAAAGACTGAACAAAGAAGACTACAATTGGCCAAACCTGCTGAAGAGGTTGAGGAGAAGCCCAAAATGAAGAAAAGAACAAAGGACAGGGCTGTCAAAACCAAGAAATTGTCTCAAGTTCTAACAAAAGAAGCCTCAGGAGCATCAATTGAAGTTGATGAAGTGGCAGAAGAGGGAGTGCATGTACCTTCTGACCACTCAGAAGAGTTGAGGCAAAAATACAATGAGACAAGGCAAAAGAAAAAGGGTGATAAAAGGCCTAGGGAAGTTATCCCTGAGTAAGAAGAGGAAGGAAGTGGGAGCAGTAGGGCAAGTAAGAGGAGAGTCAAGCCCACTGAAAAGGTGCTGGAACTTCAGGAGGAAAGGTCACTCCAAGTAGCTCTAAGGGAAAGCATGGCAGAAAGCAGGACAAAATCTAAGTCCAGGACCAACTCTTCTGGTTCTGGAACCCCAGAGTCCAAAGTCCCTGAAGGCCAACCCTTAGAAGCCAACCTCCCTGAAACCCAAAATGCTGAACCCAACTCCCCTGAAACCCATGTTACTCCTTCTAACCAACCCATCACCCCTGTTAATCTTACAAAGAGGTATTCTCCAGAAGGGAGTGCACAGAGGAGTGCAATAGATTTGCTAGCTGATCTAGAAGTAGATGAGACAAGGCTACAATCTCCTCTTGATTCTTCTATGTTCAACTAATCAAAACTCTTAGAAGCTGCACTTCATGAGCCAACCCCCTTCAGATCCATTGCTCTCAAAAGCAACTGAAGTACCTTTAATTGAGCTCAACCCTTCTGAAGCCAACCCCCCTGAACTCAACCTGCCTGAAGCTGCAATTCCTGCAACCAGAGCCAACTCCCCTATAGCCCAAAGTTCTCAATCAAATGAGAATGAGGAGGAGTATACTTATGAAAGTATGCTCAGAGCTGGAGCAAGGGCTATTGTGGACAGCCTATACCCACAACTTGCAGAATTCCCAAGACTCAAAACCATGTTTCATGATTTGAGGATGTTAGTGGAAGTAAAAGATAAGTCCATTATGGAGATTGCACAGGTCATTCATGACAAAGGTGCAAACTGGTGGCAAATAGAAGAGGGCAGATTACTTCATTTTGCTGAAGTAAACAAAACAAGATTCCTCACTGATGAGGAAGTATTTGCAAAGTTGGTTGCTGACAAGATTGCGGGAAAATATTTTTTTTAGTCCTATAAGTTTGATTGATTCCAAAATAAATCCTTTAAGTTTTAACTTTATAAAAATACATCCTATATCTTATAAGTTATTAATTTTAGTCCTTTTTACAATCAAATTTAGTCTTTTAAGTTTGAAGAAAAAGTAAACACTAAATAAATTAATTTGAAAAGAATAAAAAATTGAAATTTTGGTAGGAGTCCCAACTTATATTCAAATAAAGTATTTAAAAAAAATTATTTGCTCAAATTGAAAAGTACAAAATTTTCAGTTTAACAAAAATTTATTTAAAAATCTGAAAATGTAAAACTTATTTAATAATTTTTTTTAGTAAAATAAAATAATTAAAAACCTACAAAACAAAATATAAAAATGATTATATAAATCATAAATAAATCTGCATTTTAGCAAAATGGAGTAATACTCCATAGGACCAAATATTATATAAATCATAAGTAAAATTTTCATTTTCTTTTTGTCATTTTAATATATTTTTATAATTTTCTTGATTTATTAATATAATTTAGGCTTTGTTAATACATTTTCAAAGTAAAATCTAGAAAACATGAAGGGGGTGGTGGGGCGTATATTTTTTATTGAATTATTAATTAAATTTTAGTATATATTTTTATTTTTATTTTTATTTTTATTTTCAGATTTTTATATTTTTAATTAATTAGGGGGAAATGATTTGGTAGAATTCGAGCCTAATTCAAATTTTTTATTGATGTTTTTATTTCATTTTAAAAAATATTTTAATGATGTTTAAAAAAAATTGTACATTTCAACGATGTTAAAAAAAAAAATGTTCATTTCAATGGCTGGGTACTACGGAGTATTACTCCATTTATTAATTATTTTATTTTTCTAAAAAAATTTATTAAATAAGTTTTATATTTTCAGCTTTTTAAATAAATTTTTGTTAAACTGAAAATTTTGTACTTCTTTTCAAATTAATTTATTTAGTGTTTACTTTTTCTTCAAACTTAAAGGACTAAATTTAATTGTAAAAAGGACTAAAATTAATAACTTATAAGATATAGGATGTATTTTTATAAAGTTAAAACTGAAAGGATTTATTTTGGAATCAATCAAACTTATAGGACAAAAAAAAATATTTTCCCCAAGATTGCTGAGGAGAAAGAGAGGCTTGCTAAAGGGATCAAGCACCCTGATAGCAGCTCAAGTGATGATGGCAAAGATGATCCATCAAACCCCTCTAAACCTCCTCAAGACAACCCTCCTAAACCCTCCCAGACCAACCTCCCTGAACCTCCCCAACCCAACCCTTCTGAATCCAGCAAGTTCTCAAACCCTCTTGTCACATATCATAGAAAAGGCTATGTATCTTCAGAGGTGTTGACCAGAGCTGGTGACACAGCCAAGGACACATCTGCCAATGAAGGTTCTTCTGAACCCAAGGCACAACTTACAGATGTGGAGGCTCCTATCCTAGAAGCTGGTTTGATTAAGGCATATTCAGTGTCAGGAGAGTTGGACACTGATCAGCCCATAATCATTCAGGATGACTCAGTGGCTGCTGAGAAAAGCACTGTGATCTCCCAACAACTGCCTCTGTTGAACCCTGTTGAGGGTAAAGGTGCTGCAAGTTTAGATTAAGGAGTTGAAAAGGAGAGTTTAGTTGAAAGACCAGAGGGAGTTTTGGATGATAGAGAGGTAGTAATCACTAAGATTGTGAGTGTACCACCAAATGAGGGTGGAATAAGTGAGGAAGGACAGGTTATTCTTGAAGTCAAATCTGAACTTCAGGAATCCCTTGATGAAAGGAGGTCTGATTCCTTGTGTGAGAAAATTATTTATGAAGGAAGTGAAAAATTAGTTGAAAATGAGGAGAAGACTGTTGATGTATCAGAGTGTTTATTCCCTAACCCATTTGACTTGTCTGATATTGCAGGAATTTCTTTTGAACAATTTTTTGCAGATGAACTACTCACTGATGCTCCTATCCAAGTGGATTCCAGTTCAGCCCAAGCAATCCTTGGTGAACATTCAGCAAAACTGGATTCCTTGGCTCATCAAGTCCAAACTACCTATGCTGAAACTTCAGGCACCCTAGATGAGCAAGGAAGAACATTGGCTTCAGTAGAAATGAGACTGACAAGCTCAGAGGATGTGGTGTTGCCCACAATTGAAGCCAGGATCAGTTGAGTAGAGTCAGGATTGCAAACTATATCTGCAGAAGTTCAGAAAGCAAAGACAAGCATGGAATCAATTTCCAAGGATGTCAAGGAAGAACAGAAGCTGCTCAGAGATAATCACAATGCCAATGTCAAAGCACTTAGGTTGACTGTCAAGCAGGCCCTTGGAAAGAAAACTGCCTTACAAAAGAAAAGGGTTGAACAGATGAGCCTTGCAATGGTGAAAGCTGCCTCAGAAAAGTTTTCTCAATAAGTTATGGCCAACATTGCTGAAAGTGCTGTGACAGATCTCACTGAGTTCCTAAAGGCCCAACTTGATGCATCTCTGAAAGCAACCTTGGAAGAGGTTGTTGAGCAAAAGATGAAGCCTGTTCTAGCTTTCCTTAGCTTGAGCAGTGACAGAATGCAGAATATACATGATGAGAATGTATATCTGCAAGAAGAGATGAAATCCCTGAACCTAGCCCAATCCCTGATGGCAACAACCATGAGTGAGGTCAAACCTCAGTGTTTTGATGTTGCCAAAAAGGGGGAAAGAGAAAGAGCAAGGGCCAAAGGTGCCTTGGTTATTGGTGGTTCAGATAAGGGCAAGGAAAAGGCTGCTGAAGATAAGGGCAAAAGGCAAGCAGTTTTGAACTTAGAAGATCTTGATGAAGAAGAGCAGTTAGCCATAGCAATGAAGGATTCTATGGCATCAGCACAAGAAGAGAAAGATAGGCTTCAGCAGAGGGCAGGAGGGGAAGCTTCTAGAATGGACAAATCCACTGAAGGAGTCCAAACAAGAGGCCAAATCAAGAAAGCAAAAGGAAACAAAAGGAAAACTGTTGAAACTTTTACAGATTTTCCTAACAGTCTTTATTTGCCAATTGAATTCAGAATTGAGGAAGAAGAGCCTACCTCCAAGAAGAGCAAGACTGCTGAGAAGTTTAAGGCTGCTAAAAAGGTCAAATATGCTGAAGTGACCAAGACTGCTGAAAAGGCAAAGTCTTTTGAAACAGATAAGTCTGTTGAGACCAAGTCCACTGAAGGTGCCAAAGCTGTTGAAAATATTGAAGAGCTATATGAAGAAGGCTTTGGACCCCAACCAAAGAAGAAGACAACTGTGCTGTTAAATAATCCATCAAAGTTGTTTCAAGAAGGGTATGGCAAAGACCCTGAAACACAACAAAAGCTAGCCATGATGAGAGCTCAAGAAAAGATGAATCAGATGGAAGAAGCTAATAGAGCAAGAGACAAGAGAAGAGCTAACTTCCAGAAACCAAGAAGAATAAGAGCTACATACAGCAAGTTAAAGCCACAGCTACTAATCCCCATGGACACCAAATATCCACACTTGGATAAATGGGTGCCAATACATCTGAATGATACATGGGAAGAGGCAAAGAGGGAGTTTGTCTATGACTACTATGTCATTGACAGATGGAATGGAAAAGAAGTCAACTCCTCTTTTACTAAGTTCATGAGTGAGTACTACAGGGAATTATATCAACAATTGCTTGCAGCTGCTGACATTGCAAGAATTGAATTCTCTGCCCCCAAGCCAATCATCTACATGCCTCCAAAGCTGGATGGATGGATTGATCAGTCAAGAATCTTCAAAGAGTTCTTTGAGATCCTGAAGTTGAACAGGATGGAACTTGGACCTAAGGGAACTAACCAAGAGGCCATGGAATTAAAGAAGAGGGTGTGGACACAATATGGGATGGTGCCACCTCCTGAAGATAATCTCTGAATTGGCTAAGTCCTCTTGACCCTTTTCTGCTGATCTGAATGTCTTGACTTGTTGAAATTGATCATCTATGTTGAAACTGCTTAGGACTCCTGATATGTTTTGCTCTGATGACTTGTTGATCTGATACTTAAAGACTAAGGCTCTGATAGAATATCTTGTTAAATATTGCTCTGATCAGGTAATTTTAGTCATTTTATGCTCTGATGTAATATCCATGCTCTGATATGTTTGTTCAACTATCAACATGCCTGTAAAGATCTCTTATTTGAATGATAGTTGAACACTTTTTGAATCAACATTACTAAATTGCAACTTGTCTGACTTATCAACCTATATGCAAATAAAAACAGAAAATACACTAACACATTTTTCTTATAGGGAACTTAACCTCAGTCTACTTCACTGTAATAGAATGTAATAAGTGTAATCAAGTAACCTTTGCATAGATTGTATAGGTTTTGGCATCATCAAAAGGGGGGAAATTGTTGGGAATAAAATGAGTTTTGATTATGATACCAAAACCCTATGAGACATGCCAAGTAGATAAGTCAATTTTGAATGAACATGTTTCAAGTATGTTGGAACATTTAGTCTAAGACAAGTAGAGAAGTCGATGTGTTAGGCAGCTCTTAGATGAATAGATGTACTAGTTGAGGGGGAACACATGCTTACAAGGTTATTATGTTCTAATCCCCTCAAGGCTCATTTTATGCATTGACCCCAAGTCTGCTGAAGGACAAGTATGTTGATCAAGGAGAATCAGTCTAAAGACAACCTAGTAAATGTCAACATGAGTTAAGATGCATCATCAAAGGATTAATCAACTGCATCACACAAAGCTCAGAAGGATTGTCCAACAAGAGTATTTCAAAAGAGTTGTCTCAGCACACTTGAACCAAAATCTGTCTCAAAGATAACTATGCTGAAGAGGTCAAGTTCACTTTTCCAAGACACATATGTTCAAAGAACTATTGTAAGAAGTCATGGAAAAAGGAAGAGCCAAGTTATCTGAAGAGCTCAAGAGCCAACACTGCTGATAAGAAAACTCTGCTGAAACTGATAAGTAGAGTTGTCCAAGAGATAAGGAATGTTGTCCCTATCTCAGGATCATTGATAAGAAGAGATGTCCATGTTTGACCAAGTGAATCTTGAAGTCAGACATTGGAAAAAGTGCTGCAGAATGAAGACAAAGAAGTTACAGCCGTTTATTTCCCAAATTAAGGACATGTCACTATCAGAATCTGTCTTCCAGTTTGAAGATTTCAAGGAAGACACTTATAGACATTTGAGGCTGCCTCTCCAACGGGAAAATCCTCAAATTTGTCTATAAATACAGAAGTGTGAAGACCATTTGAAGAACCCTTGAGTATCCAATCTACTGAATTCAACTACAACTACTCTAAAGCTTCAAAGTCCTCAAAAGACATTTTTAGTCTTCAAACACTTCATCTAAGCTGAACCCCATTGTATAATTCATACAAAGCTTAGAGAGATATCCTATCCTTATACAGTGACCTTCATTGTAAAGGATATCTCATTAGTTGGAACCTTACTTCAACCCTTATACCTTTCAAGTGAGAAAGTTAGAAGGTTGTAGTAGTAGAAGTGGAAAGAGCTGACTGTTGAGAGAAGAACAGTTCAGTTCTAAGTTGAGAAAGGGTACTAGGACTCTAGACATCCTAGGGATCAAGGCACCAAGGAGCGGTGTGGTTGATCAAGTGCACCTTGACACTATAAAACAAGTTAATTCCAAGAGTGAAGGAATTATCCTGTTAAATCAGGGAAAGTGGATGTAGGAGCTTGAGTCTCTAAACCACTATAAACCTTTGTGTTGATTTACATTCCAAGTACCTTACATACATTCAACAATGCACACAAACTGAACTTTCAAAGTTACATATCACAAACTGTGCAAAACCTGATTTGGACAAGTTCCCTGAACTGGATAAACTGTTAAGGTGATTTCAGAATTAAAAGGAGTTTAAACTAAAGGGCCAACCACTAATTCCGCACATATAACTCACTTAGATAGTTATTCAACTAAGTACTCAATAGTACTTAATAGTTTGGTTATCTTAGAAGAGTTAATCACATCAGCAGAGTTGTCCAGGACAACATTGCTGAAGACTGGTTTGATAATGTTTTGAAAAAGAAATTGCATACAAGTGTATTCCCCCCCCCCCTAATACACTTGTTATATACTCCTTTCAGGACCAACAAATTATAATTGTACACCTACCCATCCCGTCGAGTCACCAATGAATCACAATTGAGTTAACATTGAGTCACATATTACACCATTTTCATTTTTCGAAAAAATTACCAAGAAATTCTATGAATATCGAAAAAAAAATTATTAGAAAAATATATGAAACTTAAAAATAAAATTTTTTAGATTTTTTTTAAATGACCAAAATTTCGGAAAAAACTTCCGAAAAAATACAAAAAATTAAAAAAATACCAACAACTAAATTAGTACTTCCTCCGTCACATTATTATTTGAAAATTTGTCAAAAACCTTTGTCGCATTATTATTTGAACATTTTTCACCTACTTCTTTAAAAATCAATTATTTACACCCCATGTCATTACTTTTTACACACAAACAAAAGATTATCTCTCCAATAAAGTAGAAATATTCATAATATCTCTCACAAAATTTAATTTTATCACCTTTAATATCAATAAACAATTATGCATTAAAACGTGTGCAAACAGTAAATGTTCAATTTATAATGAGACGGGGGTGTATTTTTTTTTGTAATTGAATCTAGTTTCATAAATGGGTTATAAGATGGGTTAATCCTACTCGTGCCTATTTTTTCTGGGCAAAAGAAGAGCAAGAAAAAAATACACCTCGTCAGATTGAATTTCAGTGCACTTTTTCGACTCTTTGCTAGATAGCAACCCGTTTTTCGAATATTTTTCCATGGTTGTCGCTCGATGCTCCCTTGCACTTTCTACTGGACCCTTTTCTAGCACAACATATATTATACATTTTTCGAGCTTAAAGCTTATAACACATTGTATTATACTTTGAGACTCGATAAATGTGAAGTAATGATATATTGTATGTGAATTAATACAATGTGAATTGATACATTATTTGTGAATTGATACATTGTATCTTATACGTATATATAAACTAATACTATAATATTTGTGAATTGATACATTATTTTATATGAATCAATAATATACATTTTTCAAGCGTATAGCTTATAAAAAATCATATAATTATATTTTAACACTCGAACACATTAGAGTTTATACGTGTATATGAACTAATAATATACAATTTTTTAGCTTATAGTTTATAATGTATCATATTATACATTAAAACAGGAAGACGTTTAAGTTTATAGTTGTATGGAACTAATTTTATAATGTATGCAAACTAATACTATAATGTATATAAACTAACTAGGGATCTTCTATATGTAGTCAGGGTGTCGTAACGTGTCGTAATGACTATTGTAGTCAGTTAATCTAAGTCATTAAATATCTAATCTAAAGGTTTAGATTTGATGACTTGTTACCTTTTGTAAATTTTACGATATGTATTGTCGTAATGTGTCATAAATTTGTATTTTCTATTAAATTAAATTAATTAAAATATATTATTGTAAATTTACATTTTTATCCTTATACAATAAAATAATTTATTATATTTTTGTTAATGTAATTAAAATATGTAATGTTTAAATTACATATTTACCCTTATGTTATTAATAAAATTAATAACAAAAAATAAATCAAATCAATTTATTAACAATAAAACAAACCAAATCAGTGAGAAAAACTCATTCTTCCTTCAAACCTCCTAATGGCGATTGAGAGTTTCAAATTAAATCAATTTGGGGAGAAATAAGTCATTCTCAAACATCTTAAGAATTGTGCCGACTAATTGGAATTGGGGAAGAAAAAAGGGTGATACTTGGGTACACTCGTATGTACCGTACCCCTTATTTTAATTTTAATTATTTATTTATATTTTATCTGCACCCATTAATTTAATGAGTTCACCCCCAAATTATATTTTTACAGTAGTTATCTGCACACACTCATTTTATGAGTTCACCCCCACATCATTTTTTTACAACAATTATCTACACCCGCTAATTTTATGAGTTCACCCCAAATCATTTTTTACCAGAGTTATCTGCACCCATTCATTTTATGAGTTCACCCCCAAATCATTTCTTTTTTGCAACGGTTATCTACACCCGCTCATTTTATGAGTTCACCCCCAAATTATTTTTATACCACAGTTATCTGCACCCGCTCATTTTATGAGTTCACCCCAAAATATTTTTTAAAAAATAATTACATTTAAAAGACTATATTATTTTTTTATTAATTAACACAAAATATAATAAAATCAACCCTAATTTATACATTTACAATCTACAGCCGAGTCATTGCCGAGTTACCGTCGATTCACCACAAAATCACTCATATTTTTAGAAAAAAATCGTAAAAACATAATTAAAAAAAAGTATTGAGATTAGGCACAAATTCCGATTTTTTTTTCTTTTTAATTTTTCTTCCCATTTTCAATTTTTATTCCAAACTTTTTATTTAAAAATGTAGAATACACATGCAAAAAATGGAAAAGAAAGACAGAAAAATTTAAAAAGGAAAAGAAAAAGAAAAAGAAAAAAAAAACAAGGAAATAAAAAATTTGGAAAAAAAAGTGAAAATGGGAAGAAAAAAGAAAAAGAGGAGGGGGAAGAAAAATTAAAAAGAAAAAAATCGAGATTTGTGGCTAATTTCGATAGTTTTTTATTAATTATATTTTTACGTTTTTTTTAAAATATGGGTGATTTGGTGGTGAATCGATTTTTTAGAGTTTATTTTATTATATTTTGTGTAAATTAATAAAATGATAATATAGTCTTTTAAATGTGATTATTTTTTAAAAAATATTTTGGGGTGCACTCATAAAATGTGCAAGTGCAGATAATCGTGGTAAAACAATAATTTGGGGGTGAACTCATAAAATGAGCGAGTGCAGATAATTGTGGTAAAAATAATTTGGGGGTGAACTCATAGAATGAGTGGGTGTAGATAACTGTTGTAAAAAAGAAATGATTTGGGGGTGAACTCATTAAATGAGCGGGTGCAGATAATAGTAGTAAAAATATGATTAGGGGGTGAATTTATTAAATTAACGGGTGCAGATAATTGTAGTGAAAATATGATTAGGGGGTGCACTCATTAAATTAGTGGGTGCAGGTAAAATATAAATAAAATTTAAAAAGAAAGGCTAGAACAGTAATTTTACTTAATATATATATATATATATATTAAAAATAATTTAAATAAAAGAAGGGTAATATAGTAAATAACAAAATACAATTTAAAAAATGATATAAATAACTTAAACTAGTATAACAGGTAGCAGGTTGTTACGACGTTTACAACGCCACGTGGCGCGATTCGATAAAGTGACTATGTAGTCAATTCGTAAAATGTGACTGCCGTAAGAATTGCCCAACTAACTAATACTATATTGTATTCTAAGTTTATAGTTGTACACAACTAATACTATAATGTATGTGAACTAATACTATACTGTATATAAACTAATACTATACAATTCTCGAGTTTATAGTTTATAATTTATCATATTATACTTAACGGAAATGCATTTGAGTTTATAGTTGTATTGAACTAATACTATAATTTATGCGAACTAACATTTTACTGTACATGAACTAATACTATATTGTATGTGAACTAATACCATATTATATATGAATTAATATTACATTACATAGTGTCTACTAATGTAATAACACTTTAAAACTAAAATTAATATTCAAAATAAACTAGAATAGATCTAAATGAATTTAAGAAAAAAAAACGTATAGATACAATGAACATATTTAGTTTGTACAAGCAATATCAGTTGATAAAAAAAAAAATGTAGTATCCGTTGTAAAACAACTTAAAAGTATAACTCCATATGTGAAATAAGTAAACAAGATATAGAGATAACATAAAAATACTTTATTCCTCCTTAAGTGTTTACTACAACATTTGCACCCCTATTTATAACTTATAAGTCTCAATACAAGCTTGAGAAGATGAAATGAAAGGTCCACTATTAATGTAAATACATGAACACTCATATTATGAAGGAAATAAATGGACATTCATATAATATAAATATTATTCATAACACTCCCCCTTGAATGTCCATTAGATACGATCACACCTTACCTTACTAGGTAAAAATGAAAAGAAATGTGTGTTAACTCCCCTTGATGATTACATCGCTTCACATCCTTAAGACGTCGCATTCCAATTTTGTATCTCAATTTCTCAAACGTTGAAGTAGGTAAATACTTGGTAAATAAATCGGCCAAGTTATCACATGAATGAATTTGTTGCATACTAACGTCATCCTTTTGCTGAAGATCGTGGGTAAAGGAGAATTTAGGATCAATATATTTTATCCTATCACCTTTGATAAATCCCTCCGTTAGTTGGGCAACACATGCAACATTGTCTTCATATATCATAGTACATTGAATTATTTTTCACTGAGTTTAATCCACATTGTCCACAAATATGTTGTGTGACGGTACGCAACCAAACACATTCACGTCTTGCCTCGTGAATTGCTAGGATCTCTGCATGGTTAGATGAAGTAGCAACTAAAGTTTGTTTAATAGAACGCTATGAAATAGTTGTACCTCCATATGTGAACAAATAACCTATTTGCGATGGGACTTTGTGCGGATCTTATAAGTAAACTGCATCTGCATAACCAACTAAACAAGGTTCTGATGAGATTAAAAAATATAAATCCATATTCATTATCCCTCTAAGGTATCGAAAAATATGTTTAACCTCATTCCAATGCCTACGAGTTGGAGAAGAATTATATATTTCTAATAAATTAATAACAAATGATATATTAGGCCTAATGTTGCTAGCAAGATACATTGGTGCACCTATTGCACTCAAATATGGTACTTCTTGACTAAACAGTTCTTCATTTTCTTCGCGAGGTCGAAATGGATCTTTCACTATATTTAGTGAACACACAACCATAGGTGTGCTTAAAGGATGTGTTTAATCCATATAAAATCGTTTCAACACTTTCATAACATAAGTGAATGATGCACAAAAATCTCATTATCAAAGTATAAAATTTGAAAAACCCAAACAAAATTTTGTGTTACAAAAACCATTCATTTCAAATTTCCTCTTAAGGGAAGCCACGACCTTTGATAACTATGTGGGTGTCCTAATGATATTCCAATTATCAACATATACAACAATAATCACATATTCACATCCAAATCTTTTAATAAAAACATAGGGTATATATGATCATTGTTATACCCCTCCTTAATCAAGAATGAATCAAACAATTGCACCACATGCGACCAAATTGCTTTAATCCATATAAGGTTTTGCTCAACTTGACTGAATACATGTTTTGAGAATTCTCGTTTTTCATTATCGGTACCTTTAATCCCCCGGGGATTGCCATATAAATATCTTTCTCTAATGAGCCGTATAAATATGATGTAACGACATCTAATAGATGCATTTCAAGTTTTTATTGCACTGCTAGACTTACTAAATAACGAAAAGTTATTGCATCCACCATAGGAGAATAAGTCTCCTCATAATTAACACCTGGCCTTTGGGTAAAACCTTGTGCGACAAGTCGTGCTGTATACCTCACAATTTCATTTTTCTCATTTCTTTTTCGCACAATTACTCATTTATGCCCCACGATTTTTATACCATTAGGTGTAAAAACAAAAGGTCCGAAACTTTTCGTTTAATAAGAGATTGAAATTCTGCATTTATTGCGTCTTTCCACATTGGCCAATCATCTCGTTTTCTACATTCATCAATAGATGTAGGTTCAGGATCCTCTTCATCTTCCATTATATTAAGCGCTACATTATATGCAAAGATATTGTCGACGTCAATTTCATTTCGGTTCCATCTTTCTCGTGTTCTGACATAATTTGTCGATATTTCATCATTTTTTGGGCGCCTGAAATATCATTTTATGGGACATTAAGTAGTATGTCAGATTTTTCAACAGGATTGTTCACATTATGACCATCCTCAATGTTTGCTCCTTTTATTTTTCGAGAATTTTTATCTTTGGAACCAAGAGGTCTACCACGCTTCAGGCGTGACGTAGACTCATTTGCCATGGAAGATGGTCCTTAAAGGAAATCAATTCTATTAGGAGCATTAGCAGCTGTAATATAAGATTTCGTAACTTTTTTAAGGTCAGTAAATGCGTCTGGCAGTTGATTCACAATCTTTTGCAAATGAATTATCTTTTCAATTTCAAGTTCACACTACTTTGTATGAGGATCCATGCAATTCAATGATAATTCATTTCAATAAATATTCCTTTCCAGCTGCTTACTTTTTTCCCCCAATGTTGGGAAAGTTGTCTTCATCAAAATGATAATTATCAAACATTTTCGTGAATAAATCTCCAGTCAATGGTTCTAAGTATTTAATAATAAACGGAGATTCATACCCAACATATACCCCTATTCTCCTTTGGGGACCCATCTTTGTGCGTTGTGGTGGAGCAATCGGTACATATACAACACATCCAAAAGTTCTTAGATGGGATATATTTGGTTCCTGACCTTAAACCATTTGTACGGGGGAAATGCTATGATAACTTGTTGGCATGATGCACACAAGTGCTGTCGTAGGCAATATAACATGATCCCAAGCTAAAATATGGAGTTTATATTTTATCAATATTGGTCGGACAATCAATTGAATAAGCTTTATAAGTGATTCAAAAAATGTTCTATATGTATGGACATGAGCAACCAGATGCTCATTATGTATTTCAATTGATATACAATAAACATTGAAAGCTTTGAGATGAAAATTCACCAACATTTTCAAGGCGAATTGTCTTAGACTCTTAATTGCATTATCATGAAATTGTACTCGCAATCGTATTATTTTGTCCCAATAATTTTGCAAAAAAACCAAATTGCGAGATGACAATAAGCATACATGTGACCACTTAGTCGATGCATCAATCAAAATCATAAAATATCTAAATGGCCCACTCAGCGGATGTATGTGTCCGCATATATCCCCTTGAATTCGTTATAAGAACATAAAATTTTCATGCTCAAATTTAGCTGGTGATGGCTTTATAATTAATTTTCCTTGTGAACAAGCAGCACATGAAAATTCATTGGGTTGTAGCATTTTTCGATTTTTCAATGGATGCCCACATGAATTTTCTACAATTTTTCGCATCATTATGGAACCGGGATGGTCCAACCGGTCATGCCAAACATTAATTTCGATAGTAACCTTTTGGTTTACTACGATATAAATTTCAATTGTTCTTATCCTCGTGCAATACATATCCGAGGACAAAACGTGTAACTTTTCCAACATACATTTCTTTTCCGCAATAATTGTAGTAATATTAAGGTACTCAATATTGCCTTCATTCGTAGTCTCAAGATGATATCCATTCAAACGAATATCGTTAAAACTCAATTAATTTTTTTTAAACTTTCCAGAGGATAAGGCATCATTGATAATGAATTTTGTCACTCTGGATAATAGAATATTGGCTCTTCCAAAGCCTTCAATTATTTTTGTATAACCAGATATTGTATTTACATTAGCTTCTCTCCATTTTAAATGTGAGAATAATTTCGTCTTGTTGAATATAGTGTGCGCAATAACACTATCCACGAGACATAGATCTTCATCTTCTTCCTTAAATGTTGATGTTGTCATACCATTTTTCATTTCTTTTATTAAAAAAAAAATACATAAAAGTAATATATTTACAATCTAATTAATTTTATTTTATGAAAATGCAATAGCCATTTATATTATAAAGAAGAGAAATATTAAGATATTGCATAATATAAGAAAACAAACATTAATAATAGATTATCGAAGAAAATTGTGATTAGTATTATAACACTCTAATTACCACCTTTAGAGTGGGTAAGATCATCAACAACAATAAATTGTGTTATGTCAATCATTTCATTATCGAATTCACTATTCACATAATTTGTTTCAACTATTTTCTCTTTTTCTTTAATGTTCAAAAATTTAATTTCCCTTTTGTAGACCTTTAAAATTCAGATGAGTATTATAATCATTTTGTAATATGTCTCGGTCAAAACCACGTCCTCGTTCGAGGCCTGATTTTTCATCAAAAATTCATTAATTTTATCAGCCACCAAGAGATATGAAATTAGTTCGGAATATTTAGTAAAACCTTTCTCACGATATTGTTGTTGCAAAATATATCACATTAGAATCATGAAATGTGGAGAATGACTTTTCAAGCATACTATCATCACTAATATTTTCTCCACACAATTTCAATTGAGAAGTGATTCCGAACATAATTGAATTGTACGATCACTCACGGATTTATAATCATATATTTCTTTAAGATTTATCCACAATTAAAGTGGATCTTTCACCGTGAGGTATTCAACTTTCAATCCTTCATCAAGGTAGTGGCAAAGGAAAATCATGGCTTCGGGCCTTTGGTATCATATTTTTAATTATATGCTTGATTTGCCACTTTTATGGAATCCCCAAGACCCATGGCATCCAAATGAATTTCAACATCAAGAATTCATTATAATTTTTTTCAATAATATCAAGAGCCACAAATTTAAATTTTGTCAAGTTTGACATGTTGGAAACTATCAAATAAACAAGATATTGATTAATTGTAAAATAATATAATCACCAAAATAGTAATGAAATAAGAGATGACAAATAAATATTATAAGATAATATATTCTAAACATTTCAATACATACCTCCGTACAATACCTGGAATGTATCATTATCTGAATTTCGTCGGTAGAAATGTTTTGCGAGCTTCGTGCTGATAACGTGTTGTAAAACAACTTAAAAGTATAACTCCATATGTGAAATAAGTAAACAAGATATAGAGATAACATAAAAATACTTTATACCTCCTTAAGTATTTACTACAACATTTGCACCCCTATTTATAAGTCTCAATACAAGCTTGAGAAGATGAAATGAAAGGATCACTATTAATGTAAATACATGAACAATCTATGAATATCAAAGGACACATGGTAGATATTATGAAGGAAATAAATGAACATTCATATAATATAAATATTATTCATAACAGTATCAATTTATTAACCTTATTCAAGAACTTATGAAATGTCAAGATTTGATACGAGATATCTATTTTTTTAAAACCGTAAGATGATGAATAGCGGAAAAATCTCAATATATTCAATGTGATGTTGATTTAATTTAAATTTTATTTTATTTTATTGTGATCTGTCAATTTATTGATGTTAAAATGATCATTTACATATTTACATATTTTTTATGCACGTGTGAAGTTCATTTTTAGTGTGATTTCATTGATTTATGGGTTGATTATAATTATTTTGGTTGAAATAAGAGAAAGGTGGTGTTTTGTCGGTTTGTAGGAAGGACGAAGGATTTTGGGAGCAAAACACCTACCACAATTCACTGGACCAAAGAGAGGAGTGCACCATTGGATCCGGCTCGAAAAATGGAGTGGAATGAAAAAAGGAATCGAGTCAATCGTAGGTCGGAAGCTCGAGATATGAAGAGACGAAAAAGCATGCCCGGGTGGAATGACCCGGGCGGGTAGAATGACCCGGCCACAGTGTTGAACACCCACGTTTTCGATTAGTTCACCCATTAAAGGTTTTGGCCGGGTAGAACCACCCGTGCGGGTCACTTTAGCCCGACCATGCCCTGTGCCATCAAAACTTTCATATTTTGGCCGGGTAAAACCACCCGGCCCGCCCTACTTGCTTTGTTTTGTTCGTATTTTGGCCGGGTGGCATGCCCGGGTGAAACTACCCGACCGGGTGAGATGAAATTTGGGAGTTTTGGCCCATTTTATCCATTTTCAAGGGACCTACTTGCAAAATACCTCCCCAAACCCTACCCCAACACTATAAATACCTCATTCTTGAATTCAAACACACGGAACCCCTTTCTCAAGCACTCTTACACATACAAACACACAATTGGGGGTAATCATCATCTTCTTCACCAATTTTCCATCAAATCAAGCAAGGAAGGCACCAAGAGATTTGGAATTCAATTACCCATCATCCATTAGGCTAATCTTCTTTTTCTCTTTCTTTTTTATTTGTTTATTTCATTAGTTTGTGTTAATTTGATTATGTTGATTGTTGGTTAGAACACTTTTGGTTCTAAGGCTTTATAAATATTTAGATTGAAATTTATGAACTAATTTATTACTTTAAGTGGTGTTTGTCTCTTATTTGTGTGCTTAATTCTTATATGGAAGCATATTATTATTAGCCATGATAATGTGTTTTATCTATTGTTAATTGGGGTTGTATCGAGAGATTTATTCCATTAATCGTACATAAGCATGCAACTTAATATTATTATGATCTCGAGAGAGGATTAATTATTGGGAGGGAATTGAATGATCCTTTGGGCTAATTTAGGTGATACAATATTTGTGAGGTAGAGATACAAACTTATATTGTATTTTCCTTTGGATTAGTTAGATCGAGAGATTGATTAATTCGTCTTTAGTGGTCAACCTTATGAGAGGACAAATTTAATTGCTATTTGAATGAGTCATAAATCATAGATGAATATCTAAATATTGCAAATGCCTTGGAACCTACCTTCTCTTACTTGAGTTTTATTCGTATTCTTTTCGTTTTCGTGATTTGCATGATATTTGATCGATTTTCGTATTACTCTTTTATTGTTTATTCGTGACACTTGATAGGAAATTTTAGGGTAATCTATCATTCAAACTTATCGATCACGTCTATTTAGAATTCAATCAACAAAATACGCTTTTACACTACACCTCCATGTGGGTAGGGGTGTAAACGAGCCGAGTCGAGCCGAGTAGTGCTGAGCTCGAAACTCGACTCGATTGTTATACTCGAAGCTCGAAACTCGACTCGACTCGGTCGAGCCTAAAATTTTAAAGATCGAGCTCGACTCGATAAGAAACTCGATAAACTTGAGCTCGGCTCGAGTCGACTCGATTACCTATATAATTTTCAAAATTAATTTTAAAACACATTTTTTTCTAAAATAAACTCGAGCTCGACTCGATTACTCGTATATAAATATACATTATATATTAATGGCAAAATAGTAAATATTGTTCAAGCTCGATTAGGCTCGCGAGCCTTTCGAGCCGAGTATCTATGAGCTCGAACTCGAACTCGGTAGCTACTCGAGTAGCTCGAAACTCGACTCGACTCGATTAACTTCGAGTCGATTTCGATCTTTTTTCGAGTCGAGCACGAGTAGCTCGCGAGTAGGCTCGACTCACTTACACCCCTACATGTGGGATCGACATTGTACTTATCACGCTACAATATACACCGTATACTTGCGGTCGTGTATTTTAGTGTTAGATAATACATGAATCAGATGCAACTCTTTATACATTTTTTTCAGCTACTTCAAATTCTATTTACATTCGACTTGTTAAAGTCAACATTTATTTATACCAAATTCTCCGGTACCCCCTAGTTTCAATTTTAATTTTTAATTTATATTTTATCTGCATCCCCTAATTTAATGAGTTCACCCCCTAATCATAGTTTTACTGCAGTTATCTGCACCCGCTAATTTAATGAATTCACCCCCTAATCATATTTTTACTACAGTTATCTACACCCGCTCATTTATGAGTTCACCCCCAAATTATTTTTTACCACAATTATCTGCACCCGCTCATTTTATGAGTTCACCCCCAAATTATTGTTTTACCATGGTTATTTGCACTCGCACATTTTATGAGTGCACCCCAAAATATTTTTTAAAAAATAATCATATTTAAAAGACTATATTATCCTTTTATTAATTTATACAAAATATAATAAAATAAACTTTAAAAAATCGAATCACCACCAAATCAACCATATTTTAAAAAAAAATCGTAAAAATATCGAAATTAGCCACAAATTTCGGTTTTTCTTTTCTTTTTAATTTTTCTAAAAATATCGAAATTAGCCACAAATTTCGATTTTTTTTGTCTTTTTAATTTTTCTTCCCCCTCCACTTTTCCTTTTTTCTTTCCATTTCCAATATTTTTTTTCTTTTCCTCCTTTCTTTTCCATTTTTTGCATGTGTATTTTTTAAATTTTAATACAAAATAATATTATAGGTATGATTTTATTATAGTCGATCTGCGGTGTACCTGAATTTTAATTTTAATTTGATGAGTAAAGGACCTGCCGGAAATTCATGCCTTTCGGCGGGTGACCCAGCCACCACCATGCCCGACCACCCCTCGACTGCGACGGCGGCGCTTCCGTCTCGGTCGCTGAAGCCCGAGACCCCTCCTCGAATCGCAATAGTGATTCTTCACTTCCATGAAAATCGACATAATCTTCCATCTCGGCCACGATCCATGGCGGCCGAAATCCTCTCCTCATTTCGACCACCGACGTGACTGCTTCGATCAATCTCTCTTGCGTTCGCGATCCAGGAGCTTCTCCGGCATCAATGGCGCTCGCCTGCAACACTCGGATCGACGCTGCCTCTCTCTCGTCGTTCATCTATGCCCAAATCGAAGCTACATTGCTTCGTCCGTCTTCTTCACCCTGCTCCTGCGCAGCCTCTTCCTCCAGTTGACGGTGGCCCGACGGAGGACTGTGAGTATGTTGCTGATGGATCTCTGACCGGTCGGCACTCGGAGCCAGTGACCTTGCTGATGAAATCCTAGGCGACGACTGTTGACCTAGGGTGCCCTCCCATTGGGCTATGATTCCCTTCAATTGGGCTTGGTAATGTGCAACCCCTATTTTCTTCAGTACACCCCGATCTGCACTTTCTCCACTTTTTTTATGGTATTATTGTTAGTGGTATAATTGGTATTATTGTTACTGGTATTACTAGTTATTGATTGTGGTATTACTATTAATACACTATTGAATTAATATTAATGATTATTGATTACAGTATTATTGATTATTAATTGTGATATTACTAATTATGTGAAGTTATTTATTACTCTCTCCGTCTCAATTAGATAGGCTTGTTGGACTTTTCACAAAAATTTAGAAATTTTATCGGGAATACACATTTAGGGGTGGGAATGGGCCAGACTACTCGACAGGGGGCCTACGACTCGGCCTATTAAAACCCGGCTCGCTCGACTCGTTTAATAAACAAGTCGGGCTCAAGCTTTTTTAAAAGCTTATTTAGTTAAATAGGTCGGGCTTGAGCTTTTTCGTAGGCCTTTCAAGCCCAACAGGCCGGCCTATTTAATTTAATATATATAAATATATATTTATATATAATATAAAAATATAATAAAAATATACTCCTTCCGTCCCTGAAAAGTTTTCATACTTTCCGTTTTAGTTTGTCCCTGAAAAGTTTGCATACCCCAAAATAGAAACAATTATCACAATCCTCACCCTCACAATATACACATATTTACCCTTTATGCCATTACTTTTGGGACCCATCATACACTCAATCCACCTACTTTATTTACTTTATATATAAAAGTTTACAATTTTACCCCTCAACACTCTCATCATTACACTTTTTTCTTAAATCATGTGCTAAAGATTCTCCGCAAACTTTTCGGGGACGGAGGGAGTAATATATATGGTATATTATACTTAAATATAGAAAACATCTTAAATAGGAGTATCTAATATATATAATTTCTAACTTGTAAGTGAAAGTGTGTTGTGTGGGGTGTATAGAAGTGTTTAAGTATAAGTAGATAAATGTTGCACAGAATGTTGAGACAAATAGTGCAACACTGACTCTAACAGAATATCAGAAATTAAGCTACACAGCGGAAGACTTGAAACACTAAAAACAAACGAGACACAATGGAAATACTTTTAACATAGATTTTATAAATAAAAATCTATGTCTGCCTTATGGCGTAAAATCAATACTTATCTTCAAGTACAAATGTTGTGTGAAATGTTACTGTTGGTCCTGAAAGGAGTATATAACAAGTGTATGGGGGGGGGGGGAATACACTTGTATGCAATTCTTTTCAACTTTGATCAAACCAGAGCTCAGCAAGGTTGTCTTGGACAACTCTGCTGAAGATGATTAACTCTTCTAAGATAATCAAACTACTAAGTACTATTGAGTACTCAGTTGAATAACTATCTAGGGGAGTTATATGTGCGGAATAGTGGTTGGCCCTTTAAGTTTAGACTCCTTAAGTTTCTGAAATCACTTTGTCAATCCAAAGTAGTCCAATTTAGTTTCAGGGAACTTGTCCAAATCAGGTTTGCACAGTCTTTGAATATGTATCTTTTGAAATATCAGTTTTGTGTGCAGTGTTGAATGAATGTAAGTACTCTGTAAGGTAAATCAACACAAGAGTTTATAGTGGTTCAGAGACTCAAGCTCCTACATCCACTTTCCCTGATTTAACAGGATAATTCCTTCACTCTTGGAATTAACTTGTTTTATAGTGCCAAGGTGCACTTGATCAATAACACCACTCCTTGGTGAATTGATCCCTAAGATGTCTAGAGTCCTAGTACCCTCTTCTCAACTCAGAACTGAACTGTTCTTCTCTCAACAGTCAGCTCCTACCACTTCTACTACTACAACCTTCGCTCTTTCTCACTTGAAAGGGGTAAGGATTGAAGTAAGGTTCCAACTAATGAGATATCCTTTACAATGAAGATCAGTGTATAAGGATAGGATATCTCTCTAAGCTTTGTGTATGGATATACAGTGAATTCAGCTTAGAAGAAGTGTTTCAAGACTAAGAATGTCTTTTGGAGACTTTGAAGCTTTCAGAATAGTTGCTCAGTTGGATGTAGAATGGATGCTTCAAATGGTCTTCACACTCCTTGTATTTATAGATAAAATGAGGATTTGCCCGTTGGAGAGGCAGCCCCAAATTACTATAAATGTCTTCCTTGAGTTCTTCAAACTGGAAGACAAATTCTTGATAGTGACATGTCCTTATTTGGGTAATAAACGGCTTGTAAGACTTTGTCTTCTTTCTGCAGCACTTTTCCCAATGTTTGACTTCTTGTTAGGACTTGGACATGGCTTCTGAAGGTTGATCCTATGATAGGACAACATTCCTTATCAACAGGACAACTCTCCTTATCACTATCAGCATTCTTGCTTATCAGCAAGGTTGGCTTGCTCTTCTTCAGATGACTTGTCTCTTTCCCTTTATTTCATTTCAGGTTGATCTTAGCATGCTTCAATGAGTTTCTTTAGGGTATGGTTGTCTCTAGCTTCTTCAGCATAGTTGACCTTCAATCTTTAAAGCATCTGTTCTGATTCAATCTTGTTGAGACAACTCTTCTGGACAACTCTCCTGATCAGCATACTTGGTCTTTTAGCATCAGAGCTTTTCACATAGAGTTGACTTCTCTGGACAACTCTCCTGATCATAATATTTGATTAATCTTGTCCTTTTGAGCTTTGCAATCTTCTTCTTGCATAGAAATAACTCTTCTGGACAACTTTCCTGATCAAGACCTTTGGTTTCATATGGAGTTTTTCTTGTCCTTAGAGTTTGTTCCAGACTTTGAGCCTTGAGGGGACTTGATCTTGATCATTTTGAAGTCATAGGTTCCCCCTCAACTTGTGCATCTAATCATCTAAGAGCTGCCTAACATATCAGCTTCTCATCTAGCCTTATGCTATGTGTTCTATCATATTTTGAACACAATCATCTTGACTTGGGCATGTCTCAGGGGGTTTTGGTATTTAATCAAAACATGTATCATTTTATTCCCAACAATTTCCCCTTTTTTGATGATGCCAAAACCTACACATTCTATGCAAAAGTGACTTGTCTACACCTATTACATATATCTTCAG
Organism: Galeopsis tetrahit; assembly: GCA_963675135.1. NCBI lineage: Eukaryota > Viridiplantae > Streptophyta > Magnoliopsida > Lamiales > Lamiaceae > Galeopsis > Galeopsis tetrahit. The sequence continues at coordinate 33,833,444 of OY776127.1, forward strand.
AAGACATGACTAAGGTCATTATTCCTGAAAGGACAATGTGTTAGTGTATTCACTGTTTTTGTTGTAAATAGGTTTCAAGGATAGGCATAGAGAGATTTTTGCAATAATGTATCTTGATTCAAAGGGTGGTTCAACTATCATTCATATAACAATCATTACAGGCATGTTGATAGTTGAAGATAACTTATCAGAGCATGAATTCAAGATAACATTTTACTACAAATACACACTAAACATAAGATCAGAGCAAAACAACTTCTTCACGTATCAGAGCTAATACAAAATATTCCAGATATCTATTCTTGTATCAGAGCAATCTAAACCATATCAGAGCAAACAACATATCAGCAGGTTTGTCCAATACTTCAGCAGATTTGACCACATAGCAAAAGATATCTTCAGATAAGATAATTTTTCATCCAGAAAAAGTCAGAAGACTTAGCCATTCTTAGAGATCATCCTCAGGAGGTGGCACCATCCCATATTGTGCCCACACTCTCCTCTTGAGTTCCATGGCTTCCTGGTTAGTTCCTTTGGGTCCAAGGGTCATCTTGTTCAGCTTCAGAATTTCTGTGAACTCCCTCAGAATCCTTGCTTGGTCAATCCATCCATCAAGCTTTGGAGGCATGTAGATGATAGGCTTGGGAGCATTGAGTTCAATTCTTGCAATGTCAGCAGCTGCAAGTAATTGTTGATACAACTCTCTGTAGTATTCCAGCATGAACTCAGTAAAGGCAGAGTTTGCATCTCCTCCATTCCATCTGTCAATGACATAATAGTCATAGACAAACTCCCTTTTAGCCTCTTCCCATGTATCATTTAGTTGAATTGGCACCCATTTATCCAAGTGTGGATATTTGGTGTCCATTGGGATTAGAAGCTGAGGCTTCATCTTGCTGTAGGTTGCTCTCCTTCTTCTTGGTTTCTGAAAGTTAGCTCTTCTCTTGTCTCTTGCTCTTTGTGCTTCCTCTAACAGATCCATTTTCTCTTGGGCCTTCATCATGGCCAATTTCTGTTGTGTTTCAGGGTCTTTGCCATACCCTTCCTGAAACAACTTTGATGGATCATGAGCTAGAACAGTTGTCTTCTTCTTAGGTTCAGGTCCAAATCCTTCAGCAAATAGTTCTTCAATGTCTTCAGTGGACTTGGGACCTTCAGCACTTTTGGCAGATTCAGAGGACTTGTCCTTTTCAGCAGTTTTGGTCTCTTCAGCAGTTTTGGTCTTCTTTGATGTAGGCTCATCTTCATCAATTCTGAATTCAGGTGGAAGATCAAGATTGTTAGGAAAGTCAGTGAAAGTTTCAACTTGCCTTTTCTTTCCTTTTGCCCTCTTGATCTTTCCTCTAGTTTGGACACCTTAATCACCTTTGTCCAAACCAGACACCTCACCACCTGGTCTCTGCTGTAGCCTTATTCTTTCTTCTTGAACTGAGGCCATAGAGTTCTTTAGTGCAAGTGCCAATTGCTCTTCTTCATTCAGTTCTTCTAAGTTCAGCACTTCTGTCTCTTTTCCTTTTCCTTCAGCAGCTTTGTCTTTCCCTTTGACTGGGCTCCCAATCACCAAGGCACCTTTTGCTCTAGCTCTTTCCCTTTCCCCCTTTTTGGCAGCATCAAAACACTGGGGTTTTAGCTCACTCATAGTTGTGGCCATTAGGGATTGGGCCTGGTTTAGGGACTTCATCTCCTCCAACAAATATACATTTTCATCATGTATATTCTGCATCCTATCACTGCTCAAGCTAAGGAAAGCTAGAACAGGCTTCATCTTTTGTTGAACAACCTCCTCCAAGGTTGCTTTCAGGGATGCATCCAGTTGGGCTTTGAGAAGCTCAGTGAGGTTGGCCACTGCACCTTCAGCAATGTTGGCCAATACCTCTTGGGAAAATTTTTCAGAGGCTGCTTTCACCATAGCTAGCTTTTGCTCTTCAGCTCTTCTCTTTTGTAATGCAGTCTTCTTTCCAAGAGCTTGCTTGACAGTTAGCCTGAGAGCCTTGACATTGGCATTATGATTGTCTCTCAGCAACTTTTGCTCCTTCTTGACCTCCTCTGAGATGGCTTCCATGGTGGATTTGGCATTTTGTACTTCAGTGGAAATGGTTTGGAGACCAGTTTCCACACCACTCATCCTTGCTTCCAGAGTTGGGAGCACAACATCTTCAGAGCCAATGAGCCTCATTTCTACAGATGCTAGGGTCCTTCCTTGCTCATTCAATGCTCCTGATGTTTCAGCATGAGCAGATTGAACTTGATGAGCCAAGAAGTCTAACTTTTCTGATTGCATTCCAAGTAAGGCTTGAGCTGAGCCTGTATCTACTTGGATAGGTGCATCTGTTAAGAACTCATCTGCAAAAATTTGGTCAAGGGAAATGCCTGCAACAGTAGACAGATCAAACAAGTTAGGAAATAGACACTCATCACCCTCTATTTCTTTTATATAAGACTCTGATACATCAGCAGCCTTCTTCTCATTTTCAACTCTTTCTTTTCTCCCTTCTTTAATAGTTTCCTCACTTAAAGGAACAGGCCTCCTCTCATCAAGGGATTCCTGAAGTTCAGATTTGACTTCAAGAATAGCCTGCCCTTCCTCACTTATATCACCCTCATTTGGTGGTACACTCACTATTCTAGTGATCACCACATCTCTCTCATCTACTACTCCCTCTGATTTTTCCACTAACTTCTCCTTTTCAACTCCTTCTCCTAAACCTGCAACATCTCCACCTTCAACAAGGTTCAAAGATGGCAGTTGTGGGGAGATCACTGTGCTTATTTCAACAGCTACTGAGTCATCCTGAATGATTAAGGGCTGATCAGTGTCCAACTCTTCTGACACTGAATAGACCTTAATCAAACCAGCCTCTAGCATAGGAACCTCAACATCTTTAGGCTGTGCCTTGGGTTCAGAAGAACCTTCATTGGCAGATGTGTCTTTGGTTGTGTTACCACCCTTGGTCAACACCTCTGAAGATACAGAGCCTTTCCTATGATAGGTTCTAGGAGGATTTGAAAGTCTGTCTGCTATAGAAGACTTGGGTTGAGAAGGTTCAGGGAGGTTGGCTTGAGGGGTTTCATGAGGGTTGGGGTTAGAAGGATTTGAGGGATCATCAGGGGAATCATCATTATTTGAGCTACTGTCAGGGTGTTTGATTCCCTTAGCTTTCCTTTCTTTCTCCTCCTCAATTTTATCAGCTACTAGCTTTGCAAAACTTTCCTCATCAATGAGAAATCTTGTCTTTGAAACTCCAGCAAAGTTTAGCAATCTGTTCTCCTCTATTTGCCACCAGTTTGCACCCTTATCTTGGATGACTTGTGATATCTCCATCATAGACTTGTCTTTTACATCAACAAGCATCCTTAGATCATGAAATGTCTTCTGAATTCTTGGAAATTCAGCAAGTTGTGGATACAAACTGTCCACAGTAGCTTTTGCTCCTCCTCTGAGCATACTTTCATAAGTATACTCCTCCTCATCTCCACTTGAGTGAGGACTTTGGGTTATAGGGGAGTTGGCTCTGGGTTCTCCTAGAGTGGCTTCAGGGAGGTTTAATTCAGGGATGTTTGCTTCAGAAGGGTTTGGTGCAGTAGAAGGTGCTTCAGTTGCTTTTGAGAGCAATGGGTCTGAAGGGGCTTTACTCAGGGGGGTTGGCTCATTGAGTGCATGTTCTAAGAGCTTTGAATAATTGAGCATGGATGAGTCAAGGGGAGACAGGAGTCTTGTCTCATCTACTGCTAAATCTGCAAGCACATCAATGCCACTTCTTTGCATACTCCCTTCTGGAGAATATCTCTTAGTGAGATCTACAGGGGTAAAGGGTTGGTTGGAAGGGGTAACATGGGTTTCAGGGGAGTTGGGCTCAGGATTCTGAAACTCATGGATGTTGGCCTCTAAAGGTTGACCTTCAGGGATCTTGGATTCTGGAGTTCCAGAACCAGATGAGTTGGTCCTTGACCTAGATTTGGTCCTGCTTTCAGCTCTGCTCTCTCTGAGAGCCAATTGTAGTGACCTTTCTTCCTGCATCTCCAACACCTTTTCAGTAGGTTTGGCCCTTCTCTTGCTAGCCCTACTGCTCCCACTTCCTTCACCTTCCTTTTTAGGGACAACTTCCCTGATCCTCTTATCTCCTTTCTTCTTCTGCCTTGTCTCATTATACTTCAACCTCAACTCTTCTGAGTGATCAGAAGGCACACTTACTCTCTCTTCTGCCACTTCATCAACTTCAGCTGATGCTCCTGAGGCTTCTCCTGAAGATAATTGAGACATTTTCCTTGTTTTAACAGCTCTGGCCTTGGTTCTCTTCTTCATCTTAGGCTTTTCTACAACCTGTTCTTCAGCAGGTTTGGCCATAAGCATCCTTCTTTGCTCAGTTTTCTTGCTGAGCTTCCTGAACAGAATCTTTTGGGCTGGAAGGGGCTTTGCAAATGTTTGCATCTGAGAGTAATGGGAGAATCTCTCAATTAACAAGCTTGCCCTGGTGCAATACTTGAGTTTCCCTTCTAGCACAACTTTGTTGTGAGCTTTCACTTTGAATTTAGCCTTTTCCTTCATCATCTCAGACATGATGAAGGTTCTCCAATCAAATTTGATGCCTTTGTCACTAGCATCAATCACAGCAGCCATGATTCTGATTCTTGGATGGCTGACCTGCTCCAAGCTTCCAGTGTTGCTCAAGAGACTCTTAGCAACTACCTCAAAGAGGTTGAGAAATTTTGGCTTGAGAGTCTTCTTGTTTTGAGTTGAAGAAATGGGGCCTGGAACCAATAGCCATTCTTGAGCTATTTCATCTTCATGGCCAGTACCATAAACTTCTGGATTCCTTCCCTCATTAGGCAATCCAAAGGCTCCTTCAATATCTTCTGAAGAGAATTTCACTCTATGAAATCTCTCTTCTTCCTCTCCTTCTGCAGTATATGACAACCTTGTGGAAACTTCACCATCTGCAGGTTGACCTCTCCACTTGAGAAAGGCAAAGAATTCAGCCATGTAACCTTCCAAGCATGAACTTGGTCTTTCCTCCATGAACTTTTGCAAACCAGCTCTTCTCAGCCATCTTAGAGTTGGTTTGATCTCAGGATCCTCACTCTCAAAGGATACTATGGGCTCAAAATGAAGGTTGTTTTTGTTGCTCAGGTAGCCAAAATCAAGGTCTAGAGCCTTGTTGGAGAAATCAATGAGCATCTCTGGTCTAACTTTGGGGGCCATTTGAAAGTTACAGAGAAAAGTTTGATAGAGATTGAGAGAGTTTGAAGAAATTTAGAGCTAGGGTTTCGAATACTTGGGGAAGAAGTGTTTGAGAGGGATCTTAAGACTTGTGAATATTCTAAAAAGAATGTTTGTCAATGAGTTGGTGAAGTCTTGATGCAATTCAAAGGTGAACAAAAATGGAAATCCAAAATGGACGGCTAGGATTGATTTCAGGGGAGTTGGCCAGTTTTGATCCAATGGTCAAAAACCAATGTAACAGTGAAAGAACTGTTTTATTCAAAACGTGGGTGGTTTTTAATGTTTGTTTAAAGCTGGGGGTTTTTCGAGATAGATCATGTCCCAAAAAGTTTAATGCAAACAAGAGTTAAATCTTAGCATTTAATGCATGGAAAGTGACCTTTTGGGTGGGAGACAAATTAAATCCCAGAAAGGTGAAAACTGTATTTCAATGGGACAGATTTCGAAATAGGCTTTGATCACCTAAAATAGGTGCATATCATACCAAGATTTGGTTTGATAGCCAAGACAACTTATCTGACCCTACATGGACAAGTATCCTGAAAAGATGTGGACAAGTGTCCTGAAGAAGTAAGGTCATCTTTTCTGAGTTTCAGTAGACTTGACCAAGTCTGCTGAAGTTTGAGTTTATTTCCCCCTTAATGAATGAACTTCTTTGGACTCATTTGTCCTACTTCCCTGGATCAAGAAGACCCAACTCTGCTGATAATTCCAGGAACCTTGCCTCTGCAAGTGGCTTAGTTAGTATATCAGCTTTTTGATGATCTGTGTGGATCTTCACTAACTTAATATCCTTCTTTTCCACATGATCTCTAATGAAGTGATGCTTGATGTCCACATGTTTGCATCTTGTGTGCAAGACATGATTTTGTGATATAGCAATGGCACTATTGTTATCACAGAATATTGGCACTTCAGTAGAGTTGACTTTGTAGTCTCTGAGTTGTTGTCTCAGCCAAAGGATTTGAGCACAACAACTTCCAGCAGCAACATATTCAGCTTCAGTGGTGGAGGTAGCCACTGTGTTTTGCTTCTTGGAAAACCAAGATATGAGTTTGTTGCCTAAGAATTGACAAGTTCCTGAAGTGGATTTTCTGTCAATTCTGCATCCTCCATAATCAGCATCTGAGTAGCCAGTTAACTCAATATTGTCATCAGCAGGGTACCAAAGGCCTAGATTTTCAGTGCCTTTGAGATACCTCAAGATCCTCTTTGCAGCCTCAAGATGGCTTTTCTTAGGATTTGCTTGAAACCTTGCACATACACCTACTGCAAAGGTGATGTCAGGCCTGCTGGCAGTGAGATAGAGGAGTGATCCAATGATTCCTCTATACTCAGTGGAGTTGGTTGGAACACCAGTTTCATCAGGATCCATCTTCCAATTAGTATTCATTGGGATCCTCACTGGCTTGCTTGATGTACACCCAAATTTCTTGATCATCTCTCTTGTGTACTTGGCTTGGTTGATGAAGATTCCTTCTTTTGATTGCTTGACTTGTAGACCCAAAAAGAAGTTCATCAACCCCATCATGGACATCTCAAACTTGCTTTGCATGAGCTTGGAGAATTTCTCACACAGCTTCTCATTAGGGGATCCAAAAGTTATGTCATCTACATAAATTTGGACAAGCAGGATGTCCTCTCCTTCAGAGATTCTGAAGAGAGTTCTGTCCACAGTTCCCTTGGTGAATCCATAATCCAATAGGAACTGTGACAATGTATCATACCAAGCCCTAGGGGCCTGTTTGAGTCCATATAGAGCCTTCTTCAGCCTGTATACTTGGTTTCCAATCTCAAAACCTGGTGGTTGCTCCACATAGACCTCTTCTTTCAAGACTCCATTCAGAAAGGCACTCTTGACATCCATTTGGTACACTTTGAACCTCTTGTGGGCTGCATAGGCTAGGAAAAGCCTTATTGCTTCTAGCCTTGCCACAGGTGCAAATGTCTCATCATAGTCAATGCCTTCATGCTGGCAGTAACCTTTTGCCACTAGTCTTGCTTTGTTTCTGACAATCACATCATTTTCATTCTTTTTGTTCTTGAACACCCACTTGGTTCCAATAACATCTTGATGTGAAGGTCTATCAACCAACTCCCATACTTCATTTCTGGTGAATTGGTTGAGCTCTTCCTGCATTGCTGTGATCCAATTGGCATCCTGAAGTGCTTCATCAATGTCTTTTGCTCCCTGTTCTGACAAGAAACAACAGAACATAGCACTTTCACCATGAAACTTTCTGGTTCTGACTCCTATACTTGGGTCACCAAGTATCAGATCAGTAGGATGGTCATACAACCAAGTCCTTCTTTTTCTGATTCCTTCAGTAGAGTTGTCCTCTACTGAGGTTGAGTCATTTTGATCATAAAATTCAGGATAATTTAGTGCAGGATCTAATTCAGGATCATAATCAGGGGTGTTGTCCTCAATGTCAGGGACATTGGCATTTTCAACATTTTGAGTTCCCCCTTGATTATTTGACCTATTAACTACCTCAGCAGGAACTGCTTCTTCATTGGTAGTTGTTACCTGGATGTGAACTGGGATTGGCTCATTCAGTTCACCATTTCCATCAGTAGGGTTTGTCTCAGGAAGATTGCCTTCAGGATAGTTGTCCAATGTGGTATGTTCAGGTAGATTGGCTTGGACAACATCTATGAATTCAGTGTCTTTGTCTTTTAGACTCAATCTGGTTGTCCTCTGTGTGATTTCTTCAGGTTCCAAATTATCATTTCTGATCTCAAGGATAGACTCATCAAACACAACATGAGGTGTTTCTTCCACAATAAGGGTTCTCTTGTTGTAGACTCTGAAAGCTCTACTGATTTGAGAGTATCCAAGGAATACTCCCTCATCAGCTTTACTATCAAAGGCTTTCAATTGTTCTTTCCCATTGTTGTGTATGAAACACTTACAACCAAATATATGAAAATATGACACTTTAGGTATTCTTCCTTTCCAGAGCTCATAGGGGGTTTTGCCTTGCCCCTTAGTGATCAAACATCTATTTTGAGTATGACATGCTGTGTTTATGGCTTCAGCCCAAAACCTCTTAGGTAAATTTGAATCAGCAATTAAAGTTCTAGCAGCCTCTTTCAATGTTCTATTTCTTCTTTCTGCAACTCCATTTTGTTGAGGTGTTCTAGCTGCTGAGGTTTCATGAGCTATACCATTAGATGTGCAATACTCATTGATGTATGAATTTATGAACTCAGTGCCTTTATCAGATCTTATCTTGATAATGCTAAGGCTTTTCTCATTTGACAGTCTCTTGAGAAGTTCAGGTAGTTTAACTTGTGTTTCCTTCTTACTAAGGAGAAATACTACCCATGTGAACCTAGAGAAATCATCTACTACAACCAATGTGTATTTTCTACCATTTATGCTTGAAGGGGTGATTGGTCCAAAAAGATCCATGTGTAGAAGTTCAAGTACCCTTTCAGTAGAAATAACTGGTTTACCTTTGAATGAGGCTTTAATCTGTTTTCCCTCTTGACATGGTTTACACACATGTTCTTTTATGAAAACCTCATTAGGTAGACCTTTAACTAATGCATTTCTAGCAAGTTTGTTCATTGATTTGAAGTTCAGATGGTTTAGCCTCTTATGCCATAACCAGCTTTGTTCACTAGTGCACTTAGCAATGAAGCATGCAGCATCAGTAGACTTGTCCCAGTCTTCAAAATACACATTTCCCTTCCTAGTTCCAGTCAGTAAGGTTTGTTGAGTTTTATCCTTGATTAGACATTTTCCACTTGAGAACTCAACTTTAAAATCTTTGTCGCAGAATTGACTGATACTTAGGAGATTATATTTGAGACCAGCTACATAAGATACATTGGTTACTTTGATGTTACCAATCATTAAAGTACCATAACCTTTTGTTGTTTCTTGTGAGCTGTCTCCAAAGGTAACATTTGGGCCTTCTTTTTCAATAAAATCAGTGAGGAGTTCCTTGTTTCCAGTCATGTGCCTTGAGCATCCACTGTCAAGATACCATGCTGTCTTTTTGTTCATGCTCCTCTTTCTGTGGCCCAATGGTACCTGCAATTAGATAGGTTTAGGTACCCTTTGAGTTTTGGGTCCTGAGAGGTTAGCTGTACCTTTAGGAACCCAAACTTGCCTAATCACCCTGATTGATTCAAGGTGGCTAAGTTGTTTTCCTTGTGCATCAACATACACTGTCTTTCCCTTAAATGCCTTTGGGAAAGTATGTGTGAATGTGTTAACTCTGTAGATTTTAGGGGAGTTGTCAACTCTCCTGAACTTATGAGTCCTTTGTGCAGCTTGATGAAATCTTTGAGGAAAGGCATTTTTAGGACCATTACCCTTTGGCATGAAGGGTTTTGGTTATCTCATTTTATTCTGCCTTTAAGGATAGTTTTCCTTAGGTCTATTCAGCTGAGGCTTTCTCAGATGAGTTGGCCTAGGCTGATTATACCTTGGATAACTTCTCTGAACATTGTTCAGGAGAGTTGCCCTTCCATTGGGTCTACTCTGCTGACCAACATTCCTCTTGTGTTCAGAAGCCTTGACCTTTTCCAAAGGTTTGGGTCTAGTCTCCTGAAGCACTAGAGTAGGCATTTCATTCATTTTGCCCTTTCCTTTGTTCAGTGGCTGAATTATTTCATTTTCAGCTTGTTGTGCTACTGATTTAACAAAGATTTTCTTAGTGTTACTTGTAGAGGCAACACTAAGACAAGGTGAAGATTCAAATGGATCAAAACCTAATCCACTTCTTTGAGCCATAGGTCTTTGATAACTCTGAATTTCCTCTATTGCTCTAGAGGACTTGTTCAAAGCAGACATCTTTAATTTCAGGCTCTCTTCACTTGATTTAAGAATATCATATTCATGTGAGAGATTTTCAAACTTGGCATTTAGAATTTTTAGTTCAAAGTCTTTTCTTTTCTGAGAAAGTAGTTGATTGTCAATCTCCTTTTGTTGGTCAACTATCCTGAGATTTGCTTCCTTAAGCTCTCTCAAGGCTTGTTGATACAACTCAGTAGATTTGACATCAACAGCTATCTCAGAGTTCTTGGTAAGTTCAATAGCCAATCTTTCATTTTCTCTCACACAGTTATCATGAAATTCTTGTAATCTAGTGAAATCTTCCATCAACTTCCCAAAGGAAAGTTTCAAGTTGACTTCACTAGTGTTCTGTGATAAAAATGATGGTGAGCTAGAGGTGGAGGATACCTCATCATCCTCAAGAGCCATGTTGCACACATCATCATCATCATCATCACTGTTTGAGAACAGTCCATCAGAAGAGTTGAAGCTTTCAGCACTATCAGATTCTTCACCAGCCATCATGGCTTTTCTATTGGTGAACTTTCTGTCTCTTTTAGCTTGTCTTTCTCTTCTTTCTTTAGAGCTTAGTTCAGGGCTGTCATACTGGAAGTGCCCTTTCTTTTTGCAATTGTAGCACAGGTCTTCATCATCATCCTTCTTGGATTCATCTCTTCCTTTTGATGATGAGGGATCAGCTCTACTGGACCTTCTCCTATCAGAGTACTTGTCCTCTGATCTCTTCTCTTCAGGCTTTTTGTCCTTGGCCTGATCTTCAGGGGAGTTGTATCTTCTCCTGAATTTGTTGTCTTGGTAGAATTTCTTGTATCTACCAAACCTTGTGTTCAGCTTGTCAAACCTTCTAGCCATCAAGGTTAGTTCTTCCTTCATTTCAGTCTTAGAGACTGACTTTGATGATCTGGGAGTGGGTTGCATTTCAGGTTCAGCAACTTTGGCTTTGAATGCCACTCCCTTGGTAGGATTTGAAGATTCCTCAACAGGTTTTCTTCTATTGAGGTCGAACTCATAGGCTTTGAGATCTGAGAAGATTTGTTGCATGGGCATGGAAGAGAGATCTTTGGTGTTCTGCATCATCACAGCATAGACATCCCACTTTTGAGTGAGACTTCTCAAGATCTTTAGTCCAACTTCTCTCCTGGAGTACACCTTGCCCAATGAGTTGATTTCATTCATCACATCAGTGAATCTACCAGCAAACTTATCAATGGATTCATCAGCTTCCATTGTGAATTGCTCAAACTTTTGCACAGCAACTTGGAGCTTGTTCTCCTTGATCTTTTCTGTACCCTCACACATCTCAGCAAGAGTATCCCAGATTTCTTTGGCTGTGGTGCAATGGTAGACTCTTCCCATGACTGCATCTGGAATTGTTTGATAGAGGGTATTCATGGCAAGATAATTTAGATTATCTTTCCTCTTTTCATCAGCAGTGAAGTCATCCTCATCCTTGGGAATCAGTTCCCTTACATCTGCTCTTTGCTCATCTGTTACCCTGGGTTTAGTTTGGGTAAACACAAAAGGTCCTCTTGTGATTACTCTTAACATATCAGTATGAAGAGATGCAAGATGAGCCCTCATTCTAATTTTCCAGAAATTATAGTTGTCTATTGAGAACATGGGCAATTTATGATGTGAAATGTGATTGACTGGATTTGTGGCCATGTTGTCCAATCCTTGAACAGCAGGTGGAGGAACAGCATTGTTGTTGGCCATATCTCAAGAATAATCAGTTAGTCAACAAGTAATAGATTTCAGATAGAGATCAGTTCAGTGACCACACAAATATGTGAATTTTGAAAATCAAGATGGATTTTCAGAGGCAGTGGTCTTTGAACCCCTGCTCTGATACCACTTGTTGGTCCTGAAAGGAGTATATAACAAGTGTATGGGGGGGGGGGAATACACTTGTATGCAATTCTTTTCAACTTTGATCAAACCAGAGCTCAGCAAGGTTGTCTTGGACAACTCTGCTGAAGATGATTAACTCTTCTAAGATAATCAAACTACTAAGTACTATTAAGTACTCAGTTGAATAACTATCTAGGGGAGTTATATGTGCGGAATAGTGGTTGGCCCTTTAAGTTTAGACTCCTTAAGTTTCTGAAATCACTTTGTCAATCCAAAGTAGTCCAGTTTAGTTTCAGGGAACTTGTCCAAATCAGGTTTGCACAGTCTTTGAATATGTATCTTTTGAAATATCAGTTTTGTGTGCAGTGTTGAATGAATGTAAGTACTTTGTAAGGTAAATCAACACAAGAGTTTATAGTGGTTCAGAGACTCAAGCTCCTACATCCACTTTCCCTGATTTAACAGGATAATTCCTTCACTCTTGGAATTAACTTGTTTTATAGTGCCAAGGTGCACTTGATCAATAACACCACTCCTTGGTGAATTGATCCCTAGGATGTCTAGAGTCCTAGTACCCTCTTCTCAACTCAGAACTGAAACGTTCTTCTCTCAACAGTCAGCTCCTACCACTTCTACTACTACAACCTTCTCTCTTTCTCACTTGAAAGGGGTAAGGATTGAAGTAAGGTTCCAACTAATGAGATATCCTTTACAATGAAGATCAGTGTATAAGGATAGGATATCTCTCTAAGCTCTGTGTATGGATATACAGTGAATTCAGCTTAGAAGAAGTGTTTCAAGACTAAGAATGTCTTTTGGAGACTTTGAATCTTTCAGAATAGTTGCTCAGTTGGATGTAGAATGGATGCTTCAAATGGTCTTCACACTCCTTGTATTTATAGACAAAATGAGGATTTGCCCGTTGGAGAGGCAGCCCCAAATTACTATAAATGTCTTCCTTGAGTTCTTCAAACTAGAAGACAGATTCTTGATAGTGACATGTCCTTATTTGGGTAATAAACGGCTTGTAAGACTTTGTCTTCTTTCTGCAGCACTTTTCCCAATGTTTGACTTCTTGTTAGGACTTGGACATGGCTTCTGAAGGTTGATCCTATGATAGGACAACATTCCTTATCAACAGGACAACTCTCCTTATCACTATCAGCATTCTTGCTTATCAGCAAGGTTGGCTTGCTCTTCTTCAGATGACTTGTCTCTTTCCCTTTATTTCATTTCAGGTTGATCTTAGCATGCTTCAATGAGGTTCTTTAGGGTATGGTTGTCTCTAGCTTCTTCAGCATAGTTGACCTTCAATCTTTAAAGCATCTGTTCTGATTCAATCTTGTTGAGACAACTCTTCTGGACAACTCTCCTGATCAGCATACTTGATCTTTTAACATCAGAGCTTTTCACATAGAGTTGACTTCTCTGGACAACTCTCCTGATCATAATATTTGATTAATCTTGTCCTTTTGAGCTTTGCAATCTTCTTCTTGCATAGAAATAACTCTTCTGGACAACGTTCCTGATCAAGGCCTTTGGTTTCATATGGAGTTTTTCTTGTCCTTAGAGTTTGTTCCAGACTTTGAGCCTTGAGGGGACTTGATCTTGATCATTTTGAAGTCATAGGTTCCCCCTCAACTTGTGCATCTAATCATCTAAGAGCTGCCTAACATATCAGCTTCTCATCTAGCCTTATGCTATGTGTTCTATCATATTTTGAACACAATCATCTTGACTTGGGCATGTCTCAGGGGGTTTTGGTATTTAATCAAAACATGTATCATTTTATTCCCAACAGTTACAACAATAACTTTCACAACGAAACTATAAACGAGGCAGGTGCCAAGTCTAGAAAATGAACTAAGTGTATAAATTATACACTGTCGAAATGCCTAGTCTATCTAATGATTACACTCTCAATAGATAAGAAGACACACAGTCATACGGGTGGTATACAACGTATGAACTAAAATGTAGAACTATTGGCCACAATTTCCTAACAGGGATGAACGCTCGGTCTAGGATATTGATCGAATAGAGCACACTGAATTATGAAGCCTTCAATGGGTATTTATAGATGTGGGATACGAATTCTAGAGGCTTCCACATTGAGGTCCTATTTTTTAGGAAACTCAACTTCCACAACTTCCATGATCTTTCTAGATCCTTCTAGCATGCTCCAGGTCGTTCCAAATGCATCTAGGCTGTTCTAGCATGTTCTCCAATGTTCTGGAATCTTCCAGGTTCCAGATCCTTGTAGAAGTTTCTAGATCCTGCCAGAAATGCGACAACATTTAGATCAACATTTAATGTAGCATTTCAGAAAAGACTTAGAAAAAATCTCGTAAGGTCAAATTAAGATGTTGTTGATAATGTTAAGGCATTTAAGAATTAACAACATCTACAATCTCCCCCAATTTGACCTTTCGACTACAACACACCTGATGCACATATATTTCTATACATACTCAGTTTTATGTACTTAGTTGAGGTTGACATCATTGCTAAGCACTAGTCAAGACAATACCTGTTGTAATCTTTGGATCAAATCAAATGAAGATCAAGGATAATTTCATAATGATCCGTGCCAAAGGATCACAACTATTTCATCCAAAATAGAATAAGTATAAACTATACACTTACTCACAACATAAGTAACTATACTAAGATAATAAGTTGAACTGGAAGAATTAACTTAAGATCTAAGTAAGACACTAACAAAAACAAAATAATAAAAAATCAGAGCAAAGAAGAGTTAACAAAACAAATGCTCAGCAACCTGCAGTAAACACATGATAATCTGTAAACATATTAAGCAAAGGCAGTAAACAGATATCATCAAATGTAACCATAATTTAAGCAAGTTGCAACAAATAAACAAACTAACATCTAAAAAATAAATAACAAGTGTATCAGAATTTCAGAATACTTAAACATTAATTACAGAGATTGAACTGAATAAATGGCATATATTGTTGTGGTAACAGCTGCAGCATCAACTTCCTGCACAGTAGCCATCATGATATATTCAGATCTCCCCCTGTCTAGCTTGTCCCTGTTCATCAGTGTAGATCACCATACAGGGTCTCCATCTCAGCATCTTCATCATCAGCTTCATCCACAAAGTAAGTAGCAGCAAGATGTGCAACTACATCAGTCACAGCAGCATCAGGTTCACCACCAGCAGCAGCAGCAGTAGGAACTCCATCTTCATTCAATTCTTCAATCACCACATTTGAATTTGATGGTTGTGGTACTCCCCTGTTGTAGGTGAAAGCATACTGGACCACCTATCCTTCAGGAACTGGAGCTCATCAATAGTTTCCTGCAAGTGCTTGAGCTGCAATTTGATGAATTCCTGTGAAAGATACACATTACCAGAAATGTTGATATGGATGTTCTCAACATTTGGGGGTGCATTTCTCTGTCTTGATCTGGATGATTCTGGATGATCAGAAGTTGAGGGTCTTTGTTGATGTTCAGTAGTTGAAGGCCTGTGCTGATGATCAGTACCAGGAGCAGTCAAAGGCAGATCAATTACTCTATCCCCAGTGAGTAAGGCAGGAGCTATGGCCAGTAATGGTACTCTCCCCCTCAACACATCAGTTTTCTTGGCAACAAAGTCATGATGCCTCAAGTAATTTGAAATCAGAACAGGATAGGGTAGGTTGCCTTTTTCAGAAACTTTTCCAGTAAATCTCATCATATGGTGAAAAATTGTGAGGCCTAAATTGAACTTCTTAAGCACAGAGATCCTATACATAAGAACAGCTTGGTCTTTTGTGATCTTAGTGGTATTTGTAGTGGGAATCCAGTTGTAGATAATGAGTTTGTATAACACAGAATGTAGGGAAGTGAGGTCTTTGGCTAGCATCTGTCTAGTCCACTTAACTACCCTACCACCAGTTATAGCAGCAATAACCACATCCATGTCAGGTTCTTCATCCACCTCAACATTGGGAATATGCAGAAACTCATTTATCAACTCAGGAGTAAAAGGTACATCCCTCCCCCTAAAGTTTACAGTCCCATACCACTTAGATGATCTCCTACCAGTACTCTTTTTCATGCAAGCATAAAATTCATAAGCCCAATTTGTCAAGAAAGATTCACCAAAATTCACAGCATGCATCAAATTCCTTTCCTCTAAGAAACTAACCATGCCTTTACTTTCAAAATCAGGGATATTAATCCTCTTCTCTATCAGTAGTTTCCTCTTAGAATAAATAGCCAACCTATTCTCTAGAGTCTCAAGAGAATCAGAATTACCTTCCTCTTCAGAAGCAATGTCATTGGAGCTTGATGTGGAGTCTTTAGCAGAGCTTTCCTTCGAGCTGCTTTCTGCACTGGAAGAGCTATCACCACTGCCATCATCTTCAGGTTCTGGTGCAGCTTCCTTTGCAGCAGCAAAATGCTCAGCATTTTTCTTAAGAGAGTTCAGAATATCTCTTAAACACACATCAAAATCAGAATTGGAATCTGATTTTGCAGGTTCATCTTCAGCAATCATCTTGGCCTTTCCTTTGCCTTTGGGATCAGCAGCAGCTTTCTTCCTTCTTTCAACAACAGCCTTCTTAGGTTTCTCAGCAACAGTCTTTTTAACTTTCTCAACAACAACAGCAGCTTCCTCTTCAGAGTCTGTGAACACTTGGATGGGTTCAGCAGCTTCAGCTCCAGCTTTCTTCTTCTTCCTCATAGATTCAGAATAATCCACACGAGTGAACACACGGTATGATCTTCTTCTTTGAACAGGACTCCTCTGTCTTTTTCCTTTCTGCGCATTCTTCTTGAAAGGAATGGGAGCAGATTCATCAGAAACAGAGAGTGAAGAGTTTGTACCGTCTTCAGAGATGTTTGCATCCTCAATTTCAACATCTTCAGGGTCGGAAGTAGCAGTAGCTTCTTCTTCAGCAGTAACTTCCTCATTTTCAGCTTGCGAGGTGTGAACAATAGGTGATTTAGGGCTTTTTGAAGCAGCAGCCATTTGGGCGGTTTGATCAGCCAAATAGCTTGAAATATCCACTGTGATATCTCCAAATGTCATCACGGGCAGATGACCAGTTGTTCGAAGAGAGTCAGACACTTCTTCGATAGCCTTATTGAACTGTTCGACAGTTACATCTTGAGGAATGTTGGTTGTTGGTGGAACGGTTTGATGAGCAGTTTGAGGAGTGGGAGCGGTTGTTGATGGTGTTGCAGAGACATTTGAGTCAGCATTTGACGAGGTTGATTTCTGAGACGCCATGGAAGCAAGGATTTCGAGAGGGTTTGTGTGAGAAGGGGATGAGTTCTTCGAATCAGAGTGAGATTGTGAGTGGGATTGAGGTCGGTTTCCAGCCATTTAAGGGACGGTTGGAATTTCAAGATGGTTTTGAGGAGTGTATTCACAAAATTTGAGAGATACACGGCCAGTAATCAATTCTGCAGAAGCTTAGTACTTAACAAACTCAAAAATCACGATTAGCAACATAACTCACAATTAATTGAGTTTTATAGAGAGAATGTATGTGTAGTTGGAGGTTAACATGATTAATTCCAGAAATAATGTGATAGTGCTCCACATTTTTAGCCACAACCTTGATCATGGTTTAATTAGTGGGAAAAATCCATTTTATTAATTAATTAAATAATTAAGAAATTTCTAGAATAAAGACTAAGTCCAAGCATAATCTGAAAAATAAAGAACGTGGGTTAGTAATATAATTGAATAAATAAAATAAATCTCAATAAATAATTAAATAATTACTACTAATAAAAATAAATTCGAATCAGGCAATGTTGTGCTCAAAACTGTTACAAACACCTCAACACGGTTTTTACATGAATTTGCTTCATTTGTGTTGCACCATAATTTTTTCTTTTTGTGTTATAGCATCTAATTTGTATTGATCCATTGTTCCTGTAGAGTACATCGTAGTAGCGAACTCCGTGCCCCATACTTACTTAATGGATTACAAATATATTGATGTTTTTTTACCAAAGAATCACCTTTTGAAAAGAAGGCATCGTAGTAGTGAACTCCGTGCTCCATAGTTACTCAGTGATTTGGTACATCTTTTAGTATGCTAATAACATTCTTATTTTTATGCATTTGAGAGGTGTAAGACATGTTTATTTTTGCACTACAAGGTTCTTAGATTCGTAGATATTTTACAAAGGAATTATTTAACTAAGTAAGAAATAAATTCAACTTATAAAATTTTACAACCCATGATGTTGTCCCAAATGCTGACGCATTTGTGACAACATCCATCTGAATTTTTCAGATAGTGCTCATGCCAAGAGATTTCCTCAAGATAGAGAATCTCTCATGGTCTAATGCCTTAGTAAAAATGTCAGCATTTTGTTTCTCAGTAGGTATATACTCCAACTTTACAATGTTCTTCTCTACTAAATCTCTCATAAAGTGATGTCTTATGCTAATGTGCTTTGTGAGTGAGTGTTGTACAGGATTCTTAGAAATGTTAATAGCACTAGTATTATCACAAAATATTGTAAGTATACCATTCTCAATACCATAGTCATGGAACATCTTGCTCAGCCACAAGAGTTGTGTACAGCAGCTTCCAGCAGCTATATACTCAGATTCTGCAGTAGATTGTGAAACACAATTCTGCTTCTTGCTGTGCCATGAAACAAGATTGTTTCCCATGTAGAAACATCCTCCACTCGTACTCTTTCTATCATCTATATCTCCAGCCCAATCAGCATCACTGTAGCCAATCAAAATGTTGTTGGTGTCCTTAGTATACCAGATTCCAAGGTCACTTGTACCTGCAACATACTTGATAATCCTTTTCACAGCATTCAGGTGAGATTCCTTTGGATTAGCTTGGTACCTAGCACAAACACACACACTGTACATAATATCTGGTCTACTAGAGGTTAAATACAGTAAACTACCTATCATGGATCTGTAAAGTGTTGAATCAACATCTGTTCCAGCACTGTCTTTGCAAAGTTTCAAAGAAGATCCCATAGGAGTTTTCATTGGTTTTGAATTCTCAAGACCAAATCTTTTAACCAAGTTCTTAGCATACTTACTCTGGGAGAAGAAAATACCATTGCTGCATTGCTTGATTTGAAGACCTAGAAAATAATTCAAGTCTCCAACCATACTCATTTCAAATGTTGCAGTCATTGCCTCAACAAATTTACTCAACATTTTATCACAAGTAGAACCAAACACAATGTCATAAACATATATTTGAGCAATTAGTATATCATTTTCAGTGTGCTTAATGAACAAAGTTCTATCTGCCTCTCCTCTAATAAATCCATATTTCAAAAGAAAGTCAGTAAGCCTACCATACCATGCTCTAGGAGCTTGTTTAAGGCCATATAATGCTTTCTTAAGTTTATATACATGATCAGGATACTGTGGATCTTCAAATCCTATAGGTTGTTCAACATATGCTTCTTCATTTAATATGCCATTTAGAAATGCAGCCTTTACATCCATTTGATGAAGTTTAATATCAATAAAACATGCAATAGCTAGCAGTAATCTAATAGATTCTATCCTAGCAACAGGTGCAAAAGTTTCATCAAAATCAACTCCTTCAACTTGGGTGTAACCTTGTGCTACTAACCTAGCCTTGTTCCTAACAATATTACCAGATTCATCAGTTTTATTCTTGAATATCCACTTTGTTCCAATGACATTAGTATGACTAGGTCTAGGAACAAGTGTCCACACTTCATTTCTTTCAAACTGACCAAGTTCTTCATGCATAGCATTAATCCAGTTTTCATCAGTTAAGGCTTCTTTAGCACTCTTAGGTTCAATTTCAGATAAATAGCATTCAGCATTTACAACATTACACATAGAAGACATGCATATTGTTCTTACCACATCTACCTTGTTTGATCTTACTCTTCCTCTTGTTTGCACTCCAACTGTAGCATCGCCTATGATCTGGTCAGAAGGATGACTTTTGCCTATTCTTGAAGAGGAATTTGTTTTGGGGATGTACTGATCATTCTGTGAATTTACAGCTGACTGTTCTGTAGATGTTGACCTAGATGTGTTAACATTTGGTACAACATTTTCAGACTTCAGTGTATTCTCAGAAGTGTCAGTAACCTGTGATACATCTTCTTCATCTTTGTCATCTGTAAGACCTTTATCATCATCAAACACAACGTTAACAGATTCTTGAACAGTGTTATTTCTAAGGTTATAAACTCTATAAGCTTTACTATTTCTAGAATAGCCTAAAAAGAAACCTTTATCACTTTTAGAATCAAACTTATGAAGTTGATCCCTATCATTCAGAATATAACACACACAACCAAATACATGAAAATATTTCACATTAGGTTTTCTGTTGTTCAAAATCTCATAAGGTGTTTGATTAGTACCAGAACGAATAAAAACCCTATTAATAATATGGCATGCCGTATTTAATGCTTCTCCCCAAAATTTCTTAGCAAGACATTTGGATGTAAGCATAACTCTAGCCATTTCTTGTAAAGTTCTATTCTTTCTTTCAACAATTCCATTTTGTTGTGGAGTTTTAGGAGATGAATATTCTTGCAAGATACCCTTTTTTTCACAAAAATAATTAAACATGTTGTTTTCAAATTCCCTACCATGATCAGTTCTAATACGGCCAACTTTCAAGTTAAACACATTTTTGAACCTCTTATAAAGAATTTTAAATGCAGCAAATGCTTCAGATTTGTCTCTCAAAGACTCTACCCAGGTATATCTAGAAAAATCATCTACCACAACTAAGGAATACCTCTTTCCTCCAATGCTTTCAGTTTCCATAGGACCCATCAAATCCATGTGCAGTAATTCAAAGCATCGATGTGTAGTACAATGTGACAGCATTTTGTGTGACATTCTTACCTACTTGCCTTTTTGGCATGGTCCACATACAGTGGTGTTGTGAAACCTCAGTTCTGGAATTCCTTTTACTGCATCTGCTTTGATTAGCTTTTTCATTGCTCTGTAATTTGCATGACCCAATCTTTGATGCCATAGAACATTTTCATCATGTTTTGACAAGTTACACATATTTGTTCCAATAAGATAGCAATTATCAGCTGACCTAGTACCAGTCATGACACAAACTTCATCTTTATTAAGAACATAACATGAATCTTTATCAAATTTCACATGCAAATTATCATCACAAAGTTGACTAATGCTAATCAGATTTGCAAGTAAGCCATCAACATGTAATACATTTTTAAGCTTAGGAAAACCTTCAACATTCAAAGTTCCTTTACCAACAATCTTTCCTTTAGAACCTCCACCATATGTAACACTACCACTATTCAAGGTCACATAATCAGATAAGAAATCAATACGACCTGTCATATGTCTAGAACAACCACTATCAAAGTACCACAAGTCAGGTAGACATGCTTTTAAGGAGGTATGAACAACATTACAGGTAGCTTTTGGTTTCCATGCAGATTTCAAAAACTGTTTACCAGGATGTGACAGTTTCTTATGCAGCATTTTCAAGTTTTTCTGTTCTTCAAACAACTTTATACAGTAAGGACGAATATGACCAATTTTGAAACAGAAATGACAGATATACTTTCTCTTAACCTTGTGAGACTATGTTTCTGCAGATGTTACACCAGATGTGTCAACATTTGCCTTAACAAATTTCACAGGTTTTCTAAATTTATCATAAATAGAAGCAGTAGTACCATCATAACCTAAACCATGATTATTAGACTTACCAGTAGCTATAGCATTATTTACCTCAGAAGCACTCTTGGAATATTTCTTGAAACATAAAGTAGAATTTATCAGTTTCTCCTTTAAGTTACAGATTTCCAGATCTCTTTTGGTAAGAATAACTTCTAACTTAGTGATTGTGTCTGTCAGATCCTCATTCCTTTTATTCAGAGAATCAAGGGTGAGTTTCTGATTCTTCCAATCATCTAAAAACTTTTGGTATTCATTGTCATCAGTCCTTTTTCCTACATCATCAACTAAACCATTAAAACAGTTCAAATCTGGGTGACTCTGTTCTGATGTTGTTGTAGATGTTGAAGCATCAGGTACAGCATCAGAATCTGTTTCATCCAGATCATCATCTGAGGAATCATTATAATCAATTCTGGTAAAATTAGAATATTCATTCTGATTTAATTCATCAAGATCATCATCAGAATCATCACTCAAGGTAGCACTAAAAATCAGTTTTTGCTTAAGTCTAGTATTGGCACATTCATTTGCATAATGACCATAACCAGAACAAGCATTGCATTGAACTGATTTTCGAAATTCAGGATCATACCTTGGTTTACCTTCACTCTTTGATAGTCTTGGTGTGAATTGACCTTTCCTCCTTTCTGGTTGAGGTGTTGATGTGTTGATTTGAATCTTAGGCTGAATGTTGCTAGATTTGTTCACAGATTTCTTAAGAAACTTATTAAAGTGCTTAGTAAGTAAGGCAATGTTGTTAGGATCCTTGAGACATTCATCAAGCAATTCTTCATCCGAATCAACTTCAGTAATGATAGGTTGAATCTCAGAAATGTTTGATGTTTCTCCTTTAAAAACTACAACTTTCTTATTAGCATCATTTTCATCAACTTGATTAGTGTTTATTTCATATGTTCTAAGAATACTCACTAACTCATTTTGACTTAATGTATCTGTATTTTTTGCCTCTTCAATAGCACAAATTTTAGCATCAAATCTTTTAGGAACAGATCTTAATATCTTATGAACTACTCTAACATTAGAAATAGGGTCACCAAGAGAATGTGATTCATTGATTATTTCACTTAACCTTTCATTGTAGGATGAAATGGTTTCATCTTCCTTCATTCGGAGATTCTCAAATTTTGTCCCCAACATTCGAAGCTTAGTCCTTCGAACACTGTCTGAACCCTCACAATGCTCTTGCAACCTGTCCCATGCATCTTTAGAAGTAGAACAGTTAGATATAATTTTAAACATTGAAACATCAACAGAAGTAAAAATAGCATTTAAAGCTTTAGAATTGTAGCTTGCTGTTGTTATTTCATCAGCCGTCCAATCAACTTCTCTTTTGAGTTGAACTTCACCATCTGCGTCTGCTGGTCTCTTTGGAGCTTCCCAACCTGTAAGTACAGTCCTCCAAGCACGTTCATCAATTGACTTGATGTACATACGCATCTTAGGCTTCTAATAAGAATAATTCGAACCATCTAAAACGGGTGGCCTAAGTGCAGTGGATATGTGATGTGTTTCCATTGCTAAACTAAACTAAAAACACACTTGACCAAAGATCTAACCTAGTGTCGTCAGGTATCAGCTCTGATACCAACTGAAAGTGTGTTGTGTGGGGTGTATAGAAGTGTTTAAGTATAAGTAGATAAATGTTGCACAGAATGTTGAGACAAATAGTGCAACACTGGCTCTAACAGAATATCAGAAATTAAGATACACAGCGGAAGACTTGAAACACTAAAAACAAACGAGACACAATGGAAATACTTTTAACATAGATTTTATATATAAAAATCTATGTCTGCCTTATGGCGTAAAATCAATATTTATCTTCAAGTACAAATGTTGTGTGAAATGTTACAACAATAACTTTCACAACGAAACTATAAACGAGGCAGGTGCCAAGTCTAGAAAACGAACTAAGTGTATAAATTATACACTGTCGAAATGCCTAGTCTATCTAATGATTACACTCTCAATAGATAAGAAGACACACAGTCATACGGGTGGTATACAACGTATGAACTAAAATGTAGAACTATTGGCCACAATTTCCTAACAGGGATGAACGCTCGGTCTAGGATATTGATCGAATAGAGCACACTGAATTATGAAGCCTTCAATGGGTATTTATAGATGTGGGATACGAATTCTAGAGGCTTCCACATTGAGGTCCTATTTTTTAGGAAACTCAACTTCCACAACTTCCATGATCTTTCTAGATCCTTCTAGCATGCTCCAGGTCGTTCCAAATGCATCTAGGCTGTTCTAGCATGTTCTCCAATGTTCTGGAATCTTCCAGGTTCCAGATCCTTGTAGAAGCTTCTAGATCCTGCCAGAAATGCGACAACATTTAGATCAACATTTAATGTAGCATTTCAGAAAAGACTAAGAAAAAATCTCGAAAGGTCAAATTAAGATGTTGTTGATAATGTTAAGGCATTTAAGAATTAACAACATCTACAGTAAGCATTAAGCAATATAATTAGTCGATTTTTTATGATTCGATGAAATATAAGTGTTGTAGTTTTTTTTTTTAAATGCACTAATAGGACTAAAAAGGCCTTTAAAAGGCTTTCGGGCAAGACCTATTTGTTAAAAAGGTCAGGCCAAACCTTAAAAAAAAAAACCTATGACAGGCCATGGGCCAGGCTCGGGCCTTAAAAATATTTAACAAGCCAGACTTTTATTTTGTAAAGCCTACCTAGGTCTGACCCATTCCCACCCCTATACACATTACACAAGTAAAATTTCTATTATAAATTTATAACCCTATTTAATGAATGTTATAACTTTTAATGTAATTAATGCATAGAATTATATTAGTAAATGAATTAGAAAATATTACTTTACATGGAAACAAGCCTATCTAAATGGGACATCCATAAAAGAAAAACAAGTCTATCTAATTGGGACGGTGGGAGTATTGTTTAAAACATTACTGATTATTATTATTTTTATGGTACTAAATATTATTGTTTATGGTATTACTGATAATTGTTTTTGGTATTACTGAATATAATTAAATTTGTGGAATTATTTGTTATTGTATAAGATATTACTAATCAATGTTCATGGTATTACTAATTACTGTTCATGATATTACTTATAATTGTTTTTTGTATTATTGAATATAATTAGATATGTGGAATTATTTGTTATTGTATAAAATTTTACTGATTAATATTAATGGTATTACTGATTAATGTTCATGGTATTACTATTAATTGTTTTTGGTATTATTGAATATAATTAAATGTGTGAAATTATTTGTTATTGTATAAGATATTACTAATTATTGTTAATGGTATTACTAATTACTGTTTATGGTATTACTGGTTATTACTTATTGTATTACCGACTACTCCCTCTGTACTAGTAAAAGTTACCCAACTTTCCTTATTCGTTTGTCCCATTCCTTTTTTGGCAAACTATTCACCCTCACATTTCATTATGTTCTTCTCTCTCTCAATCACATCACCTCTCATACAACCACTTATTATATCATATTTTTTAACCTCTGTGCCCGAAGCTCATGGGGAGCTTTCACTAGGACGGAGTGATTATAATAAAATCATACATATAATATTATTTTGTATTAAAATGAAAAAAAAGTAGGAAACAAAAAAAAACGAAGAAATAAAAAGTCTGGAATAAAAATTGAAAATGGGAAGAAAAATTAAAAAGAAAAAAAATTGGGAGTTGTGCCTAATTTCAATAGTTTTTTTTAATTATGTTTTACAATTTTTTTCTAAAAATATGGGTGATTTGGTGGTGAATCAACGGTAACTCGGCAATGACTCGGCTGTAGATTGTAAATGTATAAATTAGGGTTGATTTTATTATATTTTGTGTAAATTAATAAAAATATAATATAGTCTTTTAAATGTAATTATTTTTAAAAAAAAATATTTGGGGGTAAACTCATAAAATGAGCGGGTGCAGATAACTATGGTAAAAAAATAATTTGGGGTGAACTCATAAAATGAGCGGGTGTAAATAACTGTTGTAAAAAAGAAATGATTTGGGGTGAACTCATAAAATGAGTGGGTGCAGATAACTATGCTAAAAAATAATTTGGAGGTGAACTCATAAAATTAGCGGATGTAGATAACTGTTGTAAAAAAATGATTTGGGGGTGAACTCATAAAATGAGTGTGTGCAGATAACTGTAGTAAAAATATAATTTGAGGGTGAACTCATTAAATTAATGAGTACAGATAAAATATAAATAAATAATTAAAATTAAAATCAGGGGGTACGGTACATGCGAGTGTACCCAAATATCACCCTTTATTTATTGCAAGATAGATTTTTATTATTATTAATTACTCCCTCCGTTTCGTGATTATTTGCACGGTTTTATTGATACACTTTTTAAGAAAAGTGAATTTAGTGGTTGGTGATGTAAAATAAATGAGGGGTATTTTGGGTGATTTGATAAGGTGTAAAATGAATTTGGTGAGGTGTAAAGTAAAATGTATGTAAAAAAAAGAGTGACAACTTTGAAAATAAAATGATGTTGAGAGGAATTAATTTTGTTGAGTATTTTCATATTAAGAGTGTTCAAATAATTACTGAACAGAGGGAGTAATTATTAATGTACTAATTAATACTTAAAAAATATAATCAATCAAAACTATATTAACAACATTTGTTTATTTTAATATGAATTTTTTAAAATTAATAAATTATTAATGTACTAGTATGTAATATATAAAAATATAATCAAATAATATTGTTTTTTGAGAATATTTAGACAAAGAAAAAAAATAATGAAAAATAAGTTAAAAGGCACGTGAAAAAAAAAAAAAGAAAGAAAAAAAATATTAATGCACTAGTATTTAATATATAAAAATATAATCAATTAATATTATTTGATCCCATGACGTTGGGCAAATCTCTTTTAATGGTTTACCAATAGGCTACAAGTATCAAATCTTATTATAATTCACAGTCCTTTTATTAATTCAGTTTTATTATGGTATGATTCATATTGTAAAATGGATTCAGTTATATACATATTTACCGTTTACTCAAGAGTGCAACTCATTTTAAAAATTCCTTACATTTCATTGTAACATACCAAAGATTAAAATCACATAAGAAATATCTTTTTCATTCCTTCTCAATACCAATCATAAGAATTACTCTGTACTATTCTTTATTTCATTTTTTTTCATCATCATTTCATTCTTAAGTTCATTACATTCAACCCTAATATCATTTCATCATACCAATCCTGCCATAAATAGTTTATGTTGGGTTATTATTATATTTGTAAATTTTTGGCTAAGAAATTAGGAAACATCAAACTCCATGCCTCATTAGTAACAAATATATCAAGTCGTTCACGAATAAGCGCTTGCCCTCTACGTTTGTTGTACCAAGTAAATTTAGGGCCTTTAGTATGTAATGTTTTAAGTCCATTATTAGAGAGTGCATTCTGAAAGCATTGCATACTTTTCAAAGTTTTAACAGCTCCACCAGTTTTTTCAGATTGAAACAAAATTTCATTAAAATCGCCTCCAACTAGCCATGATAATGGAGTTGTGGAGTGATAGGTTAACAATTTTTTTAACAAAAGCCACGATTGTTTTCTCAAAGCAGTCAAATGATGTCCATAAAAGCCAGTGAAACGCCAACTTAAAGCATCCGAAATAATAGAGACATCATTGTGGTCAGGAGAAAAAGACAACACCGAAACAACCCATTCATTCCAAAACAAAAGGAGCCCACCAGAAGTACCCTTAGCCTCAACACAAAAGCAGGAAGAGAAACCTAGTCTAGACCTAAGAACATCCACATAGGTAGACTGACATTTAGATTCACATACGAACAATAACGAGGGACGGTAAAGCTTAACTAACCTACCTAAACGATTGAACGCACGAGTACTACAAACTCCTCGTGCGTTCCAGCAGATGACACTCATTCGCCACGGCGGGGCTGATTGACCTCAGCCTCCGCCATACCCTAATCCTACCCATCCTCCTCATAGTCCATATGTTCCACCAGGCTTCGAGCTCTCTTGCTTGGCCCTCCAAGATCTTCATGCCACCCCCTCAATGGTTCCCAGAAACTTCTCATCAAATTGAACTCTTTGTTAAAAACTCTCTTCTTACAGGGAATCATATTACTCTACACCGAATCCAAGTCCTCCACCTGAACAATCTCTTTACCTTTTGCCTTTATACCAGCTCTCATATTGAGATCAAAGGCCCTTCCCACCATCTGAGCAGATCTTGCTCCATTCGCTTGCCCGAAAAAAGGATCCGTGCAAACCCTATGTTCGTATTCCGCCGGAACAATGAATGCCAACGGCTCCAGCTCTAACCCCGTGCGTGGATCAACATTCTTAGCCATTAGGTTATTCCTCTCCTACCCCAAAAAGAACGGCTTTCTTGGTACCTGCAAAAGGTCAGTAAAACTATGCACAACTGTGTGTCTCGGACTAGAAAGAGCACACATGAGTCTTGCCTCTTCATTATCCGTCACCGGCAGAGTATTGTTCACAATGGGCCGGTTCTGCTCAACGGCCGGCGCCTGACGCTCCAGCAAACTTTTGATCATCTGCATGTCTCTCTCCGGGATTCCATTCTTCACATCCGCTTTCAACCACATCGGAAACTCTCTATTTTTGACACACCACTGTTCCGTCCGACCAATCGCCTCCACACAATATTTTTCAACGTGATCAAGCATGCCACATAGGTAACAGAAGTGTGAGAGCCTCTCGTACCGGAAAGCCACCGCCATACTCTCCTCCTGCACCGTAACCAAAGAACATCGACAAAGGGGAAGCTGGACATCAATGGCTACTCGGATCCTCAAGCACTGTCCCCATGCAACATCATCCTCGTCCGTATCCACTTCCAGCACCCCTCTAATAACCGCTCCAACCTGATGGCCCACAGCTTTTGTTATTGCATGGATCTGCAAGCCATGGACTTGAACCCAAAAAGGAACATATCGTAGTTGAATCTCAGAAGGCCTTTCATACACATGCAATCTCCCCATAACCATCACTGATCTGCGAAAGTTCCATGGTTTCTTATGAAGCACCATCTCTTTTTCTGTTTCTTCCGAGAAATCCAACAAATACACTCCTTCACCGACAGTAGAAATCCTAAGAGAACCTGTCAGTTTCTAGATTCTCTTGAGAGCTTCTTGAAACTCCAGTAGCCCCACCAACTTCATAACAATGGCCGCCTTAGGTTTCTGAAGAAAGCTGCTCTTAACCACCGTATTAGTAGTTTCCCTCATTGAAAGAGAGAAATTTTTAAACATATCACTCAGAGAATTAGTCATACATTTGGAAAGGGAGTGAGGGGAGAAGGCAAAGAGTCTAGAATAGAAAAGTTGTAAGGAGAAAATAGCCTCCGAATGATTGATTATAAAGTGAGACAAAAATGAGGAATCGAAGTAATAAGCGTGTCCCACTCTCCATAGAACGATTTGGGATAGATTTTGTGATAAATCATAGCAAATCGGAGAGGAAGAAACGTAGATGCCACGCCGAATAACCAGTTGGACAGCAAGATGGCAAATATATAAAATCATTATCCGTCTCAAATCCGACGGGTATAATGTAATATATATATATATAATTTTTTTTAAATATATATATATATCTATACGGGTCGGGATCGGGATCGGGTATATATAAAATCATTATCCGTCTCAAATCCGACGGGTATTGTTTGATCGGATAATTAACCAACCCGAAACCCGTTTGACCGGGTATTTACCCGTCCCGTGCGAGTCCGAATTTTTACCGTCTCATTATCATCCCTAAGAAAACCAATTTAAATAATGCAGTAGGAGATGTTAAACAGCAAGAGATCCCGAAGAAAATGAAAACTTGTTTTATTGGAAGTTTTAAAAATATAACTTAATAAAAGTTGATATACATATGCATAAAACATGAGGCATAACACACCTTAAATCTACACATAGACGCAGTTGAGTTAAATAATTCAAGATTCAAATTAAAGAAAACATGGTCAAATATTTCTAAAAAATCCTATTTAAAATTCAGCTATTAGATTTTCTAGCTTAATATTTCTTCTGGAAATGCGCAGCAGTGTTTTCCACATGCCTCACATTTATTTGGTAATTCAACACTACTTCAAACAAGAGTAAGAAAAGTGTTTTTTTTTTTTTTAATTTAGATATTATATAAAAAAATATTTATTTATCAAAAAAAAAAAGAAAAAACAGAAACACTATTTTTCCATGCATATGCCTCACATTGTTGATGAATTTAATGATAATTAGAACTAATAGATACTCCTATATACGTATACATATGATGTCTAGTCAATATATTTTCTGGGTATGTATAATTAATTTTCGTCCGCATTTTTAAATTGTATTGAAGAGTTTAAATTGTGTGAGTCCAAATTCAACTTTAACAAAATTTATTATTAGCATTGTATTATTGCATACTTAAGACAAATTCTGAATTTTTTTCATTTTAATCTTTAATCCAATATTTTGACTCAATATATTGAAGTTTAATTTCAATGGTATAAGTGCAAACAATTGCACCCAAATATCACACTCTATTTAAATTAATACAAAACGTGACATATATATGCATTAAAAATAATCTAGATTGTCTCTTCAAATATTTATTCCCAAATAACAAAATAAATAAGCTGAAATACCAAACGTTCTTTACTCAAAATTACAAAACATTATACCGATTCAAGCAAAAATAATCATGTAAAACATTAATGTTTTATGTAGATGAAAAATAAATTGACCGTTGGAATGAGTAATTAATCAAATCCCCTAGTCCAAATACAACCTACTATTTTCTTAAACCACTCATTAATCTTCAGGCTCGACCTCCTCAGCACGGTGGAAATTGCGGTGGCGTCCACAGGCAACGCAGGAGAGCGCCGTCTCACTCCCCTCGGGACCAGGGCCAGCAATGAACTCCTGACAGCCATCCCGCACAAAGCCTCCAACGATGTGAGCCGCGTGGTTCCTCTGACATTCGGCATACCGAACCACGGTTGGCGTCCGCTTGGCCTTGACATGATTCTTCTTCTCAACTAATTAAGAGCAAGAGACGTTTGTACGTAAAAGATTAATAATATGAAGAAGCTAGCTAGTTGTGCATGTGTGTAAGGCCTTAGATAGTACGTGGGTTTAAATAGTTGTTACAATGAGTCCATCTACGTACACAATCCCAAGGATTATTCTAAAAGTTATGCATGCTTTCCTTAATTATGCATGCGATGCACAAAGGAAATTATAATAAAAAGGAAATACGTTTAAAAAGGGAATGAAATGCACAAGGAAATAATAATTCTTCAACCTTAATTGCTTCCATATATGATATTTAGACCTGTCAAGACGGGCCGGCGGGGCGGGGCGGGCCAAAACCGCAAAAGTCCGCCATTTGGCGGGGCGGGGCGGGCCAACCCGTTTATCAGGCGGGCTGCCAAAACCTCAACCCAACCCAAAAATAGGCGGGCTGCGGGTTTTGGCGGGCCAAATTTTTTTAATTTTTTTTTACAAAATAATTATTAAATTCATCAAAAAACATAAAAAATTACAGTAATATATAATTAAGAACAGTAATATACTCTTTTGTACACAATTTTGGTCCCAAATTTTTTAGTCTATAATTAAGAACATAAATATTCATCAAGAAAAAGGTATATTTTCAATCTATTATATATAAAAGGAATAAATATGAAACAGTAATATATATATTATGAGTAAGAAATTCAAAAAAAGAAGAAAGAGAGAAAAAATGCGGCCGCTCTACAGTTTTTGCTTTTAGTTAGGTTTATTATATATTATTTTTTTTATATTTTTTAATTAAATAAAATATTTTTTTTTAAAAATTCAAAATTGGCGGGCCAGCCCGCCAAAGCCCGCCCCAACCCGCCTAAGACCGCGGCCCAAACGGGCCAGCCCGCCTGGGCCCGCCTCCTAGCGGTCCTAGAAAATCTTGGCCCAACCCACTGTTTTAAGTGGCGGGGCGGGCTAGCCCAACGGGCCCAACCCGTTTTGACGGCTCTAATGATATTGCATCTAATTCAGAATTTCCTAATTATGTTTCATTATAAATCCTAGCCTGCAATCAACAATGGCAGGTTTATATAGCGAAAATTATTTTTGTATAAGGGGTGTTGCAAAAAACAAAGAACCTCAACTTAGGGAGTGTTAGTAAAAAAATGACCGCAACTTTACGGGCTGACAATATTATGCATGTAACTTCTTTTTTTTTCGCAGTTTCAGGTCAAATTAGCTCGAATAACCCAATTTCGGGCTGATTTTGCATGTGAAAGTCACGTAAGACCCATTTTTTCGGGCCGAACTTTGGGAAGTAGCAAAGAGAGGACCGCAACTTTATGGTCTAGCAAAATTAGACTCGTAACTTCTATTTTTTTCGCAATTTCAAGCTAATTTCTTACGTAAGACCCATTTTTTAGATTGAATGTGTATCTGGACCCATTTTTCAGGATAATTTCACATACCCTACAACATTTGCACCTTCAACCCCCACTGTCTTGCTACCGCCACAACTCTACTCCACTATCATACTGCAAACTACATCCTCACGACTGGGGATGTAAACAAATCACATAATTTTGGACGATTTGGTATTCATATTCAAAATTTTATTATTCTAATTCGTAAACGAACTTTTTTTTATTTGATTGGTAAAAAATAAAAAATTATAATATTTAATTCGATATTCGTAAATATTCGATTATATTTATTATGTTGGTTTATATGTAACCAACAATGGCTTACAAAATAGTTTAGACGAAAATTAAAAGACATTAAAGGAAATTACAATGTCTAGCTTCGAAATCTTCAACTTTCCAAAAGATGCAGCTTTCTTCATTAGGCAGCTTCTAGAAATAGCATGTCCGGTTTTCCTTGAATAGCAACACTAAAGAAACAAAAAAGAAGTTAAGGAAAAAATAGTCGAGTCAAGGTTATACCTTTTCCCGTAAAACAAACACGTCCCGGCTAGTGTTCACGGTTTGACGAGATGTTTCGAAAGGTAAAACGGCTTCGTCTTTGCACGAGCAACACCGCAACGTACAAAGCTCTGACGAACTGAAACAAGTCTGAACTAGACTGCACTCTAAAATGCAATGCAGAATGCTGGAAAACGGGATGCAGTTTTGCTGGAAATTTCAAGTATTTTATGCTTGATTAAATTGTGTATTTTTCCAAAACAATGCACTCCTATTTTTAGGTAGTGCCACTCAGGTAGGGAGCAGCCGGGCATTTATGGCAGTAATTGCCACCGCATTATGTCAGAAATGGTAACTGCCATTTTTGTAACCTCCAAGCATTAAGACCTCCGTTTCAGGAATGGTAACTTTCATTTCTGTAACCTCCAAGTATTAAGACAGCAGTTTCAAATTCAAATTGAGATTATTCCCTAATAGAGTCATATCACAACCCCTTAAGCAAATAGAAACTCCAAGTTTTAAATTTGTCTAATAGAGTCAAATTAAAGCAAAAAAACCCAAACTACCCTTAATATACATACAATTCATTATTTTCGAAAATTAATCAATAAATCAAATTTTAAATTCCTGAATTTGTGCTTTTAAATTCGCAGCTCATCAATTCCTTAATTATAGGGCATATTATCAAAACTTTCTGACTTTTTCAAATTCAATTTCTTAGATTTCATTTTGTTGAATCAATCAATGCAGTAATCCAAATAGGAAATTCATATCATCATATCATCAAATCAAAATCGGTTGAATAGTATGTATCTAGCATTTTAATTTCTCCATCATATCATCAAAACAAAATCGAAGAAATCCACCATCGCCATGACAGATCTTTTTTTTTCTTACTCCATTGTCGAAAATTCGATTTAGTGGTGACAGGTCAGCGACAGCGTGCCCAGGACGAAGGGACCCTTCGTCTTCACACAAGGCGCGACGGGTAGGCTGCCGGAAGAGGAGGATTTGCAGATCGGTCGAGGGATTTGCAGATCGCGGTCGAGGGAGTTACAGGCGGCGACGGTTGACAGAGTTGCAGATCGTTGCGCGCAGCGCTCACTCCTACTTCTTTTCCTATTCATTTTTTTTTTGTTTTTGATGTTGCTGATCTTGCTATAATGATCGACAATGGAGATCGTATTTATGACTAGGTAATATTGAGTGTTTTTTTTTTTTTTTTTTTTGATTTTCTGGTTGGAATATATCAATTTCAAAATGCCCCATTCTCTCTTCTCTTGTTAATCTGCATAATTCTTTATGACAATGTGATATGCAAAAATAGTGCATAAAGTTATGCATAAAATAGTGCAAAAATTAGAGTATGTGATTAATGTGATATGCAAAATAATCATCATACTTCAATCGAATGCATTATGCATAACGTGATATGCATCATAATAATCATATTTTGAATTATGCATAATGTTATATGCAATTTAATCTGCACTCTCGACAGGAATAATTAACATTAAAGGAAGCAGTCGATCGGCTTTTTCGTCGCCGGAAAATGCAGAATCTGTCTTCAGAATCAGTGGAATGAAATGCAGAAAGCTAGAATCTCTAAGCTTAACAAAATGAAACGAATTAATTAGGGATACCTACTTTTTAGGAAAGATTTAAATTTTAGAATGTGCTGAAATCACGCAATTTTCGAGAATGAGCTCTTAAGAGGTGATTAGTTGTTTAAGTTGACTTAATTATATGAATTAATGATTTCGAAATTATTCAAATTAAGAAAAGGGCATAATTGTCTTATAAAATTCAATTTGAATCTATTAGATACAAAAAATTCAGCTAGACTCTATTAAAAAAAAAAGTAGGAATGAAATGAATCTAATAGTTATTTACCCATTCAAATTCAAACTCGATTT
Organism: Galeopsis tetrahit; assembly: GCA_963675135.1. NCBI lineage: Eukaryota > Viridiplantae > Streptophyta > Magnoliopsida > Lamiales > Lamiaceae > Galeopsis > Galeopsis tetrahit. The sequence continues at coordinate 33,867,888 of OY776127.1, forward strand.
GGGTTGTAACTAATTTCGTATGGGCCAAGACCCAAAACTTTAGCGCTCTAAAAATATAGATGGGCCCCAAACCTAAACCCAAGCCCAAATTAAGTCCAATTGCCAAGATCCAAGGCCAAGGCCCAGGCCCACGGACCCGGTCGGACGGGCGGGAGGCGCGCGCGCGTGTGGCTAATTGAATGGTTCAATAGTCAATACAATTTGAACTCTCTTAACTAACTCCTATTAATAAGGAGGAGATTAATTCTCACATTTATCAATGTGGGATAGTTATTAACACTAATCCCAACGCATCACTTCGTCTTAATATTCGTACATTAATTTCTCACTCACCGAAATTCGGTTGTGAGATTTTAAATATACTACGATCATCTACTCCGAGAGTAGAACGATCCTATAACATTTAATTCCTCAAAAATTAAATATTCATGCCTTCAAATAATTGATTAATTAATAATCAATTAAATATTAAGAAATCGAATAAAAACCCAATTTCTCCAACATATTATTCAAATACTGAATTCAAGTTATTTTTCACAACGTAATCTTAAATTTAGTGGTAAAGAGGGGGCGGGGCGGCGGCGGCGACACGATGTTAGAGCTGAAGGGATTTTAATGTAAGATTACGTTGTGGGTTTTTTTTAGAATTTGGTATAATTGTTAGAATTACGATGTGTCATTTGAAAATCGTGATTTTTGTAATTTTTTGGAATTACGTTGTGATCTTTGTATTTTTTGAAAATCAAACTAATTGGGCCTGTAATTGGGAAAAAAAGAAGTTATAGGTCTAATTTTTCTAGACTATAGGTATTCTTGTTTTAAAAGTTTAGGTTTTACTTGTTTAATACTCTATAGAAGTGACTCTATTAGGGAATAATCTCTATTTTAACAACTAAATATAGTTTTCATGGTTGTTGTGATTATTAATTGCTAGTTTAGCGATGATATATTTTAATTTCATCGCAAAAATTATATCCACAAAATTAGTCAAAAATATTTGTAGTATTAGCGATGAAATATAGTTTTCATGGTTGTTCTGATTATTAACAACAAAATAAAATATTTTGTTGCTAGTGTACCGATGAAATGTTCTAATTTCGTCGCAAAAATTAAATCCACAAAATTAGCCAAGAAAATTTCTATTTCATCGCAAAATATTAGCGACGAAATATAATCTTCATTGTTGTTCTGATTATTAACAATAAATAAACAATTTTTTGCTAGTATAGCAATAAAATATCTTAATTTCATTGCAAAAATTAAATCCACAAAATTAGCCCCTAAATTTGTAGTTCATCGCTAATATTTTAGTGACAAAATATAATTTTTATGGTTGTTCTAATTATTAACAACAAAATAAAATAATTTGTTGCTAGTTTAGCGATGAAATATTTAATTTCGTCGCAAAAATTAAATCGATAAAATTAGCCACAAAAATTTATATTTCATCGGAAAAATAAGCGACGAAATATAATTTTCATTGTTGTTCTGATTATTAACAACAAAATAAACAATTTGTTGCAATTATATTGATGAAATATATAAATTTCGTTGCAAAAAATAAATGTAAGGATTTAGCCACAAAAATTTCTATTTCGTTGCTAAAAAATAATTTTAGCGATGAAATTTAGATTTTTCGCAAAAAATTTGTTGTTATTCCCCTTTTTCTGGTAGTGAGGGGAGCAAATTAAAAGAATCAATATGCAAAAAGGTTGGGATAGATAATATTAATCATGGTATTTTGGCTATATATATATATATAAATCGGGAAAAAATATTTTTTTCAGGACCGCAACTTAGAGGGGTTTGCAAAAATAGGACCACAATATTACGGCCCGGAAAAATTAGCCCCGTAACTTTTTTTTTCCTCGCAATTTCAGGCCAAATTAGCTCGATTTATCCAATTTCAGGCTGATTTTGCACGTGAAAGTCACGTGAGACCCATTTTTCGGGCTGAACTTTTGGGAATTACAAAAAGTGTACCACACAACTTTATAGTCTAGAAAAATTAGATCTACAACTTCTTTTTTTCCCAATTTCAGGCCCAATTAGCTTGATTTTCAAAAAATACAAAGATCACAACGTAATTCCAAAAAAATTACAAAAATCACGATTTTCAAATGACACATCGTAATTCTAACAATTAATATACCAAAATCCTAAAAAAAAAACACAACATAATCTTACATTAAAATCCCTTCAGCTCTAACATCGTGTCGCCGTCGCCGCCCTCACCCCTCTTTACCACCAAATGTAAGATTACGTTGTGAAAAATAACTTGAATTCAGTATTTGAATAATAAATATAATCGAATATTGAATTAAATATTATAATTTTGTATTTTTTACCAATCAAATAAAAAAAAGTTCGTATACGAATTAGAATAATAAAATTTTGAATATGAATATCAAATCGTCCAAAATTATGTGATTTGTTTACATCCCCAGTCGTGAGGATGTAGTTTGAAGTATGATAGTGGAGTAAAGTTGTGGCTGTAGCAAGACAGTGGGGGTTGAAGGTGCAAATGTTGTAGGGTATGTGAAATTATCCTGAAAAATGGGTCCACATACACATTCAATCTAAAAAATGGGTCTTACGTAAGAAATTAGCTTGAAATTGCGAAAAAAAAAAGAAGTTACGAGTCTAATTTTGCTAGACCATAAAGTTGCGGTCCTCTCTTTGCTACTTCCCAAAGTTCGGCCCGAAAAAATGGGTCTTACGTGACTTTCACATGCAAAATCAGCCCGAAATTGGGTTATTCGAGCTAATTTGACCTGAAACTGCGAAAAAAAAGAAGTTACATGCATAATATTGTCAGCCCGTAAAGTTGCGGTCATTTTTTTACTAACACCCCCTAAGTTGAGGTTCTTTGTTTTTTGCAACACCCCTTATACAAAAATAATTTTCCCTATATAAACCTGTCATTGTTGATTGCAAGCTAGGATTTATAATGAAACATAATTAGGAAATTCTGAATTAGATGCAATATCATATATGGAAGCAATTAAGGTTGAAGAATTATTATTTCCTTGTGCATTTCATTCCCTTTTTAAACGTATTTCCTTTTTATTATAATTTCCTTTGTGCATCGCATGCATAATTAAGGAAAGCATGCATAACTTTTAGAATAATCCTTGAGATTGTGTACGTAGATGGACTCATTGTAACAACTATTTAAACCCACGTACTATCTAAGGCCTTACACACATGCACAACTAGCTAGCTTCTTCATATTATTAATCTATTACGTACAAACGTCTCTTGCTCTTAATTAGTTGAGAAGAAGAATCATGTCAAGGCCAAGCGAACGACAGCCGGTGATTCGGTATGCCGAATGTCAGAGGAACCACGCGGCTCACATCGTTGGAGGCTTTGTGTGGGATGGCTGTCAGGAGTTCATTGCTGGCCCTGGTCCCGAGGCGGCGCTCTCCTGCGTTGCCTGTGGATGCCACCGCAATTTCCACCGTGCTGAGGAGGTCGAGCCTGAAGATTAATGAGTGGTTTAAGAAAATAGTAGGTTGTATTTGGACTAGGGGATTTGATTAATTACTTATTCCAACGGTCAATTTATTGTTCATCTACATAAAACATTAATGTTTTACATGATTATTTTTGCTTGAATCGGTATAATGTTTTGTAATTTTGAGTAAAGAACGTTTGGTATTTCAACTTATTTATTTTGTTATTTGGGAATAAATATTTGAAGAGACAATCTAGATTATTTTTAATGCATATATATGTCATGTTTTGTATTAATTTAAGAGTTGGTCTCCTGTGCACAGTGTGTACGTGTACACTACACTAATGCACAGGTCAATCCTATATCTATTTATAAAGATAAATATAAATAATTAAATAATGAATGTTCTAGTGGTTATAGATATCCTTCATAAGCACGAGGTCACAGGTTGAAAACCTTTCAAACTTTTTTTTTTTTCGTTTTTTTTTCTTTTTTTTTTCGATTTTTTTTTTTCGTTTTTTTTTTTTTCTGTTACTCACTTCCACTTTTCAATAATTACTCACTTTTCAATAATAATAGTCGCTACTTTTCATTAAGTTTTTTTTTTTTCTTTTTTTTTCATTACTCACTTCCACTTTTCAATAATTACTCACTTTTCAATAATAATAGTCGCTACTTTTCATTAATAAAATTTCTACTTTTCACTAATAACAGTTACCACTATTCAATAACAAAATTTCCACTTTTCACTAATAAATTTTCCACTTTTCACTAATAACAGTTACCACTATTTAGTAACAAAATTTCCACTTTTCACTAATAAAATTTCCACTTTTCACTAATAAAATTTCCACTTTTCACTAATAAAATTTCCATTTTTCACTAATAACAGTTACTCACTTTTCAGTAACAAAATTACCACTTTTCACTAATAATAGCTACCACTTTTCAGTAACAAAATTTCCACTTTTCAATAATAATAGTTACCACTTTTCAGTAACAAAATTTCCCCTTTTTAATAATATGAATTACACTTTTCAGTTAAAATATCTACCACTTTTCAATAATAAAAATTACATTTTTCAGTTAAAATCTCTACCACTTTTTAGTAACAAAATTTCCACTTTTCAATAATAAGAATTACACTTAAAATATATATCACTTTTCAATAATAAAAATTACATTTTTAAGTTAAAATATCCACCACTTTTCAATAATAAGAATTACATTTTTCAGTTCAAATATCTACCAATTTTCAATAATAAAAATTACACTTTTCAGTTAAAATATCTACCACTTTCAATAATAAAAACTACATTTTTCAGTTAAAATATCTACCACTTTTCAATAATAATAATTACATTTTTCAATAACAAAATCTACCACTTTTCATTAATTCTTATTATTGAAAAGTGGAATTTTTGTTACTGAAAAGTGGTAGATATTTTAACTGAAAAATGTAATTTTTATTATTGAAAAGTGGTAGATATTTTAATTGAAAAGTATAATTCTTATTATTGAAAAGTGGAAATTTTGTTACTGAAAAGTGGTAACTATTATTATTGAAAAGTGGAAATTTTGTTACTGAAAAGTGGTAATTTTGTTACTGAAGAGTGATAATTATTATTAGTGAAAAGTGGAAATTTTGTTACTGAATAGTGGTAACTGTTATTAGTGAAAAGTGGAAATTTTATTAATGAAAAGTAGTAGTGAGTAACGAAAAAAAAAAGGAAAAAAAAAAAAAGAAAAAAAAACTAAAAGAAAAAAACAAGTTTGAGTTGATAAAAATGAGAACTGTAATTAATTAATAATGGTAAATTAATTAATTAATTAAGTAATGGATTATAAATTAATTAATTAATTAAAAAAATGGAATTATAATCATAAGTAGAGAAAATGGGATAATAAGTTAGAGCAGAGCACCAAACCTATTTTGGTGCACATAGTGCATTTGTGAATTTTCCTTAATTTAAATAGAGTGTGATATTTGGGTGCAATTGTTTGCACTTATACCATTGAAATTAAACTTCAATAAATTGAGTCAAAATATTGAATTAAAGATTAAATTGAAAAAAATTCAGAATTTGTCTTAAGTATGCAATAATACAATGCTAGTAATAAATTTTGTTAAAGTTGAATTTGGACTCACACAATTTAAACTCTTCAATACAATTTAAAAATGCGGACGAAAATTAGTTATCCATACCCAGAAAATATATTGACTAGACATCATATGTATACGTATATAGGAGTATCTATTAGTTCTAATTATCATTAAATTCATCACCAATGTGAGGCATATGCATGGAAAAATAGTGTTTCTGTTTTTTTTTTTTTTTTTTGATAAATAAATATTTTTTTATATAATATCTAAATTAAAAAAAAAAAAACACTTTTCTTACTCTTGTTTGAAGTAGTGTTGAATTACCAAATAAATGTGAGGCATGTGGAAAACACTGCTGCGCATTTCCAGAAGAAATATTAAGCTAGAAAATCTAATAGCTGAATTTTAAATAGGATTTTTTAGAAATATTTGACCATGTTTTCTTTAATTTGAATCTTGAATTATTTAACTCAACTGCGTCTATGTGTAGATTTAAGGTGTGTTATGCCTCATGTTTTATGCATATGTATATCAACTTTTATTAAGTTATATTTTTAAAACTTCCAATAAAACAAGTTTTCATTTTCTTCGGGATCTCTTGCTGTTTAACATCTCCTACTGCATTATTTAAATTGGTTTTCTTAGGGATGATAATGAGACTGGTAAAAATTCGGACTCACACGGGACGGGTAAATACCCGGTCAAACGGGTTTCGGGTTGGGTAATTATCCGATCAAACAATACCCGTTGAATTTGAGACGGATAATGATTTTATATATACCCGATCCCGACCCGTATAGATATATATATTTTAAAAAATTATATATATATATATTACATTATACTATTTTATGTATTATGTTTCCTATGGTTTAGAAATTAGAATTTAAAATTTATATATGTTTGTGTTTTGCAGTTTTTTTTTTCGAACATGAATATGTAATATGATGGTTGAATTGGTTTGGGTTTGTGTTAATTAACTAATTAAGTAATTAATTATATAGAATGTACAATTGATGGACATTTTACATCACACTAAGTTAGCCTTCCTCTTCTAAGCTTTCTCACTCTAGAGTAAGGCATAGTTAGACTTCTTCCGGTACCGTGACGGTCGGAATTCTTCATCTTTTGGTTCTATTGTTTCCTCGGGTTTCTTTGGCTTTGATTCCCGATTTTTTTCTAATCATTGTCTGTCTTCAGCGTGATTTTTTTGATTTATTGTGGGCAGTTTAGTGTTTCGGGGTTTTTTTGTAAAGATTGTCAAGAGCGTGAACTCCACTCTTCTGGGTATTGTGGTGGGTTTTTTTTGAGGTAATACGTGTTGCTTTGGTATTAATTTGCCATCTTGCTTTCCGACTAGTTATTGGGCATGGCATCTACGTTTCTTCTTCTCCGATTTGCTATGATTTATCACAAAATCTATCCCAAATCGTTCTATGGGGAGTTGGGACACGCTTATTACTTCGATTCCTCCTTTTTGTCTCACTTTATAATCAATCATTCGGAGGCTGTTTTCTCCTTACAACTTTTCTATTCCAGACTCTTTGCCTTCTCCCCTCACTCCCTTTCCAAAAGTATGACTGATTCTCTGAGTGATATGTTTAAAAATTTCTCTCTTTCAATGAGGGAAACTACTAATACGGTGGTTAAGAGCGGCTTTCTTCAGAAACCAAAGGCGGCCATTGTTATGAAGTTCGTGGCTAGGAAGCTGGTGGGACTGCTGGAGCTTCAGGAAGCTCTCAAGAGAATCTGGAAACTGACAGGTTCTCTTAGGATTTCTGATGTCGGTGAAGGAGTGTATTTGTTGGATTTCTTGGAAGAAACAGAAAAAGAGATGGTGCTTCATAAGAAACCATGGAACTTTCGCAGATTAGTGATGGTTATGGGGAGATTGCATGGGTATGAAAGGCCTTCTGAGATTCAACTACGATATGTTCCTTTTTGGGTTCAAGTCCATGGCTTGCAGATCCATGCAATGACAAAAGTTGTGGGCCATCACGTTGGAGCGGTTATTGGAGGGGTGCTGGAAGTGGATACGGACGAGGATGATGTTGCATGGGGACAATGCTTGAGGATCCGAGTAGCCATTGATGTCCAGCTTCCCCTTTGTCGATGTTCTTTGGTTACGGTGCAGAAGGAGAGTATGGCGGTGGCTTTCCGGTACGAGAGGCTCTCACACTTTTGTTACCTGTGTGGCATGCTTTATCACGTTAAAAAAGATTGTTTGGAGGCGATTGGTCGGACGGAACAGTGGTGTGTCAAAAATAGAGTGTTTCCGATGTGGCTGAAAGCGGATGTGAAGAATGGAATCCCAGAGAGAGACATGCAAATGATCAAAAGTTTGTTGGAGCGTCAGGCGCCGGCCGTTGAGCAGAACCGGCCCATTGTGAACAATACTCTGCCAGTGACGGATAATGAAGAGGCAGGACTCATGTGTGATTATTCTCGTCTGAGACACACAGTTGTGCATAGTTTTACTGACCTTTTGCAGGTACCGAGAAAGCCGTTCTTTTTGGGGCAGGAGAGGAAGAACCTAATGGCTAAGAATGTTGATCCACGCATGGGGTTGGAGCTGGAGCCGTTAGCATTCATTGTTTCGGCGGAATACGAAAATAGGGTTTGCACGAATCCTTTTTTCGGGCAAGCTAATGGAGCAAGATCTGCTCAGATGGTGGGAAGGGCCTTTGATCTCAATATGGGAGCTAGTATCAAGGCAAAAAGTAAAGAGATTGTTCAGGTGGAGGACTTGAATTCGGTGCAGAGTAATATGATTCCCTGTAAGAAGAGAGTTTTTAACAAAGAGTTCAATCTGATGAGAAGTTTTTGGGAACCATTGAGGGGGTGGCATGAAGATCTTGGAGAGCCAAGCAAGAGAGCTCGAAGCCTGGTGGAACATATGGACTATGAGGAGGATGGGCAGGATCAGGGTATGGCGGAGGCTGAGGTCAATCAGCCCCGCTGTGGCGAATGAGTGTCATCTGCTAGAACGCACGAGGGGTTTGTAGTACTCGTGCGTTCAATCGTTTAGGTAGGTTAGTTAAGCTTTAACGTCCCTCGTTATTGTTCGTATGTGAATCTAAATGTCAGTCTAGCTATGTGGATGTTCTTAGGTCTAGACTAGGTTTCTCTTCCTGCTTTTGTGTTGAGGCTAAGGGTACTTCTGGTGGGCTCCTTTTGTTTTGGAATGAATGGGTTGTTTCGGTGTTGTCTTTTTCTCCTGGCCACAATGATGTCTCTATTATTTCGGATGCTTTAAGTTGGTGTTTCACTGGCTTTTATGGACATCCTTTGACTGCTTTGAGAGAACAATCGTGGCTTTTGTTAAAAAAATTGTTAACCTATCACTCCACAGCTCCATTATTATGGCTAGTTGGAGGCGATTTTAATGAAATTTTGTTCCAATCTGAAAAAACTGGTGGAGCTGTTAAAACTTTGAAAAGTATGCAATGCTTTCAGAATGCACTCTCTAATAATGGACTTAAAACATTGCATACTAAAGGCCCTAAATTTACTTGGTACAACAAACGTAGAGGGCAAGCGCTTATTCGTGAACGACTTGATATATTTGTTGCTAATGAGGCATGGAGTTTGATGTTTCCTAATTTCTTAGCCAAAAATTTACAAATATAATAATAACACAACATAAACTATTTACGGCATGATTGGTATGATGAAATGATATTAGGGTTGAATATAATGAACTCAAGAATGAAATGATGATGGAAAAAAATGAAATAAAGAATAGTACAGAGTAATTCTTATGATTGGTATTGAGAAGGAATGAAAAAGATATTTCTCATGTGATTTTAATCTTTGGTATGTTACAATGAAATGTAAGGAATTTTTAAAATGAGTTGCACTCTTGAGTAAATGGTACATGTATGTAACTGAATCCATTTTACAATATGAATCATACCATAATAAAACTGAATTAATAAAAGGACTGTGAATTATAATAAGACTAGTGTAGAACCCGTGTATTACACGGAATTTTAAATATATTTTTAAATATTTAATAACAAATTTTTATTTATTTACTTAATTTAATTTTTCATATTTTTATAATTATATTTAAAAAATATGATTTCGCGGAATTATAATTATTTTGTTAAAAAAATTTAACATTTTTTTCAATTATATTTATTATAACGTTGTATTATAATATAAAAGTTTAACTAACATAATATTTTGAAGAGAAAAATTCATTTTACGTCCTATAACTTAGGCCTAATCCAATTTATATCCTTTAAGTTTTCACTTTTCGATTTACGTCCTTTCTGGTCCAATTTACGTCCTTTTCGCCTGAAAATTTTCAAACTCACCGGAATGTGAGGAATAAATTGGGATTCCGGCCAAATAGTCCAATTTACGTCCTTTAAATTTTTTTTTTTTTTAAATTTTAATAAATAATTTTTCTAAAAATATCTTTAAAAATTTTAAAATATTATTAAAAATCCGAAACATCATTAAAATTAAAAAATATAAAATGTGTAAAATAAAATTCCAAATATCTTATTTAATTTTTTAAAAATCTCATTAAAAATTATAAAATGTGTAAAAAAAAAAATTTACAATGGAAAAAATAAAAAATGTTTAACTTAAAATTAAAAATTCAAAAATCTTATTAAAAATTCTAAAAATTTCATTATAAATTCTAAAAATCTCTTTAATTTTTAAAAAATGTGTAGATTAAATATTAAAAATTCTAAAAATCCAATAATAATAATAATAATAATCAGACTTGATTCGAACTCATACCCCATTAAAGTTTTTCTCGAACTCCTACTTTTTTTTGGATTTATTGTAGAACCGTGTCAAATTCATTTTAATGAGGCTTTTAGAATTGTATAATTTTTAATTTTATTTTAAAATTTTTAATTTATAGATTTTTTTATTTAGAATTTTATGTTTTTATGAGATTTTTAGAAATTTTTTATTTTTAGTTTACAAATTTTTAAAATTTTTAGAATTGTAGATTTTTTAATTTTTTTTTAAGAATTTTTTATTTTTATTTTACACCGTTTATAAATTTTAATGATATGTTTAATATTTTTCAGAATTTTTAATTATTAATTTCTAATTTTGAAACTTAAAGGACATAAATTGGACTATTTGACCGGAATTCCAATTTTCCGGCGAAAAGGACATAAATTGGACCTAAAAGGACATAAATTGAACACCCTAGGACGTAAATTGAAAAAGTGAAAACTTAAAGGATATAAACCGGATTAGGCCTAAGTTACAGGACGTAAAATGAAATTTTCTCTATTTTGAATTATACAAAATAATTACACTTATGTTAGTTAATTTTATAAAGCAAATTTCAAAGAAAATTTGTGAGAATCAAACAAAATGAGACGTTGACATTTAATAAATATGAAAAAAACTTTTTAAAAAATTATAAAATTTCGGAAATAAACAATTTAAGTAATATTAAAATAGATCTTAATAAATTGTAAGTCAACCTTCAATATCAACTGTTGGGAATAAAATGATTTTGATCTAGATACCAAAACCCCTGATTGATGATGTTCAGATTAGTTGAGATAAGCTCAAGTCTAGTTCAGACAAGGTGTCTCAGTACACTTGAATTTGTAGATTGTTTAAGAGAAAAATCTCAGGAATGTTGTGAGATTTTAGTGTTCAGGATAGTTGTCCAAAGCTGGAATGTTAGGCAGCTTGATAAGTCTTTAGGACAAAGCTGCTGAACCTCCAAGACAGATTGACCAAGTGGACAACTTAGCTGAAGAGATCAAGAGCAGTAAAGCAATGCTCATAAATGCAAATGATCAAGACAGTTGAAGTACAAATGATCAAGAGCATTGAATGTCAAAGTCCAAAAGACACATTCAATGAAGCATTTATTGCCAATCATGCCTGAACCAAGCATTGAAGACTTGAAGCATTAAAGAGTGAAGCATTGAATGAATGTTGGAATATTCTCAATTGTAGCAGGAATATTCAGGGAGCTTATCCCATCTGACCGTTGGTTGAGTATAGCTTCTGCCACAAATCAACCTTGGGAAATGTTCATATTTAGAAACTGACACAAGTCATCTCAGCCGCATTTTTCAGAAGTCAACACATTCATTCAAGCAACCATTGAAGAGGCCTTTTACACAGTGGATAAAAGGATGCCAAGCTTCATAGCCGTTTCAATGGTGCTGCAAATAGACAAGTTTGAATTGCTATCCCTCCAACGGGTAGCTGCTCAAGTTTGCCTATAAATACAGAAGTGATCAAGGGATTCAATAATCCAACTACAAACTATCAAACTATCATCAAGCTTTCAAAGGAAACCAAGCTATTCTCTAGAATTCCAAGTTTCCTGAATCACTTCTTTTAGCTAAGCCAATCTTTGTAAACATCCAAAGCTTAGCATTGAGATATCCTAAGCCTTTACACTGTTCTTATTGTAAAGGATATCTCTACTAGTTGGAACCAAACCTCAAACCCTTATCTCATTTAGTGAAGAGAGAGTTTGTTGTAGAAGTGAGGAGTTAAGGACTGTTAGTGTGAAACACAGTCTTAACTCAGAGAGATTGAGCACTAGGACTCAGGTTTTCCTAGGGATCAAAACACTAAGAGAGTGTTGTTGATCAGTGCACCTTGGCACTATAAAACAAGCTAATTCCATTGTGAAGGAATTATCCTGTTCAATCAGGGAAAGTGGATGTAGGAGCTTGAGTCTCTGAACCACTATAAACTTGTGTGCCATTTACTTACTGCATTCTTTATTTCACTTACATTCAAACATATTTTAAAGAATCATAACTTAGTAAGTGAGAAAATCTGTTTTGGACAAAGTCCCTGATAATCTGTATCTTTTCAGAAATTAACTTGGAGTATTTCTTTAGTCAAAGGCCAACCACATTCCGCACTTAGCAACTCTTTTAGATATTTAGCCAACTGATCACTCAATAGTAATCAGTAGGACAAGTATCTATCAAAGTTCACACTCAGGCCAGTTGTGAGACAACTTGCCTGATAAGACCAGTTTGTCAAAAAGAAAAAGAATTTGCATACACAAGTGCATTTCCCCCCCCCCCCATACACTTGTGTTATACTCCACCAAGGACCAACAAGTGGTATCAGAGCAGGGGTTCAAAGACCACTGCTGCTGAACATTCAAATTGAATTTCAAAAACTCACATTATTTCTGTGGTCACTGAACTGATCCAAATTTCTGAAAAATCTACTTGTATTTTTCTTTGTCTATCTGTATAAGAATGGCTAACAATGCAGTTCCAGGAGATGCTGCCAACACCACCAACAACATGGGTCCAAACCAAGTCAATCATATTTCTCATCACAAACTGCCAATGTTCTCAATTGAGAATTATGATTTCTGGAAAATCAGGATGAGAGCACATCTTGCCTGCCAGCATGATGAAATGCTCAAAGTCATCACTAGAGGACCATTCACCTTCACCAAGCTCAATCCCAAGGTCACTGATGCTCAAAAAGCAGCCCCAAGGGAGCTGTTGCCAAAAGATGAGGATGAGCTAACAGCAGAAGAGAGAAAAAGGCACAATCTGAACTACATTGCCATGAACACCTTGTACCAGACTATTCCAGATGCAGTGATGGGAAGAGTGTATCACTACACCAAAGCAAAGGAGATCTGGGATACCCTAGCACTTATGTGTGAAGGTACTCAAAAGATAAATGAAAACAAGCTTCAAGTGGCTATCCAAAAGTATGAGCAATTCACTATGGAGCCAAATGAAACTATTGATCATCTTGATGGCAGATTCACTGACATTATGAATGAGATGAATTCTTTGGGCAAGTTCTATGCCAAAAGAGAAGTTGCTTTGAAGATTCTGAGAAGTCTCACATCAAAGTGGGACATATATTCTGTCATGATGCAAAATACCAGCAATCTTGACAACATGCCAATGCAGCAAGTATTCTCTGAACTCAAAGCATATGAGTTTGATCTCAACAGAAAGAAGGTGCATGATGAGCCATCCTCCTCAGGCAAAGGTGTTGCCTTCAAAGCTACTGAAACAGAGAAGAAAAATACCCAAAGATCTTCTCAATCTGTGTCAAAAACAGAAATGAAGGAGGAGCTGGCACTCATGGCTAGAGGATTTGAGAAGCTGAACTCCAGATTTGGTAGATACAAGAAGTTCTACCAAGATAACAGAACCAGAAGGAGATTCAGTTCTCCTGATAACAAATCAGAGGACAAAGTCTCTGATGAAAAGAAAGAAGACAGATATGTTGATAAAAAGAAATACAGCAAAGGTGAACCATCATCATCAAGGAGGAAGGAGTCCTCAAGCAAGAAAAATGATGATGAAGATGTGTGTTACAACTGCCAGAAAAGGGTCACTTTCAGTATGATTGTCCTGACCTGAGTGCTAAAGAAAGAAAAGAAAGGCAAAACAAGAGAGACAAGATGATGAACAACAGGAAGGCCATGGTAGCTGGAGAATCAGCAAGTGAAGAAAGTGTCTACTCTTCTGATGATGGACTGTTCTCCAACAGTGACAGTGATGATGACTGCCAAATGGCATTTGAAAATGAAGAGGTATGTTCATCTTCCAATATTTCAATTAACACACATGAATCTAGTGAAATCCAACTTGACTTTGAAAAGTTGTTAGAAGATTTCACCAGAATACAAGAAGTATGCAATATGGCACTGAGAGAAAATGAACAGTTGAGGTCTAAAATTAAAATGCCCAATCTTCCTGAATCTGAGGTTGACATTAAATCATCTGAGTTGTATCAACAGATTGTGAGAGAACATGGAGAAATGTCTCTTAGAATCTCTGAACAACAAAAGCTGATTGATGAACAAACTCTGACTCTAAAGAAAAAGGATTTTGAATTTAGAACTCTTCAAGCTAAATTTAACAATCACTCAAGTGAATTTGATACTCTGAAATTAAGTGAGGGGAGCTTAAAAATGAAAATGTCTGCCTTGAACAAATCGGCTAAGGCAATAGAGGAAATTCAATTCAAAGACCATTTGCTCAAAAGGGTGGATTAGGCTATAATCCATTTGAACCCTCACCTGGTCTTAGTATTGCCTCATCCAGCAATTCTAAGATGACTTTTGTAAGATCAGTGGCACAACAAAATGAAATGGAAGTAAATCAACCACTGATCAAGGATAAGGGAAAAGGAATTTTTATACCAACTCAAGTGAACAATGTCCCTAAACCCATACCTAAGGAAAAGGTTAAAGACATTGTTTACAGGAGAAATGAGGGGTCAGAAAGGTAGAACCAATGGAAGGCCAACCTATCTGAATCCTTATCAGAGAAGTTGTCCAAAATCTGTTCAGAAAAGGCCAACTCAAAAGAGGCAACCTCAACTGAATGGATTAAGGCCAATCCACTCTGATAGGTATAAAACATTCAGGAAGCCTGAACCTTTCTTGACAAAAGGAAAAGGCTGTCCAAAATCCTTTCCTCAAAGGTCTTTCCAAGCTGCACCTAGGTCTAGTAACTTCAGGAGAAATGTCCCAAGGAAATTCACCAACTCTCCTGAACCTTACAAGACCAACACTTATACACAGAAGGCACCCAAGGCATTTAAGGGACAAACTGTGTATGTAGATGTAAATGGAAACCAAGTCAGTCACTTTGAGGAAATCAGAGTAATCAGGCAGATTTGGATTCCAAAAGGTACAGCTAACCCTCTAGGACCCAACACTCAAAGGGTACCTAAATTTTGACTTTGCAGGGCTGCAAGGACCACAAAAAGAAGAGAAGCATCAACAAGAAAACAGCATGGTACTTGGACAGTGGGTGCTCAAGACACATGACTGGAAACAAAGAACTTCTCTCAGAATTCATAGAAAAGAATGGTCCTTCAGTAACCTTTGGAGACAGCTCTCAAGGAATCACAAGAGGTTATGGTACATTAAAAATTGGTAATGTTAAAATTACTGATGTCTCATATGTCCTAGGCCTAAAATACAATTTGCTGTCTATAAGTCAAATTTGTGATAAAGGATATTGTGTTGAATTTGCACCAAATGAATGTACCATCAAAGACAAATCAACACAACAGGTGCTACTAACAGGGGTGAGAAAGGAAAATGTCTATTTTGCAGATTGGAGCAAAACCCCTGAAGCAGTTTGCCTTGTTGCCAAAAGCACAAATGAGCAAAGCTGGCTATGGCACAAGAGATTGAATCATCTGAATTTCAAAACCATCAACAAGATTGCAAGAAACTCTCTAGTTAAAGGTCTACCTAATCAAGTGTTCACCAAAGAACACATATGCCAACCATGTCAGGAAGGAAAGCAGATCAAAGCTTCATTCAAAGGAAAACCTGTCATCTTAACTGAGAGAGTTCTTCAACTGTTGCATATGGATTTATTTGGTCCAATTATCCCAGTAAGTTTAAATGGAAGAAAATATGCATTGGTTGTTGTTGATGATTTTTCCAGGTACACTTGGGTAGTATTCTTGTTAAACAAAAAGGAGACCCAAGTCAAGCTACCTGAATTGATGATGAGATTGAGCAATGAAAAAGGCCTAAGCATTGTCAAGATCAGATCTGACAAAGGCACAGAATTCATAAACTCATACATCAATGAGTACTGCAGCAAGAATGGCATCACTCATGAAACTTCAGCAGCAAGAACACCTCAACAAAATGGGGTTGCTGAAAGAAGAAACAGAACCTTGAAAGAGGCAGCAAGAACTTTGATTGCTGAATCCAAATTGCCTAAAAGGTTCTGGGCTGAAGCCATTAGCACTGCATGTCACACTCAAAACAGGTCCTTAATCACCAAAGGACAAGGTAAAACCCCATATCAAATATGGAAAGGTAGATTGCCCACTGTTGCTTATTTTCACATATTTGGTTGTAAGTGTTTCATCCATAATAATGGGAAAGAGCAATTGAAAGCTTTTGATAGCAAAGCTGATGAAGGAATATTTGTTGGATATTCACAAATCAGCAAGGCTTACAGAGTTTACAATTGCAAAACTCTTATTGTGGAAGAAACACCTCATGTTGTGTTTGATGAATCTGTTAATGAGTTCAGGGATAGAAACCTGAATATTGATGAGATAACACAAAGAACAACCAGATTAAGACTTCAAAGCAAGGAAACAGTATTTGTAGATGTTGCCCAGCCTGAACTTCATGAAAATCAAAAACTGGACAACCTACCTGATGGCAACCAACCAGAAGACAACCAATCTGAAGGAGAAATTGAACTGACTGACCCTATCCCAGTTCAAAACCAGGTAACAACTACCAATGAAGAAGCAGGCAATGCTGAGGTAGTTAATGGATCCAATATTCAAGGGGGAACCAATGAAAATGTCAACTTATCTGACAATGAGGACAACACCCCTAAATATGATCCTGAGCTTGATCCTTCAATTAACTTCCCTGAATTTAATGAATCTAGTGATCCAACTTCAGATGAGGACAATCCTCCTGAAAGGATCAGGTCTAGAAGGACTTGGTTGCAAGACCACCCATCTAGCCTGATACTTGGTAATCCAAGTGAAGGGATCAAAACTAGAAGATTTCATGGAGAAAGTGCTCTGTTTTGTTGTTTCCTTTCAGAACAGGAACCAAAAGACATTGAGGAAGCACTACAAGATACCAACTGGATCATAGCCATGCAAGAGGAGCTGAACCAGTTTACCAGAAATGAAGTTTGGGAACTGGTAGATAGGCCAACTCATCAAGATGTCATTGGAACTAAATGGGTGTTCAAAAATAAGAAAAATGAAAATGACATCATTGTGAGAAACAAAGCAAGACTGGTGGCCAAAGGATATTGTCAATCTGAAGGGATTGATTATGATGAGACTTTTGCTCCAGTTGCCAGACTTGAGGCAATCGGACTCTTCCTAGCATATGCAACTCACATGAGATTCAAGGTGTATCAAATAGATGTGAAGAGTGCATTTCTCAATGGGGTGCTCAAAGAAGAAGTATATGTTGAACAGCCCCCAGGATTTGAAGAAGGAGACAAGGTGTACAGATTGAAGAAAGCCCTCTATGGCTTAAAGCAAGCTCCAAGAGCTTGGTATGACACCTTATCACAGTTTCTTCTAGATCATGGTTTTGTCAAAGGCACTGTTGACAGAACCTTGTTCAGAATCTGTGAAGGAGATGATATTTTGTTAGTCCAAATCTATGTGGATGACATTATATTTGGATCTCCAAATGAGAAGTTGTGTGAGAAGTTCTCCAAACTCATGCAAAGCAAATTTGAGATGTCCATGATGGGATTGATGAATTTCTTCCTAGGACTTCAAGTCACTCAATCAAAGAAGGGAATATTCATCAATCAGGCCAAGTATACAAGGGACATGATCAAAAAATTTGGATGTGCTACAAGCAAGCCAGTCAGAATCCCTATGAATACTAACTGGAAAATGGATCCTGATGAAAGTGGAGAGTCAACAAACTCCACTAACTACAGGGGAATCATAGGATCCTTGCTATATCTCACTACAAGCAGGCCTGATATCACATTTGCAGTTGGAGTATGTGCAAGATTTCAAGCTAATCCAAAGAAGAGCCATCTTGATGCTGCCAAGAGAATTCTAAGATATCTCAAGGGATCTGAGAATCTTGGATTATGGTATCCAGCTGATGACAACATTGAGCTCACTGGATGTTCAGATGCAGACTATGGAGGATGTAGAATTGACAGAAAATCCACCTCTGGAACTTGTCAATTCTTGGGCAGCAAGCTTATCTCATGGTTCTCCAAGAAGCAAAATACAGTTGCAACTTCAACAACTGAAGCAGAGTATGTAGCAGCTGGAAGTTGTTGTGCTCAGATACTTTGGCTCAGGCAACAATTGAGAGATTACAAAGTAATCTCAAATGAAGTGCAAATATTCTGTGACAACAATAGTGCAATTGCTATCTCACAGAATCCAGTGCTCCACACCAGATGCAAGCATGTGGATATAAAGCATCACTTCATAAGGGATCATGTGGAAAAGAAAGATATCAAGCTTGTCAAAATCCACACTGATAAGCAAAAAGCTGATATCTTGACTAAACCATTGGCTGAAGCAAGGTTCTTGGAACTTTCAGCTGAATTAGGCTTACTTGATCCAGGGAAGATGGAGGAATGAAGGAAGGAAGCTCATAAGAAGTGGGAAGTTCATTAAAATTGAACTTCAGCAAAGTTGACCAACCTCACTGAAGCAGTCAGCCTAAAAGGGAAACTCAGCAAAGTTGTCCTTATGATGTTCAGCAATGTTGGTCAGGAGCTTTGTCCAAGTGGGACCCAGTCAGCAATTTTGGGACCCACTCAGGCAAGCTAATCAGGTAGTTTTGACCAAGAGAGAAGTCAAAACACATCTCAGGATGTTTGTCCGAATTAATTGGATAATTTTTGCTATTTTTAGCATTGATTAGACATTTAAAAGGTTTCTTGGTCTAAGAGTAGGCCATTTTAGGATGGCGTGTACTATGAAGATCTTTGCCCCCAAAATGGCAAATCAGCATTAAATGCAAAATCTTAATTAAGATTTCATGAATTCTTGAGCCATCATCAAGACCATTGATTTGCATTCAAAACTCCATCAAACTGTTGAAAGCCCACTACCCCACTATATCCAATTGGTTCTTCAAAATTACCTTCTGTTATATTCTATTAACCAACGGTTAATAAATCCCATTCATATATAAACTCCTCAATTTTTACTTTCCTCCTCACGCACTCATATTTTCTCGAACTCTTAAGTTTTTCAAAACCTCTCAAACCTGCAACTTCTTTCCAAAAACCTATCCATTTCTCATTATCCATGGCACCCAAAATTAAGAGGGAAGAACTTGTAGACTTCAATGATCCATCCTTGGACATTGATTTCTCCTATCTCAGCAATCCAAACTCACTGTGGTTTGAAAAACTAGTTGCCTTTGATAGTCCAGACACTGAGGTTCATCAAGTCCTCCAATGGCTAAGGGAGGCTGGGCTAGAAAAGTTCTTAGGCACTAAACCAGATTCCTGCCTGAACTCCTTCATGGCTGAATTCTTTGCCCATCTCAGATGGAAGGGCAAGAAGGGAGATGTGTGCACTAAGCTCACATATGCAGAGGAAGATGAAGAAGAAGAAAGCCAACACACCATCATCTTCACTGCAGAGGATTTGGATGCTAGCTTTGGGCTACCTTCAGAAGGCCTAAATCCAGAAACTTACAAGGAAGGAGAAGATCAGGAGTTCTACCTTCCATGGCTGCTTACGCCCAAGAAACTAGTAAGTGCTCAAAACAAGAACACTCTAAAGCCAGTTTTTAGACACTTGTTTGATTGTGTGGTGAAGAGTTTGTTAAGTCATTCTGGGAGTGTTGAACAAATCAGTATGCCTAAGTTAAGGGTAATGGCTGTTGTGGTTGACTCTGCTGAGAAGAGAGTCAAGTTTGATTCGAAAAGCTTCATCTTGGACAAAATGATGAATGAGAAATTCAAATTTAAGGAGGTGAAACACCACAAGGTGGTGGTTGATGGAAGACTCCAGTTTTGCACAAGAGCCAGTCTGCTCTTAGAAAGATTTGCTCATTACACTCATCTACAAGCAAAACCAAAGCCTTTTCCTGCTCAAAAGGTGATGTTCAGAAAGCTGTCTTCTAAGACAGAAAAGAGGAAGCAGGAGGCTGCCTCCAAGAAAGTTGTTGCAAGTGTTCCCTCAACCAGAACCTCTCCAAGAAAAAGGAAAGCCCAACCACCAAAAGTTCAGCCAAAGGTGAAGAAGATGAAGAAGATTATGAGAGAATCTTCTCCAGAAAGTCAGTCAAGAAGTGGAGGAGCCACTTCTGAGGAGATTGAGAAGGTTGCTGATCAAGGAGTCAACCCCCCTGAAGAAGGTGAAGAACTCAGAGAGGTTGTCCCCTTACAGCCTGAAAGTGTAACAGAATTCAGGGATCTTGACCAGCCAACAAGATCTGAAAGGAGGAAAAGAATAATCAAAACCTCTGAGAAGCAGAGACTGGTGGAAGAGGAGAAAAAGAAGAAAGAATTTTTCAAGGAGATTAGGCAAGCTAGTAGGTCTAACTCCAAGTCCAAATCAAAGCCCAACAGCCCTGAAGCCAACTCTCCTGATATTCAATCAGAAAGAATATCCCCATCAAGGCATGAAGAAGATGAGTGCAAAACTCCTGAAGATGCCCCAATCATTGCCAAGAAAGTTTACTCTCCTGAAGGTGCCCCAGATAGAGCAGGTATTGATGTGCTGGCAGACTTGGTCAATCTTGAGGATAGACCTTTTTCCCCACTTGATCCAAGACTTCTCTCTTATACCAAACTTCTTGAAACTGTCCTTCAAGAAGGGGATCAAGCTTCTCTCCCACCCATTCCAGCCATTCCAATTACCTCTTCAGGAACTTTGCTCTCAAAAGCACCTGAATCCCAACTTGTTCTAAGCTCTAACCCTTCTGAACCCAACCTACCTGAAATCCAGTCAAGCCTACCTGAATCCCAATCCAACCCTCCTGAATCTCAAGCCAACTCCTCTGAAGATGAAAGTGGTGAAGAATACACTTATGAGGGGATGCTAAGGCAGATTGCCAAGGCTAATGTGGATGAACTATATCCAGGGTTGAAGGACTATCCTAGGCTGCAGCAACAGTTCTATGATCTCAGAGCTCTTGTTGAGATCAAGGATAGAACTATGGTAGAAATAGCTCAACCTATTCAGGATAAAGGAGCAAGTTGGTGGCAGGTTGAAGAGAACAGGCTCTTGAACTTTGCAAATGTGAAGAAATTCAGTGTGTTGACCACTGAGGCCTTGTTCTGCACCATTGTTCATGAGAAGGTGCTAGCTGAGAAAGAAAGAATTGCACAGGGACTCAGGCACCCTGATAGTCCATCTGATGATGATAATGATGATGATGATGATGATGATAACACCAATCCCAACCCTCCAGGCCTCAACTCTGCTCAGGTACATTACTTAACTTATCATTCTCAAAAGGACTCTGATCATTCAGAGGAGTTGACCACAGATGGTGACTCAGTCCAAGATGCATTGGCCAAGGATGGTTCTCTTGAACCTGAGGCACAGCTTGACAATGTTGAGACTTTCATGGGAGAAGCTAGTTTGGCTACAGCCTCATCAATGTCAGGAAAGTTGGACATTGACCAGCCTTTAGTCATTCAGGATGACTCAGTGGCCTTGGGATGCCCAAGCACTGTGATCTCCCAACAACTGCCCTCTGTGGATCCTGTTGAGGATATGGAGGTGTCAGGGTTAGGAAAAGAAGGAGTTGAAAAGGCAAATAGTGGTGAAAACTCAGAGGGAGATGATGGTGAGGATTGTGTGATTACAGGTTCCCTGAGTGCACCACAAAAAGAGGGAGATGAAGTAGAAATACTGGGTGCAGCCCAATATGAGAGTCAGGCTATTCTTCAAGTCAAATCTGAACTTGATGAATCCCTTGGTGAAAGGAGGCCTGATTCTCCAGAGAATGTGAGCTTATCTACTGAAAATGAAGAAAAGAATTTAGTTGAAAAAGAGAGAGAAGGTGCTGATGTATCAGGCCTTATGGGAGATAAAAAGAATGGGGGTGTTGAGGGAGTTTTTACTAACACTCTTAGTTTTGCAGATTCTGTAGCTGTTACCATTTAACAAATTTTTGCAGATGCCTCCCTTACTGATATACCAGTCAATACTGATATTGACCTTGAAGTAGTTTCAGCCAATGTATCCACATTGAACAAGATGTATTTTGAGCAAGCCAACACCACTGAAGCAGGCTTTCAGATTGCTACTCAAACTGCAACTATCATTGAAGAACAGTCAGAGAAGTTGGATACTTTGGTAAGGGAAGTTGGTAAGGCACATGCAGCAACAATTGATACTCTAGATGGCCAAGGAAAGACTCTAGCCTCTGTGGAGATGAGGCTAACTGGATCAGAGGAAATAATCTTGCCAACACTGGATGCAAGAATCTGTGGTGTTGAAACTGGACTGCAAACAGTTTCAACAGAGGTAACAAAGGCAAAGGAAGAGATAGTCAAGTTCACAAAATCTATGCAGAAAGAGCAGCAAGGTCTCAAAGTTCTATACAAGCATAATGTGAGAGCCTTGAGAAGGACAATCAAAGATGCCTTAAGGCAAAGGACTGTTGCACAAAGAAAGAAAGCTGAAGAGTTGAAAGCTGTAATGGTGAAAGAAGCTGCAGAAAAGTTCACTGTTGAACTGATGGCCAAAGTGTCTGATCAAGTTGTGGCCAACCTCACTGATCAACTTCAGGCCAAACTTGATCAATCACTGAAAGCCACTTTAGATGCCATTGTTGCTCAAAAGATGAAACCTGTCCACACATTCTTGAGCATGGCAGATGACAAAATGCAGAACATTCATGATGAGAATGTTTACCTACTGCAGGAGTTGAAGTCCCTCACTCATGCTCACTCACATCTCTCTGTCACTATGAGTGAATTAAAGCCCCAGTGTTTTGATAATGCCAAAAAGGGGGAAAGAGAGAGAGCAAGAGCAAAGGGAACCTTGGTTATTGGTGAATCCAAAGGAAAGGAGAAGGTTCCTGATGCTGAGGAGGAGGCAGTAGAAGACATTGGGAAAGGAAAAGGCCCAATGAACATTGAGAATTTGACTGAGGAAGAACAGATTCAAATTGCTGTCAAAGACTCCATGATGTCTGCAATGGAAAGTCAGGCAAGGAAGCAACAAAGGCCTGGTGGTGAGTCAGCAGGACTTGAACCCAAAGAGAAGGTTGCTGAAGTAAGGGGGAAGGTGACAAGGTCATCTGAAAGAAAAATGAAGGAATTGCAAGCCTTCAATGAATTCCCAACCAGCCTGACTTTGCCTTCAGAATTTCAGTCTGAGGAATCTACTCCAGTAAGGAAATCAAAGAGATTGAAGAAAGCAGTTGTCTGCCATTGAAGAAGAAGTTGAAGAGGAGGTACAGGACAGAGAGCCTGAAGTGGTTGTGCCCAAGCTTGCTGAT
This sequence comes from Galeopsis tetrahit, assembly GCA_963675135.1. Classification (NCBI taxonomy): domain Eukaryota; kingdom Viridiplantae; phylum Streptophyta; class Magnoliopsida; order Lamiales; family Lamiaceae; genus Galeopsis; species Galeopsis tetrahit. Next base: position 33,891,375 of record OY776127.1, read on the forward strand.
GATCCTTCTAAGCTGTTTGAAGAAGGATTTGGAAAGGATCCAGAAACACAAGAGAAGCTAGCTCTTCTAAGAGCTAAATAAAGAATGGATCAGTTGGTTGAGGCCAACAAGGCAAGAGATGGAAGGAGGGCAAACTTCAAAGCTCCAAGAAGGAGGGCCTCTTACAGAAAACTTAAACCTCAAATGCTGCAAAGATGGGACACTCAGTACCCTCACCATGATAAGTGGGTTCCAATCTCACTGAATGATGCATGGGAGGAGGCCAAGAGAAGTTTTGTATATGACTTTTATGTCATAGGAAAGTGGCTTGAAGAGAGTGTAGATGAAGTCTTTGTGCAGTTTATGTTTGAGAACCATAGGGACCTCTACCAGAAGCTGTTTGCAGCAGCTGAGATGGCCAGAATTGAATTCAAGGCCCCTGGTCCCATTCTGTACATGCCTCCTAAGTTCATTGGGAACTTAATTGATGAGGGAAAGATACTTGAAGAATTCATCAACATCATGAGGATGGAGAAGTTGAAGCCTGGCCCTAAAGGAACCAACAAAGAGATATGGGAACTGAAGAAAAGAGTATGGGCTCAGTATGGCATTGCTCCTCAAGATGATGGAACTCTATGATGGATAAGTTCACTTTTTCCCTATTTGCTGTTATGATTTTTATGATTGTTGCTATTTTGCAGTTCTAGACTAGTGAATCCTTTTTAATTTTCAGCTCTGTAATGCTCTATCACTTATATAAAAGGATCACTATGTTTCTATCAAGAGATAACAACTCATTATCTCAACTAACCTATCATGACATATATACTTGATTTATTGTGCTAACAGTCTCTTTCAGGCAAGTTGACCAGTTCACTCTCCCTGAAGGTAAAGTATAGTATAAGTCAAGTTCCCTTTGTAATAGGTTTTGGCATCATCAAAAAGGGGGAAATTGTTGGGAATAAAATGATTTTGATCTAGATACCAAAACCCCTGATTGATGATGTTCAGATTAGTTGAGATAAGATCAAGTCTAGTTCAGGCAAGGTGTCTCAGTACACTTGAATTTGTAGATTGCTTAAGAGAAAAATCTCAGGAATGTTGTGAGATTTTAGTGTTCAGGATAGTTGTCCAAAGCTGGAATGTTAGGCAGCTTGATAAGTCTTTAGGACAAAGCTGCTGAACCTCCAAGACAGATTGACCAAGTGGACAACTTAGCTGAAGAGATCAAGAGCAGTAAAGCAATGCTCATAAATGCAAATGATCAAGACAGTTGAAGTACAAATGATCAAGAGCATTGAATGTCAAAGTCCAAAAGACACATTCAATGAAGCATTTATTGCCAATCATGCCTGAACCAAGCATTGAAGACTTGAAGCATTAAAGAGTGAAGCATTGAATGAATGTTGGAATATTCTCAATTGCAGCAGGAATATTCAGGGAGCTTGTCCCATCTGACCGTTGGTTGAGTATAGCTTCTGCCAGAAATCAACCTTGGGAAATGTGCATATTTAGAAACGGACACAAGTCATCTCAGCCGCATTTTTCAGAAGTCAACACATTCATTCAAACAACCATTGAAGAGGCCTTTTACACAGTGGATAAAAGGATGCCAAGCTTCATAGCCGTTTCAATGGTGCTGCAAATAGACAAGTTTGAATTGCTATCCCTCCAACGGTTAGCTGCTCAAGTTTGCCTATAAATACAGAAGTAATCAAGGGATTCAATAATCCAACTACAAGCTATCAAACTATCATCAAGCTTTCAAAGGAAACCAAGCTGTTCTCTAGAATTCCAAGTTTCCTGAATCACTTCTTTTAGCTAAGCCAATCTTTGTAAACATCCAAAGCTTAGCATTGAGATATCCTAAGCCTTTACACTGTTCTTATTGTAAAGGATATCTCTACTAGTTGGAACCAAACCTCAAACCCTTATCTCATTTAGTGAAGAGAGAGTTTGTTGTAGAAGTGAGGAGTTAAGGACTGTTAGTGTGAAACACAGTCTTAACTCAGAGAGATTGAGCACTAGGACTCAGGTTTTCCTAGGGATCAAAACACTAAGAGAGTGTTGTTGATCAGTGCACCTTGGCACTATAAAACAAGCTAATTCCATTGTGAAGGAATTATCCTGTTCAATCAGGGAAAGTGGATGTAGGAGCTTGAGTCTCTGAACCACTATAAACTTGTGTGCCATTTACTTACTGCATTCTTTATTTCACTTACATTCAAACATATTTTAAAGAATCATAACTTAGTAAGTGAGAAAATCTGTTTTGGACAAAGTCCCTGATAATCTGTATCTTTTCAGAAATTAACTTGGAGTATTTCTTTAGTCAAAGGCCAACCACATTCCGCACTTAGCAACTCTTTTAGATATTTAGCCAACTGATCACTCAATAGTAATCAGTAGGACAAGTATCTATCAAAGTTCACACTCAGGCCAGTTGTGAGACAACTTGCCTGATAAGACCAGTTTGTCAAAAAGAAAAAGAATTTGCATACACAAGTGCATTCCCCCCCCCCCCCCCCATACACTTGTGTTATACTCCACCAAGGACCAACATCAACCACAACACCTTACATTTAATAAATATGAAAATAACTTTAAAAAAAAATTATAAGATTTCGAAAACAAATAATTTAAATAATATTAAAATAACTCTTAATAAATTGTAAGTCAACCTTCAATATCAACCACAACACCTTAAATAAATAAATAAATAAATAAATATTTTAGTTAATTGTAAATTAAATCATAACATTTTCCTTATTTGCAATCTAATCTAAACTTTAAGGTAATTGCAAATAAATCACAAACTTTAAATATAGTTGCAATTTAGTCTTTTTGACAATTTTAATTGTGTTCGAATCTAACATAATTTAGACTTCTTAATGACATAACAACACCTTAATAAAACAATATTGTTTTTCAATAAAACCAAATATCAAAAGGTGTGATTTAGGGACAAAGTAGACTTGTAAGAAGTCTAATTTACAATAATATTTAAAGTTTGTGATTTATTTGCAATTTTTTTAGGGTTTAGATTAGATTACAAATTAGCGAAAAGTCGTGATTTAATTTGCAATTAACTCTTTTTAAAATTAACAACTTTATTAAATTATGACACATAAGTCAAATCAACCACAAAATGACCCATAAGCCAAATTAACCACAAAATGACACATCATCAATTTAAACTCCCTATTAGTATATAGGGGGATTCTATATTATAGAAGTAGTGTATTATGTATATATATAACAAATTTGTTAATCTTGTAAAATAATATAATTATTTATATAATAAATATTATGTATAAAATTATATAATAATTTTATACATATATATTTTTGAGCTCTATTTTTTAAATACATTAAACTTATAATAAATTTAAAATAATTGCAAAAAAAATTACTTGAGATATAAGATAAAAGTAATTATAAAATACAATTTAATAACTAATTAAATAAAGAATTGTATACCCCAATAAAAATACATTTTAGATTGTATTTTACTCAAAAGTACATTAAGTAGTTCAAAAATAAATTAAACTAAAAAATAAAATGAATACTACAATAAAGTTAAGTAAATAAAATAAAAATTAATTTAATTAGTCAATGTTAAAATAATAAGAAATAGTTAATAAGAATATAATATTTGGAAAGAGTTTATGAATCATATTTTACTCAATCAATGCAATAACTTAATTACACATCATACTTTTTAAAATTAACTAACTCCATTAAATTATGACACATAAGTAAAATCAACCACAAAATGACACATAAGTCAAATTAACCACAAAATGAAACATTATCAATTTAAACTCTCTATTAGTATATAAGGGGATTTGATACTTGTAGCATATTGATAAACCATTAAAAGAGATTTTCCCAACGTCATGGGATCAAATAATATTAATTGATTATATTTTTATATATTAAATACTAGTGCATTAATACTTTTTTTTTCTTTTTTTTCACGCGCCTTTTAACTTATTTTTCATTATTTTTTTTCTTTGTCTATATATTCTCCAAAAATAATATTAATTGATTATATTTTTATATATTAAATACTAGTACATTAATAATTTATTAATTTTAAAAAATTCATATTAAAATAAACAAATGTTGTTAATAGAGTTTTGATTGATTATATTTTTTAAGTATTAATTAGTACATTAATAATTACTCCCTCTGTTAATTATTTGAACACTCTTAATATGGAAATACTCAACAAAATTAATTATTCTCAAGTCTCAACATCATTTTATTTTTAAAGTTGTCACTCTTTTTTTTACATACATTTTACTTTACACCTCACCAAATTCATTTTACACCGTATCAAATCACCAAAAATACCCCTCATTTATCTTACATCACCAACCAGGCAACCACTAAATTCACTTTTCTTAAAAAGTGTACCGATAAAACCGTGCAAATAAACTTCCTTAAATTATGACACATAAGCCAAATTAACCACAAAATGACACATAAGACAAATTAACCACAAGATGACACATCATCAATTTAAACTCCCTATTAGTATATAAGGGGATTATATATTATATGAGTAGTGTATTATGCATATATAACAAATTTGTTAATCTTGTAAAATAATATAATTACTTATATAATAAATATGTACAAAATTATATAATAAGTTTTACATATATATTTTCGAGCTTTATTTTTTAAATACATTAAACTTATAAATTTAAAATAATTACAAAAAAAAATTAATTGAGATATAAGATAAAAGTAATTATAAAATAAAATTCAATACACACCAATAAAAATGCATATTAGATTGTATTTTACTCAAAAGTACATTAAATTATTTAAAAATAAACAAAGCTAAAGAATAAAATGAATACTACAATAAAGTTAAGTAAATAAAATAAAAATTAATTTAATTAGTTAATATTAATATAATAAAAATTTCAACAATTCATATCAACCACTAACACCTTAAATATAAATAAATAATTAGGAAGAAAATTCAATAGTTAATAGGAATATAATATTTTGAAATAGTTGATGAATCATATCTTACTCAACCAATAACTTAATTACATATCATACTTTTTACAATTAACAATCTCCTTAAATTATGACACATAAGTCAAATTAACCACAAAATGACACATAAGCCAAATTAACCACAAGATGACACATCATCAATTTAAATTCCCTATTATTATATAAGGGGATTATTAATGTTGTCTTACAATTAAATTATATGCTTTTAAATTAAAAATATTCCATAATTATTAATCATAAAATTTAAAATTATTTCACAAAAAAATATAAATAAGAGGGTAAATTGATAATAAATAATAAATTAAATAGATAAAAAAAAAATTGAGTTGAGATTTGGGTTGGTGACAAATTTACCACCAAAATCAGAAATTGTGACAAATTGCCACCAACATTGAGTATGCATTGGAGCTGTGTTTTAATGTTAATTTACCTATTAGAGGCGGCATTGGAGATGCCCTGAGTAGCTAAATTTTGTAGCTAAAAAAATAGGTGGTTGTTTTATGTACTAAGGAGCTAAATTACTACATTTGGGACCCTTGCAGTACTTAAAAGTAGTTAAACCTATAAACTTTAAATTCTACTATTACTTAAAATTACAAAAGGACATCTAAATTACTTAAAATTCTATTTGGGACCACTAAAGTTAATCTTTTCACTTTTCTATATTAACTTTTTTTAATGTTATTAATTAATATTATTATATTATATTTAAATTTTATTCAAAAATTATTTATATTCAAAATTTTAATTATGAGTAAAATAATTTTGGCAATTGCTTATGTGTACCAGTTACATGTATGTAACTGGCTATTTACCCTCTTTTTTTAAAAATCTATACTCTCCTTTTTTAGGCACTCCCTTCTTTTAGACACTTATGTGTACAAGTTACATACATGTAACTAAATCCAATTTTTTACATTGGTTATTAGTTATTTACCTACTTTTTTATTAATTTCACCCCCAAATTTTTTAAAAGAAAAATACATGTAAAATACTATATTACCATTTTATCAATTAAATTAAAATACAACTCATTAAAATTATAATTATACACCGACTATCAATTTACCAATAAATCACCACGAAGTCAAATATTATTCTATTTTTTTAACTTTTAAAAAATAAATATAAAAACATAACGAATATTAAAAAAATATTAAACTCAAAAATAAAATTTCCAATTTTTTTTTTCAAAAAATGACCAAAATTTAGTAAAAAAATACAAAAAAAATCGAAAAAAAAAATAAACTAAAAAAATTCAATTTTTTTCTAATTTGGGTATAAATGTATGAATATGACATGCTCACTTTCTAGCTTTAATCTGATTTATAATAACTAGGATTATTTTGTTATGTCTTCATTATTTCTAAAATGATTATTTCTAAAATGATATGTGGTTTGTTACAAGTTTTTTAAGGTTGTAGATTATTTTTTAAAACTAATTAATAATATAATCTAATTGAAAAATAAAATTTATATTTAGAAACTTAAATGAGTTGAGAATTGGGGAAGAAATCAGCATAATATTACATCAGCTTTATTATTTTCTTTGGGGTCATCTTCATGTTGATGCATTCATATGTTTATTGAGTGCGATCGTATCTATTAATTGAATTGTGTGTTCAGTGTGATTCATTCTCACTTTTGTTCTTCTTACTAATTAGTTAATATCATTTTTTTAATATTGATGTATTAATTTGCATGGTATGCCTGGAATTATAAATGTGTTAAGTTATGTATTTTATGTTAAATATAAATATTAGTTTAAATACGATATAGTATTAGTACGTCTATGGCATAGTACTAGTTAATATATTGTATAGTACTAGAGATTAATGTGGGTATAAAAATGTTACGGAATATTTAATATATGGACTAATACTATACAATATTTGAATTTATACTATACTATATTTGAACTAGTATCATAGAGTATGTGAACTAATCTATATATATAAAAGGAGGATGCGACTCTCCTGGTGTCGCCATGTGTCGTTTTGTTCATACTAGAATTTTGCATTACACGTGTCACTTTCATGCCAGAAAGACGCCATGTCCTCTTCTAATTTATTATTTCCGTTTCAGAATTGATAAGCAATAAATTTTTCAGTTTCCGAATTGATGATTGAGAATTAACGGTTGCTTAATTCTTTGATCTCTTAGTTCACCCAATCATAGCTTCAATCGTGTGGTTTGTAATGACATTGTTGCATTTGGTAATGAATTTGAAAAGGCAAAGTCCAAAAACCCTTGAAGAATAAGTGGCGTTGTTGACAGTTGAACACTGTAAGACAATCATCGAGTTTAATTAAGGGTGTTCCTCCTCTTATGAGATTGTTGAGGGGAAACGAGAAGGCACAGTTACATGGATTGATTCTTAAATGTTACCTACTTACCTTGCAATTCATGCTGGCCGGGAAGAGAGAGGATTTGGAACGAGCAGGCGTTATGAATGCTTTAGAGGGTGTGCTGCATTGATCGTTCAACACCCTGAATTGAGAGAACTGATACCTCAGGCGATTTACCATCTATGCGTGTTTCATACGTACTCAAAGGCAGTTTTGATCTCGCGTAGATGGAATTAACTTTCGAGTTTGGACATAGTCAGGCAATATTGGGGTACTGATTGATTAGGTATTATGTGTGTACAAATGAGAAGGGGATGCATCGCAAGGTATATTATTGCCTTTTCCTGACAAGGAATTGAAAAGAATAATTGGTTCGTTTCCTGTGCTTTATAAGTTGCAATATATATAGGATAAGAACATGCTCCATTTTTGGGTTGTTTCCTTTTTTTTTGTCAGATGCTTTGTAAGTTAATCCAATGTTACAATATATATAGGAGCAAGAACATGCTAAATATGATCATGCATGTACAATGATTCATTTTGTGTAATTTTTTTGTCATCTGGTTTTGATAGCTTGATAGCCTCAGTGTAAATGATATTTATTTTACTTTAAGTCTTCCAGTTTTAATTTTATTTATTTGGTTTTGACAGGGTTAATAATAATGGGTCCTACCTACTTTGTTACTCCAACTTCTTACAATTCAGATGTGAACGACTGTAAACGTGTGTGCAAGGCTCTTTCAACCTTATTCTAATTGCAGACTTTCAAGTGGTATGCAGAGTTCTAAATTCCCTCGATCAGGGTTTGGTTTTTTCTCTTCTACTTGCAGTAACATTGTAATTGCAATTGGGACTTCATTCATGTGCTATTATATACTTTTACCTTCGGGTAATTGTTTTGTACCTTTTTCAAGACAAAGTTTTTGTATTCTCTAACATCGAGCTTTTTAAAGTTCTTATAATTTTTCCCTTTCCAGGGCATCATTTTAAAAAGCGTCGGAGGAGTTTATGCCTATCCCCGATGTCACCCAACTCAGTAGCTCTGCTCAAGAGATTGAAAACACAATTAAAGCCTCTTTGCTAAAGGTGGAATCTACATAGTTTCTTTATTTTCTTGGTTTAGTTTATTTAGCTTATGTAACTTTATGAATATCAACATATGTGTCCGATCTTTATGAATTGTTACTTTTATGAGAATTATACAAGAAGTTGTGTTGATACCACTAAATTGTCATGGTAATTGGTTTATCACTCAGGTCACTTTTACAGATTGTACATATGTCTAAAGTAACTCTGATGTCCATATATGCTCATCCATTGTAGTTCTGTAGGTGATGGAAATGTGTATTCTAAAGGTAGAAGAACATTTGGCAGAGAAAGCATAAGCCGAGGTAATTGGGTCTGCACTGGATTTTGGGTTTGCTAATACTAATACATAGTTATTTTTTGAAAGAGCAATGAGCTAATGTAATGGAGAACATAAGCTAGAATTCCACCTTCAAAACTCAACCCGATGAGAGTATATTTAAGAGGATTGATATGCGTATCATTTGTTTGCAAGAGAGATATAACAAACTTAATACTGGTTTTTATTTTCCCTTGGAGTCCTGTTCGCAGCCTTGTCTTTGTTGGTTGTCAGAATTTTAATATACTTAAAGAACAAAAATTGGATGTTTAGTAAGCTGGAGCACCCACCAAATTTTATTTATGTAACATTAAATTATAAGTTAGCATTTGAGTGATACACATGTAGCAAGTTAGCATTTGTAAACTCGCAAATATTTGTAGCATGCAGTTTTGAGCTTCAAGATTCTTGAATGTGAATTGTTCTGTTAATTTATGCATCTTCTGTCTTGGTAGGTAAAAAACTTATCTTCTTTTTATTGTCAATCATATTGGTAATAATCAGAGTTCATGTCTTATTACAAATTTTATTATCTTATTAATTAAGGAATTTGTTATTGTTTCAGGATATTATTTGAGTGTCATTAAACCACAATTTTGCAGATAATTAGTGACCATTAGACCGGTAGATCCATAGGCTCCGAGTTTGTTTCTACCAAGGATGAGGAATCTATGAAAAGTGCGATTGAGGTGATGAACGGAAATGATCTCAATAGCTTGTAGTATTACCTGAGTTTTACCTCCGAAGGTTGAAGAAATTAAAGAGCTTTGAATTCTGGTTGTTATTTAAGGTATTCTACCATGTAATTTTACAACAATTCTACGAGTTATGCACCTAATGGAAGTGGAGGTGTTCGATCTCTCTTTTTGATAATTACTTCATATGAATTATATTTTTTTTTTAATTTCATTTTCTTTATAGTTACATGTTCTATTTATGAAAAAAAATTAATTGAATTATTGGCATGGATTCATCATGTGTAAAGAAAGAGATTTGGGTTGATCTTCTACACATCGAATTGCGTATATACATGTTTCGGTTGAATGAATGGTGAAATTTTATCTATATAATCGATCGTGTTGTATCTTTCTATTCGCTGAGTTAATAAATTTTAGTCTTAGGACAAGAACTATTCAACATCCCCTGATTTGTTCTAAATTTCTGAATTTTTTAGGCTCAAGACTCTGTAATTCCTCAAATTCTTGGACATGAAGTTGCAAGGTATGTCAAATTTAGTCCTTTAAAAAAAATCAAAGTTTAATCGTGGGGCATTAAATTTGAAGATTTAAGAATTAATGAAATAATTTGGAATAAACGTATAGGATTGTATTCACACGGGAATGCAAGGATTGTGCTCACTGCAAATATGCAAAATCAAAGAAAGAAACACGTGTACCCTTCTTAGGATCAACCCTGAGAAACAGGTCATGATCAATGACCAAAAGACTAGAATATTTTACATCAATATAAAAATAGTTTATCATTTTTTCGGGACATCTACATTCATGGACTACTTTGTTTGATTCTCTAGATAAAAATTGTGTGCTCAGTTGTGGAATTTTCACAGGTAATCATCTGAGTTATATTTTAATTTTAAAATTTATTGGCCTTTGATGTATAATTAGAAATGAAGTAATGATGAATGGTTGTGATGTAGCTTTGTAGGGCTTGGTGCTACATTGAATGTTGTAAAACGAACAAAAAGGTTCATATGTTGCTATTTTTGAGGTGGAAGTTTATTGAGTTGTTGTGTGTTCCTAAAATGAAGAGATTGTTATTTATGAGCTTGAAATTTATTGAGTTTTGTGTTTCTAATATAGAGGAGACAAATTATTACTCCATTATTTTGATTTATGAAATGAAAATATTGACGGCTGCAGAAGAATCTATGAAGGTTGGTCCTTAAAGAATAATTGATGTTGACTTAAACCATGCACCATGAATTTATACTTAACAAAATATGATCTTATACATTTTCAAGTAACAAATATTCTGTTCAAACAATAAATTGTGCGCAGCTAAAAAAAAATTCAGCGTAGCTGAATTTGTGAGTCCAGAAGTTTATAAGAAGCCAGATCAAGACGTTTGATGAAGGAGTGGATTGAAGTGTAGAGTGTACCGGGAACGTCATGCAACGATCTCTGCATCTGCATTTGTTTATCATGTAACTAACCGTGTATATATATAAGGGCGGATCTTCATTGAGGCTAGGCCCCACTAAAATTTAGGGATTTTTTTTATATATATATTATATAATATACTCCCTCCGTCCCGGTATAAGTTTCCCCTTTCTTTTGGGTGTTTTGATTAAGGAATATGATAAAATAATAGATGTAGTACAAGTGATGTGATGGTGAGAGAGAAAATAATAGAGTAGTATGAGATGAAGTATAATAAAATATTAGATAAAGTATAAGTGATGTGATTGAGAGAGAGAAAATAATTTATCAAAAATGGAATGAGAAACTTATTGTGGGACATCCAAAAAAGGAAAGTGAGAAACTTATAATAGGACGGAGGGAGTATATTTTTTATATTTTACAACAAATCAAATTTAAACCAACTTTGCACGCATAAAATAAAGTCTTTACCAAAAACTTAATTTATTTTTATTAAATTATTTGTAAAATATGAATATTTAATTCTTTACATAATTTAAAATTTTAATTAAATAACAAACTTAAACTAAATTTCCAATTTCTAACTTCTTATGTAAAAATGCATATCAAATTTGAATCAAATTTAGGGGTATTCCTGATATACGTTTCAATAGAATCTTTGTCGTTTTAAAAAATAATTACTTATTAATTGGTTGAAATCAATAGTAGATTTAAAGATGAGAAAGTTAAACTTCTTATGCTTCTTAAACTTATTGATGTCTTGAATCTCAAAAACAGCCCTAGATTATTTAATGTGAATTTTATTTATAATTAAGAAATGATTCGTGTGAGACTTTAATTGCTTCATTGCAAACTTGATATATATGTTTTACTCAAGTTTTCATTTGATATGACTTTATAAAAAAGTTTTCAAAATTTGTCAACTATTTATGTAATATTCAAAAAGTAAATCGAGACAAACAAGGTCGAAGTACATTTTTTTTATTACGAGATCGATTTAACTTATTTTGACACTTCATTTTACCACTGTCATGATCGAAGAAACATTTTTAGTTATGAAACATGTCAAGAGTGTTTTTCGAAATAAAATGGAGAGTGATTATATATTAAATTCTATGGTTGTCTATATTGAAATAATTTTTTTTGAAAACAATGATTCTGATTCTATTATCCATAAATTCTATCGACTAAAAAATCGTAGGGCACAACTTATGTAAACAATTATTTTTTATATGTGTAATCATTTCCGGCTTTCAGTCCACCCAAGAAAAAATTCCTGCCTCCGCCCTTTTTTATATATATATATTGATTGTGCGCAACATTCAATATATTTTTGCTAAGAAAATAAAATAATCACACCTTGAATTATTGTTTAGGTTGAAAACATTTATATATACATATGACTCTAGAATCTAGATGATAAACAAAATAAATATCTGAAAGTGTTTTTTTTTTTTTTTTTTTTTTTTTGTGTTTTCTATATACTCCAAATGTTCACTAAAAGTGGAAAAAAAATTAGAATTGAACACATTTTTTATAAACAAAGAGTGTATATAGGAGAATTTATTTATTTTTTGCAAACCACATAAAGTAAAACTACAACAAACCCGTGCATCGCACGGATGAAAAACTAGTACTATACAATATCTGAACTAATACTATACTATATTTGAACTATTACCATAAAGTATGTGAACTCGAAACTCGAAAAAATTAAAACATGTACCAATATAAACTAATATTATATTGTATATGAACTAATATGTACAGTACTGCATATTAACTAATAATATATCATAATACTTATCAACGGTTATCATAACACTTATAAACTAAAAATTATATTCATAAAAAATTAAAATAAAGTGATTAAAAAATGAAAGTTCAAATGAAAAAAATAATTAAACGAAGTGAAACGAAGTGAAATTTGTAAGGAATGAAGTAAAATTTTGAAAGGATAAGGTGAAAATTATACACCAATTAATTAAAGTAAAATAGTACCAATAAAATTGAACACTTGCCTAAGAGAGGTGAGAGTTTTATTTTTTAAAACAAATTATTATTATACTATTTAATACTTAAAAAAAATAATTAATATTATTTTTAAAATTTTCTTATTAGACTTTAAAATTTTAGAATAATTATTTATGACATAAAAAGAAAGTACGTTAAACAGGAAGAAAAATAAATTTAAAAAATAATGTTAAAAAGATAAATATAAATATCAATTGAGTAAAATAAAAAAATAAAATTTTAAAAAATTAATGAAGTATTATTTTTTAATGATAAAATTAAAAAAAATTAATTGAAGTAAAATAAAGGCCCATGAAAAAATGTATGTGTTAAATTGATATAGTAAATGAATCGTGTGTTATTGGATTGAATATAGTAAATGGGTCATGTGTTATTTGTAATAGGTTATTGGATTGGATATAGTAGTTACATATATTGGATTGAATATAGTACTTACTACACGTAGTACACAAGAGTGCAACTCAATAATTTTTTATTCAGTTTTTTTTATTCCGATTTTTTTAATTTTCTAAAGGTTAACAGCTATCAACATTAACTAATACTCCCTCTGTCCATCAAAAGTGTGCTCACTTTATTTTATACATGTTTTTAAAAAAATCATATTATATTTATAAAGAATATATTTGAAATAACGAGTAAATAATATATTTGTTAGATACTCAATCTTGTTATTAAAGTAAAAAAAATATTCAAAAGAGAACTATTTAAATAGAATAAACATATTTTTTGTGGACCTAAAAAAACAAGTGAGCACACTTTTGGTGGACGGAGGGAGTATAAATTTTGCAATTGTAATCCTTCCGTTTTTACAAGATTTTACTTTTTTATATTTGTTTTATCTTTTATACCTTAAAACATGTGTAAATAATAAGGAAAGTTTAATCATAACTGAAATAGTATACTCTTTACAATACTTCATCACTAGCCCTATTTAAAGGCAAAAATTTATGTGAGACCGTCTCATAAATTTTTTTCTGTGAGATAGATTCCTTTTTACTCATATTTCAAAATTTTGATATTTCAACATTTTGGTAGGATAATCCATATTTTTTTCTAAATTTTGATTTGTAAAAAAAGTGATAATGTTTAAATGAAAAGTGATAATATTTTTAAAAAAAGTGACAGTCACTTTACTTTTTATATATGAGGGCCGTCTCACGGATCTCATTCTATGAGACGGTCTCACCCAAGACTAGCTCATATGTAAATATCTTACAAAATTAATATCTTCCCAACATCATTTTATTTTTACATACATTTTATTTTACTTCCCACCAAATTCACTTTACACTTCATTAAATCACCTAAAATATCTCTTTTTTGGAGTACTATTTTACATCACCAACCACTTTACAAATCACCTAAGGCTCCGTTTGAATGGAGGGATTTGGTCTATGGATTTTTGTTGTGCCACAATTTGCACGAATGGATTAGATATCCTTCGGGTCAGATATCCAAATTCCCGAACTCGTATGAATAACTCGGGTATAATGCTTTCTCCAAAATGATCCTCCAAGAACCTGCAAAAGACACGCCGGAGGAGAGTCCGGCGCGGACACTCCGACGCTCAAGTCAGTATGTGTGATTCAATATATGATAAGGACTTAAGAGTCCTCGTTTTATCAATGAGGTTCTAAAAAAGGATCAGAATGCTTGTAATAGGCGTAGTAAATGTGAATAATGTTAGAGATCGTAACCCGTAAATGTACCTAAGCTTGCCTATTTATAGAGAAATCCCACCTGAGGGGAAGTTAGGTTTTCCCCCTATCTCGGACCTGTCATCTCCTCTCTCTTTGAATTAGTCTGCCTGCCTTTGAGCTCCCACTCCCTGAAGAAACACAACAACTTCCTCCTCTAGATTCCAGCCGTTGAGTAAAGGGAGAATTAGTCTTCCTTTATCCGTTCTTATCCTATTTTACAGGGAACCTCTCCTAAACTTTCGGCCAACTAATTCCCCTTAGGGCCAGGTCTTCCTGATATTTCTCCCCTGAGGCCCTTAGGTGGAGCTCCCTCCGGAGGGACATCCGGATGGGATTCTCTATTCTGAGGAGTCCTCTTTAAGTTCGTATCCTCTCATCAATCCTATCCTCTATACACGTGTCGACTTCTCACGAGGTGACAATTTTAGGCCACATCATCTACTCCCCCCTACTCTCATAAAGTGATCATACCTTTGTGAGAGTAAGAAATTCAAGGGAAACTGGCATAAAGTGCACTTCTGGAGAGACGTGTTCTAACTTCCCTTCGGAGAGAAATTTCGAAAATATTCCCCTTCTTGAGCTTTCCCGCCCAAAACTCGAGAAAAACGCTTCGACTTTCGCGTCTGGGCCCCACTTAGATATGATCTTCTCTTTCCAGTTATTTTCCCAAGGAGATACCTCGATTCTACCCCTTTCTGCTCACTTTTTCACCTTTTGTTTCCTTGATTCATATCTTCTCTCCTTGGAAACTCCCCCACCGTCTTCTTTTCTTCTTTTTGGCGTCTCTCTTTTCTCCGGCTTCTCGTCATCGTCGATCATCCAGTCCGACCTCACACTTCCTCCGACAAGGTAACCCAGCTATCTTCTATATCCTTTTTTATTTCCGCACTATTTGTTAATGTCTTCCGGCAAGGCAACCCCGCCTGAGTCCTCTAAACCGAATCCTCCTGAATCGGTGTTGTTTCCGATAGAGGATCCCCAACTAAGGGATAAAATTTCGACCTCTTCTCTGACCGACAACACCTACTTGGCTAGTCTCGTTCAAGCCCAAGTCTTTCCACCGAAGTACATCCCCCGGATTCCTCATCCGGATGAACGCCCAAATTTCTTAGGACCCCGAACCCTAGCTTTCTTCGAAGCCCAGATTAGGGCTGGTCTTCGATTTCCTATCCATCCTTATCTGGCCTCAGTATCTACCCGCATGCAAATTCCCCTTAATCAGTTTACTCCCAACGCCATCCGCACTATGATCGGATTTTACATTCTGGTGAAGGGGAACGACGGCGAGCCTTCCGCTGAATTATTTCTGAGCCAGCATTCTTGTAAGCTGAACGATGGCTTCTTCTATGTTTGTGGGAGAAGGTCTCGTGCTTGTAAATTCATGAAAAAACTTCATGAAGAGGAGTCGTCTTGGAGAGATTACTATATTTTTGTGACCAAATCCTCTGATTGGCCGTTTCCCCATGAATGTTGGTTATATCGTAATCCAGGAATACCTCTTCCTCCTCTGAAAGCTTACTCCGCCTCAAATCATACTGTTATGACTGGCCTCAATGGTCATGTTCGCCTACACGATTTCTTTGATGTCATTGGTATCTGCAATAACCCTCGTATTCTCTCCCATTTTGGATTTTGTCCTCAGGATTTTCCTTTAGAGCCTCATGATGGTAAAAAGAATCCTTGCTCTCTTGTTTCGTTCTTTATACATGATTATTTTTCTAAATGTTTCTTGGTTACCTGCAGGTATGAGCTGATTGACTCACATTTCATGGGATGCCCCTGCTCTAGGGGTGGTGAAGGCACCTGCGGCTGCTACCCCTAATAACCCTCCTGAGGCTTCTCCTTCCCCAGCTCCGGTTCCAGAAAGCTCAGTAAAGACCCCGGCTCCAGAGAGTTCTACCAAGGCTCCTCCTGTTCCTAGCTCTTCCGCCCAAGTCCCTGGTTCCATTTCCAAGAGAACCCGTTCAGCTGCCAATGCTTCCATGCTCGATTCCGTGTAACACCCCGTTTTTAAAATCTAAATTTTTGCATTCCATGATTTTTAGAAATTAAAATATCTTTTTATTAAATGACAAATTTATTTGAAGTGTTAAAGATATATGATTTCATATAATTTATGAACTAATGTTTTCAATAAGTTGTACAAAGTTTGCAGGATAGCTTACTGAGTAGATCGGACTCGATTTGTGACTCACTGACACGATTTAATAAGATGATGAGATAAGTTTAAAATGAAGTAAATTATAATAGAATTTAATGATAAGAAATTTATCCAGTGAATTATTAATATGAAAATAAGTTAAATAATAGAGTAAAAAAAATATTTATAATAATAATAATATTACATTAAATTATGATATTCTTTTAAATTAAAATTTAATCAAGAACCAATTATTTTTATTTAAAACGCGGAGGAATGCGAAGAGTCTTCCTCTATTTAAGACGCTATTGAGGGGTGCGAAGAGTCATTCTTACGCATCTCTTCTCTGAAAGGCTCCTTTCTCTCAGAAACCCTCTCCTTCTCAAACTCTCTTCCCTCTTAAATCATTTCCTCTCAAATCCTCACAGTAGAAAACATGAATCTCCTCAACTAACGCCATTCCTGAAGAGTTGAGAACCTCCTATTTTCACTGTCATTTCTAAAATTTGAGTCAGGTATGAAGGCCTTCTTCTTTTTAAACAGTTTTAAAGAAATAAAACCATTTCTTTTCTTTCTTTAAGCGATGTTTCTGGTTATTGTTATTTTCTAATGGTTATTACTCTATGGTTACTGAGTCGTCTTTATTTGAAGTAAGAATGCCTTATGAGTTGCGGATTGAGTTTTTGTGTCGATTTCTTCTTAAAACTTGTGGGATTTGAATATTATGTGACTCATTTAGGCTTATATTTGGATTACATGTGGTATTTGTCATTGCATGTGAGATCTGAGTTCATTTTACCCACTGTACGCGGTTTATTACCTGAGTAATTTATGTTCGGTTTATTACCTGAGTAATTTATGTTGAATTTCTTGTTGAACTCATGGGATTTGCATACCATTGAAGCTTATATTTTTGCTATTGCATGTGTGATTTGAGTTCTTTTTATTGATGAACACCTTTTCTTATGGTACTAGGATATCCGTTTGAGGCCATGGATGTTTTTAAAATAGGTTGAGAAGCCTTTTGTTATTGCATGTTAATTTTAAAAGAGTACAGCCCTTTCCCCAATGTTTTAGCTCAAACCCTTTACCACATTGAGGTACTTGAAACCTGGGATATGAGGTTACGTTTTCAATTTTATGGGATTTTTACAGAGCTCGGAACTGAAAAACTGCCCTATTTTTGGGTTGAGATTACAAAATTTCCCTCACACATCTCGCTTCCTTTTTTGAGCTAATTTTCGACTATGTTAACTTAATGTGTCTTATATTTCATAAGAATTTTACCTAGACACATTTGGATTTATATTATATTTTTAATGATTTTTCTAACAAACAATGTTTGTTCTTTATAAAAGTAAACTATTTTGATGTTCAAAAGGAATACAAAATTAAATAACAATGGATAATATTAAAATGAAATGTTTTATAGATATTGCTACTGGCTTTATAGTTGTGTAGGTTTTGGCCTTACATTTTTATAAGAAACGAAAAAGTTTTAACAAATTCTAGAAAATCTCTTATCACGGTCCATTTCGGTCTAATTTTTCAATGGTCTTACAAAATTTATAAGTAATATTCTATAAGTTATTTTTAAATGAAAATTTTATTATGTGCACCACTGAATATTTGGAGTCTACTGTACAAAATTTATGAATTTTAAGAATTTCTATGATTTATGATAAATAATTTACTACAGGCTGTCTCTTTAGATAATTTAAACATATGAAATGAATTTGACAAAATTTTGTGAATAAACTGTTTATTAAAAAGTTATTATTTTTCCAGGACAAACAAATTGGAATTATATGTGTAATTGAAGCATTTTTATAATACACTTTAAAGGTGCTTAGGATTAATTTAATTATCTTCTCCAATGTGCATTTTCATGTGATTCCAAATAGCTTCATAACTAGGTTTGACCATTTGATATGTGACGAAATTTAAATAGAGATGTTCTAAATTTATTGATAATTTGATAGTGTCACCTATATAGATATACGTACAAGAGGATATATGAATATATATATATATATACTTTAAACCTAAAAGTTAAGTAAATGTGTCGAGTGCAGTGCAAGTCAGTCGGATCCTCAGGAAGCTAGCCCGCTATCACCAAACGACAAAGTGGGTAACATTTATTTACATTTGCATTGTTTAGATTAATTTATGTGTGAATACGAGCAGGCAGATCTTCGGATTATGCTCTGTGTGAACTCTGTGTGAGAAAATAAAGTCTACGGACTATACTCTGTGTGAGAAAATAAAGTCTACGGACTATACTCTGTGTGAGAAAATAAAGTCTACGGACTATACTCTGTGTGAGAAAAGAAAGTCTACGGACTATACTCTGTGTGAGAAACAGACAAGTCTTCGGACCAAGTTCTGTGTGAAGTGAGCCGGGTTCATGGGACTCGGCGTGTACTCGATTGACATATTAATTAGCCTTCTTAATGTGCATGCATGGTAAATGTTATCCCACTGGGCTTCTCCTCCGGGAGAAGACTCATGATGCTACTTTAATTATTTCAGGTTTCGTAGACGACGAGGAGGACGTGTGACTGACTGGGCAAGCTTTAATAAACGTTCTCCTAAATTTTTAAGTTTTACGTAAGAAACGTTTTTAGTATTATTACGACTGATGTTATCTTTAAGTTAAATTCCTAATTAGGTATGAACTACTAGGCCAACTGATCGAACCTATTCAAACTACTAGGACATTTGTCTACCCTTTAAATGGTTAATTTTCATGTGTGACAACCTCATTACAAATTGCCGTGTCTTCTAATGATAAAGTATTTTAGACATCACATCACTTATACAACGATTTACAATTTTATAATGTTTGGGTCAAGTACACGTTTGGCTTAGAAATGTGGGTGACACACGAGTTAGGCACAAGCATGGTTAGCCACTTTAAGAAAAGAAAGAAAAAAAAAACTCGTGTATCTTTTATTGAAAAGTCTTCCGCTTGAATTTATTTAATTCAAAAAGTGTTCTTTTAAACCGTAGCGCCCACCGGGATTTTGGGGGCGTTACATTCCGTCACTTCCAAGAAGAAGAAAGGAAAAACCACTTGTGGCGCTCCTGAGAAGGAAGCCCCCCTTCCTGCTTCCTACGAACCTCTCCAGCGTCTCATCAGCCGATGTCATCCTCCTTCCAACACCACGCTCTCTTGCAAGCCCCTTCCTGGGGATCTATTGCTCCATGGCGCTCATCTATTTTCTGAGGTATATCCCCTTATTTTTACGTCATCTAATTTCTTTATGTCTGAAATGTTGCTTTTTCTCGTCATGCAGTTCGGACTTGTCTATACTAAAATATTTGACCAAACCATCGAACTGGTTGCTGAGAACGAACTCCTTCGGGCTGAGGCGTCCTCCTCTCAACTGACTCTCAAAGGTGCCACCGCGGAGAGAGACAAAGCTCAAAAGCGGGCTCAGGCTTTGGCTGAGGAGCTGCCTCTCCTCCGTGGTCAAAGTAAGCAAGAGGTGGCTAAGACTAGGCATCTGGAGGGAGAAGTAGAGCGAATGGAAAAGGAGATGAAGCGGATGGAGGACGAGATGAAGCGAATGGAGCGCGAGCTGCCAGATGTTGGAGTACAGGCCTCCGTCAAATCTCTGTTCGCCTCTCCTTTAGGTCAAGAATTTCTGGGGACTCTCCATACTCAATGGTTGTCCAGCTCCTTAAAGAGTTCCAGCTTCTTGTGTGCTATGGGGCCACACATCCCTCACTCCATCCATCATGGCTTCAGCAATGCCGTGACTGAGCACTCAACTCCAGAATTCGATGGAACCTACTCCCGCGCTTTCCGCCTGGACAAGCTTGCTCCCCCTCCCAAATTCCTAGGGGATCCAGCAGAGAGTGTTGACAGCCCCTGGTGGTTGCCCGGAATGGGTCAGGCCATTGCTAAATTGCAGGCGGCCAAGGTGGGCATGGCTGAACTGGAGCCTCTGGAACAATTGACTTATCCTTACGCCTCTGCCCCTCTGACCGAGGTGAAGGCAGATGAAGGAAAGGATGTTGAGGCTACGCCGGAAGGAGGAGAGGGTCCAGAGGAGGGGGGAGGATCTAGCGGTCATGCCGCTGCTGAGGAAGCTGTTGTCAAAGAAGCTGTTTAAAATTCATATTTCCATGAACTTACCAAACATTTTACCTTTGTTTTGCTATACTCTTTAATTTTTGCTCATGATACTGGTTCTTATTATGCTCTTTAGGGGACCCCGCACTCCTGGATATGTGGGGGCTTTTTGTAGCAAAAGTTTTAGCTTCTTACTCGTTTGTTTATGGCGTGTATTTTCCTTCTTGTTCACGTGAGCGGCCTATAAGGCTGGTAAGGGAGATGGTGGAAGAGTCATCTGGTCCTCTTTTCTTCCTCCCTCTTGGTCTTATAGTCTGCACCAAATACTGCCCATGGAATCTTTCTTTCGTTTTTACGTAACCCATTTGGGTCTCAAGTGTGGCGAGGGGCTCTCCAGCTCTCCTCGGCCTGTGAGTGTTTCTCACCCTCATTTTAGAAGATTTTAATTCGTAAAATCCTTCTTTCATTTACAAGTAACCCACTTGGGTCTCGAGTATAGTGAGGAGCTCTCTAGCTCTCCTCGGCCTCTAGGCCTTCGAGTGTCTCTCACTCTCGCTCTTAAAAGATTTTAATTCGTAAAATCTTTCTTTCATTTTCAAGTAACCTACTTGGGTCTCGAGTATGGTGAGGAGCTCTCCAGCTCTCCTCGGCCTCTAGGCCTTCGAGTGTCTTCCACTCTCGCTCTTAAAAGATTTTAATTCGTAAAATCTTTCTTTCATTTTCAAGTAACCTACTTGGGTCTCGAGTATGGTGAGGAGCTCTCCTCGGCCTCTAGGCCTTCGAGTGTCTTCCACTCTCGCTCTTAAAAGATTTTAATTCGTAAAATCTTTCTTTCATTTTCAAGTAACCCATTTTGGGTTTCTTATTTTCAGGATTCATATTCGCACATCATATATATTAACATGAAAGAGATAATCAGAACACAATAACTTTGCATAGTTCTTCAAAAGGGAAAGAAGCTTCATTGATTAAGATCAGTTTTCAACATAGGCCATAGATAACCTACGTCGGTCTCATTAAAAACCTCTCTACAGAAAAACCCTAAGGGGAAACCCGTAAAGAGGGAAAAAGAGCTCCGGTGAAGCTATTAAATACTTTAAATAAAAACAGGAATCAGCACCAATTCACAAATGGTCTCAAAACCTTACATTTTCTTTAGACAAAAAATCTCTTCAAGTGACAAATATTCCAAGGTCTAGCTATATCGACCCCCTCCATGCTCTGCAATCTATAGGCTCCTCCCTTCAGTACCTTCGTGATTCTATATGGCCCCTCCCAATTGGGCTCCAGTTTCCCCGTGTTCTTTAGTGCATCAGCTCTTCTCAGCACCAGATCCCCCACTCTAAAGGACCTCGGGATCACCCTTCGATCGTACGCAGCTTTAATTCGACTCTTGTATCTTTCAGCACGTACTCGAGCCATCTCTCTTTCCTCTTCCACTAAATCCAAGGCCTCTCTCATCAGCCTCTCGTTTTGATGTTCTTCAAATCGGGCAATTCAGTGGGATTGCAATACGGCCTCTAGAGGTATCACTGTCGCGGCCTCATAGACCAATTGGAAAGGAGATTCTCCCGTTGTTGTCTTTGGACTGGTCCTGTAAGACCACAACACGTTGTCTAACTCGCTCACCCATCCTCCACCTATTTTCGTCAGCCTTGTCCGGATACCATCTACTATGGTTTGATTAGTAACTTCCACCTGCCCATTAGCTTGGGGATGAGCTACGGAAGTGAATCTTTGCACTATGTTTAGCCTTGCGCACCATCCTCGTACATTCTCTCCGTTGAACTGGGTCCCATTATCAGAGACTAGTATCCTAGGTACTCCGAACCTGCAGCAGATCTGCCTTCCCAAGAACTTAATCACGTTTTCCTCATCTATCTTAGCTAGGAGGCGGCTTCGACCCACTTGCTAAAATAATCCACTGCTATTATCAAAAATTTCTTTCCTCCCGAGGCTGGAGGGAAGGGCCCCACCAAGTCCACTCCCCATTTGGCGAAAGGACATGGAGAGTGCATAGCTCCCATCTCCTCATTTGGCGAAAGGACACGGAGAGTGCATAGCTCCCATCTCCTCTGCAGGGGTCCTTATCAGGGGACCATTCCTCTGGCATTTCGCGCACTTCTTTACGAACTCTTTGGCGTCTCTTGTCATGGAGGGCCAGTATAACCCAGCCCTCAAGGCTTTCTTTACCATTGTTTTATATCCCTCATGACTGGCCGTCTGGCCTTCATGAATCTCTTTGAGCGTATAAGCTGCTTCCCAGGTTGATATGCACCTCAAGTACGGTTGAGTAAACGACTTCTTGTATAAATATCCTCCAATAATACAGTATTTGATCCTGAGAGCTCGGGCCTCTCGGGTGGTGGGGGCATCTGCTCCTCTGGTGAGCTCTGTCCAAATATCTTTCCTCCAATCGTCTCCTTCCTCGATGGAACCAATGGGGCTTCCAAGAGCCTCTCTTTCTGCTACCACCAAGGTCACCGTTCCCCGTCCCTCCAATTCTGTAGAACTGGCAAGTTTGGAGAGACTATCAGCCTGTACATTTTCTTCTCGAGGAACTTGAATCACCTTGCAATCTTGGAATTTGCTCATCATCTCTTTAGCCCGTTCCAGGTAAGCAACCATTCTGTTGTCTTTGGCTGCGTACTCTCCATTTACCTGTTGAACAACCAATTGGGAATCGGAATATAAGATTACCTTTAGGGCTCCTAACTCGACCGCCATCTCCATTCCTCTGATCAGAGCCTCATACTCTGCTCCGTTGTTTGAAGTTATGAATTGAAATCGCATTGCAAACTGTAGGGGCTCTCCTTGGGGATTCACTAGCACTATCCCTGCTCCGCATCCGCTCAGGGTTACTGAGCGATCCACATATACTTTACATCCCTCTATCTCTTCTGGTTTGGTCGATTCTTGGATAAAATCAGACAAAGCCTGGGCTTTTATGGCCCTCTGTGGCTCGAAGACCACCTCATACTCTTGGAGCTCTATTGCCCATTTCACCATCGTTCCGGAGAGGTCTGCTCGACCGATAACCTATTTCAATGAGTAATTAGTGCGGACCAATATTTTATAAGAAAGAAAATATGGGCGCAGTCTCCGCGCTGTAAACACTACGGCTAGAGCAGCCTTCTCAATTTCTGAGTATCGAGCTTCGGCCCCTTGGATGACCTTACTGACGTAATAGATAGGATGTTGAATGGATCCTTCTTCTTTTACCAGAGCTGTACTCAGCGAAAATTCCCCTACAGAGAGGTACAGGATGAGGGTATCTCCCGAGGAAGGTTTAATCAGCTTCAGCAGCTGGGACAGGTGGTGTTTCAGATCTTCAAAGGCCTTCTGGCATGCTTCATTCCACTCGAACCTGGCCCCCTTCTTGAGAATTTTGAAGAAGGGGGTGACTTTTCTCAGCAGACCTGGCTATAAATCTACTCAACGATGTGATTCTCCCATTTAACGTCTGGAGCTCTTTCACGTTCCTTGGTGGCTGCATGTCTAATACGGCATTTACTTTAGCTGGGTTCACCTCTATCCCCCTCTGAGTAACCATGTATCCAAGGAACTTCCCCGACTTCACCCCGAAGGAGCATTTGGCCGGGTTCAATTTGATACCATTTTCTTGAATAACCTGGAAGATCTCCTCTAGGTCCTCCACATGCTTCTCTACTCTCACGCTCTTGGCCAACATATCATCCTCATAGATTTCCATATTTCTCCCTATCTGCCCTCGAAAGACAGCATCAACCATCCTCTAATACGTTGCACCGGCGTTGATTAGCCCAAATGGCATTCGGACATAACCAAACGTTCCACACGCTGCTATGAAGCACACTTTGGGGACATACGAGGGGTTCAGCTGGATCTGGTGGTAACCTTGATATGCATCCATCATGCTCAATAGCTCGAAGCCAAAGGTCGCGTCCACTAACTGATCTATCCTCGGCAGCGGGTAATGATCCTTAGGGCACACCTTGTTGAGGTCTCTAAAGTCAATGCACGTCCTCCATTTCCCCGCCCCCTTAGACACTAACACTATATTGGAGAGCCATTCGGGGAATTGTACTTTCACGACATGTCCCGCTTCCAGTAATTTCTCAACCTCTTCTTTCACAATATTATTCTTCTCAATCCCAAAATTTCGTAACTTTTGTTTCACTGGCCTTACTTTTGGGTCGACGTTAAGACAGTGCATGGCTATCTCCGGGGGAATACCTATCATGTCAGCTGGAGAAAATGCAAATATATCAGAGTTTCGACGTAATGTAGAGATTACCTTTTCTGTCATTTCGGGTCCCAGTTGGGTCCCTATCTTAGTGGCGAAGCCAACTTTTCCGGGGAAGAGCTCCACATTCATCAGCTCCTCATCTGTCTTAACGCTCACCTGTTCGGGTATAATCCCTTCCATTTTCTTTTTCTTTAGCTCATGGTCATCTTCCCTTGTTCTCTCTGGTCCCCTAGTTAACGCTCTATGTGCCATCTTTACGGACTCTGCATAACACTTTTGTGCTTGATATTGGTCTCCCCTTACTTCCCCTACTCCTCCAATCGTGGGAAACTTCATTTTCATATGGAATGTGGAAATGACCGTTTGGAAAAGATTCAGGCTGGGTCTTCCCATCACCACGTTATATGATGAGGGAATATCCACAATGAGGAACTCCACTAAGTGGACCTTCCGGGCTGGAGCATCTCTCAATCCTACCTGTAGTATCACAGACCCTAGGGGCTGGATGGCCCCTTCGGAGAAGCCGTACAAGGAAGTGTCTACAGGCCGCAACTTCATGTTCAATTCCATCCTTTTAAAGCACTCAAAAAACATAATGTCGGCTGAGCTCCCCGTGTCTACAAAGATTCGGGCGACATCAAATCCTGCTATGTCAGTAGTGATCACCAATGCGTCATTGTGATCTTCTTTAATTTCCCTTATGTCCTCCGGCCCAAATTTAATATTGGGTGTCTCTGATAGGCGTCCTACCTCCTTCGGTTGGATTTCCCGTCCAGCTCTCAAAGCTCGGACACTCTGTTTTCTCTTTCGGAAGGAATCTCCGTCTGCGGGGCCCCCCACGATTATGTGAATTACTCATCTTTTTGGCGGCGGAGGGGGCATGTCCTCGCCTGCCTCTTTGGATTCCTTTTCTTCTGGTTTCCTATCATGTTCCTTCCGCTTCTGCCCTCGAGGGCCCTGCCTATCTCGGAATATAAACTCTTTCAGGTGCCCCGCCTGGATCATCCTCTCGATCTCGTCCTTCAGGTGATAACATCCTTCAGGTGATAACATTGGTTCGTGTCATGTCCGTACTCGTTATGGAATCTGCAAAATCGATCTGATTTTAGCTTCTGAGGGCCCCGGCTTCTGGAGTAAGGGAATTTCAAATCGGGATGATCCCCTGCTACTTCCAGTGCTTCAGCAGGCTCTATTCTTAGAGGTGTATATTTCTCAAACCTTCCTCGAGGGCCGGAACGGGGACCACTAGAGGGGTTGGGATTTCCCGGTGGCCTAGAGCCCCGAGGGACCTCTGGGCTAGATCGTCTTGAGGGGCCATCCCTCCTTCTCTCCCTGTCCTGTGGCCTAGCCTCTAGTCTCTTGGCTTTACGAACCTCCTCCAAGGTGAGGTATTTCTCCGCTCTATGTAGTAACTCGTCAAAGTTCTGGACGGGCTTCTTGGCCAGGGAGGAAAAGAAATCTCCATCGCGCAGCCCATTGGTTAGGGCGTTGATCTTCATTTCTGGAGAGGCGGTAGGGACTTCCAGAGCTGCCTGATTGAATCTCCGGAGGAAAGCTCTCAAACTCTCGTTCTCTCCCTGCCTCATATTGAAGAGGGTTAACGTGGCCCGAGGCTGCCTCCGGGCGCTTGCAAACTGATGGAGGAATAATTCGCTGAACTCCTCCCACGATCGAATGGTATTGGGTTCAAGCTGGGTGAACCACTGTTGTGCTGCCTTGGCCAATGTAGTCAGGAACACCCTACATTTGACTCCCTCCCCATATCGATGTAGCAAGGCTGCATTCTCGAATCTTACTAGATGCTCGTACGGGTCCGCAGTGCCATCGTATTCGAAGTTAAGGGGCTTGAAGTTGAATGGCAACTCATCATGTAATATATTAGGAGAAAACTGACAACTAGTAAAATAAGTGGACCTACTTATCCGATTACTCATTTGTTTCCTCATATCTTTCATTTCCTTTTGTAGGGCCTGCAGTTGGTCGCTGACTAGCCCTGGATATGTATCATTTGTACTCTCCTCTCCCTCGGGGGGGTCCATCTCTCGGGATATCAAGTCTGCATTCCTTCTCGTGCCCCGAGAGGGGATGCTTCTTTCTGCCCGAGAGGGCGCTTTCTCATCTCCTTCTGGTCGCACTCCCTCCTCCTTGGAAAATGTTTGGGAGGTCCCTCGGGCCTCATCCTGAAGTCTCGGAGCAGGCGTCTCCACATTCGCTGGTACAGTTCCTGGGACTCGACCTCCCTGAGCCGCAAAAGCTCTCTCCACAGCTCGGTCAATGAGGGCGTTCAATTGGTCTGGAGAAACCAGGAATGGTTCTGCATTGGAGCATCCCCACGTTGAGAGCCTGAGGTCCGGACCTCCGGGGTTTCGGTGTTCTCCGCCATTCCATCACCCAAGCCCGGGGTTGGTGTGGTGGCTGGTGCTAACGGCGGATTCGATCCAGAGGGGACATACATAGGGTCCTTTCCGCGACCTCCCTTTGATGCAGGATCAGATGGTGAGGGGGGGATTTCTCCCGGAAGAGTTTTCTTCCCTAGAGTAGGCATGATTGTGTTATTTCCTCCGCCCATCGTTCAAACAAATAGAAATTCGTGAGAAGATCTCTTAGACTTTCCCACAGACGGCGCCAATTGTTGTGCCACAATTTGCACGAATGGAATAGATATCCTTCAGGTCAGATATCCAAATTCCCGAACTCGTATGAATAACTCGGGTATAATGCTTTCTCCAAAATGATCCTCCAAGAACCTGCAAAAGACACGCCGGAGGGGAGTCCGGCGCGGACAGTCCGACTCTCAAGTCAGTATGTGTGATTCAATATATGATAAGGACTTAAGAGTCCTCGTTTTATCAATGAGGTTCTCAAAAAGGATCGGAATGCTTGTAATATGCATAGTAAATGTGAATAATGTTAGAGATCGTAACCCGTAAATGTACCTAAGCTTGCCTATTTATAGAGAAATCCCACCTGAGGGGAAGTTAGGTTTTCCCCCTATCTCAGATCTGCCATCTCCTCTCTCTTTGAATTAGTCCGCCTGCCTTTGAGCTCCCACTCCCCGAAGAAACGCAACAACTTCCTCCTCTAGATTCCAGCCGTTGAGTAAAGGGAGAATCAGTCTTCCTTTATCCGTTCTTATCCCATTTTACAGGGAACCTCTCCTAAACTTTCGGCCAACTAATTCCCCTTAGGGGGTCTTCCTGATATTTCTCCCCTGAGGCCCTTAGGTGGAGCTCCCTCCGGAGGGACATCCGGATGGGATTCTCTATTCTGAGAAGTCCTCTTTAAGTTTGTATCCTCTCATCAATCCTATCCTCTATACACGTGTCGACTTCTCACAAGGTGACAATTTTTAACAAAAGTGACAGTCACTTTACTTTT
This sequence comes from Galeopsis tetrahit, assembly GCA_963675135.1. Taxonomy (NCBI): domain Eukaryota; kingdom Viridiplantae; phylum Streptophyta; class Magnoliopsida; order Lamiales; family Lamiaceae; genus Galeopsis; species Galeopsis tetrahit. The sequence continues at coordinate 33,919,828 of OY776127.1, forward strand.
TATATATGAGGGCCGTCTCACGGATCTCATTCTGTGAGACGGTCTCACCCAAGACTAGCTCATATGTAAATATCTTACAAAATTAATATCTTCCCAACATCTTTTTATTTTTACATACATTTTATTTTACTTCCCACCAAAATCACTTTACACTTCATCAAATCACCTAAAATTTCTCTTTTTTGGAGTACTATTTTACATCACCAACCACTTTACAAATCACCTAAGGCTCCGTTTGAATTGAGGGCTTTGGTCTATGGATTTTAAATCCACAATCCAAATTCACTCCACTTGTTTGGATTAAAAATTAAATTAATGGATTTCAAATTCTTAGCATATTTTTTTAGTTAAAATTGAGAGAATTTTAAATCTCACTAAAATCATGTCATTTGAAATCCATCTATTTTGAAATCCTCTCATTTGAAATACCTTCTCAAATCAAATTCACTCATCCAAACGCAACCTAAAATAATTTGAGTTGGTCTCATATGCATAGTGTGCATGTGCATACTAATGCACATGAAGACCCTCTATATATTAATAAAGACATAATTGTACAATAAAGTAATCATTCTCCAAGTGGTCATAGATGTTTTGTATAAGTACAAGGTCATAGGTTCGAGTTACAGAGTCCTGTGACTGTAGTTTTTCATTTTCGTTTTTTTTTTTTACTATTTTTTTCTTTTTAATAACATTTTCACTAATAATAGTTACCACTTTTCACTAATAATATTTACACTTTTCATTAACAAAATTTCCACTTTTCACTAATAATAGTTACCACTTTTCACTAACGAAATTTCCAGTTTTCACTAATAATAGTTACCAACAAAATTTCCACTTTTCACTAATAATAGTTACCACTTTTCAATAACAAAATTTCCACTTTTCACTAATAATAGTTACCACTTTTCAATAACAAAATTACCACTTTACAGTAATAAAATTACCACTTTACACTAACAAAGTTACCACTTTTCAAATAATTGGAATCTTAATTAACTCTAAAAGTAAAAATAAAACTAAAATTTATGTTGTTATAATTTCTGATGTCTAAAATATCTCTTCTTTTCATGGTAGAAATCAATAAGGAACTTTTCTCAAGTTGTAGTACAGCAAAGCAACAATACATACAAAATCTCAACAATGATAGAACAAATAAACCAACCACTAAAAAATGTTGATACCTTCTGCGTTTTTTCCGATCGATTCACGCTGAATTGGAAGCTTTGCCTAGCCGATCTATAACCACCGCCGCTGTGGAGGAGCCCTAGTCGTGCCGCCCCTGCTCGCCGGACGATCTGTCGAAGTCTGATCCCTCACTCTCTCTTCTTCATCAATGACGATCCTCTCAACTCTCAAGCACCCTGTTCAGCACCGTCGTGCTCCTCCGCAAGCCCCGAGCAGCCACCACTAGCCTCCGCTCTAATCAGGCGGATCTATTCGACGGAGGAGGGCATAGATCTGTCGTCGTACTCGTGGATCAGGCCGAAGAGAAGGGCATAGATATGTAGAGAAAGGGTTGGTCTGCTATGGACTCGAGTGCATGTTGTGCACCCTAGTCCATGTTGCACTTTTCAGTTTACTGACTTACACTTTTGGTAAATGGTGTTGCACTTTTCAATTATTAAACTGTATAATAATATTTTTAGTAATAATTGAAAAGTGCAACATCATTTACCAAAAAGTGTAAGTCAGTAAACTGAAAAGTGCACATGGATTAGGGTGCACAGCATGCACTCGAGTGCATACTAGACTTTACCGTAGAGAAAAAAGCGTGTGTGAAGAAGAAGAAGAAGAAAGGAGAGAAAAAAGGAGGCAGTTAAAAAAGTGTGTTCACCTGCACCGTGTGCATATAAGATTTTTCCAAATAATTTTGATTCCATTTTGAAAATGTGTTTTGAAATAACTTGAAGAATTAAACACCCCTAGCCTACTAAATTCATTTTGTAAATGTATTGCAATGACAAAGACACGTGAATCGCGATAAACACCCCTACTATATTCCATCGACAAAGACACATGAAAATGTATATTCCATTTTGAATAATTTTCCCTTTGAAATAAACACCCCTACTATATTCAAATAAATCAGAACACATTTTCAATAAAAACCAAAACATGAGATCAAATTTTAGAGAAGCCCTTGAAACCATCAATTAAAGCTATTCCAGAATTTGTGAATACAATCGATAAGCACACAACACAAATAAAGCTAATGAAACCACAGACATCTACTAAATCACAAACAATTTATACAAATAACGAAGACCACTACGACAACGACAACGACAACGACAACAACAACAACAACAACAACAACAACAACAACAACAACAACAACAACAACAACAGAAGATAGCAGTCAAATAAATAAATAAATCATCCATTTCAAAGGAGTTGTATAAGACTTAATTATTTGGTCCAATAAAATGATAATTTCCAAGACCCTAGCTAACTTGAGTCTACATTTGCAGTGAAAATGGCTTCAGATCATACACTGCTTTTACCTTTTCGCATTATTCATCTCCCATCTTCTTCATTTCCAACCTCAGAATTCTCATCGTTCAAATCGGTGGTCTCCTTCATGATAATCTGAAGGGCAAACAGCTGCTGCTACTTTTTCACGCAGATTGTATTTTGAGGCAATTGGCGGCCTAACATCATCAACACCGACTAAACTTTCCAAAAATGGAAGCAGCAGTAACAACTCGGTGTCTGAACGATCCTCGAACCAGCTTTCGATGGGTATACCGTTGTCCACTTGGAAACCAAAAGCCTGAAAGAGACATGGGATTCAGTCGATAACTTGAAGAATTAACAGTGATATTTGCAACTAATACTATGGTGTGAGGTGAGGTGACTAGTAAAGTTTCATAATATCAAACGATGAGTCACAACAAATTTAGGGGGCGTTTGTTTTAAAATTCTTCAATGGGAATGAGAATAAAATATGAACAAATTCACCTTCATCATACATCGTACGAGGTAATGAGACTCTAAATAAGTTAATCATTATCCCCATTTTGATTAACTGCCTTCCCTTCCCATAATTAGCTTTCCACAGTTATTTCACTATTCTTCAACCAACAATCATTTTGTGTCTCTATGTATCCCAAGATTAGAACAAAACACTAATGTAACCATCATTTTATTGTAATTATTCAATGATTCTCATTACCATTCCCGTTGAAGAATTTGAACAAAGCCCCTCCCCACCCCCAACCCAACCTTTGCAAGTGGGACAACTATGTGAATCATATCTCAACATCAACACACATGCCTTCATTCATATTTAAGTATAATAAGATTCCTTCTAATAGTTTCTTTCCAAGTATGTTTCAGTAAATGAATCTCTACTTTATATAATACTACAGAAGCATCTATAGGTCTCCATGTCAAAAGCAGACTATTAAATCCATATTCACGTAGCAAATGTGAACATAATAAATAAAAGCAAAGTCTAGCATAATTTAACAAATGAAAGCAGCCATAACTTTACCTGAGGAGAATTGTCAACTATTATGACACGGGACAAATCACGGCCAAGAACTGACAGATCCTTTAGGTAATTTCCATCGACAAAGACACATGAATCGCGATAAACACGATGGCGAAATATTTTCCTCTTTGGGTCTAGGACATTCAGAAGTTGTTCTGCATAAATGCTTTGACTGGCAGTAAACAGAATTATCTCAAAGAGGCTGGACACTCTCTCCAGGAAATCTCTAAGATGGGGACGGCATCTCACATAAACCGTGTGTTCCTTTAGGTTAAAGTTAACAGAGAATGTGAAATCTGCATCATCACATGGTTCAAGTGTAGAGTGCACCAAAGTCTCTGCCAAATGCATTAAATTCACCTCAGTACATTTGGTTTAACTATAAAAGAAAGTATAGATAAAAGAATATCTCAAAAAAAAAAAAAAAAAACACAGACAACAGAATGTCTGCTGAATGCTGATGATTATTCATTAATTATTATGTAGATCCGTGAGTTTAATTATAAAAGTAGAAACCATCGTGCACGCAAATATAGGCAAAAGGAAAGAAAAGACTGGTCCAACAATTCAACTTTCTTCATTTTGGAGAGAATAAATTTAAAGGAAGCAACTTGCACAAAGCACAGGTTTAGTTAATATTTTAAACCGAAAAGATTCTTAAAAGACAAGTAATAACCTTATTTACATCAATTATTCTGATCAAACAACCATCTATAAAATGACCAGTTCGTCATTGCATCATTCAGCATATATGACATACTAAGGAAAAGGTACAAAATGATATAAATAATACTCCCTACGCTTCATAATAAGTGCCATTTTAGAAAATTCATTATCAAATTAAAGAATGTAAAATGTTGACATATTTACCCTCAGTCAACCTTATATGGAGTGGAGTAAATCCTAAAAGTCATCCTAAATTATAAAATAAGAGATCTTTTAGGGATACAAATGAGGGAAAAATTGAAAGAAATGTGGAGAAATAGCTAAAGTGACAATTAATCCGAAACAAAATTTAACCTCCAAACGACAATTATTATAAACACTCCAATGGAGGGAGTGTAATTTTTAAAAAGTACTCAATGAAATGAATAATGCAATAATTTTACCATCCAAGTCCAGAACAAGTGTGGTTGATGGGCAGCTTCTTGTTTGTTTAGGCAATAGGAGTGGACGAAATGTGGGGACCACTGAAGACAAGTCCGGCAAGTTCTTTATGAAAAAGTATGGGTCAAAATCATCATATTCTTCAACATCTTCATCCACTTGACAGACATCTGCTGACATGTGATCCTGATTGTTCTCATCAATGCATTCCAAACTTGAGTTTTTCATGGAGAGATATATAGCTGAAGCTTCAGGAGAGAGAGTGAAGCCACCTAAATCCGCATGAGAGCAAGAACAAGTGAATCAATAACGGAAGATAGAATTCAAATTTATGGAAAATAAACATGTTGGTTTTGTATTGCTAGTACCCGGGCATTCAATCTGGATATTCTCTTTACTGCAGTCTTGGTATTGCTGGTTCCCATGCTGGAATATATTATAGAAGTCTGCTTGATGATTAGGGAGAGGAATGAGTCAAGTGGCATAAATATAGAACACATGAGTCTATTGGAGAAGAGAGTTGGAAAGATGGAAATAAATATTGAAAAGCAATGAAGATATTTATAAAATAAAGGGATAATATTATTTTTGGTCCTTAAAGTTTACATTTTTCCAGTTTTTGTCCCCAACTTTCACACTTTTACTCTCACGTTTGGTCCCATTGTGACCGTCTGTTGAGTAATGGTTGGGGGTGCTAAATGTAATTTTTGGGGTGTTAAATGTAATTAATAATTGTTTGGGGGTGGTAAGTGTAATTAATAATTTTCAAATAATTACATTTAACAACCCCAAAATAGTTGATTAAGTCAGTCAACGGACAGTAAACTAGCAGTGGGAGTAAAACTGTACTTCCGGGACCAAATTTGGTAGTGAGTGAAAGAGGGGTACCTAACTAAAAAGGGAAACTTTTGGGACCAAAAATGATATTATCCCTAAAATAAATTACCTTCACTTGAAACTTCCTCTCCAGCAGTTCTAGCAAGGTGAAACGACGGAGAGAAAATGGTGTCTGCAGTACTGTCAGCTTCCCCATTCTCATGACTCTACAACATTGACAAATAAAATAAACGTAACCTCATAAGTTATTGCAAAATTCAATTCTATCATTCTTATGTAATAAAATGACTTTAGTCCACAACAACTTTCAAATTGAGAATTAAAATCACCCAAGGATCTAGCAGAGATATAACTGACAAGCAATATAAGGAGCACCTGATCACCTTATTTATAAAAGAATTATTAAATTCAGGCTCAGGACAGCGATCCAAACATATGCTAGAGTCATAATCTGCCAATCTGAATTTGGTATCCAAATTTGTTTCACCAGCAGGCTCTTCGTTTTCCTTTGAGAGGGTGCCAACTGAATTTGCAACAGGACCTAAATGCATCAATTCATTAGCAAATCAAACAAACAGAGTTGTACCAATAGTTCTCTCTTTGAGTCATATGCCTATAGTGAATGCTATAACAGTCGAAGGACTGAGGAGGGAAAGGCTATAGTGAGGTTTAACAAAGCCAATAGCAGGAGACATGGATAGAAAACTTGCAACAGTTGATCTTTATGTTACAAAAATGCACCACAAGAATCTCTCAAAAATAACAATTTCAGAATTTAAGGAAAAAAAGAGCATGCTAGCTAAAGCTTCCAATACAATATTTCGGAAACGTGATGAAAGGGCAATGTGGTCTAAAGACAAAACTGAGGGGGCACTTGTTCAAATTCTTCAATGAGAATGGTAATTAGACTCATTGAATAATGAATTACAATGAAAATGATGGTTCCATTGTAAGTGTTCTGCTCTAATCTTGGAATAAACAGACACAAAAAAGATTGTTAGTTGAGGAATAGTAAAATGATTGAAGAGAAATGATTATAGGAGAGAGGTAGTTAATCAAAATGGGGTAATGGTTAACTTATTTTGAGTCTAATTACCTCGTACAAAGTATGATGAAGGTGAATTGATCATCTTTTTTTCTCCTTATTTAACTATTACCCATGCCCATTCACATTGAAGTATTCTGAACCAAATGCCCCCTGGATTCTTAATTATGCTTAAAAGTATTTTAACGCAGAAATATGTCTCTATACTTAAAGTAGAAGTGCATTCACTATCTTATGATAAAATCCAACAAAGACAATTTTATGGTCATATCAGATGATGGGTTCAATAGCTTGCTTACCAACTTTTTTCTTCCTAGCAGAAGATGTGATTAGCTCTGCAACTTTCTTTCCCTGAACTTGCCCATTTTCAACCAGCTTCTTTTGATGTCTCGAAACCCTAGGACTGGCAACCTCCCGAGAATTCTTTCCACTTGCTCTTTTCTTGGTCTGCATGCTTATTTAGCAAAGATTGTCCCTACCTGGAACTGTTTTCGTTAGATTTGACCAAAGTACTCCATAAAGTTCAAAGATATAATCTTCTACAAGCCAATGTATATAAGTAGATAAAAAATATTTCATGATTCCGTGATTCTAAGAACCAGTTTGGCTTGAAACAGCTTATATAAGATGTTTAAGAGTTTACAAGATCTCAAAGTGTTTGGTAAAAAAAGCTTTTTAAAAGATCTTAAAATAAGCACTTAATAACCTGTAAGCTCCAAAAAAAAAAAAAAAGTACCTAAACCTCAATTTATTATTCTAAATCTTTTAAGCTATACTTAATAATAGATTTTTTCTATAATTTAAAAAAAAAAAGCCACCCCACCCCCACCCACACCCAACTACGCTCTCCAAGTTCTTTAATAATTGTTTTATATTAAAATTAAAACTTAAAAATACTTCTCTCAAATTATCAAAGAACTTGTAGGTTTTATTAACCAAACACTTTAGCAATGTAAAAGCTGCTTAAAAATCGCATCTTATCAACTTTTAAGATATAAGGGCTTATAAGATGTTTAAAATAAACCAAACGGGTCCTCCTAAGTCCACAAAAGATCAGTCCAGACATTTATTTTGCTAAGATCATTAATACAATAACTAAAAACGAGCATGAACACAGACTTATTGAATTCCCTAATTACATTTCATAATTTCACAAAACCAATCATTCAAACCTTGAGCGCATACCAATAGCCATTACTGAGTTCATAACACCTACCCTATACTGGTCAGCTAAATACTGCAACAAAAGATCCAATTGAAACTTACATTCAACAGGAAGATGAACAAATAATTGGGCAACATAAAAAAAAAAATATAGAAATTGGAGAACACGGCTCAGCAAAACCTATAACTAACAACTAGATTGCAGCTAATGCTTTAATTTACAGCCAAAAAATGGTTCTTTTTCCATAAAAAGTCGAAAAAATCGAAGCAAACTCAGCTTGCAGTAAGCCCCAATCGTGAGCTAATAAAACCCTAAAATCCAAAAAAGGAAAAAACAACAAAACGCGCAGCAGAAAAATGGAGCAGTCTACGAGCATAAATCGAGCTCAATAATTCAGAAACCTCCGGAAATATAGCCAAGAATTTGTACCTCGAATTCAAACGGTTGATAATCAGAAACATGAGAAATTCACCGAATAGAAAGAGGAATTCTATACAAGTGGAGCTGCTGTAAGTAGAAAAAATCGAGAAAAAAATTAAAAATTTCTGTTTCCCTCCATAGATTAGGAAATGGGAAAATAGAGGGAAATGAAAAGAGATCGAAATTGTTTTGTAATTTATTTTCCTTTTTCTTTTCGCTTCCCGAAGAAAATGGGCGAAAGGAAATAACTATTGTTTTCCCGCATAAAATTTCTGTCTTTCCTTAATCTCCGATTTCTGTCTCTGAATTAGAATTAAATGGATTTTGGGAAAAAAATTATCTACTCGCGAGTCGGTCATATACACGTGTATCTGGGGGTCCCTTTGTTAAATTTTATTTTCGGTTCTTTATTTTTATTTGTAGGCCCTTTCTGAAATAAAGAGAATAAAATTAAAATACACATTTTTTTTTTATTTTAGAGATTTAAATTGATAATTTAATCTACTATTTATTAATTAATTAAAATTTTAATTTAATAAAGTGTTGAATACACTTGCTTTCATTAAAGGGGCTAGGAAAATAAAATAATACATTTATTTATTATACTCATCGAAATTTTTCATAATAAAATTGTCAATACATTTTATTTCATTAAATTAAATTGATCTAGCTGACTTTCCTTATGTTTTGTAAGAAGTTTTGATAGTTCAAATTTAAAATACAGCGAAACAATTAAAAAATTGCTAAAGTATTAATATCATTATTTTAAAAAAAAAATCATTTTCTTTCTTCAATTATAATTTTTTGTGAGTCTTTAACATACCATAGTTTCAAATATACTACTCCCTCCATCCACCAAATGTAGTCCCATTGGAATGAAGCATAAGTTTTAAGAAAAAATGTAGATAAAGTAAGGGTATTATAGGGTATTGTGGGGTCCATTGTGAATAAAGAGATTGTTTGTGAATAAAATTGATGTCAAATTGAGTAATTAAGTGATGGTTGAGGGGAGATGGTTTCCATAAAGTGTACGGAACTACATTTGGTAGACAAAAAATATGAGGCAAATGGGACTACATTTCCATAGACGGAGTGAGTATTAAAAAAATTGGAGTATTAAGAAACAAAACGTATGCATGCAATTTTAGTCCAAACCAACTAAATATGTATGTCTCAAAATGGAAATAATATTATTATCATCACCCTTCAAATCATTACTTATTTACTCAAATTGTCATTTATTTTATTCTTACCTAATTAAATATATATATATATATATAATTGGTGGGGGCCACTGGTCCCCTTTGGGCCTAGTGTGGCTCCGTCACTGCTTGTTTTACAAACGTTTTAGCAAAATTGAATCAGATTTAGTGCAAAAGGCACTTATCATAGGGCAAGGTCTTGTATATACCAAAAGTCAATTTTTTTTAAGTGTAAGTTGAAAAGTGTAAATTATTATAACTAAAAAGTGCAACATAATATTACTGAAAAGTGTAAGTCGTTGTAATTGAAAAGTGCAACACAGTTTTTAATGAAAAATATAAGTTATTATAACTAAAAAGTACAACACAATATTACTGAAAAGTGCATGTTTATATAACTAAAATGTGCAATATAACATTACTAAAAAGTGTACGTCAATATAACTTAAAATATTATTTTAAAAAGTGTAACAAAAAATTCAATTTTTTTATATAGACTCAATTTCATAGGAGACCTACCTTATCATAGGTTTGATATTGTGTGGGGGAATATTTTTTATATATATAATTATTAAAAATAAAAAAAGTGGGCTACAACCCCCTTAATCATGTTGTAGCTCCGCTCGTATTCTAATGGAAGTGCAAACAAGTATTATGTCTCGTTTTCATATTGATTTATATTGATTTGGACAAGAAAATTAAAAATATATACTCCGCATGTGTTAAAATAAAAGTATTGAGATTCTTTTAATTTTATTAAAATGATAAATTAAGAGTATTGTGTAAAAAAATATAGTGATATAGAAGATAGATACGTGAAATTTTTTAAAGTTAGAGTTGTGAAAACTTCATTTTTAAGTTGTAAAAAATAATGTGATACAAACAAAAAATAAAAGTATGAAAACTCGATTTATGTTTCACTGGTGTTCTACGTACCCTACTGAATCTTTAACACTTGCCGTCCTCAATATTATACAATGTTAATTTTTTTTTACTTTAATATATATGACATTTATCAATTATCTATATAGTGGAATAAAATGTAAAACACTAAAATTGAAACAAACAATTCATTGAATCAGAAGGAATAATTTGGGGGGGAGGGGGGATGTGCGTAAGTTTATACTTTTAGGATACTTTACTTTTTTTTAATTGATTTTTTTTCGTGTTAATCTTTAAATTTTAAATTTTGTCTTCTTTCCTTTTTTTTTTTTTTTTTGACAGGTTAAATTTTGTCTTTAGATGGCCTACAACAGGTTAGTAATCGATTTACAAAACGATATTCAAATTTAAACAAAAAAATACGAAAAAGATTGAAAAATATATGCAACTAGTGTAAGAACAGCGTTTTACGCGGGGTTGAAATATATTTTAATTTATTAATTAAAATTAATTTGTAAAATATGTAATTGTCTCCCATATCCTTTAAAAATCACTTCTAGACAACTCATTATTGAAGATAGAAGTAGAATTGAAAAATAAATTTCTAAAATAATGAGAGTCCACAAACTTGCCTTCAATACTATTTCATCAACACAATAGGGCGGAAATCTTCTATTTTATCGGCGCCCAAGTGTTTTGGAATAATTGTGACCAAATTCGAGTTAAGACCATGTGGCAAGAACCAAAATCTGAAAAAGTATAGCGCGGCTCTAACCACATCCGTCTCCACTATGTCCCATGCCCCTTGATAAAATATTCCTCCAAAGCCATCTGGTCCCGGAACACTTTCCGCTGCCATACTAAAAATTGTTGCCTTCACTTTTGCCCCTGTCGGTATTGCCATCAATTTATCGTTCATTTCCCCATTAATACATTCCGGCAACAGGTTCTCTAAGCTACCCAGAGAGAAAGTCTCCTGTTCTCGTACCGAGGCCGTAAAATAATGTGGAATATAAATTTGTGATGTAGTTAGCAATTACCGTCTGATCTGTACACATTTGTCCATTTATTTTCAGCTTTTCTAAAGGTTTTCTTACTTTCCGTAATTGATTGAGTTTGTGGAAAAACATAGTGTTGCAGTCCCCGTCCGCTAGCCAAGTCACCCTGTTTTATTGTGCATATAATGTTTGTTGTTGGGATAGGGTTGTGTTGTGCACCACTTTAGCGTCTGCCTCCATTCCTGCGAGAGACGATGTGTAACCCTCTTCACCAATACGTTTCTAGATATCGAGCAGCCTATTCTTTGCCTCTGAAACGCGTACATGAATATTTCTGAACACCTCTGAATTCCAGCGTCTTAACTCCACTCTTAGTCGCCGTAACTTTAGCTTAACCAGGGTTATATGGTCGGGTGCTAACAAGAAAATCTGCCATGAACGTCTTATTTCCACCATGCAAGTTGCATCTGATAACCACATCTTTTGGAAGCGGAAAGGTATCCCGGGAGCATTTGTGCCTACACTGCAAGTTAGCAAAATTGGGTGATGATCCGATTGTATCCTCGACAGAGCCGAAGCAACCACCGAACTCCAATGCTCCAAGAAATCCGCTGTTACAAGAATTCTGTCCAGTCTCGATGCAGCCAAACTTCTATCTTTGCGCCGTATTGCCCATGTATAATTAGGTCCAGAGACTTCAATATCCAAGAGGCCCATGTTGTCTATAAAACCCCGAAACTCCCGACATGAAGTCGAGTTTGGCACCGCCATTCCAATTCGCTCATGTGCACCTATCACCGCATTGAAATCCCCCAATAAACATAAGGGATGCCCTTTAAAACCATCAACGAAACGCCACAATGTCCGCCGTTGTACATGATCCGACGCTGCATGGACGAATCCCATATAACATTGGAAAGCATTAATAGTTGTGTGAATAACAACAATTTGTTCCGTGAAACCAGCAACAAAGGAGATATCCCGAAAATATGGTGTGCAGAAAAACCAAATATTCGGACGCATACCCACACGCTGGTTTTCCGATAAAAAAACCAAACCCAAAGAATTCCAAAATCGATCTTCAATAGAATTAAGGCAGACTTTTGGTTCAACAAATACCAAAAAAATTCGGTCGTCGACATTGGCAACGACTCTTCAAGAGAAGTTGAGAGTCGTCGTTGCCAATGCACTGGATGTTCCAAAATAAAACAATCATTTAAACTCCTGATTATAACCGTGCTCAGGCGGTTCGTCGTGTGTCTTGTAATCATCTAAATCAGGGTCCTCAAGGTCTCCCCATCTGCCAAGGGCTGCTGTTGCCATTCTCTTGTACCGAGGGGAAGAGGAGTTATCTACAACAACAAAATGGGACATTTCTTCTGCGGCCCGTTCGCGAAGTGCCTTTTCCAAGGGGTCAATAGCATCGTCATCACGGTCTATATCCAGAACATACACCTCCGAGCGGATTTTTTTTGCTTGACCCTTGTCTCCAATATTAGTAGCCGAAGTGTCCATACTGTCAATCATATCCTGGGTGTGTGATTCGTTGGAATTAGATCCATTATCTTCATGATCCGTTGCCAACAGGCTGAATCTGTTTCGTGTAGGCGAGGGTTCCCCTATGTTGCCTCTGTTCTCCATATTACGGGCTTTGTTAGATTGCCTACGGGGACGACGCGTTTTTTGTTGTGGCCCCGGCTCCGTCTGCTCTATCCCACCCTGGTTATATACCGGACCACCCTTCTCTCTATTATGACAATTCTCCCAAGCGTGTCCAACAATAGAGCAGTGTCGACAGAAAGGCGGCGGTCTCTAATACTTGAAGTAGGCAAACGAACGATGCCCTTTTCTTTCAATCAGGATATTCTCCAGCCTCTCTTTTAAAAAATCGACCTCCACCAATACGCGAATGAAATGTCCCATTGATCCATCCAAAGAGCGGTCATCAATCTTGATTAGAGTGCCCAGGGAGTGTGTTATTCCCACTATTAAGGAACGAGTCCAGTATTCAAAGGGTAATTCATAAATTCGCACCCAAACTTGCGCCATTGAGGTGTTGATTTTGTAGGGATTGAAGTCCCGAACCCATTTCGAAATTCGAAAAACACCAGGATTCAAGAACCAGGTGGTTTTTTTTAATCAATCGGTCCTTTCCTCACCCTTCTCAAAGTGGATATTGTAGTTGATTCACGTGTTATGCAACACTAAATAAACAACCGCAAGTGTACGACGTCTATTGTAGCGTGATAAGCACGAGGTCGATCCCACAAGGAGGTTAAGCGTAAAAGGGTAGTTTGTTAATTGAGTTCTATTTAGACGTGATCGATAACTTGAAAGTGTTGAATTACCCTAAATTATCTACCAAAATTGTCACAAGTAAATAATGAAAAGAGTAAATACAAAGTCGATCAAATACCATGCAAATCAATGAAAACAAAAGTAAAGTGGTTGAAGATGCAAAGAAAGAAGGTGGGTTCCAAGGCAATTGTAACACCTAGATATCCATTTATGAATGTTATCTCGTTTAAATGGCCATTAAGGTTATCTCATATAGGGTGATCACACAAGAAGAACTAATCGATCTCTCGATACAAATTAATCCAAAAGCGCATGCAACATAGGCTCGTATCTCTACATCACAAATATTACACCGCCTAAAATAGCCCCTAAGATCATTCAATTCCCTCTCCGATAATTAATCCTCTCTCGAGATCATAATAATACTGGGTTGCATGCTTGCATACGATTAAATGGAATAAATCTCTCGATACTACCCCAATTAACAATGAATTAAGCAAATCATCATGGCCACTAACAACATGCTTTACAATGAATAATTAAACATGCAAATAAGATATAAACACCAATTAAAGCAAGAAATTACTCATAAACTTCAATCCAAGTATTTACAATGCCTTAGAACCACAAAGTGTTTAGCTACTAACTAGCATAATGAAATTACAAAATCCAAATGAAATAACTAAATAAAAAGGAAAAGAAAGAGAAAGCTTAGTCTATAATGTGGTAGGGAATGGAATTTGGGAGCTATTGCATCCTTTCTTCCTTGATTTGATGAAGAATTGAGAGAGAAATGGCCAAAACACCTCCAAGTATGTGTAACTATGTGTGGATTGGGGGAGAATGTCTTGGATTTCAAGAAAGGGGGCTTATATAGTGTTTGGGTAGGGTTTGGATGGCATAATTGCAAGTTGATCCCTCAAAAATGGAGAAAATACAAGTTTGGCACCGAATTTGGGATGACTCGGCCGAGTTGGGGTCACTCGGCCGAGTGGAGCACTTAAAAAGCGTGCCACGATTTTGTCTAGCCGAGACTCGGCCGAGTGTGCAGAAATGTTGAAAATCTCAGATTCGGCCGAGTTGGGTCACTCGGCCGAGTGTGCAGAAATGTTGAAAATCTCAGATTCGGCCGAGTTGACTCACTCGGCCGAGTTGCCTTGTTCTTCGATTTCGGCCTTTTCTTGTTTCGTACATATCTTCCACCTCGGGTGTCGGATTGACTCGATTCCTTTGGCTAATCCACTCCATTTTTCGAGACGAATCCAACCGTGCACTCCTCTTCCTGATCCAGTAAAGTATGGTTGGTGTTTTGCTCCAAATTTCACCGTATTTCCTACAAAATCAACAAAACACAACATTTCTCTCATTTTGGCTCAAACAATCATATTCAATGCATAATTCAATGAAATCCACATCAAAATACACTTCACATGTGCCCTTAAAACGTGTAAATTCCACCCGAATCAGTAGTGTCCCAATCCTAGAGGAATGAGTCTCCATGATCCCTGGATGTCCCATATCCCAGAAAGTGTCGTCTTCAATTCATCGACGGCCCAAGGTTTGTCACGCTTCGCATTAGTGAGTCGTCCGATGAAGGAATTGGAGCACATCTTGACCTGTTCCGCATATTCCTCCTCGTCAACTAAGATTGAGACAAAATCCCCTTTCTTGATTTGCATTGTTTGGGTTCCTCCGATCGGGCCGACGCAGGTCCAGATAACCCTGAAAGTAGTGCCTCCTTGAATGAATGGGGGGCGATTGCACTTCCGGGACTGGTGGAGGGCTGGAGATCCAAAATAAATCTCTAAGCCATGGATGCTCCGCACAGAGGGAAGCAACTGTGGTAATTCTGTCGAGAACCTGAGGTGTAATGGTCGGAGAAGCCATGAATCTGTCAAGAAATCGACGGAGTACCCTAGCGTAACTAACTCCCTTAATCGCCGGACTAAAGGAATTTTTTTTTAATATGTATAAATCTATTGATTAATTACACTAAATCAGGGATATGATATGCGATTGACTAATTGCACTAAATTAGGGATATGATATGCTACGTGCTAGATAATTATGTGCAGGGCTATTTTGAGAAGGTATGACTAATAGAAACATATCTATAATTTAGGAAATCTTTAATTTCATCTTTAGGCTTAGATTCATCTTCTTCATCTTGATTACTAACAATGGTGGCAAAAACTCTATCATGACTCTTGTTGATATACTTGAAGAGATACTTTATTGATTTGTGCTTATTGCACCACTCCACATTTATATGTGCTTAATACTTACCCAATAAATTTGAAATGTAAGGTATCACATACCGATTATCCAGACTTGCTTTCCCTCTGTTTACTGAACGACCATCGTTCCTTCTCCTATAAAGAGGGTATCAATCCCCATCAAGTGTAGTTTGATCTCTATTTTTCTTTGGAAATTATTTACTACAACTGTTATTTACCATGCATGTACTTTTCCAGTTAGCAGCACCACACGAACCATGTATCATGTACTCCGCAACTAAATTGTGCAGTCACAAATCAACTTTTGTGTCAAGTATTTTTGCAGATATAATACGATCAACATCCTTAGAATTAGAATTTTTGTTGTCCATATTCAAGAACAAATAGTATGTGGGCATGTGGAAGTCCTCTCTTTTAAAACTCAACTGTGTAAACCATTATAACAGAATGAAAATGAAATTTTGGTTGTAATTCTAAGTAGGAAAAATATTCTAGTATTAAATAATGAAAAAATAATAAAAGAATTTTCTTACGCACATCAATTTTATCAAATATTTGATTGTTCTTAAAATCCTTCATACGTCAATCAAGTTTTGACTTAAAGACACGACAGAAAATATTCGGCCTATCCTTCATCTTAGACCCCTCTCACTTAAGTACCTATTTATTGTTGGCCATTTGGGATTGCACGTGAAAGTGATGAACAAATCTGGTTGGGAATAATACTTGCAGATTGACATGATATTCTGGTAGTTCTGAATCATGTAACGTGGTCCTCCTGTAAATGAATCTGAAATTATCCTTTTTTCAACCGATGAAGGTTCAATATTTCCTCTCTCGCCTATTTATCGGTTGCACTTCTAATATCATAAACTTTATCGGTTCTAAACTTTACTTGATTATTTTTTATGTAGGACATTCTTGTAGATTCTATCATGATATAACTATCTACCAGAAATTGTTGGAATAGTCTTTTGGAAAATAAAATATTAGTAGGTTGATTATCACGTTCATGAATTATGTATGCAAAGGACTTACGCATAGTCAGTCTAACTCTCTTCCTCGTTGTAGTTCCAATCCCTATGAACAACATCAAGTTGATAATTGTCCTCATCGTACAAAAATAAGAGAGGATATTGCAATAGAACATAAGTTGGATGCAGTTCACTTATGCGTTCCAAACGTCCGTCTCATGTCCGTAGAGTAAATTTTGACCTATAATTTATTTCTTCTATTGTAGAACATGAATAAAATTGAGTTTGGCAATATCTGAAACTAGTGTAAGACCCGCATTTTATGCGGGGTTGAAACAAATTTATAATAGGTTTTAGTTTATTGTTATTCAATTAAAAAATAAATAATGAAATATTGTAGAAATATAAAATTACATTATATTTATATATACAATAATATAATAAAGAATTATAGTTTTCTATTATTGTTTTATTAATTAAAGAAATTAATATATGAAATTGCAAATTACGAAAGTTAGAGTTGTGTCATTGAAAGACTGAAACACTCAATGTCATTTTTCGGATAAATTTTTTACCACCAAGTCACCAACATTCCTTCAAAAAATAATTTATCATTCGATTATGTGATTTTCAAGTCTTGTAACAATCATTATAGTTTCATTGCACAAATCAGACTTCATATCAATGTTCGTAAGAAGAATTATAAGGACACATATTTTCAGAACTGGTCGAAACCAGAACACTCAAGAGAATTGTGAAAGTCAATTGAAAACACTTAAGAGAATTTAAAAAGTCAACATAATATAATATTTTCACACCAACAGGTCTAAACAAACGTTGTCTAAACTTAAATATTTTTTTTTGTATATTTTCAGGTATCATTTTCAACACACTCTCATTAATACTTTTAACTTTTTTATGTGTTAGAAGCAAGTATTACTATATCCATAAAATATTTATTTGTACCAAAATTATCAGAAACAGAAGAGTAAATACTACTTCCTCTGTCCACCAAAAGTGTGCTCACTATTTTTTTATATATGCTTTTAAAAAAATCATATTTTAATTATAACGAATATATTTAATATAATGCGTAAAAAATATATTTGGTAGATACTCAATCTTGTTAGTAGAGTGGAAAAAATATTCAAAAGTTAATTATTTATATAGAATAAGCACGTTTTTTGTGAACCCAAAAAAAGAAATGAGCACACTTTTGGTGGACGGAGGGAGTACTAACTATAACATCTAGATCCCCTACATCTAAACTCAAATTCTCTTCAAGAATATCAATCTTAAATATTGACCTAGAATGAATCTTAGTATAATATTATTATTTATTAAAAATGGAATTACAACATTAAGTACATAAGAAAACTTATAATAAATCTCAGTCTAATAACATAACAATGCATTAAATAATATAATGTGCATTAGTCTTTAATATTTTTAAAAGACCACAATCTGTCTAAATGACTGGTTTGACAGGTAAATAATTTGTACATAATTAAAAATTATAATACGAATTTTAAAGGTTAATATTAATTTTTTTTTTTTAGGTCAAGGTTAATATTAAGTCTTAAGACTAATTTTCTCGTTCTCAAATTAAACAGATTATAATTAATCTTAAAATGTGAACAAATTCAAAGCTAACTAAGAAATTGATTGATAAAAATAATCACAATAATAAAATTAGTTATTAAACTTATATGTATATTAAACCATTATAAACATCCAATTTTTGAATTCTATTATATATAATCACCCAATATTTTGATGTGACTAATTGAAAATAGGCTGAAAATCGGTCGGTCCCGATCTTTAGGGAATTTTATTTTAGATAATTTTTTTGCATATAAACAAATAGAAAACTATGAGAATTTGAATTTTAAATTATGTATAAGTTGTGAAGAAATACAAATTCAAAATTATACTTGGTAATAAAATACAATAATACTCAAGTAATTAAACAGAAACATGTGAACAAATAAAAATCAAAATACACTCAAATTAAACAAAATTAAATAAAATGAAGTTCAAATTGAATACATTAATCAATAATCATATTTGGATTAATATGATAAATCTCTTGACTTTTATGAAGTAAAGTATATAAATAATTAAGGTAATATAATTTTTGTAGATTTAGGTACACATCAATTTAGGTTTTAAAGATAAAATTGAATTTTTAAATATTTATATTCAGATTAGGGACAAAATTTAAGGCGGGTATATTGCAAAAAATAGAAAAAAAATAGATATGGTGTGAATCAATTCCATGATTCAATGTAGATATAGTAATTTAAGAGAATAAATGATACTCCTACGAGAGATGATTGAAAAAAAAAAAGATTAAATAATAAAAATATATTAACTAAAAAATACTTTCTTCGTCCCAATGAAAGTTATCCTTTTTTTTCGTCTGTTCCAATTGTTATCCATTTTTTTTTTTTAAGTAAACAACTTTCACTCACATTTCATTATATTATTTTCTCTCGCAATTAATGACATCATCTCTAATACATATATTTATAATAAGAAGTGTCATATTTCTTAATTTTTGTGTCTAAAATACTGACATACTAAAGAGATTTAGGTTAAAAAAAATACTAAGAGATTTAGATTAGATAAATTGAATAGAAATGAGAGAAGTAATTAGGAATAAAATTTGAGATGTAAAAAGACATTTAATTGAAATTGAGTAGTATACACTAAATATGAAAATTGAATAATATAAATTTACCACTCCACATCAATTGTGGCGAAATAGCTAATGATAGACAACATATAGTGGGGAAGGTTTAATGTGAAAATAAACTATTAATGGCTTTCTTAAAAACTACTCCATTAATTGGGTTAGAAAAAAAAAACTACCGCATTAATTAGTGAATATAAATGTTTACAGTATTAACTAATTTGTGCACGTATACAAAAACTGTTGCACATAAAAAGTTATACTTTAATTAACGAAATTTTAGCAAATCATATTTCACCCGTTTCGCATAAATCTTGTGTTTTTTAATTTTAAATTTTAATTCAAATTATTTACCATTTTCTCACCACAATTCTTTCCAATTCACCCGTCCAAAGATATAGTATAAGATTTTCTTAATTAGACAACTTTTTTAGTTTAACGAAAAAAAAAACAGTAAATATATCATAGTTAATAGATCGTCAACTAATAATATATAGTTAAAAAAATACAGCTTTCATAAATCTTGATAGTTAATTAAATTCATAAATATATACTCCTATATAATTGAAATAAATAATTGAATAAAGTTATAATTTAATTGCATGAATTTTACATTTAAAAACTATTTTCATATAATTTGGAATTTAAGAATATGTCAATAATCTGGAAAAAAAAAAGAGTATGTTAAATGTACACAAATACTCTAGAATTCGATTTTCCTTAATTAATTGAAATTATAATTTAGGTGCATATCTCAATATATATCTCAATTAATTAATTGAATTTTATCTTGAGATTATTTAAATATACCAGAAAAAATATAATTTTAAAATAATAGAATAAGTGGAGTATAATTTAACTTTTGAGATATAAATGGATAATATAAGACATAATTTCAATTGTTATACTCAATTTTGACATAATTTAACTTTTGACATAATCCAGATTAAGATTAATTTTTAGATGTTGATAGTTGACCGGAAAGGACTTGCATCACAATTTCCCTTAATTAATATAAATAGATGTTTGAAAATTTGTCTCAATTACTTAAATCTTCGATTTATTTCTTAAATATATTTTCCATTTTTCTTTATGGGTGCAATAAATGAAATATGGTAATATTTGTCACATTAAATTGATCGTATTCGTAGCAACAATTTAAGCCAACAATAAAATTGAAGTAAATATAATTTATTTATATATGGAAATTAATGGAAAGTCATAATATATTGGAAGCATAGTGATTATGACCGGTATTTGTCACATTTAATTTCACACAATATTCATAGGATTTGGTTATATTCGTCATACTAAGATCAAAAATATTATTTACATAAATATAAGATTTGCAATGTTTTTCTGATTTTTTTTATAACTATTGGGGAAGTTTGTAGGTCCCTAAGTTGAGTTAATATCGAGGAAAGCTAAAAAAAATGTCTAGAGGGGGGTGAATAGACTTTTCTAAAATCTTTCGATATATCAGAATTACAATGTGCGGAATACGAAATTAACAATGAGCCCAATTAAAGTTTATACTCAACTTAATTCGAGAACTCTGTTTTATGTATACTCAGCTAGTCTAGATCAGTTATGTAATTCAATTAACTAAACAATTAATCAATTAAACAACTAAACAAAACAGTAAAGTAAATCAAACATGAGATTTATAGTGGTTCGACAACTTGTCTACATCCACTCTCACAAACCCAGTTGTGATGTTTCCACTAAACTCTTCCAATCGAGTACAAGTGTATGTTCCTGTCTTTAAAGTCCCAAGAAGAAGACTTAGATCTCCAACAGACTATACCTCTAGATATGTCTATGATCTAACTAGAAATTTTACAAGTATCTAGCACCTTGAAATAATAACAAAACAAAAACTAAAAACTTCTCTGATCTTCAGTAGTAGCCTTCTTGATTCTTCACTTGTCTTCTGGCTTCTATCTGAACTTTAATCAACTCTGAGAGTAAACTTCGAATATATCTTTACTTTGAGTATGTAGATTTTCAGTGTATCAGTTCTCTTCAAATGATTACCATCATGAAGTATTTATAAACTTCTGAAATCAAGAACTAATAAGTTGTAACCAACTTTTCTTGATAACTACCTTCAACTGAATCTTCTTATATCCATATACGCGTTTCTTGTTGCAAATTAGTTATTCCATAACTAACTTTTATATCTTTCATTTTTCACGCGCTTTTAACTTTCACGTATACTTGTCTTGAGTAGACTTGTATGTACTTGTCTTGTCTTGTAGTCCTTCTGTCTTGAGTAGTAGACTTCAATTCTTCTTGTCTGATCTTCCTTGTTCAAACAGTAGACTATACTAAACCTATCAAGACTATTACATTACATTAAGCTTTCATAATACAAGCTTAGTCAACTTATAAACTATACAATAAAACTAATCTATTACATATAAAACATCATGAGCTCTATACAACATTTAAATAGCTCCGTAACAATCTTAAACAAATACTGTAAACACATATGAAGTACTTATAAACTGTACTTATCTTTTCATGTGAACTTATGTGAACTCTACTGATTTTGTACAAGATGACTTAACTCAACTAGACTAGATCAGTCAACACTTAGAAAATATTCATACTACTTTTGGCTTTATCAAAACTTCATCTTTTATTCATCATTTAAGACTTGTTCTAGGATTCATATCCCAACAATTTCCCCCTTTTTGATGAAGCCAAAACTACTTGAATATTTTCTCATAAGTAGACTAGTGAAGTAGTTACCTTGTCTTTTAACATCAAATAGTACTTTATCTTTTCATTCATTTAGAAATAGATCAGTAGATTACACATACTTTGAATAACAAACAAAAACTAAGTATCAGAGCAACACAAACTAATCTTCAAACAAACAAAAAATTAATCTGAAAGAGTACCTCCTTCTGGATTTGGAACGCAGAATGCATCAAGGAGTCTCTTGTGAATTAGACCTATATGGTCTTCATCTTCAATCTTCTCTTTATCTAGCAGTTCTTCTTCGAATTTCTTGATCTGATTATGATCAACTCTTTTACCTGAGCTGGTCATAGGACATTTCCATTCAGGAAATTCAGGAACAAGTATGTTGAAGTTAGCACCGGCAGAAATCCTCAAGATTAGATGCCATAACTTCCTGTGTTGTCCTTCCATGAACCTGTCAAATAAAGAATACAGTTCATCTTGACTTTCAGCATCACCATATTTCCTTATTATCCAATGATCAAGTTCCCATTGATTCTTCACTTCAATCCACTCAGCTCTATGCTCATTATCTATGAAGTGATCAATGAACTTGTCTTCCATTTTGTCTTCATCAGCTTTCAACTTTTGCAGCCTTTCAATATGCTTAGTAATCTTCTTTTTACTTGCATAATGAATCTCATCATCAGCAATCCTTTGTTTCTTCTCAACTGTAGCAGTAGCAGTAGGCTCTTCAATATCCAGCTTTCTCTTAACTCGTCTGGTCTGAATCTCTGCTTCAGGAGACGCAACAGCTTTGCCTTTATCTAATCTCTTCTGCTTTTCTGTCTCAGCATGCTCTAGATCTGCCTTCTTCACTAATCTGCCTCTTTTATGCCTTCTTAGTTCTTCAATTGCAGTAGCAGCAACTTTCATCTCAGGTTCAGCACTAGCAGACTTCACAACTTCTGTTTCAACTAGACTTGTCTCTTCCCCCTTTTTGGCTTCATCACTTGCCTTAAGAGTGAAAAGAGAAGTAAAGCGAGTCATTTCTTCTTTCAAAGCTTCCTTCATGGCTTCAGCAGCTGACTCAATGTGCATCTTATGCGCTTTCTCATTACTCATCTCGTCTAGTCTATCAGTAACCAATTCCAACTTCTTTGTACATGAAACTAGTTCATCTTTTAAATGAGTAGCTGTCTGTCGAAGAAGAGTATTCTGTGTAGATAACTCATTTAGAACATCCCGAGAACGCACCAATTGATCTTGTGCTTCCCTTCTCTGTTCATCAGCAATAGCAATTTTGACTCTGTAAAGTCTCTCCATTTTGCTTGACTCTTCAGCTAGTGATCGAGCAAACGAGATTGACCTCTTTTCTGATAAATCAACTTGTTTCTTCAGAAAATCTTCAAATTGAGCAAACAACTCCTCTCGGAAAGTCGAGTCCATCTTGTTGACCTCACCAACAAATAAGGCTCTGGATTTGTCAACAAGTGACTGATTCTGTTCAACTAGCACATCCTTCAACTTCAAGTTTAAGAACTTGTCTATGGCAGTATGAACAACATTTCCTAGATCTGTCTTCAATTCATCCAGGAACCTTTCTGGAATAGCTTGAGTAGAACTGGTAGTTCCAACAATTTCATTATCAACGGCTTTGATCTCATCTTCATCAAACATTTCAGCATCCAAGAACTCATCATCTTCTTTACCAAGCATGAGTGAGTCGACTTCATCTCCATCACTTTCAACAGTTTCTTCCAATTGGTCTGAAGTCTGGACTGCTATCTCAGCTACTTCCGGCTTGATCTCGTCTTCCACCAGATCAGTCTGAGTTCCGACATCAAAAGCGAATACATCCTCAATAACACCATCCGGAATATTCAGCAGCCTTTTTACTAAATCAACCAAGGCTTTGCGAGGAAATAGCTCGGAGTGATCCTTAACTCCACTATTTTCTTTCTGTTCCATCTCCCAATCCATAAAGTTGGAGATTCCGCCCTTGCCTTGAATGACTTCAAAAAGATCATCCGTAGAAGACTTCTTCAATGCGAACCATGTGCAAATCCTGATTAGCTTCTCAAACTGTTCAGAAGCTGTGTCGATGTCAAGAGTTGAGAGCGTCTTCTGTAGATTCCGTGAAACTCGAGCACGAATCCTCTTTTCTCGTAGACACATCGGATAGTATACCAGGGATTCAAATCTAACATCAGACGGGTCCTGAGTAGATGGGGTCTCTAACTCAGCTGTTGCAGTGGCAACTGGCGTCTTGTCTGAAGTAGATGGGTTAGAGGGTTCACCATATTCTGGTGAGGGAGAGGGAGTAAAGGCAGTGGTTTCTGTGGGCTTTGATGTGGCTAGGTTAGGTATGACAACTGTAGGAGTATCAGTTGTATCTTGTCTGGGAGTGATTTGGGGATGACTGGCTCTAAGCGGTAATGCCGCCAGTACATGTGAGGTTGAGGATACAGGACGAGGCCTAGATCGATGTGATCTAGCCTTGGTTCGAACAGTAGAGAGAGAGAGAGACGGAATTGACAAAGATTGTGAAGATGTACCAACCTGGTGACTCGTCTCTTCCAGTGGAGGTGGAGTTCCAACTCTCACAAGAGTATACCTCTCTGGAACTTGATCACTCGACTCCTTCTCATGTAGCGACTCTTCATCTGATTGAGTCTTTTCCGAGTCGTCTGCACTGGACTCTGCTTCCTCAGACCCAGCTTGTGAAGAACTTTCTGAATCCGCGTACGGCAACACTTCAGATTCATCAAATTGAACGTGCTTAGGAGCAGCTGGCCTTACAGCAGCTTGCTTCTTCAGTGCTTCTTTCTTTAAATAGAACTTCAGAGGATGAAACGGCTTTCCCTTGCTCCAAGTAGTCTTGTTGGGCATCAAAATTGGGAGTAAGATGCTCAGCTTGTTACCATATCCAACTGCTTGAGATACTACCCAGTTCCTAGTATCAACATCCACCCTAACACTCTTCTCAAAGTGCATCATCTTGTCAGCTATCAACTTGAACCAATTACCCTCAGTAATTCCATCATAAATAGCTGCCATAATCCTTGTTTTGACTTGAGTAACTGAGTCATGAGACCCAGTGGCACATAGAAGCATCTTGCTTGCTATGTCCAGTAGAGTGCGATACTTTTCCAATAATTCACCCTTCTTGACTGTAATAGCTTTACCATCCGGTTTCAACTTCATTTTCCTCCCACAGAAGATACTTAAATATCTCATCTCCTGTCCTTCAGCGTACTTTTCCACATCAATCGTTCCGATGGGCAACTTCAATCTTTCAAATAAAGCTTCACGAGTGATTTCCACTCGATTTGATCCGATAAATGATTCGATTACATCTCCCCTTCTGCTGGCGTTAGCATAGAATTCCAAAACCTCTTCTTCCAGAACAACTTTAGGAAACGCCTCCAAGTAGGGTCGTAGACCGCATCTGGTACACTTAGTCAAGATTTCTGCATTGCCGACCGTATGATTTCCTTCGAAAAACAGAGATGGCTCAACATGCACCTTGTTGTCATTTATATATCTGCCTAAATCAAATGGTGCCTGAATGTTGGTGCTGATATCAAAGATAGATCGAATAGACATGTTAAATGATCTGTAACGAACAAGAAAGTAGATTATGCAGAAAATCACTGTTAGCAAGTAGTAGAGGAGTTATGAAACGTGAGGCAAGACGTGTGCAAGTGTTGGGTTTTGTTTGAAAACAGAATTTTTGATCCAACGGTCAAGATCGAAGGATTAGATCCAACGGTTAAGACCTTTGGCATTCGGTTACGGAACCGAGACGAAAATGTGTTTTGATTTTGTAAAAATTGAGATCCACCTTTCCTATTGGTAGAAAGAGGAGTGTACTCATCTGACCTATCATATTCATATTTTGGCGCGAGATGAATGTGTACACCTCATTAACTAGGGGTGTATAAATCCAATTTCTAGGATTTTCAAATTTTAACACTATCAAATTACTTTAACATCTTTAATATGTTTCGAATAAACACTTAACACATAACCCATTTAAATCAAAGAAAACTTAGCTTGTCTGTTCGAGTCCATCCAGAACAGATGAGTAGATCTAATCTTCGTAAGGCGAGTAGACTTAATTTCACAAGTAGAGTTCCCCCTTCGACTGTGCGTGTCTATTCTGAACATCGAACAGCTTTATGTACCTGTCTTATTTTGTACGACAGATAGTAGAGTAGTATATTTTGAATGAATATTAATTTAAGTCAATGATCAACGTTCAAACAAGATGACTGTTACCAAACTAAAGAGTCAACATAAGGATCTTTAAGAAATCAAGGATTCCCCCTTAAATGTTTATTCCCTTAGTATTACCCTCAGCTTTACCAGCTTCCTCATCGGGTTGTTTGGTCAACTTGTCTGACCTTGTATACCTGTCTGTTGAGTGAGTAGATGAGTGCTCTGTGCCTTTTGTGGTAATTTGTCTATTTCTCCTTTCTTCTTAGGACTGTACCTGTCTGGTTAGTACATTGCTATATACTAGTAGGATCAAGATCAATTAGTCCTAGACTAATGCATAATTCACGAAATCGGGTCTCAGCTAATGGTTTTGTGAAAATATCAGCTCTTTGAAAATCAGTATGAATCTTTTCCATGCGAATATCCTTCTTTTCTACATGATCACGTATGAAATGGTGTTTTACATCAACATGCTTAAAACGTGTGTGCAGAACAGGATTTTGTGTAATGGCAATAGCACTATTACTATCACAGAATATAGGAACATTTGATTCACAAATATTATAATCTCTAAGCTGTTGAATAAGCCATAATAATTGACTACAACAACTACCAGCAGCCATGTACTCGGCTTCAGTAGTAGAGGTAGCAACACTAGTCTGCTTTTTCGAAAACCATGAAATGAGTTTTGTGCCTAAGAATTGACAAGAACCAGATGTAGATTTTCTATCTATTCTACAACCACCAAAATCAGAATCATCATTTGAAGGATACCATATACCACGATTGATAGTTCCTTTCAAATATTTCAATATCCTTTTAGTGGTTTCCATATGACTCTCTTTTGGATTAGCTTGAAAACGAGCACATACACCAACAGAAAATGCAATATCAGGTCTACTAGCAGTCAAGTAGAGTAATGAACCAATAAGACCACGGTAGTGAGTTTGATCAGTACATTTACCATTCTCGTCTGGATCCATCCTGTAAGTAGGTTGCATAGGTACTCCAGAAGATTTACATGTCTTAATACCATACTTGTCTAGTAGATTACGAGTATATTT
Source organism: Galeopsis tetrahit (assembly GCA_963675135.1). Lineage (NCBI taxonomy): Eukaryota > Viridiplantae > Streptophyta > Magnoliopsida > Lamiales > Lamiaceae > Galeopsis > Galeopsis tetrahit. The sequence continues at coordinate 33,947,169 of OY776127.1, forward strand.
TGCTTGATTTATGAAAATCCCTTCTGGGGTCTGTTTTACTTGAAGTCCAAGAAAGTAATTCATTTCACCCATCATAGACATCTCAAATTTACTTTGCATGAGTGTTGAGAAACTTTCACTCAGCTTTTTGTTAGGTGACCCAAAAATTATGTCATCTACGTAAATTTGGACGAGTAAAATGTCTTTCCCTTCTTGTCTTCTGAACAAGGTTCTATCTACCTTGCCTTTAGTAAAACCATTTTCTAATAGAAATTGAGAAAGAGTATCGTACCAGGCTCTTGGAGCTTGCTTTAGTCCATATAAGGCCTTCTTTAATCTGTATACCTGATTACCTTTGACTTCGAAACCTGGAGGTTGTTCAACATATACTTCTTCCGCAAGAATACCGTTAAGAAATGCACTTTTAACATCCATTTGATATACAGTAAATTTCATGTAAGCAGCATATGCAAGGAACAATCGAATGGCTTCTAGTCTAGCAACAGGAGCATATGTTTCATCATAATCTATGCCTTCAGCTTGTGAATAGCCTTGGGCGACTAGTCTAGCCTTATTACGAACAACTACATCATTCTCATCTTTCTTATTCTTGAAAATCCATCGGGTGCCAACTACATTATGATGTTTCGGTCTATCAACAAGTTCCCAGACGTCGTTTCGAACAAACTGATTCAACTCGTCTTGCATAGCAATGATCCAATTACTATCAGCCAATGCCTCATTAATGGTTTTAGGCTCGATAGATGAGAGGAAACAACACCAGCAAAACAGAGATGGACTAGATTGTTCTTGCGACTCAAAGAGTTGTCGTCTAGTCTTCACACCAACAGTAGAGTCACCAATAATATTTTCAGTATTATGCGCTGATTTCCATGTATTTCTATTCTTAACAATAGTACTATCATCTATATCATGTACGGTATCATGCATGTCAAGATCATTATCATCAGAAGATTTAATAGGAGTAGACGAGTCGACTAGTTTAGGCATGTCAACTGGTCTAGTAGAGTTACCTTGAGCACTTACCTTCTTCTGGTCATCTAACTCGAGAGCTTTCATGAATGGATTGTATGCTTGGACGGATTCATATATCTCTGAATCTTTGTCAGATTCGATAGTTAGCTCAGTAACTTTCTCACTGATCTTGTTGGCAGACGTGTCCTGTTGAGATTCTTCGAAAACCACATGTGGTGTTTCTTCCACACATAGGGTAGAGTAGTTGAATACTCTGAATGCTTTGCTAGTTGAGGAGTATCCTAAGAATATCCCCTCGTCTGCTTTAGCATCGAATGCATTCAACTTGCTTTTCCCATTGTTATGGATAAAACACTTACATCCAAATATATGAAAATATGAAACTCTGGGTTTTCTACCTTTCCATACCTCATAGGGCGTCTTACCTAGTGCTTTATTGATAGCACTTCTATTTTGTGAGTGGCATGCAGTATTGATGGCTTCTGCCCAAAACTTCTGAGGCGTATTATACTCTGTCAGCATGGTCCTGCAGGCCTCCTTAAGAGTTCTGTTCCTTCGCTCTGCTACTCCATTTTGTTGTGGTGTCCTTGCTGCACTAGTAAGGTGCTGGATGCCACGCTTAGAACAAAATTCTTTAATATAGCAGTTAATGAATTCAGTACCCTTGTCACTACGGATCTTGACAATTGACTGATTCTTCTCAACCTGTAACTTCTTCAACAGATCAGGCAAAAGTGTTTGTGTATCACTCTTCTTGTGTAAGAAGACTACCCAAGTGAACTTAGAATAGTCGTCTACCACAACAAGTGTGTACCTTCTGCCGTTCAAAGTTGGAGGAGTTATTGGGCCATGTAAGTCCATATGTAGAAGTTCAAGAACTCTACTTGTTGAGAGGGATGGAATAGATTTAAAAGAACCCTTTACCTGTTTACCTTTTTGACAGGATGTGCATACATGTGACTTATAGTAGACTTCATTGGGAATACCTTCCACAAGGTAGTCTCTGGCTATCTTATTAAGAACCTTGAAGTTTAGATGACAGAGGCGTCTGTGCCAGAGCCAGCCAAGTTCTTTAGGATTCTTAGTAAGTAGACAGGTGTCCCTTGGACAACTGTTCCAGTTCACTATGTACACACTTCCTTGTCTTATGCCGACCAGTAGGACTGTGTGTGTCCTTTTGTCAATGATTTCACATTTGCGACTTTTGAACTGCACCTTGTATCCACGATCACAAAATTGTGAAACAGAGAGTAAATTGTATTTCAAGCCTTCAACATAGGAAACGTCTTGAATCTCTATGTCTCCATTCCGAATGTAACCAAATCCTTTAGTAACAGCAGTGGAGCTATCACCAAATATCACTTTTGGTCCTTCTTGCTCATGGTAGCTTGATAAGAGAGTCTTGGTACCAGTCATGTGGTGCGAACAGCCACTGTCTATGTACCAAGTTTCTCCTGTTGAGCCACCCTTCTTGTATAGATCGAGTCGACCCTGCAATAGATGATATTACATAATTTAGGTACCCTCCTTGTTTATTGGGGTCCTTGGGGGTTAGTCGAGTTCAATGGAATCCAAATGTACATTGGAGTCCTGAACAAGTTTGACCTTCTGAGCTTTCGACCATATTTGTTGCAAAATAAGACCTTGTTGTCCCTATCTGGCCTATCAGTCGAGTTCGGGTCTACTCTTTGGAGATAGCCTTTTGACTTAATCTGTACTTGAGCAGGCACTTGTCTATGATAGTCAGAGTAAGGTTTGTATGCATTAGGTCCATACGGTTTATAGACATGTTTAGGTCTTTCTTCTCCTTTGATATCATATGACAAAGGTGGAGGATATAGAACAGCTTGTGTATGATATTTTGGACCTTCCTGTCTAGGTCTAGACGAGTAGAGTTGAGACTGCCTTATAAAAGGAGGTCTAGACTCTTGTCGTCTAGTCTGTACTTGTCTATTACTAGTCTCCTCGGGATACCAATCCTCGTATCTGACCTGATTTGGTCGTCCACGATTCCTAGTCCTTTGTTGACTTGTTTTAAACGGAACAGGCTTGTTGTTAACTTTCTTTTTACCTCCTTTGGTCATTGGAATGTTAACTCGAGCTTGTTTTGGTACAGTACCTTTAGTTGGAGTGTCAATATCGTATATCATTGGTTCTTTTCCTTTATCATTAGTCAAAGAGCTTGAGATGAAAATAGTAGGGTTCTTAGCAACTAGAGTAGACGAGCTTGATGTCTTAGCACCTATGCCTGTCTTGTCAGCAGGAGCCCTATACCTATCTGACAATTCAAGGTTAACCTTAGATGAGTTAACCAGGTCAGTAAGTTTAAGGTCTAGAGTGACAACCTCGGTTTCTAAGAACTTATTACGTTCTTCAAGCTTTTTGAACTTGCTTTGTAAAACATTGAATTCATGTTTCTCAGTAGCATGTGTCTTAAGTAGGTCTTGATACAACTTGTCTGTCAGTGCACACTTGTCTTTGAGTTGACTCAACTCTTCTTGCAAGCGTTCATTTAGGACTGTTATATTAGGATTTACTTTAGACTGGGCTTCCTTAAGATCAATGATTTCTTGTCTTAAAATGATGTTTTCGTCACTGACTTCAATGAATGCCTTGTTGGCAAGTAGGAGGTCGTCTTCAACTGCACTAGTAGAGTGCTGAAGACTACTCCTTACTTTGCTACTGGCAGTGTCACTTTCATCAGATTCTGATTCATCACAGGATTGAAAAGATGTAGCAGATGATACCTCTTGGTCGATTTTAGCCATGTAGCATAGACCATCATCTACTATGAAGGCTTCATCGTGATCTTGTTCAGACGGGTAGCTAGATGAGGATGATGGCAACTCGTCTGAGTCAGACTCAGAGTCATCATTGGCCATCATTGCCTTCTTACCATGGTTGTATCTTCTTTCCCTTCGTGCTTTGCGTTCTTCTCGATCATCGGTACTCAGGTCTGGACATTCATATATGTAGTGACCTGGCTTCTCACAGTTATAGCACAAGATATCATTAGTAGCCTTTTTAATAGGAGAGTTGTTCCTTCGTTTATCACGTCTATCAGAACGAGCAATCTTCCTACCATCAGACTCTCTATCTTGTCTGTTACCTTTCGAGACTTCGTCTCTCCTTTCGGACGAGTTTCGGTCTCGTCTGGTCTCAGACGAGTTCTTAGAAGCAGACCCTCTATGCTCTCTATAGAACTTCTTATATCTTCCGAAACGTTTATTCAGCCTATCAAACTTTCTAACCATGAGGCTTACCTGATCCTTCAGACTAAGATCAGTATCTAACTCGTCTTTCACAGAAGTAGACCTAGTTTTAGACTTAGACCTGTCTACCTTAGACGAACTAGCCTTAAAAGCAACGTTCTTGGACACAGCATGTTCTCTGTCACTGCTTACTATGGGTTCATCTTCGTCTAGATCAAACTCATGGGCCTTTAGAGTTTGAAACATAGTTTCTGCTGTCCATACGTCTATATCTTGGGTATTCTTAACAAGCATTTTTACCATTTTCCATCGACTATCAAGGCTTTTGAGAATCCTAAGATTGATTTCTCGTGGAGTATAAGATTTACCAAGGACTTCCAAGTCATTCATGATTTTAGTAAAACGAGTATCCAACTGGTCTATTGTTTCACCAGCTTTCATATGAAATGATTCGAATCTTTGGACTGCAGTGGAAAGCTTGCTTTCTTTGATTAGGGATGTCCCTTCACAAATGATGGCTAAGCGATCCCACATTTCTTTGGCAGTTTTACATTTTAACACTTTTCCCAGATACTCGTTAGGAAGAGTGTGTAAGATGTAATTCTTGGCCAAGCTATCCAAATTATTCTGTCTCATTTCTTCTGAGGTTAGTTCTGACCTTGGTTTCTTGACGAGTGTACCCACGGGTTGATTTGCGTCAAGGGCAGCAGTATTGGGGGTCATGGTCACAATTGGACCTTCAGTGATGACGGAGATCATTAAGTCGTGAGTGGAACTGAAGATGGCTTCCATCCTTAGCTTCCAATAGTCATAGTCTTGAACCTGGAACTTAGGTAACTTGTTAGCGCTGATCTCAAGAGACATGATTTCAAGAAATAAGTGCTAAGTAGAGTTATGATCAAGAATAACAGATAAGTCAAGAACAGGGAACAAGAAACAAATATATCAAGAATATTGATCAAGAATACGAAAGCAAATATGATCTTGGACCAAGACTTTCACCCAAGTCTTGTGTTGGTTATCAAGAAACAGCAGTTCGTAAACTACTGCTCTAATACCACTTGTAGGTCCCTAAGTTGAGTTAATATCGAGGAAAGCTAAAGAAAATGTCTAGAGGGGGGTGAATAGACTTTTCTAAAATCTTTCGATATATCAGAATTACAATGTGCGGAATACGAAATTAATAATGAGCCCAATTAAAGTTTATACTCAACTTAATTCGAGAACTCTGTTTTATGTATACTCAGCTAGTCTAGATCAGTTATGTAATTCAATTAACTAAACAATTAATCAATTAAACAACTAAACAAAACAGTAAAGTAAATCAAACATGAGATTTATAGTGGTTCGACAACTTGTCTACATCCACTCTCACAAACCCAGTTGTGATGTTTCCACTAAACTCTTCCAATCGAGTACAAGTGTATGTTCCTGTCTTTAAAGTCCCAAGAAGAAGACTTAGATCTCCAACAGACTATACCTCCAGATATGTCTATGATCTAACTAGAAATTTTACAAGTATCTAGCACCTTGAAATAATAACAAAACAAAAACTAAAAACTTCTCTGATCTTCAGTAGTAGCCTTCTTGATTCTTCACTTGTCTTATGGCTTCTATCTGAACTTTAATCAACTCTGAGAGTAAACTTCGAATATATCTTTACTTTGAGTATGTAGATTTTCAGTGTATCAGTTCTCTTCAAATGATTACCATCATGAAGTATTTATAAACTTCTGAAATCAAGAACTAATAAGTTGTAACCAACTTTTCTTGATAACTACCTTCAACTGAATCTTCTTATATCCATATACGCGTTTCTTGTTGCAAATTAGTTATTCCATAACTAACTTTTATATCTTTAATTTTTCACGCGCTTTTAACTTTCACGTATACTTGTCTTGAGTAGACTTGTATGTACTTGTCTTGTCTTGTAGTCCTTCTGTCTTGAGTAGTAGACTTCAATTCTTCTTGTCTGATCTTCCTTGTTCAAACAGTAGACTATACTAAACCTATCAAGACTATTACATTACATTAAGCTTTCATAATACAAGCTTAGTCAACTTATAAACTATACAATAAAACTAATCTATTACATATAAAACATCATGAGCTCTATACAACATTTAAATAGCTCCGTAACAATCTTAAACAAATACTGTAAACACATATGAAGTACTTATAAACTGTACTTATCTTTTCATGTGAACTTATGTGAACTCTACTGATTTTGTACAAGATGACTTAACTCAACTAGACTAGATCAGTCAACACTTAGAAAATATTCATACTACTTTTGGCTTTATCAAAACTTCATCTTTTATTCATCATTTAGGACTTGTTCTAGGATTCATATCCCAACAAAGTTCGATCACAAAATTTGATGGATCATTCCAACAGTGAGGCTCTCATATAATCGAGAAACCCTTGTATGATAGCGTGTGCATAAGTGTTAGCACATTATTTTATAAAAGAAATAAAACAATTTGTTAAAGAATACAATCGGCTAAAGAATATGCAATGACATCTGATCACAATCCTAGCAAGAAGACGAACGAAATAAAAAAAATGTAAATCTGATTTATTTTTTTAACAACAACTCCTTTATTCATATAATGCAAGGGCAGGTGCTTGGGGAAGTCCGATCACAAAATTTGACGGATCATCCCAACAGTGAGGGCCCTCATATAATTGAGAAACCCTTGTATGATAGTGTGTGCATAAGTATTAGCACAATATTTTATAAAAGAAATATAACAATCTACTAAAGAATACAATCGGCTAAAGAATATGAAATGACATCTGATCACAATTCTAGCAAGAAGACGAACGAAATAAAAAAAATGTAAAATTATTTGTTTTGAAAGTGTAGACGTTTCTAAAATTATATGAAAATGAATGTGGGAAATGAAAGTAAAAGGAGTATTATATAGGAGATTATATTATGATCGAACGGTTAAGATTAATTTATTTAAATGGACGGATTAGATTAGAATAAAAGGATGAAAAGAAGGTGAGGAGAGAAATTTTAAAATAAACACATTTGGAAGGAGAGAGATTGTGTCAGACGAATTAGACTGCGACACGTGGCAGTCCAAAAGTTTGCAAATATATATATATATATTGATGTCGAATAATGTGGTGAATTTGGAAAACAGATGTCATTTTTCATTGGAAGTCCCAACATTAGCATCAATTTACAACTCATCGTTAAGCATTAAGTAAGATTTCATTGGAAAAAATGAGTGACTCAAATATGATGTCAGGGATAACTTGAAATTTTAAAAATTGTAATAAAAATATATAGACAATATAAATATAATATTATATAAAAATAATAGTAACTTACAATACTATTATTGAAAGGAACCATTCACTCTGGTACAATGTTCGACATCAAACAACTTATTTGGATCAAATATTTTTTATTGAGAACTTATCTATTTTTGTTTATAGAATTACACGCGAGAGAAAAGACACATAAAACATAACAGATCTGCGTGTATGTCTTGTTAAGATTGAAAATCTGCAATGATACACAACTATATATCGTGTTATTGAGTGTATTCCATTAGAAACCTGTGTGTATATCGTGTTAAATTGAATATATGCATAAAAAAGAAACGTTAATGTTCCATTACAAATCTGCAAGATTGCAACTTATAAATGAACAGAAATTACATACGTTCCAAAAGAAAATGAGCAGAAATTACATACTTTCAAAAATGAGGAGAAACTAAGTGAATTGAGAAAAATGAAAGAGAAAAATTGATATTATATAGAAGATTGGATTAAAATCGAATTGTTAAGATTAATATGTTTAAATGAATGATGAATATTAAAAAAAAAATGAAATGAATAAAAGTGAAAGAACTATGTTTGATTGAATAGAATTGGTGTGGTAGAATGGATGTTGATGTGACACATGACAATTCTGTCATAGATTTACTAATATATAAGATTAAAATATGTACGTTAATTAATTAAAATTCCCTCCGCCGCCGGCTTCCACCGGAAATCTTCATCTTTTCTTTTTTAGAAAAGAATGTTTTTCTTCAAATTCCTTTTCTTTATAAAAAAAAAAAAGGCATTCAATTGGTTTTCTTGTTATTTGGGATCAAGCTTTTAATGAGATGTTGGGTTTTATGCTACTAAACTAGATCAATTAGGGGCTGTCTTGGATTTGGTAAAATTCGGGTAATCATTAGGGGGTAACCTAGTTGGTTTTATTGTGAGAGGTGAGTGAAATACACTTGCTCCAGTATTGGGGGTGCAGGCAACGAAGGGAGGAGTCTCTTCATCTTCACACACGCGAGATTTCTTGATATTTGCAACGGTAGGGTGTGATCTTGGTAATATCTCCAGAATTGATTTTTTATTCCGTTTGGGCCAATGGTTTCGAAGAATATAGGTGGTTTTCCCCTTGCAATCTTGCCTATAAATTTGGAGGAGAAGATAGAAGCTTCTGCACAACTTTTCATCTTCTTTCTTCTACTATACGACTTCTCTCTTATTCTTCAAAAAATGGCAATGGAAATTCAAAAAAAACTCAGTGAATGTACTATTTCTGATAAGGAGACGGCTAATACGGCTGTTCATACAAGTGAGCTTGTTACTCCAATTTCCTCAGTTGCTCTTAAATTTGTCTCTAGACACTTCTTTAATGTCCTTGAGCTTAAAAAATTGCTGTTGTCAAGCTGGAAGATTAACTCTTCCCTCATTGTCACTTCGGTGGGGGATGGTCTGTATGTTGTTGATTTCAACAACAAAGCTGAGATGCAGGAGATCCTCGACATGCAACCATGGAATCTGCGAAGGTCACTCATGGTCCTTAAGCCACTCACCGGGGACGAATGCTTTAATGATATGAAGATGGATCGGGTGCCGTTTTGGGTTCAAATCCATCGTCTCCCGGCACATGCAATGACAAAGGTAACTGGGGAAAGAGTTGGGAGCATCCTTTGTGAGGTGATTCAAGTCAATGCAAAGGAAGGTCAGGTAGCGTGGGGAGAATCATTGAGAGTTCGTGTTCTCTATGATACGGAAACCCCCTTATGTCGTTTCTCTAACTTCACTGCCAATAATGTATCCACAATAATCTTTTTTAGATACGAAAGACTATCAGATTTTTGCACTTATTGTGGTTTACTAACTCACTCTGCTAGAGCATGCAGCAAGGTTAGAGATCGAGAGGATGACTGGGTGGAAAATCATAAATTCTTCCCGGAATGGCTAAAGGCTGATAAAGCAAAAAGACCTAATGCTGGGGACATACATGATCTCTCTAGGTTGATAGGCATTGATCTGGTCTCTTCTAACAATATAGTGCAAGTTCGTGCCTTGGAAGCTAGAAGGGAGATAGCTGTCAATAATGTTGTGCAGGATCTAACTTCTGATGCCCAAAGAGAGATAGCGGATGCGAATATTATCAATTTGGAAGGAAATAAGTCCTCTGAGTCTGAAAGAAGAAGGAAGGCCAAGGGCAAGGCGGTTATGCTAGATGAGGGTGTTAAGGAAATGTGGCAAATAGCTGAGCAAGAGGTAATGGGACCTCTGTGGAACCTAAATGAAGAAGCTCAACCAAACCAAATTGATAGGGAAGCAGTTTACTCTTTTCAGGATCTCATGACAACAAGGGTAGGAGATAAAGCAATGGATAATGTTCAACTAGCCCAAAAAGTCTCTAAAAACGGTCAGATTCTTCAACCCCTTTCTTTTTCTGTCCCATATGGTTTTCATCATAAAATTATTACTGAAACTTTGATGGAGAAAGAAGGTGACAATCGTAAGGGGATTAGAGTTTTTCATCAAGTGGGGAAAGATTTTAAGAACTTGGATTATGTGACTTATGAAGAGATTATTTATGAAGGAGAACACCCTTATGTTCCATTGAGAGAAGAAATGGGGCAAAACAATGTGGAGGAGGAGCATTCTGAAGGAAATAATCTGAGTTTCTCTATTCCGGGTGACATGCGGGCAGGTAAGAAAAGACTATGGAGGGATCATTCGGGCGATCTTGCGGATTTCATCAGGGCAGAAAAAGTGAGGCAAGAAATGGATGGGCTTTTCTTTTTGAAGAAGGCGAGGAGTATGCTGGAGACTTATGGATCGGAAATTTCATTTCCGATGACGGCGGAGGTTGAGGTCACTCAACCCCGCCGAGCTGAATGATACTGTTATGCTGGAACGCACGCGGGGTTTGTAAGAAGCGTGCGTTCAATAAGCTTAGGATGTTGGTATCATTGTACAATCCATCGTACTTTTTTGTTTCTGAATCTAAATGTAACCAATCCTATGCAGAAGTCCTTAGGGTTCGATTAGGTTTTTCAAATGTTTTTTGTGTTCAAGCATGTGGCATAGCTGGTGGATTATTGCTTTTCTGGAATGAATCGAATGTTTCTGTGTTGTGTTACTCCCTTGGTCATATTGATTGTTTGATTAAGGATACTATTGGATTTTGGCGTTTCACTGGTTTTTATGGTAATTCAGTGCCTCAACAAAGAAATGCTTCTTGGAATCTCCTTAAAAGACTTAAACATTATATGCCTAATCTTCCAAAGTCTTGGTTGATTGGGGGAGATTTTAATGAAATCTTGAATAATAATGAAAAGGTAGGAGGTAGGCCCAAGTCAAGTGGAAATATTGATCTTTTCCAAGAAGTTCTAGTTCATAATGAACTTCAAGACATTAGGATGTCAGGTCCAAAGTATACATGGCACAATCGTAGAAAGGGCCCTTTCTATATTAAAGAGAAATTGGATAGGTTTTTGGCTACTGATAGCTGGATGGATTTATGTGCATACTGTGAGGGATCTGCTTTGAGTTTTTTGAGCTCAGACCACAGGCCAATTCTGATGAAATTCGAAGCAACAAGAAAGTTAAGAAACACTCGAGCACAGGAAAAGCCTTTCAAGTTTGAGAATTATTGGTTGAAAGAACCTGATTTTAATAAGGTTATGACAGTTTCTTGGAATAAGTCAAGTCCCAATGTAAATTTGTTAGAGAATATGAATGCTTGTGGAGCCATGATTCGAGATTGGGCAAAGGAAAAAGGGGGTACATTGTGTCATAGGATTAAACAAGTTCAAAAACAAATCAATGACATATTGGACAATGAAACTTGTGATCCTGATATGGGAAGAGTTGGAGTATTGGAGGATGGTTTGGCTAAACTTACATCTCAGGAAGAATGGTTCTGGAAGCAGAGGGCTAGAGTTACATGGCTACAAGAAGGTGATCGAAATACTAAATTTTTCCACCTAAGGGCCACTCAAAGGAAAAGAAGAAACACCATCACACAGATTCTTGATTTCAATGGGAATTGGCAGTATTCAAAGAAGGCAATTGATGACACTTTCATGGATTATTTCAGGAAGATTTTTACAACAGGTTCACCATCAAATGAAGTAATCAGAAGGGCAACTCAGTGTCTTAAATCAAAGCTAACTGCGGAAAGTACTAATATTTTGGATATTCCTTTTTCTAAAATGGAGGTGTTTAAAGCAGTCAAGGATCTTGATCCTTGGAAGGCTCCAGGTCCTGATGGATATCCAGCTTCTTTTTACCTTCATAATTGGAGCATTATTGGTGAGGATATTTCGAATGCTATTTTAGAAGTTCTTAATGGGCAGGGAGATGTGAAACAATGGAACCATACCATTATTTCACTTATCCCCAAGGTTAAGACACCAGCTTCTCCACAACAATTCAGACCTATTAGCCTGTGTAATGTCCTTTATAGGATACTTGCTAGAACAGTGACTAATAGATTGAAGGGTGTTCTTAATGACATTATAGATTCTCATCAAAGTGCATTTGTACCTGGGAGACTCATTACTGATAACATTTTGGTAGCATATGAAGGTATGCATTGCTTGAGATCTTCTAAAAGCAAAATTGGATATGCTGCATTGAAACTTGACATGTGCAAATCTTATGATAGAATTGAATGGTCTTTTCTATTGCAAATTCTTCAAGTCATGGGCTTTTCTAATAAATGGATTCAAATTGTTTGGAAATGTGTGTCTTCTATAACTTATGCTATCAATATCAATGGGAGTAATTCTGAGACATTCACTCCTACTAGAGGTCTGAGACAAGGAGATCCTCTATCTCCATATCTATTTGTCTTATGTGCTCAAGCTTTGTCTTCTATGCTCTCATCAGCTGTGGAATCACATCAAATTTCAGGGATCAGAATTGCAAGAGGTGCCCCTACTTTATCACATCTTTTCTTTGCAGATGATAGCCTTTTCTTCTTCAAAGCCTCTAAATTAGAAACTCAAGTTGTGGTGAATTGCATTTATGTCTATGAAAAGGCCTCTGGTCAATTGGTTAATAGAGAGAAATCTTCTCTAATTTTCAGTCCCTCAACAAGTCAAATGAATGTTGATCGAACCAAGCTTATGTTGGGCATCAAATCCTCTCAGGGTTATGAGTTGTACCTTGGTCTACCCTCAATTATCCCAAAAGCTAAAAGATTGAAGTTTGGATATCTGACTAACAAAATTAGGCAAAAGGTGCTATCATGGAAGCACAAATCTTTTTCAGAAGGGGGAAAGGAGGTGCTTATCAAAGCTGTTTTGCAAGCTACTGCCTCTTATGCTATGTCATGCTTCAGAGTGCCAGCTGTTGTCTGTTCTGATATGGAAAAGATTATAGCTAGTTTTTGGTGGGGCGATGATGATGTGGGGAGAAGAAAGCACTGGAAGAAGTGGATTGATCTGTGCAAGCCAAAAAGTGAAGGGGGCCTGGGGTTTAGAAATCTCATCTGTTTTAATAAAGCTCTTTTGGCTAAACAGCTATGGAACATTATTAATAAGCCGGAGTCTCTTCTTGGTAAGATATTCAATGCTAAATACATTAGAGGTAACAGCTTGTCAGATTTAGAAATTGGTTCGAATCCATCTTTTGTTTGGAGATCCCTGTATTGGAGCAAGTCTTTATTGGAGGAAGGGGCTAGATGGCGTATTGGTTCTGGTAATGCTATCAGGATTTATAAGGATAGGTGGATTCATGGAACTGAAAGAGGTATGATCAAATCAAGAAAGGCTAGTGCCTCAAATGTTAACAGATTTCTACTGGATAATGGAGAATGGGATGAGCATCTCATTAGAAGAGCCTTTCTTGCCTATGAAGCTGAGCATATTCTTAGAACTCCAACTCTTGGTATGAATCATTGTGATCAACTGTACTGGCCTCTTTCTTCAAATGGATACTATACAGTTGCTTCAGGTTATTCATTGGCTATACAAAGAGCTATAAAGGAAACAGGTGGTTTCATGGAGGGACCTTCAAACCCTCTAAATTCTGCAAAGGTGTTTGAAGCTGTATGGAAGTTACAAGTTCCACCAAAAGTTAGGATTTTCTGTTGGAAGCTTATACAGAACATTATCCCCTCTTAAGGTAATCTAGCCTCTCACCATGTGCCCATGAGTTCGACTTGCAGGTGTTGTGGGACTTTTAATGCAGATACGATGCATTGCTTATTCAAATGTTTTTTTGCAAAAAATACCTGGAAAGGAGTGGGACTTTGGAGTGAAGTGAATAAAGCTATACATGGTAATGGAATGGATTTTGTTGGCTGGTGTGGGAATTTTATGAAAAGAGAAGATATGTCTTTGGTTATGATGGTTGCTTGGGCTATTTGGAAAGAGAGATGCAACTTCACTCATCTAGAGGCTCATAAACAAAACAAAATGAGTATTGGAAGGTGTTTCAAAGTTAATTGGGCACTGTCTTATTGGCATGATTTTGAGAAGATGACGAAAGTTGGCAATACGGGTACTGATGTTATAGCCAAGCAAAGAGAACTGTGTATGGGATTTAATCCAGGCATTGAACTTTTTACGGACGCAGCCTTTAATATGGATAGAAACTTCTTTGCTGCAGGTTGGGTAGTTTTGGATCAAAGCTCTCGAGTTATTCGAGCTGGAGCTCAACGCATGGATTATCCGAGCTCGATTTGTGGTGCAGAACTTAGAGCTATGGTCATTGGTCTAAGCAAATGTAAGCAACATAATATTAAAATCAATGGAGTTCGATCTGACTCCATGGATGCCATTTCTGCGATTGAACACGAAGAGCGGCTTGGCAGTTTGGAACAAACTTATGTTAAGGAGGTAAAGGATTTACTTCGTTTACAGCAGGTTTGGGATTGCAAGCATGTCCCCCGAGAGTATAATCATATTGCTCATGATTTGGCTCAAAGTTCTATAAACACTTCTTCTCCTCAAGATTGGAATGAAGCTGGTTTCTCACAATTTTACAAGGATAGGCTTGCTCTAATCTCTCTATAGAGATTGTTTTGAATATTCAGCCCTTGTATTTTTGTCAAAAAAAAATGTACGTTAATTAATTAGATTTTGTTATACGTTTTTTATTAACCATTTTTTTACTTACCTTATGCTCTTTGAAATACTACTTATAAGTTACAACGAAATCAATTAATTAATTACTGACCTATTTATGTAACTATTGCTTCACACACTATCGGCATGATTGGTATGATGAAATGAAAATATGGCTGAATGAAATGAGCTCATGAATGGAATGAAGGTGGGAAAGGAATAAAATAGGAATGACAATTGTTATGATTGGTATGAATAAGGAATAAAAAATTGGTGTTGTGTAAAATTACCTAAATTATTATTATATTTAATTTTTGTTGTTGCGATGATTTGTTATTATTACTATTTATTATTTAAAAATTATTATTATTATTAAATATTATAGTATTATATATTAATATATAAAAATAATATTATTGTTGAGTGTTTAAATTACTATTATCAAATAATAAATATTTTTTAAATTTAATTGTGTGTATTATTAATATTTTTATAACTATTATTATATAATAATGTATATTTATTTATTATTTAATTTTTAGATTTATTATTTTTTATTTTCAAAATTTTATTATGAATAATAAATTATTATTTATTTAATAGTTATAATATTAAATATTAATTTTTTAAATTATTATTATTGAAAGTGAGAAATAATAGTATGTGAAAATGAAAATAAATAATAAGAGTAATATTTTATATAATAATAATAGTAATAATAATAAAATTCATTCCTTACCTCATGTACCATGGGGTATAGAAGGAATTATTATTCCTTAATTTTTTGTAATGACCATTTCAAATAGAATCATCATTCCTAATAAATAAATATATCAATCATGGTATTTGGAATGAATTAAGGAATGATCATTCCATTCCTAATTCATTCCTACATACGGAGTACAAATCATGACAAATTGTTTTTTTTTTTCAAACCTTCCGACAAACTTATACTCCAACTCATTTCATCCAAACTTTAGTATATAAGTCCAAAATTAATATTTATGTGTTAAAATAATATTTTTATCAACCTTCAAATCATCACTTATTTATTTAAATTGTCATTCATTTTATTTATATATAATTATTTTATTTATAAGTAAATTTTACAATAACTCATAATATCCTTCAATATATTTACATTATACATAAAACAATCAATATTCAATAAAACTCGTGAAATAAAATTATACATACAAATTTGGACGTAAGGATTACATCTCAAAATTTGTGGATTACATCTCAAAGGAGGGAACATAATAAAAGTTTGTATATGTGGTTTGGACTTTGTGGATTATATAATTTTTTTTTTTTGGGATTATGGAGGAGATTATTTCAAGACTTTTGAGCTGGGTCATCCGCAAGAAAAAAATTAGACGGAATTATTAAATAAATGAGATTGTAGCCTAGTTGTAGACCCATTCTTGTTTTATTATAACGACGTGGGTTCGAGTTTCATCCTGCAGTTATACTAACTATTTTTTATTGAATAAAAATTTTCTTTAAAAATTTAATTTAAATGGTAAATAGGTATATTTTTAAGTTAAAAAAAACCCTAAAAAAATAGGTCTTGTGGTTATTTTTATAATAATTAAAAAAGAAAAGGAATGAATGGGTGTACACCGAGTGTATATAAGTCTAAGCCGAAAAATTATATTTAGTCCATCTCACAAAAATTTACACACTTATTATATTGTGACGTCTCATATTAATTTACACACTTTAAAAAAAAAAAACCTATTTTTTTATTCATAAATTTTTACAAAACTATTCTCAAAATATTATTCATTACACATCTTTTTACACATTTATAGAAATGTGTGCAATTCTAAGGGTGCAAATTCACTCGGGAAATAGAAATATAGGAGTAATAGATTTTAAAGAATGAAGATTGAACCCAATATAATATTTTAACGGCTAGAGCGTTATTAATTTTTCTATTGTTTATTTTTTGACAATATATTTTTTTTTACCGATTAGATTGAGGTATCTTCAGTTTTTCTTCCCTATACTCTTTTTAAAACCCATATTAATATTATAGTTTAGACCCATCACCCAGGAAAAACATACTTCCACGGTCCCGGAGAAACTTGCACCCTTTGAACGGCACACATTTTAAGAAATGTGTAAGAAAATGTGTAATGATTGATGTTTTGAAGGATAGTTTTGTAAACTTTTATGAATAAAGTAAAGTAAAAGGTAGATTGAGTGTGGAAAAGTAATGATATATGGATAAATATGAGTATATTTCAAGGGTAGGGTTGTGAAGATATTTCCTTTTATGGAGTGTGCAAATTGGTATGGGACATCCATATATGAAAAGTGTGTAAATTTCTGTGGAACGGAGGGAGTACTAGTGTAGAGCATACAGTCGGGAATAAAAAAGAATGATTGACACCAGCTCTAAAAAAATACTGATCATATAAGCGTTGTTAAGTTCTACTCCCTCCGTCCCCGAAAAGTTTGCGGAAAATCTTGGGCACATGGTTTAAGAAAAAAGTGTAATAATGAGAGTGTTAAGGGGTAATTTTGTAACTTTATATATATAAAGTAAATAAAGTACTCCCTCCGTCCCATATTAATTTTCATAGGTAGATGGACACAAATATTAAGAAAGTATAGTAATGAGTGGAGTTTTGAGGGGTAATTTTGTAAACCTTTATGTATAAAGTAAAGAATGAGTTGACTTTTGTGTATGTGTGTAGAAAAAATAATGGCATTTGTGTAAAATTGAGGATATTGTAAGGGTGAAGTTTATAAAGGGTTTTCCAGGGTGTGAAAGTTATTGTGGAACGTCCCAAAAAGAAAAGTGTGAAAGTTATTGTGGGACGGAGGGAGTAGTTGATTGAGTGTATAGTGGGTCCCAAAAGTAATGGCATGAAGGGTAAATATGTGTATATTATAAGGGTGGTGATTGTGATGATTATTTCTATTCTGAGGTATGCAAACTTTTCAGGAACAAATAAAAAATGAAAGTATGAAAACTTTTCGGAGTCGGAGGGAGTATTAATTACATGTACTTATCGTATACTACCACTTAATGAGAATTCAAAATTAGTGAAATATATGATCAAACATAAAAATGCAACACAAAAACGCTACGATAAATATTACATTCATCTATCACAATAACTTTCACACTTTTACACCCTTAAAATGATTTTTTTTTATAAACTTCACCTTTTCAATATTTATAATTTATACAAAATATTATTTTTAAATCCACACATATATACAAGTTAACTATTTTTTTATTTTATACATAAAAGTTTATATAATTACTTTTTAAAATTCTAATACTCCCTCCGTCCGCTTATAAATTTCACGTTACTTTTTGACACAAAAATTAAGAAAAGTGATTAAATAATAGATATAGTACAAGTGATGTGATTGAGAGGGGAGAGAGATAGAGAGAAAAAGTAAAATATAAAGTGAAGTGTAAGAAAAAGTATTTACTAAAAAAAGGTATGAAAAACTTATAGGCGGACAAAGGGAGGGAAGGGAGTAATTATTAGACATTTTAAATAGGAGGAATATGTCGTTTGGAGAGTCAATTTATTAGTAAAATATTTGAAACTTAAGCTGCAATCCAATCGCAGTATTAAATTATTACTAGTACACAAAGTGGACCCTGTCGCTATCTAGACAGTAATTTTGAATTTACAAGTATCCAATGTAAAAGACACCAATTTTGAATTTACAAGTATCCAATGTAAAAGACACCCAGGTTAATGGGGATCATACTTTCACTATAAAAATTGTCCATTTACTTTGTTGATTAATTTTTTTTCAATAAGTTTGACTGATTTTAAAATTAGTACAAACGATCGCCATATAGAAACACAAATGTAATGGAATTCTACGAAACATATATTATCTTGGCTAAAGGAACACGACTATAATAATTGCATCATTGAGGGCGATGGCAAGAATGTAATAGATGACATCAATGGATTTGAGATGATAAATTCGTCGTATGGAGATTATATTCAAGCCTGTCGAAATCTACTAGAGAGCTTCTCCAACGTTAAGTTGTGCTATGTCAAAAGGGTTGCAAACGTGTGGGCTCATACGCTTGCTAGAAATTCCCGTAATTTTAGTAACCCATGCACTTGGTTAGACCCACCAAACTTTGTGGTTGTGCTACCAAATTCAATTTGTCGTTGCAATAATAGAAGCTAACTCCCCTTTGCTTAAAAAAAAACACATGTTTTTTTAATTTTTTTTTTTGTAATATATCATCACATTTTTATATCAATTAAAGATTTATTTATATTTATTAATTCAAAAAAATATGAATATTAGTTAAAATATCTTAATATATCATATATTTGCAAACATTTGTAGTGCCACGAGTCGCAACTCCATTGGTCTATCTCAACCTATTTTTCTTCAAATCTCTCCATTTCAAAATCTCTCAATTCTCATTAATTTTAATTTTATTTTTTAATCTCAACCATCCATTTTAAGTTTTAAATTTCAAGTTTTAATCTCAATCCTTCATCTTTATTTATTTTATCTTTTAATCTCAATCTTGCATTTTAAATTTTAATTTCAATCCTACGTCTTTATTTTTTACTCTATATAACTCTGAACACCTTTCTTTTCTATTCAACCACTCAACTTTTAATTTAGATTGTTATTCTCTATTTTGACAGTACTTTCAAAAGTATTCATTGACGGTATTTTCAAAAGTATTCATTCTTCATTTTAATTTTTGTTCATCAGTTTCATCTTTTTATTTTTATTCCATTCTACCGATCATTTTTACGGTATTCATCTTTTAATTTTTACAGTTTCATGTTTTAATTTTTACTGAATCTTATTCTATTCTGCCGATCATGATTATGTTAATTTTTGTTTGTTCATCTTTTATCTTATGTTAATTTTTACAATAATTTTTGTTCATCTTTTAATTTTTGCAGTAATTAATTTTTGCAGTAATTTTTTATTTGGAGAAAATTTTAAAGCCTTGCTCTCAGTTTAGATTTGTAATAGATCATTTACAATTTTGAATTAAATGATTCACTTTCAGATTATTTACAATTTTGAATTAAATGATTCAGTTTCATTAATTAATGGAGTGATTATGGATAATTTCTTCTCTTTTTTTTTTTTTCTCTCTCTTGGATTGAAATAAAAAGCTTTAAAAACAATTCAATCTTATGGACAAATTTTTATTTAGGGGGACAAATTTTTATCTTTTCTCTTTTAAGAATTGAGATAAAACTTAAAAGGTGGTTACAAACAATTCCATATTCTTCTCTTCAAAGGATTGGGATAACTGCAACATTTTTTTTTCTTTTTAAGGAACCATAAGGTCATTTTATGGATTTTTTTCAAAATTACATTTATATGGAGTAATATATTTAAAAATCTTTTCATATTATAGGATAATTATTACTTATACTAATTCTAAGTCTTATCCTTATAATCCTCAATTTAATTTTTTTTACGTGAGTTTGGATTTTAAATTTTTTATTTATTTTTGTTTTTTTCCTAATCAGTTATAACCGCTCCCTCCATATATTTTTAGAATTTAATTTTACTCTTTTTTTTTGTAATTTTAATTATTTTTCTTTTTTAATCATTTTTCTATTTCTGCTAAAAAAAAGTAAAATAACATACATATACATTTTAAAAAACTATATTAAATTTTGTTAAATGATTTTTTTTGGTATTCAGGTGGGACAGGTGGACGAGGACGACTGGGTTTTTTGTTCTTTAAATTTTATTGACAGGGCAAGTCATTTATCTAATTAATCGCGCATCTTATCTTTGGTGACAAAATAGATGAAGAATTTTGTAATGCTTCTAAATTGGGAGATTAAGAAATTTAATGTTTTTTAAAATTTTTTTATAAATAAAGTCGTAGATATATTAAAAACTATAGACAATATGAAACTAATGGAGCAAGAAAATGTCCAACAACATCTTTTGTTACAAAATTTAGATTTGTGCCATCCATGATTGGTCTAATATTTCAATCTATCCTATCTCTTCTGTATATGCGAATTCAATTTTGAATATTCAAATTTAAAATTATCATTAATTTTCCTCCACTTTCTACCTTAATTATGAGAAATATTTGGGATTTTGTTAAGAAATTTGACTAAATAAGTATTGTTGAGAAAATTTTGGAACTACGTATATAATAAATTTATCAATTATGTAATAAAAATATGGACTAAATCAAAATTAAAGATATGATTTTATTCAAAATTTAATCAAATTACTTGAAATTTAATAATTAACTATCAAAATTTGAGAAAGAGTTTAAAATTTTGAATTTAATACTTAACCATCCGGATGTATCAACTAGACTATCGGTTATAAATTAAAATATATTGTAAAGACTATCGGTTATAAATTAAAATATATTGTAAATTTATTTCAACCCGCGTCTTACACTAGTTAAATAATATTTTTAAAATTCTGAAAATAAATTTATAATAATATTTAAATTAGTAAATAATTTTCATAAAATCTAAAAATTATAACATAAAAAACAAAATAATTTATTTTTATCCTAAATAAGTTAATTACTATTTTATTAATTAACTTACCTGATTAATTATTAAAAAATTCAATTAACATACCTAATTAGAAAAAATTATAATTACAAAATCAATTAACTTACAAATATTTTTAATTCCCAAATAAATCCAAAAATATCCAAATAAATTTAAACCGTTATAATTTGATCCAGACAACTAATTTTTGCTTGCCTCACAACCTTTTAGTTGTAAGCAAATTCCAATATCATTATCTTGTAAATATACAAAAATATACAAAAATTTAATATTAGTTGAAAAGTTAAAGAAAAAGAAAACTAAACGAGTTTGCATATGATTTAAAAAATCACAAAATCTTCAAGCATGAAAGAAGTAAATAATACTCCTATAACATCAAATAAATGAACACAAACCTCTCAACAACATTAACTTCTCTAGATAGTATATATAGTGATTAAGGTGATGTTTACTTTGTGCTTTGAGTGATTTTGAAAATCGATTTTTGAAATTCCGAATTTTTGAAACCCTAATAAATAGTAATATGGTGTTTCTTTTAAGTTTTCGAATAGTAGAAGATTTTAACTTTATATTAAATCAATGTGTAAGATTGAATGAAATTGTATTATTATATTATTGTTGGGGATTATAATGATTACTAGTTGATTGTGTAATGTTTGAATGTATTTTATTGTAATATTATTGTTTGAGAAAGATTATAATGATTGAAGTGATATTGATATAACTTTATATCAAATCAATAGGTTTAATAGGGGTAGTTTTATGTGGGTTTTAAAAATCGATTTTTAAATTACAAAGTAAAACGGGTTTAGAATCTTAAAATTCAAAGCCTGATTTTTAAAACAAAAAATAAACATAACCTAAGTGTAACTTAGAATATTAACTTCTCCATTTGTAAACTTCCAAACTTTTAGTATTCAAAAAATATATTCTTATTCAATAAAATTGACATGTCTTTTATAACTACTCATCTTTCAAATGTAAGAGGGTTCTCGTAGTAAAAATAAGTGTCCGGTTAAATTATCGAATCACGAGAATAGTTTGCTTGTATAGCCTGTTGGAATATGGATCCTGAAACAAGTTCTATTTGATGATGAGATAAGTTTTGATAAGCCAAAAAGAAAGACTTGAATATATTTCTAAGTGTTGACTGATATAGTAATGGAAGTCGTCTTATAAGAGACAAGATCAGACGAAGTATAAGTATACTGAAAATAAACTAAGTAATGAAAAGAAAAGTTTATATAGGATGATAAGCTTATAATCATTGTATAGAAGCTTACAGTATAGTTTATAGTTTGTTGATGTAATAGTTTTAAGTTGACTAAGCTGTTTTATAAAACTTAAAGTAAAGATCTAGATACATTAGTTGATAGGACTAGATTAGTTCTACAAGACAAGAAGACTTGTATCAGACAAGACAAGTGCTGAAGAAACCAGAATTATTCTAAGTGTCGAGAGAAGACAGGTCAAGTAAAAGTTCGTGAAATAAAGATAAGATCGTATCAACAAATGAAGATATAAAGAAGTTAGTTATAGAAATAACTGATTAACTGAAAAACGCGTGAAGAGATAAGAAGAAACCGTTATGAAGGTTGTTGAATGAAGTTATCAAGAAAGGTTGTTGGATAACAAACTTATCTTGAGAAGTGAAGTCTATAAATAGATGAAAACTTTCAACGATTAAAGACTACTGAAATTACAACTACTGAAGTGCATACTGAAGAATTCAAAAGCAAGAAGAAACTCTCAGAGTTCAAAGTTTGAAGAAGCCTAGAATAGACAAGTGTTATTCAAGAAGAAGGATACTACTGCATATAGAGAAGTTTTTCATTATTTTTTTTAGTTTTACACAAGGTGCTAGTTACTGGTAAAATAACTAGTTATTAGATCGAAGATATATCTGGAGATATATTCGAAAAGATCGAAGTCTTAATCTTGGGATTTAAAGCCACAATACAAGTTAATAAAATTTCACGACTGGAGTTGTGAGAGTGGATGTAGACAAGTTGTCGAACCACTATAAAATTTGTGTATTGTTTACTTACTGCATTTATCTTGATTAATTGTGATTAATTATTTACTTGAATTGTTAATTGATAATCTGCAAAATAGACAAGTATAGTGTTCATCGATTATAGTTGAGTATTATTCAAGGGCTCATATTAAACTGATATTCCGCATATACAATCTCTGATATTTTGAAAGATTTTTAAAAAGTCAATTCACTCGTCCCCTCTAGACTTTTACTAGCTTACTCAATCTTAACTCAACTTTGGGACCAACATAGCCTTAGTGTTGTACGTTGCCACATAATTACAGTGATAAGACATGAGTTGAGCGATTAAATTAAATGTAAAATTAATCAAATAAATACTAACTAAGAAAAGCACGTAAAATAATGATCAAATGTCAAATAGTGAGCAAGAGTGTTCGGGTGTTCTTCATTATGTGGGAATCAATTTAAAACCTATCTTATTAGACGTTTAATTCATTAGTTGATGTTTAATAAGAGCAATCACAAATAATGTATCAATTATGCACCTAAGATTCACTACTACACATTTGGCTTTGGAGAGCTTTAAAAAAGGGTCTTGGAGAGCTTTTAAACGAGCTCTCCAAGTGGGAGCTGTGCAAGTTAAATTGCACTTGGAGAGCTCTTTTTAAAAGCTGTGCAAGAGAGGTCTTAGACAGCGGTTTTGAACCGCTGTCCAAGAAAAGTCACTTGGACAGCGGTTCATAACCGCTGTCTATGTGTATTTTTTTTTTTTGACTTGGACAGCGGTTCATAACCGCTGTCTAAGTGAATTTTTTTTAAAAATTTTTTTTAAAAATAATTATTTTATATTTTAAAAATCCATTTTATACAAAACCAAAATTTATTTATATACCAATATATATATATATATATATACACGTCAAATACCAAAAAATCAAATAAATAAACGTATACTAACATACGTCCAATATACACCAAAAAACATGAAATATCATCACAAATGTATAAGTTAATATATTACATGCTACCAAAAGTTATACTACTTTAATTATACATCTACAAACGATAATATCAGACCAACATCTCTTGACAAAAGTAGTTTGCTAACTTAATTATAAATCATTGAAAATTCTACTTGTAATTTACACAATAACAAAAGACAGAGACGCAAAATTCAAAACAAACCACATAATTAATAAGCAAAAATGGAGGAATAAAGTATAATTAAGAAGTAGATACATACAGCTGCAAGACTGCAGTGGTCCCTCAGAAATTCACACAAAGCTAACATCATAATCTTCTATGGAACAAGTTGACAAAACCGCCGAAGAAGAACCCTCGTGGCTGGAATTGTTGGGCAGCAACAACTGGGACAACCTACTGCAGCCTTTAAACCTCCACCTCCGCCATCCTCCTCTGTGGCGACCTCTGCCAAGCCACCTACGACGCCTTCAACAACGACGACAACTCCAAGTACGCCGGTAGCAGCAGGTACGGCAAGAAATCCTTCTTCAACAACTAATACTTTTCGATAGTTCTAGTTCATGATCAGCAAAAAATTATACACAATTCGAGTGCGGAGAAGTATTACTCATAAGCTAGTTTCCGTTTTTCTAATAATTTGACGTGAAACAACTTGCATATGTACTTCAACCTAATGCAGTGAAACATTGAAATGCTACCAAAGACGAATATTAGTTACTTTTCATCAAATGAACTAGTAATACTTTTCGACAGTTCTAGTTTCCATTTTTCTAATAATTTGATGTGGAACAACTTACATATGAACTGCAACTTAATGCAGTGAAACATTGAAATGCTGATTGAATTAACAGAATTCTTTCATCAAATTCCCAATTTAGTGAATGAAGAAATTCCTAGTTAATATTAACAAGAAACTAATTACATTAAAATTCAAGTATTTAATCAAGAGGCAGAGAGAGAGAGAGAGAGAGAGGACCTGATCACCAACAAAATCAACAATGGCTGTATTCGGTGCAGTACTATATCTCTTCTGGTGGAATTTTCTTGATATTGTTTCCACGATTGCAATCCTCTGTACAATGTTGAAAGAATTGCGATCGCCAAAACATACCTAAAAACAAAAAAAGAGACAGTAAAATCACCGACCCATTAAAAGGAATATTAATTTTTGTTACTTGTACATATTTTTGTATAATTGAGTACCAGGTCTCCTGTTTCCTCTACGCCACCACCAAGGTCGGTGTCGCAGAAGCCGTGTTCCTGCACTCCATGTCTCGCGATTCCTGGGACAGAGAGTCTAATTGGATCGGCTGCATTGCCACCACTTCAGACGAAGTTAGCCGCGCCTCCGGCCGCCGTGAAAACTACGATGTCTAGCGTGGAACGTCGAGAAATTACGAGTGGATTGACGTGTTCGGCGCCCGTCCCGAATCCGCATCGGAATTGCTCCGCCCTAAAAATTGGGAGAAAAAGAAAGTCGATAATAATAACCGTAGCAGCAGCGATGAAAAAGAAAGAGAGTGTACCCAAAGTGATGAATGGGTGGCTCACGGTCTACGTTTCTTCAGATCCAAATTCATCCTTCACCAAATTAAGTGCCAGAACACAGCTCCAGAAACATATTCAATTTCTGACAAATTTATACAAAAACGTGAATCTGAGCATAACCCTAACGGCCATAGCCTCGGCGCGTGTTTGGCGATTCTTTCAGCATTCGATCTGGTCGAAAATGACATCAACGACATCCCCGTTTCAGCGATCGTGTTCGTTTTTCTACACAATTACAAACAATACAAAGATTTAAACTACATATAAATTAAACAAAATTAATGTAAGAGGATGAATTGAGAAAAGTACACAGTGCCAACGGGGCCGCCGATGCCGACGGTAAATGCTCTTTCATTGAAGTCGCGATTTACAAGCGGCAGCGCTCTTCTGGTGAATTTAGGTTAAAAAACGCATATGTTTTGTTTGGGGGAGAACACCCAGCTTTGATTGGAATTAATGTTGGAGGAGAAACGCGTTGTATATTAATTGGATATGGGGGGTCGAGGTTTGACCAAGGATTCTCAACACTGTAAAAAAAAAAAAAAAATCTCTCTTGGAGAGCGGTTATGAACCGCTGTCTAAGCTGCATTGCAAAGCGGTTCCCAACCGCTGTCCATGTGAAACACTTGGACAGCGGTTTTGAACCGCTGTCTATGTTATTTTTTATTTTTTTTTATAAAACCGCTCTCCAAACTATATCTTGGAGAGCTGTTTGAAAAAAGAGCTCTCCAAGTGCAGCTCTCCAAGCTTAAATGTGTAGTAGTGATTGTGAGGATGAATAGACTTTTCTACCCGGGTATAATCACATAACAAGAGGGTTCCACCTAATCTATTTATTCTAAACTCAAATCATGTTTTTCCACTTGCATACTAAAACCCAAGCTCCCGTAACCTCTCACTAATTACCTAAATTTTCATACAAATAATTAATGTAAATTAATGAGGTTCTAATGAAATTTAACGAACTCTCGTTGCGATAAATCAGTATATACTCAAATCACATTATCCCAATCCTCAATCATACGATCAAACACAAATATCCAACTCTCGTTGCGTTAATTATGCATCAACATTCGGATTAATAATTTAATCATGTAATTTAGCAAACAAATACCCAATAATTTAATCAACCCACCACCAATAGAATCAAACAATCTACATAAAGTATTAATTTATACATTAACAATTTGAAATTGAGCCTCCACCGAGCACCGAGTCACCGCT
Source organism: Galeopsis tetrahit (assembly GCA_963675135.1). NCBI lineage: Eukaryota > Viridiplantae > Streptophyta > Magnoliopsida > Lamiales > Lamiaceae > Galeopsis > Galeopsis tetrahit. Next base: position 33,973,990 of record OY776127.1, read on the forward strand.
GGCTCTCTGCCCGAATTACCACCGAGTCACACATATTTAGAAAAAAAATCAGTTCAGATTTTTATTCGAAAAAAGTAGTAGATTTTCGAAAACAAAAATAAATAGAAAATGTATCAAAATTTCGAAAATATATTCCGAAAAAAGGCAAAAATATCGAAAAACAACTTCAAATTTTCTATATTCTTCCCCCACACTTCCGCCACCATTTTCATCTTCTTCCTCAGACACTTGCAAAAATTACACAAGCACCCAAACAAAAAAATAATTACTACAAAATATCAAAATCTAACTCATTTTTCATACCTATTATCTATTAGGAATATAATATTATAAAGATTTGTATCTTTTAATATTATGATTCATTCTTATCTCTTAGAATATTTAATGTAAATATTTATTCATATCTTGTAAATATAGATACACTTTGTATCTATAAATACATCTCTTGTAAACACTTTACAATCATTCAATGAAATTATAATTTCATAATTCATTGTTTCCCTATATGGTATCAGAGCCTCTCGGCTCACGCCTCGATCCCACCCAAACCCTGTAATCGTTGTTCGATATTTTTCGTTGTACAAAACCCACGATTACCCCAACCTCATGAAGACAAGTTTCTTCTTCCCTTCATGAAGACAAGTTTCTTCTTCCCCGTAATCGTTGTTCGACGTTCTTGTCGTACAAAACTCACGATTACCCCAACCTCAAGAAGACAAGTTTCTTTTTCCCCGTAATCGTTGTTCGACGTTCTTGTCGTACAAAACTCACGATTACCCCAACCTCAAGAAGACAAGTTTCTTCCTTCCCGTAATCGTTGTTCGACGTTCTTGTCGTACAAACCTCACGATTACCCCAACCTCAAGAAGACAAGTTTCTTCTTCCCCGTAATCGTTGTTCGACGTTCTTGTCGTACAAAACTCACGATTACCCCAACCTCAAGAAGACACGTTTCTTCTTCCCCGTAATTGCTGTTCGATGTTTTTGTCGTACAAAACCCACAATTACCCCAACATCAACGAGTCATACGGCTAACGCCTCGATCCGAAACCCTCCCCTATAGTCGTTGCTCGACGTCCAGCACCGTCCAAACTCCCGACTACCACCCTTAACCGTTGCTCGGCACCCAACACCGATCAAAACTCACGGTTGTAACCCTGTCTCGCCACTGCCTCTGAAGTTCAATGCATTTTGCAATTGACTACTATTTTATTCGAGATCTGATCAAGACTTATCAACTTCGAGTTTCACATGTTTCGTCTGCGTATCAACTTGCTGATGCTCTTACCAAGCCACTTCCTTATTCTCGCCTACAATCACTTATGATCAAGATTGGACTCTCCTACGGTGCTCCATCTTGAGGGGGCGTATTAGGAATATAATATTATAAAGATTTGTATCTTTTAATATTATGATTCATTCTTATCTCTTAGAATATTTAATGTAAATATTTATTCATATCTTGTAAATATAGATACACTTTGTATCTATAAATACATCTCTTGTAAACACTTTACAATCATTCAATGAAATTATAATTTCATAATTCATTGTTTCCCTATATTATCATTCTTTAACCAATAAAAAAAAACCATGACAAACAATATAAGCAGAAGATGAACAAAATCCAAGATGAAAAAGAATCGAAAAAAAAAAAAAACACACGAATGGCGACGACAACGGGCGGCTGTGCCGTTGGGTTGGGGGTGACGGAGATAGGCGATTGTACGGCTGGCCTATGGGCGACGGTGACGTGTGACAGTCTGGGAGGAGATGACGCCGCGGGGCTGAGGGCTGCGGTGATGGGCGTCTGGCCTGCGGGTGATGGCAACAGGCTAGGAAGAGACTACGACGGTGATGGTTTAGGAGATGATAGTCGTTTGGAGGAAATGATGGAGGCGGAAAGGAGAAATTAGAAAAAAAATGGGGAAATTAGGTTTATAAGGAAAGGGTATTATTGGAAAATGAGAGGGGGTGAACTTAAAATTGGAGTGTGATCTGCCTTCTCACAGATGGGTTATTGGGCCTTGGAGCCAACTCCTTCTGAATGTATATATTTTTAGTTTTAATTTATGGATAATTAATAATCAATTTGTAAAAAATATTTTACAAGTAAAAATAAAAATAAAAAGTTCCGTTGCCGGGACTTGAACCCGGGTCTCTCGGGTGAGAGCCGAGTATCCTGACCAACTAGACTACAACGGATTTGTGTTTTATAAAACGTATATACATTATTTATTTAGGTTGCGTTTGGATGGAGTCATTTCAAATACAATGGATTTGAAAATGAATGGATTTAAGAATTCTTAAATTTCAAATGACTAGGTTTGTGGATGGATTTAAAATGACTATATTAGTTTTGAATACCATAGATTTGAAATCCATTAACTTGTTTTTTTATCCAAACATGTAGGGTGAATTTGAACTATGGATTTAAAACACAACCTTAGGGTCTGCCATTGTTGGGATTCCAAACAAATTGTAATTTCTTTTAAAGTTAGAGTTTTACTCGGTAAAGAGAAACAAATCCTACCTCATTGATGTTCGTATTCTTATGTAATTATTGGTCTTCTTTTTTGTTTTATTTTTAAAAATCTTGTTTCAGATTATCAATTAATGCAAATAAAGGGTCACTCCATTCATTTATACATGCTTGTACAAATTAACTTGAAACACACTAAAATTACAATTTAAATTATTTTACAACAATCTTGAAGCAAAGTATTACTCAGTCATATTGTTTTTTTTTAATTTATTAGCGAGCAACTGCATAACATGTTAAGGGTTTCTTCATTTCAAGGGAGAGTTTCAAACATTCTCCAAGATCCACGGGTCGAGCCGGAAGCCATTTGAAATGCTGAAGAATTCTTGCAAGCCATAAGTGAACCGTAGCCAACCCGAGAGCCTTTCCGGGGCACCCCCGTCGGCCCGACCCAAAAGGAGCAAGCCTCAAGTCTGAGCCCATGATGGAGAAGTTTCCATCCGAGAACCTTTCGGGCTTGAAGGCCCATGGGTCAGGCCATATTGTCGGGTCATGCGATATGGCCCACATATTGACCATTGCGGTTGTTCCAGCCGGGACAAAGCAGTTGTCCACGTGGACATCGTGAACGGCTAGACGGGCCCATGAGAGTAGTGGGCCCGGAGGATGGAGCCTAAGAACCTCCTTCACAATGGCCTGAAGGTACGGAAGATTCGGAATGTCCGAATCTTGAACATTTCGATTTTGACCAACATTAATTTGAATTTCTTTTTGTACCTTTTCTTGAATGTCTTGGTGTAGGACCATTCTACCCATAATCCATTCAAGTAGAACAGCAATATTATCAACTCCTCTAAACACCATCTCCTGCGTATATATGTCAAATGAAATGTATAAATTATTATCATCAAGACTAAATATATTAAATGAAATATTATCTTCATGTCATGATTTTCTTAATTTTTCAAATTATAGTCGCTTATATATAGTACTGTATATACATGGTTTAAAATATCCCCACTTAACACCCATATTTATCTTGTATTTATTAAATAAAATTATGTCATGAATTTTACAGATAAAATTCAAAATTTCAAACACAAAAAATTACGTGTTAATTTGTATCATATTCACCTTTTCCCTTACCTTTTGTTAAGTTAGGCCAATGTGGTTTGAGTACGTAGGCGCGTTTTTCCTTGGGTTTCATATATATATATATATATTTTTTTTTACAACTATACAACTCCACTCAAATCGCATAAAAGGATTTTCACAATTTCACATATATCATAAAAACATGTAATTGCAAATAATTATAACAATTTTTATTTTTATTTTTTGAGGATGTAATTATAATAAATTGATAAAAATATCTTGCTCCATAGTCAAAGGGGTTTTGTCTAAGTCTTGCAAATCATTTGAATTTTATCCTTTTACCTCCCATATTCAATTATTCATTACTCCTCTCTCTTTCACATCAGTCTTCACAATTTTATTTTGTTCCACATTAAATTTTCCACTTCAATAAAAAAATTTCAGACAACTTTTACAATTAAAATTCTCACATATCTACGCTTTATGTCATTACTTTTCTTACACAATACCTTTACTTTATCACATTTTCTTCGTTTTCGTGCCCAAATCAATGTGAATATAGATTTGAGACGGAAGGAGTACTATAATTTTTTTATCACTTCATCACAAGAAATAAAAATGGTAGAAACGTTTTAATTAATTCAAATATTTAATTAATCCAAATATATGTAGAAGGGAAAGAAGTACCATACCCAAAGGATGGCCACCATATCTTGTTCATCACTAAGTAGATCCTCTTGAGGCAAGGAGAGCAAAACACTAAGAAAATCATTTCTCATTTTAAAATCTCCCTCTTTTCTTCTTTCTTTGATAATCTCACTCACAACATCACTAACCCTACATGCCAATTTATGGCATCTTCTCTTCACCCCAAAAAAGTCCAAAAACCCTAATGGAAAATAATCACTCCAATTCAACTCTCCCATCACCTCATACCCTTCTTTAACCATCATACCTAATTCATCACCTAAATTCAAATCACTAATCCCAAACACACTTTCCAACACATTATCCAACGAAGCCTTTTGAAGAATCCCTCTCAATTCAACAAACCCCCTCTCACTCATCTCCCTCCCCACTTTCTCTATCATCTTATCCACCACAACTTGCCTAAACCCCTCTAGCCCACATATTCTTCTAGGTGAAAACATGTGCGTAGACGCGATTTTTCGAATATGGCGCCAATAGTTTCCCGATGGAGCAAATCCAATGGTCCGGTTGAACATGAGCAAACGGGTCGATTCTTTTATGGGTCGATTACAAAACGCGTTTCCACAAAGAATTTCTTTGGCAGTTTCCGGGTGGCTACTGATGACAACGCGCACTGAGCCAAGACTAATGGCCATGAGGCGCGTTGCACTCAACGAAGAAGCCACGGAGGCTAGCTTTCGGTGAGCAAGAGGCCCCATTTGAGGTAAAAACCCTAGATAAGGCCAAGAAAATGTAGGGCCTTTGAGGTGTTTTTTAGGGTTTTGGTGATAGTTTCTCCATGCGAAACCACCTTGGATAAAGAATAGGGTTAGCAAGGAGAAGAAGATGTAGAAGAAGAGTAGCAAGAGAGTGAGAGACCATGCATTTTGGTAGAAATGTGCGATAAATGGAATCAAGAAAGTAAAGCATAATAATTCCATTTTATAATTAATTAATGATTGCATTAATAATAAAGGTAATGGAAATGTGTGGAAGATGTAGTTTGGTCGTGTGGTATGATACGTTTATATAGAATTTGGAAAGTGATGATTCGGATTAATTAATTTAAACACTTTTCAACCAACTAAAACTTTCCTGATCAGAATATTACAATGACCCCAAATCTAGATTTAAAAATAGGCTATATATACATAATTAATAGTAATAAAATACCTTATACTCCTACCCGTCCCGAATAAACTTCACATTTAATTTGAGAGGACACTTTTTAAAAAGTTGAGTAATGTTTAATTAGGAGGATATATATTGGAGGGTAATTTAATAAACAAATGTATAAAGTAAAAAAATGAGTTGAATTGTGTGTATATGTGAGTTCAAAAGTAATGATATTTTGTGTAAAATTATATATGAATATTGTAAAGGTGGAATTTACGCATGATTTACAATTTAAGAATGTGAAGTTTATTGTGAGACAAACGAAAAATGAAAGTGTGAAGTTTTTTTAATTTTTTTTTTTTGAATAATGAAAGTGTGAAGTTTATTATGCAACAGAGGAGTATTATGTTATTATAATTAAATATAAAATTCAAAATATTCAATTTGACAATTAAAGTTACGATATATATAAAAGAAAAAGAAAACCTAAAACCATAAGCTCACAAATCGAGCGGCCGGAGTGTTGTTAAAACATTGCCTGGGAAAATCCTCTTTAGGGACAAAATCCGAGGTCAAGGGAAAGTGTACACTCCTCTAAATAATAAGGTCTAAAGTAGAATAGTGAAATTAAGACAAATACAAGTGTTCCGTGATAAGACCTTCAACCCGTGTCATCCAGCATATTCGATTAACGGTTGTGAAGGAACACCTGCATGAACTTTGAAGTGCCAGAGCCGGATGAACCATCCTTCGGCTAGCTAAGGCGGACCCTTCCCAGATCAACATCTGATGTGTTGGACAACACCCGCAAGCTCAATTCAACTGGAATTAATCTTCAATTACGTACATTTGAGTTCATTTCATTTTTATTTTTTTTTATTTTTTTGAAACATATCCTTTTCAATAATTAAAAAAAAAAAAAACCGTGATTATAATTCTACAAGAAAATTCACAAGCGAAAGGTAAAATTGATATTCACATTCGAAAGGAATATATTATTTGCAACTCTCAGTTGTTAGAATTTTTAATCATTCGAGTTCCCACAATAATTATATCTGAAGAATAACATAATTAATTCTAGTTATATATACATACAATATTCGTATTCGATTATTCAACATCAATTGGCCGATGTCGCTGTATCTTTTAGTTTATCTTAGATAATTGGAGAAGGCAAATAAATGTTATATATAAAAGAAAAAATAAAATAAAAACACCTCGAGCCATAAGTTCACATATCGAATCGGAGGTCGGAGCCCCATTAAAATCTTGTTCGAAAAAAATCTCCATAAATCCAAATTTGGATTATGGAAAAAAAGTACAACCTCTAAGAAACATAATTAAAAAATCGAAAGTACTTCATATTCATATCAATAAAAATATATGTTGTATGTGCTTTTGTAGGGTTGATTTCGGATGTGGGCTTTTCGATAGTACTAAACAAACATATATGATGATCGAGGTTTCACTACAAGAAAACAGTCAAATTCCAACAGAAAAATTCCAGCGGATTTTTACATTTTTTCTGTTGGAATCATTGATTCCAACAGAAATTCCATCGAAAATTCGACCATTGGAAAAGTTAGCGTTGGAATTGCAAAATTCCAATGAAAATTCCAACAGAAAAAAATTCCAACGGTACATTCCAAAGGATTATGACAGATGGAATTTTGGATTGTTGAAATATTTTCCAATGAAAATTCCATTGCAAATTCCAACGATAATTTTCCGTTGGAATTTTTTCCAACAAATTCTGACTGTTGGATTTTCAACTGTTGGAAAATTATCCATCGTAGATTCCAACATAACTGTTTTTGTTGGAATATAAATTCCACCATACATTTATCGTTGGAATATAAAGTTGCTGGAATTTTTTCCAACGCAAATTTCATTGTTAATTCCATCCATAATTTTCTGTTGGAATTTTCCAACTCATTTTGGCCATTGGAATTTTAACAGTTGGAAAATTATTTATCTCAAATTCCAACATTAATTCCAACGACATTATTTTGTTGGAATTTTAATTCCAACAGACATACACCGATGGAATATTTCATTGTGGAAAATTATTATATGCAGATTCCAACGTCAATTCCATCGACATCATTATGTTGGAATTTTATTTTCAACAGACACGTAATATATGAATTTTAGTAATAGAAAATTGTCCAATATTAATTTTGATATCAATTTCAATGATATTTTTGCATTGAAATTTGTTTAAAATATTTTTTTATTTCAATAATAAAAAGTCCAGTCAAAATTATTTGAAATAACAAAACACACCAACTAAATTCGCATATATAATATTGGTAAGAAAATATATAACAATCCTAAAATCAAGTACATATCATAAATATATAACATTATAACATAAGCAAAATGTTCTATAAATCAAAATCATAAATATCAAAGTGTTAATTCTCATCAACAATAAAAAGAAACTAAGTACATAACATAAATATTACTCCAAGATCCTAGAATTAACCATCATCCTCATCAAATTAGAGTTCGTCTCCCATTTGGTTCGAAGCGGCTCAAACACTAAAATATACAATTGTTTCCTTTTTTATTTCTTCCCGCGAATATCAAACAAGCTTGAACGCAGAGGACCTGGGGTTTTCATATTCGCTTAATTTCATCTTCCTGTTCAAGATCCCATCTACAATAATTCAAAAAAAAAAAAAAAACAATAACATTTTAGATTTATATATAATCCTGAATTATCAAAAAAATAATAATGTTCAAGTAGAATGCAACTAAATTGTACAAGTTTTAGCAATTATATATTCATAAACTTATGGCTATCACCTGAAAAATTGTAACCACGTGTTCTTCACATATTCAGGAATCTAGCTCCATCCATGTCATGATTGTTCGTATTCAATATTGATAGCCTTGGTGATACTTTAGTAATTTGTGGAGGTAGGAACCTGTTAAATAATATTAAAAGAAATAACATCAGTAAAATAAATAATTTAAATGCATTAAAAAAAACAATATTAAAATGTATGTATTTGGAAAGTCATACTCATTTTCATTTGGTCGTATCAATAACTTACTAATTGTTGATCCACAACCCTATTGATGCACTTGGAGATGCTGCTTAAGAACTATAAATGAAATGAGTGTGATGCACTGTTTGTAGGGCCTTTTTGAGATGCTCTCTCAAATGGTGTAGGAGCCCTCTCAAATGGTAAAGAGTTTTTTCAAATGATGTGAGGACCATGATGATATAAAAATTCTCATAGATGATATATGAGCTCTTTTAGATGTTTTCTCATTTTGTATAGGAGCACACTTAGATGTTGAGTGATTGTTATGGTTTGTGAATGTTGATCAATTGTCAATATTGCCTCTACCTATACTAATTCTTGAGCAAGCTAGTGTCTATGCCTTACTCTCTAAACTACCATGACCACTTCTACATGTCAATTGTGAACATTAAACATGAAAACATATAATATTAGATAAAATAACAATTATAGGGGACACACATATACGAAATTGGAAGAATAAAGCTAAATTGAAAGTTTTATTAAAGGGGACATAATTTAGTGCATACAAGTGTAATTATATAGGTATATATATATATATATATGGTATATAACACGCACACATCACAAATCGGCTCCATTTGGAGGGAGGGATTTGATCTATGAATTTTAAATCCTTAACATATTTTTTAATTAAAATTGAGAGGATTTTAAATTCTCACTAAAACCATGTCATTTGAAATTCAACTATTTTTAAAACCTTTCATTTAAACACTTCTTCAAATCAAATCCCTCCATCCAAACACAACCTAACAATATACACACACGTAGATATATATACTCATACGCGAACACACACGTACATATATATGCATTATACTCACACACATATAGATATTATACTCGCACACATCACTAACCCGTATCAATATATATGGCACACACACAACATACACCAGTATTCACTAATAATATATATATATATATATATGTGGAGGTATATAGGAGTATTTGTGACACGCACACAATAGTCTTGACTGTCCAAATATGTACAGTACACACACATATATATATATATATATATATATTAATTTTAATAAAAAATTGTATTTCTGGTTTTGAAAAGTAAAATACAGAAACCAAACCTTGAACGTCTCCCTGTCGCAAACGTCCGACGATGGGAAAATCGAATCGCGAATCGACGGACAATGGAAGATTATGAATTTCGCCTGTAAAAAAAAAAAGATTATAAATTTCGCGGGTGGTACGTACCTGGCGTCGACAAATAGACTAAGGATTGAAAGAACATGTTACCAGCGCTATTGGGAAAGAATAACAGCCAAGGTTGGGTTTTTTTTTTTTGCGCGATTAAGAGGAAGAAGGCATAGATACCCTATATTTTCGTATTCTAATATTCAGATTTTGGAATTGACAACTCTAGGGTTTTCAATTTTGCTTGAGGAATGAGAATATGTAGTGAGATGACCCGCCTTTTTTTTTCGCAAAATTCTTTAAAAAATTCAAATTTTTTATGTTGTGCGGTCAACCTAAAATCTTTGATTTTTTAAAATAATATTAGAGCCCATTCTAAGAATATGCTGATGGCATTGATTGGTTGAACGTTTTTTTTTTCTTTTTTTTTTTAATATGTATAGTTGAAAGTCATAACATTTAAAATTTCATTTTAATTGGATTGAAGGTTTTCTTAAACAACTTATACAGTAGTTGGAGTTGGAAATTGTAAAATTGTAAAATTTCATTTTATTTGATTTGATTATCCACACACGCACCTAGTTATATACAATTATAAATGAGTTGATTGAGTGGAGTTAAATTAATATCTTGATATTATTTAATCAAACTTGAATATATAAATTTAGTTTAATATAACACATCAAGCATAAGGTTTTTTCAAATAACAAGATACATACATCTTATTTTTTTAATTAATATTTTGTCATTTTGATTATATTCTAATTAGTTAAATTTTTAATCTCACTCAATCTTACATCTAGTTATAGTAAATTAATCTTTCATCACATAATGTAATATATGTAATAAGAGTATTAATTTATAATCACCATTTTAGATTTTAATCACCATGAAGAATTTAATCCAAGTTTTCTTCTCTTGAGACCTATGAGTACCTGCACATAGGAGTGTTAAAAAAAAAACCGAACCGGAAAAATGGCCGGAACCGGACCGACCGGTTAGATTCCGGTCCGGTCTCTGGTCCGGCAAATTTTGGATTCCGGTCTTCCGGTCCGGCCGGACCGGTTTGGACCGGAATTTTTTTTTTTATTTTTTTTATTTTTGTACTAAAGTACTCTCAATTATTTTTCAAAACCAAGTAATTTGTGAAAATGTGTTGAGATCTATTACATATTTTGCAAATATATAATTTAACAAACATATTTAATTTATTTTAGGGTAAAAAGATCATTAATAATAATGTAAATAAAATGCACATTGGCGTAATGAAGAGCAAACACTTTAATTTTCATACACAAATTCATCAATTTTGTTCTTGCTTCCATAAACTTTAAAAAAAAAAAAAAAAATCGGTCCAACCGGTCCAAACCCGGACCGGATTAATTACGGTCCGATCTCCGGTCCGTAAAATTTTAAAATTTCGGTCCCGGTCCAAACCGGTCCCGATCCGGTCCGATTCCGTACCGGTGCACACCCCTACCTGCACAATCAAATTTTTGTCTTCACTGCAAAGGGAGCTAGGCTACATGAGTATGTGTAGGCAAACTACCCCTATAGTAAGACTCTAAGACTCGTCATATGGCTTCGTCCCAAAATCAAGACCTTTCTTTTTTTTTTTTTTCACTATTCGAAAAACCCTTTGTATACTACTCAATTAAAGCAAACACTTACATAAAATATTGTACATATCAAGATTTGTACAATATGACAATTTCTTTATGTTATTTTCGATTTCTTGCTTGTTTTCTCTTTTTCACGTTTTTTCATTGTGAATTTTTCTCGCTCAATAGGTCCATTGATTTACCTTGGCGAATCTACGTTTCCATTTTTTATTCATGAGTGTTTTCTAAATCTATTCTTCATGTCTTTAAATATAACCTTTTTTTTTTTTAGTGATTTTGATCTCATAGTAACACAAATTTTTTTCTTACAGTACCATATATTTGTTCAAATAGCAATACAGATTATACTCTTTCTTTAAAACTCTTCTTCCATATGCTTTCAGTATTTGCTTCAATTAAAATAAAATACGCCACTTATATAATCTAATGTGACAATACAATAACATGGTTATTAATTTTTAGTCAAGAATTGCACATATTCACACTTGTTTATATTCTTTGAATGAATGAAATAATATCTTTATATAATATTTGACCAAATCTTGTTCAATTGATTGATATGGAAATAAAATTTGATAATGGAAAATAATATATTTATATAATATATGATCAAATCTTTTTATACTACGGTGGCGGCAATATTCACCCCTACTTGCATCCCTCATAGTTCATTAAAAACCCGCGGTCAATAAAATAAAATTCAGAAGTGCGGAAAAATATGGAGGGAACCTAATACTTATTATGATCCTAATACCTCTATTCTTAATTCAAATACCTAAATTCCAAGCTGATAATTACGCACTCTCTTCCCCCCCCCCCCCCAAAAAAATCATAATTCTCACGCGGATTTTGCAGCGCGCCCTCCCGGTGCCTCTTGATGTTGCTTGATGTTGTTCCGGGAGCAGGGCAGCGGGATACGACACATCCGGCTTCGGAGAGTAGCAAGGCTGAGGCGGCTGGGCCTGTTGAAGATGTGACGCCGTTGTCAAAACCGATGTCGAGGAGGAAAGTTGGTAAGGTTTTTAGTTTTTTGGTGGAAGAACAAGAGTTTTCCTGTATACCAATGCTAGGGTTATAGTGGGATGTATAAGTTAATTAAGCGTAGAAGATCTCCATTACGTGTGAATAGTTTGTTGTAAATCCTTGGATTCAGTTCTGTTTTACCAATCTACAGCGTATATATATGAAGCCTGTCCCAGAGAGGCACGAGTGCTGCTCGCTCCTTGGGTTTCTGTCTAAGTCCTCTCTCATCGGAGGTATCTAATTCTTCTAATTTCGTCAAGTGTAGGTTTGTGATAATAAATCTCTTTCTTCCATATATGTGAACCATAACTCTATTAGTTTCCACTGCTTTTTCATTTCAGATTTTTACCCTTTTTTTAGTAGGATCATAATTTGTGGTGCTTGTGAATATTTTTCCTGTAAGACATTAGTTCTTTTTGGAACAATGGTTGCAGCATTAGTGAATAATTATATTTGAATGAGTAAACTCCTTCTGAAATCAAATTCAAAATTCTGGACCTTTTGTCTGTTGGTGACTAAATTTAATTTAGTGAATATATTATGCCTTTTCCAGACATACACTGGTTCGTTAATGTTCAACCATTGGACAACTTCAGTTATCTGAGCTTACTTATCTAGTTTTTCCAGGTACTAATTTGTTGTTATGGAGTGGCTTTATGTTAGTGATAAGAAATGTATATATGTGGTATTTAATTTGCTGGTTCTGAAAAAGAAGATGTGCAACAGTGTGTTGGTTCCATTCAGTTGGGTCAGATTGCAGGGATTTATATGATATATCATGCTTCAGGAGAGTTTTGAGTGGTACTCAAACTAGAACATGCTTAAATCCTTGATTGTATCGACTTTTATTTTCTGATCGGGCATCGACCTTCTGCCTTTGCAATATCTACCTTCTGTCGGTGTTTGCATTTAGATAGAAAATGCGTATTAAGATCATCTGTGATGTATAACAGAAAACGAAATTCTAATATTTGATTTGTCGTCATCTCTACGGGACTGTGTTGTGTCTGCGTCACATCTCAAATATGGTGGTGAGGTTTTTCCTTTTTTGTCTCCAGCAATTTTTATCTTCTTGATTAATTGTTCTAATTTTAATTTGTTTACTTTCAATTATTTTATTTGTGATTTTTTTTCATTAGTTGTGTAGAGAGGAATCAATTTGTGAGTTCAATTGTTTACTTTCTGTTATTATTTATGGAAGAATCCTATATTGAACAAAGATCAAAGTTTTTAGTCCCTTGTTAGTGTTGATGTTCGTTCTCAGAAGTAGATTCGATCAAAATCTTAATATGACAATCTTAAAAAGCTTTTTGGGATATGAACAGAAGCACGAGGAAGAAATGCATTGAAAGTTTGCAGTCATACTTGCATTGATAAAATAGAGGTTCAGTGGTGACACTCCAGTGTTATACATTATTTCATTTGTTTTCCAATTTGTTTTGGATTTCATTTTTTTTTTCAAGGTATATATGAAAAAATATGTGCTAAAAACATCTTAAAATTACATCTCTTTAACAAGAATCTAAAACATATAACAATTGAGAAATTGAAGTCTCCACCATTATTTAAGGATATTATTAGTTGAAATGATTCATTTTCTTTTGTGAGTTCTGTTATAATTATGTGTTTATTTTTTCCTTTGTCTCACTTTGATTATCCTTCTTGTTCACTGTGATGCAAATACTTTTCTAGGATTGGAGGTAAGTGAAGCAGACCACGTGGAAGATGTTACAAAATAATTAGATGCCTTTGAATTCTCTATTAACTAGATATAATAGCAAGCAAAACACTGGTGAATTCTTCTTGCATTCCCAACTAACCTTGAAAAGGAAGAAAGAAATAAGAAAAACACTAATAAGGTCTGTCATGTTAGTGTGGTAAATTTCATGTAAGCCATCAATATGTTAACACCAGGTGCAACAATGTCTGGTTGTAGATTTCAAAGCTGCTCGAGCTATCAATTTCTTTTCAGATTTCACACCGCCTTTCATATATGCATAATTTTAATTCATTTTCAAAATCTCTGAATTTCTCTCCGAAGCTCCCAAGTTGATAATGAATTCGAATTCTACCAGTTGGTATCGGTAGAGAGAGGGTTGAATACTACTCCAAATGCTAGGTATTGTTCTTGATAGCTTTGAATTGATTTTAGAATTTTTAATAGCTAATAAAATTTTTGTATTTTGATGGCTTTGTTGATTTTAGAATCATGAATAACCACCGATAGACTTTGGGTACTTTAGTTATTTTTTAAGTTAATTTCAGAATCACGAATTGCTGATGAGGTATTCAAATTTTCTCCCTTCTCTTTGCTTTTTTAGTGCAAATGTTGGTTGCGTTTGACTATCCAAAATTATTTTAGAAACATGAGTCTGCTATGGATAGTACTCTCATAATATTTTATGTATTATATCATAGATATTACATATTGCAGTTGTTCTATTTGTGTATTTACACAAGTTGAGCAAGGTTTCTAATTACCATAATGTGAAGTCTCTCTTGATTGGTTTAGAATCAAGTAAATTTTAAAGAGATAGAGGCTAGAAGATTGTTTTGAATATCCATAAGTTGTTTTCTTTTTCTTTTTTCAAGGTTATTGGTTTTGATCCCGACTTGAGAATGATTTTTTAACAAAGGTTTTCGATTGAAGAGGATGGTTGGAGAGATCTTAACAACTTAAACAAATGGTTTGGTTGCTCTCTTAATTCTGACCAATTTTTAATTAAGATGAATCAGAGTTGCTTATCACTTGCATGTTTATATGATAAAAATAGTTTGGTTGTAAAAACAGTGACCTTTACTTCTTTCATGCTTTCATGTATGCATGTGGTTCACAAGTTTAGTTTAGCTTGTCGAGTTGAATCAGTTGCTTGAGTTTGGATGTGAGAATGGTTTCATCTTCAATTGTTATGCACTGATATTTCTGACAGTTATTCTTATTCTTCAAAACACGTTGTTCATCAATTGATGTCTCTGACAAAGTGGGATAGCTCAAGAGGTTAGAGCACCACTACCTAGGCCTTAGGTCCTGGGTTCGAGTCATGGGGAGGGGAAAAAGGGATGGGTATTTAACTTCCATAAAAAAAAAAAAAACCAATCAAATTAAAACATCATCACTGAGTATTTACCTATAGAGAATTGATAGGGAGTACGAGTGATCCATCTACAAATGTGACATTACTAATTGCAGGAGATCGGAGGTATGTTTCTTACCTGGTACATTTTTCCTTGCTAAATGAAAGGAATATGATAAAGTTGATCATATTATGAAAAATCATGATTATTCTCAAATTGCATAGAAATTGCAAATTGTAGGAATGGATAAAGCAAAATAAAGATTTTATAGAGTATTGTAGACTAGGGATGAAAAAAGATTTCACATGGATTTATAAATGTATTACATGAGAAATCGCTTGTAATTTGAATTGGCTCGGATTTTAATTTAGTTTGGGTTATATGCATAAATTAGATGGTCTTCTTGCTAAATAAAATGAAATCAATTGAGGGAAAACAAGTGTCATTAATATTTGGTTATCATTTTTCATTAGAATTAATTTTTTATATTAATAAATTAAATCATAAATAGCTCTATTCTGTCTAAATGATTTTCGAAAACATACAAACTTAAAAGTTAAGCAAAATATATTGAACAAAACAATACATTTATTTTAATACAACTAATAACAATGGTTAAGAGATAATTAATTAAAAAATCCAACGGTCTCAGTTTGTTGGAAATTTTGCTGGAATTATATATAAAAAAATGGTTTGATTTAAGGAACCATTCCAACGGACTAGCGTCAATGGAATTTTCATTGGAATAATTAGACGAAAATCCAACGATAACATGCCATTGGAAATTCCGTTGGAGTTAGATATCAGAATTTAGAGAAACCATTCCAACGATCTAACGCCAAAGGAATTTTCGTTGGAATAATTAAAAAAAATTCCAACGATATTATGTTGTTGGAAATTTTGTTGGAATAAACTATAAACATGTCATTTGATTTAACGGAACCATTCCAACTGTCTAGCGTCGTTGGAATGTTCGTTGGAAAAAAATTCCAATGTCTTTTCCAACGGTAAACACCAACGGTTTCTATAAGGTGTTGGAATCACTGTTTTCTATAAGGTGTTGGAATCACTGTTGGAATTTTCCAACGGTTGCTTATGTCGTTGGAAAAACTGTTGGAATTTTGAAAATTCCAACGATTTATTTTTCTGTTGGAATTTTTCCGTTGGAATTTGACTGTTTTCTTGTAGTGTTTATTACGTGTTAAAAGGGGGTTAATTAATATGATGATTTGTGATCTTTATGAAGAACACAAGAAGTAGCTTCTTGGAGAAGCTAAAAGCTTAGAGCTTTGGGAGTGTTTATTGCTTTGGGTTTGGTATTTGTAGCAAGAATTCTTAGTTATCTTTACAAATGAGCCTTTTAGGCATTATATACTAGGTTTTCTGGTCAGCCCGTCCTTTACACGTGGCACACCCATATTGGACCTGAGATTCTGCCCGAAAAGGTGATGGGACTTCGCATTTAATGCTAAGCCGCCCCTGGTGGTCGTCCTCGCCCATGACGAGGATCTGGGCTTTGATGGTCGCCGGAGGACATGGTCGTCCGGCCATCCTCAAAGATGGTGGTCGCACTCGCCATGTTCCATGGCTCCTCTCAAAACTCTTACACTTGTCATTTCTAGCTAGCTCTTCGAGTGCTCGCCACACTCTTTGAGCGAGCACTCAATTGACCTTTCTTCGCATTTGTTGACTAGTCGTCGCAAGACTTGGTTGACTAGTCCTCGCCACATAAGCTGGTGACTAGGATTGACTTGTCAAAGATTGACTTCTTTGACCTGGTGTAACATTTGCCTCCTAGTCGCCTTTCTTCGTGCTCGAAAGAGGAAGGCGGGCAGTATGGTCGTCTTCATATGATGTGAAATTTCCTTCGATGCTTTAAAACTTGGAAAATCTTTCTTAAAAGATTTTTCGAATGATCGCCTCTCGTGGTCGTCTTCGACGGACTTGTCTTGGATATTCAAATCTTTGGGAAATCTTTTGACAAGATTTGCCAAAATGGTCGCCTCGTATTCCACAAAAGGTTGCGTATTTCGAGCAATTTGATGATGTCAGCCGCCGTCTGTGTCAGGCGCGTGGGTGGGCGCGAGAATTCAAATTTGCGCGCGTGGGACGCGTGCCGACCTCAAAGGTCGCGCGTGTCAATCACTTTCCCACCTCAATTTCGGGGATGACCCCGAATTTTGCCAAAATTACGGATTTTACCCCATTTTTTGCACTTTGGTCCCTGAGAACTTAATGCCTATAAATAGGACTTCATTCCCTCATAAATCCCTTTCGAAATCTTTGCAAAACTTTGAGAAATCGAGCCTTCTTCTTCTTCAAGATTCTTCGATCGAGATTGGTGGTTCTTCGATTAATTCCGGCGACTGAAGTCTTCGTATTCCGGCTTGCAAGGTAATAAGAACTTTTTTTCTTCTCTCTTCTCTCTTTTTCTTCAAAAAATCGAAAGCAAAAAAGGGCAAGGGATGCACATTCCGGTGAATGGGGGTCACCGCCGCCGGCGGAGTTAATGGATTCCGATGCTTCGACGTCGAGGCTTGGCCGGAATCTGGGAAAACAGGTCGCCGTCTCCTCCAGTTCCGATGGATCGGAAAGTCCGTCTCGGATAATATCGGCCGAGGCCGTTGGTTCTCGCTATTCCGAGGACAGCATTATGAAGGTATTGACCCTTGGTGAAGAAATTGACCTTGCTTCGGACGCTAGTGATGGGGGTGCTCGGCGTGATGATGAGGGGAATGCCCCCAGGCATGATGATAAATCAGACTCGAACTCGGATATGGGCGAATTGGGCCCGGATGTGGAGATGGGCGACGAGGTCGACCATGAGTTTGCCCAAAGGATGGTTAGTGGTAGTCTTGGCGAATGCGCCGACGAGCTCATCCGCTACAGGGCGAGCATAATGGACTTCCTCTATGGGCGAGAGAGATTGGGCGGGGATGAGCTACTTAGGAGGACGTATTCCCAATACATTTCAGAGTATGAGTTTCCTCCTCCTGCTCGCCCGTACCGGACGGCCACAGAAACGATCTATGATGCCTGCGAGCATCCGAGCACGATATCTTTGGCTCAGCTCGAAAATTGTCCCTTAAGATGTACACTTCTTCGTTCCAAGGGAGGATGAGAGGGTCGACCAACCTCCGGTGGATATGATCGCCGTAAGCTCTGGGATGATGGAAGCAGGTTTGAGGTTTTCCTTCACCCGAACATCAGTTTCTACTTGAATTATTTGGGGGTGGCCCCAATGCATATTACTCCCAATGGATGGGTTACACTTATCGGGCTCCTGATGGTGTTTGGCCTGGAAAGTGTGAAAAATGGTTGCCAAGGGGTTTTTCTTACCCCTCGGGAGATAAACTCTCTCATACAAGCTCTTGATACCGGCAAGAGAGTCGGTCATGGTTGGTTTTATGTTCGGGGACGACCAGGATGGAAGCTCGTCGAAGGAGTTCCGAACAAAATCCGAGATTGGAAAACCAGTTGGTGGTGGGTTGCCGGTGACTGGAAAAGTGCGACCTTGCCCGATGGATCTGCCGGGAGGATCTCCATCCCTACAGATTTTAGAGAGATCCGACGTAAGTCCTTAAAAATCATGCTCGTTCTCGTCTTTACTGATTTTAACTTTTTTCGATGCTGTAGGTGCTGCTGCTCGCCAACGGGCTGCCGACCATCAACTCTCAGACCTTTTCAAGTATCACTTTTGCTGCGTAACTAAACGCCGATATCGAGAACGGCACTGTCGCTTTTTGAATCGCGACCACTTGCGTGATAGAGCCAGGCTTCGTGTGCCTCCACACCAAACCACAAGAACTTTTCCTCCAGGTAAAAATGTTTTCCTTTGTCTCTTCATATTTTTAGGAATTAAAAAACTAACAATTTCTTGTACGTTTGCAGCGGTCATCCCCGTGGTCGTCCGAACCTCACTTCCTCCAAATCTCGATTTACAAGGAGTTATGAGCACCACGACTTTGAAAATGATCGTCGTCAACCGTGAGAGGAGGGCCGTCGAGGTCGATAAAGAGCGAGCTGGTGCTCGTAAAAGAGATCGCGAGGCTCCCCAGGCTCCGCCTTTGAAGAAAGCGACCACGGCGATCCCTCGCAAGGAGAAATGGGGGGACGTCGGGCCGAGCTAAAACTCGCCGATCACCACAGCCTAAAAGGGCTCGGCAAACCTCCTCGCCGACCAGACCTGAGCAGGCCGTGGTCGAGATTGATCAAGAACCTGCGAGAGACCCAACGGACGCTACCGTGCTCGGCTGGGATGCCGACCGGGTTACTCGGTAAGCATTTTTCCTTGAGACTTGATCTCTCTTATTTTTCATATTTCTAAACATTTGTTTCCTCTTTTTAGCCTTAATGCTCGAAATGATCCTCCGAGGTCGGAGGACCTTCTTCAATACTACCGATCGAGGTCTCCCCCGTCTCTTACGAGCGAAAGGATTCCTCAAAATGCTCGCTGGGCGATGAAGAATCTTCCTCGCGGCCTCACTAAAAACTTCGTCGAGGACGTGGAGGCCAATGAGGTATCTGAGGTTGTTCGGCTGGCGGCCTTGACTAGTGGTCGGACAACTTTTGTTCTTGAGAATCTTCATCGCCGGGTCACCCAACTTGAGAGAGGGGACGAGGAGAAAAGTGCAGTGATCGAGGGGCTGATGAAGACTTCTGAGTCTCTTGAGAATGAGAAGACAACTCTTGCGGCCAAGCTCTCGGCCGCTATTCAAGATGTTGGGTCGGCCAAAGACGAGATCGCCGACTTCCGCGATCGTATGCGAGCTTTGGAGGCCCAGAACGCGGCCCTTGTTCGCCAACTGGAAGAGAAGAACACAGCTCTCGAGACCTCTCAAGAGTATCTGAAGGATGCTAAGGACGAGTTGGCCCAAACCCGAGCTGACAGGGATGAAAAAGCCTACTTGGCCGAGCAAGCTTCTCTCTTCTCGATGGCTTATGGCTTTAACCAGCTTACCCATACGGTACATTCCACCTATCCGGACTTGGACTTGAATCCCCTTGTCCCGACCATTGAAGATCACTTGCTGGGAGAGAATCCCAAGCAAGGCGATGTGATCCCAATTCTTGGGTTGGTAAACTTGGGGATGATGTTTCCTCGCCTGATTGAGAAAGGTGCGATCTTCAACTACCCTTTAGCAGATGAAGCTGCCGAGGTCGCCCCCACGACTGGCGAGGTTGCTGGTGAGGTCGCCACTACTGTTGGCGAGGATGCTGGTGAAGATGCCCCTACTAACCCTGCCGAGGTCGAGCAAAGGGCCTTATAGAAGATGTTGGCCACCATGGGCCTCTTTTGACTTGGCTTTTTCAAGCCTAAATATTTTTTTTGTTCGGCCTCAAAGGCCTTTTTGTAACTTTGGCTTTTAAAGCCTTGATATGAATGAACTTTTTGTTATGACTTGTGTTCGTTTGTAATGATCGTCTTTGTCACTTTCTTTTAATTTATGTTTATTACTTGTAGAGTTAAACCTTTCATTGGTTTGTGCTCATTTATGTTTATAGTGATCGTCCTCGTCACTGTTCTGCAAGTATCTTTTAAAACGAGTACTTGTCTTTTAGAGTTAATCATTCATCGGTTGAACTCGTTTGTTTTTAAATAGTGATCGTCCTCGTCACTGTTTTGCAAGTATCTTTTAAAACGAGTACTTGTCTTTTAGAGTTAACCATTCGTCGGTTGAACTCGTTTGTTTTTAAATAGTGATCGTCCTCGTCACTATTTTGCAAGTATCTTTTAAAACGAGTACTTGTCTTTTAGAGTTAACCATTCGTCGGTTGAACTCATTTGTTTTTAAATAGTGATCGTCCTCGTCACTGTTTTCCAAGTATCTTTTAAAACGAGTGTTTGTCTTTTAGAGTTAACCATTCGTCGATTGAACTCATTTCCGGACCTCTACCTTTTGTCGGTTTACGTCGTATGTGTTTAGAGTTAACCATTCGTCGGTTGAACTCGTTTCTAATTGGCTTCGCAGAGCCTTGATCTAAAAAATTCTAAAATTTATCTAACACTTGATGAAACTTAGAGCTTTACATGTATTGAAATGAATCTAGATACAACTTATTCAAATGTACGAAAGTAAAACTTACTGATAGTTTTTCTTTAGCTTGACCGCATTTCACGGGTACTTGCTCGGCTTGCCGTTGAGATCTTCTAGCTCGTACGATCCGTTTGAGTGCGTGCACGTTATACGGTACGGGCCCTCCCAAGTCGGGCCAAGTATTCCTACGGACTGCTCTGTCTCCCGTCGAAGTACGAGCTGACCAATAGTAAATTGTCAAACACGTACTTTGGTGTTGTAATAACGTTCTGACCTTTGCTTGTAGACCACATTCTTCTCGTCCGCTGTGAGTCTTCACTCTTCAAGGAAGTCCAGGTCGGCGAGCTGTGCATCATTGTTTAGCTGTTTGTCAAAATTTGCCACTTGGAAAGTGAAGACCTGTCCTTCTGCTAGTATGACAGCCTCTGTTCCGAACGCGAGCGCGAACGGAGTTTCACCTGTGGAGTTTCTCGTGGTCGTCCGATATGCCCATAGCACCATGTGTAGCTCGTCAGCCCACTTGCCCTTCAATCCTTCCAGCTTTGCCTTTAGTGTATGTTTGATAATTTTATTTATGGCCTCTACTTGACCATTCGATTGTGGATGATAGGGCGTTGAAAATAGCTTCTTGATGTTCCATTTAGCGCAGAAGTCCAGCATGTCTTGACTGGTGAATTGGCGTCAGTTGTCCGTCACGATAACTCGTGGTAGGCCGAACCTGCAAATGATGCTTTTCCAGATGAAGTTTGTCATTTGAGCTGACGTGATGGTCTTCAGCGCCTTTGCCTCCGTCCATTTGGTGAAGTAGTCGACTGCTACAACGACGAACGTTACTCCCCCCGCAGTTGGTGGGAAAGGTCCTATGATGTCGATCCCCCACTTCGCGAAAGGCCAAGAATTATACACCGAGGTGAGCTCGTCTGGTGGAGAGTGTATGGCGGGAGCGAAGGCTTGACATCTCTTGCATGTTTGCGCGTAGTGGATTGCGTCCTTCTTTAGGGTAGGCCAAAAGTAGCCTTGCCTCATAATCTTCAAAGCGAGTGCTTGCCCCCCTGTGTGATTTCCACACACTCCATCGTGGATTTCATGCATGACGATCTTTGCTTGGTCTTCTCCGAGGCATTTTAATAATGGCATTGAAAATCCTCATTTGTAGAGGTGGTCGCCAATAATGGTGTATCTGGCAGACCTGAGCTGCAGTCTGGTCGCCTTCACCTTGTCTTCCGGGAGCTCGCCGGTCTTGATGTACTTCATGATCGCCGACATCCAGTCCTCGTCGCTGGTCGCTTCAACCTGCAAAATTTGACTTATATTCACTGATGGGGAAGAAAGTTTAGTGATCGTCGCTTCCGAAAATATTGCCTCCCCCTCTGAAGTGGCCAGTCGAGCTAAAGCGTCTGCCTGCGTGGTCTCCTCCCTAGGGATTTGCTCGATGTGGATTTGATCGAATTGCTCGAGTAATCCTCTCACCAAGTCTTGATATTTCAACATCTGGTCGCCGCGAGCCTCGTACTCGCCTGTAATTTGACATACCACTAGCTAAGAGTCAGAAATTTTTTTCAGCTTTTTGGCGCCCACGGCCATTGCCATCTTGATTCCAGCGACCAGAGCTTCGTACTCTGCTTCGTTGTTGGTCGCTTGATATTCGAACTCAATTGCTGAAGCGAAAGTTTGTCCGGACGGGCTTGTGAGGACGATTCCTGCCCCTGCTTTTGTGTTCGTCGAGGAGCCGTCGATGAACAGAGACCAAGGAAACTCGATTTCCTTGTCTAAATCATTTGGGAAAGTGAGTTCCACTATGAATTCTGCCAATACTTGCCCCTTGATCGCCGTTCTTGGTGCATAAGTAAGCCCAAATTGCCCGATTTCCACCGACCACTTCAAAAGTCTTCCAGTGGTATCCGACCGATGTAGTGCTCGTCGCAGAGGAAATGTCGTAAGGACGACCACCTCGTGGTCGAACAAGTATTGCCTTAGCATTCTCACGCTCATGACCAAAGCATAGGCCAATTTTTCCATCGGAGTGTATCTCAACTCGGCATCTCTTAGTGACTGAATCACATAGTATATTCACAAATGAGTGCTCCCTTCTGTTCGGACGAACACTGAGCTGATCACACAATCAGTGGCCGCCAAATATAGGTATAAAATTTAGCCCGGGACTGGCTTAGATAGGACCTTCGGATCCAATAGATATTCTTTCAGCTTCTCGAAAGCTTTCTCGCACTCATCGGTCCATTCGGTCCTTCACTTTTTTCAAAGCGTCGAAAAAAGGCTTGCAACGATCACCCGTTCGTGCAATAAATCTGTTGAGCAATGTTAGGCATCCTGTCAACCTTTGTACTTCTTTTACATTTCTCGGGCTTTGCATGTCGATGACTGCTTGAATTTTTGTAGGATTCGCCTCGATGCCCCTCTGACTAACCAAGTGCCCCAGAAATTTTCCGGAGCCAACTCCAAAACTGCATTTCTTGGGATTTAGCTTCATGTTGTATTCCCTCAAGATATCAAAAGTCATGGAGAGGTGGTGTAGGTGATCTTCTTTTCGCAAGCTCTTGACGACGATGTCGTCGATATAGACCACCACCATTTCACCGATATGCTTTTCTAACATTTTGTTTATCAGTCTTTGGTAAGTTGCCCCTACATTCTTTAAACCGAAAGTCATTCTCTTCCAGACGTACATTTCTGTTGTTGTCATGAACGTTGTATGTCTCTGGTCGTCGGGATGCATCGCAATCTGATGGTATCCTGCGAAAGCATCCATGAGTGTAAGCATCTCGTGCCCAGCTGTATTATCTACCAGATGATCGATGTGTGGCATCGGAAAATGATCTTTGGGACAAGCATCGTTTAGATTTGTGAAGTCTATACACAGTCGCCATGACCCGGTTGTCTTTCAGACGAGCACTGGATTTGCCAACCACTCGGGATCAGTTCCTGTTTTTTCGATTAACTTGTTATCCATCAATTTTTTAACTTCGACCGCCATAGCCGCATACTTATCAGGCCCAAACTTTCTTTGTTTCTGGGTGATGGGTCTTTTTGTCGGATCAATGTTTAATCTATGGCAGGCATGATCCATGTCGATGCCCACCATGTCTTCGTGCGACCATGCGAATGCCCCGATGTTTTCTTTCAGAAAAGCGACCATTTCTGCCCTCAAATGTTCCGGCAAATTTGACCCTATGAATACTTCAAGTTTTGGGCGAGCATCATTTAGGTGGATGGTTTCAAGGTCCTCTGCTGGAGTTGCCCGTTCTTTGGGTTCTTTCCAATGAGGATCCTCAATTCCGAACTCTGGCTCGAAGCCTAACCTAGGTTCTAGATCTGGAATGATCAGTTCTGGAACCTGGTCGTCGATCATCTCAGGAGGCTGTTCGCCCATTTCAATCTGACCGTGCTTGTCAATCTCCATTGGGGTGTGCTCGTCCACCTCCACTTGGTGGTCGTCATGAATCTGACTTGACTCCCCAATTTCTATTTTTCGATACTTGTTGGGAAATCCCTCAAAGTAGTTCAAGTTTGTTTCTTTGTTAGGACACATGATATACATTCCAACCATGGGAACTTCTTTAGAATGGCGCTTAACAAAATGGACGAGACACTCCCTTGCCCGCACCTGATCACCCTTGACGGTTATAACTCCCGCCGGGCTCGAAAACTTAATACAATAGTAATAAGTAGAGGCGGCCGCCTTGAACTCGTCGAAGAAAGGTCGGCCGAGGAAAGCATTATACGACGACGGTATATCGACGATCATGAAATCGAGCTGCTTCGTGCAATGCATCACTGGCTCTTTCGTCGAGGCCAGTTCCAGGGATAGCCTGATCCTTCCCAGAGGATGGGAGCGGGTGTCTCCAAAACCTACAATTATATCGTCGCAAGGCTCGATATATTCAGCATATCCACCGAGGGCATCCAAAGTATGCTTGAAGAGAACGTTGGTGTATGCCCCGGTGTCGACCATTAGGCGATGGACAACTGTTCCCATGATTTTCTCAGTTACAACCAAAACATCATTATTTGGTTGCACCACTCCGTTAAGGCCGTCTTCTGAGAACATGACTTGGTGAGATGGGGGCTTCTCGGCAGCCGGGGCGATGCACACTTGATGTACATTGTTAAGTGCTCGCATCTCACTCTGCTGTCGGCGAACAGACAGAGCAGTTCCAGATTCAGTACCCCCCAAGGGGCCTTCTATCACAAAATGATCTCCACCCACGAAGTCGACGTCGCCTGGCGGGCCACCCTGGCATTGGGGGGAGTAGTTTTTGGCGATTTATTTATTTGCGCAGATCTTGGTCGCCCTCGCCGTCGTCGCGACACTTCTTCCCCCGATGGTCGTCACTCCCACCTCTGGGTTTGATGAATTCGGCGAGCTTTCCGTCCACGTACAGTTTGTACAAAATTTTCATCAAATCTTGACATCCGTTAGTGTGGTGGCTGATGGAATTGTGATAGTTGTAGAATTTATTCCCATCTAAATTGTTCTCGTTCGTGTGTATTACCCTTGCCGGGGGTAACAGATGCCTTCCTTTGAGTGCGTCTAGGATGAACCTAGGGTCAATTTTGAGGGTCTCTCTGAACTGGGTGATCTCCGGTGCTTCTTCAAAAGCTTTGAAGTTCGACGGACGAGCACTGTTCCCCTGACTTACCACCATTTTTGGCTGAGAGGGCTCCCCAGTGGCAAAAATTTTCTTTGGCCATACTTTTTTGGCCGCTTCAGGCTGCTCGTTAGCCTTGGCGGCGTCCATTATCTCTTCCATCTGAATGAGACTTCCAACCCTATTTTAGAAATCCACATAAGATTCCAGAAAGATGGTATGCATAGATTCCCAGAGTTTAGAACCTATTCTCAGGCCGAAAACAACTGAGATCAACTTTGTCTCGTCATTTACTGCCTTCCCGTCGATCACCAACCTATCGAAACGCTCGATGAAGTATTTTGCTTGGATGCTGGGCGAGCAGCAATGGATCCATAATATGTTAGGAACTACTGCCCCAGCTCGAGGAAAGAGGTGATGGACCCGCCCCCCAAAGTCTTATACCAACGATGAGCCCGGTCTCCCAAAGTTAGGGAGAACTTCCTGCACTGAGTGGCGTTCGTTGCCCCGATTGAGGCCATGTAGTTCGAGTACTTAGACAAGTGTACCCTGGGGTCGGACATTCCATCGTAAGCTGCCATTGAAGGCATCTGAATTTTCCTTTGAATGGGGGCTGTGAGGATCATAATACTTAGAGGTGGAGCGGCAAGAGTAACTGGTGGGACAATTCCCCTCTTGGAGGCGACCACCTCTGCTCGCAGATTTTC
Organism: Galeopsis tetrahit; assembly: GCA_963675135.1. Lineage (NCBI taxonomy): Eukaryota > Viridiplantae > Streptophyta > Magnoliopsida > Lamiales > Lamiaceae > Galeopsis > Galeopsis tetrahit. Next base: position 34,000,653 of record OY776127.1, read on the forward strand.
CATTACAAGCTTCATCTGTTTCTGAGTCTCGATGAACTGGGCGATCTGCCCTTCCTCGGTAGTCTGCGGTAGGGGGATGACGATCTCATCTCGTCGACTCCCGTGTGATGCGACCGGGCGATCATCCTGGTGTGATCGCCCTGGGGAATGGTGGCGTGATCGCTCTGGCTGGCGACTATGATAGCTTCTCCCTAGTGGCCGCACATTTGGTCCTACTCGATCGAGGACAAAGATTCTGTCTCCTTGGTTTTTCCTCCCACCACGGTCTCTGTGGACGGATTTCTCTGGTCGACCATCTTTCTCTGGTCGGACCCCCAAATTGAGTGGAATTGGGCGAGGAGCTCTAGGGTTTTTATCGCCCACGCGATCGAAAATAGAATTTCGACCACCACGTGAGTCTCCAGTATTACTGTTGTGGGAGTACTCCTTATTTTTCCCCTTATCGCGGGGTTGGACCGAGTACGAGTGATAGGAGTGCTCGTCCTCGTCATTGGCGTTGGCTCTCGCCTTTCGAGCTTTGTCGAAAGCCAGATCCTTGGATTTTTCAAGTTCCTCAGCCTCTTTTTTCCTCCTCTTCTCGTTGAGGTAGTCTGTAAAATCTCTTAGATGCTGAGGATCCTTCAAGATGTCCCCAAGATTTATGTTTGCCAAAGGGTTGGCCGCCGGAGCTACTGGTGGAGGGGGATCGTTCCCTCCAGGACGTGGAATTTCATCACGTTCTGTGTGATGAGACATCTTTGATAATGATTCTGGCTATCAGTTACAAAGATAAGAAAACTGTTCTAGACTATGAAGATAATAAACACAAGATTCGAGTTCTTACGCAGAAGAACGTGTTAAAACTTACGAATTTGTGAAAAATTGCAACAAAAAGTGCTAGAAACAGAAAAAACAAGGAGATCAAACTCCAAAATATGCCTAAATATTACAAATTTTCAAGAACTCGAAAATAACGAAAATACGTATGAAATACGTAGATTATGTTTTAAAACCTTTCGACGGATTAAAACCTGAAACAAAGAGTTGATGAACCGACCGTTCGATGATCGGTTGAAACTTTGATGAAGAACACGTAAAATGACCCCTCCTTCTAGCGCCAAATGTTGTATGTGCTTTTGTAGGGTTGATTTCGGATGTGGGCTTTTCGATAGCACTAAACAAACATATATGATGATCGAGGTTTATTACGTGTTAAAATGGGGTTAATATGATGATTTGTGATCTTTATGAAGAACAATGAAGAACACAAGAAGTAGCTTCTTGGAGAAGCTAAAAGCTTAGAGCTTTGGGAGTGTTTATTGCTTTGGGTTTGGTGTTTGTAGCAAGAATTCTTAGTTATCTTTACAAATGAGCCTTTTAGGCATTATATACTATGTTTTCTGGTCAGCCCGTCCTTTACACGTGGCACACCCATATTGGGCCTGAGATTCTGCCCGAAAAGGTGATGGGACTTCGCATTTAATGCTAAACCGCCCCTGGTGGTCGTCCTCGTCCATGACGAGGATTTGGGCCTTGATGGTCGCCGGAGGACATGGTCGTCCGGCCATCCTCAAAGATGGTGGTCGCACTCGCCATGTTCCATGGCTCCTCCTAAAACTCTTACACTTGTCATTTCTAGCTAGCTCTTCGAGTGCTCGCCACACTCTTTGGGCGAGCACTCAATTGACCTTTCTTCGCATTTGTTGACTAGTCGTCGCAAGACTTGGTTGACTAGTCCTCGCCACATAAGCTGGTGACTAGGATTGACTTATCAAAGATTGACTTCTTTGACCTGGTGTAACAATTCACATTCGAAAGGAATATATTATTTGCAACTCCTAGTTGTTAGAATTTTTAATCATTCGAGTTCCCACAACAATTATATCTGAAGAATAACATAATTAATTCTAGTTATATATACATACAATATTCGTATTCGATTATTCAACATCAATTGGCCGATGGCGCTGTATCTTTTATTTTATCTTAGATAATTGGAGAAGGCAAATAAAGGTTATATATAAAAGAAAAAATAAAATAAAAACACCTCGAGCCATAAGTTCACATATCGAATCGGAGGTCGGAGCGCCATTAAAATCTTGTCCGAAGAAAATCTCCATAAACCCAAATTTGGATCATGGAAAAAAGTACAGCCTCTAAGAAACATAATTACAAAATCGAAAGTACTTATTCATATCAATAAAAATATGTTTTGTAAAATGAAGTCCAAATGTCGCAATAGCATCAACTGCTTGATTCGTCTCTCTAAAGATGTGAGTGAAGCGAAGAGACATCCCACACATCAGGGAAATACTCCAGAGCCCTTGAAGGCGCCAAAAAATGATCGGAATAAACCCCGCCACATCTTAACAACTAACTACGAATCAGACTCAATCTATAGGTGGAACCAACTCTGTGTATGGGCAAAAGAATATCAAGAAGACCAACATCAATCTTTGCCTTCAAAGGGAAACCCCAACCAACATCACGAGCAAAGACTGCCACAAAGAAACCCCTAAAGTTCCGGAAAACAGCCCCAGCAAATGGAGAACTCGGGGAGATAGAACAACTGCCATCCACATTCACCTTGTACCAACCAGGATCCTAAGGAAACCAACAGACTGAAACCGAGATTCGTGATGGGCGAGGACGAGTCGGGATGCCCAAAGAGCAACACACATGCACGCCGAGATCACCAATAGTGTCGTGCATACAACATTTAGCCACATACTGCAAAGAGAACAATAACCATACAATGCTGGACCGATAGCGTTAACCCATAAAACACTGTCTTGTTCCGAACATGCCAAATAGCCCAAACAATAGTGATAAAAGTTACTCTTCAAAGCTAAAAAACATGATTACTAAAAGTCTGCCCAAATGCCTGAAGAAAAACATCAAGGAAGCCCAAATCAAACGTAAAGGAAATGTGAAAGTACCTACCCAATATAGAGAAAACCTGATGAGTAAAACTACAATCACAAAGGATATGATCAAGAGACTCATCAGCCTCCCGACAAAGCGGAAAAATGGAAGGCTCCAAGACCCCAAATCTAGGCAACCAATTAGCCGTAAAGAGCTCTCCCCATATGCCTCTAAAAACAGTAGTCGAACGACAAAGGGATAAACCCGCCCCAGATCCAAGAAGCCCAGTTGACCGGGAAAGAGGCTGTCGAAGAAAATCATACAAACAAATGACTCATTGGGAAATCGAAGAAAATGAATCCTCAAACCACCCTCTTCAAGCGGGTTGCGCAACGCTCCCAACTAACTGTGCTGGATCGAGTTGTTGCTCTTGTTCACATCCCCTCTCCAAAGAAAGTTTTTTCTTAGCCCTCTCAACCATCTATAGATCATCATGGTGTGTAATAAAGAAGCAGTGATAACATAGTTGATAAAACACCTTTTACAAGCAAAAAAGAGTGAACTACCTTTCCACCTGCCAAACTTACTGATAATCGAATTCATCATATACTGGAGATGTGCTCACCGAGGAGAACCCCTAAAGATGGGGACTCCAAGGTATGTGAATGGCATGGAACCCGCAATAATCCCCATCTCACGAGTCATACGATGCCAAATTTGGGAAGAGACTGTCAAACCATAAAAAATCCTTGACTTAGGAGGACTAAAAACCTGACCATATGTATGTATATATATATATATATTGTTGATTTGAATTATAGGGACAATCATACAATTTTGAGACTCGATTTTATAGGATCTCAACAAAGGACCACTATGTTGTGTTAGGACTTACAACGAGTATTATGTGGAAGATTACAAATTCCATCATCAAGAGATATTCCAAGTATTATCTGTTTGTTTTTGTTGTTCAAGTATCTCAAGTATCCAGGCCGATCACATAATGAATGAAACTTTGTTTGCAAAGTAAATGCAAGATTCTTGGTGAAAGTCCCTACAATGAAAAAAATGAGAAAGGAGAAGTTATGTTTGAAAGAGAACAAATATAAACTCAAACTAAGGTCTTTGCAAGAGATTTCAATTTTTATGTAGACTTGACGACTGCAAATTCAGACAACATATAACCGTTGCAAATTAGTGACCAAAATTGCGATGGTGATGAGGAGGATGCATGACGACATTACCCAGTCACTAGTTTGCGATGGCCTTCGATGAAATGAATTGTCGTAAATATTTTACAATTAAAATAATAGATAAATTATTTGCGACAACATATAGCCGTTGCAAAATAATGACGAAAATTGCGATGACTTTTCAACTCGGTGGGTAACAGGCCATTATACATTTTGCGACGATATTAGGTGTCACAAATTGCCAATGTAATTATAATTTGCGACAACTTTCAAAATTCCGTTGTAAATTATTAGCGATACAACATACAAAATCATCGCTAAACTGATTTGCGACAATTTTTGTCGCTAAATTCATCTCTAATCAAGCATTTTTGTAGGGATATTACCCCTGAAAAGTTCAAATCCCCTCATCTCCCGCCACTATAATTAATCTAAAACAATTGATAATTATAAAAAGATATTTAGTAGGAAAATATTTTTATTCAACTCCTAATAATTTTAGGCAAAAACTTATATGAAATATTGCATACATGCAACATTGACCAATTAGGTCAAAATTCGTGGGTCAACACGGGTCAACGCAGTTAAAGCGGGTCAACCTTAATTATAATATTTATTTTCGCTCTAAAATATTACTACCTTACTACATGACCAAAACTATGTTACTATATGACATAAAATGTGTCACTACAAGACCAAAAGTGTATTACTACAAATCCAAAAATATTCTAGACACTTATTTTTTTTTGAGCAAAATTACTAAAATAATTCTGATTTATTCGGCTACTACATGACTAAAACAAAGTTACTACAAGACCAAAATTTTATCACTACAAGGTCAAAAGTGTAATACTACATATCCAAAAAAATTCTGGACAGTTAATTTTTTGGATAATTTACCGAATGTTTTGACATGTAGTATTAAATTTTTGGTTTTGTAGTGATAATTTTTTGACCTTGTAGTAGTAATTTTTTGACCTTGTAGTAACAATATTTTAGTCATGTAGTAAACCACCTATTTACAACCCGCAAATTTTATGGGCAACCCGAATATGAACTTATGACCCGCAAATTTTTTAAAATTATCTTAATTTGACTTTTGGACTAAATGAAATTAGGGTTTTGACTTAGTCAAATTATTATCTTAATTTGATTTTTGGACTAAATGAAATTAGGGTTTTGACTTAGTTAAATTAGTATGAAATGCATGTATGAAATATTTTATATAACACTAGCCCTAATTTTAAATTGATATATAACTAATACTCCACTAGCCCTAATTTTAAATTGATATATAACTAATACTCCAATAAGAGTCAGCCCACCCCCACACCGTTTATACTAATATTGATTATTACAAGTATTCTAGCTGCATATATAATTAATCCTCAAAATGTTTCTTTATTTTTTGGTAGGGGCCGGGGTCCAATTTCTCATCCGTACAAGATTAGATTTTATCGAAATCAAAATCTCTTTCTGTACGTACTGCAATTATATACTCCTCTATCTTCTTCTCAATGGAATACTTATATTCGATAAAGTGGGATAGCTCAAGTGGTTAGAGCACCACTACCTAGGCCTTAGGTCCTGGGTTCGAGTCGGAGAAGGGAAAAAAGGGATGAGTATTTAACTTTCATAAAATAAAAATAAAAATGGAATACTTATATTCATATATAATTGGTATCCATTATCGCCGTAGAACAATTAAGACCCTATCATCTCCCATTTTGTTGGTGATGAGTCACGACAAATTAATTACAAAGTGGATGTCGCATCTCACTTTTGCATATCAATCTATCATCTATTTATTTTATTATCTATATTGTCATCGTCTCATGCATAAAATAAATTTTACATTCAAATATTTAATAAATGAAATATGATTTATTAAAATAAAATTTGTTAGTCAAATTCAGATTAAATTCGACTAAAATATAGGAGTAGTATTTTTTCATTCGACTAAAATATAGGAGTAGTATTTTTTTTGAGGAAAAAAGTATTATTTTACTATATGATTACTTGACTAAAAATATTGTCACTACAACATAAATAAAAAAAATACTAATATTGTAAGTTTAAAAATATTTTTAAATTTTAATTTTTCAAAATATTAATTGACATGTAATAGTATACTTTTAATCTTATACTTGTAATATTTTGACCTTATAGTAACAATATATTGACCACGTAATAAACCATTTATATATTTGCAACACACGATTTTTTTGAACGACTCAAATCCAAACTGATGATCTGCTAATTTTAAAAAGGGTCACACTTGCGTGCCCTTGCATGTACCATGCATACATCACCAAAATAGAATATGGGCTAGGAGATTATCTGCACCCGTTATTTTTTTAAGTTCACCCCAATTTTTTTTACCCAATTCTTTTTACCACAGTTATTTGCACCCACTCATTTTATGAATTCACCTCCAAATCATTATTTTACAACTACACCCGCTCATTTTATGAATTCACCCCCAAATTATTTTTTTACCACAATTATCTACACCCGCTCATTTTTTGAGTTCACCCCCAAATTATATTTATACTACAATTATCTGCACCCACTCACTTTATGAGTTCACCCCCAAATTATCTGCACCCGTTCATTTTATGAGTTTACCCCCAAATATTTTTTTAAATAATTATATTTAAAAAACTATATTATCTTTTTATTGATTTACACAAAATATAATAAAATCAACCTTAATTTATACATTTACAATTTGCAGTTGAGTTATCGTCGATTCACCACTAAATCATCCATATTTTTAAAAATAAAATCGTAAAAACATAATTGAAAAAAACAATTGAAATTAGTCACAAATCTCAATTTTTTTTTCTTTTAAATTTTTATTTTCAATTTTCAGTTTTTATTTCAAACTTTTTATTTCTTCATTTTTTCCTTTTTTTTTTCTTTTTTTTTTGTTTAGTATTTTTAAAATTTTTAATATAAAATAATATTATATATATAATTTTATTATAGTCGCTAGTACAATAAGTAATAACCGGTAATACCATAAATCATAATCAGTAATACCATTAATAATAATCAGTAATATCTTATACAAAAACAAATAATTGCACATATCTAATTATATTCAATAATACCAAGAACAATTATTAGTAATACCACAGACAATAATCTGTAATACCATTAATATTAATTAGTAAAATTTTATACAATAACAAATAATTTCACACATCTAATTATATAAAGTAATACCAAAAAATAATTATCAGTAATACCATGAAGGAATGAACATTAATTAGTAATACCATAAATATTGATCATTAATATCTTATACAGTAACAAATAATTTCACAAATCAAATTATATTTAGTAATACCAAAAACAATTATCAGTGATACCATAAACAATAATATATAATAACATAAACAATAATAATAAGCAGTAATGCCTTAATTAATAATAAATAATTCCACACAATCAGTAATACCACAAACAATAACCAGTAATACCACAATTAATAATCAATAATCATTAATATTAATTCAATAGTGTATTAATAGTAATACCGCAATCAATAACTAGTAATACCAATACCACTAACAATAATACCATAAAAAAAAGTGGAGGGAGTGCAGACCAGGGTGTACTGAAGAAAATAGGGGGTGCATATTACCAAGCCCAATTGAAGAGAACCCTAGCCAAATAGAAGGGCACCCTAGGTCAGCAGTCGTCGCTTGAGATTTAATCGACAAGCTCACCGGCTCCGAGTGCCGACTGATCAGAGATCCATCGACAACATACTCACAGTCCTCCGTCGGACCGTTGTCAACCGGAGGAAGAGGTTGTGCAGGAGCATGGTGAAGAAGACGAAGCAATGTAGCTTCGATTTGGACAAATACGAACAACGAGAGCGAAGTGAGTGTTGCAGGCGAGTGCCATTGATGCCGGAGAAGCTCCTGAATCGCGAACACAAAGGAGATTGATCGAAGCAGTCGCGTCGGTGGTCGAAATGAGCAGAGGTTTTTGACCGCCATGGATCGTGGCCGAGATGGAAGATGATGTCGATTGTCATGGAATTGAAGAATCATGATTGCGATTTGAGGAGGGGGCTTAAGCGGCCGGGACGGAAGCGCCGTCGTCGCCGTCGAAGGGGTGGTCGGATATGGTGGTGGCTGGGTCACCCACCGACCGACATGGATTTTCGACAGGTCCTTTACTCATCAAATTAAAATTGAAATTCAGGTGCACCACCGATAGAATATAATAAAATCATACCTATAATATTATTTTGTATTAAGATTAAAAAAATACACATGAAAAAAATGAAAAAGAAAGGCCGAAAAAAAACGAAGAAATAAAAAATTTGGAAAAAAAATTGAAAAAGGGAAGAAAAAAGGAAAAGAGGAGGGGAAAAAAATTAAAAAGAAAAAAATCGAGATTTGTGGCTAATTTCGATAGTTTTATATTAATTATATTTTTACAATTTTTTTAAAAAAGTATGGGTTACTTGGTGGTGAATTGACGGTAACTCGATAATAACTCGTTTGTATATTGTAAATATATAAATTAGAGTTAATTTTATTATATTTTTTGTAAATTAATAAAAAGATAATATAATTTTTTTAAATGTCATTATTTTTTAAAAATTATTTTGGGGTGAACTAATAAAATGAGTGGGTACAGATAATCGTGATAAAATAATAATTTGGGAGTGAACTCATAAAATGAGTGGGTGCAGATAACCGTGGTAAAAAATGATTTGGGGGTGAACTCATAAAATGAGCGAATACATATAACCGTGGTAAAAAAAGATTTGGGGGTGAACTCATAAAATGAGCGGGTGCAAATAACCGTGGTAAAAAATGATGTGGGGGTGAACTCATAAAATGAGCAAGTACATATAACTGTGTTAAAAAATGATTTGGGGGTGAACTCATTAAATGTGTAAGTGCAGATAATTATAGTAAAAAATAATTTGGGAGGTGAACTAATTAAATGAATGGGTGTAGATAATTTGAATTAAAAAAAATGAAATTGAGGAGGTATGCATCATGCACTTGCATGCATACAAGTATTTGGCTTTTAAAAAATGATCTTAGAGTGTCCACAATGGTTAGGGAGTTATAACTCCCCTCTCTCCTCCACCTCATCATTTTTACATAAATAACTCAACCCCCAATAACTCCCACAACCATTCCAAAGTTATAACTTACATTTGAGGATCCACTATTCATTACATTTCTTTTTAATTTTTTATTTAAGGTTTTAAAATTATGTAAAAAAATTAATATATGAATATATTAAAATTTAATATATGTGAAAAAAATTAATATATGAATATATTAAAATTATTTAGTCGAATTTTTTTAGGGTATCAATTAATATATTTTACAAATTGAAATAAATATTTAATACTAACTCATTTAGTTAACTAATAAAGATTATTATTATTTTGATCGAATGAAAATAGAGTACATATTCAGAAGTTTGAGTGGAAAAATTTAATGGGAAATAGTTGCTCGAGTTATCAACGAAATTCCTGTGAACTTGAACATTTTGAGAATATGAAGGAAAATATTGAAAATTTTGTAGATTTAAAGAATTTTGGGAGAGTGGAATTTCATCAGTATGATTGAACAAATTTCTACGAAATGGTGAAGAATCTTTATCCATTTGTTAAGTATTTACAGAAGAAAAAACTGTGAATATGTAGTATTTAAAGAGAAAAAAAAAAGACCGTTATATTAATTTAAAATTTGAAGATGAAAAAAAAATAGAAAATTCAAATATTAATGTGGGTCAATTCATCGTTGTTAGTAAAAAGTAGGGTTATGCCGGACTAACCCATTTGAAGAGAGAGAAATTTTTTTAAGTTATAACTTCAGCGCGGTTGTAACCCTATTTTTAAAGTTATAACCCTCTAATAACCAACCGTTGTGACACTCATATTCCTTAATCTAAACACCAAAAAAAAAAAATGGAAAACTTACTTGGGACGGAGGGAGTAAATGTGTTCCATTATTTAATTTATAATATAATTAGATCTAGACCCTATAAACCTGTAAAGCAAAATAAATACTACTGCTATAATTTGTTTAGGTATAAAATGGTCTGGAGTAAATATATGTTTTAATTTAAAATTTTAATATTTTAAAGAAAGTCAAGGTAAAGCGAATGAGGAGACGTGCTCGACTTCTGTCCGCGAGTTCTCACTTTATTTTGATTACTATAAACAGACATACAGCTTTATAAAAAGTGATGGGCTACAAATTAATTAAGTTGATTAGAAAATTTTCCACATAATCATATGATAAGTGTATCCACTAATTAAAAGTTTTGGTGCATGAAATATTTTTAATATTACATCATATATCTCCATTAGCGACGTACTCATATATAATACTCTCCTGTCAAATTTTGCTAAAACATATTCCTGGGTCCATAAAATATATGTTTATTCTATTTAAATAGTTAATTTTTGAGTATTTTTTTTACTTTATTAACAAGATTGAGTATCTACCAACAATATTCTTTACTCGTTATTCCACATATATTTTTTATAATTAAAATATGATTTTTTTAAAAACATGTATAAAAAAAAGTGAGCAAATTTTTACTGGACAAACGGAGTATAAATTACAAGATTCCAACAAATAAAAAAATATTCACTCTGTCCAGTTTTATAATTCTCATTTTCCTTTTCGAACTTGTCCAATTTTATTATTCTCATTTCTTATTTGGAAAATTTATTATTCACACTATTTTATCTTCACCCTCCAACCATCACTTATTTACTCAAATTGTCATTGACTTTATTCATAAACAATCACTTTATCTATAAATGGACCCCACAACATCCCATCATACCCTCAACTTATCTACTTTATACATAAACTAATAAATATTTATTAAAATCCGTACTCAGAGAAGTAGGAGTTATAAAAGAGAAAATTGGAGTTTTGGTTCCACCAACCACGCACCCTCAAATTTTTGGTCCCATGACTTTCACATTTAGTCCCAATAGGTTAAATTTTATCACATTTGGTCCCACCGTTAGTCAGTCGTCAGTCAGCTGTTAGCGTTTTTGGTCCCGTTAATTCTTCTTTCTTTTTGGAGCGAAAATTGACACTTCTGCTGAAATAATCTTCATTACATCCCAAAAATTTATAATTAAGAAGATAATTAAGCATAAATTTATAGTAAAATAATAGAATCAATGTCTGGTCTAAGAATCGCCGGAGAATGAAAACCCCTTATCGCCGGAGAAATTGAATCAGATTATACACACCAAATTATCTATCAAGCCATGAAAAAAATTCAACAAAAGACATAAATTATCCCCAAAAAATAATAATGACAATATTAATGAACAAGGATAAACAAGCAAAGAAAATCCAGAATAAGGATAATCCATGAACTCATCGTCTTCATTATCTACCCATTCCATTACAGAGATACTGCAACTACTCGAAGAATTTGCTGAAGAAAATGACGAACTTCTTCCTCCTCCTCTCCGCAGCAAACCCCTCTTCATCTTCTTCTCCTCAAATCCCAGCCCCAATGAACTCTGCTAATTATTCAACGACGGCATAACCGAATTCTTCGAGCTCTATGGGTAAATAGAGTGAACATGAACAGTGCATACCCATCTTCGCTCTGATTTCGACTGCGTTCATCGAATAACCAATTGTAAACATCCCACGACACTTGCACATAGTTCCCATCGATCTCGATACTCTCGCTTCCCTCTGAATTTCCACTTCAGATGCTTAATTTGTAAAACTCTGTTGTTATCGAAACTTACATATAGCCTCAGATCCTTCACCAATCGACACTCGATCGAGATTTCCCTTTCCTTGTCGCCAATTAGGGCTTTCGTGGAGTACAGTTTTGTACCATAAACGGTAAACGTGTTCTCTCCTCAAAATCACGGGCAATTCAGAATTCTGACAATCCATCAAAAAAACGATATCGTGTTTGTATTCGAGCAAAGGAAGGGGATCCCGATGGATTTGGAGCAGCGGAGGTCGCTGCCCAAGGAGGCGGAGGAAGAGGAGGGGGAAACGCAGGAATAGGGGCGAACTTTGCAGCAATTAGGGCAGAGTGTGTCGAGGCGATCGCGAAGGCAGGTTGGGCAAATTCCGACGATGGGCGGATGGCCCTCTCGAAAAAGACCTGGCCGCCTTCTTCCCTGGCGATGGAGGATGGCCCTCGCCATCTTCTTCATCGATCGGTTGTGGATTTTGGTTTTTTTAATTTGAGAATTTTGGCAGCAATCTTAGGGTTTTGAAACGATTTGGGATTTTTGTTAAGGGTGAACTTTGATTTGGGGGTGAAAATTAATAATTGACGGCCACGTGATATGCACGTGCGTCTTTCCGTTAAAATTTAACGGAGCTGGGACGAAATTACAAAATTTGCACAATACTGGGACCAAATGTGATAAAATTTAACCTATTCGGACTAAATGTGAAAGTCATGGGACCAAAAAATTTTTGAGGGTGCGTGGTTGGTGGGACCAAAACGACAATTTTCTCAGTTATAAAATTTAACGGAGTGAGTAATACACAATCCTTGTAGTATTTCAATTCATTCTGCCATAATGTCTTAATTTGCGAACGCGACATCTCGTTCCTCAGGAGGAGGGATGCCAATTGTATAAGTAATTCTAGAGTTTTTAGTGATTTTATGTGATTTAAATATAGATTTTTTAATTATATAAATTTATTTTTAATATCATGTTAGTAATTAATAGTAGTATTTGTGATTAATTTAATGCTCAATTGTGATGTTTTATTTACTTGTGGCTTAAAGTCCCAAGACTAAGACTTTGATCTTGTCGATTATATTGCCAGGTATATTTTTGATCTACTAGTAATTTCACAAGTAACTAACACACTTGTTTACAACAAAAATATAAACTAAAAACAATAAACTTCTGTATTTGTGTATAGCCTTTGAATTCTTCTTTCAAACCTGGGCTTCTTGATCTTCTCTTCGAACTCTATGAGTTTTTTCTTGATCTCTAAGACTTCTTGATTCGCTTGTAGCTTCGAATCAATGCTCTTTCAATGCTCGTAATTTCAGTAGTCTTTTTAGTAGAAGATCACACGGTATTTATAGACTTTAGTTTAGGGAGTTAGTCGTTTATGTAACCAACTCAAAACTAAATCTTAACCATTTTTGTAACTAACTTTGACTCCTTAAGTCGGCCAGTCTTCATAACTAATTCAATTATTCAGTTACAACAATAACTTTCTTCCGTTAATAAGTTTTCCAAACTTATTCTCCTGCTTAGTAACATACTCTTCTTAATTGTATTTACTCTTCTCATGTACTCTTCTTATGTACTTCAAAATACTTCTTTAATACTTCAATATATATACTCTCTTGAATAGTCTTCTGGTCTTGAGTAGTCTTCTGATGTCAACTAGTCTTCTGATCTCAACTTTGCTGATTACATTTAATACAAACTTACAAATACAAAACCTATCAATTATTCAACTGAACTATATAATGTAGAGTATTTCTAAGCCTATACTATAAGCTGTCTATACAATCTTTATTTAACTTAGTTCCTAACAATTAGAATATTTTACTTATATCATATCAGATCAGTAAACTTATTTTATATGATTACTTTTTCACTTCTCAAGATGACTTAGTTAAAATAACTTATTCTACTTTTCTTACTAACTTTAAGTTGTTTTTTGTCCATCAAAACTTATGATCATCAATTAAGACTTTGTTTCTAGAATTCATATCCCAACAATTTCCCCATTTTTATGAAGCCAAAACTACTTTAAGTTAATACATCAGTAGTTAGTTCATGATTTAATCATAACTCTTTCATCAAGTCAAAATATTAGATTCATTCATATTCATAATCAGATAGATTACATATTCATATAATCAAAATATGAAAATAAGAAATAAAGATGAGTAAGAAATATTATCTTCAAAGATCTTCATCTTCTTTCTTCAGCTCCTTCTTGCATCTCCGGATTCTGAATGCAACATACATTCTGGTCTGAATGTCCTTCATATATTGTGGATTACCATTTGAGATTGTTGAGATTCTGTCTTCTCCATGACATCTATTACTTTTCCTTCCCCCTTTTTGGCTTCATCATACAACTCCCTAATAGGTTTCAGTTGTTGCATGATTTCATCCTTTAAGGTCTGGGTAAGGTCTTGAGCATGCTTCTTGCAACTGCTTCAAGGTATTTTTCAATTGATAGTCATTGTAGAAAAAAATGTCGAAGAACGGGTTTTTGGGATTTTCTATTGATTCGTGAGTTCCAAAAATTGCAAAGTGTAATGTGAAGAAGATGATGTAATTTTGATCTCTTTTATCCAATCCAATGTAAATCTAGGGCTTAAATTGAATTTAATTTTCAAGATGTGTGGTTGAGATGAAAGATTCTTGATCGTGGGTTGTAAAAACCGTTTGAATTCAAAACTCTTTTATCAATTTCGAGCCAAATGTGTGTTTAATAGATACATCACCAATTCAGGTTAAAAATAGAGGAGTGTATAAATCCCATCTATTAGTAATCAAAACTTGTGAGTTTTTTACTTAAATTTTTTAAGGCAAAAGTACTCTGCTGATCATATCAACACAGTTGAGTCGACCACTCATTTACATCATTTTAGCACATTCTCAATATAAAAAAATAATATGGATTCAGATGAGTACTGTGATCAGCTGAGTATTGCTTTCTTGGGGTTTTGATCTCTTTCTAGGAATAGTAGAGTAACATCAGCTGAGTTCCCCCTTCAGCTGAGAACTTCTTCTGTGCTTGTTTCACCTTGATAGAAGTGTCAGTTCAAGCAATATAGTGGAGGTGCATAGAGAATATATTTTTCACGATTTGGTTGATTGTATCTCCTTGGCTTGGATGAATACAACTGAGACTGCCTTAGATAGGCTGGTCTGGGCTGTGTCCAACCGTTATGAACTGGTCTAGTCGTATACAGATGAGTTCTACTCTGCTGAGTTTTACTCTTCTGAGTTTTACTTTGCTGAGTTTTACTCTTCTGAGTTTTACTCTTCTGAGTTTTACTCTGCTGAGTTTTACTCTTCTGAGTTTTACTCTGCTGAGTTTTACTCTTGTGATATGACTTGAATTGTTCTAATCTTAGCTTATACACCTTATTGCCATTATTGGTATTAGGATGAATAAGATTAGTTCGAACTTGTCCATTTTCCTTGGGGGTTACAAAATTTACAAGCTCCATGGGTTTCTTACCCTTATCAAGTTTTGAAGAACTGTTCTGAGCTAAATGCGTGTTCTTGACTACTGAAGCAGATGCTAGGTACTTCAGCACCTATCCCACTTTTATCAGCTGGGGCTCTGTATTGGTCTGATAATTGTTGATTAATCTTGGAAGATTTTATCATGTCAACCAATTTCAGATCTAAGATTAGTACTTCAGCTTCCAAGAAACGATTACGCTCTTCAAGCTTTACATATCTTGATTTTAAATCATTTAACTCATTGGTTTCAATAGCTTGTGTCTTGAGCATGCCATTATAAGTTATCTATAAATGCATACTTATCTTTGAGTTGTGACAACTCTTCTGATAGTCGTACATTTAAGATACTTAAATTAAGGTCTGCTTTAGACTGAGCTTCTTTGAGACTGATGATTTCCTGTCTTAAAGAAATGTTCTCGTCACTAACTTCCATGAATGCTTTGTTAGCGAGTAGAAGGTCTTCTTCAGTCACTTCATTAGAAGGATGAAGACTACTTCCTACTCCACTGTCAGCCGTATCACTTTCATCAGAATTAGAACTGTCATAATAACGAAATGATTTGACAGATGATACCTCTATTTCTTCTTTTTCCATAAGTCCCAAATCATCATCACGATTGAAGTCGTTGCTGGTGAGATAACCAGATGAAGACGATGGCAACTCATCTGATTCCTCATCAGATTCACTGTTAGCCATCATTCCCTTCTTATCTCGAGCATATCTTCAATCTCTTCTCGCCTTCCTTTCCTCTATATCTTCAAAGCTAAGATCAGGGCATTCATAGATGTAGTGTCCTGACTTATCACAGTTATAATACAAGAGATCATTAGTAGACTTTTTAATAGGAGTTTGATCACGCTTTCTATCTCCTCTATCAGAAGAAGCTATATCCTTCCTATTAGAAGAGGTTCTATCCCTCTTATCAGAAGAGCTCCTACCTCTCCTGTTCTCATTAGAGACCCCATCCCTTCTTTCAGAAGAGTTTCAGTCTCTTCTGGTCACAGAAGAGTCCCTGTTATTGGAACCCTTATAGTCCTTGTAGAATTTCTTATAACGTCCATAACGCTTGTCAAACTTGTCAAACCTTTTTATCATGAGACTCATTTTCTCCTTAAGGCTTAAATCAGACTTTTCTAACTCATCTCTAATACAAGAAGGTTTAGAACTAGAGGCTTTAGAGTTTTTAGAAGAAGAGGCCTTAAACGCAACATTTTTGACAACTGACTTCTCCTTATCACTACCAACTAGAGGATCTTCCTCATCTAACTCAAATTTATTGGCTTTCAGGGTTTGAAAAAGGATTTCTAAGGTCCAGCTATCTATATCCTGTGTGGTCTTGATTATCATCTTGATCATCTTCCACCTATCGTTTAGAGATTTGAGCACCCTAAGGTTGATCTCCCTAAGAGTATACTTCTTTCCTCGAACATCTAGATCATTCATAATGCGTGTAAAACGAGTATCCAACTGGTCGATAGTTTCGCCAGGTTTCATTTTAAATCTTTGGACAGTAGTGGATAGTTTGCTTTCTTTGATTAGGCTGGTGTCTTCACAAAGAATGGCAAGTATGTCCCAAATCTCTTTTGCGGACTTGCATTTAAGCACTTTACCCAGATACTCATTGGGTAAGGTGTGTAAAATCAAGTTTTTCGCAATGCTATCCAAATTATTTTACTTCATTTCGTTAGTAGTAAGATCTGACCTGGGTTTAGGAACTAGAACTCTGATGGCCTTTGTTGGATCAAGAGTCGTTGTGTTGGGAGTCTTGATGAAAATAGGACCTTCCTTGATAACAGACACCATCAAGTCATGAGTCGAACTGAAAATGGCTTCAATTCTCAGTTTCCAGTAATCATAGTCTGCAACAGAAAACTTAGAAAGTTTTATAGCATTAATATCCACTCTGAAGATAGTAAAGATAAGATATAGCAAGAAGTCTATTACAGTAAGTGTTTTTCAAAGGATCGGTTCAATATGGACAACAAGACTTTTCCTCGAAGTCTTCTAGTTATCAAGATACAACAGTCTTGTTAGAACTACTGCTCTGATACCACTTGTTGGTACCTAGAGTGAGATTAGATTAGAATAAGCCTGAAAAGTCTAGAAGGGAGGAAGGGTTGAATAGACTTTTAAAGCTTTTCTAAAATATCAGAGTGAAATGCGGAATAATGTTCTTATACAGTATCGTGCTGATGTTTAGTCAGCTGATCTTTCAATTAGTAAATTAATAACCAACTTAGTATGCTTAGTATGAATATTAGCAACACCCTTTTAATAGATTATTATCACTCTTTAAGATAATGAAAAACTCTTCTTGTACAATAATGTTCTGTTATTAAGTAATTCGTCTACTCAGCACGATTTCTCAATCTAGCTGTTTATACGAATTCTTTAAGAACTTTAAGAATATAAAACAGTAAATCAACATAAAGATTTATAGTGGTTCGACAACTGTCTACGTCCACTCTCACAAACCCAGTTGTGATGTTTTATTAACTTGTGGTTTAAAGTCCCAAGATTAAGACTTTGATCTTGTCGATTATACCGCCAGGTATATCTTCGATCTACTAGTAATTTCACAAGTAACTAGCACACTTGTTTACAAAAAAAATACAAACTAAAAACAATAAACTTCTCTATTTGTGTATAACCTTTGAATTCTTCTTTCAAATCTGGGCTTCTTGATCTTCTCTTCGAACTCTGTGAGTTTCTTTTTGATCTCTAAGACTTCTTGATTTGCTTGTAGCTTCTATACTCTTTCAGTGCTCGTAATTTCAGTAGTCTTTTCAATAGAAGGTCACACGGTATTTATAGACTTTAGTTTAGGCAGTTAGTCGTTTGTGTAACCAACTCAAAACTAACTCTTAGCCGTTTTTGTAACCTCTCTTTTGTAACTAACTTTGACTCCTTAAGTCGGCCAGTCTTCATAACTAATTCAGTTATTCAGTTACAATAATAACTTTCTTCCGTTAATAAGTTTTCCAAACTTATTCTCTAGCTTAGTAACATACTCTTCTAGAGTATTTACTCTTCTTATGTACTTCAGAATACTTCTTCAATACTTCAATATATATACTCTCTTGAATAGTCTTCTGATCTTGAGTAGTCTTCTGATGTCAACTAGTCTTTTAATCTCAACTAGTCTTCTAATGTCAACTTTGTTGATTACATTCAATGCACAATTAATGCAAAGCTTGAAATAATAATCTAATAATCACCATGGCCGATCAAGCCATGAAGATTTGCATCATGCAAATGGAGGATTTGATTCAACGACTAGTTCTCAAATCATCCTATAAATACAAAGATTCATCCTCAGAGATGAACAAGTTCAACATCGGAAATTCCAAGCAAGAATTCTTATCAGGCGCGCATACTCAAGCTTTCAAAGCCTATTAAAGATTCAAGAATTCTTAAGACCCTATTTCGACTTCATATCCAAAGCTCTAAAGTTTCCGATCCTAAGAACATTCAAGATTTTCATATCTTTAGCTTATAAATAGTGATAAAACCTGTTGTTTTGACACCCTACTTCAAACAAACCATTCTATTGTAAACCCTAGAAGCTCGTAGTTTGCTATAATCAACTGATTGTAAAAGTACTTGTTCTTACAATAACAAGTAGAGCAAATAACATGCAGACTATATCGAGCTCACGTCTTAATCTTGAGACGTTAAATTACAAATCCTTATAGTTAAGAAATTAACTTCACTGCTGGGCTGTGAGAGTGGACGTAGGTTTGGAGGTCGAACCACTATAAATCTCGTGTGTAATTTATTGTTTTATTGCTTATCTCATGCATATTTACTTGATATATTCCTGGCATCGATTTAAGCATAAAACTCTGATCTTTAAGTGTCAAAATCACAAGAGCATCTTAATCAACTACTACCATTATCTGTCCATTGCATTATTTCGAAGAGTTTTTTCTTAAACATGCTAGTATAAACAATTAAGGGCCCCACACAATTCTACACTAGCAGTTGTGTTATATAGTTGTCAAACTGATTAGCTAATAAGCAGTCAGAAGGTTGACTATCTCTCTATGTTGTTCATTCACCCGCATTTGTGTTTGATTTCAGAAAGGTTTTCAAAATTGAAAGAAAGTTTATTCACCCCTTCCCTCTATACTTTCTGCATAATCACCCGTTTAAGGGACCTACACTAATAAAAGACCTAAAGAATATGAAGACAACAGATAAAGCAGAGAAGATCATTATTAGTATTAGCCAACCGATAGCTAACTAAAACTCACCTGACAACCATGATTGTACAACATCTTTGTAGTATTTCAATTAATTCTACCATAATGTCTTAATTTGCGAACGAGTGTAATCGAGCATGCGACGTCTCGTTCCTCAAGAGGAGTGCCAATTGTATAAGTAATTCTATAATATTATTTTTTTTTCTGTAGTTTTTAGTGATTTTAATTATGTGAGTTGAATACAGTTTTTTAATTATATAAATTTATTTTTAATATCATTTTAGTAATTAATAGTAGTATTTGTGATTAATTTAATGCACAACTAAAATTATATAATTAATTAAATAATTATATCCAATCACATGCATACTAACTAAGAAAATCATAGTTTAGTCAAAATTTAATTAATTAGTATTAATGAATGAGTGGAACAAATAAATTTAATTTTCATTTCAATCACAATTTGTTTCATACTCGCAATTTTGCACTAAAAAATTATCATTATTCAAACTGTATGTTGTACGGAAGAATTACTCCATGTATAAAAAAAAAGAAATATATATATATATATATATATATATATATATATTGTCTGCATTAGTCTTGGGGCGTGCTATTCATGAAATTATTATTATTGCATACAAGTTTATTCATTCCATGAAAATGAATACTATGCGTAAGTTGGGATATGTGGCACAAGATTGGTATATCAAAGGTTTATGATAGGGTACGTTGACGGGAGATACCTAGAGTGCATTCTCTCTAGATTAGGGTTTTCTTCAAGATGGATCAATTGGATAATGATTTGTGTCAACTCGGTGACTTATAATTTTCGTGTCAATGATGATGTAGTGGGCCCGATCATCCCGGCCCCGAGTAGGGGGCTCCGTCAAGATGACCCTTTGTCCCCGTATTTATTTATTTTATGATCTGAAGGGATATTCGTTCTTCTTCGTTGAGCCAACCAACATGGTTACATTCATGGGAGCAGGACCTCGTCGAGGTCCAGTTATCTCTTATTTGTTATTTGTTGATAACTCTCTTTTATTTTATAGAGCTACCTTGGAAGAGGCAAATTCGTTAAAGAATATTTTTCGAGATTATGAAGCGTTGGTCCTGAAAGGAGTATGACACAAGTGTATGGGGCGGGTTTGGGAATGCACTTGTGTATGCAAATCTTTTTCAATTAAAACAAAACAGCCTATCAGCAGAGTTGTCCTGGACAACTTCTCTGAGTATGTATAACTTTGTTCAGATAATCAAACCACTGAATACTATGAAGTACTCAGTTGAATAACTATCTAAGTAAGTTATATGTGTGGAATTATGGTTGGCCCTTTATATTTAAACTCCTTTTATTCTGAAATTCTTCTTAACTCATAAATAGTTTTCAGGGGACTTGTCCCAAATCTGTTTTACACGACTTGTAAAGGTTTGCTTTTAAAGATCAGTTTGTGTGTAGTGTATGATTGTGTTACTTTGTATGAAATGACTTGAAAGTAAAGAACACAAGAGTTTATAGTGGTTTAAAGACTCAAGCTCCTACATCCACTTTCCCTGATTTAATAGGATAATTCCTTCACTTGGAATTAACTTGTTTTATAGTGCCAATGTGCATTGATCAACCACACTACTCCTTAGTACCTTGATCCCTAGGAATTCAGAGTCCTAGTACTCTCTCAACTCTTGAACTAAATAGTTCTTCACTTGACAGTTCTAGTTATCACACTTCTACTACAACTCTTCTAACTTTCCTTGAAAGGTTTAAGGGTTGAGGTTTGTTCCAACTAGGGTGAGATATCCTTTACAATTAAGCTTTGTGTAAAGATAGGATATCTCTCTAAGCTTTGTATGATTTACAATATGTTCGGCTTAGTTGGTAACTGGAAGTGTATGGAAACTCTAAGAATGAAATATTCTTTGAGAGAACTTAAGGCTTGTAGGCTTGTAGTTTCCACTTCTTGAATGGTTTCCATACTCCGGTATTTATAGAGCAAGATGAGGTTATGTCAGTTGGAGAGACAGCCTCAAAATGTCTTTAATTGTCTTCCTTGAACTTAGCAACTTGAAGACATATTCTTGAAAGTGAAATGTCCTTGATTTGGGAAGTAAACGACTTGAAGCTATTTGTCTTGACTTTGATGCACTCTTCCCAATGTCTGACTTGAAAATTCAGTAGTCAATCATAGACATTCCTTCTAATCATTGATTCCTTGATAAGGGACAACTTTCCTTATCATCAGGACATATCTGCTTATCACTTTTAGCTGACTTGACCTTTCAGCAATGTTGGCTAGCTTCTTTCAGTTGAGTTGGCTTCTCATATTCACTGATCATAATTGATAGCTTCTAAGCATCCATTCTTTCGTATCAGTGGATTTGACCCTATCAGCATAGTTGTCTCTTGCCTTAGACTGTATTAGAACACTTCCAGGTTTAGTGTGCTGATCAATTCTACTGGACATCTGTTCTGATCTTCATTGTGTACATGTTAGTAGACTTGGTCTAACTGATGTATTCTTCTGAATTGATCACCAGGGAGGTTGTCTCTTTACTAAGCTGACTTGACTATTAGCACAGTTGAGCATTTAAACCATCAACAGTGTTGGGATCTTCTAGGTTCTGAGCATTGGGGAACTTGATTCTTGTAATCTTCTAAGCTTGTGTTCCCCCTCAACTTATGCATCTAAAGCATTTATGAGCTGCCTAACATGTCAGCTTCTTAACTAGCCTGATCTATATGTTCCAATATTCCTGAAACATATTCATTCAATTTGACTTATCTTGTTGGCATGTCTTAAAGGGGTTTTGGTATCTTAATCAAAATCTCATTTTATTCCCAACATGAAGCCATGTTGGAACAGGCTATCAATTACGGGAAGTCGGGAGCTTTCTTCAATTCAAATGTTGGGCTGAAAAAGAAGAAACTGAAAGATGTTGAACCTTTGAGTAAAAGATTTGAGAATAGAGTTGCTGCTTTGAAAAAGAAGATGAAAGCTAAGAAGACTGGAAATTTCAAAGATGAAAATTTTGTTGATTTTATAGTTCGTCCAGAGGATATGGATTATTGGAATGATCTGAAGATAAAGTGGTAAATAGCTAATCATATTGTTAGGAAATTTGGATTTCATTCTAGCAGAGAAGCAGAGTATGATGATTTTCAAGATTTCATGAACAACATAGCAAGAGAATTCTGGGAAGATATCTTGTTAACTACTGGTGCTGCTGACATTACAATTCTGTGTCCAGAAGAGCCTATTTGGGATCCTCCAAGACTAGAGAATGGAGAACCAGATTACAAGGAAATAGGTAACATCATTGAGAAGACCATTAAGGATGAAGGCATCACTGATCATCAACATATGATGGATATCAAGACAAGGCTGTATGTAGCATTTAGAATTGGACCTAAAGAATGAAGATGAAGGACAAGCTCACAAGATAACATTTCTTAACCTTATCTTTATTTCTATTTTATATTCTGTGATTATGTGTAATATCTGATCATTATCTGAATATGAATCTGAGATTTTAACTTGATGAACTGTTATGATTGACAACATACTTAACTACTGATTTATTAACATTTAAGTAGTTTTGACTTCATCAAAAATGGGGAAATTATTGGGATATGAATCCTTGAAACAATATTCTAGTTGATGATTACATGTTTTGATGGCCAAAAGAAACTTAAAGTTAATGATATATGTGGTTGTAAGTCATCTTGATGAGTCATGAAAACTAAGTTTACTGATCTTATATATGTTACTGATCTTATATGAGAATATTATGAACTGTTAGGAACTAAGCTGATGTTTGTATTGTATAGACAACTTATAGTATAAGACTTAGATATACTCTTCTGTATGTAGTTCAGTTGATGTATAGATAGGTTTTATATATGTAAGTTTGTATTGAATTGTATTCAACATTGTAAAAGTTCAGAACAGTAGATTAGAACAGATTAGAAGACTAAAGAAGACTCAGAAGACTACTTCAGAATGTGAAGACTTTCAAGAAGAGTTGAAATGAAGCTCAGAGATATAAGAGAAGTATTCTGAAGGAGTTAGAACATTGTTGAGAACTGTGCTGACTAGCTCAGAACAGTAAAAGTCAGAACAATAGTTTACTGTGCTGAGTTGGTGTGATTGAAGAATACGTTTGGAAAACTTATTTAAGGTGTAACTGAAGATATTAAAAAATATGCTGACTTGGAGATAAGAAGTTAAGTCGGTTACAAAAAGAAGTCACAAAAACAGTTTTATAGTTAGTTGAGAGTTAGTTTCACAAACTGCTAACTGTCATACTAAAGTCTATAAATACTGTATGACCTTCTACTGCAAAGACTACTGATCTAAGAGCATTCAAAAGCAATTACAGTCTACAAAGCATTCAAGAAATCACAGAGTTAAAGGAGATCAAATCAAGAGAAGAAGCCACCGTACTGAATTTAAGATTCAAATGCTATATTCAAGAGAAGTTTTACTTTACTATTTTAGTTTGTGATTTGTTGTAAACAAGTGTGCTAGTTACTTGTGAAATTACTAGTAGATCGAAGATATACCTGGTGGTATAATCGAAAAGATCACAGTCTTAATCTTGGGACTTTAAGCCATAAGAAACTCAAGAAGGAAGAGTTAATAAAACTTCACAACTGGAGTTGTGAGAGTGGATGTAGACATTTGTCGAACCACTATAAATATTTGTGTGTTGATTTACTTACTGTTTATATTTGTTTAACATACATATTAAAGATCTAAATCTAAGTTGAGTATAAAACTAAAACTGGAAGTACTGAGCTGACTGAGTAAGACCAGTACTATTCAGAATACTATTCCGCATATAACTCTGATATTTTGAAAGATTTTTAAAAGTCTATTCACCCCTCCCCTCTAGACTTTTACTAGCTTACTCAATCTTAACTCAACTTTGGGACCAACAAGTGGTATCAGAGTTGTCTAAGCTCAGACAGCTGTCACTTGGAGAGCTATTTTAAAAGCTCTCCAAGACACTTTTTAAAGGCTATGCAAAGCCAAATATGTATTAGTGAATGAGTCTCTTGAGTTCTATACTCATTTTTATTAAATCTTGAATTTTTTGAGTTCTATACTCATCTCTTAAGTTTCTTGAGTTTTATACTCACTTCTTTACGGGTTCTATGCTCGTGAATTTTAGATTCGATTTTATATTGATTCAATTTTTTAGAGTTATATATATATTTTTTTGGTAGTTTCTTGAGTTTTATACTCATTTTTTTGCGGGTTCTATGCTCGTGAATTTTAGATTCGTTTTCATCTTGATTCTAATTTTTAGAGTTCTATACTAATTTCTTTGAATTTCTTGAGTTTTATACTCATTTTCTTTGCGGGTTCTATGCTCGTGAGTTCCTATACTCAATCTAATCTTTTTTTTTTCTTCGTGTTTATCACGATTCTATCTTTACATTTTTTGGAATATTGGTGGAAATCTCACCATTGATTAGATGCATGGATTGCGTCATTTGTCTACTCTCTACATCAACGTTCAAATGTTCAATTCGGTGTTGGATTCTATTCTCGAAGGCTACGTCTTCATTGTTGATATCATTTCACCCACATCGTGCTACTTGTAATTAGGGGTGGTTCGGTACAGTATACCGACCATACTGAACCATATCGTTATCATACCGAAAATTTCGATATTGAAAAAATTCATACCGTTACCGTACCGAAATTTCGGTATACCGTAATCTCGGTATACCGAAATTTTCGGTATGTAAAAATTCATACCGATACCGTACCGTAATTTCGGTATACCGAATTTTCGGTACGATATATCGGTATACCATTCCATATCGGTATATCGATTCATATCGAAAATATTGAACCATCATTTCATATCGAAATACAGTATACCAATTCATACCGAAAATATTGAAGCATTTTTATACTGAAATTAATTATTTAAGGTTTATATTATTTATGTTTTAATAATTAAAGTTATTTTAATTTAAAAATAATATAAAAATATTATTTTATTAAGGTTTCGGTATTTCGATATACCATTTCATACCGAATACCGAAATTTTTTCGGTATACCGAAATACCGCGGTATGATCATTTTCCATACCGTTACCGTACCAAGAATTTCGGTACGATATCATACCGTACCGAAAATTTCGATATTTTTCGGTATCAAAAGCTCGGTATACCGAAATTTCGATATATTTACCCACCCCTACTTGTAATGGTTTGAAGTTTTTTTTTTTAAGAACAAGTTCAGGATGGAATTGCTTACCATCCATTTCTATCTTGTGGGAGGGTGTAAAAAATAACAACAAATACAACAAATGGTAGTATTAGTTAGAGACTTAGAGTAGTTGTTTTAGTTATAACTTCTATTTTAGTAGTTGTAACTTCCATATTGTAAACTTCCCTCTATATAAGAGGAGGGATGATAATCATTTTCAGCATGCAATTTTCTATTCAATGTAATTCTCTCAATATGCACTATATTCAATTTCTTCATGTTATGAAATTTCACAATTAATACTCCGTATATCGTTTCGGTGAAAGCTACTTGAGAGAGAGAGAGAGAGAGAGAGAGAGAGAGAGAGAGAGAGAGAGAGAGAGAGAGAGAGAGAGAGAGAGAGAGAGAGAGAGAGAGAGAGAGAGAGAGATTTAGTTTGCTAAAAAGGAAATGGATAGCTTTCATTAGGACATACACAAAAAGAAAGTTGGATTTTTTTACTGGAACGGAGGGAGTAAGATCGAATTAACTTTCCACCTCTCTACATGTTCAAACTTTTAGATGAGACAAAATTCTTCGATAGTATCAGAGCCTTAAGGCTCACACCCACACATCCTGGGTTCGAGCTCACGTCCACACGTCTTGGGTTCGATTTCTACTGAAAGCAACTCCACCTATTTAAATTGTCCACTCGACGGACCTCCTCCCTAAATGGTAGAGGTAATAATCCAGCTCACATTTAGACTTTTAAATTAGATGAGTAGGATGTAAATCAAACAGATTATAAATATGAATAAAGTCTTACGAAAATACAAAACGCTAAACCGACCTGGAGAAATATAAAATTCGAAAGCCAAAGTCTTGTATATAACCGATTTTATATAAGAAACAGAGTTGACCAAGTCAACGGTCAACCATTGACTGTTGACTTTTTTTTTTGTGTAATTTTTTTTGAAAACGTGTATGTTGAAAAGTGTAGGTCATTATAACTAAAAAGTGCAACACCATATTATTGAAAAGTGTAACACATTTTTTTATTAAAAAGTAAGTTATTATAATTGAAAAGTGTAATACATGTTTTTTAAAGTGCAAGTAAGTATAACTGAAAAGTGCAACACAATATTTTAATGAAAGGTGTAAGTTATTATAACTAAAAAGTGCACGTCTATATATATAACTAAAAATTGCAATATAACATTATTAAAAAGTGTACATCAATATATTATTAAAAAGTGTACATCAATATAATTGAAAATATTATTTTAAAAAGTGTAAGTTATTATAATTAAAAAGTATAACATAAAAAATAAAAAAATTATCAAAAAAATCAACTATCAATGTCGACCGTTGACTTGATCAACTCAGTTTCTTATATAAAATTAAATTCATAGGTGACCAACCCAATTGGAAAATATAATCTCCAACTATAATGGTACACTAAGCCTAATAATTGCAGGATTCCCCAACCGCCAATAATTTATTTAATTTAGCTAATCTGATTAGCCTAATGATCTCTTTTACATTATTCAAATCTTAAATTAAAGCAAGCATTTAAAAAAATATTAATTAAAGCAAGCAATCTTTTTTGTTAGATACATAATTTTTTGTTACTATCAGGCGCTTCTAGGAAATTCTCTTCAATTAATAAGTAGAAGATACCCCCTAAATAAATACTCCACTATTTCTTTCATTACTATAATACACATATGTTTGAGACCACACACTCAAAATTTAGGATAGAAGTCGAAAATAGCGTCTAGACATCAATTAATACATCGTCTCAATTTTGTTTTTCTTTATTGCCATGTGGGTTAACCAATAAGATAAAAAAAAAGAGCTATTGGAGTATTTAAATACGGCTTAATTTTGTTTTAGTAGATAACAATCAAAATGTATAATTTATAATTTATAAATTAATGAGTAAACAAATTCCTCTTTTCTTCTCTCTCAATTTAAATTCATCAATTTGGATGTATAGTCATATACTGAATTTGTGTTTTAGTATTTTAATTTTTCTAATTTTGTTTATTCGTAAAACGTTGTTTCAAAGCGAAAACTACACAAAATAAAATAATAAGCATCATCCTAGTTAGGCAACTGTAGAGCTGTTACACAAATCGAGTTGCTCGTGAGTTCAGCTCGACTCGATAAGGCTCGAGTTCGGCTCGACTCGTTTGTTAAATGAGCCGAACTCGAGCTCGTTAGATACTCGATTTACTAACGAGCCGGCTCGAGCTCGACTTGTTAGACTTGATATCTATTTTTTTCTTTTAATTCCATTAGACTCGTTAGGTTCATTAGACTCTTTAACGAGTTGAACCGAGCTCGTTTCTTAGCTAGTCAATGTTAATGAGTCGAGCCGAACTCGAACTTCAAATACTCGGCTCAAATAACAGCCCTATAGGCAACACCTAATGCAAAAAATGTTCAGAACAACTGATTATATTGAAATAGAGTTGAACAATGGTTGTGTAGTCCAATTTCTGCCGTCATACAACTAAGACATATAATTCGCCCCACCACAGCACACATTGGATTCTTAAATAAATTAATCACTTAATTTATTGATTAATTGAAAAAAGACATAAGTAAGACAGATATTTTATAGGTCGAGCCAATGAAGTCAATCGAGAGTCAAGATAGGCATATAAATGCTCCATTATTGGTACATGGCTTATTTACTTTACAGTGAAACTAGTATTTCACCTGTGCTCTATGCACGGCTTATGATATTCATTAAAATATTGTTAAAAATAATTAGTTGTTTTTTATATGTAAAATAATTAGTGATGTGTGATAATATTTATTTTTAGAAACTCTGGTTAAATATTTTGATAGAAAGTCCTAAAAATTATACATATATATAGTGAAGAAAAGTAATTTGATTGTGATGAAGTATTGTGTGAGGTGATTCCACACATGAGATGAAACTCCTCATCTCCGTCTTAATATTTGAGTTAGGTTTCACTTTAAAATATAATTGACAAAGTGTTTCATAAATTCATTAACCCATTAAAATAACAATATAAATCAATTTCATACAATTTTTTTTTTTCTATAAATGTTTTTGAAAGTGTGCTGGTATAGAATGTTGAGACAAATAGTGCAACACTGACTCTAACAGAATATCAGAAATATGACACACAGCGGAAGACTTGAAACACTAAAAACAATGAGACACAATGAAAATATTTTTCACATAGATTTTTATTTAGCCTTACGGAGAAATATCAATACTTATCTTCAAGTACAAATGTTGTGTGAAATGTTACAACAATAACCTTCACAACTGAAACTACAAACATGGCAGGTGCCTTGTTTTGAAAACGGACTAAGTGTATAAATTATACACTGCCGAAATGTTAGACCTATCTATGATTACACTCTCAATAGATAAAGAAAAGCACACAGTCATACGTGTGGGATACTTCGTATGATCTACATGGTATAGCTACTGGCCACAATTCCTAACAGGGATGAACGCTCGGTCTAGGAGATTGTTCGAGTAGTACACACTGAATTATGGAGCATTCCTTCTGTATTTATAGGGAGAAAAATGAATTCTAGAGGCTTCCATATAAGATCCAATTTTTTAGGATCTCAACTTCCATGAACTCTCTAGGTCCTTCCACAATGTTCTAGGTCGTTCTAAGCTGCTTTCAGGCTCTTCTAGCACGTTCTCCTAGATTCTGGAATCTTCCAGGTTCCGGAGTCTTGTAGAACCTTCTAGATCGCCGCCTGAAATGTGATAGCATTTAGCTCAACATTTAATGTAACATTTCTGAAAAGATTTAGAAAAAATCAAGGAAGGTCAAATTAAGATGTTGTTGATAATGTTAAAGCATTTAAGAGTTAACAATATCTACAATCTCCCCCAATTTGACCTTTCGACTACAACACACCTGATGCACATATATTTCTATACATACCCAGTACTATGTATTTAGTTGAGGTTAACATCATTGCTAAATACTAGTCAAGATAACACCTGTTGTAATCGTTGGATCAAATCAAATGAAGATCAAGGATAATCTTACAATGATCCGTGCCATAAGATCAAGATAATTTTATCCAAAACAGAACAAGTATAAACAATATACTTATTCACAACATATAAACTTGCTAAAATCATAAGTTAGATTGAAAGAGAACTTAAGATTTAAGTATGACAAAAAAAAAAAAAATCAGAGCAAAAAGAACAAAAATCATAAGTTAAAATCAGAGCGTCATATATGAATATGTACTAGACCAACCTAAGACTTATGTAAGACTCAAAAGAAATCAGAGCAATAATGAAGAAAAGAAAAACAAACAGAGCAAAGACTAAAAATAAAAAAACAAAGCAAAAAATGTGTGAAAAACAATACCTAACAAAGACTTAAACAATAAGCAGTAAGCAAATGAATATTAAAGAGAAATGTACTTCTAAATTATATTATCATCAAATCTAACAATTTAAGCACTAAGCAGTAAGCACATGATAATTAAAGAGAGGTGTACTATTAGAGAATATAATAGAATAATATATTATAGGAATAGTATAATATATCATACTATTCCTATAATACATTATACTATCCCTATAATATATTATTCTATTATATTCTCTAATATGTACTTCTATATTATCCTCAAAGCAAAAAATTTAAGCAAATTGAATAATTAGGCAAGTTAGAAAGACAAAACAACTAACATATACAACATGCAGTAAGCAAATAATGATAAGTAAGAAAACCATTTAAGCATAGAAGCAGTAATCTATTATCATAAATGCAAACAAATTAAGCAAGTTGAATAAAAGACAACTTATCAACTAGAAAATAAAAACAAAGCATGTAAATCAACTTAAACACAATAACAACAATGAATAAGATCAAGGGAAGTATAAAAGACCCAAATACTTAAGAAACTAAATAAGTGACATATATTGTTGTAACAACAGCTGCATCATCATCTTCCTGCACATAATCACTTATAATGTTCAGCCCTCCCCCTGTCTTGTATCAACCTGTTCAGTTGTTACCGTAACCTGTTCAGATGTCATAAAGAACATCTATATGTTCACCAACATCAGCAAATTGATCCTTCTCTTCTTCAACAACAGTGATTGGTGTAGCAATAAATGAACTACATCATTCGGTTCAACAGTCTCTTTATTAAAAGCATCAGGTACACAATCAGCTTCTGGTACATGGAGCTCTTCACTTCGAATCCCAAAAGTTGATGGTGTTTCTCCCCCTGTGGTAGTAAAAAGTGTCTATAACCACTGGACTTTAAGGAACTGAAGGCCATCAATAGAGTCCTGTAAACGTTTTAGTTGAAGTAAAGTAAAAGATCTAGAAACAGAAATATTTTGACCAATGTGACCGCCAATGTGTTCACATTCGATGTAGCATTTCTCTGTTTTATTCTTGCTGGAGCTGGTCAAAGTGGAATAAGAGCATCTCCATGATCAGAACCATCTGAATTTTGCAAGGGCAAATCAACAGTCCTTTCACCAAGTAACAAAGCAGGTGAGATAGTCATTAAGGGTACCTTGCCTCAAATAACCTCAGTTTCCTCAGGTTTAAAAATTCATGCCTCTTGAGGTATGAACATATCAACACAGGGTAAGGTAAAATCCCTTTATATATGGGATATCCATCGTAAAAAGGACTGCCTTTGGATCCGGTGGATTCACAATTACTGGAAAATAGGTGAGGGAGCTTGGGACATGGAGTGTGGGTATGATGGGTCTACTCTTCGAAAATACCTTGTGAGAATTAAGAATGAGATTATCTTGATGTGTGGTAGTGTAGATGGTGCTATTAATCTATTTAACACTACTGTTTCGGATAATTGTGTGAATGTTGAGCTGCTGTATAAGAAATTGAACCAGCATAACAACATGTTTGATTTTCGTTTTAATGATATTTGGAAGGGGTGTATTCCCCCGAAGTTCTCTATGATAACTTGGTTGGTTGTGCGTGGGAGGCTTGCCACTAAGGACAGGATTTATGTTGATGATGATAAAAACTGTAATTGGTGTATTAATGCTAATGAGTCTATTAATCACTTGTTTTTTGAATGCCCTTTTGCCATGTTTATTTGGAGATGTCTTTGGGGGTGGGCTGGGTGCAAATTTCAGTCTAAAACCATTTCCGAAATGTGTAAGAAAATTAAGAGAAGTAGGGTTGTGACGAAAAATAAAAAAGATCTCTTGTTGTTTATTATGTGTTCTACTATCTACCACATATGGATGGCTAGAAATTGGCATATATTCCAGGCGAAGCGTTTTAATGTGGCTGAGGTGATCCGTAGGGTGAAAGTGAGTGTGTATCAATATGGGGATGGTATTAAAAGACTCGATGAGTGTTTTACTTAGCATAAGTTTTGTTGCTGTTTGCATGCTGATTGAGTTTATTCTTGATAGCTTGTGTATACTATTAGTGTGGTTTGTAAGTTCGAATAGGTACTGCTGTGTTTTTATGGTGAATGCAGGAGTTGCGGAGGCCATGGAAGCAAGGAATCGTGGCTTGGACATGGTGGTGTGTGGTCAGTGCATGGAAGAGTGGCCGCAGGACTGTTGCTATGCAAGGAAGGGTGTTAGCTGCTGGAATAAGGGCAGTAGCTGCCATAAGGATAGGACTAGATTTGATTTTTACAATTTTCTTGTTGTAAACATCATGATGATTTGGTGTTGTAATAGCACTAGGGGAATTGACTATACGGGAGGAGTACCCATTCAGGTGACGGACAACGGTTTTTCCCTACTTGGGTTTTTCCCAAAGGGTTTACTAAGTGGGGATTTTAATCCGGAGTCCCGATGGATGGGGAAGTTGAGTGGTGAGCGATTTGTACCGTTGGCGTCATCCTTTAGGGGGTGAGCGTGTTTTTGAGTAATGAAAGTTTTTATCCTTTTGCTCAAAAAAAAATAAAATCCCTTTATAATAAATATCACTATAAACTGCATGTGGTGAAAATAGTTAAATCCAGATTGAAATTCTTAACACAAAAATCATATACAACAATATAGCTTGATCCTTATTCACCTTAGTGGAATTTGTAGAGGGTATCCAATTGTAGACAATCAATTTATGTAGTACAAACATAACATTTTGTCACCTAGTTAATCTACCCTAGTTATAGAAGTAACAACCAAGTTCAAATCAAGTTCATCTTCATCAATCACAGGCTATATCTTTAAGAAATCATTAATCAATTCCGGAGTAAATGAAACTGGTCTCCCCCTAAATTGTACATTCCCATATCATTTAGAGCTACGTCTACCCGTACTTTTCCTAAGTCAAGCATAAAATACATATACCCAATCAAACACAAAAGTATCACTCAAAGTTACAATGTTAATTCTTCTTTGTTGTCAACCCATTACTCTCAAAATCAACAATGTTAATTCTTCTTTCCATTAACAACCTTCATCTAGCTAGATAGTTTAGTTATTTTAGTAACTAACCTATCAGTCTAAAAATTATTATCAGGATCAGAATTACCTCCTTTTGAATTTGTTTCCTCAGTTGATTCAGAGTCCTTACTACTGCTCTTCTCAGAATCATCACTACTACTGTCATCAGGGTATGGTGTTGCGGCATTTACTTCAACATTTGATGTAGCATTCTTCCTCAAAGTTTTCTTAATCTCATACACCATGGGACTATCCTCTGGATCAGATTCAATTCTCTTAGGCAAGTCTCGTTCAGCAACAACCTTCTTTCCCTTTGGATCATACTTCCTTTTGACTCATTTCTCAGTAACCACATTTTCTTCCTCCGATTAAGAAAAGAACTTGAATCGGTTCATCATCAACACTACTTCCTTTCTTCTTTCTCCTCAGTGAGTTAGAGTAATCAACTCTAATGAACACATAGCAGGATCTCCTTCGTTGAACAGGGCTCCTCTTTCTCTTTTCTTTCTCATCATTCTTCCCAAATGCAATCTATTCAAATTCATCAGTATAGAAAGATAAGAGTTAATTTAACCTGAGTTAGCAGTCGCGTCGGCCTCCTTCATTTGAGCGTCCTCAGAATCGGATGTCTCAGCATTTGCATACTCATTCTACTCAGCAACAGGAAAATCATCAATTTCCTTTTCAATCTCCCCCAGAGAGGAAGCAATCAGGGCAGATGCCACTGTTTCATTATTATGACTTGGAAATTGAGGCTTTTATGAGGTGAACGAACCAAGTGTAGTGGTGAGTTTTTGAGTTTTCAGGTATTGAGAAATGTCAATGAACATATTTCCAATCAGTATAAATAGATTCTCAGAATTCACATTCAATTGAGACATATTCTCAAAAGCTTGGTTCAGCTCGTTAAGGGTCGAATCGAGTTGAATGCGAACAGTTGTAGGAATGGGTGTAACTGGAGTTGTTCGAGTAAGTGTTTCAGCTTTTCTTGTAGCAGTTGGTGACTTTTGGTGTAAGCGGCCATGAAAGCGAAACTATTAAGATTTGAGAGAGATGGAGATGACGGTTTCGTGGGAGTTTGAGCATGGTGAGGTAGTTTCCTATCATTTAAGCACCAAGAAATCGAAAAGATAATCACAATAACCGAGACAAACAAGGCTTTAGCAAATCTTAAAATGCAATACTCAAATCACTCGAAAAAATGCAATGCATAGTATGTCATATTATGAGAAATATATAGGAGAGAATGCATAGTTGGAAGTAATACGTATAAAAATTTAAAACTAACTAAGGAAGATTTTAGAAGACATTCGATAATACTCCATAAACTTAGCCACAAAAATAGATCATGGTTAAGTAGTGGGTAAAATCATAATTAAATAATTAATTAAATTAAGAACATTGTAGAATATTTAACATTTAAATGTGTATAATCTGAAATAAAACAAGGATGTGGGTTAGTATAATCAGGAATAAATAAAATAAATTTCCACAAATAATCAAATAATTACTACTTATAAAAATATAATTGAATTATCTAATGCTATGCTCAAAACTGTTACATACACCTCAACACGGTTTTTACATGAATTTACTTCATTTGTGTTGCACCATATTTTTTCTTTTTGTGTTATAGCATATCTAATTTGTATTGATCCATTTTTCATGTAGAGTACATCGTAGTAGCGAACTCCGTGCCTCATACTTACTTAATGGATTACAAACCTCTTGATGTTTTTATCAAATATCACATTTTGAGAAGACATCGTAGTAGCGAACTCCGTGCTCCATAGTTACTCAGTGATTTGGTACATCTTTTAGTATGCTAATAACATTCTATTTATTATGCATTTGAGAGGTGTAAGACATGTTTATTTTTGCACAACAAATTTTAGATTCAAGAATATTTTACAAAGGAATTATTCAATGAAATAGGAAATAGATTAAATCTATAACAACTATACAACCTTATGATATTGTCCAAAATGTTACGACATTTGTGACACTATCCATCTAGGATTATTCAGATACTACACATACCAAGAGATTTTCTCAAAGATAAGAATGTCTCAAGGTCAAGACCTTAGTAAATATATCATCATTATGATTTTCAGTAGGTATGTATTCCAACTTCACTATGTTCTTCTCCACTAAATCTCTCATAAAATAATTTCTAATGCAAATGTGTTTGGTGAGTGAGTGTTGTACTGAACTTTTTTAGATGTTTATGGCACTCATATTATCACAGAAAATTGTAATGATATCAATTTCAATTTCATAGGCATGAAACATCTTGCTTAACCACAAGATTGTTTCCCATGTAGAAACATCCTCTACTCTTACTCTTTTTGTCGTCCATATCTCATGGTCGAATCGCATCACTGTATCCAATCAAAGTGTTGTTGGTGCTCTTAGTGTACCATATCCAAATTTCACTTGTACATGCATCATACTTAATACTCCCTCCATCCATCAAATGTAGTCCCATGGGAGATGGGCACAAGTATTAAGAAAAAAGTAGATAAATTAAGGGTATTATAGGGTATTGTGGGGTCCATTGTGAATAAATTGATTGTTTGTGAATAAAGTTGATGGCAAATTGAGTAATTAAGTAATGATTGAGGGGTGATGGTTTTCATAAAGTGTATGGGACTACATTTGGTGGACAAAAAATATGAGGCAAATGGGACTACAATTCATGGACGGAGGGAGTAATTCTTTTCAACTGCATTCAAGTTAGCTTCATTTGGATTAGCTTGGTACCTATAACAAACAAAAATACTGTACATAATATTTGGTCTATTAGAGGTTAGATAAAGTAAGCTTCCTATAATGGATCTATACAATATTGGATCAACATCCTTTCCAACATTGTCTTTGCAAAGTATCAAAGTAGATCATATAAGAGTTTTCATTACTTTTTAACTTTCAAAATCAAACCATTTAACCAAGTTTTTAACATACTTACCTTGAGAGAAGAATATACCATCCTTACATTACTTGATTTGAAGACCTAAAAAATAATTCAAATCTCCAACCATACTCATCTCAAATGTTGCAGTCATTGTCTTAACAAATTGGTTAACATTTTATCACAAGTTAAACCAAACACAATGTCATCAACATATATTTGAGCAATAAGTAAATCTTCTCCAATGAGCTAAATGAACAAAGTTATAACGGTTTCTCCTCTAATAAAAACGATCAGGGTATTGTGGATCTTCAAATCCTTTAAGTTGTTTAACATATGCTTCTTCATTCAAAATGCAATTTAGATATGCAGCTTATACATCCACTTGATGAAGTTTAATGTCAATAAAACATGCAATTGCTAGCAATAATCTAACAGATTCTATCCTAGCAACAAGTGCAAAAATTTCATCAAAATCAATAACTTCAACTTGGGTGTAATCTTGTGCAACTAATCTAGTCTCAGACCTAAGAAATGTTACCAAACTAATCAGTTTTATTCTTAAAAAACAACTTTGTTCCAATGACATTAGTATGACTAGGTCTTGAAACAAGTGTCCATACTTCAAATCTTTCAAAATGATTAAGTTCCTCATGCATAACATTTATCCAATTTTTATCAGTTAATGCTTCATTCACATTTTTAGGTTAAACTTCAGAGAAGTAACACTCTACATTCACAACATTGCAAATAGAAGACATGCATATTGTTCTTACCACATCTACCTTATTAGCTCTTACTTTTCCTCTTGTTTGCACTCCAACTGTAGCATCACCTATGATCTGGTCAGAATGATGACTTTTCCCTATTCTTGAAAAAGGATTCGTTTTGGGAACGTACTGATCATTTTGTGAAATTACAACTGACTGTTCTGTAGATGTTGACCTAGATGTGTTAGTATTAGGTGCAACATTTTCAGACTTCAGTGTATTCTCAAAATTGTTAGTGATTTGTGATACATCTTCTTCATCTTTGTCATATGTAAGACCTTTATCATCATGAAACACAACATTAACAGATTCTTGAACAGTGTTAGTCATAAGGTTATAAACTCTATAAGCTTTACTATTTCTAGAATAGCCTAAAAAGAAACCTTACACTTTTAGAATCAAACTTATGAAGTTGATCCATATCATTCAGAATATAACACATACAACCAAATACATTAAAATACTTCACATTTGGTTTTCTAATGTTCATAATCTCATAAGGTGTTTGAATAGAACCAGATCGAATATAAACTCTATTAATAATATGACATGATATATTCAATGCTACATCCCAAAATCTCTTAGCAAGACTTTTAGAAGTAATCATGCCTCTTATCATTTCTTGTAGAGTTATATTTTTTCTTTCAGCAAAGACATTCAGTTGCGGAGTTTTAGGAGATGAATATTCTTTCAAAATACCTTTTTAATCATAGAAATCATTAAATATGTTGTTTTCAAATTCCCAACCATGCATGACCAGTTCTAATACGACCAACTTTCAAGTTAAACACATTTTTGAACTTTTTATAGAGAACTTTAAAATCAGCAAATATTTCTGATTTATCTCTTAAAAACTCAATTCAGGTATATCTAGAAAAATCATCTACCACAACTGAAGAATATCTTTTGCCTTCAATGCTTTCAGTTTTCATAGGACCAATTAAATCCATGTGCAACAATTCGAAACATTGATGTGTAGAACAATGTGACAGCATTTTATGCAACACTCTTACCTGCTTACCTTTCTGGCATGTTCCACATACAGTAGTACTCTGAAACTTCAGTTTTGGTAATCCTTTTCACTGCATCGACTTTGATTAGTCTCTTCATTGATCTATAATGTGCATGTCTCAATTTTTGATGCAATGAGACATTTTCACCATTCTTTAACAAAATACACACATTTGTTCTAATGAGATAAACAGTATCTACTGCCCTAGACAATTTTTATATTCATTAAGAACATACACACGATTCTTTGTCAAATTTTACATGCATATTATCATCACAAAGTTGATTAATACTAGTCAAATGAGCAAGCAATCCATCAAAATGTAAAACATTTTTAAGCTTAGGAAAACCTTCAACATTCAAAGTTCCTTTTCCTATAATCTGTCCTTTCGAACAACCACCATATGTAACATTACCATCATTCAAGGTCACATAATCATATAAGTAGTCTATATGACATGTCATATGTCTAGAACAACCACTATCAAAATACCATTGACCAAGTAAACATGCTTTCAAGGAAGTGTGAACAACATTACAAGTAACATTAGATTTCCATGCAGATTTCAGAAAATGTTCCATAGGATGTGATATCATTTTAGGTAACATTTTCTCATATCTCGGATCATCAACCAGTTTCATGCAGTAAGGACAAATATGATCAATTCTTGAAAAATAATGACATACAAACTTCTTTTCAATGTTTTTGACTTTGTGAAAATCTGTTTGTGCAGATGTTACAACAAATGTTTTAACATTTGCCTTCACAAATTTCACAATATTTTCAAAAATTCTTAGAAAATAGAAGTAGTTTCACCATTATAACGTATACCACAATCATCAGATTTACCAATAGCTATAACATATATCAGAAGCACTCATAGAAAATTTTATGAAACTTAAAGTAGAGGTGATCAATTTCTCCTTCAGTTTACAAACTTCAAAAATCTCTTCTGTAATGTATGACTTCTAGCTTGGTAATTGTCTCTTTCAGATTCACATTCTCTTTATTCAAAGAATTAAGAGTGGGTTTCTGAAAGTTACAATCATCTAACAACTTTTGGTATTTAGAATCATCAATCCTTATACTTGCATCATCAACAAACCCATTAAAACAGTTCAAATTTGGGTGACTCTGTTTTGATGTTTCCATGCAACATCAGAATCTGTATCATCTAGATCATCATCTAAAGAATCATCATAATCAATCTTGGTATGAAAAGCGTATTCAACATATTTTGATTCATCAAATTCATCATCTGATTAATCATTTAAGGTAGTATTAAAATTCAATTTTTGCATAAGTCTGGTATACGCACATTAATTTTCATAATGACCATATTCAGAACATGCATTGAACTGATTTTCTATATTAATGCTCATACCTTGGTTTACCTTCACCTTTTGATAACCTTGGTTGAAATTGACTTTTCCTTCTTTTTGGTGGGTGTGTTGATGTGTTGATTTGGATCTTTGGTAGATCATAACCTGTAAGTATAGTCCTCCAAGCACGTTCATCTATCGACTTGATATACATGCACAAATTAGGCTTTAAAATATGGATAATATGTTTAGGTGGCCTAAGTGCAGTGGATATGTGATGTGTTTCCATTGCTAACATAAACTAAAACACACTTTAAGCAAGGATCTAACCTAGTGTCGTCAGGTATCGGCTCTGATACCAACTGAAAGTGTGCTGGTATAGGTATGGTATCTAGTGTTTAAGGTAAAAACAGATTAATGTTGCACAGAATGTTGAGACAAATAGTGCAACACTGACTCTAACAGAATATCAGAAATATGACACACAGCGGAAGACTTGAAACACTAAAAACAATGAGACACAATGGAAATATTTTTCACATAGATTTTATAAATAAAAATCTATGTGAGTTTTATGGCGAAATATCAATACTTATCTTCAAGTACAAATGTTGTGTGAAATGTTACAACAATAACCTTCACAACTGAAACTACAAACATGGCAGGTGCCTTATTTTGAAAACGAACTAAGTGTATAAATTATACATTGCTGAAATGCTAGACCTATATACGGGTGGGATACTTCGTATGATCTACATAGTATAGCTATTGGCCACAATTCCTAACAGGGATGAACGCTCGGTCTAGGAGATTGTTCGAGTAGTACACACTGAATTATGGAGCCTTCCTTCTGTATTTATAGGGAGAAAAACGAATTCTAGAGGCTTTCATATAAGATCCTATTTTTTAGGATCTCAACTTCCATGAACTCTTTAGATCCTTCCACAATGTTCCAGGTCGTTCTAAGCTGCTTCCAGGCTCTTCTAGCACGTTCTCCTAGGTTCTGGAATCTTCCAGGTTCCAAAGTCTTGTAGAACCTTCTAGATCGCCGCCTGAAATGTGATAGCATTTAGCTCAACATTTAATGTAACATTTCTAAAAAGACTTAGAAAAAATCAAGGAAGGTCAAATTAAAATGTTGTTGATAATGTTAAAGCATTTAAGAGTTAACAACATCTACAGTTTTACATACATTTCTCAGTGATAATTGTAATAAGAACAACTCCTTAGCACACTTCACTGTAAATTTTTGCAACATCAATCACCATTTAATCATAATAAACCATCATAGTTAGTCAATGAGTGCTAAATTATAACTGAAAACAACTTAATCAAAGTATCCATGGCTAAAATTATTATTTGTAGTTTGTAGCCACCTCAACATGGGCAAACCTAAAAAACACAAATAAAATAAGATATTCAAAATACAAATTAAACTAAAATAATTATTTACATACAAAATAATGACAATGTTTCAACTAAAATAAATGTACAGTAAAATAATGACAGTCGTTTAAGTTTCTATCTCAAAACTGAGCAGATTCAAGAAGATCCCACATCTTCTAATGAAAAGGATACATTTTCATTTCAAAAACCAAACTGCATAACAAAAATAAATATGTAAATGGAAGTGGAAATGCTGGTATTGAATGGATAAATAAAATAAAGAATTAGAATGAAGCAGACGCTCGTTGGTAAACAAAATTGAGTTGTGGGAGACCTTCAAATCAAGAGAATTGTAACTAAGCAAGAATCAATGGAGGAAATACGTGCAATAAATGATAATAAGATTTGAACAAAAATTGAGAAAAAACAAAAACAATTCATAACAGAATGAAAACTAATTATATCACCTTAACAAAAATTGAACAAATAAATATTTACGTAGAAGCAAGCAACTCATCAAACAATTGCTCGTTAAACAATCATCATGCTTGTCAATCTCATATTACTCTATATGCATCCAATATGTAGTGGCCATAATGAAAGGAATATAAATTAAATAGTTGGGGTTTTAATTTTGATTTAAAAAATAATTTCGATGAAGTGAATTGGTGAATTGGTGCAGATTTAGATTAAATTTGCTATTACACAAAAATTAAAGAAATAAAATATATAAAATTCAGTGATCACTAAGATGCAGAAACGCAAACTAAGATAATAATAAAAATAAAATTAAATACCAATTTAGTTCACTAATTCAAAAGAATTTCAAGTGTATAAATGAAAATATACCTAAATTGTGGTCCTGTATGACTCAGCTCTGATTTTCACTTATAAAAATTCCAATTGCACCAAACAAAAGATAATTTTCCCAATTAGTTGAAACCATAATATAATTTCTTTTAACTGTCAAAAGAATGAATACCAAATCACACACATATATAGAGAGAGAGAGTTCGAGGTAGTAAGAAATTAAAACGCCTTAGAAGTTGAATATAGAAAGGAATAGAAACAACAAACTATAAAAAGAGCTCGAATTTTCTTTTGCTAGGGATTTTGTATCTTATTCAACTGTAGAGACAGAGAAATAAAGAAAAAAGAGAAATCGATAATAGTTGGATCTCATTCATAACTAAAATATAAATTAAAAACAAACCAGGATACAAATCGAATCCAAAATTAACATATATGACCAAAATATATAAAAAAAAACAGAGGAACGCTATTAAAATCTACCTTTGTAAGCAATGATACCGATTACTGAGGTCTTGCGAACTGGAATTAATAATAAAAGGGAAAGTAAGTCCTAATAAATTGTTGTCTGAATTTGAATTTTTTTAAGAGACCTACAAAATTAAAAATGCAGAGAGAAAAGAAGAAAAGATTCAGTTCCTGAAGAAGTTTGTTATTTTGACGTACACAACAATATCGATCAAGGCCTTTACCTGCAATTGCAAAGAATTCAAAGATCGGTGATAATTAAATGATGTACAAGGGAATTGTGTAATTATTTTTTGAAAGCAAGCACAAGACAAATCTGAAGAACAAAGACTCCACAACCAAGCACCATGAGATTCTGAATCAAGAATCAATCCAAAACATTCATCATATGACTTCAAGGAAAGCTCTAATAATAAATATGTAAAAAACATAAAATTTTATATAAAAGGCAAGAGATAAATTCAATAATAAATATGAAAAAGATGTTGGAAGGAATATAGATCTTGATTTTTTCCGATGTGAGATAAATTAAAGATTAAAGAGAAGGTAGTTGTTATTAGGTCACAATCCTAAATCCTAATCAAATGAAAAAAAATTGAAATTGAAAATAATCTTTACTGAAACGCTCGCAGCAACCGTTCGAGTAATCGAGAACTTCACGAATAAAAATGGAGGGAGAATTAGACGAAATTGGGGAAGAAAATAGTTATTTCATTCAATATGAGTTCTAAGATCTGACTTAGGGTAAAACCCCGGGTATATATACCCGACCCATTCTAGAAACGGGTACAGAAAAACAGTAAAGTCGCGCTTGCGACTTATTTGTCTAACGTGTTTAACTAACGAGATTAATACAATCTATTAATTTGCACCCCTTCAACGCTACTGACTCGCACTCATCTCATATGCCTCTACTGTCTCGCACTCATCTCATCTGCCTTTACTCTTCTGCCTCCTCTACTCTTCTGCTCCTACTCTGGTGCCTCGCACTCTTCTGCCTTCGTAACATTACCCCCTATTACCTTTTGTTTGTCCTCAAGTAAACAAATGACATTGGAGTTAGAACATCCTTGGCTGATATGGCTGCACGGATAAAAAACACACCAAGCGAAGCTAGAGATATGAGGACAACAAAACCACTTGCAAATCCCTTTCTTAGAGTTATTTTGGGTTTTCTTGCAGCATCGAGAATATCGGTTATCTTTCTACCTCTATGGTTCATGCCAATCATCTCAACAATACACCCAACTATTGTGCTTAACATTCCAATAGTAGCTACTACAACACCATACATAGCAACAAACATGAAACTCACATAATTGCTAATGGCAATGGCAAGAATGGGAATTATAGCTGATTTGTATCCCAAGGTAGGATCAAATGTGACATTGGTTGCAACACCAGTTTTACCAAAGTCATCAACATCTTGCACGGGGCTATAAACATTACTGGTGTAATATTCAGTGACAAACCCAATGATTAGTCCAGCCCAATTCCCAACACAAACACAGAGGAACAATTTCCAATTCTTCAACATATTTTGAGCTCCAAAGTTAACGATGATAAAAGACGATGGCAGGCAAGTCCATGTGACAAATGAAATTCCAACTGTCTAAGGACAGTGGATATAGTTAGGTGACTCTTTAAAGCTGGTTCAATTTCCTTGTCAGCTTCGATCTCAAAAAATTCAGTAGCAAAATGAGAGGTGATTAAGCAAACCAGGATTCCCATGGAACTAATGAGAAATGGATAAGTCATAGCGGTGAAATCATGAGTCATGCCAAAAGAAGATATGGAGGCCACAACTAGAGCAGCACATGAAGCTTTCGCATATGAACCAAAAAGATCAGACCCCATTCCAGTAATCTCCCTCACATTATCCACAACATTGTCAGCAATCACACCATGATTTCTGGGGTCATCTTCTGGAATGTTTCTTTCGACCTTCCCAACAAGATCAGCACCGACATCAACAGTTTTAGTGTATATACCACCTCCAACTCTCCTAAACAAAGCCATTGACGATCCACCAAATCCATATCCAGTAATTGACTCCAATATACCTTCCCAATCATCCCCATAGCAGAGTTTAAACACATTGATAGTAATATAAAGAACCAATAGGCCATTTGCAGTGAGGAGAAAACCCATGACTGCACTAGGTCTAAATGCAAAAGTAAAAGCTTTCACGACACCCTTTCTAGCTTCCAAAGTCGTCCTTGCATTTTCATATATTGCAATCTTCATGCCAAGGAAACCAGAAATGACTGAAGTGATAACACCAAGCAAAAAGGCGACAGTGCTGAAAATAGTAGTTGCAAGGGCAGGCTTGCACAACTTCTCCTTGTCATAGGTACATGCCTGGTCCGTTATACTGAAACCCTCAACAGAACCGAGGAAAAGGAAAATGAGGATTGCAAAAGCAATAATGAAAATGTCCACATACTGATATTCAGTAAACATGAAAAATGATGCACCTTTGGAGATTGCGCTCTGGATCTCAGTGCACTTAATGACGACGTTATAGTCATTGACGTCGTCCATCTCCTCGTTTTAGTTGAGAAATTTCTCCAAGCTCGACAAGTAATAGCATAAGTTGCTTGTGCACTTCTTTCTAATATCATAATAATTCACATCGCTAGCATGTGAAATCATAGAATTGAGGATTGTGTTGCAAACAAAATAAGCCATCATGCAAAACACTGTTCTATCAGGGAAGCAAAGCTTTACTACAGTTCCACAGAGAGGCAACACCATGTTGATACGGTCATGCTCAGTTTGAATAATTATTATTTGATGGACATGCTCAACAAAAACAGGGATATAGTATCCAACATTCGATTCCCCAACAATGTAAAAATCATTCTTTGCTAGTTTGGGAGGCTCCTT
Organism: Galeopsis tetrahit; assembly: GCA_963675135.1. Classification (NCBI taxonomy): domain Eukaryota; kingdom Viridiplantae; phylum Streptophyta; class Magnoliopsida; order Lamiales; family Lamiaceae; genus Galeopsis; species Galeopsis tetrahit. The sequence goes on from OY776127.1 coordinate 34,045,333, forward strand.
GAAAAAAACCTCACACCATTGACCATGCCTCTCTTCCAACATTATTGCAATCAAGATAGTGCTCTCTTTCCCCAAAGAATCCTCAGACAAATAAAGTTTAGTAAGAAACTGTTTGGAGGCTATACAATAAGCAAGAACAGGATCAGCTTTAGTAGTGATTTCACTTCCACCCATACCTAACACTTCTACAAATGGAGCAAATATATTTAGGGCATTCCTAAGAGCAACAGATCCTTCATCCTCCAAATAAAATTGGACTTTCAAAATAGCATCAAAAGCTCTAATACTCTTTTCACCCATAGCATTGTTGGACAAGTTAAGATGGCACCAATTAGAACCTTCTAGTGCTAATGAGAAATTATTCACGACTACACCAAATCTAAATCCAACAATATAAGCCTTCCTAATTCCCTTTCTAATTGCAGCATAATATTCATTAGGTCTAGTAACTAGCATCATATCAACCATAGTTTGATTACTAAAATTTCCAGGTGGATTATTACCAATTTCCGGTTCAAACCTACCATTAGAGTTATACCTGGAAATTCTTGGAATTGGACTACTTCCATGGCTTTCCACAATTGGTTGAGCGTGTGGTTTTGAGAATGCACCCACTTCAGATCTACCAGCAGAATCCCCATCTGAATGCCCAGCCACTCTAATTCCTTCATTCATTGGTGCTTTTCCTGACAATGGTGGCATAGGCAGCGCTCCTATTTCTCCTCTACTATATGAGTGGATAGTTGAGTATTTTGGTATATTCCACTTCCATCATCTAATACACTGGTATTTTTTTACTCTTTCGTCTGCCAATCGAACATCCATAACATTTCTTTTTTGAATCCAGCTTCCATCGCTTTCCAGCTTTCACTTGATTGTTTTACTACCCTTGGTATAACTCCAGCTTTAGATCTCCCAATTGAGTGAAATTCCGAGCCTCTAGGAGTACCAAAACCTCATGTATCAGGTAAACGAGTCTATGGTGGTGGCGTAGGTATCACTCCAGTACCAATTCTGTTAAATGAATTGACATTTAATTTGGTGCTTCCGGTTCATCCTCACCATTTTCCTTGCCTTTATCTTCATCTTCAATTTCAATTTCCTCGTTCACCACAGGTGGTTCACTCTTACCTGAACTCAATTGCTTCAATGTTTCAACCAATTGTTGCCTCAAAAATTTCCATTCCTTAGTCTGCTGATCAAATCGTTTAAGAAATTCATTCATTCCATATTGCTGCTCACTCCTTAATTTATTGAATTTTTCATCCATTTTCGCGACATGAGTCTCCACTGTACCCATAGAGAATTCCAGAGAGTTAACCTTATCAGTATTAGTTACCCTTGTTGATTACGCAAGCTTCAACGTGACGAACTTGGCTCTAAGGCCATTAAAACGATCGCAACAACCGTTCGAGGAATCGAGAACTTCGCGAACATAAATGGAGGGGGAATTAGACGAAATTGGGGAAGAAATCAGTTATTTCATTCAATATGAGTTCTAAGATCTGGTTCAGGGTATAACCCCGGGTATATATACCCGACCCATTCTAGAAACGGTTACACAAAAATAGTAAAGTCGCGCTTGCGACTTATTTGTCTAACACGTTTAACTAACAAGATTAATACACTCTATTAATTTGCACCCCTTCAACGCTGCTGACTCGCACTCATTTCATCTGCATGTACTGTCTCGCACTCATCTCATCTGCCTTTACTCTTTTGCCTCATCTACTCTTCTGCCCCTACTCTGGTGCCTCGCACTCTTCTGCCTTTGTAACATTTACTTGGCCAGAGGAGAGGCGACGTGGATTGGGGGAAGAGGTGGTGCGAACCAACTGTGTGGCGGAAGAGGCGACGCGGCGCGAAGAACGGGACTAAGAAGAGGCGGCGCTGCAACGTTCGTGGTTGCAGGTGAGAGCAGGCGACGACGGCGAAGCGGTTGAAGGTGGCGGGCATGCGTGCACGACGACAAACAAGTGGCGCGGCTGGCCCAACGACGGTGAATGGGAGAAGAAATTGGAAATGAGAGAGAAGAAGATATTGGATGTCCCTAAAAGAAAAATAAGACCTAGAATTTGAAGAGTTTGCTTAGTCAAAAGCCTTCTCGAAAAATGGAATGAGCAGTACTAAATTAATGTGAATGCTGCAAAGGTATAAAATATAATTTTCAAAAAATAGGTATCTGAAATGGACTAGTATTTTTACCCGAGCGATGCTCGGTTTACAAAATTTGATTATATTCATATAAAACATAATTTTATATGAGACAATCTCGTCATTTATTATATTATACTACATAACTCACAACTTTGTGTAGTTTCAATTTAATAGTAATAAGTTTGCCAAAACAAATTAATAGTAAGACTCCATTTTAACAAAATACTATATATGAGTATAAAGTTATTATTTTTATTTATGCAATATAAGGTTTGATTTGTCAATTTGATTAAAATATAAGATACTAAGATCTAGCAGTTAAATTTACTTAAAAGATATACACATAATGTTTGAAAATAACAATACAAATTTAATGGAAAAAAAGATAATTTACTTAAAGCATTTACATAGTTTGAAAAATAGCAATACAAATTTAATGAATAATGCCGGGGAGGCACTTTTAAGCATGCTACAAGAAGCAGAAATAAGAGGGTCGTTGAAGCTAGCGTTTGTACGACGAGAACTGAATTTTCCTACGACACTAATTTATGCGGATGACATCCTCATCTTTTGTAGAGCAAGTAGACAGAGCATAAAGGCAATAAGGGATGTGCTGAACAAATATGGGAATATGTCGGGCCAAATCTTCAATCCAGCCAAGTCATGTGCCTACTTCGGAAAACACGTCAATCAAAAAACAAGATATACTTACGGGATCAGTTGGGTGTGAAGATGGGACTCCTCCCGTTTACATATTTGGGAGCGCCAATATTCAAGGGAGCCCCCCGGGCAGCACACTTTCGGAGCACAACGGACGAAATAATGTCCAAATTCACTACATGGAAGGGATCGACCCTCTCTTTAGCCGGACGCGTGTGCCTGGTGAACCATGTAATCACTTCTACATTGGTTCACACCATGATGGTGTATAAGTGGCCTCGGTCACAATTGAAGAAGATCGAAAGCGCAATGAGAAACTTTGTTTGGACAGGGGACATTAGTCGACGCGGAATGTGCAAGATTGCTTGGACCAAAGCAGTATCTCCTAAAATCGAGGGTGGTTTGGGAATTAGATCTATTAAGTGCGCAAATGAGGCCTACAACCAAAAGATTTCCTGGCAACTTCTCACGAACTCGGACTCGCCCATGAAGTTCCTTAGAGCCCGCTTCACCCCGAGGGGTAGGGCAAGGTCCACTATGGTAGCCTCCTCAATATGGCGACACCTAAAGCCGCATGTTGAATACATAAAAAAGCAAGCACGTTGGGTGTCGGGAGCGGAATCAAAAGTGAACTTTTGGTTAGACAATTGGCTGGGATATCGTATTGCGAACAGAATTGGAATACTATAAAACAGTAAGAAGCATTTCCAGTTCACAATTTCAGATTATTTGATAAATGGAATATGGCATCTGGAAGCGACATTCGTGGAGAATTTTCCGAGCATTGTAGCAGACATCATGGGTTTTTTATGTGCTCTAGGAGAGGATTACAAATGCTGGCCCCGATCCACTCAAGGCAACCTTACGGCAGCCATCGCCTACGATCAAATAAGACCATCATATCCGGAAGTCAACTGGGGTAGGTGGATTTGGGCGCCATACATTCCGCCTCAAAGATCAACAGTCATATGGAGAGGAATACGCAATGGACTCCCAACTTGGGATCGCCTACGCCGCTACGGAATGATAGGGCCAAGCGTGTGCCCACTGTGCTGCAAGCACGAAGAGAATTTGGATCATCTATTCGGCAAATGCGGCCTATTCAAGCACACAGTCGGGCGGATAATGGATCTTTTTCAGGTCCAACTGAGAGTGGAGGAAGGGTTTACACATTGGATAATTCAAGCAGTAAACAAGACTTTCAGCCCCCAAGTGACAGCCATTTGGCGCATAAGCTGGGTTACACTAGTTTGGCAAATTTGGACATGTAGAAATGCAGCGATATTCGATAACAGAGCATGCACGGCAGTCGATGTTTTCACATCAGTTTGGGCTCATATCCGTGAGACAAACAACGCTTTGACGAGACATATGTACAACACACCCTCAGACCTGAAGATCATAAAAGAATTCGGGTTCCCATGCAATTGCCGAAAATCACCGAACATGCTCTCGGTTCGCTGGACGCCGCCGATGAATGGAGTGATTAAAGTGAAGGTTGATGGAGCGGCATCCGGGGCCCCAGGAAGGTTGGCGGGGGCAGGGGTAAACAGAGACAGTGATGGCAAGTTCGTAGGGGGTTCTCCATGAAACATGGAAACGGTTTTGCTTTCGAGGCGGAAACTCTCACGGCACTACAGGCAATTAATATTGCGTTTAGGAGAGGCTGGAAAGACCTGTGGCTAGAGTCGGACTCTGAATACGTGGTCAATTTCCTCCATGGAACAGTGACGAAGACCCCCTGGAAATGCGAAGCTTTGTGGCAAAGAGTCAGGGCAATGCTCGGAGAGATGCGATTTAGAGCAACACATATATATAGGGAAGGAAATGCAACAGCGGACAAGCTTGCAGCCATGGCAGTGGAAGAATTCATATGGTGGGACGCCCCGCCGGAGCAAATACAAGAACATCTTCTTAAGGACTTAACCGCGGAATTTTACAGGTTCAATTAACTTGTTCTGCTTCATTTCGCAATGTTAGAGAGGTCTACCTTTTTGCCCTTGACTTTGGTTTTATCCCTAAGGAGGGTTTTCCGAAGCAAGGTTTTTAACGGGGTCCCGATCTCTTGAACGACATGTGTTCATATGACTTTAGGTTTTTCAATTATATAGGAACTGCAATTATAATAACTTAAAGTTATTACATTGTTTGAAAAATAACAGTTAAATTTAAGGAACAAGTTGTTTGATTTTATTTTTTCCCTGAAGGACAAATAAATTGGATTGTGATTTCAATTTTTTACTCAAAGTGAGAAAAAACAATCCTTTAAAATGAGACAAAATAACTAACAAAAAAAAAAAAAACACACAATTCACTTTAATTATAATTTGAAATAACAATTCGATCCAGTGTCATAAATAACTATTTATAAATAAGAGAAAACTAAAACGAAAAATTTAAAATTTCAAAAAATTAAATAAGGGAGTATATCAAATACAAACTAATTAAGTATGAATTTCATTGAATTACAAAAAATACACAATTCATTACTACTAATTATAATTTGAAATAACAATGGCAATGTCTTAACCACTTCTGAATAAGAGAAAATAAAAACGAAAAATGAAAATTTTCTTGAAAATAAGAGAGTATACCAAATGCAACTACAGTAAAATCTCTATAAATTAATAACCTTGGGACCATGAAAATTTATTAATTTAAAGAGGTATTAATTTATCGATAAATTAATATTTATTAATTAAAAGAGAGACCTTTAAAATTCAGCAAATTTAGTGCATATGTATTGAAAATAAATAAATTCATATATGTTTCATTGATTATATTCATGCATCATCCAATTCTTTGTAACTAATTAAATATATTTATTGTATACATGTTTACATTAATTTGTTGCACTTAAATATATTCATGCATGGTGAATGAAACATACTCCACTATATAAATCTCAATATGGAAATAAAATAATTCTTAACACCCAGCCATGTCTTCTCATCTAAAAAGCATCGCAAAATCATCCATGAATGATCAAATGTATGAAACATTATGTGAGTATACGAGAGACCATCTCACATGCACTCAAAAAGATTTACAAGAGTGGATTGATGAAAAATATCATTTGAAAGTTAGTCAAGGTACAATAGATTCATAATTTAGCAAATTACCATAATATTTATAATTGTAATTTATGAATTATTAATTTAGAGTTTTAATGGGACCTAATATTTATAAAGATATTTTCCGAAAAATTATTATTTTATTATCTTATCGAATCTGATGATTTTTTACAAAGCCCCAAGTCGGGACCGGAAGATTTTATTATTTTAAAGAGTTTATTAATTTATAGAGGTTCTACTGTATATAATACCCTACCATTTTAGCAAATTTATTCTTTTCGGAAACAAATGCCAAATCATTAAAAATAATAAAACTAAGCGAGCTATTTAAAAATTTGGAAACAATGGCCTATTCAGAGACTTTTAGCCTACTCAGGCCATCTCCAATCATCATACTCAAATTGCCACCAAAATTACCAATTTACAACTAAATTTGAGTTAAACAGTAAAATAATCTCCAATCATCAAACTCAAATTCTAATACCCTGGACTATCCGAGGATCCGTGGGTATATAGTGCTGAAGGTGGACATGATTAAGGCCTTCGACATGATCTCCTGGCAGTTTTTGGAGGCGGTTTTGGCTACGATGGGGTTCAGAGAAGACTTCATTTCTATGGTCCAGAGAGTTCTAGACTCAGCTAGGATCTCGATTCTCGTTAATGGGGAGCCGAAAGGTTACTTTTCTTGTACGAGGGGTGTTTGTCAGGGTGATCCTTTGTCTCCTTTACTGTTCTGTATCGCGGAAAAGGCTCTTGGAAGATGGATCGATTGGGAGACAGACAGAGGTAGACTCCAGCCCATTCGTAATTTTCCTCGCTACATCTTCTACGCGGATGACATCATGATATTCTTACAGGCCACAGAGGCTAACGTCAGGAACCTGCACTCCATCTTGCAAGGGAATGGGCGACTGTCGGGTTAGATCTATAGTCCTCCGAAGTCTAGGGTGTTCTTTGGGAGAGCCGTACCTCGGAGGTTGCGTCGTAGGACATTCAGGATTAGTGGCATTACTGAGGGCTCACTCCCCTTCACATACCTGGGGGTTCCAATCTTCCGCGGCAGTCCAAGGAAAGTGCATTTACAGCCAGTTGCAGATTCAGTCATAGCTAACTTTGGTAGGTGGAAGGGTAGCACTTTGTCCCTTGCCGGTCGTCGTTGCCTGATTAACTCAGTCATCACATCACAGCCTATTTGGTACATTCGACGATGGTCTAGAAATGGCCCAGTTCTTTGCTACGATAGGTGGAGTCAGCTATGAGGAACTTCCTTTGGAAGGGGGATGTAAACCGCAAGAATGGGGCTTGTTCGATTTCTTGGCAGCGGGTCTGTGCCCCTTTGGGGGAAGGAGGACTTGGGGTTCGTTCTATCTGACTAGCGAATGCCTCATTTCTCTGTAAGTTGAGCTGAAATATTCTTCAGAACAAATCGCAAGATACGGAGCTCCTGCATCGAAGACACTTTAATTCAGAGCACACGCTGAGACCTTATGGTAGAGTCTCTTCTATTGGACCGAGCCTTCGTCCGCATGATACAAGACTTAGAGATGGTTCGAGGTGACTGATCGACAGTGAATCCCGTGTCAGCTTTTGGCACGACAATTGGCTCGGTTATACTATCTTTGAGAGGATGGGTTTGCCTGACTGATTCGCTTCTACCCTCACTTTCACGGTTGGGGATATCTTTATGATGATTGTTGGCATTTCCCGAGGTGATTTATCATGATATTTACGGAGATTGTAAGGGATATCCTACAGATCACGGTGCTTAGGGGACCTGACAAACGTATTTGGGAGGGCTCTCTTTCAGGGGAACTCTCCTCCAACATGGCATATGATTTGCTCAGGTCACCCCTGCCCAGGCTTGGTTGGGCATCATGGATTTGGGGCACCTTTATGCCCATGTGTTGCTCCACTGCGATTTGGAGAGCGGTTTGGGGCAAGCTGCCCACGGCGGATTGGCTCTCGTCTTTTGGGATTCAGGGTCCGTCATTTTTGTGTGCTATGCCGCAGGGATTCTGAGTCGCTAGACCATCTGCTTGCCCATTGTCTATTCACATTGGAGATTCTGCGCAGCTTGACTCACATGTTTGGGGTCACGATTCACACAAGGGTCAGCTTCCTAGACATCTTTCTTCAGGCCACTAGAGTTCGATTGGGTCCGCAGTCTTTGGAGTTGTGGAGGGCGGGCTTCGTCACTGCTATTTGGGCCATTTGGACTCTGCGGAACAAGGTGATATTCGATGGGATTTTGCCCTCTATTAGGAGATGTATGGCTCAGATCATTTCTAGCATCAGGGAGGCCAACATCATAGCTAGTGGATATTCGGACGACACGGTTCGGGATCTACTAATTGATAGGGCTCTTGGAGTTTCGAGTAGATACAGGCCAACGAGACACGATTCATCTGTGATTTTGTTGCCGCCTGATCCGGGTTGGTACAAGGTTAACACGGACAGTAGAGCCTCTTCTTCCCCGAGTAGTCTGCATGCGGGGGCGGTCTTCAGGACCTTTAGGGGTTTCTTCGTGGCTGCGGTCGCTACTAAGGTGGGTTGGGGCCTCCCTCTTGAGGCTGAGTTGGCAGCGGTACTTATGGCGATCAAGTATGCACATGATCAGGGATGACACTTCCTTTGGATTGAGTCGGACTCGACACTCACGATTGACACTTTTATGAGCACCAATCCCTCTATTCCTTTGTGTCTGCAAGGCCTTTGGAGCTAGATCCACCCTCTTACGCATGACATGAACATCAAATACTCACACGTCTTCAGAGAGGCCAACCAGGCAGCGGATGCTGTGGCCAAGACTGGCCTTGATTATGTCTGGAGAGGCTAACCCCCATACTTTTTACTCTCATTTCTGCATAATAATTTACATATTGTTTTCTATAGACATTGACTTTTAGAGGAGTGTACCTTTTTCCTGGACCTGTGTTTTATCCCTAAGGAGGGTTTTCCAGGCAAGGTTTTAATGGCACTCCGGCCTCTGGCTCGACTTGTGAGCTTATGGTCCTAGGTTTTCTTTTCTTTTAGATGATCTACCTTTTATTGTCAAATTTTAACTTAATAAAAATATTTTAATGTTATCTTCTTATTTATATTTTATTAAATATTTTTTTATCATCAGATATATAATTTCATATTTATATTTAAATTAAATTAATTAAACAAAAAAAGTATATATTTAATATAAAAATATAAAAAACAAAACACCAAATTCAATTGCATAACATATAAATTACATCACAACTACAACAAAATGTAATACTTAAAAATGTTGATGATAATTGCAGGGGGATCATCACAACCCTATTAACACAGGGAAATACTTGGGGATACCTTCATTAGTAGGGAGGAAAAAGAAGGAAATCTTTCGCTACATTAAAGACAGATTATGGACAAAGCTGCAAGGATGGAACAAGAGAAACCTCTCCAAGGCAGGAAAGGAAATCCTCATAAAAGCTGCAGCGTATTGCATGACCACATTTCTCTTGCCATCGACGCTCCTCGATGAATTCCACATTATGCTCACCAAATTCTGGCGGGGGAGTAAAAGAGACAACTCCAAGAGTATGAACTGGCTAAAATGGGACAACTTATGCTTGAGTAAGACGGATGGAGGAAGAGGATTTCGGAACCTCCACGCTTTCAACCTTGCTCTCCTTGGTAAAATGGATTGGCGCCTCCTCACAGACCCGAAATCGTTAGTGTGTAAGGTTCTCAAAGCTCGATACTTTCCGAATAGCGACTTCCTCAATGCTCGCCCGGGTTGGAACCTGAGTTACACATGATCGAGCATTCACGCTGCCCAAGAAACTGTTCGAGCTGGGCTCTGTCGGAAAGTAAGCTCAGGGGATAATATTGACATATGGCACACCCCCTGGGTTCGTGACGAGAGCCACTTCTATGTAACAACCCCAGTTATTTCCGGCCTGGAAGATTTGAGTGTCTCGACACTCATCGATACTGATAATAGGGTATGGGACCGACCACTAATACAAGAACTTCTACCGGATGATTACGCCCGCATAATAAACACCACACTACCGCCTGCAGTGGCCACATATCGTATGATGTGGAACTTGGACAGAAGCGGCCTATACACGATTCGATCGGTGTACAAACATGCTGTCCGGGCATTGCCATCCTCGTCCCAACTACACGAAGGAGACTGGGGCCTCATCTGGGGACTAAATGTCCCCCCATAAGTAAAGGACTTTGCTTGGAGAGCCGGGAGAAATGTATTCCCAAATCGATCGAACCTCTTTCGAAGGCATGTGATCACAGACAACACGTGTGTCATGTGCGCCTCTGGCGCAGAAGACAACTAGCTTACCTTTGTCGACTGCGATTTCGCCAACACCTGCTGGACATTGTCAAAGTTGCAATAAAAAATCGAGTCGAAAATAGGAGATGCTACTAGCTTCCACGAACAACTATTCAAAATTCTGAAAAGCCCAAGCAAGCCACTCGCGGCCAATTTTGCCATGGTCTTGTGGCAGATATGGAAAGAAAGAAACAATAAATTGTGGTCGAACACCTGCGCTACCCCAGCTGAAGCCGTGCATCTATCTGCTGCATACTGGGTGGGGTGGAAAGCGGCAAATGAGGGGAAAGGGCGGATACAACAGACAGGGACCGCGCGTTCAAATCTCTCGTGCGAAGCGTGGCACCCGCTTCCCACAGGTTGGCTGAAAATTAACATTGATGTTGCCTTCTTTGGGGAAACATGCGAGACTAGGGTTGGTTTTGTTGCACGTGACAATCAGGGATTGTTCATTAGAGCAAAATCGAAACTGTATCAAGGAATCATGAAGGTGGAAGAGGGCGAAGCAGCAGGGACCGCAGAAGCATTATTTTGGGCCAAATCTCTAGGCTGGGACAACATTATATTCGAGGGAGATGCAAAAACAGTGATCGATGCAATCAATTCCTCCTCCCTTCATAACACAGTGCTGGGAGATTACATTGATTATTGTAAAACACTTCTTAATGCTTTCAATAACGCATCTATTTCTTTCGTCAAAAGGGGTGCTAACGCGTTGGCACACGAATTTGCACGAGCCTCCCGCCTTTATGGGGAGTCTCACTGTTGGAGTGACCCTCCGGTGTTTGTGGACGGGCCTCCCATAATTTCGTGTCGTTGCAATAATATATCATAGATTGCCTTGGTGTCGAAAAAAAGATATATAAATTACATATTTCTAGCCATTAACTTTCAAAATTAAAAAAAATCTTCTCAAAGATGTTCAATCAATGCATTTCAAAGTTCGAAATTAGCATCTGCATCTCTGATTTTTTTATGTCGGCGAAGAAAATCTTGAAATCTTAAAGTTTCATTACTTGCCATTTCTACATTTGGAGTTAATACTTTTCTCGCTTCTTATAATCGGAGCCCTGATATCAAGTTCGTCCTCAATAATCATATTATGCATTATTATGCATGCAGTATGTTATAAGTTCTCATCAATCTCAATCTGAAAATCCATCCACTTCATTTGGACAATATTTTGGTAATATTTAAGGGTCCGGAAGTAGTCAATCTCAATATTATTAAAATTCGTAGTATTTATGTTTAAGTTGTATTTCATTTGCTTATTTTTATTTACGTATATTGTATTAAATTTAGTTAATATCATATTGTATTTTATGTTTTTATCCTATTTTATTTTGTAATTTCAATTTATAATATGTATTTTTATTTTCTATTGTATTTTATAATTTAAATTATTAAGGTTGTCTTACAATTAAATTATATGTGAAAGTGTGTGTGCGTGCGAAATCAGAGATGTTGTCTGTCGTGTTGGCACTGTCCAGACAACACTACGCAGCGTAAATTAAATTGCACGTACTGAAAATAGAAGTATTCCAAATTTGCGTTGTTCACTATATAAAAATATGTGAAACGATTACAACCTCTTAGAGGCGTACAATAACACTACAAAAGTGTAAATGATTTACTAGATTCTATGAAACTATCTCCCTCATAGATCTATGCATATAACCTAGTAAATAAGACTATGTTCAAACACACTACTATTCAGGTTTACAATAATGTGAAGAACTACAAGAAGAAACAAGGATTTTCCTAACTAGAAGCGTATAAAGCTTTCTATAGACTAGTGATCGATTTTAGCTTTTCTTCTTGTATATCTTGTGTTGAGGCAGCTACTGTATTTATAGGCTTCATGGACGAACTGCTCTCAACCCCTATGATCATCACATCCGTGAGATCAAGCGGTTACAATAACTTCTCTCCACCACTCTTTGAATGTAGGACTTGCTATATCATGTCCAATAACTTCTCACTCCCACGCAGTGGCATGACTTGGTGTTGCCCACGTCTTCTAACTGCTCTGGGGACATCATTAGACAGCAAGTGTAAGATCGGAGTTAGTGAGAAAAAGAAGGGTAAATTCTGATGTTGTCATAAGTGTTGGGAACATTAAACACAACACTCGGTTGTTAGTGTTGGATCATTAAACAAAACACTTATATCAACATCAACATCAACAATATGCTTTCAATTTTTAAATATTTCATAATAATTAATCATAAAATTTAAAATTATTTCATGAAAAAATATAAACGAGAGTTTTGGTCCTAGGTGGAGTATGACACAAGTGTATGGGGGGGGGGGGAATGCACTTGTGTATGTAAATTTTTCTTTTTAAAACAGATTAACCTATCAGGGAAGTTGTCTGACAGCTACTCTGAGTGAGTAACTTTAATAGATAACCAGTCTACTGAAAACTATGAAGTGATCAATTGGATAACTATCTAAAAGAGTTGTTAAGTGCGGAATGTGGTTGACATTTTCTTTGAAAAATACTCCAAAGTTAATTTCTGAAAAACCAGTTTATCAGGGACTTTGTCCAAAAACAGTTTGACTTAACTTTGCTGAACTTAACTCTTTCAAAGGAATCTTTGTATGCAATGTGAGTTAAAAATTAATACAGTAAGTAAATAACACAGCAAGTTATAGTGGTTCAGAGACTCAAACTCCTACATCCACTTTCCCTGATTGAACATGATAATTCCTTAACACCTGGAATTAACTTGTTTTATAGTGCCAATGTGCAATGATCAACAACACTCTCTTAGTGCTTTGATCCCTAGGACAAACTAAGTCCTAGTGCTCAACTTCTCTGAGTTAAGATTGTAATTCTCACTTAACAGTCCTTAACTCCTCACTTCTACAACAAACACTACTTCACTTAAGAGGTAAGGGTTTGAGTTTTGGTTCCAACTAAGTGAGATATCCTTTACAATAAGAATAGTGTAAAGGGTTAGGATATCTCTATGCTAAGCTTGGATTTTACAATGTTGGCTTAGCTAGAAGTGATCAGGAAACTTGGGAATGTAAATAATGAGTTTTTGTTTCCTTGAATGCTTGATAGTAGTTTGATAGTAGATTGTTGGATGCTTGAATCCTTGGATCACTTCTGTTTTTATAGAGCAGCTTGATCATATATCCGTTGAAGAGATAAATTTTCAAATTGTCTATTTGCAGCTCCATTGAAACGGCTATGAGAGCTTTCTTCTATTAACCACTGGGTAAGAAGATTCTTCAATGGTTGCTTGAATAAATGTGTTGACTTCTGAAAAATGCGGCTGAGTAGACTTGTGCCAGTTTCCAAACTTGCACATTTTCCAAAGTTGATTTTAGCAGAACTTGTACTTTTTCAACGGTCAGATGGGACAAGTACTCTGAACATTCCTGCTGCATGTGGAATGTTCTTCCATTCATTCAATTCTTCATTCTTTAATGCTTCTAAGTCTTCAATGCTTGCTCAGGCTTAATGGCTTTAATGCTTCATTAATGTTGTCTTCCGAGACAGTAACATTCAATACTTTTGATCTTCTAAAACTTCAACTTGATCTGTCAAAGCCCTTATCAGTACCTTTTTAATATCAGTTCAGGCTACTTGCTTGAGCTTTGATCATTCAGCCATGTTGTCCTATTCAGTCATGCATTCAACAAACTTGATCTAATATACTAAGGCTAATAAGCTGCCTAATATTTCAGCTTTGGACAACTATCACTAAACAATCCAACAATTCTGAATATTTAGACTTAAGCAATTTTTATTGTCTCAACTATCCTGAGACAACTAGACTGATATACTTGATATTTATCTCAACTAAGCTGACCATCATCATTCAGGGGTTTTGGTATCTTAATCAAAATCAATTTATTTTTCAACAGAGAGGGTAAATTGACAACAAAAAGTAAATTAAGTATACAAAAAATTTGAGTAGAGATTTGAGTTGGTGGCAAATTTGCCTCCAAAAAGAAAATTGTGGCAAATTGCCACCAACTTCACAGCAGCGTTGAAGATTAGATTTGGAGGCAAACAGAGTAATTGATGAAGCGTTGGAGATGCCCTCAGGGCAGTCATGGGTATCTATAAATATATAATACATCAATGACTTATCATATTTAGTTTTGGTGGGAAGCTTTTTGAACCGTTGATATATGTTGATGAAATCTGGGCCTTCGGATCAATGGCCTCAAATTAGGAACCGTTACAATTGTCCATCTATTTATTCACATTTTTTTGTAGTTTATTCTCACTTTTTCTCTCTTTTGTTGTATTATTATTCTAGGATAGAAATAAATTATGCATTTATCTATTTTCTATAGATATAAAATTTATTTTCAATTTTTTTGTTTATATTTGTGAAGCTTGAAGATTTATTCAGGATTTTGCGGTGATTGTAAGATATATGAAGATTGAATTAATCTTGAACATTTATGAAGATTTTCAACTAATTTTTGAAGATTTGTTGAAAGATAAAGTATAGGTTTGAAAATTTTTGTATTAGTATTTCAATGTGAATGCAATATTAGTAGTCAATTGTCTTATTCTTAAAATCATAACAAGTGTGAAGAATCGATTTTGAAATGTTGAAAATGTTTTCTACTTTTTTTATATACATGCATGCAATTCAACTCACGCGTTTGAATTCATCTTCAATTTGTTTCATTTTAGTTGCACAACTCAGTTAAATGTTTTAGATACTTTAACGACCCTCTTTTGATATTCATAGTTTTTAATATCATTATAATCATAAAAATCATTACTGACAAGAAAAAAAAAAAGCAAAAATCTCAAAAAAAAACTTGAGAGATTGATTACAATTGATTAATCTTCATTCATCGCTCGAATCAGGACTCCATCTATCTATCTGCACATTTACTTTGTTCATGCCACTTTTGTACCCAATAATTACATTTAATAAAACAAGATATATAAGAAATCTCGATTAGATAGTTTCCCTCATTACATTTATTTGACTAAATAATTTTTACTAAATTTACTCGATTAGACTGTAAATAATTACTCCCTCTGTTTCATAAAGTTTGTCGCATTTGATCTTAAATTTTGTTTCAAAAAGTTTGTCGCTTTTCCTAATTTTACCAATGATCTCCCTAAATTACCCCTATTTTTTGGAAATATATTAATGACCTTTTTTTTAGAAAGGTCAAAGGAATGGTGGAAAAGGAAGGTGGGAAAAAGAAAATGAAAAGGAGAAGAAAAAGGGAAAAATTAATGAGGGGTAAATGTGTCAAAAAAATATGTTCCTTAATTCTGTACAAAATGAGAAATGCGACAAGGGGTAGTTAGTATATACTCCCTCCGTTTCATAAAGTTTGTCGCATTTCTCATTTTGTATAAAATTAAGGAACATATTTTTTTGACAAATTTACCCCTCGTTATTTTCTCCCCCTTTCTTCTCTTTTTCCTTTTATTTTTCTACCTTCCTTTTCCACCATTTCTTTGAGTCTTTGACATTTCCAAAAAAAATTGTAATTAATATATTTCCAAAAGAATAGGGGAAATTTAGGGAGATCATTGGTAAAATTAAAAAAAGCGACAAACTTTTTGAAACAAATTTAAAGTCCAAATGCGACAAACTTTTTGGATCGGAGGGAGTAGGACATTTCACCTATAAAAACTCAAAATAAAGACAAAATTTTTAAAAGTTAGGAAAGAGGACACTTTGATTTATAAAAGTACAATTTTAACCTTCCTTTAAAATTAAAACCGAAATTTGCATATTCAATTAAGATAAAATATTAAATTTAAAATAGGAGCTGATAATATATTAAATTCTTGGAAATCTCGGTCATAATTGCGTTCGAAATTTCAAACCTTCCTAATAAAATAAAATATTAAATTAAAATAGGAACTGATAAAATATTAAATTCTCGGAAATCTCGGTCATAATTGCGTTCGAAATTTCAAACCTTCCTAAAACAGAGTTGGAGTATTGGAGAATCTTCTTTCACAAAAAAATAAAAAAATACATATGATGTAATTAATTCAGTAACGTGGAACAGATCGTAATGGAATATATGCGCACGTATATGTCAAACAAATATGCACATTGTGATATGTGCAGTAAGAATGCAAAATACACCATTTTTATATATATTTATGATTACTACGATAATCATAGTATTATTACGTGAATCATTTGTTTATAGATGTTATATATAAAAAGTATTATTATAATATTGACGTGTACATATTATGCAAACGTGGATATCAAAATAAACGATTCATTTTAGAAATTGTAAATTGTAATTATAATATTATTTATAGAAAAAAATTACCGTTGAATATCAATATGTTTTAAAAATGTCAAAAATATATTGTTGGTTTGGATTACGTGAGATAATTGTGGGGAGTAGTGGATATATTTAAAATTAATAATATTATATTAATGATGATTGACTTAAAACTTGGGGATTGTAACTTTCTATGAAATGAAACTGGTAATAACTGCCATAATTATGATTGGTAAATTAAATGATGATTGAATTAATTAAAACTTGTGGGTTGTAACTTTCCATGAAATGTAACTGGTAATAATTGCCCATAATTATGATTGGTAAATTAGAATCTTTTAATATTAATTTTATATTTGTATGCATTATTTTAATATGAGATTCATTATTCTGGTAATGAAGACATATCTAATTAATGCATATATTGAAATATATGCTAAATATTTAGAGCATATGTGAAAATATACGTTGCATATAAACTAAGATTGTAAACCATATGCAAAAAAATATCATCTAAACAAACAAACAAAAAAACATACGCAATGTCAACACGATTATCAGGTATATTTGACAATTGAGTCTGGGATGCAGAAGCATTAACACGATCATCACTGATTGCCAAACTAACGCCCAAACTTTGTGAATTATGCATATCAAGTACTAAATTCTTAGACTGTGTAGAACAAACATAAACTTCAATTAATTTTTCCGATGAAATCTGGCAAAATTCAACTAAACTAACCAAATCAGAATCAGATGATAAAGAACAATTCTTTATGCAATCAACAGAATAACACATGCCTATCTTAGAATTCGATAATATGGGTCACATATCGATTATTTCATTAACAATGTCTTCGAACTTTGAAGATTGTTGAACACGGATCAACTTGGTTTTATCCTCGAATTCGAACTTTAAAATCACAGCATATTCCATCTCTGATTCTGTAAATTAGTTTCTCCAATTAACTCCTTCAATAAAGCCCTAAATCGCATAATATAAAATAGTGACGATGCAGAAAATATTGAAGATCAGACTTTATGAATTTGGAAAAACCATGAACTAAACGAATTATTGATTATTGCATTAAGACAACACCAAATAAAATTGCATACCTTGATAATGGAATGATTATCGGATGAGATATTGCAGATCAAACTTTCTGTATTTTGGGAATTTCGTCATGATCGCCAGATTTTATGTATTTTGGGGCAGTGATCGCGTATATCATATGGAATTTGGGTATCGAATTATTGCGTATAGCATATGAGATTTGGGTATCGAATTATTGCGTATAGCATATGGGATTTGGGTATTGAATTGTTGATTAGGTATGAGATATCGAAGATTGGATAGTTCACCATGGAATGATTTTGTTATGAGATATTATGATTTAAAATTTAAAATCTAATTTTATATTAAATTGATTTAAAATTTAAAATCTAATTTTAATTTCTATTATTAGTGTCTTTTATAAGCATAAAGGGCAATACTATAATTTTTTGTCTTTATTTCTAGTTGTGTCTATAGGATTGTCCCTTATCTTAGTTATAGGATTGTCCCTTATCTTAGTTAAACTCATGCGACAAACTTTATGAAAGGGAGGGAGTGATAATTTACTCAATAATTTTTTTCTTCATAATCACCTCCTTAATAATATACTTAATACACATTTATGATTGAAATTAATTTAATTTTTTCTCCTTAATCACTCCATAATAATATACTTAATACACATTTATGATTGAAATTAATCTCAGTTCGTATAAAACCTATGACTTTGTACATATGGTAAATAATGAATAATAAAGCAATAAAATTTTTCAATTTACAAAAATAAAATTCTCATAATCACCTTCAATTAATTCTCAATGATTTGTCATCTAATTTTTTAGAATGATTTATCATCTAATGTTTTTAGTATTACTCTGGTCATTAATTAGTTGAATAATTTTCGTACTTGCTCCTCCAAATTTATAAATAATTAAGTATGATAATTATATATGATTTGGTAAATAATTAATAATAAAGGTATAATTTACCAAACCTAGAAATTTTTTCTCCATTTCTCATCGGTGAATGTTGAGAAATACTTTAGGCCTCAATTAATTATTTCCTTAAAATACGCAGTTTACCTCATTTTTTATATATGACAAATTACATTTAATTGACTAAATCAATTTTCACAAAATTGAGTTTTAGTGACCGAAATTGTCATTATAGCTTCTCTAACTAAAAACTTTTAATGACAGGAATTGACTTTTAGTGACAGGTCCTGTCGTTAATTCTCAATTTCCTGTCACTATAAACTTTTAGCTAGATAAGTAATAGTGATAGGATTTTGTTACTAAAAATCAATTTTTTGTAGTGTTCACTAAATTTACTCGATTAGACAGGAAAGAGAACATAATCACTCAAAAGTAGTGGGGGACCCACAATCCAAGTCACAGGCATGCATCGAAATTACACCAAAAATGGTGGCATTTAATGAGGAAATTCAGCCGCGTGAAAATTCAAATTTGGGCCCCAGATCAGAACCTTGTAACTTGGGCCAGGAAAATTTAGAAAAGCCCATTAGCATAAAAAGCTTGGACCTAAATAAAACGGCCCAAATTAGTTTGCAGGCTTCACGTGGCACAGAAAGTATTAACAATAGGCTGGCCGAATCGTTGTGCTCCGCGACCCAGCGCCCAACTGTGGGCCCATCAAACACTACCCAAATCTTGGTTAATAATTCAGAAACGAGAGAAGATGTCATCGAAAATTCTGGAACAGGGGGAGAGAATCAAGTGATGAAAAATCAATCACATCACCAGAAGGGAAGTGGGAAGTCGACACACACCAGCAAAGAGGGAAAAAAGAGAAATCTCAAGAGTGGAGACCCAAATTGGGTTAACACAGAAGAAGACGCTTCAATCATGGAAGAAGTAAACGAGGCTTGGGAGCTGGGATCAAAAATAGGGCTCGCCGAAGGGGGATCGGAGGCTGGCATCAAGAAACAACTCATAATACTGGTGCGAAAAGATAGGGAAAAACGCAGGGCAAGTCAAGAGGAAAGGAAGGGGTGCTCAAACAAGGTTAGTAGATGAAGATTCTAAGCTATAACACAAGAGGTGTGGGGGGGAAAGAAAAAAGACGGGAAATCAAAGAACTGGGGTACAAATTAAAAGTGGATTTTCTATGTATACAAGAATCAAAAGTGGAAAAAGTGGAAAGGGGCTTATGTAGAACTCTATGGGGAAGGGGAGACAATTTTGGATGGGCAGCGAGAGGATCCGACGGTAGATCCGGAGGCCTGATCTCCATATGGAACCTGGATGCCTTCCAAGATAGTAGTAATTGGCATACTAGAGGTGTGCTAGTGGTAAATGGGTTTTTGAAGGAAGACGGAACAAAATGCTCAATTGTAAATGTATACGGACCAACAACGATGGAGGCAAAAAGTGAACTATGGGGAGTAATTACAAACATAGCTGAACAGGCTGAGGAGGAATGCTTATGCGTGATAGGGGATTTCAATTCCATCAAATGTAGCAGTGAGAGAAACGGAATGGGAAACGGAAATGACAAAAGAGAAACAGAAAGCTTCAGCGAGTTTTTATCAAAGAGTAAATTGGTGGACTTGAACCTTGTCGGCTGCAAATATACTTGGTACCGACCGGACGGGACATGCAAGAGTCGGCTGGACAGAGGCTTGGTCAATAACGAGTGGCTGGGAAAATGGCAGGAAACGAAGTTAAGAGGGCTGTGCAGAACGATATCAGATCACTGCCCACTACTCGCGGAAACTGGGGGCCTCGATTGGGGACCTAGACCTTTCCGCTTCCTTAATTGCTGGCTGGAGCACGACACTTTTAAGCCACTAGTGAGAATTAAATGGCAGCAATATCAGATAAACGGATGGGGGGGGTACATCTTGAAAGAGAAGCTGAAACTACTCAAGCAAGACATCAAAGAGTGGAACCAATCAGTGTACGGACATATTGACTCCAAGATAGCCTCAAAAAACAAAAAATCGAGGAACTCGACGTGATCGATGATGTTTTCGGCCTGGAAACAGCGGAGGCAGACCAAAGGGCAAACACTTTCATCGAGCTGCAGGCTGACATGAAGGCCCGAGAAGCGATTCTATTCCAAAAAGCAAATACGAAATGGGTTGTTGAGGGTGATGCGAATTCAAGATTTTTCCACAATCTAATAAAAAGCAGGGCATACAAGAACAACATCTCGGGCCTTTGGATTGATGGGAAGTGGGTGGAGTCGGTTATAGGCATAAAAAGAGGGGTACATCAATTCTTCAGTAAACATTTTGAGGCCAACCAAGGACACAGGCCCAGACTACCACAACAGATGTTCTCCAGTAAGTTAGACGAGGTTGACAACGCTGTCTTAACCGCCTCTTTCTCAGTGGAGGAGGTCAAGGAAGCAATATGGTCGTGTGATGGAAGCAGTAGCCCGGGTCCAGACGGATTCTCATTCGCCTTCTTCAAGAATTCGTGGGAGACTATTCAAACGGATATTATGAAAATGATGGAAGAATTCCATAAATTCGGGAAGATCGTGAAAGGCCTAAATCCCTCCTTCATAGTCCTGATACCCAAGAAGGAGCAAGCTCAAAGATTAGAAGAATTCAGGCCAATTTCATTGATCGGGAGCGCTTACAAAATCATTGCAAAAGTGTTGGCAAAAAGATTGAGTAAGATCATTGACAAGGTAATCTCAGATAACCAATCAGCTTTTATTGGGGGTAGACAAATTATGGATGGCATCCTGATCTTGAATGAGGCAATAGAAGAAGCAAAGAGACACAAAAGGCCGAGACTATTCTTCAAAGTCGACTTTGCCAAAGCCTACGATTCAGTATCGTGGACGTTCCTGGACGAAATGCTTGAGGGACTGAACTTCAATGAGAAATGGAGAGCCTGGATAAAGGAGTGTGTCTCAACAGCCACAGCATCAGTGTTAGTCAATGGAAGCCCTTCAGGAGAGTTTCAGCTTAAGAGGGGCCTAAGACAGGGAGACCCCTTATCCCCATTCCTGTACCTAATAGTGGCAGAAGGTCTGAGCATGATGATAAAAAGGGCAGAGGAACAAAAATTGATCCAAGGGGCGGAGATCGGACGAGACAAAATCCAGGTAACTCATTTACAATATGCAGATGACACGGTGTTTCTTTGCTCAAGAGATCATAAGAATGTCAAAGCGATCAAAGCTCTATTGAGAAATTTCGAACTGCTGTCCGGATTGAAAGTGAATTTCAACAAGTGCTCTCTATCTGGGGTACTAGTGTCGGAGAGTGAAATCCAACAATGGGCAGCAGAATTGGGATGCGCAGCAACCTCAACTTCATTCACTTATTTGGGAATCAAGGTCGGCTGCAACCATAGGTTACATAGCTCTTGGAGGGGCCTCATCCAAAAGATCAAACACCGACTGGAATCGTGGCAATCTAAGCACTTATCCATGGGTGGACGGGCGACACTCATCCAATCTGTCCTGTCTGCCATGCCTATTTACTGCCTATCATTTTTCAAAATACCAAAGAAATCCATCAAAGAAATCAGGAAAGTACAACGCAATTTTTTGTGGGGGGGTAACGAAAACAAATCCAAAATAGCTTGGGTAAGTTGGGAGGAGATATGCAAAAGGAAAGAAGAGGGGGGGCCTGGGAATTAGAGAGTTAGAATCTTTTAACCTAGCCTTGATAGGGAAGTGGGTATGGAGATATCTAGAGGAGGGGGAGAGGCTGTGGGCGAAAGTATTAAAATCACTATATGGAGGATTAGGCGCAATAGGGTCGACGAGAGCAGCCGGTGACAGCAGGGGAAATAACAAAGCCTCAGGGTGGTGGAGAGATTTACTAGCACTATATGAGGGGGAGGGGGCAGAGAACTTAAGGGACGAATTCGAGGTGATAATCGGGGATGGGAGAAACACTCGATTGTGGTACGATATATGGGTGGGAAACCAAAGGTTGAAGGAGAGATTCAAAAAGCTTTACCAGTTGAGTATCCAAAAACATAGGCTAGTAAGTGAGATGGGCGAGTGGGAGGGGGCTGAAAATTGGAGATGGAATTGGCAGTGGAGGAGACGATTGTCAAATAGGGAACTTTTATTGCTTAACGAGTTGATTGTTTTGATTGACAGGAAAACTCCGGAGCAACACAAATCCGACTCATGGAGATGGATGCCTTCTCCACAAGGAATATATTGCACAAAACTAGCCTACGAAAGAAGACTCAAGGCCAAAGAAAAGAACAGGGTTCAGCAGGCCCCAACGAGAACATTCAAGAAACTTTGGAGAAATTGGGCCCCAAGAAAAGCGACGACCACAGCATGGAGAGCCATCCATATGAGATTACCAACGGCGGACAAATTAGCTGAGAGAGGCATAAACTTACCTGCTGAAGCCTCAAAATGCAAACTCTGCAAGGAAGCGGAAGAATCTATTCCACATACGCTGTTTACCTGCGAAGAAAGCCGCGGAATCTGGAATGAAATGCACAATTGGCTGCGTCAACAGGTAACACCCCACTGGGAACCGAGCACAAACTATCTGCAATTCCAGGGGCTGCTGGGTGGAGGGGATAAAAGGAAAGTGGCCTCAACAATATGGATAGGTGTCGTGTGGAGCATATGGAATTTGAGGAATGATATATGTTTCAATGAATGTAAGCTGGACAGAAGAAAAGTAGTAGAATCCATCAAGCTTAGGCTGAAATATTGGCTGGGTACTAAATTAATTAAAGTAAAGGAGTGCCCCACAGATGCTTGGAGGAATAGCCCAATTACTTGCTTCGCAGGAACCTAAAGCAAACAAGTTGGGAAGGGGGGCAACAGTAGAGAAAGAATGCAGTAGTACTAGGAATATGTATAAAATCCCTCAGATACGTGATTTGTAAGGGTGGGTACCCCATGTACCCAGTTTTTACAAATAAAATATTTTACTGATCAAAAAAAAAAAAAAATTAATTCACTCAATAAATTTTTTTTCTCCATAATTTATATAAGAATTTTTAATTTATGTTAAAAGACATTTCAAGATTTACCCTAATAATATGCTTAATTGCAGTTACTAGATTGTTTAATGATTAATTACTAGTACATTATTATAGAGATATAATGTATATCAGTACTTTAAATTTAGGTTAAAGAAATTTCTAATGGAAGTGTATAATTTATTCAATTATGCATGTATAATTTATTCAGTCCATTTACGAGATTGAAATTAATTTCAGTGTAATAACTATGACTTTGTACATATTTTGATTAAAATCTTCCACTAAAAAAAATCTCTCTATTTTACTAATCGATCAAAAAACTCTGAAAAAATACATATTTTAGTGTAAGAAAGATGAAGAAACATTAACAAAAATTGATGAAAAAAATCCTCACAGTCCCAAGATACAGAGAGACACGAGAAGAGATAAATAGATTCACCCCAGGGGGCTGTTACCCGTTTGGTACCATTGGTTCTCAACAGCTGTTACCCGTCGTGTTTACCGGCGATTAGTTCTCAACAGCCGTCCGTCGCCACTGGTAAATTGGGTGCCTTTGTGATTTTGTTTTGAAAAATGCATTTAGAATAACAAGTAAGACTCTATTTATTTTTCAAGCTTGACACGTGTTCAAATTTGGACGCGCGTCTTCTAACAATTAATGTAGACTCTTCCATCTTTCTACAATGAATAGTAATGAAACATTTGTTTACAAATATTGGTCCAGGCATTTCAATTCTATTAATGACTACTTTGAGTTCCACAAATGAATTCTAACAAAAACAAAGTTACTCTAATAAATAAAATATAGATTGTTGTGGACACCCTAAAACGTTTTATGCAATAATATAACATTTGTATTTATTATTATATACTATTAAGTTAATAATGTTTAAACATTATATAATATCAATATTTATACTAATTTATTTTTATGTATACATATATAAAAAGAAAGTAATTTTATTATTTCCCTACTAATTCTTGGTAATCAATAATGAAAATAGTACTACCTCCCAAGTTAAATTTTACATTTATTATTTACGTGTGAGTTGTTTATTGGAGTACTATTAAAGAGATAAAGTAGGGTATAAAAGTCTTTTGAATAATAAAGTAAATAATAAAATATTATGAGTAATAAAGTAGAATGATAAATTAATTACATGTAATGTAATTTTGAGATGTTTGAAAGATGTATTTTAAAGTGAAAAAGTGTTTTATTGACAAATAGGAAAATGCACCATCTAAATTTGAACATTCATTTTTAGCAAATACACAATCTAACTTGGGACGAATAGAGTAATTATTATTATTACAACCACCCATTGCATATGACACTATTGTCACAAATTAATTGAAAATTAGTTAGATGTCTAATTCAATAATGAAAAGATAATAATTACTATTTATTGCAAATTAATTAAAAAAAATAGTTAAATGTCTCATTCAAATATTTAATGATAAAAATTACAATCATAATTCTTGCAGATTAATTCGCTCCATCATAAAATAAATAACCATTCTTAAAAAATATGCCTTTATTTTAAGTTAATTGAATTATTTTTTATTTTTTATCATTGTGTTAAATTGTCTAATTTGAATTTTCAGTTTATCCTTGCAGTTTTAATATATTCAACTATTAGTGTATGACCCGCGTATTACGCAAGTTGAAATAAAATTTTAATACATTTAATTTATTAATAAAAAAATATTTTAAAAATATATATACTCCATAAATTTGTAAATTTATTATTATATTAAAATATAAAAAAATATTTTAACAAAAAAAAAAAAAATATATATATATATATAACAATAATTGAGCAGAGAATTGGAAATTTATTTTTAAAAAAAATCAATAAATTAAATTAAATTAAAGGAATATTAGTACAATTTCAAAAGTTTTTTTTTTTTTTTGGAATATATAATAAAATTAAAATTATTTAACATTCTAATATTTAATAAATGAAAATTTCAAAATAATATTTCATCCATCCCATAATTTTTAAATCCTTCGAATATACTG
Source organism: Galeopsis tetrahit (assembly GCA_963675135.1). Lineage (NCBI taxonomy): Eukaryota > Viridiplantae > Streptophyta > Magnoliopsida > Lamiales > Lamiaceae > Galeopsis > Galeopsis tetrahit. Next base: position 34,070,828 of record OY776127.1, read on the forward strand.
GGATTTGTTATTAGATTTTTTATATTTTTTTTGTAAAACTTCTTAGATTTTTTTTTTTAATTCTTTGAATATGCAGTTCTATAATTATGTTTTATTTAGAATTTTTAAATATCTATGTATAACTAAATTTATATTTATAATATATATACATGATTTTTAAAACTCATAAATTAAGTAATAATTAATATTAATTTTTAATTCAACTATTTCCATGTTAAAAACATTAGATCTCTTCAAGATAGTTACAGAATCTTCTAAATCTTTAAATGTAGAATAAAAAATTGAAAAATGGACGAAAGAGAATAATTACTCCAATTTCCTGTCACATTTATTTTTAATATATATAAAATAATTAAAAAATTTATAGGAATATGTAAATCTAAACTTTTGACAAATAGGAAAGAATATAAGAAACTTACCTGATTTAATGAAAATAAATTAAAAATTTTAATTGTTGACTAATACACAAAATATTATATTTCACAACCCACTTGAAATATTATTTTACACCCCAACAAAAGGCTTAAATATAGGCAACTAAATAAAAAAAAATTGAGAGATAAGAAAATTTAACGGATTGGTGTGAGAGCTGGTTGTTGCCCTTTTTTTTTTTGGCGATATAATTTGAGATATGTTATCAAATCTTTTTTTTGAGTATTTTAAAATAATATATATGGGTATAGTAATTAATTATTTAATATTAATTTAAATGAATTAAAATAAAAAATTTGAAAAATATATGATATCTTATCTCAAATACCTATCCATTATATGTGGAGGAAAGTTAAATATTATGTCCATTATTAAATCTATGTTACGTTTGGCTTATGAATTATGATCTTGCAGTAATGTGCATCAATCTAAATTATATAATATACTTAATTTCATTATTCATTAAGAATATTTTCAAAACATCCGAAATTCTACCCATTTTTAGTTAAATGATTGAGAATAAATGCAATCGATTAGTATCCATAAAATTCGAATAAAAGATACATTATATTTTTTTTGTCAAAATTAACTTCCTCTTACATCAATAAAATTAAATCATTCCGATTTAAAAAAAAAAAACTAATATAATAAATGTTATTTGAATAGATAAGTTTTCATACTCCTATATAAATTCTCATTAATTTGTCATAATATAATTTATAAATGATACACAACTTACTTAATTAGAACATTATATTTTTTAAGAGAATGAAAAAATATATGTACTTCTATTTAAACTTGATCAATTATAAATGCAATATAAAAGATTCGCATGAAATAATTTACCATCATTAATGTATGTACGCTTTACATATATTGTTACTATAATTTTGATACTAATTTGCAAAAATAATGGAATTAGTTACTATTTAATTGATTGTAATTAGTAGCCATAAAAATTATAAGTGTCAATATTTCTTCTACTAATGTTTAGCAAAAAAAGTAGGGATTTGTAACATCATACCAAAAAAATCGCTCCTTATTCTATTCAACAACCAAAATATAATTAGAATCCTCAATAGATATATTGTAATTTGTATTTAACTTGATTTATCAAGTTCTTAATGTAAATATGGTCAACTATATTTATAATAATTAACATGTTTTTATGTAAATATAGACTTAGTCAACTATTAAATAAAAAAAAATGTATATAGATTTAAATATGTGCATGAAATTATGCTTGTGAAATTAATTTAATATTAATATATATACATGTGTGATTAAGTTAAAAAATATTGAACCAAACATAATTTATGGAGAAAATTAAATATAGAATTAGTCGCATTATTTATTTTTTGAATTTATTTATTTAATTAATGTTTCTAATGTTTCTTTAACATTAAATAAATTCAAAACTTCAAAATTTCCTGTTACTATAATTATGGAGATAACAAGGGCTGAATTTTATCAACAAAATTTTATGTAGTTTAAGAATTAGAGTTTATTTAGTAGTCTTTTTAAATTAATAATCAAATTAAATCAAGATTTAAAAAATATATAATACAATTGATAAAAAATTGTAGACAAACTTTTGAGGAATATGCAAACTTTTAATAAATTTTGGAAAAGTAATAATAAAAATAACGCAAAAACTTATATGCAATATTGCATACATGCAATATGACTAATTAAGGTAAATTAGGTCAAAATTCGTGGGTCAACGCGGGTCAACACGGGTCAAAGCGGGTCAACCTTAATTAAAATATTTTTTTTCACTCTAATATATTATTATTTTACTACATGACCAAAATTATGTTACCACAAGAACTAAAATTTGTCACTACAAGGTTAAAAGTGTATTACTACAAGTCCAAAAATATTCTGGACACTTATTTTTTGGGGGCAAAATTACTAAAATAATTTTGACATATTCGGCTACTACATGACTAAAACAATGTTACTACAAGACCAAAATTTTATCACTACAAGGTCAAAAGTCTATTACTACATGTTCAAAAATATTCTGGAGACTTTATTTTTTGGTGAATTTTTCAGAATGTTTTGATATGTAGTATTAAATTTTTGGCCTTGTAGTGGTAATATTTTGGCCTTATAGTAACAATATTTTGGTCATGTAGTAAATCACCTGTTTGCAACCCGCGAATTTTCTGGACAACCCGGATCCAGGCTTATGACCCGCGAATTTTTTAAAATTGACTTAATTTGACTTTTGGACTTAGGGTTTTGACTTGCCTAATTGGGATGGAAGGCATGTATGCAATATTTCACATAAGACTAACCCTAAAAATAAATCAAGATTGATGTTAGATAAAGAATATTTCAATTAATAAAAAAAATTGAAATTGCAATTGCAATTAAAAAATTTAACGCCCCATTTTAAATTAGTCACTCTTTATCTGTTTTAAATTAACATATTAAAAAATTCAAGAAATCCATTTAAATTAATATTCTATTATAGAATTTTGTTATACTCAATTTAAATTAATTTAATCTAAAATACAACTAATAATTAGCATAATAATGTTCTTCTCTATTTTTTATAATTTTTTTTTAAAATCATTTAATGTTTCAACCATAAATCAAATGAATATTGAGTTGATCTATTATTAAATTAATTTATCTATGCAAAACAAAACAAAAATACAAATATTGAAAAAAATTGTGAATCTGTAAAAATAAAATAAAAGATTCACCCAAAAAAACAAAAATAGAGGTTAAACAAATATTGAAAAATTTGTGAACCTTGAAAAAAATAAATACAAATATTGAAAAATAATAATGAATCTTCAAAACAAAATAAAAGATTCAAAAAAAAAAAAAAAAATAGAGATTAAACAAATATTAAAAAATTTGTGAATCTTGCAAAACAAAATAAAAATAATATGCAAAACAAAACAAAAATACAAATATTTCACCATGCACAGAAGACAAAAGAAGAAGGAAGAGATGCACGTTAAACATTGAAAATGAATTTGTGACTAATATAAAAAATAGGCGAGAGAAAAAAAAAATGAAAAAGAAAAAAAAAGCCAAAAAAAAAAAAAGGAAAAAAAAAAAACAGACATTGAGAATGAATTTGTGACTAATATAAAAAAACATGTGAGAGAAAAGGAAAATGAAAAAGAAAAAAAAAAGCCGAAAAAAAAAGGGAAAAAAAAAAGAAAAAGAAAAGGAAAATGAAAAAGAAAAAAAAAAAAAAGCCGAAAAAAAAAGGAAAAAAAAAAAGAAAAAGAAAAACAGCAGCAAAAAAAAAAAAAAAAAAAATTGAATTGAATAATATTTATAATATGTAAAACAAAACAAAAATACAAATATTTCACAATGGGCAGAAGACAAAAGAAGAAGGAAGAGATGTACGACAAACATTGAGAATGAATTTGTGACTAATATAAAAAACTGGCTAGAGAAAAGGAAAAATAAAAAAAACTCTTCAATTTATGATAAATATATCTTCAAGATCTTCAAAATCTTTGTGTGAATCTGATTAAATTTTCAAGACGGGACAAAAGAAGAAAAATACGTAAGAAAAAAAATTAATACGTAATAAAAGAAATTGTAAAAAATATATAATACAATTCATAAAAAATTGTAGACAAACTTTTGAGGAATATGCAAACTTTTAATAAATTTTGGAAAAGTAATAATAAAAATAAATCAAGATTGATGTTAGATAAAGAATATTTCAATTAATAAAAAAAAATTGCAATTGCAATTAAAAAATTTAACGCCCCATTTTAAATTAGTCACTCTTTATCTGTTTTATATTAACATATTAAAAAATTAAAGAAATCCATTTAAATTAATATTCTATTATAGAATTTTGTTATACTCAATTTAAATTAATTTAATCTAAAATACAACTAATCATTTAATGTTTCAATCATAAATCAAATGAATATTGAGTTGATGTATTATTAAATTAATTTATCTATGCAAAACAAAACAAAAATACAAATATTGAAAAAAATTGTGAATCTGTAAAAATAAAATAAAAGCACAGACATTGAGAATGAATTTGTGACTAATATAAAAAATATGCGAGAGAAAAGGAAAATGAAAAAGAAAAAAAAAGAAAAAGAAAAACAGCAGCGAAAAAAAACACAGTAAAAATTGAATTGAATAATATTTATAATATGCAAAACAAAACAAAAATACAAATATTTCACCATGGGCAGAAGACAAAAGAAGAAGGAAGAGATGTACGACAAACATTGAGAATGAATTTGTGACTAATATAAAAAACTGGCTAGAGAAAAGGAAAAATAAAAAAAACTCTTCAATTTATGATAAATATATCTTCAAGATCTTCAAAATCTTTGTGTGAATCTAAAAAAAAGAAATTGTAAAAAAAAAATTATGATGGTTGAAATGAAAGAGAGATGTTGAGTTTATATAGAATAAACCTTAGAAGATTATGCCAAAATTTTGTTTCATTTTAAATTTTAATATTCAAAATTAATATGAATTTTAAGATTAATAAATAAAAAAATTAATAAAGAGGGAAATTAATGAGAAAAATGAGATTTTGAAATAGAGAGATTTGAGAAGAAATAGATTGTGATAAACCAATCATTTTGCGACACGTGGCTGTTGAAATGTTTGCAAATATATTATTTAAAAAAAACTCTTCAATTTATGATAAATATATCTTCAAGATCTTCAAAATCTTTGTGTGAATCTGATTAAATTCTCAAGACTGGACAAAAAAAGAAAAATACGTAAGAAAAAAATTAATACGTAAAAAAAAGAAATTGTAAAAAAAAAAAATTGATGGTTGAAATGAAAGAGAGATGTTGAGGTTTATATAGAATATCCTTAGAAGATTATGCGGAAATTTTGTTTCGTTTTAAATTTTAATATTCAAAATTAATATGGATTTTAAGATTAATAAATAAAAAAATTAATAAAAAGGGAAATTAATGAGAAAAATGAGATTTTGAAATAGAGAGATTTGAGAAGAAATAGATTGTGATAAACCAATCATTTTGGTGGCTGTTGAAATGTTTGCAAATATATGATATTAAGATTAAGATTTATGTTAAAATTGTTATTATAATTATATAATTATTTTCATATTTTTATTAAACATCTTATAATTTTTACTAAAATATTTTTATATGTATAGAGTTGACTAATGTTTTTAAAATGTATAAAGTATGTTAGTGAATTCAATGTAATTATCTCATTTAATTCTTTTATTTATCATTACTCCAATTTTTATAATGTTCACATTTTTTATGCAAAAACGGTTTTATACATTAGAATAAATGATATCAATTTTGACGCTTTTTTTTTCTCTATTTAATTAACCAAAATATTAACTTATTATCTTATCTAGAAAATCTCTATATAATATTCTACTACTATTTGATTATTATAAAACTAATTTTAAATAATATCTTTTAATATTATATTATATTTCTTATAATTTCTTTCATTATTTTGTATATAAACTTTAATATTATATCATTATTTATGTAACTTTAGATCATTTTTAATAAAGTTATTTTTAATTTTTATTTTTCTTTAAACGTTTTTATGATATTATTGGTGGTTATTTATTACTTTCCTCTTTAATTTTGTTTAACTTTAATTAGTATTTATATTTATACTATAGTAACTTATACATGTATCATTGCTTAATTATTGTTAAAAACAATAATTACTCATTAAGAGTATTTAATTCTTTGTTTCATTTTCTTCTTAATCTTTATAAATGTTGTTCTTTTAGCTATTCATTCATAACTTTTAATTCTATACATTCATTTTATCAACTATTTTTTTTCATCATGTATTCGTTTAGTTCTATGAGATATACAAGTTAATTTTCTACGCACGTATATTATCTACTGGTAAGTATTTATTTTGATTATATTTTTTTTAATATTTTAGCGATATCTTTTTGTGTTGTGTTCTAATATAAACATTTCAATTGATACGTAAAATTATATTTATATAGATTTATGATCTATGATAAAATTAGGTTTTCTTAATTAAGTGAAATTGAAGCATGTTAAGTATATTTTATTATTTGTTTAAAAATATAATTTCTAAAACATAATTGGTAACAATGTTATTTGTAATAGGTGACATTTCATGAATGGTCAAAATTGATTGTCAAATAAGTGTAGAAAATATTAAAAACAAAAATATTAAAAAACAAAAATATAAAAAACGAAAAAAAATGTTAAAAACCATAGGAAAACATAATTGGGGAATTCCCTAGGAATTTTGCACTTGATTTCAAATTTGAGTGTCTTTTCCAACATGCCAGATACTCAAGTTCAAGGATTTCTTCATTTCTTCTATGATAGAAGACGTATCTTCTATGTCAAATTTTTTTCTAATAACAAATGTAAATTCGACCAAAGATTTTTTCAATGGAATATCAATCGTAAGTTTTTTTTAATTTTTTTTTATGTTAAATATTCATTTTCTAAGTTAAAATTTTCAACCAACAGCCGGTCAATTCGGGCATCAACATGGAAATATCGAGGAACTGTCTTTGGTTGATAATGTTGAGGATAATGTTGCTGAAGATTTGGAGGATAATTTTGAAGTATCTGCTAAGTGTAAAAATAATGGCTGGATTTACCGATTGGTTAGTTTTTAACTTATGTTTTATTTACATTTTAACTTATAATTTTTTTATTATTTAATCTATCTATTTGTTCAACTATTTTTTTAGGATCTACCAAAAGATTCTGTTCGTTTGTTTGGTACTGAGTCTGACACATTTATTTTGACAAGCGATTTCACTGACCGATCATATCCAGTATATTATAAGCATAGAGTTATTCGAGGAACAAGTCCTATGCCTCGATTACAATACACTTGGAAGAATGTTGTTGAAGACTGTTATATCAAAAAAATAATACAATTGTTTTCAAGAGGAGTAATGTCACGCCCCAAATCCGAAAATATTGACCTTTCAAAAAGTAGTTAAAATAACTAATTTTAAACGCGCCAAAAATTGAATTTTAAACCTACAACGATAAAGTAAGGGACGCAACAACTATTACATTTAAATCACGTTAAGCATTGCAGCGGAAACTGTTAAATAAAATTAAGAAATTCATAAATAACTCATCAAGCAATTATCCATAAGAATAACCATAATTAAATTAAATAAACATGCTTGAAAATAGTCCTTTAATCTTAAATAAATCATCGTCTCCCATCACCACTCCTCGCCAACCTGAAATTGTAAATTGTTGGGGGTGAGCATGCAAGCACACTCAGTGGTATTAAGTCATTCAATAGTTAATGCTAAAAATAAATAATCAAGTAATTGCAACTTAGCAAATAACATTCACATTGCCACATATCTATACTTTGCCATTGATACTTTGTCAACTTTGATACTTTGCCATTGTAACTTTGTCAATAGAGTTTTGTGAACCATCGCATGTTTGTGGACCTTCCCAAAGCCAAATTAATGACTAAGGTATTCCCACACGTAGACATCGCATGTTTTGTGGACCTTCCCAAAGCCAAATTAATGACTAAGATAGTTCCACACGTGAGCACGGCGGGTTAACACCCGAAGACCCGTCGGTCCCGGACCCCATCTGGAGCCCCTGGCTATTAGATAACTTTGCCACAAACTTTGCCAATATATAATTTGCTTTGCCAATAGAATAATATACTTTGTCAATAGAATAACATAGAATGAATTCACATAGTAACAATTAACTCAAACATTTATCTAAAACATTAAATAATGAATAACATTTGCAATAGAGCTCTACAAACCACCGTAGAGATTAAAGCAATTAAAACCCACCTCGATAGAAGCTAGTAGCCACTAATGATACATGAAAGCCTTGCACGAACTAGTTCTCGTAATTGTCGTCGCCTTGCATTAATTATCGTGTACATCTAATTAGTATAATATCCGAGAAATAAAAACACTCGCGTGGCGATGAACTAAAATAATTAGTCACTAACTTGAAAATAGTGAAAGCCGAATTGAGATAATTAAAATTCATGAATCATAATCCTAATTTCCCAAATCCAGTGTCCTAGTTTCAATATAACTATTCTATCATCATTCCTGACTTATATTTTGAGTAAACAATTGTTAGTGTAAAATACATAGTTTAGAAACCCAAGTTACAGTACATATGCACAGCAATCAAAATAAAAATAACCAAACTTCCTATAAGTTAATCGACTGACGTACGTACGTAGTAATAATAATAATAATAATAATGATAATAATAATAATAATGTTTTACAGATTATATTATAGTAATAAGAGAAAGAAGGGGTTTAAGCATTTACAAATATGTCATCACAAAAGGCTGGAATTAATAGATTATATAAATTGATAGAGAATTGAAAAAGATCATTTGGGAAGAAATATTATGTCGCAAAATTCCAGAAACTTGAGCTGCTCTAATTTTCTTAAATTGGAATTCTAATGTAAGAAATCTTAAATTCCCATTTGCCATCGCAAGAAGAATAATTGAACATAACATGCTTGGCTAAATTAAACTCAACAACATACATTTGTGAGAATAAAATAGGATTTGAGAAAATACCTCTGCAACAACAATGGTGAGAACAAAACTGTAGAGACAAGGAGAACGAAGCAAAAGCGTCCAGAAATCCGTCAAGTGGGAAAGAATATCAAAACAATGTCTTTTCTATATTTTCTTCTTGAACGTATATATGCGTGTGGGAGAGAGAAAGAGATGAGATTGATTTATATACTAGTAGAAAATGAGAATGGAAGAGTCTCCTATTTATCATGAACAACCGTTTCTTTTCCCCACCACTAAGAGAGTTTAAAAAGTGGGATAAATGATAGTTATTAGGATTAATTTTAAAATAAATAGACTTAATTAAAATATTAATTGCTAAATAATTAGATTTTGTAACGGGGTATTACAAGTAATGAGCCGTTTATCCGAGCTAATGGTTTGAAGCATTTCAGATTTTATTTGACAAGATGGAACCTTTGATAACATTTTTTCTACGGTTAATTCTAAATAAATACACCAACTTTAGTCTCAATATCAATTTAATCACGATATTTACTATTATTGTAAAAAATCTCAACCTTTCATCGTGTTGCAATTAGATACACATTTTTTCTTCGGCCAACAATTGATGACATGACTTGCCGGAACTTGCCACGTGAGATTATTACACATATTATTTTTTATTTTCCACATCAAATTACACTTTGTAGAAATAAAAATAAAACTTTATAAAAATAAAAATAAAACTTTCGCTTCATCTGCGCGCCTTCTTAGTTTCTCAAACTCAAGAGTTCTTCTTCTGCGTCATTCTCACTTTTCACTTTTACAATAAAAAACTTACCCTCATAGCTTCGCAAATCAATACATCCATGCCTTTGTTTTTCATTTTTCTTCAAATATGACAAACATATAACATGACATTTTAAAATCACTATATATGTGTGCTAAAAAAAATCAGTATAAATGACCATAAATACAATCTTACATGCAATTTCTTTGGACTTTTGAAGTCTGGTCCTTTGCCCCCATTACATTACATAGAGAGCAAGTGTGAACAATGAGGTATGATCACCGTTAACTTTGGTGAGAGGAGAATACTTGTATATATAGTGAAGATTACAATAACTGATTTACATGATTGTAGAGAATTTAAATATAATTAATGTTATATACAAGGAAAGTAGTTATATACAAGGAATGAGTCAATCATTCCTTAATATCCCTCGTCAAGCAATGCGTGGGATGAGGAAAAACGCAGAGCTTGGAACGAAGGAACTCGAACGTCGGGCGAGGAAGACTCTTCGTGAAGATGTCGGCGAGCTGAAGATGAGTGGGGAGAAACTGAGTAGACAATTTGCCAGAAGTGACGAGCTCGCGAACAAAATGGCAGTCGATGTCAATGTGCTTCGCCCGTTTGTGAGCCACTGGATTTTGGCTGAGAAAAAGGGCACTGTTGTTGTCAGAAAGTAGGACGGGGCGAGCAGGTAACGGAATGTGGAGCTCACCGAGCAAGGAAGTTAGCCAGACCACCTCGGCAGCAGCGTTGGCCAATGCACGATACTCCGATTCGCAGCTGGAGCGAGCAACAGTGGACTGTTTCTTAGCACTCCAGGACACCAGATTTCCACCTGATGCGTCGAAAAAGAACGCTTACAGATATAGGCCGTTCTCTTACGAGCACTATTAATCACGATCTTAATCACTCGTTCGCCTTTTAGCAATCTTCGCGTAAATCTTCTCGTAAGTCCGAAATTGACCTGCAAAAGTACACCGGAGGGGGCCTCCGGCGTAGAAGCTCCGACGCTCAAGTCAGATTCGATCGTCGGCGAAATGAAAGAGGAATTCCCCTGTATATCTAGGGAAATTCCAGAGAATATAGTGGAGTTTCTTCTCCAATCAGTGTATATTTTGTATGAAAGTATGTATTCTGTAGAAACGTATCTGTATCGTAAAGAACTTAATTCAGAATATGGAAAATAACCTTCTTTATATACCTGGCCCCTCTCTGCGGAGAGGGGATGACTTCTTCTCCCTATATTCTTGGTCCATTCCCAAGAATCCAGCTTCCAAGCCCCTGAAGAATCGGGCTTTCCCCTGAAGACTCGGTTTTGGAGCATATCATCCCCTATTTTCGTGGGTTTGACTCACTCATTTATCTTGACTAGGAAAGAGTGATTACGCGTTCCATATGTGGGCCTGATCTTTTCAGGCCCAAAGGCTATTAATTTCTCCGTATATGGGCCAAAGGCCCAATTCCCCTGATTCCTCTAATTTCCCTACTCGAGCCCAGGGGGTGTATTAATCCTGTTTCTTCAGTATATTAACCTAATCACAACTATCATAACTTATCCCGTTTCCACGTGTCGACTCCTCCGAGAGCGACATATTTATCTACATCAACCACTCCCCCCTACTCTCGTAAAATACCTCAAATTTATGAGAGTAGAAAATAACAAGATGAATTAACCTGAACACCCCTTCGTACAGATCCTCGCCACCTTTCCTTCAATACTCTCTTCCATTCCTGGATACACCCAAGTTCAAGTTTCAGAGAGTGTATCATGTCGCCCTGGGAAATTATATCCCTCTCTGAAACCCTTGAGCCCTAGGGAGCTCAAAACTCTTTAAAAATTCCCCACTTCAGGGATATTAGGTGTTATGGCTCGTACTCTGAACCTTAAGGACTCTTAAGTGGCTAACACTTATCACTCAGAAACTCTCAGCCATATCCTGGCTCAATATGGTTTAGATCTCAAACCTCTCGGACTCTTTAAATGATTTACACTCCTCAAAATCTCCAACTATACCTTGGCTAGTTCAATCAAGGTGGTTCATACACTGAACCTCAAAATCTCATAAGTGTTTCTCATTTACAATCTCATGAGTCTAGTCGCGCGATCTTAAATCGAAACAGTTCATCTCTTTAATCTCAGAATTTTGAGGGGCTCTCTAATTCCCCTCGGCCTCACTCTCCGATCGTAAGAAACTTTAATCCTGCTTTTATACCTCTGAGTTTTCCTTTGGATGGCTAGGGTCCTATATCCCTAGTTTTGAAAACCTCTTATGACTCTGGATGTCATCTATTTCCCTCAAGCCTCGAGGGATATAATGGGTAGAGCTTCTTCTTTAATCATTTTGGGAACTGGACACCTGTTGGGTCATAGAATTACCAACACCATTTTCTGTTTCATATCAAGGACTCTCGCAAATATATCAGGAGTTGGGTTCATATCAAGAACCCACGCAAATATCCCTCATCTTGAACGTTTTTCGACTTTCCGTGTTTTATCTCTGGCCCCTGAAAGCTCCTCAAAGGCCCCTATCCCTCTTTCCCCAGTGAAACCTTCCACTGGGTCAGTTGCTAAACGTATAAGGTCTTCTACTGAGAAGGCCCTAGTTTCCACTCTGCCTCCTGCCTCTGATGCTTCCAAAAAGAAGAAGTCCAAAACCAAGTCCTCTTTACCTTCTTCGGCCAATGCTACTCTTGATGCCCCTGGGGATATCAGTGTTGATCACCTCATGGCCTTCATAGATCGACATACTCCTATCCCTGCTGCCGAAGCCCTTAATGCTCTGTCCTCAGAGGACTGGATTGTGCATTCCGCTCAGAGTTTTACACTGGTAGATTCTCAATGTACATATTGCTTTGAATGATTAATAGGAGAAAATATAGACATCTTACTTCTTGATGTTGTTTCTTGTGGAGTTTGGTCTTCTATTCTCCAATGTGTCTGAACGAGCCCTTCAGTCCCTTCAACTGGTGGATGATCTCCACAGCCAAGTAGAGTTGGAGAAGGTGAAAAAGGATATTCTCGAAGCAGAGTTACATGACGCTAATCAGAGGTGTAAAGTACTCTAAACAACGCTTTCGGGGGAGATTTCTTCGCTGAAGAAAGAGTTTGGTAAACTGGTTGAACAGCTGGAGGTTACTCTTCCTCAGGCTGGTATGAAATTGTGCATAGATTCCCTGTTTACCTCTGCCGCAGGTCAGAAATTTCTAGGTACCTTGCATCGGGAGTGGCTGAAGGCCTTTCTCCAAAGTAGCAGCCTTTTGGGGGCGATGGGTGCATATATCCCCCATTTCATTGATCATGGATTTTCCAACGCCGTGGCTGAGCATTCTGCTCCCGGATTTAATGGTCAGTATACTCATGCCCTCCGGTTGGAGGAACTGGACACTCCCCCTAAGTTCCCTGGAGATGCTAAGGAAGACATCAATATTCCCTGGTGGTTACCTGGGATGAGGAAGGCGGTCTTGGAGTTGAAGGGTGCTGCCCTGAAATTGGATGATCTTACACCGGCGAAAGATATGGCCTTCCCTATTCATGTGGAAAACCCAACTCCAGTAGCTACCGTGGCAGCAGGTGCTCTGACGGAGAAGGCAGAGGGAGGCGATTCCAGTGGGCGAGCTGAGGAGGCAGGAGAAGGTTCCGAGGGGAAGAATGATGTTCCCCTCTCTTCATAACTTTAATTCCCTGATAACACTTTGGTACTTTTAAAACACTTTTTATTTTGTTAAGGCCTTTAAGGCCCCTTTTGGTATTTTCCGGAGACTCCACACTCCGGGGTTTTTCTGTGGAGGGCTTAGGCATGGTGCCTTAAGTCTTGAATATTTCTGCTTTTCTTCCGCTTAATATCGTACCTGCACATTTATCACTTGCCATGCATATATATATATATATATATATCTCTGACTCTTGTTATTAGAGGTGTAACGTAATATTCGTCCTGCTTGTGAATTTAGCATGTTTTTATCATTTTCTTGACACGTAAAGGCTCTAAAGCTCCTAGAAGAACCTTAATGAGAAGATAGGATTCATATCCCTGCACTTAGTAATCTGGTAAGGCTTCTATTTTCTCCCTTAGTACTAGGGTCTTTAGAGATTATATCCTCCAGAGGTTAGGATCTTAGGGATCATCTTTTCCCTTAGGCTGTTTATACTCGTAAGAGTTAGTTTATACTCGTAAGAGTTGTTTATACTCGTAAGAGTTAGTTTATACTCGTAAGAGTTCGTTTATACTCGTAAGAGTTAGTTTATACTCGTGAGAGTTGTTTATACTCGTAAGAGTTAGTTTATACTCGTAAGAGTTGTTTATACTCGTAAGAGTTCGTTTATATTCGTAAGAGTTAGTTTATACTCGTAAGAGTTGTTTATACTCGTAAGAGTTAGTTTATACTCGTAAGAGTTCGTTTATACTCGTAAGAGTTAGTTTATACTCGTAAGAGTTCGTTTATACTCGTAAGAGTTAGTTTATACTCGTAAGAGTTGTTTATACTCGTAAGAGTTAGTTTATACTCGTAAGAGTTCGTTTATACTCGTAAGAGTTAGTTTATACTCGTAAGAGTTCTTAGGGATTATACTCTCCCTGAAGTTAAAGTGTTTATACTCGTAAGAGTTAGTTTATACTCGTAAGAGTTCGTTTATACTCGTGAGAGTTCGTTTATACTCGTGAGAGTTAGTTTATACTCGTAAGAGTTAGTTTATACTCGTAAGAGTTCTTAGGGATTATACTCTCCCTGAAGTTAAAGTGTTTATACTCGTAAGAGTTTGTTTATACTCGTAAGAGTTGTTTATACTCGTAAGAGTTGTTTATACTCGTAAGAGTTGTTTATACTCGTAAGAGTTAGTTTATACTCGTAAGAGTTAGTTTATACTCGTAAGAGTTGTTTATACTCGTAAGAGTTCGTTTATACTCGTAAGAGTTTGTTTATACTCGTAAGAGTTGTTTATACTCGTAAGAGTTTGTTTATACTCGTAAGAGTTTGTTTATACTCGTAAGAGTTTTGAGAGTCGCTAGGGATAGGGTTTATCGACGAGTTAATCATGTCTTCCGCTACTGTACCCCCTACTCCCCCTAGCTTTAGAGGCTGTCGTGGATAGAAACTTTAGGAATTGTTCCTAGGCATTTTCTATTCGAATCTTTATGAGCTGGTGTAAGTCTCTTTATCTTGCAATATCTCTATCATGTTATGTTTTAGTTTCCAAAACACATTCGTTATTTCAGCACTCATTATGCGGACCCCTAACAGTTATCTCATGCAAAGAATCACATGAATATCTCAAAACATCATATCTTATTAAATTCACAAACAATAAATGCAAGTCATACCTGACTCATGTCACCTGCCTTACCCCCTCTACCGAGAGGGTAAAATTACCCATCGAATTTCTCAGGGACTCGACGTCCCTCAACTGTTCACACGTGTACTCTTATCTCTGATATACCTCAAGGTCTTGGATACTCAACTCAATTTTAGGGAAACTCTTTCATTATGTTCTGGTTCAGCTTAAGAGTGACATGTAAATCTCCAGGCTCCTTTCGTACTGAGGTTTAATAAGATATGATCCACATGTGTTTCCCTTAACAACAAAATAAATAAATGATTAATCATTTGGTAATTGGCATATTAATCATATCTTACCCTCTGTATCTCCTACTCCCCCTAGCTTTAGAGGTTATCGTGAATGAAGATCTTTAATCACATAACTTTAGGTGTTTTCTTTTCGAATCTTCGTATGTTGGTGTAAATCTCGCTGTCTCTTCCAGTGAGGTTTATATAAACCTCGCAATTCCTCAAGGTGAGGTAAACCTCGCAGGTTCTCTAATCTTCTCTTGGCCTCGCGATCTTATAGTGTCTTTCGCTCCTGAATTAGGGTACCTGTAGGTTTATTCTGTCCCCTTTTCAGGGATATTACTTTCAGTCCTCCAGGGATATGGTCTTTGACCTTGGCCGTTCAGGGGTATTGCCCCACGGATATACTAAGTTGACTTCATAGCCAGTCAAGTATTCTCCATCTTTGGTCTTAGGCATCTTAGCCATCAATTTCCTGGCTATCGGAACATAACAATCACAAGTAATATGAATTAACTTATTACCTCAATATTCGTCTTCGCAATTGCGCATATCTCTCGTACGTTTACAACTCCTCGAGCAGGTCGAGGTTTAGCTTCATTGCACATGGTCTTTTCCTGAACTTCCAGCTTCTCAACGTTGTTTGGTTTCGCTCTTTAGGATCTCGAATCTCATAATAATCTGGGGGTTCTCCAAGGTTCCCCTGAACTCACTCTTTATTCTCTTTTGTAATCCTGCTCCCTCGGGCTACTCAAGCACCTCTAGAATCTCCAACTCCTCCTCATGGGATCATTGTTTATCAACTCTAATTTTCAGGCTTATTATTTCACTTTATTTAGGGCTGCTGGCCCTAAAACCCCTCAAACGCTCAAATCATGTTTCATCACTCTAAAAGAATCATCTCATGCAATATTGAAAATTCATTATCTTTTCGAAAATAAAACTTCATAGCATCGAACCAACAAAACAGATCAACTCCCACTCTAAAAGTAAAAAATAAGTGGATCATGCTCTCTCAAATAGTCTCTTCAAATGAAAATTACAATGAATATTCAATTCTCCACGTTTCATCATAAATGAGTATTTCTAGTACATGCAAGCTTCAAGGTCCTAAACGAGGACATAACTCAAGACATATCCTTGTTTAAAGATAAAAAGGTAAGAAGTAGCACTTTTCATTTTTTGATCTCAAGGACCTGAATAAGCTCAATCTATAATTTGAAATCATATCTAAAGTATAGAAACATGTCAATCATACACAATTTGAAAATAGTTATGCTAGCTTTCGTTTCCAGAACCATAGTCATCATCAATTCTCCCACATAAAGTAGTCATAGAACTCAACATATGAATCACCTACTCATGCTTCTAAGATTTCAAGTAATTCTCAATTCCAATATCATTTATAAAACATCTACATAAATCAATCGTGTAAGCTTAAGGGGACCCTTCTTAATTCAACGGAAAAGAGTAGCCTCGTATCATATATGTCAATTTCTTAAAGACATGCTCATAATAATATCTACAAGAATTAACACTTGTACTAACCAGTGGTACTAATGTACTCAACATATCTCTGCTAGCCCTCACGGACCTGGGCTCTTAGGTCCTGGCCAATTTATGTTCATATCTCTGGTAACCCTCATGGACTCTTAGGTCCTGGCCAATTTATGTTCATATCTCCGGTAACCCTCATGGACTGGAATACTTCATATCTCTGCCAGCCCTCGGGGACTGGAATACTCTATATCTCTCCAGAACCTCTTGCGTTTTCAGCACTCCCAGAGTTCTTAAGGATTTCTGGGCTGGACCTCCTCAAAATTTCTCGAAACAAAAAGGTTAAATAACAATTTGTACCAAGATTTAGTACGTGTTTTGTCAATATTCTAATGCTCATTCAATAAAAGGTGTATTCTCGTGCGAATATTTCCACATATACAATACGTCTCATATTTTCGCAACATATTGATTGAAACGATTAACATCCACGCTAAACTAAAAAGATTTACATCCTTCTCCACATCATTTATGCAAGTCATAGCATATAATAGTTTATCTCGATCCTATCTATCACAGATAAATTATTCTTCTCACTCACATTCATGCATATTGACGAGTCTCATTCAAGTATCAGATTAGTATCAATCAATTAGCCAAGACAATGCATGCTACCTCATATATCACATTTTTCAACATAATAGTCAGAAAATGACTGTTGATGCAAATATTATCACAATCACTTTTTATCAGACTACACACATGTTCTCATTATAGACTTATATTTCCTATACAAACTAATTTTTTCAGAAGTACTTAACACTAGATCATCAACAAAAACGTCTTTCAAGTGATATTTCAATTTCAATTTACATAAAGAGTGCATAGATACCTCCCTTAAGTTATCAAATACTCGAAAAGACTTATGAGATTCCAGGTATATGTTCACCAAACCCTCGAAAAGACTTGTGAGATTCCAGGTATATGTTCAGGTCATTTCTGACCTACAGCCTCAGTCGCCCTCGGGAAGGCTATAGGGGCTGGAGTGCCCTGGACAACCATCACCTTCTCCCTGGATCGTGTTATTATAACATTCAGTTGTTCAGTAGTCAATACCAGCAATTCTGAACCTGTAGCTGCTGGAGGTATCTCCCTGCTAGGTCCACTCCCGAGGGCTCTAGACATGTCACCCTCAGTAAGGATAGGAGTGTCTAGAGTCTCTTCCCTCAGATTCTGGACTTCTATTGGTGTAAGGGGCGGATTTTCCCCTGAAGGAACGAATGCGAGTCATTTTCCTGAACTTTCAACCAAATTCTTCGGAGGGGGAGGAAGGAAAATAGGTAGTGGAGTTCTTCCTCCCACTGGAATTCCCAATTCAGGTCGTATAGGGGAGGAAAATATATTCTTTCCCTCTTTAGTAGTTCGTCTAACAAGCTCATGTTCACCTCCAATAGTTAGGAAATAAATCTCACGTCTTAGATCTAGTTTCCCACAGATGGCGCCAGTTGATGCGTCGAAAAAGAACGCTTACAGATATAGGCCGTTCTCTTACGAGCACTATTAATCACGATCTTAATCACTCGTTCGCCTTTTAGCAATCTTCGCGTAAATCTTCTCGTAAGTCCGAAATTGACCTGCAAAAGTACACCGGAGGGGGCCTCCGGCGTAGAAGCTCCGACGCTCAAGTCAGATTCGATCGTCGGCGAAATGAAAGAGGAATTCCCCTGTATATCTAGGGAAATTCCAGAGAATATAGTGGAGTTTCTTCTCCAATCAGTGTATATTTTGTATGAAAGTATGTATTCTGTAGAAACGTATCTGTATCGTAAAGAACTTAATTCAGAATATGGAAAATAACCTTCTTTATATACCTGGCCCCTCTCTGCGGAGAGGGGATGACTTCTTCTCCCTATATTCTTGGTCCATTCCCAAGAATCTAGCTTCCAAGCCCCTGAAGAATCGGGCTTTCCCCTGAAGACTCGGTTTTGGAGCATATCATCCCCTATTTTCGTGGGTTTGACTCACTCATTTATCTTGACTAGGAAAGAGTGATTACGCGTTCCATATGTGGGCCTGATCTTTTCAGGCCCAAAGGCTATTAATTTCTCCGTATATGGGCCAAAGGCCCAATTCCCCTGATTCCTCTAATTTCCCTACTCGAGCCCAGGGGGTGTATTAATCCTGTTTCTTCAGTATATTAACCTAATCACAACTATCATAACTTATCCCGTTTCCACGTGTCGACTCCTCCGAGAGCGACATATTTATCTACATCACCACCCAAGAAGACCGAGTAACCATAAGTGGAACGATGAGTTTCCACACATCGAGCCCAATCGGCATCAGAATAGGCGACCACAGAGGAGTCTGGTCGGCGAGTGAAGGAGAGGCCGTAGTTGATAGTGTGCTTAACATATCGAAGAATTCTCTTGACTGCCGAGAAGTGGTCGATGGTCAGCGCTTAGAGGAACTGGCTGACATGATTCACCGAGAAGGATAGATTCGGCCGAGTGATTGTGAGATACTGGAGGGCGCCGACCAGGGAACGATAAAGCGTTGGATCTGAGAACGGATCACCAGTGCTGACAAGGGTCTCGCCGGCGGCCAAGGGAGTGGCAATAGGTTTGGAGTCTTGAAGTGCTGCTCGCTCAAGAATCTCACGAGCATATTTGGACTGTCCGACGAACAGGCCCGACGAGGTGTATGAGATTTCGAGACCGAGAAAGTAGTTGAGGCGACTAAGGTCCTTGAGTGCGAACTCCTTGTTCGCCCGATCAATGAAGCGAACAAGTGTGGAGGGATCGTTTCCTGTGACAATGATGTCATCCACGTATAGAAGTAGGTAGACGACCGAGGAACCTTGAAATAGATAGAACATCGAGGAGTCAAACTTGCATTCCTTGAAACCAAGGTCGGGCAGGAAGGAGCTGAACCGCTGGAACCAGGCCAAGGGAGTCTGGCGAAGACCATACAAGGCCTTCTTCAATTTGCATACATGATCCGGGAGCCGTGGATCAACGAAGCAGGGAGGTTGAGCCATGAAGACCGGTTTCTGGAGAAATCCGTTAAGAAAGGCATTTTTGACATCCAATTGATGGAGGGGCCAGTTGTTGCGAACAGAGAGAGCTAGAATGATAGGGACTGTGGTCGACTTGACAATCGGACTAAATGTGTGAGAGAAGTCTGTACCAGGGATTTGGGTGAAGCCTTGAGCGACCAATCTGGCCTTGTGCCGCTCAACGGAACCATCAGATTTGTACTTGGTTCGAAAGACCCATTTAGAACCAACAATGTTCGCATCCCGAGGGCGAGGAATAAGATCCCAAGTGTTGTTAACTCGCAAGGCATCAATTTCCTCCTGCATTGCGGCCAGCCATTCAGGGGACTTGGCAGTAGATTTGAAACCACGAGGCTCCGAGGAGGCAGTAAGGGCACTAATCAAGGCAGTGGAGGCCAAGTTTAGTGGATATTTGGGCTTGAAGATCCCATATTTTGCTCGTGTGATCATCTGGTGTTTGGATGGTGGTCGCTGCACCGTAGGCTCAATGGTCGTTAGTGGTTGCTCGGCCGGTTTAGGGGGAGCAGGTGGCTCCTCAACAATGGCTGGCAGAGGAGGGGCATCCTCGCCGGGGTCAGTGGTGCATGCCGAGCAAGGTGGAGTGTTAGAAGTATACTCAGGAAATAAGTCATCCGAGGATTCCAGCTCGGCATCCAAGAAGGATGAGACCACTGCACTGGTCGGCAAAGGCCGAGCAGAACCTGAAAAAGGGAAACAACCTTCATCAAATACAGCATGTCGAGTAACAAAGATTTTGGAGGATGTAGGATCGTAACACCGGAAACCCTTGTGAAGACTACTGTATCCCAAGAAAATACATGGGCGACTGCGAGGAGAAAGTTTGTTGACTGCATAATCGCGTAAGTATGGAAACACCCGACAACCAAAGGGTTTGAAGTTTCCATAAAGGGGCACGGATCCGAAGAGAACCTGATATGTTGTTTGACCACCCAAAATAGAGGATGGCAGGCGATTAATGAGATGGACTGCAGTGGCAAAGGCATCGAACCAAAATTCAGACGGAGCACGAGCATGAAAGAGCATGGAGAGACCAGTTTCAGTGATGTGACGGTGTTTTCGCTCGGCGCGACCATTTTGCTGGGGGGTGTAAGGACATGACACCCGATGCGAGATGCCATGCTCGGCCATAAAATGGCGAACAACCATATTCATGAACACAGTGCCACCATCACTCTGAAAGACTTTGAGTTTAGCCGAGAACTAGGTGCAAACAAATTTGTGAAAGGCGACCAATGTGGTGAAAAACTCTGATTTTGCACGAAGAGGATATATCCACGAGAAACGGGAATAATCATCGATAAACACAGCATAATAATGAAAACCATCTATAGCAGTAACAGGGGAAGGACCCCAAAGATCGCAGTGTACCAAATCAAGAATAGTAGAAGCACGTTTTTCATTGATAGTAATAGACAAACGTTTACTCTTGGCCAACTGACAAGAGGTGCAGATGGTAGGGTTCGGCAAAAGTGAATTAACAGATAGATGCCCTAATCTATTTAAGTCTTTGATAACATTAAACGGGACATGCCCCAAACGAGAATGCCATAAATCAAAAGAAGCACGAGCAACATCAGGCGGCTTCAAAGCAGCGACCAAAGCCGGGAGTGCTCGTTCCAACACGTACAACCCCTGTTCACACCGACCCTGAGCCACCACTTCCTTGGTAGCCCGATTCTGAACAACACATGATTTGTCAGAAAAGCAAACATCAACTGGAAAATCAGACGTGAGTTTACTAATAGATAAGAGGTTTTTGGTGATGTGAGGAACAACAAGAACATCCAGAAGGCCTATATCCTTATAAAGTTTATGTCCAACATGAGAGATTTGTAAGGAGTTACCATTACCAACAACCACTTGACCATTACCAGAATAAGGTGTCGAGGAATCTAGATGAGAGGTGCTGAAGGTCATATGGGCCGAGGCACCGGAGTCCATATACCAGTCTGAAGAAGGTGGCGAGGAGACAGTGCAGGCGGAGTGAAATGCTTGAGCGAGATTTGCCGAGGGATCCTCGGTCGGACGAGGAGAAGACTGGCGAGCATCTGTGGTGCGAACAAACCGCTGGGGACACTTATTGGCATAATGGTCGCCACGGCAGATCTGACAGCGAGGCACGTACGATTGGCGATTCCCGCGACCACCAGAGGATTCACGACGACCACCACGATCAGATGTGCGACCAGGATGATCGCGAGACTGAGAGCGAGCAGGGGGCTGGCCACGAGTGAAGAAGGCCACTGGAGAGGTGTCGACCGGATTGGTGGTGTTATTCATAAGTTCAAAAGCAGTTGCCTGATGTAGTAAATCCCGAAAAGAAGGGACGGGCGAGAAGGTCATCTGGGTGTCAGCAAACCCGCTGAATTTCGAGCCAAGACCCCGTAGGAACCAGTGGGACATGTCAGAACTCTCGACAGGTTTGCCAATAGCTGCAAGCTGGTCGCACAACACTTTGAAACGACGACCATACTCTGCAACAGATAGGGTATGGCGCCTGAGAAGGAGAAGTTCCTCACGAAGCTGAGTAATTCGAGATTGGGAGGAGTGGCTGAAAGCATCTTTGAGGGAAATCCATGTATCGTAGGCCGTGTCACAGTCGATGACTTCTGCCAGGGCCTCTTCGGTAAGAGAGGAGAGAAGGAGGGCAAGAACCTTCTGATCCTTCGATTTCCAGGCGGGGAAGGAGGTGTGGGTTGCAGCAGGGGCAGAAGATGAGCCGTCCACAAGACTAATAAGATCGGCACAGGTGAGCATCGGTACAACCTGTTTCTTCCAGAGGAGATAGTTGGAAGAGGAGAGTTTTACCGTGACCATATGAATGAGGACATTCATAGGGATTGAAGAGTCTGCCATTGAAGAGGGAAGATCGAGGGGGACAAGCTCGATGAAAATATAAGAGAGGCGGCGGCGGCAGAGGGAGAAAGAAATTTAGGGTTAGGGTTTTTAGGTGTTTTAGGCTGATACCATGTGAACAATGAGATATGATCACCGTTAACTTTGGTGAGGGGGGAATACTTGTATATATAGTGAAGATTATAATAACTGATTTATATGATTGTAGGGAATTTAAATATAATTAATGCTATATACAAGGAAAGTAGTTATATACAAGGAATGAGTCAATCATTCCTTAATAGCAAGTCATTGGTATTCCATGTTTTGTCAATTTTGTTGAATTTCTAGGATTTTCCTCCGGACCTCTCTTCCTCATCTTCATGGGTCTTCTAGGCATTTTCTTGTAAGGGGGCGATTTGATTGGTTCTCATCAGTTATAGGCCATATCCTTTTACCATTCAGAAGGGTTGAATGTCATCCTCATATGCTTAAATGTACTTATCAACAGTGTAGTACCTAGATTTTTTTAAGATTATTGACAAAAACAAATTTCTTTTTTTGCGATTTTTAATGTTAGAATTTTGATTTTTAGGGTTAGAAGAGAAGAATTGAGTTTGAGTTTCAGAAGTGAGAATGACGCAGAAGAAGAGGAAGTATTTTTTTTTTCTATAAAGTGTAATCTGATGTGGGGAAAAAAATATGTGTAATCTGACGTGACAAGTTCTGGCAAGCCACATCATCAATTGTTGGCTGGAGAGAAAAATGTGTATCTAATTGCAACACGATAAAAGGTTGGGATTTTTTTACAATAATTGTAAAGGTCGTGATTAAATTGGTACTGAAACTAAAAGTGGTGTATTTCAGTTTTTTTTTTACCTTTTTGTTGACTTTTTAATATATTGTTCCCTAATTTATATAAGATTTTTTTATTTAATTTGCATTATTATTGTTAAATTAGATAGTTCGGTATTATTTATTTGGTAATTAATTTAAAATTAAATTTTATATATCCGTTTTTCAGTTCGTTTTATCCATAATTAAGTAATGTTAATACATCATTTAAATTAATTAATATGTTACAATTATATTGATAGAAATTTTGTACTCTAAACTTAAAGATATAATAAATTTTTATTAACGTTAATCAATTTTAGTTGCATATTCAATATATTTGTTTTTTAATTTTGTTATCATAACTAATTTACATTCAATATATAATTAAAAGTTGAAATTTAGTTAATATTATTTTAATACTAATTTTTTACGCAAAACTTAAATATAAATTTAAATTTAATTAACGGAAATCAAATGTACTTCATGTTGCATATCGAATAATTATAAATATCTTTTTATAATTCTTAGTTAAAGAATGTTAGATTTTTATTATTATCTTAATTATTTTAAAATTTCATAGTTTGTTAATTTTAGTTTACAATTTTTTAAACCTTTATTCTCTATATTTTTTTATATTTTGTTTGTTTTATTTAATTTTTCCTCCCATTCAATTTAAAATATTATTTTAATCATTTACTTTATTTTCAATCTAAAAGTCGATAAACACGATACTAATATTAATTAAAGATGTTTTTTCGGGCCGGGCTAATCGGGCTGACCCGTTTAACCCTGAAAAATACATGGTTAGGGTTCATGAATTATAGGCCCGTTTAAAATCGGGCTTTTTTGACCCGTACCGGTTAGCCCGTGGGCTAAACCGGGCCAGCCCGCAGGGCTACAAGGCCAACCCGCTAGCCCGAGTTGTTCCCTTTTTTTTTTTAATAAATAATCTAAGAATAAATTTTGGGTAATTTGACCAATAACCATAACTATAAGCATTAAGAAGCTGATTACCATCCATTAGTCATCATTACTATTTTTTATTAGATTATGATATTTGTTTAGCTTTATTTGGTCATATTAAGAACCAATGAGTTCTAGAATTGTGTTTAAATTATACTTTTTTTCTCATTTATTGATCATTAACTAATTATGTATTTTTCTATTTTATTTGCTTGTTGGACGTGCCAATTGAGACCTTAAATTTTAAAAGAAAAAAAAAATTATTGTAGCCCGTTAGTGGCCCGTTTAGCCAGTGGCCCGCTAGGGTTAGGGTTAGGTCCCAACAATTGTAGGCCCGTTAAATATGAACCGGTTAAGGCCCTAACCCGTTTAACCTGTAGCCCTGTAGGGCTGGCCCTATAGGGCTAGGGCCAGCCCGATAGACATCTCTAATATTAATGTTACTACTTTTATTTATTATAGCCATATTTTTCTAAAAAAATATATATATATATATATATATCTTTTTTTTTTCTCATTCATTACCACTGCTTTATCGTGTTACTACTTTTATTTATTATTGGCATATGTTTATAAAAAAAAATTAAATTTGTGTTTGTGCTTATAATTAGGCTTATTTTTCTCTTTCTCTTTACTTTAATTTATAGTAATGATTAATTACGTTTGTATTTTTTTACATCTATTTTTACTAATTATATTACATTTACTATTGACAAAGTGGGATAACTCAAGTGGTTAGAGCACCACTACCTAGGCCAGCATAATTTTTTTTTATACATAAAAATTTGAATTCATTCAACTAAAAAAACATAGTTCATAAATAAATCAAAATAAATACATTAATATTGTTGTAATTTGAGTTGCATTTTGATTAATATATTCTCAATTGTTATGTTTTCATATTTTAATTTAACCCTATTAAATATCATTCTTCTATTTTGGACATTTCTTTTTATATATGATTAAATAATTGTTAATATTGTTGTCATTCTTTTGTAGAAGATGAATCCATGCATCTTTCTGATGAATTGTTGATGTATGGTGAGAACTACTATTCAAGTGATACTAATGATTTTTTTGTTTGGTACACTTACTCTCTTTCATCTAATAAAGAGCCTCGAATGGTAATTATTTTTATATTTTTAATAATAATATTTTTTAATTAAATACATTATTTCTATGCTTCCAATCCTAAAATAAATTTATTTTATCTTTTACAGCTAATTCCCAATGGTTATGTTATGTTGAAAGAAAACATGTTGAATCCATCTTATACTTTTATTAACGAGTTTGGTAAAAGATGGACAATCAAGACCTATCTTGATTGGAGTCGTTGGTGTTTTTTGGATGGATGGTTGGTCGGATTTTCAAGTTTATTACACGCTTGATTTTGGTGATATAATTACATTTTGTGAATATGAACACTTAGTAATGTTCGTGAAAGTATATCAAGGTCTATTTTTGAAGAATATATCATCTCAAAATATATTTCATGCGATCTCCTCTTCTCATGGTAAGTAATATTTCTCATGAGAAGAGGAGGTCGCATGAAATATATTTTGAGATGATATATTCTTCAAAAATAGACCTTGATATACTTTCACGAACATTACTAAGTGTTCATATTCACAAAATATAATTATATCACAAAAATCAAACGTGTAATAATCTTGAAAATCTGACCAACCATCCAAAAAATACCAACGACCCCAATCAAGATAGGTCTTAATTGTCCATCTTTTACCAAACTCGTTAATAAAAGTATAAGATGGATTCAACATGTTTTCTTTCAACATAACATAACCATTGGGAATTTGCTGTAAAAGATAAAATAAATTTATTTTAGGATTGGAAGCATAGAAATAATTTATTTAAATAAAAAATATTATTATTAAAAATATAACAATAATTACCATTCGAGGCTCATTATTAGATGAAAGAGAGTAAGAGTACCAAACAAAAAAATCATTATTATCACTTGAATAGTAATTCTCACCATACATCAACAATTCATCGGAAAGATGCATGGATTCATCTTCTACAAATGACAACAATATTAGCAATTATTTAATCATATATAAAAAGAAATATCCAAATTAGAAGAATAAAATTTAATAGGGTTAAATTAAAATATGAAAACATAACAATTGAGAATATATTAATCAAAATGCAACTCAAATTACAACAATATTAATGTATTTATTTTGATTTATTTATGAACTATGTTTTTTTTAGTTGAATGAATTCAGATTTTTATGTATAAAAGAACTTGTGCTTCCATAAAAATAAGACAGTGAAAAGTTACCTGAATTCACATTATCTTCCACTTTTATTTTATGAAGGATTGAAGAACAAAAAAAAGACATGATGATAGATAAACAAAAGTTGAAATTGCAATTGAAAGTAGTGTAATAAAAAAGTTGTAGAACTAATCATTTTATACTCATGGAAGAGTGAACTGTTTGGAAAGGGGAGAAATTAAAGTAATCAAACTTAAATGACAATAAGTATTGTCAACATTATAATTTAAATAAATGAGATTTTAAAGATTAGTAGTAAATGTAATATAATTAGTAAAAATAGATGTAAAAAAAATACTAACATAATTAATCATTAATATAAATTAAAGTAAAGAGAGAGAGAAAAATAAGCCTAATTATAAGCACCAACACAAATTTAATTTTTTATATAAAAATATGCCAATAATAAATAAAGGTAGTGACACGATAAAGTAGTGGTGATGAATGAGAAAAAAAACGATATACATATATTTTTTTTTTTGAAAAAAAATATGGCTATAATAAATAAAAAATAGTAACATTAATATTAGTATCGTGTTTATCGACTTTTAAATTGAAAATAAAGTAAATGATCAAAATAATATTTTAAATTGAATGGGTGGAAATATTAAATAAAATAAACAAAATATAAAAAAATATAGAGAATAAACGTTAAAAAAATTGTAAACTAAAATTAACAAATTATGAAATTTTAAAATAGTTAAAGATAATAATAAAATCCTATCATTCTTTAACTAAGAATTACAAAAGGATATTTATAATTATTCGATATGCAACATGAAGTACATTAGATTACCGTTAATTAAATTTAAAGTTATCTTTGAGTTTTTTTGTAAAATATTAGTATTAAAATAATAGTAACTAAATTTAAAACTTTTAATTATATATTGAATGTAAATTAGTTCTGAAAACAAAATTCAAAAAAAATATATTGAATATGCAACTGAAATTGATTAACGTCAATAAAAATTTATTATATCTTTAAGTTTTGAGTACAAAATTTCTATCAATATAATTGTAACATATTAATTAATTTAAATGATGTATTAACATTACTTAGTTATGGATAAAATGAACTGAAAAACAGATATATGAAATTCAATTTTAAATTAATTAACAAATAAATAACACCGAATTATCTAATTTAACAATAATAATGAAAATTAAATAAAAAAAATTCTTATATAAATTAGCAAACAATATATTAAAAAGTCAACAAAAAGGTAAATAAAAAACTGAATATAGAATTAATAGAAAAAATGTTATCAAAGGTTCCATCTTGTCAAATAAAATTTGAAATGCTTCAAATCATTAGCTCGGATAAACGACTCATTACTCCTCTTGAAAACAATTGTATTGTTTTTTTTTATATAACAGTCTTCAACAACATTCTTAAAAGTGTATTGTAATCGAGGCATAGGACTTGTTCCTCGAATAACTCTATGCTGATAATATACTGGATATGATCGGTAAGTGAGATCGCTTGTCAAAATAATTGTGGCAGACTTAATACCAAACAAACGAACATAATCTTTTGATAGATCCTAAAAAAATAGTTGAACAAATAGATAGATTAAATAATAAAAAAATTATAAGTTAAAATGTAAATAAAACATAAGTTAAAAACTAACCAATCGGTAAATTCAGTCATTATTTTTACACTTAGCAGATACTTCAAAGTTATCCTCCAAATCTTCAACAACATTATCCTCAACATTATCGACTAAAGACAGTTCCTCGATATTTCCATGTTGATTCCTGAATTGATCGGCTATTGGTGGAAAAATTTAACTTAGAAAATGAATATTTAACATAAAAAAAATTAAAGAAACTTACAATTGATATTCCATTGAAATTATTTTTGGTCGAATTCACATTTATTATTAGAATTTTTTTTTTACATAGAAGATACGTCTTCTATCATATAAGAAATCCTTGATCTTGAGTATCTGGCATGTTGAAAAAGACACTCAAATTTGAAATTAAGTGCAAATTTTCTAGGGAATTCCGAAGAGTAATATCAACCATTGGGTATCTTTCTGATAATATTCTTTAGGTATTCTTAACAAAATTTTAATTTTTTTTTTAAAAATTAATTTTAAATTATTTAAACTAACAAATTTTTTAATTTTTTTTTATGTAGAATTAAACATGTGTGATGAAGAGATCAAGAATGGTTGTCTTATTGAGATTGATAATTTATTACGTGGTCTTGGTAAGTCTTTACAAGATTTTGAAGGTATGCCAATAACTAACTTTGATCTTTATTTTTCGTCTCGAAATAGACTGTTAATGAAGGAATTTGCATACAGTAGACCAGAATTGAAGTTGGAACATGATTTGTTGATGTCTAAATTTTTTTATGAACAACGCCATGTTTATGATAAGATAAATCAATCTGTTTATTCTGATAGTGGAGGCGTGTTTTTTGTTTATGGGTATAGTGGAACTGGTAAAACATTTATTTGGAGAACATTGTCAGTTAGTTTGAGGTCTAATGGTAAGATTGTTATTAATGTTGCTTCCAGTGGTATTGCTTCACTTCTTCTTCCAGGTGGACGCCAACTCATTCTAGGTTTGTTATTCCTATTAATATTACTGAAGATTCTACATGTAATATTAATCAAGGAAGTCATCTAGCTGAACTTTTGATTAAGACTGATCTCATTATATGGGATGAAGTTCCAATGATCAATAATTATTGTATTGAAGCTCTTGATAATACTTTGAAGGATATTATGCAGCTTACTAGTCCGTTGTCTTCTGAATTACCTTTTGGTGGAAAGACTGTTGTTTTTTGTGGTGATTTTCGTCAGATATTACCTGTTATTCCTAAAGCCACCGGACAAGATATTGTCCATGCTTCAATCAAATCATCTCTTTTGTGGGATGATTGTACTTTGTTGAAACTAACAAAGAATTTGCGTTTGAAGAATTTGAGATCTGTTGAAGATGTAGATGATTTAAAAAAAGTTTTCTGAATGGATTACATCTATTGGTGATGGAACTATTGGATCTCAAACTGATGAATATGATTCTGATTTACTTATTTCAGATGATATTTTGTTGAGAGGTGGTGTTGATCCTATTGGTACCATGGTTAGTTGCATTTATCCTGATTTTAAGTCTATGATGCCTGATCATGATTATTTGTGGAATAGAGCAATTTTTGCTCCTACATTGGATGTTGTTAGGTCTATAAATGATTATATGATCTATCTTAATGAAAAGGAATCACGTACTTATTTGAGCTCTGATACTCCTTGTTGGTCGGATTCTAATGTTGATCATCTTTCTGACGTGCATACTCCTGAATTCCCTAATAGTTTGAAGTGTTTTGGTGTTCCTGATCATGAATTGATTTAAAAAATTGGTACACCTGTAGTGTTATTGCGAAATATTGATCACTTAAGGGGTTTATGTAATGGAACTAGGTGCGTTATTTTTAGTTTTTAATTATTTTCTTGATATTTATGAATTTAATTTTTTATTATTTATTTAATTTTTTTATTTGTTTTTCAATTATAGGTTGGTAATTATAAGGATGAGTGATAAAGTACTTAAAGACAAAGTTCTTATTGGCAGTAGCTCTGGAGAGTTGGCTTTGATATCCCGACTTTCATTGACTCCTTCTGATCCTAGATTACCTTTCAAATTCAAAAGAAGACAATTTTCGTTAATTGTTTCATATGCAATGTCCATTAATAAAAGTCAAGGACAGTCGTTTTCTAATGTTGGTTTATTTTTGCATAAGCCTGTTTTTAGTCATGGTCAGTTGTATCTAGCTGTCTCTAGAGTTACTAATCGTAAGGATTTAAAGATAATATTATGTCATGATGATAATCATGATTGTAATGTAACAAAAAAATGTTGTTTTTCATGAAGTTTTTAGGAATTTTTAGTTTTTTATTTCCAAATACTTTTAATGTCTTTATTTTATTAATCATGTATTTAATCATTTTTATGTTTTGTTTGTTTGAAATTTATTTATACATTTTATATATTAATCATATTGTTTTCTACTCATTTATTTTCAATATTTAACACAAATTATTAAAGCTCAATTCCAATTATATATAAGTATCATTCATTAAAATAATATATTAATATTAAAAATGTATAATTGATGATTATAATGATATCCCGTGCTCTAGAAATAATATATTAATCATATTATTTTTTACACATTTATCTACACAATATTTAACAGAAATAAAGCTCAATTTCAATTATATATAAGTATCATTCATTAAAATAGCATATTACTATTAAAAATGTATAATTATAATTATAACTTTCTAGAATAAGAAAGATAAAAATGGGCATAAAACTATTTCAGGAAACTATTGTGTTATTATGTATATATAAATGAGTAATACTTTCTCCGTCTCACAATAACTTTTACTCCCTCCATTTTTTATTAAGTGTCATTTTCCCTTTTTTAATATTTTCAAAATAAGTGTCATTCTACACCTTTTTCTTTAATTTTGACAATTTTATCCTTATACATTATACTCCCACCATTTTTTTTTACCTTGATTTAAGCTTTCTTTCCTTTTGAATATAGTACTATAGCATAAATCATGATAAACCTTAATTATTGTATACATGAATATCACCTACCATATTGACCATATTCATTACAAAACATAAATTTAATATTAAAATTAGTTATCATTAATGAAGGGTAAAATGGTCCATAATTATATATCTTAATTTGTTAAAAATTATTAAAATGACACTTAATTAAAAGTGGAGGGAGTATATATAAATGGACACACATATTAAGAAAGTGTAATAATGAATAGAGTTTTGAGGGTAACTTTCTAAACTTTTATACATAAAATAAAGAAAATAGTTGACTTGTGTGTATGGATGAACTCAAATATAATGATGTTTTGTGTAAGTTATAAATATTGTGAGGATGAAGTTTATAAAGAGTTTTTCATTTTAGAGGTGTTAAATTTATTGTGAAACGTCCGATTTGTTTTTTTGAAAATTATTGTGTAACTGTGAAAGTAGTAATCATAATTTTTTATTTGCTTGTGTGATATAGATAGAGTTGTAAAAATGGGCTAATGGGGCGGTGCGGTCCATAACCCACCTAAACCCATCATTTTACGGATTTTGGCGGGTCGGTCCACGGCGGGGACGGGTTGAAAAATACTCAATCCAACCCAATTCATGGCGGGTTGCGGGCTAGTCCACTGACTTTTTCATAATATTTTTTTTATACATTTATTATTATAATATATTTTAAATAACACATAAATAATTACTAAAAATATAAAAAAAAAAAAACAAAGTACGAATAATCTTTAATTAAATACACCACGTGAATAATTTTAATCTCTTATAATAAAAAAGTAAACCTCAAATAAACTTTTTTTGTTTAATTGACAAATCAATCGAACTAAAATTTAAATCTTAATATTGTTTAAATCCTTATTTCCAAAATGGTAGAATCAATATATAATATTCAACGAAAGTTTAATGGACAAATCAACCCAACTATCATTAATAAAAATATATAATATTAAACGAAAGTTTAATTGACTAATCAATCCAATTATCAGTAACAACTATCAATTTATTAATACACATATCATCACATACTCTCTCAATCTACTCATGATATTTATGCATGCATTTATAAAGAGAAAGATAAAAATAATACTCAAATGTAAATTAATTATCAAATATCTCTCCGAGTCATGTGAATACATGGACGAGTGGTGTATTTTCATTCTCAAATCTCAATTTTGTTTAGTAGTATAATATTTTATAATTTTGTATCTTGATTTAATGTTGAATTGAATCCATAAATTTCTAATATTATATATTACTCACAGTTACTGTTCAACTTAATAAGTAATGCTTCATTTAACCTTAAAAAATAAAAAAATAATAAAAATAAAAAATCCGCGGTCCAACCCGCCAAAATCTACAATTCGTACGGTCTAACCCATACGGGCCCGCATTT
Source organism: Galeopsis tetrahit (assembly GCA_963675135.1). Lineage (NCBI taxonomy): Eukaryota > Viridiplantae > Streptophyta > Magnoliopsida > Lamiales > Lamiaceae > Galeopsis > Galeopsis tetrahit. Next base: position 34,103,622 of record OY776127.1, read on the forward strand.
TAAACGGGTTTGTATTGTTCAACCCAACCCACATTTTTAATAGACGGGGGCAACTCGACCCAACGGGCTTAACCCATTTTGACAGCTCTAGATATAGATGTGGTTTCATTTAAGCAAAAAATTGTATGCAACAGTATCTTCTAAATATAAGAATCAAACAAAAATCTCACAAGTAAAATAGTATTACTCGATTATCTTCCATCTAATTGATAATTTAATAGGAGTGAAATTACTTTCTACGAGATTTAAACAAGAACGTGGACGAATCACTTATACTATGAAAAAAATACATCGGGAGAGTGTATTGGTTGTAGATTGGATTTTGTAGGTATTCCATACGAATTTTAAAATGTCTTTAAAAATCTTTAGGTATTCAACAGTCAATGTAATACTCTATGAATTTTATTGGATTCTCCTCCAAAAATATAAATAAATTTCACTATCCAAAACCTCTTCTAAAAATCAGAGATTTCAACGAATTCTCTCAAAGAATTCTGAAGACGAAAGATCAGAAGTAGGGATGACAATATTGACCCGATCTGCGGATACCCGTCCCACCCCGCGAGCTTTGGATCAGGTCAGATCCGCCCCGTATTGAGAATGGGTCGGGTCTGGGCCTTATGTTCGACCCGCGGACAGTGATGGAGCCAGGATTTTAATGTAGGGGGGCCCAATTAATATTAAAATAAAAATGCAAGAATATTATAGGTATTATATATTTTTTAATTCATTAATACTATATTCTATACAATTTGTAGATGTATTTTATGTTTAAATGTGTAAAATTTTGAAAGTTCAAATTAAAACTTTAAAATAGTTTTTAGTACTCCCTCCGTCCGCCTATAAGCTTCCTGATACTTTTTGGCACATAGATTAAGAAAAGTGATTAAATAATAGATATAGTACAAGTGAGTGATTAAATAATAGATATAGTACAAGTGATGTGATTGAGAGAGGAGAGAAATAGAGAGAAAAAGTAAGATATAAAGTGATGTGTAAGAAAAAGTATTTACCAAAAAGGGTATGAAAAACTTATAGACGGACGGACCAAAATGGTAAAATGGAAAATTTATAGGCGGACGGAGGGAGTATTATTTAAATTTGATCACTGAAAATGATAATTTGAATTAATAATAAATTATATATAATTATCTTCTATTATTTATATTTTGAAATTTCGATACGAAAAATTCTTGTATATATGTGTCAAAAACATTTTTTTGAGAAATAGTATCTTCTATTCATAATATATCTATAATATATGGTAAAGAGTCATTAATTTTCTTAATACGTGTGCATAAATTTAAAGTAATATAAATTTTGAATAGGAGGGTATTCCTTAAAACTCGTGTAAATAAATTATACATACAAAATTAAATATTTTTTGTTTAAATAAATTCACAATCATTGAAATTAAACTAAACTTTTAAAATTAATAAAAAAAGAAAGAAAAACAAAAAAGGGAAACATCATAATATAGAGTATAGGCACAAAAAAGAGGGGGTGTTAAAGTGGAGGAGAGCGAAAATGTGTGAATAGAGAGATATAGGGGATTATTACTTCAATAAATAAATGAAATTAATGAAAAAATGCATAAATATAAAAATATATAGTAAAAAATTTTAAAAATTAGTGGGGGGTCCAGTGGCCCCCCTGGGCCCTACATAGCTCCGTCTTTGCCCGCGGGTATCCGAATCGCCCCGAATTAATATATAAACTTTATATAGTATATATATATATATATATATATATATATAATTAATTTGAAAAAAATCTTCACATCAATAGTTCCAGCGCCGAAATTTATGAAAATCAATAAAAAAAAGTATATTACACAATCATGTTAAGTCTATAAAAATCCATATAAATTAATAAAAAAAAGTCAATCAAACTCTGCATGTACTCTATAGATTTTATAAATCTACGTATTTCTTAAAGTCTCAAAAAAATACAATAGAATCTCAGTTGAATACACCCCTACAACTCTGCACTTGGAAGACATTAAATTTCCGTAACACAATTAATATTGCATCAGAAACCAACTTATATTGTAACTAAATTTGAGAGAAAATGGGAGTTTTGGTCCCACCAACCACGCACCCTCAAATTTTTGGTTCCATGATTTTTACATTTAGTCCCTATAGATTAAATTTTATCACATTTGGTTCCACCGTTAGTCAGCCGTCAGTCAGCTGTAGCGTTTTTGGTCCCGTTAATTCTTCTTTCTTTTTGGAGTGGAAATTGACACTTCTGCTGAAATAATCTTCATTACATCCCAAAAATTTATAATTAAGAAAATAATTAAGCATAAATTTATAGTAAAATAATAGAATCAGTGTCTGGTCTAAGAATCGCCGAAGAATGAAAACCCCTTATCGCCGGAGAAATTGAATCAGATTATACACACCAAATTATCTATCGAGCCATGAAAAAAATTCAACAAAAGATAGAAATTATCCCCAAAAAATAATAATGACAATATTAATGAACAAGGATAAACAAGCAAAGACAATCCAGAATAAGGATAATCCATGAACTCATCATCTTCATTATCTGTCCATTCCATTATAGAGCTACTACAATGACTCGAAGAATTCGCTGAAGAAAATGACGAACTTCCTCCTCCTCCTCTCCGCAGCAAACCCCCTTTCGTCTTCTTCTTCATCTTCTTCTCCTCAAATCCCAGCCCCAATGAACTCGATCTCGATACTCTCGCTTCCCCCTGAATTTCCAATTCAGATGCTTAATTTGTAAAACTCTGTTGTTATGGAAACTTACATATAGCCTCAGATCCTTCACTAATCGGCACTCGATCGAGATTTCCTTTCCTTGCTGCCAATTAGGGCTTTCGTGGAGTACGGTTTTGTACCGTAAACGGTAAACGTGTTCTCTCCTCAAAATGACGGGCAATTCAGAATTTTGACAATCCATCGAAAAAACGATATCGTGTTTGTATTCGAGCGGAGGAAGGGGATCCCGATGGATCTGGAGCGGCGGAGGTCGCCGCCCAAGGAGGCGGAGGAAGAGGAGGGGGAAACGCAAGAACATGGGCGAACTTTGTAGCAATTAGGGCAGAGTGTGTCGAGGCGATCGCGAAGGCAGGTTGGGCAAATTCCGACGATGGGCGGATGGCCCTCTCGAAAAAAGACCTGGCCGCCTTCTTCCCCGACGATGGCGGATGGCCCTCGCCGCCTTCTTCATCGATCGGTTGTGGATTTTGGTTTTTTTAATTTGAGAATTTTGGCAGATCTTAGGGTTTTGAAATGATTTGAGATTTTTGTTAAGGGTGAACTTTGATTTGTGGGTGAAAATTAATAATTGACGGCCACGTGCGTCTTTCCGTTAAAATTTAACGGAGTTGGGACGAAATTATAAAATTTGCACAATACTGGGACCAAATGTGATAAAATTTAACCTATTGGGACTAAATGTGAAAGTCATGGGACCAAAAATTTGAGGGTGCGTGGTTGGTGGGACCAAAACGACAATTTTCTCCTAAATTTGACTCTCTATAAACTCATACTGGCCATATAATAATCTTAAATATACATTAAAATATGCACCTATAGGATTGAGGATATTGCAACGGCCTTTTTGTTCACGGCTTGCACTACATTTGTTTCCACTACTGTAAAGGAGGATCCAGCCTAATACTCACTTCATGCCATAAACCCAAACATGTGGGCCAATTACATCCCCGATATACTAATAGATAATTTTTGTTGCTGAAGTATAGTCTTTTTTTTAATTTTATTGACATATCATTTTCTTCTTAATATTGTATTTTTTTTACGGTAAAAACAATTGCATTAATTAAATTAGCAAACATGAGTTCAGAGTTTATATTTGGTATGAGAGATACCCCCTTTAAGATGAGAAAAAATTATAAAGGCAGCAAAGACAGCGAAGAAGGCCCAAAGTCTAGAGTAGCATTATCATCCCAGGGACTGGATTGGTTGATTTTTTTTTTTTTTTTTTTGACAATACAAACAAGGATAACAAACAATCTCTTGTCAACAAGAGAGCTCACAGATCAGATCCTTGTAATATTGTGGACAGTCATCTTCATTCCAATCTTGAGGATATGAAGTGGTTAAAGAACTCTTGGCCAACTCATGTGCTATCCGGTTTCTTTCGCGTATGATATATTTGCATTCCGGAATCATTTCTCTTTGAAGAAGAAGTTGAACCTTATTAGCTATTATTGTCTCAGATACTCCCACTTGTATACTTCCATCAATAGTCTTAATTGCATCCATAGAGTCAGAATAAATCGTGTTAATTTTGATGCCCATCTGACTGCATTTTTCAATACCAATTTCCATAGCTTTCAACTCGGCTGCGCATACAGTACCTGGATTTTCAATACATTGAGCTCCTGCCAGCCTAATCTTCTTTTGATTACTCACCACAACGAAACCAACAGCATATAGTTTCCTAGCATCATTGAAGGCTGCGTCCGTGAGCATTATATTACCATCATCTTTAGGATATAGGTCATCCTTTGCACTTTCATGGTCGACTCCATCCGAACCACCACCACCCTTGTAATTAATAAGTTCGTGCAAGTACGAGATCGCCCAATTCACTTTAAACTCAACATTACAAGCAACGACAGTTTGATGTTGATCTTCCTTGTGCACATGATTGCATCTCTCAATCCATATCGCCCATGCAATCATCATAATCAAAGAAATCTGCTCCTGATTCATCTTATTAGCGCACCAATATACAAAATCAAAGCATTCATACCTGGTAGCAGTATTAATGTCCGACCACAAGCCTTGTGTTTTCCAAGTGTTTTTAGCAAAAGGGCATCTAAATATGCAATGCATAGTATCTGCCAGATGAAATCCACAACATTTGCAAATTGGACTGATAGGCACATGTTTCATGTTCAAATTTCCTTCAGAAGCTAAAAGGTTCCTCATCAATTTCCAACAAAAAATCCTCACCTTTGGCGGCACTTGCAGCTTCCAAATTTTATTAAAAACCCTCGTAATAGATGCCACAGACGATGCTCCTGCTGCTGAATTCCTATCATCACTTGTTTCTTGAGAATGAGAAAATTTGTATCCAGATGCCACCGAGTAACATCCTGTCGAAGATGCTGGCCAAAAAAGATGGTCCTGTCCTCCATTTTCATTGATTGAAGTGTTGAGGATATTATCTGCTTCAAAAGGAAGAAAAGCTTGTCTTATTAACTGCTCATTCCAGCCTCCTTCTTCCAATAAAAACCTGTTAACATCCGAGGCACTTGCAATTCTAGACCTTATCCGACCCTCCTCTAACCCATTCACCCATCTATCCTTGTATATGTGAATGTCAATGCCATTACCAACCCTCCATCTTGCTCCTATATCCAGCAGATCTTTACTCCATACTAAAGACCTCCATACAAATGATGGGTTTGAGCCTAGCTCCAAATCTGCAATTCTAGCATTTTTGATGTATTTTGCCTGAAAGATTCTACCCAAAATGGAATGTGTTTGTGTAATTATTCTCCATAATTGTTTAGCCAATAAAGCTTTATTAAAGAGCACAAGACTTCGAAAACCTAAACCACCTTCATCTTTGGGCTTACAAAGATCAGACCATTTTTTCCAATGTTTCTTTTTTGCTAGATCAAAATCACCCCACCAAAAACCTGCAATTATTCTGTCAATGTCTGCACACACTGCTACAGGAATCCTAAAGCATGACATTGCGTACGAGGGCATAGCTTGCAACACTGCTTTAATTAAAACCTCCTTCACTCCATCAGAAAAACTTTTATGATGCCAAGATAATACCTTTTTCCGGACCCTATCTGTTAAGTATCCAAACTTAAGTTTCTTTGTTTTGGGGATGATAGCTGGGAGACCAAGGTAAAGGTCATGGCCACTTGAGTCTCTAATTCCCAAAATCAGTTTTGATTGATAAACATTTGTTTGGCATGTGCAAGGGCTGAATGTAATTGAGGATTTCTCCCTATTCACCAGCTGACCCGAGGCCTTCTCATAAATATAAATACAATTAGCCAAACATTGAGTCTCTTCCTTTGTTGCTTTGAAGAAAAGAATGCTATCATCTGCAAAAAAGAGGTGAGACAATGAAGGAGCCTCTCTTGCAATTTGAAATCCAGACACCAGCTTTGAAGTAATGGCAGAGGAAATAATTGATGAAAACACCTGTGCACATAATACAAACAAGTATGGGGATAGAGGATCTCCTTGTCTAATACCTCTCTTTGGATTGAAAGACTGTGAGAGCACACCATTGATCTTGATGGAATAAGTGACTGTCGAAATGCATTCCCAAATTAATTGGATCCATTTTTGTGGAAAATCCATAGCCTGAAGCACTTTCAAAACAAAGCCCCACTCTATTTTGTCATATGCTTTGGTCATATCCAATTTCAAAGCTGCAAAACCTTTCCTATTCTTTGAAGATTTTAAGAAATGCATTCCTTCATAGGCCAAGAGAATATTGTCTGTAATAATACGAACTGGCACAAAAGCACTTTGATGCTGATCCACCAGCTCTCCCAAAACACACTTAAGCCTATTTGTCATAGCTCTAGCAAGAATTCTATAACAGACATTGCAAAGGCTAATAGGTCTATAATGCTGAGGTAAAGATGGAGCCCCAATTTTTGGAATAAGTGCAATTATTATATGGTTCCAGCTTTTCAAAGATCCCTTATCATTGAGAACATTCAGCACTGCTCTTGTTACATTCTCTCCAACCATGTCCCAATTTTCTTGATAGAATGAAGCTGGGAATCCATCAGGTCCTGGAGCTTTCCAAGGGGACAAATCCTTAACAGCCTTGAGCACATCATGTTTAGTGAAAGGCAAATCCAGTGCATTAGATTTTTCTCTTGTCATCTTAACACTTAAGAACTGAGTGGCTCTACAGATTTCATCATCTGATGGATTGTTTGATATGAACAGCTTCTGAAAATAGCTTGACAAAACCTTTTCAATTTGAGTTTCTGAGTAAAGCCAAACCCCATTTTCATCTTGGATTTTCCTAATTTGATTCATCTTAAATCGTCAATTTGCTCTTGAGTGGAAGAATTTAGTATTTCTATCACCCTCTCGGAGCCAAGCAACTCTTGATCTTTGTTTCCAAAAACATTCCTCTTGAGATAACAGCCTTGCTAATTCATATTCCAACTCCCCAACCTTCTGCATATCCGGCACACATACATCATCATCCAAAATTCTATTGATGTTGCTCTGAGTTTGCTTAATTCTGAATTCTAGAGTGCCTCCTTTATTTTTTGCCCATTCCAATATTTCTCTACCACAGCTTTCCAGCACATCCTTTAGAGGCTCATCATTTTTCTTCTTTTTCCATGCAGTGGTAATGATCTTCTTAAAGCCAACTTCTTTCATCCAGTAGTTCTCAAACTTGAAGTTCTTAGTAACCCTTTTCTTCCAAACATATGGATGTTGTACCTCAAATTCAATCAAAATTGGCCTATGATCAGATCCCATAAATTGCAAACTAGATGCTTCAAAAAAGGTGCACATATTCATCCATTCTCTATTTGCAAGGAATCTGTCCAGCTTTTCCTTAATGTATAGTTGCCCTCTTCTTTTATTGTGCCAAGTGAATTTTGATCCAAGCATTTTAAGACATTTAAGATCATTAAACTGTATTGCTTCTTGGAATTGGGCCATATTACCATCCTTTTTAGAATTGCCCCCCATCTTTTCATTAGAATAAAGAATCTCATTAAAATCACCACCAACAAGCCATGGAATTGGGAGAGTTGGTAAGTAATTTTTAAGTCTCTTTAGCAATTTCCAAGAGTCTAATCTTTGATGGGGTATTGGATGTCCATAAAAACCAGTAAATCTCCAACTATTAGTCATCCCAGAAATCAACACATCAATATGCCCCGCAGAATACGACAAAACAGAAATAGCTATTTCATTCCACAAAATGACCAAGCCCCCTGCTCTACCAGTCGAGCCAACACAGAAAACATTTTGAAACCCTAAACGAACCCTAACAATATCTGCAAACGAAGTGGTACATTTTGCTTCTAAAGTAAAAAGAAAACATGGATGATAAACAACATTCAACCTACGTTGCCTACTGAACGCACATGGATTACAGATTCCACGTGCGTTCCAACACAAAAGCCTCATTCCCTCCGGCGGGGTTGAGTAACCTCAACCTCCGCCACCACCCCCGGAATTGAAATTTCTTACCCATAAGTTTCAATCATGCTTCTGGCCTTCTTGAGAAAAAAGAGGCCATCAATCTCATTTCGAACGGTTTTTGCCCTTACATAATCTGCCAAATCTCCTGAATGATCCTTCCACAACCTTTTCTTTCCAGCTTGCATGTTACCAGGAATGTAGAAACTCGAACCATCTTCCTGTCCTTTCTCTCTTTCTTTATTCTGATCATCTTCTTCCCAAGCACTCTGACCAGTTTCTTCTCGAAGAGGGACAAAAGGTTGTTCCCCTTCATGAATTATTTCCACAAAGTCATTAAAGTCAAAAGCTTTAAAATTACGACCCACATGATGAATAACACGGTAATTGTTGGTCCTGAAAGGAGTAGATAACAAGTGTATGGGGGGGGGGGGGAATACACTTGTATGCAAATTCTTGTGCTAATTTGATCAAACCAGAACTCAGCAAGGTTGTCTTGGACAACTCTGCTGAAGATGATTAACTCTTCTAAGATAATCAATCCACTAAGTACTATTGAGTACTTAGTTGAATAACTATCTAGGGGAGTTATATGTGCGGAATAGTGGTTGGCCCTTTAAGTTTAGACTCCTTTAATTTCTGAAATCACTTAGTCAATGCAACACAGTTCAGTTTAGCTTCAGGGAACTTGTCCAAAACAGTTTTGCACAGTCTTTGAGTATGTATCTTTGAAAGATCAGTTTAGTGTGCAGTGTTGAATGAATGTAAGTACTTGTAAAGTAAATCAACACAAGAGTTTATAGTGGTTCAGAGACTCAAGCTCCTACATCCACTTTCCCTGATTTAACAGGATAATTCCTTCACTCTTGGAATTAACTTGTTTTATAGTGCCAAGGTGCACTTGATCAAGAACACCACTCCTTGGTGAATTGATCCCTAGGATGTCTAGAGTCCTAGTACCCTCTTCTCAACTCAGAACTGAACTGTTCTTCTCTCAACAGTCAGTTCCTACCACTTCTACTACTACAACCTTCTCACTTTCACTCTTGAAAGATATAAGGGTTGAAGTAAGGTTCCAACTAATGAGATATCCTTTACAATGAAGATCAGTGTATAAGGATAGGATATCTCTCTAAGCTTGTGTATGGATATACAATTTGGTTCAGCTTAGAAGAAGTGTTTGAAGACTAAGATAGTCTTTGAAAGCTTTGAAAGCACTCTAGCTTGTAAGAACTTTGAGCTTAGTTGGATTGTGTTGAGGTGCTTTCAAATGGTCTTCACACTTCTGTATTTATAGACAAAATGGAGGATTTGCCCGTTGGAGAGGCAGCCCCAAATTGCTATAAATGTCTTCCTTGAGTTCTTCAAACTGGAAGACAGATTCTTGATAGTGACATGTCCTCATTTGGGTAATAAACGGCTGTAACAGTTTTGTCTTCATTCTGCAGCACTTTTCCCAATGTTTGACTTCTTGTTAGGACTTGGACATGGCTTCTGAAGGTTGATCCAATGATAGGACAACATTCCTTATCATCTGGACAACTCTTCTTATCACTATCAGCAGTTTTGCTTTTCAGCATGGTTGGCTTGCTCTTCTTCAGATGACTTGGCTCTTTCCCTTTGTTTCTCTTGTGTATGGTCTTAGCTCATTCCTTTGAGGACCTTTAGGGACTGGTTGTCTCAATCTCTTCAGCATAGTTGATCTTAGGCTTTCAGAGCACTTGATCTTGGTCAATTTAGCTGAGACAACTCCTCTGGACAACTCTCCTGATCAGCATGTTTGGTCTTTTTGCATCAGAGCACTTCATGCATAGAGTTGGCTTCTCTGGACAACTCTCCTGATCAAAACCTTTGAGTAACTTTGTCCTTTTGAGCTAGGCAAACTTGTTCTTGCATATGGCTATCTTCTTTGGACAATTCTCCTGATCAGAGCATATGAATACTTTCTCTGGACAACTCTCCTGATAAGAACATCTTAGATTTCATAGAGTGTCCTTGCTCTTAAGTGATTGTTCCAGATTTTGAGCCTTGAGGGGAACTTGATCTTGATCATCTTCAAAGCATAGGTTCCCCCTCAAATTGTGCATCTAATTGTCTAAGATCTGCCTAACATTTCAGCTTCTCATCTAGCCTATAATCTATATGTTCTAACATTCTTAGAACACATTTATATTGACTTAGGCATGTCTCAGGGGGTTTTTGGTACTCAATCAAAACATAGCTCATTTTATTCCCAACAATTTCCCCCTTTTTGATGATGCCAAAACCTTTACAACTTAAGCAAAAGTGACTTGTCTACACCTATTACATGTATCTTCAGAAGACATGACTGAGGTCAATATTCCTGAAAAGTAATGTGTTAGTGTATTCACTGTTTTTGTTGCTAGTAGGTTTTAAGATAGGCATAGAGAGATTTGTGTTTCTTGATTCAAAATAAGTTCAACTATCATTTATTAAAAAAAATCATTACAGGCATGTTGATAGTTGAAATTAACATATCAGAGCATGAATCAATAACACTTAAATACATCAGAGCATTTCATTCTAATAATTCAAGACAAAAATAATATTTTCAGCATCAGAGCACAGAGCTTGTTATCAGAGCAATCTTTAACAGATCAGAGCAACCAGATTAACACATCAGCAAACTTGACCATATTTCAGCATAGTTGATCATTCAAGTAAGGTCAGAAGACTTAGCCATTTCAAAGATCATCCTCAGGAGGTGGCAGCATTCCATACTGTGCCCACACTCTTCTTTTCAGTGCCATGGCTTCTTGGTTGGTTCCCTTAGGACCAAGAACCATCTTGTTCAGCTTAAGGATCTCAGTGAATTCCCTCAGAATTCTTGCTTGGTCAATCCATCCTTCAAGCTTTGGAGGCATGTATATGATTGGCTTGGGAGCTGTGAGTTCAAATCTTGCAATGTCAGCAGCTGCAAGTAGTTGTTGATACAACTCTCTGTAGTACTCTAGCATGAACTCAGTGAAGGCAGAGTTTCCATCTCCTCCATTCCATCTGTCAATGACATAATAGTCATAGACAAACTCCCTTTTGGCTTCTTCCCATGTGTCATTCAGTTGAATTGGCACCCATTTATCCAAGTGTGGATATTTGGTGTCCATTGGGATTAGAAGCTGAGGCTTCATCTTGCTGTAAGTTGCTCTTCTCCTTCTTGGTTTCTGAAAGTTTGCTCTCCTTTCATTTCTTGCTCTGTTGGCTTCTTCCATCAGATCCATTTTCTCTTGGGCCCTCATCATGGCCAGTTTTTGTTGTGTTTCAGGGTCTTTGCCATACCCTTCATGAAACAGTTTTGATGGATCAAGAGCTAGGACTGTTGTCTTCTTCTTAGGTTCAGGTCCAAATCCTTCAGCAAATAGCTCTTCTATGTCTTCAGAGGACTTGGTACCTTCAGCAGTTTTTCCAGATTCAGAAGATTTGTCATCTTCAGCAGCTTTGGGATCTTCAGCAGTTTTGGCTTTCTTTGATGTAGGCTCATCCTCATCAATTCTGAATTCAGGTGGAAGATCAAGGCTGCTAGGAAAGTCAGTGAATTTCTCAATTTGTCTCTTCTTTCCTTGGGCCTTCTTGATCTTTCCTCTGGTTTGGACACCTTCAACATCTTTGTCCAAACCTGACACTTCACCACCTGGTCTTTGCTGTTTCCTTGCCCTTTCTTCTTGAGCTGAGGCCATTGAGTTCTTTAATGCCAATGCTAACTGCTCCTCTTCATCCAAATCTTCCAAATTCAGCATTTCTGGCTCTTTTCCCTTTCCTTCAGGGACTTTGTCCTTCCCTTGCACTGGACTCCCAATCACCAAGGCACCTTTTGCTCTAGCTCTTTCCCTTTCCCCCTTTTTGGCAGCATCAAAACACTGGGGCTTGAGGTCACTCATTGTTGAGGCCATTAGGGATTGGGCTTGGTTCAGGGACTTCATCTCCTCCAACAAATATACATTCTTATCATGTATATTCTGCATTTTATCACTGCTCAGGCTAAGGAAGGCTAGAACAGGCTTCATCTTTTGTTGGACAACCTCCTCCAAGGTTGCTTTGAGAGATGCATCCAGTTTGGCTTTTAAGAGCTCAGTGAGGTTGGCCACTGCACCTTCAGCAATGTTGGCCAACACTTCTTGGGAAAACTTTTCAGAGGCTGCTTTGACCATAGCTAGCCTTTGCTCTTCAGCTCTTCTCTTTTGTAGTGCTGTCTTCTTTCCAAGAGCTTGCTTGACAGTTAGCCTGAGAGCTTTGACATTAGCATTGTGATTATCTCTCAGCAGCTTCTGTTCTTTCTTGACCTCCTCTGAGATGGCTTCCATGGTAGACTTGGCATTTTGAACTTCAGTGGAGATGGTTTGAAGACCAGATTCTACACCACTGATTCTTGCCTCAAGGGTGGGTAGCACAACATCTTCAGAGCCAGTGAGTCTCATTTCTACAGATGCTAGAGTTCTTCCTTGCTCATTCAGTGCTCCTGAAGTTTCAGCATGAGCAGATTGGACTTGATGAGCCAAGGAGTCCAACTTCTCTGATTGCAGTCCAAGTAAGGCTTGAGCTGAGCCTGTATCAACTTGGATAGGTGCATCTGTGAGGAACTCATCTGCAAAAATTTGGTCAAGAGAAATACCTGCAACATCAGATAAATCAAACAAGTTAGGAAATAAGCACTCATCACCCTCAATTTCTTTTGCACAAGACTCTGATACATCAGCAGTCTTCTTCTCATTTTCAACTTTTTCTTTTCTCCCTTCATGAATAATGTTCTCACTCAAGGAATCAGGCCTCCTTTCATCAAGGGATTCTTGAAGTTCAGATTTGACTTCAAGAATAACCTGTCCTTCCTCACTTATTCCACCCTCATATGGTGGTACACTCACTATCTTAGTGATGACTACCTCTCTTTCATCCTCAACTCCCTCTGATTTTTTAACTAATCTTTCCTTTTCAACTCCTTCTCCTAAACCTGCAACATCTCCACCTTCATCAAGGTTCAAAGATGGCAGTTGTGGGGAGATCACAGTGCTTATATCAACAGCCACTGAGTCATCCTGAATGATTAAGGGCTGATCAGTGTCCAACTCCTCTGACACTGAATAGGCCTTAATCAAACTAGCCTCTAATACAGGAACCTCAACATCTTTAGGCTGTGCCTTGGGTTCAGAAGAACCTTCATTGGCAGATGTGTCTTTGGTTGTGTTACCATCCTTGGTCAACACCTCTGAAGTTACAGAGCCTTTCCTATGATAGGTTTTGGGAGGATTGGAAAGTCTATCTGCTACAGAAGACTTGGGTTGAAGGGATTCAGGGAGGTTGGCTTGAGGGGTGTCAGGAGGGTTGGGATTTGAAGGGTTTGAGGGATCATCAGGGGAATCATCATTAGAGCCACTGTCAGGGTGACTGGTTCTCTTGGCTTTTCTTTCTTTCTCCTCCTTAATCTTATCAGCCACCAGCTTTGCAAAAATCTCCTCATCAATGAGGAACCTTGTCTTTGAAACTCCAGCAAAGTGTAGCAATCTGTTCTCCTCAATCTGCCACCAGTTTGCACCCTTATCTTGGATGACTTGTGATATTTCCATCAAGGATTTATCTTTCACATCAACAAGCATCCTTAAATCTTGAAAGGCCTTCTGAATTCTTGGAAATTCAGCAAGTTGTGGATACAAACTGTCCACAGTAGCCTTGGCTCCTCCTCTGAGCATACTTTCATAAGTATACTCCTCCTCATCTCCACTTGAATGGGGACTTTGGGTTATAGGGGAGTTGGCTCTGGGTTCTCCTAATGTGGCTTTAGGTAGATTAAGTTCAGGGATGTTGGCTTCAGAAGGGTTGGGCTCAAGTGAAGGTACTTCAGTTGCTTTAGAGAGCAATGAATCTGAAGGGGCTTTACTCAGGGGGGTTGGCTCATTGAGTGCATGCTCTAGGAGCTTTGAATAATTGAGCATGGATGAGTCAAGGGGAGACAGGAGTCTTGTCTCATCTACTGCTAAGTCAGCAAGCACATCAATGCCACTTCTTTGCTCATTCCCTTCTGGAGAATATCTCTTAGTGAGATTTACAGGGGTAATGGGTTGGTTGGAAGGGGTAACATGGGTTTCAGGGGAGTTGGGCTCAAGATACTGAATTTCAGGGAGGTTGGCCTCTATGGGTTGACCTTCAGGGACTTTGGATTCTGGAGTTCCAGAACCAGATGAATTGGTCCTTGACATGGATTTGGCCCTGCTTTCAGCTCTGCTCTCCCTTAGAGCCAATTGAAGAGACCTCTCTTCTTGCAGCTCCAACACCTTTTCAGTAGGTTTGGCCCTTCTTTTGCTGGCCCTGCTACTTCCACTTCCTTCCTTCTCAGGGACAATTTCCCTGATTCTCTTATCACCCTTAGACTTTTGTCTAGTCTCATTGTACTTTTGCCTGAGTTCTTCTGAATGATCAGATGGCACTTGTACACCTTCTCTAGCAACTTCTTCAATCTCAGCTGAAGCATCTGAATTCTCTTCTGAGATTCTCTGAGACATTTTTCTTGTCTTTACAGCCCTGGCCTTTGTTCTCTTTTTCATCTTAGGCTTCTCTTCCTCCTGTTCTTCAGCAGGCTTGGCCAATAGCATCCTTCTTTTCTCAGTTTTCTTACTGAGCTTTCTGAATAGGATCTTTTGGGCTGGGAGGGGCTTTGCAAAGGTCTGCATCTGGGAATAGTGGGAAAACCTCTCAATCAACAAGCTTGCCCTGGTGCAATACTTGATTTTCCCTTCTAGCACCACCTTGTTGTGGGCTTTCACCTTAAATTTAGCCTTCTCTTTCATCATCTCAGACATGATGAAGGTCCTCCAATCAAACTTGATGCCCTTATCACTGGCATCAATAATGGCAGCCATGATTCTGATCCTTGGCTGGCTGACCTGCTCTAGGCTTCCAGTGTTGCTTAAGAGGCTCTTAGCAACTACCTCAAAGAGATTAAGAAACTCTGGCTTGAGAGTTTTCTTGTTTTGAGTTGAGGAGAGAGGGCCTGGAACTAATAACCATTCTTGGGCTATTTCCTCTTCATGTCCAGTGCCATACACTTCTGGATTCCTTCCCTCATAAGGCAATCCAAAAGCTCCTTCCAGATCTTCTGAGGAGAATCTAACTATATGGAATCTCTCCTCTTCCTCTCCTTCAGCTGTGTAGGATAGCCTGGTTGATACTTCACCATCTTCAGGCTTACCTCTCCACTTGAGGAAGGCAAAGAATTCTGCCATATAACTCTCTAAGCAAGAGCTTGGTCTTTCTTCCAAGAACTTTTGGAGACCAGCCCTTCTCAACCATCTTAGGGTTGGAGTAATCTCAGGATCTTCATTTTCAAAAGAGATAATTGGCTCAAAGTGAAGATTGTTCTTGTTGCTAAGATAGGCAAAATCTAGGTCTAGATCCTTGTTGGAGAAATCAACAAGCATCTCAGGTCTAACCTTGGGGGCCATTTGAAATTTACAGAGAGAAGTTTGATGAAGAATGAGAAAGTTTGAAGAACTTTTGAGTTAGGGTTTCGAATACTTGGGGAAGAAGTGTTTGTGGGTATCTTAAGACTTGTGAATATTCTAAAAAGAATGTTTGTCAATGAGTTGGTAAGGTCTTGATACAATTCAAAGGTGAACAAAAATGGAAATCCAAAATGGACGGCTAGGATTGATTTCAGGGGAGTTGTCCATTTTTGATCTAATGGTCAAAAACCAATGTAACAGTGAAATAACTGTTTTATTCAAAACGTGGGTGGTTTTAAATGTTTGTTTAAGGCTGGGAGTTTTTCGAGATAGATCATGTCCCAAAAAGTTTAATGCAAACAAGAGTTAAATCTTGGCATTTAATGCATGGAAAGTGACCTTTTGGGTGGGAGACAAATTAAATCCCAGAAAGGTGAAAACTGTATTTCAATGGGACAGATTTCGAAATAGGTATTGATCACCAAGAATAGGTGCTTATCATACCAAGATTTGGTTTGATAGCTAGGACAACTTATCTGACCCTACATGGACAAGTGTCCTGAAGAACTGTGGACAAGTGTCCTGAAGAGGCAAGGTCATGTTTCTGAATTTCAGTAGACTTGACCAAGTCTGCTGAAGTTTGAGTTTGTTTCCCCCTTAATCAATGAGCTTCTTTGGACTTATTTGTCCAACTTCCCTGGATCAAGTAATCCCAACTCTGCTGATAGCTCCAGAAATCTTGCCTCTGCAAGTGGCTTGGTTAGAATATCAGCTTTTTGATGATCAGTGTGGATCTTGACCAACTTGATGTCCTTCTTCTCCACATGGTCTCTAATGAAGTGGTGCTTGATGTCCACATGCTTGCATCTTGTGTGTAAGACAGGATTTTGTGATATAGCAATGGCACTATTGTTATCACAAAATATTGGCACTTCAGTAGAGTTGACTTTGTAGTCTCTTAGTTGTTGTCTCAACCATAGGATTTGAGCACAACAACTTCCAGCAGCAACATATTCAGCTTCAGTGGTGGAAGTGGCCACTGTGTTCTGCTTCTTGGAGAACCATGAAATAAGCTTGTTGCCCAAGAATTGACAAGTCCCGGAAGTGGACTTTCTGTCAATCCTACATCCTCCATAATCAGCATCTGAGTAACCTGTTAACTCAATATTGTCATCAGCAGGGTACCAAAGGCCTAGATTCTCAGTGCCTTTGAGGTACCTCAAAATCCTTTTTGCAGCCTCAAGGTGGCTTTTCTTAGGATTTGCTTGAAATCTTGCACAAACACCTACTGCAAAGGTGATGTCAGGTCTGCTGGCAGTGAGATAGAGGAGTGATCCAATGATTCCTCTATACTCAGTAGAGTTGGTTGGAATGCCACTCTCATCAGGATCCATCTTCCAATTTGTGTTCATTGGGATCCTTACTGGCTTGCTAGTTGTACACCCAAACTTTTTGATCATTTCTCTGGTGTACTTAGCTTGGTTGATGAAGATTCCTTCTTTAGATTGCTTGACTTGTAGACCCAAAAAGAAGTTCATCAACCCCATCATGGACATCTCAAACTTGCTTTGCATGAGCCTGGAGAATTTCTCACACAGCTTCTCATTAGGGGATCCAAAAATTATGTCATCCACATAAATTTGGACAAGCAAGATGTCCTCTCCTTCAGAGATTCTGAAGAGAGTTCTGTCCACAGTTCCCTTGGTGAATCCATGATCCAAGAGGAATTGTGACAGTGTATCATACCAAGCCCTAGGGGCTTGTTTGAGTCCATATAGAGCTTTCTTGAGTTTGTAAACATGGTTTCCAACTTCAAAACCTGGTGGTTGCTCCACATAGACTTCTTCTTTTAAGACTCCATTCAGAAAGGCACTCTTGACATCCATTTGGTATACTTTGAACCTCTTGTGGGCTGCATAGGCTAGAAAGAGCCTTATTGCTTCTAGCCTTGCCACAGGTGCAAAAGTCTCATCATAGTCAATGCCTTCATGTTGGCAATATCCTTTTGCCACTAGTCTTGCTTTGTTTCTGACAATCACATCATTTTCATTTTTCTTGTTCTTGAACACCCACTTTGTTCCAATAACATCTTGATGTGAAGGTCTGTCCACCAGCTCCCATACTTCATTTCTGGTGAATTGGTTCAGTTCTTCCTGCATGGCTGTGATCCAATTGACATGTTGAAGTGCTTCCTCAATATTACTTGGTTCTTGCTCTGACAAGAAACAACAGAACATAGCACTTTCACCATGAAACTTTCTGGTTCTGACTCCTATACTTGGATCACCAAGTATCAGATCAGTAGGATGATCAGATAACCAGGTCCTTCTTTTCCTGATCTCTTCAGTAGAGTTGTCCTCTACTGAAGGTGAATCATTTTGATCATAAAATTCAGGATAATGTAATGCAGGATCTAATTCAGGATCATAATCAGGGGTGTTGTCCTCAATGTCAGGGACATTGGCATTTTCAACATTTTGAGTTCCCCCTTGATTATTTGACCCATTAACTACCTCAGCAGGAACTGCTTCTTCATTGGTAGTTGTTACCTGGATGTGAACTGGGATTGTATCATTCAGTTCATCATTTCCATCAGTGGGATTTGTCTCAGGAAGGTTGCCTTCAGGATGGTTGTCCAATGTTGTATGTTCAGGTAGGTTGATTTGGACAACTTCTATGAGTTCAGTGTCTTTGTCTTTTAGGCTTAATCTGGTTGTCCTCTGTGTGATTTCTTCAGGTTCCAAATGATCATTCCTGATCTCAAAGATAGATTCATCAAACACAACATGAGGTGTTTCTTCCACTATAAGGGATTTCTTGTTGTAGACTCTGAAAGCTCTACTGATTTGAGAGTATCCAAGAAATACTCCCTCATCAGCTTTGCTATCAAAAGCTTTCAACTGTTCTTTCCCATTATTGTGAATGAAACATTTACAGCCAAATATATGAAAATATGACACTTTAGGCATTCTCCCTTTCCAGAGTTCATAGGGGGTTTTGCCTTTCCCCTTAGTGATCAAACATCTATTTTGAGTATGGCATGCAATGTTTATAGCTTCAGCCCAAAACCTCTTAGGTAAATTTGAGTCAGCAATTAAAGTTCTAGCAGCTTCTTTTAAAGTTCTATTCCTTCTTTCTGCAACTCCATTTTGTTGGGGAGTTCTAGCTGCTGAGGTTTCATGAGTTATTCCATTTGATGTGCAGTACTCATTGATGTATGAATTAATGAACTCAGTGCCTTTATCAGATCTTATCTTGATAATGCTAAGGCTTTTCTCATTTGACAACCTCTTTAGAAGTTCAGGTAGTTTGACTTGTGTTTCCTTCTTATTAAGGAGAAATACTACCCATGTGAACCTAGAGAAGTCATCTACTACTACTAATGTGTATTTTCTACCATTTATGCTTGAAGGGGTAATTGGTCCAAACAGATCCATATGTAGAAGTTCAAGTACCCTTTCAGTGGAAATGACTGGTTTTCCTTTGAATGAGGCTTTAATCTGTTTTCCTTCTTGACATGGTTTACACACATGTTCTTTAATGAAAACCTCATTAGGTAGTCCTTTAACTAATGCATTTCTAGCAAGTTTATTCATAGATTTGAAGTTCAGATGATTTAGCCTCTTATGCCATAACCAACTTTGTTCACTAGAACTTTTAGCAATGAAACATGCAGCATTAGTAGACTTGTCCCAGTCTGCAAAATACACATTTCCCTTCCTAGTTCCAGTCAATAGGGTTTGTTGAGTTTTATCTTTAATTAGACATTTTCCACTTGAGAACTCAACCTTAAACTCTTTATCACAGAATTGACTGATACTCAGGAGGTTATATTTGAGACCAGCTACATAAGATACATTGATTACTTTGATGTTACCAATCATCAAAGTACCATAACCTTTTGTTGTTGCTTGTGAGTTGTCTCCAAAGGTGACATTTGGGCCTTCTTTTTCAATAAAATCAGAGAGGAGTTCCTTGTTTCCAGTCATGTGCCTTGAGCATCCACTGTCAAGGTACCATGCTGTCTTTTTGTTCATGCTCCTCTTCTTGTGGCCCAATGGTACCTCATCATCCTCAAGAGCCATGTTGCAGACATCATCATCATCATCACTGTTGGAGAACAATCCATCAGAAGAGTTGAAACTTTCAGCACTATCAGATTCTTCACCAGCCATCATGGCTTTTCTATTGGTGACTTTTCTGTCTCTTTTTGCTTGTCTTTCTCTTCTTTCTTTAGAGCTTAGTTCAGGGCAGTCATATTGGAAGTGCCCTTTCTTTTTGCAGTTGTAACATAGATCTTCATCATCATCCTTCTTGGATTCATCTCTTCTCTTAGATGATGAGGGTTCAGCTCTACTGGATCTTCTCCTATCAGAGGACTTGTCCTCTGATCTTTTCTCTTCAGGCTTTTTGTCCTTAGCCTGATCTTCAGGGGAATTGTATCTTCTCCTGAATTTGTTGTCTTGGTAGAATTTCTTGTATCTACCAAACCTTGTGTTGAGCTTGTCAAACCTTCTAGCCATCAAGGCTAGTTCTTCCTTCATTTCAGTCTTAGAGACTGACTTTGATGATCTGGGAGTGGGTTGCATTTCTGGTTCAGCAACTTTGGCTTTGAATGCCACTCCCTTAGTAGGATTTGAAGATTCCTCAACAGGCTTTCTTCTATTGAGGTCAAACTCATAGGCTTTGAGTTCTGAGAATATTTGTTGCATGGGCATGGTGGAGAGATCCTTGGTATTCTGCATCATCACAGCATAGACATCCCACTTTTGAGTGAGACTCCTCAAAATCTTTAATCCAACCTCTCTCTTGGTGTAGACCTTGCCCAATGAATTGATTTCATTCATCACATCAGTGAATCTACCAGCAAATTTATCAATGGACTCTTCAGAATCCATTGCAAACTGTTCAAATTTCTGCACAGCAACTTGGAGCTTATTCTCCTTGATCTTTTCAGTACCCTCACACATTTCAGCAAGGGTATCCCAAATTTCTTTAGCTGTGGTGCAGTGGTAGACTCTGCCCATAACTGCATCTGGAATTGTTTGATAGAGGGTGTTCATGGCAAGATAATTCAAATTATCTTTCCTCTTTTCATCAGCAGTGAAGTCATCCTCATCTTTGGGAATCAGTTCCCTTATATCTGCTCTTTGCTCATCTGTCAATCTGGGGTTAGTTTGAGTAAACACAAAAGGTCCTCTTGTGATTACTCTAAGCATATCAGTATGAAGAGATGCAAGATGAGCCCTCATTCTAATTTTCCAGAAATCATAATTGTCTATTGAAAACATGGGCAGTTTGTGATGAGAAATATGGTTGACTGAATTTGTGGCCATATTGTCTAATCCTTGAACAGCAGGTGGAGGGACAGCATTGTTGTTGGCCATATCTCACAAATAATCAGTTAGTTAACAAGTGATGGATTTCAGATAAAGATCAGTTCAGTGACCACACAAATATGAGAGTTTTGAAAATCAAGATGGATTTTCAGAAGCAGTGGTCTTTGAACCCCTGCTCTGATACCACTTGTTGGTCCTGAAAGGAGTAGATAACAAGTGTATGGGGGGGGGGGAATACACTTGTTTGCAAATTCTTGTGCTAATTTGATCAAACCAGAACTCAGCAAGGTTGTCTTGGACAACTCTGCTGAAGATGATTAACTCTTCTAAGATAATCAATCCACTAAGTACTATTGAGTACTTAGTTGAATAACTATCTAGGGGAGTTATATGTGCGGAATAGTGGTTGGCCCTTTAAGTTTAGACTCCTTTAATTTCTGAAATCACTTAGTCAATGCAACACAGTTCAGTTTAGCTTCAGGGAACTTGTCCAAAACAGTTTTGCACAGTCTTTGAGTATGTATCTTTGAAAGATCAGTTTAGTGTGCAGTGTTGAATGAATGTAAGTACTTGTAAAGTAAATCAACACAAGAGTTTATAGTGGTTCAGAGACTCAAGCTCCTACATCCACTTTCCCTGATTTAACAGGATAATTCCTTCACTCTTGGAATTAACTTGTTTTATAGTGCCAAGGTGCACTTGATCAAGAACACCACTCCTTGGTGAATTGATCCCTAGGATGTCTAGAGTCCTAGTACCCTCTTCTCAACTCAGAACTGAACTGTTCTTCTCTCAACAGTCAGTTCCTACCACTTCTACTACTACAACCTTCTCACTTTCACTCTTGAAAGATATAAGGGTTGAAGTAAGGTTCCAACTAATGAGATATCCTTTACAATGAAGATCAGTGTATAAGGATAGGATATCTCTCTAAGCTTGTGTATGGATATACAATTTGGTTCAGCTTAGAAGAAGTGTTTGAAGACTAAGATAGTCTTTGAAAGCTTTGAAAGCACTCTAGCTTGTAAGAACTTTGAGCTTAGTTGGATTGTGTTGAGGTGCTTTCAAATGGTCTTCACACTTCTGTATTTATAGACAAAATGGAGGATTTGCCCGTTGGAGAGGCAGCCCCAAATTGCTATAAATGTCTTCCTTGAGTTCTTCAAACTGGAAGACAGATTCTTGATAGTGACATGTCCTCATTTGGGTAATAAACGGCTGTAACAGTTTTGTCTTCATTCTGCAGCACTTTTCCCAATGTTTGACTTCTTGTTAGGACTTGGACATGGCTTCTGAAGGTTGATCCAATGATAGGACAACATTCCTTATCATCTGGACAACTCTTCTTATCACTATCAGCAGTTTTGCTTTTCAGCATGGTTGGCTTGCTCTTCTTCAGATGACTTGGCTCTTTCCCTTTGTTTCTCTTGTGTATGGTCTTAGCTCATTCCTTTGAGGACCTTTAGGGACTGGTTGTCTCAATCTCTTCAGCATAGTTGATCTTAGGCTTTCAGAGCACTTGATCTTGGTCAATTTAGCTGAGACAACTCCTCTGGACAACTCTCCTGATCAGCATGTTTGGTCTTTTTGCATCAGAGCACTTCATGCATAGAGTTGGCTTCTCTGGACAACTCTCCTGATCAAAACCTTTGAGTAACTTTGTCCTTTTGAGCTAGGCAAACTTGTTCTTGCATATGGCTATCTTCTTTGGACAATTCTCCTGATCAGAGCATATGAATACTTTCTCTGGACAACTCTCCTGATAAGAACATCTTAGATTTCATAGAGTGTCCTTGCTCTTAAGTGATTGTTCCAGATTTTGAGCCTTTAGGGGAACTTGATCTTGATCATCTTCAAAGCATAGGTTCCCCCTCAAATTGTGCATCTAATTGTCTAAGAGCTGCCTAACATTTCAGCTTCTCATCTAGCCTATAATCTATATGTTCTAACATTCTTAGAACACATTTATATTGACTTAGGCATGTCTCAGGGGGTTTTTGGTACTCAATCAAAACATAGCTCATTTTATTCCCAACAGTAATCTTTACCATTATCATTATCTTTTCCCCATAATGGTTCAATAGCCATTCTATGTTCAAATCCAACAGGTATAGTAAAATGTAGAGGTTGCAAAAACAAACCTGTCCTTGGGTCAACTCTTCCTTTCCCACTCTGAACAGCTCTCTCCCCTTCCTCCCTTCGTGCCATCAAATCCTGAAAGTTGAAAACAACTTCCCTGTCATTTTGCTTGGATTGAGCATCATCATTTAAATTCCATTGAGCTCCCATCACTCCCTGCTCAGCAATCTGCCACATTTCATTTACTCCTTCATCCACCATAACCGCTTTCCCTTTCGCTCTTCTTCTCATTTCAGACTCCTCACATGCACTCTTCTCCAGATTAATGGCCTCTTTTTCCATGACCTCCCTTCTGATTGCCTGAATGTTGTTGATATTTTCCTCCACAGTAGTTGACCCTTGAAGGCCCAAAAGCCTAAAAAACTGTTGCATGTCCTCCTTTGTTGGTTTTTTTTGTTTGTCCGCTTTCAGCCACTCCGGGAAAAACCTATGATTATCAATCCAGGCTTCTTCCCTGTCCTTTACCCTGCTACATCCCCTAACAGAGTGAGTAATATGACCACAAAAGACACAAAAGTCAGAAATCATCTCATAACGAAAGTAGATGAAGATTATGGTGTTTTGAATGGTAAAATTAGTAAAACGGCACAAAGGGGCTTCCGTGTCCAACATAACACGAACTCTAAGTGATTCTCCCCACGCCACAACTCCCTCCTTAGCATCAACTTTGAGCACCCTCCCTACTCGTTCTCCGGTTGTTTTTATCATTGCATGTGCTGACAAACCATGAATCTGGACCCAAATAGGCATACGATCCATCTTGATGTTGTCAAAGCACTCCGACCCATCAAGCTGCTTTAAAACCATCATCGATCTTCGCAGGTTCCATGGTTGCATGTCAAGAATGTCTTGCATTTCCGCCTTCTTTTGAAAATCGATGACATAGAGGCCATCTCCCACCAAAGTGACAGTGATGTCCGCCACAATATTCCAACTGGAGATGAGCAGCCTTTTCAACTCCGTGATGTTGAAAAACCTTCGAGACACATACTTCAGGGCCACCGAGGAAGGTGGAATGATCAGTTCATTTGCCTGGACAGAGGTATTTGAACTTTCTTTTTCAGAAATCGAGCATGCACTCATTTGTTTTTGAACCACATCCATGTTGTGAGATGAATATGAACAGTCGTACAGAAGGAGAAACAGAAGAATGTGTATTATACCGTTCACCCTTTTCCCTGAATTTATAGGCAAAATATAGAGGCGTAAACCATGGATTAAAACTAAAACCATTGGCCAGTTTGAGCAACACAAATCCTCACCATATTTTTTAACCCAAAATTTCTCCATGTTTTGCCAAAACCGAGAGTGCCTGCGGTTAGAAAACCCTAAAATATTCTCAAAGTGGAAAACACGGCCAATATATGAGCAAGTGATCACCACTCTCCGCTTGTTTGTTCATAAACCAAGAAACAAAGCAATGATGAGCCAAATTTTCGCGTTATCCAAGACAATCTTCCAAAAAAACCATTTCGAATGTTTTGCCCAGACCAACACACAATTAATGAGGAATTTTAAAAGGAGCAAGCGTGGATTAAATCATTAATGGCTAATTAATTATCAGAATAAATTCCAAGAAAAAACTTTGAAAAATCAAAGGAAGATAATCAATTTTTTCTTTCTTAGAGAGAGAAAAAAACGAAGGCTTCTTAAAATCCTGCCACACATGATAATTGTTTAATGTTATTTGAATTGGTTGAATTTTCATCTCCTTGAACTCTGCGCTTGTATACTTTATCTCCTTTGTTGTTATCCAACAAGTCGGGTTATTGATTGGTGAATATATAATTGTGTTTAATTTTAATAGAAATTAATATATAAAAATTAATTCTTCACCTTTTTACAAGTTCAAATTTTTAGATGAAACAGAATTCTTTTAAAATATATATTAGAGCCTCGAGGCAAACGGCTCATTTAAATTGTACACTCGATGGGCCTCCCACAAAAAAATGGTAAGAGGTGATAATTCCGCTCACGAGTGAGGAAGAGTAATATGAAGGAGTAATATACAAGAATTAATTCACCACCTCTCTCCAGCCATTTAAATTATCCACTCCTCCAAAAAAAAAAAAAAAAAAAATATAAGAAATACTAATATACAAGAATTAATTCAATACCTCTATACAAGTTCAAACTTTTTAAGTAAAATCTTTTAATTTTTTTCTTTTTTACAAAAGATTGAAAATGGATTCATTGACAAACCAAGACGTGACACACATAGGACTAAAAGATTATTGAAAGATGGTTGAATCACTTGAATGGCATAAAATAAAAAAAAATATATGGGAGTGGAATTTGGTAGTGTGGGCACCATTACGAAATGCATTTTGAATTGCTTTAATTGTTTTCCCGAATTACATATGCCATTGCTATCACCTTTCTATTTGAATATTTATTAAGAACGCGCACTTTGCTGCCCTGGTTTTTTATTTCCATCACCCGCAAAGTTATCGGTTTTTACGTTTTTTTATTGAGTACGACTCTTTTGTATTAATTACATGTACGTAACTGTATTTATATTAAGATATGGATATCAAGGTATTACAGTTCATAATGGATATTACTGAAAAAACAATTCAATTTAAGCTGTTAGCCTAGTGGCAAAGGCTATAAACCTCCGATGAGGTGCTGTGGTCGAAATCCACGCCTTTTACAACTTTAATTTTTATTTGCAGATTTTTTTATTTAATTTTTATTTGCAGTTTTATTTAATTTTTTATTTTCAACGGTTAATTTTTATTTGTGCAATTTTAGGATTTAATTTTTAGTTGCAGTTTTATTTAACGTTTTTATTTTTTCCGATTCTCTCAAAATTTTACTTCATTTAATTATTTTTTTTTCATTTAAACCTTTAATTTTTTTAATTATTAAAACCTATTTTAGTTGTTATGAATATTGCCCTTTGGTTTATATGTATTATGATATTTGTTGATATGTAAATTGCATTTAATTTTTATTTATATTTTATTTAAATTTAATTTTTATTTGCAGTTTTATTTAACTTTTTATTTTTTCCGATTCTCTCTAAATTTTACTTCATTTAATTATTTGTTTCATTTAAACCTTTAATTTTTTTAATTATTAAAACCTATTTTAGTTGTTATGAAAATTGCCCTTTGGTTTATATGTATTATGATATTTGTTGATATGTAAATTGCATTTAATTTTTATTTACATTTTATTTAAATTTTTATTTTTTACGATCCTTTCAAAATTTTACTTCATTTAATTATTTCATCTAAACCTTTAATTTTTTTAATCATTAAAACCTATTTTAGTTGTTATGAATATTGCCCTTTGGTTTATATGTATTATGATATTTGTTGATTTGTATTAGGATAGTATTAGTTAAAAAATTCACATGCCATTACTTTTTCACACTCAATCTATTTTTTACTTTACTTTATTCATAAAATTTTATAAAATTACCCCTTTAAACATCACTCAATATACTTTTTCTTACACATTTCTTAAATTGTGTGTCATCCCAAATGTGCAAATTTTTATATTACGGAGGGAGTACTAGTTTGCATGCAATATAATATTAGTTTATATTTTCCTTTCCAATCACAACTCCAATTATTAAATCATTAAAATACAATTTTTTCTACAATTAGAAGTGAATGGACAAAATTATACAAAAAAAATGCAAAAGACAATAATTTATTTTTTTGTGAACTAATACTATACTATATATGAACTAATATTATATCATATATGAACTAATACTATACGGAGTACTATATAAAGTAAAACCCTATTGTATGTGAACTAATATTATATTGTATATGAACTAATACTACTATACTACTGATCCTAATACCAAAAGAATAAATAATTTTTTTTGTATATATTTGAACAAAGTAAAACTATACAGTATATTAACTAATACTATACAATATACGAACTAATACTATAATATGTTTAATCTAATACTATACTAGCAATTGAAGAGACGTATGATAAATTTAAACTTGATCACTCATGAAGTCATATGAAGAGTCTGGTTTGATAAAATAAAGTCAATATTATTAAATAAATTATCATAAAATACTAAATGTAACATAAATGTTCATTTAATCATAACATGCAGTAGAAAAATTACATAACATAAAGTTTAACATCAAGTTGAGCATCTTCTTCACAATATTGATTGTGTTTTCAACCAACAAAGATTGAAATTCAATTACAAAATATCTAATTACAACCATTGTATTGAGGAGCTCGTCACAATCAGATCAATACATTATAGCAATCTGTCATACTTTTATCAACGTTCTCTAAAAAAATAGAAAAAAAATAAAAAACTAATTTAATTATTATTATTATTATTATTATTTTTTTGGTATTATTTCGCTAGTTTTTTTTTTTTTTCCGAAATTTTGATCATTTAAAAAAAAATTGAGTTTTTAGATTCTTTTTTTTCTAGTAGTAATTCTTTTTTTCGATATTCATAATTTTTTCGAAAATTTGAAAATAGTATAATATGAGACTCAAAGGTAACTCAACTGTGATTCATTGGTGACTCAGGGGTGGATGTACAGTTAGAATTTTAGTGAGTTGTAATTTAATTTAATTGATAAAAGAGTAATATAATTTTTACAAGTAATTTCTTTTAAAAAATTTGTGGGTGAACTCATAAAAATGGCGGGCAAATAGTTGTGGCTTATCTGAAAATTCAGCCCATAACACATGGGTATATTATCTAACCCATTTAGAAAAATGGATCAAGTTACATGTATGTAACTAGTACACACAAGTAATTGTCTTTTTTATTAGCATTAAATATTATTAATTTAATTATGATTTCATTAATTGGTTGAAATTTTGGAGAATTTGTTAAGATGTTGAGCACGCATTAACAATATTTTGGTAAAATATAGTTTTGATCGTAAAATAATACTTGAAAGCGAAAGAATATATTTTAATTGAGTTTGATCCGTGTTTACTCGAATTTGACCCATAAATTTTTACCTTAAATTTACCTTAATTATTAAATATAAAATTTTTTGAAGGATAAAAAGGTTTAATCGATTACATGCAAACTATGACAAAAAAAAAAAAACTTGAGTTCACTGATTTTTTTTTGTCATATTAAGCATTTTTTAAAATAGTGACATTTTCAAATATTTTTTTACCATAACTAAAGAACCTACTCCCTCCGTCCCATATGAATTTGCACATTTACTATATATGGACGTTCCACAGGAATTTGCACATTTACTATATATGGACGTTCCACAGGAATTTGCACACTCCATAAATGACAAATTTTTCATAACTTTTACCCTTTTAATATACACTTATTTACAAATATGTCATTCCTTTATTCCTTTAATTTAACAATAATTCTAACCAATTAACAAACACAAAACCCATTTAATAAATTAATTGAGTCCATTAACTCTAATCATAACCCATACCCATTAACCCATTAAACTTAAACCCATTACACAATTGAAAACCCTAAATTCATTATTCTAGTCGGTTCCTCTCTCTCTCTCTCTCAACAAAAGTTCATCTCTCTCTCTCGAAATCAAACTCTAAATCGAAGAACCCTAATGTCTTCTCTCGATTCACTATCTCTCTCTCTCGATTCTTCGTTTGGTTCAGGTTATGTGCCCGACTCGTTGTCTCCCTCTCTCGATTCTTCGTTTGGTTCAGGTTATGTGCCCGACTCGCTGTCTCCCTCTCTCGATTCTTCGTTTGGTTCAGGTTATGTTCCCGACTCACTATCGCCACCCCTCGATTATGAGGCTGAGTCAACTTTTGAGTCCGAAGTTTTTGAGATGGGTGTCGATTCTGTTGAGTTTGAAGCTTTTGAGATCGGTGTCGATTCGCTCGGTTATGTTGAGTCCGAAGCTTTTGGGATGGGTGTCAATTCGCTCGATTTTGTTGAGTTCGAAGCTTTTGAGCCAATGGTACTAGATTCGCTCGATTCTTGTGTGGAGGAGACGGAGATGGGTGTTGATTCACTTTCTGTTCATCTAAATAGTATTGTTACTGTTCATTGGAACAGTAATGACTTTTGCAGCTGTTAATCTTTCTATGTAATCACTTCATGGATGGACAAAAATACCCTTTGAAAAGTCAACAAAAATGTCTTTTCTTAATATGAGTGCAGTCCCAGAGGTGCAAGTTCCTCTGGGAAAGAGGGAGTACATTATAATTAAATGATAAGTCATTGTTCATAAATTGAACATATAACATGTGGTGGAGATCGTGGACATTTGGCAAGCATATGGGAGTACATTTGTGTGAAATTGATTCTAAGAGCATACCTTCCTTGATATACACTTTGAGTGATGAGAGATACATTTACTTGTGAGAAATTGTGAATTGAAAATTTAATCTTGCATGAATTTTGAGCATAGTTTGTGAAGTTGTTTGTTGATATTTCTACCTCAAGGCTTGACTAGATGGAGAAAGTTGACAATCACTTATTATATATTGTTTTAAATGAATTCTTTCGCAGTTCTCTCATCTATTCTTTTTCTCTTTCGTTGCTCGGAGACGAGTAACACTTTAAGTTTGGGGTGATTAGTGTGATAATTGTTTGAAATATTTACGTATATTTCATATAATTTTAAAAGATTGTATTGTATTAAACTGACTAAATATTTTAGGAAAATTGAGAATTTAGAAGCAAAACAACCCTCTATTAAATCAAGAGGGGGAGAAAAGGGACTGACTATTACACCTCAATATGCGTTGAGAACACACCTCCGATTCATGCACCACCAAAAATTTGTCAGGATAGATGCACCCTTCACGAATTGTCCTAAATATCATTTTTTTTATCTATAAAATACACATTTACTAACCACACCCTCCCTAAACCCTAATTCATCTCTTCCCCATTTTCCACTCTCCACCTGACCACCGCCGCACACCACCCCTCGTCGGCACCCCGCCGCCGCCTCGGCCCTCCCTCTCCCTCGAGTTCACTAGCCTCCATCGATTCACCGGCACAACGACCTCCCCCTCCCTCTCCCTCGATTCACCGACGCGACGACCTCCCCCTCTCTCTCCCTCGATTCACCGACGCGACGACCTCCCCCTCTCTCTCCCTCGATTCACTGACGCGACGACCCCCCCTCCCTCTTTTATTTTATATTTTCGACAATGTAATGTCGACCATATGCAATTTCGTCGACAAATTGTTGCCGACGAGAGTATATATGGTCGACATTACATTGTCAATTTTTTTAATTTTTTTCGACCTTTTTAGGTCGATCGTATATACTCTCGTCGATAAATTGTTGTCGACGAGAGTGTATATGGTCGACAATGGTTTGTCGAAATATTTAAAAAAAAAATTGATATTTTTTAAGTTTTTTTCTGAAATTTCTGATTTTTTTTTTTTTGTGGCCACCAGAAATGATGGTGGTGGTTGTGGCGGTTGTTGCTATAGAAATTAGGTTTAGGGTTTAAATGTTGAACAAGGAATGTAGTTAGTAGTGAGGATGCATTTAGTAGTGTAATACGGAGTATTTTGTGTTTTCACATGATTATTAAATTAATAAAGTGATGGAGAATGCATCCAACGCAAGTGAAGGTGTAAATAGTCAGCCCCGGGAGAAAATCAAAGGTTAAAATAAGATCCAAATTGGCGGCCCAATTTAATTAAGGCCTGCCCCTCCAACAATGTTAGATGCACTCCCCCTTAGCTTCATTTATTAATTAAATATACATATAAAAAACTCAATTTACTCTAAAACTAGATAAAATTCATGTGCATTACGCGGATATTCATAAAAGTTAATATCCTTATATTATTATTTAATAATTTAAATAATAGAGCTCATATATTAATAAAATTTAATATAACATTTATTTTCTATAATTTAAATTTTGATTATATAATTAATTATTTTAAATAATTTATTAAATTATAATTACTGATAAAAATTATATTCAAAATGATTTTATTGATTAAAAGTGTTTATTTATATGAATTAGGTAGTTCTATAAATAATTTTAAAAATATCAATTAATTAAATTAATATACTTTACAAAATGTTTAAATATATTTTAGGTAAAAACAATAGTCCCTCTGATCCATGATACCTTTCACACTTTCTTTTTTGAGATTTTCCACAATACATTTCATGAATCTCAAATTCAATTGATCAATTCATTTTCAATTGCATTGGCTCAGTTTTCAATTCATTTATGAGATTGGGGGTGTTAATCGCTAAGTATTCTCTCACACACAGCGATCGGAGCTGATTTGTCACCATTGTTGATTTATGCTGACGATTAGTTGTTCCGCCGGATGTCGGAGTTTTCGTGGTTACTGTTCGTCTCCGCCGATCGCTCTCTCACGCTCTTCGTCGTCGGCGGTTACGATTCGTTGTTAGCAGTTTTCGCTGGCGATTGTGAGGTTGTTTAAATAACTGTCTAGTTTGAAGATTGTGGTGTTCGATTGTGAGGTTGTTAGATCATTTGATTCTTAATTTAATTTTTCAAAATTGGATTGTCGGCGGTTTCGGTGTTTTAATTTTTTGATTCACGAGTTAAATCTCGTTTTAGTTCGGCTATTTGAGTTTGTTCTCTGGTGATTACCTCGGTGATTTTGCTGCTCGCTGTGACTTCATCGTTGATTTCCTCTTTGGCTCGTTGTTCGAGGATTTCTTCTGATCGCTCTACAATTCCGGCAGTTGCTTTCCAACTTCGATTCAGTGCTACTGCCGGCGTGAATCGATTAAAGGCGATTGTATGCTTGTTGGATTTCGTTTGAGATTGTTGCATCTCCAATGGCTGTCGATTTGGTGTCGTTGGTTGATCTGTCTCGGCGATTCCAATTTTTCAATTGTTCTTACGATCGATTTCACATAGTGAAGGTGCGATTTCATGCACTTGTAGCTCGACTGTTTTTCTTGTCGTGGTTTTTTTATAGTTTTTCCTCGAGTTTCATGAGTTCGGCCAACGAACTTTTGACGGTTTTTCCTCTCCTCGCTTGAGAGTTCGCTTCCCTCTCCTGGTTTGAGAGTTAGTTTTAGCCATGGAAGATCAACTTCGTGATTTGTCTATGGTACATATTCCTTTTTTAGATGTCTAATTAATAAGAGTAATTAAGACTTAGCAGATTTTGGAGAATGTGATTTCAAGGGCAAAATTGACACATTCGCTAAATTTGACTACATTTATTGATTTGGGCTAGTCTTGGATGAGACCGTCTCACAGAATGAGATCCGTGAGACGGCTTTTATATATAAAAAGTGATAATGTTTGAGCAAAAAGTGATAGTCACGTTTGTTAAAAATATTGTCACTTTTTACTTAAACATTATCACTTTTTTTACAAACCAAAATCTAGAAAAAAAATATGGGTTATCCTACCCAAAATTTTGAAATATGGGTTAAAAGGATCCGTCTCACGGATCTTTTTCCGTGAGACGGTCTCACACAAGTTTTTGCATATTGATTTTTCTTAATCTGTGTGTAAAGTCAAATGTAACTATCTTTGTGGGACAGCGAGGGAGTACCTTTTATTGTCTTTATAAACTCCACTCTCACAATTTCCACATTTTTATATAAAATGTCATTTTTGAGTCCACACACATAAGTCAACTCTTTTATTTACTTTATACATAAAAGTTTATAAAATTACCACTTAAAACTCTACTTATTATTACACTTTCTTAAAAAGTATGAACACTTACCCATAAAAGGTATTCTGGGACGGAGAGCATATAAATGAAGTGTTGTTAAAATGGCATACTATTAATTAATTTTAGGAAAAATATCACTTTTGATCACCAAAGTTTATCTTTTTTCAGATTTGGTCACTCACATTTAGTCACTATCAAAATTGGTCACTCAATTATTCTTTTGTATCAAAATTCATCATGCTGTTAGTATTTTTAGAGGTGATTTGTTCTTAAAAATCCAGCCTTACAAGTCAACTACAGTTAACAAATGCACAATTGTTTAACTAATGTTTCAAGAAATATACAATAATGATCTTAATAGAAAAGTATCTAAGTTTTCGAAATATCCTTAATATGAATGTATAGTTTTAGTGCTCCAATAATTATAAATAGGGAAATGGAATCCAAATAAATAACTCTTTGGGATATGAATCCTATAAACAATGTTCTAGTTGATGATTATATGTTTTGATGGCCAAAAGTAACTTAAAGTTAATGATATATGTGGTTGGAAATCATCTTAACTAAGTCATCTTAAAAAGAGATATTGGAATCTGAGTATACTGATCTTATATGTTACTGATTTAATATATGAACTGTTAGGAACTAAGTTGATGTTTGTATTGTATAGACAGCTTATAGTATAAGACTTAGATGTACTCATCTGTATATAGTTCAGTTGATGTATAAATAGGTTTTATATTTGTAAAGTTGTATTTTATTGTAATCAGCGTTGTAATAGTTTAGAACAGTAGATTAGAACTTGATCAGAAGACTAATTAAGACTCAGAAGACTACTTCAGAATGAAAAGACTTTCAAGAAGAGTTAAAATGAAGCTCAGAAATACAAGAGAAGTTCTGAAGATACGCAGAACAGTTTTGGAGAACTATGCTGACTTACTAAGAACAGTAAAATTAAGAAGAGTAGTTTACTGTGCTGAGTTAGTATGATTGAAGAATAAGTTTGGAAAACTTATTAAGGCGTAACTGAAGATATATTAAAGACATGCTGACTTGGAAAAGATAAGTTAAGTTGATTACAAAAGGAAGTTACAAAAAACGGTTTTAGGGTTAGTTGAGAGTTAGTTTCACAAACTACTAATTGTCATGCTAAAGTCTATAAATACTGTATGATCTTCTACTGAAAAGACTACTGGAAATTTACTGATCTAAGAGCAATCAAAGAGCAATCAAAGTATTCGAAGCATTCAAGAACTCACAAAGTTGAAGGAGATCAAATTGAGAAGAAGCCATCGTACTGAATTGAAGAATCAAAGGCTACATTCAAGAGAAGTTTTACTTTACTATTTTAGTTTGTGATTTGTTGTAAACAAGTGTGCTAGTTACTTGTGAAATTACTAGTAGATCGAAGATACACTTGGAAGTGTAATCGATAAGATCAAAGTCTTAATCTTGGGACTTTAAGCCACAAGAAACTCGAGAAGGAAGAGTTAACAAAACTTCACAACTGGAGTTGTGAGAGTGGATGTAGACATTTGTCGAACCACTATAAATCTTGTGTTCTTTACTTTCTGTTTATATTGTTTAACTAAGAACATTAAAGTTTACACAATAAAAGAACTAAATAGAAGTTGAGTATAAAACTGAAACTGGAAGTACTGATCTGACCCAGTAAGAACAGTACTGTTCAGAACACTATTCCGCATTAAAACTCTGATATTTTGAAAGATTTTAAAAAGTCTATTCACCCCTCCCCTCTAGACTCTTTATAGCTTAATCAATCTTAACACTCAACTTGGGACCAACATAACTATTTTGAAATAAGTTTATATCTCCAATCATTATACAAATTGTTGGGATATGAATCCTATAAACAATGTTCTAGTTGATGATTGTATGTTTTGATGGCCAAAAGCAACTTAAATTTAATGATATATGTGGATGGAAGTCATCTTAACTAAGTCATTTTAATAGATATTGAAAACTGAGTTACTGATCTTATATATGTTTACTGATCTTAGTGTGTTTACTGATCTGATATAAGAACTGTTAGGAACAAATCTGGTGTTTGTATTGTATAGACAATTTATAGTATATGACTTAAATGTACTCATCTGTATATAGTTCAGTTGATGTATATAAAGGTTTTATATTTGTAAAGTTGTATTTTGTTGTATTTAGCAATGTAAATGTTCAGAACAGTAGATTAGAAGAAGGCTAAGAAGACTATTGAAGACTTAGAAGACTACTTCAGAATAATAAGACTTTGAAGAGTTGAAGAGAAGCTTAGAAGTATTCTGGAGAAGTGCAGAACAGTTTTGGAGAACTGTGCTGACTGGCTAAGAGCAGTAAAAGTCAGAGTTGTAAGTTACTGTGCTGAGTTGGTAAGTTTGAAGGATAAGTTTGGAAAACTTATTTAAGGCGTAACTGAAGATATATTGAAGATATGCTGACTTGGAATAAAAAGGAAGTTACAAAGTCGGTTAAAAAAAAAGTTACAAAAAAAAAAAAAAACAGTTTTAGAGTTAGTTGAGAGTTAGTTCACAAACTGCTAACTGTCATACTAATGTCTATAAATACTGTATGATCTTCTAAGACGACTGAAAGACTACTGATCTAAGAGCAATCAAAGAGCAATCAAGAAGTATTCGAAGCGAAGAACTCACAGAGTTAAGA
Source organism: Galeopsis tetrahit (assembly GCA_963675135.1). NCBI lineage: Eukaryota > Viridiplantae > Streptophyta > Magnoliopsida > Lamiales > Lamiaceae > Galeopsis > Galeopsis tetrahit. The sequence goes on from OY776127.1 coordinate 34,138,996, forward strand.
AGATCAAACTGATAAGAAGCCACAGATTTGAAGTGAAGAATCCAAGGCTAACATAGAGAAGTTTTACTTTTCATTTTAAAGTTTGTATTGTGTAAACAAGTGTGCTAGTTACTTGTAGAATTACTAGTCGATCGAAGATACACTTGGGAGTGTAATCGATAAGATCACAGTCTTAATCTTGGGACTTTAAGCCACAAGAAACTCAAGAAGGAAGAGTTAATAAAACTTCACAACTGGAGTTGTGACAGTAGATGTAGACATTTGTCGAACCACTATAAATCTTGTGTTCTTTACTTTCTGTTTGATATTTGTTTGAATTGTTTAACTAAGAACATTAAGGTTTACAAAGTTAAAGATCTAAATAAAAGTTGAGTATAAAACTGAAACTGGAAAGTACTGATCTAACTCAGTAAGAGCAGTACTGTTCAGAACACATTTCCGCATTATAAACTCTGATATGTTGAAAGATTTTTAAAAGTCTATTCACCCCTCCCCTATAGACTTTTACTAGCTTAATCAATCTTAACTCAACTTGGGACCAACAAGTGGTATCAGAGCAGTAGTTCTTTGGACTGATGTTTCTTGATAACCTTGTAGACTTAGCTTTGAGGGAAGTCTTACTGATCTTACTACTATTTCTTGATATTTGTCACTATTTGAATACTTGAAAATATTTGCTATACTACTGATCTTATCTGTCTGATCAATCATGGATGAAACTAATGTGAACAAACTTCCTAAGTTCAAGATTGCAGATTATGACTACTGGAAGCTGAGGATGGAGGCCATCTTTAGCTCGACCCATGATCTGATGGTTTCTGTGGTCAAAGAAGGACCAATCACTACCATGGTGCCCAACACTGCAACACTGGAACCTTCCAAGGCGGTTGGTGTACTTGTTCCCAAACCAAGGTCAGAATTAACTTCAGAAGAAATGAAACAGAACAATCTGGACAGTTTGGCCAAAAACTACATCTTACATACCCTTCCCAATGAGTATCTTGGGAAAGTATTAAGATGTAAGACAGCCAAAGAAATGTGGGACCGTTTAGCAATCCTTTGTGAAGGTACATCCATAATAAAGGAAAGCAAACTAACCACTGTTGTTCAGAGGTTCGAATCATTTAAGATGAAGGCTGGTGAAACAATAGACCAGTTGGATACTCGATTTACAAAAAATATGAATGATCTTGATGTGTTAGGGACCGATACCGTTCTCCTATTAAACGTTCTACTAATGAACCTTTGTGCTATAACTGTGAAAAGCCAGGTCATTACATCCATGAATGTCCTGAACTAAGTGCTGAAGATAGAGAAGAAAGACAAGCAAGGAGAGAGCGCAAATTTGCAAAGGGTAAGAAGGCTATGGTGGCTTACAATGATTCTGATACGGATTCAGATGAGTTGCCATCGTCTTCATCTGAGTACCCATCTAGCAATGAGAAAGAAGCTTTCATTGCAGATGATGGACTAGTCCTGATGGCAAAAATTGAGCAAGAGGTATCTTCTGTCAATTCTTTCCAATCGTGTGATAATTCTGATTCTGATTCTCATGACACTGCTGATAGTAGTGTAGGGAGTAGTCTTCACCATTCCAAAGGAGTGACTGAAGAAGACCTCCTACAAGCTAACAAAGCATTCATGGAAATCAGTGATGAAAATATATCTTTAAAACAAGAAATCATTCGTCTAAAAGAAGCTCAGTTAAAAATGGACCCTAATCTAGTTATCATAAATGCAAGACTAACAGAAGAGTTGTCCCAACTCCAAGAAAAGTATGCATCCATTGATAAACTATATCATGATATGCTTAAAACTCAAGCCAAATAGACAAATGAATTCAATGATTTAAAGATTAAATGTGATCAACTTGAAGAGCGCAATAGATTCTTAAAATCTAAAGTAGTGAGCCTAGATCGAAAGCTATCTAAAATGATTAATTCTGCTAAAATTAATCAAACATTATCAGACAGATATAGAGCTCCAAATGATAAAAGTGGGATAGGTACTGATCTGCCTAGTTCCTCTACTTCAGGCACTAAGAACACTAATGAAACCAGTTCAAGTTCTTTGCAACTAGATAAAGGAAAAGAACCTATGACTTATGATAATGATCCAAAACCCAAAGTACAGTCCAAATACACTCCTCCTACTACCAAGAATGGTAAAAAGAAGAATGTATCAAGACCAGTACAGTCAAGACCATACCAGCAGAGTTATGCTCCTCTGACCAGAGCAGAACAGTCCTGGTATCAGAAGAGACAAACTCAGAACAGTAGGTCAAGACAAGCACAGGCAAGTTGGGAACAGCCTAGACCTCCTTTTATAAGGCAGTCTCAGCTATATTCAACTAAACCTAGGAAATTTGTGCCTCGTTATCATAACAAGCCTGTTCTTTATCCTCCACCTTTATCTTATGATATCATTGGAGAGGAAAGACCAAAATGCATCTATAAGCCGTATGGTCCACATGCTTTTAGGCCCTATTCAAACTATTACAGACATACTGATCTTACTGAAAAAGGGATAGAACCAAGGAAAGGCTATCTTAGAAAAATAGATCCTAAGTCTGCTGATAGTTCTGAAAAGGTCAATAAAGTACTATTCTGTGACAAATATGGAAGGAAACTAAAGAGGTCTCATCTATTCAAATCTTCAATGTTTATTTGGGTACCTCTTACCACTAACCCTCAAGGACCCCAATAAAGAAAGGGTACCTAAATTATTAAAGATCACTACTTGCAGGGTCAATTGGATCTATACAAGAAAGGTGGTTCAGTTGGAGAAACTTGGTACATAGACAGTGGGTGTTCTCACCACATGAGTGGTACCAATGCTCTTCTTTCTGACTACCATGAGAAAGAAGGACCCAAGGTGATTTTTGGTGATAGCTCCATAGCAATCACAAAAGGTTTTGGATACATCAAGAATGGAGATGTAGAGATTCAAGATGTCTCCTATGTAGAAGGTTTGAAATACAATCTGTTATCTATCTCTCAATTCTGTGACAGGGGCTATAAAGTCTACTTCAAGAGCACAAAGTGTGAAATCTGGGATAAAAGAACTCATACTATTCTACTGGTTGGTGTAAGACAAGGCAGTGTCTACATTGTGAACTGGAATAGTTGTCCTAGGGATGCTTGCCTTCTTTCTAAGAGTCCTAAAGAAATCATCTGGCTATGGCACAGACGCCTATGCCATATGAACTTTAAGATAATTAATAAGATAGCAAGAGACTACCTTGTTGAAGGTATCCCTAATGAAATCTATTTCAAGTCACAAGGGTGTGATGCATGCCAGAAAGGTAAACAAGTAAAGGTTTCCTTTAAATAAATTCTTGTTCTTTCTACTTGCAGAGTCTTAGAACTCTTGCACATGGATCTTCATGGTCCTATAAAACCCCCTACACTAAATGGTATAAGGTACACTTTAGTTGTGGTGGATGATTATTCAAAGTTCACTTGGGTAATCTTCTTACACAAAAAGAGTGATACACAAATCCAACTACCAGAATTATTGAAGAGGTTGCAAGTAGAAAAGGGTCAGCCCATTGTCAAGATAAGAAGTGACAAGGGGACTGAATTTATAAACTGTTACATCAAAGAATATTGCTCTAAGACTGGAATTCAGCATTTGACAAGTGCAGCAAGAATACCCTAACAAAATGGAGTTGCAGAGAGGAGAAACAGAACACTAAAGGAAGCATACAGATCAATGCTGGCAGAGTACAACACACCTCAGAAGTTCTGGACAGAGGCAATTAACACTGCCTGCCACACTTAGAACAGGAGTGCTCTAAACAAGGCACATGGTAAAACACCATATGAGGTATGGAAAGGTAGAAAGCCTAGAATTTCTTATTTCCATATTTTTAGTTGTAAGTGTTTCATTCATAACAATGGAAAGAGCAAGTTAAATGCTTTTGATGCTAAAGCAGATGAGGGGATATTTTTAGGATACTCCTCTACTAGCAAGGCATTTAGGGTATTTAATTACTCTACCCTATGTGTGGAAGAAACACCCCATGTTGTCTTTGATGAAGTTGTACAGGACTCTGCTGACCATCAGCTCAGTAAGAAAGTTGATGATCTGAAAATTCAAACTGACAAAGATGACAGTGAGACTGAAGTCTATGAATCTGTACAAGCTTACATTCCGTTTCTGAACATCCTAAACAAAGATGATGATGTAGAAAAGGTAAAAGACAAAGGTAACACTTTTAGACCAATTAATATGCCTGAATTGGTTGACTGTTCTCCTGTGAATAAATCTGCTGATACTGATGTTGATGATACTGATATGCATGATTTAGATGATGAAAGTATTCCTGTTAAGACCAGAAAAACATGGAAATCAGTTCATACTACTGATCTGATTATTGGTGAATCTGGTAAAGGTGTTAAAACCAGAAGACAACTGTTTGATTCTAAGGCAGAACCTAGTAATTCTTTATTTTGCTGGTGTTGTTTTTTATCTTCTATTGAGCCCAAGACTGTGAAAGAGGCTTTGGCTGATAGTAATTGGATTATTGCCATGCAAGATGAATTAAATCCGTTTACTAGAAATGATGTATGGGAACTTGTAGATAGACCTGCTGGTCACAATGTGGTAGGTACTAAGTGGATTTTCAAAAATAAGAAAGATGAGAATGATCTTGTTGTTAGAAATAAGGCTAGACTAGTTGCCCAGGGCTACGCTCAAGCTGAGGGTATTGATTATGATGAAACTTTTGCACCTGTAGCTAGACTAGAAGCTATAAGATTGTTTCTTGCTTATGCTGCTTATATGAAATTCACTGTGTATCAAATGGATGTGAAAAATGCATTTTTGAATGGTATACTTGCTGAAGAAGTTTATGAAGAACAACCTCCTGGTTTTGAGGTAAATGGTAATCAAGTATACAGGTTGAAGAAGGCATTATATGGTCTAAAGCAAGCCCTAAGATCCTGGTATGACACACTTTCTCTATTCTTAATTGAAAATGGCTTTACTAAGGGCAAAGTAGATCATACTTTGTTCAGAAGACAAGAAGGCAAAGACATTTTACTGGTTCAAATATATGTTGATGACATAATATTTGGATCTCCCAACAAAAGCATGAGTGAAAGCTTCTCAAATCTCATGCAAAGTAAGTTTGAAATGTCAATGATGGGTGAAATGACTTACTTTCTTGGTCTTCAAGTAAAACAATAATCTGAAGGTATCTTTATCAATTAAGCAAAATATACAAGAAATCTGTTAGATAAGTTTGGTATCAAGACCTGTAAAACAGTTGGTGTGCCTATGTTACCTACATACAAAATGGATCCAGATGAACGAGGTAAGTGTGCTGACCAATCCTATTATCGAGCTTTAATTGGTTCTCTACTCTATTTGACTGCTAGTAGGCCAGACATTGCATTTGTAGTAGGTGTATGTGCTAGATTTCAGGCCAACCGCAAAGAAAGTCATGTGGAAACTGCTAAAAGGATATTGAAATATCTAAAGGGTACGATTAATCGAGGTTTGTGGTATTCTGCAGATGATGATTTATCCCTAAGTGGTTATTTAGATTCTGACTTTGGAGGCTGTAGGATAGATAGAAAATCTACTTCTAGTTCATGTCAATTCTTAGGTTCTAAGCTCATATCATGGTTTTCCAAGAAACAAACAAGTGTGGCAACATCTACCACTGAAGCAGAATATATGGCAGCAGGAAGTTGTTGTAGTCAACTACTTTGGTTAATGCAACAACTTAGAGAATACAACATTGTGGAATCTAATGTACCTATATTCTATGACAGCAATAGTGCTATTGCCATCACTCAAAATCCCGTTTTACATACTAGATGCAAGCATGTAGATGTTAGGCATCATTTTATTAGGGATCATGTTGAAAAGAGAAACATTAGGATGGAAAAGATCCATACTGATATTCAGAGAGCTGACATTTTCACAAAACCTTTGGCTGAAACTAGATTCAGAGAGCTTTGCATAAGTTTAGGATTGATAGATATGGATTCTACATGTGTATAGAGATATGTACTAACATTTCAGGTACTGAGCTGATACCAAGAACAGTACTCCAAGAAGGATAATTCAGAAGGACAGACCATGTCAAAGACCACTACATTCATCCCAATCAGGTAAAAGGGTACTAAGGTGCCTAATACCGATGAGGAAGCTGGTAAAGCTGAGGGAATTGAGAATATACATTTAAGGAGGAATCTGTGATTCCTTAAAGATCATTTCTGTTGACTCAGAGCACTAGTCACCTTAGAACAAACCCTATAAAGACCTATTTTAACTATTCATTACTGATCTGTACTATATTTCATCTATTATGCATGAACTAACACTTCTACCAAGGTGAAACAGGCACAGATGAGGAGTTCTCCACTGAAGGGGGAACTGATCTGATTACAGATATGGTCTGTCTACAAATCTGATCTGACTATAGTCTTTATCTGTCTACAGACATGTTCTGATTATTGAATTAATTTGTCTACAGAACTGTTCTAATTACAAAGATTCTTTGTCTACAGAACTGACCTGACTACAAAATCAATCTTTCTACAGAACTGATCTGACTACTGATTAAACTGTCTACATAACTGATTTGATTACAGAGAATTTGTCTACAGAAAAGAACTGATCTGAGACCCAGTACTAATCGGAGAGTACTATACTGGTGTAAAAAAGGTGTTTATCAGAAGAGTTGGGAACTGATCTGAGGATTAATGTGCTGACCCAACTACTGATTTGATGTTTGAAAAAGGTTACTCAGCTGATCACAGTACTTAGCTGATCCAGATAAGTATATTTCTTTCAAATAGAAGTAAGAAAATGAAGTATAATGTGTGAAGAAACTATTGTGCTGATAAGCATCAGACTAGTATTTTGCCTTAGATTTTTCTAAGTCAAAAAACTGCTCAATTATTAGATTACTAATAGAGAAGATTAGTACACTCTTCTATTTGTGACCTAATTTTTAATGGTGTATTATCAAACACAAATTAGCTTCTAGAATTGGAACGGGTTCTGGAATCTGAAACGTTTATTTTAACTTACGGATTTTAAGACTCAATCCAAACCACACATCATGCAAAATTAATTCAATCCAAGCCCTAGATTTGTTTTGAATTCATTAAACACGATCTCCCACACTTCATCTTCTTCACTTTACATTTCTGGAATTTGTGAGCTAAGAGAATACTAAACATCTTTCTACTAATCCTTCGTTTCTGCTATATTCTATCAAATGGCGATTAGTAATATTGTGAATCAAGATAACAGAGTTGTAGGTACGTTCGATTCAGCAAAATGGCTCAGGAAGAAGGGCATTTTCGTTGAAAATTTTGTGTTCTTCGCCGGACAACAAAATGCTAAAAACCAAGCAATTCTCACCATGTGCGAGGAATGCGGGCTGAAGAAGTTCTTAGAATCATTCCCCAAGATGGTTTTTGAACCTGAGGCAATGGAATTCTATCTACAACTTCAGGGCAACAACGATGGTGTTCGCTCGATGCTGTCTGGGCACAGAGTCTCAATATCAAGAGACATTCTAGGACTGGCTTTTGATTTGCCTGAAGGTCCTGTTCGTATTTTGAGTTATATGGAAGGGCGAGAAAATGAATGTGTTGGAAGATGGACTGGTGTCGAACCTAAGTCAATGCATAATCTGAAAAAGGTGATTCTTCCTACATCTGGTTTGAAATTATTAATGGATATTGTCGGAAAGTGTATGCTAGGGCAACATCATAGTCAAGATGCCCTTACGAATTTGAAAATTCGAGTGATGGCGGCAATAATTGATCGTGTCAAATGTGACTGGCAAGGATTTTTTCTTGAGAGGTTACTAAGTGAAAAGGACAAAGTATTATTTGATGAAGAGTCAAAAGAGTTTTCCATCAAGTCAATGCTTGGTTTTGGAAACAAGCTTAGTATTCTACTACCAACTTTGGCAGAAAGGAAGTCAGATTGGAGCTCTCCAAAGAAATTTCATCAAAATAAATTTTTGTTCAAAAAGGAATCTGTAGAATTTGAACAACTTCAAGCTCATGATCAACCTCAACAACAAGAATCTGGAAATTCAATGTACAAGTCAGATGATGAGGTTCCTGAAGTTCGATCAAAGGCGAGGCATGATCTGAACAGATCTCAAGCAAGAGGTGCTAGGGAGCTGACTCCTGATGATTCAAAACAATCAGATAATGATGAAGGAAATATTCAAGAGAAGGAGGTAAGTGATTCTAGCCTTATTGTTAGCTATAAAAGAACAAAAGGTAGGGGAATTACTGGACCTAGTAAGAAGCATAAAGCCATCTCATCTACTCCTTCAAATTCTGATCCTATACCTGCCCAACCCATTGATCAACAACCAACCTGTTCTGATGAATCGGTTCACTACTCTCCTTTACATCAGAACAGTCCTCATTTAACCCCTCAGAACTCTCCCATTCATTTTACTCCTCAGCATCCAACCCCAAATAATTCACCTAACCCAATTCATGATCACTCTACTGAACATGAATTTGAACCTTCTTCTGTACCCATTGATATATCTTCATCTCCTGAACCAGAATATGTAGCCCCCAAACCTGCTGGATTGATGGAATATCCTATTTGTGATAGAGAGGATCGTATTAGGATAAATCTAAGGTTGGCACTCTTGAAAGAATTTCATGGTTTGGATGAAAGTTCTATTGAATTTGAAAGGCTTCTTAGAATAGGTACATGGGTTTACCTGAAAAGAAGTGATCTGAAGGAATCCTTGGCTATCATGGAAGGTATGGGTGGTTCCGCAATCTTTGAGAACAAGAGCAGAAAGTTACAGCTGGTGTGGATTCATTTACTGAATTATTAACTCCAGAGTCTGTAGTGCAACTAGTTGAGAGGATTACAAGATTTTCCTATCATGTGGAAAATATTAATCAAGCTAAAGGTGAACCTGCTGCTGAAGTTCATATGGAAATTTCAGATGATGAAATTGAGGTTCAAGAGCAACCTACTGAAGTAGATGGAAATTTGGATAAGGTTGTGATTGCAGCTATTGCTCAAGATCAAGAAGATGAAGCAACTGTTGATGCTACTGAAGTGATTGAGGCCACTGAAATTCTTGGATCTACTGAAATCTTTGAGCAAGAGCAGAATATTTATGCTGATGAAGTTGAGAGTACACCAAAAGTTGCTGAAGAAATTGGTGTCACAGAAGCTGTGCAGGAAGTTGTCAGAACAATTCCTCAAGAATCTGTTCTAGATGATTCTAGATTTGAATTGCTGAAAAAGCAGAATGAAGAACTTCAAGCTCAGTTAGAAGCTGCTGTGAAAAAATTTCAAGAAGCAACTGCAAGATTGAATAAGATTACTTCTGAAAATTCTTATGACTGAGTTATGGAGCATACCATGTCAAAGATTTATGATCTCCATAGACTTCAAGAGAAGAAGTTATCTCAGGTGTTGCATGACAGGTTGGAGCAACATATGACTCCCTTGAAAGAATGGCATGATGAAGCCAAAAGGGGGGAAGATAAGTTAAAAAGAGTAATGGAGCAAACTCAACAACAACAAGCTCAGTTAGTTGTTAGTCAAGATGAGTTGAAAGAAGAAATTGCGAGTCTGAATAAAAAGATCAAGCTTAGGAAACAACAAGCTAGTAAAGTTGTTGAAAAATCCTCTACTGGAACTGAAATTGCTGAAGGTTCTGGAAAGAAGAAGAGGAAACTGATCTTAAGTAATGAAGAAGAGCAAGAAGAAGAGACTGGTAGAGTTACCAGATCCAGAAGTAAATTGAAACATGTTGTTTCAAGTAGTCAGCCTAGTGAAGAGGGAATGGTTAAAGCTCAAGAAAAGCTTGAATTGCTAAAGAGAAAGAAAGCTGAAGAAGCAGAGCTGAGAAAGAAGAAAAACAAAGATGTTGATTTTTTTAGCAAAATATTTGATAATAGAGTTGCTGCTTTAAAAAGAAAAATGAAAGCACAAAGAAAAGCTGAAGGAAAAGAGTTTGATAAGAATTTCAAGGATGAAAACTTTGTTGATTTCATAGTCCTACCAGAGAGTATGAAATTTTGGAATAATCTGAAGAAAAAGTGGCAGATTGCAAACTTCATTGTAAAGAAGTTTGGTGATCATCTGAACAGGGAAGATGAATTTGTTGATTTTGAAGAGTTTATGATGAACATAGCTGCAGATTTCTGGGAAGATATCTCAAAAGCTGCTGCTGGTGCTGAGATAAAGATCTTATGTCCAGAAGAACAAATCTGGGATCCTCCAAGACTTGAGAATGGAGAACCTGATTACAAAGAGATTGGTAACATCATTTCTGAGATTATTAAAGATGAAGGTATTACTGATCATCAACATATGATGGACATCAAAGCAAGGCTTTATTTGGCATTCAGAATCTGAAGAATGAAGATGAAGGAGAAACTCACAAGATAACATTTCTTAACCTTAATCTTTATTTCTATATTTTGTTTATTTCATATTTCATGATTATGTGTAAAATGTGGTATCTGATCTGATTATGAATATGAATCTGGAATTTTGAATTGATGAACTGTTATGATTGACAACATACTTAATTACTGATTTATTAACATTTAAGTAGTTTTGGCTTCATCAAAAAGGGGGAAATTGTTGGGATATGAATCCTATAAACAATGTTCTAGTTGATGATTGTATGTTTTAATGGCCAAAAGCAACTTAAAGTTAATGATATATGTGGATGGAAGTCATCTTAACTAAGTCATTTTAAGAGATATTGAAAACTGAGTTACTGATCTTATATATGTTTACTAATCTTAGTGTGTTTACTGATCTGATATAAGAACTGTTAGGAACAAAGCTGGTGTTTGTATTGTATAGACAGTTTATAGTATAGGACTTAAATGTACTCATCTGTATATAGTTCAGTTGATGTATAAATAGGTTTTATATTTGTAAAGTTGTATTTTGTTGTATTCAGCATTGTAAATGTTCAGAACAGTAGATTAGAAGAACGCTAAGAAGACTATTGAAGACTCAAAAGACTACTTCAGAATAAGAAGACTTTGAAGAGTTGAAGAGAAGCTTAGAAGTATTCTGGAGAAGTGCAGAACAGTTTTGGAGAACTGTGCTGACTGGCTAAGAGTAGTAAAAGTCAGAGTTGTAAGTTACTGTGCTGAGTTGGTAAGTTTGAAGGATAAGTTTGGAAAACTTATTTAAGGAGTAACTGAAGATATGCTGACTTGGAATAAGAAGGAAGTTACAAAGTCGGTTAAAAAAAAAGTTACAAAAAAAAAAAAAAACAGTTTTAGAGTTAGTTGAGAGTTAGTTCACAAACTGCTAATTGTCATACTAATGTCTATGAATACTGTATGATCTTCTACTGCTAAGACGACTGAAAGACTACTGATCTAACAGCAATCAAAGAGCAATCAAGAAGTATTCAAAGCGAAGAACTCACAGAGTTAAGAAGATCAAACTGAGAAGAAGCCACATATTTGAAGAGAAGAATCCAAGGCTAACACAGAGAAGTTTTACTTTTCATTTTAAAGTTTGTATTGTGTAAACAAGTGTGCTAGTTACTTGTAGAATTACTAGTCGATCGAAGATACACTTGGGAGTGTAATCGATAAGATCACAGTCTTAATCTTGGGACTTTAAGCCACAAGAAACTCAAGAAGGAAGAGTTAATAAAACTTCACAACTGGAGTTGTGAGAGTGGATGTAGACATTTGTCGAACCACTATAAATCTTGTGTTCTTTACTTTCTGTTTGATATTTGTTTGAATTGTTTAACTAAGAACATTAAGGTTTACAAAGTAAAAGATCTAAATAAAAGTTGAGTATAAAACTGAAACTGGAAAGTACTGATCTAACTCAGTAAGAGCAGTACTATTCAGAACACATTTCCGCATTATAAACTTTGATATTTTAAAAGATTTTTAAAAGTCTAGTCACCCCTCCCCTCTAGACTTTTACTAGCTTAATCAATCTTAACTCAACTTGGGACCAACACAAATTCAATATGAAAACCAGGAATTTGAATATTGTTCAAAAAAACAAGTATGAAAAACAAAGTACAAAAGGAAACAGAGTCTGAATAATTTTCAAGAATACAATAATTATAAACTATCTAACTACACACCATAATTATAAAAACAGAGTACATCAAACTAGTACATGACCACCATATTTGACTAATTTGGCACACCACCCTTGTCACTCTCACTTGTTTTTCCTTTGGTATTTTAATTTCTTTACTTGTTCCTTTTGATGAATCACTCTTTCCCGTGTAAGTAACTAGGTTTGACAAAGTGATGTAATTCACTCCTCCTTTCACAATAATTGTACTGTGTACTTTGATGATTGCACAACCTATAAAATAAGTAATTAATCACATAATATTACAAAAATTATAAAATGAGATTGTAAGACAAGACGCACTCACATTTTCTTTTCACTGTGATTATTTATTTTCCTATTACCTCCTGAGTTTTCCATTTCTGACTATCCTGTAAAATAAAAAGTAAACCAACAACAACAACAACAATGGGATGATAATAAATCAATTCATAATTGAGTTAAATGATTATTAATAAGAAAATTATTGGCTACTCTGAAAATGGTTAATTGAATCACCACATGTTCTAGAAGATGCGTGAGAATTTCTTCTGAACTATTACAGAAAAATATAATAAAATAATTGTTGGGAAATAAAAGAGATTGTTGGTCCCAAAGTTGAGTTAAGATTGATTAAGCTAGTAAAAGTCTAGAGGGGAGGGGTGAATAGACTTTTAAAATTCTTTCAAAATATCAGAATATGCAATGCGGAATTTAGTCTTCTTATGTACTGTACTGTGCTTACTTAGCTCAGATCAGTACTTTCAGAATAATATGGGCCTTACTAGTTTATACTCAACTTTTCTTTAGATCTTTACTTAATAAATTCTTAATGTTCTTAGTGAAACAATTCAAACAAATATCAAACAGAAAAGTAAAGAACACAGAATTTTATAGTGGTTCGACAAATGTCTACATCCACTCTCACAACTCCAGTTGTGATGTTTTATTAACTCTTCCTTCTTGAGTTTCTTGTGGCTTAAAGTCCCAAGATTAAGACTTTGATCTTATCGATTATACCTCCAGGTATATCTTCGATCTACTAGTAATTCTACAAGTAACTAGCACACTTGTTTACAACAATACAAACTTAAACTTTGAAAAGTAAAACTTCTCTTTGAATAGCCTTTGATTCTTCTCTTCAATTCAGTGGCTCTTCTTCTTCAATCTCCTTCAACTCTGTGAGTTCTTCTTGTGCTCTGTAGACTTAGATTGCTTGTGAATGCTTTAAGATCGGTAGTCTTAGCAGTAGGAGATCACACAGTATTTATAGAACTTAGTATGACAGTTAGCAGTTTGTGAACTAACTCTCAACTAACTCTAAAACTGTTTTTGTAACTTCTTCTTGTAACCGACTTTGTAACTTCCTTCAACTTCCAAGTCAGCATTTCTTCAATAAATCTTCAGTTACACCTTAAATAAGCTTTCCAAACTTATTCTTCAATTTTACCAAATCAGCACAGTAACTTACTGTTCTGATTTTTACTCTTCGGATTTTTACTCTGCTGAGCCAGTCAGCACAGTAACTTAAAACCTTTCAAAACTTCTCCAGATTTCTTCTAAGCTTATCTTCAATTCTTCTTGAAGTCTTCTTATTCTGAAGTAGTCCTCTGAGTCTTCATTAGTCTTCTGATCTTCTTCTAATCTATTTCTAAACTACTGTTCTGAACTTTACATTGCTGAATACAAATAGAATACAACTTTACATATACGAAACCTAACTATACATCAACTGAACTATATACGGATGAGTATATCTAAGTCCTATACTATAAGATGTCTATACAATACAAAACATCAGCTTAGTTCCTAACAGTTCTTATATCAGATCAGTAACCAATAAGATCAGTAACCATATAAGATTAATAACTTTCATATACGATCAGTAAGTATTCAAGATCAGTAAATATATATAAGATCAGTAACTTACACATAAAATCAGTAAGCATATAAGATCAGTAAGTATACAAGATCAGTAACTCAGATCCAAATACATCATATAAGATTACTAAAATTATTCTCAGTTTCCATACTCAGATCAGTAATCTTATTCCATATAACTCAGTTAAGATTAGTAATTTTATTCCTACTATTACTAAATAAGATCAGTAAACTTATTTCAGATATCATTAAGATCAGTAATCTCATTTTCAGTTTCTCATCAAATGACTTAGTTAAGATGACTTGGAACCACATATATCACTAACTTTAAGTTGCTTTTGGCCATCAAAACATACTTTCATCATCTAGAACATTGTTTATAGGATTCATATCCCAACAATTTCCCCCTTTTTGATGAAGCCACAACTACTTAAATGTTAATAAATCAGTAGTTAAGTATGTAGTCAATCATAACAGTTCATCAATTCATAAATCATATCATATTCACAATCAGATCAGGTATTTCACATATTACACATACTAACAAAATATGAAATGATCACAAAATATAGAAATAAAGATTAAGGTTAAGAAATGTTATCTTCTGAGCTTGTCCTTCATCTTCATTCTGTATCTTCAGATTCTGAATGCAACATACATCCTTGCTTTGATATCCATCATATGTTGATGATCAGTTATTCCTTCTTCTTTGATAATCTCAGCAATTATGTTGTTGATCTCCTTGTAATCAGGTTCTCCATTTTCCAGTCTTGGAGGTTCCCAATTTGGTTCTTCAGGACATAATATCTTGGTTCCAGCACGAGCAGCAACTTGTGCTATGTCTTCCCAAAACTCTTGATCAATGTTCAGCATGAACTCTTCAAAATCAATAAATTCAGCTTCTTTGCTCGAATGATCACCAAACTTACTCACAATGAAGTTTGCAATCTGCCACTTCTTCTTCAGATTTTTCCAATGTTCCATATTCTCTGTTAGAACAATAAAATCCACAAAGTTTTCATCTTGAAAATCTTTGTCAAACTCTTTTCCTTCAGCTTTCCTTTGAGCTTTCAATTTCTTCTTCAAAGCAGCAACATTGTTATCAAATCTTGTTTTTAAGAACTTGATATCCTTTTCTTTCTTCTTTTTCAACTCTGCTTCTTCAGCTTTCTTTTTCTTCAAAACATTAAGTTTTTCTTGCTCTTCACTTGAAATTCCAACTTTCAATTTGCTCTTTGATCTGGTAAGTCTACCAGTTTCTTCTTCTTCTTGTTCTTCATCAGACAAGACTAACTTTCTCTTCTTCTGAATCGAACTTTCAGCAATATCAGGTCTCTTCTCAACAATCTCTCGACCTTGCTGTTTTTGTTGCTTCCTTAGTTTCAGCTTTTCATTCAGAATAGCAATTTCTTCTTTTAACTCATCCTGACTCACAACCAACTGAACTTGTTGTGACTGAGTTTGCTCCATCACTTTCCTTGTCTTATCTTCCCCCTTTTTGGCTTCATCATGCCACTCTTTTAAGGAAGATATGTGTTGCTCCAACTTCTTATGCAACACTTGAGACAGGTTCTTCTCTTGTAATCTATGAAGATCATAAATTTTGGACATTGTATGCTCCATAACTTTTTCATAAGAGTTTTCAGAATTCATCTTATTCATTCTCTCAGTAGCTTCTTGGAACATTTTCACAGCATCTTCCAATTTAGCTTGAAGCTCTGCATTCTGCTTTTTCAACATTTCAAAGCTAGAATTTTCAGATTCCTTCTCAATAGGAACTGTTCTGATCTGTTCTTGCACATCCTCAAGAATAATAGGATCAGCAGACTGAATTGGAATGCTTTCCATCTCTTCAGCATTTAAGTCTTGATTCTCCAAGGCTTCTGTTTCTTCAATAACAACAGTGTTCTCAAACACCTCTGTTGCATTGTCAACATCCTCATCAATTTCCATAAAATCTTTTTCAGCAGCAATCTCAGCTTTATCAACACCTTTCTCTTCACTTTCCACAAACAAATATTCATCTGAATTAGGAGTTGCAATCTTTTCAACAGTGTACTTAATTCCAGTTAATCTTTCAACAAGATGAACTACAGATTCTGGAGTAACTAGCTCCAGAAAAGAGTTAACACCAGCTGCTTGCATCTGCTCTGCTTCCCAATCATCAAAGATTGAAGCACCTCCCATACCTTCCATTATAGCCAAATTCTCCTTCAAAGTACTCCTCTTAAGATACACCCATGTGCCTATCCTAAGGAGTTTCTCAAACTCAACTGAGCTCTCATCCAATCCAGGAAATTGCTTCAATAAAGTTATCCTCAAATCTATCCTGATTCTATCCTCTTTATCACAGATAGTGTACTCCATTAAATCAGCAGGTTTAGGAGCAATAAATTCAGGTTCAGGGGATGATGAAATGTCAATTGGTTCAGTAGAAGGTTCAAATTCATGTTCAGTAGAGTGATCATGAATCTGTGTTGGGGATTGATGTGGTGAAGGTTGATGTGAAGTTTGATGTTGAGGACTAGAAATTGGGGTAGGATAAAAATTAGTGTTCTGAGGGGATGAATGGGGAGTGTTCTGAGTCACAGACAAATAGTGTTCTGATTGTCCAGAACATGAAGGTTGGGGGTTTTGGGTTTCAGCTTGGCTTGGTTCAGAGTTTGAAGGGGTAGGAGAGACAACAATTAACTTCCTCCTAGCACTTCTTGTCTTAGTTCTTTTATGCACAACAATAGGACTAGGAACACTAACCTCTTGCTCTTCTGAGCTTGATTGCACCACAGTCTCCACAAATCTGACTGTTGGCTCTGAGGCAGCTGTAGCAGACCTTCCTATCCTTGGTCTAATACTGCTCGGATCATGCCTTGCCTTCGATCTAACTTCACGTTGATTGTCCTCAGATCGGTACATTGAAGCTCCAGACTCTTGTGCTTCAAGTTCTTGAGGTTGTTCCAAGGGGTTCTCTTGTTCAAAAAGAACAGACTCCTTCTTCATCAAGAATTTCCCATGATGGAATTTCTTGGGATTACTCCAATACGGTTTTTTAACCAGCTGAGGCAACAAGAAACTCAACTTGTTTCCAAACCCTAATTTCGATTTAATCGAAAATTCCATAGTATCCTCATCGAACAAAACTTTTTCTTTCTCAATCAGCAGTCTTTCCAAGAAAAATCCTTGCCAATCACCTTGAACTCTGTCAATGATTGCAGCCATAATTCGAATCTTGGAACTTGATAGAGCATCCTGGCTATGATGTTGCCCTAACAAGCACTTTCCGGCTATGTCCATCAAAAATTGAAGTCCTGTAGGAAGAACATCCTTCTTCAGATTAGTCAAGGTCTCTGTTTCAACACCTGACCATCTTCCTACACATTCCTTCTCCTCTCCAGCTTTGTAATTCATGATGTCTACTGGACCTTGAGGCAAATCCAACATCACTTCTAGGATTTCCCTTGTGATAGTGACCTTATGCCCAGAAAGCATGGAGTGAACACCATTGCTATCTCCTTTGAGTTGCAAGTAAAATTCCATTGCCTCCGGTTCATAGACATTGAGTGGAGATGATTCCAGAAATTTCCTCAGCCCACACTCCTCGCACATTGTCAGAATCGCCTGATTTTCAGCATTGTGTCGGCCATTGAAATAGACAGCATTTTCTACAAAAATGCCCTTTTCGCGAACCCAGAAATTTGAATCAAATGTTCCTGCAACTTTGTTAGTTTCATTGATAATATTGATAGTTACCATTTGAGAATTTTGTAGAAACCAGATTTTTCAGTAGTTATGAAGTTATGAGATTTCCAGAAATGAACTCGTAAGAAAGACGATGAAGAATGATCGTTTTTGTCAAATTCAAAACCAATCTAGGGCTATGATTGAATTAGATTATCACAACGAATGGTTGGGATTAAGTCTCGAAATTCGAGTTTAACAAGAACTGTTCATATTCTAGTACAATTCTTAATTTTGGAGCCAATATGTGTTTAATAAATACACCACTGTTTTTAGGTTAGAAATAGAGGAGTGTACTAATCTTCTCTATTAGTAATCTAAAATTTGAACAATTTTTGACTTAGAGAATTCTAAACCAAAAGACTGTTCTGATGAAAATCAGCACAGTAGTTTCCAAAACTATTTCTCTTCATTTTCTTACTAGTATATAAGGAAGATTTCACTTATCTGGATCAGCTGAGTACTGTGATCAGCTGAGTAACCTTTTTAGAAATCAGATCAGTAGATGAATCAGCACAGTAGATTTCAGATCAGTAGATGGGTCAGCACAGTAGTTTCAGATCAGTACCCAATTTTCCTGATTTCACCTTTTTGATATCAGCACAGTAATCCTCAGATCAGTACTGTGTCAGATTAGTAGAATTCTGTAGACAGATTAGTAGTAAACATATCTTTCTGTAGACAGATTAGTCAGTAATCAGATTAGTTCTGTAGAATAACTGAATTGTAATCAGATCAGTACTGTAGACAAGGAAACTTTGTAATCAGTACAGTTCTGTAGACAAGTCAATTCATTAATCAGAATAAATCTGTAGACTGCTATAGTCTGTAATCAGATCAGATTAGTAGACTTTTCAAATCTGTAATCAGATCAGTTCCCCCTTCAATGGAGAATTCCTCTTCTGTGTCTGTTTCACCTTGGTAAAAGTGTTAGTTCATGAGATATAAGTGTAAAACAGTACAGATTAGTAACAATATGTTTAATTTAATGATCACACCAAGGTTTATGCTAAAGTGACTTAGTGATCTGAGTCAACAAAAGGATCTTTAAGAAATCACAGATTCCCCCTTAATGTATGTTCTCAGTGTCCCTCAGCTTTACCAGCTTCCTAATTGGGATGAAGGTCACTTTAGTAACCTTGTTACCTGTTTTAGTGATCTGACATAGGGTTGTCTCTTCTGACTTTTAAGTCTTGATGTACTGCTCTTAGTTTCTGCTTCATGTCCTTCTTGGTATAAGATCAGTACCTGAAATGTTAGCACAGTTCTATATACAAACAGAATCCATATCTATCAATCCTAAACTAATGCACAATTCTCTGAATCTCACTTCAGCCAATGGTTTTGTAAAAATGTCAGCTCTTTGAATATCAGTATGAATCTTTTCCATTCTAATATTCTTCTTTTCAACATGATCCCTAATAAAATGATGCCTAATGTCAACATGTTTGCATCTAGTATGTAGAACGGGATTTTGTGTGATGGCAATGGCACTATTACTATCACAATATATAGGTACATTAGATTCTACAACATTGTAGTCTCTGAGTTGTTGTATTAACCAAAGAAGCTGACTACAACAACTACCTGCAGCCATATATTCTGCTTCAGTAGTAGAAGTTGCCACACTTGTTTATTTCTTTGAAAACCATGAAATGAGCTTAGTTCCTAAGAATTGACATGAACCTGAAGTAGATTTTCTATCTATTTTGCAACCTCCAAAGTCCGAGTCTGAATAACCACTTAAAGATATATCATCATCTGCAGGTAATCCTCGATTAATGGTCCCCTTTAGATATTTCAATATCCTTTTGGCAGCTTCCAGATGACTTTCCTTGGGGTTTGCTTGAAATCTTGCACATACTCCAACAGAAAAAGCAATATCAGGTCTGCTGGCAGTTAGATAGAGTAGAGAGCCAATTAAAGCACGATAGTGAGGTTGGTCAGAAGACTTACCTCCTTCATCAGGATCCATTCTGTATGTAGGTTGCATGGGCACACCAACTGTCTTACAGGTTTTAATACCAAATTTATCTAGCAAATTCTTAGTGTATTTTGCTTGATTTATAAAGATACCTTCTGAAGTTTGTTTTACTTGAAGACCAAGAAAATATGTCATTTCTCCCATCATAGACATTTCAAATTTACTTTGCATGAGTGTAGAAAAGCTTTCACTCAAGGTTTTGTTGGGTGATCCAAAAATAATATCATCCACATAAATTTGAACAAGTAATATGTCATTACCTTCTTGTCTTCTAAACAAAGTTCTATCAACCTTGCCTTTTGTAAAACCATTTTCAAGTAAGAATAGAGAAAGAGTATCATACCAGGCTCTTGGGGCTTGTTTCAATCCATAGAGCGCTTTCTTTAACCTTTGTCTATTACCTTTTCTTTATCAGACTCTTGATCTAGGACTTTCAGGAAAGGATTATATGCTTGTACAGATTCATATATTCCTGTATCATCATCTTCATTGTTGATTTGAAGCTGTAGTTTGTCAATTTTCTTACTGAGCTGATGATCAGCAGAGTCCTGCACATTCTCATCAAAGACAACATGGGGTGTTTCTTCCACACATAGGGTAGAGTAATTAAACACTCTAAATGCTTTGCTTACAGAAGAGTATCCTAAGAATATTCCTTCATCAGCTTTTGCATCAAAAGCATTTAATTTACTTTTGTCATTGTTATGTATGAAACACTTACATCCAAAGATATGAAAATAAGAAACTCTTGGTTTTCTGCCTTTCCATACCTCATAAGGTGTTTTACCATGCACCTTATTAAGAGCACTTCGATTTTGGGAGTGGCAAGCTGTATTAATAGCTTCTGCCCAAAATTTCTGAGGTGTGTTGAATTCTGCAATCATGGCTCTGCAAGCTTCTTTTAGTGTTCTGTTTCTCCTTTCTGCAACACCATTTTGTTGAGGGGTTCTGGCTGCACTTGTCAGATGCTGTATACCAGACTTAGAACAGTAGTCAGAGATGTAACAATTAATAAATTCAGTCCCCTTATCACTCCTAATCTTGACAATGGGATGACCTTTTTCAACCTGCAACCTCTTCAATAGATCTGGAAGTAGTGTTTGTGTATTACTCTTTTTGTGTAGAAAGACTACCCAAGTAAACTTAGAGTAATCATCTACTATAACTAGAGTATACCTTCTTCCATTCAATGTAGGAGGGTTGATAGGACCATGAAGATCCATATGCAAGAGTTCTAAGACTCTGCTTGTTGAAAGAGTTGGAATGGACTTAAATGAAACCTTTACCTGTTTACCTTTTTGACAGGAATCACATACTTGTGATTTGGAATAGATTTCATTAGGAATGCCCTCAACAAGATTTTCTCTAGCAATTTTGTTGATTATCTTAAAGTTCAGATGGCAGAGGCGTTTATGCCAGAGCCAACTGTTTTCTTTAGGACTCTTAGTAATAAGACAAGCATTCTTAGGACAACTATTCCAATTCACAATGTATACACTTCCTTGTCTTGTGCCAACAAGTAGAACATTGTGAGTCCTTTTATCTATTATTTCACATCTTCTGGTCTTGAACTGAACTTTGTATCCCCTGTCACAGAATTGAGATACAGATAACAAATTATATTTCAAACCTTCAACATAGGAGACATCTTGGATTTCAACATCTCCATTTTTGATGAATCCAAATCCTTTTGTGATTGCTATTGAGCTATCACCAAAGATGACTTTTGGTCCTTCCTTCTCATGATAGTTAGTAAGTAAGGCCTTGGTACCAGTCATGTGGTGTGAACACCCACTGTCTATGTACCAGGTCTCACCAACTGAACCACCTTTCTTGTATAAGTCCAGTCGATCCTGCAAGGTAGTGATCTTAATAATTTAGGTACCCTAGTTTATTGGGGTCCTTGAGGGTTAGTAGAGAGAGGTACCCAAATGAACATTGAGGATTTGAATAAGTGGGACCTCTTCAGTTTCCTTCCAAATTTATCACAGAACAGTACTTTATTAACCAGTTCAGAATTATCAGCAGACTTAGGATCTATTTTTCTGAGATAACCTTTCCTTGGTTCTATCCCTTTTTCAGTAAGATCAGTATGTCTGTAATAGTTTGAATATGGTCTAAAAGCATGTGGACCATACGGCTTATAGATGCGTTTTGGTCTTTCCTCACCAATGATATTATAGGATAAAGGAGGAGGATAAAGAACAGGTTTGTTATGATAATGAGACACAAATCTCCTAGGTTTAGTTGAATACAGCTGAGACTGCCTTATGAAAGGAGGTCTAGGCTGTTCCCAACTTGCCTGTGCTTGTCCTGACCTACTGTTCTGAGTTTGTCTCTTCTGATTCCAGGACTGATCTGATCTGGTTAGAGGAGTATAACTCTTCTGGTATGGTCTTGACTGTACTGGTCTTAATACATTCTTCATTTTACCATTCTTGGTAGTAGGAGGGATGTATTTAGGCTGTACTTTGAGTTTTGGATCATCATCATTAGTCATAGGTTCTTTTCCTTTATCTAGTTGCAAAGAACTTGTACTAGTTCCATTAGTGTTCTTAAATTCTGAAGTAGATGAACTAGGCAGATCAGTACCTATTCCTCTTTTATCATTTGGAGCTCTATATCTGTCTGAGATAGTTTATTAATCTTAGTAGAGTTAATCATCCCAGATAGCTTTCGATCTAGGCTCACTACTTCAGATTCTAAGAATCTATTGCGCTCTTCAAGTTTTTCACATTTAATCTTTAAATCATTGAATTCATTAGTTTCTTTAGCTTGAGTTTTAAGCATACCCTGATATAGTTTGTCAATGGATGCATACTTTTCTTGGAGTTGAGACAACTCTTCTGATAGCCTTGCATTTATGACAGCTATATTAGGATCTACTTTTGACTGAGCTTCTTTCAGATTAATGATTTCTTGCTTTAAAGATATATTCTCATCACTGATTTCAATGAATGCTTTGTTAGCTTGTAGAAGGTCTTCTTCAGTCACTCCATGGGAATGATGAAGACTACTTCCTACACTACTATCAGCAGTGTCACATAAATCAGAATCAGAACTATCACAAGAACGGAAAGAAATAGTAGATGATACCTCAATCTCTTGTTTAGCCATGAGTGCCAAGTCGTCATCACGATCATAATCTGAAATAGAGAACTTAGACAATTTTGTAGCATTAGCATCCATGTTTGAAGACAAAAAGATCAACTAGAGTAATGAGATCAGTAATAGCACAAAATCTGAGTAATAAGTAAAATTCACATATCAATTCAAAAAGGACAACAAGACTTTCCCTCAAAGTCTTCTTGGTAATCTAGAAACAGCAGTCCTTTCGAACTCCTGCTCTGATACCACTTGTTGGTCCCAAAGTTGAGTTAAGATTGATTAAGCTAGTAAAAGTCTAGAGGGGAGGGGTGAATAGACTTTTAAAATTCTTTCAAAATATCAGAATATGCAATGCGGAATTTAGTCTTCTTATGTACTGTACTGTGCTTACTTAGCTCAGATCAGTACTTTCAGAATAATATGGGCCTTACTAGTTTATACTCAACTTTTCTTTAGATCTTTACTTAATAAATTCTTAATGTTCTTAGTGAAACAATTCAAACAAATATCAAACAGAAAAGTAAAGAACACAGAATTTTATAGTGGTTCGACAAATGTCTACATCCACTCTCACAACTCCAGTTGTGATGTTTTATTAACTCTTCCTTCTTGAGTTTCTTGTGGCTTAAAGTCCCAAGATTAAGACTTTGATCTTATCGATTATACCTCCAGGTATATCTTCGATCTACTAGTAATTCTACAAGTAACTAGCACACTTGTTTACGACAATACAAACTTAAACTTTGAAAAGTAAAACTTCTCTTTGAATAGCCTTTGATTCTTCTCTTCAATTCAGTGGCTCTTCTTCTTCAATCTCCTTCAACTCTGTGAGTTCTTCTTGTGCTCTGTAGACTTAGATTGCTTGTGAATGCTTTAAGATCGGTAGTCTTAGCAGTAGGAGATCACACAGTATTTATAGAACTTAGTATGACAGTTAGCAGTTTGTGAACTAACCCTCAACTAACTCTAAAACTGTTTTTGTAACTTCTTCTTGTAACCGACTTTGTAACTTCCTTCAACTTCCAAGTCAGCATTTCTTCAATAAATCTTCAGTTACACCTTAAATAAGCTTTCCAAACTTATTCTTCAATTTTACCAAATCAGCACAGTAACTTACTGTTCTGATTTTTACTCTTCGGATTTTTACTCTGCTGAGCCAGTCAGCACAGTAACTTAAAACCTTTCAAAACTTCTCCAGATTTCTTCTAAGCTTATCTTCAATTCTTCTTGAAGTCTTCTTATTCTGAAGTAGTCCTCTGAGTCTTCATTAGTCTTCTGATCTTCTTCTAATCTATTTCTAAACTACTGTTCTGAACTTTACATTGCTGAATACAAATAGAATACAACTTTACATATAAAAAACCTAACTATACATCAACTGAACTATATACAGATGAGTATATCTAAGTCATATACTATAAGCTGTCTATACAATACAAAACATCAGCTTAGTTCCTAACAGTTCTTATATCAGATCAGTAACCAATAAGATCAGTAACCATATAAGATTAATAACTTTCATATACGATCAGTAAGTATTCAAGATCAGTAAATATATATAAGATCAGTAACTTACACATAAAATCAGTAAGCATATAAGATCAGTAAGTATACAAGATCAGTAACTCAGATCCAAATACATCATATAAGATCACTAAAATTATTCTCAGTTTCCATACTCAGATCAGTAATCTTATTCCATATAACTCAGTTAAGATTAGTAATTTTATTCCTACTATTACTAAATAAGATCAGTAAACTTATTTCAGATATCATTAAGATCGGTAATCTCATTTTCAGTTTCTCATCAAATGACTTAGTTAAGATGACTTGGAACCACATATATCACTAACTTTAAGTTGCTTTTGGCCATCAAAACATACTTTCATCATCTAGAACATTGTTTATAGGATTCATATCCCAACAGAGATTTTGATCTAATACCAAAACCCTTGAGATACTGCCTTAGACAAATTAAAGTGTATTGAATTGATTGTGTTTCAGAATGAAGAAACACTTAGATCAGGACAGTTAGATTGCTGATAAATGTTAGGCAGCAATTAAGAATGGATAGTTTACTAGTTGAGGGGGAACTCAACTTAGTAATGGACAAACTCACTGATGAGTTAAGATGGTAAATATCAAGCCGAATGGACAAATTCACTGATGAGTTAAGGTGGTAAAGATCAAGCCAAATGGACAAACTCACCGATGAATTAAGGTGGTCAAAATCATGTCAAAAGTTCAAACTCACTGATGAGTTAAGATGGTAAAGATCAAGCCAAATGGACAAACTCACTAATGAGTTAAGGTGGTAAAGATCAAGTCAAATGGACAAACTCATTAATGAGTTAAGGTGGTCAAAATCATGTCAAAAGTACAAACTCACTGATGAGTTAAGATGGTAAAGATCAAGTCAAATGGACAAACTCACTGATGAGTTAAGGTGGTAAAGATCAAGCCAAATGGACAAACTCACCGATGAGTTAAGGTGGTCAAAATCATGTCAAAAGTACAAACTCACTGAAGAGTTCAGGCTATAAGATCACAAGATAGAGAAGAGATGATCATTCATACTGATATTATGAGATGCATTAAGTATTGAAAGCAAAGTATCAAGAAGCACAATCTCACTAAAGTCAACTAGCCTGAAGTACAAAAAGTTGTGAAGAATATGCTGATACAAGAACACATTCAGTTGTATTATCTCAATCCATCCGTTGGAATGCAAATGATGAGAAGCTAAATGGAAGGTTAACCTGACAAGATCAGAACAACTCTAATTGACAAAACATTCAGCAAAACCACAAAAGAACATGCAAAACACTATTCATCTAAAGAAAAGATGAACATCATGTTCATACCTATAGTGGAGAAAGAGTTGTATCCTTCCAACGGATACATATTTAAACTTCCTATAAATACAGAAGGATCATGAATTGATCAAACACGGGAAACCAAAGCAATAAAGCTAACAAGACAATTCTAGTTCAGAAAGCCAACTCATCTTAATTACTTATTTCCCCCATGGTCATATAAACTTCTGTGATCAAAGATTCTAAGCCAATTTCAAATCAAAGCTTAGAGAGATATCCTATCATTTAGCATTGTTCATCATTGTAAAAGATATCTCAGTAGAAAAACAACCCCCAACCCAATCCCAGAAAAAATTGTTAAGTTAGGTGTGTTGTAGAAGAAGTTGAGCAACTAAGCTATAGTGTGGAACTAAAGCCTAAAGCTCTAAGAAGAAGTATTAGTTTGAGTACTAGGTCTCTGTAAACCTAGGAATCAAGGCACAAATAAGTAGTGTAGTTGATCAGTGCACCTTGACACTATAAAACAAGTTAATTCCAAGTGAAGGGATTATCATGTTCAATTAGGAAAGTGGATGTCGGAGCTTGAGTCTCTGAACCACTATAAGTGTTTGTGTTATTTACTTTGAAGTCATTTCATTACTACACTTATACTGCATAATTGTCTATATCTTCAAAACTGGTTTTCAAGGAAAACACTATTGTTGGAAAACTCCCCTGATACAGTCATTAAGCCATAATAATTCATTCAGAACAAAAAGGAGATATAACTCCAAGTGCCTATCCATTCCGCAATCATAAACCTTCTAAGATCACCTTTCAACTGTCTGCTTCATAGTATTCAGAGGATTTGTTATCTAGTCTAAGAGTTTAACATTGACAAAAGTCAGAGATGTTTAAAGATCAACTCTCCTAAACTAGTCAAGTGATAAGTCTACTTTGATAAAAAGAAAATTAGTATACACAAGTGATTAGTGTGAGAATTGCTCGAAATTCATGTGTTTAATTCGCATAATTTGATAGGATTCCTTGCATTATTTACACTAAATTGACTAATTGCACTTGATTTGAAGAAAGAGTGTTGTTTGCTATTTTTATAGGAAAAAGAGCACATTTGGAGTGAAACACGCCTCAATTATTTTGTGACGTTAATTGAAGAAATGAAATGAGAATGGAGTCGAGCAAAAATGGAAGTTGAAGATTATTTGGGCCAACAATTTAATTGATGGCCCATTTAATTGAGTAGTACGAGAATTGCAATGGACCAAGCGGGCCCATTTGATAATTGTTGTAAGGAATGAATTAAAAAACAAGCAGCCCATGTAGCTTGATGGAATTGGCCCAGTTATAGCAGCTGTCAAGGAGGAAGCAAGCTGCCAAAATTAAAACAATTAATTTAAGAAGGTTACCGTATACAGTGTATATTACTTGGAGGTCAAGTCACGCATGCTGCTATATATACCTATGAGGAGAACACGCAGAGATTTCAACTTTCAACTTTCATCTTCTTAGATAATTTAGGTTAAACTTAGTATATACTCTCAATTTCAAGCACAGATACTCATTGATTATGTTATTTCTTCAAGTTTTGAGCACTCTTCACTCTAGAGGTGACTTCTATCCATATTACAAGTTTGTGGGTAAATTTAATTTAATTTCAAGTTTTGTTAATTTATTTTACATGAGTATGTTTTCTCTAATCGTTTTAGATATGGTTGTTGCTTTTAGAATCATGGGCTAATCTATTTTATGCTTTGGGTGTTTGAAACTATGTGAATATTGAGTGTTCGAATTATTTATGCTTTGATTATTGTTGATATTTGGATTATTATTGCTTCTCTTATTTGGTTTTATTGGTGTTTTGTGTTTTAGCTTCTATTAATTCGTATTTTGAGGCATGTTTAGCGTAGACGAGAGTTACATGAACATGTTTAAATTTATGGTGTGAGTTGTTGGTATACAAATGTGTTTATTATACTTTTATTTTGTCGAGAGAGAGTTAATCGTATTAGAACCCCCATTAGGAGACATTAATTACTTGAATGGTTATTTGGGTAATTGGTGAGAATTAGGAAGATGTCTTATTACTGGGTTTGGGAACACCTTAGATGTAAGGCTATAGTACCTGAAGGGAAACGATTTTCATCCTAGCATCTTGATGCTCTTAGCAAATCTATATTGAAGCATAAACACGGTATAAAAAGTTCCACTCGATTTCACTAGGTAGAGAACACCCGAAGCATTTACTCACCCTTGCACTTCTTTGAATTATATTCGTAGTTGTTTATTTTTTTAATTTTCAATTTCTTTTTTTAGTAGTAATTTTCCTTACTAAATTGTGGTAATTGTTCTTTATGGTTATTTGCTTATTTTTAGTAGTTTAAATTATTTGTTAGTTTCTAGGTTGGTGTTTGATTTAATTTCTTGCATCTTGGTAGTAAGTTAACTTAACTTTAGAAATTTAAAATCCGGAACCGTAGTTACATTGGTTATGCCAACATACAACTTTAGGGTCTCATTGCACAAACCCACTTCCTAGGTCGATACTACTTGGTCGAATACTTCCATTACTACTACGAACCCTTATGCTTGAGGGGAAGTAGTTAGTCAAAATACATTGTCTAAAATTCGTTTAAGTCAATGGCGCCGTTGCCGGGGAGGTGACGTAGTGCTATTAGTGGGACTTATAGTTAGTTGAATACTAGTGCTAGCTACAATTACTTGCTTTATTTTATTTTTTTTTCAAGAATTTGATATTTGCAATTTTCCATAGGTGCATGATAACAAGAGCACGTGGTGGACAAATTGAACCTATCAATCTTGAGATTGAAGCTGCAGCAAGAAGAAATCGAAGAATGACGGATAATAGACAAAATCAACCGCCGAATGTTGTGGTAGATGATGAAAGTGATGAGATAAATACTCAAGAAGATCTCCAAGTTGAACATCAAGGAGATGACCAATTGCAAAGAGGTGGAGGAAATGGCATACAACACCCACCTAATGCTCAAAATGGTGGTGTGTTCAATCAAGTCCCTTATGGAGGACAACCTTAAGGGTATCCCCCTAATGCTCAACAAGGAGGGTATCCTCAAGGTTATCCACCATATTCATATCTACAATATCCTCAAGGATATTATCTACCTCCTTATCCATACCATCCACCCCAAGGTGCATTCCCTCAAGAAATACCCATTCTACCTCAACCGGAGAGACAAGAGCCTCGTCCAATACAACTTGGGAGGCCCATGAGAGAGTACTTTGAGCCTCAACAAAGGGAGTATTATGATGGGATAGCAGGGCCAAATGTGGAGGCTAATAATTTTGAAATAAATGTCTCTTTGTTGAGAATGCTTAGAGAAAAACAATTTGAAGGGAGGACCGAGGAAGGTTTTGAAGAAGATCCAAATGAGCACTTGGCTCAATTTTTAGAGATAGCCGACACACTCAAACAAAATGGTGTGTCCGTAGATGCAAAGAAGTTGAGGCTATTCCCTTTTACACTTTCCGGAAAGGTAAAAACATGGTTGCAAACAAGCATTCCGGCGGGAGAGGTGAGAACTTGGGAAGAATTGAAGAAGAGATCTTTGTTGAAGTATTATCCACCTTAAAAAATAATGGAAGCAAGGCAAAATATCTCTCAATTCACACAAGGAGCTAATGAGAGCCTCAAGGAAGCATGGGAAAGGTTTACCAATATACTCATAACTTACCCTCAACATGGTTTTCCATTAGAGCAAACTACATGTTGGTTCTTTTGTGGGTTGAAGGGAGAAGATCAACAACATTTGGATGCCTGTGCCGGAGGTTCGATATGGTTCAAGTCGGCGGAAGAGATCAAGCAAATAATGGAGGGGATATCAAACAATTCTTTTAAAATGAGGATTGATAGAGGGAGAAGACATCGAGTGGCCCAAGTGAACGAAATGGAATCTATGAAGACAATGGTCACCACTTTGATTGAGAAGGTGAACTCTCTTTCATCTAATTAAACACGTGAGAGCCCATTACCTATGGTTCAAGGAGAGTTTTCTATGAATCAAGTGGAGGATGTAAACTACATAGGTCGACCACAATATCGAGGAGGGTACCAACAAAATTTCCAAAGTGGGCGCCCATATCAAGCTCCCTAACAGAACCGTTTTCAAGGTGGTCAATCCTCAACATTCCAACCCAATCAAGGGAATCAAAACTTCCGAATAAATGAGAACTTGGCTTACTCCAACCCAAAGGGTGCGGTGCAATATCCACCCGGATTTGATCCCGGGGTAAAGCTTCCTAATGGTGAAGGAAAAGCTACTACAAAAGATACACTTTTAAGGATGGAAGAGTTGTTCAAGAAATCTCAAGAACAACAAGCAAAGATCAATGAACAACACTCAAAAGGAATTAAAAATCTCGAGCATACGGTGGGGCAACTTGCAACGTCCGTTGGAGAGTTGAGCACGACAGTTAATCAAATGTTAAACAAGGGAAAATTTTCCTTAACAACCGAGATAAACCCCAAGGAGCATTGCAAGACAATAGAGCTTAGAAGTGGCACCAAGTATGAGGGTCCATTCATGCCTACTCAACCGGGAGAAGATGATGTCAAGGAAAAATGTGAAATTGAAGAAGAATGTGAAGAGGTAGAGATGGGAAAAACTGAAGATGAGGAAGAAAATGGGATAGAATCAAAAGAAAAAAAGAAAGTTGGGATTAAAGAAAGAATACCAAAGTGGAAAAAGATGAAGGAGAAGAAGATTGATGAAGAAAAGAGCATACCATGTGATGAG
This sequence comes from Galeopsis tetrahit, assembly GCA_963675135.1. Taxonomy (NCBI): domain Eukaryota; kingdom Viridiplantae; phylum Streptophyta; class Magnoliopsida; order Lamiales; family Lamiaceae; genus Galeopsis; species Galeopsis tetrahit. The sequence continues at coordinate 34,169,376 of OY776127.1, forward strand.
TGGGGGGTACCAAAGACAATGGTACTATTTCCTCAAAGATTCATGAAGAAGAAGTTGGATGAAAAATTTGCTAAGTTTCTTGAAGTATTCAAACAACTTCACATCAACATTCCATTCTATGATGCTTTGGAACAAATGCCCAACTATGCAAAATTCCTCAAAGACTTGATCTCCAAGAAGAGACGGATTGATGAACCCGAACAAGGCATGTAGTGATATGCTCCAAAAGAACATGCCACAAAAGATGAAGGATCCGGGTAGTTTTATCATCATGTGTGATATTTGAAATGGGATCAAGAGGAATGCTCTTTGTGATTTGGGGGCTAGCATTAATTTGATGCCCCTATCGTTGTTTGAAAAGCTTGAAAGGGGGGAGTTGAAGCCGACTTCAATTGCACTTCAACTTGCCGATCGATCAATCACAATAGCCAAAGGCATCGTAGATGATATTCTTGTTAGAGTGGACAAGTTTGTGTTTCCCGCCGACTTTGTAGTGTTAGAAATGGAGGAAGATGAACAAGTGCCTATCATTCTTGGAAGGCCATTTTTAGCAACGGCGGGAGTGGAACTTGATGTTGGAAAGGGAGAAATCACATTGAATGTTGGGAAAGAAGAAGTGAAGATATCGATGTGCAATGCGATGAAGCATCCCATGGATGTGGAACAATTGAACTTCGTCGATATTGTGGACTTATGTGTCCAAGAATCTTTGGAAGACCCTTCTTACTCTCTCTTCTTTGATGATTTAAATGATATTGATTCTCATTCATATTTTGCCTCTACTTATGAAAGTTTTAATTTTGGCTTTGATGATATGGAACAAATGGAGATTGAGGAAACTATGGAGGTCAAACATGGGAGTCTCACTACTTTTCCCTTGTTGAAGTCAGAGGAAGAAGAGCCTAAATTGGAGAAGAAAGAAAGTCTCAAGCCACTACCCGAGCACTTAAAGTATGTCTACCTAGAAGAAAACGAGAAGAATTCGGTAACTGTATCATCTTCTCTTGCATCTCATGAATTAGATAGGCTACTTGAAGTGCTACGTAAGCACAAATCGGCCATCGGTTGGTCAATTGAGGATTTGAAAGACATTAACCCATCAATTTGCATGCATAGGATCCGTCTAGAAAAAGATAGGAAGCCTATAGTCCAACCCCAAAGGAGAGTGAACCCGATTATCCAAGAGGTTATTAGGAAATAAGTCATAAAATTTCTAGATTCAGGTATGATATTTCCTATTTCGGATAGTCCTTGGGTGTCACCTTTGCATGTAGTATCTAAGAGAGGGGGGATGACAGTTGTGCAAGGTGAGGAAAATGAGCAAATAGCTATGAGAGTCGCCACGAGGTGGCGTGTGTGTGTTGATTATCATGAATTAAATAAAGCTACTTGTAAAGATCATTTTCCTTTACCTTTCATGGATCAAATGCTTGATAGGTTAGGAGGTTTTTCACAGTATTGCTTTCTTGACGGTTATTCCGGTTACAATCAAATCATGATTACACCGGAAGACCAAGAAAAGACCACCTTCACGTGCACGTATGGTACATTTGCATGGAGGCGTATGCCTTTTGGGTTGTGTAAAGCACCCGCTACTTTTCAACGTTGCATGATGTCAATTTTTCATGGTCTTATTGAACGTATCATGGAGGTTTTTATGGATGATTTCTCCGTCTTTGGAGAGTCATTCGAATCCTGTTTAATTAACCTTGATATTGTTTTGCAAAGGTGTGAGGACACTAACTTAGTGTTGAATTGGGAAAAGTGCTATTTTATGGTGCATGAAGGAATTGTGTTAGGTCATCATATGTCATCCAAGGGGCTTCAAGTGGATAGAGCAAAGGTGGTAGCAATTGAAAAGTTGCCTCCACCTTCGAATGAGAAGGGTATTCGGTCATTTCTTGGCCATGCAGGTTTCTACCGCCGGTTTATCAAGAATTTTTCTAAACTTTCTAAACCTTTATCTCATTTGTTGGAAAAAGATATTCCATTTGATTTTACTAATGAGTGTTTTGAAGCGTTTAGGAAACTTAAGGAGGCCTTGGTGAGTTCACCTATCCTTGTCACACCAAATTGGGAGGAGCCGTTCGTGTTGATGTGTGATGCAAGCGACTATGCGATGGGGGTTATTTTGGGGCAAATGAGAGAGAAAATATTTCATGCTATATACTATGCCTCAAAGACATTCAACACCGCACAAGCCAATTACACCACTACCGAAAAAGAGCTCCTAGCGGTTGTGTATGCTTTTGACAAATTCCGACCTTACCTTGTGGGAGCCAAAATGACTGTCTACACCGATCATGCGGCCATTCCGTTATTTGATGAACAAAAAGTACGCCAAACCGAGACTCATTCGATGGGTCCTTTTGCTTCAAGAATTTGATATAGAGGTGAGAGATAAAAAAGGGAGTGAGAACGTCATAACCGATCACCTCTCAAGGTTGGAGCAAAGGGATGATGACAAGGGAGATGTTGTAGAGGTGAAGGAGACTTTTCCCGATGAAAGCTTGTTGATGATTGACACTATACCGGTGATGGGAGTAAAAGGAGGTGTCCCATGGTATGCCGACTATGCCAACTTTTTGGCAAGTGGAATGATCCCCAAAGATTTAGGTCCATATGAAAGAAAGAAGTTCAACAAGGAAGTGAAAAGTTACATATGGGATGAGCCATTTCTTTTTAAAAGAGGGGTTGATTCGGTGCTTAGGAGATGTGTGCCTCAAGAGGAATGGGAGGACATAATCAAACATTGTCACTCTCTTCCTTGTGGAGGACACTTTGGTACTTCAAAGACGGGAATGAAAATTCTCCAAGCCGGGTTCTATTGGCTAACAATCTTCAAGGATTGTCAAACATTTATCCGGGGATGCGATCGTTTGCCAAAGGATGAGGGGCATAACAAAGAGGGATGAGATGTCTTTGAATATGTTCGTAGAAGTTGAGCTATTTGATGTGTGGGGCATTGATTTCATGGGGCCGTTTCCTCCATCATGTAGGTACACCTACATCCTTGTTGGTGTTGACTATGTTTCTAAGTGGATCGAAGCTATTCCGACCAAGATGAGTGATGCAAGAGTGGTGATTCAATTCTTAAAGAAGAATATTTTCACTCGATTTGGAGTTCCAAGAGCTTTGATAAGTGATGGGGGAGTCATTTTGTGAACAAGGTGATGGCCAATCTTCTAGCCAAATACAATTTTAAGCACAAGGTGTCAACCGCTTATCACCCTCAAACAAATGGTTTAGCCGAGGTGTCCAATCGTCAAATCAAGCAAATTCTCGAGAAGACGGTCAACACCACTAGAAAGGATTGGGCAATGAAATTGGATGATGCTTTGTGGGCCTATCGAACGACATACAAAACTCCATTGGATATGTCTCCCTACCAGATTGTCTTTGGGAAAGCTTGTCATACCGGTGGAACTTGAGCACCGTGCTTATTGGGCAATCAAGAAGTTGAACTTTGATTGTGATTGGGTTGGTGAGAAGCGGTTGCTCCAATTAAGTGAACTTGAGGAGTTTCGAGAGCATGCCTATGAGAATTCTAAGATTTTCATGGAAAAAATAAAGAAATGGCATGATGCTCGCCTCAAGAAGAAGGAGTTTGAAGAAGGGGATGAGGTGCTCGTGTTTAACTCCCGTTTGAAGTTGTTCGCCGGAAAATTGAAGTCAAAGTGGAGTGGTCCGTTTGTGGTGAAAAAGGTGTTTCCTAGTGGATTTCTTGAGCTGCAAAGCAAAGATGGGAGCCGCTTCACCGTGAATGGTCATCGTGTGAAATTCTACTTCAATCCGTGCCAAAAAGAAGATGGAGGTACAAAGTCCCTTGAAGAGACTTGAATTCGAAAGAGTTACGTCCGGCATATGACGTTAAACCTAGCGCTAAATGGGAGGCAACCCATTCTTTAATTATTTTCTTTGCGTTTATTTTATTTTATTTAGTTTTGTGCTTTTGATATTTTTGTTGGAGTTATGCTTGTTAGGTTGAGTGTCATGTTTATATTGGAGGATGAAAGTTGAGCATGATAAAATTTAAAGTTGGAGTGCGTTGGTGCTAAAAGGTTCAAGGGACCAACGGTTGCGGTAGCTTGCTTCTTTGGTGAACTTTCTTGGTGGAAAAATTCTAAGGTAACACACTCATTCTCAAACTTTGCATTCAACTAAATAGTTTCATTTAAGTTTGGGGGGATGATTTCGCGTGTTTACCTTCACTTTTATTGCACAGTTTGTCCTATAATTGTGTAGCTTTGTTGAATGAGATTTCTTGTGGAAGAAAGTGTTTGAGCCTTAATTGATGGTGATTGTTGGTTTTTGAAGTTTGGTTAAGTTTGTTGGTATTGATTGATGCTTGCTTGTTCACTTGATTATGTAAAGAATTTTGCTTGGTTTGGTGCTCTCGATTCATGATTAGACAAACCCGTGAGCTTTAGAGCCTTAGACTTTCATGTATTATGGTCTAATTTCCTTCTTGTGAGTATCATTCATGCTTGTGTGCTCTAGAACTTGGCAATTGTCTTGTTTGAAGCTACTATTTGTGTGAAATCTTTGAAAGTGATATAAGGCCATCTTTGTTTTGAATAGTCACTTGCCCAAATTTTCCATACAAAATGAAATTTTTCCGTAGTTAGCCACTTTGAGCCTATTGACCTATATTCTTTGGCAACCTACAAAATTTAGCCTATTTGTCCATCTCTTATGAGCCTATTTTTTTTTGTGAACTAGTGGAGCTTGAATGTTAATAAATGTGGTTGAATTGAGGTGAAATGTGAATTTGTGGATTTGTTTGGTTGAAAAGTGAAAAGATTGAAAAAAAAAGAAGAAGAAAAAAAAACGAGAAAAAGATGAATTGTGAGTTGTACATGAAGAAGATTGAGTTGATTTGAAAAGAAAAAAAAAATTGAAATTGAAAAAGAAAACTCTCTCGTGTACAAGAATTTAGTAGAGCTTGAAGTTCAAAAGTGTTCAAAAAAAGTTTTGGTGGTGAAAAATGTGTTTTAAAAGAGTGAGAAAATGAATTATGGGAGTTTACATTTGGAGTTGCAACTTAATCAATTGTAACTTTCCTTTTGAAGATTTAGAAATGTTTCTAGACATTTTTACTTCTTGCTCCACTAGTTTGATGAGTCACTTTATCCAAATCTTTCCTACCTTAGTCAAAGAGCCTACATTACAACCAAATGAGAAGTCCTTGTTGATTCATTGATTGAACACTTTCATGTGGTGGAGAACTTAGACATTTGGCAAGCTTATGGTAGTGCACTTGTGTGATTTGATGTGGAGAGCATACATTTTCTTGATATACACTTTTAAGTGATGAGAGATACACTTACTTGTGAGGATATTGTGAATTGAGCACTTAATCTTGCATTGGTTTGAGCATAGTTTGTGAACTTGTGTGTTGATGTCTCTACCTCTTGGCTTGACTAGATTGATAGAACTTGACAATCATTTATATTTTGGCTTGAGTAAATTTCTTCGCAATCCTCCCACTTGTTTTATTTTTCTTTCGTTGCTCGGGGACGAGCAACACTTTAAGTTTGGGGGGTTTGATTAGTGTGAGAATTGCTCGAAATCCATGTGTTTAATTCGCATAATTTGATAGGATTCCTTGCATTATTTACACTAAATTGACTAATTGCACTTGATTTGAAGAAAGAGTGTTGTTTGCTATTTTTATAGGAAAAAGAGCACATTTGGAGTGAAACACGCCTCAATTATTTTGTGACGTCAATTGAAGAAATGAAATGAGAATGGAGTCGAGCAAAAATTGAAGTTGAAGATTATTTGGGCCAACAATTTAATTGATGGCCCATTTAATTAAGTAGTACGAGAATTGCAATGGACCAAGCGGGCCCATTTGATAATTGTTGTAAGGAATGAATTAAAAAACAAGCAGCCCATGTAGCTTGATGGAATTGGCCCAGTTATAGCAGCTGTCAAGGAGGAAGCAAGCTGCCAAAATTAAAACAATTAATTTAAGAAGGTTACCATATACAGTGTATATTACTTGGAGGCCAAGTCACGCATGCTGCTATATATACCTATGAGGAGAACACGCAGAGATTTCAACTTTCAACTTTCATCTTCTTAGATAATTTAGGTTAAACTTAGTCTCTACTCTCAATTTCAAGCACGGATACTCATTGATTATGTTATTTCTTCAAGTTTTGAGCACTCTTCACTCTAAAGGTGACTTCTATCCATATTACTGTTAGGGTTATACTGGCAAGTATGCTTTTAGTGCTACTTATGTATACAAACTGATTCTTGCACTTATAAATGAGAATAATATTTTTATCACTGGTTGCTTTAAATATAATGAATGTTAATTATTTATTGCATAAACGTTCAGATGTATTTTACATTGTAGACAATGTGGTGTGTAGAAGATCACAGAAGATCACATTGTCAGTTCCTTGTATATAAGTACAATTGATTCACAACTTAGATGGAATTGAACAATCCATTGGTAGAAGTTGAGGTGTAAGGCTCGGATTGATTTATCTTGACCAAGAGATTACACTAGTGCATTATGATGTGCTGAATAGGACCTACAGAGAGGTAATTCTTCTAGACTGACTTAAGGAATGAAGAATTAGACCTCAGTGGTTGTTGATTTCTTAATCTCTGTCACTTAAATGTGATTGTCTGTAGTTAAGAAGTATTGATTTGATTTATTTTGGGTAAAGAATCAATTTGATTCAATACTTTGTATTTTGGGCAATATTATTAATTACAGGACAGATTGCCAAAATTAATACAAAGAATCGTGTCTTGGAGTGTCAAGTTGATTATGTCCCCTTGGTGGGCTCAGAAGGTTTATCATATCAAATATGATCAGTGGAATTTATTTCCGGTATGATAATAATGTTGAGCTGTCCTTACTCCGAGGAATAAAAGATATTAATTAATTGATGGACATTGAATCTTAAACACGGGAAATAATAACCGGGAGCCATATTTCGTAATATGGGTTAGGATAGATAGTGCAATATTAATTCTATAGTGGAATGAATTAATATTAATGGGCTCGAAAAATGTTGTGGCTCAATATTGATTTTTGGGCCCATTGGGAGGTTCAATCCTAATTCTCCTAAAGGCCCCTCAAGTAGCCCAATAAAAGTCTATTAATTAAGGTAATTAAAAGATAAGGATTAATTTTGTTGCAAGAAATTAGAGAGAGATATTTATGGAAAAAGATATATGGAAATAAGAGATTATTTCTATATTATTCCAAGATAAATTGACTGGTCAATTTTTCTTTCTTGTAAGAGAAGAAACATAGATTCTCTCTTATAAAAGGAGAAGAAAAAAAAATTGGTACTCTTGAGACTAAGAAAAAAAAAAGATCTGTAATTTTCAAAATTACAGTGTGTGCAACAAAAGAAAATTAATTCTTCCTTGAGAGTTAATAGTTCTTGAGATCTCCCACCGGGTCAATGGACTAGGACTTAGGGAATACTTGAGAAGGCAATTGGGTTGAAGTTGTTACTCGTCTCAACGGTATCTCTCCGATTTAAAGGTAAACACGTAATCCCTTAGTTCCGCATGTTTAGGGATTTAATTATTTTACGGTACATTCATTACATAAATTAGTTGATTTAATTTGTTTTGTTGTGAATAAAATGAGATATGTTTTGATCTAATAACAAAACCCCCTGAGACATGCCTAAGTCAAGATAAATATGTTCTAGAAATGTTAGAACATATAGATTATAGGCTAGATGAGAAGCTGAAATGTTAGGCAGCTCTTAGACAATTAGATGCACAATTTGAGGGGGAACCTACTTTTAAGATGATCAAGATCAAGTCCCCTCAAGGCTCAAATTATGAAACAATCACTTAAGAGCAAGGACACTCTATGGAAAACCAAATGCTCTGATCAGGAGAGTTGTCCAGAGAAGGTGTTCTTATGCAAGAACAAGATTGTAAAACTCAAAAGGACAAGTCCAATAAGATACTCTGATCAGGAGAGTTGTCCAGAGAAGTTGTCCACATGCAAGATTGATAAAATCAAAAGGACAAGGCAAATAAATCTGATCAGGAGAGTTGTCCAGAGAAGCTAGCCATATGCAAGAATAACTCTACCTAGCTCAAAAGGACAAGACTACTTAAAGGTTTTGATCAGGAGAGTTGTCCAGAGAAGCCAACTCTATGTGAAAAGTGCTCTGATACTAAAAGACCAAATATGCTGATCAGAAGAGTTGTCCAGAAGAGTTATTTCAGCATGATTGAATCAGAACAGATGCTCTAAAGGTTGAAGGTCAACTATGCTGAAGAATTAGAGACAACCATGCCCTAAAGAAATACAATGCAACATGACAAGATCATCTTGGAATGAAATAAAGGGAAGAGCCAAGTCATCTGAAGAAGAGCAAGCCAACCTTGCTGAAAAGCAAAACTGTTGATAGTGATAAGGAGAGTTGTCCAGTTGATAAGGAATGTTGTCCTACCATTGGATCAACATTCAGAAGCCATGTCCAAGTCCTAACAAGAAGTCAAACATTGGGAAAAGTGCTGCAGAATGAAGACAAAGTCTTACAAGCCGTTTATTACCCAAATGAGGACATGTCACTATCAAGAATCTGTCTTCCAGTTTGAAGAACTCAAGGAAGACATTTATAGCAATTTGGGGTTGCCTCTCCAATGGGCAAATCCTCCATTTTGTCTATAAATACAGAAGTGTGAAGACCATTTGAAAGCACCTCAACCTTGACAAGAATATCCAACTATCCTACAAGTTGACAAGTGCTCTTAAGCTTTCAAAGAGACTATCTTAGTCTTTATACACTTCTTCTAAGCTGAACCCAATTGTATATTCATACACAAGCTTAGAGAGATATCCTATCCTTATACCTTGATCTTCATTGTAAAGGATATCTCATTAGTTGGAACCTTACTTCAATCCTTATTCCTTTCCAGAGAGAAAGTGAGAAGGTTGTAGTAGTAGAAGTGGTAGGAGCTGACTGTTGAGAGAAGAACAGTTCAGTTCTGAGTTGAGAAGAGGGTACTAGGACTCTAGACATCCTAGGGATCAATTCACCAAGAGTGGTGTTATTGATCAAGTGCACCTTGGCACTATAAAACAAGTTAATTCCAAGAGTGAAGGAATTATCCTGTTAAATCAGGGAAAGTGGATGTAGGAGCTTGAGTCTCTGAACCACTATAACTTCTTGTGTTGATTTACATTCCAAGTACTTTCATACATTCAACACTGCACACAAAACTGATCTTTCAAGGATAAACATTCAAAGACTGTGCAAAAACCTATTTGGACAAGTTCCCTGAAAACTGGACTGTGTTGCATTGACTAAGTGATTTCAGAAATTAAAGGAGTCTAAACTTAAGGGCCAACCACTATTCCGCACATATAACTCCCCTAGATAGTTATTCAACTAAGTACTTAATAGTACTTAATAGTTTGATTATCTTAGAAGAGTTAATCTTCTTCAGCAGAGTTGTCCAAGACAACCTTGCTGAACTCTGGTTTGATCAAAGTTGAAAAGAATTGCATACAAGTGTATTCCCCCCCCCCCATACACTTGTTATATACTCCTTTCAGGATTGGATAACATGGCAACAAATTCAGTCAATCACATATCTCATCACAAATTGCCCATGTTTTCAATTGATAACTATGATTTCTGGAAAATCAGAATGAGGGCTCATCTTGCATCTCTTCATACTGATATGTTGAGAGTGATCACAAGAGGACCTTTTGTGTTCACCTTTGTCAATCCCAGAGTCACAGAGGCTCAAAGGGCAGATACAAGAGATGTACTACCCAAAGATGAAGATGACTTCACTACTGATGAAAAGAGGAAGGATAATCTGAATTATCTAGCAATGAACACCCTCTATCAAACAATTCCAGATGCAGTCATGGGAAGAGTCTACCACTGCACAACAGCCAAAGAAATTTGGGATACTCTTGCTGAAATGTGTGAGGGCACTGAAAAGATCAAGGAGAACAAACTCCAAGTTGCTGTGCAGAAGTTTGAACAATTTTCAATGGAGTCTGATGAGTCCATTGACAAATTTGCTGGTAGATTCACTGATGTGATGAATGAGATTAACTCATTGGGCAAGATTTACACCAAGAGAGAGGTTGGATTGAAGATCTTGAGAAGTCTCACTCAAAAGTGGGATGTCTATGCTGTAATGATGCAAAACACCAAAGATCTTTCCACCATGCCCATGCAACAAATCTTCTCTGAACTCAAAGCTTATGAGTTCGACCTCAATAGAAGAAAGCCTATTGAGGAACCTTCAAATCCTACTAAGGGAGTGGCATTCAAAGCCAAAACATCTGAACCAGAGATGCAGCCCACTCCAAGACCATCAAAGTCAGTCTCAAAGACTGAAATGAAGGAAGAACTAGCCTTGATGGCTAGAAGGTTTGAAAAGTTGAACTCAAGGTTTGGTAGATACAAGAAATTCTACCAGGACAACAAATTCAGGAGATACAACTCTCCTGAAGCACAGGCTGAAGTCAAAAAGCCTGAAGAGAAAAGATCAGAGGACAAGTACTCTGATAGGAGAAGGTCCAGTAGAGCTGAACCTTCATCATCAAAAAGAAGAGAAGAATCAAAGAAAGAAGATGATGAAGATCTGTGCTATAACTGTAAAAAGAAAGGGCACTTCCAGTATGACTGCCCTGAATTAAGCTCTAAGGAGAGAAGAGAGAGGCAGGCCAAAAGAGACAGGAAATTCACCAACAGAAAGGCCATGATGGCTGGTGAAGAATCTGATATTACTGAAAGCCTCAACTCCTCTGATGGACTGTTCTCCAACAGTGATGATGATGATGATGTCTGCAACATGGCCCTTGAGGATGATGAGGTATCCTCTACTTCTAGCTCACCATCATTCATCTCACAGAACAATAGTGAGGTCAACTTGAAACTTTCCCTTGGAAAGTTGATGGAAGATTTCACTTTGTTACAAGAATTTCATGATAACTGTGTGAGAGAAAATGAAAGATTGGTCATTGAACTTGCCAAAAACTCTGAGGTAGCTGTTGATGTCAAGTCTACTGAGTTGTATCAACAAGTCTTGAGAGAGCTTGAGGAAGCAAATCTCAGGATAGTTGACCAACAAAAGGAGATTGATGATCAACTTCTCTCTCAGAAGAGAAAAGAATTTGAACTTAAAATTCTCAATGCCAAATTTGATAACCTCTCACATGAATATGATATTCTTAAATCAAGTGAAGAGAGTCTGAAATTAAAGATGTCTGCTCTGAAGAAATCCTCTAGAGCAATAGAGGAAATTCAGAGTTATCAAAGACCTATGGCTCAAAGAAGTGGATTAGGTTTTGATCCATTTGAATCTTCACCTTGTCTTAGTGTTGCTTCTATAAGTAACACTAAGAGAATCTTTGTTAAGTCAGTGGCACAAACTGAAAATGAAGTGATTCAGCCACAGAACAAAGGAAAGGGCAAAATGGATGATCTGCCTACTCAAGTGATTCAGGAGAATAGGCCAAAACCTAAGGAAATGGCCAAAGCTCCTGAACACAAGAGGAATATTGGTCAGCAGAGTAGACCCAATGGAAGGGCAACTCTCCTGAACAATGTTCAGAGGAGTTATCCAAGGAATAATCAGCCTAGGTCAACTCATCTGAGAAAGCCTCAGCTGAATAGACCCAAGGAAAACTACCCTCTAAGGCAGAATAAAATAAGACAAACAAAACCCTTCATGCCAAAGGGTAATGGTCATAAAAATGCCTTTCCTCAAAGATTTCATCAAGCTGCACAAAGAACTCATAAGTTCAGGAGAGTGGTCAACTCCCCTGAAACTTACAGAGTTAACACATTCACACATACTTTCCCAAAGTCATTTAAAGGAAAGACAGTGTATGTTGACACACAAGGAACTTCTACAAGGAAATCAACTTAGGCAAGTTTGGGTTCCCAAAGGTACAGCTAACCTCTCAGGACCCAAAACTCAAAGGGTACCTAAACCTATCTAATTGCAGGTACCAATGGGCCACAAGAAGAGGAGCATGAACAAAAAGACAGCATGGTACCTTGACAGTGGATGCTCAAGGCACATGACTGGAAACAAGGAACTCCTCACTGACTTCATTGAAAAAGAAGGCCCAAATGTTACTTTTGGAGACAGCTCACAAGCAACTACAAAAGGTTATGGTACTTTGATGAATGGTAACATCAAAGTAACCAATGTATCTTATGTGGCTGGTCTCAAATATAATCTCCTAAGTATCAGTCAATTCTGTGATAAAAATTTTAATGTTGAGTTCTCAAGTGGAAAGTGTCAAATTAAGGATAAAGCTCAACAAACTCTATTGACTGGAACTAGGAAGGGAAATGTGTATTTTGCAGACTGGGACAAGTCTACTGATGCTACATGTTTTATTGCTAAAAGTTCTAGTGAACAAAGTTGGTTATGGCACAAAAGGCTAAACCACCTGAACTTCAAATCTATGAATAAACTTGCTAGAAATGCATTAGTTAAAGGACTGCCTAATGAGGTTTTCATTAAAGAACATGTGTGTAAGCCATGTCAAGAAGGAAAACAGATTAAAGCCTCATTCAAAGGTAAACCAGTCATCTCCACTGAAAGGGTACTTGAACTTCTACATATGGATCTGTTTGGACCAATTACCCCTTCAAGCATAAATGGTAGAAAATACACATTGGTGGTAGTAGATGACTTCTCTAGGTTCACATGGGTAGTATTTCTTCTTAATAAGAAGGAAACACAAGTCAAACTACCTGAACTTCTTAAGAGACTGTCAAATGAGAAAAGCCTTAGCATTATCAAGATAAGATCTGATAAAGGCACTGAGTTCATTAATTCATACATCAATGAGTATTGCACATCTAATGGAATAGCTCATGAAACCTCAGCAGCTAGAACACCTCAGCAAAATGGAGTTGCAGAAAGGAGGAATAGAACCTTGAAAGAAGCTGCTAGAACTTTAATTGCTGATTCAAATTTACCTAAGAGGTTTTGGGCTGAAGCTATAAATATTGCATGTCATACTCAAAATAGATGTTTGATCACTAAGGGGCAAGGCAAAACCCCCTATGAACTCTGGAAAGGAAGAATGCCTAAAGTGTCATACTTTCATATATTTGGTTGCAAATGTTTCATTCACAATAATGGGAAAGAACAGTTGAAAGCCTTTGACAGCAAAGCTGATGAGGGAGTATTCCTTGGATACTCTCAAATCAGTAGAGCTTTCAGAGTCTACAACAAGAAAACCCTTATAGTGGAAGAAACACCTCATGTTGTGTTTGATGAGTCTATCTTTGAGATCAGGAATGATCATTTGGAACCTGAGGAAATCACACAGAGGACAACCAGATTGAGCCTAAAAGACAAAGACACTGAATTCATAGATGTTGTTCAAGCCAATCTGCCTGAAAAACCCACATTGGACAACAATCCTGAAGGCAACCTTCCTGAGACAAATCCTACAGATGGAAATGGTGAACTGAATGAACCAATCCCAGTTCACATCCAGGTAACAACTACCAATGAAGAAGCAGTTCCTGCTGAGGTAGTTAATGGGTCAAATAATCAAGGGGGAACTCAAAATGTTGAAAATGCCAATGTTCCTGACATTGAGGACAACACCCCTGACTATGATCCTGAATTAGATCCTGCATTAAATTATCCTGAATTCTATGATCAAAATGACTCACCTTCAGTAGAGGACAACTCTACTGAAGAGATCAGGAAAAGAAGGACTTGGTTGTCTGACCATCCTACTGATCTGATACTTGGTGATCCAAGTATAGGAGTCAGAACCAGAAAGTTTCATGGTGAAAGTGCTATGTTCTGTTGTTTCTTGTCAGAGCAAGAACCAAGTAATATTGAGGAAGCACTTCAAGATGCCAATTGGATCACAGCCATGCAGGAAGAACTCAACCAATTCACCAGAAATGAAGTATGGGAGCTGGTGGATAGGCCTTCACATCAAGATGTTATTGGAACAAAGTGGGTGTTCAAGAACAAGAAAAATGAAAATGATGTGATTGTCAGAAACAAAGCAAGACTTGTGGCAAAAGGGTATTGCCAACATGAAGGCATTGACTATGATGAGACATTTGCACCTGTGGCAAGGCTAGAAGCAATAAGGCTCTTTCTAGCCTATGCAGCCCACAAGAGGTTCAAAGTATACCAAATGGATGTCAAGAGTGCCTTTCTGAATGGAGTCTTGAAAGAAGAAGTCTATGTGGAGCAACCACCAGGTTTTGAAGTTGGAAACCAAGTTTACAGACTCAAGAAAGCTCTATATGGACTCAAACAAGCCCCTAGGGCTTGGTATGATACACTGTCACAATTCCTCTTGGATCATGGATTCACCAAGGGAACTGTGGACAGAACTCTCTTCAGAATCTCTGAAGGAGAGGACATCTTGCTTGTCCAAATTTATGTGGATGACATAATTTTTGGATCCCCTAATGAGAAGCTGTGTGAGAAATTCTCCAAGCTCATGCAAAGCAAGTTTGAGATGTCCATGATGGGGTTGATGAACTTCTTTTTGGGTCTACAAGTCAAGCAATCTAAAGAAGGAATCTTCATCAACCAAGCTAAGTACACCAGAGAAATGATCAAAAAGTTTGGGTGTACAACTAGCAAGCTAGTAAGGATCCCTATGAACACAAATTGGAAGATGGATCCTGATGAGAGTGGTATTCCAACCAACTCTACTGAGTATAGAGGAATAATTGGTTCACTCCTCTATCTCACTGCCAGCAGACCTGATATCACCTTTGCAGTAGGTGTTTGTGCAAGGTTTCAAGCAAATCCTAAGAAAAGCCACCTTGAGGCTGCAAAGAGGATTTTGAGGTACCTCAAAGGCACTGAGAATCTAGGCCTTTGGTACCCTGCTGATGACAATATTGAGCTAACTGGCTTCTCAGATGCTGATTATGGAGGATGTAGGATTGACAGAAAGTCCACCTCAGGGACTTGTCAATTCTTGGGCAACAAACTCATATCTTGGTTCTCCAAGAAACAAAATACAGTGGCCACCTCCACCACTGAAGCTGAATATGTTGCAGCTGGAAGTTGTTGTGCTCAAATCCTTTGGCTAAGACAACAACTCAGAGACTACAAAGTCAACTCTACTGAAGTGCCAATTTTCTGTGATAACAATAGTGCCATTGCTATATCACAAAATCCTGTCGTACACACAAGATGCAAACATGTGGACATCAAGCACCACTTCATTAGAGATCATGTGGAGAAGAAGGATATCAAGTTGGTGAAAATTCACACAGACCATCAAAAAGCTGATATACTAACTAAGCCACTTGCAGAGGCAAGGTTCCTGGAATTATCAGCAGAGTTGGGACTTCTTGATCTAGGGAAGTTGGAAAAATGAGTCCAAAGAGGTTCATTGTTTGAGGGGGTAATAAACTCAAACTTCAGCAGACTTGGTCAAGTCTACTGAAAATCAGAAATATGACCTTACCTCTTCAGGACACTTGTCCATTGACATTCAGAACCTTTGTCCACATTTCTTCAGGACACTTGTCCAAGTGGGGTCAGATAAGTTGTCCCAGCTATCAAACCAAATCTTGGTATGATAAGCACCTATTTTTGGTGATCAATACCTATTTCGAAATCTGTCCCATTGAAATACAGTTTTCACCTTTCTGGGATTTAATTTGTCTCCCACCCAAAAGGTCACTTTCCATGCATTAAATGCCAAGATTTAACTCTTGTTTGCATTAAACTTTTTGGGACATGATCTATCTCGAAAAACCCCCAGCCTTAAACAAACATTAAAAACCACCCACGTTTTGAATAAAACAGTTATTTCACTGTTACATTGGTTTTTGACCATTGGATCAAAAATGGACAACTCCCCTGAAATCAATCCTAGCCGTTCATTTTGGATTTCCATTTTTGTTCACCTTTGAATTGTTTCAAGACCTTACCAACTCATTGACAAACATTCTTTTTAGAATATTCACAAGTCTTAAGATCCCCACAAACACTTCTTCCCCAAGTATTCGAAACCCTAACTCAAATTTTCTTCAAACTCTCTCAAAGCTCTCTCTGAAAATTTCAATGGCCCCCAAAGTTAGACCTGAGATGCTTGTTGATTTCTCTAACAAGGATCTAGACCTGGATTTTAGCTACTTAAGCAATAAACACAATCTTCATTTTGAGCCAATAGTATCCTTTGAGAATGAGGATCCTGAAATCACACCAACCTTGAGATGGTTGAGGAGAGCTGGACTTCAAAAGTTCATGGAGGAAAGACCAAGCTCTTGCTTGGAGAGCTACATGGCAAAATTCTTTGCCTTCCTCAAGTGGAGAGGCAAATCTGAAGATGGTGAAGTATCAACCAGATTATCTTACACTGCAGAAGGAGAGGAAGAAGAAAGATTCCACAAAGTAAAATTCTCCTCAGAGGATCTGGAAGGAGCTTTTGGATTGCCTTATGAGGGAAGGAATCCAGAAGTTTATGGTACTGGCCATGAAGATGAGATAGCCCAAGAATGGCTATTAGTTCCAGGCCCTCTCTCCTCAACTCAAAACAAGAAGACTCTCAAGCCAGAGTTTCTCAACCTTTTTGAGGTAGTTGCTAAGAGCCTCTTAAGCAACACTGGAAGCTTAGAGCAGGTCAGCCATCCAAGGATCAGAATCATGGCTGCCATTATTGATGCCAGTGATAAGGGCATTAAGTTTGATTGGAGGACCTTCATCATGTCTGAGATGATGAAGGAGAAGGCTAAATTCAAGATGAAAACCCACAATAAGGTGGTGCTAGAAGGGAAAATCAAGTATTGCACCAGGGCAAGCTTGTTGATTGAGAGGTTTTCCCACTATTCCCAGATGCAGACCTTTGCAAAGCCCCTCCCAGCCCAGAAGATCTTGTTCAGAAAGCTTAGCAAGAAAACTGAACAGAGAAGGATGCTCATGGCCAAACCTGCTGAAGAACAGGAGGAAGAGAAGCCTAAGATGAAAAAGAGAACAAAGGCCAGGGCTGTCAAAATAAGAAAAATGTCTCAATTGTCCTCAAGAGAAGCCTCAGGAGCATCAGCTGAAGTTGATGCAGTGGCAGAAGAGGGAGGGAGTGTGCCTTCTGACCACTCAGAAGAGTTGAGGAGGAAGTACAATGAGACTAGGCAAAAGAAGAAGGGTGATAAGAGAATCAGGGAAGTTGTCCCTGAGAAGGAAGGAAGTGGAAGCAGTAGGGTCAGCAAGAGAAGGGCCAAACCTACTGAGAAGGTGTTGGAGCTTCAAGAAGAAAGGTCTCTTCAATTGGCTCTAAGGGAGAGCAGAGCTGAAAGCAGGACCAAATCCATGTCAAAGACTAATTCATCTGGTTCTGAAACTCCAGAATCCAAAGTCCCTGAAGGTCAACCTATAGAGGCCAACCTCCCTGAAACTCAGAACCTTGAACCCAACTCCCCTGAAACCCATGTCACCCCTTCCAACCAACCCATTACCCCAGTAAACCTCACTAAGAGATATTCTCCAGAAGGGAATGTGCAAAGAAGTGGCATTGATGTGCTTGCAGATTTAGCAGTAGATGAGACAAGACTCCTGTCTCCCCTTGACTCATCCATGCTCAATTATTCAAAGCTCTTAGAACATGCGCTCAATGAGCCAACACCCCTGAGTAAAGCCCCTTCAGATCCATTGCTCTCTAAAGCAACTGAAGTACCTTTATTTGAGCCCAACCCCTCTGAAACCAATATCCCTGAACTTAATTTGCTTGAAGCCACATTAGGAGAACCCAGAGCCAACTCCCCTATAACCCAAAGTCCCCATTCAAGTGGAGATGAGGAGGAGTATACTTATGAAAGTATGCTCAGAGGAGGAGCCAAGGCTACTGTGGACAGTTTGTATCCACAACTTGCTGAATTTCCAAGAATTCAGAAGGCCTTTCATGATTTAAGGATGCTTGTTGATGTGAAAGACAAATCTATGATGGAGATATCACAAGTCATCCAAGACAAGGGTGCAAACTGGTGGCAAATAGAGGAAAACAGATTGCTACACTTTGCTGGAGTTTCAAAAACAAGATTTCTCATTGATGAGGAGATTTTTGCAAAGCTGGTAGCTGATAAGATTGAGGAGGAGAAAGAAAGAAAAGCCAAGGGAATCAAACACCCTGACAGTAGCTCCAATGATGATGATTCCCCTGATGATCCCTCAAACCCTTCAAATCCCAATCCTCCTGAAACCCCTCAAGCCAATCTCCCTGCATCCTTTCAACCCAAGTCTTCTATAGCAGACAGACTTTCAAACCCTCCTAAAACCTATCACAGGAAAGGCTCTGTATCTTCAGAGATGTTGACCAAGGATGGTAACACAACCAAGGACACATCTGCCAATGAAGGTTCCTCTGAACCCAAGGCACAGCCTAAAGATGTGGAGGTTCCTTCTCTAGAGGCTAGTTTGATTAAGGCCTATTCAGTGTCAGAAGAGTTGGACACTGATCAGCCCTTAATCATTCAGGATGACTCAGTGGGTGTTGATATAAGCACTGTGATCTCCCCACAACTGCCATCTTTGAACCTTGTTGAAGGTGGAGATGCTGCAGGTTTAGGAGAAGGAGTTGAAAAGGAAAGTAGTTTTGAAAAATCAGAGGGAGTTATGGATGATAGAGAGGTAGTTATCACTAAGATTGTGAGTGTACCAACATATGAGGGTGGTATAAGTGAGGAAGGACAGGTTATTCTTGAAGTCAAATCTGAACTTCAAGAATCCCTTGATGAGAGGAGGCCTGTTCCTTTAAGTGAGGAAATTTTTAATGAAGGAAGAAAAGAAATAGTTGAAAATGAGGAGAAGACTGCTGATGTATCAGAGTCTTATGAAAAAGAAAATGAGGGAGATAAGTGTGTTTTTACTGATGCTTTTGATTTGTCTGATATTGCAGGGATAAGCTTTGAACAAATTTTTGCAGATAATTTCTTGACAGATGCTCCCATCCAAGTTGACACTGGATCAGCACAAGCCTTGCTTGGGATGCAATCAGAAAAGTTGGATTCCTTGGCTCAACAAGTTCAAACAGCTCATGCAGAAACTTCTGGAACATTAGATGAGCATGGAAGATCTCTAGCTTCTGTTGAAATGAGATTAACTGGCTCTGAAGATGTGGTTTTACCCACATTGGAAGCAAGAATTGAAGGAGTAGAATCTGGTCTTCAAACCATCTCTACTGAAGTTCACAAAGCCAAAGTCAGTATGGAAAACATCTCAAAGGAGGTCAAGAAGGATCAAAAGATGCTGAGAGATAACCATAATGCAAATGTTCAAGCTATCAGACTGACAATCAAGCAAGCTCTTGGCAAGAAGACAGCCTTGCAAAAGAAAAGAGCTGAAGAGCAAAGGCTAGCTATGGTCAAAGCAGCCTCTGAAAAGTTTTCCCAATATGTGTTGGCCAACATTGCTGAAGGTGCAGTGGCCAACCTCACTGAGCTTCTGAAAATGAAGCCTGTTCTTGCCTTTCTTAGCTTGAGCAGTGACAAGATGCAAAATATACATGATGAGAATGTATATTTATTGGAAGAAATGAAGTCTCTAACCCAAGCCCAGTCCTTATTGGCATCTACTATGAGTGAACTGAAGCCAGAATGTTTTGATGCTGCCAAAAAGGGGGAAAGGGAAAGAGCAAGGGCAAAAGGTGCCTTAGTAATTGGGAGTCCAGTGAAAGGGAAGGACAAAGTCCCTGAAGGAAAGGGAAAAGAGCCAGTAGTGCTGAACTTGGAAGAATTGGATGAAGAGGAGCAGTTAGCATTGGCATTGAAGAACTCAATGGCCTCAGCTCAAGAGGAGAGAGTGAGGCTACAACAAAGACCAGGTGGTGAAGTATCAGGTTTGGACAAGAATGCTGAAGGTGTCCAAACTAGAGGAAAGATCAAGAAGGCCCAAGGAAAGAAGAGACAAGTTGAGAAATTCACTGACTTCCCCAATAGCCTTGATCTTCCACCTGAATTCAGAGTTGTTGATGATGAGCCTACCTCAAAGAAGGCCAAAACTGCTGAAAAAGACAAGTCTTCTGAATCTGACAAAAGTACTGAAGGTCCCAAGTCCACTGAAGACATTGAAGAATTATTTGCTGAAGGATTTGGACCTGAACCTAAGAAGAAGACAATTATCCTAGCCCATGATCCATCAAAGCTGTTCCATGAAGGGTACGGCAAAGACCCTGAAACACAACAGAAATTGGCCATGATGAGGGCCCAAGAGAAAATGGATCTGATGGAAGAAGCCAACAGAGCAAGAGATGAGAGAAGAGCAAACTTTCAGAAACCAAGAAGGAGGAGAGCAACTTATAGCAAGATGAAGCCTCAGCTTCTAATCCCAATGGACACCAAATATCCACACTTGGATAAATGGGTGCCAATTCAACTGAATGATACATGGGAAGAGGCCAAAAGGGAGTTTGTCTATGACTATTATGTCATTGACAGATGGAATGGAGGAGATGCAAACTCTGCCTTCACTGAGTTCATGCTAGAATACTACAGAGAGTTGTATCAACAACTACTTGCAGCTGCTGACATTGCAAGAATTGAACTCAATGCTCCCAAGCCTATCATCTATATGCCTCCAAAGCTTGAAGGATGGATTGACCAAGCAAGGATCCTAAGGGAGTTCACAGAAATTCTGAAGCTGAACAAGATGACCCTTGGACCTAAAGGAACCAACCAGGAAGCCATGGCACTCAAGAGGAGAGTGTGGGCACAATATGGGATGCTGCCACCTCCTGAGGATGATCTTTGAATGGCTAAGTCTTCTGACTTTTTCTGGGTGAAAAATTATCTTATCTGAAGATATTTTTGCTATGTGGTCAAATCTGCTGAAATTGGACAAGCCTGCTGATATGTGCATTGACATACTGATTGCTCTGATATGATTTAGAATGATCTGATACAAGAATTGATGAATTCTACCTTGCTATCTGGAATATCTTGTATTAGTTAGCTCTAGGTGTTAAAGCTCTGATACCTGAAATAGTCTATTTTGCTCTGATCTTATGTTTAGTGTGTCTTGATTTGTAATGATTCCATGCTCTGATAAGTTATCTTCAACTATCAACACGCTTGTAATGATTTTCTTTATGAATGATAGTTGAACTATTTTTGAATCAAGATACATGATTACATGTAATCTCTCTATGTCTATCTTGAACCTACTTGCAACAGAAATAGTGAATACACTAACACATTATCTTTTCAGGAATATTGACCTTAGTCATGTCTTCTGAAGATACATGTAATAGGTGTAGACAAGTCACTTTTGCTTAGATAATGTAGGTTTTGGCATCATCAAAAAGGAGGAAATTGTTGGGAATAAAATGAGATATGTTTTGATCTAATACCAAAACCCCCTGAGACATGCCTAAGTCAAGATAAATATGTTCCAGAAATGTTAGAACATATAGATTATAGGCTAGATGAGAAGCTGAAATGTTAGGCAGCTCTTAGACAATTAGATGCACAATTTGAGGGGGAACCTACTTTTAAGATGATCAAGATCAAGTCCCCTCAAGGCTCAAATTATGAAACAATCACTTAAGAGCAAGGACACTCTATGCAAAACCAAATGCTCTGATCAGGAGAGTTGTCCAGAGAAGGTGTTCTTATGCAAGAACAAGATTGTAAAACTCAAAAGGACAAGTCCAATAAGATACTCTGATCAGGAGAGTTGTCCAGAGAAGTTGTCCACATGCAAGATTGATAAAATCAAAAGGACAAGGCAAATAAATCTGATCAGGAGAGTTGTCCAGAGAAGCTAGCCATATGCAAGAATAACTCTACCTAGCTCAAAAGGACAAGACTACTTAAAGGTTTTGATCAGGAGAGTTGTCCAGAGAAGCCAACTCTATGTGAAAAGTGCTCTGATACTAAAAGACCAAATATGCTGATCAGAAGAGTTGTCCAGAAGAGTTATTTCAGCATGATTGAATCAGAACAGATGCTCTAAAGGTTGAAGGTCAACTATGCTGAAGAATTAGAGACAACCATGCCCTAAAGAAATACAATGCAACATGACAAGATCATCTTGGAATGAAATAAAGGGAAGAGCCAAGTCATCTGAAGAAGAGCAAGCCAACCTTGCTGAAAAGCAAAACTGCTGATAGTGATAAGGAGAGTTGTCCAGTTGATAAGGAATGTTGTCCTACCATTGGATCAACCTTCAGAAGCCATGTCCAAGTCCTAACAAGAAGTCAAACATTGGGAAAAGTGCTGCAGAATGAAGACAAAGTCTTACAAGCCGTTTATTACCCAAATGAGGACATGTCACTATCAAGAATCTGTCTTCCAGTTTGAAGAACTCAAGGAAGACATTTATAGCAATTTGGGGTTGCCTCTCCAACGGGCAAATCCTCCATTTTGTCTATAAATACAGAAGTGTGAAGACCATTTGAAAGCACCTCAACCTTGACAAGAATATCCAACTATCCTACAAGTTGACAAGTGCTCTTAAGCTTTCAAAGAGACTATCTTAGTCTTTATACACTTCTTCTAAGCTGAACCCAATTGTATATTCATACACAAGCTTAGAGAGATATCCTATCCTTATACCTTGATCTTCATTGTAAAGGATATCTCATTAGTTGGAACCTTACTTCAATCCTTATTCCTTTCCAGAGAGAAAGTGAGAAGGTTGTAGTAGTAGAAGTGGTAGGAGCTGACTGTTGAGAGAAGAACAGTTCAGTTCTGAGTTGAGAAGAGGGTACTAGGACTCTAGACATCCTAGGGATCAATTCACCAAGAGTGGTGTTATTGATCAAGTGCACCTTGGCACTATAAAACAAGTTAATTCCAAGAGTGAAGGAATTATCCTGTTAAATCAGGGAAAGTGGATGTAGGAGCTTGAGTCTCTGAACCACTATAACTTCTTGTGTTGATTTACATTCCAAGTACTTTCATACATTCAACACTGCACACAAAACTGATCTTTCAAGGATAAACATTCAAAGACTGTGCAAAAACCTATTTGGACAAGTTCCCTGAAAACTGGACTGTGTTGCATTGACTAAGTGATTTCAGAAATTAAAGGAGTCTAAACTTAAGGGCCAACCACTATTCCGCACATATAACTCCCCTAGATAGTTATTCAACTAAGTACTCAATAGTACTTAGTAGTTTGATTATCTTAGAAGAGTTAATCTTCTTCAGCAGAGTTGTCCAAGACAACCTTGCTGAACTCTGGTTTGATCAAAGTTGAAAAGAATTGCATACAAGTGTATTCCCCCCCCCCCCCATACACTTGTTATATACTCCTTTCAGGACCAACATGTTTAAATTATGAAATTAGATTTATGATAATTCATATTTAAATTACGTCCCAAATAGATCCGGATAATTTTAAAGGAGTCTCAAAGGATTCCCGAGAGTCTCAAAAGATCCCTAGGGCATCTCAAAAGATTCCAGGAGTCTCAAAGGATTCCTAGCGTGATGGTCCATAACTCACAAGTGCCAATAATTCCCCACAAAGGAGATGGGGAATGTGGTCCCATAATAATTTCCCACAAAGGAGTTGGGGACCACAAGAGTTGGGGACCACATTGTTGGGGGACTATTATTGGGTATTGGGATTAATTTCCCAACAATTATAAGTTTGTGGGTAAATTTAATTTAATTTCAAGTTTTGTTAATTTATTTTACATGAGTATGTTTTCTCTAATCGTTTTAGATATAGTTGTTGCTTTTAGAATCATGGGCTAATCTATTTTATGCTTTGAGTGTTTGAAACTATGTGAATATTGAGTGTTCGAATTATTTATGCTTTGATTTTTGTTGATATTTGGAATATTATTGCTTCTCTTATTGGGTTTTATTGGTGCTTTGTGTTTTAGTTTCTATTAATCCGTATTTTGAGGCATGTTTAGCATAGACGAGAGTTACATGAACATGTTTAAATTTATGGTGTGAGTTGTTGGTATACAAATGTGTTTATTATACTTTTAATTCGTCGAGAGAGAGTTAATCATATTAGAACCCTCATTAGGACACATTAATTACTCGAATGGTTATTTGAGTAATTGGTGAGGATTAGGAAGATGTCTTATTACTGGGTTTGGGAACACCTTAGATGTAAGGCTATAGTATCCGAAGGGAAACAATTTTCATCCTAACATCTTGATGCTCTTAGCAAATCTAAATTGAAGCATAAACACGGTATAAAAAGTTCCACTCGATTTCACTAGGTAGAGAACACCCGAAGCATTTACTCACCCTTGCACTTCTTCGAATTATATTCGTAGTTGTTTATTGTTTTAATTGTCAATTTCTTTCTTTAGTAGTAATTTTTCTTACTAAATTGTGGTAATTGTTCTTTATGGTTATTTGCTTATTTTTAGTAGTTTAAATTATTTATTAGTTTCTAGGTTGGTGTTTGATTTAATTTCTCGCATCTTGGTAGTAAGTTAGCTTAACTTTAGAAATTTAAAATCCGAAACCGTAGTTACATTGGTTATGCCAACATACAACTTTAGGGACTCATTGCACAAACCCACCTCCTAGGTCGATACTACTTGGTCGAATACCTCCATTACTACTACGAACCCTTATGTTTGAGGGGAAGTAGTTAGTCAAAATACATTGTCTAAAATTCGTTCAAGTCAACCACTATAAGTGTTTGTGTTATTTACTTTGAAGTCATTTCATTACTACACTTATACTGCATAATTGTCTATATCTTCAAAACTGGTTTTCAAGGAAAACACTATTGTTGGAAAACTCCCCTGATACAGTCATTAAGCAAGAATCATTCATTCAGAACAAAAATGAGATATACTCCAAGGGCCTATCCATTCCGCAATCATAAACCTTCTAAGATCACCTTTCAACTGTCTGCTTCATAGTATTCAGAGGATTTGTTATCTAGTCTAAGAGTTTAACATTGACAAAAGATAGAGAAGTTGAAAGATCAACTCTCCTGAACTAGTCAAGTGATAAGTCTATTTTGACAAAAAGAAAATTAGTATACACAAGTGCATTCCTCCCCCCCCCCCCTAATACACTTGTGTCATGTCACTCTCCTTTCAGGACCAACAATAATTTAGTTATAGGTAATTCATTGCTTGCTGGAGTATTTTTCACTGATTGGCTGAGATTCTTCAATGTGTATTTCTTCACGCTCCACAACTGCAACTGTAGGTTCCACATGCTTCATTCTTACTTTTTAGTTTGTTTCATTAGTTCTAGAAAATGTATGATAATTTTTTAACTTAGGTTTTGAGAGAGTTTGCGCTCAAAACCCTGCATTCTTCGTTTGTCCATGACTGATTGATAATGGTCGGATCAGTTTTGTTAGAATATAATGACTGAGTGACCAATTTTGATAGTGAATAAATGTTGGTGACCAAATCAGAAAAGAGGTAAACTTCGATGACCAAAAGTTAATTTAGTTTTGGATACAACTTTTCATTTCAATATCAATGACTCATATTTTTTTAACCAATAGTAAATATACACATCAAAGTTTTAAAAGAGTTAACTCAACCTAATTATAACACATGCAATACAATTAATGTATGTTTGGTGTCTTAGATAAAGCTAGATAATGGGCTAATCTACCTTAATCGGCCGTTTGGTTTGCAAGTGAGTGGCCCGCGTCTAATACCTCATTTTTCCCGATTAGAAGTCGCCTCACAACAGCCTAGATTGCGAGTCGGGGCCAAAAAGCGGAGCCCTACTTTTTGTTATGGACTAAAATACTCTTGGGTATTTAAAATCACAATCCACGGTTTTACCCATTCCCTTCACTTTTCTTCCTCCATCCCCCCCCCCTCTCTCTCTCGACGATTCAGCGATTTGGTTGGTAATTTTTGCAATTCGTCGATTCTGGGATTCTTTTTTTTTTTTTGCATTCGATTGAGAAATTTGCGTTCGATTGAGAATTTTTTTTTGGATTTTGCGTTCGACTGAGAATGGTTTTTGTCGATTTCATTGTCTATCCATTCAAGGTAGAGAGGCCGAACTGGATCTTTCCCCCTACACGATTTCATTTCCGATATACTCTCTATGCGCCGATGAGGCCGTGTAGAAAACCCTTTCAGATTTGGGATGTTTGTGAATGTTATGGGTGGAGCTCCATATTTGAGAAAAATGACCTCAAGTTCTAAAATAACTACTCTGATCAACTCAAGGCGCATTATGTTCTGTTCGAGTGCACAGGTAATTATTTTACAACTTTTGTTCAAATCTAAAATAACAATATAAAGTCACTCTGAATTTTTAAATTTGGTTATTTGGTAAATCTTTTTCTTGGATTTGAGTTATAGGAGTGTACGTAGAGAGAGATGACAGTCACCGTTTGAGCTAGAGATTCACCGTTTCGATTTACCGTCAAACTTTGTATAATATCAAAACTGGAATCGGGGCATGCCCACCTTCAATTGATATGTTACAATTGAGGATGGATGAAGACGGAGGTGCAAATACGACCAGGAAGGGGAGTGTATCTATTATTTTTCTTAATTCAATAAAATGTAAATCGCGTTTTCATTTCAAAAGAGTCGCACGCGCGACTCTTTGTAACAAACTCAATCGGGTATATATACACCTGATCCCACCCATTGAATACAGTTGGTTGTTATTTCTCGATTCTTCTCCTCCGGTAACGGTTTCTCCCTCCAAACTCTCATTCTATTTTCTCAAATTTCTTCAATTTCTGTTCTAATTGTTCGTGGAATTTGAACGCTTAGCTTAAGCGTTTCAGTGGCCTCAGAGCTAGCTAAATCACGTGAGCTGTGCGGAAATGGTGGCGTCACACACAGATCGAATTATCCGATTGGAATCGCAATTGGATGTGATGGAAGGTCGTGTGATTTCAGTGGAAAAAGGAATAGAGGACTTGCAGAAGGATCAGGCGGATGGAAGAAATGAATTGTTAAATCGCTTTGATCAACAAGCAAGGGATCAGAATAGAGAGGCAGAGCTCTTGCGAGAATAATTAGCTGAGTTGTTCAAGCAGGTGTGCTCGAATAAAGGAAAAGCACATATGGTGGAGAAGGATCAGGAGATACCAGCTGTGAATTTATCTAGTGGAGTGGGTGATGGATTGCTGCCCACACCACCACCACAGGCTAGGTTGTTTGATCCAAAAGGAGGTGGTGCTTCTAAAGGCATAGATGCGAACTCACATGGTAAATCTATGGCTGGAGCTACACCACAAGAGGTTGTTCATTCAGCAAGGAGGTATGAATCCAAATTCCATCATAATTCATCTCTAGATTTAGAGACTGAATTCATTGGACATAATAGAGGTGCTGAGATGAATGATCATCATAGATCTAGTGAGCTTTTCAGTCAGAATAGGAAACCTCGAATGGACTTTCCTAAATTCAATGGAGAAAAGCCTAGACTATGGATTAGGAAATGCCATAAGTATTTCACTTTCAATTCAATGTCAGATAAGGAGAAGATCATGCTAGCTGCATTTAACATGGAAGGGCCAGCAGATCATTGGTATGTGGACTATATTGATGGGAGAGAGGACATACCTTGGGAGGAGTTTTTTAAGATGGTCTATAGGAGATTCATCAATGTGGAGGATGAGAACCTCATTGGAAAATTCACTAAGCTAACTCAAACAGGCACTGTCATGGACTATATAAGAGAGTATGAAGAGCTGAAATCATTTATGGTGGTAAGAGTGCCATGGCAGTCAGATGAGTTCTATACTATGAGCTTTATAAGTGGTTTGAAGGATGAGATCAGTCAGATGGTGAGGAGCTTTCACCCTGAATTTTTGGAAGAGGCAATGCAATCTGCTATAAGGCAAGAACAGGTTCTCTTGAGTAGAGAAAGAGGAGCAAAAAACTACAAAAACAATTGGAATTCTTCTAACAGAAATCAGTGGCAAGGCAGTGATAAGGCTAAAGGAGAAGTAAAGCCTTTTGAGAAGAGTGCAGCACCAGGGGTATCCAAAGTACCACCTGTTAGAAGGCTCTCCCCGGCTGAAATGGAAGAAAGGAGGAAACAAAAACTATGTTTCAATTGTGATGAAACTTTCCACTTTGGGCACAAATGTAAGAAGCTATTTGTGGTGCTTGGGGAGGATAATGAAGAAGAAATGGATGAGCTAATTCTGGAGGAAGCTCAAGGAGAGAGGGTGAACCAATAGTATCCTTGAATGCTGTAGATGGACAGAAGCATCCAGATACCATCAAAATCACAGGGAAGGTGGGCTCACAGGTCATATCCATCTTGATAGACTCTGGCAGCACCCATAGTTTTCTAGATCCCAACACAGCAGGGAGGTTGGGCTGTTTGGTGGAGTATACAAGCCCCTTGATGGTCACTATTGCCAATGGCCATAGAATTGAGTGTAACACCAAATGCTCTAAATTTGGATGGGTGATGGGGAGTTATAAGTTTGTAGCACCAGTGAGGATTCTTAAGTTGGGAGGATGTGACATGGTGGTGGGGGTAGATTTACTCAGTCAACTTGGTCCCATTACTTTTGATTTCAGATCACACCAAGTTCAGTTTATGAAAGATGGAAAGGAGGTGGTCTTGCAGGGAAATGATGAAGATGAAATCAGAGTTTCCATGATTTCAGGCAAGCAACTTAAGAAGATGGTTAAAAGAGGAAAATATGAAGGCATGGGGTTTCTTTGCTACATCAAGAACAACCCTGAATTTGAAAAGTGTACTATACATGTGGAGTTGGAACCAATCATTGAGGAGTTTCAAATTGTGTTCAAAACCCCTACTGAATTACCCCCACAAAGATTGATGGATCATAGGATCTGCATCAAAGATGGAGAGAAGCCAGTGAAACAGCACCCATACAGGTACCCTTTTCTACAAAGGCAAGAAATTGAAAAACTAGTAAAGGAGATGTTGGATAGTGGAGTGATCCAACCAAGCAACTCACCATACTCTTCTCCAGTACTGTTAGTGAAGAAGAAGGATGGAACCTGGAGATTTTGTGTGGACTACAGAAAACTAAACAACATCACAGTGAAGGATAGTTACCCTATCCCTCTGATTGAAGATTTATTGGATGAGCTTGGCCAAGCTAAGGTGTTTTCTAAGATTGACTTGAGGGCTGGTTATCATCAGATCAGAGTTCACCCACCTGATATCCAAAATACAACTTTTGCTACAGTTTCTGGTCTCTATGAATTTATTGTCATGCCCTTTGGTTTGACAAATGCACCAGCAACTTTTCAAGCCATCATGAATAAGGTGTTTGCACCTTTTCTAAGGGAATTTGTTCTGGTTTTCTTTGATGATATCCTAATATACAGCACTAGCTTGGAGGAACATAAGGGCCACTTGAGGAGAGTGTTAGAAGTTTTGATGGAGCACACACTTAAAGCAAAAGCTTCCAAGTGTGTTTTTGGGGTAGATCAGGTGGAGTACTTGGGTCATATTATATCTGTTGAGGGAGTTCAGGCTGACCCTAAT
Organism: Galeopsis tetrahit; assembly: GCA_963675135.1. Lineage (NCBI taxonomy): Eukaryota > Viridiplantae > Streptophyta > Magnoliopsida > Lamiales > Lamiaceae > Galeopsis > Galeopsis tetrahit. Next base: position 34,198,754 of record OY776127.1, read on the forward strand.
AAACTCAGGGTAATGCAGGAATGGCCAACACCCAAGACTCTAAAGGAGTTAAGGGGGTTTCTTGGGTTAACAGGCTATTATAGAAAGTTCATCAGGCATTTTGGGATTATTGCCAAACCCCTTACCTTCCTAACCAAGAAGGGGCAATTTAAATGGAGTGATGAAGCAGACTCTGCTTTTACAACACTTAAGATGGCTATGGTGTCAGCACCTATTTTGCAGCTACCAGATTTCAAAGTCCAATTTGTGGTGGAGACAGATGCTTGCTATGGGGGCATTGGAGTTGTACTGTTGCAAGGAAAATTACCCATTGCTTTTCTAAGCAAAGCACTTGGGGTTAAGAATTTTGGATTATCTATCTATGAAAAAGAGTTCTTGGCTATCTTAATGGCAGTGGACAAGTGGAGGTGTTATCTTATTCATGCACCTTTCCTCATCAGAACTGATCACCAAAGTTTGAAGTTCCTTCTGGAGCAGAAGATATCCACTCCACTACAACACAAATACTTAACTAAGCTACTGGGGTTTGACTACAGGATTGAGTATAAAGCTGGCCATGAGAACATTGTGGCAGATGCTCTGTCAAGAAGGGAGCATGTTCATGGGGAGGTTATTGCAATATCAGCTGCTAAGCCTCATTGGGTGGAGGAAATACAGGAGAGTTATGATGGAGATGATCTAGTTTCTGAGGTAATCACTGACAGCCTCACTACACCTTATAATTTGTCATTTTATTCCTACTATGGAGGTATAGTTAGGTTCAAAGGGAGGGTATATGTGGGGATAGCCATAAAGTTGAGATCAAAATTGGTGCTACATGTTCACTCATCTACAGAAGGGGGGCATTCAGGGGAGACTGTCACATTTCAGAGGCTAAGAAACATTTTCTGGTGGCCTAAAATGATGAAGCTGGTCCATAAGGTGGTTTCTGAATGCTCTATATGCCAACATTGCAAGCATGAACTATTAAAGACTCCTGGATTGATCCAGCCTTTACCAGTGCCAGACCAAGCTTGGACTAATATATCCATGGATTTCATTGAAAAGCTTCCTAAATCTAATCAGAAGGACACTATTTGGGTGATTGTGGATAGGCTCACTAAGTACAGCCACTTTATAGCATTATCTCACCCCTTTACAGCCTCAGATCTTGCTAAGATTTTCATTAGTGAGGTGTACAGATTACATGGTCTACCTTCCACCATTGTATCTGATAGGGATAAGATTTTTACTGGGCATTTTTGGCATGAGTTGATGAAGATTTTGGGGGTTCAACAGCTGTTGAGCACAGCTTATCACCCCCAAACGGATGGGCAAACAGAGAGGGTTAATCAGTGCCTGGAGACATACTTAAGATGCATGAGTGGGAGAAACCCCAAGCACTGGGCCCAATGGTTACCTCTAGCTGAATTCTGGTATAACACCAGTTTCCATTCAGCTATCAAGAGATCACCTTTTGAGGCCTTGTATGGATACACCCCAAAATTTCTCACATTTGGTCCCCTCATACAAGGCAAGGTGTAAAGTGTGGAAGATATGGTGAGGGATAATCAACAAATACTACATCAATTAAATCAGTTACTATACCAAGCTCAAGACAGAATGCGATTCTATGCAAATAAAAACAGGGTGGATAGGGAGTTTCAGGTGGGAGATTGGGTGTATCTGAAGCTCAAGCCTTACAGGCAACTCTCTTTGAGAAAGAGTCACATGTGGAAGCTTAGTCCGAAGTTTGCCGGACCTTTCCAGGTCGTGCAAAGGGTGGGGGTGGCTGCCTATACGCTGGCACTGCCAGCTACTTCTAAAATTCATCCTACTTTTCATGTGTCATTACTGAAGAAAAAAGTGGGGCAAGAGGATTTAGTTTCTCAGCATTTACCTGAATTCGACGATGACGGCAAAGTGCTCCTTCTACCTCTGAAGATTCTTGCCCGTCGCCTAGTTCGTCGAGGAAACGCTCCGGCAACAGAGGTCCTTGTTCGCTGGTCGCATTTACCGGATTCGGAAGCTACGTGGGAGGATTTCGTCGTTTTCAGCAGCCTCTATCCTCAATTATTTGCTTGAGGACAAGCAATGTCTGAAGGAGGGGGTAATGTTACAATTGAGGATGGATGAAGACGGAGGTGCAAATACGACCAGGAAGGGAAGTGTATCTACTATTTTTCTTAATTCAATAAAATGTAAATCGCGTTGTAACAAACTCGGACGGGTATATATACACCTGATCCCACCCATTGAATACAGTTGGTTGTTATTTCTCGATTCTTCTCCTCCGGTAACGGTTTCGATCTCCCTCCAAACTCTCATTCTATTTTCTCAAATTTCTTCAATTTATGTTCTAATTGTTCGTGGAATTTGAACGCTTAGCTTAAGCGTTTCATGATACCTTGCTCGAAGAACTCACACTGAAGATGTCCATCTCCCGTTGAAGATGCCCACCTTCGATGACGCCGACCGTCGATTTCACCTTGTGGCCGGTGCAAATATTGGAACGCAGAAACAATTCATTCTACTTTTTGATTTTTGATGCTAGGGTTTTGTGATTTTGTGGGCTGTATTTTTTTGTAATTGTTAAGAGGACAAAATGGTAAATCATCCATAAACTTAAATTATAACACACATTTATCTTATGAAAAATCTAACATATCAAACATAAAATTATTTATTAAGTAGTGCACAATCTATCTTAAATTTACTATCTTACATTTATCTTAGAAAAACAATCTACGATACCAAACAAGGTCTTATTCTCCATAAAACACATCATCAAAGTTAACCACATTTTGACAAAACTCCCTATTGTATGTAGGGGATATCCCCTAGTAAATGCACCCCCTCCAAAATTTAAACAATAACCCTAATTGCAACCGCCGCAAACACCACACTATCACGAATATATTAGAAATTAAAAGAAAAAACTTAGAAATTTAATTTAAAAGAAAAATTGACATATTTTTCGACAAACCAGTGTCGAAAATATACACTATCGAATACACACACTATTGTAATATTGTATATTTTCGACATTGGTTTATCGAAAAAAAAAATGACAATAGTGTTTTGAAAATTACACTATTGGTCGTCAAGAATTGATAGAAATTTGGCCGTTTAGTCGACAAGAATCCGTTGAATGAAAAAAAAAACTAACAGGATCTGCGAACTGTGTGCGGCCGATGAGGGGGACAACGGGGCCAGTGATGGGAGCGTGTGGCGGCGGCGTGGGCCTGGGAGCCTGCTAGGGCGGGGCGGCGTGCGTGCAGGCCGCAGGGGGCATTTTACAGAATGGAAAAAAAAAAAAACTTATAAGATTCAGTTGCGTAATTTCTTGGTACATGCAATCATATTTTTTACTATGATTTTGCATGGATTGAAACCCAATGAAAATGGTGATCAAATTCTAATATTCCTCTGTCCAACTTTATTATTCCCACTTTTTTTTTTTAGGTTGTACAATTTTATAATACTCATTCATTTTTTTTAGAAAAAATACTATTCATACTACTTTATCTTCATCCTTTTAACATCACTTATTTACTCACTTTACCATTCACTTTATTTATAAATGGACCCCACAACACCCCATCATATCCTCAACTTATCTACTTTATTAAAAAAATAATCAATATTCATTAAAATTCAATTGTTCGCCGAGAAATGATTCGTCGGTTCAATGTTCTTAATTTGAGAAATTAGAGCTACTCCAAAAAAATAAAATAAAAAAATACTCCCTCTGTCCCGTGATTTCTTTCACATGTTAAGTGATACACAAAATAAGAAAAATGAATTTAGTGGAGATTTTGAGGGGTAATTTTGTAAACCTTTATGTATAAAGTAAATAAATGAGTTGACTTTTGTGTATGTGTGCAGAAAAAGTAATGACATTTGTGTAAAATTAAGGATATTTTGAGGGTGGAGTTTATAAAGAGTTTTCCATTTTAAGAGTATGAAAGTTATTGTGGAACGTCCCGAAAAGGAAAGTGTAAAAGTAATTGCGGGATGGAGGGAGTAATATTTTCTCTGTCGCCATAAAAACTATTAAACTTTCTTTTTTCGATCGTCTCAAAAGCTATCAGTTTCCTTTTTAATAAAATACTTTCTCTTACATTTTATTATATTATTCTTTTTTTCAATCATATAATCCCTAAAATATCTACTTATTTATTACAGTATATTTTTTAATCTCGCTCAAACCTCTTTTACAAAAATGGGCCTAAGCGAATTAGTCAATTAAATTTCGAGGTTGACTATTTACACCTCCAATTCGGCTTATAACACACCCCACCCAATTTAATAATATAATAATAGTGTAAAAAATTTTAAAAAATACCATTTTAGTATATGCTGCATACTAAATGCACCCCCTTACTGAACGCACCTCACTCCCCCATATTCTACAGAGGTAATCCAAAAAAAATTCTCAACCACCACCACTACTTTCAACTGTCGTCGTCACGATTTTCAACATCCAATATCATCAAAAAAAAAAAAAGTGTATTCAATTGAGATTCTGTTTGATTTTTTTGGACTTTAAAAAGTCAGTGGATTTAGAAAATCCATAGACTCTATGCAGAGTTTGACTGACTTTTTTATTGATTTATATGAATTTTCATAGATTTAACATTATTCTGAAATACGCATTTTTTTATTTATTTAAATGGATTTCCATAAACTACGCCCCTAAAACTATTGATGCAAACGTATATCGAACACACTTGTATATAAAAAAAATTATCTAAATTATTTAGAAAAAATATCATTATTATTAGCAATACTGGTTCTCAATGCATTAGGGCTTTGAGAAAGCAATTCCAAATTTTTCTCTTCCACAAATGCGGTGTGTAATCCAGTCCAAGCTAGTACTAACTCTGCTTGTGTTTGAAATGGAAACTTGTGATTTGAAAATACCAAAAATTCTTTCAATCACATTTCTTAATGATGCATGACGAAGAAGAAAGATTGAATAATTGCATTTATGGAGTGACGACCACGTAATGAGGAGTTGACGTCGATTACTGGAGTGATGACCTTGATATTGCTAACATAACGATATACTATAATTTTTAAAGAAAAAATATAATTTTAAAATACAGTTTTCACGATAATAATAATGATGGTGAAGAATATGTGATGCTTATCGAAGAACATGGTTAGATTTTATTTCGTTGATTTTATAAACTATGAGGCTGTGTAGGATTTTGTGGTTCTAAATACACTACTTTCTTCTCTTTTAGAGTTTCTGAGAGAATCCATTGAAATCTCTACTCTTTAGAAGAGATTTTGAATAGTGAAATTTATTTATATTTTTGAAGGAGAATCCAACGAAATCCATAGAGTATTAAAATCCATAAATTGTTGAATACCTAAAAATTTCTAAAGACTTTTTAAAATCCGTATTAAATACCTCAAAATTTTGAAAGACTTTTAAAAATCCGGATTGAATACCCCCAAATTTTAAAAATCCAACAGAATCTCAATTAAATACACCCCCTTAGAAACTCTTTTTTTTTTTCAATAAACCAAGGTCAACCATATACACTCTCATCGACAACCATTTATCGACTAGAGTGTATATGGTCGACACTGGTGTATCGAAAAAAAATCGACCATTTGTGGTCGACGAGAGTGTGTAAGGTCGAACACAAATGGTCGAAAAAAAGTAAAATAAAATAAAAAAGCAGAGAAAAAAGGGAAAACCCTAAACCTAAAATACAAACTTGGGGTAGAGCGGCGCTGGATTGGTGGCGGCACGGCAAGGGGGGCGCTACGAGGTGGGCACGATGGAGAAGGGGCGACGCCGCAACGGGGCTTGGGTTCGGATGTGTGAGAAAAAAGAAAATAAAAAGAAAGATGGAGGGGTGTGATGGGGGCCTGGTTTGACGGGAGTGGGGAGGCAGTAGTCGCGAGTTGGGGCGACGGCAGTGGGGTGGGGGAATGGGGGCGACAGGAAAGAAAATGGAGGATGGGTGGGGTTGGGGTTGGGTTTGGCGGCCGGCGTGGATCGGGGGGTGGCGGCCGACGTGACAAGTGAAAGAAAAATGGGGTGGGGAAGGGGAAGGAGAAAAGGAAGAGGAAGGGAGGAAATTAAGGTTTGAAAGTGTGTATTTAGTAAATAGTTTTTTTGAGATAAAATGATATTTATGACAATTTGAGGGGAGTGCAACTTTTTTTTTTTGGAGGAGGGGGTTGCATTAGTCGAGGGTGTGTTCTAAGCCGGATTGAAGGTGTAAATAGATGGCCCTTAAATTTCTTGCAAATTCTTCAATTTGGACGGAAATGAACCCGGACGGATTTAAGCAGGCCTAGGTGCCTCCTAGCCCTAGTCGGTGCTATTCATCCAAGATGTTATAGCGGGAGCGAATTTCTGTTTCCCGCCAGATTTCAACCCCAAATAAACAATAAAAAAACAGCTCCCAAATTTTAATTTTAGAGAAAAGAAAAAACCGATATGGCAGAGCAACCAGAAGAAGAAAACCCTACCGCCATGGACGAGCCACACAAGCTCGAGATCCCCACTCGCCGAGTGAAGAACATTATGAAACTCGACAAGGACGTTAACAGGGTCAACTCCGAAGCCTTATTTCTCGTCGCTTCCTCCACCGAGCTTTTCCTCCAACTCCTCGCCGAGAAATCCGGCCGTGTCGTCATGGAGAAGAAGAAACGAACTGTAAGGATCGAACATTTACGAGACGCCGCTAAACGACACCGTCCGACTGCCGATTTTCTGCTCGATTCTCTCCCGATGCCTCCTCAGTCGTCCGACCAAAATCCTCAGAGAAAGGAAACTAAATCGCGTCCAGATAAGAAGCGTGTTCCCTTCGCTACTCGTTCAATTGACGCTTTCTTTCAGAAGTTCAGTTAGATTTCTGTTGGTGTTTTTGATTTTGATTGTCAAGGGTGTAAAATAGTTGAAAAAATTATTTCTGATAGGTCAACGTTTCTATAATATGCTCTTCAGTTTTTGCCAATCCTTACAATTTTAATCCGAGAAGATTTATTTATGGCTCGTTTTTATGATGTAGCATCCTTTTAACATTGAACAAGTTTAATTAACTACTAAAAACTGGTATTTACACTGATTTATTTATGAATGTGCCCCTTTAAATTCAGAAAAAAACTAGAAATGCTCTTTTGTTTGCCTTAATGATAAGGCCAGAAACTAATGACACAATTCTGAATTAATTTATTCACTGATACACTAACATCTTAAGGTGAGAAGGGGCCAGAATATGAGGAGACAACTGAAATTGCATCTTCTCTAAGATGATGAGGAAATCCTTTTTGATTGTATGCCCTTTGACCTTGTGTTTTCTTTCCTCCCTTTATGAAAGATATCCCCTGCGAAGGTGAGTTGATGCTGTTTGGTCCCAATGAAAGTTTTCTATTAAGAGGGCTTGCACTGCCATAGCCTCCGTTCAAGCTTTTATCAGAAAGCCGCCGGCTACTGGTGCCTGGCCTTGATCCGAAGGGGCCTTCATGCTCAGGTACTACTTTACTTTGCACCTTTTTCTGTTCCTGCTTGAAAGATGCAATATCATATATTTAGGCTAGAACTAAAAATATAGAGAGGTGAGTTCGTTTTCGAACTAATGACTGAGAATGCAAAACTAGTGAAGATAATTACCCTTTGTCTATGTTTTTCCTCATCCTTTTCATTCATCAACATACTGTACTCTTCAAGCATTGCTAGTAGAGGCACCTGAGGTCCAAACAGTTTTCTTCATAAGAATGAGCCAAAAAATGAGTGCATCTTATTATGATAGTTTTAGATCTGCTGAAGAAGTGAAGTGTAATAGGTATACTATGAATACTGTATTTTCATTAGAAGTCCCAATTTAGATGAAAGAAGTATTTCCGTCCATAGTATCAATCATTATAAATCCGAAAATTGATTTTCACCATTTCTAAGTTTTCACTAGCTAAGTCTTTCTTGTCTCTCATCAGTTATCACTGTGATTATATATTAATAGCTCTTACAAGAACGATCGTTTGAATAGTTATCAAGATAGAAGTATACCTCATCATACAAGAAAACTTTTTTTCTTTCTTCTTCCCAGTATTTAGTCTTGGATAACAGCAATTCCACCAAAGCTGTCACAGAATAAATTAAATGGAAATGGATATGTTGATTACGGATTTCTTTAAACTCTTCTGTTCATACTAATAGATTATAATTCCTTAATAAGTTCTACTTGAAGATAGATCTTTTTAGAAAGCTGGATGATTACTATTAACCTGGTATCTTGTTGACCATCACTCTAGCTCGCTCTGCTCTTTTAAGGTTCTTGTGAGCACCTCTGCTAACCGAATAACGGTTTTCATCCTGAAATAGAATATTAATTGCTAAACTTTTTCTGGATGAGAACATATTTAATTACTTCAATGAATGAGAAAAGAATCTGACCCTGCTGTACTCTTCCAACCAGCGCTCCTCATCGCGTGCTAATATCCATTTTTCAACTTTCTCCATGATAACTTTCCGGCTAGCAGCCTCTTCTTCAGCTCTTGATATCTGTTCATCCATACTTGTGAGGAGATCGGCATGGTCAATCTCCCCTTTTATTTAATAGTATGAGTAAAAATCGTTCCGAGATACCATAAACATCTAAGGGCAAATGTCCTCTCTTTTTCCCCCCATAATTTAAGCCCATTTTGATTTAATGCTTTAACTTTTTTGACTTTGAAAAATTAATCCCTTAACATTACCAAATTCAATTTTTTGATCATTTTACCGGCTGTAACAGGTAAACTTTCCAGCAATCGCTGATGTGACATTTACCAGCAAAAGTTTACCAGTTACAATCGGTAAAAGGACCCTCAAATTGAGTTTGATAAAGTTCAGAGATGAATTTCAAAATCGAAAAAGTTCGATGACTAAAATCAAAATGAGTCTAAGATAAAGGGCTAAAAATAACATTTACCCAACAATCAATTACTGAAAATTCTCTTCAAGATTTATTCTAACCAGAGTTAATTTGGTCAATTATTTTTTCCATCTCTAATCTTGAAGGTATTTCCATGTGTGATCTCCTGCATATCTCCTCAAGCTCTATTTGCTTTTTGAAGAAGAACTCTTTCATCTTGCTTGCTTTTAATTGATCCAGTCTCTTAACTTCAGTTTCAGCCTTGACAAATTTGCAGCCAAATTAATACTTTCTGGCAGCAAGTCCTAATTTTGTGCAGAAGTTTTAGATGGATGCATTCAAACCTGTAGTACTATGTCGGGAGTAAGGCTTCCGGAAGTGGATATCCCTGCTGATGGCATTGATGATAAACTGGTGACGTGGAAAAATTGTTGACGATCTTCATAGGATGTATCCATGAGACTCCACAAATTAGATAGTGCTTTACCAAGTTGTTGAAGCTGAATTAATCAGATCAGTGAACCAGAGTTCAGATGCTGGCATTTAAGGTGAAATTCACCTCTAACATTGTCTATAATTTTCCCAGGCATAATGCATAAGAAAGTCCCTAAACCATTGACTTTTATTTCGATAGGTTCCTATACTATTTTTTTTGTTTTAAAAAGGCCTTCTTTAAGAATCAAAATTTTATTTCATGAGCTTCCACGAGAGGAAACCTGACAATATTTTTTTTATCACATTTCAGCATTTTATTTAATTTTAGTTATATACATAAGTATGTACTCGTCACCTGAAGTATTGCGGTTATAACGACTTACAATAAACACATCTGGATATTAATAAAATTAACGTACATATTATTTAACGGGACCATTAAAATAAACCGTAAAATTCCATAAATCTTTGTTTAAAGGGAGCTCGTGAAATATATTTATAAAACAATAAAAATGGTGAAGCACCTATCGAAACAAAAGTTGATAGTAAGGATCTATTGATGCATAAATGTTCAGATATCTAATGAAATTGCACAAGGACATCAAGAACTCACCTTGTCAAGACGTGTTTGCTTTTCTGATTCCAGAGATCTCACTGTGCTGTCAAGTTTTTCGAGGATAGCATCACTGATGTTCTTTGATAATCCGGATAATTCGTTCAAGCTTGGATGTACTTTGGTAATAATCATTGAGGAATTCATTCCTAAAGTTGCTGACAAATTTTTGATTGTGCTTATATAGTTTTCCACTCTCTGAAGTCTGTCACTCTTTGTTTTGGACATGAGTACGCAAAAGTACAATTGAAATCAGTATTATATTGTTTTATTTAGACCTTAACAGCGCACACTTATTCATAGGATAGTACCTTCTCACTGTGAAGCCTCTGAAGCTCATTCTGGTACTCTTCAAGTTTTTTAACTGAAAGATCATTTTCATCGACACTAACTGCTGATGACGAATCATTATACTCTGTCCGACCTGCAATCTCTGCAGATATTTTATGTATTTGCCCTTTCACTACACGGAACTGCTTCACTCGTTCTTCTTTCCTCAACTGCATCTCTCTTAGAGCTGGGGTAATTGAGTTTAGCTGCTCTTTCAATGTCCCGGCCATTCTCTCTGGCTGTCATGAATGAAAAGTTACTCAGTTCATATTTGTCTAAGCATTTCTCCTGCTAAGATACATAATACGGAGTAATTGTTTTGTGTGTCATAATAGTTCGAGCTCAGTAATACTAGGCTTGTCAGACTCTCGGGCTTAATCGAGCTCACATAATTTTACTATTTTACCTATAATATGTTAATTATTTACAAATATACTCAGATTATAATTGTAATAAAAATCTCTAAGTAATACTTATGTAAGTTATTGAGCTGAGTCGAGCTTGAGTATTTTGAGTTTTCCATCAAGTCGAGTTCAAAAGAATTGTGGGGCCCTATTTGTGATATAAGAATTTCAGAACATCAAGCTCTATGTATGAATTAGTCACACATGTCACTAAATTTACTTGCATCATCTTATACAAACCAGCTTACTCCTTAGTTTCAGACTTGCACAGCAGAACACATTAATGAAAGATACTGTTCAGTTAAGCTTCAGTTATATTTACGTATATTTCTTTAATTAGGTCCAAAATGGCATTTAAATTATTTTCCTCATTTTCGCTTCTGTGTTGTACATGTACATGTATACAGTAAGTTAAAGTTTTGCATTTCCAGGATACTGAATGAGATGCCCATGCTCTATATCTATTGGTTGTACATTGACTTGATTATTGACTACAATACTAATTACGATTCTTGTATGATTAATAGGTTAAAGAAGAGATGCAATCTTACTCGTCCAGGGAGTGATCTTTCTCCAAGTGAGAGAAGAAGATGAGTAAATTCAGCCTCAGATCCTGCAAGTTGTTGATGTAATCGAGCTCGTGAAATGCTTGCAGTGTCAACTTTCCTTCTATAAACTTCGAGGCACTCCTGTTCAAGTTCCAGCAGAACCTTCTCCCTTTCAAAGTGAGCTTCTCCCACTTCATCCCATATAATCTGCAAAATATTTCTATCAGTAAAAACTATTCATCACATTTCAATGGAGTACATTACAACTAGGTTAAAAACATGCCTGTAATTCTTGTAGCAAATAACCACATGATGTCTCCAACAATGCTGAACTTGCCATCCCATTTTGTTTTTGGAAGGATCCCATCAAGAAAAAAAAGTGTGTTGTCGTAAAAGCAACTAGTGTTTTTGTATATGGGGAGAGCAGTTTTAAACTATGGAGATTGAGGGACCATGGGTGGTAAGGTGGGAGTGAGTATTTGCTTAAAAGATAAGGTTTCAGAGGTGGGTGTCAGTGAAACTTTAGGTTCAAGTGTTGCCAGTGGCTTTTCTTTCATTCTCAAGATTTTCTTTCAAGCTTCTAACATGTTTTGTTTATGTGATTTTGATTTCTTCACTCCTTTAACCTAGACTTGATTCCCAAGCAATCTCTCAGAAAAGGGGAAACAATATGCAGCATGGTAAGGCAGAATTAAACTTAGATCGGAATTAAACTGAGAAAGAGAGAGAGAGATAGTGGGTGTTGCTAAAAATATTGTAAGCAAGTCGAAACGTTTAAAATAGATAAATGAGAAGTTTAGGTCGGGAAAGTATTCGTTAGTATTAGATTATCACTTGGGATAATAGATTATCCCCCAGCTCATTCTTTGTTATATCATATAAGTATCTTTCTTTGTTAACACACTTTTGTTGAACACTTTAGTCTTATTTTGTTCCACGCTTAGTTAACAAGCATTGTTCCACACATCGTTTATGTTTGGGTTAGAATTTTTCAGCAGCAGTCAACTATGAATAATAAATGACTAGAATTTATGTCATGAAAGAATTAAATAATTTCTTTTGCCAACCTTTTCAATTTTGTAGCAGAAATTATAATAAAAAATTCTTATATGACAAAAACTCAACTTTATTACTCCGCATTTAAACTGCACTTTTGCTTTAAAACATTAGCTGTATGATAAGATTTCGTTTCATGTATACGACCGTTTCGTACGAGTTCTTGCCGATAAAAGAAACCCACTTTTATTGAGACCGACTATTGAAGAATGAATAAATTTCACTATGGATTTGGAAGGAAAAATTCAATGTTGGCGGGTAAGATACATTTTAATTGAATCTATTTTACAATTTGGTTTGATATTACAGTCTCATTTAAATTTATTAAAATAAAATGTAAAAAGAAAAGGTAATGTGGGGTTGATGACAAAATTCAATGTCTAAAATTCTTGTGGCATCATAATTGCAATAAGATTAGAAGTGATACATGCCTTATCCACAAAAAGACATTCTACCTTGTCCACCTTTTTAGTGTTTATTATTGGTAACTTAGCTAGTACCTTATTTATTACTTTCCCACTCTTTTTTTTTTTTTTTAATGTTCTTATCCTAAAACTTAAATTAAAAAAAAATAGTCATCCTACTTTATTTGCACCCTTTTATCATCATATTTATTTACTTAAATTTTATTCACTTTATTTATAAACAATTATTTTATTTAAAAATTATCTTTAAAATATTTTATCATACTCTAAATATATATACATAAATTAATTAATGTTTACTAAAATTTATGTTTGGAAAAATAAACGTAATGAATTTAAATCGATAGGTTATTTATGAGGGAGAATTCCATTAATACAATGCGAAGATTAAATTATTGAAAGCCTGGTAGCCTTTCCTCGTCACTGTACTTTAGTTAGGTGAAGAACAAAGATCCCAAATCATGTCATCATATGCTTAATTAAGTGAATTAAAACCTGTTCTTAATATTTGATATAAGAATTTTACCCATTAATGATTCACGACAAAGTATTAAAAACAATATTTTACATACAATATTATCACGAATTAGGAAATAGAAAGAAAAAATTGTCGATTAAAATCGGATCTCTCCAAAAAAATTGTGCATAGAAACTAAAAAATTTCACTTCAAGTTCAAGACTTGTGTTATTTCATGGATAAATATGTGTTGTAGAGAAATATGTGAAATAGAAAGAACATTGCATATGAAATATTATACATAATTTTTCTCTTATATAAATACATATGGGCTCTTGTTTGATCCAAATGAGATAAAATTTTAACCCTGATTATTACTATTTACATCTTTTAGATTAGTAGTTAATTGTTTGTGAATTTTAATGATGTTATTTTGAAGAAAAAAACTCTATCCGTTCCTATGTAATTGACTCATTTTAACATTTTTATCATCTCAACTTAATTAACACATTTTTTAAATACCAACATTTCACTGTCATTCTAGTTTTTCTATTTCTCAGCTCTCTCTACATTTATCCATTTTTGTTACTTTTCACAAAATTCGATATTATAACAAACATCGCGAGCTGTATATAATTAGAACATTAATTTAGAGGTGCAAGATTGTTCTCGCGCTATCATATTTTGCCATGCTATATACTTATCATATTTTGCCATGCTATATACTCTGTTAAGTACACTTCTCCTACATATTTATTAATTTAATAATCATATAAAATACCTAAACTAGTCTTATACTAAAATATACAAAAATGATCTTATAAATACACCTCCCTCCACTTTTAAACTCTAACCCTAATAGTAACCGTCACAGTTGCCGTCGCCACCTCCGACGACCGACAACACTACATTTTCAACAACAAAATCACAAATTTAGAAATTAAACAAAAAACTTAGAAATCTAAAAAAAATAAAAAATGGACAAACCAGTGTCGACGAAAAATACTCTTGTCGACACTGGTTTATCGACAAGATACACACTTGTGACTTGTTGACGAATTTTTTCAAAAAAAATCAAAATTTTCGCCAACTAATGGTCAACGAATTACATTACCGTCGACAACTATTTGTCAATAATAAACATTATTGTCGACAAATAGTTGTAAAAAAAAACTCTATTGTATTAAAGGAGAAAGAGCGGAAGAAGGAAAAAAAAAAAAAAAGAAGATAGGAGTGCGCTAAGCCGCTAAGGCACCTCCAACCACAAACTCTCAAATGAAGATCTCTAAACTTCAAAATACACTTTTTTTATACTCTATTTTAAAAACCCTCTCCAACCATGAAACTCTATATCTTACTCTATTTATTATTTTAATCATTTTCAATATATTACAATCATTAAATAATATATTTATTTTTTTATTAATTTAAATAAATTTATACAATTAAATATTCAATTAGTAAATTAAATTATAAATTAAATATTATTGATTTTATCAAAATCATAAAATGTAAATAAACTTGTAGTTTTCAAATAATACTTTTATTTAAATATAAAATTACGAAACACATAATGACGTAAAACGATACATGTGAGTATAAACTAATACTACAACACAATATTTTTTTAGCGGAACTTCTCTTCTGGATCCAACATTCCTCCGTACTAGTGTATCGTTTTTTTATTATTTGTATTTGTATTTGTATTTCTTTTCAGGTTATGTTCACTTATTTTAATATGTCAATTTTATATGTAGCTAGGTAATGAATGTATGTCCGTTTTAATATGTAATGTATTTCATATTTAATATATAATGTATGTTTTATTGTATATTAGGTTATTTTTTTGTATGTAATAATAATACACAAAAAAAAAAATTACACAATTAAAATTAAATTATAAATTAGTATAACAATAGAATTGTAATTATATTTAACAAACTATTAATATAAAATTGTAATACAGAATTGTAAATATTAATAAAATAATAGATATAAAATATAGAGTTTTGCATAGTAAACTTCATATATAGAGTTTACTATTCAAAACTTTATTTCAAATCTTCAAAATAGAGTACGGTTGGAGGGAGCAAAACTCTATAAATGAAGTTAAACTTCATTTATAGAGGCCCGTTGGAGATGGTCTAACAGGTGGAAGGGGGAATCTTGCCGGCTGGGAGGGCGGCGTCGCTATGCAGGGGAAGGATTGGTGGAGGTTGAGAGGGATATGTTTTCAGTTTGGGGGGGGGGGTTGAGGAAGAAGAAAGAGAGAACGGAAAGGGGAAGAATTAGAGTTTTAAAAGGAAAGCACATTTAGGGAGTGTATTGATTGTGGATTCTGTAGGATTTTTTTGGACTTTCAAAGTCTAGGGGTATTCAATTCAGATTTTTAAAAGTCTTTAAAAATTATGAGGTATTTATGGATTTTAAAAAGTCTTTAAAAATCTTTAGGTAATACTCTATGGATTTTGTTGGATTCTCTTTAAAAAAATACTCCCTCCATCTTTTAATAAGTGTCATTTTAGCTTTTTTTAACAAATTAAGATTATAAATTGTGGTCGATATCACCCTTCATTAATTATAACTAATTTTAATATATAAATTTTATTTGATAAAGAATGTAGTTAAGAATGTAGCTAGTATTCATAAACCAAATTAATTTTGGTATAAACTATTTTTGTGGAATTTATTAATGAAAAATATTTATGGTAAATGAATAAGGATAAAATAGTTAAAATTTAAGAAAAAATCATAGAATGACACTTATTTTAAAATTAGTTAAAAAGCCAAAGTGACACTTATTAAAAAATGGAGGGAGTATAAATAAATTACACTATTCAAAATCTCTCTAAAAATAAGAGATTTCAACGGATTCTCTCAGAGAACTTTGAAGACGAAAGATCAGAAGTAGGGATGACAATATTGACTCGCCCCGCGGGTACCCACCCCACCCCGCGAGTTTTAGGTCAGGTCGGATCCGTCCCGTAATGAATATGGGTCGAGTTTGGGTCTTATGTCCGACCCGCGGATATCCGACCCGCCCGAATTAATATATAAACTTTATATAGTGTATATATATATATATATTTTATTGGTAAAATATTATATATATATATATATATATATATATATATATATATATATAGAGAGAGAGAGAGAGAGAGAGAGAGGGAGAGGGGTTTAGTCTAGTATACACTTGAGTCAATGATGTACACCCTATAGTTCAATTATTATTATTATTATAAAAATAATTACATTACCTATAAAATAGCTCTTTTTATTTCATTTTTTTTTCTTCATTTTATTTCATTTTTTATTTTTATTTTTTGTTTTTCTTTTTATTTAATTTATTTTTATTTTTTTACCCCCTTTTTTTTTTTTTTTTACTTAAAAATATACACATTCTCCATTTAAGTTAAATTTTTAAGGATTATTCAATAAAAAGTGCAACACAAAATTACTAAAAAATGTAAGTTGATATAACAAAAAAGTGCAACACCATATTTACTAAAAGTATAAGTTAGTATAACTAAAAGTGAAATACGATATTTCTGAAATGTGCAAATCGGTATTACTGAAAAGAGCATCACCATATTAATGAAAAGTGTAAGTCAATATAACTGAAAAGTGTAAGAGTCTATAACTGAAAAGTGCAACACATATTTTTACTAAAAAATTGCAACACAATATTATTAAAAAGTGCAAGTTATTAAACTGAAAAGTGCAACACAATATTACTAAAAAGTGTAAGTCACTATAAATAAAAATATTATTATACAGTTTAATAATTGAAAAGTGCAACACCATTTTACCAAAAAGTGTAAGTCATGAAAAAGTGCGAGTCAGTACAACTGAAAAGTGCAACATGAACTAGAGTGCACAACATGCACTCGAGTCCACTGCAGACCAACCCATATATATAATATTAATTTAGAAAAAAACACTTCACATTAAAAAAAAAACTCTTCGCATCAATATCGGAGTTTATGAAAATCTATGTAAATCAATAAAAAAAAGGAGTTTATGAAAAGGGTAGGTCTCTTGTAGACTCAATTTATTATAAGGAATTGAGTCCATTTTAAAAAATGGGTAGGATCAATAATAAGGATAAAATAAGCGAAAAATATGTAAGTTAAATGTTGTGGGCGAAATGGTTGGGCATAGTCTATTTTTCAAGTGTTCAACTCTCACATCTAACAATTTTCACATTTTATACGGTGTTGCAATAATAATTTCGGTTATAATGACATACACTTTTTTAGTGATGTTATGTTACACATTTTAGACATATTTTGTTGCACTTTTCAGTTGTAGTGACTTACAATTTTCAATATTATTTTCAATTATAGTGACTTACACTTTTTAGTAATGTTATGCTACACCTTTTAATCGTATTTTGTTACACTTTTCAGTCGTAGTCACTTACAATTTCCAACAATATTTTCAGTTATAGCGACTTACACTTTTTAGTAATGTTATGCTACACATTTTAGTCGTACTTTGTTGCACTTTTCAGTTGTAGTGACTTACAATTTCCAACAATATTTCCAGTCATAGTGACTTACACTGTTTAGTAATGTTAATGTTGCATATTTTAGTTATATGGAGATGCACTTTTCAGTGATATATAATGTTATGACTGGAAATAAAACTTTATAAAAAATATTGTCTAAAAAAAGTACAATTTAAAACAAATGTAGATTTGAAGTTTTTGAGCCAAATTCATTTATACCAATGTGGTATTGATATATAATATAATGTGTTGCATTTTTAGTTATAATAATTTACACTTTTCATTAATATTGTGTTGAACTTTTCAGTTATATTGACTCACACTTTTTAATAATATTGTGTTACACTTATCAGTAATATTGTGTCACACTTTTTAGTTATACTAACTTATATTTTTCATTAATATTATGTTGCACTTTGTTGGTCCTTGGTGGAGTATAACACAAGTGTATGGGGGGGGGGATGCACTTGTGTATGCAAATTCTTTTCTTTTTAACAAAACTGGTCTTATCAGGCAGGTTGTCTCACAACAAGCCTGAGTGTGAACTTTGATAGATACTTGTCCTACTGATTACTATTAAGTGACCAGTTGGCTAAATATCTAAGAGAGATGCTTAGTGCGGAATGTGGTTGGCCTTTGACTCAATAAAATACTCCAAGTTGATTTCTAAAAAACACAGTTATTAGGGACTTTGTCCAAGACTGTTTTTCTTAGCTTACTGAGTTTTGATCTTTGAAATATGTTTGAATATAAGTGCAATAAAGAGTGCAGTAAGTAAATGGCACACAAGTTTATAGTGGTTCAGAGACTCAAGCTCCTACATCCACTTTCCCTGATTGAACAGGATAATTCATTCACAATGGAATTAGCTTGTTTTATAGTGCCAAGGTGCACTGATCAACAACACTCTCTTAGTGTTTTGATCCCTAGGATAATCTGAGTCCTAGTGCTCAATCTCTCTGAGTTAAGACTGTTTTTCACAAAGACAGTCCTTAACTCCTCACTTCTACAACAAACTCTCTCTCTTCACTTAATGAGATAAGGGTTTGAGGTTTGATTCCAACTAATAGAGATATCCTTTACAATAAGAACAGTGTAAAGGCTTAGGATATCTCAATGCTAAGCTTTGGATGTTTTACAAAGATTGGCTTAGCTAATTGAAGTGATTCAGGAAACTTGAAATTCTTAAGAACAGCTTGGTTTCTTTTGAAAGCTTGATGATAGTTTGATAGCTTGTAGTTGGATGGTTGAATCCTTTGATCACTTCAGTATTTATAGGCAAATTTGAGCAGCTAACCGTTGGAGGGATAGCAATTCAAACTTGTCTATTTGCAGCACCATTGAAACGGCTATGAAGCTTGACATCCTTTTATCCACTGTGTAAAAGGCCTCTTCAATGGTTGCTTGAATGAATGTGTTGACTTCTGAAAAATGCGGCTGAGAAGACTTGTGTCAGATTCCAAATATGCACATTTCCCAAGGTTGATTTGTGGCAGAAGCTACACTCAACCAACGGTCAGATGGGACAAGCTCCCTGAACATTCCTGCTGCAATTTAGAATGTTCCAACATTCATTCAATGCTTCACTCTTTAATGCTTCAAGTCTTCAATGCTTGGTTCAGGCATGATTGGCAATAAATGCTTCATTGAATGTGTCCTCTGTGAGTTTTGTCATTCAATGCTCTTGATCATTTGCACTTATGAGCATTGCCTTAACATTCTTGATCTCTTCAGCTCAGTTGTCCACTTGGTCAGTTTGTCTTGCAAGTTCAGCAACTTTGGCCTAGAGACTTAATACTTATCAAGCTGCCTAACATTCAGCTTTGGACAACTATCCTGAAATCTAAAATCTCACAACATTTCTGAGATTTTTAACTTAAGCATTCTACTTACTCAAGTGTTCTAAGACAACTTGTCTGAACTAGACTTGAGCATATCTCAACTAATCTGAACATCATCAATCAGGGGTTTTGGTATCTAAATCAAAATCATTTTATTCCCAACAATTTCCCCCTTTTTGATGATGCCAAAACCTATTACAAAGGGAACTTGACTTATACTATACTTTACCTTCAGGATGAGTGAACTGGTCAACTTTCCTGAAAGAAACTGTTAGCACAATAAATCAAGTATGATATGTCATGTTAGGTTAGTTGAGATAATGAGTTGTTATCTCTTGATAGAAACATAGTGATCCTTTTATATAAATCAAAGAGCATTACAGATCAGAAAATGAAAATGACTCACTAGACTGATACAGCAGAATAATAACAATCATAAAATCATAAAACATATAGGAAAGAAGTGAACTTATCCATCAGAGAGTTCCATCATCTTGAGGAGCAATGTCATATTGAGCCCATACCCTTTTCTTCAGTTCCCAGATATCCTTGTTGGTTCCTTTAGGGCCAGGCTTCATCTTCTCCATCCTCATGATGTTGATGAATTCTTCCAGAATCTTTCCCTCATCAATTAAGTTCCCATTGAACTTAGGAGGCATGTACAGAATAGGACCAGGGGCCTTGAATTCAACTCTTGCCATCTCAGCTGCTGCAAACAGCTTTTGGTAGAGGTCCCCATGGTTCTCAAACATAAACTACACAAAGACTTCATCTACACTCTCTTCAAGCCACTTCCCAATGACATAAAAGTCATATACAAAACTTCTCTTGGCCTCCTCCCATGCATCATTCAGTGAGATTGGAACCCACTTATCATGGTGAGGGTATTGAGTGTCCCATCTTTGCAGCATTTGAGGTTTGAGCCTTCTGTAAGAAGCCCTCCTTTTTGGAGCTTTGAAGTTTGCCCTTCTTCCATCTCTTGCCTTGTTGGCCTCAACCAACTGATCCATTTTCTCTTTAGCTCTTAGAAGAGCTAGCTTCTCCTGTGTCTCTGGATCCTTTCCAAATCCTTCTTCAAACAGCTTAGAAGGATCATCAGCAAGTTTAGGCACACCAACTTCAGGCTCTCTGTCCTGTACTTCTTCTTCAACTTCTTCTTCTTCAATAACAGGCAGCTTGGCTGCTTTCTTCAACCTCTTAGATTGCCTTACTGGAGTTGTTTCTTCAGACTGAAATTCTGATGGCAGAGTCAGGCTAGTTGGGAATTCATTGAAGGCTTGTAATTCCTTCCTCTTTCTTTCAGATGCTCTTGTCACTTTCCCCCTTACTTCAGCAGCCTTCTCCTTGGGGTCAAGTCCTGCAGACTCACCACCAGGCCTCTGAAGCCTCCTTGCCTGACTTTCCATGGCTGACATCATTGATTCCTTGACAGCAATCTG
The DNA here is from genome assembly GCA_963675135.1 of Galeopsis tetrahit. Lineage (NCBI taxonomy): Eukaryota > Viridiplantae > Streptophyta > Magnoliopsida > Lamiales > Lamiaceae > Galeopsis > Galeopsis tetrahit. The sequence continues at coordinate 34,219,676 of OY776127.1, forward strand.
AATCTGCTCTTCCTCAGTCAAGTTTTCAATATTCATTGGGCCTTTGCCTTTCCCAATGTCTTCTACTACCTCCTCCTCAACATCAGGGACCTTCTCCTTTCCTTTGGATTCACCAATCATCAAGGTTCCCTTTGCCCTAGCTCTCTCTCTTTCCCCCTTTTTGGCATTATCAAAACATTGGGCTTCAACTCACTCATTGAGACTGGGAGATGTGAGTGGGCTTGAGTGAGGGACTTCAACTCCTGCAGCAAATACACATTCTCATCATGAATGTTTTGCATTTTGTCATCTGCCATGCTTAAGAATGTGTGAACAAGTTTCATCTTTTGAGCAACAATGGCATCCAGAGTGGCTTTCAGTGATTGATCAAGTTTAGCCTGAAGTTGATCAGTGAGGTTGGCCACAACTTGATCAGACACTTTGGCCATAAGTTCAACAGTGAACTTCTCTGCAGCCTCTTTCACCATTGCAGCTTTCAATTCTTCAGCTTTCTTTCTCTGTGCAGCTGTCCTTTGCCTCAATGCATCTTTGATTGTCCTTCTCAAGGCTCTCACATTATGCTTGTACAAATCTTTGAGGCCTTGCTACTCTTTCTTGACAGGTTTTGTGAACTTTCCCATTGCATTTTTGGCTTTAGTTACTTCTGTTGAAACTGTTTGCAGTCCAGTTTCAACACCACAAATCCTTGCATCCAGTGTTGGCAAGATTACTTCCTCTGAGCCAGTAAGCCTCATCTCCACAGAGGCAAGAGTTTTGCCTTGGTCATCAAGGGTGTCTACTGTTGCAGCATGAGCTTTCCCAACTTCCCTGACCAATGTATCCAACTTCTCTGACTGTTGCTCAATGGATGTTGCAGTTTTTGATGCAATTTGCAAGCTAGCCTCAGTTGCATTTGCTTGCTCAAAGTAGATCTTGTTCAAGGTGGACACATTTGCTGAGACTGCTTCTAGGTCAATGTCAGCATCAACTGGAATATCTGTGAGGGAAGCATCTGCAAAAATTTGCTCAAGGGTGACAGCTACTGAATCTGCAAAACTAAGAGTGTTAGTAAAAACTCCCTCAACACCCTCATTCTTTTTATCTCCCAATAGGCCTGATTCATCAGCACCTATACTCTCATTTTCAACTAATTTCTTTTCTTCAGTATCAACAGATAAACTCACTTTCACTGGAGAATCAGGCCTCCTTTCACCAAGGGATTCATCAAGTTCAGATTTGACTTGAAGAATAGCCTGACTCTCATATTGGGTTGCACCCAATATTTCTACTTCTTCTCCCTCTATAATTGGTGTACTCAGGGAACCAGTAATCACACAATCATCCTCACCATCTCCCTCTGATTTTTCATCACTCTCAGCCTTTTCAACTCCTTCCATTCCTAAACCTGACACCTCCATATCCTCAACAGGATCCACAGAGGGCAGTTGTTGGGAGATCACAGTGCTTGGGCATCCCAAAGCCACTGAGTCATCCTGAATGACTAAAGGCTGGTCAATGTCCAACTGTCCTGACATTGATGAGGCTTTAGCCAAACTAGCTTCTCCCATGGAAGTCTCAACATTGTCAAGCTGTGCCACAGGTTCAGAAGAACCATCCTTAGCCAATGCATCTTGGACTGAGTCACCATCTTTGGTCAACTCCTCTGAATGATCAGAGTCCTTAACAGAATGATAGGTCAAGTAATGTACCTGAGCAGAGTTGAGGCCAGGAGGATTGGGATTGGTGTTGTCATCATCATCATCATTATCATCATCAGATGGGCTATCAGGATGCTTGATTCCTTGTGCAATTCTTTCTCTTTCAGCAAGCACCTTCTCATGAACTATTGTGCAAAACAAGGCCTCAGTGGTCAACACACTGGATTTCTTTACATTTGCAAAGTGTAAGAGCCTGTTTTCTTCAACCTGCCACCAGCTAGCTCCTTTATCCTTGATAGCTTGAGCTATCTCCACTATTGTTCTATCCTTGATCTCAACAAGTGCCCTGAGATCATAGAACTCTTGTTGCAGCCTAGGATATGCCTTCAATCCTGGATATAATTCATCCACATTGGCTCTTGCAATCTGCCTCAACATCCCTTCATAGGTGTACTCTTCACCACTATCTTCTTCATCAAAAGAGTTGGCTTGGGATTCAGGAGGGTTGAATTTGGATTCAGGTAAATTGGGCTGGGGCTCAGATAGGTTGGGTTCAGAAGGATTGGGTTCAGAAGAGCTTAAGACAAGTTGGGATTCAGGTGCTTTTGAGAGCAATGTTCCTGAAGAGGTAATTGGAATGGCTGGAATGGGTGGGAGGACAACTTGATCACCTTCTTGAAGAACAGTTTCAAGAAGTTTGGTGTAGGAGAGTAATCTGGGATCAAGTGGGGAGAATGGCCTATCCTCAAGATTGACTAAATCAACCAGCACATCAATACCTGATCTGTTAGGGGCACCTTCAGGAGAGTAAACTTTCTTTGCAATAATTGGGGCATCTTCAGGAGTCTTGCACTCCTCTTCTTCATGCCTTGATGGAGATATTCTTCTAGACTGAATATCAGGAGAGTTGGTTTCAGGGCTGTTGGGCTTTGACTTGGACTTGGAGTTAGACCTACTTGCTTGTCTAATCTCCTTGAAGAACTCTTTCTTCTTCTTCTCCTCTTCCATCAACTTCTGCTTCTCAGAAGTTTTGATAATTCTTCTCCTTCTTTCAGACCTTGTGGGCTTATCAAGGTCCATGTACTCTGTTACAGTCTCAGGCTGTAGGGGGACAACCTCTCTGACTTCTTCACCTTCTTCAGGAAGGTTGACTCCTTCATCAGCAACTTTCTCAATTTCCTCAGAAGTGGCTCCTCCACTTCTTGACTGGCTTTCTGGGGAATATTCACTCAGAATCTTCTTCATCCTCTTTGTCTTTGGTTGTGCTTTTGGTGGTTGAGCTTTTCTTTTTCTTGGAGAGGCTCCGGTTGCTGGTACAACAACAATTGCTTTCTTCGAAGCTGCATCCTGCTTCCTCTTTTCTGTTTTAGAAGACAGCTTCCTAAACATCACCTTTTGAGCTGGAAAAGGCTTTGGCTTGGCTTGGAGGTGGGTATAATGTGCAAATCTTTCTAAGTGCAAGCTAGCTCTTGTTCAAAACTGGAGTCTCCCATCAACTACCACCTTGTGGTGCTTCACCTCCTTGAATTTAAATTTTTCATTCATCATCTTGTCAAGAATGAAGTTTTTCCAGTTGAACTTGACTCTCTTCTCAGCAGAGTCAATCACAGCAGCCATCACTCTCAACTTAGGCATACTGATTTGTTCAACACTCCCAGAGTGGCTCAACAAACTTTTTACCACACAATCAAACAAGTGCCTGTAAACTGGCTTCAAGGTGTTCTTGTTTTGAGCACTTACAAGTTTCTTGGGTTCTATCATCCATGAATAGTAGAACTCCTGATCATCTCCTTCTTTGTACATTTCTGGATTTTGGCCTTCTGATGGTAGCCCAAAGCTAGCATCCAGATCCTCAGCAGTGAAGATGATGGTGTGTTGGCTTTCTTCATCTTCATCCTCCTCAGCATATGTCAGCTTGGTGCACACATCACCCTTTTTGCCCTTCCATCTGAGATGGGCAAAGAACTCTGCCATGAAAGGATTCAGGCAGGAATCAGGCTTGGTGCCAAGAAATTTCTCAAGCCCTGCCTCCCTTAGCCATTGAAGGACTTGATGAACTTCTGTGTCTGGGCTGTCAAAAGCTACCAACTTTTCAAACCAAAGAGAATTTGGGTTGCTAAGATAGGAGAAATCAATGTCCAAAGAGGAGTCATTGAAATCTACAAGTTCTTCTCTCTTTAATTTGGGAGCCATGGATAATTTTTGAGAGATAGAAGGATTTCTGAGAAAAGTTGCAGATTTTGAGAGATTTTCAAAAGCTTGTGGATTTGGAAATATGAGTGCGTGAGGAAGAAAGTAAAAATCGAGGAGTTTATATATGGAGGGAATTTATTAACCGTTGGTTAATAGATAATGACAGTGGGTAAAAGTTAAAATCAATTGGATAAAGTGGGGTAGTGGGGATTAAGCGGTTTGATGAAGTTTTAATGCAAATCAATGGCCTTGATGATGGCTCAAGAATTCATGAAATCTTAATGGAGATTTTGCATTAAATGCTGATTTGCAATTTTGGGGGCAAAACTCTTAATAGCACACGCCATCCTAAAATGGCCTACTCTTAGACCAAGAAACCTTTTAAATGTCTAATCAATGCTAAAAATAGCAATAATTATCCAATTTACTCGGACAAACATCCTGAGAAGTGTTTTGACTTCTTTAAGGTCAAAATGTCTGACCAACATTCCTGAGTGGGTCCTAAAGTTGCTGACTGGGTCCCACTAGGACAAAGCTCCTGACCAACATTGCTGACTACCATAAGGACAACTTTGCTGAGTTTCCCTGTTTGGCAGACTGCTTCAGTGAGGTTGGTCAACCTTGCTGAAGTTCAAATTAATGAACTCCCCCCTTCATTTGAGCTTCCTTCCTTCATTCCTCCATCTTCCCTGGATCAAGTAAGCCTAATTCAGCTGATAGTTCCAAGAACCTTGCTTCAGCTAGTGGCTTAGTCAAGATATCAGCTTTTTGCTTATCAGTGTGAATTTTGACAAGCTTGATATCTTTCTTTTCCACATGATCCCTTATGAAGTGATGCTTGATATCCACATGCTTGCATCTGGTGTGGAGCACTGGATTCTGTGAGATGGCAATTGCACTATTGTTGTCACAGAATATTGGCACTTCATTTGTGATGACTTTGTAATCTCTTAGTTGCTGCCTGAGCCAAAGTATCTGAGCACAGCAACTTCCAGCTGCTACATATTCTGCTTCAGTTGTTGAAGTGGCAATTGTATTTTGCTTCTTAGAGAACCATGAGATAAGCTTGCTGCCCAAGAATTGACATGTTCCTGAGGTGGATTTTCTGTCAATTCTACAGCCTCCATAGTCTGCATCTGAATATCCAGTGAGCTCAATGTTGTCATCAGCTGGATACCATAATCCAAGATTCTCAGAACCCTTGAGATATCTTAGGATTCTCTTGGCAACATCAAGATGGCTCTTCTTTGGATTTGCTTGAAATCTTGCACAAACTCCAACTGCAAATGTGATATCAGGCATACTTGCAGTGAGATATAGCAAGGATCCTATGATTCCTCTGTAGTTAGTGGAGTTTGTTGATTCTCCACTTTCATCAGGATCCATTTTCCAATTGGTATTCATAGGAATTCTGACTGGTTTGCTTGAAGCACATCCAAATTTCTTGATCATGTCCCTTGTGTACTTGGCCTGATTGATGAATATTCCTTTCTTAGATTGAGTGACTTGAAGTCCTAAGAAGAAATTCATCAATCCCATCATGGACATCTCAAATTTGCTTTGCATGAGTTTGGAGAACTTTTCACACAACTTTTCATTTGGAGATCCAAATATAATGTCATCCACATAGATTTGGACTAACAAAATATCATCTCCTTCACAGATTCTGAACAAAGTTCTGTCAACAGTGCCTTTGACAAAACCATGATCTATAAGAAACTGTGATAAGGTGTCATACCAAGCTCTTGGAGCTTGCTTTAAGCCATAGAGGGCTTTCTTCAATCTGTACACCTTGTCTCCTTCTTCAAAGCCTGGGGGCTGTTCTACATATACTTCTTCTTTGAGCACCCCATTGAGAAATGCACTTTTCACATCCATTTGATACACCTTGAATCTCATATGAGCTGCATATGCCAAGAAGAGTCTGATTGCCTCTAGTCTGGCCACTGGAGCAAAGGTCTCATCATAATCAATCCCTTCAGATTGACAATATCCTTTAGCCACCAGTCTTGCTTTGTTCCTCACAATGATGTCATTTTCATTTTTCTTATTTTTGAACACCCATTTGGTTCCAATGACATCTTGATGAGTTGGCCTATCTACCAGCTCCCATACTTCATTTCTGGTGAACTGGTTCAGTTCTTCTTGCATGGCAATGATCCAGTTGGTGTCCTGTAGTGCTTCCTCAATATCTTTTGGTTCCTGTTCTGAAAGGAAACAACAAAACAAAGCACTTTCTCCATGAAATCTTCTAGTTTTGATCCCTTCACTTGGATTTCCAAGTATCAGGCTAGTTGGATGGTCATGCAACCAAGTCCTTCTAGACCTGATCCCTTCAGGAGGATTGTCCTCATCTGAAGTTGGATCACTAGATTCATTAAATTCAGGAATGTTAATTGAAGGATCTAGTTCAGGATCATATTCAGGGGTAATGTCCTCATTGTCAGATAAGTTGACATTTTCATTGGTTCCCCCTTGAATATTGGATCCATTAACTACCTCAGCATTGCCTGCTTCTTCATTGGTAGTTGTTACCTGATTTTGAACTGGGATGGGGTCAGTCAGTTCAATTTCTCCTTCAGGTTGGTTGTCCTCTGGTTGATTGCCATCAGGTAGGTTGTCCAGTTTTTGATTTTCATGAAGTTCAGGCTGGGCAACATCTACAAACACTGTTTCCTTGCTTTGAAGCCTTAATCTGGTTTTTCTTTGTGTTATCTTATCAATATTCAGGTTTCTATCCCTGAACTCATTAACAGATTCATCAAACACAACATGAGGTGTTTCTTCCACAATAAGGGTTTTGCAATTGTAGACTCTGTAAGCCTTGCTGATTTGTGAATATCCAACAAATATTCCTTCATCAGCTTTGCTGTCAAAAGCTTTCAATTGCTCTTTCCCATTATTATGAATGAAACACTTACAACCAAATATATGAAAATAAGCAACAGTGGGCAATCTACCTTTCCATATTTGATATGGGGTTTTACCTTGTCCTTTGGTGATTAAGGACCTGTTTTGAGTGTGACATGTAGTGCTAATGGCTGCAGCCCAGAACCTTTTAGGCAGTTTGGATTCAGCAATCAATGTTCTTGTTGCCTCTTTCAAGGTTCTGTTTCTTCTTTCAGCAACCCCATTTTGTTGAGGTGTTCTTGCTGCTGAAGTCTCATGAGTGATGCCATTCTTGCTGCAGTACTCATTGATAGACCTGTCAAGACGGGCCGGCGGGGCGGGACGGGCCAAAACCGCAAAAGCCCGCCATTTGGCGGGGCGGGGCGGGCCAGACCGTTTGTTAAGCGGGCTGCAAAAACCTCAACCCAACCCAAAAATGGGCGGGCCGCGGGTTTAGGCGGGCCAACTTTTTTTTTTTACAAAAGTATTTATTAAATTTATTAAGAAACACAAAAATTACAGTATATATCAAGAATTATAGTGTTAATAATTAACAACAAAAAAACTAATTAGAAACATTGTCATTATTAATTGTACAATACACTATAAATTACAATAATATTATTTATATATATCAGAAAATGAAGAAAGAAGGAAAAAAAATGGAGCTGCTTCTATAATCTGTCATTTACTAGAGTTTTTTCTTTTAGTTAGATTTATTGTATATTTTTTTAAAACAAAGTTGGATAGTTCAAATGGTTAGAGCATCCTTACCTAGACAGGTCTTGAGTTCAACCCCTACAAAAGGCATAAAATACATTTTTTTTATATTTTTTAAGTAAATATAATATTTTTAAAAAAAAGGCGGGCCAGCCCGCCAAAGCCCGCACCAACCCGCCAAAGACCGCGAACCAAACGGTCCGGCCCGTCTGGGCCCGCTTCCTGGCGGGCTTGGAAAAGCTTAGCCCAACCCACTATTTTAAGTGGCGGGGCGGGCTGACCCAACGGGCCCAGCCCGTTTTGACGGCTCTACTCATTGATGTATGAGTTTATGAATTCTGTGCCTTTGTCAGATCTGATCTTGACAATGCTTAGGCCCTTTTCATTACTCAATCTCATCATCAATTCAGGTAGCTTGACTTGGGTCTCCTTTTTGTTCAGCAAGAATACTACCCAAGTGTACCTGGAAAAATCATCAACAACCACTAATGCATATTTTCTACCATTCAAACTTACTGGGATGATTGGACCAAATAAATCTATATGCAGTAGTTGAAGAACTCTCTCAGTTGAGATGACAGGTTTTCCTTTGAATGAAGATTTGATCTGCTTTCCTTCCTGACATGGCTGGCATATATGTTCTTTGGTGAACACTTGATTTGGCAGCCCTTTAACTAGAGAGTTTCTTGCAATCTTGTTGATGGTTTTGAAGTTCAGATGGTTTAGTCTTTTGTGCCACAGCCAGCTTTGCTCACTTGTGCTTTTGGCAACAAGACAAACTGCTTCAGGGGTTTTGCTCCAATCTGCAAAATAAACATTTCCCTTTCTCACCCCTGTTAGTAGCACCTGTTGTGTTAAATTATTTTTGATAATACATTCATTTGGTGCAAATTCAACACTATATCCTTTATCACAGATTTGACTTATGGACAGCAAGTTGTATTTTAGGCCTAGGACATATGAGACATCAGTAATTTTGACACTACCAATGTTTAATGTACCATAACCTCTTGTGATTCCTTGAGAGCTGTCTCCAAAGGTTACTAATGGACCATCTTTTTCAATGAATTCTGAGAGAAGCTTCTTGTTCCCAGTCATGTGTCTTGAACATCCACTGTCCAAGTACCATGCTGTTTTCTTGTTGATGCTTCTCTTATTTTTGTGGTCCTTGCAGCCCTGCAAAGTCAAAATTCAGGTACCCTTTGAGTGTTGGGTCCTAGAGGGTTAGCTGTACCTTTTGGAACCCAAATCTGCCTGATTACTCTGATTGACTCAAAGTGACTGACTTGGTTTCCATTTACATCTACATACACAGTTTGACCCTTAAATGCCTTGGGTGGCTTCTGTGTATAAGTGTTGGCCTTGTAAGGTTCAGGAGAGTTGGTGAATTTCTTTGGGACATTTCTCCTGAAGTTACTAGACTTAGGTGCAGCTTGGTAAGATCTTTGAGAATAGGGTTTTGGATGGCCTTTTCCTTTTGGCATGAAAGGTCCAGGCTTCCTGAAGGTTTTATACCTGTTAGAGGGGTTGGGCCTTAATCCATTCAGTTGAGGTTTCCTCATTAGAGTTGGCCTTTTCTGAACAGATTTTGGACAACTCCACTGATGAGAATTCAGATAGGTTGACCTTCCATTTGTTCTACCTTTCTGAACCTCATTCCTTCTATAAGCAATGTTCTTAACCTTTTCCTTAGGTATGGGTTTAGAGACATTGTTTACTTGAGTAGGTATAAAAACTCATTTACCCTTTTCCTTGATCAGTGGTTGATTTACTTCCATTTCATTTTCTTTTTGCTGAGCCACTGACCTTACAAAGATCATCTTAGTATTGCTTGTTGAAGCAATGCTAAGACCAGGTGAGGGTTCAAATGGATTATAGCCTAATCCACTTCTTTGAGCCATTGGTCTTTGAAACCCTTGAATTTCCTCTATTGCCTTAGCAGATTTGTTCAAGGCAGACATTTTCATTTTTAAGCTCCCCTCACTTAATTTTAGAGTATCAAATTCACTTGAGAGATTATCAAATTTAGCTTGAAGAGTTCTAAAGTCAAAATCCTTTTTCTTTAGAATCAGACTTTGTTCATCAATTAGCTTTTGTTGTTCAGAGACTTTGAGAGACATTTCTCCATGTTCTCTCACAATCTGCTGATACAACTCAGTTGATTTAATGTCAACCTCAGATTCAGAAAGATTGAAGATTTTAATCTTAGACCTCAACTATTCATTTTCTCTCAATGCCATATTACATACTTCTTGCATTCTGGTGAAATCTTCCAACAATTTTTCAAAGTCAAGGTGGATTTCACTAGATTCATGTGTGTTAATGGAAAAGTTGGAAGATGAACATACCTCTTCATTTTCAAATGCCATTTGACAGTCATCATCACTGTCACTGTTGGAGAATAGTCTATCATCAGAAGAGTAGACACTCTCTTCACTTGCTGATTCTCCAGCTACCATGGCCTTCCTGTTGTTCAGCCTTTTGTCTCTTTTGTTCTGCCTTTCTTTTCTTTCTTTGGCAGTTAGGTCAGGACAATCACACTGAAAGTGACCCTTTTTCTGGCAGTTGTAACACACATCTTCATCATCATTCTTCTTGCTTGAGGACTCCTTCCTCCTTGATGATGATGGTTCAGCTTTGCTGTACTTCTTTCTGTCATCATATCTGTCTTCTTTCTTCTCATCAGAGATTTTGTCCTCTGATTTGTTGTCAGGAGAGCTGAATCTCCTTCTGGTTCTGTTGTCTTGGTAGAATTTTTTGTATCTACCAAATCTGGAGTTGAGCTTCTCAAATCTCCTAGCCATGAGTGCCATTTCCTCCTTCATTTCAAATTTTGAAACATTTTGAGAAGATCTTTGAGTGTTCTTCTTTTCTGTTTCAGCAGCTTTGAAAGCAACACCTTTGCTTGAGAAGGATGGCTCATCTTGCACTTTCTTTCTGTTCAGATCAAACTCATATGCTTTGAGTTCAGAGAACACCTGCTGCATAGGCATGTTGTCAAGATTGCTGGTGTTCTGCATCATGACTGAATATATGTCCCATTTGGATGTGAGACTTCTTAGAATTTTTAGTGCAACTTCTCTTTTGGCATAGAACTTGCCCAGAGAATTCATCTCATTCATGATGTTAGTGAATCTGCCATCAAGATGATCAATAGTCTCATTGGGCTCCATAGTGAATTGCTCATATTTTTGGATAGCCACTTGAAGCTTGTTTTCCTTTATCTTTTGGGTACCTTCACACATAAGTGCTAGGGTATCCCAGATCTCCTTTGCTGTGGTGCAGTGATACACTTTTCCCATCACTGCATCTGGAATAGTCTGGTACAAGGTGTTCATAGCAATGTAGTTCAAATTGTGTCTTTTTCTTTCTTCAGCTGTCAGCTCATCCTCATCTTTTGGCAATAGCTCCCTTGGGTCTGCTTTTTGAGCATCAGTGACTTTGAGATTGAGTTTGGTGAAGGTGAATGGTCCTCTGGTGATAACTTTGAGCATTTCATCATGCTGGCAAGCAAGATGTGCTCTCATCCTGATCTTCCAGAAATCATAGTTCTCAATTGAGAACATTGGCAGTTTGTGATGAGAAATATGATTGACTTGGTTTGGACCCATGTTGTTGATGGTGTTGACAGCATCTCCTGGAACTGCATTGTTAGCCATTTCTATAGAAATAGGATAGGATACACACAAATAAGTTTTTCAGAAATTTGGATCAACTCAATGACCACAGAAATGATATGATGTTGAAAATAAGTTGAATGTTCAGAAGCAGTGGTCTATGAACCCCTGCTCTGATACCACTTGTTGGTCCTTGGTGGAGTATAACACAAGTGTATGGGGGGGGGAGGGGGGATGCACTTGTGTATGCAAATTCTTTTCTTTTTAACAAAACTGGTCTTATCAGGCAGGTTGTCTCACAACAAGCCTGAGTGTGAACTTTGATAGATACTTGTCCTACTGATTACTATTAAGTGATCAGTTGGCTAAATATCTAAGAGAGATGCTTAGTGCGGAATGTGGTTGGCCTTTGACTCAATAAAATACTCCAAGTTGATTTCTGAAAAACACAGTTATCAGGGACTTTGTCCAAGACTGTTTTTCTTAGCTTACTGAGTTTTGATCTTTGAAATATGTTTGAACATAAGTGCAATAAAGAGTGCAGTAAGTAAATGGCACACAAGTTTATAGTGGTTCAGAGACTCAAGCTCCTACATCCACTTTCCCTGATTGAACAGGATAATTCCTTCACAATGGAATTAGCTTGTTTTATAGTGCCAAGGTGCACTGATCAACAACACTCTCTTAGTGTTTTGATCCCTAGGATAATCTGAGTCCTAGTGCTCAATCTCTCTGAGTTAAGACTGTTTTTCACAAAAACAGTCCTTAACTCCTCACTTCTACAACAAACTCTCTCTCTTCACTTAATGAGATAAGGGTTTGAGGTTTGATTCCAACTAATAGAGATATCCTTTACAATAAGAACAGTGTAAAGGCTTAGGATATCTCAATGCTAAGCTTTGGATGTTTTACAAAGATTGGCTTAGCTAATTGAAGTGATTCAGGAAACTTGAGATTCTTAAGAACAACTTGGTTTCCTTTGAAAGCTTGATGATAGTTTGATAGCTTGTAGTTGGATGGTCGAATCCTTTGATCACTTCAGTATTTATAGGCAAATTTGAGCAGCTAACCGTTGGAGGGATAGCAATTCAAACTTGTCTATTTGCAGCACCATTAAAACGGCTATGAAGCTTGGCATCCTTTTATCCACTGTGTAAAAGGCCTCTTCAATGGTTGCTTGAATGAATGTGTTGAATTCTGAAAAATGCGGCTGAGAAGACTTGTGTCAGATTCCAAATATGCACATTTCCCAAGGTTGATTTGTGGCAGAAGCTACACTCAACCAACGGTCAGATGGGACAAGCTCCCTGAACATTCCTGCTGCAATTTAGAATGTTCCAACATTTATTCAATGCTTCACTCTTTAATGCTTCAAGTCTTCAATGCTTGGTTCAGGCATGATTGACAATAAATGCTTCATTGAATGTGTCCTCTGTGAGTTTTGGCATTCAATGCTCTTGATCATTTGCACTTATGAGCATTGCCTTAACATTCTTGATCTCTTCAGCTCAGTTGTCCACTTGGTCAGTTTGTCTTGCAAGTTCAGCAACTTTGGCCTAGAGACTTAATACTTATCAAACTGCCTAACATTCAGCTTTGGACAACTATCCTGAACTCTAAAATCTCACAACATTTCTGAGATTTTTAACTTAAGCATTCTACTTACTCAAGTGTTCTGAGACAACTTGTCTGAACTAGACTTGAGCATATCTCAACTAATCTGAACATCATCAATCAGGGGTTTTGGTATCTAAATCAAAATCATTTTATTCCCAACACACTTTTCAATTATAGTGACTTACATTTTTTTAGTAATATTGTGTTGGACTTTTTATTGAATAAAAAATTTCACTTAAAAGTTTTTAAATATAAATTAAATGTTTCACAACTTATTCCCTCCGCAATTTTATTTATTTTTTATTTTATTATAATATATAAATATTTTAATGAATATAATAGTAGTTTTGATGGTGAGTGTAAACTTTTTAAATTTTGAGGTTAATGTTTCAAACCCTTCTTCAAACAAATATTTTTTAATTAAAAAAAAAAAAACTTAATTGATGTGGGTCGGGTCAAATAGTTTTAATAATGGTAGGACTCAATTTCTTATAAGGAATCAATTCCATACAAGACATTGGCTTATGAAAATCTATGTAAATTAATAAAAAAAAGTATATTCCACAATCCTGTTAAATCTATGAAAATCCATATAAATTAATAAAAAAAGTCAGTCAAACTCTACATGGAATCTATAAATTTTATAAATCCACGTATTTTTTAAAGTAAAAAAAAATTCATTGACCTTAATCTATGACATTTAAGAGAGACGGGAATGTTATAATGCCCACCGGTGGGCACTATTTTTTGTGCTCACTGCTTACGTGGCATGCCACATCATTATTAAAAAATACGCATATCCTTTATATATATTAAAAAGAAATAGAGTTAATAACACAAAAAAATACTCTATACACACCCCATAATTTTTAATACACAAATAAATGTATATAAAATGACTAAGTAACACTTACATTATTTTCCTCTATTAATTGAAACGTATAACTAAATTTAATGATAATATCATCATTTTATCAAATACTCATGATAAATAAATATATTTCAAATAAATTAATTAATTAGTTTGAAGTAGATGGAATTTATACTTTTTAGTAAATCAATTTTTAATACTAAACACATCCTAATTCTTTTCTATTTACCATTTATCCCTCAAAACAAATACAAATTGAATAAAAACTAAAAATATAATTTAAAATTCAACTAAATCATTAAAACTATACATAAATTTTAAAAATTAATTCAAAAATATTCAATAATACGAAAAATTAAATAAAATTTGAAAATATTTTAAAAAATCAACTAAACATTAAAAAATATTTAAATGAAAAAATCAATTAAATCCAAATAAAATCTAAAAATATTAAATAAATTAAATACTATTTATAAAATAATTAAATTTAAAATACCAATTACTGATTCAATTTTTTAAAAAAACTAAATAAAATAAAAAAATGAAAGAAAAATCAACTAAATCAAAAATTAATATTAAGAAAATTAAATAAAAAAATAAAATATTTCTTTTTAATTGATTTTATTAAGTTACCTTTTTTAACGTTTTATTAAATACTTATTTTTTTGATGATTTATTTTTTTATTTCAGATTCTATATAATTTTCTAAGATTTTTTTCAAAAAAAATAATTAATTTATATAAATTAATTATTTTTTAAAGATTTAGTTAGTTTTTTAAAATACTTTAAATTTTAATTATTATTTTTTTCATATTTTTTCAAGTTATTTTTTAAAATTATTTTACATTTTTTTTGTATTTTAAAATTATGGGGTATGTATAAAATATTTTGAGGCTGAGACCGAAATATTAAAGTTGGAAGGATATGCGTATTTTTTAATTTGTTAATGAAAATATTTTATTCATATTTGTTACTTTGGATTGAAGGATTTGAGGAAGTTTTTAATAAAATCTATCGGAGTTGTTTGAACGGAAGAGAAAAATAAATAATCTAAAATTACATAATATAATGATGTGGCATGCCACGTAAGCGGTGGGCACAAAAAATAGTGTCCACCGGTGGGCATTATAACATTCCCGTTAAGAGAGAATAGGATAATTTGGGGAAAGTACATTTAACGTAGGCCATTTTTTGCGGAGTGTATGTATCGAGAGTATACTTAACAAAGCTGGAGGGGTATATAGCTGGGCATAACACATATTTCGGCCCAAATCCGTATTTCTTTTTGGGCCATATCACCAATTTCAACTTACTACGACAAAATTTACAGTAAAAGAAAAAATTAGTATTCTCTGTCCCATGTTTGCACGACAAAAATGGGCACATTTAAAAAAAAACAAAAGGTATGGGTGGAATATTGAAAGTAATTTTGTAAACTTATATAATAAAGTAAAGAGTGTGATGGGAATGAGCGTAAAAATAATAGTAATATTTTATGTAAATATGTGAATATTATAAGGGTGAGTTTATGGAAGAATTTTATTTTTAAAGGTGGACAAACAATTGTGGAATAAAGAGAGGGAGAGAGATAAAGAAAATGATAGAAAGAATCAAACCAGCAGATTCAAAAATTAAAAGGAAGAAGAAACTCTAATCTAATCTAAATTAACTATGTTAAAGATATTAATTAACAAATTATCAGATTTACGACTGAGACGAAGTAAAGAAAAATGATAGAAAGAGAGAAGGCGAAAACAAAAATTAATCTGTTTCCATAATCAAGAGAGTATTAAAAAGAGTTTAATTTTTTGACAGTCAAATATTCTATCTTATGGGTCTATACACACTTTCCACAAAACACAACTTAATTTGATAGTTGTTTAAATTTACCTTCCAACGTATTTGTTTACACTGCAGTACACTACTCGTGCGCGCAACTCTATCTGTCAACTAACTTAAATTATAAAGTCCATTATCCTAGCTGTTTAATTTACGTAAAATTGTTTTTGATTAAAAAATCTATTCACCTCTACTTCCGAATGCTATTGCGCGCCTTAGTAGTTGACCGAGTATTTTTCAGACTAAATACTAAATTTTAGAGCATATTGTCCAAAGAAAGCATATTGGTTCAACTCTCAGTATATATTCATCATACCTTTAAATTTTATTATCAAAACAGATAAACATGTATATTCAATTTATTAGAAAATTAATATACTTACAAAATTAAAATTGAAGGATTTTTGCTCATAACATGCACATTTAAAGATATATGTATGAAAGCTTTATGTGCAACACTGAAGTTGCGTAACACACACAAAATGAAAGGAACCAAGATATGTAGAATCAAAATAAAAAGGGATCGAAATCAAATACTGTATATATAAAAATTCTCAAATAACATGCTGATACAAAATATAAATAATGCAATAATATCCAAATGAAGGATTAATTGATGAGTTATTGGAAAGAAATGATTGGAAATGGCATATGGATGAAGAAGATAAATGGATGATTAGAGACGCTTGCACAAAGTGAGTCCATCTCCAATGGAAAGTTGGGCTAACTCAATGCGAGAATCGCTGGCCAAAAAGGAGTTCAATTTGAGGATATCTCCTCTAAGTTCCCTCAAGTAGTCCAACATCTCGTCGTCTTCCGATGCAGCCACCGTCCCCTGCCACAGAGTGTTGTCGTACGCTATGATTCCTCCAACCCTTACGAGCTTCAACAGTTGCTCGTGATAGTTGATGTAGTTTTCTTTGTCCGCGTCCACAAATGCAAAATCAAATGTTCCTTCTTCCTATTTCCATTAATTAAATATAGAGTAATTACACAATTAATTCATTCCTCATATACTCTAATTTCACCTTTCCTTTTCTTTTTCTTTGTCAGCTTTACAATTTTCAATGCAAATTAACTGTCCTAATTAATTACCGTTAAGATCAATATATACATTTACTTATTTTAATGACAAGTACAAGGATTATTAAGTAATGGTAAAATAAGAGATTAATTATTTTCTTAATACATATATGTGCAATATTCATATTAATTAAAAGTGGTTTTTTTTAGGAGAGATACAATGGGTAATTCAACTTTATTGAAATGAAATATTTGGTTAGTGAATAATTAAAAAGTAATAAATAAATTTTTTAAAGGAGTAAGAAGTTGACTTTTTCAAATAAAGAAATGAATGTTTTTGACAAATATAATGTTCAAATAATAATGACAAATGTTCAAATAATAATGGTAATAGATAAAAATATTAAGTTTTTTTTTAACTATTTAACAAGTAGTATCATTATTTAGTGATTTGGAAAACACATAAAATAATACTCCAGTATATATTAATTATAATATACGTACGTACCTTGGCAATGAAATCATCCAAGGCTTCCTTGGCATTACCTTCCACGAACTGAATTTTGTGAGCCACCTTTGCTTTCTCAATGAATGGCAATCCAATATCATATGCTTCTCTATTTTGATCAATCGCTACTATCTGAATTAATTAATATATTAGTAATTCATTAAATAATTAATTAATTTTTGCATATATATAAAAAAGACTTACTTTGCCATCCTCAGGAAGAGCAAGAGCAGTAGCAAGAAGTGAGTAACCAGTAAAAACTCCAACTTCCATTGTTTTTTTGGCATTCATTATTTTCAACAGCATTGAAATAAACTGCCCCTCATCAGCAGGTACATTCATCAAACTCCTGATATACATTCATCAACAAATTCCAACTTTTTATTAAAGTTTCTTTTTCAACTTGCAACATATATATATGCCTAAACTCATAAGTTTATGTGGTATTTTCAAATCAATTTATCTTTATTGCATGGAATTTTTCGGCAAAAAATGGAGTTTATGTTGCAATCTGTCGTCAATTTCGCATACTACGAGTTGAAATCAGATAGAAAAGATTGTGCAAGTTGAAAAAAGTGTCATAGTACACGTTGCAAATTAATTTTAACCCGAAATGTAAATGGATTTCTCATTGTATCATAATCTTACAACCCAAAAAAAAAAAAAAAAAGGGTTGATTCATACCAGTATTGATATTTTTCGACAGTTGCATCTCTGAGCTCTTTTAGTTGTACATGTTCTCTTGGATAAGCACTTGTTTCCAAGAGGTACTGCATGTGGTATTTAATTATATATCAGATGAAAATAATGATATAGAGGGAAAATTAAGAAGAAAAAAAAAACCATAAAAGTTATAATTAATAGGTAATATATATATATATATATATCCGTGTGTGCCAAAATTGATTTCTTATTAGTGAAGAGAGAAAAATTGATTGAGAGTAACATATATGTCAAAATCTTATGTTCACTAATTTGATACTGTTCTATATCTGAAATCATAACTCTCAACAACTTTTGGTAATTTCATACTCCTATTGCATTTCAAATTTCAAACACCACATGAAAAGATGATTTGTAATAACGAGTCTTGTGGTGATTCTATAATAATATATAGCTTTTTTTTTAACTAAAAGTTTCATTAAAAGACATTTAATTAAGGAAGCTAACATCACAAGATTTAATTTCTGTCATGCGATAGAAGTCAATTTAGTCCGATATATATATATTTTTTTGAAATGGTTCCAAAAAAGTTAAATGTATCAATTCAGTTCTACTTTTTTTTCTTTTTTTTTGCAATTTGTTCTGTTTTGGTCCTAAAAAAGTTAAATGTAACAATTTAGTCCCCATTTTTTTTGCAATGTGTTCTCTTTTGGTCCCAAATAAGTAAAATGTAATTGCAAAAAAGTGAGAACTAAATTGATACTTTAAACTTTTTTAAAACCAAAACAGAACAAATTGCAAAAATATGAGATTAAATTTGTACATTTAAATTTTTTGGAATCATTTTAAAAAGAAATAGAAAGTTTTCTGACTAAATTAACTTCTATCCCTTTCTGTCATTATACGTCATTTTCTTGTAGCAAAAGTATTGATTAATTTCGACTTCCCTCAACATCAAGGACGGAGCCACATAGGGCCCAGCGGGGGCAGTGGGCCCCCCACCAATTTTTATTTTTATTATGTATACTTCTTACGTTTTATAATTATTTGTATACTTTTTTTTATTTGAGACGTTTCCAAAATTATTTGTACACTTATAATATGTAAATAATCTATAAAATTGATATTCTCACTGCATCATTTTATTTTTAAAATTGTCACTCATTTTAATTTGTATTCTTCCCTACATCTCACTAAATTCTTTTTAACACCTCATTAAATTTCTTTTATACTTCACTAAATCACCAAAAATACTCATTTATTTGACCCCACAACTCACTAAATTCACATTTCTTAAAAAGTGAACTTGTCAACATATTCAAGTCATTACGGGATGGAGGGAATATATTTTAAGTTATACATTTGTCTAATAATTATTAACACCGTTTCACCTATTATGAGTCGGAACAATTAAAATTTATAATGAATTAAATATAATATTATTTTATCTTTATAGTAATGTAAATCGGGCCCCCCAATCGAAAATTTCTGGCTCCGTCACTGCTCAACATTACATGTTACGTTTACATAATGTAATAGGCTATTTTTAAGTGTTCCATATATATAGTTCAAAAAGGTTTCAAAAAAAAAAATGTATATATATATTTCAAAAATAGCATATATTAAATTAAATTATGCGTAGTAGTAATTTGATAAAGAAAAATAACCTTAGCGAGAGCCTTGCTTTGAAGAATGGTACCGCAGAATTGTTCCTTCATTGTGAAATTAAGGCTAAGGCAAAAACAGAGAAGAAGAATATGGTATTAATTGAATGTGGTAGTACTAATTATGATTAATTATGCCAATTTATAAGGGTTCAATTTATTTTTAAAAAATATTGAAATTGGCCAAGGAATCAACGTGGGAAACCTCGTCAACTGCAAATTAAATGCTACAACTCACACCACATTAAATTAATGTGTTTTTTTTGTGGGGTGTTGGGGTTAGTTAGTCGTGCAGTTCTCTTGTCTCAGACCATCAGGCACAATTGCATTTAAAAAAAAAAAAAAATATAGAGAAAAATAATTAAAATGTTGTTTAATTTACTTGAAAATACATAGATAATTAAATAGCAAATTAAGTACTATCATCATGCATGCATGTTGAACTTACAGGAGTGTAATGAACATGTTGTTGAGAAAGGGAATCTCTTTTTTTTTTTTGACAAAATAAAAATCTTGATAATAGTGAACAAAAATTAGAAAAAGAAAGAAAGAATATAAATTAATTAATTTTCTTACATATTTTATAGAAATAATATAAATTAATTAACTTTTTTTACATATTTTATAGAAATTTGAACTCTTAGATAAGAAGAAACTCTTTCAGGGTATCACCTAACTCCGAGGGTAGAGGCGACAATTCGACTCACGAGTGAGGGAGAGTGTTAGAAAATTTACTATAGTATAAAATTCTCTACAAGTTTGGACTTTTAGTAGAAGCGGTAATTCGGCCCACAAATGAGGCCAGGGGTAGTGTTAGAGAATTTACTTTCATCCTGAAATAACTTTCACATGCAGGTGGACACGCAAATTAAGAGAGTGTAATAATGAGTACAGTTTTGAGGGATAATTATGTAAACATTTATGTAAAAATTAAGTAAAGAAAACATTTTACTTTTGTTTATGTGTGAGTCAAAAGTAATGACATTTTGTGTAAAATTGAAGGTATTGCGAGGGTGACGTTTATAAAGAGCTTTTCATTTTAAAGGTGTGAAAGTTATTATGAAAAATATCGAAAAGAAAATGGTGAAAATTATTGTGAGACAAAGGAGTATAATGTAAATAAATTGATTACACATTTATCTACAAATCCAAACTTTTATACGAAATCAAATTCTTCTTTTCCTCAAAATATAAATGAAAAACTGTTTAAATTAAAAGGAAAATGAGCAGTAATTTAAACTTACATGTTTGCGCGTCTTTTTATTCTCTCTAACGAAAATAATTAGTTGATTTATGTACCTTTCTTTATAAATCAATTTAAAAATTATATTATTATTATTATGTTGAAAGGTTTAATATCATCTATAGTTCTATACACTGTTAGTCGAGTAATTAAATGGAAACAACATTTTAAATTTACAATATTTTACCATTTTTTTTATGAAATATTTATTTTAACAAAGTGAATAATGGTTACGCACTTCTCAATCATGATTTCGGTCAATGCATATTTTTGGTGGTTCATTAATTTGCAATATTCCACAAAGATTCCAATTGTTTGGACTTTGATCATGTGCGCACGTTACCATAATTTTGGTACATTCATAATCAATATAAACTTGCATTGCTATTTATACTCAGTATAAATTTACTATTTGTACGTATTTTAGTAAATATAATATTTAATATGTAGTAGAGTACGTACTAAAGTACTTCATCTTAGAAATGTTTGCACCAATTTATGAGCACACAAACTAAGAAAAATGTGTAATGAACGGAATGTTGAGTGGTAATTTTGTAAATTTTTATGAATAAAGTAAAATAATTATTGAATTGAGAGTAAACGTAATGACATTTTATGTAAATATGTTAATATTGTGAGGGTAGTGTTTATGAAAAAGTTATTTTTTTGAGATGAGCAAACAATTGTGGAACGGACGGATAAGGAAAGAGTTCAAACAATTATAGAATGGAGGGAAAAATAGAGAAAGGTAGCAGACATTAACAAGAGACGTTCAAAATGACTAAATAAGTAACTTAACGAAAAACGGAGGAAATACTATACATCTTGCAATTCATACGTTATATATATATATATATTAATATTTGAAGAGAAATTATTAATGCACAAAAATACCCACTACCAAGTAACAAAAACAAATTACCCAATTATATTTCAAAGTGAAAGCATAAATAGAATTTTCCAATATACAAGATTGTCAATTGTAGTCATTGTTCTTTCAGAATAAATGCAATAAATGACATAATTTAGTTAATATGTTCAATAATGATTGTATAAAACGGTTCTCTACATAATTAAAATAGAGACGGATTTACCCTCTCACCTACGATTCTGTCACGGCCCAAAACCACTTAAAACCAAAAGAAACCTTAAATTATATGTACATTTTTTATATTTAAATTACTTGCGTTTCTGACATTTTTTTGAATTACTTGCGTTTCAAAATTTAATTCAGGAAGAGGTAACCAAACAAAATTGTAAGTTTAATAAATTAAAAGAGAAAAGGAATGAAAATTTTAGATTTATTCTGAGGTGATGTTTTAAGACTCTACGCATGTTTCCCTTTGGGATTTTTTTTTTTTTTCGAAACTGGGTAGGCTTAGCTTCGATTATTGCAAATGCAGGTGGGTGCGGATAGCCCTTCCACAAGGTTTGGAGGGTCTATCCAAGAGGCCGGGTTCTCAAAATCTCGAGAAGCCCTAGCAAATTCATGTGCCATGTAATTGGCACTTCTTTTGACAAAGGAAACAGTAATATTTGAAAAAGTAGCCTTCAAGGCTCTACAGGCGTATATAAAGTCACCAAAGGTGGAGTTAAGGCCCTTTGAGGAATTGATCGCGTCAACAACAATCTTCGCGTCGCCCTCAATGATGATGTTATCTAGTCCTTCTTCTTTAATCCAAGATAGAGCTTCGAAGAAGCCCATAGCTTCTCCAACGTCCACCTCCATGCACCCTGTCTTGACCAGTGTGCGACCCCTTCTAAAAGACCCCATGTGGTCTCTCAGAACCATGCCAATACCCGTTTGGGCCGTGTCACGAAAGAAGCCAGCATCTACATTTAATTTCAGGACGCCATTATGTGGGGGGTGCCAGGCTTCACAGACGGAAGCAGCAGCCTCACGTCCTGCTAGTCGTCTTAGGCCTCCCCGCGCCTTGCTCCATTCCATCCAATAAGCGGCTGAAGTGTGCACTGCGTGATTTGGCGCTTTGCATTCTCCTGTCCACACCTTATCATTTCGTTCCTTCCATACTTGCCATAGTACCATCCCGAAGCTGGCGGCCACCTCCTTTATAGGGCTGTTCAGCATGGCAAAGATGAAATCTTCATTATCGTGAGCTCGTAGGGCTGCACTCTCTGCTTTCGAAAGTAGTCCTGCTATTCTCCAGCACGTTCTTGTATACGTGCACTGGACAAAGAGGTGCCAACTGTCCTCCTGTTCGGTGCCACATAGCGCGCACTGGCCGTCGATGTCCACTCTTTTTGTGATCAGATTTGTCCGTGTGGGGAGGCAATTACGCGCGGCCCTCCACAGGAAGTCCTTCACCTTGGGCGGTGCGTGCAGGCTCCAAATAAGTTGCCACTGCCCGTCCACTCTGAGGTTGGTTTCTGTTGACATCGAGACAGCTAGAGCATAGGCCGTCTTGACTGAATACTTGCCATTTCTGGAAGGCTGCCATATCAGTGTGTCGGAGCTTCCTTCCGGTGGGATCGCCATATCTAGAACCCGCTGGACATCTAGTGGAAGTAGTTCGTCAATCAGGTTGGCGTCCCACTCCCTTGTTGTTGGGTCAAATAAGGCAGCCACTTTCAGGTCCTCAAGCCCCTCCATACATTCCGACTCAACGTAGAAATTGCCTTGCTCGTTTATCCAAGGTGCCTCCCAGATTTTGATCGAGTTGCCCGTTCCTACCTTCCAACGAACCCCCGCTCGTACCAGATTCTGACAGGCGTAAAGGCTGGTCCATGTATAACTCGGGTTGTTTCCTGCCCCAGTTGTGAGGAAATCGCCCCGTGGGTAATATCTTGCTTTAAGTATGCGACACACAAGAGCATCTGGTTCGGTGAGGAGTCTCCAACCCATCTTGCCCAGCATGGCCAAGTTAAAGAAGTGTAGGTTCTTGAATCCTCTACCACCTTCGTGTCTGGATACACACATCTTCTCCCATTTTAGCCAATTTATGCCCTTATTCGTATCCGAGTTGCTGCCCCACCAAAATTTATTCATCATAATATGCAATTCGTCAAGGAGTGTTTTAGGTAAAAGAAAGGTTGTCATACAGAAGGTTGGGATAGCTTGTGCTGCCGCTTTGATAAGGATCTCTTTCCCTGCCTTTGATAATTTCTTTTTCCGCCATCCTTGGAGCTTGTTCCACATTCTATCTTTCACATATTTGAAAATCTCCTTTTTCTTTCTACCTACGAGGGATGGTAGGCCTAGGTATCTCCCTGTGTTGATTGGGCTTGAAATACTCATTGTAGCTTTAATAGCTGTGCGAACCTCTCCACTGACATTTCCACTGAAAAAAACCCCCGACTTCGCGTAGTTTATAGCTTGGCCTGAGACCCTTTCGTACTCATTAAGGATCACCCTTAACCGGGAGCATTCCTCCACATTTGCCCGACAGAAAAGCAGGCTATCGTCTGCGAAGAGCAAATGAGACACCTCTGGAGCTCTTCGGCATACCATGTTCCCATGAATTGTACCCGCCGTACAAGCACTGCTTATGGCTGCAGAGAGACCCTCAGAGCATAGTATGAACAGATATGGGGACAGCGGATCGCCTTGACGTAAGCCTCTACCCGGGTTGATTGGGCCTACTGTATCCTCATTCACCAAGATAGAATACTTAATAGAGGTCACACACAGCATCATCCATCGTATCCACTGTTCAGTGAAACCCAATTTCCTGAGTATATCTTCCAAGTATGTCCAGTCAACCCTGTCATAGGCCTTGTTGATATCGATCTTAAACGCCACGTCACCCCGTCTCCCGGATCTCTTATTTTTCATGGCATGGAGTGTTTCGAAGGCGATTAAGACGTTGTCTTGGATGAGCCGACCAGAGACAAATGCCGATTGGGCCTTACTAATGAGCCCCGGGAGCACGTCTTTCAGCCTGTTACATAATACTTTCGAGACAATTTTGTACAAGACGTTGCACAAGGATATGGGTCGAAGATCACGTACCGTTTGAGGGTTTTCCGTTTTTGGAATGAGGACCACATTAGTATTGTTTAGGCTTTCTGGAAATTCCTCTCGAGCTAGCCAGCTAGCTCCTTCATTGAAAATGTCCTCCCCCAAAGCGTTCCAATTGTGTTGGAAGAAGGCCGGGTTAAAACCATCCGGGCCCGGTGCTTTATCTTTATGCATTTGGCCAATAGCTACGTCGAATTCCTCTTTGGTGAATTCCCGGGTAAGTTGCTCGTTCTGGGCTGCTGTAATGACTGGTTGGATGCTCCCCAGGAAATCAATATCATCCTCACGGTCAGGGGTAGCTGTGAACAAGTTGTTGAAGTAGCTGCCCACTAGGGAGCAAAGGCCCTCCTGCTGGGTCACCCACTCATCGTTGTCATCCAAGAGCTTGACAATCTTGTTCCTCTTACGACGGGTGGATGCCGTCTGATGGAAGAATTTGGTGTTGAGATCTCCATCCCTTAGCCAAAATATTTTAGCACGTTGCCTCCAGTAAGTTTCCTCTTGTTTGAGTAGTGCTCCCAATTCTCCTCTGGCTGTCCTGTACCTCTGCCTCCCTAAAGAACTCATGTCCCCTTGGAGTTTTTCAATTTCCAATACAAGTTGTCTTTTTGACGCTCTGAAGTTTGCATCGGATTTTCTCCCCCACTCTGTCAAGGTTGCACTAGTAGCTGTAAGTCTGTCGGTTACGTTCAAGTCTCCGAACCCGGTCCAGCAGCTCTGCACAACAGTAGCCAAATCAGCCTCCGTGAGCCATCTATTTTCGAACCGGAAGTTGTGTTTTCTAGCTCTCCCAATGCTCGGGCAGGTGTCCAGCATTCTGGGGTTGTGATCTGACACTGGTGCGATGAGGTTGAGGAGCTCTGCTCGGGGGAAACGTGCGTGCCGAGATGGGGTTGCCATTGCTCTGTCCAGCCTTTCTTCAATTGCAGTCTCCGGGTCTCTTCCCCTGAACCAAGTGAAAGGGTACCCAGTTAGGGGAATATCCGAGAGATTGCAGTCGACCACTGCTTCTCTGAAGCCATTAAGAAGGTGTTGGGGGTGTGCCACCCTGCCTCTCTTTTACGTTGCTGATAGGAGGTCGTTGTAATCCCCCACACATAACCAAGGGCGGGTATCGTAGGCCGCTAGAGTGCGTAGGAGGTTCCATGAGAGGTGCCTTCTATTTCGCGCCGGATACCCGTAGAATCCTGTTACACGCCAGTCTCCCTCATTGTGTTTAATAAGTGAATCAATATGGTGGTTGGAGTAGCTCAAGATCGAACAATCTATATTATTATTCCAAAGAACTGCCAGCCCACCACTGTGCCCAATACAATCAACTGAAAAGCACGAGTCAAAACTAAGCCGCACACGAATGGCTTCTAATCTAATGCCGAAAGAAATAGTTTCAAGTAAAAAAAGTACATCGGGCTTCCGAACCCTAACGAGTTCGCTTAATGCATGAACTGTAGTCGGCTGTCCCACGCCCCTACAGTTCCAACTAAGGATCCTCATGTCTCCCGGCTGGTAACCAAGCCGGGACCAGCCGATAAAAAAGGCAGACTCTTGGGTGGTGCGTCGGTATTAGATATCACCATCTTGTTGGCCATCCTTTTCCTCTTATTGGGCTCCACTGGAGCCTCCATGTCATCAACATGTGTGTCAAACCTTCCTGAGTTCATTGATTCCAAAGTGGTAACTGCTCCGTGATTTGTGGGGGCATGGTCAATATGTAACGGTTGGGAAGAGTATAACGTCCCTCCACGATCTGTGCCACTGATTGTAACAGCATCCCCAAATTTTGGTAACGTTTCCACCTCATTTGTTTCCCCGTCACTGCCGTTAATTTCGGTAGCGTTATCCTCAATCCCTGGATTTCCTCCCTGATTGGCGCCCGCATTGACTTCAGAGCTTTCTGCACGCTTGTGTGCCACGGAGTCTGACCTGTCGGAATCGTCGCCGCTGGTCGAATCGGATGGAGGGGCGTGACGCACCCAGTTTGCCCCCGGAGTTTGTGGGGTACTCTGATCGGGTGCTGTGATGGATGGGTCCCACTTCAGTTCATCCGAGGCCGGGGAGACGTCGAGCCGCTTCATACAGTGGCTCACTGTGTGGTCCAGATGTCCACAGAAGAAACAAAACAGAAATAGCTTTTCGTATTTAAAGTCAACCTCGATTGCCATACCGTTTCCGAATCGGATTTTGCTGGATTTCTTCAGCGGTCGGTTGGTGTCAATTTCAACTCTTATCCTCATGTAGCGTTTCCACAGAGCACCGTTGTTTGATTCGTCATACCTGATGGCTCTGCCTATGCCACTTGCAATAGCTATGCCGACTTCCTCAGTGAAATACCCAACCGGGATGCCATGAATTTGCACCCAGAATTGGGTGAGATGGATTGGAAGTTTGGCAGGGACATCTCCTATCTTGAGTGTGTGAAGGATTAACATGTGGAGACCTACTAGCCATGGCCCTCCGTCGGTCACCCTCGAGAGATCCTTTTGATGGTTGAGTTGGATCAGTAATCGGCCATCACCTATGTCGTTGATCGACACTCCGTGGGTCGGTCTCCACAAGGTCGCCAATCGGTTACGGACGAGCCGGAGTGGGAGGTTGTCTGTCGTGAGAAATCTTCCAATAAGGCAAAGTTCAATTTTAGCAATGTGGTCGGAGGTGACCCTTGCTCCAAGGATGAATTCCTCACTGTCTTCACTGGACGACTGGTAGTGCGCCATTTCTGGGAAGTTGGTATAGGCGGGTGATGGTGGTCTTAGTGTGATTGAAGGCTTAGTGTGTTTTGGGGATTGAGTATGGACCGCATAAATAGGAGAAGTGGGGGAACATAATTCAAGCAATTTGCGCTTAGATTGAAAATCAAGGGATCATTCGAATCTGTTTGAGGTAATCAAGAAATCATTCCAATTCTGGGATGATGTACCGGATCGACAGACTATCGAAGAAAATTGAAGAAAATCTTGGCTCTCAACGGAGGAGAGAAAAACATAGAGTTCGATAAAGATTAACCATAATTAAAAAAAGAAGTAAATGAAAAAAGAAAGAAGGCTCCAACAAGATAGTCCGATCCAACGGCTCTTGCCTTTCTAACCTTCTTTTGCAACGGTCAAATAAATAAATCGGCCTTTTCTAAATCCAATACATCTATTGTAAACGTTTCCCTTTGGGATTTAAAAATTAATTTTCAAAAATCACTTAAAATCACTCCAATTAAGTATATTTTATTTTACATAAAATTAAAGTTTTATAATATCGCTACTATCATGGTAATTTCTCACAACAATAGTACAATAATACTACAATAATATCAAAATACAGTAATATAATAAATAAAATCAATACACAATCATCTAATCATTATAATCTCACCCAACAATAATATAATAATACAATTTCAATCCATTAATATCCTACAAGTTGATTTAACATATAAAAATAAAATTCTCTACTATTTAAAAACTCATTAGAAACACATATTACTATTTATCATAATTTTAAAAAACTCAGAAGTTCAAAAAATAATTTTTAAAACCATCAAAAGTTCAAAGTAAACATCACCTAAACAAATCTTTAGAAGAATAAGTCACCAGCTAAAGATGCTTGAAAACATTTTATAGGAATTAATAAATCACCCCTCGAATTTTTAAGGCTTGATTCCATATGATTTTTCCCAAGTGCTACTACTATTTATTTGAATTATATATGTATATGATCAAATATTCCTTTGTAGAGTTTATAATTTAATTGACACAACTATTAAATTTTAGGTGCAATATTCGAATAAAACACCTAAGTAGAAAGAAAACATTGTTATGCCCTATGACCTTCTACATGTGCTGTGTGACAATACAATGTCCATTACTAAGTGTCTTTAACATTTTTTTTTGAAGTATGCGTTTAACATTTTTATAGTGTTACAAAATTTATAAAGTTAAGATTAAATTAATTTTTCTAAGAGCCGAATTGATTAGATAAATTTATGAATTTCACTAAGTATACTGTTATTCAACTTTAAGAAACCATTTACGTATTAAAGCGAATTAAAAAAAATTATGTCATGTTATAATTAATTGAGACCCGAAAATATTAAGGAAATTAGGAAAATAAAACTTTTTTTTACCTCATACACTTATTCTACCATCATTCAAAGATCAAATAGAGATATTTATTGGATTGACCCATCCTATAGGGTGTTCGCGAGCTAAACAGACAAGGGTCTTATAAAATTTTTAAAAACATAACCTAGCGAGCTAAATGGTCCGGTAAAAATTATAAACCAAACTTAGCGGACCACGGACTAAACGGTCCACTAACAAAAAAAAAATAGAATTTTTTTCAAAACATAACTTACGTATTTTTTTTTATAAATTTAACAGTAAATTGAGTTCATATAAGAGTAGTAGTTTTCACAAAAAAAATTCACTATTGCATATGAACTCACTTGAACTCGCTCATCTTTGCAATACCTATGATTTTTGTTGGCTTGGCTTCTTATTTTAGTGCTGCCTACTGCGTCGATATTAAAGGAATAAATTAAGAGATATTTGTGAATTGTGTTATAATTTTCTGAATTCTGAAATCTTTAATTATCAATAATCCGGAGGAAACAAATTATGAAATAATTATTGCTAACGGAGGAAACAAATTATGAAATAATTATTGCTAATGGATTGATCAATCTGAAGTATGCATCTAATATCATGTATGAGCCTATGGATAGTACAAGATGTAAACTGTAGGGAGTGGTTAATTTTATTTATTATAAAATTAGAATATATAAATAAAAAAATATATCTAAACTGATGGGCTAGTCCTATTAACCTGTAGGCTAATTGATTCAGACAAAAAATTATTGAATTTAAGAGGTCATATAATTTATTAAATTTAATCCCGCATATATCAAAGCTAAATGAACTGATCCTAAACATCTCTAGGTAACTAGTTTTATTCATAAACCTAGAGGTGGTAAAAATTTAAAGAAAAGAACAAAAGTTGTGTAAAATCACAAAATTACAATGGTAAAAATTTATTAATATATATAGTAAAACCTCCCTATAGTCATATCCTTGGGACCACAAAAAAATATTCCTAAATAGGGCTTATTTCTAAATAGAGTTATAAGGTTTTTTTTTTTTAAATGCATGTATATAGGGGTGGCAATTTTCGACACGACACGATAGCACGATACGAATCCGACACGAAAATTGCGGGTTAGTGTTTGGCCTTATTGGGTTCGTGTCGTTATCGGGTCGACCTGATAACGACACGAAAATTTCGTGTCGGGTTCGTGTCAACCCGTTAAGCACGATAAAATTAACAGGTAACCCATTAACCTGTTAACAACCCGTTAATCTGTTATTTACCTGATATGACACGACACGATAATGACACGTATCTGATAATAACACGATAATGACACGATAATTTTTTATATTTATATAAATATATTATTTTTTATATATTTAATACAATTTTAAATTAATTTATTTTCTTATCGTGTTGTTATCGTGTTACGTGTCGTTATCGTGTCGTGTCACGTCGACACAAAAATTATCGTGTTGTTATCGTGTCGTGTCGACACGAAAATTATCGTGTTCGTGTCGTGTCGACACAGATTCTTATCGTGTCGTGTTCGTGTTTGGCCTTATCGTGTCGTGTCACTATCGTGTCGACACGAAACACGACACGATAACACGATTTGCCAGCCCTACATGTATATTATATAATGGTATAATTATTAGATACATGTACATGATGTAATGTGTTGAACTTAATTGAACTAATTTACTCACGTAATATGAAAAGACAATACTTAAGAGTCACCCACCATAGATGCATGTACTTGCTTTAATTTTTTCATCTATAAATACTATGTATAATACATTTTTTTAAGCTTACTCAACAAGTTGGAAATGTTTTGGGTTCAACAAGAAGATGGTCATGTGGACGAGCTAATGCGCACACGCAAGTTGAAGGATAAGGTTACAATACAAAAGATTAAATCATTGTCACAATCAACCTTGAACAAGTATTTTAAATCAACTTAAATCTATTGTAAAATTATATATATTATTATGATTTATTCCTAAATGGAGGTGTGTTTCTTTATGTTGGAACTTGAAAAAATATGAATTATGACAATATGAAGTTTATTTCAAATTATAATTGGTCCCAAGTTGGGATCATGAATTTTTATTCCTAAAGAAAGTTTATTTCTTAATATAGTATTCTTTTTTAAGAGGTTTTACTGTATTTGATTTGCTACGAGGGGTGACAACTCATCTATGAATAGAGGCTTATTTAGCCGTCTCCACCACACAAAAATAATCGGTCAACATAGTGAGTTCTTGATCTATAAATTTTTATAAATTTATTTTATACTTCAATTTGTTTGGCCCATTAGCACGATCAAATAATTGGAAACTGTATTGCATGGAAATGTTCAAAGATTCAAATTAAAATATTAATTATCACCACTTACTCAATTTTGCACCAATTGATTTAGTCTCACGTTATCAAGTTTATTTTATACAACCCTATTTCAGTATTACAGCCTATTTATTTATATAAACACCGATTCACCTCACCAACTCTCTAATAATTAGTATTGATGATTCTTGAATCACGATTAACTAATATCATCACTAATTCTCCATGATTATAGTTGACTTCCATTTTTTATATTTTGAATAAGGTGGGAAGAACATAAAAATTGAATCCTTCGGTGGGATTCTGCCCCGACAAGAATTTGACAAATAAAAGGCTCATATTAAAAGAAAAAGAAAGATCTAGAGCCATAAATTTACAATGCGAATCAAAGGTCGGGACGCCATTAAAACCTTGCTTGAGAAAACCATCCGTAGAAATAAAATCCGGGTCAAGGGAAGAAGGTATACCCCTCTAAAACAACCAAAAAAACTCAAAATGACCGAAACATGGAAACTGACTGTAATTGGGTGATCAAAAGTATCGCCCTATCGTCCTGTATATGAGGCGACAAAGTCCAACTCATGTGCAAACTTTGTCGATGGATCAATAGTGAAGGCCTTAGAGGTGATCGCCTCTAACTCATTGATAACGCTTTCCGGATGTTGCCGTTGTGAGACGCCCACCCTGAGTGTTGTGTCAAAAAATGACACCCTTGGATTGATAATCTGGAGTGTGGGGGATTGTAATCCTCCTATTGCTTGGAAATGTGATTCGTCCTCACCAAGCTCTTGAGCACCTGAACAAATACGCTGGAGAGATCTCCTGCGCGGGGTTTCCGACGCTCAAGTCAGTTGGAGATCTCAAGAAATCAGGGGGTGGAGCAATCCAAATCAAGGTAAAGCTCCTCAAAATAACGTTAATTTCAAGTATCTTAGGGCTCGGTTTGGTGTGTTTGATCACCGGAGAGTCTATCTAGAGATATTCTCCAATTCAGTGATATTGTCGGTGTTTTTTAGCGTGTATTTCGTAGTTAAGTGATCAGATATGCCGTGTTTCAGATAATAAAGCTTAGAAATCGTACCTCTGGGGAAAAAGTTATCTTTTCCCCTTTTCTCTCGACCGTTTCAGCCCCAAGACCTGGTCAAGATAACTTCCCAGCTTATACACTTGTCAGCTCCTATTTTTTTAGGATCACCCCATTCTTCCTCTACTCTCACTCGGTCATCTTCTTCCTCTAATTTCAGGGTCCATCCCCCTCCAAGTTGACTAGGCCAGAGCTCTCTTAGCTTCGAACCGATCTCAAACAGGCCCACCAGGTCGTATACTCCTTTACTCATGTGTACCAGCCCATGCATCTTCATCATAAGACTTGTTAATACATATGCATTGGGCCTGCACGCTCTGCCCTTATCATGTTGGGCTTAATAATACTCAAATCACACTCTACATGGGTTACAAGAGGGCCTATTAATCCAATAACAAAATACATTTTTAAATACGTCTAAATAAATGGTAAATAATAAAGATAGATAACTCATCTTGCTTCCAGTGCTATCTCCTTACCGGATTACACATTTTCGCCGCATCATCGGGAAAATTGGAGCCTCCAGATTTCTCCGTAGAGCGAGGTGTAACCGCAAGAGCAGGATCAGATCATCGTTAGCGGGCGGCTCCAACAATGTAGCAGCCACTAACTCTTTGGTGTTTTCCGAGGACTCATCTATGCAGTCGTTAGAGAGGCCTGAGAACAAGTTGCTTACTGGAACCGAAGTGGCCACAATAGTTGCGTTAAGATCCGTTAGGGGCGCACGGGTCCATGCCAGCCAGGGGTCTGAAGGGGCTCAACCTTTAGGACGGGAATAACTCCTACCACGTTTGCCCAAGTCACGAGGTGGCAGTACCTTACCCTTATTGCAGTGGGCAGTCATGTGTTCAACCATTATACAATGACAACAGTATTGTGGGATCCCCTCAATGCACCTTCACAATCACTGACCCAGCCCCATATTCCAGTAAGAACCGATTGTTTAATATCCACTTCAATCAAGAGTCTTGCATATGGCACCATTGTTTTCACCGAGGAATGAACGCCCATCTTAATAAACGTGTCAACCGCTCAGGCCACTGCCGAGATAACCGTGGACTGCCAAAGTTCGAGCGAAAGACCAACTAGGTGGACCCATATCTGAGTCGTCGAAGTCGGAGACTAGTTTGGATTGAAATCGGGTGACCAAGGTTGCAGATGAATGGAGTATGGGTCTAACTGCCAAATTCGTTTTCTAAAGATTCGATTACGCTCCTCCAAAGAGTGAAATTTGAGGCGCCTAGCAATGGGGAATGCTTTGTTTTAAAAGTAACACTTGTATTAAATATTTTACACTTAAAATATATAATTAAGACCATATTTAAAAAAAATGGGTTGGTTATAAACTCGGATTTGGGTCGCCCAAAAACTTTTCGAGTCGCAAACAAGTGGTTATTACAAGGCTAAAGTATTGCTACTATAAAATCAAAATATTGTCACTATAAGGTCAAAGTATTGTCACAATAATGCCAAAAATGTACTACAACAAGTTTAAAAATATTTGAACTTGCAAAAAAATTAAGTGTTCAGAATAAATTTAAATTTGTAATAGTACACTTTTGACATTGTAATGACAATAATTTGACCTTGTAGTAACATAGTTTTAACCTTATAATAGCATAATATTTTTGCCCTAGAGTAGCATAATATTTTTGCCCTTGTAGTAGTATATTTTGGCTTTGTAGTAGTATAAAATATCCTACTACTATAAGGCAAAAAATATGTTACTACAAGGTCAAAAAAATATGCTACTACAAATGCCAAAAGATGTTACTACAAAAAAAAAAAAAAAAAAATTATACTACTACAAGCCCAAAATATTGCTACTACAAGGACAAAAGTATACTACTACAAAAAACTAAGTTTTCTTTTGGGTTAATTGCAAATTAAATCACCATATTTCAATCATTTGCAAACTAATTTACACCTTTAAATAATTGCAAGTAAATCACCAACTTTAAATATTATTGCAAATTAGACTTTTTGACAGATTCATTTGTACCCGAATCTAACGTAATTTAGACTTCTTGCTAACAAGACACCTCCTTAATGAACAACATTATTTTATTAATCCGATCTATTCTCAAAACGTCTAATTCGGGCACAAATGAGGTTGCCAAGAAGTCTAATTTGTAACAATATTCAAAGTTGTTGATTTATTTACAGTTATTTAAAGGTTTAGATTAGATTGTAAATGAGTGAAAGATGGTGATTTAATTTGCAATTAACACTTTATTTTTTCTTGTCGAAAATAAAAATAACTAAGTGTCCATAATATTTTTGGATTTCTAGTAGTATACTTTTGGTCTTATAGTGACAATATTTTGATGTTGTAGTAACACAATACCTAGAATCGAAAAAATGTAATTCAGTTAAGTTTGATCCGCATTTGGCTCGCAAGTTTTTACCCCAAATTTACCTTAATTAGCTATTGTAGATGTTATTAACTCTTAACTGCTTTAACATTATCAACAACATCTTAATCCGACATTCTGTGATTTATTCTAAGTCTTTTCTGAAATGTTACATTACATGGTGGACATTCACGGACGATTATAGAAGCTTCTAAAAGGATCTGGAACCTGGAAGATTCCAGAACATTGCATGACGTGCTAGAAGCATTTGGAGCATCTTAGGACGACCTGGAAGCTTGAAGAATGATCTAGAAAGATCATGGGAGTTGAGATCCTAAAATGTAGGATCTCACATGTAAGACTCTAGAACTCGGCTGTTTGTCTATAAATATCGAAGGAGGCTTTCATTTTCCAGTATGCACTATTCGAGTAACACCTTTCTTAAGCGTTCATCCCTGTTAAGAGTTATGGCCAATAGCTGTATCATTTAACGTACGCCGAAGTATACCAACTTCCCGTGTACCTCGCTCTAGTCTTGTATCTATTGAGAGTGAATCATAGATAGGATTAGTAATTAGACAGTGTTTACACACTTAAGTCTTTTTATAGATTCAGACACCTACCTCGATTGTAGTTTTGATTTGTGAAATGTTGAAGTAATTGTTGAGACATTTCACACGACATTTTTTTACTTACAAGTTAAGTGTTTCGCCATAAGGCTACCATAGATTTTAATATAAATAAAATCTATGTTAAAAATTATTTCCATTGCGTTCTTCTTATTTTAGTGTTTTAGTCTTCCGCTGTGTGTTTACTTCATTATATTCTATTAGGGCATGTTTGTTTTGGGATTTTGAGGATTTTGAAATCCGGATTTCAAAATCTAGTGGATTTCAAAATTCTAATGCTTTTTATGTTTTGTGTTTGTTTTGAGATTTAAATATGGTAGAATTTAACTTTATAGTATATGATTATAGGTTTTATAGGTATTTATATAGGGTTTGTAGGTATTTATAGAGCTGACTTTTATAGGGTGGGATTTTGAAATCCTGAATCAAAATCCCAAACTGTAACGGGGGTGGAGTTTCGAAATCCCAAATCCGGATTTCCCATCCCAAAACAAACAAGCCTTAGAGTCAGTGTTGCACTATTTGTCTCAATATTCTGTGCAACATTATTCTGTCTTTACTTAAACACTAGATACTACACTTTCAGCTATATTTCATGTATGAAATATTTCAGGTTTGACCAGACTTATCAACTACTAACATTCTTACTTTGAACCCGCTTGAATTTTACATACAAACCGTGATCTTCGCAATTAAAACACGATCACATGAATTACTTCACGAAACGCTTCTTGTTTCAACAATTTATGTGTTCAAATATGTATTAGTGTGATGCATATATTAACCGAGAAGCAAGAAACCAAGTTCCCGTTTTCTCACCCTTTTTTTTTTTATCTCAGGGAGAACAAGGAGCGAGATAACATCTCTCTCTAGTCTAAATGGAAAATCTCGCATGAATTTCATATACAGTATAAGTTAATCTCTAACTTTTATCCATCCAATCCACTTTTCATGTGAATAAATATATTTGAATAAATAATACTCCCTCCGTCCCAAGGAAATTTGCACCCTTGAGATTGCTCACAATTTAAGAAATGTATAATGAGTGATGTTTTGATGAATAATTGATAGGTAATTTTGTGAACTTTTATAAATAAAGTAAAGAAGGTAATCTGAGTGTGAAACATGGGGTCTTCTAAGGATAGTTCAGGTGTCGCCCAAACTATCAACAGTCCATTAATCTGAGCAATCAGATCTGAAATCTAATGACTTATATTTGATGACCTACTACCTGTTGCACTTTGTGTCGCAGAATCCATCGTCTTATATTGCACTTATTATCATTTTTTGCCGCCCTATCACACTTTTAAATTAAATTTTAAATACATAATTATAAAATTACAAATTTATCCTCACATAATTAATAACAAATTAATAATAATATACAATATTTATTTTAATTCTTATATCATTAATCCGTTCCAAAATTATATTTTTGAGTTTTAAGAAATAATAATGTAATTTTAAATTTATTATATATATTTAAGGTGATACTTGACCAATACACACCAATTTTAATTTTTTATTTATATTTTATTTGCACCCGCTCATTTAATGAGTTCACCCAAAAAATCATTTTTATTACGGTTATCCGCAACCACTCATTTTATGAGTTCACCCCCCAATAATTTATTTTGTCGCGGTTATCTGCACCCGCTTATTTTACGAGTTCACTCCAAAATTATTTTTTTACCACAATTATCTGCACCAGCTCATTTTACGAGTTCACTCCCAATTTATTTTTACTACAGTTATCTGCACCCACTCATTTTATGAGTTCACCCCAAATAATTTTTTTTATCGCGGTTATATGCACCCACTCATTTTACGAGTTCACCCCCAAATTATTTTTTTACCACAGTTATCTACACCCCTCATTTTATGAGTTCACCCCAAAATATTTTTTAAAAAAAATTACATTTAGAAGATTATATTTTCCTTTTATTAATTTACACAAAATATAATAAAATCAACCTTAATTTGTATATTTACAATCTGCAGCCGAGTCATTGCCGAGTTACCGTCGATTCACCACCAAGTAACTCATATTTTTAGAAAAAAAAACCGTGTTGGTCTTGAAAGGAGTATATAACAAGTGTATGGGGGGGGGGGGGGAATACACTTGTATGCAATTTCTTTTTGAAAACTTGATCAAACCAGTCTTCAGCAAGGTTGTCCTAGACAACTCTGCTGATATGATTAACTCTTCTAAGATAATCAAACTACTAAGTACTATTGAGTACTTAGTTGAATAGCTATCTAAGTGAGTTATAAGTGCGGAATTAGTGGTTGGCCCTTTAGTTTAAACTCCTTTTAATTCTGAAATCACCTTAACAGTTTATCCATTTCAGGGAACTTGTCCAAATCAGGTTTTGCACACTTTGTGATATGTATCTTTGAAAGTCCAGTTTGTGTGCAGTGTTGAATGTATGTAAAGTACTTTGAATGTAAATCAACACAAGAGTTTATAGTGGTTCAGAGACTCAAGCTCCTACATCCACTTTCCCTGATTTAACAGGATAATTCCTTAACTCTTGGAATTAACTTGTTTTATAGTGCCAAGGTGCACTTGATCAACCACACCACTCCTTTGTGCCTTGATCCCTGTGATGTCTAGAGTCCTAGTACCCTTTCTCAACTCAGAACTGAACTGTTCTTCTCTCAACAATTAGTTCCTTCCACTTCTACTACTATTCTCACTTGAAAGGTATAAGTGTTGAAGTAAGGTTCCAACTAATGAGATATCCTTTACAATGTAGATCAGTGTATAAGGATAGGATATCTCTCTAAACTTGTATGGATATACAATGGGGTTCAGCTTAAAATGAAGTGTATGAAGACTAAGATAGTCTCTTTGAAGATTTTGAAGCTTTAGAGTAGATGATCAGTTGGATGTAGATTCGATGCTTCAAATGGTCTTCACACCTGTGTATTTATAGACAAATTTGAGGATTTTCCCGTTGGAGAGGCAGCCTCAAATGTCTATAAATGTCTTCCTTGAAACCTTCAAACTGGAAGACAGATTCTGATAGTGACATGTCCTTAACTTGGGAAATAAACGGCTGTAACCACTTTGTCTTCATTCTGCAGCACTTTTCCCAAGGTCTGCCTTCAAGATTCACTTGGTCAATCATGGACATGGCTTCTGATGATTAGTCCTATGATAAGGACAACCTTCCTTATCTCTTGGACAACTCTACTTATCAGTTTCAGCAGAGTTCACTTATCAGCAGTGTTGGCTTTTTAGCTCTTCAGAAGACTTCGCTCTTCCTCTTTCCACTTCTTCTTTGTGTTGTCATTTGAGCATATATGTCTTGGAAAAGTGGACTTGACCTCTTTCAGCATAATTGGCTTTGAGATAGATTTTGGTTCAAGTGTGCTGAGACAACTCTTCTGAAACACTCTAGTTGGACAATCCTTCTGAGCTTTGTGTGATGCAGTAGATTAATCCTTTGATGATGCATCTTAACCCATGTTGACATTTACTAGGTTGTCTTTATACTGATTCTCCTTGATCAGCATACTTGTCCTTCAACAGACTTGGGGTCAATGCAGAAACTGAGCCTTTGAGGGGTTTAGAACATAATAAACTTGTAAGCATGTTTTCCCCCTCAACTGGTGCATCTATTAGTCTAAGAGCTGCCTAACACATCAACTTCTCTACTTGTCTTAGTCTACATGTTCCAACAGTCCTGAAACATGTTCATTCAACTTGACTTATCTACTTGGCATGTCTCAGGGGGTTTTGGTATCATAATCAAAACTCATTTTATTCCCAACAATTTCCCCCTTTTTTATGATGCCAAAACCTATACAATCTATGCAAATGTGACTTGATTACACTTATTACATTCTACTACAGTGAAGATGACTGAGGTCAAGTTCCCTGAAAGAAAAATGTGTTAGTGTATTTTCTGTTTTCATTTGCATATAGGTTGATAAGTTAGACAAGTTAGGATTCAGTAATGTTGATTCAAAATGTGTTCAACTATCATTCAAATAAGAGATCATTACAGGCATGTTGATAGTTAAACAATCATATTAGAGCATGGCCATTACATCAGAGCATAAAAAGACTAAATTACATGATCGGAGCAATACTTAACAAAATATTCTATCAGAGCTTTAGTCTTTAAGTATCAGAGCATCCTTGAAGTATCAGAGCATCAAGTCATAAGAGCACAACATATCAACAGTCTTGATCAATTTCAACATAGATGATCAGTTTCAACAAGTTAGCAGTCAAGACATTCAGATCAGCAGAAAAGGGTCAAGAGGACTTAGCTAGTTCAGAGATTATCTTCAGGAGGTGGCACCATCACATATTGTGCCCACACTCTCTTCTTTAACTCCATGACCTCTTGATTAGTTCCCTTTGGTCCAAGTTCCATCCTGTTCAACTTCAGAATCTCAAGGAACACTTTGAGGATTCTTGACTGATCAATCCATCCTTCCAGCTTTGGAGGCATGTAGATGATTGGCTTGGGGGCAGTGAATTCAATTCTTGCAATGTCAGCAGCTGTAAGCAATTGCTGATATAATACCCTGTAGTACTCAATCATGAATTCAGTAAAAGAGGAGTTGACACCTTTTCCATTCCATCTGTCAATGACATAGTTGTCAT
This sequence comes from Galeopsis tetrahit, assembly GCA_963675135.1. Lineage (NCBI taxonomy): Eukaryota > Viridiplantae > Streptophyta > Magnoliopsida > Lamiales > Lamiaceae > Galeopsis > Galeopsis tetrahit. The sequence continues at coordinate 34,259,253 of OY776127.1, forward strand.
AGACAAACTCCCTTTTTGCCTCTTCCCATGTATCATTCAGCTGTATTGGCACCCATTTATCCAAGTGTGGATATTTGGTGTTCATGGGAATCAGTAGCGGTGGCTTTAACTTGCTGTAAGTTGCTCTTCTTCTCCTTGGTTTTTGAAAATTTGCCCTTCTCTTGTCTCTTGCTCTGTTTGCTTCTTCAATCTGATCCATCTTTTCTTGAGCCCTCATCATGGCCAGCTTCTGTTGTGTTTAAGGGTCTTTGCATACCCTTCTTCAAACAACTTTGATGGATCATACAGTGGCACAATTGTCTTTTTCTTTGGTTGAGGTCCAAAGCCTTCTTCATATAGCTCTTCAATGTTTTCAGCAACTTTGGCACCTTCAGTAGACTTGGTCTCAGCAGACTTATTTGTTTCAGAAGACTCTGCCTTTTCAGCAATCTTGGTCATTTCAGTAGATTTGACCTTTTTAGCAGCGCTAGGCTTCTCAGCAGTCTTGCTTTTCTTGGAGATAGGCTCTTCTTCCTGAATTTTGAACTCAAGAGGAAGTTCTAGGCTGTTGGGGAAGTCAGTGAATGTCTCAGCCTTTCTTTTGTTCCCCTTGGCCTTCTTGATTTCTCCTCTAGTTTGGACACCTTCAGCACTTTTGTCCAAACCAGATCCTTCTCCTCTTGGCCTCTGCTCAAGCCTAGCTCTCTCTTCTTGTACTGATGCCATAGAAACCTTCATTGCTATGGCTAACTACTCTTCTTCATCAAGATCCTCTAAGTTCAAAACAACTTCCTTTTTGCCCTTATCTTCAACAGCCTTTTCCTTGCCCTTATCTGAACCACCAATAACCAAGGCACCTTTGGCCCTTGCTCTTTCTCTTTCCCCTTTTTTGGCAGCATCAAAACACTGAGGTTTGAGCTCACTCATGGTTGTTGCCATCAGGGACTGGGCTAGGTTAAGAGATTTCATCTCTTCTAGCAGATATACATTCTCATCATGTATATTCTGCATTCTGTCACTGCTCAAGCTAAGGAAAGCTAGAACAGGCTTCATCTTTTGCTCAACAACCTCCTCCAAGGTTGCTTTCAGAGATGCATCAAGTTGGGCTTTAAGGAACTCAGTGAGATTTGTCACAGCACTTTCAGCAATGTTGGCTATAACTTCTTGAGAAAACTTTTCTGAGGCAGCTTTCACCATTGCAAGCGTCATCTGTTCAACCCTTTTATTTTGTAAGGCAGTTTTCTTCCCTAGGGCCTGCTTCATAATCAGCCTTAGTGCTTTGACATTGGCATTGGCATTGTGATTATCTCTGAGCAGTTTCTGTTCTTCCTTAACTTCCTTGGAAATTGATTCCATGCTTGTCTTTGCTTTCTGAACTTCCGTAGATATAGTTTGTAGTCCAGACTCTACTCCACTGATCCTGGCTTCAATTGTGGGCAACACCACATCCCCTGAGCCTGTCATTCTCATCTCCACTGAAGCCAAAGTTCTGCCTTGCTCATCCAAGGTGCCTGAAGTTTCAGCATAGGCAGCTTGGACTTGATGAGCCAAAGAATCCAGTTTTGCTGAGTGTTCACCAAGGATTGCTTGGGCTGAACTGGAATCCACTTGGATAGGTGTATCAGTGAGTAGTTCATCTGCAAAAAATTGATCAAAGGAAATTCCTGCAATATCAGACAAGTCAAATGGATTAGTGAATAAGCACTCATCACCCTCAATATTTTTTGCATAAGACTCTGATACATCAGTAGTCTTCTCCTCATTTTCAACTGATTCTTTTCTCGCTTCATAAATAATGTTCTCACTCAAGGAATCAGGCCTCCTTTCATCAAGGGATTCTTGAAGTTCAGATTTGACTTCAAGAATAACCTGTCCTTCCTCACTTATTCCACCCTCATTTGGTGGTACACTCACAATCTTAGTGATTACTACCTCTCTATCATCCAAAACTCCCTCTGGTTTTTCAACTAAGCTCTCCTTTTCAACTCATTCATTTACACATGCAGCACTTTCACCCTCAACAGGGTTCAAAAGTGGCAGTTGTTGGGAGATCACAGTGCTTTTCTCAACAGCCACTGAGTCATCCTGAATGATTAAGGGCTGATCAGTGTCCAACTCTCCTGACACTGAATAGGCCTTAACCAAACCAGCTTATATGATAGGAGCCTCCACATCTGTAAGCTGTGCCTTGGGTTCAGAGGAACCTTCATTGGCAGATGTGTCCTTGGCTGTGTCATCAGCTCTGGTCAACGCCTCTGGAGATACAGAGCCTTTCCTATGATATGTGACAAGAGGGTTTGAGAACTTGCTGGATTCAGAAGGTTTGGGTTGGGGAGGTTCAGGGAGATTGGTCTGGGAGGGTTCAGGAGGGTTGTCTTGAGGGGGTTTAGAGGGGTTTGATGGATCATCTTTGCCATCATCACTTGAGCTGCTATCAGGGTGCTTGATCCCTTTAGCAAGCCTCTCTTTCTCCTCAGCAATCTTGTCAGCAACCAATTTGGCAAATACTTCCTCATCAGTGAGGAATTTTGTTTTGTTTACTCCAGCAAAATGGAGTAATCTGCCCTCTTCAATTTGCCACCAGTTGGCACCTTTGTCATGAATGACCTGTGCAATTTCCATAATGGACTTATCTTTCACTTCCACTAACATCCTCAAATCATGAAACATGGTTTGAAGTCTTGGGAATTCTGCAAGTTGTGGGTATAGGCTGTCCACAGTAGCCCTTGCTCCACCTCTGAGCATACTTTCATAAGTATACTCCTCCTCATTCTCATTTGATTGAGAACTTTGGGCTATAGGGGAGTTGGCTCTGGTTTCAAGAATTGCAGCTTCAGGTAGGTTTAGTTCAGGAGGGTTGGCTTCAGAAGGGTTGAGCTCAATAGAAGGTACTTCAGTTGCTTTTGAGAGCAATGGATCTGAAGGGGCTTTACTAAGGGGGGTTGGCTCATGAAGTGCTGTTTCTAAAAGCTTTGAATAATTGAGCATAGATGAGTCAATGGGAGACAGGAGTCTTGTCTCATCTACTGCTAAATCTGCTAGCACATCAATCCCACTTCTTTGCACACTCCCTTCTGGAGAATATCTCTTAGTCAGATTGACAGGGGTGATAGGTTATAGGTTGGTTAGAAGGGGTAACATGGGTTTCAGGGGAGTTGGGTTCAGGATTTTGGGTTTCAGGGAGGTTGGCTTCTAAGGGTTGGCCTTCAGGGACTTTGGACTCTGGGGTTCCAGAACCAGAAGAGTTGGTCCTGGACTTAGATTTTGTCCTGCTTTCTGCCCTGCTCTCCCTTAGAGCTACTTGGAGTGACCTTTCCTCCTGAAGTTCCAGCACCTTTTTAGTAAGCTTGACTCTCCTCTTGCTAGCCCTGCTGCTCCCACTTCCTTCCTCTTCTTTCTCAGGGACAACTTCCCTGGACCTTTTGTCACCCTTTTTCTTTTGCCTAGTTTCATTGTATTTCTGCCTCAACTGTTCTGAGTGGTCAGAAGGTATTTGCACTCCCTCTTCTACCACTTCATCAACTTCAGTTGATGCTCCTGAGGCTTCTTCTATTAGGACTTGAGACAATTTCTTGGTTTTGACAGCCCTGGCCTTTGTCATTTTCTTCATTTTGGGTGTCTCCTCAACCTCTTCAGCAGGTTTGGCCAGTTGCAGTCTTCTTTGTTCAGTCTTTTTGCTCAGCTTCCTGAACAAAATTTTCTGGGCAGGGAGGGGCTTGGCAAAGGTTTGCATCTCAGAGTAATGAGCAAACTTCTCAATAAGCAAGCTTGCCCTTGTGAAGTACTTGAGCTTGCCTTCCAATACAACCTTTTGGTGAGCTTTCACCTTGAACTTTGCCTTCTCCTTCATCATCTCAGATAAGATGAAGGTCCTCCAATCAAATTTGATGCCCTTGTCACTAGCATTGGAGCACTCACTTGTTCCAAACTGCCAATGTTGCTCATGAGGCTCTTAGTGATTACCTCAAATAGATTGAGGAACTTGGCTTTTAGGGTCCTCTTGTGTTGTGTAGATGAGATTGGTCCTGGAACAAGGAGCCAATCTTGTGCAATCTCTTCCTCATGGCCATTGCCATAAAATTCTGGATTCCTCCCTTGAGAGGGCAATCCAAAAGCAGCATCTACATCTTCTTCAGAGAATTTCACCCTGTGAAATCTCTCTTCTTCTTCTCCTTCAGCCTTGTAGGAAAGTCTTGTGGTGACCTCTCCATCTTCTGGCTTGCCTTTCCATTTCAGAAAGGCAAAGAACTCAGCCACGTAAGATTCAAGGCATGAGTCTGGTTTTTCTTGCATATACTTTTGTAGACCAGCCCTTCTTAGCCATCTTAAAATTGGAGTAACTTCTGGGTCATCACACTCAAAAGAGATGATGGGCCCAAAGATTAGGTTGTTTTTGTGGCTCAGATAGCCAAAATCAAGGTCAAGATCCTTGTTTGAGAAATCAACAACCATTTCAGGTCTAGCTTTAGGAGCCATTGAAGAACAATAAGATTTGAGAGTAAGAAAATCTAGGGTTTCAAGAGATTTTGAATACGTGGGGAAGAATGAATTGTTTTTTTTTTTGAAGGAATTTTTCTAGAAATATTAAATATAAAAAAAAAACATTTTTTTTGGACGGCGTGGGGAAGAATGAATTGTTGTATGGCTTCTTAAGACTTGTGAATATTCCAAAAGGAATGTATGTCAATGAGTAGGTGAGTCTTAAGGCAATTCAACGGTTTACAAATGAGGAAATCAAGTTTAGACGGCCAAGATCAATTTCAGGGGAGTTGGCCAGTTTTGATCCAACGGTTAATAACCAATGAAACAGTGAAAAACTGTTTTATTCAAAACGTGGGAGGAGTTTTAATGTTGTTTAAAGCTGGGGGGTTATTAAGGTAGATCATGCCTCAAATTGTTTAATGCAAACAAGAGTTAAATCTTGGCATTTAATGCATTGAAAGCGACTTTTTGGGTAAGGGACAAATTGAATCCTTGAAAAGGTGATATCTTTAAAAGGAATGAGACAGTTTTTGAGATAGGCAATGATTACCCAAAATAGGTGCTTATCAAACCAAGATTTGGTTTGATAGCCAAGACAACTTATCTGACTCTACATGGACAAGTGTCCTGAAGAGATGTGGACAAGTGTCCTGAATTTCAATGGACAAATGTCTTGAACATTTGAGGTCATCTCTTCTGAATTTCAGTAGACTTGACCAAGTCTGCTGAACTTTGATTTCAGTTCCCCCTTGATTAATAAACTCCTTTGGACTCATTTGTCCAACTTCCCTGGATCAAGAAGACCCAACTCTGCTGATAATTCCAAGAATCTTGCCTCTGCAAGTGGTTTTGTCAAAATATCAGCCTTTTGATGATCTGTATGGATTTTTACTAGCTTGATGTCCTTCTTCTCCACATGGTCTCTAATGAAGTGATGTTTGATCTCCACATGCTTGCATCTAGTGTGTAGAACTGGATTATGAGATATTGCAATAGCACTGTTGTTGTCACAGAAGATTGGCACTTCAATAGAGTTGACATTATAGTCTCTTAGTTGTTGTCTTAACCAAAGGATCTGAGCACAACAACTTCCAGTAGCTACATATTCAGCTTCAGTGGTGGAGGTTGCCACTGTGTTCTGCTTTTTAGAGAACTAAGAGATGAGCTTGTTCCCTAAGAATTGACATGTCCCTGAAGTGGACTTTCTGTCAATTCTACAGCCTCCATAATCAGCATCTGAGTAGCCAGTGAGCTCAATGTTGTCATCAGCAGGGTACCAAAGGCCTAAATTTTCAGTGCCTTTGAGATACCTCAAGATCCTCTTAGCAGCCTCTAGATGGCTTTTCTTAGGATTTGCTTGAAACCTAGCACAAACACCTACTGAAAAGGTGATGTCAGGTCTGCTGGCAGTGAGGTAGAGAAGTGAACCAATGATTCCTCTATACTCAGTAGAGTTGGTTGGAACACCACTCTCATCTGGATCCATCTTCCAATTTGTGTTCATGGGGATCCTTACTGGCTTGCTGGTTGTACACCCAAATTTCTTGATCATTTCCCTTGTGTACTTTGCTTGGTTGATGAAAATTCCTTCCTTTGATTGCTTGACTTGTAAGCCCAAGAAGAAGTTCATCATTCCCATCATTGACATCTCAAACTTGCTTTGTATGAGCTTTGAGAACTTCTCACACAACTTCTCATTTGGGGATCCAAATATGATGTCATCCATATATATTTGGACAAGCAAGATGTCCTCTCCTTCAGTGATTCTGAAGAGAGTTCTGTCCACAGTTCCCTTGATAAACCCATGATCCAAGAGGAACTGTGACAGTGTGTCCTACCAGGCTCTTGGAGCTTGCTTGAGTCTATATAGAGCTTTCTTCAATCTGTAAACTTGGTTTCCAACTTCAAAACCAAGTGGTTGCTCCACATAGACTTCTTCCTTCAAAACTCCATTCAAGAAGGCACTCTTGACATCCATTTGGTACACTTTGAACCTCTTGTGGGCTGCATAGGCTAAGAAAAGCCTTATTGCTTCTAACCTTGCCACAGGTGCAATGGTTTCATCATAATCAATGCCTTCTGATTGACAGTAGCCTTTTGCCACTAGTCTGGATTTATTTCTAACAATCACATCATTCTCATTCTTCTTGTTCTTGAACACCCACTTGGTTCCAATAACATCTTGATGTGAAGGTCTATCCACCAGCTCCCATACATCATTTCTGGTGAATTGGTTCAGCTCTTCCTGCATTGCTGTGATCCAATTTGCATCTTGCAGTGCTTCTTCAATGTCACTTGGTTCCTGTTCTAATAGGAAACAATAAAACAAAGCACTTTCACCATGAAACCTTCTGATTTTGACTCCTATACCTGGATCACCAAGTATCAGATTAGTAGGATGGTCAAACAACCATGTCCTTCTTTTTCTGATCCCTTCAGTAGAGTTGTCCTCTACTAAGGTTGAGTCACCATTATCATAAAATTCAGGATAATTGAATGCAGGATCTAATTCTGGATCATATTCAGGGATGTTGTTCTCAATGTCAAGGACATTGGCATTTTCAACATTTATGGTTCCCCCTGGAATATTTGATCTATAAACTACCTCAGCAGAGCCTGCTTCTTCATTGGTAGTTGTTACCTGAGTGTGAACTGGGATTGGGTCATTTAGTTCACCATTTCCTTCAGTGGGGTTTGCTTCAGGAAAGTTGCCTTCAGGATTGTTGTCCAGTGTTATGCTTTCAGGAAGGTTGGCTTGGACAATATCTATGAATACATTGTCTTTGTCTTTTAGGCTCAATCTGGTTGTTCTTTGTGTGATTTCTTCAGTGTCCAGGTTTTTGTTCCTGACTTCAAAAATAGATTCATCAAACACAACATGGGGTGTTTCCTCCACAATTAGGATTTTTACAATTGTACACTCTGAAAGCTCTACTGATTTGGGAATATCCAAGAAATATCCCCTCATCAGCTTTGCTGTCAAAAGCTTTCAACTGCTCTTTCCCATTATTGTGAATGAAACACTTACAACCAAATATGTGGAAATATGACACTTTAGACAATCTTCCTTTCCAGAGTTCATAGGGGGTTTTGCCTTGCCCCTTAGTGATCAGACATCTGTTCTAAATATAACAGGCAGTGTTTATAGCTTCAGCCCAAAACCGCTTAGGTAAGTTTGAATCAACAATTAAAGACCTAACAGCTTCTTTTAGTGTTCTATTCCTTCTTTCTACAACTCCATTCTGCTGAGGGGTTCTAGCTGCTGAAGTTTCATGGGCTATACCATTTAGTGTATAGTACTCATTGATGTATGAATTAATGAACTCAGTGCCTTTATCAGATCTTATCTTGATTATATTAAGACTTTTTTCATTTGACAATCTCTTTAGTAGTTCAGGGAGTTTGACTTGTGTTTCCTTCTTATTAAGGAGAAATACTACCCATGTGAACCTAGAGAAGTCATCTACTACCACCAATGTGTATTTCCTACCATTTATGCTTGCAGGGGTAATTGGTCCAAATAAATCCATGTGTAAAAGTTCAAGTACCCTTTCAGTAGAGATGACTGGTTTTCCCTTGAATGAGGCTTTAATCTGTTTTCCTTCTTGGCATGGTTTACAAACATGCTCCTTAATGAAAACCTCATTAGGTAGTCCTTTAACTAATGCATTTCTAGCAAGTTTGTTCATTGATTTAAAGTTCAGGTGGTTTAGCCTCTTATGCCATAACCAACTTTGTTCATTTGAGCTCTTAGCAATGAAACATGCAACATCAGTAGACTTGTCCCAGTCAGCAAAATACACATTTCCCTTCATAGTTCCAGTCAGTAGAGTTTGTTGAGTTCTATCTTTAATTAAACATTTTCCACTTGAGAACTTGTTGGGATATGAATCCTTGAAACAATGTTCTAATTGATGATTGTATGTTTTGATGGCCAAAAGCAACTTAAAGTTAGTAATATATGTGGTTCTAAGTCATCCTAACTGAGTCATATGAAATATGTTACTGATCTTAATGAGATATTGAAATCTGAGTTTACTGATCTTATACATGTTTACTGATCTTATTGTGTTTACTGATCTGATATATGAACTGTTAGGAACTAAGCTGATGTTTTATATTGTATAGACAGCTTATAGTATATGACTTAATTATACTCATCTGTATATAGTTCAGTTGGAGTATGGATAGGTTTTATATATGTAAAGTTGTATTATGTTGTAATTGTAATCAGCATTGTAAAAGTTCAGAACAGTAGTTTAGAACACTAGATTAGAAGAAGATCAGAAGACTAATGAAGACTCAGAAGACTACTTCAGAATAAGAAGACTTCAAAGAAGAGTTGAAGAGAAGCTTAGAAGAATTCTGGAGAAGTGCAGAACAGTTTTGTAGAACTGTGTTGACTGGCTCAGAACAGTAAAAATCAGAACAGTAAGTTACTGTGCTGAGTTGGTGAATTTGAAGAATAAGTTTGGAAAACTTATTTAAAGTGTAACTGAAGATATATTGAAGATATGCTGACTTGGAATTAGTTAAAGAAGGAAGTTACAAAGTCGGTTACAAGAAGGAAGTTACAACAAAAACAGTTTTAGAGTTAGTTGAGAGTTAGTTCACAAACTGCTAACTGTCATACTAAGTTCTATAAATACTGTATGATCTCCTACTGCTGAAGACTACTGAACAATTACTGATCTTAGAGAATTCAAGAGCAAGTCTACAAGCAATTTGAAGAACTCACAGAGTCAAGGAAATCGAACCAAGGAGAAGCCACTGAATTGAAGAGAAGAATCAAAGGCTACTCAAAGAGAAGTTTTACTTTTCAGTTTAAGTTTGTGTTTTGTAAAACAAGTGTGCTAGTTACTTGGAGAATTACTAGTAGATCGAAGATACACTTGAAAGTGTAATCGAAAAGATCAAAGTCTTAATCTTGGGACTTTAAGCCACAAGAAACTAAAGAAAGAGTAATAAAACATCACAACTGGGATTGTGAGAGTGGATGTAGACTTATTGGTCGAACCACTATAAAATTCTATGTTCTTTATTTTCTGTTTGATATTTGTTTTATAATTGTTTAACCAAGAACAGTATAACTTACTAAGTAAAGATCTGATTAAAAGTTGAGTATAAAACTAAATTTGGAAGTACTGATCTAACTTAGTAAGAACAATACTATTCAGAACACTATTCCGCATTATAAACTCTGATATTTTGAAAGATTTTTGAAAGTCTATTCACCCCTCCCCTCTAGACTTTCTTAGCTTACTCAATCTTAACTCAACTTGGGACCAACAAGTGGTATCAGAGCAGTAGTTCTTTGGACTGCTGTTTCTTGATAACCTTGTAGATCTTGAGGGAAATCTCACTGATCTTGCTACTATATCTTGATATCTGTCACTATCTGAATACTTGAAAATTATCTGCTATACTACTGATCCTATTTGTCTAATCAAACATGGATGACACTAATGTGAACAAACTTCCCAAGTTCAAGATTGCAGATTATGACTACTGGAAGCTTAGGATGGAGGCCATCTTTAGCTCAACACATGATCTGATGGTGTCTGTGGTGACTGAAGGACCAATTGTCACCATGGTGGAAAACACTGCTGTTCTGGATCCTTCTAAACCAGTTGGAGCACTGGTCCCTAAACCAAGGTCAGAACTAACTTCTGAAGAAATGCGACAAAACAATTTGGATAGTCTTGCTAAGAATTATATTTTACAAACCTTGCCAAATGAGTATCTTGGCAAAGTGTTAAAATGTAAGACTGCAAAGCAAATGTGGGACAAATTGGCTATTCTTTGTGAAGGTACTACACTGATCAAAAAAAGTAAATTATCCACAACTGTCCAAAGGTTTGAAACATTTAAGATGAAGCCAGGAGAAACAATTGATGAATTGGATACTCGATATACTAAAATTATGAATGATCTTGATGTGTTAGGAAAGACTTATACTGAAAGAGAAGTTAACCTGAGAATCTTGAAAGCTTTGGATGAAAGGTGGAAAATGGTCAAGATGATCATTAAGACCACACAAGACATTGATTCTTGGCCAGCATAAACTATGTTCCAGACCCTTAAGGCACATGAGTTTGAGTTAGATGAAGAAGATCCTATTACTGTGATTCATAAGGATAAGGATGCCTCTAAGGACATAGCTTTTAAAGCCTCTACCTCTAAGGGGTCTAGATCATCTAAGTCTAAGGCCTCAAGCATAAAAGATGAACTAGATAGTTCTGATCTTAGTCTGAAAGATCAGATGAGCCTTATGATCAAAAGATTTGATAGACTAAATAAGAGGTATGGTAGATATAAGAAATTCTATAAGGAAACCAAGGGTTCTAGTAACAGGGACTCTTCTGGGAACAGAAGGGATCAAAACTCTTCTGAAAGAAGTGATGAGATCTCTAATGAGAACAGGAGAGATAGGAACTCATCTGATAAGAGGGATATAAAGTATTCTGATAAGAAAGATAGCAACTCAATTGACAAGCATGTCAGGAACCGAAATCATTCACCTCCTAAGAGAACTTCTAACAATCCTGTTTGCTATAATTGTGATAAGCCAGGTCATTATGCTTATGAATGTCCTGATCTGAGTTCTGAAGATCGAGAAGAAAGGAAAGCCAGAAGAGATCGAAAATATGCCAAGGGTAAGAAGGCAATGATGGCATACAATGAATCTGATTCGGAATCAGAAGAGTTGCCATCGTCTTCATCTGAATACCCCTCTAGCAATGAGAATGAAGCCTTCATAGCAGATGATGGACTGGTAATGATGGCCAAAATAAATGATGAGGTATCATCTGCTAACTCTTTTCAATCTTGCAAAAATTCTGACACTGATTTATGTGACACTGCTGATAGTAGTGTAGGAAGTAGTCTTCATCATTCCCAAGGAGTGACTGAAGAAGACCTTCTACAAGCTAACAAAGCATTCATTGAAATTAGTGATGAGAATATATCTTTAAAACAAGAAATCATTAATCTGAAAGAAGCTCAGTTGAAAGTGGATCCTAATATAGTTGTCATAAATGCACGACTATCAAAAGAGTTGTCCCAACTCCAAGAAATGTATGCATCCATTGATAAACTATATCAGGGTATGCTTAAAACCCAAGCCAAAGAGACTAATGAATTCAATGATTTAAAGATTAAATGTGAAAAACTTGAAGAGCGCAATAGATTCTTAGAATCTGAAGTAGTGAGCCTAGATCGAAAGCTATCTGGGATGATTAACTCTACCAAGATTAATCAAACAATCTCAGACAGATATAGAGCTCCAAATGATAAAAGTGGAATAGGTACTGATCTGCCTAGTTCCTCTACTTCAGGACCTAAGAACACTAATGAAGCTAGTTCAAGTTATTTGCAACTAGATAAAGGAAAAGAACCTATGATTTATGATAATGATCCAAAACCTAAAGTACAGTCTAAATACATCCCTCCTACTACCAAGAATGGTAAAATGAAGAATGTATTAAGACCAGTACAGTCAAGACCATACCAGAAGAGTTATACTCCTCTGACCAGAACAGATCAGTCCTGGTATCAGAAGAGACAAACTCAGAACAGTAGGTCAAGACAAGCACAGGAAAGTTGGGAACAGCCTAGACCTCCTTTTATAAGGCAGTCTCAGCTGTATTCAACTAAACCTAGGAGATTTGTGCCTCATTATCATAACAAACCTGTTCTTTATCCTCCACCTTTATCTTATGATATCCTTGAAGAGGAAAGACCAAAACGCATCTATAAGCCGTATGGTCCACATGCTTTCAGACCCTATTCAAACTATTACAGACATACTGATCGTACTGAAAAAGGGATAGAACCAAGGAAAGACTATCTCAGAAAAATAGATCCTAAATCTGTTGATAGTTCTAAAATGGTTAATAAAGTACTGTTTTGTGATAAATATGGAAGGAAACTGAAGAGGTCCCATCTATTCAAATCCTCAATGTTTATCTGGGTACGTCTCACTACTAACCCCCAAGGACCCCAATAAACAAGGGTACCTAAATTATTAAGATCACTACCTTGCAGGATCGACTGGACCTATACAAGAAAGGTGGTTCAGTTTGTGAGACCTGGTACATAGACAGTGGGTGTTCACACCACATGACTGGTACCAAGGCCTTGCTTACTGACTATCATGAGAAGGAAGGACCAAAAGTCATCTTTGGAGACAGCTCCATGGCAATCACAAAAGGATTTGGATTCATCAAGAATTGAGATGTTGAAATCCAAGATGTCTCCTATGTTGAAGGTTTGAAATATAATTTGTTATCTGTATCTCAATTCTGTGACAGGGGATACAAAGTTCAGTTCAAGACAAGAAGATGTGAAATAATAGACAAAAGGACTCACAATGTTTTACTTGTTGGCACAAGACAAGGCAGTGTATACATTGTGAATTGGAATAGTTGTCCTAAGAATGCTTGTTTATTACTAAGAGTCCTAAAGAGAATAGTTGGCTCTGGCATAAACGCCTCTGCCACCTGAACTTTAAGATAATCAACAAGATTGCTAGAGAACATGTTGGTCCTGAAAGGAGTATATAACAAGTGTAGGGGGGGGGGGGGAATACACTTGTATGCAATTCTTTTCAACTTATGATCGAGTCAGAGCTCAGCAAGGTTGTCTTGGACAACTCTGCTGAAGATGATAAACTCTTCTAAGATAATCAAACTACTAAGTACTATTGAGTACTTAGTTAAATAACTATCTAGGGGAGTTATATGTGCGGAATAGTGGTTGGCCCTTTAAGTTTAGACTCCTTAGTTTCTGAAATTACTTTGTCAATCCAATACAGTCCAATTTAGTTTCATGGAACTTGTCCAAACAGTTTTTTGCACAGTCTTTGAATATGTATCTTTGAAAGATCAGTTTTGTGTGCAGTGTTGAGTGAATGTAAGTACTTGTAAAGTAAATCAACACAGGAGGTTTATAGTGGTTCAGAGACTCAAGCTCCTACATCCACTTTCCCTGATTTAACAGGATAATTCCTTCACTCTTGGAATTAACTTGTTTTATAGTGCCAAGGTGCACTTGATCAATAACACCACTCCTTGGTGAATTGATCCCTAGGATGGCTAGAGTCCTAGTACCCTCTTCTCAACTCAGAACTGAACTGTTCTTCTCTCAACAGTCAGCTCCTACCACTTCTACTACTACAACCTTCTCTCTTTCTCACTTGAAAGGGGTAAGGATTGAAGTAAGGTTCCAACTAATGAGATATCCTTTACAATGAATATCAGTGTATAAGGATATGATATCTCTCTAAGCTTGTGTATGGATATACAATTGGGTTCAGCTTAGAAGAAGTGTATAAAGACTAAGATAGTCTCTTTGAAAGCTTGAGAGCACTTGTCAACTTGTAGGATAGTTGGATATTCTTGTCAAGGTTGAGGTGCTTTTAAAATGGTCTTCACACTTCTGTATTTATAGACAAAATGGAGGATTTGCCCGTTGGAGAGGCAGCCCCAAATTGCTATAAATGTCTTCCTTGAGTTCTTCAAACTGGAAGACAGATTTTTGATAGTGACATGTCCTCATTTGGGTAATAAACGGCTTGTAAGTCTTTGTCTTCATTCTACAGCACTTTTCCCAATGTTTGACTTCTTGTTAGGACTTGGACATGGCTTCTGAAGGTTGATCCAATGATAGGACAACATTCCTTATCAACTGGACAACTCTCCTTATCACTATCAGCAGTTTTGCTTATCAGCAAGGTTGGCTTGCTCTTCATCAGATGACTTGGCTCTTTCTCTTTCCTTCACTTCAAGGAGATCTTTGCATGTTGTATTGAGATTCTTTAGGGAATGGTTGTCTTTAACTCTTCAGCATGGTTGACCTTCTGTTCTGGTTCAGGTTTGCTGAGACAACTCTTCTGGGACAACTCTCCTGATCAGCATGCTTGGTCTTTTAGTTTCAGAGCTGTTGTTTTTACAGAGTTCATTTCTCTGGACAACTCTCCTGATTAGAGCTTTTGACTAATCTTGTCCTTTTGAGCTTTGCAATCTTGTTCTTGCATAGAAATAATTCTTCTGGACAACTCTCCTGATCAGAGCATTTGGTTTCAGAAGGATTTTTCTTGTCCTTAGAGTTTTGTTCCAGACTTTGAGCGTTGAGGGGACTTGATCTTGATCATATTGAAGGCATAAGTTCCCCCTCACAATGTGCATCTAATCATCTAAGAGCTACTTAACATATTAGCTTCTCATCTAGCCTTATACTATGTGTTCTAGCACTTTTAGAACACAATCATATTGACTCAGGCATGTGTCAGGGGGTTTTGGTATTTAATCAAAACATGTCTCATTTTATTCCCAACAATTTCCCCCTTTTTGATGATGCCAAAACCTACACATTCTATGCAAAAGTGACTTGTCTACGCCTATTACATATATCTTCAGAGGACATGACTGAGGTCAATATTCCTGAAAGAATAATGTGTTAGTGTATTCACTGTTTTTGTTGCAAGTAGGTTTCATAGATAGGCATAAAGAGATAAGTGTTTCTTGATTCAAAATAAGTTCAACTATCATTCATTCAAAGATCATTACAAGCATGTTGATAGTTGAAATTAACATATCAGAGCATGATTCAATAACACTTAAATACATCAGAGCATTTCGTTCTAACAATTCAAGACATAAACAAGATTTTCAGCATCAGAGCACAAAGCTTGTATCAGAGCAATCCATAACAAATCAGAGCAAACAGATTAGCACACCACATCAGCAATCTTGACCATATTTCAGCATAGTTGATCAATCAAGAAAGGTCAGAAGACTTAGCCATTTCAAAGATCATCCTCAGGAGGTGGCAGCATTCCATACTGTGCCCACACTCTTCTTTTCAATGCCATGGCTTCTTGGTTGGTTCCCTTAGGTCCAAGAACCATCTTGTTTAGCTTAAGGATCTCAGTGAATTCTCTCATAATTCTTGCTTGGTCAATCCATCCTTCAAGCTTTGGAGGCATGAATATGATTGGCTTGGGAGCTGTGAGTTCAATTCTTGCAATGTCAGCAGCTGCAAGCAATTGTTGATAGAGTTCTCTGTAGTATTCTATCATGAACTCAGCAAAGGCAGAGTTGGCATCTCCTCCATTCCACCTATCAATGACATAATAGTCATAAACAAACTCCCTTTTAGCTTCCTCCCATGTATCATTAAGTTGAACTGGCACCCATTTATCCAAGTGTGGATATTTGGTGTCCATTGGGATTAGAAGCTGAGGCTTCATCTTGCTGTATGTTGCTCTCCTTCTTCTCGGTTTCTGAAAATTTGCTCTTCTCTCATCTCTTGCTCTGTTGGCCTCTTCCATCAGATCCATTTTCTCTTGGGCTCTCATCATGGCCAGCTTTTGTTGTGTTTCAGGGTCCTTGCCATACCCTTCATGAAACAATTTTGATGGATCATTGAGTACCACAGTCTTTTTCTTCTTTGGTCCAGGTCCAAAGCCTTCTTCATATAAGACTTCCACATCTTCAGTGACTTTGGCACCTTCACCAATTTTGGCAGATTCAGAAGACTTTTCTTTTTCATCAGTCTTGGCCTTCTCAGCAGTTTTGGCCTTCTTTGAAGTAGGCACATCATCATCAACTCTGAACTCAGGTGGAAGATCAAGGCTGTTAGGAAAGTCAGTGAATGTCTCAACTTGCCTTTTCTTTCCTTTTGCCCTCATGATCTTTCCTCTAGTTTGGACACCTTCATTACCTTTGTCCAAACCAGACACCTCACCACCTGGTCTTTGTTGTAACCTCATTCTTTCCTCTTGAGCTGAGGCCATAGAATTCTTCAATGCAAGTGCTAATTGCTCTTCTTCATCCAATTCTTCCAAGTTTAACACTGCAGGCTCTTTTCCTTTTCCTTCAGCAGCTTTGTATTTTCCTTGAACTGGGCTTCCAATCACCAAGGCACCTTTTGCTCTAGCTCTTTCCCTTTCCCCCTTTTTGGCAGCATCAAAACACTGGGGTTTTAGCTCACTCATTGTTGTGGCCATTAGGGATTGGGCCTGGTTTAGGGACTTCATTTTTCTCCAACAAATATACATTTTCATCATGTATATTCTGCATCCTATCACTGCTCAAGCTAAGAAAAGCTAGAACAGGCTTCATCTTCTGTTGAACAACCTCCTCCAAGGTTGCTTTCAGGGATGCATCCAGTTGGGCTTTGAGAAGCTCAGTGAGGTTGGCCACTGCACCTTCAGCAATGTTGGCCAATACCTCTTGGGAAAATTTTTCTGAGGCTGCTTTCACCATAGCTAGCCTTTGCTCTTCAGCTCTTTTCTTTTGCAATGCAGTCTTCTTTCCAAGAGCTTGCTTGACAGTTAGCCTGAGAGCCTTGACATTGGCATTGTGATTGTCTCTCAGCAGCTTTTGCTCCTGCTTGACCTCCTCTGAGATGGCTTCCATGGTGGATTTGGCTTTTTGAACTTCAGTGGAAATGGTTTGGAGGCCAGTTTCCACACCACTAATCCTTGCTTCCAGAGTTGGTAGCACAACATCTTCAGAGCCAGTGAGCCTCATTTCTACAGATGCTAGAGTCCTTCCTTGCTCATTCAATGCTCCTGAAGTTTCAGCATGAGCAGATTGGACTTGATGAGCCAAGGAGTCCAACTTCTCTGATTGCATTCCAAGCAAGGCTTGAGTTGAGCCTGTGTCTACTTGGATAGGGGCATCTGTTAAGAACTCATCTGCAAAAATTTGGTCAAGGGAAATACATGCAACATTAGACAGATCAAACAAGTTAGGAAATAGACACTCATCACCCTCAATTTCTTTTATATAAGACTCTGATACATCAGCAGCCTTCTTCTCATTTTCAACTCTTTCTTTTCTCCCTTCTTCAATAATTTCCTCACTTAAAGAAACAGGCCTCCTCTCATCAAGGGATTCCTGAAGTCCAGACTTGACTTCAAGAATAGCCTTCCCTTCCTCACTTATATCACCCTCATTTGGTGGTACACTCACTATTCTAGTGATCACCACATCTCTCTCATCTACTACTCCCTCTTGTTTTTCCACTATCTTCTCCTTTTCAACTCCTTCTCCTAAACCTGCAACATCTTTACCTTCAACAAGGTTCAAAGATGGCAGTTGTGGGGAGATCACAGTGCTTACATCAACAGCCACTGAGTCATCCTGAATGATTAAGGGCTGATCAGTGTCCAGCTCATCTGACACTGAATAGGCCTTAACCAAACCAGCCTCTAAAACAGGAACCTCCACATCTTTAGGCTGTGCCTTAGGTTCAGAAGAACCTTCATTGGCAGATGTGTCTTTGGTTGTGTTACCACCCTTGGTCAACACCTCTGAAGATACAGAGCCTTTCCTATGATAGGTCTTAGGAGGATTGGATAGTCTTTCTGACACAGAAGGTATAGGGAGATTGGCTTGAGGGGTTTCAGGAGGGTTGGGTTTTGAAGGGTTTGAGGGATCATCAGGGGAATCATCATCATTGGAGCTACTGTCAGGGTGTTTGATTCCCTTGGCTTTCCTTTCTTTCTCCTCCTTCATCTTATCAGCTACCAGCTTTGCAAAGATTTCCTCATCAATGAGAAATCTTATCTTTGAAACTCCAGCAAAGTTCAGCAATCTGTTCTCCTCTATTTGCCACCAGTTTGCACCCTTATCTTGGATGACTTGTGATATCTCCATCATAGACTTGTCTTTTACATCAACAAGCATCCTTAGATCATGAAATGTCTTCTGAATTCTTGGAAATTCAGCAAGCTGTGGGTACAGACTGTCCATAGTAGCCTTTGCTCCTCCTCTGAGCATACTTTCATAAGTATACTCCTCCTCATCTCCACTTGAATGGGGACTTTGGGTTATAGGGGAGTTGGCTCTGGGTTCTCCTAAAGTGGCTTCAGGGAGGTTTAATTCAGGGATGTTGGCTTCAGAAGGGTTTGGTGCAGTAGAAGGTGCTTCAGTTGCTTTTGAGAGCAATGAATCTGAAGGGGCTTTACTCAGGGGGGTTGGCTCAAAGAGTGCAGCTTCTAAAAGCTTTGAATAGTTGAGCGTAGATGAGTCAAGGGGAGAATGTAATCTTGTCTCATCTACTGCTATATCTGCCAACACATCTATCCCACTTCTTTGCACACTCCCTTCAGGAGAGTATCTCTTAGTGAGGTCAACAGGGGTAATGGGTTGGTTGGAAGGGGTAATGTGGGTTTCAGGGGAGTTGGGCTCAGGATTCTGAATTTCAGGGATGTTGGCCTCTATAGGTTGACCTTCAGGGACCTTGGATTCTGGAGTTCCAGAGCCAGATGAGTTGGTCCTTGACCTAGATTTGGTCCTGCTTTCAGCTCTGCTCTCTCTTAGAGCAAGTTGTAGAGACCTTTCCTCCTGCAGCTCCAACACCTTTTCAGTAGGTTTGGCCCTTCTCTTGCTGGCCCTACTGCTCCCACTTCCTTCACCATCCTTCTCAGGGACAACTTCCCTGATCCTCTTATCTCCTTTCTTCTTTTGCCTTGTCTCATTATACTTCAGCCTCAATGATTAGTGTGAAAATTGCTTGAAATTCATGTGTTTATTTTACATAATTTTGAGGGTTTTGTTGCATTATTCACACTAAATTGACTAATTGCACTTGAAATGAGAAAGGTATGTGTTTTGCTATTTTTTAGGTAAATTGAACTTATTTGGAAGCAAAATACGTGTCTGAGAATTCATGAAGTCAAGAAGATATTTGTACCATTGGATGCGTCTCGAAAAAATGAGTGGAATGAAAAAAAGAATCAAGTCAATCGGAGGTCGGGAGCTCAAGATATGATCGAAACAAGAAAGTGTGAAACTGTAACAGATTCCACTCGGGCAGCCGAGTCAACCCACTCGGTTGACCGAGTGAAATCTGCTTCCAGGTCAGTTTCTGGACTTCCATCTCACTCGGTCGACCGTTTGAGGTCACTCGGTCGACCGTTTGAGCCCGTTTCTGCGCGAAAATTCGAGAATTTTAAAGGATTTCAAGGGCCTAAGTGCAAATTTCGTCTCCAACACTCTTCCCAACTATAAAAAGCACCCACAATCAGATTTTGGAGCCCTAGAATTCATTCCCCACACAACCAAGAACTCATATTTTCACATTCAACATGGGATAGTTTAGGTTTGAGGAGCTTCTCTCCTCAAACACCATTAGATAGTTTTTATGCTTTTTAGTTTAGAATCATTTGGGTATTTCATTTTCATGTAAGAATTGAAGAATTTCAAGACTCTCAAGGTGCTATTTTTCTTTTATTTAAGTTTTGTTTGGTAAATTTCATTTTCATGTTTTATTTTGTTGTTTTAGCCATGGATGTTTTCTCAAACACCATGGGCTAAGTTTTTTATGCTTTGGTTGTTTGAAACCATGTGAATATTGAATGTGTGAATTGTTTATGCTTTGGTTATTGTTACTATTTGGATTGTTGCTTCTCTTATTGAGTTTTATTGGTGCTTTGTGTATTAACTTCTATTAATCCATATTTAAATGCATGTTTAGCGTAGACGAGAGTTACATGGACATGTTTACATTTATGGTGTGAGTTGTTGGTATGCAAATGCGTTTATTATACTTTTAATTCGTCGAGAGAGAGTTAATTGTATTAGAACCTCATTAAGAGACATTAATTACTTGAATGGTTATTTGGGTAGTTGGTGAGGATTAGGAAGAGGTCGTATTACCGGGTTTGGGAACACCTTAGACGTAAGGCTATAGTACCCGAAGGGAAAAGATTTTCATCCTAGCATCTTGATGCTCTTAGCAAGTCCAAATTGAAGCATAGACACGGTATAAACAATCCCACTCGATTTCACTAGGTAGAGAACACCCGAAGCATTCCCAACCTTTGCACTTCTCCGAATTTAGATTCGTAGTTGTTCTTTACTTTAATTGTCATTTTCTCATTTTCTTAATTTAGTAGTTAATTTTACTTATTAGGATTGTGTTTAGTTTAATTTATTGTCTTTAGATTATTATTTAGCTTTAGTTTTGCATCCAACTCCCGAAATCGTAGCTACATTAGTTATGACGACATACAACTCTAGGGATCCATTGCACTAGCCCACCTCCCATGGTTCGATACTACTTGGTCGAAATACTTACGTGCATACTACTACGATCCCTTATGCTTGAGGGGAAGTAGTTAGTCAAAATATATAGACTAAAATTCGTTCAAGTCAATGGCGCCGCTGCCGGGGAGGTGACGTAGTGCTTTAAGTGGGACTTAGAGTTAGTTGAGTACTAGTGTTAGCTACATTACTTGCTTTATTTTGTTTTCTTATTATTTTGAGAATTTTGATACTTTGATCTTTTGTAGGTGTGAACTTCATCGACTAGATGGATGGATATAATCAATACCCGTGGAATCAATGTTATGATCCACATGGTATGATTTATCCTCCACAACATGAAGATATGGCCTACGATAATTGGAGGAACTTTGATTATAATTATCAAATCCAACAAGTTCCCTCATATTATCAAGATTGGAGTAACAATAATGCACCCACTTTTCAAGAGATGGCCCCGGTCTACATGGATATGCATTATGATCAAGAAAGTGATCCACGAGATAGATTTGAATTCCATGGAGCTTCGGAAGAAAATTGGTGTGATAGTGAGAGGAGCTTTGAGTACGATTATCAAATGCAACAAGCTCCTTCTCATTCTCATTATCAAGAGTGGGAAATCAATGAGTTTTGGCCACAGGGTAGGACTACTACCGAAAAGCTCCTCATTGCACACATGAAGGAGAGAATGGATGCAAAGAGATATCCACTTGAAGACATGAGCATGAGAAGGAGCTTAATGGTGATTGAAAATGGCAAAGAGGAATGTCCTTTGATGGACATGAGCTACAAGGAACAAGAAAATCAAGAAGCATCACAAGATGAGTTGGAGAGCAAAATGAGCATTTCTAAACCTTTAAACTCTTCAATTTGCACTTTATTTGATATTGATGCTTCTATTGATTTCATTTTGCCTCTTAATCACTTTGACTCAAAGAAGGAAGTTGAGAAGTGGTTGGGTATTGGTATTCTTGAGCAAAGAGGAAAAACTTTGAAAGAAATGATGGAGAAAGAGACAAGCGGTTGGCCTACTATTCATAAGAGTCTCCTTGACTTTGAGGCCAAAAAATTGAAATACAATGGCAAGGAGACTCGATATCCATGGCCTTTTCGATGAGCCCATTAATTTCCGTCCGGCTTGAAGACGTTAAACTTAGCGCTAAATGGGAGGCAACCCATTCTTTATTGCTTTCTTTTATTTTTAGATTTGTAGCTTGTTTGATCTTTTGTTTAGCTTTTGTTTTGTAGGTTGAGTGTTGTGTTGGTGGTCAAGGATGAGAGATATGCATGGTGGAGTTCAAGGGTAGTGGTGCTTTGGTGCTAAAGGTTCAAGGGACAAATTCTAAGGTAACACACTCATTCCCAAACTTTGCATTCAACTAGAGTTTCATTTAAGTTTGGGGGGGGGGGGGGGTTCATGTGTTTCCTTCATTTATATTGCACCGTTGTTCCTAGTTTTGGTGATTGATTATCTTGTGGATTGTTGGTATTTGAGGCGTAATTGATGGTGATTGTTAGTTTTTGAGATTTGGTTGAGCTTGTTGGTGTTGATTGATGCTTGCTTGTTCACTTGATTTTGTGAAAATTTGTGCTTGGTTTAGTGCTTTTGATTCATGATTAGACAAGCCCGTGAGCTTTAGAGCCTTAGACTTTCATATATTATGGTCTATTTTCCTTCATGTGAGTATCATTCATGCTTTTGTGCTCTAGAACTTGCCAATTGTCTTGTTTGAGACTACTATTTGTGTGAAATCTTTGGAAGTGATATAAGGCCATCTTTGTTTTAAATAGTCACTTGACCAAATTTTCCATACCAAATGAAATGTTTCCGTAGTTAGCCACTTTGAGCCTATTGACCTATATTCTTTGGCAACCTACAAATTTAGCCTATTTGTCTATCTTTTGTGAGCCTAAATTTTCCTATGAACTAGTGGAGCTTGAATATTGACAAATGTGGTTGAATTGAGGTGAAATGTGAATTTGGTGGATTTGTTTGGTTGAAAAGTGAAAAGAAAAAAAAGAGAAAAAAGATGAATTGTGAGTTGTGCAAAAAAAAAAAAAAAAGATTGAGTTGATGAGAAAAGAAAAATTGAAAAAGAAAACTCTCTTGTGCACAAAAATTTGGTAGAGCTTCAATTCAAAAGTGTTGGTTGGTTGGTGGTGAAGAATGTTCTTAAAAAGAAAAGAAGTAAGTAAATTATGTGAGATAGAGAACTTTGAGTTGCAACTTGATCAATTGCAACTTTCCTTCTTGCTCCATTAGTTTATGAGTCACTTTATCCAAATCTTCCCTAACTTAACCAAAAAGCCTACATTACAACCAAATGTGAAGTCCTTATTGATTCATTGATTGAACACTTTCATGTGGTGGAGAACTTAGACATTTGGCAAGCATATGGTGGTGCATTTGTGTGATTTGATTTTGAGAGCATACATTTCCTTGATATACACTTTGAGTGATGAGAGATACACTTACTTGTGAGGAAATTGTGAATTGAGCACTTAATATTGCATTGATTTGAGCATAACTTGTGAACTTGTTTGTGGATTTTTGTACTTCTTGGCTTGACTAGATTGAGGAAAGTAGACAATCACTCATTCAATTTTGATTGAATTTCTTCGCAATCCTCCCACTTGTTCTATATTTCTTTCGTTGCTCGGGGACGAGCAACACTTTAAGTTTGGGGGGGTTGATTAGTGTGAAAATTGCTTGAAATTCATGTGTTTATTTTACATAATTTTGAGGGTTTTGTTGCATTATTCACACTAAATTGACTAATTGCACTTGAAATGAGAAAGGTATGTGTTTTGCTATTTTTTAGGTAAATTGAACTTATTTGGAAGCAAAATACGTGTCTGAGAATTCATGAAGTCAAGAAGATAATTGTACCATTGGATGCGTCTCGAAAAAATGAGTGGAATGAAAAAAAGAATCAAGTCAATCGGAGGTCGGGAGCTCAAGATATGATCGAAACAAGAAAGTGTGAAACTGTAACAGATTCCACTCGGGCAGCCGAGTCAACCCACTCGGTTGACCGAGTGAAATCTGCTTCCAGGTCAGTTTCTGGACTTCCATCTCACTCGGTCGACCGTTTGAGGTCACTCGGTCGACCGTTTGAGCCCGTTTCTGCGCGAAAATTCGAGAATTTAAAGGATTTCAAGGGCCTAAGTGCAAATTTCGTCTCCAACACTCTTCCCAACTATAAAAAGCACCCACAATCAGATTTTGGAGCCCTAGAATTCATTCCCCACACAACCAAGAACTCATATTTTCACATTCAACATGGGATAGTTTAGGTTTGAGGAGCTTCTCTCCTCAAACACCATTAGATAGTTTTTATGCTTTTTAGTTTAGAATCATTTGGGTATTTCATTTTCATGTAAGAATTGAAGAATTTCAAGACTCTCAAGGTGCTATTTTTCTTTTATTTAAGTTTTGTTTGGTAAATTTCATTTTCATGTTTTATTTTGTTGTTTTAGCCATGGATGTTTTCTCAAACACCATGGGCTAAGTTTTTTATGCTTTGGTTGTTTGAAACCATGTGAATATTGAATGTGTGAATTGTTTATGCTTTGGTTATTGTTACTATTTGGATTGTTGCTTCTCTTATTGAGTTTTATTGGTGCTTTGTGTATTAACTTCTATTAATCCATATTTAAATGCATGTTTAGCGTAGACGAGAGTTACATGGACATGTTTACATTTATGGTGTGAGTTGTTGGTATGCAAATGCGTTTATTATACTTTTAATTCGTCGAGAGAGAGTTAATTGTATTAGAACCTCATTAAGAGACATTAATTACTTGAATGGTTATTTGGGTAGTTGGTGAGGATTAGGAAGAGGTCGTATTACCGGGTTTGGGAACACCTTAGACGTAAGGCTATAGTACCCGAAGGGAAAAGATTTTCATCCTAGCATCTTGATGCTCTTAGCAAGTCCAAATTGAAGCATAGACACGGTATAAACAATCCCACTCGATTTCACTAGGTAGAGAACACCCGAAGCATTCCCAACCTTTGCACTTCTCCGAATTTAGATTCGTAGTTGTTCTTTACTTTAATTGTCATTTTCTCATTTTCTTAATTTAGTAGTTAATTTTACTTATTAGGATTGTGTTTAGTTTAATTTATTGTCTTTAGATTATTATTTAGCTTTAGTTTTGCATCCAACTCCCGAAATCGTAGCTACATTAGTTATGACGACATACAACTCTAGGGATCCATTGCACTAGCCCACCTCCCATGGTTCGATACTACTTGGTCGAAATACTTACGTGCATACTACTACGATCCCTTATGCTTGAGGGGAAGTAGTTAGTCAAAATATATAGACTAAAATTCGTTCAAGTCACTCAACTCCTCTGAGTGGTCAGAAGGTACACTTACTCCCTCTTCTGCCACTTTATCAACTTCTGCTGATGCTCCTGAGGCTTCTTTTGAAGACAATTGAGACATTTTCTTTGTTTTGACAGCCCTGGCCTTGGTTTTTTCTTCATCTTAGGCTTTTCTTCAACCTGTTCTTCAGCAGGTTTGGCCAGAAGCATTCTCCTTTGCTCAGTTTTCTTGCTGAGATTCCTAAACAGGATCTTTTGGGCTGGGAGGGGCTTTGCAAAGGTTTGCATCTGAGAGTAATGGGAGAATCTTTCAATCAACAAGCTTGCCCTGGTGCAATACTTGAGTTTCCCTTCTAGCACAACCTTGTTGTGAGATTTCACTTTGAATTTAGCCTTTTCCTTCATCATCTCAGACATAATGAAGGTCCTCCAATCAAACTTGATGCCCTTGTCACTAGCATCAATAATAGCAGCCATAATTCTGATTCTTGGATGGCTGACCTGCTCCAAACTTCCAGTGTTGCTCAAGAGACTCTTAGCAACTACCTCAAAGAGGTTGAGAAATTCTGGCTTGAGAGTCTTCTTGTTTTGTGTTGAGGAGAGAGGACCTGGTACTAATAGCCATTCTTGAGCTATTTCATCTTCATGTCCAGTACCATAAACTTCTGGATTCCTTCCCTCATAAGGCAGTCCAAAAGCTCCTTCAAGATCTTCTGAAGAGAATTTCACTCTATGAAATTTCTCTTCTTCCTCACCCTCTGCAACATATGATAATCTGGTGGAAACTTCACCATCTGCAGGTTTACCTCTCCACTTGAGAAAGGCAAGGAATTCAGCCATGTAGCTTTCCAAGCATGAACTTGGTCTTTCTTCCATGAACTTCTGTAAACCAGCTCTTCTTAGCCATCTTAGAGTTGGTGTAATTTCAGGATCTTCACTCTCAAAGGATACTATGGGCTCAAAATGAAGATTATTTTTGTTGCTCAAGTATCCAAAATCAAGGTCTAGAGCCTTGTTGGAGAAATCAATAATCATCTCTGGTCTAACCTTGGGAGCCATCGAAAGTTACAGAGAAAGGTTTGATAGAGATTGAGAGTGTTTGAAGAAATTTAGAGTTAGGGTTTCGAATACTTGGGGAAGAAGTGTTTGTGGGGGATCTTAAGACTTGTGAATATTCTAAAAAGAATGTTTGTCAATGAGTTGGTGAGGTCTTGATGCAATTCAAAGGTGAACAAAAATGGAAATCCAAACTGAACGGCTAGGATTGATTTCAGAGGGGTTTTCCAGTTTTGATCCAATGGTCAAGAACCAATGTAACAGTGATAAACTGTTTTGTTCAAAAACGTGGGTGGTTTTTAATGTTTGTTTAAGGCTGGGGGTTTTTCGAGATAGATCATGTCCCAAAAAGTTTAATGCAAACAAGAGTTAAATCTTGGCATTTAATGCATGGAAAGTGACCTTTTGGGTGGGAGACAAATTAAATCCCAGAAAGGTGAAAACTGTATTTTCAATGGGACATATTTCGAAATAGACAATGATCACCTAAAATAGGTGCTTATCAAACCAAGATTTGGTTTGATAGCCAAGACAACTTATCTGACCCTACATGGACAAGTGTCCTGAAGAGTTGAGGACAAGTGTCCTGAAGAAGTAAGGTCAACTTCTCTGAATTTCAGTAGACTTGACCAAGTCTGTTGAATTTGAGTTTATTTCCCCCTTAATGAATGAGCTCCTTTGGACTCATTTGTCCAACTTCCCTGGATCAAGAAGACCCAACTCTGCTGATAATTCCAGAAACCTTGCTTCTGCAAGTGGTTTTGTTAATATATCAGCTTTTTGATGATCTGTGTGGATCTTCACCAACTTGATATCCTTCTTCTCCACATGATCTCTAATGAAGTGATGCTTGATGTCCACATGTTTGCATCTTGTGTGCAATACAGGATTCTGTGATATGGCAATGGCACTGTTATTGTCACAGAATATTGGCACTTCAGTAGAGTTGACTCTGTAGTCTCTGAGTTGTTGTCTCAGCCAAAGGATTTGAGCACAACAACTTCCAGCAGCAACATATTCAGCCTCAGTGGTGGAAGTAGCCACTGTATTTTGCTTCTTGGAAAACCAAGATATTAGTTTGTTGCCTAGGAATTGACAAGTCCCTGAAGTGGACTTTCTGTCAATTCTGCATCCTCCATAATCAGCATCTGAGTAGCCAGTTAACTCAATGTTGTCATCAGCAGGGTACCAAAGGCCTAGATTTTCAGTGCCTTTGAGATACCTCAAGATCCTCTTTGCAGCTTCAAGGTGGCTTTTCTTAGGGTTTGCTTGAAACCTTGCACAAACACCTACTGCAAAGGTGATGTCAGGTCTGCTGGCAGTGAGATAGAGGAGTGATCCAATTATTCCTCTATACTCAGTGGAGTTGGTTGGAACACCACTTTCATCAGGATCCATCTTCCAATTTGTGTTCATTTGGGATCCTTACTGGCTTGCTTGATGTACACCCAAACTTCTTGATCATTTCTCTGGTGTACTTGGCTTGGTTGATGAAGATTCCTTCTTTTGATTGCTTGACTTGTAAGCCCAAAAAGAAGTTCATCAACCCCATCATGGACATCTCAAACTTGCTTTGCATAAGCTTTGAGAATTTCTCACAAAGCTTCTCATTAGGGGATCCAAAAATTATGTCATCTACATAAATTTGGACAAGCAAGATGTCCTCTCCTTCAGAGATTCTGAAGAGAGTTCTGTCCACAGTTCCCTTGGTGAATCCATGATCCAATAGGAATTGTGACAGTGTGTCATACCAAGCCCTAGGGCCTTGCTTGAGTCCATATAGAGCTTTCTTCAGTTTGTAAACTTGATTTCCAATCTCAAAACCTGGTGGTTGCTCCACATAGACTTCTTCTTTCAAGACTCCATTCAGAAAGGCACTCTTGACATCCATTTGGTACACTTTGAACCTCTTGTGGGCTGCATAGGCTAGGAAGAGCCTTATTGCTTCTAGCCTTGCCACAGGTGCAAAGGTCTCATCATAGTGAATGCCTTCATGCGGGCAGTAACCTTTAGCCACTAGTCTTGCTTTGTTTCTGACAATCACATCATTTTCATTCTTTTTGTTCTTGAACACCCACTTGGTTCCAATAACATCTTGATGTGAAGGTCTATCCCCCAGCTCCCATACTTCATTTCTGGTGAATTGGTTGAGCTCTTCCTGCATTGTTGTGATCCAATTGGCATCCTGAAGTGCTTCATCAATGTCACTTGGTTCTTGTTTTGACAAGAAACAACAGAACATAGCACTTTCACCATGAAATCTTCTGGTTTTGACTCCTATACTTGGGTCACCAAGTATCAAATCAGTAGGATGGTCATACAACCAAGTCCTTCTTTTTCTGATCCCTTCAGTAGAGTTGTCCTCTACTGAGGTTGAGTCATTTTGATCATAAAATTCAGGATAATTTAGTGCAGGATCTAAATCAGGATCATAATCAGGGGTGTTGTCCTCAATGTCAGGGACATTGGCGTTTTCAACACTTTGAGTTCCCCCTTGATTATTTGACCCATTAACTACCTCAGCAGGAACTGCTTCTTCATTGGTAGTTGTTACCTGGATGTGAACTGGGATTGGCTCATTCAGTTCACCATTTCTATCAGTGGGGTTTGTCTCAGGAAGGTTGCCTTCAGGATTGTTGTCCAATATGGTATGTTCAGGTAGATTGGCTTGGACAACATCTATGAATTCAGTGTCTTTGTCTTTTAGGCTCAATCTGGTTGTCCTCTGTGTGATTTCTTCATATTCCAAACAATCATTCCTGATCTCAAAGATAGATTCATCAAACACAACATGAGGTGTTTCTTCCACAATAAGGGTTTTCTTGTTGTAGACTCTGAAAGCTCTACTAATTTGAGAATATCCAAGGAATACTCCCTCATCAGCTTTACTATCAAAGGCTTTCAATTGTTCTTTCCCATTATTGTGTATGAAACACTTACAACCAAAAATGTGAAAGTATGACACTTTAGGTATTCTTCCTTTCCAAAGTTCATAGGGGGTTTTGCCTTGCCCCTTAGTAATCAAGCATCTATTTTGAGTATGACATGCTGTGTTTATGGCTTCAGCCCAAAACCTCTTAGGTAAATTTGAATCAGGAATTAAAGTTCTAGCGGCTTCTTTTAAGGTTCTATTCCTTCTTTCTGCAACTCCATTTTGTTGGAGAGTTCTAGCTGCTGAGGTTTCATGAGCTATTCCATTAGATGTGCAATACTCATTGATGTATGAATTTATGAACTCAGTGCCTTTATCAGATCTTATCTTGATAATGCTAAGGCTTTTCTCATTTGACAGTCTCTTAAGGAGTTCAGGTAGTTTGACTTGTGTTTCCTTCTTATTAAGGAGAAATACTACCCATGTGAACCTAGAGAAGTCATCTACTACAACCAATGTGTATTTTCTACCGTTTATACTTGAAGGGGTGATTGGTCCAAAAAGATCCATATGTAGAAGTTCAAGTACCCTTTCAGTAGAAATGACTGGTTTACCTTTGAATAAGGCTTTAATCTGTTTTCCCTCTTGACATGGCTTACACACATGTTCTTTTATGAAAACCTCATTAGGTAGTCCTTTAACTAATGCATTTCTATCAAGTTTGTTCATTGATTTGAAGTTCAGATGGTTTAGCCTCTTATGCCATAACCAGCTTTGTTCACTAGTGCTCTTAGCAATGAAGCATGCAACATCAGTAGATTTGTCCCAATCTGCAAAATACACATTTCCCTTCCTAGTTCCAGTCAATAGAGTTTGTTGAGTTTTATCCTTAATTAAACATTTTCCACTTGAGAACTCAACTTTAAAATCTTTGTCATATAATTGACTGATACTTAGGAGATTATATTTGAGACCAGCTACATAAGATACATTGGTTACTTTGATGTTACCAATCATCAAAGTACCATAACCTTTTGTTGTTGCTTGTGAGCTGTCTCCAAATGTGACATTTGGACCTTCTTTTTCAATAAAATCAGTGAGGAGTTCCTTGTTTCCAGTCATGTGCCTTGAGCATCCACTGTCAAGGTACCATGCTGTTTTTTTGCTCATACTCCTCTTCTTGTGGCCCATTGGTACCTGCAATTAGATAGGTTTAGGTACCCTTTGAGTTTTGGGTCCTGAGAGGTTAGCTGTACCTTTAGGAACCCAAACTTGCCTAATTATCCTGATTGATTCAAGGTGGCTAAGTTGTTTTCCTTGTGCATCAACATACACTGTCTTTCCTTTAAATGCCTTTGGGAAAATATGTGTGAATGTGTTAACTCTGTAAGTTTCAGGGGAGTTGTCAACTCTCCTGAACTTATGAGTTGTTTGTGCAGCTTGATGGAATCTTTGAGGAAAGGCATTTTTATGACCATTACCCTTTGGCATGAAGGGTTTTGGTTGTCTTATTTTATTCTGCCTTTGAGGATAGTTGTCCTTAGGTCTATTCAGATGAGGTTTTCTCAGATGAGTTGGCCTAGGCTGATTATACCTTGGATAACTTCTCTGAACATTGTTCAGGAGAGTTGCCCTTCCATTGGGTCTACTCTGCTGACCAACATTCCTCTTATGTTCAGGAGCCTTGACCTTTTCCAAAGGTTTGGGTCTAGTCTCCTGAAGCACTAGAGTAGGCATTTCATTCATTTTGCCCTTTCCTTTGTTCAGTGGCTGAATTATTTCATTTTCAGCTTGTTGTGCCACTGATTTAACAAAGATTTTCTTAGTGTTACTTGTAGAGGCAACACTAAGACAAGGTGAAGATTCAAATGGATCAAAACCTAATCCACTTCTTTGAGCCATAGGTCTTTGATAGCTCTGAATTTCCTCTATTGCTCTAGAGGATTTTTTCAAAGCAGACATCTTTAATTTCAGGCTCTCTTCACTTGATTTAAGAATATCATATTCATGTGAGAGGTTTTCAAATTTGGCATTCAAAATTTTTAGTTCAAAATCTTTTCTCTTCTGAGAGAGTAGTTGATCATCTATCTCCTTTTGTTGGTCAACTATCCTGAGATTTGCTTCCTTAAGCTCTCTCAAGACTTGTTGATACAACTCAGTAGATTTGACATCAACAATTGCCTCAGAGTTTTTGGTAAGTTCAATAGCCAATCTTTCATTTTCTCTCACACAATTATCATGAAATTCTTGTAGTCTAGTGAAATCTTCCATCAACTTCCCAAAGGAAAGTTTCAGGTTAACTTCACTAGTGTTTTGTGATAAAAATGATGGTGAGCTAGAAGTGGAGGATACCTCATCATCCTCAAGAGCCATGTTGCACACATCATCATCATCATCACTGTTTGAGAACAGTCCATCTGAAGAGTTGAAGCTTTCAGCACTATCAGATCCTTCACCAGCCATCATGGCCTTTCTGTTGGTGAACTTTCTGTCTCTTTTAGCTTGTCTTTCTCTTCTTTCTTTAGAGCTCAATTCAGGGCAGTCATACTGGAAGTACCCTTTCTTCTTGCAATTGTAGCATATGTCTTCATCATCATCCTTCTTGGATTCATCTCTTCCTTTTGATGATGAGGGGTCGGCTCTACTGGACCTTCTCCTATCAGAGTACTTATCCTCTGATCTTTTCTCTTCAGGCTTCTTGTCCTTGGCCTGATCTTCAGGGGAGTTGTATCTTCTCCTGAATTTGTTGTCCTGGTAGAATTTCTTGTATCTACCAAACCTTGTGTTCAGCTTGTCAAATCTTCTAGCCATCAAGGCTAGTTCTTCCTTCATTTCAGTCTTTGAGACTGACTTTGATGATCTGGGAGTGGACTGCATTTCAGGTTCAGCAGCTTTGGCTTTGAATGCCACTCCCTTAGTAGGATTTGAAGGTTCCTCAACAGGTTTTCTTCTATTGAGGTCAAACTCATAGGCTTTGAGTTCTGAGAAGATTTGTTGCATGGGCATGGAGGAGAGATCTTTGGTATTTTGCATCATCACAGCATAGACATCCCACTTTTGAGTGAGGCTCCTCAAGATCTTCAATCCAACTTCTCTCATGGAGTACACCTTGCCCAATGAGTTGATTTCATTCATCACATCAGTGAATCTACCAGCAAATTTGTCAATGGACTCATCAGCTTCCATTGAGAACTGCTCAAACTTTTGCACAGCAACTTGGAGCTTGTTCTCCTTGATCTTTTCTGTACCCTCACACATCTCAACAAGGGTATCCCAAATTTCTTTGGCTGTGGTGCAATGGTAGACTCTTCCCATGACTGCATCTGGAATTGTTTGATAGAGGGTGTTCATGGCAAGATAATTTAGATTATCTTTCCTCTTTTCATCAGCAGTGAAGTTATCCTCATCCTTGGGAATCAGTTCCCTTACATCTGCTCTTTGCTCATCTGTCACCCTGGGGTTAGTTTGGGTAAACACAAAAGGTCCTCTTGTGATTACTCTTAACATGTCAGTGTGAAGAGATGCAAGATGAGCCCTCATTCTAATTTTCCAGAAATCATAATTGTCTATTGAGAACATGGGCAATTTATGATGTGAAATGTGATTGACTGGATTTGTGGCCATGTTATCCAATCCTTGAACAGCAGGTGGAGGAACAACATTGTTGTTGGCCATATCTCAAGAATATACAGTTTGTCAACAGATTATAGATTTCAGAAAGAGATCAGTTCAGTGACCACACAAATATGTGAATTTTGAAAATCAAGATGGATTTTCAGAAGCAGTGGTCTTTGAACCCCTGCTCTGATACCACTTGTTGGTCCTGAAAGGAGTATATAACAAGTGTAGGGGGGGGATTGAAGTAAGGGGTAAGGATTGAAGTAAGGTTCCAACTAATGAGATATCCTTTACAATGAATATCAGTGTATAAGGATAGGATATCTCTCTAAGCTTGTGTATGGATATACAATTGGGTTCAGCTTAGAAGAAGTGTATAAAGACTAATATAGTCTCTTTGAAAGCTTGAGAGCACTTGTCAACTTGTAGGATAGTTGGATATTCTTGTAAAGGTTGAGGTGCTTTTAAAATGGTCTTCACACTTCTGTATTTATAGACAAAATGGAGGATGTGCCCGTTGGAGAGGCAGCCCCAAATTGCTATAAATGTCTTCCTTGAGTTCTTCAAACTGGAAGACAGATTTTTGATAGTGACATGTCCTCATTTGGGTAATAAACGGCTTGTAAGTCTTTGTCTTCATTCTGCAACACTTTTCCCAATGTTTGACTTCTTGTTAGGACTTGGACATGGCTTCTGAAGGTTGATCCAATGATAGGACAACATTCCTTATCAACTGGACAACTCTCCTTATCACTATCAGCAGTTTTGCTTATCAGCAAGGTTGGCTTGCTCTTCATCAGATGACTTGGCTATTTCCCTTTCCTTCACTTCAAGGAGATCTTTGCATGTTGTATTGAGATTCTTTAGGGAATGGTTGTCTTTAACTCTTCAGCATGGTTGACCTTCTGTTCTGGTTAAGGTTTGCTGAGACAACTCTTCTGGGACAACTCTCCTGATCAGCATGCTTGGTCTTTTAGTTTCAGAGCTGTTGTTTTTATATAGTTCACTTCTCTGGACAACTCTCCTGATCAGAGCTTTTGACTAATCTTGTCCTTTTGAGCTTTGCAATCTTGTTCTTGCATAGAAATAATTCTTCTGGACAACTCTCCTGATTAGAGCATTTGGTTTCAGAAGGATTTTTCTTGTCCTTAGAGTTTTGTTCCAGACTTTGGGCCTTGAGGGGACTTGATCTTGATCATCTTGAAGGCATAAGTTCCCCCTCACAATGTGCATCTAATCATCTAAGAGCTACTTAACATATTAGCTTCTCATCTAGCCTTATACTATGTGTTCTTGCACTTTTAGAACACAATCATATTGACTCAGGCATGTCTCAGGGGGTTTTGGTATTTAATCAAAACATGTCTCATTTTATTCCCAACAGAACATCTTGTTGAGGGCATTCCTAATGAAATCTATTCCAAATCACAAATGTGTGACTCCTGTCAAAAAGGTAAACAGGTAAAGGTTTCATTTAAGTCCATTCCAACTCTTTCAACAAGCAGAGTCTTAGAACTCTTGCATATGGATCTTCATGGTCCTATCAAACCTCCTACATTGAATGGAAGAAGGTATACTCTGGTTGTAGTAGATGATTATTCTAAGTTTACTTGGGTAGTCTTTCTACACAAAAAAAGTGATACACAAACACTACTTCCAGATCTATTAAAGAGGTTGCAGGTTGAAAAGGGCCAACCTATTGTCAAAATAAGAAGTGACAAGGGGACTGAGTTTATTAACTGTTACATCTCTGACTACTGTTCTAAGTCTGGCATACAGCATTTGACAAGTGCAGCCAGAACACCTCAACAAAATGGTGTTGCAGAAAGGAGAAACAGAACACTAAAAGAAGCATGCAGAGCAATGATTGCAGAATTCAACACACCTCAGAAGTTTTGGGCTGAAGCCATTAACACAGCTTGCCACTCCCAAAACCGAAGTGCTCTTAATAAGGTGCATGGTAAAACACCTTATGAGGTATGGAAACGCAGAAAACCTAGAGTTTCTTATTTTCATATCTTTGGATGTAAGTGTTTCATTTATAACAATGGCAAAAGTAAGCTAAATGCTTTTGATGCAAAAGCTGATGAAGGGATATTCTTAGGATACTCTTCAGTAAGCAAAGCATTTAGAGTGTTTAATTACTCTACCCTATGTGTGGAAGAAACACCCCATGTAGTCTTTGATGAGAATGTGCAGGACTCTGCTGATCATCAGCTCAGTAAGAAAATTGACAAACTACAGCTCCAAACCAACAATGAGGATGATGATACAAAAATATATGAATCTGTACAAGCATATAATCCTTTCCTGAATGTCCTAGATCAAGATTCTGAAAAGGAAAAGGTAAAAGACAAAGGTAAGTCATCTAAAACTTCTGATATGTCAGAATTGAATGACTGCTCCCCTATGAGCAAATCTGCTGATTTAATGCAAAACAATGATACTGGTCTGAATGATGATTTGCATGATATAAATGATGATAGTATTTCTGTCAAGAATAGAAGGACATGGAAGTCTGCTCATTCTACTGATCTGATTCTAGGTGATTCCAGTAAAGGTGTTAAAACTAGAAAACAATTGTTTGATTCCCAGGAAGAACCTAGTAAGTCTCTATTTTGCTGGTGTTGTTTTCTATCCTCTATTGAGCCTAAAACTGTGAATGAAGCTTTAAGTGTTAGTAACTGGATTATAGCCATGCAGGAAGAACTTAATCAGTTCACTAGAAATAAAGTTTGGGAACTTGTTGATAGACCTAGTAATCATAATGTTGTAAGCACTAAGTGGATTTTCAAGAATAAAAAGGATGAAAATGATCTTGTAGTTAGAAATAAAGCTAGATTAGTTGCTCAGGGCTACTCTCAAGCTGAGGGTATTGATTATGATGAAACTTTTGCTCCTGTAGCTAGACTAGAAGCTATAAGATTGTTCCTTGCTTATGCTGCACATATGAAATTCACTGTGTATCAAATGGATGTGAAAAGTGCATTTTTTAATGGTATACTTGTTGAAGAAGTTTATGTGGAACAACCACCTGGTTTTGAAGTGAATAGTCACCAAGTATACAGGTTAAAGAAAGCACTCTATGGACTGAAACAAGCCCCAAGAGCCTGGTATGATACACTTTCTCTATTCTTGCTTGAAAATGGTTTTACAAAAGGGAAGGTTGATAGAACTTTGTTTCGAAGACAAGAAGGTAATGATATATTACTTTTTCAAATTTATGTGGACGATATTATTTTTGGATCACCCAACAAAACCTTGAGTGAAAGCTTTTCTACACTCATGCAAAGTAAATTTGAAATGTCCATGATGGGTGAAATGACATATTTTCTTGGTCTTCAAGTAAAACAAACTCCAGAAGGTATCTTTATAAATCAAGCAAAATATACTAAGAATTTGCTAGATAAATTTGGTATTAAAACCTGTAAGACAGTTGGTGTGCCCATGCAACCTACATACAGAATGGATCCTGATGAAGGAGGTAAATCTTCTGACCAACCTCATTATCGTGCTTTAATTGGCTCTCTACTCTATCTAACTGCCAGGAGACCTGATATTGCTTTTTCTGTTGGTGTATGTGCAAGATTTCAAGCAAACCCCAAAGAAAGTCATCTGGAAGCTGCCAAAAGAATATTTAAATATCTAAAGGGGACCATTAATCGAGGATTATGGTATCCTGCAGACGATGATATATCCTTAAGTGGTTATTCAGACTCGGACTTTGGAGGTTGCAAAATATATAGAAAATCTACTTCAGGTTCATGTCAATTCTTTGGAACTAAGCTCATTTCATGGTTTTCAAAGAAACAAACAAGTGTGGCAACTTCTACTACTGAAGCAGAATATATGGCTGCAGGTAGTTGTTGTAGTCAGCTTCTTTGGCTAATACAACAACTCAGAGACTACAATATTGTAGAATATAATGTACCTATATATTGTGACAGTAATAGTGCCATTGCCATCACACAAAATCCCGTTCTACATACTAGATGCAAGCATGTTGACATTAGGCATCATTTTATTAGGGATCATGTGGAAAAGAAAAATATTAGGATGGAAAAGATTCATAGTGATATTCAAAGAGCTGACATTTTTACAAAACCATTGGCTGAAGTGAGATTTAGAGAGTTATGCATTAGCTTAGGATTGATAGATATGGATTATATATGTATATAGAACTGTACTAACATTTCAGGTACTGATCTTATACCAAGAGGAAGATAAAGCAGAAACTAAGAGCAGTACATCAAATGCATAAAATTCAGAAGAGACAACCCCATGTCAGACCACTACTTTTAAAACAGGTAACAAGGTTACTAAAGTGACCTTAATCCCAATGAGGAAGCTGGTAAAGCTGAGGGACACTGAGAACACACATTAAGCAGTACATCTGCGATTTCTTAAAGATCCTTTGTTGACTCAGAACACTAAGTCACTTTAGCATAAACCTTGATCAAAGCCCAACAGATCCCATTGACCACCAACCCTCATGTTTTGGAGAATCAGCTCACTATTTTCCAATTTCTCAGAACACTCCCCATTCATCCCCTCAGAACATTCCTGTTTCAAGACATCATAACCAACCCACTCCACATCATTCCCCTACACAAGTTCATGATCACTCTACTGAACATGAATTTTAGCCTTCTTCTGTACCAATTGACATTTCTTCATCCCCTGAACCTGATTATTTAGCCCCTAAACTTGCTGGTTTAATGGAATATCCTATCTGTGATAGAGAAGATCGAATTAGGATAAATTTGAGATTGGCTCTGTTGAAGCAGTTTCATGGTTTAGATGAAAGCTCTGTGGTGTTTGAGAAACTTCTTAGGATTGGCACATGGGTGTATCTTAAGAGGAGTACTCTTAAAGAAAACCTAGCTATTATGGAAGGTATGGGTGGTGCTTCAATCTTTGATGATTGGGAAGCAGAGCAGATGCTTGCAGCTGATGTTAACTCCTTTACTGAGTTATTAACCCTAGAGTCAGTGGTGCAACTTGTTGAAAGGTTGACAGGATTTAAGTATTCTGTGGAAAATGTTGTCACTGCTGCTGCAGATGAAAATGCTGATAGTGTTATGGAAAGTGAAGAAAGGGTTGTTGATGAAGTTGAGAAAGTTGTTGAAGAGGATGTTATGGAAGTTGATGAAGCTGGTGACAATACAACAGAGGTGTTTGAGAACACTGTTGTACTTGAAGAGATAGAAGTTTTTTAAAATCAAGATTTGAATGCTGATGAACTGGAAAGTATGCCATTTCAGTTTGCTGAACCTGTCATTCCTGAAGATGTGCAGGAACAGATCAGAACAGTTCCTGTTGAGAAGGAATCTGATAATTCTAGCTTTGAATTATTGAGAAAGAAGAATGAAGAGCTTCAAGCCAAGTTGGAAGCTGCTGTGAGAATGTTTTCAGAAGCTACTGAAAGAATGAATAAGATGCATTCAGAAAATTCAGTTGAAAGAGTTATGGAGCATACAATGACTAAAATCTATGATCTCCATAGACTTCAAGAAAAGAACCTATCCCAGGTGTTGCATGCAAAGCTGGAACAACACTTGACTCCCTTGAAAGAGTGGCATGATGAAGCCAAAAAGGGGGAAGACAGGATAAGAAGAGTAATGGAACAAACTCAATCACAACAAGCTCAACTAGTTGTGAGTCAAGATGAATTGAAAGAAGAAATTGCTAGTTTGAATGAGAAAATCAAGCTTAGGAAACAACAGAAACAACAAAGTCAAGAAATTGTTGAGAAAAAGAAGACTGATGTTGCTAAAAGTTCTATTCAGAAGAAAAGGAAACTGATCTTGTCTGATGAAGAGGAACAAGAAGAAGAAATTGGTACAATTACCAGATCCAGAAGCAAATTGAAACATGGTGTTTCAAGTGAAGAACAAGAAAAGTTTGAATTGTTAAAGGAAAAGAAAGCTGAAGAAGCAGAGTTGAAAAAGAAGAAAGATAAGGATGTTAAGTTTTTAAGAACAAGATTTGATAATAGAGTTGCAGCTTTGAAAAGGAAAATGAAAGCTCAGAGAAAAGCTGAAGGAAAAGAGTTTGATAAAAAATTTCAAGATGAGAATTTTGTTGATTTTATAGTCCTAACTGAAAATATGGATTACTGGAAAAATCTGAAGAAGAAGTGGCAGATTGCAAACTTTATTGTGAAGAAGTTTGGTGATCATCTGAACAAGGAAGCTGAATTTGCTGATTTTGAAGAGTTCATGATGAACATAGATAGAGATTTCTGGGAAGATATCTCAAAAGTTGCTGCTCGTGCTGAAATAAAGATATTATGTCCTGAAGAACCAATTTGGGAACCTCCAAGACTTGAGAATGGAGAACCTGATTACAAAGAGATTGGTGACATAATTGCTGAGATCATCAGAGATGAAGGTATTACTGATCATCAACATATGATGGATATCAAAGCAAGGCTTTATGTTGCATTCAGAATCTGAATCTGAAGAAAGAAGATGAAGGATAAGCTCACAAGATAACATTTCTAACCTTAATCCTTGTTTCTATATTTTCTGTTTACTTCATATTTCATGATTGTGTGTAATATGTGCATTATTTGATCTGATTATGAATATGAATCTGGAATTTTGAATTGATGAATTGTTATGATAGACTACTGTTGGGATA
Organism: Galeopsis tetrahit; assembly: GCA_963675135.1. Taxonomy (NCBI): domain Eukaryota; kingdom Viridiplantae; phylum Streptophyta; class Magnoliopsida; order Lamiales; family Lamiaceae; genus Galeopsis; species Galeopsis tetrahit. The sequence continues at coordinate 34,298,298 of OY776127.1, forward strand.
TGAATCCTTGAAACAATGTTCTAATTGATGAAAGTATGTTTTGATGGCCAAAAGCAACTTAAAGTTAGTGATATATGTGGTTCCAAGTCATCTTAACTAAGTCATTTGATGAGAAACTTAAATTGAGATTACTGATCTTAATGCTAATTGAAATACGTTTACTGATCTTATTTAGTAATATTAAGAATAAGATTACTGATCTTAACTGAGTCATATGGAATAAGATTACTGATCTGAGTATGGAAACTGAGAATAATTTTAGTGATCTTATGTATTTGAATCTGAGTTACTGATCTTGTATACTTACTGATCTTATATGCTTACTGATTTTATGTGTAAGTTACTGATCTTATATATATTTACTGTTCTTGAATACTTACTGATCGTATATGAAAGTTATTAATCTTATATGGTTACTGGTCTTATTGGTTACTGATCTGATATATGAACTGTTAGGAACTAAGCTGATGTTTTGTATTGTATAGACAACTTATAGTATAGGACTTAGATATACTCATCTGTATATAGTTCAGTTGATGTATAGTTAGGTTTTATATATGTAAAGTTGTATTCTATTTGTATTCAGCAATGTAAAGTTCAGAACAGTAGTTTAGAAATAGATTAGAAGAAGATCAGAAGACTAATGAAGACTCAGAGAACTACTTCAGAATAAGAAGACTTCAAGAAGAATTGAAGATAAGCTTAGAAGAAATCTGGAGAAGTTTTGAAAGGTTTTAAGTTACTGTGCTGACTGACTCAGCAGAGTAAAATCCGAAGAGTAAAAATCAGAACAGTAAGTTACTGTGCTGATTTGGTGAAATTGAAGAATAAGTTTGGAAAGTTTATTTAAGGTGTAACTGAAGATTTATTGAAGAAATGCTGACTTGGAAGTTGAAGGAAGTTACAAAGTCGGTTACAAGAAGAAGTTACAAAAACAGTTTTAGAGTTAGTTGAGAGTTAGTTCACAAACTGCTAACTGTCATACTAAGTTCTATAAATACTGTGTGATCTCCTACTGCTAAGACTGACTGATCTTAAAGCGTTTACAAGCAATCTAAGTCTACAGAGCACAAGAAGAACTCGCAGAGTTGAAGGAGATTAAAGAAGAGAAGCCACTGAATTGAAGAGAAGAATCAAAGGCTATTCAAAGAGAAGTTTTACTTTTCAAGTTTAAGTTTGTATTGTTGTAAACAAGTGTGCTAGTTACTTGGAAAATTACTAGTAGATCGAAGATATACCTGGAGGTATAATCGATAAGATCACAGTCTTAATCTTGGGACTTTAAGCCACAAGAAACTCGAAGAAGAGTAATAAAACATCACAACTGGGATTGTGAGAGTGGATGTAGACTTATTGGTCGAACCACTATAAAATTTTGTGTTCTTTACTTTTCTGTTTGATATTTGTTTGAATTGTTTCACTAAGAACATTAAGAATTTATTAAGTAAAGATCTAAAGAAAAGTTGAGTATAAACTAGTAAGGCCCATATTGTTCTGAAAGTACTGATCTGAGCTAAGTAAGCACAGTACAGTACATAAGAAGACTAAATTCCGCATTGCATATTCTGATATTTTGAAAGAATTTTAAAAGTCTATTCACCCCTCCCCTCTAGACTTTTACTAGCTTAATCAATCTTAACTCAACTTTGGGACCAACAAGTGGTATCAGAGCAGTAGTTCTTTGGACTGCTGTTTCTTGATAACTTGCAGATCTTGAAGGAAATCTTACTGATCTTGCTACTCTTTCTTGATATCTGTCACTATCTGAATACTTGAAATCTATCTGCTATACTACTGATCCTATTTTGTCTAATCAAACATGGATGACACTAATGTGAACAAACTGCCTAAGTTCAAGATTGCAGATTATGACTACTGGAAGCTTAGGATGGAAGCCATCTTTAGCTCAACCCATGATCTAATGGTGTCTGTGGTGACTGAAGGACCAATTGTCATCATGGTGGAAAACACTGCTGTTCTGGATCCTTCTCAACCAGTTGGAGCACTGGTCCCTAAACCAAGGTCAGAACTGACTTCTGAAGAAATGAGACAAAACAAATTGGATAGTCTTGCTAAGAACTACATTTTACACACCTTACCAAATGAGTATCTTGGTAAAGTATTAAAATGTAAGACTGCAAAACAAATGTGGGACAAATTGGCTATTCTTTGTGAAGGTACTACACTGATCAAAGAAAGCAAGTTATCCACTGCTGTCCAAAGGTTTGAATCATTTAAGATGAAGCCAGGAGAATCAATTGATGAGTTGGATACTCGATTTACCAAAATTATGAATGATCTTGATGTATTAGGAAAGACTTATACTGACAGAGAAGTTAACCTGAGAATCTTGAAAGCCTTGGATGAAAGGTGGAAAATGGTCAAGATGATCATTAAAACCACACAAGACATTGATTCTTGGCCAGCAGAAACTATGTTCCAAACACTTAAGGCACATGAGTTTGAGTTAGATGAAGAAGATCCTATTACTGTGATTCATAAGGATAAGGATGCCTCTAAGGACATAGCTTTTAAAGCCTCTACCTCTAAGGGGTCTAGATCATCTAAGTCTAAGGCCTCAAGCATAAAAGATGAACTAGATAGTTCTGATCTTAGTCTGAAAGATCAGATGAGCCTTATGATCAAAAGATTTGATAAACTGAATAAGAGATATGGTAGGTACAAGAGATTCTATAAGGAAACTAAGGGTTCTAATAACAGGGACTCTTCTGTGAACAGAAGGGATCAAAACTCTTCTGAAAGAAGGGATGAGATCTCTAATGAGAACAGGAGAGATAGGAACTCATCTGAAAAGAGAGATAGAAAGTATTCTGATAAGAAAGACAGGAACTCAATTGACAAGCATGACAGGAACAGAAAGCATTCTCCTTCTAAAAGAACTTCTAACAATCCTGTTTGCTATAATTGTGATAAGCCAGGTCATTATGCTTATGAATGTCCTGATCTGAGTTCTGAAGATCGAGAAGAAAGGAAAGCCAGAAGAGATCGAAAATATGCCAAGGGTAAGAAGGCAATGATGGCCTACAATGACTCTGATTCGGAATCAGAAGAGTTACCATCGTCTTCATCTGACTACCCCTCTAGCAATGAAGATGAAGCCTTCATAGCAGATGATGGACTGGTAATGATGGCCAAAATAAATGATGAGGTATCATCTGCTAACTCTTTTCAATCTTGTAACAATTCTGACACTGATGAAAGTGATGCTGCTGTTAGCAGTGTAGGAAGTAGTCTTCATCATTCCCAAGGAGTGACTGAAGAAGACCTTCTACAAGCTAACAAAGCATTCATTGAAATCAGTGATGAGAATATATCTTTAAAGCAAGAAATCATTAATCTGAAAGAAGCTCAGTCAAAAGTAGATCCTAATATAGCTGTCATAAATGCAAGGCTATCAGAAGAGTTGTCCCAACTCCAAGAAAAGTATGCATCCATTGACAAACTATATCAGGGTATGCTTAAAACTCAAGCTAAAGAAACTAATGAATTCAATGATTTAAAGATTAAATGTGAAAAACTTGAAGAGCGCAATAGATTCTTAGAATCTGAAGTAGTGAGCCTAGATCGAAAGCTATCTGGGATGATTAACTCTACTAAGATTAATTAAACTATCTCAGACAGATATAGAGCTCCAAATGATAAAAGAGGAATAGGTACTGATCTGCCTAGTTCATCTACTTCAGAATTTAAGAACACTAATGGAGCTAGTACAAGTTCTTTGCAACTAGATAAAGGAAAAAAACCTATGACTTATGATGATGATCCAAAACTCAAAGTACATCCTAAATACATCCCTCCTACTACCAAGAATGGTAAAATGAAGAATGTATTAAGACCAGTACAGTCAAGACCATACCAGAAGAGTTATACTCCTCTGACCAGATCAGATCAGTCCTGGAATCAGAAGAGACAAACTCAGAACAGTAGGTCAAGACAAGCACAGGCAAGTTGGGAACAGCCTAGACCTCCTTTCATAAGGCAGTCTCAGCTGTATTCAACTAAACCTAGGAGATTTGTGCCTCATTATCATAACAAACCTGTTCTTTATCCTCCTCCTTTATCCTATAATATCATTGGTGAGGAAAGACCAAAACGCATCTATAAGCCGTATGGTCCACATGCTTTTAGACCATATTCAAACTATTACAGACATACTGATCTTACTGAAAAAGGGATAGAACCAAGGAAAGGCTATCTCAGAAAAATAGATCCTAAGTCTGCTGATAATTCTGAACTGGTTAATAAAGTACTGTTCTGTGATAAATTTGGAAGGAAACTGAAGAGGTCCCACTTATTCAAATCCTCAATGTTCATTTGGGTACCTCTCTCTACTAACCCCCAAGGACCCCAATAAACTAGGGTACCTAAATTATTAAGATCACTACCTTGCAGGATCGACTGGACTTATACAAGAAAGGTGGTTCAGTTGGTGAGACCTGGTACATAGACAGTGGGTGTTCACACCACATGACTGGTACCAAGACCTTACTTACTAACTATCATGAGAAGGAAGGACCAAAAGTCATCTTTGGTGATAGCTCAATAGCAATCACAAAAGGATTTGGATTCATAAAAAATGGAGATGTTGAAATCCAAGATGTCTCATATGTTGAAGGTTTGAAATATAATTTGTTATCTGTATCTCAATTCTGTGACAGGGGATACAAAGTTCAGTTCAAGACCAGAAGATGTGAAATAATAGATAAAATGACTCACAATGTTCTACTTGTTGGCACAAGACAAGGAAGTTTATACATTGTGAATTGGAATAGTTGTCCTAAGAATGCTTGTCTTATTACTAAGAGTCCTAAAGAAAACAGTTGGCTCTGGCATAAACGCCTCTGCCATCTGAACTTTAAGATAATCAACAAAATTGCTAGAGAACATCTTGTTGAGGGCATTCCTAATGAAATCTATTCCAAATCACAAGTATGTGATTCCTGTCAAAAAGGTAAACAGCATCTGACAAGTGCAGCCAGAACCCCTCAACAAAATGGTGTTGCAGAAAGGAGAAACAGAACACTAAAAGAAGCTTGCCGAGCCATGATTGCAGAAGCTATTAATACAGCTTGCCACTCCCAAAATCGAAGTGCTCTTAATAAGGTGCATGGTAAAACACCTTATGAGGTATGAAAAGGCAGAAAACCAAGAGTTTCTTATTTTCATATCTTTGGATGTAAGTGTTTCATACATAACAATGGCAAAAGTAAATTAAATGCTTTTGATGCAAAAGCTGATGAAGGAATATTCTTAGGATACTCTTCTGTAAGCAAAGCATTTAGAGTGTTTAATTACTCTACCCTATGTGTGGAAGAAACACCCCATGTTGTCTTTGATGAGAATGTGCAGGACTCTGCTGATCATCAGCTCAGTAAGAAAATTGACAAACTACAGCTTCAAATCAACAATGAAGATGATGATACAGGAATATATGAATCTGTACAAGCATATAATCCTTTCCTGAAAGTCCTAGATCAAGAGTCTGATAAAGAAAAGGTAATAGACAAAGGTGAGTCATCTAAAACTTCTGAAATACAAGAATTGAATGACTGCTCTCCTATGAACAAATCTGCTGATATAAATGATACTGATCTGCATGATAATTTGCATGATAAAAATGATGATAGCATTTCTGTTAAGAATAGAAGGACATGGAAGTCTGCTCATTCTACTGATCTGATTCTAGGTGATTCTAGTATAGGTGTTAAAACTAGAAAACAATTGTTTGATTCCAAGGAAGAACCTAGCAAGTCTCTATTTTGCTGGTGTTGTTTTCTATCATCTATTGAGCCTAAAACTGTGATTGAAGTTTTAAGTTATAGTAACTGGATTGTAGCTATGCAGGAAGAACTTAATTAGTTCACTAGAAATGAAGTTTGGGAACTTGTTGATAGACCTAGTAATCATAATGTTGTAGGCACTAAGTGGATTTTCTAGAACAAAAGGGATGAAAATGATCTTGTAGTTAGAAACAAAGCTAGATTAGTTGCTCAGGGCTACTCTCAAGCTGAGGGTATTGATTATGATGAAACTTTTGCCCCTGTAGCTAGACTAGAAGCTATTAGATTGTTCCTTGCTTATGCTGCACATATGAAATTTACTGTGTATCAAATGGATGTGAAAAGTGCATTTTTGAATGGTATACTTGCTGAAGAAGTGTATGTAGAACAACCACCTGGTTTTGAAGTGAATAGTCACCAAGTATACAGGTTAAAGAAAGCACTCTATGGATTGAAACAAGCCCCAATAGCCTGGTATGATACTCTTTCTCTATTCTTACTTGAAAATGGTTTTACAAAAGGCAAGGTTGATAGAACTTTGTTTAGAAGACAAGAAGGTAATGATATATTACTTGTTCAAATTTATGTGGATGATATTATTTTTGGATCACCCAACAAAACCTTGAGTGAAAGCTTTTCTACACTCATGCAAAGTAAATTTGAAATGTCTATGATGGGAGAAATGACATATTTTCTTGGTCTTCAAGTAAAACAAACTTCAGAAGGTATCTTCATAAATCAAGCAAAATACACTAAGAATTTGCTAGATAAATTTGGTATTAAAACCTGTAAGACAGTTGGTGTGCCCATGCAACCTACATACAGAATGGATCTTGATGAAGGAGGTAAGTCTTCTGACCAACCTCACTATCGTGCTTTAATTGGCTCTCTACTCTATCTAACTGCCAGCAGACCTGATATTGCTTTTTCTGTTGGAGTATGTGCAAGATTTCAAGCAAACTCCAAGGAAAGTCATCTGGAAGCTGCCAAAAGGATATTGAAATATCTAAAGGGGACCATTAATCGAGGATTATGGTATCCTGCAGATGATGATATATCTTTAAGTGGTTATTCAGACTCGGACTTTGGAGGTTGCAAAATACATAGAAAATCTACTTCAGGTTCATGTCAATTCTTAGGAACTAAGCTCATTTCATGGTTTTCAAAGAAACAAACAAGTGTGGCAACTTCTACTACTGAAGCAGAATATATGGCTGCAGGTAGTTGTTGTAGTCAGCTTCTTTGGTTAATACAACAACTCAGAGACTACAATGTTGTAGAATCTAATGTACCTATATATTGTGACAGTAATAGTGCCATTGCCATCACACAAAATCCCGTTCTACATACTAGATGCAAACATGTTGACATTAGGCATCATTTTATTAGGGATCATGTTGAAAAGAAGAATATTAGAATGGAAAAGATTCATACTGATATTCAAAGAGCTGACATTTTTACAAAACCATTGGCTGAAGTGAGATTCAGAGAATTGTGCATTAGTTTAGGATTGATAGATATGGATTCTGTTTGTATATAGAACTGTGCTAACATTTCAGGTACTGATCTTATACCAAGAAGGACATGAAGTAGAAACTAAGAGCAGTACATCAAAACTCAAAAGTCAGAAGAGACAACCCTATGTCAGATCACTAAAACAGGTAACAAGGTTACTAAAGTGACCTTCATCCCAATGAGGAAGCTGGTAAAGCTGAGGGACACTGAGAACATACATTAAGGGGGAATCTGTGATTTCTTAAAGATCCTTTTGTTGACTCAGATCACTAAGTCACTTTAGCATAAACCTTGATGTGATCATTAAATTAAACATATTGTTACTAATCTGTACTGTTTTACGCTTATATCTCATGAACTAACACTTTTACCAAGGTGAAACAGGCACAGAAGAGGAATTCTCCGTTGAAGGGGGAACTGATCTGATTACAGATTTGAAAAGTCTACTAATCTGATCTGATTACAGACTATAGCAGTCTACAGATTTATTCTGATTAATGAATTGACTTGTCTACAGAACTGTACTGATTACAAAGTTTCTTTGTCTACAGTACTGATCTGATTACAATTCAGTTATTCTACAGAACTAATCTGATTACTAACTAATCTGTCTACAGAAAGATATGTTTACTACTAATCTGTCTACAGAATTCTACTAATCTGACACAGTACTGATCTGAGGATTACTGTGCTGATATTAAAAAGATGAAATCAGGAAATTTGGGTACTGATCTGAGGATTACTGTGCTGACCCATCTACTAATCTGAAATCTACTGTGCTGATTCATCTACTGATCTGATTCCTAAAAAGGTTACTCAGCTGATCACAGTACTCAGCTGATCCAGATAAGTGAAATTTTCCTTATATACTAGTAAGAAAATGAAGAGAAATAGTTTTGGAAACTACTGTGCTGATTTGCATCAGAACAGTCTTTTGGTTTAGAATTCTCTAAGTCAAAAATTGTTCAAATTTTAGATTACTAATAGAGAAGATTAGAACACTCCTCTATTTCTAACCTAAAAACAGTGGTGTATTTATTAAACACATATTGGCTCCAAAATTAAGAATTGTACTAGAATATGAACAGTTCTTGTTAAACTCGAATTTCGAGACTTAATCCCAACCATTCGTTGTGATAATCTAATTCAATCCTAGCCCTAGATTGGTTTTGAATTTGACAAAAACGATCACTCTTCATCGTCTTTCTTACGAGTTCATTTCTGGAAATCTCATAACTTCATAACTACTTAAAAATCTGGTTTCTACAAAATTCTCAAATGGCAACTATCAATATTATCAATGAAACTAACGAAGTTGCAGGAACATTTGATTCAAATTTCTGGGTTCGCGAAAAGAGCATTTTTGTAGAAAATGCTGTCTATTTCAATGGCCGACACAATGCTGAAAATCAGGCGATTCTGACAATGTGCGAGGAGTGTGGGCTGAGGAAATTTCTGGAATCATCTCCACTCAATGTCTATGAATCGGAGGCAATGGAATTTTACTTGCAACTCAGAGGAGATAGCAATGGTGTTCACTCCATGCTTTCTGGGCATAAGGTCACTATCACAAGGGAAATCCTAGAAGTGATGTTGGATTTGCCTCAAGGTCCAGTAGACATCATGAATTACAAAGCTGGAGAGGAGAAAGAATGTGTAGGAAGGTGGTCAGGAGTTGAAACAGAGTCCTTGACTAATCTGAAGAAGGATGTTCTTCCTACTGGTCTGCAGTTTTTGATGGACATAGCAGGAAAATGCTTGTTAGGGCAACATCATAGCCATGATGCTTTATCAAGTACCAAGATTAGAATTATGGCTGCAATCATTGACAGAGTTCAAGGTGATTGGCAAGGATTTTTCTTGGAAAGACTGCTGATTGAGAAAGAAAAAGTTTTGTTCGATGAGGATACTATGGAATTTTCGATTAAATCGAAATTAGGGTTTGGAAGCAAGCTGAGTTTCTTGTTGCCTCAGCTGGTTAAAAAGCCGTATTGGAGTAATCCCAAGAAATTCCATCATGGGAAATTCTTGATGAAGAAGGAGTCTGTTCGTTTTGAACAAGAGAACCCCTTGGAACAACCTCAAGAACTTGAAGCACAAGAGTCTGGAGCTTCAATGTACCGATCTGAGGACAATCAACCTGAAGTTAGATCGAAGGCAAGGCATGATCCGAGCAGTATTAGACCAAGGAGAGGAAGGTCTGCTACAGCTGCCTCAGAGCCAACAGTCAGATTTGTGGAGACTGTGGTGCAATCAAGCTCAGAAGAGCAAGAGGTTAGTGTTCCTAGTCCTATTGCTGTGCATAAAAGAACTAAGACAAGAAGTGCTAGGAAGAAGTTAATTGTTGTCTCTCCTACCCCTTCAAACTCTGAACCAAGCCAAGCTGAAACCCAAAACCCCCAACCTTCATGTTCTGGACAATCAGAACACTATTTGTCTCTGACTCAGAACACTATTTGTCTCTGACTCAGAACACTCCCCATTCATCCCCTCAGAACACTAATTTTTATCCTACCCCAATTTCAAGTCCTCAACATCAAACTTCACATCAACCTTCACCACATCAATCCCCAACACAGATTCATGATCACTCTACTGAACATGAATTTGAACCTTCTACTGAACCAATTGACATTTCATCATCCCCTGAACCTGAATTTATTGCTCCTAAACCTGCTGATTTAATGGAGTACACTATCTGTGATAAAGAGGATAGAATCAGGATAGATTTGAGGATAGCTTTATTGAAGCAATTTCCTGGATTGGATGAGAGCTCAGTTGAGTTTGAGAAACTCCTTAGGATAGGCACATGGGTGTATCTTAAGAGGAGTACTTTGAAGGAGAATTTGGCTATAATGGAAGGTATGGGAGGTGCTTCAATCTTTGATGATTGGGAAGCAGAGCAGATGCAAGCAGCTGGTGTTAACTCTTTTCTTGAGCTAGTTACTCCAGAATCTGTAGTTCATCTTGTTGAAAGATTAACTGGAATTAAGTACACTGTTGAAAAGATTGCAACTCCTAATTCAGATGAAGATTTGTTTGTGGAAAGTTAAGAGAAAGGTGTTGATGAAGCTGAGAATGCTGCTGAAAAAGATTTTATGGAAATTGATGAGGATGTTGACAATGCAACAGAGGTGTTTGAGAACACTGTTGTTATTGAAGAAACAGAAGCCTTGGAGAATCAAGACTTAAATGCTGAAGAGATGGAAAGCATTCCAATTCACTCTACTGATCCTATTATTCTTGAGGATGTGCAAGAACAGATCAGAACAGTTCCTGTTGAAAAGGAATCTGATAATTCTGACTTTGAGATATTGAAAAGGCAGAATGCAGAGCTTCAGGCTAAATTGGAAGATGCTGTAAAGATGTTTCAAGAAGCTACTGACAGAATGAATAAGATGAATTCTGAACACTCTTATGAAAAGGTTATGGAGCATACAATGTCCAAAATTTATGATCTTCATAGATTACAAGAGAAGAACCTGTCTCAAGTGTTGCATAACAAGCTGGAGCAACACATATCTTCCTTAAAAGAGTGGCATGATGAAGCCAAAAAGGGGGAAGATAAGACAAGGAAAGTGATGGAGCAAACTCAGTCATAACAAGTTCAGTTGGTTGTGAGTCAGGATGAGTTAAAAGAAGAAATTGCTATTCTGAATGAAAAGCTGAAACTAAGGAAGCAACAGAAACAGCAAGGTCAAGAGATTGTTGAGAAGAGACCTGATATTGCTGAAAGTTCGATTCAGAAGAAGAGAAAGTTAGTCTTGTCTGATGAAGAACAGGAAGAAGAATAAACTGGTAGACTTACCAGATCAAAGAGCAAATTGAAAGTTGGAATTTCAAGAGAAGAGGAAGAAAAATTTAATGTTTTGAAGAAAAAGAAAGCTGAAGAAGCAGAGTTGAAAAAGAAGAAAGAAAAGGATATCAAGTTCTTAAAAACAAGATTTGATAACAAAGTTGCTGCTTTGAGGAAGAAGTTGAATGCTCAAAGGAAAGCTGAAGGAAAAGAATTTGATAAAAAATTTCAGGATGAGAACTTTGTGGATTTTATTGTTCTAACAGAAAATATGGAACATTGGAAAAATCTGAAAAAGAAGTGGCAGATTGCAAACTTCATTGTGAGAAAGTTTGGTGATCATTCGAGCAAAGAAGCAGAATTTATTGATTTTGAAGAGTTCATGCTGAACATTGATCAAGAGTTTTGGGAAGATATTATGTCCTAAAGAACCAAATTGGGAACCTCCAAGACTGGAAAATGGAGAACCTGATTACAAGGAGATCAACAACATAATTGCTGAGATTATCAAAGAAGAAGGAATAACTGATCATCACCATATGATGGATATCAAAGCAAGGATGTATGTTGCATTCAGAATCTGAAGATACAGAATGAAGATGAAGGACAAGCTCAGAAGATAACATTTCTTAACCTTAATCTTTATTTCTATATTTTGTGATCATTTCATATTTTGTTAGTATGTGTAATATGTGAAATACCTGATCTGATTGTGAATATGATATGATTTCTGAATTGATGAACTGTTATGATTGACTACATACTTAACTACTGATTTATTAACATTTAAGTAGTTTTGGCTTCATCAAAAAGGGGGAAATTGTTGGGATATGAATCCTTGAAACAATGTTCTAATTGATGAAAGTATGTTTTGATGGCCAAAAGCAACTTAAATTTAGTGATATATGTGGTTCCAAGTCATCTTAACTAAGTCATTTGATGAGAAACTTAAATTGAGATTACTGATCTTAATGCTAACTGAAATAAGTTTACTGATCTTATTTAGTAATATTAAGAATAAGATTATTGATCTTAACTGAGTCATATGAAATAAGATTACTGATCTGAGTATGGAAACTGAGAATAATTTTAGTGATCTTATGTATTTGAATCTAAGTTATTGATCTTGTATACTTACTGATCTTATATGCTTACTGATTTTATGTGTAAGTTACTGATCTTATATATATTTACTGTTCTTGAATACTTACTGATCGTATATGAAAGTTATTAATCTTATATGGTTACTGGTCTTATTGGTTACTGATCTGATATATGAACTGTTAGGAACTAAGCTGATGTGTTGTATTGTATAGACAGCTTATAGTATAGGACTTAGATATACTCATCTGTATATAGTTCAGTTGATGTATAGTTAGGTTTTATATATGTAAAGTTGTATTCTATTTGTATTCAGCAATGTAAAGTTCAGAACAGTAGTTTAGAAATAGATTAGAAGAAGATCAGAAGACTAATGAAGACTCAGAGGACTACTTCAGAATAAGAAGACTTCAAGAAGAATTGAAGATAAGCTTAGAAGAAATCTGGAGAAGTTTTGAAAGGTTTTAAGTTACTGTGCTGACTGACTCAGCAGAGTAAAATCCGAAGAGTAAAAATCATAACAGTAAGTTACTGTGCTGATTTGGTGAAATTGAAGAATAAGTTTGGAAAGCTTATTTAAGGTGTAACTGAAGATTTATTGAAGAAATGCTGACTTGGAAGTTGAAGGAAGTTACAAAGTCGGTTACAAGAAGAAGTTACAAAAACAGTTTTAGAGTTAGTTGAGAGTTAGTTCACAAACTGCTAACTGTCATACTAAGTTCTATAAATACTGTGTGATCTCCTACTGCTAAGACTGACTGATCTTAAAGCGTTTACAAGCAATCTAAGTCTACAGAGCACAAGAAGAACTCGCAGAGTTGAAGGAGATTAAAGAAGAGAAGCCATTGAATTGAAGAGAAGAATCAAAGGCTATTCAAAGAGAAGTTTTACTTTTCAAGTTTAAGTTTGTATTGTTGTAAACAAGTGTGCTAGTTACTTGGAAAATTACTAGTAGATCGAAGATATACCTGGAGGTATAATCGATAAGATCACAGTCTTAATCTTCGGACTTTAAGCCACAAGAAACTCGAAGAAGAGTAATAAAACATCACAACTGGGATTGTGAGAGTGGATGTAGACTTATTGGTCGAACCACTATAAAATTCTGTGTTCTTTACTTTTCTGTTTGATATTTGTTTGAATTGTTTCACTAAGAACATTAAGAATTTATTAAGTAAAGATCTAAAGAAAAGTTGAGTATAAACTAGTAAGGCCCATATTGTTCTGAAAGTACTGATCTGAGCTAAGTAAGCACAGTACAGTACATAAGAAGACTAAATTCCGCATTGCATATTCTGATATTTTGAAAGAATTTTAAAAGTCTATTCACCCCTCCCCTCTAGACTTTTACTAGCTTAATCAATCTTAACTCAACTTTGGGACCAACAACTACATACTTAACTACTGATTTATTAACATTTAAGTAGTTTTGGCTTCATCAAAAAGGGGGAAATTATTGGGATATGAATCCTTGAAACAATGTTCTAATTGATGATTGTATGTTTTGATGGCCAAAAGCAACTTAAAGTTAGTAATATATGTGGTTCTAAGTCATCCTAACTGAGTCATATGAAATATGTTTACTGATCTTAATGAGATATTGAAATCTGAGTTTACTGATCTTTTATATGTTTCCCTGATCTTATTGTGTTTACTGATCTGATATATGAACTGTTAGGAACTAAGCTGATGTTTTGTATTGTATAGACAGCTTATAGTATAGGACTTAATTATACTCATTTGTATATAGTTCAGTTGGAGTATGGATAGGTTTTATATATGTAAAGTTGTATTATGTTGTAATTGTAATCAGCATTGTAAAATTTCAGAACAGTAGTTTAGAACACTAGATTAGAAGAAGATCAGAAGACTAATGAAGACTCAGAAGACTACTTCAGAATAAGAAGACTTCAAAGAAGAGTTGAAGAGAAGCTTAGAAGAATTTTGGAGAAGTGCAGAACAGTTTTGTAGAACTGTGTTGACTGGCTCAGAACAGTAAAAATCAGAACAGTAAGTTACTGTGCTGAGTTGGTGAATTTGAAGAATAAGTTTGGAAAACTTATTTAAAGTGTAACTGAAGATATATTGAAGATATGCTGACTTGGAATTAGTTAAAGAAGGAAGTTACAAAGTCGGTTACAAGAAGGAAGTTACAACAAAAACAGTTTTAGAGTTAGTTGAGAGTTAGTTCACAAACTGCTAACTGTCATACTAAGTTCTATAAATACTGTATGATCTCCTACTGCTAAAGACTACTGAACAATTACTGATCTTAGAGAATTCAAGAGCAAGTCTACAAGCAATTTGAAGAACTCACAGAGTTAAGGAAATCGAACCAAGGAGAAGCCACTGAATTGAAGAGAAGAATCAAAGGCTACTCAAAGAGAAGTTTTACTTTTCAGTTTAAGTTTGTGTTTTGTAAAACAAGTGTGCTAGTTACTTGGAGAATTACTAGTAGATCGAAGATACACTTGAAAGTGTAATCGAAAAGATCAAAGTCTTAATCTTGGGACTTTAAGCCACAAGAAACTCAAGAAAGAGTAATAAAACATCACAACTGGGATTGTGAGAGTGGATGTAGACTTATTGGTCGAACCACTATAAAATTCTGTGTTCTTTATTTTCTGTTTGATATTTGTTTTATAATTGTTTAACCAAGAACAGTAGAATTTACTAAGTAAAGATCTGATTAAAAGTTGAGTATAAAACTAAAACTGGAAGTACTGATCTAACTCAGTAAGAACAGTACTATTCAGAACACTATTCTGCATTATAAACTCTGATATTTTGAAAGATTTTTGAAAGTCCATTCACCCCTCCCCTCTAGACTTTCTTAGCTTACTCAATCTTAACTCAACTTGGGACCAACAGAACTCAACATTAAAGCCTTTATCACAGAAATGACTTATGCTTAGCAAATTGTATTTGAGACCAGCCACATAAGATACATTGGATACCTTGATTTTACCAATTATCAAGGTATCATAACCTTTTGTTACTGCTTGTGAGCTGTCTCCAAATGTGACATTTGGGCCTTCTTTTTTAGTGAAATCAGTGAGGAGTTCTTTGTTTCCAGTCATGTGCCTTGAGCATCCACTATCAAGGTACCATGCTGACTTTTTGTTCATGCTCCTTATCTTCTTATGGCCCTTAGGTACCTCATCATCCTCAATGGCCATGTTGCACACATCATCATCATCATCACTGTTTGAGAACAGTCCATTAGAAGAGTTGAAGCTTTCAGCACTATCAGATTCATCACCAGCCATCATGGCTTTTCTGTTGGTGAATTTTCTATCTCTTTTGGTTTGCCTCTCTCTTCTTTCCTTAGAGCTGAGTTCAGGGCAATCATACTGGAAGTGCCCTTTCTTCTTGCAGTTGTAGCACAGACCCTCATCATCATCTTTCTTTGAATCATCTCTTCTTCTAGATGAGGAGGGTTCAGCTCTGTTGGACGTTCTCCTTTCAGAGTACTTGTCCTCTGATCTTTTCTCTTCTGGCTTCTTGTCCTCAGCTTGTGCTTCAGGAGAGTTGTACCTTCTCCTGAATTTGTTGTCTTGGTAGAATTTCTTGTATCTACCAAACCTTGAGTTGAGTTTGTCAAATCTCCTAGCCATGAGGGCCATCTCTTCCTTCATTTCAGCCTTGGAGACTGACTTTGATGATCTTGGAGTGGACTGCATTTCTGGTTCAGCAGTTTTGGCTTTGAATGCCACTCCTTTGGTTGGTAAGGAAGATTCCTCAGCTGGCTTCCTTCTGTTGAGATCAAACTCATAAGCTTTGAGTTCAGAGAAGATTTGTTGCATGGGCATGGAAGAGAGATCCTTGGTATTTTGCATCATCATAGCATATACATCCCACTTTTGAGTGAGACTTCTCAAGATTTTAAGTCAAACTTCTCTCTTGGAATACACCTTGCCCAAGGAGTTGATTTCATTCATCACATCTCTGAATCTACCAGCAAACTTGTCAATGGATTCATCTGGCTCCATTGAGAATTGTTCAAACTTCTACATAGCTACTTGGAGCTTGTTCTCCTTTATCTTTTCAGTGCCTTCACACATTTCTGCAAGAGTATCCCATATTTCTGCAAGAGATCTCATTCTAATTTTCCAGAAATCATAATTATCAATTGAGAAAATGGGTAACTTGTGATGTGATATATGGTTAACTAGATTGGTAGCCATATTGTCCAGCCCTTGAACAGCAGGAGGAGGAACAACATTCATGTTTTGTTCCTGATTTTGATCTTGGTTCAAGTTCTAGTTCTGATTCTGTTGCTGATTCCTATTGTTGCCTCTTACCATACACCTTCAATATAATGGTTAGACAATATGCACGATTTCAGAGAGACCAGTTCAGTGACCACACCAAATATGTGATTTTGAAAATCAAGATGGATTTTCAGAAGCAGTGGTATTTGAACCTGGCTATGATACCACTTGTTGGTCCTGAAAGGAGTATATAACAAGTGTATGGGGGGGGGAATGCATTTGTATGCAATTTCTTTTTGAAAACTTGATCAAACCAGTCTTCAGCAAGGTTGTCCTGGAGAACTCTGGTGATATGATTAACTCTTCTAAGATAATCACTCTACTAAGTACTATTGAGTACTTAGTTGAATAGCTATCTAAGTGAGTTATAAGTGCGGAATTAGTGGTTGACCCTTTAGTTTAAACTCCTTTTAATTCTGAAATCACCTTAACAGTTTATCCAGTTCAGGGAACTTGTCCAAATCAGGTTTTGCACACTTTGTGATATGTATCTTTGAAAGTCCAGTTTGTGTGCAGTGTTAAATGTATGTAAAGTACTTTGAATGTAAATCAACACAAGAGTTTATAGTGGTTCAGAGACTCAAGCTCCTACATCCACTTTCCCTAATTTAACAGGATAATTCCTTCACTCTTGGAATTAACTTGTTTTATAGTGCCAAGGTGCACTTGATCAACCACACCACTCCTTGGTGCCTTGATCCCTAGGATGTCTAGAGTCCTAGTACCCTTTCTCAACTCAGAACTGAACTGTTCTTCTCTCAACAGTTAGTTCCTTCCACTTTTACTACTACAACCTTCTCACTTTCTCACTTGAAAGGTATAAGGGTTGAAGTAAGGTTCCAACTAATGAGATATCCTTTAAAATGTAGATCAGTGTATAAGGATAGGATATCTCTCTAAGTTTGTATGGATATACAATGGGGTTCAGCTTAGAATGAAGTGTATGAAGACTAAGATAGTCTCTTTGAAGATTTTGAAGCTTCAGAGTAGATGTTCAGTTGGATGTAGATTCGATGCTTCAAATGGTCTTCACACTTGTGTATTTATAGACAAATTTGAGGATTTGCCCGTTGGAGAGGCAGCCTCAAATGTCTATAAATGTCTTCCTTGAAATCTTCAAACTGGAAGACAGATTCTGATAGTGACATGTCCTTAACTTGGGAAATAAACGGCTGTAACCACTTTGTCTTCATTCTGCAGCACTTTTCCCAAGGTCTGACTTCAAGATTCACTTGGTCAATCATGGACATGGCTTCTGATGATTAGACCTATGATAAGGACAAACTTCCTTATCTCTTGGACAACTCTGCTTATCAGTTTCAGTAGAGTTCACTTATCAGCAGTGTTGGCTTTTTAGCTCTTCAGAAGACTTCACTTGTTGGTCCCAAGTTGAGTTAAGATTGAGTAAGCTAAGAAAGTCTAGAGGGGAGGGGAGAATAGACTTTCAAAAATCTTTCAAAATATCAGAGTTTATAATGCGGAATAGTGTTCTGAATAGTACTGTTTTTACTGAGTCAGATCAGTACTTCTAGTTTTAGTTTTATACTCAACTTTTAATCAGATCTTTACTTAGTAAATTCTACTGTTCTTGGTTAAACAAATATTAATCAAATATCAAACAAAAAATAAAGAACACAGAATTTTATAGTGGTTCGACCAATAAGTCTACATCCACTCTCACAATCCCAGTTGTGATGTTTTATTAACTCTTCTTTGAGTTTCTTGTGGCTTAAAGTCCCAAGATTAAGACTTTGATCTTATCGATTACACTTCCAAGTGTATCTTCGATCTACTAGTAATTCTACAAGTAACTAGCACACTTGTTTTACAAAACACAAACTTAAACTGAAAAGTAAAACTTCTCTTTGAGTAGCCTTTGATTCTTCTCTTCAATTCAGTGGTTTCTCCTTAGTTCGATTTCCTTAACTCTGTGAGTTCTTGCTTGTAGACTTGCTCTTGAATTCTCTAAGATCAGTAATTGTTCAGTAGTCTTCAGCAGTAGGAGATCATACAATATTTATAGAACTTAGTATGATAGTTAGCAGTTTGTGAACTAACTCTCAACTAACTCTAAAACTGTTTTTGTAACTTCCTTCTTGTAACCGACTGTGTAACTTCCTTATTATTCCAAGTCAGCATCTATTCAAATATATCTTCAGTTACTCTTTAAATAAGCTTTCCAAACTTATTCTTCAAATTCACCAACTCAGCACAGTAACTTACTGTTCTGATTTTTACTGTTCTGAGCCAGTCAGCACAGTTCTTAAAACTGTTCTGCACTTCTCCAGAATTCTTCTAAGCTTCTCTTCAACTCTTCTTTGAAGTCTTCTTATTCTAAAGTAGTGTTCTGAGTCTTCATTAGTCTTCTGATCTTCTTCTAATCTAGTGTTCTAAACTACTGTTCTGAACTTTTACAATGCTGAACACAATAAAATACAACTTTACATATATAAAACCTATTTATACATCAACTGAACTATATACAGATGAGTACATCTAAGTCCTATACTATAAGTTGTCTATACAATACCAAACATCAGCTTAGTTCCTAACAGTTCTTATATCAGATCAGTAAACACAATAAGATCAGTAACTCAGTTTTCAATATCTCATTAAGATCAGTAAACATATTTCAGATGACTTAGTTAAGATGACTTAGAACCACATATATTACTAACTTTAAGTTACTTTTGGCCATCAAAACATACAATCATCAATTAGAACATTGTTTATAGGATTCATATCCCAACAATTTCCCCCTTTTTGATGAAGCCAAAACTACTTAAATGTTAATAAATCAGTAGTTAAGTATGTAGTCTATCATAACAGTTCATCAATTCAAAATTCCAGATTCATATTCATAATCATATTTAGATCAGATAATGCACATATTACACATACTAACAAAATATGAAATAAACAGAAAATATAGAAATAAAGATTAAGGTTAGAAATGTTATCTTGTGAGCTTGTCCTTCATCTTCTTTCGTCATATTCTGAATGCAACATAAAGCCTTGCTTTGATATCCATCATATGTTGATGATCAGTGATACCTTCATCTCTGATGATCTCAGCAATTATGTTACTAATCTCTTTGTAATCAGGTTCTCCATTCTCAAGTCTTGGAGGTTCCCAAATTGGTTCTTCAGGACATAATATCTTTATCTCAGCACGAGCAGCAACTTTTGAGATATCTTCCCAGAAATCTCTATCTATGTTCATCATGAACTCTTCAAAATCAGCAAATTCAGCTTCCTTGTTCAGATGATCACCAAACTTTTTCACAATGAAGTTTGAAATCTGCCACTTCTTCTTCAGATTTTTCCAGTAATCCATATTCTCAGGTAGAACTATAAAATCAACAAAATTCTCATCTTGAAAATTTTATCAAATTCTTTTCCTTCAGCTTTTCTCTGAGCTTTCATTTTCCTTTTCAAAGCTGCAACTCTATTGTCAAATCTTGTTCT
This sequence comes from Galeopsis tetrahit, assembly GCA_963675135.1. NCBI lineage: Eukaryota > Viridiplantae > Streptophyta > Magnoliopsida > Lamiales > Lamiaceae > Galeopsis > Galeopsis tetrahit. The sequence continues at coordinate 34,318,253 of OY776127.1, forward strand.
TAAAAACTTAACATCCTTATTTTTCTTCTTTTTCAACTCTGCTTCTTCATCTTTCTTTTCCTTCAACAATTCAAGCTTTTCTTGTTCTTCACTCGAAACACCATGTTTCAATTTGCTTCTGGATCTGGTAATTCTACCAGTTTCTTCTTCTTGTTCCTCTTCACCAGACAAGATCAGTTTCCTTTTCTTCTGAATAGAACTTTCAGCAACATCAGCTTTCTTTTTCTCAACAATTTCTTGACTTTGTTGTTTCTGTTGTTTCCTAAGCTTGATTTTCTCATTCAAACTAGCAATTTCGTCTTTCAATTCATCTTGACTCACAACTAGTTGAGCTTGTTGTGATTGAGTTTGTTCCATTACTCTTCTTATCCTGTCTTCCCCCCTTTTGGCTTCACCACGCCACTCTTTCAAGGGAGTTATGTGTTGCTCCAGTTTTGTATGCAACACCTGAGATAGGTTCTTTTCTTGAAGTCTATGGAGATCATAGATTTTAGTCATTGTATGCTCCATAAATCTTTCAACTGAATTTTCTGAATGCATCTTATTCATTCTTTCAGTAGCTTCTGAAAACATTCTCACAGCAGCTTCCAACTTGGCTTGAAGCTCTTCATTCTGCTTTCTCAATAATTCAAAGCTAGAATTATCAGATTCCTTCTCAACATGAACTGTTCTGATCTGTTCCTGCACATCTTCAGGAATGACAGGTTCAACAGACTAAAATGGCATGCTTTCTAGTTCATCAACATTCAAATCTTGATTTTCAAAAACTTCTGTCTCTTCAAGTACAACAGTGTTCTCAAACACCTCTGTTGTATTGTCACCAGCTTCATCAACTTCCATAACATCTTCTTCAACAACTTTATCAACTTCATCCACTACCCTTTCTTCACTTTCCATAACAACATCAACATTTTCATCTGCAGCAGCAGTAGCAACATTTTCCACAGAGTACTTAAATCTTGTTAACCTTTCAACAAGTTGCACCACTGACTCTGGGGTTAATAACTCAGTAAAGGAGTTAACATCAGCTGCAAGCATCTGCTCTGCTTCCCAATCATCAAAGATTGAAGCACCACCCATACCTTCCATAATAGATAGGTTTTCTTTAAGAGTACTCCTCTTAAGATACACCCATGTGCAAATCCTAAGAAGTTTCTCAAATACAACTGAGCTTTCATCTAAACCAGGAAACTACTTCAACAGAGCCAATCTCAAATTTATCCTAATTCGATCTTCTTTATCACAGATAGGATAATCCATTAAACCAGCAAGTTTAGGAGCTAAATATTCTGGTTCAGGGGATGAAGAAATGTCAATTGGTACAGAAGAAGGCTCAAATTCATGTTCAGTAGAGTGATTATGAACTTGTGTAGGGGAATGATGTGGTGAGGGTTGGTTATGATGACTTGAAACAGGAGTGTTCTGAGGGGATGAATGGGGAGTGTTCTGAGAAATTGGAAAATAGTGAGCTGATTCTCCAGAACATGAAGGTTGGTGGTCAATGGGATCTGTTGGGCTAGGATCAGAATTTGAAGGGGTAGGAGAGGAATCAACAAGTCTTCTCCTAGGTCTAGAGGCACTTCTTTCTTTGGTTCTTTTATGTAAAACAACAATACTTGAAGTACTAACCTCTTGTTCTTCAGAGCTTTCTTGCACCACAGTCTCAATAAAACGGACTGTTTGCTCTGAGGCAGCTGTAGCAGACCGTCCTCTTCTTGGTCTAGTACTGCTCGGATCATGCCTCGCTTTAGATCTTATCTCTGGTTGATTATCATCAGACCGATACATTGAAGCACCAGACTCTTGAGCTTCCGGTTCTTGAGGCTGTACCAAGGGGTGTTCTTGTTCAAATCGAACAGACTCCTTTTTCATTAAGAATTTTCCATGATGGAATTTCTTAGGATTACTCCAGTACGCCTTCTTGACAACTAACTGAGGCAACATAATACTCAACTTGTTTCCGAACCCTAACTTCGATTTAATCGAAAATTCCATTGTATCCTCATCGAACAAGACCTTTTCTTTCTCACTCATCAATCTTTCTAAGAAAAACCCTTGCCAATCACCTTGCACTCGATCAATGATTGCTGCCATAATTCAGATTTTTAAATTTGTTAGAGCATCCTGACTGTGATGTTGACCTAACAAACATTTTCCAGTAATGTCCATTAGAAATTGAAGACCATTAGGAAGCACATCTTTCTTAAGATTGCTTAGAGACTCTGGTTCTTCACCCGACCATCTGCCCACACATTCTTTCTGTTCGCCTGCCTTGTAGGTCAGAATATCCACTGGGCCTTGTGGTAAATCCAGCATGATTTCAAGGATTTCTCTAGTACTCGAGACCTTGTGCCCTGAGAGCATTGAATGGACACCATTGTTATCACCTTCAAGCTTTAAAAAGAATTCCATAGCTTCTGGTTCAAATACATTAATTGGAGATGATTCAAGATACTTTCTCAGCCCGCATTCTTCACACATTGTCAGAATAGCTTGGTTTTCTGCACTGTGACGGCCATTGAAGTAAACTGCATTTTCCACAAAAATGCCCTTTTCTCGAAGCCAAAAATCAGAATCAAACGTTCCTGCAACTTTGTTAGATTCACTGATAATATTGATAATCGCCATTTTAGGGTTTTTGTAGAAGATAGAGTATTGAGATTTTGCAGTAAATTTTGAGTTATGAATTTTCCAGAAATGAACTCGTAAGGAAGATGAAGATGAAAAGTGATCGTGTTTGACAAATTCAAAACCAATCTAGGGCTAGGATTGAATTTGTTTATCACAATGAATGGTTGAGATTAAGTCTCGAAATTCGTGTTAAAAGAAATTGTTCATATTCTAGTACCATTCTTAATTTTAGAGCCAATTTGTGTTTGATAAATACACCACAGTAATTAGGTTAAAATTAGAGGAGTGTACTAATCTTCTCTATTAGTAATCTAAAATTGAGCAATTTTTTACTTTAGAGTATTCTAAGACAAAATACTGTTCTGATGCATATCACCACAATAGTTTCCAAAAATATTTCACTTCATTCTCTTACTTGTATATAAAGAAAATGTACTTATCTGGATCAGCTGAGTACTGTGATCAGCTGAGTAAACTTTTTCAGACATCAGATCAGTAGATGGGTCAGCACAATAGTTTTCAGATCAGTACCCAATTTTCCTGATTTCACCTTTTTGATATCAGCACAGTAATCCTCAGATCAGTACTGTGACAGATCAGTTCTATTTTGTAGACAGATTAGTTCTGTAGAATAATTGAATTTGTAATCAGATCAGTTCTGTAGACAAAGAAACTTTGTAATCAGATCAGTTCCCCCTTCAGTGGAGAACTCCTCTTCTGTGCCTGTTTCACCTTGGTAGAAGTGTTAGTCCATGAGATATAAGAGTAAAACAGTACAGAGTAGTAATAGTATAATTAATTTAATGATTACATCAAGGTTTATGATAAAGTGACTTAGTGTTCTGAGTCAACAAAAGGATCTTTAAGAAATCACAGATTCCCCCTTAATGTGTGTTGTCAGTGTCCCTCAGCTTTACCGGCTTCCTCTTTGGGATTAAGGTCACTTTAGTAACCTTGTTACCTGTTTTAAATGTAGTGGTCTGACATGGGGTTGTCTCTTCTGAATTTTATGCATTTGATGTACTGCTCTTAGTTTCTGCTTTATCTTCCTCTTGGTATAAGATGAGTACCTGAAATGTTAGTGCAGTTCTATATACATATAGAATCCATATCTATCAACCCTAAGCTAATGCATAACTCTCTAAATCTCACTTCAGCCAATGGTTTTGTAAAAATGTCAGCTCTTTGAATATCAGTATGAATCTTTTCCATCCTAATATTTTTCTTTTCCACATGATCCCTAATAAAGTGATGCCTAATGTCAACATGCTTGCATCTAGTATGTAGAACGGGATTTTGTGTTATGGCAATGGCACTATTACTGTCACAATATATAGGTACATTAGATTCTACAATATTGTAGTCTCTGAGTTGTTGTATTAGCCAAAGAAGCTGACTACAACAACTACCTGCAGCCATATATTCTGCTTCAGTAGTAGAAGTTGCCACACTTGTTTGTTTCTTTGAAAACCATGAAATGAGCTTAGTTCCTAAGAATTGACATGAACCTGAAGTAGATTTTCTATCTATTTTGCAACCTCCAAAGTCCGAGTCTGAATAACCACTTAAGGATATATCATCATCTGCAGGATACCATAATCCTCGATTAATGGTCCCCTTTAGATATTTCAATATCCTTTTGGCAGCTTCCAGATGACTTTCTTTGGGGTTTGCTTGAAATCTTGCACATACACCAACAGAAAAAGCAATATCAGGTCTGTTGGCAGTTAGATAGAGTAGAGAGACAATTAAAGCACGGTAATGAGGTTGGTCAGAAGACTTACCTCCTTCATCAGGATCCATTCTGTATGTAGGTTGCATGGGCACACCAACTGTCTTACAGGTTTTAATACCAAATTTATCTAGCAAATTCTTAGTATATTTTGCTTGATTTATAAAGATTCCTTCTGGAGTTTGTTTTACTTGAAGACCAAGAAAATATGTCATTTCTCCCATCATAGACATTTCAAATTTACTTTGCATGAGTGTAGAAAAGCTTTCACTCAAGGTTTTGTTGGGTGATCCAAAAATAATATCATCCACATAAATTTGAACAAGTAATATATCATTACCTTCTTGTCTTTGAAACAAAGTTCTATCAACCTTCCCTTTTGTAAAACCATTTTCAAGCAAGAATAGAGAAAGTGTATCATACCAGGCTCTTGGGGCTTGTTTCAGTCCATAGAGTGCTTTCTTTAACCTGTATACTTGGTGACTATTCACTTCAAAACCAGGTGGTTGTTCCACATAAACTTCTTCAGCAAGTATACCATTAAAAAATGCACTTTTCACATCCATTTGATACACAGTGAATTTCATATGTGCAACATAAGCAAGGAACAATCTTATAGCTTCTAGTCTAGCTACAGGAGCAAAAGTTTCATCATAATCAATACCCTCAGCTTGAGAGTAGCCCTGAGCAACTAATCTAGCTTTATTTCTAACTACAAGATCATTTTCATCCTTTTTATTCTTGAAAATCCACTTAGTGCCTACAACATTATGATTACTAGGTCTATCAACAAGTTCCCAAACTTCATTTCTAGTGAACTGATTAAGTTCTTCCTGCATGGCTATAATCCAGTTACTATCACTTAAAGCTTCATTCACAGTTTTAGGCTCAATAGAGGATAGAAAACAACACCAGCAAAATAGAGACTTACTAGGTTCTTCCTGGGAATCAAACAATTGTTTTCTAGTTTTAACACCTTTACTGGAATCACCTAGAATCAGATCAGTAGAATGAGCAGACTTCCATGTCCTTCTATTCTTGACATAAATACTATCATCATTTATATCATGCAAATCATCATGCAGATCAGTATCATTGTTTTGCATTAAATCAGCAGATTTGCTCATAGGGGAGCAGTCATTCAATTCTGGCATATCAGAAGTTTTAGATGACTTACCTTTGTCTTTTACCTTTTCTTTTTCAGAATCTTGATCTAGGACATTCAGGAAAGGATTATATGCTTGTACAGATTCATATATTTATGTATCATCATCCTCATTGTTGGTTTGGAGCTGTAGTTTGTCAATTTTCTTACTGAGCTGATGATCAGCAGAGTCCTGCACATTCTCATCAAAGACTACATGGGGTGTTTCTTCCACACATAGGGTAGAGTAATTAAACACTCTAAATGCTTTGCTTACTGAAGAGTATCCTAAGAATATCCCTTCATCAGCTTTTGCATCAAAAGCATTTAGCTTACTTTTGCCATTGTTATGGATGAAACACTTACATCCAAAGATATGAAAATAAGAAACTCTAGGTTTTCTGCCTTTCCATACCTCATAAGGTGTTTTACCATGCACCTTATTAAGAGCACTTCGGTTTTGGGAGTGGCAAGCTGTGTTAATGGCTTCAGCCCAAAACTTCTGAGGTGTGTTGAATTCTGCAATCATTGCTCTGCATGCTTCTTTTAGTGTTCTGTTTCTCCTTTCTGCAACACCATTTTGTTGAGGGGTTCTGGCTGCACTTGTTAAATGCTGTATGCCAGACTTAGAACAGTAGTCAGAGATGTAACAGTTAATAAACTCAGTCCCCTTGTCACTTCTTATCTTGACAGTGGGTTGACCCTTTTCAACCTGCAACCTCTTTAATAGATCTGGAAGTAGTGTTTGTGTATCACTCTTTTTGTGTAGAAAGACTACCCAAGTAAACTTAGAATAATCATCTACTACAACCAGAGTATACCTTCTTCCATTCAATGTAGGAGGTTTGATAGGACCATGAAGATCCATATGCAAGAGTTCTAAGACCCTGCTTGTTGAAAGAGTTGGAATGGACTTAAATGAAACCTTTACCTGTTTACCTTTTTGACAGGAGTCACATATTTGTGATTTGGAATAGATTTCATTAGGAATGCCCTCAACAAGATGTTCTCTTGCAATCTTGTTGATTATCTTAAAGTTTAGGTGGCATAGGCATTTATGCCACAGCCAACTGTTTTCTTTAGGACTCTTAGTAATAAAACAAGCATTCTTAGGACAACTATTCCAATTCACAATGTATACACTTCCTTGTCTTGCGCCAACAAGTAAAACATTGTGAGTCCTTTTGTCTATTATTTCACATCTTCGGGTTTTGAACTGAACTTTGTATCCCCTGTCATAGAATTGAGATACAGATAACAAGTTATATTTCAAACCTTCAACATAGGAGACATCTTGGATTTCAACATCTCCATTCTTGATGAATCCAAATCCTTTTGTGATTGCCATGGAGCTGTCTCCAAAGATGACTTTTGGTCCTTCCTTCTCATGATAGTCAGTAAGCAAGGCCTTGGTACCAGTCATGTGGTGTGAACACCCACTGTCTATGTACCAGGTCTCACCAACTGAACCACCTTTCTTGTATAGGTCCAGTCGATCCTGCAAGGTAGTGATCTTAATAATTTAGGTACCCTAGTTTATTGGGGTCCTTGGGGGTTAGTAGTGAGAGGTACCCAGATAAACATTGAGGATTTGAATAGATGGGACCTCTTCAGTTTTCTTCCATATTTATCACAAAACAGTACTTTATTAACCATTTCAGAACTATCAGCAGACTTAGGATCTATTTTTCTGAGATAGCCTTTCCTTGGTTCTATCCCTTTTTCAGTAAGATCAGTATGCCTGTAATAGTTTGAATATGGTCTGAAAGCATGTGGACCATACGGCTTATAGATGCGTTTTGGTCTTTCCTCTCCAATGATATCATAAGATAAAGGTGGAGGATAAAGAACAGGTTTGTTATGGTAATGAGGCACAAATCTCCTAGGTTTAGTTGAATACAGCTGAGACTGCCCTATAAAAGTTGGTCTAGGCTGTTCCCAACTTTCCTGTGCTTGTCTTGACCTACCGTTCTGAGTTTGTCTCTTCTGATACCAGGACTGATCTGTTCTGGTCAGAGGAGTATAACTCTTCTGGTATGGTCTTGACTGTACTGGTCTTAATACATTCTTCATTTTACCATTCTTGGTAGTAGGAGGGATGTATTTAGACTGTACTTTAGGTTTTGGATCATTATCATAAATCATAGGATCTTTTCCTTTATCTAGTTGCAAATAACTTGAACTAGCTCCATTAGTGTTCTTAGGTCCTGAAGTAGAGGAACTAGGCAGATTAGTACCTATTCCACTTTTATCATTTGGAGCTCTATATCTGTCTGAGATTGTTTGATTAATCTTGGTAGAGTTAATCATCCCAGATAGCTTTCGATCTAGGCTCACTACTTCAGATTCTAAGAATCTATTGCGCTCTTCAAGTTTTTCACATTTAATCTTTAAATAATTGAATTCATTAGTCTCTTTGGCTTGAGTTTTAAGCATACCCTGATATAGTTTGTCAATGGATGCATACTTTTCTTGGAGTTGGGACAACTCTTCTGATTGTCGTGCATTTATGACAACTATATTAGGATCCACTTTCAACTGGGCTTCTTTCAGATTAATGATTTCTTGCTTTAAAGATATATTCTCATCACTGATTTCAATGAATGCTTTGTTAGCTTGTAGAAGGTCTTCTTCAGTCACTCCTTGGGAATGATGAAGACTACTTCCTACACTACTACCAGCAGTGTCACACAAATCAGTGTCAGAATTTTTGCAAGATTGAAAAGAGTTAACAGATGATATCTCATCATTTATTTTGGCCATCATTGTCAGTCCATCATCTGCTATGAAGGCTTCATCCTCATTGCTAGAGGGGTATTCAGATGAAGACGATGGCAACTCTTCTAATTCCGAATCAGATTCATTGTATGCCATCATTGCCTTCTTACCCTTGGCATATTTTCGATCTCTTCTGGCTTTCCTTTCTTCTCGATCTTCAGAACTTAGATCAGGACATTCATAAGCATAATGACCTGGCTTATCACAATTATAGCAAACAGGATTGTTAGAAGATCTCTTAGGAGGTGAATGATTTCGGTTCCTGTCATGCTTGTCAATTGAGTTCCTATCTTTCTTATCAGGATGCTTTCTATCCCTCTTATCAGATGAGTTCCTATCTCTCCTATTCTCATTAGAGATCTCTTCCCTTCTTTCAGAAGAGTTTTGATCCCTTCTGTTCCCAGAAGAGTCCCTGTTACTAGAACCCTTGGTTTCCTTATAGAATCTCTTGTATCTACCATACCTCTTATTTAGTTTATCAAATCTTTTGATCATAAGGCTCATCCGATCTTTTAGACTAAGATCAGAACTATCTAGTTCATCTTTTATGCTTGAGGCCTTAGACTTAGATGATCTAGACCCCTTAGAGGTAGAGGCTTTAAAAGCTATGTCCTTAGAGGCATCCTTATCCTTATGATTTACAGTAATAGGATCTTCTTCATCTAACTCAAACTCATGTGCCTTAAGGGTCTGGAACATAGTTTCTGCTGGCCAAGAATCAATGTCTTGTGTGGTTTTAATGATCATCTTGACCATTTTCCACCTTTCATCCAAAGCTTTCAAGATTCTCAGGTTAACTTCTCTTTCAGTATAAGTCTTTCCTAACACATCAAGATCATTCATAATTTTAGTAAATCGAGTATCCAATTCATCAATTGTTTCTCCTGGCTTCATCTTAAATGTTTCAAACCTTTGGACAGCTGTGGATAATTTGCTTTTTTTGATCAGTGTAGTACCTTCACAAAGAATAGCCAATTTGTCCCACATTTGCTTTGCAGTCTTACATTTTAACACTTTGCCAAGATACTCATTTGGCAAGGTTTGTAAAATATAATTCTTAGCAAGACTATCCAAATTGTTTTGTCGCATTTCTTCAGAAGTCAGTTCTGACCTTGGTTTAGGGACCAGTGCTCCAACTGGTTTAGAAGGATCCAGAACAGCAGTGTTTTCCACCATGGTGACAATTGGTCCTTCAGTCACCACAGACACCATCAGATCATGTGTTGAGCTAAAGATGGCATCCATCCTAAGCTTCCAGTAGTCATAATCTACAATCTTGAACTTAGGGAGTTTGTTCACATTAGTGTCATCCATGTTTGATTAGACAAATAGGATCAGTAGTATAGCAGATAATTTTCAAGTATTCAGATAGTGACAGATATCAAGAAATAGTAGCAAGATCAGTGAGATTTCCCTCAAGATCTACAAGGTTATCACGAAACTGCAGTCCAAAGAACTACTGCTCTGATACCACTTGTTGGTCCCAAGTTGAGTTAAGATTGAGTAAGCTAAGAAAGTCTAGAGGGGAGGGGTGAATAGACTTTCAAAAATCTTTCAAAATATCAGAGTTTATAATGCGGAATAGTGTTTTGAATAGTACTGTTCTTACTGAGTCAGATCAGTACTTCCAGTTTTAGTTTTATACTCAACTTTTAATCAGATCTTTACTTAGTAAATTCTACTGTTCTTGGTTAAACAAATATTAATCAAATATCAAACAGAAAATAAACAACACAAAATTTTATAGTGGTTCGACCAATAAGTCTACATCCACTCTCACAATCCCAGTTGTGATGTTTTATTAACTCTTCCTTGAGTTTCTTGTGGCTTAAAGTCCCAAGATTAAGACTTTGATCTTATCGATTACACTTCCAAGTGTATCTTCGATCTACTAGTAATTCTACAAGTAACTAGCACACTTGTTTTACAAAACACAAACTTAAACTGAAAAGTAAAACTTCTCTTTGAGTAGCCTTTGATTCTTCTCTTCAATTCAGTGGCTTCTCCTTAGTTCGATTTCCTTAACTCTGTGAGTTCTTGCTTGTAGACTTGCTCTTGAATTCTCTAAGATCAGTAATTGTTCAGTAGTGTTCAGCAGTAGGAGATCATACAGTATTTATAGAACTTAGTATGACAGTTAGCAGTTTGTGAACTAACTCTCAACTAACTCTAAAACTGTTTTTGTAACTTCCTTCTTGTAACTGACTTTGTAACTTCCTTATTATTCCAAGTCAGCATCTATTCAAATATATCTTCAGTTACTCTTTAAATAAGCTTTCCAAACTTATTCTTCAAATTCACCAACTCAGCACAGTAACTTACTGTTCTGATTTTTACTGTTCTGAGCCAATCAGCACAGTTCTTAAAACTGTTCTGCACTTCTCCAGAATTCTTCTAAGCTTCTCTTCAACTCTTCGTTGAAGTCTTCTTATTCTGAAGTAGTCTTCTGAGTCTTCTGATCTTCTTCTAATCTAGTGTTCTAAACTACTGTTCTGAACTTTTACAATGCTGAACACAATAAAATACAACTTTACATATATAAAACCTATTTATACATCAACTGAACTATATACAGATGAGTACATCTAAGTCCTATACTATAAGCTGTCTATACAATACCAAACATCAGCTTAGTTCCTAACAGTTCTTATATCAGATCAGTAAACACAATAAGATCAGTAACTCAGTTTTCAATATCTCATTAAGATCAGTAAACATATTTCAGATGACTTAGTTAAGATGACTTAGAACCACATATATTACTAACTTTAAGTTACTTTTGGCCATCAAAACATACAATCATCAATTAGAACATTGTTTATAGGATTCATATCCCAACATCACTCTTCCTCTTTCCACTTCTTCTTTGTGTTGTCATTTGAGCATATATGTCTTGGAAAAGTGGACTTGACCTCTTTCAGCATAGTTGTCTTTGAGAAAGATTTTGGTTCAAGTGTGCTGAGACAACTCTTCTGAAACACTCTAGTTGGACAATCCTTCTGAGCTTTGTGTGATGCAGTAGATTAATCCTTTGATGATGCATCTTAACTCATGTTGACATTTACTAGGTTGTCTTTAGACTGATTCTCCTTGATCAGCATACTTGTCCTTCAGCAGACTTGTGATCAATGCAGAAACTGAGCCTTTGAGGGGTTTAGAACATAATAAACTTATAAGCATGTGTTCCCCCTCAACTAGTGCATCTATTAGTCTAAGAGCTGTCTAACACATCAGCTTCTCTACTTGTCTTAGTCTACATGTTCCAACGGTCCTGAAACATGTTCATTCAACTTGACTTATTTACTTGGCATATCTCAGGGGGTTTTAGTATCATAATCAAAACTCATTTTATTCCCAACAAATCGTAACATAATTTAAAAAAAAAACTATCGAAATTAACTACAAATCTTGTTTTTTTTTATTTTTTATTTTTCTTCCTTCTCCTCTTTTCTTTTTTCTTCCCATTTTCAGTTTTTATTCCAAACTTCTAATGTCTTCGTTTTTTTTCCTTTTACATTTTTTTAAAAAATTTTCCTACCTTTATTTCCCATTTTTTATGTGTATTTTTTAAAATTTTAATACAAAATAATATTATAGGTATGATTTTATTATAGCCGGTAACACAATAAAGAATAACTACCATTAAAAGTAATTAGTAATATCTAATATAATAACAAATAATTTCAAATATTTAATTATATTCAATAATACCAAAAATAATTATTAGTAATACCACGAATAATAATCAATAATACCATGAATATTAGTAGTTAGTAACATTTTATACAATAACAAATAATTTCACACATCTAATTGTATTCAATAATACAAAAAACAATGGAAAATAAAGGCAGGAAAAAAAAAAGTAAAAGGAAAAAAAACGAAGAAATTAAAAGTTTGAAATAAAAACTGAAAATGGGAGAAAAACAGGAAGGGGAAGAAAAATTAAAAAGAAAAAAAATCAAGATTTGTGGCTAATTTCGATAGTTTTTTTTATATTATGCTTTACGATTTTTTTTCTAAAAATATGGGTGACTTGATGGTGAATCGACGGTAACTCGGTAATAACTCGACTACATATTGTAAATATACAAATTAAGGTTTATTTTATTATATTTTTTGTAAATTAATAAAAAGATAATATAGTCTTTTAAATGTAATTATTTTTTTAAAAATATTTTGGGGTGAACTCATAAAATGAGGGGTGCAGATAAACGTGGTAAAAAATAATTTAGGGGTGAACTCATAAAATGAGCGAGTGCACATAATCTTGATAAGAAAAATGATTTGGGGGTGAACTCATAAAATGAGCAGGTGCAGATAACTGTAGTAAAAACTGATTTTTGGGTGAACTCATTAAATGAGTGGGTGTAGATAAAATATAAATAAAAATTTAAAATTGGTGTGTACCAGTATCTTGCATGTACCCAAGTATCACCTTACAAATTAGGGTTGATTTTATTATATTTTGTGTAAATTAATAAGAGGATAATATAGTCCTTAAAATGTAGTTATTTAAAAAAAAATCTTTTGGGGTGAACTTATAAAATGAGAAGGTACATATAACCGTGGTAAAAAAATAATTTTGGGGTGAACTTATAAAATGAGTGATTGAAGATAACCATGTTTAAAAATTGATTTGGGGTGAACTCATAAAATGAGCGGGTGCAGCCGTAGTAAATAAATAATTTGAAGGTGAACTAATTAAATTAGTTGGTGTAGATAAATATAAATAAAATAATAATATAATTCTATTAAAAAAAATCTAATTTTACTATCAAATTGTTTAATTTAAATATTAATATTAATTTTAATGAAGGATAAAATAGTAAATAATAAAATAAAATTTAAATAATTATTTTAAAATATTAAAAAGAGATGACAGGTATCAAGTTAGAGCGACACATAGCGATACAATTTGACATCTGAACTATTAATAGTTCAGGCGACACAAAAACTATCCTAAGAAAACCCCGTGAAACATATGGATAAATATGTTTATATTTTGAGGGCAGAGGTTATGGAGGTGTTTTCTTTTTTTGGAGTGTGCAAATTGGTATGGGACAATCAAATAAGATAAGTGTGCAAATTTCCGTGGAATAGAGGGAGTGTTCATTATATAATTACATCTCCCACTCATATATGAAATTTAAAACTCAAGCTCATTTACTTTACACCTTTATACAATTAGAAAATACATTTTCATACAGGTAAATAAATCGTGTGACCCTGGAGAATATGAGATTTAATTTCATGTTATACACTATATATGAAGATTTCAAAATTCGTTATGCCTCATAACCTTTTCAATTTAACATCAATTGACATATCTCTTTCAATCCCTTGAACATAAGAGCATATGCAACCTTTTATCAGATCTACGTAATCATATTAAGTTCTCAACTCGATTGACCGATTAATGACAAAATAGAACATGCATGTTAATAAATACATTTTTCCTTTCACACTAATATCTCCATACTCTCACTATAGTTGCTTTCCAAGATATACACCACGTTGCCATATAATTCATAGTTATTGATAACATGATAAAGTAACAAGAGAACATGAAAGACAAGCCCTTAAAGCATTTAAGAGCTGATAATGGCCTTGAGTATCTATCAGTGGAGTTTTTCGAATTTTATAGATCAAAGAGCGTTACTAGACACAAGATCCTTTGAATCCTCAACACAATGGTCATTCTGAGAAAATGAATAGAACTATTTTAGAAATGGTAAATTGCATATTAGCTGATGTTAAGCTACCTAAAAGTTTTTAGAGTTAAGCTACCTAAAAGTTTTTAGAGTGAAAGTTGTTTTTTACCACAAGTAATTTGATAAATAAAACCCCATGTACTACTATAAAACCCAAGATGAAATGTGATATGGAAAGTTATATGACTACTCTAAGTTGAGAGTATCTGAATGTCAAGCCTATGCTCATATAAGGCAAGACAAGTTAGAGCTAATGGCGTTAAGATGCATTTTGTTGGGCTATTCTAAAGGTGTCAAGGGCTATAAATTATATATGGTGCCTTGAACCAGCCCACAAGAAATGTTGATTTCAATGAGAAAGTAGGGAAAAATATTTTTTTTAGTCCTATAAATTTAAGTGATTCTAAAATAAATCCTTTAAATTTTAACTTTACAAAATAAATTCTACATCTTATAAGTTGTTAATTTTAATCCTTTTTAAAATCAATTTTAATTCTTTAAGTTTAATAAAAAGTAAGCACTAAATAAATTTAAAAAGAATAGAAAATTGAAACTTGAGGAGGGGTCTCAAATTATATTCAAATAAAATATTTAACAAAAATTTATTTCCTCAAATTGAATAGTACAATTTAACATTTATTTAAAAATTTGAAAATATAAAACTTATTTAACAAAAAATATTTAGTAAAATAAAATAATTAAAAATCAACAAAATAAAATATAAAAATTATTATATAAATTATAAATAAATCTGCATTTTAGCAAAATAATAGTACCAAATATATTTAGTTAAAATAAGAATTGATTTTGATAAAAAAAATTATGAAGATATTAAATTTAATATAAAATAGAAATTTAAAATTTAAAAAATGAAATAATTCTATTTTTTTATTATATTGATAATTTAAAAATATAATGTAAACTATAGGTAAATTTTAAAAATAAATTTGAATATTTCATCATTATATCAATATAATTTACGGTGAATATGACATGGGTTGGAGTTTTTTAATACATTATTATAATTTTCTTGATTTATTAATATAATTTAGGCTTTATTAATACACTTTTCAAAATAAAATCTAGAAAAATCTATCCTTAATTTAATTTTTATTTTGGAAAAACGATGGGTGGTGGGGCGTATATTTTTTATTGAATTAGTAATCTAATATTTAATTTTTAGATTTTAGTGTATATATATATATATATATTTTAGATTTTTATATTTTAAAATTTTAAATTAATTAGGGGGAAATGGTGCAGTAGAATTCGAGCATAATTTAGATTTTACTGATGTTTTTATTTAATTTAAAAAAATATTTTAATGATGTTTTAAAACAAATTGTACATTAAAATCCATATTTTTTTTTAACTTAAAAGGACTAAAATTAATTTTAAAAAAGACTAAAATTAATAACTTATAAGATTTATGATGTATTTTGTAAAGTTAAAACTTAAAAAATTTATTTTGGAATCACTCAAACTTATAGGACTAAAAAAATATTTTCTCAGAAAGTGATGGGGTACACTCATAATGGAGATCCCCAAGAGTTTGATGGAAGGATATCAGATGAGAGTTTCTCAGTTGAGGACAAACAAACCATCTTGAGAAGGACGTCAATCCACCTAAGCTAGTATATTCTACGTGCCAAGAGGATAAGAACAAGTTTGCTCGTCCACCGATAGTAGAATGCTTAGTCGTTAAGTCTTAAGAGCTCATGTGCCAAATTTACAAATACATGTCATTCTCTAAAAACACAAACAATATAATAGTGATCTAATTAATAAACATAATTTGAATACCTACTACACCAGTCCCTTAAGATTTTTTGCATTTTTTTTGGTGCAGTGTTTTTAAGAAAAATGTGTAATGATTAAAATAATAAGGGGTAATTAATTTTATAATTTTTTTTAACAAGAAAGAGAGCTCACAATATCAACGGTCTAGTAAAAGTTCACGAGCCATCTCTCTAACCCACATAGGGATCTCTGCTCCACTCCAAGCTTGAGGATGTGGAGAGACAAAAAAAAGTGTGTTTAGCCAACTTATATGCCATTATGGTCTTTTTCCGAGGTAGGTACTGTAGGCTTTTAATTCTTCCATTTGCACGGCTTCTCTCAATTCATTTAAAGTATCCTCCTTTGGGCAAAAGCATTTGTCCACATGGTTACTGCTTGCTGCGACTGTTTCCATTGAGTCCGTGAATACTATCACCTCCGTGATCCTAATACCTCATAGTCTTTGAATTCCATTGATCACCGCCCGGGCCTCTACTCCAAGTACAGAGCCAGAGGGTGGTATTTTGTGGAAACCTACTGTAACAACCTGGTTGTTCATATCAAGCACGTCATATCCAATAGAGTATTGTTCTTTTTCATCATCGAAGTAAGCATCAACTATCAGCTTGCCTCCCACATGTTCTCTGAATGATGCCAAGTGTAATTTAAGTGCAGTATTTGCGGTTTGGAAATCCTTTACGAAAGCCTCAACCCAAATGTTTGGTCCTATTGCGAGGGTACATGTCCTTCCTTGCAGTATGTTTTGGTCGTGTTTAAGCGAACAACGATCTTTCCACACTGCCCATACTTCATACAAAAGCTTGTGAAGTCCTGAGTATTGAGTTTGACAACTACTCCACATAGAACTTCATCCATTTTCTCTCCTTTATGACTTTTCCAGAGATTCCATCTCTCATCCTCTTTCCATACTGCTCTAGCAAACGGGTAATACACCATGTTATATGCTTCATCCGCCTTGGGGTAGCCGCATAGGAAGCATTCTTATTGGGATATGAACCCACCCCTTAGGTTTGATTTGATTATGATGTAATTAGTTTTGATGGCCAAAACACTTAAATAATTTAGTGATCTGATAGGATAAGTTGAGATGTATAGAACAACTTATATATTCTTAGTCTAGTCTAAGTGAGATCAGTTGTATGTATATCTCAATTGATATCACATTTAGTTTTACACGCGCTCACTCAAGATTTGAAGAGTAGAAGACTAGAATACTAAGAAGACTTTGAAGATTGAAGGAAGACCAAGATTGAAGAATCAGATGAGAAGGTCCTTCTATGCCTTAGCAACTGATATGGACTTCCAGAGATATCTACTGATCAAAGCTCTCAAGAGTTAGAATGTTTCAGACGAGAAGACAAAGATAAAAATCAGATGAGTTGGACTCATCTGATAATCAAAATCAGATCAGATAAAGTATCAGACGAGATTGAGTACCAGATCAGACGAGTACTAAGATCAGACGTGTACAATACCAGCCGACTAGAATCTGCATGAAATAGCCAAGTGTAAATCTCTAAGACATTGACTTTCCATATCCAAAGAAGGCAAGTTCCAGATTTGGTGGAATCAGTATCAATCAAGAAACAATCAAGAGATTACGCTGCAATCAAGGATAATCACAACGACTAGTCCCTCCAACGGCTAGTTGATTGAAGATTAGTCCTATAAATACAAGTTCAATCCAATTGAGGAACACGAAAACTATACACAGTTATCAAGCTTACGAAGAACACACCCAACTGATTAAAGCAAAGAGCATTCGAAGAAAAGTTCTTCAAGCATGTTCTAAATTCATTAGTTTCCTCACCAACAAGAAACCGAACCACATATATTATTAGATATATCATTTTTTTTAGGCATAGTAGTTAAGAAATTTGTTGCTTGAACCATTAGTTGGAGATAAATCGAAACAATCCAAATCCAAACACTTTGGTGATTGCCCAGAGCTCAAAGTCCTCCATTTGGGACTCTAAAGGACAAGCCCTTTGATTTGGTGATTAAAGGATTAACATCACGAGCAGATCGTGAGAGTGAACGTAGGATCGTATATCCGAACCACTATAACTCCTGGTTTTATTTACAATATTGTCATTTCAATTCAGCATTCTTACTTCACTTATTATTCATATTGCATACTGCTTTACAAGTGATTTTAAAAGAAGGCCATCTAAGAAAGAATTCAAAACCAACAGACATCAGTCAGTTGAGTATTTAATTTGGCTAAAAAGGTTTTTCAAATGAACGAGTATAAACAAATGGTATACACAATTCCGCAATCCTATATTCAGAAGAGTGTTCAGTAAGTTGGATCAACAGACTTGCTAATCCAGCAGACTAAGCATATCAGCTGAGTAACCTCACACTCTGTTTAGAAAAAGTTTTAAAGTCTATTCACCCCTCCCCTCTAGACTTTAAACCCATTCACTACTCGTTCAGGGACCAACAATTCTGATTCGATCGGAACGTGTCGACTCGCTAGGTTAGCCTCCGTTTGGACGATACCTCAGTCTACTTTCCATAAGAATATACAAATCTTTGTTGGGATATTTAGCCCCCAGATCGTCCGCCATCACTGTTTTCGTACTTATTCATTGGATGGTCCTACCTGATCGGAGTTCGAGTCTTTCAATATCTTAGCTCTTCTGTATCCCAAACTAAAAGTGGGTTTGTCTTTCTTCTCCCATCTCCAATAACGCGCATCCATCTTACCCACTCCTCCAATCAGAATACGTTTAATAACATCAGCTTCGTATGGCAAGGAGTGGGTTTACAGTTTCTACTCGTCCCAGCTATCCCCATTATTCATTAAAGTTAATACTTTGACATTCCCGTCATATGAGATGTTTAATTGAATTCTTCCACTTGCGATAGAGGGTATCCAAGCATCCCATTTGATATTCACTGAATGTCCATCTCCTATTTTCCACATCAGCCCGTCTTGAAACATTAGCTTACTCCAGCAAAGAGTTTTTCATATATAGGACCCGTAGGTCCCGGTCGATGCATCCATAACATCTAAATACTTAAAGTAACGCGCCTTAAATACTCGGGCGACCAAAGAGTTCGGGTTTGTTATAATCCGCTACAGTTGTTTAGCATGTAACGCATATGATAAACTCTTAAAGCCCATACCTCCATACTCTTTATCTTTGCAAAGAGTCGCCCAGTCCTTCTAGTGAATTTCAGACATTTCACATGTTGCCCTCCACCAAAATTGGGCACACATTTGTTCTATTTCAGCACATAAGGAGGCAAGTAACCTGAAACATTACATGGCATAAGTCGACATGGCTTGAATTACTGCTTTTATTAAAACTTCACGACCTCTTTCCGAAAATTGGCGATTTTTCCAATGCTCGAGCCTCTTCGCCACCTTATCCCTGATGTAGCCGAATTGCATTCTTTTACCTCTCAGAGTAAAGGTTAGTAGGCCAAGGTACACGTTATGTCCTTGATACACAGTAATGTTCATGCATCTTTTAACGACTTCTTTATTGGCATGACTAGGGGTGGAAATAGGTTGGGCCACCTGACAGGGGCCTACGACCTAGTCTATTAAGGACCTTGTCAAGCCTAGCCTATTTATAATATGAGCCGGGCTAAGGCTTTTTAAAAAGCTTATTTAGTTAAGTAGGCTAGGCTTAGGCTTTATATAAGGTCTTATAAGCCTAACAAATCGACCTATTTAAGATTATATATTATATATATATGTATATTCATATATATTTTATAATAAATAATTCTTAAAATTTAGTACTAACATTAATATTATATTAAATTAAAGCAAGCTAAATTTATTTTAGTACTTGAGAGATCGTTATAATGTTTGTATTTACACTCATCGTGGTAATGCATTTGTTTTGGTCGTGAATTTTATTTACAACTTTGAATATTGATCTGTGTTTCATATTGACCATATTTTAATAGGTTTCTAAAAGGCTCGTAGGCTTGGCCTATTTACTTAAAAGGACAGGTCAAAGATATAAAAAAAACATATCATAGATAATAGGCTAGGCTTAGGCCCAATATTTATAAATCAGGCCCAAACTTTTTTATGTAAAGCCTAGCCTAGCCCAACTTATTTCCATGCACTCTATTGGCATCACTCGTCTTGGTGCTAAAGATGAGGGTCGACTTGTCCAAGTTCACCATTTGACTCGATGCCCTTTCTTATGTTGTCAAACACTCCTTGATGTGCTCACAGTTCCCTTGGGAAGCCTAAAAGAACGTGAGACTGCCTTCAACAAAGAAGAGATGCATGATCATGGGCGCACCCCTTGCAATAGATACCCCCCCCCCCCCCGAACATGACCCTGATTGGCTGTTTGTATGATAAGTGAAGACAAGCATTGCAAACAAAGAACAAATAGGCAGGGTGATAAAGGGTCACCTTGCTTAAGCCCATGTGTTGGGGTCACCTTTTCGCATATTTCCCCATTCACATTAAAGGAGTAAGAGTCTAATTGGACATAATTCATGACCAGTTTATTCCACTCTGAATCAAACCCCATTCTCTCCATGATCGCTTCTATGTAGCACCATTCAACCTGATTGTACGTGTTGGGATATGAATCCTAATATAAAGTCCTAATTGATGAAAAGATAAGTAGTTTTGATAAGCCAAAAGTGGACTTGAATATTTCTAAGTGTGGACTGATCTAGTTATGGAAGTCGTATTGTGACAAGATCAGTAGAGTACAAAATAAGTAAAGAGAAGTCTGAAGAATTGTCTAAGTATGGAAGACTAGACAAGTGCACATTAAAGAAGGAAAACTGTTAAGTCAGAAACGCGTATGAAGGAAGTTATTGAAGAGTTAGTTATGGAATAACTAATTAACTGAAGAAACGTGTTGATGGATAAGAAGAAATAGTTAAGAGTTAGTTATTAAGAAAGTTAGTTGGATAACAAACTGTTCTTGATGTTCAGAAGTCTATAAATACTTCAAGGTATTCTACGATTCAAGACTACTGATACACTACTGAAAGACTACTGCTAGTAAGAGATTTGAAGCGTTTTAAGGAGATATTCAAGAGAAGAAAGAAAAACTCGCAGAGTTAAATTCAGAAAGTTGAAGCCAGAAGACAAGTCAAACTCAAGAAGGCTACCACTGGATTAAAGAGAAGTTTTACTTTTAATAGTTTTTGTTCAAGTTGCTAGTTGCTTGTAAAATAGCTAGTTAGATCGAAGAAACACTTGGAAGTGTTATCGATAAGATCAAAGTCTTATATCTTGGGACTCTAAGCCATAAGAACACACTACTCGAAGAGAAGAGTAATAAAATTTCGCAACTGGAGTTGTGAGAGTGGATGTAGACAAGTTGTCGAACCACTATAAATCTTGTGTGTTTGTTTACTTTACTGTTTTATTTGTTGTTTAGTTGATTACTTATTTAATTGATTAAAAATTGCATCTAGAAAAGACAAGTTAAGTGTTCATACAGAAGTTCAATTCGAAATTAGTTGAGTATAAATTGTTGGGCTCAATATAATCTAATAAATTTCGCATAAGTGTACTTTAATATATTGAAAGATTTTGAAAAGTCTATTCACCCCCCTTTAAACATTTTCCTAGCTTACTCAATATTATTAACTCAACTAGGGACCTACAAGTGGTATTAGAGCAGTAGTTCATTGGACTGATGTTTCTTGATTACCCCTACGCACTTTGAGGGAAGTCCTGGTTCTTGATTGTACTTGCTATTATCACCGTTCTTGAAATCTTTGTATCTTTGATTTTCTTGCTACATTTTGATACTAATCTTCTTGAAATTATGACAATGGAAATTAGTGCTAATAAACTACCCAAGTTCTCTGTTCGGGACTACGATTACTGGAAACTGAGGATGGAAGCCATTTTCAGCTCAACTCATGATTTGATGGTGTCTGTTATTAAAGAAGGACCAGTCGTGACGATGGTTCAAAACACTGCTGCCTTGGACCCGTCTAAAGCTGTTGGCGTGCTCGTCCCTAAACCCAGGTCTGAACTCACTTCTGAGGAAATGAGGCAAAACAACTTGGACAGTTTAGCAAAGAATTACATTTTACATACCCTTCCCAACGAGTATCTGGGAAAAGTATTAAAATGCAAGACTGCTAAAGAGATGTGGGATCGACTTGTTGTGATTTGTGAAGGGACCACCCTGATCAAGGAAAACAAGTTGTCCACTACTGTTCAGAGGTTCGAATAATTTAAGATGAAGGCTGGTGAAAATATTGACCAGTTAGATACTTTTTTCACATGTGTTATGAATGATTTGGAAGTGCTTGGTAAGTCTTATACGAATCGTGAAATTAATTTGAGATTTCTAAAGAGTCTTGATGCTAGATGGAAGATGGTCAATATGATCATCAAGAATACTCAGGATATTGATGAATGGACTACTGAGACAATTTTCCAAACTCTTAAGGCACATGAGTTCGATCTAGATGAGGATGATCCTATAGCCAGTAGTGATAGAGAGAATGCTGTGTCGAAAAATGTTGCTTTTAAGTCTACTTCGTCTAAGAGCTCTAGAATAGACAGGTCTAAGTCTAAGACTAAGTCTGCTAGCATAAAAGATGAGTTAAATAAGATTGATCTAAGTTTGAAAGATCTGATGAATTTTATGGTTAGGAAGTTCGACAAACTGAACAAGCGATATGGTAGATATAAGCGCTTTTACAAAGACTTTAGAGGTTCTGGTAACAAGGACTCGTCTGAGACCAGACGAGATCAAAACTCTTCTAAAAGGAGAGCTGAGGTCTCGAAAAGAAACAAACGAGATAGGAACTCTGAGGATAGGAAGATTAGACGTTCTGATGGACGAGACAAGAGAAGGGATGATTCTCCTGAGAAAAAGTCTACTAACGATCTACTTTGTTATAACTGTGAGAAATCAGGTCATTACATTTACGAATGTCCGGACCTGAGCACTGATGATCGAAAGTTACGTAAAGCAAGACGTGAACGAAGATACAACAGGGGTAAGAAGGCAATGATGGCTAATGATGACTCTGAAACAGATTCAGACGAGTTGCCTTCGTCTTCATCTAGTTACCCTTCTGATCATGATGAAGTAGAAGCGTTCATAGTGGATGATGGCCTATGCTGCATGGCGAAGATCGAACAAGAGGTATCATCTGCTACATCTTTCCAATCATGTGATGAATCAGATTCTGATGAAAGTGATACTGTCGATAGTGGAGTAGGGAGTAGTCTTCAGTACTCTACTTGAGGGGATTCATAGAAGACCTCATAAGGAGTCAGCGACTAGAACATCACTTTAAAATAAGAAATCATTGATCTTAAGGAAGTTCAGTCAAAAGTAGATCCTAATATAACAGTCCTAAACGAACGCTTGACAGAAGAGTTGAGAAAACTCAAAGACAAGTGTGCGTTGATAGACAAGTTGTATCAAGACCTACTTAAGACATATGCTACTGAGACGAATGAATTCAAAGTTTTAAAGAACAAGTGCAAAAAGCTTGAAGAACGCAATAAGTTCTTAGAGACTGAGGTCGTAAATCTAGACCTTAAACTTACTGACTTGGTTAAATCCTCAGTGATTAATCAAAAACTGTCAGATAGGTATAGGGCTCCAGATGACAAGGCAGGGTTGGGTACATATACACCTGACTCGCCTACTCAAGTCATTGAGAACCCTACTGATGTTGGTTCAAGTGTTTTAACAAATGATAAAGGCAAAAGACCAATGGAATACAATATAGGAACTACATCTAATGGTGTTGTACACAAACAGACTAGAGTTAACACTCCGATTACCAAAGGTGGTAAAAAGAATGCTAAAAACAGACCTGTTCCGTTTAGAACAAGTCAAAAGAGGACCACTAGTCGTAGACGACCAAACCAGGTCAGATACGAGGACTGGTATCCTGAAGAGACAAGTTCTAGACAAGCACAGACTAGACGGAAAGAGCCTAGACCTCCATTCATAAGGCAGTCTCAGCTCTACTCGTCTAGGCCTAGGAAGGTTGCTCCAAAATATCGTATTCAACTTGTCTTATATCGTCCACCTGTATCATACGACATCTAAGGAGAGGAAAGACCTAAACATGTATATAAACCGTATGGCCCAAATGCATACAAGCCCTAATCTGACTATCAAAGGCCCATGCCTACTCAAGTAGAGGTTAAGTCGAAAGGCTACCTCAGACGAGTAGACCCAAGGTCTGATGATAGGCCAGACAAGGACAACAGGGTCTTATTCTGTAACAAGTATGGTAGAAAGCTTAAGAGGTCCAACTTATTCAAAACTCCTATGTATATTTAGATTCCTAAATTATTAAATATCATCATTGCAGGGTTGACTCGACTTGTATAAGAAGGGTGGCTCAGTAGGAGAAACTTGGTACATTGATAGTGGTTGTTCGCACCACATAACGGGTACTAAGGCTCTTCTATCGAGCTATTGCGAGCAAGAAGGACCCAGGGTTATATTCGGTGATAGCTCTATGGCTATTACAAAAGGCTTTGGCTACATCAGAAATGGAGATGTAGAGATACAAGACGTATCCTACGTAGAAGGTTTGAAATATAATCTATTATCTGTTTCACAATTCTGTGATCGTGGTTACAAAGTGCAGTTTAAAAGCTAAAAGTGCGAAATCATAGACAAGAGGACTCATAGTGTACTGCTCGTCGGCATAAGACAAGGCAGTGTATACATTGTGAATTGGAATAGCTGTCCACGGGATACTTGCCTTCTTGGTAAGAACCCTAAAGAGGCCAGTTGGCTTTGGCATAGAGACCTTTGTCACATGAACTTTAAGGTGATTAATAAGATTGCAAGAGACTACCTTGTGGAAGGTATACCTAACGAAATCTATTACAAGTCACATGTATACGATGCTTATCAGAAAGGTAAACAGGTAAAAGGTTCATTTAAATCTATTCCAACTCTCTCAACAAGTAGAGTTCTAGAACTACTACATATGGACCTACATGGCCTAATTACTCCTCCAACCTTGAACGGTAGAAGGTACACGCTTGTTGTGGTAGACAACTATTCTAAGTTCACTTGGGTAGTCTTCTTACATAAGAAGAGTGATACACAAACTCTCCTACCTGATCTATTGAAGAGGATATAAGTTGAGAAGAATCAGTCCATTGTCAAGATCCGTAGTGACAAGGGTACTGAGTTCATTAATTGTTATATCAAAGATTTTTGTTCTAAACGTGGTATCCAGTACCTTACTAGTGCAGCAAGGACAACTCAACAAAATGGTGTAGCTGAGCGTCGGAATAGAACTCTTAAGGAGGCCTGCAGAGCCATGCTGACTGAGTATAACACTCCTCAAAAGTTTTGGGTAGAAGCGATCAATACTGCATGCCACTCCCAGAACAGAAGCGCTATCAATAAAGCACTAGGTAAGACACCCTACGAGGTATGCAAAGGTCGAAAACCCAGAATTTCTTATTTTCATATATTTGGTTGTAAGTGCTTCATCCATAACAATGGGAAGAGTAAGTTGAATGCATTCGATGCTAAAGCAGATGAGGGGATATTCTTAGGATACTCCTCGACTAGCAAGACATTCAGAGTTTTCAACTACTCAACTCTATGTGTGGAAGAAACACCACATGTTGTTTTCGATGAATCTCGATAGGACTCATCTACCGACCAGATCAGTAAGAAAGTAACCGATCTATCAATCGAAAATGATAAAGAATCAGATGTATACGAATCTGTTCAAGCCTACAATCCATTTATGAAAGCCCTCGAGTCAGATGATAAGGAGAAGGTAAGTGCTCAAGGTAAGTCCACTAGACCAGTTGACATGCCTGCGCTAGTCGACTCGTCTACTCCTAATAAATCTGTTGATACGAATGATGTTGAAATGCATGATGCTGTAGTTGATTTAGATGATGATAATATACATGCTAAAACTAGAAAAACATGGAAATCCGCTCATAACACTGAAAATATCATTGGTGACTCTACTGTTGGTGTAAAGACTAGACGACAACTCTTTGAGTCGCAAGAACAGCCAAGTCCATCTATGTTTTGCTGATGTTGTTTCCTCTCATCTATCGAGCCTAAACCGTTAATGAGACATTGGCTGATAGTAATTGGATCATCGCTATGTAATACGAGTTGAACCAGTTTGTTCGAAACGACGTCTGGGAACTTGTTGATAGGCCAGAACACCATAATGTAGTTGGCACACGATGGATTTTCAAGAATAAGAAAGATGAGAATGATGTAGTCGTAAGAAATAAGGCTAGACTAGTAGCCCAAGGCTATTCACAAACTGAAGGCATAGATTATGATGAAACTTATGCACCTGTTGCTATACTAGAAGCCATTCGATGGTTTCTTGCATATGCTTCTTATATGAAGTTTATTGTATATCAAATGGATGTTAAAAGTGCATTTCTTAACGGTATTCTTGCGGAAGAAGTGTATGTAGAACAACCTCCAGGTTTCGAGGTGAAAGGCAATCAAGTGTACAAGTTGAAGAAAACCTTATACGGACTTAAACAAGCTCCAAGAGCATGGTACGACACTCTTTCCCTATTTCTATTAGAAAATGGTTTTACCAAGGGCAAGGTCGATAGAACCTTGTTCAGAAGACAAGAAGGTAAGGATATCCTACTTGTTCAAATTTACGTGGATGATATCATTTTTGGTTCACCCAACAAAAAACTGAGTAAAAGTTTTTCAACACTCATGTAAAGTAAGTTTGAAATGTCAATGATGGGGGAAATGACTTATTTTCTTGGACTTTAAGTAAAACAAACTCCTGATGGGATTTTCATAAATCAAGCCAAGTATACTAGAAATCTACTAGACAAGTATGGTATTAAAACTTGCAAATCTTCTGGAGTACCAATGCTACCTACCTACAGGATGGATCTAGACGAGAACGGTAAATGTGCTGACTAATCATATTATCGTGGTCTTATTGGTTCATTATTGTACTTGAGTGCTAGTAGACCTGATATTGCATTTTCTGTTGGTGTATGTGCTCGATTTCAAGCAAATCCAAAAGAGAGTCATATGGAAACCACTAAACGGATACTTAAATATTTGAAAGGAACCATCAATCGTGGTATATGGAATCCTTCGAATGATGATTTATCTCTAAGTGGCTACTCTGATTTTGGTGGCTGTAGAATAGATAGGAAATCTACTTCTGGTTCTTGTCAATTTCTAGGCACTAAGCTTATTTCATGGTTTTCGAAAAAGCAGACTAGTGTAGCTACCTCTACTACTGAAGCCGAGTACATGGCTGCCGGTACCTACTGTAGTCAACTACTTTGGCTCATTCAACAACTTAGAGACTATAATATCTGTGAATCAAATGTTCCTATATTTTGTGACAGTAACAGTGCTATTGCTATTACACAAAATCCTGTTTTGCACACACGTTGTAAGCATGTTGATGTGAAACATCATTTTATACGTGATCATGTTGAAAAGAAAAATATTCGCATGGAGAAGATTCACACTGATATTCAAAGAGCTGATATCTTTACGAAACCATTAGCTGAAGCTCGCTTTAGAGAATTATGCATTAGTCTAGGACTAATTGATCTTGACCCTACCTGTATATAGCTGTGTACTAACCAGACAGGTACAACACAAAGAAGTAAGGAGAACAAACAAGTTACCACAGAAACAGAACACTCGTCTACTCGTCAACAAGTCAGGTAAACAAGGTCAGAGAAGATGACCAAACAACCCGATGAGGAAGCTGGTAAAGCTGAGGGTAATACTAAGGGAATAAACATTTAAGGGGGAATCTATGATTTCTTAAATATCCTTATATTGACTCTTAAGTTTGTTAAAAGTTATCTTGATCGAAACCTTGAGTTCTGCATTTGATAGATATTCATTGTAATTATTCTACTCTACAACTTGTATCTACTCTCATTCGTCGCATAAGATGAGACAGGTAGATGTTAATGATCGTCATTCAGACAGACAAGCACAGTCGAAGGGGGAACTCGTCTGGTGCAGATGAAGTCTACTAGTCTGTTCTGAATAGACTCGAACAGATCAGATAAGCTCTTATATGATTGTAAAATTCACTAAGTGTTTAAAACGTGAATTAAGGGTATTTTTGTAATTTGAATTGTGAATTTTTGGAAATCCTAAGACTGGATATGTACACTCCTTTATAATGAGGTGTATACACCCAGTTCCCGCCAAAACTTACTGGACTAGGTCAGATGAGTACACTCCTCTGTACTAACCAATAGGAAGGACGAATTCCAAAGATTACAATACCAAATCACATAATATTCTCTATTACGTAATTGAATATCAAGAGTCATTGTCGTTAGATCAAACAAATGAACCGTGGTCGTTCATTCAAAAATTTGATTTGTGACAAAACTGATCTTTCCTAAAATCTCTCCCCAGGATTCACTTTACTTTCCTACTCTCAAGCAATCATAATTTCTTGTGATTCTCATACTCTGTGATTGAAACCCATACATCTCATTTATCATGTCGATCGTGTCTATGTTTGATATTTCCACTAACATGCAAGCAAGGTTTGACCTTGGCAGGTACGCCTCGGAAGGCAAGGTTCATGTTGAAAGTTCCGTGTTCTTCAATGGAAGACACACCGATGACAACAAGGAAATTCTGTTAAAATGCTTTAGGTGTGGCCTAAGACCTTATTTGGAAGCATTTCCAGAGGTTGTCTATGAAGAAGAAGTATTGGAGTTCTTCGGCACTGCTACTCGTCAAGGCGACTCCGTCGAAGCATTTGTTGGAGATAGTCGAGTGGAAATCACTCGAGAAGTGCTGTTCAACACATTTTGTCTACCTTCAGGTTCAATCAATGTAGATATGTATGGAGCAGGGCAAGAGTTGAGGTACCTAAGTATTCTCTGCGGCAAGAAATTGAAATTAGGTCGAGATGGCAAGATTCCGTCAGTGAAAAAGAAAGAGTTGTTGCCCAAATACAAAACTCTCCTCGACATTGCAAGCAAGATGTTACTCGGAGTAACTGGAAGCTATGATTCAGTAACTCTTCAAAAGACAAGAGTTATGGCTGCTATCTATGATAGTATTATTGATGGAAATTGGTACAGACTATTTTTGGATAGGTTGATGTACTTTGAGAAGAATGTAAGGTTGGACACTGATGCTGGAGAATGGGTTGGGTCTGCTGCTGTAAGCTTTGGTAACAAGCTAAGTATCCTTCTACCCGTCTTACTTCCAAACAAGATGAACTGGAGTAAGGGTAAGTCGTTTCATGTTTTAAAACATTATTTGAAGAAGGACGCTCTAGATAAATAGCTGAGCAAATAGCTCTCGAGCGTGGGCAAGTTCAGATTAACCCACAAGATGCGATGATTGAAGCCAACTCGTCTAGTGCTGAAGAAGATGAGAGTGAGGCTGGAACCAGTGGTGCTTTGGTAAAATACGTGTCAAAAGAAGCTATGATCGAGGCTATTGAAGATTCTGAGGAAAATCAATCAGATGATGCTTCAGAGAATACAAAAATTGAGGGTGCAGAAGCTTATCGGCTAGTGAGAGTTGAGACAAGTTCACCATTAGAAGAGACGACTAAATTGGTTAGTTCTTCTTCTCTTGCTATTTCTATTCCTCTCAATCTACCTGTGAAAACCAAGGCAAGATCTCTTCGATCTCGTACCAGACCTTTGACCCAAGCCTCTCCATTGAATGTTCAACCGTTGGATTCGAACATTAGCCAAGACTCTACCATATATGCTACAACTGATACTTCGACAGTTGTAAAACCAAACCAAGCCACATTAAAGCCCCAAGAAACCACAATCCAAAATATTCCTCCTCCCACAACATAATATGTTGACCCTTTTAACCTATCTAGTCAGAGAACTCGTCTAGTTGACACTTCAATTACTGAGTTAAGGACCCCACTTACTCAGACCCCTCTCTCGATTAGATTCCCAGACTTAGTTAATTATCCAGTGTGCGCAAGGGAGAAGAGACTCTGAGCAAAAATGACTAAGAATCTGAAAAAGAAGCTGCCGTCTGTTGAGATAGATGTTGATTCTGAAGCCTATGAGATTTTGATCCGAATCTGCACATGGGTTGCTCTTCGAGATGGACCATGTGAAGATTTCTTTGAAGTTGCTTTTGGAATGGGTGGAATATCCAATTTTCAGGATTGGGAGATGGAACAAAAGGAGACAAGTGGAGTGAGAAAGCATTTTGAGCTACTCTCACCTAAGGCCTTGACTAATCTTATCAAGAAGATGTTGAATATTCCTGATGAATTTTTATCATCAACTTATCCGGAAGAAGGCATTCATGATTCCGAAGATGATTTCTTGCCTACTGATCCGATCATTGATTTGGATAACTGCTCTGATCAACTGCGTGGACTGATCTTCGAATTTCAAGTGGAGCATGCACATGGCCCTCGATGCAATGTTGGTCAAATTACCAGACAGTTTGAGAAGTATTTTCCGTCTGAGACGTGTGCTTACACTACTAAGTTAGTCCAGTTGGTTCAGAAAGATCAACAAGATGCTGAAAGAAGAGCAAAGGAAGCAAGGTTAGCCATTATACCTTACTGTCCTATTATTGAGCAAGTTGATGTTGATGATCTTCCTAAGATAGTTGAAGACGAGGTCTTAACTATAGAGATGGAAGAAGAGTTAGTTGAAATTCCAATTCTTGATGAAATGGAGGTATCTGAAGCTATTTGTTGGGAATAAAATGAGTTTTGATGAGTATACCAAAACCCCCTTAAGATATGCAAAGTAGATAAGTCAAGATTGAATGAACATGTTTCAGGAATGTTGGAACATGTAATCTAAGATAAGTAAAGAAGCTGATGTGTTAGGCATCTCTTAGAAGAATAAATGCACTAGTTGAGGGGGAACACTTGCTTAATAGCTTAAATCTGCAATAGTCCCCTCAAGGCTCAGTTTCTGAAATGACCTCAAGTCTGCTGAAGGTCAAGTATGCTGATCATGAGGAGTCAGTCTGAAGACAACTTAGTGAATGCCAACATAAGTTAAGATGCATCATCAAAGCATCAATCTACTGCATCACACAAAACTTAGAAGAGTTGTCCAAAATAAATGGTTCAGAAGAGTTGTCTCAGTACACTTGAACTAGAATCTGTCTCCAAGACAACTATGCTGAAGAGGTCAAGTTCACCATTCCAAGACATATACATCCAAAGAACTATACTAAGAAGTCATGGAAGGAGAAAGGGCCAAATCATCTGAAGAGCTAACGAGCCAACACTGCTGATGAATGAACTCTACTGAATCTGATAAGCAGAGTTGTCCTAGTGATAAGGAAGGTTGTCCTTATCTCAGGAATATTGATAAGAAGAGATGTCCATGTTTGACCAAGTGAATCTTGAAGTCAGACACTGGGAAAAGTGCTCAGAATAAAGACAAAGTTGTTACAGCCGTTTATTTCCCAAAACAAGGACATGTCACTATCAGATTCTGTCTTCCAGTTTGAATAACTCAAGGAAGACATTTATAGTAATTTGGGACTGCCTCTCTAACGGGCAAAATCCTCAAATTTGTCTATAAATACAGAAGTGTGAAGACCATTTGAAAGAATCCACTGAACCAACTAACAGCCCAACTATCCTACAAGTCAAAGTGCTTTCAAAGTATTCAAAGAGACTATCTTAGTTCTCATACACTTCATCTAAGCTGAATCCTATTGTATATCCATACAAAGCTTAGAAGAGATATCCTATCCTTATACACTGATCTCCATTGTAAAGGATATCTCATTAGTTGGAACCTTACTTCAACCCTTACCCCTTTCAAGTAAGAAAGTGAGAAGGTTGTAGTAGTAGAAGTGGTAGGAGCTAACTGTTGAGAGAAGAACAGTTCAGTTCTGAGTTGAGAAGAGGGTACTAGGACTCTAGACATTCTAGGGATCAATTCACCAAGGAGTGGTGTTCTTGATCAAGTGCACCTTGGCACTATAAAACAAGTTAATTCCAAGTGTGAAGGAATTATCCTGTTAAATCAGGGAAAGTGGATGTAGGAGCTTGAGTCTCTGAACCACTATAAACCAATGTGTTGATTTACATTCAAAGTTCTTTCATACATTCAACACTGCACACAAAACAGAACTCTCAAAGACTCATATCATAAACTGTGTAAAATCTGATTTGGACAAGTTCCCTGATGGACTGTTATAAACTGCTTAAGTGATTTCAGAATATAAAAGGAGTTAAAACAAAGGGCCAACCACTAATTCCGCACATACAACTCCCCTAGATAGTTATTCAACTAAGTACTCAATATTACTTAGTAGTTTGATTATCTTAGAAGAGTTAATCATATCAGCAGAGTTGTCCAGGACAACCTAGCTGAAATCTGGTTTGATCAAATTTGAAAAGAAATTACATACAAGTGTATTCCCCCCCCCCCCCCATACACTTGTTATATACTCCTTTCAGGACCAACAAGTGGTATCAGAGCAGGGGTTCAAAGACCACTGCTTCTGAAAATCCCTCTTGATTTTCAAAATCACATATTTTGTGTGGTCACTGAACTAATCTCTCTGAAATCGTGCATATCTATTGTCTAACCCTTATATTGAAGGTGTATGGCAAGAGGCCATAACAGGAATCAGCAACAGAATCAAAACCAAAACCAGAACCAAAATCAAAATCTTGAACAAAACATGAATGTTGTTCCTCCCTCTGATGTTCAAGGGCTGGACAATATGGCTACCAATCCAGTTAACCATATATCACATCACAAGTTACCCATGTTCTCAATTGATAATTATGATTTCAGAACGAGAGCTTATCTTGCATCTCTACACACTGATATGTTGAGGGTGATTACAAGAGGACCCTATGTGTTCACTCAGCTTAACCCCAGGTTGACTGATGAACAAAGAGCAGACACAAGGGATGTGATTCCCAAAAATGAAGATGACTTCACCTCTGAAGAAAAGAGGAAATATAATTTGAATTATCTAGCTATGAATACCCTCTATCAAACAATTCCAGATGCAATCATGGGAAGAGTTTACCACTGCACAAAAACCAAAGAAATATGGGATACTCTTGTAGAAATGTGTGAGGGTACTGAAAAGATAAAGGAGAACAAGCTCCAAGTGGCTGTGCAGAAGTTTGAACAATTCTCAATGGAGCCAGATGAGTCCATTGACAAGTTTGCTGGTAGATTCACAGATGTGATGAATGAAATCAACTCATTGGGCAAGGTGTACTCCAAGAGAGAAGTTGGATTGAAGATCTTAAGAAGTCTCACTCAAAAGTGGGATGTATATGCTGTGATGATGCAGAACACCAAGGATCTCTCCACCATGCCCATGCAACAAATCTTCTCTGAACTTAAAGCTTATGAGTTTGATCTGAACAGAAGGAAGCCAGCTGAGGAATCTTCCTTACCAACCAAAGGAGTGGCATTTAAAGCCAAAACTACTGAACCAGAAATGCATTCCACTCCAAGATCATCAAAGTCAGTCTCGAAGGCTGAAATGAAGGAAGAGATGGCCCTCATGGCTAGGAGGTTTGACAAACTCAACTCAAGGTTTGGTAGATACAAGAAATTCTACCAAGACAACAAATTCAAGAGAAGGTACAACTCTCCTGAAGCACTGGCTGAGGACAACAAGCCTGAAGAGAAAAGATCAGAGGATAAGTACTCTGAAAGGAGAAAGTCCAACAGAGCTGAACCCTCCTCATCTAGAAGAAGAGATGATTCAAAGAAAGATGATGATGATGATCTGTGCTACAACTGCAAGAAGAAAGGGCACTTCCATTATGACTGCCCTGAACTCAGCTCTAAGGAAAGAAGAGAGAGGCAAACCAAAAGAGATAGAAAGTTCACCAATAGAAAAGCCATGATGGCTGGTGATGAATCTGATAGTGCTGAAAGCTTCAACTCTTCTGATGGACTGTTCTCAAACAGTGATGATGATGATGATGTGTGCAACATGGCCATTGAGGATGATGAGGTATCCTCCACTTCTAGCTCACCATCATTCTTATCACAGAACACTAGTGAAGTCAACTTGAAACTTTCCTTTGGGAAGTTGATGGAAGATTTCACTAGGTTATAAGAATTTCATGACAACTGTGTGAGAGAATATGAAAGACTTTCAATTGAGCTTTCAAAACCTGCTGAGACAGTAGTTGATATTAAATATACTGAGTTGTATCAAAAAATCTTGAGAGAGCATGAGGAAGCAAATCTCAGGATAATTGACCAACAAAGACAGATTGATGATCAACTACTCTCTCAGAAGAGAAAAGATTTTGACCAAAAAATTCTTCAAGCAAAATTTGAAAACCTCTCACATGAGTATGATATTCTTAAATCAAGTGAAGAGAGCCTGAAATTAAAGATGTGTGCTTTGAACAAATCCTCTAGAGCAATAGAGGAAATTCAAAGTTATCAAAGACCTATGGCTCAAAGAAGTGGATTAGGTTTTGATCCATTTGAATCTTCACCTTGTCTTAGTGTTTCTTCCACAAGTAACACTAATAAAATCTTTGTTAAATCTGTGGCACAACAAGCTGAAATTGAAATAATTCAGCCACTGAACAAAGGGAAGGGCAAAATGAATGAAATACCAACTATAGTGGTTCAGGAGACTAGGCCCAAACCTAAGGAAAAGGCCAAAGTCCCTGAACGCAAGAGGAATGTTGGTCAGCAGAGTAGACCCAATGGAAGGGCAACTCTCCTGAACAATGTTCAGAGGAGTTATCCAAGGTATGATCAGCCTAGGCCAACTCTACTGAGGAAGCCTCAGCTGAACAGACCTAAGGACAACTATCCTCATAGGAAAAATAAAATGAGACAACCAAAACCCTCCATGCCAAAGGGTAATGGTCATAAATATGCCCTCCCTCAAAGATTTCCTCAAGCTACACAAAGAACTCATAAGTTCAGGAGATTTGACAACTCTCCTGAAACTTACAGAGTCAACACTTTCACACATACTTTCCCAAAGGCATTTAAGGGAAAGACAGTATATGTTGATGCACAAGGAAAACAACTTAGCCACCTTGAATCAATCAGGGCAATTAGGCAAGTTTGGGTTCCTAAAGGTACAACTACCCTCTCAGGACCCAAAATTCAAAGGGTACCTAAAGCTTGCTAAATGCAGGTACCTATGGGCCACAAGAAGATGAGGAGTATGAGCAAAAAGTCAGCATGGTACCTTGACAGTGGATGCTCAAGGCACGTGACTGGAAACAAAGAACTCCTCACTGATTTCACTAAAAAAGAAGGCCCAAATGTCACCTTTGGAGACAGCTCACAAGCAGTAACAAAAGGTTATGGTACATTGATAATTGGTAATATCAAGGTATCCAATATATCTTATGTGGCTGGTCTCAAATATAACTTGCTAAGCATAAGTTAGTTTTGTGATAATGGTTTTAATGTTGAGTTCTCAAGTGGAAAATGCTTAATTAAAGATAAAACTCAATAAACTCTACTGACTGGAACAAGAAAGGGAAATGTGTATTTTGCCGACTGGGACAAGTCTACTGATGCTGCATGTTTCATTGCCAAGTGCTCTAGTGAACAAAGTTGGTTATAGCATAAAAGGCTAAATCACTTGAACTTTAAATCAATGAACAAGCTTGCCAGAAATGCATTAGTAAAAGGATTACCTAATGAGGTTTTCATTAAAGAGCATGTTTGTAAACCATGCCAAGAAAGAAAACAGATTAAAGCCTCATTCAAGGGAAAACCAGTCATCTCTACTGAAAGGGTACTTGAACTTCTACATATGGACTTATTTGGACCGATTACCCCAACAAGCATAAATGGTAGAAAATACACATTGGTTGTAGTAGATGACTTCTCTAGGTTCACTTGGGTAGTTTTTATCCTTAATAAGAAGGAAACATAAGTCAAACTCCCTGAACTACTAAAGAGACTATCAAATGAAAAGAGCCTTAACATTATCAAAATAAGTTCTGATAAAGGCACTGAGTTCATTAATTCATATATCAATGAGTATTGCACCCTAAATGGGGTAGCTCATGAAACCTCAGCAGATAGAACTCCTCAGCAGAATGGAGTTGCAGAAAGAAGAAATAGAACTCTAAAAGAAGCTGCTAGGACTTTAATTGCTGATTCTAACCTACCTAAGAGGTTTTGGGCTGAAGCTATAAACACTGCATGCTATACTCAGAACAAATGTTTAATCACTAAGGGTCAAGGCAAAACCCCCTATGAACTCTGGAAAGGAAGAATGCCTAAAGTGTCATATTTCCACATATTTGGTTGTTAGTGTTTCATTCACAATAATGGGAAAGAGCAATTAAAAGCTTTTGACAGCAAAGCTGATGAGGGGATATTTCTTGGATATTCCAAAACCAGTAGATCTTTCAGTGTGTATAACTGTAAAACCCTAATTGTGGAAGAAACACCTCATGTTGTGTTTGATGAATCTATTTTTGAGGTCAGGAACAAAAACCTGTTCACTGAAAAAATCACACAAAGAACAACCAGATTGAGCCTAAAAGACAAGGACATTGTATTCATAGATGTTGTCCAAACCAATCTCCATGAAAACATAATACTGGACAGCAATCCTGAAGGCAACCATCCTGAAGCAAACCCCACTGAAGAAAATGATGAACTGAATGACCCAATCCCAGTTCACACTCAGGTAACAACTACCAATGAAGAAGCAGGCTCTGCTGAGGTAGTTAATGGATCAAATATTCCATGGGGAACCATAAATGTTGAAAATGCCAATGTCCCTGACATTGAGGACAACATCCCTGAATATGATCCAGAATTAGATCCTGCATTCAATTATCCTGAATTCTATGAAAATGGTGACTCAACTTCAGTAGAGGACAACTCTACTAAAGGGATCAGAAAAAGAAGGACATGGTTGTCTGACCATCCTACTGATCTGATACTTGGTGATCCAAGTATAGGAGTCAAAACCAGAAGGTTTCATGGTGAAAGTGCTTTGTTTTGTTGTTTCCTATCAGAACAGGAACCAAGTGACATTGAGGAAGCACTTCAAGATGCAAACTGGATCACAGCTATGCAGGAAGAGCTGAACCAATTCACCAGAAATGATGTATGGGAGCTGGTGGATAGACCTTCACATCAAGATGTTATTGGAACCAAGTGGGTGTTCAAGAACAAGAATAATGAGAATGATGTGATTGTCAGAAACAAAGCCAGACTAGTGGCAAAAGGCTACTGTCAATCAGAAGGCATTGACTATGATGAGACATTTGCACTTGTGGCAAGGCTAGAAGCAATAAGGCTTTTCTTAGCCTATGCAGCCCACAAGAGGTTCAAGGTGTACCAAATGGATGTCAAGAGTGCCTTCTTGAATGGAGTTTTGAAAGAAGAAGTCTATGTGGAGCAACCACCTGGTTTTGAAGTTGGAAACCAAGTCTACAGATTGAACAAAGCTCTATATGGACTCAAACAAGCTCCAAGAGCCTGGTATGACGCACTGTCACAGTTCCTCTTGGATCATGGATTTATCAAGGGAACTGTGGACAGAACTCTCTTCAGAATCACTGAAGGGGAGGACATCTTGCTTATCCAAATATATATGGATGACATCATATTTGGATCCCCCAATGAGAAGTTGTGTGAGAATTTCTCAAAGCTCACGCAAAGCAAGTTTGAGATGTCAATGATGGGCATGATGAACTTTTTCTTGGGCTTACAAGTCAAGCAATCAAATGAAGGAATTTTCATCAACCAAGCCAAGTACACCAGAGAAATGATCAAGAAATTTGGGTGTAAAACCAGCAAGCCAGTAAGGATCCCCATGACCACAAATTGGAAAATGGATCCAGATGAGAGTGGTGTTCCAACCAACTCTACTGAGTATAGAGGAATCATTGGTTCACTCCTCTACCTCACTGCCAGCAGACTTGACATCACCTTTGCAGTAGGTGTGTGTGCAAGGTTTCAAGCCAATCCAAAGAAAAGCCATCTAGAGGCTGCTAAAAGGATCTTAAGGTACCTCAAAGGCACTGAAAACCTAGGCCTTTGGTACCCTGCAGATGAAAACATTGAGCTCACTGGCTATTCAGATGCTGATTATGGAGGATGTAGAATTGACAGAAAATCCACTTCAGGGACATGTCAATTCTTAGGGAACAAACTCATCTCTTGGTTCTTTAAAAAGCAGAACATAGTGGCAACCTCTACCACTGAAGCTTAATATGTAGCTGCTGGAAGTTGTTGTGCTCAGATCCTTTGGTTGAGACAACAACTAAGAGACTACAATGTCAACTCTACTGAAGTGCCAATCTTCTGTGATAACAACAGTGCTATTGCAATATCTCAGAATCCAGTTCTACACACTAGATGCCAGCATGTGGATATCAAACATCACTTCATTAGAGACCATGTGGAGAAGAAGGATATCAAGCTAGTAAAAATCCACACAAATCATCAAAATGTTGATATTCTGACAAAGCCACTTGCAGAGGCAAGATTCTTGGAATTATCAGCAGAGTTGGGTCTTCTTGATCCAGGGAAGTTGGACAAATGAGTCCAAAGGAGTTTATTAATCAAGGGGGAACTGTATTCAAAGTTCAGCAGACTTGGTCAAGTCTTCTGAAATTCAGAAGAGATGACCTCTAAATATTCAGGACACTTGTCTATTGAAATTCAGGACAGTTGTCCACATCTCTTCAGGATACTTGTCCATGTAGGGTCAGATAAGTTGTCTTGGCTATCAAACCAAATCTAGGTTTGATAAGCACCTATTTTGCCTATCAAACCAAGGACACATCTGCCAATGAAGGTTCTTCTGAACCCAAGGCACAACTTACAGATGTGGAGGCTCCTATAATAGAAGCTGGTTTGGTTAAGGCCTATTCAGTGTCAGGAGAGTTGGACACTGATCAGCCCTTAATCATTCAGGATGACACAGTGGCTGCTGAGAAAAGCACTGTGATCTCCCAAAAACTGCCACTTTTGAACCCTGTTGAGGGTGGAAGTGTTGCAGGTTTAAGAGAAGGGGTTGGAAAGGAAAGTAGAATTGAAAAACCAGAGGGAGTTTTGGATGATAGAGAGGTAGTCATCACTAAGATATTGAGTGTACCACCATATGAGGGTGGAATAAGTGAGGAAGGACATGTTATTCTTGAAGTCAAATCTGAACTTCAAGAATCCCTTGATGAAAGGAGGCCTGATTCCTTAAGTGAGAACATTATCTATGATGGGAGAAAGAATTAGTTGAAAATGATGAGAAGACTGCTGATGTATCACAGTCTTATGCAAAAAATATTGAGGGTGATGAGTGTTTGTTCACTAACCCATTTGACCTGTCTGATATTGCAGGTATCTCTCTTGACCAAATCTTTACAGATGAATTCTTAACAGATGTACGCATCCAAGTGGATTCTGGATCAGCACAAGCCATTCTTGGGATGCAATCAGCAAAATTGGACTCCTTGGCTCATCTATTCCAATCTGCTCATGTTGAAACTTCAGGTGCACTGGATGAGCAAGGTAGAACTCTGGCATCTGTGGAGATGAGATTGACTGGCTCTGAAGATGTAGTGCTACCTACATTGGAAGCAAGGATAAGTGGAGTGGAATCTGGCCTTCAAACCATTTCCACTGAAGTTCAAAAAGCTAAAGCCACCATGGAGTCTATCTCAGAAGAGGTCAAGAAAGAACAGAAACTGCTCAGAGATAATCACAATGCCAATGTCAAAGCTCTCAGACTAACTGTCAAGCAAGCCCTTAGGAAGAAGACAACTCTACAAAAGAAAAGAGCAGAAGAGTTAAGGCTAGCCATGGTGAAAGCTGCCTCAGAAATTTTTTTCCAAAAGGTGATGGCCAACATTGCTGAAAGTGCAGTGGCCAATCTTACTGAGTTCCTCCAAGCCCAACTTGAAAGCAACTATGGAAGCACTTGTTGAACAAAAGATGAAGCCTATTCTAGCTTTCCTTATCTTGAGCAGTGATAGAATGCAGAATATCCATGATGAGAATGTATATCTGCTTGAAGGGGGAAAGAGAAAGAGCCTAGAACTTCCTATTAAGTTCAGAATTGAGGAGGAAGAGCCTATCTCCAAGAAGAGCAAAACTGCTGAAAAGTCTAAAGCTGCTGAGAAGGTCAAATCTGCTGAAATGACCAAGATTGCTGAAACTGACAAGTCTGCTGAAGGTGCCAAAGCTGCTAAAGATATTGAAGAGCTATATGAAGAAGGCTTTAGACCTCAACCTAAGAAGAAGACAATTGTGCTACTGAATGATCCATCAAAGTTGTCTCAAGAAGGGTATGGCAAGGACCCTGAAACACAACAGAAGCTGGCCATGATGAGGGCTCAAGAAAGAATGGATTTAATGGAAGAAGCCAAAAGAGCTAGAGATAAGAGAAGGGCTGATTTCCAAAAACCAAGAAGAAGGAGAGCAACCTACAGCAAACTAAAGCCACATCTACTGATCCCCATGGACACCAAATATCCTCACTTGGATAAATGGGTGCCTATCCAGCTGAATGACTCATGGAAAGAGGCCAAAAGGGAGTTTGTCTATGACTACTATGTCATTGATAGATGGAATGGAAGAGATGTCAACTCCACTTTTGCTGAGTTCATGATAGAATATCACAGAGAGATATATCAGCAATTGTTTGCAGCTGCTGACATTGCAAGATTTGAACTCACTGCACCAAAGCAAATCATATACATGCCTCCAAAGCTGGAAGGATGGATTGATCAGAACAAAATCCTTCAGGAGTTCTTTGAAATCTTGAAATTGAACAGAATGGTGCTTGGACCAAAGGGCACAAACCAAGAGGCCACGGAGTTGAAGAAAAGGGTGTGGGCACAATATGGGATGGTGCCACCTCCTGAAGATAATCTCTAAATTTGCTAAGTCCTCTTGACCCTTCTTTTTGCTGATCTGATTATCTTGATTACTGATGTGCTGAAATTGGTCAAGACTGCTCATATGCTTTATTGATGATTGTTTGCTCTGATACTCAAGAATCAATGCCCTGATAGACTATATCACTCAATATTGCTCTAATCAATAGATAGTTTATTACTCTAAATATGTAATTTAGAAAATTTATGCTCTGATGTAATATTCATGCTCTGATATGTTTGTTCAACTATCAACATGCTTGTAATGATCTCTTATTTGAATGATAGTTGAACATATTTTGAATCAAACATTACCAAACTCCAACTTGTCTGACTTATTAACCTTTATGCACTGAAAAACAGAAAATACACTAACTCATTTCTCTATTAGGGAACTTGACCCCAGTCATCTTCACTGTAGTAGAATGTAATAAGTGTAATCAAGTCACTTTTGCATAGATTGTATAGGTTTTGGCATCACCAAAAAGGGGGAAATTGTTGGGAATAAAATGAGTTTTGATGAGTATACCAAAACCCCCTTAAGACATGCCAAGTAGATAAGTCAAGATTGAATGTACATGTTTCAGGAATGTTGGAACATGTAGTCTAAGATAAGTAGAGAAGCTGATGTGTTAGGCAGCTCTTAGAAGAATAGATGCACTAGTTGAGGGGGAACACTTGCTTAATAGCTTAAATCTGCAATAGTCCCCTCAAGGCTCAGTTTCTGAAATGACCTCAAGTCTGCTGAAGGTCAAGTATGCTGATCATGAGGAGTCAGTCTGAAGACAACTTAGTGAATGCCAACATAAGTTAAGATGCATCATCAAAGCATCAATCTACTGCATCACACAAAACTCAGAAGAGTTGTCCAAAATAAATGGTTCAGAAGAGTTGTCTCAGTACACTTGAACTAGAATCTGTCTCCAAGACAACTATGCTGAAGAGGTCAAGTTCACCATTCCAAGACATATACATCCAAAGAACTATACTAAGAAGTCATGGAAGGAGAAAGGGCCAAATCATCTGAAGAGCTAAAGAGACAACACTGCTGATAAATGAACTCTGCTGAATCTGATAAGCAGAGTTGTCCTAGTGATAAGGAAGGTTGTCCTTATCTCAGGAATATTGATAAGAAGAGATGTCCATTTTTGACCAAGTGAATCTTGAAGTCAGACACTGAGAAAAGTGCTCAGAATAAAGACAAAGTTGTTACAGTCGTTTATTTCCCAAAACAAAGACATGTCACTATCAGATTCTGTCTTCCAGTTTGAAGAACTCAAGGAAGACATTTATAGCAATTTGGGACTGCCTCTCCAACGGGAAAAATCCTCAAATTTGTCTATAAATAAAGAAGTGTGAAGACCATTTGAAAGAATCCACTTAACCAACTCATAGCCCAACTATCCTACAAGTCAAAGTGCTTTCAAAGTATTCAAAGAGACTATCTTAGTTCTCATACACTTCATCTAAGTTGAATCCTATTGTATATCCATACAAAGCTTAGAAGAGATATCATATCCTTATACACTAATCTCCATTGTAAAGGATATCTCATTAGTTGGAACCTTACTTCAACCCTTACCCCTTTCAAGTAAGAAAGTGAGAAGGTTGTAGTAGTAGAAGTGGTAGGAGCTAACTGTTGAGAGAAGAACAGTTCAGTTCTGAGTTGAGAAGAGGGTACTAGGACTCTAGACATCCTAAGGATCAATTCACCAAGGAGTGGTGTTCTTGATCAAGTGCACCTTGGCACTATAAAACAAGTTAATTCCAAGTGTGAAGGAATTATCCTGTTAAATCAGGGAAAGTGGATGTAGGAGCTTGAGTCTCTGAACCACTATAAACCACTGTGTTGATTTACATTCAAAGTTCTTTCATACATTCAACATTGCACACAAAACTGAACTCTCAAAGACTCATATCACAAACTGTGTAAAATCTGATTTGGACAAGTTCCCTGATAGACTGTGATAAACTGCTTAAGTGATTTCAGAATATAAAATGAGTTTAAAACAAATGGCCAACCACTAATTCCGCACATACAACTCCCCTAGATAGTTATTCAACTAAGTATTCAATAGTACTTAGTAGTTTGATTATCTTAGAAGAGTTAATCATATCAGCAGAGTTGTCCAGGACAACCTAACTGAACTCTGGTTTGATCAAATTTGAAAAGAAATTGCATACAAGTGTATTCCCCCCCCCCCATACACTTGTTATATACCTCTTTCAGGACCAACACTATTCCAATGGAGACTGATCTAGTGATGTCGCAACCAGTGTTGTCCGCATCTATTGATGAATTGAAGAAAGACTTGCAGAATTTGATTAAGTCTTCAATAGATGAGTTCTTGAAGTCGGATGTGAAGAAAGCTCTAATAGATCAGAATATGTCTCTGGTGGAAAATTCAAAAGCTCTGATTGTAGATGAAGTTAACCAGATGGATGCGACATTTAGACAAGAAATGTTTACTCAGTTGGAAGAGTTCTTGCATAGTCAAGTTGAGTACTCGGAGTAGAGTTCACTCGAGTTCGCAAAAGTG
Source organism: Galeopsis tetrahit (assembly GCA_963675135.1). Taxonomy (NCBI): domain Eukaryota; kingdom Viridiplantae; phylum Streptophyta; class Magnoliopsida; order Lamiales; family Lamiaceae; genus Galeopsis; species Galeopsis tetrahit. The sequence continues at coordinate 34,361,390 of OY776127.1, forward strand.
TTAGCTCAAGATTCGAAGAAAACGGAGAGACTATATCGAGTGAAAATCGAAATTGCAGATGAGCAACGAAGAGAAGCTTCTGAGCAATTGATGCAAGCACAAGCTCTCATGACTGCAATGAGAGAATAGAACAGGTTACTTCATAACACTGGTAATCATTTCAAAAATGAATTGAACTTGTCTACTATGAAGCTGGAGTTAGTAGCCACTCAACTAGACAAGTTGATGCAAGCTAAAAGTCAACAGAAGGACATTGACAGAGCTGCTGAGATGATGAAGCAAGCAGTACAAGAAGAGATGACTCGATTTACCTCTCTATTCACTCTTAAGGCAAGTGATGAAGCCAAAAATGGGGAAGAGAAAGAAGAGGTGAAATTTGATGATGTTGCTACAGAAGAGACTAGTAAGCCAAAGAGGAGAGGCAGCTTAGTAAAGAAAGCAGATCTAGAATAGATCAGTGCAAATGCTGAAGTGCAAAAGAGATTGTTGAAAGGAAAATTTGTTGCTATTGAAGATGTTCAACTCAGAACAAGACAAGTCAAGAGGAAACTTGATCTTGAGAAAAAGAAAGAAGTATTAGGTGAAATACTTGTTGGAATTGCTGATGAAGATGTTGAAGCTATTCATAAGAAGCAGAAGATTGAAGATGATCGTTATGCTAACAAGAAGTTGTTAGGAAAACACATCAAGAGGCTGCAAAAGATGAAAACTGATCCAGAGTTGATTGAAGATGCCCATATTGATAAGATCATTGACAATGAGCATAGAGATGCTTGGAATGTTGTCAAATTGAAATGGGAAAATGATCATTGGATTATCAGAAAGTTTGGAGATGCTGATAGCAAAGAAGAGTTGTATGCTGTGTTTGACAAGTTCATGGAAGATGAAGATAAGAACCTATGGATATTGATCATGCGCATTGCTACTGTTGGTAGTTACAATATTTTAGTTCCTGAATTTCCTAAGTGGATAACACCACTACTTGGATTTGGAAAAAGAGTCGACTTCAACAAGGTGAAGAAGTTCGAAGAAGAATTGCTCGAGAAAGAGAAGATAGACAACGAAGATCATATTTCTGACATTCACAGAAGAGTTCTCGAAGCATTCAATATTCCGAATCCAGATGCTGATAACATCAGTGAATAAGCTTTGTAAGTGTTTTACTTAGTGTCTATTTCATTTTGTCTGAGTAATTGTAATCTACTAATCTTTTGAATATGAATGAAAAGATAACACATTTTGAGAAGATGACTACTTAACTGATCTACTAACTTTTAAATAATTCAAGTAGTTTTGGCTTCATCAAAAAGGGGAAATTGTTGGGATATGAATCCTAATATAAAGTCCTAATTGATGAAAAGATAAGTAGTTTTGATAAGCCAAAAGTGGACTTGAATATTTCTAAGTGTGGACTGATCTAGTTATGGAAGTCGTCTTGTGACAAGATCACTAGAGTACAAAAGAAAGTTATAAAGAAAAGTTTAAGTATGAAAAGAAGAAGAGACAAGTACGATTTATAAGAACTATGTTATGTTTTTGTTAGGATTTTATGATAAGCTTGAAATATTGTATAGAAGCTTATATGTTTTTGTTATTAATGATGTATAGATTTAAGGTCACTAAGCTGATTTATAAAGCTTAAAGTAATGTAATAGTCTTGTTAGGATTAAATGATAGGACTAGTATAGATTAGTTCATCATGGAAGTCTACTACTAAAGAAGTCTACTGAAGGAGATAAGAAGACTCGCAAGACAAGATAAGTAAAGAGAAGTCTGAAGAATTGTCTAAGTATGGAAGACTAGACAAGTGCGCATTAAAGAAGGAAAACTGTTAAGTCAGAAACGCGTATGAAGGAAGTTATTGAAGAGTTAGTTATGGAATAACTAATTAACTGAAGAAACGTGTTGATGGATAAGAAGAAACAATTAAGAGTTAGTTATCAAGAAAGTTAGTTGGATAACAAACTGTTCTTGATGTTCAGAAGTTATAAATACTTCAAGGTATTCTACGATTCAAGACTACTGATACACCACTGAAAGACTACTGCTACTAAGAGATTTGAAGCGTTTTAAGAAGATATTCAAGAGAAGAAAGAAAAACTCGCAGAGTTAAATTCAGAAAGTTGAAGCCAGAAGACAAGGCAAACTCAAGAAGGCTACTACTGGATTAAAGAGAAGTTTTACTTTTAAAAGTTTTTGTTCAAGTTGCTAGTTACTTGTAAAATAGCTAGTTAGATCGAAAAAACACTTGGAAGTGTTATCGATAAGATCAAAGTCTTATATCTTGGGACTCTAAGCCACAAGAACACATTATTCGAAGAGAAGAGTAATAAAATTTCACAACTGGAGTTGTGAGAGTGGATGTAGACAAGTTGTCGAACCACTATAAATCTTGTGTGTTTGTTTACTTTACTGTTTTATTTGTTGTTTAGTTGATTACTTGTTTAATTGATTAAAAACTGCATCTAGAAAATACAAGTTAAGTGTTCATACAGAAGTTCAATTCGAAATTAGTTATAGTATAAATTGTTGGGCTCATTATAATCTGATAAATTCCGCATAAGTGTACTTTGATATATTGAAAGATTTTGAAAAGTCTATTCACCCCCCTCTAGACATTTTCCTAGCTTACTCAATATTATTAACTCAACTAGGGACCTACAGTACGCCTTGCTCATGTCTAGTTTGAGGGCTACATGTTCCCCTTTGCTATTGTTGTGTCTCAACTAGTGTGTATATTTGAAACCCAAGAGGACATTATCATAAATGAGTCTGCCTGGAATAAATGCACTTTTGTTGGGATTAATAACGTGTCCTAAGACCAGACGAAGTCTGTTAATAATAGTTTGCGCCACAATTTCGTAAATAACGTTGCACAGACTTAGGGCCGAAATTCATTCATACAAGTTGGAGTTTTCACCTTCGGGGTTAGTGAGATAATTGTGTTGTTCTATTACACTAAGTCATCCCCATCATTAAGCAACCGTAAGGCTGCTATAGTGATATCCGGTCCAACTATATCCCATATTTTTTTGGTAGAAATGGGCGTTAAATCCATTTGGGCCAGGTGTCATCCTAGGATGCATGTCAAACAAAGCTTTTCGAACCTCTTCCCTATTAAAGGGAGCCATCAATGATGATCTGTTCATCTCTGGGGTGACTGATCTGGGAACTAAGTCCGTTACCGCGACAATTTCCTCACGATTAGTCCCATTCGTAATTTTGGGATTTCCACGTGGGTGACCTCATCCATTTTTTGTGTGTCCTCATCGCGTGGGTGTCCTCATAGGATCCGTGTGTGCCTTTAGCCGCACCCATGGCAAAAACGTTAGCAACTGCCGTTGAGGTTCTACTGTCGAAATCTCATGCCAACATATTTTTCCAGCGGGTTCTCTCAAAATTTTGCTTTTATTCACAGTTTATTTTATTTTTTATTTGCGGTTTTATTATTATTTTTACAACTTTAATTTTTTAATTTAATTTCTATTTTCAGCGGGTTCTCATTTCCAGCAGATTCTCTCAAAATTTTGCTTCATTTAATAATTTTTTCATCTAAACCTTCAATATTTTTAAGGGGGGATCACTATAAGGTCCCTTGTGGGAGGACCTATAGCAACCAACTCCCTCCCCAAAAAAAAATAAAAAAAGTTGCAACTACCTTCTAAAATGGGGGGCAATTTTACAAATTTAACCCTGACTAGATTTTCGATTTTAAAAATAGAAAACACTTTTTGCTGTCACACATCCCACCTTTCCCCAAAATAATCCTTTCTATTCTTTTGCAGAATACATTTGAGAGAGAGAAGGGAGAAAGCAAAACCTCCATTGATGTGGGGCGAAAAGAAGACGAAGAGATGAAGAAACGATCTCCGATCTCCGATTTTTCAATTAAAATGTCGGTGCCGTAAAAAAAAAATTTGCAGAAAACTCTTTTTTTCTAGAACAAAAAATTACCAGCAGAAAAAAAGTTGCAGAATAATTACATAGTTGATTTACTCCGTCTTCAACTCGCCGCTTGGCCGGCGTCGCCACGCTCAAGCATCAGACATTTCTTCCTCTGTTTCTGTTTTGATCATTTTTTAGGCATTTGACTTGTAGAGAAATACATAGAGTAGTGAAAGAAGAAGACACTGAGGTGAGGTTAGTGGGTCACCGACTTCAACCCTTTTTTTTTTTAGCGTGGAAGAGTTCTCACCGATGGTTATGAAAGAAAAAGGCCTGTTATATGTTTTCACATAAATTAATTAAGATTGGAATGGGGTGTGGTAGCCACGTGGAGGAACATGGAGCATTTGATTTGGGAAGTGGATTAGTGGATTTGGGTTTGGTTGTTGGTGTTGGTGTGGTGGGGCCACGTGGAGGAACATGCTTCCAAATGAAATTGTTCAATTCCTTTTAATTTCTAAATAAGCTTCTCCAAAATTAATCCATAAATTATTAAAATTTTAAAAATTGAATATTATATAAGTTTACTAAAACTTAAAAAATTTAAAAAAAAATTTAAAAACTTTTTAAAATCCGTATGGAATACCTCAAAAAATTTTAATGACTTTTGAAAATTTGAATTGAATAGCTTACACTTTAAAAGTCTAAAAATTAATGAAACTTATGTAATACATAAGTTACTAAAACTTTTAAATTGAAAATTGAATATTACATAAGTTAATTAAATATAAATTTAAATTGAGTTTGAATATTACATAGAACGAATATTTGAACACAAAGGGCAAATATTTGAACAAAGGGTGTCATGTTTTGAATTTTTCTCGTGAGTATCTTAAATGATACCCCTCATTAAATTTTTTCTTACTCATTTTTTAGAAAATGTAATATTCAAACTCAATTCAATTTAGAGTTTACATAAGTTACTAAAGTCTAGACCCTAAATTGAATTTGAAAATGATGAAGATTAAAACTCAATTTCAATTAATGTTCTAAGTAACTTAGGTAGTATTCAATTTTGAATTTATAGTAACTTATGCAATATTTAAACTCAATTTAGGTTTAATGTTTATGTTTAGTACTATATGTACTACTTAAGTTTAGAAATTTAAGTAATATTTAAATTTAATTTTAATTTATGTTTTATTATCTTATGTAATATTCAAACTCAAATTAGGTGTAAGGTTTATGTTTAGTATTCGCCCTAAATTGAAACCATAAATCTAAATTTAGTTTGAATATTACATAAGTTACTACAATTGAAATTGAAAATTGAGATTGAATCATTGCACATTCTCAACATGTCACATAAAATCACTATTCATTCTAAATCCTAAATTGAATTGGAATATCACATAAGTTGCTAAATTTAAATTGTATATAAGGTACTAAACATAATGTCATAAACCTTAAACTTAAATTGATTTTGAATAGTATTATATATGTTACTAAAAGTTAAATTGAAATTGAAATTAAATTTGATTAATATTATATAAAGACTCCATTTAGATAAAGGGATTTTGATCTATGAATTTTAAATACACAAATCAAATCCACTTCACTTATTTGGATTAAAAATTAAATGAATGGATTTTAAATATTTATATTTGTACCCATCTTTTTTAATTACAAAAGAAACTCTCTCTTCCGTTAGAGTACTTGTCTCAGTGTTCAATCTTGCAACGCCTAGTGTTCAACCTTGCAACACTTAATGTTCAAATATTTTAGTTTTAGTAACTTATGTAATATTCAAACTCAATTTCAATTTGGGGGTTATGGGGGATTTAGAACTTTAGAAAATGTTTAAACTCAATTTAGGTTTAATGTTTATGTTTAGTACTATATGTACTACTTAAGTTTAGAAATTTAAGTAATATTTAAATTTATGTTTAGTACCTTATGTTTTATTAACTTATGTAATATTCAAACTCAAATTAGGTGTAAGGTTTATGTTTAGTATTCGCCCTAAATTGAAACCATAAACCTAAATTGAGTTTGAATATTACATAAGTTACTACAATTGAAATTGAAAATTGAGATTGAATCATTGCACATTCTCAACATGTCACATAAAATCACTATTCATTCTAAATCCTAAATTGAATTGGAATATCACATAAGTTGCTAAATTTAAATTGTATATAAGGTACTAAACATAATGTCATAAACCTTAAACTTAAATTGATTTTGAATAGTATTATATATGTTACTAAAAGTTAAATTGAAATTAAATTTTATTAATATTATATAAAGACTCCATTTAGATAAAGGGATTTTGATCTATGAATTTTAAATACACAAATCAAATTCACTTCACTTATTTGGATTAAAAATTAAATGAATGGATTTTAAATATTTATATTTGTACCCATCTTTTTTAATTACAAAAGAAACTCTCTCTTCCGTTAGAGTACTTGTCTCAGTGTTCAATCTTGCAACGCCTAGTGTTCAACTTTGCAACACTTAATGTTCAAATATTTTAGTTTTAGTAACTTATGTAATATTCAAACTCAATTTCAATTTGGGGGTTATGGGGGATTTAGAACTTTAGAAAATGTAATATTCAACAATCTATTAATTACAACATAAATTCTCTCTTCTGCCACAAATAGGGTTGTAAACGAATCGAATCGAAGCGAATACCACAGTATTCGATTCGTATTAATATTTGAATATCTGTATTCGTTTAATTATCAAATAATAAATTCGATTCGATATTCGAATTGTTATTCAATACTATTCAATTCGATTTGAGTATTCGATTATCTTCTATTATCTTGTTAATATAAGAGGTGTTAGTAAAAGATGGAATATTACGGAAGGAGTACATCTTCTTGTAAGCTCTTAAACAATTTACAAAATGATAGAGCTTACACGATGTTTAAATAAACTTAGCCAAAGAGGTTCTTATTATTTTGAATCCAAGTATGCCTGAATAAGATAAAAGACAATAAGAGGACTATATGGCACAATTCTAATCCCAATGTCTCTACAAACATGTTAATAAGAAACCCTTCGGTTGGGAAAGAGACACCTCCACTACAGTCCTTAACAATCAAACATCTCCCTCTCCCAATCTAGGTCATTAAATATATCTTGGACTGTAGAAAAAGCTTCAATAGGAAGACCTTCTACATCTTCCAAGCCACTGAAATTGATTTCAACAAGCGAAGAAGAAGAATCCATGTCGGAGAAAAGGACCTAAATCCAACCAAAACACTACGATTAAACCTCAAAAATATGTTCATGATCGAACAAATGCAAAGAGTTACCTCAGCTCTGAAGTCATTGGGAAACCGATCCTTAACATGCCACAGAGTATCAATCTCCTCACGGTTAAGCATCAACACATTTGATCTAATAAACACTGTATTGAACATCACACGGAATATCATTTCTACGTCTTCTAAGTTATCGTCCAATGTGATACACTCGAGCACAAGGTCACCTTGTACATGGCAATTGATATCAATTTTAGCAAGTGCACGATCTGCCTGTAAGAAAGTGTGACACACTTTCAGAAGAAAAAATAGCAAAAGGATGCCTCATTTTTCATCAAAGAGGATTAAAGATTATCATCATATAAATTATTGCAACAAGTTTAAACGAGCAAATATTCAAACGAATAGTGTTCAACTTTGCAAGACTTAGTGTTCAAATATTTTAGTTTTAGTAACTTATGTAATATTCAAAATCAATTTCAATTTTGGGGTTATGGGAGGGGGGGTTATATGGTTGAAAACGAAATTGAATACCACAGTATTCGAGATAATATTTGAATATTCGTATACGTTTAATTATCAAATAATAAATTCGATTCGATATTCGAATGGTTATTCGAAATTGAATCATTTCTCAAAAGTAAAAGCTGTGAGAGGACAACTTTAAAAAAAATGATTCTGAAAACACTTTGTAGAGTTTGAAAACACACATTTATTTGAGTATTCAATTCGAAATTGATTCGTATTCAATATTATTCGATTCGAATTTTGTGAAATTCTTTTTGTAAAATAATCAATATATTTATCTAATAAAACATTAAAAAATAAGAATTAAGATGAAGATTCAAAAGTTTGAATTAATGGGAACATAAATAAGAGAGCATTGGCACATAACATTAATCAATTTCATATGGAAACATGACAATCGTCTCAGAGTCATTATGTTTTGATTTTATTTGTGGGAAGATGACAACATTACAACAAAATAATAATAATCAAATTACAGAATGCAAAGACAAAAATATATATAAGTAGAATATCAAGGTCATTGACTATTGTAATATAATCTGGAAATATAAATAAACAAATTTGCACCAGAAAAAAAAAAACTAGAAACCAGCAAGTCTCACTAACAATAAACACAGTTCTCAGCTAAATAAGCCTGTTAATATCGAAGGTTATTTCCCCTCCCGAATCAACGTTGATTCGGTTATTTTATAACAATCTTCAAAACATAAGCATTCAATCTTCCACCAAGCTTGTAAAAATTTGCAACATGACATCAATGAGCTCTTCTTGTATAACACCTACATCAAACCATCAATTATAAGAACATAGATAACACTAAACTTAATCACTTTTTTTAAAATTGAAATCAAACCACATGTGCGCACATGACAGAAAACAGAGCATAGATTGAATGTTTTGCCTAGCAAAATGTCATCTAATGAGAAGAAACTTAAATGTTTATGTTCCTTAATGCTGAAGCTGCTCTGCCATCTGATTAAATGAAGGATCCTTTACTATCTGTTCAGCTAATTCCTTAATGCTTGGGTCCTAGACACAGTAAAAGCTCTGTGAAACATAATTGTTCCCCTGTGGAACAGGTGTTTATTTATTTATTTTTCCTCCGGCCATGGTGTCCGCAATGAAGCACAAAATTCAAGAAATTACTTATCAAAAAGAGAAAAAACCCAACCCACCTGCGCTATACCACATTCTTCCTCGCCTCCGTAGTCGCCCTCCCGTCCCGCGAGCGGCGCAGATCGTTAAAACATACAAAAAAAAATATATCAAATTGCAGATTGTAAATCCTTCACAAAAATACAAACTCTCGTCCAAAAGAATCACAAGAAATCAAAACCAAAATCCACCCCCAAAAGTCAAACTCAAATTGCTCAGAAAAATCACAAGAAATCGAACCCAAATCTTACAACCTAAATTTTTCTCACAAAATCACAAAAAGGGATTAACCGAAGAAAACAAAAATTTGCCAAGTGAGAAGGTTGGGTACCAAAAATTGAAGGTTACCAAGATGGAGCAACCCTCCACACCGGTCCGGTTGTAGTCGTCACCATGACCCACCTAGCGCCGCCGCCGAATTCATCTCAATTTTTAAAAAATGAATTTGTAGGTCCCTAAGTTGAGTTAATATCGAGGGAAGCTAAAGAAAATGTCTAGAGGGGGGTGAATAGACTTTTCTAAAATCTTTCGATATATCAGAATTACAATGTGCGGAATACGAAATTAACAATGAGCCCAATTAAAGATTATACTCAACTTATTTCGAGAACTCTGTTTCAGTGTTTACTCAACTTAACTTGTTCAGTTATGTATGTTTAACAAGTAAACAGTTAATCAATTAACAACAAACAAAAATAGTAAAGTAAATCAAACACGAGATTTATAGTGGTTCGACAACTTGTCTACATCCACTCTCACAAACCCAGTTGTGAAATTCTTATTAACTCGTCCAATGGAGTAATATGTTCTTGTAGCTTTAAGTCCCAAGAAATAAGACTTAGATCTTCTCGATTATATCTCCAGATATATCTTCGATCTTACTAGCTATTTTACAAGTAACTAGCAACTTGAAACAGTAAACGAAAATAAAACTTCTCTTCGTTCAGTAGTAGCCTTCTTCGATCTTCACTTGTCTTGCGTAGCTTCACTTTCTGAACTTCAACCTCTGAGAGAAACTTCGAACAATTCTTCAATATGTAGCTTCAGTATATGTATTTCCAGTAGTCTTTGAATGATAAACACCTTGAGGTATTTATAGACTTCTAATTTCAAGAACTTAGTTAGTTGTAACCAACTTTTCTTGAAAACTAACTTGTAACTGATTCCACATATCCTTTCACGCGTTTCTTTAGTTAATTAGTTATTCCTTAACTAACTCCTCCAATTTTATCTCAAATACGCGTTTCTGTAACTAACTTCAAGTCTTCTTGTCTTGTTGAGTCGTACCTGTCTTGTGTAGTAGTAGTAGACTGCGTCTTCTACTTATCTTGTGCAGTAGACTTCTTTAGATTACAACATAGAACTAATATAGTCCTATCAACTAATCCTAACAAGACTATTACATTACATTAAGCTCTTGTTATAAAGCTTAGTCAACTAAAAAAACTTATACAAAGAATCTATCTATTACATTTAAAATCATGAGCTCTATACAACAATTATTCATAGCTTAATAACAATCTTAACATATACAAATAACAAATATGAAGTACTTATAAATCGTACTTATCTTTCAATAATACTTGTCTTTTAAAAACTAGTACTTGTCTTGTGAATTCTACTGATCTGTACAAGACGACTTCAACTTAACTAGACTAGATCAGTCAATACTTAGAAAATATTCAAGTCTTCTTTTGGCTTATCAAAACTTCATCTTTTATCTTTTATCATCATTTAGGACTTGTTCTAGGATTCATATCCCAACAGAATTCATCTCAATTTTCAAATCAAGGTCTCCACCCAATTTGCAATTAGAGATGCTACCAACAGACCAAGAAAAAGAAATATTCTCAACATTGTTTTGGAGTTCAGGCCACGAATCAAAAACTTGGGACAAGAAAAAATTGAATGTTGATTTGCTATTAATATAAACCATCTTGCTAATGGAATTGTGGCTTACATTAACGAACACTTCGAAATCCATGGGTGATTTCCGGAAACTCGAGCTGCTTGTGAGTTGCACCAAATTTCGATTTTTTCTTCGAGAAACCCTAGAAATGAATTTGAAGATTGAGAGTTAGAATAGATGATAAACCGACTTCAAAATTCAAATAACGAAGATTAGGGGAGATAATCGGCGGCCTGTACCTTGAATTTCCCGCAGAATTGACGTCGCCGGAATAGACATTTTGCCCTGACAGGAGGTTGTACGACACAACCTATATCTACCCCCTTTCCTACAAACTAAAATTAAAATGAAAAGGAAGAAATTACCAAATTAATGAAAGAGTAAGGGCAAAATAGGAAATTCAATTCTAACTTGGGAGTGGGTTGCTTTAAGTTTCAATTTGATAAATTAGCAGGGAGTGGGTTGCTTTAAATCCCAAATAGTAGGAGCTATGAGTCAATAATCTCTATTTTTAATCATTAAATTCTATTTTAGTTGCTATGAACATTGCCCTTTTAGTTTAGAGTATGATAGTATTAGTTTAAAAAGAAAATAATTTATTTATTTGTAAACTAATAATATACTCCCTCCGTCCGTCTATAAGTTTCCCATTTTACCATTTTAGTCCGTCCGCCTATAAGTTTCCCATACCCTTTTTGGTAAGTACTTTTTCTTACACTTCACTTTATATTTTACTTTTTCTCTCTATCTCTCTCCTTCTTCCAATCACGTCACTTGTACTATATCTATTATTTAATCACTTTTCTTAATCTTTGTGCCAAAAAGTAGCGGGAAGCTTATAGGCGGACGGAGGGAGTACTATATATGAACTAATATTATATTGTATATGAATTAATACTATACTGTATATAAACTAAAACAATATTGTATGTGAACTAACAAACTAGACAAAGTAAAATTATACATTATATGAACTAATACTATATAATATACGAATTAATATTATACTATATTTAAACTAATACTATATTAGCAATTGAAGAGACGTATGATAAACTCAAAGTTGTTCACTCATGTAGTCATATGAAGAGCTTGATTTGATAAAATAAAGTCAATAATATTAAATAAATTTTCGTAAAATACTAAACGTAACATCAATATGTATTTACTCATAACAAACATGTAGTAAAAAAATTACTCCCTCCTATTCAAAATATATGTCATCCTAAGCTCATGCACACATATTAAGAAAATAATTGACTTCTAATTTTACCCTTAATCAATGCTTCTAATTTTCCTTAAAAAAAATACACGTATGTAAATATTTATTGATCATAAAGGTAAATTTGGAATAAATGCAATTAATTTGAATTGAAAAGCGCAAAACGACTTATATTTTACAAATAAAACGAAAGGTCAAAACGACTTATAAAATGAATAGGAGGGAGTATATAACAGAAAGTTCACCACCAAGTTGATCATATTCTTCACAATATTGATTGTGTTTTCAACAAACAAAGATTATAAAATTCAATTACAAAATGTCTAATTGCAACCTGTTAGGAATTAATATACATGAATTAATTCTCCACCTCTCTACAAGTTTGGACTTTTAGATGAGACGAAATTCTTTCATGGTATCAGAGCAAATCGGGCAAAACAACCTGGGTTCGATTCCTGTTGAAAGCACTCCACCCATTTAAATTGTCCACTCGATGGGCCTCCTCCCCAAAAAGGGTAAGAGGTGTTAATCCGGCCCACGAGTGAGGGGGAGTGTTAGGAACTAATATACAAGAATTAATTCCCCACCTCTCTACAAGTTCAGACTTTTCGATGAGACATAATTTTTTCACAACCGTTGTACTGAAGAGCTCCTCACAATCAGATCAATACATTATAGCAATCTTCCATACTTTTATCAACGCTCTCTAAAAAATTGAAAAAAAAAAAACTAATTTAAATTTTTTTTTTTTTTTGTATTTTTTCGAAAGTTTTTTTTTTTTCTTTCCCGAAATTTTGGTCATCTTTTTAAAAAAAATCTGAAAATTTTGATTTTTAAGATTAATACTTTTTGTAGTAGTAATGATTTCCGATATTCATAGTTCTTACTGATTTTTTTTTTCGAAAATTTAAAAATAGTATAATATGTGACACAGTGGTAACTTAGCTGTGATTCATTGGTGACTCGGGGGTGGGTGTACAATTATAATTTTATTCAGTTGTAATTTAATTTAATTGATAAAAGAGTAATATAATTTTTTACATGTAATTTCGTTTAAAATATTTGGAGGGTGAACTCATAAACAAAGAGGAGGCAAATAACTGGGGCTTATCTGAAAATTCAGCTCATGGCCCATAGGTATTATCCAACTCAATTAGAAAATTCAGCTCATAGCCCATAGGTACACACAAGTATTTATCATTTTCCTTACTTTTAATTCTCAAGCCCAATTATAATTTCTCCCTTCTCGTATTCTTCCTTTGATTAACTTCATAAAATTATTGAGACGTGTTTTTCTCCAAAAATGCACATTTTCTCTACAAAAATAGCAAACCACACACTTTCTCCAAAAATAGCAAACCACACACTTTCTCCAAATCAAGTGCAATGAGTCAATTTAGTGTAAATAATGCACGAAATTCTATAAAATTAAGCAAATTAAACCCATGAATTTCTAGCAATTTTCATAGTAATCAAATCCCCCCCCCCCCCCCCCAAACTTAAAGTGTTGCTCGTCCCCGAGCAACAAAAGAAAAATAGAATAAGTGGGAGGATTGTGAAGGATTTCATTCAAGCCAAAATAGAATAAGTAATTGTCAAGTTATCTCCATCTAGTCAAGGCAAGAGGTAGAAAAATCAACAAGCAAATTCAAAAATTATGCTCAAATCTATGCAAGATCAAGTGCTCAATTCACAATTTTCTCACAAGTAAGTGTATATCTCTATCACTCAAAAGTGTATATCAAGGAAGTGTATGCTCTTAACATCAAATCACACAAGTTTACCACTATATGCTTGTCAAATGTCGAAGTTCTCCACCACATGAAAGTTTCAATCAATGAATCAATAAGGCCAGGACTTCACATTTTGTTGTAATGTATGCTCTTTGGTTAAGGTAGGAAAAATTTGGATAAAGTGACTCGTAAACTATTGGAGTAAGAAGGAAAGTTGCAATTGATCAAGTTGCAACTCAAAGTTCTCCATCTCACACAATTTACTTGTTCTTTTCTTTTTAAGCACATTCTTCACCACCAACCAACCAACACTTCTGAATTGAAGCTCACCAAATACTTGTACACAAGATAGTTTCTTTTCAAAAAAAAAAATTTCTCATCAACTCAATCTTTTTCATGTACAAGTCACAATTCATCTTTCTTTCTTTCTTTTCTTTCATTTCTTCTTTTCACTTTCAACTCAAACTCATCCACCAAATTCACATTTAAGCACAATTCCACTTCATTTGTCATCATTCAAACTCCACTAGTTCATAAGGAAAATTAGGCTCACACAAGATGTACAAATAGGCTAAATTTGTAGGTTGCCAAAAAATATAAGTCAATAGGCTCAAAGTGGCTGAATACGGAAAAATTTCATTTGGTAAGGAAAATTTGGCCAAGTGACTATTCAAAACAAAGATGGCTTTATATCACTTCTAAAGATTTCACACAAATAGTAGCCTCAAACAAGACATGAAAGTGTGCTGGGGTGTATAAAAGTGTTTAAGTATAAGTAGATAAATGTTGCACAGAATGTTGAGACAAATAGTGCAACACTGACTCTAACAGAATATCAGAAATTAAGATACACAGCGGAAGACTTGAAACACTAAAAACAAACGAGACACAATGGAAATACTTTTAACGTAGATTTTATAAATAAAAATCTATGTCTGCCTTATGGCGTAAATCAATAATTATCTTCAAGTACAAATGTTGTGTGAAATGTTACAACAATAACCTTCACAACTGAAACTATAAACGAGGCAGGTGCCAAGTTTAGAAAACGAACTAAGTGTATAAATTATACGCTATCGAAATGCCTAGTCTATCTAATGATTACACTCTCAATAGATAAGAAGACACACAGCCATACGGGTGGTATACAACGTATGATCTAAAATGTAGAACTATTGGCCACAATTCCTAACAGGGATGAACGCTCGGTCTAGAATATTACTCGAATAGAACACACTGAATTATGAAGCCTTCAATCGGTATTTATAGAGGTGGTATGCGAATTCTAGAGGCTTCCACATTGAGGTCCTATTTTTTAGGAGCTCAACTTCCATGATCTTTCTAGATCCTTCTTGTATGCTCCAGGTCGTTCTAAATGCATCTAGGCTGTTCTAGCATGTTCTCCCATGTTCTGGAATCTTCCAGGTTCCAGATCCTTGTAGAAACTTCTAGATCTTGCCAGAAATGCGACAACATTTAGGTCAACATTTAATGTAGCATTTCAGAAAAGACTTAGAAAAAATCTCGGAAGGTCAAATTAAGATGTTGTTGATAATGTTAAGGCATTTAAGAATTAACAACATCTACAATCTCCCCCAATTTGACCTTTCGACTACAACACACCTGATGCACATATATTTCTATACATAGTCAGTTTTATGTACTTAGTTGAGGTTGACATCATTGCTAAGCACTAGTCAAGACAATACCTGTTGTAATCGTTGGATCAAATCGAATGAAGATCAAGGGTAACCTTATAATGATATGTGCCAAAGGATCAAAACAATTTTATCCAAAATAGAATAAGTATAAACAATACACTTATTCACAACATAATTAACTTAAGATCTAAGTAAGACACTAACAAAACAAAATAACAAAAATCAGAACAAAAACAACAAACAAAACAAAGACTCAGCAACCTGCAGTAAACACATGATAATCTGTAAACATATTAAGCAAAGGCAGTAAACAAATATCATCAAATGTAACCATAATTTAAGCAAGTTGCAACAAATAAACAGCCTAACATCTAAATAATAAATAACAAGTGTATCCGAATTTCAGAATACTTAAACATTAGTTACAGAGATTGAACTGAATAAATGGCATAAAAAGCAGCCATTATGAAAACAGATCTCCCACTGTCTTGTAGCTTGTCCATGTTCATCAATGGATATCACCATACAAGGTCTCCATCTCAGCAGCATCATCATCGGCTTCATCCACAAAGTAAGTAGATGCAAGATGTGCAACTACATCAGTTACTCCAGCATCAGCAGCATCAGGTTCACCACCAGCAGCAGCAGCAGGAACTCCATCATAATTCAACTCTTCAATCACCACATTGGAGTTTGATGGTGGTGGTACTCCCCCTGTTGTAGGTGAAAGCAGATTGGTCCACCTGTCCTTCATGAACTGGAGCTCATCAATTGTTTCCTGCAAGTGTTGGAGCTGTAGTTTGATGAATTCCTGTGAAAGATACACATTACCAGAAATGTTGACACGAATGTTCTCAACATTTGGGGGTGCATTTCTCTGATGTGTTCTGGAAGGGCCTGGTTGAGCAGAAGTAGAGGGTCTGGAAGATCTCTGTGGACTATCAGTACCAGGAGCAACTATGGGCAGATCAATTATTCTGTCCCCAATTAATAAGGCAGGAGCAATAGCAAGCAGTGGCACTCTCCCCCTCAAAACATCAGTCTTCTTAGCAGTGAAGCCATGGTGCTTCAGATAGTTTGAAATCAAGACTGGATAGGGCAGATTTCCTTTCCCAGTAAATTTCCTCATATGGTGAAAGATTGTGTGTCCCACATTGAACTTCTTAAGTATAGAAATCCTATACATAAGAATGGTTTGGTCTCTTGTAATCTTAGTGGTGTTGGTAGTGGGAATCCAATTGTATATTATCAACTTATACAACACAGAATGTACGGAGGTTAAGTGTCTAGCTAGCATCTTCTTAGTCCACTTAGTCTTTCTACCCCCTGTGATTGCAGTAATCACAACATCCATATCTGGATCATCATCCTCATCAACATTAGGAGTGTGCAAGAACTCATTAATAAGTTATGGAGTGAATGGCACATCCCTCCCCCTAAAATTAACAGTACCATAGGACCTAGAACTTCTTTTACCAGAACTTTTCTTCATAAATGCATAGAACTCATAAGACCAGTTTGTAAGAAAAGCTTCACCAAATGTAACAGCATTCAACAGATTTCTATTCTCTAAAAACTTAATCATCCCCTTACTATCAAAATCAGGCACATTAATCATTTTCTCAATTAACAGCTTCCTCTTAGAGTAAATTTCTAACCTTTTCTCAACATAATTAGAGTGATCAGAGATACCTTCTCTTTCTTCCTCAGAAGGTAGTTCCTCATCAGGATCAGTGTCTCCATCATGTGCAGAGGAGCTTTTGGATGAGCTCTTTGCTTCAGCAGATGAGCTCTTTGCCTCAGAAGATGAGCTGTCTCCACTTCCACCATCATTAGGTTCTGGTGTGGACTCTTTTGCAGCAGCAAATGACTCAACATTCTTCTTAAGAGACTCTTGCATGTCTCTTAGGCAAACATTGAAATCAAAATCAGAGTCTGATTCAGCAGGTTCTTCTTCAGGGATCATTTTGGCCTTCCCTTTGCCTTTGGGATTAGTAGCAGCTTTCTTCTCTATTGGTTTCTCAACAGCAACTTTCTTTGGCTTCTTTGCAGCAACAGTGGCAACTTCAGTTTCTTCATCAGAATCAGTGAACACTTGAATGGGTTCACCAGCATCAGTTCCAGCTTTCTTCTTCTTCCTCATGGATTCAGAGTAATCCACACGAGTGAACACTCGATATGATCTCCTTCTTTGAACAAGGCTTCTCTGTCTTTTCCCTTTTTGCACATTCTTCTTGAAAGGAATGGGTGCAGACTCATCAGAAGGTGAGAGAGAGGAGTTTGTACCACTGTCAGAAGCTTGGGCGTCCTCCATTTCTTCATCCTCAGAATCAGATGCAGCAGTAGCTTCTCCTTCAGCAACAGTTTCGACATGTTCCTCCGTTGAAACATGAACAGTAAGATTAGGGCTTTTTGTTTCGGTAGCCATTTGAGCGGTTTGATCGGCCAAATAACTCGAGATATCCACAGTGATATCTCCGAATGTCATCACAGGCAGATGACCAGTAGCTCGAAGAGTCTCAGACACCTCTTCGACAGCCCTAGTAAATTGTTCAACGGTCGAATCTTGTGGGATGTTGGTTGTTGGTGGAACGGTTTGAGGAGTAGTTTGACGAGTGGGAGCTGTTGTTGATGGGTTTGTAGAGACATTGGAGTCGGCATTTGAGGAGTTGGATTGTTGTGAGGCCATTGAAGCAAGAATTTCTAGAGAATTTTGGACAGTTCGTTCGGAAGTTTCAAAAGCAGAGTGTGAGTGAGAGTGAAATTGTGAGTGGGATTGAGGTTGGTTTCCAGCCATTTAAGGAACGGTCGGATTTTCAAGGTAGGTTTGAGGAGTGTATAAACAATCTTTGAGAGATACACGGCCAAAAGAACAAATCTGCAAGAGGTGTACTTAACAAAGCTCGACAAACAACAATTAGCAATATAAATCACAATTAATTGAGTTTTATAGGGAGAATATGTGTAGCTGGAGATTAACACGATTAATTCCAGAAAAAAAAAGATAGTGCTCCACATTTTTAGCCACAACCTTGATCATGGTTTAATTAGTGGGTAAAATCAATTTTATTAATTAATTAAATAATTAAGAAATTTCTAGAATAATTTACTAAGTCCAAGCATAATCTGAAAAAAAATAAACGTGGGTTAGTATTTAAATTAAATAAATAAAATAAATCTCAATAATTAATTAAATAATTACAACTTATAAAAATAAATTCGAATCAGGCAATGTTGTGCTCAAAACTGTTACAAACACCTCAACACGGTTTTTACATGAATTTGCTTAATTTGTGTTGCACCATATTTTTTCTTTTTGTGTTATAGCATCTAATTTGTATTGATCCATTGTTCATGTAGAGTACATCGTAGTAGCGAACTCCGTGCCCCATACTTACTTAATGGATTACAAATATATTGATGTTTTTACCAAAGAATCACCTTTTGAAAAGAAGGCGTCGTAATAGTGAACTCCGTGCTCCATAGTTACTCAGTGATTTGGTACATCTTTTAGTATGCTAATAACATTCTCATTTTTATGCATTTGAGAGGTGTAAGACATGTTTATTTTTGCACTCCAAGGTTCTTAGATTCGTAGATATTTTACAAAGGAATTATTTAACTAAGTAAGAAATAAATTCAACTTATAAATTTTTTACAACCCATGATATTGTCCCAAATGCTGACGCATTTGTGACAACATCCATCCGAATTTTTCAGATAGTGCTCATGCCAAGAGATTTCCTCAAGATTGAGAATCTCTCATGGTCTAATGCCTTAGTGAAAATGTCAGCATTTTGTTTTTCAGTAGGTATATACTCCAACTTCACAATGTTCTTCTCTACTAAATCTCTCATAAAGTGATGTCTTATGCTAATGTGCTTTGTGAGTGAGTGTTGTACAGGATTCTTAGAAATGTTAATGGCACTAGTATTATCACAAAAGATTGTAAGTATACCATTCTCAATACCATAGTCATGGAACATCTTGCTCAGCCACAAGAGTTGTGTACAGCAGCTTCCAGCAACTATATACTCAGATTCTGCAGTAGATTGTGAAACACAATTCTGCTTCTTGCTGTGCCATGGTACAAGATTGTTTCCCATGTAGAAACATCCTCCACTCGTACTCTTTCTATCATCTATATCTCCAGCCCAATCAGCATCACTTTATCCAATCAAAATGTTGTTGGTGTCCTTAGTATACTAGATTCCAAGGTCACTTGTACCTGAAACATACTTGATAATCCTTTTCACAGCATTCAGGTGAGATTCCTTTGGATTAGCTTGGTACCTAGCACAAACACACACACTGTACATAATATCTGGTCTACTAGAGGTTAAATACAGTAAACTACCTATCATGGATCTGTAAAGTGTTGTATCAACATCTGTTCCAGCACTGTCTTTGCAAAGTTTCAAAGAAGATCCCATAGGAGTTTTCATTGGTTTTGAATTCTCAAGACCAAATCTTTTAACCAAGTTCTTATCATACTTACTCTGGGAGAAGAAAATACCATCACTGCATTGTTTGATTTGAAGACCTAGAAAATAGTTCAAGTCTCCAACCATACTCATTTCAAATGTTGCAGTCATTGCCTCAACAAATTTACTCACCTATTTCTAGAATAGCCTAAAAAAAAAACCTTTATCACTTTTAGAATCAAACTTATGAAGTTGATCCCTATCATTCAAAATATAACACACACAACCAAATACATGAAAATATTTCAGATTAGGTTTTCTGTTGTTCAAAATCTCATAAGATGTTTGACTAGTTCCAGAACGAATAAAAACCCTATTTATAATATGGCATGCAGTATTCATTGCTTCTCCCCAAAATTTCTTAGCAAGACATTTGGATGTAAGCATAACTCTTGCCATTTCTTGTAAAGTTCTATTCTTTCTTTCAACAATTCCATTTTGTTGTGGAGTTTTAGGAGATAAATATTCTTGCAAGATACCCTTTTTATCACAAAAATTATTAAACATGCTGTTTTCAAATTCCCCACCATGATTAGTTCTAATACGGCCAACTTTCAAGTTAAACACATTTTTGAACCTCTTATAAAGAATTTTAAATGCAGCAAATGCTTCAGATTTGTCTCTTAAAGACTCTACCCAGGTATATCTAGAAAAATCATCTACCACAACTAAGGAATACATCTTTCCTCCAATGCTTTCAGTTTCCATAGGACCCATCAAATCCATGTGCAGTAATTCAAAGCATCGATGTGTAGTACAATGTGACAGCATTTTGTGTGACATTCTTACCTGCATACCTTTTTAGCATGGTCCACATACAGTGGTGTTGTGAAACCTTAGTTCTGGAATTCCTTTTACTGCATCTGCTTTGATTAGCTTTTTCATTGCTCTATAATTTGCATGACCCAATCTTTGATGCCATAGAACATTTTCATCATGTTTTGACAAGTTACACATATTTGTTCCAATAAGATAGCAATTATCAGCTGACCTAGTACCAGTCATGACACAAACTTCATCTTTATTAAGAACATAACATGAATCTTTATCAAATTTCACATGCAAATTATCATCACAAAGTTGACTAATGCTAATCAGATTTGCAAGTAAGCCATCAACCTGTAATACATTTTTAAGCTTAGGAAAACCTTCAACATTCAATGTTCCTTTACCAACAATCTTTCCTTTAGAACCACCACCATATGTAACACTACCACTATTCAAGGTCACATAATCAGATAAGAAATCAATACGATCTGTCATATGTCTAGAACAACCACTATCAAAGTACCATAAGTCAGGTAGACATGCTTTTAAGGAGGTATGAACAACATTACAGGTAGCTTTTGGTTTCCATGCAGATTTCAAAAACTGTTTACCAGGATGTGACAGTTTCTTATGCAACATTTTCAAGTTTTTCTGTTCTTTAAACAACTTTATACAGTAAGGACGAATGTGATCAATTTTGAAACAGTAATGACAGATATACTTCCTTTTAACCTTGTGAGACTCTGTTTCTGCAGATGTTGCACCAGATGTGTTAACATTTGCCTTAACAAATTTCACAGGTTTTCTAAATTTATCAGAAATAGAAGCAGTAGTACCGTCATAGCCTAAACCATGATTGTTAGATTTACCAGTAGCTATAACATTATTTACCTCAGAAGCACTCTTGGAATATTTCTTGAAACATAAAGTAGAATTTATCAGTTTCTCCTTTAAGTTACAGATTTCCAGATCTCTTTTGGTAAGAATAACTTCTAGCTTGGTGATTGTATCTATCAGATCCTCATTCCTTTTATTCAGAGAATCAAGGGTGAGTTTCTGATTCTTCCAATCATCTAACAGCTTTCGGTATTCATTGTCATCAGTTCTTTTTCCTGCATCATCAACTAAACCATTAAAACAGTTCAAATTTGGGCGACTCTGTTCTGATGTTGCTTTAGATGTTGAAGCATCAGGTACAGCATCAGAATCTGTTTCATCCAGATCATCATCTGAGGAATCATTATAATCAATTCTGGTAAAATTAGAATATTCATTCTGATTTAATTCATCAAGATCATCATCAGAATCATCACTCAAGGTAGCACTAAAATTCAGTTTTTGCTTAAGTCTAGTATTGGCACATTCATTTGCAATTGGCACATTCATTTGCATAATGGCCATAACCAGAACAAGCATTGCATTGAACTGATTTTCGAAATTCAGGATCATACCTTGGTTTACCTTCACTCTTTGATGGTCTTGGTGTGAATTGACATTTCCTCCTTTCTGGTTGAGGTGTTGATGTGTTGATTTGAATCTTAGGCTGAATGTTGCTAGATTTGTTTACAGATTTCTTAAGAAACTTATTAAAGTGCTTAGTAAGTAAGGCAATGTTGTTAGGATCCTTGAGACATTTATCAAGCAATTCTTCATCAGAATCAACTTCAGTAATGATAGGTTGAATCTCAGAAATGTTTAATGTTTCCCCTTTAAAAACCACAACGTTCTTATCAGCATCATTTTCATCAACTTGATTAGTGTTTATTTCATATGTTCTAAGAATACTCACTAACTCATTTTGACTTAATGTATCTGTATTTTTTGCCTCTTCAATAGCACAAATTTTAGCATCAAATCTTTTAGGAACAGATCTTAATATCTTATGAACTACTCTAACATTAGAAATAGGGTCACCAAGAGAATGTGATTCATTGATTATCTCACTTAACCTTTCATTGTAGGATGAAATGATTTCATCTTCCACTACAAAAAAACGCCTTGATTAGAGACCGATTTTGAGACTGTAAAGGCAGTCTCAACACACGTTAGAGACTGGTTCTTTCATTGTAGGATGAAATGGTTTCATCTTCCACTACAAAAAACGCCTTGATTAGAGACCGATTTTGAGACTGTAAAGGCAGTCTCAACACACGTTAGAGACTGATTTAGGACCGATTTATGGGGGTCCTTATTTCATTGGTCCCTAATATTCAGAGACCGAATTTATGACACAGTCTCAAATTAGGACCGATTTTCGGTCAGTCTCTAAATAAGAGACCGACAATTTGGTCTTAAAATAGTCCCTAAACGTGAGTCGGCCCGAACTATTTTCGGGCCCTAAAACACTCAAATTAGGGACCGATTTTCGGTCAGTCTCTAAATAAGAGACCGACAATTTGGTCTTAAAATGGTCCCTAAACATGAGTCGGCCCGAACTATTTTCGGGCCCTAAAACAGTCTCAAAGCGGTCTTAAAGTTAGGGACCATTTTTTCGGTCACTAAACGGTCTTAATTTAAATTTTGTCCCTTATTTTGATTTACACCCACATCCCCCGACCCACGCCTTTATTTACCCCCAACCCACACCCCCTCTTTATTTACACCCACATCCCCACACCCCCCCTCTTTATTTATACCCGCACCGACCTTTATTTACCCCCAATCCACACCCCCTCTTTATTTACACCCACATCCCCGACCCACACCTTTATTTACCCCCCAACCCACACCCACCTTTATTTACCCCCAACCCACACCCACCTTTATTTACCCCCAACCCACACCCACCCTCTTTATTTAAATGGCCATTTTATTTTAGCCTTGGTGGGAATTGATCCCTAGTGTACATTTTAAAAATAATTATATACACTTTGACAAGTAATTGTCTTGTGTACATTTTAAAAATAATTATATACATATGTAATTAATTTATTTTTGGACGTGTAGTAATACACTTTTGATCTTATAGTGATAAAATTTTGGTCTTGTAGTAACATTGTTTTAGTCATGTAGTAGACGAATAAGTCATAATTATTTTAGTAATTTTGCTAAAAAAAAAAATAAGTGTCCGGAATATTTTTGGACTTGTAGTAATACACTTTTGGTCTTATAGTGACAAATTTTATGTCATGTAGTAACATAGTTTTGGTCATATAGTAAAATAGTAAAATTTTAGAGCGAAAATAAATATTATAATTAAGATTGACCCGCTTTGATCGCGTTGACCCACGAATTTTGATCTAATTGGTCAATATTGCATGTATGCAATATTGCATATAACTTTTTGCCCATAAATATATATTTGACTGCTACATACAACTTATAAATACTAGTAACTATCAATATGTTGTAATATTGAGTCGACCTAGTGACCATTATTACAGAGTTGATTAAATCGACTTTTCATATACTAATATATTTAATTAGTTATTTAGTACTCCCTCCGTCCCGTGATTACTTGCACACTTTCCTTATTAGGACGTCCTAAAATTACTTGCATACTTTTAATATGAAAATACGTACTCCACAAAATTAATAACCTCACAACATCATTTTATTTTTAAATTTGCCACTCATTTTTTTCATACATTTCACTTTACACATCATCAAATCCACTTTACACATCATCAAATTACCTAAAATACCCCTCCTTTATCTTACATCATCAACCACTAAATCCACTTTTCTTAAACAACATGCCGGTCAAACTATGCAAGTAATTTCGGGACGGAGGGAGTAGTAATTATTTAAGTAATCCCAAACTCCCATAAACATTTGATCAAGTCCAAGTTTGATGATATATATACCGACTACCGAGAATCGTTCTTCAAAGCCTTAAAAATTAAAGAAAATAGTTGTCGGTAGGGTAAACCAATTGGATTCATTTTAAAAAAAATGGATCTAGTTAAATAATATGTAAATGGTACACGGGATGTATTTGCCACAAATTAATTGTTCATGGTATAATTAAAATAATTATATTATATTATATAAATACATATATTTTTATTACTTATGTATAAAACTATAAAACGTACGTAATTTATATTTTAAAGCTTTATTTCCAAATAATATTTACATTTTAATCAGTAATCACTACATTTTAATTTTTACAATATATATATATAGAAAAAATGAAACTATAATATTAATATATGACATTAATTGTTAAAATTTAAAATTCATAATAGATTGTAAGGAAAAAAAAAGGGCCTAATAGACAAGGGTGAAGGACCTACCGTCGCTATAGCCACTTGAGAAAATAAAAAGGAAACATTATTTCTTAATTTATTGCACATTTTTTTTTATAATTCAGAAATCAGTTTAATTAAATCACTTCGGAAACAGTAATTAATTAATAAATAAATACTGTATTTTTTTTATTAAAATAAATAAATATTAAGTTGGCCCACTAATTAGTTGATTTTTTGCGGGTGACGGAAGAATTTACCAATTCAGTTCTACCAACAATAATTAATGACCAAACATAAAATATTAAGAAAAAAATAATGAAAAAGACAAAAGTTGGGTAAACTGCTACAAGTGTTGAATCTTGTATAAATATGGTTGAGTTGAAGCACATAAATTGCAAGAAGCAGATAAGAATATTAACTTACACTCCAAACATGAAAGGATGCACCATTCTCCAAAGCGAAACCCTAGCTAAGGTACATGCATAAAATTCCTCTTTATTTATCCACGAGTAATTATATGGAACCGACGGTGGTTTTTTTTAGACGTGTGTTTCTTATGAAACCCACCACATGCATAAAATATGTGTACACATATAAAAGTATTTTAGACGAAGTTGGATAGCTCAAGTGGTTAGAGCACCACTATCTGGGCTTTAAATTCTGGGTTCGAGTCATGGGGAGGGGAAAAAAGGATGGGTATTTAAATGTAATTCAAAAAAAAAAAAAATATATCTTACGTAGGTGAGGAGTTCCATAAAAAAACAATTATCTGATCATTCCATATCAAAATCGTATATATATATATATTTCAAATAATTTCTTTATTTGATTTCTTTTGCCTTAATTATTTCTTTTTCTATATTCATTTAATCGAGTAGTGCATGTTTATTATGCTTACATGCATATGCCTGATGGCCCTGATCACACACACAGAGTAATGGAATTATCCTGAAATAGAGAAACAAGTCGAATATATATGGTTGATTAATTTTTTTAACATAACAACTCTTTTTGATTAATAACTCTTTCTATTATTTCTATTTTTTTCTTCCAATTTCATTATATTATTCATATTTCCTTTTTTGTGAATAATATATATATTCACACGACTTTATCTTCTGCTATTACTTAGGAGTATTATTTATTTAAATTGTCGTTCATTTTATTTATAAGTTGACCCCATAGTACCACATTATACTCCCAGTTGTCTATCTTATACATAAACTAATCAATATTTATTAAAACTTGCTCCCACACACATTAACATAATGAATTTGGACGAAGTGAATATATAGTAGTGTTTCTATCCTTTTTTATTGGCACTTAAAGTTGAATTTGGCAAATATGATCAAGTACATGCATGCATGTATAATGTTTACCAATCTGTCCATACCATGATCAATATTATATTTGTTTGAAATATAATGAAAACTTAAGTTTGGAGCAAAACAGATTTAATTTGTGATGATTTAGTTTGGAACTTTATGATGCAATTTATATATAGTTTAATTTGCTTATTATAATTATAATTATATATTACTAATTAATATAGTAATTTGCAGTACGTTTTGGAAACAAGTGCCTACCCCAGAGAGCACCAACAACTCAAAGACCTCAGGAAGGCTAGTTTCGAGAAATATGAACGAATGTAACTAATTTTATTGCCCTTTTCTTTTATTTATTTCTCTCATCATATACTGAATTAATTAATATTATTATAATGTTAATGTCTCATTCATAAAATAATAAAAAAATAATATAATTTGATCAGGAGCGAGATGAATGTGCCTGCGGATGAAGGGCAATTTCTGTCAATGTTATTAAAAGTGATGAATGCAAAAAAAACAATCGAAGTTGGAGTTTTCACTGGCTATTCTCTTTTGGTTACTGCTCTCGCCCTCCCTCACAATGGCAAAGTAAGTTAATTAATTTATACTTCATACTTTCCTTTACAAAACGGTTCCATAGTAACTTTCACATCTTTAAAATGAAAAACTTTTTATAAACTCTACCCTCATAATATATTTTAAATTTACACAAATGTCATTACTTTTTCTCTACACATACACAAATTAAAAGTCGAACTCATTTATTTACTTTATACATAAAGTTTTACAAAATTACCCAACAAAACTCCACTCATTATTATACTTTGTTAATATGCGTGGTCATATTATGGAACAGAGAGAGTACTTTTAATTCTCTTCATAACAAGAAAAAACGGAATAAAATGCAAGAATTAGAATTAATCTCACCTCTCCTCTATATAAGCTGGAATCGAATAACAGATTATAACTACTCTAACTAATACTCTTTCATTATTTGCTCTGTACTCCATCATACACATATATACCTTGGTACTATTACCTAAGTACTCGATAACGCATTCATTAATGAAATATATACCTAATGATTTTTGTTTTATATATAAATATTTAGGTAGTTGCGATTGACCCCGATAGAGAAGCATATTAAATTGGATTGCCATTTATTGAGAAGGCTGGTGTGTCTCATAAGATCCAATTCATTGATTCAGGTGCCACCTCAGCTTTGAATGGGTTCCTTGACAATGTGAGTATGAGTTTAATATCTCAAAATTTGGAATTCAAGCTAGATATCCGGACCCGCACCATTTAAATTTTGTTTAGTAAAATCTGGGTCTTAATTTAATCAATGTTTTATGTCACTCTTTCGATAAAAAATTAAATGACTAATGATCAGTAATTTTGGATGAAAAAGGGAGAAGAAGGGACTTTTGATTTCGCATTTGTAGATGCGGACAAGGAAAACTACATCAACTACCACGAGTTGTTACTCAAGTTAGTAAGAGTCGGAGGAATCATAGCATATGACAACACCTTGTGGTCCGGCACAGTAGCGTTGGCGGACGAAGATCTGAGCCAGGAGTGGAAGGACAAAATTGGAGAAAGTCGAATATTTTTAAGGAAGTTGAATGCATTCTTGGCCAAAGACTCGCGTATTGACTTGGCTCATCTTACTATTGGGGATGGACTCGCACTTTGCAAGCGCCTTAAATAAAATACCGTCACAATATATCATACATTTTGTTTGGGTCTTTTTCCTTTGAATTTCTTCTATATATAAATAAATAAATTGTGATGTGCATGTTGCGACGGACTGCATCTTCGCGTGACATGTGCATTGGTGTTTCGGTTTTTTGTTTGTAAAATAGTGATAATATAATTAAATGCCTCGTGTACTATTTATATATGTGGATTGATTTCGATTTTATTAATTTTATTTGGTATCATTGTCACTGAGTGACGTATGGCTAATTAAATTAATGACTTATATATACTGGTTACTTTTATATGAAATTGATGACGTCACTCAAAAATAAAATCTATATATATAAAAGGAAGATTATGGCTCTCATGTTCTGCCACTTGTCACCTATAATTCCGCCACGTGTCATACATAATTGAATTGAATCTTAAAATACCTCATAAATCACACACGTTACAATTCTCATTTAACCCATGCATGTAACAATTCTCATTCATTAAAAAAAAAAAAAAAAACTGCCTCTTCAATTCATTTATTCGGTAATTGCTATTTCTTATTCGCAGTCTAAAAACTCTAATTGGGTCTGTTTGATTGAAGAAGAAGGACAGTCTGATTCACAATCATGGAACTACATTTTATTTTCATGGAATAACTCTTGGTTATTTCTCAATCCAATCGAAGTTTGTATGGACTATAATGAGTGATGAGCGATCTAATTTTGGGAATCCTCTTCACCATCATTTTTCTTTTGGTGCTAATTAATTAGAGCTTATCTTCATTTCAGAGTTTTGGCTTGGTTAAAGCTTATAAGTATTAAACTGTAATTTCATGTTGGATGCAGGGCTTTTATTCTCTGCTTTTTGTTAGATTGCAGATGGATCTTCGGGATAAGCCTGCACTTGAGAAGCTTTTGCATCTGAAAAGTAAGTTCTTCTTCGCTGTGTTATGTATTATAAACCTGATTTTTCTATTGGGAAAGAATCCTTGATTGATGAGTGTGGAATGATGCTTCGGATCCTAATTTTTTTCGAGGAAAATGAAAGAGGTATAATTGTTGATTTATTATTTATTTTTCTTATAAATTGTTGCCAAGAGATATTATCTCATTCTTCTCATAGAATATATAAAAAGATGGATGTTTTAGATAACTAATGCCATGTTCAATTTTTATCTATTTTTTTAAAACTGTAATGTATGACAAGAAAACAAACTCTTTTTTTCTTTAGAGACAAAATGTTTGCTGAAATTTTGACACATATAATGGGTTGTGAGAGAGCAAATGCACGTGTTATTAATTTAATCTAATGCAAGGTATGATTATAATTCTTATTTGTTGTTTTACTATTCAATTTATTATTTGTAATCAAAAGGCTGTTTGGGGATACATCTGTTCATTGTGATAAATGTTAGCTATTGTATAATTTTATTTTTCATTTAGTTCTTGAATTTATATTTTCATGGAGGTAGATTATGTTTCTTTTTTATCGAACTGTAGGTGTTCTTCAATTTTACTGTAGGTGGATTGTGGTTATTTATACTAATGCCCTAATTATGTGATTGAAAGACTTAATGAATTTTATTGGATGTAATTGACTGGCTCATTCGTTATATTGAAAAAATTATATATACTTACCTTTTAAAAGTTGATAAGTCATCTACAACAACTGTTATTGGAGTATTTGCTGGCATACTATAAGGAGATAACAAAAAAAGGCCTCTACTTCTATTGTAATTTATAAGTACAAACCCCTAATTTATATTCTCTTGAGGAGTCACATAAGGTGTATAACTTCAATGACGTTACAATTCTCATTAATTCAACCTAACCGCTTCTTCATCTATGTGGTATGCTATAATATAGTATGAAATCTGCATTAGAAATAATTAAATAAATAGTTTTTGCATTGGTGTCTAATTAAAGAAGAATGATTGTCTGAATCAAAACAGAGGATAAAGGACGGGAAGAAAAAACTATGACCGGGAAAAAAGAGTCTCCGATGATTGCAGCCACCACAATCTCCAAGATTTTCCCCTAGAATACACTAAAGAAATCATTGTATTTCTTATGTCAAGCAAACATTTTTTTTTGGTACCAATTTCTGTTGCATTTGTTTATTTATTTTTTTAAATTGCAACGATTGAGTTTCCCAAATTTGAAAAGTGAATTGAATATTTGGTGATAATTGTCAAGCAAATAGCTTAATGCTATATTGTAATTCTATTGAATACTATACTATGGAATTTGCATTAGAAATAATTAAATAAATAGTGCTTGCAGTGTTCTCGCCGATGTGTTTGCCTCTCGATGCTCCAATTATTTTCAAGTCGGTGTGTGATAAATTCCAAATCCCAAATCGTAGAAGGTACTCATTTACTATGCACTGTGTTAGGTTATGAATTTTAATGACTGGAAACTATGTCATGCTTTTCGATTATTTAATTGTGCCTAACTATTGGAGTTTGAAGCATACTCTTAAAGTGAGAGAGGCCACCGAAGAAAAATTTGAGCGTGAACGAAGTTCTCATACTATACAACATTGTAAATGCTTTCCTTTTGTTTTATCTACTAGACGAGCCTCTTACATCAATGTGGGACTTAGGTATAATCAATTTGTCTTGGTTTAATGATTCATTTTGAGTTGCATTTTTCACCATGTATAATCATATTGCTGTAATAGATGGAGTACATATTCATATTCATGAGAAAAGCTAACACAACAGCTCTACGTAATTGATAGTATTGATTTCTAAATCTATTATCATATATCATATGAAAGTATATATTTACAACACGAATAAGCAAAATCGTTGATTGGAACGACATCCTCCGACCAGGAACGTACACGACAATGTTTTAAAATTATGATGTAGGTCCCTAATTGAGTAGTAAGATTGAGTACGTAAGCTAGTAAAAGTCTAGAGGGGAGGGGTGAATAGACTTTTAAAAATCTTTCAAAATATCAAAGTACACAATGTGGAATATCAGAATTAACAATGAGCCCTTAATATTTATACTCAACTATTATGAAGAACACTGATCTTGTCTATTCTATATGTAGATTAATCAATTAAACAAGTAATCAATTAAACACAAATAAAACAGTAAAGTAAATCAAACACGAGATTTATAGTGGTTCGACAACTTGTCTACATCCACTCTCACAACTCCAGTCGTGAAATTCTTATTAACTCTTCTCTTCGAGTAGTGTGTTCTTGTGGCTTTAAGTCCCAATAAATAAGACTTCGATCTTTTCGATTATACCACCAGGTATATCTTCGATCTAACAACTAGTTATTTTACAAGCAACTAGCAACTTGATTAACAACAAAAACTTTAAAGAAAAACTTCTCTAATTCAGTAGTAGCCTTCTTGAATATGACTTGTCTTCTGGCTTCAACTTCTGAACTTCAACTCTGCAAGTTTCCCTTGCTTTGAATATCTCTCTAATACGCTTTAGTATTTCGATTTTCAGTAGTAACAGTAGTCTCAAACGTTCAAAGTCTTTAAGTATTTATAGACTTTACTTCTCAAGATAAGTTTGTTATTCAAACAACCTTTTCTTCATGATAACCAACTTCGAACTTGTTTCTTCTTATCCTTTCACGCGTTTCTTCAGTTAATTAGTTATTTCTTAACTAATTCTTCATATCTTCTCTTCTAGATACGATCTTATTTTTAATCTTCATTCTGCGCGAACTTGACTTGTCTAGTTTCCAACACTTAGACATTTCTTCAGTCTTCACAACACTTGTCTTGTCTTGTCAAGTCTTCTTGTCTTGCAACAGTCTTCTTCCAGTAGACTTCCATATAGACTTAAACTAGTCCTATCAATCTAATTCTATCAAGACTATTACATTACATTAAACTTTATAAATTCAGCTTAGTCACCTTAAAACTATACATCAATATAACATGAATATAAACTATGAGCTTCTATACAATAATTATATGCTCATCATAAAACCTATAAAACTTCAACACTTAGTTTATTTCTCAGTACTTATAAATCGTACTTGTCTTTTCTTTCTTTCTCTTTTCCTTTTTGTTCTCTACTGATCTTGTCACAAGACGACTTCCATAGCTAGATTAGTCAACACTTAGAAATATATTCAAGTCTACTTTTGGCTTATCAAAACTACTTCTTTCATCAATTAGGACTTGTATTAGGATTCATATCCCAACAATTTCCCCCTTTTTAATGAAGCCAAAACTACTTGAATTATTTTAAGTAAACAAACTAGTTAAGTAGTTATCTTCTTCAAAATGTTCATCTTTTCATTCATAATCAGTAGATCAAGTAGATTACAAATACTTAACACAAATATATGAAATTAAGTAAATACTTACAGTTTCTTCATTCCATACTTCCACCACTTGGAGTGTCAGCATCAGGATTTGGAACTTGGAATACTTCAAGTAATCTTCTGTGAATATCTGAAATATGATCTTCATTGTCAATCTTCTCCTTCTCCAACAAATCTTCTTCAAACTTCTTAATTACGTTTAAGTCGACACGCTTTCCAGATCCTAACATTGGAGTTTCCCACTTTGGAAAATCTGGACAAAGAATGTTATATCCGACTGCAGTAGCAATACGCATAATGAGATTCCAAAGATTCTCATCTTCTGCTTCCATGAACTTCTCAAATATGACAAACAATTCGTCATTGCTTTCTGCATCACCAAACCTGCGAATAATCCAGTGATCTACTTCCCACTTCTTCTTGACAATTTTCCATGCTTCTCTATGTTCAACATCTATAAATCTGTCAATGTGAGCATTTTCAATCACATCTGGATTTTTCTTCAAATCGTGCAACCTTTTGATATGTTTTCCAACCAATTTTTGTTGGCATATCGATCGTCTTCTAACTTCTGCTTTTTATGAATTTCTTCAACATCCTTGTCATCAAAACTAGCAAGAATCTCACCTAAGACTTCTTTCTTTGTTTCCAACTTTCTTTTGACTTTCCTTAGTTTAACTTGAACTTCTTCAGATACTATGGACTTGCCTTTCGATAACCTTAACTGCTCTTTAGCACTGATCTGCTCCAACTCAGCTTTCTTCACTAGTCTCCTTCTAGTCGAACGAACGGGAATATCAGTAGCAGTAGCAGCAGTTTGAGTTTCAACAATAGTCTTTTTCACCTTTACTTCTTCAGTCTCTTTCCCCTTTTTGGCTTCATCACTTGCCTTATGAGTGAAAAGAGAAGTGAATCTAGTCATCTATTCTTGAATAGCTAGCTTCATCAGATCAGTAACCTTCTCTATCTGCCTCTGATGACTTCCATCTTGACTCAGCTTCTCAAGACGATCAGCTGTGTATTCAAGCTTCTTAGAAGTTAAGTTGAACTCATTCTTGAAGTGAGTTGTAGTTAACTTTAGCAGTCTGTTTTCCCCAGTCATTGCATTTAGAAGGGCTCGTGCATTCTCCAATTGTTCATGAGCTTCCCTTCTCTGCTCATCTGCGATTTCAATTTTAACTCGATATACACGTTCCATTTTCCTTGATTCTCGAGCTAACACACTAGCAAAGTCGACTGAACTCTTCTCTGAGTATTCAACTTGATTTTGGATAAACAAGTCAAGCTGATTAAACATCTCTTGTCTGAAATCAGTATCCAACTGATTTACTTCATTCATTATCATCTCTTTCGAACTATTTACCAGAGAACTGTTCTGGTCAACCAGAGCTTTCTTTAAACCAGACTTAAGAAACTCACCTATTGCCGATTTGACAACATGTTTCAAATCATCTTTCAGCTCATCTATCGATGCAGATGGGATGGACTGTGTTGTGTGAACAACTTCTTCAGGAACTGCTTCTTCCATCATCTCATCTTCTTCGGCAACAGTTACTTCAACCAACTTGTCATCCAGATCAATAGCTAAGACCTCGTCTTCTACTACTTCCTCTGGAATAACACTACCAGCAATAGCTTTCAAATTCAAAATAAGAGAGTAAGGTATGATTGCTAACCTTTCTTCCTTAGCCTTGCGCTCAGCAGCATCACATTCTTTCTTAACCATCTCAACTAACCTTGTAGTATACGCACACGTCTCTGCATGAAAGTATTTCTCTATTTGTATGGTTATCTGGCCAACATTGCACCTTGGGCCATGTGCATGCTCAACCTGGAATTCGAAGATAATTCCTCGCAGTTGATCAGACACGTTCTCCAGATCAAGAACAGTCGAGTGTTGTAACTAATGTTCCCAACACTTATGACAACATCATAATTTGCCCTTCATTTTCTCACTAACTCTGATCTTACACTTGTTGTTTAGTAATATCTCCAATGCAGTTAGAAGACGTGGGCAACACCAAGTCACGCAATTGTATGGGAGTGAGAAGTTACTAGGCATAAGATAACAAGTTCCTACATTCAAGGAGATGTGAAGAGAAGTTCCATAACCGCTTGATCTTACGGCTGTGATGATCATAGGAGCTGAAGGCAGTTCGTCCATGATGCCTATCTATACCATATCTGCCTCAACACAAGATACACAAGAAGAAAAGCTAAATCTCGATTACTAGTCTATTGAATGCGTATACGCTTCTAGTTAGGAATATTATTGTTTCTTCTTGTAGATTGACATACTATTTTAAACCCAAATAATAATGTGTTGATCATAGTCTTATTTACTAGAGTTTTATGCATAGATCTATGAGGGAGATAGTTTTATGGGTTCTAGTAAATCGCATACACTCATTCGAAGTTTTATTGTACACCTCTAAGAGGTTGTAATCTGTTTCACATATTTTATATAGTGAACAGAGTAGATTATTTTATAATCTACGCAAATTTTGAATACTTCCATTTTCTAAATTGCATTTTAATTTCCCCTGCTTAATGTTGTCAGGATAGTGCCAACATAACTGACAACACCTCTGATTTCGCACGCACACACACTTTCAGTTGGTATCAGAGCCAACTACTTGATACACTAAGTAGAGATTTTGCTTAGAGTGTGTGATTTTTAAAAATGGAGTATCCACTTTCACCCGCACTAAAGCCTTCTATTCTAGATGGCACGAACTATGCCTTCTAGAAACCAAAGATGAGAATGTACATCAAATCCATTGATGAAAGAGCCTGAATGAGTGTTCTTGCTGGTTGGACTCAACCAAGAACTACGGTGGATGAAGACAATGAAACTCGGATCAAGAGAGAGCTCGACTGGACAAACGATGAAATCACAGCTGCCAGTTATAATTCAAAGGCGTTGAATGTTATCTTAACCTCAATTGATGCCTCAATGTTCAAAATCATCTCAAACTGCATATCTTCGAAGGATGCATGGGATCGACTACAAGAACATTGTGAATGATCAGATAGTGTATGAAGGACTAGACTTCGTATGGTTGAAACCAAATTCGAGAATTTGAGGATGAAAGATGATGAAACCATTTCATCTTACAATGAAACGCTGGCTGAAATTTCAAATGAAGCTCATTCTCTTGGAGATCCAATATCCAATACAAGTTAGTACATAAAATTCTTGGATTTGTCCCTAAGGGGGTGTTTGTTTTGGGATTATGTAGGACGGGGGAAATCCGGATGGAGAAATTATGATGAATATTGATTATGTGTGTTTGTTTAGGGATTTTGAGTATGATATGATGTAACTTTATATCAAATCAATTGTGTAAGAGTGGGTGATATTATATTATAATATTATATAATGTAACTTTATGTGAAATCAATTGTGTAAGAGTGAGTGATGTTGTATTATGATATTATATAATGTAACTTTATGTCAAATCTGTTGTGTAAGAATGTATGATGTTGTATTATTATAATACTATAATATATATTTATTATTAGGGGTGGATGAAGTTGGATGGTGAAATCATGAACCAGAACAAGACGGGGGGACGTTACGTCCCCCATCCGGACGTGTGAGTCCCAAAATAAACACCCCCTAAACGTTTTGATCCTAAGATATGTGCTATAGAAGAAGCTAAAGATACTGATGTTTTGAGTCAAAATGAGTTGATTTGTATTTTGAAAACCTATGAAATGAATATTTCTGAAAAGACTGATAATGATAAGGAAGTTCTTGTTTTCAAAGGTGATGCCTCATCATCTACATCATCAGGTTCTGGAAAGTCTCCTTATGTTACTGAAATCGAATCTGATGAAGATGAAATTGAGGAATGTTTCAACAATCCTGATTACATGGCTTTCATAACTAAATAGTTTAAAACTTTCTTAAAGTACAAGAACAACAAGTTTAAGGATAATATTCAACTTAAGGTTCAGATTAATAACACTCAACAATTGCGTGTTAGGAAGAATGCTTTCAATCCTTCTAGACAATTGGAAAGAGGTAACAAGTTTAGATCTGATCAAGAATATAGGAAGAATGTTAAATGTGATGCATGTTCTGAATATGGTCATTATATATGCTAATGAATCTGTCAACACCTTACTTAAAAAGAAGCTTAATTTCAGTGCTACTTTAAGTGATGGGGGCTAGTCTTTTGTGAAATATTGCATATATGCATTTCAGTCATTCACACTCACATTCTTTATAAATACACCCAGTGACAGTTCAATTCACACCCATGTTTTTTATATAGCAGAAATATTTTTTATAAATACACCCACTTGCAGAAATTGTACTTAGTTGTCTTCTCCGAGCAGTTTTCGGCCACCCGAGGCCGCGTTCGAACGCTGCAATTTACGACGGCCTTAATCTTTAAATATTTTCTATTTCTTTAAATATTCTTTAATTATTATTATGGATCGAGGTTAATTTATATTACTACATGCAATAATATATGTTACTATATGTTATAATGTGAGTTACTTAATCAATAAAAATTCTAGAAAAAAATACTACATAAAAGAATCGGTATTACTATATAAAAAATTATATGTTACTACATACTTCAGTTTGAATTACTACATTGAATATGCGTTTGTTACTATATGTAACTTTATAAAATGATTTGCATTACAACATGGTTATTGTGTTTACTAAATGCGATAGTATATGTTACTACGTATTATAATGTGAGTTACTACATTAACAAAAACACTAGAAAAAAATGGGTTACTAAATAAAAGAATTTGTATTATTATATAAAATAGTTTGTGTTATTAATACATAAAATAATGTGTGTTACTACATATTACGATTTGAATTACTACATTTAATATCCCGCGTTCGGCAATAAAATAAAAGATAAAAAAATCACAAAAATTGACAAAATAAAACGGGTTAAATTTTTTTGTCAAAATTAGAACACAAGCGGGCCACTTGACAAATAAATTAAGAATTAACCCAAATGAATTAATGGTGGGCCAATAATATATATTTTCAGCCCATTGACTTAATAAGTCAATATTTTCAGCCCATTGACTTAATAAGTCAATATTTTCAGCCCAATTGACTTAATTAGTCAATATTGCATATAAGTTTTTGTGTAAGTGATGAGTCTGATGGTGAACATAATCCTGAAAAAGATATTGAAAAAGTTTTTACTGCAAGGATTGAATATGATGATACTCTTGATGATGACTTGGATGATTATTACGATGTGAGGACAAATGAGCTATCATTTGATGAATCACTAACTAATAATACTCTAGAATTTAATTATTTCATAAGTTCTGTCTCAAAAACGAGTACTTCAACTCTTCAAGCAAGGCAGGGCTGTCCAAAAGTAATGCTGACATTCAAGACTTATCCTACACTGTTTCTAAACTACAAAGTCTTTTAACAAAGAGGTATAAAGAAATTTCTAAACTTAAAGAAAGACTAGAAGTGTCTGTTCTTGGTTTTAAGAAATATTCTTATGAAAATCCTTTAACAATTGAAAAGGTTTTTAAGATATCTTCTGAAATTGAGAAACTTAATCACATAATTAAGTCTCTGAATTTTGAAAACTCTGCCTTAAGAGAATCTATTACTAAGTTTGAAGACATTCTAACAAGAAAGGATGTTGAATCTCTAAACTTGAAGAAAGATTGACAAAAGCCTCTCTGAGCTTTAAAAGATTTTTTGAAGGAAAGATGAAACTGAAAGAGTCTTTAATGACTAATAACTCAAGGAAAACAGGTATTGGGTATCAAGGTAAAAATTCTAAATTTTCTGAAAATGAGAAACCTACTGTGTTTGTAAAAGTTGAAGTGAATTACAACCATCTGAAAACTTATGTATTACCTAGAGCTGGCAAATTGGGCTGCCCGGCCCAGCCCAGCCCAACGGGCCAAGTGTTGTTCGTGGGCTGGGTCGGGCCGACCCATGAATTAGTCGGGCCTATAAAATTTGAGCCCAGTCTAGCCCACTCCAGCCCGTTGGGCTAGCGGGCTGGCCCAGCCCATGAAATATTTTAAAAAAAAATAATTTTAGCAAAAATTATATATATATATATATATATATATAAACCTTGTTATGTATTGGTCACATACTCACGTATAATTTTTATTTATACAAATAATTATAATTAAAAATATACATTACTAATGTGTTAATTATACATTACACTATATAAATAATTCATAAGTTCAAATTTCAAAGTAAAAAAAAAAATATTTAAAAATAATGTACTTTACTTATTTTAATTATTTATTTGCCTAAAGAAATAAATTGATCGGGCCAAATTAAGCCTAGCCCATTTGGCCCATCGGGTCGGGCTAAATAGGCCCAGTTCTATATGGACCTCTAATTTTAGAGCCCAATTCATACTGGATTTCGGGTTGGCCGGGCCGGCCCATCGGGTCGGGCCCAAATTGCCGGCTCTAGTATTACCTAACATGACTCGATATTCAAAACAACATGGTCATAAATCTGTATGGATTTCAAAAGAAAATACTTGTAATATTGTTCATATGTCTCTGAAAGCTTGTATTCATGTTCTATGGTACTTTGACAGTGGTTGTTCTAAACACATGACAGGTCAATTTGAATATCTATCTAATTATACAGCTTATGATGGTGGTAATGTCACTTATGGTGGTGGATCTAAAGGAAAAATCATTGGTAGAGGGACATTAAATGTTCTTGGTGTTCCTAAGTTATCTAATGTTCTGCATGTTGATGGATTACTAGCCAATCTTATAAGCATCAGTCAATTATGTGATGATGATTTGCATGTTAAATTTGATAAAAAATAATGTTATGCGTTAGATAGAGATTTTGAATGTATCATGATGGGAAATAGATCTGCTGATAATTGCTATGTCATTGTATCTAAACATATATGTAATAATGACAAACTTGATGAGAGCACTCTATGGCATCACAAACTTGGACATGTAAACTATAGGCAGATTGAGAAACTGATCAGATTGAAAGGTGTTACAGGTCTACCAAATCTGAAATTAACAGATAAAAAGGTGTGTGTAGACCTTGTGAAAAAGGCAAACAGGTAAAAGTGTCACAAAATATTGGGACACTGCTCAACTAAACACTACTTCGAATTACTTCACATGGATCTTGTGGGTCCTATGGAAACAGAAAGTATTGGAGGTAAAAGATATTCTTTAGTAGTGGTTGATGACTACTCTAGATTCACATGGATTGAATTCTTAAAAGACAAATCTGAAACCTTCTCCATTTTCAAAGTTCTGTACAAAAGATTCAAAAATGTTTTCAATTCCAAAGTGTGCAGAATTAGGTCTGATCATGGAAGAGAATTTGAGAATAGTTCTTTTACTAAGTTGGGACCTTCTACATGTAGTCAGAGTGTCGTATGGTGTTGTATGACTACCGTAGTCAATTAAATCTGAACCATTAAAAATCAAATCTAAATGCTTAAATCTAATGACCTGTTACCTTTTGTACTCTGGGTTGAAAATATTCATCATATGTGTCGTATGGTGTTGTATTTATAATTAATTTAATTAAATAAAATATATAATTTAAAATTTACATTTTTATCCTTAATTTAATAAAAAAATTATTATATTTATTAATTTAATTGTAAAACTACATATTTACCCTTATATTATTATTAAAATTAACAACAACAAAAAAATTAAATTAAACATAAAAAGTCATATGAACCTAAACCTAGAACACGAATACATTGGTTTTCTTTCCCCTTCGAACACACACTCCACTAACGCCACCAAGCCGCTGCCCTATTTGAGGCTCGAGCACGTGAACAAGAAAATAGCATTTTTTTTGGTTTGCACGGTTTACTGAATATCGACTGTGCAACCAGGCACGGCTGTTGGACCGTGAAAGTGAGCACTTACAACACATTTTTTTGGATTTGCACGGTTTACTGAGTATCGACCGCGCAACCATGCACGACTGTTGGACCGTGCAAGTGAGTACTTCCAGTACATATTTCGATTTACACGGGTGACTGACTATCGACCGTGCAATCGCTGAAAGGAAAAATGGAACTCTTTAAGAAATGGCTAGAGTTATGTTATGTTCTAAGAATCTAT
Source organism: Galeopsis tetrahit (assembly GCA_963675135.1). Classification (NCBI taxonomy): domain Eukaryota; kingdom Viridiplantae; phylum Streptophyta; class Magnoliopsida; order Lamiales; family Lamiaceae; genus Galeopsis; species Galeopsis tetrahit. The sequence goes on from OY776127.1 coordinate 34,401,647, forward strand.
CTAAAAGATTTTAGGCTGAAACTTTAAACACTGCTTGTCATATTTCAAACAGAGTAATCATTAGGACAGATTCTACTAGAACTCCCTATGAAATTCTGAACAATAGGAAGCCTAACCTTAAATATTTTCATGTCTTTGGCTATGTTTGTCACATCTTAAATGACAAGGATTCTTCCTTGGTTACTCTAGAAATAACAAAGCCTACAGAATCTACAACTTTAGGACTGATACTATACAAGAATCAGTAATTGTTGTACTTGATGATGATACAAGCATTACAGGAAAGAGCATTGAAGATGAAGACAGATCAGATTTGATTGATATTCCAATCAATACTGAAAAAGCTGAACAAGTTCAGAATGTTGAGAAGAATGATGACACACCAGAAGAATCATCTGAGAATAAAGATCTAGAAAATCTATATAATCTTCAGAAAACACATTCCATAAGAATTCAGAAGTATCACCCATATGATCAAATCATTGGTGAACAATCTACATGTGTTCAAACCAGAAGAAGAATGTGTATTAACTCAAAGGATGTGGTAAGGTCTATTTGTATGTCATTTATGTGCAGTAAGGTAAACCATGAATGTTATCACTCTATGATTGAACCTAAAACTGTTAAAGAAGCTTTAGATGATGAGAAATGGGTTGAAGCCATGCATGAAGAACTAAATCAGTTTGTTAGGAATGATGTTTGGACTTTAGTTCTTAGGCCAGAACACATAAATGTCATAAGAACTAAATGGATTTTTAAACTGATGAAATAGAAAACATTATCAGAAACAAAGCTAGGTTGGTTGCTCAAGGTTATACACAAGTAGAAGGTGTAGACTTTGATGAAACATTTGCTCAAGTTGCTAGAATAGAATCCATTAGACTTTTACTTGTCATTGCATGCTATATTGATATAAAACTGCACCAAATGGATGTTAAAACTGGCTTTTTAAATAGTATTCTCATGGAAGAAGCTTAATTATGTTGAACAACCAAAAGGTTTTGAAAACACTGAGTTTCCTGATCATTTGTTTCAACTGAAAAGGGCTATATATGGCTTGAAAGAAGCACCTAGAGCATGGTATGAAAGACTTACTAACTTTCTAATTGAGTTTGGATTTGTTAGAGGAGAAGCAGACATAACACTTTTCATTAAACATGAGAAAAATGCTATTATGATTGCTCAAATCTATGTTGATGATATAGTATTTGGATCTACTTGTGACAATATGCTCAAACTGTTTGTGAATGAAATGACATCTACATTTGAAATGTCCATGGTATGTGATTTAAATTACTTCTTAAGATTGCAGATCAAACAACAAAAAGATGGTATTTTCATTTTATAAAGTAAGTATGCTAGAAATCTAGTGAAAAGGTTTGGTTTAGAGAACTATAAACGTATGAAGACACCTATGGGATCAACTCAGAAACTGAGTAAATATAATGTTGGCCAGAATATTGACCCAACATTATACAGATCAATGATAGGCAGTCTCCTTTATTTGAGCTCTAGCAGGCCTGATATTATGTTTAGTGTATGTCTATGTGCTAGATATCAATCTAATCCTAAAGAATCACATATGAATATTGTCAAAAGAATCATTAAATATGTTGCAGGATCATGTGATTTAGGTATTTGGTATAGCAAAGATACAAATCGTACCTTATTTGGGTATAGTGATGTAGATTAGCAGGTGATTGTGATGACAAAAAAAGCACAAGTGGAGGTTGCTTTTATATGGGGAATAACTTGATCTCTTGGCACAGCAGAAAACAAAACTGTGTATCTCAATCCACTGCTAAATCGGAATACATTGCAGTAGGGAGTTGTTGTACTCAATTATTATGGTTGCAAAAAATGTTTCATGATTATGACTTAACTAGTGATGTATTGACTGTGTACTGTAACAATACAAGTGCTATAAATATCTCTAAACACCCAGTGCAACATTCATTGACAAAGCATATAAGTATTAGACATCACTTTATTAGATATCTTGTTGAAAAGGAAATTATTAAGTTGAATTATATTTCTACTGAAAAACAATTGGCTGATATATTCACTAAAGCTCTTGATGATAAGAGGTTTTCATCCCTTCGAAAATCTCATGACTTATGTAATATTTGAAAAAATGATCAAAGGTGTTGTATCAAATGCGGTAGCATTTGAGACAACACTAGGATATTTCTCTTATTTGTTTCCTTGGTATAATATTCACAATTGTTGAATTTAATGTAATTCCTTATGATTGTATTTGGATTCTGAGTGACTTGTGAAAAATACTAAAAAGTGCCTATACATCTCTCAAATGCGTAATAGAAAATCACATATTAGATGCTTTATAAATCACTGATTAACTATGGGACACGGAGCTCGTTACTACGATAATCTCTTTTCAAAAGGTAATATAAATTGTATCAATATATTCATAAATCTATTGAGTAACTATGGAGCACGGAGTTCGTTACTACGATATACTCTTTTCAAAAGATGGATCAATGTGAAGTGTGAAATATAGAAAAGAAAATAGTGCAACACATATGAAGTAAATTCATGAAAAAACTGTGTTGAGATGTATAGAATGCCAACAATAGTCACAACATTTGTACACTCAGATTTAAATTTCGATTATTTAGGAATTAGTTACTTTGGATAATTATTAAATTTATTCTCTGAAATAAATTAATTGACTTATTCCTTTTATTTATATTTCAGTTATTATTTAAATTACGCTTATTTTTTATATCAGATTAATTCTCCATTTATACACGATCATATAGTGGGGAAGTTAATCCCACTCTTTCACTCTCCAATTCCCATAATCGTGTCCATCCCATTCCTTACATTTCCTCTATAAATGAGTCTCCACGAGAGTGTTGCTAAATATCTTACAAGCTTTGTTAATATGCTTAAGCACGGTAATTACAGAATTAATTTATAGCACTCAATATTATTTGCAGGGAATGTCACATCACTTAAAATGCCAATTCAATTTTATTTAGAATTGAGAATTCGAAAGGTTTTTGGTTGCTAAACTCTTGCCTTGATTTATGTGTACATGTTGCTTTATGTCACAAACCAACCAAGCTTTTGCTCCACAATCGAATTCAAGCCCTAGCAAATCCTCTCATTCCCAAAATCCTCTCAACTTGCTCGCAGAAATGGCATCATCCAACACCTTAAGCAAATCCCAGTCACCTAACTCACCCACCTCCACTATCGGAACCATGGAAGTTCCTTATGAAGATGCTCAAGCTTCCACTAATTTGGTACCTCTCCAAATAGTACCATATATTCCATTGGATATTCGCTCTGAAATCGCAAATGCCAATGCCGAAGTGTCAGCCTCCAAACCCTCTTCTGATCCTCAGAATGTGCAATCATCTAAAAACCCACTCTTGAAACTGCTCATGTTACTCTCCACTTTCAATTAGGCACCCCCTTCGAAATTTTGAAGGATGACTACGAAGTCGTAAGTCGTAAAAACAGTGCACCCTGTTATTATGCTCGAAGGTGAAACTCTAGATAATGCCATGTTCAAGGGTGATGCTCCACCAACACAGGATGTTGACATGCAAGATCGATTGGACTCCTCAGATGAAGAAGTATTAGCGGCAAAGTTCGAAAGACATCACAGACACAGAAAAGGAAAGAAGAAAGCTATTGTTCCAGCTGCAAGGAAATGGCCCAGTGGGAAGAGAAAATCCCAAAGAAATCTTGGGAAAATTATTGACTACTCTAGAAAGGGGAAGAAGCCCAGAACGGATGGTAATGCATCCGAGCCTATTGCAGTCTCTGATTCTGAGCTAGAAGCAAAAATAGAGCCTGCACATGTCCTAGTCCAAGAAGAAGTAAACGAGGCCGATGTGGATGAAGTGGCAGAGGACATTGATGTCCAAAATGAAGAAAGTGATTACACTCCAAGGGTTCGGACTCAAAGATCAAAATGACTCTGAAAGACCGCTAATGTTGCCTCTCCGATGGCAACACCCGAACCTTTTGACCCTGAATCATCATCCAGTTCATCAGAAGATGAAAATGAGGTACTATTTTCTTCTAATGATAGAAACAATGACTCTAATGAAGAATATCATGATAATACTAGTGTGCAATATGGAACTATAATGAATAGATAAATTTTAAGTGAAAGACTGATCAAGGTGCCTGATTTTGAAGAAATTAATATGTTAGATTGGTTTAGAAATGAGTTCTATGTTAATGTTACTGAACACACTGAAGATCCTAACTCTACTAAATATGGCCATATTTGGTTGAGGGGGAATATGATAATGATCAATCCTAGGTTGATAAACATCATGCTAAAAACCAAAATTATGGAGGATCCAGTTGTCACTGATAATGATGTTATGATAACCATACTGACAGGAGGAGTTATCACAAAATGGAGATAGAGAATCCTTGCCTCTAAATTGACAAGTCTGTATTTTGTTTTGCACAAGTTAGTTTATTTTAATAGGCTGCCAACAACAAACAACACTACCCTAATACTTGAACAGGTTGTACTTATGTACAAGATAGGCCACCTGAAGAGATTTAACCTAGGACAAGTTATCTTCAATAACATGATGACATTCAAGTGTAATATAACTGGTAGAGGTATATTACCATACCCTTATTTGTTATATAAGTTTCTGGTGGACAAAGCCTTTGAAAGGACAGATGATGAAGTGATCAGCAATTACATCCCGGGATTCAGTATATCAAACCAGTTTAGGGTTGCAGGAGAAAGAGTTGTTGACCTTCCACTTCGAAGGAATGATGAAGAAGCAGGTCCCAGTTCTGTCCCAAGGAATGATGCTCAAAATGACCCCATCCATTCCACAACATTGCCTCCAGAAGGAGCTGTCTCCTCTTTGTACTTGTCATCTCATTATATTTTGAGGCAGATTGACATTTTGCAGGGTTCAATTACTAATTTGCAGAGTGTAACTGAGGACCTTCTCATCCAAAAACGATTTTGGATGTATTTACTTTCAACCTCAACAGGGGGAGTAGCTGATGGTTCTCACCTTCCTCAACCAACTAACCTTGCACCTCCTACTATAGATGGAGAACCTGTTGTTCCTGACAGGGATGATGGTCATGCTGCTGAGCCTGGAATAAGGGAGACCAATGTTGAATAAGAGGGTGAAGACCAAGACATCCAAGATCTATATGGAGATTTGGATGTATGAAGAGCTTGAAGACCGGGGGAGCTTACATTATGGGGGAGTTTGTGCAGACTATGGAGATGTGATATGAATCAGCCCAATCCTTTCCAAAATGTTATTTCAGTTCTTCTTGGTTGTAAAGTTCTGTACTTATATTTGTTTTTAAATTCCTAAAACACTGTTCTTTACCTTTTTGTAATTATTTAGGATTTCCTTTATGTTTATGTTATTTAATTCTATACATGTTTGTTGATGTGATATAAGTGTTTTGTTTAATGATCCAACACTAACAACCGAATGTTGTGTTTAATGTTCCCAACACTTATGACAACATCAAAATTTGCCCTTCCTTTTCTCACTAACTCCGATCTTACACTTGTTGTCTAGTAATGTCCCCAGGGCAGTTAGAAGACGTGGGCAACACCAGGTCATGCAACTGCGTGGGAGTGAGAAGTTATTGGACATGGAATAACAAGTCCTACATTCAAGGAGGAGTGGAGAGAAGTTATTATAACCGTTTGATCTCACGGCTGTGATGATCATAGGAGTTGAGAGCAGTTCGTACCTCATGTCTATAAATACCGTAGCTGCCTCAACACAAGATACACAAGAACAAAAGCTAAATTCGATTACTAGTCTATAAAACGCTTTATACACTTCTAGTTAGGAAAACACTTGTTTCTTCTTGTAGATCTACACATTATTGTAAACCCGAATAATAGTGTGTTGATCATAGTCTTATTTACTAGTTTATATGCATAGATCTATGAGGGAGATAATTTCATAGGATCTAGTAAATTATATACACTCATCGATGTGTTTTTGTACACCTCTAAGAGGTTGTAATTCGTTTCACTTTTTTTTTTTATAGTGAACAACATAGATTATTTTATAATATATGCAAATTTTGAATACTTCCATTTTCACTACGTGCAATTTAATTTCCGCTGCATAGTGTTGTTTGGACAGTGCCAACACGATAGACAACATCTCTGATTTCGCATGCACACACACTTTCAGTTGGTATCAGAGCCAACTACTTGATACACTAAGTAGAGATTCTGCTTAGAGTGTGTAATTATGAAATGGAGTATCCACTTTCACCAGCACTAAAGCCTCCTATTCTACTATTCAAAAAAAAAAAGCCTCCTATTCTAGATGGCACGAACTATGCCTTATGGAAACCAAAGATGAGAATGTACATCAAATATATTGATGAACGAGCCTGGAGGAGTCTTCTTGCTGGTAGGGGTGGGCAAAAAACAGAGAAAACCGTACAGAACCGACGTTTTTCGGTTTATTTGGTTCGGTTTATTTGGTTCGGTTTATTCGGTTGTTCGGTTCGATTTCGTTGAATTTTTTTTAAATTTTGGGTTTTTCGGTTCGATTCGGTTTATATTTTCCAAAAACCGAATAAACCGAACAAACCGAATTTTAAATAAAAATAAATATAATTAATTAATATATATATATATATATATATATATATATATATATAAAATCCTAAATCTAATCTATCAGTAAACAATTAAATTTGTAAAACTTCTGTTATGTAGAATTTGTTATATATACAACTAACAATGTTTAATTTTCAATGAGAATTAAAAAAAATACGAATTAAATGATCAATTTATAGAAAACAAACTATAATAAACTTAAACATGCAAACTCGAATACTCTCTTGAAGGTCAGGGGAGAGCATTTGCGAAATTATCTTAGAAATGACATCAAAAAAACTTTCGGCAACTAAAAATGACATCAATAAAAACCTTCAGCATATATATATCTACTCTATGAAATGTAATAATTTCCACAACGAGACCCCGGTTAACACCGAAAGCTCAAAGATCTTCTTCGAGTTTGCATGTTTAAGTTTGTTATGTAGAAATCTTCTGATATTGTAAATTTTGTGCTGAACTTCTGTTATGTAGAATTGAATTTCTTAAAATATTTTTTTGTTTAAATAATTTTTTTTAATTTTAGGCAGGAAAAATTCGGTTCGAACCGAACCAAACCAACCGAATTGTAATTCGGTTCGGTTTTTATATAATTTCGATTCGGTTCAGTTGTATGCAAATCTTTTCAAACTTTGATCAAACCAGACTTCAGCAAGATTGCCTTGGACAACTCTGCTCATATGATTGACTCTTTATAGATAATCAAACTACTAAGTACTATTGAGTACTTAGTTGAATAACTATCTAAGAGAGTTATATGTGCGGAATTAGTGGTTGGCACTTTAGTTTAAACTCTTTTTTAATTCTGAAATCACCTTAACAGTTTATCCAGTTCAGGGAACTTGTTCAAATCTGTTTTGCACAGTCTTGTGAATATGTCTATGAAAGTTCAGTTTGTGTGCAGTGTTGAATGAGTGTTAATGCTTGAAAGTAAATCAACACAAGAGTTTATAGTGGTTCAGAGACTCAAGCTCCTACATCCACTTTCCCTGATTTAAAATGATAATTCCTTCACTCTTGGAATTAACTTGTTTTATAGTGCCAAGGTGCACTTGATCAACAACACCACTCCTTGGTGCCTTGATCCCTAGGATGTCTAGAGTCCTAGTACCCTTTCTCAACTCGGAACTGAACTGTTCTTCTCTCAACAGTCAACTCCTTCCACTTCTACTACTACAACCTTCTAACTTTCTCACTAGAAAGGTATAAGGGTTGAAGTAAAGTTCCAACTAATGAGATATCCTTTACAATGAAGTTCAGTGTATAAGGATATGATATCTCTTCTAAGGTTTGTATGGATATACAATGAGGTTCAACTTAGATGAAGTGTTTGAAGACTAAGATAGTCTCTTTGAAAGCTTGAAAGCACTTGAGCTTTGTAGGATAGTTGGATCACTTGAGGTTAAGATACTTCAAATGGTCTTCAACACTTCTGTATTTATAGACAAATTTGAGGATTTGCCCGTTGGAGAGGCAGCCTTAAATGTCTATAAATGTCTTCCTTGAACTCTTCAAACTGGAAGACAGATTCTTGATAGTGACATGTCCTTAATTTGGGAATTAAACGGCTGTAACCACTTTGTCTTCATTCTGCAGCACTTTTCCCAATGTCTGACTTCAAGATTCACTTGGTCAAACATGGACATCTCTTCTTATCAATGATCCTGAGATAAGGACAACATTCCTTATCATTAGGACAGTTCTGCTTATTTATTTCAGCAGTTTCTGTTTATCAGCAGTGTTGGCTCTTTAGCTCTTCATATGACTTGGCTCTTTTCCTTTTGCATGAATGACTTTAGATGACTCTTGATGATCAATAGGCATGTATGTCTTGATTTAGTAGCATTGATCATTTCAACATAGTTGTCCTTGAAACTCTTCTGGTTCATGTATGCTGGGACAACTCTGCTTGGTCATTCTTGCTAAACAATCTAGCTGGACAATCCTTCTGAGATTGTATGCTACAATAGATTAGATCTATTGATGTTGCTTTCACTTTGTTTGATCTTCAGAAGACTTGATCTGAAGATGTCTTGACTTGATCAACACATTTGTCCTTCAGCAGACTTGGGATAAGCTAGATTTTGAGCCATGAGGGGATATGATTCAAATAGTCTTCTAAGCATATATTCCCCCTCAACTAGTGCATCTAATTATCTAAGAGCTGCCTAACATATCAGCTTCTCTACTTGTCTTAGTTTATCATGTTCCAACAGTCCTGAAACATGTTCATTTATATTGACTTATCTACTTGGCATGTCTCAAGGGGGTTTTGGTATCATAATCAAAACTCATTTTATTCCCAACAATTTCCCCCTTTTTTATGATGCCAAAACCTATACAATCTATGTAAAGGTGACTTGACTACACTTATTACATTTTTCTTCAGTAGAGGTGACTTTAGGTCAAGTTTCCTAAAAGAAAATGTGTTAGTGTATTTTCTGTTTTTCAATGCATAGGGGTTGATAAGTCAGACAAGTTAGGATTCAGTAATGTTGATTCAAAATGTGTTCAACTATCATTCATTTAAAGAATTACAAGCATGTTGATAGTTGAACAAACATATCAGAGCATGAAACATTACATCAGAGCATAAAATAAATAAAGTACATGATCAGAGCATGAACTAACAAGATATACTATCAGAGCATTAATGCTTAAGTATCAGAGCAAAATGCATCAGAGCAAACTTCACATATCAGCATACTTGAGCAATTTTCAGCATAGATGATCATATTATCAAGTCAGCAACCAGGACAGGCATTTATCCATTTCAGCACATAAGGGTCAAGAGGACTTAGCCAATGTAGAGGCTATCTTCAGGAGGTGGCACCATCCCATATTGTGCCCATTCTCTCTTCTTCAATTCCATGGCCTCTTGATTTGTGCCCTTTGGTCCTAGCACCATTCTGTTCAATTTCAGGATCTCAAAGAACTCCTGAAAGATTTTGGATTGATCAATGAAGCCTTCCTTCTTCTAGGCTTCTGAAAGTCAGCCCTTCTCTTATCTCTTGCTCTGTTAGCTTCTTCCATCAGATCCATCTTTTCTTGGGCTCTCATCATAGCCAATTTCTGCTGTGTTTCAGGATCCTTGCCATAACCTTCCTGAAACAGTTTTGATGGATCATTTAGTAGCACTGTTGTCTGCTTCTTTGGTTGAGGTCCAAATCCTTTTTCATATAGTCCTTCAATATTTTCAGTAGCTTTGGGACCTTCAGTGGATTTAGTCTCAGTAGACTTGTCAGTCTCAGAAGACCTGGCTTTCTCAGCAGTTTTGGTCACTTCAGCAGTTTTGACCTTTTCAGCATTCTTGGCCTTTTTAGTGATTGACTCTTCTTCTTCAATTCTGAACTCAGGACGAAGTTCAAGGCTGTTGGGAAAGTCAGTGAATGTCTCAGGCTTTCTTTTGTTTCCCTTGGCCTTCTTGATCTGCCCTCTAGTTTGGACACCTTCAGCATTTTTGTCCAAACCAGAAACCTCTCCTCTTGGCCTTTGCTGAAGCCTTGCTCTTTCTTCTTGTGCTGATGCCATTGAATTCTTCAATGCTATGACCAATTGTTCTTCTTCGTCAAGCTCTTCTAAATTCAGCACTGCTTGCTTCTTCCCCTTGTCCTCGGCAACCTTGTCCTTGCCTTTGTCTGAACCACCAATTATCAAGGCACCTTTGGCCCTTGCTCTTTCTCTTTCCCCCTTTTTGGCAGCATCAAAACATTATGGTTTGAGCTCACTCATAGTTGTTGCCATTAAGGATTGGGCTTGGTTCAGGGACTTCATCTCCTCTAGCAAATATACATTCTCATCATGTATATTTTGCATCCTGTCACTGCTTAAGCTTAGGAAAGCTAGCACATGTTTCATCTTTTGCTCAACAACTGCTTCCATGGTTGCTTTCAGAGATGCATCAAGGCTTGCTTTTAACAGATCAGTGAGATTGGCCACTGCACTCTCAGCAATGTTGGCCATCACTTCTTGGGAAAACTTTTCTGAGGCAGCCTTCACCATTGCTAGCCTCATTTCTTCAGCTCTTTTCTTTTGAATAGCAGTTTTCTTTCCAAGTGCCTGTTTGACAGTCAGTCTAAGAGCTTTGACATTGGAGTTGTGGTTGTCTCTTAGTAGCTTCTGCTCTTTCTTGACTTCTTTGGAGATTGATTCCATGCTTGTCTTTGCTTTCTTAACTTCAGCAGAGATGGTCTGCAATCCTGACTCTACTCCACTGATTCTGGCTTCAATTGTGGGCAACACCACATCCTCTGAGCCTGTAAGTCTCATCTCAACTGAGGCCAATGTTCTACCTTGCTCATCCAAAGTGCCTGGAGTTTCAGCATAGGCAGTCTGGACTTGATGAGCTAAGGAATCCAGTTTTGCTGAATGTTCACCAAGAATTGCTTGGGCTGAACTGGAATCCACTTGAATATGTGCATCAGTGAGTAAGTCATCTGCAAAAAATTGATCAAAGGAAATTCCTGCAATATCAGATAAGTCAAATGGGTTAGAGAATAAACACTCATCACCCTCAGTGTTTTTTGTATAAGACTCTGATACATTAGTAGCCTTCTTCTCATTTTCAACTACTTTTTGACTTCATTCATGAATAATCATGAATAATGTCCTCACTCAAAAGATCAGGCCACCTTTCACCAAGGGATTCTTGAAGTTTAGATTTGACTTCAAGAATAACCTGTCCTTCCTCACTTATTCCACCCTTATTTGGTGGTACACTCACAATCTTAGTGATGACTACCTCTCTTTCATCTAAAACTCCCTCTGATTTTTCCACTAAATTCTCCTTTTCAACACCTTCTTCTGAACCTGCAACATCTTCACCTTCAACAAGGTTCAAAGATGGCAGTTGTGGGGAGATCACAGTTCTTACATCAGCAGCCACAGAGTCATCCTGAATGATTAAGGGCTGATCAGTGTCCAACTCTCCTGACACTGAATAGGCCTTAATCAAACCAGCTTCTAAGGTAGGAGCCTCAGCATCTTTAAGCTGTGCCTTGGGTTCAGATGAACCTTCATTGGCAGATGCCTCTTTGGCTGTGTCACCATCATTAGTCAACACCTCTGAAGAGACAGAGCCTTTTCTATGATAGGTTACAAGAGGGTTTGAAAACTTGTTGGATTCAGAAGGGTTGGATTGGGGAGGTTCGGGGAGATTGGTCTGGGAGGGCTCAGGAGGGTTGGCTTGAGAAGGTTTGGAAGGGTTTGAAGGATCATCTTTGCCATCATCACTAGAGATTCTATCAGGGTGTTTGATCCCTTTAGCCAGTCTCTCCTTCTCTTCTGCAATTTTGTCAGCAACCAACTTGGCAAATACTTCCTCATCGGTGAGGAACCTTGTCTTGTTTACTCCAGCAAAGTGAAGTAATCCGCCCTCTTCTATCTGCCACCAGTTTGCACCTTTGTCAAGAATAACTTGTGCACTTTCCATGATGGATTTATCTTTCACATCCACCAACATCCTCAAATCATGGAACATTGTCTGAAGCCTTGGAAATTCTGCAAGTTGTGGACACAGACTGTCCACAGTAGCCCTTGCTCCACCTCTGAGCATACTTTCATAAGTATACTCCTCCTCATCCTCATTTGATTGAGAACTTTGGGCTATAGGGGAGTTGGCTCTGGGTTCAGGGTTGGCTTGAAGAGTGGCTTTAGGAAGGTTAAGCTCAGGGATATTGGCTTCAGAAGGGTTGGGCTCAACACTTTGTACTTCAGTTGCTTTTGAGAGCAATGATTCTGAAGGGGCTTTGCTCAAGGGGGTTGGCTCAAGAAGTGCATCTTCTAGGAGTTTTGAGTAATTGAGCATGGATGAGTCAAGGGGAGATTGGAGTCTTGTCTCATCCACTACAAGATCAGCTAGCACATCAATTGCACTTCTTTGTGCACTCCCTTCTGGAGAATATCTCTTTGTAAGATCAACAAAGGTGATGGGTTGGTTTGTGGGGGTAACATTGTTTTCAGGGGAGTTGGGTTCAGGATTTTGAGTTTCAGGGAGGTTGGGCTCTATTGCTTGGTTTTCAGGGACTTTGGACTCAGGGGTTCCAGAACCAGAAGAGTTGGTCCTGGACTTAGACTTAGTCCTGCTTTCTGCCATACTTTCCCTAAGAGCCACTTGAAGTGTTCTTTCCTCCTGAAGCTCAAGAATCTCGTCAGTAGGCTTGGCTCTCCTCTTACTTGCCCTACTGCTCCCACTACCTTCTTCTTTCTCAGGGACAACTTCACTGGGCCTTTTATCACCCTTCTTCTTCTGCCTTGTTTCATTGTATTTTTGCCTCAATTCTTCTGGGTGATCAGAAGGTACTTGCACTCCCTCTTCAGCAATTTCTTCAATCTCAGTTGAAGCTCCTGATGTCTCTTCTAAGGGGAGTTGAGACAGTTTCTTTGTTTTTACAGCCCTGGCCTTTGTCCTCTTTTTCATCTTTGGCTTCTCCTCTTGCTTCTCTTCAGCAGGTTTGGCCAGCTGCAATATCCTTTGTTCAGTCTTCTTACTAGGCTTTCTAAACAATATCTTCTAGGCAGGGAGAGGTTTGGCAAATGTTTGCATCTCAGAATAGTGAGCAAACTTCTCAATCAGCAAGCTTGCCCTTGTGCAATACTTGAGTTTGCTCTCCAACACAACCTTTTGGTGTGCTTTCACCTTAAACTTTGCCTTTTCCTTCATCATCTCAGACAAGATGAAGGTCCTCCAATCAAATTTGATGCCCTTATCAATGGCATCAATCACTGCAGCCATAATTATTATTCTTGGAGCACTCACTTGCTCCAAACTGCCAGTGTTGCTCAAAAGGCTCTTTGTAATTACCTCAAACAGGTTGAGGAACATGGGCTTTAGAGTCCTTTTGTGCTGTGTGGATGAGATTGGTCCTGGAACTAGGAGCCAATCTTGAGCAATTTCTTGCTCATGGCCATTGCCATAGGATTCTGGATTCCTTCCTTCAGAGGGTAATCCAAAAGCAGCATCTACATCTTCCTCAGAAAATTTCACCCTGTGAAATCTTTCTTCATCTTCTCCTTCTGCTATGTATGATAGCCTTGTTGTAACTTCTCCATCCTCTGGCTTCCCTCTCCACTTAAGGAATGCAAAGAATTCAGCCATGTAGATTTCAAGGCAAGAATCTGGCTTTTCTTGCATGAACTTTTGAAGTCCAGCCCTTCTCAACCATCTCAAGGTTGGAGTGATTACTGGATCATCACTTTCAAAGGAGATGATTGGCTCGAATATGAGATTGTTTTTATGGCTGAGATAACCAAAGTCAAGGTCAAGATCCTTATTGGTGAAATCTACAACCATTTCAGGTTTAGCTTTGGGAGCCATTGAAGAAACAGTAAGGTTTTTAGATGAGTTTGAGAAGATGAAGACTAGGGTTTCAAAAATAATTTGAATGCGTGAGGGAGAATGAACTTGGTGGGCTTATTAAGACTTGTGAATATTCCAAAAGGAATGTATGTCAATGAGTAGGTAAGTCTTAAGGCAATTCAACGGTTTACAAATGAGGAAATCAGTTTTGGACGGCCAAGATTAATTTCAGGGGAGTTGACCAGTTTTGATCCAATGGTCAAAAACCAATGTAACAGTAGAGAACTGTTTTTATCCAAAACGTGGGAAGGAGTTAATATTAATTAATGGCTGGGGAGATATCAAGGTAGATCATGTCTTGAATTGTTTAATGCAAACAAGAGTTAAATCTTGGCATTTAATGCATTGAAAGTGACTTTTTGGGTAGGGGACAAATTGAATCCTTGAAAAGGTGATGGCTTGAAGAGGAATTGGACAGCCATCGAAATAGGCAATGATTACCCAATATAGGTGCTTATCAGACCAAGATTTGGTTTGATAGCCAAGACAACTTATCTGACCCCACATGGACAAGTGTCCTGAAATGTTATGGACAACTGTCCTGAATTTCAATGGACAAGTGTCCTGATCAATTTTCTGAGTTTCAGTAGACTTGACCAAGTCTGCTGAACATCACTTTCAGTTCCCCCTGAATTACTTAACTCCTTTGGACTTACTTATCCAACTTCCCTGGATCAAGAAGTCCTAACTCTGCTGATAATTCCATGAATCTTGCTTCTGCAAGTGGCTTTGTCAATATGGATCTTCACCAACTTGATGTCCTTCTTCTCCACATGGTCTCTAATGAAGTGGTGTTTGATGTCCACATGCTTACACCTTGTGTGTAACACTGGATTCTGTGATATTGCAATAGCACTGTTGTTATCACAGAATATGGGCACTTCAGTAGAGTTGACATTGTAATCTCTTAGTTGTTGTCTCAACCATAGGATCTGAGCACAACAACTTCTAGCTGCAACATACTCGGCTTCAGTGGTGGAGGTAGCCACTGTGTTCTGCTTCTTAGAAAACCAGGATATGAGCTTGTTCCCTAAGAATTGACAAGTCCCTGAAGTGGACTTTCTGTCAATTCTACAGCCTCCATAATCAGCATCTGAGTAGCCAGTGAGCTCAATGTTGTCATCAGCAGGGTATCAAAGGCCTAGGTTTTGAGTACCTTTGAGATACCTCAAGATCCTCTTAGCAGCCTCTAGATGGCTCTTCTTTGGATTGGCTTGAAACCTTGCACAAACACCTACTGCAAAAGTGATGTCAGGTCTGCTGGCAGTGAGGTAGAGGAGTGAACCAATGATTCCTCTATACTCAGTAGAGTTGGTTGGAACACCACTCTCATCTGGATCCATCTTCCAATTTGTGTTCATAGGGATCCTTACTGGCTTGCTGGTTGTACACCCAAATTTCTTGATCATTTCTCTGGTGTACTTTGCTTGGTTGATGAAGATTCCTTCTTTTGATTGCTTGACTTGAAGACCTAGAAAGGAGTTCATCAATCCCATCATTGACATCTCAAACTTGCTTTGCATGAGCTTTGAGAACTTCTCACACAACTTCTCATTAGGGGATCCAAATATGATGTCATCAACATATATTTGGACAAGCAAGATGTCCTCTCCTTCAGTGATTCTGAAGAGAGTTCTGTCCACAATTCCTTTGATAAAGCCATGGTCCAAGAGGAACTGTGACAGTGTGTCATACCAAGCTCTTGGGGCTTGCTTGAGTCCATATAGAGCTTTCTTCAGTCTGTAGACTTGGTTTCCTTCCTCAAAACTAGGTGGTTGCTCTACATAGACTTCTTCCTTTAAGACTCCATTCAGAAAGGCACTTTTGACATCCATTTGGTACACTTTGAACCTCTTGTGGGCTGCATATACTAGGAAAAGCCTTATTGCTTCTAGCCTTGCCACAGGTGCAAATGTTTCATCATAGTCAATGCCTTCTGATTGACAATAGCCCTTGGCCACCAATCTGGCCTTGTTTCTGACTATCACATCATTCTCATTCTTTTTGTTCTTGAACACCCACTTGGTTCCAATAACATCTTGATGTGTAGATCTAGCCACCAGCTCCCATACATCATTTCTGGTGAATTGATTTAACTCTTCCTGCATTGTTGTGATCCAATTAGCATCTTGAAGTGCTTCCTCATTGTCACTTAGTTCCTGTTCTGACAGGAAACAGAAAAATAGAGCACTTTCACCATGAAATCTTCTAGTTTTGACTCCTATACTTAGATCACCAAGTATCAGATCAGTAGGATGGTCAGATAACCATGTCCTTCTTTTTCTGATCCCTTCAGTAGAGTTGTCCTCTACTAAGGTTGAGTCACTAGTATCATAAAATTTAGGATAATTGAATACAAGATCTAATTCAGGATCATATTCAGGGGTGTTGTCCTCAATGTCAGGGACATTGGCATTTTCAACATTTATGGTTCCCCTTTGAATATTTGATCCATTAACTACCTCAGCAGGGCCTGCTTCTTCATTGGTAGTTGTTACCTGAGTGTGAACTGGGATTGGGTCATTCAGTTCACCATTTCCTTCAGTGGGGTTTGCTTCAGGAATATTGCCTTCAGGATTGTTGTCCAATGTTATGTTTTCAGGAGGATTGGCTTGGACAACATCTATGAATTCAGTGTCCTTGTCTTTTAGGCTCAATCTGGTTGTTCTTTGTGTGATCTCTTCAGTTTCCAGGTTTTTGTTCCTGGCCTCAAAAATATATTCATCAAACACAACATGAGGTGTTTCCTCCACAATAAGGGTTTTGCAGTTGTACACTCTGAAAGCTCTACTGATTTGGGAGTATCCAAGGAATATTCCTTCATCAACTTTGCTGTCAAAAGCTTTCAACTGCTCTTTTCCATTGTTGTGAATGAAACACTTACAACCAAATATGTGGAAATAAGACACTTTAGGCAATCTTCCTTTCCAGAGTTCATAAGGGGTTTTGCCTTGACCCTTAGTGATCAAACATCTGTTCTGAGTATAACATGCAGTGTTTATGGCTTCAGCCCAAAACCTCTTAGGTAGATTTGAATCAGCAATTAAGGTTATAGCAGCTTCTTTTAAAGTTCTATTTCTTCTTTCTGCAACCCCATTCTGCTGAGGGGTTCTAGCTGCTGATGTTTCATGAGCTATCCCATTTTGTGTGCAATACTCATTGATGTATGAATTTATGAACTCAGTGCCTTTATTAGATCTTATCTTTATTATGTTAAGGCTCTTTTCATTTGACAGTCTCTTTAACAGTTCAGGGAGTTTGACTTGTGTTTCCTTCTTATTAAGGAGAAATACAACCCAAGCGAACCTAGAGAAGTCATCTACTACAACCAATGTGTGTTTTCTACAATTTATGCTTGCAGGGGTAATTGGTCCAAATAAGTCCATATACAATAGTTCAAGTACCCTTTCAGTAGAGATGACTGGTTTTCTCTTAAATGAGGCTTTAATCTGTTTTCCTTCTTGGCATGGTTTGCAAACATGCTCCTTAATGAAAACCTCATTAGGTAGTCCTTTGACTAATGCATTTCTAGCAAGTTTGTTCATTGATTTAAAGTTCAGGTGGTTTAGCCTCTTATGCCATAACCAGCTTTGTTCATTAGAGCTCTTAGCAATGAAACATGCAGCATCAGTAGACTTCTCCCAGTCTGCAAAATACACATTTCCTTTTCTAGTTCCAGTCAGTAGAGTTTGTTGAGTTCTATCTTTGATTAAGCATTTTCCACTTGAGAACTCAACATTGAAACCTTTATCACAAAACTGACTTATGCTTAGGAGATTATATTTGAGACCAGCCACATAAGATACATTGGATACCTTGATTTTACCAATTATCAAGGTACCATAACCTCTTGTTGTGGCCTGTGAGCTGTCTCCAAATGTGACATTTGGGCCTTCTCTTTCAGTGAAATCAGTGAGGAGATCTTTGTTTCCAGTCATGTGCCTTGAGCATCCACTGTCAAGGTACCATGCTGACTTTTTGTTCTTACTCCTCATCTTCTTGTGGCCCTTGAGTACCTGCAATTAGTGAGCTTTAGGTACCCTTTGAATTTTTGGTCCTGAGAGGTTAGCAGTACCTTTAGGAACCCAAACTTGCCTTATTACCCTGTGTTTCCTTTAGCATCAACATACACTGTGTTTCCCTTAAATGCCTTTGGGAAAGTGTGTGTGAAAGTGTTGACTCTGTAAGTTTCACGAGAGTTGTCAAATCTCCTGAACTTATGAGTTCTCTGTGCTCCTTGAGGAAATCTTTGAGGAAAGGCATATTTATGACCATTACCCTTTGGCATGAAGGGTTTTGGTTGTCTCATTTTATTCTGCCTTTGAGGATAGTTGTCCTTAGGTCTATTCAGCTGAGGTTTCCTCAGTAGAGTTGGCCTAGGCTGATCAAACTTTGGATAACTCCTTTGAACATTGTTCAGGAGAGTTGCCCTTCCATTGGGTCTACTCTGCTGACCAACATTCCTCTTATGCTCAGGACTTTGGCCTTTCCCTTAGGTTTGGGCCTAGTCTCCTGAAACACTTGAGTGGGCATCTCATTCATTTTGCCCTTTCCTTTGTTCAGTGGCTGAATTATTTCATTTTCAGCTTGTTGTGCCACTGACTTAACAAAGATTTTCTTAGTGTTACTTGTAGAAGCAACACTAAGACAAGGTGAAGATTCAAATGGATCAAAGCCTAATCCACTTCTTTGAGCCATAGGTCTTTGGTAACTTTGAATTTCCTCTATTGCTCTAGAGGATTTCTTCAAAGCAGACATCTTTAATTTCAGGCTCTCTTCACTTGATTTAAGAATGTCATACTCATGTGAGAGGTTTTCAAATTTTGCTTGAAGAATTTTAAGTTCAAAATCTTTTCTCTTCTGAGAAAGCAGTTGATCATCAATCTACTTCTGTTGGTCAACTATCCTGAGATTTGCTTCCTCAAGCTCTCTCAAGACTTGTTGATACAACTCAGTAGACTTGATATCAACTATTGTCTCAGCAGGTTTTAAAAGTTCAATTGAAAGCCTTGCATTTTATCTCACATAGTTGTCATGAAATTCTTGCAGCCTAGTGAAATCTTCCATCAACTTTCCAAAAGAAAGTTTTAGGTTGACTTCACTAGTATTCTGTGATAGAAATGATGGTGAGCTAGAAGTAGAGGATACCTCATCATCTTATATGGCCATGTTGCACACATCATCATCATCTTCACTGTTTGAGAACAGTCCATCAGAGGAGTTGAAGCTTTCAGCACTATTAGATTCATCACCAGCCATCATGGCTTTCCTATTGGTGAATTTTCTGTCTCTTTTTGCTTGCCTCTCTTTTCTCTCCTTAGAGCTGAGTTCAGGGCAGTCATACTGGAAGTGCCATATCTTTTTGCAGTTATAGCACAGATCCTCATCATCATCTTTCTTTGGATCATCTCTTCTTCTAGATGAGGAGGGTTCAGCTCTGCTGGACTTTCTTCTATCAGAGTACTTGTCCTCTAATCTTTTCTCTTCAGGCTTTTTGTCCTCAGCCTGTGCTTCATGAGAGTTGTGCCTTCTCCTGAATTTGTTGTCTTGGTAGAATTTCTTGTATCTACCAAACCTTGAGTTGAGTTTGTCAAACCTCCTAGCTATGATGGGCATTTCTTCCTTCATTTCAGCCTTAGAGACTGACTTGGATGATCTTGGAGTGGACTGCATCTCTGGTTCAGCAGCTTTGGCTTTGAATGCCACTCCTTTGGTTGGTAAGGAAGATTCCTCAGTTGGCTTTCTTCTATTGAGGTCAAACTCATAAGCTTTGAGCTCTGAGAAGATCTGTTGCATGGGTATGGTAGAGAGATCCTTGGTATTCTGCATCATAACTGAATATACATCCCACTTTTGAGTGAGACTTCTCAAGGTTTTCAGTGCAACCTCTCTCTTAGAGTAGACCTTGCCCAATGAGTTGATTTCATTCATCACATCTGTGAATCTACCAGCAAACTTGTCAATGGACTCATCTGAATCCATTGTAAATTGTTCAAACTTCTGCACAGCCACTTGGAGCTTATTCTCCTTTATCTTTTCTGTACCCTCACACATTTCTGCAAGAGTATCCCAAATTTCTTTGGATGTTGTACAGTGGTAGACTCTTCCCATTACTGCATCTGGAATGGTCTGGTAAAGAGTGTTCATTGCAAGATAATTCAAATTATCTTTTCTTTTCTCCTCAGTAGTGAGGTCATCTTCATCCTTGGGGATTTCTTCCCTTATGTCAGCTCTTTGTTCATCAGTCATCCTAGGATTGATTTGAGTGAACACAAAGGGTCCTCTTGTGATCACTCTCAGCATATCATTGTGTAGGCATGCAAGATGAGCTCTCATCCTGATCTTCCAGAAGTCATACTTCTCAATTGAGAACATGGGCAGTTTGTGATGAGATATATGGTTGATTGGATCAGTGGCCATGTTGTTGGGTCCTTGAACAGCATCGTGTGGAACAGCATTTTTGTTGGCCATATCTCAAAATAAGATGGGTTAGTTACAGATATGATAAGATTTCAGATATAGATCAGTTCAGTGACCACACAAAAGTGTGTTTTTGAAAAATCAAGATGGATTTTCAGAAGCAGTGGTCTTTGAACCCCTGCTTTGATACCACTTGTTGGTCCTGAAAGGAGTATATAACAAGTGTATTGGGGGGGGGGGGAATACACTTGTATGCAAATCTTTTCAAACTTTGATCAAACCAGACTTCAGCAAGGTTGTCTTGGACAACTCTGCTGATATGATTGACTCTTTATAGATAATCAAACTACTAAGTACTATTGAGTACTTAGTTAAATAACTATGTAAGAGAGTTATATATGCGGAATTAGTGGTTGGCCCTTTAGTTTAAACTCTTTTTTAATTCTGAAATCACCTTAACAGTTTATCCAGTTCAGGGAACTTGTCCAAATCTGTTTTGCACAGTCTTGTGAATATGTCTTTGAAAGTTCAGTTTGTGTGCAGTGTTGAATGAGTGTTAACGCTTGAAAGTAAATCAACACAAGAGTTTATAGTAGTTCAGAGACTCAAGCTCCTACATCCACTTTCCCTGATTTAACATGATAATTCCTTCACTCTTGGAATTAACTTGTTTTATAGTGCCAAGGTGCACTTGATCAACCACACCACTCCTTGGTGCCTTGATCCCTAGGATGTCTAGAGTCCTAGTACCCTTTCTCAACTCAGAACTGAACTGTTCTTCTCTCAACAGTCAGCTCCTTCCACTTCTACTACTACAACCTTCTAACTTTCTCACTTGAAAGGTATAAGGGTTGAAGTAAGGTTCCAACTAATGAGATATCCTTTACAATGAAGTTCAGTGTATAAGGATAGGATATCTCTTCTAAGCTTTGTATGGATATACAATGAGGTTCAGCTTAGATGAAGTGTTTGAAGACTAAGATAGTCTCTTTGAAAGCTTGAAAGCACTAGAGCTTTGTAGGATAGTTGGATCACTTGAGGTTGAGATACTTCAAATGGTCTTCAACACTTCTGTATTTATAGACAAAATTGAGGATTTGTTCGTTGGAGAGGCAGCCTCAAATGTCTATAAATGTCTTCCTTGTCTTCATTCTGCAGCACTTTTCCCAATGTCTGACTTCAAGATTCACTTGGTTAAACATGGACATCTCTTCTTATCAATGATCCTGAGATAAGGACAACATTCCTTAACATGGACATCAGCAGTTTCTGTTTATCAGCAGTGTTGGCTCTTTAGCTCTTCAGATGACTTGGCTCTTTTCCTTTTGCATGAATGACTTTAGATGACTCTTGATGATCAATAGGCACGTATGTCTTGATTCAGTAGCATTGATCATTTCAGCATAGTTGTCCTTGAAACTCTTCTGGTTCATGTATGCTGGGACAACTCTGCTTGGTCATTCTTGCTGAACAATCTAGCTGGACAATCCTTCTGAGATTGTATACTACAATAGATTAGATATATTGATGTTGCTTTCACTTTCTTTGATCTTCAGAAGACTTGATCTGAAGATGTCTTGACTTGATCAGCACATTTGTCCTTCAATAGACTTGGGATAAGCTAGATTTTGAGCCATGAGGGGATATGATTCAAATAGTCTTCTAAGCATATATTCCCCCTCAACTAGTGCATCTAATTATCTAAGAGTTGCCTAACATATCAGCTTCTCTACTTGTTTTAGTCTACATGTTCCAACAGTCCTGAAACATGTTCATTTATATTGACTTATCTACTTGGCATGTGTCAAGGGGGTTTTGGTATCATAATCAAAACTCATTTTATTCCCAACAAAATCATAGCAGCCAGTTACAATTCAAAGGTATTGAATGCAATCTTCACCTCAACTGATGCCTCAATGTTCAAAATCATGTCAAACTACATATCTTCAAAGGATGCATGGGACCGGCTACAAGAGCATTGTGAAGGATCGGATAGTGTACGAAGAACTAGACTTCATATGCTTGGAACCAAGTTCGAGAATTTGAGGATGAAAGAAGATGAAACCATTTCATCTTACAATGAAAAGCTTACTGAGATTTCAAATGAAGCTCATTCTCTTGGAGATCCAATATCCAATACAAGGTTAGTACATAAAATTCTTAGATCAGTTCCTAAAGGTTTTGAACTTAAGATATGTGTTATAGAAGAAGCTAAGGATACTAATGTGTTAAGTCAAAATGAGTTGATTGGTATTTTGAAAACTTATGAAATTAACATTTCTGAAAAGACTGATAATGAAAAGAAAGTGCTTGTTTTCAAAGGTGATGCCTCATCTTCTACATCATCAGGTTCTGGAAAGTCTCCTTATGTTACTGAAATCGAATCTGATGAAGATGAAATCGAGGAATGCTTTAACAATCCTGAGCACATGGCATTTATTACTAAACATTTTAAAACCTTCTTAAGAAAAAAGAACAACACGTTTAAGGATAATATTCAACCTAAGGTTCAGATTAATAATACTCAATAATGGCCTGTTAGGAAGAATACTTTTAATCCTTCTAAACAATTAGAAAGAGGTAACAGGTTTAGATCTGATCAAGATTATAGGAAGAATGTTAAATGTGATGCATGTTCTGGATATGGTCATTATGCTAATGAATGTGTCAACACCACCTTAAAAAAGAAACTTAATTTCAGTGCTACTTTAAGTGATGAGTCTGATGTTGAAGATGATCCTGAAAAAGATCTTGAAAAAGCTTTCTCTGCAAAAATTGAATATGATGATTCTTTTGATGATGATCTGGATGATTATTACGATGTGAGGACAAATGAGCCATCATTTGGATAATCACTGTGTAATAATACTCCAGAATTTAACTGTTTCACAAGTTCTGTTACAGAAACAGGTACATCAAGTAAAGCAGGTTTATCCAGAAGAGATGTTGACATTCAAGACTTGCCTAACACTGTTTTTAAACTTGAAAGTCTTTTAACAAAAAGGGATAAGGAAATTTCTAAACTTAAAGAAAGACTAGAAGTGTTTGTTCTTGATTTTAAGAAATATTCTTATGAGAACCCTTTAACTAATGAAAAAGTTTTCAAGATATCTTCAGAAACTAAGAAACTTAATCACATAATTAAGTCTCTGAACTTTGAAAATTCTGACCTAAGAGAATGAATTACCAAGCTTGAAGGTATTCTACCAAGAAGAGATATTGAGATATCTAAACTTGAAGATAGGTTGAAGGAAGCCTCACTGAGCTTTAAAAGATTTTTTCTGAAGGAAAGATGAAACTGGAAGACTCTTTTATGACCAACAACTCAAGAAGAACAGGTATTGGCTACCAAGGAAAAAATTCCAAAAAGTCTGAACATAAGAAACCTACTGTTTTTGTAAAAGGTGGAGTGAATTACAATCCTAGTGTTTCTACTAAGACTCAGATCAATATGAAAGATGTGGTTTGTCATTACTGTTTTAAAAAGGGTCATAAAAGTCCTCAATGTTTGAAAAGGAAAAATCATCTGAAAACTTATGTATTGCCTGAAATGACTCAACATTCAAGATCACATTCTGTGTGGACACCAAAAGCAAATACGTTTTGCAATGTTGTTCATATGTCTCTAAAAGAATGTATATTTTGGATTATGGTACTTTGATAGTGGTTTTTCTAAGCACATGACATATCAACTTGATTATCTTTCTGATTATATAGCTTATAATGGAGGTAATGTCACTTATGGTGGTGGATCTAAAGGAAGAATCATTGGTAGAGGGACATTAAATGTTCGTGTTTTTCCTAAGTTATCCAATGTTCTGCATGTTGATGGATTACTGGCCAATCCTATAAGCATTAGTCAATTATGTGATGATGATTTGCATGTTAAATTTGACAAAATTCATGTTATGTGTTAAACAAAGATTCTGAATGTATTATGATGGGAAACAGATATGTTGATAATTGTTATCTCATTGAATCTAAACTTACATGTAATAAGGCTAAAGTTGATGATAGTACATTATGGCATCACAAATTTGGACATGCTAATTACAGACAGCTTGATAAACTTATTAGATTGAAAGTTGTTACAAGTTTACCAGATCTGAAATTTTCAGATAAAAAAGTATGTGGACCTTGTCAAAAAGGCAAACAGGTTAAAGTGTCTAACAAAATGTTGGGACACTGCTAAACTAAAAAATGCTTCGAATTGCTTCACATGGATCTTATGGGTCCTATGGAAACAGAAAGTATTGGAGGTAAAAGATATTATTTAGTTGTGGTTGATGATTATTCTAGATTCACATGGATTGAATTCTTAAAAGATAAATCTGAAACTTTTTCCATTTTCAAAATTATGTACAAAAGACTCAAGAATGTTTTTAATTCTAAAGTATGCAGAATTAGGTCTGATCATGGAAGGGAATTTGGAAATAGTTCTTTTACTGAATTTTGTGAATCAAAATGGATAATACAAGAGTTTTCATCACCTAAAACTCCTCAACAAAATGGCATAGCAGAAAGGAAGAATAGAACACTTCAAGAAATGGCTAGAGTCATCTTATGTTCTAAAAATCTTTCCAAAAGATTTTGGGCTGAATCTCTTAACACTACTTGTCACATTGCAAATAGAGTCTATATTAGAACAGATTCTACTAGAACTCCATATGAAATTCTGAACAATAGAAAGCCTAACCTTTAATATTTCCATGTTTTTGGTTGTGTTTGTTACATCTTGAATGACAGGGATCAGTTACATAAGTTTGATTCAAAGAGTGACAAAGGGTTCTTTCTTGGCTATTCAAGAAATAGCAAGGCCTACATAATTTACAACTTTAGGACTAATATTGTACAAGAATCTGTAAATGTTGTTTTTGATGATGATATAAGCATTACAGAAAAAAACATTGAAGATGAAGACATTTCAGACTTGATTGATGTTCCAATCAATACTGAAAAAGATGAACAAATTCAGAATGTTGAGAAGAATGATGACACACCGGATGAATCATCTGATAATACAGATCCTGAAAATCTGTATAACCTCCAGAAAAATCCCTCCATAAGGATTAAAAAATATCACCCACATGATCAAATCATTGGTGAACAATCCACAAATGTTCAAACTAGAAGAAGAATGGGTATGAACTCAAAGGATGTGGTAAGATCTATATGTATTTCATCTATGTGTAGTAAGGTAAATCATGAATTCTATCACTCTATGATTGAACCTAAAACTGTTAAAGAAGCATTAGATGATGAGAATTGGGTTGAAGCTATGCATGAAGAATTAAATCAGTTTGTTAGAAATGATGTTTGGACATTAGTTCCTAGACCAGATCATGTTAATGTCATAGGAACTAAATGGATCTTTAAAAACAAGACTGATGAGATGGGAAACATTATTAGAAACAAAGCTAGGTTGGTTGCTCAAGGGTATACACAAGTACAAGGTGTAGACTTTGATGAAACATTTGCTCCTGTTGCTAGAATTGAATCCATTAGGTTTTTACTTGTCATTGCATGCTATATTGATATAAAACTACACCAAATGGATGTTAAAGCTGTCTTTTTAAATGGTATTCTTATGGAAGAAGCTTATGTTGAACAACCAAAAGGTTTTGAAAACCCTGATTTTCCTGATCATGTCTTTAAACTGAAAAAGGCTTTATATGGCTTGAAATAAGCACATAGAGCATGGTATGAAAGACCAACTGATTTCTTGATTGAGTTTGGCTTTGTAATAGGAGAAGTTAATAGAACACTGTTCATTAAACATGAGAAAAATGCTATTATGATTGCTCAAATCTATGTTGATGGTATAGTATTTGGCTCTACTTGTGATAATATTCTCAAATTATTTGTGAATGAAATGACATCAACCTTTGAAATGTCCATGGTTAGTGATTTAAATTACTTCTTAGGACTACAAATTAAACAACAAAAGGATGGTATTTTCATTTCACAGAGTAAGTATGCTAAGAATCTTGTGAAAAAGTTTGGTTTAGAGAATGCTAAACACATGAAAACACCTATGGGATCAACTCAGAAACTGGGTAAAGAGAATGTTGGCCAGAATGTTGACCCAACATTATACAGATCAATGATAGGCAGTCTTCTTTATTTGAGCTCTAGTAGACCTGATATCATGTTCAGTGTATGTTTATGTGTTGGATATCAATCTAACCCCAAAGAATCACATATGAATGTTGTTAAAAGAATCATTAAGTATATTGCAGGAACATGTGATTTAGGCATATGGTATAGCAAAGATACAAACTGTACCTTGATAGGGTATAGTGATGTAGATTGGGAAGGTGATTGTGATAACAGGAAAAGCACAAGTGGTGGTTGCTTTTATATGGGAAATAACTTGATCTCTTAGCACAGCAGAAAACAAAA
Organism: Galeopsis tetrahit; assembly: GCA_963675135.1. Taxonomy (NCBI): domain Eukaryota; kingdom Viridiplantae; phylum Streptophyta; class Magnoliopsida; order Lamiales; family Lamiaceae; genus Galeopsis; species Galeopsis tetrahit. The sequence continues at coordinate 34,428,457 of OY776127.1, forward strand.
TTGTGTGTCTCAATCCACAACTGAATCAGAATACATTGCAACAGGGAGTTGTTGTACTCAATTATTATGGTTGCAAAAAATATTTCATGATTATAGCTTACCTAGTGATGTGTTGACTGGGTACTCTGATAATACAAGTGCTATAAATATTTCAAAAAATCCAGTGCAACATTCATTAACAAAGCACATAAGTATTAGACATCACTTCATTAGAGATCTTGTTGAAAAGTAAGTTGTTAAGTTGGAGTACATATCTACTGAAAAACAATTGGCTGATATTTTCACCAAAGCTCTTGATGAGAAGAGGTTTTCATCCCCTTCGAAAATCTCTTGGTTTGTGTAATATCTGAAAATATGATTAAGGGTGTTGTATCAAATGCGGTAGCATTTGAGACAACACTAAGATAGGTCTCTTACTTGTTTCCTTGCTATAATTTTTGTAATTATTGAATTAATCTAATTCCTTGTGATTTTTATTTGAAATCTGAGTAACTTGTAAAAAATACTAAAATAGCCTATACACCTCTCAAATGCTGAAAAAGAAAAATCACTTATTATATGCTTTATAAATCACTGAGTAACTATGGGACACGGAGCTCGCTACTACGATGATCTCTTTTCAAAAGGTGATATAAATTGCATCAAAATATTCAAAAATCCATTGAGTAACTATGGGGCACGGAGTTCGCTGCTACGATGCACTCTTTTCAAAAGATGGATCAATGTGAAGTGTGATATAAAAAGCGAGAAAATAGAGCAACACATATGATGTAAAATCATGAAAAAACTGTGTTGAGGTGTATAGAATGCCAACAATAGTCGAAACACTGGTAAACTCATATTCATATCTCGATTTTCTAGGAATTTATTATTTTTGATAATTATTAAATATTATTCTCTGAAATATTTAATTGACCAAGTCTTACCTTAATTTATTTTTCAATTATTATATTTTCTGCTATTATTTTTTTAAAATTTTCAGTAATTAATTCTCCCAACTTCACACGATTTATTAGTGGGGAAGTTAATCCCACTACTTCACTTCCCTTATTCCCAGAATCGTGTAATTTCATCCTTCACTCTCACTTATCAATTTTCCCTATAATATGAGGCTCCATAGAAGTGTTGGAAAATACATTAAGGGCATTGTTGATTCGATTAAGCACAGTAATCCTTACTTTGAATTAATTACGACACTTAAGTATTTTTACAGGGAATCTCATATCACTTAAAGGCTTATTTTTTGAATTTGCCTTGTTGTTGGTCCCAAGTTGAGTTAAGATTGAGTAAGCTAAGAAAGTCTAGAGGGGAGGGGTGAATAGACTTTCAAAATCTTTCAAAATATCAGAGTTTATAATGCGGAATAGTGTTCTGAATAGTATTGTTCTTACTGAGTCAGATCAGTACTTCCAGTTTTAATTTTATACTCAACTTTTAATCAGATCTTTACTTAGTAAATTCTACTGTTCTTGTTTAAACAAATATCAAACAAATATTAAACAGAAAATAAAGAACACAGAATTTTATAGTGGTTCGACCAATAAGTCTACATCCACTCTCACAATCCCAGTTGTGATGTTTTATTACTCTTCCTTGAGTTTCTTGTGGCTTAAAGTCCCAAGATTAAGACTGTGATCTTATCGATTACACTTCCAAGTGTATCTTCGATCTACTAGTAATTCTACAAGTAACTAGCACACTTGTTTTACAAAATACAAACTTAAAACTGAAAAGTAAAACTTCTCTTTGAGTAGCCTTTGATTCTTCTCTTCAATTCAGTGGCTTCTCCTTAATTCGATTTCCTTAACTCTGTGAGTTCTTGATTGTAGACTTGCTCTTGAATTCTTCTAAGATCAGTACTTGTTCAGTAGTAGCAGTAGTCTCTTCAAGTAGGAGATCATACAGTATTTATAGAACTTAGTTTGACAGTTAGCAGTTTGTGAACTAACTCTCAACTAACTCTAAAACTGTTTTTGTAACTTCTTTTTGTAACCGACTTTGTAACTTCCTTTTTATTCCAAGTCAGCATATCTTCAAATATATCTTCAGTTACTCTTTAAATAAGCTTTCCAAACTTATTCTTCAAATACACCAAATCAGCACAGTAACTTACTGTTCTGATTTTTACTCTTCTTAGTCAGTCAGCACAGTAACTTAAAATTGTTCTGTACTTCTCCAGAATTCTTCTAAGCTTCTCTTCAACTCTTCTTTGAAGTCTTCTTATTCTGAAGTAGTCTTTTGAGTCTTCATTAGTCTTCTGATCTTCTTCTAATCTAGTGTTCTAAACTATTGTTCTGAACTTTTACAATACTGAATACAATAGAATACAACTTTACATATATAAAACCCATATATACATCAACTGAACTATATACAGATGAGTATATCAAAGTCCTATACTATAAGTTGTCTATACAATACAAAACATCAGCTTAGTTCCTAACAGTTCATATATCAGATCAGTAAATACAATAAGATCAGTAATCATATAAGATTAGTAAACTCAGATAAGATCAGTAACTTAGATTTCAAATATCTCTTTAAAATCAATATTCTTATTCTCAGATTCCATTAAGATCAGTAATCTTATTTTCAATATTTCTTAATAAGATCAGTAAACTTATTTCAGATGACTCAGTTAAGATCAGTAATCTTGTTTTCAGATGACTTAGTTAAGATGACTTAGAACCACATATATTACTAACTTTAAGTTGCTTTTGGCCATCAAAACATACAATCATCAATTAGAACATTGTTTTAAGGATTCATATCCCAACAATTTCCCCCTTTTTGATGAAGCCAAAACTACTTAAATGTTAATAAATCAGTAGTTAGGTATATAGTCTATCATAACAGTTCATTATTTCAAAATTCCAGATTCATATTCAAGTTAGATCAGATAATGCACATATTACACATACTAACAAAATATGAAACAAACAGAAAATATAGAAATAAAGATTAAGGTTAAGAAATGTTATCTTGTGAGCTTGTCCTTCATCTTCTTTCTTTATCTTCAGATTCTGAATGCAACATAAAGCCTTGCTTTGATATCCATCATATGTTGATGATCAGTTATTCCTTCTTCTTTGATAATCTCAGCAATTATGTTACCAATCTCTTTGTAATCTGGTTCTCCATTCTCTAGTCTTGGAGGTTCCCAATTTGGTTCTTCAGGACATAATATCTTTACTTCAGCACGAGCAGCAACTTGTGCTATATCTTCCCAAAACTCTTTATCTATGTTCAGCATGAACTCTTAAAAGTCAGCAAATTCATCTTCTTTGTTCATATGATCACCAAACTTCTTCACAATGAAGTTTGCAATCTGCCACTTCTTCTTCAGATTTTTCCAATATTCCATATTTTCAGTTAGAACAATAAAATCAACAAAATTCTCATCTTGAAATTTTTTATCAAACTCTCTTCCTTCAGCTTTTCTCTGAGCATTCATTTTCCTTCTCAAAGCTGCAACTCTATTATCAAATCTTGTTTTCAAAAACTTAACATCCTTATCTTTCTTCTTTTTCAATTCTGCTTCTTCAGCTTTCTTTTTCTTCAACACTTCAAGTTTTTTTTGTTCTTCACTTGAAACACGAATTTTCAACTTGCTTCTGGATCTGGTAACTCTACCAGTTTCCTCTTCTTGTTCTTCATCAGACAAGACCAGTTTTCTCTTCTTCTGAACAGAACTTTCAGCAACATCAGATTTCTTCTTCTCAACAATTTCTTCAGCTTGTTGTTTCTGTTGCTTCCTGAGTTTGATTTTCTCATTCAGACTTGCAATTTCTTCTTTCAACTCATCTTGACTCACAACTAGTTGAGCTTGTTGTGATTGAGTTTGCTCCATTATTCTTCTTATCTTGTCTTCCCCCTTTTTGGCTTCATCATGCCACTCTTCCAAGGGAGTCAAGTGTTGCTTCATCTTTGCATCCAACACCTGAGATAGGCTCTTCTCTTGAAGTTTATGGAGATCATAAATTTTAGACATTGTATGCTCCATAACTTTTTCATAAGAATTTTCAGAATTCATCTTATTCATTCTTTCAGTAGCTTCTTGGAACATTCTCACAGCATCTTCCAACTTAGCTTGAAGCTCTGCATTCTGCTTTTTCAACAATTCAAAGCTAGCATTTTCAGATTCCTTCTCAATAGGAACTGTTCTGACCTGTTCCTGCACATCTTCAGGAATGATAGGATCAGCAGACTGAAATGGAATGCTTTCCATCTCTTCAGCATCCAAAACTTGGTTTCCAACAACTTCTGTATCTTCAATCACAACAGTGTTCTCAAACACCTCTGTTGTATTGTCAACAGCTTCATCAACTTCCATAATATCCTCTTCAACGACATTCTCAGCTTCATCAACAACCTTCTCTTCACTTACCATAATAACATCATCATTTTCATCAGCAGTAGTAGTGGCAACATTTTCCACAGAATATTTAAATCCTGTCAATCTTTCAACAAGTTGTACCACTGACTCAGGAGTCACTAGCTCAAGAAATGAGTTAACACCAGCTGCATGCATTTGCTCTGCTTCCCAATCATCAAAGATTAAGCACCACCCATACCTTCCATAATGACTAGGTTCTCTTTGAGAGTACTCCTCTTAAGATACACCCATGTGCCTATCCTAAGAAGTTTCTCAAACTCAACTGAACTTTCATCCAAACCAGGAAACTGTTTTAACAAAGTCATTCTCAAATCTATCCTGATTCTATCTTCCTTATCACAAATAGGATAATCCATTAAACCAGCAGGTTTAGGGGCTATATATTCAGGTTCAGGGGATGATGAAATGTCAATTGGTACAGTAGAAGGTTCAAATTCATGTTCAGTAGAGTGATCATGAACTTGTATTGGGGAATGATGTGGAGTAGGTTGGTGTTGAGGACTTGAAATAGGAGTAGGATTAAAAGTAGTGTTCTCAGGGGATGAATGAGGAGTGTTCTGAGACATTGAAAAGTAGTGAGCTGATTCTCCAGAACATGAAGGGTGAGGGTTAATGGGATCAGCTGGGCTTGGATCAGAATTTGAAGGGGTAGGAGAGACATCAACAAGCTTCCTCCTAGCACTTCTCCTCTTGGTTCTTTTATGTAAAACAACAGGACTTGAATTACTAACCTCTTGCTCTTCAGAGCTTGCTTGCACCACAGTCTCAATAAACCGGACTGTTGGCTCTGAGGCAGCTGTAGCAGACCTCCCTCTCCTTGGTCTAGTACTGCTCGGATCATGCCTCGCTTTCGATCTTATCTCTGGTTGATTATCATCAGATCTGTACATTGAAGCTCCAGACTCTTGTGCTTCAGGTTCTTGAGGTTGCTCCAAAGGATTTTCTTGTTCAAAGCGAACAGACTCCTTTTTCATCAAGAATTTTCCATGATGGAATTTCTTGGGATTACTCCAGTATGCCTTCTTGACAACCAACTGAGGCAACAAGATACTCAGTTTGTTTCCGAACCCTAATTTCGATTTAATCGAAAATTCCATGGTATCCTCATCGAACAAGACTTTTTCTTTCTCATTTAACAGTCTTTCTAAGAAAAACCCTTGCCAATCACCTTGTACTCTGTCAATGATTGCTGCCATAATTCGGATTTTTGAACTTGATAGAGCATCCTGACTGTGAAGTTGCCCTAACAAACATTTTCCAGCTATGTCCATTAGAAACTGCAGACCAGTAGGAAGCACATCCTTTTTAAGATTGCTTAGGGACTCTGTTTCTACACCAGACCATCTTCCAACGCATTCTTTCTCTTCTCCTGCTTTGTAAGTCAAAATATCCACTGGGCCTTGAGGTAAATCCAGCTTGACTTCAAGTATTTCTCTTGTAATCGCTACCTTGTGCCCTGAAAGCATGGAGTGGACACCATTGTTATCACCTTTAAGCTGTAAATAAAATTCCATCGCTTCTGGTTCAAACACATTCATCGGAGATGATTCAAGAAACTTCCTCAGCCCACACTCTTCGCACATCGTCAGAATAGCTTGATTTTCAGCACTATGTCGTCCATTGAAGTAAACAACATTTTCTACAAAAATGCATTTTTCTCGAACCCAGAAATCAGAATCAAAAGTTCCTGCAACTTCGTTAGATTCACTTATAATGTTGATAATCGCCATTGTAGGATTTTGTAGAAGATAGATTATTGAGATTTTGCAGTAATTTTTGAGTTATGAATTTTCCAGAAATGAACTCGCAAGAAAGATGAAGATGAAAAGTGATCGTGTTTATCAAACTCAAAACCAATCTAGGGCTAGGATTGAATTTGATTATCACAAAGAATGGTCGAGATTAAGTCTCGAAATTCGTGTTTAACAAGAACTGTTCATATTCTAGTACCATTCTTAATTTTGGAGCCAATTTGTGTTTGATAAATACACCACAGTTTTTAGGTTAGAAATAGAGGAGTGTACTAATCTTCTCTATTAGTAATCTAAAATTTGAGCAGTTTTTGACTTAGAGTATTCTAATCCAAAAGACTGTTCTGATGCATATCAGCACAGTAGTTTCCAAAACTATTTCACTTCATTCTCTTACTTGTATATAAAGAAAATGTACTTATCTGGATCAGCTGAGTACTGTAATCAGCTGAGTAAACTTTTTAGACATCAGATCAGTAGATGAATCAGCACTGTAGTTTTCAGATCAGTAGATGGGTCAGCACAGTAGTGTTCAGATCAGTACCCAATTTTCTGATTTCACCCTTTTTGGTATCACCACAGTAATCCTCAGATCAGTACTGTGTCAGATTAGTAGAATTCTGTAAACAGATTAGTAGTAATCAAATCTTTCTGTAGACAGTTTAATCAGTAGTCAGATTAATTCTGTAGAATAATTGAATTGTAATTAGATCAGTACTGTAGACAAAGAAGCTTTGTAATCAGAACAGTTCTGTAGACAAGTCAATTTATTAATCAGAATATATATGTAGACTGATATAGCCTGTAATCAGATCAGTTCCCCCTTCAGTGGAGAATTCCTCTTCTGTGCCTGTTTCACCTTGGTAGAAGTGTTAGTACATTATATATAAGTGTAAAACAGTACAGATTAGTAAAAATATGTTTAATTTAATGATCATATCAAGGTTTATGCTAAAGTGACTTAGTGTTCTGAGTCAACAAAAGGATCTTTAAGAAATCACAGATTCCCCCTTAATGTGTGTTCTCAGTGTCCCTCGGCTTTACCAGCTTCCTCATTGGGATTAAGGTCACTTTAGTAACCTTGTTACCTGTTTTAAATGTAGTGGTCTGACATGGGGTTGTCTCTTCTGAATTTAGGCTTTTGATACCACTGTTCTTAATTTCTGCTTTATCTTCCTCTTGGTATAAGATCAGTACCTGAAATGTTAGTACAGTTCTATATACATATAGAATCCATATCTATCAATCCTAAGCTAATGCATAACTCTCTGAATCTCACTTCAGCCAATGGTTTTGTAAAAATGTCAGCTCTTTGAATATCAGTATGAATCTTTTCCATCCTAATATTTTTCTTTTCCACATGATCCCTAATAAAATGATGCCTAATGTCAACATGCTTACATCTAGTATGTAGAACGGGATTTTGTGTGATGGCAATGGCACTATTACTGTCACAATATATATGTACATTAGATTCTACAATATTGTAGTCTCTGAGTTGTTGTATTAGCCAAAGAAGCTGACTACAACAACTACCTGCAGCCATATATTCTGCTTCAGTAGTAGAAGTTGCCACACTTGTTTGTTTCTTTGAAAACCATGAAATGAGCTTAGTTCCTAAGAACTGACATGAACCTGAAGTAGATTTTCTATCTATTTTGCAACCTCCAAAGTCCGAGTCTGAATAACCACTTAATGATATATCATCATTTGCAGGATACCATAATCCTCGATTAATGGTCCCCTTTAGATATTTCAATATCCTTTTGGCAGCTTCCAGATGACTTTCTTTGGGGTTTGCTTGAAATCTTGCACATACACCAACAGAAAAAGCAATATCAGGTCTGCTGGCAGTTAGATAGAGTAGAGAGCCAATTAAAACACGATAGTGAGGTTGGTCAGAAGACTTACCTCCTTTATCAGGATCCATTCTGTATGTAGGTTGCATGGGCACACCAACTGTTTTACAGGTTTTAATACCAAATTTATCTAGCAAATTCTTAGTGTATTTTGCTTGATTTATAAAGATACCTTCTGTAGTTTGTTTTACTTGAAGACCAAGAAAATATGTCATTTCTCCCATCATAGACATTTTAAATTTACTTTGCATGAGTGTAGAAAAGCTTTCACTCAAGGTTTTGTTGGGTGATCCAAAAATAATATCATCCACATAAATTTGAACAAGTAATATATCATTACCTTCTTGTCTTCTAAACAAAGTTCTATCAACCTTGTCTTTTGTAAAACCATTTTCAAGTAAGAATAGAGAAAGTGTATCATACCATGCTCTTGGGGCTTGTTTCAATCCATAGAGTGCTTTCTTTAACCTGTATACTTGGTGACTATTCACTTCAAAACCAGGTGGTTGTTCCACATAAACTTCTTCAGCAAGTATACCATTCAAAAATGCACTTTTCACATCCATTTGATACACAGTGAATTTCATATGTGCAGCATAAGCAAGGAACAATCTTATAGCTTCTAGTCTAGCTACAGGAGCAAAAGTTTCATCATAATCAATACCCTCAGCTTGAGAGTAGCCCTGAGCAACTAATCTAGCTTTATTTCTAACTACAAGATCATTTTCATCCCTTTTGTTCTTGAAAATCCACTTAGTGCCTACAACATTATGATTACTAGGTCTATCAACAAGTTCCCAAACTTCATTTCTAGTGAACTGATTAAGTTCTTCTTGCATGGCTATAATCCAGTTACTATCACTTAAAGCTTCAATCACAGTTTTAGGCTCAATAGAGGATAGAAAACAACACCAACAAAATAGAGACTTACTAGGTTCTTCTTGGGAGTCAAACAATTGTTTTCTAGTTTTAACACCTTTGCTAGAATCACCTAGAATCAGATCAGTAGAATGAGCAGACTTCCATGTCCTTCTATTCTTAACAGAAATGCTATCATCATTTATATCATGCAAATCATCATGCAGATCAGTATCATTTATATCAGCAGATTTGTTCATAGGAGAGCAGTCATTCAATTCTGGCATGTCAGAAGTTTTAGATGACTCACCTTTTTCTTTTACCTTTTCTTTATCGGAATCTTGATCTAGGACTTTCAGGAAAGGATTATATGCTTGTACAGATTCATATATTTCTGCATCATCATCCTCACTGTTGGGTTGAAGCTTTAGATTGTCAATTTTCTTACTGAGCTGATGATCAGCAGAGTCCTGCACATTCTCATCAAAGAATACATGGGGTGTTTCTTCCACACAAAGGGTAGAGTAATTAAACACTCTAAATGCTTTGCTTACAGAAGAGTATCCTAAGAATATCCCTTCATCAGCTTTTGCATCAAAAGCATTTAATTTACTTTTGCCATTGTTATGTATGAAACACTTACATCCAAAGATATGAAAATAAGAAACTCTAGGTTTTCTGCCTTTCCATACCTCATAAGGTGTTTTACCATGCACCTTATTAAGAGCACTTCGATTTTGGGAGTGGCAAGCTGTGTTAATGGCTTCAGCCCAAAACTTCTGAGGTGTGTTGAATTCTGCAATCATTGCTCTACATGCTTCTTTTAGTGTTTTGTTTCTCCTTTCTGCAACACCATTTTGTTGAGGGGTTCTGGCTGCACTTGTCAAATGCTGTATGCCAGACTTAGAACAATAGTCAGAGATGTAACAGTTAATAAACTCAGTCCCCTTGTCACTTCTTATCTTGACAATGGGTTGACCTTTTTCAACCTGCAACATCTTTAATAGATCTGGAAGTAGTGTTTGTGTATCACTCTTTTTGTGTAGAAAGACTACCCAAGTAAACTTAGAATAATCATCTACTACTACCAGAGTATACCTTCTTCCATTCAGTGTAGGAGGTTTGATAGGACCATGAAGATCCATATGCAAGAGTTCTAAAACTCTGCTGGTTGAAAGAGTTGGAATGGACTTAAATGAAACCTTTACCTGTTTACCTTTTTGACAGGAGTCACACATTTGTGATTTGGAATAGATTTCATTGGGAATGCCCTCAACAAGATGTTCTCTAGCAATCTTGTTGATTATCTTAAAGATCAGATGGCAGAGGCGTTTATGCCAGAGCCAACTGTTTTCTCTAGGACTCTTAGTAATAAGACAAGCATTCTTAGGACAACTATTCCAATTCACAATGTATACACTTCCTTGTCTTGTGCCAACAAGTAGAACATTGTGAGTCCTTTTGTCTATTATTTCACATCTTCTGGTCTTGAACTGAACTTTGTATCCCCTGTCACAGAATTGAGATACAGATAGCAAGTTATATTTCAAACCTTCAACATAGGAGACATCTTGGATTTCAACATCTCCATTCTTGATGAATCCAAATCCTTTTGTGATTGCCATGGAGTTGTCTCCAAAGATGACTTTTGGTCCTTCCTTCTCATGATAGTCAGTAAGCAAGGCCTTGGTACCAGTCATGTGGTGTGAACACCCACTGTCTATGTACCAGGTCTCACCAACAGAACCACCTTTCTTGTATAAGTCCAGTCGATCCTGTAAAGTAGTGGTCTTAATAATTTAGGTACCCTAGTTTATTGGGGTCCTTGGGGGTTAGTAGTGAGAGGTACCCAAATGAACATTGAGGATTTGAATAAATGGGACCTCTTCAGTTTCCTTCCAAATTTATCACAAAACAGTACTTTGTTAACCAATTCAGAATTATCAGCAGACTTAGGATCTATTTTTCTGAGATAGCCTTTCCTTCGTTCTATCCCTTTTTCAGTAAGATCAGTATGTCTGTAATAGTTTGAATAAGGTCTGAAAGCATGTGGACCATACGGCTTATAGATGCGTTTTGGTCTTTCCTCACCAATGATATCATAAGATAAAGGTGGAGGATAAAGAACAGGTTTGTTATGATAATGAGGCACAAATCTCCTAGGTTTAGTTGAATACAACTGAGACTGCCTTATAAAAGGAGGTCTAGGCTGTTCCCAACTTGCCTGTGCTTGTCTTGACCTACTGTTCTGAGTTTGTCTCTTCTGATACCAGGACTGATCTGATCTGGTCAGAGGAGTATAACTCTTCTGGTATGGTCTTGACTGTACTGGTCTTAGTACATTCTTCATTTTACCATTCTTGGTAGTAGGAGGGATGTATTTAGACTGTACTTTGAGTTTTGGATCATCATCATAAGTCATAGGTTCTTTTCCTTTATCTAGTTGCAACGAACTTGAACTAGCTCCATTAGTGTTCTTAAATTCTGAAGTAGAGGAACTAGGCAGATCAGTACCTATCCCACTTTTATCATTTGGAGCTCTATATCTGTCTGAGATAGTTTGATTAATCTTAGTAGAGTTAATCATCCCAGATAGCTTTCGATCTAGGCTCACTACTTCAGATCCTAAGAATCTATTGCGCTCTTCAAGTTTTTCACATTTAATCTTTAAATCATTGAATTCATTAGTCTCTTTGGCTTGAGTTTTAAGCATACCCTGATATAGTTTATCAATGGATGCATACTTTTCTTGGAGTTGGGACAACTCTTCTGATAGCCTTGCATTTATGACAACTATATTAGGATCCACTTTCAACTGGGCTTCTTTCAGATTAATGATTTCTTGCTTCAAAGATATATTCTCATCACTAATTTCAATGAATGCTTTGTTAGCTTGTAGAAGGTCTTCTTCAGTCACTCCTTGGGAATGATGAAGACTACTTCCTACACTGCTATCAGCAGCATCACTTTCATCAGTGTCAGAATTTTTACAAGATTGAAAAGAGTTAGCAGATGATACCTCATCATTTATTTTGGCCATCATTACCAGTCCATCATCTACTATGAAGGCTTCATTCTCATTGCTAGAGGGGTATTCAGATGAAGACGATGGCAACTCTTCTGATTCCGAATCAGAATCATTGTATGCCATCATTGCCTTCTTACCCTTGGCATATTTTCGATCTCTTCTGGCTTTCCTTTCTTCTCGATCTTCAGAACTCAGATCAGGACATTCATAAGCATAATGACCTGGCTTATCACAATTATAGCAAACAGGATTGTTAGAAGTTCTCTTAGGAGGTGAATGATTTCGGTTCCTGTCATGCTTGTCAATTGAGTTCCTTTCTTTCTTATCAGAATACTTTCTATCCCTCTTATCAGATGAGTTTCTATCTCTCCTGTTCTCATTAGAGATCTCATCCCTTCTTTCAGAAGAGTTTTGATCCCTTCTGTTCACAGAAGAGTCCCTGTTACTAGAACCCTTGATTTTCTTATAGAATCTCTTGTATCTACCATACCTCTTATTTAGTCTATCAAATCTTTTGATCATAAGGTTCATCTGATCTTTCAGACTAAGATCAGAACTATCTAGTTCATCTTTTATGCTTGAGGCCTTAGACTTAGATGATCTAGACCCCTTAGAGGTAGAGGCTTTAAAAGTTATGTCCTTAGAGGCATCCTTATCCTTATGAATCACAGTAATAGGATCTTCCTCATCTAACTCAAACTCATGTGCCTTAAGGGTTTGGAACATAGTTTCTACTGGCCAAGAATCAATGTCTTGTGTGGTTTTAATGATCATCTTGACCATTTTCCACCTTTCATCCAAAGCTTTCAAGATTCTCAAGTTAACTTCTCTTTCAGTATAAGTCTTTCCTAACACATCAAGATCATTCATAATCTTTGTAAATCGAGTATCCAATTCATCAATTGTTTCTCCTGGCTTCATCTTAAATGTTTCAAACCTTTGGACAGCTGTGGATAATTTGCTTTCTTTGATCAGTGTAGTACCTTCACAAAGAATAGCCAATTTGTCCCACATTTGCTTTACAGTCTTACATTTTAACACTTTACCAAGATACTCATTTGGCAAGGTGTGTAAAATATAATTCTTAGCAAGACTATCCAAATTGTTTTGTCTCATTTCTTCAGAAGTCAGTTCTGACCTTGGTTTAGGGACCAGTGCTCCAACTGGTTTAGTAGGATCCAGAACAGCAGTGTTTTCCACCATGGTGACAATTGGTCCTTCAGTCACCACAGACACCATCAGATCATGTGTTGAGCTAAAGATGGCCTCCATCCTAAGCTTCCAGTAGTCATAATCTGCAATCTTGAACTTAGAAAGTTTGTTCACATTAGTGTCATCCATGTTTGATTAGACAAATAGGATCAGTAGTATAGCAGATAATATTCAAGTATTCAGATAGTGACAGATATCAAGAAATAGTAGCAAGATCAGTGAGATTTCCCTCAAGATCTACAAGGTTTATCAAGAAACAGTAGTCCAAAGAACTACTGCTCTGATACCACTTGTTGGTCCCAAGTTGAGTTAAGATTGAGTAAGCTAAGAAAGTCTAGAGGAGAGGGGTGAATAGACTTTCAAAATCTTTCAAAATATCAGAGTTTATAATGCGGAATAGTGTTCTGAATAGTACTGTTCTTACTGAGTCAGATCAGTACTTCCAGTTTTAATTTTATACTCAACTTTTAATCAGATCTTTACTTAGTAAATTCTACTGTTCTTGTTTAAACAAATATCAAACAAATATTAAACAGAAAATAAAGAACACAGAATTTTATAGTGGTTCGACCAATAAGTCTACATCCACTCTCACAATCCCAGTTGTGATGTTTTATTACTCTTCCTTGAGTTTCTTCTGGCTTAAAGTCCCAAGATTAAGACTGTGATCTTATCGATTACACTTCCAAGTATATCTTCGATCTACTAGTAATTCTACAAGTAACTAGCACACTTGTTTTACAAAATACAAACTTAAAACTGAAAAGTAAAACTTCTCTTTGAGTAGCCTTTGATTCTTCTCTTCAATTCAGTGGCTTCTCCTTAATTCGATTTCCTTAACTCTGTGAGTTCTTGATTGTAGATTTGCTCTTGAATTCTTCTAAGATCAGTACTTGTTCAGTAGTAGCAGTAGTCTCTTCAAGTAGGAGATCATACAGTATTTATAGAACTTAGTTTGACAGTTAGCAGTTTGTGAACTAACTCTCAACTAACTCTAAAACTGTTTTTGTAACTTCCTTTTGTAACCGACTTTGTAACTTCCTTTTTATTCCAAGTCAGCATATCTTCAAATATATCTTCAGTTACTCTTTAAATAAGCTTTCCAAACTTATTCTTCAAATACACCAAATCAGCACAATAACTTACTGTTCTGATTTTTACTCTTCTTAGTCAGTCAACACAGTAACTTAAAATTGTTCTGTACTTCTCCAGAATTCTTCTAAGCTTCTCTTCAACTCTTCTTTGAAGTCTTCTTATTCTGAAGTAGTCTTCATTAGTCTTCTGATCTTCTTCTAATCTAGTGTTCTAAACTATTGTTCTGAACTTTTACAATACTGAATACAATCGAATACAACTTTACATATATAAAACCTATCTATACATCAACTGAACTATATACAGATGAGTATATCAAAGTCCTATACTATAAGTTGTCTATACAATACAAAACATCAGCTTAGTTCCTAACAGTTCATATATCAGATCAGTAAATACAATAAGATCAGTAATCATATAAGATTAGTAAACTCAGATAAGATCAGTAACTTAGATTTCAAATATCTCTTTAAAATCAATATTCTTATTCTCAGATTCCATTAAGATCAGTAATCTTATTTTCAATATTTCTTAATAAGATCAGTAAACTTATTTCAGATGACTCAGTTAAGATCAGTAATCTTATTTTCAGATGACTTAGTTAAGATGACTTAGAACCACATATATTACTAACTTTAAGTTGCTTTTGGCCATCAAAACATACAATCATCAATTAGAACATTGTTTCAAGGATTCATATCCCAACACTTGCTTTTATCTACAGAACTCGAAAGGTTTTCTTGGTGATTAACTTTTTGCATTGATTTTTGTATACATCTTCTATTATGTCTCAGAATTCTCAAGACTCAGTTGCACAAGCAAATTCAAACTCAAGCAAGAAATCATCTTCAAACCCTTTGAACATTCTCGCAGAAATGGCATCATCAAACACCCACTCTCCAAACTCACCTTCATTCACTGTTGGAACCATTGTTGTTCCATATGAGGATGAACAAGCTCCCTCACAAACATCTCCTCTAGAAATCGTGCCATACAACCCGTTTGACATTCGCACAAAAATTGCGAATGCAAACGCTGCTGCATCTGCCTCCAAATCCTCACATAACCCACCAAATGAGCCATCATCTGAAGCCCACACTCTCGAAACTGCTCCAGTTACCCTACATTTCCATTTGGGCACTCCATTCAACACAATGAAGGAGGCATATGAAACCCAAAGTCGCAAAATAACACACCCTGTTATTGTGCTCGAGGGAGAAACACTGGACAACTAAATGTTCAAGGGAGATGCTCCACCAAACCAGGATGTGGACATGCAAGATAGGTTGGAATCTTTAGATGAGGAAGTGTTGGCCGCAAAATTTGAACGATTGCACAGGCAGAAAAAGGGGAAAAAGAAGGTTGTTGTTCCTACAGTAAGGAAATGGCCCGGTTGAAAAAGAAAGTCCCAAAGGAACCTGGGCAAAATTGTGGACTACTCAGGCAAGGGGAAGAAGCCTAGAACCGATGGAAATGCTTCTGAGCCCATTGATGTGTCTGATTCTGAGCCAGAACCAGAAATAGAGCCTAAACACGCTCCAGTCCAAGAAGAAGAGGAGGTTAATGAAGCTGATGAGGTGGCTGATGACCTGGAAGATGAAAGTGAACCCACTCCACCAATCCAAACCAGAAGATCAAAAAGGCTCCAAGAGACCGCTAGTGTTTCCTCTCCGATGGTAACACCCGAGCCTTCTGATCCTGAATCATCATCTAGCTCCTCTAAATAAGATGAAAATGAGGTATTGTTCTCTTCTGATGAAGAGTATAATGATAAAACTAGTATCCAGTATAGAACCATAAGAACTAGGCAAATTTTGAGTGAAAGGCTGATTAAAGTACCTGACTTTGAAGAGATGAATCTGATTTACTGGTTTAAAGAAAGGTCTTTACTGCATGCTCTGCAATTTGCTTGTCCATACATTGTAGACTGGATTTTTGAGTTTTATGCTAATGTATCTCAACATGCTGGTGATCCGAATTCAACTCGATATGGACAATTTTGGTTTAGGGGAAATATGCTTATGATTACTCCTAGGATGATCAATATTTTGCTGAAAACTAAGATAATGGAGGATCCAGTAGTTACAGATCATGATGTGATGATCAGTATCTTGACTGGGGGAGTAATCATTAAGTGGAAAAGAAGAATCTTAGCCTCTAAATTAACTAGTCTATACTCTGTGTTGCATAAGTTGGTGTGTTTTAACTAGTTACCTTCAACAAACAACACCATCCTCACACTTGAACAAGCTGTACTCATGTACAAAATAGGGCATTTGAAAAGATTCAACCTAGGACAGGTTATCTTTACAAATATGATGACATTCAAATCTGATGAAATTCAAATCTGATATGTTTGGAAGAGGCATATTGCCTTATCCCTGCCTTTTGTATAAGTTTCTGCTTGATAAAGCCTTTGAAAGATCAGAGAAAGAAGTGCTCAGTAATTACATACCCTAGGTTCAGCATATCAAACCAGTTCAGGGTTGAAGGTGAAAGGGTTGTAGATCTCCCTTTGAGAAGGAATGATGATGGTGCAGGCCCAAGTTCAGCTCCCAATGTTCCCCAGAATGATCCCATACATAACACAACTCTGCCTCCAGAAGGAGCTGTCTCCTCAGTTTATTGATCTTCACATTATATCATGAGGCAGATTGATATTTTGCAGGGATCTATTACTAATCTGCATAGTTCTGTGGAGGATCTTCTCATTCAAAAGAAATTTTAGATGGATCTTCTTTCCACTTCAACAGGGGGAGTAGCTGATGGTTCACACAACCAGTAGTCCACTAACATTGTTCCTCCATCTGTAGATGAACCAGATACTGTTCCTGACAGAACTGATGAGGTTGCTGTTGACAATGCAACGAGGGAGGATGACCAGGATATCCAGGATCTGTTTGGTGATCTGGATAAATGAAGAGCTTGAAGACAGGGGGAGAGCTTACAATATGGGGGAGTATATGCACATTATGGAGATGCAGCTGAAATACATTCAGCCCAATCATTTCACATATATTATTTCAGTTTCTTCCTTGTTGTAAAAGCTCTATACTTATGTTTTATTTATTTTCCCAAACTCTATTATATACCTTTTGTAATTATTTAGGATTTACTTATGTTTAAGTTATTTAAATCTAAACAAGTCTTTTTGGTTTAGATGTTGTTCTTTAATTTGATTTAATACAACTATTAATTCAATTTATGTTGAAGTATCAATTGTGTTAAATTCTTAATCAATATGTTTGTTGTGCGAACATTAGTAGTGTTGATGTAGAAAGGTAAAATTGGGGAAGATTGTTGATGTTGATATAAGTGTTTTGTTTAATGATCAAACACTAACAGTCGAGTGTTGTGTTTAATGTTTCCAACACTTATGACAACAATAGAATTTTCCCTTCCTTTTCTCACTAACTCTGATCTTACACTTGTTGTCTAGTAATGTCCCCAGGGCAGTTAGAAGACGTGGGCAACACTAGGTCATGCAACTGCGTGGGAGTGAGAAGTTATTGGACATGGAATAACAAGTCCTACATTCAAGGAGGAGGGGAGAGAAGTTATTATAACCGTTTGATCTCACGGCTGTGATGATCATAGGAGTTGAGAGCAATTTGTACCTCATGCCTATAAATATCGTAGCTGCCTCAACACAAGATACACAAGAAGTAAAGCTAAATTCGATTACTAGTCTATAGAACGCTTTATACGCTTCTAGTTAGGAAAACACTTGTTTCTTCTTGTAAATCTACACATTATTGTAAACCCGAATAATAGTGTGTTGATCATAGTCTTATTTACTAGGTCATATGCATAGATCTATGAGAGAGATATTTTCATAGGATCTAGTAAATTATATACACTCATCGAAGTGTTTTTGTACACCTCTAAGAGGTTGTAATTTGATTCACATATTTTTATATAGTGAACAGCATAGATTATTTTATAATCTATACAAATTTTGAATACTTCAATTTTCACTACGTGCAATTTAATTTCCGCTGCATAGTGTTGTCTGGACAGTGCCAACACGACAGACAACATCTCTGATTTTGCACGCACGCACACACACTTTTAATGTTATTTGGTTTAGATGTTGTTATTATTAATTTGATCCAATACAACTGCTACTTCATTTACTTGAAATATCAATCGTGTTATTTTCTTAATCAATATTACTATTGTGCGAACACCAGTGGTGTTGATGTAGAAATGTCAAATTGGGGGAGATTGTTGATGTTCAAATAAGTGTTTTGTATAATGATCCAACACTAACAGTCGAGTGTTGTAACTAATGTTCCCAACATTTATGGCAACATCAGAATTTGTCCTTCCTTTTCTCACTAACTCCGATCTTACACTTGTTGTTTAGTAATGTTCGCAATGCAGTTAGAAGACGTGGGCAACGCCAGGTCACACAATTGTATGTGTGTGAGAAGTTACTAGGCATAAGATAATAAGTTCCTACATTCAAGGAGATGTGAAGAGAAGTTCCATAACCGTTTGATCTCACGGTTGTGATGATCATAGGAGTTGAAGTCAGTTCGTCCATGATGCCTATAAATACCATAGCTGCCTCAACACAAGATACACAAGAAGAAAAGTCAAATCTTGATTACTAGTCTATTGAATGTGTATACGCTTCTAGTTAGAAATATTATTGTTTCTTCTTGTAAATTGACATACTATTGTAAACCCGAATAATAATGTGTTGATCATAGTCTTATTTACTAGAGTTTTATACATAGATCTATGAGGGAGATAGTTTCATAGGTTCTAGTAAATCGTATACACTCATTCGAAGTGTTATTGTACACCTCTAAGAGGTTGTAATCTGTTTCACATATTTTATATAGTGAACAGCGTAGATTATTTTATAATCTACGCAAATTTTGAATACTTTCATTTTCCAAAGTGCATTTTAATTTCCCCTGCTTAATGTTGTCAGGATAGTGCCAACACAACTGACAACACCTCTGATTTCGCACACACACACTTTCAATATATACTCACGCTATTTCACCAATTAAAATTCACTTTATACACAAACTAAACCTATGAAAAGCTCATGTCTTTTCTATGTAGAAAAATAATCTCTTTTCATTGTTGTGGTTAATATTAGTGGTGAGAAATAAAGCTTATGGTGAACAAGCTTCTCAACAAATTAAAAGGTGTGTATTTTCTTCTATTTTCTCATAGTTTGTAGTTCTCTTACTGTGTTTTTTATTAAGTTTGGACATTATTTTATTAAAAAAAATGGTGACTACAGTGGTGAGAAATAAAAGTTATGGTGAACACAATAAAATTAGTAATATATTTTTTTTCTCTTTTCTATAAATTCGTCTTTTTTGTTTGTCATTCTAATAATCTCTCTTTTCTCTCTTTTGTATCTTCGACTGTATTATTGTAATAAATTTATGGGGTTTTTTTTGTTGAAGTTTTTTTTAAGATATCGGAATATTGAAGATTTCATCGTCAACGTCGTCAACCCTTGAAGATTTGTTCAAGTGACCAAAATCACGGGCTAAAAAATTTAAAAGTTAAAGTGAGGTAATTATTTCACATAGCATAGTGAAAATCTTCAACAATTAACATTTAAATTTGAGTGTAGCGTGCAACCCTTTTGAAATCATTAATTCATATATTTCAGAGTTCTATAATTGCTCACGTGTCAACATTCTCCTTTTAGTATTTCAAAATACTCAATTCTCCTAAAATGCCGCTTTTTTATTTTATAATATAGCGGTTATGGACTCGTTTCTTCTTTCTTCCTTCTCTTTTAAAGGTTAGGATAAAATTGTTTGCCTCTATCTTTGTTATATGTCTCTCATTAATTCATTTTGAAATCCTCAATTTTTATGATTTTGCACATGACAGAGTTTGTCCAACAATTATGGTCTTCGAGGTGCACATTTAATTTGTTATTTAGAAAATACCTTCAGTTGTGATATGTTATGATTACACCATTTATAATTTTTTTTTTGCAGTGGTGTTCAAGCCTTTTAATTCTCTTTTTTGTTTCTTCTTACAAGGGTCTTCCAGTTATTATATACTTCAATATTTAATCTATTATCTATTTTTTCCTCACATTCATCTCACATTCATTTACACCGTCCCCTTCTTTTCTTCTTCAGTTTTTTTTTTCATTTTTTTTTTTATATTTCAACGTTATAATCGATCAACCGCGTGTTTCATTTTCTGGGATAAGCATTCCAACTTCCAGCAATTATGGTCTTCGAGGTGCACGTACATTTAATTTGTTATTTAGAAAATACCTTCAATTGTGATATGTTACAATGAACTATGATTACACCATTTATAATTTTTTTTTTCAATTCTCCTTTTAATTCTCCTTTTTGTTTCTTTCTTTTTACAAGGTCTTCCAATTATTATATACTTCAACATTTAATCTATTATCTATTTTTTCCCTCACATTCATCTCACATTCATTTACACCGTCTACTTCTTTTCTTCTTCACTTTCTTTTTTCATTTTATATTTTTATTTTTTTATATTTCAACGTTTAATTGCTGAATTTTCTCACGGGAGTTCTTTCATAAATCAAATATATAACTTGCTACTCAGATTCAATTTTTTATTCTTTGTATTGTTTTTTTGTGTTATATATGCATTTATGTGTAGATCATTTTTATATTATTATATCATTTTTCCTTCATAAATCTGATATATAAATTGCTGCTCAAATTCAATTGTTAAGAAAATGGTTTTGCACAATTTTTTAAACAACAATAAGTTAGTTTTATGTTTTTTTGTATTTTTTTTAAATAGTGTAATTTTTTGTTTTATTTGTATTGTGTTAACTTTTTTTTTAAATATAGAGGTATCAATCCAACTCCTACTAATTCCAGAGTATATTGTTATTTTAAAGTTATAACTAATTTGTATTGATTTATCATTAATTTTAAATTGACATGGGAATTTTAAGAGAATATTAAAATATTTTTTTTTTTTGGTTAAAAATGAATCCAGAAATCGACTCTGAAATACTTGAGTGGCTAAACAAGACGTTTGAAAAGAAAAAGGCTTTCTCCATCTTTTTATTTCAAATCAGTATACAACTCTAAAAATGATGAGATGGTGTTTGTTTATAAATTTATTTTGTTTACTCATGAATTTTGCATGTTTTTGTAAAGTTCTACATTTTTTTTATAGTATCTTCTAAACGTCTTATGTTATGTCAATCCAACCCTCAAAACTCGATCATATCATCAATTGCTATTTCCAATTTATGAAATTTGCAACTCATTTTATGTCTTAGATTTTTTCTCTTCTTACAATCAATTGTACCTATTTGAGTCATGTGTGCCTCTGAATTGTACGTACATGGAGGAAATAATTATTCCCGTGTAGTACGCGGGTGGTGCACTAGTATGCATATAAAGCAAGCAACAAGATTTTTAAGTTAAAAGTTTGGCAAAACCTTTGATGCATGTTACATGTCCTCGGGTAGTTATGAGAAAATGTTCGCTATATGTACTTGAAATATTTAATTTAGGGGAGGAGTGAGATTTGAATTCTCAGTGTGGGTAATATTTGAAGTTATAATAGTGTACTGTGTCATCTTCTAGACATTTAATACTCATTCATAATAATAGTACTGTGCCATCTTTCGTGAAATCTAACTTAATGTAAATTTACGAGGTGGGTGACATTTTACTGCATCGCCTTGAATATTACTTGTCGATTGGTATGTTTTTATCGTATGAATGAATCTAAACGTATGAGACGTGGAGGGACATGTGAACTCCAAAATATTTAAGTTGTCATGAAGTAAGGACGCGATATATGCTTATATATGTTGTCAGATGTCTGAAAGAGTGCACGACAAAAACTATTAAGATGTCATGAAGGATGGACACGGTATGCATATGTTTATGAATGAGTATCATGTGTTCGGAGGATGACACAGTACAACTATTATGAATGTGTATCAGATGTCTGAAAGATGGTACAGTATAAATGAGTATTAGATGTCGAAAAAATGGAACGATGCATTTTTATGAATGTGTATCAATGATGAGTTAAGATTATTGCATATTTTTTATGCTTTAATTGAAAATTATGTAAGAATTAATTTGGTATTTAGTGTGTTTTCGACTCATTATTTTTTGGTTTCAATTATTTTGATATTTTATTTTTTTTATTCAATTCAAATTGAAACGTTTTAAAATTATAATTTTAAAATTATATTGACGAGTCCCTGTGTTTGAAGAAATTGAAGAGGCACTAATTTCATAAAAAAATAAAATAAAAAAGCACGGATATACACACCGACCTATTGAGCACACCCATTGAACGAGTACACACACTCTAAGATGAGGACACCCACTATGAAAACTCCAAAATATCCCTAACATCCTTAAAACCCTAATTCTAGTCATTTATATTATCATTCAGTACACCCACCAACTATTCCTCTTCCTCCCACCTTTTCCCACGATCGCACCCCCTCCCACCTCCTCCGTCGCCGCGGCGCTGCGCCGCCCACCTCCCACCGTCGCCGCGGCGCTGTGCCTCCCACCTGCCACTGTCGCCGTGTCGCTGTGCCGCCCACCTTGCCCAATCGCCGCGTCGTTGTGCCGCCCGCCTCCCTTAGTCGCTGCGGCGCTGTGCCGCCCACCTCACCGCGTCGTCGTGGCGCAACACCGCCCACCTCCCCAAGTCGTTGCGGCCTGCGACATCCATAACCACACCGTCCCCCTTCGCTGCGCACATTCATCGCACCCACGCAAGTCGCCGACAGCTAGCCCCTTCGTCGCTTCTCTCCTCCAGCTCCGGCGCCCCTGCCTGCAGCAATTCCAGCGCCGCCGCCGTTTTAAAGGTAGTTTTTTTTTTTATAATTTTTGAAGAGAAAAATTAGGGTTTTGGAAATTTTAGGAAATTTAGGAAAAATAGGGTTTTTTGAAGTTCGGGAATTATTTTTGAACATATTGAGTTTATTTTGCAAAAAAATTCGAACAAGATGTTCGTTCTTTTTTTCGTACAAATTTATGTTGTTTTGAAATTTTTTTTCGAACATATTGATTTTGTTCATTAAAAAATTTCGGACATCTCAACTTTGTTTGGGTAAACTTTTCGAACATATTAACATTTTTTTTTTGTTGTAATTTTGTGTTTTTATGAGATTTTTTTATCAAAAGTATGTTGGTTGTTTTGGTGGTGATGGTGGTGATGATGTGGATGATTCCGGCGTGAAATGAAATGGGTGGGTGTACTCATCTTCATTTTTTTATTTAAATTTCACATGAGGAGTATATGTGACATTTCACATGCTCTGTAAGATGAAAAAAAATGTATGGTGGGTGTCCTCAATAGATCCGTGTGTATAACCATGGCCTAAAAAAAATAGGGATGAAGCCCAAAAGAAAAAGAAGTCTAGTCAGAAGATTGTGTGTTGGGCTAATGAAATTAATTCCGGGTTGGGGTACATACCCCTCCAGCTTTGTTTAATACACTCCCCCGATACACACACCACCCTCAAAACAATTCTGAGATAGATGCACTCCCCCCAAATTACCTATTATACCCCTTTCTCCTAAAAATCCGGCTATTGCCCAAGAGGTTGGTTGGGGTATTCCTTTTGAGGCGGAGTTAGCAGCGGCACTCATTGCTATTCAGTATGCCCATGCCCAAGGGTGGCGGTTCTTATGGATCGAGTTGGACTCCAGTCTGACAATTAGCACTTTGATGAGCTCTACTCCTTCTATCCCTTGACGCCTACAGGGTCTCTGGAGTCAGGTTCATCCTCTTACCACAGACATGCACATTCGGTATTCTCACACTTTTAGAGAGGCCAACCAGGCGGCTGACGCAGTGGCCAAGACGAAGATCAACGGCATTTGGAGGGGCTATCCTCCAGATTTCTTACTTACTTTCTTGCATAAAGATTTGTATACCGTCTTTTACAGACATTGATTGTTAGAGGAGTTTACCTTTTTCCTTCGCCTGGGTTTTGTCCCTAAGGAGGGTTTTCCCCGGCAAGGTTTTAACGGCACTCCGGCCTCTGGCTCGACTTGTGAGCTTATGGTTTTAGGTTTTCTTTTTTTTCGTTTATATTCCATACCTTTTTATTGGCCCCTTTCTCCTAAAAATCTAAGATAAATACACACCCCTATTCTATCTTCCTCATTTAAAACCCTAACCTTTCCCCTTCCTCATGCCCAGCCGCCGCCACCGTCGCTCGCACACCCCCTCCGTCGCCACCGCCGCTCGCACACCCTCCCTCGCTGTCGCCGTCTCACTCCCCCTCCCTAACTGTCGACGTCTGCGTCGCACTCCCCCTCCATTTTTTTTTCACGTTCTGCACTCCCCCTCCCTCCCCCTCTCGCCGTAGCTCTCCCCCTCCTTCCCCCTCTCGTCGCCGGATTTCCCCTCCCTCCCCCTCGCGCCTGCGCCCAGATCGCCCAGCCCCCACCCACCACGCAGCCCTCCTTTTTTCCTCTTTGTAACAGGCGGCGGCGCTGCCTCTTTTGTCGAGCGACGCCGCCGCCTCTTCCCACCAACCAGCCACGCTTCCGCCGCCTCCCTCCCACTTTCGTCGCCGGCCGCCGCTTCCGCTTCCGTCCAGGTTTGGTTAGTTTTTTTTTTTTTAATTTGTGCAGGTCGACCGACCATAACCACTCTCATCGACCCTCGATGGTCGATGAGAATGTTTATGGTCGACCCGAAAATTTTTATTTTTTATTTTTTAAATTTTTTCGATGGGGATGTGTTTGGTCGACAAATCATTGTCGACGGGGAGGTGTTTGATCGACAAAACAGTGTTGACGAGAGGGCTTTTGGTCGACACTGGTTTGTCGAATATAATTTTTTTTTTAATTTCTAAATGTGGTGGTGGCGGACTGACGGCGGCGGCGGCGCCGAGTGGTGGAGGCAGTGGCTGTCTAATTCTATGGTTAGGGTTTAAATTGTAGGGGGAGTGTATGTATCTTAATCCCTTTTAGTAAAAGGGCAAAATGGTATTTTGAATGAATATTTAATTAATAAAAATAAAGGGGAAGTGTATCTAACAAAGCTGGAGGGGTATATACCCCAACCCATTAATTCCTCTAGGAGGAATACGCATTGGGCCGTCAGTTTGAAGAAAACCCAATTGAGAAAAAGAGTGGGCCAAAAGTTTTGGGTTTTGGAAGGGGGCAATGAGAAAAAGTAAATGGCCACAGTCATACACACATAGACTTATTGAGGATACCCACCTAATTAAATAAAATCAACTAAAGAAAATTTAAAATGTCCAATATACCCTTTACTGAAATTTTAAAAAAACTGACAGATGAGTACACTCCCCATCCTATTTCTTAGAAAAATCGTTCCCACCATCTCCACCACCTCAAAAATCTTCCACCACCATCACCACCATCCTAAAATCTTCCCCCACCATCACCACCATTCCCTATTTCCAAAAAAAAAAAAAAAACCCACAGAAAAAAGAAACAATTTAAAACGAATTAAAAAAAAAAACTCAAACAACCTAAAATCTCACAAAATTAAATTAAAGTAAAATAACAAAATAAATCATTCTAACTCACTAATTTCAAACAAGATGCAAACCCACAAAATTAGAGCAAAAAAATAAGATTTTTCAAAAAAATAAAATCGAAAAAGGTTCTAAATTCAGAAAAATTCGAAGAAAAAATTCCATTCAAAAAAATAATATGAACAATTGATTTTGCAGATCTCAAAAACTAACCTTGAAAAACAAAATTAAAATCCGATTAGGATCGAGGGGAGGGTGTGCGAACGGCGACGAAGGGGAAGGGTGTTAACGACGGCGAAGGGGGGTGTGTGAACGGCCGCGAACAACCGCGAAGGGGGGTGCGGGGCGGCAAGCAGCGAGGGTTGAGGGAGGCAGTGGCTGGACGGGGACGACAATTTTTTTTTACAGTGGAGGGAAAGCCGACGACGAGGGGAAGGGAGGTCGGCGACGCAGTTGGGGAGGGGGAAGGAATGGAAAAAAACTTTTTTAGAATTTTGAAAAAAATGAGGTGAGTCATCTCAAAAAAAAAAATGAGGCGAGTGTTGAAATTTATTGAAGAATGAGTATTTTACTGTTTCCCACGTGAGTGTCCTCATCCTAGGGTGTGTGTTTAGTGGGTCTCAATAACCATTTGTGTGTATAATCGTGGTCAAAGTCAATGTATGCATTGGTGAAGCGGCAATTTACGGTGAGAAGAAAGGATTTTGAAATTCCATGTTTTAATTTTGGTTTGATTTTTCAAACCTTCTCCCACTCCCCCATCAATTTATTTGTATTATTTCGTTAGTTATAGCTAAATTTTCATATTTTAATTCGAGTATGTGAAACCTTGATTTAATTATATCTTTTCATTAAAAAATGGAGCCTAGAGAGACAGAGGAGAGAGAGAGAGAGAGAGTGGGGGAGGAGAGTGGGTGAGAGTTAGCCATAGGAACAACCGGCCCTTTTTCGAGCGTTTTCCGGTGAGGCAATTCAATTATCCCAGCCATAGTAACTCCCTGACCCGTAGTTATCCCAATAGGACTGGTAGAAAATCAGAAATTGAAGAGATTAACCGGAGGAGAAACCGTGGGAATGCCGCTTGGAGGGAGAAACTTGCCGCCCTAAAAACAAGAAATGCGGTCACCTTCTTCTTCAGGAATTTTCCGGCCGAATGCACCATTGAAGATATAAAATATAGCTTCAACAAAGTTGGGAAGGTGGTAGACATTTTCCGGCCACACAAATACGACAAAGGAGGAAAACCGTTCGGCTTTGTCAGATTTGACAGTGGGTTGGACGAGGAAAGAACGCTCCAAGCACTCAATGAAGTATGGATGGGGAGCTACAAAATCAGGGCCTACATACCGCGATACAAAAGGACACCGGAAGCGACAAAGAAGGTTGAAACAAGAACTTTCAAGTTTGAAGTCAACTGAAATATCAGGACAAAAGAGATGTCCTTCTCGAAGGCAGTAACTAACGTGGGCTGTAATACGAGAGTCGTCGTCCACGAACCAGAAACTATTGAAGAAGAGGTCACCCCTGCCCCAACACCAAAGGAGGTGCTATCAATCAAGTTTACTACACACAGAGAGGAAACTCGATGGTTGAGTTCATGCATTACAGGAATCCTGAGAAAAGGATTCTCATGGGAGGATCATGGAGAAGAATTACAACAGGAGTGTGTGAATATCTTCCATCTACGAACACTCGGGGACGACGCGGTGCTAATCGAAAATACCTCCGGGAAATGCCTCGAAGAAATCACGGGTTCCATGGAAGAATAGTTTCGGCACTGGTTCGAATGGTATAGGGAATGGCGACCCATCGATGTTTGTCACAAAAGATTGGTGTTGATAAGATGGACCGGAGTCCCTGTACATGCATGGAATGCACGATTCTTCGAAACGGCGTGCACTACCATAGGAAAACTGGTGAAGATTGACGCTCAAACGTTAAGTAAATCACGACTCGACTATGCCAGGGTTCTCGTCTCAGTCTCCTACCTCAAAGACGTTAACCAAACTGCCCTTTTGGACATCGATGGAGCAATCTTCAAATGCCGGATAATGGAGGAGTCCGAACCACCGAAGCAGATGAACCAACCTGGTTATGAATCGGACTCTGGCTTCGATGACGATTTCGAGTGGTCGATGGAGGAAGATGACCGCAACACCCCTATCTCGTGCGACCAGGCGGCCGCGACAATACACGATCGAGGAGGAGCAGAATACCCCGGTGTGGAAACGGAATCAGTTTTCGTATGCCAAGAAACTAAAACACAGACTGATGTGGAGGGCCCTGCCTCCCAAATTGACG
Source organism: Galeopsis tetrahit (assembly GCA_963675135.1). Classification (NCBI taxonomy): domain Eukaryota; kingdom Viridiplantae; phylum Streptophyta; class Magnoliopsida; order Lamiales; family Lamiaceae; genus Galeopsis; species Galeopsis tetrahit. Next base: position 34,456,451 of record OY776127.1, read on the forward strand.
ATGCTGGACGTAATATACCGCTCGAAGACGAAGGCCTAAACCACCAGATCGACGGCGCCGGGTGAAGTCCAGAATTCGAAGGCACCGGAAAATTTCCTCAATCCGACGAGGTCGAGCGCGACCTGCAGATCAACGATTTCGAGTTATTTCTGCAGTTTGATGTTGTTGGCCAAAAATCTCAGAACAACGATGAAGGGGGTAACCTGCAGATCGCGAACGCCGGCCAAACCCCACTAAATGACGAGGCCGGCCGAGAGAACAGAAGCGACGGCAACGGCCAAGCGCCCCTGACCGTCGATGCCGCCAGAGAAAGCCCTATCGCGAATCCGAACGATAAAAATCACAAATCCGCCAGAGGAAGCCATATCGCGACGCCGATGTTCCAGGCGGATCCAAACGGTGGCGGCGGATTCGGTAAATCGCAGGAAAAGACCAACCCTGACCAGAACTCGAAAAGTCGCGCAGTACAAGGTACAGATCAGGACGGGCCCCAAGGAGACAGAGGTGTAAATGCAGTTATCTCGAAACAAGAAACGCATGGAAACAGCGTGATTCGAATCCAATCATGGCGTCGTCATCCAAAATCGAGGAGGGGCCCCACAAATTTGATTCTGAACAGAGGGGACCACTGGCCGTCCAACCTGCTTGTACCTTGGCCGCTCAAACTGCCTGTACCCAGTCAATGGGGACCACATGTCCCATTGAATACGACAAAGAGGTACATGATTCAAATTGTACTCTTACTTTTACCCCACCCACTCCCTTAACCTACTCTACGCTTGAAACTAAAAATTCTGGTTTTGGGCCCAAGCCCAATAATAAAACCCATCCTCCCCACATAGCCTTTGTAAACACACCTCCCACAACACTGGATACACCCCCCTTCGACTCCCAGAACCCTGAACCCACCATAACACCAAACTTACCATCCAAAAAAACTAATACACTTCCCGTTTACCCATCAACGGCAGAAACCCCCACCAAACCTGATACACTCCCCAAAAAACCCTCACTGGTTCAACTCCCATCCAAACCCTTAACCAAATCACCCCCTCCCCATACCCAACCCCTTGAGCCCACGGACCGTGGACACATCCTACCCAACACTCATCCCACCCCCACAAACAATCCTACCAAACCTACTTATAAACCCCGCAAAAACCCCCCAAAGAAGAAAATCACCAAAATGGAAATGTGGCAAATGACAAAAAGATGGACGAAATTCTCAAAAGGTTTTGAATCGGAGAATGACAAACCTGCTGAGCTAAACAAACAACCAAACAAGGGGAAAGGAAAACGACGACAGTCTACCCAATCGTCGATCGAAGTGGAACGAGAAGCTTCAAAAACATGGAAGCTAGGGAAGAGCTTAGGCATACAATCCACAATTTCGGATGCACAGGAAATCAGCAAGCTCGTTGAGATAGAGAAAAATGCCCAATCAAAGGAAACAAAGGCAGAAGGTGAGGCAAATGAGAGTCGTTCATGAAGATTCTATCCATGAACATTCGAGGCTTGGGGAATAGAATAAAGAAAGATGAGTTACGGAATCTCATTAAGTCCAGGGAGTGGAGTTGTGCTGCATCCAAGAATCGGAATTGGAAAGTGTAGATGAAGCTACATGTCACGCAATATGGGGTGAAGGAAAGATGGACTGGTATTCAAGGGAAGCTGTAGGGAGGTCCGGGGGTATCATATCCATATGGAACTCAGAGGTTTTCAGATGTTCCAGCTCCTCACACATGGTGGGTGGAGTCATACTAAATGGCTACTGGGGGCAGGATAATATACAATGTTGTATCATCAACATCTACGCCCCATGTATTCTATCCGAAAAAATAGAATTGTGGGACCGTGTAAGCACGATCGTGAGCCAAAACCCTGCAGCATGCATCTGTATCATATGAGACTTTAATGCAATATGGTGTGGAATGGAGAGGGACGGAAGAGGAGTACAACAACAAAACCACAGGGACACACTGGCCTTCGACAACTTCATCAAAGCTGCAAACCTGGTAGACCTCCCACTTCACAGAAGGAAATATACTTGGTACAAAGCTGACGGTTCGTGCAAAAGCAAGCTTGATAGAGCCCTGATCAACCACCACTGGCTAAACCAGTGGCCTAACACTCAACTAAGGGGCTTGCGGCGCACAGTATCAGACCACTGCCCCATCCTCTTGGGGATCAAGGTAACAGATTGGGGACCAAAACCATTCAGAAGCCTCAACGCCTGGTTAACCCACCCGGAGTTCAAGAGTTTCGTTAAAGAAAAGTGGGAAAGCTATCAAATACAGGGTTGGAGTGGATATGTTGTCAAGGAAAAGCTGAAGAGACTCAAGGCAGGTCTGAAGGTGTGGAACACCAACACGTTCGGAATCATTGAACACAATATAGAAACATAAAGGGCAGAAATCCAGAAGATGGATATACTTGACGAAGTCTTCGGGCTGGATGACACTGAGGTGATAAACAGGAATAAGGCAGCCGCCCTCCTGATCCGAGAGCTGAAGAAGAAGAGCATGACCAACTACCAAAAATCAAGATGTAGATGGGTAAAAGAGGGTGACTGCAACACTCGCTTCTTCCATAACTACATCAACAAGAGAAGGAAAACGAAATTCGTGGGCTAATGGTGGAAGGCGAATGGAGTGAAGAAGTCTCAACAGTGAAAAAATGGGTTTTTGAACACTTCCAAAACCACTTTAAGAAACAAGGGACCACCAGACCAATCCCTACGACAGACTTTGCAAGAAGACAGATCTCGTCCACAGAAAATGACATGCTTACAGCCACATTCTCAAAAGAAGAAATTCGTGAAGCTCTAGAGGCATGTGATAACTCAAAAAGCCCTGGACCGGATGGATTCAACTTTGGATTCATCAAGGAGTTCTGGCATCTTTTGGAAACGGATTTTTTAAGGCTTATAGAGGAATTCCACACCCATGGAAGACTGGTGAAAGGCCTCAACCCAACATTCATCGTGCTCATCCCTAAAAAAGAGGTTAGTACGGACTTGACTGATTTCAGGCCAATCTCCCTTGTAAGGGGAATTTACAAGATCATAGCAAAAATCTAGGACAAAGACTTGGCAAAGTGTTACCCTCCATCATATCGGACGCCCAATCGGCCTTCGTTGGGGATAGGAACATCCTGGATAGTGTGGTCGTATTAAATGAAGCTATCGATGAAGCAAAACGGGAGAGATTGGTACGTGCTTTCCTAAAAATTGACTTTGCAAAAGCCTATGATTCGGTCGACTAGGGCTACCTGGATATCATGATGGAGAGATTCAATTTCAACCCCAAATGGAGGAAGTGGGTAATGGAACGTGTGTCGACAGCTTCCGCAACGGTCTTGGTCAATGGAAGTCCATCTAGAGAATTCAAATTGGAAAGGGGATTAAGGCAAGGGGACCCCCTATCCCCTTTCCTTTTCCTGATCGCTGCAGAAGGCCTGAGAATCCTCATGGAGAGAGCAACTGAAGAAGGCCTGTACAAAGCAGCAGAAATTGGGAGGGAAAAAATTAAAGTATCACATCTACAGTTTGCAGACGACACAATCCTAATGGGGGAAGCTAGTCTGGAGAATGCCTGGGTAACGCGACGACTGTTGAGAAACATGGAACTGATGTCCGGACTGAAAATCAATTTCAACAAATGCTCGATTATGGGAGTGAATATGGAAGATAACACTCTTAGTGAAATGGCGAAAATCCTTGGATGCAAAGTGGACACCATTCCCTTCACATATCTGGGAATGAGAGTGGGGGCAAACCACAGGAAAGCAATGGAATGGGTCTCGATTGTGGAGAAAGTAAGAAATAGGCTAGCAAGATGGGATGACAAGAAGATCTCGATGGGGGGCAGAATCACGTTATTGAATTCGGTTATCTCTTCTCTTCCGACGTACTACATGTCTTTTTACAGTATACCAAAGAAAACCTTGAGTGAGATTGTGAACCTACAACGTAATTTCCTCTGGGGGGAGCAATGGGAAGAGAGTGGCATGGATCGACTGGAAAAGAATATGCAACATGAAACATCTAGGAGGGCTAGGGGTAAGAGATATCAGGATATTCAATAAAACATTATTGGGGAAATGGGGTTGGAAATTCTTAAATGAGAGGAACAGTTTGTGGGTGAGGGTTCTTCGGTTTAGATATGGGGTAGTCTGGGGAGATGGCTTCGGCCTATTCCCAACAGGGAGGGAGGGGAGGGTGTCTCTCTGGTGGAGGGATGTTCTAAAAGTGTTAGGTGAGAGTAACGGGGGTTGGTTCCACGGAAATTTGACTAGGGTCTTAGGGGATGGGAAAAGTTCATTCTTTTGGGAGGAACACTGGACGGGGGAGGGTAAGCTTAAGGATAGATTCAAGAGATTACACTTAATTAGGTTAGACGAGGGGAAATCTGTAGGGGAAATGGGTGTATGGGAAGGGAATTTGTGGAGGTGGACCTGGGGATGGAGAAGACCACTGTTCGACAGGGAACAAATATATCTTAATGATCTCTTATCTGTGATGGACAGGTTCAAACTAAAAGAAGGAACTGAAGACTCATGGACATGGAAAGCATCGAAGACAGGGGTTTTCTCCACAAGAGAGACGTACTTAACCTTATTCAACCAAAACCAAGACACTCAACCAGAAGACAAGCTGATGCAAGGCTTCAAGACCATATGGAAGAATTTTGCACCATCGAAAGTCAAGGCTCACGCATGGAGGCTGTTATGGGGAAGACTACTGACTCGGTCCAACCTAAGAAGAAGAAACATCCTCAACCAGAACGACGACTTAAGGTGCGTACTCTGTGGAGAAAGTGAGGAAACCGAAAGACACATTTTTCTGGAATGCCCCCAATCATACCAAGTCTGGATGGAATGTCTGTCGTGGCTCAAAACCCCGACAGCACTCCCATCAAACATCCTGGACAACTTCCTAGGATTTGGGGGTATATTGAGATGTAGAAATGGGAAAAAGATTGCGACCTGTATATGGCTTTGTGTGGTTTGGCTAATATGGAAATGGAGAAACGCAGTACTCTTCAAGAAAGAAACCTTCTCGATCACAAAAGTCAAGGAGGAGATGAGAGCAAGAATATGGAGCTGGTTTACGATCAAATACCCCAACCGGAACAACCAATCCTTTAGGTCATGGGTGTTAGATCCAATTCAGTGTATGAAATGAAAGTAGTGTAGTGAAACAGCCTTTACTGTTTTCCTTTTTCTGTTACTTCCTATACAATGATTTTCTTGGGTATCCCTTATACCCAATAATTAATAATAATAATATAACCTTTTACCGATCAAAAAAAAAATTATATCTTTTCATTAAGAGATTAAAGATTTATTTCAATCCCTATTTTGATTTTATTATTATTTAATTTTAGTTAAACGTGTTTTGATTAATAGATTTATTAGAACTGATCATTCAAATTTATTTATTTATCAATTTTAGCTAATTCACGATATACTATAATTCATAATTATTACTCCCTCCTATTTTTAATATAAGTCGTTTTGACCTTTCGTTTTCTTTGCAAAATATAAGTCATTTTATACTTTTCAATGCAAATTAATTGCATTATTCCAAATTTACCCTTAAAATCAATAAATATTTACATACATATATTTTTTTAATGAGAATTATAAGCATTGATTAAGGGTAAAATGAGAAGTTAATTATTTTCTTAATATATGTGCATGAGCTTAGGATGACATATATTTTGAATAGGAGGGAGTATATTATTGTGAATATTATAGCAACTAAGACATAATATCTTAGGAATATTCGAACTAGTTATGTTATACCAATGATATAGGGATAAGATTCGAGATTTAATTGAGATTTTAAGGTTAGTTAGTTTAATTTGTGAAATTAATCAAGGGGAAGCAATTCGAGAGCTAAATCGTTTTACTATTTGATTCCTCATTATTTTCACTGTTTTCTATTATTTTTTTTTCTTTTTGGTAGTTAATTAATCAAACAATGATTTTTTCTATTAATTTTCACTGTTTTCTATTAATTTTTTTTTGGTAGTTAATTAATCAAACAATGATTTTTTTCTATTAATTTTCACTGTTTTCTATTATTTTTTTTTTTCTTTTTGGTAGTTAATTAATCAAACAATGATGCAGCGTGCATGAATGAAAAGAAAGAACAAACAAGAATCGTTGATTCAAAAAATACCCGAATCTTGATAAAACGAAGAACACGTCTTCAATACTATTCAAATCTTCAAAATTGCCTCCACAATGTTTGGAAAGAGATTAAAAATGAAAAACCCTAGTGTGCGGAAATAGAAAATTACAAAAAAAATCCTAAACAATTAAAAATTATAAAAATAAAAAAAAACATGTTATTGACCCATCAAATGATGGAATTTGGCCAAAAACATCAAACATCACAGCTAAGCGTGAGTTTGACTTGTAGCATCGTTTCCACTCGAAAAAGTGTGCCCACTTCAGAGGTCACCACATTGATCGGTCAAGTCAGCAAGCTCATCCCACGTGAGTGTCCATCTAGGACGAACAACCATCTAATCAACAAAGACGTCAGTACTAGTCTACCTAAGTCAGTTTATCCTATGTGTCAATAGGATAAAAATAAGAGTTTATTAACATTATAGACCAAGATCCTAGCCCATTTTTTAATTCAAGAAAAAAATTATTGATATTACAATTTAAGACAAATCCATATTTGTCATTCCTAATATGCCCTCAAATTAATATATTAAAATTATTAATCTTATTTAGCTACACAGTTAATTTTAAAATTGAATGTATCTTCCTTTTTTTTTTTTGCCGAATTTCCCTTGTTAGGTTTATTTCCAATTTAACTTGTCATTTCCAATTTCCCTGCGTAATCAAAATATTCCTCATCGTCTCCCTCTCAGCGTGATCATTCATTTCCAATTTTCCATTTCCAACATTTCAGCGTTTGTCATTAATATTTGTTAAAAATTTGGGGATAATCAATTGATTTTGATTTATCAATTCCAAGCTCATCTGCCATGGATTATAACGTGTTCTTGAAGATTGATTTCGAAGAAAAGTGTAAAATGATTCTAGTCACCGCTGGATCTTCTTTCCAAGAGATTGTTGATCAAATTACTGCATCGTGGCCTCATATATCTTCAGGTAATTCGGCAATATTTTAATCCGTTGGTGAAATTACTAAATGTTGTTTAGAATCTGATTCAGATTTATTGGGGATGATAGAGTTCTGCAAAATGTCATCACAAAAGTTAGTTAATATATCTATTGTTATGGGTTTAGTCCAGAAATCATCTGATCAATGTCGTATTCAACCTACAACCTTGGATGTTTGTTCTAGTGGTGATAACAGTAATGCATGTTCAACTTTTTTGGGAAACAGTTTGGAAAACGTACCCATCAAAGATAGATTTCTTATAGATTCTCAAAACTCTGTTTCAACGGAATTTGTTGGCTTGGGTAGTATACCCAATTTTGATATATGCCCACCTGAGGGAATTAAGACATATTTGTCCGATAGTTGGGGTCATATAATGAAAGTTGGCGTTATAGTTCCTGGTGGTGCTCCAGAGTTCAGGATTGAACTCATAAAGTATTGCACTAAACTGGATTTTAAGTATACATATGTAAAGAATTGTCCAAGGTATGTATATGCAGTGTGTAGTGAGAAAGCATCAGTTAATTGTGGTTGGTTTATTAAAGCAAAACAATCTCCTATTAAAGCTGGTTTCATAGTACATAAAGCAAACTTAATCCATACATGTGTAGGGAACCTATTAGCTGGAGATAAGAGTAAGTTTGGATCTAAGATTATTAAAGAACTTGTTTTGCAAAGTGTCAAGTCTAATCCCAACATAAATGGGAAAAATGTAATCAATGACATTACAAAAGATTACGGATTTGATATCCCTTATTATAAAGCATGGCGTAGTATAGAGGCAGCAAGGGATGACATATTTAGAACCAACCCCGACAGTATAGTTGATTTAGAGACGAATAGCATTACAAACCATTTTGAAAGGATTTTCATCTCTTTCTATGCTTGTAAGGAGGGTTTCAAATATTGTAGACCTATGCTATTTATTGATGGAACTTTCATGAAGGGGAGGGCTAAAGGTGTGTTACTTGCAGCCACTGCGAAAGATGGAAATAATGGTATGATCCCTTTTCTAAATTATTCATTTATCATAGTAACATGCATAACTATTTTTTATAATATCATGGATTGATCATGCATTTAATATTTCTCAACATTTGCATATGATTCTGATGCTTCATCAGTGTAATTGAGTAATTGTAAAATTAACTATGCATCCCTAAATCTAGTTGCAGAACGACTATACACTCCAAAACGTGCCATACAACTTATGCATTCCCAGAATTTGTTATTGGGTTTATTTTTTGAATAATTTGTTTATACATTCTCAGAAATTCATGCACAATTACACACTGCAATTATAGATTGTAGTTATGTATAATAAACTACAACATGTTCTTATCATCCTAACATCAAAATTCAATTTATGTTGATGTAGGTTTGTTTCCTGTTGCATTTTCCGTTGTCTCGGCTGAAAATAGGAATAATTGGGCTTGGTTTCTATCTAAAATCAAACAGAATATATCTCATTCAAAACAGATCATATTCATCTCAGATAAGAACACGGGTCTAATGTCCGCCTTTTACGATGTATGGGAAAATCCACCCCATTTTTATTGCCTCTACCATTTGATTATGAACCTCAAGGGTAAATACGGTGGGGGATGGAATACTCAGCACCGCGATAATATGGCTGACCTATTCAAGCAGTGTGCCTACGCCCCAAATACCAGACTCTTTGATGAGAATATTAAGAAATTCAAAGAAGTTGGTGGTGGAATTGTAGTAAAGTGGCTTGAAGACCTGCCATGTTCTCATTGGGCTGTTTCACATTCTCCACACATTAAAAGATATGGAGAAATGACTTCTAATGCTGCTGAATCTTTCAACTCTTGGATTCGTGAGGCTAGAGGCCTTCCAATTACTCATATGATTGATGCTATTAGGGAAACGATATCACAATGGTTCGTAGATAGGCGTACAGCGTGCAATACTTGGACTGGTTTGTTGATGCCTGCAAAAGAAGATCTTTGGAACGAACTTGCACACATTAGCGCAGCTTGGAGGGTTTCAATATATCCTAATGGCCAGTTTCAAGTAGCTTCGAAAACCTCTGTCACAGTTGATCTTCAGTGCAATATATGCACGTTTTTCAATGGCAAGTCACCGATTTTCCATGCGCTCATGCAGTAGCTGTTATTAAGAGATATTGCAGTTCTATTTCAAATGTTGTGGAGGAGTGTTTCATGGCATCAAATTATAAACAATGCTATATGATTGATCTTATGCCCGTCCCAGAAACCGAGAGATACGAATGTAATCCTTCGTGTGATAGTCAGAAAGTTCTTCCCCCCATTCTAAACAAACCCCCTGGTAGACCCAAACAAAAAAGGATTACGTCGTATGGTGAATTTCGTCGCCTCAAGCCTGCCAATTGCAGCATATGTGGCAAGAAAGGTCGTCACGATCCGTTAATGTGTGCAGCAGTTTTCGGCACCGATAGTACAAATCAGTTTCATTAAACTTTATGCATTTTTTATCGTAGGATTCATACACACAAGTATTGTTTTTTAATATCCGAGTTTTGTCACACTGTTTTCATAAGACAAACTTTCCTTATTTGTTTTTTTGATTGAGTCACTATATTATTATGAGTCCCTCTTATCATTTCAGGTTATGGCTTCTTCATTCATTTTTATTTTTTTTTTATATATATTTTCTATCTGTACGTGAGGCTGGTTTCGTCTCCGAATTTGTTTACGTTATTGGATTCCATTGTATATATAAAATTAAAGCTTTGATTGAAGTTAATGATACTATTTGAAGTAGTTTTTGCATGTTTATATCAGGCTAAATTCCTTTATACTAGTAGCAGTAACAATGTTATACATTTAATCAAAACAAATTTAATCTTATGCATATAACAAAAATAAATTTCGGTCATCATATGTCAGTTACATTTCACATAAACCAAATGTTATACACGTTCAACACTAATAACAGTTACCTTATTAAGTATTATGTAACCTCCTAATGTCATGCATTTTGTAGAGGTTTGTAACCTCCATGCATATATGTAACTTATGCATGAAACTTTGTTCTTATAATTTGTAACCTCCGTTCAGCACTAATCGGTTACATGAAACTTTTTTCCTATAATTTGTAACCTCCGTCCATTATTGATAATCCAAACTGCACACCTATATATTATATAACGCAAGGTTTACATTATTTGACATATAACAATTTCGCAATGATCATGGTGTTATCGAACAATTTACCTGACGATATCACATATAATATTTTGCAGAGGGTTTTACCCATATCACTTGGCAAGTTCAAGTCTGTTTCTAGGTTTTGGAACTTAATTATATCCTCCAAACAGTTTGTTGAAGCACACATGCTACACATGAAGCAAGCAAATCATGTTTCGTTAATTCCAAAATATAGAGTAGCAAATCCTCCAATTTGTTACATATTGATTCGTAAAGGTTCCTCTTCATATATTCGTAGAGAGCTTTCCGAAGATGAAGAAGAATGCGAGGTACTTGGTACTTTTAATGGTTTAGTATTATTTTGTCACAAGAAAGATGAGTATACGCTTGAAAACCCTACCACCAAACAATCTAAAATAGTACCACATGAAATTATTGTATTTCCAGACCGATACAGTGATGCGTGGGTGTATTTTGGTTTAGGGTATGATAAGTCATGTGATGATTATATCATTATGCGATTTGTTCATTTTTGGAAATATAAAGAGTTTCGTTCAGAGGTTAAAATTTGGTCACGAAAGTTAGATTCTTGGTCTAACATTCGAGCCTACCCTTTTGAGTATCCTCCCAGTGCCAATGCCTTTTTTGCTTCTAATCGTTTTCATTGGAAAATAAGTCTTGGTAAAGCTGTTCATAAACTGGCTATATTTGACATAAATGATCATTCTTATTCATTGCTTAATATCCCTGAATTTCAGTTAGTCCCTTGGTACCTATGCATCGAGGGTTTAGATGAAAATAATATTGTTGTCTATACTAGTAGTTTGGGTCCAAAGGAAAGTAGTATGAGCAAATTCTTCTTTGAGATGCACGTACTTTCTTACTCGACAAATGGTGCTGCATGGTCAAGTCTTATCATTTCTATACATGATTCTTTACCAGATAGCTACGACCTCATACCTATTACGTTCCTTAACAAAGCTAGAACAAATATTATGTTTCTTGTTCAACCTTGGGGGGACTACCGCTCGTATGATACAATTGACAAACGATTTAAAATGTCAGAAGAACACGATATGACTTATGGTGTCCAACATACATATAGTTATGTTCCAAGTCTTGTATCGCCGTACCCAATATAAATTCTTTTAGTAATAGTTTCATTATCAATGTAAACAAAACTTTATTCTATAAAAATTTTTACTATCTTTTGTGGTACTGTTATTTTTTTTTTTTTTTTTGTATGTTTCATTATTTTATTTGTGCACACATATATATATATATATATATATATATGTAATAGTAAACAGTATTTACTAATCAAATTATTAATTTGATTGCAATACGATAACAAATCGGGATATGCAGATAAATAATGAATTACCTAATCTTAAGATTTGAAATACAATTGATTAACTTAATCCATATAACTCTTTTTGAAAACAAACTTCTCCTTGTATCATGAATGCTTTTTTTCCCTTAACAACAGAATTAAAAAAAATTGTAAAACTGTCATTCACAGCAATGAACAGTCATTCCACTTTATAATATATCCTTCCTTCAGACTATGCGTTTGTTATATTGCGAGTATGGTTGATCAAAGCTATGCATATAATCTAATATATGTATTATTATATGCATATATTAATAAATATGATCTATCCTGTGACATATACTCTTATATGCTCACTCATTGTTGCATTGTATTATGCCTGTTTTTTAAACAATACTTATACTTAAAAATTTCTAATGTATATATCTTTTGTTGGTACCGTTTTAATTTTCTAAATAGGTTTAATTAAAATAATTATATATTCAATGAAGATCATGTTTTTGTTGGTCTTTATTTATTTTATGTATTCTATTTTATATTATTATTAATTGTTTACATATTTATATCATTCTGCATAGTGTTGTTGCATATTAATTCGTATATGCTTCTATGAGATGCATATACATACATATATGATCTATCTTATTACATATACTCCTATATGCGCACTCACTCTTTCATTTCAATGAATATCATGTTTTTCTTGGTCTATATTTATTTTATGTATTCTATCTTATATTATAATTAATTGTGTACATATTTATATCATTATGCACAGTTTTTTTAATCAATATAATGCATATATCATGGTTGTGCATACATGGAATGCATATTCTGCCTTATATGTACTCTTCTGTTGCACTCGAACCACTATATGCAATAATACAAGTTTTGATATTGTAATGCTTTCTTCGATGCTTATACATCAACAACTAAAAATTTTAGTATATTGGTAGAACAACATTCCTAATTTTTCAAACAAAAAAAAAAAAAACCAAAAAACAAGCACGAAATCATTCTTCTTAATCCATGATAAAACAACCAATACACCAAGTTTAACAAAACTAAAAACCAACCAGGACTCTTCTGCTGCATTCGAACCCCTATATGCAATTAGACAAGTTTGGATATTGTAACAACAACTCAAAATTCCAGTATATTGGTAGAACAACATTCATAGTTTGTCAAAACATAAAAAAAACCACAAAACATGTCAGAAAACATTGTTCTAAATCCATGATAAAACATCCAATACACCAAGTTTAACAAAACTAAAATCCAACCAGGACTCATCTGTTCTAAATTCATGATATATGAATTTTCTCAGTCATCCTCACATCAAAAGCATTAACATCCATGCATTAATAATTTAAAAACTAGATAAGTAAAATAACCATTTATATGTTTCTAACACCATAACCCCAAAATTACTTGTAAATAAACGAATTCATGAATTTTCCCGCCATCCTGATACGCATGCTACTTGACTTTCCTGCATCAAAACCACCATTTGGAGGATCTTCACCTTTTATGAAACACTCCAGTAACTTGCAGATCACTATACCACAATCCAGCGTTCCATGAGTCTATTGCATAATGGACGATTGAATAGGTGTTGAGCTAGATCTCTGTAAGAATGGATGGCTTGGTGCAGCCTTCTTCAATACATTAGTTAGCTTTGACTCAACGTATCTAATCTGAATGTTGTTATGAACAAATAAGAAATATATTAGTAATGTCATGTATTCTATATGAGTTCAATGATGTACTCAATAAAGATTATAGTTAGATACTATACCACTTGCGTAGCTTCAGTAAGCTGATGATCAACCATCGAAACCTTCCTTGGACGGAGCGAGTTATAAAATGTCCATTCTTTGGTCCTAACATCAAGCTTCAACAATGTATAATGACCTTTAACATTTGACCTTGTTCTCGCCCCAACGTCTGTAATAATTATAGGGAACAGCAGTATATCCTTATCTACACTCTCATCAAGCACTTTTTCGATCATACTTGCAAAGATTTTCTGATTTGCTACATGATGTTTGGCAATCATCGACTAAAAAACAATATTATAGTTGTAAGATTTCATAACTATATTTAAATGCAGATTTATAATAATCAATTCAATATTTAACAATATTTTTGCATTACCCAACATGAAGAGGTTAAGACCTGCACACGTCCTGCAGACGGAACATTATCACAATCCATCGTCTATATCATATCAGACCACGCATCAATTACCTATAATGTCAAAATATTGTTAGACCAACTAAAATGCCAATTAATTACTTTATTCATTTCCAAGTCAGAAATAATAAATAAACCAATAGAAGAAAAAAAATGTATAATTACCTGACTTTCAACTGCTTTGTTGTTCAGAATATCTATTAACATTCTAATTGTAACATTAGTCAATGGACCATTGCCTACGTAGACCCGATGACTGCACATGTTGAAAACACAGAGTATAAAAAAGAATGCATATACATATTATTATACATTTAAAAAATAAAAATTCTGATAGTAATTTTACTTAAACATAAAATTACCTTTCCCCGTGTTCATGCAGTTCATTGAATATTTGATTCTTCAACTCAATTGGAGCATTCTTTACAGTCTGAAGTCTTTGATCAAAGGGGGGCTTCAGATACCTTATTTGCTTGTTAGTATCTTGCGCATTCAAATTATCTTTTGCACCATCGTCTATTATTTCATGAACAACCTTAAGCTCCTGGTTTAAAGGGTGAGGTGATATCTGCACATGCTTTCTATCATTTGCATCAGTCCTTCCTTTAACACGTAACACCATCGAACTAATACCCTGAAAGTCATTTTGCCTTTTTATCTCTTCATTATAAGTGCATGGTGGGCTCTGAAATGTATCTCCCAAGTTCCCGTTTGAATTACTATTTTCTTCAATACCCTTTTCCCCTGAAGTCTTTTCCAGTACTTCTTTTTCTATTCTATCAACTTCACGTATTAGACATTCGTCTTCAAACAAACGGGTTGGTGATGGCATTTGGTGTGTACTAATCTCCCTCTTTAGAAGTTCATTCTCACGTTCTAGATCAAGTATGATATCATTCTTCGCCTTCTTTTCCATCTCGAAATAAACCCTTTCTCTTTCAAACTGAGATATAAGACGTTTATTTTCAACTTTCAGGTCGTCAATCTGTCTTTCTTTGCTTAGTAGAACATCAGCTCCAGGATTCACATTTTCAGCCGAACCTCCCCTTATTGGTGTACGATCGTCCTTACCAAATGATGTGTTTGCCATATCAAAATCATCGCCTTTACTCAACCTCAGCTCACTGCATACTCTCATTACAGTTGACTCAACATTGTTTCCATTAGCAGTAATGGGAGAATCATTTTCGAATCCAATGTCGAATGAAGGACCTATATCATTACTGGATGCTTTCATCCCAGATGTTGACCCAACTTCAAACTTTCTAGATGTTGATTGGTCAAACAACATACTAGTTGAAGTAGCAGTGTTAATATTTTAATTGGCATTTGGTACAGAACCAGTATTACCATCAACATCCTTCATTCGTTTTGCCTTCTCATCCTCTCTAAACTTATAAATAGACTGAAACTCAGCCTCCTCCCAAGCATCAGGTTTCAATGGATCAGTAGACACCTAAAAAAATTTTTGATTAGTTATACATTTTATATCTTATATATATTGAACTACTAAATTTTAACGGTTATTTACTATATTACCTTAATACGTTTTTTGTTCAACTTTCCCCGATCTAGAACACCGTTAAGCTCATTAAGATCCCACTTCAGAAATCTAGGGAATGCTTTCTGGTCTATGGGTTCCACCAATTTTGTATGCTCACATAGCCAAAACTGCAAATACCATGTATTTCGAAAATATATTCCATCAGCATATGCTATGTAATATGTTAAAATAAATATAATCTTAAAATAAACTTTAACGTACCGGAAGAAGCATAATACAACCTCCTGATTTCATATCGTTGCTTTTCTTTATATGATACTTGAGATAATCAACGATGAACGTTCCCCAATCATATTTGCAAATATTGTAAAAGTCTTCCAAATAGAGAGTTAAATACCAAGGCAATGCGCCACTCTTCACAGGGCTCAGAATACCACACATTACATAACAACATAAGAGCCTTGCAACATCTTTCCTAGATTGCAGATCAGTGAGTGTTCCAATCATGTTTATCTTGTTCAATATCATCGGCTTATACAAGGAAGGGGTAGGTTGTTTGTTAACTACCTCTTCTCCGAAACACCGCTTTACCCATTCCGGAGGTACATAGTTCTCACATTTGAATGGTACCTTCTCAGTTCCAGATATAATGCCAAATATTACTTCTGCATCTTGCCTTGTAAGATGTAACTCGTGTGAACCAAATAAAAAGGAACCAGAAGCTTCGTCAAACTTAGTAATGATGTCTCTGATATCATCATCAAATTTCATCCAATTTTCGATCATTTCATCAGTGCAAACTGTAAGAATGGTCTTCAACAGGAACCAGAACGGCGTCTTCTTAATCTCTTCGTAATGACTGTCGGATAATTCAAGTTCCATCAAAGCTGTAAAGCAAGTAACCATATTCGATCTGAAATAGTTTTCTCCCGATTTGACTTCTACTTCTCCTGCGAAAAATAATAACCTCTTAATTAATGGCAACATTCTTTCAGTCTACACATATAAATCAGTAGAGGAGCTTACCAAAATTATTCTTTGCTTTACGATTTTTCACCTTATTCTCCCGCCTGTTAACTCTACTAAACTCTTCACTGTCATAACCTACATCAAGAAATGATAATGTACAATATTTTACAGCATACATTCACTAAACAAATTTTCAAAAATCTGGATTAGCCATAAAATAATCTTGAAGAGAGATACTAATTAAATAACATTATCTAACCTGGAGAATCAGAACCTGAGTTTACTTCTATCTCAACATCACTCTCAAAATCTATATACATATGGAAAAAAACATTTTATGTCACATTGATAATAAATCATAATGAAATGTCAGTTAGACTAAAAACTACCTGAATCACTTTGAACCAAGACATAACGTACAATCTTCTTCCCTGCATATGAGGATTCAAAATTATATTTTTGTTAAACACATTAATAATTGCCAAAAACTATACTTAAACCTTTATGCTTCTGGTGTCTAGCATGTGAACGTGTCATTCTATCCTTTGACCCTACACAAATTAAAAAACAATATAATATCAGATACCTAAATCATTTTTTTCAATACATAACACTTGTTTATTACACTGGATAAAGTAATAAATGTTAATACAGAATGTACATGAATATATTGATTTTGTGCAGTCATTAATGTACGATATTATGAAATCAAATCTAATACAATGCACATTATGCATTGTAAGTGTAGTATAAGACATTCAAAACTTTTTCCAGATATCATATACATGTGTATTACTTGAAAAGCATAACAATATATGTATGAATAATTATGTACTCACTTAAGACTCTAGTTACTTCCTTCTTTATGCGTTTTTTCTTCATTTTTCTTCCTCCTGCATTTATCTGAAGGCCGGCTGTCCTCCGTTTAGTCATCTACAAAGAAAATTCATTACCAAATTGAATAGAACTTAAACTCTTTAGTCACATGCAAACACATCTCAACCAAATATGCCACATCTATACTAAATATCTAGATCTTTTTATAAAAACAGAGACAGTTCTAACTAAGATAACAGAGACCATATTTACCCTGTTTCTCTTAAATGCAAAAAACAGAATATAATCGAATCAAAATATACCTCATCTGCTGTTTACCCTGTTTCTCTTAAATTCAAAAAACAGAGACCGCTCTAACTAACAAAACAGAGAATGAAACATCTTAAAATGCATGTAGTTTACTTCTATCTCAAAATCAACGAAAAACCTATCATATGCAAAGCCCTAAAACTTGTAAAATTTTACTGAAACAAAATCATATATTCAGTGCATACACAATATCAAATTGAATAGAAATTAAAATCTTTAGTCACATGCAATCACATCTCAACCAAATAATCAACATCTATGTAAAATCTGTAGTTTACTTCTTATAATGCATGTAGTTTTGTTAATCATCACCAAAATCAACGAAAAATCTACCATATGCAAAGCCCTAATACTTGTAAAATTTTCGTTAAAACAGAGTCATATATTCATAGAATCCAAAAATAACAACAATCGAAAAATAATAACATGCAAGAGAAGATTTTTTCCACTAAATACCTTTAAGTGATCTTCGCACAAGGTTGTTTCTTGTATTCTTCGAACACGGTTGTTTCGTGTTTTCTTCGCCTATCTCCCTTCAGCTTCAATGGTGAGAGATTTTCACAGTTGGGAGCAATTAAGAAGGACGCGAATTTAGGAATGTGTTTTGAATTAAGAAGGACGCGATTTTCGAGGATAATATCTACCAGAATTAAATTGATTCTGATCAATTAGTTGACTTTCGAAATATTTTTTTATTTAAATCTAATTATTTCAAAACTTAAATTCGAATTAACACATTAGGGGTATAATCGTACTTCCTTTTGTTATTTTGGCTTGATTTGTAACTACAAACAAAATTTCCTTGATTTACAAAAACTTAGGGTGAAATGGTCTATAGTGTAATTTTCCCTAAAAATAAGTCTGCTCGTCAACTGACAATAGAATACTTAAATATTAAGTTTTAAGAGCCCCATGGGCCACATAGAAAAATATATGTCCTTTCTTTAAAGCCACACACAATTAATTAACATAATGGATACCGTTCATTTTTGCATACACGTACTATTTAAAGGGGTCATTAATCTAATTAATAAAGATAATTTGAATACCAACTACAAAATATAATCTCTTAAACTCTCTCAGGATTACCTCAAGAACATTCAATATAAACCTCAGCATAGATATGTTTCATTACTTAGTCAACCTAATCTGTGTAAAATTCATGTAATATTATGAGTAGACTAAGTACGCCTTCAAGTTTTAGTGACCATTACAAAGTTGAATAAGTCGACGTTTCATATACTAATATATATATATATAATTACGTACTGTGCTTAGTACGTATTTACTATTTAATTTATCCCAAATTCCCATAAACATATGAGCCAGTAAGTTTGATCATGATATACCGGGAATCTTTCTTCAAAACCTAAACTAAACCAATTGCAAAAGTTGACCCCTTCTCCTTTTCCCATAACACCTCAAATTAAATTTATTTCAATGCTTAATTATACATATGTGGGGGATATATTTTGAATTGAATTTCAATATTGTTATTTTTATATGTATTACAAAATTAATATAAATGAATTAATTTTATATCTCTCTATAAATTCGAACTCTTAGATGAAGC
Source organism: Galeopsis tetrahit (assembly GCA_963675135.1). Classification (NCBI taxonomy): domain Eukaryota; kingdom Viridiplantae; phylum Streptophyta; class Magnoliopsida; order Lamiales; family Lamiaceae; genus Galeopsis; species Galeopsis tetrahit. The sequence continues at coordinate 34,475,477 of OY776127.1, forward strand.
AAAAAAAAAAAAAAATAATGGGATCTCACACGACAAGCCAAGAATAGAAATAAAAAGAAACAATATATATAAAAGTTCAAATAACATGCAAGATACAATATATATAATACAGTTTCGTAAAATTAAGTTGTACGTTGGAAAGAAATTAAAAATGGCATATATATAGTGCATTATCATAATTGTAAAATTAAAAAAATGGATGTGATCATGCGATACGTCTGCACAAAGTGAGTCCATCTCCAATAGAAAGGTGGGCCAATTCGATACGAGGATCCGTTGCAAGAAAGGAGTTCAACTTGAGGATATGTCCTCGGCTACCCTTCAAGTATTCCAACATCTCATCGTCTTCGGAAGCTACCACTGTCCCGGACCATAGGGTGTTGTCGTACCCTATCAGTCCTCCGACCTTGACTAGCTTCAACAATTGCTCATGATAGTTGATGTAGTTTTCTTTGTCCGCGTCCACAAATGCAAAGTCAAATGTCCCTTCTTCTCCCTATTTCAATCAAACATTAAGTACATTGATTGAAATCGTCTGTTTCATATTTGATATTTTACTTTGTGCTTCATAGTATGGATAAATTATATGTGGAGGGTGAAATAATAAAATATGTGTTAACTATCTAGTAGGACAAAATATAAAAAGTGAAATAGACTATAGAAAATTTATTTTCCATGGCCTACTTTAGCATATTCACTTGTTCTCTAAGCAATGAGGTGGATCCGGCAATCCACTAACTAGTGATGTATGGTTTATAATAAAGAAATAATATATTGTACAATTAATATACAACTTGGAATTAAGTACCCTTAATTAATTTCCCTTATGTCTTGTTTAGGGAATATGTTAGAAATATTTATAGTCAGCTCAGATTATTAGTTGATCTAGATTAAATCACAAACTTGTCTTTTATTTAGTCAATTGAATATGCTTTTACGTATTTTATAGAAATTGATTTTAGGTCTGATTCAGATTTAATATAAATTAATTTACCTTGGCGAGGAAATCATCCATGACTTTCTTGGCATCGGATTGGATGAACTGAATTTTGTGAGCCATGTTTGCTTTCTGAATGAATGGCAATCCAGTTTCATATGCTTCTCTATCCGGGTCAATAGCTATTATCTGAATTACATAGCATATAATTAATAATGAATAATTAAATCTATAAATAAATAAAAAATTATAGAAATATTGTTTGTTTATAAATAAATTAAACTAGATAAAGTATAAAATAAAATATATAAAGGAGAGAAGAAATAAAGTATATTTTTCAAAAAATGAAATAGACACATGGACAACAAAAAAAAAGAAAAAAAATATGTACACTTTATGTGAATGGAGGAAGTATAACGTAAAAAGTGACTTACTCTGCCATCATCAGGGAGAGCAAGAGCAGTAGAGAGAAGTGAGTAACCAGTGAATACTCCAACTTCAATTGTCTTCTTGGCATTCATAATTTTCAAGAGCATAGAAAGAAATAGCCCCTCATCAGCAGGTACATTCATCAAGCTCCTGCATCATATATATATCATCAAATAATGAGATAAAATTTATAAATGGACCAATTTAAATAATTTATATTAATTGATATGTACCAGTATTGATATTTGTCGACAGAAGCATTTCGGAGCTCTTTTAGCTGTTCATGTTCTCTGGGATAAGCACTTGTTTCCAAAAGGTACTGTAACGCCAAAAATCAATCAAAATTATAAATATTCGTAAATATTTTGGGATATTTTTAAATAATAATAATAAAAAAAGGAATTAATGAGAGAAATATAAGTAACCTTAGATAGAGCCTCGCTCTGAAGAATGGTACTGTAAAACTTATCCTTCATTGTCAAATTAATAAATTAAAGGCTAAAGTTTGAATGTTTAATTAAGTAGTTTTGAAGGAAAAAGCAATGAGTATTACTTATGATTTTCCTTCTGAGTTTGAAAGAGGAAAGATATGCCATTTTATAAAGATTCAATCTGGCTTACAAATAAACGCGTGAAACCTCTTCAATGGGAAAATTTCTCACCCAACTATTTCATTAAATTGTTTTTTTATTTCAGATTTTTTGGTAGGAAGTTAGTCGTCCATTCTTGTCCCAGCTCTACCGGCCTCAAAAAATTGCATATTTAATGAATAAACATATACTTCCTCCGTTTCAAAAGAAGCTTTCTCATAACATTGAGATTAAGAAATACAATAAAACAAGTAGATATATTAGAGGCAATGTATTTGAATTTTTTTTAAAAGGAAGTACATCTTTAATTTTTAAATAAAAAATACTTGTTTTTTTGGGATAGGAAAATACTTGTTTATTATATATGCAAGTTGCAATTAGGGGTTGAGTGAATCAGGTCGGCCTTCAGAAAAAAAGTATAGGTCTAGTATACAATTTTTTGGCTTAAGTCTAACCCATGATTTGTCATACACTTTTTTTTAAGGTTTAACCTAGCCTTTTTAATAAATAGATTTGACTGAAAGTTTTTTAAATGTCTTTTTAAGTGCATTTCAAAAAAAAAAAAAAAAACAAAAACAAATACTTTGTATATAACAATTGAATTATCATCAAATCATAAAAAAATAATAACAAATTTATCAAAAGGTCAAAAAATATATATATATTCAAATGATCTTTTCAACAATTACAAAGAAAAATATAAATAAAAAAATACACCAATTCTTCCAGATAATCTCATCTTCGAGGGTGGGTGTTTGCAAATTCTATAAACTGCTTTCAGAATTTTTTTTTTTTTTTTAAAAACTGTGAAAGGGAACTTTGAAAATAAGTGATTCTAAAAGCAGTTAGTTGTGTTTTAAAATACACTCTTCGTTCATGTAATATCACATATATTATATTGTATTTATTATATTTTTATAAATTATATAAACATCGAGTGCATTTAAGACTTAACTTTATGTTCATTCCACTCCCTCTCTAAATTCAGCATAAAGTGACATCATGAATCATCATTGGTACCCTCTGGGGCCGGTACTAATATTGGAGTAGTAGTACTTTACTAGGCACTTCACAAACATGAAGCACTGCTTTTGTAAATGGGATCTTCTTTTGTGCTTTTATTAATCTGCATTTTGATAAAATATTCCACAAAGATTCGTATTGCTTGAACTTAATTTGTATGCACATTAAAAAAAAGTTTGGAAGAATAGTAATTTATAAAGTAAACTTAAATCGCCATGTATCTTATTTTCGAGAATGATAAAGCATATATAGAATTTCCAATACATAGTCATTGTCCTTGAGACTAATTGAACAGAGGAGATTCTACCGTACGATACATGAAGTCTTTGGTAGACAAAGTGGGATAGGTCTAGTGGTTAGAGCACCACTACCTAGGCCTTAGGTCCTGGGTTCGAGTCATGGGGAGGGAAAAAAAAAAGGGATGGGTATTTAACTTTCCATCAAAAAAAAAAAAAATGAAGTCTTAAAAAAAAATGAAGTCTTTGGTAATAGCGGTTTTAATTATTTGGGTGTTTAAATGAACACAATTTAATGTGTGCACACTCGAGTTCATTTTTCATGTTTCACTATTGCAGGGGCGAACTTAAGTTATTGCTCGGGGGCCTTGGCCCCAAACCCTACACCACCTACCCCTATATTTATATATTAAATTTTAATTTTTTTAATTAAGTAAAATTGATAATATAGTAATTTAATAAATCAAGTTAGTAGTGAATTTATCTAATAAATCGTCTCAAAATAATTTTTTTATTGCATTGTTGGTAATTTATATACTATAAAATAACTATTTTGTATGCATTTTAATGGTAAAACTGGTCTCAAATAAATTAGTATATTTTACATGTTTGATCACTTTTTTATATTACTTTAATTTTCTTTTAACATGTTTCCAATCAACTGATGTATAGTGTGGTATTATATAAATAAAAAACTTAGCCCTTGAAAAAATGATTGACAATTGAAGAATAATTTGTCTCCTTTTTTTAATTTTACATCACATTAATTAAAATAAATAAATAAATTAAAGTATTCATTTTTTAATATTTTGAGTGTTTATTTTTTCAATTATCATGCAATATTAGACGACACAACACAATTTTTTTTTTCTTGTAACTAAATGTCATCATTTTTTACTTAGACGACATATTGATGAATTTAAGAAATCAGCTACTAATGTCTTTTGACTTAAATATAATATACACAAATATTATAAATATATATATATATATATATATGTTAATGTTTTGGATTATTAAATTTTTATTGACCCTCCTACCCTTAAGTCTTGGGTCCGTCCCTGACTACGTGGCGTTACATTATTATTGAATATCGATTATTTTTTATTTTACACTTGTCAATAATTTCAATAATAAAATATATAAGGTGGATGCCAAAAATGTTACACGTGATTTATTTTTTTTAACTATATAGTCTTATATTATTGGATGGAGCGGATCAACATAATTAAACTATACATTCAGTATTTTATCAACATAATTAAACTATACATTCAGTATTTTACTTTAAATAAAATATTGGCAAAATGCATATTTTGTTCTCCTGCTTTATATTCAAGAATTTTACTCTTAATTAATTAATCTTGTTTTTCTCGATATTTGGTTGTTCCATACATTTATTCCCTACGCCTTTGCGGCTTTACCAGTTTTCCATCCACATCTTTTCTTATTTCTTCTCTTTGCACTTTAAATGTTTTTTTTTCTTCTGAGTTTCGCCCTAAATAAATCAATTTTTTTAATTAAAAGTCACATATAATCTATTTTGTAAAAAAAAGGTTTGGAACGGTAGATTAGTTCAAGACAAATGCTTAATTAAATGCAAGACAAATATCTAATTATGTCTAAAATAAAATTTATAGTCAATAAGTAAAAATACACTTAATTTTGTATATATTAATGACCGAAAATATCCTATTTGAGATTTAATTTGGACAAATTATAATATTTGAGTCCAACCATAAATTTCTCAAATATATGTATGGGGATGGAAGTATGGAACGATTATCTAAATGAACACTTGTTAATATACTTAACTTAAAGTTAAATTTCAAAATAATATAAGCTTAAAAAAAAAATGAAAGAAATCATTTACCCACTATTTGATCAACACGTTAGCATGACATATGAGGACTATGATACACACCGGTGAAACGTCACTTCAATGATGTTACGGTAAATTACTAATTAATGTTGATTACTCGTAATATACTAGAAACCCTATGAGTTAGTGATGTAGACTGTGTGCTTATCTCTAAATTTTAAATTTTAAAATAATTTTTAGAAAGGGTTGGTCTGCTATGAACTCGAGTGCATGTTGTGCACCCTAGTCCATGTTGCACTTTTTGGTAAATGGTGTTGCACTTTTCAATTATTAAACTGTATAATAATATTTTTAGTAATAATTGAAAAGTGCAACACCATTTATCAAAAGTGTAAGTCAGTAAACTGAAAAGTGCACGTGGACTAGGGTGCACAGCATGCACTCGAGTGCATACTAGACTTTACCTTTTAGAAATGAGTCCATATAAAACGTAAAATTCTAACTTTAGATGGAATTTTCCAAAAAATTAGAAAAGTGAATGATATAGGGGAATAGTGATAGTGTAACCAGTGGGAAAGGGACAACTTTTCAAGACGTACATTAGTACTATATAATTCAAAGTTTAGGGCGTCAAACTTGAATGTGAAGAAAATGTCAACATGCTTTTTTATAGGTCGAGAAGTCAAAAACGATTTCTCTTCATTTTCCTAATCTGACCAATTCAATTTTCCAATTATAAGTTATAAATCCATAAATCATAATAGTACGTTTGGTAAATATACTAGTATTAAATTCTATCCCAAATTCATAATGAACTTCTAAACGATGAATAATTCAATTAGACAGTCTAGACTAGTGACATGCCCGGTCCTATGTGAGGCCAACAAGGCGATCAATTCAGATTCAAAAATATTTCAATTTTTTAAGGTTCATTTTTAAAATATCTTTATTTAAGGTTCATTTTTAAAATATCTTTTGATGTAGATAAATATGTTGCTCTCCGAGAAGCCGACACGTGGAAACGGGATAGATTATGATGGTCATGATTAGATCAGTATGCCGAAGAAACAGGATTAATACACCCCTAGGCTTGAGTAGGGAAATGAGAGAAATCAGGGTGATTGGGCCTTTGGCCCATATTAAGAAAGGTTAATAACCCTTGGCCCGGAAAGGACTCGACCCAAATATGGGACGAATAGTCTATCCTTCTTGGCCAAGTCAAACGAGCAAGTCAAACCCGCGAGGATAGGGGAGGATATGCTCAAAAACCAAGTCTTCAGGGTTGAGGGGCGGATTCTGAGGAATGGACCAAGAATATAGGGAGAATAAGTCCTCTTCTCCCCCGGGAGAAGGGGCCAGGTATATAATCTGATTATTTTACATTATCAGGTAGGTGGGAATTACGAGAGATACATTTTTTACATACGATACGCATTTTCATAAGAAATATACACTGATTTGAAGAGAAACTCCATTATATTCGCCGGAATTTCCCTAGATATACAGGGGAATTCCTCTTTGATTTCGCCTACGATTGAATCTGACTTGAGCGTCGGAGCTTCTACGCCGGAGCCCCCCTCCGGCGTACCTTTGCAGGTTATTTTCGGGTAGACGAGGAAATTTACTTGAAGATTGCCAAGGATCCAGCTAGAGATTGGACTCGTGATTAATAGTGCTCGCAAGAGAACGATCGACATCCGAAGGCGTTCTTTTTCGACGCATCAACTGGCGCCGTCTGTGGGAACATTTCAGGCTAAGGCGTGAGAAAAGTTCCGTACTTAAAATGGGTGGAGGACATGATCCAGTGAAGCAGACGAAGGAGAAAGGAGATTCCACTCCTCCTCCTCTTCCTCCGCCTCCTCCAGGTTTTCCCTCAAATCGAAATTTAGGGAAACGACCTGTGGACCATACACACGAAGATATTCCCCCTCCAGGTTTTCCCTCAAACCGAAATCTAGGGAAACAGCCCGTAGATCATATACCGGAGGATATCCCTCCCACTCTGGAGGGAGATGCACCAGGCACCTCAGGAGCTTCAGGGAGTGGGATCAATAGGGATAACCCTAACGCTCAACCGGAACTCCTGACTGTCTCTCGAGATCAATTAGATGAGATGATTGCGCAATCAGTTGAAAGAATAATCGCTACTCGAGGACTTCGCCCTCCCGAACCTATTCCAACCACTCGTAAGGGTACAAGACAAAATCTCCCAGAACAGGTCATCGATTCTGTTCCAGTCCCTTCCAGGAATGAGGACCCCCCTCAGAACCCAGAAGAAAAAGTACCTTCTCAGGCGGAAAGAAGCATCTTGGAAAGACCCCCTCGGAGAGATACGGAGAGGATCCTTGGGGACACCACTCTGGAGAGAGGGATGGGAGAAAGCACGGATGACACGTATCAAGGAGCCGTCAACGATCAGATACAGGCCTTGCGGAAGGAGATGAAAGACATGCAGAAGCATATGATTGACAACGTAAGTAAACCTTCTTACGTTACTGGTTATCAATTTTCATCCACTATTTTACAAGATGAACTGCCTCCTAATTTTAAATCCTTAAATTTCGAATATGATGGCACCACGGACCCGTACGAGAATTTGATGAGGTTCGAGAATGCCGCCCTATTGCATCGATACGGAGAGGGCGTCAAGTGCAGGGTATTTCTGACTACCCTATCTAAAGCAGTGCAGCAATGGTTCACCCAGTTAGGGCCAGACACTGTCCATTCATGGTCGGAGTTCAGTGAACTATTCCTACACCAATTTGCCAGCGCTAGGAGGCAACCTAGGGCCACCCTCACCTTGTTTAACATGCGACAAGGGGAGAATGAGAGTCTTCGGGCTTTCTTGAAAAGATTCAACCAAGCAGCTCTCGAAGTACCTACAGCCTCCTCAGAGGTCAAAATCAACGCCCTCACCAACGGGTTAAGAGATGGGGATCTGTTCACATCTCTAGCTAAGAAGCCAGTTCGGACCTTTGATGAATTGTTGAGGAGAGCAGAGAAATACCTTACCCTGGAAGAGGTAAGGAAAGCTAAGCGATCAGAGACCAGGACAATAGTGGGTAACGGAGAAAGGAGGAAAGAGATTCCGTTTAGGAGGCCAAGTCCGGAGAGACATCGAGGCTCCAGGAGACTAGAAAGCGTAAGAAGAGAGGAAGTTGCACCCTGGAACCCAAGGAGGGGGGCGAAGAGATATACCCCGTTGAGGATGGAGCCAGCCGAAGTCCTAGAGGTGGCAGGGGACCATCCAGATATGAAATTCCCCTACTCAAGAAGCAGAGGTCCCCAAAACCCTAAGTCAAACAAATTCTGCATGTTCCACAACGACTATGGCCACGATACCAACCAATGTTGGCATCTGAAGGATGAGATAGAAAGGATGATTCAGGCAGGCCACCTGAAAGAGTTTATTTTCAGAGATCGACAAGGCCCCAGGGGTCAAAAGCGAAAGGACCCCGAAGGCAAACAGGAAGATGATAGAAGAGATCAAAGGAAGGGCAATGAGGAGCCACCACCCCCTCCCCAGAAGAGAGGAACTATTCATATGATTATGGGAGGCCCCGCTGATGGGGATTCGTTCAGGCAGAGGAAGCAGAGCGTTCGGTCGCTGAAGAATGAGAGAATATAGAGCACCATGAGGTGGGAATTACGAGAGATACATTTTTTACATACGATACGCATTTTCATAAGAAATATACACTGATTTGAAGAGAAACTCCATTATATTCGCCGGAATTTCCCTAGATATACAGGGGAATTCCTCTTTGATTTCGCCTACGATTGAATCTGACTTGAGCGTCGGAGCTTCTACGCCGGAGCCCCCCTCCGGCGTACCTTTGCAGGTTATTTTCGGGTAGACGAGGAAATTTACTTGAAGATTGCCAAGGATCCAGCTAGAGATTGGACTCGTGATTAATAGTGCTCGCAAGAGAACGATCGACATCCGAAGGCGTCCTTTTTCGACGCATCAACTGGCGCCGTCTGTGGGAAAGATGACAGAAGGTCCAGACATTCATTTCGGGCCAGAAGACGCAGGGGAACCTAGAGAAATTCATAATGACGCATTAGTCATTACCACGGATATAGCAGGATACGATGTGGCAAGAATTTTTGTGGATACTGGAAGCTCTGCCGATATCATGTTTTTGGAGTGCTTTAAGAAGATGGACCTGAATATAAAGCTCAGACCGGTGGAAACCGCTCTCTACGGATTCTCAGGGGGAGCCATTCAACCCCTTGGTTCAGCATTATTGCAAGTAGGGTTAGGAGTAGCCCCTAACCGTCGAGTACAAGTCATAGAATTCTTGATTGTAGACGTCCCATCTTCCTACAACGTAGTAATGGGAAGGCCAAGCTTGAATATTTTTCAGGCAGTGATCTCCACCTTCCACATGAAGATGAAATTCCCTGCCTCGGGGGGTGTGGGAGAGATATGTGGCGATCAGTATCAGGCAAGGAAGTGTTACGTGGAATCGGTCAAGATAGCCGACAGGACCGTGTTCCGGGGAATGGAGAGATTTAAGGGCGAAGACCCTGAGCTGAAGAGACAGAAGGTGGGTGAGCTAATCCAAGAGCAGCCCAAAGCTAAACCAGACGAGGAGCTGATGAGCATCGAGCTCTACCCAGGAAAGGAGGGATTCACAACCAGGATAGGTACGAATATGAACCTTGAGCTCCAGGGAAAGATGATACTTGCCCTCCAGCAAAATGCAGACATCTTTGCATTCACAGCGACGGATATGACGGGTATCCCTCTAGAAATAGCTGTGCACCATCTGAATGTGGATCCCAAAGCTAGGCCCGTGAAGCAGAAGTTGAGGAACTTCGGTAAAGAGAAGAACCTCATTGTAAAGGAGGAGATCGATAAATTGTTGAGCGCAGGGCACGTGAAGAGAGTGCAGTTCCCTGAGTGGCTCTCGAATGCAGTACTGGTGTCCAAGGGAGCCGGCAAATGGAGGATGTGCATTGACTTCAGGGACTTGAACAAGGCGTGCCCTAAAGACCACTATCCCATGCCTAGGATTGATCACCTGGTGGATGCCACGTCCGGGTTTGAATTACTCAGCATGATGGATGTTTATCAAGAGTACCATCAAATCCAGTTGAACCCCCTCGATATACCAAAGGTATGCTTTATAGCGACATGTGGTACTTTCGGTTATGTACGTATGCCTTTTGGACTGATAAATGCAGGAGCCACCTATCAAAGAATGGTAGACTCGGTGTTCCGAGGGCAGATAGGCAGGAACATGGAGGTTTACGTGGATGATATGCTGGCTAAAAGTGTCAAGGCAGAGGGACATATTGACGACTTGAAGGAGATATTTCAGGTAATCCGAGAGAATGGTATTAAATTAAACCCTGCTAAATGTTCTTTTGGAGTAGGGTCAGGGAAATTTCTGGGATATATGGTGACTCAGAGAGGGATAGAAGTGAACCCTACTAAGGTGAAGGCGGTGCTCGACATGCAACCCCCTCGGAATTTGAAGGAATTGCAAACCCTGAATGGTAGGATCGCAGCTCTCAGTAGGTTCATATCAAGGTCAGCAGAAAAGAGCCACCACTTCTTCAGAACCTTAAGTAAGGGGTCGAAGTTCGAGTGGGACGACCAGTGTCAGAAAGCTTTCGAGGAACTCAAGCTTCATCTTGAACAGCTTCCGAAGCTGACAAAGCCCTCTCAGGGAGATGTATTGCTCTTATATCTTTCAGTAGGGGAACACTCCCTGAGCACCGCCCTGATGAAAGAGGAAGGTTCTGCACAGCAACCCATATATTATGTGAGCAAGGTCATCCAAGGAGCGGAAATGAGGTACTCAGAGGTAGAGAAGGCAGCCCTGGCAGTGGTGGTAACGGCTAGGCGATTACGCCCCTACTTCCTGTCCTATAAAGTTATGGTGCGAACTAATTTCCCTTTGAAGCAGACATTCGGGAGAGCAGATTTATCAGGGAGAATGGTCAGATGGGCAGTGGAATTACAGGAGTATGATATAGACTATGAACCAAGGAGAGCCATCAAGGCTCAAGCTCTAGCAGATTTTATTCAAGAGTCTACCAGAGTGGAAGCAGAACAAGGATGGAAGGTATATGTGGATGGCTCAGCATCCGCCTTGGGATGTGGAGCAGGGATATTACTGATCGACCCTGAGGGTCAAGAAGTGCAGGTGGCTGTCAAATTCCGATTTTCAACCTCAAACAATGGTGCAGAGTATGAGGCCCCGATTAGGGGAGCTACCATGGCCGCAGAGTTAGGGGCACAGAAGGTCACCCTGTACTCCGATTCACAGCTAATAGTACAGCAGGTCAGGGGGGAGTACCTCGCCAAAGATGAGAGGATGATCACCTACCTAGAAGAGGTAAAGAAGTTAAAAAACAAATTCCATACTTTTGAAGTGGTACAGGTACCAAGAGAAGAGAACATGAAAGCAAATGGACTGTCTAAACTGGCTAGTTCCACTGAATTCGAGGGAGACGGAAGGGTAACCCTGTTGGTGGCAGATCAAGTAGCTACGGAAACCCTGATCGGAGAGATAGCAGCAGGGGATGATTGGAGGAAAGAAATATGGGAAGAATTGAACAGGGATCCAGCAGCCCCAATGTCCAGAGAAGCAAAGGCTTGGAGAAGGAAGTATTGCATCCTAGGAGGTCAATTGTACAAGAGGTCCTTCACTCAACCTTATTTGAAATGTCTTTCAAGAAGAGAAGCAGAGCTAGTGATCAAAGACATCCATGAAGGTTGCGCATCCAGCCATGAAGGGTACCAGACTATGGTGAAGAAGGTATTTAGGGCAGGTTTTTACTGGCCTAACATAATCAGAGATGCTAGAGAATATGTGAAGAAATGCGAAAAGTGTCAGAAGAATGGACCCTTGATACGAATACCTGCAGAAGAAATGGGGGCTATGTAATCGCCCTGTCCCTTCGCCAAATGGGGAATCGATCTGGTGGGACCCTTCCCCTTAGCACCAGGAGGGAGAAAATTTCTGATCGTAGCCGTGGATTATTTCAGTAAATGGGTAGAGGCCGTGCCCTTGGCCAAAATTGAAGAAGATAATGTAATTCTTTTCCTTGCTAGACATATTTGTTGCAGGTTTGGAATACCCAGGATCTTGGTTTCCGACAACGGAACACAGTTCAATGGAGAGAAAGTAAGGAGGTGGTGCGAAAGGTGGAACATTACACAGAGGTTTACTTCAGTAGCCCATCCACAAGCTAATGGGCAGGTGGAGGTTACAAACAGAATCCTGGTAGATGGTATTCGAACGCGATTGGAAGAGGTAGGAGGAAAATGGGTGAAGGAGTTGGACAACGTCCTCTGGTCCTACAGAACCAGCCCTAAGACAGCTACAGGCGATTCTCCCTTCTACTTAGTATATGGAGCAGCGGCAGTGATACCCCCTGAAGCTAGACTCAAATCGCACCAGATCACCTATTTTGAAGAAAAAAGAAATGAAGAGTTGATGAGGGAAGCGCTGGACCAGATAGATGAAGAAAGGGAGATGGTGAGATTAAAAGCAGAAAGGTACAGGAGTCGGATCAAAGCAGCATATGATCGCAGAGTGATCCCTCGCTGCTTTAAAGTGGGAGATTTAGTCCTTCGGAGAGCAGATGCTTTGAAGAACACGGGGAAGCTGGAACCCAATTGGGAAGGTCCGTACAGGGTAATACAGGTACTAAAAGGCGGAGCATACAAGCTCCAAGACATGACCGGGAAAGAGATACTAAGGCCATGGAACGTGTGTCACTTGAAGAGATTTTATGTTTGAGGAAGGTGTTATTCCCCTACTTCCTTTTTTCTTTATGAACAATTTCGAACATTTACTTCTTATTCGAATAATTGCTTCACCGACACTCTTTTTCCCTCTACGTGGGTTTCCCTTTGGGGTTTTACCACGGAGAGGTTTTTAATGAGGCCGGCATAGGTTCCCCTTATTTGCCTATGTTGATAAACATTTTTGATCAATGGAGCATCGGTTTTGATAAAATTTTAGAAATTTCCCTAAATGCATGTTAATATTATGATGAGATGACTCTTATATGCTAAGTTTATGATGGAATGTTTCTCATATGTTAATATCGTGTTAAGATAACTGTTGAGGGCCTGCATAATGAGTGCCGAAATAACGAATATGTTTTGGAAACTGAAATATAGCATGATAGAGACATTGCAAGATAGAGAAATTTACACCAATTCATACATGCCCGAATAGAGAATACCTAGGAAAAATTCCTCAAAGTTCCTATTCATGACAGCCTCTAAAGCTAGGGGGAGTAGGGGGTACAGTGGTACAGTAGCGGAAGACATGATTAACTCGTCGATAAACCCTATCCCTAGCGACTCTCAAAACTCTTACGAGTATAAACAAACTCTTACGAGTATAAACTACTTTTGGGAGAGTATAATCCCTAAACATTCAAACTTCAGGGAGAGTATAATCCCTAGAAACTCTTACGAGTATAAACTAACTCTTACGAGTATAAACTAACTCTTACGAGTATAAACAACTTTTGGGAGAGTATAATCCCTAAACATTCAAACTTCAGGGAGAGTATAATCCCTAGAAACTCTTACGAGTATAAACCAACTCTTACGAGTATAAACAAACTCTTACGAGTATAAACTAACTCTTACGAGTATAAACTAACTCTTACGAGTATAAACAACTCTTACGAGTATAAACTAACTCTTACGAGTATAAACAACTTCAGGGAGAGTATAATCCCTAGAAACTCTTACGAGTATAAACCAACTCTTACGAGTATAAACAAACTCTTACGAGTATAAACTAACTCTTACGAGTATAAATTAACTCTTACGAGTATAAACTAACTCTTACGAGTATAAACAACTTGAGGGAGAGTATAATCCCTAAAAACTTTGACGACAAGAGAAAGGCTAGAGACGTTAGCAAATCACCAAGTAAGTACAGGGATATAAACCCTATCTCATCATTAAGGTTCCTCTAGGAGCTTTAGAGCCTTTACGTGTCCAGAAAATGTCGAAAACATGCTAACAGATACCACACCTTATAACAGAGATAGAGATGTATATGTATATATGCATGCCAAGTAATAAATGTGCAGGTACGATATTAAACGAAAGAGAAGCAGGAATATTCAAGACTTAAGGCACCATGCCTAAGCCCTCCACAGAAAAACCCCGGAGTGTGGAGTCTTCGGAAAATACCAAAAGGGCCTTAGAGGCCTTAACAAAATAAAAAAGTGTTTTAAAGTACCAAAGTGTTATCAGGGAAATAAAGCTATGAAGAGAGGGGAACATCATTCTTCCCCTCGGAACCTTCTCCTGCCTCCTCAGCTCGCCCACTGGAATCGCCACCCTCTGCCTTCTCCATTAGAGCACCCGCTGCCACAGTAGCCACTGGAGTTGGGTTGTCCACATGGATAGGGAAAGCCATATCCCTTGCCGGTGCAAGATCATCCAACTTCAGGGCAGCATCCTTCAACTCCAGGATCGCCTTCCTCATCCCAGGTAACCACCAGGGAGTATGGATGTCTTCTTTAGCATCTCCAGGGAACTTGGGGGGAGTGTCCAATTCTTCTAGCCGGAGGGCACGAGTATACTGACCGTTAAATCCAGGAGCCGAATGTTCCGCTACAGCGTTGGAAAATCCATGATCAATGAAATGAGGGATATATGCACCCATCTCCCCCAGAAAGCTGCTACTCTGAAGAAAGGCCTCCAGCCACTCCTGATGCAAGGTACCTAGAAATTTTTGACCTGCGACCGAGGTAAACAGGGAATCTATACACAATTTCATACCAGCCTGAGGAAGAGTAACCTCCAGCTGTTCCACCCGTTTACCAAACTCTTTCTTCAGCAAAGAAATCTCTCCCGAAAGTGTTGTTTGGAGTACTTTATACCTCTGATCAGCGTCATGTAATTCTGCTTCGAGAATATCCCTCTTCACCTTCTCCAATTCTACCTGGCTGTGGAGGTCATCCACCAGCTGAAGGGACTGAAGGGCTCGTTCAGACACGTTGGAAAACAGGAGACCAAACTACACAATGAATCATCTAAAGAAGTAAGACAAGCATATTCTTTCTTATTATAATTACTTAGAAATGTATTTTCACGAAGAGAATACCTGGGTAAAGCTGTGGGCGGCATGCACAACCCGCTCACCGAAGGACAGAGCATTGAGGGCCTCAGTGGCAGGAGCCGGAGTGTAACGCTCTATAAAACCCAGGAGATGGTCAACATTAATCTCATCTGGAGCATCAGAAGCGACATTGGGCAGAGAGGATTTGGTCTTGGACTTCTTCTTCTTGGAAGCATCGGAGACAGGAGGCAACGTAGAAACCATGGCTTTTTTGGTAGAGGAACGGGTACGCTTAGCAACAGATCAAGTAGCAGGTTCCACTGGAGAAGGAGGAATTTGAGCCTTCGAGGAACTTTCGGGCGCTGGAGACCTATTAACCATTGAGAGAGGGGCAGCATCACGCGAGATCTGAGTCAACCAACTCATAGCTGTACAAAGAAATATGAAACGGCATTAATAAGTATAACGGGTTAAGATCTTGAGTACAATACCAGGAAGAGGAGAAATGGTATTACCATCATCGGGACCTAAAGGGTAATCAGGGCGACCAAAACCGAAATGAGAAAGGGCTCTAGGATTTTTACAGATACCCATTACATCAAAAAAGCCATGAATAGAGACATGATCGTTTAAATGGTTCATCACATCCAGGTTTAAGGAGGAACAAACGGAAAGAGGAGGACGTGGCACCCCAGGATTTTCATAAATCCACCCCTCATGAGGAAATTCCCAAGGAAGAGGATTTGTAACAAAGAAATAGTAGTCTTTCCAATCCTGGACCCCTTCATGGAGCTTTTCCATGAACTTGCCGGTCCGGGAGGTGCGACCACTAGCATAAAAGAACCCGTCCGAAAACTTGCATACATACTGGGTTAAAAAGAGTTGAGCTGAAGGATCCCCACCATTTCCCCTCATCAGAATATAAAAGCCTAACATTGCGCGTATGGCATTGGGAGTAAATTGGTTCAAGGGTATGCGGAGATAATTGGAAATTTCACAGAGATAAGGATGAAGGGGGAAGCGGAGGCCCGCTTTTAGTTGAGCCTCCCAAAAGGCTAAGGAATTATGACCTGGAAAATTAGGGCGCTCTCTCTTATGCGCAGCCCTAACGGAATAATCGGCGGGGAAGATCCCTGAACGAAGAAAAGCGGCAACACGCTCAGGAGTAAGAAGGGAGGGCCCAGAAATTTTATTCTTCAAAGCTCGGTCGGTTACGGGAAATATGGGGAGTGGGTTGGAAGTTGAACTCTCCATGGAAATGGAGTCTGAAGAGGACGACATGAGGATATTGTAAATGAGAGAGGAAAGGAAGGAATAGATACCTGGAGTAAAGTCGGTTCTAAGAGTGATGACGGAACGGCCGCTGAACGTGCACAAAGAAGTTAGAATCGCAGAGGTGGAAATGAAGATGGAAATTAGATAAGTTTGAAATGAAGGAAATAAGGGTTTTTGGTGGAAAAAAGGGGTTTTGAAATGATTAAGCAGAGGAGAGAGAGGGGAGAAGGTCGAGAAGAATTAAATACCCCCCAATCGAAAGGCGCGTGAATGAAGAAGGGCGGCTTGATGTTGGCTCTGGACTGAACGCGTGGCTGCGTGTTTCGAGGGAAGGATTGCGTGTGGAAGTGCAAAAGTCCTGAAGCTTTTTTATGGCAATTATTACGAAGGGATTCAAATTAAGAATATTTCGAAGGGTATTTAAAGAATGGAATATTTTCGTAATATATGTTTCAGGGTTATTATTTTCCTACTCTCCTAAAATTATTCCTTTTTATGAGAGTAGAGGGGAGTGGTTGATGTAGATAAATATGTTGCTCTCCGAGAAGCCGACACGTGGAAACGTGATAGATTATGATGGTCATGATTAGATCAGTATGCCGAAGAAACAGGATTAATACACCCCTAGGCTTGAGTAGGGAAATGAGAGAAATCAGGGTGATTGGGCCTTTGGCCCATATTAAGAAAGGTTAATAACCCTTGGCTCGGAAAGGACTCGACCCAAATATGGGACGAATAGTCTATCCTTCTTGGCCAAGTCAAACGAGCAAGTCAAACCCGCGAGGATAGGGGAGGATATGCTCAAAAACCAAGTCTTCAGGGTTGAGGGGCGGATTCTGAGGAATGGACCAAGAATATAGGGAGAATAAGTCCTCTTCTCCCCCGGGAGAAGGGGCCAGGTATATAATCTGATTATTTTACATTATCAGGTAGGTGGGAATTACGAGAGATACATTTTTTACATACGATACGCATTTTCATAAGAAATATACACTGATTTGAAGAGAAACTCCATTATATTCGCCGGAATTTCCCTAGATATACAGGGGAATTCCTCTTTGATTTCGCCTACGATTGAATCTGACTTGAGCGTCGGAGCTTCTACGCTGGAGCCCCCCTCCGGCGTACCTTTGCAGGTTATTTTCGGGTAGACGAGGAAATGTACTTGAAGATTGCCAAGGATCCAGCTAGAGATTGGACTCGTGATTAATAGTGCTCGCAAGAGAACGATCGACATCCGAAGGCGTCCTTTTTCGGCGCATCATCTTTATATATATACAGTATACTAGTATGAGACTCGCGAAAATAATTAAGCGAGATTATAAAAATAAAAATTATTTATTAAAATTTAAGATAATTTTTTTAATGTAAGTATATATAATTTATTTTATTTAAGAAGGAAATGAAAGAATAATTTAAATAGAAATTTAAAAGTTAAAAAAAAAAATTATAGAAAAAATCGATGTAAAAAAGAGAAGGTAGTAGAGAGAGAAAATTGAGGAAACTCCGAGAAAAAAGAGAAAAATATTAAAAAAAAATAAATTAAAACTACAGGATCTAAGGGATCGAGAAGATATATATATATATATATATATATATTATAACATAAAATATTTATATATCTATATAGGGTTTTTCTACTGTGAGACAGGGGGTTCGCCCTGTCTTACCTAAGGCGTCCTATAATATGTTGACACATCATTTAATTTCACAATAGGCAATTGCACCTCGCAATCAAATTAAAATTTTATATTTTATTAAATATAAATATAAAAATACTAAAATACCCTTATTTATTTCATTAACCTATAATCTTACAACTCTTTTTTTCCATAGAAACATAAAATGTAATGATAAAAATAAAAATCCAGGAAAAAAAAAACTCGATTACAAATTCTACGAAACAAAATCTCATAAACCCTAATTAAAATTTTTTCTTCTCTGTATTTGCTCTGCTTGCGTTCTTCTTTTTCTTTCTTTGAGTTTGTTCTTCTGTTGAATTCAACATGATTTCTCTTCATTTTTCTTTGACTTTTCTGTCAAATTCCAATTTCCAAACTCTAATTGTACAATTTTATCTTGTTTTGTTAAGTTTTTCTCTCATGTCAAAGTTACTCCAACTGATTTATTTTGCCGGAAAGGTCGCTGTGTCGGCAACCCAAAAATACTGTAGATGTAATTTTCCATCATGAAATAAGGCTCTTACACTCTTAGAATTGCGGATTTCTATTATGATAAATAGGACTGAAACTCAAAGGAGAGTTGCATTTTTTCATCACCCGCCTGAATTGTGTCTCGGAATTGTAAATGAAGAAATTTGTGGTTACGTTGGAGAAATTGGAGTCGAGTCCCCAAGACAGGAAGTTCTTTCGTTCCTCCTATTATCCGAACCAAATTGAGATTTACAATTTTTTGCCTTTTGATAAAGACATGGAAAATTAGGGTTCATGATACAGGAAAAAATACAATAAATTTAATTTAATTATATAGATATAATGTTGATGAAAATTAGTAATATTACATTTATAGTTTTAATTAGATTAAAAGTTTGTCGAAAAAAAAATTAGATTAAAAGTGTTTCAATTTTAAAAATGAAAGTGTTATTTTATAATTAAAAGGATATTTTCGTCATTTTATATATATTAATTTAATTTATTAGTAGGGCGATGCAGGTTAGATTAATGATCTAATGGTATTTTAAGTATTGTCTTTTGTAAGGCAGTGCGAAACCTGTCTTTTCCAAGAAAGACCCATATATATAAGACGCGTAAAAAGAAGTGTTAAAAAAGTAAAAAGAAGAAAGGAGGAGAAGTGAAGGAAAAACTAGGAGAAAAAAGTCTCAAAAAATGACTGTCAGTTTATATATCTTCTAAGTTTTCACGTTTTCAATTTACGTTTTAAAGTGTCCAATTTACATTCTCTAAATTTGAAATTAAAAAATAATATTAAAAATTTCTAAAAATTTCATTAAAATTAAAAATTACTCGTATACAAAAAAAATTCTAAAATTCAAAAAATCTAAAATTGTCTAAATAAAAAATTCTAAAAATCTCATTAAATTTTCTAAAAATTATAATAATTACATTAAAAATCTCTTAAAATTAAATAACTTAAAATCTTAAAATATCTATTAATTAAAAATTCTAAATTGTCTAAAAAAATTATACGGTTAGTTGTTGTGCAATAACTTGCACGGTCAGATTGTATATCCCGTGGATTAAATATTCGGGATTTCGCTCTGGTATGAATGATCCTCAAATGTAATGTCTTCTTGGAATTAGCCTCTCGAAAACTTGCAAAAATTAAGCCGGAGGGGAGTCCGGCGCGGACACTCCGATGCTTAAGTCAGTAAGCGTATTTTCGTATTAGGTAAGGACTAGAGAGTCCTCTGATCGTCAAAGAGATCCTCAAGAGGTATATGAGTATCAAGTAAAAGACTCAGTGTGTAAAAATGATGTTAGAGATCGTCAACTATGAATGTACCTAAGCTTACTTATTTATAGAGGAATTCTACCTGAGGGGAAGTTAGGTTTTCCCCTTATCTCGGACCTGCAGCCTTTTCTATCTTTGAACAGGAGATGTTCCATATAAAACGGGGATAAGGTTGCATAGAAGAGGACTCATTCTTCTCCATCTCAACGACTTGGGTCCACGATAGGGAGTGGTTGCGTTTCTTCAGGGACTGAGAGATCGGGAGACCCTGTCAAAGGTGGCTGGACTAATTCAAAGATAGTAAGAGGTGCAGGTCCGAGATAAGGGGAAAACTTAACTTCCCCTCAGGTAGAATTCCTCTATAAATAAGTACGCTTAGTTACATTCATATTTTACGATCTCTAATATCATTTTTTACACACTGAGTCTTTTACTTGATACTCATATACCTTTTGAGGATCTCTTTGACGATCAGAGGACTCTCTAGTCCTTACCTAATACGAAAATACGCTTACTGACTTAAGCATCGGAGTGTCCGCGCCGGACTCCCCTCCGGCGTATTTTTTGCAGGTTCTCGAGAGGCTAATTCCAAGAAGACATTACATTAGAGAATCATTCATACCAGAGCGAAATCCCGGATATTTAATCCACGCGATATACAATCTGACCGTGCAAGTTATTGCACAACAATTGGCGCCGTCTGTGGGAACGTCTAAGGGATCTTCTCACGATTTTCTATCTGTTTGAACTATGGGCGGAGGAAATAACACAATCACGCCTACTCTAGGGAAGTTCGGGAAAATAACTTATATTCGTTCCTTCAGGGGCAAATCCGTCCCCCGCACCTGTAAAAGGTCAGAACCTGATGGAAGAGGCTCGAGACACCCCAATCTCTACACGGGGTGATATTGTTGGCACGTCTGGAGCCCTCAGGAGTGGACCTGGCAAGGAGATACCTCCCGCCACTGCAGGGGATGACAACATTCGTGCCCCTCCACGAACAGCAGAGTATTCAGGGCCCCGAGGTCCAGGATCCCAGGATCGGATCTGGAGGTACGAGGTAGAGTATTTAGGACCCCAGGGTCCAGAATCAAAACTTGTAGGTATGAGGAAGAGTATTTAGGGCCTCGAGGTTCAAAATCTAAACGTGGGAGTACGAGGCAGAGATATGATAAGTGCATCGGTACTACAGGTTAGTACAAGTGTTCGATAGAGCCTAAAGTATTAGATCTTTTATAGTAATTTGATATTGCTATGAGCATATTTTAATGATATGGACATATATGACACGAACTTATTTTTTCCATTGAATTAAACATGATTCTCCTAAGCTTACATGATTGATACTCTAGAAACGATCTTAGAATTGAGAATTACTTGAAATCGTAGAAGCATGGGTAAGCAATTTACATGTTGAGTCTTGTGATTACTTTATGTGGTAGAATTAATGATTAGACGTTGATGATGATTATGATTTTTGGAAGCAAAGATTAACATAATTATTGTTTTTATTGCACACAATTAACATGTTTCCATATTTTAGATATAATTTCATATTACAGACCGAGTCTATCCAGGTTCTGGAGGATCTCTGGGTAGGTTCAGAAGATTTCAGATTATAGATTAAGTCTATCCAGGTTCTGGAGGATCTCTGGGTAGGTTCAGAAGGTTTCAGGTTATAGGATTGATTCTATCCAAGTCCAGGAGGATTTCGGGATAAGCTCGGAAATGGAAACTGAAGATTGAGTCTATTTAGGTCCCTGAGATCAAGGCCAATAGCCCTAAAAAGACAAAACGATAAGTCCGAAAACTAGAGTGGGTGAGAGGATGATTGATTACGTGAAGCGGGTAGAGAACTTGAGAATCTTCAGAGCTGAAAAGTATCTCACCCTTGAAGAGGTGAGGCAAGCCAAGAGGCTGAGTGGAGAGAGGAAGACAGAATCTACAACAGGGAGGTCCAGCCCAGAAGCTCCCCTAAACTCCGGAGGAACAGGAAACCGCAATACTGCGGGAGGATCAAAGAAAATGATCCTCTTCTGAGATTTGAGATTAGAGAGACTAATCATCTTGTCGATCAAAAGAGACTTGATTTGCATTCTTTAATTATTTCATATTTAAATTATATAATTGAGGCTTATGAAGCTTATCTGAGCACTTGAGAGCCTGTGTTGGAGGCCCTTTTTGGTGTATCTTTACAGGATCAATTCGAGATTTGATATACGAGTAAACCTGGAGAACCTAGAAGTACTAGAGGAGCTCGAGAGAGCAAGATTACCGAAGAAAGAATGGAGTCATGGAAAACCAGCCGAGTCGCTGGACCATAACACCTAACCTGTATTTGGGCTGATCCCCAAATGACGAGTACATTTGGGACCACCGGTTAGTACATGTATTTGATAAAGTTAGAGAGGTTAGATCTTTTTACAATGACTTGTGGTCATAATGAGTATGACATGGATGGGTTAGTATTATTAGTTGATTTGATGTGACTAATATATGAGAACCATGCTTATTTCTTATTGGATTAAGTACAACCCCCGTGAATTTTTATGATTATTTTGCGTAGGTGCTCTGAATATGAGAATGACTTGATGATCTCAGTAAGTATGAGTAGAAAACCCGCATGTTGAGTTTATGTGGTTATTATATGCTTTATAATTCATGATTGAGGATGGATAGTGGTCCATGCTTTTAAAATATGAGGCTAAATATCTTTGAATTATGTGTGATTGACATGCCTAGATATTCTAGATATGATTTTAGATTTCAGATTAAGTTCGTCCAGATCCTGTGAGGCTTCTGGGTAAACCATGAGATCGAGTGTAAAAGATTGGGTCGAAGACTATGAAGACTGACAGTCTGTCAAAGCTGGCTAGCTCCGTAGAGCCTAAGGGGCAAGGAAAAATAACATTTGTGATAGCACAAAGAGAATCTACTGAGCCCATGATTGGGGCGATCGAAGAAGGGGATGACTAAAGGAAAGAAATTCTGGAAGAGCTGAATAAAGGACCAGCCCCTGCAGCTTCTTGAGAAGCTCGAGCTTTGCGGTTAAGATACTGCATCTTGGGTGGCCAATTATACAAGTGATCGTTGACTCATCCCTATCTAAGATGTCTCCCGAAGGAGATTACAAGATAAAAGAAACACATGAAGGATGTGCAGGTAGTCATGGGGGCTACAAGGCTACGGTAAAGAAGGATATACCCAAGAGTCGATCTATTAGGTGAGTAAGATCATCTAGGGTGTTGAGATGCGATATTCGGAGACGAGCATGATGACGGACCTTGCAAATGTCTTACACTTCGATGCTTAAAGGGGGTGATGAAGGGTCTAGGCCTACTACCTCCGAGATGCTGATATGAAGCCACGTAATCGAAAAGTGTATATTTTACTTTTTTACTTTAGATCTTACTTTGTGATATGATATGATTTACCTAGACGTAGTTGTTTAGAGCATAAAACCTCGAAGCATATGAGCATTTGCTAAGGCTTTAGAAATGATTCATTTGAGAAATGCTAAGGTGATTACTTAGGAGAATTTCGTGATTGAATCGAGAGAATGATTGAGAATTTAGGCATGGTTAAGAACGTGTTTTTGATTAGTGATGAGTCAAATCTTTTCTAAATTATGTTAAAATGTATGTTTATCTTTGATGAATATTTGAAGATTTTATGAGATGTGATGAAAACATTTTGAGATTTTTGAAAATTTGTATGAGCACATATTTCCTAACAATTTAAGATATGATTCATAAGCATACTTTGAGCATTCTGAAACGCGTGAGGGCTAACCACCTTGAGTAGCCGGATGGCTAAGTTTGAAAATTAGGAGTGATGAAATGATGAATGATCTGTAGATCACTAAGCATATATGAGATATGAGAATTCAAAAGTGAGAAACACTCAGAGGCCACGAGGCCGAGAAGAGCTAGAGAGCTCCTCACCCTACTCGAGATCCAAGTAGATTACTTAATTTACAAAGGTTTAATGAGATTAATACCTTGAAATGAGAGTAAGAAACACTCAGAGGCCACGAGGCCGAGGAGAGCTAGAGAGCTCCTCACCCTACTCGAGATTTTTTACTTAATTTACAAAGGTTTAATGAGATTAATACCTTGAAATGAGAGTAAGAAACACTTAGAGGCCACGAGGCCGGGGAGAGCTAGAGAGCTCCTCACCCTACTCGAGATTTTTTACTTAATTTACAAAGGTTTAATGAGATTAATACCTTGAAATGAGAGTGAGAAACACTCAGAGAGCACGAGGCCGAGGAGAGCTAGAGACCTCCTCACCCTACTCGAGATCCAAGTGGATTACTTAATTTACAATGGTTTAATGAGATTAATACCTTGAAATGAGAGTGAGAAACACTTAGAGGCCACGAGGCCGAGGGAAACTAGAAAGTCCCTCACCCTACTTGAGATCCAAGTGGATTACTTAATTACAAAGGTTTAATGAGATTAATACCTTGAAATGAGAGTGAGAAACACTCAGAGGCCACGAGGCCGAGGGAAGCTAGAAAGTCCCTCACCCTACTTGAGATCCAAGTGGATTACTTAATTTACGAAGGTTTAATGAGATTAATACCTTGAAATGAGAGTGAGAAACACTCAGAGGCCACGAGGCCGAGGAGAGTTAGAGAGCTCCTCACCCTACTCTAAATCCAAGCGGATTACTTGAACTTGAAAGGTCTTGATATGATCAACACCTTGAATTGAGAGTGAGAAACACTTAAGAGTAATGAGGTTCAAGGTATGAACTACATTGTTTGATAAGCCAGGATGTGGCTGAGATTTTTTACTTGAGAGCTCGAGAGGTTCAAGATATGAACCATACCTTTCTGAGTAGCCACGATATGGCTGAATTCTTTGAAATATCAAGTGATGAAACACTTGAGAGATCATGAGGTTCAAAAGATGAACCACACTCTTCAACGAGCCTTGATGAAGTTGAATGATGGAGCATCAGGTGTTGAACATCGGAAAGCCTGTGAGATTTAGGATACGAACTACATTACGGGACAAATTATGATACGACCGAAATTTCTAAAAAGGTTCTAAAGCAAATAGCGCATGGGAAAAGTGCTAGAGCTCATAATGATTGAGAGGAATGACGATTATGAAAGATTGACGTTCCAGAGAAATGAGAACTCCACCCATGAGAGGCTTCGAGGCTAGGGGGAGTAGGCGTCATATTGATACCTTAACCTTATTCCAAGAAATATAAAGAGTTTTATTTGCAGAACATAGAAAGAGATTGTTAGAGCTTGAGAATGGAAAATTTGAAAATAAGAAGTTATGATTTGAGAGACAAACATGAAGCATAAAAGAAAAATTATATATAGAAGAGAGAAGGGCACCAGAGCGAAAGTAAAATGCACCTCTCCGTAGAGGTACCATATTCCAGGCCTTCCTAGCTTTCTTACTCTCACAAACATATGAGCACTTTATGAGAGTAGGGGGAGTAGATGATGCGGCCTAAAATCGTCATCCCGTAAGAAGTCGACACGTATATAGATGATGGGATTAACGGGAGAATACGGATTGGAGAGGACTCCTCAGAATGCAGGAGTCCGCCCGGATGACCCTCCGGAGGGAGCTCTACCCAAGGACCTCGGGGGAGGAACACCGAGGAGACCTGGTCCTGGGGGAATTAGTTGGCCGGGATAACAGGAGAGGTTCCGTATAAAACGGGGATAAGGTTGCATAGAAGAGGACTCATTCTTCTCCATCTCAACGACTTGAGTCCACAATAGGGAGTGGTTGCGTTTCTTCAGGGACTGAGAGATCGGGAGACCCTGTCAAAGGTGGCTGGACTAATTCAAAGATAGTAAGAGGTGCAGGTCCGAGATAAGGGGAAAACCTAATTTCCCCTCAGGTAGAATTCCTCTATAAATAAGTACGCTTAGGTACATTCATATTTTACGATCTCTAACATCATTTTTTACACACTGAGTCTTTTACTTGATACTCATATACCTCTTCAGGATATCTTTGACGATCAGAGGACTCTCTAGTCCTTACCTAATACGAAAATACGCTTACTGACTTAAGCATCAGAGTGTCCGCGCTAGACTCCCCTCTGGCGTATTTTTTGCAGGTTCTCGAGAGGCTAATTCCAAGAAGACATTACATTCGAGGATCATTCA
Organism: Galeopsis tetrahit; assembly: GCA_963675135.1. Lineage (NCBI taxonomy): Eukaryota > Viridiplantae > Streptophyta > Magnoliopsida > Lamiales > Lamiaceae > Galeopsis > Galeopsis tetrahit. The sequence continues at coordinate 34,501,427 of OY776127.1, forward strand.
TACCAGAGCGAAATCCCGGATATTTAATCCACAGGATATACAATCTAACCGTGCAAGTTATTGCACAACACCGGTGGTCCCAAATGTACTCGTCATTTGGGGATCAGCCCAATAACAGGTTAGGTGTTATGGTCCAGCGACTCGGCTGGTTTTCCATGGCTCCATTCTTTCTTCGGTAATCTTGCTCTCTCGAGCTCCTCTAGTACTTCTAGGTTCTCTAGGTTTACTCGTATATCAATCCTGAATTGATCCTGTAAAGATACACCAAAAAGGGCCTCCAACACAGGCTCTCAAGTGCTCAGATAAGCTTCATAAGCCTCAATTATATAATTTAAATATGAAATAATTAAAGAATGCAAATCAAGTCTCTTTTGATCTCAAACCTGAAACCTGTACCCTCTCCAAGACCTCTAGTCTCGACAAGATGATTAATCTCTCTAATCTCAAATCTCAGAAGGGGATCATTTTCTTTGATCCTCCCGCAGTATTGCAGTTTCCTGTTCCTCCGGAGTTTCGGGGAGCTTCTGGGCTGGACCTCCTTGCTGTAGATTCTCTCTTCCTCTCTCCACTAGCTGGTTTCACCTCCAGCCTCTTGGCTTGCCTCACCTCTTCGAGGGTGAGATACTTTTCAGCTCTGAAAATTCTCAAGTTCTCTACCCGCTTCAGGTAATCAATCATCCTCTCACCCACTCTAGTTTTCGGACTTATCGTTTTATCTGTTTAGGGCTATTGGCCTTGATCTCAGGGACCTAAATAGGCTCAATCTTCACTTTCAATTTCCGAGCTTATCACGAAATCCTCCTGGACTTGGATAGAATTAACCTATAATCTGAAACCTTCTGAACCTACCCAGAGATCCTCCAGAACCTGGATAGACTTAATCTATAATCTGAAATCTTCTGAACCTACCCAGAGATCCTCCAGAACCTGGATAGACTTAATCTATAATCTGAAATCTTCTGAACCTACCCAGAGATCCTCTAGAACCTGGATAGACTCGGTCTGTAATATGAAATTATATCTAAAATATGGAAACATGTTAATTGTGTGTAATAAAAACAATAATTATGTTAATCTTTGCTTCCAAAATCATAATCATCATCAACGTCTAATCATTAATTCTACCACATAAAGTAATCACAAGACTCAACATGTGAATTGCTTACCCATGCTTTTACGATTTCAAGTAATTCTCAATTTTAAGATCGTTTCTAGAGTATCAATCATGTAAGCTTAGGAGAATCATGCTCAATTCAATGGAAAAAAAAATAAGTTCGTGTCACATATGTCAATATCATTAAAATATGTTAATAGCAATATCAAATTACTATAAAAGATCTACTACTTTAGGCTCTATCAAACACCTGTACTAACCTGTAGTACCGATGCACTTATCATATCTCTGCCTCGTACTCCCACGTTTAGATTTTGGACCTTAGGGTCCTAAATACTCTGCTGCTCGTGGAGGGGCACGAATGTTGTCATCCCCTGCAGTGGCGGGGGGTATCTCCCTGCCAGGTCCACTCCCGAGGGCTCCAGACGTGCCAACAATATCACCCCCTGTAGAGATAGGGTGTCTCGAGCCTCTTCCATCAGGTTCTGACCTTTTACAGGTGCGGGGGACGGATTTGCCCCTGAAGGAACGAATATAAGTTATTTTCCCGAACTTCCCCAGAGTAGGCGTGATCGTGTTATTTCCTCCGCCCATCGCTCAAACAAATAGAAATTCGTGAGAAAATCTCCTAGACTTTCCCACAGACGGCGCCAGTTGTTGTGCAATAACTTGCACAGTTAGATTGTATATCCCGTGGATTAAATATCCAGGATTTCGCTTTGGTATGAATGATCCTCGAATGTAATGTCTTCTTGGAATTAGCCTCTTGAGAACCTGCAAAAAATACGCCGGAGGGGAGTCCGGTGCGGACACTGAGGGGAAGTTAGGTTTTCCCCTTATCTCGGACCTGCAGCCTTTTCTATCTTTGAACTAGTCCACTCGCCTTTGATAGGGTTTCTCGAGTTCCCAGTCCCTAAAGAAACGCAACCACTCCCTCCTATGGACTTCGGCCGCTGAGAAGAGGAAGAATCAGTCTTCCTCTATCCAATCTTATCCCGTTTTATATGAAACCTCTCCTAAACTTTCGGCCAACTAATTCCCCTCAGGGCCAGGTCTTCCTGATATCTCTCCCCTGAGGTCCTTGGGTGGAGCTCCCTCCAGAGGGACACCCGGATGAGATTCTCTATTCTAAGGAGTCCTCTTTAAGCTCGTATCCTCTCATCAATCCTATCCTCTATACACGTGTCGACTTCTTACGAAATGACGATTTTAGGCCGCATTAAAAATTACTCGTATAAAAAAAAAATCTAAAATTGTCTAAATAAAAAATTCTAAGAATCTCATTAAATTTTCTAAAAATTATAATAATTACATTAAAAATCTCTTAAAATTAAATAACATAAAATCTTAAAATATCTATTAATTAAAAATTCTAAATTGTCTAAAAAAATTATATTGTTAGTCCTTTAAAAATTGTTTTACTATGTTTCATAAGTTCGTATAAAATAATAAAAAAAATGAAGGGATGGACCTTTTTTTAAAATTCGATTCAGGCCCAAATATTTCTAGGACCAGCCCTGACAAGTGAAATGTACAGATGTAACAAGTATTTAAAAAATGAGTTACTAGCTGTTACATCCCGTTTTTTTTTTTTAAGAAACTTTTGTGAAAGCTGAACATATTATAAAGAGATAACTGAAATTCTATCAAAACCAAGTACACAATTAAATTCATTTATATAAGTAAAAAGTCTATAATAAGTGTCTCATAAATAAACCCAACAACTGAGAATAAGAAATAATTATAGTTTGTTAAGTCTTATAAAAATTTAGTAACATAATTGGCCAACATCCATCACCACCACCTCTTGCCGATCAACTCCTCAACCTGAAATAGTATTAATTGGGGTGAGTATGCAAGCACACTCAATGGAGTCAAAGTTATTCCAAACTAAATACTGAAAATATACAGCAGTTAAGTCATCAACGCAGAACAAACAAATAGCATTTGCATATATACTTATTCCAACCTCAAATTAACCAGCAACCTCAAATTAAACAATATACCTTACCTTGTCATTGAACTTATATACTTTGCTCACATATATTTTGCCAACATTAAAGTAAACATATATACTTTGCCCACATATACTTTGCCAACATTAAAGTAATCACACATACTTTGCCAACATTAAAGTAAACACGTATACTTTGTCCACATATACTTTGCCAACATTAAAGTAAACATATATACTTTGCCCACATATACTTTGCCAACATTAAAGTAAACACGTATACTTTGCCCACATATACTTTGCCAACATTAAAGTAAACATATATACTTTGTCAACCTTAAAGTAAACACGTATACTTTGCCAACATTAAAGTAAACATATATACTTTGCCCATATATACTTTGCTATTGAGCACAGCGCGTTGAACCCGAGGACCCGTCGATCCTGGACCTTCGTCAGGATCCCTGGCTATTAGAAACTTTGTCAATTGAATCACATGCGCACATTAACTTCGCCAATCGAATTGCATGCGCACATTAACTTTGTCAATCGAATAACATGCACACATTAACTTTGTCAATCGCACATTAAATTCATGTATCAATCACTCAAACAATTTATTTAAAGCATTTAATAAAGAATAACAAATGCATTAAAAACTCTACCAACCATTGTAGTCTCATATGCCTGTCTTTACGCCCCCATTCTAATTCGTAATTCAGAAGAATAATTTAGGGACTAGAGAAAAGATGAGGAAATATATTGAGAATTCTGTAAATTTTGAGATATTGATTGGAAGCGTAATTTCAGGAACTAATTGAGAATTAACGTTTGGAATATAACTGTGTATGGGTAGAAAGTGGGAATATAACTCAGTTGAAAAAAATAGGGAATCATGAGCTATAAATCTAATCCGTCAAAAATCAAGATAATGCTGAGAGAAAATTATGGCAGTCAATAAATTTATTTAATATATATACATGAAATTTCTTATATCTTATGATGTAAAATTCTCGGGTGTTACACTAGCTCCATTTCTTTAAAATATTCATGTTTCATTTTCACACGTATTAAAAAAAGATTATTTATTTATGTATAAAGTACGTGTGGTGAAATATATTTTTCAAAAAAGAAAACAAGAATACTTATGAGGACAACTCAAGAAAATAGGAACACTTTATGTGTACAGAGAGAGCATATGTTATATTAAAAGATAAAAAAAAAGTTCAGGTAAATTCTTGTATACATCGATTGCATCACGTGCAACTAGTTTTATGTAACATGTAGTAGTGTTATCCCCTCAAACATCTTAATATTACACAACATGTCATTACATTTCCTACATAAAAAACATTTTTTTAGTTTTATTCACTTTAATTGACCATTTAACTCTTATAAAATAAAAATAAGTTTATCCCTTTAATAAACAACTCCTATATTAAAATATGTGTAAACAACAAATGTTAAATTAAGTGAGAGACGGATGTAGTATTTCTATTTAACATTATTAGTTGCAACTGGTGCTCGCTAGAATAACTAAAAATTAAACTATATTTTGACATCTTAAGAACTGGAGAGAAAAGTAGTGCATCGCAAATTGCTCGGTGATGGAAAAGTCGAGAGACATCATATTGTACCATGTCGTTTTTGTCGTCATCGGTTTTTCTTTATGGCTGTGTCACCTCTTTAGTGGACGTCCATATCGCATTGTTTGGGACAATAGACATGGCACGCTTGAGTTAACCTCCATCAGATCACGTCCGAGTCTTGATGAGATGTGGTCATCATTGCCCTGTCACCGTGCCACTGCTCGTCATCTATGCAGGCTGACGTTGCTTTGTAGGCTTTTGGTAATTCACTTATGTGCACAATGTTCCTGACTACCGAGCAACACAATTTCTTTTGATTTGAAAGCTGTGATTTTCTCTCCTATATTGGGAGTTTGATTTCTCTCTAAGTTGAGAACCTTTTTTTTTTAATTGTCTTGTGAATCTAATTGTTTAGTATCAAGATTGTTAGAAGTAATGCAATATTGAAGTTGTCAGCTAATTAGTATGTTTAACAAAAGATGTGAAGAATAACACCAAATACAACAAATGATAGTATTAGTTAGAGTAGTTGTTTTAGCTATAACTTCTATTTTAGTAGTTGTAACTTCCATATTGTAAATTCCCCTCTATATAAGGGGAGGGATGATAATCATTTTGATCATGTAATTCTAATGTAATTCTTCTATATTCTTAAATTCTCTCAATATGCACTCTATCCAATCTCTTCTTATTATGAAATTTCACATGGTATCGGAGCTATGTATTGATTAATTTATGATCAATTAAACAAGTTTGTCGATCTAGATATGTTTCCGCAATTCGGTATGCATGGATTTCCGAATTTCTTGAGTTTTTGTACTCATTTCTGCCAAATTTTTGATGAATTTGGATTTCTATTTTTTTTCTCTTTTCGAGATTATTCTTTACGGGTTTTATGCTCGTGAATTTTAAATTCGATTTCATCTTGATTCGATTTTTTAGAGTTCTATGCTCATTTCTTTGAATTTCTTTGAGTTTTATACTCATTTTCTTTGCGGGTTCTATGCTCGTGAGTTCCTATACTCAATATTTCGTTTATCTTCGTGTTTATCACGATTCTATCTTTCGTGTCTATCACGATTCTATCTTTACATTTTTTTGGAATATTGGTGGAAATCTCACAATTGATTAGATGCATGGGTTGCAGCATTTGTCTACTCTCTACATCAACGTTCAAATGTTCAATTTTGTGTTGGATTCTATTCTCGAAGGCCACCACTTCATTGTTGATAGCATTGCACCCACATCGTGCTGCTTGTAATGGTTTGAAGTTTTTTTTGAAGAACAAGTTCAAGATGGAATTTCTTACCATCCATTTCCATCTTGTGGGAGGGTGTGAAGAATAACACCAAATACAACAAATGATAGTATTAGTTAGAGTAGTTGTTTTAGTTATAATTTCTATTTTAGTAGTTGTAACTTTCATATTGTAAATTCCCCTCTATATAAGAGGAGGGATGATAATCATTTTGATCATGTAATTCCAATGTAATTCTTCTATATTCCTAAATTCTCTCAATATGCACTCTATCCAATCTCTTCTTATTATGAAATTTCACAAAAGAGAAGTCGTAGTCGTCTGGTCTGGATCAGATCAACTGAGTAAGCTCAACTCAGCTGATAAGGCTAATTAAGTCTACTGATCTTGAGTCATCTAGTCTGAATAAGTTTAGGACAAGTCTACTGAGTTTTTGTCTGCTGATCTGTATCAGCAAAGTGGGTCCAAATCGTCTGAGCCAAGTTAGTTGATAGGCATATTAGCTAAGTCAAGTCGTCTGTTTCACTTTGTTCCAGAATTAGTTTCTAGCGGTTATTTCTGTTAAAGCAGTTAATAGTGAGTTTGTGGCAGTTCATATGGGCATTGCATCTCTATAAATACATCTCTTAGTGCATGGTTGTAGATTAATCTTTGTGAGTTGAATACTTGAATGAGTGAACATATTATTGAGAGTTCATACTTGTAATCTGTAACACTTGTTCTAAGTTTAGTAAAGAGAGCGTCTATTCTCGATGGACGTAAATCAATTGGATCGAACCACGTAAAATCTTGTGTTTGTTCTTACTTGTTCATTTTATTGCATTCTTGGGTGTACTTGATTCATCATTTAGATTTAATATTGTTTTGAGATAATTCCATAACAAAGATTGTCAACATTTGACAACGAAATTTTGGGCTCTGGTGATGATATAGTGAAGCAGATTCTATTTCTCCAAATTATGGAGCCAAGAAGTAGTTACATAAAATTACGAGGGAATTTTGGCCCATTTTATGGAGATCAGAGACTTTTCTAAAATTACGACTTTGCCCTTATTAAACCCACAAAAGGGGGAAGAAAACTAAGAAGCAAATTAGTGTCTAGTGATTGCATGTTCTATATTGTTCGTAGAAAAGTAACTCATTGTTTTGTTAGGGCGTTTACAATTTTTTCAAGCCCCATTTATTGAGTCAAGTCTTTAATTGTTGTAGATGACTTTCTGGATAGATCTTATTCTTTATTTTAGTTTCTGGATAGATCGATCTTATTCTTTATTTTAGTTATATAGTTCTTTTTTGTTTAAAAAAAAAATCATTTTCTACGTAATTATTTTTTCTTCGATATCATGAGAAGTTGAGAACGACCGAATCAAATATTAAGTTTTTATAGATTTATTTGGACTTTTAGATTTTAGTGAGCGAATAGTTATTTAATCACACCAAATAATTTGAAAGAGTATTACAAGGAAATGTTCAAGATCCAAATTAAACTACTAATCATCAACCCTTTCAGCACCAATAGATTTAGTTAATATGTCACGTTCATTTTCTACGTAGAACCCTAATTCAGTTTAACAAGTTAATTAATTTTATAAACACGTACCAATTGGTCTCACCAACTCTCGAATAATTATTGATCTTCTATAATTTTCACTGACTTCCATTTTATTTTGAATAATGGATTTTTTAAATAAGAACACGAAAGTGGGATTATGTTATTTAACGTTACAAGGGAAATGTCTTTTCAACGGATAAAATCTGTTTGAACTTAAAAACACGGGTATGGATGGTACAACCAGCGGTTTGATTTTTCTGTTTCACTTTTCGTGTTTCATTAATATTTCATCCTATTGAATTTTTAACACATGTGCCCTTAATATTAACGATGTGTATATTAATTATCCATATAGTGAAATAATTAAGATGTGGTACATCAAAATTGGAACAAATGATCTCACGTATTCGTATATATAACAAGTGATGAGGTGTAATATGTAAATATCATCATAATCTACAAATTCACAGGAGACTTACTCAAGTAAATTAAATAAATAACACTTCAAATCATAACAAATTTAATTTTTTTTAGTTTTGAAAATTTGTTTTTAGATCTCAAAAATTTATAACGAAAATATTAACAAAAAATTATATTACTACAAAAAAAAGTGAGATTTAGTGACAGAAAATTAGAGACAAATTTGGAAAGAAATTTGAAATCGAAAAAAAATATTATTTTTAATTAGACACAGATTGTTAGTTTCGAGAGTTTTAGAGATGGATTAAACACCGAAGGTCCCGTCTCTAATAAGTTAAAATGTTCTCGATCACCGCCATAAACCGCATAAAAGTGGCCCTTGAAATTTGAATTTGGTATCTGAGAAGGTTTTGTACTGTTTCTAATTGATCCGTAATTAGTCAAATGGTCAAATTTAAGCTCGGAATTTGAGATTTGAGATTGTTTTTTACTATCTCTAATCCAGCCCCACCTCTATTTTCGAAATTTTATAATTCAAATTCGAATACATATTTTTTTATTCGATTAGTAAACAAATTTAAATACAAAATTATGATATTAGATTCATCGTATGTATTCAAAATATATATATAATTTACATTTTAAAATTATAGTGTGAGGTTACTTATTAACACCCTATAAAATATTATACACCCCCAAATGTAAAGCACACCCCTCACTAACATTTAAAAATTAATTTTTATTACTAAAAAGACTCCAAATATTTCCTATTTACCCTTCATCCCTCCAAATAAATACAAAATGAATCAAAACTAAAAAAATATTTTAAAAATTAACTGAATCTTCAAAGTATATAAATTTTAAAAATCAATTAAAAAAATTCAATAATGCTAAAGAAACTAAATAAAAGTTGAAAATATTTAAAAAAATCAACTAAATCTTAAAATATATTTGAATGAAAAAATCAATTAAAAAAAATTATAACTTCAAAATAATTAAATTGAAAAAATTCAATTAAATCTTAATCAAATCTGAAAATATTAAATAAATCAAAGAAAATAATTAAGGATTCTATTTTTTAAAAAACTAAATAAAATAAAAAAATGAAAGTAAAATCAAGTCAATCTTAAATAAATATTAACTTAAATCAATACGGGTGGGGTCGGTGTCAGTTCAAATCGGTGCGGGTCGAATACGCATTGGGGTCGATTCGAGTATCCACAGTTCGAAATATGATTAGAGTCTGATCGGTCTTTGGACTAATATGAAGATGATGAGCCTCCCGGATGGTTAGACTTCTTATCTCTATAATCTTTATAGAATTTCTTATATTTACCATGCTGAGATTGAAGTTTATCAAATCTCTTCATCATCAAGGTCATTTGTTCTTGTAAGCAAAGATCAGATGGTATCGCCTCTTCTCTCACTTTGGATTCTTTGCCAGAACGATTAGAACCCTTGGCGGCTACTAAAACTTTGAAGGCAACAACTTTAGTAGAAGAGGTTGACCCGTGTTCATCACCTGTCTCATTTGCTCTTTCAACATCATATTCGTGAGCCTTGAGAGTTTGAAATAAGGTTTGAACATACCAATTTTTAAAATCTTTGTTCTCTTTTATAATCCAAACTTTAGTTTGCCAGATCTTAGGTAAAACATACAATACTTTAGCGTTGACTTCGCTTTTCAAGTTGTCTTACCTAGATCTTCGAATTCATTTAATATTCTGGTAAACCTATTGTCCATCTGGTCAATATTCTCACCAGGCATCATCTTAAAGTTGTCAAACTTTTGTACTATCGTGATAAGTTTATTTTCCTTAATCTGCTTAGTGCCTTTGCACATGATAGCCAATGTATCCCACATTTCTTTGGCAGATTTCAGACAAATAATTTTACCAGCATATTCATTAGGAATAGAAACTAAAATCATATTCTTAGCTATTCGGTCGAGGTTGTTCTGCTTTGCTTCATCTGGTGTGAGATCGGCTCTAGGTTTGGGCACTAGCTGACCAACAGGAACCTCAGGGTTGCTTGTGGCTGTATTCGGAGCCATCACTGTGATTGGTCCTTAGACAATCACATCCCACATCAGGTCATGTAACTGGCTGAAAGCAACCTCCATTCTTGCCTTCCAGAAGTCATATTCATCAACTGAAAACTTAGGCAATTACGAGTGTAAGAATCAGAACCCATAATGAGATATGTAGTTTTATGAAAATTAGGGTTTTCAAAATATATGGATCTGTTCTAGTGAGCTACAAGGACTTCTTCCTTAGAAGTCAAGTAACAGAATCAGCAGGTCATTAGAACCACTGCTCTGATACGACTTGTTGGTCCCAAAACGAGTATCAATGAGAAAGTTTAGAGGGGGGGTGTCTATATCTTTTAAAACTTTTGCGTGTAGATAAGATGAGATGATTAGAAGAGTGATATACTCTATCGTCTGATGCAAATAAAATGTTCTAATCTTAGAGTGCAAGTGTATATATCAGATCAAGATAACAAACCTACTGATTGCTACTGATTGCTTAAATCAGCTGCTCAGTTGGAAAGCTATCTTAACAGTTAAGGTGCGGAAATGTATAGACCCTAAATGTTTATACTCGTGGGTATTTTATGAAAACCTTTTTAAAGAATGACTTTAAAACAATGAATGGTATCAGTTGATATAATATATATCTGCTGATTTATAAAACTAGACTTAGTGGATTTTGACTCTTTTAGAAAACTTATGATTTATCAAAGGTGAACAATATAGACAATATGAATGATGTACAAAATATAAATAAAGCTATAAAGAACACAAGTGTTTAAAGTGGTTCGAACAACTAGTTCTACGTACACTCTCACTAATCAGATAGTGAAATTATATTCCTTGTTGCGTTAGAGTCCCAAGAGAAGACTTTTGATCAAGATACACAACTACTTTCTGTGTATACAGATCTACTTGTTGGTTAGAAAACAAGTACCCTTTACAACGATTTCTAACAAATAAAATAAAGGATGTTAATAACCGACTCAATGTGTTCAAAAACACATTGCTAATTCTAAGCACTAAAGATAGGAATCTTAAAGCTGGCTTAGGATCGGAAACTTAGAGCTTTAAAGGATAGAAAAACTATGCAGGCTCTAAAGAACTCGATAGGATATTTTTAGACAGATAAGTGTTCTTGAGGACGGTTTGGGTTGGTGTGGGCAGAGTCAAAAAACAGGTCGTTCATCGTTTATAGACGAATTTAGAAACTATAAAAAGCCAATTTTAAATAGATACATAATTAGTAATTAACAACTTCTTGGCCCGGATACAAAATGGGTCATAGACATTAGAGACGGAAATAAACAATGTCAAATCCGTCTCTAATTAAAACTGAATTTAACACACAGTTTTTAACTTTAGGCACGAGAAAAATAGACACGGATAAAATATTATTTAAAAAGTCGTCTTTAACCAGTTTAGAGATCGTAAAACGGTCTCTAAATTTCGCTTTTTTGTAGTGTATTTTTAAGAATGAGAATTTTCGCAAGAAAACAACCATTTATGATAAAAAAAAAAGATATATATATTCCTATTACTAATGACAAATTTTTGTATACAATTAAATGCATATATACAATTATAGAATTTTATATTATTGTCTAATTGAATATTTAATTCTCACATTAAAATTAAATTAAAATCGTAGTTCAATTATATCATGCAACTGAGTGCAAAAAACTCATCATATATACTAATATATTAAAAGAAACAATTAAAAATACAATTAAAAATCGACCTCAACTTGAAAGGAGGACGCCTTCCATAATCTATCCATTTATAATACTCGTACTAGTAACAAAAATTATACCACAAATAGAGTATCTATGTAGTATTGTAGTGTTTGTATAATAATTAATTAAGTACTAATTTATGTATTTAATATGGATACAATTATTATATGTCTGAAAACGTATACTATGTATATATATTTTATTTATCTGTATGGAGAATTATTGTACATGATATGGGCTTAAATTGATTATTTCAATTATTATAATTTAATTGTATGTACTATTAACAATTAGACTAAAATATGAGTTGAATCATTTTAAATTAAAACCAATTATTATGCGAAATCATTAAAACCATTAAATAGAAAGAAAAAAAAAACATAATTGTTCGTGCTACAGTACTACGCATCAAATATAATTGTTCGTGATTGGTTGGAGATGTGATATGTTTTGGGGATTTAAAGATATCGGAACCTGAAATTTAAAATTCATTGAATTTTAAATTCTAATACTTGTATTTTTTAAACGGTAAAAGATGTTTTATTAAAACACGAGTGGTACTCAACCAATACATTTACAAGTATTATATCTATACATATATAATACACCATCACATTTCCTTTTTTGATTTCGGCGGGAATGTTTTTGGACCATTGATCATATTTTCATCTATTTATCAGGATCGTTTATTTTTCTTTTTGTTAATTTTGGTAAGTTTGACAATTCATGGTCATTAATTTTTTTTTCATATACTCCTACTTCATATTAACTGTCCATTTTTATTGATGAATTATGGTCCTTTGGATCAATTCCTTAATTGTAGGATCTCTAATTTCTTCTAATCTATTTATACTCTTCATTTTTTCATGGTTCATCTTCATCCTCTCATATCTCCATTTCATGTTTGATTATTTCGGAAAACAATGATTATTTTATGAAGTTTTCGATGTGTTATTCTAGACATAGAATTATGTATGATGCGTCGAAAAAGAACGCCTTTAGATATCAGCCGTTCCTCTACGAGCACTACTAATCACAAACCGAATCACTCGTTCGTCCTCGGTAATCTTCACGTAAATCTCCCCGAGAATCAAAAAATGACCTGCAAAAGTACACCGGAGGGGGGCTCCGGCGTAGAAGCTCCGACGCTCAAGTCAGAATCGATCTTTTGGAGGATCAAAGTGGAATTCCCCTGTATCTCTAGGGAAATTCCGATGAATAATATGGTGTTTCTTCTTAAATTCTCTGTATATTTCGTAAAAAATGTCTTGATATATGAAAAACGTACCTGATAACGTAAAAATGAGGTGCTTATATACCTGGACTCTTTCTCGGGAGAGAGAAAGACTCTTTCTCCCTATATTCTCGGCCCATTCCTATAAATCCGGCCCCAAGTCCCTGAAGATTTGGTCCTCCTCCTTGAAGACTGACCCATTCCTTTGACTTAGTTATAAAAGATTAATACATACCATGCGTTCCCCTTTGGGCCAAATCCCTGTGCCCAAAGGCTATTAATTCCCAAATGTGGGCTAAAGGCCCAATTACTCTAATTTCTCTTCAGGAGCCCAGTGGTGTATTAATCCAATTCTTCAAGCCCATTGACCTAATTAAGACTATCATATTTTATCCCATTTCCACGTGTCGACTCCTCCGAGAGCGACATATTTATCTACATCAACCACTCCCCCCTACTCTCGTAAAAGTGCTTGTAATTTTATGAGAGTAGGAAGAGAAGATAAGATGAATTAAGCGGAATGTTCCCTTGCCCTGGTCAACATCATTTTTCAATTTCAGGAAGCATGTTGTATAATCCTGGAAGGTGTGTCTTCAAGCGTATCACTTGAGGCTTTTCTTAGCCTTCTCCATAACTTCCCTTGTTTCTTTTCTCTTCATATGCCTTTTCTTGGCCTTCCCTTGTTTGGAGTTTGATAGTTTTAACAACTTAGCACGACCCCTACTTCCCCCAGGCCTTAAAGCCTATCAGAAGTGGAGCTCTCACTTAATAACCTGACCTCATGGCTTCAAATCAAGCTCATCATTGAACCTCAGAATTGTGAGGGGTTCTCTAATTCCCCTCAGCTTTGTGGTCACTTTCCGATTGTAAGAAACTCTGATCCTACTTTTATACCTCTGAATTTTTCTATGGAGGGCTAGGGTCATATATCCCTGGTCTTCAATGGTTTTAGCTGCCCCACTGTATTTTACCTTCTTCTGTGGTACATGCATACTCTATGATACTTTAGAGAATTCAGGTTTCTGTACTTACTTGATGATTTGATGATGCTCACAATTTCCCCTAAAAGTTATTTAAGAGTTATTTATCCTCCTGAGAGTTCGTAGGGATTATACTCTTCCCAAAAGTTATTTATACTCCTAAGAGTTTGTAGGGATTATACTCTTCCCAAAAGTTATTTATACTCCTAAGAGTTTGTAGGGATTATACTCTCCCAAAAATTAGAGTTTGTAGGGATTATACTCTCCCAAAAGTTAGAGTTTGTAGGGATTATACTCTCCCTGAAGTTGTTTATACTCGTAAGAGTTCTTAGGGATTATACTCTCCCTGAAGTTGTTTATACTCGTAAGAGTTCTTAGGGATTATACTCTCCCTGAAGTTGTTTATACTCGTAAGAGTTCTTAGGGATTATACTCTCCCTGAAGTTGTTTATACTCGTAAGAGTTCTTAGGGATTATACTCTCCCTGAAGTTGTTTATACTCGTAAGAGTTCTTAGGGATTATACTCTCCCTGAAGTTGTTTATACTCATAAGAGTTCTTAGGGATTATACTCTCCCAAAAGTTCTTAGGGTGAGGTAAACCTCGCAGGGTGAGATAAATCTCGCAGGGTGAGGTTTGTATAAACCTCGCCATTTCTCAGGGTGAGGTTATATAAACCTCGCATTTTCTCTAACTTTTCTTTGCCTCGTGGTCCTAGAATGTCTTTCGCTCCTGAATTAGGGTACCTGTAGGTTTATTCTGTCCCCTTTTCAGGGATATTACTTTCAGTCCTCCAGGGATATGGTCTTTGACCTTGGCCGTTCAGGGGTATTGCCCCACAGATATATTAAGTTGACTTCATAGCCAATCAAGTATTCTCCATCTTTGTCTTAGCATTTTAACCATCAATTTCCTGGCTATCGGAACATAACAATCACAAGTAATATGAACTAACTTGTTACCTCAATATTCCTCTTCGCAGTTGCGCATATCTCTCGTACGTCTACAGCTCCTCGAGCAGGTCGAGATTTAGCTTCATTGCACATGGTCTCTTCCTGAACCTCCCGCCTCTCAACGTTATTTGGTTTCGCTCTTTAGGATCTCAAATCTCATAATAATATGGGGGTTCTCCAAGGTTCCCCTGAACTCAATCTTTATTCTCTTTTGTAATCCTGCTCCCTCGGGCTACTCAAGCACCTCTAGAATCTCCAATTCCTCCTCATAGGATCATCATTTATCAACTCTAATTTTCAGGCTTATTATTTCACTCATTTAGGGCTGCCAGCCCTAACATACCTCAAAACACTCAAATAATGTTTCATCACTTTAAAAGAATCATCTCATGCAATATTAAAAATTCATTATCTTTTCAGAAATAAAACTCCATAGCATCGGACAAACAAATCGAATCAACTTCCACTCTAAAAATCATAAATAAAGTGGACCATACTCTCTCAAATAATCTCTTCAAATGAAAATTACAATGAATATTCAATTCTCCACGTTTCGTCATGAATGAGTATTTCTAGTACACGCAAGCTTCAAGGTCCTAAGCGAGGACATAACTCAAGACATATCATTGTTTAAAGATCAAAAGGTAAGAAGTAGCACTTTTCATTTTTTATTTTTTTTTCCCAAGGACCTGAATAAGCTCAATCTATAATTTGAAATCATATCTAAAGTATAGAAACATGTCAATCATACACAATTTGAAAATAGTTATGCTAGCTTTCGTTTCCAGAACCATAGTCGTCACCAATTCTCCCACATAAAGTAGTCACAAAACTCAACATATGAATCACCTACTCATGCTTCTAAGATTTCAAGTAATTCTCAATTCCAATATCATTTGTAAAATATCTACATAAATCAATCGTGTAAGCTTAAGGGGACCTTTCTTAATTCAACGGTGAAAGTGTGTTGGGTGGTGTATAAAAGTGTTTAAGTATAAGTAGATAAATGTTGCACAGAATGTTGAGACAAATAGTGCAACACTGACTCTAACAGAATATCAGAAATTAAGATACACAGCGGAAGACTTGAAACACTAAAAACAAACGAGACACAATGGAAATACTTTTAACATAGATTTTATAAATAAAAATCTGTGTCTGCCTTATGGCGTAAAATCAATACTTATCTTCAAGTACAAATGTTGTGTGAAATGTTACAACAATAACTTTCACAACGAAACTATAAACGAGGCAGGTGCCAAGTCTAGAAAACGAACTAAGTGTATAAATTATACACTGTCGAAATGCCTAGTCTATCTAATGATTACACTCTCAATAGATAAGAAGACACACAGTCATACGGGTGGTATACAACGTATGAACTAAAATGTAGAACTATTGGCCACAATTTCCTAACAGGGATGAACGCTCGGTCTAGGATATTGCTCGAATAGAACACAATGTATTATGAAGCCTTCAATCGGTATTTATAGAGGTGGTATGCGAATTCTAGAGGCTTCCACATTGAGGTCCTATTTTTTAGGAAACTCAACTTCCACAACTTCCATGATCTTTCTAGATCCTTCTAGCATGCTCCAGGTCGTTCCAAATGCATCTAGGCTGTTCTAGCATGTTCTCCAATGTTCTGGAATCTTCCAGGTTCCAGATCCTTGTAGAAGCTTCTAGATCCTGCCAGAAATGCGACAACATTTAGGTCAACATTTAATGTAGCATTTCAGAAAAGACTTAGAAAAAATCTCGGAAGGTCAAATTAAGATGTTGTTGATAATGTTAAGACGTTTAAGAATTAACAACATCTACAATCTCCCCCAATTTGACCTTTCGACTACAACACACCTGATGCACATATATTTCTATACATACTCAGTTTTATGTACTTAGTTGAGGTTGACATCATTGCTAAGCACTAGTCAAGACAATACCTATTGTAATCGTTGGATCAAATCAAATGAAGATCAAGGATAATTTCATAATGATCCGTGCCAAAGGATCAAAACTATTTTATCCAAAATAGAATAAGTATAAACAGTATACTTACTCACAACATAAGTAACTATACTGAGATCATAAGTTAAACTGGAAGAATTAACTTAGAATCAAAGTAAGACACTAACAAAAACAAAATACAAAAAATCAGAGCAAAAAGAATAAACAAAACAAATACTCAGCAACCTGTAGTAAACACATGATAATCTGTAAGCATATTAAGCAAAAAGGCAGTAAACAAATATCATCAAATGTAACCATAATTTAAGCAAGTTGCAACAAATAAACAAACTAGCATCTAAGAAATAAATAACAAGTGTATCAGAATTTCAGAATACTTAAACATTAGTTACAGAGATTGAACTGAATAAATGGCATAAACAGCAGCCATTATGAAATCAGATCTCCCCCTGTCTTGTTTGTCCCTGTTCATCACTGTTCCTGTTCATCAATGGTGTCCATCTCAGCAGCATTTTCATCAGCTTCATCCACAAAGTAAATAGATGCAAGATGTGCAACTACATCAGTTACTCCAGCAGCATCAGGTTCACCACCAGCAGCAGCAGCATGAACTCCATCATCATTTAACTCTTCAATCACCACATTTGAGTTTGATGGTGGTGGTACTCCCCCTGTTGTAGGTGAAAGCATACTGGACCACCTATCCTTCAGGAACTGGAGCTCATCAATAGTTTCCTGCAAGTGCTTGAGCTGTAATTTGATGAATTCTTGTGAAAGATACACATTACCAGAAATGTTGACACGAATGTTCTCAACATTTGGGGGTGCATTTCTCTGATGTGTTCTGGAAGGGCCTGGTTGAGCAAAAGTAGAGGGTCTGAAAGATCTCTGTGGACTATCAGTACCAGGAGCAACTATGGGCAGATCAATGATTCTGTCCCCAATCAATAAGGCAGGAGCAATAGCAAGTAGTGGCACTCTCCCCCTCAAAACATCAGTCTTCTTAGCAGTGAAGCCATGGTGCTTCAGATAGTTTGAAATCAAGACTGGACAGGGCAGATTTCCTTTCCCAGTAGTTTTCCCAGTAAATTTCCTCATATGGTGAAAGATAGTATGTCCCAGATTGAACTTCTTAAGTATAGAAATCCTATACATAAGAATGGCTTGGTCTCTTGTATTCTTAGTGGTGTTGGTAGTGGGAATCCAATTGTATATAATCAGCTTATACAAAACAGAATGTAAGGAGGTTAAGTTTCTAGCTAGCATCTTCCTAGTCCACTTAGTCTTTCTACCCCCTGTGATTGCAGTAATCACAACATCCATATCTGGATCATCATCCTCATCAACATTAGGAGTGTGCAAGAACTCATTAATAAGTTCTGGAGTGAATGGCACATCCCCCCCCCTAAAATTAACAGTACCATAGGACCTAGAACTTCTTTTTCCATAACTTTTCTTCATACAGGCATAGAATTCATAAGACCAGTTTGTAAGAAAAGCTTCACCAAATGTAACAGCATTCAACAGATTTCTATCCTCTAAAAACTTAATCATCCGCTTACTATAAAAATTAGGCACATTAATCCTTTTTTCAATTAACAGCTTCCTCTTAGAGTAAATTTCTAACCTTTTCTCAACATAATTAGAGTGATCAGAGATACCTTCACTTTCTTCCTCAGAAGGCAGTTCCTCATCAGGATCAGTGTCTCCATCATGTGTAGAGGAGCTTTTGGATGAGCTCTTTGCTTTAGCAGATGAGCTCTTTGCCTCAGAAGATGAGCTGTCTCCACTTCCACCATCATCAGGTTCTGGTGTGGACTCTTTTGCAGCAGCAAATGACTCAGCATTCTTCTTAAGAGACTCTTGCATGTCTCTTAGGCAAACATTGAAATCTGAATCAGAGTCTGATTCAGCAGGTTCTTCTTCAGGGATCATCTTGGCCTTCCCTTTGCCTTTGGGATCAGCAGCAGCTTTCTTGGGTTTCTCAGCAACAGTCTTTTTAACTTTCTCAACAACAACAGAAGCTTCTTCTTCAGAGTCTGTGAACACTTGGATGGGTTCAGCAGCTTCAGCTCCAGCTTTCTTCTTCTTCCTCATGGATTCAGAATAATCCACACGAGTGAATACACAGTACGATCTCCTTCTTTGAACAGGGCTTCTCTGTCTTTTCCCTTTCTGCGCATTTTTCTTGAAGGGAATAGGAGCAGACTCTTCAGAAAGTGAGAGAGATGAGTTTGTACCACTGTCAGAAGCTTGGGCGTCCTCCATTTCTTCATCCTCAGAATCGGATGCAGCAGCAGCTTCTCCTTCAGCAACAACCTCCACATTTTCAGTTTGCAGGTGAACAGTAGGCGAATTGGGCCTTTTTGAAGCAGCAGTCATTTGAGCAGTTTGATCGGCCAAATAACTTGAGATATCCACAGTGATATCTCCGAATTGCATCACGGGTAGATGTCCTGTAGTTCGAAGAGTTGCAGACACTTCTTCGACAGCTTTCGTAAACTATTCAACGGTCGAATCTTGTGGGATTTTGGTAGTTGTTGGAACTGGAGCGGTTGTTGATGGGTTGCAGAGACATTGGAGTCGGCATTTGAGGAGTTGGATTGTTGTGAAGCCATTGAAGCAAGAATTTCAAGGGAGTTTTGGGCAGTTCGTTTGGAATTTTCAGAAGCAGAGTGTGAGTGAGAGTGAGATTGAGGTTGGTTTCCAGCCATTAAAGGGACAGTTTGAATTTCGAGGCACGAGGTGGGAGAGTGTATACAACAATTTTGGGAAATACACGACCAAACACAATTTCTGCAAGAAGTGTACTTAACAAAGCTCGACAAAAAACAATTAGCAGCATAAATCATAATTTTGAGTTTTATAGGGAGAATGTGTTTAGTTGGAGGTAACTCGATTAATTCCAGAAATAATGTGATAGTGCTCCACATTTTTAGCCACAACCTAGATCATGGTTAATTAGTGGGAAAAATCAATTTTATTAATTAATTAGGTAATTAAGAAGTTTCTAGAATTCTTTACTTAGTCCAAGCACAATCTGAAAAATAAAACAACTTGGGTTAGTTATATAATTGAATAAATAAAATAAATCTCAATAAATAATTAAATAATTACTACTTATAAAAATAAATTCGAATCAGGCAATGTTGTGCTCAAAACTGTTACAAACACCTCAACACGGTTTTTACATGAATTTGCTTCATTTGTGTTGCACCATATTTTTTCTTTTTGTGTTATAGCATCTAATTTGTATTGATCCATTGTTCCTGTAGAGTACATCGTAGTAGCGAACTCCGTGCCCCATACTTACTTAATGGATTACAAATATATTGATGTTTTTACCAAAGAATCACCTTTTGAAAAGAAGGCATCATAGTAGTGAACTCCGTGCTCCATAGTTACTCAGTGATTTGGTACATCTTTTAGTATGCTAATAACATTCTCATTTTTATGCATTTGAGAGGTGTGAGACATGTTTATTTTTGCACTACAAGGTTCTTAGATTCGTAGATATTTTACAAAGGAATTATTTAACTAAGTAAGAAATAAATTCAACTTATAAAATTTTTACAACCCATGATGTTGTCCCAAATGCTGACGCATTTGTGACAACATCCATCCGAATTTTTCAGATAGTGCTCATGCCAAGAGATTTCCTCAAGATAGAGAATCTCTCATGGTCTAATGCTTTAGTAAAAATGTCAGCATTTTGTTTCTCAGTAGGTATATACTCCAACTTAACAATATTCTTCTCTACTAAATCTCTCATAAAGTGATGTCTTATGCTAATGTGCTTTGTGAGTGAGTGTTGTACAGGATTCTTAGAAATGTTAATGGCACTAGTATTATCACAAAAAATTGTAAGTATACTATTCTCAATACCATAGTCATGGAACATCTTGCTCAGCCACAAGAGTTGTGTACAGCAGCTTCCAGCAGCTATATACTCATATTCTGCAGTAGATTGTGAAACACAATTCTGCTTCTTGCTGTGCCATGAAACAAGATTGTTTCCCATGTAGAAACATCCTCCACTCGTACTCTTTCTATCATCTATATCTCCAGCCCAATCAGCATCACTGTAACCTATCAGAATGTTGTTGGTGTCCTTAGTATACCAGATTCCAAGGTCACTTGTACCTGCAACATACTTGATAATCCTCTTCACAGCATTCAGGTGAGATTCCTTTGGATTAGCTTGGTACCTAGCACAAACACACACACTGTACATAATATCTGGTCTACTAGAGGTTAAATACAGTAAACTACCTATCATGGATCTGTAAAGTGTTGGATCAACATCTGTTCCAGCACTGTCTTTGCAAAGTTTCAAAGAAGATCCCATAGGAGTTTTCATTGGTTTTGAATTCTCAAGACCAAATCTTTTAACCAAGTTTTTATCATACTTACTCTGGGAGAAGAAAATACTATCACTGCATTGTTTGATTTGAAGACCTAGAAAATAATTCAAGTCTCCAATCATACTCATTTAAATGTTGCAGTCATTGCCTCGACAAATTTACTCAACATTTTATCACAAGTAGAACCAAACACAATGTCATCAACATATATTTGAGCAATTAGTATATCATTTTCAGTGTGCTTAATGAACAAAGTTCTATCTGCCTCTCCTCTAATAAATCCATATTCCAAAAGAAAGTCAGTAAGCCTACCATACCATGCTCTAGGAGCTTGTTTAAGACCATATAATGCTTTCTTAAGTTTATATACATGATCAGGATACTGTGGATCTTCAAATCCTATAGGTTGTTCAACATATGCTTCTTCATTTAATATGCCATTTAGAAATGCAGCCTTTACATCCATTTGATGAAGTTTAATATCAATAAAACATGCAATAGCTAGCAGTAATCTAATAGATTCTATCCTAGCAACAGGTGCAAAAGTTTCATCAAAATCGACTCCTTCAACTTGGGTGTAACCTTGTGCTACTAACCTAGCCTTGTTCCTAACAATATTACCAGATTCATCAGTTTTATTCTTGAATATCCACTTTGTTCCAATGACATTAGTATGACTAGGTCTAGGAACAAGTGTCCACACTTCATTTCTTTCAAACTGACCAAGTTCTTCATGCTTAGCATTAATCCAGTTTTCATCAGTTAAGGCTTCTTTAGCACTCTTAGGTTCAATTTCAGATAAATAGCATTCAGCATTTACAACATTACACATAGAAGACATGCATATTGTTCTTACCACATCTACCTTGTTTGATCTTACTCTTCCTCTTGTTTGCACTCCAACTGTAGCATCGCCTATGATCTGGTCAGAAGGATGACTTTTGCCTATTCTTGAAGAAGGATTTGTTTTGGGGATGTACTGATCATTCTGTGAATTTACAGCTGACTGTTCTGTAGATGTTGACCCAGATGTGTTAACATTTGGTGCAACATTTTCAGACTTTAGTGTATTCTCAGAATTGTCAGTAACCTGTGATACATCTTCTTCATCTTTGTCATCTGTAAGACCTTTATCATCATCAAACACAACATTAACAGATTCTTGAACAATGTTAGTTCTAAGGTTATAAACTCTATAAGCTTTACTATTTCTAGAATAGCCTAAAAAGAAACCTTTATCACTTTTAGAATCAAACTTATGAAGTTGATCCCTATCATTCAAAATATAACACACACAACCAAATACATGAAAATATTTCACATTAGGTTTTCTGTTGTTCAAAATCTCATAAGGTGTTTGATTAGTGCCAGAACGAATAAAAACCCTATTAATAATATGGCATGCAGTATTCAATGCTTCTGCCCAAAATTTCTTAGCAAGACATTTGGATGTAAGCATAACTCTAGCCATTTCTTGTAAAGTTCTATTCTTTCTTTCAACAATTCCATTTTGTTGTGGAGTTTTAGGAGATGAATATTCTTGCAAGATACCTTTCTTATCACAGAAATCATTAAACATGCTATTCTCAAATACGGCCAACTTTCAAGTTAAACACATTTTTGAACCTCTTATAAAGAATTTTAAATGCAGCAAATGCTTCAGATTTGTCTCTCAAAGACTCTACCCAGGTATATCTAGAAAAATCATCTACCACAACTAAGGAATACCTCTTTCCTCCAATGCTTTCAGTTTCCATAGGACCCATCAAATCCATGTGCAGTAATTCAAAGCATCGATGTGTAGTACAATGTGACAGCATTTTGTGTGACATTCTTACCTGCTTGCCTTTTTGGCATGGTCCACATACAGTGGTGCTGTGAAACCTAAGTTCTGGAATTCCTTTTACTGCATCTGCTTTGATTAGCTTTTTCATTGCTCTGTAATTTGCATGACCCAATCTTTGATGCCATAGAACATTTTCATCATGTTTTGACAAGTTACACATATTTGTTCCAATAAGATAGCAATTATCAGCTGACCTAGTACCAGTCATGACACAAACTTCATCTTTATTAAGAACATAACATGAATCTTTATCATATTTCACATGCAAATTATCATCACAAAGTTGACTAATGCTAATCAGATTTGCAAGTAAGCCATCAACATGTAATACATTTTTAAGCTTAGGAAAACCTTCAACATTCAAAGTTCCTTTACCAACAATCTTTCCTTTAGAACCTCCACCATATGTAACACTACCACTATTCAAGGTCACATAATCAGATAAGAAATCAATACGACCTGCCATATGTCTAGAACAACCACTATCAAAGTACCATAAGTCAGGTAGACATGCTTTTAAGGAGGTATGAACAACATTACAGGTAGCTTTTGGTTTCCATGCAGATCTCAAAAACTGTTTACCAGGATGTGACAGTTTCTTATGCAGCATTTTCAAGTTTTTCTGTTCTTCAAACAACTTTATACAGTAAGGACGAATGTGACCAATTTTGAAACAGTAATGACAGATATACTTCCTTTTAACCTTGTGAGACTCTGTTTCTGCAGATGTTGCACCAGATGTGTCAACATTTGCCTTAACAAATTTCACAGGTTTTCTAAATTTATCAGAAATAGAAGCAGTAGTACCATCATAACCTAAACCATGATTATTAGACTTACCAGTAGCTATAGCATTATTTACCTCAGAAGCACTCTTGGAATATTTCTTGAAACATAAAGTAGAATTTATCAGTTTCTCCTTTAAGTTACAGATTTCCAGATCTCTTTTGGTAAGAATAACTTCTAGCTTGGTGATTGTGTCTGTCAGATCCTCATTCCTTTTATTTAGAGAATCAAGGGTGAGTTTCTGATTCTTCCAATCATCTAACAGCTTTTGGTATTCATTGTCATCAGTCCTTTTTCCTGCATCATCAACTAAACCATTAAAACAGTTCAAATCTGGGTGACTCTGTTCTGATGTTGCTGTAGATGTTGAAGCATCAGAATCTGTTTCATCCAGATCATCATCTGAGGAATCATTATAATCAATTCTGGTAAAATTAGAATATTCATTCTGATTTAATTCATCAAGATCATCATCAGAATCATCACTCAAGGTAGCACTAAAATTCAGTTTTTGCTTAAGTCTAGTATTGGCACATTCATTTGCATAATGGCCATAACCAGAACAAGCATTGCATTGAACTGATTTTTGAAATTCAGGATCATACCTTGGTTTACCTTCACTCTTTGATAGTCTTGGTGTGAATTGACCTTTCCTCCTTTCTGGTTGAGGTGTTGATGTGTTGATTTGAATCTTAGGCTGAATGTTACTAGATTTGTTCACAGATTTCTTAAGAAACTTATTAAAGTGCTTAGTAAGTAAGACAATGTTGTTAGGATCCTTGAGACATTTATCAAGCAATTCTTCATCAGAATCAACTTCAGTAATGATAGGTTGAATCTCAGAAATGTTTGATGTTTCTCCTTTAAAAACCACAACTTTCTTATCAGCATCATTTTCATCAACTTGATTAGTGTTTATTTCATATGTTCTAAGAATACTCACTAACTCATTTTGACTTAATGTATCTGTATTTTTTGCCTCTTCAATAGCACAAATTTTAGCATCAATCTTTTAGGAACAGATCTTAATATCTTATGAACTACTCTAACATTAGAAATAGGGTCACCAAGAGAATGTGATTCATTGATTATCTCACTTAACCTTTCATTGTAGGATGAAATGGTTTCATCTTCCTTCATTCGGAGATTCTCAAATTTTGTCCCCAACATTCGAAGCTTAGTCCTTCGAACACTGTCTGAACCCTCACAATGCTTTTGCAACCTGTCCCATGCTTCTTTAGAAGTAGAACAGTTAGATATAATTTTAAACATTGAAACATCAACAGAAGTAAAGATAGTATTTAAAGCTTTAGAATTGTAGCTTGCTGTTGTTATTTCATCAGCCGTCCAATCAACTTCTCTTTTGAGTTGAACTTCACCATCTGCGTCTGCTGGTCTTTTTGGAGCTTCCCAACCTGTAAGTACAGTCCTCCAAGCACGTTCATCAATTGACTTGATGTACATACGCATCTTAGGCTTCCAATAAGAATAATTCGAACCATCTAAAACGGGTGGCCTAAGTGCAGTGGATATGTGATGTGTTTCCATTGCTAAACTAAACTAAAAACACACTTGACCAAAGATCTAACCTAGTGTCGTCAGGTATCGGCTCTGATACCAACTGAAAGTGTGTTGGGTGGTGTATAAAAGTGTTTAAGTATAAGTAGATAAATGTTGCACAGAATGTTGAGACAAATAGTGCAACACTGACTCTAACAGAATATCAGAAATTAAGATACACGGCGGAAGACTTGAAACACTAAAAACAAACGAGACACAATGGAAATACTTTTAACATAGATTTTATAAATAAAAATCTATGTCTGCCTTATGGCGTAAAATCAATACTTATCTTCAAGTACAAATGTTGTGTGAAATGTTACAACAATAACTTTCACAACGAAACTATAAACGAGGCAGGTGCCAAGTCTAGAAAATGAACTAAGTGTATAAATTATACACTGTCGAAATGCCTAGTCTATCTAATGATTACACTCTCAATAGATAAGAAGACACACAGTCATACGAGTGGTATACAACGTATGAACTAAAATGTAGAACTATTGGCCACAATTTCCTAACAGGGATGAACGCTCGGTCTAGAATATTGCTCGAATAGAACACACTGAATTATGAAGCCTTCAATCGGTATTTATAGAGGTGGTATGCGAATTCTAGAGGCTTCCACATTGAGGTCCTATTTTTTAGGAAACTCAACTTCCACAACTTCCATGATCTTTCTAGATCCTTCTAGCATGCTCCAGGTCGTTCCAAATGCATCTAGGCTGTTCTAGCATGTTCTCCAATGTTCTGGAATCTTCCAGGTTCCAGATCCTTGTAGAAGCTTCTAGATCCTGCCAGAAATGCGACAACATTTAGGTCAACATTTAATGTAGCATTTCAGAAAAGACTTAGAAAAAATCTCGGAAGGTCAAATTAAGATGTTGTTGATAATGTTAAGACATTTAAGAATTAACAACATCTACAAACGGAAAAGAGTAGCCTCGTATCATATATGTCAATCTCTTAAAGACATGCTCATAATAATATCTACAAGAATTAACACTTGTACTAACCAGTGGTACTAATGTACTCAACATATTTCTGCTAGCCCTCACGGACTTAGGCTCTTAGGTCCTGGCCAATTCATGTTCATATCTCTGGTAGCCCTCATGGACTGGAATACTTCATATCTCCGCCAGCCCTTGGGGACTGGAATACTTCATATCTCTGCTAGCCCGCGGAGACCGAAATACTTCCTATCTCTGCCAGCCCTTGGGGACTGGAATACTTCCTATCTCTGCCAGCCCTCGAGGGCCTGAATATCCCTCTAGAACCTCTTGCGTTTTTAGCACTCCCAGAGTTCTTAAGGGTTTCTGGGCTGGACCTCCTCAAAATTTCTCGAAACAAAAAAGTTAAATAACAATTTGTACCAAGATTTGGTACATGTTTTGTCAATATTCTAGTACTCATTCAATAAAAGGTGTATTCTCATGCGAATTTTATCACACATTCAATACATATCATATCTTCACAACATATTGATTGAGAAGATTAACATTCACACTAAAGTAAATAGACTTAAATCATTCTCCACAACATCTCAGTTAAGGAGTAGTCATTTATGCAAGTCACAACATGAAATAGTTTATCTCGATCCTATCTATCATGGGTAAGTTATTCTTCTCCCTCAAATTCATCACCTCGACGATTTTAGTTCAACTGTCAGATTACTATCAATCAATTAGCCAAGACAATGCATGCTACCTCATATATCACATTTTTCACGGCATAATAGCTAAAAGATAAACACTATTGCAAGTCTTAACATCTATTTGACTTACCCTCTCAACAGAATAGTCGAGAGATGACTATTGGTGCAAATATTAACACAATCACTTTTTAGCCTGGGATATTGATTAGAGACATGATCATTCTTATCAGACTTAACACATGTTCTCATTATATGTTTATGTTTCTTATACAAGCTGATTTTTCAGAAGTATTTAACACCAACTCATCAATCAAAAATGAATTCTCCAGCAATATTTCAATTTCGGTTCACATAAAACGTGTAGAGATACCTCCCTTAAGTTGCCAAGTATGCATCGGTTGAGTGCATCCATTCCCCCCTCTTTTTTGTGAAGCGAAATTCTTCTCCTTTCGCCTAAAACATTGTTGTTCTTCCGCAAGCTTATATAATTAATTCTCAAAAGCAAGTCAAAGTGATGGAATGTCTTAGATTCCTGGGCTTGTTAAAAACAGAATTAACATCATATTCAGAAACGTGCATTTGCGATCAATAAACATTCTTAATTCAGCAAGTGCGCAATTTTTCATAATAACTTATCATTTCATATCTTTGTTATCTCCTGCCCAAAAGTGAGAAACAAATCGAGGGTGTAATATGATAGTTGAACTCACCAATCATATCTTATCATATTTAGGATATGTTCTCATGCTAGATTTACATTTCTTACACGAACTACTTTTTCGGAAGTAATTATGACTAGCTCATCAATCACTAGTGCATTTTCAAGCCATATTTATGTGCATAAGAAGAGTAGAGATACCTCTCTCGAGTTTTCAAGCATGAATTATCGGTCTTTTCATCCTCTATAGAGTGCAATTCATCTTTATGTGCATTCCTCTTTAATTGTACAAAAATTCAATAGATATATTCAAGTAATAACATTGGTTCATTAATAACCATCCATGAAAGTATGAAATGAAAGGATAAGTCACCAAAATCACTCAACAAAACGCCTCACTTAGTGATAGATCATCACAAGATCAGCAAACTTTTTAGCAAGGTTTAGATTAACTCTTCACCCTATATAGATGATCAAATTACTACTCCATGTATCTCATAACAAATAGAGAATAAACGAAAATAAACGATAGGATGCTGCTAAGATAGAGAATAAGCTTCCAATAACCAATGAATTTTCGCACGAGTAAAGTAGTTTTTCCACCATCAACTTCAGAAAACAGTAGTCAATTCTCCGAGATTCATAAAATAGATATCTTTAAATTAACAATCAACTTTTCTTAACAACAAATATTCAAGTTTGCGGATTGCAGAAATCGACCCCATATGACAAACACAGAGAATTAATATTTTCTTAACATCGTGAAATTTTCATTTTTGGTTGCACCCTTTGTATTTTCTAATTGGAACAATTCCCAATTAATTCATATCTAGTATGGGTATGGCTGGCACAAAAAGCTTAGGCCCCATTGCTAAAGCCACGTCGGCTAGTTATTGAGCGACACGCGTCTTTCACCAACACGTGTACAACCCATGAAACCGCCATCTCGCTTATTCCCTTTCCTAATTCAATTTACAAACTGACCCTGTTCTTATCCTCTGCATTCCATATGGTATATATACACGCTTCCACATTCAAGGTTTCTCATCAATTAATCAAAATCTATAACCTCTCTAGAAAATCTCAATTTCTACTCAAACAATGGAAGCAGATTATCCTCACACTACTGCTGGTTCGCACTGCGCTTATACACATTATGTGTTTAAATTCTTCGTATTTAATTTCAGAGTACATCTAATTAGTTGTTTTTGTATGCCTTTTTTGTTGAAGATGTATTACATCACTTTAAAACTCTTTAAAACTCTTGAGACATCAATCTGATGAACATAAAAGTCAACACCTTAAATATTTCTGCCTAACAAAGAACCATTTACAATCCTGAGTCATCATGTCAAACAAAGAACTTATGTATTTCTGCCTAAGCAAGGTTTCTTATTACCATATTCCAGCATCGAAAATTAAGCAAAAAGGATTTCTCATAGAAAAGCAAAATAAAAGAAAAACTACTACTCTCTTGAGCATTTCATCAAACACGTGGTGAGTATGACATCATGTATCAAATAGGGATAGAAATATTCATATACAAAATCAAATATTCTAATTCCATCATCACAGTAGATTCATCCTTCAAATTATTCAATAAAACTCAGTCATAGCACCAAACAATTCACCCAGCACTTAAATATTTTTGCTCAAAATAAGATCACCAAATTTCTGACACATATATATAATCAATTAATCATGACTAAATGTTTCTTTAGGAAAGCAACTAATCGTCAATCCTTTTTCAGATATGTGCATCAGGTCACAAATTATCTTAGAATTTATTTAATTCTTTATCATTCACATAATTGTTAATATATGTCACCCGTATGTAAAGTTAATTGCAGCGTATGCAGAGAAGACGGGAAAAAACCTATAAAACCTGGACAAAGGACTTTTTTGAGCAATAGTTCACCTCCAATTCCATCAATGGAGTTTCCGTCTCTCCATTAGAAAGTTCCCACAGTTCACCGGTGTCGGCTAGTGAAGTAGGGCGCATTGATTTAAATCAAACGCACCAACTGCTTCTTTTTTATTCGAGAATTCCAGCAAACGAGTGGTAGGCTTCCAAGACAGCCTAAATTCACCATATCCAAGGAGAGAGCCTGGGCTCATCGGAACGCCTCAAGTCGGAGACTCGGAGTCGACGATCATCTAAGATTCCAGACGACTGTGGATCAGATGTGGCGGTTGTGTTTTCAATTCTTCCCACGAGATTATGCTGCTACTTCCGTCCTGATTTCCGATCACTTCCAAGTTCCCCATCAATTTCGAGAGAAAATTAAAATGTTTTGGGATTTGGGACATTTGCTGCATTGATGAAGATAGAACTAATTTCTTCAATTTCTTGTAGATTCTTGTACATAGTTCTCGTGCACAGACCAAAATTCCAGAAATCCTCACGTCGTAGCTCAGATTTCCCACAGACGGCGCCAGTTGATGCGTCGAAAAAGAACGCCTTTAGATATCAGTCGTTCCTCTACGAGCACTACTAATCACGAACCGAATCACTCGTTCGTCCTCGGCAATCTTCACGTAAATCTCCTCGAGAATCAAAAAATGACCTGCAAGAGTACACCGGAGGGGGGCTCCGGCGTAGAAGCTCCAACGCTCAAGTCAGAATCGATCTTTTGGAGGATCAAAGTGGAATTCCCCTGTATCTCTAGGGAAATTCCGATGAATAATATGGTGTTTCTTCTTAAATTCTCTGTATATTTCGTAAAAAATGTCTTGATATATGAAAAACGTACCTGATAACGTAAAAATGAGGTGCTTATATACCTGGACTCTTTCTCGGGAGAGAGAAAGACTCTTTCTCCCTATATTCTCGGCCCATTCCTATAAATCCGGCCCCAAGTCCCTGAAGATTTGGTCCTCCTCCTTGAAGACTGACCCATTCCTTTGACTTAGTTAGAAAAGATTAATCCCTACCATGCGTTCCCCTTTGGGCCAAATCCCTGGGCCCAAAGGCTATTAATTCCCAAATGTGGGCTAAAGGCCCAATTACTCTAATTTCTCTTCAGGAGCCCAGTGGTGTATTAATCCAATTCTTCAAGCCTATTGACCTAATTAAGACTATCATATTTTATCCCATTTCCACGTGTCGACTCCTCCAAGAGCGACATATTTATCTACATCAATGTAGATATACATTATAGTTGATTTTGTATTTGTATATTTTCTGAATATATGATGTTAATTAGTTGTAGATTTTTCTTTTTATTCATCAAGATTTGAAGACATGTTAGAAGATTTTCAATCCATTCATTGAATATTTGAAGATGACCGAAGATTCAAGTTATCATTAGAAGCTTAAAGATTTACATGTTGAAGTCTATGTTTTCTCTAATTCTCTCTTGGACACTATCTCTTTAGTAATATATTTTATTTTATTTTAATTGGAATTTGTCAATATTTATAATCAATTATAATCAGTTATTTTAATTAGATATAATTTATCAAGTACTTTTACAATTTTTATACTATTAATTTAATTTATGTTTTAATTGGAATTTGTCAATATTTATAATCAATTATAATTAATCAGTTATGTCAATTACATATTATTTATCAAATACTTTTACAAGGCGTGGATTAATAGAAAGATTCATATAAGACTTTAGACAAAGAAAATATGTATTTGAATATACTTGAAACACGGACTCGATTGTGTAATGACGATTCTACAAAAGATCGAATACTTATCAAAAGGGTATGATCCCTCCTTTAACGGATCATATCGGAAAACATTTTATCCGAATGTAGATTGTATATTGCTCATAATATGGTTCATCCTTATATCAAGACTGCAATTAATAATTTAATAACCCTTAATTACTATTTCTGAATCTTCTCTATCTTCTCAGTTTTCTTCCTTTTTAATTTTCTAATTTTCTTAAAATTTACCATTTATTTTTTCATTCTCTCTCCTCTCTCTCTCCCTTTTTTCTCGATTGTTTTTTTTTTTACAATTTTTTAAATTATTTTTTAGTTCTACCTTTTTACTCGGTTGTTTTCTTTTACAATTTTTTTAATTATTTTTTAGTTCTTTCTTTTTTCTCCTTTTATCTTTTACAGTTTTCTATGTATTCTTTTATATTTTTCTTAAATTATTTTTCTTAAATTATTATTTTTTTGTTCTATCTCCACTCTCTCTCTCTCTCCCTTTTTTTCCAGTTTTTTGCAGTTTTCATTTTACAACTTCCGTCTTTCAAATTTTGTACGTCCGTCTTATCTGTATTTCTCGCGCTGCTTCTTCGACGTACATAGTCCATTATCACATTTATGGTTGAAATCGTCTTCTTAATTTTCTGTCAATGTCTGATTTCCTATTTTATTGTCCTCTATTCCTAATTGAGATTTCTCGCCTTTCTTATCCGTACTCATTATTGCTTCAATTGATTTTCTGGTCGATCTATCTTACTCATCTTCTTGGTACTCATTTTCTATTCTTCATTTTTTGTATATAGGTGTCTTCCGTCGGTGCTTGCGGGAGGGAAAAGAGGTAGAAACCCCACAAGAATTTGTTTCTTCTTTTTTTTTTTTTTTTTAGAGGACAATCCTTTTGTGTTAGTTGTCACTAAAATTGCTAACTTATGTTTCGTATGTACGTAGGTGTGTACAGTGATTTTGGTTTAAAAAAACAGTGAGACATTAATTTATTTCTAAATGAAAGATGAGGAAAATGAAAAATTGAATTAGCCCAAAGAATTAGATTATAGTACATTTTTTGATATGCCAAGTTTAAATTCTAAATTTTGTTTTGCATAATTTACATATTGATGGGGAGAGAGAGAATATCAGAGTTTTAATTCCTTGTGATGATAAATGTAGCTTTTACTCATTTTCCATGGATGATGCTATCTTCATCTATTGGATCAATTTTCGATCAGCTGCAAATTATTGTTGCAGAAGATGAAGAGACGAGTCTCAACGTCATTTCTATGTAGAACAACTATTGAAAATTATATCAATCTCTTCTTCTTGCTCCATGGATTATGTGGAATTAACTACATTATAATGTTACAGGCCTACTAAGTCTATTTTTTAGTCAATGAAGGAAATAAATTTACCATTTATATTTTCATTCTCTCCCCTCTCTCTCCTTTTTTTCTCGGTTTTCTTTTACAATTTTTTTAATTATTTTTTAGTTCTTTCTTTTTTGCTCCTTTTATCTTTTACAGTTTTCTATGGATTCTTTTATATTATTCTTAAATTATTTTTCTTAAATTATTATTTTTTTGTTCTATCTCCACTCTCTTTCTTTCTCCCTTTTTTTTCGGTTTTTACCGTTTTCATTTTACAACTTCCGTCTTATTGTTGCAGAAGATGAAGAGACGAGTCTCAACGTCATTTCTATGTAGAACAACTATTGAAAATTATCAATCTCTTCTTCTTGCTCCATGGATTATGTGGAATTAACCACATCCATAATGTTACATGCCTACTAAGTCTATTTTTTTAGTTGATGAAGGAAATAGATTTACCATTTATATTTTCATTCTCTCTCCTTTTTTTTCTCGATTGTTTTCTTTTACAATTTTTTAAATTATTTTTTAGTTCTTCCTTTTTACTGGGTTGTTTTCTTTTACAATTTTTTTAATTATTTTTTAGTTCTTTCGTTTTTCTCATTTTATCTTTTACAGTTTTCTATGGATTCTTTTATATTTTTCTTAAATTATTTTTCTTAAATTATTATTTTTTTGTTCTATTTCCACTCTCTCTCTCTCTCCTTTTTTTTCCGGTTTTTTACCGTTTTCATTTTACAACTTCTGTCTTTCAAATTTTGTACGTCCGTCTTATCTGTATTTCTTGCACTGCTTCTTCGACGTACGTAGTCCATCATCACATTTATGGTTGAAATCGTCTTCTTAATTTTCTGTCAATGTCTGATTTCCTATTTTATTGTCCTCTATTGCTAATTGGATTTCTCGCCTTTCTTATTCGTACTCATTATTGCTTCAATTGATTTTCTGGTCGATCTATCTTACTCATCTTCATGGTACTCATTTTCTATTCTTCATTTTTTGTATATAGGTGTCTTCCGTATCGGTGCTTGCGGGAGGGCAAAGAGGTAGAAACCCCACAAGAATTTGTTTCTTCTTTTTTTATTTTTATTTTTTTGAGAGGAGAATCCTTTTCTGTTAGTTGTCACTAAAATTGCTAACTTATGTTTCGTATGTACGTAGGTCTGTACAGTGATTTTGGTTTAAAAAAATAGTGAGACATTAATTTATTTCTAAATGAAAGATGTGGAAAATGAAAAATTGAATTAGCCCAAAGAATTAGATTATAGTACATTTTTGGACATGCCAAGTTTAAATTCTAAATTTTGTTTTGCATAATTTACATATTGATAGGGAGAGAGAGAATATCAGAGTTTTAATTCCTTATGATGATAAATGTAGCTTTTACTCATCCTCCATGGATGATGCTATCTTCATCTATTGGATCAATTTTCGATCAACTGCAAATTATTGTTGTAGAAGATGAAGAGACGAATCTCAACGTCATTTCTATGTAGAAAAACTATTGAAAATGATCAATCACTTCTTCTTTCTCCATGGATTATGTGGAATTAACTACATCCATAATGTTACAAGCCTACTAAGTCTATTTTTTTAGTTGATGAAGGAAATAGATTCGGACTTAGCCAATAAGAATTCAAACAATCAGTCATTGTATAATATACATTGGTGATGTTCTTAATGAAATGAAACATTAGATATTTACATGTACGTACTTTTAATTAGTAGTTGTCAAAATAAATTAAAATTGAAATGATCCATACATCAGTATAACAAAATAGCCTGCTTGCACTGAAATACTTATTTGTTATTGCTATACAAATGTCTTACTCTACAATATCAATGTGTGCTCTAAATTCATTGATAATTAACATAATTTTGTTGTTTCTACTAGACTTTCAGGTGCTCTAAATTCATTGATGATTAACATAATTTTGTTATTTCGGACTTTCAGCCCGTTTAAGTGATAAGACTCTCAGTCTGTGTCACAATGAAAAATTGTGAGAAGCATTTTTCAATTGAAGGGAAGATATTTTAGTAATTAATGACATAATTTAATCCAGTTTGCCTCATTGAAATGTCATATGTTTTATCAATCTGCCACTGTTAGTTTAAGTCAGTTTAAACTCATGAGAGTTATGAATATTCATGTAATCATGTATTTCAGAACAATCATAATTCTCTCTGAATTTGTGAAGTACAAAAGCTTTCATGCCATCTAGCGATCCCCGAATTTCCATTCAGTGGATTCTATTCGGCCATTATCTCGCCAATTTTGAGGTTCAATCATCAAACATTTTTTTCCTCGAAAAAAATTCAGATTTTTACTTTGTTTATGTGTCTATACGTTAGTGAATGAGTATTTTGTATTTCGACAACACTTTCCCGACACGACTATTTACAATAGAATTTGAAATTTTCATTTTCTAATTGTTTAACTTGATTGAACCTAATATTAATCTTAAATGTTCCATTGCGTTCTTTTTATTATATTTTTTTCATAATCTTATATTAATGTTCTTCGTCTCTTATTTAATAGGTTCATTAGGGAAGAAGTCAAATCTTCAACATGTTTAGCAGAGTAGAATGAAAGAAATGAGTCTCTTATTTAATAGGTTCATTAGGGAAGAAGTCAAATCTTCAACAGCCGTACATTGATTTTGATCTCTTGAAATAGGTTCACTCCTTTTAAATTCTTAGGAGGAAGTATTCAAACATATTAACCCATTGCATAATGTGCAAACATGCAGTTTGTATGTTTAATAATTATTTTTTATATTAATTTATTTTGGTATAATTAACTAATATTATTTTAATTTTCTTGTAGAATTAAGGATGATTGATGATGAAATTAAGAGTTCTTGTTTGATAAAAATTGATAGTATATTACAAGTTCTTAGTAAGTATTTGCAAGATTTTAAAGACATGTCGATTGCAGACCACGATCCAAACTTTTCATTTAAAAATAAATTGATTACGAATGAGTTTGCATATAACAAATCAGAGTTGAAGTTAGAGTATAAGTATTTAATTAGAAACTTAGTGATAAACAATGTGGTGTGTTATGAATATGGTGGAACAAACAAAAACTTTTATATGGAAGACTTTGACAGTAAGTTTGAGGTTTAAAAGCAAGAATATTGTAATTAGTGTGGGCGTACTGCTCATTTCAGATTTGTCATTCCAATTAATGATGTTGAAGATTTTAGATGCAATATTCACTAGAGAAGTCATCTTGCTAAGCTCTTGATTAAATGTGATATTATAATATTAGTTGAAGCTTCAATGGTGAACTTAATTATATTGTATTGAGGCTCTCGATATCACTTTGAAGGATATTATGCATCTCACAGATTCATTGTCATCT
The DNA here is from genome assembly GCA_963675135.1 of Galeopsis tetrahit. Classification (NCBI taxonomy): domain Eukaryota; kingdom Viridiplantae; phylum Streptophyta; class Magnoliopsida; order Lamiales; family Lamiaceae; genus Galeopsis; species Galeopsis tetrahit. The sequence goes on from OY776127.1 coordinate 34,537,481, forward strand.
GGATTGCCTTTTGATGGTAATACTATTGTGCTCATTTCAAAAGTAACGGGGTAAGATATCGTTCACCAACAATCGATTTATGTAATTTGTGGAATGATTGTACTCTTATAAGACTTATTAGAAACATGCGGTTGCAAAATCAGAGTCCTGATGAAGATATACATAAAGTTAAGAATTATTTTGAATGTATAACATTTATTGGTGATGGTAGTATATGATCAGAAATTGAGTATGATTGTGACGTACAAATTCCTGAGAATAATTTGTTGCGGTGTGGTGATGATTCGATTACTACAATTGTTAATAGCATTTATCCCGATTAAAAAAAACTAATGTATGATCATGATTAATTGCACAATAGAGTTATCCTTGCTCTTACGTTAGATATTGTTAGGTCAATAAATGAGATCATGATTCATTTAAATGAAAATGAATCACACACTATTTGAGCTCTGACAGTCCTTGCAAATTTAACTCGAATGTTGATAATTTGTTTGATGCTCATACAATTTTTTAATTCGGGCATACCTGATCATAAATTGAATCTAAAAGTTGAAACACTAATAATGTTATTGAGAAATATAGATCACACAAGGAGCTTGTGCAATGGAATCAAATTTGTGTCATTTTTTTAAAAAATATTTTCCTTATTTTTTAATTTTTTTCTAGCATTTACAATTTTGCGCACATTTGTTCTATCTATAAAGTTGATAATATAATATTTTATTTATATGTATGTTGGTTATAACCAAATCGAGTGATAAGGTTTTTAAAGCTAAGGTTATTACTGGATGTAGCACTGGACAATTAGTATTGATACCAAGACTTAAATTGACTACTTCTAATCACATGCTTCCTCCGTCCCGTTATTAATTGAACATTTACTGTTTGCACGGGTTTTAATGCAAAAATTGTTTATGGACATTAAAGGTGATAAAGTGATTTTTTAGGAAGGATATAACTGGTAAATGGGTAATTCAACTTTATTGGAGAGAAAATATTTAGTTAGTCGGTAAAAAGTAATGGCATGTGGTGTAAATAAGAGATGTTTGAGGGAGTTTTTTAAAGAAGTATAAAATTATTTTTTTCAAATAAAAAAATGTTCAATTAATAATTGGACGAACGTTTTTATCATATGTTCAAATAATAATGGGACGGAGGGAGTGTTGTCTTTCAAGTTTTAACGTAGACAATTTTTGTTGATTGTGTTATATGCTATGTCTATTAATAAAAGTAAGGGACAATCATTTTCTTATGTAAGTGTTTTTTGGCAGAAGCTTGTATTTATTTAGTCATAATCAATTATATGCAGTAGTGTCTAGAATACACACGGTCATGGTTTGAAGATTTTATTATGTCATGATAACAATTGTGATTGTAATATCACAAAAAATGTAGTGTTTTGTGAAGTTTTTAGTTATGTATGATTTTATAATTATTTAATAGGAGTATTAAAGTTTCACGAATTTTTCAGTATTTTATTTTATGTTAAATATTGTTGATATTGGATTGTTGCATTATTTAATTAAATGTAAGTTATCTCTTATTGAATTACAATAACATTGTTCTACATTTTGAATGATTTAATAATTTTATTATATCATAAACATAGGTACATTTCAATACTTAGACATTAATTTTACATACTTATACGTTAACTTATTGTGAATATAAATATTATAACCATATATATGTAGAAGATATATAACTAATTAATTGGATGACAAGTAAAATTAATTAAATCTATTTTTTCTATTTATAAAATCTTAAAAATTTTAATGTTATTATTTCTTAAATTTTAATGTAATATAATAAATAAGTTAATAATAATTAATATTATAATTATGATATGAATAATAATATATATATAATTTAGTGATAATAAAAATGAATACACTGTAAATAATAATTAAATTTTAAATTGTCGAAATATTTTTTAACAATTCAGTCCGTGCGTTAGTACGAGAGCCCTACTAATAAAATGAATACACTATAAACAATAATTAATATTTAAAATATTGTGACATTTTTTAACATATCTGACCGTGCGTTAGCACGGGTACCCTACTAGTATTGTGAATACGAGCATTGCTCTCAACCGCCTAGTCATTAACATATTACTAATAATGCAAATAAAATGATCACAAAACCATGCTGATATTGAGGAATTTGGTGCCGGTAACTTCTGTCCTCCTAACCATGTCCACATATTCATTTTTATGCTCTCCAATTAATGTCTTCTTTTGCTCCTATCTTATCCCCTTGAACCTTTTGCGATTTCGGCTTCTCCATAGCTCCCATATCACGCATGACCATAGGCTAGACATAAATCTTTTCCTTGCCTTGCTATAAACGAGTGCCTCCCTGTGTTGCATAGAGCAGTGTTTTCATAACCGAATCGGTGATCAAACCGAATTAGACACCGGTTCACGGTCCAACCGGTCCAGGTCCAACCGGTAAAATAATATTTATGTATTTTATTTTAATATTTTCTATGTTATATTAAAAAATATATAAAATTATAAAAATCATTTTAAAATAAATACAATAAAATCATAAAATAACAAATATTAAACTAAAATAATACATATGTGAGATTTATGTTCATATTGAATAGGAGTAAAAGAAATATTGAATAAAAAGAATAAAGGTATATAGGAGTGTTAGTAATAATAAACTCAAATATAATTGGAGAAAAAATGTAAGAATATAATTGGAGAAAAACAATATAAATGTTAGGGTGTTAGTAATAAACATATGAGATAAGGGGGACATATGTGAGATTTATGTCCCACGTCGAATATGAGTAAAAGAGATTTATGCTTTCTCCAATATAAAATGGATGTCCCACATCGAATATGAGTAAAAAAAATTTATGTCTTTCTCCAATATAAAGTGGACATCCTACATTGAATATGAGTAAAAGAGATTTATGTCCTTCTTCAATATAAGAGGACATATGATGTGAGATTTTATATCCCACATTGAATATAAGTAAAAGAGATTTATGTTTTTCGTAAAAGAGATTTATGTCTTTCTCCAATATAAGGGGGACATTTGGTGTGAGATTTATGTCCCACATTGAATATGAGTAAAATAGATTTATGTCTTTCTCCAATTTAAGGGGGTCAGATGTGCACTCTGGTACAATATTTTAAAAAGAAGTTTAAAATTTAAAAAAAAAAAAATTGCCTGTTTTCCTGGTTTTGGGTCGGTTTGATCTGGTCCGATCGTAAAAACGATTTTTACCCTTTTTCGGACCGGAGCCGTGACCGGTTCACGGTTGAACCAACCGGTTCGGTCCGGTTTTAAAAACACTGGCATAGAGTGTATTGCTAAATCATTGTTTGGAACCATACACAACTTTAGCCATTTATAACATTCTTGCCAAATTGAAGAAGCATAACTACATTCCACGATCAGGTGGTTGTTTCTCTCTGACACGTTGTCGCATAGCGGGCACCTCGATTCATCTTCTGAAATTTGGATCCCTCTTTTCCTTAAATTGTCCGTTGTGGCTAGCCTTCCTTTGAGTGCTTTCCGTACAATTGTTTTCACCTTCTGAGGTGTGTAATTCTTCCATAATGCCGCGTAGTCGTATCTGTCCTCTGCTGCTGCATTCCCGTCGTCCGACTCTTGCATTAGGCTCTTGTAAGCCGCGCTCGTAGAGTACTGCCCGGTTGGGGCCAAATCCCAGCTCCACGCGTCCTCTAGGTTCCGTGAAATTGGGTACCTGTCCAACAAAGCAAGCATATAAGATTAAGAATTAGCCTCAATTTCCCTTAATTCTCTCCCCCACGACCATAACCACTCCCAGCCATTTCTTCCCCATTCATCCATGTTGCTAATAACTTCCTCTTTCTGCATGCTAATATTAAATAACATGGGAAATCTCTCCCTCAAATTACCGCCCCCCTCCACCCTTTGTTCACTCAAAAATTTCGTTTTTTCTCCTTTACCGACCACTCTGTAGATTTTATGCCTAGCCTCACTCTCTCCTATGACATTGAAGGTGTGTTTAATATCTTTCCACTAACTGGACTCCCCAGATCTTCAACTTCCCCCTCCATATCTCGCATTCCTTTCGTTTAGCAGCCCTCCATATCTTGACATCAACACTTTTACCCACAAGTTGTTTTCCTCCGTATGTAGTCTCCATATCCATTTGCTAAGAAGCGCAATATTGAAGTGATTAAGACCCCTGATGCCTAGTCCCCCAATGTTTTTGACTTTGCATACTTCCTCCCAACTTACCCAAGAAATTTTTATTTTCTTCCGTTCCCCTCCTCCCCAGAGGAAATTCCGTTATAATTTTTTTAGCTCACTCAGTACTGATTTCGGTAGCTTAAAGAAGGACACATAATATGTTGGTATTGTTGATAATATAGCCTGCATTAGCGTGGCTCTACCCCCAGTGATATTTGTTTGTCCTTCCAAACAACTAGTTTCCTTTGGATTTTCTTTATCAGCCCGGTCCAGGACGCGGTTTTACAGTGGTTCAAACCCACGTTCATACCCAAAAATTGCATCGGTAGTTTGCCCACGGAACACCCCAAGAAAGCCGTTATTTCCTGTTTCTCCTCCTCTCTCATATGTATTCCAATTAAACTGCATTTATTGAAGTTCACTCTTAGCCCGGATACTAGCTCGAATAGCCTGAGTATGTATTTAATTGCTTGGATATCCTTCCACTTGCCATTACATAGGAACACTGTGTCATCTGCGTATTGCAACAATGGTACCTGCACATTATTTATTCCCATGCTGATCGGTTCCAAAGCGTCATTTTCGACAGCGCTTCTTACCAAGATATTCAGGCCCTCTGCAACGATTAGGAAGAGAAAAGGCGAAAGAGGGTCTCCCTGCCGAAGTCCTCTTTCCAGTTTGAATTCCCCAGATGAGCTCCCGTTTACTAGGACTGGCGCACTAGTCGTTGAGACGCATTCCATCACCCATTTTCTCCATTTCGGTGCAAAATTCATGCCCTCTATCATGTTCTCCTGGAATGACCAATCAATCGAGTCATAAGCCTTCTTGAAATCCACTTTAAATAAGGCTCTTTGTTTCCATTTATTTTTGGCTTCATCGATTGCTTCGTGAGCTATCATTATCCCGTCCATAATCTGACGACCCCCTATGAATGCAGATTGGCAATCTGAGATGACTGACTCCAGTACTTTCGCTAGTCTTCTGGCCAGCAGTTTTGCTATGATCTTATACAGACTCCTGATCAGAGAGATAAGCCTAAACTCCTCCAGACACTAGGCCCCAGCTTTCTTTTGGATTAGGACGATAAAGGAGGGATTAATTCCTTTCACCAGTTTTCCATGATTGTGGAATTCTGTCATCATGTTTAGGATCTCCGTTTTCACCATCTCCCAGTTTTCTTTGAAGAATCCAAGCGAGGATACATCCGGGCCCGGGCTTTTTATCGCCTCGCAGTCCCAATCGGCCCCCTTTATCTCTTCTTCTATAAATTATGCGATGAGGAAATTATTGTTGCAGCCGTCTAACTTACGACCAATTAGTTCAGAATGTAAGTGGGGCCTCGAGAAGCCGTCCGACCTAAAGTGCTCGCTAAAGTGGTTGAACACCTCCCGTTTGACGTCTTGGACAGATTCAAACCACCTGCTGTTTATGTGCAGACCATTTATCACATTACCGGTCTTTTTGCTGTTGATAATTTTGTGGAATGTCTCTGTGTTCATATCTCCTTCCTTTAGCAATTTTACCTTCGCCATTTGAAACAGTTGATCTTCTTTAATTTTCAGGTCTCCCTGCAATCCCGCGAGAAGCTCCCGTCTTCTGTCTACTTCCCTTTCCTTGAGCCCAAAGAGGTCGTCCATCGTGTCCAGCCTATGAATCTCACTTCTTTTCTCCTCAATTCTCATCTCTAGTTTTTCAAAAGTCGTTCTATTCCATTCTCTTAGGACGCCTTTGAGAAGTTTTAATTTCTCTTTCAATATGTACCCATTCCATCCACGAAAATCCTAGGACTTCCATTTGTTTTCTACAAATTCCTTAAAATTTAGGTGTTTCATCCAGGCGTTGAAGAAACGAAACGGCTTTGGGCCCCAATCTTTCCACTACGATGATATGAAAATGGGGCAATGGTCGGAAATGGATCGTCCGATGCCCTTTAGTGTTGCGTCTGGCCATTTCTCCACCCATTCTTCATTTACCAGTACTCTATCCAAACGAATTTTACACGTCCCGTCTGGCCTATACCAAGTGAACTTTCTGCCCAGAAGAGGTAAGTCAACTAGGTTTGCTCGGTTGATGAAGTCTCGGAACGCGTCCATGTCCCTTCTATCTTCGTGTTCTCCTCTCCCAACTCTATCCTCCGCACTCCTGACTGCATTGAAATCCCCAGCTATGCAGAAACAGGCGCCTGAATTCTGTTCTACCACTTCTGCCAAAGTGTCCCATATTTCCTTTTTCGCTCTTCCATTACATGGGGCATAAACATTCACCAAGAAGCAGTTTTTTCCATCTTGCTTCCATATGCCCTTAACAACCAAAAAACCTTTCCTATGCCAGGAGCTCTCTTTTTGGAATACCTCAGTGTCCGAAATGGTTACTATGCCGCCAGATCTCCCTTTCGCTGCGTGGTGCTCCCAGTCGAATAACGAACTTCCCGAAACTGGCTTACATATGAATTTATCCATTTTTTCCAATTTTGTCTCCTACACAAAGCATATATCTATGTTGTTTTTCCTAACCATATCTTCTATCTTCTTCCGTTTGTCTCTCCATCCCATGCCTCTGACATTTAACCTAAGAAGCCTCATTTAATTCACTTTACCATTGCCTCCCTTCAACATCTCTGCTACCCTTTGTGCTTTATTTTTTGCTTGTTTTTCTAGGATTTCCAACCTTCCAATGTTTTCCTCGTCTGGCCTCTTGCTATTGATTCAATTTTCTTTTCCAATTCCCATGTCTCTACCGTTTCCTTGCAGACCCGCTTCTCCTCCCTCAAATGTTGCCATCTTTTGTCCTCCAAACTCTCTACATCCCCGTCGCCACTTCTCCTGCCTTTCTTCTTTTTCTTTTTTCCTTTATCTCTCGGTTTGGATCTCATTGTCCGTATCTCTGGTGGCCTGAGGTTCGTTCTCTGATTCAATTGTTCCTTCGACTATCCCCTCTGATTCCGCTTCATCCATAATATCGATATCACTTGTGCCTTTTCCGTTTTCCTCATCCGCCACTCTTAGGCTCACATTATCGATAGTCTTCGAATGTGTTGGGTTTTGTCCCAGCCCATCTTGGTAGTAGTTGGCATGTGCATCATCGTATAGTGGCCCACATTCCTGGAATAATCGGTTTAGGTCCAGAAACAGTGGGCCTAGAGTCGCCTCTATTTTTTCTGTGTTGTCCACGTACCCTAGAAGGGCCTTCTCAATTGGGCTTCTTCTAAACCTTGGGCCCTGTCCGTCCATCGATTTGGAATATTTTGGGCCGAGACAGATGTTACCCATTAGCGTTTCCTTTTCCTTTTCTTTTATTGGGGGAGTTACCCGACCGTTTGGATTTTTGGGAATATCCACCACATTTAATACCTCGGCCGATCTCTCGACTCCTGAGGTGCAGGGTGGTGCGTTTAATTTTTTAGCCTCTTCCTCTCCCGGTATGACGTCACCAGCGGTTCCTGACGGTTCGCCTTCCCCAATTTTCTATTTTTTCGGTACCAGAGTCTCCGTCACCGTTGCGTGCATTCCCAAATCATCCTCATCTTCTACGATTATTCCTCTTGGGCCGTCATCCCAAGATTCCATGTCAAAGTCTTCATCCTCCTCTTTTACCCTGATTTCGTGGACACGTCCGTCAACCTAGACTCGAATAGGTGTTTTTGTGATATCCGGCGATGATGTTCTAATCAGAATCCTCGCGAATTGTAGATTGGTCTTATTTGTAGTATCTTCGTCGATTTTAGCTATGCTCCCGAACCGTGCTACGATTAGCTTGAAGAACTTTATATTCTACGCTTGAAGGGGTATGTTGTACTAGTTTATCCATACGGTGCGTCTACTCGAAGCTAGGTTTGGTTCCCATGGAAACCCCTTCCAGCCATCTCTTTGCCCATTCCCTATGTTCAATCTCTGTTGTTTCATGTTCGTTATCTCCGGGTCTGATCAGGATCGTATCGCCACCTAATGGGGTGATCTTCCATCCATCTCCACACTTTTTCATTTTGTCCTCCCCGAATCCTGGCCAAGGGAACCGTTCTCTGATTATGCCAAGAAAGCATCCCTTGAGCCATCTCCTATCTTCCTCTGAAGAGTCGTACTTCATGCCGTTGAACCTAATAGATGTTTCTTCCGTTTGGCCAATTGGTCTGTCATGGACATTGACCTCACCCTGGTTCACCCCGATACGTGTTTCCACTCCCCTGTCCTTCCAATCAAGTTTGTTGTGATTCACTATAAGAGTGCTAGCCCCTCATAATGACTTGTGGATCGAGTGCATCTGAAGGTGCCAAAGGATTTGAAGTCTTCTCTTGAGACTATAAAGTTGAGCAAAATATGTTATTCTTGGCACGTAAAATACAAGCCCTTGGAAATGATTAATTAATATCACAACTGGGCTGTTAGAGTTGATGTAGGTCTAGAGGCCGAACAACTATAAATGATTGTGTTATAATGCATGTTTACATAACATTGTTTAAGAGAAAAATGTCTTGTATTAGCTGATACACCATAATCATTCTTGTCATTTGTGAACTATCATATTTCAGCTGATACCAAGTTAGCTTTATCATGCATAAAAGTATATTTCTAAAAGTTTTTGTTTTAGACGAGTATAATCATGGACAACCAAATTTCTACACTTAGCTTTGTTTAATCTGACAAATTAGTCCTAGGCCCCTAGTAAATCAGTAGCCTAGTTATCTCATAGAGCTAAATTTCAACTAAGAGTACATCAAGTACTAAACTCGTTTGTATTTGAGGGACCAACAATAAGGAGTGAATTAATTTTTACATTAATCACCGTGGGATAGTTATTAACACTAATCCAAAGACAACACTTTAACGTCTCACACAACAAAATTTGGCCCTCATACCGAGGGAATTGGAGAGGGAAAACCCTCGACATTGAATTTTACGAGGGAATTCCCGAGGGAATTTGAAAATCCCTCAGCAATACCGAGCATTAATTTCCCTCGGTAATTTTCCCGAGGGAAATCCCTCGCTAAAAAAAATGCCGAAAAATGCCATAATATGGAATTAATTCCCGGGGGAAATCCCTCGCTAAAAAAAATGCTGAAAAATGCCATAATATGGAATTAATTCCCGAGGGAAATCCCTCGCTAAAAAAAAAAAAGAACCTGGGCGACAAAGGCTTTTTAAGGCCATAATATGGACATTTAATTCCCAATTTTACGCGTGAGGAGTTGAACTCGGGACCTCATTTAATAATTTATGTACTATTTAACTATATAAGCCCCATTTTTTTGTTTCTTTTTGTTCTATTTTTTAGTTTAAAATTTATGTTTCGTTTTCTTTCTAATTTTTTAGTTCAACACTTTATTTAATTTTTTTTTCCTATTTTTTTTTATTTAATATTTCTTTTACAACATTTTAGTTCAATTTCTGCTATTTTATTTTGCCTTTTGTTGCATTTTTTCTTATTATTTTTTTTTACATCCTTTAATTCAATTTCTATTAATTTATTTTTCTAACTTTTTTATTGTCACTATCCGTAAGTATTTTTGCAAAAAATCTTCAACTATGATCGATGTACTAATTCTTAATAAAATCATTATATATACCTAATATTCATAATTAAATTTAATCACGTATACATGCATCGCATATAATCTCAAATTAAGTCAAATAACCAATATCAATCAAATTAATGAGATTATGGCTTCTTTAAAAAATAATATATATATATATATATATAAATTATTTGTCTTATTTATTTTTCCCCTCTTTTTTTTAATGAAAGTTACATCCAACCATATATATATACTATTCCCTCGATCTCCTTTAAATTTTAAGAAATATAAAATTTTAATTATATGCTATTTTGACTGAAAAATATGTTACGGGAGTACGTTTTAACTGAAAAGTTCCAGCTGTAACTTAATAATTAAATATGCTATTTTGACTGAAAATTCAAATGCCAGATAATTTAGCAATCTTAATTAATTGTTATTCTAATTAAAAATTAAGAAACGCATCCCTTCTCACCAACATTTAAAACAGTGTTAGATAAATATATATATATATATATATATATATGATGTGCCAAAATTTGCACGAGGGGATTACACGTCCTATGAGTTGGATATCCGACTCTCCGAACGTGTGAAAGTAGTCCAAATATGCTGCCTTCAATATAATCTTCGATAACCTGCAAAGAACACGCCGGAGGGGGGTCCGGCGCGGACACTCCGATGCCTAAGTCAGTATAGGGCTTTTCAATATCTCACAAGAATCTCGAGATCCTTGATTTATCAAGAACAGGTTTTCGAAGAATATCAAAGATGTGTTTTTGTATTTAGTATATAAGTTTTGTAAAGTCAGAGTATCTAACCTGGAGATCTCCTCGAATTTACCTATTTATAGAGATACCTTCTGGAGAGGAAGTCAAGCCTTCCTCTTATTTCGGAGATGCCCATAAGACTCGGCCCTGCTGAGTGGACGAAGTCCTCTTCTCTCTCCACTCCCTGAAGACTCGGCGACAGTCCTTCTTAGTGGACTTCGTTTCCTAAGATGGAGGAGGATAAGGTCTTCCTTTTATCAAGTCTGGACCGGAAATGGCGGAAGTCCCCTACATTTATGATCCACAACTGCACGTTAAGACTGCTTCTTCCTGATGCTCCTCTCCAGACGGAGTTCCCTCCAGAGAGACCTCCAGAGGGGATTTCTTATCCAGAGAGTATTAGATAATCCAATCCTTCCATTCCGATTTTATCTTTTATACACGTGTCGACTCCTTATTAGGTGACATTTTTAGGCCGCATCATCTACTCCCCCCTACTCTCGTAAAAGGAAGACATCTTTTGTGAGAGTAGAAAAATTTCTTAGACCTTAGTACAAAGGTCGTTCTGGAGAGACGTGTATTGTTCCTGCTTCGGAGAGGAAGTTTCAAAACATGTCCTTCTCCAAAGGCTTTTCCCGCCTCCAACTCTGGGAGGCTTTTCGGCTTCCGCGCGTGGGCTCCACGCGATCACTTTTCTCTCTACTTTGTTATTCTCCCGAGGAAAACCCTCAATTCTTCCCCCTATCTTTCCTCATTTACTTCACGCAACCACCCTCTTTTCCTCTTTTCCCTTTTCAAATTCCATTCTTCCCAAAAATTTCTCATCGTCTCCATCCTTCTTCTCCGCTGTTCTTCATCTCGAGTTTCTGCCGTCGCCAGCCGCCTCCTCCGATTCCATAGTCCTTCCACTCAAGGTAACCCAGCTATCCTTCTTTTCTTCTTTTATTAACAATGTAAATCGATGTCAAATCCTCTCTCTCCGCCGGAAGCCACTAGCCAAAATTCCTCTGAAGTGACTCTCTCTCTGATGGGGAGTCCAGAGAATAGGATTTCCTTCGCTTCCCAAATCGACCATACTCACCTAGTTAACCTTGCTCACGCCTATGGTTTTCCGTCGGAGTACGCCTTTCGCGCTCCTCGCTCAAGTGAACGCCCAGATATCTCCCAGCCTCGAACTCTTGCTTTTTTCGAAGCACATCTTAGAGCGGGACTCCGATTTCCGATTCATCCCTATTTGGCTGCCATATCCACCCGCATGCAGATCCCTCTTAACCAGTTTACTCCGAATGCTATCCGTACCATGATAGGTTTTTTCATCTTAGTGAAGGGGAATGGGGGTGACCCGTCTGCTGAACTATTTCTGAGCCAACATTCTTGTAAGGTGAATGATGGTTTTTTCTATGTTAGTGGGCGAAGGTCCCGTGTTTGCAAATTTCTGAAAAAACTCCATGAAGAAGACTCATCTTGGCGAGATTATTATTTCTTTGCTACCAGCCCCACTGATTGGCCATTTCCTCACGGGGATTGGTTATTTCACAATCTAGGAGTAGTTCCTCCTCCTCTAAAAGCTTACTCTGTTTCCAATCACACTACTATGAGCAATCTCAATACTCATATCCGTTTGCACGACTATTTCGATATTATTGGCATTTGTAACAATCCTCGCATCCTCTCCCACTTCGGCTTTTGTCCTCAAGATTTTCCCTTAGATTCTCAAGATGGTAAAAAAATCTTCTATTGCTGTATTTTATTTCTTGCGCATGGCTGTTTTCTGAGTTCTGAAAATTTTCTTGATTATTTGTAGCAATGAGTTGGTTAACTCATATCTCGCGAGATGCCCCTGCTCTCAGCATAGTGAAGACCCCTGTGCTATCCGCTCCAGAAGATCCTCCAAAGGCTCCTCCGTCTCCCGCTCTCGAGAGCTCTGTAAAGACTCCGGCTCCAGAAGGTTCTTCAAAAATTCCTCCTCTCCCTAGTTCTTCTACTCAGGTCCCAGGTTCAGTTGCCAAAATAACCGGTTCCGCTGCCAATGCTTTCTTTTCTGACTGTGGCACATCTAAGAAGAAGAAGAAGGGGAAAGCTACCCGTGCTGATAAGGGCACTCCTCCTTCTACTGTATACGAGCCTCTCCATCGCCTTATTGACCGATGTCCTGCTCCTCCGGATGCTGAGTTATCTGACACGCCCCTTCCTGAGGATCGACTGATCCATAGCGCTCATCTTCTTTCTGAGGTATTTTCTGGTTTTTTCCATTTTTATAATCTTTGCCTTCTTCATACCTTCAAGCGTTATTTCCTTTTCCATTTGTAGTTTGGTCTTACCTATGCTAAGATACTCGACAAAGGCGTTGAGATGGTAGCTGAGCTTGAACTTCTCCGGGCTGAAGCGTCCTCTTTCCAGTCAACCCTCAAGGGTATCACCACGGAGAAAGATAAAGCCCATAAGCGAGCTCAAGCTTTGTCTGAGGAGTTGTCTCTCTTACAGACTCAGAGCAAGCAGGATGTAGCCAGGATTAAGCGTCTGGTGCTGGAGGTGGTGCGGATGGAGCGCGAGCTGCCAGATGTCGGAGTGCAGGCTTGCATTAAGTCCTTGTTCACTTCTTCGTTGGGTCAAGAGTTCTTGGAAACTCTTCATACTCAGTGGCTGTCCAGCTTCTTAAAGAGCTCGAGCTTCCTCTGTGCCATGGGGCCGCATATCCCTCATTTCATCGACCACGGCTTCAGCAATGCCGTAGCCGAGCACTCAGCCCCGGGGTTTAATGGAACTTACTCTCGTGAATTCCACTTGGATCGACTCGTTACTCCTCCAAAATTCTTGGGGGATCCTAAGGAGAGCCCTGATAGTCCTTGGTGGCTACCCGGAATGAGTCAGGCTATCACCAAGCTGCAAGCTGGTAAGATAGGTATGGCTGAGCTAAGGCCTCTGGAACGTCTGATTTATCCTTATGACTCCGCTCTAGCCGTGGCAACCGCAGTAGATGGAGGAACCGGCGTTGCAGACACCATGGGAGGTACTACGGGTCCAGAGGAGGGCGGAGGATCTAGCAACCATGTTGCTGAGGAGGGTGGCATTGTTGGAGGAGTTGAGGTCGAGGGGACTGTTGCTGAGGAAGCTGCTGTTGAGAAAACAGTTTAAGTTTCACGTTTCTATGATCACATCAAACAATTTATTTTTCTGTTATTTTGCTACACTCTTTATTTTCTGCTCATAATACTTGCTCTCCATACTTTATAGGGGACCCCACACTCCTGGATATGTGGGGGCTTTTTGTAGTAATCGTATTAGCTTGATGTTGGATGTTTTGTTGCCTTTCTCTTTCGTGCATGAGTAACTTACAAGACCAGCAAAGAATGTGTTGGAGGTGTGGCTCTTCTTCTTCCCCCCTTTTTGTTGGTCTTGTAGGCTACGTTGAAATCACTCCTTGGCTGTACAGTTTTTGTTTTTGATTTCGGGTGACTTGGTTGTGGGAGGTCATACTCCCTCTTCTCTTGACTCCTGGATCATAAAACCTGTTTTCTTCATCATCTAGTCTTTGTAATTCTCAAGCATGGTTAGGGCTTTCTGGAGGGCTTCGGTTTTCTAAGCCTCTACGTCTTTCTCTTTCTTTTCACCTTCTTGTACTTGAAAGACCTTAATTCACAGAAATCGTCTTCTTTCATCAATTAACCCTCTTGGGTTTCAACTAAGATGAGGGCTCTCTAGAGCACCTTGGCCTCTAGGCCTCTGAGTGTTTCTTACTCTTATTCTTAAAAGATTTTAATTCATAAAATCTTCTCATTTCAGTAACCTACTTGGGTCTCAAATAAAGTGAGGGCTCTCTGGGGCACCTCGGCCTCTAGGCCTTTGAGTGTCTCTCACTCTTATTCTTAAAAGATTTTAATTCATAAAATCTTCTCATTTCAGTAACCCACTTGGGTCTCAAGTAAAGTGAGGGCTCTCTGGAGCACCTCGGCCTCTAGGCCTTAGAGTGTCTCTCACTCTTATTCTTAAAAGATTTTAATTCATAAAATCTTCTCATTTCAGTAACCCACTTGGGTCTCAAGTAAAGTGAGGTCTCTCTGGAGCTCCTCGGCCTCTAGGCCTTAAAGTGTCTCTCACTCTTATTCTTAAAAGATTTTAATTCATAAAATCTTCTCATTTCAGTAACCCACTTAGGTCTCAAGTAAAGTGAGGGCTCTCTGGAGCTCCTCGGCCTCTAGGCCTTAGAGTGTCTCTCACTCTTATTCTTAAAAGATTTTAATTCATAAAATCTTCTCATTTCAGTAACCCACTTGGGTCTCAAGTAAAGTGAGGGCTCTCTGGAGCACCTCGGCCTCTAGGCCTTTGAGTGTCTCTCACTCTCGTTATTGTTATATTCATTCATCGCATGTTCAAATATGAGAAAGATAATCAAGACACAATGATTCTGAACAATTCTTTCATCAAAAAGGGATAAGGCTTCATTGCTTTATTGTCAATTTTCAACATAGGCCATAGATAACCTACGCCGGTCTCATTAAAAACCTCTTTACGGAAAAACCCCAAAGGGGAAACCCGTAGAGAGGGAAAAAGAGCTCCGGTGAAGCCACAAAATACATCAAGCAAAATATGAATCAATGCAAAAAATCTCAAAACAAAAGTTATAGATGGTCTCTAGACCTTACACTGTCTTCAAATAAAGAATCTCTTCAAATGGCAAACGTTCCAGGGTCTAGCTATGTCGACCCCTTCCATACTCTGCAGTCTATATGCTCCTCCTTTCAGCACCTGTGTGATTTTATAAGGTCCCTCCCAGTTGGGCTCCAGCTTTCCTGTATTTTTCAGGGCGTCTGCTCTTCTTAGCACCAGGTCTCCCGCTCTGAAGGACCTCGGGATCACCCTTCGGTCATATGCAGCTTTAATTCTGCTTTTATATCTTTCAGCACGTACCCTAACCATCTCTCTTTCTTCTTCCATCAAATCTAGAGCCTCTCTCATCAATCTTTCATTCTGATGTTCTTCAAATTGGGCAACTCGGTGCGATCGTAAAACGGCCTCTAGAGGTATCACCGCCGTAGCTCCGTAGACCAGCTGAAATGGGGACTCTCCGGTTGTTGTCTTCGGACTAGTTCTATATGACCATAATACATTATCTAGCTCGTTTACCCATCCTCCTCCTATCTTTGTCAATCTTGTTCGAATCCCATCTACTATTGTTCGATTAGTAACCTCCACTTGTCCGTTAGCTTGAGGATGCGCTACAGAAGTGAATCTCTGTATTATGTTCAGTCTTGCACACCATCCTCGCACGTTTTCGCCGTTAAACTGTGTTCCATTATCAGAGACCAATATTCTGGGTACTCCGAACCTACAACAGATTTGTTTTTTCAAGAATTTAATCACATTTTCTTCATCTATCGTAGCCAGAGGAGCAGCTTCCACCCATTTGCTAAAATAGTTCACTACTACTATCAGAAATTTTCTCCCTCCGGAGGCTGGGGGGAAAGGTCCTACCAAGTCGATTCCCCACTTAGCAAAGGGACAGGGAGAGTGCATCGCTCCCATCTCTTCCGCAGGGGTCCTTATCAATGGACCATTTTTCTGACATTTGACACATTTTCTCACAAATTCTCTAGCGTATTTGTCATGGAGGGCCAATATAATCCAGCCCTTAAAACTTACTTCACCACCGCTTTGTATCCTTCATGACTGGCTGCATCACCTTCGTGGATCTCTCTGAGTGTGTACAGAGCTTCTCTGGTTGATATACACCTCAAATATGGGTGCGTGAATGATTTCTTGTATAAGTGCCCTCCGATAATACAATATTTGATCCGAAGGGCTCGGGTCTCTCTGGTGGTAAGGGCATCTGCTCCCTTGGTGAGTTCTATCCATATTGCTCTTCTCCAATCATCTTCCTCCTCAATGGAGCCAATGGGGTTCTCCAGAGTCTCTCTTTCTGCAACTACTAGAGTTACTGTTCCTTGCCCATCAAACTCTGTGGAGCTAGCGATTTTGGAGAGGCTGTCCGCCTGCATGTTCTTCTCTCGGGGTATTTGGACCACCTCGCACTCTTGGAATTTGCCCATCACTGCTTTGGCTCGTTCCAAATAAGCAGCCATCCTGCTGTCTTTGGCCACGTATTCACCATTCACCTGCTGAACAACTAATTGGGAGTCTGAGTACAGAGTTACCTTTGGAGCTCCCAATTCCAATGCCATCTCCATCCCTCTGATCAAAGCTTCGTACTCTGCTCCATTATTTGAGGTCATGAATTGAAACCTCACTGCGAATTGTAGGTCCTCCCCTCGAGGGCCTGTCAGCACAATCCCTGCTCCACATCCGCTCAGGGTCACTGAGCCATCTACATACACCTTCCATCCCTCCACTTCTTCTGGTTTGGTCGACTCTTGGATGAAATCTGACAAAGCTTGGGCTTTTATAGCCTTCCGTGGCTCGAAATTCACGTCATATTCTTGGAGCTCGATCGCCCACTTCACCATCCTTCCAGAGAGGTCTGCTCGCCCTATAACCTGTTTCAACAAGTAATTAGTGCGGACCAGTATTTTGTAAGAAAGGAAATATGGGCGTAGCCTCCGCGCTGTAACTACCACAGCCAGAGCAGCCTTCTCAATTTCTGAGTATCGATTTTCGGCCCCCTGAATGACCTTACTGACATAATAAATAGGGTGCTGTAGAGATCCCTCTTCTTTGACTAAGGCAGTGCTTAGTGAGAATTCCCCTACGGAGAGGTACAAAATGAGGGTATCTCCTGGAGAAGGCTTCGTCAGCTTCGGCAACTGAGACAAATGATGCTTCAGGTCCTCAAAGGCCTCTTGGCATGTTTCACTCCATTCAAACTTGGTCCCTTTCTTAAGAATTTTAAAGAAGGGATGGCTCTTTTCAGCAGACCTGGCTATGAATCTGCTCAATGCTGTAATCCTCCCATTGAGTGTCTGGAGCTCCTTTATATTTCTCGGTGGCCGCATGTCCAGTACAGCCTTCACCTTGGCTGGATTCACTTCTATACCTCTTTGAGTGACCATATATCCGAGGAACTTCCCTGATTTTACTCCAAAAGAGCATTTGGCTGGGTTCAACTTGATGTCGTTTTCTCGAATTACTTGGAAAATTTCTTCCAAATCCTCTATATGTTGATCTGCTTTCACACTTTTGGCCAACATATCATCTACATATATCTCCATGTTCCTTCCTAGCTGCCTTCGAAAGACAGCATCGACCATCCTCTGGTATGTTGCTCCGGCATTGATTAATCCAAATGGCATCCGAACATATCCGAACGTTCCACAGGCTGCTATGAAGCACACTTTGGGGACATCTGCAGGGTTCAGTTGGATTTGGTGGTACCCTTGGTATGCATCCATCATGCTTAGCAGCTCAAAGCCTGAAGTTGCATCTACTAGCTGGTCTATCCTTGGTAGCGGATAGTGGTCCTTAGGGCATGCCTTGTTGAGGTCCCTGAAATCGATGCACATTCTCCACTTTCCTCCCCCTTTAGGCACTAGCACGGCATTGGAGAGCCATTCTGGGAATTGGACTTCCACCACATGCCCTGCTTTCAATAGCTTCTCGACTTCAACTTTCACAATGTTATTCTTCTCAATCCCAAAATTTCGTAGTTTCTGTTTTACGGGCCTTGCCTTTGGATCAACATTAAGGCAATGTATTGCTATCTCCGGAGGGACTCCTGTCATGTCAGCTGGAGAAAATGCAAATATATCGGAATTTCGACGTAATGTAAATATTACCTTCTCTATGAGTTCAGGCCCCAGTTGGGTACCTATCTTAGTAACAAAGCCGGGTTTCCCTGGAAAGAGCTCCACACTCATCAGTTCCTCGTCTGTTTTAACACTCACTTGTTCAGGTGCTGCTCCCTCTACTTTCTTCCTCTTGATCTCAGGGTCATCTCCTCTCGTCCGCTCCAGGCCCCTAGTTAGGGCCCTATCTGCCATCTTCACAGACTCTGCATAGCACTTCCGTGCTTGGTACTGGTCTCCTCTCACTTCTCCCACCCCTGTGGCTGTAGGGAATTTCATTTTCATATTAAATGTAGAAATGATTGCCTGAAAGAGATTCAGGCTGGGTCGTCCCATCACAACATTGTACGACGAGGGAATGTCTACAATAAGGAACTCCACCACGTGGACCTTCCGAGCTGGAGCGTCGCCCAATCCTACCTGCAACATTACTGACCCCAAAGGTTGGATTGCACCTCCAGAGAAACCATACAGAGAGGTATCTACAGGGCGCAGCTTCACACTCAGCTCCATTCTCTTAAAACATTCAAAAAACATGATGTCAGCCGAAATCCCCGTATCTACGAAGATTCGAGCAACATCGAATCCCGCTATGTCGGTAGTGATCACCAGAGCATCGTTGTGATCTTCCTTAACTACCTTCACATCCTCCGGGCCAAAATCGGATATTGGGCGTCTCCGTCATACGCCCCACTTCTCTTAACTGGCTTCCTTGCTCTACTTTTAGAGCCCGGACATTCTGCTTTCTCTTCCGAAAGGAATCTCCATCAGCTGGTCCTCCCACAATCATGTGAATCACTCCTCTTTTCGGCGGTGGAGGGGGCATATCTTCGGTCGCCTCTCTGGTTTCCTTCTCTTCCGGTTTTCTTTCATGATCTTTTCGCTTCTGCCCTCGAGGGCCTTGTCTGTCTCTAAATATAAATTCTTTTAGATGACCCGCTTGGATCATCCTCTCGATCTCGTCTTTCAGGTGGTAGCACTGATTTGTGTCATGCCCATATTCATTGTGAAATCGGCAGAATCGATCAGACTTAGGCTTCTGAGGTCCTCGACCTCTGGAATATGGAAATTTCAAGTCTGGATGATCTCCGGCTACCTCCAGTACTTCAGCAGGCTCAATCCTCAAGGGCGTGTATTTCTCAAACCTCCCACGAGGGCCAGACCAGGGACCTCCAGAGGGATTGCTATCTCTTGTTGATCCAGAGGTCCGAGGGACCTCTGGGCTAGATCGTCTGGAGGGACCTTCCCTTCTTCTCTCTCGATCCTGTGGCCTAACCTCCAGCCTTTTGGCCTTACGGACCTCCTCCAGAGTGAGGTACTTCTCTGCTCTGTGCAGCAGCTCATCGAAATTCTTAACTGGCTTCTTAGCTAAGGAGGAAAAGAAATCTCCATCCCGTAATCCGTTGGTGAGGGCGTTGATCTTCACCTCCGGAGAGGCTGTAGGGACCTCCAGAGCTGCCTGATTGAACCTCCGGAGAAAAGCTCTTAAGCTTTTGCTCTCCCCCTGCCTCAGATTGAAGAGGGTCAAGGTGGCCCGTGGCTGTCTCCGGGCACTTGCAAATTGATGGAGAAATAACTCACTGAATTCCTCCCAGGATCGGATAGTATTAGGTTCTAGTTGAGTGAACCATTGCTGCGCTGCTTTCGCCAGGGTGGTCAGGAACACCCTGCACTTAATTCCTTCTCCGTAGCGATGTAATAGCACAGCGTTCTCAAATCTTACTAAGTGTTCGTAAGGGTCTGCCGTACCGTCATACTCAAAATTAAGGGGCTTGAAATTGAATGGTAGTTCATCCTGTAATATGTTAGGGGAGAACTGGCATCCGGATGCGTGAGCGGATCTACTGGTTCGGTTGTTCATCTGTCTCCTCATATCCTTCATCTCCTTCTGCAGAGCCTGTAGCTGGTCGCTAACTGGCCCTCCGTAGGTATCATCAGTGCTTTCTTCTGTCTCAAGGGGTTCTGTCCCTCGGGGTGCTGGATCTGCATTCCTTCTAGTACTCCGAAGGGGAATGCTTCTTTCCGCGCGCGAGGGCACTTTATCGTCTTCCTCCACTCGTATCCCCATCTCCTTGGACAACACTTGGGAGGTTCCAGGTGCTTCATCCTGGGGTCTATGGGCCGGTACCTCTGGATTCCCTGGTGCAGCCCTGGGAGTTTGGTCCCTTTGATCTGCAAAGGCTTTCTCTACAGCTTGCTTGATGAGGGCGTTCAATTGATCGGGAGAGATCAAGAGTGGCCCTGAGTCTGGAATATCCTCTCGCTGAGGATCTGCGGTCTGGAACTCTGGGGTTTCAAGGTTCCCTGTTATTCCCTCCCTGACCGGTAAGGGATGATTTTCGTCACCCAAACCTGGAGTGGGTGTCAACGGCTGATTTGATCCAGAAGGAGTATGGATTGGGTTTTTCCCCCGGCCTCCCATTGGTGGGGGATCAGTCGGCAAAGGGGAATTTTCCCCTGGAAGATTCTTCTTTCCAGAAGTAGATGTTTTGTCTCCGCCACCCATTTGCTCGAACAGGTAGAAATTCGTGAGAAAATCTTTCAACTCTTTCCCACAGACGGCGCCAGTTGATGTGCCAAAATTTGCACGAGGGGATTACACGTCCTATGAGTTGGATATCCGACTCTCCGAACGTGTGAAAGTAGTCCAAATATGCTGCCTTCAATATAATCTTCGATAACCTGCAAAGAACACGCCGGAGGGGGGTCCGGCGCGGACACTCCGATGCCTAAGTCAGTATAGGGCTTTTCAATATCTCACAAGGATCTCGAGATCCTTGATTTATCAAGAACAGGTTTTCGAAGAATATCAAAGATGTGTTTTTGTATTTAGTATATAAGTTTTGTAAAGTCAGAGTATCTAACCTGGAGATCTCCTCGAATTTACCTATTTATAGAGATACCTTCTGGAGAGGAAGTCAAGCCTTCCTCTTATTTCGGCGCTGCCCATAAGACTCGGCCCTGCTGAGTGGACGAAGTCCTCTTCTCTCTCCACTCCCTGAAGACTCGGCGACAGTCCTTCTTAGTGGACTTCGTTTCCTAAGATGGAGGAGGATAAGGTCTTCCTTTTATCAAGTCTGGACCGGAAATGGCGGAAGTCCCCTACATTTATGATCCACAACTGCACGTTAAGACTGCTTCTTCCTGATGCTCCTCTCCAGACGGAGTTCCCTCCAGAGGGGATTTCTTATCCAGAGAGTATTAGATAATCCAATCCTTCCATTCCGATTTTATCTTTTATACACGTGTCGACTCCTTATTACGTGACATTTTTAGGCCGCATCAATATAAAAAAAATCTTAACAAACGAACAAACATATTCAATCATGAAATTAATCTGGCCTCATTATGAAAAAGAAAAATTAATATGGCGTAATCCCAAGGGCCAGTCCCTCGGCAACTTTTTAATTTGATTTCCCTGGGGAAATTACTCGGCATTGCCGAGGGATTTAATTTCCCTCGCCAATTAGCGAAGGATTTTATTTCCCTCGGTGTTTTCCCTCGCCCAATATACCCCTCGCCCCGTCCCTCAGCATTTTTTCGAGGGATTTCTTCCCTCGCGAAATTCCCTTGGTACTAGGGCCAAAATTTGTAGTGTCAACTTCGTATTCTAATTTTTCTCTCACCAAAATTCAATTTTAAATTTTAAGTACACTATGATCAATTCTATGACATTGACAAAGTGGGATTGCTCAAGTGGTTAGAGCACCACTACCTAGGCCTTAGGTCCTGGGTTCGAGTCATGGGGAGGAAAAAAAGGGATGGGTATTTAACTTCCATCCATCAATTCTATGACATTTAATTTCCCGAATTTTATATTCTAATGTCTCAATTAATTATTAATAAAACAAAAACCAATTTTTCCAACAAAATTTTAAAATTCCAATTTCGAATTTTTTTAATTCTAAAACAAACATTCCTAGGGGAGCACTATCTATAGTCTATACCTCGTAGATATGAAAGATAATTAATTGACGTACATTTGGTGATTTAGA
Source organism: Galeopsis tetrahit (assembly GCA_963675135.1). Lineage (NCBI taxonomy): Eukaryota > Viridiplantae > Streptophyta > Magnoliopsida > Lamiales > Lamiaceae > Galeopsis > Galeopsis tetrahit. Next base: position 34,559,700 of record OY776127.1, read on the forward strand.
TTAGCATTTAGGTGAGTTAGATTAACACTTAAAATTAAATATTTATATCTTCACCAACTTTTGACGTTATATTATCAAGTTGGACGATGTTTATCGCCAAACCAAATAATTTAATAAATTCTTGTTGAAAGTGGAATTCCTTGCTAGCAAAGTGGGAAATAAAGAAAAGTGTGTTTGGATAAGGCTAAGTGTTTAAGACAAATGTGCCAAAGTTTATGTTTAAGAATGTTTGTTGGCCAAATTGTGGAAAAACAATTGGATGTCGGGCGTGTTGGATGTGGTGTTAATTAAAGAATAATTTTAAAATATTTAATAAAATTAAAGTATAGTACTATGAATTTGTAATAATTTTCAAATATTAATAAATTAAAGTAAAGTGAATTTGTAATAATTATACATAAGCATTGAATTATGTCCACTAACGATTTTTTAAATCGTCCGTGGGCTAAGCAATTTTTTTTTTTAATTGTTTTGTTGAAGCAATTTATATATATAAATTTCCCCATCCAAGCACATATTTTTCACAATTTTTTTTTTATGAAATCCTTCCAACATAAAAATATAGATAATTGAAGTAAATTTAAGGCAAAAATGTGCAGTTCAACTCGGGTCAAATTTAAGTGAAATATTTTTATTTTGCTCCTTTGTATTATTTTAGTACATTATCAAAACTATGCTACTATAAGATCAAAGCATTGTTAGTATAAGATCAAATATGTACTATTATAAGTTTAAAAATATTCTGAACATTTAGATTGTGTTTGGATATGAGAATTTGATTTGAGGAGGTATTTCAAATGAAATAATTTAAAAATAGATGGATTTCAAATGACATGGTTTTAGTGGGGATTTAAAATCCTCTCAATTTTAACTAAAACTTGTGAGAGGAAAAATCTAAGTATTTGAAATCCATTCATAATCCAAACAAGTGAAGAGGATTTGGAGGATGAATTTAAAATTCATAGATCAAATCCCTCCATCCAAATGGAGCCTTAGGTTGTGTTTGGATGAGGGGATTTGATTTTAAGCGGCATTTGAAATGAATGTATTTAGAAATACATGATTTCAAATGATATGGTTTTAGTGAGAATCCTCCCAATTTTAACATGCTGAGTATTTGAAATCCATTCATTTAATTTTTAATCCAAATAAGTGGAGTGAATTTGAATTGTGAATTAAAAATTTATAGATCAAATCCCTCCATCCAAATGTAACCTTAGTTATTTGAACGAATTTACTAGATTATTTTTAAATTTGTAGTAGTAGTCGTTTATTTTTATAGTAATAATATTTAACATTGTATTACACTCAAAAAAAAAAAAAAAAATTTAACATTGTATTAAACCATCTACAGATTTTTTGGTGATCTGAAACTGAGATTATGACCTGGGAATTTAAAAAAATTGTCTTAATTTAAAATATATTTTATAGGTAAAATATTTATGTTGTTTCATCTACTTTCCTAATTTCCCAAAATCTGTTGAATATCCTACCAAACACTTGGTGGATAATGATTATTTCTCGAGAAAAATAAGATAAAATTTGTTTAGACCCTAACTCTACCACATTTGGATGAACTTGAAGTTAGGTGATGTATAATGAGGTGCTTCTGTCATACATCAGCTGTACACACCCAGCCACGGAGCTACGTAGTGGCCAATAAAAAGGTATGGAATATAAAAGAATAAAGAAGAAAACCTAAAATCATAAGTTCACAAGTCGAGCCAAAGGCCGGAGTGCCGTTAAAACCTTGCCTAGGAAAACCCTCCTTAGGAACAAAACCCAGGCGAAGGAAAAAGATAAACTCCTCTAACAATCAATGTCTGTAAAAGACGGCACTATGCCAAATTCTGCTTTTAACAGCAGGTGAATAACAGCGGTTTTTTTAAAAACCGCTGTTAAATCTTTAAAAACCGCTGTCATAAGCTTATTTTTTCAGAACCGCTGTCATATGTATGATTTGTGCGCTGATAGATAGCGGTTTATAGTAACCGCTGTCATATGTTTTAGTTTAGCGCTGTAATAGCTAAAATCGAAAAAATCTAATAAAATTAAATAAAATTTGAAATATATTATCAATATTATCTAAATTATAAAAAAATTAAAATAAAAAAACTTTAAAAAATCAATTAAAATCTATTTTAAAAAAATTCAAATAAATCTTCAAAAGTAATTACTCAAAATTTTATTTGATTATTTGATATTTTTAAAATTTTATTTAGTTTTACTTGATTCTTAAAGAATTTATTTTTTTAATTTATTTAGTGTTACAGTTTTTTTTTTATTGATTAGTTTTTATATTTTAATTAGTTTTTATTTATATATATATATATATATATATTTTAAGATTGAGTGGATTTTTATAATATTTTAAGTTTTTCCTATATATTAGCGTGTATATATATATATTAATATTAACCAAAATTAAGAAACCTAATACTAGCCCACTTCGCCCACGTTCTGTTGATAATTTATAACTCCATTGAATTTTCCAATATTTTGAAGTAAAATATTCTGCTCCCTCTTGCCAAGAATCTCTCCTATTATACCGAATTCGCCTCCACCGCTACTCGCATTCTCGCGTCCCTTGCAAGATTTTATCCATTCTTATTGCAGCTGCTAGATCCTCCATTTTTCCTTCGGTACTAAATTGCACCACTCCTACGTTTCGATTCGCGGTTATATAATTATAATTTATAATTGGGATTGCATTGTTGAGAAATTCAGTTTTAACCCTATATATGCAGGAAAGATGAGGGGGTTTTCATTGTTTTTCTTTCCCTGTAGTTCGAACGTGAAAAGTACGTGGGAGACATGGAAATTGTGTAAACGCGGCTGTTTTTCGGGAATAAGGAAGCTCGGATCCTCGTTTTGGGACTTGACAATGCCGGGATAACCACAATTATTCTTTGGATGTTTAAGTCATTTTGGCCTTCCCATTTTATGTAATTGTGTCTTATTGATTGTTATGATCTTCTTTTTCTCAATTTATATTTTTCACAGATGGGTGAAGTAGTCTCCACCATTCCAAGTAAGTACTATTTGTTATTTTTAGTTTCCACTTTTTTTTGATATTATAAATATAATCTATCTTGATAATTGCATTTTAATGTCAAACTTAATTTATTAGCCAGTCACTTTGAAGAAAATGCAGGACTATATATTTTAGATCATTCTTGTTCTCTAATGGTTATTTGAGTTTGCTCCCTATTCTTAAGTTTATTTTGTGTTGCTACTTTTAGCTGTAAATTTTTTGAGTTAATGGAATTGTGTTGACAATGCGCCATACTAAACCGTCTATACCTATTTTCAGTAAGGGAAAAAACATATTTTATTTTTCTTTAACATGCCTTTTTTTCTTACAGCAATTGGGTTCAATGTGAAAACTGTGCATCATAACAACATAAAGTTTTTAAAGTTTGGAATCTAGATATACCTAATGTCTACATTTCCCAGGTTAATACTGTTGTATGTTATTTGATTAGATTTGTTGCATACTGTTCTGTCAATAATTGTTGCTTCTCATTTTCTTGTCTTTGATATTTTATGAATACTGATATTATCATTCTAACTAACAAATGAAATTTATTATAACTACGTGGAAATTGAAATACTTAGTGCTAGTCCCCATTAACCATTTACATTAGTTCAAGGATTTGAGTTGAAGCCTAGATAACACTTAAAGTTACTTGTTGCGACCTTCTAATTTTTCTACCAATGCCCCTAGCTAGTTGCAGTAATGCATTATATTGGTTCTTTTCTATTTTATCTTGTGTTCTAGCTTTCAACTAGCTATAGAAGTCTTAATTCAGCTATTAATAATTGAATATTGTGCGTGCAGTGCTAATATATTAATCTATTTTAGCTGGAGTTTTTTTGTTTGAAAAATTGTGTTTTATTTTTATGAATTTAGCAAACAAAAAATTTAGATTTTTTTTAAATATTGGATATTTATAACAGCGGTTAAAAACCGCTGTCGTAGCTAATAAAATCGTTGTCATAAGTAATAATAGAACATCGGTTTTGAAGGAATCACAGCAGTTAAAAACCGCTGTAGTAAATCCAAACAACAGCGGTTCATAACCGCTGTCATAGCTAATAAACCCGCTGTCATAGCTACTAAACCCGCTGTCATAGATATAATAAGGGGTTAAAACTGAGCACATACAACATCGGTTTTGAAGGAATAACGGCGGTTAATAACCGCTGTTGTATATAGATACAACAGCGGTTCATAACCGCTGTCTATCAGCGCACCCCTTTTACAGTGCTTTGTACCACAGCGGTTGCTGATATCCATTTACAGCAGTTAAAAACCGCTGTCTATCAACTTATTTGGCATAGTGCGGTATACACATATTTATGCAAGAAAGAAAGTAAGAAATCTGGGGGATAGCCCCTCCAAATGCAGTTGATCTTCGTCTTGGCCACTGCGTCAGCCGCCTGGTTGGCCTCTCTAAAAGTGTGAGAATACCGAATGTGCATTTCTGTAGTAAGTGGATGAACCTGACTCCGGAGACCCTGCAAACACCAAGGGACAGAAGGAGTAGAGCTCATCAAAGTGCTAACTGTCAGACTGGAGTCCGACTCGATCCATAAGAACCGCCACCCTTGGGCATGAGTATACTGAATAACAATGAGTGTCGCTGCTAACTCTGCCTCAAAAGGAAAACCCCAACCAACCTCTTGGGCAATAGCCGCAACAAAGAATCCCCTGAAGTTCCTAAACACCGCCCCTGCATGCAAACTACATGGAGAGGATGTTGCACTGCCGTCTGTGTTGATCTTGTACCAATCCGGATCCAGGGGGATCCATCTAACAGACGAACCCTGTCGAGTCGGCTTGTGCCTGCCTAAAACACCAAGAGACCTGACAATCAAGAGATCCCGAACTGAACCGTCAGCATAACCCCGAGAGATGCTATTGGCTTCCCTAATACTAGCAACGATCTGCGCCATACATCGTCTGACAGAAGTGGAGACCCCATCAAAGACTACCCTGTTCCGTAGAGCCCAAATAGCCCAAACTGTAGTGACAAATGCCGCTCTCCATAACTCCAAGGACTGCGGACCCAACCGAACTCGAGTAGCCTGGAGGAAGATATCAAGACCACGGAGCTACGTAGTGGCCACAGGGCTAAGGGTCCTGTATTTTGGTAATTTCACACTTATTAATATTATGGGCTAATCCCCCGTAAAAAAAAATATTATGGGCTAATCTTTTGTGAAATATTGCATATATGCATTTCAGTCATTCACACTCACATTCTTTATAAATACACCCAGTGACAGTTCAACTCACATTATTTATAAATACACTCACTGACAGTTCAATTCACACTCATGTTTTTTATAAATACACCCACTAGCATAAATATTTTTTTATAAATACACCCACTAGCAGAAATTGTACTTAGTCGTCTTCTCCGAGCAGTTTTCGGCCACCCGAGGCCGCGGTCGAACGCTGCAATTTACGACGGCCTTAATCTTTAAATGTTTTCTATTTCTTTAAATATTCTTTAATTATTATTATGGATCGAGGTTATTTTATATTACTACGTGCAATAATATATGTTACTATATGTTATAATGTGAGTTACTTAATTAATAAAAATTCTAGAAAAAAATACTACATAAAAGAATCGGTATTACTATATAAAAAATTATATGTTACTACATACTTCAGTTTGAATTACTACATTAACTATGCGTTTGTTACTATATGTAACTTTATCAAATGATTTGCATTACAACATGGTTATTGTGTTTACTACATGCGATAGTATATGTTACTACGTATTATAATGTGAGTTACTACATTAACAAAAACACTAGAAAAAACGGGTTACTAAATAAAAGAATTTCTATTATTATATAAAATAGTTTGTGTTATTACTACATAAAATAATGTGTGTTACTACATATTACAATTTGAATTACTACATTTAATATCCCGCGTTCGGCAATAAAATAAAAGATAAAAAAATCACAGAAATTGACAAAATAAACGGGTTAATTTTTTTTTGTCAAAATTAGAACACAAGCGGGCCAGTTGACAAATAAATTAAGAATTAACCCAAATGAATTAATGGTGGCCCAATAATATATATTTTCAGCCCATTGACTTAATAAGTCAATATTTTCAGCCCAGTTGACTTAATGAGTCAATATTGCATGTATGCAATATTGCATATAAGTTTTTGTGTAATATTAATATCTGTTTCATTATTACTGGCACATTTTTAATATGAAAATAACCTAAAAAAATTAATATCTACAACAATATCATTTTTTTGTTAAATTATCACTTATTTTGAGTCTACATTTTATCCTACATCTCACTAAATTAATTTTATATTGGAAAATATCACTTTTGGTCACCCAAGTTTACCCCTAGATTTGGTCACCCACATATACTTACTATCAAAATTGATCACTCACTTATTAATTTTTATCAAAATTGATGCTCCTGGTAGGAGAAAGAGTTTTAAGCCGCTATTTTATATTTTTTTTCATCATTTTTTCTTTTTTAATTCCTAAAATCCAATTTTTTTTTTTTCAATTTTTACTGATGATAACGATTTCTAAACTATAAACGTAAATTTGACATGGGTCTAAAGGTTTAGGTATATGGGTTAAATTGTTTTGTTTCCATTTTTATTCTTTTTTGTTTTATATGAAGATGAAAAAAAAATGAATCAACAATTTTTACATTTTTCATGGTGGTAAAATGGTAGATGGTCGTTATAGGCATTATGTTATGTAAGGTGTTAGGATTAATGCAATATTGGATGTCATCTAATTCTATCTATCAGAAGAGTTGCTATTGTTCTGATCTTGGAGTTCAGCAAAGTTGAGTTAAGGAGTAATTCAACTGATAAGGTTTAGTGGTCTTATTAGGAGTCAACTAATCTGAAATTATTGAGCTTGGACAACTCTGCTGATGAGTTTGGACAACTATGCTTATGAGCTTGGACAACTCTGCTGATGAGTTTGGACAACTCTGCTTATGAGTTTGGACAACTCTGCTAGACAAGTTATCTGACGTCAGTTCAGGAGAGTTGGGGGCCAAGTCTGCTGAAGACAAGTCTGCTGAGACAAGTCTGCTTAGCCAAGTCTGCTGAGACAAGTCTGCTTAGACAAGTCTGCTGAGACAACTCCGCTGAAGTCTAGATTTTCAGAGTTAGTTAATTCTGGTTTTTCTGTTAGTTAGTTAGTTGGTTAGTGGCGGTTATCCAATGCATTGTACATCTATAAATACACCATCTAGTGCATAGGTTGTGGGTTACTGAATTTGAGAGTTTTGAGAGATCAAGCTTAGTGAAACTTGTAATCTGTAACTTTCATATTGTGATTAGTGAAGAGAGCCTTCTATCCTCCGTGGACGTAGATCATTTGATCGAACCACGTAAATCCCGTGTTTTTCTTTGAGTTCTTTATACGTTTCAATTCATTGCGTTTCTAGTTGTCTTGATTTATCATTTGTAAGGAGTTGCTTTGTGAATACAATTCCGTAACAATTGGCGCCGTCTGTGGGAAGTCGAAGATAAAGTCAAGAATCAGAAATGGGCTCTGTGAAGTTGGAGATAGAGAAATTCAATGGTAAGACAGATTTTGGCTTATGGAAAGCCAAGATGAAGGCTCTGCTGTCACACCATGGGCTGAAAGAGGCCCTTACTCCTCTTGACCCCGCTGCATCCGATGCAGACCAGGCCAAGAAAGAAGAGCTTATGGAAAAAGCTTACAACATTGTTGTCCTGAGTTTGGGAGACAATGTGTTCAGGGAAGTTATGAAGGAGAAGGATGTTGCTGCTGTATTTGAGACCCTTGATGATCTGTATTTGACACAATCTTTGTCAAACCAGATGTTTATGGAGAGGAAGCTCAACAATTTCAAGATGACAAATGATAAGACCCTTGATGAGCAGTTAATAAAGTTCATGCAAGCTGTTGATGATCTTGAAAATGTTGGAGTCACCTTAGATGATCACAAGAAGTCTTTTCTACTATTGGAGTCCATACCACCTTCATATGATAGCTTCAAGGATGCTTTGCTGATTACCAAGGAGGGTAAGGCAAAATTCAAAGAAGTCTTGTCCATTCTGAAAACTAAGAGTTTACATGTAGCAAACTCAACCAAGAAGACCAAGAACCAAGCTGAGGGTCTTAATATCAAACTCAAGAATGACAAGAAAGGAGGGCAAGGCAAGAAGTTTCATGCCAAGCCAAATCAAAAGAAGAATGGGTTTGTAGCCAAGAGCAGAGCTTGCTACAAATGCCATAAAGAAGGACATTTCATTAAAGACTGTCCTGAGCATAAGAAGTCTACTGATCCTGCCAAAGCTGATGTAGCAGAGGCAAAAGGATATGATAGTGCAGAAGTCATGAGCATAACAGATAGCAAACTTGTTAATGAATGGGTGTTGGATTCTGGATGTTCATTCCATATGTGTCCCACCAAATCTTGGTTTCAAAACCTGGAAATGATGGATGGTGGATCAGTTCTGTTGGGTAATGATGAAAGCTGCAATGTGAGGGGTATTGGCACTGTGAGGGTGAAGATGTTTAATGATAAACATGTGATCCTGACCAATGTCAGATTTGTTCCAGATTTGAAGAGAAACCTTATATCTCTTGGCACACTAAATGCTTTGGGTTATGAATTCAAGACTGAAAAAGAATGTTTGTTTGTCACCAAAGCTGATAGAATAGTGATGCAAGGGAAGAAGTCTAATGGTCTATATTCTTTAATTGGTGAGACAATCACAGGTGCTGCTGATATTACCATGAGTTCTGGAGATGCTATGCTTTGGCATAAGAGGCTGGCACATGTGGGTGAGAAAGGTCTGATGGAGTTATCCAAGAAGGGGGCATTCCACCAGAAGACATTCAAAAGCCTGGAGTTCTGTGAGCAGTGCATTCTTGGGAAGGCCAAGAAGAAGTCATTCCAGAAGGGTGAGCACACTACCAAGGAGCTGCTGGATTATGTTCATTCAGATGTCTGGGGGCCATCAAGGACTGAAACCATTGGTGGAGGTAAGTATTTCATGTCAATTATAGATGACTATTCTAGAAAAGTTTGGGTGTTCATTCTCAAACAGAAGAGTGAGGCCTTTACAAAATTCAAAGAATGGCTACTTGAGATAGAGAACAAGAAAGGAAAGTCCTTAAAACATTTGAGGACAGATAATGGCCTTGAGTATCTATCAGCTGAATTCAATGAATTTTGTAAAGAGAAGGGCATTACTAGACATAGAACTGTCCCTCTTAATCCACAGCAAAATGGATTAGCAGAGAGAATGAATAGAACTATTCTAGAACGGGTCAGATGCATGTTAGCTGATGCTAAATTACCTAAAAGCTTTTGGGGAGAAGCTGTATGTACTGCCTGTTACTTGATAAACAAAACTCCCTCATATGCTTTAGAAGGTAAAACCCCAGATGAGATCTGGAATGGCAAGTTGTCTGATTATTCAAAACTTAAAGTGTTTGGATGTCAGGCATATGCACATATTAGACAGGATAAGCTTGAGCCAAGGGCTCTGAAATGTATATTCATTGGCTATCCAATAGGTGTCAAGGGCTATAGACTGTGGTGCCTTGAACCGGGTCATAAGAAAGTGATAATCAGCAGAGATGTTGATTTTAATGAAAAGGTAATGGGATATCCTCAAAATGGAAACTCCCATGACCTAGATGGAAGAATTGTAAATGAGTCTGAAGAGAGTTTCTCAGCTGAGGTGGAGTTTCCCACATCAGGAGAGTTGACCCCAGAGGAGGTGGACAACTTTGTTGATACAGGAGACAACACCCCTGATGAGGTTGTTCCAGAACAGGTCCCAGAAGATGATCCAGAAGATCATTCAGAAGATGAGGCCATGGAGGACAACCCTGCTGATCTGAGAAATTACAGCCTTGCAAGAGATAGGCTCAGGAGGCAGATTCACCCCCCATCTAGGTTTGGTCAGGCTGATCTTGTGTCATATGCTCTGATCACAGCAGAAGAGGTGGAGCATTATGAGCCAAGAAACTATAAGGAAGCTATCACCAGTCCTGAAAGAGAGCAGTGGATAGAAGCCATGTCAGAAGAGTTGCAATCCTTAGAGAAGAATGAGACCTGGATCCTTGTGGAGAAGCCAGACAACCAGAAGTTGGTCAGCTGTAGATGGCTGTTCAAGAAGAAGCTTGAAGTTGGATTTGGTGGTGCTAGAGAGCAGATCAGATTCAAGGCTAGGTTGGTGGCAAGAGGATTCACACAAAGAGAAGGCATAGACTTCAATGAGGTATTCTCTCCTGTTGTTAAACACTGTTCAATAAGATTACTTTTGTCTAAGGTTGCTCAAGATGATCTTGAGTTACATCAGCTAGATGTTAAAACTGCATTCCTACATGGAGAACTAGCTGAAACAATATATATGCATCAACCAGAAGGGTTTATCATGCCTGAAACTCAAAGTAAGGTATGCTTGCTTAAGAAATCATTGTATGGGCTCAAGCAGAGTCCTAGACAATGGTATAGAAAGTTTGATACATTCATGCTTTCTATTGGTTTCTTAAGAAGCAAATATGATGGATGTGTATATATTGGTAAACAAGATTATCTAGAGAGCACCTATCTACTGATCTATGTAGATGATATGTTAATAGCTAGCAAGAGTATGAGAAAGATTACCCAGCTGAAGCAGCAGCTGAGTAGCAAGTTCGAGATGAAGGATTTGGGTGAAGCCAAGAGAATATTAGGCATGGATATTCTCAGAAACAGGAAAGCAGGGAAGCTGTTCTTGTCCCAGAAAGGTTACATCCAGAAGGTGTTGAGAAGATTCCTTATGCACCAGTCCAGACCTGTTAGTACCTCATTTGGCCAGCAATTTAAGTTATCAGCCAAGCAATCTCCTCAAACAGCTGAAGAGAAGAAGCAGATGCTTACTGTTCCATATGCAAATGGAGTTGGAAGTCTCATGTATGCTATGGTTTGTAGCAGACCAGATCTTGCCTATGTTGTTAGTATGGTGAGTAGGTTCATGGGAAATCCAGGAAAGCTACATTGGGAAGCTTTGAAGTGGATTCTAAGATATCTGAATGGTTCAGAAGACTTAGGATTATTGTTTGAAAAATCAGTTGATACCAAGAGACCTTTGATTGGATTTGTGGATTCTGATTTTGCTGGAAACATAGATACAAGGAAGTCTTTATCTGGTTATGTGTTTACATTGTATGGCACTGCTATCACCTGGAGAGCAGCTTTACAATCTATGGTGACCTTATCCACAACAGAAGTTGAATACATAGCCTTAACAGAAGCTGTGAAGGAAGCAATGTGGTTGAAGGGCATTCTGAGAGATTTTGGCATATTTCAGAAAAGTGTTCCTGTGCTGTGTGATAATCAGAGTACAATTCATCTAGCAAAACATCAAGTGTTTCATGAGAGGTCAAAGCACATTGATGTGAAGTTACACTTTGTTAGAGACATCTTGGAGAAGAGCATTGTTGAAGTTCAGAAGGTAGCTTCAGAAGAGAATGCAGCTGATATGTTAACTAAGGCATTACCTAGCAATAAGTTCAACCATTGCATGGAGTTGGTAAACCTTAGCACCTGGGATGTTCATTAAGAAGAGAATGGACAAACAGCCTTGAGGAGGGCTGGGAAGAAGGCAATCTTGCATTAAGGTGGAGAATTGTTAGGATTAATGCAATATTGGATGTCATCTAATTCTATCTATCAGAAGAGTTGCTATTGTTCTGATCTTGGAGTTCAGCAAAGTTGAGTTAAGGAGTAATTCAACTGATAAGGTTTAGTGGTCTTATTAGGAGTCAACTAATCTGAAATTATTGAGCTTGGACAACTCTGCTGATGAGTTTGGACAACTATGCTTATGAGCTTGGACAACTCTGCTGATGAGTTTGGACAACTCTGCTTATGAGTTTGGACAACTCTGCTAGACAAGTTATCTGAAGTCAGTTCAGGAGAGTTGGGGGCCAAGTCTGCTGAAGACAAGTCTGCTGAGACAAGTCTGCTTAGCCAAGTCTGCTGAGACAAGTCTGCTTAGACAAGTCTGCTGAGACAACTCCGCTGAAGTCTAGATTTTCAGAGTTAGTTAATTCTGGTTTTTCTGTTAGTTAGTAAGTTGGTTAGTGGCGGTTATCCAATGCATTGTACATCTATAAATACACCATCTAGTGCATAGGTTGTGGGTTACTGAATTTGAGAGTTTTGAGAGATCAAGCTTAGTGAAACTTGTAATCTGTAACTTTCATATTGTGATTAGTGAAGAGAGCCTTCTATCCTCCGTGGACGTAGATCATTTGATCGAACCACGTAAATCCCGTGTTTTTCTTTGAGTTCTTTATACGTTTCAATTCATTGCGTTTCTAGTTGTCTTGATTTATCATTTGTAAGGAGTTGCTTTGTGAATACAATTCCGTAACATAAGGGGATATGTAGATTATTTTGACTGTGTTGATGCTGATATGTTTGGGTTAATTGAATAAGTAAAAAGGTTAATCCCATCATTTGAGAGTCTATATTTCCCGATGCACATGACATATTTGATGTACATTTAACTCAATTATGAATTGATTTATTATCATCTCATTGTTGTGGTTGGTTTACTTTTCATTTTAATTATGAATTGATTGTTGTTGGTTTACTTTTCATTTTATAGGTTGTGCTTGTTGTTACTTACATTAAAAGAAACAAAGTGACAAGTGGTTAATCAAAAGGAACAAGCTAAGAAAAATAACAAAGGAAAAGCAAGTGAGAGTGACAAAGGTGACAAGCTTAGTCAAATTATGGTGGTCATGTACTAGTTTGATATACTCTATTTTTATAATTATGATGTGTAGTTCTATGGTTGAAAATTATTCAAACTCTATGTCTTTTGTACTCTGTTTTTTAGATTTGAATTTTTGAATAATATTTAAATTACTGGTAAAGATTAATGGTAAAAAATTCTCTAAAATTATCAATTCATATTAAAAATATTTCAGAAACTTTCTTTTCCTTCTTTCTTTTCTATTCTAGGTATTTTTTCTTGATACATTAATTAAAAAATAGGGGTTTAGGGTTTATAATTTATGAATTAAAAGAGGGGAAATAGTGTAAAAGAAAATTAGATGTTAACACTCTTTCTCCATTAGTGAATAACAATAAGAATTCACTAACAACAACATCAATTTTGATAAAAAGGAATAATTGAGTGACTAATTTTGATAGTGACTAAATGTGGGTGACCAAATGTGAAAAAAGGTAAACTTGAGTGACCAAAAATGATATTTTCCCTTTAATATTTTACTAAATCCTCCTTACATCTCACCAAATCACCCAAAATGTCCCTCTTTTATTTGACCCCACACCATTAAATTCACTTTTCATGAAAAGTGAGTCGGTCAAAATGTTAAAGTTATCATAGGATGGAGAGAGTATTTAGTAACTTCTACCAAAACATAACAAGAGTCAACTTATTCGATCAATTTAATTTAATGGAATGTGACGTATTAACAATTTTACCATGTGGAATTTTAATAAGTATAATGAGTACCACAATTTTATCTTCATAATAATATTAATCGAGCACGTGCCAAAAAATTCTTGCTCCCTTACTTTTTTTTTGAACAGTAAAGGAAATTTTTATATCAACACGGGTATACGGGGTACCCAACCTATATACAAAGATCTATGTTACATGTTTGCCGCCTATTCCTCGTGCAATTTACTCAATGATGCACTGAAACGGATCATGAAACCAAGTTGAAACAGATGAATTTGGAACCAATAATTTTTGCCCTCCAACCCACGTCCATAAATTTATTTTTATGTTCTCCAGAGCCTTCTTAGTGTTTTGACGTTCCTCCGTAAATCTTCTGGCATTACGAATTTTCCATAGTTCCCAAATGATACATAACCAGAGACTAGACATGAATTCTTGCTCCATGACTATGTAGAACCTATGCGTGAAAAGTAAAAAACACTGAATCTAGTCTACTAATTTGAGTTTTTTTTACTGTAGTCAAATAATTATACAAACCGACTACTGTAGTCAGTATGTCGAATTGCGCCACATGACGTCGTATGAACCTGCTACCTTTTATACAGGTTTAATTTAATTAAACCATCCTTTAAATTGTATTTTGATATTTACAATATTACCCTTCTTTAATAAAAATTAAATTAATTTTAAAAAAATATCTTAAAGAAACAAATTAAAATTATTGTATATTTTTTTAAGGGTAAAATTATTGTATATTGAAATTTGATTTTTGATCGGATGAAATTGAAATTAGGTTTTTTTCCTTCAGTCGTTGTCTCTTTCACCTCCCCCTCGACGTCCGTCCCGTCGCTGCCACCGTCACACGAAGCTATCGCTGCTAGCGTTGCACGAAAATATCAAGCTTGTTTGTTTAATTTATGCTCGATTTCTTGGATTCTACTGTAGACAAGTAAAATTCAATTAATTTGGGCCTCCAAAGCCCAACAAATCAAGATGGGCCTTTAAAGCCCAATAAATCAAGTCGGACCCCTAAAGCCCAACAAATCCAGTCGGGCCTCTGAAGCCCAGTAAATCAAGACGGGCCTCTAAAGTCCAACAAATTCAAATCGGTTCTCTGAAGTCCAATAAATTAAGACGGGCCTCTAAAGTCCGATAAATCAAACTGCGTCCAAATCTAGTATTTTGAGCCCATCAAGCAATTCAGCCCAACACCAAGTTGTATATAAGATTTGACTAAGTCCTAACTACTTAGCACAAATATCTCCAGCCCATCAAATTTATCCCATAAAAGCCCTAGGTTCTACACCTATAAATAGAGGCCTCATTTCATTCATTTCAGAATCAAGAAATCAGAAGCATATAAGGCTTCTAAAATTCTCTGGGGAGATTTTAGAGTCTTCTTCAACCCACATTTTTAATAAAAATATGTTTACCTTATTTTTATCACCTTCTTTATTTGCATATTTGCAGGTGTTTAAATTTATGTGTTTACAAATTGGCACGCCCGGTGGGACTATCTCTACCTCTCATCTCTACTCTTCAAACAAATCAAGTCACGACGATGGCGCTAATCAAGATTAAGATCAAGAGAGGCGTTGCATCCGGATCAGTTGACGTCGACTTTGAAGACGTAAACGTAGTCACGAGGAGTATGTCAAGAAGCTCCAAGTCATCCGCTTCTTCAGAGAAGGCTACGGTAGAGGGTCCACTACACAACACTTTGAATGAGGAGAAAAGTGCATCATGTTCTCCTACTCATTCCACGACTAGAACATTAGATTCAAGTACAACTTCAACCATGGTGACAAATACCACGACTGTTGAGGAGCAATTGGCAAGCTTGACTAGAGCTATAGAAGGACTCACGAAACATGTCCAAGAACATGATGCTCAGATTGCTAAGCTAATGAGCAATGCAAACAAAGCGGAGTCAGGTCGAGAAAAAGAAAAGCGAGTCGAGGGGCATGATGTGGAGATGTCTGGTGATCGTCAACAGATGGAAAATTACCCAACTCTTAAGGAGTTACAAGTTTCTCCCGATGGTTTGGTGCCCGTTGACCGATTAAAATAAATTATACTTAGGGAGATCAAGGATAAATTCGAGGAAAATCCTAAGTCTTCATTCACCTACAGCAAACCTTACACGAAGAGGATTGACGGTTTGAAGATGCCAGCTGGTTATCAACCTCCGAAGTTGCAGCAGTTCGATGGCAAGGGTAATCCAAAGCAACATATTGCTCACTTCGTGGATACCTGCAACAATGTCGACACGTATGGAGATCATTTGGTGAAGCAATTCGTGTGCTCTTTAAAGGGCAATGCGTTCGATTGGTACATCAATTTGGAGGCCAGTACGATAGACAGTTGAGAGCAAATGGAACAAGAATTTCTCAATCGATTTTACAGCACTCGTAGAACGGTTAACATGCTTGAATTGACGAACACTCGTCAATCAAAGGAAGAGCCGGTGATCGATTACATAAATCGATGGAGAAATCTAAGTCTAAATTGCAAGGATAGATTGACTGAAGCTTCAGCTATCGAGTGTGCATCCAAGGAATGCAGTGGGGTCTTCGATAAATCCTTCACGCAATTCGACCAAGATCATTCGAGGATTTGGCTACTAAGGCTCATGACATGGAGTTGAGCATGTCTACAAGTGGATTTGAAGGGCTGCTATCTCAAGAGTGTGGGCAAAGGAAAACGAGTTTGAAGGAGTTGCAACGAAAGCAATATCCATTTCTAGACTTAGACATCCCCAGAATTTTCGATGACTTGATCAAGAATGATCTCATTGAACTACCATAAATGAAACAACCTGATGAGGCTGGGCGAACGGACGACCCCAAATATTGCAAGTACCATCGATTGGTAGGACATCCAACCCAAGACTGTTTTATACTTAAAGAGAAAATTATGCAGCTAGCCAGAGAAGGGAAGATTTTGCTAGAAGAAAGTGAAACAACGGTGAATCACGTCATAGTTGAGGACAATCAAATTAAGGAAGTTTATGCAAATGGCGCCTACAAATTGATTTCTGAAGACGGCATATACATTTGTCCCATGAACAGAATGTTTTTGAAACGATACTACGCGTAATTAAAAAAAAGTATGCTCCATAAATGCACGAGCCTAAACTGCTTGTTGCTCCAAAAACGCATGAGCCTAAACTGCTTGTTGCTCCAAAAACGCATGAGCCTAAACTACTTGTTGCTCCATAATGCACGAGTCTAAACTGCTTATTACTCCTGGTCCGCATGAGTCTAAATTGTGTATGACAACAACTAAAGGTAAATACATGTGGTTAAACTATTAACTTACTCCACCAAAGGCATTTTAATTGGTTAAATAATTAAATTCATACTTTGTCAAAAGTAGTTAAAAATTAGTCACTCTTGGCCCACATGTGGGAAATCATTTGAAAGTAATTCGCAATTCATCCACATCAAAGACAAACGTTCTTGTGAACGAAATGCGAGGGTGCAATTTGTAGATAAGAAAAATTCAATTAATTTGGGCCTCCAAAGCCCAACAAATCAAGATGGGTCTCTAAAGCCCAATAAATCAAGTCGGACCCCTAATGCCCAACAAATCTAGTCGGGCCTCTGAAGTCCAGTAAATCAAGACGGGCCTCTAAAGTCCAACAAATTCAAATCGGGTCTCTGAAGTCCAATAAGTTAAGACGGGCCTCTAAAGTCCAATAAATCAAATCGGGTCCAAATCTGGTATTTTGAGTCCATCAAGCAAATCTGCCCAACACCAAGTTGTAGATAAGATTTGACTAAGTCCTAACTACTCAGCACAAATATCTCCAGCCCATCATATTTAGCCCATAAAAGCCCTAGGTTCTACACCTATAAATAGATGCCTCATTTCATTCATTTCAGAATCAAGAAATCAGAAGCATTCAAGGCGTTAAAATTCTCTGCAGAGATTTTAGAGTGTTCTTCAGCAATCGGAGGAACTTCAAAGGCGTTCTTCGTGCAAAGCGGCGAGAAGCGGTGTTCGAGTGGAGATCAAGGTGCTAAGCCCCTTTGATTCGAGGTTCTTCAAGGTTCTTCGTGGGTCTTCAACGGAAAAGTCCTGAAAAAGTCCCGAAAAAGTCTCGATAAGTCCCGTAAATCAACGTTTGATCCAAAATACGACGTCAAGCCCTTGGATTAACGTTACAAAGTCCCAAGTTCAAGAACAATCTTCAACGTTGTTCATCTCAAAATTCTCTAAATTCAACGTTTAAATCCAAAATACGGCGTTAAGCCCTTGGATTAACGTTATAAAGTCTCAAATTCAAGATCGAAGAGGATTCGACTACGGATCTAACTCCAAAAGCTCAAGAAATTCAAGTGAAGTTAAGCCTTTTCTGCCCTTCTTGATTTGTATTTGCAAAATATGTGTTTATCACTATTCTTGTGCGAATTTCTTTTGTTAAATTTTTGAAAACTAAATTGTGAGCATTTATTTTTATACTCAGTTTTCCCCTAAATTAGGGATTCTAGTTCGTGGGTGTGGGTCTATCAAAATTCTCCAATTTCTAGTTCTAGTATGTATACCCATTCATTTACAAACTGAATTCTATTGATTAGGGATTTTTTCTCCAATTTCTTTGTTTTGGCAAATTGACACTCCCATCATTATGCCATTAAATAGTTGTATTGTTGTGAAACTGAACATATATAATAATACTAGATGCATCTGTAAAGATTCTCTGGATGTCTCGTATTTCTCGAAAAAGTGATTCGATTGATGGGATTTGGTATGAGATCGATGATCTCGATGAGATTGATACTCAAATATTTCTTCTTAGAACGTATTGATTTGACCCCATAAGCGGGACCAGGCATGTTGCCGCCAGAAGCCCGTATTTCTTCTAGAGAATCTTCTAATTGTTCCAAAACAACTAGAAAGAGATTCTTTAACCAGAAAGAATTCGGTGCAGATGTAGGATACCTATCCAGAAGTTTTCGTAACTTAATCATAGATGATGGAATCATCAACTATTTGACCTTTTCGAGCTTTGTCTGTAACTCACTAGAGGCCCGGGAAACAAAGAGAAGATGTGTACGAACGAGATATCCAGCAACAAGAAGAAGGAAAATGATTGAATAGAGGAACTCCTGAACATTTGGCGATCTCAGATGTGTCGATGGTGACTCATTATTTCGATGAATCATTTCTTCGGTGTTTAATTTTCCAACTTTGTGCTTTTACTTGGATTGCAAGAGGGGGCTAGCCCAA
The DNA here is from genome assembly GCA_963675135.1 of Galeopsis tetrahit. Taxonomy (NCBI): domain Eukaryota; kingdom Viridiplantae; phylum Streptophyta; class Magnoliopsida; order Lamiales; family Lamiaceae; genus Galeopsis; species Galeopsis tetrahit. The sequence goes on from OY776127.1 coordinate 34,578,422, forward strand.
GTGTTTTACAAAGTTTTGATCAAATTACATGGAGTTTGGGAGCTCGATGATACAAACCAAAATGAGCATCAAATTACACCCACACATTTCCCATCGCAAACCATATTGCAAAGAGAACCTCAAATGCATTTCTGCAGCTTTCTCATCATACGCCTGCCATGTAGAATTATGTAAAATGGTTACTAATATTGACATATTGAAATAAAAGATGAAATGATTGATTGTTATAGTTTGTACCTTGATTATTCATGGATTCTTTATTGTTCGACATTAGAACTACCATCGTCTTAATTTAAATGAACAAGACAAATAACATAACTAGCAATTTTCCCACAAAATAAGATGCACACCAACTGTTTATGAAAATGACTCAAAGAAAATTCACTTATAATAAAAAAAATTAGAAGACAATATCACACTACCCATGTTTAATCATCCCACAAACATTTCATGAGAAACCCTGGGAGAATTTATTCAAGTGATATTCAAACACAATACGTTCATCACTCTACTGTTGGTCCCTAAACGAGTATCAATGATGAGAAAGTCTAGGGGGGTGAATAGACTTTCAATTTTTTCAAACTTTTTATCGTGCAGATCAGATAAGACGATCAGAAGAGCTATATGCTCTATCGTCTGATGCAAATAAGATGAACTGATCTAGAGTGCTAGTGTGAGCTGAAAATATGTCATCAGTACAAATCATCTATTCCAGCCATAGAAGACATGAGAAGTTAGCCATTATTCCCTATGAAGGACACAAATCATCAATTCCAGCCATAGAAGACATTGATGTAAAGATGTCATTAGTACAAGAAGAGATGTTATCTGTTGTTCAGACAACTATTGAAGTTGGAAAATTGAAGGATGATTTGAAGGAAGCAATGAAGGAATTTTTAGATTCCTATCTGAACTCTAAGATGAGAATTAAGTTGCTCAATCAGAACAGAGATCTTGTTGATGAATCCAAGAAGATGATGTGTGATGAAGTCAACAAAATGGACTCTCATTTTAACTAAGGAATCAAGAAAGCTAAAAAAAGTCTACAGAACGAAGATAGAAATAACTAATGAGCAAAGACAAGAAGCTTATTCACAGATGATGGAAGCAAGAGCCCAGTTACAAGCCATTGCTGATCAAAATCTTGAGTTAAAAAGATTGACTACTCACTTCAAAAATGAGTTTTCATTTACTTCTAAGGGCATGATTGGTATGAGGTAATAGGCTTAAAATGGAATGAACATCCATGGGCCTATTCCTAATCTCATGATTGATATGTTTTTATAAATGGAATTCCGATTCCTTATGGAATGGTGATTCCAAAAAATAAAGAATTTTGATTCCTCTCGATCCCCCTGTCTTTACCCATTCCATTTTGTGTGGAATCAAATTATTTTTATTTTCTAAAAAAAATAAAAAATCATCCCTCATATTTTATTTTTACAAATCTCTCTCTCTCTCTTCTCTCTCTGTGGAAGCAGTCCAGGTGCTAGAAAAGAATATCAGTAATTGAAAAAAAAAATTAAACAATTTATAAATTAGATCTTATAATAATGGTAAAAATGCTCACCATTTGTTTTTTAATGAACAATTATTTATATTTAATTTTATTATTAAAATAAATAACATATTGACTAATTTAATATGTTTTTATAAAATATTTATTAAAGGGTATTTTAGTCATTTGAGATAAACTTTTTACGTTATTTTGCATTTCATTTTATTATATCAATCATGAGAATGGAATCTAGCAAGGAATGATTTTTTAATTACTAGTCAATACCAGTCATGAGAATGATCATTCAAACTTTCATTCCATTCAGACCTTCATTCCATTCATGAGTTCATTCCATTCCGTCATAATTTCATTCAGTCATACCAATCGTGCCCTAAGAAGTTAGAGTATAATGTAGATAGGCTTGAGAAGCTATCTTGTGAGCAATCTTATGAGAAGCTAATAAAGAAGACTTCTGAAAATTTGCAGAAAGCAATGCAAGATGAGCTTACAAAGTTTACTTCAAACTTCACCTTAAGGCATGATGAAGCCAAAAAGGGAAGAGATTGAAGTTGATCAAGCTACTTTATTGGCTTAAGAAGAAAGGAAAAACCAAAGTAATTGAATCAGAAGAGATGATACCAAGGAAGCAGGGAACACTGAAAAGAAAGCTAACCAATGAAGGAAAGCAAAGGTTAGAAGAAGAAAAGATAAAGAAACAGAAGCTTGATGATGTTGAAGAAGCATATGAAAGGATTAAGAAGTCAAAGAAAATCAAAAGATGACAATGTGACTGAAGATGCTCATATTGATTTTCTAATTGATGAAGAGAACAAATGAGAAATGGAAAAAGCTGAAGCAGAAATGGCAAGTTGTTCATTTCATTGTCAGAAGATTTGGAGAGCTGACATCCAGACAAGAAGAGTTCATACAGTTTGAACAATTCATGAATTTTGGAATCACATCATGAAGTTGGCTACATTTTCTGGATATAACATTCTGTCACCAGAAGAGCCAAGATGGAAACTCCAAAGTTAGAATCTGGAATTATAGATTACAATGCTATTAAGTAAGCTGAAGTAATCATTATTAAAAGAGAAGGGATAATAGATCCGGCCACAGCACATGCCAGATATTCATAGAAGACTGCTAGTTGCATTTCAAGCTCCTGAACCAGATGAAGACTAAACCAGAAGAGAAGACCTGAAGACTTTATATTTTGTCTAAGTATTTTTGTAATAATCTTATCTGATCTATTAAATATAAGATGACTTTTGATGAACTAAAAGATGACTAACTAACTAATCAACTAACAACTGATCAAGTAGATTTGACTTCATCAAAAAGGGGGAAATTGTTGGGAGATAAACTCGACCCTTGAAAGATAAGACGATACATATTAGTTTTGATGGCCAAACATAACTTGATAAGATGAGTTAGTGACCTGATTAGTTGAGTAGTCATCTATACTGAAAAGTCATGTTATTAGTTGTTATATTAATTGTCTTTTTATATTTGTAATAGGATTATAAGCTAAGTTTGTATAGAGCTTATATAATATAGTTGATTCATGTAATAGAAGAGTATACTAGATGTATGTAGTTTAGCTTAGTTATACATATAGAACTTAGTCTAAGGCATGAAGACTAGAAGCTGACAAGACAAGACGGGTCAGAACAGACGAGTCGAGTTAGACAAGATGAGTCAAAACTAGACCAGATGACACAAAGAAAAGACATGTTAAGTCTGAAGCCAGAAATTACTAAGTGTCAGAATTCAAAAGAAGTTCAAAGGAAGGATAAAATAATAACTGGAAGTTATAACTGAATAACTGCTTCGAATCAAGAAGGAGTTACAAAGAGCAGTTAAAACAGTTAAGGAATTTATTAAGTTGGTTATGATAAGTTCAAGAAGAGTTAGTTATTCCAACGACTAACTATGAGAACTTAGTATATAAATAACTAAGATCTTCAAAGAAGCAAGAGTCAGAAACACTGGAAATATTATTGCTACTCGTTCAAGAGATCATACTCACAAATACTCTTAGAGATATTAAAGATCGAAGCAAGCCGGAGTATAAGAAGACATACATTCTGAAAGGTGTATTGTTAGAGAAGATTATTTCATTATTTGAAGGTTACTGTAAAGTGTGCTAGTTCGTTCAACTAACTAGTAGATCGATTCGCATCTGGTGGTGTGATTGGTGATCAACGTCTTAATCTTGGGACGGTTAAAATTATGAGATATTCTAGTGGAAAATCGCGATTGGAATCGTGAGAAAGTGGATGTAGGCCATTGTCGAACCACTATAGATCGTTGTGTTTTTTATTTACATATTCTTACTTACTTTACTTATTTGACCGAGAATAGTTAAAACGTATAATCAGAAAGATTGGATAAATCTTACTGAATTAACTGAACTACTAAAGATCACAAGGTTATTCAATTTTAAATAGGCAAGTATAAATAAATTTGGGCTCATATCATAATTGAAATCCGCACACTAAGACTTATTGATATAACTAAGTTGTTTGATTAGTTGTCTAGTTGAAAGACTAGTTGACTTGTTGACTAACTGAGTTTATACCAGTCGACTTAAGAATAGATTAACTCTGATAAATTTTGGAAAAGTTTAGAAAGTCCATTCACTCTCCCACTCGACTTTCTTGCTTATTCAATCTTAACTTGCCTACTGGGACCAACAAGTTCCTTAAAAATGAGTTGATGTCACTTTATAGTCCCAAGAAAAGACTTTGACCTCGATACACCACCTGAGTGCAATTGTGTCTACTTTATAGTCCCAAGAACAACATCTTGTATTTATAGAGGATTCGTGCTTGGAACTAGCCGTTGCATCAAATCTTCCAGGAATGAGCTCGAGATCTTCATTGATATGATTCTTCATGCAATTCTGGTACGACATTACCTTAAAAGGGAATGAGCATTTAATGTGCATTAAATGTTGTTGTACGATTCTGAATGATCTCTGAAACCTTAGTACAAGTCAACTCAATAGTTGTGTTAACATCTTCTAATTGGTCCAGGTCAACTGACTTAATTATGACAACAGTCTTGTCATCAAATGAGTTTCTCAAATGAGGTCCGACATTCTTTTTGTCTGTTTAAGGTTGCATGCTAGCTCTTCTGATCTTTAAGGCTTCATGACAAGATCTGTTGGAGTCTATATCAGTTGGCATCTTCTAGTCGGTTGATCTCGAGTAACTATAATCTCATTTGACTAAGGCATACAAGGACCTTGTCATCTGATTTCACTAATGGACTTCCTCGTCTTCTAGTCTTCTACTCTTTAAGTCTTGAGCATACGGGTGTTTAGCCACATGTGGTATCAACTGATATACATACAATTGATTCCACATGACTAAGACTTAGATAAAAACACTACTGAGCTTTATAAGAACAACTTAGGCAACTTATTTACTAGATTACAAATTATATCTAACACTAGATTACATGATCTGTTTTGGCCAACAAAACTTAAACATACCTATCTATTCAGACTAGGGGTAGGATGAATATTCCAACACTTACACCGGATTCAAGAAAGATGACATTATCCAGTCGAGGATTGTACTAACAGTGTAGCCGTCTTCAAAGATGACTTCGCTGCCTGCGACCGCCGCTGTAAATGAAAGAATAGGCAACAATTATTTCCAAATTCCATAATAATGAATAACATAACCTAATATACAATTGAAATTTCTCTCGGTTCAGCGGCAGTAGTGTCACAATAGAAAGGGCGGTCAATCGGTAGAAACTTCAATCTGTATATAGAAGGGGTCTTCATAACAGCGTGGGTTTTTCAAGAGTTCCCGCGCAGTGGTGAGACTGAAGAGACAAAAAGGATTCTGAGTGACGGGGTAAGACGGTAATTAGGAATTGGAAACTAAACCCTGCGACTCTATGTTGTCCACAGCAAAATGTCATTTGTCTTCAAATTGACACGTGTCAGGTTGGATAGTCTCAAATGACACATAGCTATAGAATACACACTCACAAATGACACATGTCGAATGGCTGGAGAGACTTTTATCCTTTTACATAATTAGATTCAGTATTAAACCTAACACTTTTCAGTATTTAATATTAGTATTGTTTAGTGCTTAGTATTAGCACCTTTTAGTTATTACTATTAACACTATTTATTGTTGTAAATGAAGCATGTTACTCGCTATAACTGAAACGCGCGTGTCACTCTCTATAACTGAAAAGTGTCACTCTCTATAATTGCAATGTGTAGTCTAATACGTGGTATTCACTGTAATTGAAACGTGTCACTCTCTACAAATGAAACATGTCACTCTCTATACTGAAAAATGTCGCTCTCTATAAATAAAATGTGTCACTCAGTATAACTAAAATGTGTAGTCTAGGGCTGTCAAAATGGGCCCGGCCCGATGGGCTGGGTTGGGCTGTGATTATAGTGGCCCGAAAAAAACTGGGCCGATTTGGCCCCGACCCAAGTGACCCGACGGGCTGACCGGGCTCAGGCCGGGCTTGGCCCGGATTTTCGGGCCGGCCCGATTTTTTTTTTTTAAATATCATTTTAATTTTTAAACCTAAGTAATTGTTTAATTAGCAGAAAGAAAGAAGAAACGCCTGAAATTAGGTAATAATCTAATTATTTAATTAGCAGAAAGAAGATTATTACTCAAGTTTGAAAGAAAAGCGTGAAATTAGGGACAGAACTCAAAGGCCCAAATTGAAAAGAAAACAAACCCTAAAAACCCCACGCTGTTGACTGTTATGTGCGGCTGTGCCTCCATAGAAAAGAAAATAAAACAATCGTAAACACTAATCCTAGAAACGTCGACGGCGGCGCACCTCCAGAACGTCACACCCCCAACCACCACCAATCTTACAGTAAAAAAAATGGGTGCACGCACACAGATGTGAGCATGTGATAAGAATACACTACACGCGTGAAGAAGAAGATAAGTGGTCATTTATTTAGGTCATACCATTTAAAAGGGGTTATAGTGTTATTCTAGTTGGGCTTGGTTGGCCCATTGTTCAAATTGGACTGCTCATTTGCCTAAATTTAATTAAATAAATATTTTGTTTTTTTTTTAATTAAAAAATAGAACGGGCCATTTTGGCCCGATAGCCCGGCAGCCCGACCAGGGCTAGACTGGGCCTCGGATTTCTAGGCTCGGTAGAAATCGGGCCAGGCCGGCCCGGCCCATTTGACAGCCCTAGTGTAGTCTAATACATGTTACTCACTATAACTGAAACATGTCACTTTTTCTATAACTAAAATGTGTCACTCTAAGGCTTGAAGCACAGAAATTACTGCACCACATGACGTGGTTGATTCATAAATTATCTTTTCATTAGTATATTTGTTAACAATAACTAAATATTTTTTGAATTACATCTTAAACCCTCTCTTTCCCCTCCTCATAACTCGATTTTAGAATTTTAGATCTAAATAGTGGTGATCTAACCATTTGAACTATTCCGACTCGTCTAACAATAACCAAATATCAATTCATTTTGTTCTTTTTAACACTGTGTTAGTACTATATGCCCATACCACTAGTCCAAATTTGGCTTGTGGTACGGAAAGTAATGATTTGTAAATGACCCCAGCTTGTCGACGTCCTAGCCTCATTTTGGTAATAAATTAAGTGAAACTTGATTCCTCCTAGACTTTACTCTCTATTAATACCAATATAATTATGTAGGCGATGAGTCAGTTGAAATCGTTGATAAAATAAAATAGAGACGAGATAAAATAAGTGCGGTAAAATGTATTTTTTAAAAAAATGAAATATGCACATTTTATGTGGACAACTCAAAAAGAAAAATAGGTACACTTTATATTAATAAACCGAAATTAATCCACTGAATTTAGATAGTGACATACATATATAATATGATCATTACACAAGACTTTAATTTCATCACTATTTCACAACAAAAAAGAGGAAGAAAGACCAATCCACATGTCTCACGAAGATGCAGCCCGTGACAACATGTACAACACCACAATATTTATTTAGCTTACTTATATTTAAAAAAAAGGAAATAGACCCAAAAAAGAGTATGAATGTGACACTATTTTATTTAATCCGCCTGCAAAGTGCGAGTCCGTCTCCAATAGAAAGATGAGCCAATTCAATACGTGAGTCTTTGGCCAAAAATGCATTCAAGTCCCTTAAAAATATCCGACTTTCTCCGATTTTGTCCTTCCACTCCTGGCTCAAATCTTCGTCCGCCAACGCCACTGTGCCGGACCACAAGGTGTTGTCGTATGCTATGATTCCTCCGACTCTCACTAACTTCAGTAACATCTCGTGGTAGTTGATGTAGTTTTCCTTGTCCGCGTCGACAAATGCAAAATCAAAAGTCCCTTCTTCTCCCTTTTTTCATCCAAAATTACTCATCATTAGTACTATAATTTTACATCTAAGACTTGCATAAAATATTTATTAAATTAACTTAAAATCTAAACTTTTAATTGAGATATTAAATTCATACTCACATTATCAAGGAACTCATTCATAGCTGTGGTGGCATCTGAATCAATGAATTGGATCTTATGAGTCACACCAGCCTTCTCAATAAATGGCAATCCAATTTCATATGCTTCTCTATCGGGGTCAATTGCAACCACCTATATATATAAAACAATAATTATCAGCTATGTATATTTAATTAGATTCGTTATAATGTAATTTAATTAGGTAATAATACCAAGGTATATATGTGTATGAAAGGAGTACTAGATAAAGAATGAAAGAGTATTAGTTAGAGTAGTGATAACCCCTCTTTTATAAATCGCTATTCGATTATAAAAAGATGAATGAGAATCATTTTGATCATCTAATACAATTTTTAATACTATATTTTTCAAATTTCTCAATATGCATTCTATTCAGTTTTTCTTCTAGTAATGAAATTTCAACGTAAGAGAATTATGGAGTATTAATTAATTAATTAACTTACTTTGCCATTGTGAGGGAGAGCGAGAGCAGTAACCAAAAGAGAATAGCCAGTGAAAACACCAACTTCGATTGTTTTTTTTGCATTCATCACTTTTAATAACATTGACAGAAGTTGTCCTTCATCCGCTGGCACATTCATCTCACTCCTGCACATATAATTATATATTAATTAATTGTTTTTAACATTATATATATATTTCCATAAAATTAATTAAATGAGAAGTTAAATAAAAGAAAAGGGCAATAATTAGTTACATTTGTTCATATTTCTCGAAACTAGCCTTCCTGAGGTCCTTGAGTTGTTGATGCTCTCTGGGGTACGCACTTGTTTCCAAAACGTACTGAAAATTAATCAAAATAAATTAATAAGAAGCAATATTTAAATTAAACACTAAAGTGCATTACGTATAAAGTTGCACTTATCGACCCCACGTAATAAAAGTCTTGTTAACAGATGTAAGTAATCATTAATTCTTCGAAAAATGTTAATTTTTTTCTTAAAATTAAGCTAGCTAGAGCATGTCACAAAATAATTAAATATGGTTTGCTCCAAACTCAAGTTTCCATTATATTTCAAACAATATTATATGGACCATGATACACAAATCTATGGACAGATTAGTTAACTTTATACATCTACATGATCATATTTGCCAAATTTTAAATTTTAATTTAAGTGCCAAACAAAAAGATAAAAATTAACAATAATATTAATTTTTAATAAATATTAATTAATTTATATATAAAGTAGATATGTTGAAAGTATATATTAATATATGATCGGTGTTATGAAGTACGTCCACTTATAAATAAAATAATTGTGTTTCCAATAAAATGAGTGACAATGGTTGGAAGGTGGATATAAAGTAGTGTAAAGAGTAATCCCTCCATCTCAAGGGAATTTGCACCAGGGGCGGAGCCACAATGGGGCCAGGGGGCCCAGTGGCCCCTCACCAATTTTTTTTTTTATATATACTCCTTTTGTCCCGTAATTATTTACACACTTTTTTTATTAGGGCGTCAAACGATTATTTGCATATTCTTAATATGAAAACACCCAACAAAATTAATATCCTCCCAACATCATTTTATTTTCAAAATTGTCACTCATTTTTGCATACATTTTATTTTACCCCTCACCAAATCACCCAAAATATTCATACTTTATTCACCAATCACTAAATTCACTTTTCTTAAAAATTGTGCCGATCAAACCGTGCAAATAATAGAGTATTGGAACACATTAATGTATTAATTAAAAGGCATTTACAACCGAAGATGAAAGTTAGCTTGTTTTTTGAATAAAATGTTTAATTTTTAATCGAACTATCAAAACTTCAAGTCAAAACGTTTTTAAATTTTTTGAATAAAATGTTTTAATTAAAAGACATTTAATAAAATGTTTTTTAATTTAATTGTTTCGCTTAATTTTGAATCGAACTATTAAACCTTCAAAACAAAATGAAAGTTAGCTTGTTCAATTTAATTTAATGAAATGTATTAACCATTTTATCATGTAAAATTTTGATGAGTATAATAAGTACATATTATTTTATTTTTAAAGTAATGATAATCGGGTTCCCCTACCGAAATTTTCTAGCTCCGTCACTGATTTGCACCCTGAATGACACACATTTTAAGAAATGTGTAAAAAATGTGTAATGAGTGTTATTTTGAGGGATAGTTTTGTAAACTTTTAGATTGAGTGAAAAAATGTATGGAGTGTGCAAATTGATATGTTACATCAAATATGTCAAGTGTGCAAATTTATGTATAACAGAGGGAGTATTATTTAAAAAAAAAAAATGAGAATAATGATGTTAGACGGGTAGAAATTTTATGTAAAAATTTAATTAACCACATATATATATATATATATATATATATCAACTTATTTCTCGATCTATTTCAGAATAAATCCTTTACTTTGTGTGTGAGTGTGATGAACTGATGATGCCGATGCATGTATGCATAATAAACATGAACTACTATATCAAATGAATATAGATAAATAAATTAAGAAGAAATTTTCAAATAAAGAAATTATCTGAAAAATATATATAGTAATGATATGGAACACGATTGTAAATACTTGTACGTATTTTAGCATGTACAAGTATTTTTATGTATTCCAAAATAAATTCATCGTCTGATTTTGTATCAAAAAAAAATCGTGTATCGAAATAAAGGGCATGTTTGATAGCAAAGATGGATTATCTAAGATTAGGATGATAACTAAACTTTATAAATTTTAAAGCATAATTTACCCTTAATCAAAGTTATCAAACAACCAATAAAAATGATATATAGTTAATCTAGGTTTAATCTAAGCTATCAAACATGGCCAAAGAGGTATAGAAATGCATGTATATACCTTAGCTAGGGCTTCGCTTTGGAGAATGGTGCATCCTTTCATGTTTGGAGTGTAAGTTAATATATATTCTTATTCTGCTTCTTATCTTATGTGCTTCATCTCAACCTTATTTATACAAGGAACATTTGTATCATTTTACACAGTAGTTTTCTCTTTTTTCTTTTTAAATTTATGCAGTACGTGTATTAGTTAGGTGGTGGTGGTGGTGGAAGTGGAAGTGGGTTGGTAAATTGTCCTATCTTCTTCCAAAATTCAATGTCTAGTGGCCCTACTTAATATTTATTTATTTATTAATTACAGCTTCTAAAGTGATTGGGCTTCTGGATATAAAAAAAGTGCAATAAATTAAGAAAAAGTAATGTTTCCTTTTTATTTTCACGAGTGGCTGTAGCGGCGGTAGGTTCTTCACCCTTGTCATATAAGTTAAGTAACGTACGTGGTATGATCGGAGAACTTGGATAGCACACAACTTGGCTAAGGAGGTTACTTTCTCTCCCTACTCTCACGATTGAGTCTGGAGAAAGACTTTTCTGGTGAAATTTGAAGACGAGATAGAAGCACGAAGACAAAGATATACATTTATGCATCTATTCTGTATTTCACCCTCAAAAAAAAAAAAAAAAAAACGTACGTGGTATGATGGAATGATATATGAGAGAATTTTTGTGAATGGTAAAGAATAAAATGTAAGTAAATTAATTAAATTATTATTATTATTATTAATTTGTTGCATGTATATGTTATTATTACTATTTGTTTTTAAATACTATATATATATATATACCTTATAATTTTTTTTTTTATTATTGGTGATATAGTTTTAATAAATGATGTTTTAGCATTTTTCTCTTACGAATATTTTAGAATTTCTTTAATGTTGTTTATTTCAATTATGTCTACCCTCTAATTTTAGAAAATCTCCTAATTTTTAATTTACTTTTATTAACTGTAGAAAATGTGTATTAGAGAATTAATGTGATTATAAACTTTATTTATTATTTAAGGTTCAATACATATCATTTCTTAATTTCAACAAATTTCACGAAAACATCATTTATTAAAAAATGAAAGAAGTACTATTCTTATGGTTGAAAGTGAAAAATAATATTATAAAATAAAAATAAATAATTACATTTTATATAAAAAAAAATCTCTTTTTAGGGATATTGATCATTTCATTTGAAATGATCATTCCATTCCATATAAAATAGCACATCAAATCATGATATTTGAAATTAATTAAAGAATGATCATTCATTCTCAATCAATTTTAACATATCAATCATGTCACGAGTAGTGGAAATGGCGCTTTTTGCTTTTTCTTACTACAATTTAGTTATGAATTTTAACAATTAATATCATATATTGTAGTTTCATTTTTTTCCCTTAAATCACGGAGCTATTTTTAGTAACTTAACTACTACTATTATGACTAATATATATTGTAAAAATTAAAGGTTGTCATTAAAATATAAATATTAAGACTGTGAATTATTTGAGGATAGGTTAGAGCACCATTACCTAGGTCTTAGATCTTGAGTTCGAGTTATATTTCCATAAATGATTATACAATGTTTTTTATAAAAAGACAAATGAGAGTAAGTTTGAGACCAAATAACTACATAATATATAGTACTCCAATGTATTTCATTGAATACAAAAGGGGACATACATACAATATAAATACACGTGCAAGATACGAGCTCCGGATAGAGGTTTCACAAGTAAAATAGTTAATTAATCTAGAGTGTTGACATAAGAGACTGAAAGAACACCTCATCCAAGAGTGTTCAATATGATTGAGAGCGAGACGAGTGGCACCCATATTGTTGCAAAGAATTACTGAAAGAACACCATTCGAAGCTAGGTTTCGAAAAAAATGAAGATCAAGAGCAATTTGCTTCATCCGAGAGTGTTCAATATGATTGAGAGCGAGACGAGTGGCACCCATATTGTTGCAAAGAATTACAGAGGCATAGTAAGAAGGACGAGTGGCACCCATATTGTTGCAAAGAATTACAGAGGCGTAGTAAGAAGGAGGCGAAGACTATTAAATAAGTTGTGAAACCAACAAAATTTGGAGGCGGCTGTATCTAAGGTTATATACTCAGTTTTGGTGGAGGAGCGCGCAACTTCACGTTGCTTGCGAGAGCGCCAAGAAAGCAGAGTGAAGCGCAGAAAAACGATGTATGCCGAAGTGGACATGCAATTCGAGAGGTCACCTCCAAAAACCAAATCAGAATAAGCAGACAAAGCGAGGTGATCAGCCTTACGAAGGAGAACGTCGTGATGAAGTGATCCCTTCAAGTATCGAAATAGGCATTTAACTGAGCTCCAAGCCTCAGGGTGTCGGGAAAGACATGTGTTGAGCAAGACGATTCAGTGTAAAGGCAATATCTAGACGATTTATGGTTAAATATTGCAAACCTACAATAGCACTACTAAATTCTATAACATCAACATCACCCGAGGCGGTAGAGGCTACATAACAGTTTCATCCCATCAATTTTAAACACGTATAAGGTCGATCATGTATTTGTGTTGAGACAAGAAAAACCCTTCTTTACACCACGTCGCCTTAACACCCAAAATGTAGGATAATGGACCAAGGTCTTTTACAAAAATCGAGAGTTCAAGTGTCAAGTTAGGGAGTCAATTAAGGATGGAGATGAGCCCGTAAGTGTAAGATCATCGACGTACGTAAGCGAGCACAAAAATTCGATCAGGTCCTTAATGAAGAATGAACAAGGACGAGTCAGCTTTGGAACGAGTAAAACCTAAAACAACTCAAGAGCCGAGGAAAGGGAGTTGTACAAAGCTCATGGGGCCTGGCGAAGCCCGTACAAGGATCGATGAAGCAAGCAAATGTGAGAGGGGAGCGACTGATCCTTGAAATGGGGTGGTTGCTCCATATAAACCGGAAGATCAAGATTACCATGTAGAAATGCATTACTTACGTCTAGCTAGCGAAGTTGTCAATTTGAGGTGACAACTAATGTGAGAATCATTAAGATAATTGCAGGTTTTATGACCCGCGGGCTGAAGGTTTCCTTAAAATTAACTTTTGGGTGTTAATGGAACTACTTTGCAACGAGATTAGCTTTTTACTTATTAATGGAGCCTCGTGTTTAAATTGATATACCCACTAACAACCAATAATGTTTCTCAAGGGAGAGGGAGGAATTAACTCCCAAGTACCGTGATGTTGAAAAGCAGGAAATTCATCCTCCACTACGCTTCGCCAGTATGGAATAGAAAGAGCTTGTTGCATTGTTGAGGGCTCAACATCGTGTAGAAAAGGGTGTTTAGTGGTGGTATATAGTTTTTTGGGCTTGTGTATGTTATTCATGCTTCGAGTGTACATGTGATGCACTCGTGTGGGAAGCGAGGTCCGGATTTGAGCAGGTGGATCAAGCGCATGTAGGAGCGCGAGCTCGGCAGACTGGTGTGCAGTAACTATCGATGGTTGTTCAAAAGGGGTAGAGGCAGTAGGCTGCTCATGAGAAGGCAAAGAACAAATGACTAATGATGAGAGATGAGCAGGTAACATAAGTTGCAAGGATATAGAGCTTGAAGGTGAGACGAGGGCATAGAGCACGACTCAGCGATAAGCACATTGTGATGGAAGCCACAACTTTCTCGATATATATGGGTGAAACCATGGAAAATAAAGGTACCTACAACCCCATAAATTTTTATAATTGGTTTGTGATTTAAATAATATTTGGAATGGATTTCGACAACCAAGAATCTAGGTTGACATTTTGTTGATGAGATACATGACAATTTGTAGGGCAAATGCCCAAAAATTTGGAGTCAAATTCGCATAATAAAGTAAAGTACGATCAACTTCTAATATGCTGCAACCTCATAAATTTTTTGTAAGCCAACTAATGCCCAATTAAATAAGAGAGAGGTGTAAAGCCTAAAACCTAGCTCCATTATTCGAATATAAGTTACGAATTTATGACAAAATTGATGTTCGACTAAGGGCATAAAATTCATAAAAATGGATTGCACCTGAGACTAAACATTCATGGGGTATAACCAACAATGTCGTGAAAACAATTCAACAAGCAATATAAAGTATTTCAACTCATCCAATGTAATAGTAGAAATCGTACCCCACATATCAACTTAAACATAGTGCATAGGACGCAAAGCAATAAACGAACTAGTAGCAAAAGGTAATTTACTAGACTTGCTCGAATGGCGAGAAACACAATCATTGTCCAAAATCAGGGACTTGTTCATAATAAGTAATTGAAAATCATTAATGATAAAGCGACTGGTATCCACATATGGATGATCAAGTCAAGCATGCCAACTTGGATGAGTTGCTCGGACCCCCAAGGAGGATGTTTTATTACTACCTGGTCAACCATGTATACGCAATGGAAGATGATACACACCATCACTACAAGTTCCTTTAACTAGAGACTCTCATTGGCTCAATCTTTCACACAAAAATAAGATGATTTTTTTATATATAAAAATAATTATATCACGAGTATATGTACTAACAGATAACATGTTTCGCGCGTCGAGCACTCGGTTAACATAATATACCAGATAACATAACATTACGAAAGAAATATTTTAATGGAGATGTATCGGTGTGAGAAATAAGAGGTTATGTGGCACACCTGAATCAACTAACCACTTGTTGTTGGATGAATGACCAATCAGAGTTGAGGCAAAATTAGTTAGAGATGGGACCCGACGACAAGATATATAATGTTGAATTACCCTTGTATTAACAAATTTGGCATACAATTGGAGCTCCATAAACATTGTTATTCGGCCCACAACTTTGTTTTGGTCTAGTTTGTTGGCCATGATTTTAATTAAAAGTCGGTTGTTGTGATTAACCATGAGATTGAGCATTAACACGATTCCCTTTGAAGTTCTGGTCGCCGTAATTTTTGCTATAATGAGATCCAGTAAGGAAATCATTGGGCGCACAATGAGCAAAGTTTGTCATGGTCACCAACTTATTGGAGGTCTTCTCCTGACGTTTGAGGGTCAACTCATGTTCGAACAAAAGATCATGTAATTCTTCAAGCCTGAGAGGATTTTCACGAGTTTAAACCGGTCCAACAATATTTCCATATTCGGGACCGAAACCGTTGATCACAAGGAGAGTAAAATCATTTTGAGAGACATGTTGATCAATAATGGCCAATTAATCTGCCTTCGACTTCACGTAATGAAAGTACTCGGTGATCGACTTTTCATCAATGAAGATGTGATATAGTTCGCTCTTCACCTAATTGACACACGACTTGGAACAGTCGGCGTATAGTCATGTCAAGATGCCCCATGCCTTTGCGGATGTAGATGTAGAAGAAATAATTGATAACACTTCTAGAGCAAAAGAGTCGAAGCTGGAAGTAAGAAACAGTTGACCTTGCTGAATCCACATGGCAATATAGTAGGCATTGGAACCTCCCGATCTTCGAAGGGGACAAGCCCTAATGTCGTTGATAAGCAGGTTGTGACCCTTAAGAAGAAGGAGAAGCTGGTGTGCCATGAGGGATTTTTTTTTTTTTTGACAAATTCTAATTGGGAGATAGATCATGACGAGCGAAATAGGGAAAAGGGATGGAGATGTGGGCAGTGACTTGGTGGTCGACATGCGCTTGGTATTGGTATTTAGTATTAGTAGACATGGTAGACGACTATAAGGAAGATGATTATGGTTAGGTCTAGCTAGATCGTAATCTTTCTTAATACCATATATAAAGTATACTCCCTCATCCACAAAATATAGTCTCATGCTTTTGGGCACAAATTTTAAGAAAAAAGTAAATAACGTAAGAGTATTGTAGGGTTTATTGTAAATAAAGTGATTGCTTGTGAGTAAAGTTAAATGATAATTTAAGTGATTAAGTGATGGTTTGGAGGGTGGAGATGAAGAGATAGTTTCCATAAAAGGTACTCCTATAAGATTAATTTTTATGGATGGACAAATAAAATAAATGAGACTGGATTTTATGAACTTAAAGTAGAAATATGTATATATAGTATAATTATATATTTCATTTATTTCAAAATGAGAGATACATACGAGATAAACACATGTACATGTACAAGAGCAATTTGAATTTTTTAATATACAAATTGAATTTGGAATATCTAACTAAAGAGTAATGATATAGAATTTTATGGTGGATTTCGTTTGGAATCAACCACATGTATAAATTACTTGAACACTTTAGCATGTACAAATATTTTATACATATAATTGATTCTATAAAAAAACCCACTTTCTAGTTATATATCAAACCCATATACTAAACCCCCTACAATACAATTCAACCTAATCTAGAAGATTCTAGATATTAATCTTTGCTTATACGGAGTAATAAAAACACATGCAACCGAGTCTCAAATTTAAAGACAAAATTTTATGTGTATCTAGATTCATGTGAATATAAGTGTACATTACTTTTTTGCTACTCACCATGTACATTAAAAAAATTGGGAGTGGAATTTGTCACCTCGTTAATTTGATTTCTGAATTTCACCTTTTATATTTAACTTGTATTTCACCATTAATTTAGAACACAAAAATGACATAAATGATGCTTTTTAATTGGTGTAACCCCACTATTCTCTAAATTCGTTTGTATGTGATCTATTAAATGATCAGAATTGAAGCTAAAGGAAATTAATTAAGGATGTTTGGTGGGCTGTTATTCAACATGACTATCCAACCACTCTAACAAGGATAAATTTATAAATCCTTCACCAGTTACAACAAAAAGTTGGAGCACCTACGATTGAAATTGAGAGAGATGAGACCTTCAAAATAAATAAATAAATTGAGAGATATAGTAAGTAAGGGCAAACCCTCAACCGCCTTGACTGAAAATTAGGAATATATAGTAATTGAACTTAGGGGGGTGTATTGGTCGTGGATTCTGTAGGATTTTTTTGGACTTTCAAAGTTTGGGGGTATTCAATTCGAATTTTAAAAAATCTTTTAAAATTTTGAGGTATTCAATACAAATTTTAAAAAGTCTTTAAAAATTTTTAGGTATTCAACAGTCTATGGATTTTAATACTCCATGGATTTTGTTGGATTCTCCTCCAAAAATATAAATAAATTGCACTATCCAAAATCTCTTCTAAAAACAAGAGATTTCAACGGATTCTCTCAGAGAACTCTGAAGACGAAAGTTCAGAAGTAGGAATAGCAATATTGACCCGACCCGCGAATACCCACTCCACCCGCGAACTTTGGGTCAGCAGGTCAGATTCGCCCCGTATAAAGTATGCGTCGGGTTTGAGTCTTATGCCCGACCCGCGGGTATCCGACCCGCCCGAATTAATATATAAACTATATATATATATATATATATATATATATTATTGGTAAAATATTTTATATAATATATATATATATTATATTAATTTTAAAAAAAAAAAAAACTTCACATTAAAAAGAACTCTTTGCATCAATATCTGAGTTTATGAAAATCAATGATTTATATGGATTTTCATAGACTTGACAGGATTGTGAAATACTCACTCCGTTTTTTTTTATAAGATGTTTTAGAGAAATTTATTAGAATTAAGAAAGGGTATGTTTTGACAAATATACCCTTAAATAATAAAGAAGGTTTTTAATTACATTAATTTCATTCCATAATACACATTAAATTTCAATTCTTTCCAAAGATAAGGGAGGACATAGTTGGAATAAACATTGTAAAAAATCTAAAACATCTTATATTTATGCACAAGAAAAAAAGTCTAAAACATCTTATATAAAAAAACGAAGGGAGTATTTCACAATCCTGTCAAGTCTATGAAAATCCATATAAATCAATAAAAAAAGTCAGTCAAACTCTGTATGAACTCTATAAATTTTATAAAAAAATTCACGTATTTTTTAAAGTCCAAAAAAATCCAATAGAATCTCAATTGAATACACCCTCCTTAGTCGAATAGAATATTAAAGTAAATAAGGGAAAATCCTCTAATAGCCTTGACTAAAATTAGGAATAGTAATTAAACTGAGTCAAATCAAATATGGATGGAGGGATTTAGACTATAAATTTTAAATTCACAATCAAAATCCTGTTTAGATTAAATAACAAATGAATGAATTTTAAATACTTAGGTGTTAGCTCATCTTTTTTAATTATAATTGAGAGGATTTCAAATTCTCACTAAAACAATGTTATTTGAAATTCATACATTTTTAACTCATTTCATTTGAAATGTCTTCTCAAATCAAATCCCCATCCAAACACAACCTTTTAGAGTGTTTGAACTAATTGTATCATATATTGTCGAAGTCAATCTTAATTATAGATCATATTGATTTCACGAGCTTTTTCGAACATAATAATATCAATCATAAATTTTTATTTGCTATATAACTCCAACTGAGCATGGGTTAGGCCAAAAAAAAAAAAGTTGGCATGGTATTGAAAATAATGAGTCACCATGCATTTGATTGAATTTAATATATAATTAATAAATATAGAAATTAAAGCAAAAAAGCAGAATTGTGGCAAAATGTGAGGCAGAAATATTTTGAAGACTCTTCTGGAGAAGGTATATCATATATGAATCTCACTAAAATCAATAATATTTTATAGCTTGTGGGTTGACTCTAATTTACTCTTTAGTGAGTTCCTGAGCTAACATAAAAATTATAATTGATGCATGGTTTCATTTAACTTTATAATTTTCATACTTTATATTTAGGATGAATATATAAAAATATGTAAATATACTTATTTAGTTAATATAATTATATATTTTACTGGATATATAATATTGAAATTAAACTTAATATTGAAATTATGAATCTCCAATTTCAATAAACTTTGATCTAGTACGTACTGAGTAAAATTCCAAAGTCATAAATAATATAGGAAAATTTACTATGTCTCCTACAAACACGTCACCGAGTGGAATAATAATACATACTTTAATAGAAAAATATTATTTCTTGATTAACAATATTGGAAATATTGGAAATATTATTTCTTGATTAATTGTAAAGGAGATTTACAATGAGTATTTATACAAGAGAGAATTAGGTCTAACCTAACCCTAATGGGCTTTATAAGAGAGCCCATAGGAAACTAAGATGGGCCTATACAATAAATAAGAATGAGAGTGTATTTACTAATATAGGTCCAATATGCCCCCTCAAGATGGAGTACCATAGGATAGTCCAATCTTGGTCATAAGGAGCTGAAGGCGAGCACCGGAGAGAGGTTTGGTGAGGGCATCGGCAAGCTGGTCGGCAGTCGAGACATGCGAGATGCGGAGCCGAGCAGTTTTGACTAGGTCACGAACAAAGTGGAAGCTGATGGCAATGTGTTTCATTCGTGAGTGAAACACAGGGTTTGAGCATAAGTAAGTGGCCCCAATGTTGTCACAGTAGATGACTGGCACCGGAGAATTGGGAAAGTGTAGTTCTTGAAGTAAGGATGTTAGCCATTGCACTTCAGAGGCTGCTGTGGCAATGGCTCGATATTCGGCCTCAGTTGATGAGCGAGCAACAGACTTCTGCTTTTTGGACGACCATGAGATAGGATTGGCCCCCAAAAAGACGACATAAGCACTCGTGGAAGTGCGATCATCATGGTCGCCTGCCCAGTCAGCATCCGTGAAGCAGTGGAGCGAGGAGGATGAGGATGGGGTAATGTTGATTCCGACATCCCTTGTACCATTGAGGTAGCGGAGTAGACGCTTGACAGCATTCCAGTGAGTGATGGTGGGTGCATGCATGAACTGAGATAGCTTATGGACGGCAAAGGCGATGTCAGGTCTGGTGAGCTGGAGATACTGAAGGCTGCCGAGCACTTGACGATACTGAGTGGAGTCAGTGGGAGGGGTGCCATCTGATAGAGTAAGGCGAGCAGAGGTGGATAGTGGAGTTTGGACTGGTTTGGAGTCGATCATGTTGTATCGGGCGAGCAGATCAGTGATGTATTTGCGTTGGGAGAGCAGGCATGAAGTTTTAGAGCGAAGAACTTCCACTCCCAAGAAATAGGATAGAGGACCAAGGTCCTTGACTGAGAATTTGGCACTGAGGTCGGCAGCCACTCGGGCGAGCATGGGCGAGGAGTTGCCCGTCAGAATGAGGTCGTCGACATAAACAAGGAAGTAGGCGACCACCCCATTGTTGTTGTAGACGAACAGAGATTCATCAGAGTGAGTGGGGATGAATCCAATGTCTACAAGGAAAGAGCGAAGAGCATAGTACCATGTGCGAGGAGCCTGCTTCAGGCCATAGATGGATTTGCGAAGTTGACAGACATAAGTGGGAAAGGTCTTGTCTTTGAAGCCCGGAGGTTGAGCCATGAAGACTGTGTCTGAGAGCTTTCCATGGAGGAAAGCGTTGTTGACGTCGAATTGGTGAAGAGGCCAGTCGTTGGTAACCGCAATGCTGAGGACTGTTCGCACAGTGGCGGGCTTGACGACGGGGCTGAATGTTTCAGTGAAGTCAACACCTGGTCGCTGATGAAAGCCTTTGGCGACCAGACGAGCCTTGTATTTATCCAAGGTGCCATCAGGTTTTCGCTTAATACGAAACACCCACTTGGAGCCGACCACATTTTGAGATGTAGTGGGTGGGACTAAGTCCCAAGTGCCATTCTGAAGGAGGGCATCAAATTCAGCCGACATAGCTGCTCGCCAATTTTCGTTCTTGAGTGCCTGGGAGACACAGCTTGGTTCAATGTCAGAAGCAACAGTGGAAGTAAGTCCATACCTTGGATTAGGTTTGAACACGTGATTCTGAGTCCGAGTAACCATGCGAGGTACAGAAGGTCGTGGGGGAGCATTGGTCGGCACAGGGATGTCAGGTGTGGGTGTGGCGAGCTGAGGTGCGGTTGGGATTGGATGGTGGAGGAGATCAGGTGCAGGTGTGTTCGGCTGGGGCGTGTTCGGCACTGGGTCAGGGGCGAGGACAGGTGTGATAGAGTTGGGTAGTGTAGGTGCTAGAAGAATGGGCGAGGAGTTGGAATCAGAGGAGGTGGATGGCGAGGAGATGGAGGTCGCCAAGGGAGATGGATGAGGAGGGGGGGTGGAAAAGGGGAACGTATGCTCAACGAATTGAACATGTCGCGAGGTGTAGATTCTGTTTGAGGAGCGATCAAGGCAAAGGTAGGCGCTTTGCGTGGGCGAGTATCCAATAAAGATGCATGGAGTGGAGCGGGGATCAAGTTTGTGATTTGTGTAAGGGCGAAGTAAGGGATAGCAGAGACAGCCAAATATGCGGAGTTTGGCTAGATTGGGTGGGCGAGAAGTGAGCTTTTCATAAGAAGATAACATGTTGAGGTGAACTTTAGGAAGATGATTTATGATATAGGCTGCCGAGCAGACAGCATAGGGCCAATAGATAAGGGGCATGGAAGCATGGTGAAGAAGGGCAAGAGCTGTGTCGACCACGTGGCGATGGCGACGTTCAGATAAGCCATTATGTTCAGGGGTGTGACGCGGGGTGGTAAGGTGGGCGATGCCATGAGATTGAAGAAAGGGGCGAAGAGCAATGAACTCTCCCCCATTGTCAGAGTAAAAGGTTTTGATCGTGTTTTGGAAGTTGTTTTCAATAAGGGCTTTGAATGTGATAAAGGTGGAAAGAACATCCGATTTCCTTTTTAGGGGGTACACCCATACATATTTGCTAAAGTGATCAACGAATAGCACATAGTATTTTAGATTGTCAGGAGATAGAATAGGCGACGACCAAACATCAGAAAAGATAACATCAAGTGGTTTAGTAGATATAATGCTTGAATCATAAAATGGTAGTTTGTGACTCTTGATACATGAGCATGAGTTACAATTGAAGTGTTTGGAAGGTGCACTGGATAGGCTAAGTGTAGAGAGAGTGTGAGCAAGTATTTTTGTTGATGGGTGGCCAAGGCGGGCATGCCAGGTGGTCGTCGTGAGGTGTTGAGTGGTGAAGGCTTGTGGAGGGGTGATGGACATTTGTGCCGGCCAGACATATAAATTATTGATACGACTCCCAACGAGGAGAATGCTCCCCGAGTGACCATCCTGTACCTGAAAGGAAGAGCGATCAAAAACAATGTTAACATTATTATCACGACAGAGACTGGACACTGAAATCAAGTTTTTCGAGATGTGTGGGACGACCAGGACATTCGAAAAACTGAGAGACTTAAGTTGAGGAAAGTGCATAGAGCCAGTGTGCGATATGCGTAAACCTTTACCATCACCAATTTCTACATTGTCAGACCCAGTGAAGGGCGAGTGAAGGGAGAGGTTGGCGAGGTCGTTGGTGATGTGATGAGAAGCGCCAGAGTCAAGGATCCAGTGCTCGGCAGGATGTGCCGAGGAGGCTGAGTGAGCCGAGTAGGTCGGGCGAGCAGCTGTCCGATTCAGACGGGAAGGTGGTGGGAACTGACCATGCGGGCGGCGAGGACCCGTAGAGGAGGCAGGAGGCGAGGGTGAAGAAGGGATTTCAGGGCAGGTGCGAGCAGTGTGGCCCGGTGCTCGACAGTATTGGCATGTGCCAAGATAGGGTCTTGGCGAGGATTGGCGAGGGCGAGTATCAAAGGTTTTAGCCTTCGTGTCTGGTCGCGAGGAGCGATGATGACGTGTACCAGCAGTAAGTGCAGATGCAGGCATTACGGCTGAGGATGGTCGCGAGGCAATTTGAACCTCGGCGCTGAGGAGCTTGTCGCAGAGCTCAGCAAAGGTGATGGGCTGTTCGCGAGCTTGGATGGCATTGGCTATGTCATTGTAAGATTCGTCAAGGCCAGTGAGGACTTGGAGAGTGACGTCCTCGGCATCAGAGGAAATGCCGAGGAGAGCAAGCTCGTCGACTACAGAGCGAACTTCCATGAGGAAGTCGGAGACCAGGCGAGCACCTTTGGACAGAGAGCGAAACTTGGTTTTGAGGGCAAGAATACGACCTCGCGAGGGCTTTCCATACATGCTCTCAAGCATTTTCCAGGCTTCGCAAGAGGTTTTTGACGAAGCAACAAAGGGTATTAGGTCCGGGGACATAGATCCGACCATGGCTGAGAAAATGAGGTTGTCCTGACACACCCACAGGTCGTGTGCAGGATTGGGAACGGTGACGGTGGTGTTGGTGGTGCCGTCGGCGGCGGCTGGGGATGTGGACGAGGGGCATGGATGTGTGCCCAAGACATAGCCTAGGAGGTTGTGTCCAGTGAGGAGAAGGCGAAGTTGGAAGGACCAAGCACCATAGTTGGTGGAGTTGAGCTTCAGGGACATATTTGCGAGTCCTTTGAAGGTGATTGGCGCCGGCGATGGAGGAGGAGCGGCCATTGGTTGAGTGGAGCAGCGGAGAGATGGGAGGTGCAGCAAAGAAGAAGGCGTCGTAAGACGGATGGCGACGACGGCGCGTCGGAAATGAAGGCGGTGGCGGCGCTTCTGAGACGAAGGCGGTGGCGGCAAAATGTGTAGTGGCGGCGACGGCTAGGGTTTGTAGCGGCGGCGGCGACTATGGTTTGGATCAGGCGTGAGCCAAATGACTCGATGATACCATATAGAGAAATAAACAATATTGGAAATATTATTTCTTGATTAATTGTAAAGGAGATTTACAATGGGTATTTATACAAGAGAGAATTAGGTCTAACCTAACCCTAATGGGCTTTATAAGAGAGCCCATAGAAAACTAAGATGGGCCTATACAATAAATAAGAATGAGAGTGTATTTACTAATATAGGTCCAATATCCTACAAACACGTCACCGAGTGGAATAATAATACATACTTTAATAGACTATTATTAAAAAAATAAAAAAGGGGAAGTTATATTCGTATTCTATTGGATATTTGAGTTGGAAGATGCACATGTAAATCAAGTTTACGTGAATTCTTGTTTTTCATAATTGTTATAGTTGTGCATATTAAATTTCATTATTTGAAGAAAAAACTAAATACTTGTATGTATTTTTTTTTTGTCGGTGAATACTTGTATGTATTATAAGTTGCACCGTGCAACTCAAGTACTTTTTTTAACGAAAGGAGTCTACGAAGCACAAAAAATGGATGTCATAATTAAGTTCATGAATCATATAAAATATATGTGATGAGAACATATCTCATATAAGTTTTTGTCTTTTGAATGATATTAGTTGTATTCCTAAATTGTATTGTATTAGTTTGGTAGTATTAGTAGTTTAACTAAATAGAGTTGTTTCCATGAAGGGTATTAATTGTGCATCAGTTTCACGGTGCAATTGGTACACACAAGTATCACTCTTTAAGAAATATTCAATTTACTTAATTTCTAAATAGTGACATTTTTATATCATAACAATGAAATTGTATATGCATATAGTGACACTTCCTATACACAATAATAAAACTTGAAAAAAAAAAAGTTCACGTGTACTTGAGTTCACTAAATATTTTGCTCATTTTAAGTGATCTAGTAAATACACGACAGAAATTAAAAGTATCAACATTGATCGTTGATGTGGAATAAGCACACCTTTCGACTCTGGTGACTAATGGCCTTCTGAAGCCTTATTATGACGTTTTGACCAGTTTTAAAGCAATTTTCTCTTTTCACCTAATTCTCTTAAGTAATTTTAATTCTTAGTTTGAATACTTTGAATCTAGAAATTTATCTTTCTGTATATATAAGTGATATTGTATCCAGAAAATCAATTGATCATATATAATTCAAGTATTAAGAAATACTTTTCACTCTTTCGTAAAAAGAATTGTCTTTTTACTTTTCTACATATAGCTTCCATATCAATCGTCTGAAAAAAAAAAGGTATTTTCCTCATGAAATTTTCTTTTTGTTTTTATTCGTCGGTGCTAATTCAATAAGTTAGAGAAAATTGTACTACTGACATTCTTTAGGAAAATTAATAGTGAAATAGTTAAATTGACTTCCACATAACAAATTTTGAAGTGGAATAGTGGGTGACAATGAAAAGAAAATGATGGAATATTTTTTTTTAAAAAAAAGAAAAAAAAAACACCTACGCCAATGAAAGGAAAATGATGAATTAAATATCACTAGTGTTGAAGAATCCCGACAAAATTGGTACGAGTAAGTCAAAGTGAAAAGTGTAGATTCCAAGAGTTAGGTGGACAATTATCGAAGAGAAATAAGTTGGTAATTGTGGATTCAGTCCTAACATGAGTGAAAGTCTCAATTTCTTTCACTTGCAAGTTATTGGTAATTCTCTATTTATTCAAGTCATGATAAAAATGATGTTCGAGTATAATACTCATATGTCTTTATTCCATAATTATTTGCACTATTTTCTTATTTATCTTTTTTTACAATTGTTTATACATCCCAAAAATAAATTTTTTTTTCATAAATTCTACTCTCACAATATTCACATATTTACACAAAATGTCATTACTTTTACCCTCAATTCAATCATTTATTTTATTTTATTCATAAAAGTTTACAAAATTACCTCTCAACACTCTACTCTTTACATCTTTTACTTAGTTTGTGTGCCCATAAAGTGGTACAAACATTTCTGGGACTGGAGGGACTACAAGTTATGAATAAAGGAATTGTTTGTGAGTAAAATAGAATGACAATTTGAGTAATTAAGTGATCGATGGTTGAAGAGTGAAGATAAAATAATGATTTCTAAAAAAATATGAGAACAAATTTGGTGGACGAACAAATAAGACAATTAAGAACGAATTTGGTGAAGGGGTGGAGTATATTTTTTTAAGGGAAAGAAGAGCACAAAAAGAGGGGACTTATAATTTTGATGCAAGATCTTCAATCCAAGTGGAATGTCAACTCCAGCCCATTGTTAAGGAGTTGGAGAGCTATGCGTGAGCATGTGGACGATGATATAGGACCGTCTCGAAATATAGGTAATGTCGTTAAACTTGACGTTATGGCTAACACATTTTATGCCTTCGAGAATCGCATTAAGTTCTGCACCAAGGATTTTTTGTGCTACCATGGATTCTCTTTACTAAGGAATAAGTCAAACATTCCTTGTATATAGGATCTACATATTTATTGTACATATCTTTTCCTTTATTTGTGTAATTTTGTTACCTTGTAAAACATTATTATATATACAAATCACATCCCCTCACCAAAGTAAACGGTGATCAAATTTAATTCTCACATGGTATCAGTCTTTCTTCGATTCTAAAATCCCGTTCACTACTGCCCTCACGACATCTCCATTCCCCCTCTAACGAGTCGGTCCCCCTCGTTCATCCTCATCCCGTCAAGCTTGTCTCCCTCGACTTTTATCCAATGGTCGATTCTGCAATTCTAATGAATATTTTGATTCACATGGTCACTATAAAGTCGACCTCCACAAATTACCTTTTGTGGAAGAAATAGACCCTCCTCATGCTTCTCTGTGCCGATCTCTTGGGCATCGTTGATGGATCCACGGTTGCCTCCCTACCATACCAACAATGCCACGAATCCGGCATACACTGTCTGGCGCAGGAAGGACCAGAAAGTCCTTGGTCTTCTCCTTTCTTCCATCACTGAGGAATCTCTATCTGAGGCTATCGACTGTGACACCTCTCGAGATGCTTGGCTTGCGCTTGAAGCCACCTTCAGTCACTCATCTCAATCTCGTACGACTCAATTGCTCGAGGAACTACTTCTTCTCAAACGCAACGATCTCTCTGTCACCGAGTATGGTCGCAAATTCAAGATCCTTTGCGATTAACTCGCCGCTATAGGCAAACCTGTTGATGACTCCGACAAATCAAACTGGTTTCATCGGGGTTTAGGCCCTCACTTTAGGGGTTTCGCTGACACTCATATGGCTCTCACTCTTGTCCCTTCCTTTCGAGATCTTTTGCATCAAGCAGTTGCCTTCAAGATTATGAATAAACTTGTTGATCCAGTTACGCCACCGGCTGCCTTTGTTGCTCATGATCGTCCTCGCCCTTCCTCTGGCTTCTCCTCACACTCTCGCGGCCAATTCACTCATCGTCCTCTAGGGGTGGTCGTCACGGTTTCGGTCGCGGTGATCGCAGGCCGTATGTTCCTCACTGTCAAATCTGTCGAGGCGAGCACTATGTTGACAAATGTCCCAGTCACTATGCCCGTCCGTCCGAGCGATCCACTAGTCAGTCCTATGCTCGCCAGGCCGACCATCCTGTTGCTCATCTCGCTCAGGATTTTCACTCAGCTTGCTCGCTCACTCAAACTCCTGTCGTAGATTGATACGTCGACACTTGGGCCTCGGCCCACATGACTTCTCGCTCAGCTGATCTGAACACCTATTCGTCTTACTCTAGTAATGGCAATGTCGTTGTTGGTAATGGTTCTGCTTTATCTATTTCATATATTGTTTCTCGCTCGATCTCTCAAAATGTTCAGCTTCGTGATGTTTTGGTCGTCCCTGACATTACGAAAAATCTCTTGTCCATTAGCAAGTTAACCTCTGATCTGCATGTTGATGTTATTTTCTCTGAAAATCGTTTGAAACTCAGAAGCGGAACACCAAGGAAGTGATGGCTCGGGGCAGATGTGAGCATGGCTTATATGTGTTGGATTCGATTCTTCCAGCCTTTGTTGCTGTTGTTCGATCTACTATGTCGAAGGCTTCTTTTCATTTATGGCATTTAAGATTGGGGCATGTCCCATTTGATACTTTAAAATTATTGCATAAGTTAGGTGTTATTTCTGTTACATCTTTATTATCAAATCCTATTGTTTGTGCTTCATGTCAGTTGGCCAAGAGCAAACGCTTATCCTTTACTGTTAATGAGAAACGTGTTTCATGTGTTCTTGATTTAGTGCATTGTGATTTATGGGGTCCTGCACCAGATACTACCTTGGAGAGTTATCGTTATTATGTTGTGTTTATTGATGACTTCTCTCGTTTCTCCTGGATTTATCATATGCGTGTTAAGAGTGAATTCTTTGGTGTATTGGAGATTTTTCACAAGTTTGTTTGCAACCAGTTCTCTTCCTCTATGAAGGTGTTTTAGAGTGATGGGGGGACAAAGTTTGTCAATAATCGAGTCTCTGGTTTCATGCGAGCAAATGGAGTTTTTCACTGGCTGTCATGCCCGTACACGCCCGAGCAGAACGGTAGAGTCGAGCGCAAACATCGGCACATTACAGAGACAGGTCTATCTATGATGTTTCATGCCAATCTCCCTGCCCATTTTTGGTTTGATGCTTTTGATGCAGCCATGTATGTCATCAATCGCCTCCAATCTACCCTCTTGAATGGCACCTCTCCTTTTGAGTTCCTTTTTTCTTCTTCGCCAAATTATGAAAACTTCAAGCCTCTGGGTTGTCGTGTCTATCCTTTTCTCCGAGACTATGCTCCGCACAAATTGGCTCCTCGTAGTCGCCCATGTGTCTTCTTGGGCTACAGTAGTATCCACAAGGGTTTTCTTTACCTTGACCAGGCCTCGAACATAGTGTTCGTCACTCGTCATGCCAAATTTGACGAGCAGTGCTTCCCCTTCTTGGATTCTGCTCCTATGTTGGACGTGTCTATTTTTCTAGAGCATGTCTGCTCGCCCACACATGCTGACCAGCCTCCTCTGGTCCCGCCGGCACCATACTCGATGTGCTCCTCTAAACCTGACCAGGTTCCCGCTCCGGTGGTCAACCCGCCACCACCTGCTCGCCCTCTGCCTCCTCGGCCTCCAACTTCATCCCATCCTATGATCACTCGAGGCAAGGCGGGCATATTCAAACCAAAGTACCCGGTTAACTTGGTCTCCTCGACACTGATCTCTACTCTGTCTCTCTCTTCTGAACTTCGAGGGTTCAAGTCGGCTGCTAAGTCACCACTTTGGCTAGCAGCTATGTAAGAGGAAATTGATGCACTCCGAAATAACAACACTTGGGATTTAGTTCCTCGCCCTTCTGGTGTTAAAATCGTTAGGTCCAAATGGGTCTTTCGGACGAAGTATCATTTTGACGGTTTTGTTGAGCGCCACAAAGCCCGTCTGGTCGCCCAGGGTTTCACTCAAATTCCTGGTGATGATTTTTCTCACACCTTCAGTCCGGAAGTCAAGGTTGCGACTGTTCGAGTGATCTTCGCCATTGTTGTTCAGTCCAATTGGTCCCTTCATCAATTCGATGTAAAAAATGTCTTTCTCAATGGTGTTTTGGACAAGCCCGTCTTCATGGCCTAACCACCTGGCTACATAGATGCTCGCTTCCCAAATCACATTTGTCGTCTGAAGAAGGCCTTGTATAGCCTGCGACAAGCGCCTCTAGCTTGGTTCCAGCGGTTTAGTACCTTTCTTTTCGGCCTCGGCTTTTTGGCATGCAAGTCAGATTCCTCGCTGTTCTACCTACACAAGGGCAATTCTGTCATTTTCCTACTCCTTTATGTGGATGATATCATTGTAACGGGCAATGATCCTTCTCTCCTTGCTCGCTTCATCCCCCAAGCACATAAGGAATTTTCATTGAAGGATTTAGGGCGCCTCAATTATTTTTTGGGGCTCGAGATTCCGTACACTTCTGATGGTCTCTTCATTGGCCAGTTAAAGTATGCTCGTGACATCCTCGACCGAGCTTCTTTAATTGACTCTCGCCCGATTGCCACTCCTCTGGTCGCTGGTGAGTCCCTCACGAGCAATGGTGATCCTTTCCCGGATCCGACTCTCTATCGCTCGCTTGTTGGTGCTCTCCAATATCTAACGATCACACGGCCTGATCTGTCTTTTGCTGTAAATCATTTTAGTCAGTTTCTTCAGGCCCCTTCCGTTGATCATTTTTCTGCGGTAAAGTGCATCATCCGTTATGTCAAGGGAATTCTCAACTATGGCCTAACATTTGCTCGTCGACCTGATCGTTCCATTGTTGGCTTCTCTGATGCGGATTGGGCCCGTTGCCTTGAGACTCGACGATCCACTTATGGTTATTCTATCTTCTTGGGAGGAAATCTTGTTTCTTGGAGTTCTAAGAAACAACCTATAGTTGCTCGCTCGAGCTGTGAATCTGAATATAGGGTCTTGGCGAACACAACTGCCGAGATGATTTGCTTAACAAACCTTCTGCGCGAACTTCGACAGCTCCCTCCCGCTCGCCCGGTCCTCCTCACTGACAACAGAAGTGCTCTATTCTTAAGCCAGAATTCGTTCACCCATAAGCGAGTTAAACATACAATAGAAACTCTTTAAATTAATACTCGATAAATTAATAAACTCTCTAAGATAATATTTTTGGCCGGTCCCGACTCTGGGATAGCATGCTAAATTAATAAACTCGCTAAAATTATAAGATAATACATTTTTTGTAATTTCTATAGACCCCAAATAAAATATAAATTAATAATTCCATATATACTACCTATTACATGAATGATTTGTGAATGTTTCTTAAAAAATGACTCAATTGTCATATGTTTTTTGTTGAAATCAATTTCACCTTGAATCTCATCTCTAATTTACTTTATCAATTTCACCTAAAAGTTTCATCATAGTTACTAAGAACTCATTATTGCCATTGCTTTTGAATGGGACTTGGATTATCCTTGTTGTGCTTGCATGATGTTTTTCGAATCTCGTCGGTCATTATTATTTTTTTCACACCTGTGAGATGAGAAGTCATGTTGTGTGTATAATTTGTTTGTGTTAGCATATTTTGATCTTGTATATTTATATTGAAAATATTTTTTAATGTTCATAAAGTGATACAATGAACACAAGAAGTATAATAATGTGGAAGATTGAAGGATTCTTTTAAATTAGACCCTTCATTTGATATACAATAAATAATTAGAAGTGGAAGTTTGAAAGAGTGTTTCTATAAATTAATAAAATATATAAATTAATAATTATTAATATATATATAAATTAATAACTCTTTTAATTAATAAATTTTGATGGTTCCAAAATTATTAATTTATAGAGTACTGTATTGACATCGGCTGCCATTTTGTTCGAGAAATGGTCACTTCCGACAAGCTTCTCACAGACTTCGTGCCTTCCCATCTTCAGCTTGCGGACATATTTACGGAGAGCCTTCCTTGCCTAACATTTAAATTCTTACGTTCCAAGCTTTGCGTTTTTCCTCATCCCACGCAACGCTTGACGGGGGATATTAAGGAATAAGTCAAACATTCCTTGTATATAGGATCTACATATTTATTGTACATATCTTTTCCTTTATTTATGTAATTCTGTTACCTTGTAAAACATTATTATATATACAAATCACTTCACCTCACCAAAGTTAACGGTGATCAAATCTGGTTCTCACACTCTTATTATTATCCAGCGGTGGATTGATATTTCGCTTTGGTCGGTGCATTCGCTCACTACAAAAAAATTGGCCATTTGGAGAGGGGAAATGCGAGGGAATCCCCCTCTTTAAAGGAAATGGTAACCGTATGGCGAGCACCTGTCCCACTCGCCTAAATGCTCCTCAACAATTTAATTGCAAGGGAATTATTGTATCCCTCGCGCTTTTGCGAGTGCATGCGGCCCTTGCCAATGCGCGAGCGCGTGATTCCCTCGCTGAATCGTAAGTACGTACTCCCTCGCCTACGCACGAGTGGATAATCCCTCGTCAATACGCGAATGTGTGTTCCCCTCGCCGATACATGAGTGTGTGTTCCCTTGCCAATTTCAGTATTTTAAAAAAACAGGTCTCCAAGCCTCCAATCAACACCCCTCACCACTCGACCACATTAATTGGCCATTTAATTTTGACCTTTGTGCGCGTAGGGGAGCGAACATGCGACCTCCCGATCGAGAGGTGTTTGAGCGCCCATTGTGTGTCGTTTAGACTAGGAGCTTTAGTCGTCATGAGGGGTGGAAATAGGCTAGACTAGACTTTACATAAAAAAGTTTGGGCCTAAGTCTGACCTATTATCTATATATGATATACTTTTTTTATAATCTTAGCATGACCTTTTAAGTAAATAGGCCAGACCTACGAGCCTTTTAGAAGCCTATTAAAATATGTTCAATATGAACGCAGTTCAATATTCAAAGTTGCAAATAAAATTCACGATCAAAACAAATGCATTACAATGATGAATTTAAATACAAACATTATAACGATTTACCAAGTACTAAAATAAATTTAACTTGCTTTAATTTAATTTAATATTAATGTTAGTACTAAATTTTAAGAATTATTTATTATAATATATAATATTAAATATGTCGGCTTGTTAGGCCTATAAGGCCTTATATAAAGCCTAAGCCCGATTCATATTATAAATATAAATATGCCAGGCTTGACAAGGCCCTTAATAGGCTAGGCCGTAGGCCCCTGTCAGGCAGCCCGACTTATTTCATATATTATATATATATATATATATATATATATATATATATATATATATCTTATAATTTCAATTTTTCTTCTTTAATTCAATTATTTTAACTTTACTTGCTTATTGTTAAATTGTCAAAGTATGTGATATATTTATTAACTTTACTTGCTTATTGTTAAATTGTCAAAGTATGTGATATATTTATTTCTAAATGGGAAATTACAAATTATGTGTTCCAAATTAAATAATTTAATTACAGTGATTTTTCCTTCAATTACATTTTTTAATAAAAGCTTCAATTATAATAATTACACATTTATAATTACACACAACATTTAAAATCATTCTCATCTTCACTTCAATTAAAAAATATCATTATATACACACAACTTTTAAAATAATTAAAATCATTCTCATCCAATTAAAAAAATATCATTACACACAATATTTAAAATAATTAAAATCTTCTCATCTTAATTCACTTCAATAAAAATAACATCACACACAATATTAATTAAAATCATTCTCATCTTAATTCACTTCAATTAAAATAACATCACACACAACATTAAAATAAATCATTCTCACGTTCCCTTCAATTAAAATAACATCACACACAACATTAAAATAAACCATTCTCAGTTTCAATTTAAAATAAACAAAACAAAATAATTGAATATGTATCAATTTTCACCACCATTATCATCGGCACCGTCCTCCTCACCCCCACGACCCTGAACGATACCCGACCCCCCCACCGAACTGACTCATCATCGCTCGCATCTTTCGCTCAAACTCTTGACGTAAGCGATCCTCTGTCTCCTTCGTTTGTAGGAGTAAGTGATGCTCTCTCTCCTCATTAAGTCTACGTTCTTCTGAAATAGCACTGTTAAGGTCGGCCTGGGAGTATCGTCCAAATGACGTACCGGCTGACGTCTCGCCAGTACCGGAGGAGACGCATCTATTCTTGCCTATTTGCCCAAGGCCCCTGACGCGTCCATGAGCCCTTCCGACTTTCTTCACGTACAACTCAGACATGTCGGGTATGGATGGGGTATGAGTTGAACCATCCTCTGAAGTATCATCTGACGGGTGACCTGTGAGATTGATCTGGGTTGAACCATCCTCTGAAGTATCATCCAACCCCAACTCTTTTCACCGTGATAAATCAAATTATAATAATTCAGTGTAAACCCATTTTGATATAAATGTGATTTCACTTCATTAGGATCTCTATAAATCTGATTTTGAAATCTAGCTTTCGAGTAAGGACACCTAATTTTTCCTTCCCAAATTGAATTCGGATTACTAGTGGCACTTTCAATAAATCAATTTACTCCACTAATAAATTCGGTGTTCATAATCTCATATATCAATCTTGGACCATACATCTAACTACGACTTGAATAATTAATGTCAATTGATCTATTTCAGATTGATTAATACTTAAACATTAATTAATTTTCATATTTTAATAATATATATTTTTTCTAAAAAAATCGGTAGAGTTACGTCTAAATATATCGTATTCCCAAATATTTAAATTCCTAGTGCATCCATTGATTCGGGTGGAATTTACACAATTTAGAGGCACATGTGAAGCATGTTTTCGATGAGATTTCATTGATTTATGCATGGAATATGATTGTTTAAGCCGAAAAGAGAGAAATGTTGTGTTTTGTCGATTTTGTAGGAAATACGATGAAATTTGGAGCAAAACACATACCACAAGTGATTGGATCGGAAAGAGAAGTGCACCATTGGATCCGGCTCAAAAAATGGAGTGGAATAGCAAAAGGAATCGAGTCAATCGGAGGTCGGAAGCTCAAGATACGGAGGGACGAAGTTTGAGGATGAAAACGAAGGACGGTGCCAATACGAAAGTTTGGCCCGGCCGGGCCACATCACCCGCCCGACCGGGCGGCCGAGCACCAAAATTCTGGCCAAAGTCGAAGGTTTGGCCCGGCCGGGTGGCATCACTCGCCCGGCCGGGCGATCGCGTGCTAATTTCTGGGCTCATTTCAAAGTTATGGCCCGGCCGGGCGGCATCACTCGCCCGGCCGGGCGGCCGATCAACCTAAAAATTGCCCCAACTTACGAACCTTCGGCCCGGCCGGGCCACTTCACCCACCCGGCCGGGCGACTCAGCCCCTGTTTTTATTTCTTCTCGGCCAACACTCCGCCCGGCCGGGCCGCCCTATTTTCGGTGCCAAACGCGAAATTTCTCCATTTCCAAGGGACCAACTTGCAATTCTTACACCCAAACCCTACCCCAACACTATAAATACCTCACTTCTTAAATTCAAAACAATCTTACCTCTCCTTCAAGCATCAAAACACACAATCACACACACTTGGAGGTTTTCCACCATCCACTTCTCAATTCTCCACCAATTCATGCAAGGAGGCCACCACTAGCTTGGGAATTCAATTCCTCACCACACCATAGTCTAAGCTTTCTTTTATCTTCACTTTTTATTGCTTTGATCTTTGTTTTATTTGTAATTTGAACATGTGGTTGATTGACTAAGAACACTTTTGGTTCTAAAGCCTTGTACATACTTTTGATGATATCTATGAATTAATGTTTTGCTTAATTGGTGTTTGTGTGGCTTGATTCTATTTGGATGCTTGTTTTTGTGGCAAAACATGTCATTATGTGTACAATGGTGATGTGTTGATCATAGTTAATTGAATTAGGTTGAGAAATCTAGTTTGGTTGATTGATTGCAAGCATTTGACCTAATTTTATTGTGAGATTGAAAGATGATCAATAATTAGGAAGATGTGTGATGATCGTAGGAGCTTGATTGGGTCTTATTGTGCAATTTAGGTAGAGATACTAAGTTGTGTAGTATTTCCTTTGAATTACTTGGATCGAAAGGACTTTTAATTCATTATGTTGTGATCAATCTTATAGACAAGGCATGAACACCACTTGAGTAGATAGTTAATCATGGATGGATTCATTAGTAGTGCATGTGCTTTAGGACCTACCTTCTCTTAATTGAGTTTAATCCACTTCACTTTCGTTTTCTCGATTCGTATGGTATTTGATCGATTTCGTATTTACTCTTTCGTTGTCTATTTGTGACATATTTTTAGGCAATCTTAGGGGTAATTCGACATTCAATCTATTCGATCACGTCTACTTAGAACTTAATTAACAAACTACACTTTTACGCTTAACCTCCTTGTGGGATCGACCTCGTGCTTACCACGCTACGATAGACGTCGTACACTTGCGGTTGTTTATTTTAGTGTTGCATAACACGTGAATCAAGTTTATGGCGCCACTGCCGGGGAGGTTTTATGGCTCTAGAGTGTAGGTTAATAGATTTTTAGTTTAGACATTTTACTTGCTTTCTTTATTTGCAAAAATCCAAAAATATTTGTTTGTTTTGGCTCTAGAGAATAGCTTTGGGCCAAAAGAGGGACAAGTTATTTCGTGTAATCTACTATGCAAGCAAAACCTTGAATCCGGCTTAAAAGAATTACACCACAACGGAGAAGGAGATGCTAGCCGTGATCTATAGCTTTGACAAGTTTAGAGCATATTTGGTTGGAGCTAAGACCATAGTGTACACGGATCACACGACTCTCAAGTACTTGATTGAGAAGAAAGAGGCCAAACCAAGGTTTATACGATGGGTGCTTCTTTTGCAAGAGTTTGACGTGGAGATAAGGGATAGAAAAGGGTGTGAAAACGTGGTGGCGGATCATCTCTCAAGACTTTAGAATGTGGAGGAAAAAGACATCCAAGTCCCCATCAAGGATTGGTTTCCCGATGAGCAAATCCTTGCCATCAAAGAAATATGTCCATGGTTCGCCGACTTTGTGAACTACATAGCCACCGGAACACCACCACCAAACCTCTCATTCCATCAAAAGAAGAAGTTCTATCATGATGCCAAGTTCTATGTTTGGGAGGATCCATTCCTCTATAGATGGTGTTCGGACATGATCATGAGGAGGTGCTTAGCGGAAAATGAGTGGGAAAAAGTGATTGAAGAGTGTCATTCATCTCCTTATGGAGGGCACTTTGGAGCAAATCGGACGGCTCATAAAATTCTTCAAAGTGGTTTTTATTGGCCATCCATCTTTAGGGATTGTGAGGTTTTTGTGAAGAAGTGTGATAAGTGTCAAAGGATGGGGAACATTTCAAAGAGGCATGAGATGCCTATGAAGAATGTGATTGAGGTGGAACTCTTTGACGTGTGGGGGATAGACTTTATGGGGCCATTCCCCATCTCTCATGGATTTTCCTACATCCTTTTGGCCATTGACTATGTTTCAAGATGGATTGAGGCCATTCCAACCACTACAAATGATGCCAAGGTGGTCCTCAATTTTTTGAGGAAGAACATTTTCACTCGTTTTGGCACCCCAAGAGCATTAGTGAGTGATGGTGGTTCACACTTTTGCAACCGATGGCTAGATCAACTCTTGACAAAATATGGAGTGAAGCATAGGGTGACCACACCTTATCACCCTCAAGCTAATGGGCAAACGGAGCTTGCTAATCGAGAAGTGAAGCAAATCTTGGAAAAGACCGTTGGGTTAAAGAGAAAGGATTGGGCCATCAAGTTAGATGATGCTCTTTGGGCATATCGAACCGCATACAAGACACCTTTGGGCACATCTCAATATCAACTTGTATATGGCAAGTCTTGTCATCTACCCGTGGAAGTGGAGTTGAGAACTCGTTGGCCCATCAACGAGTTGAATCTTGATCTTAAGGCATCCGGAGAAAGAAGAAAGATGATGCTTAATGAGCTTGATGAGTTTAGGAATGGAGCCTTTGAGAACTCCAAGATTCACAAAGAAAGAGCTAAGAGGTTTCATGACAAGATGATTGAAAGGAGGGAATTTCAAGTTGGAGAACAAGTCCTATTGTTCAACTCAAGGTTGAGGCTATTTCCGGGCAAGTTGAAGTCAAAGTGGTCGGGGCCCTTTGTGATCAAGAATGTGACGCCCATGGGAAATGTGGAACTTATTGATAAGGATGGAACAACCTTTGTGGTGAACGGACAAAGAGTGAAGCATTACTTTGGAAACGAGCAACTTCGAATGGTGGAGTCGCTTCGCTTGGATGAGGCTTGAAAGAAGAAGCAATCGTCCGGCATAGGACGTTAAAAATAGCGCTTCTTGGGAGGCAACCCAAGGTTTTATTGCTTTGTGTTTTTATTGCTTTAGTAGTGTTGATAGCTTAGTTTCTTTGTAGGTATGGAGGAGGAAAATTGTGGATACCTTGTCTTGGAGAATGAAGAAGAAGCAAAGCCAACTTTGTAAAAAGAAAGCAAGTGGTGCAATGGTGATCTTTGAAGAGCATGGGATGTGCAAGGAGGGAGGTAACAACTTGTAGCCCCAAACTTAGAATTTTTACATAGTAAAATTCTAAGTTTGGGGGAGTTATTTTTCTTTTATTTTTCTACTAGTTGTTACCCTTGCACCGGTTTGTCATTCTACTTGTGTCACATTTTGCACCGGCGCACACTTGGCTTTCACATGCTTGTATTGTTTAAGTTGGTTTTTGATCATATGTTGGGTAGTGAATTTTTGGTGAAATGTGAGCATGAATAATCATTGAAATCCATAGTTGAGTAGTTGTGGTGATGTCTATTTGCTTTGAATGTAAGCATGATTGGTGTTGGAATATAGTATCATGATTGTGTTCATATTTGTGATCTTTGATAGCATGAATGCATGATGTGTTGTTGTTTGGGGACATTTGATGAATGTGAGACTCCTATTGAATAAACCGGTGAGAATTGAGCCTTAAATCGAGCATGTAATCCGGTTTAGTTCATTTGAGAGTGGACTAGGTTATTGCTAGTGATCCTAGAACTTGCTCAAGTTCTTGTTTGAAAGCATGATTGTGTGAAACCTTGTGATGTGATATAGGTCATCTTGTTCTAAAAGAGTCACTTAGCCAAAATTTCCCAAAACCGAAGTAATTTTCCGTAGTTAGCCCCTTGAGCTTAATTCCTCATTTTCTTGGCAAACTACAATGTTAACCACTTAGCCTTTTTTGAGCCTTTTGATTCCTATATCTAGTGGGGGATGAAAGACAAAGTGGAAAAACATGTGCTTAAATGAATACCTTTGGTGGAAGGAGAAATTGGAAAAGTTGAAAGAAAAAGAGAAAGATGAAAAGAAAATCAAGGAAAAAAAGAAAAGAGGGACAAAGAGCCCCAAAAGCTTGAAAAGAAAAATGGTTCAAAGGATGAAGTGATGAATGCTTGAAAAAGAAAGGAAAATGAAAAGTGAGGATGGAGTTTGTAAGCTTTGAAAGTGAAAGCACACATTGTAAAACAACAAGTTTTATCCTCCACTAGAAGAGTCACAATTCCCAAATTCATCTTACCTTGTCCAAAGAACCAATGTTACATCCTTGATTAAGTCCTATTGATCACATTGTTGAGCATTTGAGTGTGTGTAGAAAGTAGAAGTTGGGCAAGCATATGGTGATTGCATAGCATGACTTGGTTGATGAGTGCATTAATATCCTTAATTTGTTTGTGTGTTTGAGAGAAACACTCCATCATATGAGTAGAGGACTTGAGCATTTGGATTATGTTTCCCATCACAATGTGTTGTGTACTTGTGCATTCCTTGATCTACGAATGTGGATTGCAATAATGAGCTTATGACCTTCATTGAGAAATGCACTTTGAGAAAGAGATATCATTACATCTTACTTTGCATGTGTGATTTGCATTGAATATTCCATTGTGATCATTCCACCCTCATTGCTTTAAGTGCTTAGTTGTTTGAGGACAAACAACATTTTAAGTTTGGGGGGGGGGGGTTTGATTCGGGTGGAATTTACACAATTTAGAGGCACATGTGAAGCATGTTTTTGATGAGATTTCATTGATTTATGCATGGAATATGATTGTTTAAGCCGAAAAGAGAGAAAGGTTGTGTTTTGTCGATTTTGTAGGAAATACGATGAAATTTGGAGCAAAACACATACCACAAGTGATTGGATCGGAAAGAGAAGTGCACCATTGGATCCGGCTCGAAAAATGGAGTGGAATAGCAAAAAGAATCGAGTCAATCGGAGGTTGGAAGCTCAAGATACGGAGGGACGAAGTTTGAGAACAAAACGAAGGACGGAGCCAATACGAAAGTTTGGCCCGGCCGGGCCACATCACCCGCCCGGCCGGGTGGCCGAGCACCAAAATTCTGGCCAAAGTCGAAGGTTTGGCCCGGCCGGGTGGCATCACTCGCCCGACCGGGCGATCGCGTGCTAATTTCTGGGCTAATTTCGAAGTTATGGCCCGGCCGGGCGGCATCACTCGCCCGGCCGGGCGGCATCACTCGCCCGGCCGGGCGGCATCACTCGCCCGGCCGGGCGGCCGATCAACCTAAAAATTGCCCCAACTTACGAACCTTCGGCCCGGCCGGGCCACTTCACCCACCCGGCCGGGCGACTCAGCCCCTGTTTTTATTTCTTCTCAGCCAACACTCCGCCCGGCCGAGCCGCCCTATTTTCGGTGCCAAACGCGAAATTTCTCCATTTTCAATGGACCAACTTGCAATTCTTACACCCAAACCCTACCCCAACACTATAAATACCACACTTCTTAAATTCAAAACAATCTTACCTCTCCTTCAAGCATCAAAACACACAATCACACACACTTGGAGGTTTTCCACCATCCACTTCTCAATTCTCCACCAATTCATGCAAGGAGGCCACCACTAGCTTGGGAATTCAATTCCTCACCACACCATAGTCTAATCTTTCTTTTATCTTCACTTTTTATTGCTTTGATCTTTGTTTTATTTGTAATTTGAACATTTGGTTGATTGGCTAAGAACACTTTTGGTTCTAAAGCCTTGTACATACTTTTGATGATATCTATGAATTAATGTTTTGCTTAATTGGTGTTTGTGTGGCTTGATTCTATTTGGATGCTTGGTTTTTGTGGCAAAACATGTCATTATGTGTACAATGGTGATGTGTTGATCATGGTTAATTGAATTAGGTTGAGAAATCTAGTTTGGTTGATTGATTGCAAGCATTTGACCTAATTTTATTGTGAGATTGAAAGATGATCAATAATTAGGAAGATGTGTGATGATCTTAGGAGCTTGATTGGGTCTTATTGTGCAATTTAGGTAGAGATACTAAGTTGTGTAGTATTTCCTTTGAATTACTTGGATCGAAAGGACTTTTAATTCATTATGTTGTGATCAATCTTATAGACAAGGCATGAACACCACTTGAGTAGATAGTTAATCATGGATAGATTCATTAGTAGTGCATGTGCTTTAGGACCTACCTTCTCTTAATTGAGTTTAATCCACTTCACTTTCGTTTTCTCGATTCGTATGGTATTTGATCGATTTCGTTTTTACTCTTTCGTTGTCTATTTGTGACATATTGTTAGGCAATCTTAGGGGTAATTCAACATTCAATCTATTCGATCACGTCTACTTAGAACTTAATTAACAAACTACACTTTTACGCTTAACCTCCTTGTGGGATCGACCTCGTGCTTACCACGCTACGATAGACGCCGTACACTTGCGGTTGTTTATTTTAGTGTTGCATAACACGTGAATCATCCATTTCCGACTCGACTAAAATTAATCAAGTCGGAACACACAATCTACAACAAAAAAACAACCTACAACTCATCCCCTCAACTCCATCATCATTTAATTTCAACAATACTAACAATTAATTAACAATTAACACATACATGCATAACATTAATTAACAATTAAATTCTAACAATTAACACATCTGTGTATAACAATTAACAATTTATACATTTCAACAATTCTAAGAATAAAATTATAATCTCACCAATCTTAATCCTAACAATATATATATATATATGTATATATATATATATTTTAACAATTTTGATGACAAATTAAAAATACAATTATAATCAATTAATCTAAAAAATAAAATTCTACAACAAATTATATATATACATTGCAAAACATATATACACAATATAAATAAATATATATATATATAACTTCAAATTTAATCAATGAAAATGCATAAACTTAACGTAGAAATGGTCCCATTGAAGTGTAGAACACAAATAACCGAAAATTAGGCTCGATATGTGGCTCCAGTAGTGGCGGCGGCCTCGTGGCTTCTTTTTTGGGTATGAACTCGACAGAATGGAAAAGAGAGAAAGAAGAGAGTTGCCTTAAACTTACTATTTGGCGAGGGACTCCACGAGGGCCCCACCGCGCTCGCTAATTTGCGAGTGGGAGCCCTTCGTCAATTACCGAGAATAAGAACGCACTCGCCAATACACAAGTGCAATTAATTCTATCACTTGTGTCCATGTCAATTGTCGAGTAATGTAAAATGCATCCACCATTACGTGAGTGATTTGCAAACCCTCGTCAAATCCGTCAAAATTTTGCCCCTCGCCATATCAGTCGCAAAATGGCAAGGGTTCAGTTCCACTCGCCATTTAAGCAGAATTTTGTAGTGGCTTGGCTTTCTCATAGTCAACAAGGAATTGAAGTGCCCATTCGATCGAGAAGAAGGTTAAATGATTGCCATGTGGCTTACACTCAGTACACTTAAGGTTAAGGAAATGCTTGAACCATGAAGTAGTAGTATAGCCGGATTTTACAAAGTATCATTTTTTAGGGTATGTTTCTTTTGGAACTCAAGCAGATGGACTTCGAACTTTACAATTTTCGTCTCATACAAGTTAGGGATTCAAATTCTAGAATTTCAAATTTCACATTGAATTCACACCTGAAATTACATATAACCCTATTACTTCCTCTGTCCCCTACTTAATGATCCATTTTGCCATTTTAGTTGTCCCTTACTTATTGGCCCATTACCTAAAATAGTAAAAACACTTTTAAACTATCCCCTTAAAACATCACAATATTACAACAAATGCTACTACTTTATTACTATTTATAAAGTTGAAAAGTCTTTACTACGTACCCTCACTTTATCTTTCATAATACTAATAAACAATTCATTTGTTAAAACTCGTGCCCAATAGTTTTGTGTCATTAAGTAGGGGACGGAGGAGGTATTATTTTTTTCAATACAATCTATTTTATACACTTTAAAATAACTCGCCCACCAATTGATCGATTTGACATAAAGTAAAATCTCACTGTATCAAAGTCTCATAACGAACACACTTTTACTATTCATTAAGAATTTCAAAGTCCTGACTTTCTCTACACACCTAAATCCCAAAAGAAACATACCCTTAGGATCTTGACCACAAAACCGAAATGAGGTTCTGAGTAGAGATGACAATGGGTCGGGT
Source organism: Galeopsis tetrahit (assembly GCA_963675135.1). Classification (NCBI taxonomy): domain Eukaryota; kingdom Viridiplantae; phylum Streptophyta; class Magnoliopsida; order Lamiales; family Lamiaceae; genus Galeopsis; species Galeopsis tetrahit. The sequence goes on from OY776127.1 coordinate 34,621,756, forward strand.
CGAGGCGCGGGTACCTAGATACCGAGACCCGACTTGTTTCATGAATGGGGCGGGATGACCCGCTCGAGGCATAGGCGGTCTGAGGTGGCCCATTATAAATTTAAATTTTCTTTTGTAAAAATATTAGATATACTTTTTAAAAGATATAGCATAAAAATTTAGGTTTGTATTGAAAATTAAATAAAATAGTTTTAGAAGCATGTTTATGAATTTATTTTAATTCACATCATAAAGAGGTTGATATAGATATAAATTTTTAGATGAAATGTCATATATATTATATTTCATATTACATTATTATGTTTTTATCAATTTATATTGACCTAAAAATATATACACTACAAGAAAAATGACTTTTAGTGACATAAATCTTGTCATTATAACTTCTCTAACTAAAAGTCTTTAATGACAGGAATTGACTTTTAGTGACAGGTCCTGTCATTAATTCTCTATTTTCTGTCACTATAAACTTTTAGCTAGAGAAGCAATAATGAGAGGAGTTTGTGATTAAAAATCAGTTTTGTTGCAGTGATATCAAGTTGAATTATTGTTATATATATTAATAGACTTGCAAATTAATATTAAAAACAGGTCACATGTCCGAGATACGGGACGAGAGTGATACCTAAATCCGCATCATTTGACTACGGATTCAAAGCCGGATGACCCAAATAGTACGAGACGGGTTGAAATTGTTATCCCTGGTTGTGAGAATAGCCTCCGTTTCACCAGGAAGGAAGGCTTGCCTAATTAAATAAGTTGATGCGTGTTGCTCTTGTGTTCTACTTGCAAGAGAAAGACAATATTGATGTCTCCATTCGCTATTACATGATGCAATTGAGGTTTAATTGTTACTCCCTCCATTTTTTATTAAGTGTCACTTTGTCTTTTTTAATATTTTCAAAATAAGTGTCATTCTACACTTTTTTCTTTAATTTGGACAATTTTACCCTTATACATTATACTTCTTCCATTTTCTTTACCTTGATTTAAGCTTTTTCCCTTTTGAATATAGTATTACAACATAAATCATGTTAAACCTTAATTATTGTTTACATGAATATCACCTACAATATTGGTCACATTCAATTTCTAAACATAAATTTAATATTAAAATTAGTTATCATTAATGAAGGGTAAAATGGTCCATAATTATATATCTTAATTTGTTGAAAATTATTAAAACGACACTTAATTAAAAGTGGAGGGAGTATAAATTAGTACTCCTATATCTCTAATTGCAGTGCTTATTATTTTTTAATGTAATTTGCTCTCGTAGGTTTGTTATATAAGAACTCGAGCAAATATATATATATATATATATATATATATATATATATTGGAAGAGATCTACATCATGTTACTTCAGCATATTTGTGTTTTAAGAATTGTATTACTATATGACCATCTAGACCACATTAATTGGTTTATTTGATTAAACCCGACCCAATCTGGTCCGAGTCCGACCCAACTTGATCCGAGAAAATAGTCAGTCTAATGGATCCGATCCGATATATTTGACAGCTCTAGATATCTATATATATCATTTTATAATTAAATATATTTTTATTTAATTTAAATTAAAATGATATATTCATCATTTTTATTTATTAATTTAGTTTATTAATTGATCCCCCAAAGGTTTAATATTTTCAGTTTTTATGTATCAATATTAACAAAGTGGACCTTGAGCCACGTCCAAACTTCCTCAAGTTTCCAATGATATGTAGAACTAAGAAATTTACGATAATTTCAACTTTGAAAAGAGATTACATTCTTAATTTCCACCATATATATATACTAATGAAATTAATTAATTGGAAAGAGGAAAATTAATTAGTAGGGTTTTTTCATAAGTGGATCAAGAATCATTTTGTATACGATGTATTTATTATAAAAAATTGTGTTTAACAAATGTGTTCCCACTAATTTCAAGTGTTGGTGCAACAAATCAATCCACTAATTGAACATAATATATTATAAGTAGAAACTATCTATCATTTTTCAATTTAATATTTTGTCAAATCATGTTTTCCATGAGTTGTCGACCTAGTAGGCTAGGTATAGTGATTGATGACCATTTTACCCACCAATTATATTGACACCCTCCACTTTTTATTATAATTAATTAATTAATTTGTACGATCTTTGAATTTTAGATATGCATTTTAGGTCACCAAATAGTTTTTTTCATATAGTATTACTTTAATCATTACCCCCATCAACTTTATTTTTAGATAAAATAGGAAAGTAACATATGCTACATTGAATGTAGCTTCAATTCATCATTCATTAAATTATTTTTAAAACACCATTTGCATGATTACGTAAAACGAACAAAAACCTCGTGTTCAGTAATTGGCATTTTTTTATGTGGTTCATATACTCCCTTGTTTATCGCTTTTTTATTTAAATTTTGTTTTAAAATTAATGTTTGTTAATTTTCTACATTTTTCTCTAAATTACTCATATACTCCCTCCGTCCCACAACTGTTTGCACACTTACCTTATTTGTCCGTCCCACAATTGTTTGCACACCCATAAAAGGAAACTCTCTCATAAACTCCACCCTCACAATATTCACATATTTACACAAAATGTCATTACTTTTACTCTCTTTCCAATCACCTTTTTACTTTATTCATATAACTTTACAAAATTACCCCTCAACACTCCACTCATTACACTTTTTTCTTAAAAAGTGTGCCCATCTTGTGGTGCAAACACTTGTGGGACGGAGGGAGTATGTAATATTATTTATCCCTAGACTTTTTCATTTTATACACTTTTTAAGTTTTTTCATTATAATTGAGAAGACTGCAATCTCATTTCATTGTTTTGCGATCAACACTTAAGATCGAAAGAATTGATCGAAAAACGATTTGCATTGACGGTGGTTGGTGGAAATGGTCGAGAATCCTGAAGAAATTAATGTAGTAGAGAATGTGATTAAATGAATAGGTATATTGTATTTTATTGATATATATTTTAATTATTATATATTATTATTATTATGGAGTATTTATTATAGAGAGGTATAATATGTAATTAAAAAAACAAAAGGAAAAGGAAAAGGGAAGGAAAATATTGTCAAAAGAAAACTACTCCATGATTTGGTTGCAACTTGCAAACAAGTACCAATGAATTAATATACGACTGCACACACAGTCAAATACATTTCATATGTAATCCCACAGTTTACCTATAAGTTTCTTGCTAATTTTAGGTATATAGATTAAAAAAAGTAATTAAATAATGAGTTGGTCTTTTGTGTTTAGGTTGGTTAGTGCACAGTAATTTATTTTACAATTCGATCAGATAGCTCATTTAAATATATATATAACGAAAAATTTGAAATTTACGTAAAAGAAGACATTGGCCCGATGGAAGGGACGTTCTTTACCAAGTTGAATAAAAATCTGCACTACAAACTTTGCTTATATATTATATATATAGAAGGTATTTTAAAAAAATGAACACATAAAAATTGAAATATTTATAAATCTAAATCGATTGCTTCATTGATCTTATTAACTAGCCCTAATAAATCCCTTATATATTAATAGGGAGTTTTTTGTTGCTTATGTGTCAAACTTTAGTGAATTTTAATGATATGTCAAATTTTAGCGAGTTTTGATGATGGATCGAATTTTAGTGAGTTTTGATTATGTGTAATAATGATGTGTCATGTGTATATTAATATTTTAAGTAGCCCATAAAAAAAGAATAGTTGGCTCATTTAATTCAATATATAACTATTATTATTATTATTGAAAACAATGTAAATATAGTAATTCTGATAAGATGTGTTATTTATAGCATATGTGTCATTATTATATATATTGAGTTTTGAAATTTTTATTATAATAGACAAATTAATTTATTATATGTAATACATAGTATTGTAAAAAAGAAAATTATACAGTCCCCGTAATACGGGGATCTGATGCAGTAGTATATATATATCAGTTGGTTACTGGTGGTGCAATCAGCTTCCTAAACAGCTTAACTCTGATGTTACGTTCAATATATACAATTATGCAATGTGGTGATGTATAGTTTTAATTGGTCAATATACTAGGTAATAATTAAAAAATTATTAACACTATATCTCGTGACGTTGTGATAATTTTAAATTTATGATAAAGTCCAACTTGCGCTTTTTAAATTTTAACGTACGTTGTCATAGTGAAATTAATTGTGTATTTTATTATTAAAAAAATGATCGAGCACATGAAGTATACATTTCAGCGGCCCAGCTAATTTTTTTTTTTAAGTCGATATTTGATTTAAAAATCGTCAATTCCACAAATTTCACAATCTTAAGTAATACACCAACAAAATAAATTAAATATTTTCCGTTGGTTAGGTAATTGTTTCTCTAATTAAGTTCCATGTTTACTTCATGCATGGGAAAGCCTGTAAAGAGTCAATGACACAACTTGTAGTGGTTATGGCAAATTTGACCGTTCTTCTCATGTAATAATCCATAAAACACACTAGATAATAAGTGAAGGAAAAAAAAAAAAAAAAAAAAAACTCTAGCTTAGAGCTAGCTGATTAACAATTTATTCCCATTGATGTAAAACCATAACTCAATTTCTTGCAAATCAACGTATTTAGGCAGAAAGGAGGTTAGGTGTCGCCAATACGAGCTAGACGCTACCTAGATGAGCATTTTTTTTTAGAGTTTATTAAATAAAAAATTAAAGTACGAATAGTAGAGAATCGTATCGTCAACGTTCTTTTAACAACTATTTCAAATTTTCACTCAAATTCTTAATGACACATGCATTATCTTTTGCATTTTCTTCTTTATTTAAAAGGAATACTTACTATGAATATTGTTTTCTTCGGTAAATTGATCACTTTTATGTATTAATTATGTCTAGTTTCATATTTTCATTATAATATACTCTTAACTATGATTTTTTAGGTATAAAAAAAAGGAAAAAATCAAAATTGAACCAACTGGGCTTGACTAGTAATTTTCACTTGTGCACCCTTAATTTAACTTGATAAAAGAGTAATTAAAGTCAGTATTTAATTAATTTAAAATGAAGTCCATGTGTGAGGTAGTATTAGATACAGGGCGGTTTTCTAACCGGAACCGAACCGCCGATTACGGTTTAAAATCGAACTGTAATCGAAAAATAGCAGTTTAGTTATGGTTTTACATTTCGGTAAATCGTAATCGCCGATTTGACAGTTTTATATTTTTTAATACACAATTCTTCTATTTTCTATGTATAAATTTAAGTTATATATTTTTATTAAATTCTAATAATGTATTTTCTAAAAAAAAAAGAAAAAAAAAGTTAAAACGAACAAAAAACGAGCGATAACGGAGAAAAAAAAACTGTAACTGACGGTTCGAAAATCGTAACTGTAACCGACGATTTGCTGGTTCGGTTTCGATTCCTATTTTTAGCAAACCGTAACCGCCAATTTTTAACCGTAACTGGCGGTTTCCGACGGTTGTACATGTCTAGACAGTATCATAAATGAAATCGTGATATTTGAGCGTATTTTAATTTAAAATATTATTGAATTGAAATTTTACAAATTCATAAATCATACACAAAAACTTGTATGAAATATTTTGGGGAAAATTTTGTGCGTCAAACCCGGGTCAACGCGAGTTGGATCAAACTTAATAAAAATATATTTTTTCTCTTTCATATATTGTTTTACTACATGACCAAAACTATGTTAATACATGATCAAAATATTGTCACATAAGGCCAAAAATGTACTACTAGAAGTCCAAAAATATTCTGGATACTTAATTTTTTGGACGGATTCTCGAGAATATTGTTTGATATGTAGTAGTACACTTTTCATCTTATAATGATAATATTTTGACATTGTAGTAACAATATATTGGTCATGTAGTAAATTACCTGCAGCTTGCGATCCGCAAATTTTTTGAGCGACCCGAATTCAGACTTTAATTTTGAACCCCAAATTTTAAAAAATGTCTTAATTAAACATATTTCATGTGAAATATTTCACACAATGTTGCTCTAAGTCATGCATATTGGATGATCGCATACAAATTTTTGTCTTAATTTTAAAAATGCACAATGTGGGAAGTTACGTGACGCTTCAATTTTGTAAGATGCTTGTATTTAAATGAACTGCAAATCAAACTAAGTTGGACCTAAACAGGGGCGGACCCAGGATTAGATAGGGAGGGGGGCCAAAACTTAAGTAGTGACTAATTTTATATTTAGTACTTTCCTCATTTTACAATTGTTTATACACTTATTTTAGTCGTCTGTCACAATTTGTACAACTCAAAAATGAAACTTATACATTAGTTCACCCTCACAATATCTCACAATATTTACACAAAATACTAGTATTACTTTTACACTCAACACTTATTTATTTTATTCATAAAAATTTATAAAATTATCTTTCAACACTCCACTTAATCTATCATTTTCTTAGTTTGTATGTCCATTTTAATGTGCATACATTTATGAGACAAAGCAATATATAATTATAAAAAATAATTATTTCAGTTAATAATATATATTGTTATTGGTAATAAGTATCACAATATCTATTATTATATTCATAGAAAAAAGGAATAAAGGATAACATTAAAAAATCATTTTCTTTATGTTGAAAACAAAATAATATAACAAAAAAAGTATTATTATTTATATTGAATACAAAACAATATAGAAAGACTAGCTAGTAAAAAGGAAACGAACAAATTTTAGTAAGTAAAAGATTATTAACTATTCTAATAATATTTTTTAAATTGGGGTCAGGTATGCATACTATACAAGTTAATGGGGGAGGAAGTGAGGGGGGCCAAGGCCCCTCCCAAGTTCAACGTGGGTTCCCCCTGGACCTAAATGAATTTTAATTCAGGAAATCATTTATTAAATACAAATCTTGAGGTTTGACTACATCACACCCAACTAATTTAATTGTCCTAAGTTACATCTAACTATATATGAAGTTCACATGTTACGTTTCCCCTAAATAATCATTACAAGGTTTGGAGCTTTGGATCAAAATTATATTGGTTAAAATTAACAAGAAAATTATCATTACACATGTGAGATTGTACATAAATAGCACAACATATCCAAATCAATTAATATAATATATTAGGCTAAACTAGGGTAGATTAACTCGAGATATATGAGTAATTAGGTTTAAAATAGATGAAAAATTAAGTAAAAACATACTTAACGCTGTACATACTAAATGATCGAAAAATACATTGTTTACGATTTAATATGAGTCAGTTGAAATATTCGGGTCTGACAATAAATATCTCAAACAAACCTACTAATAGAAATTTACAAAAGAAGTTAAAGAAACTAACTCTAAACGAGTCGAGATCGGTTATAAGACATAAAATAAGTAGACCAAAAACTGATATATAATTCACAGACATTTAAAAAAAAAAAAGTCACCCTTGGCATATACACAAAAATAAAATACTCCTAATTAATTCTTAAGAATCATTATCGGCGTAATAGAAACGTAGCTCTGGGGCAATCGTTCTTTCGTTCAATTTTATTTAGTTTGTACTGTTTTTGTTCAACAATGGTTTATGCACTTATCTTATTAGTCTATTTCACAATTATTTATACACTTTCTAAAAAGAAATGTTTTTATAAACTACACTCTCATAATAGTTACACATTTATATAAAATATCATTACTTTTACGTTTAATTCAATTAATTTTTTTTACTTTATTCTTAAAAAATTACAAAATTACCATTCAACACACTACTCACATTTTTTAATTAATTTTTATGCAACGTATTGAGTAATTAATTTAAGTTAATTTTTATGCAACGTATTGAGTAATTAATTTAAGTGATTATGATTGTACTTAATTCATTTTTTATATCAAAATTATAAGCTGAGATTAGTGTTCATGGGTAACTTTTAAAATAAAAAAATCGAGGTGGTCCATATACTATTATTTGACCCATCTTAAATTTCATACATAGAAATAGGAAGTATTAAAATAGAAGAGAAAAAAGCCCAAATGCGGCCTTACAAAGGAAGAGGCAACGGGCCCAAGACAAGAACGCAGGCCCAAACAAAGTTCCTCATTGCAACGTTCACCTTTTTTTTTTTATGGAAGTTAAATACCCATCCTTTTTTTTCCCTCCCCAGTTCCTCATTGCAACGTTCACCTCTCTTTAAAAGCAATCTAAATCTACTGTTGGGTTTCGGTGCCGCCGGCCGCCACTCGTACTCGCGGGTTATACGAACGGGCTCAGACACGTGTCGGATTGTATCGGGACTGTAGTGGAGATAACCTAAACTAAGATGGGTAGCACTTCCCCACTGGTCTCTCACTCTCACAATCCCACGTCTACATTACGCGTATCGTCTCATCACATTGTTAATGGAGAGGGTGACTCAATATATAGGAAGACTGCCAAGAACTAGGGCATCAACAAGTTGGGCCCTTGTGTGTAGGCCCAATGGCCAAAACCACATTTGGGCTAAAACCCAACAATTCTCCACCTTTTTGGCCATCCCCGACTACAATCCACAATCCACAAACAATTTTGTCATCATCGCCCAACCCACTTCCACGTACCTGCAAAAGACAACATGTTGGGATATGAATCCTAGAACAAGTCCTAAATGATGAACAAAAGATAAAAGATAAAGTTTTGATAAGCCAAAAAGAAGACTTGAATATTTTCTAAGTGTTGACTAATCTAGTCTAGTTGAGTTGAAGTCATCTTGTACAGATCAGTAGAATTCAAAAGAAAAGTACAGTTTAAAAGCAAGTATTCATTAAAAGATAAGTACGGTTTATAAGTACTTCATATCTGTTCATATATGTTAGATTGTTACTGAGCTATTTAATTAATGTATAGAGCTCATGATTTCTATATGTAATAGATTAGTTTCTTTGTATAGTTTCTAAGATGACTAAGCTATTTTATAAAGCTTAATGTAATGAAATAGTCTTGTTAAGATTAGATGTTAGGACTAGATTAGTTCTATGAAGTCTACTACTGAAGAAGACCTGCGCAAGACAAGAAGAGTTGAAGTCTACTGAAGAAGTCTACTGCACAAGACAAGTAGAAGACGCAGTCTACTACTACTGGACAAGACAGGTGCGCAACAAGACAAGTGCTGAAGGAAGCTGAAATATTCTAAGTGCTGAAGACAAGACGAGTCAAGACAGTTTAACAGAATTGAAGGTTCGTATTTCTGAAGATAAGAAGTTGGTTACAACTTAATTAACAGAATTAACCGTCGTATTAAGAGATACTTATTCAGAAACGGTTGAAGAGTTTGTTGAAGGAAGTTATCAAGAAAGTTTGTTGGATAACTAACTTATCTTGATAAAGTGAAGTCTATAAATACTTGAAGGCATTCAACGATTAAAGACAACTGAGAGATTACTGAAAATCAAACTAATGTGCGTATAATGAAGAAGTTCAAAGCAAGGAAGCTCGTAGAGTTCAAAGCAAAAGTTTGAAGTTCAAGAAGAAGCCCAGACAAGAAGAGACTACTCAAGAAGGCTTATTGAAGATACAGAGAAGTTTTATTTATTGTTTCAAGTTGCTAGATACTTGTAAATCGCTAGTAAGATCGAAGATATATCTGGAGGTATAATCGAGAAGATCTAAGTCTTATTTCTTGGGACTTAAAGCTACAAGAACATATTACTCCATTGGACGAGTTAATAAGAATTTCACAACTGGGTTTGTGAGAGTGGATGTAGACAAGTTGTCGAACCACTATAAATCTCGTGTTTGATTTACTTTACTGTTTATGTTTGTTTGAATTGATTAATTGTTTAGTTGATTGAATTACATAACTGATCTAGACTAGTTGAGTATACATAAAACAGAGTTCTCGAATTAAGTTGAGTATAAACTTTAATTGGGCTCATTATTAATTTCGTATTCCGCACAGTGTAATTCTGATATATCGAAAGATTTTAGAAAAGTCTATTCACCCCCCTCTAGACATTTTCTTTAGCTTCCCTCGATATTAACTCAACTTGGGACCAACAAGTGGTATCAGAGCAGTAGTTTACGAACTGCTGTTTCTTGATAACCGACTCAAGACTTAGGGTGAAGTCTTGGTCCTTGACTGCTCTTGTATAACGTGTTCTTGATCATTTTTGTATCATCCGTGTTTCGTGCTCCCTGTTCTTGACTTATCTGTTGTTCTTGATCATAACTCTACTTAGCACTTATTTCTTGAAATCATGTCTCTTGAGATCAGCGCTAACAAACTACCTAAGTTCCAGGTACAAGACTACGATTACTGGAAGCTAAGGATGGAAGCCATCTTCAGCTCCACTCACGACTTAATGATCTCCGTCGTTACTGAAGGTCCAATTGTGACCATGATCCCCAACACTGCTGCCCTTGATCCAAATCAACCAGTGGGTACACTCGTTAAGAAACCAAGGTCAGAACTTACCTCTGAAGAAATGAGACAGAATAATTTGGATAGCTTGGCCAAGAATTACATCTTACACACTCTTCCTAATGAGTATCTGGGAAAAGTGTTAAAATGTAAAACTGCCAAAGAAATGTGGGATCGCTTAGCTATCATTTGTGAAGGGACATCCCTAATCAAAGAAAGCAAGCTTTCCACTGCTGTCCAAAGATTCGAATCATTTCATATGAAAGCTGGTGAAACAATAGACCAGTTGGATACTCGTTTTACCAAAATCATGAATGACTTGGAAGTCCTTGGTAAAACTTATACTCCACATGAAATCAATCTTAGGATTCTAAAAAGCCTTGATAGTCGATGGAAGATGGTAAAAATGCTTGTTAAGAATACCCAAGATATAGACGTATGGACAGCAGAGACTATGTTTCAAACTCTAAAGGCTCATGAGTTTGATCTAGACGAAGATGAACCCATAGTAAGTAGTGACAGAGAATATGCTGTATCTAAGAACGTTGCTTTTAAGGCTAGTTCGTCTAAGATAGACAGGTCTAAGACTAAGTCTAGGTCTGCTTCTGTTAAAGACAAGTTAGATACTGATCTTAGTCTGAAGGATCAGGTATGCCTCATGGTTAGAAAGTTTGATAGGCTGAATAAACGATTTGGAAGATATAAGAAGTTCTATAGAGAGCATAGAGGGTCTGCTTCTAAGAACTCGTCTGAAACCAGACGAGACCGAAACTCGTCCGAAAGGAGAGACGAAGTCTCGAAAGGTAACAGACAAGATAGAGAGTCTGATTGTAGGAAGATTACTCGTTCTGATAAACGTGATAAACGAAGGAACAACTCTCCTATTAAAAAGGCTACTAATGATCTCGTGTGCTATAACTGTGAGAAACCAGGTCACTACATATATGAATGTCCAGACCTGAGTACTGATGATCGAGAAGAACGCAAAGCACGAAGGGAAAGACGATACAACCGTGGTAAAAAGGCAATGATGGCCAATAATGACTCTGACTCAGACGAGTTGCCATCATCCTCATCTAGCTACCCGTCTGAACCAGATCACGATGAAGCATTCATAGTTGATGATGGTTTATGCTTCATGGCTAAAATCGACCAAGAGGTATCATCTGTTACTTCCTTTCAATCATGTGATGAATCAGATTCTGATGAAAGTGACACTGCCAGTAGCCAAGTAGGGAGTAGTCTTCAGCACTCTACTAGTGCAGTTGAAGACGACCTCCTACTTGCCAACAAGGCATTCATTGAAGTCAGTGACGAAAACATCACCTTAAGACAAGAAATCATTGATCTTAAGGAAGCACAGTCTAAAGTAGATCCTAATACAACAGTCCTAAATGAACGCTTGCAAGAAGAGTTGAGACAACTCAAAGACAAGTGTACATTGACTGACAAGTTGTATCAAGACCTACTTAAGACACATGCGACTGAGAAACATGAATTCAATGTCTTACAAAGTAAGCTCAAAAAACTTGAAGAACGTAATAAGTTCTTAGAAACCGAGATTGTCACTCTAGACCTTAAACTTACTGACCTGGTTAACTCGTCTAAGGTTAACCTTGAATTGTCAGATAGGTATAGGGCTCCAGCTGACAAGACAGGCATAGGTGCTGAGACATCAAGCTCGTCTACTCTAGTTCCTAAGAACCCTACTATTTTCATCTCAAGCTCTTTGACTAATGATAAAGGAAAAGAACCATTGATATACGATATTGACACTCCATCAAAAGGTACTGTACCAAGACAAGCTCGAGTTAACATTCCAATTACCAAGGGAGGTAAAAAGAATGGTAACAACAAGCCTGCTCAACCTAGAACTAATCTTCAAAGGACTAGGAATCGTGGACGACCAAATCAGGTCAGATACGAGGATTGGTATCCTGAGGAGACAAGTACTAGACAAGTACAGACTAGACGACAAGAGTCTAGACCTCCTTTCATAAGGCAGTCTCAACTCTACTCGTCTAGACCTAGACAGGAAGGTCCAAAATATCGTACACAACCTGTTCTATATCCTCCACCTTTGTCATATGATATCAAAGGAGAAGAAAGACCTAAACATGTCTATAAACCGTATGGACCTAATGCATATAAACCTTACTCTGACTATCATAGACAAGTGCCTGCTCAAGTAGAGATTAAGTCAAAAGGCTATCTCCAAAGAGTAGACCCGAACTCGACTGATAGGCCAGATAAGGACAACAAGGTCTTATTTTGCAACAAATATGGTCGAAAGCTTAGAAGGTCAAACTTGTTCAGGACTCCAATGTATATTTGGATTCCATTGAACTCGACTAACCCCCAAGGACCCCAATAAACAAGGAGGGTACCTAAATTATGTATTATCATCTATTGCAGGGTCGACTCGATCTATACAAGAAAGGTGGCTCAACTGGAGAAACTTGGTACATAGACAGTGGTTGTTCACACCACATGACTAGTACTAAGACTCTCTTATCAAGCTATCGTGAGCAAGAAGGACCAAAAGTGATATTTGGTGATAGCTCCATTGCTGTTACTAAAGGATTTGGTTACATTCGGAATGGTGACATAGAAATTCAAGACGTTTCTTATGTTGAAGGCTTGAAATACAATTTACTCTCTGTTTCACAATTTTGTGATCGTGGATACAAGGTGCAGTTCAAGAGTCAGAAATGTGAGATCATCGACAAGAAAACTCACACAGTACTACTAGTCGGCATTAGACAAGGAAGTGTGTACATAGTGAACTGGAACAGTTGTCCGAGGGACACCTGTCTACTTACTAAGAATCCTAAAGAACTTGGCTGGCTCTGGCATAGACGCCTTTGTCATCTAAACTTTAAGGTTCTTAATAAGATAGCCAGAGACTACCTTGTGGAAGGTATTCCCAATGAAGTATACTATAAGTCACATGTATGCACCTCCTGTCAAAAAGGTAAACAGGTGAAGGGTTCTTTCAAATCTATTCCATCCCTCTCAACCAGTAGAGTTCTTGAACTTCTACATATGGACTTACATGGCCCAATAACTCCTCCAACCTTGAACGGTAGAAGGTACACACTTGTTGTGGTAGACGACTATTCTAAGTTCACTTGGGTAGTCTTCTTACACAAGAAGAGTGATACACAAACACTTTTGCCTGATCTATTGAAGAAGTTACAGGTTGAGAAGAATCAGTCAATTGTCAAGATACGTAGTGACAAGGGTACTGAATTCATTAACTGCTATATTAACGAATTTTGCTCTAAGCGTGGGATCCAGCACCTTACTAGTGCAGCTAGGACACCACAGCAAAATGGAGTAGCAGAACGAAGGAACAGAACTCTTAAGGAGGCCTGCAGGACCATGCTGACAGAGTATAATACGCCTCAGAAATTTTGGGCAGAAGCTATCAACACTGCATGCCACTCACAGAATAGAAGTGCTATCAATAAAGCACTAGGTAAGACGCCCTATGAGGTATGGAAAGGTAGAAAACCCAGAGTCTCATATTTTCATATATTTGGATGCAAGTGTTTCATCCATAACAATGGGAAAAGCAAGTTGAATGCATTCGATGCTAAAGCAGACGAGGGGATATTCTTAGGATACTCCTCGACTAGCAAAGCATTTAGAGTATTCAACTACTCAACCCTTTGTGTGGAAGAAACACCACATGTGGTTTTCGAAGAATCTCAACAGGACCCGTCTACCAACAAGATCAGTGAGAAAGCTACTGAGCTAACTGTCGAAACTGACAAAGACTCAGAGGTATATGAATCCGTTCAAGCCTACAATCCATTTATAAAAGCTCTCGAGTCAGACGACCAGAAGAAGGTGAGTGCTCAAGGTAACTCTACTAGACCAGTTGACATGCCTAAACTAGTCGACTCGTCTACTCCTATTAAATCTTCTGATGATAATGATGTTGACATGCATGATGCTGCACATGATATAGATGATAGTATTATTGTTAAGAATAGAAATACATGGAAATCTGCGCATAATACTGAAAATATTATTGGTGACTCTACTGTTGGTGTTAAGACTAGACGACAACTCTTTGAGTCGCAAGAACAATCTAGTCCATCTCTGTTTTGCTGGTGTTGTTTCCTCTCATCTATCGAGCCTAAAACCATTAATGAGGCTTTGGCTGATAGTAATTGGATCATTGCTATGCAAGACGAGTTGAATCAGTTTGTTCGAAACGACGTCTGGGAACTTGTTGATAGACCAAAACATCATAATGTAGTTGGCACCAGATGGATTTTCAAGAATAAGAAAGATGAGAATGATGTAGTTGTTCGTAATAAGGCTAGACTAGTCGCCCAAGGCTATTCACAAGCTGAAGGCATAGACTATGATGAAACATATGCTCCTGTTGCTAGACTAGAAGCCATTCGATTGTTTCTTGCATATGCTGCTTACATGAAATTTACAGTATATCAAATGGATGTTAAAAGTGCATTTCTTAACGGTATTCTTGTGGAAGAAGTATATGTTGAACAACCCCCAGGTTTCGAAGTCAAAGGTAATCAGGTATACAAATTAAAGAAGGCCTTATATGGACTAAAGCAAGCTCCAAGAGCCTGGTACGATACTCTTTCTCAATTTCTATTAGAAAATGGTTTTACTAAAGGCAAGGTAGACAGAACCTTGTTTAGAAGACAAGAAGGGAAAGACATTTTACTCGTCCAAATTTACGTAGATGACATCATTTTTGGTTCACCTAACAAAGAGCTGAGTGAAAGTTTTTCAACACTCATGCAAAGTAAATTTGAGATGTCTATGATGGGTGAAATGAATTACTTTCTTGGACTTCAAGTAAAACAGACCCCTGAAGGGATTTTCATAAATCAAGCAAAGTATACTAGAAATCTTCTAGACAAGTATGGTATTAAGACATGCAAGTCTGCTGGCGTACCTATGCTACCTACATACAGAATGGACCCAGACGAACAAGGTAAGTGTGCTGATCAAACCCATTACCGTGGTCTAATTGGTTCATTACTCTACTTAACTGCTAGTAGACCTGATATTGCATTTTCTGTTGGAGTATGTGCTCGTTTTCAAGCTAATCCAAAAGAGAGTCATATGGAAACCACTAAAAGGATTCTGAAATATTTGAAAGGAACCATCAATCGTGGTATATGGTATCCTTCGAATGATGATTTATCTCTAAGTGGCTACTCTGATTCTGATTTTGGTGGTTGTAGAATAGATAGGAAATCTACATCTGGTTCTTGTCAATTCTTAGGCACAAAACTCATTTCATGGTTTTCGAAAAAGCAGACAAGTGTTGCTACCTCTACTACTGAAGCCGAGTACATGGCTGCTGGTAGTTGTTGTAGTCAATTATTATGGCTTATTCAACAGCTTAGAGATTATAATATTTGTGAATCAAATGTTCCTATATTCTGTGATAGTAATAGTGCAATTGCCATTACACAAAATCCTGTTCTGCACACACGTTGTAAGCATGTTGATGTGAAACACCATTTCATACGTGATCATGTAGAAAAGAAGGATATTCGCATGGAAAAGATTCATACTGATTTTCAAAGAGCTGATATTTTTACAAAACC
The DNA here is from genome assembly GCA_963675135.1 of Galeopsis tetrahit. Classification (NCBI taxonomy): domain Eukaryota; kingdom Viridiplantae; phylum Streptophyta; class Magnoliopsida; order Lamiales; family Lamiaceae; genus Galeopsis; species Galeopsis tetrahit. The sequence continues at coordinate 34,637,750 of OY776127.1, forward strand.
ATTAGCTGAGGCCCGATTTCGTGAATTATGCATTAGTCTAGGACTTATTGATCTTGATCCTACTAGTATATAGCAATGTACTAACCAGACAGGTACAGTCCTAAGAAGAAAGGAGAAATAGACAAGCTACCACAAAAGAACAGAGCACTCGTCTACTCACGCAACAGACAGGTATACAAGGTCAGACAAGTTGACCATCCAACCCGATGAGGAAGCTGGTAAAGCTGAGGGTAATACTAAGGGAATAAACATTTAAGGGGGAATCTTTGATTTCTTAAAGATCCTTATGTTGACTCTTCAGTTTGGTAACAGTCATCGTGTTTGAATCTTGATCATTGATTTAAATTAATATTTGGCATATAAATTCTACTCGACTATCTGTCGTACTAAAGAAGACAGGTACATAAAGCTGCTCGACATTCAGTCAGATATGCATAGTCGAAAGGGGAACTCATCTGGTGGACATAAGATTACTTGTCTTGTGTCATTCAACCTACTCGCCTTATGAAGCTTAGTCCTACTCATCTGTTCTGGATGGACTCGAACAGACAAGCTAAGTTTTCATTTGATTTTCATTGAATATGTGTTAATATGTTTACTCGAACCAAATTAACTATGATAAAGTAATGTGATTGTGTTAAAATGTGGAAATCCTAGAATTGGATTTATACACCACTAGCTAATGAGGTGTACATATTCAATTCATTTCAAAACACGACCAAAATAGGTCAGATGAATACACTCTTTTATTTTGCAAATAAGAAAGGCGGATTTCAAGTTGTACAAAATCAATTCACATTTTTTTCTTGGTTCCGTAACTGAATGCCAAAGGTCTTCACCGTTGGATCTGATCTTTCCATCTTGGCCGTTGGATAAAATTCAGTTTTAAACAAAAACCAACACTTGCACACATCTTGCCTCACGTTTCATAACTTCTCTACTACTTGCTTACACTGATTCTCTGCATAATCTACCTCTTATTTTTTTCAAATCATTCAACATGTCTATTCGATCTATTTTCGATGTTAATACCAACATTCAGGCACAGTTTGATCTAGGCAGATACATCAATGATAACAAAGTGCATGTTGAACCGTCCCTGTTCTTTGATGGACATCACACTGTTGGTAATGAAGAAATTCTGGCCAAATGCACAAGATGCGGGCTAAAACCCTATTTGGAGGCTTTTCCCAAGGTTGTTCTGGAAGAGGAGGTTCTGGAATTCTATGCTAATGCTAGCAGAAGAGGTGATGTCATCGAATCCTTTATCGGTTCTAATCGAGTGGAAATCACTCGTGAAGCTCTTTTTGAAAAACTGAGGTTGCCCATCGGAACGATTGATGTGGAAAAGTATGCGGAAGGGCAAGAGATGAGATATTTGAGCATTTTCTGCGGAAGGAAGATGAAACTGAAACCTGATGGTAAAGCTATTACAGCCAAGAAGGGTGAGCTCCTAGAAAAATATCGCACTCTACTGGACATAGCTAGCAAGATGCTTCTATGTGCCACTGGATCTTTTGACTCAGTCACACAAGCAAAAACGAGAATTATGGCAGCTATCTACGATGGAATTACCGAGGGTAATTGGTTTAAATTAATAGCTGACAGGATGATGCACTTTGAAAGAAGTGTTAGGGTGGATATTGATACCCGAAATTGGGTGGTCTCTCAAGTAGTTGGATATGGAAACAAGCTGAGTATATTACTCCCACTGTTGATGCCCAACAAGACCACATGGAGCAAGGGAAAGCCATTTCATCCATTGAAATTCTATCTGAAGAAAGAAGCTCTGAAGAAGCAGGTTGCTGGAAGGACTGCTGCTCCTAGACAGGTTCAGTTTGATGAATCGGAAGTATTGCAGTATGCGGATTCGGATAGTTCTTCACAAGCCGGGTCTAAGGAAGCTGAGTCTAGTGCAGACGACTCAGAGAAGACTCAATCGAATGAAGAGACGACTCAAGAGGAGGAGTCGAGTGACCAAATCCCTGAGATGTACACTCTCGTGAGAGTCGGGTCGCCCACTCGTCCAGTCGAGTCGAGTATACAGGTTGGTACCTCTACTCAATCTGTTTCAATTCCTCTCTCTCTCCCATCTACGTCTATCCGAACCAAGGCTAGATCACATCGATCTAGGCCTCGACCTGTAACCCCAACCTCGCAAGCACTGGCAGCACGACCGCTGAGGGCCAGTCATCCCCTATACACTCCTATAAGTGATACAACTGATACTCCTACAGTTGTCATACCTGACCAAGCTGCATTACAGCCCGTTGAAACCATTGCTTTCACTCCCTCTCCCTCACCAGAATATGGTGAACCCCCTAAACCATCTACTTCAGACAAGACGCCAGTTGCCACTGCAACAGCTGAGTTAGAGACCCCATCTACTCAGGACCCGTCTGTTGTTAGATTTGAATCCCTCGTCTATTATCCTATGTGTTTGAGAGAGAAGCGTATTCGATCCCGAATGATCAGAAATCTGAAGAGGACGCTCTCAACTGTCGAAGTCGACTATGAGTCAGAACAGTTTGAAGTTCTTGTAAGGATATGCACCTGGTTTGCTCTTAAGAAGTCCTCCACCGATGATCTTTTCGAAGTTATTCAAGGAATGGGAGGAATCTCCAATTTTCTGGATTGGGAAATGGAACAGAAGGAGCATAGTGGTGTAAAGGATCATTCAGAACTATTTCCGCCGAGAGCCTTAGTTGATCTTGTAAAGAGGTTATTAAAAATTCCTGACGGAATTCTGGTTGAAGAATTTTCATCTGATATTGGAACTCAGACTGATCTCCTGGAGGAGGAGTTGAGAACTGTAACTGTTGAAGCTGGAATTCAAACTTCAGATCAGTCAGAAGATGAGTCTGCAAACTCTGATGCTGATTCTTTCGATTTTGGAGTAGAAGATGATGAGTTCATGGATGCTGAAATGTTTACAGAAGATGAACTTGTTGAGAAAGTTCAAGAAAAGGGTGTTACTGAAGCTCAGTCGTCTACTCATGGTTTGTCTGTAGGTTATCTTACGGAATTGAAGTCAGATTTGAAAGATGTGGTTCATTCCGCAATAGACGAGTTTTTGCAATCAAAGATGAAGGATGTGTTGCTAGAACAGAACAAATCACTCGTTGACGGATCCAGAGATTTGTTTATTGAAGAGGTCGACAAGATGGATTCTACTTTCCGAACAGAGTTGACGGCAGAAGTTGGAAGATTTTTACAGAATCAAGTTGAAATTTCTGAAAAAAAGGTCTATTTCATTTGCTAGATCATTGGCTGAAGAATCCAGCAAGATGGAGCGCCTATATCGTGTAAAGATTGAAATAGCTGATGAGCAGAGGAGAGAAGCTCATGCTCAGTTGGTGAAGTCTCAAGCTATTCTCTCTGAATTATCAAAACAAAATACTCTACTACGTCAGTCAGCTACTCAGTTCAAAGATGAGTTGGTCATTACTTCACAGAAGTTAGAAGCTGCTGGTGATCGTCTAGACAAGATGAGTCAGGATCACACACATCAACGTCAGATAGAGCTAGCTACTGAAGCTATGAAAGAAGCTTTGAAAGAAGAAATGACTCGCTTTACTTCTCTTTTTACTCTTAAGGCAAGTGATGAAGCCAAAAAGGGGAAAGAGACCAGTCTAGTTGAAGTTACGAAGTCTGCTAGCGCTGAACCGGAGATGAAAGATGCTGCTACTGCAATTGAAGAACTAAGAAGGCCTAAGAGAGGCAGATTAGTGAAGAAGGCAGATCTAGAGCAAGCTGAAACAGAAAAGCAGATGAGATTAGTGAAAGGTAAAGGTGTTGCATCGTCTCCTGAAGCAGAGATTCAGACTAGACGAGTTAAGAGGAAGCTTAGTATTGAAGAGCCTACTCCTGAAGCTGGTATTTTGAAGAAGCAAAAGATTGATGAGCCAAGTGATGAAGCTCATTATGCTAAGAAAAAGAAGATAGAAAAACACATTGAGAATTTGCAGAAGCTGAAGGAAGATGAAGAGAAAATGGAAGATCAGTTCATTGATTACTTTATTGACAGAGAGCATCGTCAAGATTGGCTCAAAGTGAAGAGACAATGGGAACTTGATCACTGGATAATCAGAAAGTATGGAGATTCTGAAAATTCTGATGAATTATACTCGATGTTTGACAAGTTTATGGAAGGTCAGAATCGAATGCTTTGGAATCTGATATTGAGGATATCTGCTGCTGCAAACTTCAACATTCTGATACCAATCTTTCCAAGATGGAAGACTCCTATGACAAGCTCAGGAAAGAGAGTAGATGTTAATCAAATCAAGAAGTTTGAAGAAGAATTGCTAGACAAGGAGAAGATTGAAGATGAAGATCAGATTAGCTTAATTCACAGAAGACTCCTCGATGCATTCTGTGTTCCTAACCCGGAAGGAGGTAATCTTTCAGATTAGTTGATTGTTTTAGTTGTTTTTGCTCTGATATTTTGTGTTTAGAAGTAGTTGTAATATCTACTGATCTACTTCTGAATGAATGAAAAAGATAAAGTACTATTTTGATGTTTAAAGACAAGGTAACTACTTAACTAGTCTACTAATAAGAAAAGATTCAAGTAGTTTTGGCTTCATCAAAAAGGGGGAAATTGTTGGGATATGAATCCTAGAACAAGTCCTAAATGATGAACAAAAGATAAAAGATAAAGTTTTGATAAGCCAAAAAGAAGACTTGAATATTTTCTAAGTGTTGACTAATCTAGTCTAGTTGAGTTGAAGTCATCTTGTACAGATCAGTAGAATTCAAAAGAAAAGTACAGTTTAAAAGCAAGTATTCATTAAAAGATAAGTACGGTTTATAAGTACTTCATATCTGTTCATATATGTTAGATTGTTACTGAGCTATTTAATTAATGTATAGAGCTCGTGATTTCTATATGTAATAGATTAGTTTCTTTGTATAGTTTCTAAGATGACTAAGCTATTTTATAAAGCTTAATGTAATGAAATAGTCTTGTTAAGATTAGATGTTAGGACTAGATTAGTTCTATGAAGTCTACTACTGAAGAAGACCTGCGCAAGACAAGAAGAGTTGAAGTCTACTGAAGAAGTCTACTGCACAAGACAAGTAGAAGACGCAGTCTACTACTACTGGACAAGACAGGTGCGCAACAAGACAAGTGCTGAAGGAAGCTGAAATATTCTAAGTGCTGAAGACAAGACGAGTCAAGACAGTTTAACAGAATTGAAGGTTCGTATTTCTGAAGATAAGAAGTTGGTTACAACTTAATTAACAGAATTAACCGTCGTATTAAGAGATACTTATTCAGAAACGGTTGAAGAGTTTGTTGAAGGAAGTTATCAAGAAAGTTTGTTGGATAACTAACTTATCTTGATAAAGTGAAGTCTATAAATACTTGAAGGCATTCAACGATTAAAGACAACTGAGAGATTACTGAAAATCAAACTAATGTGCGTATAATGAAGAAGTTCAAAGCAAGGAAGCTCGCAGAGTTCAAAGCAAAAGTTTGAAGTTCAAGAAGAAGCCCAGACAAGAAGAGACTACTCAAGAAGGCTTATTGAAGATACAGAGAAGTTTTATTTATTGTTTCAAGTTGCTAGATACTTGTAAATCGCTAGTAAGATCGAAGATATATCTGGAGGTATAATCGAGAAGATCTAAGTCTTATTTCTTGGGACTTAAAGCTACAAGAACATATTACTCCATTGGACGAGTTAATAAGAATTTCACAACTGGGTTTGTGAGAGTGGATGTAGACAAGTTGTCGAACCACTATAAATCTCGTGTTTGATTTACTTTACTGTTTATGTTTGTTTGAATTGATTAATTGTTTAGTTGATTGAATTACATAACTGATCTAGACTAGTTGAGTATACATAAAACAGAGTTCTCGAATTAAGTTGAGTATAAACTTTAATTGGGCTCATTATTAATTTCGTATTCCGCACAGTGTAATTCTGATATATCGAAAGATTTTAGAAAAGTCTATTCACCCCCCTCTAGACATTTTCTTTAGCTTCCCTCGATATTAACTCAACTTGGGACCAACACAACACACAAAGAAAACACAAAGATTGTCTACGTACGTAGAAGTTAGTTCACAAAGAAAAACTCACAAAGACAATGCTCCACCTCACTTGGAGCAATCACAAAGATTCACACAAAGGCACAAAGACATGATATCATAACATACATAAATCACAAAGACAAAATCACTCCACCTTACTAGGAATGATCTCCAAACACCAAGAAACAATCAATCATTCATGATCACACAAGAGAAGAATGCATTGAAGAAACACACAAAGATCAAGACACAAAGCTCAATAAACATGCTCAAGACACTAACATGCAACTAGATGAAAATGGGGTAGGGGGAAAACATGAAACAACAATGTATGAAGTCATGCATAACACACATACATATAAACATATACTCATAATTCCCACGAAACCAACAAGTATAATCATGCAACCATTCCCCCACCTTCCCACTGGCCCATCATCTACTCATGCATCACAAAGAAATCACATAGCAACACAAAGACACAAAGACACAAAGCACAAAGAACAAATAACACAAATGGATATAATCACCAAGAAAAATAATCACAAAGACACCAAGAAAGCAAATTACATGCATCAAGAGATTAAACACCAAGACAATTAATAAAAATTGCACAAAGAAACTTCACAGAGGCAGATACACCAAGACACTAAGCACAAAGGATAACCAACCACAAAGAACATATCACAGAGAACAAGCGGAAGCAATAACATTTACGATGCTCATTGACGTAAATTAAATCACAAAGAGACATGACTCACAGAGATATCCTAAAATCTACCCAGGGTAAAATAATTTAAGCAACTCAATTAACTCAAACTAAACCACTGCAAATAATTAACACATAATCCATAGTCCAAATTAATTTAATCTGATAATCAGCAAGCAACAGGGATTAACAAAAAACACAAAGCACATTTAAATGGAAATACCCCTACAGCAGAAAACCAAACAAAATAGCCCAAGCAATCCTCTACCTCACCTCACGTCCACTGCTGCAATAACCTTAACCAACCAAAACATTGCTTGAAAAGGTAAGAAATAACATTGAGCCCAATTAACTAAATTAATTAATTACTGTATACCTACTGTAGAAAACAAATGATAGCAAAAAATAGCAAAATCACCTTTCACCTTCCAACAGTAACCAATGCCCAATGCGACAAAAAACAAAAATAAATAAATTCTTACCTGTTTCTTACCAGCGGCAACTTCTGTTCGCGAGCAGGGGCTGCGCGACGGGAAGAGAGCGGCGACGACGGAGGCTACACGCAGAGGAGCTTCGACGGCGACGGACGGGGCTGAACAACAGGCTCGGAGCGGCGGCGACGGTAAGGGCAACAAGTGGCGGCGCCGATCACAAAGGGGGCGGCGCGACGGTGAGCTCGACGCGGTGGGCAGTGTTTTCGGCTGCAAACGACGGCATCACAGAGACTGCACGGAACCATGGTGGTGGTTGCTAGGGTTCCGCCCACATAGATGGCGGGACGACGGTGGAAGACGATCCGGTGAACAAATTCGGCGAGATAAACGGTGGCAGGGCGGCCGACGACGAAACCAGGCTCTGATACCACTGTTGGGTTTCGGTGCCGCCGGCCGTCACTCGTACTCGCGGGTTATACGAACGGGCTCAGACACGTGTCGGATTGTATCGGGACTGTAGTGGAGATAACCTAAACTAAGATGGGTAGCACTTCCCCACTGGTCTCTCACTCTCACAATCCCACGTCTACATTACGCGTATCGTCTCATCACATTGTTAATGGAGAGGGTGACTCAATATATAGGAAGGCTGCCAAGAACTAGGGCATCAACAAGTTGGGCCCTTGTGTGTAGGCCCAATGGCCAAAACCACATTTGGGCTAAAACCCAACAATTCTCCACCTTTTTGGCCATCCCCGACTACAATCCACAATCCACAAACAATTTTGTCATCATCGCCCAACCCACTTCCACGTACCTGCAAAAGACAACACACAAAGAAAACACAAAGATTGTCTACGTACGTAGAAGTTAGTTCACAAAGAAAAACTCACAAAGACAATGCTCCACCTCACTTGGAGCAATCACAAAGATTCACACAAAGGCACAAAGATATGATATCATAACATACATAAATCACAAAGACAAAATCACTCCACCTTACTAGGAATGATCCCAACCATAGTTTTACCCTTACCCGTAGACAGCCCCAGAGGACAGATAGGAAACAGGAAGAGGAAGAGACGTATCGACGGAAAACACATGGGAATGCCGCTTGGCGGGAGAAGCTTGTCGACCTCAAGATGAGAAATGTGGCTACCTTCTTCTTCAGAAACTTTTGCGGCCGAATGCACAACGGACGACTTAAAATACAGTTTTGAGAGAGTCGGGAAGGTAAAGGACATTTTCAGACCACTCAAGAAAGATAGAGAGGGCAAAACTTTTGGCTTCGTTAGGTTTGAATGCAATACTGACAAAGCAAGCATGATCAAAGCTCTTAACGAAGTATGGATGGGGAGTTATAAAATCAGAGCCTACGTACCGCGATACGAGAGAACGACAGCAGAATCAAAGGTTCTGAAACCCCCCATTTGTGGGAAACCATTTGAAGCCAACAGGAACGTTTTGAGAGACGAGCAAACGTTTACAGAAGCCGTGAAAAACCATGGAACCGGCTCTCCTATACCCAAAACGACTGACTTGGGTACAAGGACAGATTCGACCCAAAAAGAGGAACTAGAAATCAAATTCCAGACGAAGGCAGAGGAGACGAAATGGCTGGGAGAGTGCATTACTGGAGTGTTAAGGAAGGAGTTCTCTTGGGAGGATCATGGGGAGGAACTACAGCAGGAGTGTGTTAGCATTCTAAAGCTGAGAACGCTAGGGGAGGATGCGATTCTCATCGAAAATATATCCGGGAAAAGTTACGAGGAGATCACGGAAGCTATGGATGAGTGGCTCCAATACTGGTTCGAATGGTACAGAAAATGGCGACCAATTGATGTGAGCCATAAACGACTGATATGGACGAGGTGGACCGGGGTCCCTGCACAAGCCTGGAATACACGCTTCTTCGAAACCGCGAGCGCATCCATTGGAAAGTTGGTCAAGCTAGACGACCACACAAAGGCTCAAACACGGCTCGATTATGCAAGGGTGTTACTATCCATCTCATTCCTCAAAGACGTAAATCTGACCGCCCGACTAGAGATTGATGGCAATATTTTCAAATGTAAAATCGCAGAGGAACAGAAACACGAAAATCCAAATGTGCTGGATGATCTGGAATCGGAATCGGACTCCGACGATAGCACCGAGTGGCCTATGGATGAAGACGGTGGCGATGAAACAGATGGCCGCGCTGAAGAGATTTCGGGAGGTCCGGCGGCGGCAACAGTGCAGGGACGGCCGAGCAACTCTTCTGTCTCACCGTTGGACGAAGACGGCGGCGCTGAAATTGATGGCCGCGCCGCTGAAATTGATGGCCGCGCCGCTGAAATCGATGGCCGCGCCGCTGATATAGATGGCCGCGCTGAAGAAATCGCGGGCGATCCGGCGACGGTGACAGAGCATGGACGGCAGAGCAACCCACCTGACTCACCGACGGATGAAGACGGCGGCGCTGAAATAGTCGGTCGCGTTGAAGAGGACTCGGGCGGTCCGGCGGCGGTAACAGCGTCGGAATCTGAAGCCTGCTGTCAGAAATCGAAAAGTCACACAAATCACAACGCAAATCCGGATGGGCCCCGAGGAGATATTAATTGCAAGGCTGTTAATGATATCTTGGAACAAGAAAAGCATGTCGATTCATGGGAACAGCGTGAACCAATTTCAATCATGGCGCCGTCAACAAAAATCGAGGAGGGGCCCCACAAATCGGATCCTCAACAAGAAATATTCGAAAATCTGGTTCAAAACCAGTCAATGGAGGCCACCAGTACCAAAGAATTCGGCGAAGTTACATGTTGGGCAGAAGGTACGTGTGTTAACCCTAGTACTCTTTCCCAGGCCCACTCTTCTATTGGGCCCACCATCCTTGTCATTGGGTCAACCAAATACCCAGCCTGTACCCCAGTACAACACCCCCCTTTCTGCTATCCGCACCCTGATACACCCCCAAATACTTATCCGTTACAAAATCTCCCACACCCCACACCCTCTCCTGATACACCCCAAGAAACCTACTGCACCACATCTGAACCTAATACATCTGTAACCACCCCACTGCCAACTCTCCCACCCCCAAACAATACCCCTCCCCCCCCAAACCCACCCATATCCGTAACCATCCCACTGCCACCTCCCCCACCCCCCAAACCCAGTTTCGAACCTCAAACCAAAATTTCAAACCCTACTATTCTCGAAAACAACTCCCAAACCCTCTCAAACCAGCACCCAAAAAACTCCATTAAACCAACATACAAACCCCGAAAAAACCCCCCAAAAAAGAAAGTAAGCAAGATGGAAAGGTGGCAAATGGAAACAAGGCGATGGACGGAATTCTCAAAAGACCTCGATTCAGAGACATAAAAGATAGCTGATCAAAGCAAAAAACCAAAAAAGGGGAAAGGAAAACGGAACCCTCCCATTCCATTAAAGCTTGATGTGGAAACCGAAGCCTCAAAAACATGGGGCCTAGGGAAAAGTCTTGGAATCCAGACAAGAACATCCGACACTCTGGAGATCAGGAAATTAATGGAGATGGAGGAAAAGGCTCAGTCAAAGAATCCAAGTGCAGAAGGAGAGGTAGAAGAGAGGAATCCATGAAGATTCTATCCATGAATATCCGAGGCTTGGGGAACCGAATAAAAAAAGAAGAGATACGAAACCTCATAAAGAAACACGGGGTGGACGTATGTTGCATACAAGAGTCAAAACTGGAAAGTGTGGAAGAAACTACATGCAGGGCAGTATGGGGTCAAGGAAAAATGGAGTGGTACTCAAGAGGAGCCACAGGAAGATCGGGTGGAATCATATCCATCTGGAACCCTGAAGTTTTCAGGGTCTCCAGCAGCTGGCATATGACGGGAGGTGTAATATTGAATGGAGTATGGGGACAGGAAAGAGTTCAATGCTGCATTATTAACATCTATGCACCATGTATCTCCTCGGAAAAGATAGAGCTTTGGGACCGCGTGAACATTATCGTGGCCCAAAATCCCGCAGCCTGCATTTGCATCATCGGGGATTTCAATGCAATACGTTGCGGAACAGAAAGGGTTGGAAGAGGGCAGCAACAAAATCACAGAGACACACAGGCGTTCGACGGATTCATCAATGATGCAAATCTGACGGACCTCCCACTGCACGGGAGAAAATTTACATGGTATAAAACTGACGGATCATGTAAGAGCAAACTGGATAGAGCCATGGTCAACCAGCATTGGCTAAACCAATGGCCTAACACACATCTGCGAGGCCTACAACGATCAGTCTCAGACCACTGCCCTATTCTCGTGGGGATCAAAGTAAAGGATTGGGGGCCGAAGCCTTTCCGAAGCATCAATGCCTGGTCAACTCACCCAGAATTCAAGAGTTTTATTGAGGAAAAGTGGAATAGCTACCAAATACAAGGATGGGGAAGCTATGTCATCAAGGAGAAGCTGAAGAGACTCAAAGCAGACCTCAAGGAGTGGAACACAAACACGTTCGGCATCATCGATCAAAACATAGAAAACCACCGAGCTGAAATACAAAAATTGGATATAATTGACGAAGTGTTTGGGCTCGAAGAGACAGAGATTATGAACAGAAATAGGGAAGCTGCACTACTGATCCGGGAACTAAAAAAGAAAAGCATGATCGACTACCAAAAATCAAGATGTAAGTGGGTGAAGGAGGGAGACTGCAACACGCGCTTCTACCACAACTACATCAACAGAAGAAGGAAGAGAAACGAAATCCTGGGCCTTATGGTGGATGGAGAATGGAGAGAAGAAGTCCTGGCAGTGAAAAAAGGGGTTTTTGAACATTTCCAGAGCCACTTCAAAAACCAAAGGATAATCAGACCAATCCCTGCAGCAGGTTTTGCATCGAAACAGATCTCGACCACAGAAAACGACATGCTTACAGCCCCATTCTCGAAGGAAGAAATCCGAGAAGCTATAAAGGAGTGTGACAATACGAAAAGCCCAGGACCAGATGGTTTCAACTTCGGTTTCTTAAAAAAGTTCTGGCACTTATTGGAAACTGATTTCATCCAACTCATGGAGGAGTTTCACACTCACGGACGACTGGTGAAAGGATTCAATCCAACTTTCATTGTGCTCATCCCCAAAAAGGAGGTTAGTACAGATTTGAACGATTTCAGGCCAATATCCCTAGTGGGGGGTATCTACAAGATAATCTCAAAAATCCTAGCGAAAAGACTTGGATCTGTACTACCTTCCATAATCTCTGCAGCACAAACAGCTTTTATTGGAAACAGAAACATTTTGGATAGCGTGGTAGTCCTAAACGAAGCGATCGATGAAGCAAAACGGGAAAATATAGTACGAGCTTTCTTTAAAATTGACTTCGCAAAAGCCTATGACTCAATAGATTGGGGCTACCTAGAGATCATGATGGAGAGATTCAACTTTCACCCCAAATGGAGAAAGTGGGTGATGGAGTGTGTGACGACAGCATCAGCATCGGTTCTAGTCAATGGTAGTCCGTCTGGAGAATTTAAAATGGAGAGAGGGCTAAGACAAGGGGACCCTCTATCTCCGTTCCTCTTCTTAATTGCAGGAGAAGGATTGAGTATTCTTATGGAAAGGGCAACAGAAGAAGGATTATACAAAGCGGCTGAAATTGGACAAGAAAGGATTAGAGTGTCACACCTACAGTTTGCGGATGACACAATACTCATGGGGGACGCAAGCTTGGAAAACGCCTGGGTTATGCGACGAGTACTCAGAAACATGGAAACGATGTCGGGTCTAAAAATCAACTTCGAAAAATGCTCGGTTATCGGAGTAAACGTGGAAGACAATACTCTAAGTGAAATGGCGGAGATCCTAGGATGCAAAGTTGACAAAATCCCTTTCACATATCTGGGAATGAGAGTGGGGTCCAATCATAGGAAAGCGGTGAAGTGGGAAGCGATTGTGGATAAGATAAAAAACAGGCTGGCAAGATGGGACGACAAGAAGATTTCGATGGGCGGCAGGATCACGTTGTTAAACTCGGTTCTATCTTCTCTTCCGACATACTATCTGTCTTTCTACTGCATACCAAAGAAAACCATGAGTGAGATTGTGAGACTACAACGCAACTTCCTTTGGGGGGGTGGGAGCAATGGGAAAAGAGTGGCATGGATTGAGTGGAAAAGAGTTTGTAACACGAAACAACTAGGAGGGCTAGGGGTTAGAGATATCAGAATCTTTAACAAAACTCTATTGGGGAAATGGGGTTGGAGATTTCTAAACGAAAAAAACAGCTTGTGGGCAAAGGTTCTTAGGTCTAGGTATGGGGTTGTAGGAGACAATGGTTTGGGTCTATTCCCAATAGGAAGGGCGGGGAGGGTATCATTATGGTGGAGAGACGTTCTAAAAGTGGTAGGTGAGGGAGAGGAGGGATGGTTCCACGGTAATCTATCTAAAATACTAGGGGATGGGAAAAATTCTTTCTTTTGGGGGGAGAATTGGACTGGGGAGGGAACACTGAGGGATAGGTTTAAGAGATTATATCAGATTAGCATAGATAAAGAAACAAAAGTGGGGGATATGGGAACCTGGGAGGGGGAAAATTGGAGATGGACATGGAGATGGAGAAGGACACTGTTTGATAGGGAACTAACAATTCTAAACGATCTGATATCTATGATGGACAGGTTCAAACCACAGCAAGGACTCGAAGACTCATGGAAATGGAAAGCATCAAGCACATGGAGGTTCTCTACAAAGGAAACGTACTCGATGCTGTACAACCAAAGCCAGGGCACTCGACCGGACGACGAACTGCTAAAAGGCTTCAAAAGCATATGGAAGAATTTCGCACCACCAAAAGTCAAGGCTCACGCATGGAGGCTCTTATGGGGAAGGCTACCAACACGCTCCAACCTAAGAAGAAGAAACATCCTGAAACAGAACGACGATCTAAGGTGTGTACTATGTGGGGAGAGCGAAGAAACTGAGAAACACATATTCCTGGAATGCCCCCAAGCATACCAAGTGTGGATGGAATGTCTGAAGTGGCTCAACATACCGTCAGCACTACAGCCAGACCTGCTAAACAATCTCCTAGGTTTTGAAGGCCTTATCAATAGAAGAAACGGGGAGAAGATTGCCACATGTATATGGATGTGTGTGGTGTGGCTCATATGGAAATGGAGAAATGTGATCCTCTTCAGGAACGAGACACTCTCGATCACAAAGATAAAGGAGGAGCTAAGGGGAAGACTTTGGAGTTGGATTACAATCAAATACCCTACTCGAAACAACTCATCATTCAAGACCTGGGTGACAGATCCACTCAAGTGTATGACTTGAAGCCAATATAGCATAGAATGGTAATTACTGCTTTTCCACAAATGTTAAGTTTTGTACACTAAACTTAGGGTATCTCTTATACCCATCTTTAATATAATCCTTTTTTACCGATCAAAAAAAAAAAAAAAACATGCATCACTTCACCGCACTTCCACACTTCAGGTCAACACACAAAAAAATCACACGTAAATATTCATGTGAAGAATCATGCATAGCAGCGTATGTCACTTCACTTTAAATAATTTATCATGCATATATACTTTCTTCCATCACTCATGCATATATAATATTTGTACACTACACGCCACATCGACACAAGTGCTACATTTGATTCCTTCCACCACTCATGCATATATAATATTAAGAGAAAATAAAAATAAATATATAAATTATATACTATATAAAAATATTATTCAATTTTTTTTTTAATTATATGCCGACTAGAGAGATAATGAAAAAATAAATAATAGAAATTAATACTCTCTCCATTCTATAATAAGTGTTGTTTTAGTCTTTTTCTTTTGTACGTACACAAATAAATGTTGTTTTAGAATTTTTACACTATTTGTTCCTATTATGCCTTTCAATTTGAAAATGATTTGAAACATAAATTTAGAAATAATTGAAAAAGATTGATTAAAAAATTTGAAAAGATTTGAACGGAATTAATGTAATTAAAATTTTCCTTTATTATTTAAGGGTATACTTATCAATACACACCCTTTCTTAATTTCAACAAATTTTATGAAAACAACACTTATTTTAGAACGGAGGAAGTACATATTTAGAATATCCAAAAAAGAGGGAATAAGAGAATGGGGAAGGAGTATGAAGAGTATTATAGAGAAGTTTGTAATTAAATTCATTTATATATGTATTTTTTAATTAAATATTATTTTTGATAAATTATTATGTTTTATGTACTTTTTAGGATAGAAAATTATTAAATGTGATCCAATTTTAAAAGTTGGTACGTGTTCGTTTTAAGTATAATGTGTGTTAGACATTTTTACTTTTAGCTAAATTTTTATCATAATTTGCATAATTTAAATATCCATAATAATGTTAAGTAAAAAAATTATAATCTCCTTACATAAATTCTCATAAGTAGATATATGTGCCTCACAATATTATGTAGAAAAATTATAATCCCTTTAAATAAATTTGCATAAGTAGATATATGTGCCTAATAAATATTATGTAGAAAAACTATAATCCCTTTAAATAAATTTACATAAAGAGATATATGTATGTGCCTAACAGTATTAAGTAGAAGAATTAAAACCTAGCTTTTAAATAAATTTACATAAGTAGATATATGTGTCTAACAGTATTGAGTGGAAGAATTAAAAATCACTTTGAGTAAATTTGTATAAGTAAATGCACTTAAGTAGAAGAATTAAACCCACTTTAAATAAATTGAATGATGCATGTATATGTAATGGGTAGGAAATAATTTTTTTTTTAAAAATGAGAAAAATGAAAAAACGTTGGGGCTGCGCGTTATTATTATTTTTTTTACCCCAGTCACATTTACATTATGTGATTTTACCTAATTATTGCTCAAGATTTGAAATTTATTATGGATAGCCTGATATTTTTGCACTATTTTTTTTTTTTTTTAAAAAAGAGAAAATAGGTATTATTGCCTGAGTACCCGTGAGATCGAGTTACACAGTTCCAAATGAGAGGAGAAATGAAATGAAGTACACCTTAGAAAAATAAGCAAGGTTAACATATTTAACACGTCTTCTGCACAATTTGGGCATATTAACTTGTTACGACGTCCATACAATATACTATACAATAACAATTGTGGGCCACTTGCCTTTTTAATTTGCTTGGATTGTCGATTTTTTTTAACGTTTTTTAAGGGTCTGACTATATGCACCTCCATTTCGGAGGGATGCACTCCCCCGATTTATACACACCCAAAAATTTAGGTCACACCCCCTAAAATGTCATAAATACCCCTCCCTTCATAACATATATATTACTACACACACCCCAACCCTAAATTCTTCATCTTCCCCAACCCAACCTCCATCTTCCCCCTCCCCCTCCCGCCGCCGGCCACCCCCTACCTCCGCCTCGCCACGGCCGCGACTGCCCCCTCCCGTCCGACGCCAACCCCAACCCCCAGGTTTGCCCCCCTCCCCCTCCTCCCGTCCGGCGGCACCCTCCCTCGCCCCGCCACCGCGTTTCCTCGCAGCCTCCGCCGCCCTCGCCCCTCCTCCGTCCGGCGGCACCCTCCCTCGCCCTACCACCCGATCTCTTCTCTCCCCTCCATTTTTCCCCGCCGCCGGAATCGCCCGGATCTGTAAAAAAAAAATTACAGCGACCGCCCTCTCCCCCCTCCATTCTCCCCCCCCCCCCAAACACCATCTCGATCTGATCTGTAAAAAACAAAAAAAAAAAAGTTTCAGCGGCCGCCCTCGTCCATCGGACGCTGCGGTCGCCCCTACCTCTCTTTTCTCTCCCTCTCTTCACCGGCATTGGCCCACGCCGCTCCATCCACGGCGTTAGCCCACCCCGATTCGCCGGCGTTAAACACCAGGTTTTTTTTTATTTCGACACTGTAATGTCGACCACATTCACTCTCGTCGACACCGGGGTGTCGACGAGAGTGAATGTGGTCGACATTACAGTGTCGATCGACATTTGTTGGTGGATCATATATCCTTCCGTCGATAAAATGTGATCGACGAGAAGATATATGGTCGGCTCTGGTTTGACGAAATTTGTTAAAAAAAATTGTTAGTTTTCTAAGTTTTGATAATGGTAATTTGTGGATGAATATGGTTAATTTGTTGAATTTTTTTTTTTTTTATTTCTTGTTACCGAAAAAAATGGTGGCGGTGGCCGGAAATTTGGGTTAGGGTTAAGATGAAAGAAATGATAGTAGGGGGTGCGTTTAATAAAAGAGGTGTATCTAATACGCTATATTTTAATGAAGGGTATTTTTGACTTTTTATTCTATTATTTTATTAATAAATTGAAAGGGGGAGTGCATCCCTCCGAAATGGAGGTGCATATAGTCAGACCCGTTTTTTAATTGTCTTGGGGGCGGCCCAAATGTTTTGCATTATCGCGGAGTTCTAGTATACTAAATATACTTGGGGTAGTCCAAATTTTCTTAGGCCTCAAATAAATAAAATGAGACTCATAAGACGATCTCTCTTCATATGCGTACTTGTTCTATGCATGCATACATTATTTATGTTCTTTACCGTAAATAATATCAGTTATTTATCTTAACAATATTGCTTCTATTCGTAATGATGGTTGTTTGAACTACGTTAATGAAAATGTAAAAAAAAAAAGAAAACTAATACTCTCATCCTATTTAAAATGTTAACATTTTAGACTTATTCAGACATATTAATTAAAAAAATTAATGACTTATTACTATACTCCTAATTAATTGCTCTAAAATACATTAAAAATGATTACTATCTAAATTTTTACTGCTCCTATTCAAAATATAAGTCATCCTAAGCTCATGCACACCTATTAAGAAAATAAATTATTTCTCTTGTTACCCTTAATTAATAATTGTACGTCTCATAAAAAAAAGAACACATTTATGTAAATATTTTGTGATCTTAAGGTTAAATTTGAAAAAAATGCAATTAATTTACATTGAAAAGTGTAAAACGTCATATAATTTGCAAAGAAAATGAAGGTCAAAACGGCTTATATTAAGAATAGGAGGGAGTATTAATTAGTTTGAGAGTAATTTAGAAAAAAAATGTAATTAATTTACATTGAAAAGTGCAAAACGTCATATAATTTGCAAAGAAAACGAAAGGTAAAAACGCCGTACATTTTAAATAGGAGGGAATACTCCCTCCATCCAAATTCATTATGCTCATTTCTCCAAGCATGAGTGTTAATGAATATTGATTAGTTTATATATAAAGTAGATAAGTTGAGTTTATGATGAGATATTGTGGGGTCCACTTATAAATAAAGTGATTGTTTATGAATAAAGTCAATGACATTTTGAGTAAATAAGTGATGGTTAGAAACCGGCGGTTACGATTTTCGAAAATTTATAACTGAAACCGAACCGTAACCAGCTAGGTTACGATTCAATTTTTTAACCATCAGTTTGGCCCTTTTTTTTTTAAATTCGCTCTGTTTTTACTTTTTATTCGTTTTAACTCTTTTTTTTTTAGAAAATACATTACTAAAATTTAATACTCCCTCCGTCCCTATTTAGATTGTGCATTTACCATTTATGCGTAGTTTACCGTGGAAGTTGTTTATTAATATTAAAAATATTAAAGGTAATAAAGTAGAAGGCAAGAAAGTCTTTTGAGTAATAAAGTAAATAATAAAATAGAGTAATAAAGTAATGACATGTGATGTAATTTTGATATATTTGAAGGGTGTAGTTTAAAGTGAAAAAGTGTTTTATTGACAAATAAGAAAATGCACAATCTAAATTGGGATTAGACATGGGCAACGGTTCCAAACCGCCGGTTTCGTTTAGAAACCGGCGGTTACGGTTTGGGGTTTCGGCGAACCGTAACCGAACCGCGAACCGCCGGTTACGGTTACGGTTTTCAAACCGGCGGTTCGGTTTGAAAACCGCCGGTTTGGCGGTTTAGGGTTTTTTTTTTTTTTTTTTAAATATTATCTCCGTTTTCGCTCGTTTTCACTCCGTTTTCGTTCATTTTTTATTCGTTTTAACTCATTTTTTAGAAAATACATTACTAGAATTGAATAAAAATTATATAACTTAAATTTATACATTAAAAATAGAAGAATTGTGTATTAAAAAAATTATTATTATTATTTTTTTAATAAAAAACCGCCGGTTAACCGCCGGTTTGGCGGTTAACCGCCAACACCGGCCAAACCGGCGGTTTGCGGTTTGTCAAAATGCCGAACCGTAACCGAACCGTCATTTTTCGGTTACGGTTCGGTTTGTAAACCGTAACCGGCGGTTTGTCAAACCGGCGGTTAAAAACCGCCGGTTTGACCGGTTGGCCGGTTTGGCGGTTCGATTTTGTGCGTGTCTAATTGGGATATCCATTTTTGACAAATGCACAATCTAAATTGGGACTAGGGGTGGAAATAGGTTGGGCCACCCGACAGGGGCCTACGACCTGACCTATTAAGGGCCTAGTCTAGCTTAGCCTATTTACAACATGAGTCGGGTTAAGGCTTTTTAAAAAGCCTATTTGCTTAAGTGGGTCGGGCTTAGGCCTTGTATAAGGCCTTATAAGCCTATCCTATTTAAATTATGTATAATATATATATATATATATATATATATATATATATAATTATATATATATTTATATATTTTTTATAATAAAATAATTTTTAAAATATAATACTCACATTAATTAATAGTAAATTAAATTTATTTTAGTATTTTAGTACTTGAGAAATCATTTTTTTGTTTTTGTTTGAATTTATCATTGTAATGCACTTATTTTGATCGTATGTAATTTAAAATTACGTTTTTTAATTTTTGTATTAAATAAATTTTAAACAAGCATCTAAAAGACTCGTAGGCCTGATCAGTTTACTAAAAAAGTTGGGCCAAACTCATAAAAAAAGACTATCATAGATAATAGGTCAGGCTTAGGCTAATTTTTTTTAAATAGGCCCAGACTTTTTCAAGTAAAGTCTGGCCTAGCCTGACCTATTTCCACCCCTAATGGGACGGAGGGAGTACAAATTATACAACTTAAATTTATACTTAAAAAAATAGAAGAAGTGTATATATATATATATATATATATATATATATATTATATAAAATTTGTACATAATTAAAAAAAAAAAGTCAAACGCGGTTTAACCGAAACCGTCGGTTTTGAAAATCCGTAACTGCAATCGAACTGCCATTTTATGGCTACAGTTTAGTTTTTTAACCGTAATCGGCGATTTGGCCAAACCGTTTGGTTACAATTTCAGTTTGTGCATGTTTAGATGTAGATAAAGTAGTGTGAATAATATTGAACAACCAAACAAGAAAAGTGGAAATAATAAAATTGAATGGAGGGGATATTAAACAATGAACATATGTTATTAAGAAAATTGAAGAGTTGATATGTAAGAAAAAAAAATTGAATTCAAGTTACAATTTTGAACAAATGATTTGTTATCAACACACTTGATGTCAACGAATGAGATCACCTGTTCTAAATTTTGTGTTCCAAATTTTATTCCACTATATGGATGATTGACATGTGTCATATTAAAAAATAATGAACATTTTATAATATTGGGAACAACACGTGTTAAAAATCCAGTTGAATGGAATACCAATGAAAAATGAAAAGTGGAATATGGAAATCGAATAGTGATCTTAATTCTCAAATGCAGATTTTTTTTTAATATTTTGACTTTTAAAATTTTTAAAATGAATATACAAAACTTGTTAACTGACGAATTGCTCTTCGTGCAAGATGGTGCATCAACACATTCTTAGTGTGTGAAATGTGGCTCATTTCGCACACTACGAATAATGTCATTACTCTCCGAACATCATTCAAAACCCTTACCCCCATGATAGCTATAACTGCCATTAGTGCATCGGATTGAACTCGAATCCTCGCCAATTTCCTATTGTGACAAGTCAAAATACCAATCAGAATCGCCAAGAGTTCCGCTCCAAGGATCGAAGTTTGCCCCTTAATACATTGATGTCCATGATCCACTTGGTTTTTGTTCGATCCCTAAATTAAGAAGTCAACCCCGAACATATGTAATTCATCAATGAATGTTGCATCCACCCAAACTGTATGAATTCCAAGGCCCAGCTCACAAATCTCCACACTTCGGTCACCAAGCCTTTCATTTTGACGTGACTCAAGCAATGTTTCCCTTGTCTCAGAAACTTCTTAAGCATGAAGATCACCCAATCAACATTTCCAACTACATGTCTCAAAAAATCCACCGAGCCCGTCAAGCCTCGTTGAATCCACTCACATCTCTCCTTCCAAAACCTTAAGCCACCATTAATCACTTCTTCAAATGTCATTATTAGTAGTCATGGCGTCCAAAAAAACAAGAATATTATGTCAAGTTAGGCTCCCTTCTTAATGTACTCCCAAAGATGTCAAACTTTACACACATATCTGATTCTACTACACATGAAAATAACATGAATTGTTGACGCATAACTTGTTCCAAAGCAGCCAAAAGATGGGTCAATCGAGACATGGTAATTTTCAAGATTCCCTCATGTTAGAAGGAAATTCCAAGCCCCTCCCAAGCAAAAATTTGCAACTTTGGAGGGACCTTCAGGCTCCAAACCTTGTTCCACCATTTGTGTAATTCAATGTTGTTTGAAGCCGATGGTTGAGCTCGTCCGTTTAACTAATCATTTACCACACAAAGGATGCAAACTAGCTCAAAAGCGGCATTAGCTAAAGCCCGATACTCAAATTCCCAACTTGAACATGAAACAGTTGGTTGTTTCTTTGCACTCCACGAAACAAGGTTTCCACTAAGATAGATGGAGTATCCATAGGTGGAACGTCGTGTCTCGACACAGGGGCCCAATCGGCATCAGAGTAAGCCACGATAGTGGGCGATGAGGTACGAGTGAAGGAGAGACCATACAAGGGAGAATGTTTTATATAGGATGCGCTTGACAGCTTGAAAGTGCTCGATCGTCGGGCTATGTAGATGTTGACTGACAAGATTAATAGCAAAACACAAATCGGGTTTAGTGATCGTGTGGTATTGAAGGGCACCCACCAATGAACGATAAAGAGTAGGGTCGTCAAACAAGGGACCATCCGCAGGTAGTTGACAACCTGTAACAAGAGTAGACACAGGTTTGTTGTCTTCAAGGGAGGCCCGTTGAAGAATGTCTCGAGCGTAGTTCGCTTGATTCAAAAAAAGACTAGAAGGGGTGTAAGTAACTTCAAGACCCAAAAAATAACTCAACTTACCCATATCCTTGATATCAAATTCTCGACGGAGCCGAGCAATGAAATATTAATGAAGAGATAAATTGTTTCCTGTTAAAATGAAATCGTCAACATAAGCCAAGAGATACAAAATCTGAGAACCATTAATGTAAATAAAGAGGGAAGAATCAGAACGGCTACAAGTGAAACCAATACTAATAAGAAAGTCATTGAGCCGCTGAAACCAAGCGTGAGGTGCTTGTTTGAGCCCATGTAATGCCTTTTTTAGGCGACAAACATGGTCTGGAATGTTAGCATCCACAAAACCAGGGGGCTACTCCATGAAAACAAGTTTGGAGAGGACACCGTTTAGAAAGGCATTTTTCATGTCGAGTTGATGAAGAAACCAATTATTTAGCACAACCAGAGATAGAACAACACAGACAGTGGACACTCGAACCACGTGACTAAAGGTACGTGAGTAATCAAATTTCGAAAGTTGAGTGAAGTCTTGGGCAACGAGACAGGTTTTGTAACAATCGACATAAACATTGGTCAGGAACTTGGATTGAAAAACCCATTCAGAACCCACAATGTTGGTATTGGGAGGGCGAGGAACCATGTCCCAAGTGTGATTTTTGGAAAGAGCCGACAACTCCTCATGCATGGCAGCTAACCACTATGGGCGCTTGAGAGCATAATTAATACCACGAGGCTCATCAACTGCAAGAAGAGCATCAAGCATAATTAGGAATGTGTTTAGGTTTTAAGATACCAGACTTCCCTCGAGTTTGCATGGGATGCGATGACGTAGAAGGAGAAGTTGTCAAGGAAGAGGATCCAGCACCAGGAATCGGGGTAAGGCCGTCAGGTACATTAGGTGAAGCTGGATCAAAAGCACCCCCTAGTCACAGAAGGGAAGGTAGGGCTCGATATAGCTATCGACTCATTTAGACAGATCGGGCAAGGAGTAGCGGGTCGGACCAAAGGTGGAGAACCCAAAGCAGAAGTAGGGGTAGAATGCAGGCGTGCAGGCTCCAAAAAATCCAAAATAAAAAGTGAAGCAGGAGAAGACCTGTTAGGCAATTTATAGAATGGAAAAATAATTCATCAAACTTAGCATGATGAGAAATAAAAATGCGGAAGGATATAGGATCATAGCAGCGAAACCCTTTATGTGAACTACTATAATTAAGAAAAACACATGCAGTACTTCGAGGCTCAAATTTGTGGGCAGCATAATCCCTGAGACATGGATATACCCGGCAACCGAAAGGTTGAAAATTCTCAAACTTTAGAACATTAGAGAAAAGTAATTCAAAAGGTGATTTACCACCAAACGTTCCAGTGTATAAACGATTAATAACATAAACAACACTGCTAAAAACGTCTACCCAAAAATTCATAGGGACATGCGAGTGAAAAAACATAGCAACACCAGTTTCAGTAACATATTGATGCTTACGTTCAACCCTTCTATTTTGAGTTGGGGTATAAAGACATAACATAATGTGTTTGATGCCAGATTGAAAAGTTTTTTTTTTTTAACCTTGCTATTGGTGAATTTGGTACCCCCATCACTATGAAAAGTTTTAATGTGAAAAGAAAATTTATTTTCAACAAAGGCACAAATTGAAGTAACACATCATAAAAATTAGGTTTATGTTTTAATGGATAAAACCACGTAAAACTCGAATGATCATCCACAAAAAATGACATAGTTTAGAAAACCAGAATTAGATATAATGGGCGTCGAACCCCACAAATTACAATGTATCGAATCCAAAACAGAAGAAGAACGTCTATCATCTAAGACAACAGGTAAACATTACTCTAAGCTTTCTCCCGAGAATCACATATAATAGGTTTAGGTAATAACGAGTTAACAAAAATATTTTCTGATTTATTTAAAAAGGAAACAACATCGAAAGAAACATGTCCAAGGCGGGAGTGCCACAACTCGTAAGATGTCATAGTGGTCGGGTTGCAACCAACGCCATCTGCATATTATCCAAAACATATAGCATATGCTTACAATGCCATCGACCCAGAATTATCTAAGTAACCCGATGCTGGATTTTAAAGCAATCATTAGTAAAGACAACATCAACGAATGAATCAGTAGTTAATTTGCTCACAAAGAGCAGATTTTTAGTAAGCACGTGAAAAACTAAAATATTACTTAAAGATAAAGAAGAATTGAGAGAGCATGAGTCAATATGAGAAATTGATAATAAAGCATCATTACCAACGACGACTTTATCTGAACCTGTATATGGAGTAGAGGCATCCAAACGACCGACAAACAGGGTCATATGAGCAGGTGCCCCAATGTCCAAATACTAATCCGACGGAGGCAGATTAGAAATGGAGTAGGCCGAGAAAGCCTCGACGATATTTACTACAGGAACAATGAGGGACGACGGCATCAAGGTAGGAGAGGGGGAATCAACCATATTCATAAAACGATAGGGAAGAAAATTTTTCTTTTGAGAAGAGGAAGAAGAGGTAGGGACAACCAAGAGAGAAGGAAGACACCAATGTTGGGAAGAAGGTGACGACGGAGAAAAAAAAGAATAGGATTGATTTTTAGGCAAATATCATATTATAATGAGAATAAAATGGTTTTCATTTAATTTAATTAAGCAGTACAATAATGTTTATATAGAAGAGGAGACTTTCTCTCCAAGACTTTCATTTTCTATCAAAATGAAATAAATCAAGACATTCCTATTCTATCAAAAGAAAATAAATCAATTTGGAATATACAATCCCATAATTGTAGGAAATCAAATGAAGACATGATATTGAGATTTATTTTATGCTATTACTTTTGTATCCACCTTCCAAAAATGTGAGTTCGTAGTTACTTGATCCCCTAATCCTATCGACGTTCGTATGATAACCTCAACTTCAAACGGTAAGAAATCCTTTCTAACCAGTGGTTCTCTCCAGCACATGTCATTGTCGTTAAATCGAGACATCAGAACCACTTGCAATTCTAGATCAAATTTTACCTGAGTTGTTGACCCACACATCCTTTTACACATGGATAATTGTATCCTCACCAACTCTCTAGCGGGTCCTAGCATGCAGAATGGATCGTCCCTAACACATCAATCTCCCCACGAAAGATGAATTATTACCTAACCCCGCCTACAAAACATCATTGTTTTGTAATATTGTGCATTAAAAATCTTCACCACCAATGACGTGAGATTTTGAATCAATCTCCGATCCAAACATGCTTTGCTAATAATGCTTTATTGAATTGTTGAAGAAATATGAAAACTCATACCTCCATCAACCTTAGTTGTGCAAAGTTTTTTCCAATTTTGTCAAAATGCATCTTCCCCATATCACCTTTCACTCCCCACCAGAACTTGGCCTACAATATTTCAATATATGTACAACTAAAGTTGGGGATTTGAAACAGGACATAGCATACGTTTATCGCGATTTTGATTTAATCCAAAAAACTGTTGTTAAAATTTTGATTTTGAAACCATGTGTACACACTTTTACTACTATGGATCCCTCTTATAAATTCAATATCACATATTCATGAAAAAATAGGTAGATTGGTATTATTACATAACATATAGGTTCCCAATAATTTTATAATTCAACTTTATCATTTAATTAAGAGCATAATATTTTAGTTGGGAAGCACCTATGTACAATGATGAGTACAAATCTCACTTGCCATGGATTTGTATCCTCACAATTGAAGTTAGGTACAAAAGAAGAGAGAGAAATTGGAGGTACAATTAGACTAGGTTTATCGGTGAGGGCGTGACGCTCCCCAAACATTACGACAAAGAAAAAAAATGTAAATGTTAATTAACTCCAAGCCTTGGGATGTCTAACACCTTGGAGGGTTTGGTCCAAACCCTCAACCATATATTGACATGTGTTATTCCCCCATTTGTTATTTAAGATTTTTTTGGATAAATTTTATAATTTTAGTTTTATAATATTATTAATAAATATATATATATATATATATATATATATTATCAAAATTCATATTTTTTTGTCTATATATAGAGACCATTGATTGATAGGTTTTGGATCACAATTTCATATTCTCTTCCAATTTCCTTTCTCCAAATTTTTACTCTATCATTTTCTAACATGGATCCAAATCATCCAAATTATTTTTCAAACTCTTCAAATTATCCAAACTCCCAAAATTATCCTAATTTTCAATCTTTTCTGAACACAGAAGATTATCCAAACTCCCAAGATTATCAAAATTCTTTGTTTTCTCCAATATGAACCAAGTTCCTACCTATGAACACGTTCAAACATCACAAAATGTCACTTGCAATTTGTTTCGAAATACAAACCAAAGGTGCGAAATATTTTCTTGGTGTGTGAAAAAAGATGTACCTTTAATGTCAGCTTGGATTTTCGTTAGTGAAGATAAAACATGTGGCAAAAATCAAAGAGGTAGCTCCTTGTGGACGCGAGTGCATAAATTGTATGAAGAATCTCGATTCTCGAATCGATAATCCGGGGAAGATAAATGAAAGAAATATAGAGGTGATGAAAAGTCATTTTAAACGACTTAATGTAAATGTCAACAAAATGGGTTGTTGCTTACAAGGAAGCATATGGTCGAAAAAGAAGTGGAATGAGCCAACAAGATATTGAGACCGAAGCTCATACAATTTATGTAGCGGGTAGCTCCAAGTTTCAGGACATGCAGGTATTTAATGAAGTTATGAGTAAACATTCGAAGTGGGAAATAAATTTAGATCGTGATTCCACACATTTTCGTGCTGAAGATAATGACGATAATGAAGAAAGTGGTGGTAGCTCAAAGAGATTAAGGACTATTGAAGATGGGTCGTATTCCATCCCTACTAATCCAGAAACTCCAGACAGCGGTGGTTCGACTATTTCACATCCTACGGGTAGAGATAAGACGAAAAAATAAAAGGTAACAACACAATATTCTTATACTGCTGAAGCTATCATAGAAATTCATGCATTAAGACTCACTAGAGAAAAAAAAATTGAGGTTGTTAGAGAGAAATTTGGAATTGAGACTCTCAAGATGAAGTACTCTCTTTTGCAAGCATTGTTGGCGAAAGATCATTTATCCCCAGCAGATGAGGAGATGAAACAACAACTATGGAAATTGTTTACACAATGATTGGTCTTTATTTTTTGTGCTAGTTAATCTTATGTAATCTTATTATCTTGTACGTTTTTTAATTTGTGTGGTAGTTAATCTCTTGGATTATTTTTTATTATTGTCTTGTATTATAAGCTTTTTAATTTGTGTGTTAGTTAATCTTATGTAATTGCATGCTCTTGTCCACTATTTTTGGTCTAATCATTCACATTCTCACTATCTTTATACACTCAACAATGTCCTCTATGTTCAATAATGCCCACTATACACTCAATAATGCCCACTATGCTCAATAATGCCCACTATACACTCAATAAGGCCAAATGTGCTAAAACAATGTCCACTATACACTCAATAATAGGGATGACAGTATTGACCCGACCAGTGTATACCCGCCCCATATTAAGAACGGGTCGGGCCAGCCCCGACCGTATGTAAACAAATCGGGTCTGAGATTTATATCAAACCCGCGGGGCCCCGCCCCGTATATATATATATTTATTTTGGCAAATTTGAAAGTTTTCAACATTTCTATATGTATTAATAAATTTAAGTAAGTAAATGTGACTAATATATTACCTTCCATAAGTTTCACGTCTATTTACCTTCTTTAGTTTAAGTTTTTAAATATAGATTCCTTAAATTAAGGAATCACAATAGCGACGAATCTTTAGCTTTTCTATATGTATTAACTATTAATAAATTAGGGAATCACAATAGTTATATTTTAATATGATAAAAGATTTCTAACCAAAAAGATGAACCATCAATCCACCATTCTCAATTTAAAATTTTTATAAATCAATCAGTTTCAGTTTCTTATTTTTTTTAGCGTGGATTGTGGAGACCGGAGACTTTGAGAAGAGGTGAAAAGTAGAGAAAAGTCATCACTGTCCTATCGTCGCAGTAGCTGCTGCCGCTGCCCTGTCGTCGCCGCCTAAGGGTAAATTCTGTATGAATTTTCATATGAATATCCCATCCCATGTTTATATATTTATTTTATATTCTGATTTTTTTTGTACCTAACAGTGAATGCAATCGATTGATTATTTCTGTTATGTACTCCCTCCTATTCTTAATATAAGTCGTTTTGACCTTTCGTTTTCTTTGCAAAATATAAGTCGTTTTGCACTTTTCAATGCACATTTATTGCATTTATTCTAAATTTACCCTTAAAATCAATAAATATTTACATATATGTATTTTTTTAATGAGAATTACAAGCATTGATTAAGGGTAAAATGAGAAGTCGATTATTTTCTTAATATGTGTGCATGAGCTTAGAATGACATATATTTTGAATAGGATGGAGTATTGTAATTTCTCTATGGCGGCGCAACATAATGCTTAGCATATCTATTTATCTATGGACATGAGTTGGACAATAGTATGCATATATGCTTTGCAGTATACATGCCTTGTTTCTTAGAATAGCAATGAGTATGCTTCCTGATGTTCTTCATTTTAATTTTAATTTTTTCAATTTATTTTACATTCTCCTTTTGCACTATATCATTAACAAACAATGCAAATATTATGTGAAGTTGATGCGATGTGAATCTCTTTTTCTCCCCGATGTTATGTTTAATTTGCTATTCAGTGAGCTAATATTTATTTGTTGCAGATTTAATATAATGGCTGATAATTGTGATCAAGGAGATTTTGTGAATTCAAATGTAGAAATATCACCAGTGGTTGCATCTCCACCACAGTCTAATATAATGGCACCACCTCCCATTAATCTTCCAGCTGCAAATTTGTTCGACTCTCAAGATGTAGCTCTCTTGGGCACAAATGGAAATATTGATACTGACATAAAAAAAGGGTGGGGCAGTTGGAAAAGCCAGGTCTAAAATATGGGATCAGTTTGAGAGAATGACAGTTGATGGAATGCTAAAGGCTAAGTGCAACTATTGCGAACGATTATTGTTAGGTGATACGAGCCAAGGCACTAGTCATTTGAAAAAACACTTTGAAAGATGTCCAAAAAAAAAAATGAAGGACATAAAACAACAACTCTTACAAGTCAACACAAATAAGTGGAAAACACAACTTTCTCCTTACAATTTTGATCAAGACTCTTCCCGTAAAATACTTGCAAAGATGGTCATCATGCATGAGTACCCTTTGAAAATAGTAGAGCATGAAGGGTTCAAGGACATTGTTATGTCCTTAAACCCTTGCTTTAAGTTGGTGTCACGGAACACAATGAAGAACAATAGTTTAAAGTTGTACGATGATTTCAAGGAGGTTGTGATGCACAACTTTGAAAGTTGTGAAAGCCGAATTGCAATCACAACAGACATGTGGACATCTACATATCAAAAGAAATGATTTATGGTTGTTACTGCACACTATATTGACAACAAGTGGAAGTTGTGTTGGGAAAGAATTGATTTTGATTAAGATCTCAAAACCCCTGATAGCTAGGTTCAGTGTAGTTGAGACAAGTAAGATGAGTGTTATAATGATCAAAATATGTCTCAGTGTAGTTGAGATAAAGTCAGCTCAGATGTCCAATGTAATAGATTAGCATCAGCATAGTTGTCTCAAATTATAAGAGACGGACTATTGAAATTTGTCCAGGTATAGAAAGTCAGGATAGTTGAGATCCTAGATATTCAGGCTAGATGTCCAAAGCTGAAATGTTAGGCAGCTTTTGTAAGTAATGTTTAGATTCAGATGAATTATAAAGATCAGAAGAGTAAATTCAAATCTAAAGATACAACTCAAATGGACAAAGTCTCTGATACAGACCAGAAGACAAGAAGCCTGAAAGACCAAACAAGTTGATATGTACAAATGGTCTGATATGATCAAGTAAGCTGAATGAACAAGTGAGCTGATCAAGATAAGCACTATCTCAGATCAAGACATATAAATTGAAGTCTCTGCAAGAAGCAATCAATGCAAGATGAACAAGTCAATAAGTTATGAGCATTGAAGTACAACAAGCCTGAAGAACTTCGAGATGCATTAAAGGACGAAGACAAATGATGACCGTTGTTGTGAACTGAACATTCTTATTGCAGTTGAATATTTCAGAAGAGTTAGCCAATCCAACTGTTTGGAAAAGGATAGATTCTGACACAATCTACCTTGAAAAGTGTGTCTAAGAGAGATACATGCTTTATAGGCTACTGTTCCAGTCACCCTACCTAAAAAGGGAATGTTAACTGTTGTGAACATCAAGTAAGAGTACAAGAGAAGTTGCATATAGTGAATTGGAACGTTAGACTCCTCCAACGGTCTAATTGTTCAAATTCTTTATAAATACTGAAGTGATTCAAACCAGCAAGTGTGGAACCAAGAAGTAATACAAGTCGAACACACACAAGAGAAAGTAAGGAAACTCAAAGCCATAGAAAGCATATAGCTCTGATATATCATCACCGCTCTGATACAAATCCTCATTACTCTTATACATTCTAAGTATCCAGTTTCCTAAATCACTTCAAGCTAAGACAACTTACATATCCAAAACTTAGCAAAGAGATATCCTATCCTTTTACATAGAACTCATTGTAAAGGATATCTCATTAGTTGGAACCAACCTCAAACCCAAACCTTTCAAAGAGTGAAAGTAGTAGAGTTTGTTGTAAGTAGTGGAGAGATAAACTGAAAGTGAAACTCAGTTGTAGTTCGAAGTCGTAGTAGTTGAGCACTAGGACTCAGAATTCCTAGGGATCAAGGCACTTAAGATAAGTGTGGTTGATCAGTGCACCTTGGCACTATAAAACAAGTTAATTTCGAGAGTTAAGGAATTATCTCGTTCAATCAGGGAAAGTGGACGGAGGAGCTTGAGTCTTTGAACTACTATAACCACTGTGTTATTTACTTTGTGCATTGCTTTACATTTGATCACATTCATATACTGCACACAAAACAGTTCAGCAAAAGAAAACATTTGTTAAGTGTCAAAATCTGTTTTGGACAAGTTCCCTGATAAAAACTGTTTTCAGAAAATCTAAGGAGTTTTCATAAGATAAAGTCCCACCACATTCCGCACTAAAAAGACTGTCACATCCCGATTTATTTAAAAATAACTGGCAAATGATTCATCCCGTCTAATAAAAGTAAATGTCATAAGAGAAGACAATTTAATTTAATAACAGAAGGGAGGAAACATTACTGCTTTGAAGAATTGAGAAACGGCTACTTGCTAGTGTAGAGAAAATTCAACGATCGAGTTTATGATGAAATTTTTTTCGATTGAAATTAAGAAGATATGTGGTGGCGTGTTTTGATGGGGGAAGATATTATTTTCTACAATTGGTATTGTGCAAATACTGACTTCTTAAATAAAAGACGAGGAGATAATTTCGGTTGAGAATAAAATGGGAATGGAAGGAATCGGATTTCACGTTGAGAAACAAATTAAATTTGAATTCAAAGGTAACAAAATTGCAGAATTTGGGGGAGTGAATTTATGCACAATTCAATCATCTAATTTAAAACTATTTTGAAATAGTAGTATATAAGGTCAAATCTTAATTTCTATACCCGATTACGCATCTATATACATTTAATATATATATAAATATATACATAGTTATAAAATCATATCCAATAATATCTTTAAATATATATTTTTCATAATGTATTTATTAAGAAAAATATCTTATGCACTTTTAATAATTTATGACGATCGAAATTTTGCGGGTGTTACATCCTACCCCCCTTAAAATAAATGTCATCCTCGAAATTTAGTTAAGTACCATTAACTTCAACGAGGACATTCGCGTGCCCTATGCCCTAATTGGTCACCGAATGCATTTTCCTAAGAGAATTCAATTGTCTTAGAACTAAGGATCGTAAATGTCATCTAGTCTTAACACATAGTCCATCTTGTCTATCAATCACTATAGTTTCTAGAAAAATATAAATAATTGTTTATCTAAACCATTATATCATACTTATGTGTTGTAATTATCTATTATCATATCAACATCAATTCCAACTTCAATCGTGTATACGATCATCTTTCCATGATCGATGTCATAATAACATATCATACCTTGGAGTTGAAGCGGCGGGGAGTGGTGGATGTCATAACTTATAGTACTAGATAATGCATGTTCTTTTGCAAAAACTCTTTTTTTTTTTTTTTAAACAAGTCTACAAGAACGTAGACCTGCTCTGATACCACTCTGTCACATCCCGATTTTATTTAAAAATATCTGGCAAATGATTCATCTCGTCTAATAAAAGTAAATGGCATAACAGAAGACAATTTAATTTAATAACAGAAGGGAGGAAACATTACTGCTTTGAAGAATCGAGAAACGGCTACTTGCTAGTGTAGATGAAAAAATTTTCGATTGAAATTAACAAGATATTTGGTGGCGTGTTTTGATGGGGACTTCTTAAATAAAAGACGAGGAGATAATTTCGGTTGAGAATAAAATGGGAATGGAAGAAATCGTATTTCACGTTGAGAAACAAATTAAATTTGAATTCAAAGGTAACAAAATTGCAGAATTTGGGGGAGTGAATTTATGCACAATTCAATCATCTAATTTAAAACTATTTTAAAATAGTAGTATATAGGGTCAAATCTTAATTTCTATACCCGATTACGCATCTATATATATTTAATATATATATACATAGATATAAAATCATATCCAATAATATCTTTAAATAGATATTTTTCATAATGTATTTATTAAGCAAAATATCTTATGCACTTTTAATAATTTATGGCGATCGAAATGCGGGTGTTACAAAGATTAACTTAGATAGTTGTCCAACTGAATACTTGAATAGTTTTCAGTAGGTTGATTATCTTAGTCCAGTCCACACAATCAGTGAGGTTGTCAGACAACTCACCTGAAAGGCTTAAGTACATTCTGATTTGCTTTTAAAAAGAAGAATTGATACACAAGTGCATTCCCCCTCCTCATACACTTATGTCATACTCCTTCGGGACTAACAAGTGGTATCAGAGCAGGGGTTCAAAGGCCACTGCCTCTGAAAATCCATTTGTGATTTTCAAAAACTCATTACACTTTGGTCACTGAACTGATCTATATTTTCTGAAAATATATCCTTGTGTGATTTGCATACACAAACTGTTATTATGGCTAACAATGCAGTTCCAGGTGATGCAGTAGAAGTCATCAACAACATGGCCCCAAACAATCTGAATCACATTTCACATCATAAACTGCTAATGTTCTCTATAGAGAACTATGATTTCTGGAAGCTAATGATGAGAGCTCACCTTGCTTGCCAACATGATGAGATGCTAAAAGTGTAAAGGCCCATTCATCTTCACAAAAATCAACCTCAAGCTCACTAATGAGCAGAAGGCAGACCAAAGGGAGTTTCTATCAAAAGATGAAGATGATCTAACTGCTGATGAGAGAAAAAGACACAATCTGAACTATATTGCTATGAACACTCTCTATCAGACAATTCCAGATGCAGTGATGGGGAGAGTCTACCACTGCAAAACAGCAAAGGAAATTTGGGATACTCTAGCACTTATGTGTGAGGGTACTCAAAAGATCAAAGAGAACAAGCTCCAAGTGGCCATACAAAAGTATGAACAATTTACCATGGAGCCAAATGAAACAATTGATCACCTTGATTGAAGATTTACTAACATCATGAATGAGATAAACTCTCTGGGAAAGTTCTACTCCAAGAGAGAAGTGGCCTCAAGATTCTGAGAAGTCTCACTTCCAAATGGGGCATCTATGCTGTAATGATGCAAACAACCAGCAATCTTGATATAATGTCAATGTAGCAGGTCTTCTCTGAACTCAAAGCTTATGAGTTCGATCTCAACAGAAAGAAGGCAAGATAAGCCCTCCACATCAACAAAAGGTGTTGCATTCAAAGCTACTGAGCCTGAAAAGAAAAGTGCTCAGAGGTCATCAAAGTAAGTCTCCAAGACTGAGATGAAGGAGGAACTAGTTCTCATGGCCAAGAGGTTTGACAAGCTCAACTCAAGGTTTGGTAGATACAAGAAGTTCTACCAAGATAACAAGAACAGGAGAAGGTACAACTCTCCTGATAAATCTGAGGTCAAATGCTCTGATGAGAAAAGAGAGGACAAGTACGCTGACAAGAAGAAATCCACCAAAACTGAGCCATCATCATCAAGAAGAAAAGAGTCCACAAACAACAAAGATGATGATGAGAATGTGTGTTACAACTGCCAGAAGAAAGGACACTTTCAGTACGATTGTCCTGATCTCAGTTCTAAGGAAAGAAAGGAGAGACAAGCCAAAAGAGACAAGAGACTCAGCAACATGAAAGTAATGGTTGCTGAAGATGATGTTCTGAAATTAAGTGACGAGAGCCTAAAGAATAAAATGTCTGCTCTAAACAAATCTTCTAAAGCAATAGAAGAAATTCAAGGATTTCAAAGACCTATAGCTCAAAAGAGTGGATTAGGCTATGATCCATGTGAATCCTCACCTGGCCTTAGTGTTGCTTCTACAAGTAACTCTAAGAGGACCTTTGTAAGGTCAATGGCTCAATTAAAAGAAATAGAACAAGAAGTGAATCAGCCACTGATCAAGAGTAAGGGAAAAGAGGTTGTTGTACCACCTCAAAAGAACAACATTCCTAAGCCCATACCTAAGGAAAAGGCTAAGGTTGTTGAACCCAAGAGGACTGAGTTTCAGAGAGGTAGATCCAATGGAAGGACAATCTACCTGAACACTCATCAGAAAAGTTGTCCAAGGTATGTTCAGAAGAGGCCAACTCATATGAGGCAACCTCAACTAAACAGACCAAGCCCCAACTTCACTAAAAGGTGTAACAAGTTCAGGAAGCCTAGACCCTATATACCAAAGGGAACAGGCCATCCAAGAACTTACTCTCAAAAGGTCTACCAGACTGCACCTAAGTCTAATGGGTTCAGGAGATATGTCCCCAAAAGAATATCACGCTCTCCTGTTATCCAAAAGACCTTCACTCATAAACAATCTCCACCTAAGACATTTAAAGGTAAAACTGTCTATGTTGATGTTTATGGAAACCATATAAGCCACTTTAAATCAATAAGAGTAAGTAGGTAAATGGGTTCCAAAAGGTACATCTAACCCACTAGGACCCAACATTCAAAGGGTACCTAAAATCTGAACTTGCAGGTTAGCAAGGACCACAAGAAAAAGAGAAGTTTCAACAAGAGAACAGAAAACATTATTCCAAATAGCAAAATACCTTTTAATTAAATTGATTAAATCCGAAGTTAATTAATCAAAATACAACATCTCAATGGAAATTCATAGTTCTCCCAGAAAACATTGATATGTATTCGAGACAATCTTGGTTTCAAAATCTAAATCTTTGGGCAAAATTAATTTGAAAATTAAGTATAATTTTACTTATGAAAATAAATAGAATTATGTATACAATCATTAATCAGCTTGAAGCTCTGATACCACTGTTGGGTTTTTGAAGTACGAACACCATGTTCGTAGTAGTGGAAGTTTAAAATTTTCTTTCACCAACACAAATTTCTGATATGACTGTATAACATAGTTAACGGATAATTAAAACATTAATAATCCTTACAGTAATTTGTATGCGAGATGTTAATCCTCTACTACGGTATCCACGTAATCCTTGTCTACGAACTTGTGATCTAGATTGGAATTCTTTAAAAGAACTCGCTAGGAGAATTCTATAGAGAGAACCGGAGAAATATTATGAGTGATAAATTGTTGTGTCTTTGAAACCTCTAACCCTAGATGTCTTTATATAGTAAAACAGAAAACCTATCTGTGCACATGGGCTTGAGCCCACATATATTTTATTTTATTGGCAAATCCAATATATAATAAAATATCTTTTACCATATTTGTGATATATATAATATATCATCTTATTAATTAAATCTAATTTAATTAAATAAATTATAATTCTATCCTATAGAATTATTCTATATTTCTCAATAAATTAAATATCTTGATCAAATCAAATAATTAATTCATCAAACTTTAATTCGTAAATTAAGACTACTTGTTGTGTGACCCATAGGCCCTCACATATCAAGCGATTAGTCAAACTAACGGTTTTAGCAGAACCCTAGACAAATGAACCAGCCAATCTCAATATGTGAGGTACGTTGTGAGAAAATAGCAACAACCTGTAATGTGAACCTCACAATGACTTAATCATTTCATTCACGAATACTCCGATTAAATCTAGAACATGATTATGTGTCTATTCCAATAATTTAATCACGTTATCCCATTCTACTAATTGATCACATTGTCGCATTTGAACACCATTCCAAATGTGACGTGCATTGGCCAATGACTAACAATCCAAATAGTTATGAGGAGACGAGTATTCTCTCCAAATCTATTTGAGGAATGAATCTCATTCTTGGCTCAACTACCGCGCACGTGTACTTTATGGTGTGCCGAACACATGTCTAATCTACCCCGTTAGGAGTGCAAGCGTTGGTCATGGTCAAAGCCCATCAAGCCATACATGTCGCGTGTATTGACCTCAAGTCGAAGTACATTACATTGCTCCACAAATCGATATTCTCGTAGACACGTAAATAGAATACACCAAACGGTTTCTCGATTGGGCAAGCCGATACTCTCAAAGTATATGTGCATCCATCATGAGATACCTAGTATCTCGTAGTTGTGAGAACCACTACATCCTCTAAGGATATGATGGAGATCGCACACCAATCTCAATTGCATCATCGATATCCCAATCTTGATGATCTTTGATTGTGGCTACTTTAAGAACCATGATATAGTCAATCGAGATCTCACATCTCAATGACATCATTGGTTCATGGGAACACATATAAGAATAAATGCAAACAATCAAACATAATATTCTATAAGTGTATCACCGAATATTATTACTAAAGATAATAATACTTAAATCAATGAATATGATCAAGTACAATGTCCTTATAATAATTGTCTCTAGGACATCTATACTAACACTTAGATGGTTGAAAAGGGCAGGTCTCGAGCAATTTCCGACTACATGGGCTGGGCAATATGCAGGGAGAAGTGGAAAATCAACAATCATTTTGGAAGTTGTTGCATCTTATGGCTTATGGATATGGCATGCTTTCTTTGGAACCTCAGATACGTGCAATAATAATATATACTCCACCGATGTCCAGTTTTTAGTGATGTATTAGAAGGCCGAGCACCAAAGATTAGTTATGTTGTGAATGGTCGGAAAAATGATAGGGCATATTATCTAACTGATGGCATATATCCTTCATAGGCTGCATTTGTAAAGTCAATTACTTCTCCACAAATCCAAAAGCACAAGTTGTTTGCTCAACACCAAGAGGTTGCGCGAAAAGATGTCGAGCGAGCATTTGGAGTTCTACAAGCTCGTTTCACATTTCTTCGACGCCCATGTCTTGTCTGGGATAAGGTTTTGATGGGAAAATTATGATGGCTTGTATCAATATGCATAATATGATAGTAGAGGATGAACGAGACACGTACCATACTTATTATGATCCCACTGAATTTTTTATGGATGATCCCAAAGGTGATGGTCAACGTTTTCATTACTCTACTGAGCGCATTGCAAGCATGTCCACTTATATGACTAATAGAGAAAAACTTCGCAATAGAGAAGCTCATATCGCTCTTAAAAATAACTTGATTGGGCACATATGTCAAAAATTCGACACTGATAATTAAACATGTAATTTACGTGTTTTGCATTGTTGTATTTTATGCATCTATTTGTAGCTTAATTTGCTTGTTTACTACTCCCTCCGTCCCGGAAGTGTTTGCACCACTTTGTGGGCACACTTATTAAGAAAAAGGTGTAATGAGGGGTAATTTTGTAAACTTATATGAATAAAGTAAAGAAAGTGGTTGGAATAAGTGTAAAAGTAATGGCATTTTGTGTAAATATGTGAATTTTGTGAGGGTGGAGTTTATGAAAAAAATTCCTTTTTAGGAAGTGCAAACAATTGTGGGACAGACGAATAAGGAAAGAGTGCAGACAATTATGGAATAGAGGGAGTATATTGTATTCCAAATTTTCAACTCTTGTAATTTAATTTTATTACTGAGATTGTAGTTTATTTTCATTTTACGGTAAAATGTTTTTTTATTACAATTTATAAATTATCAATCCTAAATAATTTAATAGATTTCTTACATCTTTTAAATATAATAAAAATTTATTATAGATAATATATAATTAAAAAATAATATAGTTGAAGGTTGGGTTGAGTTGTTCATAAAATATGAAAAAAAAAAGTAGTAGAGTGTGTATGTGGAGGAGAGATAAATTATTTATTTATTAGATGGTTGAGGTGTGAGAAGGTTGTTGAATGTTGATAAAGATGATCTTAATTACTACCCGTACAAATGCTTGGTTTGTCGGCCAAATGCCATTTTTTCTTTTTTTTAAAATGGTATGTGTGTAGAGATGTTTATCGGACTGGCCCTAATCTTATAGGGTCGCGGGCTAAACGAGCTAGGGTCTTATCTATTTCGCTTTTAACGGTACGACAAAAGTCGAGACATAATCCTAACCTAGTGGGCTACAGGCTATTAATGGGCCACAACCAAAATATTCAAAAAGATTTAATTTTCCCAAAATATAATTTACGTATTTTTATAATTTTAGTAGTAGAGAGCCCATATCAAGTCAGTTTATGCATAATTTTTTCACTATTACATATGAACTCACTTAAATTCACTCGTCGCTGCTACGTCGAAGTTCGTCGTCACTGTAATGTCAATGATTTTTTGTGGCTTCTCACTTCCGTGTTGACTGTAGCGTCGCAAAGAACAAAATCAAGTGATATTTGTGAATTGTGTCCTAATTGTCCGAGTTATGAAATCTCTATCAATAACTCAAAAAAAAATGAAATAATTAAAATAATTAATACTTATTGACTGATAAATTTGAAGTGTGAGTCGTAATATAAGTATAAGCTTATGAGTCAATGGGCTATGCAAAATATAAATTGTGGGATATGATTAATTTTATTCATTACCAAATTAAAAGAAAATTTAAAATAAAATGATCCTGATTGACCTTGTAGACCGGCGGGCCTCTATTAGCCCGCGGGCTAAACGTTCGGACAAAAAATGATTGAATTTAAATAAGGGTTGAGGTATATACCCCTCCAACTTTGTTTAATACACTCCCCCTCCACTTCTATTAATTAAATATTCATATAAAATGTCTATTTTACCCTTTTCATAAAATATCAAAGATACATACACTCCCTATAAATTAACTAACCCTAATCCTAATTATAACCCTAACCCTAATTTGAGAGTTATTATTAGCCCGCCCACCGAACGTCGCCGCCGCCACCCAACCTCCGGCTGCCACTGCCGCCGCCAAACCTTCGGCCACCGTCCAACCTCCGGCACCTACCGCCGCCCCAAAATAAAATTTTAGAAATAAAAGAAAAATCTTATTTTCGACAAACCAGAGTCGACCAAAATTTGTCCCTTCGACACTGGTTTATCGACCAAAACCACTCCGATCGACACTGGTTTGTCGACCAAAACCACTCCGGTCGACTCTGGTTGGTCGACCACAAACACTCCGGTCAATAAGATTTTTTCGAAAGAATTTTTTTTAAAAAAAAAATTAAAAATTGAAATTTTCGATAATATTGAGTCGACCAAAAACACTCTCATCGACAATAATTTATCGACGGGAGTGGTTTTGGTAGACTCAGTATTGTCGAAAATTTAAAAAAAAAAAAAAAAAGCTAGAGACGAAGAAAAGCCAGAAAAAAAAGAAAAAAAAAACTTACCTTACCAGCGGCGGAGGCTGGACGAGCGGCGCGAAGAGCGGCGGCGGCGGGACAAATTGGGGGTGGCGC
Organism: Galeopsis tetrahit; assembly: GCA_963675135.1. Lineage (NCBI taxonomy): Eukaryota > Viridiplantae > Streptophyta > Magnoliopsida > Lamiales > Lamiaceae > Galeopsis > Galeopsis tetrahit. The sequence goes on from OY776127.1 coordinate 34,678,098, forward strand.
GAAGAGCGGCGGCAGCGACGAAGGGGGAGGACTCTTGGGGGTGGGGCGAAGAGTGGCGGCGGCGCTAGTTAGCGGGAGATCGGCCGCCGCCGCTGCCTTGTGCAGCAGATAAAAAAGAAAAAAAAGTTTACCTGCTGCATCTTCGTGCGGCGGCGGACGAAGGGCGGCGATGGAGGAAAGGCGGCGACGGATGAAGGGCGGCAACGGTGGACGGATGAAGGGCGGCGACGGTGGGCGGATGGCGGCGGCAAGTTGAGGATGAAGAAGGGAGGAGAAAGAATGAGTTGGGGGAGTAATTAAAGGAGGAAATTAGGGTTTAGTAAAATTAGGGTTTTTTTGGGGAGTGTATTTATCTTAGAAATTTTAAGAGAAAAGGGTATAAAAGGTAATTTGGAGGGAGTGCATGTATCCTTTCGGTATAAAGTGGGGAGTGTAAGTATCGGGGGAGTGCATTAAACAAAGCTGGAGAGGTATATACCCCAACCCTTTAAATAAACATATGAATTTATTAAACCTAAACCTGGATATAGCATGGTCAAATAGACTGCCCTATTAACCTAGTCCGGATAAACTTCTCCAAATGTGGGCCTCCATTTTTCTTTAAAGTTCTTTTTAGAATAGATTTATTTTTCAGCTTGTTTTTTTTTTTTTTTGAAACAGTACATCTTGGTACTTGTTTTGCTCTGTTTTATTACCGTTTGTACTTTTTTGAAAGCTTGATAAATGCACTATTAGTCTATTACTTGGAAAATATCTGCCGCCCAGAACCTTGTTGCCGCAGCCGCTGTGACGGAACCTGTTTGCTTTGTGCTCAGCCGCCGTCGAAGACCTCCGCGCGCGGCCCCTGTTCGCGCTCGTGTAAGGCCGCCGTGAGTTCTCTGTGTGGTCTCTGCGTCGCCGACCCCTGCTGCACCGCCGTCGCCGTCTGCCTGCCGTTCAGTGCCGCCGTCCGTCGCTGGTAAGAAAAGTAAGTATTCTTTCTTTTTTTGTTTAATTAGGTTGAAAATAATTGTTTTTTGCTGCTGCAATTTAACTAATTTGGTTTGGTTTCCACAGTAGTTTGGTTTTAAATTTTTATTTAACCTGTAATTTCAAGTTGTTTAGTCAGAAATTTGTGCAGGTTAATCTTGTTGGAAAAAGCTAGTATTAATCTTGTGGGTACTCTTCCACTTATCATTTACAGTTTTTATTGCATCTTCCGTGTGTTTTCATTTTATTCAAGTTTTGTAAACCAAATGGCCTACCCTTTTTTTTCACTTGTGTTGGCCCCTTTTACTGGTAAAGGTGATTTCAGTATTTGGAAACAGAAAATGAAATGCATCTTAATATTGCAGTATGTTTATGAAGCCGTTGATCATTCTTATGATGCTGATGTAACTGAGGATAAAAAAATTGAAATGAATGAATTTGCTTTGTCGTCCATTATCTTGAATTTGTCTGACTCTGTGCTTAGAAAAGTTGGTGTGATGGACTCTGCTAAAGAGCTATGGGATAAGTTGGAAGAAATGTATACTGATACATCCTTATCTAGAAAATTGTTTTTATTTGAGAAGTTTTTTCGGTTTAAACTTGACTTGAATAAGGACATTGATGAAAGTCTGGATGTATTTACTGACCTCATTTATGATATCAAACAAACTGGTGACAAACACATTGATTACTATACTCCTTTTGTGTTGTTGAATGCTATACCTGATACTTATATTGATATTAAATATGAGATTATGGATGGTAGGAATGATGTCACTCTTGATATTGTGATTAATGGTTTGAAAAGCAAAGGGCATTATTTAAAGCACAATACGAGTGATAGTTTATCTAAGGAGGTTATGCATGTTAGAGGGAGAGGCAAGAAGAAGAAAAATTATTATGATGAGAATAGTGATTCTAGTACTAATTTGAAACCTCGTGGTAGGCCTTGGATTAGGAAGTGCTATAACTGTGGTGACCCTAGTCATAAGATTAATGAGTGTACTAAATCTAGGAGGAACTAAAAGCCTAATAATATTATAAGAACCTTCATGTTGATCGTGCAAAAATGGCTACTAATGATGATAACGATGATCATGGTGATGTCTATTGAGTCTGTGTGCTTCGTGTTTTTTCCTTGGTGTCTTGGTGGTTATTTTTCTTTGTGATCTTTTCTTTGTGCTTAGTGTCTTTGTGAGTTTTTTCTTTGTGATATTTTTTTTTTCTTTGTGTGTCTTTGTGCAATTTCTTATTAGTTGTTTTGTGTTTAATTGCTTAGTGCATGTTGTTTGCACGAGTCTGATTGATCCTTGTATTTTGATTAGTTTGAAAATTGTTTGAAATTCATGTGTGTATTTTGTTCAGTTTGTTGTGATTTCATGTGTTATTTACATTAAATTAACTAATTACACTTGATTTGGAGAAAAGTTGTGTTTTGTTGATTTTATAGGAAAAATAGAATATTTGGCGCAAATGAAACTTGTTTGAAGGAGGAGTGGTACGAGAATGAAGCTGGAAAATAAATAATTGAAGATCAAAATTATTTGGGTTTGACAATTAATTTGTGCAGCCCATATAATTAAATAGAAGACCTAAAAAATTGAGCCCATTTCTCCAATTGACTGCACACGCAAACAGCAAAGAGACTTGGAAGAAAACAGAGGCCAATTATTTTAATTAATTAATTTTTATTTTTCTTTTATTTCTTAGATAAATTTTAATTGAATATTTCATTTTATTGTTAGCATTAAAGACATGATATCTTTCTTTAATCTGGGTTTTATCTCTAAGGAGGATTTTCCCAGACAATGTTTTAATGACACTCTGAATTGAGCTTATGGTCCTAGGTTTCTTTTATTTTATTTGATCTACCTTTTATTGTTCTTTCTTTAATTTCATGTTGTAGACAACAAATTTCGTGAATTAAATATGAAAATACGAAAATGAGATACAATTTTATTTCTTTCGGATTAAATCGAGTATTTGCGTGTTACAAATTTCTAACTTGTTCCGTATTTTGGATTAAACGTCGATTTTAGGGACTTTTCGGGATCTTCTCGGGACTTCCACCGTTGAAGATACTCCTTGAAGAAACGCCGAATTGAGGGCTTAGCACCTTAATCTCCACCGAAACGCTGCTTCTGACTTCTTGATTATCAAATGAGTGGAATGAGGCCCCTATTGATAGGTGTAGAACCTAGGGCTTTTATGGGCCAAATTTGATGGGTTGGAGATATTTGTGTTAAGTAGTTAAGACTTAGTTAAATCTTATCTACAATTTGTTATTGGGCTGAATTATTTGATGGGCTCAAAATAACAGATTTGGACCCGATTTGATTTACCGGACTTTAGAGGCCCGTCTTGAATTATTGGACTTTAGAGGCTTCAGTTGTTAGGCTTTGGAGGCCCGTCTTGATTTGTTGGGCTTTGGAGGACCAAATTAATTGAATTTTGCTTGTCTACAAATTGCCCACTCGCATTTCGTTCACGAGAACATTTGTTTTTCATGTGGACGAATTGTGAATTACTTTCAAATGATTTCCCACATGCGAGCCAGGAGTGACTATTCTTTAACTACTTTTGATAAAGTAGAGATTTAATTATTTAACCACTTAAAATGCCTTTAGTGGAGTAAGTTAACAATTTAACCACATGTATTTATCTTTGGTGGTTGTCGTACACAGTTTAGACTCGTGCGGACCAGGAGTAATAAGCAGTTTAGCCTCGTGCATCATGGAGCAACAAGCAGTTTAGGCTCGTGCGTTCTTGGAGCATTCGAAGGAGCTTCAAAGGCGTTCTTCACCCAAATCATCTGAAAGCGACGTTCGATCCAAGATCAAGGTGTTAAAGCCCCTCGAATCGACGTTCTTCTCAGAGTGTTCTTCGTGAGTCTTCGAAGCTTCAAAGACGTTCTTCGCGGATCCTTGAAGATTCAAAGACGTTATCCATCTCATTCGAAGGTGTTCGTCCGAAAACTCCCCAAATCAGCGTTCGATCCAAAACAAGACTTCAAGTCCTTGGATAAACGTTGCAAATCTTCAAGTTCAATTGTGGCTAGGATCGAAGCGAGAATCACGCCCCCAAAATCTCCAAGTCAAAAGTCAAGATTCGAAGAGAAGAATCAGGGGAAAATTAAATAGAGATTGTAACCCCAAAGTTTCTCGGTTTAATCCGAAAAGAAATAAATTGTATTGCATTTTACTCATATATTAATTTTACGAAATGATCAGTTTAAGCTCGTGCGTGCTTGTTGCTCCTTTGATTTTAATATATATTTATCCACGTGTCACCATTTGATTGCTTACACATGCCTTTTTGTTTATATTTTATAAGTTTGTTATCATTTATTAATTAGTTGTTGGCTAAATTTAACTGTGTGTAGATTTATGGAAAATTTTGATTTTTAGTCTGATTTAGATTGTTGATTAGATTATTGGATATTTATTTTATAAATTGTATGATTCAATTATTAATTTGTATGTTAATGTATAATTATTGCAATGAGAGTTGGGTATATTTATTGGATCGTATGAGTGAGTATTGATGAATTAAATGATGAATAGTTGAATTAAAAATTTTATTTTTTCTTAAACCATGTGCCCAAGTTTTCCCGCAAACTTTTCGGGGACGGAGGGAGTATAAACTTATTAGACTCGATTAAACTGAAAAAAAAAAAAAAGTACTCGTGAAAATTTTAATAATTAATCTCGAACACAGTTCAATAATAAACAAATCAAAGAAGAAGTCAACAGAATTGTCAAATTGAAGTTCAATTTGTTTGACAAAAAAGAAAGTTTAATTTGTTGATATAAGTGAAACTCAATTAAAAAATTTAAAACTCCAACTCCAACTCGATCAAGTACAATATTTTTACATTCGAGTACGACCAACGGAAAACTTGAAATACTCAAAACATTAACTCCACCTAGATCCGTCTAGGCCAATTTTTTACCAAAAAATGTCTAGAAGGGAAAAATCGAGTAGGCTATTTTTACATTCGAGTACGACCAACGGAAAACTTGAAATACTCAAAACATTAACTCCACCTAGATCCGTCTAGGCCAATTTTTTACCAAAAAATGTCTAGAAGGGAAAAATCGAGTAGGCTATTTTTACATTCGAGTACGACCAACGGAAAACTTGAAATACTCAAAACATTAACTCCACCTAGATCCGTCTAGGCCAATTTTTTACCAAAAAATGTCTAGAAGGGAAAAATCGAGTAGGCTAGGGACCGCCTAAACCAATTTTTGCAACAGGGGTAAGTATATATAGGGGTAAAATAGTAAAATTATACATGCTCAAATAAGCTCGATTAGACTCCCGAATCTGACGAACATACTCATACTGAGGTGGAACTTAAGCTCAACTCAATTAAATTCAAGTCAATTTTAAACTTTCTGGACGAGTAGATCGTGAGCCGACTCAACTCACTTTCCTTACTTAAAACATAACAGGTGGTAGGAGTAAGTTATCAACTATACAGCTCATTTGCTAGCAGAATTCACGACTAGCGTAAGTATACAGACTCTGTACGCATTCCTGTTTGAAATCACGGTAACATTCCTATTACACGTTATTAACATTCCTGAGGCAAATCGAAAGAATGAATATGAATGTACATGATACAAAAAGTGGCTTCACAATATTATCTCCACCAATCTGGTATTTTCAGCCTCCTACTCCGGTGTACAGCAAGGTTAACGGGCGGTACCTTGTGCTTCACCTCTCTCCATATCATATTCACTGCGTCGCCTTTCAGAGGAGGATACTGGAACTCAAAGTGGTGAGAAATGCTTTTAATTCTTAACCACATATTAATCCATTTCTCTTTTGAAACATTCCTAAGCTCGTTGATTAAGTAGCCGGGTTTAAGCGCCTCGTTAGTTGAGAAGAAAATGGAGAACTCCTTGTAGTCCAGTTCACTTTCAAAGGGCAGCTCGATTTTGTCGCTCACGATAACAGGGATACAGTGGCTCACAATAGCATCGAATAGACGGCATGATGAAGGTGTGTCACCAGCAGGATGTAAACAGAACTTTGACAATTGCATTTGTTCAGCAGACTAGTATAAGCAGATCAAAGAGGAAGAAGTGTGAGGTGGAAAATTAATTAAACATCAAGTTCACTATATGAGATGAAAACCTTAATAGAGAGATCCTAAAACAGAATAGTGTCAATATTTCTTAATTTCTGAGATTCCAAGCTATGCAGTTACGAGAAAGGGGAATTTTTTTAGGCCCGTAACTAGGGGTAGCAATTGTAGGACATTATGTTTGTGGGGTGGCACATATAGGACATTATATTTTAATTTTTGCACATTTAAATCAAATCGGCCCGAAACACCCCAATTCGGGCTAAGATGTCATCTGTTGCTCACGTGTTTGACCTAAATGTGCAAAAATTAAAATATGATGGCCTAAATCTGCCAGCCCGAAACACCATAATTTAGTTTAAAACTTATAAATTGTGTGAAAATTAAAATATACGGGCCAAAATGTGTCAAATTAAAATTTAATGGCCTAAATGTGTCAGCCCGTAAACATATTGTCCTACAACTACTACACCCCTATTGTAATTAGCGTTCTAAAAACAATATTCCCGACAAGAAAGTGTCTCAATTGAGAGCAAAGAATGCAGCCTCAAAGGTTGAAACCAGTAACCAGAAATGGAAGTTTAAGAAAGAAAAGGCTGAGATCCTGGATAAAGTTTAAAAAATAAAAGTGAAAATATAGAGTTTAATTGAAAAAATTGCCACATCAATACATCATTACTGCATCTTTAACTAATAAAACAGTAGTCCTGTCACTAACAACTTTCACCTGACAAAAGTAATGCCAAAAGACTTACAGTTTTGAAGCCTTCTTCTGATGCATGAGCCTCATCATAAATGACATCTTTCGTGCCATTTAACATCCTGAACAGTTGAGCACGAATTATTCCTTCCTGTCAAATTAGCATGTCAGGAGAAATGTGCAGCTAACAAATAGAAAAAAACATAAAAAAATGTCTATCTCAATTGCATACATCTTTTCTCACAGTCCTCCCACGGAAGAAAAGAAGTGTTTTACGAGCCTCATATGGATCCTCATTATCTTCAGTACTATAAGATTCTACCATGTGTGGATACGGAGCCACAATATCTTTTGCCAGGGTAGAAATGTCCATTATGCGGCCAAAATCAGCAACGATGAATATGGAAGCATTAATTTCATGACGATAATGTCTGAAAGCATTCGGATGATGCACAGGAATTACGTGGTCTCGCCCGCCAGATCTTTTCCAGTAATCCGATGCTCGTAACATATTTACCATCTCCAGCTAAAATTAAAAAAAATTCATCAGCTAGATACAGTGAGAAGGATTGAGTTTTGTAGCTACCAAGAAATATAGTTTACTCGTCTATTCTATCTCTCAGTGGGAACTGGGAAGACAATAAAAATATAGATTGGGGAAGAGCTGAGGCAACGAGAAGTTTGGAACTACTCTAATAGTATGCACTTTCCACATATCCAGGAACTACCTACTCACTCATTCAAACTCCGAGCCCAGTTCCGGCTTTATCAATTAGTTGCAGATATAAAGATGCAATAACAAAACAGAGTGTATTATCAGGATGCCACAGAAGACAAGCTAGGGTGTTATTCAGGCTGCATAAGATGAAAATCTATGAGAATGGCTCCATAAGACAAGACTAATCCACACCTGGTTCCTTGCTTAGCCAGTTGTGCTAAGCTTACGCATGCATTTGAAGATTAAAAATGTCTTCTCATTAATACTCGCATCATTTTTATTGTTCTGTGGCAAGGTTCCAACTATTCAGAAGTAATAACTTTATTAGATTTGAAGTAGTAGTCATGAAATGCACAAAGTCGTGCTCAGTGAAGACAAAGAGAAATGATCCCCACATCAAAACCTATGACTCTACGTTCAATATAGAGATGCAAGATATAAAAAAAATTAAAAGTTATTTCCTCAGAAAGCCAACTATGAATCATGCAGTTAAATATCTGTCAAACCTTGAAATAAAATGACAGGGAAATTTTTTTTGCAAATCAGTAAATAAGTTCTTTTTAGAAAAAAATACAGCCATTTACATACAATCACCATTGGATAAAAACAAAAACAAAAAGTAAAAATAAAAACAAACTCTCCAAGAATGCAGCATCTTGTTCCTTCAGTTCCCATTACCTAATCCTCAGATGAGGGTCAAAAACGCTATAAGCATCTTATTGACCAATGAGAGAACCGATATTTTAGTTTAATTACTAGATACTGAAGGTAACATCCTCTACAGCATTATTCCGAAAAGCAATACAATGAATTTTGCATTCATAGTCCACTCAGTGTTTCTCTCAACACTTGTATAAAGTCATTCATATGAATCATATTCCCAGCAAACTGAATGCTTATTTGAAATTTTTTGAGGTTATGAAGAAAATTTTACCTAATATCGTTTCTCCACAATGCTCCAGACTGAGCTAACACCAATCATTTAATTGTCTGACTACAGGTAAATTCAAGGGTACGAAATCCACTCAAATGAAATGACCCTTGTATCTTCTTCCATCTAAATATGGTTAATTCAAGAGATTTAACGACTACTATAACGTCAATCTCAATTGAAGCCTACTAGCAATAAAACGGGGGAAATCAATTCTAGAGATTCTGTGCCTAAATAAGATTAACAACTAACAAACAAAATGTTTGTTTCTATGTATCCAGAATAGTAGTAGTTCACAGTTTTAACCTTCATCTAAATAATTCAATTTAAAAAAACTATACGCACCTGTAACTTCTCATCAACAGTATCAGTCTCCGTCATATGCCGAACATGAACATTAAAACTAAGCGACGAAAAAAAGGGCACAAAAAACACATCAGCTAAATCTGGATCCAAAACTCGAACGGCCTCCAGAGATTCATCATTCTCGTGGTACAAAAGCGAAGCCATCATCCAGTATTCGACACTGTGCTGCTTCCGGAGGCCGTCAGTCCATCTCCAGGACGGGAGATTGGCGGCGGTGACCGGAGTGTTGTCGGGAAAGTTAGAATCCATCAATCCGACATTGAAACGCGGCGGCAAATCGTACATGTAGACGCGGAGGGGCGGCGATCCGGTCCGGCAAGGCACAACGTCAGTGAGCTGGGGGATGAAGTAGAGGAATTGGGATTTGTAATCGAGGGTTCCGGCGAGGAGAAAGGAGCCGAAGAGTAGAGGAATGCATAGTGAGAGGCAAACGAGACTTCTCTTTGTCGATTTTTGCATCTAATTTTGCGGATTTCAGTCTGAATTTGGAGAAACAACACTGGATCGGAGGAAACCAACAGAGCTGTTGATCTTTATTTGGGAGGTTTTTTTTTTTGTTTTTAATCAAATTCTAATTATTCACTTTTTGTTTTTTTCCTAGACAAAAAGATGAGATACTTATCATAATTCATACTCTTTCGATCTTTCCTATTAAAAAATTGTGTCGCAAAGTTTGAAATTATTTGTTTTTAATTATGACAATATATTTTTGAGCCATTATATTGATAATGAAGTCAACAAAAAAATGAAAAAAAAATAAAAATTCCATGCGATTATGCATACTTGAGTTTTAATATTTAATTTACTCAATTTAATCTTTAATTCAATATTTTAACTTAATTTATTAAAGTTTAATTTCAATGGTATAGATGTAACCAATTGCACCCAATTATATAAAAAAAAATAGTACAAGCTTAATACTCCCTCCGTCCGCCTATAAGTTTCTCATTTTACCATTTTAGTCCGTCCGCCTATAAGCTTCCCATACCCTTTTTGGTAAGTACTTTTTCTTACACTTCACTTTATATTTTACTTTATTTCTCTATCTCTCTCCTTCTTCCAATCACATCACTTGTACTATATCTATTATTTAATCACTTTTCTTAATCTATGTGCCAAAAAGTAGCGGGAAGCTTATAGGCGGACGAAGGGAGTATATGGTAAATTACTAATATTCATTCATGTACATATATTGCATAAATTAATAAAAAATGACAAATATAATCCCCTTATATACTAATAGGGAGTTTAAATTGATGATGTGTCATTTTGTGGTTAATTTGGCTTATGTGTCATTTTGTGGTTGATTTGGCTTATGTGTCATAATTTAATGAAGTTGTTAATTTTAAAAAGTATTATGTGTAATTAAGTTATTGGTTGAGTAAGATATGATTAATAAACTATTTCCAAATATTATATTCTTATTATTTTAACATTGACTAATTAAATTAAATTTTATTTTATTTACTTAACTTTATTTTAGTATTCATTTTATTCTTTAGTTTAATTTATTTTAGAACTATTTAATATTTTTCTGAGTAAAATACATTAATCTAAAATTTACTTTTATTGGGGTGTATAATTCTTTATTTAATTAGTTATTCAATTGTATTTTATAATTACTTTTATCTTATATTTCAAGTAATTTTTTCTGCAATTATTTTAAATTTATTATAAGTTTAATGCATTTAAAAAATAGAGCTCGAAAATATATATGTAAACCTTATTATATAATTTTATACATAATATTTATTATATAAATAATTATATTATTTTACAAGATTACCAAATATACATAATCCCCTTATATACTAATAGGGAGTTTAAATTGATGATGTGTCATTTTGTGGTTAATTTGGCTAATGTGTCATTTTGTGGTTGATTTGGCTTATGTGTCATAATTTAATAAAGTTGTTAATTTTAAAAAGTATTATGTGTAATTGAGTTATTGGTTGAGTAAGATATGATTAATAAACTTTTTTCAAATATTATATTTTTATTATTTTAACATTGACTAATTAAATTAAATTTTATTTTATTTACTTAACTTTATTTTAGTATTCATTTTATTCTTTAGTTTAATTTATTTTAGAACTATTTAATGTTTTTCTGAGTAAAATACATTAATCTAAAATTTATTTTTATTGGGGTGTACAATTCTTTATTTAATTAGTTATTCAATTGTATTTTATAATTACTTTTATCTTATATTTCAAGTAATGAAGTTGTTAATTTTAAAAAGTATTATGTGTAATTGAGTTATTGGTTGAGTAAGATATGATTAATAAACTCTTTTCAAATATTATATTCTTATTATTTTAACATTGACTAATTAAATTAAATTTTATTTTATTTACTTAACTTTATTTTAGTATTCATTTTATTCTTTAGTTTAATTTATTTTAGAACTATTTAATGTTTTTCTGAGTAAAATACATTAATCTAAAATTTATTTTTATTGGGGTGTACAATTCTTTATTTAATTAGTTATTCAATTGTATTTTATAATTACTTTTATCTTATATTTCAAGTAATGAAGTTGTTAATTTTAAAAAGTATTATGTGTAATTGAGTTATTGGTTGAGTAAGATATGATTAATAAACTCTTTCCAAATATTATATTCTTATTATTTTAACATTGACTAATTAAATTAAATTTTATTTTATTTACTTAACTTTATTTTAGTATTCATTTTATTCTTTAGTTTAATTTATTTTAGAACTATTTAATGTTTTTCTGAGTAAAATACATTAATCTAAAATTTATTTTTATTGGGGTGTACAATTCTTTATTTAATTAGTTATTCAATTGTACTTTATAATTACTTTTATCTTATATTTCAAGTAATTTTTTCTGCAATTATTTTAAATTTATTATAAGTTTAATGCATTTATAAAATAGAGCTCGAAAATATATATGTAAACCTTATTATATAATTTTATACATAATATTTATTATATAAATAATTATATTATTTTACAAGATTACCAAATTTGTTATATATACATAATCCCCTTATATACTAATAGGGAGTTTAAATTGATGATGTGTCATTTTGTGGTTAATTTGGCTTATGTGTCATTTTGTGGTTGATTTGGCTTATGTGTCATAATTTAATAAAGTTGTTAATTTTAAAAAGTATTATGTGTAATTGAGTTATTGGTTGAGTAAGATATGATTAATAAACTCTTTTCAAATATTATATTCTTATTATTTTAACATTGACTAATTAAATTAAATTTTATTTTATTTACTTAACTTTATTTTAGTATTCATTTTATTCTTTAGTTTAATTTATTTTAGAACTATTTAATGTTTTTCTGAGTAAAATACATTAATCTAAAATTTATTTTTATTGGGGTGTACAATTCTTTATTTAATTAGTTATTCAATTGTATTTTATAATTACTTTTATCTTATATTTCAAGTAATGAAGTTGTTAATTTTAAAAAGTATTATGTGTAATTGAGTTATTGGTTGAGTAAGATATGATTAATAAACTCTTTCCAAATATTATATTCTTATTATTTTAACATTGACTAATTAAATTAAATTTTATTTTATTTACTTAACTTTATTTTAGTATTCATTTTATTCTTTAGTTTAATTTATTTTAGAACTATTTAATGTTTTTCTGAGTAAAATACATTAATCTAAAATTTATTTTTATTGGGGTGTACAATTCTTTATTTAATTAGTTATTCAATTGTATTTTATAATTACTTTTATCTTATATTTCAAGTAATTTTTTCTGCAATTATTTTAAATTTATTATAAGTTTAATGCATTTAAAAAATAGAGCTCGAAAATATATATGTAAAACTTATTATATAATTTTATACATAATATTTATTATATAAATAATTATATTATTTTACAAGATTACCAAATTTGTTATATGTACATAATACACTATTTATATAGTATATAATCCCCTTATATACTAATAGGGAGTTTAAATTGATGATATGTCATTTTGTGGTTAATTTGGCTTATGTGTCATTTTGTGGTTGATTTGGTTTATGTGTCATAATTTAATGAAGTTGTTAATTTTATAAAGAGGTAATTGCAAATTAAATCACGACCTTTCGCTCATTTGCAATCTAATCTAAACCTTAAAAGAATTGCAAATAAATCACAAACTTTAAATATTATTGCAAATTAGACTTTTTACAAGTTTACTTTGTCCCTAAATCATAACTTTTGATATTTGGTTTGATTGAAAAACAATATTGTTTTATTAAAGTGTTGTTATGTCATTAAGAAGTCTAAATTATGTTAGATTCGAACACAATTAAAATTGTCAAAAAGACTAAATTACAACTATATTTAAAGTTTGTGATTTATTTGCAATTACCTTAAAGTTTAGATTAGATTGCAAATGAGGAAAAGGTTATGATTTAATTTGCAATTAACTAAAATATTTATTTATTTAATTGTGTAATGGTTGATATGGAATGTTTACTTACAATTTATTAAGAGATATTTTAATATTACTTAAATTGTTTGTTTCCGAAATTTTATAATTTATTTTTTAAAGTTGTTTTCATATTTATTAAATTTCAATGTCACATTTCGTTTGATTCTCACTAATTTTCTTAGAAATTTGCTTTATAAAATTAACTAACATAACATAAGTGTAATTATTTTGTATAATTCAAAATATTATTTTCATTAAACTTTTATATTATAATATAACGTTATAATAAATATAATTTAAAAAAATGTTAAATTTTTTTAACAAAATAATTATAATTCTGCGAAATCATTTTTTTAAAAATATAATTATTAAAATATGAAAAATTAAATTAAGTAAATAAATAAAAATTTATTATTAAATATTTAAAAATATATTTAAAATTCCGTGTAATACACGGGTTCTACACTAGTACTTCATTAATTCGTACTTTAGAAAGTTATCCATTTTTTTTAATTTACAATAACATATATATTTGTCTTTTTTTTCTCTTTCATGTCTCTTTTATCTTTCTTTTTTCTAATTCTGTCTTTTTATTTTTATTTTCTTATCTCCTTTTACCTCAATTACACATTACATATTTAATATTACTAGTATTATATTTTTTAATATATGTATAAAAATAAATTGACAACTTTCAAAGGAACAAAGTGAATATAAAAAAATCATGTGATAAAACTTTAATAAAACAATCTAATGCGAAAAAACTACTCAATCGTACCTAAATGCGATAAATAGATGGCAAAAACTTATATGCAATATTGCATACATGCAATATTGACCAATTATGTCAAAATTTGTGGGTCAACGCGGTCAAAGTGGGTAAACCTTAATTATAATATTTATTTTCGCTCTAGAATATTACTATTTTACTACATGACCAAAACTATGTTACTACATGACATAAAATTTGTCATTATAAGACCAAAAGTGTATTACTGCAAGTCCAAAAATATTCTGGACACTTATTTTTTTTGAGCAAAATTACTAAAATAATTATGACTTATTCGGCTACTACATGACTAAAACAATGTTACTACAAGACCAAAATTTTATCACTACATGGTCAAAAATGTATTACTACATGTCAAAAAATATTCTGGACAATTAATTTTTTGGATGAATTTACAGATTGTTTTGACATATAGTACTAAATTTTTGATGTTGTAGTGGTAATTTTTTGACCTTGTAGTAACAATATTTTGGTCATGTAGAAAACCACCTGTTTGCGACCCGCAAATTTTATGAACAATCCGAATCTGAGCTTATGATTCGTGAATTTTTTAAAATTATCTTAATTTGACTTTTGAGCTAAATGGGCTTAGAGTTTTGACTTTGTCAAATTAGTATGAAATTCATGTATGAAATATTTCACAAAATACTAGGCCAATAGATCAAAAGAACTCAAATTATCGTTGAAATGTTAACTTGTTGGTATTTAATTTAAAAAAAAAAAAAACAACGACAACAACATTTATTTTAGGCATTTTCTCAGTCCATGCATAGAAAATCCTATTTCTCTTGCACAATAAAATATGTATGTTACGAAAAGTTTTATAGATAGTAAAAAGCATCTTTAAAAATGCGAGAATTGTGGTCATCAATAGACATGTTCAACCGTAAAAAATCGTCGGTTACGGTTAAAAGTCGGCGGTTTCGGTTTTGCGTTTTTTTAACCGAAACCGAACCGGCAAACCGACGGTTACGGTTTTCTAGCCGCCGGTTCGGTTAAAAACCGGCGGTTAGGCGGTTTTGTCTTTTTTTTTTTTTTCTTTCTCTCTCTGTTTTTGCTCGTTTTCACTCCGTTTTCGCTCGTTTTTTGTTTGTTTCAACTCTTTTTTAGAAACTACATTACTAGAATTTAATAAAAATTATATAATTAACTTAAATTTATACATAAAAAATAGAAGAATTGTGTATTAAAAAAAATAAAAAAACTGAAAAATCGGCGGTTTCGCTTTGCCAAAATTTGCAACCGAAACCGAACCGCCATTTTCCGGTTACGGTTCAAAAATTGAACCGTAATCGGCGGTTTACCAAACGCGGTTTTGCCGGTTCGACGGTTTACCGGTTAAAAACCGCCCATGTCTAGTCATCAATGACAATAATGATAGGAATAATTAAATGTGTGAAATAAAAAATAGAAAGCAAAAATGAGAGTAATCATGAAATAAATCTAAGAAAATTTATGATTTGCTCGGCAAACATGCTCTTTAAGATTTTTCAAAATTGTCGCACTTCAAGAAGCACAAGGAAATGATGGACAAAGGAAGGGAACGCATCAGGGGTAGCATCTGGCACGGAACTATCTGAAACATTTGACTTAGCAGGAACGAAGCGACATTCAAAGGGGAGCAGCCCAACGACGAGAGGATTGTGGATAACCTTTGTTGTGTTTGAGGTAAGGCCTGTTATTGGTGTGTAATTGTTCGAGAGTATTTTGTAACTTGTCTTTATTTTCACTAGGGTATTCCCATCAATAAAGTTTTGCCGTTTTAAAATATATATATAGACAATAATTTATTAATGATATTGTATAATATCTGTGATTATTTTTTTTATTTAAAGAAATAATGAAAAAGAGTAAAATGAAAAGGTAAGGATAAAAAGCACAGTTAACGCATAATAACCCACATATGCTAGCCAATTTCGGGCCAATCTAGAAAAATAAAATTCAATTATATATGCATACCAAAACAAAACAAAAAATGGGGGAGGCAAGCCAGGGAGCCTGGTCCACCCCAACCGTAACCTGGCTCACATATAGACATAGGCCTAGTTTGATTTGCTTGATTAGGTTGGATTAGACTTGATTGACTTTTTATTCCCAACCAATCAAACGTTTGGTTTGATTGATTATGGCCCGGAATTATTGCAAGGCCCGTCAATTTTGTACTATTTTTCATGCATATATGAGATTATTAATCATAGGGGAGGGGTGAGAGTTAATTTATCCCACGTTATTCCATCCATCAATTCAAACTAGCTCATATAGTTATACGAGTTTAATATACGGTGGTACAAAACTTAAGAATATTAATGATACAAGAAAAATTAAATAGTTGTACTATCTTAAAAATGATGGTAACAATAAAATAAAGTGTGGTGGTACTCATTTATTTACTTTATTCAATAATTTAAAGAATATACTTGGAAAAAAATAATTTAATTAAAAAGGAATGAAATTAAACACCTTCGGTAAAAAGATAGTATTAAAGTAGGGATGGTTAGAAATAGGGTCAGCACTTTTGTTTTATTCCTTAAATTAATATGTATATATACTAAACAAATAAAAGTTGTGACAGAATTGTGCATGATACAAGTTTGATGTTTCATGCATTGTTTTTGACTAAAACATAATTATGTTGGTGAAATTGTGGACACGTCCTTGCATGATAAGTAAAGTGCACTTAGTTTATTTAAAATGAAAGAACGTGAAGAAATCGTGCTTCCAAAGGGAAAAATTACAATATGTGATCTGCATTCAATTTGGCATGCATGTGTGTAGACGATGAAAATTCAATTACGAATTAAATTGCGACGTGTGGAAATTACGGGTTAAATATTAATTAAATTTATTATTTATTTGTTGAAATAAATTTAATTCCTAAAATAAATAAATATATAATTAATTAATATTTAATTGTTCCCTCCAATTAATTTGGGCCTTGAAAGATCAATGTGTTAAAATGAATCTGCGAAGTCCAATAAATAAAGACGGACCTCTAAAGTTCGATAAATAAAGACGGACCTCTAAAGTCCAATAAAGCAAGACGGGCCTCTAAAGTCCCATAAATGAAGATGGGCCTCTAAAGTCCAACAAACCAAATCAAGTCCAAATATGGTATTCTTAGCCCAAGTAATTCAAAATTTGAATTAAACCCTAACCACTTGCACATTAGCCCAAGTAATTCAAAATTTGAATTAAACCCTAACCACTTGCACAAATATCTCCTTGGCCCATAAGAAACCCTAGGTTCTACACCTATAAATAGAGGCCTCATTCCATTCATTTCAAAATCAACAAGAAATCAGAAGTATTCAAGACCCTAAAATTATCTGCAGGAGTTGGAGGAGCTTCAAAGGCGTTCTTCGTGCAAAGCGGTGAAAAGCAGCGTTCGAGTGGAGATCAAGGTGCTAAGCCCCTTCGATTCGGCGTTTCTTCAAGGCGTTCTTCGTGCAAAGCGGCGAAAAGCAGCGTTCGAGTGGAGATCAAGGTGCTAAGCCCCTTCGATTCGGCGTTTCTTCAAGGCGTTCTTCGTGCAAAGCGGCAAAAAACAGCGTTCGAGTGGAGATCAAGGTGTTAAGCCCCTTCAATTCGCCGTTTCTTCAAGGCGTTCTTCGTGCAAAGTGGCGAGAAGCAGCGTTCGAGTGGAGATTAAGGTGCTAGGCCCCTTCGATTCGGTGTTTCTTCAACGGAAAAGTCCCGATAAGTCCCGAAAAAGTCCCGAAAAAGTCCCGAAAAGTCCCAAAAATCAACGTTTAATCCAAAATACGGCGTCAAGCCCTTGAATTAGCGTTACAAAGTCCCAAATTCAAGAACGATCTTTAACGACGTTCATCACAAAAGTCCATAAATTCAACGTTTAATCCAAAAATACGGTGCTAAGCCTTTGGATTAACGTTATAAAGCCCTAAATACAAGATCGGAGCGGATTCGACCCCAAAAGCTCAAGGAAATCAAGTGAAGTTCAAGAAGAGAGAATCAGAGGAGCAAATTAGAGATTGTAACCCACAAATACTCGGTTTTAATCCGAAATTAAATACATCGTTTACCATTTTCGAGTTTTTATATTTAATTCACGAATTTGTGTTTACAAATTGGCACGCCCGGTGGGACTATCTCTACTCTTTAAGCAAATCAAGTCACGACGATGACACCAATCAAGATAAAGATCAAGAGAGGTGTTGCATCCGGATCATCTGGTCTTGACTTTGAAGACGTGAACGTAGTCACGAGGAGTATGTCAAGAAGCTCGAAGTCATCGTCTTCTTCAGAGGAGACTACTGCAGAGGGTCCATCGCCCAACACTGCGAACGAGGAGAATAACCCAGCCTGTTCCCCTACTCGTTCCACAATGAGCTCATCAGACTCGAGCACAGCCTCAACAATGGCGACAGACACTACGACTGTCGAGGAGCAATTGGCAAGTTTAACTCGAGCTATAGAAGGACTCACGAAACATGTCCAAGAACAGGATGCCCGAATTGCTAAGCTAATAAGCAATGCGGACAAAGGAAAGCAAGTCGAAGGACATGATGCTGAGACGTCTGGTGAACGCCAGCCAATGGAAATTGACCCAACCCTTAAGGAGTTACAAGTTTCTCCCGATGGTTTGGTGCCCGTTGACTGATTGAAAGAAATCATACTCGGGGCAATCAAAGATAAGTTGGAGGAAAATCCCAAGTCTTCATTCACCTACAGCAAGCCTTACACGAAGAGGATTGACGGTTTGAAGATGCCAGCTGGTTATCAACCTCCAAAGTTGCAGTAGTTCGATGGCAAGGGTAATCCAAAGTAGCATATTGCTCACTTCGTAAAGACTTGCAACAATGCCGGCACTTACGGAGATCACTTGGTAAAGCAATTTGTACGCTCTCTAAAGGGCAATGCATTCGACTGGTATACCGATTTGGAAGCTAGCTCGATTGACAGTTGGGAGCAAATGGAGCAGGAATTTCTCAACCGGTTTTACAACACTCGTATAACGGTGAGCATGATTGAATTGACGAACACTCGTCAATCAAAGGAGGAATCGGTGATAAATTACATAAACCGATGGAGGAACTTAAGTTTAAATTGTATGGATAGATTGACTGAAGCTTCGGCAATCGAGATGTGTATTCAAGGGATGCAGTGAGGTCTTCGATATATCCTACAAGCAATCCGGCCAAGGTCATTCAAAGATTTGGCAACTAAAGCTCACGATATGGAGCTGAGTATGTCTACAACCAGAGCTGGAGGGCCGCCAACTCAAGAGCCTTGGAAGTTCAAAGACAAACAGGAAGTTAAGAAAGGGGGCAAACCTTTCATTAAAGACTCGAATAAAGAATCCATGGCAGTGACCGCTACTACTGTCAAATTCCGAAAGGGTGAAATTGATGCGGGGAGTAAAGGAAAAGGCGTCACCCAAGAATGGGGGCAAAGGAGAACAAGTCTGAGGGAATTGCAACAAAAGCAGTATCCATTCCTGGACTCTGACATCCCCGGAATGTTCGATGACCTGATCAAGAATGATCTCATCGAATTACCAGAAATGAAACGACCGGATGAAGCTGGGCGAACGGATGACCCAAAGTATTGCAAATACCATCGGTTGGTAGGGCATCCAATCCAAGACTGTTTCATATTCAAGGAGAAAGTTATGCAGCTAGCCAAAGAAGGAAAGATCTTGCTAGAGGATAGTGAGACAACGACAAATGCTGTCACAGTTGAGAACAACATCGAATGTAGAGACCTCTCTTGCCACATGACTAGCGAGGAAGATGATGAACGACCTCAGACCAACGATGGTCTCGATGATAAAGTTAATGGTTGTTTTTCAACGATAGATTTCACAGATGAAGACTTAATGCTTGGTTCAGAATCCCATAACAGACCACTATTTGTAGTTGGCCATACTCGAGAGCAGAAAGTAAATCAGATATTGATTGATGGAGGCTCCGGGGTAAACATTTTACCCTTACGGGTGATGAAAAAGATGGAGATACATATGGATGAACTCGCAGGTAGTCGTTTGATGATACATGGGTTTAATCAGGAAGGACAGAGGGCCCTTGGCACCATAGTGTTGGATTTGCTAATTGGTGGGATGCCATCGACTGTAACTCTCCGCGTCATAGATGCCAGGACTTCATATAACATGCTTCTAGGGCGCCCGTGGCTGCATGAAAATGGCGTGGTTCCTTCTACCCTACATCAATGCTTCAAATACTTTAGTCAAGGGGTTGTGAAAACAGTGGTCGGGGATGATAAACCTTTCACAGAGGCAGAGTCGTACTTTGCTGATGCCAAATACTTCTTTCGAGGTGCGAAAGAAACAAAGAACGAGGAAGGTCCAACACGGAAGGACTACAAGGAGGCATCAACATCTCGCCTCAAAGAGAACAAATTGGTCCCTTCTATTGTTGAGGCATTGGAGGAGTTAACATTGTCGTTAACTAAACTGGATGGAAAGAAGCCATCTCCACAGCCAATTAAGGGGTTTGTTCGTCCTACTCAAGGACCTAAGGTGGAACATGGAGAGGTCATGGGACATGATGTTACAAAGTTTTATGGTCCTAAAGCTTACAAGCTTTTAGTCAAAGCCGGGTATGACACACGTGAAAATTGTGCATTGGGGAAGGTTGTTAGTCAGTCGGAACATGGACTTAATGACACCCAGAAAATGTTGAGAAAGAGCGGCTATGCCGTCAAGAGTACCAAAATGGGACTTGGTTATACTACAAAGAATCCAGTTCGTATTGCAATTAAAAGAGCCAATGCCAACCACATTTCTGAAGAGGAATATTCATCGACAAAAGATGCATTCGATGAGGATGGTAAGAAGGTGAGACGACTTTCAGTCTTTGAGAGACTTGGGAAGTCTGCTAGCAAGAATAGTAAGAAGACGAAACGCCCCTCAGTCTTTGATAGACTCGGGCCACAAACCCATCATCAAAAGTTGGGTGTTTCCAAAGTTCGGAGCTCGAAGCAATCCCGCATGAAGAGGCAGCATACGCTGACAATAACATATGGAGGAGGGTCCAAAGCTAGAAGGCAAACCATTGTTCTCGCTCAAGAATATAGCGACGAAGAAGATGATACAGAGAGTGTAGCTTCTTCCAATTTTGTCAACACCTATAACATTCAACAGCAAGTGCCACAAGATATGGAAAGGGCACAAAGAATGATCGCTCGAATGATCAGAGAAGGATACGTCTCGGATGTTATCAACACTATTCAAACCACCCAAGTTAGAGGAAGGGATGGTCGAATAAGATCACGTGTGGATCTTACGAATACAAATGAATACAATGAAGACATCGCAACTGTGAATCACATCACCGAATGCGAAGATGTTCAAACGGAGGAAGTGGATGCAGAGGATGCTCCTCCAGAACTCGAAGAGGGTGTCAAGACAACTATTGATGAGTTGAAAGAAATTAACTTGGGTGATGTTAATGACCCGCGACCAATCTATGTGAGTGCTTTGTTGGCCAGTGATGAGGAAGAAACTTACATTGAACTGCTACGTGAGTTCAGAGATGTGTTTGCATGGTCATATAAAGAGATGCCGGGACTAGACCCAAAAGTAGCAGTGCACCATCTCTCGGTAAAGAAAGGAGTTCGACCAGTCAAGCAGACTCAACGCCGATTCCGACCAGATCTTGTTCCGTTAATTGAAGCTGAGGTGAACAAGCTTATTGAGGTCGGTTTCATCCGAGAAGTAAAGTATCCTACATGGATCTCAAGCATCGTCCCAGTGAGAAAGAAGAACGGACAAATCCGTGTGTGTGTTGACTTTCGGGATTTGAATGTTGCATGTCCCAAAGATGACTTTCCGTTACCTATTCCCGAACTTATGATTGATGCTACAACGGGTCATGAAGCTCTAAGTTTCATGGATGGGTCATCAGGTTACAATCAAATTCGCATGTTACCAAAAGACGAAGAGCTCACCGCTTTTCGTACCCCAAAAGGAATATATTGCTACAAAGTGATGACATTCGGTTTGAAGAATGCAGGCGCAACATACCAAAGAGCTATGCAAAGGATTTTCGACGACATGCTTCACAAGAATGTTGAATGTTATATTGATGACTTAGTCGTGAAATCAAAGAGGAGGAATGATCATCTACAAGACCTGAGGGTAGTTTTTGAACGCTTGAGGCGATACCAGCTTAGGTTGAATCCTTTGAAGTGTGCATTCGGAGTCAAATCAGGAAAGTTTCTTGGATTTGTGGTTCGCCAGCAAGGGATTGAAATCGAGCAAGCAAAGATTGATGCAATCTTAAAGATTTCGGAACCTCGAAATATTCATGAGCTTAAAAGCCTGCAAGGAAAATTGGCCTACCTCAGAAGATTCATTTCAAACTTAGCTGGACGATGTTAACCATTTAGTCGTCTCATGAAGAAGGATACACCGTTTGAATGGGATGAATCTTGCAGTGATGCTTTCAAAAGCATCAAGTCATATTTGATGAAGCCACTAGTATTGATCGCTTTGGTGCCCGGACATCCGTTGATTCTTTACATCGCTGCTCAAGAGCGTTCAGTTGGAGCCTTGCTGGCGCAAGAAAACGAGTTGGGAAAGGAAAATTCTTTGTACTACCTGAGTAGAATGATGACTCCAAATGAATTGAAGTACTCTCCAATTGAGAAGTGTTGTTTGGCTCTTATATTCGTGATCCAGAAGTTAAAGCATTATTTCCAGGCCCATACCATCCATCTTGTATCGAGAGCAAACCCGTTGAAGTATGTTATGTCTAGGCCAGTTCTCTCGGATGGACTCGCAAGATGGTATCTCCAATTGCAATAATTCGAGATCATCTACGTCCCTCAAAAGGCTGTCAAGGGACAAATTTTGGCCGATTTCTTAGCCGATCATCCAATGCCTGCAGAATGGGAGTTATGTGACGACCTTCCAGACGAAGATGTCCTAACTGTTGAAATAACCTCTCCATGGAAGATGTATTTTGATGGGTCCGCTCATAAAGAAGGAGTTGGTGCTGGAGTTGTCTTTGTAACATCTGATGGAGAAGTCTTACCCTATTCTTTTACTTTAATAGAGAATTGCTCAAACAATGTTGCTGAGTACCAAACACTCATACTTGGGTTGGAAATGGCAGCCGATATCAAGCAACTACATCTCAGGGTGTATGGAGATTCAAAGTTGATAGTGAACCAGATGCTTGGATCATACGAGGTTAGGAAACCAGAGTTGCTTCCTTATCAAAAGTACGCTCGACGACTCGTGAATTATCTCGGAGACGTGGAAATTGAGCATGTTCCAAGGAAAGACAACAAACAAGCTGATGCTTTAGCAAAACTTGCTTCAGCAATAGCATTGCTCGAAAGTAAAGCCTGTATCCCAATATGTAAAAGTTGGGTTGTGCCCCCTATATTTGAGGATGACGGTGATGAAGAAGGTGAAAGTCATGTTATTGAGGTATTTGAAAAAGAAGATTGGCGACAGCCATTTGTCGACTACTTGAAATACGACAAGTTGCCAAGTGATCTGAAGCGAAGAGTGGATATCAGACGTCGAGCCCCTCGATTCATATACTACAAGAGTGTGCTTTATAGACGATCATTTGATAGGGTCTTCTTAAGGTGTCTCAGTAATGGTGAAGCCGCCCACGCAATGGAAGAAGCGCATGCCGGAATTTGTGGCGCTTATCAGTCAGGGCCAAAGCTACACTTTTGAGTGAAGAGGATGGGTTACTACTGGCCAACAATGGTGAAAGACTGTATGGATTACGCACGAAAATGTCAAGCTTGTTAGTTTCATGCCAACCTTATCCATCAACCTCCGAAACTATTGCACCCAACCGTTGCCTCGTGGCCATTTGATGTTTGGGGTCTAGATGTGGTGGGACCACTAACGAAGTCATCAGGCGGTCATCTATACATCTTAGCTGCAGCCGATTACTTCTTTAAATGGGCGGAAGCCATACCTTTGAGAGAAGTGAAGAAAGAAAATGTTGCTGATTTTATTCGAGTCAATATCATTTTTAGATACGGGGTCCCTCGGTACATCATCACCGATAATGGAAGATCGTTCAGTAACAGTCACATCGACAAACTTTGTGACAAGTGTTGGTCCTGAAAGGAGTATATAACAAGTGTATGAGGGGGGGGGGAATACACTTGTATGCAAATTCTTTCAAACTTTGATCAAACCAGAGATCAGCAATGTTGTCTTGAACAACTCTGCTGAAGATGTATAACCTTTTCAAAGATAACCAAGCTACTAAGTACTATTAAGTGCTTAGTTGAATGACTATCTAAGTTGGGTATAAGTGCGGAATTAGTGGTTGGCCCTTTAGTTTAGACTCCTTTAAGTTCTGAAATCACTTTAAGCAATGTAGTCCAGTTTTCAGGGAACTTGTCCAATACAATTTGTGCACAGTCTTTGAATATATGTTCTTTGAAAGATCAGTTTTGTGTGCAGTGTTGAATGTATGAAAGTGCTTTGAAAGTAAATCAACACAAGAGTTTATAGTGGTTCAGAGACTCAAGCTCCTACATCCACTTTCCCTGATTGAACAGGATAATTCCTTCACTCTTGGAATTAACTTGTTTTATAGTGCCAAGGTGCACTTGATCAAGAACACCACTCCTTGGTGAAATGATCCCTAGGATGTCTAGAGTCCTAATACCCTCTTCTCAACTCAGAAATGAACTGTTCTTCTCTCAACAGTCAGCTCCTTCCACTTCTACTACTACAACCTTCTCACTTTCTCACTTGAAAGGGGTAAGGGTTGAAGTAAGGTTCCAAATAATGAGATATCCTTTACAATGAAGGTCAGTGTATAAGGATATGATATCTCTCTAAGCTTTGTATGGATATACAATGGAGATCGGCTTAGAAGAAGTGTTTGAAGACTAAGATAGTCTCTTTGAAAGCTTTGAAAGCACTTTGACTTGTAGGATAGTTGGATATTCTTGTCAAGGTTGAGGTGCTTTTTTGAGGTGCTTCAAATGGTCTTCACACTTATGTATTTATAGACAAATTTGAGGATTTGCCCGTTGGAGAGGCAGTCCCAAATTGCTATAAATGTCTTCCTTGAGTTCTTCAAACTGGAAGACAGATTCTTGATAGTGACATGTCCTCATTTGGGTAATAAACGGCTGTTAAGACTTTGTCTTCATTCTGCAGCACTCTTCCCAATGTCTGACTTTAAGATTCATTTGTTAGGACTTGGACATGGCTTCTGAAGGTTGATCCAATGATAGGACAACATTCCTTATCAAGTGGACAACTCTGCTTATCACTATCAGCATACTTGCTTATCAGCATAGTTGGCTTGCTCTCTTCAGATGACTTGGCTCTTTACCCTTTGCTTCACTTGGAATTGATCTTAGCATCATTCTTTGAAGTCTTTTAGGGTGTAGTTGTCTTTATCTCTTCAGCATAGTTGACCTTTAAGCTTCAGAACACTTGTTCAGGTTCAATTGTACTAAGACAACTCTTCTGGACAACTCTCCTGATCAGCATACTTGGCCTTTAAGCTTCAGAACATTTGTTCTTGTTTTAATTGTGCAGAGACAACTCCTCTGGACAACTCTCCTGATCAGCATACTTGGCCTTCAATAGCTTTGGTGATTGTTCCAGAATTTGAGCCTTAAGGGGACTTGTTCTTGATATTCTTTAAAGCATATGTTCCCCCTCAAATTGTGCATCTAATCATCTAAGAGCTGCCTAACACATCAACTCCTTATCTAGTCTTATTCTATATGTTCTAACATGCTTAGAACATAATCATTTTAAGCTTAGGCATGTCTCAGGGGGTTTTGGTATTGAATTAAAACATATCTCATTTTATTCCCAACAACAAGTTTGACTTCAAACAAAGGAAATCTTCTATGTACAACGCAGCTGCTAACGGACTCGCTGAAGCTTTCAACAAAACCTTGTGCAACCTCTTGAAGAAAGTGGTCTCCAAGTCAAAGCGAGATTGGCATGAAAAGATGAATGAAGCTCTATGGGCATATCGAACTACTTACAGAACACCTACGCAAGCTACTCCGTATTCGTTGGTGTACGGTGTTGAAGCAGTTGTTCCCCTTGAGAAGCAGATTCCATCTCTAAGGATGGCGATACAAGAAGGGCTGACGGAAGAAGAGAATGCACGCTTGCGTCTCGAAGAGTTGGAAGCCCTAGATGAGAAAAGATTGGAAGCACAACAAAGGCTTGAATGCTATCAAGCCTGCCTTTCTAGAACGTTTAACAAGAAAGTGAGGATACGTTATTTTCAAGTTGGTGATTTGGTGCTTGCTGTGAGAAGACCCATCGTAGTAACTCACCGTGTTGGGAATAAATTCTTGCCTAAGTGGGATGGCCCATATGTGGTTAAAGAAGTTTACACAAACGACGCCTACAAACTGATTTCTGAAGATGGCGTGAACATTGGTCCTATAAATGGGAAGTTTTTGAAACGCTACTACGCGTAAATAAAACAAGTATGCTCCATAAACGCATGAGCCTAAAATGCTTGTCGCTCTAAGAACGCACGAGCCTAAACTGCTTGTTGCTCCACGATGCACGAGACTAAACTGCTTATTACTCCTGGTCCGCACGAGTATAAACTGTGTACAACGACCACCAAAGGTAAATATATGTGGTTAAACTATTAACTTACTCCACTAAAGGCATTTTAAGTGGTTAAATACTTAAATCCCTACTTTGTCTACAGTAGTTAAAGAATAGTCACTCCTGGTCCGCATGAGTATAAACTGTGAACGGTCTCCACCCCCCCCTTCAAAATATAAATCATATTTTGCTTGAACTACGTTATGACTTGATCCCCTTTAAAGAGGTACGTAGGCAACTTAGTATATTTCTAAGTGCAGTCATAAGTTAAAGTCGGATCGATGAATACAAAAGTGACGAACATATGAAGCATGAAGAAAACAGAGAAGGAAGAAAGTGAAGGGGGCAATGCCTCAAACATCATTTTGCTCAATTTTGTAGAGGGGTGTACCTTTTCCCTTGACCCAGGTTTTGTCCCTAAGGAGGGTTTTCCATGGCAAGGTTTTAACGGCGCTCCGGCCTCTGGTTCGACTTGTGAACTTATGGCTCTAGGGTTTTCTTTTAATAGATAATCTTTATTCTCCAAAAAGGTCAATTCATTTGTCTCAAGCAAGTATTGAAGAATATAAACAAGTGAGACATTTCGATGGGCCTAATTTCTAAAACCAAGCCCAATGCATATGCTGCCCTATTTCTCACTTAAAAGAAAAAAAAAAAGGCAGAAAGCATATATCCAAAATCCCAAACTGTTAGGTAACTCCCGTCCCCATTCACTGCTTCATCACCGGCGAACCTTCACCGGAAACCGAACATCTGCAATGGTCGTCGCCCCCACGCGACGCCTGTTCACGCCACCTTGAATCGGTCGCCGTCGTACTCTCCGCGCCGCCGCTGCGCTCCGCCTGAAGACAGCCGTCGCAACTAGAGGCCCACTTCTTCCTATTCCGCCGTCGCTGCTTCATCACCGGCGAAAACCTCACACAACACTGTTACGCTCACTCACGCCGCCTGGAGTCGGCCATCGTCGACCGCGCTGCGCCTGCAAGCATCAGCTGCCGCCGCTGCACTCCACACCGCCTTGCCTGGGTCCAGCCGCCGCCCCCCGAAGTTCAGAAGCCCGCCTCGCCTGGGTTCCGCAGCCGCAGCCCAGCTGTCATGGCCGTCGCCGCCCGCTGCAACCGGAGATCAGTCGCCCCCTAGCGCCGCCTAAAGTCAGCACCGTGCCACCGTGACGCCTGTTCGAACACTACCGCAGCCCGACGACCGTGCTCCGCCTAAAGCCGGCACCGCCGCTTGTCCGCTCGCCGCTTAAATCAATTGCCGTGCTCCGCCACTCCGACTGCAGTCGCCCGCCAACCATGCCGCCACCCCGAAGCCAGTTGTCGACAGCGTCGCCGCTGCACTCGACACCTAGCGACCGCTGTGCTCCGCCTAAAGCGCCGCCACTGTCCGACCGCTGTCGCCGTAAACTAGCGCCGCCGCTGCACTCCACGCCGCCTCGCCTTGGTTCAGAAATCACAGCCGCTGACCGCAACCCAAAGTCCACCGCCTCGCCTGGGTTCAGCTGCCGTCGCCGTGAGTCGAAACACCGCCAACGGAAGTCTAGCAGTACCTCCTTCCGCCACCTCCCTCACGGGCCCAAAACTAGTAATCTCAAAATCCGTCTCTTTCAAATTGTCCAAATTCAAAGAGATTAATATACCAACGACCCAAAACCCACTATCTCTTTTGAATTTTTTTTAAATTTGATAAAGAAGGGCTATTGAAAAATCGAGTTGGGCAAAATAAGCTGTGGATTCTCCTCCGAATCATTAAAATTCACAAATTCGAAAGAGTAAAAAGACCCTCGGGACACCCACATTCTCTTTCGAATTTTGTGAATATTTAAGAAAGTCTTCGCCGGAAGAGAGGTCTGTTGATTCTTTTCGGTCATAAGTTTCAAAGAGAGTAGAAAAACCCATGGGACACCGACAATATCTCTCGTTTGAAGACCCATAAAACCAATAAGAATATGAAATCGATAAAATATGGCACTTGTCGACACTCGTCGTTTCTTCAAGGCGTTCTTCGTGCAAAGCGGCGAAAAGCAGCGTTCGAGTGGAGATCAAGGTGTTAAGCCCCTTCGATTCGGCGTTCTTCATGCAAAGCGGCGAAAAACAGTGTTCGAGTGGAGATCAAGGTGTTAAGCCCCTTCAATTCGGCGTTTCTTCAAGGTGTTCTTCATGCAAAGTGGCGAGAAGCAGCGTTCGAGTGGATATCAAGGTGCTAGGCCCCTTCGATTCGGTGTTTCTTCAACGGAAAAGTCCCGATAAGTCCCGAAAATGTCCCGAAAAGTCCCAAAAATCAACGTTTAATCCAAAATACGGCATCAAGCCCTTGGATTAGCGTTACAAAGTCCCAAATTCAAGAACGGTCTTCAACGACGTTCATCACAAAAGTCCATAAATTCAACGTTTAATCCAAAAATACGGTGCTAAGCCTTTGGATTAACGTTATAAAGCCCTAAATACAAGATCGGAGCGGATTCGGCTGCGGATTCGACCCCAAAAGCTCAAGGAAATCAAGTGAAGTTCAAGAAGAGAGAATCAGAGGAGCAAATTAGAGATTGTAACCCACAAATACTCGGTTTTAATCCGAAATTAAATACATCGTTTACCATTTTCGAGTTTTTATATTTAATTCACGAATTTGTGTTTACAATGTGTAACAATTAATTACAATATTTCCCTCTTATAATTTCATTTGTATATTTGTATTTCATGTATGAAGAAAGATTTTACATTAATAAGGATAGTATTGGACATGCAATATTCCTTCCGTTTAAGGAAGGAATAGAGAAATTCATGATTGAATTCAGGCTAAAACCAGGCCAAGGCAAAAATAAAAACGTGTTCACAAGTCTGTCTTACTATAAGGAAACGGTATGACTAATTTTTTGGTGGTGAGAAAATGTTGACTGATTAGAGACAAAATTGTCCGTCTCTAAATCTCTCAAAACTAACAACCGTGTATCTAAATCGTTTCTAATTAGAGACAATATTTTTTTCTCTTTCAAATCTTGTTTTTTGACCAAGTCTGTCTCTATTAGAGACATTTTTTTATCTGTCTCTAAATTTCCGTATCAAATTCTCGCGATTTTTGTAGAATTCTGAGATAGTTCAGATGGTACCAAGTCCCACGTGCCATTCTTTAGCAATGCCTTGAACGCAGACAGCACAGCCTTGTGCCAACGAGGATCAGAGAGGTTCTATGCCACACTGGTAGGTTCAACATTAGTGGAAGTAGAAAAAGTGAGACAATACCTTGGATTCAGTTTAATAATGTTGTTCCAGGTAGGTGGGAGTATATTTTGATTTTAATCGAAAATCGAACCGAGCCAAAATATGGGTTCGGTTCGATTTTCGGTTAGTTTTTTTTTAAATCGGTATTCGATTTCGCTTTCAGTTTGGGTAAAAAAAAGTTGGTTAACCGTAACCGAATCGAATTATGATACATATATTTGCAAACCCTAATTTTTTGGCCCATCCCCATAACCTATTTCCCATCTCTTCTTTGTAGTGCCTCTCTTCCAATTTTTTTGTAGAATTCGTACTCCCCCCCTCCCCCAATCGCCCATGCACAACCTTGACCGTCCATACACAACCCCGACCGCTGTCCTCCCACGTCCCACCGGTGCCCAAGTCCTGGCGGCCAGTCATCCACAGACGAGGCACGATCCGTAGGCCACAACACTCATATTTTATCGGGCTCTAATTGCCCTCTGAAACACTCGAGCTAATCGAGTAAGAGATCGAGTGTTAATCGCAAAAATGGAGGGAGAATTCAGAGAGAATTTGGGAGAGGAAAAAAGATTATTTTCATAGATTGAAAAAATGAATACATGATGGTTTGGTTGGTTTTATAGGACCGACCCTGCCCACTAGCAAAGAAGTCGTGCACGCGACTTCTAAAACAAAACACGATTATTATATTAGTTATCTAATCTATTACACTTTTATTACAACTACTATTCATCTTCTTCCTCTTCGCGAATCTGATTATACTTCAACATTTACAGGTATAACCTCCCCTCAAAATCTTGCTTGCCCTCAAGCAAACAAGAAAGGAAAATGATGGCCCATTTTCTAAAAATCCTCCCAAGTAGCCTCCTCATCCGAAAGATGAGCCTAACAAATTAGTACATCCGCCACCGACGAATTACCCCAAAGAACCAGACGGCGGGCCAACACCTTCAAGGGAGTGAGAATCACACGTCAGTCAGCATAAAATTCAGGTAAATTGGCTGAAACCCTATCATTCATTCCAATTTTACGCTTTAAGAGAGAGACGTGGAAAATATGTTGAATCTTAGCAGTTGTTGGCCGTGCCAGCATATAAGCAATCAATCCCATCCTCTTTAGGACCTAAAATGGTCCGATAAATTTAGGGCTCAGTTTCCATAAGTGACTCTTTCGCAGAGAGAGTTGTTTATATGGTTTGAGCTTCAAAAAGACACAATCTCTTACCTGAAACTCCTTATCAATCATGTGTTTATTAGCATTGACACGCATGCGATTCTAAGCTTGGTTTAGTAACTAATTTAAATGATGAAGTGCTTGTTGTTTGGTAGTAATTACATCATCCACACCCTGAATTGAGCTTTGTAGATAAGGGCCAAAGGCCAAAATTCTAGGAGCATACCCATACAAAGCTTCAAAATGTGTTCTTTTGATAGTTGTGTGAAAGCTCGTGTTGTACCACAACTCAGCCAATGGTAGCCACTGCTTTGGATTATGTCCACACATACACCTCAAATAAGCCTCCAAACACTGATCCACCCTCTCAGTTTGGCCATATGTTTGAGGGTGATAAGTTGTTGGATGCCCAAGGACTAAGGAGCTGGTGCCAAAACTGTCCAGTGAAAACTAACCCTCTGTCAAACACAATGGAAAATGGTAAACCATGTAACTTGTAAACGGTGTTAATAAAAATCTGGGCTAGCTCATAAGTAGTGAAAGGATAGGTCAAGGCTATAAATGACTGTATTTTGTCAACTTGTCCACAATTACCCAAATAGTATCATTTTGAGTTGACTTGTGTAATTGTTTTATGAAATCCATAGAAATAATCTCAATCTTGAGATGGAATATGTAAAGGTTGGAGTAAGCCATGAGTTTTGAGTAACTCATGCTTGCAAACCTGACAAGTGTGGCACTCTGAAACCACCTTGTGCACCTCCAATCTAATATCAGGCCACAAAAAAATAACTTTCAACTTATGATAAGTAGCATCCTCACCAGAATGACCCCTAAAAGAAGATTCATGAATGTGAGAAACTATCTTAGTTCTCAATCCATGGGTTGTTCCCACATAAAGCCTCTTCTTGTGTGAGAAACTATCTTAGTTCTCAATCCATGGGTTCTTACAAGGACAAGTGTTCTATTTAGTATTCAGAGTACTAATGTCACTTAGTCTTGAATATTTTCTTGTTTCTTTCTCTATTTGATCATATGCTACAATAGGTGTTGACTTGATTAGTGCATGTATATGATGGTAATGCTCTAGCATGTACATAAAACGGGTATATACATGTTTACATATGTACATCAGGTGTGATGTAGCAAAAAGGTCAAATTGGGGGAGATTCACTACAACAAAAACGGGCTTTAGAGACGCTCAAAAGTGTCACTAAAACGTATGTTTAGTGACGCTTTTACTATAGTGACGCTTTGGCCAAGCGCCACCTGATTTGGCGTTTCAATAGTTTGTTATTGTGACGCTTTAAAAAGCATCACTGTAGATTGCCATTGTGATGCTTTTATGCGTCATAGTAACTCTATTTCATGATATTAACCAGCATCACAACGCTGTTCATTAGTGACGCTATCTCACGTCATGAAAACTTAATAACTAACTTAACAACCTCATTTAGTAACGTCATTATGCGTCATAGTAAGACAATTTGGTGACGCTAACCGTCGTTACGACAATGTTCTTTTGTGATGTTTTTTCGCATCACAAAAAAGTTTATAACTAACTTAACCACCTCATTTAGTGACATTGTTATGCGTCATAGTATGACAATTTCGTGGTGCTAAAACAAAAACAACCAAATATAATAATAAAATATCATCACATTTCTAAAATAAAAACAATCAAATATATAAAAATATAATATTATCACACTACTAAACAAAAACAACCAATTTTAAAATATCTTAACTCCAGGATCAACCACATATCAAATTCAATATTCCCAATTAAAAAAAAATCTAGTTCAAAAATAAATTGCACCTAAACTATGTGTGACAAAACTCATTCCTTCTTTTTCCATGACAATGCGATGGATATTATCCAAGCCATGTGAATCACCACTATATACCTCATCCACAATTACTTCATACCATACAAGCGAACTCGTTCACCTATATCTTTGCCAAGGACTTGAGGATATATAGCATTTGGGCCTTCGTCTCGTGCACCAGATGACAACTGGCTCTTCAATTGTTACATTTTTTCCTGTATACAAGTTTTATACAATAAGATTATCACAAGAGATTATACTATATTTAAAATTATAATAAGAACAAAATAAGAGAAGTTAAAAAAAAGGGGGAGCTTCACCAATGCATTTGCAATTTTAGGATTAGATGTATTCCCTTCTCCTAAATAACAGTTTTGGAATATATATGCTACGCAAAGTAAAAAGCAAAAAGTGAGTTCTTCAACCACTTGGAACAATTCCTTGAATTTAAATTCATATTGATATTCATTTGATTTAATATATTGAAATCAATACCTTAAAATAGGCCTTCAAACAAAACAAAATAAAATACATAATTACTCCCACATAGGTGGTTGGTCATTATTTCAGTAACTTCCTTATTCTGAGAGCAACTCTTTGAACTGATGACTGCAATTAAGATGAGAAAAAAATAAATCTACACGACTAAACTAATCTAAAAAAACAAAACGAAGCTTACACCTAGCAGACTTTCACCCATGGCTGTTCCTCAATTGACTTTTTCTATATTACACCTCTTAAAGGCATTGAATTAAGGTAATTGTACCATATCACCTATAGAGAATGTAACGTAACAAAAAACCAGAAACAGGACATCCAAGCAATGATTTGTTAAACTATATTAGTGAGAGTAAGTCTCTAAGTGTTCTTCATTCACAAAAATAAATATTAGAGACAAGTTCCTTTTCCACTACACAATGAACAATCTGATTGTCATTTAGATCTTTCTATTCCACATTTTGTTCACATGGTGTAACCTTTTTCCCTTCAACTGGGGCAAGGTATTCTTGAATTTGGACCAAACCATAGTTTTGGTTTAGATGCAACAATTCCTACATTAGTATCTTTGAATTAGCATTGCAACCTCGATTTTTTTTTTAGAAGAATTCTAGGCCTGAAATCAATCTTCCCTTCTGGATATTGATTAGAAAAATCAATTATAAAATGATCAGAACAACCATTAAAAACATGACATTGAAGACCTGATGTTATAGTACTTTGAATCCAAAATAAATGTATCATTACGTACCTCTCCTTCTCATGAAATTGAGTTGACATGATATCGCTTGAAGTACACCCTTGAATTTTTTGATTTGATGAAGGCCTAAAATTAGGAGAAATTTTCATAACTAAGCATAAACCAACAGAAAACTAAAACAAAATTTCACAGCATTACCAATTGACACCTGTGAGAACTCAAACAGCATGAAAACAGGAATATTTGAGAGCAGCAGGGACAACAATGGGTGCCTACACTTACTTGGCAGAGCTATGAAAGAAGAAGCAATCCGATGTGATGCAGTTCTTGCTTAGGGTTCGCTGCTGGGAGTACCGCCAGCTTCCCGCTATTGTACGTGTTACCCATCCAACCCGCCCCGACAAGGCCCGACGCCTCGGCTACAAGGCCAAGCAGGGATATGTGATCTACCGTGTTCGTGTTAGACGTGATGGAAGGAAGAGGCCTGTCCCCAAGGGTATTGTGTACGGTAAACCCACCAACCAGGGTGTTACTCAACTGGAATTCCAGTGCAGCAAGAGATCTGTTGCTGAGGAACGTGCTGGCCGCAAATTAGGTGGTCTAAGAGTTCTAAGCTCTTACTGGATCAATGAGGACTCAACATACAAGTACTTTGAGGTAATATTGATCGATCCAGCTCATACTACTATCCGTAATGACCCAAGGATCAACTGGATTTGCAACCCAGTGCATAAGCACAAAGAGCTTAGAGGGCTTACCTCTGCTGGAAAGAAGTACAGGGGTCTCAGGGGAAGAGGACATTTGCACCACAAAGCGCATCCTTCACGAAGGGCAACATGGAAGAGAAACCAGACCCTATCTCTTCGTCGTTATCGTTGATCTTCTTGAAGTTGAAGTCTTTTCTGGTTTGTATAACAAAGTTTAAAATCTGGTTTATTTCAGTTATCACCATATTTTAAACCAGACTGGCCTTGTCTACCTAACATAAGTACCCTCCAAATTCTTTGGAGTAGTTTGAGTGAGTTTAGTTTTTGGACAATTGGGAAGAAGTTTAGTGTTAATTTATTGACATATATTACTGTCGTTTGTTTCAGATTATCAAATTATGAATATAAGTATAGTCAATATGACATACCATATATTGGAAATCATATTAGGAAAACTAAAAACAATTCTAAAAGATATAATGCAGAGTATATTGCTTCTAGATCAATCTAAAATGTCAACCTATTCTAGCAAGAAAAAATCAAAGAGTGTAACAAAACTCCTAATTGAAGTTGGATTTGTACAAGGCCACAAGTATTGAAGGCATAATGCAGGAATGTAGGTCCCCAATCAGGTTATTACTTCCTAGATATCTGAAAGAAATTCAGAAGTACAATGCTCATATACATATATCTTTAACTTTATGTTCATATTGAGAAACAATTGCTCACATACATGTAGTGTAATGAAGAAAAGCTTTTGAATGAATCTGGTATTTGACCAGTCAATTTTTTAAAGCTCAATTATGTATCATGATCAAAACATTCAAGGTGATTTGTGAACACTCATCAAAAAATGAGAAAATAATAGAAACTAGTAGAAGGGCAGTAGATTATTTCATATTAATTATTTCTTTACTTGCTAACTTTACAAAAAAAGATGTATGACTACACCATAATTATAAGTGCTCAAAAGCAGAATAGTTGCCATTATCTCTAGCTCACTTTAGGTTACTCATAAAATCAGAAAACTTAAAGGGAATGAATAGAGTAATCAATTGCATAATTGCATATATCTTTTAGATATTCTTCAATGTAGAAAATAAAAACCTTCTGCAACAACAAGAAAAACTAAACCAGAGACTTAATTATGAAATAAACAAGAATAGGAATACTAATAAGAATAAAGGATAAGCAATGGACCAAGCCCGTCTTCTTCTTCCTTCGCTGATAAACCATATATGAACTCAACACAATCAAGATGAATATCACAACAAAAACATTTGAATGACCAATAAATAGATCATGGAAACTGTTAAAAGACTTCCAAAATCTACTTCATGATAATACTCTTTGTTTTTCAACTAACAATGACCCATTAAAAATACAAATCACGGTGTTTAGCATAAAAAATACAGCAAGAGGCTCCAAAGCTGCCAATAACCCAGAGCTTCATGATACAGGAGTTCAATAACAAAATGTTAGAACACTTGCATACAACTATAAATCGGATATTAATTGAAGTTAATTCAGAGATTAAAAAAATAAACATACATATTGATAGGTTTCATTAACCAAACTCCACCGATTATAATATTGGGGGAAAAATATACAGCTTGCCTCAACTTAATTTTTTCACTAGAATCACAGTGTTTTCACATTGGAAATTCACATTAATCCTAAATGGAATTAACAAGCCTCACATGATTCTCTTTCATTCCTACGAAAGAAGAACACACACACATTAAATAAACCACTGAATATAGAACCGCTAATACAAATAAAACAGAGTTGAACAATTGACCCAAATCCGCTTTAGCAAAATCGTCAAAGCATCTAATCTAAAAAAATTAATACGAATTTGAAATTAACAAATAAAATTAAAAATCAAGGAACATAAAAAAAATTACCCGTGCCAAGCTCTTCAGTAGGAACCAACTTTAAATTGTATGATCTCAAAATTAGGGTTCAGAATCTTGGCAAAATCCAGTCTCTCACATCTTCAAATTTGGTTCTCATAAGAAAAGAGAATGGTGGTGGTGGGCAGCTTTATGTAGAACAGTAACTTGATGCA
Source organism: Galeopsis tetrahit (assembly GCA_963675135.1). Taxonomy (NCBI): domain Eukaryota; kingdom Viridiplantae; phylum Streptophyta; class Magnoliopsida; order Lamiales; family Lamiaceae; genus Galeopsis; species Galeopsis tetrahit. Next base: position 34,714,852 of record OY776127.1, read on the forward strand.
GGTGAGTGGAAAGACTCTAGAGCTCCCTCGATAGATTGGCACACAGAGGAAATTCAATCGATTGGCAGACAGAGGAAAATTCGATCAAATGGCAGACAGAGGAAAATGTTTTAGGGCTAACTGGATATTAAATTAAAGAGGAAAAAATATGAGCGGGACATAATGGGCGGGTGAGTGAATTGTAAATTTTAGGAAATATTAATTAGAAAAAAAAAAAGGAGGGGGGGGGGGGAAATGCAGATTTAATAGGTGGAATTAAAAAAAAAAAAAATAGAAGAAGAAATCATTACTAGGACTTGAACCCGAGACCTTTTACATAGAAATAAGAGGTCTTACCACTTGAGCGTCACAAGATATACAAAAAATAAGTGAGCGTCTTTACATATATTATTTTATGACGCTTATTTAAAATGGTCAATAACATAGCGTGACTACAGGGGGTATATTTTAGTAGTGATTGTAGATGTTGAAGACTTGATGATGTTATCAAAGATGTTATCACACAAGGCTGCAACATCTTTATTTGACCTTTCTTATTTTTCCTAAGTCTAAATTTCTATGTTCTAGTTAATGCTGCTTTGGATGTTGTAACATCGCAGGTTGAAGACCTAGAAGTTTCTACACGGTTCCAAGCTGGAAGGTTCGGAAGGTTGCAGAACGTTGTAGATCAAGCGGTTGCATGTGAGAGACGTCCAGAATAGGCTGGAAGGACCTAGAAGAAGAGCGGGAGAAAAATAAGGAATGAGATTCTACTTTTTAGGAGATCATGGATGAAGGTTCTAAGCTCTTTTCCACGTCTATAAATAGGCCAAAACCGTGCTCTGTAGTGATCCAATCACTACACTTAAAATCCATATATTTTGTATGACTTTTGATACAGTAATTGAAATAGATAGAAAGAATTTTGAGAGAGATAGAAGGTTGAGAGAGAGAGAGAGAGAGAGAGAGAGAGAAACGAGAATAAGAAATTGACTGCAATTTTTTATATCCGTTCTTCATGAAACATGAACCCTATTTGTTCCAAAAGTTAACAATTAATGGGCTAGAAATAACTAATGGACTAGAAATAATAAAATACCTAAAGATCAATAATAATTAAAAATAGGAAAAGGCCCAGTATAATTGTTTGGCCCATTAGCTAAGTTAATATTCTTTTTTCAGAATAAAATGCTTATATGTCTTCATGTCCATAACAATACTCCTCCCATTTTGAGATCCTTGTCCCCAAGGATCTAAGATGAAAATGATTTCATCCAAAATCTTATATTCGTTGCTCGCTAATATTCCAACCTCAAGAAGTGGTCTCCTTGAAATATGAGCATCTTCGTACGACATAAAACCAGATTTGTACAATGTCAATGGTGGTAACCACAACAATGATATAATCACAAAGGCTACCTCAAACTTTGATTTTGAGACATGAATCTCATCAATCAAAAGCACTGTGAGATTTAATGCAATTTCAAACTCATAGTTGGTATCTCCCAGAACCAAACCATGGTCCCAAACATTACCCTTACTTTGTTCACCATCCCCCACATTGTTCATTATGCTAAAATTCTCTCCAAAAGAGGACATATGTAACCAAGCAAATCTGTGATTTTGTTTCTTAAGCATATTGACAAAAACCTTGGTGCGTGGGGTTTCCTTCAACATCCTTCCTTTGAAGTTGTGAATGGCATCATCATAATAAAAGCCATCACGCCAAGTTTTATATCCATAATGTGTGGCAATAAGCTGCAAGAGTAAAGTTGCCTCAACTTTCAAATCTTGAATTTTTGGGGGCCCATTGTTGTAGACATCACATAATACACACCTGCCCTGAGAGAATTCCTTGCCAAAAGTATTCTACAAGCATTTTAGCTATACAACAAGAAGTCTTCATCCCATATTTGAAGCAATCAAATAACATCTTATATGTTTGTTTCGTTTGTTCTTTGCTTATTTGAATTCGCAAAAGTGTAGGTAATATTGACAGATTTGCATATAATATGCAGTCTGCTAATATTACATCAGGGCCTACTACTTGGTATATTATAAACCAAATGAGTAGCACCAAAGCCAACCAATTACAAACACTCTTCTTCATAGCAGATAAGAAATACCACACCTTCTTTAGCAGATAGTTTAACTCAATCAACAAATTAACAGAATTCAGGAACCATTTCGTAATCAATATGCCACTAACAGTCACCAAAACAAGCGAACACCTTCTCCAAATTTTCAAATCCCAAACTCCAGTACTTTGCTCATTATCAACAATTAAGCTTACAACCAAACACTCTAAAATGCAAGGAAACATAAACCACTCAATCAAATCCTTGGTCACCACCATCAAATACTTCATCTTCTTAACACTACTGGTTTTCTTAAATAATTTCTCACCACAACATTCTAATGCTAACCCATTAGAAGAATCCTCCATCATTAATGCCTTTGTACCCTTGTGTACCATTTCTTCAATCATTCCATGAACCAAAACTACATACGATTCTTCTACTTTTGTTGATTCAAGCTTGTCACCCTCATTTACATAATATGTCATGCTACTCCTGAAGGAATCAAATGCCTCACATGCCCTCAAATCAAAAACCATATATACCCAATGCTTCACAATGCTCAATCGTCTTCGCAACTCAAACAAATAGGCAATTTCAATAAGTAAATTAAATCTCATATTTAGGTAGAATAAGAAGGCACGACTTGTAGCCCGAGCATGCACGACACATTAAAGCAACATAATTATCTAAAACCAGGTAGGTAAAATCATAGAAGCATAACAATCAAATCATATCATAGGGGGTGGCCAATATTCATCGCTAAGAAATTTATTAGAGGGAAGCAACTTTGTTACCCAATGTCTAGTTGATGGAATAATTGCAATGACACAGCCAGTGAGGTTTTTGCAAACTTTTGCATTCCCAAATTTTGCCGCTTCCACATTGCTAGATTCACGGCTTTGTCAGTTTGTATGTTTATTTGATTACTCAATTTCGATGAGAGCGTAAACATCGGAGGAAGAATCACCCCCAATTTACAACTTACACTTAGGTAAACTACTTTACTCTCCTTTGTCGTTGTTGATACGGCAACATCAATTGACTCATGCACATCTTCCAATTTATTCACCACCGCGTGAATAGATCCATCATCGTGTGCTTTTCAATCTCGATCGAATTTCAGTTCGGCTATGGAATTCGCTCAATTCACCACCCTATGAATTAGTTAATGGACTCCAAATACTAGATTTGGATCTGATTTGATTTACTGGACTTTGGAGGCCCGTCTTGATTTACTGAATTTTAGAGACCCATATTAACTTACTGGCCTTCAGAGGTCCGACTGAATTTGTTGGACTTTGAAGGCCCATCTTGATTTATTGTGTTTTTTGAGGCTCAAATTAATTGAATTTTGTTTGTTTACATATATCACTTTCTTCCCATCTAATTTTGGTGGATCATAATCCTTTGTCGTGAAAAGGGGTCAAATTTTATATGCAAATTTACTAATTTGTAAATTTTAAAATGATGTATAATTGTTCAGTGTCTGATTTATTTTGTGGAGGCTACAAATTCATCCAATTTTAGTTATCAAATTAAGTTAGCCTTGACTTCAAAAAAAAAAAAAAAATTAAGTTAGCCTTAGGATGATTGGTGATGACGAATAATCTTGAGAGAAGATGTATAAATGGAAGGTTTGAACTACTTAATTAATTATAAATGTGTGCTTTAAGGATATATGTTGAATGGGCACAATAGGTGTTGGATGCCACACACAGCAGCAGTCACAGGGCCGGGCACGCTTTTTCATGTTGGCGAGATGGGTTTTTCTTTTTGTTGATGTCTCGTTGGTGGCGGAATCTAGGCATTTCGCAGTTGAGTATGCACTGTACGGGACGAAAATTGGAAGCTCTTGGCTGCTGGATGTGCACGGATACACGCCCCGGTTACAGCTTTGGCAGCAGAACTCACGATAATTAACGAGGGCTTACTCTTCTGTCGTGCTCATAATTTTAACTGATTTTATGGAGAAATAGTGGATATCTGGGCAAAGAACTTGAATTATTGAGGATATTCTTGTTCTTGAGATGATGCTCTACTGTGAGATATTGTTTACATAAGCACAAAGTAATTTCTTCTAGTTCATGGTTTGACACAATTTGCATCAGGGCTAGTCTTGAATGAGACCGTTTCACAGAATGAGATCTCGTGACACGGATCTCCCTTAAGTGATAATGTTTGAGTAAAAAGTGATAGTGTTTGAGCAAAAAGTGACGGTCACTTTTGTTAAAAATATTATCACTTTTTTTACAAATAAAAATTTTGAAAAAAAATATGAGTTATCCTACCCAAAATTTTAAAAGATGGGTTAAAAGTTTTTATACCTTTGCATCGTTCTCCTCTCATTCTCAAGCGTGGACGGAGAAAGACTTTTCTACTTAGATACAACTTACAAGAACTAGCTCAACAAGATATCATGAATGGGATAGTATTATGTGAAATATTTCATACATGCATTACATACTAATTTGATCAAGTTAAAACCCTAAGCCCAATTTAACTCAAAAGTCAAATTAAGATAATTTTAAAAAATTCGCGGGTCATAAGCCCGGATTCGGGTTGCCCAGAAAATTCGCGGGTCGCAAACAGGTGGTTTACTACATGACCAAAATATTGTTACTACAAGGTAAAAAAATTACCACTACAAGACCAAAAATTTAATACTACATGTCAAAATTCTGCAAATTCACCAAAAAAAAAAAAAATTAACTGTCCAGAATATTTTTGGACATGTAGTAATACACTTTTGACCTTGTAGTAATAAAATTTTGATCTTGTAGTAACATTATTTTAGTCATGTAGTAGCCGAATAAGTCAAAATTATTTTAGTAATTTTGCTAAAAAAAAAAATAAGTGTCCAGAATATTTCTGAATTTGCAATAATACACTTTTGGTCTTGTAGTGACAAAATTTATGTCATGTAGTAACATAGTTTTGGTCATGTAGTAAGATAATATTTTAGAGCGAAAATATATATTATAATTAAAGTTGACACACTTTGACCCGCGTTGACCCGCATTTGACCCACGAATTTTGACTTAATTGGTCAATATTGCATACTCCGTATAAGTTTTTGCCATCATGAATTTAGGGGTAGGCAAATATATCAAAATTTTAGGATATCGATTCTTTAGTACCGAAAGAATATTAAAATTTTCGGTACGGTATGAAAAATGACCATATACAATTGTATACTGGTATACCGAAACATTAATAAAACAATAATTTTATATTATTTTTTTTAATTAAAATATCTTTAAATTTTAAAATTTAAATAAAATAAATCTTAAATAATTAATTTCTATATAAAACGATCTTTCAATATTTTCGATTAATAAAATAGTAATTTTTTTAATTAAAATATCTTAAAACATTAAAACTTAAATAAAATAAATATTAAATAATTAATTTTGATATAAAAGGATACTTCAATATTTTCGGTATGAATGGGTAAATCGGTATAAAATGATGGTTCAATATTTTAAGTTTTAATCGGTATACAATTATTTCAGTATAATATACCAATATATCGTACCCAAAATTCGGTACACCAAAATTACGGTACAGTATGAATTTTTTTCATACCGAAATTTCGTTAACGAAATTACGATATATCAAAAATTTCAATACGATATTGATTGTTTCAATATCAAAATTTCATATATAATATAGAAATAATTGATATATACCTTAACGAACCATCCTAAGTTTGAAAGATTTGATGAGGTTCAATTGTTTTAAAAAAATCTCTATAATAATTGAAGAATTATATGGTCAAGTTTAGGGGTGTAAGTGAGTCGAGCCAATTCGCGAGCTACTCGTGCTCGACTCGAAAAAAGATCGAAATCGACTCGAAGTTAATCGAGTCGAGTTTCGAGCTACTCGAGTAGTTACCGAGTTCGAGTTCATAAATACTTGGCTCGAAAGGCTCGCGAGCCTAATCGAGCTTGAACAATATTTACTATTTTTCCATTAATATATTATTTATATTTATATACAAGTAATCGAGTCGAGCCGAGTCGAGCTCGAGTTTATTTTAGAAAAAATATATTTTACAATTAATTTTAAAAATTATATAGATAATCGAGTCGAGTCGAGCCGAGTCGAGCTCGAGTTTATTTTAGAAAAAATATATATTTTACAATTAATTTTGAAAATTATATAGATAATCGAGTCGAGTCGAGCCGAGCTCGAGTTTATCGAGTTTCTTATCGAGTCGAGCTCGATCAATAAAATTTTAGGCTCGACCGAGTCGAGTTTCGAGCTTCGAGTATTACAATCGAGTCGAGTTTCAAGCTCAGCACTACTCGGCTCGACTCGGCTCGTTTACACCCCTAGTCAAGTTCATGAAATACGCCACGCGACTTATCCAAAGAGAGAAAATTGGACCATGGAAAATTCAGTGAAGCCCCCATCATCATTATCACTTTTTCTACAATTAAATGCATACCTAAAACTTTCAAGTTGCTTGTGTTGAAACGTAATTGGCGTATGATTCTAATCACTTGATGCAACTGAGGTTGAAGTGAAATAATTTACACATTTTAGAATTTTCAATTTTTAAAATTGAAAGGACGCAAATTGATCAAACATTCCACACGAGGGAGTCCCACACTCACATTTTCAAGAAATTTAAAAAAAAATTCAGCATAAATGATGTAAAATGGACAAAAATTAACGTAAGTTGAAAAATAAATACTTAAAATTAAAGATTTAAATTGAATTAGACATAAATTACAAATAGGTGTAAAGTAAAATGTATGTTAAAAATGAGTAACAATTTTAAAAATAAAATGATGTTGTGGGGGTATTAATTTTGTAGGGTATTTTCATATTAAGAGTATGCAAATAATTTTGAGACGTCCCAATAAAGAAAGTTTGCAAATAATTATGGAACGGAGGGAGTATAATAATAATAAGTACTCTCTCCGTCCAATTTTATTATGCCCACTTCTCCAGGCACGGGTTTTAATGAATATTGATTAATTTATTTATAAAGTAGATAAGTTAAGGGTATGATAGAGTATTGTGGGGTCCATTTATAAATAAATAATTGTTTATGAATAAAGTGAATGACAAAGTGGATAAATAAGTGATAGTAGGAGGGTGGAGATAAAGTACTATGAATAGTATTGTTTCCAAAAAGGGTATGGACATAATAAAATTGGACAACCAAAAAAAGGAAAGTGAGAATAATGAAATTGGACGGAGGGAGTAATTATTACTCCTATTAATTATTTATTTATTTAATCCACACATGAAAGTCGAAAAAGGATGGAGAAGTTATTTGAATAACTTTCTAAATGAGAAAATTCAACGGGTTTTTTTACAACTCACAAGGTACAAAAGTATTCTATTTAAAGAAAAAAAGATTATGTATTCTGTATAATTGAACATCTACCCTGATATTCAAAGACATTTAGATTGTGTATATGAATAGTCGGTTCACGAATCAATTCATATGATCGTATTTTTAACTACGAGAGTCACAATACATACGTGAAATTCAACGGAAATAAGAATTACTAATTACGTAAAATGGAATTATTCACTCGTGATCAAGGATGAAAATATCCGGAAATATCTTCGATATATCCTCGATATATCCATTTTTCGAGGTCACCGATATCGATATTGGGAAGAACCGATATTTCCACGATATTTGTAAAAAAATTGAAAATATCGATAAATATCGGTAGACAATAACAATATCGAGTCTAATATCGGTAAAATATCGAGAAAAAATCGGAAAATATCGATAAATTTTGAAAAATATCGATAAATGTCATACGAAATAACATTGTATATTATTTTTTATATAAATTTATCATTGATATAAAATGTATTCAAATTATTTTGTTGATTTTATGTATTAAAGGTTTGTTATTAATTTTTTACAATTTTTAAAATTTACCGATATCGATATTCGATATCGATATATCCGTCGATATTTCCATAAATTTAAGGTCTCGATATTTCCACCGATACCGATATTTTCATCCTTGCTCGTGATGTCGTCCTATTGCGTGGTTGACGGGTTCAGACAACCAAACTTTACAGTTTGAGTTGGAATAACATTAAGGAATTGGAGCCCACGGAAATTTATTGAAAAATCGCTAGTCAACTCCAAAGTCAAGTTCCACAGTTAAACAAACGTGTTTTATTATATATCCACACGACTTAATCCTGAATTATTCACGCCCAAAATGTCCATCTTCTTCCTCCTTCTTCTTCTTCTCTTCATTTCAATAGGAGCAGCCACAGACGATTGCACCCCTCGCATAAACCGATGCGGAAAACACGGTCCGCCCATCCGGTTCCCTTTCCGGTTCAAAGAGCAACCCGGGCACTGCGGGTTCCCGGGTTTCGACGTCCACTGCGACGAAACGAATCGGAACACTCTGCTTCTCTTACCTTCTTCACTAAGCCTCACAGTCAACAAAATCGATTACGGGTTACAGAGGCTCCGGGTATCCGACCCGAATGGGTGCCTGCCACAAAAGCTTCCGGATCTGCATCTATCGGAGTCGCCCTTCAAGTTCGTGAGCGATTACATATCGGATTATATCCTCTTCAATTGTTCTTCACCGAACAGAGATTACAATGACCCAATCCCCTGTCTGAGTGGCTCAACCTTCAAAATCTACCCCGTTGAAAACAGCGTTTACATGGATTCGTTTTCTCTGACTTCTTGCACCAGATTTCGGAACATTTCATCTGTTCCTAGGGAGGTGTTTCCTGGAAACGAGCTGTATTTGAACTGGTCCACTACGCCTGATTGTGCAGCTCACTGTGAACCTCAAGGCAGAGGATGTGCCTTCCTAAATCCTAGTACTAATCACACTCAGACCCATTGTATCCACTCAATTAAACACAAAGGTAAATACTTATATCCTTTCATACCTATTTCGATTCATTTCTTTTGGTTCCCCTGATTTACAATTAAAGTTTAAGTTTTATCATTAGCTAGTGATCGCACTCACCTATTAGAATTTTTTTATACTACTGTAGTATTTTTAAATTAAAAGAATATATACATAATTATTTATTTATTAATTTAATTTATTAGTAGGGTGATGCATTTTGTATATAACGATCCAATAATATTTGAAGCATTGTTTGTTATAAGGTAGAGCGAAGACCTTCCCACGTATGAATCCAAGTTACTCCATTAATCCCACAATGCCTTTCACACTTACAATATTCATAATTTTACATGAAATATTATTATTATTTTTGAGCTCACACATGTACACACGTCAACTCATTTATTTACTTTATTCATTAAAGTTTATAAAATTATCTCTCAAAACTCTATTCATTATTAAAAAATGTGTCCATTTATCGATAAAATGTATTTAGGGACGGAAGGGAGTATTACACTTGTTATAACATTATTTTTTCCTATTTTGTTAGTCTATTTGTGTGGGATAAAGATGTAAAAGTTGTTTTAAGTTGCACACTTTCATTTTTCAGATGTTCCAAATGAACTTACATACATAATTGTAAACTCTTCATAAACTTCATTTTCAAAATTTTATATAAATGTCGTTATTTTTAAATTTATACGTATACATAAGTCAATCATTTACTTTATTTTATATATAAATTTTATAAAATAACCCCTTAAAATTTCAATGAGTGCAAGTTTATACCAGATGAAAGCAGTAGTATCTAGTTTTAAATAATGAATTGGGTCAAGCATTTGTTTTATCGTTTTATTTTATCAACCTCGAATAAAGTATCACTCTTCATTCAATATAAAAGTATGTTAGAATTTGTTTGACAATGTTAAGCGAGTCCTTCAATATAGAATTCACTGTATCTTACAATAAACAATGCTTCATTGAAAATGAATAGTTGATTCAACGTATAAATTTTATTATATATAATTACGCATTTTATTAGTGTGTTTATTCTATGCAAAATACAACTCGCCCTACTAATAAATTAAATTAATAAATAAATAATTACATATATATTATTTTTATTTAAAATAAATAAAAATATTAATTATAAATGATATATATATATATATATATATATATATATATAATGATCAAATAGGTCGGATCGGGCCCATTACCCGTTTGGGATGTATATACGTTTCCCTCGAATTGGGTCAGGTCCGAATTGGGTCGGGTCGTGCTCGGACTGGGTTGAGTCGTGTCGGGCTTGGGCCCGTGTTCGACTGGATTTGGCCCGATACGGATTGGGTCAGACTTTCTCTCAGACCTCGAGATCTACGACCCAGCCTGACTCGAGAAAAACTTTTTTGAACATTTTTAATATTTTTTAAAGAATATTTCAGTATTTTATATTTTTTTCAATTTTGTTTATCTTATGACGAAGTGCATTGCACATGACAAAGTAAAATGATGTGTCAACTTTTAATTAGACGTCTATTATAAGACATGGTGAACCCCTTGTCTCACAATAGCTCAAGCTATAGCTTCCATCGAAAATTTAAGATTTGTTTCTAGAATTAAAATCTATGATCCAACAATTATTTAATATTTTTGGAGTGAAAAGGAGAACAAGTCAAGCTAACAAATGAAAATATATTAGTTAGAGTGGGTGTTCTAATTCATTATTGTAAACCGTTATTGGATTTTCTTTTATATAGAAAAGGGATAATAAACATTTTGATCATTTAGTTCCATTTGATTACTATTCAATTTTAATTCTATATTTCTCAATTATCTATTTTATGAAATTTCACACCAACTCTTATCAAATTTAAAAGTAGGTTCACATGTTTGATATATATGTCAAACGACTCAAACTTGGCATAAACAAGTTTCCATCCATTGATGGTTTTTAATTTATAACTCGCTCGAACAAAGTTTAATTCATACTTTCGTTGTGTTTGGTTACAGGATTTACAGAATTAATAAAGAAGTACAAAATTGCAACAGCTATTCTAGGTTCGTTGCTTGCGGTAATAACGGTTTTAGGTGTGATTTTTGGTATCGTAATGTTCATAAAAATTCGAGAGAATCAAATGAAGGTCGAGAAGTTTCTAGAAGATTACCGAGGGCTGAAGCCGACAAGATTCTCCTACTTGGATATAAGAAGTATCACAAACGAGTTTAGTGAAAAAGTAGGCGAAGGAGGGTACGGAGTAGTGTACAAGGGGAAGTTAACAAGTGAGATAAGCGTAGCAGTAAAGGTTCTAAACAACACCAAAGAAAAGGGCGGTGAGGAGTTTGTGAACGAAGTAAGTATGATGGGGCGTATTCATCACGTAAACGTGGTGCGTTTGGTCGGATTCTGTGCGGAAGGGTTCCGAAGGGTTCTCGTTTACGAGTTTCTCCCCAACAATTCTCTAGAGAAGTTCATCTTCCAAACGTCGGAGTCTAAACTTGGTTGGGAGAAGCTTCATGAAATTGCGCTTGGAATTGCCAAAGGGATTGAGTATTTGCACGCGGGGTGTGATCAACAAATCCTGCATTTTGACATCAAGCCTCATAATATTTTGTTGGACGAAAATTTGGTTCCTAAGATATGTGATTTTGGACTAGCTAAGTTATGTTCAAAGGAGCAAAGTGGGGTGACAATGACGGCTGCTAGGGGCACCATGGGGTAAGTTAAAATATATATTTTTTCATCGATCTCACAATTGTTTGTACACTCTAAAAAATGAAATTACATCATAAACTCTCATAATATTCACAGATTTATTCAAAATGTCATTACGTTTACACTCAATTCAAAACGTAAATAAACCATAAATCATAAATATAATAAAATAAAATCTTAAACAATTTAAAAATCTAATATATCACTTCATCAATATATCCATTAGGTACATTGCACCTGAGGTGTTGTCAAGGACGTTTGGGAAGGTGTCGTATAAGTCAGATGTTTATAGTTTCGGGATGTTGTTGCTTGAAATGGTGGGAGGGAGGAAGAACATCGATACGAAGGTGGTGAACAATAGCCAAGTGTACTTTCCGCAGTGGATTTTTAATCATTTGAATCTAGGGGACGAGTTGTGGTTGAAGGCACAACATGAGGAGGAAAGTGGTGAGGATAATACTGGAAGAAAGCTTACTATTGTTGGGTTGACCTGCATCCAGTGGTATCCGAACGATCGTCCTTCGATGAAAGACGCGGTTCAGATGTTGGAAGGAGATGGATTAAATCTCGTTATGCCTCCCAATCCGTTTCCGGAGGGAAGTGTGGCGAGTCTTTTCGAAAGACATTTTCAAGCGGAGTTGCCTATCGTATTGGAAATTGATGAGTGACGAAGACTCGTACTATCAAACATAACTATAAAGTGAGTATATAAAAAAATTATGTGGGTGCTAATAGACTGACCCCTCCTATTTACTTGTGTTGAGCTCATAAATTTGTTATTAACTTTCTTGGAATGGTTCGATCATATATGTACAATTCAAATAACAATCAACTCCTATAATTTCTCATCGTACTTGTTGTCATCTTGCTATTTTAAAATCTCTTCACTATGAATTGATTTCTTTAAAGCCCTATTTTATTCACATGATACAATTTTTTGTGAGATTACCTTAAAATTCATCGATAATTTAGAAAGAAAAATTCAAAATGGATAACGAGTTAGTGCATAATTTTAACATAGTCTAATAAATTTTAATTACCTCGTAATTCAAATATTATCGTGTTTTTCATACAAACAAAATTGTCACTCTCATAATTTGTTTTGTTTTTTCTTATTGTTTAAATATGACCACGAATTCCATTTGTATAAAGGATTTCTAGTTATGGGCAGCTGCATCATTTTAGTTAGTCAAAAACTTATATACAATATTTCACAATAGTTTTATGGTGCAATTAGATCCATTCTTTTATCCCTATTAGACGGTTCCTTCTTCCTTTCTCCTTCTGCACAACTTGCTTCTCTTCAGTGTTGTGCAACTTTATTTCTCTTCATTTCTGCTCTGCTTCCACTAAAAAAAAATCTTTAGAAATTATGTTCTATTCAAAAATTCTGATCGTGATGCGCTGCTTCCATTTAAAAAAAAAAAAAAAAACTTCAGAAAATCTGTTCTATTTCAAATTTATGATATATTAATCACGAAACAAAGCGAGAAATCATTATTTATTTTTTGAATAAATTCCTGAATGAGAAAAAATCAACAGTAATACTACACACAGATTTATTCCAATTAATTGTTAATAGTTATGTCTTTGTAATTGTAAGGATCGATAAACTATTCAACATGGTTGTGTTTTTCGTGTTTTTAATTATTGTTTTTCGTCTTTTTAAATGTGGATATCTCATTCACTCTCAATAATGACGTTTTATTTATACAGTAACACATCTTTCTCAATAAAGTAATACACTTGTGTTTATATAGTAACACATTTTTCTGTGTTACTTTAAGGTCAAATATGTGTTACTCAAAAGTCAATTGTGTGTTACTTGTCATTACAATAACACATATTTGCCCGTACAGTAACATATAATTGTATTTATAGTAACACGGATTAAAAACTAATTTTTCTATTTTATCCTTCCTTAAATTAATTGTATTAATATTTCCTATGAAAAGCCAATTTATGTGTTATTTGTATTTACATTAACACATATTTGGTCTTGCAGTAACATATAATTACTTTATAGTAACACAAACCTGAAACTTGCTATCATGTTAGCCTCCTGCGCGCGACTTTTGCGCGATTATTTTGAAAATATATATTTGACCGGTCAAACCCGCTATAGATCCGGGAATTTTTGACCCTTCCTTAAATATACTAATATTTCACGTGAAATATTGCACACAAGTGCGTCCCTTTTGGTTATTACTCACTCTGTTCCAATTAGATAAGCTTGTTTTCCTTTTATGGATATCCCATTTAAATAAGCTTGTTTCCATACAAAGTACTCCCTCTGTCCCATAGGAATTTGCACACTTTCCATGTATGAATGTCTCATACCAATTTGCACACTCCATAAAAGAAAATATTGTCATAACCCTCACCCTCAAAATATACACACATTTACCCATATGCCATTACTTTTTCACACTTAACCTACTTTTTACTTTACTTTATTCATAAAAGTTTTGAAAGTGTGTGGGGGGTATCTAGTGTTGGGAATAAAATGATTTTGATCTAAGATACCAAAACCCCTGATTGATGATGTACAAGTTAGTTGAGATATGCTCAAGTCATTGTTCAGGCAAGTTGTCCCAGAACACTTAATGTGTAGTATGCTTAAGTTAAAATCTCAGAAATGTTATGAGATATTAGTAATCAGGATAGTTGTCCAAAGCTGAAATGTTAGGCAGCTTGATAGGTCTATAGGACAAAGTTGCTGATCTTTTCAAGACAAACTGATCAAATGGACAACCTGGCTGAAGAGTTCAAGAATACTGAAGCTGTGCTCATAAATGCAAATGATCAAGACAGTTGAAGTACAAATAATCAAGTGGATTAAGTGTCAAAAGCTTACAGAAGACATATTCAATGAAGCATTTATTGCCAATCATGCCTGAACCAAGCATTAAAGACTTAGAGCATTAAAGAGTGAGGCATTGAATGAGTGTTGGAACATTCTAAACTGCAGCAGGAATGTTCAGGGAGCTTGTCCCATCTGACCGTTGATTGTGTGTAAAGTTTGCCACAAATCAACCTAGGACAATGTGCAAAATTGGAAACTGACACAAGTCTTCCCAGCCGCCTTTGTCAGAAGTCAACACATTCATTTAAGCAACCATTGAAGACCTCTTTTACACAGTGGATAAAAGGATGTCAAGCTTCATAGCCGTTTTAATGGTGCTGCAAATAGACATATTTGAATTGCTAATCCCTCCAACGGTTAGTTGTTCAAATTGCCTATAAATACAGAAGTGATCAAAGGAATTCGTATCCAACTACAAGCTATCAAACTATCATCAAGCTTACAAAAGGAAACCAAGCTGTTCTCTAGAATTCCAAGTTTCCTGAATCACTTCAAGTCAGCTAAGCCAATTCTTGTAAACATCCTAGCTTAGCATTGAGATATCCTATTCCTTTACACTGTTCTTATTGTAAAGGATATCTCTATTAGTTGGAACCAAACCTCAAACCTTATCTCATTTAGTGAAGAGAGTGTTTGTTGTAGAAGTGAGGAGTTAAGGACTGTTAGTGTGAAACACAGTCTTAACTCAGAGAGATTGAGCACTAGGACTCAAGTTATCCTAGGGATCAAAACACTAAGAGAGTGTTGTTGATCAGTGCACCTTGGCACTATAAAACAAGCTAATTCCATTGAGAAGGAATTATCCTGTTCAATCAGGGAAAGTGGATGTAGGAGCTTGAGTCTCTGAACCACTATAAATTTGTGTCTCATTTACTTACTGCATTCTTAACTTCACTCCATTCAATCATATTTCAAAGATTCATAACTCAGTAAGTAAGAAAATCTGTTTTGGACAAAGTCCCTGATAACCTGTATTTTCAGAAATCAACTTGGAGTATTTCTTTGAGTAAAGGCCAACCACATTCCGCACTTAGCAACTCTTTTAGATATTTAGCCAACTGATCACTTAATAGTAATCAGTAGG
The DNA here is from genome assembly GCA_963675135.1 of Galeopsis tetrahit. Classification (NCBI taxonomy): domain Eukaryota; kingdom Viridiplantae; phylum Streptophyta; class Magnoliopsida; order Lamiales; family Lamiaceae; genus Galeopsis; species Galeopsis tetrahit. The sequence goes on from OY776127.1 coordinate 34,730,444, forward strand.
ACAAGTATCTATCAAAGTTCAAACTCAGGCCAGTTGTGAGACAACTTGCCTGATAGGACCAGTTTATCAAAAAAAGAAAAGAATTTGCATACACAAGTGCATTCCCCCCCCCCATACACTTGTGTTATACTCCACCAAGGACCAACAAGTGGTATCAGAGCAGGGGTTCAAAGACCACTGCTTCTGAAAATCCAACTGATTTTCAAATCACATTTTCTGTGGTCACTGAACTGATCCAAATTTCTGAAAAACTTATCTGTGTTCATCTTACATTACATTTGTTGAAATGACTAACAATGCAGTTCCAGGAGATGCTGTCAACACCATCAACAATATGGGTCCAAACCAAGTCAATCATATTTCTCATCACAAACTACCAATGTTCTCAATTGAGAACTATGATTTCTGGAAGATCAGGATGAGAGCACATCTTGCTTGCCAGCATGATGAGATGCTTAAAGTCATCACTAGAGGGCCATTCACATTCACTAAAGCAAATCCCAAGCTCACTGATGCTCAAAAAGCTGATCCAAGGGAGTTGCTGCCAAAAGATGAAGATGACCTTAGAGCTGAAGAAAGAAAAAGGCACAACCTGAACTACATTGCAATGAACACATTGTACCAGACAATTCCAGATGCAGTGATGGGGAGAGTGTACCACTGCACATCAGCTAAAGAGATTTGGGATACCTTAGCACTTATGTGTGAAGGTACCCAAAAGATCAAGGAGAACAAGCTTCAAGTGGCTATCCAAAAATATGAACAATTCTCTATGGAGGCCAATGAAACTATTGATCATCTTGATGGCAGGTTCACTGACATCATGAATGAAATAAACTCTCTTGGCAAGTTCTATGCCAAAAGAGAGGTTGCTTTGAAGATCCTGAGAAGTCTCACATCTAAGTGGGACATATATTCTGTCATGATGCAAAATACCAGCAATCTTGACAACATGCCAATGCAGCAAGTATTCTCTGAACTCAAAGCATATGAGTTTGATCTCAACAGAAAGAAGGTGCATGAAGAGCCATCCTCCTCAACCAAAGGTGTTGCCTTCAAAGCTGCTGAAACAGAAAAGAAGATTACTCAAAGATCCTCTCAATCTGTTTCAAAATCTGAAATAAAGGAGGAGCTGGCACTCATGGCTAGAAGATTTGAGAAGCTCAACTCCAGATTTGGTAGATACAAGAAGTTCTACCAAGATAACAGAACAAGAAGGAGATTCAGTTCTCCTGAACATAAATCAGAGGACAAAGTCTCTGATGAAAAGAAAGAAGACAGATATGCTGATAGGAAGAAATTCAGCAAAGGAGAACCATCATCATCAAGGAGGAAGGAGTCCTCAAGCAAGAAGAATGATGATGAAGATGTGTGTTATAACTGCCAGAAAAAGGGTCATTTTCAGTATGACTGTCCTGACCTCAGTGCAAAAGAAAGGAAGGAAAGGCAAAACAAAAGAGATAAAAGGCTGAACAACAGAAAGGCTATGGTAGCTGGAGATTCAGCAAGTGAGGAGAGTGTCTACTCTTCTGATGATGGGCTGTTCTCCAACAGTGACAGTGATGAGGACTGTCAAATGGCACTTGAAGATGAAGAGGTATGTTCAACTTCCAACTTGTCAATTAACACACATGAATCTAGTGAAATCCATCTTAACTTTGAAAAGTTGTTGGAAGATTTCACCAGAATGCAAGAAGTATGCAATATGGCTCTGAGAGAAAATGAACAGTTGAGGTCTAAAGTCAAAATGTCCAATCCTCCTGAATCTGAAGTTGACATTAAATCAACTGAGTTGTATCAACAGATTGTGAGAGAACATGAAGAAATGTCTCTCAAAGTCTCTGAACAACAAAAGCTGATTGATGAACAAAATCAGGCTCTAAAGAAAAAGGATTTTGACTCTAGAACTCTACAAGCTAAATTTGACAATCTCTCAAGAGAATTTGATACTCTAAAATTAAGTGAGGGGAGCTTGAAAATGAAAATGTCTGCCTTGAACAAATCTGCTAAGGCAATAGAGGAAATTCAAGGGTTTCAAAGACCATTTGCTCAAAGGGATGGATTAGGCTATAATCCATTTGAACCCTCACCTGGTCTTAGTATTGCTTCTTCAAGCAATTCTAAGATGACTTTTGTAAGACCAGTGGCACAACAAAATGAAATTGAAGTAAATCAACCACTGATCAAGGATAAGGGAAAAGGAATTTTTATACCAACTCAGGTAAACAATGTACCTAAACCCACACCTTTGGAAAAGGTTAAAGGCATTGCTTACAGGAGGAATGAGGTTCAGAAAGGTAGAACCAATGGAAGGCCAACCTATCTGAATCATCATCAGAGGAGTTGTCCAAAACATGTTCAGAAGAGGCCAACTCAAATGAGGCAACCTCAACTGAATGGATTAAGGCCAATACCCTCTGATAGGTATAAAACATTCAGGAAGCCTGGACCTTACTTGCCAAATGGAAAAGACCATCCAAAAGCATATCCTCAAAAGTCTTATCCAGCTGCACCTAAGCTTAGTAACTTCAGGAGAAATGTCCCAAAGAAATTTACCAACTCTCCTGAACTCTACAAAGCTAACACTTATACACAAAAATCACCCAAGGCATTTAAGGGTCAAACTGTGTATGTAGATGTAAATGGAAACCAAGTCAGTCACTTTGAATCAATCAGAGTTATCAGGCAGATTTGGGTTCCAAAAGGTACAGCTAACCCTCTAGGACCCAACACTCAAAGGGTACCTAAATTTTGACTTTGCAGGACTGCAAGGACCCCAAAAGGAAGAGAAGCATCAACAAGAAAACAGCATGGTACCTGGACAGTGGATGTTCAAGGCACATGACTGGAAACAAGGAGCTTCTCTCAGACTTCATAGAGAAAGATGGTCCTTCAGTAACCTTTGGAGACAGCTCTCAAGGCATCACAAGAGGCTATGGTACATTAAACATTGGTAGTGTTAAAATTACTGATGTCTCATATGTTCTAGGCCTAAAATATAACTTGTTGTCTATAAGTCAAATTTGTGACAAAGGATATTGTGTTGAATTTGCACCAAATGAATGTACTATCAAAAACAAATCAACACAACAGGTGCTACTAACAGGGGTGAGAAAGGGAAATGTTTATTTTGCAGATTGGAGCAAAACCCCTGAAGCAGTCTGTCTTGTTGCCAAAAGCACAAATGAGCAAAGCTGGCTATGGCACAAGAGACTGAATCACCTGAACTTCAAAACCATCAACAAGATTGCAAGAAACTCTCTAGTTAAAGGGCTGCCAAATCAAGTGTTCACCAAAGAACATATATGCCAGCCATGTCAGGAAGGAAAGCAGATCAAAGCCTCATTCAAAGGAAAACCTGTCATCTCAACTGAGAGAGTCCTTCAACTACTGCATATGGATTTATTTGGGCCAATAATCCCAGTAAGTTTAAATGGAAGAAAATATGCTTTAGTTGTTGTTGATGATTTTTCCAGGTACACTTGGATAGTATTCTTGCTGAACAAAAAGGAGACCCAAGTCAAACTACCTGAATTGATGATGAGATTAAGCAATGAAAAGGGCCTAAGCATTGTCAAAATCAGATCTGACAAAGGCACTGAGTTCATAAACTCATACATCAATGAGTACTGTAGCAAGAATGGCATCACACATGAAACTTCAGCAGCAAGAACACCTCAACAAAATGGGGTTGCTGAAAGAAGGAACAGGACCTTGAAGGAGGCAGCTAGAACCTTGATTGCTGAATCCAAACTACCTAAAAGGTTCTGGGCTGAAGCCATTAGCACTGCATGTCACACTCAAAACAGGTCCTTAATCACCAAAGGACAAGGTAAAACCCCATATCAAATATGGAAAGGTAGATTGCCCACTGTTGCTTATTTTCACATATTTGGTTGTAAGTGTTTCATCCATAATAATGGGAAAGAACAATTGAAAGCCTTTGATAGCAAAGCTGATGAAGGAATATTTGTTGGATATTCACAAATCAGCAAGGCTTACAGAGTCTACAATTGCAAAACTCTTATTGTGGAAGAAACACCTCATGTTGTGTTTGATGAATCTATTAATGAGTTCAGGGATAGAAACCTGAATATTGATGAGATAACACAAATAACAACCAGATTAAGGCTTCAAAGCAAGGAAACAGTGTTTGTGGAGGTTGCCCAGCCTGAACTTCATGAAAATCAAAAACTGGACAACCTACCTGATAGCAATCAACCAGTAGACAACCAACCTGAAGGAGAAATTGAACTGACTGACCCCATCCCAGTTCAAAACCAGGTAACAACTACCAATGAAGAAGCAGGCAATGCAGAGGTAGTTAATGGATCCACTATTCAAGGGGGAACCAATGAAAATGTCAACTTATCTGACATTGAGGACAACACCCCTGAATATGATCCTGAACTTGATCCTTCAATTAACTTTCCTGAATTTAATGAATCTAGTGATCCAACTTCAGATGAGGACAATCCTCCTGAAAGGATCAGGTCTAGAAGGACTTGGTTGCATGACCACCCATCTAGCCTGATACTTGGTAATCCAAGTGAAGGGATCAAAACTAGAAGATTTCATGGAGAAAGTGCTCTGTTTTGTTGTTTTCTTTCAGAACAGGAACCTAAAGACATTGAGGAAGCACTACAAGACACCAACTGGATCATAGCCATGCAAGAAGAGCTGAATCAATTTACCAGAAATGAAGTTTGGGAGCTAGTAGACAGGCCAACCCATCAAGATGTCATTGGAACTAAATGGGTGTTCAAAAACAAGAAAAATGAAAATGACATCATTGTGAGAAACAAAGCAAGATTGGTGGCCAAAGGATATTGTCAATCTGAAGGGATTGATTATGATGAGACTTTTGCTCCAGCGGCCAGACTTGAGGCAATCAGACTCTTCCTAGCATATGCAGCTCACATGAGATTCAAAGTGTATCAAATGGATGTGAAGAGTGCATTTCTCAATGGGGTGCTCAAAGAAGAAGTATATGTGGAACAGCCCCCAGGCTTTGAAGAAGGAGACAAGGTGTACAGATTAAAGAAAGCCCTCTATGGCTTAAAGCAAGCTCCAAGAGCTTGGTATGACACCTTATCACAGTTTCTTCTAGATCATGGTTTTGTCAAAGGCACTGTTGACAGAACCTTGTTCAGAATCTGTGAAGGAGATGATATTTTGTTAGTCCAAATCTATGTGGATGACATTATATTTGGATCTCCAAATGAAAAATTATGTGAGAAGTTCTCTAAACTCATGCAAAGCAAATTTGAGATGTCCATGATGGGATTGATGAATTTCTTCTTAGGACTTCAAGTCACTCAATCAAAGAAGGGAATATTCATCAATCAGGCCAAGTATACAAGGGACATGATCAAGAAATTTGGATGTGCTACAAGCAAACCAGTCAGAATTCCTATGAATACTAACTGGAAGATGGATCCTGATGAAGGTGGAGAGTCAACAAACTCCACTAACTACAGAGGAATCATAGGATCACTGCTATATCTCACTGCAAGCAGGCCTGATATCACATTTGCAGTTGGAGTGTGTGCAAGATTTCAAGCCAATCCAAAGAAGAGCCATCTTGATGCTGTCAAGAGGATTCTAAGATATCTCAAGGGATCTGAGAATCTTGGATTATGGTATCCAGCTGATGATAACATTGAGCTTACTGGATATTCAGATGCAGACTATGGAGGATGTAGAATTGACAGAAAATCCACCTCAGGAACTTGTCAATTCTTGGGCAGCAAGCTTATCTCATGGTTCTCCAAGAAGCAAAATACAGTTGCAACTTCAACAACTGAAGCTGAGTATGTAGCTGCTGGAAGTTGCTGTGCTCAGATTCTATGGCTCAGGCAACAATTAAGAGATTACAAAGTAATCACAAATGAAGTGCCCATATTCTGTGACAACAATAGTGCAATTGCCATCTCACAGAATCCAGTGCTCCACACCAGATGCAAGCATGTGGACATCAAGCATCATTTCATAAGGGATCATGTGGAGAAGAAAGATATCAAGCTTGTCAAAATTCACACTGATAAGCAAAAAGCTGATATTCTGACCAAGCCTCTAGCTGAAGCAAGGTTCTTGGAACTGTCAGCTGAATTAGGGTTACTTGATCCAGGCAAAATGGAAAAATGAGGAAAGTAAAGCTCATATGAAGGGGGAAGTTCATCATAGTTGAACTTCAGCAAAGTTGACCAACCTCACTGAAGCTGTCAGCCAAAGAGGGAAACTCAGCAAGGTTGTCCCTGTAGTTCTCAGCAATGTTGGTCAGGGAATTTGTCCAAGTGGGACCCAGTCAGCAACTTTGGGACCCACTCAGGCAAAGCAATCAGGCAACTTGGTCCACACAGAAACCAAAGCCCATCTCAGGATGCTTGTCCTAGTTAATTGGATAATTATTGCTATTATTAGCATTGATTAGACATTTATGAGGTTTCTTGGTCTAAGAGTAGGCCATTTTAGGATGGAGTGTGCTATAAAGATTTTTAACCCCCAAAAAGGCAAATCAGCATTTAATGCAGAAATCTTAATAAGATTGCATGAATTCTTGAGCCTTCATCCAAACCATTAAATTGCATTCAAAACTCCATCGAACCATTGAGAGTCCACTACCCCACCATATTCAAACGGTTTTTCCAATTACCCACTGTTACATTCCATTAACCAACGGTTAATAAATCTCTTCCATATATAAACTCCTAAATTTTCACCACCATCCTTACGCACTCATATTTCCAACATTCCTTGAAGTCTCAAAGCCTCTAAACCTGCAACTTTTCTTCAAAACTTTCTTTCTCTCAAATCTATCCATGGCTCCAAAACTCAAGAGAGAAGAACTCGTAGATTTCAATGATTCCTCTCTGGACATTGATTTCTCTTATCTTAGCAACCCAAATTCCCTTTGGTTTGAAAAGCTGGTAGCCTTTGATAGCCCAGATTCAGATGTTCAACAAGTCCTCCAATGGCTAAGGGAGGCAGGGCTAGAAAAATTTCTGGGCACCAAGCCTGATTCCTGCCTGAATCCATTTATGGCAGAATTCTTTGCCTATCTCAGGTGGAAGGGCAAAAAGGGGGATGTGTGCACAAAGCTCACATATGCAGAAGAAGATGAAGAAGAAGAAAGCCAACACACAGTCATCTTCACTGCAGAGGATTTAGAAGCCAGCTTTGGGCTACCTTCTGAAGGGATAAATCCAGAAGTATACAAGGAAGAGGATGATCAGGAATTCTATTTCTCTTGGATGATAGAACCTAAGAAACTTGTAAGTGCTCAAAACAAAAACACTTTAAAGCCAGTGTTTAGGCATTTGTTTGACTGTGTTGTAAAGAGCCTGTTGAGCCACTCAGGGAGTGTTGAACAAATCAGTATGCCTAAATTGAAGGTGATGGCTGTTGTGATTGACTCTGCTGAGAAGAGAGTCAAGTTCAACTGGAAGAAATTCATTCTTGACAAAATGATGAATGAAAAATTCAAGTTCAAGGAGGTGAAACACCACAAGGTGGTGGTTGAAGGAAAACTCCAGTTCTGCACAAGAGCAAGCCTACTCTTGGAAAGATTTGCACATTACACCCACCTCCAAGCTAAGCCAAAGCCTTTTCCAGCTCAAAAGGTGATGTTTAGGAAGCTGTCTTCTAAGACAGAGAAGAGGAAGCAGGATGCAGCTTCAAAGAAGGCCATCACAATTGTACCAGCAACAAGAGCCTCTCCAAGAAAGAGGAAAGCCCAGCCACCAAAAGCTCAACCAAAAATGAAGAAGATGAAGAAGATTTTGCATGAATCTTCACCAGAAAGTCAGTCAAGAAGTGGAGGAGCCACTTCTGAGGAAATAGAGAAGGTTGCTGAGGAAGGAGTCAACCCTCCTGAAGAAGGTGAAGAAGTCAGAGAGGTTGTCCCACTGCAACCTGAAACAATCACAGAATTTAGAGACCTTGACCAGCCAACAAGGTATGAAAGAAAAAGAAGGATCATCAAGACCTCTGAGAAGCAAAGGTTGATGGAGGAAGAAAAGCAAAAGAAAGAGTTCTTCAAGGAGATTAGACAGGCCAGTAAGTCTAAATCCAAGTCCAAACCCAACAGCCCTGAAGCCAACTCTCCTGATATTCAATCTCAAAGAATATCTCCAAGGCAAGAAGAAGAGGAGTGCAAGACTCCTGAAGATGCACCAATCATTACCAAAAAGGTGTACTCCCCTGAAGGTGCACCTGATAGATCAGGAATTGATGTGCTGGCAGATCTGGTCAACCTTGAAGATAGACCCTTTTCCCCACTTGATCCAAGACTTCTCTCATATACCAAACTTCTTGAAACTGCTTTTCAAGAAGGTGATCAAGTTATTCTCCCACCCATTCCAGCAATTCCAATTACCTCTTCAGGCACAATGCTCTCAAAAGCACCTGAATCCCAACTTGCTTTGACCTCTCCTGACCCCAACCCTTCTGAATCCAACCTACCTGAATCCCAGCCAAGCTTACTTGAATCCCATTCCAACCCTCCTGAATCCAACTCTTCTGGAGATGATAGTGGTGAAGACTTTTCTTATGAGGGGATGTTGAGACAGATTGCAAGAGCCAATGTGGATGAATTATATCCAGGTTTGAAGGATTATCCCAGGCTGCAACAACAGTTCTATGATCTCAGAGCTCTTGTTGAGATCAAAGATAGAACTATTGTGGAAATAACTCAGGCTATTCAGGATAAGGGTGCCAATTGGTGGCAGGTTGAGGAAAATAGGCTGTTGCATTTTGCTAATGTAAAGAAGACCAGTGTTTTAACCACTGAGGCCCTATTTTGCACCATTGTTCATGAAAAAGTGCTTGCTGAAAGAGAGAGGATAGCACAAGGAATCAAGCATCCTGACAGTCCATCTGATGATGATGATGATGATGATGATCACACCAATCCCAATCCCCCTGGTATCAACTCAGCTCAGGTACATTACTTGACTTTTCATTCTGTACAGGACTCTGATCATTCAGAGGAGTTGACCAAAGATGGTGACTCGGTCCAAGATGCATTGGCCAAGGATGGTTCCTTTGAACCTGAGGCACAGCTTGACAATGCTGAGACTTCCATAGGAGAAGCTGGTTTGACTAAAGCCTCATCAATGTCAGGCAAGTTGGACATTGACCAGCCTTTAGTCATTCAGGATGACTCAGTGGACTTGGGATGCCCAAGCACTGTGATCTCCCAATAACTGCCCTCTGTGGATCCTGTTGAGGATATAGAGGTGTCAGGTTTAAACATTGAAGGAGTTGAAAAGGCTGTGAGAGCTGAAAAATCAGAGGGAGGTGATGGTGAGGAATGTGTGATCACTGGTTCCTTGAGTGCACCACAAATAGAGGGTGAGGAAGTAGAAATATTGGGTGCAGCCCAATATGAGAGTCAGGCTATTCTTCAAGTCAAATCTGAACTTGATGAATCCCTTGGTGAAAGGAGGCCTGATTCTCCAGTGAATGTGAGTCTATCTTTTGGTAATGAAGAAGAAAAGAATAAAGTTGAAAATGAGAGAGAAGGTGCTGATGTATCAGACCTTATGGGAGAAAAAGAAATAGAGGGTGCTGAGGGAGTTTTTACTAACACTGTTAGTTTTGCAGATTCAGTTGCTGTTACTCTTGAACAGATTTTTGCAGATGCCTCCCTGACAGATATACCAGTTGAAGCTGACACTGATCTTCAAGCAGTATCAGCAAATGTGTCCACACTTAACCAGATCTACTTTGAACAAGCCAACACCTCTGAGGCTCACTTTCAGATGGCTACTCAGACTGCATCCATCATTGAAGAGCAGTCAGGGAAGTTGGACACACTGGTCAGGGAAGTTGAGAAGGCTCATGCAACCACTGCTGATACCCTAGATGGCCAAGGGAAGACTCTAGCCTCTGTGGAGATGAGGCTCACAGGGTCTGAAGAAGTGATCTTACCTACTATTGATGCAAGACTTTGTGGAGTTGAAACTGGACTGCAAACAGTTTCAACTGAAGTAACAAAAGCCAAAGATGCTATGGGTATATTCACTAGATCTGTGAAGAAAGAGCAGCAGGGTCTCAAAACTTTGTACAAACACAATGTAAAGGCATTGAGAAAGACAATCAAGGATGCTTTAAGGCAGAGGACAGCAGCCCAGAGAAAGAAGGCAGAAGAGTTGAAAGCTGCTATGGTGAAGAGAGCTGCTGAAAAGTTCACTGTTGAACTCATGGCCAAAGTATCTGATCAAGTTGTGGCCAATCTCACTGAACAACTTCAGGCCAAACTTGATCAATCACTGAAAGCCACATTGGATGCCATAGTTTCCCAGAAGATGAAGCCTGTTCACACCTTTTTGAGCATGGCAGATGATAAAATGCAAAACATTCATGATGAGAATGTTTATCTACTGCAGGAATTGAAGTCCCTCACCCATTCCCACTCACATCTCTCTGTCACTATGAGTGAATTGAAGCCCCAGTGTTTTGATAATGCCAAAAAGGGGGAAAGACAGAGAGCAAGGGCAAAGGGAACCTTGGTGATTGGTGAACCCAAGGGCAAGGAGAAAGTTCCTGAAGTTGAGGAGGAAGCAGTAGAAGACATTGGGAAAGGCAAAGGCCCAATGAATGTTGAAGATTTAACTGAGGAAGAGCAGATTCAAATAGCTGTCAAGGAATCCATGGTATCAGCTATGGAAAGTCAGGCAAGAAAGCTTCAAAGGCCAGGTGGTGAGTCTACAGGACTTGAACCTCAAGAGAAGGTTGCTGAAGTGAGGGGGAAGGTGACAAGGTCATCTGAAAGAAAGAGGAAGGAACTGCAAGCCTTCAATGAATTCCCAACCAGCCTGACTTTGCCATCAGAATTTCAATCTGAAGAATCTACTCCAGCAAGGAAATCAAAGAGAATGAAGAAAGCAGTCCTGATGCCTGCTATTGAAGAAGTTGAAGAGGAAGTACAGGACAGAGAGCCTGAAGAAGTAGTGCCCAAGCTTGCTGATGATCCTTCCAAATTGTTTGAAGAAGGATTTGGGAAAGATCCAGAAACTCAGGAAAAGCTAGCTCTCTTGAGAGCTAAAGAAAAAATGGATCAGTTGGTTGAGGCCAACAAAGAAAGAGATGGGAGAAGGGCAAACTTCAAAGCTCCAAGAAGGAGGGCTTCATACAGAAGGCTCAAACCTCAAATGCTGCAAAGATGGGACACTCAGTACCCTCACCATGATAAGTGGGTTCCAATCTCACTGAATGATGCATGGGAGGAGGCCAAGAGAAGTTTTGTTTATGACTTCTATGTCATTGGAAAGTGGCTTGGTGAGAGTGTGGAGGAAATCTTTGTTCAGTTCATGTTTGAGAACCACAGGGACCTCTACCAAAAGCTGTTTGCAGCAGCTGAGATGGCAAGAGTGGAGTTCAAGGCCCCTGGTCCAATTATGTACATGCCTCCTAAGTTCAATGGGAACTTGATTGATGAGGGAAAGATTTTGGAAGAGTTTATCAACATCATGAAGATGGAGAAGCTAAAGCCTGGCCCTAGAGGAACCAACAAGGAGATCTGGGATCTAAAGAAGAGAGTTTGGGCTCAGTATGGCATTGCTCCTCAAGATGATGGAACTCTATGAAGGATAAGTTCATTCCTTTCCCTAATTTGCTGTTATGAATTCTGTTGTTATCCTTTTTCTTGCTATTCTAGATTAGTGAATCATTTTGATTTTCAGCCCTGTAATGGTTTATCACATCTATAAAAGGATCACAGTGTTTCTATCAAAGAGATAACAACTCATTATCTCAACTAACCTATCCTGACATATATTACTTGATTTATTGTGCTAACAATTTCTTTCAGGCAAGTTGACCAGTTCACTCTCCCTGAAGGTAATATTTAGTTTAAGTCAAGGTCCCTTTGTAATAGGTTTTGGCATCATCAAAAAGGGGGAAATTGTTGGGAATAAAATGATTTTGATCTAAGATACCAAAACCCCTGATTGATGATGTACAAGTTAGTTGAGATATGCTCAAGTCATTGTTCAGGCAAGTTGTCCCAGAACACTTAATGTGTAGTATGCTTAAGTTAAAATCTCAGAAATGTTATGAGATATTAGTAATCAGGATAGTTGTCCAAAGCTGAAATGTTAGGCAGCTTGATAGGTCTATAGGACAAAGTTGCTGATCTTTTCAAGACAAACTGATCAAATGGACAACCTGGCTGAAGAGTTCAAGAATACTGAAGTTGTGCTCATAAATGCAAATGATCAAGACAGTTGAAGTACAAATAATCAAGTGGATTAAGTGTCAAAAGCTTACAGAAGACATATTCAATGAAGCATTTATTGCCAATCATGCCTGAACCAAGCATTAAAGACTTAGAGCATTAAAGAGTGAGGCATTGAATGAGTGTTGGAACATTCTAAACTGCAGCAGGAATGTTCAGGGAGCTTGTCCCATCTGACCGTTGATTGTGTGTAAAGTTTGCCACAAATCAACCTAGGACAATGTGCAAAATTGGAAACTGACACAAGTCTTCCCAGCCGCCTTTGTCAGAAGTCAACACATTCATTTAAGCAACCATTGAAGACCTCTTTTACACAGTGGATAAAAGGATGTCAAGCTTCATAGCCGTTTTAATGGTGCTGCAAATAGACATATTTGAATTGCTAATCCCTCCAACGGTTAGTTGTTCAAATTGCCTATAAATACAGAAGTGATCAAAGGAATTCGTATCCAACTACAAGCTATCAAACTATCATCAAGCTTACAAAAGGAAACCAAGCTGTTCTCTAGAATTCCAAGTTTCCTGAATCACTTCAAGTCAGCTAAGCCAATTCTTGTAAACATCCTAGCTTAGCATTGAGATATCCTATTCCTTTACACTGTTCTTATTGTAAAGGATATCTCTATTAGTTGGAACCAAACCTCAAACCTTATCTCATTTAGTGAAGAGAGTGTTTGTTGTAGAAGTGAGGAGTTAAGGACTGTTAGTGTGAAACACAGTCTTAACTCAGAGAGATTGAGCACTAGGACTCAAGTTATCCTAGGGATCAAAACACTAAGAGAGTGTTGTTGATCAGTGCACCTTGGCACTATAAAACAAGCTAATTCCATTGAGAAGGAATTATCCTGTTCAATCAGGGAAAGTGGATGTAGGAGCTTGAGTCTCTGAACCACTATAAATTTGTGTCTCATTTACTTACTGCATTCTTAACTTCACTCCATTCAATCATATTTCAAAGATTCATAACTCAGTAAGTAAGAAAATCTGTTTTGGACAAAGTCCCTGATAACCTGTATTTTCAGAAATCAACTTGGAGTATTTCTTTGAGTAAAGGCCAACCACATTCCGCACTTAGCAACTCTTTTAGATATTTAGCCAACTGATCACTTAATAGTAATCAGTAGGACAAGTATCTATCAAAGTTCACACTCAGGCCAGTTGTGAGACAACTTGCCTGATAGGACCAGTTTATCAAAAAAAGAAAAGAATTTGCATACACAAGTGCATTCCCCCCCCCCATACACTTGTGTTATACTCCACCAAGGACCAACATCTAGTGTTTAAGTAAAAAACAGAACAATGTTACACTGAATGTTGTGACAATTAGTGTAGCATGAACTCTAACAGAATGTGAATAATAAAACATAGTACACAGCGGAAGTCTAAAACACTAAACACAATAAAGACACAATGGAATAATTTTTAACATAGATTTTATTAATAACAAAACCTATGCTAAGCCTTACGGCGAAAACAATAACTTAGTTCCTAAGTTATACACAAAAATGTCGTGTGAAATGTCTCAGCAATTACTTCAACATTCCACAAACAGAAACTACAATCGAGGCAGGTGCCTGAATCTGTAAATAGACTTAAGTGTAAGACACTGTCTAAAGAACTAATCTGATCTATGATTCACTCTCACTCGATACAAGACTAGAACTAAGTACACTGGAAGGTGTGGTATCCCTCGGCGTACGTTAAATGATACAACTACTGGCCATAACTCCGAACTAGGGTTGAACTCTCAAGAAGGTGTTACTCGAATAGTGCATACTTTGAAATGAAAGATTCTAGCGATATTTATAGAGAAATACTCAGCTTCTAGATCCTTCCATTATGAGATCCTATTTTTTAGGACCTCAACCTCCATGATCTCTCTAGATCTTTCTGCCATCTTTCAGGTCATTCTACAATGCTCTAAACTCTTCTATCACGTTCTACAACCTTCTGGACTCTTCTATGTTCCAGACTCTTGTAGAACCTTCTGGAATCGTTCCTGAATGTGAGAGCATTTAGTACAACATTTAATGTAACATTTCAGAAAAGACTTAGAATAAATCAAGGAAGGTCAAATTAAGATGTTGTTGATAATGTTAAAGCATTTAAGATTTAACAACATCTACAAGTTTACAAAACTATCCCTCCAAATATCACTCATTACACTTTTTCTTACACATTTATTAAAATGTGTGCCATCCCAGGGGTGCAAATTCCTATGGGACGGAGGGAGTAATATTTTCTAATTCATTTACTAATATAACTCTATACATTAATTACATTAGAAAATATAATATTTATTAAATATGGCTATAATATAATTTTTACTTGTCAAATGTGTCTTCCCAGTACAATTTCTCAATCTTTGTGAAAAGTCAAATAAGCTTATCTAAATGGGACGGAGGGAGTATAATTTCAGACAGAAGAGTCAACGTCGGATGGCTCTCCCGCCCAAATTAAATGCAGTTTACTACTCTCTCATTCCAATATGACTTGCATCATTTGACCGGTACGATTTTTAAGAAAAAATAAATTAATGTTTGGTTAGGTAGGATAAATGAGGGGTATCTTAGGTGATTTAGTGAGGTGTAAAATATATTTAGTGAGATATAAAGTAAAATGTAAGTAAACATGAGTGACACTTTTAAAAATAAAATAATGTTGTGAGAATATTAATTTTGTGAAGTATTTCTATATTAAATGTGTGCAAGTAATCTTGTATCCAAATAAAAAGTGTACAAGTAATCATGTTACGAATAAAATATATAATTGAGAATATATCTGGGAAATAGTGGCCACCGTCCTTATTGATTGGCAAATAAAATAGCCAAAACCTTATATACAATATTTCACAATAGTCTTATGGTACAATTTGATCCATTCTTTTATCCCACCCGATATCTGGTTCCTTCTTCCCTTCTACGCAGCTCTTCTGCGCTGCGCTGCCTGCGCAGCTTCCATTAAAAAAAATTAACCTTCAGAACTTTTAGAAAATCTGTTATGTTCAGATTTTCGATCTGCTAATCACGAAATAAGTCGGAGAAATCATGATTTGTTTTTTTGAATAAATTCCTGAATGAGAAAAAATCAAGAATAATACCACATACAGATTTATTCCAATTAATTGTTGATAATTATGTCTATGTAATTGTAAGGATCGATAAACTATTCAACATGATTGTGTTTTTCGTGTTTTCAATTATTGTTCTTCGTCTTTTTTGATGTGGGTACCTCATTCACTCTCAATAATGACGTTTTATTTATACAGTAACACATCTTTCTACATAAAGTAATACACTTGTGTTTATATTAGAGTTTATTAACAATACAGACCAAGATCCAAGCCCATCTTTTAATTCAATACAGAAATTTTGGATATTACAACTTAAGACAAATCTATATTTTACATTCCTAATATGCCCTTAACCCAATATATTAAACGAATTAATATTATTTAGTTGGACAATTGATATTAAAATTGAATAAGTCTCCCTTAATTATAGCTGACCTTTCCTTATACGGTTTATTTTCAATTGAATCACTCATTTCCATTTTTTCATTACTACTGTAATCAATGTATCATAATTTTCAGCGTTTCCAATATTTCAATATAGCTCGTTCTTCGTTTCCAAAAATCTGCAATCAATTTCTGCGTTTATCTCCATGAATAGATGATAACCTGTTATAGTATAGTCAATGGTGTGCATATTTGTATTGTTATGCAGTTTGTATTTGCATATTGGTACTGTTATGCAATGTATTCGTGCATATTTCCTTATTAATCTTATATAAAACACTTATATTATGTTTTATACAATTACAACCTACCATAGTTTTTATAAATATATTCTATTTTAATTAGAAATTAAATCACTTATACAAAGCCATCCAAACTTATTTCATGTTGATAATATAATGAGCTATTTATGAATAATATATTATATACGAATTATGTCGGTAGAGTTATACTCAGTGACATTCCACACGTTGCGTTCATATATAAATATATATATATATACTCCCTCCGTCCCGGAAGTGTTTGCACCACAAAGTGGGCACACTTTTTAAGAAAAAAGTGTAATGAGTGGAGTGTTGAGGGGTAATTTTGTAAAGTTATATGAATAAAGTAAAAAGGTGATTGGAAAGAGAGGAAAAGTAATGGCATTTTGTGTAAATATGTGAATATTGTGAGGGTGTGATTTATGAAAGAGTTTCCTTTTATGGGTGTGCAAATAATTGTGGGACGGACAAATAAGGTAAGTGTGCAAACAGTTGTGGGACGGAGGGAGTATATATTATGTAAGTTCTATTCATCAAAAGAATGCATATATCATTGTATGTGCATCCATGGAATGCATATACTATATTATATGCATTCTATAGATGCATTAGCACTAATATATGCTGTACGTGATGACTGTTTGTAATGCTTTCTTTAATAGTTATAGTTCAACCAAAGAACAAAACATACCCAATTTTTCAAAAAAAAAAAAAAAGCACGAATCATTTGTTCTAAATTCATCATAAAACAACCCAAACATACCGAGTTTTACAAAAGAAAAAAACAAGCAGGAATCATCTGTTCTAAATTCATGATATATGAATTTTCTCAGTCATCCTCACAACAAAAGCATTAAAATCCAAGCATTAATAATTAAAAAACTACATAAGCAAAATAACCATTTTTATGTTTCCAACCCCATACCCCCAAAACTACTTGTAAATAAACGGATTCATAGAATCGAAAAATAATACTCCCTCCGTCCCACAGGAATTTGCACACTTTCCATATATGGATGTCCCATACCAATTTGCACACTCCATAAAAGGAAATATCTTCACAACCCTCACCCTTAAAATATACTCATATTTACTCATATGCCATTACTTTTTCACACTCAATCTACTTTTTACTTTACTTTATTCATAAAAGTTTACAAAACTACCCCTCAAAACATCAATCATTACACCTTTTCTTACACATTTCTTAAAATGTGTGCCGGTCAAAGGGTGCAAGTTCCTCCGGGACGGAGGGAGTAACATGCAGAAGACGATTTTTCCACTAAATACCTTCAAGGATTCTTCGCACAAGGGTTATTCTTGATTTTAGTTTTCTTCTTTCAGCTTCAATGGTGAGAGGATTTCCAATGTTTTTAGGAATTAATGTTTGTTGAGGGATTAGGAAAGTGTTTTGAATTAAGAAGACAACGCGATTTTTGAGAAAAATAATCTTCCAGATTTTTATTGATTTTTTTCAATTAGTTGACTTTCCATTAATTATATTATTTAAATATAATTATTTCAAAATTTAAAATCGTATCAACACATTAGGGGTATAATTGTACTTCAATTTGTTATTTTGGCTTGATTTGTAACTGCAGACAAATTTTCCTTGATTAACAAAGATTTAGGGTGAAATGATCTATAGTGTAATTCTCCCTTTATATAATAACACATTTTTCTGTGTTACTTTAAGGTCAAATATGCATTACACAAAAGTTGTGTGTTACTTGTCCTTACAGTAACACATATTTGCCCGTATAGTAACATATAATTGTATTTATAGTAACACAGATTAAGAACAATATTTCTATTTTATCCTTCCTTAAATTAATTGTATTAATATTCCTTGTGAAAAGTCAATTTATTTATTTCTTGTACTTACATTAACATATATGTGGTCTTACAATAACATATAATTACCTTTATAGTAACACAGACCTGAAACCTGTTATCCTGTTAGCCTTTTGCGCGCGACTTTTGCGAGATTTTTTTTGAAATATTTATTTGACCAGTCAAACCCGCAACAGATCCGCGAATTTTTGGACATTCCTTAAATATACTAATATTTCACGTGAAATATTGTACATATATGCGTCCCAAGATAATATAATCCAAAGACTCCATTTGGATAGATGGATTTGATCTATGGATTTCAAATCCATCATCCAAATTCACTCCACTTGTTTGGATTATAAATGGATTTCAAATACTTAGATTTTTGTTCACACAATTTTTTAGTTAAAATTGAGAGGATTTTAAATCCTCACTAAAACCATGTCATTTGAAATCCATCTATTTTTAAATCTTTTCATTTGAAATACCTCCTCAAATCAAATCCCCTTATCCAAACACAACCTAAAAAAAATATAATTTCTATTTGTATAATTGGACGGTCGTTTGAAAGATGGTGTACGCAAGATCCCCTACCACTCCTATGCTAAGAAAAAATGGTTTATCAGATTATTATTTGGCGTACATACGATTGAATTTTAAGTTATTTGAATATAATTTTAATTTTTTAATTAAATTTTTAACACAGTGAATTATATTCAAATTAAAATTGCAAATATTATTACACCAATTGCACCATAAAATTGAATGCACAAAAGTATGATTCATTGTAGGTCCCTAGTTGAGTTGATAAGATTGAGTAAGCTAGTAAAAGTCTAGAGGGGAGGGGTGAATAGACTTTTAAAAATCTTTCAAAATATCAAAGTACACAATGCGAAATAAGAACACTGAACTTGTCTATTCTATACGCAGTGTTAATCAATTAAACAATTAATCAAGAAAACACAAATAGAACAGTAAAGAAAACAACACACAAAAATTTATAGTGGTTCGACAACTTGTCTACATCCACTCTCACAACTCCAGTTGCGAAATTCTTATTACTCTTCTCTTCGAGTAGTGTGTTCTTGTGGCTTAGAGTCCCAAGAAATAAGACTTTGATCTTTTCGATTACACTTCCAAGTGTATCTTCGATCTAACTAGCTATTTTACAAGTAACTAGAACCTTGAAACAAAACTATAAAAGTAAAACTTCTCTTTAGTCCAGTAGTAGCCTTCTTGAATTTGACTTGTCTTCTGGCTTCAACCTTCTGAACTTGAACTCTGCGAGTTTCTTTGCTTCGAATATCTTCAGTTATTGCTTCAGTATGTTGAGTTTCAGTAGTCTTGAATCGTAGAATACCTTGGAGTATTTATAAACTTCTCAACCTTCAAGAACAGTTTGTTATCCAACTAACTTTCTTGATAACTGATTTCTAACCGCTTCTTCTTATCCATCCACGCGTTCCTTTAGTTAATTAGTTATCCATAACTAACTTCTTCAATATATATCCTTCATACGCGTTTTTGACTTAATAATTCCGTCTTTACTTTATGTGCACTTGTCTAGTCTGTTTTCCATACTTAGACAAATTCTTCAGTCTTCTTCATACTTGTCTTGTCTTGCGCGTCTCCTTATCTTCAGTAGACTTCTGTAGTAGACTTCAATGATGAACTAATCTATACTAGTCCTATCATCTAATCCTAACAAGACTATTACATTACATTAAACTTTATAATTTCAGCTTAGTCAACTTAAATCTATACAACAATATAAACAAACATATGAGCTTTTATACATCGATTAAATGCTCATCATAACACCTATACAAACACAACATAGTACTTATAAAACGTACTTGTCTTTTCTTTATACTTAAACTTTCTTTCATACTTTGTACTCTACTGATCTTCACAAGACGACTTCCATAACTAGATCAGTCAACACTTAGAAATATTCAAGTCTTATTTTGGCTTATCAAAACTACTTATCTTTTCATCAATTAGGACTTACATTAGGATTCATATCCCATCAATTTCCCCCTTTTTGATGAAGCCAAAACTACTTGAATTATTTTATGTCATAAGATCAGTTAAGTAGTTACCTTCTCAAAATGTGTTATCTTTTATTTATATTCATAAGATCAGATAGATTACAATTACTTAGACAAAATGAAAATAGAAACTAAGTAAAACACTTACAATTACTCACTGATGTTTCCAACGTCTGGATTCGGAATGCAGAATGCATCGAGAATTCTTCTATGAATATCAGAGATATGATCTTCGTTGTCTATCTTCTCCTTCTCCAGCAACTCTTCTTCGAACTTCTTCACCTTGTTGAAGTCGATCCGCTTTCCAGAACTAAGCAATGGTGTTTCCCACTTTGGAAAATTAGGAACCAATATGTTGTAACCAACAACAGTTGCAATGCGCATGATCAAGTTCCAAAGATTCTCATCCTCTGCTTCCATGAACTTGTCAAACACAACATATAACTCTTCTTTGCTGTCTGGGTCACCATACTTACGAATAATCCAATGATCTAATTCCCATTTCATCTTGACAACAATCCAAGCATCTCTATGCTCATTGTCTATGAACTTGTCTATGTGGGTATCTTCGATCACATCTGGATTCACTTTCATCTTTTGCAGCCTGTGGATGTGTTTACCTAACAACTTCTTGTTAGCATAACGATCATCTTCTAACTTCTGCTTCTTTAGAATCTCCGTCTCATCTAGATCAACAATGATCTGACCTATAGATTCTTTAACTTTTGGTTCTGACATAACCAACTTTCTTTTCACAACTCGCCTTGTCTGAACCTCTTCAGTAGCAATAGACTTGCCTTTAGCTTGTCTCTTCTGCTCTTCTGCGCTAGCACTGATCTGTTCTAGATCTGCTTTCTTTACCAGTCTGCCTCCTCTTCTTGTTTGCCTACCAGACTCTTCTGTAGCAGCAGCAACTTCAATCTCAGGTTCAGCAAATTTCACCTCTTTAGTCTCTTCCCCCTTTTTGGCTTCATCACTTGCCTTAAGAGTGAATAGAGAGGTAAATCGAGTCATTTCTTCTCTAACAGCTTCCTTCATCAACTCAGCAGCTCTATCAATCTACTTCTGATGCGACTTGTCTTGACTTAGCTTCTCAAGACGATCAACTGTATGCTCTAACTTCTTTGAATAGAAAGTGAACTCGTTTTTGAAGTGTTCATAAACTTGATTCACGTGTTATGCAACACTAAAATAAACAACCGCAAGTGTACGGTGTCTATCGTAGCGTGATAAGCACGAAGTCGATCCCACAAGGAGGTTAAGCGTAAAAGTATAGTTTGTTAACTAAGTTCTATTTAGACGCGATCGATAATTTGAATGGTGTGAATTACTCTAAGATTACCTACCAAAGTGTCACAAATAAGTAATAAAGAGTAAAGGAAATCGATCTACTAGCATGCGAATCTATAAGACGAAAGTGAAACGGATGTAAACTCAATTAAGAGAAGGTAGGTCCTAGAGCACATGCAATACTAGTGAATCCATCTATGATTAACTCTCTACTCAAGTGGTATTCATGCTTTGTCTATAAGATTGATCACGTAATAATGAATTAAAAGTTCTTTCGATCCAAGTAATTCAAAGGATATATCACACAACTTAGTATCTCTACCTAAATTGCACAATAAAACCCAATCAAGCTCCTAAGATCATCACATATCTTCCTAATCATTGATCATCTTTCGATCTCTCAATAAAATTAGGTCAAATGCTTGCAATCAATCAATCAAACTAGATATCTCAACCTAATTCAATTAACTATGATCAACACATCATCATTGTACACATAATGACATGCTTTGCAATACAAACCAAGCACCCAAATAGAATTAAGCCACACAAACACCAATTAAGTAGAAGATTAATTCATAAACATCATCAAGAGTATTCACAAGGCTCTAGAACCAAAAGTGTTCTAGCCAATAACTAGCATAATGAAATTACAAAATTCAATTGTAAAAACTAAATCAAAAGAGAGAGAACAAAGAAGCTTAGTCTAGAATGTGGTGGGGAATGAAATTTGCAAGCTATTGCATCCTTTCTTCCTTGAATTGATGGAGAATTGAGAGAGGAATGGCCAAATCACCTCCAAGTATGTGTTACTATGTGTGAGAATTGATGAATTGGGGAAGAATGGCTTGGATTTCAAGAAAAGGTGTTTATATAGTGTTTGTGAAGGGTTTAATTGGCATAATTGCAAGTTGGTCCCTAAAAAATAGCCAAAATGAGGAAAAAGCACCGAGATTGGAATGACTCGGCTGAGTTGGGGTCACTCGACCGAGTGGTCTTGAAGTTCCAGTGGCTACGACTTTGGCTTGACTCGGCCGAGTTGGCTCACTCGGCCGAGTGTGCAGAAATGTTGAAATTCGCAAATTCGGCCGAGTTGGGTCACTCGGCCGAGTGATGTTCAATTCCAGGAGCTACGGTACTCAACTTGACTCGGCCGAGTTGGCTCACTCGGCCGAGTGCGCAGTGATGTCCAAAGTTTCAGATTCGGCCGAGTTGAGTCACTCGGCCGAGTGTGCAGTAAAACCAAAAATCTCAGATTCGGCCGAGTTGACTCACTCGGCCGAGTTGCTTTGCTCTTCGATTCTGGCCTTTTCTCGTTTCGTGCATATCTTCCGCCTCGGATGTCGGATTGACTCGATTCCTTTGGCTAATCCACTCCGTTTTTCGAGACGAATCCAACCGTGCACTCTTCTTCCTGATCCAGTAAAGTATGGTTGGTGTTTTGCTCAAAATTTCACCGTATTTCCTACAAAATCGACAAAACACAACCTTTCTCTCATTTCGGCTTAAACAATCATATTCAATGCATAATTCAATGAAATCCACATCAAAACATGCTTCACATGTGCTCCTAAAACGTGTAAATTCCACCCGAATCAAACCCCCCCAAACTTAAAATGTTGTTTGTCCTCAAACAACTAAGCACTTAAAGTAATGAGGGTGGAATGATCACCATGGAATATTCAATGTAATTCACACATGCAAAGTAAGATGTAATGATATCTCTTTCTCAAAGTGCATCTCTCAATGAAGGTCAAAGGCTCATTATTGCAATTCACACTCATGGATCAAAGAAGGCATAAACACACAACACATTGCAAATGGGAAACATAATCCAAATGCTCAAGTCCTCTACTCACATGACAAAGTGTTTCTCTCAAACACACAAACAAATTGAGGATATAAATGCACTCATCAAACAAGTTATGCTATGCAATCACCATATGCTTGCCCAACTTCTACTTTTCACCACACTCAAATGCTTGACAATGTGATCAATAGGACTTAATCAAGGATGTAATATTGGCTCTTTGGACAAGGTAGGATGAATTTGGGAATTGTGACTCTTCTAGTGGAGAATAAAGCTTGTTGTTTTACAATGTGTGCTTTCACTTTCAAAGCTTACAAACTTCATCCTCACTTTTCTTTTTCCTTTCTTTTTCAAGCATTCATCACCTCATATTTTGAACCATTTTTTTTTCTTTTCAAGCTTTTGGGGCTCTTTGTCCCTCTTTTCTTTTCCCTTGATTTTCTTTTCATCTTTCTCTTTTCTTTCAACTTTTCCGATTTCTCCTTTCACCAAAGATATTCATTCAAGCACATATTTTCCACTTTGTCTTTTATCCTCCACTAGATGTAGGTATCAAAGGCTCAAAAAGGCTAAGTGGTTAACATTGTAGTTTGCCAAGAAAATGAGGAATTAAGCTCAAGGGGCTAACTACGGAAAATTACTTCGGTTTTGGGAAATTTTGGCTAAGTGACTCTTTTTAGAACAAGATGGCCTATATCACATCATAAAGTTTCACACAATCATGCTTTCAAACAAGAACATGGGCAAGTTCTAGGATCACTAACAATAACCTAGTCCACTCTTCAAATGAATCAAAGCGGAATACATGCTCAAATTATGGCTCAAATCTCACCGGTTTATTCAATAGGACTTTCACATTCATCAAATGTTCCCAAACAACAACACATCATGCACTCATGCCATCAAAGAACACAAATGTGAACACAACATGATACTATTCTCCAACACCAATCATGCATACATTCAAAGCAAATAGATATCACCACAATTACTCAACAATGGATCCCAATGACTATCCATGCTCACACTTCACCAAAGATCCACTACCCAATCATGTGATCAAAACCAACTTAAACAATATAATCATGTGAAAGTCAAGTGTGCGCCGGTGCAAAATGTGACACAAGTAGAATGACGAACCGGTGCAAGGGTAACAACTAGTAGAAAAAAAAAATAATAAAAAAAAAAAAATAACTCCCCCAAACTTAGAATTTTACTATGTATAAATTCTAAGTTTGGGGCTACAAGTTGTTACCTCCCTTCTTGCGCATCCAAAGCTTCTTCAAAGATCACCATTGCAACACTTGCTTTCCCTTCTCCAAAGTTGGTTTTGCTTCCTTCTCCATTCTTCAAGATGTGCTATCCATAGTACTCTTCATCCAAACCTACAAAATAAACCAAGCTATCAAAACTACTAAAGTAATAAAAACATGGAAGCAATAAACCTTGGGTTGCCTCCCAAGAAGCGCTATTTTTAACGTCCTATGCCGGACGATTTCTTTCTACTTTTAAGCCTCATCCAAACGAAGTGACTCCACCATTCGAAGTTGCTAATTTCCAAAATAGTGCTTCACTCTTTGACCATTCACCACAAAAGTTGTTCCATCCTTACCAATAAGTTCGACATTTCCCATGGGCGTCACATTCTTAATCACAAAGGGTCCCGACCACTTTGACTTCAACTTGCCCGGAAATAGTCTCAACCTTGAGTTGAACAACAAGACTTGTTCTCCAATTTGGAACTCCCTCCTTTCAATCATCTTGTCATGGAACCTCTTAGCTCTTTCTTTGTGAATCTTGGAATTCTCAAAGGCTCCATTCCTAAACTCATCAAGCTCATTAAGCATCATCTTCCTTTTTTCTTCGGATGCCTTAAGATCAAGGTTCAACTCGTTAATAGCCCAACGAGCTCTATATTCCACTTCCACGGGTAGATGACAAGACTTTCCATACACAAGTTGATAAGGAGATGTGCCCAAAGGTGTCTTGTATGCGGTTCGATATGCCCAAAGAGCATCATCCAACTTGATAGCCCAATCCTTCCTCTTCAACCCAACGGTCTTCTCCAAAATTTGTTTCACCTCTCGATTAGCAAGCTCCGTTTGTCCATTAGCTTGAGGGTGATAAGGGGTGGTTACCCTATGCTTCACTCCATACTTTGTCAAGAGTTGATCTAGCCATCGGTTGCAAAATTGTGAACCACCATCACTCACTAATGCTCTTGGAGTGCCAAAACGAGTGAAAATATTCTTCCTCAAAAAGTTGAGGACCACCTTGGCATCATTTGTAGTGGTTGGAATGGCCTCAATCCATCTTGAAACATAGTCAATGGCCAAAAGGATGTAGGAAAATCCATGAGAGGTGGGGAATGGCCCCATAAAGTCTATCCCCCACACGTCAAAGAGTTCCACCTCAATCACATTCTTCATAGGCATCTCATGCCTCTTTGAAATGTTCCCCATCCTTTGACACTTATCACACTTCTTCACAAAAACCTCACAATCCCTAAAGATGGATGGCCAATAGAAACCACTTTGAAGAACTTTATGAGCCGTCCGATTTGCTCCAAAGTGCCCTCCATAAGGGGATGAATGGCACTCTTCAATCAGTTTTTCCCACTCATTTTCCGCTAAACACCTCCTCATGATCATATCCGAACACCATCTATAGAGGAATGGATCCTCCCAAACATAGAACTTGACATCATGATAAAACTTCTTCTTTTGATGAAATGAGAGGTTTGGCGGTGGTGTTCCGGTGGCTATGTAGTTCACAAAATCGGCGAACCATGGACATGTTTCCTTGATGGCAAGGATTTGCTCATCGGGAAACCACTCCTTAATAGGGACTTGGACGTCCTTTTCCTCCACATTCTCAAGTCTTGAGAGATGATCCGCCACCATATTTTCACACCCTTTTCTATCCCTTATCTCCACGTCAAACTCTTGCAAAAGAAGCACCCATCGTATCAACCTCGGTTTGGCCTCTTTCTTCTCAATCAAGTACTTGAGAGCCGTGTGATCCGTGTATACTATGGTCTTAGCTCCAACCAAATATGCTCTAAACTTGTCAAAGCTATAGATCACGGCTAGCATCTCCTTCTCCGTTGTGGTGTAATTCTTTTGAGCCGAATTCAAGGTTTTGCTTGCATAGTAGATTACACGAAATAACTTGTCCCTCTTTTGGCCCAAAGCTACTCCAATGGCATAATCACTAGCGTCACACATGACCTCAAATGGTTGACTCCAATCGGGTGTCACCTACACGGGAGCTTTGATCAAAGCCTCTTTCAAGATTTCAAACGACTTCACACACTCTTCACTAAAGATGAAGATGTCTCCTTTCTCCAACAATGCACACATGGGCTTGGCTATCTTTGAGAAATCCTTGATAAATCTTCTATAAAATCCGGCATGCCCAAGAAAACTTCTCACCGCCTTCTCATTGGTTGGTGGGGGTAACTTCTCAATGGCTACAATCTTTGCTCTATCTACCTCAAGCCCTTTTGCCGAAACCTTGTGCCCAAGCAAAATCCCTTCCTTCACCATGAAGTGGCATTTCTCCCAATTGAGCACCAAGTTAGTGTCTATGCATCTTTGCAAAACACAAGAGAGGTTACGTAGACATGTATCAAAGGAATAACCAAATACGGAAAAATCATCCATAAACACCTCCATTATGTTTTCAATCATGCCATGAAAAATAGCCATCATACATCGTTGGAAGGTGGCGGGAGCATTGCACAATCCAAATGGCATTCTCCTAAAAGCAAAAGTACCATAAGGGCAAGTAAAAGTTGATTTCTCTTGGTCCTTAGGATCAATCAAAATTTGATTGTATCCCGAGTAACCATCAAGAAAGCAATAATACTCATATCCCGCCATCCTATCCAACATTTGATCAATAAAAGGCAAAGGAAAATGGTTTTTCCTAGTGGCACTATTCAACACACGATAATCAATGCAAACTCTCCACCCCACAATGGTCCTAGTGGCAATTGCCTCTAAAGCATCGGTTGTAACAATAGTCATGCCCCCCTTCTTAGGTACCACTTGTGTCGGGCTTACTCACTCACTATCACTTATGGGAAAGATTATATCATTATCTAACCATTTCAACACCTTTTTTCTCACTACCTCTTGCATTATGGGATTCAATCTTCTTTGACCTTGGGCTTTAGGCTTAATAGACTCATCTAGTCTAATCTTATGCATGCAAATATGAGCCGGTATACCCTTCAAATCCGAAATATCCCAACCAATAGCCGATTTATAAGTTCTAAGCACCCTAAGCAATTTTTCTAATTCAAGCTCATGCAAGTGTGAAGAAACAATAACCGGAAAGAGGTCACCTTGTTCAAGATAAGCATATCTCAAGTGCTCCGGAAGTGGTTTCAAGTCGAGCTTTCTCCCCTTCTCTTGAGCTTTTGGTTTCTCCTTAGTTTCCTCCTTTGGTGCTTCCAATGAGTAACATGAGAGCCAAGTGTCAAGATTTTCGTGAGGAAATCTTTGACACTCTTCAAGTAAAACCCCCCCAAACTTGGCTTCTTGTCGTATCTCCATGAATTTCTCCTCCTTCTTGATTGGAAGCTCCTTCAAAACATCAAGAGAAGACATATATTCAAACAATTCCATATCATTAAGCTCATCAAAATTGAAATCAAAAGGAATAAGAGAAGGAGAAGTAAGAGAGTTTCTTATGCAAAAGTCAAGTGGATCCTTTGAGTTGCTCTTCTCTATATGCATATCCACACAAGCTTGCACACTATTGATCATGTTGCACTAAAAAACCTCATCCTCGTCATCTCTAAACTTGATGGCCTTGTAGATGTTGAACAAAACTTTTTCATTGTTCACTTGAAGTTCCACTCCCCTTTCCTCACATTAATGATGGCTCCACCGGTTGCCAAGAATGGCCTTCCCAAGATGAGTGGAATGTACTTATCCTCCTCCATATCCAACACCACAAAGTCCACCGGGAAAATGAACTTATCCACCTTAACCAACACATCCTCTACTATACCCAAAGGGTATGTCATGGATCTATCCGCCAATACAAGACTCATTGTGGTTGGTGTAAGCTTTCCCAAACCAAGAGTTTTAAATATGGATAAAGGCATAAGGTTGATACTAGATCCCAAATCACACAAAGCTCGAAATGTACCTCCATCTCCAATAACGCATGGCAAGGTGAAGGATCCGGGGTCTCTAAGCTTTTGAGGTAGCTTGGCTTGGATTAGAGAGCTACACTCCTCGGTTAAGTGCACCGTTTCATACTCCACCATCTTCCTCTTGTTTGACATAATTTCTTTCAAGAACTTGGAATAATGGGGCATTTGTTCTAGAGCCTCGGCGAAGGGGATGTTGATGTGGATCTTCTTGAACATTTCCACAAACTTGGCAAATTTGTTGTCCAAGCCCTTCTTCTTCAACCTTTGAGGGTATGGGAGAGGTACCTCCTTTTTGCCTTTGTCTTGAGGAGGGATTGCCTCCTCACTCTTCTTCTCCTCTACTTTCTCTTCTTGTCTTTCTCTCTCTTGTCCTTCTTCTTTGTCAACACCCTCGGGTGTCATTACCATTTCCTCCTCTTGTGGCATCTTTGGCCCCTCGTAGCTTGTCCCACTTCTCAGCTTTATAACCTTACAATGCTCCTTGGGGTTAAGCTCCGTGTTTGAAGGAAATTGCCCCGGAGTGTGTTGACTTCCGATGACATTAGAGAGTTGGCTCACTTGCTTCTCTATGGCTTTCACATTGTTTGCCACGTTCTTAATCATTTCCCCTTGTTCCTCAAGTCTTTGCCAAGTCTTGTTTGCATTGTCCCTAGTCTCTCTCATGAAGTTTTTGGTTTCCCCCATGAAGGCACCAAACATATCCTTCAATGATGGTTTTGATGAAGACTCCACGATAGCTCCATCTCTAACATTGAAATTTGGAGGTGGGATGATGGCATTCCTTGTATTTGCATAAGAGAAATTCTCATGTTGCCTCAACCCGGGGTGATATTGATTCGGGTTAGGAGGATTTTACCTCTCATTCCAACCTCTTTCTCGGAAATGACGGTCCCTTTGATTGTTCATATAATGAGCCTCTTCATATTGATCGTCACTAGGTCCCATTAATGACTTGGCTGCCATCATCGAAGTCAATTTATCCACCTTGTTGGATAGAGTAGCAAAATCATCCGATTCTCTTGTGGAGGCAACTTTCCGGGTTTGCCTTCTCTCGGATGGCCATTGGTTCCCGTTCTTTGCCATCTCTTCCAATAGCACATAACCCTCCTCCGTTGTCTTCCCTAACAAAGAACCCCCTCCGGCCGAAGCATCTACCATTCCTCTCGTGCGATGGTCCATTCCATTGTAGAAGTAGCAAATGAGTTGATCTCGTGAGAAACCATGTTATGGGCAACTTCTAATCAAATCTTTGAAGCGCTCCCATGCTTCTGCTAGGGACTCATCCTCATCTTGCATAAATGATGAAATCTCTCCTCGTATCTTGATGGTCTTGCTTGGAGGAAAGTATTTCATAAGAAAGGCATCTACAAGGTCGGCCCAATTTTCGATCGTCCTTAGATCAAGAGACATGTACCATTGTTTTGCACGATCACAGAGAGAAAATGGGAACAATTAGAGCCGGATGTAGTCTTGAGGGACACGGTTGATCTTAACCGTTCCACTTATCTTCAAGAATTGAGATAAATGGAGGTTAGGATCCTTCTTCGACAACCCTCCAAATTGGTTGTTTTGAACCATCATGATTAGTGCCGGTTTGAGCTCAAAGTTATGAGCATCTACGGGTTCCCTACCCGCTCCTCCATATGTTCTAGGAATGGGACGGAAGTGGTCTCTCAAGACTCTTTGATTCCCGTTTTCCTCATTCCCCCGTTGCTCTCTATCTCCTTCCCCATTGATATTCTCTTCCACCCTCCGGTTGAGGTTATCTCTCAAGCCTCCTTGTGGTCGATTACCACCATTCCCATTTGGCTCTACTATATATGCCTCCAATATCCTCTTGATTTCTTTCTTCTTCCACAATCGGATTATCCCTTCGATTCATCTCTTCTAATTCAATTCTTCTTCTTTCGGCGTTCCTTCTTCTACAATTGGCTTCGATCTCTGGATCCAAGGGCAACACTTCTTGTTGATTCCTCCTAGATCGTTTGATCATAAACCATGTCTAGACAAAAGTTCAAAAGAAAGTAAGAATCACAAGTGAAATCAAGGTAAAACAAACAAATATTTTTGGATTTTTGCAAAAAAGAAAACAAGTAAAATGTCTAAACTAAAACTCTATTAACCTACACTCTAGAGCTATAAGACCTCCCCGGCAGCGGCGCCATAAACTTGATTCACGTGTTATGCAACACTAAAATAAACAACCGCAAGTGTACGGTGTCTATCGTAGCGTGATAAGCACGAAGTCGATCCCACAAGGAGGTTAAGCGTAAAAGTGTAGTTTGTTAACTAAGTTCTATTTAGACGCGATCAATAATTTGAATGGTGTGAATTACTCTAAGATTACCTACCAAAGTGTCACAAATAAGTAATAAAGAGTAAAGGAAATCGATCTACTAGCATGCGAATCTATAAGACGAAAGTGAAACGGATGTAAACTCAATTAAGAGAAGGTAGGTCCTAGAGCACATGCAATACTAGTGAATCCATCTATGATTAACTCTCTACTCAAGTGGTATTCATGCTTTGTCTATAAGATTGATCACGTAATAATGAATTAAAAGTTCTTTCGATCCAAGTAATTCAAAGGATATATCACACAACTTAGTATCTCTATCTAAATTGCACAATAAAACCCAATCAAGCTCCTAAGATCATCACATATCTTCCTAATCATTGATCATCTTTCGATCTCTCAATAAAATTAGGTCAAATGCTTGCAATCAATCAATCAAACTAGATATCTCAACCTAATTCAATTAACTATGATCAACACATCATCATTGTACACATAATGACATGTTTTGCAATACAAACCAAGCACCCAAATAAAATTAAGCCACACAAACACCAATTAAGTAGAAGATTAATTCATAAACATCATCAAGAGTATTCACAAGGCTCTAGAACCAAAAGTGTTCTAGCCAATAACTAGCATAATGAAATTACAAAATTCAATTGTAAAAACTAAATCAAAAGAGAGAGAACAAAGAAGCTTAGTCTAGAATGTGGTGGTGAATGAAATTTGCAAGCTATTGCATCCTTTCTTCCTTGAATTGATGGAGAATTGAGAGAGGAATGGCCAAATCACCTCCAAGTATGTGTTACTATGTGTGAGAATTGATGAATTGGGGAAGAATGGCTTGGATTTCAAGAAAAGGTGTTTATATAGTGTTTGGGAAGGGTTTAATTGGCATAATTGCAAGTTGGTCCCTCAAAAATAGCCAAAATGTGGAAAAAGCACCGAGATTGGAATGACTCGGCCGAGTTGGGGTCACTCGGCCGAGTGGAGCACTTAAGAAGCGTGCCACGCTTTTGTCTAGCCGAGACTCGGCCGAGTTGGGGTCACTCGGCCGAGTGGTCTTGAAGTTCCAGTGGCTACGACTTTGGCTTGACTCGGCCGAGTTGGCTCACTCGGCCGAGTGTGCAGAAATGTTGAAATTCGCAGATTCGACCGAGTTGGGTCACTCGGCCGAGTGATGTTCTATTCCAGGAGCTACGGTACTCAACTTGACCCGGCCGAGTTGGCTCACTCGACCGAGTGCGCAGTGATGTCCAAAGTTTCAGATTCGGCCGAGTTGAGTCACTCGGCCGAGTGTGCAGTAAAACCAAAAATCTCAGATTCGGCCGAGTTGACTCACTCGGCCGAGTTGCTTTGCTCTTCGATTCCGGCCTTTTCTTGTTTCGTGCATATCTTCCACCTCGAATGTCGGATTGACTCGATTCCTTTGGCTAATCCACTCCGTTTTTCGAGAAGAATCCAACCGTGCACTCTTCTTCCTGATCCAGTAAAGTATGGTTGGTGTTTTGCTCCAAATTTCACCGTATTTCCTACAAAATCGACAAAACACAACCTTTCTCTCATTTCGGCTTAAAAAATCATATTCAATGCATAATTCAATGAAATCCACATCAAAACATGCTTCACATGTGCTCCTAAAACGTGTAAATTCCACCCGAATCAGTACCAGTCAGCTTGAGCAATCTGTTTTCCTCAGTCATTTATGTCAGGAGAGCTCTAGCTTGCACCAACTGATCTTGTGCTTCTCTTCTTTGTGCGTCTGCTATCTCAATCTTCACACGATATAGTCTTTCCATCTTCTTAGATTCTTCAGCCAATGATCTTGCAAAATCAATAGAACACTTCTCCGAATAATTGATCTGTCTTTGCAAGAAATCTTCTAGCTGAGTATACATCTCTTGTCTGAAGGTGGCATCCATCTGATTCACTTCACCAACTATCAGTTCCTTCGACTTATCAACAAGAGATTGATTCTGTTCTTCAAGAACTTGCTTTACATTTGACTTCAAGAATTCATCAATAGAGGACTGAATTACTTGCTTCAAATCCATCTTCAACTCATCTAAAAATGCAGTTGAAATCACCTGAGTTGACTGAGCAACTTCATCATGAACAGCTTCTTCCATGATTTCATCATCATCAAATACTTGAATTTCAACCAAGTCGTCTTCCAGATTAGTAAACAAGACCAAGTCTTCTCCTATCCCAGCTTCAATATCTGGAACGAGTCTTCCTGCTATAGCTTTCAAATTTAATGGAGGACAATAAGGGACAATAGCTAACCTTGCTTCCTTTGCTTTTCTTTCAGCTATTTGTTGTTCCTTCTGAACCAACTGAACCAGCTTAGCAGTGTAAGCACAAGTTTCAGACGGAAAATATTTTTCCACCTGTCTGGTGATCTGTCCAACGTTACATTGAGGGCCATGTGCGTGCTCCACTTGGAATTCAAATACTATTCCACACAATTGATCAGAGCAATTATCCAAATCAATGATCGGATCAGTAGACTGTACCTCATCTACTGCCTCAACATCTTGCATCACCTCATCTTGAGCAAGATTAGTATCCGAGACTTGCACACCAACACTCGACTTTGCTTATGATGGCAGAATATCATCAGAAATATTCAGCATCCTTTTGACAAGAGCAGTCAAGGCATGCGCTGGGAGTAGTTCATAGTGATCCTTCACTCCGCTATTTTCTTTTTGCTCCATCTCCCAATCTTGGAAATTCTCAATTCCACCCATTCCAAGAATGACTTCAAACAAGTCTTTTGTTAGACCTTTCTTCAATGCAACCCATGTGCATATCCTGATCAACTTTTCATAAGCTTCTGAAGACGTGTCGATCTCTACTGACGACAATATCTTTTTCAAATTTCTGGTCATTTGTGCACGCAACCTCTTTTCACGTAGACACAAGGGATAATCAACCAGGTCTGCAAATCTATTTTTGGGAGGGGTCTGAGTAAGTGGGGTCCTTAGCTCAGTTGTTGAAGTGTCAACTAGATGAGTTCCCGAAACAGATGGGTTAATGGGGTCAATATATTCTGTTGTGGAAGGAATATTTTGGATTGTGGTTTCTTGGGGCTGCGATGTGGCTAGGTTCTTCGGCCTCGCCTTCTTCAGCACTAGACGATTTAGCTTCCAACATCACATCTCGTGGATTGACCTTGACTTGCCCACGCTCAAGAACCCTTTGCTCTGCCTGTCTGTCGAGAGCATCCTTTTTCAGATAATGCTTAAGGACATGAAATGACTTACCCTTGCTCCAGTTCGTCTTGTTCGGAAGTAAGACGGGTAAAAGAATACTAAGCTTGTTACCAAAGCTTACAGCAGCAGACACAACCCATTCTCCAGCATCGGTGTCTACCCTTACATTCTTCTCGAAGTACATCAGGCGATCCAAGAATAACCTATACCAATTTCCATTAGTGATGCCATCATAAATTGCGGCCATCACCCTCGCCTTCTGTAGAGTTACAGAATCATAACTTCCGGTCACTCCGAGCAACATTTTGCTTGCAATGTCTAGGAGTGTTTTGTACTTGGGCAACAACTCCTTCTTCTTGACAGACGGGATCTTACCATCACGACCCAACTTCAACTTCTTTCCACAAAAGATACTCAGGTATCTCAATTCTTGCCCTGCTCCATACATTTCAACATTGATAGAACCTGACGGCAAACGAAGAGTGTCGAACAGGACTTCACGAGTGATCTCCACTCGACTACCACCAACAAAGGCTTCGATGGAGTCGCCTTGACGAGTAGCAGTGGCGAAGAACTCCAACACTTCCTCTTCATAGACCACTTCTGGAAATGCTTCCAAATAGGGTCTCAAACCACATCTAAAACACTTAATTATAATTTCTTTGTTGTCGTCATTGTGCCTTCCATTGAAGAACACCGAGCTTTCAACATGCACCTTTCCTTTCGAGGTGTACTTGCCTAAGTCAAATCTCGCTTGCATGTTAGTAGAAATATCGAACATAGAGATGATCGACATTGTGATTGAAATGAGTAAGAAATAACACACAGAATGCGAATAGCAAGAGAATGTGATTTCTTGAAAGTAGGAGAGTAAAGTGAATCGTGAGGAGAGATTTTAGGAAAGATCAGTTTTGTTAAAACTCAAATTTTGAATGAACGGCCACGATTAACCTTGTTTGATCTAACGGTAGAGACTCTTGGCATTCCGTTATGTAATCGAGAGGATAATGTGATTTGGTTTTGTAAGTTTTGGAATCCGCTCTTTCTATTGGTTAGTTCAGGGGAGTGTACTCATCTGACCTAGTCCAATGAGTTTAGGCGGGAACTGGTGTATACACCTCATTAGATGGAGTGTATATATCCAGTCTTAGTTTTTCCAAAATTTGCAATATCAAATTACAATAATGCCCTTCAAATGTGATTTGAGCACTTAGTGAATTTAAATCACAAGAGTACTTATCTGGTCTGTTCGAGTCTATTCAGAACAAACTAGTAGACTTTATCTACACTAGACGAGTTCCCCCTTCGACTGTGCTTTGTCTTTCTGAATGTCGAACACTAACACATGTACCTGTCTCATCTTGTGCGACGTATGAGAGTAGATATAAGTAGTAGAGTAGAATACATAAATTTAATATCAATCAATTACAGAACTTCAAGATTTCGAACAAGATGACTTTTAACAAACTTAAGAGTCAACATAAGGTTATTTAAGAAATCATAGATTCCCCCTTAAATGTGTATTCCCTTAGTATTACCCTCAGCTTTACCAGCTTCCTCATCGGGTTGTTTGGTCATCTTGTCTGACCTTGCATACCTGACTTGTTGACGAGTAGACGATTGCTTAGATCCTTCAGTAACTTGTCTGATTCTGCTTTCTTCTTAATGATGTACCTGTCTGGTTAGTACACAACTATATACTAGTAGGGTCTAGATCAATCAGTCCTAGACTAATGCATAACTCTCTAAAACGTGTTTCAGGTAATGGTTTTGTGAAAATGTCAGCTCTTTGAAACTCAGTGTGAATCTTTTCCATGCGAATATCCTTCTTTTCTACAAGATCACGTATAAAATGATGTTTCACATCAACATGCTTACAACGTGTGTGCAAAAAAGGATTTTGTGTAATAACAATAGCACTGTTACTGTCACAGAATATGGGAACATTCGATTCACAAATATTATAATCTCTAAGCTGTTGAATGAGCCAAAGTAATTGACTACAACATCTACCAACAGCCATGTACTCGGCTTCAGTAGTAGAGGTAGCCACACTAGTCTGCTTTTTCGAAAACCATGAAATGAGTTTTGTGCCTAGAAATTGACAAGAACCAGATGTAGATTTCCTATCCATTCTACAGCCACCAAAATCAGAATCAGAGTAGCCACTTAGGGATAAATCATCATTCGAAGGATACCATATACCACGATTGATGGTTCCTTTCAAATATTTCAGTATCTGTTTAGTAGTTTCCATATGACTCTCTTTTGGATTAGCTTGAAAACGAGCACATACGCCAACAAAAAATGCAATATTAGGTCTACTTGCAGTTAAGTACAGTAATGAACCAATAAGACCACGATAATATGATTGATCAACATATTTACTATTGGGATATGAATTTGTGAAACAATGTTCTAATTGATGTGTATGTTTTGATGGCCAAAAGCAACTTGAGGATAATGGTATATGTGATTATATGTTGATATAAAAGTTCTATATAAGATAAGTTTACCGATCTTATTAAGAAATACTGAAATAAGTTTACTGATCTTAGTATGGAAACTGAGAATAAGTTTACTGATCTTATATGAGATATTTGAATCTGAGTTACTGATCTTATATGCTTACTGATCTTATATGAAAGTTACTGATCTTAGGTGTTTACTGATCTTATTGTGTTTACTGATCTGATATATGAACTGTTAAGAACTAAGCTGATGTTTTGTATTGTATAGACAGCTTATAGTATAGGACTTAATTATACTCATCTGTATATAGTTCAGTTGATGTATAGATAGGTTTTATATATGTAAATTTGTATTCTATTGTATTCAGCATTGTAAAGTTTAGAACAGTAAGTTTAGAACTAGATTAGAAGAAGATCAGAAGATTAATGAAGACTCAGAAGACTACTTCAGAATAAGAAGACTTCAAAGAAGAGTTGAAGAGAAGCTTAGATGAATTCTGGAGAAGTGCAGAACAGTTTTGAGAACTGTGCTGACTGACTAAGAAGAGTAAAAATCAGAACAGTAAGTTACTGTGCTGATTTGGTGAGTTTGAAGAATAAGTTTGGAAAAATTATTTAAGGTGTAACTGAAGATATATTTGAAGATATGCTGACTTGGAATAAGAAGGAAGTTACAAAGTCGGTTACAAGAAGAAGTTACAAAAACAGTTTTAGAGTTAGTTGAAAGTTAGTTCACAAACTGCTAACTGTCATACTAAGTTCTATAAATACTGTATGATCTCCTACTTGAAGAGACTACTGTTGAAGAGTACTGAACAACTACTGATCATAAAGCATTCACAAGCAATCTAAGTCTACAGAGCATTGAAGAACTCACAGAGTTGAAGAGATCAAGAATTAAGGAGAAGCCACTGAATTGAAGAGAAGAATCAAAGGCTATTCAAAGAGAAGTTTTACTTTGCAGTTTTAAGTTTGTATTTTGTAAAACAAGTGTGCTAGTTACTTGTAGAATTACTAGTAGATCGAAGATACACTTGGAAGTGTAATCGAAAAGATCACAGTCTTAATCTTGGGACTTTAAGCCACAAGAAACTCAAGGAAGAGTAATAAAACATCACAACTGGGATTGTGAGAGTGGATGTAGACTTATTGGTCGAACCACTATAAAATTCTGTGTTCTTTATTTTCGGTTTGATATTTGTTTAATATTTGTTTAAACAAGAACAGTAGAATTTACTAAGTAAAGATCTAAATAAAAGTTGAGTATAAAACTAAAACTGAAAGTACTGATCTGACTCAGTAAGAACAGTACTATTCATAACACTATTCCGCATTATAAACTCTGATATTTTGAAAGATTTTTGAAAGTCTATTCACCCCTCCCCTCTAGACTTTCTTAGCTTACTCAATCTTAACTCAACTTGGGACCAACATTTACCGTTCTCGTCTGGATCCATCCTGTAGGTGGGTAGTATAGGTACTCCAGAAGATTTGCAAGTTTTAATACCATACTTGTCTAGTAGATTTCGAGTATACTTGGCTTGATTTATGAAAATCCCATTGAGAGTTTGTTTTACTTGAAGTCCAAGAAAATAAGTCATTTCTCCCATCATTGACATTTCAAACTTACTTTGCATGAGTGTTGAAAAACTTTCACTCAGCTTTTTGTCGGGTGAACCAAAAATGATATCATCCACGTAAATTTGAACGAGTAGGATATCCTTACCTTCTTGTCTTCTGAACAAGGTTCTGTCGACCTTGCCCTTAGTAAAACCATTTTCCAATAGAAATTGAGAAAGAGTATCGTACCATGCTCTTGGAGCTTGCTTTAATCCGTATAAGGCTTTCTTCAACTTGTACACTTGGTTGCCTTTCACTTCGAAACCTGGAGGTTGTTCAACATACACTTCTTCCGCAAGAAT
The DNA here is from genome assembly GCA_963675135.1 of Galeopsis tetrahit. Taxonomy (NCBI): domain Eukaryota; kingdom Viridiplantae; phylum Streptophyta; class Magnoliopsida; order Lamiales; family Lamiaceae; genus Galeopsis; species Galeopsis tetrahit. The sequence continues at coordinate 34,768,529 of OY776127.1, forward strand.
ACCGTTAAGAAATGCACTTTTAACATCCATTTGATAAACAGTAAACTTCATATAAGCAGCATATGCAAGAAACAATCGAATGGCTTCTAGTCTAGCAACAGGTGCATATGTTTCATCATAATCTATGCCTTCAGCTTGAGAATAACCTTGGGCAACTAGTCTAGCCTTATTTCTAACGACCACATCATTCTCATCTTTCTTATTCTTGAAAATCCATCGTGTGCCAACTATATTATGATGTGCAGGCATGTCGACAAGTTCCCAGACGTCGTTTCGAACAAACTGGTTCAACTCGTCTTGCATAGTGATGATCCAATTACTACCAGCCAATGCCTCATTAACGGTCTTAGGCTCGATAGATGAGAGGAAACAACACCAGCAAAACATAGATGGACTCGGCTGTTCTTGCGACTCAAAGAGTTGTCGTCTAGTCTTCACACCAACAGTAGAGTCACCAATGATATTTTCAGTATCATGTGCAGATTTCCATGTTTTTCTAGTCTTAGCATGCATACTATCATCATCTAGATCAACTATAGCATCATGCATCTCAACATCATTTGTATCAGAAGATTTAATAGGAGTAGACGAGTCGACTAGTTCAGGCATGTCAACTGGTCTAGTGGACTTACCTTGAGCACTTACCTTCTCCTTGTCATCTGACTCGAGGGCTTTCATGAATGGATTATAGGCTTGAACAGATTTATACACATCTGATTCCTTATCAGTTTGGATCGATAGATCGGTTACTTTCTTACTGATCTGGTCGGTAGACGAGTCCTGTCGAGATTCATCGAAAACAACATGTGGTGTTTCTTCCACACATAGGGTAGAGTAGTTGAACACTCTGAATGCTTTGCTAGTCGAGGAGTATCCTAAGAATATCCCCTCGTCTGCTTTAGCATCGAATGCATTCAACTTACTTTTCCCATTGTTATGGATAAAACACTTCCAACTAAATATATGGAAATAAGAAACTCTGGGTTTTCGACCTTTCCATACCTCGTAGGGCGTCTTACCTAGTGCCTTATTGATAGCACTTCTGTTCTGGGAGTGGCATGCAGTATTGATCGACTCTGCCCAAAACTTCTGAGGAGTATTATACTTTGTCAGCATGGTCCTGCAAGCCTCCTTAAGGGTTCTATTCCTTCGTTCATCTACTCCGTTTTGTTGCGGTGTCCTTGTTGCACTAGTAAGGTGCTGGATACCTCGTTTAGAGCAAAAATCTTTGATATAGCAGTTAATGAACTCAGTACCCTTGTCACTACGAATCTTGACAATGGACTGGTTCTTCTCAACCTGTAACTTCTTCAACAGATCAGGTAGAAGAGTCTGTGTATCACTCTTCTTATGTAAGAAGACTACCCAAGTGAACTTAGAATAGTCGTCTACAACAACAAGTGTGTACCTTCTACCATTCAAGGTTGGAGGAGTTATTGGACTATGTAGATCCATATGTAGTAGTTCTAGAACTCTACTTGTTGAGAGAGTTGGAATGGATTTAAAGGAACCCTTTACCTGCTTACCTTTCTGACAAGCATCGCATACATGTGACTTGTAATAGATTTCGTTGGGTATACCTTCAACAAGGTAATCTCTTGCAATCTTATTAATCACCTTAAAGATCATGTGACAAAGGCGTCTATGCCAAAGCCAACTGAGTTTTTTAGGGTTCTTGCTAAGAAGGCAAGTGTCCCGCGGACAGCTATTCCAATTCACAATATATACGTTGTCTTGTCTTATGCCGACGAGCAGTACGGTATGAGTCCTCTTGTCTATGATTTCGCACTTTTGGCTTTTAAACTGCACTTTGTAACCTCGATCACAAAACTGTGAAACAGATAATAGATTATATTTCAAACCTTCTACGTAGGATACGTCTTGTATCTCTACATCTCCATTTCTAATATAACCAAAGCCTTTTGTAATGGCCATAGAGCTATCACCGAATATCACCCTGGGTCCTTCTTGCTCGCAATAGCTTGATAGAAGAGCCTTGGTACCTGTCATGTGGTGTGAACAACCACTATCAATGTACCAGGTTTCTCCTACTGAGCCACCCTTCTTATACAAGTCGAGTCGACCCTGCAATGAATGATATATAATAATTTAGGTACCCTCCTTGTCTATTGGGGTCCTGGGGGGTTAGTAGAGTTCAAAGGAATCCAAATATACATAGGAGTCCTGAACAAGTTTGATCTCTTAAGCTTTCTGCCATGCTTGTTGCAAAATAAGACCATGTTGTCCTTATCTGGCCTATCATCAGACCTTGGGTCTACTCGTCTGAGGTAGCCTTTCGACTTAACCTCTACTTGAGTAGGCACGGGCCTTTGATAGTCAGAATAGGGCTTGTATGCATTTGGGCCATACGGTTTATAGACATGTTTAGGTCTTTCTTCTCCTTTAATATCATATGATACAGGTGGAGGATATAAGACAGGTTGAGTACGATATTTGGGAGCAACCTTCCTAGGCCTAGACGAGTAGAGCTGAGACTGCCTTATGAAAGGAGGTCTAGGCTCTTTCCATCTAGTCTGTACTTGTCTAGAACTCGTCTCCTCAGGATACCAATCCTCGTATCTGACCTGGTTTGGTCGTCCACGACTAGTGGTCCTCTTTCGACTTGTTCTAAACGAAACAGGTCTGTTGTTAACATTCTTTTTACCACCTTTGGTAATCGGAGTGTTAACTCTAGTCTGTTTGTGTACAGTGTCTTTGGATGTCGTTATAATATCGTATTCCATTGGTGTTTTACCTTTGTCATGTGTCAAAGAGCTTGAACCAACATCAGTAGGGTTCTTAATGACATGAGTAGGCGAGTCAGGTGTATATGCACCCAACCCTGTCTTGTCATCTGGAGCCCTATACCTATATGACAGTTTTTGATTAATCATTTAAGAGTTAACCAAGTCAGTTAGTTTAAGGTCTAGATTAACAACCTCAGTCTCTAAGAACTTATTGCGTTCTTCTAGCCTTTTGCACTTGTTCTTTAAAACATTGAATTCATTTGTCTCAGTAGCATGTGTCTTAAGTAGGTCTTGATACAGCTTGTCTGTCAACGCACACTTGTCCTTGAGTTGTCTCAACTCTTCTGTCAAGCGTTCGTTTAGGACTGTTATATTAGGATCTACTTTAGATTGAGCTTCCTTAAGATCAATGATTTCTTGTTTTAAAGCGATGTTCTCGTCGCTGACTTCCATGAACGCCTTGTTAGCGAGTAGGAGGTCTTCTTCAGTCACACCAGTAGAGTGATGAAGACTACTCCCTACTCCACTGTCGGCAGTGTCACTTTCATCAGAATCCGATTCATCACATGATTGAAAAGAAGTTGCAGATGATACCTCTTGTTCGATTTTAGCCATGTAGCATAGGCCATCATCCACTATAAAAGCTTCTTCATCTTCATGACCAGACGGGTAACTAGACGAAGACGAAGGTAACTCGTCTGAATCCGTTTCAGAGTCATCATTGGCCGTCATTGCCTTCTTACCCCTGTTGTATCATCGTTCTCTTCTTACTTTACGTTCTTCACGATCATCAGTACTCAGGTCCGGACATTCGTAGATGTAGTGACCTGGTTTCTCACAGTTATAGCAAAGTAGATCGTTAGTAGACTTTTTCTCAGGAGAGTTATCCCTCCTCTTATCTCGTCTATCAGAACGTCTAATCTTCCTATCCTCAGAGTTCCTATCTCGCCTGTTTCCTTTCGAGACCTCAGCTCTCCTTTCAGATGAGTTTTGATCTCGTCTGGTCTTAGACGAGTCCTTGTTACCAGAACCTCTAAAGTCTTTGTAAAATTTCTTATATCTACCATATCGTTTGTTCAGCTTGTCGAACTTCCTAACCATAAGGTTCATCTGATCTTTCAGATTGAGATCAGACTTATCTAACTTGTCCTTGATACTAGCACACTTAGTCTTAGACTTAGACATGTCTACTCTAGAGCTCTTAGACGAAGTAGACTTAAAAGCAACATTTTTCGACATAACATTCTCTCTATCACTACTGGCTATAGGATCATCCTCATCTAGATCGAACTCATGTGCTTTAAGGGTTTGGAACATTGTCTCAGCAGTCCATTCATCAATGTCCTGAGTATTCTTGATGATCATCTTGACCATCTTCCATCTAGCATCAAGACTCTTAAGAATTCTCAAGTTAATTTCACGATTAGTATATGACTTACCAAGCACTTCCAAATCATTCATAACACGTGTGAAACGAGTATCTAACTGGTCTATATTTTCACCAACCTTCATCTTAAATGATTCGAACCTCTGTACAGTTGTGGAAAGCTTACTTTCTTTGATCAGGGCGGTTCCTTCACAAATGATAGCAAGTCGATCCCACATTTCTTTGGCAGTCTTACATTTTAACACTTTCCCAAGATACTCATTAGGAAGGGTGTGTAAAATATAGTTCTTAGCCAAACTGTCCAGATTGTTCTGTCTCATTTCTTCCGAAGTGAGTTCTGACCTTGGTTTTGGGACGAGTACCCCAACGGCCTTAGTAGGTTCCAATGCAGCAGTGTTTGGAATCATCGTAACGATCGGTCCTTCCTTAATGACTGATACCATCAAGTCGTGAGTAGAGCTGAAAATCGCTTCCATGCGAAGTTTCCAATAATCATAGTCCTGTACTGAGAACTTAGGAAGTTCTTTAGAATTTATCTCCATAGACATGATTTCAAGATTGATCAATTAGGAGTATAGCAAGAAAATCAAAGATACAAATATTTCAAGAAACGTGACAAGAACAAGTACAATCAAGAACCAAGACTTCCCTCAAAGTCTTTTAGGGTGATCAAGAAACAGCAGTCCAATGAACTACTGCTCCGATACCACTTGTAGGTCCCTAGTTGAGTTGATAAGATTGAGTAAGCTAGTAAAAGTCTAGAGGGGAGGGGTGAATAGACTTTTAAAAATCTTTTAAAATATCAAAGTACACAATGCGGAATATCAGAATTATCAATGAGCCCAACAAATTATACTCAACTAATTTCGAAATAAGAACACTGAACTTGTCTATTCTATACCCAGTGTTAATCAATTAAACAATTAATCAAGTAAACACAAATAGAACAATAAAGTAAACAACACACACAAATTTATAGTGGTTTTACAACTTGTCTACATCCACTCTCACAACTCCAGTTGCGAAATTCTTATTACTCTTCTCTTCGAGTAGTGTGTTCTTGTGGCTTAGAGTCCCAAGAAATAAGACTTTGATCTTTTCGATTACACTTCCAAGTGTATCTTCGATCTAACTAGCTACTTTACAAGTAACTAGCAACTTGAAACAAAACTATAAAAGTAAAACTTCTCTTTAGTCCAGTAGTAGCCTTCTTGAATTTGACTTGTCTTCTGGCTTCAACCTTCTGAACTTGAACTCTGCGAGTTTCTTTGCTTCGAATATCTTCAGCTATTGCTTCAGTATGTTGAGTTTCAGTAGTCTTGAATCGTAGAATACCCTGGAGTATTTATAGACTTCTCAACCTTCAAGAACAGTTTGTTATCCAACTAACTTTCTTGATAACTGATATCTAACCACTTCTTCTTATCCATCCACGCGTTCCTTTAGTTAATTAGTTATCCATAACTAACTTCTTCAATATATATCCTTCATACGCGTTTTTGACTTAATAATTCCTTCTTTACTTTATGCGCACTTGTCTAATCTGCTTTCCATGCTTAGACAAATTCTTCAGTCTTCTTCATACTTGTCTTGTCTTGCGCGTCTCCTTATCTTCAGTAGACTTCAATGATGAACTAATCTATACTAGTCCTATAATCTAATCCTAACAAGACTATTACATTACAGTAAGTTTTATAATTTCAGCTTAGTCAACTTAAATCTATACAACAATATAAACAAACATATGAGCTTCTATATATCGATTAAATGCTCATCATAACACCTATACAAACACAACATAGTACTTATAAAACGTACTTGTCTTTTCTTTATACCTAAACTTTCTTTCATACTTTGTACTCTACTGATCTACACAAGACGACTTCCATAACTAGATCAGTCAACACTTAGAAAAATATTCAAGTCTTCTTTTGGCGTATCAAAACTACTTATCTTTTCATCAATTAGGACTTACATTAGGATTCATATCCCAACATTCATTATTTAGAGTTTTATGTTTTAAATTTGCTTGTAAGTTGTAGGAGGACATTTTTCATGGATTTGACATAAATCGAATTTGACTCAAGCAAGCTAAAATCTGCTAAATTAATTGACCGTTTGGGCATTTCGGAACATCCTCACCAATATCCATGTTAGTTTTAGAGCATTCTACTCCTTCATCCACCACATGAGACTTCCCCTTGCTTGTGTTCAAGTGTTTGAACAACTCAGCTAGTTGTTGCTTCAACAATTCAACTTCCTTTGTTGTTGCCTCAACAATTCTGTTTCCTTCACCGGTTGATCGAATTGTCTAAGTAATTCGCTCCTACCTAGTACCTGTTCATTCCTCTGTTAGAAAAGATGTCTAAAATATATTAAGGAAACGTGGAATCGAGGCTTGTGTAAACATAATTTTCTTAAAACAATATTCGTCCTTCACTCTCGATGCTAGTGAAAATTAACCTGTTAGTTTCCCAGGATACAATGATTAAATAGAAATAATACTAGCACAAGTAATTTGCTTACGACGAACCGAGAAGTTGCCCGAAATATATAACCAGAGGGACAAGGAAATTATAGTAAATATAAGAAATAAAAACAACAAAGCAATTGCCGGAATGTGTTTGATCTATCCAATATTTTCGTGTTTTCAGGACTGATGGGTTGCAGTTATTTAGATAGCCAACCCAAATTTGAAACCGTTGTCGCAATAAAGATGACAATAAAAATTTGGACCAAAACTGAAATTGGACCAAAAACGAAACTGTCATTCTTAATTCGATTTTTAAACGATAATTCAATTTTTTGGCTGTAACTATTGCAGCCCTAAATTTGTAATCTTCATCCATTAGTGTAGGTCTTAATTTTTTTGAATAAATTTCAATACTTGAATTTTAAAATTGGACTGAAACTGTCACACAATCCCAATAATGGCACAATTGTAACATTCAACTAATTAAATTCAATGTTTAATTTTAAAAAATAACCCCCAACAATTCAATTTTTGAAACTGCTCTAATTATTTCAGCAGTTTGTCCGTTTGCTACCAAATCGGTGCTACTAATCCCCATTTCTTCCTACTCAAATTTTGGTTACAACAATTATTTGAAAAATCATTTTTCATTCATTCCAACTCTAAAATGGGTGAATAAGATATCAAATCGAAGCTCACTTCGAAGCACATTTTTCAATAGTCCCCCACACGAACGAAAATTAATTGATACAAATACCAAAATTTATTGCTTATTTTTGTGCTTTAATTGAATATTCTTTGTGACTTAAATTGATATTTTAGTGCATCTTTTCGACTCATTATTTGATGACTTCAATTACTTTGATACTTTTATTTTCTTATTTTATTCAGATAAAGTTGGAGCATTTTGATGAAAATGAAGACCAAATAATTAAGTAAGTGGGCTGTGTTGGTTAATGGAGCAAAAGAAATTGAAAGGCTGAATAAAGAAAATATTGGACCAGGTGTGAAGCAATGTGGGCTTTAAAAAGAAAAAAAAAAGGGCGCGGCTAAAGGCACCCGGCGATCCTATGAGTACACCCAGGTAAGTTTTTTTTTTTGTGAAAAGGGTAGTGCGAAATTACGTTTTTACCCCTCCTGTATATTTTTAAAAAAATAACCGGATGAGTACACCCACCTCCTTTCTAAATCGCGGGAATGCAGAGAGTCATCACAACTCTCAATTCCAAAAATTTCCATTTCTGCCATTTCTGCAATTTCGATTTTTAGAGCTAAGATGGGGTCGAAAATGGTCGATTATGATGTAATAACTACGAGTGGTGGTGCCAATGACTCATTTGTAAGTTATTTATCATGTTTTGAAAGTTTTTTTTTTCGAAAGTGAAAAAGTTTTTATGTTTAGGGTTTTTTAGTGTTTGTGTTGGTGTTTATGCTTGTTTTTTTTGCATCTCATGACTTTATAGTGGTATGTAGTTGAAATAATATGCATTTAGGACATACATTTTGACATTATGTATTGCATTTTTCGTTTTTCAAAAAACCCCTTTTCGCGACTGGTTCTGCGAAGAAGACGACCATGTTCGTGTTTTTTTTTCGGACATGGTCGTGTTGTCCGAAAAAAAGTTCAAAACAAATATCTTTTGTTTTGAACTTTTTTTCGAACATAGGTCTTTTGTTTTGAATAATTTTTCGAACATGAAGCTTTTGTTTTGAACTTTTTTTCGAACATGAAGCTGTTGTTTTGAACTATTTTTCGAACATGAAGCTGTTGTTTTGAACTTTTTTTCGAACATGAAGCTTTTGTTTTGAACTTTTTTTCGAACATTACTTAATTTTTGTTTTTTTGAATTTCAGAATTTGGGTGATGAGAAGGACGAAGTTTGGGTGGACGAATATTGTCTCGAAGAGGAGTATGAGGAGTACAATTATGATGATGAGTGGGCGAATGACTCTGTTGTTGAAATGGAGAATGATGATGTCCAGGGTAATGAAATTATTATGGACTACACGGACGTCTTCACGAATATGGCTTTGTTCGAGTCTCGTGACGCACTCTTGTCTTGGGTGCGTAGTACGGGGAAACAACACAACATAATTATTGTTGTGAAGCGGTCGGATAACGGCCAAGGTACTAAAAAAGGTCGTATATTCTTGGCGTGTGAGCGTGGCGGTGTGTACCGTGAAAAGAAGAAGCCTACAACTCCTATGAAGAAGAAGGCTAAGAAGAACGAGGTGGTACAAGAAAAGAGTGGAAAGGTTACGGGCACCAAGAAATGTGGGTGTCCGTTTATGTTGAAGGGTACAGAAGAAGGTGAGATGCAGTGGAGATTAGAGGTGAAATGCGGTACACATAACCATCCAATATCCCGTTACCTTGAGGGAATTCTTATGCCGGCCGCCTAACTACCGAGGAAGAGGACTTCGTTGTTGAAATGTCCAAATTACACGCTCCTCCTAAATCTGTATTGATGAAGTTGAAGAGGAACAATGAGAACAATCACTCGACTCTTCGAACGATCTACAATGTAAGGTTGAAGCACAAAATCCATCAATACAATGGACGTAGTTAATTGCAATACTTGATGAGTCAACTTGTCGAGCAAAATTACTTTCACGCCACACGAAGATGTGAGAAGATGTAGGTCCCAAAGTTGAGTTAATAACGAGTAAGCTAGTGAAAATGTCTAGAGGGGGGTGAATAGACTTTTCAAAATTCTTTCGAAATATCAAAGTACAATGTGCGGAATACGAAATTATCAATGAGCCCAATTCAAGATTATACTCAACTTATTTTCGAAAACTCTGTTCTATACTCAACTAGTCTAGATCAGTTAAGTAGTTAACCAATTAAGCAATTTAAACAATCAAAACTGTAAAGTAAATCAAACACAAGATTTATAGTGGTTCGACAACTTGTCTACATCCACTCTCACAAACCCAGTTGTGATGTTTCCACTAACACTCTTCCAATCGAGTACAAGTGTATGTTCCTGTCTTTAAAGTCCCAAGAAGAAGACTTAGATCTTCAACAGACTATACCTCCAGATATGTCTACGATCTTACTAGAAATTTTACAAGTATCTAGCACCTTGAAAATAACAAACAAAAACTAAAAACTTCTCTGTTCTTCAGTAGTAGCCTTCTTGATTCTTCACTTGTCTTCTGGCTATCTTTCTGAACTTCAATCAACTCTGAGAGTAAACTTCAATTGAATCTTTAATATCGTTTGTAAGTAGTAATTCTTCAGTATCTTCAGTAGTCAGTAGTCAATAAATACCTTGGGGTATTTATAGACTTCAATCTTCAAGAACTTAGTAAGTTGTAACCAACTTTCCTTGATAACTACCTTCAACTGAATCTTCTTATCAATCCACGCGTTTCTGTTATGAATTAGTTATTCCATAACTAACTTCTATATCTTTATCTCTTCACGCGCATTTGTAACTAACTCCAAGTTAACTTGTCTTGTGTAGTCTAGTAGATGTACTTGTCTTGTAGTCCACCTGTCTTGAGTAGTAGACTGGTCTTCTCTTCTTGTGCAGTAGACTTATAATAAAACTAATCTAGTCCTATCATCTAACCTAACAAGACTATTACAATACTTTAAGCTTTTATAATACAAGCTTAGTCAACTTATAAACTATACAATGAATCTATATACTCCCTCCGTCCCACTATAAGTTTCCCACTTTCCTTTTTTGGATGTCCCACAATAAGTTTCCCATTCCATTTTTGGTAAATTATTTTCTCTCTCTCAATCACATCACTTACACTTTATCTATTATTTTATTACACTTCATCTCATACTACTCTATTATTTTCTCTCTCACCATCACATCACTTGTACTACATCTATTATTTTATCATATTCCTTAATCAAAACACCCAAAAGAAAGGGGAAACTTATACCGGGACGGAGGGAGTATTACATATAGAAATCATGAGCTCTATACAACATTTAAATAGCTCAGTAACAATCTAACACATATATGAAGTACTTATAAATCGTACTTATCTTTTAATAATACTTGTTTCTTAAAACAATTAGTACTTGTCTTTTGAATTCTACTGATCTGTACAAGATGACTCCAACTTAACTAGACTAGATCAGTCAACACTCAGAAAATATTCAAGTCTTCTTTTTGGCTTATCAAAACTTTATCTTTTATCTTTTGTTCATCATTTAGGACTTGTTCTAGGATTCATATCCCAACAATTTCCCCCTTTTTGATGAAGCCAAAACTACTTGAAGCTTTTCTCATAAGTAGACTAGTTAAGTAGTTATCTTGTCTTTAAACATCAAAATAGTACTTTATCTTTCATTCATTCAAAATAAGATCAGTAGATTACACATACTTTGAATAACAAAACATCAGAAAAAAAACTAATCAAACAAACAAGAACTAATCTGAAAGATTACCTCCTTCTGGGTTAGGAACACAGAATGCATCGAGGAGTCTCTTGTGAATTAGACTGATCTGATCTTCATCTTCAATCTTCTCCTTATCTAGCAGCTCTTCTTCAAACTTTTTGATTTGATTAACATCAACTCTTTTTCCTGAGCTTGTCATAGGAGTCTTCCATCTTGGAAAGGTCGGTATCAAGATATTGAAGTTTGCAGCAGCAGATATTCTCATAACCAAATTCCAAAGCAATTTGTTTTGTCCTTCCATGAATCTGTCAAACATGACATACAACTCATCTGGACTTTCAGACTCACCATACTTTCGAACAATCCAATGATCAAGTTCCCACTGCCTCTTCACTTTAAGCCATTCCTGTCGATGCTCTTTGTCAATGAAGTAGTCAATGAACTGATCTTCCATCTCTTCTTCATTCACCTTCAGCTTTTGCAGTCTTTCAATATGTTTTTCTATTTTCTTCTTGCTTGCATAATGACTTTCATCATTAGGATCAATAATCTTTTGCTTCTTCTCAACTGTAGCAGCAGTAGGTTCTTCAATACTCAGTTTCCTCTTAACTCTTCTAGTCTGAATTTCAGTTTCTGGAGATGCAATATTCTTACCTTTCTCCAGTCTTTTAAGTTCATCAGCTTCAGCTTGTTCTAGCTCTGTCGTTTTTACTAGCCTCCTTTTTGGCCTCCTTAGCTCTTGCATAATAGTAGCAGCATCCTTTTCTTCTGGTTCAGCACTCAGCTTAGATAAGCTGACCTGCCCTGCTCTACTTGCTTCTTCCCCCTTTTTGGCTTCATCATGAGCCGTAAGAGTAAACAGACTTGTAAAGCGAGTCATCTCTTCCTTTAGTGCATCCTTCATAGCTTCAGTAGCTAGCTCTAACTGCCTTTGATATGATTGATCTCGACTCAGCTTGTCTAGGCGATCACCAGCAGCTTCTAACTTCTGTGAAGTAATGACCAACTCATCTGTGAAATGAGTAGCTGACTGACGTAGTAGAGTGTTTTGATTTGATAATTCAGAGAGAATGGCTTGAGACTTCACCAACTGAGCTTGTGCTTCTCTCCTCTGCTCATCAGCTATTTCAATCTTCACACGATATAAACGTTCCATCTTGCTGGATTCTTCAGCCAATGATCTAGCAAATGAAATAGACCTCTTCTCAGAAATTTCAACTTGTTTCTGCAAAAATCTTCCAACTTCTGCAGTCAGCTCAGTTCGGAAAGTAGAATCCATCTTGTTGACCTCTTCAATAAATAAATCTCTGGAACCGTCAACGAGTGATTTGTTCTGATCTAGCAACACATCCTTCAATTTTGATTGCAAAAACTCGTCTATTGCGGAATGAACCACATCTTTCAAGTCCGACTTCAATTCTGTAAGATATCCTTCAGAAAAACCATGAGTAGATGACTGAGCTTTAGTAACACCCTTTTCTTGAACTTTCTCAACAAGTTCATCTTCTGTAAACATTTCAGCATCCATGAACTCATCATCTTCTACTCCAAAATCGAAAGTATCAGCATCAGAGTTTGCAGACTCATCTTCTGACTGATCTGAAGTTTGAACTCCAGCTTCAACAGTTACAGTTCTCAACTCCTCTTCCAGTAGATCAGTCTGAGTTCCAATATCAGATGAGAACTCTTCAATCAAAATACCATCAGGAATTTTCAATAGCCTCTTTACAAGATCAACCAAGGCTCTCGGCGGAAATAATTCTGAATGATCCTTTACACCGCTATGCTCCTTTTGTTCCATCTCCCAATCCAAAAAATTGGAGATTCCTCCCATTCCTTGAATAACTTCGAAAAGATCATCGGTGGAGGACTTCTTAAGAGCAAACCAGGTGCATATCCTTACAAGAATTTCAAACTGTTCGGACTCATAGTCGACTTCGATAGTTGAGAGCGTCCTCTTCAGATTTCTGGTCATTCGGGATCGAATACGCTTCTCTCTCAAACACATAGGATAATAGACCAGGGAATTAAATCTAACAGCAGACGGGTCCTGAGTAGATGGGGTCTCTAACTCAGCTGTTGCAGTGGCAACTGGCGTCTTGTCTGCAGTAGATGGGTTGAGGGGTTCACCATATTCTGGTGAGGGAGAGGGTGTGAAAGCACTGGTTTCAACGGGCTTTGATAAGGCTTGGTTTGGTATGACAACTGTAGGAGTATCAGTTGTATCTATTTTAGGAGTGTTTTCGGGTAGGCTGGCCCTCAGCGGATATGCTGTCAGCACTTGCGAGTTTGAGGGAATGGGTCTAGGCCTAGATCGGTGTGATCTAGCCTTGGTTCGAATAGAAGTAGATGGGAGAGAGAGAGGAATTGAAACAGATTGAGTAGAAGTACCAACCTGTGTACTCAACTCGACTGGACGAGTAGGCGAGTCAACTCGTACTAGAGTGTACATCTCGGGAATTTGTTCACGTGACTCCGTCTTTTGTTGCGACTCTCCATCTGACTGAGTCTTTTCAGAGTCATCTGCACTGGACTCTCCTTTTTCAACCTCTTCCGATTCTTCATCATTAGACTCGTCTTCTGAAGAACTAGATGACCCACCATACGGCATCACATCCATCGGATTTACCTCAACTTGCCTAGGAGCAGATGGCCTAGCAGCAGCTTGCTTCCTTATGGCTTCCTTCTTCAAATAAAACTTCAACGGATGAAATGGTTTCCCTTTACTCCACTCTGTCTTGTTTGGCATCAACAAAGGAAGAAGAATGCTTAACTTGTTTCCAAATCCAACAACATTTGTCACCACCCAATTTCTAGTGTCAGTATCAACTCGAACACTTTTCTCAAAGTACATCATTCGGTCTGCGATCAGCTTAAACCAGTTTCCTTCCGTAATTCCATCAAAAATAGCAGCCATTACCCTTGCTTTAACAAGAGTAACAGAATCATGCGAACCAGTGGCACATAGCAGAATTTTGCTGGCTATGTCCAGTAAAGTGCGATACTTCTCCAGAAGATCCACCTTCTTGACTGCGGGGAGTTTGCCATCCGGTTTTAACCTCAATTTCCTTCCACAAAAAATACCTAGATATCTTGCTTCTTGACCAGCAGCGTAATTTTCCACATCAATAGTTCCAACAGGCAACCTCAGATGTTCAAACAATGCTTCTCGAGTGATTTCCACCCGATTTCGTCCAAGGAACGATTCAATCATATCTCCTTGTCTAGTGGCGTTGGCATAGAACTCTAGGACCTCTTCCTCCAGGACGACTTGAGGAAAAGCCTCCAAGTAGGGTTTTAAGCCACATCTACTGCATTTGGTTAAGATCTCCAAATTTCCATCAGTATGCTTGCCTTTGAAGAACACCGAAGGTTCAACATGCACTTTGTTTTCAGATATGAATCTGCCGAGATCGAACCTTGCTTCCATGTTAGTCCTTATATCAAAAATTGAGATGATTGTCATAGTGATAGTTTGAGTAATAATCAAATATTGAGAATCACAAGTAATCAAGAGAGTTGAGTTACAGAAGTAAAAGATCGTGAGATGAGTAGTGTGTAAGTGTTGAGTTTTGTTAACACTTAAATATTTGAATCAATGGTGAGGATTGAAACCAAATGATCCAACGGTTGGGACTCTTGGTATTCAGTTACGGAATCGAGACAATAATGTGTTTTGATATTGTATAATTTGGAATCCACCCTTCCTATTGGTTAAAACAGAAGAGTGAACTTATCTGTCCTAAAATAATAGAATTTGGCGCGAACTGGGTGTATACACCTTATTAAAATAGGAGTGTATAAATCAAGTTCTAGGGTTTTCCAAAAAATATCAAAATACTATAATATTCTTAGTTTCCATTTTGTTAAATACTTAGAGTATTTCAGGTTTTAAGTGAGCACTTATCTTGTCTGTTCGAGTCTATTCAGAACAGGCGAGTAACCTGAAGTACACAAGACGAGTTCCCCCTTCAACTATGCTTGTATTCTTTGAACATGCACACTTCTACAAAACCTGTCCTTTCTTGTGCGACAGATTAAATGTAATATAGGTAGAAGGGTAGAATAATTAGAATGAATATCAATCTAAACCAATGGTCAAGGATCAAACACGATGACTATCAACACACTTAAGAGTCAACATAAGGTTATTTAAGAAATCATAGATTCCCCCTTAAATGTTTATTCCCTTAGTATTACCCTCAGCTTTACCAGCTTCCTCATCGGGTTGGATGGTCAACTTGTCTGACCTTGTTTACCTGTCCGTTGAGTGAGTAGTCGAGTGCTCTGTGCTTTTTGTAGTAACTTGTCTATTTCTCCTTTCTTCTTAGGATTGTACCTGTCTGGTTAGTACATTGCTATATACTAGTAGGATCAAGATCAATAAGTCCTAGACTGATGCATAATTCATGAAATCGAGCCTCAGCTAATGGTTTTGTGAAAATATCAGCTCTTTGAAAATCAGTATGAATCTTTTCCATGCGAATATCCTTCTTTTCTACATGATCACGTATGAAATGGTGTTTCACATCAACATGCTTACAACGTGTGTGCAGAACAGGATTTTGTGTAATGGCAATTGCACTATTACTATCACAGAATATAGGAACATTTGATTCACAAATATTATAATCTCTAAGCTGTTGAATAAGCCATAATAATTGACTACAACAACTACCAGCAGCCATGTACTCGGCTTCAGTAGTAGAGGTAGCAACACTTGTCTGCTTTTTCGAAAACCATGAAATGAGTTTTGTGCCTAAGAATTGACAAGAACCAGATGTAGATTTCCTATCTATTCTACAACCACCAAAATCAGAATCAGAGTAGCCACTTAGAGATAAATCATCATTCGAAGGATACCATATACCACGATTGATGGTTCCTTTCAAATATTTCAATATCCTTTTAGTGGTTTCCATATGACTCTCTTTTGGGTTAGCTTGAAAACGAGCACATACTCCAACAGAAAATGCAATATCAGGTCTACTAGCAGTTAAGTAGAGTAATGAACCAATTAGACCACGGTAATGAGTTTGATCAGTACATTTACCTTGTTCATCTGGGTCCATTCTGTATGTAGGTAGCATAGGTACGCCAGCAGACTTGCATGTCTTAATACCATACTTGTCTAGAAGATTTCTAGTATACTTTGCTTGATTTATGAAAATCCCTTCAGGGGTCTGTTTTACTTGAAGTCCAAGAAAGTAATTCATTTCACCCATCATAGACATCTCAAATTTACTTTGCATGAGTGTTGAGAAACTTTCACTCAGCTCTTTGTTAGGTGAACCAAAAATGATGTCATCTACGTAAATTTGGACGAGTAAAATGTCTTTCCCTTCTTGTCTTCTAAACAAGGTTCTGTCTACCTTGCCTTTAGTAAAACCATTTTCTAATAGAAATTGAGAAAGAGTATCGTACCAGGCTCTTGGAGCTTGCTTTAGTCCATATAAGGCCTTCTTTAATTTGTATACCTGATTACCTTTGACTTCGAAACCTGGGGGTTGTTCAACATATACTTCTTCCACAAGAATACCGTTAAGAAACGCACTTTTAACATCCATTTGATATACAGTAAATTTCATGTAAGCAGCATATGCAAGAAACAATCGAATGGCTTCTAGTCTAGCAACAGGAGCATAAGTTTCATCATAGTCTATGCCTTCAGCTTGTGAATAGTCTTGGGCGACTAGTCTAGCCTTATTACGGACAACTACATCATTCTCATCTTTCTTATTCTTGAAAATCCATCGAGTGCCAACTACATTATGATGTTTTGGTCTATCGACAAGTTCCCAGACGTCGTTTCGAACAAACTGATTCAACTCGTCTTGCATAGCAATGATCCAATTACTATCAGCCAATGCCTCATTAATGGTTTTAGGCTCGATAGATGAGAGGAAACAACACCAGCAAAACAGAGATGGACTAGATTGTTCTTGCGACTCAAAGAGTTGTCGTCTAGTCTTAACACCAACAGTAGAGTCACCAATAATATTTTCAGTATTATGTGCCGATTTCCATGTATTTCTATTCTTAACAATAGTACTGTCATCTACATCATGTACAGCATCATGCATATCAACATCATTATCATCAGACGTTTTAATGGGAGTAGACGAGTCGACTAGTTTAGGTATGTCAACTGGTCTAGTAGAGTTACCTTGAGCACTCACCTTCTTCTGGTCGTCTGACTCGAGAGCTTTCATGAATGGATTATATGCTTGAACGGATTCATATACCTCTGAGTCTTTGTCAGTTTCGACAGTTAGCTTAGTAGCTTTCTCACTGATCTTGTTGGTAGACGGGTCCTGTTGAGATTCTTCGAAAACCACATGTGGAGTTTCTTCCACACAAAGGGTTGAGTAGTTGAATACTCTAAATGCTTTGCTAGTCGAGGAGTATCCTAAGAATATCCCCTCGTCTGCTTTAGCATCGAATGCATTCAACTTGCTTTTCCCATTATTATGGATGAAACACTTGCATCCAAATATATGAAAATATGAAACTCTGGGTTTTCTACCTTTCCATACCTCATAGGGCGTCTTACCTAGTGCTTTATTGATAGCACTTCTATTTTGTGAGTGGCATGCAGTGTTGATAGCTTCTGCCCAAAATTTCTGAGGCGTATTATACTCTGTCAGCATGGTCCTGCAGGCCTCCTTAAGAGTTCTGTTCCTTCATTCTGCTACTCCATTTTGTTGTGGTGTCCTTGCTGCACTAGTAAGGTGCTGGATGCCACGCTTAGAACAAAATTCTTTAATATAGCAGTTAATGAATTCAGTACCCTTGTCACTACGGATCTTGACAATTGACTGATTCTTCTCAACCTGTAACTTCTTCAATAGATCAGGCAAAAGTGTTTGTGTATCACTCTTCTTGTGTAAGAAGACTACCCAAGTGAACTTAGAATAGTCGTCTACCACAACAAGTGTGTACCTTCTACCGTTCAAAGTTGGAGGAGTTATAGGGCCATGTAAGTCCATATGTAGAAGTTCAAGAACTCTACTGGTTGAGAGGGATGGAATAGATTTAAAAGAGCCCTTCACCTGTTTACCTTTTTGACAGGATGTGCATACATGTGACTTATAGTAGACTTCATTGGGAATACCTTCCACAAGGTAGTCTCTGGCTATCTTATTAAGAACCTTAAAGTTTAGATGACAAAGGCGTCTATGCCAGAGCCACCCAAGTTCTTTAGGATTCTTAGTAAGTAGACAGGTGTCCCTCGGACAACTATTCCAGTTCACTATGTACACACTTCCTTGTCTAATGCCGACTAGTAGAACTGTGTGTGTTTTCTTGTCGATGATTTCACATTTCTGACTCTTGAACTGCACCTTGTATCCACGATCACAAAATTGTGAAACAGAGAGTAAATTGTATTTCAAACCTTCAACATACGAGACATCTTGGATCTCTATGTCTCCATTCCGAATGTAACCAAATCCTTTAGTAACAGCAATGGAGCTATCACCAAATATCACTTTTGGTCCTTCTTGCTCACGGTAGCTTGACAAGAGAGTCTTGGTGCCAGTCATGTGGTGCGAACAGCCACTGTCTATGTACCAAGTTTCTCCAGTTGAGCCACCTTTCTTGTATAGATCGAGTCGACCCTGCAATAGATGATAATACATAATTTAGGTACCCTCCTTGTTTATTGGGGTCCTTGGGGGTTAGTCGAGTTCAATGGAATCCAAATATACATTGGAGTCCTGAACAAGTTTGACCTTCTAAGCTTTCGACCATATTTGTTGCAAAATAAGACCTTGTTGTCCTTATCTGGCCTATCAGTCGAGTTCGGGTCTACTCTTTGGAGATAGCCTTTTGACTTAATCTCTACTTGAGCAGGCACTTGTCTATGATAGTCAGGGTAAGGTTTATATGCATTAGGTCCATACGGTTTATAGACATGTTTAGGTCTTTCTTCTCCTTTGATATCATATGACAAAGGTGGAGGATATAGAACAGCTTGTGTACGATATTTTGGACCTTCCTGTCTAGGTCTAGACGAGTAGAGTTGAGACTGCCTTATGAAAGGAGGTCTAGACTCTTGTCGTCTAGTCTGTACTTGTCTAGTACTAGTCTCCTCAGGATACCAGTCCTCGTATCTGACCTGATTTGGTCGTCCACGATTCCTATTCCTTTGTTGACTTGTCTTAAACGGAACAGGCTTGTTGTTAACTTTCTTTTTACCACCTTTGGTAATTGGAATGTTAACTCGAGCTTGTTTTGGTACAGTACCTTTTGATGGAGTGTCAATATCGTATATCAATGGTTCTTTTCCTTTATCATTAGTCAAAGAGCTTGAGATGAAAATAGTAGGGTTCTTAGGAACTTGAGTAGACGAGCTGGGTGTCTCAGCACCTATGCCTGTCTTGTCAGCAGGAGCCCTATACCTATCTGACAATTCAAGGTTAACCTTAGATGAGTTAACCAGGTCAGTAAGTTTAAGGTCTAATGTGACAACCTCGGTTTCTAAGAACTTATTACGTTCTTCAAGCTTTTTGAGCTTGCTTTGTAAGACATTGAATTCATGTTTCTCAGTCGCATGTGTCTTAAGTAGGTCTTGATACAACTTGTCTGTCAATGCACACTTGTCTTTGAGTTGTCTCAACTCTTCTTGCAAGCGTTCATTTAGGACTGTTGTATTAGGATCTACTTTAGACTGTGCTTCCTTAAGATCAATGATTTCTTGTCTTAAGGTGATGTTTTCGTCACTGACTTCAATGAATGCCTTGTTGGCAAGTAGGAGGTCGTCTTCAACTGCACTAGTAGAGTGCTGAAGACTACTCCCTACTTGGCTACTGGCAGTGTCACTTTCATCAGAATCTGATTCATCACACGATTGAAAGGATGTAACAGATGATACCTCTTGGTCGATTTTAGCCATGAAGCATAGACCATCATCAACTATGAATGCTTCATCGTGATCTGGTTCAGACGGGTAGCTAGATGAGGATGATGGCAACTCGTCTGAGTCAGAGTCAGAGTCATCGTTGGCCATCATTGCCTTTTTACCACGATTGTATCTTCTTTCTCTTCGTGCTTTGCGTTCTTCTCGATCATCAGTACTCAGGTCCGGACATTCATATATGTAATGACCTGGTTTCTCACAGTTATAGCACAAAAGATCATTAGTAGCCTTTTTAATAGGAGAGTTGTTCCTTCGTTTATCACGTCTATCAGAACGAGTAATCTTCCTACTATCAGACTCTCTATCTTGTCTGTTACCTTTCGAGACTTCGTCTCTCCTTTCGGACGAGTTTCGGTCTCGTCTGGTCTCAGACGAGTTCTTAGAAGCAGACCCTCTATGCTCTCTATAGAACTTCTTATATCTTCCGAAACGTTTATTCAGCCTATCAAACTTTCTAACCATGAGGCTTACCTGATCCTTCAGACTAAGATCAGTATCTAACTCGTCTTTCACAGAAGCAGACCTAGTCTTAGTCTTAGACCTGTCTATCTTAGACGAACTAGCCTTAAACGCAACGTTCTTAGATACAGCATGTTCTCTGTCACTACTTACTATGGGTTCGTCTTCGTCTAGATCAAACTCATGAGCCTTTAGAGTTTGAAACATAGTCTCTGCTGTCCATACGTCTATATCTTGGGTATTCTTAACAAGCATTTTTACCATCTTCCATCGACTATCAAGGCTTTTTAGAATCCTAAGATTGATTTCACGTGGAGTATAAGTTTTACCAAGGACTTCCAAGTCATTCATGATTTTGGTAAAACGAGTATCCAACTGGTCTATTGTTTCACCAGCTTTCATATGAAATGATTCGAATCTTTGGACAGCAGTGGAAAGCTTGCTTTCTTTGATTAGGGATGTCCCTTCACAAATGATAGCTAAGCGATCCCACGTTTCTTTGGCAGTTTTACATTTTAACACTTTTCCCAGATACTCGTTAGGAAGAGTGTGTAAGATGTAATTCTTGGCCAAGCTATCCAAATTATTCTGTCTCATTTCTTCAGAGGTTAGTTCTGACCTTGGTTTCTTGACGAGAGTACCCACGGGTTGATTTGCGTCGAGGGCAGCAGTGTTTGGGATCATGGTCACAATTGGACCTTCAGTGATGACGGAGATCATTAAGTCATGAGTGGAGCTGAAGATGGCTTCCATCCTTAGCTTCCAATAGTCGTAATCCTGTACCTGGAACTTAGGTAGTTTGTTGGCGCTTATCTCAAGAGACATGATTTCAAGAAATAAGTGCTAAGTAGAGTTATGATCAAGAACAACAGATAAGTCAAGAACAGGGAGCACGAAACACAGATGATACAAGAATATGATCAAGAACACGTATACAAAAACAGTCAAGGACCAAGACTTCACCCTAAGTCTTGAGTCGGTTATCAAGAAACAGCAGTTCGTAAACTACTGCTCTGATACCACTTGTAGGTCCCAAAGTTGAGTTAATAACGAGTAAGCTAGTGAAAATGTCTAGAGGGGGGTGAATAGACTTTTCAAAATTCTTTCGAAATATCAAAGTACAATGTGCGGAATACGAAATTATCAATGAGCCCAATTCAAGATTATACTCAACTTATTTTCGAAAACTCTGTTCTATACTCAACTAGTCTAGATCAGTTAAGTAGTTAACCAATTAAGCAATTTAAACAATCAAAACTGTAAAGTAAATCAAACACAAGATTTATAGTGGTTCGACAACTTGTCTACATCCACTCTCACAAACCCAGTTGTGATGTTTCCACTAACACTCTTCCAATCGAGTACAAGTGTATGTTCCTGTCTTTAAAGTCCCAAGAAGAAGACTTAGATCTTCAACAGACTATACCTCCAGATATGTCTACGATCTTACTAGAAATTTTACAAGTATCTAGCACCTTGAAAATAACAAACAAAAACTAAAAACTTCTCTGTTCTTCAGTAGTAGCCTTCTTGATTCTTCACTTGTCTTCTGGCTATCTTTCTGAACTTCAATCAACTCTGAGAGTAAACTTCAATTGAATCTTTAATATCGTTTGTAAGTAGTAATTCTTCAGTATCTTCAGTAGTCAGTAGTCAATAAATACCTTGGGGTATTTATAGACTTCAATCTTCAAGAACTTAGTAAGTTGTAACCAACTTTCCTTGATAACTACCTTCAACTGAATCTTCTTATCAATCCACGCGTTTCTGTTATGAATTAGTTATTCCATAACTAACTTCTATATCTTTATCTCTTCACGCGCATTTGTAACTAACTCCAAGTTAACTTGTCTTGTGTAGTCTAGTAGATGTACTTGTCTTGTAGTCCACCTGTCTTGAGTAGTAGACTGGTCTTCTCTTCTTGTGCAGTAGACTTATAATAAAACTAATCTAGTCCTATCATCTAACCTAACAAGACTATTACAATACTTTAAGCTTTTATAATACAAGCTTAGTCAACTTATAAACTATACAATGAATCTATCTATTACATATAGAAATCATGAGCTCTATACAACATTTAAATAGCTCAGTAACAATCTAACACATATATGAAGTACTTATAAATCGTACTTATCTTTTAATAATACTTGTTTCTTAAAACAATTAGTACTTGTCTTTTGAATTCTACTGATCTGTACAAGATGACTCCAACTTAACTAGACTAGATCAGTCAACACTCAGAAAATATTCAAGTCTTCTTTTTGGCTTATCAAAACTTTATCTTTTATCTTTTGTTCATCATTTAGGACTTGTTCTAGGATTCATATCCCAACAGAAGACAAACACTCTTAACGAGTTGTTTTTTGCACATCCCGTCTCACTCCAACTGGTGCGTGCTTTTCCGAAGGTACTCATGATAAATTGCACATACAAGACGAATAGGTACCGGCTACCTTATTTGGAGATTGTGGGGGTTACATCGACTGGGATCATATTTTGTGTTGCGTCGGTGTACCTAATGGATGAGAAAGAAGAAAATTATCAATGGGCATTGGAGGTGCTTCGAGACTTGTTGGGCTCATCTTCTCTTCCCGATGTTATTATCACGGACCGTGAGCTTGCATTGATGAATGCTGTGGCCAAGAAATTTCCTGAAGCGCGTCATTTTCTTTGTACATTCCACATTGACCGGAATGTACTAGCCAACTGCAAGGGTGCATTTAAAGATGTCAAAAAATGGGAGGTATTCAACTCTCATGTCAACTATTTGTGGAGGTCCGATACCCAGGCCGACTTTGAAGAAGCTCTTGCTAAGTTCAAGTCCAAATTTCCGAAGAAGCTAGTGGATTACGTGTTGAATAGTTGGATTAACCCTTATAAAGAGAGGTTTGTAAGTGCTTGGACGAATGAATTTATGCACTTTGGCAACACCACAACCAACAGGTATGTTTATACTTTTGTCTTTATTTAAATTATTACTTTAATTTATAAGTTGCCTAACGTTTTAAATTTTCTCTGATCAGGGTCGAAAGCCATCACGCCGCGTTGAAAAGAATGCTCGGCAATTCATTAGGAAATTTTGAGACCTGTTGGGAGAAATGTCACACTCTATTCGAGGCTTGCCATGTTTCAATTAAAGCCTCCTTCGAAAAGAGTTTGAACGTTGCTCAACATAGGTTCTCCTCAAACGTTTTCAATTATTTACGAGGGGTGGTGTCGTTTGTGGCTCTACAAAAGATCTTTGATGAAATAAAGGTGATCAAATGACCCGGATTCGATCCTAAAGAGTGCCAACACATCTTGAGGAAGGTATACGGTTTGCCATGTGGTCATGAGATCGAGGAGTATGTTTACTGTGACAAACCGATACCCGTGAATGCCATTGATCCCTTTTGGAGGAAGTTGGATATGGAGCCTGCCCCAACCACCACATCGGTTGACCCCGTTCCCACCCACAACAAAAATCGCTTTGAAGATGCCGTAGACGACGTGGCTGAGGTTTATAAGAGCTTCTCTCAGGAGGAGCAACTCATCTTCTTAAAGCGTATGAGGGAGCTTGCAAACCCCGAGACTACGACTCTTATTGAGCCACCTCCTAAGGAAGACACTCGTGGTTGACCCAAAAAAAGGAAAGAAGAAGAAGAAGGCCGATGCGTCCACCAAACGTGAGCCTAGCCTATTTGAGCTTATAGAGAGTCAAGTTGCAAGTTGCTCGGTGGTACAAAAGGAGCAGACGGTCATCACTGTAGATAACTCGCTCTCATCCCCGTCCTTCCAAAAGAAATGGATTCCAAAAAAACAACTGGTAATTCTCAACCCTTGCATGTTTATTTTGGTGTTTTGGTGATGTGTAATATTTTTGGTGATTTTTGGTTGTAGATGTGTAATATTTTTGTGATTTGGTTGTCGATGGGTAATATTTTTGGTGATTTTGTTGTAGATGTGTAATATTTTGGTGATTTGGTTGTCGATGGGTAATATTTTTGTGATTTGGTTGTCGATGGGTAATATTTTGGTGATTTTGGTTGTAATATGCGTAGTTACCCCGTCGGCGTACCCGACAATCCCAAGGAATGGACTTCATCGGATATTTACCGATCCAGCATCAACCGTACATTATCGACATCAAGAACGTTAAGGGTGACGAACACTGCGGTTTTCGAGCAGTGGCTGGGCTTATGGGATTCGGTGAATATGAGTGGGCGAGGGTTCGGATGGACTTGATGAGCGAACTGTCCCGCAATCTAACGTTGTACAACAACGTGTTCTTGTTGAATGATTACGTCCATGTTGTGCTTGACAAATTGAATTGCTTTACGGAGTTTGCACATAAAAAACATTGGTTCGGGTTGCCGTATATGGGATATCTAGTGGCGTCACACTGTAATGTGGCGGTGGTGGTTCTTGATACCCGTCTATCCCTTACGTATCTGCCGTTCAACAAAGAACCTCCTCAAGAACCGAGGAGTATTTGGTTGGGATTAATTAATGAGAACCATTTCATCCAGGTATTTGATTGCATTGATTTAATGAATTTATTTACACGTATATGTTGCATATTTTATATATAACACATAAATCTCGAATGCGTGTAGGTTATGATGGGTGCTGGGCGCACTTTGCCCCCGGTAATTACTTCGTGGAAGCATGAGGGTCAACACATTTCAGACGGATGGAAAAATGCATATGCGTCCGGAGGAATTAATTAGATGATAGTGTATGGATGTAGTTACCATCTTTTTGTTAGTTTTTGTGGTTAGAAACTTTGGAATACTTTTGTCTTTTTGGTGTAATTTGTGTACAAATTGTCAACAAACAACATTTATAGATAATTTGTGTACAAATTCTTGATGTGTAATATTTTTGGAACATGTATACGGTTTCAACGTTACAATGGATGACTTGTGTAATTTAATTGCTCTATTTTTTGAATGGTTTATCGTGCTTGAATGAGCCACTACAATTGTGTTAAAAGTATAATATGGTGTATAAAACCTATAGTTGGTCGATTTTTTAACCCCAAAGTTTCTGTTACGGACTTTTTTTCGAACATTGGAGCTATGTTCGAAAAAAAGTACCAAACATTTGCCATATGTTTGAAAAAAAGTACCAAGCATTTGCCATATGTTCGAAAATTACTTCCGCGAGTTTTACTTGGTCGATTTTTTAACCCCAAAGTTTCTGTTACGGACTTTTTTTCGAACATTGGAGCTATGTTCGAAAAAAAGTACCAAACATTTGCCAAATGTTCGAAAATTACTTCCGCGAGTTTTACTTGGTCGATTTTTTAACCCCAAAGTTTCTGTTACGGACTTTTTTTCGAACATTGGAGCTATGTTCGAAAAAAAGTACCAAACATTTGCCAAATGTTCGAAAATTACTTCCGCGAGTTTTACTTGGTCGATTTTTTAACCCCAAAGTTTCTGTTACGGACTTTTTTTCGAACATTGGAGCTATGTTCGAAAAAAAGTACCAAACATTTGCCATATGTTCGAAAATTACCAAAGAATTGGTGCCATCTCTCAACGAAGGCTGTGAGAAGGTTCTTGTTTGAATACTTGTAGGCTGCACGTCTAACATGAATCAATTTAGATCCTCTTAAAAACCTCCGCCAATGGCGCCAATTCTTTTCATCGTCGAACTCCCAATTCAATAATTTGGTCACATGACAGTGACACTTCAACACATCTCGCTCCTCACCCAACCATATGAATTTGGCTACATGGTCTTGGAAGCTTTTGAGAAGGGGAGGTGCGATTACCAATGGCCGATCAATATTCACAACTCTTCTTTCTTTCTCTCCCTCATCATCTCCCTCCGCCTCTTCCTCTTCCTCTTCCTCGTCCTGTTCATCTCCCTCATCGTTGCCCTCATCCTTGTCTTGATCATCTACTTCCAGTTCTTGTAGAGTGGGCACCGGTTCTTGTAGAGTGGGCTCTTGAGGGTTGGCCTCTTATGGAGTGGGCTCTTGAGGAATTGCATCTTGTGGAATGGCCTCTTGAGGGTTGGCCTCTTGTGGATTGGGCTCTTGAGGAGCGGCCTCATCGCTAATATGTTGCTTCTTTTTCATGTTGGAAGCAGTCGGCTCGAGCTTTTATCGAGCTGAGCTCGGCTCTGCTCGATAACATTGGCGAGCTAAGAAACGAGCTCGGCTCGACTCGTTAAAGGGTCTAACGAGCCTAATGGAATTAAAAGAAAAAAAATTAGATATCGAGCCTAACAAGTCGAGCTCGAGCGGGCTCGTTAGTAAATCGAGTATCTAACAAGCTCGAGCTTGGCTCATTTAACGAACGAGCTGAGCCGAACTCGAGCCTTATCAAGCCGAGCCGAGCCGAGCTCACGAGCGGCTCGGTTCGTGTAACAACCCTAAGGAGTATATGCACAACTTATATTATTAATAATATTATATGATATAAAAAGCGTCACCATATTTGGTAGTTAAATTAGTTATAAACATTTTTTCATGACGTGACAAAGCGTAAAGAAAACACATCATCGTTCTGACGTCTCTAATGCACAGCATTCTGACGTCGGTTAGCATCACCAAATAGTGATACTATGATGCATAAAAGCATCACTAAATAAGGTGGTTAAGTTAGTTATAACTTTTTCGTGACGCAAGAAAACGTCTCTACAACACATCATTGTGATATCGGTTAGCGTCACCAAATAGTGATACTATGATGCAAAAGGTGTCACTAAATGAGGTGGTTAAGTTATTATAAGTTTTTGGGTCGCGCGAAAGCATCACTAAAGCACAGCATCGTGATATAAGTAGTGTTACGAAAAAGTGTCATTATGACGCATATAAGCATCACAATGAACATCTTAGGTGACGCTTTTCAGGCGTCACGATAATAAATATAGTAACGCCAAATCAGGTGACGCTTGGACACTATAGCAAAAGTGTCACTACGAGATACTTTCGGTGACATTTCCGAGCGACTGTACATACCATTTTTGTTGTAGTGTCCGGTCCGGTCTCCGGTCCACCCATTTGGGTGGATTCCGGTCCCGGTCCGGTCCGGTTTTGGACCAGTGCACACACCTACTCCAAAGACCCATTACAGAAACATGAATTTTTTATTCTGTATAATAGAATATCTCACACAGTAATACTTAAAAACACTTAGATTATGGATACAAGAAACGGTTTGTGAATCAATTCATATGATCGTATTCTGGCTATGAGAATCACAATACGTACATGAAATTTAACTAGATTCGAGATATATTTCATAAAATTACAAATTATGAGGTTGGTAATTTTAATTTCTATGTAAAATGGAATTATTCACTCGTCATCCCATCCTCATGCGTGGTTACTTGACGGGTTCAGACAACCAAACTTTACAGGAGTGAGAATATGTAAGCAGACAGTTGAGAAATTCCAAACTAACATTAAAATAGTTGGACAGCGAGAGTAATTTATTGAAAAATTGCTAGTCAACTCCAAAGTAGTATATGTTACACCCAGTCAAAGAAGTCAATCTTTGACAAGTCAATCCTAGTCACGAGCTTGCGTGGCGACGACTAGTCAACCAAGTCGTGCGACGACTAGTCAACAATCTGAAGAAAATGTAATTGAGTGTGCTCGCCCAAAGATGTTGGCGAGCACATGTTTAGCTAGGTTAGAAGAGAAGTGTTAAGCCTTGGGAGAGAATATGGAGCGTGGTCGGCACGGCTAGTGCGACCACCATCCATTAAGATGACCGGACGACCAGGTCCTCCGGCGACCACCGTGGCCCAGCTCCTCGGCAGCTCGGGCGAGGACGACCACCAGAGGCGGTTTAGCATTAAATGCTGTGTCCCATCACCTTTTCGGGCAGAAACGCAGGTCCTGTGGTAGTTAGCCACGTGTAAAGGCCGGGTTGCCCAAAAAACTAGTATATAATGCCTAGAAGGCTCATTTGTAAAGATTAAGTTACAATTTCCTACAATCACCCAACCTAAAGCAATAAACTCTCACAAGCTCAAAGCTTTAGCTTCTCTAAGAAGCTACTTTCTTGTGTTCTTATTGTTCTTCATACTTTTCATCATAAATCATCATACTAATACATATTAACACGTAATAAACTCCGATCATCATATATGTTTGTTTAGTGCTATCGAAAAGCCCACATCCAAATCAACTCTACAAAAGCACTTACAACATTTGGCGCTAGAAGGAGGGGACCTTTTACGTGTTCTTCGTCAAAGTTTCAACCGATCATCGAACGATCGGTTCGTAAACTCCTTATTTCAGGTTTTAATCCGTCGAAGGGTTTAGAATTTAATCTACGTATTACATACGTATTTTCGTTATTTTCGTGTTCTTAAATATTTGTAATATTTAGGCATATTTTGGATTTTGATCTCCTTGTTTCTCTGTTTCTAGCACTTGTCTGTGGCTATTTTTCACAAATTCGTAGTTTTAGCACGTTCTTCTGTGTAAGAACTCGAATCTTGTGTTTTTTATCTTCATAGTCTAGAACAGTTTCTTATCTTTGTAACCGATCACCAGAAATCACTATCAGAGATGTCTCATCACACTGAACGTGATGGAGTTCCGCCTCCTGGAGGGAACGAACCCCCTCCACTGGCTCCGGCCAATCAAAACGCCAACATAAATCTCAAGGAGATTTTAAACGATCCACAACATCTAAGGGACTTTACTGACTACCTCAACGAGAAGAGGAGAAAAAACGAGGCGATGGAACTCGAGAAAGCCAAGGATCTAGCTTTTGATAAAGCTCGAAAGGCCAAGGGCAATATCGAGGACGAGCACTCATATCACTCGTACTCGGTACGTCCCCGCGACAAAGGCAAGGAGAAAGCCCGCGACCACTCCCACCATAGTCACACGGGAGACTCGCGAAATTCAGTTTTTTACCGGATGGCCGACAAGGGCGGAAGATATCCTCGCCCGATAAATTTCAATGTTGATGGTCGACCAGACAAGGCCGACCACAGAAAAAACAATCAAGGAGATAGGATCTCCACCCTCGATCAGGTAGGGGATAAGCGAGCACCGGGGAAAAGCTACCACAGTTATCGGCCTGAGAGATCACTCCATCACTCGCCCGAGCGATCACGCCGGAACCGATCTGATCGGCCGGCTACATCGCACCGAAGCCAACGTGACGAGCACGTTGTGCCTCTACCTCACACTGCCGAAGAGGGGCAGATTGCACAGTTCGCTGAAATACAGAAGCATTTGAAGCTTGAGGTTGAAAACTTGCGAGCAGAGGTGGCCGCATCAAAGCGAGGAAATATCCCGACGATCACTCTGCAAATCTCGCCCCTGAACATCATGGTCCTCACCGCCCCCATTCAAAGAAAGATCCAAATGCCGTCAATGGCGGCGTATGATGGCACGTCCGACCCTAGGGTGCACTTGTCAAAGTACTCCAATTATATGGCCTCAATCGGGGCAACAGAGGCCACACAGTGCAGAAACTTCTCCTTGACTTTAGGAGACCGGGCCCATCATTGGTACACAACTTTGGGAGCCGGATCAATAAGCTCCTTCATCGAGTTGGGGCAACAATTTCTGACCTATTACGGGTCCATTGCTGCTCGCCCAACATCCAAGCAGCGTTTGGCGAACGTTCGCCAAAGCCCAACTGAGTCAGCGAAAGACTTTATCGAGCGCTTCGATAGGTTGGTAATCGATGGGGAGGCCGTGAATGATGAAACCAAGCTGATCTCAGCCGTTTCAGGTCTAAGAATAGGTTCCAAGCTCTGGGAATCCATGCACACACTCTTCCCGGAATCTTATGCAGATTTTCGGAACAGGGCAGGCAATATCATTCAGATGGAGGAAATTTTGGACACCGCCAAGGCTAACGAGCAGCCTGAGGCGGCCAATAAGGTGTGGCCAAAAAAGAATTTTACAACTGGGGAGCCCTCTCAGCCAAAAAGGGTGGTAAATCAAGGGAACAATGCTCGTCCGTCAACCTTTAAAGCTTTTGAAGAAGCACCGGAGATCACTCAGTTCAAGGAGACCCTTAAAATTGACCCGAGGTTCATCCTCGATGCACTCAAAGGAAGGCACTTGCTACCCCCGGCGAAGCCGATGCACACGAATGAGAACAACTTGGATTGAAATAAATTCTTCAACTATCACAATTCCATCGGCCATCACACCAACGGGTGCCGAGATCTGATGAAAAATTTGTACAAGCTGTACGTGGATGGCAAGCTCGCCGAGTTTATCAAGCCCATGGGTGGGAATGACAACCACCGCGGGAAGAAGCGTCGCGATGACGGCGAGGGCGACCAGGATCTGCGCCAACAGATCAATCGCCAAAAGATACTCCCCCCAATTCCGAATGGTCCTCTAGGCGACATCGATTTTGTGGGCGGAGAGTTTTATGTGATAGAGGGTCCCCTTGGGGGCACCCATTTTGGAAATGCTCTATCTGTTCGTCGACAACAGAGCGAGATGCGAGCACTCAATAATGTTCATCAAGTGTACGTTGTCCCGGCTGCCGAGAAGCCCTTATCCCACCTAGTCCTGTTCACGGACGACGACCTCAACGGCGTGGTGCAACCAAATAACGATGCTTTGGTTGTTATCAGGAAAATCATGGGAACAAATGTCCATCGCCTGATGGTCGACACTGGAGCATACACCAATGTCCTATTCAAGCATACTTTGGATGCCCTCGGTGGATATGCTGAATATATCGAGCCGTGTGACGATATAATAGTGGGTTTCAGTGACACCCGCTCCCTTCCGTTGGGAAGGATTAGGCTATTACTAGAGCTGGCGTCGACGAAAGAGCCAGCGATGCACTACACGAGGCAGCTCGACTTCATGATCGTCGACATGCCGTCTTCATACAATGCTTTTCTCGGCCGACCTTTCTTCGACGAGTTCAAGGCGGCCGCCTCTACTTACTACTATTGTATTAAGTTTCCGAGCCCGGCGGGAGTTATAACCGTCAAGGGTGATCAGGTGCGGGCGAGGGAGTATCTCGTCCGTTTATTTAAGCGCCATTCTAAAGAAGCTCCGATGGTTGGAAAGTATACCATGTGTCCTAACAAAGAAACAAACTTGAACTACTTGGAGGGATTTCCCAACAAGTATCGAAAAATAGAAATTGGGGAGTCAAGTCAGATTCATGACGACCACCAAGTGGAGGTGGACGAGCACACCCCAATGGAGATTGACGAGCACGGTCAGATTGAAATGGGTGAACAGCCTCCTGGGATGATTGACGACCAGGTTCCAGAACTGATCATTCCAGATCTGGAGCCTAGGCTAGGTTTTGAGCCAGAGTTCGGAATCGGGATCCTCGTTGGAAATAACCCAAAGAACGGGCAACTCCAGAAGAGGACCTTGAAACCATTCACCTAAATGATGCTCGTCCAGAACTTGAAGTGTTCATAGGGTCAAATTTGCTAGAACAATTGAGGGCAGAAATGATCGCTTTTTTGAAAGAAAACATCGGGGCATTCACATGGTCGCACGAAGACAGGGTGGGCATCGACATGGATCATGCCTGCCATAGATTAAACATTGATCCGACGATAAGACACATCACCCATAAATGAAGAAAATTTGGGCCTTATAAGTATGCGGCTATGGCGGTCGAAGTAAAAAAGTTGATCGACAACAAGTTAATCGAGAAAGCTGGAACTGATCCCGAGTGGTTGGCGAATCCAGTGCTCGTCCGAAAGACGACCAGGTCGTGGTGACTGTGTATAGACTTCATAGATCTAAATGATGCTTGTCCCAAAGATCATTTTCCGATGCCCCAAATCGATCATCTGGTAGATAATACAGCGGGGCACGAAATGCTTATGGATGCTTTCGCGGGATACCATCAGATTGCGATGCATCCCGACGACCAGAGACATACAGCTTTCATGACGGCGACCGACATGTACAACTAGAAGAGAATGCCTTTCGGTTTGAAAAACGCGGGGGCAACGTACCAAAGACTGGTAAACAAAATGTTCGAGAAACACATCGGTGAGATGGTGGAGGTCTATATCGACGACATCGTCGTCAAGAGTTTGCGGAAAGAAGATCACCTACACCACCTCGCCATGACATTCGATATTCTGAAAGAGTATAATATGAAGTTAAATCTGAAGAAATGCAGTTTTGGAGTTGGCTCCGGAAAATTTATAGGGCACTTGGTTAGCCAGAGGGGCATCGAGGCGAATCCTACAAAAATTCAAGCAGTCATCGACATGCAAAGGCCGAGAAATGTAAAAGAATTACAGAGGTTGACAGGATGCCTAGCATCGCTCAACAGATTTATCACACGAACGGGTGATCGTTGCAAGCCTTTTTTCGATGCTTTAAAAAAGGGAAGGTTCGAATGGACCGATGAGTGCGAGAAAGCTTTCGAGAAGCTGAAAGAATATCTATCGGATCCAAAGGTCCTATCTAAGCCAATCCCGGGCGAAATTTTATACTTGTAATTGGCGGCCACTGACTGTGCGATCAGTTCAGTACTCGTCCGAGCAGAAGGGAGCACTCATTTGCCAATATACTATGTGAGTCAGTCACTGAGAGATGCCGAGTTGAGATACACTCTGATGGAAAAATTGGCCTATGCTTTGGTCATGAGCGTGAGAAAGCTAAGACAGTACCTGTTCAACCACGAAGTGTTCGTCCTTACAACTTTTCCTTTGCGACGAGCACTACATCGGTCGGATACCACTGGAAGACTTTTGAAGTGGTCGGTGGATATCTGCCAATTCGGGCTCACCTATGCACCTAGAACGGCGATCAAGGGGCAAGTGTTGGCAGAATTCATAGTGGAACTCACTTTCCCAAATGATTTAGACAAGGAAATCGAACTTCCTTGGTCTTTGTTCGTTGACGGCTCATCGACGAACACCAAAGCAGGGGCAGGAATCGTCCTCACCAGCCCGTCCGGACAAACTTTAGCTTCAGCAATCGAGTTCGAGTATCAGGCGACCAACAATGAGGCAGAGTACGAGGCTCTGGTCGCTGGAATCAAGATGGCAATAGCCGTGGGTGCCAGAAAACTGAAAAAAATTTCTGACTCTCAACTAGTGGTATGTCAAATTACAGGCGAGTACGAGGCTCGCGGCGACCAGATGTCGAAATATCAAGACTTAGTGAAAGGATTACTCGAGCAATTCGATCAAATCCACATCGAGCAAATCCCTAGGGAGGAGAATACGCAAGTAGACGCTTTAGCTCGACTGGCCACTTCAGAGGGGGAGGCAATATTTTCAAAAGCGACGATCACTAAGCTTTCTTCCCCGTCAGTGAGTAGAAGTCAAATTTTGCAGGTTGAAGCAACCAGCGACGAGGACTGGATGACGCCGATCACGAAGTATATCAAGACCGGCGAGCTCCCGGCAGATAAAGTAAAGGCGACCAGACTACAACTCAGGTCGGCCAGATACACTATTTTTGGCGACCAGCTGTACAAACGAGGGTTTTTAATGCCTTTGTTAAAATGCCTCAGAGAAGATCAAGCGAAGATCGTCATGCATGAAATCCACGACGGAGTATGTGGAAATCACACAGGGGGCAAGCACTCGCTCTAAAGATAATGAGACAAGGTTACTTTTGGCCTACCCTGAAGAAGGACGCAATCCACCACGCGCAGACGTGCAAGAGATGTCAAGCCTTCGCTCCCGCCATACACTCACCACCAGACGAGCTCACCTCGGTGTATAATTCTTGGCCTTTCGCAAAGTGGGGGATCGACATCATCGGACCTTTTCCACCAGCTGCGGGGGGAGTAACGTTCGTCGTTGTAGCAGTCGACTACTTCACTAAATGTACGGAGGCAAAGGCGCTGAAGACCATCACATCAGCCCAAATGACAAACTTCATTTGGAAAAATATAATTTGCAGGTTTGGCCTACCACGAGCTATCGTGACGGACAACGGACGACAGTTCAACAGTCAAGACATGCTGGAGTTCTGCTCAAAATGGAACATCAAGAAGCTATTCTCAACGCCCTATCATCCACAATCGAATGGTCAAGTAGAGGCCATAAATAAAATAATCAAGCACACACTGAAGGCAAAGCCTGAAGGATTGAAGGGCAAATGGGCGGACGAGCTCCACATGGTTCTGTGGGCATATCGGACGACCACGAGAAATTCTACAGGTGAAACTCTGTTCGCGCTCGCGTTCGGAACAGAGGCTGTCATACCAGCAGAAGGACAGGTCGCTACCTTCCGAGTGGCAAATTATGACGAGCAGTTGAACAACGACGCACAACTCGCCGACTTGGACTTCCTTGAAGAGCGAAGACTTACAGCGGACGAGAAGAATGTGGTCTACAAACAAAGGTCAGAACGCTACTACAACACCAAAGTACGTGCTCGGCAATTTACTATTGGCCAACTCGTACTTCGACGGGCGACAGAGCAGTCCATAGGCATACTTGGCCCGACTTGGGAGGGCCCGTACCGTATAACACGCACGCATTCAAACGTATCGTACGAGCTAGAAGATCTCGACGGCAAGCCAAGCAAGTACCCGTGGAACGCGATCAAGCTCAAGAAATATTATCAGTAAGTATTCAATTTCGTACATTTGTATAGTTTAAATCTAGTTTCATTTCAATGCAGGTCAATTTCTAAAGTTTAATCAAGTGTTAGACAAATTTTAGAGTTTTTTAGATAAGGCTCTACATAGCCAACTAGAAACGAGTTCAACCGACGAATGGTTAACTCTAAACACATACGGACGTAAACCAACAAAGGGTAGAGGTCCGGAAACGAGCTCAACCATCGAATGGTTAACTCTAAAAAAGACAAGTACTCGTTCTTAAAGATACTTGCAAAATAGTGACGAAGACGATCACTATTTAAAAAATAAACGAGTTCAACCGTCGAATGGTTAACTCTAAAAAAGACAAGTACTCGTTCTTAAAGATACTTGCAAAATAGTGACGAAGACGATCACTATTTAAAAAACAAACGAGTTCAACCGTCGAATGGTTAACTCTAAAAAAGACAAGTACTCGTTCTTAAAGATACTTGCAAATCAGTGACGACGACGATCACTATTTAAACCGATTTGCAAAACAGTGACGAGGACGATCACTATAAAACATAAACGAGCACAAACCAACGAAAGGTTTAACTCCACATAATAACATAAATTGCAAGAAAGTGACAAAGACGATCACTACAAAATGAACACATCATAAGCAAAAAAGTTCATATCAAAAAAACCTTAATAGGCTGAGATTACAAAAGAGGCCTCTAAGGCCAAACACTACAAAAAGGCCCTAGTGGCCGAGCAGTTACAAAGTAAAAGGAAGAGAGAAGTCGCCGAGCAGATTTAAGGTTGATCTCCAACTTCTGCAGCCTCTTCTTCAGCCGGAGCATCTTGCTCGCTAGTATCCACCACCTCGATAGGAGCACTTTACTCGCCCCCTTGGACCGGTGGGAGTTCAGGCGGACTCTCAAAATAAACTTTCATCGCCAAGAGGCGAGGAAACATGAGACCCATGTTCACCAGGTCGAGCAGAGGGGGGATAGAGCCTTCTGTAGGTTCTTCTTCCACGAGAAGATTGTCGATAAACCGCCGAACGGGGTCACGTCCACCTCTGGATGATTTTCTTTGAAGTGTCGGACGAGCTCGTGGGCAGTGAGACCTACTGCGTAAGCAGCCCCAGATTCAGCGAGGAAAACTTTATCATCCCGCTCTTTCTTCACGGCGACCAGCTCTCGCCCAAGAGAAGCCAACTCGTCCTCGGCAGTTATGAGACGGGATTGCAGAGTGGCTGCCTCTTCGCGAGCAGTAGCGAGCTCGCTGGACATCTTGATCTTCTCATCCTCGGCAACTTTGAGGCGAGCACGGAGGTCTTCGATCATTTGAAGATCCTCTTGATCTTTCTTCCGAACGGCTGCAAGTTGGGCCTCGGAGTCGGCCACCTTTTTCTCAAGACCAGTGTTAGCCTGGGTCAGCCGGGCGATCGCCACATCCTTCTCTTCATTGCCTTTTCGAAGATTGTGGATTTGAAGGGAAAGTTGCTCGGCCACGTAAACTTGGCGACTAGCGCTGATGGCGATCAGTCTCGCGTTCTCGGCAGAATTTTGACCGTCGACCTCCTAGACGTATCTTGTAGTTAGCGATCGGGGCAAATTCTTCATTGCCCGGATCGCAACCTGGCCCAGCACGTCGTTGTTGGTCGGGTCCCACGACCGGTAGTAGTTGAGAAGATCTTCATTGAAGGGATCGGGACACGGGTGCTCGGCAACCTTGATAAAGAACAAAAGAATCAGAAAAGGATACTTCAAGTATTCAAAGGCATTTTTTGAGGAAATCTTACTTGGCAACCCGAGCGGCATTCCAGCCGAGTAAAGTGATGTCCTCGGGGGCCCTCTGCTCGGCCAACGAGCTCGTAGCAACCTCTCGCGATTGTTTGGTTTTGCAAGCAGGGGATGGCCTTTTGGGGGGTGGCGAATTCCCCCTCGGCGGGGATCTCCTCGGAGAGATTCTCTGCTCGGCAGCAGGAGGGCGATGACCCCCTCGGGCCGTTTTAGCAGTTTTCTTGGGGGGAACCTCTGTGGTCTCCGCCCGGTCTTTCCTTTTATTGGTACCCTCGACGATATCGCGCTCGCGACTGATCATCGCAGCACGCAGGGTTCGGTTCACCATCACTTCTTGAAGTTCGACAGTAGGAGGAAGATAGGTGATGACTTTCGCAGGAACCACTACTAAAAACGAAGAGTCAGTTTCTTGAGAAGAAGAGATTCACTAAAAACTTAGAAATATTTTGATACCTGGAGGAAATTCTCGTGTGATATGATGAGGAGGTACTCGAAGGCCTGCTCGCTCTCGCATACACTCCCGATTCAGAAAGCGGCAAGATCTCTCCAAGTAGCGACGACGAGCGACGTAGCAGATGTGATATTGAAATAAGGGCGATAGACGGTGCTCGGCGGTCTTCGCGCGAACAGTTTCACCTACAAAAGCGAGGAGTTATTCAGTATAGACAAGAACGAGCACAAATCAAAAGACTTACCACGAATTCTTCGGTATTCAGTCGCGATGGGAATGCGATCAGAGGACCCATCGTGCTTCACGACACTCTTCCAGTCCCCGGCAACCCACCACCAGTTGGTCTTCCATCTCGGATTTTGTTGGGAACCCCTTCAACCGACTTGAAGCGATCGCGACCTTTCACGTAGCACCAGCCCTTGCCCACCTTCTTTCCGGCTTCGGCCGCCTGAAGGAGATAGTTTATCTCTCGTGGACTGAGCCAGGTATGTCGACAACCATTCTCGACGTCCTCCAGACCGAACACTGTGAGGAGTCCGATTATGTTTGACCATCCGTTCGGCAACACTTGAGAAGGTGCCACCCCAAGGAAGTGTAAAAAGTTAGTAATTCCGGGGTGCAGTGGGAACCTCAGCCCGGCCACCATCATGCCAACATTCACGGCGACCATCCCTTCAGGAGGCTGGTCGGCCCTCTCGTCTTCTCGCGGAACGAAGAAGCAAACGTCTTGAGGCAGTTGGTATTTTTCCGAGAATTTGCTAGTTGGGCCGAGGAGACGGTGCTCGCATATTCACTGGCCGCATACTCCGATTTGTATGCTTCTCGGTATGTGCGAGGAATCTCTCTAGGTGGGTACTCGCAAGTATATTGATAATATGTTTCCCTCGAGAGCTCGTCCCCGTCCAGTTCTTCCCGCCCGCTCATAATA
Source organism: Galeopsis tetrahit (assembly GCA_963675135.1). Lineage (NCBI taxonomy): Eukaryota > Viridiplantae > Streptophyta > Magnoliopsida > Lamiales > Lamiaceae > Galeopsis > Galeopsis tetrahit. The sequence goes on from OY776127.1 coordinate 34,806,545, forward strand.
TCTTTGATGCTCGCCGCGTAGCGAGCAATCTCTTCATACTTCTCGGTATGTGCGAGGAATCTCTCTAGCTGGGTCAATCTGCTCGCCCGTTTCCACATTCAAGTCCGGGTCGCCCAGATCTGAGTCGACCTCCTCGACATCGTCATTGGCGTTATTGCTGGCATCCTCCCTTGCAGACTCATCGGTCTCATTGGTGACCGATACGTCGACCACCTCTAGCATTTTCTCCCAACTGTCGGACGGAAGGTTGGGGATTCCTACACTAAGGGGGTTGGGCGAGTGCACGCCAGAATCCGAGGAAAACACCCTCTCTACTAGGTCCCGACAAGGACTCTCGCTGGAACGTCCAACACCACCATCCAACGGCGTCGAGCCACCACCGGAGCCACCACCAACTTCCATTTTTTCTATAGAAATGGGGGAAAAAGAAAAGTTCTAGAGAAGAAATGTGAGTTATTTACCTTTTTACCGATCGGAAACCACACCAAGTAGCCGGAAAAGCTCGAAGAACTTGCTTGGAAGAAGGCTCGAGAAGGAGTTCGTAAATCGCAAAGAGTGGAAATTGATTTCAAGAGAAGTGAGGTCCTATTTATAGGGAAAACTATTCGGGGACCAATGTGAAAACAACGGGGTCAATTTTGCAAATTTCCAAAAATTCTGGGGTCATCCCCGAAATCGAGGCGGGAAAGTGGGCGTCACGCGCGACCTTTGAGGTCGGCACGCGCCCACGCGCCAAATTTCAAATTTTCGGGCGCCGATCACGTGCCTGACACATGTCACATCCTTTCGTCATTAGAACGCTTCGGAAAGCGTGCTCGACGCGAGAAACGAGGCGACCGCCTCCAACTTTCGTCATCAAGATTCTAATTTGATTTGTTTATCGAAGACAAGTCCGAAGTCCGAGAGGACGATCACACTGCTCGCCTTACTATTCTACGAACACGAAGAAAGGCGATCAGGGGGCAAATGTTACACCCAGTCAAAGAAGTCAATCTTTGACAAGTCAATCCTAGTCACCAGCTTGCGTGGCGACGACTAGTCAACCAAGTCGTGCGACGACTAGTCAATAATTTGAAGAAAATGTAATTGAGTGTGCTCGCCCAAAGATGTTGGCGAGCACATGTTTAGCTAGGTTAGAAGAGAAGTGTTAAGCCTTGGGAGAGAATATGGAGCGTGGTCGGCACGACTAGTGCGACCACCATCCATAAAGATGACTGGACGACCAGGTCCTCCGACGACCACCGTGGCCCAGCTCCTCGGCAGCTCGGGCGAGGACGACCACCAGACGCGGTTTAGCATTAAATGCTGCGTCCCATCACCTTTTCGGGCAGAAACGCAGGTCCTGTGGTAGTTTGCCACGTGTAAAGGCCGGCTGCCCAAAAAACTAGTATATAATGCCTAGAAGGCTCATTTGTAAAGATTAATTTACAATTTCCTACAATCACCCAACCCAAAGCAATAAACACTCCCAAGCTCAAAGCTCTAGCTTCTCTGAGAAGCTACTTTCTTGTGTTCTTATTGTTCTTCATACTTTTCATCATAAATCATCATACTAATACATATTAACACGTAATAAACTCCGATCATCATATATGTTTGTTTAGTGCTATCGAAAAGCCCACATCCAAATCAACTCTACAAAAGCACGTACAACAGTATATATCTAACTAATAGTCCATGCGACTTAATCCTAACAGCCAAAATGTCCATCTTCTTCCTCCTCCTCCTCTTCATTTCAGTGGGAGCAGTCGCAGATGATTGCACCCCTAGCAGAAACCGATGCGGAAAACACAGTCCGCCCATCCGGTTCCCTTTTCGGTTCAAAGAGCAACCCGAACACTGCGGGTTCCCCGGTTTCGACGTCCACTGCGACGAAACGAACCACAACACTCTGCTTCTCTTACCTGATTCACTAAACCTCACAGTCAACAAAATCGATTACGGGTCACGGAAACTCCGGCTATCCGACCCGAATGAGTGCCTCCCACAAAAGCTTCCGGATCTGAATCTATCCGGGTCGCCCTTCAACTTCGTGAGAGATTACATATCGGATTATATCCTCTTCAATTGTTCTTCTCTGAACAGAGATTACAATGACCCAATCCCCTGTTTGAGTGATTCAAGCTTCGAAATCTACCCGGTTAAAAACAGCGTCTATATGGATTCATTTTCTCTGACTTCTTGCACCAGATTTCAGAACATTTCGTTTGTTCCGAGTGATGTGTTTCCTGGAAACGAGCTGTATTTGAACTGGTCCACTACACCTAATTGTGCAGTTGATTGTGAAGCAAAAGGCAGAGGATGTGCCTTCATTAATCTTACTACTCATCAAACCAAATGTATCAACAACACAGATATTAATCAAAAAGGTAAATACTCTCTCCTAAAGTGTGTGCTAGTTTCTTTTTTCTTTCTCCCAAGTTTGTTTCATAGTTTACTATTTGTGTCTAGTTTAAAGATAGAGTTATTTATTAGTATTAAAGAAAATAAAGTAGAGAGTATAAAATTCTTTTAAGTAATTAAATATTGTAAGTAATAAAGTAATGATACGTTTGAAGAGTATAGTTTTGAAATGAAAAATTAATTTATTGTTAAATTAAAAAATGATGAATCTAATTTTGATCGTCCATTTTTTTTAAATGATGAATGTAAAATGGGATGAAGGGAGTATGTTTTAAGAAATATTATTTGTTTTTATAAAATAAAGTAGACAATTGATAAAGTATGTGTGTTATAGATTTAAAAAAAAACTTATGTGAACAGCGAAAAAAAGAAAATAGACATGTGAAGAAAATATACATCACTTATTTTCCCACATATATTAGTTCGATACAGTATACCAACTATTTCGAACTATACCGATATCATATCGATAATTTCGATATTGAAAAAATTCATACTGATACCGTACCGAAATTTTTTGGTATACCGATTCATACCGAAAATATTGAACCATCATTTCATACTGAAATACCAGTATATCAATTCATACCGAAAATATTGAAGTATCGTTTTATACTAAAATTAATTATTTAAGGTTATTTTATTTACGTTTTAATGTTTTAAGTTATTTTAATTTAAAAAATAATATTAAATTATTATTTTATTAATGTTTCGGTATACCGTTTCATGCCGAAAGAATTTCAGTATACTAAAATACCGCGGTATGATTATTTTCCATATCGTTATCGTACCGAAATTATTGGTATACCAAAAATTTCAATAATTTCGATATATTTTTGGTACGAAAAACTCGGTATACCGAAATTTCGGTATATTTTCCCATCCCTACATATGAATACAAGTTACTCCCTCCATCTGAACTTAGATTCAACATTTGTTAAAAATAGATATCCCAAATTAGATTCAACATTTTTTTATTGGACAATAAAACACAATTTTTATTATAAATTATACCATTCATAAACTCTTAAAATTACATTACATGTCATTACTTTGTTAATCACAATATTTTATTATTTATTTTATTGCTTAAAAGACTTTTATACACCTTAATTTATCTCCTTTAATATTAATAAATAATTTTCGCATAGTATTAAACTATGCGTATGTTGAATCAAAATAGGGACGGATGAACTATTACAATTGTTATAACATTAAATTTTGACTTTATTTTCCTATTTTGTTCTCGTAGAGCTGTCAAACGAATCGAGCTGCTCGTGAGCTCAGCTCGACTCGTTTGTTAAATGAGCCGAGCTCGAGCTCGTTAGATACTCGATTTACTAACGAGCCGACTCGAGCTCGAATCGTTAGACTCGATATCTATTTTTTTTCTTATAATTTCATTAGGCTCGGCTCGATCGATAGGCTCGTTAATTAACGAGTCGAGCAGAGCTCGGCCCAATAAAAGCTTGAATCGAGCTCGGACTTCTAGTACTCAGCTCGACTGGAATAATAAATCTATGTAAAAGTTGTTTTAAAAGTTACTATCTAGTTCTAAAATTTATGGTCGACCACGTTCATAATTAATTGGGTCAACCATTTGTGTAATCATTTAATTTAATATTTTGCTCGAACAAAGTTTGACGCATACTCGTATCAAATTTAAAAGCATGTTGAAGCTCACAATCACAAATCAAGAGTCGAATATATATAACTAGCTTGTTTTATTTTTACTCTGGCCTGCTTGTACGTATAAGAAACATAATATATACTTTTGTTGTGTTTGATTACGTACAGGATTTACTACATTAATGAAGGATCACCTAAAAGTAACCATTCCTCTAGGTTCGTTGCTTGCGGTAATAACGGTTTTAGGTATGATTTTCGGTATCGTAATGTTCATAAAAATCCGAGAGAATCAAAAGAAAATGGAGAAGTTTCTAGAAGATTACCGAGGCCTGAAGCCGACAAGATTCTTGTACTTGGATATAAGAAGTATCACAAACGGGTTTAGTGAAAAAGTAGGCGAAGGAGGGTACGGAATAGTGTACAAGGGGAAGTTAACAAGCGAGATAAGCGTAGCGGTAAAGGTTCTAAACAACACCAAAGAAAATGGTGGCGAGGAGTTTGTGAACGAAGTAAGCACGATGGGGCGTATTCATCACGTAAACGTGGTGCGTTTGGTCGGATTCTGCGCGGAAGGGTTCAGAAGGGTTCTCGTTTATGAGTTTCTCCCCCAACGACTCCCTAAAGAAGTTTATCTTTCAAACGTCGGAGTCGAAACTTGGTTGGGAGAAGCTTCATGAAATTGCGCTTGGAATCGCCAAAGGGATCGAGTATTTGCACGCGGGGTGTGATCGACAAATCCTGCATATTGACATCAAGCCTCATAATATTATTTTGGACGAAAATTTGGTTCCTAAGATATGTGATTTTGAGCTGGCTAAGAGCAAAGTGGGGTGACAATGACTGCTGCTAGGGGCACCATGGGGTAAGTTAAAATATATATTCTTTCGTTCCACAATTGTTTGCATATATATATACCCTAAAAAATATCATTACGTTTACACTCAATTCAAAACATAAATAAACCATAAATCATAAATATAATAAAATGAAATCTTAAACAATTTAAAAATCTAATATATCCATTAGGTACATTGCACCTGAGGTGTTGTCAAGGACGTTTGGGAAGGTGTCGTATAAGTCAGATGTTTATAGTTTCGGGATGTTGTTACTTGAAATGGTGGGAGGGAGGAAGAACATCGATACGAAGGTGGTGAACAATAGTCAGGTGTACTTTCTGCAGTGGATTTTTAATCATTTGAATCTAGGAGATGAGTTGTGGTTGAAGGCACAAAATGAGGATTCTGAAAGTGGTGATGATAATACTGGAAGGAAGCTTACAATTGTTGGATTGTCCTGCATTCAGTGGAATCCGAACGATCGCCCCTCGATGAAAGACGTGGTTCAGATGTTGGAAGGAGATGGAACCGATCTCGTTATGCCTCCCAATCCGTTTTCGGAGGGAAGTGTGGCATGTCTTTTCAAAAGACATTTTCAAGCGGAGTTGCCTATCGTATTGGAAATTGATGAGTGACGAAGGTTTGTACTATCAAATATAACTACAGTTAAACTTCTTTAAATTAATAACTTGCACCATGAAATTTTATTAATTTAAAGAGGTATTAATTTATCGATAAATTAATATTTATTAATTAAAAGAGAGATTTTTTGAATTCATCAAATTTAGTACATATGTATTAAAAATAAATGAATTCATAAATGTTTCATTGATTATATTCATGCATATCAACCAATTCTTTGTAACTAATTAAATATATTCATTGTATACATGTTTCAATTAATTAGTTGCACTTAAACATATTCATGCATGATGAAGGAAATATATACTATATAAATCTCAATATAGAAATAAAATAATTCATAACACCCAACATGTCTTCTCATTTAAAAGGCATCGCAAAATCATCCATGAATGATCAAATGCGTAAAGCATTATGTGAGTATAAGAGAGATCATCCCACATGCACTCAAAAAGATTTACAAGAGTGGATTGATGAAAAATATGCAAACCCACGTTGCTTCAAATTTGATGCTTTGTGCGCGACAACAACTCTTCACAATTTTTTGTTGCTGCTAGAGAACTCGACACCAGAACTCTTGGCTGCAATTAAAAAAGTTAGGGATGAAATTCAATTAGATTTAAATTTTAAGAAAAATCAAGTAACAATAGATTCATATTTTAGAAAATTACCATAATATTTATAATTGTAATATTTATGAATTATTAATTTAGAGTTTTAATGGGACCTAATATTTATAAAAGGATTTTCCGAAAAATTATTATCTTATTATCTTATCGAATTTGATGTTTTTTTACAAAGGCCCAAGTCGGGACCAGAAGATTTTATTATTTTAGAGAGGTTATTAATTTATAGAGTATTAATTTATAGAAGTTTTACTGTAACTATAAAGCGAGTATATAAAATAATTACGTGGGTAACTAATAGACGGACCCATCCTATTTACTTGTGTTGAGCTCATGAAATTGTTAATTATTAACTTTCTTGGAATGGTTCGATCATATATGTACAATTCAAATAACAATCAACTCCTATGATTTCTCCTAGTACTTGTTGTCATCTTAGGGTGGCCATGGACCCCCTCACTTTTTTTTTCTTTTTTGTTCCTATTATTTTTTTTTTCTTTTTTGTTCCTATTATATATATATATATATATATATATATATATTAATCAATTAATTAGTTAGTTATTAAATTAATAAGTTAATTTATTATTAAATTAACTTTTAATTTAATTATTTCTTAATTATTACAGTTAAACCTCTATAAATTAATAACGACCATGAAATTTTATTAATTTAGAGAGGTATTAATTTATCGATAAATTAATATTTTATTAATTAAAACAGAGTCTTTTTAAATTCAGTAAATTTAATACATATGTATTTAAAAATAAATGAATTTATATATGTAATTCATTGATTATATTCATGTATCAACCAATTTTTTGTAACTAATTCATGTACAATATCAATTCATTGTATACAATTAACTATTATATTCATAGACGCATGCATCAATTCATTGGAATTACTTAAATATACATTTTTACATTAATTCGTTGCACTTAAATTACTATTACAGTCAATTAAATATATTCATGCATGATGAATGAAACATGTACTCCATAAATCTCAGTATGAAAATAAAATAATTCATATCACCCAGTCATGTCTTATCATCTAAAAGACATCGCAAAATCCTCCATTAATAATCAAATGCGTAAAATATTATGTGAGTATAAGAGATCGAGATCATCCCACATGCACTCAAAAAGATTTACAAGAGTGTGGGTTGATGAAAAAGATTTAGTATAAGAGAGTCCATGTCATAATATTTATAATTGTACAAATATTTATGAATTATTAATTTAGAGTTTTAATGGGACCTAATATTTATAAAGGATTTTTATGAAAAATTATTATCTTATTATCTTATCGAAATTGATGATTTTTTACAAAGGCCCAAGTCGGGATCGGAAGATTTTATTATTTTAGAGAGTTTATTAATTTATAGAGTATTAATTTATAGAGGTTTTACTGTAGTTGGGTTACTAAGTTATGAACTTTAGTTCAAATATTAATATTAAAAATATATTTGAATTTCTAATATTTTAGTTATACAAATTAATTCAAATATATATGACACATTTTATAGTGTAACGAAAGATATGGGATAATTTTTTTTTCTTATAGTGAATAAAATACAAATGTCATGTGCACATTTTATGCACGATACATACGTGCACATTTCGTGCACGATCTGTATGTGCACATTTTGTGTAAATTTTGTGCATGATAAATAAATAAACAATTATCATTCATTAATTTTTTTCATTTTCAGATGATTATAGATTATAGATCCAGATAAATTTATAAATATAAATATTTTAATTTTATTATCGAACATATAATAATATTAACAATATTATATTGCCTCCACCACCAAATTCTGAGTCCGCCCATGCTTCACTGTGAATTAATTTTTTTAAGCCCTTTTTATTCACACAATACAACTTTTTGTGAGATTGTCTCGAAATTCATCAATAATTTAGAAAGAATATTTTTAAATGGATTAACGTGTAATTGCATAATTTTAATATAGTCTAATAAATTTTAATTATCTCGTAATTTATTTAATATTACCGTGCATGTTTCATACAAACAAAATTGTTACTCCTATTTTTTCCTTTCTTTTCCTTATTGTTTAAATATGACCACAAATTCCATTTGAATGAAGGGTTTCAGGACTTAAGTTATGGGTCAGTCTACATCATTCTGGTTACCATAATTTCAGATGGAAGAAAGGTTGGTTGGATGACTAACCCGGGCAAATTAATTAAATGGTGAAGAGTGGTCAACCTTATTCATTACCAAATAAAATATAATAAGAAAAATATAATTTCTATTTGTATAATTGAAAAAAATTGGTTTAAGAGATTATTATTTAGCGCAAATTCTTGTATACGGTTGGATGTATACATTTTAATTGAATTTTAAGTTATTTAGATATAATTTTAAATTTTCAATGGAATTTCTAACCCAGTAATAAATTAGACTCAAATTAAAATTTCAGCTCTATCACACCAATTGCACCATACAATTGAATGTACAAAAGTATGATTATTCATTATTTAGAGCTTTATGTTTTGAGCAACACTTGTATGAAATATTTCACACATGAAATATATATGTTTATTTAAGATATTTTTTTATAAAAATTTACGAGTCAAAAGTCTGGATCCGGGTCACCCAAAAAATCTGCATGTCACAAACACGTGGTTTACTACATGACTAAATATATTGTTACTACAAGACCAAAATATTATTATACTACTACATGTCAAAAAATATTCTGGAGAATTCACCAAAAAAATTAAATGTCCAAAATATTTTTGGACTTGTAATAGTACACTTTTAGGTGTGATTTTGGTATCGTAATGTTCATAAAAATCCGAGAGAATCAAAAGAAAATATATGGAGAAGTTTCTAGAAGATTACCGAGGCCTGAAGCCGACAAGATTCTCGTACTTGGATATAAGAAGTATCACAAACGAGTTTAGTGAAAAAGTAGGCGAAGGAGGGTACGGAATAGTGTACAAGGGGAAGTTAACAAGCGAGATAAGCGTAGCGGTAAAGGTTCTAAACAACACCAAAGAAAATGGTGGCGCGGAGTTTGTGAACGAAGTAAGCACGATGGGACGTATTCTTCACTTAAACGTGGTGCGTTTGGTCGGATTCTGCGCGGAAGGGTTCAGAAGGGTTCTCGTTTATGAGTTTCTCCCCAACGACTCCCTAGAGAAGTTTATCTTTCAAACGTCGGAGTCGAAACTTGGTTGGGAGAAGCTTCATGAAATTGCGCTTGGAATCGCCAAAGGGATCGAGTATTTGCACGCGGGGTGTGATCGACAAATCCTGCATTTTGACATCAAGCCTCATAATATTTTGTTGGACGAAAATTTGGTTCCTAAGATATGTGATTTTGGGTTGGCTAAGCTATGTTCAAAGGAGCAAAGTGGGTGACAATGACTACTGCTAGGGGCACCATGGGGTAAGTTAAAATATATATGTTTATTTAAGATATTTTTTATAAAAATTTACGAGTCAAGAGTCTGGACCCGGGTCACCCAAAAAATCTGCAGGTCACATATAGGTGGTTTACTACATGACTAAATATATTGTTACTGCAAGACCAAAATATTATTATACTACTACATGTCAAAAAATATTCTGGAGAATTCACCAAAAAAATTAAATGTCCAAAATATTTTTGGACTTGTAGTAGTACACTTTTGACCTTGTAGTAAGAATATTTTGATCATATAGTAACATAATTTTGTTTATGTAGTAAAACAATATTTGAAAGCGAAAAAATATATTTTAATTAAATATGCCCGCGTTGACCCGGATTTCACCCACAAATTTTTGCTTCGAATTTACCTTAATTATCTATATATTTCATATAAGTTTTTGGGTTATGTTTTAAATGTGCCTGTAGGTTGTAAGAGGTCTTTTTTCATGCATTTGACAGAAATTAAAATTTCACTCCATAGCTATTAGCTCAGTTAAGATGTTCTTCCACTCTGGTCTTTCATCCATATGTTGAGGAAAAATCTTTAAGCCTTTAATGTCGCATGGGGTCATTATTCATGCTTTTAGCAGGAATCAAACTATCATTTTATAGTTGCTAGTTCAACAAATTAAAGATGTCATCTCACCTACTAATAGTTCAACAAAGATGTCATCTCACCTACTAATGAAACTATAAATTTTATGGAGGAATACTCAATTGTTACTACTATATATCTTATTCTTATTAGGAATTTTCAAGTCGAGGCCAAATAATAACAATAAAAAAAAAATTAAAAAAATGAAAATTTTAAAATAAGTTCATGAACTACTACTAATACTTATATAATCGAAATGATAAATTTAATTACGTTAACTTTTAAAAATAAAAATCGAATACAATTAAATTATAACATTCCTCTTCGATTCTTCATATTTTGGAAGCGTTGCATGATAGCTTCGTTACTGACTTTGTGAAAGGTATCTTTTTCAATGTATGCAACCAAACAATCATTCAATAATCGCTCTTTCTGTGGCAACGGGTAAGATCAATGATAACTTAACAAGCAAATACACTAATGGAAAAACAATGTGCTTTCTTGTAGAAACCATCTTCTGAGCAAGCCCTCCTATTCCAACAATTGTTGAGAAGTGTTCATCCAAACGCATGTCAACAATAAAATTCTCTAGTTAATTGTCAAGTTCAATAAGAGCAACTTGAGAAAAATCTGAAGGATAAAATTCTGCAAGACGAAGTAGCTTATTTTTATCAAATGTTGAAAATGAATCTCTCGGATCAAAACAAGTCATACACAATAGCAACTCCATGTTCACTTCGTTAAACCGATGATCCAACTCTTGAGCTTGCAGGTCAATCACTAAATAAAATAACTCAACACGATAATGGTGAAGGTTAGTGATTTTTTCAACCCTACGCATTGATCGTCCACGGGCTACATGTAGGCATTCCATATTTACCACATCTATCTCATGTTTGCTACAAAAATTAGAAACTTCAATAAACAAAGTATCCCAACCTTCTTCTCTCATTAATTGCAAACGTTTTTTTGATACTTTCACCATCCTCATTGCATTAACAATATCTTGATCCTTTCTTTGAAGAGCTTGTGACAATTCATGAGTGATTCCCAAAATATTCGTCATAAAATGTAACAAAAACACAAACTCAAACAGATTAATGATATCTAGCAATTCAATTGCTTCACCTTTATGTGTATTATCAACAGCATTCTCCCCAACATACACAAGAACATCAACAATAGAAGAATATAAATGCATGAGGTTAACAAGTGTACCATAATGAGAACTCCAACGAGTATCTCCAGGCCGCTTTAATGTCATTTCCTGGTTTTTTCCTTTTCCAGTCTTGATTTCATCATTTGCAATCCCTTCGATAACCTTCTCATGTTGCTTCTATCGAAACATATCTCGGCGCTTGCAAGAACCTCCAACAACATTACATAACTGTGTAACTGTATTAAAAAAAGTAGCAATGATTGCATTATCTTTAGCAACAGCAACAAGTGTGAGTTGGAGTTGATAAGCAAAACAATGAATGTAATAAGCACTAGTATTCTTCCTCAATATCAAACGTTTGAGTCCGTTGAATTCACCCCTCATATTACTTGCTCCATCATAACCTTGACCTTTCAAACTAGATATACTCAAACCATAGTGGAAAACAAAGAATCAATGCCCTTCTCAAGTGATGCTGCAGTTGTGTCACTAACATGCACAAGACCAAGAAAACATTCAACAACGCAACCACTTTTATTCACATAATGTATAACAACCCCAATTTGCTCTTTGACCGAAACATCTCGACACCTATCTACTAGTATGGAGAAAAACTAATTTCAAATATCCTCAATGATAGCATTGGTTGTCTCAATTGCAGTTGCATTAATAATATCCTTTTGAATCTTGGGTGAAATAAGCTTGAGATTTTCCGGAGCATTTTTTAGAACAACATTATGAATTTCTTCATTGCAAGAAGCAATAACTTTGAGAAGTTCAATGAAATTTCCTTGATTTAATGATTCTTCTGACTCGTCATTACCTCGAAAAGTTAATCCTTGCATAATGAGATAACGAAGATAAATAATAGTTGTATTTAATCTACAACGATACTCAACCTTTGATTGCTCCGAGATTTTAGCGAATGCCACATCAATACGTTGAGCCCGATGCATCAGATCTTGAGAAGACAATCTACATTTGTTATGTTCACTATTATGATCTCCAACATGATCCCTCAATTTTTCTTTCTTTCGCCAAGTGTTAAATCCCTCGTTTATAAATGCATTGTGCCCACTTTCACTCTTCCCCGTGGAAAAAAGATAACAATATAAACAAAATGCGGCATCTTTCTTAATGTTATACTCCAACCAATCCTTAAATTCATCAAACCAAGATCCAACAAATTTACGCTTTCGATTCCCATCTAACACTTTTTGAGGAAAATCACGATTACGTGGTTGACATGGACCTTTTAATAAATAAGCTCTACGAACCTGTTCAATCAAGTTTGGTGGATAGCTCATTATCTTAGGCCGAAGTCCCGGATCACTAGGAAGATTTTCTAAATCAATCTCAATAGTGTTTTGACTTGATGATTCTTGAAGTTGAACATTAGAAGTAGACACATCGAGTGGTGAAGACGATATTCCCTCACTATTATTCGAAGTTTTCTTGTAATATCGCTACATTATCTAAAAAAAAAAAAATATCAAATTAAAAGTAACATCAATTAATTTATAATAACAAAATATCTAAATATTATTTTATTTATATATAAATTAACTAAATGGAAAAAATATAGCAAAACTCATCATATAATTTAGGCATTCTAATTTTTGTTATCTCCTAATCTCCAAATTAATCCCTCACCCCTAAATGGCCAAATTAATCACCATAAATAATTAAATATCAATAATATAAGTCACTTAATTACATAAATAAATAAATAATTATTTCTCCAATTATACAATTTAATAAATTTTAGTAGGTTTGTTTTACAAGAATCAATACATAATACATTAATTAATAAGATGTATATATATTCTTAAACTTTAAATATAAAGAATTTATTCCATATCAAAAATTTTAAGTGGGAACAGTTTGAGTTAGAAACCCTAAAATTTGAAAAAGCCTAAATTCAACAAGAAGACAAAAGAATATAAATAAAAATAATTGTGGTGGACCAATCAAAATAATAAATAAAGATAAAAAAGTTAAATTAATAATGAACAAATTTTACCTTCAATATCTAAAATTAATGGGACATATTTTTCTTGATCTCTGTCTTGAAAGCTCTGCGGCGGCGTGCGTTGAATGAGAAGAAGGAAGACACTCTGTTTTTTAATTGAATTACTTATTTATTATGTGTGTGTGCAGGGATGAAGCGAAATCTGTTTTTTTAATTAAATAAACGAAGTTGGTAAATATTAGGAGTATATAATAGTAGTATAAATTTACGCGAACTATTCAACCTTTCCATATACAGGGACACCATAATCTATACTACCATATATAATTAATATATATATATATAATATTAATAGTATTATTTAAATATATATATGAAATTACAAAAATACCCCCGAGCATTACCTAGGTCCTTCTCTGCTTCCACGAGTCTTTATAATAATAGTTGTAACGTACTCTTCATAATAATCTCTTCTTTCCAAGAATTACAACCTTTGAAATAAACAATTATTCACCAAAAGGTATGTCTTTTAAATTAATGCAATAATTCTAAAGACACGGCCTTTAAATTAATGAAATAATTCTAAATGACACAACCTTTGGAATACAATCATTTCACCAAAAGACATGAAATTTCATATCTATATATATATGTCACAATCCATTATTATTATCATATACTCTAATAAATACATTCAACAATATATTTATTCACTAATTAAATGACAAACTTTAATATTAATTTCTCATTCACCCAAAATTTGATTTTGAGAAATCAAACCAACTAAATTCATTTACGCAAAAAACAAATTATAAAATTGTCACTTAATATTTTATAAAATGTGGTCAAAACCAACATTTTCTAAAAATTACTCCAATTCCTGCACAATAATTTGTACTCTGTTTTTTTTTTTATAGATATTGATCCTTAGAGGAGCGTACATTTTTCCTTGACCTGAGTTTTGTCCCCAATGAGGGTTTTTCCAAGCAAGGTTTTAATGGCGTTCCGGCCTCTGGCTCGACATGTGAGCTTATTGTCCTTGGTTTCTTTTCTTTTATATTATATATCATTTATTGTCATATTTGAGAAATTTGTGATATATTGTGATGAGAGAGATAACGATTTTCATAAGAATAGAAACTTTGTGATTGATTGCTGGGATTCGAGTCAAAATCACAAATAAGAACAAGCTTTTAAAGAATAATCTTTTTTTAGAAAACTCTAAAAATAAAGAAAAAATCAATCAATAATGAACACAAAAATTTTACGTGGTTCGATCAAATGATTTACTCCACGGAAGGATCAAAACACTTTCAACTAGATGTCGACGAGATTAATATAAGATACCATCATACTTGATCCAAGAATTTGACCAGCCTTCTCAAGAACACTAACTCTCCAACTGTATATCTCTAATTTGTGTTACTCTCACTATAGGAAATCACACATTACATGACAAAAAATTTTGTGACGACACAAAATTCGTCACAATTTGTTACTTAAAGGTGACAAATTTGATTTTCGTCACTTAATAACTATAATTCATTACAAAATTTTATATCATCATCAATAATAATTCTATCGAGGCAATTTTTTTATCACCAATAATAACTTTTTTCAGTAATTTAAAAATATCATGACAACAGTAAGAAATTTGTCACAAAAATAACATTTTATATCTGCCAACACGATATGCACTTCTTCCTTCATAGAAGATAAGAAGTCAATGTGAGTTGCCATGATTCTTGCTTGAAGATCTCTCCACAAAATCAAAGCAAAGTTCCGCTGACGATCACAAACAAATTTTTCACCCTGAAATACTGAGACTGCTTGAGTACAATGCTCTCCCATGCACATGTATATGATCAGAAGCTTTCGGAATCTTCACTGAAGACGACACTTCTTCCACATTTGATTTGAAATCATGATCACTGCTAAATATGTCTATCATTGCCTGAAAACTGGACATGTGAATACGATTAATTAAGTAATAGGAACAAAACTAGGGATGGCAATGGAACGGGTCTAAATCCGGACCCGCATTGAACTCGTTCTGTATAGACCGGGTATGAACTCGGTTAAGCGGGTATGAGACAGATCGTATAAATTACGAGTTAAATATTAATTAAATTTATTATTTATTCGTGTATATTTAAATAAATTTAATTTCTAAAGTAAATATATAAATAATTAATTATTTAATTGGTCCCTTAAATTAATTTGGGTCTTCAAAGTCCAATAAATCAAGTTAAATTCAATTTGGACTTCTAACGTGGAATAAATCAAGTAAGACAATTAAAGCCCAACAAATCAAGTCTGACATTTAAAGTTCAGTAAATCAAGACAGGCATCTAAAGTCTAGTAAATCAAATCGGGCCCAAATCTGATATTCGGAGCCCATCTAGCAATTCAGCCTACTAAGTTAAGTTGGGGATAAGAACAAGTTTTCTAGATAAGAAAAATCTTAGAGTTTATTGACATTAAGAGCTAAAATCCACACCCCTACTACAACTAAAACAAAAAAAAAAATCAGCAATTAAATTAAGTCCAAAACTATACGTAAGATACCTAATATGCCCTCAATAATTAAATTAAAATCATAATTACGTATTAATATATTTAACCTCCATCGTAAATACGGAACATTTAATTGACTCATATTTTCCAAAAATTGAAGATGTTTTCTTCCGAATTAAATGCGATTCCATCAATCTTCCCTTTCCATCAATCTGCGCGATCCGAAATAGGAATTCATTTCCATAAAAATTTCGAACAAATTGTTTCTATCGATCGATCTCCATGATTTTTCGGTGTGATCCTGCATCTAAATCCCCCTTTCTCCATTCCCCAACAACACAAAATATATTACAGCAAAATCACAATGAAAGCTTTATATAAACTTCCCAAAAAATCAAATTTGATCAAATCGAAGAAATCAATGTCGCTAATTCTGAGCGTTTTTGGTCGACGAAGGAGCGTCTTCGATCCATTCTCCCTCGACGCGTGGGACCTTTTCCGTGATTGGCAACTCAACACCTCCGCCGGCAACGAGACGTCGCAGTTCGTCGCCACACGAATCGACTGGAAGGAGACACCGGAGAGCCACGTGTTCAAGGCCGATGTTCCCGGGCTTAAGAAGGAGGAGGAGGTAAAAGTGGAGGTTGAGGAAGGGAACGTCCTCTAGATAAGCGGCGAACGAAGATCTGACAAAGAGGAGAAGAACGACACCTAGCACCGCGTGGAGCGGAGTTCTGGCAAGGTCCTCCACCGCTTCCGGCTGCTGGAGAATGCGAAGATGGATCAGATCAAGGCAAGTATGGAGAATGGGGTGCTGACTGTAACTGTTCCTAAGGTAGAAGTGAAGAAATCTGAAGTGAAGGCCATTGATATTTCCGGCTGAGAAATCTGAAGTGAAGTCAAGGCAAACATGCAATTCTCGTTGCATATATTTGTATGTATTTTTAAATAAAATTTATATTTTTAAAACATCTTATTTCAGATATATTATTGTTTTGCATATTATGAAATATTTTATGTTGTAGCATGCAATTTTCATTGTATATATAAACCCAATTTATTGCATATATTTGCAGAATGCAATTTTCGTTGCATATATAAACTTTGCATTAATTGATTGTGTGCATTTTGGGAATCAAATTGAGAGATTAAAAATTTTTGAATTTTGAAAAAAAAAGGAATTTTTTTTTTAATTTTACAAAAATAATAAAAATCATAATTAAACATAAAACAATCGTAGATTAGGTGTTTGAAATTAAAATTTCAATTAATGGGCGCCACGAATGTTTTTGGAAAGGTCGTGGTTTAGGGAGATATTATTCTTGAAATGAGGGAATTAATTTGATTATGAATTTAAAATTTAAAATAATGTTGACGAATTAAAAAATGTCAATGCAATTGAATGTAAGTCTATTTCGGTCCAGCTGCATTTCAATTTGTCTGTAATTGCTACTCCATATATATATTGTATTAATATGGTAAAACTCTTAGTGGAATGTCCTTAGATGTAATTGCCCCTAAATTTTAAAAAATAAAAACAAATATTTCTGAACCCTCAGGTTTGGCCCATAAAATTCATAGGTTCTACACCTATAAAAATGGTCTAATTCCACTCATTTGAGATACGAAATCATAAAAACAATGTTTGACTCGAGGCCAAGGTGCTAAGCCCCTCAAATCGGTGTTTCTTCAAGTAAGATTATCGTGGATTTTCAACTACCTTCAACACTGTTCGTCTCTAAAGTCCCTCAAATCGATGTTTAATCCAAAATAAGGCGTTTAACCCTTGAATTAATGTTATAAAGTCCCAAGTTTAAGACCTAATAAGATTCGGCTGTGAATCTTACTCCGAAAAAATCAAAAGTTCAAGTCCAGTCAACGAAGAAAGAATTAAATTAGTAAATTAGAGATTTGTAACCCGTAAAATTTTTCGGTTTAATCCAAAATTAATAAATTATATTGCATTTTGGCGTTTTTAATATTTATTTCACGAAATTAATAAACACAAATTTTCACACTGCAAATATGCATAAAAAAAGGTGATAAATTATAAGGTAAATATAATTTTATTAAGAATTTGAGTTACAACTATCGTTGACCGATCTCTTAGTTCCTCTCTCCAAAAATATGTGATATCGGGTTCGCAGCGACTTGTTCCGAATTTTAATTTAACCTATAATTTAGTAGTAGGGAGTTGATGGACTTATTCGTAACTTATTCCATCTACTACTGAATCTCTATTTTCATATTATCTTATTTATAAGAGATCAATGAATTAGAGAACAAGAAAAGATATTCAAAAATCTTAAAGATACTAAAGAGATAATCTCAAATCTTGGAGATATTAATTTACTTCCCCCATTCCACAAAGATAGCTACATTTCACTTTACACATAAATTAAGAAAAATTAATAAATGTGGTCAAGTTTAACTAATATACCTATTTTACCTTTGATACTCCCTCCGTCGCACAAAGATAGTCACATATTCCTTTTTTGGTTGTCCCAAATTATAGCCACATTTCCTCTTTTACTTTAGTATTAAATGTTTTTTGTCAATTTTACCCCTAATTAATAAGAGTAATTAATGCTTAGCAGATTTTGGAGTATGAGACTTTAAGGGTAAAATTGACACATTAGCTAAACTTGACTGCATTTATTGATTTTTCTTAATCTATGTGTAAAGTCAAATGTGATTATCTTTGTGGAATGGAGGGAGTATTTCATAAATCTGGTGTAAATTCCAAAAGAGTTGAGTCTTAATTACTCTTAATAAAATGCTAATGAGTAATTATGAAATAAATTTTAATTAGATGTAAAATTGTCAATAAAACAATTAAAAACTAAAAGAGGAAACATGACTATAATTTGGGACATTCGGAAAAGGAAAACGTGGATATTTTTGTGGGACGGAGGGAGTATACTTTTATCTCCAAAATAGGATTTACACTCTCAAAATTTTATAAAATTTTGGTGTCTACAAATTCCCCCTCGAGATCTATTGTGGAGACATATATATGTCGAATGCAACTTGGTCTCGAAATTTTGATGTAGAACTCAAAGGTGATTTGACATACCCTGAAGGTGAATTTGGCATGCCCAATGAAATTCTACGTACATGAATCCTTAGAGAGTGGAGATGAAGAGCGACAAACATTTCACTGGACGTACCAAATTTGTAAACCAATTTATTTTAACACCGGAGTCTTAGGGAATTGTTCTGAATTTTGATTTAACCTACAATTTAGTAGATTCACTACGCGTTTAGAATTTTCTCTATCTAGAATACTCTCTCTTTTCTCTCTTCACCCAAAATCCACCGCCCACCTTCTTCAACCCAGTTCTTCCCCTTCCCCCTCCCCTAGCCTCCTATCTAGAAGCTATGTAGATCGTCGTCCACCGTCCACCGTCATCCAAATCTGTTCGTTGTTCCTTCACTCGCCCATTCACCGCTTGTTCGTCGGTGCCGTCGGAATCTGTTGGTCAGGTGCAAAAATATGTTTCTTTGACGATCAAGACGATAAGATCTAAGAGTTTTTATTTTTTGTCTTAGTGGGATTAACGGGTCAACCCTCCCTGATGGCGCTACGGTGGCCGACCGGGTGAGAGACCCATTGAGCCCGTTTATATTTCTGCGTTTTTAGCTTAATATTTTTTTATGCTTTTGTTTTCTGTATTTTTCTGCTTTCTTTTGGTCTGTGCGCATGAGCCTTTGATCCATTTGGAGATCTTTCTTGTTTCCCTTTGTGAAGCCTTGTGTCCCTATGTGGAGTTTTGTGTCCCTTTGTAGAGCCAATTTTATTTTTGTTGTGGTGCTTGATGGTTGAATACTCTGGATCTTGGTGGTTGGTGACCTTTGCTTTTTTTATTTTTCTCCTTTTTTCTTAACACAAGGTTACCTTAGTATGAGGTTTATCACATGGTTAGAATGGAGAACTGTGCGTTGCTTTTGGGTAAAGTATACACTCATGTCTCCACTCCTCACGATTAGAGCGGGCAACAACGTCAAATGGACCCGTCTCGTCAATTTGAAGACCTAGTGCTTAAGAAGATCGACCAATTATGTAATTGATTTGATCTTGTAGATCCTTAAAAAAGAAAAAAAAAAAAAAAAACCCTACAATTTAGTACTCCAGTAAAAAGAGTCATACGAAATAAGTCATGAAAGACTCTCTCAACTTCCTACTACTAAATTGTAGGATAAATTAAAATTCGAAACAAGTCGCAAAAACCTGTGTATAAATTTTTTGGTTTACGGATATACTTTTGAAATTTGTCATCTTGAGAGCATGGATTATAATATTCACCATTCCTTGGAAAATGGAATTGCATTTCTCAAAGCATAATTATAATGCATGGTCTCGTATTTAATTCTCAGCGTTTTATCAAGGCGCATTAATTTCAACGACTCAATTTTTTTTGCCATGTTTATACAATAAATGTGCATTGAATATGTTTCTTAAAAAAACTTTTTTTTTTGACAGGATGTTTCTTAAAAAACTTTGGAACAAAAGATGTTTGGGGCAAAAAAGTACCAATACTCGTAAAAAAAAATTACTCAATACTCCATCGTTCTCATTATTATTTTAACATTTGTAAAAAAAAAATAGTTATCACATTATTATTTAAATATTTGTAATAAACTCTTTAGTCTTTACTTCTTTAAAAATATTCATCAAACATCTTTTATTTACATCACATAATATTACATTTTACACAATCATAAAAATGTCTCTCCAATAAAATAAAATACTCATATTATCTCTCTCAAAAAGTAATTTTATCATCTTTAATAATAATAATAAATAATTTATGTATTAAAACTTCGATAAACAATAAATTAAATGTTCATATAAAAATGAGATGAAAGGAGTACATAATATATATATATATATATATATATATATTTTTTTTTTTGTTGACGAGTGTTTTTGCCGTAACTATTTGAAAAAATACATTGAATAAACTTTGTCTTTATTAAATAAGTTGTAAATCAAATAAGAGTAAATTGAAAATCAAATCAAACCCTCCAATACTCAATTTGAGATCGCTTGATAATAGTTATTTGAACACGATTTGGCATATATTTCGAACAAGTTGGTCAAATTTTAATTTGGTAAAACTAGCTAAAACATAAGAAAATTTATCAAACTTAATAAATTAATATTCGCCGTTAATGAAAAAAATAAAAACCATACTATAAGGTATAATATAAGGGTCGCACTTATGTGCAATATTTCACGTGAAATATTAGTATATTTAAGGAAGAGTCAAAATTCGCGGATTTGTAGCGGGTTTGACCGGTCAAACGAATATTTCCTTAAAAATCGTGCAAAAGTCGTGCGCAGGAGGCTAACAAGATAACGGGTTTCAGGTCGGTGTTACTATAAGGGTGATTATATGTTACTGCAAGACCAAATATGTGTTACTGTAAGTACAAATAACACATAAATTGACTTTTCACAGGAAATATTAATACAAATTAATTTAAGGAAGGATAAAATAAAAAATTTTGTTCTTAATTTGTGTTACTATAAATACAATTATATGTTACTGTACGAAAAAATACGTGTTACTATAAGGACAAGTAACACATAATTGACTTTTGAGTAACACATATTTGACCTTAAAGTAACACAGAAAAATGTGTTACTATATAAACACAAGTGTATTACTCTATAGAGAAAGATGTGTTAATGTATAAATAAAACGTCATTATTGAGAGGGAATGAGATATCCACATTAAAGAAGACGAAGAACAATAATTGAAAACACGAAAAACACAACCATGTTGAATAGTTTATCAATCCCTACAATTACAAAGACATAATTATCAACAATTAATTGGAATAAATATGTGTGGTATTATTGTTGATTTTTTCCCATTTAGTAATTCATTTAAAAAAATAAATAATGATTTCTCCCCTTATTTCGTGATTAATCAGAAATCTGAACAGTAGAAATCTGAACAATAGTATTAATAGCGATTGAATTTTCGGAGTTTTTTTTTAATGGAAGTTGAGCGTTGTAGAAGAAGAGGGAGACGCGCAGAGGAGATAAGAAGTCACGCTGAAGAAGAGGCTGAAGAAAAGGGAGACGCGCAGAAGAGGAGTAGAGAAGAAGTCACGCTTAAGAAAAGGTTAAAGAAGAGGATGGCCGATAACCGGATAAAAATATAAAAATTAGTCAAATTGTACATAAGACTATTATGAAATATTGTATATAAGTTTTTGACATAATATAATATTTATAAAACTACCATATTTTATTTATACAAAATTATTTACCACTAGTTTTTTCTTAATATCTTGTTTAGGGCTGGAAATGAGAAAACAAATATAAAAAAATCATATTATCTGGATTAATTATTCAACAAGTTTAAACATGGGTTCGTAAAAAGAAAAAACTACGTAGAAAAGAAATGCATATTCATAAAAGTTAAAATATGAAGAAATAGATATACCTAACTACTTTTTTCTATGGATAAAAAAAAGAATCTAATTGAAAAAGGAAGCACCGTAAAAATTAATTAACGAGGTTTGGGGCCGATACACTAATAACTACGTACAGTACTTATGTCGTGTCATGATGTGAGATAAGTTTTAAAATTGGGCGCGGCTAAAGGCACCCAGATTTCCTATGAGTACACCCACGCGATGAGTACACACAAAACGGATGAGTACACCCACGTGGAAAACCCAAAATTGCCCTTAACATTTCTCCCCCTTCCTCCCTCCATTCTGTCCATTCGGTACACCCACCCTTCCCAACTTCTCTCCCCCACTCGTCTCTTCTCTCCCATTCCCCACTCTTCTCCCCCACTCCCACTCCACCGTTTCCCCCTCCAAAAATGAAACCTCACTCACCTGCGACGTCGAACAGGAGATTGAGAGACACGGCCCTGCATTGTTTTTTTGAGCATTTGAGGAGGACGCATTTTTTTTTTCTTTTTTGCAAAAATGGTTAAAGGTTAGTTTTTCTTGCCTATATTTGAGAAGAAGAGGAGAACACGTGTTTAATTTCGGTTTTTGTTGATTGAAACATTGATTTTATTGTTGTAGGGTTTAGGTTTTGTTTTTTGAATTTGGTGTTAATTAATGCATGTGTTGATTAAGGTTGGTTTTTTGTGTTATAATCATGTTTATGTGTAGAATGTATCAATTTTTGATGTGTTAGGATGAAAATAAACCAATGGACATCTAATTGGCATGGTTTAGCACGATTGCAGCATTTTGGACTGGTTTTTCGAACATGGACCCAATGTTGGGAAGTTTTTTTCGAACATGGACCCAATGTTCGAAAATTTGTTCGTTACAGACACTTTTGGGTAAAAAATTCGACCAAGTAAAACTCGCGGAAGTTTTTTTCGAACATGGACCCAATGTTGGGAAGTTTTTTTCGAACATGAACCGAATGCTGGGAAGTTTTTTCCGAACATTTGTCAAATGTTCGAAAATTTGTTCGTTAAAAGACTTTTGGGTTAAAAATTCGACCAAGTAAAATTCGCGGAAGTTTTTTTCGAACATGGACCCAATGTTGGGAAGTTTTTTTCGAACATGGACCCAATGTTGAAAAGTTTTTTTCGAACATGAACCCAATGTTGGGAAGAAGTGATGACCCTTTGAATTCTCGCGTTTAGATAGGAGGTGGGTGTACTCATCCGCCGTTTTTTTTAAAAAGTACAAGAGGGGTAAATACGTCATTTCGCAACACCCTTGGGACAAAAAACAATTCCCGTGGGTGTACTCATAGGAAATCCGGGTGCCTTTAGCCGCGCCCTTAAAATTTGATGGCTTCTTAAAAAGCTTTAACGAGTGTGCATTTATATATTTAACTCAACTACCATACGTCCCAAATAAAGAGTTGAAAAACTTCAAGGAGTTAACTTGGTGATGTAGGCTTGGAAATTAGTAGCGTGCTCTCAAATTCGAAATTCCAAAAGGAATGTTTATTTTGGGATTTTGAAATCCTAATTTCAAAACTTAGTGGATTTCAAAATCCTAATATTTTTTATGTTTTGTGTTATTTTGGGATTTAAGTAGGGTAGAATTTAACTTTGTGGTATATAATTATAGATTTTATGTGTATCAATATAGAGTTTGTAGGTATTTATAGGGTTGACTTTTGTAAAATTTATAGATATTTGTAGGGTAGGATTTTAAAATTCTAAATCTCAAATTCGAATTTCCCATCCCAAAACAAACATCCCCTGAGGTATAAAAAGTTAAAAACAATTTCTAAGGGGGCTTTAAGTGGGCTCGTGCCGGTAGTTTCCCTGTTTTTGGACCTAAAACTGAGACTTAGAAAGAAAAAGAAAAAAAAAATAAAAAAAGAAAATTAAAATAAAAAAACTATTTGTACTATAAAACATTAGATTTATTAATATTACACATACTAAATATTTTTATGGTTTTGTACAAATAAACAAAGAGTATTTATGAGGTGTATGGAACATAATAACTTACCTAGCTACTAAACAAACTCTATAAATACCCCTCCCCTCCCTTCAACACAACTACATCACAACAAGCAAGACACATACTTATAATATTATCATCTCCACAAAGAGAAATATAAGGTGAAGAAATGGAAATAATTACAAGGAAGAGTGTGTGCGTGATCTGCATTACAGTGCTGGTGGCTTTGACGGGAGCAATAACGGCGTCAATGGAGGCGGACGAGAAGGAGTGCGCGGATCAGATGGTGGAACTGGCGGCGTGCATTCCGTTTGTGAGCGGAACGGCGAAAGAGCCGTCGAAAGAGTGCTGTACGGACACAGAGAAGCTGAGAGCCGCTAAGCCAAAGTGCTTGTGTGTGCTCATCAGAGAGAGCACTGACCCTTCCATTGGCCTCCCTATTAACACTACTTTGGCTCTCCAAATGCCTTCAATGTGCAAAATTGATGCCAAAATCTCCGATTGCCCAAGTAAGCATCTTAATGCCTTCGATGGCACATATTTTAGCCCGAATTGGGGTGTTTCACACCAATTTTTGACCTAAATTAATGCAGCACAAGAAAACTGAATTTTAGTTATATAATCCTTTCGTTATAATGACAGAAAATTGAAAAATAATGATAGGACCTGTCACTAAAAATCATTTTTTATCATTATATATAAAAATATACTTCCTCCTTAAAAACATTTAATGATGGTTTAGATTAATCATTAATATTGGTCATTATCATTAAATAGGTACATAATAGAAATTTCAGTGTAAATTGTATATGCTCAAAACATTTTATTGATTTGTGTGAAAAAAAAAAAAAAAAAGTATATAAACTATCTTTTTAGAACAGATGGAGTAATGATTTTAATGTACTAGTCTGAAAACATAATGTTTACAATTGTTACCCTATGGGGATGTTTGATTTAAAATTATGTAGTACAGTTGAAATTCGGACTTGAAAATTCTGAATTTTAAAATATTGGTAAATAGTGAATATGTGGGTATGTTTTGAGATTTTGAATAGGAGGTAAGTGATGTAATAATAGAATTTATATATATAGTTGAATGGTGATGAAATTCAGATTTTAAATCTTGAATTTGAATAAAATGGAAGACAAAACATCTTACGTTTATGTGGGTGAATTCTAAATCAAACACCCCCTAAATTAGGGGCTTAAAAAAACATTTTCTATAAATTAGAAACGTTGTAATATCTACATATTCTATATAGTATGATTAATCGGTGATACACATAACTTCCTAGGTCGATTCGGTAGTATAGACTTGAGATTTTAAAGTACGTTTCTCTTTTAGATTTAGATTTCTAAGTCAATCCATACAAAACTTTGTTTTGACTTCAATTGGGCTCGCCGTTTAGTATAAATCTACATTTGGTTGTCGATGTCAGCGTTACTGAATCTAGCAGCAGATTCGCCGGACGCAAAGATATTCAAAGTGGACGGATCTGGAGATTCAAGCACTACAACAACAACACCTTCCAATCACTCTACAACTACAACAACACCTTCTTCTTCTTCGGATAATACTAAAGCAAGCAGCATAAGCGCCAACTCTCGCCTTAAAACCACTACCAGCTTCTTCCTCCTCGTGGTGCCTATGTACTTCATTTTTCTTTAATTTTTAGGTGTCACAATAATAATTTTATTAATAAAATTTGGGCAGCCTGCTATGTAATGTGCCTTTGATGGCGATTTATTTGGAGTTAAGTTGTTTTATTACATATATAATATTAGCGTTTATTGAAATAAAAGACTTAGAAATTAAAATATAAATTGTGTTGTTGCTTGTTGACTTCAAGAAAAGAAAGAAATCAAAACCTTTACATCAAGTATGTAAACACTAGACACATAACTAACTGGTTCTATGAGAGATGAGGGTGTTTTATATTTGTATATTATTATTCGGATTGTTGATATATAATTTCTCATTTAAAAAAAAATAAAAAATCAATGTTTCCTAATAATGGAAACAACACGTGTTAATGATCATCTAGAAGAGTTTATATTGTATATTATTCACAAAGCCTCTATAACCCAACGGGCGGACAATATGTTGGTGCCTAAGGTCATCTCCAGTCACAAACTCTAAAATGAAGATCTCTAAACTTCAAAATACAATTTTTCGTACTCTATTTTAAAAACCTTCTCCAACCATGAAACTCTATATTTTACTCTATTTATTATTTTATTCATTTTCAATATATTACACTCATTAAATAATATATTTATCTTCATATTTAAATTATTTTATACAATTACTAGTAAATTAAATATTATTGATTTTATCAAAATCATAAAATGTAAATAAGTTTGTAATTTTCAAATATTACTTTTATTTAAATATAAAATTATGAAACACATAATGACGTAAAACGCTACATGTGACGTAAAACGATAAAAAAAATTTCGCTTATTTTAATATGTCGGTATTATATGTAATTAGGTAATGCATATATAATGTATTTTTTATTGTATTTTACGTTTTTATTTTGTTGGTAATAATAATACAAAAAAAAAAAAAAAATTACACAACTAAAATCATATTATAAATTAGTATAACAATAGAATTGTAATTATATTTAACAAAAGTACTCTAATTATTAATATAAAATTGTAATACAGAATTGTAAATATTAATAAAATAATGGATATAAAATATAGAGTTTTGAATAGTGAACTTCATATATAGAGTTCATTATTCAAAACTCTATTTCAAATCTTCAAAATAGAGTACGGTTGGAGGAAGACGAAACTTCATTTTTGGAGTTTAACTTCATTATACAGTAGCGTTGGAGTTGCTCTAAGGCGTTCTTTTTTCTTCAATGAGTAATAATAGCATGACAAAAAATTTGTGAGACCATTATCACTTTTTAATGTAAAGTGTATCATTTTTCAAAATTTTTTCTTAAAATGATATACCTTACATATATTTTTTGAAAATGATAGTACATTTTTTCTAAAAAATAATAACATTCAATTATAAAGTGACAAATATCTCACGGTGAGACGGAGTAAAAATAGTAGTAACACTTTTCAATAGTAGTACTAGCACTGTTCAAATAACTAATACTCCCTCCGTCGGCAATTGAGCCACTTTGAGAATGAGAGAGAGTGAGAGAGAGTGGAGCGTGGTGGGAAGGGGGCGAGGGGTAGTTTCCGGCCAACATCGTCGGCCTTCCGAGAGTTTCCCGGGGAGGCAGTATAACTTTCCCAACCATAGGACCAAACCTCAACCTAGGAATCATAGTGGACAGGACAGAGACAGATCGACTGCGCTTCAAAGAGGGGGGGTTTTCTCACGGACAGATTTTCAAAAGCCGACTGGAGCTTCAACCACCTTCTTCTTTAGGAACTTTCCGATGGAATGCACTCGGGATACTCTCTTGCACCACTTCAGCATGGTGGGGGAAGTACATGATGTTTTCCGCCCAAAAAAGCTTGACAAAGAGGGTAAACCTTTTGGGTTCGTGAGAATTAGTAGAACATCAAACGAAGACCAACTCTTAGCCGACCTGAACGAGGTATGGATAGGCAGCTATAAGTTGAGAGTTTTCATGCCGAAATACCAGAGAGAGCAAGCACAGACTACAGTCAGGAAACAACAGTCCTTTCCCATGAACAGTGGAATGCGGCGCGAAAATGTCACCTTTAGGGACATGCTGCAAGGATCGAAGCCAGAGGAAGGAAACGCTAATGCGTCAGAGGAGGCATTCCAGTTCAATACGAAAGATTCGGAGAAAGAATGGCTGGCGAATTGCTGTACCGGTTTTATGAAAAGAGCTTTCTCATGGGAGGATCATGGGGAGGAACTACAAGGTGAATGTTCCGGGAAACTAAATATTAGAAACATGGGGGGGAATCTAGTGTTGATCCAAAGTACAAAGGCTTTGAGGAGTGGTCCTCGTTCTGGTTTGAGTGGTGCAGACCATGGAAAGAGATTGACGTAAATCAATACAGATTGGTGTGGACAAAGTGGTATGGGGTCCCCATTCACGCTTGGAGCATGAGATTTTTCGCCATTGCTTGTGCTCGCATGGGCTGCTATGTCAAACTTGATGAGGCAACCACCCAAAAATCTAAGCTGGAGGCAGCAAGGGTCCTCATTTCTGCAGGCCTCAAACCGTTGGATGGGTTATTAAAGGTAGCAATCGATGGGGCCTCCTTCTCAATCCGAATAGTGGAGGAACCGTCATGTTCGTGCTCATGGACTACACTAGTGGACGACGAATCGGGATCCGATTCAGATTCCCAGTGGTCCGATGGGAGATTCATTTCAGATGGTCAGGGGAGCGACTCTAAGGAACAGGCGCCAGCAACTATCAGATTGGGGGGCAACTCAGGTGACCGGAAAGAGGCTCAGATCAAAACCCTAAGTGACGCCTCGTTTTCCGTGGGCCAGGGTGAATTCCCAGACCAAACGGATCTATCACACAATCCAAGGGCGGCTGATATTAATGTGGGCGGTCATGAGAACATTTCGGACCCAGGAATCGAGATAACTCATTACTCGGAGGGGCCCCACGAGGATCCCTTGGAAAATCGTGAAGGCGGCGGTAAGGTGGGGTCCACAGAAGGAGAAAAGACCGATTGTTTGAATAATAATCTGAGCACCGAATTAGGCCATGTGGATGGGGCCCAGCCCATTTTAACTCAAATGCAGGCCCAAGAGGTCAGTCCAATGAAGGAAGTGGACCTAAATGAATCCAGGAGCTTAGTGGGCCATAACAGTCAGGCCCACAACTTACACAGAGGTGAAAAATTGCAGCCCACTTCACTGTCAGGAATTAGAAGCCAATCGAACAACACGCAGACTCAACCTGGGAACCCTACCCAAAAATTGAAATCTCAAAATTGGTCTCGCGCTGACCCCGAACCCAGTCGGACCAACAATCACCCCGAGGGGCAATTGCCTCACACGGGGAAGGAGCCGAAAAGGGCCGGACCGAACCCCAAAAGAAAAGGCAACTACAGGGCAGCAATGAGGATCCAGGAGCTAAATAGGTGGAAAGGCTTCATCAGCGACATCGATGGTGAATCTGAGGATGACGGTCAGAAGGTAGGCAGCCCACAAAAATCACCAATCACAAACGGCGGACATAGCCAAGATTCGAGGAAAACAGAGGAGGAACAAATTTGGGAGCTTGGTAAAAAAATGGGGCTACAAAGCAAGAAAGGGGACGGAGCAATGGTGGCGAGATTAGTGGAATTGAATGACACGAAAGCGGGTATGGGCTCGAGGGGCAAGGGGATTTCTAAGACGGTTAATTTATGAAGCTCCTATCAATTAATATTAGAGGCTTGGGGAGTTCGATAAAGAGGAGAGAAATCCAATCGGTTATTCGGAAATATGGGGTCGACATATGTTGTGTACACGAAACAAAATTGGAAATGGTGGACGAGAGATGCTGCAAAGAGCTGTGGGGCTCCGGATATTTCGGGTGGGCCACATGGGGAGCGACAGGGCGAGCAGGAGGTATGTGTATCCTTTGGAATGCCGATAAGTTTAGCTGTTTGAGTTGTTGGGATATGCATGGCGTTGTGATTGTGAATGGGTTATGGGGAGTGGGGAGAGCTCCATGTTGTATTGTGAATGTCTATGCCCCTTGTGCCCTCAATGAGCGTATCGAACTCTGGGATAGACTGAATTTAGTTATCCAGCAAAACCATAATGTATGCACCTGCGTTCTTGGTGACTTTAACTCAATCAGACATGTATCTGAGAGAATTGGCAGAAGCGGATCCGTTAACAGAAACGATATAAGGCGGTTCGACGAATTCATTAGTGGAGCGTTCCTGACTGACCTCCCCCTCCACGGGAGGAAGTTTACTTGGTATAAACCGGATGGTAGCTGTAAAAGCAGGATTGATCGCATCCTTGTGAACGACGTTTGGCTGCAAACATGGCCTCACTCAATTCAGAAGGGTCTAGCTCGATCAGTCTCTGACCATTGTCCCCTTCTGCTAGAGACAGTCGAAGTAGATTGGGGGCCTAAACCCTTTCGATTCATAAACGCGTGACTCTCCCATCTGGAATTCAAGGCATTTGTGACCGCAAAGTGGAGGGAATTTTCCAAGTCGAGGGATGGGGTGGATATGTGGTGAAGGAAAAACTGAAATTACTCAAGAATGAATTGAGAAGCTGGAACAGGGAGGTGTTTGGGTGGATGGACAGTAAGATCGATAGCCTCAGAACAGAAATCAACCAGCTCGACATCTTGGATGAGGTGTTTGGCCTTGAGGAAATAGAAGTGATCAAGAGAAATGAGACCAGAGCAAAGTTGTTACTGAATATGAACAAGAGGGGCAGCCTCCTTGCGCAGAAAGCACGTATCAGATGGTTAAAAGAGGGCGATGTCAACACCAGTTTCTTCCACAAAGTGATTAACCAGAGACGAAAGACCAATGATATCACAGGCATTCAGTTGGATGGCCAGTGGGTGGAGCAGCCAAATCTAGTGAAGAAAGGGATTAGAAATTACTTCGAAAACCACTTCAAAAGGGAACAAGGGATCAGGCCGTCAGTCGCGGAAGGGTTCGTGGACAAGTGTGTGAGCCCTATCGAGAACGAGATGTTGATCAAGCCTTTTTCTAAGCCGGAAGTTAAGGCTGCTATTTGGAGCTGTGACGGTTCAAAAAGTCCGGGACCCGACGGGTTAAATTTCGGGTTCGTCAAAGCATTTTGGGAGGTGGTTAAAGAGGACTTTATGAGGATGGTGACAGACTTCCACGTTAATGGGAAACTAGTACGCGGGGCAAATCCATCTTACATCGTATTGATTCCCAAAAAGGATGAAGCATCTTCGCTTAACGACTACAGACCTATCTCTCTAATCGGATGTGCTTACAAGGTGATTGCGAAAGTCCTAGCAGCTAGACTCAGCAAGGTAATGGGCGGAATCATATCGGAAAATCAAAGTGCCTTTCTCGAAGGACGATAAATTTTAGATGGGGTCGCAATTCTAAACGAGGCGATAGAGGAGGCCAAACGACGGAAGCTTGAAAGAATTTTTCTCAAAATTTATTTCGCCAAAGCTTATGATTCGGTGGACTGGTCATTCCTAGATACGATGCTTGAGCAATTTAAATTTTGTGGCAAATGGAGAGGGTGGATTAAGGAATGTGTGTCGACCGCTACATCTACGGTTCTGGTTAATGGAAGCCCTTCGGGTGAATTCGTGTTGGAACGAGGTTTAAGACAAGGCGATCCTCTTTCCCCTTTTCTCTACATAATTGTGGCAGAAGGATTAAACTCCCTCATCAACAAGGCTGTTCAGCTGAACCTGTTCTCCGCGGCAGAAATAGGCAGGAAAAAGTTGAAGGTTTCCCACCTTCAATACGCGGACGACACAATTCTATTGGTGGCTGCAAGCCGAGAAAATGCATGTGTTATACGTGGAATTCTTAGAAATTACGAGTTGTTATCCGGGCTGAAGATTAATTACAATAAATGTAGCCTTATGGGAGTCAACGTTGAGCATAGAAAACTGGAAGAGCTGGCTAGTATTCTCGGTTGTGTAGTGGGGGAGGTCCCTTTCTCATACCTGGGAACTCGAGTTGGAGCGAGGTACAAAAACTCATCTGAATGGGGGCATCTGGTGCTGAAATTAAACAAAAGATTAAAAGCTTGGGAGTCTAAGAAAATCTCATTTGGGGGAAGAATCACTCTCTTGAAGGCAGTCCTGACGTCGATTCCTGTCTACTATTTTTCTTTTCACCTTCTACCTAAGAAAACATTGAAATCTTTAACTTCTATGTGTCGTAATTTTTTATGGGGTGGCAGGGATAGTGTGAAAAAATTATCGTGGATTAAATGGGAAAGCATTTGTAAACCAAAACAGATGGGGGGTCTAGGGGTCAGGGATTTTAGCTGTTTTAATAGGGCTCTATTGGGGAAATGGATATGGAATTTTCTGAGTAGTAGAGATAAACTATGGGTAAAGGTAGTAGATTCGTTGTATGGGGGTTTAGTGGATGACGGGGAGGGTTTCTATATTAGGGGGAGAAGAAGAACATCTCAATGGTGGAGGGATATTGTGGCGTGTGGGAGTGGGGAGGGGAGTAGCTGGTTTCGAGGGAGTGTGGTGAAGGTCATTGGGGATGGGTCTAGCACGAGTTTTTGGGAGGGGCTATGGGCGGGAGATACAGCCTTAAAGCTGCAATTCCCGAGGCTATATAGGCTGAGCTTAGACAAAGATAGGAACATTGATGAGATGGGTCTGTGGGAGGGGAGAGAGTGGATATGGAGATGGGCTTGGAGGAGACCTTTGCTTGAAAGAGAAACTGAAAGTCTTAATGATCTGCTGTCTGTGATTAACAGGTGCTATATAACGGAGAACGAACATGACAGGTGGAAATGGAGGTTGGATCTGAAAGGCGCGTATACCACTAAATCGGCATATCAGCTACTTTGTCCAACAGCTGCAACGGGGGACTTGGATCCTTCGAAGGAAAAGGCTCTCGAGAGAATTTGGAAAAATCGGTGTCCAATGAAGGCCTCGGCAACGGCATGGAGATTAATATGGGATAGGTTACCGACTAGAACAAACCTAAGAAGGAGATCGATTATCAATACAGATGAGGAGATCAAATGCACGGCATGTGGTGGGGGACCTGAGTCGGCAGAACATTTGTTCATCAAGTGCAGGGTGACAAATCAGGTGTGGTCTAATATCTTAAATTGGCTGAAACTGTCTTCGGCTGCTATTGGGCTACTTTCTGATCACTTCTGGCAATTTACTAGCCTTCTTGAACATAAATCTGCAACTAATTTTATGGATGGCTTGTGGATTTGTGTGGTGTGGATCTTGTGGTCTTGGAGAAATAAGGTGATCTTTGACAATGGAGAATGGAACATCAAGAAAATTTCAGAGGAAGTGAAAGGGAGGTACTGGAGCTGGTGCTTGGTGGCTAACATCATCAAACCTGGATCTTCGTTCAGGGGATGGTTAGCAGACCCGGTTCTACATTTGAATTAAACTGCCATGTGTTCTCAGATTTAAGGCTCTGTAATAGGAAATTTGTTTATGTCCCTGCTTTTTCTTTTTATTTCTCATGCATGTAACTACATCTACTTGGTATATCTTGTACCTTGGTAGACTTTTTTCTTCAATAAAATGTCTTTCTTCACCGATAAAAAAAAAAAAAAAAAATACTCCCTCCGTCCAATTTTATTATGCCCACTTCTCCGGGCATGAATTTTAATGAATATTGATTAGTTTATTAATAAAGTAGATAAGTTGAGGATGTGATGGGGTGTTGTGGGGCCCATTTGTAAAAGTGATTGTTTATGAATAAAATGAATGACAAAGTGGGTAAATAAGTGATGATAGAAGGGTGAAGATAAAGTAGTATGAATATATAGTATTGTTTCATAAAAAGGAATGGGCATAATAAAATTGGACAATCAAAAAACAAAAGTGGGAATAATAAAATTGAATTGAGAAGTATTATATAGGTTGCAGAAATAATTCATGAGATTCTCAATGCAGGTTGAACCGACCCGAGTGCATGAATCTTAGATATATGCACGGAGAGTATTTAATAATACTAATTTCAACAAAAAAAAAAAAAAATTAAAAATATATTATAATAAATTAAATAATTTTACACAAATTAACAATATATTCTCAATTTCATTGGACAACGCTTTTGGGGCGCTCTTAGAGGGGAACTTAGACACATCACTTGTCAGTAATCAAACCTCTGAAGAACAGTTGGTGTTTGAGAATGCTTCATAGGATGAAGGGGGCCACCCGGACCCTACTGGAGTGTTGACCTCAACGTATCAACCTTTCACACGGGAGGCTCCACCTTTGGTCGTGGCATCCCGAAAGGCCGTCACTAGAGAGAAAGGTTCCACCTCCATTAGGGTGTTTTTCCAGCCGAAGTGTAATATTAAGAAGACTCGTGAGCCTCTTGCCTACCTCCGGGAACGAGCCTATCATTACTTCACATATGCTTCTACGGCTGCTCACTTTGATGAGTTGGACAGAGGACCAAGTGTCCCAAAATATGACTCCCTTAGGGAAACAACCAATGCATCATTTATGGTAGAACATTCCAGTTTGACTGAGCTTGCGAGTGTTATCCAACACACCAGGCGTTCGTTTGGGAAGGGTCCGCCTCAGCAGCCGCCAGATGGTTTAGCCGGCTCTGGCACTTCAGAGTTCATGCAGGCCAGATGTCCCTTCACAATCGTTGGTCGGATATGCTGGATGACACGAATTTGAAAGAATTTTATCTCATCTAAAAGTTCGAACTTGTGTCTCGTTTGGATAACTTTGATTAGATAATCAAACTACTGAGAACTATGAAGTAATAAGTTGAATAACTATCTAAGTAAGTTATGTGTGCGGAATTTTTGTTAGCCTTTTATATTTAAATTCCTTTATATTCTGAAAAACTTCTTAACACTTGAAACTAGTTTTCAGGGGATTTGTCCCAAAACAGTTTTGCACAACTTAGAATGTTTATCTTTTGAAGATCAAGTTTGTGTAGTGTATGAATGTGTTATTGAATGAATTACAATGGTTCGGAGACTCAAGCTCCTACATCCACTTTCCCTAATTGAACAGCATAACTCCTTCTCTCTTGGAATTAACTTGTTTTATAGTGTCAAAGTGCACTTGATCAACCACACTACTCCTTAGTGCCTTAATCCCTAGGATATCTGAGTCATATTACTCAATCTACTCGAACTAAATAGTTCTTCACTTGACAGTTCTAGTTCTTACACTTCTAAAACAACTCTTCTCACTTTCCTTGAAAGGTTTAAGGGTTAAGGTTGGTTCCAACTAGGTTGAGATATCCTTTACAATTAAGTATTGTATAAGGATAGATATATGTCTAAGCTTTGAATGATATACAATGGGTTCAGCTTAGTTAGTAACTAGAAATGTTTGGAAACTTAAGAATGATATATTCTTTGAGATCTTGAAGGCTTGTATGCTTGTAGTTTCCTTAAGTTGATTGATTGGTGCCTTGAATGGTTTCCAAACTCCAGTGTTTATAGAGCAAAGTGAGGATTTGTCCGTTGGAGAGACATCCTCAAATTGTTCTATTTCCATCATCTTAGGAATGAGCAACTAGACTTCAAGATCTGTGAAAGTGACATGTCTTTAGTTTGGGGAAGAAACGGTTAAGTATCTTTGTCTTGACTTGAGTGACTCTTCTCCCAATGTCTAAATTGACTTCTAATGGTCAGCTTGAAGACATTCTTCCTGAAAGTTGGTTCTTGTCTTAGGACAACCCTCCTAGACTAATTTGTGCTCTTCCTTGTCTCATCAGCTGACTTGGCTATCTTCAGTAGTGTCAGCATGTTTTTTCAGTTGGGTTAGCTTCCCATCTTCACTAATTGTTACTTGAATCAATCTTGATGAGTATTTTCTTATATTAGTGAGATTGTCTTGATCAGCATAGTTGTCACTTGTCTTAAAATAAGTTATTTCTTGATCAATCAGCTGGGTTGACTCTTTTTTATCTACTCTTCTGATCTTGAGCTATCATCAGGGTTAACTCTTTTGATCCAGTGCCATCAGCAGGGTTGACTCTTCTGATCTTGAGCCTTAGGGAACTTGACTTACATATTCTATTGGACTTAAGTTCCCCCTCAACTAATGCGTCCTAGCATCTATAAGTTGCCTAAACATGTCAGTTGTTTAACTAACTTGATCTATATGTTCCAACATATCTGAAACATACTTAATCAATTGA
The DNA here is from genome assembly GCA_963675135.1 of Galeopsis tetrahit. Taxonomy (NCBI): domain Eukaryota; kingdom Viridiplantae; phylum Streptophyta; class Magnoliopsida; order Lamiales; family Lamiaceae; genus Galeopsis; species Galeopsis tetrahit. The sequence goes on from OY776127.1 coordinate 34,842,548, forward strand.
ACTCATCTATTGTGGCATATCATCAGGGATTTTGGTATCTTAACCAAAATCTCATTTTATTCCCAATAGTAAGAATCAATACATTGATAACGAGATGTGTATGTATTCTTGAAATTTAAATATAAATTAAAAAATTATCTCAAAAATTTTAAATATTAAAATTTTGAGGAACCCTAAAATTTGAAAAAATCTAAATTCAACAAATAGACTAAAGAATAGTGTTGGGAATAAAATGAGATTTTGATTAAGATACCAAAACCCCTTAAGACATGTCAAAATAGATAAGTCAAATTTACTAAGTATGTTTCAGGAATATTGAAACATATAGTTCAGGATACTTAAACATCTGACATGTTAGGCAGCTTATAGAAGTTTAGATGCATAAGTTGAGGGGGAACACAGGCTTGGAAGATCACAAGAATCAAGTTCCTCAAGGCTCAGAATCAGAAGACATCAACCCTGCTGACAAGATTAATCAGAAGAGTTTAACATTGCAGATAGCAAGATCAATAGAGTACATTAGGAGAGTAAAGCTCTCTGATAGGCCAATGATAGAAGAACACATCTATTGGACCAAGCCTACTGACAAGAACTCTATCAAGATCAGAAGAGATGATCAACAAAGTTAATCAACACACTAAATCATAAATATTCAAAACCAGTCTAAGTCAAGAGACAACTATGCTGATGAGGTCAACTTCACTGATATGGTGGATATGCACTGAGAAGTAATCTCAAGATTGATTCAGTGAAGATGAGAAGCCAACTCAACGGAAGAAGCTAGCCAACACTGCTGATAAGCCAAGTCAGCTGATGAGATAAACTTGAGCATAGATCAGTCCTGATGATAAGGAATGTTGTCCTTAATCATGGAACAATGATCAGGAAGAATGTCTTCAAGATTGACTGCTGAATCTACAAGTCAGACATTGGGAAGAGTGCAAATAAGTCAAGACAGCTCTAGTCGTTTACTTCCCAAGATGAAGACATGTCACTTTCAAGGAATTTGTCCTCAAGATGCAGAGTTAAATTAAAGGAAGACAAAAATCGACAATTTGAGACTGTCTTTCCAAGGGACATAATCTCACTTTGCTCTATAAATACTAGAGTATGGAAACCATTCAAGGTGTGGAAACTACGAGCATTCAAGCCTACAAGCCTTTAAACTCTAACAAGAATATATCATTCTTAAGTTTCCATACACTTCCAGTTACCAAATAAGCTGAACCAATTGTAAATCATTCAAAGCTTAGAGAGATATCCTATCCTTATACATTACTTCATTGTAAAGGATATCTCAACCGAGTTGGAACCAACCTCAACCCTTAAACCTTACAAGGAAAGTTAGAAGTGTGAGAACTAGAACTGTCAAGAGAAGTACAGTTTAGTTCGAGTTGAGTGAGTACTAGGACTCAGAATTACTAGGGATCAAGGCACTAAGGAGTAATCAGTGCACCTTGGCACTATAAAACAAGTTAATTTCAAGTGAAGGAATTATCCTGTTAAATTAGGGAAGTGGATGTAGGAGTTTGAGTCTCTAAACCACTATAAACATTTGTGTTATTTACTTACAAGTCATTTCATACAAGTAACACATTCATACACTGCACACAAATTGATCCTCAAAAGATATTCAACACAAACTGTGCAAAACAAATTTGAGGCAAGTCCCTTGATAACTGTTAAGTGTTAAGAAAGGTTTTCAGAATTAAAAGGAGTTTAAATATAAAGGGCCAACCATAATTCCGTATATATAACTTACTTAGATAGTTATTCAACTTATTACTTCATAGTTCTCAGTAGTTTGATTATTTGAACAAAGTTATTCATACTCAGTGAAGTTGTCCAGTCAACTCTCCTAATAGCCTGATTGTTTGAAAAGAAAAGAATTTGCATACACAAGTGCATCCCCCCCATACACTTGTGTCATACTCCTTTCAGGACCAACAAATGGAAATAAGTTTAATTATGGACCAACCAAAAGAGTAAACAATATATAGAATTAAATTAATAAAAAAAGTCCAAGACATAAACCAAACTTCTCCTTTGGTAATGCCTTAGTGAACGCATCAACAAGGTTCTCCTCCGTAACTATCTTAGCCACTTGGACTATACCCTTATCCACAATGTCTCTTACAAAGTACAGCTTCACATCAATGTTCTTGGTTCTCTCATGATACCCTTGATGCTTTGCAAGATGTATTTCGCTTTGATTATCACAAAAGACAGTCACACTTCTCTATGATAAACCAAACTCTTTCAAGATTCCCTTAAGCCGCATGCTCTCCTTAACTACCTCAGTCAAGGCCACATACTCCGATTCAGTGGTGGATAATGCAACTACGGACAGGTGAATAGACTTCTCTATGATAAACACATATCATGTTAAGGACTTTCTCGTGTCAACATTAGTTGCATAGTCGACATCCACGTATCCCACAAGTGCGTCTACCTCATCTGATATCTTTTAAAATTTCAAACCTCTCTCAGCTGATCCTAGAAAAAATCTCATAACCCATTTAACAGTCTCCCAATGAGTTAAGCGTGGATCACTCAAGTATCTGTTAATCACACTCATCGCATGATTCAAATCTGGTCTACAGCACACCATAGCGTACATCAAGCTCCCTACAACACTGGCATAAGGTATCTTACTCATCTGAGCTCTCTCTTGGCTGTTCTTGGGACACATCTGATTGGACATCTTCTGATGTTGGCCAATTGGAGTAGAAATGGTCTTAGATTGATGCATTATGAACCTTTCTAACACCTTTTCTCAAATAGGTCGGTTGACTTAACTGAATTGATCCATCAACTCTGTTGATCTCCATCCCAAAAATCACTTTAGCTTCACCAAGATCTTTCATCTCAAACTCTTGTTTGAGAATCTCCTTCACTTGATTGATACTTTCGATTGACTCCCCTGTAATCAACATATCATTAACATACAACAAAAGGTAAGTAATTGAACTTCCAACTCGTCTGAAATAGACACAACTGTCATACAAGCTCCTTCTAAAACCAGCTGAGGAAATGTACTCTTCAAATCTCAAATACCATTGACGAGGGATTTATTTAAGGCCATAGAGGGACTTCTTCAATAGACATACCTTGTCCTCCTCATCTTCTATGTCCAACCCTTCTGGTAGCTTCATATAGATCTTCTCTTCAAGAGATCCATGAAGAGAAGTGGTGTGCTATCGCCGGCACCGAAAAATAAATACCCACTACGTAGTAGGGAAGTAAGGATCGATCCCACAGGGAGTAGCAAATTTTATTAGCATTTCGTGTTAATAAAACAATATAAGGGGGGGTTTGGATTGGTGGTTTCTAATTCTATTAGAAAGAATGAAAAATAAAAGCAATGGAAATAAATAGAAATCAAATATTAAAACGATCTAGCCCTCGGATTGCTTCCCCTTGATTAATTTAACCAATTTAATTAGTGAACCCGGTAATTTCAATCTAATCTCAAATCTTATCCCTAAGTCAGTGGTACGACCAAACTAACTCGAATTGTTTCTTATGTTTAATTAATTAGAAAGTACGACCCCCAATTAATCTATTCCTACGAATAACCCCAAAACATGTATTTAAGGTTCAACTCGAGAAACGCATTCAAGACCTAAAACAATAGAATAAACTAGACCATGAATATGAGACGCTCGTTTCATGCAACCTAGACGTTATTATCCCCTAAGGTGTTCTGCCTTAGTTGCTACGATATCCACAATAATAGAACAATTACGGATTATACATCGTGAATTAACTAGAATTGATAACAAATAAATTCGAATGGTCAGTCCTAATAAATCTATTAATCAAAACATGCTTCGCATAAAATCAAATAACAACGAAATCGAGATCGAAATTAAAACAAACCGTGAATCACATAATTAAAAAGACATAAATAAATTTAGGTTTCAATCCTCGGGCTAAAAAGACAATCTAAGTACTAAACATAAATAAGAGAACAATAGATAAAAACAAAATCAAACTAATCACCTCCTGCGTGCTTCTTCCAACTTAGGACGCCTCCTACTTGCTTCCCCAAACTGACGGCTGGCTCCCCTCCTTTTAATAGGTTAACAAACTTTAAATTTTATCTTGGCCCAAATGCTAGGCCCATAATTAGAATTAAGAAAGATTCCAATTATAATTGGACCATATCCGTAAATGTGCATGGCCCATCACTTTCCTTAGCTTGTTTCAAACTTTCTCAGAACAATTACAAAACCATCTGAAATTATACAAAAATAATATTAAAGCATTTAAAGGCCACAAAATAGTAAGTCAGAAAAATACAAGGAAATATTGAATTAATTCTCAAATAATATCTAATTAAAGCACAAAAATATGCAATAATCCCGATTCATCAAGAAGTTGTGGTCACTTTCATCTGATGCTACTCCAGTTCATACGGAGCAACCATAGCCAACAAGATTATGATGCTACAATGCTTCACAACAGGCGAGAAGATTTCATTGAAATTAATACCTTTTTTCTGTGTAAATCCCTTAACTAGAAACCTCACCTTGTATATAAGTTTGCCACCTCTCTGAGCCTCCACCTTCTTCTTGTAGATCCACTTACACCCTACAAGTTTCTTGTTCTTAGGCCTCTCAACAATCTCTCAGGTCTGGTTCTTGTTAAAAGATAACAATTCCTCCTCCATAGCAACTAACCACTTCTCTTTGTTATGGCAGCTGGTGGCTTCAGTGTAAGTTTTCGGCTTCAGAGACTCCACCTCAAGAGCTGCACAAAGTGCAAATGATACAATGTATCTTGAACACACCTCTGAGGCGGGTGGACTTCTCTTCTGGTTCTGTACCGTGCCATTGTTAGTCATGAAGCTCATTCTCACTATGAGGATCGCCATCCTCATCTAGATCAATATGGTCTTCAACAGGTCAGTTGGTGTCAACATGCTTCACCTCAACCTGTGTCTCGTCTAGTTGGTTGTCAACTGCACTCGTACTTACCTTTTCTGTAAGGGGCATTCTGCTTTCATCGAAAGTCACATCTCTATTGATAATGCATTTATGCATACCAGCTTCAAGGCACCACAACCTATATACTTTCATACCTGAAGGATACCCTACAAACACACATCTCAAGGCTCGAGGCTCAAGTTTATCCTACTTAACATGGGCATATGCAGCACATCTAAATACCTTTAAATACTTATACTCAGTTGCATGGCCAGATCATAACTCTTCTAGGGTTTTAAACTGCACAGCTGAGTAAGGGCTTCTGTTTATCAAGTAGGTTGTTGTTGACACGACTTCTCCCTAAAATACCTTTGGGAGACCCGAGCTACTCAACGTGCACCTGACTCTCTCAAGTAAGGTTTGGTTCATTCTCTCAGCTACCCCATTCTGTTGAGGTGTACTTGGCACAGTCTTGTACCTCACTATTCCTTTCTTCCTGCAGAACGCATTGAACTCTTTTGGTAGGTACTCAAGAAAACATTATGAATTTTCAAATGATTGAGATTCTTTTCAGTGACATTCTCAACCTCAGTGAGCCATTCCTTAAACTTTTCAAATACTTCTGCCTTAGATTTCAGGATAGTTACCCACAACTTCCTTGAGTAGTCATCAATGATAGACATGAAGGATCTCCCACCACCTCTAGTATGATTTCTAGTTGGCCCCCATAGATTAGAATGGACAGAATCCATGATCTCTTTGGTAGAGTGTTCACTCTTCCCAAATTTCAACCTCTTGGCTTTCCCAAGAATGCAATGCTCACAAAAGTCTGGCTTTGTGATCTTGTCATTGCCAAGCAAACATTGCTTAAACAGCTCCACTAGGCCTTTCTCACCTACGTGAGCTAGTCTTCTATGCCACAACATAGAGTTGTCTTGCACCTTCACCACATCTGATCTACTAGTCACTGTACTTCCCTTCAGAAAGTAGAGATGTACTTCCCTTTAGAAAGTAGAGATCATTTTTTCTCTCACCTTTCAAGACAGACAGCTACCCATTTGACACCCAAAGCTCTCCATCCTTAGACAGGAATTTAAAGCCCATCGAATCCAACATCGATCCCAAGTGATATCAAATTTCTCTTAAGTTCAGGTACATACCTAACACTCTTGAGAATCCTCACTACACCATCATACATCTTCAAGTGAATTTTACCTTCACCCTTAACCTTGCAAATGTGATAGTTTCCTAACAACAAAGAACAACCATTCTCATGAAACGAATCTCTTCTTAGAGTCATATAGAAAGAACACCCTGAATCAAGGATCCATGTTTGATGTTCTCCAAAGGATGTGATGGTTAGTGCAGACTTGGCATATCCTTCTTACTTTTAACTTCTTGGGTTAGGTTAGCTTGATTCTTATCATCAGGGTTCTTGGCACCAGATTTCCTCAAGAACTGCTTGTACTTGTAGGCTTGTAGCAAGCATTCTTATAGTGTTTGGGTTTATGGAAGTGGTGGCACACTCCATCTCCTTGATTGGACACATCTGATTTTCCCTTATCAGCTCCTTTGGGTTGACTAGACCCCTTCTTGGAGAAACTTCTTTTGACCTCCCTTGATTGCCAATCTCTCACCATTGCTACTTTTATCTCCTTGAGATGTCTTATTCTGCAACAACTTGGACTTGACAGTCAACATCACATCTTCTAATGTGATACTCTCCTTTCTACCATACAAGATGGTGTCCTTTAGGATTTCAAAGGACTTAGAAAGAGCACTCAACAAGATCAGAGCTTTATCCTCTTCCTATAACTTGACATCTAAATTCTCTAGATCATCAAGGATCTTTTTGAACTCACCCAGCTGATCCGGAATGGGTTTGTCATCGCCCATTCTAAAGGCATACGACTTCTACTTCGAATAAAGACTGTTAGAAAGGGTTTTCACCATATAATGTTTCTCAAGCTTGTCCCAGATCTCTTTCGCGGATTTATCTTTAGCAACCTCCCTCAAAACCTTATCATCACGGCAGAGCAGAATAGTGCTACGAGCTTTCCTGAGCATCTTGCTCCTTTCAGTCGCATCTGATGTAGATTACTCTGCAGTGGCTACTGGTTCTTCGAGCGCATCGAATAACCCATGTTGTTCAAGAAGAGTCTGCATCTTGACTCTCCACAGTCCAAAATCACCCGTGCCTGTAAACTTCTCTATGTTGTACTTGGTGGAACTCTCTATCTTAGATTTGGTAATTACTTCAAGTTACTTCCCACAGATGGTGCCAATTGTCAAGAAATCCTCGAGATTAGACTTCTACAATCAAGTAGAAATCATAATAAGAAATAATCCAACTAAGATAGCAATTCACAAAAGTAATCAACGAGATAAAACAACACACAAGTATTTCAGTGGTTCGATCAATGTGATCTACATCCACTGGACCAAACGACTTCAACTTTGATTGATCAGGAATGTTTACACACTCATTCACTCTAAAATGGATTTATCCTCACTTCACTCGTGAACTCACAACTCAAATGCGAATGCTCGTTTCACGTCAACCTTTACTGCAAGAGTATTTATACTAATCAATGGTGATTGCTGCAGTGTTGAAAACGTGATGGCGTTAGTTTGTTGACAAACTCACGTGTTCTGCCTTGCCCAATAGAAATGACAGCTTTGCCCCTTTAACTTATAACTCATAATAGATATCCTTCAAAAGACTCATCAAAAGACTCCCTCTTCTGATCTTGTCAAAAGACTAACATTGATGATAGACATCTACTCAGCTGATCCAACCCTTCTGATCTGACCAACTTAGTTGATTCTAAGCCTCACCTTCTCAGCTGACTGAAAACCTTCAACTCATCTAATTAGGCCTAAGTCATCTTATCTGACCCTATCAGCTGACAACCTCAGTTGATGTGAGATTATGAGATAACACTCACATTGTGTTTTATTATTTCTCCGACATGCCGTTTTTCAATTGTTGCCCTCTTCATTGGCTAGACTAGAGTGGGGCTGAAAAGCATTTGAAGCCAGAACCTGGCCCCAAAGAAGAAGGCGTCTAAGAAAATACATTTCCTATTTGAGACGTATGAGGTACAATTTATAGTAGTTTGGGGATTGATTGGTTGGTTTCATGTTTAGGATTGGATGTCTGATTTACAAGTTATAAATATTGATGTAAAAATCACATAAGAGCTAAGTGGGCCCTAGCAGACTCTATTTTGCCTCTCTAGGCATTTTTGGTGAAAAATCAGTTTAGGCGGTTAGACTGGGATCACCTCCTGTACAGGAGGGTCCTGCGCAGGATGTGATTCTTTGGATCACACAACATGTGATACCTGTGTGGGTGTGTATGATCCAAGGGATCACCCCTGCACAAGACCTTCTGTACAAGAGGTGATCCAAATCCTAGGCGGTTGGGCCTAGATTTTGAAAAAAAAAATCTACATTTTTTTGGCATAGGGGTCCGATTTGGTCCGTCGTGGCTTTGTCGTGGCGTACAATCTTTTTTCTGGCAAATTTCATGGTTTAAGGAGTGAAAATCGCATTTTTTTATTTTTCAACATTATTTTGTAATTTTTAATTTTTTTGGGGACCTCATTGCAATTTTCTGATTTTGTTAAAATAAAATTTCATATTTATTACTAGAGAATTTTGAAGAGATTTATTTTTTAAGCATTCTAGATATTAGGCGGCTGAACCGATTTCCAACTTTGCAATCTTGGTTATACCTAATTATATGGTAGATTTGTATTGTTAATTACTGCAACTCCACTTTTGGCACATTCTCATGAAATTTCAAATCTATGAAAATGGCTTCTGATCGAAATGCTCTTTTCAACATGTTTTATTTTATTCTCCCTTTGGATAGACACATTTGTGATTTCATAATTGATTTGAAATGAATGGAGTGGGAGGAGGCTGAATTGAGAAGATGGAGATGGGTGTGGTCGACGAATGTTGCTCAATTTTCTTTTCATAAGTTGTCATCTCGTTTCTTTGATACCATTCCTTTGTGGTTTCTTACATACGTGGATGTCAAATTTCTCGACTAGTTGTGTTTGAAAACTCTACCAACAGTTTTTAAAATCTTTTTTTTTTTTAAATTTGAGTTACTTTGTAAAAAAAGTAATTATGTCCTACTTTATAAATTTTGCAAACACTATCATTCCTCACTTTACATTTACATTTAAAAAAAATAAACTTAACAATTCTTTTGCAACTTTTTTACTTTATTTTTTCTCTAATTTATTATGGACCTTACGAGATTCTCATGTAAGCCAATCCAGTTTCTCTTATTTCATTAAAGAAGATAATTTTTAATTATCATAATTGCATATAAAATATGATAGAATAAATAAATATATTAAAAGTGATGAGACTGAAAAAGAGGGAAATATAATTAAATATGAAAGGAGTATTTTACTAAAAAGAGAATTAATAGTTTTTATTGAGATGAATAAAAAAAAATTGAATAATTTTCTCTAGAACGAGGGTAGTAAACTTAGGGGGGTGTATTCAATTGAGATTTTGTTGGATATTTTTGGACTTTTAAAATTTGGGGGTATTCAATCCGGATTTTTAAAAGTCTTTCAAAATTTTGAGGTATTCAATACGGATTTTAAAAAGTCTATAGAAATCTTTAGGTATTCAACAATCTATGGATTTTAATACTCTATGGATTTCGTTGGATTCTCCTTAAAAAATATAAATAAATTTCACTATTCAAAATCTCTTCTAAAAACCAGAGATTTCAACGGATTCTCTCAGAAGACTCTGAAAGCGAAGAAAAAAAAAACTTTATTCACCACAAAACTGGGCCCAAAACGCGAGGAAGTAGACGAGGGAAAAACCCTCGTAAACCATTGCAGCGACGGAGTACGCGAGGGAATCTCTCCCTCGCTAACGAGTACGCGAGGGATTTTGGAAAACGCTCGTTAATCAGCGAGGGAAAATTCCCTCGCCCACTCGCGAGTAAATATCCGTCGCCCATTAGCGAGGGAAACGTGCCCTCGTCAATTAGCGAGGGTCGATCCCTCGCGAATCCAATTTTGGAATTAATTCCCATATTCAACGATCCCTCGCGAAGCCCTCGCAAATTAGCGAGGGATTTCCCTCGTCAATATTAATCAAATAAAAATTGAATTACCTGGGATTCGAACCCAGGCATCTCGCGCGTTTAGATCCCACCACCACCGCTGGGCCACATATATTCCTCCATTTAATTCATATTTTGCGCATGGTGGGTGTCGAACTCGGGACCTCCAGGTCCTAAAGCATTTATGGGCGCCCCTGTTGCCAATTAGGCTAGGAGCTATTGTCGTTGTATTCTGAATGCAATTAATATATATATGTTATATGCAAAAAAAAAAATCTTCTTTAATTTAAATTTGATTGTATATTTCAACATACATGTTATATATTTTTCAATACAAAATTATAAAAATGTGTTATCAATAATTATGTTTAATTGTGTTATCAATAATTATATTCTTCAATACAAAAATTATAAAAATGTTCAATATAAAAGTTATATATTAATTAACTTTTAATGTATTAAAATTGTTAGATTAAGTGTACGTAATATGTGTACATTTATATATATATATATATTCAACATTATCATATTCATATAAATATAAATTTAAGAAAATTTAAATTTCATTTTCAACATAATTAAAATCAATTATGATCTTGTCCAGCTAAACAAACAAAAAAACATACCTTTGTTAAGTTCAGAAAAGTCTTTGCCATTTAACTATAGTAACTTTAGTTAACAATTTGTAAAATAAACATATTTAACACATGATGTATTTTAAAAATTAATTTAATTAACAAGTTGTCTCGCCTGAAGCTTTCCCTGGAGCTTGTTGGGTCAACCGTCTGATTCTGTTTGGGTTTGAAAATAATAAATTAGTAAATACAAGAAATACAATTAATTAATTAAATATATGCAAATTGTAATATATACTTACAATTATACATACATTAATGTTAGCGAGAGATTTTTACGAAATCCAAAGTAAAATTGGGTGTATTATGACCTTTATATTAAAGAATTATAGTGGAGAGAAGAAATTATGGATTTTGAAATTCAATGAAATTCAAGTATTTAAAAAATCCAATCAATAGTTAAAATATGGTATATGTTTGTTTTGGAATTTTATAGAATAAGATGGTGGAAAAGTTGATTAATATAAAATATCAGAGAGATTATAATAGAAGGGTGAAATTGTGTTGTGTATCATTATGGGTAATATTAACCTAATTAATTATATATATCATTAAATTATTTTTAAAAAAAAATCCTATGAAATTATGAATAAATTAAGTAAAATTAAGAGCGAATTTGTGACAAAGTGGGATAGCTCAAGTGGTTAGAGCACCACTACCTAGGCCTTAGGTCCTGGGTTCGAGTCATAGGGAGGGAAAAAAAGGGATGGGTATTTAACTTCCATAAAAAAAAAAGCGAAAGTTAACGAGGGATTTTAGCGAGGGCCCCCAATCCCTCGCTAACATTTAATGACGTGGCCGCTTAACGAGGGTCGTTCCCTCGCTAACATTAAATTAATGGTCTCCTCGCTAAGCCCTCATTAGTTGTTGAGGGATATTAAATCCCCTCGCCTATTTGCGAGTGTTTTACACTCGCCAACTTCCCCCTCGCCTATTCCCTCGGTAATTGTCGAGGGATTAAATGCCCTCGGTAACTTCCCTCGCTAATTCAATTAAATTTTGTAGTGATTGTTCTTCTAACAAAATTTCAACTACTAACCTACTGATTAGTCTCCTTGCCAACTTTAAGATCTCAAGAACATTTATTCACAATGTTCTTTAGATCTTTCGATTAAATTTTGTAGTGATTGTTCTTCTAACGTCAAGGTCGTCACCCTAGAAATGCAAAACAAAGAACTGAAGCAAGCTAATGCATGGAGAACTAGTATTGCTAATGCTGAGGTATAACCGTGATGGAAATGAAGATGAGAATAATAATGATGAATAATAATTTTTTTTGAACTAATATATTTTTGGTATTTTTTCTAAATAATTCAGATAATTTTTTTTATATACAAGTGTGTTCGATATACGTTTGCATCAATAGTTTTAGGGGCGTAGTTTATGGAAATCCAAGTAAATCAATAAAAAAATGTGTATTTCAAAATCCTGTAAAATCTATGAAAATCCATATAAATCAATAAAAAAGTCAGTTAAACTCTACATAGAGTTTATGAATTTTTTAAATCCACTGACTTTTTAAAGTCCAAAAAAATCCAATAGAATCTCTATTCTAACATTGTCATATAGTGTAGAATACATATTCCATCAAGGAGTCCAATGAAACTAAAGTTTCATGTTCAGTTTTGAATTAGAGACGTTCAAAGCACTGAATTGAACGTCGACTATAATCCCTAGCCTTCCAAGTTAACGATGCGGGTTCGATTCCCGCTACCCGCTTAATTATTTCCTTTTTAGAAATATTCTATTAGAATTCTATTCTAGAATATAGAAAATCTATTTTAATTACAATTAGCGTGTCATTGAATATACAATTCACAAGTTACTTATAATTAAAGTCAGTATCAAAACTTTATTTTACGAGGTAACTTGACACAAAAATTGAAAAAAAAATATAGTATTTGCCTTAATGTCCAATTAAATAATATGCATTTATTCAATTTTAATTATATATAAAATTATCTTTTCATGTTATTTTTGTACTCATTACTAGATTAATTAGGAGTTAAATGATTTTTACAAATTAATACAGTTGGATATAATAAAATTAATGTGTATATATATATATATATATAGTTTTTTTAACACGAAAATTAAGATGAATCGAAATTTTTTTGTCAACTCTCGGAATGAGCTCTTGAAATAAAAATTCAATACTTTAAAAAATCTATTAAAACAAAAATTAATGGTTTAAAAATTGGTTGATGTTATGCCTAAACATATTTTTGCATATGCCTTCTCACTTTATAAAGTGGCATATATATATATATATATATATATATATATATACGTAGCAAGCCATTTAGAAGTTAATAAGTTTCTTGTTTCATTTCTCCAAAGGTCACTTTTCGAATTCACTAATTTAATTTCATAGTTGACAATATTGCTTGTTACGCAAATAAGGGTCATTCATTAATAAGAGTTTTTTTTAAGTAAATAGGCCCGGTCAAAAGTTTTTAAATGTTTTTTAGTCTTATTTACTAAATAAATTTATGCAACGCATACTTCTTTTTTTTTTTTTTTTTTTACAATATGCAACACATACTTCATTATAATTAAATCATAAATATTAAATTTTTAAATCTCAAAATGAAAAATAAAAACAATTTACTAAAATTATCAAATAATATAGAGCAATAAACAATTCATCAAATAATCCATAAAATAATACTCAAATGCAAATGTTTGTGTGTTCTCTTCAACAATTGCAAAAGAAAAGAACAAAAAAAAAAAAAAAATTCTTCAAAATAATCTTATAAGTTCATATCTTTTTTTTTATATATTTAATTTACTAACTAAAAAATTATGTATTATATACCCCCTCCGTCCGCCTATAAGCTTCCCATTTTACCATTTTTGTCCGTCCGCCTATAAGCTTCTCATACCTTTTTTGGAAAGTACTTTTTCTTACATTTCACTTTATATCTTACTTTTTCTCTCTATCTCTCCCCTCTCTCAATCACATCACTTGTACTATATCTATTATTTAATCACTTTTTTTAATCTATGTGCCAAAAAGTAATGTGAAGCTTATAAGCGGACGGAGGGAGTAATATATATTGAGCACTTTAACGATTATATATATTACTCCTTCCGGTTCACAATACCTTTCACGCTTTCTTTTAAGGATGTTCTACAATACTTTTCACACTCTTAAAATGAAAAACATTTTATAAATCTCACTCTTACAATATCCACAATTTTACAAAAAATGTTATTATTTTTGGGACCACACATACATACAAGTCAACTCATTTATTTACTTTATACATTTACAAGTGTTTATTTATCTTTGAAATGTATTTCGGGACAAAAGAAGAACAATTATATACGAGTACTATTATACTCCCTCCCTTCCTTCTAAAATTACTTATTTTGTCATTTTGAATGGTCTCTTTAAAAGTTGTTCATTTCTTTTTCTATTTTATATATATAGAGAAATGATGTGGAGCCCATTAATGATCTACTTGAGTCAAATGATGATTTGACATTATCCAAATCATCATATTAACTTATTTAATTAATCTAAAATATGAAAAATATATAATTGCAGTATATTTCAACCCCTACCCATAAAATTAGGAATAAAATATTTGAAATTTTTTAAAAAAAAAAATTTTAACGAATTTTATTATTTACATAATTATTAAATATTACACGTTTAATTTATTTATTGTACTTTACTTAAAAAAATCATTCATTTACATATTTTATTTTTTTAACAATAAAAATATAAATTAAAGTTATAAAAAATAATAATTTAAAAAATAATAACTATAATAATTTAACCCTAAACCCCTAAACCCTAAACCCTGCCCCTTAAACCCTGAACCCCTAAAACCCTAAACATTAAAATCCTAAACCTCTAAACCCTAAAAAAAATTACTATTTTTAATTTATAACTTTAATTTTAATTTTTAGAATTTTAGGTTTAGGATTTTAGGGTAAATTAATGTAGTCATTATTTTTTATAATTTTAATTTTTTTTATTAAAATTTTTTTATATATAAATGAATAGTTTTTTTTAAGTAGTGTACAATAAATAAATAAAGTCCGTTACAAATAATTTTAAAAAAATTTAATATTTTATTTTCCATGGGAAGAGGTTGAGATATACATGCAATTATATATTTTTCAGAGTAATTAAATAAGTTAAGATAATGCTAAATAATTATTTGGCTCCATAAGGAGCCCATCATGGGCTCCATATCATTTGTGTATATATATATACATATATCAAAAAATTTACAAAAAAATCAAATTTATGGTTGTAGATTCTGTAGGATTTTTTTGGACTTTTAAAATCTGGGGGTATTCAATTCGGATTTTAAAATTTTGAGGTATTCAATACGGATTTTAAAAAGTCTTTAAAATTTTTTAGGTATTCAATAGTCTATGAATTTTAATACTCTATGGATTTTGTTGGATTCTCCCCCAAAAATATAAATAAATTTCACTATCTAAAATCTCTTCTAAAAACAAGAGATTTCAACCGATTGACCCGACCCGCGAATACCCACCCCACGCGCGAGCTTTGGATCAAGTCAGATTCGCCCCGTATTAAGTATGGGTCGGGTTTGGGTCTTATGCCCGACCCGCGAGTATCCGACCCGCATGAATTAATATATAAACTTTATATATATATATATATATATATATATTATTGATAAAATACTTTATATATATATATATATATATTATTGGTAAAATATTTTATATAATATATATATATATAATATTAATTTTAAAAAAAACACTTCACATTAAAAAAAAAAAATTTTTGCATCAATATCGAATTTATGAAAATCTATGTAAATCAATAAAAAAATATATTCCACAATCCTGTCAAGTCTATAAAAATCCATATAAATCAATAAAAAAAGTCAGTCAAACTCTGCATGAACTCTGTGCATTTTCACAAAAACTTATATGAAATATTGCATACATGCAATATGACTAATTAAGGTAAATTAGGTCAAAATTCGTGGGTCAACCTTAATTAAAATATTTATTTTCACTCTAAAATATTATTTTACTACATGACCAAAACTATGTTACTACAAGAACTAAATTTTATCACTACAAGGGCCAAAAGTGTATTATTGCAAGTTCAAAAATATTCTGGACACTTATTTTTTTGGGGCAAAATTACTAAAATAATTTTGACCCTGTAGTGGTAATATTTTGGCCTTATAATAACAATATTTTGGTCATGTAGTAAACCACTTGTTTGCAACCCGCGAATTTTTTGGACAACCCGGATCCAGGCTTATGACCCGCGAATTTTTTAAAATTGACTTAATTTGACTTTTGGACTTAGGGTTTTGACTTGCCTAATTGGGATGAAATGCATGTATACAACTAGTCCATGCATTTTATAAATTCACCTACTTTTTAAAGTCCCAAAAAATCCAATAAAATCTCAATTGAATACACTCTCCTTAGTCTATTTTAAAAAAAAAATTGGGTCGAATTAACTTATTTATTAAACAAATCAAACCCAAATTGATCGGCCAAGTCGTAGGCTCTTAACATTTCAACCTCTACGTTGAATCACAAGATTAGAATGTATCATGTATGATGTATGTACTAATGTACCCTTCTTCAAATTAATTTTACGCGCCCCAACTACTAAAATTAATAATGCACAACAAAATTATACTCCCTCCGTTCCGGAATAACTTGTATAGTTTGACCGGCACGTTGTTTAAGAAGAGTAAATTTAGTGGTTGATGATGTAAGATAAATGAGGGGTATTTTAGGTAATTTGATAATGTGTAAAGTGGATTGTATGGAAAAAATGAGTGGCAAATTTGAAAATAAAATGATGTTGTGAGGTTATTAATTTTGTGGGATATTTTCATATTAAGAGTGTGCAAGTAATTTTGAGACATCCTAATACAGAAAGTGTGCAAGTAATCATAAAGAAAGTGTGCAAGTAATCACGGGACGGAGGGAGTAATTTTGAACATAAATTAGCATTCATTTTCAGTAATTCTCTGGTGTAATTTTGGAGAGTGCAATATCCTAAAAATAGAGGAGGTACAAATTGTGGGTTTCAAAAGTATGCAAACTTAGAAAAATCGCGGGTTAAAATTGTATCACACGTACACTATTACATTGTTGTGCAACAATATTTGATATATAATATTATATTGAAGTTGTTCATTTATTTTTTTACATTAATTAAAAAAGGTAATATTATATATATATATATATATATATATATATATATTAGGTTATTAATGTAGAAATTGGTAGAAAAAAAAGTAGCTATGTAGAAAAGAAAGAGATAGAGAATGTTGTAAAAAAAATGAATAATTTTTAGTGGAACATTAAAAAAAAAAATTGGTGTTTTTTAAGGGACATAAAGTTGTTGTGTATATGAAAACTACTCCTTCGCCCCCACAACAATTTTTACACTTTTTTTTTTTTTTTTTTTGACATTTCATAAAAATTTTCACACTATTAAAAAGAAAAACTCCACCTTCAACATATTTTCAATTTTATACACAATGTCCTTATTTTTTGACAACGTATACGTACATACAAGTCAACTTTTTTTATTTTTATATACATAAAAATTTACAAAATGTATTCTCAAAATTTTATTTATTATTACATTTTTAATATAAATATATATATATATATATATTTATCTAACTATCAAACTTATTAAGAGACGAAATGAGTATTGAACCTAAATTTGCGGTGAAGCAAAAATAAATTAAAATTGCACTACACCTTGAATTAGGTGAACTATTTAAAACTTTGGATCAAACGGAATCAAAAGTAGAGACAAGCTAGTATATAATTATGAATTTAATTAAAATACACCTTATTCTAAAATATTCAGGGGCTATAACCAATCAACTTTACATGGCTTCGTTCCTGTATATATTGATGGTCTTATTTATATATATATATATATATTGTTGATGTTGGTATAAGTGTTTTGTTTAATGATCCAACACTAACAGTCGAGTGTTGTGTTTAATGTTCCCAACACTTATGACAACATTAGAATTTGCTCTTCCTTTTCTCACCAACTCTTATCTTACGCTTGTTGTCTAATGATGTCCCCAGAGCAGTGAAAAGACATGGTGTTGGGATATGAATCCTAGAACAAGTCCTAAATAATGATAAAAGATAAAAGATGAAGTTTTGATAAGCCAAAAGAAAACTTGAATATTTTCTAAGTGTTGACTGATCTAGTCTAGTTAAGTTGAAGTCGTCTTGTACAGATCAGTAGAGTTCACAAAGACAAGTACTAGTTTTAAAAGACAAGTATTATTGAAAGATGAGTACGATTTATAAGTACTTCATATTTGTTGTTTATATATGTTAGATTGTTATTGAGCTATGAATAAATATTGTATAGAGCTCATGGTTTTATATGTAATAGATTAGTTTTATTGTATAGTTTATAAGTTGACTAAGCTTGTGTTATAAAAGCTTAATGTAATGTAATAGTCTTGTTTGGATTAGAGGATAGGACTAGATTAGTTCTATGTTATAATTTGGAGAAGTCTACTGCACAAGACAAGTAGAAGACGCAGTCTACTACTACAGAACAAGACAGGTCAACTTGAAGTTAGTTACAAATACGCGTGAAGGATAAAGAAGGAGAAGTTAGTTATGGAATAACTAATTAACTGAAGAAACGCGTTTAAGGATAAAAAGAATCAGTTAAAGTTAGTTTTCAAGAAAGGTTGGTTACAACTACCTAAGTTCTTGAAATCCGAAGTCTATAAATACTTGAAGGAGTTTATCGTTTGAAGACTACTGATTACTTAGATACTGAGATATTGATACTGCAAGCGTTATTGAAGATTCAAGTGAAGAAATTACTCTCAGAGATTGAAGTTCAGAAAGTGAAGCTACGCAAGACAAGTGAAGAAATCAGAAGGCTACTACTGAACTAAGAGAAGTTTTATTTTTCGTTTATTGTTTCAAGTTGCTAGATACTTGTAAATCGCTAGTAAGATCGAAGATATATCTGGAGATATAATCGAGAAGATCTAAGTCTTATTTCTTGGGACTTAAAGCCACAAGAACACATTACTCCATTGGACGAGTTAATAAGAATTTCACAACTGGGTTTGTGAGAGTGGATGTAGACAAGTTGTCGAACCACTATAAAATCGTTGTGTGTTGATTTACTTTACTGTTTGTTTAATTGCTTAATTGATTAAATTGCTTATCCAAACAAGACAAGTAGAGTATTCATACAGAAGTTCAAATTACGAATATAAGTTGAGTATAAACTTTAATTGGGCTCATTGTTAATTGCGTATTCCGCATATTGTAATTCTGATATATCGAAAGATTTTAGAAAAGTCTATTCACCCCCCTCTAGACATTTTCTTTAGCTTCCCTCGATATTAACTCAACTTAGGGACCTACAAGTGGTATCAGAGCAGTAGTTTACGAACTGCTGTTTCTTGATAACCGACTTAAGACTTAGGGTGAAGTCTTGGTCCTTGATTGTTCTTGTTTACGTGTTCTTGATCATATTCTTGTTACATTTGTTTCGTGCTCCCTGTTCTTGACTTATCTGTTATTCTTGATCATAACTCTACTTAGCACTTATTTCTTGAAATCATGTCTCTTGAGATCAGCGCTAACAAACTACCTAAGTTCCAGGTACAAGACTACGACTATTGGAAGCTAAGGATGGAAGCCATCTTCAGCTCCACTCACGACTTAATGATCTCCGTCGTCACTGAAGGTCCAATTGTGACCATGATCCCCAATACTGCTGCCCTTGACCCAAATCAACCAGTGGGTACTCTCGTCAAGAAACCAAGGTCAGAACTAACCTCTGAAGAAATGAGACAGAATAATTTGGATAGCTTGGCCAAGAATTACATCTTACACATTCTTCCTAACGAGTATCTGGGAAAAGTGTTAAAATGTAAAACTGCCAAAAAAATGTGGGATCGCTTAGCTATCATTTGTGAAGGGACATCCCTAATCAAAGAAAGCAAGCTTTCCACTGCAGTCCAAAGATTCGAATCATTTCATATGAAAGCTGGTGAAACAATAGACCAGTTGGATACTCGTTTTACTAAAATCATGAATGACTTGGAAGTCCTTGGTAAATCTTATACTCCTCGTGAAATCAATCTTAGGATTCTCAAAAGCCTTGATAGTCGATGGAAGATGGTAAAAATGCTTGTTAAGAATACCCAAGATATAGACGTATGGACAGCAGAGACTATGTTTCAAACTCTAAAGGCCCATGAGTTTGATCTAGACGAAGATGAACCCATAGTAAGTAGTGACAGAGAACATGCTGTATCTAAGAACGTTGCTTTTAAGGCTAGTTCGTCTAAGATAGACAGGTCTAAGACTAAGACTAGGTCTGCTTCTGTGAAAGACGAGTTAGATACTGATCTTAGTCTGAAGGATCAGGTAAGCCTCATGGTTAGAAAGTTTGATAGGCTGAATAAACGTTTCGGAAGATATAAGAAGTTCTATAGAGAGCATAGAGGGTCTGCTTCTAAGAACTCGTCTGAGACCAGACGAGACCGAAACTCGTCCGAAAGGAGAGACGAAGTCTCGAAAGGTAACAGACAAGATAGAGAGTCTGATGGTAGGAAGATTACTCGTTCTGATAGACGCGATAAACGAAGGAACAACTCTCCTATTAAAAAGGCTACTAATGATCTTGTGTGCTATAACTGTGAGAAACCAGGTCACTACATATATGAATGTCCAGACCTGAGTACTGATGATCGAGAAGAACGCAAAGCACGAAGGGAAAGAAGATACAACCGTGGTAAAAAGGCAATGATGGCCAATGATGACTCTGACTCTGACTCAGACGAGTTGCCATCATCCTCATCTAGCTACCCGTCTGAACCAGATCACGATGAAGCTTTCATAGTTGATGATGGTCTATGCTTCATGGCTAAAATCGACCAAGATGTATCATCTGCTACATCCTTTAATTTTTGTGATGAATCAGAAACTGATGAAAGTGACACTGCCAGTAGCCAAGTAGGGAGTAGTCTTCAGCACTCTACTAGTGCAGTTGAAGACGACCTCCTACTTGCCAACAAGGCATTCATTGAAGTCAGTGACGAAAACATCACCTTAAGACAAGAAATCATTGATCTTAAGGAAGCTCAGTCTAAAGTAGATCCTAATATAACCGTCCTAAATGAACGCTTGCAAGAAGAGTTGAGACAACTCAAAGACAAGTGTGCATTGACAGACAAGTTGTATCAAGACCTACTCAAGACACATGCTACTGAGAAACATGAATTCAATGTTTTACAAAGCAAGTTCAAAAAGCTTGAAGAACGTAATAAGTTCTTAGAAACCGAGGTTGTCACATTAGACCTTAAACTTACTGACCTGGTTAACTCATCTAAGGTTAACCTTGAATTGTCAGATAGGTATAGGGCTCCTGCTGACAAGACAGGCATAGGTGCTGAGACACCCAGCTCGTCTACTCAAATTCCTAAGAACCCTACTATTTTCATCTCAAGTTCTTTGACTAATGATAAAGGAAAAGAACCAATGATATACGATATTGACACTCCAACTAAAGGTTCTGTACTAAAACAAGCTCGAGTTAACATTCCAATTACCAAAGGAGGTAAAAAGAAAGTTAACAACAAGCCTGTTTCGTTTAAAACAAGTCAACGAAGGACTAGGAATCGTGGACGAGCAAATCAGGTCAGATACAAGGATTGGTATCCCGAGGAGACTAGTACTAGACAAGTACAGACTAGACGACAAGAGTCTAGACCTCCTTTCATAAGGCAGTCTCAACTCTACTCGTCTAGACCTAGACAGGAAGGTCCAAAATATCGTACACAAGCTGTTCTATATCCTCCACCTTTGTCATATGATATCAAAGGAGAAGAAAGACCTAAACATGTCTATAAACCGTATGGAACTAATGCATACAAACCTTACTCTGACTATCATAGACAAGTGCCTGCTCAAGTAGAGATTAAGTCAAAAGGCTATCTCCAAAGAGTAGACCCGAACTCGACTGATAGGCCAGATAAGGACAACAATGTCTTATTTTGCAACAAATATGGTCGAAAGCTCAGAAGGTCAAACTTGTTCAGAACTCCAATGTACATTTGGATTCCACTGAACTCGACTAACCCCCAAGGACCCCAATAAACAAGGAGGGTACCTAAATTATGTATTATCATCTCTTGCAGGGTCGACTCGATCTATACAAGAAGGGTGGCTCAACAGGAGAAACTTGGTACATAGACAGTGGTTGTTCGCACCACATGACTGGTACCAAGACTCTCTTATCAAGCTACCATGAGCAAGAAGGACCAAAAGTGATATTTGGTGATAGCTCCATTGCTGTTACTAAAGGATTTGGTTACATTCGGAATGGAGACATAGAGATCCAAGATGTTTCTTATGTTGAAGGCTTGAAATACAATTTACTCTCTGTTTCACAATTTTGTGATCGTGGATACAAGGTGCAGTTCAAGAGTCAGAAATGTGAAATCATTGACAAAAAGACACACACAGTCTTACTGGTCGGCATTAGACAAGGAAGTGTGTACATAGTGAACTGGAACAGTTGTCCGAGGGACACCTGTCTACTTACTAAGAATCCTAAAGAACTTGGCTGGCTCTGGCATAGACGCCTTTGTCATCTAAACTTTAAGGTTCTTAATAAGATAGCCAGAGACTACCTTGTGGAAGGTATTCCCAATGAAGTCTACTATAAGTCACATGTATGCACGTCCTGTCAAAAAGGTAAACAGGTAAAGGGTTCTTTTAAATCTATTCCATCCCTCTCAACCAGTAGAGTTCTTGAACTTCTACATATGGACTTACATGGCCCAATAACTCCTCCAACTTTGAACGGTAGAAGGTACACACTTGTTGTGGTAGACGACTATTCTAAGTTCACTTGGGTAGTCTTCTTACATAAGAAGAGTGATACACAAACACTTTTGCCTGATCTGTTGAAGAAGTTACAGGTTGAGAAGAATCAGTCAATTGTCAAGATCCGTAGTGACAAGGGTACTGAATTCATTAACTGCTATATTAAAGAATTTTGTTCTAAGCGTGGCATCCAGCACCTTACTAGTGCAGCAAGGACACCACAGCAAAATGGAGTAGCAGAACGAAGGAACAGAACTCTTAAGGAGGCCTGCAGGACCATGTTGACAGAGTATAATACGCCTCAGAAATTTTGGGCAGAAGCTATCAATACTGCATGCCACTCACAAAACAGAAGTGCTATCAATAAAGCACTAGGTAAGACGCCCTATGAGGTATGGAAAGGTAGAAAACCCAGAGTTTCATATTTTCATATATTTGGATGCAAGTGTTTCATCCATAACAATGGGAAAAGCAAGTTGAATGCATTCGATGCTAAAGCAGACGAGGGGATATTCTTAGGATACTCCTCGACTAGCAAAGCATTTAGAGTATTCAATTACTCAACCCTTTGTGTGGAAGAAACACCACATGTGGTTTTCGAAGAATCTCAACAGGACTCGTCTGCCAACAAGATCAGTGAGAAAGTTACTGAGCTAACTGTCGAATCTGACAAAGACTCAGAGGTATATGAATCCGTTCAAGCTTACAATCCATTTATGAAAGCTCTCGAGTCAGATGACCAGAAGAAGGTAAGTATTCAAGGTAACTCAACTAGACCAGTTGACATGTCTAAACTAGTCGACTCGTCTACACCCATTAAATCTTCTGATGATAATGATGTTGACATGCATGATGCTGTACATGATATAGATGATAGTACTATTGTTAAGAATAGAAATACATGGAAATCAGCGCATAATACTGAAAATATTATTGGTGACTCTACTGTTGGTGTGAAGACTAGACGACAACTCTTTGAGTCGCAAGAACAATCTAGTCCATCTCTGTTTTGCTGGTGTTGTTTCCTCTCATCTATCGAGCCAAAAACCATTAATGAGGCATTGGCTGATAGTAATTGGATCATCGCTATGCAAGACGAGTTGAATCAGTTTGTTCGAAACGACGTCTGGGAACTTGTCGATAGACCAAAACACCATAATGTAGTTGGCACTCGATGGATTTTCAAGAATAAGAAAGATGAGAATGATGTAGTTGTTCGTAATAAGGCTAGACTAGTTGCCCAAGGCTATTCACAAGCTGAAGGCATAGACTATGATGAAACATATGCTCCTGTTGCTAGACTAGAAGCCATTCGATTGTTCCTTGCATATGCTGCTTACATGAAATTTACTGTATATCAAATGGATGTTAAAAGTGCATTTCTTAACGGTATTCTTGCGGAAGAAGTGTATGTTGAACAACCCCCAGGTTTCGAAGTCAAAGGTAACCAGGTATACAGATTAAAGAAGGCCCTATATGGACTAAAGCAAGCTCCAAGAGCCTAGTACGATACTCTTTCTCAATTTCTATTAGAAAATGGTTTTACTAAAGGCAAGGTAGATAGAACCTTGTTTAGAAGACAAGAAGGGAAAGACATTTTACTCGTCCAAATTTACGTAGATGACATCATTTTTGGTTCACCTAACAAAAAGCTGAGTGAAAGTTTCTCAACACTCATGCAAAGTAAATTTGAGATGTCTATGATGGGTGAAATGAACTACTTTCTTGGACTTCAAGTAAAACAGACCCCAGAAGGGATTTTCATAAATCAAGCAAAATATACTCGTAATCTACTAGACAAGTATGGTATTAAGACATGTAAATCCTCTGGAGTACCTATGCAACCTACTTACAGGATGGATCCAGACGAGAATGGTAAATGTACTGATCAAACTCATTACCGTGGTCTTATTGGTTCATTACTCTACTTGACTGCTAGTAGACCTGATATTGCATTTTCTGTTGGTGTATGTGCTCGTTTTCAAGCTAATCTAAAAGAGAGTCATATGGAAACCACTAAAAGGATATTGAAATATTTGAAAGGAACCATCAATCGTGGTATATGGTATCCTTCAAATGATGATTTATCTCTAAGTGGCTACTCTGATTCTGATTTTGGTGGTTGTAGAATAGATAGGAAATCTACATCTGGTTCTTGTCAATTCTTAGGCACAAAACTCATTTCATGGTTTTCGAAAAAGCAGACAAGTGTTGCTACCTCTACTACTGAAGCCGAGTACATGGCTGCTGGTAGTTGTTGTAGTCAATTATTATGGCTTATTCAACAGCTTAGAGATTATAATATTTGTGAATCAAATGTTCCTATATTCTGTGATAGTAATAGTGCAATTGCCATTACACAAAATCCTGTTCTGCACACACGTTGTAAACATGTTGATGTGAAACACCATTTCATACGTGATCATGTAGAAAAGAAGGATATTCGCATGGAAAAGATTCATACTGATTTTCAAAGAGCTGATATTTTCACAAAACCATTAGCTGAGGCCCGATTTCATGAATTATGCATTAGTCTAGGACTAATTGATCTTGATCCTACTAGTATGTAGAAATGTACTAACCAGACAGGTACAGTCCTAAGAAGAAAGGAGAAATAGACAAGTTACCACAAAAGGCACAGAGCACTCGTCTATTCACTCAACAGACAGGTATACAAGGTCAGACAAGTTGACCATTCAACCCGATGAGGAAGGTGGTAAAGCTGAGGGTAATACTAAGGGAATACACATTTAAGGGGGAATCCTTGATTTCTTAAAGATCCTTATGTTGACTCTTTAGTTTGGTAACAGTCATCTTGTTTGAACCTTGATCATTGACTTAGATTGATACTCATTATTAATTATCCTACTCGACTACCTGTAGTACATCTAATCTGTAGTACAAGAAGAGACAGGTACATATAATCGTTTGATGATCCAAAGTAGACAAGCACAATCGAAGGGGGAACTCGTTTTGTGCATGCCAGTCTACTCGTCTGTTCTGGATAGACACGAACAGACAAGATAAGTGTTCCTTTGATGTAAATATTCTAAGTGTTTAAACAAAACGAATCAAGGATATATATGTAATTTGAAGTATCGAAAGTTTGAAAAACCTAGATTTGGATGCATACACTCCATTTATTGAGGTGTATATAACCGGTTCGCGCCAAAAACTCTACCTTGCTAGGTCAGAGGAATACACTCCTCTATTCTACCAATAGATGAGGCGGATTTCAAATTTTACAATACTAAATCACGTAATATTCTCGATTCCGCCAAACTGAATTTCAAAGGACTTTCATACTTAACCATTGGATTAAATCTCTCAATCTCAACCATTGATTTCAACTCAAAGTTTTAAACAAAACCCACACTACTCATTCGTAACTGCTCACAAGTTTTTTTCTTGATTCTCATAACTTCTCAAGAACTCAAGATCTTTCTTAATCATTCTATTATGTCGATTGTTTCGATATTTGATGCCCGTACTAACATGCAAGCAAGATTCGATCTAGGCAAGTACATTACAGAAGGAAGAGTGCATGTGGAGGGTTCGGTGTTCTTCAAAGGGAATCACACTGAAGACAACAAATAAATTCTGATTAAATGCTTCAGATGTGGATTGAGACCCTATTTGGAGGCATTTCCTGAGGTTGTGCTAGAGGAAGAAGTATTAGAATTTTATTCTACTGCAACTCGACAAGGCGACTCGATTGAAGCCTTTGTTGGTAGAAGGCGAGTGGAGATTACTCGTGAATTCTTGACTGATTCATTGAAATTGCCGTCCGGTTCGATAGATATCGAAAGATATGCTGAAGGCAGAGAATTGAGGTATTTGAGTATTTTCTGTGGAAGGAGGCTGAAATTGAAAAGTGATGGTAAAGTTCCTGTAGTCAAGAAGAAGGAGTTACTTGACAAGTACAAGACTCTTCTTGATATTGCATCCAAAATGTTGTTAGGAGTCACTGGGAGTTTTGACTCTGTGACGCCCCAGAAAGCAAGAATAATGGCTGTGATTTACGATGGAATCACTGAAGGAAACTGGACTAAACTCTTCTTGGATAGATTGATGTATTACAAGAAGTTTGTGCAAGTTGACACCAGCACAGTCAACTGGGTTGTAACTGCGAATGTTAGCTTTGGAAACAAGCTAAGTATCATTCTACCCATCTTATTGCCCAACAAGACGAGTTGGAGTAAAGGCAAGCCATTCCACCCTCTAAAGCATTATCTAAAGAAGGAGGCTCTGGCAAAGCAAGCTGCTGCTAGATCGGCTGCCACCAGACAAGTTCATATCAATCCTGATGACGCCATGATTGAAGCTGCCTCGTCTAGTGCTGGAGAAGACGAGTTGGGCAGTGAAGGTTCTGAGGAGGCTGAGGCTGGAACTAGTAGAAGACTAGTTCAGTATGTGGAAGACGAGGCTATGATTGAGGCTGAAGGAGATTCGGAAGAAACTCACTCAGACAAGGAGCCTGAGACGAAAGAGGACGAATTGCAAGTATATCGACTGGTGAGAGTCGAGTCGAGTCCTTCACCAGACAAGTCGACTGAAGAAAAGGTTGGTACCTCTTCTAGAGCTTTGTCAATTCCTCTCTCTCTCCCTGTTAAAACCAAGGCCAGATCACTTCGATCTCGTGCCAAAGCTATTCCCAAAACCTCGACATTGTTGGCAGTGAATCCACTGAGAGCCAACATAACCCATGACACTACTATATTTGATACAATTGATACTTCTACAATTATCGAACTAAACCCAGACACATCAAAGCCCCAAGAAACCACCACCCAAATTCCTACTACCACAACAGAATATGTTGATCCCCCCAACCCATCTACTTCAGACAAAATGCCAGTTGCCACTGCAACAACTGAGCCAGGGACCCCACCTGCTCAGACCCCGTCTGTTGTTAGGTTTGATTCTCTCGTCTATTATCCGATGTGTTTAAGAGAGAAGAGATTGCGCTTGAAGATGTCACACAATCTAAGGAAAATGCTACCATCAATAGAGATCGACACATCTTCAGAAGCGTATGAAAAACTTCTAAGGATATGCACTTGGTATGCATTGAAGTCATCCCCAACAGAAGATCTGTTTGAAGTCATTCAAGGCATGGGAGGTATCTCTAATTTTCAAGATTGGGAAATGGAACAGAAGGAGAATAGTGGGGTCAAGGACCACTCTGAATTGTTTCCACCTCATGCATTGACAGCATTGGTGAAGAAAATGCTGAATATACCTGATGATATTTTATCCTCAGAGGTCAAGTTTGATGTTGGTGTTCAGACTGATCTACCGGAAGAAGAGTTGAGAGTTGTAACTGTTGACGCTGGCATTCAAACGTCAGATCAGTCAGACGATGAGTATGAAAATTCTGATGATCATTCTTTCCACTTTGGAGTTGAAGATGATGAGTTCGTGGATGCTGTAATGTTTACAGAAGATGAACTTATTGAGAAAGTTCAAGAAGAAATTGTTACTGAAGTTCAGTCATCTACTCAAGGTTTCTCTGAAGGATATCTTACAGAGTTGAAGTCGGACTTAAGAGATACTGTTCACTCTGCTGTTGATGAGTTCTTAAATTTAAAGGTTAAGGACGTGCTGGTTGAGCAAAATCAAACGCTTGTTGACTCATCACGAGAATTGATTGTTGGAGAGGTCAACAAAATGGACTCAACTTTCCGAGCTGAGTTATATGCGGAAGTTGAACGTTTTCTCCAAAAGCAAGTTGATTCTTCTGAGCAAAGATCTATTTCTTTTGCAAGATCGCTGGCTGATGAAGCAAGTAAAATGGAAAGACTATACAGAGTGAAGATTGAGATAGCTGATGAGCAAAGACGAGAAGCACAAGATCAGTTGGTGCGTTCTCAAGCTATTCTCACTGAGCTGACAAAGCAAAACACCCTACTACGTCAGACAGCTGTTCATTTCAAGGATGAATTGGCCATTAACTCGAAGAAGTTGGAGTCTACTGCTGATCGACTAGACAAGATGAGTCGTGATTAGACCCAACAAAAACAGATAGAGCTCGCGGCTGAAGCAATGAAGGAAGCACTGAAAGAATAAATGACTCGATTCACTAGTCTATTCACTCTTAAGGCAAGTGATGAAGCCAAAAAGGGGGAAGAGACAAGTAGAGTTGAAGAGAAGTCGAGTGCAGAACCGGAAGTTAAAGCTGCTGCTCTTCAAGTCGAGTGAAGAACCGGAAGTTAAAGCTGCTGCGACTGCGATAGAAGAGTTAAGGTATCCCAAAAGAGGAAGGCTAGTCAAGAAAGCAGATCTTGAAGAAGCTGCAGAACAGAAAAGATTGCTAAAAGGAAAGAGTGTTGCGTCTCCTGAAGGTGAAGTTCGGACTAGACAAGTCAAGAGGAAACTTGTTCTAGAGAAGAAGAAAGAAGAACTAGGAGATATTCTAGCTGATATTGGTGATGAAGAGGTTGAAGCTCTTCATAAGAAGCAGAAGCTGGAAGAAATTCATTATGCTAACAAGAAATTGCTAGGAAAGCATATCAAGAATTTGCTGAAGTTGAAGACTGATCCAGATCAAGTTGAAGATGCATACATTGATAATTTCATTGATGATGAACATAAAGATGCATGGTTCAAAGTCAAGCTGAATTGGGAGTTGGATCACTGGATTATTCGCAAGTTTGGAGATCCAGAGAGCAAAGAAGAGTTATATGCAATTTTTGACAAGTTCATGGAAAATCAAGACAGGAATCTATGGAACTTGATCATGAGGATTGCTACTGCTGTAAGTTTTAATATCCTTGTTCCTATTTTTCCTAAATGGATTACTCCTATGTTAGGTTCTGGAAAAAGGATCGATCACAATCATGTTAAGAAGTTTGAAGAAGACCTACTGGAGAAGGAGAAGATCGAAACTGAAGAACACATGGATGTCATTCACAAAAGGCTACTAGATGCTTTTGGTGTTCCAAGTTCTTAATATGGTAGTATATCAGATTAATTTTTTTTTTTTGCTCTGATTACTTAGTTTTATTTTGAGTAAGTATTTGTAATATCTACTGATCTTATTTTGAATGAATGAAAGATAAGTACTATTTGATGTTAAAAGACAAGGTAACTGCTTAACTAGTCTACTTATGAGAAAAGATTCAAGTAGTTTTGGCTTCATCAAAAAGGGGGAAATTGTTGGGATATGAATCCTAGAACAAGTCCTAAATAATGATAAAAGATAAAAGATGAAGTTTTGATAAGCCAAAAGAAGACTTGAATATTTTCTAAGTGTTGACTGATCTAGTCTAGTTAAGTTGAAGTCGTCTTGTACAGATCAGTAGAGTTCACAAAGACAAGTACTAGTTTTAAAAGACAAGTATTATTGAAAGATGAGTACGATTTATAAGTACTTCATATTTGTTGTTTATATATGTTAGATTGTTATTGAGCTATGAATAAATATTGTATAGAGCTCATGGTTTTATATGTAATAGATTAGTTTTATTGTATAGTTTATAAGTTGACTAAGCTTGTGTTATAAAAGCTTAATGTAATGTAATAGTCTTGTTTGGATTAGAGGATAGGACTAGATTAGTTCTATGTTATAATTTGGAGAAGTCTACTGCACAAGACAAGTAGAAGACGCAGTCTACTACTACAGAACAAGACAGGTCAACTTGAAGTTAGTTACAAATACGCGTGAAGGATAAAGAAGGAGAAGTTAGTTATGGAATAACTAATTAACTGAAGAAACGCGTTTAAGGATAAAAAGAATCAGTTAAAGTTAGTTTTCAAGAAAGGTTGGTTACAACTACCTAAGTTCTTGAAATCCGAAGTCTATAAATACTTGAAGGAGTTTATCGTTTGAAGACTACTGATTACTTAGATACTGAGATATTGATACTGCAAGCGTTATTGAAGATTCAAGTGAAGAAATTACTCTCAGAGATTGAAGTTCAGAAAGTGAAGCTACGCAAGACAAGTGAAGAAATCAGAAGGCTACTACTGAACTAAGAGAAGTTTTATTTTTCGTTTATTGTTTCAAGTTGCTAGATACTTGTAAATCGCTAGTAAGATCGAAGATATATCTGGAGATATAATCGAGAAGATCTATGTCTTATTTCTTGGGACTTAAAGCCACAAGAACACATTACTCCATTGGACGAGTTAATAAGAATTTCACAACTGGGTTTGTGAGAGTGGATGTAGACAAGTTGTCGAACCACTATAAAATCGTTGTGTGTTGATTTACTTTACTGTTTGTTTAATTGCTTAATTGATTAAATTGCTTATCCAAACAAGACAAGTAGAGTATTCATACAGAAGTTCAAATTACGAATATAAGTTGAGTATAAACTTTAATTGGGCTCATTGTTAATTTCGTATTCCGCATATTGTAATTCTGATATATCGAAAGATTTTAGAAAAGTCTATTCACCCCCCTCTAGACATTTTCTTTAGCTTCCCTCGATATTAACTCAACTTAGGGACCTACACATGGGCAACACCCAAGCCATGCCATTGCGTGGGAGTGAGAAGTTATTAGACATGGTATAACAAGTCCATAAATTCTAGGAGTGGTGGAGAGAAGTTTATAACCGCATGATCTCACGAATGTGATGATCATGGGAGTTGATGGCAGTTCGTGCATGAAGCCTATAAATACAGAAGCTGCCCTCAACACAAGATACACAAGAAGGAAAGCTAAAAAGGACTACTACACTATTGAACGCTATATACGCTTCTAGTTATGAATATCTTTGTTTCTTCTTGTAGATCTTCATACTATTGTAAACCCGAATAGTAGTGTGTTAGATCATAGTCTTATTTACTAGGTTGTGTGATTAGATCTATGAGGGAGATAGTTTCATAGAACTTAGTAAATCATTATACACTTTCGTAGTGTTTTTATACACCTCAAAGAGGTTGTACTTGTTTCACATATTTTTATATAGTGAACAGCGTAGATTATTTTATAATCTACACAAATTTTGAATACTTCTATTTTCAGTACGTGCATTTTAATTTTCCGCTTCATAGTGTTGTCTGGACAGTGCCAACACGACAGCCAACATCTCTGATTTCGCACGCACACACACTTTCAGTTGGTATCAGAGCCAACTACTTGATACACTAAGTAGAGATTCTGCTTAGAGTGTGTAAATTTGAAATGGAGTATCCACTTTCACCCGCAATAAAACCTCCAATTCTAGATGGCACAAACTATGCCTTCTGGAAACCAAAGATGAGAATGTACATCAAATCCATTGATGAACGAGCCTGGAGGAGTGTTCTTGTTGGTTGGACTCAACCAAGAACCGCTGCGGATGAAGACAATGAAGCTCAGATCAAGAGAGAGCTCGACTGGACGGCTGAAGAAACCACAACCGCAAGTTACAATTCAAAGGCGTTGAATGCAATCTTCACCTCAACTGATGCCTCAATGTTCAAAATCATATCAAACTGCATTTCATCGAAAGATGCATGAGATCGATTGCAATAACATTGTGAAGGATAGGATAGTGTACGAAGGACCAGACTACGTATGCTTGGAACCAAGTTCGAGAATCTGAGGATGAAAGAAGATGAAACCATTTCATCTTACAACGAAAAGCTGACTGAGATTTCAAATGAAGCTCATTCTCTTGGAGATCCAATTTCAAACCAAAGGTTAGTACATAAAATTCTTAGATCAGTTCCTAAACGTTTTGAACATAAGATATGTGCTATAGAAGAAGCTAAGGATATTGATGTGTTAAGTCAAAATGAATTGATTGGTATTTTGAAAAATTATGAGATGAACATTTCTAAAAAGACTGATAATGAAAAGAAAGTGCTTGTTTTCAAAGGTGATGCCTCATCATCTGCATCGTCAGGTTCTGGAAAGTCTCCTTATGTTACTGAAATTGATTCTGATGATGATGATATTGAGGAATATTTGAATAATCCTGATTACATGGCATTTATTACTAAACAGTTTAAAACTCTCATGAAGAATAAGAGATTCAAAGATAACATTCAACCTAAGGTTCAGATTAATAATACTCAACAATTGTCCATTAGGAAGAATACTTTTAATCCTGCTAGACAATTAGAAAGATGAAACAGGTTTAGATCTGACCAGGACTATAGGAAGAATGTTAAATGTGATGCATGTTCTGGATATGGTCATTATGCTAATGAATGTGCCAACACCATTCTCAAGAAGAAACTTAATTTTAGTGTTACCTTAAGTGATGAGTCTGATGTTGAACATGATCCTGAAAAAGACATTGAAAAAGCTTTCTTTGCCAGAATTCTATATGATGATACTCTTGATGATGATCTGGATGATTATTACGATGTGAGGACAAATGAGCCATCATTTGGAAAATCACTGAATAATAATATTCCAGAATTTAACTGTTTTACAAGTTCTGTTTCTGAGACAGGTACATCAAGTAAAACAGGTTTATCTAGAAGAGATGCTGACATTCAAGATCTGTCTAATACTGTTTTCAAACTAGAAAGTCTTTTGACAAAAAAGGATAAAGAAATTTCGAAACTTAAAGAAAGACTAGAAGTGTCAATTCTTGATTTTAAGAAATATTCTTATGAAAAACCTTTAACAAATGAAAAAGTTTTCAAGATATCTTCTGAAACTGAGAAACTTAATCATGTAATTAAGTCTCTGAATTTTGAAAATTCTGATTTAAGAGAATCAGTTACTAAGCTTGAAGGTATTCTGACAAGAAAAGATATTGAGATATCTAAACTTGAAGAAAGAGTGAAGGAAGCCTCACTGAGTTTTAAAAGATTCTCTGAAGGAAAGATGAAACTGGAAGACTCTCTTATGACCAACAACTCAAGAAGAACATGTATTGGCTACCAAGGTAAAACCTCTAAAAATTCTGAAACTAAGAAACCTACTGTGTTTGTAAAAGCTGAAGTTAATTACAATTCTAATGTTTCTGCTAAGACTCAGATCAATACAAAAGATGTGATATGCCATTACTGTTTCAAAAAGGGTCATAAAAGTCCTCAATGCTTGAAGAAGAAAAACCATCTGAAAAATTATGTATTGCCTGGAATGACTCAACATTCAAAATCACACAGTGGTAAATCTACATGGGTTTCAAAAGAAAATACATCTTGCAATGTTGTTCATATGTCTCTAAAAGCATGTATTCCTGGATTATGGTACTTTGATAGTGGTTGTTCTAAACACATGACAGGTCAAATTGATTATCTTACTGATTATACTGTTTATAATGGTGGTAATGTCACATGTGGTGGTGGATTTAAAGGAAAAATCATTGGTAAAGGGACATTGAATGTTCCTGGTTTTCCTAAGTTATCCAATGTTCTACATGTTGATGGATTACTGGCTAATCTTATAAGTATTAGTCAATTATGTGATGATGATTTGCATGTAAAATTTGACAAGAATTCATGTTATGTGTTAGACAAAGATTCTGAATGTATCATGATGGGAAACAGGTCTGCTGATAATTGCTATCTTATTGAATCTAAACTTATTTGTAACAAAGCTAAAGTTGATGATAGTACATTGTGGCATCACAAACTTGGACATGCTAACTACAGACAACTTGATAAACTTGTTAGATTAAAAGTTGTTACAGGTTTACCAGATCTGAAATTTTCAAATAAAAAGGTTTGTGGACCTTGTCAAAAAGGCAAACAGGTCAAGGTGTCTCACAAACTGTTGGGACATTGCTCAATCAAACATTGCTTCGAATTACTGCACATGGATCTTATGGGTCCTATGGAAACAGAAAATATTGGAGGTAAAAGGTATTCTCTAGTTGTGGTTGATGATTATTCTAGATTCACATGGATTGAGTTCTTAAAAGATAAATCTACAACTTTTTCCATTTTCAAAATTCTGTATAAAAGATTTAAGAATGTTATCAATTCCAAAGTTTGCAGAATTAGGTCTAATCATGGAAGGGAATTTGAAAATAGTTCATTTACTGAGTTTTGTGAATCAAAAGATATAATACAAGAGTTTTCATCACCTAAAACTCCTCAACAAAATGGCATTGCAGAAAGGAAAAATAGAACACTTCAAGAAATGGCTAGAGTCATGCTATGTTCTAAGAACTTATCCAAAAGATTTTGGGCAGAAGCTCTTAATACTGCTTGCCATATTGCCAATAGAGTTTACATTAAAACAGATTCTACTAGAACTCCTTATGAAATTCTGAACAATAAAAAGCCTAACCTTAAATATTTCCATGTTTTTGGTTGTATATGCTACATCTTGAATGACAGGGATCAGTTACATAAGTTCGATTCAAAAAGTGATAAAGGATTCTTCCTTGGCTATTCAAGAAATAGCAAGGCCTATAGAATTTATAACTTTAGGACTGATACTGTACAAGAATCTGTAAATGTTGTTTTTGATGATGATTCAAGTATTACAGGCAAAAGCATTGAAGATGAAGATATATCAGATTTGATTGATGTTCCAATCAATACTGAAAATGTTGAACAGGTTCAGAATGTTGAGAAGAATGATGACACACCAGAGGAAACATCTGATAATACAGACCCTGAAAATCTGTATAATCTCCAGAAAACTCCCTCCATAAGGATTCAGAAATATCACCCACAAGATCAAATCATTGGTGAACAGTCTACAGGTGTTCAAACCAGAAGAAGAATAGGTATGAACTCAAAGGATGTGGTAAGGTCTATATGTATGTCATATATGTGTAGTAAAGTTAATCATGAATGCTATCACTCTGAGATTGAACCTAAAACTTTTAAAGAAGCATTAGATGATGAGAATTGGATTGAAGCTATGCATGAAGAACTAAACCAGTTTGTTAGGAATGATGTTTGGACATTAGTTCCTAGACCAGACCATGTTAATGTCATAGGAACTAAATGGATTTTCAAAAACAAGACTGATGAGATGAGAAACATAATTAGAAATAAAGCTAGGTTGGTTGCTTAAGGGTATACACAAGTAGTGTTGGGAATAAAATGAGTTTTGATTATGATACCAAAAACCCCCTGAGACATGCCAAGTAGATAAGTCAAGATTGAATGAACATGTTTCAGGACCGTTGGAACATGTAGACTAAGACAAGTAGAGAAGCTGATGTGTTAGGCACCTCTTAGATTAATAGATGCACTAGTTGAGGGGGAACACTTACCTAATAGCTTAAATCTGCATCAGTCCCCTCAAGGCTCAGTTTTTGGAGTGACCTCAAGACTGCTAAAGGACAAGTATGCTGATTAAGGAGATTCAGACAACTGAATAAATGTCAAACATGAGTTAAGATGCAATATCAAAGCACCAATCTACTGCATCACAAAGCTCAGAAGAATTGTCCAACTAGAATGGTTCAGAAGAGTTGTCTCAGTACACTTGAACCAGAATTTGTCTCCAAGACAACTATGCTGAAAAGGTCAAGTTCATCTCTCCAAGATATATATGCTCAAATGACAACACAAAGAAGAAGTGGGAAGAGAAAGAGCCAAGTCATTTGAAGAGCTAAAAAGCCAACACTACTGATAAGTGAACTCTGCTGAAATTGATAAGCAGAGTTGTCCAAGAGATAAGGAATGTTGTCCTTATCATCAGAAGTCATGTCCATGATTGACCAAGTGAATCTTGAAGTCAAACATTGGGAAAAGTGCTACAGAATGAAGACAAAGTTGTTACAGCCGTTTATTTCCCAAATGAGGACATGTCACTATCAGAATCTGTCTTCCAGTTTGAAGATTTCAAGGAAGACAGTTATAGACATTTGAGGCTGCCTCTCCAACGGGCAAATCCTCAAATTTGTCTATAAATACAGAAGTATGAAGACCATTTGAAGCATCCAATCTACTGAATCCAACTACAACTACTCTGAAGCTTCAAATTCCACTAAAGACATTCTTAGTCTTCAAACACTTCATCCTAAGCTGCACTCTTGTATATCTATACAAAGCTTAGAGAGATATCCTATCCTTATACACTGACCTTCATTGTAAAGGATATCTCATTAGTTGGAACCTTACTTCAACCCTTATATCTTTCAAGTGAGAAAGTGAGAAGGTTGTAGTAGTAGAAGTGGAAGGAACTAACTGTTGAGAGAAGAACAGTTCAGTTCTGAGTTGAGAAAGGGTACTAGGACTCTAGACATCCTAGGGATCAAAGCACCAAGGAGTGGTGTTCTTGATCAAGTGCACCTTGGCACTATAAAACAAGTTAATTCCAAGAGTGAAGGAATTATCCTGTTAAATCAGGGAAAGTGGATGTAGGAGCTTGAGTCTCTGAACCACTATAAACCACTGTGTTGATGTACATTCAAAGTACTTTACATACATTCAACACTGCACACAAAACTGAACTTTCAAAGATACATATCACAAAGTGTGCAAAAACATATTTGGACAAGTTCCCTGAAAACTGGATTGTTTGACTAAGTGATTTCAGACATTAAAAGGAGTTTAAACTAAAGGGCCAACCACTAATTCCGCACATATAACTCACTTAGATAGTTATTCAACTAAGTACTCAATAGTACTTAGTAGTTTGATTATCTTAGAGGAGTTAATCATATCAGCAGAGTTGTCTAGGACAACCTTGCTGAAGACTGGTTTGATCAAGTTTTCAAAAAGAAATTGCATACAAGTGTATCCCCCCCCATACACTTGTTATATACTTCTTTCAGGACCAACAAGTGGTATCAGAGCAGGGGTTCAAAGACCACTGCTTCTGAAAAACCATCTTGATTTTCAAAATCACATATTTGGTGTGGTCACTGAACTGATCTTGTCTGAAATCTCATATACATGTATCTAACCTATCTTATTTTGAGATATGGCCAACTACAATGCTGTTGTTCCACCTCCTACTGTTCAAGAACTGGACAATATGGCCACCAATCCAGTTAACCATATATCATATCACAAATTACCCATGTTTTCAATTGATAATTATGATTTCTGGAAAATCAGAATGAGAGCTCATCTTGCATCTCTACATACTGACATGTTAAGGGTGATTACAAGAGGACCCTATGTGTTCACTCAGCTCAACCCCAGATTGACTGATGAGCAAAGAGCAGACACAAGGGATGTAATTCCTAAGGATGAAGATGACTTCACCTCAGAGGAGAAAAGGAAAGATAATCCGAATTATCTAGCCATGAACACCCTCTACCAAACAATTCCAGATGCAATCATGGGAATGGTCTACCACTGCACAACTGCCAAATAAATTTGGGATACTCTTGCTGAAATGTGTGAGGGTACTGAAAAGATAAAAGAGAACAAGCTCCAAGTGGCTGTGCAGAAGTTTCAGCAATTCACAATGGAATCAGATGAGTCCATTGACAAGTTTGCTGGTAGATTCACAGATGTGATGAATGAAATCAACTCCTTGGGCAAGGTGTACTCCAAGAGAGAAGTTGGATTGAAGATCTTGAGAAGTCTCACTCAAAAGTGGGATGTTTATGCTGTAATGATGCAAAATACCAAGGATCTCTCCACCATGCCCATGCAACAAATCTTCTCTGAACTCAAAGCTTATGAGTTTGATCTCAACAGAAGGAAGCCAGTTGAGGAACCTTCTCTACCAACCAAAGGAGTGGCATTCAAGGCCAAAACTGTTGAACCAGAAATGCAGCCCACTCCAAGACCATCAAAGTCAGTCTCTAAGGCTGAAATGAAGGAAGAGATGGCTCTCATGGCTAGGATATTTGACAAACTCAACTCAAGGTTTGGTAGATACAAGAAGTTCTACCAAGACAACAAATTCAGGAGAAGGTACAACTCTCCTGAAGCACAGGTTGAGGACAAGAAGCCTGAAGAGAAAAGGTCAGAGGACAAGTACTCTAAAAGGAGAAAGTCCAACAGAGCTGAACCCTCCTCATCTAGAAGAAGAGATGATTCAAAGAAAGATGATGATGAGGATCTGTGCTACAACTGCAAGAAGAAAGGGCACTCCCAGTATGATTGCCCTAACTCAGTTCTAAGGAAAGAAGAGAGAGACAAGCTAAAAGAGACAGAAAATTCACCAACAGAAAAGCCATGATGGCTGGTAAAGAATCTGATAGTGGTGAAAGCTTCAACTCTTCTGATGGACTGGTCTCAAATAGTGAAGATGATGATGATGTGTGCAACATGGCCATTGAGGATGATGAGGTATCCTCTACTTCTAGCTCACCATCATTTCTATCACAGAACACTAGTGAAGTCAACTTGAAACTTTCCTTTGGAAAGTTAATGGAAGATTTCACTAGGTTACAAGAATTTCATGACAACTGTGTGAGAGAAAATGAAAGGCTTTCAATTGAGCTTTCAAAACCTACTGAGACAGTAGTTGATATTAAATCTACTGAGTTGTATCAACAAGTCTTGAGAGAGCTTGAGGAAGCAAATCTCAGGATAGTTGACCAACAAAGACAGATTGATGATCAACTACTCTCTTAGAAGAGAAAAGATTTCGAACTAAAAATTCTTCAAGCAAAATTTGAAAACCTCTCACATGAGTATGACATTCTTAAATCAAGTGAAGAGAGCCTGAAATTAAAAATGTCTGCTTTGAACAAATCCTCTAGAGCAATAGAGGAAATTCAAAGTTACCAAAGACCTATGGCTCAAAGAAGTGGATTAGGTTTTGATCCATTTGAATCTTCATCTTGTCTTAGTGTTGCTTCCACAAGTAACACTAAGAAAATCTTTGTTAAATCAGTGGCTCAACAAGCTGAAAATGAAACAATTCAGCCACTGAACAGAGGAAAGGGCAAGATGCATGAACTGCCTACTCAAGTACTTCAGGAGACTAGGCCCAAACCCAAGGAAAAGGCCAAAGTCCCTGAGTATAAGAGGAATGTTGGTCAGAAGAGTAGACCCATTGGAAGGGCAACTCTCCTGAACAATGTTCAGAAAAGTTATCCAATGTATGATCAGCCTAGGCCAACTCTTCTGAGGAAGCCTCAGCTGAACAGACCTAAGGACAACTCATAAGTTCAGGAGATTTAAAATGAGACAACCAAAACCCTTCATGCCAAAGGGTAATGGTCATAAAAATGCCTTTCCTCAAAGATTTCCTCAAGTAGCACAAAGAACTCATAAGTTCAGGAGATTTTACAACTCTCCTGAAACTTACAGAGTCAACACCTTCACACACACTTTCCCAAAGGCATTTAAGGGAAAGACAGTGTATGTTGATGCTAGAGGAAAACAACTTAGCCACCTTGAATCCATAAGGGTTATTAGGCAAGTTTGGGTTCCTAAAGGTACATCTAACCTCTCAACACCTTCATACACACTTTCCCAAAGGCATTTAAGGGAAAGACAGTGTATGTTGATGCTAGAGGAAAACAACTTAGCCACCTTGAATCCATAAGGGTTATTAGGCAAGTTTGGGTACCTAAAGCTTGCTAATTGCAGGTACCTAA
Organism: Galeopsis tetrahit; assembly: GCA_963675135.1. NCBI lineage: Eukaryota > Viridiplantae > Streptophyta > Magnoliopsida > Lamiales > Lamiaceae > Galeopsis > Galeopsis tetrahit. The sequence goes on from OY776127.1 coordinate 34,882,470, forward strand.
GGGCCACAAGAAGAGGAGTATGAGCAAAAAGTCAGCATGGTACCTTGACAGTGGATGCTCAAGGCACATGACTGGAAACAAAGACCTCCTCACAAACTTCATTGAAAAAGAAGGCCCAAATGTCACATTTGGAGACAACTCACAAGCTACAACAAAAGGTTATGGTACCTTGATAATTGGTAATATCAAGGTATCCAATGTATCTTATGTGGCTGGTCTCAAATATAATCTCCTAAGTATAAGTCAGTTCTGTGATAAAGGCTTTAATGTTGAGTTTTCAAGTGGAAAATGCTTAATTAAAGATAAAACACAACAAACTTTACTGACTGGAACTAGAAAGGGAAATGTGTATTTTGCTGACTGGGACAAGTCTACTGATGCTGCATGTTTCATTGCTAAGAGCTCAACTGAACAAAGTTGGTTATGGCATAAAAGACTAAACCACCTGAACTTTAAATCAATGAACAAGCTTGCTAGAAATGCATTAGTAAAAGGATTACCTAATGAGGTTTTCATTAAAGAACATGTGTGTAAACCATATCAAGAAGGAAAACAGATTAAAGCCTCATTCAAGGGAAAACCAGTCATCTCTACTGAAAGGGTATTTGAACTTTTACATATGGACTTATTTGGACCAATTACCCCTACAAGCATAAATGGTAGGAAATACACATTGGTTGTAGTAGATGACTTCTCTAGGTTCACTTGGGTAGTATTTCTCCTTAATAAGAAGGAAACTCAAGTCAAACTATCTGAACTTCTAAAGAGGTTGTCAAATGAGAAAAGCCTTAGCATTATCAAGATAAGATCTGATAAAGGCACTGAGTTCATAAATTCATACATCAATGAGTATTGCACTCAAAATGGTATAGCTCATGAAACCTCAGCAGCTAGAACTCCTCAGCAGAATGGAGTTGCAGAAAGAAGAAATAGAACCTTAAAAGAAGCTTCTAGAACCTTAATTGCTGATTCAAATTTACCTAAGAGGTTTTGGGCTGAAGCCATAAACACTGCATGCCATACTCAAAATAGATGTTTGATAACTAAGGGGCAAGGCAAAACCCCCTATGAACTCTGGAAAGGAAGGTTACCTAAAGTGTCATATTTCCACATCTTTGGTTGTAAGTGTTTCATTCACAACAATGGGAAAGAATAGTTGAAAGCTTTTGATAGCAAAGCTGATGAAGGAGTATTCCTTGGATATTCTCAAATCAGTAGAGCTTTCAGAGTCTACAACAAGAAAACCCTTATTGTGGAGGAAACACCTCATGTTGTGTTTGATGAATCTACTCATGAGTTCAGGAACAGGGACTTAGAGACAGGGGAAATCACACAAAGGACAACCAGATTGAATCTAAAGGACAAGGACACTGTATTCATAGATGTTGTCCAAGCCAATCTTCCTGAAAATATAATACTGGACAACAATCCTGAAGGCAACCATCCTGAAGCAAACCCCACTGAAGGAAATGGTGAACTGAATGACCCAATCCCAGTTCACACTCAGGTAACAACTACCAATGAAGAAGCAGGCTCTGCTGAGGTAGTTAATGGATCAAATATTCCAGGGGAAACCATAAATGTTGAAAATGCCAATGTCCCTAACATTGAGGACAACATCCCTGAATATGATCCAGAATTAGATCCTTAGTAGAGGACAACTCTACTGAAGGGATCAGAAAAAGAAGGACATGGTTGTCTAACCATCCTACTGATCTGATACTTGGTGATCCAAGTATAGGAGTCAAAACCAGAAGGTTTCATGGTGAAAGTGCTTTGTTTTGTTGTTTCCTATCAGAACAGAAACAAGTGACATTGAGGAAGCACTTCAAGATGCCAATTGGATCACATCAATGCAGGAAGAGCTTAATCAATTCACCAGAAATGATGTATGGGAGCTGGTGGATAGACCTTCACATCAAGATGTTATAGGAACCAAGTGGGTGTTCAAGAACAAGAAAAATGAAAATGATGTGATTGTCAGAAACAAAGCCAGACTAGTGGCAAAAGGCTACTGTCAATCAGAAGGCATTGATTATGATGAAACCTTTGCACATGTGGCAAGGCTAGATGCAATAAGGCTTTTCTTAGCCTATGCAACCCACAAGAGGTTCAAAGTGTACCAAATGGATGTCAAGAGTGCCTTCTTGAATGGATTTTTGAAAGAAGAAGTCTATGTGGAGCAACCACCCGGTTTTGAAGTTGGAAACCAAGTTTATAGACTGAAGAAAGCTCTATATGGACTCAAGCAAGCTCCAAGAGCCTGGTATGACACACTGTCACAGTTTCTCTTGGATCATGGTTTTATCAAGGGAACTGTGGACAGAACTCTCTTCAGAATCACTGAAGGAGAGGACATCTTTCTTGTCAAAATATATATGGATGACATCATATTTGGATCCCCCAATGAGAAGTTGTGTGAGAAGTTCTCAAAACTCATGCAAAGCAAGTTTGAGATGTCAATGATGGGAATGATGAACTTTTTCTTGGGCTTACAAGTCAAGCAATCTAAGGAAGGAATTTTCATCAACCAGGCCAAGTACACAAGAGAAATGATCAAGAAATTTGGGTGTACAACCAGCAAGCCAGTAAGGATCCCCATGAACACAAATTGGAAAATGGATCCAGATGAGAGTGGTGTTCCAACCAACTCTACTGAATATAGAGGAATCATTGGTTCACTCCTCTATCTCACTGCCAGCAGACCTGACATCACCTTTGCAGTAGGTGTTTGTGCTAGGTTTCAAGCAAATCCTAAGAAAAGCCATCTAGAGGCTACTAAGAGGATCTTGAGGTATCTCAAAGGCACTGAAAATTTAGGCCTTTGGTACCCTGCTGATGACAACATTGAGCTAACTGGCTACTCAGATGCTGATTATGGAGGGTGTAGAATTGACAGAAAGTCCACTTCAGGAACATGTCAATTCTTAGGGAACAAGCTTATCTCTTGGTTCTCTAAAAAGCAGAATACAGTGGCAACCTCCACCACTGAAGCTGAATATGTAGCTGCTGGAAGTTGTTGTGCTCAGATCCTTTGGTTAAGACAACAACTAAGGGACTACAATATCAACTCTACTAAAGTGCAAATCTTCTGTGACAACAACAGTGCTATTGCAATATCTCATAATCCAGTTCTACACACTAGATGCAAGTATGTGGATATCAAGCATCACTTCATTAGAGACCATGTGGAGAAGGACATCAAGCTAGTAAAAATCCACACAGATCATCAAAAAACTGATATTTTGACAAAACCACTTGTAGAGGCAAGATTCTTAGAATTATCAGCAGAGTTGGGTCTTCTTGATCCAGGGAAGTTGGACAAATGAGTCCAAAAAGAGTTTATCAATCGAGGGGGAACTGAAATCAAAGTTCAGCAGACTTGGTCAAGTCTACTGAAATTCAGAAGAGATGACCTCAAAAGTTTAGGACACTTGTCCATGTAGGGTCAGATAAGTTGTCTTGGCTATCAAACCAAATCTTGGTTTGATAAGCACCTATTTTGGGTAATCATTGCCTATTTCAATAACTGTCTCATTCCTTTTAAAGATATCACCTTTTCAAGGATTCAATTTGTCCCTTACCCAAAAAGTCGCTTGCAATGCATTAAATGTCAATATTTAACTCTTGTTTGCATTAAACAATTTGAGACATGATCTACCTTGATAACCCCCCAGCTTTAAACAAACATTAAAACTCCTCCCACGTTTTGAATAAAACAGTTTTTCACTGTTTCATTGATTTTTGACCATTGGATCAAAACTGGCCAACTCCCCTGAAACTGATCTTGGCCGTCCAAACTTGATTTCCTCATTTGTAAACTGTTGAATTGCCTTAAGACTCACCTACTCATTGACATACATTCCTTTTGGAATATTCACAAGTCTTAAGAGGCCATACAGTAGTTCATTCTTCCCCACGCATTCAAAATCTCTTGAAACCCTAGATTTTCTTCTCTCAAAACCTCTCACAAATCTTACTGTTCTTCAATAGGCTCCTAAAGTTAGACCTGAGATGGTTGTTGATTTCTCAAACAAGGACCTAGACCTTGATTTCAGCTATCTTAGCCATAAAAACAACCTCATTTTTGAGCCTATCCTCTCTTTTGAGAGTGAAGACCCTGAAATCACTCCAACCTTGAGATGGTTGAGAAGAGCAGGACTTCAGAAGTTTATGCAAGAAAAGCCAGACTCTTGCCTTGAATCTTACATGGCTGAATTATTTGCTTTTCTAAAACGGAGAGGAAAGACAGAAAGATGGTGAGGTCACCACAAGACTATCTTACAGAGCAGAAGGAGAAGAGGAAGAAAGATTCCACATAGTGAAATTATCTGAGGAGGATGTAGATGCTGCCTTTGGATTGCCCTCTGAAGGGAGGAATCCAGAATTCTATGGCAATGGCCATGAGGAAGAGATTGCTCAAGATTGGCTCCTTGTTCCAGGACCAATCTCACCTACTCAACACAAGAGGACTCTCAAAGCCAAGTTTCTCAACCTATTTGAGGTAATCACCAAGAGCCTCATGAGCAACACTCGCAGTTTGGAGCAAGTAAGTGCTCCAAGGATAAGGATCGTGGCTGCAGTGATTGATGCCAGTGACAAGGGCATCAAGTTTGATTGGAGGACCTTCATCTTGTCTGAAATGATGAAGGAGAAGGCAAAGTTCAAGGTGAAGGCTCACCAAAAGGTTGTGTTGGAAGCCAAACTCAAATATTGCACAAGGGCAAGCCTGTTGATTGAGAAGTTTGCTCACTATTTTTAGATGCAAACCTTTGCCAAACCCCTCCCTGCCCAGAAAATCTTGTTCAGGAAACTGAGCAAGAAAACTGAACAAGGAAGACTGCAACTGGCCAAACCTGCTGAAGAGGTTGAGGAGAAGCCCAAAATGAAGAAAAGAACAAAGGCCAGGGCTGTCAAAACCAAGAAAATGTCTCAAGTTCTAACAGAAGAAGCCTCAGGAGCATCAATTGAAGATGATGAAGTGGCAGAAGAAGGAGTGCAAGTGCCTTCTGACCACTCAGAAGAGTTGAGGCAGAAATACAATGAGACAAGGCAAAAGAAGAAGGGTGATAAAAGGCCCAGGGAAGCTGTCCCTGAGAATGAAGAAGAAGGAAGTGGGAGCAGTAGGGCAAGCAAGAGAAGAATCAAGCCTACTGAAAAGGTGTTGGAACTTCAGGAGGAAAGGTCACTCCAAGTAGCTCTAAGAGAGAGCAGGGTAGAAAGTAGGACTAAATCCAAGTCCAGGACCAACTCTTCTGGTTCTGGAACTCCAGAGTCCAAAGTCCCTGAAGAAGCCAACCTCCCTGAAACCCAAAATCCTGAACCCAACTCCCCTGAAACCCATGTTACCCCTTCTAACCAACCCATCACCCCTGTTAATCTTACAAAGAGATATTCTCCAGAAGGGAGTGTGCAAAGAAGTGGAATTCATGTGCTAGCAGATTTAGCAGTAGATGAGACAAGACTCTTGTCTCCCCTTGACTCATCTATGCTCAATTACTCAAAGCTTTTAGAAACAACACTTCATGAGCCAACCCCTCTTAGTAAAGCCCCTTCATATCCGTTGCTCTCAAAAGCAACTGAAGTACCTTCTATAGAGCTCAACCCTTCTGAAGCCAACCTTCCTGAACTAAACTTACCTGAAGCTGCAATTCCTGAAACCAGAGCCAACTCCCCTATAGCCCAAACTTCTCAATCAAATGAGAATTAGGATGAGTATACTTATGAAAGTATGCTAAGAGGTGGAGCAAGGGCTACTGTGGACAGCCTATACCCTCACCTTGCAGAATTCCCAAGACTTCAAACCATGTTTCATGATTTGAGGATGTTAGTGGAGGTGAAAGATAAGTCCATAATGGAAATTGCACAGATCATTCATGACAAAGGTGCCAACTGGTGGCAAATTGAAGAGGGCAGATTACTCCATTTTGCTTGAGTAAACAAAACAAGATTCCTCACTGATGAGGAAGTATTTGCCAAGTTGGTTGCTGATAAAATTGCTGAGGAGAAAGAGAGGCTTGCTAAAGGGATCAAGCACCCTGATAGCAGCTTAAGTGATGATGGCAAAGATGACCCTTCAAACCCATCCAACCCTCCTCAAGACAACCCTTCTGAACCCTCCCAGACCAACCCCCCCGAACCTTCCCAACCCAAACCTTCTGAATCCAGCAAGTTCTCAAACCTTGTTACATATCATAGGAAAGGCTCTGTATCTTCAGAGGTGTTGACCAGAATTGGTGACACAACCAAGGACACATCTGCCAATGAAGGTTCTTCTGAACCCAAGGCACAACTTACAGATGTGGAGGCCCCTATCACAGAAGCTGGTTTGGTTAAGGCCTATTCAGTGTCAGAAGAGTTCGACACTGATCAGCCCTTAATCATTCAGGATGACTCAGTGGCTGTTGAGAAAAGCACTGTGATCTCCCAACAACTGCCACTTTTGAACCCTAATGAGGGTAAAAGTGATGCAGGTTTAGGAGATGGAGTTGAAAAGGAAAGTAGAATTGAAAAATCAGAGGGAGGTATGGATGATAGAGAGGTGGTAATTACTAAGATAGTGAGTGTACCACCAAATGAGGGTGGAATAAGTGAGGAAGGACAGGTTATTCTTGAAGTCAAATCTGAACTTCAAGAATCCCTTGATGAAAGGAGGCCTGATTCCTTGAGTGAGAACATTATCTATGAAGTAAGAAAAGAATCAGTTGAAAATGAGGAGAAACACTATGCCAAATAAGCTGATAGACAGCGGTTAAAAACCGCTGTAAATTGGAATCAGTAACCGCTGTGGTAATAAGGGCTGTAAAAAGGGGGCGCTGATAGACAGCGGTTATTAACCGCTGTCGTATCTATATACAACAGTGTTTATTAACCGCTGTTATTCCATCAAAACCGATGTGGTATGTGCTTGGTTTGAACCCCTTACAATATTTACGATATCGGTTTTATTAGTTATGACAGCGGTTATGAACCGCTGTTGTTTGAATTTACTACAGCGGTTTTTAACTGCTGTTGTTTGGAATTACAACACCGGTTTTTAAACGCTGTTGTTTTTCAATTTCTACAGCGGTTTTTAACCGCTGTTATTTATTAACAACCGTTGTTGTACTTTCTCTATAACAGCAGTTGTATTAGCTATAACAACGGTTTTTAGCCGCTGTTGTATATATCCCATATTTAAAAAAAATAATGAAATTTTCATTTGCTAAATTAATAAAAATAAAATACAAAAGCTTAAAACATTTATGTATATATATAAATTCAACCAGACTATTACAATAAATTCGTTAATTAGCAATCCCTCCCAACGCGCTTGCACATGTAGCCCACTGTACCTCATCATCAATTTGAGCTTTCATTTCAGATCAACCCCGTTAAACTCTCCATCTTTATTCTTATGTCCTTCAAGCCAATTTCAAGTCAAATAATGGCTTCTCCGCCGCATAACGCTTTACTACTCAGCTCCTAAAGTAAAAAAAAAAAAAAAAAAAATGAAAGTAGATACATGCATGAGTATGTTAATTATAAATATTATTCTTATGTACAATGCAAGAATCTTACCTTGAATTTAGTGGACAGTATTATGACAAAGTCTCTCCAAGATCATTAATTCTAATGTCAACTTGCTTGATTGTTTCTGTGGTGTCGACTCTTTTGTAGACAAACTCTCTTGTGAGATATTTTTTGAAGTTCCTCTACTTGGATCCCCGCTTACATCAAACACCTATACTAACAAAAAAAAATCCATAAGAGGATGTTAATGTACAAGCACATACATGAATCTTGTGTTCCAAAGGAAGAAGGTACCAAGTCCGCTGCTGAAGTATGTGGAATGAAGAAGGGAACAATGTGGAATGAAGATGGGAACAACTGCTGTGCGAGTACGAGAATATGGAATGTGTGCACGCGGCGGGTGAGGCAGATACGCGCGAGAGATTATGTGCACAAGGCATTCTTCTTCCAGCATCAATGTAAAGACACTGAAATTTAGATTTTAAATGTACGGCGCTTAAATTTATATTTTAATTAACCGCACACTCTCCCTTAACATATACAGGGGTGGTGGACGAAATTTATATTTTAATTAACCGCAAATTTTAATTAACCGCACACTCTCACTTAACATATACATGGGTGGTGGAACGATTATATATAATATAATATCTAATTAAATTTATGATATATAATATATATAACTTTGTATTTTACATATTAGATACAAATTTTAAAAGACCAATAAAATTTACAATAATAAAACCTAGAAATTATTTTAAATAAATATCAAATTTATTTTATAAGCATATAATAATTAAATATGAATTATTTTAAAACTTATCCGGGATTAAATAAATTTTAGGATTTATTCTTTTTTTTTTTAATTCAACTCAGATTCTACCTCCATCTTTCAGTCTTTTAAAGCAAAATCCATTAAAAAAAAAAGAAAACAAAATGTTTAATATTTTTTTATTGATTTATAAATATTTATCTTAAATAAAATTTTTTATTTTATTTTTATTAATTAATCAATATTTACTGCGTTTTTCTCTTTTTATATATTTATATATAATTTTTAGGGATAATTTATATATTTACTGTTATACGTTTTTTCTCTTTTTTATAAATATTTATCTCAAATAATTTTATTTTTTTTATTAATTTGATCAAAATATTTTTTTTTCTTTTTATGGTATGGTGAATTAAGGATATAGGTTGAAAGTCTTGTACGCTTCCCAAAAGAGTCAACCTTTTTTTTTTCTACGATATATAGAAAGAGAATGATTAGGGGAATTTTCATACATCTTCCTTTTTCTACGATATATAGAAAGAGAATGATTAGGGGATTTTTTTTCTAGATTTTTCCTAATTCTTTAATTTGTTTCTTATGTTTTTCTCTAATATTTTAGAACTTCTCATTGATTTCATGAAATCTAACAATCAATTTCAACACCAACAAAAAAAAGAAGCAATGAATGATCAATTTATTTCTCCTTACCGTGCGACGACGAACAATGGTGGGTGCAATGTAGGCGAAAAATGTGTCTCTAACGGCGACCCCTCACACAGAAAGAGGGGCGCTTGGGGGAGATAAGAAAAAATATTAGATTTTCTTAATTTGTTTAATAATAATATAATATATAGGACTTGATATTTTATAGATTTTCTTGATTTTTTATTAATAATATAGTAATATATAGGAATAAATATTTTTAAACTTACATCTTTTTTTTAATCAAAATCGTATATTATATTGTGTTAATCATTATATATTTCTTAATTGATAAAACTTAAAAAATAATAAAACTTAAAAATAAAATTCTTTATAAATCAATAAAATCTTAAAAATATAAAATAATCAAATATAATTTTGAAGATTAATTACAAGATCTATTTTTTTAATTGATTTTTTTAATATATTTATTTTTGAGAATTTAATCGTATTTCATAAAAAAATTCAGTAATTTAAAAAATAAATTATCATATTTTGTTATTTAATTATTTTTAATATTAATTTGATTATATTCCATAAGAGAAGCTATTACAGCACATAACTAAAACATATCACAGCGGTTACGAAAAACCGCTGTCTATCAGCGCACAAATGGAACCTATGACAGCGGTTCTGAAAAAAGACACATATGACAGCGGTTTTTGAAGTTTTAACAGCGGTTTTAAAAATAACCGCTGTTATTCAACTGCTGTAAAAAGCATAATTTGGCATAGTGAAAACTGCTGATGTATCAGAGTCTTATGTAAAAAATATTGAGGGTGATGAGTGTTTGTTCACTAATCCATTTGACTTGTCTGATATTGCAGGTATTTCTCTTGACCAAATCTTTGCAGATGAATTCTTAACAGATACACCCATCCAAGTGGATTCTGGATCAGCACAAGCCTTGCTTGGGATGCAAACAACAAAGTTGGACTCCCTGGCTCATCAAGTCCAATCCGCTCATAATGAAACTTCTTGAGCATTGGATGAGCAAGGTAGAACCTTGGCATCTGTGGAGATGAGATTGACTGGCTCTTAAGATGTAGTGCTACCTACATTAGAAGCAAGGATAAGTGGAGTGGAATCTGGTCTTCAAACCATTTCCACTGAGGTTCAAAAAGCTAAAGTCACCATGGAGTCTATCTCAGAGGAGGTCAAGAAGGAACATAAATTGCTAAGAGACAATCACAATGCCAATGTCAAAGCTCTTAGACTGACTGTCAAGCAGGCCCTTGGGAAGAAAACTGCTCTGCAAAAGAAAAGGGCTGAAGAATTGAGGCTAGCAATGGTGAATGCTACTTCAGAAAAGTTCTCTCAGGAAGTTATGGCCAACATTGCTGAAAGTGCTATAACAAACCTTACAGAGTTTCTTAAAGCCCAACTTGATGCATCTCTGAAAGCAACCTTGGAGGAGGTTGTTGAACAAAAGATGAAGCCTGTTCTAGCTTTCCTTAGCCTGAGCAGTGACAGAATGCAGAATATACATGATGAGAATGTATATCTGCTAGAAGAGATGAAATCTTTGAACCTAGCCCAATCCTTGATGGCAACAACCATGAGTGAGCTCAAACCTCAGTGTTTTGATGCTGCCAAAAAGGGGGAAAGGGAAAGAGCAAGGGCAAAAGGTGCCTTGATCATTGATGGCTCAGATAAGGGCAAGGACAAAGCTGCTGAAAGCAAAGGCAAAAAGAAAGCAGTTCTGAACATAGAAGATCTTGATGAAGAAGAGCAACTAGCCATAGCAATGAAGACTTCTATGGCATCAACATAAGAAGAGAGAGCTAGGCTTCAGCAGAGGCCAGGAGGAGAAGGTTCTGGTTTGGACAAAAGTGCTGAAGGTGTCCAAACTAGAGGACAAATGAAGAAGGCCAAGGGAAACAAAAGAAAGGCTGAGACATTCACTGATTTCTCAAATATCCTAGAACTTCCTCTTGTGTTCAGAATTGAGGAAGAAGAGCCTATCTCCAAGAAGAGCAAGACTGCTGAAAAGCCTAAGGCTGCTAAAAAGGTCAAATCTGCTGAAATGACCAAGATTACTGAAAAGGCAAAGTCTTCTGAAATAGACAAGTCTGCTGAGACCAAGTCTACTGAAGGTGCCAAAGCTACTGAATACATTGAAGAGCTATATGAAGAAGGCTTTGGACCTCAACCTAAGAAGAAGACAACTATAATACTGAATGATCCATCTAAGCTGTTTCAAGAAGGGTATGGCAAAGACCCTGAAACACAACAGAAGCTGGCCATGATGAGGGCTCAAGAAAAGATGGATCAGATTGAAGAAGCAAACAGAGCAAGAGATAAGAGAAGAGCCAATTTTCAGAAACCAAGGAGAAGAAGGGCAACTTACAGCAAGTTAAAGCCACAGCTACTGATTCCCATGAACACCAAATATCCTCACCTGGATAAATGGGTGTCAATACAACTGAATGATACATGGGAAGAGGCAAAGAGGGAGTTTGTCTATGTCAACTCCTCTTTTACTGAATTCATGATTGAGTACTGCAGGGTATTATATCAACAATTGCTTACAGCTGCTGACATTGCAAGAATTGAATTCACTGCCCCCAAGCCAATCATCTACATGCCTCCAAAGCTGGAAGGATAGATTGATCAGTCAAGAATCCTCAAAGAGTTCCTTGAAATCCTGAGGTTAAACAGGATGGAACTTGGACCAAAGGGAACTAATCAAGAGGCCATGGAGTTAAAGAAGAGAGTGTGGGCACAATATGGGATGGTTCCACCTCCTGAAGATGATCTCTGAACTGGCTAAGTCCTCTTGACCCCTTTCTGCTGATCTGAATGTCTTGACTGATTAACTTGTTGAAATTGATCATCTATGCTGAAGTGGATCAAGACTGGTGATATGTTTTGCTCTGATAACTTGATACTTAGATTGAAGCTCTTAAAGGATGCTCTGATACTTAAAGACTAAATCTTTGATAGAATATTTTGTTAAGTATTGCTCTGATCATGTACTTTAGTCACTTTATGCTCTAATGTAATGTCCATGCTCTGATATGATTGTTTAACTATCAACATGTCTGTAATGATCTCTTATTTGAATGATAGTTGAACACATTTTGAATCAACATTACTGAATCCTAACTTGTCTGACTTATCAACCTACATGCAAATGAAAACAGAAAATACACTAACACATTTTTTCTTTCAGGGAACTTGACCTCAGTCATCTTCACTGTAGTAGAATGTAATAAGTGTAATCAAGTCACCTTTGCATAGAATGTATATGTTTTGGCATCATCAAAAAGGGGGAAATTGTTGGGAATAAAATGAGTTTTGATTATGATACCAAAAACCCCCTGAGACATGCCAAGTAGATAAGTCACGATTGAATGAACATGTTTCAGGACTGTTGGAACATGTAGACTAAGACAAGTAGAGAAGCTGATGTGTTAGGCAGCTCTTAGATTAATAGATGCACTAGTTGAGGGGGAACACTTACCTAATAGCTTAAATCTGCATCAGTCCCCTCAAGGCTCAGTTTCTGGAGTGACCTCAAGACTGCTAAAGGACAAGTATGCTGATCAAGGAGATTCAGACAACTGAATAAATGTCAAACATGAGTTAAGATGCAATACCAAAGCATCAATCTACTGCATCACAAAGCTCAGAAGAATTGTCCAACTAAAATGGTTCAGAAGAGTTGTCTCAGTACACTTGATCCAGAATTTGTCTCCAAGACAACTATGCTGAAGAGGTCAAGTTCATCTCTCCAAGACATATATGCTCAAATGACAACACAAAGAAGAAGTGGGAAGAGAAAGAGCCAAGTCATCTGAAGAGCTAAAAAGACAACACTACTGATAAGTGAACTCTGCTGAAATTGATAAGCAGAGTTGTCCAAGAGATAAGGAATGTTGTCCTTATCATCAGAAGTCATGTCCATGATTGACCAAGTGAATCTTGAAGTCAAACATTGGGAAAAGTGCTACAGAATGAAGACAAAGTTGTTACAGCCGTTTATTTCACAAATGAGGACATGTCACTATCAGAATCTGTCTTCCAGTTTGAAGATTTCAAGGAAGACAGTTATAGACATTTGAGGCTGCCTCTCCAACGGGCAAATCCTCAAATTTGTCTATAAATACAGAAGTGTGAAGACCATTTGAAGCATCCAATCTACTGAATCCAACTACAACTACTCTGAAGCTTCAAAGTCCTCTAAAGACATTCTTAGTCTTCAAACACTTCATTCTAAGCTGCACTCATTGTATATCCATACAAAGCTTAGAGATATATCCTATCCTTATACACTGACCTTCATTGTAAAGGATATCTCATTAGTTGGAACCTTACTTCAACCCTTATATCTTTCAAGTGAGAAAGTGAGAAGGTTGTAGTAGTAGAAGTGGAAGGAACTAACTGTTGAGAGAAGAACAGTTCAGTTCTGAGTTGAGAAAGGGTACTAGAACTCTAGAAATCCTAGGGATCAAAGCACCAAGGAGTGGTGTTCTTGATCAAGTGCACCTTGGCACTATAAAACAAGTTAATTCCAAGAGTGAAGGAATTATCCTGTTAAATCAGGGAAAGTGGATGTAGGAGCTTGAGTCTCTGAACCACTATAAACCACTGTGTTGATTTACATTCAAAGTACTTTACATACATTCAACACTGCACACAAACTGAACTTTCAAAGATACATATCACAAAGTGTGCAAAAACATATTTGGACAAGTTCCCTGAAAACTGGATTGTTTGACTAAGTGATTTCAGACATTAAAAGGAGTTTAAACTAAAGGGCCAACCACTAATTCCGCACATATAACTCACTTAGATAGTTATTCAACTAAGTACTCAATAGTACTTAGTAGTTTGATTATCTTAGAGGAGTTAATCATATCAGCAGAGTTGTCTAGGACAACCTTGCTGAAGACTGGTTTGATCAAGTTTTCAAAAAGAAATTGCATACAAGTGTATTTCCCCCCCCCCCCCCCCACCATACACTTCTTATATATTCCTTTCAGGACCAACAAGTAGAATGTGTAGACTTTGATGAAACATTTGCTCCAGTTGCTAGAATTGAATCCATTAGGTTATTACTTGTTATTGCATGCTATATTGATATAAAATTGCACCAAATGGATGTTAAAGCTGCTTTTCTAAATGGCATTCTTATGGAAGAAGCTTATGTTGAACAGCCAAAAGGCTTTGAAAACCCTGATTACCCTGATCATGTCTTTAAACTGAAAAAGGCTCTATATGGCTTGAAACAAGCACCTAGAGCATGGTATGAAAGGTTGACAGATTTCTTAATTGAGTTTGGCTTTGTAAGAGGAGAAGTTGACAGAACACTGTTCATCAAACATGATAAAAATGATATTATGATTGCTCAAATTTATGTTGATGATATAGTATTCGGTTCTACTTATGACAATATGCTTAAACACTTTGTGAATGAAATGACATCTACATTTGAAATGTCCATGGTTGGTGATTTGAATTACTTCCTAGGATTGCAAATAAAACAGCAAAAAGATGAGATTTTTATTTCACAAAGTAAGTATGCTAGAAGTCTTGTAAAAAGATTTGGATTAGAGAGTGCTAAACACATGAAAACTCCTATGGGATCAACTCAGAAACTGAGTAAAGACAATGTTGGCCAGAATGTTGATCCAACACTGTACAGATCAATCATAGGCAGTCTTCTATATTTAAGCTCCAGTAGACCTGATATTATGTTCAGTGTTTGTTTATGTGCTAGATATCAGGCTAACCCCAAAGAATCACATATGAATGCTGTTAAAAGAATCATTAAGTATGTTACAGGAACAAGTGATTTAGGCATCTGGTATAGCAAAGACACAAACTGTACCTTAATAGGATACAGTGATGCAGATTGGGCAGGAGACTGTGATGATAGAAAAAGCACAAGTGGTGGCTGCTTCTATATGGGAAACAACCTAATCTCTTGTCACAGCAGAAAACAGAATTGTGTGTCTCAATCAACACCTGAATCAGAATACATTGCAGCAGGGAGTTGTTGTACTCAATTACTTTGGTTGTAAAAAATGTTTCATGATTATGGCTTACCTAGTGATGTTTTGACTGTGTACTGTGATAATACTAAAGCTATAAATATCTCAAAAAATCCAGTGCAACACTCATTAACAAAGCATATAAGTCTTAGACATCACTTTATAAGAGATCTTGTTGAAAAAGAAGTTGTTAAGTTGGAGTACATATCTACTGAAAATCAATTGGCTGATATATTTACTAAAGCTCTTGATGACAAGAGGTTTTCATCTCTTCGAAAATCTCTTGGTTTGTGTAATATCTGAAAATATGATTAAGGGTGTTGTATCAAATGCGGCAGCATTTAAGACAACACTAAGATAAGTCACTTATGTGTTTCCTTGCTTTATTTTTCGCAATTATTGAATTAATGAAATTCCTTGTGATTGATATTTGAATTCTGAGTAACTTGTGAGAAATACTAAAGAGCCTATATACCTCTCAAATGCTACAAAAGAAATATCACATATTAGATGCTTTATAAATCACTGAGTAACTATGGGACACGGAGCTCGCTACTACGATGATCTCTTTTCAAAAGGTGATATAAATTGCATCAATATATTCACAAATCCATTGAGTAGCTATGGGGCACGGAGTTCGCTGCTACGATGCACTCTTTTCAAAAGATGGATCAATGTGAAGTGTGATAAAAAGAAAAAGATATTAGAGCAACACATATGATGAAAAATCATGAAAAAACTGTGTTGAGGTGTATAGAATGCCAACAATAGTAAAAACACCCGTTAATTCAAATTCTTATCCCAATTTTCGTGGAATTAGTTATTTTTTATAATTATTAAATATTATCCTCTGAAATATTTAATTTGACTTAGTCTTACCTTGTCTATTAATTCAGTTATTATATATTCCGCTTTTTATTATTTTTGTTTTTCAGAATTCTTATTCTCCCTGTTAACCACGATCAATTAGTGGGAAGTTACTTCCACTACTTCACTTTCCTCACTCTCCAAATCGTGTAACTCCTTTGTCTCAATTCTCCATATAAGATGAGTCTCCATAACAGTGTTGGAAAATACTTGAAAAGCTTTGTTAATTCATTTAAGCCTCGTAATTACTGTTCTTAATTTTATTTGCAGCACTCAAGTATATCTAGTACCTATGTCACATCATTTCTTGACTCACACTTTTTGAAACCTGCTTTGCATTTATCTTCAGAATTTGAAAGGTCTCTAGAAATAACATTTGTTGTCTTGTTTTGTGTGTACAACCCCTATTATGTCTAACACTTCTCAGAACTCTGCTGCACATTCGAATTCAAGCTCAAGCAACATAATTTCTCCAAATCCTCTCAACCTTCTCGCAGAAGTGGCTTCATCCAACTCACCAAACTCTCCATCATTCACTGTAGGAACCATAGTTGTTCCTTATGCTGAAGCCCAAACTCCCACTCAATCATCTCCTCTCGAGATCGTTCCTTACAATCCGTTTGACATTCGCACAAAAATTGCAAATGCGAACGCAGCTGCTGAAATTTCGGCCTCCAAACCACTAAATGAGCCCTCATCCGAAGATCCCGCACCTGAAACCACTCCAGTAACCCTACACTTCTCTCTCGGCACCCCCTTTCAACACCTTAAAAGATACCTTCGAAACCCTAAGCTTAAAAACAGCACACCCTGTTTTAGTGCTTGAAGGAGAAACACTGGATAATGCCATGTTCAAGGGCGATGTGGACATGCAAACTAAGCAAGAGTCTTCAGATGAAGAGGTTCTAGCTGCCAAATTCGAAAGAATTCATCGACAGAAAAAGGGCAAGAAGAAGGTCGTTGCTGTTCCTACCGCAAGAAAGTGGCCGGGTGGAAAGAGAAAGTCCCAAAGGAACCCGGGCAAGATTGTTGACTACACTTGGAAGAAGAAGCCCAGAACTGATAGAAATGCATCTGAACCCATTGCAGTGTCTGATTCTGAATCAGAACCAGAAACAGAGCCTGAACAAACTGCACCTCATGTGGAAGAAGCAGTAGTTGTCAATGAGGATGATGTCGATGAAGTAGCTGAGGAAATGGAAGAGGAGAGTGAACCCACTCCACCAGTCCGACGATCAAAAAGGCTCCGAGAGCTCGAGAGTGTTGCCTCTCCGATGGCAACACCAGAACCATCAGATCAAGAACAGTCATCCGGCTCTTCAGATGAGGATGAAAACGAGGTATCTTCTTCTTCTGATGATAGGAATAGTGACTCTGATGAGGATTATAATGATAAGTCAACCATACAGTATAGAACTATAAGAACTAGGCAGATTCTCAGTGAAAGATTGATTAAAGTTCCTGATTTTGAAGAGATGGATCTGCTTGATTGGTTTAAAGAAAGATCTTTACTGAATGCCTTAAAATTTGCTTGTCCTTATGTTGTTGACTGGATATATGAATTTTATGCTAATATCCCTCAATTTGCTGGTGATTCAAACTCCACAAGATATGGACAGTTTTGGTTTAGAGGAAATAGGCATATGATTACCCCTAGAAGGATCAATATTTTGCTTAAAACAAAAATTATGGAGGATCCTGTTGTTACTGATCATGATGTCATGATAAGCATCTTGACAGGGGGAGTAATCACCAAATGGAGAAGAAGAATTTTAGCCTCTAAACTGACTAGTTTGTATTCTGTCCTGCATAAGTTGGTTTGTTTTAATTGGCTGCCTACCACAAACAACACCACTCTCGCCTTAGAACAAGCTGTTTTGATGTACAAGATTGGGCACTTAAAAAGGTTTAACCTAGGACAGGTTATTTTCACTAATATGATGACCTTTAAGTCTGATATGTCTGGAAGAGGCATACTACCTTACCCATGTCTTGTGTACAAATACCTGCTGGACAAAGACTTTGAGAGATATGAAGATGAGGTTGTAAGCTCCTATATCCCAGGGTTCAGCATCTCAAATCAGTTCTTAGTGAGAGGTGACAGGGTGGTTGATCTTCCTTTAAGAAGGAATGATGATGAAGCAGGCCCAAGTACAACAACCAGTGTTCCAGCAAATGATCCCTTCCACAGTTCCACACTGCCTCCAGAAGGAGCTGCCTCCTCTATTTATTTATCTTTCCACTATATAATGAGGCAGATTGATATCTTGCAGGGATCTATTCTTAATTTACAGCACTCTGTGGAGGATCTTCTAGTCCAAAAGAAATTTTGGATTGATCTTATTTCCACTTCAACAGGGGGAGTAGCTAACAGTTCACACAATCAGCCTACTAACATTGTTGCTCCTGTTGTAGATGAATCAAATTCAGTTCCTGGCCGAACTACTGAACCTGCTGCTGACACTACAATGACTGAGGAAGATGAACAGGACATCCAGGATCACTATGGTGATCTGTGATCTGGATACATGATAAGCTTGAAGACAGGGGGAGAGCTTACACTGTGGGGGAGTATATGCAGACTATGGAGATGTAGCTGATACACATTCATTCAGCCCAATCATTTCCCATGTGTTAATCCAGTTCTTATCTTGTTGTAAAAGCTTTGTACTTATGTTTTTATTTTTCAAACTCTGTTATTTACATTCTGTAATTATTTAGGATTTATTTTTGCTTAAGTTATTTAAATCTAAACAAGTTTTTTTTGGTTTAGATGTTGTTTATTTTAATTTGATCTTATACTAATTGTTACTTCATATTTTTGGAATATCAATTGTGTAAATTTCTTAATCAATGTTTCTGTTGTGTGAACTTCAGTTATGTTGATGTAGAAAGGTCAAATTGGGGGAGATTGTTGATGTTGGTATAAGTGTTTTGTTTAATGATCCAACACTAACAGCCGAGTGTTGTGTTTAATGTTCCCAACACTTATGACAACATCAAAATTTGCCCTTCCTTTTCTCACTAACTGTTATCTTACGCTTGTTGTCTAATGATGTCCCCAGAGCAGTTAGAAGACGTGGGCAACACCCAAGTCATGCCATTGCGTGGGAGTGAGAAGTTATTAGACATGGTATAACAAGTCCCTAAATTCTAGGAGTGGTGGAGAGAAGTTTATAACCGCATGATCTCACGGCTGTGATAATCATGGGAGTTGATGGCAGTTCGTGCATGAAGCCTATAAATACAAAAACTGCCCTCAACACAAGATACACAAGAAGGAAAGCTAAAAAGGACTACTACACTATTGAACGCTATATACGCTTCTAGTTAGGAATATCTTTGTTTCTTCTTGTAGATCGTCATACTATTGTAAACCCGAATAGTAGTGTGTTAGATCATAGTCTTATTTACTAGGTTGTGTGATTAGATCTATGAGGGAGATAGTTTCATAGAACTTAGTAAATCATTATACACTTTCGTAGTGTTTTTATACACCTCAAAGAGGTTGTACTCGTTTCACATATTTTATAATCTACGCAAATTTTGAATACTTCTATTTTCAGTACGTGCATTTTAATTTCCGCTGCACAGTGTTGTTTGGACAGTGCCAACACGACAGACAACATCTCTGATTTCGCACGCACACACATTTTCATATATATATATATATATATATATATATAATTTTGATATGAAGCTCATATAGAATCAAATGACGTGTCATTATTTACCCTCACTTTTATCTCCCATACTACTAATAAATAATTTATACATTACAATTTATGTCCAAAAGTTATGAGTACTTAAATAAGGGACGGAAGGAGTATATAATTAGAATAAATTTACCCTCATTAATAATAGGTACTCCCTAGAGTAAATCTCACTAAAATATTTTTAATGATGAAAATTCACGTGAATAACACTAATGAAACATGACAGTAAATGAATGAAATAGATTTATAAACGAATGAAATAAAATTGTAAATTAATCTCAATACCTTGTTCAAATAACATATAAAGAATCCCCTTGCATCAACTACAATAAAATAAAATAAATCCTTAAATTGAGAATCCCCTTGCATCAACTACTTATTTTTCTCAAAAAAAAAAAAACTACTTATGTTCATACATGTTGGTTTCTTTACATTTCTTTGTCAAATGTATACAATGCTTGAGCGCTAAAACCTTCTAACTAACATAATTTTCAGAGATTAACATACTTCCTCCGTCTCATTGGATCACAAAATAACATATATACTTCTTTCGTTCCACAATTATTTGCACACTTATTTTATTTTTCCGTATCACAATTAATTGCACACCCTTAAAATGAAAAATTCTTCATAAATTTTACCTTTAGAAAATTCACATATTATATATACACGAAATGTCATTTTATTTACACTCATTTCAACCACTTTCTTTATTTTATTCATTTAAATTTATAAAATTACCCCTACTTTGTTACACTTTTTTCTTCTTCAACATTCATACTTAATTCAAAGTGAAAGAGATTAACGTACTTACAAAGAAACTGAAATCTTCAACATACTGTACGTAAAGAAATGTTACCTTGCTTGAGAAGTGTGCATATTTTTATCTACAGTCTGGTCTGAAAGTACTCCTAATTCATTTTTTCTTTTTAATGCTAGGTTCTTAAATGCTATTCTGCGGAACAAGAAATTAAAGGGAGGAAAAGATAAAAAGAAACATAGAAATTCAATTAAATTAGTGACCACTGTTTGGCCATACTTGTGGTCGAACACATTAGTGACCGTACAACTAAATTGGCTGAACACACTAGTTGGCGTATGACCAACTTTTGTCCGAATACACCCACAAATTTAGTTAAGTGTTGTACGGTTCGTTCGACCGAACACCTCTATAAATGTACATAAAGTAGTGATTGTACAATTGTATATGCGTACATGAAGTTGTAGTCATACAACTATGTATACATACATTGTTTAGCGGTTGTACAGTTTGAACATAGAGTTTCATCAACTGAGTTTTAATATTTGAATTTGTTGTTGGCCTTTTCACAACTTATGTTCGTCTATAAACTTGTTCGATCAAGAATCAAAAGGGATCTTGTTCGGATAAGAATCAAGAGGGAGCCGATTTTTTTCTTGAAATTAAATGCATAGTAGTTTGAGAGGAAAAAAAGGGTGAGAGGTGAAAAGATGGGTTGAATAAAATGGAGCGTTTTTAGTAATGAAGTAGGAAAATGTATGATTAGAAAAAATTGAAGTGTCTTATTAATATAAATTGATTTTTAAATTTTAATGTTAAAGTCTAGTATGCACTCGAGTGCATGTTGTGCATCCTAGTTCATGTTGCACTTTTCAGTTTACTGACTTACACTTTTTGGTAAATGGTATTGCACTTTTCAATTATTACTAAAAATATTATTATACAGTTTAATAATTGAAAAATGCAACACCATTTATCAAAAAGTGTAAGTCAGTAAACTGAAAAGTGCAACATGGACTAGGGTGTACGTTTGTTTTGAGATATAAAATTTAAATTTGGAATTTTGAAATCTAACTCATATTCTACTTTAAATCTTAGAATTACAATTTTAAAATTCTACTTTACAAATATATATAAATTCTACAAAAGTTAATTATATAAATACATATAAACCCTATTACGCTCACCTCTGTTTTTTATTTTTTATAAAAACAAAATTCTACTCCGTATTTACTATTTATTTTACTAAACACGTCTAAGAAGCAACCTGCTTTTTCAAGAAGCAACCTGCTTTTTCAAGAATCACCCGCCTATTGACCTATGACTAAAATGAAAAAAAAAAAAATCTCATTTCTGTGGAGATTAGATTTCAAAAGTAATATTTATATAAAAAAAATCTGGCTGAAACCTCCGTGTAAATGTGTTGTGGTTGAGATGGGATTCTGGAATCATTTTTGTAATCATGCAGATTTTTATAACATCATATCCCAGATTCCATGGGATTTTATGTGTTGACAAAATTAAATCTCTTACTATAAAATTTATTAATTTTAATTTTGATTGGGTAAAATCAATCAACCACTCAATTTGGGAGGATGAGATCGATGCCCATTCTCTTGGACCATTCAACCTCAGAATTATTGGACTTTATTACCTGACAATTACTTGTTTAACTAATTCGATAATGAAATATTCTTGTAAGAGGTAGATAGATGAGTGGTCTGATAGTGAGTGAGATTTTTATTTATTTTTCAATTTTCCCCCTTTCTTTTTCATTTTTTTTTTCTATTTTCTCCCTTTCTTTTTCATTTGGCATTTTTCTTTTCCCCCGCATTTATTTTGCACGGTCATTAAATTAATTTCGTCTATATTGTTCGACACCTTTTTTTTTTACCACAAACACATATAGGGATCGCTATTTTTATTAATTCCAACTCAACTAATAACACTGAAACACATAGGTACTCGGTAGTGCTCAGCACCCCAATATGAACAAAGTTTGTGAAACCGTTCATTGTGATTGTGAGACTTTCATTTCATCTTAATCTTAGTATTTACTTGTTACGCTTAGAGTCAATGTCGCGTTTCTTATTTTGAGAATCGCATTTTTTATTTAATTGCTTTCCCTAAACGGTGTCCTTTCAATCTGGGTATTTCATATAAATACTCCAGGATTTTTGAATTGGATTTTATGCAGAAATTAAATCAATTCTCAATCTCTTCTCTCTCAATTTCTCTCTCTTCTAACTGAATTATTCGCAAACACTGCGTGCATCTAACAGTGGCCTCAGAGCCAAATCCCTTCTGCTGCTGCAACCTGCAAGTTGTTCAACAATGGTGAGCAACACTGATAGGATTATTATCTTGGAAAATCAAGTGGGTGAAATCAAAGATGAAATATCAAAGAAATTTGATGCTATGACTGATGCTTTCAAGATACAAATGGAGATGTTAGCCAATGAGATTAAGAATAATCGTGGGAAAGCTCCAATGATGGAAGGAGAAACTGCTGCAATGGGAAAAACCGATGGTGGTTTGCTAGGGACACCACCAGGAGCTAAGACATCACCTGAGGTAATTCACTTTACTAAAAACACTGATACCAGACCCCAGGGTAGAACTCTCAAGATGGATTTCCCTAAATTCAATGGATATGATCCAAAGGTGTAGGAAATATTTCATGTTCCATCCTATGAGTGACTATGAAAAAATTGTGCTATCAGCTATGAATATGGAGGGATCTGCAGATTACTGGTATGTGGATCAGATGGAGGGTAGGGAGAACATGCTCTGGGAACAATTTGTGGTGCTTGTTATAAATAAATTTGCTAATATGGATGATGATAACTTGATAGGCAAGTTTAACAAGTTAACACAAAAAGGATCAGTTAAAGAGTATATCAAAGAGTTTGAAATACTCAAAGCTTATATGGGAACTATTCTCAAACATCTTACTGAGGAATATTGGATCCAAAGCTTTATAAGTGGATTGAAGGAGGAGATTGGAATTTTTTTACATATTATGAAGCCATTGATGTTGGATGAAGCTATGCAGTTAGCTGTTAAACAAGAGGACTTGTTACTGGTGTAGAGTAAGAGTTATAAGCCTACTGTTAGGCCTAACTCCAATCTTAATTGGAAAGCTAACACTGATCCTAAAGAAAAGGGCAATGGAGCTGAGAAGGCACCCTACCAAAAGAGGCTAACACCAGCTGAAATGGAAGCTAGGAGGAAGAAAAACTTATGCTATAATTGTGATGAAAGTTATCATGTGGGGCATAAGTGCAAAAGACTGTTTACAATAGCTGTGGTGGTAGAGGATGAAGAAGAGGAGGAGTGTAAGGAGCTGATTTTGCAGGAGTTAGGAGATACAGGGCAAGAGCCTATTGTATCTTTACATGCTTTGGCAGGCCATAACAGTCCAGATATTATCAGAATTAAAGGGAAGGTAGGGCCAAATGTGATCACGGTGTTACTAGACTCCGGGAGCACCCATAGTTTCATTGATCCCCATACAGCAAGGAGATTGGGTTATGCCATTGAGGAAGCTAGTTCACTGGTTGTCACAATAGTTGATGGCAGTAAGGTGGAATGCAACACTAGGTGTGCTCAAGTGGAATGGATAATGGGGGAATGCAAGTTCATTGCACCTATGAGGGTACTTACTTTGGGAGGTTGTGATATGGTGATGGGGGTAGATTTATTAAGTCAATTGGGACCAGTCACTTTTGACTTTAAGAAACACAATGTTCAATTTGAAAAAGATGGGAGAGTAATCAGCCTACATGGGATCAGCAATGAAGTGCAAATGTCTATGATCACTGGAAAGCAACTTAACAAACTCATCAAGATAAAGTCACAAGGGGATCTGTACTTCTTGTGTTATGTTAAGGGAGATAGAGAGGTGGATAAATGCTTAACCTCGCCAAATTTGAAGATACTCTTAGAAGAGCATCAAGATATCTTTCAAATCCCCACTACATTACCACCACAAAGATCACATGACCATCAAATCAAGATTAAGGAGGGAGAGGGGCCTGTCAAACAACATGCCTATAGATATCCATTTCTACAAAGGCAAGAAATAGAGAAATTGGTGCAGGAGATGCTGGAAAGTGGAATTATCAAGCCTAGCCAAAGCCCTTATTCTTCTCCTGTGCTACTAGTGAAGAAGAAGGATGGGAGCTGGAGATTCTGTGTTGACTACAGGAAATTGAATGAAATCACAATCAAAGATAGCTATCCTATTCCTTTGATTGATGATTTACTGGATGAATTGGGTCAAGCTAAATGTTTTTCTAAGATTGATTTGAGGGCAGGCTACCATCAAATCAGAGCACACCCTGGTGATATTCAAAAAACTGCATTTGTAATAGTGTCTGGTTTGTATGAGTTTGTAGTAATGCCCTTTGGCCTTACTAATGCTCCTGCTACATTTCAAGCAGTGATGAACTCAGTGTTCAATCCATACTTGAAGAAGTTTGTGCTAGTATTTTTTGATGATATACTAGTGTACAGCTTGGACATGGATCAACATAAGATGCATTTGAGGCAAGTGTTTCAACTAATGAGGCAGCATCAGTTGATGGCTAAAGCATCTAAGTGTGTGTTTGGGCAGAAGGAGGTGGAGTATCTTGGTCATATCATCACTGACCAAGGGGGTGATGGCAGACCCAAACTAAGTAAGGTGATGCAAGATTGGCCTAAACCAACAACTATAAAGTCATTGAGAGGTTTCTTAGGCCTCACATGTTATTACAGGAAATTCATCATGCATTATGGGCAGATTGCCAAAGCACTCACTCAAATGACTAAGAAGGGAAGGTTTGAGTGGAGTAATGAAGCTGGGGAAGCTTTCTTAAATCTCAAGAAAGCAATGATGGGGGCACCTATCTTACAATTGCCTGATTTTTCTAAGGAGTTTATTGTTGAAACTGATGCAAGCTATGGGGGGCTAGGAGCTGTGTTAGTACAAGGAAACAGGCATATTGCCTTCATCAGCAAGCCTTTGGGTGTGAAGAACTTAGGCCTATCAATCTATGAAAAGGAATTTCTAGCTATTATCTTGGCTGTAGAAAAATGGAGGAGTTATTTGATTCATGCACCTTTTACTATCAGGACAGACCATCAAAGTCTGAAATACTTGCTAGAGCAGAAGATCTCTACTCCCCTACAACACAAGTACTTAACTAAACTGTTGGGGTTTGATTACAAGATAGAATACAGAAGTGGAAAGGAAAATGTGGTGGCAGATGCATTGTCAAGACAGGATTTTTCAAAAGAGGCTCAGTGTCAAGCATTGCCTGTAATCAAACCAGCTTGGATTGAGGAAATCCAAGAAAGTTATGAGGGAGATACTCTGGTACAACAGGTCATTACTGAAGCTTTAACTTACCCTTAGAATGTTTCTTACTTTACTTATAAGGTTGGGTTGGTAAGATACAAGGGTATACTGTATGTGGGTAGTGGACATGATTTCAGGTCAAAAATTATCCTATTCATACATGCATCCAGTGAAGGGGGACACTCTGGAGTTCAGGTGACTTATCATAGGATAAGATATACATTCTGGTGGCCTAATCTCAAGCAGGATGTGCAATATTGGGTATCTCAATGTCAAATTTGTCAAGTGTGCAAGCATGAAACCATTAAACAACCTGGATTACTACAGCCACTACCAGTACCAGAACAAGCTTGGAGGGATATCACTATGGACTTCATTGAAAAATTGCCTACATCTGAAGGGAAGGATACTATTTGGGTAGTGGTGGATAGGTTCACTAAATATAGTCATTTCATAGCCCTATCCCACCCATTTTCTGCCTCTAAATTAGCATCTATGTTCATGGATACTATCTACAAACTACATGGCTTGCCTGCCACTATCATTTCTGATAGAGATAAGATTTTCACCAGCCATTTCTGGCAGCAGTTGTTCAAGATGCTGGGAGTTCAGCAACTCTTGAGCACAACCTACCACCCTCAAACTGATGGGCAAACAGAGAGGGTGAATCATTGTTTAGAGACATACCTAAGATGTATGTGTGGAGCTTCACCTAAACACTGGGCACATTGGTTACCCCTAGCTGAACATTGGTACAACACCAATTTCCACACTACCCTCAACACAACTCCATTTGAAGCACTATATGGGCACATACCTATTCCTCTTACCCTAAGCCCTTATTTACAAAGCCCAGTTCAGGGAGTGACAGAGTCAATTCAAGCCAAACATGCAATCACTCAAAATCGCAGAACACTATTACAAAAAGCCAGAGATAGAATGCGTCAGTTCGCCAACAAAAACAGAAGTGAAAGGGTTTTCCAAGTGGGAGAGTGGGTTTACCTTAAGCTCAAACCTTTTCGCCAGAAATCAATCCATGGGAAGCATATCTGGAAGCTCAGTCCGAAATACGCAGGGCCTTTCCAGATCGTGGGGAGGGTTGGAGAGGTCGCTTACACCTTAGAGCTACCGCCGACTGCTAAAATTCATCCAACATTTCATGTATCACTGCTCAAGCATCGAATCGGAGATAATGAAGGATTGGTTCGAGACATACCTGAGTTTGATGAAGAAGGCAAGACTCTGCTACAGGCTGTAGCAATTTTAGCACGAAGGTTGGTCAAGAAAGGAAGCTCGTCGGCGACGGAAGTTCTGGTTCGATGGGCCCACCTGCCGGACGACGAGGCTACTTGGGAAGATTTCTTGAAGATTCAGACCAAATTCCCTCACTTGTTTACTTGAGGACAAGTACAGTGTGAAGGGGGGAGTTGTAACGCTTAGAGTCAATGTCGCGTTTCTTATTTTGAGAATCACATTTTTCATTTAATTGCTTTCCCTAAACGGTGTCGTTTCAATCTGGGTATTTCATATAAATACTCCAGGATTTTTGAATTGGATTTTATGCAGAAATTAAATCAATTCTCAATCTGTTCTCTCTCAATTTCTCTCTCTTCTAACTGAATTATTCGCACACACTGCGTGCATCTAACATTACTCTTTATTTTACTTTATACTCCTATGTGAGAGATGAATTTACAAAAGTACGTAGAGAAGTTTTCGACGAGAAGTATCACAAATACAGAGAAGGTGGATTTGCAAGGGAGAAGCAAGAAAATATATATTTATAGTGGCAGGAGTTAGGGTTATTATATAATATTTGAAAGTAAAAATAGGTGCCAAATTACGGAATTTATAGCTAGCCCACCTTCTTTGGCCCACACAGCCCACCTTCCCCTCCCCCTTTCCTCGACTCTAGAAGCTATCTTGATCGATCGTCGCCGCCCATCCACCGCTTGTTCGTGGGCACCGTCGTGATCTGCCGACCAGGTGCAAAAATATGTTATTTTGACGATCAAGACAATCGGATCTAGAAGTCTTTACCTTTTGTCTTAGTGGGATCAACGGGCCAGCCCTCCCTGATGGCACTACGATGGCCGATCTGGTGAGAGACCCGTTAATCCCGTTTATTTTCCTGCGTTTTTTAGCTTAGTACATTTTTTTGCTTTTGCTTTTGTTTTATGTTTTTTTTTTCTCCTTTCTTTTGGTTTGTGCTCATGATGCGGCTCTTGATCTCTTCGTGGAGCCTTCTATCCCTTTATGGAGCCTTCTGTCCTTTGTGGAGTCTTTTGTCCATTTGTGGAGCCATTTTTATTCTATTGTGATGCTTGGAGGTTGTGGATGTTGGTTTATAGATTACCAACAATGGCTTACAAAGAAATTTAGACGAAAAATAAAAGACAGTAAATAAAATTACAATGTCTTCGATATCTTCAACTTTCAAAAAAGACAGCTTTCTACTTTGAGCAGCTTCTTGGAATGGCAGGTCCACAAAGAGAAGAAACAGCACTGTAGAGAGACAGAAAAGTTAGGGAAAAGAGTCGAGTCAAGGTGATACATTTTCCCGTAAAACAAACACGTCCCGGCTAGTGTTCACGGAGTGACGAGTTGCTTCGAAAGGTAAAATGGCTTCGTCTTTGCACGAGCAACACCGCAGCGTACAAAGCTCCGGCGAACTGAATACATGTTTGAACTGGACTGCACTCTAAATGTTATGCAGAATGCAAAAAACAGAATGCAAGTTTGCTGTAAAAATTCGAGTGATATGTGTTTTGCAAAAGGTGAGTTTTCCAAAATGATGCACTCCTATTTATAGGCAGTGTCACTCAGGTAGGGGGCAGACGGGCATTTATGGCAGTAATTGCCACCACATGACTTGAGTTTATGACAGGAATGGTAACTGCCATTTTTGTAACCTCCAAGGGTATTAAGACTGCAGTTTCGGGAATGGTAATTTCCCTTCTGCTGTAACTTCCAAGTTAAGACATTGATGTTCCAAATTCGAATTCAAATTCAAATTCGAAAGTTGGGCTAGACTCGCAACTCTAATTTCGTATAGGTCAAGGCCCAAAACTTTAGAGCTCTAAAAATATAGATGGGCCCCAAGCCCAAAGTCCACCCAAAGTCCAATTGCCAAGATCCAAGGCCCAGGCCCACGGACTCAGCTTGGCGCGGCCGGACGGGCAGGCGGCACGCGCGCGCGTGTGGCTAATTGAATGGTTCAATAGTCACTACAATTTGAACTTTCTTAACTAACTCCTATTAATAAGGAGGAGATTAATTCTCATGTTTATCAATGTGGGATAGTTATTAACATTAATCCCAACGCATCACTTCGTCTTAATATTCGTACATTAATTTCTCACTCACCGAAATTCGGTTTTGAGATTTTAAATATACTACGATCATCTACTCCGAGAGTAGAACGATCCTATAACATTTAATTCCTCGGAAATTAAATATTCATGCCCTCAAATAATTGATTAATTAATAATCAATTAAATATTAAGAAATTGAATAAAAACCCAATTTCTCCAACAATCCCCCACATGAGTGGAAATTACCACCTATAATCATGCAGACTCGCAATCCAGTTCGATTGAGACACTATTGCATCCGGAAAGGTGTCTTGTGACCTTGAACCTTCCGTAGGCAATCACTATCGAGTACACTGGCGGCCTAGTGGACTTGATGCCTTGAACTATTCCTCCTTAGTGTGCACTTAAACAAAGGTGCTGACACAACAACGTCTCAAACGTGTTTCGTTCTCACGTTTTTGTCCATTTCGGCCATGGATACCCTTTGAGTTCATAAGTGTTATTTGTGAAGCGGCTCCACTTCTCACTTATATAGGTGGACTCCCATATTGAGTATCCCGCAATACTCTGCCTCCCGGAGGTCTTTGGGAACCATTAAAAGTCATAGACTTAGCCTTACCACAAATCTTACGGGACAACACTTGGTGTTGTGCTTTTCTAAGGAATGGTTTGAATAACCAAGTGTTCCAACTCAACATTCACAGCTTAGTTTTCCCATTGAACCAAGTTCTTGGGATCTCTAGTCAACATGGTTGGGTTACCACTGTTTCAGCTGTTACTTTGTGGGTTTTAAACCCATTCCCTCTAGCAACTTATTCATTTGATCTCGGTTTATTCCTTTCGTAAGCGGATCCGCTATATTGTCTTTTGACCTTACATAGTCAATTGACATCACACCACTCGAGATCAGATGTCTAACAGAATTATGTTGACGACGTATGTGTCTCGACTTTCCGTTATACATGTCGTTCAAAGCCCTTCCAATGGTGGCTTGACAGTCACAGTGTAGCATCACAGTAGGCACGGGTTTGTTCTAACATGGAATGTCCTCGAGGAAATTTCGAAGCTACTCGGCTTCTTCACCAGCTTTATCCAAAGCTATGAATTCTGATTCCATCGTGGACCGGGCAATACAAGTCTGTTTCGTTGTTCTCCACGATACGACAGCACCTCCAATAGTGAACACATATCCACTAGTGGAAAATGACTCATTCGTGTCAGAGATCTAATTGGCGTCACTGTACCCTTCAAGTACCGCCGTAAACCTTGTGTAGTGAAGCCCATAGTCAATAGTGTACTTTAAGTACCTAAGGACCCTTCTAAGAGCCTTCCAGTGCTCTTTATTTGGATTACCAGTGAATCTACTCAACTTGTTCACTGAACAGGCAAGATCCGGGCGTGTATAGTTTGTAATATACATCACACTTCCTATGATTCTTGCATATTCAAGTTGTGCAACCGGATCGCCTCGATTCTTACTCAAGTGTACATTGAGCTCCATTGGCGTCTTGGCAGGTGGATCATTAAAGGCATTGAACTTCTTTAACACACTCTCTACATAATGAGATTGTGTCAAAGAGATTCCATTAGTCTTTCTCTCGATCTTGATTCCTAGAATCACATCAGCCAATCCCATGTCTTTCATATCAAAACTGCGTTTTAACATGGTCTTTGTTTCCATGATCATGGCATTGCTACTGCCCATGATCAGCATGTCGTCCACATAAAGACACATAATGACAAATCCTTTTGGTGTATTTCTCACATACACACATTTGTCACATTCGTTTATCTTGAAACCATTGGATAGCATGGTTTCATCAAACTTTAGATGCCACTGCTTTGGAGCTTGCTTAAGTCCATACAGTGATCGAACAAGTCTACACACCTTTTTCTCATTGCCAGGTGCAATAAACCCTTCAGGTTGATCCATATATATTTCTTCAACTAATTCCCCATTTAAGAACGCAGTCTTAACATCCATTTGATGAATCTCGAGATTGTGCAAGGCAGCAATCGCAATTAACACACGAATGGATGTAATCCTCGTAACTGGGGAATAGGTATCAAAGAAATCATACCCTTCTTTTTTTCTAAAGCCCTTTGCTACCAAACGAGCTTTATACTTGTCAATTGATCCATCTACTTTGTATTTTCTTCTAAGGATCCATTTGCATCCTAAGGTCTTGCAGCCTCTAGGGAGATCAACCAACTCCCACGTATTGTTCTGCAGAATAGAATCAATTTCGCTATTAATAGCTTCTTGCCAGAATGGTGCATCTGGTCTTGACAGAGCTTCCTTGATAGACTTAGGTTCATCTTCAATTACATAAGTAATAAAGTCAGGACCATAAATTTTTGCAATCTTTGCTCTTTTGCTGCGTCTCGGTTCTTCTTGCTCTTGAGTTGAAGAACTAACAACTTTTGTTTCGATGTGAGATCTCTTATTTTCATGTCTCACATCATCTTTCTCTTTATTAGGAAATACATTTTCAAAGAATATTGCATTCCTTGATTCTATCATAGTGCCTTCTGACATGTCAGGTATTTCTGATTTATGAATCAGAAACCTATAAGCACTACTGTTAAGTGCATATCCTACAAAGATACAATCGACTGTTTTAGGGCCAATTCTAACTTGTTTAGGAGAAGGAACTTCAACCTTTGCTAAACACCCCCACACTTTAATGTATTTGTAGGATGGTTTCCGCTTTTTCCACATTTCATAAGGTGTCAGATCCTTTGTTTTGTGTGGAATTTTGTTTAAAATGTGGTTAGCTGATAATATGGCTTCCCCCCACATATTCTGCAGTAAACCCGAGCTGATTAATATTGCGTTCATCATCTCTTTTAGTATTCGGTTCTTTCTCTCCGCAACACCATTAGACCTAGGTGAGTAATGAGCTGTAGTTTGATGTATGATGCCAGACTCAGCACATAACTGTTCAAAAGGTGCTACATATTCCCCTCCTCTATCACTTCGAATTACTTTAATTCGAGTGCTAAGTTGATTTTCTACTTCATTCTTGTAAAGTTTAAAAGCTTCAATAGCTTCATCTTTACTTCGCAAGAGATAAACCTAGCAAAATCTCGTGCAATAATCAATAAAAGTAATGAAATACTTTTTGCCACCTCTAGTTTGCACAAACTTCAAATCACACACATCCATATGAATTAAATCTAGAGGAGCAGTGTCCCTTTCCACAGAAGTAAATGGCAATTTTATCATTTTTGCTTCAACACATATGTCATACTTTTTAGGTGTTTGAATATTTGTGATTTTAAGTAAATCAAGATTTACTAAGCGCTTTATAGATTTTAGATTTACATGTCCTAATCTTAAATGTCATAAAGAGGAACACTACACGATGTAAGAGGAAGTAGAAACGTTTTCATTGATAACTTTCTTGCCTTTGCGGCTTACAACCATTACACTCATTTTGAACAGACCATTCTCGAGATAACCTCGACCAAGGAACTGTCCAAACTTGCTAAGTACAACTTTATTAGACTCAAAAACTAGTTTAAACTGATGACAAACTAGAAGAGAGCCGGAGATCAGATTCTTGCGGATGTCCGGGACATGCAGCACATCCTTCAGCTTGAGCTCTTTGCCGGACGTAAGCTTAAGCACAACAGTTCCAACACAAGCCACATCAGACGAGGCATGGTTTCCCATATGGAGCCTTCTCCCATCAATAGGAGCATAAGTCGAGAAGGCACTCTTCTCGGAGCAAACATGGCAGGTGGTGCCGGTATCCACGAACCACTCCTTTGGATTGTCAACCATGTTAGTTTCAAACACAACAGCGGACATATCCATGTCAGTGAGATTGTGTTGTGCCATATTGGCACTCGATTGTCCTCCATTGCCTTTGTTTTTATCAAATTTCTTAGGAACTCGACAATCACGTGCTTTGTGGTTCGGTTTTCCACATTTATAGCAATCACCAGTTAATTTGGGTTTTACAGGAACAGGAGCTTTACCTTTATCATTAGGCCTTTTACGTTTTTTAGACGATTCTCCACGTTCCATTAAGTTAGCCTTTGCCTCATCCGAGACTTGAATTGATTTACCGTCCATTCTCTTATTATCTTCTTCAATTCGAAGTTTGACGATCAATTCTTCTAGGCTCATTTCTTTTCGCTTGTGTTTGAGATAACTTTTAAACTCCCTCCAACTGGGTGGTAGTTTCTCAATCACTGCGGCTACTTGGAAAGCATCCGAAAGGACCATACCCTCCGCGAGGATATCATGTAGGATTAACTGAAATTTTTGAACTTGTTCAATGACAGATTTACCATCTACCATTTTAAATTCCAAAAATTTCGCCACCACGAACTTTTTAGTTCCGGCATCCTCGATTTTGTACTTTCGTTCCAAAGATTCCCACAATTCTTTGGCAGTACGAACCGACTGATACACGTTATACAACGCATCAACTAGTCCTCCAATGACATAGTTGCGACACAAAAAGTCACAATGACACCATTGGTCATATGCAACCCTCCTAGCATTGTCCGTATCGTTTTCATCGACTACGGGTGGATCCTCCCGGAGGAACCTTGCTAGGTGAAGTGTCGTGAGGTAAAACAACATTTTTTGTTGCCACCTCTTAAAATTAGTACCCGAGAATTTCTCGGGTTTTTCACCATGCACCATGAAACCACGAGTTTCAGGTGGTGGAAAATACATAGGGGGTAAAAGCAGGGGGCCCGAAGACGTACCCTTAGTTTTCAAGTTCGGGGTTGGGGTGTTTCCAGTGTTCTCAACAATGGTGTTTTGGGGAGCGTTTCTGTTTCCGTCAGATGCCATTGTGGTATTTTTTTTTTTTTTCTGTTTGTTTTTACGATTGTTGGTTTATAGATTACCAACAATGGCTTACAAAGAAATTTAGACGAAAAATAAAAGATAGTAAATAAAATTACAATGTCTTCGAAATCTTCAACTTCCAAAAAAGGCAGCTTTCTACTTTGAGCAGCTTCTTGGAATGGCAGGTCCAGAAAGAGAAGAAACAGCACTATAGAGAGACAGAAAAGTTAGGGAAAAGAGCCGAGTCAAGGTGATACCTTTTCCCGTAAAACAAACACGTCCCGGCTAGTGTTCACGGAGTGACGAGTTGTTTCGAAAGGTAAAACGGCTTCGTCTTTGCACGAGCAACACCGCAGCGTACAAAGCTCCGACGAACTGAATACACGTTTGAACTGGACTGCACTCTAAATGTTATGCAGAAAACAGAATGCAAGTTTGCTGGAAAAATTCGAGTGCTATGTGTTTTGCAAAAGGTGAGTTTTCCAAAATGATGCACTCCTATTTATAGGCAGTGTCACTCAGGTAGGGGGCAGACGGGCATTTATGGCAGTAATTGCCACCACATGACTGGAGTTTATGGCAGGAATGGTAACTGCCATTTTTGTAACCTCCAAGGGTATTAAGACTACAGTTTCGGGAATGGTAACTTCCCTTCTGCTGTAACTTCCAAGTTAAGACATTGATGTTCCAAATTCGAATTCAAATTCGAAAGTTGGGCTGGACTCGCAACTCTAATTTCGTATGGGTCAAGGCCCAAAACTTTAGAGCTCTAAAAATATAGATGGGCCCCAAGCCCAAAGTCCACCCAAAGGCCAAGGCCCACGGGCCCGGCGCGGCCGGACGGGCGGGCGGCGCGCGCGTGTGGCTAATTGAATGGTTCAATAGTCACTACAATTTGAACTCTCTTAACTAACTCATATTAATAAGGAGGAGATTAATTCTCACATTTATCAATGTGGGATAGTTATTAACACTAATCCCAATGCATCACTTCCTCTTAATATTCGTACATTAATTTCTCACTCACCGAAATTCGGGTTTGAGATTTTAAATATACTACGATCATCTACTCCGAGAGTAGAACGATCCTATAACATTTAATTCCTCGGAAATTAAATATTCATGCCCTCAAATAATTAATTAATTAATAATCAATTAAATATTAAGAAATTGAATAAAAACCCAATTTCTCCAACAGTGGATGCTTGAATGCTCTAGATGTTGGTGTTTGGTGACCTTTTCCTTCTTATTTTTCTCTTTACTTCTTAACACTAGACTACCTTAATGTGGGGTTTGTCTCGTTGTTATAATAGAGATCTCTGCGTTGCTTTTGGGTAAAGTGTACACTCGTATCCCCACTTCTCATGATTGGACCGTGTAGCGACACCAAATTGACCTGTCTCGTTGGTTTGAAGATCTAGTACTTAAGAATACCTTTATGTAATCGATTTGATCTTGTAAACTCTAAAAAAAAAAATGGATCACGACAGTCCAAATTCGAGAGTTAGTAACCATCACTACACATAAACGACACACCAAATCCTATATGTCCCAAGTCAGCTTAGGACACGTGTCTCGAATCCGAGCAATCTCAAAATAATGCACCTTATCAAAACGGCGTTCCAGAAAGATTGATGTGACAACAACACACAAAAGTCGAAGTGATGCATCGAATAACGAGTCGACACCCAATCTCCACGCAACTTCAACACAGAAAAACCGACAATTATAATTTAAAGGGTTAATTGCAAAATAAATCACAACCTTTAGTGTTTTTATCAATTACAACCTATTCTTTTTTTCTTTGCAATTCGATAAACCACCTTTTTAAGTTTTACAATTTAATACACCAATGGATATTCCGGCCAATTTTAATATGATATGGCGTCCGAAATACAAAATTCGCCAAGATGTCGCCATGTAGACTACCAACCTTTTTTTTAAAAATATTTAAAAAAAAAACATTTCAAAACTCTAATAAACACAAAATAAAAAATACTCCGTACATTTTAAAACTCATTTTTAATTTCTCCATGACTCACACGCTCAAATTTCCGGTTAGAAAAATAACTAGTTTATTCTAATGATTTATTATTATATATTTGCTAGAAGGGTCTTATTTTATCAAGAACTAGTTATTATCAATTGGTGAAGATACACTAGACAGCTGCATCTATTTACATAGAACAAATAAACACATTCAAATATATGGAAGTTTGAACAATTCAAACATATTTATTAATATGAAAAAATTCAACTCAGAAAACTAATTACCGTCCGCGTATGAAGAGGATGCCACAATTCATGAATAATTCTAACAAAATATTTTTGTCGCTTTATTTTTTTCTAATTACGAATAAAGCATATTTATTAAACAAATTGCACATACACATTCTTCTATAATCATACAACAGTAGCGCAAACCCTAGAAGAGTCATTAAACTAAATCATGAACAACACAAAACCCACAATAAGACAAAAATTATACTTCTATTTGCTAAGTCGGTGGTTTAATATTATGCTTATTAGAGTTTTAATTTTTTTTAAATGAGTTTTTTTTATAATAAATAATTAATTAGTTGGCAGTCTACGTGGCGATGACGTGACGAATTTTGTATTTTCGGTGTCACTTCATATTAAAATTGGCCGAAATATTTATAGGTGTATTAAATTGTAAAACTTAAAAAGATGGTGTATCGAATTGCAAAGAAAAAAAGAATTTGTTGTAATTGATAAAAACACTAAAGTTCGTCATTTATTTTGCAATTAACCCTAATTTAAATATCTCGCATAAAAAACAACAGTTAAACATTTTACCCATTATAAATAACACAGTTATCATATAATCAAAGGTTGGATAGAGTATGTGTCAATACACCCATATTATCCATACAATCAAAGTTCCAAAGAACATTGAAAAGGAGGCTTCACCAACTTCCCCAAATCACTACTCAGTTTGTTTGATAATTAGTTAATTGAGAATCAAACCTATGTTAGGATTGAGCATCGTAGATGGCTAATTTTTTTAAGGAAACTAATGGCTGCAACACTTTGGCAATAACATTTTAGACCAAAACTGCCATTTTCAGTTAAGATTTGCACCCATACACGCACACATAGAAGGCGGGATCATAATTATTACAATACTCCATCCGTCCCTTCAAAAGTTACCCATTTTACCATTTTGAGCATTGTATCTAAAGTTATTTATTTCTTTTTTTGGCAACACTCATTATATCTCTCTACATTTTCCACTTCCTATCTCTCTCTACCGTTTTTCTTCCATATCTCTCTTTGTTTCTACATCTTCTTTTCCTATCTTTCACTATACATATAATACTATATTTCTTAATCAATGTGTTGGGCAAATGGACAACTTTCGGAATAATGAAGAAAGTACTTTACAAGTTACCTATGACTTATGAGTTCATACTTAAATAGTTAAATTCTCACTTCCACCTTTAACATTTTTCAATATGGCATCCACATGCGTTTTTCCAACAACTCCAAGTCTCCAACAATACCCTTAAATACTTAATTGGTCCGGACAAATCGAAAATCAATCATAATCACCATATTGTTTCTGTAAAAACTTGTGTGAGACTATCTCATTGATAAAAATTCGTGAGACGGAGCACTTTTAATTCATATTTTAAAATTTTGGATAGTATAATTCTTTTTTTTTTCATATTTTTTATTCACAAAAACTTACATAAAATATTTTGTACATGAAGTATAAGTAATTAATGTAAAATGAGCTAAAAAAATTCACTTATAAAATAGGTTTTTTTTTTTTTTTTTGAACAACATATAGTGAGTTTTTAAAAACTATCTCAATTAGACATATTCATGTGTGAAATATTTCATAAGTATTGCTCTTTTTTATTTGTAAAAAAAGTGATAATGTTTAATTAAAAAAGGGTTAATTCTAAATAAATACATCACTTTTAGTCTCAGTATCAATTTAATGGTAAAGTCTAGTATGCACTCGAGTGCATGTTGTGCACCCTAGTCCATGTTGCACTTTTCAGTTTAATGACTTACACTTTTTGGTAAATGGTGTTGCACTTTTCAATTATTAAACTGTATAATAATATTTTTAGTAATAATTGAAAAGTGCAACACCATTTACCAAAAAGTGTAAGTCAGTAAAACTGAAAAGTGCACATGGACTAGGGTGCACAAGATGCACTCGAGTCCATAGCAGACCAACCCCAATTTAATCACGACCTTTACGATTATTGTAAAAAACCCCAACCTTTCATTGTGTTGCAATTAGATACACATTTTATTTTCGGCCAACAATTGATGATGTGGTTTGTCGGAGCTTGCCACGTCAGATTACACATATTCTTTTTTATTTTTTTTAATTTTTCACATCAGATTAAATTTTATATAAATAAAAATAAAATTTTATAAAACTAAAAATAAAACTTCTGCTTCTTCTGCGCTTTTCTCAACTTCTCAAACTTTTCTTCTTCTACGTCTTTCTCACCTCTCAAACTTCAAATTCTTCTCTTCTAAAATACACTCATGTCTTGGTTTGCCATTTTTCTTCAAACATGACATTTTTTTTAGAAGGAATGACATTTTAAATCACTATATATGTGTGTCAAAAAAACAATCTTACATGCAATCTCTTTGTCTTTTGAAGTCCTTTGCACGAGGACAACTTTTTTTTTTTGTGGCACACTACATTACATACCAAGCAAGTCATTTGTATCCCATGTCTTGTAAATTTTGTAGAATTTTTAAGATTTTCCTGAGGACCTCTCTTCCTCATCTTCCACATCCTTCTATCATTCAAGGATTGAATGTTTGCCCTATCACAGTGTAGTACTTGTGTAGTACCTATAATTTTTTTTTTTTAGGATTATTTACAATTTTTTTTCCATAGAATTAGAAGAGAAGAACTTGAAGTTTTAGAGGTGAGAAAGACGTACAAGAAGAAAATTGTATTGAGTTTGAAAAGTTGAGAAAGACGAAGTTTTATTTTTATTTTTATTTATATAAAATTTAATTTGATGTGGAAAATAAAAAAGAATATGTGTAATCTAACGTGGCAAGCTCCGACAAACCACATCATCAATTGTTGATCGGAGAAAAAAATGTGTATCTAATTGCAACACGGTGAAAGATTGAAGTTTTTTTACAATAATCGTAAATGTCGTGATTAAATTGATACTAAGAGTTTGTTGACCGGAGAAAAAAATGTATATCTAATTGCAACACGGTGAAAGATTGAAGTTTTTTTACAATAATCGTAAATGTCGTGATTAAATTGATACTAAGAGTAAAGGTGGTTTATTTATTTAGAATTAACCCATTAAAAATGATAATATTTTTAATAAAAGTGACTATGGGGGTGTTTTTAAACACTATAAACAGCTTCCAGAATCACTTTTTTTAAAGTTGCCCTCTCACAGCTTTTACTTTTCAGAAGTGCTTTTAAGCTGTTTATAGAGTTTGCAAACACCCCCTATTACTTTTTACATAAACATTATCACTTTTTTATTGTCCAAAACTCTTGTCCCATTATTATTGGAACATTTGTCACCTACTTAAAACTCCATTAAAAATATCCCTTAACATCTACTTATTTACACTTCATGCCATTACTTCTTACACACAAACAAAATATTCTCTCTCCAATAAAGTTGAATTACCCATAATATCTCTCCTAAAAGTCAATTTTATCACCTTTAATACTAATAAACAATTCTACATTAAAACTCGTGCAAACAGTAAATGTTCCATTAATAATGGAACGGAGGGAGTATCACTTTTTTTTACATGAAGGTTAAAGGAGACCCGTCTCACCGATCTTATTCCGTTAGACGGTCTCATTCAAGACTAGTCCATTGTTGTCATATGAAACCAAAACATAAATAAGTTTTTTTTTTTTTTGACAGGGAAACATAAATAAGTTTATTAGTTTCACTAAAAAAAAAAAATGCGTAAAAAAAAAAAAAAAACATATTCTTTGTGATAAAAAAACAAGACTAAACCCACTTTTATATATTGTAGTCAAATCTACCGTCAATTCATTCCTTGTTATATAGTGCTACACGCGCGCGCATATATATAAAGTGTCGGCTTACCGTCATTTCATATATTCCTCCGCTTCTTCTGCATTATTTATTCTTACCCATTCCAATTTTTTCGCCCATTTTTCTCAATCTTATCCATCTCACATTCTTCATCTCTACCTGTACCTTCTCTTCCGGAATTTGAAGGTAAAGTGTTCTTATAATTGTTTTTTTTTTTTAATTATGTTTTTCGTGCTATGAGATCTGTTCACGATACCTGGAGTTGCCATTTTCCCCCTTGAACTGTATCGAATTCGTCGGCTTTGGATCTAGTTCTATTCGTAGCCCGAATTACTTTTAATTTTTTTGAACTGTTAGTAGAATTATTATTTTTAATTGCATTTGCAAGTGACTGAAATCTATGTGTATGTGTTTTTTTGTTTTTTTTTAATGATTTTATCCCGTTTTGATCGGCATTTTTCATATTTTCTGACTGTTTTTGACTTTTGCGGTTCTGAAATTGGCTACCTCAATTTAATTTTGGTATTTTTGCACTTTTCCTTATTATCGTTAAAGCATGCTCCCGTTTAATTTGGGGTCTTGTTCTCCTTTAACTAAATTTTCTCTTCTTTTTTAATTTTTTAAGCCGTTACATCAATATCAAGTTAGTTACCATTGGAATTACTTGTGAATTTGGCTGATTTGAATTATTTGATGTGTTTGACAGATGGATTTGACCGTCATAGTTAATTTGATCTCTGTTTATCAGAAGCATTACTCATCTTAAATCATCATTTGTTTAATAGTGGTTGAAAGGATTTATCAAGTTTCATAAATCATTAAATTTTGAATCAATGGCTGCTCTGGTTTCATATATAATTGGAGGCATCATATTCTTAGAGCTGCTCTACTGTGTGTGTGTGTTCCTTATCTCCTGTCTTGTTATTTAGTGCAGATAATTGAACTGCAACGAAATGGAAGTCACCGGAGGTTAAAACTCATTAGGTTATGGGCATCACGGGTACTCTTTTGTTTGTTTAATCTGCCTACTTTTCGATAGATTATGTGTTTGATTCTTCTCAAGTAATTGTGTTTTATTGGTCTTTTGATAATTATAGGTAATCGGGCAATGAATGCAGGGAAGAACACCTCAGGAAACTTAATACCGTGTGTAATCATTGGGTCGAAGAAGCTAAATTATAGTAGAATCAGTAACAGTTGTATGGATCATAAATACGATTGGACAAATCATAGAAAATCTTTGGCCTTTACTGCACAAGAGATTATGCCCTGGTCTTGTAGAATCCCCATTATTGAAGGCTTTTACGAATTTCTTTAATCAGTGTTTTTTATTGCAATTGCGTTTTTCCTGTGAGTTTTGAGAAATTTCTTGCTAACTACAATTGTAGTACAGAATCCTATGATCTGTGATTGGAGAAAAATGCCGGGCCCTATATCTATGAAGAGATTTAAAGAATCAGATATTCCAACAGCAAAAAATTGTTCGGTCCTAGTTTCTGAATCTGTTGGTGCTAAAAGTGCATCTTTCGTAATTTCTAAGGTTGGTGATGAGTTTAATAGTCCCATATTGCCCGGACTGCCCGATGATGTTTCGAAACATTGTCTTTCTCTCGTTCCCCGATCTAATTTCCCTGCCATGGGTGCTGTATCCAAACGTTGGCGGTCCTTTATCAAAAGCAAAGAGTTCATAACTGTCAGAAAATTAGCTGGAATGCTTGAAGAATGGCTTTATATCCTAACTGTGGATGCCGAAGGAAAGGAAAGCCACTGGGATGTTCTAGATTGTTCTGGACATAAACACCAGCAACTCCTGCCAATGCCTGGACCTGTTAAAGTGGGCTTCGGTGTAGTAGTTCTCAATGGAAAGCTTATGGTTCTTGCTGGGTATTCTGTTGTTGAAGGAGCTGCTTCAGTTTCATCGGATGTTTACCAATATGATTCTTGCCTAAACAGGTTTATTTTCTATTGCTCAAACAGTATAATATCTTTGCTTGAATTAGATAATTAATTTATTTACTTTCTGTGACCATCCAACTAAGGTTATATATAATAAATTAAATTACATATTGTTGGCTAATAGCAGGCTTGTCCAATTGATTGTTTGATACAAGAATAGTCTCCAAAATTGTTGGTCTAATAATTATTTGGTTGCAATATTTTGTTGGCCACTTTAATTTTATTGAGGAAACTGATCATATTGGTGGTCCTCCTATCAAATTGGATTCTACTGCAATTGTGCCACGAGGACTATAGAATTTGCTCGTATGTTTTGCCTACTTGATATATGCATCACTGCTTCATATGTAAACGTTTCTGTTCTAAGCCGGTTGGATTCATCCTTTTCTTTGGCATGCACAACCATTTAATAGAATAAGAGAGAATATTATTTGATTGGCACTGATGGTTGATATTGAAACTAACACCAAGAAGTAAGCTGATTGAATTATTTTATTATGGTAATATCTCTTCGAACGATTGATGAACTTGTACATGATTAAGAAGAAACCCACAGTGCATTCAATATTACTTGTTTCGTGTAAGCTAATTTGGCTCAATGTTTACCAAATGAGAATTTATTCAACAGTATTATGTTTTCTTGCTATTGCAGTTGGAGCAAATTAGCCAGCATGAATGTGGCACGCTACGACTTCGCCTGCGCTGAAGTGAATGGCATGATCTATGCTATCGGAGGATGCGGGGTCGATGGAGAATCTCTCTCATGTGCTGAGGTGTATGATCCTGATGCTGACAAGTGGCACATGATCGAGAGCCTCCGTCACCCACGGTGGGGCTGTTTTGCCTGTGGAGTCGACGGGAAGCTATACATTATGGGCGGCCGATCGACTTTCACAATTGGAAACTCACGGTTCATTGACGTTTATACCCCCGACGAGCACACGTGGGACCGGATAAAAAATGGCTGTGTTATGGTTACGGCCCATGCGGTGGTCGGGAAGAAGCTGTGCTGCATGGAATGGAAAAACGAGCGAAGATTAGCAATTTTCGACCCCTCAGATAAATCGTGGACGATGGTGCCAGTGCCGGTGAATGGAAGCTCGAGCATCGGGTTCCGGTTCGGGATCTTGAATGGAAAACTTCTGTTGCTGTCAGCAGAGGAGGATCCGGGTTACCACACTTTGTCATATGACCCGAATGCTGAGCCGGGTTCTGAATGGGAGACTTCTCAGATTAAGCCTTCTGGCTTTTTTTGCCTCTCTACTGTTACAATTGAAGCTTGAATCCATATCATTGAATTTCCCTTAATTTTACCAACTCATTTATTTTTAATTCATCAAATAAATAACATACGTTTTCTTGATGACTGTATAAATTGTATTACTATTGACTATTGTTTTGTATGTGAGGAGTTGTTATTTGCTGCATGCGTTAATGGGGCTATTGCATGTTATAAGTTGCCCAAATTATAATGCTATACTTTTAGGTCTCGTGGATTGAATTTTTAAATTTATATTATAACTCAAGTAGTTTGAATTGTTTGATAAAATCAAAAAAAAATTTAAATTTCAAATGTTAAGACTACTTATTTTTTTCAAACCTAATGTGTTTGGAATTCACATGATTTTGCGATTCACAAACCTTACGGACTTAAGAACTCTTACTCCCAATCAATTCTCGCATCATTCATTCGGGATTGATGAGTAGAATCTTTTGTGTTCGTCAAGAAAAATTTAACACACTCGATTTATTAGCAATTGAGATAAGCAAGATCAATGAAATTGATTTTGAATGAAGAAATTGAATGGATTTTACAAGATACCGAAGTTAAATTCTGAAATGAGCCGTATCACTATTTATATATTTTATAATATACTAGCTAGCTAACTAATGAAACTAACAACGGTTCATAATACACTAACTAATGAAACTAACAACTGTTCATAATAGACTAACAACTCTTAGTTTATTTATCTTTAGACCCTCCCTCAAAATGGGCATGTATGTTGAGGAGACCCATTTTGGACTCGAACTTGTTAAAAAGAAGTTGGAGATAATGACTTCGTCATGATGTCAGTTAAATTTTCCTATGTCGAAATCTGAATTAACTTGAGGATTCCTTCTTGAATCTTTTGTATTGTAAAGTGAAAATCTATATATATGTGCTTGATCTTGTCATGGAGGCAAGGGTTATGAGCCATACAATAAGCTGACCTATATGTGTACATAGTTGCAGGTTGGTTGTGAGGCACTTGTAGATCCTTCGAGATGTACATAATCCATTGAGTTTCGCTTGTTGTAGAAGCCAAGGCCCTGTATTCTACTTCAGTTGAAGACCTACTTTTTTTTTTACAGATCAGCTGAAGACCTACTCATTGTACTTTGTTTCTTTGACTTCTAAGATATCAATGAGCTTCCAATGTAAATGTCATAACCTGTAATACTCTTTGCGGTTTCTTCACACCTGGCCTAATCAAAATTAGAAAATGCATGTACTTGAAAATTATTTTGTGAAGGATAAAAGATTCCTTGACCTGGATTACTCTTAAAATACCTTAGTAGTCTATGAACTGCAGCCATGTGTGATTCATTAGGTTTACTCATGAATTGTGTCAAAGTTAGTACAGCATAGGA
The DNA here is from genome assembly GCA_963675135.1 of Galeopsis tetrahit. Classification (NCBI taxonomy): domain Eukaryota; kingdom Viridiplantae; phylum Streptophyta; class Magnoliopsida; order Lamiales; family Lamiaceae; genus Galeopsis; species Galeopsis tetrahit. The sequence continues at coordinate 34,926,909 of OY776127.1, forward strand.
AATATCAGGTCTTGTGATAGTTAAGTATAATAATTTTCCTACTATTTTTCTATAAGAGGCTGGATCTTTTAAAAGAGATGAAGATTCATGTATATATAAAGGCCTGTTTTGGATCCATTGGAGTAGAGCATGGTTTACTTCTTAAGTAAATTTAATGTATACTTTTTTTTTTTTGGCACAATTGAATCTCTTTACTATTTTTAGCTACTTCAATACCAAATACGGAGTATGTATTTTAAGACTCCTAAATCTTTAATAGTGAATTTGTTATGAAGAAAATTATTTATGTCATTGATTTCTTGCATACTATCTCTAGTCACAATTAAATCATCCATATGTTTGGAAGAAAAGGGTTACGAAGCACTTCAAGTTTGAGAACTACTGGATGAAAGAAGTTGGCTTTAAGAAGATCATAACCACTGCTTGGAAAAAGAAGAATAATGATGAGCCCCTAAAGGATGTGTTGGAAAGTTGTGGCAGAGAAATTTTGGAATGGGCAAAAAATAAAGGAGGCACTCTAGAATTCAGAATTAAGCAAACTCAAAGCAACATCAATAGAATTTTGGATGATGATGGATGTATGCCGGATATGCAGAAGGTTGGGGAATTGGAGGATGAATTAGCAAGGCTGTTATCTCAAGAGGAATGTTTTTGGAAACAAAGATCAAGAGTTGCTTGGCTTCGAGAGGGTGATAGAAATACAAAATTCTTCCACTCAAGAGCAAATGGACGATTTAAGATGAATCAAATTAGGAAAATCCAAGATGGAAATGGGGTTTGGCTTTACTCAGAATCTCAAGTTGAGAAGGTTTTGTCAAGCTATTTTAAGAAGCTGTTCATATCTAACAATCCATCAGAGGATGAAATTCGTAGAGCAACTCAATTCCTAAGTGTTAAGATGACAAGAGAAAAATTTAATGCACTGTATTTGCCTTTCACTAAACATGAGGTGCTCAAGGCTGTTAAGGATTTGTCACCTTGGAAAGCTCCAGGACCTGATGGATTCCCAGCTTCTTTTTATCAAGATAATTGGGACATGGTTGGTGAGGATGTAACAAGAGCAATACTGAATGTGCTTAATGATAAGGGATCTTTGAAAAGCTGGAACCATACAATAATTGCGCTTATTCCAAAAATTGGGGCTCCATCTTTACCTCAGCATTATAGACCGATTAGTCTTTGCAATGTTTGTTATAGAATTCTTGCTAGAGCTATGACAAATAGGCTCAAGTGTGTTCTGGGTGAGTTGGTGGATCAGCATCAAAGTGCGTTTGTGCCTGGTCGTATTATTACAGACAATATTCTCTTGGCATATGAAGGAATGCATTTCTTAAAATCTTCAAAGAGCAGGAAAGGATTTGCAGCTTTGAAGTTGGATATGACCAAATCATATGACAGAATAGAGTGGGGCTTTATTTTGAAAGTGCTTCAGGCTATGGATTTTCCACAAAAATGGATCAACTTAATTTGGGAATGCATTTCGACAGTCACTTATTCCATCAAGATCAATGGTGTGCTCTCACAGTCTTTCAATCCAAAGAGAGGTATTAGACAAGGAGATCCTCTATCTCCATACTTGTTTGTATTATGTGCACAGGTGTTCTCATCAATTATTTCCTCTGCCATTAATTCAAAGCTGATGTCTGGTTTTCAAATTGCAAGAGAGGCTCCTTCGTTGTCTCACCTCTTTTTTGCAGATGATATTATATTTTTCTTCAAAGCAACAAAGGAAGAGACTCAATGTTTGGCTAATTGTATTTATATTTATGAGAAAGCCTCGGGTCAACTGGTGAATAGAGAGAAATCCTCAATTACATTCAGCCCGTGCACATGCCAAGCAAATGTTGATCAATCAAAACTGATCTTGGGAATCAGAGACTCCAGTGGTCATGACCTTTACCTTGGTCTCCCAGCCATTATCCCCAAAGCAAAGAAACTTAAGTTTGGATACTTAACTGATAGGGTCCGGAAAAAGGTATTATCTTGGCATCATGAAAGTTTTTCAGATGGAGGGAAGAAGGTTTTAATTAAAGCAGTGTTGCAAGCTATGCCCTCGTATGCAATGTCATGCTTCAGGATTCCTGTAGCAGTGTGTGCAGATATTGAAAGAATAATTGCAGGTTTTTGGTGGGGTGATTCTGATCTAGCAAAGAAGAAACATTGGAAGAAATGGTCTGATCTTTGTAAGCCCAAAGATGAAGGTGGTTTAGGTTTTCGAAGTCTTGTGCTCTTTAATAAAGCTTTATTGGCTAAACAATTATGGAGAATAGTTACACAACCACATTCCATTTTGGGTAGAATCTTTCAGGCAAAATACATTAAGAATGCTAGAATTGCAGATTTGGAGCTAGGCTCAAACCCATCATTTGTATGGAGGTCTTTAATTTGGAGTAAAGCTCTGCTGGATATAGGAGCAAGATGGAGGGTTGGCAATGGCATTGACATTCACATATACAAGGATAGATGGGTGAATGGGCTTGAGGAGGGTTGGATAAGGTCTAGAATTGCAAGTGCCTCGGATGTTAACAGGTTTATATTGGAAGAAGGAGGCTGGAATGAGCAGTTAATAAGACAAGCTTTTCTTCCTTTTGAAGCAGATTACATCCTCAACACTTCAATCCTTGAAAATGGAGGACAGGACCATCTTTTTTGGCCAGCATCTTCGACAGGATGTTACTCGGTGGCATCTGGATACAAATTGGCTCATTCTAAAGAAACAAGTGATGTTACGAGTTCAGCAGTAGGGCCATCGTCTGTGGCATCTATTACGAAGGTTTTTAATAAAATCTGGAAGATGCATGTACCACCTAAGGTGAGGATTTTTTGTTGGAAATTGATGAGGAACCTTTTAGCTTCTGAAGGAAATTTGAGCATGAGACATGTGCCTATAACTCCATTTTGCAAATGTTGTGGGTTTCATTTGGCAGATACTATGCACTGCATTTTTAGATGCCCTTTTGCTAAGAACACTTGGAAAACACAAGGCTTGTGGTCGGACATTAATACTGCTACCAGGTATGAATGCTTTGATTTTGTATATTGGTGTGTTAATAAGATGAATCGGGAGCAGATTTCTTTGGTTATGATGATTGCATGGGCGATTTGGATTGAGAGATGTAAGTATGTGCATAAGGAAGATCAACATCAAACGACAGTTGCTTGTAATGTTGAGTTTAATGTGAATTGGGCGATCTCGTACTTGCATGATCTTATTAATTACAAGGGTAGTGGTGATTCAGATGGAGTTCACCATGGCAGTACAAAGAATGACTTATTTCCTAAAGAGAATGGTAATATAATGCTCACGGACGCAGCCTTCAATGATGCTAGGAATATATATGATGTTGGTTTCGTGGTGATGTGTGATCAAAGGAAGATTAGGCTGGCAGGAGCTCAACGTATTGAGAATCCAGGTACTGTATGTGCAGCCGAATTGAAAGCTATGGAAATTGGTATTGGAAAATGCAGTTTGATGGGCATCAAAATTAACATGATTTATTCGGACTCTCTGGATGCTATTAAGGCTATTGACGGAAGCATACAAGTGGGAGTAGCTGAGAAGATAATAGCAAATAAGGTTCAACTTCTTCTTCAAAGAGAAATGATTCCGGAATGCAAATATATCATACGAGAAAGAAACCGGATAGCACATGAGTTGGCCAAGAGTTCTTTAACCACTTCATATCCTCAAGATTGGAATGAAGATGACTGTCCACAATATTACAAGGATCTGATTTGTGAGCTCTCTTGTTGACAAGAGATTATTTATTATCCTTGTTTGTATTGTCAAAAAAAAAAAATATATTAAATCATCCACATAACATAGTATAACAGTAAAAGATGTTGCAGTTCTCTTTGTGAATAAATAATTATCTGTTTGTGATTGTGAGTAACCAACACTTATCAATGATTCTGATAATTTATTGAAATCCATTGTTTTTTCATGCTTGTTTTAAGGCAAACAAACTCTTATATCTTATTCTTTGCAATAACAATGTGGTGGTCATATAAACTTCTTCAACAAAATCACCATGTAAAAAAACATTATTTACATCAAGTTAATGTATATTCTAGTTTTTTGTTATAGCTACTACTAATAATATTCTAACGGTAGTTATTTTAGCAATCGATGAAAAGGTATCAAAATAATCAACACCAATCGGTGAAAAGGTATTAAAATAATCAACACCCTCGTATTGGGTATAGACTGTATAGTCTTTTGCTACTAATCTAGCTTTATAACTTCCTATAGAGCCATCAGACTTATATTTAAGCTTATATACCCATTTACACCATATTGTATGTTTTCCAATAGGTAAAGGGACTAAAGTTCAAATTTTTGTTCTTTCTAAAACATCTATTTCTAACTTCATAGCTTGCTTCCAATTAATTAATACTCCCTCCGTCCTATTTAGATAGACTTGTTTGACTTTTCACAAAGATTAAGAAATTGTATTGGAAAGACACATTAGACAAGTAAATTAAAATTTCTATTATAACCATAGGGTTATATTGGTAAATAAACTAGTAAATGTTACTTTATATGGAAACAAGCCTATTTAAATGAGACATCCATAAAAGGAAAACAAACATATCTAATTGGGACGGAGGGAGTATCTTTTACAGTTTATTTATAAGTCTTTGATTCTGTAATTTTGAAATATTAGATATGAAAGAGAGAAATGATCTAGACAATTGTGCAGTAGATAGAAAATCTGAAATAGGATATTGTTTTTCTGGTTTTATAGAAATATTTGCAATAGACTTTTTATGATCAATTGAAACATCAAGATAAGCAAGTTGATGTCTAGTTCTTTCAGATCTTCTACAACACTCATTCCCAATGTTTGTAACTGAATGGGTTTTACAAAAATACCGAAGTTAAATTCTAAAATGCTCTTTATCACTATTTATATATTTTATAATATAATAACTAGCTAACTAATGAAACTATAACTCTTGTTTATTTATCTTTAGATCCCCCACCCACACACACACACAAATGGGCATGTATGTTGAGGAGACCCATTTTGGACTTGAACTTGTTGAAAGAAGTTGGAGATAATGGCTTCGTCATGATGTCAGCCAAATTTTCCTATGTCAGAATCTGAATTAACTTGATGATTTCTTCTTGAATCTTCTGTTTTGTGAAGTGAATATCTATAGATATATGCTTGTTCTTCTCATGAAAAGTTTTCATACCTTCCCTTTTAGTTTGTCACTCAAAAATTTGCATACCCTTAAATGGAAACAATCATCACAATCCTTACCCCTCATAATATACACATATTTACCCTTCATGCCATTATTTTTTGGGCCCACCATACACTCAATCCAACTATTTTATTTATTTTATATATAAAAGTTTACAAAATTACCTCTCAACACTTTAATTATTATACTTTTTTTTTTTTAAATCATTTGCCCAAAATTCCCCCCACACAAACTTTTTGGGGACGGAGGTGGTATGTTACAGTTCGTGATTATTGATGTTTGCAATGTCCCTAAAAATTGATTCATGTTTCCATAGTTGTAATATGCGAACTCAGTAGCCCTATCTGTAAAATGCCACTAATTTCACTAATTCGGTAATCTATATATATAAAAGGAAGAAACTTTTCTTCAGCTTCTGTCATGTGGCTCTCCTGCATCTGCCATGTGTCCCTTCTACTCTTGCCACGTGGCTTTTTATTTTACTGTGTCAATTACGTGGATAATCTGTATAGAGTTTCAAGAGACTTTGCTGCTCCAAATTCCACCCCAACCGAAGAAATTTCAAGAGACTTTGCTGTCCCAAATTCCACCATACCTAAGAAATTTCAAGAAACTTTGCTGTCCCAAATTCCACCACACCGAAGAAATCCGACTTGTATTCTACAGTCGTGATTCATGGAGACGCCGTATCCAGAGAACCGGAATCCGGTGCGAGCTCATTTTACGCGGCGACCCTTTCTCCTAATTCCACCGGCTGCCCTCGGCACCATCGTCGAAATCGAGGGGCCCTCTCCTTCCGCGAAAACCCTAATCCTCAGTCAGGTGAAGTGAACATTTGTATTCCTCCCACTTATTGCTATATCTAACATTCCTCGATTAATGAAAAAGTTCAAATGATATTATTATTTGCATAGGCTGCAATAAACTGTATTTTGCACAAAGAGTGCAATATGGAGGGCTGGAGCGTGTGGTGATGTTTATTGATTTGGATTGCCGTTTTGATGCTTCGAGTTTTTCAAAGGCTCTTGAGCGGCGAATTATTAGGGGTTATGATGAAATTCTTACCTCTATAAACAAGTGGATGACATCTGATTCTAGCATGCATGAAACGATTTTTGTATATCCGATGCTACAATAGTTCCGATTTTCTTGATACACTTATGGTAAAAGGTCCATTTTTCTTTGGCTCCAAATTTCAACTTCTTACTAATAACATCTGCTATTTTTTTTACTGTTTGTGCTTGCTAGGCATGTGGTGCGACCTGCAAATGAGTATGGCCCTTGATGCTTTGTAGATCAGTGGACGTTAATAATTTTATTTTGTTTGCCTCATTTGTATTTAATTATGAACATTCATTTTGTATTCTCGATCCTTTGTTACTTGTGCTAATGGCATTCATTTATGTAGATCAATCATTATTAAGAATGAGGAAACTGGTTTTTACTAATGAATTATCTGGGTGTGGGTTTGAGCCCCGACAATGTTTCTGTGTATCATGGCAGCAATTTGAAGGTAATTAACTGGAGAGTAAGTGTTGCAGAATTGATTTTGCAGTGTCTAATATGTGATTTAACCATTTCTTTTGTTTGCCTCATTTGTATTTAATTATGAACATTCATTTTGTATTCTCGATCCTCTGTTACTTATGCTAATGACATTCATTTATGTAGATCAATCTTTATTAAGAATGAGGAAACTGGTTTTTACTAATGAATTATCTGGGTGTGGGTTTGAGCCCCGACAATGTTCTTGTGTATCATGGCAGCAATTTGAAGGTAATTAACCGGAGAGTAAGTGTTGTAGAATTGATTTTGCAGTGTCTAATATGTGATTTAACCATTGTTGCTGTTGTTCTTATTGAGACCGATACTTAGGGTAAGGAAATCTTCACAATTCGGAAGAAAGCCAAGTTTACAAATAAGAAAGCCCTTCTGTTGGTTTGCTAATCTTTATTGAATGTGTTTGCAGTTTTTTTTGGTGATAGCCAATGGGATAACTGCTGCTTACTCCTTTTTTCAGATTTTGAGGTGTTTTGTGAGTATGGTTAAAGGGAGTGTTCTGTTAAATAAGCCATTGGCTTGGGTGATTTACTCCATCCGTTTGTGGATGATTTTGTATCAATAATTCACTAAAAATTGAGCCGTAGGATATCACTGCAAAATTAAGAACCAAGACTTGTCCTTACTCGAAGGCAGAACACCAGAAATAATTTGCCCTCTGATCCCAATAATTTGTGAAAAGGGTTGACAATTGATGATGCTGGGTGCAAGAGGCTTTGGTTACAAGCCTCCTTGAGAGTTGAAATTGCCAAAGAGAGAGAGACCGAAATGCAAGAAATTGGTGAATCAAGGGCATCTGAGGTAATCACAATTGTATTTTCCCATTGATTGTTGAGTATATGAATATGCAATTTATAGATTTATCTTTGGAAATCCAAGTAAAACCCTATTGCTTGAGAAATTATAATGATCACTATATGTTGATTGTAATTCCCATGAATTAGAATATATTTAGTTGACCTTTATGCGAATAATTTCTTTGTCAACACTTGAGTAATTTTCAATTTTTTTTTTTTATGATTTTTGGTTGTTGTTGGCACATTTCATTTAGATCACTGTCTCTAACATTCGTGTTTATAATAGAACTACCTTATATTATAATGATAAATCCAGTTTTGTGTTTTGTGGTAGAATTTTAGACTTTTAGTTATCCAAATTAGAGGATCAGTGCCTTGAGGGTTCTTTATAATCTTAAATAAGTTTCAGGTTTTGTTTAGAATTTTAAATTACTTGTGCAGTTTGGGTTTCAAGATAACTAAAGTTGCATCGAAAAATTAATGGGTGGCTACCCCGGATCAGGTGATTAAGTATAATCTCATTTTATTATCGCAGATTGTTATTTCTTTAAATTCTATTTCCTTTTATTTTTGAGAATATGATCTGAGTGAAAAATGATCATAATAGACTGTAACAAACTTGAACATTGAGGTGCAGCTTGAACAGAAGCGTTGATTACATCCTTCCATGGGCAAGAAGGAGACTATAAATAAAGAAAATGATGATGTAGAAGAAAGAAGAAGAGGTAGTAGGTTAAGAAGATGAGGGAGAATTCTGCTACGAGGGTGATTATGAACAGGTATACTTGAGTATGCTGACTTTATTTACCTCTTTCAAATGTCATGTTTGTTATTTTGTGCCAATTATATGTTAATCCAATATATGTGGCAGTCTTGCAACTATTTTTATTTTCTTTGTTTCGTTGGGGTGGTAAATTATTCAGATGACTTTCTTATTTGATTCATTGTGAGGGTGGGATGTACTTACTTGCTGTTTGAGTTTGTCTTATTTCAAGCTTTTGTGAATGACCACTTTTCATGTTTTAAATCACAAATCTTGAAAATAAGTTTTGTTAGTGACAATTGGAATTCAGATTGTGCCCCATTGTGCTATAGCTAATTCAGTTTTCATATTTAACAGTAAGGTATAATTTTCAAAATAAATGTTGACTGGACGACTGATCAAAAGACTAATATCCTTCAATTTCAGATTCTGTTTGCGTTTCTGATAGTGTTGGTGAATTATTTTCGCCTTTTATTCACCGGCTTTACTTTTGTTGGATGATCTTAATTTTTCTTTATCCGGAACGATATATTAATCATGAGACCTTTTGTAGAACAGAAGGGCTAGAATAACTTTTAATTTTGAGGCCAACCTTACTGTTATCCTAAGTAATATGTAAATCTTCATTTTTCGGAGTAACCTAATTTTTTGAGATCAGATCAAATTTCATCCGTAGTTATGGTTTCTTCTCTTCGTGTGAGATGGTTTGGTTTGGAAGAGACTTTGATCTGCATTTTATCTTTTCAAGGATGTTAGCTATCAATGATTTTTCTGGTGGTCAATTTGAGAAAAAGAAATAGAAACATAAGAAATTAAATTATACTTTCTTATGCCTCTCTCCCCTCTCTTTCTTTTGCACAAGGAAGTTGTATGGGCATAAGGAAGCTGTAAGGGGAGGCGAAACTCACCCTCGCTCTGCATACGCATTTCATCAACAAATGGCTCTGATCAGGGTTTCTCTATTTTCTGAATCAAGGTCTCTATGATCTCTTAATAAATTGTGTATAGCCTATGCATTTTACTCAGTTTTTTAATTAATCAGTTGACTTCGATTGATTGTCGTAGAAATAATTGTGAAATAAGCTCGATGAAAATAGTACAAGGAGCCGCTATTGGCACTTTCATGGGGATGCTCACCAGTGATGGTTTCTCCTTACTTACACTATTGCCAACATTGGGAACATCAACTCGGAAGCTATGGCCTCCTTAAAACAAGCTCAGGTCCATTTTTTTTTAATGGTTGTATTTAATTACTGCTTATACTGAATTAGATAATTTTTCCCTTAGGTTAGGATTCTTAGTATGACATTGAAGTTGAGCGACTTTGACCTGCACAAGGATAAGATAAGGTAATTTAATGTATACTTAACTCCCGTTTTGGTAAGTTGAACACACTCATGATTAAATATATATACCTTTCTGAATTTCCTGAAAGAGAATTGCTTTTTACATATGTAGGTAGTTATTGAAGGTCTGGTTGTTTGAAAACCTGTGAAAAAATATTGGTCAATTTAAAGTTTGACAGAATTTGGTATATTATTGTGACCTTTCATCAGAATTCTGTTTTCCTCTTTCACATGGATGCTATGAAGCATGAGGTCATAGGCTCTAGGCCCTAATTTTATGTCATCCTAGATGACACCCTTAACATTATGTAAATAGTATTGTTCATGTATTATTCATGTGAAAATGAATGCTTTATTTACTTTACTTATACCCAATGGTCCCAAACTAATTCTCATTGTTAATGAAGAACATTTAGACCAGTTGTTTGCTTTGCAAGAACTACTGTATCGCCTTATTGGATGTCGGGTAATCTCCTGGTCATAATAACTATTACAGTATATCTTTTGGTATGACCATTTTGGTTTCGTACCAAGTTATCACCCTAGGAGCAAGCTATATTAGTTTGCCTTTGTAATATTTGCCTTTTAGTTTGAGAATTCAATTTTTATAGATAGTTACTCATATGCATAAGGTTATTTATAATTGTTTTTAGGCATTGTTTGGAGTTTTATGCTCTTTGGTGCTCCCCTGTTGAGTTCTGAATTAAGAAAAAAACTAATCATCTTTCAGCCCTTTTAGATGACCACCAAAACAACTATTGACATAACTCAGTTATCAGTGGTTGCTAAATTTTTTATTTTGGCTTAAAATATTACACTTGGCAAAATCCTTCTATCAATTGAGTTTGTTATTGTTTCAGAAAATCATTTAAGCGTCCGTATACCATAGTTTTGCAGATAATTAATTACCGTGACACTGGTAGATTCATGGGCTCCAAATTTGTTACTATCAAGGATGAGGAATCCATAAAAAGTGCGACTGTGGCAATGAACGGACAGGATTAGGATCTCGATGGCCGTAGTATTGCCCGATTTTTGCCCTGCGAATGTGGAAGGAAGAGCTTTGAATTCTAGCTGTTTATTTAAGGTATTCTACGATGAAATTTTACAACAATTATGCGAGTGATGCACGTAATGGAAGTGGAGGTGAATGATCTTCTCTTTTTTATAATGACTTCATATGAATTATGTTTTCTTTTCTGTAATTTTTTTTATACATACATGTTCTACTTATGAAAAACTTTCATTGAATTGTTGGCATGGATTCATCATGTGTAGAGAAATAGATTTAGGTGGTCTATTCCTGTACACATTGAATTGTGTATAAACATGTTTCGATTGAAAAAATGGTGAGATTTAATCCATATAATCAACCATGTTGTATCTTTCTATTCACGGAGTTAATCATGTTTAGTCTTAGGACAAGAACTATTCAACATCCCCAATTTTGCTCTGAATTTGTGGCATTATGGTGAATTTTTCAGGCTCAAAACAATGTATTTCCTCAGATTCTTCGACATGAAGCTGCAGGGTATGTCAAATTTAGTCCTTTTTTTTAATAAAATAAATAAATGTGGGGAGTTAAATTTTGAGATTTAAGAATTAATTGTGTTGCCAAAATTAATCCGCATGCTCCTCTGGATAAAGTCGATGTTCTCAGTTATGTAATTTCCACATGTAATCATGAGTTATTTTATTTTTTAAAATTCATTGGCCTTAATTTATTGATGTATAAATAATAAGAAGGTAAGGATGAATGGTTGTGTTTGTAGGGTTTGGTGCTAAGTTGTTATTTTTGGAAGTGGAGATTATTTAGATGATGTGTGTTCATAAGATGAGAGAGAGAGAAATGATTATTATTTTGATTTATGAATACTGCACACTGCAGAAGAAGCGACAAATGCTGGTCCTTCAAGATTAATGGTTGTCGACTTGAACCCTACACGATTTGAACGAGATATGCACCAACATCTCAACTTAACAAAATATGTTGTAATACTTTTTTGAAGCGCGTAGTGTACCGAAAACGTCATGCAATAATCTCTTATACAATAACTGATTATTGTATTCAATGTTTTTTTACTGTGAAATTAAAACAATGACAATCATATATGTCTTGCATGATCTCAACCTAAACATAATTCGAGGTGCGCTTTGGGGATAAGGTTTTAATATATTTATATATTAAGAACATTTACTTATTTTTTTACAAACGATAAAAAAATAAAATTACAATAGACCCGTGCATCGCACGGGTGAAAAACTAGTTTAATGAAAATAGTGGTCTCCTAATTTTTGAACTATTATGCAGGGATCTGCTATTTTTTTTTGGTACTATATCAGATTATTGTTTTGCTTGTATAACTTTGCCAATTGTTATTTATTTTTTTGGACAAGTTGTTTTTGAGACATTTTAATTTAACAGTTTATGACCTACTACTACGATTATAGTTTGTAACCATGTTTTGATTCACGGATTATAGTTTAGATAAAGATTTTCATACATAGTACAATTTGTTTGTAACCAAGTTTTGATTCACCGAACTATTATTGTTGTCATAATTATAAATTTTTGTTTATTTGTAAAGCATATGTATATATTGTTTGCTAAACAAATGTTATACTTGTTATTTGAAAATTTTCAAGTATCACTACAAAAAATTGCTCAAATAACGAGGGGAATTGGCGAGGGATTTAAAGAGGGGCACAAATAAAGAGGGAATTGGCGAGGGGGGGGGGGGAACTCGCGAATTAGCGAGTGGAAAAAGATGCACTCGCGTATTGGCGACGGCGTGTTTTGCACTCGCTCATTGGCGAGTGCATTGTGGCCCTCGGAAACTGGTGACGGTCCCCCACTCGCTAATTGGCGAGGGGAGTGGGGCCCTCGTAAATGCCCTCGCCTAAGGCCCAATTAATACCCCACTTCCTTCCCCAAATTCGTACAGCCGTAGCTCCTCCACCCCCAAAAACATATATGCGCCGCTGCCTCCTCCATCCCGCCACCGCCGCTGCCGGAGCTACTGATCGAGACTAATTTTTGGATATTTGTGTTCTACACTTCGAGGGGTTCATTTCTACGGTAAATTTATGCGTTTTTATTGATTAAATTAAAAGTTGTATATATATGTTTATATTATATTATATATGTATATATATATATTGTGTATATATATATATATATATGCATGTATATAGTTTTGTTGTGTAATGATAGGATTGTAATTATGTTAGAAAAATATGTATATTGTTAATTAGGATTAATTAAGATTGTTAATTGATGAAAGTTATTAAGATTGTTAATTGTTATGAATGTGTTAATATAATTATTGTTATGTTTTATATATGCATGTATACATATGTGTTAATTATTAATTGGTGTGTTAATTATTATGCATGAATGTGTTAATTGGGAGAATTAATGTTATAATTAATTGTTGGAAATAAGTGATATTAAATCGATGTTGGAGGCCGGATGAGTTTTTTGTTTGTTGTAGATTGTGCGTTCCGACTTGAGTAATTTTACTCGAGTCGGAAATGGATGCACTAGGAACCTAAATATTTGGTGATACGATAGATTTAGATGAAACTCTGCCGAAATTTTTAAAAATATATATATAAATTATATACATTTATATTAATTAGAACAATATAGCTAGTAATCAATGTTTAATTTCCAAAATACATTTGAAACAGATCGATTAACATGAATTATTCAAGTCGTAGTTGGATGTATAGCCCAAGATTGGTCAATGGGATTATGAGCCCCGAATTTATTAGTGGTGTAAATGGATTTATTGAAGCTGCCACTAGTAATCCGAATTCGATTTGGGAAGGAAAAATTAGGTGTCCTTGCTCGAAAGCTAGATGTCGAAATGAGACTTATAGAGATCCTAATGAAGTGAAGTCTCATTTATATCGAAATGGGTTTACACGAAATTATTATAATTGGATTTATCACGGTGAAGAGAGTTGGGGTCCACGTCCATTTCAAAACACTAGTGAATTTGCGTCAACTTCAAATGAAGTTGACCCTATGGGACCTAGCTCGTACCACACTATGGTAGAAGAATTAATGGGTGACCCAAACATTGATTTTGGAATCAACGCGAACGAGGAGACACATAATGAAGAACCCCCTAACGAGAATGCGTCACAGTTCTACGACATGCTTCGTGCAGCGGACCAAGACTTGTATCCCGGTTGTGAATCTCATTCGCAGTTGTCGTTCAATTCCAGATTGTTGAATATTAAAACCGAAAACAGATTGTCTGAAAGGGGATACAATCAAGTCGTTGAGTTGATTCGTGAGATTTGTCCTTCAGAAAATAAGGTTCCCAAGAAATTTAACGACACCAAACACTTGATGAGTGGGATGGGTCTTCCGGTAGAAAGGATTCATTGTTGTGCACAGAACTGCATGTTATTTTGGGGTGCAGACAGCGAACTAGAGTTCTGTAAGATTTGTGGTGGATCACGGTATAAGCCGAGTAGGGTTGATGTAGATGGTCGGTTGAAAAAGAAACGCCCAGTTAAGGAGATGTTCTACTTTCCCATAATTCCTCGTTTGCAAAGATTGTACATGTCCAAGGCCACTGCGAAGGATATGACATGGCATGCCTCGTGCAGTTCTGATGACTCTGGTGTTATGCGTCACCCTGCAGACTCGTTGGCTTGGAAGCATTTGGACCGTTCGTATCCTGATTTTGCAGCTGAAATTAGGAATGTTAGGTTGGGCTTGAGCACAGACGGTTTTGCACCGTTTGGAATGACGGGGAAGCAATATTCGTCATGGCCAGTTATTCTTACTCCGTACAATCTACCCCCGTGGTTATGCATGAAAGATCAATTCATGTTTCTTTCGATTCTTGTGCCTGGGCCAAAAAGTCCGAAGGACAAGCTTGATGTGTTTTTACAACCTTTGATAGCTGATTTGAAATTTTTATGGGAAAATGGGGTGCAAACGTACGACGTCTCTAGGAAGCAAAACTTTTTGATGAGAGCTACACTGATTTGGACCATTAACGACTTTCCAGCGTACTCAATGTTGTCTGGTTGGAGTACAGCTGGAAAGCTTGCTTGTCCGTATTGTGGGGAGTACACCGATGCATTCACTTTGAGGCTCAGTCGAAAGCAATCGTGGTTCGATAACCACCGAAAGTTCTTACCGCCTAATCATACACGGCGAAAGAACAAGACGACATTCAGGGCTGGAGTAGCAGTCACATATGATCCGCCGCCTATCCGAACAGGTGCGAGTCTCCTATACGAAATTGATCATTTGGGACTTAGAAAGGTTATAGAGGAAGGTGCTGAGGCACACAACAAAAAAATTGACGGAGGGTGGAAGAAAAAAAGCATTTTTTGGGATTTGCCTTATTGGAGTACTTTGTTAGTTTGACACAATTTGGACGTGATGCACATTGAGAAAAATGTGTTCGATAACGTGTTCAACACAGTGATGAATGTGGAGGGGAAAACAAAGGACACATCAAAATCAAGAGATGAGTTGAATGAATATTGTCGTCGTCCCTCTCTCAAGAAATGTCCACGTACAAATAAGTATCCCAAGGCTTGTTATGCGCTTGATAAGAATGAAAAAGATGTTATTTGTAAGTGGATAAGTGGGTTGAAGTTTCCCGATGATTATGTGTCTAACATGTCTCGATGTATTGACTAGACGAAGTTGAAATTGTATGGAATGAAGAGTCATGATTGTCACGTGTTTATGCAGAGACTACTACCGATTGCTTTTCGTAATATTCTGCAGACTGATGTGTGGAAAGCAATCACTGAGCTTAGTCTTTTTTTTAAGGACTTAACTTCTACGACCATAACAGTTGACAACATGACTCGGTTGGAAACGGATATCCCAGTAATATTGTGCAAGTTGGAACGTATCTTTCCACCCAGCTTCTTCAACTCCATGGAACATCTACCTATGCACCTTGCATATGAAGCAAAAGTTACTGGTCCAGTTCAATACAGATGGATATATCCATTCGAGAGGTATTTTAAGGAATTTTAAGATATAATGATCATATTCAATGTTTTTATTATCTTAATCACGATCCTTGAATTCTAATTATAGGTATCTTCGCACCTTGACACTGAGTGTGGGTAACAAAGCACGTGTTGAAGCTTCGATTGTAAATGCATATTTAACTAGAGAGGCGTCAATGTTTTGTTCTCATTACTTTGAGGATCATGTTATGACGAGAATACACAATTTACCTCGTAATTACGATGGTAGTGGAGATGTACAACAGTATGTGGATGGTACATTTTCCATATTTAAGGCGCCTGGCAAGCGATTTGGGAAACCAAAGAAGAGATGGATTTTGGATGAGGAGAAAAAAGTTGCTCATACGTACGTGTTGTTGAATTGTGATGAGGTGCAGCCGTATGTTCAGTAAGTGAATCTGGCCAGAGTATAAATATATATTGGTTAGTTTTGAGATGTCTTATTAATCAAAATACGTATGTAGGCTATTCATGCATCAACTTCAAGTTGTTGAACCAAATCTCTCGGCTGCTGCATCGGACAATAGGCTACAAAATGAATTTGCTTCGTGGTTTGAAGAAATTGTAAGTCATATTTTATACAAATATATATATTTAATAGCAATAACGTAAATCTCACATAGAGTCGACTTATATAGGTGAAGATAAATCCCGTGGAGAACAAGTTTATTTGCGATCTTTCTGTAGGTCCGTTTGGTCACGTTCTTACGTACTCAGGGTATTACGTTAACGGGTACAAATTTCACACTATGGCTTATGGTGCATCTAGAGAAATATCAAACAGTGGGGTTTGTATCAAGGGAAAAAACTATGATGCAGATGAAGAGGATTTCTACGGGAATCTCGAGGAAGTAGTCGAATTGGACTACCAGGGGTACCACGAGAAGAAAGTGGTTTTGTTAAAGTGTCAGTGGTTTGATAACTCAGCCAGTGGTACAAAAATTGATCCTAACTACAAGCTTGTAGATATTCATCAGAGGCGACGATACGGTCGGTACGATATTCACCAGTGGAAATGTCTGAGTTGTTCGTGAAGAAAGTTGGAAGATCTCACGGTCGCGTGAAGGGTCTTGGGCAACTAGGAAAGAACAGACGTGTCACTTCTGGTCCTGGTGAGACATCTTCCGGTACGTCGTTTGGACGATTTAGCCAGGCCGACATCGACAATGCTCTTTTGGAAGAGCGGAGGGCTAGTCAAGAGAGAGAGCGTCTCTTACGTGAAGAACTGCAGCAATCAGTCACTCAGACGGAGGAGCGCTTACGTCAAGAGTTTGCGCGTGAGATGGCATCACAGATGGCATCAATGATGAGCCAGTTCAGAGGGGGGTCGGGTAACGGGAAGGGTGTTAGGAATGATGATGATGATGGTGGTGATGATGACGCTGCTGATGGTCGATGATTGATACATTTTAAGTTATGTTGTCTTGTTGGATTTTAAAAAATTGATGAAGTTGTATGAGATTTTTTTTTTATGTTGTGTACTTGAATTGAAGTGAACGTACGAGACAATGTTTTATTTTAATGGTTTTAATTCATATTGCTTGTATGTGATTAATTAAGTATTGATCTTATATATAAATGAATTGAGTTAATAGCATATAGTTGGTAATTTATTAAATAAATTGAGTTAATTATAGTTGGTAATTGAGTTAATAAGTTATTAAATTTAGTAATGAAGGGCTTTTGTTAACTTAATTAAGTATTGAGCTAATATATAAATTAATTGAGTTAGTAATTTATTCAATTAATTGACTTAATTAATAATAAAAGAATAAAATTGAGTTAATACATACATAAGTATAAATTATTAAATTTAGTATTAATGAAGGAATTTGTTAAATAAATTGAGTTAATTAATACATATATATAAATATAAGTTATTAAATTTAGTAATGAGGGGCTTTGTTAAATTAATTAAGTATTGAGCTAATATAATTAATTGAGTTAATAACATATAGTTGGTAATTTATTAAATTAATTGAGTTAAAGAATAAAAACAGAAATTAAAAGGGATAAATATATAATGCATTTAAAATATTACGACTAAAACTTCTAGCCTAATTGGCACACGGGGGGCGCATAAACTCTTCACATCCGGGAGGTCGCGAGTTCGACCCCCCATGCGCGCGCCCAGGTCGAATAAAAAGAATTAATGGTGGCTTGGTGGTGAGGGGTAAGAAAAGTGGCCTTAGAGACCTGGGTTCGAAACCCAGGTCTGTTTTTTTTTTAAATACAACGTATTGGTGAGGGGCCTCGCTCTCGGGAAAAGGCGACGGTCTTTGCCCTCGGGATGGCGAGGGGCCTCGCTCTCGGGAAAAGGCGACGGGACACACTCTCGCTAATGGGCGACGGCACGCGCCCTCGCCAATACGCGAGTGGGTATGCCCTCGCCAATACGCGAGTGTGTTTGGCCCTCGCCAATACGCGAGTGCGATTCTGCCCTCTGTAATAGGCGAGGGTGCCCTCGCCAATAAATTAGCGAGGAGCACTTCGGCGACGGCGACTGCCCCTCGCCTATGCTGTCGCCAAAACGCTTAAAGAGGGCAATTCCCTCGCCTTTGCCCTCTTTAAATGGGCTGTTTTTTGTGGTGTATTATGAGAGGAGTAATTCAATGAGAGATAGTTCTAGTTCTCAAAGCAATATATGTCTTCTAAACAAGACAAATATAACTTATTACTATGACTTCAATTTAAACGTACAAACTTCACGAACGAGGTTGAATCCTAGACGATGCTTTATTGTGTGCCCCAATAGAGGGGTAAGATACATTGAAACTATGCATTTTCGTATAACTACGATAGTTATGTTTAGAATTCAACACCTAAAACATTTTTCGTTTGCTTGTAGAGTGACAAATATAATTTTTTTTATAGTTAGATAATTCGGAGTCGTTGTCGAGTTCTATGGAACTTATCCAACATCTTTATGAAATGATTGAACTATACGAGAAACAAATAAAGGAATATAAGGCGAATTATGTTCATGTGAAGAAGATTGTGTGTTAGGAAATAAACACACGCACACGATAACGAAAGAGAAAATAACACGCGATTTGTTTACCCAGTTCGTCTTTCGATTAC
This sequence comes from Galeopsis tetrahit, assembly GCA_963675135.1. Classification (NCBI taxonomy): domain Eukaryota; kingdom Viridiplantae; phylum Streptophyta; class Magnoliopsida; order Lamiales; family Lamiaceae; genus Galeopsis; species Galeopsis tetrahit. The sequence goes on from OY776127.1 coordinate 34,945,691, forward strand.
GTCTGGGGGCGATGCCAAACCAGATATTTCACTATATTTTTCGGATAAGTAATGATTACAATGAGAGAACATCTATTTATAATAGAAAACTTGCCCTAATTAACTCTAAGCCCATTAGGAACAAACTTGCTCCCTACTCCAAGCCCATTAGGACCAAACTTGCCATAATTAACCCTAAGCCCATAAGGAACAAACTTGCTCCCTACTCCAAGCCCATAAGGAACAAACTTGTGCCCCACTCCAAGCCCGTTAGGATCAATTCAGGCTCCATACTCCAACAATCTCCCACTTGGAGACTAAATTCTCCATTTAACCATATCTTCTTGATTCTCCTCCTGTATCCGACTGGCATCGCCAAGCCTTATCTTCAAGTTCCAAGGCCAATTGAAGCTATGCATAACTTCAACTTCTCTAAGGTCGCCACCTTAGTAAATAACAAGTAGTAGTTAAAGGACGAATACCTATTAGGTGCACGTCGCTCTCTAACTGGTCTCTGCAGCAGATTCTCCAGTGGTGGTGGGGGCCTAGGTTCTTCAATAAGAACATCTTCTTCATTCTGACTCTCCTTACCCCCACTCGGGTTTGAGATGTCTAACTCAACCTCTTGGGTATTGGTCTTGTCAGAATCTGATGCCTCCAATCTGTTCTTGTACATAACCTGTTCATTGGAAACTACATATGTGCTGCGAATATTTTTTCGGTTATTCTTAACCCAAAGTGTATAACCGAACTCATCACCACCATAACCAATGAACGTACACTTAACAAATTTAGCATCACTGCAAGAGTAGAATGATACTCCAGAATCGAACACCCAGTATTCTACCGGACAACTGACACTAAAGACCAACGCGTCTCCAACATCAACTGTGGTTGCGTTTGATGTCTTCTTCTCGTTCTGTCCCTTCCTGTTTTTCTTGGGGGATGGACACTGGTTCCTATAGTGACCAAACTCATCACAATTTCAGCACTGGATCGAGTCTTTATCTTTCTTGGATTGACTCTTTCCTCTGGACTCTGATCTGCCACGATTGATCTTGTCAGAATTTGATGCCTCCAATCTGTTCTTGTACATAATCTGTTCATTGAAAACTACATCTCTACTGTGAATAATCTTTCAGTTATTCTCATCCCAGAGTTTATAACCGAACTCATCACCACCATAATCAATGAACGTACACTTAACAAATTTAGCATCACTGCAAGAGTGGAATGATGCTCCAGAATCCAACACCCATATTCTACTGGACTACTGACACTAAAGACCAACGCGTCTCCAACATCAATTGTGGTTGCGTTTGCTTTCTTCTTCTCGTTCTGTCCCTTCCTGTTTTCCTTAGGTGCTAAACACTGATTCCTGTAGTGACCAAACTCATCACAATTCCAGCATTGGATCGAGTCTTTATCTTTCTTAGATTGACTCTTTCCTCTGGACTCTGATCTGCCACGATTCTGCCTACCCTTCAATCTGCCCACTTCTTCCGTGTTCAGCGTTAACCCTGAAGTGGATCCAGATTCTTTCCTGCAAACCTCCTCGCTAATCATCAGATCCCTCACTTCGTCAAGCTTCACTTTATTTTTCGCGGAAGAAGCACTAATTGTGGCAGCCCAACTATCTGGCAAAGAAGATAACAAAACTAAAGCAAATACCTCGCCACTGAAGTCGATCACGACAGAACACAACTGTCCAATGATCCTGTTGAACTCGTTCAGGTGTTGCTGCACGGGTGTGCTTTCCGACATCCTGAGGTTGAACAACCGTCTGATCAAGTGAACTTTGTTCGCCGTTGTGGGCTTCTGATACATCTTCTCCAAGATCTGCAGCATCTTCTTTACGGACTTGACTTTAGTCGTGTGATAGGCTACGTTCATGGACATCAATAAGCGTATTGCACTCATCGCCTTTCTGTTCAACAGATTCCACTCATTCTGTTCCATCTTTTTGGGTTTCCAATTCTCCTCTAGGGGCACATACAAATCTTTACCATAAAGGTAATCCTCGATCTGCATCTTCCAGAACCCGAAATTCGATCCGTCAAACTGCTTGATTTAAATCTTCTCGTCGCTCATCGTGGCTGCTCTCTCTGAACCTGAGGCTCTGATACCAGTTGTTAGGAAATAAACACACGCACACGATAACGAAAGAGAAAATAACACGCGATTTGTTTACCCAGTTCGTCTTTCGACTACGTCTGGGGGCGATGCCAAACCAGGTATTTCACTATATTTTTCGGATGCGCAATGATTACAATGAGAGAACATCTATTTATAATAGAAAACTTGCCCTAATTAACTCTAAGCCCATTAGGAACAAACTTGCTCCCTACTCCAAGCCCATTAGGAACAAACTTGCCATAATTAACCCTAAGCCTATAAGGAACAAACTTGCTCCCCACTCCAAGCCCATAAGGAACAAACTTGCTCCCTACTTCAAGCCCATAAGGAACAAACTTGCGCCCCACTCCAAGCCCGTTAGGATCAATTCAGGCTCCATACTTCAACATTGTGAAGATTAATTAGTGTATTTTGCATTATCATGATTCTGCCCTTATTGGGTTGAACATGAGAAAATAAGTAGCCAACGATCACTCATGATCAAGTTCTAACACTTGATTAATGTTTAAATCATTTTGGTTGTTAATGTTTACATTTTGATTGAAATAAGTAGGGTTCAATTTTTTATTTGAATGACCACACAATGGACAAGAGAATATATTCTCTTATTTGAATGACCACATGAAAAAGGAGAATGTGTGTGATTTACACACACTACTCACGCTCGCACAATTTACACACACTACTCACGTTCGCAACTTTCACGTTCTTCTCCTCCCGTCCCTCCCGATTAGTGTGAAAATTGCTTGATATTCTTGTGTATATTTTGTATATCCGCGCATCTTTCCTCTTGACCATAACCTCATTTTAATTTGCTCTACTCTTCTATTTTGATTCGAAATGGCCCATATAATTGCATGCCAACATACAAATTAAAAATCTTGCATATAGTGAAAAACGAATTAGTGATTCAAATTGTAAGGTGTCTAAAATTGTAAGAAAAAAAAAAAGATTGCTTCAACCACACGAGCTCGAAGAATTTCGTGAAAATGCCTACGCAAGCTCACAATTGTTTCGGGAGAAAACGAAAAGATGACATAATGCAAGATTGTGTTGGAGAAATTGGATTTTATTCGATTTCTTAATATTTAATTGATTATTAATTAATCAATTATTTGAGGGCATGAATATTTAATTTCCGAGGAATTAAATGTTATAGGATCGTTCTACTCTCGGAGTAGATGATCGTAGTATATTTAAAATCTCAAAATTGAATTTCGGTGAGTGAGAAATTAATGTACGAATATTAAGACGAAGTGATGCGTTGGGATTAGTCTTAATAACTATTCCACATTGATAAATGTGAGAATTAATCTCCTCCTTATTAATAGGAGTTGGTTAAGAGAGTTCAAATTGTAGTGACTATTGAACCATTCAATTAGCCACACGCGCGCGCGCCGTCCGGCCCTGCCGAGCCGCGTCGGGTCCGGGTCCGTGGGCCTGGGCCTTGGCCTTGGATCTTGGCAATTGGACTTTGGGCTTGGGTTTGGGGCCCATCTTTATTTTTAGAGCTCTAAAGTTTTGGGCCTTGACCCATACGAAATTAGAGTTGCGAGTCCAGCCCAAATTTCGAATTTGAATTCGAATTTGAAACATTAATGTCTTAACTTGGAAGTTACAGCAGAAGGGAAGTTACCATTCCCGAAACTGCAGTCTTAATACCTTGGAGGTTACAGAAATGACAGTTACCATTCCTACCATAATCTCCAGTCATGAGGTGGCAGTTACTGCCATGAATGCTCGTCTGCCCCCTACCTGAGTGACACTGCCGATAAATAGGAGTGCATCATTTTGGAAAATTCACTTTCAGAAAAACACATAGCACTGGAATTTTTCCAGCAAACTTGCATTCTGTTTTCTGCATTTTGCATAACATTTAGAGTGCAGTCCAGTTCAAACGTGTATTCAGTTCGTCGGAGCTTTGTATGTTGTGATGTTGCTCGTGCAAAGACGAAGTCGTTTTACCTTTAGAAGCAACTCGTCACTCCATGAACACTAGCCGGGACGTGTTTGTTTTACGGGAAAAGGTATCACCTTGACTCGGCTCTTTTCCCTAACTTTTCTGTCTCTCTACAATGTTGTTTCTTCTCTTCCTGGACCTGCCATTCCAAGAAGTTGCTCAAAGTAGAAAGCTGCCTCTTTTGGAAAGTTGAAGATTTCGAAGACATTGTAATTTCCTTTACTGTCTTTTATTTTTCCTTCTAAATTATTTTGTAAGCCATTGTTGGTATTCTATAAACCAACAATCGTAAAACAAACAGAAAAAAAAAAAAAAAAAAGATACCACAATGGCATCTGACGGAAACGCTCCCCAAAACACCATTGTTGAGAACACTGGAAACACCCCAACCCCGAACTTGATCACTGAGGGTACATCTTCGGGCCCCCTGCTTTTACCCCCTATGTATTTTCCACCACCTGAGACTCGTGGTTTCATGGTGCATGGTGAAAAACCCGAGAAATTCTCGGGTACTGATCATTTTAAGAGGTGGCAACAAAAAATGTTGTTTTACCTCACGACACTTCACCTAGCAAGGTTCCTCCGAGAGGATCCACCCGTAGTCGATGAAAGCGACACGGACAATGCTAGGAGGGTTGCATATGACCAATGGTGTCATGGTGACTTTTTGTGTCGCAACTATGTCATTGGAGGACTAGTTGATGCGTTGTATAACGTGTATCAATCGTTCGTACTGCCAAAGAATTGTGGGAATCTTTGGAACGAAAGTACAAAACCGAGGATGCCGGAACTAAAAAGTTCGTGGTGGCGAAATTTTTGGAATTTAAAATGGTAGATGGTAAATCTGTCATTGAACAAGTTCAAAAATTTCAGTTAATCCTACATGATATCCTCGCGGAGGGTATGGTCCTTCCGGACGCTTTCCAAGTAGCCGCAGTGATTGAGAAACTACCACCCAGTTGGAGGGAATTTAAAAGTTATCTCAAACACAAGCGAAAGGAAATGAGCCTAGAATAATTGATCGTCAAACTTCGAATTGAAGAAGATAATAAGAGAATGGACGGTATATCAATTCAAGTCTCGGATGAGGCAAAGGCTAACTTAATAGAACGTGGAGAATCGTCTAAAAAACGTAAAAGGCCTAATGATAAAGGTAAAGCTCCTGTTCTAGTAAAACCCAAATTTACTGGTGATTGCTATAAATGTGGAAAACCGAACCACAAAGCAAGTGATTGTCGAGTTCCTAAGAAATTTGATAAAAACAAAGGCAAATGAGGACAATCGAGTGCCAATATAGCACAACACAATCTACTGACATGGATATGTCCGCTGTTGTGTTTGAAACTAACATGGTTGACAATCCAAAGGAGTGGTTCGTGGATACCGGCGCCACCTGCCATGTTTGCTCCGAGAAGGGTGCCTTCTCGACTTATGCTCCTGCTGATGGGAGAAAGCTCCATATGGGAAACCATGCCTCGTCTGATGTGGCTGGTGTTGGAACTGTTGTGCTTAAGCTTACGTCCGACAAAGAGCTCAAGCTAAAGGATGTGCTGCATGTCCTGGACATCCGCAAGAATCTGATCTCTGGCTCTCTTCTAGTTAATCATCAGTTTAAACTAGTTTTTGAGTCTGATAAAGTTGTACTTAGCAAGTTTGGACAGTTCCTTGGTCGAGGTTATCTCGAGAATGGTCTGTTCAAAATGAGTGTAATGGTTGTAAGCCGTAAAGGCAAGAAAGTTATCAATGAAAACGTTTCTACTTCCTCTTACATCGTGGAGTGTTCCTCTTTATGGCATTTAAGATTAGGACATATAAATCTAAAATCTATAAAGCCCTTAGTAAATCTTGATTTACTTAAAATCACAAATATTGAAACACCTAAAAAGTGTGAGATGTGTGTTGAAGCAAAAATGACAAAATTGCCATTTACTTCTGTGGAAAGGGACACTGCTCCTCTAGATTTAATTCATACGGATGTGTGTGATTTGAAGTTTGTGCAAACTAGAGGTGGCAAAAAGTATTTCATTACTTTTATTGATGATTGCACGAGATTTTGCTACGTTTATCTCTTGCGAAGTAAAGATGAAGCTATTGAAGCTTTTAAACTTTACAAGAATGAAGTAGAAAATCAACTTAGCACTCGAATTAAAGTAATTCGAAGTGATAGAGGAGGGGAATATGTAGCACCTTTTGAATAGTTATGTGCTGAGTCTGGCATCATACATCAAACTACAACTCCTTACTCACCTCAGTCTAATGGTGTTGCGGAGATAAAGAACCGAACATTAAAGGAGACGATGAACGCAATGTTAATCAGCTCGGGTTTACCACATAATCTATGGGGGGAAGCCATATTATCGGCTAACCACATTTTAAACAAAATTCCACACAACACAAAGGATCTGACACCTTATGAAATGTGGAAAAAGCGGAAACCATCCTACAAATACCTTAAAGTGTGGGGGTGTTTAGCAAAGGTTGAAGTGCCTGCTCCTAAACAAGTTATAATTGGCCCTAAAACAGTGGATTGTATCTTTGTAGGATATGCATTTAACAGTAGTGCTTATAGGTTTCTGATTCATAAATCAGAAATACCTGACATGTCAGAAGGCACTATGATAGAATCAAGGAATGCAATATTATTTGAAAATGTCTTTCCTAATAAAGAGAAAGATGATGTGAGACATGAAAATAAGAGATCTCACATCGAAACAGAAGCTGTTAGTTCTTCAACTCAAGAGCAAGAAGAACCGAGACGTAGCAAATGAGCAAAGATTGCAAAAACTTATAGTCCTGACTTTATTACTTATGTAATTGAAGATGAACCTAAGTCTATCAAGGAAGCTCTTTCAAGACCAGATGCACCATTCTGGCAAGAAGCTATTAATAACGAAATTGATTCTATTCTATAGAACAATACGTGGGAGTTGGTTGATCTCCTTAAAGGTTGCAAGACCTTAGGATGCAAATGGATCCTTAGAAGAAAATACAAAGCAGATGGATCAATTGACAAGTATAAAGCTCGTTTGGTAGCAAAGGGCTTTAGACAAAAAGAAGGGTATGATTTCTTTGATACCTATTCCCCAGTTACGAGGATTACATCCATTCCTGTGTTAATTGCGATTGTTGCCTTGCACAATCTCGAGATTCATCAAATGGATGTTAAGACTGCGTTCTTAAATGGGGAATTAGTTGAAGAAATATATATGGATCAACCTGAAGGGTTTATTGCACCTGGAAATGAGAAAAAGGTGTGTAGACTTGTTCGATCACTATATGGACTTAAGAGAGCTCCAAAGCAGTGGCATCTGAAGTTTGATGAAACCATGTTATCCAATGGTTTCAAGATAAACGAATGTGACAAATGTGTGTATGTGAAAAATACACCAAAAGGATTTGTCATTATGTGTCTTTATGTGGACGACATGCTGATCTTGGGCAGTAGCAATGCCATGATCATGGAAACAAAGACCATGTTAAAACGCAGTTTTGATATGAAAGACATGGGATTGGCTGATGTGATTCTTGGAATCAAGATCGAGAGAAAGACTAATGGAACCTTTTTGACACAATCTCAATATGTAGAGAGTGTGTTAAAGAAGTTAAATGCCTTTAATGATCCACCTGCCAAGACGCCCATGGAGCTCAATGTACACTTGAGTAAGAATCGAGGCGATCCGGTTGCACAACTTGAATATGCAAGAATCATAGGAAGAATGATGTATACGCCCGGATCTTGCCTGTTCAGTGAACAAGTTGAGTAGATTCACTAGCAATCCAAATAGAGAGCACTGAAAGGCTCTTAGAATGGTCCTTAGGTACTTAAAGTACACTATTGACTACGGGCTTCACTACACAAGGTTTCCGGCGGTACTTGAAGCGTACAGTGACGCCAATTGGATCTTTGACACGAATGAGTCATTTTCCACTAGTGGATGTGTGTTCACTATTGGAGGTGCTACCGTATCGTGGAGATCAACGAAACAGACTTGTATTTCCCGGTCCACGATGGAATCATAATTCATAGCTTTGGATAAAGCTGGTGAAGAAGTCGAGTGGCTTCGAAACTTCCTCGAGGACATTCCATGTTGGAACAAACCCGTTCCTACTGTGATGGTACACTGTGACTGTCAAGCCACCATTGGCAGGGCTTTGAACGACATGTATAACGGAAAGTCGAGACACATACGTCGTCGACATAATTCGGTTAGACATCTGATCTCGAGTGGTGTGATGTAAATTGACTATGTAAGGTCAAAAGACAATATAGCGGATCCGCTTACGAAAGGAATAAACCGAGATCAGATGAATAAGTTGCTAGAAGTAATGGGTTTAAAACCCACAGAGTAACAGCTGAAAAAGTGGTAACCCAACCATGTTGACTGAAGATCCCAAGAACTTGGTTCAATGGGAAAACTAAGCTGTGAATGTTGAGTTGGAACACTTGGTTATTCAAACTATTCCTTAGAAAAGCACAACACCAAGTGTTGTCCCGTAAGATTTGTGGTAAGGCTAAGTCTATGACTTTTAATGGTTCCCAAAGACCTCCGGGAGGTAGAGTATTGCGGGATACTCAATATGGGAGTCCACCTATATAAGTGAGAAGTGGGGCCACTTCACAAATAACACTTATGAACTCAAAGGGTGTCCATGGCCGAAATGGACAAAAACGTGAGAACGAAACACGTTTGAGATGTTGTTGTGTCAGCACCTTTGTTTAAGTGCACACTAAGGAGGAGTAGTTCAAGGCTTCAAGTCCACTAAGCCGCCAGTGTACTCGATAGTGTTTGACTACGGAAGGTTCAAGGTCACAAGCCACCTTTCCGGATGCAACAGTGTCTCAATCGAACTGGATTGTGAGTCTGCATGATTATATGCGGTAATTTCCACTCATGTGGGGGATTGTTGGAGAAATTGGATTTTATTCGATTTCTTAATATTTAATTGATGATTAATTGATCAATTATTTGAGGGCATGAATATTTAATTTCCGAGGAATTAAATGTTATAGGACCGTTCTACTCTCGGAGTAGATGATCGTAGTATATTTAAAATCTCAAAACCGAATTTCGGTGAGTGAGAAATTAATGTACGAATATTAAGACGAAGTGATGCGTTGGGATTAGTGTTAATAACTATCCCACATTGATAAGTGTGAGAATTAATATCCTCCTTATTAATAGGAGTTAGTTAAGAGAGTTCAAATTGTAGTGACTATTGAACCATTCAATTAGCCACACGCGCACGCGCGCCGTCCGGCCGTGCCGAGTCGGGTCCGGGTCCGTGGTCCGTGGGTCTGGGTCTGGGCCTTGGATCTTGGCAATTGGACTTTGGGTTTGGGGCCCATCTTTATTTTTAGAGCTCTAAAGTTTTGGGCCTTGACCCATACGAAATTAGAGTTGCGAGTCCAGCCCAACTTTCGAATTTGAATTCGAATTTGAAACATCAATGTCTTAACTTGAAAGTTACAGCAGAAGGGAAGTTACCATTCCCGAAACTGCAGTTTTAATACCTTGGAGGTTACAGAAATAGCAGTTACCATTCCTGCCATAATCTTCAGTCATGAGGTGGCAGTTACTGCCATAAATGCTCGTCTGCCCCCTACCTGAGTGACACTGCCTATAAATAGGAGTGCATCATTTTGGAAAATTCACTTTCAGAAAAACACATAGCACTTGAATTTTTTCCAGCAAACTTGCATTCTGTTTTCTGCATTCTACATAACATTTAGAGTGCAGTCCAGTTCAAACGTGTATTCAGTTCGTCGGAGCTTTGTATGCTGCGGTGTTGCTCGTGCAAAGACGAAGCTGTTTTACCTTTCGAAGCAACTTGTCACTCCGTGAACACTAGCTGGGACGTGTTTGTTTTACGGGAAAATGTATCACCTTGACTCGGCTCTTTTCCCTAACTTTTCTGTCTCTCTACAGTGCTGTTTCTTCTCTTCCTGGACCTGCCGTTCCAAGAAGCTGCTCAAAGAAGAAAGCTGTCTCTTTTGGAAAGTTGAAGATTTCGAAGACATTGTAATCTCCTTTACTGTCTTTTATTTTTCCGTCTAAATTATTTTGTAAGCCATTGTTGGTATTCTATAAACCAACATATTGTCCATAAAAATCTTAAAGGAAGGTGATGAAGTCTTACTCTACAACTCTAGATTGAGTGTATTCCCAGAAAAGTTGAAATCGAAGTGGAATAGTCTGTTTCGTGTTACCAAGGCGTACCCCACGGGTTTTCTCGATTTTAAGAATGAAAGAAGTGAGCAATTCAAAGTCAATGGGCATCGTGTGAAGCACTACTACTCTCTTCCTGACAAGGGGGTAGTACATGTGATAAGTCTTCGTGACCATTGAACTAAAGGAGTTCCGTCCGACATAGGACGTTAAACCTAGCGCTAATTGGGAGGCAACCCATTTTTATATGCTTTCTTAGTTAGTTTTCCTTTTTTTTTTTTTTTGCTTGCTTTTGTTCTTTTGATCTTGGGTGAGCTCTTCTTTTGTAGGTTGAAAATTATTTGATCGGAGTTGGAAATAGAGTTGAGTGATAGCCATCATGAGGTACACCCTTTTTCAAACTTGGAATTGCTTTGCAAGGCACAAGTTTGGGGGAGAGGGGGGAAAGGGTAGGGATATTTTCTTAATTTATAAAATTGTACTTGGTAATTATTATTGTTGAACACATGTCATTGGTGAAGTGTAGTTGAAAACATGTGCTTGACTTGTGTTTGATATGGATTTGCATGATGGTGATTTCATTCTTGATTAGTGGATTTGAGTTAGTTTTTGGTGTGGTGTTTATTTGCAATTTATTTTATCACTATTTTTTCAAACTTTTAATTGTGTAGCAATGAAAAAGTTTGAGGGGGTGTGGTTGTTTTAAAAGTAAATTTACAACAAGCACATAAACTTAAATGTTGGTGATCATTTGATGAGTATTTGGTGCATTATTGGTGATAATTTGGCTGCCTAACAAAAATTTGGAGTGAAAAAAGGGGGAAAATTTAAAAATTTCCATGGAGTTTAGACGTCTAAAAAGGGAGAAAAATTGATGAAGTGATGCTTTGAAAAGGGTCGGAGCTGGAAGAGAAAAAATTCGGCTCGATCGAACGAGTGCCCTGACTCGAATCGAGCCGAAAATCAGGTTAGTATCGAAAAAATTGAATTTTTTTGCCAAAACATGTGCTCGATCGAGTTGGATTGAAATTGAGACACACAGTAACTCGACCGAGTGTACAGTTTCGGCCGAGTTACTGAAGGGGAACAGAAATGGAGGGAAAATACCACGACCGAGTCAACGCATGGTCAAATTTTTAAGTGACTTGGAACTCGGGGAGTCGCTGTTCGGGCTTTTAGCACTATAAATTCATTCTCCACCCATTTTCACCATTTCTTCCCCAAACCCTAGCCCCAAACTCTAGGTTCTCTCCCCACCTCACAAAAACCGACAAAAAACTTCATTTTTCACACCAAAATCGGCCATAACACACTCCCCACTTCATAAAACTCACGAAAATTACTCCCATTTTCCCATTTGGTGCGATTTTTTATTGGAGAAGGACGAGAAATTTCATTTTCTACCACGCATACATTCATCTATCTCTCTTTAAAGGTATGTTTTCTTCTTTGATTTTGAGCAAGATGAAGACTTTAACTTTAGAGTATGGATAGTTTGTGATTTTTGTGGTAGAAAGTTGGAATTTTTGTGAATTTATGTTTGATTTGTGGTAGGTTTGATTTTTAATGATGAATGTTGTGGATATTGAATGATTTTGATAGTTAGAAACTCAAATTTGGTGTCAATTTTACATGGGTAGGATGATAGGATGATTATGTCTTTAGTTTTGTGATTTGAATATATGATTTCATTGAGGCATTTTCACAAACACTTGGAGTGCACCAATTTTTTAGTACTATTTTGAGTTATGTCATGCTTAGGCCTCAATTCATGCTAGAAATTGATATGTGGCAAATTATTCTTTAAGCTAAATGTCTTGTGAACTTGGAAATGCATGATTGGTGGTCATTTTAGTTGAATTTAAATTTCATTGGATTATTTTTGGAATTTTGAGTAAATGAATATTTTTTATGGGAGAAAAGTTGTTAGATGGACTCTGAGGATGAGGTTGTGCATTCCATATTTCCACGAAAGCACAAGAGAACGCCCGAGGAATTGGGGATTAATTTTGACCCCGAAGAATGGAGAGGGTTGTCAACCTTTATGATCGAATTGTGGGGGAAATTGGTTACACAAGATTCCCCAATGAGGATTGTATGGAGGCCATTGGGAAAGATGAGGATGTGCATGAGATGTTCAGAAAGGTGAAAATGCGTGATTTTCTGCTCAAAAGACCAAGGACATTTTTTAGGTTAACGGTGAAAGTTTTATGTACAATGAAGGTTATCGGAGATTCCTAGACCCGAACCCCAAAAGAGATTACCTTCCGAGTCCTCAATCAACCCAAGAGCCTGAAAACACATGAGATCAATTCGATTTTGGGAGCTCATAGCGATAGGAGCGGGAAGTTGGTTGGGCATAGAAAGGAGTTTCAGAAAGATGAGTTTTGGGAGCAGATTACCGCTTCACCTACACCCTACTCCCAAAAGCCTCCAACGTCTCTCATATCTGAAATCCCATTCTTAGGTACATCGAAAAAATCCTCTATAACACACTGTTCGCCCGGGCAGAAAGTGGCTCTGAAAATTAAGAGTAGCTTTATGTGAAATGGTGTTTGGTGAACAGGCACCAGTTCAACGCAACTCACTAATATAATTGTGCTTCATTGTTAATAAATGTTATTTTGAAATTTGAATTAGTACTACGGAGGACAAATAAAGCTAGATTTGAATCATATTGAATATTATCATTTTATGTATATAAAAAAACCAGTGTGATTTTTGTTATTCGGAAATTAAAATTAGAACTATTTTATAATACCATTAATTTTAGAATCAGACGGTAATGTTTTAAATACAATAAATATAATATTGTATCAAAAAAATGAATCTATTTAGTATCAGAAAATATTTATTGATAATACAAATTTAGTATCGTTAAAAAAAATTAATACTAAAAATACAATGTAGTATAAAAAAAATTGATACTAGTATCGATAAAAGTTTATGATACTATAAATACATTGTTTTATTAAAAATATTTGATATAATAATCTGATATTTAATACATTTCTGATACTAAAGAGTTCAATCTTTTATTATCAGAAAATATTTATTTATACTATACATCTCTGATACTAACGGGTTTAGTATCAGAACACTTTTTTTGACCCAAGGTATTTAGGATCGAGAGTATATAGATATCGAATGTGTAGCGAAAATAAATTTGATACCAATACACTATGGTATCAAATATTTTATCTTGATATAAAAAAAAGAAAATTTTCCCTAATAGAGTCATTCCTATAGCACCTTAAGTCAATAGAAACTACCACTTTAAAAATTGTCTATTAGGTTCAAATTCGAAATAAAAAATCAAAACTACCATTGTTTAAGATATCTTCTATTATTTGCGTAATATAATAAATAATTCAAATTTTAAATTCCATTTTCTTTGCAGCTCATCAATTCCCTAATTTCATGGGATATTTTTGAAAATTCGCTAACTTTCCAAAATTCAATTATCAGAAATAATTCGTACAATCGATCATAACTGAAATCAAAATTAGAAATTTCAATATTGAGATTTAGGGTTGGCAACGGGGCGGGTATGGGACGGGTATAGCCTATCCCAGGACCCGCCCCGCCAAAAAAACTTTAGACCCGTTACCCGCCCCGCCTAAATACCCGCCTAAACCCGCCCCGTCCCATGAACCCGGCGGATAAACCCGCCCCGCCATCACAAAACTGTTTTTTTTAAATTTTTTATTTTAATAAAATAAAATATAATATAATATAATATAAAAACTACTTTAAAATACAATATATATATATATATATATATATATACATAATATACATATATATAATACTCCCTCCGTCCCATAGAAATTTGCACACTTTCTATAAATGGATGTCTCATACCAATTTGCACACCAAAAAAAAGGAAATATCTTCATAATTCCCACCCTCAAAATATACTCTTATTTACCCATATGCTATTACTTTTCCATACTCAATCTACTTTTTACTTTACTTTATTCATAAAACTTTACAAACCTACCCTTCAAAACATCACGCATTACACCTTTTCTTACACATTTCTTAAATTGTGTGTCATGCTAAGTGTGCAAGTTCCTATGGAACGGAGGAAGTATACTGTATATCCTTTTTTTAAGCCAATGTGTATATTGATATACATATACAATTATTAACATATATATATATATATATATATAATATACATATACAATTATTAACATATATATATATATATATTAATATACATATATATTTTTTAAGATACATATATATCCTGATATACATATATATTTTTTAATATACATTAAATATATATGTCTATACGGGTCGGGTTGGGTATATATAAAACCATTACCCGTGCCATACCCGACGGGTATTGTTTGACCGGGTATTTACACGCCCCGTGCGGGCCGGTTTCATGCGGGTCCGGATTTTTACCCGTCCCATTGCCATCCCTATTGAGATTCATTCCATTTTCGTCTGCATAGTAAGTATCTACCATTTTCATTTCTCCATTATTCATTGTTATTGTTCATATCATAATATATTTCATCGTGCATATGTTGTTGAAATTCATTTCTCCATTATATCATTGTTATTGGCTGACTTTCCCAAATCTGCAAATCCATTTCTTTCTCCAAATCTATGATTACAGATCCTCGGATTTTACCGTTAATCGGTATAGAAAACGCTCGTGAGTGTTGAGCCCCAAAGTTTCGACCAAACCGGCTTCTTCTAACGTCAGGAAACTCCGCCTATCGGTTTGCTTCTCTCCGGCGGCGTTGCCGCTGGATTTTACGGCGAGCTTTAATCCCCGACGAGCGGAGATTTGTTTCAGCGTTTGTGTACGGTAAGTGTTTGAGAAAATGCCCGTCGTCACCGTCAGCACCCTAATGTGGGAATGAGTCAATCCATATACCGAAATAACACTATATATGCATTTTTTTGTTCATACATTACTTACTAAACGTATGCATAGTTGTCGTCGTATTTACATGCATTAGTGTATATGAATTTTGTTGTTCATACATTCCTTTCTATACGTATGCATATTTGTCGTCATGTTTACATGCATTCCTTTATATGCATTTTGTCCTTCATATATTACCTGGTGTAGGGAATGAACTTCTTCACCGGAAAAGAATGATCTGGGGGTTTTCTAAAATCGCCTGAATGAAGTGTAAAAATTGTGGAAATAAATCTTTCAGCTAAACAAATTCATCTAATTAATTGGGATGACCTTCTTTTTAGGAAATATTTAAATTTTGGAAGGTGATGTGATAAAATTACGCGATCTTCGAAAATATACATTTATAATTTGATTATATGTTAATGCTGACTAATATATAATAATTCGAAATTATTTAAATTGAAAAAGGGCATATCTGTTTTATTAAGTTCCATTTTGAATCAATTGGAATCAAAATAATAAACTAGTCCCTATTAGAAAAATGTAATAGTGAAATGAAACTAATAACAAATTACCAAAACAAAAGTGAAAATGTTAAAAACCAACCTTTTATCTTGTAGTGCAATTACATCCACATACATGCTAGATATATATCGGTGGTTCAAGATAGCAATTATCGTACTAATAATTGAAATATACCTCTCACGACAAAATCATCTCTCTGTTCAATTACATGCGCGCGGTGGTCCAAGATAGCAATTATTGTACTAATAATAATTGGATTAAACCTCACACGACAAAATCTATCAGTTCAATTACATGCATATTAATAAACGAGATAGCTCCCTCAAAAAAATAAAAATAAAAAATTGAGATAGGAATAGTATTATTATACATATTAAAAATAGAATTTCATCTCATTAATCTTATAGTCTGGATTTGTAAAAGGTTGGAAAATTAATTAATTTATATTTTAATTCTCTAACACACCCCCTCACTTATGGGCGGATTTATATCACTTCCACTCTTTGGGAAGGAGATCTATTGTGTGGAAAATTTAATATAAGTAATGTTTTTTGCGGGATTTGAACCCAAAATGTGGACGAGCTTAACTCTAATGAATACTATGAAAATATTTTATTTCATTTAAAAGTAGAACTTGTAAAGGTTTAAAATCAAATTATTTATATTTTATTAATTTTCCCGGACAACACTCTCCACTTATTCGTGGGCTGAATTATAGTCTCTTTGCCCATCGAGTGAACATTTTAAAATGAGTGAAGTTGTTTTCAGTAGAATTTGAATTCAGGACGTGGACGTGCCTAAACTAGCTCATGATTTCATGATTTTCTTTGTCTCATCTAAAAGTCTACGAAGTCCGAACTTATAGACGTTGGACATAATTTAGGATGAATGTTGATATGAGAGCGATGACAAGCAATTAATTTGGTGCACCAAAATATATGGATCCTAAACCTTGTTTTTCGTGGCTCATCGTCCGCTCACCGCCTGTACGTTTAATACATTAATGTGATGAATTGAAGCGTATACCTGTGGTAACCCGAGTCACCATATCAAGAGTCAAGACATATATGCATAAAAGATATATTTCGATATTTATTTGCATAATGAATCTGCCATCAATAATGTCTGTCAAGTAATTTCAATATTACAATTATAATATGGTTGTGATAAGTGTTGGAAATTATTAAATGAGAAAATAGAATTACCAACAGGTAATTCGTAATGCAGCGAAATATTATATGTCTATCTTTATCCACTTCCATGTGTGGATTAAATAAATAAATAATTAATATTAATTAATTATATTTATTAGCTTTCAATAAGAATGATAGATCAGAGATTTCAGAATTTAGAGACGACCTAAGGTTCTGTTTCAATTAAGATTTGGAAATTTAATTATAAGAAATTAAAGAATGACCAGATTGAATTTCAATCCATATGAATTTATTTTTCTTAAACTAAACTAAAAAAAAGTGAGAGGAAATTAAATTCTTCTATCCATATATAGATATGAATTTTAATATTCAATTTAACTAATTTAATCATTGTCGTATGACAACATTTGACTTAATTCATTTGGAGTTCAATTTCAATTGTATAAGTGCAATCGATTAATGCACCCAAGTACGTCATGTTTGCTTTAGTCCCAAACGTCTATAAATTAAAAGGCAATAAAACCCTAGTTGCACACATATTGTATGAAACTCTTTCCCTTTCCCTTTCTTCAACATTCACATCATTCTATTAAAAAAATATATATATACATTTTCAAACTTAATGGAAATTAAAAAACACCATTATTTTCATAGGAATTTTGGCGCCGTTTCTAGCATTTGTTTTGGCTACCATAATCTTTTACAAAAAAAACAAAGTGTCAAGAAAGCAGCACCTCCTCTTCCACCCGGCCCGAGAAGCTATCCTCTCGTCGGAAGTTTTCTCGAAGCGTGGAAGAAGAAGTCAATGTTCCGATGGATCGAAAAACTGATGCAAGATATGAGCACAGAAATAGCATGCATTCGCCTCGGCAATACCCATGTTATCGTTGTCAGTTCCCCTGAGCTTGCTCGAGAGTTCTTGAAGAACAACGATGTCTCGCCCCGACTCATCAGCATGGGGAACTTGATGTCAATCACTTCGCCTATCGGAGATCAATGGAGGAAAATGAGAAGAGTTGAAGTTTCTGAAATACTTTCACCGGCCATGCATGAATGGCTCTGTGAAAAAAGACGCGAAGAAAGCGACCATCTAGTTCGATATGTGTATAACCAATTCCTAAAAAGGGGGCCTGTGAATGTTAGGAATTTGACACGGCACTACTCCGGCAATGTAATGAGGAAAATGGTGTTTGGTAAGAGGCTTTTCGGGGCAGGAAGGGAGGATGGAGGCTTGGGATTTGAAGAACAAGAACACGTGGATGCATTGTTCACAATCCTATCACATGTTTTTGGATTTGGCGTTGCTGATTATTTTCCATGGTTGGAGGTTTTCGATTTGGACGGATGTAAAAAGATTTTAACCAATGCCATAAAAAGTGTAAGCAAATACCATGATTGTGAAATTATAAAGAGGGTTGAGATGTGGCAAAGAGGTGAAAGGGACACGAAAGATGACATTCTTGATGTTTTAATTGACCTCAAGAACTCAGAAAACAAGCATTTCTTGTCGATTCAAGAGATCAAAGCACTACTTCTTGTAAGTATTTGAAGTTCGTACTTATCTATATTTCGATGGCCCCTCATAAAAAGAAAAAAAAAAACTCAACTCAACGGAATTTACAGATAAAAGGAAGAGAAATTACAGAGCAAACGTACAAACGACAAGATCCAATTACCAAATACAAGAAGATCCCGCTTGTACATTTGCTTTGTAATTTCACTTTCTTTCATTTGTAAATTTCGTCGAGTTGAGTTTTATGGGTGTATTTTGGAACATTTGTTATAAACAAAATTTAACGTTTAAATTTATAAGAGAAGAGATGATGTGTCCATATATTTAATTAAATGTGGCAATTTTTATTTCATGTGGCACTTAGTCACTAAATTTGTCGTAAGCCCCAATTAAGTGTGACACACGTTTGAGACGCGCCAGTCAGATTCTGGCAAAATTTTAATTTTAGATAAAGATGATGTAAATTGGACACCTTAGAACGTATTTTGAAAAAGTGAAGACTTAAAGAATTTAAAATGGAACTGACCTAAGTTATAGAACGTATTTTGAAAAATTTCAAGATATAAAATGGGCAAACAGGATTTAATTTTTTTTTTTTTGAAACGAAAGAGGATTTAAATTAATGGACACCTTATGATGTATTTTGAAAAAGTGAAAATTTAAAGGATTTAAAATGGAATCGTTTATCTATTATATTTCAAATCATATCCCAAATATACACCAATCTTTTCTCAAACTTTACTTTTCATTGCTAAAATACAATCGGGTAGTCACACACATATACATATATATATTATTAGGGATATTGTGTATTAGAGATAAATTAGGGTTTATTGTTTCCTTGTATATCTTGGCCTATATTGTTTAGTTAACCTAAAGTCCGTGTCTATAGTTAAACTAAAATCCCATGTTTATAGTTAACCTAATAGCCCATGATGTAAACTATATATACTAGTTCTCATTAGAGATGTCTATCAGGCTGGTCCTAGCCCTATAGGGTCAGCCCTAAAGGGCTACGGGCTAAACGAGTTAGGGCCTTAACCGATTCATATTTAACGTGCCTACAATTGTTGGGACCTAACCTTAACCCTAGCGGGCCACGGGCTAAACGGGCCACTAACGGGCTACAATAACTTTTTTCTTTTAAAATTAAAGGTCTCAATTGACACGTCCAACAAACAAATAAAATAGAAAAATACATAATTAGTTAATGATCAATAAATGAGAAAACAAAAGTATGATTTAACCACAATTCTAGAGCTCATTAGTCCTTAATATGACCAAATAAAGCTAAACAAATATCATAATCAAATAAAAAATAGTGGGCGGTGGGATTGGTCCCCCGGGATTAGTCGGCAAGACCGGATACCCGAGACTTCAAAAAAAATAAAAAATAGTAATAATGACTAATGGATGGTAATGGACTTCTTAATGCTTATAGTTATGGTTATTGGTCAAATGATCCAAAATTTGTTCTCAAGTTATTTATTAAAAAAAAGGTAACATCTCGGGCTAGCGGCCCGGCCCTGTAGACCTGCAGGCTGGCCCGGCTTAGCCCGCTGGTTAACCGGTCCGGGTAAAAAAAACCCAGATTTAAACGGGCCTATGATTCATGAACCCTAACCCTATATTTTTCAGGGTTAAACGGGCCAGCTCGGTTAGCCCGACCCTGATAAACATCACTAGTTCTCATTGATAATAAAATAATCATGGGCTATTAGGTTAATTGAAGGGATTATTTTATTATCAATGAGAACGAGTATATATAGATTACATCATTGGTTATTAGGATAACTATATACATATGCTTTTAGGTTAACTATAGACACTTGCTTCAGGTTAACTATACAATATGGGCCAAGATATACAAGGAAACAATAAACCCTAATTTATCTCTAATACACAATATCCCTAATATATATAAAAGATAACCTCAACTTGAATAAAAAATTCTTATAACTACATAAATCAGTCTTGGATAAATTAGGTCATATTGTAAGTGCACCAAAAAACACGTATATTTGCAACAGCTGCAAAATCGTGGAAATTGTGACGAAATTGCTACGGAAATGGTCAAACTGACGAAGTCAAAATTTACGAAGGAAAGAAAAATTGTCGCAATTTGCAAGATTTGATTTTTTTTTTCGTGGAATGTCTATCTATATATGTGTGTGCATAATAATATAATCATCTACAGGAAATAATTATAGCGGCACTAGATAATCCATCAAGTGTAGTTGAGTGGGCAATGGCGGAGATGATCAATCAACCTGATATTCTCGTAAGGGCCCATAAGGAATTGGACCGAGTTGTTGGTAAGGAAAGACTAGTCCAAGATTCGGATTTGTCCAAACTAAACTACGTCAAGGCTTGTTTAAAAGAGTCGTTTAGATTGCACCCTCTACTTGCTTTCAATGTGCCATATGTATCGACTAAAGACATGGTTGTGGGTGGCTACTTCATCCCGAAAGGCAGCCACGTGTTGTTGAGTCGTCGAGGGTTAGGGAGAAATCCTAGGGTATGGGAAGATCCTCTCAAGTACATGCCCGAGCGCCACCTTAAAGACGAATGGTCAGAAGTGGAGCTTGTGGATCCTGAATTGAACATTTTGTCATTCAGTACTGGAAGACGAGGGTGTCCGGGAGTTGTGCTTGGGTCAACCATGACAACAATCCTTTTAGCTAGGCTTATTCACTCTTTTAACTGGAGGCCACCACCTGATATGACAAACATTAATTTGGATGAGTTGGAACACTCGTTGGCATTAGCTACACCGGTGATTGCTCATGCAGTGCCTCGATTGGAATCAAAAGTGTATCTTCAACTCCGAAGGGACTAGTTGTACTATTGTGTGTCATATATAGTTAATTTCCTTGAATCATATATTATTATTTTTTTGAAAGGAAAAAGAGATATATTACTAGAGAACAAGTAGTACTCAAAAGAGTGAATCACTGAAAGTTACAAGAGGATAGAAGCGATAAAAGCAACAAAACAAACATAAAAACACCAGGTCAAATTCGAAGAACAGTTATTCGCACACTAGTCTAGGTGCTGCACACCAGTCGTGAAAGGAGGCCGAGGCTGGGCAGTCTTTATGTTGGGAGAAGATGCACCAGGACTTGGCGCGCACGAACTTCGTCGAAGATTTTTTCTGGTTTTGACTCCTCGTTTGCAAATACTTTCTCATTTCTAGCTTTCCATTATGCCATACAAACATACACCAAAGGCATTCCATTATGTGTTTCTTTCTTTTGAATCCAAGAAGGCCACAAAATTGATGAAAGTGCGTTGCAGGTTTGTGGTGTATTGTTGAGTTGGAGTTGAACCATGAGTTACATAATTGCCACAGTTTGCTAGACCACTTGCATTCGAAGAAGAGGTGGTGGATCGACTCCTCCTAATTAATGGATGCATAGAACACATGATAGATCATCGCCATTGCCAAGAATGTTTATTTTCCTTAGTTCGGTGCGAGTTGCAAGCCTTCCTCTAATAACTTTCCATGTTAGATCCGAGAATTTGGATGGGGTTAACTTGTTCCAGATTATCCGAAGAGCAGTTTGGGCGTCGTCTTGAAGAGTTTTGTAAAGAATAATAGGAAATGAGATTACTGTGTGAAATTTCATAACAAGAAGAAATTGGATAGAGTGCATATTGAGATAATTTAGAAATTTAGAATGATATTGAATGAATTGAAAAGGAATTAAATTGGAATTACATGATCAAAATGATTTACATCCCTCCTCTTATATAGAGGGAAGTTTACAATATATGGAAGTTACAACTAGTAAAATAGAAGTTATAACTAAAACAATTACTCTAACTGTGAAGAATAACAACAAATACAACAAATGGTAGTATTAGTTAGAGTAGTTGTTTTAGTTATAACTTCTATTTTACTAGTTGTAACTTCCATATATTGTAAACTTCCCTCTATATAAGAGGAGGGATGTAAATCATTTTGATCATGTAATTCCAATTTAATTCCTTTTCAATTCATTAAATATCATTTTCTAAATTTCTAAATTATCTCAATATGCACTCTATCCAATTTCTTCTTGTTATGAAATTTCACATGGTATCAGAGTTGTGTATCGATTAATTTATGATCGATTAAATAGTTTGTCGATCTAGGTATGCTTTCGCAATTCGTTTTGGATGAATTTCTTGTGTCTTTTGAATTTCATACTCATTTCTTAAACTTTTTGAGTTCTATACTCATTTCTTGAGTTGAATACTCATTTCTGCCAAATCTTTGATGGGTTTGGATTTCTACCCTATTTTTTCTTTTCAAGATTTCTTCTTTACGAGTTCTATGCTTGTGAATTTTTGGATTCAAATTCTTGGAGTTCTATACTCATTTCTTGAGTTTTATGCTCATTTCTTTGCGGGTTCTATGCTCGTGAGTTTTAGATTCGATTTCATCTTGATTAGAATCAAATTCTTAGAGTTTTATACTCGAATTTTCTGTCCTAAAAATTTAGGGATTCTTTTCTATATTCAAGAGTTCTATACTCAATCTAATATTTTCTCTTCGTGTCTATCACGGTTCTATCTTTCATATGAATTTTAATAATTTTTTATACTCATCTGTTGGGAATAAAATGAGTTTTGATTATGATACCAAAACCCCTAAGACATGCCAAATGGACAAGTCAGATTAAATGAACATGTTTCAGGATTGTTGGAACATGTAGCTTAAGGCTAGTTGAGAAGCTGGTATGTTAGACAGCTCTTAGAATGATAGATGCACAAGTTGAGGGGGAACACATGCTTAGAAGTCTACATGGATCATGTCCCCTCAAGGCTCAGAATCAAATTTGCTTTAACTTTGCTGATGGACAACTGTGCTGATCAAAGTTAGATCAACTATAGAACAACCTATCTGAAGTTCAATTGTGTTGAATGCATCATCAAGACCTAGTCTGCTGAAGCATACAAGATCAGAAGGTTTGTCTAGCAAGTGTGTGTCAGCAACCTTGTACCAGTATTTTGGCAAAGCTATCCCAACTATGCTGATGAGATCAGTTCCACTGAATCAAGTAATGTATGCCTAAGACTCATACATGAAGAGTTCAAGAAAAGGGAAAGAGCCAAGTCATCTGAAGAGCAAGCCAACAGTGCTGATAAGCAAAGTCTGCTGACCTTGATAATCAGAACTGTCCAAGTGATAAGGAAAGTTGTCCTTATCCAAAGACCAATCATCAAAAGTAATGTTCATGTTTGATCAAGTAAATCTTGAAGTCAGACATAGGGAAAAGTGCTACAGAGTCAAGACAAAGCAGTTACAGCCGTTTATTTCCAAATCAAAGGACATGTCACTTTCAAGAAACTGTCTTCCAGTTGCAGAGTTCAAGGAAGACATTTATAGACAATTGAGGTTGTCTTTCCAACGGGCAAATCCTCAATTTTGTCTATAAATACAGAAGTGTGAAGACCATTTGAAGCAATCCAACTACAAGCAACTAATCTGAAGCTACAAGCTCATAAGTGCCTTCAAGCTTTCAAAAAGACTTTCTTAGTCTTCAAACACTTCATTCTAAGCTGAACCTCATTGTATATCCATACAAAGCTTAGAGAGATATCATATCCTTATACACTGAACCTCATTGTAAAGGATATCTCAACATAGTTGGAACCAACATCAATCCTTATACCTTTCCAAAAGAGAGATAGAAGGTTGTTGTAGTAGAAGTGGTAGGAATTGACTGTTGAGAGAAGAACAGTTCAATTCTGAGTTGAGAAGAGGGTACTAGGACTCTGATATCCTAGGGATCAAGGCACCAATGAGTGGTGTGGTTGATCAAGTGCACCTTGGCACTATAAAACAAGTAATTCCAAGTTTGAAGGAATTAATCTGTTAAATCAGGGAAAGTGGATGTAGGAGCTTGAGTCTCTGAACCACTATAAAATGTTGCGTTGATTTACTTTCAAGCACTTACATTCATTCAACACAGCACACAAATTGACCTTTCAAAGATATATAACTAAGACTGTGCAAAACAAGATTTGGACAAGTTCCCTGATTATCTGTGAAACTGTTAAGGAGATTTCAGAACTTAAAAAGGAGTTTAAACTAAAGGTCCAACCACTAATTCGCACATATAACTCCATTAGATAGTTACTCAACTAAGTACTCAATAGTACTTAGTAGTTTGATTATCTATAAAGAGTTAATCATAACAACAGAGTTGTCCAAGACAACCTTGCTGAAGTCTGGTTTGATCAAAGTTTGCAAAAGAATTGTATACAAGTGTATTCCCCCCTATACACTTGTTATATACTCCTTTCAGGACCAACAAGTGGTATCAGAGCAGGGGTTCAAAGACCACTGCTTCTGAAAATCCATTTTGATTTTCAAACACACATTTTTGTGTGGTCACTAAACTGATCTTTTCTGAAATCTTATCTTATATGTATCTAACCCCTTCTTGTTTGAGATATGGCCAACAATCATGTTGTTCCTCATGATGTTGTTCAAGGCATCAACAACATGGCCCCTGATCCAATCAACCATATATCTCATCACAAGCTGCCCATGTTCTCAATTCAGAACTATGACTTCTGGAAAATCAGGATGAGAGCTCATCTTGCTTGCCTCCACACTGATATACTGAGAGTGATTACGAGAGGACCCTTTGTATTCACCCAAACCAATCCCAGAATTACTGAAGCTCAAAGAGCCGATATAAGGGAAGAGATCCCCAAGGATGAAGATGATCTCACCACAGAGGAGAAAAGGAGAGACAATCTAAATTATCTAGCAATGAACACTCTCTACCAAATAATTCCAGATGCAGTAATGGGGAGAGTCTACCAATGCACAACTGCCAAAGAAATTTGGGATACCCTTGCTGAGATGTGTGAGGGTACAGATAAAATCAAGGAAAATAAGCTATAAGTTGCTGTGCAGAAGTTTGAGCAGTTCACATTGGAGCTTGAGGAATCCATTGAAAAATTTGCTGGTAGATTCAAAGATATAATGAATGAAATCAACTCATTGGGCAAGGTGTACTCCAAGAGAGAAGTTGCACTAAAAATCCTAAGGAGTCTCACTCAAAAGTGGGATGTATATTCTGTGATGATGCAGAATACAAAAGATCTCTCCACCATGCCTATGCAACAAATCTTCTCAGAACTCAAAGCTTATGAGTTTGACCTCAATAGGAGAAAGCCTGCTGAGGAATCTTCCTTACCAACCAAAGGAGTGGCCTTTAAAGCCAAAACTGCTGAACCAGAAATGCAGCCCACTCCAAGATCATTCAAGTCAGTCTCTAAGGCTGAAATGAAGGAAGAAATGGCCCTCATGGCTAAGAGGTTTGACAAACTCAACACAAGGTTTGGTAGATATAAGAAATTCTACCAAGACAACAAAGTCAGGAGAAGGTACAACTCTCTTGAAGCCCAGGCTGAGGACAAAAGGCCTGAAGAAAGAAGATCAGAGGACAAGTACCCTGATAGGAGAAAGTCCAGCAGAGCTGAACCCTCATCATCCAGAAGAAGAGATGAAACAAAGAAGGATGATGATGAAGACTTATGCTATAACTGCAAAAAAAAAAAGGGCACTTTCAATATGACTTCCAAGGAAAGGAAGGAGAGACAAGCTAAAAGAGATAAGAAGTTCACCAACAGAAAGGCCATGATGGCTGGTGACGAGTCAGACAGTGCTGAAAGCTTCAATTCTTATGATGATGGACTGTTCTCAAGCAGTGATGATGATGATGTGTGCAACATGGCCATAGAGGATGATGAGGTATCCTCTACTTCTAGCTCACCATCATTTCTATCAAAAAACACTAGTGAAGTCAACCTGAAACTTTCCTTTGGAAAGTTGATGGAAGATTTCACTAGGTGACAAGAATTTCATGACAACTGTGTGAGAGAAAATGAAAGGTTGTCTATTGAACTTACAAAACCTTCTGATTCAGTAAGTGATGTCAAATCTACTAAGTTGTATCAACAAGTCTTGAGAGAACTTGATGAAGCCTCTCTCAGGATAGTTGACCAACAAAAGGAGATTGATGAACAACTGCTAATTCAGAAGAGAAAAGACTTTGAGCTAAAAATTCTTCAAGCTAAATTTGAAAACCTCTCACATGAGTATGACATTCTTAAAACAAGTGAAGAGAGCCTGAAATTAAAGATGTCTTCTTTGAACAAATCCTCTGGAGCAATAAAGGAAATTCAAAGCTCTCTAAGACCTATGGCTCAAAAGAGTGGATTGGGCTTCAATCCATTTGAATCTTCACCTTGTCTTAGTGTTGCTTCAAGAAGTAACACTAAGAGAGTCTTTGTAAGATCAGTGGCACAACAAGCTGAAAATGAAATAATTCAGTCACTGAACAAAGGAAAGGGCAAAATGCATGAGATACCTACTCAAGTGCTTCAGGGAACTAGGCCAATACCTAAGGAAAAGGCCAAAGTCCCTGAGCACAAGAAGAATGTTGTTCAGCAGAGTAGACCCAGTGGAAGGGCAACTCATCTGAACAATATTCAGAGGAGTTATCCAAGGTATGATCAGCCTAGGTCAACTCTACTGAGGAAACCTCAACTGAACAGACTTATGGTCAACTATCCTCAAAGGCAGAATAAAATGAGACAACCAAAACTCTTCATTCCAAAGGGTAATGGTCATAAATATGCCTTTCCTCAAAGACTCCCTCAAGCAGCACAAAGAACTCATAAGTTCAGGAGATATGACAACTCTCTTGAAACTTACAGAGTCAACACTTTCACACACTCTTTCCCAAAGGAATTTAAAGGAAAGACAGTGTCTGTTGATGCTAGAGGAAAACAACTTAGTCACCTTGAATCAATCAGGGTAATTAAGCAAGTTTGGGTTCCTAAAGGTACAGCTAACCTCTCAGGACCCAAAATTCAAAGGGCACCTAAAGCTTGCTAATTGCAGGTACCTATGGGCCACAAGAAGATAAGGAGTATGAGCAAAAAGTCAGCATGGTACCTTGACAGTGGATGTTCAAGGCACATGGCTGGAAACAAAGAACTCCTCACTGAATTTACTGAGAAAGAAGGCCCAAATGTCACCTTTGGAGACAGCTCACAAGCAACTACAAAAGGTTATGGTACCTTGATAATTGGTAATATCAAGGTATCCAATGTATCATATGTGGCTGGTCTCAAGTATAATCTCCTAAGCATAAGTCAATTCTGTGATAAAGGATACAATGTTGAGTTTTTAAGTGGAAAATACTTAATTAAAGATGAAACTCAACAAACTCTACTGACTGGACCTAGGAGAGGAAATGTATATTTTGCTGACTGGGACAAGTCTACTGATGCTGCATGTTTCATTGCCAAAAGCTCTAATGAACAAAGTTGGTTATGGCATAAACGACTAAACCACCTAAACTTTAAATCAATGAACAAGCTTGCCAGAAATGCATTAGTAAAAGGACTACCAAATGAAGTTTTCATTAAGGAGCATGTTTGTAAATCATGCCAAGAAGGAAAACAGATTAAAGCTTCATTCAAAGGAAAACCAGTCATCTCTACTGAAAGGGTACTTGAACTGTTACATATGGACTTATTTGGACCAATTAATCCTGCAAGCATAAATGGTAGAAAATACACATTGGTTGTAGTACATGACTTCTCTAGGTTCAAATGGGTAGTTTTTTCTCCTTAATAAGAAGGAAACACAAGTCAAACTCCCTGAACTGTTAAAGAGACTGTCTAATGAGAAAAGCCTTAATATAATCAAGATAAGATCTGATAAAGGCACTGAGTTCATAAATTCATACATCAATGAGTATTGCACACAAAATGGAATAGCCCATGAAACTTCAGCAGCTAGAACCCCTCAGCAGAATGGGGTTGCAGAAAGAAGAAATAGAACTCTTAAGGAAGCTGCTAGAACCTTAATTGCTGATTCAAACTTACCTAAGAGGTTTTGAGCTGAAGCTATAAACACTGCATGTTATACTCAGAATAGATGCTTGATTACCAAGGGCCAAGGCAAAACCCCTTATGAACTCTGGAAAGGAAGATTGCCTAAAGTATCTTACTTTCACATATTTGGTTGTAAGTGTTTCATTCACAACAATGGGAAAGAACAATTGAAAGCTTTTGATAGCAAAGCTGATGAGGGGATATTTCTTGGATATTCTCAAATCAGTAGAGCTTTCAGAGTCTACAATTGTAAATCCCTAATTGTGGAAGAAACACCCCATGTTGTGTTTGATGAATCTATTCATGAGATCAGGAACAAGAACTTGGATACTGAAGAAATCACACAAAGGGCAACCAGACTGAGCTTAAAAGACAAAGATACTACTTTCATAGATGTTGTCCAGGCCAATCCTCCTGAAATCACTAGACTGGACAACAACCCTGAAGGCAATATTCCTGAGGCAAACCCTACTGAAGTAAATGATGAACTGAATGACCCAATCCCAGTTCATGATCAGGTAACAACTACCAATGAAGAAGCAGACTCTGCTGAGGTAGTTAATGGATCCAATATTCAAGGGGGAAACATAAATGTTGAAAATGCCAATGTCCTTGACATTGAGGATAACACCCCTGAATATGATCGTGAATTAGATCCTGCATTAAACTTTCCTGAATTTTACAATCCTAGTGACTCAACCTTAGTAGAGGACAACTCTACTGAAGGGATCAGGAAATAAGGACTTGGTTATCTAACCATCCTACTGACCTGATACTTGGTGATCCAAGTATAGGAGTCAAAACTAGAAGATTTCATGGTGAAAGTGCTTTGTTTTGTTGTTTCTTATCAGAACAAGAACCAAAGGACATTGATGAAGCTCTTCAAGATACCAATTGGATCACAACAATGCAAGAAGAGCTGAACCAGTTCACAAGGAATCATGTTTGGGAACTGGTTGACAGACCATCACATCAAGATGTTATTGGAACCAAGTGGGTGTTCAAGAACAAGAAAAATGAGAATGATGTGATAGTCAGAAACAAGGCCAGATTGGTGGCCAAAGGCTATTGTCAATCAGAAGGCATTGACTATGATGAGACTTTTGCTCCAGTAGCAAGACTTGAAGCAATAAGGCTATTCCTAGCCTATGCTACCCACAAAAGATTCAAAGTCTATCAAATGGATGTCAAGAGTGCCTTCTTTAATGGAGTTCTGAAATAAGAAGTCTATGTTGAGCAACCACCTGATTTTGAGATTGGAAACCAAGTTTATAGACTGAAGAAAGCTCTATATGGACTCAAGCAAGCTCCAAGAGCTTGGTATGATACATTGTCACAATTCCTTTTGGATCATGGATTTGTCAAAGAAACTGTGGACAGAACTCTATTCAGAATTTGTGAAGGAGATGACATCTTGCTTGTCCAAATATATGTTGATGACATCATACTTGGATCCCCCAATGAAAGGCTTTGTGAAAAGTTCTCAAAGCTCATGCAAAGCAAGTTTGAGATGTCTATGATGGGGATGATGAACTTCTTTTTAGGACTTCAAGTCAAGCAATCAAAAGAAGGAATCTTCATCAACCAAGCTAAGTACACCAGAGAAATGATCAAGAAGTTTGGGTGTGCTACTAGCAAGCCAGTCAGGATCCCTATGAACACTAATTGGAAGATGGATCCTGATGAGAGTGGTGTTCCAACCAACTCTACTTAATATAGAGGAATCATTGGTTCACTCCTCTATCTCACTGCCAGTAGACCTGACATCACCTTTGCAGTAGGTGTATGTGCAAGGTTTCAAGCCAATCCTAAGAAGAGCCATCTAGAGGCTGCTAAGAGGATCTTGAGGTATCTCAAAGGCACTGAAAATATAGGCTTTTGGTACCCTGCTGATGACAATATAGAGTTAACTAGATACTCAAATGCTGATTATGGAGGTTGCAGAATTGATAGGAAGTCCACTTCAGGGACATGTCAATTCTTGGGAAACAGGCTCATCTCTTGGTTCTCAAAGAAGCAAAACACTGTGGCTACCTCCACCACTGAAGCTGAGTATGTTGCAGCTGGAAGTTGTTGTGCTCAAATCCTTTGGTTGAGACAACAACTAAGAGATTATAATGTCAACTCTACTGAAGTACCAATATTCTGTGACAACAACAGTGCAATTGCAATCTCTCAAAATCCAGTATTACACACAAGATGCAAGCATGTGGATATCAAACATCATTTAATTTTAGACCATGTGGAGAAGAAGGACATCAAATTGGTGAAAATCCACACAGATCACCAAAAAACTGATATTTTGACAAAGCCACTTGCTAAAGCAAGATTCTTGGAACTATCAACAGAATTGGGACTTCTTGATCCAGGGAAGTTGGTCAAGTAAGCCCAATGGAGTTAATCAATCAAGGGGGAACTGAAAGTGATCATCAGCAGACTTGGTCAAGTCCACTGAAACTCAGAAGAACTGACCTCAATCTCTTCAGAGAAGTTGAAAAGGACACTTGTCCATGGGAATTCAGGACACTTGTCCACAACAATTCAGGACACTTGTCCACATCATTTCAGGACACTTGTCCATGTGGGGTCAGATAAGCTGTCTTGACTATCACACCAAATCTTGGTCTGATAAGCACCTATTTTGGGTAATCATTGCCTATTTTGATGGCTGTCTCATTCCTCTTAAAGCCATCACCTTTACAAGTATTTAATTTGTCCCTTACCCAAAAAGTCACTTTCAATACATTAAATGCCAAGATTTAACTCTTGTTTGCATTAAAAATTTCAAGCCATGATCTATCTTGAAAACCCCTCAGTCTTAAACAAATATTAACTCCTTCCCACGTTTGAATAAAAACGGTTTCCAACACTGTTCCATTGGTTATTAACCGTTGGATCAAGTTTTGGCCAACTCCACTGAATTCAATCCTGGTCGTTCAAACTTGATTTCCTTCTTTGTAAATCCTTGAATTTCCTTAAGACTTACCTACTGAATGATATACATTCCTTTTGGAATATTCACCAAGTCTTAAGAAGCCCACAACTTCATTTCTTCCCCATGCACTCAAACTCTCTTGAAACCCTAGCTTTCACCTTCTAAAAAACCTCTCAAAGTTTCTTACTGTTTTATCCATGGCACCCAAAGCTAGACCTGAGATGATTGTTGATTTCTCAAACAAGGCTCTTGACCTTGATTTTGCATATCTCAGCAACAAAAATAACCTTATTTTTTAGACAATAGTCTCTTTTGAGAGTGAGGATCCTGAGGTCACCCCCACTCTAAGATGGCTGAGAAGAGTTGGCCTTCAAAAGTTCATGGAAGAAAGGCCTAGTTCTTACCTTGAGAGCTACATGGCAGAATTCTTTGCCTTTCTCAAATGGAGAGGCAAACCAGCTGATGGTGAGGTGGCAACCAGACTATCATATATTGCTGAAGGAGAGGAGGATGAGAGGTTCCATAGAGTCAAATTCTCTGCAGAAGATTCGGATGCATCTTTTGGATTGCCTTTAGAGGGAAGGAATCCAGAATTCTATGGAAATGGACATGAAGGGGAAATAGCTCAAGACTGGTTACTTGTTCCAGGCCCCATCTCCTCCACTCAACACAAAAGGACCCTCTAGACAAAATTCCTCAATCTCTTTGAGGTGGTCACAACGAGCTTGTTAAGCAATACTGGGAGTCTAGAGCAAGTAAGTTCTCCCAGAATCAGAGTTATGGTTGCAGTGATAGATGCAAGTGACAAGGGCATCCAATTTAATTGGAGGGAGTTCATCATGAATGAGATGATGAAGAAGGCAAAATTCAAAGTGAGAGTCCACAACAAGGTGGTATTGGAAGGAAAGCTCAAATACTGCACAAGGGCAAGCCTACTAATTGAGAAGTTTTCACACTACTCTGAGATGCAGACTTTTGCCAAGCCTCTACCAGCCCAGAAAATTATGTTCAGGAAGCTCAGCAAGAAAACTGAACAAAGAAGGATGCAACTGGCCAAACCTGCTGAAGAAGAGGTTGAAAAGAAGCCAAAGTTGAAGAAAAGAACCAAGGCCAGAGCTATAAAGACAAAGAAATTGTCTCAAATTTCTTTAGAAGAAAAGTCAGGAGCATCAACTGAGGTTGATGAAGTAGCTGAAGAGGGAGTGCAAGTGCCTTCTGATTATTCAGAAGAGGTAACAGAAAAGTTCCCTGAAGTGCAGGAGAAGAAGAAGGGAGAGAAAAGGTTCAGGGAAGTTGTCCCTGAAGTTGAAGGGAGTGGGAGCAGTAGAGCTAGCAAGAGAAGGGTCAAGCCTACTGAAAAGATTCTAGAGCTTTAGGAGGAAAAGACTCTCCAAGTTGCTCTAAGGGAGAGTAGGGCAGAGAGTAGAACCAAATCCAAGTCCAGAACCAACTCTTCTGGTTCTGGAACCCCTGAGTCCAAACTCCCTGAAACCCAACATCATGAGCCCAACTCCCCTGATACCCACAAAACCCCTGAAAACCAACCTATCACTACCTAACCAAAAGATATTCTCCAGAAGGAGCTGCAAATAGAGGTGCAATAGATGTGCTAGCTGATCTTGCTATAGATGAGACAAGACTTCAATCTCCACTTGACTCATTCATGCTCAATTATTCCAGATTCCTAGAAGCTGCACTCTTAGAGCCAACTCCCCTGAGCAAAGCCACTTCAGATCCATTATAGCACCCAACCCTTCTGAAGCCAACCCTTCTGAACTCAAGCTTCCTGAAGCTATCATTCAAGCCAATTCCCCCGAACCCAGAGCCAACTCACCTATAACCCAAATTCCCCATTCCAGTGGAGATGAGGAGGAGTATACTTATGAAAGTATGCTCAGAGGTGGAGCAAGAGCTAATGTGGACAGTTTGTACCCACAACTTGCAGAATTTCCAATAATTCAAAAGATGTTCCATGATCTGAGGACATTGGGGATGTTAAAGACAAATCAATCATGGAAATTGCTCAAGTCATCTAAGATAAGGGTGCAAATTGGTGGCAGATAGAGGAAAGCAGACTTCTACACTTTGCTGGAGTAAACAAGACAAGATTCCTCACCGATGAGGATGTTTTTGCAAAGTTGGTAGCTAATAAGATTGCTGAAGAGAAAGAGAGACTTGCTAAGGGAATTAAACACCCTAATAGCAGCTCAAATGACGATGATAGCAAGGATGATCCTTCAAATCCCAAACCCCCTGGTCCCAGCCAACCCTCAACCCAACTCCTAACCTATCATAGAAAGGGCTCTGTTTCATCAGAGGTGTTGACCATAGCTGGTGACACAGCCAAAGATGCATCAACCAATGAAGGTTCATCTGAAACCAAGGCACAGCTTAATGATGTTGAGGCTCCCATCCTAGAAGCTGGTTTGGTTAAGGCCTCATCAGTGTCAGCAGAGTTGGACACTGACCAGCCCTTAATCATTCAGGATGACTCAGTGGCTGCTGAAATAAGCACTGTGATCTCCCAACAACTGCCTTCTTTGAACCCTGTTGAGGGTGGAGAAGTTGCAGGTTTAGGTGAAGGTGTTGAAAAGGAGAATTTAGTGGAAAAACCAGAGGGAGCAGTAGATGAGAGAGATGTTGTAATCACTAAGATAGTGAGTGTACCACCAAATGAGGGTGGAATAAGTGAGGAGGGGCAGGTTATTCTTGAAGTCAAATATGAACTTCAAGAATCCCTTGAGGAGAGGAGGCCTGACCCCATGTGGGAGGAAACTATTTTTGAAGGGAGAAAAGAACAAGTTGAAAATGTGGAGAATACTGATGATGTATCAAAGTCTTATGCAAAAAATATTGAGGGTGATGAGTGTCTATTTCCTAACCCCTTTGATTTGTCTGATATTGCAGGTATTTCATTTGACCAGATTTTTGCAGATGATCTTCTCACTGATACACACATTCAGATTGATTCCAGTTCAGCCCAAGCCATACTTGGAGAGCAGTCAGTTAAGTTAGACTCTTTGGCTCATCAAGTTTAAACTGCTTATGCTGAAACTTCAGGAGCCCTAGATGAGCAAGGTAGAACCTTGGCATCTATTGAAATGAGGCTAACTGGCTCTGAAGATGTGGTGCTACCCACAATTGAGGCAAGGATTAGTGGTGTGGAGTCTGGTTTGCAAACCATCTCCACTGAAGGCCAGAAAGCCAAAATCAGCATGGAATCAATTTCCAAAGATGTCAAGAAGGAGCAAAAACTGCTTAGAGACAACCA
Source organism: Galeopsis tetrahit (assembly GCA_963675135.1). Taxonomy (NCBI): domain Eukaryota; kingdom Viridiplantae; phylum Streptophyta; class Magnoliopsida; order Lamiales; family Lamiaceae; genus Galeopsis; species Galeopsis tetrahit. The sequence goes on from OY776127.1 coordinate 34,980,134, forward strand.
CAAAAACAATGTGAAAGCTCTGAAATTGTTTGTCAAGCAAGCTCTAGGCAAGATAACTGCTATTCAGAGGAAGAGAGCTGAGGAAATGAGGCTGGCTATGGTGAAAGCAGCTTTAGAAAAGTTTTCTCAAGAAGTGATGGCCAAAATTGCTGAGAGTGCAGTGGCCAACCTCACTGGCCTTCTTAAGGCCAACCTTGATGCATCACTCAAGTCCACCATGGAAGCTGTAGCTGAACATAAAATGAAGCCTGTTCTAGCTTTTCTAAGCTTGAGCAGTGACAGGATGCAGAACATCCATGATGAAAATGTCTACCTGCTTGAGGAGATGAAGTCCTTAAATCAAGCCCAATCCCTGATGGCAACTACTATGAGTGAGCTCAAACCTCAATGTTTTGATGTTGCCAAAAAGGGGGAAAGGGAAAGAGCAAGGGCAAAAGGTGTCTTGACCATTGGAGAAGGCAAAGGCAAGGAGAAAGTGCCAGAACCCAAGGGCAAAGAAGAGGCATTTTTGAACCTGGAAGAGCTTGATGAAGAAGAACAACTGGCCATAGCCATGAAAATTTCAATGGCATCAACTCAAGAGGAGAGAGCAAGACTTTAGCAGAGGCCTGGAGGAGAAGTGTCAGGATTGGACAAATCCACTGAAGGAGTCCAGACAAGAGGCCAAATCAAAAAGGCTAAAGTGAACAAGAGGAAAACTGAAACTTTCACAGATTTTCCTAACAGCCTTGATTTACCTCTTGAATTCAGGGTAGAAGAAGAAAATCCTACCTCCAAAAAGGTTAAAACTGCTGAAAAGGCCAAAATTGCTGAAATATCCAAGACTGCTGAAGAAGCCAAGTTTGCTGAGACTGTCAAGTCCACTGAGACTAAATCTGCTGAAGGTTCCAAAGCTACTGAGATCAAAGAAAATGTTGAAGTGCTATTTGAAGAAGGCTTTGGACCTGAGCCAAAGAAGAAGACAATAGTGCTAGACCCATCCAAGCTGTTTATGGAAGGATATGGAAAAGATCCTGAAACTCAACAGAAGCTGGCTATGATGAGAGCTCAGAAAAATATGGATTTAATTGAAGAAGCCAACAGGACAAGAGATAAGAGAAGAGCTGACTTCTAGAAGCCCAGGAGAAAAAGAGCAACATATAACAAGCTGAAGCCACAACTGCTAATAAAGATGGACACCAAATATCCACACTTGGATAAATGGGTTCCAATTCAGTTGAATGACACTTGGGAAGAGGCTACAAAGGAGTTTGTTTATGACTACTATGTCATAGGCAGATGGAATGATGAAGATTTAAACTCCACTTTTACAAAGTTCATGATTGATTATCACAGGGAACTTTACCAACAACTTCTTGCAGCTGCTAACATTGCAAGGATTGAGCTTACTGCCCCCAAGCCAATCATCTATATGCCTCCCTTGAAAGAAGGCTTCATAGACCAATCAAGAATCTTTCAAGAGTTCTTTGAGATTTTAAAGCTGAACAGGATGGTACTAGGACCAAAGGGAACTAATCAAGAGGTCATGGAATTAAAGAAAAGAGTGTGGGCACAGTATGGGATGGTGCCACCTCCTGAAGATAACCTCTGAATTGGCTAAGTCCTCTTGACCCTTACTTATCATAAGTGATGAAATGGATAAGTACTTGGTCTTGGTTGCTATTTTACTGATATGGTCAATTCTGCTGAATTTGCTCAAGCCTGTTGAAACATGTCTTATGCTCTGATGGATATCTATTGCTCTGATACTTTTGCTTAGCTTAGTAATGTTCTGATATCTTAGTATGTAATATCCTTGATTCATGTTCTCATATGTTTGTTTAACTATCATCATGCCTGTAATGATCTATGAATTTATGAATGATAGTTGAACATGTTTATGAATCAAGAAACAGCTTCATATGAACTCAACTTGCCTGACTTAAAATTTATATGCAATCAAAATAGTGATTACACTGACACAGCCTTTTTCAAGAAAATTTGACCTAAGTCACTACTACTGAAGATAAATGTAATAAGTGTAGTCAAGTCACCTTTACATAGATTGTATAGGTTTTGGCATCATCAAAAAGGGGGAAATTGTTGAGAATAAAATGAGTTTTGATTATGATACCAAAACCCCTTAGACATACCAAATAGACAAGTCAGATTAAATGAACATGTTTCAGGATTGTTGGAATATGTAGCTTAAGGCTAGTTGAGAAGCATTTTCAGCTATGAAACTCATCAAAAGTCCACTCCGTAATCTAATGGGAGATCAATTATTGAATGATTGTTTGGTTGCATACATTGAAAAAGATGTCTTTAAAAAAGTCAGTAATGAAGCTATCATGCAACACTTTCAAAAAATGAAGAATCGAAGAAGAATGCTATAATTTAGTTGTATTAAGTTTTTTTTAGAAGTTGATGTAACTACATTTATCATTTTGATTTTATAAATATAAGTAGTAGTTCATGACCTTATTTATTTTAAAATTTCATTTCTAATTTTTTTTACTACTACTACTTGGGCCTCCGGATTCAAAATCTTGGCTCCGTCACTGCGTACAAGGAAGATTTCAGCGTATGGTTTACCAAGCCTACTTTCTTTGTTACAGTAGTAAAACATATCCTTAGGTTTGAGCACCAATCTTGAAAGGTAAGAAAAAAGGACGCACATGGATAGTTATGATAGATCTTAGGCTCTAATTTTATCAAAGATCTTAGGCTTTTAAAGAATTTTTAATTCTTAGCAGACCACATGAACCTTACTACCCAAGACCAAAGGCATTTTAAGGCGAGTTTCTTTATCTTGCAGCCTAAAACCCCAGAGAACTGATGGACATGAGGGGTGTTGGGATATGGTTTGAAACATAATGTATACATGATTTTGATTAAATACCAAACCCTAAAAACCTCTTAGATTTTCTTTAGACAAATTTTTAAGTTAGTTGTCAGGTTAGGGATTGAGCTTATATTTTAGCTAAGGAATGGAGTTTTGAAGACCTAGTCTAAAGGTATTTAGACTATGAAAATCTAGCCTGAAGTGAACGTGTCAAAATCTCAGAATTAATGGATATCTAGCTTGAAGATCCGGATGAAATTAATGTCTTCCATTGGAGAAAGCCAACTTCTATGAAATCATCAATGGTGCACATAGTTATGTGAAGCATTAAATAGAGGAAGTATCAAATAAAGAAGAAATGTTAAAAGCTGAAATCAAGACAATTATGATGTGCATGTTGGGATATCAATATCCCTTATGTTAATTTGTTTTGATAAACCAAATCTACAGTAAAACCTCTCAAAAAGAATACTCTATTAAGGAATAAACTCTCTTTAGGAATAAAAATTCATGATCCCAACTTGGGACCAGTTATAATTTGGAATAAACTCCATATTGTCATAATTCATATTTTTTCAAGTCCCAACATAAAGAAATACACCTCCATTTAGGAATAAATCATAATAATATATATAATTTTACAATAGATTTAAGTTGATTTAAAATACTTGTTCAAGGTTGATTGTGACAATGATTTAATCTTTTGTGTTGTAACCTTATCCTTCAACTTGCGTGTGCGCATTAGCTCGTCCACATGACCACCTTCTTGTTGAACCCAAAACATTTCCAACATGTCGAGTAAGCTTAAAGCTTCTTCACATGAAACTTTTTGTACTCCTATGCTATCATCCTCTGGATTATCATGTACATGTATCTACTAATTATACCATTATATAATATACATGCATTTAAAAAAAAAAAACCTTATAACTCTATTTAGGAATAACCCCCATTTAGGAATATTTTTTTGTGGTCCCAAGGATATGACTATAGAGAGGTTTTACTGTACTTGTAATAGGATAAGTTGTATTGTATAGACAACTTCATTATTCATCTTGTAATAGATAGGTTTTGGTCAACATCAGCCGATGGGGAACCCAACTGATGTAGTGGAGAAGACATGGCAATGCTTAAGTAGAGAAGAGTAGAAGACCTCCTGTAGAAGACCTCTAGTAGAAGCCCTCCATCAGAAGACTTGATTAGAAGACCTAGACAAAAGATACCCAGCAGATACCCTTCAGAAGATACCCACGTAACCCACCAGCAAATACCCATCAACTGAGGTATCAGCTACCAGATGAGGTTTCAGCTACCAGATGAGGTCTCAACTATCAGATGAGGTAATCCGATGTGGAAAATTAGTTGTAGAATATCAATTGATATAGACCCGTTAGGCAACAACTATACAAGCTGACGTGGACCAACAAAAACATGATAACATACGTGCGAATCTGACACAAAAGCTGAAGAATCTTTAAAGTCAAAGATACACTGAATATTACATGGAAATGTAATATTCAGTGTATCAAATCAAAAGATTGTTTTTCCTAATATAGTGAGATTTGATTATCATCATCTAACGGTAATATTTCAAATCCACACTATATATATGGGCTCATTATCATAACTCACATATGTGTGAAGAGATGCAAAAATGGAGCAAATGTTCTTAAGTGTTCATCTTCAAGAACAGCTCAGGAGAACTTCAATGATGAATCAACACACATCATCTTCCAAGTGAGTGATCTCTCATCTAAGCCAGCATTGTCATATATATATCCAATGCTTAGAGATAAATTTTCAATCCTAACATGAGCCTAAAACAAATTGTAAGGGAATTTCTCATCCTATTTGAATCCTTCTTCTATCCTAAACCCTTAGAAGCCAGGGCGAGTTTCTCACACTAAGAACATCAAAGTTACCACTGTAAGAATACTTGTTTTCCCGATAACAAGTAGATCAGTATACACCAAGGTGAGTGTATCTTGATCAAAAGTCTTCTCTTGGGATTATAAATTTAGCAAAGTCATCTTCTCTTGGGACGTTAAAGTTATCAAGGAATATAATATCATGATGAGTCGTGAGAGTGGACGTAGGACAAGTTGGTCCAATTCGCTATAAATCTATGTGTTATTTAATACTTTTACATGCATATTTACATAACATATGTTTAATAAGAAAAAGCTTTGTATCAGCTGATACTCTATCAGCTGATATTGTATTCTGTTTGATATTCGAAAGTTCATCATCAGCTGATACCATAAAAATGTGTTTATGCATGAGAAGTAAAAAAAATTATTAACAAGTAGACGAGTATAATTTTTAAAATGGGCACACTAAAATTTTGCACGCTTCTCTATCAGGTGATACAATCAGTAAACTAGTTAGTTCTTGACTCCTAACAAATTAGCTAACCAAGTCATCTGCTGGAGATGGCCGTTTTATTACACTCTCAAAACACTCGTCTCATTTATACCCCCTGGGTAGGGACCATCAATTGGTATCAGAACAGTGTTTTCAAAAGACTGTTGCTTTAAATATCGTTTTACTTTCAAAAGATAATTTGCATAAATTTTATTTTTAATTGGTCGCTTGAATAGATTCCCCCCCCCCCCTTTTTTTTTTTAAAAACTGCTTTCTGCATGCATATTATTTTCATAAAATCGTACTTGCATGTTCTTGGATCTTTGTGTTCAGAACAGGTCAACAGCTAAGGGGGAACATCAACTCAACTAAGTTCCAGCCCTATCTAAATTTACACGCGTATGAGCAAGAGAAGAAGATTAAGGTGATTTAGTTGTTATAAGACCTGAAGACAAGAAAGCTTCATTGGAAGTTGTCTGTTCTGCATGTAGATACCCATCAGCTGAGGTATCAACTACCAGATGAGGTATCAACTACTAGATGAGGTTTCAGCTACCAGATGAGGTTTCAGCAACCAGATGAAGTTTCAACTACCAGATGAGGTCTCAGCTATCAAATGAGGTAATCCGCTGTGGAAAATCAGTTGTAGAATATCAGATGATATAGATCCGTTAGATAACAACTATATAAGCTGACGTGGACCAACAGAAACGCGACAACAGACGTACGTATTTGCCACAAAAGCTTGAGAATCTTTATAGTCAAAGATATACTGAATATTACAAGGAAATGCAATATTCAGAGTATCAAATCAAAAGATTGTTTTTCCTAAAGTAGTGGGATTTGATTACCATCATCCAACGATAATATTTCAAATCCACACTATATATATGAGCTCATTATCATAACTCACATGTGTGTGAAGAGATGCAAAAGTGGAGCAAATGTGCTTAAGTGTTCATCTTCAAGAACAACTCAGGAGAACTTCAATGATGAATCAACACGCATCATCTTCCATGTGAGTGATTACTCATCTAAGCCAGTATTGTCATATATATATATCCAAAGCTTAGAGAGAAATTCCCAATCCTAGCATGAGTCTAAAACAAATTGTAAGGGAAATTCTCATCCTACTCGAATCCTTCTTCTATCCTAAACCCTTAAAAGACAGGGCGAATTTCTCACACTAAGAACATCAAAGTCACCACTGTAAGAGTACTTGTTCTCCCGATAACAAGTACATCCGTATACACCAAGGCGAGTGTATCTTGATCAAAAGTCTTCTCTTAAGACTATAAAGTTAGCAAGGCGTCTTTTCTTGTGACGTTAAAGTTAGCAAGGAATATAATATCCCGATGAGTCGTGAGAGTGGACGTAGGACAAGTTGGTTTGAACCACTATAAATCTATGTGTTATTTACTGCTTTAGTATGCATATTTACATAGTATATGTTTAATAATAAAAGGTTTTGTATCAGCTGATATTGTATTCTGTTTGATATTTAAAAGTTCATCGTCAGCTGACACCAAGTCAGTTGATACCTTAAAAATGTGTTTATGCAAGAGAAGTAAAAAAAAATTATTAACTAGTTGTTGGTCCTGAAAGGAGTATGACACAAGTGTATTGGGGGGGGGGGGGATGCACTTGTGTATTCAAATTCTTTTATTTTAAAACAACCAGGCTATCAGGAGAGTTGTCTAGTCAACTTATCTGAGTATGTATAACTTTGATTAGATTAGCAAACTACTTAGAACTATGAAGTAATCAGTTGAATAACTATTTAAGTAAGTTATATGTGCGGAATTATGGTTGGCCCTTTATATTTAAACTCCTTTAAGTTCTGAAAAACTTTCTTCACACTCAACAGTTTCAGGGGACTTGTCCTAAATTTGTTTTGCACAGTTTATGGAATATAGCTTTTGAAGATCAACTTTGTGTGCAGTGTATGAATGTGTTAGTTGTATGAAATAGCAGTAAGTAAATAACACAGTGGTTTATAGTGGTTCAGAGACTCAAGCTCCTACATCCACTTCCCTGATTTAACATGATAATTCCTTCACTTGGAATTAACTTGTTTTATAGTGCTAAGGTGCACTGATCAACCACACTACTCCTTAGTGCCTTGATCCCTAGGAATTCTGAGTCCTAGTGCTCACTCAACTCGAACTAAACTGTTCTTCACTTGATTGTTCTAGTTCTCACACTTCTACAACAACACTTCTAACTTTCCTTGAAAGGTTTAAGTGTTGAGGTTGGTTCCAACTAGGTGAGATATCCTTTACAATGAAGTTTTGTATAAGGGTATGTTGGTCCTGAAAGGAGTATATAAAAGGTGTATGGGGGGGGGGGGGAATACACTTGTATGCAAATCTTTTCTAAACTTTAACCGAACTGGTTTCAGCAAGGTTGTCCTGAACAACTCTTCTGAGATGAATAACTCTTTAGAGATAATCAAACTACTAAGTATTATTGAGTACTTAGTTAAATAACTATCTAAGGGAGTTATATGTGCAGAATTGGTGGTTGACCCTTTAGTTTAAACTACTTTTAAGTTCTGAAATCTCCTTAACACTTAAACTGTTTTCAGGGAACTTGTCCAAAACAATTTTGCACAGTCTTGAATATATGTCTTTGATAGGTCAGTTTGTGTGCAGTGTTGATGTGTGTTGTATGAATGTGAATTCTTGAAAGTAAATCAACACAAGAGTTATAGTGGTTCAGAGACTCAAGCTCCTACATCCACTTTCCCTGATTTAACAGGATAATTCCTTCACTCTTGGAATTACTTGTTTTAGAGTGACGAGGTACACTTGATCAACCACACCACTCCTTGGTGCCTTGATCCCTAGGATATCAGAGTCCTAGTACCCTTTCTCAACTCAGAATTGCACTGTTCTTCTCTCAACGGTGAATTCCTTACACTTCTACTACAACAACCTTCTATCTCACTTTTGGTAAGGTATAAGGGTTGAGGTTTGGTTCCAACTAGGTTGATATATCCTTTACAATGAGCTCAGTGTAAAAGGATAGGATATCTCTCTAAGCTTGTATGGATATACAATGAAGTATAGCTTAGATGAAGTGTTTCTGGAAACTATGAATGTTCTAAGAAAGCTTGAAGGCTTTGAGTTTCTTCAGCAATGTAGATCCTAGTTGGATGACTTCAAATGGTTTCCACACTTCTGTATTTATAGAACAATTTGAGAATTTGCCCGTTGGAGAGACAGCCTCAAATTGCCTATTTTAGTCTTCCTTGAACTCTGCAAATGGAAGACAGTTTCTTTGAAAGTGACATGTCCTTAATTTGGGAAGTAAACGACTGTGAGCATTTTGTCTTGACTTTGAAGCACTCTTCCCAATGTCTGACTTCAAGATTCACTTGATCAAACATGGACATCACTTCTGATGATTGGTCCTACAACATTCCTTATCACTTGAACAGTTCTGCTTATCACTTTCAGCAAAATTGCTTATCAGCAATGTTGGCTTTTGCTCTTCAGACGACTTGGCTCTTTCTCTTTCCATGTATATCTCTTGATGGTCTTTGAGCATTCATGACTTCATATCAGTAGTCTTGACGTTATCAGCACAGTTGGGTTTGTCTTAAAACTGTTTTGGTTCAATTGTGCTGAGACATTTCTGCTGAACAAAACTTCTGAATCTTGACATATGCTTCAGTAGACTTGGTCTTGATGATGCATTCTATTCCATTGATCTTCAGATAGGTTGTACCACAACTAAGCTGACTTGACCAACACAGTTGTCCATCAGCAGACTTAAGGTCAATTTGATTCTGAGCCTTGAGGGGACTTGATTCTTGTAGTCTTCTAGGCATGTGTTTCCCCTCAACTTGTGCATATAATATACTAAGAGCTGCCTAACATTTCAGCTTCTCAACTAGCCTTATAACTACATGTTCCAACATTCCTGAAACATGTTCATTTAAATATGACTTACCTATTTAGCATGTCTAAAGGGGTTTTGGTATCTTAATCAAAACTTCTCATTTTATTCCCAACAATTTCCCCCTTTTTGATGATGCCAAAACCTATACAGTCTATGCAAAGGTGACTTGACTACACTTATTACATTTATCTTCAGTAGATGTGACTAAGGTCAAATTTCCTGAAAGAAGTATGTTAGTGTAATCACTGTTTGATTGCATATAGGTTTAAGTCAGGCAAGTTGAGACAATGAGATGTTATCTCTTGATTCATAGAAGTTTCAACTATCATTTATAAAATCATAGATCATTAAAAGCATGATGATACTTAAATAAACCTATCAAAGCATGAATTAGAGAAATTACATATCATTTGATCAGAGCAAAAACTAACTAAGAAAACATATGATCAAAGCAAGTGGGAAAGCATGTGATCAGCAGACTTTGAACATTTTCAGCAGAGATGACCAAATCAACAATATCAGCAGCCAAGAGCAAGTACTCATCCAATTCAGCACTTAAGGCAATTAAGGATTAAGAGGACTTAGCTAGTTTCAGAGATTGTCTTCAGGAGGTGGCACCATTCCATACTGTGCCCAGACCCTCTTCTTCAGCTCTATAGCCTCTTGGTTTGTTCCCTTAGGCCCAAGCACCATCCTATTCAGCTTCAGGATTTCAAAGAACTCTTGGAAAATCTGTGATTAGTCAATGAAGCCATCTTTCTTGGGAAGCATGTAGATGATTGGCTTAGGGGCATTGAACTCAATTCTTGCCATGTCTGTTGCTGCAAGAAGCTGTTGATATAGTTCCCTATGATAGTCAATCATAAACTGAGTAAAGGTGGAGTTGGGATCTTCTTCATTCCATCTGCCTATGACATAGTAATCATAAATAGATTCCCTCTTAGCCTCTTCCCAGTTGTCATTCAGCTGGATTGGAACCCATTTATCCATGTGTGGATATTTGGTGTCCATCTGGATCAGCAGCTGAGGCTTTAGCTTGTTGTATGTGGCTTCATTGGCTTCTGGAAATCTGCTCTTCTTTTATCTCTGGCCCTGTTTTCTTCCATCATTTGGTCCATCTTCTCTTGGGCTCTCATCATGGCCAATTTTTGCTGAGTTTCAGCATCTTTGCCATAGCCTTCTTCAAAAAGCTTTGATGGACCATTAGCCAGCACTGTGCTCTTCTTCTTTGGTTCTTCTCCAAAACCTTCTTCAAATAGTACTTCAACATTTTCTTTAACTTCAGCAGTCTTGGCAGGTTCAGTAGATTTGACAATCTCAGCAGATTTGTCTCCTTCAGCATTCTTGACCTTTTCAGCAGTTTTGACTTTCTTGGAGGTGGGCACTCCTTCCTCTATACTGAACTCAGCAGGGAGTTCTAGGTTGTTGGGAAAATCTGTAAATGTTTCAGCCTTCCTTTTCTTTCCCTTTGCCTTCTTGATTTGCCCTCTAGTCTGGACACCTTCAGCAGATTTGTCCAATCCTGACACTTCTCCTCCAGGCCTTTGCTGAAGTCTTGCTCCTTCTTCTTGAGCTGATGCTACTAAATTTTTCAAAGCAATTGCTAGTTGCTCATATTCATCCAAATCTTCCAAATTTTGGACTGCTTTTTCTTTTCCTTTTACTTCAGGATCTTTGTCTTTTCCCTTACTTCCCTCACCAATAGTCAAGGCTCCTTTTGCCCTTGCTCTTTCTCTTTCCCCCTTTTTGGCAGCATCAAAACATTGGGGTTTGAGTTCACTCATGGTGGTAGCCATTAGGGACTGAGCCAGATTCAATGACTTCATCTCCTCAAGCAGATATACATTTTCATCATGTATGTTCTGCATTCTGTCACTGCTCAAGCTTAGAAAAGCTAGAACAGGCTTCATTTTCTGCTCTACAACCTCCTCCATAGTTGTTTTAATGGATGCATCAAGGCTTGCCTTCAGGAAGTCAGTGAGGTTGGCCACTGCAGATTCAGCAATCTTGGCCATCACTTCCTGAGTAAACTTCTCTGAAGCTGCTTTGACCATAGCCAGCCTTATTTCCTCTGCTCTTCTCTTTTGAAGTGCAGTCTTCCTTCCTATAACTTGCTTTACAACCGGTTTCAGGGCCTTCACATTCTTGTTGTGATTGTCTCTGAGCAATTTATGATCTTTCTTGACTTTCTTTATGAAGGATTCCATACTGGTCTTGGCTTTTTGGACTTCAGTGGAGATGGTTTGCAAACCAGATTCAACTCCACTGATTCTTGCCTCAATAGTGGGCAGCACTACTTCTTCTGAGCCAGTTAACCTCATCTCCACTGAGTCCTTCCTTGCTCATCTAAAGCTTCTGAGGTTTCAGCATGGGCAGATTCCAGTTGATGGGTCAAGATGTCCAACTTTGCTGACTGCTCTCCGAGGATGGCTTGAGCTGAACTTGAGTCAACTTGAATATGGGCATCTGTAAGAAAATCATCTGCAAAAATCTGATCAAATGTAACACCTGCAATGTCAGAAAGATCAAACTTGTTAGGAAATAAACACTCAGCACCCTCAAATTCTTTTTCATAAGACTCTGATACATCAGGAGTCTTCTTCTCATTTTCAACTAGTTCTTTTCTTCTTTCAATAACAATGTCCTCACACTCAAGTTCAGGCCTCCTCTCCTCAAGGGTTTCTTGAAGTTCAGATTTGACTTCAAGAATAACCTGCCCCTCCTCATTTATACCACCCTCATTTTGTGGTACACTCACTATCTTAGTTATTATGACATCTCTCTCATCCTCTACTCCCTCTGATTTTTCAGCTAATATATCCTTTTAAACTCCATCACTTAATCCTGCAGCTTCTTCACCCTCAACAGGGTTCAAAGAAGGCAGTTGTTGGGAGATCACAGTGCTTGGTTCTAAAGCCACTGAGTCATCCTGAATGGTTAAGAGCTGGTCAGTGTCCAACTCTCCTGACACTGATGAGGTCTTAATCAAACCAGCTTCTAATTGGATAGCCTCAGCATCATTAAGTTGTGCCTTGGGTTCAGAAGAACCTTCATTGGCAGATGCATCTTTGGCTGTGTTGCCATCTTTGGTCAACACCTCTGAAGATACATAGCCCTTCCTATGGTAGGTTAGGTAGTGGATTGTTGTCTGTTTGGGACCAGGGGGGTTGGGATCTGTGGGATCATGGGAGTCATCATCATTAGAACTGCTATCAGGGTGCTTGATCCCTTTGTCAATTCTACCCTTCTCTTCAGCAATTTTATTTGCCACCAACTTTGTAAAGACTTCCTCTTAGCCAGGAATCTTGTCTTGTTCACTCCTGCAAAGTGTAGCAGCCTACTCTATTCAATTTGCCACCAGTTTGCACCCTTGTCTTGAATTACTTGGGCAATCTCCATGATGGTTTTGTCCTTCACATCAACTAGAGTTCTCAAATTATGGAATTGCCCCTGAAGTCTTGGAAATTCAGCAAATTTAGGGTACAAACTATCTACAGTAGCTCTGGCTCCACCTCTGAGCATACCTTCATAGGTATACTCCTCCTCATCTCCAGTAGATTGGGGACTTTGGGCTATAGGGGAGTTGGCTCTGGGTTCAGTAGGGTTGGGTTCAGAAGGGTTAGGTTCAGCAATGGTTTCTTTAGTTTCTTTTGAGAGAAATAGTTCTGAAGTGGTTTTGCTCAGGGGGGGTTGGCTCAAATAGTGCAGCTTCTAAGAACCTTGAGTAATTTAGCATGGATGAGTCAAGTGGTGACAACAGCCTTGACTCATCAACTTGCCTGACTTAAACTTATATGCAATCAAACAGTGATTACACTAACATACTTCTTTCAGGAAATTTGACCTTAGTCACATCTACTAAAGATAAATGTAATAAGTGTAGTCAAGTAACCTTTGCATAGACTATATAGGTTTTGGCATCATCAAAAAGGGGGAAATTGTTGGGAATAAAATGAGAAGTTTTGATTAAGATACAAAAACTTCTTATTTTATTCCCAACAGGGTAGGATATCTCTCTAAGCTTGATTGATATACAATGAGATTCAGCTTAGATATGTAATGAAGTGTTTAGGAAACTAATAATGACGTATTCTTGTTAGAGCTTGAAAGCTTGAATGCTAGAGAGCTTGTAGTTTCCTTGACTAGTTGGATGCTTTCAATGGTTTCCAAACTTCAGTATTTATAAAGCAAAGTGAGGATATGTCCGTTGGAGAGACAACCTCAAATTGTCTATTTCCATCTTCTTTAGACTTTGCATCTTGAGGACAAAATCTGTGATAGTGACATGTCTTCATCTTGGGAAGTACACGGCTAGAGTTCTTTGTCTTGACTTGTTTGCACTCTTCCCAATGTCTTAGTTGCATATTCAGTAGTCAACATAGAAGACATTCTTCCTGATCTTTGAATCATGATTAAGGACAACATTCATTATCATCAGGACAGATTTGTGCTCACACTTATCTCTTCAGCTGATTTGGCTTATCAGCAGTGTTGGCTTAGCATCTTCAGTTGAGTTGGCTTCTCATCTTCACCAAATCAAACTTAAGTTATGCTTTGATCCATAGTCTTCATATCAGTGAAGTTGACTCCATCAGCATAGTTGTCTCTTGACTTAGACTGTATTTGTACTCTTCTGATTTGTGTGTTGATTTACTTTGCTGGTCTTCTCTTCTGATCTTGATAGAGTTCATGTCAGTAGATTTGGTTCAATGGTTGTGATCTTCTTTAAGCTTGAACTATCAGAAGGTTTGACTCTTCTGATCTAGTCTTCTGATTTTGCTATCAGTAGTGTTTAACTCATCTAATCATGTCTTATCAGCAGGGTTGAAGTCTTCTGATTCTGAGCCTAAGGGAACTTGATTTATGTGATCTTCTAGGCTTGTGTTCCCCCTCAACTTATGTATCTTAACATCTATAAGCTGCCTAACACATCAGCTGTTCGACTAACCTGATCTATATGTTCCAATAATCCTGAAACATACTTAGTAAATTTGACTTATCTATCTTGGCATATCATCAGGGGTTTTGGTATCTTAATCAAAATCTCATTTTATTCCCAACACTTGTAGACGAGTTAAACTTTCAAATGGGCACACTACAATTCCACACTCTTCTCTATCAGCTGATACAATCAGCAGACTAGTTAGTTCTAGACTCCTAACGAATTAGCTGACCAAGTCATCTGCTGGAGATAGCCGTTTTATTACACTCCCAAAACACTCGTCTGATTTATACCTCCTAGGTAGGGACCATTAGTGCAACCTAGTATTTTGGAAAAAGACGGATTTAAAACGTTGTCATACTTAGAATGAAGGTCAATCAAAAGAAGACACATGACACTGTAACTAACATATTCTCAATGAAGGAATGAAAATTCAGAATCTTACCACTTTACATGTACAAATTGCATGCAAGTTCCTGAACTATTTGAAAGTTCAAATTAATTTATGGATTACAAACTATCTCTTCCAACAATTAGTTTGTGTGAAGTTTAAGTACTAAGAGTAGAGAAATTTAGAAAAGTTGTTTGAAATCTTTGAGAATAAGAAAAAGAAGAAGAGTGTTGGAAAAATGGATGTTGGAGTATTGAGGCTCATAACTACTATATATCTTATGTTATTTTACATTATGCACATTTACATACTTGTTATTTACTTAATCTTACATGCTCAAACTTGCTTACTTAACATATTTATATTATGCATACCCGTGTGCATATTAATTTGATCTTTTAAAGAGAACGATAAGATAGTTAAAAACAAAGCTAGATTGATAGTTAAGGGATACTCGCAGTTAGAAGGGATTAACTACGATGAAACTTTTGCTCTAATCGCTAGATTTGAAGCCATTCAACAGTTTCTAGCTTACACAACGTTCATGATCAGATTCAAGGTATACCAAATGGACGTGAAGAACGCTTTCTTAAACAGAGTACTTATGAAATAAGTTTATGTCGAACAACTTTCAGGCTTTGAAAAAGGAAACCAAGTATATCATTTAAGGAAGGCACTTATGGCCTCACGTAGACACCACATGCATGGTATGATATATATATATACCTTTTCTCAATTTCTTCTTGAGAATGGATTAACCAAAGGTAAGGGGAATCGAACTTTGTTTAGAATCCAAGACGGAGATGAGATCCTATTGGTTCATATATATATATGGATGTTATTATCTTCAACTCACCTAATTAGTTGTTGTGCAACAAGTTCTCGAAGTTGATTTAAGAAAAATTCAAGATGTCCATGATAGGTGAGATGAATTATTTCCTTGGATTTCAAGTCAAACAAAGCCCAGAAGGCGTCTTCATTAATTAGGCGAAGTATACAGGGAATATAAATCAGTCAGATTAGTCGATCAAATAGGATCACAAGGATGACTTCTTTTAAAATGGAACCTGATCAAGATGGAAAGCATATAAATCAGTCAGATTATCACGCTTTAATTGGTTCATTATTATATCTTGACAGCCAACCGTTCAGATATTACCTTTGCAGTAGGCGTATGTGTCAAATTTTAAACTAATTAGAAGCACAACCATTTGGAAGCAGCTAAGAGGATATTAAAGTACTTGAAGGTATTATCAGTATGAGTTTATGGTACCCAACTAATGACAACATTGAACTCATTGGTTACTCAGACTCTGACTATAGAGGTTGTCGAATAGATATGAAACCTACTTCGGGCACCTGTCAATTTCTTGGGATCGGGAGTAAGCTAATTTCATGGTTTAGCAAGAAACAAACATTAGTTGCAACAACAACTAATTAAGGAAGTTGAGTACATGGCAGTTGGTAATTGTTCTCAACTGTTGTGGCTAAGTCAACAACTGAAGGATTATAATGTAATTACCAAGGAAGTACCAATATTTTGTGATAGCATAAGCGTTATTGCAAAAACCCAAAATCCATGGTATTTCTAGGTTGCATGCCAAATTCTCTCTTAAAAACTTTGGATTTGTTACTATTTTCTTATTTGGAGGCCCACTCCATCCTCCGTAACTCTTAGCCAAACGAAGTATATTAAAGATCTTATGAAGAAAACTAATCTTGATAAGAGTTCCTCTTGTCCCACTCCTTTATGCCATAGTAAAAAACTATCCTCTCCTTTGTTTGGTAAACTCTTTTTATATGGAAGTGTCATTGGTACATTACAATACCCTACTCTCACTCGTTAACAAACTTTCTCATGAATTCTTGAATGCTCCCACACAAAATCATTGGAAGGCTTGTAAACGCGTGTTTCCATATCTTAAGGGTAAACTAACAATTGTTGTACTTTTTCTTCTCATTTCTGATTTGAGGATTCAAGGGTTTGCGGATGCTGACTATGCCTCTAGTTTAGATGATCGTCGAAGCACTTCCAGTTTCTGTCTCAAAATTGGTGACAACATGATATCTTAGAGCTCACGAAAAAATGTGGTAGCAAGGAGTAGCACTAAGGCAGAGTACAGGTCTTTGGCCTTAGCTACCACTAATATTCTCTAGCTTCATATGTTGTTTCAGGATCTTACTCTTCCTCTGCAGCGGCCATCATACCTTTGGTGTGACAATCGCTTTTAGCCCGGTGTTTCACTCACCGGCTGATTTCCTAACCAAGCAACTTATATTCAATAAGTTTTGATTGAGTGCCAACCGGCTGATTTCCTAACCAAGCCTGCTAATTAATCCAGCTTGTTTTGCTCTGCTCCGCCCCCCACTTCTTGGACTTGGTTCAATGGGAGGTCCACTTTCTTCGGGGTGTATTGAAGTTAATATAATACACGTACTGCATGCATGATGCATGTGGTACATAACTCAGTCCAGCAAGGTGGTTAGCAGTTGGATACATAGACATAGATGGCAATTACCATTTTAATATCACTATTTTAATTGCCAGATTATTTATATTCAAATATTTTCATATCAATAAAGTTTAAGTTTCTCTTTTTCAATAGTTACAACTGAATATGGAAGTTTATGCAAGCCATACACTGATACTCATTCCTTAAACGACAAAATTCACCACTACAAAAAAGGTCTGATTTTGATACTGAAATTTTGAGACGGATATTCAATCTGTTTCTAATAGGTACAAATTATATACGAATTTGTTAAAAAATCGAGATTCAAAACCCAAAATAAAACCGTCTCTCATTATAAACGTATTATATACAATTTTTATTTTTGAGAGTTTTAAATACGGATTAGATACGGATATCACTGTCTCTAATCAGTCAAAGTTTTCTTCCCACCATAAAACGAGTTAAAGTGGTGCACGAAATTTGAATTTTTGATTTGATACGGAATTTGTCCGTCTCTAATCGGTATCTAATTAGTCAAATGGTAAAATTAAATAAAAAATAAAATTCAAACCTTTTTAATTTTTTTTAATTTAATTATTATTTACTATTTAATAATATACCCTCTCTGTCCACCAAAAGTATGTTCACTTTCATTATTCGTCTATCCACCAAAAGTATGCTTATCTCCTTTTATGCAAACAATAACTTTATTTTTACCTCACAACAACTCTTCAACACCCTTACTTTATCTATTTTTTCTTAAAGTATGTGCCCAACCAAAGAGGTATGGTTTTCATGGACGGAGGGAGTAATAATATCCTTTTAATTTAAAATAAATAAAAATATTTAGTTATAAAATGACATATATATCTAGAATTTTCAAATAGGTCGGACCGGGCTAGGTTTGGCCCGCTGGCCCTGAAAATGACCAGTTGGGGATATATGTTTCCTTGGAATTGGGTCTGGTCCAGACTAGGTCAAGTTGGGGCGAGTTGTGCCCAACCAAAGAGGCATGGTTTTTATTAGAGAATATAATAGAATAATATATTATAGGAATAGTATAATGTATTATAAGAATAGTATAATATATTATAGGTAGCAATCTTTTATTTATGGTTTATATTTATTTCCTTGTTTATCTATTTCCTTGTATATCTCTTGTAATCCCTATATATAGTGGACCACTCTTATCATCTTATTAACGGTGATTGAATATAATTCTCACATGGTATCAGCCTAATACACTGAAACCCTTCTCTTCTCCTCCCTATTTTTCCGGCGTCTCCGACGGCTTGTATCCCCCGTCGCCGCCTTGCCCCTTCCCCTTTCTTCTCAATTTTTCAACGTCTCCGACGGGCTGGTATCCCCCGTCGCCGCCTTGCTCCTTCCCCTTTCTTCTCAATTTTTCGGCGTACTCGACGAGCAGGTCTCCCTCGTCGTCGCCATGTTTATCTCGAACGAGCTGGTCTCCCTCGTTTCCTCCTTTGGCCGCTTTTAGCCGCCACCGATGAGCTGGTATCCCTCGTCCCCCTCTTCTTCTCGAACGAGCTGGTCTCCCTTGTTCCCTCTCTCGACCGCTTTTAGCCGTTGATTAGGTGTGAGATTGCTCGTTTTTGTGCTCATTATTGCTATGTTATCGTAGCATTTTGATGTGATTTTGGTCATAATTGTTAGAAATTGTGCTACTAACCTTGTTGTCAAGAAATGTGTTCAAAGTGTAGGAAACGAGGTGAAATAGTCCATTTTAAGGGAAAACGAGCATTGGTGGATGGAAGTTGAAGTTCGATTGGAGGACGAGCAAGGAAAGCCAAGAAAAAATGTTTGAAAAGTCCAAGTAGCATAAGTCACTCGGCCGGCCAAGTGGTATCACACTGGCGGCCGAGTGAGAGAAAAATTACAAAAAGTTTCTGGAATGACCATGTCACTCGGCCCGCCGAGTGATATCACACTGGCGTCCGAGGCACTCACACTGGCGGCCGTTTGGCATCTGGAACCATTTTTGGTTCTGGAAGTCCCTCTCACTCGGTTGACCGAGTCAACTCTCGTCTTTCGGGGGTTTTCACAAATTTTGAAGAACTTCAAGGACCAAAGTGCTAATTTCATCTCACACACTCTTGGAAGCTTTAAATAGCTTCAAAACTCAATTTGTAAAGGATCTTTGGCCTCATTTATTACAACTCTTAAACCCTAGTTCATCTTAACCCCCATTTCACATTTATTGCTCATTTAATCCATAGTTTAGCTTACAGATAGAGTACTTAGCATAGGTTTTTGAAGAAGAAGGCTCCACACTTTTGTAATAGCTAGGTATTTTGAAGAAACAACAAGGTGACTTCAAACCATTCTCTCATTTTCTATATAATTCCATATTTAATGTTTATCTTGATTTCTTTTGATGTTTTAGCCATGGGTGTTTCTCAAAACACCATGTGCTAAGTTTATTTATGCTTTGGGTGTTCTAAAACCATGTGAATATTAAGTTTGGAATTGCTTGAGCTTTGTTATTGTTGATGTTAGGTTTCTTGCTTCTTTTATTGGGTATTAGTGGTACTTTGTGTGTTAACTTCTATTAATCCGTATTTAGATGCATGTTTAGCGTAGACGAGAGTTACAAGGACATGTTTACATATATGGTGTGAGTTGTTGGTATGCAAATTTGTTAGTTATACTTTTAATTCGTCGAGAGAGAGTTAATCGTATTAGAACCCCATTAAAGGACATTAATTACTTGAATGGTTGTTTGAGTAGTTAGTGAGGATTAGGAAGAAAACCTTATTACCGGGTTTGAGAACACCTTAGAATTAAGGCTATATTACCCGAGGGGAAATGGTTATCGTCCTAGCATTTAGGTGCTCTTAGCAAGTCGTAATTGAAGCAATAACAAAGTAAAAACAATTCATCTCCATTTCACTAGGTAGAGAACACCTAAAGCATTCTCTCACCCTTGCACTTCTTAGAATTATATTCGTAGTTGTTCTTTGTTTTAATTTTGTTGATTTATTGTTTTATTAGCAATTTTCTTTGCTAAGTTGTGATAGTTTCTCTTATTGGTGTTTTTCTCACTTTTAGTAGTATAAATAATTTGTTAGTTTATAGGGTGGTATTTGGTTTAATTTCTTGCATCTTGGTAGTAAGTTAGCTTAATTTTAGAAATCCAAAACCGAGCCCGTAGTTACATTAGTTATGCCGACACAAAACTCTAGGGATCCATTGCACAAACCCACCTCCTAGGTCGATACTACTTGGTCGAATACTTCCTTTACTACTATGAACCCTTATGCTTGAGGGGAAGTAGATAGTCAACCTATAGTGACCAAAAATTTTGTTCAAGTCAATTGCGCCGCTGCCGGGGAGGCGACGTAGTGCTATAAGTGGGACTTAGAGTTAGTTGAATACTAGTGCTAGCTACAATTACTTGCTTTATTTTGATTTTATTTTTGTTTCAAGAATTTGATATTTGCAATTTTCCATTGGTGCATGTTAACAAGAGCACGTGGTGGATAAGTTGAACCTATCAATCTTGAGATTGAAGCCACCGCAAGAAGGAATCGAGCTATAAATCGAAGAATGGCGAAGAATAGACAAAATCAACCTCTGGGTGTCGTGGTAGATGATGAAAGTGATGAGACCAATACCCAAGAAAATCTCCAAGTTGAACATCAAGGAGATGTTCAAATACAAGGCGGAGGAGGAAAAGGCCACTATGGTGGACAACCTCAAGGGTATCCCCCTAATATCCAACAAGGAGGGTATCCCCAAGGCTATCCACCAGATCCGTATCCACATTATCCTCAAGGGTATTATCCCCACCCTTATCCATACCATCCACCCCAAGGTGCATTCCCTCAAGAAGTACACGCTCCACCTCCACCGGAAAGACAAGAACCTCGTCCTCCAATACAACATGGGAGGCCCATGAGAGAGTACTTTGAGCCTCAACAAAGGGAATATTATGATTGGTGGTTAGCAAGGCCAAATGTGGAGGCCAACAATTTTGAGATTAGTGCTTCTTTGTTGAGAATGCTTAGAGAGAAGAAATTTGAAGGGAGGACCGAGGAAGGCTTTGAAGAAGATCCAAAGGAGCACTTGGCTCAATTTTTTGAGATAGCCGATACACTCAAACAAAACGGTGTGTCCGAAGATGCAAAGAAATTGAGGCTATTTCCTTTCACACTTTCCGGAAAATCAAAAGCATGGTTGCAAACAAGCATTCCGGCGGGAGAGGTGAGAACTTGGGAAGAATTGAAGAAGAGATTTTTATTGAAGTACTACCCTCCTTCCAAAACAATGGAAGCAAAGCAAAATATCCCTCCATTTAAACAAGGAACTAATGAGAGCCTCAAAGAAGCATGGGAAAGGTTTACCAACCTACTCATAACTTGCCCTCAACATGGTTTTCCATTGGAGCAAACGACTAGTTAGCTCTTTTGTGGCTTGAGAGAAGAAGACCAACAACATTTAGATGTTTGTGCCGGAGGGTCTATATGGTTGAAGTCCGCGGAAGAGATCAAGGAAATAATGGAGGGGATAGCAAACAATGCTTTTAAAATGAGGATTGATAGAGGAGGAAGGCATCGCGTTGCTCAAGTTAATGTGGTGGACGCTATGAAAACAATGATCACCACGTTAATTGAGAAGGTGAATGCTCTTTCGTCTAATCAACCAAGTGAAAGCCCATTACCAATGGTTCAAGGAGAGCTTCCGATGAATCAAATGGAAGATGTGAACTACATGGGTCGGCCCCAATATCAAGGAAACCATCAACAAAACTTTCCAGGTGGTCGCCCATATCAAGCTCCTCAACAAAACCGCTTTCAAGGTGGTCAATCCTCAACATTCCATCCCAATCAAGGGCAACAAATGCAAGGAGGACCATCCACCTCATTTCAAGGAAATCAAAATTTTTGAAGGCATGATAACTTGGCTTACTCTAACCCAAAAGGTGCAATGCAATATCCACCCGGATTTGATCCCGGGGCGAAGCTTCCTAGTGGAGAAGGAAAATCCTCAACCGATGAGCTCCTTGCACTCATCATGAAAAAGATAGATGCAAGTGATAAGAGGATGGAAGCGAGTGACAAGAGGATGGAAGCAATTGAATTTCAACTTGGGCAATTGACTACTTCGATTGGGTCTCAACAAACCAAGGGAAAATTTCCCTCAACAACCGAAGTAAACCCCAAGGAGCATTGCAAGGCAATAGAGCTTAGAAGTGGCACCCAATATGAGGGTCCATCCATGCCCACTCAACCGGGAGAAGAAGAGGTCAAGGAAAAATGTGAAATTGAAGAAGAATGTGAAGAGGTAGAGGTGGGAAGAGCCGAAGATGAGGAAGAGATTGGGATGGAGTCAAAAGAGAAAAAGAAAGTTGAGGGTGAAGAAAGAATACCAAAGCGGAAAAAGATGAAGGAGAAGAAGATTAATGAAGAAAAGAGCATACCATGTGATGAGTGGGGGGTACCAAAGACAATGGTACCATTCCCTCAAAGATTCATGAAGAAGAAGTTGGATGAAAAATTTGCTAAGTTTCTTGAAGTCTTCAAAAAACTTCACATTAATATTCCATTTTCCGATGCTTTAGAGCAAATGCCCCACTATGCCAAATTCCTCAAAGATTTGATCCCCAAGAAAAGACAGATTGATGAACCCGAGATTGTCAAGTTCAACAAGGCATGTAGTGCTATGCTACAAAAGAACATGCCACAAAAGATGAAGGATCCGGGTAGTTTTGTCATCATGTGTGATATTGGCAATGGGATCAAGAAGAATGCTCTTTGTGATTTGGGGGCTAGCATTAACTTGATGCCCCTATCTTTGTTTGAAAAGCTCGAAAGGGGGGAGTTGAAGCCCACTTCTATTGCACTTCAACTTGCCGATCGATCAATCACAATTGCCAAGGGCATGGTTGAGGATATTCTTGTTAGAGTGGACAAGTTTGTATTTTCCGCCGACTTTGTGGTGCTAGAAATGGAGGAAGATGAACAAGTGCCTATAATTCTTGGGAGACCATTTTTGGCAACGGCGGGAGTCGAGCTTGATGTTGGGAGAGGAGAGATAACATTGAAAGTTGGGAAAGAAGAAGTGAATATATCGATGTACGATGCTATGAAGCATCCCATGGATGTGGAACAATTGAACTTCGTCGATATTGTGGACTTATGTGTCCAAGAATCTTTGGAAGACCCCTCATACTCTCTTTTCTTTGATGATTTAAATGATATTGATTCTCATTCATATTTTTCCTCTACTTATGAAAGTTTCAATTTTGACTTTGATAATAGGGAACAAATGGAGATTGAGGAAACTTTAGAGATCAAACATGGGAATTTCACTCTACCACCCTTGTTGAAGTCGGAGGAAGGAGAGCCTAAAGTGGAGGAGAAGAAAGAAGGCCTCAAACCACTTCCCGAGCACTTAAAGTATGCCTACCTAGGAGAAAACGAGAAGAATCCGGTAATTGTATCATCTTCTCTTGCATCACATGAATTAGATAGGCTACTAGAAGTGCTACGTAAGCACAAATCGGCCATCGGTTGGTCGATTGAGGATTTGAAGGGCATTAATCCATCAATTTGCATGCATAGGATCCGTCTAGAAAAATATAGGAAGCCTATAGTCCAACCCCAAAGGAGAGTGAACCCTATTATCCAAGAGGTTATTAGGAAAGAAGTCATAAAATTTCTAGATTCGGGTATGATATTTCCTATTTCGGATAGTCCATGGGTGTCACCTTTACATGTTGTATCTAAGAAAGGGGGGATGACGGTTGTAAAAGGTGAGGGAGATGAGCTAATAACTATGAGAGTCGCCACGGGGTGGCGTGTGTGTGTTGATTATCGTGAATTGAATAAAGCTACTTGCAAGGATCATTTTCCCTTACCATTTATGGACCAAATGCTTGATAGGTTATGAGGTTTTTCACACTATTGTTTTCTTGATGGTTATTCGGGTTACAATCAAATCATGATTGCACCGAAAGACCAAGAAAAGACCACTTTCACATGCATGTATGGTACATTTGCATGGAGGCGTATGCCTTTTGGGTTGTGTAATGCACCCGCTACTTTTCAACGTTGCATGATGTCAATTTTTCATGGTTTTATTGAACGTATCATGGAGGTTTTTATGGATGATTTCTCTGTCTTTGGAGAGTCATTCGAATCTTGTTTGACTAACCTTGATATTGTTTTGCAAAGGTGTGAGGACACTAACTTAGTGTTGAATTGGGAAAAGTGTCACTTTATGGTGAATGAAGGAATTGTGTTGGGCCATCATGTGTCATCCAAGGGGCTCCAAGTTGATAGAGCGAAGGTGGTGGCAATTGAAAAGTTACCTCCACCATCGAATGAGAAGGGCATTCGGTCATTTCTTGGCCATGCGGGTTTCTACCGCCGATTTATCAAAGATTTTTCTAAACTCTCTAAACCCTTATCTCATTTGTTGGAAAAGGATGCTCCTTTTGATTTTACTAATGAGTGTCTTGAAGCTTTTAGGAAACTCAAGGAGTCTTTGGTGAGTTCACCCATCCTTGTGACACCAAATTGGGAGGAGCCGTTCGTGTTGATGTGTGATGCGAGTGACTATGCTATGGGGGTTGTTATGGGGCAAATGAGGGAAAAGAGATTTCATGCCATATACTATGCCTCAAAAACATTCAACACTGCACAAGCGAATTACACTACAACCGAGAACGAGCTCTTAGCGGTTGTATATGCTTTTGACAAGTTCCGCCCTTACCTTGTGGGAGCTAGAACCGTTGTCTACACCGATCATGCGGCGATTCGCTATTTGATGAACAAAAAGGATGCCAAACCGAGGCTCATTCGGTGGGTCCTTTTGCTTCAAGAATTTGACATAGAGGTGAGAGACAAGAAAGGAAGTGAGAACGTCATAGCCGATCATCTCTCAAGGATGGAGCAAAATGAAGAGCAAAAGCAAGATGTGGTTGAGGTTAAGTAAAGCTTTCCCGATGAAAGCTTATTGATGATCGACACTATACCGGTGATGGGAGTGAAAAGAGACATCCCATGGTATGCCGACTTTGTCAACTTTTTGGCAAGTGGAATGATCCCCGAAGATTTGGGTCCCTATGAAAGAAAGAAGTTCAACAAGGAAGTGAAAAGCTACATATGGGATGAGCCGTTTCTTTTCAAGAGAGGGGTTGATTCGGTGCTTCGGAGATGTGTTCCTCAAGAGGAATGGGAGGACATAATCAAGCATTGTCACTCTCTTCCTTGTGGGGGACATTTTGGTACATCAAAGACGGGCATGAAAATTCTCCAAGCCGGGTTTTATTGGCCAACAATCTTCAACGATTGTCAAACATTCATCCGAGGATGTGATCGTTGCCAAAGAATGGGGGGAATAACAAAGAGGGATGAGATGCCTTTAAACATGTTCATTGAAGTTGAGCTATTTGACGTTTGGGGCATTGATTTCATGGGGCCGTTTCCTCCATCATGTGGGTACACCTACATTCTTGTTGGTGTTGACTATGTTTCTAAGTGGATCGAAGTTATTCCAACCAAGATGAGTGACGCAAGAGTGGTGATTCAATTCTTGAAGAAGAATATCTTCACTCGATTTGGAGTTCCAAGAGCTTTGATAAGTGATGGGGGGAGTCATTTTGTGAACAAAGTGATGGCTAATCTTCTAACCAAATATAATGTGAAGCACATGGTGTCAACCGCCTATCACCCTCAAACAAATGGTTTAGCGGAGGTGTCCAATCGTCAAATCAAGCAAATCCTTGAGAAAACGGTCAACACCACTAGAAAGGATTGGGCAATGAAGTTGGATTATGCTTTGTGGGCATATCGAACGGCATACAAAACTCCATTGGATATGTCCCCATACCAAATTGTTTTTGGGAAATCTTGTCACTTACCCGTGGAACTAGAGCACCGTGCTTATTGGGAAATCAAGAAGTTGAACTTCGATTGTGACTTGGTTGGAGAGAAGAGGTTGCTCCAATTAAGTGAGCTTGAAGAGTTTCGAGAACATGCCTATGAGAATTCTAAGATTTTCAAGGAAAAGACAAAGAAATGGCATGATGCTCGTCTCAAAAAGAAGGAGTTCGAAGAAGGGGATGAGTTGCTCGTGTTCAATTCTCGTTTGAAGTTGTTTGCTGGAAAGTTGAAGTCAAAGTGGAGTGGTCCGTTTGTGGTGAAAAATGTGTTTCCTAGTGGATTTCTCGAGTTACAAAGCAAGGATGGGAGTCGCTTCACCGTGAACGGTCATCGTGTGAAACTCTACTTCAATCTGTGTCAAAAAGATGGTGGAGGTACAAAGTCTCTTGAAGAGACTTGAACTCGAAAGATTTCCGTCAGGCATAGGACGTTAAACCTAGCGCTAAATGGGAGGCAACCCATTCGTTTATTGCTTTCTTTTCGTTTTTCATTTTAGTTAGTTTTGTGCTTTTTGACCTTTTTGGTTTAGTTTTGTTTAGTAGGTTGAGGTATGATGTTGGTGCTTAATGGAGCTTGGACATGAACTCTTGATGGAGGAGAAAGGATAAAAAGAAGAAGATGGAATGGTGTATGGTGCAAACTCAAAGGTAAACACTCATTTCCAAACTTAGATTTGC
Source organism: Galeopsis tetrahit (assembly GCA_963675135.1). Lineage (NCBI taxonomy): Eukaryota > Viridiplantae > Streptophyta > Magnoliopsida > Lamiales > Lamiaceae > Galeopsis > Galeopsis tetrahit. The sequence goes on from OY776127.1 coordinate 35,006,600, forward strand.
TTAGCAAAGTCTAAGTTTGGGGGGGGGGGGTGTGGTCGTTTTTACAATTTTATTTGCACCGTTCTACATTCGTCTATTGCTTGATGATTTGGTTTGATATGGAAAATGTTGATGATATCGAGCTTTGAATCGCTTTGAGAGTTACATCGCATGTTTTACATGAATTTTGGGGCAAATTTTTTGTGAATTGAAGTTTTGTGGTGTTTGAGTATTGCTATGTTGTAGTGTATCGATTTGTTGTAGGATTTTTGGGGGTAAACATTGAAAATAAAAAGAAGGGGTAAAAAATGGTGGAAGCAGAACTCAAACGGCCGTCCGTGTGGTCCAAATGGGCGGCCGAGTGAGATCTGTTGGTGGATGAGGTACTGGAAGCAGAAAGAAAACGGTCGACCAAGGCATATCACTCGGCCGACCGAGGGACCTCTGGTCAAGGGAGACCCACTGGAATGGCACATCACTCGGTCGACCGAGGAAATTCACCCTGGCGGTCGAGTGACATCTGGACGCGAGCAACACACTGGAACAAGGCGAGACTCGGCCAATCGAGGCACACCAATCGGTCGACCGAGGCACTTCTGGAGACACGCCAGGTAAGTTTTCTTTAAAAAAATTCTCGGGTCGACCTGACCCAAAAGCCCGACCCACTCGTTTTTCACTCATTAAACCCTACTCTTCTTCACTTTTTCACACACAACACACACTTTTACCCCAAAAACCTCACACACACTCTTGCCCCCTCTCAATTCTCTCTTCAATTTCTTACAACAACTTCAAGGAATCACTCCCCAAAGTATGTAAACTCTTCCCCCTCTTTAATTTTGCAAGAATAAGCATGATATTGTAGATTTTAAGGCTATTCTTGTGTGATTTTAAGGAGGTGACGAAAATTTTAAAACATGGTGGGTTTCTTGATTTCTTGCAAATTTCTTTCATGAGTTGTGCTTATTGGTGATTATTGATGATGGGTAACTCATATCTATGCTTAATTTGTGCTATTAGTGTATGATTGGTGAGAATTTAGGCTAGAAATTGAAGGAATGTTTGCAAGAATGGTGAACTTGGGAATATTTATGAACTTTTGTGTAACTCTTGAGCATGTGATATTGTAGTCTTCTGAATGTGTTTTATTGGAGAGATTCATGCTAGGATAGAGTTAACATTCGTGATAGCAAGGTGTTTTGTGCTTTAATTTCTTGTGAAAACTTTGACCAACACCTTGTAAGCATTATTGTTGTTGAAGAAGGGAGTTCATTGAGAGAAAAATAAATGTCTATTGTTGAAGAGGTGAGATGTGAACTTGAACATGGTGGATGCATATGAACTTAAATGCTAAGGAACTCTTGTGAATGATGAATTTAAATGGAAACTTTTGTGCACATTCTCATGAGTTTTTATTCTTTTGGTTGTAGAAAATGGCAAACAATGATGGACCAAGCTCTCAGGAGATGAATGAATGGCTCGAATGGCATCTCTATAAGTTGTGTGGCACCTATCCATCCCACTTTGGAATTGATCTAGGAGAGAGAGGAGAGATGCTAGCCGACAACTTCGTAATGGTGTCTCGTATGAACTTCCACCCTACGAAGTACATCGATGACAACTGTATGGTCCACATGGGGATCAAAGAAGATGTGGATGGGCTATTTGCTGCGATTGGATCGACGAACTTCTTACAAATTCAGAAGCCGTCCTATACTGAGCTTATGGTGGAGTTCTTAACCACCGTTGACATGGACTTTGACAGGCAACATGTACCTAGAAGGATCACTTTCCGTTTGGGGAATGTTGACAGAAGCTTAACGGTACAAGAGCTGAATGAACTTTTTCAAGTTCCCAACAGTGCCGACAACAGGGTCTATTTGTGGATTAGGAGTTTCAATGCTCAAGATTTTTGGGTGAAATTGGCTCGACAAGACAGAGACGACGTTCCAATCTATAACTCGAGTAGCTCTAAGGCATCTCTTATTCGAAGTCCAGTCTTCCGTTACATTCAGAGGGTGTTAGCGAACTCGGTCTTCGCGAGATACGAGGTTGGGGTTGTGAGAAAGGATGAGTTATATGTCATAAAATGCATGGTGGATGGTAAACCCGTGAATATGGCCGCCTACCTCATGGCACAATTGGCCCGGCAGACTAGATCAAAGGTCAGGTACTCCCAAGTGGGTGGATTTATTACCCACATTGCTGAGCATTTCGGATTAGTGCCTAGGGAGATGTATGTCCCCATTGATGGAGACTCCAAGCTTGATCTTGGAGTGATGATTCAAATGAAAATACTAAAGATGGTCAGGGGTACGTATTGTCTGAGACTTGATGAAGACACCCTCTTCCCTTTGCCTAATCCGGAACTGACTAGCTTGAGGAGACGGAGGTACGGTTCATGGGATTTGCTATCCAGCGCCCACCGTGTTTGGATAGATAACTTTGATGCTGGAAATCCCATCAACCCCGAGAATGTTGGAGGAGTCCCCATGCATGTCGATGAGCAGGAAGAGCCTCAAGGGCCCCAAGAGCAAGAAGGAGGTAGTCCATGGCGGGCAGCTCCGGATCAAAGAGGGAATATTTCCCATACTTATGAAAGAAGGGACAGGGAGCTTGAGTCACTTAGGGCTTGTATGGAGCAGTTGGGTATAGCGAGTCGTGAAGATAGAGCTTGGAGAGCAAACGTGGACACTTGCCTAGCCAGCATGGAAACTCACTACGCGAGTATTGATGCACAACTCCTCGAGATGAACAACATGTTCCGCCCCCATTTTGAGTGGCTCGCCCAACAAGGCTACTACAACCCACCTCAACCACCTCAATGACGCCTCGAAACTCCGAAGATGGTGTGGTATAAGTGTCCTAATTTTCTCTCATTTTCGGTGTGTTCATGTTTATGTCTGTAGCATTTTGTTAATTGTACCTTTGGATCTTTGTTTTGGTTTCTTGTATTTTGGATATTTTTGTGGATTTTTGTTGATGGGGATGTTTTTCTTTTGATATTTTGTTTGGATGGATGTTAGGGAATTTTATTTTATGTGATGGTGGATTTTTGGAGAATTTGTGGATGGATGCATGAGTTTACTATAATTGATCTTGTGATGTTTGTTGGTGATTGAGAAATTAATGCATGTATGACTCTATCAATTGATTGCATTTTGTGTGAAGGGCTAGGCTTAGGAAAACACTTGAGTTACCACATTTAGCCGGTGAGATTTGAGCCTTTTGAATCGAAATATCATTCCGGTTCGATTTTTCTTGAGTGAGTCATCCACGAATTATGCATGCTAGAACTTGCTCTTTGACTTGTTTGAAACTTGATTTAGGAGGAAATTGTCAAAAATGATAGGAGGCATTTCTTTGAATTTGAGTAACTTGGCCAAATAAATCCCACCAAACGATACATTTTCGTAGTTAGCCCCGTTGAGCCGTAAAACCAATTTTCTTTGGCAAGCTACAAAATGTCACCATGAAACCACTTTTTTTTTTTTTTAGCCTAATTGTCCTTATCATTTGTAGAGCTTCAATGTTGGTTTACATGGTGAAGGGATTGAAGTGAGTGGATTTGTTTTGATCAAAGTGAATTCAAGAGAAAAGAAAAGGGTTAAAAAGAAAAAGAAAAAGAAGAGCTAATGAACTTGTGCTTAATGTGAAAAATAAAAGGGAAACAAAAAGTCCCAAAAGCTCAAATCACAAAAGTGAAGAGAAATGGTTCCAAAATGTTGTGAAAAGAAGGAAAAAGGGGTGAAGTTCATTTTGAGTGAAAAGAAAAGAAAGAGAGCAAGTGTTGTGTGAGAATTGAATGAAAAATGAGAGAAATACAACATTTGTTGCTCTACAAGTTGAATAAGTCACTAATTCTAAATTTATCCCACCCCTTCCAAAGAGCCTACATTACAACCTTTGAAAGACCTCTTTGATTGACAATCGATGCCTAAATAATTGGTAGAGAATTGAGTTGAAAAGCAAGCCCATGGTCTTTGTGTTTTTCGTGGATTGACATTTGAGAGCTTACATGCCTAATATACACTTGTGTGTTGAGAGAAACACTTCTTGAGAGAGTGGTGAATCAAGTGTGTTGAATTTGTCTTAGCTCGGATCACATTTTGTCTTGAAAGTGGTAGAGAAATTGCATGTGTTGATGAACCATTCATTGGAGATATTGTTTGATCATGCCTACTATGCATTGTATCCATTCACAAATCCTTCACAATCACCCTCCTTTGGTTTCTTTTTCTTTGCTTGGGGACAAGCAAATCTCTAAGTTTGGGGGGGTTGATTGGGTGTGAGATTGCTCGTTTTTGTGCTCATTATTGCTATGTGTTGGGAATAAAATGAGATATGTTTTGATTCAATACCAAAACCCCCTGAGACATGCCTAAGTCTAAGATGATTATGTTCTAAGCATATTAGAACATATAGAATAAGGCTAGATGAGGAACTGATATGTTAGGCAGCTCTTAGTTGTTTAGATGCACAATTTGAGGGAGAACATATGCTTTGAAGACTAACAAGAACAAGTCCCCTTAAGGCTCAAATTCTGGAACAATCACTAAGTCTATTGAAGGCCAAGTATGCTGATCAGGAGAGTTGTCCAGAAGAGTTGCCTCAGCAGAATTACACAAGAACAAATGTTCTGAAGTTTAAAGGTCAACTATGCTGAAGAGATGAAGACAACTATACCCTAAAAGCCTTCAAAGAATGATGTTAAGATCAATTCCAAGTGAAGCAAAGGGAAAAGAGCCAAGTCATCTGAAAAGAGCAAGCCAACTATGCTGATAAGCAAGTCTGCTAATAGTGATAAGCAGAGTTGTCCATTTGATAAGGAATGTTGTCCTATCATTGGAGCAACCTTCAGAAGCCATGTCCAAGTCTTAAACAACTGAATTTTAAAGTCAAACATTGGGAAGAGTACCAAAGAATGAAGACAAAGTCTAAACAGCCGTTTATTTTCCAAATAAGGACATGTCACTATCAAGAATCTGTCTTCCAGTTTTGAAGAACTCAAGGAAGACATTTATAGCAATTTGGGGCTGCCTCTCCAACGGGCAAATCCTCAATTTTGTCTATAAATAAGGAAGTGTGAAGACCATTTGAAGCATCCATTCTACATCCAACTGAACAAGCATTCTGAAGCTTCAAAAAGTCATAAGACATTCTTAGTCTTGAAACATTTCTTCTAAGCTGAATTCATTGTATATCCATACAAGCTTAGAGAGATATCCTAATCCTTATACACTGATCTTCATTGTAAAGGATATCTCATTAGTTGGAACCTTACTTTAACCCTTACCCTTTTCAAGTGAGAAAGTGAGAAGGTTGTAGTAGTAGAAGTGGTAGGAGCTGACTGTTGAGAGAAGAACAGTTCAGTTCTGAGTTTAGAAGAGTGTACTAGGACTCTAGACATCCTAGGGATCAATTCACCAAGGAGTGGTGTTCTTGATCAAGTGCACCTTGGCACTATAAAACAAGTTAATTCCAAGAGTGAAGGAATTAATCTGTTAAATCAGGGAAAGTGGATGTAGGAGCTTGAGTCTCTGAACCACTATAAACTCTTGTGTTGATTTACTTTCAAAGTACTTTCATACATTCAACACTACACACAAAACTGATCTTTCAAAGGACATATATTCAAAGACTGTGCAAAAACTGAATTGGACAAGTTCCCTGAAAACTGGATTGTATTGCTTAAAGTGATTTCAGAACTTAAAGGAGTTTAAACTAAAGGGCCAACCATTAATTCCGCACTTATAACCAACTTAGATAGTCTTTCAACTAAGTACTGAATAGTACTTAGTAGCTTGGTTATCTTTGAAAAAGGTTATACATCTTCAGTAGAGTTGTCCAAGACAATCTTGTTGAACTCTGGTTTGATCAAGTTTGAAAATAATTTTCTTACAAGTGTATTCCCCCCCCCCATACACTTGTTATATACTCCTTACAGGACCAACAAGTGGTATCACAGCAGGGGTTCAAGGACCACTGTTTCTGAAAATCCATCTTGATTTTCAAAATCACATATTTGGTGTGGTCACTGAACTGATCTATCTGAAATCCTATTATTTGACTAACATCTTATTCTTGAGCTATGGCCAACAACAATGCTGTTCCTAATGATGTTGTTCAAGGAATCAACAATATGGCCACCAATCCAGTCAACCATATATCACATCACAAGTTGCCCATGTTCTCAATTGAGAACTATGACTTCTGGAAGATCAGAATGAGAGCTCATCTTGCATCTCTTCATACTGACATGCTGAGAGTGATAAAAAGAGGACCCTATATGTTCACTCAAATGAACCCCAGATTAACTGAAGATCAAAGAGCTGACATAAGGGAAGAGATCCCTAAAGATGAAGATGATTTCACTGCTGAAGAGAAAAGAAAAGATAACTTGAATTATCTTGCAATGAATACTCTCTATCAAACAATTCCAGATGCAATCATGGGAAGAGTTTACCACTGCACAACAGCCAAAGAAATTTGGGATACCCTTGCTGAAATGTGTGAGGGTACTGAAAAGATAAAGGAGAACAAGCTCCAAGTGGCTGTGCAGAAGTTTGAACAGTTCTCAATGGAGCCAGATGAGTCCATTGACAAGTTTGCTGGTAGATTCACTGATGTGATGAATGAAATCAACTTCTTGGGCAAGGTGTACTCCAGGAGAGAAGTTGGATTGAAAATCCTGAGAAGTCTCACTCAAAAGTGGGATGTATATGCTGTAATGATGCAGAACACCAAGGATCTCTCCTCCATGCCCATGCAACAAATCTTCTCAGAACTAAAAGCATATGAGTTTGACCTCAACAGAAGAAAGCCAGAAGAGGAATCTTCTCTACCAACCAAGGGAGTGGCATTTAAAGCCAAAGCTGCTGAACCAGAAATGCAGTCCACTCCAAGATCATCAAAGTCAGTCTCTAAGGCTGAAATGAAGGAAGAGATGGCCCTCATGGCTAGAAGGTTTGACAAACTCAATTCAAGGTTTGGTAGATACAAGAAATTCTACCAAGACAACAAATTTAGGAGAAGGTACAACTCTCCTAAAGATCAGGCTGAGGACAAAAAGCCTGAAGAGAAAAGATCAGAGGACAAGTACTCTGATAGGAGAAGGTCCAGTAGAGCTGACCCTTCATCATCTAAAAGAAGAGATGAATCCAAGAAGGATGATGATGAAGACCTGTGCTATAAATGCAAGAAGAAAGGGCACTTCCAGTATGACTGCCCTGAATTGAGCTCTAAAGAAAGAAGAGAAAGGCAAGCAAAAAGAGACAGAAAGTTCACCAATAGGAAGGCCATGATGGCTGGTGAAGAATCTGATAATGCTGAAAGTTTCAACTCTTCTGATGGACTATTCTCAAACAGTGATGATGATGATGATGTGTGCAATATGGCCATTGAGGATGATGAGGTATCCTCCACTTCTAGCTCACCATCATTTCTATCACAGAACACTAGTGAAGTCAACTTGAAACTTTCCTTTGGGAAGTTGATTGAAGATTTCACTAGGCTGCAAGAATTTCATGACAACTGTGTGAGAGAAAATGAAAGACTTTCAATTGAGCTTTCAAAACCTGCTGAGACAGTAGTTGACATTAAATCTACTGAGTTGTACCAACAAGTTTTGAGAGAGCTTGAGGAAGCAAATCTCAGGATAGTTGACCAACAAGGACAGATTGATGCTCAATTACTTACTCAGAAGAGAAAAGAGTTTGAATTAAAAATTCTTCAAGCAAAATTTGAAAACCTCTCACATGAGTATGACATTCTCAAATCAAGTGAAGAGAGCCTGAAATTAAAGATGTCTGCTTTGAACAAATCCTCTAGAGCAATAGAGGAAATTCAAAGTTATCAAAGACCTATGGCTCAAAGAAGTGGATTAGGTTTTGATCCATTTGAATCTTCACCTTGTCTTAGTGTTGCTTCAACAAGTAACACTAAGAAAATCTTTGTCAAATCAGTGGCACAACAAGCTGAAAATGAAATAATACTGCCACTGAACAAAGGAAAGGGCAAAATGGATAATTTACCTACTCAAGTACTTCAGGAGACTAGGCTCAAACCTAAGGAAATGGCCAAAGTTCCTGAACACAAATGGAAGGGCAACTCTACTGAACAATGTTCAGAGGAGTTATCCAAGGTATAATCAGTCAAGGCCAACTTTTCTGAGAAAGCCTCAGCTGAATAGACATAAGGACAACCATCCTCAAAGGCAAAATAAAATGTGACAACCAAAACCCTTCATGCCAAAGGTTAATTGTCATAAAAAGGCATTTCCTCAAAGATTTCATCAAGATACACAAAGAACTCATAAGTTCAGGAGATTTGACAACTCTCCTGAAACTTACAAAGTTAATACTTTCACACACACCTTCCCAAAGGTATTTAAGGGAAAGGCTGTGTGTGTTGATGCACAAGGAAAACAACTTAGCCACCTTGAATCAATCAGGGTAATCAGGCAAGTTTGGGTTCCTAAAGGTACAGCTAACCTCTCAGGACCCAAAATTCAAAGGGTACCTAAGACTTGCTAATTGCAGGTACCTATGGGCCACAAGAAGAGGAGCATGAGCAAAAAGTCAGCATGGTACCTTGACAGTGGATGTTCAAGGCACATGACTGGAAACAAGGAACTCCTCACTGATTTTATTGAAAAAGAAGGCCCAAATGTCACTTTTAGAGACAGCTCACAAGCAACAACAAAAGGGTATGGTAATTTGATGATTGGTAATATCAAAGTATCCAATGTATCTTATGTAGCTGGTCTCAAATATAATCTCCTAAGTATCAGTCAATTCTGTGATAAAGGTTTCAATGTTGAGTTTTCAAGTGGAAAATGTTTAATCAAAGATAAGACTCAACAAACTCTATTGACTGGAACTAGGAAAGGAAATGTGTATTTTGCAGACTGGGACAAGTCTACTGATGCTGCATGTTTCATTGCTAAGAGCACTAGTGAACAAAGTTGGTTATGGCATAAGAGGCTAAACCACCTGAACTTTAAATCAATGAACAAACTTGCTAGGAATGCATTAGTTAAAGGATTGCCTAATGAGGTTTTCATTAAAGAGCATGTTTGCAAACCATGCCAAGAAGGAAAACAGATTAAAGCCTTATTCAAGGGAAAACCAGTCATCTCTACTGAAAGGGTACTTGAACTTTTACATATGGACCTATTTGGACCAATTACCCCTGCAAGTATTAATGGTAGAAAATACATATTGGTAGTAGTAGATGACTTCTCTAGATTCACATGGGTAGTATTTCTCCTTAATAAGAAGGAAACGCAAGTCAAACTGCCTGAACTTTTAAAAAGACTGTCAAATGAGAAAAGCCTTAATATAATCAAGATAAGATCTAATAAAGACACTGAGTTCATAAATTCATACATCAATTAGTATTGCACATTAAATGGAATAGCTCATGAAACCTCAGCAGCTAGAACGCCTCAACAAAATAGAGTTGCAGAAAGAAGGAATAGAACTCTAAAAGAAGCTGCAAGAACCTTAATTGTTGATTCAAATCTACCTAAGAGGTTTTGAGCTGAAGCTATAAATACTGCATGCCATACTCAAAATAGGTGTTTGATTACTAAGGGGCAAGGCAAAACCCCCTATGAACTTTGGAAAGGAAGAATGCCTAAAGTGTCATACTTTCACATATTTGGTTGTAAGTGCTTCATTCACAATAATGGGAAAGAACTGTTGAACGCCTTTGATAGCAAAGCTGATGAGGGAGTATTTCTTTGATACTCTCAAATCAGTAGAGGTTTCAGAGTCTACAACAAGAAAACCCTAGTTGTGGAGGAAACACCTCATGTTGTGTTTGATGAATCTATTCATGAGTTCAGGAATGAGAACTTGGAATCAGAAGAAATCACACAGAGGACAACCAGACTGAGCCTAAAGGACAAGGACACTAAATTCATAAATATTGTCCAAGCCAATCTCCCTGAAATTGTTTCACTGGACAACAATCTTGAAGGCAACACTCCTGAAGCAAACCCCACTGAAGGAAATGGTGAACTGAATGATCCAATCCTAGTTCACACTCAGGTAACAACTACCAATGAAGAAGCAGGCTCTGCTGAGGTAGTTAATGGATCTAATATTCCAGGGGGAACCATAAATGTTGAAACTACCAATGTCCCTGACATTGAGAACAATATCCCTGAATATGATCCTGAATTAGATCCTGCATTCAATTATCCTAAATTTTATAACACTGGTGACTCAACTTCAATAGAGGACAACTCTACTGAAGGGATCAGAAAAAGAAGGACTTGGTTATCTGACCATCCTACTAATCTGATACTTGGTGATCCAAGTATAGGAGTCGAAACCAGAAGTTTTCATGGTGAAAGTGCCCTGTTTTGTTGTTTCTTATCAGAACAGGAACCAAAAGACATTGATGAAGCACTTCAAGATGCAAACTGGATCACAGCAATGCAGGAAGAGCTAAACCAATTCACCAGAAATGATGTATGGGAGCTGGTGGATAGACCTTCACATCAAGATGTTATTGGAACCAAGTGGGTGTTCAAGAACAAGAAGAATGAAAATGATGTGATTGTCAGAAACAAGGCCATATTAGTGGCAAAAGGCTATTGTCAATCAGAAGGCATTGACTATGATGAGACCTTTGCACCTGTGGCAGGGCTAGAGGCAATTAGACTTTTCTTAGCCTATGCAGTCCACAAGAGGTTCAAAGTATACCAAATGGATGTCAAGAGTGCCTTCCTGAATGGAGTCTTAAAATAAGAAGTCTATGTGGAGCAACCACTTGGTTTTGAAGTTGTAAACCAAGTCTACAGACTGAAGAAAGCTCTATATGGACTCAAACAAGCTCCAAGAGCCTGGTATGACACCCTGTCACAGTTCCTCTTGGATCATGGTTTCATCAAAGGAACTGTGGACAGAACTCTCTTCAGAATCACTGAAGGAGAGGACATCTTGCTTGTCCAAATATATGTGGATGACATCATATTTGGATCCCCAAATGAGAAGTTGTGTGAGAAGTTCTCCAAGCTCATGCAAAGCAAGTTTGAGATGTCCATGATGGGTCTGATGAATTTCTTTTTGGGACTTCAAGTCAAGCAATCTAAAGAAGGAATCTTCATCAATCAAGCTAAGTACACTAGAGAAATGATCAAGAAATTTGGGTGTACAACTAGCAAGCGAGTAAGGATCCCAATGAACACAAATTGGAAGATGGATCCTGATGAGAGTGGTATCCCAACCAACTCTACTGAATATAGAGGAATCATTGGTTCACATCTCTACCTCGCTGCCAGTAGACCTGACATCACCTTTGCAGTAGGTGTTTGTGCAAGGTTTCAAACAAATCCTAAGAAAAGCCATCTTGAGGCTGCAAAAAGGATCTTGAGGTATCTCAAAGGCACTAAAAATCTAGGCCTTTGGTACCCTACTGATGACAACATTTAGTTAACTGGCTACTCAGATGCTGACTATGGAGGGTGTAGAATTGACAGAAAATCCACCTTAGGGACCTGTCAATTCTTGGGCAACAAACTCATATCTTGGTTCTCCAAGAAGCAAAACACAGTGGCTACCTCCACCACTGAAGCTAAATATGTTGCAGCTGGAACTTGCTGTGCTCAGATTCTTTGGTTGAGACAACAACTAAGAGACTACAATGTCAACTCTGCTGAAGTGCCTATCTTCTGTGACAACAATAGTGCAATTGCAATATCACAGAATCCAGTTTTGCACACTAGATGCAAACATGTGGACATCAAGCACCACTTCATCAGAGACCATGTGGAGAAGAAGGACATAAAGTTGGTGAAAATCCACACAGATCATCAAAAAGCTGATATATTGACTAAGCCACTTGCAGAGGCAAGATTTCTAGAGTTTTCCATGCATTAAATGCCAAGATTTAACTCTTGTTTGCATTACACTTTTTCAAGACACGATCTACCTTGAAAACTCCCCAACCATTAACTAATATTAAATAACTTCCACGTTTTGAATAAAACCAATTGCTCACTGTTACATTGGTTTTTGACCATTTGATCAAAATTGGCTAACTCCCCTGAAATCAATCCTGGTCGTCCAATTTTGTTTTCCATTTTTGTTAACCGTTGAATTGCCTCAAGACTCCACCAACTCATTGACAAACATTCTTTTTAGAATATTCATAAGTTTTAAGAACCCCCACAAACACTTCTTCCCCAAGTATTCGAAACCCTAGCTTTCATCTTCTTCAAACACTCTCAAACTCACTCAAATTCATTTCTGTAACTTTCAATGGCTCCCAAAATCAGACCAGAAATGATCATTGACTTCTCCAACAAGGCTCTAGACCTTGATTTTGGCTATCTAAGCAACAAGAACAGCCTTCACTTTGAGCCTATTGTATCTTTTGAAAGTGAAGACCCTGAAGTTACTCCAACTCTTAGATGGCTGAGAAGAGCTGGACTCAAGAAGTTCATGGAAGAAAGGCCAAGCTCTTGTCTGGAGAGCTATATGGCTGAGTTCTTTGCTTTCCTCAAGTGGAGAGGTAAACCTGAAGATGGTGAAGTTGCTACAAGACTTTCATATGTAGTAGAAGGAGAGGAGGAAGAGAGATTTCACAGGGTGAAATTCTCTGAAGAAGACCTTGAAGGAGCTTTTGGATTGCCTTCTAAGTGAAGGAATCCAGAATTTTATGGTGCTGACCATGAAGAGGAGATATCACAAGAATGGCTATTGGTCCCAGGCCCCCTCTCTTCAACACAACACAAGAAGACTCTTAAGCCAAAATTTCTCAATCTTTTTGAGGTAATCACCAAGAGTCTCTTGAGCAACACTGGAAGCTTGGAGCAGGTCAGCCATCCAAGAATCAGAATTATGGCTGCAGTTATTGATGCTAGTGACAAGGGCATCAAGTTTGATTGGAGGACCTTCATCTTGTCTGAGATGATGAAGGAAAAGGCCAAATTCAAAGTGAAAGTTCACAATAAGGTTGTATTGGAAGGAAAACTCAAGTATTGCACCAGGGCAAGCTTGTTGATTGAAAGGTTTTCCCACTATTCACAAATGCAAACCTTTGCAAAGCCCCTCCCTGCCCAGAAAATAATATTCAGGAAACTTAGTAAGAAAACTGAGCAAAGAAGGTTGCAACTGGCCAAACCTGCTGAAGAGAAAACTGAAGAAAAGCCAAAGTTGAAGAAAAGGACTAAGGCCAGAGTTGTGAAGACAAGGAAGGTGTCTCAAATCCCTTCAGAAGAGAATTCAGGAGCTTCAACTGAGATTGAAGAAGTTGCTGAAGAAGGAGTGCAAGTACCTTCTGATCACTCAGAAGAGTTGAGGCAAAGATACAATGAGACTAGACAAAAGTCTAAGGGTGAAAAGAGGATCACAGAAGTTGTCCCTGAGAAGGATGGAGAAGGAAATGGGAGCAGTAGGGCTAGCAAGAGAAGGGCCAAGCCTACTGAAAAGGTGTTAGAGCTTCAGGAGGAAAAGTCTCTACAACTTGCTCTAAGAGAGAGCAGAGCTGAAAGCAGGACCAAGTCTAAGTCAAGGACCAATTCTTCTAGTTCTGGAACTCCAGAATCCAAGGTCCCTGAAGGTCAATCAATAGAGGCCAATCTTCCTGAAACTCAGAATCCTGATCCCAACTCCCTTGAAACTCATGTTACTCCCACAAACCAACCAATCACCCCTGTCAACTTACAAAGAGATATTCTCCAGAAGGGAGTGTGCAAACAAGTGGAATAGATGTGCTTGCAGACTTAGCTGTAGATGAGACAAGATTACAATCACCCCTTGACTCATCTATGCTCAATTCTTCAAAGATTTTAGAAGCTGCACTTCATGAGCCAACCCCCCTGAGCAAAGCCCCTTCAGATCCATTGCTCTCAAAAGCAACTGAAGTACCTTCAACTGCACCCAACCCTTCTGAAGCCAACATCCCTGAACTTAACCTCCCTGAAGCCACTCTAGGAGAAGACAGAGCCAACTCCCCTATAACCCAAAGTCCCCATTCAAGTGGAGATGAGGAGGAGTATACTTATGAGAGTATGCTCAGAGGTGGAGCCAAGGCTACTGTAGACATTTTGTATCCACAACTTGCTGAATTTCCAAGAATTCAGAAGATGTTCCATGATTTGAGGATGCTTGTGGATGTGAAAGACAAAACCATAATGGAGATATCACAAGTCATCCAAGATAAGGGTGCAAACTGGTGGCAAGTGGAGGAAAGCAGACTGTTACACTTTGCTGGTGTGTTAAAAATAAGATTCCTCATTGATGAGGAAGTTTTTGCAAAGTTAGTAGATGAGAAGATCATTGAGGAGAAGGAAAGAAAAGCTAAGGGCATCAGACACCCTGATAGTAGCTCAAATGATGACGATTCCCCTGATGATCCCACAAACCCCTCAAAACCCAATCCTCCTGAAACCAATCCCAACCCTCCTGAATCCAATCTGCCTTCAACCCGTCTCTTAACCTATCATAGAAATTGCTCTGCTTCATCAGAGGTGTTGACCAAGGGTGGTAACACAACCAAAGATACATCTGCCAATCAAGGTTCTTCTGAACCCAAGGCACAGCCTAAAGATGTTGAGGTTCCTACTTTAGAGGCTGGTTTGATTAAGGCCTATTCAGTGTCAGAAGAGTTGGACACTGATCAGCCCTTAATCATTCAGGATGACTCAGTGGCTGCTGAAATAAGCACTGTGATCTCCCCACAACTGCCATCTTTGAACCTTGTTGAAGGTGGAAATGTTGCAGGTCTAGGTGAAGGTGTTGAAAAGGAGAGTTTAGTTGAAAAATCAGAGGGAGTAGAGGATGAAAGAGAGGTTGTGATCACTAAGATAGTGAGTGTACCACCAAATGAGGGTGATATAAGTGAGGAAGGACAGGCTATTCTTGAAGTCAAATCTGAACTTCAAGAATCCCTTGATGAAAGGAGGCCTAATTCCTTAAGTGAGGACATTATTCATGAAGGAAGAAAAGAAAAGGTTGAAAATGAGAAGAAGACTACTGATGTATCAGAGTCTTATGAAAAAGAAACTGAGGGTGATGAGTGTGTTTTTCCTAACCCTTTTGATTTGTCTGATCTTGCAGGAATAACATTTGACCAAATTTTTGCAGATGACTTCTTAACAGATGCTCCCATCCAAGTTGATTCTGGATCTGCACAAGCTTTGCTTGGGATGCAATCAGCAAAGTTGGACTCCTTGACTCATCAAGTCCAATCAGCTCATGCAGAAACCACTGGAGCTTTGGATCAACATGGAAGAACTTTAGTATCTGTGGAAATGAGGCTAACAGGCTCTGAGGATGTGGTGCTACCCACATTGGAAGCAAGGATAGGAGGAGTGGAATCTGGTCTTCAAACTATTTCCACTGAAGTCCAAAAAGCCAAAGCCACTATGGAGAAAATTTCAGAAGAGGTCAAGAAAGATCAGAAGCTACTCAGAGATAATCACAATGCCAATGTTCAAGCTATTAGGCTAACCATCAAGTAAGCACTTGGCAAGAAGACTGCATTGCAGAAGAAAAGAGCAGAGGCACAAAGGCTTGCTATGGTAAAAGCAGCTTCAGAGAAATTTTCCCAAGAAGTGATGGCCAACATTGCTGAAGGTGCAGTGGCCAACCTCACTGAGCTCTTAAAAGCCCAATTGGATGCATCTCTGAAAGCAACGTTGGAGGAGGTTGTTGAGCAAAGGATGAAGCCTGTTCTAGCTTTCCTTAGCTTGAGCAGTGATAGGATGCAGAATATACATGATGAGAATGTATATCTACTGGAAGAGATGAAATCTCTGAACCTAGCCCAATCCCTGATGGCTACAACCATGAGTGAGCTCAAACCTCAGTGTTTTAATGCTGCCAAAAAGGGGGAAAGGGAAAGAGCAAAGGCCAAAGGTGCCTTGATTATTGGAGGTTCAGACAAGAGCAACGAAAAAGTTTCTGAAGTTAAAGGAAAAGAGCCAGCAGTGCTGAACTTGGAAGATTTGGATGAAGAGGAGCAGTTAGCAATTGCCTTGAAAAAACTCAATGGCTTCAGCACATGAAGAAAGAGTGAGGCTACAACAAAGACCAGGAGGAGAGGTATATGGTTTGGATAAAGATGCTGAAGGTGTCCAAACTAGAGGAATAATCAAGAAGGCCAAAGGAAAGAAAAGAAAAGCTGAGATATTTACTGGCTTTCCCAACAGCCTTGATCTGCCCCCTGAGTTTAGAATTGATGATGAAGTGCCTACCTCCAAGAAGGCCAAAAATGCTTAAAAGGACAAAGCTGCTGAAGTGTCCAAGATTGCTGAAAAAGACAAATCCTCTGAGAAAGAAAAGTCTGCTGAGACTAAGTCCTCTGATGGTGCCAAAGCTGCTGAAGATGTAGAAGAGTTGTATGAAGAAGGCTTTGGACCAGGACCAAAGAAGAAGAAAGTTATGTTGCTGAATGATCCATCAAAGTTGTTTCATGAAGGGTATGGCAAAGACCCTGAAACTCAACAGAAGCTGGCCATGATGAGGGCCCAAGAGAAGATAGACTTGATGGATGAAGCACAAAGAGCAAGAGACAAAAGAAGAGCAGATTTTCAAAAGCCCAGAAGGAAGAGAGCAACTTACAACAAGTTGAAGCCACAGCTCTTGATCCCCATGGACACCAAATATCCTCACTTGGATAAATGGGTGCCAATTCAACTGAATGACTCATGGGAGGAAGCCAAAAGGGAGTTTGTCTATGACTATTATGTCATTGATAGGTGGAATGGAAGGGAAGTTAACACCACCTTTGCTGAATTCATGATTGAATACTTTAGAGACCTTTATCAGCAACTACTTGCAGCTGCTGATCTTGCAAGGATTGAATTCACTACTCCCAAGCCAATCATCTATATGTCTCCCAAGCTGGATGGATGGATTAATCAATCTAGGATTCTCCAAGAGTTCCTAGAAATTGTGAAGCTAAACAAGATGGTACTTGGACCTAAGGGCACTAATCAAGAGGCCATGGAGCTTAAGAAGAGGGTGTGGGCACAATATGGGATGGTTCCACCTCCTGAAGATGATCTCTGAAATTGGCTAAGTCCTCTTAATACCTTTCTGCTGATCTGACTGTCTTGAATGCTGATTTTCTGAAATTGGTCATCTATGCTGAAGTTTGGTCAAGAATGCTGATGTGGTGTGCTCTGAAAAAATGTTTGCTCTGATATGCTTTTGTGCTCTGATACTTGAAGATCTAGATGCTATTAAGTATTTAGTATATGCTCTGATAACTTGTAATTAAATGCTCTAATGTAATAGTGTTTTGGATTCATGCTCTGATATGTTAACTTCAACTATCAACATGCTTGTAATGATTTTCAAATGAATGATAGTTGAACTTACTTTGAATCAAGAAACATTATTGCAGAAATCTCTCTATGCCTATCTTTGAAACCTATCTGCAACATGAATGGTGAGTACACTAACACATTCTTTTTCAGGATAATTGACCCTAGTCATGTCTTCTGATGATAAATGTAATAGGTGTAGTCAAGTCACCTTTGCATAAAATGTATAGGTTTTGGCATTATCAAAAAGGGGGAAATTGTTGGGAATAAAATGAGATATGTTTTGATTCAATACCAAAACCCCCTAAGACATGCCTAAGTCTAAGATGATTATGTTCTAAGCATGTTAGAACATATAGAATAAGGCTATATGAGGAACTGATAGGTTAGGCAGCTCTTAGTTGTTTAGATGCACAATTTGAGGGGGAACATATGCTTTGAAGACTAACAAGAACAAGTCCCCTTAAGGCTCAAATTCTGGAACAATCACTAAGTCTATTGAAGGCCAAGTATGCTGATCAGGAGAGTTGTCCAGAAGAGTTGCCTCAGCAGAATTACAAAAGAACAAATGTTCTGAAGTTTAAAGGTCAACTATGCTGAAGAGATGAAGACAACTATACCCTAAAAGCCTTCAAAGAATGATGCTAAGATCAATTCCAAGTGAAACAAAGGGAAAAGAGTCAAGTCATCTGAAAAGAGCAAGCCAACTATGCTGATAAGCAAGTCTGTTGATAGTGATAAGCAGAGTTGTCCATTTGATAAGGAATGTTGTCCTATCATTGGAGCAACCTTCAGAAGCCATGTCCAAGTCTTAAACAAGTGAATCTTAAAGTCAGACATTCGGAAGAGTGCCAACGAATGAAGACAAAGTCTAAACAGCCGTTTATTTCCCAAATAAGGACATGTCACTATCAAGAATCTGTCTTTCAGTTTTGAAGAACTCAAGGAAGACATTTATAGCAATTTGGGGCTGCCTCTCCAACGGGCAAATCCTCAATTTTGTCTATAAATACAGAAGAGTGAAGACCATTTGAAGCATCCATTCTACATCCAACTGAACAAGCATTCTGAAGCTTCAAAAAGTCATAAGACATTCTTAGTCTTGAAACACTTCTTCTAAGTTGAATTCATTGTATATCCATACAAGCTTAGATAGATATCCTAATCCTTATACATTGATCTTAATTGTAAAGGATATCTCATTAGTTGGAACCTTACTTCAACCCTTACCCCTTTCAAGTGAGAAAGTGAGAAGGTTGTAGTAGTAGAAGTGGTAGGAGCTGACTGTTGAGAGAAGAACAGTTCAGTTCTGAGTTGAGAAGAGGGTACTAGGACTCTAGACATCCTAGGGATCAATTCACCAAGGAGTGGTGTTCTTGATCAAGTGCACCTTGGCACTATAAAACAAGTTAATTCCAAGAGTGAAGGAATTATCCTGTTAAATCAGGGAAAGTGGATGTAGGAGCTTGAGTCTCTGAACCACTATAAACTCTTGTGTTGATTTACTTTCAAAGTACTTTCATACATTCAACACTGCACACAAAACTGATCTTTCAGAACTTAAGGGAGTTTAAACTGGATTGGACAAGTTCCCTGAAAACTGGATTGTATTGCTTAAAGTGATTTCAGAACTTAAGGGAGTTTAAACTAAAGGGCCAACCACTAATTCCGCACTTATAACCAACTTAGATAGTCTTTCAACTAAGTACTCAATAGTACTTAGTAGCTTGGTTATCTTTGAAAAAGGTTATACATCTTCAGCAGAGTTGTCCAAGACAATCTTGCTGAACTCTGGTTTGATCAAGTTTGAAAAGAATTTGCTTACAAGTGTATTCCCCCCCCCCCCCCATACACTTGTTATATACTCCTTACAGGACCAACACTATGTTATCGTAGCATTTTGATGTGATTTTGGTCATAATGTTAGAAATGGTTCTACTAACCTTGTTGTCAAGAAATGTGTTCAAAGTGTAGGAAACGAGGTGAAATAGTCCATTTTAAGGGAAAACGAGCATTGGTGGATGGGAGTTGAATTTCGATTGGAGGACGAGCAAGGAAAGCCAAGAAAAAATGTTTGAAAAGTTCAAGTAGCAAAAGTCACTCGGCCGGCCGAGTGGTATCACACTGGCGGCCGAGTGAGAGAAAAATTACAAAAAGTTTTTGGAATGACCATGTCACTCTGCCGGCCGAGTGGTTTCACACTGGCGGCCGAGTGATAT
Source organism: Galeopsis tetrahit (assembly GCA_963675135.1). Classification (NCBI taxonomy): domain Eukaryota; kingdom Viridiplantae; phylum Streptophyta; class Magnoliopsida; order Lamiales; family Lamiaceae; genus Galeopsis; species Galeopsis tetrahit. The sequence goes on from OY776127.1 coordinate 35,026,085, forward strand.
CACACTGGCGTCCGAGGCACTCACACTGGCGGCCGTTTGGCATCTGGAACCATTTTTGGTTCTGGAAGTCCCTCTCACTCGGTTGACCGAGTCAACTCTCGTCTTTCGGGGTTTTTCGCGAATTTTGAAGAACTTCAAGGACCAAAGTGCTAATTTCGTCTCACGCACTCTTGGAAGCTTTAAATAGCTTCAAAACTCAATTTGTAAAGGATCTTTGGCCTCATTTATTACAACTCTTAAACCCTAGTTCATCTTAACCCCCATTTCACATTTATTGCTCATTTAATCCATAGTTTAGCTTACAGATAGAGTACTTAGCATAGGTTTTTGAAGAAGAAGGCTCCACACTTTTGTAATAGCTAGGTATTTTGAAGAAACAACAAGGTGACTTCAAACCATTCTCTCATTTTCTATATAATTCCATATTTAATGTTTATCTTGATTTCTTTTGATGTTTTAGCCATGGGTGTTTCTAACACCATGGACTAAGTTTATTTATGCTTTGGGTGTTCTAAACCCATGTGAATATTAAGTTTGGAATTGTTTGAGCTTTGTTATTGTTGATGTTAGGTTTCTTGCGTCTTTTATTGGGTATTAGTGGTACTTTGTGTGTTAACTTCTATTAATCCGTATTTAGATGCATGTTTAGCGTAGACGAGAGTTACATAGACATGTTTACATATATGGTGTGAGTTGTTGGTATGCAAATGTGTTAGTTATACTTTTAATTCGTCGAGAGAGAGTTAATCGTATTAGAACCCCATTAAAGGACATTAATTACTTGAATGGTTATTTGAGTAGTTAGTGAGGATTAGGAAGAAAACCTTATTACCGGGTTTGGGAACACCTTAGAATTAAGGCTATATTACCCGAAGGGAAATGGTTATTGTCCTAGCATTTAGGTGCTCTTAGCAAGTCGTAATTGAAGCAATAACAAAGTAAAAACAATTCCTCTCCATTTCACTAGGTAGAGAACACCCGAAGCATTCTCTCACCGTTGCACTTCTTCGAATTATATTCGTAGTTGTTCTTTGTTTTAATTGTTGATTTATTGTTTTATTAGCAATTTTCTTTGCTAAGTTGTGATAGTTTCTCTTATTGGTGTTTTTCTCACTTTTAGTAGTATAAATAATTTGTTAGTTTCTAGGGTGGTATTTGGTTTAATTTCTTGCATCTTGGTAGTAAGTTAGCTTAATTTTAGAAATCCAAAACCGAGCCCGTAGTTACATTAGTTATGCCGACACAAAACTCTAGGGATCCATTGCACAAACCCACCTCCTAGGTCGATACTACTTGGTCGAATACTTCCATTACTACTACGAACCCTTATGCTTGAGGGGAAGTAGATAGTCAACCTATAGTGACCAAAAATTTCGTTCAAGTCAGCCGCCACCGACGAGCTTGTATTCCTCGTCCCCCTTCTTCTTCTTCTCAAACGAGCTGGTCTCCATCGTTCCCTCTCCCGGCCGCTTTTAGCCGCCACCTACGAGCTTGTATTCCTCGTCTCCCTTCTTCTTCTTCTCGAACGAGCCGGTCTTCCTCGTTCCCTCTCTTGGCCGCTTTTAGCCGCCACCGACGAGAATGTATTCCTCGTCCCCCTTCTTCTTCTCGAGCGAGCAGGTCTCCTCGTCCCCCCTTCTTCTTCTTCTTCTTCTTCTCGAGCGAGCAAGTCTCCTCGTCCCCCCTAATATTATTTTATTTCTTCGAGAGAGCACATCTCCTCGTTCCCTCTCATGGCCGATCAAGTTATATCCATGATTGTTTTCACTCATATGGTGTTAGTCACACTCACTTACACTCTAATTTTCTATATAGCCTCACGCTACATCTTTTTTCTTCTACTTTCCTCTTTATTTGGAGAGTCCATGATCTATATCATTAGTTGCTCGCCCCTCCAATCTATCTGGTTTGTGCTCGAATCGACTGTTTTCGACACACTTGTAAGTATTTCTTGCCTAATTTTCTGTCACCGTTCGTCCTTCAAAGGATTTCGGTGTTTCGATTAATTTACTTCCCGAGTTTATGCACCTTGGCATGCTCTATTTGATGATTCTGAATTTCTGTTATTTCTCTTGCTGTATGACAACAAAAGTGCATTGTTTTGTGGATATCTTCACGAAGTTTCTATCTCAAACTCTCTTCAGATTGTTGTGTACCAAGCTCGTGTTCATTTACATTCCCAGCTTCGTTGTACCAGGGGTATTAGAGAATATAATAGAATAATATATTATAAGAATAGTATAATGTATTATAGGAATAGTATAATATGTTATAGGTAGCAATCTTTTATTTATGATTTATATTTATTTCCTTGTTTATCCATTTCCTTGTATATCTCTTGTAATCCCTATATATAGTGGACCACTCTTATCATCTCATTAACGGTGATTGAATATAATTCTCACAGTTTTCATGGACGGATGGAGTAATAATATCCTTTTAATTTAAAATAAAAAAATAATTAATTATAAAATGACATATATATCTATAATTGTCAAATAGGTCAGATTGGGCTGGTTGGGCCTATTGGCCCGGCTCATGACCCATTGAGGATGTATGTTTCCTTCGAATTAGGTCACGCCCAAACTGGATCAAGTTGAGGTGATTCGGCAAGCAGTTGATACTTTGTTAGATTCTAAGTATGTGGTCTAAAGGTTTTCTAAAAGAAAAGATTGTGAAGCCCCATTCGCAACTAGGATTCAAGAAAATATTCAAATCTACTAGTAGAGGGGTTATCCAGACTTCGCGATTCCCTTTTATTACTAAGAGAGTGGTTAATGACCGGTTCTTGAATCAAATTGTAGAACCTGATAAGAAATTCAATTAATAGTTTTGGAAGGGGTCGGAATTTTGCTGGGCCCAAAATGGGTCGACCGGACCCAAATTGGGCCGAGTCGGTTTGGGTCCAGACTGGGCCAGGTCGGGTCGATTTCGAGCTGGTCAGGTCGGGTTGGGACCGAACCGGGCTCGAATTGGGCCGAGCTTTCTCTCATGCCTCGAATCTACGACCCAGCTAACTCGGGAAAAAACTCTTAAGATATTTTAATTTTTTTTAAAATAATATAAGGATATTTCAATAATTTTATATATTTTATATATTTTTTTTCCAAAAAATAAATAAATATTTTATCTAATGGCGAAGTGCGATTGCACATGGCAAAGTGAAATGATGTGTCAACTTTTAATTGGACGTCTATTATATAAAAAAAAAGGGTGAACCCCCCGTGTCACGGTAGAAAACCACTTAAAAGATACTCCCTCTGTCCACCAAAAGTGTGCTCACTTTTTTTTATACATGTTTTTAAAAAAATCATATTTTATTTATAAAGAATATATTTGGGATAACGAGTAAAGAATATATTTGGTAGATACTCAATCTTGTTATTAAAGTAAAAAAAATATTCAAAAGTGAACTATTTAAATAGAATAAACGTATTTTTTGTGGACCTAAAAAAACAAGTAAGCACACTTTTGGTGGACGGAGGGAGTATAATTTTAATATATGTGAAAGAAATGAATTTAAAAAATGGTCAAAATAATATACATATACAATTAATATTAAAAGAATACACAAAAGAGTACGTGTTACTTGTCAAAGTGGCGGACGCCCAACAATCTGGATTTAATTCCCACATATACCAAATAAATGGTCATTTAAATAATTGGAGAGAGGTGGTTGCGTGGTAGGGTGGGTATGGGGGAGAGGGTTCAGTCGGTGGGTGTGGGTCGGTCAGTGGGTTCGGGTTGGGTCAGTGGGTGTGGGTCGGTTGGTGGGTTCGGGCTGAGTTCGTGGGTTCGGGTTCGAAATTTGAAACCAAAATCCATTTCTAACCTATTTAAAGACCGTTTTTATAGTATCTAATCTGTTTCTAAATCTCAATTTTTCTCATTTTTACTTTTTCTCATTTCTATATTTTTTCTAACTTTTCACTTTTCTACATCTCTAGGTACCTTTTCTATTAAGTACACATTTTATAACATATTCTTTAATTTCCGTGTAAAAAGTAAAAAAAGAAGCTTATGATAGAACAAATGAAGTATATATTTAAGAGTTTATTAACAATATAAGACAATCCATAAGATCTATAAACAAAATGAGCTAAAAAGTTTTAGTAAAACAATTTAGACCAAAACACCTTACAAAATTCCTAATATGCCCACATATTATAATTCGAATTCTGCAATTTTTCAACTCTTTCCAAAATTACAGGTTCTCTTTTCTTTTTTGAATTTAAATCTAATTTGAATCATTCAATTCAATTAAATTCGATGATCATCTTTTCGCCTTCATTCAATCATTCGATCAATTCAGCGATCGGGATTGGGAAAACTCATTAACATCCTACTCGTTTGCAAATTAACAAACTATCGTCGACTCTTTTTATTGATCCACCGATCAATCAATCAACCAAATTGGAAGAACGCTTCCCCTGATGTCATGAAGAACAGTTTAATAGGTAATCTGATTTTTTTTATCGAGATCTGTTATTTTTTTGGGTTAGATCGTTTTTCGCGTGAATTGCCGATTCTAATTCATTGATTCTCTGTATTTTTCTTTGAAATTATTTTTCTAACTTGTTTGTATTGAGTTGTGATCGTTCAGTAAGATATATTTCCCCCTTTTCTATTGCAGATGTTTATTACAATCCAGTGTGAGAAATTAATGCATATTGGCGACCGTAGAGACTTTGCATTTATGAAGAAAGATGGCGGTGGCCAATCCTTGCGACTCCGTCGATCCAGAGACACTGCCGCGATCTTCGTCGGATTATTAATCGCCTGCGTTTTCACCTTATTCTACCCTGACAGACTTTTTATCTCCTCGCCTGCCCTTATATGCAATGCACATATTATATATATGCACCAAACTATGAATATATGCACATTAGTTGAGCATTACGTATAAGACTACAGGCCAATCCGACCATTGTGTTAAAAATTCCAATGAAATTCGAAATAATTTATTCTAATTTTTTAGTACATCAAAGATTTAAACTAACATGCATAAAACACACCTTGAGAATCGAGCGAGTAATCGAATGTGCACAAATTTTATGGTCTGCATATTTGAGAGTATATGTAATTAACGATTGCATATATACAAAACGCATGCATATTTGAAAGTATATGCACTTGTCGGTTGCATATAAATAAAATATGCATCTCTGCATCTTGCAAAAAATATTAGACTTATTAAACAAGTATTTGTTAATACAAGTTGTTCAGCAAATTATTTAAACACTTTTAGAGGTGTATCGAGTAAAATAATTTTTTTGAATGTATTAATTTTATTAAGTATTTCATAATATAATTTATATTTTAATAAAGATATGGTATGCAAAATAATAACAATATGAATATTTAATTAATTAAAGTATATTTTCGATTAATAAGAAAATTATTGAATATATAAAAATATGAATGTGGACAGACAAAAAGTATGATCTCGAATTTTAGGAAAGTAATTTGAATTGTAAATTGCGCTATAACCGAGGGATAATCTCGTAGGTTTTTAAAATTTAAGAGGTTTGACTTTCCATATTTGACATTAATTAATTTAATGATTTGAAAATTCGAAATTAATGGTGTTGGGATATGAATCCTATAAACAATGTTCTAGTTGATGATTGTATGTTTTGATGGCCAAAAGTAACTTAAAGTTAATGATATATGTGGTTTTAGGTCATTCTAACTAAGTCATATGAAATAAGTTTACTGATCTTAATGAGTTATGAAAACTGAGTTTACTTATCTTAGTATGTTATTGATCTGATATATGAACTGTTAGGAACTAAGCTGATGTTTCTATTGTATAGACAACTTATAGTATAGGACTTAGATATACTCATCTGTATATAGTTCAGTTGATGTATAGATAGGTTTTATATTTGTAAAGTTGCATTCTATTGTATTCAGCATTGTAATAGTTTAGAACAGTAGATTAAAAATAGAGTCGAAGAAGATCAGAAGGTTATTGAAGACTCAGAAGACTACTTCAGAATAAGAAGACTTTGAAGAGTTGACAAGAAGCTTAGAAGTATTCTGGAGAAATGCAGAACAGTTTTGGAGAACTGTGCTGACTGACTCAGAACAGTAAAAGTCAGACCAGTAGTTTACTGTGCGGAGTTGGTATGATTGAAGAATAAGTTTGGAAAACTTATTTAAGGTGTAACTGAATATATTTGAAGATATGCTGACTTGGAAGTTGAAGGAAGTTACAAAGTTGGTTACAAAAAGAAGTTACAACAAGAAATGGTTTAGAGTTAGTTGAGAGTTAGTTTCACAAACTACTAACTGTCATACTAAAGTCTATAAATACTGTGTGATCTTCTACTGCTAAGACTACTTATCTAAGAGCATTCAAGAGCTATCTAAGTATTCGAAGCATTCAAGAACTCACAGAGTTAAGGAGATCAAACTGAGAAGAAGCCATCGTACTGAATTGAAGAATCAAAAGCTACTTTCCGGAGAAGTTTTACTTTACATTTTAGTTTGTGATTTGTTGTAAACAAGTGTGCTAGTTACTTGTAGAATTACTAGTCGATCTAAGATACACTTGGAAGTGTAGTCGACAAGATCAAAGTCTTAATCTTGGGACTTTAAGCCACAAGAAACTCAAGAACTAGTTAATAAAACTTCACAACTGGAGTTGTGAGAGTGGATGTAGACATTTGTCGAACCACTATAAATCTTGTGTTCTTTATTTTCTGTTTAATATTTTTTTGAATTGTTTGACTAAGAACATTAAAAGTTTACAAAGTAAAAGTTCAAGATTAGTTGAGTATAAAGTTGTTGGGCTCATTGATAAATCTGATAATTCCGCATTGTGTATTCTGATATATTGAAAGATTTTGAAAAGTCTATTCACCCCCTCTAGACATTTTCCTAGCTTACTCAATATTATTCACTCAACTAGGGACCTACAAGTGGTATCAGAGCAGTAGTTCATTGGACTGCTGTTTCTTGATAACCCTGTAAACTTTGAGAGAAATCTTACTATTCTTGTCACTGTGTCTTGATCTTTTTCAATATCTGAATACTTGAAACTAATTGCTATATTACTGATCTAATCTTACTGATCAATCATGGATGAACCGAATGTGAACAAACTTCCTAAGTTCAAGATTGCAGATTATGACTACTGGAAACTGAGGATGGAGGCCATCTTCAGCTCAACTCATGATCTGATGGTTTCTGTGGTCAAAGAAGGTCCAATCACTACCATGGTGCCAAACACTGCAACACTAGAACCATCCAAGGCCGTTGGTGTACTTGTTCCAAAACCAAGAGAAGAAAGACAAGCAAGGAGAGAGCGCAGATTTGCCAAGGGTAAGAAGGTTATGGTGGCATACAATGATTCTGATACGGACTCCGATGAGTTGCCATCGTCTTCATCTGAATACCCCTCTAGCAATGAGAAAGAAGCTTTTATTGCAGATGATGGACTAGTCATGATGGCTAAAATCGAACAAGAGGTATCTTTTGTCAATTCTTTCCAATCGTGTGATAATTATGATTCTGATTCTCATGACACTGCCGATAGTAGTGTAGGGAGTAGTCTTCATCATTCTAATGGAGTGACTGAAGAAGACCTCCTACAAGCTAACAAAGCATTCATGGAAATCAGTGATGAGAATATCTCTTTAAGACAAGAAATCATTAGTCTACGAGAAGCTCAGTTAAAAGTGGATCCTAATATAGTTGTCATAAATGCACGACTATCAGAAGAGTTGTCCCAACTCCAAGAAAAGTATGCATCCATTGATAAACTATATCAGGATATGCTTAAAACCCAAGCCAAAGAGACAAATGAATTCAATGATTTAAAGATTAAAAGTGAAAAACTTGAAGAGCGCAATAGATTCTTAGAATCTGAAGTACTGAGCTTAGATCTAAAGCTATCTGATTTGATTAACTCTTCTAAAATTAATCAGACATTATCAGACAGATACAGAGCTCCAGATGACAAAAGAGGAATAGGTGCTACTGTGCCCAGTTCTCCTACTTCAGGCACTAAGAACACTAATGGAGCTAGTTCAAGCTCTTTGCAACTAGATAAAGGAAAAGAACCTATGACTTATGATAATGATCCAAAACCTAAAGTACAGTCTAAATAAATTCCTCCTACTACCAAGAATGGTAAAAAGAAAAATGTATCTAGACCAGTACAGTCAAGACCATACCAGAAGAGTTTTACTTCTCTGACCAGAGCAGAACAATCCTGGTATCAGAAGAGAAAAACTCAGAACAGTAGGTCAAGACAAACACAGGAAAGTTGGAAACAACCTAGACCTCCTTTCATAAGGCAGTCTCAGTTGTACTCAACTAAGCCTAGGAAATTTGTTTCACATTATCATAACAAACATGTTCTTTATCCTCCACCTTTATCTTATGATATCATTGGAGAGGAAAGACCAAAACGAATTTATAAGCCGTATGGTCCACAGGCTTTTAGGCCCTATTTAAACTATTACAGACATACTGATCTTACTGAAAAGGGGATAGAACCAAGGAAAGGCTATCTCAGAAAAATAGATCCTAAGTCTGCTGATAACTCTGAAAAGGTCAATAAAGTACTGTTCTACGATAAATATGGGAGAAAACTTAAGAGGTCTCATTTATTCAAATCTTAAATGTTTATTTGGGTACCTCTTACCACTAACCCCCAAGGACCCCAATAAAGAAAGGGTACCTAAATTATTAAGATCACTACTTGCAGGGTCGATTGGACTTATACAAGAAAGGTGGATCAGTTGGAGAAACTTGGTACATAGACAGTGGGTGTTCTCACCACATGACTGGTACCAAGGCTCTTCTCTCTGACTACCATGAGCAAGAAGGACCCAAGGTGATCTTTGGAGATAGTTCCATGGCAATCACAAAAGGATTTGGATACATCAAGAATGGAGATGTAGAGATTCAAGATGTCTCATATGTAGAAGGTTTGAAATACAATTTGTTATTTGTCTCTCAATTTTGTGACAGGGGTTATAAAGTTTACTTCAAAAGCACCAAATGTGAAATCTGGGATAAGAGAACACACACTATTCTACTGGTTGGTGTAAGACAAGGCAGTGTCTACATTGTGAACTGGAATAGTTGTCCTAGGGATGCTTGCCTTCTTACTAAGAGTCCTAAAGAAATCAGTTGGCTATGGCACAGACACCTATGCCATATGAACTTTAAGATAATTAACAAGATATCAAGAGATTACCTTGTTGAAGGTATCCCTAATGAGATCTATTTCAAAGCACAAGTGTGTGATGCATGCTAGAAAGGTAAACAGGTAAAGGTTTCCTTTAAGTCAATTCATGTTCTTTCTACTTGCAGAGTCTTAGAGCTCTTGCACATGGATCTTCATGGTCCTATAAAACCCCCTATACTGAATGGTAGAAGATACACTCTAGTTGTGGTAGATGATTATTCAAAGTTCACTTGGGTAATCTTCTTACACAAAAAGAGTGATACACAAACACAACTACCAGATTTGTTGAAGAGGTTGCAAGTAGAAAAGGGTCAGCCCATTGTCAAGATAAGAAGTGACAAGGGGACTGAATTTATAAACTCTTACATTAAAGAATATTGTTCTAAAACTGGAATTCAGCATTTGACAAGTGCAGCAAGAACACCCCAACAAAATGGTGTTGCGGAGAGAAGAAACAGAACACTAAAAGAAGCATGCAGAACAATGTTGGCAGAATACAACACACCACATAAGTTCTGGGCTGAGGCAATTAATACTGCCTGTCACACTCAGAATAGAAGTGCTCTGAATAAGGTACATGGTAAAACACCATATGAGGTATGGAAAGGTAGAAAACCCAGAGTTTCATATTTTCATATCTTTGGTTGTAAGTATTTTATTCATAACAATGGAAAGAGCAAACTAAATGTTTTTTATGCTAAAGCAGATGAGGGGGTATTTTTAGGATACTCCTCTACTAGCAAAGCATTTAGGGTATTTAATTACTCTACTCTATGTGTGGAAGAAACACCCCATGTTGTCTTTGATGAAGTTGTACAGGACTCTACTGACCATCAGCTCAGTAAGAAAGTTGATGATCTGAAAATTCAAACTGACAAAGATGAAAGTGAGACTGAAGTCTATGAATCTGTGCAAGCCTACAATCCATTTATGAACATCCTAAACAAAGATAATGATGTAGAAAAGGTAAAAGACAAAGGTAAATCTTCTAGACCAATTGACATGCCTGAATTGGTTGACTGTTCTCCTGTGAATAAACCTGCTGATGTTGATATGAATGATACTGATATGCATGATGTAGATGATGAGAGTGTTCCTATTAAGACTAGAAAAACATGGAAATCTGCTCACTCTACTGATTTGATTATTGGTGAATCTAGTAAAGGTGTTAAAACCAGAAGACAACTGTTTGATTTTAAGCCAGAACCTAGTAACTCTTTATTTTGTTGGTGCTGTTTTCTTTCTTCTATTGAGCCCAAGACTGTAAAAGAGGCTTTGGCTGATAGTAATCGGATTATTGCTATGCAAGATGAATTAAATCAATTTACTAGGAATGATGTTTGGGAACTTGTAGAAAGACCTGCTAATCATAATGTTGTAGGTACTAAGTGGATTTTCAAGAATAAGAAAGATGAAAATGATCTTGTGGTAAGGAATAAGGCTAGATTGGTGGCACATGGCTACTCTCAAGCAGAGGGTATTGATTATGATGAAACTTTTGCCCCTATAGCTAGACTAGAAGCTATAAGACTATTCCTTGCTTATGTTGCTTATATGAAATTCACTGTGTATCAAATGGATGTTAAAAGTGCATTTTTGAATGGTATACTTGCTGAAGAAGTTTATGTAGAACAACCTCCCGGATTTGAGGTAAAGGGTAACCAAGTATACAGGTTAAAGAAGGCACTATATGGTCTGAAGCAAGCCCCAAGAGCATGGTATGATACACTTTCACTATTCTTAATTGAAAATGGTTTTACTAAAGGCAAAGTTGATCGCACTTTGTTCCGTAGACAAGAAGGTAAAGACATTTTGCTCGTTCAAATTTATGTGGATGATATCATTTTTGGTTCACCCAACAAAAACATGAGTGAAAGCTTTTCAAAGCTCATGCAAAGTAAGTTTGAAATGTCAATGATGGGTGAAATGACTTACTTCCTTGGTTTACAAGTAAAACAATCATCTGAAGGTATCTTTATCAATCAAGCAAAATATACAAGAAATCTGTTAGATAAATTTGGTATCAAGACCTGTAAAACAGTTGGAGTACCAATGCTACCTACAACAGAATGGATCCAGATGAACGAGGTAAGTGTGTTGACCAATCCTATTATCGAGCTTTAATTGGTTCTCTACTCTATTTGACTGCTAGTAGGCCAGATATTGCATTTGCAGTAGGTGTATGTGCTAGATTTCAGGCCAATCCCAAAGAAAGTCATGTGGAAACTGCTAAAAGGATATTGAAATATCTAAAGGGTACCATTAATCGAGGTTTGTGGTATTCTGCTGATGATGATTTATCCCTAAGTGGTTATTCCGATTCTGACTTTGGTGGTTGCAGGATAGATAGAAAATCAACTTCTGGTTCATTCCAATTTTTAGGTTCTAAGCTCATATCATGGTTTTCAAAGAAACAAACAAGTTGATGTAGCACGAGTGGCGTTACAATTTTTGAAGAAACAAGAGCATCCGAAGAATTTTTGAGGTTTTGGGAGCTGGAACCCGATTTTGGCGTGTGAGCACACGTGTTCGGGTGGAATCAATGCTACGAGTCAAACTCACAGCTTTGCTGTGATGTGCGACGCTTTTTGGCCAAATTACATCGTTTGAGTGGTCAAAAACGCGTTTTATTGCTTTTTGAGTGTTAAATTTTGCAAATTTTAATTGTTTTGGGGTTTTTTTGTAATTTCCTAATTCCGTACACTAGGGTTTGGTTTTATTCCTGTTTTCCAAACGTGCGACGTTTTTTGGCCAAATTCCATCGTTTGAGTGGTCAAAAACGCGTTTTATTGCTTTTTGAGTGTTAAATTTTGCAAATTTTAATTGTTTTGGGGTTTTTTTGTAATTTCCTAATTCCGTACACTAGGGTTTGGTTTTATTCCTGTTTTCCAAACATTGTCGGGCAGTTTTTGGGATATTGAAATTATTATTGAAGAATTGTTCTTCATTTTATCAAGATTCGGGTATTCTGTGAATCAACGATCTTGTTATTCTTTCTTTTGAACACGCACGCTGCATCACAAGTGTGGCAACATCTACCACTGAAGCAGAATATATGGCTGCAGGAAGTTGTTGTAGTCAGCTTCTTTGGCTAATGCAACAACTTAGAGACTACAATATTGTGGAATCAAATGTACCAATATTCTGTGACAGCAATAGTGCAATTTCCATTACTCAAAATCCCGTTTTACACACTAGATTCAAGCATGTAGATGTTAGGCATCATTTTATTAGGGATCATGTTGAAAAGAAAAACATTAGGATGAAAAAAAATCCATACTGATATTCAGAGAGCTGACATTTTCACAAAACCTTTGGCTGAAACTAGATTTAGAGAGCTTTGCATAAGTTTAGGATTGATAGATATGGATCCTGCATGTGTATAGAGATATGTACTAACATTTCAGGTACTGAGCTGATACCAAGAACAGTACTCCAAGAAGGGTAATTCAGAAGGCCAGACCATGTCAAGACCACTACATTCATCTAAATCAGGTAAAAAGGTTACTAAGGTGCCTAAATCCTGATGAGGAAGCTGGTAAAGCTGAGGGAATTGAGAAAATACATTTAAGGGGGAATATGTGATTTCTTAAATATCCTTTCTGTTGACTCAGAGCACTAGTCACCTTAGAACAAACCTTATGAAAAACTATTTTAATTATTCTTTACTGATAAGTACTGTATTTCACCAACTATACATGAACTAACACTTCTACCAAGGTGAAACAGGCACAAAAGAGGAGTTCTCCACTGGAGGGGGAACTGATCTGATTACAGATTTGATCTGTCTACAAATCTGATCTGATTACAGTCTTTATCTGTCTACAGACATGTTCTGATTATTGAATTGATTTGTCTACAGAACTGTTCTGATTACAAAGTTAATTTGTCTACAAAACTGATCTGACTACAAAATCAATCTTTCTACAGAACTGATCTGACTACTGATTAAACTGTCTACAGAGCTGATTTGACTACAGGAAAATTTGTCTACATAATAGAACTAATCTAAGTCACAGTACCAATCTGAGAGCACTGTGCTGATGGCAAAAAGGTGATAATCTGAAGAGTTGGGGAACTGGTCTGAGGATTACGGTGCTGATCCAACTACTGATCTGATCTTTGAAAAGTATACTCAGCTGATCTCAGTACTCAGCTGAATCCAGATAAAAGTAAATTTCATTTCAATACAAGCAAGGAAATGAAGTAAACTGTGTTTAGGAACAACTGTGCCGATACACATCAGAACAGTATTTTACCTTGGAAAATTTCTAAGTCAAGAACTGTTCAAGATTAGTTTATTTTTAGAGAAGATTAATACACTCCTCTATTTTTGACCTAATTATAAACGGTGTATTTATTATCACAAGTTGGCTCCAAAAATTTGGAAAAGGGTTATTGATGGTCCTGAAAGGAGTATATAACAAGTGTATGGGGGGGGAATACATTTGTATGCATATTCTTTTCAAACTTGATCAAACCAGAGTTCAGCAAGGTTGTCTTGGACAACTCTGCTGATATGATTAACTCTTCTAAGATAATCAAACTACTAAGTACTATTGAGTACTTAGTTGAATAACTATCTAAGGGAGTTATATGTGCGGAATTATTGGTTGGCCCTTTAGTTTAAACTCCTTTTAATTCTGAAATCACCTTAACAGTTTATCCAGTTCAGGGAACTTGTCCAAATCTTGTTTTGCACAGTTCATGATATGTATCTTTGAAAGTCCAATTTGTGCAGTGTTGAGTGTATGGAAATACTTGAAAGTAAATCAACACAAGAGTTTATAGTGGTTCAGAGACTCAAGCTCCTACATCCACTTTCCCTGATTTAACAGGATAATTCCTTCACTTTTAGAATTAACTTGTTTTATAGTGCCAAGGTGCACTTGATCAAACACACCACTCCTTGGTGCCTTGATCCCTAGGATGTCAAGAGTCCTAGTACCCTTTCTCAACTCAGAACTCAACTGTTCTTCTCTCAACAGTCAGTTCCTTCCACTTCTACTACTACAACCTTCTAACTTTCTCACTTGAAAGGTATAGGGGTTGAAGTAAGGTTCCAACTAATGAGATATCCTTTACAATGAAGATCAGTGTATAAGGATAGTGTTGGTTCCAAGTTGAGTTTGTAATATTGAGTAAGCTAGTAAAAGTCTAGAGGGGAGGGGTGAATAGACTTTTAAAAATCTTTCAATATATCAGAATACGTAGTGCAGAATTAATCAAAGTAACAATGAGCCCAACAGTTTATACTCAACTTCTATTCGAAATTCAAACTCTGTATGAACACTCAACTTGTCTTGTTCTTATATGTAATTAATCAATTAAAAAATTAGTCAAGTAAACAAACAGTAAAGTAAATCAAACACAAGATTTATAGTGGTTCGACAACTTGTCTACATCCACTCTCACAACTCCAGCTGCGAAGTTCTTATTACTCTTCCAATCGAGTGTTCTTGTGGCTTAGAGTCCCAAGAAATAAGACTTTGATCTTCTCGATAACAATACCAAGTGCCTCTTCGATCTAAAACTAGCTAAATACAAGTAACTAGCGACTTGAAACAAAAACGTAAAAGTAAACTTCTCTATTCAGTAGTAGCCTTCTTGAGTCTTCACTTGTCTTCTGGCTTCTTTCTGAATTTCCAACTCTGAGAGTTCCTTCGCTTTGAATATTTCACTTTGAATGCTTCAGTATATCGAGTTTCAGTAGTATCAGTAGTCTTGAATCGTTAAATACCATGGGGTATTTATAAGCTTCCACCTTCAAGAACGTTCTATTATGTAACCAACTTTTCTTGTTAACTGACTTCTAACTTTTTCTTATCCATCCACGCGTTTCTTTATTTAATTAGTTATTCCATAACTATCTCTTCAATCCTTATCTTCAATACGCGTTTCTGTAACTAACTTCTTCTAACTTGCGCACCTGTCTTGTCTGGTTTCGACACTTAGAATATTTTCAGCTTTCTTCAGCACTTGAACTTGTTTTGCGCATCCAGTCTTCTTCTTCAGTAGTAGACTTCAACAAAGAACTAATACTATACTAGTCCTATCATCTAATCCTATCAAGACTATTACATTACATTAAGCTTCATAATTTCAGCTTAGTCACCTTAAGATCTATACAATGAATATACAACATTAATGAGCTTCTATACAACATTTAAATTAGCTCAGTACAAATCCTAACAAACATACAAAGTACTTATAAACTGTACTTGTCTTTTTTATTTATACTTATCTTTTTCAACTTAACTTGTGAACTTTACTTACGCACTCTACTGATCTGCTCAAGACGACTTACATAACTAGACTAGGTCAGTCAACACTTAGAAAATATTCAAGTCTACTTTTGGCTTATCAAAACTACTTCAACATCAATTTAGGACTTGTCTTAGGATTCATATCCCAACAATTTCCCCCTTTTTTATGAAGCCAAAACTACTTGAATTATTTCTCAATAGTAGACTAGTTAAGTAGTTATCTTGTATTTATCATCAAAAGTGTTATCTTTTCGTTCATTCATAAAAGATCAGTAGATTACACATACTTAGCAAAATGAAAATAAAATTAAGTAAAGTACTTAAAACTACTCACTAATGTTATCTATGTCTGGATTTGGAATACAGAATGCTTCCAAGATTCTTCTGTGGATATCTGAAATATGATCTTCAGTCTCGATCTTCTCCTTCTCGAGCAATTCTTCTTCAAACTTCTTCACATAGTTCATAATGATCCTTTTTCCAGAACCTAACATCGGAGTTGTCCATTTTGGAAAAATAGGAACAAGAATATTAAAACTTACAGCCTTTGCAATCCTCATGATTAAGTTCCATAAATTCTGATCTTGCACTTCCATGAACTTATCAAAAATTGCTTATAACTCTTTTTTGCTATTTGGATCTCCAAACTTGCGAATAATCCAATGATCCATCTCCCACTTCATCTTGACTTTAAACCATGCATCTCTATGTTTACTGTCGATGAAGTTATCAATGTAGGCATCTTCCACTAGATCAGGATCAGCTTTCAGTTTCAGCAACATCTTGATATGCTTTCCTAGCAATTTCTTGTTATCATAATGATCATCTTCCAGCTTTTGCTTCTTATGAAGAGCTTCAACCTCTTCATTACCAATTGTAGATGTTGTTACTCTTAAATGTCTTAACATTCACAACAACATCTTAATTCGACCTTTCTTATTTTGTCTAAGTCTAAATTCTGTTTTCTAGTTGATGCTACTTTGGATGTTGTAACATCGCAGGTTGAAGATCTAGAAGATTCTACATGGTTCCAGGCTGGAAGGATCTGGAAGCTTGCAGAACGTTGTAGATCAGGCGGTTGCATGGAGAAACGTCCAGAATTGGCTGGAAGGTGCTAGAATTCATTGGAATGAAGAGTGGGCTAAAAAGAAGGGATGAGATCCTAAAAAATAGGATATGGATTATGAAGCTTCTAGAATTCATTTTTTCCACTATAAATACAGAAGGAAGTCTTCATTATTCAGCATGGAGAATTAGTAATAATCGTATAATGTCTATGTGAGAGTTCTACATACTTAGACGTTATATCGGTTATTATAACTTCTTCATCAGATTCTCGTTTGCCATGAAGATATACAAATCAGATCCGAGAGTCACATATTTAACGAAGTGTCATTCTTTAAGTCCTAAACTAGTGTTCATCCTGTTAGGAATTAATTGTCATTGACATGATCTTGTCGTTGTGCCGAAGAGTCCAAACTTCCTGTACAACATAGACTTTTCTATACTTCTTTGATAGATAGATCATAGAGTTAGATTAGTTTTTGGTAGTGTAATTTTTACACTTAAGCCGTCTTTAGACTAGATACATTATCAAGTCTTATTTTCGTTGTGAATATTTGTTCACACACCATTTGTATTCACATAATTATTAGTGAAAGTTTCGCCATGAGGCTCGCATAGATTTTAAATTAAAATCTATGTTAAAAAGTTAATTTTGTGTCTTTGTGTTTTCATTCTTTAAAGTCTTCCGTTATTCGTATTCTGATATTCTGTAATCGAGTCAGTGTTACATTGAGTGTTCTAACATTGAGTGTAGCATCGGTCTTGTTTTACTTAACACGCATTGTGTTCAGTTTATTTCTAGTGTTTTAGTCTTCCGCTGTGTCTGTCTTTTCTGATATTCTGTTTGAATTAATGTTACACCATTTGTCTCAACATCCAGTGTAACATTGTTCTGTTTTTCACTTAAACACTAGTAATACCATCCTCACACACTTTCAGTTGGTATCAGAGCCAATACCTGACGACACTAGGTCTAGATCCTTGTTTTAAGTGTGTTTTAGTTTATGTTAGCAATGGAAACACATCACATATTCACTACACTTAGGCACTCGAACATATTATCCATATTTAAAGCCTAATTTGTGCATGTATATCAAGTCGATAGATGAACGTGCTTGGAGGACTATACTTACAGGTTATGATGTACCAAAGATCCAAACCAACACATCAACACATCCACCAGAAAGAAGGAAAAGTCAATTTCAACCAAGGTTATCAAAAAGTGAAGGTAAACTAAGATATGATCTTTAATATAGAAAATCAGTTCAATGCATGTTTTGAATGTGGTCATTATGAAAATTAATGTGCCAATATTAGACTGAAGCAAAAACTGAATTTTAGTACTACCTTAAATGATAAATCAGATGATGAATTTGATGAATCAAAAGAAGTTGAATTTTCTTTTCATACCAAGATTGATTATGATGATTCTTTAGATGATGATCTGGATGATACAGATTCTGATGTTGCACCTAATGTCATAACATTTATGGTAACATCAAAACAGAGTCACCCAAATTTGAATTGTTTTAATGGGTTTGTTGATGATGCAGGCATAAGGATTGATGATTCTAAATATCAAATTTTGTTGGATGATTGTAACTCTCAGAAACTCACTCTTAATTCTTTGAACAAAGAGAATGAGAATCTGAAAGGAACAATTACTAAGCTAGAAGTCATACATACCAGAAGAGATTTTGAAGTTTACAAATTGAAGGAGAAATTGATCACCTCTACTTTAAATTTCATAAAATTTTATATGAGTGCTTCTGATATATGTTATAGCTATTGGTAAATCTGATAATTGTGGTATACGTTATGATGGTTAAACTGCTTCTATTTTTAAGAATTTTGAAAATGCTGTGAAATTTGTGAAGGCAAATGTTAAAACATTTGTTGTAACATCTGCACAAACAGATTCTCACAAATTCAAAAACATTGAAAAGAAGTTTGTATGTCATTATTTTTTCGAAAATTGATCATATTTGTCCTTACTGCATAAAAATGTTTGATGATCTGAGATATGAGAAAATGTTACCTAAAATGATATCACATCCTATGAAACATTTTCTGAAATCTGCATGGAAATCTGATGTTACTTGTAATGTTGTTCACACTTCCTTGAAAGCATGTTTACTTGGTCAATGGTATTTTGATAGTGGTTGTTCTAAACATATGACAGGATAAATTGACTACTTATCTGATTATGTGACCTTGAATGATGGTAATGTTACATATGGTGGTTGTTCGATAGGACATATTATATGAACTTTGAATGTTGAAGGTTTTCCTGAGCTTAAAAAATGTTTTACATTTTGATGGATTACTTGCTGATTTGATTAGTATTAGTCAACTTTGTGATGATAATTTGCATGTATAATTTGACAAAGAATCATGTGTATGTTTTTAATAAAGATGAAGATTGTCTAGGGCAGTAGATAATTGTTATCTTATTGGAACAAATGGGTGTAATTTGTCAAAGAATGATGATCATATCTTATTGCATCAAAAATTGGGACATGCACATTATATATCAGTGAAGAGACTAATCAAAGTCGATGCAGTGAAAAGGATTACCAAAACTGAAGTTTTAGAGTACCACTGTATGTGAACCATGCTAGAAAGGTAAGCATGTAAGAGTGTCGCATAAAATGCTGTCACATTGTTCTACACATCAATGTTTCAAATTGTTGCACATTGATTTAATTGGTCTTATGTCTTTGATGTAAGAAAGAATATAACTCTACAAGAAATGGCAAGAGTCATGATTTTATCTAAAAGTCTTTCTAAAAGATTTTGGGCTAAAGCATTGAATTCAGCATGTCATATCATTAATAGAGTTTATATTCGATCTAGTTCTATTCAAACACTTTATGAGATTTTGAAAATTAGAAAACCGAATGTGAAGTATTTTCATGTATTTGGTTGTGTGTGTTATATTTTGAATGATATGGATCAACTTCATAAGTTTGATTCTAAAAGTGTAAGGTTTCTTTTTAGGCTATTCTAGAAATAGTAAAGCCTATAGAGTTTATAACCTTAGGACTAACACTGTTCAAGAATCTGTTAATATTGTGTTTGATGATGATAAAGGTCTTAAAGATGGAAATGAAGAAGAAGATGTTTCAGAGGTTACTGAAAAATCTGGAGATTCTCTGAGAACTGAAAATGTTGCTCCGAATGTTACAACATCTGTAACAACATCGATAAAAAGTTCAACAGAATCTACACGGAATAATCAGTATGTTCCCAAAAGGAATATTTCTTTAAGGATTGATAAAAGTCATCCTTCTGACCAGATCATAGGTGATGCTACAGTGTGAAAACAAGAGAAAAAGTAAGATCAATAAGGTAGATGTGATAAGAACAATATGCATGTCTTCTATTTGCAATGTTGTGAATGCAGAGTGTTACTATTCTGAAATTGAACCTAAAAATGTTAATGAAACAGTTACTTATGAGTCTGATAACATTTTTTTTGGAATGAGACTAGATTAGTTGCACAAGATTACACTCAAGTTGAAGTTATTGATTTTGATGAAATTTTTGCACTTGTTGCTAGGATAGAATCTTTTAGATTATTGCTAGCAATTGCATGTTTTATTGATATTAAACTTTATCAAATGGATGTAAAAGCTGCATTTCTAAATGACATTTTGAATGAAGAAGCATTATGTTGAACAATTTAAAGGTTTTGAAGATCCGCAATACCTTGATCATTTTTGTTAGAGGAGAAGCCGATATAACTTTGTTCATTAAGCACACTGGAGAAGATTTACTTATTGCTCAAATATTTGTTGATGACATTGTGTTTGGTTTAACTTGTGCTAAAATGTTAACCAATTTTTTAAAACAATGACTGCAACATTTGAGATGAGTATGGTTGGAGACTTGAATTATTTTTTAGGTCTTCAAATCAAGCAATGTAAGGATGATATATTCTTCTCTCAAGGTAAGTATGCTGAGAACTTGGTTAAAAGGTTTGATTTTGAAAGTTAAAAAGTAATGAAAACTTCCATGAGATCTACTTTGAAACTTTGCAAAGACAATGCTGGAAAGGATGTTGATCCAACATTGTATAGATCTATGATAAGAAGTTTTACTTTATCTAACCTCTATTAGACCAGATATAATGTACAGTGTTTTTGTTTGTGCTAGTTACCAATATTATCCAAAGGAATCTCACCTGAATGTTTTGAAAAGAATTATCAAGTATGATGCAGGTACAAGTGAACTTGGGATTTGGTATACTAAGGACACCAACAACACTTTGATTGGATACAGTGATGCGGATTGAACATGAGACATAGATGACAAAAAGAGTAAGTGTAGAGGATGTTTCTACATGGGAAACAATCTTGTTGTTAAACAAGATATTTCATGACTATGGAATTGAATTGATATCCTTACAATTTTCTATGATAATACGAGTGCATAAACATTTCTAAAAATTCAGTACAACACTCACTCACTAAACACATTTGCATTAGGAATTATTTTATGAGAGATTTAGTGGAGAAGAACATAGTGAAGTTGGAATACGTACCTACTGAAAATCATAATGATGATATATTTACTAAGGTTTTGACCTTGAGACATTCTTATCTTTGAGAAAATCTCTTGGTATGTGTAGTATCTGAATAATCCTAGATGGATGGTGTTACAAATGTTGTAGCATTTGGGACAACATCATAAGGTTGTATAGTTGTTATAGATTTAATTTATTTCCTATTTTCGTTGAATAATTCCTTTGTAAAATATTCTTGAATCTAAAATTTGTTGTGCAAAAATATACATGTCTTACACCTCTCAAATGCATATAAATAGAATGTTGTTAGCATACTAAAAGATGTAGTTAATCACTGAGTAACTATGGAGCACGGAGTTGACTACTACGATGCCTTCTTTTCAAAAGGTGATTAATAAAATACATCAACATGTTCATAATCCATTGAGTAATTATGGGGCACGGAGTTCGCTACTACGATGCACTCTTCTAGAAAAATGGATCAATATGAACTAGGTGCTACAACACGAAAAGAAAAGAAAAAATGGTGCAACACAAATGAAGTAAAATCATGTAAAAACCGTGTTGAGGTGTATGTAACAGTTTTGAGCATAGCATTAGATGATTCGAGTATATTTTTATAAGTAGAAATTATTTGATTATTTGTGGAAATTTATTTCATTTATTCTGATTATACTAACCCACGTCTTTGGTTTATTTTCAGGTTATACACATTTAAATGTTAAATATTCTAGATTGTTCTTAATTTAATTAATTATTTAATTATGATTTTACCCACTACTTACCCATGATTTATTTTTGTGGCTAAGTTTGTGGAGTATTATCGAATATCTTCTAGAATTAATCTTCCTTAGTTAGTTCTTATTTTTTATACGTATTACTTCCAACTATGCATTCTCTCCTATATACTTCTCATAACATGATATACTAAGCATTGCATTTTTTTCGAGTGATTTGAGTATTGCGTTTTATGATTTGTTAAAGCATTGTTTGTCTCGAATTTTGTGATTATCTTTTCGATTTCTTGGTGCTTAAATGACAGGAAACAAAGAAACTACCTCACCACACTCAAAATCCCACGAAACCGTCATCTCCATCTCTCTCCAATCTTAATAGTTTCGCTTTCATGGTCGCTTTACACCAAAACTCACCAACTGCTACAAGAAAAGCTGAAACACTTACCCAAAACAACTCCAGTTACACCCATTCCTACAACTGTTCACATTCCACTCGATACGACCCTTAACGAGCTGAACCAAGCTGTTGAGAATATATCTCAATCGAATGTGAATTTTTAGAATCTTACATTCTTACTGTTGGAAATACGTCCATTGAAATTTCTCATTACTGAAAACCAAAAAACTCACCACTACACTTGGTTCGTTCACCTCACAAAAGTCCCAATTTCCAAGTCCTAACACTGAAATAGAGGCAACTGCCTCGATTGCTTCCTCTCTGGGGGAGATTGAAAAGGAAATTGATAATTTTCTTGTTCCTGAGCAGAATGTGTTTGTAAATGCTGAGACATCCGATTTTGAGGACTCTCAAATGAAGGAGACTGACGCAAATGCTAACTCAGGTGAAACTAACTCTTATCTTTTTAATACTGATGAATCTGAATAGATTGTTTTTTGGAGGAATTTTGAGAAAGAAAAGAGAAAGAGGATCCCTGTTCAACAAAGGAAATTCGGCTGTGTGTGTACGGGTTGATTACTCTAACTCACTGAGGAGAAAGAAGAAAGAAAGTAGTGTTGCTGATGAACCGATTTAAGTTATTTTCTTAATCGGAGGAAGAAAATGTGGTTATTGAGAAACGAGTCAAAACGAAGTATGATCCAAAGGGAAAGAAGGTTGCTGCTGAATGAGACTTGCCCAAAAGAATTGAATCTGATCCAGAGGATAATCCCACTGTGCGTGAGATTAAGAAGATTCTGAGGAAGAATGGTGCATCAAATGCTGAAGCAAGTGCTGCAACACCAGACCCTGATGACAGTAGAAGTGATGATTCTGAGAAGAGCAGTAGTAAAGACTCTGAATCAGTTGAGGAAATAAATTCTGAATGAGGTAATTCTGATCCTGATAATAATTTTTAGACTGATAGGTTAGTTGCTAAAATAACTAAACTGTCTAGATGAAAGTTGTTAATGGAAAGAAGAATTAAGATTGCTGATTTTGAGAGTAAAGGGTTGATATAATTTTTGAAAGGAAATTGTTGAAAACTGTAACTTTGAGTGATACTTGTGTGTTTGATTGGGTATATGTATTGTATGCTTGACTTAGGAAAAGTACGGGTAGACGTAGCTCTAAATGATATGGAAATGTACAATTTAGGGGGAGATTAGTTCCATTTACTATAGAATTGATTAATGATCTCTTAGAGATAGAGTCTATGATTGATTAAGATGAACTTGATTTGAACTCGGTTGCTACCTCTATAACTGGTGGTAGATTAACTAGGTGAAATTTTTTATGTTTGCTAAAGATCTCACATATCTATACTCTGTACTCCATAAATTAATTGTCTACAATTGGATACCCTCTACAAATTCCACTAAGGTGACTAAGGATCAAGCTACATTGTTGTATAAGATGGTTTTTGTGTTGAAGAATTTCAATTTGGATTTAACTATTTTCACCATATGCAGCTTATAGTGATATTTATTATAAAGAGAATTTACCTTACCATTGTTGATATGTTCATACCTCAAGAGGCATGAATTTTTAAACCTAAGGAAACTGAGGTTATTAGAGGCAAGGTACCCTTGATGACTATCTCACCTACTCTGTTACTTGGTGAAAGGACTGTTGATTTGCCCTTACAAAATTCAGATGGTTCTGATCACAGAGATGCTCTTATTCCAGTTCGACCAGCTCCAGCAAGACCTGAACAGAGAAATGCTACATCGAATGTGAAACACATTGGTGGTCACATTGGTCAAATTGTTTCTGTTTCTAGATCTTTTACTTTACTTCAACTAAAACGTTTACAGGACTCTATTGATGGCCTTCAGTTACTTAAAGTCCAGTGGTTAGAGACGCTTTCTACTACCACAGGGGGAGAAACACCATCAACTTCTGGGGTTCGAAGTGAAGAGCTCCATGGAGATGTACCAGAAGCTAATTGTGTACCTGATGCTATTGATGAAGAGACTGCTGAACTAGATGTTGTAGTTCACTTTGCTACAACGTGCACTATTGTTGAAGAGGAGGAGGATCGGTTTGTTGATGCTGATGAACGTATATGGATGTTCTTTATGACATCTAAACAGGTTATGGTAACAACTGAACAGGTTGATACAAGACAGGGGGAGGGCTGAACATTATATGTGATTATGTGCAGGAACATGATGCTGCAGCTGTTGATACAAATGTCACTTGTTTAGTTTCTCAAGTATTCGTGCCTTTTATACTTCCCTTGATCTTATTCATTGTTGTTACTGTGTTTAAGTTGATTTACAGATTCTGTTTTTCCTTCCTAGTTGATAGGTTGTTCTTTATTCAATGTGCTTAAATTGTTTGCATTGATGATAATAGTTTACTGCTTTATGCTTAAACTGTTTTCATACTTATTATCATTGCTTACTGCATGTTGTTTATATTTATGTTAGTTGTTGTCTGTTTTGTTTTTCTAACTTGCCTTATTATTCAATTTGCTTAAATTGTTTGCTTTGAGGATAATATAGAAGTACAACTCTCTTTAATTATCATGTGCTTACTGCTTACTACTTAAATTGTTTGCTTTGATAATAATATAATTTAGAAGTACACTTCTTTTTAATTCTCAGTTGCTTACTGCTTATTGTTTAAGTCTTTGTTAGATATTTTTGTTTTTCACATTTTTTGCTCTGTTTTTTATTCTTAAGTCTTTGCTCTATTTGTTTTTTCTTTTCTTCATTATTGCTCTGATTTTATTGAGTCATACATAAGTCTTAGGTTGATCTAGTACATATTCATATATGTTCAGATAAGTATATTGTTTATACTTATTGTTGTTTTGAGTGAGATCACATTGCTCTTATGGCACAGACTATGTGAAATCATTCTTGGTCTTTCTTACTTTGATCCGGAAGCTACAACAGGTGTTGACTTGATTAGTACATGGATATGATGGTAATACTCTAGCATGTACATAATACTGAGTATATATAGAAATATATGTGCATCAGGTGTGTTGTAGTCGAAAGGTCAAATTGGGGGAGATTGTAGATGTTGTTACTCTTAAATGTCTTAACATTCACAACAACATCTTAATTCGACCTTTCTTATTTTGTCTAAGTCTAAATTCTGTTTTCTAGTTGATGCTGCTTTGGATGTTGTAACATCGCAGGTTGAAGATCTAGAAGATTCTACATGGTTCCAGGCTGGTAGGATCTGGAAGCTTGCAAAACGTTGTAGATCAGGCGGTTGCATGGAGAAACGTCCAGAATTGGCTGGAAGGTGCTAGAATTCATTGGAATGAAGAGTGGGCTAAAAAGAAGGGATGATATCCTAAAAAATAGGATATGGATTATGAAGCTTCTAGAATTCATTTTTTCCACTATAAATACACAAGGAAGTCTTCATTATTCAGCATGGAGAATTAGTAATAATCGTATAATGTCTATGTGAGAGTTCTACATACTTAGACGTTATATCGGTTATTATAACTTCTTCATCAGATTCTCGTTTGCCATGAAGATATACAAATCAGATCTGAGAGTCACATATTTAACGAAGTGTCATTCTTTAAGTCCTAAACTAGTGTTCATCCTGTTAGGAATTAATTGTCATTGACATGATCTTGTCGTTGTGCCGAAGAGTCCAAACTTCCTGTACAACATAGACTTTTCTATACTTCTTTGATAGATAGATCATAGAGTTAGATTAGTTTTTGGTAGGGTAATTTTTACACTTAAGCCGTCTTTAGACTAGATACATTATCAAGTCTTATTTCCGTTGTGAATATTTGTTCACACACCATTTGTATTCACATAATTATTAGTGAAAGTTTCGCCATGAGGCTCGCATAGATTTTAAATTAAAATCTATGTTAAAAAGTTAATTTTGTGTCTTTGTGTTTTCATTCTTTAAAGTCTTCCGCTATTCGTATTCTGATATTTTGTAATCGAGTCAGTGTTACATTGAGTGTTCTAACATTGAGTGTAGCATCGGTCTTGTTTTACTTAACACGCATTGTGTTCAGTTTATTTCTAGTGTTTTAGTCTTCCGCTGTGTCTGTCTTTTCTGATATTCTGTTTGAATTAATGTTACACCATTTGTCTCAACATCCAGTGTAACATTGTTCTGTTTTTCACTTAAACACTAGTAATACCATCCGCACACACTTTCACCAATATCAACTAAGATGTCACCTAATTCTTCTTTCTTTTTCTCAAGTACAAGTTTTCTCTTAACTTGTCTTGTTCTGGTTTGAACATCTTCTATCACAACATCTTTACCTTTAACCAATCTTTTTTGTTCTTCTGCACTTGCACTAGCCTCTTCAAGATCAGCTTTCTTGACCAATCTTCTTCTCTTTGGTCTACTTGACTCTTCTGGCAGAATAACAGTAGCAGCTTTAGGTTTAGGAGCAGCACTTACCAATCTTCTTTCTTCCCCTTTTTGGCTTCATCACTAGCTTTGAGAGAAAACAGAGAGGTAAAGCGAGTCATTTCTTGCTTCATTGCCTCCTTCATGGCTTCAACAGCAATTTCTATCTGCTTCTGGTGAGACTTATCCTGACTCAGCTTGTCTAGTTTAGTAGCAACTAGCTCCAGCTTCTAAGTAGAAAGATTCAACTCTGACTTGAAATGAGTAGCAGTCAATTGAAGTAGTCTGTTTTCCCCAGACATATTTCTTAGAAGGTTTCTGGCTTGCACCAACAGATCTTGTGCCTCCCTTCTTTGCTCATCTACTATCTCAATCTTCACACGATAGAGTCGTTCCATTTTACTTGATTCTTCAGCCAATGATCTTGCGAAGTTAATAGAACGCTTCTCTGCATAATCAACTTGTCTCTTCAAGAAGTCTTCTATCTGACCATACATTTCCTGTCTGAAGGTAGCATCCATCTGATTGACCTCTCCGACAATCAATTCTTTCGAACTATCTACCAGGGATTGATTCTGCTCTGTCAGAACTTCTTTCAAGTCTGAATTTAAGAACTCATCTATAGACGACTGAACAACTTCTTTCAAGTCCATCTTCAGTTCATCTAGATAACCATCTGGAAAGACATGAGTATCAACGATTTCATCATCATTATCTTCACCAACGATTTCATCTTCATCAAAGACGAAAACTTCAACCAACTTGTTTTCTTCTTCAGCAGATAAAACCAAGTCGTCTTTAGCCTCAGCGCTTCCAGCAACATCTTCTAGCTGAACTGAGACATTCTTCAAATCTATCAATGGCTCAGACATTTGAGTTCCAGCATCAGTGGTTTCAGCAACCAACTCTTCTTCCAGCAGATCAGTTTGAACTCCAATATCAAACTCATCTTGAAAAGACAATACATCGTCTGAAATGTTGAGCATTTTCTTTACAAGAGTTATTAACGCATGCGGTGGGAACAATTTTGAGTGGTCCTTGACTCCATTATTCTCCTGTTGTTCCATCTCCCATCTTGAAAATTAGAGATTCCACCCATTCCTTGAATAACTTCGAACAAATCATCAGTTGGGGCTTTCTTCAATGCAAACCAAGTGCAAATTCTTAAGAGCTTTTCAAACACCTCTGAAGACGTGTCGATCTCCACTGATGGCAACATCTTCTTCAGATTTTTAGTAACCTTTGCACGCAACCCCTTCTCGCGAAGACACATCGGATAATGGACTAAAGATTCAAATCTCTGAACGGGAGGAGTCCTTAACTTAGTCTCAGCAGTGACAACTAAAGGAGTTTTTGAAATAGATGTGTTGATGGGTTCAACATATTATGTTGAGGTAGGGATATGTTGGATGGAGGTTTCATGAGTAATGTTGGCTCTCAGAGGTTGTGCTGCCAACACAGATGATTTGGGTACCGGCTTGGCACGAGATCGGAGTGATCTTGCCTTGGTTTTGACAGGAAGGTTGAGAGGGATTGGAATAGTACGAGATGAAGTACTAACCTTTTCAGTCGACTTGTCTGGTGAGGGACTCGACTCGACTCTCACCAGTTGATATAATTCGGCAGCTTCGACTCCCTTCTCTGATTCCTTGTCTGATTGAGTTCCTTCTGAATCATCATTTGACTCAATGAATGCCTCTTTTTGAGACATACTCAACTAGTGCACCACTAGTACCAGCACCGGTCATGTCTTCAGCTTCTTCAGCTTCCAACCCGTCTTCCTCAGCACTAGACGAGGCGGCTTCTATCATAGCATTTCGTGGATCAATCTGAACTTGTCCACGCTCAATAGCTCTTCCTTCAGCTTACTTACCAAGAGCTTCCTTTTTCAGATAGTGCTTCAAAACATGAAACGGCTTTCCTTTAGCTGCAAGACGGGTAGCAAGATGCTTAGCTTGTTTCCAAAGCTTACAACAGCAGACACTATCCAATTGGCTGTATTGGTGTCAACTTGCACATTCTTCTTGAAGTACATCAATCTATCCAAGAAGAGCTTAGTCCAATTGCCTTCTGTGATGCCATCATGAATTACGGCCATCACTCTTGCTTTTTGAAGAGTCACAGAGTCATAACTCCCAGTAACTCCGAGCAGCATCTTTGAAGCAATGTCAAGCAGCGTCTTGAACTTGTCTAGAAGCTCTTTCTTCTTGACAGAAGGGATCTTTCCATCTCGATTCAATCTGAGTTGCTTACCACAAAATATACTTAGATATTTCAATTCTCGACCTTCAGCATACCTTTCAATATCAATCGATCCGGATGGTAGCTTCAATGTTTCGGTCAGAAATTCACGAGTGAATTCTACTCGCCTACCTCCAATAAAGGCTTCAATGAAGTCGCCTTGTCGAGTAGCTGTGGCATAGAACTCGAGCACTTCTTCCTCGAAAACCACCTCAGGGAATGCCTCCAAGTAGGGTCTCAACCCACACCTGTAGCATTTGATTAGAATCTCCTTATTATCGTATGTGTGCCTTCCATTGAAGAACGCAGAGCCTTCAACATGGACCTTTCCTTCAGTGATGTATTTGCCCAGATCAAATCTAGCCTGCATGTTAGTTCTAGCATCGAACATAGATACTACAGACATGATTATAGTAAAATATGATCAGATTTGTAGAAAAGACTTTGAATTGTAAGCACAAATGAGAGCAATTAAGAGTAGTAAGGAAATGTGATCGTGAGGAGTGTTTTTAGGAAAGTAGAGTGGTTTTGTTAAGAAAGAAAGTTTGAATCAATGGCTAAGATTAAAAGTTTTTTGATCCAACGGTGGGGACTTTTGAAATTCAGTTGCGTAATCGAGACGATAATGTGTTTTGATATTGAAAATTTTGGAATCCACCTTTTCTATTGGTTAGAACATAGGAGTGTACTCATCTGCCCTAGCGTAGTAGAGTTTAGGCGGGAACTGGGTGTATACACCTCATTAAAATGGAGTGTATTCATCCAATCCTAGGTTTTCCAATTTTCTTTATCAAATTACATTATTGTCCTTAAACAACTAACTCAAACACTTAGAGTATATTGTACGTCATGAAAGAACTTATCTTGTCTGTTCGAGTTCATCAGAACAGATCAGTAGACTTGTCAGCACCAGACGAGTTCCCCCTTCGACTGTGCTTGTCTGTCTCATTGTCGAACATCTTCCTATACCTGTATTATCTTATGCGATATGTGAATATAGGTACAAGTAGTAGAATAGAATAATTATTGAATATCATTCTAATATAGTAATCAAGGTTTCGAACAAGATGACTTTTAACAAACTTAAGAGTCAATCATAAGGATATTTAAGAAATCATAGATTCCCCCTTAAATTTTTATTCCCTTAGTATTACCCTCAGCTTTACCAGCTTCCTCATCAGGTTGTTTGGTCATCTTGTCTGGCCTTGTATACCTGTCTTGTTGACGAATAGACGAGTGCTCTGCTTTTTGTGTTAACTTGTCTGTTTTTCCTTTCTTCTTAGTGATGTACCTGTCTGGTTAGTACTCAACTACATACAAGTAGGATCTAAATCAATTAGTCCTAAACTAATGCATAATTCACAAAATCGAGCCTCAGGTAATGGTTTTGTAAAAATGTCAGCTCTTTGAAAATGAGTGTGAATCTTTTCCATGCGAATATCCTTCTTTTCTACATGATCACGTATGAAATGATGTTTCACAGCAACATGCTTACAACGTGTGTGCAAAACAGGATTTTGTGTAATGGCAATAACACTGTTACTATCACAGAATATAGGAACATTTGATTCACATATATTATAATCTCTAAGCTGTTGAATAAGCCATAATAATTGACTACAACAACTACCAGCAGCCATGTACTCGGCTTCAGTAGTAGAGGTAGCAACACTTGTCTGCTTTTTCGAAAACCATGAAATGAGTTTTATGCCTAAGAATTGACAAGGACCAGATGTAGATTTTCTATCTATTCTACAACCACCAAAATCAGAATCAGAGTAGCCACTTAGGGATAAATCATCATTTGAAGGATACCATATACCACGATTGATGGTTCCTTTCAAATATTTCAGAATCCGTTTAGTGGTTTCCATATAACTCTCTTTTGGATTACCTTGAAATCGAGCACATACGCCAACAGAAAATGCAATGTCAGGTCTACTAGCAGTCAAGTACAGTAATGATCCAATAAGACCACGGTAATGAGTTTGATCAGCACACTTACCATTCTCGTCTGGATCCATCATGTAGGTAGGTAGCATAGGTACTCCAGAAGATTTACAAGTCTTAATACCATACTTGTCTAGTAGATTACGAGTATACTTTCATTGATTTATGAAAATCCCATCGGGAGTTTGTTTTACTTGAAGTCCAAGAAAATAAGTCATTTCTCCCATCATTGACATTTCAAACTTACTTTGCATGAGTGTTGAAAAACTTTCACTGAGCTTTTTGTTGGGTGATCCGAAAATGATATCATCCACGTAAATTTGAACAAGTAGGATATCCTTACCTTCTTGTCTTCTGAACAAGGTTCTATCGCCCTTGCCCTTAGTAAAACCATTCTCTAATAGAAATTGAGAAATAGTATCGTACCATTCTTACAGTTTAATACTTTCCCAAGATACTCATTGGGAAGGGTATGTAAAATGTAGTTTTTGGCGAAACTGTCCAGATTGTTCTGTTCCATTTCTTCTGAAGTTAATTCTGACCTTGGTTTAGGTACAAGTACATCAACGGCCTTGGATGGCTCCAGAGTTGCAGTGTTTGGCACCATGGTAGTGATTGGTCCTTCTTTGACCAGAGAAACCATTAGATCATGTGTTGAACTGAAAATGACCTCCATCCTCAGTTTCCAGTAGTCATAATCTGCAATCTTGAACTTAGGAAGTTTGTTCACATTAGTTTCATCCATGATAGATCAGTCAGATAGGATCAGTAAAATAGCAAGTAGTTTCAGGTATTTAAGATTTAACAATTAACAAGAATCAGTAACAAGATCAGTATGACTTTCCCCAAAGTCTACAGGGTTATCAAGAAACAGCAGTCCTAAGAACTACTACTCTGATACCACTTGTTGGTCCCACGTTGAGTGTAAGATTGATTAAGCTAAGAAAAGTCTAGAGGGGAGGGGTGAATAGACTTTTCAAAATCTTTCAAAATATCAGAGTTTTTATGCGGAAATGTGTTCTGAACAGTACTGTTCTTACTGAGTTGATCAGTACTTCCAGTTTCAGTTTATACTCAACTTTTATTTAGATCTTTTACTTTGTAAACCTTTAATGTTCTTAGTTAAACAATATAAACAAATATCAAACAGAAAGTAAAGAACACAAGATTTATAGTGGTTCGACAAATGTCTACATCCACTCTCACAACTCCAGTTGTTAAGTTTTATTAACTCTTCCTTGAGTTTCTTGTGGCTTAAAGTCCCAAGATTAAGACTGTGATCTTATCGATTACACTTCCAAGTGTATCTTCGATCGACTAGTAATTCTACAAGAAACTAGCACACTTGTTTACAACAATACAAACTTTAAAATGAAAAGTAAACTTCTCTAATTGTAGCCTTTGATTCTTCTCTTCAAATCTGTGACTTCTTCTCAGTTTGATCTTCTTGACTTTGTGAGTTCTTGAATGCTTCGAATACTTTGATTGCTCTTGAATGCTCTTAGATCAGTAGTCTTTCAGTAGTCTTAGCAGTAGAAGATCACACAGTATTTATAGACTTTAGTATGACAGTTAGCATTTTGTGAACTAACTCTCAACTAACTCTAAAACTGTGTATGTTGTAACTTCCTTTTGTAACCGACTTTGTAACTTCCTTCAACTTTATCCAAGTCAACATATCTACAAATATATTTAGTTACATTCCAACTAATAAGTTTTCCAAACTTATTCTGCTCAAGCACAGTAAAATTACTCTTCTTAGTTTTACTGTTCTTGGTCAGTCAGCACAGTTCTCCAAAACTGTTCTAACTTCTCCAGAATTCTTCTAAGCTAGTCTTCAACTCTTCTTGAAGGTCTTCTTATTCTGAAGTAGTCTTCTGAGTCTTCAATAGTCTTCTGATCAAGTTCTAATCTACTGTTCTAAACTTATTATAATGCTGAATACAATAGAATGCAACTTTACATATATAAAACCTATCTATAAATCAACTGAACTACATACAGATGAGTATATCTAAGTCCTATACTATAAGTTGTCTATACAATACAAACATCATCTTAGTTCCTAACAGTTCATATATCAGATCAGTTAACACACTAAGATCAGTAAACATATATAAGATCAGTAAACTCAGATTCCAATATCTCTTATGATGACTTAGTTAGAATGACTTAGAACCACATATATCATTAACTTTAAGTTGCTTTTGGCCATCAAAACATACAATCATCAACTAGAACATTGTTTATAGGATTCATATCCCAACAGAAATCTAGATTGAACGGCCCAGACCAATTTCAGGGGAGTTGGCCAGTTTTGATCCAACGGTCAATAACCAATGGAACAGTGAAAAACTGTTTTTATTCAAACGTGGGAAGGAGTTTAATGTTTGTTTAAAGCTGGGGGGTTATCAAGGTAGATCATGGCTCGAATTGTTTAATGCAAACAAGAGTTAAATCTTGGCATTTAATGCATTGAGAGCGACTTTTTGGGTAAGGGACAAATTGAATCCTTGAAAAGGTGATATCTTTAAGAGGAATGGGACAGTTATTGAAATAGGCAATGATTACCCAAAATAGGTGCTTATCAAACTAAAAAAAATTGTTTGATAGCCAAGACAACTTATCTGACCCTACATGGACAAGTGTCCTGAGATGATGTGGACAAGTGTCCTGAATTTCAATGGAGAAGTGTCCTGAAAGATTGAGGTCATCTCTTCTGAATTTCAGTAGACTTGTCTAAGTCGGCGGAACTTTGCTTTTAGTTCCCCCTTGAATAATTTACTCCTTTGGACTCATTTGTCCAACTTCCCTGGATCAAGAAGTCCCAACTCTGCTGATAATTCCAAGAATCTTGCTTCTGCAAGAGGTTTGGTCAATATATCAGCTTTTTGATGATCTGTGTGGATTTTTACTATTTTGATGTCCTTCTTCTCCACATGGTCTCTGATGAAGTGGTGCTTGATGTCCACATGTTTGCATCTAGTGTGCAAGACTGGATTCTGAGATATAGCAATAGCACTATTGTTGTCACAGAATATTGGCACTTTAGTAGAGTTGACATTGTAGTCTCTTAGTTGTGGTCTCAACCAAAGGATCTGAGCATAACAACTTCCAGCTGCAACATATTCAGCTTCAGTGGTGGAGGTAGCCACTGTGTTCTGCTTCTTAGAGAACCAAGAAAGTAGCTTGTTCCCTAAGAATTGACATGTCCCTGAAGTGGACTTTTTATCAATTCTACAGCCTCCATAATCAGCATCTGAGTAGCCAGTAAGCTCAATGTTGTCATCAGCAGGGTACCAGAGGCCTAGATTCTCAGTGCCTTTGAGATACCTCAAGATCCTCTTAGCAGCCTCTAGATGGCTTTTCTTAGGATTTGCTTGAAACATATCACAAACACCTACTGCAAAGGTGATGTCAGGTCTGCTGGCAGTGAGATAGAGAAGTGAACCAATGATTCCTCTATACTCAGTAGAGTTGGTTGGAACACCACTCTCATCTGGATCCATCTTCCAATTTTGTTCATTGGGATCCTTACTGGCTTGCTGGTTGTACACCCAAACTTTTTGATCATTTCCCTTGTGTACTTTGCTTGGTTGATGAAGATTCCTTCTTTTGATTGCTTGACTTGTAAGCCCAAGAAGAAATTCATCATTCCCATCATTGACATCTCAAACTTGCTTTGCATGAGCTTTGAGAACTTCTCACACAGCTTCTCATTTGGGGATCCAAATATGATGTCATCAACATATATTTGGACAAGCAAAATGTCCTCTCCCTCAGTGATTTTGAAGAGAGTTCTATCCACAGTTCCTTTGATAAATCCATGGTCCAAGAGGAACTGTGATAGTGTGCCATACCAGGCTCTTGGAGCTTGCTTGAGTCCATATAGAGCTTTCTTCAGTCTGTAGACTTGGTTTCCAACTTCAAAACCAGGTGGTTGCTCCACATAGACTTCTTCTTTCAAGACTCCATTTATGAAGGCACTCTTGACATCCATCTGGTACACTTTGAACCTCTTGTGGGCTGCATAGGCTAAGAAAAGCATTATTGCTTCTAGCCTTGCCACAAGTGCAAAGGTTTCATCATAGTCAATGCCTTCTGATTGACAATATCCCTTTGCCACTAAACTGGCTTTGTTTCTGACAGTCACATCTTTCTCATTCTTCTTGTTCTTGAACACCCACTTGGTTCCAATAACATCTTTATGTGAAGGTCTATCCACTAGCTCCCAAACATCATTTCTGGTGAATTGGTTCAGCTCTTCCTGCATTGTTGTGATCCAATTTGCATCTTGAAGTGCTTATTCAATGTCACTTGGTTCCTGTTCTGATAGGAAACAGCAAAACAAAGCACTTTCACCATGAAACCTTCTGGTTTTGACTCCTATACTTGGATCACCAAGTATCAGATCAGTAGGATGGTCAGACAGCCATGTCCTTCTTTTTCTGATCCCTTCAGTAGAGTTGTCCTCTACTGAGCTTGAGTCACCATTATCATAAAATTCAGGATAATTGAATGCAGGATCTAATTCAGGATCATATTCAGGGATGTTGTCCTCAATGTCAGGGACATTGGCATTTTCAACATTTATGTTTCCCTCTTGAATATTAGATCCATTAACTACCTCAGCAGTGCCTGCTTCTTCATTGGTAGTTGTTACCTGAGTGTGAACTGGGATTGGGTCATTCAGTTCACCATTTCCTTCAGTGGGGTTTGCCTCAGGAAGGTTGCCTTCAGGATTGTTGTCCAATATTATGTTTTCAGGAAGATTGGCTTGGACAACATCTATGAATATAGTGTCTTTGTCTTTTTGGCTTAATCTGGTTGTTCTTTGTGTGATTTCTTCAGTATCCTGGTCTTTGTTCCTGACCTCAAAAATAGATTCATCAAACACAAACATGAGGTGTTTCTTCCACAATTAGGGTTTTACAGTTATACACCCTAAAAGCTCTACTGATTTGGGAATATCCAAGAAATATCCCCTCATCATCTTTGTTGTCAAAAGCTTTCAACTGCTCTTTCCCATTGTTGTGAATGAAACACTTACAACCAAATATGTGGAAGTATGACACATTAGCCAGTCTTCCTTTACAGAGTTCATAGGGGGTTTTGCCCTGACCCTTAGTGATCAAACATCTATTCTGAGTATAACAAGCAGTGTTTATGGTTTCAGCCCAAAACCTCTTAGGTAAGTTTGAATCAGCTATTAAGGTTCTAGCAGCTTCTTTTAGGGTTCTATTCCTTCTTTCTGCAACTCCATTCTGCTGAGGAGTTCTAGCTGCTGAGGTTTCATGAGCTATCCCATTTTGTGTGCAATACTCATTGATGTATGAATTTATGAACTCAGTGCCTTTATCAGATCTTATCTTGATTATATTAAGGCTCTTTTCATTTGACAATCTCTTTAGTAGTTCAGGGAGTTTGACTTGTGTTTCCTTCTTATTAAGGAAAAATACTACCCATGTGAACCTAGATAAGTCATCTACTACAACCAATGTGTATTTTCTACCATTTATGCTTACAGGGGTAATTGGTCCAAATAAGTCCATATGCAATAGTTTAAGTACCCTTTTAGTAGATATGACTGGTTTTCCTTTGAATGAGGCTTTAATCTGTTTTCCTTCTTGGCATGGTTTACAAACATGATCCTTAATGAAAACCTCATTAGGTAGTCCTTTAACTAATGCATTTCTAGCAAGCTTGTTCATTGATTTAAAGTTCAGGTGGTTTAGCCTTTTATGCCATAACCAACTTTGTTCATTAGAGCTCTTAGCAATGAAACATGCAGCATCAGTAGACTTGTCCTAGTCTGCAAAACACACATTTCCTTTTCTAGTTCCAGTCAGTAGAGTTTGTTGAGTTTCATCTTTGATTAAGCATTTTCCACTTGAAAACTCAACATTAAATCCTTTTTCACAAAACTGACTTATGCTTAGCAGATTGTATTTGAGACCAGCCACATAGGGTACATCGGATACCTTGATATTACCAATTATCAAGGTACCATAACCTTTTGTTGTTGCTTGTGAGCTGTCTCCAAATGTGACATTTGGGCCTTCTTTTTCAGTGAAATTAGTGAGGAGTTCTTTGTTTCCAGTCATGTGCCTTGAGCATCCACTGTCAAGGTACCATGCTGATCTTTTGCTAATACTCCTCATCTTTTTGTGGCCCTTAGGTACCTACAATTAGATAGCTTTAGGTACCCTTTGAATTTTGGGTCCTGAGAGGTTAGTTGTACCTTTAGGAACCCAAACTTGCCTTATTACCCTGATTGATTCAAGGTGGCTAAGTTGTTTTCCTTGTGCATCAACATACACTATCTTCCCTTTAAATGCCTTAGGGAAAGTGTGTGTGAAAATGTTAACTCTGTAAGTTTTAGGAGAGTTGTCAAATCTCCTGAACTTATGAGTTCTTTGTGCTACTTGAGGAAATCTTTAAGGGAGGTCATATTTATGACCATTATCCTTAGGCATGAAGGGTTTTGGTTGTCTCATTTTATTCTGCCTATGAGGATAGTTGTCCTGAGGTATGTTCAGCTGAGGCTTTCTCAGTAGAGTTGGCCTAGGCTGTCCAAACCTTGGATAATTCCTCTGAACATTGTTCAGGAGAGTTGCCCTTCCATTGGATCTACTCTGCTGACCAACATTCCTCTTGTGTTTAGGGACTTTGGCCTTTTCCAAAGGTTTGGGCCTAGTCTACTGAGCCACTTGAGTGGGCATCTCATTCACTTTGCCCTTCCCTTTGTTCAGTGGCTGAATTATTTCATTTTCAGCTTGTTGTGCCACTGATTTAACAAAGATTTTCTTAGTGTTACTTGTAGAAGCAACACTAAGACAAGGTGAAGATTCAAATGGATCAAAGCCTAATCCACTTCTTTGAGCCATAGGTCTTTGGTAACTTTGAATTTCCTCTATTGCTCTAGAGGATTTCTTCAAAGCAGGCATCTTTAATTTCAGGCTCTCTTCACTTGATTTTAGAATGTCATACTCATGTGAGAGGTTTTCAAATTTTGCTTGAAGAATTTTTAGTTCAAAATCTTTTCTCTTCTGAGAAACCAGTTGATCATCAATCTTCTTCTGTTGGTCAACTATCTTGAGATTTGCTTCCTCAAGCTCTCTCAAGACTAGTTGGTACAGTTCAGTAGATTTGATATCAACTACTGTCTCAGCAGGTTTTAAAAGCTCAATTGAAAGCCTTTCATTTTCTCTCACACAATTGTCATGAAATTCTTGCAGCCTAGTGAAATCTTCCATCAACTTCCCAAAGGAAAGTTTCAAGTTGACTTTACTAGTGTTCTGTGATAAAAATGATGGTGAGCTAGAAGTAGAGGATACCTCATCATCCTCTATGGCCATATTGCACACATCATCATCATCATCATCACTGTTTGAGAACAGTCCATCAGAAGAGTTGAAGCTTTCAGCACTATCAGATTCATCACCAGCCACCATGGCTTTTCTATTGGTGAACTTTCTATCTCTTTTGGCTTGCCTCTCTCTTCTCTCCTTGGAGCTGAGTTCAGGGCAGTCATATTGGAAGTGCCCTTTCTTCTTGCAGTTGTAGCACAGATCCTCATCATCATCTTTCTTTGGATCATCTTTCCTTCTAGATGAGGAGGGTTCAGCTCTGTTGGACTTTCTCCTATCAGAGTACTTGTCCTCTGATCTTTTCTCTTCAGGCTTCTTGTCCTCAGCCTGTGCTTCAGGAGAGTTGTACCTTCTCCTGAATTTGTTGTCTCGGTAGAATTTCTTGTATCTACCAAACCTTGAGTTGAGTTTATCAAACCTTCTAGTCATGAGGGTCATTTCTTCCTTCATTTCAGCCTTAGAGACTGACTTTGATGATCTTGGAGTGGACTGCATTTCTGGTTCAGCAGCTTTGGCCTTGAATGCCACTCCTTTGATTGGTAATGAAGATTCCTCAACTGGCTTTCTTCTGTTGAGGTCAAACTCATAAGCTTTGAGTTCAGAGAAGATTTGTTGCATGGGCATGGTGGAGAGATCCTTGGTATTTTGCATCATCACAGCATATACATCCCACTTTTGAGTGAGGCTTCTCAAGATCTTCAGTCCAACTTCTCTCTTGGAGTACACCTTGCCCAAAGAGTTGATTTCGTTCATCACATCTGTGAATCTACCAGCAAACTTGTCAATGGACTCATCTGACTCCATTGTGAATTGTTCAAACTTCTGCACAGCCACTTGGAGCTTGTTCTCCTTTATCTTTTCAGTACCCTCACACATTTCTGCAAGAGTATCCCATATTTCTTTAGCAGTTGTGTAGTGGTAGACCCTTCCCATGATTGCATCTAGAATTATTTGGTAGAGAGTATTCATGGCCAGATAATTCAAATTATCTTTCCTTTTCTCATCAGAGGTGAAGTCATCTTCATCCTTGGGAATCACATCCCTTGTGTCTGTTCTTTGTTCATTAGTCAATCTGGGGTTAAGCTGAGTGAACACATAGGGTCCTCTTGTAATCACCCTCAACATGTCAGTGTGGAGAGATGCAAGATGAGCTCTCATTCTGATTTTCCAGAAATCATAATTGTCATTTGAGAACATGGGTAACTTGTGATGTGATATATGGTTAACTGGATTGGTAGCAATATTGTCCAACCTTTGAACAGCAATAGGTGGAACAACAGCATTGTTGTTGGCCATATCTCAAAACAAGATGGGTTAGATACAGATAGATTTCAGATAAAGATCAGTTCAGTGACCACACCAAATATGTGATTTTGAAAATCAAGATGGATTTTCAGAAGCAGTGGTCTTTGAACCCCTGCTCTGATACCACTTGATGGTCCTCAAAGGAGTATATAATAAGTGTATGGGGAGGAGGGGAATACACTTGTATGCAAATTCTTTTCAAACTTGATCAAACCAGAGTTCAGTAAGGTTGTCTTGGACAACTCTACTGATATGATTAACTCTTCTAAGATAATCAAACTACTAAGTACTATTGAGTACTTAGTTGAATAACTATCTAAGGGAGTTATATGTGCGGAATTAGTGGTTGGCCCTTTAGTTTAAACTCCTTTTAATTCTGAAATCACCTTAACAGTTTATCCAGTTCAGGGAACTTGTCCAAATCTTGTTTTGCACAGTTCAGGATATGTATCTTTGAAAGTCCACTTTGTGCAGTGTTGAGTGTATGGAAATACTTGAAGGTAAATCAACACAAGAGTTTATAGTGGTTCAGAGACTCAAGCTCCTACATCCACTTTCCCTGATTTAACAGGATAATTCCTTCACTCTTGGAATTAACTTGTTTTATAGTGCCAAGGTGCACTTGATCAACCACACCACTCCTTGGTGCCTTGATCCTAGGATGTCAAGAGTCCTAGTACCCTTTCTCAACTCAGAACTCAATTGTTCTTCTCTCAACAGTCAGTTCCTTCCACTTCTACTACTACAACCTTCTAACTTTCTCACTTGAAAGGTATAGGGGTTGAAGTAAGTTTCCAACTAATGAGATATCCTTTACAATGAAGATCAGTGTATAAGGATAGGATATCTCTCTAAGCTTTGTATGGATATACAATGGGGTTCAGCCTAGAATGAAGTGTTTAAAGACTAAGATAGTCTCTTTGAAAGCTTGAAAGCACTTGCTAACTTGTAGGATAGTTGGATGTGTTGAGGTTCAGTGGGTGCTTTCAAATGGTCTTCATACTTCTGTATTTATAGAAAAGTTTGAGAATTTACCCGTTGGAGAGGCAGTCCCAAATGTCCATAAATGTCTTCCTTGAGCTTTTCAAACTAGAAGACAGATTCTTGATAGTGACATGTCCTTCAGTTGGGAAATAAACGGCTATATCAACTTTGTCTTCATTCTGCAGCACTTTTCCCAATGTCTGACTTCAAGATTCACTTGATCAAACATGGACATGGCTTCTGATGATTAGTCCTTAGATAAGGACAACATTCCTTATCACTTGGACAACTCTGCTTATCACCATCAGTAGACTTTGCTTATCAGCAAAGTTGGCTTGCTCTCTTCAGGTGACTTGGCTCTTTTTCATTCCATTTCTTCTTTGCATTGCTATTCGAGCATCTATATCTTGGATAAGTGGATTTGACCTCTTCAACATAGTTGGCCTTGAACTTCAAAGCCTTGTTCTGGTTCATTGATGTTTGAGACAATATTGTTGGACAACTCTTCTGAACATTGATGTTCAATGTAGTAGACTTGGTCCTCAAGATTTATTCCACTTAGTTGGTCTTCAGAAAAGTTGTTCCACTCTGGTTATACTTGATCAGCATACTTGTCCTTCAGCAGACTTTGGGTCAATCCAAAACTGAGCCTTGAGGGGACTTGGATAAATTAAACTTATAAGCATGTGTTCCCCCTCAACTAGTGCATCTATTTATCTAAGAGTTGTCTAACACATCAGCTTCTCTACTTGTCTTAGACTATATGTTCCAACAGTCCTAAAACATGTTCATTCATTTGACTTATCTACTTGGCATGTCTCAGGGGGTTTTGGTATCATAATCAAAACTCATTTTATTCCCAACCAAACCACACAACGTGGGAATCTAATTCCTATATTTGTTTTGAATTCGATATCCACGCTTTTAGTTACTTCATATTCTTCACTTTGCATTTCTGGAAACTCAAAGCTCGAAAACTTTCTCGAAAATCTACTACTTTATATTCTACATTTCTACACTTCTCTCTAATGGCGATCATCAATATTCTAAACGAGTCCAAAGAAGTTGTAGGTACTTTCAATTCGACCAAGTGGATCAAAGAGAAGGGTATTTTCGTAGAAAATGCGGTATATTTCATCGGAAGACAGAATTCGGAGAATCAAGCAATCCTCACTATGTGTGAAGAATGTGGGCTGCGAAAGTATTTAGAATCATACCCCAAGAGGGTTTTTGAACCAAGGCTATGGAATTCTATTTACAGCTCCAAGGCGACATCAATGGCGTCCGCTCGATACTCTCAGGACACAAAGTTTCAATAACCAGCGAAACTCTTGGAATAGCATTCGATTTACCCGACGGACCTGTAAGTATTCTGAACTACATGGCAGGCCAAGAGAAAGCTTGCGTGGGTAAATGTACTGGTGAAGAACCCAAGTCTTTGAACAATCTCAAAAAGGCTATTCTACCAGCGGGTCTTCAGTTGTTAATGGACATTGCGGGAAAATGTCTGTTAGGGCAACATTATAGTCAAGATGCTCTCACTTATTTGAAGATTCGAGTAATGGCTGCTATCATTGATCGAGTCGACGGAGACTGGCAAGGGTTTTTCTTGGGTAGATTACTGAGTGAGAAGGATAAGTTGTTGTTTGATGAAGACACCAAGGAATTTTTTATCAAAGCAATGCTAGGT
Organism: Galeopsis tetrahit; assembly: GCA_963675135.1. Lineage (NCBI taxonomy): Eukaryota > Viridiplantae > Streptophyta > Magnoliopsida > Lamiales > Lamiaceae > Galeopsis > Galeopsis tetrahit. Next base: position 35,068,218 of record OY776127.1, read on the forward strand.
TTCGAAAACAAGTTGAGCATTCTTTTACCACAGCTAGCAGACAAGAAAGTGGTTTGGAGTCCGCAAAAGAAATTTCATCAGGGTAAATTTCTGTTCAAAAATAAGTCTGTGAAATTTGAACAGGAACAACCTCAACAACATCATCAACCTCAAGGTTCTAGTGGTTCAATGTTCCGATCTGATGATGAGGAGCCTGAAGCAAGGACAAAGGCTAGGCATGATCCGAACAGAGCTGGATTGAGAAGAGGCAGGTCTGCTAGAGTTGCCTCAGAGCAATCAGAGCATTCAATTGCTGCAGAGGAGAAGGAGGATTTTGTAGAGCAAGAGGTTAGTACTTCCAGCCTTGTTGTTGTCCATAAAAGAAAAAAAGGTAGGAGTATGACTAGACCTAGGAGAGTGCTCATGGAAACTTCTTCCACCCATTCATATTCTGACCCCATTCCAGTGCAACCTATTGATCAACAGCCTACCTGTTCTGATGAGTCAGTTCACTTCTCTCCCATTCGTCAGAACACTCCTTATTCATCCCCTCAGAACACTTCTTTTCATCCCACTCCCCAAGCAAGTCCACAAAATCAAACCATTCCACATTTTTCTCCTGAACCAGTTCATGATCAATCTACTGAGCATGAATTTATACCTTCTTCTGAACCCATTGATATTATTTCATCTCTTGAAACTGAATTCATCCAACTCAAACCTGTATTTTTGATGGATTATTCAATCTGTGATAAGGAGGAAAGATATAAGGATGAGATTGAGGAATGCTCTGCTAAAGGAATTTCATGGTTTAGATGAGAATTCTACCGTTTTTGAACAACTTCTTAGGATAGGCACTTGGGTGTATCTAAGAAGAGTAGACTTGTCTGTATTGTTGGTTGTAGCTGAAGGTATGGGAGGTTTTTCGGTTTTTAATGACTAGGAACAAGAACAGAAGGATGCAGCCGGTGTTAATTCTTTCACTGAGTTGTTAACTCCAGAATCAGTGGTGCAATTGGTGGAAAGAATGACTGGATTTAAATATGTTGTGGAAAATATTGCAACTGCTGATGAAAATCCTGATTCTGATGTAAATATGGAGGTTGAGGATGAGCTTGCTGAAAAAGCTGATATAGAAGTTGGTATAGCTGATGTCAATGCAACTGAGGTGGTTGAGAACACAGTTGTAGTTGAAGATACATAAATCTTGGAAGAACAAGAATTGCGTGCTGGTGAGTTGGAAAGCACACCAATTAAGATTGCATAAACTATTGTTCTTGAAGATGTTCAAGAAGGAGTAAGAGCAGTTCCTGCTGAGACATCTCAAGAGAACTCTGGCTTTGAAATGTTGAAAAAGCATAATGAAGAGTTACAAGCCAAGATGGAAGCCACTCTGAAACAATTTCAAGAAGCAACTGAGAAGCTTGCAAAGATGACAGCTGCGAATTCTTATGAGCAGATAATGGAGCATACAATGTCAAAGATCTATGATCTGCATAGATTTCAAGAGAAGAAGCTCTCAGCTGATTTACATAAGAAATTGGAGGAACATCTCATTCCCTTGCAAAGGTGGCAGGATGAAGCCAAAAAGGGGGAAGAGAACATAATGAAAGTGATGGAGCAGACTCAAACACAACAAGCTCAGTTAGTTGTGAGTCAGGATGAGCTCAAGGAAAGTCAGGATGAGTTGAAAGCTGAGATTATAAGTTTGAATCAGAAAATCAAACTTAGGAAACAACAAGCTGTTGCTGGTACTCAATGAGTTGTAATTACCAGTACTGAAAAGAATATTACTGAGAAGAATATTGCTGAAAGTTCTTCAGGAAAAAGAAAGAGAAAAGTCATCCTAAGTGATGATGAAGCTGAACTGGAATCTGAAGAAAATGTTAGGATTACCAGATCAAGGAGCAAGTTGAAACATGTTGTTTCAAGTGATCAACCAAGTGAGAAAGAGATGGTTGAAGCTCAAAAGAAATTGGAATTAATGAAAAAGAAGAGAGCTGAAGCTGAATTGAAAAAGAAAAAGCTTAAAGATGTTGAACCATTAAGCAAGAGATTTGAAAACAAAGTTGTTGCTTTGAAAAGAAAGATGAAATCAAAGAAATCTGTTGGAAAAATCATAGAAGAGAATTATATGGATTTTATTGTTGATTCTGATAATATGAGTTATTGGAATGATCTGAAGACAAAATGGCAGATTGCTAATTTCATTGTTAAGAAGTTTGGTGATCATTCTAGCAGAGAAGCAGAATTTGCTGATTTTGAAGAGTTCATGATGAACATAGCTAGAGACTTCTTGGAAGACATGTTATTAATAGTTGCTGCTGCTGATATACAAATTCTGTGTCCGGAAGAGCCAGTTTGGGAACCTCCAAGACTTGAAAATGGAGAACCTAATTACAATGAGATTGCTAACATCATTGAGAAGATCATCAAGGATGAAGGCATCACTGATATTCAACACATGATGGATATCAAGGCAAGATTGTATTTGGCATTCAGAATCGGACCTAAAGAATGAAGATGAAGGACAAGCTCACAAGATAATATTTCTTAACCTTATCTTTATTTCTATATTTTCTATATTTGCATATTTTGTGATTATTTGTAATATGTGATATATTTGACCTGATTATTAATATGATATGACTTTTTGAATTGATGAAATGTTATGATTGACTACATACTTAACTACTTATTTATTAACATTTAAGTAGTTTTGGCTTCATCAAAAAGGGGGAAATTGTTGGGATATGAATCTTATAAACAATGTTGTAGTTGATGATTGTATGTTTTGATGGCCAAAAGTAACTTAAAGTTAATGATATATGTGGTTTTAGGTCATTTTAACTAAGTCATATGAAATAAGTTTACTGATCTTAATGAGTTATGAAAATTGAGTTTACTGATCTTAGTATGTTACTGATCTGATAAATGAACTGTTAGGAACTAAGCTGATGTTTGTATTGTATAGACAGCTTATAGTATAGGACTTAGATATACTCATCTGTATATAGTTCAGTTGATGTATAGATAGGTTTTATATTTGTAAAGTTGCATTCTATTGTATTCAGCATTGTAATAGTTTAGAATAGTAGATTAAAAATAGATTCGAAGAAGATCAGAAGGTTATTGAAGACTTAGAAGACTACTTCAGAATAAGAAGACTTTGAAGAGTTGACAAGAAGCTTAGAAGTATTCTGGAGAAGTGTAGAACAGTTTTGGAGAACTGTGCTGACTGACTCAGAATAGTAAAAGTCAGAGCAGTAGTTTACTGTGCTGAGTTAGTGTGATTTCCAAACTTATTTAAGGTGTAACTGAATATATTTTGTTGGGATATGAATCCTTGAAACAATGTTCTAGTTGATGATTGTATGTTTTGATGGCCAAAAGCAACTTAAAGTTAATGATATATGTGGTTCTAAGTCATCTTAACTAAGTCATCTTATATAAGTTTACTGATCTTAACGAGATATTGAAATCTGAGTTTACTCATCTTATATATGTTTACTAATCTTAGTGTGTTAACTGATCTGATATATGAACTGTTAAGAACTAAGCTGATGTTTTGTATTGTATAGACAGCTTGTAGTATAGGACTTAGATGTACTCATCTGTATGTAGTTCAGTTGATGTATAGATAGGTTTTATATATGTAAAGTTGTATTCTATTGTATTCAGCATTGTAAAAGTTCAGAACAATAGTTTAGAACACTAGATTATAAGAAGATCAGAAGATTATTGAAGACTCAGAAGACTACTTCAGAAGAGAAGACTTTCAAGAAGAGTTTAAGAGAAGCTTAGAAGTATAAGAGAAGAATTCTGAAGAAGAGTAAAACTCAGCAGAGTAGAACTCATCTATATACGACTAGACCAGTCCAACCTAGATGGACACAGCCTAGACCAGCCTATCTAAGGCAGTCTCAGCTGTATGCATCTAAGCCTAGGAGATATAACCAACCTAACCATATACAACCTATTCTCTATGCACCACCATTATCATATGACATCATAAGAGATGATAGACCACAGCGTAAGTACAGACCTTATAGCACACAAGTTTATAAACCTTATTCTAATTATCAGAAGCCTCACATTCCTGCTCCAAAAGAGGTTAAACTAGTCGGTGGTTACCTTAGAAGAGTAAATGTGAACTCTACTGATAGTCAAGAAAAGGTGAACAAAGTTTGGTTTTGTGACCATAAGGGCAGAAGACTTAAGAGGTCTCAGTTGTTTAAAACTTCTATGTATATCTGGATTCCTCTTACTACCACTAACACATCTTGCATATAGAATTGTACTGACATTTCAGGTACTGTGCTGATACCAAGAACAGTACATCAAAAAGGTAAACCAGAAGAATAAGACTATGTCAAGACCACTACATTCATAAAAAATAAGAACAGAGGAAGAGTTCTCTACTGAAGGGGGAACTGATCTTAGTCATAGTACTGATCTGATAGTACTGTGCTGATAGTAAAAAATGATCTACACTTCAAGAAAGTAATATTCGGAAAAGTTGGAGAACTGGTCTGATGTTACTGTGCTGACTCCAAAAAGTGATCTGATCTTCAAGAAAGTGGTACTCAGCTGATCACAGTACTCAGCTGAATCCAGATAAGTAATTCATAATGTTGAAAAAGTGATAAAAATCAGCAAAGTATCTTTAACCTAACTTGGTGTTGTATCTACTAAACAATATACTAATGACCTTACCCAGACCTTGAAAGGTGAAATCATGCAACAAACTGAAATCTTATTAGAGAGTTGTATGATGAAGCCAAAAAGGGGGAAGGAAAAGTTATAAATGTTATAGTCAAGAGAATCCTTGAGAAGATTATTCAAGATGAAGGTATTACTGATCATCAACACATGATGGACATCAAAACAAGGCTTTATTTGGCATTCAGAATCTGAAGATAAAGAAAGAAGATGAAGGACAAGCTCACAAGATAACATTTCTTAACCTTAATCTTTATTTCTATATTTCTCTTTATTTCATATTCTATTAGTATGTGTAATATGTGAAATATCTGATCTGATTATGAATATGAATCTGGGATTTTGACTTGATGAACTGTTATGATAAACTACATACTTAACTACTGATTTATTAACATTTAAGTAGTTTTGGCTTCATCAAAAAGGGGGAAATTGTTGGGATATGAATCCTTGAAACAATGTTCTAGTTGATGATTGTATGTTTTGATGGCCAAAAGCAACTTAAAGTTAATGATATATGTGGTTCTAAGTCATCTTAACTAAGTCATCTTATATAAGTTTACTGATCTTAATGAGATATTGAAATCTGAGTTTACTGATCTTATATATGTTTACTGATCTTAGTGTGTTAACTGATCTGATATATGAACTGTTAGGAACTAAGCTGATGTTTTGTATTGTATGGACAGCTTGTAGTATAGGACTTAGATGTACTCATCTGTATGTAGTTCAGTTGATGTATAGATAGGTTTTATATATGTAAAGTTGTATTCTATTGTATTCAACATTGTAAAAGTTCAGAACAATAGTTTAGAACACTAGATTAGAAGAAGATCAGAAGATTATTGAAGACTCAGAAGACTACTTCAGAAGAGAAGACTTTCAAGAAGAGTTGAAAAGAAGCTTAGAAGTATAAGAGAAGAATTCTGAAGAAGTTAGAACAGTTGTTGAGAATTGTGCTGACTGGCTCAGAGCAGTAAAACTAAGAAGAGTAAGTTACTGTGCTGAGTTAGTATGATTGAAGAATAAGTTTGGAAAACTTATTAAGGCGTAACTGAAGATATATTTGAAGATATGCTGACTTGGAATTAGTTGAAGGAAGTTACAAAGTCGGTTACAAAAGGAAGTTACAAAAACAGTTTTAGAGTTAGTTGAGAGTTAGTTCACAAACTGCTAACTGTCATACTAAGTTCTATAAATACTGTGTGATCTCATACTGCCAAGACTACTGAACAATTACTGATCCTAAAGCATTCAAGAGCAAGTCTATAAAGCATTGAAGAACTCACAGTGTTGAAGAGATCAAGAAATCTGAGAAGAAGCCACAGATTTGAAGAGAAGAAATCAGAGGCTATTCAAGAGAAGTTTTACTTTTCATTTTAAAGTTTGTATTGTTGTAAACAAGTGTGCTAGTCACTTGCAGAATTACTAGTCGATCGAAGATACACTTGGAAGTGTAATCGAAAAGATCAAAGTCTTAGTCTTGGGACTTTAACCCACAAGAAACTCAAGAAGGAGTTAATAAAACATCACAACTGGGTTTGTGAGAGTGGATTTAGACTTTTGGTCGAACCACTATAAATTATGTGTTCTTTACTCTTCTGTTTGATATTTGTGTGATATTTGTTTAACCAAGAACAGTAGAATTTACTAAGTAAAGATCTGAATAAAAGTTTAGTATAAACTAAACTGGGAAGTACTGATCTGACTCAGTAAGAACATTACTATTCAGAACACATTTCCGCATTAAAACTCTGATATTTTGAAAGATTTTAAAAAGTCTATTCACCCCTCCCCTCTAGACTTTCCTAGCTTAATCAATCTTAACTCAACTTGGGACCAACAAGTGGTATCAGAGCAGTAGTTCTTTGGACTACTGTTTCTTGATAACCTTGTAGACTTTGAGGGAAGTCTTACTGATCTTGCTACAATTTCTTGATATTTGTCACTATCTGAATACTTGAAAATACTTGCTATACTACTGATCTTTTTTGTCTTCAAACATGGATGCTAATGCTACAAAATTGTCTAAGTTCTCTATCTTAGATTATGATCGTGATGACGACTTGGCACTCATGTCCAAACAAGATATTGAGGTATCATCTATTACTTCATTTCGTTCTTGTGATAGTTCTGAAACTGATGAAAGTGATACGGCTGACAGTTGTGTAAGAAGTAGTCTTCATCACTTTAACGAAGTGGCTGAAGAAGACCTCATACTCGCTAACAAAGCCTTCATGGAAGTCAGCGACGAGAACATTTCTTTAAAGCAAGAAATCATAAGTCTGAAAGAAGCTCAGTTAAAAGTAGATCCCAATGTAGTTTCTCTAAATGAGTGCCTATCAGAAGAGTTGTCTCAACTCAAAGAGAAGTACTCATCTCTAGATAAACTACATCAGGATGTACTTAATGCTCAAGCTACTAAGACCAATGAGTTCAATGATTTAAAATCTAAGTATGAAAATCTTGAAGAACGTAATCGTTTCTTGGAAACAGAAGTACTAAGCTTAGATCTGAAATTGACTAATATGATTAAATCTTCCAAGATTAATCAACAATTATCAAATCAATACAGATCCCCAGCTGATAAACGTGGATTAGGTGTTGATGTACCTAGCTCATCTACTTCTGTAATCAAGAACACGAATACAGTTAAGAACAGTTCTATAATTCTTGATAAGGGTAAGAAACCCATGGAACCATTAAAATTTATAAGCTCCGAGGTAAATGGACAAGTTCAAACTTATCTTATTCAGCCCACTACCAAGAATGGTAATAAGTTGTATAAGTTGAGATCAGAACAGTCAAAGTCATATAAGAAGAGTAAAACTCAGCAGAGTAGAACTCATCTATATACGACTAGACCAGTCCAACCTAGATGGACACAGCATAGACCAGCCTATCTAAGGCAGTCTCAGCTGTATGCATCTAAGCCTAGTAGATATAACCAACCTAACCATATACAACCTATTCTCTATGCACCACCATTATCATATGACACCATAAGAGATGATAGACCACAGCGTAAGTACAGACCTTATAGCACACAAGCTTATAAACCTTATTCTAATTATCAGAAGCCTCACATTCCTTCCCCCAAAGAGGTTAAACTAGTTGGTGGTTACCTTAGAAGAGTAAATGTGAACTCTACTGATAGTCAAGAAAAGGTGAACAAAGTTTGGTTTTGTGACCATAAGGGCAGAAGACTTAAGAGGTCTCAGTTGTTTAAAACTTCTATGTATATCTGGATTCCTCTTACTACCACTAACACATCTTGCATATAGAATTGTACTGACATTTCAGGTACTGTGCTGATACCAAGAACAGTACATCAAAAGGGTAAACCAGAAGAATAAGACTATGTCAAGACCACTACATTCATCAAAAATAGGAACAGAAGAAGAGTTCTCTACTGAAGGGGGAACTGATCTTAGTCATAGTACTGATCTGATAGTACTGTGCTGATAGTAAAAAATGATCTACACTTCGAGAAAGTAATATTCAGAAAAGTTGGAGAACTGGTCTGATGTTACTGTGCTGACTCCAAAAAGTGATATGATCTTCAAGAAAGTGGTACTCAGCTGATCACAGTACTCAGCTGAATCCAGATAAGTAGTTCATAATGTTGAAAAAGTGATAAAAATCAGCAAAGTATCTTTAACCTAACTTGGTGTTGTATCTACTAAACAATATACTAATGACCTTACCCAGACCTTGAAAGGTGAAATCATGCAACAAACTGAAATCTTATTATAGAGTTGTATGATGAAGCCAAAAAGGGGGAAGGAAAAGTTATAAATGTTATAGTCAAGAGAATCCTTGAGAAGATTATTCAAGATGAAGGTATTACTGATCATCAACACATGATGGACATCAAAGCAAAGCTTTATTTGGCATTCAGAATCTGAAGATAAAGAAAGAAGATGAAGGACAAGCTCACAAGATAACATTTCTTAACCTTAATCTTTATTTCTATATTTCTCTTTATTTCATATTCTGTTAGTATGTGTAATATGTGAAATGTCTGATCTGATTATGAATATGAATCTGGGATTTTGACTTGATGAACTGTTATGATAGACTACATACTTAACTACTGATTTATTAACATTTAAGTAGTTTTGGCTTCATCAAAAAGGGGGAAATTGTTGGGATATGAATCCTTGAAACAATGTTCTAGTTGATGATTGTATGTTTTGATGGCCAAAAGCAACTTAAAGTTAATGATATATGTGGTTCTAAGTCATATTAACTAAGTCATCTTATATAAGTTTACTGATCTTAATGAGATATTGAAATCTGAGTTTACTGATCTTATATATGTTTACTGATCTTAGTGTGTTAACTGATCTGATATATGAACTGTTAGGAACTAAGCTGATGTTTTGTATTGTATAGACAGCTTGTAGTATAGGATTTAGATGTACTCATCTGTATGTAGTTCAGTTGATGTATAGATAGGTTTTATATATGTAAAGTTGTATTCTATTGTATTCAGCATTGTAAAAGTTCAGAACAATAGTTTAGAACACTAGATTAGAAGAAGATCAGAAGATTATTGAAGACTCAGAAGACTACTTCAGAAGAGAAGACTTTCAAGAAGAGTTGAAGAGAAGCTTAGAAGTATAAGAGAAGAATTCTGAAGAAGTTAGAACAGTTGTTGAGAACTGTGTTGACTGGCTCAGAGTAGTAAAACTAAGAAGAGTAAGTTACTGTGCTAAGTTAGTATGATTGAAGAATAAGTTTGGAAAACTTATTAAGGCGTACCTGAAGATATATTTGAAGATATGCTGACTTGGAATTAGTTGAAGGAAGTTACAATGTCGGTTACAAAAGGAAGTTACAAAAACAGTTTTAGAGTTAGTTGAGAGTTAGTTCACAAACTGCTAACTGTCATACTAAGTTCTATAAATACTGTGTGATCTCATACTGCTAAGACTACTGAACAATTACTGATCCTAAAGCATTCAAGAGCAAGTCTACAAAGCATTGAAGAACTCACAGAGTTGAAGAGATCAAGAAATCTGAGAAGAAGCCACAGATTTGAAGAGAAGAAATCAGAGGCTATTCAAGAGAAGTTTTACTTTTCATTTTAAAGTTTGTATTGTTGTAAACAAGTGTGCTAGTCACTTGCAGAATTACTAGTCGATCGAAGATACACTTGGAAGTGTAATCGAAAAGATCAAAGTCTTAGTCTTGGGACTTTAAGCCACAAGAAACTCAAGAATGAGTTAATAAAACATCACAACTGGGTTTGTGTGAGTGGATGTAGACTTTTGGTCGAACCACTATAAATTATGTGTTCTTTACTTTTCTGTTTGATATTTGTGTGATATTTGTTTAACCAAGAACAGTAGAATTTACTAAGTAAAGATCTGAATAAAAGTTTAGTATAAACTAAACTGGGAAGTACTAATCTGACTCAGTAAGAACAGTACTATTCAGAACACATTTCCGCATTAAAACTCTGATATTTTGAAAGATTTTGAAAAGTCTATTCACCCCTCCCCTCTATACTTTCCTAGCTTAATCAATCTTAACTCAACTTAGGACCAACATATTTGAAGATATGCTGACTTGGAAGTTGAAGGAAGTTACAAAGTTGGTTACAAAAAGAAGTTACAACAAGAAACGGTTTAGAGTTAGTTAAGAGTTAGTTTCACAAACTACTAATTGTCATACTAAAGTCTATAAATACCGTGTGATCTTCTACTACTAAGACTACTGATCTAAGAACATTCAAGAGCTATCAAAGTATTTGAAGCATTCAAGAACTCACAGAGTTAAGGAGATCAAACTGAGAAGAAGCCATCGTACTGAATTGAAGAATCAAAGGCTACTTTCAAGAGAAGTTTTACTTTACATTTTAGTTTGTGATTTGTTGTAAACAAGTGTGCTAGTTACTTGTAGAATTACTAGTCGATCGAAGATACACTTGGAAGTGTAGTCGACAAGATCAAAGTCTTAATCTTGGGACTTTAAGCCACAAGAAACTCAAGAAGAGTTAATAAAACTTCACAACTGGAGTTGTGAGAGTGGATGTAGACATTTGTCGAACCACTATAAATCTTGTGTTCTTTATTTTCTATTTAATATTTGTTTGAATTGTTTGACTAAGAACAATAAAAGTTTACAAAGTAAAAGTTCAAGATTAGTTGAGTATAAAGTTGTTGGGCTCATTGATAAATCTGATAATTCCGCATTGTGTATTCTGATATATTGAAAGATTTTGAAAAGTCTATTCACCCCCTCTAGACATTTTCCTAGCTTACTCAATATTATTCACTCAATTAGGGACCTACAAATGGTAAGACAAGGGTAAATTGGTACAATTATGTATCATTTTGTCTTTAATTGAATCATTATAAATTTTTAGCTTGAATCTTAAAGATTAGGGATGGTTTGTGCTATATTGTTTTTTCCCCTATATTTAAATATCAACTAGAAAGAAAGTACAACGTTGAAAAATTACAATAAAAAGAGTAAACTCACAAATATAACAACAAAAGCAAATAGCAATTTACCAAAATATCCACAAAACCAAAAACTTTAATTAACTAGATAAAAACTAATATGAAATATTTCAATATTTGATACATTAAATATAGTTAATTAAGGTAAATTTGAAGCAAAAATTTGTTGGTCAAATCCGGGTCAGCATGAGTCAATGCGAGTCAAACTTAACTTAAATATTATTTTTTTTACTTTTAAGTATTGTTTTACTACATGGATAAAAATATGTTACTACATGATCATAATATTGTCACCACAAGGTTAAAAGTGTATTACTACAAGTCCAAAATTATTCTGAACACTTAATTTTCAAGATGGATTTTCCAGAATTTTTTTGACATGTATACAGTTTTGGTCTAATAGTGATAATATTTTGACCTTGTAATAACAATATATTGATCATGTAGTAAACTACCTGCTTGCGATCCACGATTTTTTTTAATGACTCAAATCCAACCTAATTAATTAGATATATTTTATGTATAAAATAGTTTCTCAAATACCACAGTAGGTGTGTATAGTATCCTCCATCTTGGGGTCCCTTTCCCTGCAATAGTCGGGAGTTTTTGGCTGCCGAGCGCCTAGGCAGTCCAAATTTATTTATTTTTTACACTTCTTATTTATTTTGATTTTTTTAAATAACATCTAAAATATAACACAAAAACTTATATGCAATATTGCATACGTGCAATATTGACTAATTAAGTCAATTAGGCTGAAAATATTGACTTATTAAGTCAATGGGCTGAAAATATATATTATTGGGACACCATTAATTCATTTGGGTTAATTCTTAATTTATTTGTCAACTGGCCCGCTTGTGTTCTAATTTTGAAAAAAAAAATATTTAACCTGTTTATTTTGTCAATTTCTGTGATTTTTTTATCTTTTATTTTATTGCCGAACGTGGGATATTAAATGTAGTAATTCAAATCGTAATATGTAGTAACACACATTATTTTATGTAGTAATAACACAAACGATTTTATATAATAATACAAATTCTTTTATTTAGTAACCCGTTTTTTTCTAGTGTTTTTGTTAATGTAGTAACTCACATTATAATACGTAGTAACATATACTATCGCATGTAGTTAACACAATAACCATGTTGTAATGCAAATCATTTGATAAAGTTAAATATAGTAACAAACGCGTATTCAATGTAGTAATTCAAACTGAAGTATGTAGTAACATATAATTTTTTATATAGTAATACCGATTCTTTTATGTAGTATTTTTTTCTAGAATTTTTATTGATTAAGTAACTCACATTATAACATATAGTAACATATATTATTGCATGTAGTAATATAAAATAACCTCGATCCATAATAATAATTAAAGAATATTTAAAGAAATAGAAAATATTTAAAGATTAAGGCCGTCGTAAATTGCAGCATTCGGCCGCGGCCTCGGGTGGCCGAAAACTGCTCGAAGAAGACGACTAAGTACAATTTCTGCTAGTGGGTGTATTTATAAAAAATATTTATGCTAGTAGGTGTATTTATTAAAAACATGGGTGTGAATTGAACTGTCAATGGGTATATTTCACAAAAGACTAGCCCAAAATATAAATACTGTTGGGATATGAATCCTAAAGACAAGTCCTAAATGATGAAAAGATAAGTGTTGAACTGTTCTAGTCTAGTTATGAAGTCATCTTGAGCAGATCAGTAGAGTTCACAAGACAAGTACTAGTTCACAAGACAAGTACTAGTTCTTAAGTAAAGTTTCAAACGATAAGTATGAAAGAAAAGCATAATTACATGTTATTATAATATGTTGATACTTTGTATAATTGTTAGGTTTTATACTGAGCTATTTAAAGATGTATAGAAGCTCATGTTTTACGATTTATATTTGATGTATAGATTATTAAGTTGACTAAGCTATGTTATAAAGCTTAAAGTAATGTAATAGTCTTGTTAGGATTAGATAATAGGACTAGATTAGTTCTTGATGAAATCTGAAGAAGAAGTCTACTGCACAAGACAAGTAGAAGACTAAGTCTACTACTGGAGAAGAAGACAGGTGCGCGAGACTACAAGACAAGACGAGAAGAACTAATGAGTTAGTTACAGAAACGCGTATTGAAGATAAGGATTAAAGAGTTAGTTAAGGAATAACTAATTGACTGAGGAAACGCGTGGATGGATAAGAAGAATCAGTTATAAGTTAGTTTTCAAGAAAAGTTGGTTACACAACTGAAAGTTCTTGAATTAGAAGCTTATAAATACCGCAAGGTATTCATTCATTAGGGACTACTGAAAAACTACTGAAGCATTAATATTCTACATTCAAGTGAAGCAAATACTCTCAAAGTTTGAAGTTCAGAAAGAAGCCAGAAGACAAGTGAAGAACAAGAAGGCTACTACTGAAGACAGAGAAGTTTACTTTTATGTTTTGTTTTCAAGCTGCTAGTTACTTGTAAAATAGCTAGTTAGATCGAAGAGGCACTTGGTAGTGTTTTCGAGAAGATCTAAGTCTTATTTATTGGGACTTAAAACCACAAGAACACATTACTCCATTGGACGAGTTAATAAGAATATCACAACTGGAGTTGTGAGAGTGGATGTAGACAAGTTGTCGAACCACTATAAAATTGTTGTGTGTTGATTTACTTTCTTGTTTGATTAATTGCTTTAATTGGTTAATTGCATATCTGAACAAGACAAGTAGAGTGTTCATACAGAAGTTCGAATTAAGAATATAAGTTGAGTATAAATTTGATTGGGCTCATTGTTACTTTGATTAATTCCGCATTACGTATTCTGATATATTGAAAGATTTTAAAAGTCTATTCACCCCTCCCCTCTAGACTTTTACTAGCTTACTCAATATTATTAACTCAACTTGGGACCAACAAGTGGTATCAGAGTAGTAGTTTTCGAACTGCTGTTTCTTGATAACATTTAAATACTTTGGGTGAAGTCTTGGTTCGTTTTTGTTCTGATTCATACCACACTTTCTTGATATATCTGTATCTTGATTTCTTGCTATTATCCTATCTGATCAAACTGCTAAAACATGTCTCTTGAGATAAGTGCTAACAAACTTCCCAAGTTCTCTGTTCAAGACTACGACTACTAGAAGTTGAGGATGGAAGCCATTTTCAGCTCAACTCATGATCTGATGGTATCTGTGATCAAAGAAGGACCAGTCGTTACCATGATCAGAAATACTGCTACACTAGACCCAACCAAAGAAGTTGGAGAGCTGATTGTTAAACCAAGGTCAGAATTGACTTCTGAAGAAATGCGTCAAAACAATTTGGATAGTCTTGCTAAGAATTATATTTTACACACCTTGCCAAACGAGTATCTTGGTAAAGTGTTAAAATGTAAGACTGCCAAGCAAATGTGGGACAAACTAGTTGTTCTTTGTGAAGGCACTACGCTGATCAAAGAAAGCAAACTGTCCACAGCTGTCCAAAGGTTTGAAACATTTAAGATGAAGCCAGGTGAATCCATTGATGAATTGGATACTCGATTTACTAAAATCATGAATGATCTTGAAGTATTAGGAAAGACTTATACTGAAAGAGAGATTAACCTGAGAATCTTGAAGGCTTTGGATGAAAGATGGAAAATGGTCAAGATGATCATTAAATCCACACAAGATATTGATTCGTGGCCCTCAGAAACCATGTTCCAGACTCTTAAGGCGCATGAGTTCGAATTAGATGAGGAAGAACCAATTGCCAGTAGTGATAGGGAGAAAGCCGTGTCGAAGAATGTTGCTTTTAAATCAACTTCGTCTAAGAGCTCTAGAGTAGACAGGTCCAAGCCTGCTAGCATAAGAGATGAGTTAGACAAGTCTGATCTAAGTCTGAAAGATCAGATGAACCTTATGGTTAGGAAGTTCGATAAACTAAACAAACGCTATGGTAGATATAAAAAATTCTATAGAGACTATAGAGGTTCGACGTCTAAGAACTCGTCTGAAACCAGACGAGACCGAAACTCGTCCGAAAGGAGAGACGAAGTCTCGAAAAGTAACAGACGAGATAGAGAGTCTGATGATAGGAAGATTCAGCGTTCTAATAGACGAGATAAGCGCAGGGATAAATCACCTATTAAAAGGTCTACTAACGATCCTTTATGCTATAACTGTGAGAAACCAGGTCACTACATTTACGAATGTCCAGACCTGAGCACTGATGATCGTGAAGAGCGCAAGGCAAGAAGGGAAAGAAGATACAACAGGGGTAAGAAGGCAATGATGGCTAATAATGACTCTGAAACGGACTCAGACGAGTTACCATCGTCTTCGTCTAGCTACCCGTCTGATCATGATGAAGCATTCATAGTAGATGATGGACTCTGCTGCATGGCTAAAATTGAGCAATAGGTATCATCTGCAACTTCATTTCAATCATGTGATGAATCAGACTCTGATGAAAGTGATACAGCCGATAGTGGTGTAGGGAGTAGTCTCCATCACTCTACTGGTGTGACTGAAGAAGACCTCCTACTCGCTAATAAGGCGTTCATGGAAGTCAGTGACGAAAACATCATTTTAAAACAAGAAATCATTGATCTTAAGGAAGCTCAGTCTAAAGTAGATCCTAATATAACAGTCCTAAATGAACGCTTGCAAGAAGAGTTGAGTCAACTCAAAGACAAGTGTGCATTGACAGACAAGTTGTATCAAGACCTACTTAAGACACATGCTACTGAGAAACATGAATTCAATGTTTTAAAAGGCAAGTGCAAAAAGCTTGAAGAACGTAATAAGTTCTTAGAAACTGAGGTTGTCACTCTAGACCTTAAACTTACTGACCTGGTTAACTCCTCTAAAGTTAACCTTAAATTGTCAGATAGGTATAGGGCTCCTGCTGACAAGACAGGCATAGGTGCTGAGACACCTAGCTCGTCCACTCAAGTCCCTAAGAACTCTACTATTTTCATCTCATGCTCTTTGACTAATGATAAAGGAAAAGGACCAATGATATACGATATTGGAACTCCATCTGAAGGCACTGTACTCAAACAGACTCAAGTTAACATTCCAATTACCAAGGGAGGTAAAAAGAATGTTAACAACAAGGTTGTTCCGTCTAAAACGAGTCAACAAAGGACTAGAAATCGTGGACGACCTAATCAGGTCAGATACGAGGACTGGTATCCTGAGGAGACAAGTACTAGACAAGTACAAACTAGATGGAAAGAGCCTAGACCTCCTTTCATAAGGCAGTCTCAGCTCTACTCGTCTAGGCCCAGGAATGTGGCTTCAAAATATCGTATTCAACCCGTCTTATATCCTCCGCCTGAATCGTATGATATCGAAGGAGAAGAAAGACATAAACATGTCTATAAACCGTATGGCCCCAATGCATACAAGCCCTACTCTGAATATCACAGGCCGGTGCCTACTCAAGTAGAGGTTAAGTCAAAAGGCTACCTCAGACGAGTAGACCCAAGAACTGCTGATAGGCTAGACAAGGACAACAAGGTCTTATTTTGCAACAAATATGGTCGAAAGCTTAGAAGATCAAACTTGTTCAGGACTCCAATGTATATTTGGATTCCATTGAACTCGACTAACCCCCCAGGACCCCAATAGACAATGAGGGTACCTAAATTATGAAATATCATCTAATGCAGGGTCGACTCGATCTATACAAGAAGGGTGGCTCAGTAGGAGAAACTTGGTACATAGACAGTGGTTGTTCGCACCACATGACTGGTACCAAGGCACTTCTATCAAGATACTATGAGCAAGAAGGACCAAAGGTTATATTCGGTGACAGCTCTACAGCCATCACAAAAGGCTTTGGTTACATCCGAAATGGCGACGTAGAGATACAAGATGTATCATACGTAGAAGGTTTGAAATATAATCTATTATCTGTTTCAAAGTTTTGTGATCGAGGTTACAAAGTGCAGTTCAAAAGTCAAAAGTGCGAGATCATAGACAAGAGGACTCATACGGTACTACTTGTCGGCATAAGACAAGGCAGTGTGTACATTGTGAATTGGAATAGTTGTCCGCGGGACACTTGTCTTCTTACTAAGACACCCAAAGAGATCAGTTGGCTTTGGCATAGACGCCTTTGTCACATGAACTTTAAGGTGATTAATAAGATCGCAAGAGATTACCTTGTTGAACGTTTACCCAACGAAGTTTATTACAAATCACATGTATGCAATGCTTGTCAAAAAGGTAAACAGGTAAAGGGTTCATTTAAATCCATTCCATCTCTCTCAACCAGTAGAGTTCTCGAACTTCTACATATGGACCTACATGGCCCAATAACTCCTCCAACCTTGAATGGTAGAAGGTATACTCTTATTGTAGTAGACGATTATTCTAAGTTCACTTGGGTAGTCTTCTTACACAAGAAGAGTGATACACAAACACTCCTACCTGATCTGTTGAAGAAGATACAAGTTGAGAAGAATCAGTCAATTGTCAAGATTCGTAGTGACAAGGGTACTGAATTCATTAACTGCTATATTAAAGAATTTTGTTCTAAGCGTGGCATCCAGTACCTTACTAGTGCAGCAAGGACACCACAACAAAATGGAGTAGCAGAACGAAGGAACAGAACTCTTAAGGAGGCCTGCAGGACCATGATGACAGAGTATAATACTCCTCAGAAGTTTTGGGCAGAAGCGATCAATACTACATGCCATTCTCAAAATAGAAGTGCTATCAATAAAGCACTAGGTAAGACGCCCTATGAGGTATGGAAAGGTCGAAAACCCAGAGTTTCATATTTCCATATATTTGGCTGTAAATGTTTTATCCATAACAATGGGAAAAGCAAGTTGAATGCATTCGATGCTAAGGCAGACGAGGGGATATTCTTAGGATACTCCTCGACTAGAAAAGCATTCAGAGTATTCAACTACTCTACCTTATGTGTGGAAGAAACACCACATGTAGTTTTCGATGAATCACTACAGGACTCGTCTACCGACCAGATCAGTAAGAAGATAACTGATCTATCGATCCAAACTGACCAAGAATCAGAAGTTTACGAATCTGTTCAAGCCTATAACCCGTTCATGAAAGCTCTCGAGTCTGATGATCGGGAGAAGGTAAGTGCTCAAGGTAAATCTGCTAGACCAGTTGACATGCCCGAACTAGTCGACTCGTTTACTCCTATTAAATCTTCTGATGTAAATGATATTGAAATGCATGATACTATAGCTGATCTAGATGATGATAATATGCATACTAAGACTAGAAAAACATGGAAATCTGCTCATGATACTGAAAATATCATTGGTGACTCTACTGTTGGTGTAAAGACTAGACGACAACTCTTTGAGTCGCAAGAACAACCTAGTCCATCTTTGTTTTGCTGGTGTTGTTTCCTCTCATCTATCGAGCCTAAGACCATTAATGAGGCATTGGCTGATAGTAATTGGATCATTGCTATACAAGACGAGTTGAACCAGTTTGTTCGAAACGACGTCTGGGAACTTGTCGATAGACCTAAACATCATAATGTAGTAGGCACACGATGGATTTTCAAGAACAAGAAAGATGAGAATGATGTAGTCGTTCGAAATAAGGCTAGACTAGTTGCTCAAGGCTATTCTCAAGCTGAAGGCATAGATTATGATGAAACTTATGCACCTGTTGCTAGATTAGAAGCCATTCGATTGTTTCTTGCATATGCTGTCTATATGAAATTCACTGTTTATCAAATGGATGTTAAAAGTGCATTTCTTAATGGTATTCTTGCGGAAGAAGTGTATGTAGAACAACCCCCAGGTTTCGAGGTGAAAGGCAACCAAGTGTACAAGTTAAAGAAAGCCTTATATGGACTAAAACAAGCTCCAAGAGCCTGGTACGATACTCTCTCTCAATTTCTATTAGAAAATGGTTTTACTAAGGGCAAGGTCGATAGAACCTTGTTCAGAAGACAAGAAGATAAGGACATCCTACTTGTTCAAATTTACGTGGATGATATCATTTTCGGATCACCCAACAAAAAGCTGAGTGAAAGTTTTTCAACACTCATGCAAAGTAAGTTTGAAATGTCAATGATGGGAGAGATGACTTATTTTCTTGGACTTCAAGTAAAACAAACCCCTGATGGGATTTTCATAAATCAAGCAAAGAATACTCGTAATCTACTAGACAAGTATGGTATTAAGACTTGTAAATCTTCTGGAGTTCCTATGCAACCAACCTACAGGATGGATCCAGACGAGAATGGTAAGTGTGCTGATCAAACTCATTACCGTGATCTTATTGGTTCATTACTGTACTTGACTGCTAGTAGACCAGACATTGCATTTTCTGTTGGCGTATGTGCTCGATTTCAAGCTAGTCCAAAAGAGAGTCATATGGAAACCACTAAAAGGATTTTGAAATATTTGAAAGGAACCATCAATCGTGGTATATGGTATCCTTCAAATGATGATTTATTCCTAAGTGGCTACTCTGATTCTGATTTTGGTGGTTGTAGAATAGATAGGAAATCTACATCTGGTTCTTGTCAATTCTTAGGCACAAAACTCATTTCTTGGTTTTCGAAAAAGTAGACAAGTGTTGCTACCTCTACTACTGAAGCCGAGTACATGGCTGCTGGTAGTTGTTGTAGTCAATTATTGTGGCTTATTCAACAGCTTAGAGATTATAATATTTGTGAATCAAATGTTCCCATATTCTATGATAGTAACAGTGCTATTGCCATTACACAAAATCCTGTTCTGCACACACGTTGTAAGCATGTCGATGTGAAACACCATTTCATACGTGATCATGTAGAAAAGAAGGATATTCGCATGGAAAAGATTCATACTGATTTTCAAAGAGCTGATATTTTCACAAAACCATTAGCTGAGGCTCGTTTTCGTGAATTATGCATTAGTCTAGGACTAATTGATCTTGACCCTACTAGTATGTAGCAATGTACTAACCAGACAGGTACATTCCTAAGAAGAAAGGAGAAACAGACAAGTTACCACAAAAGAGTACAGCACTCGTCTATTCACCCAACAGACAGGTATACAAGGTCAGACAAGTTGACCAAACAACCCGATGAGGAAGCTGGTAAAGCTGAGGGTAATACTAAGGGAATAAACATTTAAGGGGGAATCTTTGATTTCTTAAAGATCCTTATGTTGACTCTTAAGTTTGGTAACAGTCATCTTGTTTGAACCTTGACCATTGATTTAGATTGATATTCATCTTATTTATTCTACTCGACTTCCTACATCTCATTTAATCTGTCGCACAAGATAAGATAGGTTCAAAAAGTCGTTCGATGTTCAAAATAGACACGCACAGTCGAAGGGGGAACTCGTCTGGTGCACGTTAGTCTACTCGTCTGTTCTGAATAGACCCGAACAGACAAGATAAGTGTTCTTATGATTTAAATACTCTAAGTGTTTAAACAATACGAATTAAGGATATAAATGTAATTTGTTAATGAAAATTTTGAAAACCCTAGAATTAGATTTATACACTCCATTTAATGAGGTGTATATACCCAGTTCGCGCCAAAACTCTACTATGCTAGGGCAGATGAGTACACTCCTCAATCCTACCAATAGAAGAGGCGGATTTCAAAACTTTACAATAACAAATCACGTAATATTCTCGATTACGTAACTGGATTCCAAAAGACTTTTATACAAGACCGTTGGATTAAACCTTTCAATCTCAACCATTGATTCAATCTCAAGGTTTAACAAAACCCCAACTGGTTCATTATTCTCACTCACGATTCCATAACTCCTACTTTCAAGCATTTAAAACTTCGTGTACTCTCTAAACCGTCTGAACATTTCTCTCCTATTATGTCGATCGTTTCGATATTCGATGCTCGCACTAACATGCATGCAAGGTTTGATTTAGGGAAGTATGCTACCGAAGGCAAGGTGCATGTGGAAGGATCGGTTTTTTTCAAAGGAAATCACACCGATGACAACAAAGAAATCCTTATGAAATGTTGGAGATGCGGTTTAAGACCTTATTTGGAGGCATTTCCTGAAGTCGTGCTAGAAGAGGAGGTGTTAGAATTTTATGCCACAGCCACTCGACAAGGCGACTCGATTGAAGCCTTTGTTGGTAGAAGGCGAGTAGAAATTACTCGTGAGTTTGTTACTGAATCCTTGAAGTTACCGTCCGGATCGATTGATATCGAAAGATATGCTGAAGGACAGGAGCTTAAATATCTCAGTATATTTTGTGGAAAGAAGTTGAAATTGAATCGTGATGGAAAGATCCCAGCAGTAAAGAAGAATCAATTGCTCGACAAATTCAAGACTTTGTTGGATATTTCCTCAAAGATGTTGCTTGGAGTCACTGGGAGTTTTGACTCTGTGACACTTCAAAAAGCAAGAGTGATGGCCGTAATTCATGATGGCATCACTGAAGGGAACTGGACTAAGCTCTTTTTGGATAGGTTGATGCATTTCAAAAAGAATGTGCAAGTCGACACCAGTACAGTCAACTGGGTTGTGTCTGCGAATGTGAGCTTCGGAAACAAGTTAAGTATCATCCTACCCATCTTGTTGCCGAACAAGACTAGTTGGAGTAAGGGCAAACCATTTCATCCTCTCAAACATTATCTGAAGAAGGAGGCGCTAGCAAAGCAAGCTGCTGCAAGAGCTGCTGCTCCCATACAAGTTCAAATCAATCCAGAAGACGCCATGTTTGAAGCTGCCTCGTCTAGTTCTGAGGAAGACGAGTCGGGCAGTGAAAGTTCTGAGAAGGCTAAAACTGGAACTAGTGGTAGACTAGTTCAGTATGAGCAAGAGGAGGCTATGTTTGAGCCAGAAGGAGATTCGGAAGACACTCGCTCAGACAAGGAGCCTGAGAAGGAAGAGGAAGAGTTGCAAGTCTATTGACTGGTGCGAGTCGAGTCGAGTCCATCATTAGACAAGTCAAGTGCGGAAAAGGTTGGTACTTCTTCCCGAACTTTGTCAATTCCTCTCTCTCTCCCCGTCAAAACCAAGGCCAGATCACTTCGATCTCGTGTCAAACCTGCACCCAAAACCTCATCAGTGTTGGCAGTGCAACCACTAAGAGCCAACATAACCCCACACACTACTATATTCGATACAGTTGATACTTCTACAACTGTCGAACCAAACCTAGCCACATCAAAGCCCTCAGAAACCACCATCCAAATTCCCTTTACCTCAACAGAAAATGTTGAACCTCCCAACCCGTCTATTTTAGAAAGCCCACTAGTTGCCACTGCAACAACTGAGACAGGGACCTTACCTGCTCAGACCCCTTCTGAAATTAGATTTGAATCCCTCGTCTATTACCCGATGTGTCTAAGAGAGAAGAGGATTCGTTCGAGAGTAAGCAACAATCTAAGGAAGAATCTCTCGTTTATTGAGATAGACACTGCTTCTGAGCAATTTGAGAAACTTCTAAGGATATGCACATGGGTTGCATTGAAGAAGGCCCCGACTGAAGATCTGTTTAAAGTCATCGTAGGAATGGGTGGAATCTCCAATTTTCAAGATTGGGAGATGGAGCAGAAGGAGAACAGTGGAGTTCAAGACCACTCCGAATTATTTCCAGACCATGTCCTAACAGCTCTTGTGAAGAGGATGCTGAATATTTCAGATGACGTTCTGTCTTCTCAACACTTGTTTGATATTGGTATTCAAACTGATGTACTAGAAGAAGAGTTGAAAGCTGAAACTGTTGAAGCTGGTATTCAAACTTCAGATCACTCGGAAGATGATGCTGAAAGTGGTGAAGAAGAAGACAACAACTTGATCGAACTTGGTGAAGAAGATGATGAGTTTGTTGAAGCCATCATGTTTAATGAAGATGAGTTAACTGAGATAGATCAAGAGGCTGTTGTTGCTGAGACTCAATCTACTACTCATGTATTTCCAGAAGGCTTTATAGATGAGTTGAAGACGGACTTAAAGGATGTAGTGAAGTCGTCTATCGAAGTGTTCTTGGAATCAAAGCTGAAAGGAGTCTTGGTGGAACAAAATCAGTCATTAGTTGACAGCTCCAGAGAGTTGATAGTTGGAGAAGTCAATAAAATGGATTCTACTTTTCGACAAGAAATGTATACTCAAATCGAAGATTTCTTGAAGAGACAAGTTGACTACTTGGACAAAAGGTCAGTTAACTTTGCTAGATCATTAGCTGAAGAGTCAAGCAAAATGGAAAGGCTCTACAGAGTTAAAATTGAGATAGCAGATGAGCAAAGGCGTGAAGCACAAGATCAGTTGGTGCAAGCCAGGAAGCTTCTAAGAGATATGTCTGAGGAAAACAGACTGCTTAGGTTGACTGCTACTCATTTCAAGACTGAATTAGATCTGTCTACTCAAAAGCTAGAGCTAGTTGCTACTAAACTAGACAAGATGAGTCAGGACAAGATACATCAAAGACAGATTGAGATAGCTTCAGAAGAAATGATGGAAGCTGTGAAAGAAGAAATGACTCGATTTACTAGTATATTCACTCTTAAGGCAAGTGATGAAGCCAAAAAAGGGGAAGAGACGAGTAGAGTTATTATTGCTGCTGAAAAGTCTAATGCTGAACCTGAAGTCAAGGCTGATGCGTCTGCGATAGAAGAGTTAAGGAGACCCAAGAGAGGAAGGCTGGTCAAGACAGCTGATCTTGAGCAAGCTAAGGCTGATGAGCAGACAAGACAGGTGAAAGGAAAAGGTGTTGCTTCTCCTGAGGTTCAGACAAGTCAAGATAAAGCTTGTTCTAGAGAAAAAGAAAGAAGAATTAGGTGACATTCTAGCTGATATTGGTGATGAAGAGGTTGAAGCTCTTCATAAGAAGCAAAAGCTGGAGGATGATCATTATGCTAACAAGAAATTGTTAGGAAAGCATATCAAGATGTTGCTGAAATTAAAAGCTGATCCTGATCTAGTGGAAGAAGCCTATATTGATAATTTCATTGACAGTGAACATAGAGATGCATGGTTCAAAGTCAAGATGAAGTGGGAGCTGGATCATTGGATTATTCGCAAGTTTGGAGATCCAGATAGCAGAGAAGAGTTATATGCAATTTTTGATAAGTTCATGGAAATGCAAGATCAGAATTTAAGGAACTTAATCATGAGGATTGCAACTGCTGTAAGTTTTAATATTCTTGTTCCTATTTTTCCAAAATGGATCACTCCGATGTTAGGTTCTGGAAAGAGGATCGACTTCAACAAGATTAAGAAGTTTGAAGAAGACCTACTGGAGAAAGAGAAGATCGAGACTGAAGAGCATATGACAGTAAATCACAAAAGACTACTCGATGCTTTTAGTGTTCCAAATCCAGAAGGAGGTACTTTATCTGATTAGATTGTTACTTAGTTTTTTTTTTTGATTAAGTATGTGTAATATCTACTGATCTTATTTGAATGAATGAAAAGATAACAACTTTTGATGTTTAAGACAAGATAACTACTTAACTAGTCTACTATTGTGAAAAGATTCAAGTAGTTTTGGCTTCATCAAAAAGGGGGAAATTGTTGGGATATGAATCCTAAAGACAAGACCTAAATGATGAAAAGATAAGTTTTGATAAGCCAAAAGTAGACTTGAATATTTTCTAAGTGTTGAACTGATCTAGTCTAGTTATGAAGTCATCTTGAGCAGATCAGTAGAGTTCACAAGACAAGTACTAGTTCTTAAGTAAAGTTTCAAACGATAAGTATGAAAGAAAAGCATAAGTACATGTTATTATAATATGTTGATACTTTGTATAATTGTTAGGTTTTATACTGAGCTATTTAAAGATGTATAGAAGCTCGTGTTTTACGATTTATATTTGACGTATAGATTATTAAGTTGACTAAGCTATGTTATAAAGCTTAAAGTAATGTAATAGTCTTGTTAGGATTAGATAATAGGACTAGATTAGTTCTTGATGAAATCTGAAGAAGAAGTCTACTGCACAAGACAAGTAGAAGACGAAGTCTACTACTGGAGAAGAAGACAGGTGCGCGAGACTACAAGACAAGACGAGAAGAACTAATGAGTTAGTTACAGAAACGCGTATTGAAGATAAGGATTAAAGAGTTAGTTAAGGAATAACTAATTGACTGAGGAAACGCGTGGATGGATAAGAAGAATCAGTTATAAGTTAGTTTTCAAGAAAAGTTGGTTACACAACTAAAAGTTCTTGAATTGGAAGCTTATAAATACCGCAATGTATTCATTCATTAGGGACTACTGAAAAACTACTGAAGCATTAATATTCTACATTCAAGTGAAGCAAATACTCTCAAAGTTTGAAGTTCAGAAAGAAGCCAGAAGACAAGTGAAGAACAAGAAGGCTACTACTGAAGACAGAGAAGTTTACTTTTATGTTTTGTTTTCAAGCTGCTAGTTACTTGTAAAATAGCTAGTTAGATCGAAGAGGCACTTGGTAGTGTTTTCGAGAAGATCTAAGTCTTATTTCTTGGGACTTAAAACCACAAGAACACATTACTCCATTGGACGAGTTAATAAGAATATCACAACTGGAGTTGTGAGAGTGGATGTAGAAAAGTTGTCGAACCACTATAAAATCGTTGTGTGTTGATTTACTTTCTTGTTTGATTAATTGCTTTAATTGGTTAATTGCATATCTGAACAAGACAAGTAGAGTGTTCATACAGAAGTTCGAATTACGAATATAAGTTGAGTATAAATTTGATTGGGCTCATTGTTACTTTGATTAATTCCGCATTACGTATTCTGATATATTGAAAGATTTTAAAAGTCTATTCACCCCTCCCCTCTAGACTTTTACTAGCTTACTCAATATTATTAACTCAACTTGGGACCTACAAATACTAACATTCCTGCTTAATAGGTCGTGGCCCGTGGGCTTGTGTAGACTTGTGGGCTGTGGCCCAGTTGTTTAGTTAGTTTTTTTTAGGGTACGGCTGTCTGCACCTCCGACTTGTTTAAATGCACTCCCCCTATCATTATATTAATTTAATAATCATGTAAAAACCAAAAAAATACACTTTAAATAAAATTACGACCCCCACTACTAGCTACACTCCTCTTTTCACTTTTAAACCTTAACCCTAATTTATTTGCAGTAGCAGCCGTCGATGCCGCCGTCACCAATTATGATACCCGCCTCCGCCACTGTTTCCGACTACTACCTCCACCATTTTCGACTGGCCCAACTTCATACAAACAAAAAAGAATTAAAAAATTCCAGAAAAAAAGTAAAATAAATATCAAAAAAATTTATATTTTTTTTTGACAAACCAATGTTGACCATATACACTCTCGTCGACACTGATTTGTCGAAAAAAAATATAAATTTTTTAAAATAAAAAAATTCGACCATTTTAGGTTGACTATATATACTCTCATCGACAACAATTTGTCGACGAAAGTGTATATAGTCGACCTACAATGGTCGTAATTAAAAAAAAGGAGAAAATGAAGAAAAAACGTAGAAAACCAAAACCCTAAACCTAAAATCCAAACTTGGGGCAGCGGCCGCGGGCGGCGAATTGAGGTGGGGTGGCTGTCTTCTTGGATGGAACGGCCGACGGTGGCAAGTGGGTGGTGGGTGGGGGGCGACTATAGATGGGGTAGGGAAGAGAGAAGAAAAAATAAAAAGAAAGGGGAAGAGAAGGAGGGAAGAAGAGAGAAGGGAGGGAACGGTGAATCGGGGTGGGGTGGCCGACGGTAGTGAGTGGGTGAGTGGGTGGGCAACGACAGATGGGTGGAGAGAAGAGAGAAGGAAAAAAAATAGGGGAAGAGAGGGAGGGGGGGACGGCAGGCGGGGGCGGCCGCAACGGTGGGGTGGAGGTTGATAATAAGGGTGATGAATTGGGAAGTTCTAAATTAGGGTGTGAAAGGGGAGTGTGGATAGTAAAGGTGTTTTATAGAGAAAATGGTATTTAAGACAATTTGGGGGGAGTGCATCTATTCTAATCAAATTTGAGGGGGAGTGCATCAATCGGGATGTGCATTTAAACGGGTTGGAGGTGCAGATAGTTGTACCTTTTTTTAAAAAAAAAAAATTGCAACCCTAAAACAGGGTTTGTCGAAGGGGAGGGGGCACGATTTCAATGACAACAACTTGTGGGTTTGGGTGTCTAGGGTGAAAACTAGTGGGGCAACGACAAGCGTGGAGGCAGCGACAAGTAGGCTGAATGCCTGCTCTTTTTGTGGTGGTCGGATGGCGGCTGTGAAGTTTGTGATGGAGGTCGGGCGGCGGCAGCTTCACGATGGTGAGTGGATGGGTGGAAGAAGAATGAAGATATGAAGCTTCACGACAGCACCTTCACCCTAAAATATTTTCTGAATGTGTATTTTTTTTTCGTTTTCTTCTTATAATTTCTTTTTTGAACCATTAACGCCTAGGCGCCAGCCAGTATCAAAACGATTTTTTCAATAATTTGCTATAATTGTGGCGTTTGAGTGCCGCCTAGCGCCTAGTCGCCGCCTAGGCGCTGATTTTCTGCAACACTGGTTACAACAGAATATGGAAATTAATGCAAGCCATACACTAATACTCATTTCTTTTTCCTTAAACGACAAAATTTACTATCTCTTTCTACCTTTTCTCATTTCTATATTTCTCTATCTTTTCACTTTTCTATATCTCTCTGCCTTTTTTACTCACTACTCACTATATATTCTATATCGCAGTATTTTTTTATTCTCCGTCTAAAAAGTAAGAGAAGCTTATGATATAACAAATGTAGTCTATATTTAAATATCAACTAGAAAAATTACAATAAAATGAGTACACTCACAGATATAACAGTATAACACCAAAAGCAAATAGCAATTTACCAAAATATCCACAAAACCAAAAACTTTAATTAACATTACAAAAACTAATATGAAATATTTCATACATAAAATATAGCTAACTAAGGTAAATTTAAAGCAAAATATTGTTTGTGAACGCGAGTTAATGCGAATCAAATTTAATTAAAATATTTTTTGTACTTTCAAGTATTGTTTTAATACATGGTCAGAACTATATATGTTACTACATGATCATAATATTGTCACTACAAGGTCAAAAGTGTATTACTACCAATTTAAAAATATTCTGAACACTTAATTTCAGGATAAATTTTTTTGACATGTATTACATTTTTGGTTTAGTAGTGATAATATATTGACCTTGTAGTAACAATATATTGGTCATATAGTAAACCACGTGCTTGCAACCCACAGTTTTTTTGAATGACTCAAATTCAAGCTCATGATCCGCAAATTTTTATAAGTTACCTTAATTATTAGATATATTTTATGTATGAAATATTTCACATTTTCTCAAATACCACAATAGGTGTGTATGGTATCCTCCATCTTGGGGTCCCTTTCCCTGCAATAGTCAATAAAATCCAAATTCTTGAAAGGTTTGAATTTCAATGGATTTTCATCATCTACAAGCTCCTCTGGAACTTGCAAAACCTCACGAATGAAGGAGAACACGCCAATTGAATACCTCACTTTTTCTCCTCTTGCAATTACTTTGTGCATTGGACAGTATATTCTTCCATTACTCCATGCCTGAAATTTTTTATTTTTTTACCTTTAATTAATCATATTAATCAACCCATATTAAAGAAATAGTATAGTAAAATTTAAAAATTCATCAACCCATGTTTAAAAAAAATCAATTTTATTTTCAAATCAGCCCATATTTTAAAGATATCAAATTTTAAAAAAATATCGACTCCGATCCCATGTTAAAAAAACAAAAAATATTCAATTTTAATTTAATATATTTTCACCTTAGACTTAGAGTATACTACAAATATTATATTAAAAATATTTATTTCAGTTATATGATGCACATGCAAGTATTGTTGTTGAGTGATATATGTGTGAATTACCTAAATGTTTTTCAATATATACAACTAATATTTTTTTAATTATATTAATTTATTATCATATTAGTTAATAGTTTTTATCCCATATGAACTTATAATGGAGTACTGTTTAACAACTAGCTTTTATCTATAATTTGCGGAAAATATGAAAAAGACATATCGGTTGAATATATTTGGTCATAATTGTAGTCCCACTTATTGTCATTAAAGGGTGTAATGATGGGTATGGTTTGGAGATGTAATTTTGTAAACTTATATAGCTATAATTAAATGAGTTGACTTGTGTGTATTTGTGGGGTTAAAAAAATAATGTCATTTTGTGTAAAATTGTGCATATTGTGAGTAGGAAAAAATTATTTACGTTCTGTAACTCATCTTTTTTTTAAAAACGTTCCAAAAAAGATAAAATTTTAATTTTCGTTTCATAATTTTGTAAATTGTTTAATTTATATCCAATTATTTTATGGATACACTAAAACGGCATCATTTCACTCACGTTTTTTCAAGCGTGCATAAAAATTATGAAAAACTAACAGAAGTTGTAACGTGTATGGTCAAACTCACTTGTATAGTGTGAAAAAACAATGACCATGTGGATTAAAAAATATATTGCAAGCCACGGTTTAATTATTATTTGCATAATGAAGAAAAAAGACGTATACGAAATTATGAGACATAAATTAATCAATTTATGAAATTATGGGACGTACGTACCAGGAAAGGTTCACCGGCTATAACAATGAAGTTTCCAATAGATGGCTCAAAATCGACCCAATCTCCATCACGAGTTTGTATCTGCAAACCTTTGACTTCATTTGAACCAAGAACTGACAAGAAACTCTTGTCCCTATGACCTACAAGACCAATATCGCCCTCTTTTTCTTTTTCAGGCGAATCGTATTTCAAGATTCTCGTCATGTAAAACGATGATTGTGTTATATCATCGTAGTATTTTTCCAAACCATAGCTGCTAACCACCATTTTCAACACCGTCCGATCCAATTCCGTCAACAACTTACAGTACGACTGTAACGTCTCGCTATACGTAAATTAAATCAACATATCACGAAATTTAATTTGATCATAATTTTTTTTTTAGCAAATTAAATTATAAAAATGTGTAGTTACCAGAATTTATCATGGCCGGCAGGCCACATGAGGTTAGTGAATTTTTTATGGGCTTCCAGAGTCTCGCCATCTTCAATTCCGAAGTATTCAAATAAAGGCAACCCGGAATATTTTTCACCATAGCCATACCCTGCAACTTTAGAAGTGTGCTTCTTTTTAGTCTCCAGGGGGAGACGAAACACCTCTTCCGTCGCACGAAACATTTCCTTGTGCAGCTCTGAACTCGTCCGGTTTTCGTATGATAATACGAAACATCCGTGCGATTCAAGTGCCTGTCGGACCGAATCTGTGGTCGATTTCCAGGAAGTTGTGCCGGGTGCTGCATTCGTTTCGTTTAATTTTATTACGGGGAGCTTAGATTGTGGGTGAGATCCCATTTTTTCTTTTGTAATTGACTTTCTTGTTATGCTAATTTCATTACACAATGTCATACATACGCTGATGAAAACTAATTCACGTTAAATTTTCCAAATTTTAATAAAGTCTTCGTCTTTTTTTATGTCGATTTGATTCCGATTGCCCAACCACATGCATTATTTAATTAAACACATGCAACATATAAAATTCCGAAAGGTCCAAATTTGTGGTCCATTTGGCCAATAAATATTATTCACGTCGCAAATTCAAACATTTTAGTTGTTAAATGGTATGAATCATGATGTAATACAATTGAGACAGTAATGCATTATTATTATTATAAAGGTACGTATTCGCTCGCTTAACTAATAATATTCGTGACTTCAGCATAAATTATTTATATTTTGTATAAATAAATAATTTACGTTGTAATGGGATTATTAATAGGATTCCCAAATATTATTGGGCTCCATATGAATTATAAATGGCAAAAAAAAAGTATCAACAAATAAAAAAAAGGGATTATAAAGGAAGACTTTACAAGATAATATTCTTCACATATATTTTGAATTCTCAGATATTTACGTAGTCTGAGTCTTAGATAAGATTGATAATTCTGTTAAGATATATTAGCGCTCATATTGTATATGATCTTTACTCTCTGATGTAGGGGTGGGTAAATATATCGAAATTTCGGTATACCGAACTTTTCGTACCGAAAAAATATTGAAATTATCGAAATTTTCGGTACGGTATGATATCGTACCAAATTTTTGATACGATAACGATATGAAAGATGATCATACCGCAGTATTTCGGTATACCGAAAAAAAATCGATATTCGGTATGAAACGGTATATCGATATACCGAAATACCGAAACCTTAATAAAATACATTAATAATTTTATAATATAATTTATAATTTTATGCTCCCTCCGTCCCGGAATAACTTTCATATGCAGGTGGACATGTAAATTAAGAAAGTGTAATAATGAGTGGAGTTTTGGGGGTAATTTTGTAAAACTTTATGTATAAGGTAAATAAATAGGTTGACTTTTGTGTATGTGTGGAGAAAAAGTAATGACATTTGTGTAAAAGGATTTTGTTGGGATATGAATCCTAAGACAAGTTCTAATTGATGAAAGTATAGTTTTTTATAAGCCAAAAGGAGAACTTGAATATATTCTAAGTGTTGACTGATCTGTTATGAGAGTCGTCTTGTGTAAGAAAAGATCAGATGAGTTAAAGTAATACAGAAAATATACTAAGTATAAAAGACAGTTTTATGATAAGCTATAATCATTGTATAAAAGCTTATGTTTATATTCTGAATTGATGTAAATAGTCTTTAGGATGACTAAGTTGATCTATAAAGTTTAAATTAATATAATAGACTAGATAGCTTAGATAGATAGAACAAGAAGAGTTCTACTAAAGAAAGAAGACTTGACGACCAGACAAGACAAGTGATGAAGAAGTCTGAGAAATATTCTAAGTATTGAAGACAAGATGAGTCAAGTTGAAGACAAAGTCAGAATTAAAGATTTGTATCTAAAAGACATGATATGAAGTTAGTTATGAAAATTAACTGAATAACCGACGTATTGAAAGAGACATATCAAGAAGAGGTTATCAGAATTAATTATAAGAAGTTATCAAGAAAAGGTTGTTGGATAACAAACTAATCTTGAGTCATGAGAAGTCTATAAATAGTTGAGGACATTCAACGTTTGAAGACTACTAAAACTTCAAGTACTGAACGTATACTAAAGCATTCAAATCAAGGAAACTCACAGAGTTCAAAGCATTCGAAACTTCAAAGAAGAAGAAGCACAGAAAAGACAAGTCTACGCAAGAAGGCTTATTGGAGAAAAACAGAGAAGTTTTCTTTATTGTTTGTTTTGTAAACAATGTGCTAGTTACTTGTAAAATAACTAGTTGTTAGATCGAAGATATACCTAGAGG
The DNA here is from genome assembly GCA_963675135.1 of Galeopsis tetrahit. NCBI lineage: Eukaryota > Viridiplantae > Streptophyta > Magnoliopsida > Lamiales > Lamiaceae > Galeopsis > Galeopsis tetrahit. Next base: position 35,100,645 of record OY776127.1, read on the forward strand.
TATAATCGAGAAGATCGAAGTCTTATTTCTTGGGACTTAAAGCCACAAGATCTGAGTTAATAAAATTTCACGACTGGAGTTGTGAGAGTGGATGTAGACAAGTTGTCAAACCACTATAAATCTCGTGTTGATTACATACTGTTTTATATTTGTTAATTGTTCTTAATTGTTTACTTGAATAGACAATTTGATATATTTGCAGAATAAACAAGTAAGATTTTACATTGTATTGTTGAGTATAATTGTTTAGGGCTCATAAAGCTGATAATTCCGCACGTATAATCTCTGATATTTTGAAAAGTTTTAAAAGTCTATTCACCCCTCCCCTCTAGACTTTTCTAGCTTAATCAATCTTAAAACTCAACTTTGGGACCAACAGATATTGTGAGGGTGGAGTTTATAAAGGATTTTCCATTTTAAGGGTGTGAAAGTTATTGTGGGACGTCTCGAAAAGGAAAGTATGAAGGTTATTGTGGGACGAAGAGAGTATTATTTTAAAATTAAAATAACTTTAATTATTAAAACTTAAATAAAATAAACCTTAAATAATTATTTCGATAAAAAAACGATGCTTCAATTATAAATACTGTATCTCAGATTAATAAAATTATCACTTCCAATTATAAATCTACCGCTCTTATAAGGTATCGGCTTAGCCCTTCTCTTCCGATAATTATTCTTTGGTCCTTCTCCTTCCCCTTGCCATGTCTACTAGTAGCGCAAACACCACAACAATTATCGGTTCCTCGGCCACAACAACTATTGGTTCCTTGACCTCGTCCCCTGCCTTGGTTCCGATTTCTGCCCATCACCACCTACCCATTAAACTAACCTCGGGCAATTTCCCTTCATGGTGCACACATTTGTGCGCTCTCCTAAATGGTCTTTCATTGATTGGCCATATCGATGGCACCACCCCTAAGCCTAATTCCACCACTGAGCATGCTGCTGCTCTTCATTAGTTCAAACAAAACCAGCTTCTTCTTGCGACGATATTAGGGTATGTCTCTCCAGACATTCTCCCACTCCTGTCGTCCGTCTCCACGGCTGGCGCAACCTGGACGATCCTCACTAGGGCCTTTGCAAGTACATTCAGGGGCCACATAATGCATCTGAAAACTGCCTTCACGAAGGCCACCATTAAGAACCGTTCCATCTCTGAATATGTCAATTACATCAAAGGCATGACCAATGAACTTGGTCTTATTTATACTCTAATAAAAGATTATGATCTCACACTCTTTATTGTCAATGGTTTGGGCCCGGAATATCGCGATATTATCATTGTTATTCTCACTCGTAAGACACCATTTCGATTTGAGGAATTGCGGGATCTCCTCATTGAACATGAACTCTATCTAAAGAATATTGAACATGAGTCTGCTCAACTCGTTGCTACTGCTAATCTCTCCCAATCTGGTTCTTCCTCGTTCCAGCAGAGACACTCCAATCGGAAGTCAAGTGGTGGTCGTGGTCAGTCTAACTATCGAGGTCGTCGCAGTGATGGTCATGGCAAAGGCCGTGGTAATGGTCATGGCCATTTTTATCAAAATCGCAATTATCCCATTGTTTGCCAACTCTGTGGTTTTACGGGTCACACGGCTCCATACTGCAAGCGCCCCCAGCCATCAGCTAATGTGGCTCACTCTCCATCTCAGTTCCATGCCCCGCCTTAGTGGCTTATGGATTGTGGCTCCTCTCACAACCTTACGAGTGATCTCGACAATCTCTCGATTCATTCTGAATATGATGGAACTGATGAGATTCAAATTGTGGATGGCATAACTCTCCCCATAACTCACACTGGTAACACTCAGATTCACTCTCCTTCTCGTTCATTCTTATTGTCTGATGTTTTGTGCGTCCTTGGGGCTGCGAAAAATCTCATTTTTGTACATCAATTTACAAAGGCAAATAATGTTTCTTTGGAATTCTTTCATAATTTATTTTATGATTAAAGACCACACAAGATGGCTGCCCTTGGTGTTCGCGGGCCATGTAAAGATGGTGTATATTAGTTGCAGCCTTCAATCACTAGTTTAGAATCCAAGATGGTTGCCCTTGGTGTTCGCACCACTCCTTATCATTCGCATGCACGTCTTGGACACCCCTCAAGACATACAAGCTCATATATTTTGTCGAAGTTTAAATTACCTATTTTTGGCACATCGGTTGTTTTGCCCGATGATTGCATCTCTTGTAGTGTGAGCAAGGCTCATCGTCTTCCTTTTGGTGAATCTACAATTGTTGCTTTACGTCCTTTGGAATACATTTATGCGGATGTTTGGGGCCCTGCGCCAACTACTTCTATTGATAGTTGTCGCTATTTCTTACTCATTGTTGATTTATTTAGCCGTTATTGTTGGGTTTATATGTTGCATGCCAAATCTCAAGTTGTCAATATTTTTCGTCAGTTTCACACTTTGGTTGAGAATCAGTTTAACACGCATATTAAGCACTTTTATACTGATAACGGGGGTGAATTTTAGCATTGAAACCCTATCTTTTGGCACACGGCATCAACTGGTTAACCACGGCTCCACACACTCCGCAATAAAATGTCATTTCTAAACGTCGTAACAGGCATATCCTTGAGATCACACGTGCCTTGCTTCACCATGCTCGTTTACCAGCTGATTATTGGGCCTTTGTAGTTCAAACTGCAACATATCTTATTAATCGTACTCCGACACCCGTCCCCATGGTGTGAGTCCATTCCAATTACTGTTTAGAAAATAGCCTAACTACTACAAGTTGTGCACGTTTGGTTGCATTTGTTTTTCGTGGCATTGACCTTATAATATTGGTAAGTTGTGTTTTCCATCTAAACCATGTATCTTTGTTGGCTATTCTACCAGTCAGAGTGTTTACCGTTACTCAAAGCCTGAAACTGGTAGGATCTTTATTTCTCGGCACGTCAAATTTTCAGAATCCACATTTTGGTCATTCTCATCTGCAGTATTTGGGCCTAACTCTTCTACTTCCTCGCCAGATATTCCCAGCACTTTAATTCTGGCACCAGTTCCGTCCATGCCTCCTGCTTGCTCCTCTCCGCGACCCCCTGCCTCACGATCATCAGACTCTTCATGTGAGCCTCCCACACCTCCTTCGGTTCCCCGGAATTCCCCGCGCCAACCACCTCCCCCACCAATTCGGATGCATCCCCTTCCAAATGGTGTTGAGCCCTCTTGTGTTTTCGAGGCCCTATCGAATCCCCTCTGGCGAGAGGATATGGCCGATGAGTTTACTGCTTTACAACGCCATGGCACCTGGGACCTTGTCCTTCTATCACTTCATGCAAGTATAATCGGATGTAAATGGGTGTTTCGAATTAAACGCAAGTCGGATGGAATGGTTGATCGCTATAAAGCACGACTCGTTGCAAAAGGTTTCCATCAACGTCCCAGTGTGGATTTCTTTGAGACATTCGGTCTTGTGGTTAAGACAGTTACGATTCGTACAGTGTTAACCTTGGTTTTATCTGCTAATTGGCCCCTCAAACAGCTTGACATCAGTAATGCATTTTTGCACGGCAACTTGACGACCCCCGTCTATATGTGTCAGCCTCTCGGGTTTGTGGACTCCACTATTCCCTCTCATATATGCCTGCTTCGTAAATCCCTCTATGGTCTACGCCAAGCTCCCCGTGAGTGGTATATTGCTCTTAGCAATGCTCTTCGTGCCTTTGGATTACTCAGTCTCATGCCGACACTTCTTTATTTATATATCACAGTGATAGTGTTCATATATTCGTTCTTGTCTACGTTGATGATTTAACTGTCACAGGCTCTTGCTCTTCACTCATTACTCAACTCCTCACTCATTTGCAAACAAAATTTGTGGTTAAAGATCTTGGCCCCCTCTCTTTCTTCCTTGGAGTTGAAGTAGCTCGTTCCAAGGAAGGCCTCTCTTATCGCAACATATTTATATGGTTGATTTACTTCGTCGACATCACATGGATGGAGCTAAACCGCTGCGCACTCCCAGCAATCCTAAAGAGGGTCCCCGAGAAGGCATTGTCGATCTATCTTCTTATAGAAGTGCTCTTGGAGGCTTGAAATATCTTGCGCTCACACGCCCAGATATATCATTCATTATTAACTGTTTGGCTCAACGTATGGCTGCTCCTACTGATTCTGACTGGACTAAGGTCAAACACCTATTTCGCTACCTCAAAGGTACGTTCCATCATGGTCTTCTCCTACGCAAGCCCTCCCATCTTCGGCTCACTACATATTCCGACTCTGACTTTGCGGGCGACCTCATAGACTGCAAATCAACGTCAGCATATGTATATTTCTAGGTGAAAATCCTATTTCTTGGAGGTCCATGAAGCAAACTGGTGTAGCCCGTTCATCAACTGAGGCCGAGTATCGGGCCTTAGCCTCTACTGCTTCCGAGGTAGGATGGATTGTGAATTTATTCAAGGAACTTCGCATTCCAATCTCCACCACACCAAAACTTTTGTGTGACAATATGAGCGCTACTCGTCTAGCTCTTCATCCAATTCAACACTCACAAATGAAACACATTGCGATTGACGTCCACTTCGTTCGTGACTTATCCTCGAAAGGTCTATTGTCCGTTTCCTACGTCAGCACAATTGATCAACTTGCAGATGTTCTAACAAAGTCTCTTCCTCGCTCTTGGTTCGAGTTATTACGTTCCAGAATTTTTGTTGCCGACGGAACGTCTATTTTGCGGGGGCGTATAAAGAAAGACTCTACAAGATAATATTCTTCACATATATTTTGAATTCTCAGATATTTATGTAGACTCAATCTTAGATAAGATTGATAATTCTGTTGAGATATATTAACACTCATATTGTATATGATCTTTACTCTCTAATGTATATAAATATTGTATCTCAGATTAATAAAATTATCACTTCCAATTATAAATCTACCACTCTTATAGGGATTATATATGTTTTTTAGTCTATTAAGTTACCATGTTTTTGAATTTAGTCCACTAGATTACCATTTTTTGAATTTAGTCCATTATGTTTCGATTTATTTTAATTTTGATCCAGTTATCTGTTTTAACAAGTCAATTTTTAAAACAACCACACCCCCCATAAAATGTTATACACACCCCAAATGTTAAACACATCACACTAAAATTTAAAAATTATTTTCTTATTACTAAACACACCCTAATTCTTTCCTATTTAATAAATTTCCAAAAATAATTAAATTAAAAAAAATAAGAATTCAAATTAATATGAAAAATATAAATAAAACCTATAAAAAATCGCTTAAATCTTCAAAAATTAAACAAAGTTAAAAAAAATATACACGTCCCAAATGTTAAAAACACCACACTAAAATTCAAATTTCAATTAAAGTTAAATAAAATCATAAAAATATTTAATAAATTATCAAAAATAATTAAAAAAAGTAAGAAATTCAAATTAATATGAAAAATATAAATAAAACCTATAAAAAAAATACTTAAATCTTCAAATTTTTAATACAGCTAAAAAATTAATTTAATTAGTTTTGAAAATTTAGCTGATTTTTAAGAGTTGCACTCTTGTGTACTAGTTACATGTATGTAACTACTATATCCAATTCAATATATGTAACTATTATATTCAATCCAATAACCCATTACAAATAAGACATAACTCATTTACTATATCCAATCCAATAACACATGACCCATTTACTATATCAATTTAACACATACATTTTTTCATGGGCCTTTATTTTACTTCAATTAATTTTTTTTTAATTTTATCATTAAAAACTAATACTCCATTAATTTTTTAAAGTTTATTTTTTTATTTTACTCAATTGATATTTATATTTATCTTTTTAATATTATTTTTTAAATTTATTTTTCTTCCTGTTTATCATTTGTGTTTCAAATGATAATTTTTTTAACGTAATTTCTTTTTAATTATGTCATAAATAATTATTCTAAAATTTTAAAATCTAATAAGAAAATTTTAAAAATAATATTAATTGTTTTTTTAAGTATTAAATAGTATAATAATAATTTGTTTTAAAAAATAAAACTCTCACCCCTCTTAGGCAGGCAATCTAGTGTTCAATTTTATTGGTACTATTTTACTTTAATTAATTGGTGTATAATTTTCACCTTATCCTTTCAAAATGTTACTTCATTCCTTACAAATTTAACTTCGTTTTACATTGTTTAATTATTTTTTTTCATTTGAACTTTCATTTTTTAATCACTTTATTTTAATTTTTTATGAATATAATTTTTAGTTTATAAGTGTTATGATAACCGTTGATAAGTATTATGATATATTATTAGTTAATATGCAGTACTGTACATATTAATTCATATACAATATAATATTAGTTTATATTTGTATATGTTTTAATTTTTTTGAGTTTCGAGTTCACATACTTTATGGTAATAGTTCAAATATAGTATAGTATTAGTTCACATATTGTATAGTATTAGTTCACATACTCTATGGTACTAGTTCAAATATAGTATAGTATAAATTCAAATATTGTATAGTATTAGTTCATATATTAAATACTCCGTAATATTTTTATACCCACATTAATCTCTAGTACTATACAATATATTAACTAGTATTATACCATAGGCGTACTAATACTATATCGTATTTAAACTAATATTTATATTTAACAAAAAATACATAACTTAACACATTTATAATTCCAGGCATACCATGCAAATTAATAAATCAATATTAAAAAATGATATTAACTAACTAGTAAGAAGAACAAAAGTGAGAATGAATCACACTGAACACACAATTCAATTAATAGATACGATCACATTCAATAAACATATGAATGCATCAACACGACGATGACCCCAAAGAAAATAATAAAGTTGATGCAATATTATGCTGGTTTCTTCCCCAATTCTCAACTCATTTAAGTTTCTAAATATAAATTTTATTTTTCAATTAGATTATATTATTAATTAGTTTTAAAAAATAATCTACAACCTTAAAAAACTTGTAACAAACTAGATATCATTTTAGAAATACGGAAGACATAACAAAATAATCTTAGTTATTATAAATCAGATTAAAGCTAGAAAGTGAGCATGTCATATTCATACATTTATACCCAAATTAGAAAAAAATTGAATTTTTTTAGTTTAGTTTTTTTTTCGATTTTTTTTTGTATTTTTTTCCTATATTTTGGTCATTTTTTGAAAAAAAAAACTGAAAATTTTATTTTTGAGTTTCATATTTTTTTTAATATTCGTTATGTTTTTATATTTATTTTTTAAAAGTTAAAAAAATAGAATAATATTTGACTTCGTGGTTATTCATTGGTGAATCGATAGTCGATGTATAATTATAATTTTAATGAGTTGTATTTTAATTTAATTGATAAAATGGTAATATAGTATTTTACATGTATTTTTCTTTTAAAAAATTTGGGGGTGAAATTAATAAAAAAGAAGGTAAAAAACTAATAACCCATATAAAAAATTGGATTTAGTTACATGCATGTAACTTGTACACATAAGTGCCTAAAAGAAGGGAGTGCCTAAAAAAAAGGGAGTGTGGATTTATTAAAAAAGGAGGGTAAATAGCCAGTTACATACATGTAACTGGTACACATAAGCAATTGCCGATTTTTAAATATTTTAAAGATTTTATTTTTATTTTTATATAATTTAATAATTTTTTCAAATTGATTTTTTTTTAATTTATTAAAAAAAATTAAAAAAATAAAAAATCAACTAAATCTTTAAAACTAATTAAATTAATTAATTTTAGGTGTATTTAATTTTTGAAGATTTAGACTATTTTTTATAGGTTTTATTTATATTTTTTATATTAATTTAAATTCTTAATTTTTTTAAAAAATTTAATTATTTTTGGCAATTTATTAAATAGGGAAGAATTGGGGTGTGTTTGGTAATAAAAAAAATGATTTTTAAATTATAGTGTGGTGTGTTTAACATTTGGGATGTGTATAACATTTTATGGGGTGTATGGTGTGTTTTAAAAAAATGACATGTTAAACCAGTAGTAGTAGGTAACTGAACCAAAATCAAAATAAATCAAAATTTAATGGACTAAATTTAAAAAGTGGTAATCTGGTGGACTAAATTAAAAAAGGTGGTAACTTAATTAATGGACAAAAAAAAATATAATCCATAAAAAAATCTGCAAAAGTATGTCTGGGTTAAATGCAATTTAAGTCCCTCAGGGTATGTTTACTTTTGGTTTTAAAAACCAGGTTTTGGATCAAGATCCAAAACCCGTTTTACTTCGGGATTTAAAAATCGATTTTCAAAATCCACTCAAAACCACCCTTATCAAACATATTGATTTAACATAAAATTATATATATATATATATATATATAATATTACTCTAATCATTATATTATTTCTCAACAATAATATAATAATACTATAATAATATAATAATACAATAATATAATACATTTAATCATTACACACTTAACTAATCATTATAATCTCGCCAAACAATAATATAATAATACAAACTCATTCAATCTTACAACTTGATTTTACATAAAGTTAAATCTTTCACTATTCCAAAACCCAAAAGAAACACTCATATTACTAGTTATCGGGATTTCAAAAACCAGGATTTCAAAAACCCGATTTTTAAAACCACCCAAAGTCCAAACTAAACACCCCCTTAGAAATCTTGCCTCTCGAAATCGGTCTTTTTTTTAAAAAAAAAAAAACAATTTTGGTCCAATAGGGATTTTTTGTCTAAAATTAACTTTGTGTACAAGAGTGAGATATACGTGTCGTGTCGTTAGGACCAATAAAAATGTATGGAATATAAAATAAAAATAAAAAAAACCTAAAACCATAAGCTCACAAGTCGAGCTAGATGTCGGAGTGCCGTTAAAACCTTACCTGAAAAAACCCTCCTTAGGGACAAAATCCAGGCGATCGAAGGGAAAAGGTAAACTCCTCTAACAATCAATGTCTGTAAAAGATGGTATACAAATTTCTATGCAAGAAAGTAAGTAAGAAATTCGGAGGATAGCCCCTCCAACTGCAATTAAGCTTCGTCTTGTTGGCCTCTCTGGTTGGCCTCTCTAAAAGTGTGGGAATACCGAATGGGCATGTATATGGTAAGGGGATGAACTTGACTCCAGAGACCCTGCAAACGCCAAGGGATAGTAGGTGTAGAGCTCATCAAAGTGCTAATTGTCAGACTGGAGTCCGACTCGATCCATAAGAACCCCCACCCTTGGGCATGGACATACTGAATAACAATGAGAGTCGCTGCTAACTCCGCCTCAAAAGAAATACCCAAACCAACCTCTTGAGAAATAGCCGCAACAAAGAACCCCCTAAAGCTCCTAAACACCGCCCCTGCATGCAAACTAGAACCTGTTAGAAAATTTGCGATACCGATCCCTTTTTTTTTTACTAATTTTGGTATTTTGATCATAAGGGATTCAATCAAATAATTAACTGGTGGGGACAAAAAAAAAAAAAACTTCAAACATAGTACCAATACGTGTTTAAGTGAGTCGAGTCAATTCGAGAGCTACACATGCTCGATTTGAATAAAGATCAAAATCGACTCGACTAAAGTTTTGAGCTACTCGAGTAGCTACCGATTGGAGTTCAAGTTCGAGCTCATAAATACTCGGCTCAAAAGGCTCGCGAGTCTAATCGAGCTTGAATTAAAAAAAATCATTAATATATAATTTATATTTATATATAGGTAATTGAGTCAAGCTTGAATTTATTTTACCATTAATTATACTCCATTATAAAAAATATGGTTTACAATTAATTTTGAAAATTATATCGGTTATCGAGTCGAGCTCGAGTTTATTGAGATTCTTATCGAGTCGAGCTCGTGCTTTAAAATTTTAAGCTCTACCGAGTCGAGTTTCAAACTCGACACTACTCAACTCGATTCGACTCGGCTCATTTACGCTCTAGTACCGAAAGTTTTTTTTCATATGAGACCAGTATTGCAATTTACTCAATACATATATCAATCGGTATTGAATGCTAATGAAAAGGCTATGTTTGGTCTTTAAAGCAACATAAAAATGAAAGGAACATTTCTTAGCTAAGAATATGTTTCATTGATTCTTAGTTACAAATTAAAGCATTGCTGCAACAATATATATATTAATAGTGTAAGACCGCGTTTTATGTGGAGTTAAAATAAATTTATAATATATTTAATTTTAATTTATTAATTAATTAAAAAATTAATTTTTAAAATATGTATAAATTTGTAAATATATTATTGTTAAAAAAAAAATGAAATGTTGTAACCATGTATATATATTACATTTTATATAATTTTATTAATAATTCTAGGATATCCATGATTAGTTACGGGAATCAAAAGTAGTGACATTTTTTTGTGTAAAATTGAAGATATTGTGAAAGTGAAATTTATAAAGGTTTAGGGGTTGGTGTGAAAGTTATTGTGGAACATCCCGAAAAGAAAATTGTAAAAGTTATTATGGAACGTCCCGAAAAGTAAAATGTGAAAATTATTAAAGGACATATGGAATACAAAATAATGAGGACTCGTAAAGTTTCTAGTAGCTCTAGTCTGACCCATGGTTGACGTACATACTTTACAATACAAAAAGGAATACAAAGTAAAATTCTCTTACATTCCGAAATAAAAATTCCAAAATTGAAAATGATGTCTCTTCTAAGTTCAACACATTTACAACCACTTTAGCATCCACCTCAACCTCAACCTCAACCTCTACACGCTCCAAACCACGGTGCTATCGATGTTATTAATTAATTCGATTTTAAAATACCTTATAATGAAACAAATTTATAACTAAGCAATGGAATGATATTGTAGTATATTTGATTATAAATTATATATTAAAAAGGTGAAAATTTATTATTTGAAGTTGATCTTAAATGAAAATAATATATTGCTCAATTTTTACATATATTATCATTCTAATCAATAAGTTATAAATTTATAATCACAATAATAGATGGGCAATTTTTACTGCAGTCACATTTTACGAATTGACTACATAGTCACTTTATCGAATCGCGCCACGTGGCGTCGTAAACGTCGTAACGACCTGCTAGCTGTTATACAAGTTTAAGTTATTTATATCATTTTTTAAATTGTATTTTGTTATTTACTATATTATCCTTCTTTTATTTAAATTATTTTTAATATATATATATATATATTAAGTAAAATTATTGTTCTACCCTTTCTTTTTAAATTTTATTTATATTTTACCTGCACCCACTAATTTAATGAGTGCACCCCCTAATCATATTTTTACTACAATTATCTGCACCCGCTAATTTAATGAATTCACCACCTAATCATGTTTTTACTACAGTTATCTGCACCCGCTCATTTAATGAGTTCACCCCCAAAACATTTATTTTTTACAACAGTTATCTACACCCGCTCATTCTATGAGTTCACCCCCAAATTACTTTTTACCACAATTATCTGCACTCGCTCATTTTATGAGTTCACCCCCAAATTATTGTTTTACCACGGTTATCTGCACTCGCACATTTTATGAGTGCACCCCAAAATATTTTTTAAAAAATAATCACATTTAAAAGACTATATTATCCTTTTATTAATTTACACAAAATATAATAAAATAAACTCTAAAAAATTGATTCACCACCAAATCACCCATATCTTAAAAAGAAGCGTAAAAATATAATTAATAAAAAACTATCGAAATTAGCCACAAATCTCGATTTTTTTTCTTTTTAATTTTTCTTCCCCCCCCCCCCTCTTTTTCTTTTTTCTTCCCATTTTCAATTTTTTCTCCAAATTTTTTATTTCCTTGTTTTGTTTTCTTTTCCTTTTAAAATTTTTCTGTCTTTCTTTTCCATTTTTTGCATGTGTATTTTTTAAATTTTAATACAAAATAATATTATAGGTATAATTTTATTATAGTCGATCGGCGGTGCACCTAAATTTTAATTTTAATTTGATGAGTAAAGGACCTGCCGAAAATCCATGCATGTCGGCGGGTGACCCAGCCACCACCATGCCCGACCACCCCCTCGACGGCGACGGCGGCGCTTCGGTCTTGACCGCTGAAGGTCGAGACCCCTCCTCGAATCGCAATCGCGATTCTTCACTTCCATAAAAATCGACATAATCTTCCATCTTGGCCACAATCCATGGCGGCCAAAATTCTCTCCTTATTTCGACCACCGACGCGACTGCTTCGATCAATCTCCCTTGTGTTCGTGATCTAGGAGCTTCTCCGACATCAACGACGCTCGCTTGCAACACTCGGATCGACGCTGCCTCTCTCTCGTCGTTCATCTCTGTCCAAATCGAAGCTACTTTGCTTCATCCGTCTTCCTCACCCTGCTCCTGCGCAGCCTCTTCCTCCGACTGACGACGGGCCGATGGAGGACTGTGAGTATGTTGCTGATGGATCTCTGACCAGACGGCACTCGGAGCCGGTGACCTTGCTGATGAAATCCCAAGCGACGACTGCTGACCTAGGGTGCCCTCCCATTGGGCTTGGTAATGTGCACCCTCTATTTTCTTTAGTACACCCCGATCTGCACTCTCTCCACTTTTTTTATGGTATTATTGTTATTGGTATTATTGATACTGATATTACTAGTTATTGATTGCGGTATTACTATTAATACACTATTGAATTAATATTAATGATTATTGATTATTAATTGTGGTATTACTGATTATGTGAAATTATTTATTATTGATTATTATTATTTTTATGGTATTACATATTATTGTTTATGGTATTACTGATAATTGTTTTTGGTATTATTGAATATAATTAGATTTGTGGAATTATTTGTTATTGTATGAGATATTACTATTCAATGTTCATGGTATTACTACTTACTGTTCATGGTATTACTGATAATTATTTTTTCTATTATTGAATATAATTAGATGTGTGGAATTATTTGTTATTGTATAAAATTTTACTGATTAATATTAATGGTATTACTGATTAATGTTTGTGGTATTACTAATTATTGTTAATGGTATTACTGATTACTGTTTATGGTATTACTGGTTATTACTTGTTGTATTACCGGCTACTCCCTCCTTCCTATTGAAAGCTACCCAACTTTCCTTATTCGTTTGTCCCAATGAAAGTTACACATTCCTTTTTTGCCAAACTATTCCCTCACATTTCATTATATTATTTTCTCTCTCAATCACACCACCTCTCATACATCCACTTATTATATCATATTTTTTAACCTCTGTGTCCGAAGCTCATGAGGAGCTTTCACTGGGATGGAGGGATTATAATAAAATCATACACATAATATTATTTTGTATTAAAACTAAAAAATATACTAATGAAAAAAAAGTAGGAAACAAAAAAAAAAAAAAACGAAAAAAAAAAAAGTTTGGAATAAAAATTGAAAATGGGAAGAAAAATTAGAAAGAAAAAAATCGAAATTTGTGCCTAATCTCGATAGTTTTTTTTAATTATGTTTTTACGATTTTTTTTCTAAAAATATGAGTGATTTGGTGGTGAATCGACGGTAACTCGGCAATCACTCGGTTGTAGATTGTAAATGTATAAATTAGGGTTGATTTTATTATATTTTGTGTTAATTAATAAAAAAAAAAATATAGTCTTTTAAATGTAATTATTTTTTAAAAAATATTTTGGGGTGAACTCATAAAATGAGCGGGTGCAGATAATTGTGGTATAAAAATAATTTGGGGGTGGACTCATAAAATGAGCGGGTGCAAATAACTTTGGTAAAAATATAATTTGGGGGTGAACTCATAAAATGAGCGGGTGTAGATAACCGTTGTAAAAAAGAAATGATTTGGGGTGAACTCATAAAATGAATGGGTACAGATAACTATGGAAAAAATGATTTGGGGTGAACTCATAAAATGAATGGGTGCAGATAACTATGGTAAAAAATGATTTGGGGTGAACTCATAAAATTAGCGGGTGTAAATAATTGTTGCGAAAAAATGATGTGGGGTGAACTCATAAAATGAGTGTGTGCAGATAACTGCTGTAAAAATATAATTCGAGGGTGAACTCATTAAATTAATGGGTGCAGATAAAATATAAATAAATAATTAAAATTAAAATAAGGGGTGTGGTACATGCGAGTGTACCAAAGTATCACCCTTCTTTCTTCCTCAATTCAAATTAGTCGAGAATGCCTTATTTCTCTCCAAATTCTTAAGATGTTTGAGAATGCCTTATTTCTCTCCAAATTGATTTAATTTGAAGCTCTCAATTGCATTAGGAGGTTTGAAGCAAGAATGAATTTTTCTCACTAATTTGGTTTGTTTTATTGTTAATAAATTGATTTGATTTATTTTTTGTTATTAATTTTATTAATATCATATGGGTAAATATGTAATTTTAACATTACATATTTTAATTACGTTAACAAAAATATAATAAATTATTTTATTGTATAAGGATAAAAATGTAAATTTACAATAATATATTTTAATTAATTTAATTTAATAGAAAATACAAATTTATGACACATTACGACATATTACAACAATACATATCGTAAAATTTACAAAAGGTAACAGGTCATCAAATATAAACCTTTAGATTAGATTTTTAATGGCTTAGATTAACTGACTACGATAGTCATTACGACACGTTACGACACCCTGACTACATATAAAAGGTTCCATAATAGATATGCCACGTGTTTCTTATACAAAAGTATTAAAATCATGTAATTTAATATTTTAAAATAAAAAACTATTAAAATATCGTAATTAAAAATATATTCAATAAATATATTAATTTAGGCCTAATGCTCTAACTGAGGAGTATTTTTTGCGTATTAAATGTACATTAAAATATTTAGGAATCAATAATTATTATATCAACCAAGTAAAGACCGACGGTATATTAAAACCGTAGAAGACAAAGAATCGAGAATAGGGTTGTAGGATGTACAAGTGAATTGAGTTATATTAATTTATTTACTCTTTTTTTTTTTTTTTTTTTGAGGATACATCAGGAGGAAAATATACAAACAGAATCACACCCCACTCCTAATATATTCAGGAATTTCATTTTCAAACCACTCAAAAGGTATTGAAATATTCCTAGCTTCATGTGCTAATTTATGAGCCATCTGATTTCCTTCCCTATAAATAAAAGCACAGTCTCAGCACAACAAAACTCTTAAAAACTCACGAATTCTAATAACCAGCCTCTTCTCCATACCTTCCACTTCAAAATTTGCATTGATAGCATTAATGGCTGATAAAGAATCCATACGTAGCCCTGAGATTTTAATAAGTCTATTCGAACACTGCTCCAACCCATACTCTGCTGCCAAAAGCTCCGCTGCAACAACTGATCCTGGATTATTAATACGTTTACCTCCTGCAAAAACCAAAGTATCATCTTCTTCTTTAAAAACAGCAAACCCTACTGCAAAAAATTGGCTATTTGCATCAAACGCAGCATTTGTGAACAGCGTAAACCCTTCCCCTTCATATTTGCCCAAGAGTTTCCCAGTTCTTGGATCCTTTCCAAAGTGGTATAAGTCAGGTTTCAAGAAATCATGCCAAAAATCAATCGTCCATTTCACATCAAACTCAAATGGCCTTTTAGACGGTGCATTTTTTTTCCTTCGAATGCGTCCATTTACATCTTTCCTTCCAAATACCCCAAGCAATCATCAATACGAAAGAAGCAAACTGTTTATCATAGTGATCCTTTATAGTCAGGAATAATTGCTTTAGAGATCCTTTCAAAAAAAAATTTAAATCCTTCCAAACCCCTTGCTTCTTCCATGTATTTTTTGCGTAAATACATTCAAACAAAACATGTTTTGAATCAGCACAAAAAGCACCACAACAATGACAAAAAGGATCCATAGGGATGTGATGACTTACAAGATTTCCTTCAGTTGCCAAAGTGTCATTCAGAACCTTCCACCCAAAAATACGAACTTTAGCAGGAAGCTGGACTTTCCACAAGAAATCCCAAAGAGGCTTCGAGATGCCTTTGCCTGAAGAGGAACCAACCTCCTTCATTCGCTTTGTTCTCAATTCTTGAAGTGCTAAATGATATCCCAATGCAACTGAGTAGTTGCCCGAAGAATTAGCTGGCCAAAATCGTTGATCATCACAATTAGGGTTTAGTAATGGGATTTGCAAAATAGCATCAGCTTCCATGGGCCAAAAAGCGCTTCGGATGAGATTTTCATTCCAAGTATGATCCGGCAACAAAAACCGATCAACTGTTGAAGCACTTTCAATACGAGAAAGAATATAGCCCTCGTGAAAATTAAGCATCCATCGATCTTTAAAGATGGATATAGTTTTACCATTTCCAATATGCCATCTAATGCCAACTTCTAAAATGTCCCTACTCCATAACATTGAACGCCAAATAAATGAAGGGTTATATAGCCCAAATCCGCCCCCAAAACATCACTCCGTTTGAAATATCGAGCCTTGAACAGTCTTGAAACTAGGGCTTCTGGTCGTTGCATAATCCTCCAGACTTGTTTGGCTAGCAATGCTTTGTTGAAAACCGACATTTTTCTGAAATTAAGACCTCCCTCCTCCTTCTGTCTGCACATCTCATCCCAAGGTTTCCAATGAATCTTTCTGGTTTCTTCATTAGATCCCCACCAAAACTTTGCCATCATCCTCTCCATGTCCAAGCATATAGATGTTGGAATACGAAAACAAGACATAGCATACACCGGGACTGCCTGCAAAACCGATTTAATGAGGATTTCTTTACCCCCTTCTGAAAAATATTTATGATTCCAAGAATTAATCCTTTGGCGAACACGATCCACCAGATAACTGAATTGAAATCTTTTTGCCTTCGCTGAGAAAGTAGGGAGCCCCAAATAGACATCAAAACCAGAAGAAGATCGAACTCCCAACTTCTGCATCACTGTATCTTTGTTCTTATCAAAAGTCTGCGGACTGAAGAGAATTGCCGATTTCTCAAAATTAACCAATTGCCCTGAGGCATCAGCATATATTTTGAGACTATGCTTGAGGACAGAACTTTCCTTCTGTGATGCTTTTAAGAAAATCAGGCTGTCATCTGCAAAGAACAAATGGGAAATAATAGGAGCCTCCCTAGCAATTTTAAGACCTGAGATCATCTTCATGTTCCTAGCATTTGTAATAATAGACGAGAGACTTTGGGCACAAATTACAAACAAGAACGGTGATAACGGATCTCCTTGTCTCAAACCACGTGATGGTTGAAAGAATTCCGTAAGATTTCCATTGATGCAGATATTGTATGTAACCGATGAGACACATTCATGAATTAGATGAATCCATTTGGGGGAGAAACTAATCTGTGCCATAGCTGCTCGAAGAAAAGGCCATTCCACTCGATCATAAGCTTTACTCATGTCCAATTTTAGAGCAGCATATCCATTTTTACTTTTCGAAGATCGAATCCAATGAAGACATTCAAAAGCAATCAGTATGTTATCCGATATTAGCCTTCCCGGAATGAAAGCCCTTTGATAAGGGTCAATCATGTCATCCATGAACAACTTTAGACGGTTTGTGATCACCCTAGAGAGAATACGATAACAGACATTGCAAAGGCTAATAGGACGAAACTGCATAACATTCACTGGAGTCTTAATCTTTGGTATTAGAACAATTGTAGTTTTGTTCCATGTCTTCAAAGATTTTCCAAAATTCAAATGTTCCAGAATTTGTTCAGTTACCTCCTCTCCAATCGTTTGCCAGTTAGATTGATAGAATGAGGCTGGAAAACCATCAGGGCCCGGAGCTTTCCACGGATTGATATCTTTAACAGCTTTAGAAACTTCCTCTCGAGAAAAAGGCACATCAAGCATCCTAACTTGTTCATCCGAAATTTTTTTGCACATATGGTTAGTTGCTTCAAGTATGCATTGCTCAGTCGGATTGCCAGAAGTGAACAAGCCACCAAAATAGTTGAGAAAAATTTCCTGAATTTGCTTGTCCTCATAAACCCAATCACCCGTCTCCCGTTGAAGTCTTGAAACCATATTCCGACACTTACGTTGGGTAGCCCTACTATGAAAAAACCGAGTATTCCTATCTCCTTCCTTTAGCCAAGATATTCTTGATCTTTGCTTCCAATACCATTCTTCTTGTGAATACAGTTTTTCCAAATCCTTTTCCAAGAGATCAACCTGATTAAAATCCGGAGAAGTGTGCTCATTATCTACTTGCCATCTGATTTGTTCTTGTGTTTGAGTAATCCTTTGTTTAAGAGTTCCTCCTTTGCTTTTGGCCCACTTCGAAAGGGCTTGACTACAATTTGTTAAAGAATCCTGCAAAGGATTTCCACAACCTTTGATCACCCAAATTTTCTTGACTGTATCTTTGAAATCCTTTTCTTTAATCCAGTGATTTTCGAAACGAAAGTTTCTACATTTCTTGCTTGGGGCAGACGTAAATTGAGAATCACATGAAATCAGAATCGGTCGATGATCAGACCCCATAAAATCAAGAGAATCGGCTTTGTATGAGGGAAACAAACGAATCCATTCCAAATTGGCTACATATCTATCAAGTTTCTCTTGAATAAACTCATGACCTCTACGCTTATTAGTCCAAGTAAATTTAGGTCCATGAGTTCTTAGGTTTGATAGATGATTATACTCAAGTGCATTCTGGAATCCCAACAACCTTTCCAAAGATTTTTTATTTCCCCCCTTCTTTTCAGAATGATATAAAGTTTCATTGAAGTCCCCCCCTACTAACCAAGCACATTCCTCCATATGGTTATAGTTTTTGAGCCTCTTTAGCAATTCCCAAGAAAATTTTCTATCAAGCAAGTTTGGATTGCCATGGAATCCCGTAAATCTCCATTTCACACTATCATGCGAGATACAACAATCTATATGGGCACTAGAGTAAGACAAAACATCCAACACCACATTCTTCCATAACATCAAAAGGCCACCCATACAACCCTGCGCATTAACAGAAAAACAATACTGAAAACAAAGTTTAACCTTCAAAAACTCAGCCCTAGACAAAGAACATTTGGTTTCTGAAATAAACAACACATCAGGATGAAAATTAAAGACAATCCTACTTAAATAACTGAACGCTCGTGCACTACGGACTCCACGAGCGTTCCAACAGATAGCTCTCATTCCCCACGGCGGGGCTGATCAACTTCAGCCTCCGCCTTGTCATGAATCACCAAAGGAGTACCAAAGTACTCACACATACTCCTCGCCTTCTTGAATAGCCCTGCAGCCTCCTTCACAATCTCCCATTCAGACCAACCTGGACCACTGCCCCAGAATTCCATCAACTCTCCAGACATCTCCCTCAAAGCTCTCTTTTTATATGTCAACACTCCACTGTGTGCAGACTCCGCCCCCTCAGTAACCACATTGTCCATTAACATAACATCCGTTTCCACCATTGCATGTCCATTTTGATTATCCTGTATATATTTCGGAGCAAAAGGGAGCTCCGCTTCATAGATAATTTCAACAAATGACTCACAAGAAGATAAGTCCTTTCCAACATAATGAGTCACTCTATATTCATTACCATTATCAATGCCCAAAAGGGGTTCCTTCACAGTGCAATGTTGATAACCAATAGGAACAGTGAATGACAGAGGAGCTAGAAACATACCAGTACGGGGATCAAAACGACCCTTGAAAGAAGAAGTCCCCTGTTGTTGCATGTTATCAATACCTGCTTTTCCTGGCATTAAATCCTCAAAAATTTTGACCACTTGTCTTTGATGATTCCCAATCTCCAGCCTGGTTTCCACCTCCTCATCTTCAATCAGAGTTGCCTTGCCTTTAGGGTCTGGGCGCACCTCTTCCTGAAGTAACTCTTTTGTTCTTTCCCTGTCTCCTTCCCCAATTTTTAGCATTTCAAAGAAACTATCCAAAGCCTCCACAAAAGGACTCTTTTTTTTCTCAGCTTGAAGCCAAGCCGGGAAACAACGATGTTTTTTGAACCATTCATTAGATTGACCGAACCCAAGGATACATTCTTTTTCAAAATGATCCAACATACCACCTAAAGAGCAAAAACCTGATAATCTTTCATACCTAACCATTGCTGTGAGAGGGGCTACAAACCGCATGGCCACTAAGTTTTTTGAAATTGCAAGCTCAGTGCGATGTGCCACTATGTGAGTGGTTTCTTTGGTAGAAATTCTGAAATTTTCCATCATAAGATTGAGGGATTCCGCCATTTTCAAGGGCTCAAGAAAACAAAAGGGAAGAAGGAGAGAATGTTTTATAAGTGAAAGAGATGTAAATCCCTCAACCCAGTATATAAAGGAGCTTACTAAACAAATCTGTGTGTGCAAAACCACTGCGAAAGAACCCACTAAACAGCCAGTATTCAAAGGTTTTGGGGAGAAAATCCTCCCGAAATATTTCCGCCCAATCCTGATAAGGCTGTTCATATTCTTGTCTAAAAAAAAAAAACAACACACGCCAAAGCAAAATTCGGACAGAAAGAGTGTGGAAGAGGAGAAACGAAAATTAAGAAACAAAGAGGGGTGGAAGCTTCGACAAAATCTTGGAAGATGAACCGGCGGAGGGGAAGCTTTACAAGGGGATTTTTAAGGGAGAGCAAGAATTCTCTTAGAGAGAGAAATTCCCGAAGATGTTAAATTTTACCTTTGCTTATAATTTATTTACTCTTATGTTTAATTAATAAATAGTAAAAATCAAATATATCTTCTATATGTCATGATAATAATATTATGTTATATCTTTCATATCTTTTTATATGAGAATATATATATATATATATATATATATATATATATTACTGACATTTAATAATTTTTTAAAGTTTCTATATATATTTAAACAATACTTATAAATAATTTTGCATAAGGTTTTTAAAAAGTTCCCTAAAGTTTTTAGATAAAAAAAAATTATATCATTCATTTAGAAAATGAGTTAGTATAAATATAATTTCTATCATCTATTTGAAAATGAGTTATTACAAATAGAAGAAGCATTGCTAATTGTAAAAGGATCTAAAAGTTAAAAGTTATGATGAATTTGGGAGAATGACAAATTAAGTTAACTATATGAAAATAAAATTATCAACGAACACTTAATAAATTAATTAATATGAGAAAAGTTATGTTGAATTTGGTCATGTAGTTTAAATGATAAGTTTGATTAATGTGAATTTTAATATATAATCAGTTAAAGTGGAAAAAATTGAAAAGGGGCGTTATGTGGATGAGCATGGCGATTACGCAATGGGGTTGTGGAAAGGGCCCAAACGGATCCCTAAACTACGTCAATACACTGTTGTAGTAAAATTGTAGTTTAAATGACAAGTTTGATTAATGTGAATTTTAATATATAATCAGTTAAAGTGAAAAAAAATGAAAAGGGGTGTTATGTGGGTAAGCATGACGATTACGCAACCATTTGGGGTTGTGGAAAGGACCCAACGGACTTTGAACTACGTCAATACATTGTTGAGTGCTACTCGAATTGGATTCCAAGAGTTTTAGCCCTAATCTAAATTAAAGGTATTCTAGCTTTAACATATGTATTCTAGTTTTAACATATCATTATTGAGTTGGTCTTCTGTGCATAGTGTGCACAGTGCACGAATAGGTCAATCAATATGTATAATTTAGATCGAAATTTTTTGTCAAATTAACTTTTCTCCAAGCGGTTTCAACAATGGGATGAGATCATAGTTTCGTATCCTTGTGACCGTATTAGTAATAATTTTTTATTAAAAAAAATATCAATAATAATAATTTTTAAATACATTTTTTTAGTAAAAAAAAAAAAAAGGGTTGGTCTACTATGTACTCGAGTGCATGTTGTGCACCTTAGTCCATGTTGCACTTTTCAGTTTACTGACTTACACTTTTTGGTAAATAGTGTTGCACTTTTCAATTATTAAACTGTATAATAATATTTTTAGTAATAATTGAAAAGTGCAACACCATTTACCAAAAGTGTAAGTCAGTAAACTGAAAAGTGCACATGCACTAGGGTGCACTGCATGCACTTGAGTGCATACTAGACTAAATATAAAAAAATTACTTTTCAATAACAAAATTACCACTTTTCAATAATAATAATAATATTAGTCACTTTTCAATAACAAAATTAACACTTTTCAATAACAAAATTACCACTTTTCAATAATAATAGTCGTCATTTTTCAATAACAATAGTCACCACTTTTCAATTCACTTTTCAGTAATAAACCACTTTTTAATAATAATAGTCACCACTTTTCAATTAGAAAGAACTACACTTTTTCAGTAACAACAATTATCACTTTAGAACAATTATCACTTTTTCATTGACAGAAATAATAAGCAACGCATATTTCATATCTTTTAATTGAAAATTAAAGCTTAAACCGTATATATATATTATTAATTATTAATTATATATTAAAATGCATGATGATGGTGGCTAATGCCTTTCTGGTCGCAATTTCTTGTAAAAGATAAGAGAGAAAATTAGGGAAGCGATTAAAAAAATTTGTA
Organism: Galeopsis tetrahit; assembly: GCA_963675135.1. Taxonomy (NCBI): domain Eukaryota; kingdom Viridiplantae; phylum Streptophyta; class Magnoliopsida; order Lamiales; family Lamiaceae; genus Galeopsis; species Galeopsis tetrahit. The sequence continues at coordinate 35,123,120 of OY776127.1, forward strand.
AAAAAAATAAGAGAGTAGATAGGTTAAAAGAAAAAAGCATGTGCACCAAACTTTTTTGGTGTGTGTATAATGTATATGAGACTTTCCCATCATTATTTCATCACATCAAAATAAAAATAATGTCACAACTAAAATATATATATATATATAATATTAGTAATTTTTTTTTTTGGCAGTATATATTGTAACAACAAATTTCGTGAAATTAATATAATAACACGAAAATGCAATACAATTTTATTTTGTCGGATTAAACCGAGAAATTTTGGGGGTTACAATCTCTATTTACTTTTCCTCTGATTCTTCTCTTCGAATCTTGACTTTGACTTGAACGATTTTTTAGGCGTGATCTTTGCTTTGATCCTGATCACGATTGAACTTGAAGGTTCGTAACGTTAATCTAAGGACTTGACGTCTTGTTTTGGATTAAACGATGATTTGGGGAGCTTTTGGACGAACGCCTTTGGATGCGATGAAGAACACCTTTGAATCTTCAAGAGTCAATAAAGAACGTATTCGAAACTTCAAGAGTCCGCGAAGAACACCTTTGAATCTTCAAAGAGTCCGCGAAGAAAACTTTGAGAAGAACGTCGATGTGAGGGGTTTAACACCTTAATCTCGGATCGAACGTCGTCTTCAGATTATTTGGGTGAAGAACGCCTTTGAAGCTCCTTCGAATGCTCAAGAACGCCTTGAATCTCTGCTGAGAATTCTAGAGTCTTGAAATGCTTTTGTGTTGTGTGTTTGAAATGAATGAGGGAGGACCTTATTTATAGGGTGAGGGAGTGAAGACTTTCCCTCTTTACCGTGCCATGTGGCGCCTTCTTATTGGTTGATGTCAATTTGATTGGCTTGATTGGTTTTAATTTAATTCTCTTCCATTTTTGAAGAGATGTGATTTGATTTCCCCCATATATGGTAAGTCAAATTTATTCTTACCAATTACGAGTATTTCGATATTCGTATAATTTGACCAGCTTGTATCGTGTATATTAAATATCACTAATTTAACTATTTAATTCGGGAATTTAATTTAATTAAATTCCCAAATTGAAATAGTAAATTAATTTGATTTTAATATATATTTGTCAATGTGTCACCGCTTGATTGGGTGCAAATTTAATTTGCTTACACATATGAAGGAGAATGTTCTTGTGGAAAAATATAAGATGAAAAACAGATTGCAACGAGTTCCTTGATTTTTGCAATAAAGGGTTTTTCAATTCTAGACTTTTTTTTAGTTTGAGTATACATTTAAATACTAGCTTCTATGTTTTGTCTTGCATGCCTGCTCTTCTACGGTAAATATCTTTCTTTTGGAGATTTTTTTATTTTAACATGAATTGATATATTTTTTATTGGAATATATGCATTATACGGCCAAAATGTTCTTACACAATTGATGAGCAACACAAATGAGCAATTAGTACCGTTTATTAAGATGGGAGGTGCCAATTGAAAAGCTTTGTTTTGAGAGAGAGGGAGTTGGGCGGTCTAAGACTGAAACGAAAGTGGGCACATTTTATATTATAGGGTTTAGACATAGAATTCTCAAAACAGTCTTAAAATGGGCGGTTAATTAAAATTTTAGGATTCAATTTTTTTTATACCAATTAAAAACTAAATTTTCGGTCTCCAATTAAAATTCAAAATCAGAATTTTAATTTCGGTTTAGAGACTGAAATTTGGTGGCTAAGCAGTGTGAAAAACATAATATTAAAGATCGAACTGAAAATAGTCTCTAAACGAGCTGTCAAAATTGGTAGTCAATTAAAAATTTTAGGATTCAGAATTTTTTATACCAATTAAAGACTGAATTGTCGATTTCTAAACAAAATTCAAAATCAGAATTTTAATTTCGGGTTAGAGACTGAAATTCGGTGGCTAAGCGGTCTGAAAACATAATATTAAATACCGAATTGAAAACAGTCTCAAAACTCGATTTTTTTTGGCTAATAAAAAGGTATGGAATATAAAAGAAAAAAAGAAAATCTAAAACCATAAGCTCACAAGTCGAGCCAGAGGCCGGAGTGCCGTTAAAACCTTGCCCGAGAAAACCCTCCTTAGGGACAAAACCCAGGCGAAGGAAAAAGGTAAACTCCTCTAACAATCAATGTCTGTAAAAGATGGTATACAAATCTTTATGCAAGAAAGTAAGTAAGAAATCTGGGGGATAGCCCCTCCAAATGCAGTTGATCTTCGTCTTGGCCACTACGTCAGTCGCCTGGTTGGCCTCTCTAAAAGTGTGAGAATACCGAATGTGCATGTCTGTGGTAAGAGGATGAACCTGACTCCAGAGGCCCTGCAGTCGCCAAGGGATAGAAGGAGTAGAGCTCATCAAAGTGCTAACTGTCAGACTGGAGTCCGACTCAATCCATAAGAACCGCCACCCTTGGGCATGGGCATACTGAATAGCAAGGAGTGCCGCTGCTAACTCCGCCTCAAAAGGAATACCCCAACCAACCTCTTGGGCAATAGCCGCAACAAAGAACCCCCTGAAGTTCCTAAACACCGCCCCTGCATGCAGACTACCTGGAGAGGATGTTGCACTGCCGTTTGTGTTGATCTTGTACCAATCCGGATCCGGGGGGATCCATCTAATAGACGAACCCTGTCGAGTCGGCTTGTGCCTGCCCAGAACACCAAGAGATCTGGCAATCAAGAGATCCCGAATTGAACCGTCAGTATAACCCCGAGAGATGCTATTGGCTTCCCTAATACAAGCAACGATCTGCGCCATACAACGTCTGACTGAGGGGGAGACCCCATCAAAGACCACCCTGTTCCGTAGAGCCCAAATAGCCCAAACTGTAGTGACAAATGCCGCTCTCCATAACTCCAAAGACTGCGGACCCAATCGAACTCTAGTAGCCTGGAGGAAGATATCCAGAAAGCTGATCCCCGTGTGGATCGTGACTCCAAAAAGCCGGGTCAGATGCTGAAGAACCTCTAGAGTGAATGGACAGTGAGCTAATAAGTGGTCTAAAGACTCAGAGTCTCTACGGCAGAGCATACACATCGAAGGACCGTGAATCCCAAATGAGACCAGCCAATCAGAAGTAGGGAGCTTGCCCCATATCGCCCTCCAAATAACCGTAGAACGACACATCGGAATGAATGAACTCCAAATCCACGACGACCAGCCAAGACGAGGGAGAGGAGATCTGAGCATGTCATAGGCCACTCGAGAGGTTAGCTCCCCTGAGGTGGTACCTTCCCAAATACGTTTGCCAGGGCCATGAAGAACCCTAATCTGAAGGATGTCTCTGACGATATCTGTGAAGTCCGTAACGAAGCACTCCTCAAAGTGCCAACAATCGTCATAGAAGAAGTCCCCAACCGTGCTCTTCAGGGTAGCAGCAAACCAATCCGGGAGGCCAATCTTATCAGAAATAGTGTAACCCAACCAGTTATCATGCCAAAAGCTAACTGTCGAACCCCTACCAATCAACCATCTCGACCCATCAGAAAGCCTCGAGACGTGAGGACGAATACCCGGCCCAATAGATGAGATCCTCCCATGGGGGCGCAATCTGCCATCCGATGTAAAGTGTCTCCTGTGAAGCAGAGCTGTATCTGGAGATCTATGCTGAAGAATGTCCCAACTCAACTTATAGAGAAAGGAGGCATTCGCCAATCTAATGGAGCGAACCCCCATCCCTCCTTTTCCAAAGGGAGCACAAACCCTCTTCCACGAGACCGAACAAGAACCACTTTTACAATTGACGTCACCCTTCCAAAGAAAGTTGCGTATAGCAGATTCCACCTGGCGAAGTAGTGAAATAGGCCACTTGTAGACCATCCTAGAGTGGACCATAGAACCCGTGATAACCGAGTTAATCAAACATCGTCTCCCTGCCAAGGAAAGGGAGCTACCCTTCCAACGACTAAACTTAGCAATAACATTGTCTGCCACAGGTTGTAGATGAGCCTTCCTGGGGCAACCACGAAAGATCGGAACTCCTAGGTAGGTAAAAGGAAGGGAACCTTCTACGATGCCTGTGACTCTGCATCCGACGGCGAAGCCTTTGGGGAACAGCACGCCCAAAGAAAGCCCTAGACTTCGGAGGACTATAGATCTGACCTGAAAGACGACCATACCCCTGTAAAACAGCATGCAATTTCCTAATATTTGACTCAGTGGCCCTCAAAAATATCATGATGTCGTCCGCATAGAAGAGATAACGAGGGACATATCGAATGGGACGAAGTCGGCCTCTATCGATCTCCCAATCAATCCATCTCCCAAGTGCCTCCTCCGCAATACAAAAAAGCAATGGAGATAGAGGATCTCCCTGACGCACACCCCGGGAGCAAGAAAAGTACCCCTTCGGCTCCCCATTGATGAGAACAGAAATTCTAGCCGAGTCCAGGACTCCTCTCACCATAGATATGAAAGTAGTACAGAAGCCCATCCTTGCCATGACTGCCTCCAGAAACCGCCAAGACATGGTGTCAAACGCTTTGATCATGTCAATCTTCAAGGCCATATGCCCGTGAACTCTCGGGTAGTCCAGGGTATTAATGGCGTCAGATGCAAGAGCGATGCAAGTGTGGATCCGCTTCCCCGGGACGAAACCAAACTGATATGCAGTGAGACAACTACTAACAAAAGTGCCCAATCTCGAAGATAGGACTCTGGTCATGACCTTAAAAATGAAGTTACCCATCACAATCGGCCGAAAATCCTCCACTTTACGGGCCCCTTCCGTCTTGGGAACAAGCGTCATGAAGCAGGAGTTCAGTCCAGGAGGTAAAAGTCTGAAAATGAAGTAGTGTCTAACAACATCGATCACCTCCTGGCCCACAATATCCCAACATCCCTGATAAAAGCAGCCCCCAAAGCCATCCGGACCCGGGGCGCTCGAAGCATCCATATAAAAGACAGCCCTTCGAACCTCGTCCGCTGAGGGAACACTCACAAGGAGACCATTATGGGCATCAGTCACAACAGTATCCATAAAGCTGTCCAGAATACTAGCATCGAAAGGAGACGACTGATCATCCGCAAACAACTGAGAATAGTAAGTAACCACATGGGAACTGATGGTGTCCAAGTCCGTAGTAAGGATGTCATCAATGAGCAAAGACGTGATACCCCCCTTAGCCATCCTAGTCTGCTGAGAAATGTGAAAGAATCTGGTGTTTCTATCTCCGTCAGTCAGCCACTGCAAACGATTCCTCTGAGTGTAGTATTCCTGCCTAGCTGTCAACAACCTATCAAGATCCACCTGTGCCTGAATCTCGTCTGCAAATGCGGCCTCAGAATCACCCTCCAACTCTATACGGTGTTGAATGTCAGCCAGGCGACGTGTGGCAGACTCGATCTGAGTGAAAACATTCATGAACACTGTCCTGTTCCAAATCTTCAAAGCAGACTTGAGCCTCTTCAACTTCCACATAACACAGACAATAGGGTTCTGGTGCATCAACGGTTGGGTCCATGAAGACTCAACAACTGATCTGAAGGAATCATGCTGGCACCACATACTGAGGAACCGAAATGGACGATGAACCTGAACCCAGTCTGATCTGACAGTAAGGAGCAAAGGATGATGATCTGACTTATGTCTAGGAAGAGCAATAACCTCCACGCCTGCCCATAAATCCAGAAAATCCTGATTAGCTAACACTCTGTCCAACCTAGCAGCTTGAAGACCCCTGGGACCCCGACCAATAGACCACGTGAACTGAGATCCAGCGGTATCCAAATCAATCAAACCCGACTCATCCATGAATTCCCTAAAATCAAGAGAAGCTCTAGGAGTAGCCACAGAACCCGGACTTCTCTCATGCGTCCCTGTCACCACATTAAAATCACCCAAAACACAGAGACTAATAGCAGAGGAAGCTAAGACATCAGACCACAGCAAACGACGAGTCATATAAGAATTACTAGCATGCGTAAAACCAAAAGACCAAGAACGAGTGGCATCCCTAGTCTCAATCATAACAATCTGATCTGAGCTATGACAAACTCTAGATGTAGGAACATGAGTAGGCTTACAAAGAATCCAAATATTGGGAACCGAAGCAACTCTATAGTTAACAGTAAACACAACCAAATTCAAAGACTGCAAATAACGAGAGGAAAGGTTAGATATCATAACCTTAGGCTCGTAGATGGCGACCCAGTCAGGGTTATGAGTGCGGCAAAGCTCATAAAGGGCATTCCTCGACTGAATATGCCTCACCCCGCAAATGTTCCAAGACAACACTATCATCGATCACTCGTCGAGCCGTGCATCGGCGGCTGATAGCAAGAATCCTCCCCAGACCAGCGTCTGGTATGCCTCGAAACACTCGATTGCTCCGACAAACTGGAGTCCTCTACAATAAAAGGCTCCTTGGCAGTATCCCTGAAGGAATCATGAGCCGGGGCACTCCGTCCCCTGACAGGACGTCGAAGAGGCGATGCTATGGGTCTAGCATATCTACTGCGGGCGTGCTCCAAGATGGAAGAGACCAAAGGAGGTGGCGCCATCTGATAGTTGTTCAGTCTAATAGAACCAGAATCTGACTCGTCACCCTGATGCTGCTCGAAATCAGGGTTTTCATCTGAAAGGGCCTCAAAAGTGTTCTCCACAGGAACTAGTGCTGAGTTGGGGTCCTCCACATGAGCCCCATCATTAGGCCTGGAGCCCCTCTTAGACTTGCTCCGTCCCCGACGGGTAGAAGCCCTCCGTTCACGTCGCTTGGCAGATTTCCTACAAACAGAGAGAGAATGGCCCACGATCTTACAAGAGGTGAAAAATTCAGGAAGAGTCTCAAAATGGACCTGAGCGAAATATCTGTGACCATCCAGTTGAAATGGAATGCTGTCTGGAGTGGCGGTAAGCATATCCACCTCGACTAGTAATCTGGCATAGTGGCCCATCGTGCCCTGTAAGGTACGCTCATCAATCTTCACCAGAGTACCTAACACAGATGCCAATGCCTCCAAGATCAAAGGGTCCCAAAACACAACTGGGAGATCCGAAAGACGAACCCAGACCTGGGCCAGCGAAGACCTAAAACTGTTCGGGTTGAAGTGAGGAGACCATGTCATAAGATGAATGACCCCTGGCCTTAACTGCTAAGACCGGGTCTCAAAAATCCGGTCCTTGTCCTCTGAAGTGGGAAAGCTGATATTGAAGAAACCCTTGCCCAAAGAAACAACCTTGAGGTCCGTAATCAGCCATAAGGACTGAAGTGTCTCGTGCAGGCGTGCATGATCATAAGGTTTCTCCCCTGACTGGATGATGACCCTACCAATCACCGTGTTCACAAATTGGGAAGCCCTCCTCTGAAATATGTCCTTATCAATATTGACAACAAGGACATCTCCATCCAAAGCTGGCCTCATAGATTCTGGCAGACATGCACTAGGTCGTGGCGGTCCCTGTTTTTTGCTGGCTGTGACCTTGGCATACGAGACACCCGTGGGGGTGCGTACCTACGAGGGAATGGAAGACGAAGCAGTACCAGAAATAGGGGTGAAAGCAGGGAATTCACTTTGAAAAGTGGACGTACCCTGTATGCCGGAGGGATGAGAGTGACCACCCCGTCCGGCGTTGGTGGCGCCAACCTGCCTAGGGGCAGAAGCATGATCAAGCATAGGAGCCTTTCCTCGAGATTTATCCCTAGGATCTCTCTTGCGTGCAGGTGCATCGTGCACGACAGCCTGCGGATAAATGGAAGAAGGAGCAAATCCAATGGAAGAAGTGACAATTTCAGAATCAGAGACATATGACGTACCCGATTTGCCGGAAAGACGAAGGGAGTCGTCGTTTCCGGCCGAGATATCGCCAAGCTGCCTCGATGCAGCAACAAGAGGTGGTGTATCCACTAGAGAGATCGTCGGCATGGAGCAATAGACATCAATGCCCGGTGGGCCGGAAACGAGAGGAGGCTCAACGTTCCCGGTGAAATGTGCGCCAATCCGCGATCCCGCGGAAGCATCAGTCATACCATATGGTTGCAATGGCACATGAGGGTGAATCAATTCTGGGTGTATTAAGGAAACCTGAGGGTGTGTCCAGGAAGGGTGTATTGAGTGAAACTGGGGGTGTGAATTCTGGGAGTGTATTAATTGAAACTGGGGGTGCACATATGGACTAAACCCTAGCCCATTAGCAAGCCCATTGGAAGGGAAAAACCCTAGCCTCTGTCCAAGAACCTGGGTGGCCGCCTCCGCCGCCGTGGAAGTCGCCGGCAACGGGATACCTCCGGCAGCATGCTGGGTGTACGGCAAGTGGACTCCGGCAGCCATATCAGGCGGTGCCGGCATGGAGAATACCTCCCTAAGAGACGCGACAACCTGAGCTTGAATGATGGAAGGCAGCGACGCGGCGTCGAACGGAGGTGGGGGAGGGTGTAGATCGTGAAACACCATTGAAGGTCCATTGGCGCCAGACTGGTTTGCATCGTGATTCACCTGTGCGACTGCGACGCCGTTGGAAGTAACCCCCGGACGATGGCCGTCAATATGCCCCAAGAAATCAGGGGCTGCGAGCGGCGGATTAAAATCGGCGGGGACTGAAGTGGGGGTGGACGATGTGGCTAACGGGAGATGAGGTTGGATCGGAGAGGACGAGTGAGTTCTGCAAAACTCCATTGACGCGGCGCCATGAACGTCATTGGCGACGTGGGGCTGTGAGGGATCTCCTTCACGTTGCAGGTTGGTGGCCGGAACGCCGGTGTTGTCGACGGAAGGCCGGCAAGACATGGAGTCAGTGATATTAATCGCAGGCAGCCGCCGTGCTCCAGCAATGGAGTTGCAGGCGTGCGGTTTTTCACCAATAGTCTCGGACATGGCTACGTGGAGAGGACGGGAGTCATGGAGGCATTGGACGAAGGGTAGTACGAGAGGGAGGATGGAGGCGGCCTGGCCGCCGGAGCTCCGGCGCCGGTTACGGTTGGGAAATGGACGGTGGGGCTGGGTGAGTAGTGCGTGAAAAAACACCACAGAGTGTGTGAGAGAGGGGAGAGAAAAAACTCCTTTCCTACCCAAGATTGGTCTCAAATCAGTCTCTATTTGAGACTGATTTATGTCGGTCTCAAAATTTTGGTCTCTAATCAAAGCATTTTTTTATAGTGTGAGAATGACTGATAATTGATATTGGGGGAGGGGGTGAGATTACTTGTTGACACTTGCCCAATAAATATGCATTTTGAAAAGAATTGGTCGCCTTGACTTTTCTAAAAGTTTGACAAATATACCCTCTCCCGTAAAAGCAATTAAATAAGTGGTTGTATTATATACAACCGCAAAGTCCTAAATTATTCATTTCTACACCAAAACTCATCTAAAATTTTCACAAGGTAATCTTCTTTTGAATCCTGAGTTTGTGTTTTAATTATGATTAAACTAATTTTTATTTTTATTTTTCCAAAGAAAAAAAAATTGAAAAGGAAAAATAGACTTTAAATTAATTTTTTTTATTTTTAAAAAATTCTCAACCCCTTCCCTCTAATTTTTTTTTTATTTTTAATTTGTGCTAAGAAGCTAAAATGGAACAGTGATGAAAAAAACTATGTTAACTTTAATTCTATGTTGTTTCTCTATTTGCTTCTTTCTTATTCATTCTCGATTTTATTCCTCTAATTAAAAGGAAGTTGCGGAAGAAATAAACTAGAAAATGTATGAATAAACAAAAAGTAAACCACAAAAATTGAAAGCAAATTCTTTACGTAAAGTTGGAAAAAATATGTGTTGAAAAAATTAATCAGGAGCAAAATTGACTTTTTCCATTTTAATCAATTTATCATTGAATCCAAACACAAAATATAATTTATGGCTACAGTATTATAAAATAGTAATCAAGTAATCCAAACACATATTTAAATTTTAAAAATGACTCCCTCCGTCCAATTTCATTATTCTCACTTTCCTTTTTTAATTGTCCAATTTTATTATACTCATTCCCTTTATGGAAATAATACTATTCACACTACTTTATCTCCACCTTTCAACCATCACTTATTTACTTAAATTGCCACTAATTTTATTCATAAACAATTACTTTACCTATAAATGGACCCCACAACATCCCATCATACCCCCAACTTATCTACTTTATACATAAACTAATCAATATTCATTAAAACCAGTGTCCGAAGATATAGGCATAATAAAATTGGACGGAGTGAGTATAATCCAAACAGTGTAATCTTACTTAATCCTATCCTAATTTATCTATCTCATCCTGCCATCCAAACAAACCCTTAGTACAAAATAAAAGTCTTAATTGTGATAGACCAAATCATCTAATTAATTAAGTAAAACTGAATTTACAAAATCGTCAAATAAAGATAATTTCTATAATTCTTGTTTAGCATTAAAAAAAAAAACCAAAATTGTAGAGAAGTCAACAAATCATTTTCAGCACATGATTTATTCTGATATATGTATTTAAAATTTACCCAAAAAAAAAAGAATGAAGATATATAAAAATAGGGAAAGTCTTATATGCACCATACACACCGATTTAATTTTGGTGCACTCTATTTGACCCTGCCCCCATTCAACTCACATCCAACCCACCTACCTTTATTAGGGTTTTGTATATAAAATCAAATTTTCATTTGTTCTTATTTTATTTCCTACCTCAGAGTGATGGAAGCGAAGCAGGTCTGCAGAGAAGATGCGACTTCAGATGAGTGCAAGGTCGCATGGGATGAAGTTTAAGAGTTAAGCCAAGCGAAAGTCAATCCAAAAGGATCTGCTTGAACATTTCTGCCTGGAGAATCCAGAGATCGATGAACATTTCTTCTCCTTTTTCTTCTCCTCCTGAATAAGAATGAATAAAAATGGGCTAACGAAAAATGTCAGTTTTGGCCATATTCGGTTCAAGCCTGGTGGTCGGAATGATGAATTTGGAAGTGAGAAGGTGGACGAAAATGGGGATTGTAGGCACAATTTATGAAGAGAATGAAGATTATTCCTCTTTTACCATCGAGTTTATTGACATTATAGACCAAGATTCAAGCCCATCTTCTAAATCAAGGCAAAAATTCTTGATATTACAACTTAAGACAAATCCATATTTTACATTCCTAATATGCCCTCAAATCAATATATTAAAAGAATTAATATTATTTATGTTGGGAATAAAATGATTTTGATTTAGATACCAAAACCCCTGATTGATGATGTTCAGATTAGTTGAGATATGCTCAAGTCTAGTTCAGACAAGTTGTCTCAGAACACTTGAGTAAGTAGAATGCTTAAGTTAAAAATCTCAGAAATGTTGTGAGATTTTAGAGTTCAGGATAGTTGTCCAAAGCTGAATGTTAGGCAGCTTGATATGTATTAAGTCTCTAGGCCAAAGTTGCTGAACTTGCAAGACAAGCTGACCAAGTGGACAACTGAGCTGAAGAGTGTTAAGGCAATGCTCATAAATGCAAATGATCAGAACAATTAAAGTGCAAATGATCAAGAGCATTGAATGCCAAAGCTCACAGAAGACACATTCAATGAAGCATTTATTGCCAATCATGCCTGAACCAAGCATTGAAGACTTGAAGCATTAAAGAGTGAAGCATTGAATGAATGTTGGAACATTCTAAATTGCAGCAGGAATGTTCAGGGAGCTTGTCCCATCTGACCATTGGTTGAGTGTAGCTTCTGCCATAAATCAACCTTGGGAAATGTACATATTTGGAATCTGACACAAGTCTTCTCAGCCGCATTTTTCAGAAGTCAACACATTCATTCAAGCAACCATTGAAGAAGCCTTTTACACAGTGGATAAAAGGTTACCAAGCTTCATAACCGTTTCAATGGTGATGCAAATAGACATATTTGAATTGCTATCCCTCCAACGGTTAGTTGTTCAAATTTGCCTATAAATACAGAAGTGATCAAAGGGATTCATCATCCAACTACAAGCTATCAAACTATCATCAAACTTTCAAAGGAAACCAAGCTGTTCTTTAGAATCTCAAGTTTCCTGAATCACTTCATTTAGCTAAGCCAATCTTTGTAAACATCCAAAGCTTAGCCTTGAGATATCCTAAGCCTTTACAACTGTTCTTATTGTAAAGGATATCTCTACTAGTTGGAACCAAACCTCAAACCCTTATCTCATTTAGTGAAGAAAGTGTTTGTTGTAGAAGTGAGGAGTTAAGGACTGTCATTGTGAAAAACAGTCTTAACTCAGAGAGATTGAGCACTAGGACTCAGATTATCCTAGGGATCAATACACTAAGAGAGTGTTGTTGATCAGTGCACCTTGGCACTATAAAACAAGCTAATTCCATTGAGAAGGAATTATCCTGTTCAATCAGGGAAAGTGGATGTAGGAGCTTGAGTCTCTGAACCACTATAAACTTGTGTGCCATTTACTTACTGCACTCTTTATTGCACTTATATTCAATCATATTTCAAAGAGCAAAACTCAGTAAGCTAAGAAAAACAGTTTTGGACAAAGTCCCTGATAACTGTGTTTTTCAGAAATCAACTTGGAGTATTCTCTTGAGTCAAAGGCCAACCACATTCCGCACTAAGCAACTCTCTTAGATATTTAGCCAACTGATCACTTAATAGTAATCAGTAGGACAAGTATCTATCAAAGTTCACACTCAGGCTTGTTGTGAGACAACTTGCCTGATAAGACAAGTTTGTTAAAAGAAAAGAATTTGCATACACAAGTGCATTCCCCCCCCCCATACACTTGTGTTATACTCCACCAAGGACCAACAAGTGGTATCAGAGCAGGGGTTCATAGACCACTGCCTCTGAACATCCAACTGATTTTCAAAATCATATCATTTCTGTGGTCACTGAACTGATCCAAATTTCTGAAAAACGTATTTGTGATTATTTGATATTATTATTATAGAAATGGCTAACAATGCAGTTCCAGGAGATGTTGTCAACACCATCAACAACATGGGTCCAAACCAAGTCAATCATATTTCTCATCACAAACTGCCAATGTTCTCAATTGAGAACTATGATTTCTGGAAGATCAGGATGAGAGCACATCTGGCTTGCCAGCATGATGAAATGCTTAAAGTCATCACCAGAGGACCATTCACCTTCACCAAGCTCAACCCCAAGGTCACTGATGCTAAAAAAGCAGACCCAAGGGAGCAATTGCCAAAAGATGAGGATGAGCTGACAGCAGAAGAAAGAAAAAGGCACAATTTGAACTACATTGCTATGAACACTTCGTACCAGACTATTCCAGATGCAGTGATGGGAAGAGTGTATCACTGCACCACAGCAAAGGAGATCTGGGATACCCTAGCACTTATGTGTGAAGGTACCCAAAAGATCAAAGAAAATAAACTTCAAGTGGCTATCCAAAAATATGAGCAATTCACTATGGAGCCCAATGAAACTATTGATCATCTTGATGGCAGATTCACTGACATCATGAATGAGATGAATTCTCTGGGCAAGTTCTATGCCAAAAGAGAAGTTGCTTTGAAGATTCTGAGAAGTCTCACATCAAAGTGGGACATATATTCTGTCATGATGCAAAATACCAGCAATCTTGACAACATGCAAATGCAGCAAGTATTCTCTGAACTCAAAGCATATGAGTTTGATCTCAACAGGAAGAAGGTGAATGATGAGCCATCCTCCTCAAACAAAGGTGTTGCCTTCAAAGCTACTAAAACAGAGAAGAAAAATATTCAAAGATCTTCTCAATCTGTTTCAAAATCAGAAATGAAGGAGGAGCTGGCACTCATGGCAAGGAGATTTGAGAAGCTCAACTCTAGATTTGGTAGGTACAAAAAATTCTACCAAGACAACAAAACCAGAAGGAGATTCAACTCTCCTGACAACAAATCAGAGGACAAAGACTCTGATGAGAAGAAAGAAGACAGATATGCTGATAGAAAGAAGTACAGCAAAGGTGAACCATCATCATCAAGGAGGAATGAGTCCTCAAGCAAGAAAAATGATGATGAAGATGTAAGTTACAACTGCCAGAAAAATGGGTCACTTTCAGTATGATCGTCCTGACCTAAGTGCCAAAGAAAGAAAAGAAAGGCAAAATAAAAGAGACAAGAGGCTGAACAAGAGGAAGGCCATGGTAGCTGGAGACTCAGCAAGTGAAGAGAGTGTCTACTCTTCTGATGATGGACTGTTCTCCAACAGTGACAGTGAAGAAGACTGTCAAATGGCATTTGAGAATGAAGAGGTATGTTCATCTTCCAAATCTTCCATTAACACACATGAGTCCAGTGAAATTCACTTGAAACTTAACTTTGGGAAGTTACTTGAGGATTTCACCAGGCTACAAGAGGTATGCAATATGGCACTGAGAGAAAATGAGCTCTTGAATTCTAAAGTTCAAACTCCCAACCTTCCTGAACCAGAGTTTGACATTAAATCAACTAAGTTGTATCAGTAGACTGTGAGAGAACATGATGAAATGTCTCTCAAAGTCACTGACAAAAGTTGATTGATGAACAAGAACTGGCTTTGAGGAAAAAGGATTTTGATACTCTTAAATTAAGTGAGGGGAGCTTAAAAATAAAGATGTCTGCCTTGAATAAATCTGCTAAAGCAATAGAAGAAATTCAAAGGGTTTCAAAGACCATTTGCTCAAAAGGGTGGATTAGGATTTAATCCATTTGAACCCTCACCTGGTTTTAGTATTGCTTCATCAAGCAATTCTAAAATGACTTTTGTAAGATCAGTGGCACAACAAAATGAAATTGAAGTAAATCAACCACTGGTCAAGGATAAGGGTAAAGGAATCTTTATACCAACTCAAGTAAACAATGTACCTAAACCCATACCTAAACCCATACCTATGGAAAAGGTTAAAGGCATTGCTTATAAGAGGAATGAGGTTCAGAGAGGTAGAACCAATGGAAGGTCAACCTATCTGAATCCTCATCAGAAGAGTTGTCCAAAATCTGTTCAGAAAAGGCCAACTCAAATGAGGCAACCTCAACTGAATGGATTAAGGCCAATTCCCTCTGACAGGTATAAAACCTTCAGGAAGCCTGGACCTTACATGCCAAAAGGAAAAGGCCATCCAAAACCCTATCCTCAAAGGTCTTACCAAGCTGCACTTAAGTCTAGTAACTTCAGGAGAAATGTCTCAAAGAAACTCACCAGCTCTCCTGAACCTTACAAGGCCAACACTTATACACAGAAGCCACCCAAGGCATTTAAGGGTCAAACTGTGTATGTAGATGTAAATGGAAACCAAGTCAGTCACTTTGAGTCAATCAGAGTAATCAGACAGATTTGGGTTCCAAAAGGTACATCTAACCCTCTAGGACCCAACATTCAAAGGGTACCTAAATTATAACTTTGCAGGGCTGCAAGGACCACAAAAACAAGAGAAGCATCAACAAGAAAACAGCATGGTACTTGGACAGTGGATGTTCAAGACACATGACTGGGAATAAAAAGCTTCTCTCAGACTTCATTGAAAAAGATGGTCCCTCAGTAACCTTTGGAGACAGCTCTCAAGGAATCACAAGAGGTTATGGTACATTAAGCATTGGTAGAGTCAAAATTACTGATGTCTCTTATGTCCTAGGCCTAAAATACAACTTGCTGTCTATAAGTCAAATTTGTGATAAAGGATATTGTGTTGAATTTGCACCAAATGAATGTCTTATAAAAAACAAATCAACACAACAAGTGCTACTAACACGGGTGAGAAAGGGAAATGTCTATTTTGCAGATTGGAGCAAAACCCCTGAAGCAGTTTGTCTTGTTGCCAAAAGCACAAGTGAGCAAAGCTGGCTGTGGCACAAAAGACTAAACCATCTGAACTTCAAAACCATCAACAAGATTGCAAGAAACTCTCTAGTTAAAGGGCTGCCAAATCAAGTGTTCACCAAAGAACATATATGCCAGCCATATCAGGAAGGAAAGCAGATCAAAGCTTCATTCAAAGGAAAACCTGTCATCTCAACTGAGAGAGTTCTTCAACTACTGCATATGGACTTATTTGGTCCAATTATCCCAGTAAGTTTGAATGGAAGAAAATATGCATTAGTTGTTGTTGATGATTTTTCCAGGTACACTTGGGTAGTATTCTTGCTAAACAAAAAGGAGACCCAAGTCAAGCTACCTGAATTGATGATGAGATTGAGCAATGAAAAGGGCCTAAGTATTGTCAAGATCAGATCAGACAAAGGCACAGAATTCATAAATTCATACATCAATGAGTACTGCAACAAGAATGACATCACTCATGAGACTTCAGCAGCAAGAACACCTCAACAAAATGGTGTTGCTGAAAGAAGAAACAGAACCTTGAAAGAGGCAGCAAGAACATTGATTGCTGAATCCAAACTGCCTAAAAGGTTCTGGGCTGAAGCCATTAGCACTGCATGTCACACCCAAAACAGGTCCTTAATCACCAAAGAACAAGGTAAAACTCCATATCAAATATGGAAAGGTAGATTGCCATATATTTGGTTGTAAGTGTTTCATTCATAATAATGGGAAAGAACAATTGAAAGCTTTTGACAGCAAAGCTGATGAAGGAATATTTGTTGGATATTCACAAATCAGCAAGGCTTACAGAGTCTACAATTGCAAAACCCTTATTGTGGAAGAAACACCTCATGTTGTGTTTGATGAATCTGTTAATGAGTTCAGGGATAGAAACCTGAATATTGATGAGATAACACAAAGAACAACCAGATTAAGGCTTCAAAGCAAGGAAACAGTGTTTGTAGATGTTGCCCAGCCTGAACTTCATGAAAATAAAAAACTGGACAATCTACCTGATGGCAATCAACCAGAGGACAACCAACCTGAAGGAGAAATTGAACTGACTGACCACATCCCAGTTCAAAACCAGGTAACAACTACCAATGAAGAAGCAGGCAATGCTGAGGTAGTTAATGGATCCAATATTCAAGGGGGAACCAATGAAAATGTCAACTTAACTGACAATGAGGACAATACCCCTGAATATGATCCTGAACTTGATCCTTCAATTAACTTTCCTGAATTTAATGAATCTAGTGATCCAACTTCAGATGAGGACAATCCTCCTGAAGGGATCAGATCTAGAAGGACTTGGTTGCATGACCATCCAACTAGCCTGATACTTGGAAATCCAAGTGAAGGGATCAAAACTAGAAGATTTCATGGAGAAAGTGCTTTGTTTTGTTGTTTCCTTTCAGAACAGGAACCAAAAGATATTGAGGAAGCACTACAGGACACCAACTGGATCATAGCCATGCAAGAAGAGCTGAACCAGTTTACCAGAAATGAAGTATGGGAGCTGGTGGATAGACCAACTCATCAAGATGTCATTGGAACCAAATGGGTGTTCAAAAATAAGAAAAATGAAAATGACATCATTGTGAGGAACAAAGCAAGACTGGTGGCCAAAGGATATTGTCAATCTGAAGGGATTGATTATGATGAGACCTTTGCTCCAGTGGCCAGACTTGAGGCAATCAGACTCTTCTTAGCATATGCAGCTCACATGAGATTCAAGGTGTATCAAATGGATGTGAAGAGTGCATTTCTCAATGGGGTGCTTAAAGAAGAAGTATATGTTGAACAGCCCCCAGGCTTTGAAGAAGGAGACAAGGTGTACAGATTGAAGAAAGCCCTCTATGGCTTAAAGCAAGCTCCAAGAGCTTGGTATGACACCTTATCACAGTTTCTTCTAGATCATGGTTTTGTCAAAGGCACTGTTGACAGAACTTTGTTCAGAATCTGTGAAGGAGATGATATCTTGTTAGTCCAAATCTATGTGGATGACATCATATTTGGATCTCCAAATGAGAAGTTGTGTGAGAAGTTTTCCAAACTCATGCAAAGTAAATTTGAGATGTCCATGATGGGATTGATGAATTTCTTCTTAGGACTTCAGGTCACTCAATCTAAGAAAGGAATATTCATCAATCAGGCCAAGTATACAAGGGACATGATCAAGAAATTTGGATGTGCTACAAGCAAGCCAGTCAGAATTCCTATGAATACTAACTGGAAAATGGATCCTGATGAAAGTGGAGAATCAACAAACTCCACCAACTACAGAGGAATCATAGGATCCTTGCTATATCTCACTGCAAGCAGGCCTGATATCACATTTGCAGTTGGAGTGTGTGCAAGATTTCAAGCTAATCCAAAGAAGAGCCATCTTGATGCTGCCAAGAAAATCCTAAGATATCTCAAGGGATCTGAGAATCTTGGATTATGGTATCCAGCTGATGACAACATTGAGCTCACTGGATATTCAGATGCAGACTATGGAGGATGTAGAATTGACAGAAAGTCCACCTCTGGAACATGTCAGTTCTTGGGCAGCAAGCTTATCTCATGGTTCTCCAAGAAGCAAAATACAGTTGTAACTTCAACAACTGAAGCAGAATATGTAGCAGCTGGAAATTGCTGTGCTCAGATACTTTGGCTCAGGCAGCAACTGAGAGATTACAAAGTCATCTCAAATGAAGTGCCAATATTCTGTGACAACAATAGTGCAATTGCCATCTCACAGAATCCAGTGCTCCACACTAGATGCAAGCATGTGGATATCAAGCATCACTTCATAAGGGATCATGTGGAAAAGAAAGATATCAAACTTGTCAAAATTCACACTGATAAGCAAAAAGCTGATATCTTGACTAAGCCACTAGCTGAAGCAAGGTTCTTGGAACTATCAGCTGAATTAGGCTTACTTGATCCAGGGAAGATGGAGGAATGAAGGAAGGAAGCTCATAAGAAGGGGGAAGTTCATTAAGTTGAACTTCAGCAAGGTTGACCAACCTCACTGAAGCAATCTGTCAAAAAGGGAAAATCAGCAAAGTTGTCCCCAGTGCATTCAGCAATGTTGGTCAGGATGTTTGTCTTAGTGGGACCCACTCAGCAACTTTGGGACCCACTCAGGAATGTTGGTCAGACATATTGACCTTACAGAAGTCAAAACACATCTCAGGATGTTTGTCCGAGTAAATTGGATAATTATTGCTATTTTTAGCACTGATTAGACATTTAAAAGGTTTCTTGATCTAAGAGTAGGCCATTTTAGGATGGCGTGTGCTATTAAGATTTTTGCCCCCAAAATGGCAAATCAGCATTTAATGCAAAATCTCCATTAAGATTTCATGAATTCTTGAGCCATCATCAAGGCCATTGATTTGCATTAAAACTTCATCAAACCGCCTAATGCCCACTACCCTACTTTATCCAATTGGTTTTAACTTTTACCCACTGTCATTATCTATTGACCAACGGTTAATAAATTCCCTTCATATATAAACTCCTCGATGTTTTACTTTCTTCCTTACGCACTCATATCTCCAAAAACCTCAAGTTTTTGAAAACCTCTCAAAACCTGCAACTTTTCTCAAAAATCCTTTCTATCTCTCACAATTATTCATGGCTCCTAAAATTAAGAGAGAAGAACTTGTAGATTTCAATGACTCCTCTTTGGACATTGATTTTTCCTATCTTAGCAACCCAAATTCTCTTTGGTTTGAAAAATTGGTAGCTTTTGACAGCCCAGACACAGAAGTTCATCAAGTCCTCCAATGGCTAAGGGAGGCAGGGCTTGAGAAATTCCTTGGCACCAAGCCTGATTCCTGCCTGAATCCTTTCATGGCAGAGTTCTTTGCTCATCTTAGATGGAAGGGCAAAAAGGGTGATGTGTGCACCAAGCTGACATATGCTGAGGAGGATGAAACTGAAGAAAGCCAACACACCATCATCTTCACTATTGAGGATCTGGATGCTAGCTTTGGGCTACCATCAGAAGGCCAGAATCCAGAGATGTACAAAGAAGGAGATGATCAGGAGTTCCACTATCCATGGATGATAGAACCCAAGAAACTTGTAAGTGCTCAAAACAAGAACACCTTGAAACCAGTTTACAGGCACTTGTTTGATTGTGTGGTGAAAAGTTTATTGAGCCACTATGGGAGTGTTGAACAAATCAGTATGCCTAAGTTGAGAGTGATGGCTGTTGTGATTGACTCTACTGAGAAGAGAGTCAAGTTCAACTGGAAAAACTTCATTCTTGACAAGATGATGAATGAAAAGTTTAAGTTCAAGGAGGTGAAGCACCACAAGGTGGTGGTTGATGGGAGACTCCAGTTTTGCACAAGAGCTAGCTTGCTCTTAGAAAGATTTGCACATTATACTCACCTCCAAACCAAGCCAAAGCCTTTTCTAGCCCAAAAGGTGATGTTCAGGAAGCTGTCTTCTAAGACAGAAAAGAGAAAGCAGGATGCAGCTTCAAAGAAAGCAGGTGATGTTGTACCAGCAACCAGAGCCTCTCCAAGAAAAAGAAAAGCTCAACCCCCCAAAACACAGCCAAAGACAAAGAGGTTGAAGAAGATTCTGAATGAATCTCCCTCAGAAAGCCAGTCAAGAAGTGGAGGAACCACTTCTGAGGAAATTGAAAAGGTTGCTGATGAAGGAGTCAACCCTCTTGAAGAAGGTGAGGAATTCAGAGAGGTTGTCCCCCTACAGCCTGAGACTGTAACAGAGTATAGGGACCTTGATAAGCCCACAAGGTCTGAAAGAAGGAAAAGAATTATCAAAACTCCTGAGAAGCAGAAGTTGATGGAATAGGAGAAGAAGAAGAAAGAGTTCTTCAAGGAGATTAGACAAGCAAGTAGGTCTAACTCCAAGTCCAAGTCAAAGCCCAACAGCCCTGAAACCAACTCTCCTGATATTCAGTCTAGAAGAATATCTCCATCAAGGCATGACGAAGAGGAGTGCAAGACTCCTGAAGATGCCCCAATTATTGCAAAGAAAGTCTACTCCCCTGAAGGTGCCCCTGACAGATCAGGTATTGATGTGCTGGCTGACTTAGTCAACCTTGAGGATAGGCCATTCTCCCCACTTGATCCCAGATTACTCTCCTACACCAAACTTCTTGAAACTGTTCTTCAAGAAGGTGATCAAGTTGTCCTCCCACCCATTCCAGCCATTCCAATTACCTCTTCAGGAACATTGCTCTCAAAAGCACCTGAATCCCAACTTGTCTTAAGCTCTTCTGAACCCAATCCCTCTAAATCCAACCTACCTGAATCCCAACTCAACCTACCTGAATCCCAATCCACCCCCCCTGAATCCCAAACCAACTCATCTGATGAAGAAGATAGTGGTGAAGAATACACCTATGAAGGGATGTTGAGGCAGATTGCAAGAGCCAATGTGGATGAATTATATCCAGGATTGAAGGCATATCCTAGGCTGCAACAACAGTTCTATGATCTCAGGGCACTTGTTGAGATCAAGGAAAGAACAATTGTGGAGATAGCTCAAGCTATCAAGGATAAGGGAGCTAGCTGGTGGCAGGTTGAAGAAAATAGGCTATTACATTTTGCAAATGTAAAGAAGACCAGTGTGTTAACCACTGAGGCCTTATTTTGCACCATTGTTCATGAGAAGGTGCTTGCTGAAAGAGAAAGAATTGCACAAGGAATCAAGCATCCTGATAGCCCATCTGATGATGATAATGACAACACCAACCCCAATCCTCCTGGCCTCAACTCTGCTCAGGTACATTACTTGACCTATCAATCTGTTAAGGACTCTGATCATTCAGAGGAGTTGACCAAGGATGGTGACTCAGTCCAAGATGCATTGGCCAAGGATGGTTCTTCTGAACTTGAGGCACAGCTTGACAATGTTGAGACTTCCATGGGAGAAGCTAGTTTGGCTAAAGCCTCATCAATGTCAGGACAGTTAGACATTGACCAGCCTTTAGTCTTTCAGGATGACTCAGTGGCTTTGGGATGCCCAAGCACTGTGATCTCCCAACAACTGCCCTCTGTGGATCCTGTTGAGGATATGGAGGTGTCAGGTTTAGGAATGGAAGGAGTTGAAAAGGCTGATAGTGATAAAAAATCAGAGGGAGGTGGTGAGGATGATTGTGTGATTACTGGTTCCCTGAGTGCACCAATTATAGAGGGAGAGGAAGTAGAAATATTGGGTGCAGCCCAATATGAGAGTCAGGCTATTCTTCAAGTCAAATCTGAACTTAATGAATCCCTTGGTGAAAGGAGGCCTGATTCTCCAGTGAATGTGAGTTTATCTGTTGATACTGAAGAAAAAGAAATTAGTTGAAAATGAGAGTATAGGTGCTGATGAATCAGGCCTATTGGGAGATAAAAAGAATGAGGGTGTTGAGGGAGTTTTTACTAACACTCTTAGTTTTGCAGATTCAGTAGCTGTCACCATTGACCAAATTTTTGCAGATGCTTCCCTTACAGATATCCCAGTTGATGCTGACATTGACCTTGAAGCAGTTTCAGCAAATGTGTCCACATTGAATAAGATGTACTTTGAACAAGCCAACACCACTGAGGCTGGTTTTCAGATTGCTGCTCAAACTGCATCTATCATTGAAGAACAATCAGAAAAGCTGGATACACTGGTCAGGGAAGTTGGGAAGGCTCATGCAGCAACAGTGGATACTCTAGATGGCCAAGGCAAAACTTTAGCCTCTGTGGAGATGAGGCTAACTGGCTAAGAAGAGGTGATCCTGCCCACATTAGATGCAAGAATTTGTGGAGTTGAAACTGGACTGCAAACAGTTTCAACAGAAGTAACAAAGGCAAAGGATGAGATGGTGAAGTTCACAAAATTTGTGAAGAAAGAGCAGCATGACCTCAAGAATCTCTACAAGGACAATGTGAGAGCTCTAAGAAGGACAATAAAGGATGCCTTGAGGCAAAGAACAACTGCTCAGAGGAAGAAGGCTGAAGAATTGAAAGCTGCAATGGTGAAAGAGGCTGCAGAAAAGTTCACTGTTGAACTTATGGCCAAAGTGTCTGATCAAGTTGTGGCCAACCTCACTGATCAACTTCAGGCCAAACTTGATCAATCACTGAAAGCCACTTTGGATGCCATTGTTGCTCAAAAGATGAAACCTGTTCACACATTCTTAAGTATGGCAGATGACAAGATGTAAAACATTCATGATGAGAATGTTTACTTACTGCAGGAGTTGAAGTCCCTCACTCAAGCCCACTCACATCTCTCAGTCTCAATGAGTTAGTTGAAGCCCCAATGTTTTGATAATGCCAAAAAGGGGGAAAGAGAGAGAGCTAGGGCAAAGGGAACCTTGGTGATTGGTGAATCCAAAGGAAAGGAGAAGGTCCCTGATATTGAGGAGGAAGTAGAAGACATTGGGAAAGGCAAAGGCCCAATGAATATTGAAAACTTGACTGAAGAAGAGCAAATTCAGATTGCTGTCAAGGAGTCTATAATGTCAGCTATGGAAAGTCAGGCAAGGAGGCTTCAAAGGCCTGGTGGTGAGTCTGCAGGACTTGACCCCAAGGAGAAGGCTGCTGAAGTAAGGGGGAAAGTGACAAGAGCATCTGAAAGAAAGAGGAAGGAATTGCAAGCCTTCAATGAATTCCCAGCTAGCCTGACTCTGCCATCAGAATTTCAGTCTGAAGAAACAACTCCAGTACGGAAATCCAAGAGGTTGAAGAAAGCAGCCAAGCTGCCAGTTATTGAAGAAGAAGAAGTTGAAGAAGAAGTACAGGACAGAGAGCCTGAAGTTGGTGTGCCCAAACTTGCTGATGATCCTTCTAAGCTGTTTGAAGAAGGATTTGGAAAGGATCCAGAGACACAGGAGAAGCTAGCTATTCAAAGAGCTAAAGAGAGAATGGATCAGTTGGTTGAGGCCAACAAGGCAAGAGATGAAAGAAGGGCAAACTTCAAAGCTCCAAGAAGGAGGGCTTCTTACAGAAGGCTCAAACCTCAAATGCTGCAAAGATGGGACACTCAATACCCTCACCATGATAAGTGGGTTCCAATCTCACTGAATGATGCATGGGAGGAGGCCAAGAGAAGTTTTGTATATGACTTTTATGTCATTGGGAAGTGGCTTGAAGAGAGTGTAGATGAAGTCTTTGTGCAGTTTATGTTTGAGAACCATAGGGACCTCTACCAAAAGCTGTTTGCAGCAGCTGAGATGGCAAGAGTTGAATTCAAGGCCCCTGGTCCTATTCTGTACATGCCTCTTAAGTTCAATGGGAACTTAATTGATGAGGGAAAGATTCTGGAGGAGTTCATCAACATCATGAGGATGGAGAAGATGAAGCCTGGCCCTAAAGGAACCAACAAGGATATCTGAGAACTGCAGAAAAGGGTTTGGGCTCAATATGGCATTGCTCCTCAAGATGATGGAACTCTCTGATGGATAAGTTCATCTCTTCTCTATCTGTTTTTATGATTTTTATGATTGTTGTTCTGCTGTATCAGTCTAGTGAGTCCTTTTAATTTTCTGATCTGTAATGCTCTTTGATTTATATAAAAGGATCACTATGTTTCTATCAAGAGATAACAACTCATTATCTCAACTAACCTAACATGACATATCATAGTTGATTTATTGGGCTAACAGTTTCTTTCAGGAAAGTTGACCAGATCACTCATCCTGAAGGTAAAGAATAGTATAAGTCAAGTTCCCTTTGTAATAGGTTTTGGCATCATAAAAAAGGGGGAAATTGTTGGGAATAAAATGATTTTGATTTAGATACCAAAACCCCTGATTGATGATGTTCAGATTAGTTGAGATATGCTCAAGTCTAGTTCAAACAAGTTGTCTCAGAACACTTGAGTAAGTAGAATTCTTAAGTTAAAAATCTCAGAAATGTTGTGAGATTTTAGAGTTCAGGATAGTTGTCCAAAGCTGAATGTTAGGCAGCTTGATATGTATTAAGTCTCTAGGCCAAAGTTGCTGAACTTGCAAGACAAGCTGACCAAGTGGACAACTGAGCTGAAGAGTGTTAAGGCAATGCTCATAAATGCAAATGATCAGAACAATTAAAGTGCAAATGATCAAGAGCATTGAATGCCAAAGCTCACAGAAGACACATTCAATGAAGCATTTATTGCCAATCATGCCTGAACCAAGCATTGAAGACTTGAAGCATTAAAGAGTGAAGCATTGAATGAATGTTGGAACATTCTAAATTGCAGCAGGAATGTTCAGGGAGCTTGTCCCATCTGACCATTGGTTGAGTGTAGCTTCTGCCATAAATCAACCTTGGGAAATGTGCATATTTGGAATCTGACACAAGTCTTCTCAGCCGCATTTTTCAGAAGTCAACACATTCATTCAGGCAACCATTGAAGAAGCCTTTTACACAGTGGATAAAAGGTTACCAAGCTTCATAACCGTTTCAATGGTGCTGCAAATAGACATATTTGAATTGCTATCCCTCCAACGGTTAGTTGTTCAAATTTGCCTATAAATACAGAAGTGATCAAAGGGATTCATCATCCAACTACAAGCTATCAAACTATCATCAAGCTTTCAAAGTAAACCAAGTTGTTCTTTAGAATCCCAAGTTTCCTGAATCACTTCATTTAGCTAAGCCAATCTTTGTAAACATCCAAAGCTTAGCCTTGAGATATCCTAAGCCTTTACAACTGTTCTTATTGTAAAGGATATCTCTACTAGTTGGAACCAAACCTCAAACCCTTATCTCATTTAGTGAAGAAAGTGTTTGTTGTAGAAGTGAGGAGTTAAGGACTGTCATTGTGAAAAACAGTCTTAACTCAGAGAGATTGAGCACTAGGACTCAGATTATCCTAGGGATCAAAACACTAAGAGAGTGTTGTTGATCAGTGCACCTTGGCACAATAAAACAAGCTAATTCCATTGAGAATGAATTATCCTGTTCAATCAGGGAAAGTGGATGTAGGAGCTTGAGTCTCTGAACCACTATAAACTTGTGTGCCATTTACTTACTGCACTCTTTATTGCACTTATATTCAATCATATTTCAAAGAGCAAAACTCAGTAAGCTAAGAAAAACTGTTTTGGACAAAGTCCCTGATAACTGTGTTTTTCAGAAATCAACTTGGAGTATTCTCTTGAGTCAAAGGCCAACCACATTCCGCACTAAGCAACTCTCTTATATATTTAGCTAACTGATCACTTAATAGTAATCAGTAGGACAAGTATCTATCAAAGTTCACACTTAGGCTTGTTGTGAGACAACTTGCCTGATAAGACAAGTTTGTTAAAAGAAAAGAATTTGCATACACAAGTGCATTCCCCCCCATACACTTGTGTTATACTCCACCAAGGACCAACAATTTATCTACACAATTAATATTAAGAATGAATGAGTCTTCCTTGTTTTTTGCCGAATTTTCCTTATTAGGTTTATTTTCAATTAAATCATTATTTTCCAATTTTCCATCCAAAAATCTCTCAGCGTAATCAATATCTCTCATCGTGTCGTTCTTATTTCATCCAAAATACTACATTCAATTTCAGCGTTTTTCTCAATGAATCGATGATAACCTCTATCATCGTCATTCATTTTTGTTAAAAATTTGGGAATAATCAATTGATTTTGCTTTATCAATTCCAAGGTCATCTGCTATGGATTATAATGTGTTCTTGAAGGTTGATTTCGAAGAAAAGTGTAAAATGATTCTAGTCACCGTTGAATCCTCTTTCCAAGAGATTGTTGATCAAATTACTGCATCGTGGCCTCATATATCTTCAGGTAATTCGGAAATCTTTTACTCCGTTGCTGACATTACTAAATGTTGTTTAGAATCTGATTCAGATGTATTGGGGATGATAGAGTTCTGCAAAATGTCATCACAAAAGTTAGTTAATATAACTATTGTTATGGGTTTAGTCCAGAAATCCTCAGATCAATGTCGTATTCAACCTGCAATCTTGGATGTTAGTTCTAGTGTTGATAATACTAATGCATGTTCAACTTTTTTGTTAAACATTTTGGAAAACGTACCCATCAAAGATAGATTTGTTATAGATTCTCAAAACTCTGTTTCAACAGAATTTGTTGGCTTGGGTAGTATACCCAATTTTGATATATGCCCACCTGAGAGAATTAAGACATATTTGTCCGATAGTTGGGGTCATATAATGAAAGTTGGTGTTATATTTCCTGGTGGTGCTCCAGAGTTCAGGATTGAACTCATAAAGTATTGCACTAAACTGATTTTTAAGTATACATATGTAAAGAATTGTCCAAGGTATGTATATGCAGTGTGTACTGAGAAGGCATCAGTTAATTGTGGCTGATTTATTAAAGCAAAACAGTCTCCTATGAAATCTGGTTTCATAGTACATAAAGCAAACATACTCCATACATGTGTAGGGAACCTATTAGCTGGAGATAAGAGTAAGTTTGGATCTAAGATTATTAAAGAACTTGTTTTGCAAATTGTCAAGTCTAATCCCAACATAAATGGGAGAAATGTCATTGATGATATTAATGAAGATTACAGATTTGATATCCCTTATTATAAAGCATGGCGTAGTATAGAGGCAGCAAGGGATGACATATTTGGAAGTTACGATGAATCCTACGATCAACTTCGTTGGTATAGTGAAGCAGTGAAACGAACCAACCCCGACAGTATAGTTGATTTAGAGACGAAATGCATTACAAACCATTTTGAAAGGATTTTCATTTCTTTCTATGCTTGTAAGGAGGGTTTCAAACATTGTAGACCTATGCTATTTATTGATGGAACTTTCATGAAGGAGAGGGGGCTAAAGGTGTGTTACTTGCAGCCACTGCGAAAGATGGAAATAATGGTATGATCCATTTTCTAAATTATTCATTTATCATAGTAACATGCATGACTACTTTTTATAATATCATGGATTGATCATGCATTTCATCTTTTTCAACATTTGCATATGCTCCTGATGCTTCATCATTTTAATTGAATAATTGTAAAAGTAACTATGCATCCCTAAATCTAATTGCAGAATGTCTATACACTCCAAATGTGGCATAAAGCTTATGCATTCCCAGAATTTGTTATTAGATTTATTTTTTGAATAATTTGTTTATACATTCCCAGAAATTCATGCATCTTTACCCACTGCAATTATAGATTATTGTTCTGTATATTAAACTACATCATGTTTTTATCATCCTAACATCAAAATTCAATTTATGTTGATGTAGGTTTGTTTCCTGTTGCATTTTTTGTTGTCTCGGCTGAGAACAGGAATAATTGGGCTTGGTTTCTATCTAAAATCAAAGAGAATATATCTCATTCAAAACAAATCATATTCATCTCAAATAGGAACACGGGTCTAATGTCCGCCTTTTACGACGTATGGGAAAATCCACCCCATTTTTATTGCCTCTACCATTTGATTATGAACCTCAAGGGTAAATACGGTGGGGGATGGAATACTCAGCACCGCGATAATATGGCTGACCTATTCAAGCAGTGTGCCTACGCCCCAAATACGAGACTCTTTGATGAGAATATTAAGAAATTCAAAGAAGTTGGGGGGTCAAATTGCAGTAAAGTGGCTTGAAGACCTGCCATATTCTCATTGGGCTGTTTCACATTCTCCACACATTAAAAGATATGGAGAAATGACTTCTAATGCTGCTGAATCGTTCAACTCTTGGATTCGTGAGGCTAGAGGTCTTCCAATTACTCATATGATTGATGCTATTAGGGAAAAGATATCATAATGGTTTGTAGATAGGCGTATAGCGTGCAATACTTGGACTGGTTTGTTGGTGCCTGCAAAAGAAGATCTTTGGAATGAACTTGCACACATTAGCGCAGCTTGGAGGGTTTCAATATATCCTAATGGCCAGTTTCATGTAGCTTCGAAAACATTTGTCACAATTGATCTTCAGTGCAATATATGCACATGTTTTCAATGGCAAGTCACCGGTTTTCCATGCGCTCATGGAGTGGCTGTTATTAAGAGATATTGCAGTTCTATTTCAAATGTTGTGGAGGAGTGTTTCATGGCATCAAATTATAAACAATGCTATATGATTGATCTTATGCCCGTCCCAGAAACCGAGAGATACGAATGTAATCCTTCGTTTGATAGTCAGAAAGTTTTTCCCCCTATTCTAAACAAACTCCCTGGTAGACCCAAACAAAAAAGGATTACGTCGTACGGTGAATTTCGTCGCGTCAAGCCTGCCAATTGCAACATATGTGGCAAGAAAGGTCGTCATGATCCGTTAATGTGTGCAACAGTTTTCGGCACTGACAGGACAAATCAGTTTCTTTATGCATTATTTATCGTAGGATTCATACATACAAGTATTGTTTTTGAATACCCCAGTTTTGTCACATTGTTTTCATAAGAATAGATTTCATTATTTGTTTTCTTGACTGCCTCACTATATTATTATGAGTCCCTCTTATCATTTCAGGTTATGGCTTCTTGATATTTTATTTATTTATATTTTCTATCTGTGAGACTGTTTTCGTCTCCTAATTTGTTTACGTTCTTGGATTCCATTGTATATATAAAATTAAAGCTTGGATTGAAGTTAATGCTACTATTTGAAGTATTTTTTACATGTTTATATCAGACTGAAGACATTTATTCATGTAACAGTAATAATCTTATCCATTTAATCATCATTTAATCCAAACAAATTGAATCTTATGCATATAACAAAAATAAATTTCGGTCATCATATATCATTTACATTTCATATAAACCAAAAATAACTTTTTCTTATTGATTGTAACCTCCTAATCTTATACACGTTCAACACTAATAACAGTTACCGTATTAAGTATTTTGTAACCTCCTAATGTTATGGATTAGTAGAGGTTTGTAACCTCCCTGCATGTAACTTGTGCACGAAACAATGTTCTTATAATTTGTAACCTCCGTTCAACACTAATCTTAAGCATGTAACTTTTTCTTATAATTTGTAACCTCCGTGCATTATTGCTAATCCAAAATGCACAACTATATATTATATAACGTAAGGTTTACATTATTTGACATATAAAAATTTCTCAATGAAGATCATGGTGTTATCGAACAATTTACCCGACGATATCACATCTAATATTTTGCAGAGGGTTTTGCCCATATCACTTGGAAAGTTGAAGACTGTTTCTAGGTTTTGGAACCTAATTATATCCTCCAAACCTTTTGTTGAAGCACACATGCTAAACATGAAGCAAGCAAATCATGTTTCGTTAATTCCAAAATAGTAGCAAATCCTCCAATTTGTTACATATTAATTCGTAAAGCTTCCTCTTCATATATTCGTAGGGAGCTTTCCGCAGATGAAGATGAATTCGAGGTACTTGGTAGTTTTAATGGTTTAGTATTATTTTGTAACAAGAAAGATGAGTATTCGCTTGAAAACCCTACCACCAAACAATCTAAAATAGTACCACATGAAATTATTGTATTTCCAGACCGATACAGTGATGTTTGGGTGTATTTTGGTTTAGGGTATGATAAGTCATGTGATGATTATATCATTATGCGATTTGTTCATTTTTGGAAATATAAAGAGTTTCGTTCAGAGGTCAAAATTTGGTCAGGAAAATCAAATTCTTGGTCTAACATTCCAGCCTTCCCTTTTGAGTATCCTCCAAGTGCCAATGCCTTTTTTGCTTCTAATCGTTTTCATTGGAAAATAAGTCTTGGTAAAGGTGTTCATAAACTGGCTATATTTGACATAAATGATCATTCTTATTCATTTCTTAATATCCCTGAATTTCAGTTAGTCCCTTGGTACCTATGCATCGAGGGTTTATATGAAGATAATATTGATGTCTATACTAGTAGTTTGGGTCCAAAGGAAAGTAGTATGAGCAAATACTTCTTTGAAATGCACATACTTTCTTACTCGACAAATGGTGCAGCATGGTCAAATGTTATCATTTCTATACATGATTCGTTACCAGATAGCTACGACCTCATACCTATTACGTTCCTTAACAAAGCTAGAACAAATATTATGTTTCTTGTTCAACCTTAGGGGGACTACCACTCGTATGATACAATTGACAAACGATTTAAAATGTTGGAAGAACACGATATGACTTATGGTGTCCAACATACATATAGTTATGTTCGAAGTCTTGTATCGCCATACCCATTATAAATTATTTTAGTAATAGTTTCATTATCAATGTAAACAAAACTTTATTCTATAACAATTTTTATTATCTTTTGTGGTACGGTTATTATTATTATTTTTTTTGCCTGTTTCATTATTTTATTTGTGCACACACACACACACACACATATATATATATGTATATATATATGTATATATATATATATATATATATATATATTGCATACGTAATAGTAAACAGTAGTTATTAATCAAAATATTCATTTGATTGCAATACGATAACAAACCGGGATATGCAGGTAAATAATGAATTAACTAATAACTTAATCTTAAGATTTGAAATACAATTGATTAAGTTAATCTATATAACTCTTTTTGAAAACAAACTTCTTCTTGTACCATGAATGCTTTATTTCCCTTAACAACAAAATTAAAAAAAAAATGGTAAAAATGTCATTCACAGCAATGAACAATCATTCCACTTTATAATGTATCCTTCCTTCACACTAACATCATAATCTCATGCTTCTGTCCTTTGTACGACCCTCCGAACATTAGTTTTACCAAAAAACAACATACAAACACCAACAACATATACTTAGCCCATCTCACCAACACCAGAGCTGGAATTTTTTGGGTTGAAGCCTTCTTCCCATAGTCCATCCATCCGATTAAATTCTACTAACAATTGTTCATTCTCATATGACAAAACTCTTATTTCCTAGTTTTCAACTGCAAAGACGTTGTGGTTGATCTTTCTTCATTCAACTTCTTCAGTAATCCATGTATTATATGTGTTCCCCTCTCACATAAAGGATCATCAATCCATTCAAAAAACTGGCAAAAACCGGGATTCTACCCGATTATAGTAAAAACGATTAATCAATTCAATGTATACATAATATTTTACTAGTTATTTATTGACTATCAAATCGAAATAAATTAAATTCCATTATCAAACATATGCTCTTACCGGAAAAGCTTCACATCCATAAAATCTTCGCCCAACATTATGATTCTTGCAAGACGTAACTACCTTCGCTTCAATGTCGCAAAAGCATCTAACCGCGTCATTCATTTTTCCCTCGAATTCAATAGGTGTTTTACTCATGATTCCAGTAACGGCGGCTTTTTAATCAAAGAAATTGGTATAATTTGGATTTTTCTATTATATATACTAAAATCTCAAGAAACCCTAATTCCCGTGACTTTAGGGATCACCTATTAGTTGATCTTTAAAATTTTCACTGTTATTTATTTAATTTATACACTATAAATTATCTTTATATTATTATACATTAATTATATAATGAAATAACAATTATTATATGTAAAATCTCTTATCTTCAATGTTGTTCGAATATATGTATTATAAATGTTATACATATTATATAATATATGTATTATTATATGCATACAATGATATATATGATCTAATTATATGCATATAATATATGTATTATTATATGCGTATATTGATATATATGATCTAATTATGGCATATACTCCTATATGCGCACTCGTTGTTCAACTTGCATGTTTTTTTAACAATAATTATACTTAAACAATAATAACATATATACCTTTTGCTGGTACAGTTTAATTTATACTAAATAGGTTTAATTAAAATAGTTATACATTCAATGAAGATCATGTTTTTCTCGGTTTGTATTTATTTTATGTACATATTTATACCATTATGCATAGTTTTTTATATATTCAATAAAGTGTGTACATATTTATATCATTATGCATAGTTTTTATGCATATTATTATGTATATGCATCTATGTGGTGCATATACGCTGAATAGACTTATATAAAGCACTTATATTATGTTTTATACAATTACAACATCGCATAGTTTTGAAAAATATATTCTATTTTAATTAGAAATTAAATCACATATATTTTCAAAGTTATTCTAACTTAATTCATGTCGATAATATAATGAGTTATTTATGAATAATATATTCTATACGAATTATGTCGTTATATTCATACTTAGAGAAATTCTACATGTTGAGTATACATATATATATATATATAGATATATACATATTACGTAAGTTGTATGAATCAACAAAATGCATATGTCATGGTATGTGCATACATGGAATGCATATTAATCTATCTTATATGTATTCTTCTGTTGCATTCGCACCAATATATGCAATACCTAGTTTATTAAATGTCATGCTTTCTTTGATACTTATACTTCAACAACAAATCAAAATTCCAGTATATTGGTAGAACAACATACCCAGTTTTTCAGAACATCAAAAAAACAAAAAACAAGCACGAATAATTGTTCTAAATCCATGATAAAACAACCCAAGCATACCAAGTTTTACAAAACTAAAAACCAACCAGGACTCATCTGTTTTAAATTCATGATATATGAATTTTCTCAGTCATCCTCACATCAAAAGCATTAACATCCATGCATTAATAATTTAAAAACTAGATAAGTAAAATAACCATTTATATGTTTCTAACAGCATACCCAGAAAACTACTGGTAAATAAACGGATTCACGAATTTTCCCGCCATCCTGATACGCATACTACTTGACTTTCCTGCATCAAAATCACCATTTGGAGGATCTTCACCTTTTATGAAACACTCCAATAACTTGCAGATCACTATACCACAATCCAGCGTCCCATGGGTCTATTGCATAATGGACGATTGAATAGGTGTTGAGCTAGATCTCTTTAAGAATGGATGGCTTGGTGCAGCCTTCTTCAATACATTCGTTAGCTTTGACTCAACGTATCTAATCTGGGAGTTGTTATTAACAAATAAGAAATATATTAGTAATGCCATGTATTCTATATATATAAATCATGTACGCATTAAAGATTATAGTTAGATACTATACCACTTGCTTAGCTTCAGTAAGCTGATGATCAACAATCGAAACCTTCCTTGGACGGAGCGAGTTATAAATGTAATGTCAAATATTACTTCTGCATCTTGACTAGTAAGATGTAACTCGTTTGAACCAAATAAAAAGGAACCAGAAGTTTCGTCAAACTTAGTAATGATGTCCCTGATATCATCATCAAATTTCGTCCAATTTTCGATCATTTCATCAGTGCAAACTGTCAGAATGGATTTCAACAGGAACCAGAACGGGGTCTTCTTAAGCTCTTCGTAATGACTGTCCGAGAATTCAAGTTTCATCAAAGCTGTAAAGCAAGTACGCATATTCGATCTGAAATAGTTTTCTCCCAATTTGACTTCAACTGCTCCTGCGAAAAAGAATAACCTATTTATTAATGACAACATTCTTTCAGTCTACACATATAAATCAGTAGTAGAGCTTACCAAAATTATTCTTTGCTTTACGATTTTTCACCTTCTTCTCCCGCCTGTTAACTCTACTGAACTCTTCACTCTCATAAACTAGATCAAGAAATGTTAATGTACAATATTCTACAGCATACATTCACTAAACAAATTTACAAAAGTCTGGATTAGACATAAAATAATCTTGAAGAGAGATACTAATTAAATAACATTATCCAACCTTGAGAATCAGAAACTGGGTTCACTTCTATCTCAACATCACTCTCAAAATCTATATACATATGCAAAAAACATTTTATAACACATTGATAATAAATTATAATGAAATGTCATCTAGACTAAAAACTACCTGAATCACTTTGAACCAAGACATAACGTACAATCTTCTTCCCTGCATATGAGAACTCAAAATTAGATTTATGTTAAACATACTAACAATGGCCAAAAACTATACTTAAACCTTTACGCTTCTGATGTCTAGCATTTGAACGTGTCATTTTATCCTTTGACCCTACACAAATTAAAAACCAATCTAATATTAAATACCTAAATCATTTATTACAATACAAAAGACTTGTTTATTACACTGGATAAAGAAATAAAATGTTAATACAGAATGTACATGAATATATGGATTTTATGCAATCATTAGTGTACGATTTTATGAAATCAAATCTAATACAATGCACATTATGCATTGTCAGTGTAGTATAAGACATTTAAAACTTTTTCCAGATATCATATAGCTATGTATTAATTGAAAAGCATTACAATATATGTATGAATTATTCTATACTCACTTAAGACTCTAGTCACTTCCTTCTTTATGCGCTTTTTCTTACTCTTTCTTCCTCCTTCATTTATCTGAAGGCCGGATGTCCTCCATTTAGTCATCTACAAAGGAAATACATTACCAAATTGAATAGAAATCAAAATCTTTAGTCACATGCAAACACATCTCAACCAAATATGCCCCATCTATATTAAATAGATAGATCTTCTTATAAAAAAAATATATTATACTAAAGAGACATAACTATATAAGTTTCTATGATTTTATAAAAGCATATAATAAACGAATCAAATATACCTCATATGTTGTTTACTCTGTTTCTCTAAAATTCAAAAAACAGAGACCGTTCTAACTAAGAAAACAGAGAATCAAACATCTTAAAATGCATGTAGTTTTGTTAATAATCACCAAAATCAACGAATATGCAAAGCCCTAAAACAAATAATTTTTTTATGAAAACAGATTCATATATTCATAGAATCGATAATTAGTAACAATCTAAAAATAATAACATGCAAGACACGATTTGTGCTCTAAATACCTTTAAGTATTCTACGCACAAGCTTTTTTCTTCTTCTGCGTTATCTTCTTGAGTTCTTCAATGGCGAGAGAATTCCAATGCTGGGAGGAATTAATGTGGAGTTGATGTATAAGGAAAGTGTTTTTGAATTAATAGGAGTGCGCGATTTTCGAGGAAAATATCTTCCAGATTTTATTGTTTCTCTTCTACTAGTTGACTTTCTAATAATTATAGAGTTTAAATCTAATTATTTCAAAATTTAAATTTGTATCAACACATTAGGGGTATAAATGTACTTCAATTTGTTATTTTGGTTTGATATGTAACAGCAAATAAATTTTCCTTGATTTACAAAAACTTAGGGTGAAATGGTCTATAATGTAATTCTCCCTTATCATCTTCCTTAGTATCTTCCCCTTCACAACATTCTAATCTCAACCAACCACGTTACAATTACTATTTCTTTATTCTTATTCTTATTTAATTTCAATTATAGGTCGCAGATCTCTTGTTTTTTCCCCTATTTTTTAAGATTTTGCCGATATTATATTAATATGACTTTATGAATCTGTAGGTGTAGGTGTAGGTCGTCGTAGTTGCAATGTAGGAGTAGTGATCCAGTCATCCAGATGTGGTGATACATGTTCTGAGCACATGTTTTTGCCTTCTGATGAGAACCACTATACGAAATACAAATAAATCCGTAATCCCTAGCTCAGGCTAGCAAGAAACGGGGCTGCAAACTATTTTGCAAAATAATTCTATTACTTTCTTCTTCCCTTTTACACGGTAGTTTCATCTCAATTTATAGAGATTCAATATCTCCACAAAATATGCATATATCCTAACAAACTAACTATTTAATAATATCTTATAATTAATATTCAATAATATCTTAACTAATCAAAATATATTCTAAACTAATGCATAATTTACTATGGGCCTCGACTTCCCATTGACCTGCTAAATTTATTGGGCCGCCCTTCAACCCGGCTCTCGACTGTACGTAATTTTGAGCTCACGATCCTCATTCTCATCATTCCCATATCCTTCACAAACATCCTTGTCCTCAAGGATGAATTCAGAATTATCGAAGTCCGATTCACCGGCGTTGATAAAAAAAACATGTTTGGTCTTATCCGGTTCAATCGAAAGTGCTTTTCTGCAATATTTTTCGATAAATTTGAAGTTTTTGTGTTGCATGTAAACCAATGTTCAATTTTCCAACAATCTCGAACAGTGTTTCTCAACCATGATCGGAACCTTCTTCCCTTGAGATCTTGCGAAATTGGTTCTTTTTTCAAAAATTGTTATTTCTTCTACTTGCTTCAGTTTACATTGAAGCATTTCAATCTCTTCATATATCCTTCCAGATTGCCTATTGCAGTCAATTCTATCTCCATCATCAACCACAATATCAACAAACTCATCGAAAATTGGTGGTAGATCATAACCACAATTTTCATCAAAATATTCATCGAAAATTGGTGGTACATAATAACCACAATTTTTATCAAAATATTCATCGAAAATTGGTGGTCCATCATAACCACAATCTGTTTTAATTTTTCTTCCCTCGTCCTCCCTAGGCATTGGGTTCACCCCTTCGTCATAGCTTGTACCGAAGACGCGACGTTCTTTAGATGACGAGCTTGACTTGGTTCTTGATCCGATTCTTGATGATTTCTTGCTTGATGATTTCTTGCGTACTAATCTGGCTAGCCTTCGTTCCATCTTCTCCATTGTGAAATTAATTTTTTCCACGCGATTGCATATCCCATTAAACCGAGCTTCTAGTTGATTGAATCTTGCCTCCAATATTTGGATTCTTTCATAGTGAGTTCTTGTCATGACGAATCGTGATTCTCAAAAACTCTCAATGAAAGCACCAATTGATGAAATTTTGTCTCTTGTAACTCAATACGTTCCCGATGAGTTCCTACCATGACGATCGTGATTCTCGAATACTCTCAATGAGAGCACCAATCTGATGAGAACCACGATACGAAATACGAATAAATCTGTAATCCCTAGCTCAAGATAGCAAGAAATGGGGCTGCAAACTATTTTGCAAAATAATTCTATTACTTTCTTCTCCCCTTTTACACGGTAGTTTCATCTCAATTTATAGAGATTCAATATCTCCACAAAATATGCATATATCCTAACAAACTAACTATTTAATAATATCTTATAATTAATATTCAATAATATCTTAACTAATCAAAATATATTCTAAACTAATGCATAATTTTTTATGGGCCTCGACTTCCCATTGACCTGCTAAATTTATTGGGCCTCCCTTCAACCCGACTCTCGACTGTACGTAATTTTGAGCTCACAATCCTCATTCTCATCACCTTCACAAGGCATTTAATTAATTATTTATTCTACTTATTCACGTTCCAATTATTTTGATGGTGAATTGAATTTGAATTCATGTTTAAATTTCTTTTACACATAACTCTGGTAAAAGTGGTACTGAAAAGTATAGTTTTTTTTTTTATTGAAAAATAGTAATTTGTTACGGAAAAGTGGTAAATTTGTTACTGAAAAGTGTGATTTTTTTTAATTGAAAAGTGTAGTTCTTTCTTACTGAAAAATGGTAATGTTGTTACTGAAAAAATCTTATTGAAAGTAATTTTGTTACTGAAAAGTGGTAACTAATATTATTGAAAAGTGGTAATTTTTTTATCGAAAAGTGGTAACCATTATTATTGAAAAGTGTTAATTTTGTTACTGAAAAGTGGTAATTAATATAATTGAGAAGTGGTAATTTTGTTAGTGAACAATCATAAAAGGTATATGTAAACCGCTTGGACAATAGTTACTTGGGCCACACTTATGTGCAATATTTCACGTGAAACATTAGTATATTTAAGGAAGGGTCAAAATTCGCGGATCTGTAGCGGGTTTGACCGGTCAAACTAATATTTCCTTAAAAATCGCGTAAAAGCCGCACGCAGGAGGCTAACATGATAACGGGTTTCAGGTTTGTGTTACTATAAAGGTAATTATATGTTACCACAAGACCAAATATGTGTTACTGTAAGTACAAATAACACATAAATTGACTTTTCACAGGAAATATTAATACAAATTAATTTAAGGAAGGATAAAATAGAAAAATTTGCTCTTAATCCATGTAAATATAAATACAATTATATGTTATTGTATGAACAAATACGTGTAACTGTAAGGACAAGTAACACACAATTGACTTTTGAGTAACACATATTTGACTTTAAAGTAACACAGAAAACTGTGTTACTATATAAACACAAGTGTATTACTTTATAGAGAAATATGTATTACTGTATAAATAAAACGTCATTATTGAGAGTGAATGAGATACCCACATTAAAAAAGACGAAGAACAATAATTGAAAACACGAAAAACATAATCATGTTGAATAATTTATCGATCCTTACAATTAAAAAGACATAATTATGAACAATTAATTGAAATAAATTTGTGTGTGTATTATTGTTGATTTTTTCTCATTCAGAAAGTTATTAAAAAAACAAATAATGATTTTACCCCTTGTTTCGTGATTAGCAGATTAAAAATCTGAAAAGTAGAATTGATCTAAAGGTTTTTGTTTTAATGAAAATTGCGCTACATATTTTGCACAAAAGAAAAGAAAGCAGGTAAAAAAGGAGGAAGAACAGCAGAAGAGAAGGAGGAAGAAGTAGCACAGAAAAGAAAATGAAGAATAGGAACGACCGGATACCGGATAGAAATAGAAGAATTAGTCAAATTGCACGGTAGTACTATGGTACAATATTGTGTATAAGTTTTTGTCTAGTTACTTAGTTTAAATTTTTTTGCCTTTTTTAATATATAGAGGATTGACTTGTGTATTAGTGTACACAGTGCACAGGAGACCAACTCATAAAAATAAATCCAAATTGATAGAATATGGAGAATTAATATATTTAAGAACCCGAAAATAGTTTAAAAAATCTAATGAGTTAAATGCCTGAAAATTACAGATAATTGAATCGAACCATTGACCAATTCAACATAATTTTTTTTTTTTAAATATTGAATTGAATTATCTTCATGTGTCGATATTACGATATACATTATGTGTGGTACATTGCAAAGTTATAAAACTACACAAAATAAATTACTCACTCTGTCCACCAAAAGTGTGTTTACCTTTTTTTTATACATATTTTTAAAAAAATCATATTTTAATTATAAAAAATATATGTGAAGAAACGAGTAAAGAATATTGTTGGTAGATACTCAATCTTGTTAATAGAATAAGCATGTTTTTTGTAGACCAAAAAAAAAAAATGAGCACATTTTTTTGTGGACGAGAGTAATTAAAATAGATCTACATAATTATCATTGTAATAAAAAAAACATTCAAAAATAATCGATTAGATACAATTTGAAAATGCATCGAGTTTCTATCACACATTTTAAACAAAATTCTTCAACTTCTTTTAAACAAATAGATAACACCCACGTATAAATTCTTTGGCAATATTATCGTTTAATAACAATATTTGTTTGAAATAATTTTAAAATTAAAGGAAAGTGAATAATGATTTATGCACATGTTTCTTTGATTATGGTATATTTGTTGTGAAACAAGTTAAAAGTATAACTCCATATATTACATAGTAGAGATAATATAGAAATCTCTTATTCCACCTCTTAGTGTTTACTACAGACATTAGCAATTCTATTTATAGAGAATAATACAAGTTGAACATTAGCAACTCTATTTATAGGGAATAATACAAGTTGAAGAAGATGAAATGAAAGGTCTAAGATTAATGTTGGTACATGAACCAACAATGTACATCAAATGTCACATTATGGACATTCACACCATATACATATTATTCATAACACTCCCCCTTGAATGTCCATTATATAAGATTATGTCTCGTTAAAACTCAATGAGAAGAAACGCGCATTAACTCCCTCTGATGATTACATCACTTCACATCCTTAAGATGTCGCATTCCAATTGTGTATCCCAATTTCTCAAACGTTGAAGTAGGTAAAGACTTGGTAAATAAATCAGCCAAATTATCACTTGAACGAATTTGTTGCACGTTGATGTCACCCTTTTGCTGAAGATTGTGAGTAAAGAAGAATTTATGATCAATATGTTTTGTCCTATCACCTGTGATAAATTCTTTCATTAGTTGGGCAACACATGAAGCATTGTCTTCATATATCACAGTTGGATTATCTTTCATTGAGTTTAATCCACACTGTCCACAAATATGTTGTGTGACAGAACGCAACCAAATACATTCACGACTTGCCTCATGAATTGCTAGAATATCTACATGGTTAGATGAAGTAGCAACTAAAGTTTTTTTAACAGAACGCCATGAAATAGTTGTATCTCCATATATAAACAAATAACCTGCATCTGCATAACCAACTAAACAAGGTTCTAATAAGTTTGAAAAATATAAACTCATATTCATTGTCCATCTAAGGTATTGGAAAACATGTTTAACACCATTTCAATGCCTATGAGTTAAAGAAGAATTATATCTTGCTAATAAATTAACAACAAACTATATATCATGTCTTGTGTTGCTAGCAAGATATATTAGCGCACCCAGGGACGGACCCATGATTTTGATTTGAGGGGGGCGATAGAAATTGTTTAAATACTAATCTATATGTATGACATAATTTTTAGATAATATAACTTTGCATTAAATATATAACATTTCGTCTCATGATAACTTTTCACACTTTTTTTTCACAATATCTCATAATAACTTTCACATTCTTAAAATGAAAAATTATTTATAAACTTCATCCTCACAATATCCTTATTTTTATACAAAATAAAAAAATTTACACAAAATATCACCCCACTTTTGGACCTATACATACATACAAATCGACTCATTTTTGTTTTACTTTATACATAAAAATATAATCAAAATTGCCCTTTAAAATCTACTTGTTATACACTTTTACTTCTACTTTTTCCTATTCACTTCTATAAGTACTAGTCAATCCATTTAAAAATAATTTGCTATTTTGAATAACTTCCTCTACCATCTAACTCTTTATTTTTTTAATTATATTATGCTATTAAGAAAACATATATTTAAATTTACATTCAATACTTGTGTAATAGAAAGTTAGAAGAATTAGGTGGGTTCACTTATCACAATATGTGCCACTACACTGAGAGAGTGTTGGGCTTTTCAACAGTTGGTCTAAATTACTAATTGTTAATTAATATATACGGAGTAGACATTTTAGTACATACTCCATATAATAGTAAAAAAAATAAAAAATTGAGGGGGGCTAGGGCCACCCCACCCTATTGCTAGTTCCGTCCCTGAGCGCACCTATTGCACTCAAATATGGTACTTCTTGACCAAGAAATTCTTCATTTTCTTCGTGAGGTCGAAATTGATCTTTCGCTACATTCAGTGAACGCACAACCATAGGTGTGCTTAAAGGATGTGTTTTATCCATATAAAATTGTTTCAACACTTTCATAACATAAGTGGATTGATGCATAAAAATCTCATTATCAAAGTGTACAATTTGAAGACCCAAACAAAATTTTGTTTTACCAAGATCCTTCATTTCAATTTGATAACTCTGTAGGAGTCTCAATGATATTCAAATCATCAACATATACAGTAATGGCCACATATTCACATTCAGATCTTTTAATAAAAACATAGGGTATATATGATCATTGTTATTGTCACGCCCCAATTTTCATAAAAGTAGATTTTACGAAAATAGCTAATTAAAATATTGCAAAGGGCATGAACTAGAAAATTTAGCTAAAGAAATTAAGCTTTCAAACATATTTACCAATAAAAAGCACTAGATTAAAAGTGAAAGACTCAAAAGAACTTAAAATATCAATAATAAGTCTCGCAATCTCATAAAAAGTTTAATACATAAATTGAAATACTAAATTACTTTAATAAATGTTAATAGATTTGTCATCCACCGCTCCTCCTCGCCATCAGCTCCTTAACCTAAAATGTTAAAATGAAGGGATGAGTAATGCAAGCAAACTCAGTGGGGCCCAGTTGTTCACAGTTAAATATTAAACAGATAGTTAAACACATCAATGCAAACATGAGAACATTGCCACATTCTGAACTGACTGATATACTGACATGAGCACTACGAGCCTTGCCAAAGCCATTTTAATGACCCTGGTGATTCTCGAGGACAACTTATATGGTCCCGGACCCGTGAACTAGTCCCTGGCTATCTGATTTCATAACATGGATAACATGGAACATAACACGTAGCAGACACATCCAACATATCAAGTAAAACATTTAACAATGAACAACTTTCTCTACTAACCACTGTAGAGATAAATAATGAATAAGAAAATCCCACCTCAAAATATATGTCGTGGATGAATGAATACAATAGTGTTATAGCCTACTTCTCATGATTGTCGTTGCCTAACAATAAATTAAATCTAAATAAATATAAATAAATCCCATAACTAAACTATTACTCCATAAAATATAAAAATATATATACCTATACTAATTACCAAGGATTTTAAAAGAACTGTTGGTTGGATTTACATAGAATCGTAACAACCCAAAAATTAGTTGAATAAATAATGATTAAGAATTTGAAATAAAAATATTTCAGCTGCATAATTTAAAGAAAATAACTCTTTGAGGTATACTGATTCACGCAAATATGATTGCAATTTATCTTTGGCATTTGAAATTGAAAGATTTGGCCTAATGTAATTAGATAATCTAAGTATTACTGAGGAAGAAAGATTGAATCTGATAAAAAAGAGAGAAGAAAGGTACCGTTAATTTTCTTGGAGAGCAAATTCTGATTTGGAATGTGAGATTGTGTAAAACTAGGGTAAAATTTATTATATATATGTATATTAAAATCGGGCTTGGGCTTAAAATGAGGATTAAGATTTAAAATCTCAAAAGCCTGAATTTAAATGGGATTTGAATATTTATCTCAAATGAATAATTAAATATATACTTGTATTTTTATATAAAAAAAATTAGGGATATTACATTCTTCCCCACTTAAAATATTTTCGTCCTCGAAAATCAGAATTTGCTAGATAAAATATGCATGCACATGAAATATAATCTTAACATAACTTTGCCTCGTAACATGAAATAAAATGTACAATATATATACCTTGTAGAGCTGAAGCGGGAGGCGGTGATGGACGACCTTTACTTTTTTTTTTTTCAAATATTCTAGTTAAAGAAACATTTTAAATAATTTTGACTCTTAAATATTTTTATTTTAAACAAGTCTACAAGAACGTAAACCTGCTCTGATACCACTCTGTCACGCCCCAATTTTCATAAAAGTAGATTTTGCGAAAATAGCTAATTAAAATATTGCAAAGGGCATGAACTAGAAAATTTAGCTAAAGAAATTAAGCTTTCAAACATATTTACCAATAAAAAGCACT
Source organism: Galeopsis tetrahit (assembly GCA_963675135.1). NCBI lineage: Eukaryota > Viridiplantae > Streptophyta > Magnoliopsida > Lamiales > Lamiaceae > Galeopsis > Galeopsis tetrahit. The sequence continues at coordinate 35,166,980 of OY776127.1, forward strand.
AGATTAAAAGTGAAAGACTCAAAAGAACTTAAAATATCAATAATAAGTCTCACAATCTCATAAAAAGTTTAATACATAAATTGAAATACTAAATTACTTTAATAAATGTTAATAGATTTGTCATCCACCGCTCCTCCTCGCCATCAGCTCCTTAACCTAAAATGTTAAAATGAAGGGATGAGTAATGCAAGCAAACTCAGTGGGGCCCAGTTGTTCACAGCTAAATATTACACAGATAGTTAAACACATCAATGCAAACATGAGAACATTGCCACATTCCGAACTGACTGATATACTGACATGAGCACTACGAGCCTTGCCAAAGCCATTTTAATGACCCTGGTGATTCTCGAGGACAACTTATATGGTCCCGGACCCGTGAACTAGTCCCTGGCTATCTGATTTCATAACATGGATAACATGGAACATAACACGTAGCAGACACATCCAACATATCAAGTAAAACATTTAACAATGAACAACTTTCTCTACTAACCACTGTAGAGATAAATAATGAATAAGAAAATCCCACCTCAAAATATATGTCGTGGATGAATGAATACAATAGTGTTATAGCCTACTTCTCATGATTGTCGTTGCCTAACAATAAATTAAATCTAAATAAATATAAATAAATCCCATAACTAAACTATTACTCCATAAAATATAAAAATATATATACCTATACTAATTACCAAGGATTTTAAAAGAACTGTTGGTTGGATTTACATAGAATCGTAACAACCCAAAAATTAGTTGAATAAATAATGATTAAGAATTTGAAATAAAAATATTTCGGCTGCATAATTTAAAGAAAACAACTCTTTGAGGTATACTGATTCACGCAAATATGATTGCAATTTATCTTTGGCATTTGAAATTGAAAGATTTGGCCTAATGTAATTAGATAATCTAAGTATTACTGAGGAAGAAAGATTGAATCTGATAAAAAAAAGAGAGAAGAAAGGTACCGTATATTTTCTTGGAGAGCAAATTCTGATTTGGAATGTGAGATTGTGTAAAACTAGGGTAAAATTTATTATATATATGTATATTAAAATCGGGCTTGGGCTTAAAATGAGGATTAAGATTTAAAATCTCAAAAGCCTGAATTTAAATGGGATTTGAATATTTATCTCAAATGAATAATTAAATATATACTTGTATTTTTATATAAAAAAAATTAGGGATATTACAGTTATACCCCTCCTTAATCAAGAATGCATTATGCATCAAACAATTGTACCACATGCGACCAACTTGCTTTAATCCATATAAGGATTTTCTCAACTTGACTGAATACATGTTTTGAGAATTCTCGTTTTTCATTATAGGTACCTTTAATCCCTCAGAAATTTCATATAAATATCTTTCTTTGATGAGTCGTACAAATAGGTTATAACGACATCTAATAGATGCATTTCAAGTTTTTCTTGCACTGCCAGACTTACTAAATAACGAAAAGTTATTGCATCCACCACAGGAGAATAAGTCTCCTCATAATCAACACATGGCCTTTGAGTAAAACCTTGTGCGACAAGGCGGACTTTATACCTCACGATTACATTTGATTCCCACAAATACTCATTTATGCCGTACGACTTTTATACCATTAGGTGTACGGACAAAAGGTCCGAAATATTTTCGTTTAATAAGAGGTTGCAATTCTGCATTTATTGCGTCTTTCCACATTGGCCAATCATCTCGTTTTCTACATTCATCAATAGATGTAGGTTCAGGATCCTCATCATCTTCCATTATATTGAGCACTACATTATATGCAAAGATATTGTCGACGTCGATTTCATTTAGATTCCATATTTTTCCTCTTCTGACATAATTTGTCGATATTTCATCATTTTCAGGCGCCTGAAATATCATTTTCTGGGACTTTAAGTAGTATGTCAGATTTTTCAACAGGAATGTTCACATTATGACCATCCTCAATATTTACTCCTTTTACTTTTCGAGAATTTTTATCTTTGGAACCGAGAGGTCTACCACGCTTCAGGCGTGTCGTAGGCTCATTTGCCATGGAAGATGGTCCTTCAGGAACATCAATTATGTTAGGAGCATTAGCAACTGAAATATAAGATTTTGTAACTCCGTGTAAATGCGTCTAGCAGTTGATTTACAATCTTTTGCAAATGAATTATCCTTTCAACTTCAAGTTCACACTTCTTTGTACGAGGATCCATGCAATTTAATAATAATTCATTTCAAGGAATCTTCTGTTGGGATATGAATCCTAATACAAGTCCTAAATTGATTTTGAAGTAGTTTTGATAAGCCAAAAGTAAACTTGAATATATTTCTAAGTGTTGACTGATCTAGTTGTGGAAGTCATCTTATGAACAAGATCAGTAGAGTACAAATGGAATAAAAGAAAAGTTTAAGTATGAAGAAAAAGACAAGTACGTTTTATAAGTACTATGTTAAGTTTACTATAGGTTTTTATGGTGAGCATTTAATCATTGTATAGAAGCTCATAAGTTTTTTATTTATGTAGAGTTTTAAGTTGACTAAGCTGGAATTATAAAGCTTAATGTAATGTAATAGTCTTGTTATGATTAGATTGATAGGACTAGATTAGTTCTACCAGAAGAAGTCTACTATTGGAAGACAAGAAGACTTGAAGAGACAAGACAAGTGAAGTGAAGACTGAAGAATTGTCTAAATGTTGAAAACTAGACAAGTCAAGTGTGAAAAGGAAGAAAGTTTACAAGAAAAAACGCGTGAAATACAGAATGAAGATAAGGATATATATTGAAGAGTTAGTTATGGAATAACTAATTAACTGAAGAAGCATGAAAGGATAAGAAGAAACAGTTACAGAAGTTAGTTATCAAGAAAGAGTCGATTGGATAACAAACTGTTCTTGAAGAAGTAAAGTCTATAAATAGTCGAAGATATTAAACATTTGAGACTACTGAAAGACTACTGATACTACGAGATTTAAAGCATTGAAGAGAGATATTCGAAGAAGAGAAAACTCGTAGAGTTGGAAAAATCAGAAAGTTCAAGTCAGAAGACAAGTCATATTTGAAGAAGGCTACTACTGAATTAGAGAAGTTCTTTTGTTATTTGTTGTTTGATTCAAGTTGCTAGTTACTTGTAAAATAGCTAGTTGTTAGATCGAAGATATATCTGGAGATATATTCGAAAAGATCGAAGTCTTATTTCTTGGGACTTAAAGCCACAAGAACACACTACTCGAAGAAAAGAGTAATAAGAATTTCATGACTGGAGTTGTGAGAGTGGATGTAGCCAAGTTGTCGAACCACTATAAATGTTGTGTTGTTTACTTTACTGTTTTATTTGTTGTTTGATTGATTACTTGTTTAATTGATTAATCTGCATATAGAATAGACAAGACCAGTGTTCATATTTTGATATTAGTTGAGTGTAAATCTTAAGGGCTCATTGTTAAATCTGATAATTTTGCACTGTGTACTTTGATATTTTGAAAGATTTTTAAAAGTTTATTCACCCCTCCCCTCTAGACTTTTACTAGCTTGCTCAATCTTATCAACTCAACTAGGGACCTACAAGTGGTATCAGAGCAGTAGTTCATTGGACTGCTGTTTCTTGATCACCCATAAAAAACTTGAGGGAAGTCTTGGTTCTTGTGTGTATTTTCTCATATCACTATTCTTAAAATTTCTTGTATCTTTGATCTACCTGCTATATTCCGATTTGATCTTCTTGAAATCATGTATATGGAAATAAGTGCTAACAAACTACCTAAGTTCTCTGTTCAGGATTATGATTACTGGAAACTCAAGATGGAAGCCATTTTCAGCTCGACTCACAATCTGATGGTGTCTGTCGTAAAAGAAGGACCAGTCGTTACTATGATTCCAAACATTGCTGCTTTGGACCCATCAAAAGTTGTTGGCGTACTAGTCCCCAAACCAAGGTCAGAACTCACTTCAGAATAAATGAGACAGAACAATCTGGACAGTTTAGCCAAGAATTACATTTTACATACCCTTCCCAACGAGTATTTGGGAAAAGTATTAAAATGTAAGACTGCTAAAGAGATGTGGGATCGACTTGCTGTCATTTGTGAAGGGACTACCCTGGTCAAGGAAAGTAAGTTGTCCACTGTTGTTCAGAGGTTCGAATCATTTAAGATGAAGGCTGGTGAAAATATTGACCAGTTAGATACTCGTTTCACACGTGTTATGAATGATTTGGAAGTATTAGGCAAAACATATACTAATCGTGAAATTAACTTGAGAATTCTTAAGAGCCTAGATGTCAGATGGAAGATGGTCAAGATGATCATCAAGAACACTCAGGGCATTGATGAATGGACTGCTGAGACAATGTTCCAAACTCTTAAGGCACATGAGTTCGATCTAGATGAGGATGATCCTATAGCCAGTAGTGATATAGAGAAAGTTGTGTCGAAAAATGTTGCTCTTAAGTCTACTTCTTCTAGGAGCTCTAGAATAGACATGTTCAAATCTAAGACTAAGTCTACTAGTGTCAAGGACGAGTTAGATAGGTCTGATTTAAGTCTGAAAGATCAGATGAACCTTATGGTTAGGAAGTTCGACAAGTTGAACAAACGATACGGTAGGTATAAACATTTTTACAAAGACTTTAGAGGTTCTGCTAACAAGGACTCATCTGAGACCAGAGAGATCAAAACTCATCCGAAAGGAGAGCTGAGGTCTCGAAAGAAAACAGACGAGATAGGAACTCTGAGGATAGGAAGATTAGATGTTCTGATAGACGAGATAAGAAAAGGGATAATTCTCCAGTGAAAAAGTCTACTAACGATCTACTTTGCTATAACTATGAGAAATCAGGTCATTACATTTACGAATGTCTGGACCTGAGTACGGATGATCGAGAAGAACGTAAAGCAAGGCGTGAACGAAGATACAACAGGGGTAAGAAGGCAATGATGGTTAATGATGACTCTGAGACGGATTCAGACGAGTTACCTTCGTCTTCATCTAGTTACCCATCTAATCATGAAGAAGAAGAAGCGTTCATAGCAGACGATGGCCTAATTCTGATGGCGAAAATCGAACAAGAGGTATCATCTGCAACTTCTTTTCAATCATGTGATGAATCGGATTCTGATGAAAGTGATACTGCCGACAGTGGAGTAGGGAGTAGCCTTCATCACTCTACTGGTGTGACTGAAGAAGACCTCATACTTGCTAACAAGGCGTTCATTGAAGTCAGCGATGAGAACATCGCTTTAAAACAAGAAATCATTGATCTTAAAGAAGCTCGGTCTAAGGTAGATCCTAATATAACTGTCCTAAACGAACGCTTGACAGAATAGTTGAGACAACGCAAAGACAAGTGCGCGTTAACAGACAAGTTGTATCAAGACCTACTTAAGACACATGCCACTGAGACGAATGAATTCAATGTTTTAAAGAACAAGTGCAAAAAACTTGAAGAACGCAATAAGGTTTTAGAGACTGGGGTCGTGAATCTAGACCTTAAACTTACTGACTTGGTTAATTCTTCAGTAATTAATCAAAAATTGTCAGATAGGTATAGGGCTCCAGATGACAAGACAGGGTTGGGCGCAGATACACCTAACTCGCCTACTCATGTCATTAAGAACCCTACTGATGTTGGTTCAAGTTATTTGACACACGATAAAGGTAAAAGACAAATAGAATACGATATTAGAACGACATCCAAAGGTGTTGTACACAAGCAGACTAGAGTTAACACTCCGATTACCAAAGGTGGTAAAAAGAATGTTAACAACAGACCTGTTCCGTTTAGAACAAGTCAAAAGAGGACCACTAGTCGTGGACGACCAAACCAGGTCAGATACGAAGATTGGTATCCTGAGGAGACGAGTTCTAGACGAGTATAAACTAGTTGGAAAGAGCCTAGACCTCCTTTCATAAGACAGTCTCAGCTCTACTCGACTACACCTAGGAAAGTTACTCCAAAATATCGTACTCAGCCTGTCTTAAATCCTCCACCTTTATCATATGATATCATTGGAGAGGAAAGACCTAAACATGTCTATAAACCGTATGGCCCCAATGCTTACAAGCCCTATTCGGACTATCAAAGGCCCATGCCTACTCAAGTAGAGGTTAAGTCGAAAGGCTATCTCAAACGAGTAGACCCAAGGTCTGAAAATAGACCAGATAAGGACAACAGTGTGCTATTTTGTAATAAGCATGGTAGAAAGCTTAAGAGGTCCAATTTATTCAAAACTCCTATGTACATTTGGATTCCTATGAACTCTACTAACCCCCAGGACCCCAATAGACAAGGAGGGTACCTAAGTTATTAAATATCATCATTGCAGGGTCGACTCGACTTGTATAAGAAGGGTGGCTCAGTAGGAGAAACTTGGTACATTGATAGTGGTTGTTCGCACCACATGACAGGTACTAAGGCTCTTCTATCGATTTACTGCGAATAAGAAAGACCCAGGGTAATATTTGGTGATAGCTCGATGGCCATTACAAAAGGCTTTAGCTACATCAGAAATGGAGATGTAGAGATACAAGACGTATCCTACGTAGAAGGTTTGAAGTACAATCTACTATCTGTTTCTCAATTTTGTGATCGAGGCTATAAGGTACAATTAAAGAGTAAAAAATGCGAGATCATAGACAAGAGGACTCACACTGTACTGCTCATCGGCATAAGACAAGGCAGCGTATACATCGTGAATTGGAATAGTTGTCCGAGGGATACTTGTCTTCTTAATAAGAATCCTAAAGAGATCTGTTGGCTTTGGCATAGACGCCTTTATCACATGAACTTTAAGGTATACCCAACGAAATCTATTACAAATCACATGTATGCGATGCTTGTCAGAAGGGTAAGCAGGTAAAAGGTTCTTTTAAATCTATTCCTACTCTCTCAACAAGTAGAGTCCTAGAACTACTACATATGGATCTTCATGGTCCAATTACTCCTCCAACCTTGAACGGTAGAAGGTACACGTTTGTTGTGGTAGACGACTATTCTAAGTTCACTTGGGTAATCTTCTTACACAAAAAGAGTGATACACAAACTCTTCTACATAATCTGTTGAAGAAGATACAAGTTGAGAAGAATCAGTCCATTGTCAAGATTCGTAGTGACAAGGGTACTGAATTCATTAATTGTTATATCAAAGATTTTTATTCTAAACGTGGTATCCAGCACCTTACTAGTGCAGCAAGGACACCTCAACAAAACGGTGTAGCTGAGCGACGGAATAGAACTCTCAAGGAAGCCTGTAGGACAATGCTGACTGAGTATAACACTCCTCAAAAGTTTTGGGCAGAGGCGATCAATACCGCATGCCACTCCCAGAACAGAAGTGCAATCAATAAAGCACTAGGTAAGACGCCCTACGAGGTATGGAAAGGTCGAAAACCCAAGATTTCATATTTCCATATATTTGGATGTAAGTGTTTCATCCATAACAATGGGAAAAGCAAGTTGAATGCATTTGATGCTAAAGCAGACGAGGGGATATTCTTAGGATACTCCTCGACTAGCAAAGCATTCAGAGTGTTCAACTACTCTACTCTTTGTGTGGAAAAAACACCACATGTTGTTTTCGATGAAACTCGACAGGACTCATCTACCGACCAGATCAATAAGAAAGTGAACAATTTATCGATTCAATCTGAAAAAGAATCAGAAGTGTACGAATCTGTTCAAACCTATAATCCATTCATGAAAGCCCTCAAGTCTGGTGATGAGAAAAAGGTAAGTGTTAAAGGTAAGTCCACTAGACCAGTTGGCATGCCTGCTCTAGTCGACTCGTCTACTCCTATTAAATCTGCCGATACAAATGATGTTGAAATGCATGATGCTGTAGTTGATTTAGATGATGATAACATGCCTGATAAGTCTAGAAAGACATGGAAATCTGCTCATAATACTGAAAATATCATTGGTGACTCTATTGTTGGTGTAAAGACTAGACGACAACTCTTTGAGTCGTAAGAACAGCCGAGTCCATCTATGTTTTGCTGGTGTTTTTTCCTATCATCTATCGAGCCTAAAACCGTTAAAGAGGCACTGGCTGATAGTAATTGGATCATCGCCATGCAAGACGAGTTGAACCAGTTTGTTCGAAACGACGTCTGGGAACTTGTCGACAGGCCAGAACACCATAATGTAGTTGGCACACGATGGATTTTCAAAAATAAGAAAGATGAGAATGATGTAGTCTTCAAGAATAAGGCTAGACTAGTAGCCCAAGGCTATTCACAAGCTGAAGGCATAGACTATGATGAAACGTATGCACCTGTTGCTAGACTAGAAGTCATTCAATTGTTTCTTGCATATGCTGCTTATATGAAGTTTACTGTATATCAAATGGATGTTAAAAGTGCATTTCTTAACGGTATTCTTGTTGAAGAAGTGTATGTAGAACAACCCCCAGGTTTCGAGTTGAAAGGCAATCAAGTGTACAAATTAAAGAAAGCCTTATATGTATTGCAGCAAGCTCCAAGAGCATGGTATGATACTCTCTCTCTCTCTATTTCTTTTAGAAAATGGTTTTACCAAGGGCAAGGTCGATAGAACCTTGTTCAGAAGACAAGAAGGCAAGGATATCCTACTTGTTCAAATTTACGTGGATGATATCATTTTTGGTTCACCCAACAAAAAGCTGAGTGAAAGTCTTTCAACACTTATGCAAAGTAAGTTTGAAATGTCAATGATGGGAGAAATGACTTACTTCCTTGGACTTCAAGTAAAACAAACACCCGATGGGATTTTCATAAATCAAGCCAAGTATACTAGAAATCTTCTAGACAAGTATGGTATTAAAACTTGCAAATCTACTGGAGTACCTATGCTACCCACCTACAGGATAGATCCAAATGAACATGGTAAGTGTGCTGATCAATCATATTATCGAGGTCTTATTGGCTCATTACTGTACTTAACTGCTAGTAGACCTGATATTGCATTCTCTGTTGGCGTATGTGCTCGATTTCAAGCTAATCCAAAAGAGAGTCATATGGAAACCACTAAAAGGATATTGAAATATTTGAAAGGAACCATCAATCGTGGTATATGGTATCCTTCGAATGATGATTTATCCCTAAGTGGCTACTCTGATTCTGATTTTGGTGGTTGTAGAATAGATAGGAAATCTACTTCTGGTTCTTGTCAATTTTTAGGCACAAAGCTTATTTCATGGTTTTCGAAAAGGCAGACCAGTGTGGCTACTTCCACAACTGAAGCTGAATGCATAACTGCTGGTAGCTGTTGTAGTCAATTACTTTGGCTCATTCAACAGCTTAGAGATTATAATATCGTTGAATCAAATGTTCCTATATTTTGTGACAGTAACAGTGTTATTACCATTACACAAAATCCTGTTCTGCACACATGGTGTAAGCATGTTGATGTGAAACAACATTTCATACGTGATCATGTTGAAAAGAAAAATATTCGCATGGAAAATATTCATACCGATATTCAAAGAGCTGATATCTTTACAAAACCATTACCTGGAGCTCATTTTAGAGAATTATGCATTAGTCTAGGACTGATTGATCTAGACCCTACATGTGTATAACTTTGTACTAACCAGACAGGTACATCATAAAGAAGAAAGGAAAACAGACAAGGTACTTCAGAAACAGAGCACTCGTCTACTCGTCAACAAGACAGGTATACAAGGTCAGACAAGATGACCAAACAACCCGATGAGGAAGCTGGTAAAGCTGAGGGTAATACTAAGGGAATAAACATTTAAGGGGGAATCTATGATTTCTTAAATATCCTTATGTTGACTCTTCAGTTTGTTAAAAGTCATCTTGATCGACACCTTGATTTCTGCATATGATTGATATTCATGTTAATTATTCTACTATACTACTCGTATCTACTCTCATACGACGCATAAGATGAGACAGGTACTTGATGATGTTCGACAGTCAGACAGACAAGCACAGTCGAAGGGGGAACTCGTCTAGTGCAAAGAAGTCTACTAATCTGTTCTGATGAACTCGAACAGACCAGATAAGTTCTCAATTGATTTAGATTCATTAAGTATTGGAATTGAATTAAGGACATTGTCGTAATTTTGTATTGGTAGAAATTGGAAACCCTAAGACTAGATTTATACACTTCATTTAATGAGGTGTATACACCCAGTTCCCGCCCAAACTCATTGCAATTAGGTTAGATGAGTACACCCTACTGCTCTAACCAATAGCAAAGGCGGATTCCAAAAATTACAATACTAAATCACATAATATTCTCGATTCCTCAACTAAATTCCAAACGTTTGTTGTTACCGTTGGATCGATCAAATTGATCCTAGCCACTCGTTTTAAAACCCCCAAATTCATAAAACCCCTCACTCCGAAAATCACTCCCCACGTTTTGCATAAATATTCTATTTAAAACTTTCGATTTCTTCTCAAACCCTACTTTTCTATTGCATTGTGTTTGTTTCGTACATTCTCATATCGAAAAATGTCTGTCATTACTATATTCGATGTTGAAACTAACATGCAAGCAAGGTTTGATGTTGGCAAGTTTGCTGCTGAGAGCAAAGTGCATGTGGAGAGCTGCCTATTCTTCAAAGGAAGGCATTCTGATGATAATCATGAGATTCTGATGAAATGTTACAATTGCGGATTGAAGCCGTACTTGGAGTTGTTTCCAGAGGTGGTGCTTGAAGAAGAGGTTTTGGAGTTCTATACGTCTGCTACTCATAGAGGCGAATACATTGAGTCCTTCATCAGTGGAAGGCGAGTGAAGGTGACTAGAGAGATTCTGGATGAGAGACTCCATTTGAATCCAGGGTCGATTGATGTTGAAAACTATGCAGCGGGTCAGGAATTGAGGTATTTGAGCATTTTCTGTGGCAAAAAGCTCAAGTTAACTAATGATGGAAGGATCCCAACTGTCAAGAAGAAACAATTGTTGCCCAAGTACAAGACGTTGCTGGACATTGCAAGCAAAATGTTGTTTGGCGTCACTGGAAGTTTTGATTCTGTGACATTATAGAAAGCAAGGGTTATGGCTGCAATTTATGATGGCATAACGGAAGGCAACTGGCAGAAATTGTTTATGGATAGGTTGATGTATTTCTCGAAATACATCAAGGTTGATTCTCAGTCTGGTGAATGGAATGTGTCTGCGACTGTTAGCTTCGGAAACAAGCTAAGTGTTCTGCTACCCTACTTGTTACCAGCAAAGAAGAACTGGAGTAAGGGTAAGCCTTTCCACCCTCTCAAGTTTTATCTTAAGAAGGATGCTATCGATAGACATAATTAGGGCAAACTAGTTGAGTCGAAGCAAATTCGGATCAATCCAAGAGATGCTATGATTGAGGCTGAAGCATCTGAAGAAGAAGAAGAAGAAGAGGAGACCGAAACTAGTGAAAGACTGGTTGATTATGTTTCAGATAAGGCAATGATTGAGCCTGTTGGTGATTCAGAGGAGACTAAATCAGACGAGTCTTCTGAGGAGATGAAGAAGGAGTCAAAAGAGGCATACCAGCTCAGAATAAGTCAAATACCCCGAGGCGACTTGTCTGGTCCTCCCCCTCCTACTCATCTGGTGGCCGAATCATCATCTCATACTGCCAAGAAGGCAAGATTGGTTAGTTCTTCTACTTTTATTCTGTCTATCTCACCCCCATCTGTTCAAATCCAAAGGAAGGCAAGAACTCAACGTTCTCGTGCCAGGTCAGTTCCTTCAACCACACCCAAATTCGTTCAGCACTTGAGTTCTTTACTGACTCAAGATGCCCCAGTTTTTATTCATGCTGAAGATGCTCCTTCACATGATATTCTTGTTCAATCCCCAACCAAACCAACAGAAACCACTCCCCAAATTACTCTACCCTCAACAGAAAATGTTAAACCATCTAACCCATCTATTCAGGGAACTACACTAGTTGACACTTAAACAACTGAGATAAGGACCCCACTTACTCAGACCCCTCCCTCGAATAGATTTCCCAACTTGGTTCATTATCCAATGTGCGCAAGGGAGAAGAGGCTCCGGGCACAAATGACCAGGAATCTGAAAAAGAAGCTCTAGTCTCTTAAGATTGATATCGGTTCTGAGGCGTATGAGAAGCTTATTAGAATCTGCACATGGGTTGCTCTGAGAGAAGGACCATGTGAAGATATGTTTGAAATCATTACTGGTATGGGTGGTATCTCCAACTTTCAAGATTGGGAGATGGAACAGAAAGAGATCAGTGGTGTCAAGAAGTGCTGAGGCATTAACAGATCTTGTGAAGAGGATGTTTGACATTCCAGATGATGTCTTATGCTCAAGCAGGCCAAGTGTTGGTATTCAATACTCGGAAGACGGCTTCAAGGAGCCAGAGTCTTTTAATCCAAGTCTTGATCTGGAAAATGTGTTTGACCAACTTCGAGGTATTGTTTTTAATTTCCAAGTACAGCATGCTCATGGCCCAAGGAGCAATGTTGGCCAGATCACCAGACAGGTGGAAAAATATTTCCCGGCAGAGACTTGTGCGTATACAGCCAAACTAGTTGAATTAGTCAAGAAATATTCTGATGTTGCAGAAAGAAGGGCAAAGGAAGCAAGGTTAGGAATCATCCCTTACTGTCCTCCTTTGAATTTAAGAGTTGTTGCTGGAAGCGTTATTCCTGAAATAGTTGAAGACGAGGTCTTGACTATTGAGATGGAAGACGAGTTGATTGAAGTTCCAATTGTTGAAGAAATGGAATTGATGGATGTTACTCCAATGGAAGTTGTTCCCACAACTCAAACTTTTTCGTCCGCATCTATTGATGAATTGAAGAATGATCTGAAGCAAGTTATAAAGTCTTCAATAGATGAGTTTTTAAAGTCGGATGTGAAGAAAGCTCTGATAGATCAGAATAGTTCTCTTGTGTCAAGTTCGAAAGATTTGATTATCGGCGAGGTTAATCAAATGGATGCTACTTTCAGACAAGTAATGTTTACTCAACTGGAAGATTTCCTACACAGACAAGTTGAGTATTCTGAAAAAAAATTTGTTGATTTTTCGAAAGTTCTAGCTCAAGAGATGACAAGAATGGAAAGACTCTACAGAGTGAAGGTTGAAATTGCAGATGAGCAGAGAAGAGAGGCTCATGACCAGTTGCTTCAAGCAAGATCATTGTTGACAACGATGACTGAAGAGAACAGATTGCTACGCTTGACTGCTACTCATTTCAAAACAGAGTTCAATCTTTCATCCCAGAAACTTGAACTCGTTGCCACTCGACTTGATACGCTGAGTCAAGATAAAAGTCATGAAATTCAGATAGATAGAGTTATTGATTTGATGAAGCAAGCCATTTAGGAAGAAATAACTCGATTCACTTCTCTTTTCACTCTTAAGGCAAGTGATGAAGCCAAAAAGGGGAAAGAGATTGAAGAGGTGAAAGTAACTGAAACTGCGACTGATATGATTGTTCAAGAGACTAGTAGACCTAGAAGAGGCAGACTAGTAAAGAAAGCTGAGTTAGAGAAGATCAGTGCAGAAGAACAGTTGAGACTAGCGAAAGGCAAGTCAGTTGTATCTGAAGAGGTTTAGACTAGAAGAGTCGTTAAAAGAAAGCTAGATATGCGTGAACCCAAAGTGAAAGAGTCGTTAGGTCAGATCATTGCTGATCTAGATGAGACAGAAATTCTGAAAAAGCAGAAGCAAGAAGATGATCGTTATGCTAACAAGAAAGTGTTAGGTAAACACATCAAGAGGTTGCAAAAGTTGAAAGAAAATCCAGATGTGATTGAAGATGCCCAGATTGATAGATTCATTGACAATGAGCATAGAGAAGCTTGGAAGATTGTCAAGTTGAAATGTGAAGTAGATCACTGGATTATTCGCAAATATGGTGATGTTGAAAGCAAAGAAGAGTTGTTTGCTATTTTTGATAAATTCATGGAAGCTGAAGATGAGAATCTTTGGAATTTAATCATGAGGATTGCTACTGCAGTAGGTTATAATATAATGTGTCCAGAATTTCCAAGATGGGAAACTCCTCTACTCGGTTCAGGAAAAAGTGTTGATTTTAACAAGATTAAGAAGTTTGAAGAAGATTTGCTCGAGAAGGAAAAGATTGATAATGAAGACCATATCTCAGATATTCATAGAAGAGTTCTCGAAGTATTTCAAGTTCCAAATCCAGATGCTGACACTCCAAGTGGTGGAAGCATGGAATGAAGACACTATAAGTACTTTACTTATTTTCATATTTTTTTGCTAAGTATTTGTAATCTACTTATCTACTGAAAATGAATGAAAAGATAACACATTTTGAAGAAGATAACTACTTAACTGATCTACTGACTTAAAATAATTCAAGTAGTTTTGGCTTCATCAAAAAGGGGGAAATTGTTGGGATATGAATCCTAATACAAGATTGATGATGAGCATCAAGTAGTTTTGACTTAAATTGATGTTGAAGTGGTTTTGATAAGCCAAAAGTAAACTTGAATATATTTTTAAGTGTTGACTGATCTAGTTATGGAAGTCATCTTATGAACAAGATCAGTAGAGTACAAATGGAATAAAAGAAAAGTTTAAGTATGAAGAAAAAGACAAGTACGTTTTATAAGTACTATGTTAAGTTTACTATAGGTTTTTATGATGAGCATTTAATCATTGTATAGAAGCTCATAAGTTTTTTATTGATGTATAGTTTTAAGTTGACTAAGCTGGAATTATAAAGCTTAGTGTAATGTAATAGTCTTGTTAGGATTAGATTGATAGGACTAGATTAGTTCTACTAGAAGAAGTCTACTGTTGGAAGACAAGAAGACTTGAAGAGACAAGACAAGTGAAGTGAAGACTGAAGAATTGTCTAAGTGTTGAAAACTAGACAAGTCAAGTGCGAAAAGGAAGAAAGTTTATAAGAAAAAACGCGTGAAATACAGAATGAAAATAAGGATATATATTGAAGAGTTAGTTATGGAATAACTAATTAATTAAAGAAGCATGAAAGGATAAGAAGAAACAATTACAGAAGTTAGTTATAAAGAAAGAGTCGATTGGATAACAAACTGTTCTTGAAGAAGTAAAGTCTATAAATAGTCGAAGATATTAAACATTTGAGACTACTGGTACTACGAGATTTAAAGCATTGAAGAGAGATATTTGAAGAAGAGAAAACTCGCAGAGTTGGAAATATCAGAAAGTTCAAGTCAAAAGACAAGTCATATTTGAAGAAGGCTACTACTGAATTAAAGAAGTTCTTTTGTTATTTGTTGTTTGATTCAAGTTGCTAGTTACTTGTAAAATAGCTAGTTGTTAGATCGAAGATATATCTGGAGATATAATCCAAAAGATCGAAGTCTTATTTCTTGGGATTTAAAGCCACAAGAACACACTACTCGAAGAAAAGAGTAATAAGAATTTCACGACTGGAGTTGTGAGAGTGGATGTAGACAAGTTGTCGAACCACTATAAATGTTGTGTTGTTTACTTTACTGTTTTATTTGTTGTTTGATTGATTACTTGTTTAATTGATTAATCTGCATATAGAATAGACAAGATCAGTGTTCATATTTTGATATTAGTTGAGTATAAATCTTAAGGGCTCATTGTTAACTCTGATAATTCCGCACTATGTACTTTGATATTTTGAAAGATTTTTAAAAGTCTATTCACCCCTCCCATCTAGACTTTTACTAGCTTGCTCAATCTTATCAACTCAACTAGGGACCTACATCTTCCTTTCCAGCTGCTTACTTTTCCCCCTAATGTTGGGAAAATTATCTTCATCAAAATGATAATTAGTAAACATTTCCGTGAATAGATCTCCGATCAATGGTTCTAAGTATTTAATAATAGACGGAGATTCATACCCAACATAATACCCCCATTCTTCTTTGGAGACCCATCTTTGTGCGTTGTGGTGGAGCAATCGGTACACATACAAAAGGTTGACACTTCTACAAGACCTACTCATGCCAAGGCAAAAGCTGAGAAAGTTTTGTATTGCGATGCCCACGGGAGAAAGCTTAATTGCTCAAGATTGTTCAAAAGAACAATGTACATTTAGGTTCCCAAGGGTTCTTCTAACACCTAAGGACCCAAAATAAAATGGGTACCTAAGCAATGATTTGATTGCAGGTATTAGTGGACCTATATATGAGAGGAGGACTAGAAGTTGAGTTGTGGTACATCGATTCAGGATGTTCACGACACATGATCGGAACGAAGCACCTCCTCATGAATTTCAAAGAACAAAGGGGTCCACGTGTTGTTTTTTGTGATAACTCTATTGGCAAAACAAGAGGAGTTGGAACCATAATCAACGACGACATATCGGTAATTGATGTATCTTATGTTGATGGTTTAAAGCACAATCTTCTATCCGTTTCTCAATTCTGTGACAGAGGGTATAGTGTTGAATTCTTGTCTAATGGTTGCAAAATCATGGATAAAGTTAGTAAACACGTAGTACTCACTGGAAGCAGAAGAGTAACGGTTTACCTTGCTAACTAGAATAGCTGTCCTAGTGAAACTTGCTTAGTGGCTAAGAATTCTAAAGAAGTCAGCTGGCTATGGCACAAGAGGCTTAGTCATCTGAACTTTAAAACTCTAAACACTATCGCAACAATTTCACTAGTTGATGGACTACCTAATGAAGTTTATAGTAAAGAATAGGTGTGTGATGCATGTCAGAAGGGTAAGCAGACCAAAGTCCATCATAAGAGCAAATTAGTAGCATCCACAAGTCGAGTTCTTGAACTTCTTCATATGGACCTGTTTGGCCCGATCACTCCTGCTACCTTGAATGGTGGAAGGTATACTCTTTTTGTAGTGGATGATTATTCCAAATACACTTGGGTTACCTTTTTGATCCAGAAGAGTGAGACCCAGAAGGAGTTACCCGAGCTGTTAAAGAAAATTAAGAATGAGAAGGGTACTTCGATTGTGAAGATCAAAAGTGATAAAGGTGGTGAATTTCTTAACTCATCTATTATTACTTATTGTGCTAACAATGGTATTCAGCATGAGACAAGTTCAGCTAGAACACCTCAAGAAAATGGAGTGTTTAACAAACGAAACCATGTAGTGGAAGAAACACCCCATGTTGTATTTGATGAATCTATTATTGAGAAGACAACTGATGCAGTAGAGACCTTAACTGAAAAGCTCTAAGAATTAAAGCTCAAAAAGAAAGGATCGGATGACAATGACTATGTCAAAGTCTATGTTCCTAATCTTTCTGATGATGATAAAGATTTTCAGCCAAGGAGACCTGCTACAAGATCCTAGACGAATACTGTAAATGATGCTCCTAGAGCTGATACAGAACCTACTCAAGTAGGGGGGACAACTGATGTTGGAAACACAGTGGATGTTGCTCTGACAGATACTCAAGCTGATGAACCAGCTGAGACACGTCAATGTCAAGAACCTAGTGACACAATATCAGATTATCCAAAGCATGTTCGGATGAGAGATCATTCACATGATCAAGTTATAGGATATTCAAGCTCTGGTGTCAAAACTAGAAGGCAAAAGGCCAAAGCTAACCAAGTTGTTCATAACACAAAAGCTCTCTTTTGCTATTGTTGTTTTCTTTCTTTGAAGGAACCAGCAACCATTAAAGAGGCACTTCAAGACAACAATTGGATAGTTATTATGCAAGAAGAGCTCAATTAGTTCACAAGGAACGAAGTATGGGAGCTCGTAGACCGTCCTACACATCACAGTATCATAGGAACTAAATATGTTTTAAAAAAACAAGAAGGATGAAAATGATGTCATAGTAAGGAACAAGGCTAGACATGTTGCAAAGGGCTATTCGCAATCTGAAGGGATTGATTACGATGAAACCTTCGCACCTATCGCACGCCTAGAGTCTATTCGACTCTTCCTAGCTTATGCATCTTATATGGGATTTAAGGTGTAAAGAGTGCATTTTTTAACGGAGTACTTGTGGAGGAAGTTTATGTCGAACAACCTTCCGGTTTTGAAAAGAACAATCAAGTATATCGTTTGAAGAAGGCTCTTTACGGACTGAAACATGCTCCTAGAGCTTGGTATGACACACTATCCTAGTTCCTGATTGATAATGGATTAACAAAAGGTACCATTGACAGGATATCTTATTGGTTCAGATCTATGTAGATGATATCATTTTCGGTTCACCCAATCAACAGATGTGTGACAAGTTCTCAAAGTTGATACAATGCAAATTTGAGATGTCCATGATGGAAGAGATGAACTACTTCTTAGGTCTACAAGTGAAGCAAAGTCAAAGTGGCAGCGAACCCATCTGGTGGCACTTATCCAAAGCATGTTTTGATGAGATATCATTCACATGATCAAGTTATACAAGATTCAAGCTCCGGTGTCAAAACTAGAAGGCAAAAGGCCAAAGCTAACCAAGTTGTTCATAACACAAAAGCTCTCTTTTGTTATTGTTGTTTTCTTTCTTTGAAGGAACCAGCAACCATTGAAGAGGCACTTCAAGACAACAATTGGATAGTTGTTATGCAAGAAGAGCTCAATCAGTTCACAAGGAACGAAGTATGGGAGCTCGTGGACCATCCTACACATCAGAGTGTCATTGGAACCAAATGGGTTTTAAAAACAAGAAATATGAAAATGATGTCATAGTAAGGAACAAGGCTAGACTTGTTGCAAATGGCTATTCGCAATCAGAAGGGATTGATTACGATGAAACCTTCGCACTTGTCGCACGCCTAGAGTCTGTTCGACTCTTCCTAGCTTATGCATCTTATATGGGATTTAAGGTATACTAAATGAATGTAAAGAGTGCATTTTTTAACGAAGTACTTGTGGAGGAAGGTTATGTTGAACAAACCTCCTGGTTTTGAAAAGAACAATCAAGTATATCATTTAAAGAAGGCTCTTTACGGACCGAAACAAGCTCCTAGAGCTTGGTATGACACGCTATCCTAGTTCCTGGTTGATAATGGATTCACAAAAGGTACCATTGACAGGACATTATTTAGGATTCAAGAAGGAAAATATATTTTATTGGTTCAAATCTATGTAGATGATATCATTTTCGGTTCACCCAATCAACGGATGTGTGACAAGTTCTCAAAGTTGATGCAAGGTAAATTTGAGATGTCCATGATGGAAGAGATGAACTACTTCTTAGGTCTACAAGTGAAGCAAAGTCAAAATGGGATATTCATATGTCAGTCTAAGTACACAAGGAATCTAATTGCTAAGTTTGGTGTACAGACTAGTAAGACATGGAAGGTGCCCATGATGACTTCATTTAAGATGGAACCAGATGAGGAAGGCAAATTGGTTAGTCAATCAGAATATAGAGCCTTAATAGGATCATTGATGTACCTAACTGCTGGTAGACCAGATATCACCTTCGTTGTTGGTGCTTGTGCAAGATTTCAAGCAAATCCCAAGCAAAATCACCTAGATGCAGCTAAGAAGATTTTGAGGTATTTAAAAGGTACTGTAAATTTGGGTCTATGGTATCCATCAGATGATAATATAGATTTGAGTGGCTATTCAGATTCTGACTTTGGAGGGTGCAGAATAGATAGGAAATCTACTTCTAGCACATGTCAGTTTTTAGGAAGCAAGCTGATTTCTTGGTTCTACAAGAAGCAAACCTCAATTGCTACCTCCACTACTTAAGCCATTCATATGGTTGTTGGTAGTTGTTGTAGTCAGCTGCTATGGTTGAGTCAGCAGTTATTGGATTATAACATTGTTGCTAAGGAAGTCCCAATATATTGTGATAACAATACTGCAATAGCAATCACTCAGAATTCAGGTCTCCACACTAGATGTAAGCATGTTGATATTAGGCATCATTTTATAAGAGACCATGTGGAGAAGAAGAACATTAGAATGGAAAAGATTCACACTGATATCCAAATGACGGATATCCTCACTAAACCTCTAGTTGAGATAATGTTTGAGGAGTTGTGTTTCTCTTTAGGTTTATTAGAATTGGATATTTCAAAGAAATCAGTTGATAAGACATTAGTTGATAATCAGATCAGTATAGGATCAGCTTACAACTAGATCAGAAGATATATGTTCTAATGAGTTAAATTGACACACTCATCTTAAGGTACACATTGTTTTCCGATAAAGAAATTGGTTAAAGTTGAGGGAAACTTTTATAGAGTTATTTATTCTAGGGGAATTTCCATAAATTCCTTAAAGATCCTTCATAAATATGTATATATTGTCTATATCATTATTACATGTATATTCACTCACCCCCAAATTCTGATTTAAGCAAATATTCCCCCCTCTCCCTCCCCCCCCCCCCCCCACAATCTAATGATTCACCCTACCAGAAATACACTAACTTGTGTATTAAGTATTTTAGGGAAAAACAGATGATACCTTATCAACTGATGAGAAGATAAGATTATCAACAAGTGGTTATCAACTAAATGGGAAATTCAGTTGATATTAGACGATATATTGTTATGAGAAGTCAAACAAGTGGTTCAGATCATCAACCAGATGACAAAACCATCAGTTGTTCACATCACACAACTGATACCAGATAACCATTCTTACCTAACTCATTTATTTTCTATTTTCATTGATTTCAAATCATACAAATTCAGTTTTCATTAAAAACATTCATTTAATTCATTTTACCTGAATTAATTTACATAAAACATGCATAAAACCATTCATTCTGTGCATTAATTAAGTGGTTCATTGGTTCCCGATCTTGATTTGACCCCACTTTTCAAACGGACCAATAGGGTGCATTTTCATTAAATGCGGACCCGAAATATAATTAAATTAGGTAAATAAAGTGCAATTTATTTTTATTCTGCAATCCACAGTAGTTGAACAGTCGCATATTTTATGACCGTTAGATCAATTTCTCCTGATCTAATCTTAACGACTTATCTTGTTTTCAAACTCATCCTAACCATTGAACTAACTCTTTTACATCATATAAAAGGCACACTTAGAAAATTTTACAGTTTTACGCATGTATACTCTTCTAAACCCTCTTTTACTCTAACCCTTATCTCATTTCAAGCGTTCATAACTATAACAATGTTGAAATCATCGCGACCCTCATCCCAAGGTGATCATGTAGTTATTTCAAGCAAGGAATTCGATCCTAATGATTGGATCAAACGCGAGCGCATCGTATCTGAAGGATGTGTCTCTTTAAAAGATCCTCAAGATGAGCATCAAATCTTCACTGCTCATACTCAGGCTAGAGTAGGCCTGAAGACTTATCTTGAATCGGCTCTGAAACTGCTGTTGGAGGAAGATGTAGCGAACTTCTACCTCTACCTCGCTCATAGAGAGAGATGGTGTTCTCATCTCTTTTATCGGAAGACATAGGGTAAAATTCTATCATGGTGTTTTTGAAACTCTGTTCAGATTGAAGACTGTTGGAATTTCAAATCTGGAGGAGTAGAAAATCGGTAAAGAAGGAGATGGCATGGCCGAGTTGCTTATGCAACCGTTTTTTGGATTGAATGTTCCAAATCTGAAGAAACCTATGTTGAATGAGAGGTATAGGTACCTATTCGACATAACTAGCAAGATTCTTATGGGACATACCTCCAATCTAGACTCTGTCCCATTGCCCAAGATCAGGGTAATGTTGCCAATTTTAGACAATGTTGAAATTAATTGGCTACAAGTATGTGTTGGAGGCAGCCAAGATCGAGAAGGGAAAGATGGCAAATTTGAACCGTCTACTAAACGTGATTTTTGTAACAAAATTATCATTATGCTCCTCCATATGCTCCCTAAGAAGAAGACTTAGGGACGCAGCAAAACATTCCACTATTCTAAGTGGATGTTTACTGCTGAGAAAGCTAAGTAGGCCCGAGCTGCTCAAGCTCAGAAGAGGAAGAAGGAAGCTCTTCCTATCCTAGAAGTTAAAGCTGCCAAGAAGCCAAAGTTTAAATCGAAGGTGGTGCGGTCTCCATCTGTTGACATCCAAGAAGATTCAACCTCATCTGAGGCCACGACATTAGATAACAATACTAAGAAAGTATCAGCTGAGGCACAAGAAGCTACATCAGCTCCTCCCTCCCCACCCAAGCCTACAAAATCCAAGGTTAGTAGAAAACTTGTCTTAGACTCCTCTAAACCTTTAGCAATAGAACCCATCTCATCCCACCAAGCCTCTAAAATCCCATCTCCAAAACAATCCACTCCCCAACCCTCACCAAAAAGGTCATCTCCCCAAACCAAATCAGTTGGCACTCCATCGGCTGATATCCCATCAACCTTACCTTCTATCCATTCTCCACCCCCTCAACTAAAAGGTTTGCCCAAGCCAAGCCAAACACAATCCAATCCATCAACTGATACTTCTACAGCTTATCCACAACATATATTATCTCTACTGGCCCACAAGCCCCCATCTTAAACCCGTTAGAAGTGGCAACTAAAGTTGCTCAAACTTACGTTGAAATCTCTAACTCCCCGTCCCCTTCTAACATTGAAACCACAACAGATGTTGCTCGACCAGAACCAGTCGAGACAATAAATAAATCTACTCCCTTACCTCCTCCATATAACCTAACTCTTTCTAACTACCCGATCAGACTTACTGAGCAATATATGAGAATGGGGATCACTTCTAAGCTCAAATCCGACTTCCCCGAGCTGATGTCAGACGAAGGACTCTTTAAGTCAATTCTTCACATCTAGACATGGAGAGAGCTGAGAAAAGGCAGCATCCATAGGCTAACCACCGTGATTAAAGAAAAAGGTGGATAAGATAACATCTACGATTTGGGAGTTGGAGCAGCTTGAGTTTACTGAAGTTGAAGATTCCTTTTGTCATTATTATGATGACTCACTCTCTATGATTGTTGCTAGAAAGCTTGGACAGCTTTCGAAACCACAAGCTCAAGAGATTGTTGAGGAAAAGAAAGACAACAGCGACGATGGACCCGAGTCCAGAGCTGAGCAAGGGAAAACCAACAATGAAAATCTTACACAAGATTTAATCGGAGGGAACGCTGATGGACTATCAGCTGACCCAACAACTGACTTAGTTGGAAGTTCAACTAAGCAGTCTGGCAATGAAGCTGAGCAATCAGCTAAGCTAGATACAGAAGTTGTGCAAGCAGCTAATGTCAATGCCCACGATGAGTCCTTAGACTCAGGGGCATCAATACTAAAAGCAATGTGTGACCTGGTGATGGAAACAGTCATTACATCTGCTGAAGTACCGTCTAATGTTCAACTAGATCAGTTACAAGAAATTGTAACAGTTGAACCTTCACAACCCCCGGTCTCAGAGGTTCAGGGTCCAAGGATGTTGAACAACTAGCTCTTGGAGCTGAGGAGAAGTTAGGAGTTGAAGAAGGATCAGATATGTTATCACTCCCAGTTGTTGATTCGGAACCAGGCTTTGTAGCCTTTGGTAGGAGAAGTACTGAAGACCGGCTGCTAAAATTCCAAGAAGCTGAATTAGAAGAGGTCGATCCTCAGCTAGCAGTTATTCCACAAGATGGACTAGGTTCTTCCCGTCTATCTCAAGACCATTATCCTCCAATATCTCAGGCTGAATGGGATGATTGGATGCAATTGTGCACGGGTGTGGGATTTCCCATAGTTCCACATGTTGAAGAAGGCTACATCAGACCGTTCAAAGATCAGAGATTAGACATGTACATCAAAGTTTATGAGCCGACTGCCAGAAGTGCACCTCTTCTGAATCAGATGATAGCTGATCTTTCCCACCAGGTATTTGATGAATTGTCTCCCCAATTTCACTCTCCAAATCTCAGGCTTCACTAGAGAGAGCAATCAGAAACGGAGACATTCACTAAGATCATTCGATATTGCATGAATAAATACTTCAAAAATGATCTTAGTAATGCAATCATGAAGAAAGTAGATGACTTCATCCAACTCAACGCTGACAATATGACTAAGGACATCTCAGAGATGGACCGTGCTGCCAGAAATGAGATGATGAAGGCTATGGATGATTTCTAGGAAGAAGAGTTGAAAAGAAGCTACGAAAGAGAACATGCCTCTACTCAACATTTTATGTCTAAGTTTGCTGAGTTCGAGAAGATAGCAGCTAAGCAAAGAGATGACCTGCTACAACAACTAGACTGGTCGAAGGACCTTAACCTCGAAATGGAGACTCAAAATGAGAAGTTGAAGATGACCCAAAATAAAATATCTCATCTTGTCACTTAACTGACTGACAAGTTAAACTCACTCCCTATTGTTCAAGACGTGGATGTTGTTTCTGAGAAAGTAGCTACTCTAGCTACTAATCGACTTGAAAAGAATGTAATTGCATTGATAAACAACGCCACATCTTCCCTCCAAGAAGAATTCAAACAACTTGCTCAAGCGCTCACTTTTCAAATTGATGATACCAAAACGGGGGAAGAAGATGTCAGAGCTAAGTTATCAGAAGAGATGAGGAAGTTAGCTGAAGAAATGAGGAAATCAGCTGAGGCTCAAGCTGATCTAGCAAGGAGATTGGCAACATTAGAAGAGCAATTGAAGGCTCAGAATGAGCAAGCCAAGACCCTCATCGGTTAAGGGGGAACAGCACAAGGACCATCAACTGGTGTTTCCACACTTCATTTATCCAACTCAGATTAGGCAAGAGTTGAGCAATCTGTCTTAGCCAAAACAGTTGCAGAGGAAAAACAACCCATGTTAACTCTTCCTCCCATTCAAGGATCGGTTGATGGAGAAGACCCTACTGACAACATTCTTATAACTTTAAGGAAAAATGTTATATCATAAGAGGAATTGCATTTTAAGCAGAAGAATAGAAAGGACGCAGCTACAATGGATGTCACTTTCAAAAAGAGAAGGACTCTCAAGAAAAAGAAGAAGAAACCAAAGCTTGTTATAGAAGAAGGCATCCAAGATGAAGTTGAAGAAGATGAGCCAGAACTTGAGTTGACTGACAAGCCGATTTATGAGTTCATCAATCCAATCCATAATCTCAGATGGCTCAACTTGAAGAAACAATGGCAAATAATTTATTATTTGACTCGTCCCTATGGAGATCTTGAAGATGAGATAACTTTCCAATACTTCGAAAGATTCTTGGTAGAAAAAGATGATGAATTTCGAAATATTGTTATCCAAGTTGTTGTTGATAACAATATCAATATCATTGTTGGGAATAAAATGAGTTTTGATTATGATACCAAAACCCCCTTGAGACATGCCAAGTAGATAAGTCAATTTTGAATGAACATGTTTCAGGACTGTTGGAACATGTAGACTAAGACAAGTAGAGAAGTTGATGTGTTAGGCAGCTCTTAGATCAATAGATGCACTAGTCAAGGCTCAGTTTTGGATTGACCCCAAGTCTGCTGAAGGACAAGTATGCTGATCAAAGTCAAGTCAAAGTGGAACAACCTATCTGAAGATCAACTAAGTAGAATAAATCCTGAAGATCAAGTCTACTACAAGAAATGTCAACTTCAGAAGAGTTGTCCAGCAATATTGTCTCATCACAATTGAAATAGAACAAGCCTTGAAGTTCAAGGCCAACTATACTGAAGAGGTCAAGTCCACTTTTCCAGACATATATGCTCAAGGAACTATTCTAAGAAGTCATGGTACGAGAAAGAGCCAAGTCATCTGAAGAGTTCAAGAGCCAACACTACTGATAAGAAAACTGTGCTGAAACTGATAAGTAGAGTTGTCCAAGTGATAAGGAATGTTGTCCTTATCTCAGGATCATTGATAAGAAGAGATGTCCATGTTTGACCAAGTGAATCTTGAAGTCAGACATTGGGTAAAGTGCTGCAGAATGAAGACAAAGAGGTAACAACCGTTTATTTCCCAAATTAAGGACATGTCACTATCAGAATCTGTCTTCCAGTTTGAAGATTTCAAGGAAGACATTTATAGACATTTGAGGCTGCCTCTCCAATGGGCAAATCCTCAAATTTGTCTATAAATATAAAAGTGTGAAGACCATTTGAGGGCATCCAATCTACTGAATCCAACTACAACTACTCTGAAGCTTCAAAGTCCTCAAAAGACATTCTTAGTCTTCAAACACTTCATCTAAGTTGAACCCCATTGTATAATCCATACAAAGCTTAGAGATATACCATATCCTTATACACTGATCTTCATTGTAAAGGATATCTCATTAGTTGGAACCTTACTTCAACCCTTATACCTTTCAAGAGAGAAAGTTAAAAGGTTGTAGTAGTAGAAGTGGAAGGAACTAACTCTTGAGAGAAGAACAGTTCAGTTCTGAGTTGAGAAAGGGTACTAGGACTCTAGACATCATAGGGATCAAGGCACCAAGGAGTGGTGTGGTTGATCAAGTGCACTGTGACACTATAAAACAAGTTAATTCCAAGAGTGAAGGAATTATCCTGTTAAATCAGGGAAAGTGGATGTAGGAGCTTGAGTCTCTGAACCACTATAAACTCTTGTGTTGATTTAATTTCAAGTATTTACATACACTCAACACTGCACAAATTGGACTTTCAAAGACACATTCCCTAAACTGTGCAAAACAAGATTTGGACAAGTTCCCTGAACTGGATAAACTGTTAAAGTTGATTTCAGAACTAAAAGGAGTTTTAAACTAAAGGGCCAACCACTAATTTCGCACATATAACTCCCTTAGATAGTTATTCAACTAAGTACTCAATCGTACTTAGTAGTTTGATTATCTAGATAGAGTTAATCATATCAGCAGAGTTGTCCAGGACAACCTTGCTGAAGACTGGTTTGATCAAAGTTTGAAAAGATTTACATACAAGTGTATTCCCCCCCCCATACACTTGTTATATACTCCTTTCAGGGCCAACAAGTGGTATCAGAGCAGGGGTTCAAAGACCACTGCTTCTGAAAATCCATCTTTATTTTCAAAACACATATTTGGTGTGGTCACTGAACTGATCTCTCTGACATCTTGCATATCTATTGTCTAACCCTTATATTGAAAATATATGGCAAGAGGTGGCAACAACAACAGGAATCAACAACAGAATCAGAACCAAAACCAGAACCAGAACCAAGATCAAAATCAGGAACAGAACATGAATGATGTTCCTCCTCCTACTGTTCAAGGAGTGGACAATATATCACATCACAAGTTACCCATGTTCTCAATTGATAATTATGATTTCTGGAAAATCAGAATGAGAGCTCATCTTACATCTCTACACATTGATATGTTGAGGGTAATTACAAGAGGACCATATGTGTTCACTCAGTTTAACCCCAGGTTGACTGATGAACAAAGAGCAGACACAAGGGATGTGATTCCCAAGGATGAAGATAACTTCACCTCTGAGGAGAAAAGGAAAGATAATCTGAATTATATAGCCATGAATACCCTCTACCAAACAATTCCAGATGCAATCATGGGAAGGGTCTACCACTGCACAACTGCGAAGGAAATATGGGATACTCTTGCAGAAATGTGTGAGGGTACTGAAAAGATAAAGGAGAACAAGCTCCAAGTGGCTGTGTAGAAGTTTGAACAATTCACGATGGAGTCTGATGAGTCCATTGACAAGTTTGCTGGTAGATTCACAGATGTGATGAATGAAATCAACTCCTTTGGCAAGGTGTACTCCAAGAGAGAAGTTGGACTGAAGATCTTGAGAAGTCTCACTCAAAAGTGGGATGTATATGCTGTGATGATGCAAAATACCAAGGATCTCTCCACCATGCCCATGCAACAAATCTTCTTTGAACTAAAAGCTTATGAGTTTGACCTCAACAGAAGGAAGCCAGCTGAGGAATCTTCCTTACCAACCAAAGGAGTGGCATTCAAAGCCAAAACTGCTGAACTTGAGATGCAGTCCACTCCAAGATCATCAAAGTCAGTCTCTAAGGCTTAAATGAAGGAAGAAATGGCCCTCATGGCTAGGAGATTTGACAAACTCAATTCAAGGTTTGGTAGATACAAGAAATTCTACCGAGACAACAAATTCAGGAGAAGGTACAACTCTCTTGAAGCACAGGCTGAGGACAAGAAGCCTGAAGAGAAAAGATCAGAGGACAAATACTCTGATAGGAGAAAGTCCAACAGAGCTGAACCCTCCTCATCTAGAAGGAGAGATGATCCAAAGAAAGATGATGATGAGGATCTGTGCTACAACTGCAAGAAGAAAGGGCACTTCCAGTATGATTGCCCTGAACTCAGCTCCAAGGAAAGAAGTGAGAGGCAAGCCAAAAGAGATAGAAAATTCACCAACAGAAAGCCATGATGGCTGGTGATGAATCTAATAGTGCTGAAAGCTTCAACTCTTCTGATGGACTGTTCTCAAACAGTGATGATGATGATGATGTGTGCAACATGGCCATTGAGGATGATGAGGTATCCTCTACTTCTAGCTCATCATCATTCTTATCACAAAATACTAGTGAAGTCAACTTGAAACTTTCTTTTGGGAAGTTGATGGAAGATTTCACTAGATTACAAGAATTTCATGACAATTGTGTGAGAGAAAATTAAAGGCTTTCAATTGAGCTTTCAAAACCTGCTGAGACAGTAGTTGATATCAAGTCTACTGAGTTGTATCAACAAGTCTTGAGAGAGCTTGAGGAAGCAAATCTCAGGATAGTTGACCAACAAGGACAGATTGATGATCAACTACTTTCTCAAAAGAGAAAAGATTTCAAACTAAAAATTCTTCAAGCAAAATTTGAAAACCTCTCACATGAGTATGACATTCTTAAAACAAGTGAAGAGGGCCTGAAATTAAAGATGTCTGCTTTGAACAAGTCCTCTAGAGCAATAGAGGAAATTCAAAGTTACCAAAGACCTATGGCTCAAAGAAGTGGATTAGGTTTTGATCCATTTGAATCTTCACCTTGTCTTAGGGTTGCTTCCACAAGTAACACTGAGAAAATCTTTGTTAAATAAGTGGCACAACAAGCTGAAAATGAAATAATTCAGCCACTGAACAAAGGGAAGGGCAAAATGAATGAGATTCCCACTCAAGTGTTTCAGGAGACTAGGCCCAAACCTAAGGAAAAGGCCAAAGTCCCTGAACACAAGAGGAATGTTGGTCAGCAGAGTAGACCCAATGGAAGGGCAACTCTCCTGAACAATGTTCAGAGGAGTTATCCAAGGTTTAGTCGGCCTAGGCCAACTCTACTGAGGAAGCCTTAGCTGAACAGACCTCAGGACAACTATCCTCAAAGGCAAAATAAAATGAGACAACCAAAACCCTTCATGCTAAAGGGTAATGGTCATAAATATGCCTTCCCTCAAAGATTTCCTCAAGTAGCACAAAGAACTCATAAGTTCAGGAGATTTGACAACTCTCCTGAAACTTACAGAGTTAACACCTTCACACACACTTTCTCAAAGGCATTTAAGGGAAAGACAGTGTATGTTGATGCTAAAGGAAAACAACTTAGCCACCTTGAATCAATCAGGGTAGTTAGGCAAGTTTGGATTCCTAAAGGTACAGCTAACCTCTCAGGACCCAAAATTCAAAGGGTACCTAAAGCTATCTAATTGCAGGTACCTAAGGGCCACAAAAAGATGAGGAGTATTAGCAAAAGATCAGCATGGTACCTTGACAGTGGATGCTCAAGGCACATGACTGGAAACAAAGAACTCCTCACTGATTTCACTGAAAAAGAAGGCCCAAATGTCACATTTGGAGACAGCTCACAAGCAACAACAAAAGGTTATGGTACCTTGATAATTGGTAATATCAAGGTATCCAATGTATCCTATGTGGCTGGTCTCAAGTACAACTTGCTAAGCATAAGTCAGTTTTGTGATAAAGGTTTTAATGTTGAGTTTTCAAGTGGAAAATGCTTAATCAAAGATAGAACTCAACAAACTCTACTGACTGGAACTAGAAAAGGAAATGTGTATTTTGTAGACTGGGACAAGTCTACTGATGCTGCATGTTTCATTGCTAAGAGCTCTAATGAACAAAGTTGGTTATGGCATAAAAGGCTAAACCACCTGAACTTTAAATCAATGAACAAACTTGCTAGAAATTCATTAGTGAAAGGACTACCTAATGAGGTTTTCATTAAGGAGCATGTTTGTAAACCATGCCAAGAAGGAAAACAGATTAAAGCCTCATTCAAGGGAAAACTAGTCATCTCTACTGAAAGGGTACTTGAACTTTTACACATGGACCTATTTGGACCAATCACCCCTGCAAGCATAAATGGTAGAAAATACACACTGGTTGTAGTAGATGATTTCTCTAGGTTCACATGGGTAGTATTTCTCCTTAATAAGAAGGAAACACAAGTCAAACTCCCTGAACTGCTAAAGAGACTGTCAAATGAAAAGAGCCTTAACATAATCAAGATAAGATCTGATAAAGGCACTGAGTTCATAAATTCATACATCAATGAGTATTGTACACAAAATGGTATAGCCCATGAAACTTCAGCAGCTAGAACTCCTCAGCAGAATGGAGTTGCAGAAAGAAGGAATAGAACTCTAAAAGAAGCTGCTAGAACTTTAATTGCTGATTCAAACCTACCTAAGAGGTTTTGGGCTGAAGCCATAAACACTGCATGTTATACTCAGAACAAATGTTTGATCACTAAGGGTCAAGGCAAAACACCCTATGAACTCTGGAAAGGAAGACTGCCAAAAGTGTCATATTTCCACATATTTGGTTGTAAGTGTTTCATTCACAACAATGGGAAAGAGCAGTTGAAAGCCTTTAACATCAAAGCTGATGAGGGGATATTTCTTGGATATTCCCAAATCAGTAGAGCTTTCAGGGTGTATAACTTTAAAACCCTAATTGTGGAGGAAACACCTCATGTTTTGTTTGGTGAATCTATTCTTGAGGTCAGGAACAAAGACCAGGATACTGAAGAAATCACACAAAGAACAACCAGATTGAGTCTAAAAGACAAGGACACTGTATTCATAGATGTTGTCCAAGCTAATCTTCTTGAAAACATAACACTGGACAACAATCCTGAAGGCAACTTTCCTGAAGCAAACCCCACTGAAAGAAATGGTGAACTGAATGACCCAATCCCAGTTCACACTTAGGTACTACCAATGAAGAAGCAGGCTCTACTGAGGTAGTTAATGGATCTAATATTCAAGGGGGAAACCTAAATGTTGAAAATGCCAATGTCCCTGACATTGAGGACAACATCCCTGAATATGATCCTGAGTTAGATCGTGCATTCAATTATCCTGAATTTTATGATAATGGTGACTAAACCTTAGTAGAGGACAACTCTACTGAAGGGATCAGAAAAAGAAGGACATGGTTATCTGACCATCCTACTGATATGATACTTGGTGATCCAAGTATAGGAGTCAAAACTAGAAGGTTTCATGGTGAAAGTGCTTTGTTTTGCTGTTTCCTATCAGAACAGGAACCAAGTGACATTGAAGAAGCACTTCAAGATGCAAACTGGATCACAGCAATGCAGGAAGAGCTGAACCAATTCACCAGAAATGATGTATGGGAGCTGGTGGATAGACCTTCACATCAAGATGTTATTGGAACCAAGTGGGTGTTCAAGAACAAGAAGAATGAGAATGATGTGATTGTCAGAAACAAAGCCAGATTAGTGGCAAAAGGCTATAGTCAATCAGAAGGCATTGACTATGATGAAACATTTGCACCAGTGGCAAGGCAAGAAGCAATAAGGCTTTTCCTAGCCTATGCAGCCCACAAGAGGTTCAAAGTGTATCAAATGGATGTCAAGAGTGCCTTCTTAAATGGAGTTTGGAAGGAAGAAGTCTATGTGGAGCAACCACCTGGTTTTGAGGTTGGAAACCAAGTCTACAGACTGAAGAAAGCTCTATATGGACTCAAGCAAGCTCCAAGAGCTTGGTATGACACTCTATCACAGTTCCTCTTGGACCATGGATTTATCAAAGGAACTGTGGATAGAACTCTCTTCAGAATCACTGAAGGAGAGGACATCTTGCTTGTCCAAATATATGTTGATGACATTATATTTGGATCCCCTAATGAGAAACTGTGTGAAAAGTTCTCAAAGCTCATGCAAAGCAAGTTTGAGATGTCAATGATGGGGATGATGAATTTCTTTCTGGGCTTACAAGTCAAGCAATCAAAAGAAGGAATCTTCATCAACCAAGCAAAGTACACCAGGGAAATGATCAAGAAATTTGGGTGTACAACCAGCAAGCCAGTAAGGATCCCTATGAACACAAATTGGAAGATGGATCCAGATGAGAGTGGTGTTCCAACCAACTCCACTGAGTATAGAGGAATCATTGGCTCACTCCTCTATCTCACTGCCAGCAAACCTGACATCACCTTTGCAGTAGGTGTTTGTGCTAGGTTTCAAGCAAATCCTAAGAAAAGCCATCTAGAGGCTACTAAGAGGATCTTGAGGTATCTCAAAGGCACTGAGAATCTAGGCATTTGGTACCCTGCTGATGACAACATTGAGCTCACTGGCTACTCAGATGCTGATTATGGAGGCTGTAGAATTGACAGAAAGTCCACTTCAGGGACATGTCAATTCTTAGGGAACAAGCTCATTTCTTGGTTCTCTAAGAAGCAGAACACAGTGGCAACCTCCACCACTGAAGCTGAATATGTTGCAGTTGGAAGTTGTTGTGCTCAGATCCTTTGGTTGAGACAACAACTAAGAGACTACATTGTCAACTCTACTGAAGTGCCAATCTTATGTGACAACAATAGTGCTATTGCAATATCTCAGAATCCAGTTTTGCACACAAGATGCAAACATGTGGACATCAAGCACCACTTCATTAGAGACCATGTGGAGAAGAAGGATATCAAGTTGGTGAAAATCCACACAGATCATCAAAAAGCTGATATATTGACAAAACCACTTGTAGGGGCAAGATTCTTGGAATTATCAGCAGAGTTGGGACTTCTTGATCCAGGGAAGTTGGACAAATGAGTCCAAAGGAGTTAATTATTCAAGGGGGAACTGAAAGCAAAGTTCAGCAGACTTGGTCAAGTCTACTAAAATTCAGAAGAGATGACCCCAATCTTTCAGGACACTTGTCCATTGAAATTCAGGACACTTGTCCACATCATCTCAGGACACTTGTCCATGTAGGGTCAGATAAGTTGTCTTGGCTATCAAACCAAATCTTGGTCTGATAAGCACCTATTTTGGGTAATCATTGCCTATTTCAATAATTGTCACATTCCTTTTAAAGATATCACCTTTTCAAGGATTCAAGTTGTCCATTACCCAAAAAGTCGCTTTCAATGCATTAAATGCCAAGATTTAACTCTTGTTTGCATTAAACCATTTGAGACATGATCTACCTTGATAACCCCCCAGCATTAAACAAACATTAAACTCCTTCCCACGTTTGAATAAAAACAGTTTTTCACTGTTTCATTGGTTATTGACCGTTGGATCAAAACTAGCCAACTCCCCTGAAATTGATCTGGGCCATTCAATCAAGATTTCCTCATTTGTAAACCGTTGAATTGCCTTAAGAATCACCTACTCATTGACATACATTCCTTTTGGAATATTCACAAGTCTTAAGAAGCCATACAACGGTTCATTCTTCCCCACGCATTCAAAATCTCTTGAAACCCTAGATTTCATCTTCTCTAAAACTCTCTCAAAATCCTTCATTTTTCTTCAATGGCTCCCAAAGTTAGAACTGAAATGGTTGTTGACTTCACAAACAAGGATCTGGACCTCGATTTTGGCTATCTCGGCAACAAGAACAACCTCATATTTGAGCATATTGTCTCTTTTGAGAGTGAAGACCCTGAAATCACTCCAACACTTAGATGGCTAAGAAGAGCTGGTCTCAAGAAGTTCATGTAAGAAAGACCAAGCTCTTGACTTGAAAACTACATGGCTGAATTCTTTGCCTTCCTAAAGTGGAAAGGAAAGCCTGAAGATGGAGAAGTGGCAACAAGATTGGCCTATGTTGCAGAGGGAGATGAAGAAGAAAGATTTCACAGGGTGAAATTTTCTGAAGAAGATCTTGAAGAAGCTTTTGGATTGCCTTCTAAAGGAAGGAATCCAGAGTTTTATGGAAATGGACATGAAGAGGAGATTGCTCAAGAATGGTTGCTTGTACCAGGTCCCATCTCCTCTACTCAACACAAAAGAACTCTCAAGCTCAAGTTTCTCAACTTGTTTGAGGTAATTACAAAGAGCCTGTTAAGCAACACTGGAAGTCTAGAGCAGGTCAGCTTTCCAAGGATCAGAATTATGGCTGCAGTAATTGATGCTAGTGATAAGGGCATCAAATTCAACTGGAGGACATTCATCTTGAATGAAATGATGAAAGAGAAGGCCAAGTTTAAAGTGAAAGCTCATGTTGGTCCCTGAACGAGTAGTGGATGGGATTAAAGTCTAGAGGGGAGGGGTGAATAAACTTTAAAACCTTTTCAAGAGAATTGGGGAACCTCTTCTGATTGCTATGTCAACTGGACTGCAAGTATGCTGGTCCAGATGACTATAGTGATCTGAATGAAGAGATTATATGCGGAATTATGGTAGGCCTTGTTTAGACTCGTTCTTTTGTTTCTTATAAAAGTGTTAACTTGTTTTGCTTAATGAAAGTACTCAACTGATGCTGGTTTGAAAGTTGTGGCCTTAGTTGAAGAATGTTGAAAACACAGTATGCACTATATAAAATATATGGAAAGACAGAAATGTAAAGTGCAGAAAGGTAAATAACACCAGGTTTATAGTGGTTCGGATATACGATCCTACGTCCACTCTCACGTCCTAACGTGATGTTTAATCCCTTTAATTTACCACAAATTACAAGGGTCTTGACCTTTATAGTCCCAAGGATAGGACTTTGAGATCTGAGCCGTCCTAACAGCTACGGTATCCACAAGTGATTGTAAGCACTTGCACTTTGAGGGGTTCAAAAACTTTAACCTTTCGGTGAGGGTTTGGGGTTTTTGAAGTGTATCCAACTAATGGTTCAAGCTTATAAATTGCTTAACCACTATGCCTAAAACAATGGATATACAATATGAACAAGTTTCAGGTTCTAATGAGTTGGATAGAAATCACTTAAGAGCTAAAAGTATTCTAAGTCTTTCTGGGCTCTTGGAGAATTCTTAGAACAGTATGGCTTTTGCTTGATTGCTTGCTTAGCTTGTTGAATTCTTTCGTTTTGATCTCGTACTTGTGATTTCTCATCCTCTTGTATTTATAATGGTGATTGCTTGCAACTAGCCGTTGGAGGTTACTAGCCGTTGGGGCAATCTTTCCATATTGGCTTGATTCCTTGATTCCAGCTGCTTGATTGCTCCAATCCTGGGATCATGTCAATCTTCTAAATAAGGAAGGTCTTCATTTGAATTGCAAGATGACTTTGGGAATCAGCCGAGTCCTGGAAGAGTACGTAGTCTTCTGATCTGTACTACTAGTCTTCTGACTACTCTTCTGGCCTTAGGTCTTCTGTCTTTTGATATCAGTCGAGTAATACTCGTCTGATCTGTGAATTATTTGTGCTGCTTTAGGCCATCTTCAATCTTGGACTCCATCAGATAAGTAGGTATACAAGCACCTTAATTAACTGGTCTTCAAGGATCTTCTAGTCTTCATGTCTTCTACTCTTCTCATCTTGAGGGAGCGCATGTAAGTCGGGACTGTGCTAATCAACTGATATCTATACAGTTGATCACACGAGACTAGTCTAAGCTGTTCTATACAAAGTCAGCTGATCCTATTACATTTATAAACTCTAAGTGTTTTGGCCATCAAAACTATTCTAACATCAAGTGGGGCTTAGGGTGAATTTACATCCCAACAATTTCTCCCTTTTTGATGAAGCCAAAACTATATTTGATAAATGCTCTTAGTAAATAAGATAAGAGTTTATAAACTTCATAAAAACTGAAGTATCTGATGAAGACAACGAGAGTTTGTCTTGAAAGCAAAGAGAACTAAACTTGATTATATATAGAGCTTTTACAGATTACAAGTGATAGTTTCTTTAAAGCTTTGAAAGTGGTCTTCATTAGGTCTTCTGATCTTCAGATGCGGAAAGCAAGGTACAGACGAGTTCGAACTTCTTCCATGTGCTGCAGGTCTGTAACATTCTCCTCTTCATAGATTTTCTCTAGAATCCTTTTGACTTCAATCCAGTCTGTCCTTCCGGAGCTCAGAGTGGGAGGATCCCATTTAGGTTCTTCTGGAGTTAGGATTCTGCAGTTGTCAAGTTCTTTGGCTGTCTTGACTACTTCTTTCCAGAACTCTTGATCTTCAATGTTCATGAACTGATTGAACTGGAAGAATTCATCTTCATAGGTTGGGAGAGGGCCAAATTTTCTTACAATGTGGTGTTGAATTTGCCACTTCTTCTTCAGAGGATACCACCTTGGTAGCTCATCTTGAAGGGCTAAATAATCCACATAGTTGCTATCAAACACCTGGGTATTGTCTTTGACATTGTCTTCTTTTGCTTTGTCCTTGATTGCTTTCCTGAGTTTGGCTATTTTCCTTTCAAATTTGGCTTTGACTGCCTTCGCATCTTTTAGCTTCTTCTGCTTAAGCTCTTGAGCTTCAAGCTCTTTTCTTTTCTTCAGCTCTAAAGCCTCTTTCTCTTCTGCAGTAGGCTCTGCTGGAGCTGACTTCTTGCTTGACTGAGCTTGCTCATCTGCCTTTCTTTTCCTTGTCATCCTCTTCTCAGGAACTTGTTCTATAGAGGCAGTGATCTGTAGACTCTTGGCAGGAGCTTGAGTGGGAGCTTGGGTGTCTTCTTGAGCAATTTATTTGCCTTTGCCTTGCTTGCTCTTGATTTTGCTTTTTAAACCACCCAAGGTTTCATTCAGCTCATCTTGAGATACTACCATCACAGCTTGCTGTGCAGTAGCCTTCTCTAGAGCCTTTATCAACACATCTTCCCCCTTTTTGGCTTCAGCAAGTGCAGCCGCAAAAGGCTTCATGGCATTCAGAATCTCCACTTTCAGAGTCTGCTGTAGGGCCATGGCATTGACTTTGCCAACATGGGTCAGATGAGTGATGCTGTGGTCTAGGATCTGAGCATGAGAGTTGGAGGAGGAGGCAGCTTCAAGTTTAGCTGTAATTGCTTCCAATTTGGCTGCTGTCTCCTTCAAATGAGTCTGCAGTTTCTCATTCTCCTCTGCAGCTGACTTAAGAAGGGTTTTACCTTCAGTGGCTCTTGCTTCAGCATAATCAAGTCTGTTTTTATAGGAGCTCTCCAAGCGGTTGATTTCATTTGTATAGAGATCAGTAAACTTCTTCGTTCTGTCTGCTGATTTCTTCATTTCTAAGTTGAGATACTCCTCTAGCTGATTATGGAGTGCCTCACCGAACTTGTCATCTATGTCAAGGATTTGTTCGGTGAGACGAGTCTTCTGCTCATGAATGGCCTTCTCTACAAATCTGGCCAGCTGCATGCCTAGCCCTTTGGCGAAGTGTGTGTCTATTGCTTCCTTGACCTGAGCACACACATCTGCTCGAATATCTATAGATGAAGTAGAGGGAGAGGCAATACCTTGAGTTTCCTTGGGAAATACAGGAATGATAGGCTGATTGTAGGCAACTAGAGCAATTCCTTTTTCTTCAGCAGTGAGATAACTTTCTTGAAGAAAGTCTGTTGTAGCATCAACCAGACGAGCAAATAATCGACCATTCCTTTGATGAGGTTGATAGATGAAGTGATCAAGCTCATGCTTAGGAAAGAAGTGAGAGGGAACAAACACCACTTCTTTCTCCTTTGCTTCAACTTCAGCTGATTCAGCTGTATCGACTGCAGTTGAGTCTGGTACACAGGGGGCCTCAGAGGGGATTCCTATAATCCTTTGGCATACTGCTGCAAGGGCCTCTTCTGGCAGCAGTTGAGCAAAAGATTTAACTTGAGCAACTTCCTTCTGCTCCATCTCCCAGTCGAGGAAATTAGCCTTTCCTCCCATTCCCTCCATGACTTCAATGAGGTCATCCACATCATCTCTTCGGAGCTCAATCCAAGTACAGACCCTCAGTACTTGTTCAAACTGAGTTGATTCTTCATTAATACCAGGAATAGTAGATTTGAGCAGGTTGGCTATTTTCATCCTCATTATCTTCTCCCTTATGCACATAGGATAGTGCACCATGCTATATTGAGGTTGAGAAGGGCCTGCTTGATCCAGGTCTGCTGGGGCTAACTCTTTTTGTTCAGATGGGGCAGTGATGATAGGGGATTGAGTGGTTGGAATGGTTTCCTCTGCTGTGTGAGTATCAGCAGGGATTTGGGAAGTGATATCTTCTTGATCTTCAGTGGATTGATCATCAGCAGGGTTTTGAGTCTGCTGATCTGGGACTATTTTTACTTGAAGATCAGTAGATGGTTGGGGTTGATGATCTTGGACATCTGCCATTTGAATATCAGCAGGGGTAGGCAAATGTGGCTCTGGGGTTGTTTGAGGCTGGGCTGGTTCCTCTGCTGTGTGAGTATCAGCAGGGATTTGGATATCAGTGTTTGAGGGTTCAGATGGGTTTGAATCATCAGAAGGGTTGAAGGAAGTAATAGGGGCTATGCTCATGGGAGTAGGGAGCCTGGATTTCTTGGTTTTCTTAGTGAAAGAAGAATTGTTCTTCTTTCTCTTCTGACCCTTCGATAATTTAGAAGGAGTAAAAGTGAGAGAGGGATTAGAGGTACCTGCCTTCTTCAAGGGAGAGGCCGTTGGAGTGGCATCTGAATCAGATGGGGAGATGAGTCCTGATCTGATTAGAAATCGTCTTTGTGCTAAGGTCTGATTGTCATCATCATCATCCTCAGCAGCCTTCTCCTGAGCCTCTTCTTTGGATGGCTCCTCTTCTTCTTCAGCAGAGTCATGAACAAACTCTTCTGCCTCCTTAACAACATCTTTGGAAGATGTTTCAGCCAACAGCTTCCTCTTCTCTTCTTTCAACCTTGCTGCCTTAGCAAGAGCTTCCTTTCTCAAATAATACTTGGAGATGTGGAAGGTCTTATGAGGTCCCATCTTGTACTTCTTTGGGAGAATATCTGGAAGGATGATGCTCAGCTTGTTGACAAAGCTGACTGTAGCTGACACCTTCCATTCCCTCGATTGCAGGTCCAGAGTAACTTTCTTTGCCTCAAGGGCAATTCTATCCAAGAATAACCCTTACCAGTCTCCATCAATCTGATCCCAGATTGCAGCCATAACTCTAACCTTCAAAGTAGTAACAGCATCATGGCTAAAAGTGTTACCAAGCATCATCTTGCCTGCAATGTCCATCAGGGTTTGAAACTTAGGTTCAAGTTGGGATTTCTTGAGTCTAGAGGCATCAATAGCCTTGATTCTTCCATTAGTAAACATCTCCATATACTCATTTTCTCTACCCATGATGTAGTTGGAGATATTTATCTTCCCCCTCGACAAGCCGAACAATTCCTGAATAATTTCTCTTGTTACCTTGACTCTGTGTCCACCCATGACACTTTCAACTTGAGATCCCTTCATTACAGCGTTTGCGTAGAAAGCTAGCACATCTTGTTCATAGACGTTTGTTGGTGCTGCTTCTAGAAAGTCACGAAGGTTGAGGTTGATACATCGAAGAAGTATCTCCTTGTTCTCTTCTGTATGCTTGCCCTTGAAAAACAGAGCATTCTCGGTGAATGTCTTCCCTTCCTTAGACCATTTTGTTGCATCTAGAGGTCCGGTGCTCTTGGTCTTCTCGTCGTAAATTTCAATGATTGCCATTCTGAGTATTTGAGTGTAATGGTTTGGAATGCTTAAGAAGGTTTGCAGAACGAGAGAATTTGAGAGCGATTTAGTAATGTGAGCGAAAGGGTTTGGGAGAGATGTTAAGAGTTGTATATATACTCCAGCAATTCTTGATCTAACGGTCAGATTAGATTTTAATGTGGAGTAGTGCCCAAGATTTCCTTCTTTGATTCCGGGCCATTACTTAAATTTGCCGGCTGAATTTGCCATGTGGCAACTGTTGATTTGCTGGCAATATGGTAATCAAGTATTAATGACATCATTACCAAAAATAGCCGTTGTGACTAATTTTGTGGCAAGAATTGATCATCAAGGCCGTTTTCTATAAGTGAATTGCATTCCTTATATAGGCCAATTTCTTTAATTACATTCAGAAATAAATCTAGAATGAATTACATGATCAAAGATAATCATTATGCTCTAAAATAAAGTCTTCTTATCAGCAGAGTGAAGTCTTCTGATTTTATCGAAATGTCTGCTGATTTTCCTTGAAAGTCTTCTGGTCAGCTGAGTTGGTCTTCTGATCAGCTGAGTAGAGGATAGGGGTTTGCTGTAATGATCCAACCTAGATGGATCCTTCCAGCTTTATTGTGAGTGATGATCCAACCTGGTTTGATGGATCTTTCAGCTCCTTCTTTTAACCAAGTGGGACTCGTCTAGATGAAATCCCACTGGCTCAACTGCTCCTCACCATCGGATGTTCCTCATCATCAGATGGGATGTAGCATCTAATGTGTCCTTGTTGAATTTCTTCGCTTCTTTTGAAAGAGAAGAAAAGTTGGAAGAGGCTTCAATGGAGTATGAAGAGAGAGCCATGGACTTGGTCTCCTTGACATGTTTTGACAAAGTGGTCTTTGATAGCAAGCTCTCCATGTAGAACTTCCCCCTGGAGAAGAAGCTCTGCTTGCTTGCTACTTTGTCCTCTGCATCTCTTCTTCCTTTAGTTTTCAACAAGAACGTCTCTTCTATCTTTAGTTTTCATAGGCATACTTATGTTGGGTAGCCCAAGTATGCTGATCTGCATCATCTTCATCTTCTGGACAAATCTTCATCTCCTTCACCCAAGACCTTGGTTGAGGGATGATCTCCATTCCATCTCTTCTCTCGATTATCTCCATACCTGAAACAAGAATAATAGTTAGTGATTTGTGTTCTTAGGTGTTCTCATAACTTCCTCATTTTATAGAGGTAGAAATGAGGTAATGGAGCGTAAGATGACAAAAACTATAGAGTTGATAGGTCTGAATTTCTGAAAGGCTATTTCTTAAGATCAACAATGAGATTCTTGATCTAAGGGTTCACATTTAAAGAGATTCAGACTCTATCTTATGGAATGCAGAATTTATAAATTTTTGAACAAGAGTTATTTGGAATCCGTACAGTGCATGTATACTGTTGAGTCGGTGAGGATGGTGTATTAATCCAACCAAGTATGACTCACTAATATACTGTATACTTGTATAGTGATAAAGTATTTTATGAAGAATTGTTTATTACTATACATAGATATACATTGCTTAAGTATAGATTACCAATTAACTCTATTCAAGTCTTCTGAATGTAAGTATATAATGCAATGCAGATTATAGAGTATTTCATCAAGGATTCTCAAGGTATCATTGATTCCCCCTTGATTAGATGACTCTATGTTTTCCCTCAGCTTTATTTGTCTTCATCGGGAATAACTTACCTGAAGACGAGGGTGTCTATTCACCTCATCTGATTCTCCTAGTCTGCTGCAATTGTATCAGCTGAGGTCTTCAGCTGATCTCTGCTCTTCATATGCTTGGATCCAAGAGTCCTAAGCTATAGCATAGGGTCTTGAATCTTTCTTCAGCTAGGGGTTTAGTCAAGATGTCTGCTCTTTGGATATCTGTGTGAATTTTCTCCATCTTGATGTCCTTCTTTTCAAGGTGGTCTCTTATAAAATGGTGTCGAATGTCGACATGCTTGCACCTTGTATGGAGGACTGGATTTTGAGTGATGGCAATGGCATTGCTGCTATCACAGTAGATAGGGACTTCTCTTGCTTCTATATTGTAATCTTTGAGTTGTTGAACTAGCCAGAGCAGCTGACTGCAACAACTTCCAGCTGCCATATATTCTGCTTCAGTGGTGGAGGTTGCAACTGAAGTTTGCTTCTTTGAGAACCATGATATCAACTTGTTGCCTAGGAATTGACAGGTTCCAGATGTGGATTTCCTATCAATTCTACATCCTCCATAGTCTGAGTCAGAATAACCACTCAATTCTAGATTGTCATCAGCAGGGTACCATAGTCCTAGATTGACTGTTCTTGAGAATTTTCCTTGCTGCTTCTAGATGACTTTGCTTTGGGTTTGCTTGAAACCTAGCACATACTCCTACAGCAAATGTTATGTCTGGTCTGCTAGCTGTAAGATATAGTAGAGATCCAATTAGTGCTCTATATTCAGCTTGATCAACTGCCTTTCCAGACTCATCTGGTTCCATTTTAAATGATGTCATCATTGGAATTCTTGCAGTCTTGCTTTGTAGAGCTTTGAATCTTTCCAATAGGCTCTTGGTATACTTAGACTGATTGATGAAGATCCCTTCTGAACTCTGTTTGACTTGGAGTCCTAGGAAGTAATTCATCTCACCCATTATACTCATTTCGAATTTTCCTTGCATAAGTTCAGAGAACTTCTTGCACATATCTTGATTTGGTGATCCAAATATAATGTCATCTACATATATTTGCACCATTAGAATGTCTTCTCCTTCTTGTATTCTGAAAAGTGTTCTGTCAACTTTGCCTTTTGTGTAACCATTGTCAAGTAGGAATTGTGACAATGTGTCATACCAGGCTCTGGGAGCTTGCTTCAGACCATAGAGGGCCTTCTTCAGACGATATACTTGATCTCCTTTTTCGAATCCTGGAGGCTGTTCTACATACACTTCTTCTACCAGAATACCATTCAGAAAAGCACTCTTGACGTCCATTTGATATACCTTGAAGCCCATATATGATGCATAAGCTAGAAACAGTCGAATGGCTTCTAATCTGGCTACTGGAGCAAAGGTTTCATCATAGTCAATTCCTTCAGATTGTGAGTATCCTTTTGCAACTAGCCTTGCTTTATTTATAGTTATCACATCATTTTCGTCCTTTTTATTTTTGAATACCCACTTTGTTCCTACTACATTGTGGTTTTCAGGACGATCTACCAATTCCCATACTTCATTTCTTTCGAATTGGTTTAGTTCCTCTTGCATAGCAGTGATCCAATTGCTATCTGTCATTGCTTCTTCTATGTCAGCTGGTTCAATATTGGACAAGAAGGCACACCAGCAGAACATAGATGATTGAGGGTTCTGATTCAGTTGTCTTCTGGTCTTGACACCTGAGTCTGCTCCTCCTAAGATGAGGTTTGATGGATGGTTGTTTCTCCATGTATGTCTTACAGGAGTATCTGCATTAGATGAGTTTGGATTCTCATCTGTTCTAGTGCCATCAGGAGGGTTGACTTGATTAGGTCGATCATCATCTGTATCTTGTGTGTCAAAGAGATCATTCCCCCTTGCATTTGGGATTGTTGCATCTTGATTTTGGACAGCTTGCTCAGCTTGAGTTTGTGATCTAGTGACTGGTCTGTGTGGTTTATCCTCCTCTGGTTCTTCAGGAAATAGTTCATTGACTTCAATAAACTCATCAGACCTGGACTTGATCACTAGTTTCTTCATCTGATCTACAGCTGAGTCTGTCTGTGCTGCACACTTTTCACAAGATTCATAAAAAACAACATGAGGTGTTTCTTCCACAAGAAGGGTTCGTTTGTTGAATACTCTAAATGCTTTGCTAGTTGAGGAGTATCCCAAGAATATCCCCTCATCTGCTTTGGCATCAAAAGCATTCAACTTACTTTTCCCATTGTTGTGAATGAAACACTTACAACCAAATATATGAAAGTAAGATACTCTAGGTTTCCTGCCTTTCCACAGTTCATATGGGGTTTTCTCATGAATTTTGTGAATACCTGACCTGTTTTGAGTGTGACAAGCTGTGTTGATGGCTTCTGCCCATAGCTTCTTAGGAGTTGTGAATTCAGCAAGAAGTGTTCTTGCAGCTTCTTTAAGTGTTCTGATTCTTCTTTCAGCTACACCATTCTGTTGTGGTGTTCTTGCTGCACTTGTCTCATGTTGAATACCATTAGAAGTACAATAGGCAATAATATAAGAGTTAATAAATTCAGTGCCTTTGTCACTTCTAATTTTCACAATAGGTTCTCCTTTCTCTACTTGGATCCTCTTTAATAGTTCAGGGAGCTTCTACTGAGTTTCACTC
The DNA here is from genome assembly GCA_963675135.1 of Galeopsis tetrahit. Lineage (NCBI taxonomy): Eukaryota > Viridiplantae > Streptophyta > Magnoliopsida > Lamiales > Lamiaceae > Galeopsis > Galeopsis tetrahit. The sequence goes on from OY776127.1 coordinate 35,210,838, forward strand.
TTCTTGTATAAGAAGACAACCCAAGTAAACTTGAAGTAGTCATCTACAACAATGAGGGTATACTTCCTCCCTGTAAGTGTAGTTGGAGTGACTGGTCCAAAGAGATCCATTTGAAGCAATTCAAGAGCTCTGCTGGTTGATGCTGTCTTCTTGGTCTTGAAAGAGACCTTTGTTTGCTTTCCTTGTTGACATGCATCACAAACCTGATCTTTACAGTATAGTTCATTAGGCAGACCATCAACTAAGGATTCCCTTGCTAACTTGTTCATAGTCTTAAAGTTCAGATGACTAAGACGTTTGTGCCATAGCCAGTTGACATCTTTAGGGCTTTTCACAAGCAGACATGTATTCTTAGGACAGCTGTTCCAATTTGCAAGATACATACTTCCTTTTCTAGATCCTGTTAGAAGGTTTTGTTTTGTTCTTTTATCACTTATGAGACACTCATCTTTAGAGAATTTTACTGAGTAACACGTGTCACAGAAATGAGAAACAGATAATAAATTAAACTTTAAACCTTCTACATATGATACATCATGTACCTCAATGTCACCATTTTTAAGGGTGCCATATCCTTTTGTGTTACCGTGCGCGTTATCACCAAAGAAGACTTTTGGACCTCTCTTTTCTGTGTAGTTGGTCAGCAGGTCTTTGGTTCCAGTCATATGGGTTGAGCATCCACTATCTATGTACCATATCTCTCCTGCTAGACCTCTTTTTCTTTATAGGTCCCTCCTTTCCTGCTAGAAAGGTTAAGTCTTAGGTACCCATTTTGTCTTGGGTCCTTGGGTGTTAGTACTACCCTTGGGAACCCACATATACATTGGTCGTTTGAATAACCTTGAGCACTTGAGTTGTTTCCCTCGGGCATCACAGAATCAAATCTTACCAGTTAACACCTTGGACTGGTCTGATTTGTTATTTGTGTCAGCTAAGTAATAGTCAAATGGTTTCCTCTTATAGGAGTGTACATACATTATCTTTTGACTAGTTACATTCGGCCTGGGTGCATTAGCTGGTCGATGCACACGATTATATGGACCATACTCCTCTGTTCTCACAATATCATAAGAGATAGGGGGTGCAAAGAGAACAGATTTGTGTGAAGAAGATTTCTTCTTCTTGGCTGGAGCAGCATACAGCTGAGACTGTCTCAGACGAGATGGTCTAGGCTGTTTGTTGTTCCTCTGTGCATGCTTGGGGTTAACTTGTCTCTTACCCCTTTTGGTGTTGGGATAGTTAACCTCAGCTGGTACATATGCCTTTTGGTTCATATTAGGTTCATTGTGTTTAGAACACTCACCCTTATCATGTGTCTGAGTAGTGCACTGATTAGGTGTACTACCCCCAGCTGGAGAGGATGTTGATGGATTAAGTTCATAACCAAGACCCATCTTATTGCCATTTGATCTATAATATTCAGAGATACTTTCAATAGTAGTAGATGCTTTATTGAACTCAGATATCTTTTGATTTAGGCGTTCCTTCTCCTTTTATAAGAGCTTGTGTGCTTGGAAGAGGTCATCGAACTTAGATTGTAGTATACGAAATTCCTTGGTTTCTAAGGCTTGAGTTTCTAACATCCCCTCATACAACTGAGTTATTGTGGTATTTTCTTCCTTAAGAAGTTCCACTTCTTTGGTCAATCTTTCATTCATTGTGACTAACTCAGGGGTGTTATCAAACTTAACCTTTTTTCAACCTAGCAATTTCTTTCCTTAAATCCTTATTCTCCTCTTCCACTTCTATAAAAGCTCTAGTGGCAATATCCAGATCACCTTTTACCTTTCTTAACGATTGATAATAGGTGTCTTCTGATTCGCCTTCAGATGAATTTATATCATCTGTTTGTGAGAAAATAGGTGAATGGAAAGTAGTAGTGTAGGAATTTACCTCATTTTCTCCTATGGGCATCATAGCTAGATCATCTGAATCATCTGAGCAGATTTGACAGTCTGGTGATGTAGGAAGTTCATCACTTTGATATTCAGATTCTTCAGTCACCATTGCTTGCTTATCTGAATTTCTTTTGTCTCTTCTTGGCCTTCTTTCTTCTTTGTCATCCAGCTCAGGGCATTCATAGACAAAATGTCCTGGTTTGCGACAATTGAAGCATGCTCCAGGTTTTTTATTTGAACTGCCTTTCCTTGGAGGAGTGGCATCTCTTCTTCTGGAGCCTCGGCTGTCAGATGACTCCATATCCTTTCTAGGATACCTTTCTGGTGTTCTTTTTCTGGAGCCTCTAGAGGGTGAACTGGCTCTTCTATCTTTGTAGTTTCTATAGAATTTTCTATATTTGTTGTTGAGAGTGTTCATCCTTTCGAATCTTTTGATCATAAGGGCCATTTGCTCTTTCAGACTCATGTCTGATCCTTCAAAGTCTTCTTTTTTCAGAGAGGTCTTGCCAGATGAGGTGCTTGCAGCTTTTGTATTTGCTGCCTTGAAAGCTACAGTCTTGGAGGTAGATGGGGTTGCAGTAGGCTCATCATTTTCTAAGTTTTCTTCTCTTTCAAGATCATACTCATGAGCTTTGAGGTTCTGAAACAGAGTTTGAGCAGACCATACCTTGATATCTTGAGTATCTTTGATGATGGTCTTCTTGAGTCTCCATTTCTTGGTTAGAGAGTCTAAAATCTTCAAATTTTTCTCTCTATTTGTATACTTCTTGCCTAGGGACTCAATCTCATTTATGATCTTGGTAAATCTATTGTCTAACTGATCAATAGACTCTTCTGGCTGCATCTTGAAATGTTCAAACTTTTTGACTGCTGTTGATAGCTTACTTTCCTTGATCAGCTCAGTTCCTTCACAGAGAAGTGCTAGAGCATCCCACATATCCTTAGCTGTTTCACAATTGATTACTTTTGCAATGTACTCATTTGGAAGAGTTTGCATGATGTAATCTTGAGCAATGCTGTCAAGATTTGACTGCTTCATCTCTTCTGGTGTGAGGTCCTTCATCGGCTTGGGGGCAAGTTCTCCAACTGGAACTTCTGGATCACCATTTGCGGTGTTGACTGCCATGATGGTGATTGGGCCTTCAGTTATTACTGACCACATCTTGTAGTGGACTGATGTGAGATTCTTCCTCATCCTGATCTTCCAGTAATCATAATCCTCCACTGAAAACTTAGGCAACTTACGCATATTAGCACTCATGCTGTATGAGCTTTCAAAAACAAGTTTTTTAAAAGAAAAAGATCTGTTCAAGAGGACTACAGAAAGACTCCCTCAAGTCTTCTGATAATCTAGAGACAGTAGTCTGATAGAACCACTGCTCTGATACCACTTGTTGGTCCCTAAACGAGTAGTGAATGGGATTAAAGTCTAGAGAGGAGGGGTGAATAGACTTTAAAACTTTTTCAAGAGAGTTGGGGAACCTCTTCTGATTGCTATGTCAACTGGACTGCAAGTCTGCTGGTCCAGATGACTATAGTGATCTGAATGAAGAGATTATATGCGGAATTATGGTAGGCCTTGTTTAGACTCGTTCTTTTGTTTCTTATGAAAGTGTTAACTTGTTTTGCTTAATGAAAGTACTCAACTGATGCTGGTTTGAAAGTTGTGGCCTTAGTTGAAGAATGTTGAAAACACAGTATGCACTATATAAAATATATGGAAAGACAGAAATGTAAAGTGCAGAAAGGTAAATAACACCAGGTTTATAGTGGTTCGGATATACGATCCTACGTCCACTCTCACGTCCTAACGTGATGTTTAATCCCTTTAATTTACCATAAATTACAAGGGTCTTGACCTTTATAGTCCCAAGGATAGGACTTTGAGATCTGAGCCGTCCTAACAGCTACGGTCTCCACAAGTGATTGTAAGCATTTTCACTTTGAGGGGTTCAAAAACTTTAACCTTTCGGTGAGGGTTTGGGGTTTTTGAAGTGTATCCAACTAATGGTTCAAGCTTATAAATTTCTTAACCACTATGCCTAAAACAATGAATATACAATATGAACAAGTTTCAGGTTCTAATGAGTTGGATAGAAATCACTTAAGTGCTAAAACTATTCTAAGGCTTTCTGGGCTCTTGGAGAATTCTTAGAACAGTATGGCTTTTGCTTGATTGCTTGCTTAGCTTGTTGAATTCTCTCGTTGTGATCTCGTACTTGTGATTTCTCATCCTCTTGTATTTATAATGGTGATTGCTTGCAACTAGCCGTTGGAGTTGACTAGTCGTTGGGGCAATCTTTCCATATTGGCTTGATTCCTTGATTCCAGCTGCTTGATTGCTCCAATCCTGGGATCATGTCAATCTTCTAAATAAGGAAGGTCTTCATTTGAATTGCAAGATGACTTTGGGAATCAGCCGAGTCCTGGAAGAGTACATAGTCTTCTGATCTGTACTACTAGTCTTCTGACTACTCTTCTGGCCTTAGGTCTTCTGTCTTTTGATATCAGTCGAGTAATACTCGTCTGATCTGTGAATTATTTATGCTGCTTTAGGCCATCTTCAATCTTGGACTCCATCAGATAAGTAGGTATACAAGCACCTTACTTAACTGGTCTTCAAGGATCTTCTAGTCTTCATGTCTTCTACTCTTCTCATCTTGAGGGAGCGCATGTAAGCCGGGACTGTGTTAATCAACTGATATCTATACAGTTGATCACACAAGACTAGTCTAAGCTGTTCTATACAAAGTCAGTTGATCCTATTACATTTATAAACTCTAAGTGTTTTGGCCATCAAAACTATTTTAACATCAAGTGGGGCTTAGGGTGAATTTACATCCCAACAGCTCACAACAAGGTTGTGTTAGAAGGGAAATTGAAGTATTGCACAAGGGCAAGCATATTGATTGAGAAGTTCTCTCATTACTTTCAAATGCAAACATTTGCAAAACCCCTCCCTGCCCAGAAAATCTTGTTCAGAAAGTTAAGCAAGAAAACTGAACAAAGGAGGATGCTTCTGGCGAAACCTGCTGAAGCTAAGCAAGAGGAGAAACCAAAGTTGAAGAAGAGAACTAAGGCTAGGGCTGTAAAGACAAAGAAGTTGTCTCAACTTCCATCAGAAGAAGCCTCAAGAGCATCAACTGAAGTTGATGAAGTGGCAGAAGAGGGAGTGCAAGTGCCTTCTGACCATTCAGAAGAGTTGAGGTAGAAGTATAATGAGACAAGGCAAAAGAAGAAGGGTGATAAAAGGCCCAGGGAAGTTGTCCCTGAGAAGGAAGAGGAAGGAAGTGGGAGCAGTAGGGCAAGTAAGAGGAGAGCCAAGCCCACTGACAAGATTCTGGAACTTCAGGAGGAAAGGACTCTCCAAGTAGCTCTAAGGGAGAGCAGTGCAGAAAGTAGGACAAAATCCAAGTCCAGGACCAACTCTTCTGGTTCTGGAACCCTAGAGTCCAAAGTCCCTGAAGGCCAACCCTTAGAAGCCAACCTTCCTGAAACCCAAAATCATGAACCCAACTCCCCTGAAACCAATGTTACCCCTCCTAACCAACCCATTACCCTTGTTGATCTTACAAAGAGATATTCTCCAGAAGGGAGTGCACAAAGAAGTGGAATTGATGTGCTAGCTGATCTTGCAGTAGATGAGACAAGACTCTTGTCTCCCCTTGACTCATCTATGCTCCACTATTCAAAATTCTTAGAAAGTGCACTTCATGAGCCAACCCCCCTTAGCACAGCCCCTTTAGAACCATTGCTCTCAAAAGCAACTGAAGTACCTTTTATTGAGCTCAACCCTTCTGAAGCCAACCCCCCTGAACTCAACCTTCCTGAAGCTGCAATTCCTGAAACCAGAGCCAACTCCCCTATAGCCCAAAGTTCTCAATCAAATGAGAATGAGGAGGATTATACTTATGAAAGTATGCTCAGAGGTGGAGCATGGGCTACTGTGGACAGCTTGTATCCACAACTTGCAGAATTCCCAAGGCTTCAAACCATGTTCCATGATTTGAGGATGTTAGTGGAAGTGAAAGATAAGTCCATCATGGAGATTGCACAAGTCATTCTTGACAAAGGTGCAAATTGGTAGCAAATAGAAGAGGGCATATTACTCCACTTTGCTGGAGTAAACAAAACAAGGTTCCTCACTGATGAGGAAATATTTGCCAAGTTAGTTGCTGTCAAGATTGTTGAGGAGAAAGAGAGGTTTGCCAAAGGGATCAAGCACCCTGATAGCAGCTCAAGTGTGTTAGTGTATACTGTAAAGCAAACTTTTAGTGGGCTTTTGTGACATATATTTGATTTCCTTTTTATCTGAAATAAATGGTTTTTCACATTATCGCATTCTTTGTGATTACTTGTATGTCTGCTTATCTTGCATTGTAGACGATGTGGTGGGTTTGTAGTCACACAGAAGATCACATTGTCAGTTCCTTGTAAGATATAAAATGTATTCACAACTGAGATAGTTATGGACAAAACTATTGGTTTAAGTTGTAGTGTAAACTTGTTAGTGGTTTGTCTTGGCCATTAGTTTATACTAGTGCGCTGTGGCGTATTGAATGGATCACAGATAAGACATGTTCTTCTGTTCTGACTGTTATGAAGAACTAGAAGTCTTGGTGACTTTTATGATTCTTAACCCTAAGTGTGATATTTAGATGTGTGGGGTGCTTGTTCACTACTTTGATGTACCATAGGTGAGAATCTTGTTAGATTCTTCACGCTCCGTATTTTGGGTAGTGGCATCGCTCGCATGATGTCTACTTATTGGCATTAGGGCACCGTGTCCTGTACATCCAGGCTGATGACGTCCCCTTGAGGAAACTCATAAAGGATTGTCGTACTAAACCCTGCAGGTGGATTTAATCCGTACGACAACGAGGTTGAGTGGTACTACTCAAAGGAATTATAGAGATTAATTATTTAAAGAAGTCAGAAGCTTTAATAATTAATGGACGTGCGATATCTTTAACACGGGGAATTATAAAGTCTAATAGAAGCCCTGATTCGGTTTGGGATAGGACGGGAGTGCAACATTAATTCTCTAGTGGAATGAATTAATGTTCTCGGGCCAAATTATATGTTCTGGGCTGAACATAAGAGTATTTGGGCCTGTAAGAAGCCCAAGCCCTATACCTTCTAATGGATCCCTAGTCTGGCCCATGAAACTTATGGAAATTATAAATAGGAGCATCAATTCAGTTTTGAAACCCTAGCACACACGAAATTAAGAAAAATGGCTAGGGTTTCAAGGAGACGAAACTGAGGCACCTTCTCCACGTTTGATAGCGCGCCGTCCACCCGGTGTTCGAGCGAGGTTGGGAGACAGGCTAGAAGATCCGTAGATTGGAATCAACGTCTCGATCTTCAAGGGTAACGAATCTAAATTCTGCTTTAGATGCATGTTTAGGTTTTAATTCGTTATTTATACGTTTGGCATCAGACAACGATCCCGGTGATGGACCGCCTTCGCCGGCGCGTTCCAGCAATTGGTATCAGAGCCTGGATTCGTAGATTGTTGGCTCTGCCTGAAACGTATTGTTGTATGATTCAATTTTTTTTGTTGTTTCATGTATGGATTCGTTTCTGTCATTTATTATTTAAGGTTTTTATTCTATCGCAACCCTTGTGTGATTTTGTAATCGTTTTTCCCACCAGATAATAAGTGTGGGTAGTATAGGATTTTTTCATAGATCACTGTAGTAGGGTTTTGCTCGTTTATATTGTATTTTTTGATCGTGAGAATGGGCGGTGTCGATGGAAGATCTGAAAACAGTAATCTGAGTGTTTCGGGTTATGGCCTTGGACGGTGAAAACTGTTTTGGCCATAACTTTTGACTCGGGTGTCTGTTTTCAGCCCACAAGACCTTTTCGGAAACGTCTCGATGAGTGGCGAGGCCTAATTCAAAAGCCTTGATGAAGTTTTCTGCCAGTTTTTGTCGGTGGATGAGAATTCGAGGTTTTTCCATTGCGTGAGAGGCCGATGCGAGGCATCCGTCCGCGCCACTGTTTTTATCATTGTAATAGCTTATAATAGGCTGTTTTTTATAAGTTTTCAAGGGGTTGCGATAGATGTGCATTTATTTATTTTTGCCTATGTTTATCGCATCTTGTATTGTTATGGCATGCATGTATTAATTTTTGTTAATTTGCTATGCCAATGAATAATCTTCATGTTAAAATGACTAAGTGAGATAATTAAATTTTAATTAATTTATAGGCCTCCACAATTGGTCTTTAAGTAAGGTGTATGTTGCTCGTGGGACCTTGGGAGTCTTCCCCTAACGGGTGCAACATTCACGAGCTTACTAGTTAAGACTTCTAATAAAACTGTTTTAATCTTTAGATGAAGTGTGTGATCTTCCCTAACGGATGTGTCATCCATGAGTTCATCAGTAAAGAATAATTCAAGATAACTGTTGTTAAATTGTGGTCATCACTTAGATGTGAATTTGAATATAACCCCCCAACGGGGTCACTGTTCTAGTTCACATGGCCAGTTAAAGTTCGACTGTTAATTTCATTCGTCATAAGGATAAGTTGACGTGATATTGAAATTAAAGACTAAATGTCTGGTCGATGAATACATGTGTAAACGACCACCCTAACGTGGCTTACATATGTGTTTGTTGGGCTGTTGGAGGTTGTGTTGAATATTGGTTTTGAAGGTTTCCAATGTTTTATGCTTCAAACTTATGTGATTTATTGCTTGCATTTTATTTATTTCAGATACATTATGGTGACATTCAACCCACTTATGGTTATCTTAAATCAAAATAAGCTTATTGGTCAAAATTACTTGGATTGGAAAAGAAATTTGGACATTGTCCTAGTTGCTGATGAGTACAAGTTTGTGCTCGATACACCTGCTCCTACCCCTTTGGGAGCCGAATCTACTGAAGAGCAAAGGGAGGCTCATAAGAAGTGGCACAAGGCTGATGATATGGCTCGTTGTTACATTTTGGCCTCGATGTCAAATGTTTTACAACAGCAGCATCAAACTATGCCTAGTGCCGCAGCTATGATGTTGAGCCTCAAAGAGCTTTTTGGTGAGAAAGATAGGGCTGCCCGCTTTGAGGCTATGAGGAAGATCATGTCAACCTCTATGCCAGAGGGAGCGTCCGTGAGGGACCACGGTCTCAAGATGATGGAATATCTGAATGAGATTGAGGTCATCGGAGGGTTAATCGATAATGACACCAAGATCGATATGATCCTACACTCGCTCCCAAAGTCTTTTGAGAACTTCCGTGTAAACGCAATCATGAGTAAGAAGGATTATACTTTAACCGAGCTTCTTACAGAATTGGTCGCGGTGGAGGGTCTCATGGGTAAACGACCACAGGCCAATGTTACTGTTCAGGCTGGACCTTCTTCGTCTAATGGCAAGAAGAAGAAAAAGCCTTTACAGAAAAAGAGTGGTGGTGAAAGCAGTGGGAGCAAGAAACTAGCGCCTTCTGGTGGCGTGAAAAAGCCGAAGGGCAAATGTTTCAAGTGCAACAAGACGGGACATTGGAAGTCTGATTGTCCTCTCCTGAAAAAGGACAACTCTGGTACGTCTATCGCTTTAGTTGTTGAAACATGTTTTGCGGCTTGTTCTGCCTTTTCTTGGGTAGTAGATACAGGAGCCACTGACCATGTTTGTTACACCTTGCAGGGGTTTCTGCAGACAAGGGAACTGAGTGAGGGCGAGATTACTATTAGTTTGGGCAATGCTGCGATAGTATCAGTGGTTGCAGTGGGAGACGTGCACTTATGTTTTTCTAATTCTGTTTTAGTATTAAAGAACGTTTTATACGTGCCGAATTTTCGGAGAAATTTAATTTCTGTTTCGAAGTTATTTTTGGATGGATGCTCAGTTGTTTTTAATGACAATGTTGTTATTATGAGAAATGACTCTTTAATTTGTTCTGGCACGTTAGAAAACAATCTTTATACTATTACGTGTGCATATCATACTGTGACTGAAGCTCATTCATCATCATCATTAAATAAGAGAAAGGAACCTTCTAAGTTGAATCAAACATACCTTTGGCATCTAAGATTGGGTCATGTCAACCTAAGAAGGATTCAAAGACTAGTAAGTAGTGGGTTTTTGGAGTCTCTCCAAGTGGAACCATTCTCAGTCTGCGAATCCTGTTTGGAAGGCAAGATGACCTCGAGGCCTTTTAAGGCCAAGGGTAATAGGGCTAATGATGTGTTGGAATTGATTCACTCTGATTTGTATGGGCCTATGACTGTTCAAGCTAGAGGAGGCTTTGAGTACTTCGTCACTTTCATTGACGATTACTCAAGATATGGATACATCTACCTGATGCGCCACAAGTCTGAATGCTTTGGCAAGTTCAAAGAATTTAAGGCAGAAGTGGAGAACCGTCATGGTAAGAGTATCAAGTCACTGCGTTCTGATCGTGGTGGCGAGTACCTTAGCAATGAATTTAGGCAATACTTATTAGATAACGGGATTAGATCCCAGCTCTCCGCGCCTGGTACTCCGCAACAGAATGGCGTGGCTGAGAGAAGGAATAGGACTCTATTAGATATGGTGAGATCGATGATGAGTTATGCTTCATTACCTACCTCTTTTTGGGGTTATGCCTTGGAAACAGCAGCGTACCTTCTAAATTATGTACCTTCTAAAGTGGTTCCAAAAACCCCGATTGAATTGTGGTCTGGGCGAAAGCCTAGTCTAAACCACATTCGGATTTGGGGTTGTCCAGCACATGTGCTGAACAAGGAAGCTGATAAGTTGGCACCTAGAACTGAAGTACGGTTGTTTGTAGGATACCCTAAGGGAATGAGAGGTGGTTATTTTTATAGTCCTAATGATCAGAGGGTGGTGGTGAGTACCAATGCCCGATTTTTAGAAGAAGACTATATGAATGAGCATAAGTCCAATACTGAGATCATTCTAAATGAGTTGAGAGGAGACAATGGCACACCGAGTGTGGAAGGGGAAATACCACAAGAGACTGCACAACGTGGCGACTCTAATGAACCTTTGTATACATTGCCTCGTCGTAGTGCGAGGGTTGTTCGCCAACCTGATCGTTTCATGTTTGTGGGAGAGTCTATGGACTTGATTCCAAGCGATGAACATGATGATAACGACCCCTGGACATACAAAGAGGCAATCAAAGACAAAGATGCAGAGTCTTGGCACAAGTCCATGGATTCAGAAATTGAATCTATGGATGCTATGGAAGTGTATGACCTAAGTGAACTTCCCCACGACAAGAAAGCCGTTGGGTGTAAGTGGGTCTACAGACGTAAGAGAGGGTCTGATGGGCAGATTACTGCTTTTAAGGCACGGTTGGTGGCAAAGGGTTTTACCCAGAAAGAAGGAATCGACTATGACGAGACCTTCTCACCAGTAGCCATGCTAAAATCGATCCGGATTCTCTTATCCATAGCTAATCACATGAACTATGAGATTTGGCAAATGGATGTCAAGACAGCTTTCCTTAATGGAAATTTGGATAAGGACATCTATATGCAGCAACCCGAGGGTTATGTGAAGAAAGGCCAAGAGCATCTAGTCTGGAAGTTGAAAAAGTCTCTTTATGGGCTAAAACAAGCTTCCAGGTCTTGGAACATTCGTTTTGACGAGGTGATCAAATCTTTTGGATTTGAACAATGTCAAAATGAAAGTTGTGTGTACAAAAAGAGTGACGGAGACGTAGTGGTATTCTTAGTACTATACGTAGATGATATTCTTCTTATTGGCAACAATGTGAAAGTATTATCAGACGTAAAGGTGTGGCTTTCAGAACAGTTTCAAATGAAGGATATGGGAGAAGCATCGTACATTCTTGGTATTAAGGTCACTCGTGATCGAAAAAAGAGAATGTTGTGTTTATCTCAAGCGTCTTACATTGATACTGTGATCGCTCGTTTTGGCATGCAGAATTCCAAGAAGGGTGTGCTACCTTTCAGACATGGAGTCCCTCTATCTAAAGATATGTGTCCTAAGACACAGAAGAAGATAGAGGAGATGGCTAAGGTTCCTTATGCTTCGGCTGTAGGAAGCCTTATGTATGCGATGCTGTGTACGAGGCCTGATATTTGCTATGCAGTCGGCATGGTAGCAAGATATCAGTCTAACCCTGGTCAAGGACACTGGACTGCTGTTAAGCATATTCTCAAGTACTTGAAAAAGACTCGAGATTATATGCTAGTATACCAGTCAAATAGTTTGATTCCTTTGGGTTATACCGATTCAGATTTCCAAGCTGATCGAGATGAACGGAAGTCAACCTCGGGTTATGTGTTTATGCTGGGAGGCGCAGCCATATCTTGGAGAAGTGTGAAGCAGAAATGCATCGCGGACTCCACTATGGAAGCCGAGTACGTAGCTGCCTCAGAGGCTGCAAAGGAGGCTGTCTGGCTGCGTAATTTCTTTCTGGAATTAGGGGTATCTCAGAGTATGCCGATGTGTATCACTGTTTATTGTGATAACGCGGGTGCAGTGGCAAACTCGAAAGAACCTAGAGCCCATAGAGCAAGTAAACACATAGAGCGAAAGTACCACATTATACGAGATATCGTAAATCGAGGAGACGTGGTTGTAGCTAAGATTGCGTCGTTGGATAACTTGGCTGATCCTTTCACAAAGACGCTGGCAATAAAAGTCTTTGAGAAACATGTAGAGGGTCTTGGTTTACGATGTATTACAAGCTAGACTTTGAGTATAAGTGGGAGAAATGTTGATGTCTTTATGTGTGTACTAAAAGTTAAGCTTTAGTATAAGTGGGAGATTGTTAGTGTATACTGTAAAGCAAACTTTTAGTGGGCTTTTGTGACGTATATTTGATTTCCTTTTTATCTGAAATAAATGGTTTTTCACATTATCGCATTCTTTGTGATTACTTGTATGTCTGCTTATCTTGCATTGTAGACGATGTGGTGGGTTTGTAGTCACACAGAAGATCACATTGTCAGTTCCTTGTAAGATATAAAATGTATTCACAACTGAGATAGTTATGGACAAAACTATTGGTTTAAGTTGTAGTGTAAACTTGTTAGTGGTTTGTCTTGGCCATTAGTTTATACTAGTGCGCTGTGGCGTATTGAATGGATCACAGATAAGACATGTTCTTCTGTTCTGACTATTATGAAGAACTAGAAGTCTTGGTGACTTTTATGATTCTTAACCCTAAGTGTGATATTTAGATGTGTGGGGTGCTTGTTCACTACTTTGATGTACCATAGGTGAGAATCTTGTTAGATTCTTCACGCTCCGTATTTTGGGTAGTGGCATCGCTCGCATGATGTCTACTTATTGGCATTAGGGCACCGTGTCCTGTACATCCAGGCTGATGACGTCCCCTTGAGGAAACTCATAAAGGATTGTCGTACTAAACCCTGCAGGTGGATTTAATCCGTACGACAACGAGGTTGAGTGGTACTACTCAAAGGAATTATAGAGATTAATTATTTAAAGAAGTCAGAAGCTTTAATAATTAATGGACGTGCGATATCTTTAACACGAGGAATTATAAAGTCTAATAGAAGCCCTGATTCGGTTTGGGATAGGACGGGAGTGCAACATTAATTCTCTAGTGGAATGAATTAATGTTCTCGGGCCAAATTATATGTTCTGGGCTAAACATAAGAGTATTTGGGCCTGTAAGAAGCCCAAGCCCTATACCTTCTAATGGATCCCTAGTCTGGCCCATGAAACTTATGGAAATTATAAATAGGAGCCTCAATTCAGTTTTGAAACCCTAGCACACACGAAATTAAGAAAAACGGCTAGGGTTTCAAGGAGACGAAACTCAGGCACCTTCTCCACGTTTGATAGCGCGCCGTCCACCCGGTGTTCGAGCGAGGTTGGGAGACAGGCTAGAAGATCCGTAGATTGGAATCAACGTCTCGATCTTCAAGGGTAACGAATCTAAATTCTGCTTTAGATGCATGTTTAGGTTTTAATTCGTTATTTATACGTTTGGCATCCGACAACGATCCCGGTGATGGACCGCCTTCGCCGGCGCGTTCCAGCAAAGTGATGATGGCAAAGATGATCCATCAAACCCCTCCAAACCTCCTCAAGACAACCTTCCTGAACCCTCCCAGACCAACCTACCTGAACCTCCCCAACCCAACCCTTATGAATCCAACAAGTTCTCAAACCCTCTTATCACCTATCATAGAAAAGGCTCTGTATCTTCAGAGGTGTTGACCAGAGCTGGTGACACAGCCGAGGACACATCTGCCAATGAAGGTTCTTCTGAACCCAAGGCACAGCTTACAGATGTGGAGGCTCCTATCCTAGAAGCTGGTTTGGTTAAGGCCTATTCAGTGTCAGGAGAGTTGGACACTGATCAGCCCTTAATCATTCAGGATGACTCAGTGGCTGCTGAGAAAAGTACTGTGATCTCCCAACAACTGCCTCCTTTGAACCCTGTTGAGGGTGAAGGTGCTGCAGGTTTAGGAGAAGGGGTTGAAAAGGAGAAAATAGTTAAAAAAACCAGAGGGAGTTTTGGATGATAGAGAGGTAGTAATCACTAAGATTGTGAGTGTACCACCAAATGAGGGTGGAATAAGTGAGGAAGGACAGGTTATTCTTGAAGTCAAATCTGAACTTCAGGAATCCCTTGATGAAAGGAGGCCTGATCCTTTGTGTGAGGACATTATTTATGAAGGGAGACAAAAAGAAGTTGAAAATGAGAAGAAGACTGCTGATGTATCAGAGTCTTATGCAAAAAATACTGAGGGTGATGAGTGTTTATTCTCTAACCCATTTGATTTTTTTGAACTTGCAGGTATCTCTCTTGACCAAATCTTTGCAGATGAGTTCTTAACAGATGCTCCCATCCAAGTAGATTCTGGATCAGCACAAGCTCTGCTTGGGATGCAAACAGCTAAGTTGGACTCCTTGGCTCATCAAGTCCAATCAGCTCATGCTCAAACTTCTGGAGCCTTGGATGAGCAAGGTAGAACATTGGCATCTGTGGAGATGAGATTGACTGGCTCTGAAGATGTAGTGCTACCTACATTAGAAGCTAGGATAAGTGGTGTGGAGTCTGGTCTGCAAACCATCTCCACTGAAGTTCAAAAAGCCAAGTCAAGCATTGAGGCTATCTCAAAAGAGGTCAAGAAAGAATAGAAGCTGCTAAGAGACAATCATAACTCCAATGTCAAAGCACTTAGGCTGACTGTCAAGCAGGACCTTAGAAAGAAAACTATTTTACAAAAGAAAAGGGCTGAACAGATGAGGCTTGCAATGGTGAAAGTTGCCTCAGAAAAGTTTTTGTTGGTCCCTAAACGAGTAGTGAATGGGATTAAAGTCTAGAGGGGAGGGGTGAATAGACTTTAAAACTTTTTCAAGAGTTGGGAACCTCTTCTGATCTCTATGTCAGTTGGACTGCAAGTCTGCTAGTCTAGATGACTTATAGGGATCTGATAGAAGAGATTATATGCGGAATTATGGTAGGCCTTGTTTAGACTCGTTCTTTTGTTTCTTATGAAAGTGTTAACTTGTTTTTACTTAATGAAGATACACAGCTGATGCTGGTTTGAAAGTTATGGCCTTAGTTTAAGAATGTTGAGAACACAGTATGCACTATATAGAATAAATGGAAAGACAGAAATGTAAAGTGCAGAAAGGTAAATAACACCAGGTTTATAGTGGTTCGGATATACGATCCTACGTCCACTCTCACGTCCTAACGTGATGTTTAATCCCTTTAATTTACCACAAATTACAAGGGTATTGACCTTTATAGTCCCAAGGATAGGACTTTGAGATCTGAGCCGTCCTAACAGCTACGGTCTCCACAAGTGATTGTAAGCACTTGCACTTTGAGGGGTTCAAAAACTTTAACCTTTCGGTGAGGGTTTGGGGTTTTTGAAGTGTATCCAACTAATGGTTCAAGCTTATAAATTGCTTAACCACTTTTCCTAAAACAATTGATATACAATATGAACAGGTTTCAGGTTCTTATAGGTTGGATAGAAATCACTTAAGAGCTAAAAGTATTCTAAGGCTTTCTGGGCTCTTGGAGAATTCTTAGAACAGTATGACTTTAGCTTGATTGCTTGTTTTGCTTGTTGAATTCTATGTGTGATCTCATACTTGTGATTTCTCATCCTCTTCTATTTATAATGGTGATTGCTTGCAACTAGCCGTTGGAGTTGACTAGCCGTTGGGACAATCTTTCCATATTGGCTTGATTCCTTGATTCCAGCTGCTTGATTGCTCCAATCCTGGGATCATGTCAATCTTCTAAATAAGGTAGGTCTTCATTTGAATTGCAAGATGACTTTGGGAATCAGCCGAGTCCTGGAAGAGTACATATTCTTCTGATATGTACTGCTAGTCTTCTGACTACTCTTCTGGCCTTAGGTCTTCTGTCTTCTGTTATCAGTCGAGTAGCACTCGTCTGATCTGAGGGTTATTTATGCTGCTTTAGGCCATCTTCAATCTTGGACTCCATCAGATAAGTAGGTATACAAGCACCTTACTTAACTGGCCTTCAAGGATCTTCTAGTCTTCATGTCTTCTACTCTTCTCATCTTGAGGAAGCGCATGTAAGTCGGGACTGTGCCAATCAGCTGATATACATACAGTTGATTGCACAAGACTAGTCTAAGCTGTTCTATACAAGTCAGCTGATCCTATTACTTTTATAAACTCTAAGTGTTTTGGCCATCAAAACTATTCTAACATCAAGTGGGGCTTAGGGTGAATTTATATCCCAACAATTTCCCTCTTTTTGATGAAGCCAAAACTATATTTGATAAATGCTCTTAGTAAATAAGATAAGAGTTTATAAACTTCATAAAAGCTGAAGTATCTGATGAAGACAATGAGAGTTTGTCTTGAAAGCAAAGAGAACTAAACTTGATTAATATATAGAGTTTTTACAAATTACAAGTGATAGTTTCTTTAAAGCTTTGAAAGTAGTCTTCATCAGGTCTTCTGATCTTCAGATGCGGAAAGCAAGGTACAAATGAGTTCGAACTTCTTCCATGTGCTGTAGGTCTGTAACATTCTCCTCTTCATAGATCTTCTCTAGAATCCTTTTGACTTCAATCAAGTCTGTCCTTCCGGAGCTCAGAGTGGGAGGATCCCATTTAGGTTCTTCTGGAGTTAGGATTCTGCAGTTGTCAAGTTCTTTGGCTGTCTTGACTACTTCTTTCCAGAACTCTTGATCTTCAATGTTCATGAATTGATTGAACTAGAAGAATTCATCTTCATAGGTTGGGAGAGGGCCAAATTTTCTTACAATGTGGTGTTGAATTTGCCACTTCTTCTTCAGAGGGTACCACCTTGGTAGCTCATCTTGAAGGGCTAAATAATCCACATAGTTGCTATCAAACACTAGGACCTTATCTTTCTGTGCCAGAGCATTTTCTTTCAATGCTTTGTCCTTGAGAGCTTTCCTGAGTTTGGCTATCTTCCTGTCAAATTTGGCTTTGACTGCTTTCGCATCTTTTAGCTTCTTCTACTTGAGCTCTTGAGCTTCAAGCTCTTTTCTTTTCTTCAGCTCTAAAGCCTCTTTCTCTTCTGTAGTAGGCTCTGCTGGAGCTGACTTCTTGCTTGACTTCTGAGCTTGCTCATCTGCTTGTTCATCTGCCTTTCTTTTCCTTGTCATCCTCTTTTCAGGGACTTGTTCTGTAGAGGCAGTGATCTGAAGACTCTTGGCAGGAGCTTGAGTGGAAGCTTGGGTGTCTTCTTGAGCAATTTCTTTGCCTTTGCCTTGCCTGCTCTTGATTTTGCTTGATAAACCACCCAAGGTTTCATTCAGCTCATCTTGAGATACTACCATCACAGCTTGCTGTGCAGTAGCCTTCTCTAGAGCCTTTATCAATACATCTTCCCCCTTTTTGGCTTCAGCAAGTGTAGCCGCAAAAGGCTTCATGGCATTCAGAATCTCCACTTTCAGAGTCTGTTGAAGGGCCATGGCATTGACTTTGCCAACATGGGTCAGATGAGTGATGCTGTGGTCTAGAATCTGAGCATGAGAGTTGGAGGAGGAGGCAGCTTCAAGTTTAGCTGTAAGTGCTTCCAATTTGGTTGTTGTCTCCTTCAGCTGAGTCTGAAGTTTCTCATTCTCTGTTGTAACTGATTGGAGAAGAGCTCGACCTTCAGTAGCTCTTGCTTCAGCATCTTCAATTCTTTTCTTGTAGGTGTTTTCCATGCGGTTGACCTCATTAGTGTAGAGTTCAGCAAACCTGGTGGAATTGTCACCTGCCTTCTTCAGAATGCTGGTCAGATACTCACTTATCTGATTGTGAAGTGATTCTCCAAACTTGTCTTCAATGTCAATGATCTGGTCATGAAGACGAGTTCTCTGCTCCTTAACAGCCTTTTCAACATATCTTCCAAGCTGTAGGCCTAAACCTTTCTCAAAATGCAGGTCTATTGCAACCTTGACCTGTGAGCATATGTCTGCTGTATAGTCAGCTGTTGAAGTAGAAGTTGAGGCAGTACCTTGAGGCTTTGGATGAACAATCAGGGTTTTGCCTCTTTCTTCAGCTGAAAGGTACTCTTCATTGAGGAATGAGGTAGTGGCCTTAACCAGGTGGGACATGATAGTGTCTCCTTTATCAATGAAGTGAGTTAGAGTATCCTTAGGCATGAAGTGATCAGGAATAGTGATTACTTCTCTTTCAATCTCGGCTCTGTCAGCTGGTTCAGCTGAGTCTTCCGCAGGAACGGATGCAGCTGAGTCATTCACTTTTGTTGTGTCAGCTGTCTGCTGACCTGATATGCCTTCTGGGATAGAGGTATCATCAGTGGGAATTCCCAGAATCCTGTGGCATACTGCTGCAAGGGCCTCTTCTGGCAGCAGCTGAGCAAAAGATTTAACTTGAGCAACTTCTTTCTGCTCCATTTCCCAGTCGAGGAAATTAGCTTTTCCTCCCATTCCCTCCATGACCTCAATAAGATCATCCACATCATCTCTTCTGAGTTCAATCCAGGTGCAGACTCTGAGAACTTGTTCAAACTGAACTGATTCCCCATCAATACTAGGAATAGTAGACTTGAGCAGGTTTGCTATCTTCATCCTCATTATCTTCTCCCTTGTGCACATAGGATAGTGCACCATTCTATACTGAGGTTGAGAGGGGCCTGCTTCATCCAGGTCTGCTGGTGCCAAGTCTTCTGGTGCCAAGTCTTCTGGTGCAGATGGGGTAGTGAGGATAGGGGATTGAGAGATTGGAATGGTTTCCTCTGCTGTGTGAGTATCAGCAGGGATTTGGGAAGTGATATCTTCTTGATCTTCAGTGGACTGATCATCAGCAGGGTTTTGAGTCTGCTAATCTGGGACTATTTCTGCTTGAAGATCAATAGATGGTTGGACATCTGCCGTTTGAATATCAGCAGGGGTAGGCAAATGTGGCTCTGGGGTTGTTTGATGTTGAGCTTGTTCCTCTGCCGTGTGAGTATCAGCAGGGATTTGGATATCAGTGTTTGAGGGTTCAGATAGGGTTGAATCATCAGAAGGGTGGAAGGAAGTAATAGGGGCTATGCTCATGGGAGTAGGGAGCCTGGATTTCTTAGTTTTCTTAGTGAAAGAAGAATTGTTCTTCTTTCTCTTCTGACCCTTCGACAATTTAGAAGGAGTAAAAGTGAGAGAGGGATTAGAGGTACCTGCCTTCTTCAAGGGAGAGGCAGTTGGAGTGGCATCTGAATCAGATGGGGAGATGAGTCCTGATCTGATTAGAAATCGTCTATGTGCTAAGGTCTGATTGTCATCATCATCATCCTCAGCATCCTTTTCCTGAACTTCTTCTTTGGATGGCTCCTCTTCTTCTTCAGCAGAGTCATGAACAGACTCTTCTGCCTCCTTATCAACATCTTTGGAAGATGCTTCAGCCAACAGCTTCCTCTTTTCTTCTTTCAACCTTGCTGCCTCTGCAAGAGCTTCCTTTCTTAAGTAATACTTGGAGGTGTGGAAGGTCTTGTGAGGTCCCATCTTGTACTTCTTTGGGAGAATATCTGGAAGGATGATACTCAGCTTGTTGACAAAGCTGACTGTAGATGTGACCTTCCATTCTCTTGATTGAAGGTCCAAGGTAACCTTCTTGGCTTCAAGAGCAATCCTATTCAAGAATAGCCCTTGCCAATCTCAATCAATCTGATCCCATATTGCAGCCATAACTCTAACTTTTAGAGTGGTAACAGCATCATGGCTAAAAGTGTTACCAAGCAACATCTTGCCTGCAATATCCATCAAGGTTTGGAATTTAGGTTCAAGTTGGGATTTCTTGAGCCCAGAGGTATCCTCAGCCTTGACCCTTCCATCAGTAAACATCTCCATATACTCCTTTTCTCTTCCCATGATGTAGGTAGAGATATCTATCTCTCCTCTTGATAAGCCGAACAGTTCTTGGAGGATCTCCCTTGAGATCTCGACTCTGTGTCCACCCATGACACTTTCAACATGAGAATCCATCATTACTGCGTTTGCATAGAAGGTCAGCACATCTTGTTCATAGACATTTGTTGGTGCTGCTTCTAGAAAATCACGAAGGTTGAGATTGATGCAGCGAAGAAGTATCTCCTTGTTCGCAGATGTATGTTTGCCCTTGAAGAACAGAGCATTCTCAGTGAATACTTTTCCTTCCTTAGACCATTTTTGAGCATCTAAGGTGCCAGTACTCTTGGTCTTCTCGTCGTAAATTTTGATGATTCCCATTCTGGATGTTGAGTATTGAAAGTAGGAATGCTTTTGAAAGAATATTTCAGGACGAGAGAGATTTGAGAGTAATTGAGTATTGTGAGCGAAAGGTGTTTGGAAGAGGTTTAAGGGTTGTATATATACTCCAGCAGAAACTTGATCTAACGGTCAGATTAGATTTTAATGTGGAGTAGTGCCCAAGATTTTCCTTCTTTGAATCCGGGCCATTCCTTAAATTTGCCGGCTGAATTTACCATTTGGCAACTGTTGACTTGCTGGCAATATGGTAATCAAGTATTAATGACATCATACCAAAAATAGCCGTTGTGACTAATTTTGTGGCAAGAATTGATCATCAAGGCCGTTTTCTATAAGTGAATTGCATTCCTTATATAGGCCAATTTCTTTAATTACATTCATGAATGAATCTAGAATGAATTACATTATCAAAGATAGTCATTATACTCTAAAATAAGGTCTTCTTATCAGCAGAGTGAAGTCTTCTGATTTCAACGAAATGTCTGCTGATTTTTCTTGAAAGTCTTCTGGTCAGCTGAGTTGGTCTTCTGATCAGCTGAGTAGAGGGTAGGTGTTTGCTGTAATGATCCAACCTGGATGGATCCTTCCAGCTTTATTGTGAGTGATGATCCAACCTAGTTTGATGGATCTTTCAGATCCTTCTTTAAACCAAGTGGGACTAGCCTAGATGAAATCCCACTGGCTTAACTGCTCCTCACCATCGGATGTTCCTCATCATCAGATGGGATGTAGCATCTAATGTGTCCTTGTTGAATTTCTTCGCTTCTTTTGAAAGAGAAGGAAAGTTGGAAGAGGCTTCAATGGAGTGTGAGGAGAGGGCCATGGACTTGGTCTTCTTGACACCTTTTGACAAAGTGGTCTTTGATAGCAAGCTCTCAATGTAGAACTTCCCCCTGGAGAAGAAGCTCTGCTTGCTGGCTACTTTGTCCTCTACATCTCTTCTTCCTTTAGTTTTCAACAAGAACGTCTCTTCTTTCTTTAGTTTTCATAGGCATACTTATGTTGGATAACCCAAGTATGCTGATCTGCATCATGTTCTTCTTCTGGACAAATCTTCATCTCCTTTACCCAAGACTTTGGTTGAGGGATGATCTCCATTCCATCTCTTCTCTCGATTATCTCCATACCTGAAACAAGAATAATAGTTAGTGATTTGTGTTCTTAGGTGTTCTCATAACTTCCTCCTTTTATAGAGGTAGAAATGAGGTAATGGAGCGTAAGATGACAAAAACTATAGAGTTGATAGGTCTGAATTTCTGAAAAGCTATTTCTTAAGATCAACAATGAGATTCTTGATCTAAGGGTTTACATTTAAAGAGGTTCAGACTCTATCTTATGGAATGCAGAATTTATAAATTTTTGAACAAGAGTTATTTGGAGTCCGTACAGTACATGTATACTGTTGAGTCGGTGAGGATGGTGTATTAATCCAACCAAGTATGACTCACTAATATACTGTATGCTTGTATAGTGATGAAGTATTTTATGAAGAATAGTTTATTACTATACATAGATATACATTGCTTAAGTATAGATTACCAATTAACTCTATTCAAGTCTTCTGAATGTAAGTATATAATGCAATGCAGATTATAGAGTATTTCATCAAGGTTTCTTAAGGTATCATTGATTCCCCCTTGATTAGATGACTCTATGTTTTCCCTCAGCTTTATTTGTCTTCATCGGGAAAAACTTACCTGAAGATGAGGGTGTCTATTCACCTCATCTGATCCTCCTAGTCTGCTGCAATTGAATCAGCTGATGCCTTCAGCTGATCTTGAGTTCTTCATGAGCTTGGATCCAAGAGTCCTAAACTATAGCATAGGGTCTTGAATCTTTCTTCAGCTAGGGGCTTAGTCAAGATGTCTGCTCTTTGGATATCTGTGTGAATTTTCTCCATCTTGATGTCCTTCTTTTCAAGGTGGTCTCTTATAAAATGGTGTCGAATGTCGACATGCTTGCATCTTGTGTGAAGGACTGGATTTTGAGTGATTGCAATGGCACTGCTGCTGTCACAGTAGATAGGAACTTCTCTTGCCTCTACATTGTAATCCTTGAGTTGTTGAACTAGCTAGAGCAGCTGACTACAACAACTTCCAGCTGCCATATATTCTGCTTCAGTGGTGGAGGTTGCAACTGAAGTTTGCTTCTTTGAGAACCATGATATCAACTTGTTGCCTAGGAATTGACAGGTTCCAGATGTGGACTTCCTATCAATTCTACAACCTCCATATTCTGAGTCAGAATAACCACTCAACTCTAGATTGTCATCAGCAGGGTACCATAGTCCTAGATTGACTGTTCCTTTTAGGTACTTGAGAATTTTCCTTGCTGCTTCTAGATGACTCTGCTTTAGGTTTGCTTGAAACCTAGCACATACTCCTACAGCAAATGTTATGTCTGGTCTGCTAGCTGTAAGATATAGTAGAGATCCAATAAGTGCCCTATATTCAGCTTGATCAACTGCCTTTCCAGACTCATCTGGTTCCATCTTGAAAGATGTCATCATTGGAATTCTTGCAGTCTTGCTTTGTAGAGCTTTGAATCTTTCTAATAAACTTTTGGTGTATTTGGACTGATTGATGAAGATCCCTTCTAGACTCTGTTTGACTTGGAGTCCTAAGAAATAATTCATCTCACCCATCATACTCATTTCGAATTTTCCTTGCATAAGTTCAGAGAACTTCTTGCACATATCTTGATTGGGTGATCCAAATATAATGTCATCTACATATATTTGCACCATTAGAATGTCTTCTCCTTCTTGTATTCTGAAAAGTGTTATGTCAACATTGCCTTTTGTGTAACCATTGTCAAGTAGGAATTGTGACAATGTGTCATACCAGGCTCTGGGAGCTTGCTTTAGACCATAGAGAGCCTTCTTCAGACGATATACTTGATCTCCTTTTTCAAATCCTGGAGGCTGCTCTACATACACTTCTTCTACCAGAATACCATTCAGAAAATCACTCTTGACATCCATTTGATATACCTTGAAGCCCATATATGATGCATAAGCTAGAAATAGTCGAATGGCTTCTAATCTGGCTACTGGAGCAAAGGTTTCATCATAGTCAATTCCTTCAGATTGTGAGTATCCTTTTGCAACTAGCCTTGCTTTATTTCTAGTTATCACATCATTTTTGTCCTTTTTATTCTTGAATACCCACTTTGTTCCTACTACATTGTGGTTTTCAGGACGATCTACCAATTCCCATACTTCATTTCTTTCGAATTGGTTTAATTCTTCTTGCATAGCAATGATCCAATTGCTATCTGTCATTGCTTCTTCTATGTCACTTGGTTCAATGTTGGACAAGAAAGCACACCAGCAAAACATAGATGATTGGGGGTTCTGATTCAGTTGTCTTCTGGTCTTGACACCTGAGTCTGCTCCTCCTAAGATGAGGTTTGATGGATGGTTGTTTCTCCATGTATGTATCACAGGAGTATCTGCATTAGATGAGCTTGGATTCTCATCTGTTCTAGTGCCATCAGGAGGGTTGACTTGATTAGGTCGATCATCATCTGTATCTTGTGTGTCAAAGAGATCATTCCCCCTTGCATTTGGGATTGTTGCATCTTGATTATGGACAGCTTGCTCAGCTTGAGTTTGAGATCTAGTGACTGGTCTGTGTGGTTTATCCTCCTCTGGTTCTTCAGAAAATGGTTCATTGACTTCAATAAACTCATCAGACCTGGTCTTGATCACTAGTTTCTTCATCTGATCTGCAGCTGAGTCTGTTTCTACTGCACTCTTTTCACAAGATTCATCAAAAACAACATGAGGTGTTTCTTCCACAAGAAGGGTTCGTTTGTTGAATACTCTAAATTCTTTGCTAGTTGAGGAGTATCCCAAGAATATCCCCTCATCTGCTTTGGCATCAAAAGCATTCAACTTACTTTTCCCATTGTTGTGAATGAAACACTTACAACCAAATATATGAAAGTAAGATACTCTAGGTTTTCTTCCTTTCCACAGTTCATATGGGGTTTTCTCATGGATTTTGTGAATACCTGACCTGTTTTGAGTGTGACAAGTTGTGTTGATAGCTTCTGCCCAAAGCTTCTTAGGAGTGGAGAATTCAGCAAGGAGTGTTCTTGCAGCTTTTTTGAGCGTTCTGACTCTTCTTTCAGCTACACCATTCTGTTGTGGTGTTCTTGCTGTACTTGTCTCATGCTGAATACCATTAGAAGTACAATAGGCAATAATATAAGAGTTAATAAATTCAGTGCCTTTGTCACTTCTGATTTTCACAATTGGTTCTCCTTTCTCTACTTAGATCCTCTTTAATAGTTCAGGAAGTTTCTGCTGAGTTTCACTCTTCTTGTATAGGAAGACAACCCAAGTAAACTTGGAGTAGTCATCTAGTACAATGAGAGTATACTTCCTCCCTGTAAGTGTAGTTGGAGTGACTGGTCCAAATAGATCCATGTGAAGCAATTCAAGAGCTCTGCTGGTTGATGCTGTCTTCTTGGTTTTGAAGGAGACCTTTGTTTGCTTTCCTTGTTGACATGCATCACAGACCTGATCTTTACAGTAGAGTTCATTAGGCAGACCATCAACTAAGGATTCCCTTGCTAGCTTGTTCATAGTCTTAAAGTTCAGATGACTAAGACGTTTGTGCCATAGCCAGCTGACATCTTTAGGGCTCTTCACAAGCAGACATGTATCCTTAGGACAGCTGTTCCAATTTGCAAGATACATACTTCCTTTTCTAGTTCCTGTTAGAAGGTTTTGTTTTGTTCTTTTATCACTTATGAGACACTCATTTTTAGAGAATTTTACTGAGTAACCGGTGTCACAAAAATGAGAAACAGATAATAAATTAAACTTTAAACCTTCTACATATGATACATCATGTACCTCAATGTCACCATTTTGAAGGGTGCCATATCCTTTTGTGTTACCGTGCGCGTTATCACCAAAGAAGACTTTTGGACCTTTCTTTTCTGTGTAGTTGGTCAGCAGGTCTTTGGTTCCAGTCATATGGGTTGAGCATCCACTATCTATGTACCATATTTCTCCTGCTAGACCTCCATTTTTGTATAGGTCCCTCATTTCCTGCAAGAAAGGTTAAGTCTTAGGTACCCATTTTTTCTTGGGTCCTTGGGTGTTAGTACTACCCTTGGGAACCCACATATACATTGGTCGTTTGAACAACCTTGAGCACTTGAGTTGTTTCCCTCGGGCATCACAGAACCAAATCTTATCAGTTAACACCTTGGACTGATCTGATTTGTTGTTTGTGTCAGCTAAGTAATAGTCAAATGGTTTCCCTTTATAGGAGTGCACATACATTATCTTTTGACTAGTTACATTCGGCCTGGGTGCATTAGCTGGTCGATGCACACGATTATATGGACCATACTCCTCTGTTCTCACAATATCATAAGAGATAGGGGGTGCAAAGAGAACAGATTTGTGTGAAGAAGATTTCTTCTTCTTGGCTGGAGCAGCATACAGCTGAGACTGTCTCAGACGAGATGGTCTAGGCTGTTTGCTGTTCCTCTGTACAGGTTTGGGGTTAACTTTTCTTTTACCATTTTATGTGTTGGAATAGTTAGCCTTAGTTGGTACAGATGCCTTTTGGTTCATACTACCCCCAGCTGGAGAGGATGTTGATGGATTAAGTTCATAGCCTAAACCCATCTTATTGCCATTTGATCTATAATATTCAGAGATACTTTCAATAGTAGTCGAAGCTTTATTGAACTCTGATATCTTTTGATTTAGGAATTCCTTCTCCTTTTCTAAGAGCTTGTGTGCTTGGAAGAGATCATCGAATTTAGATTGTAGTATACGAAATTCCTTGGTTTCTAAGGCTTGAGTTTCTAAAATCCCCTCATACAACTGAGTTGTTATGGTATTTTCTTCTTAAGAAGTTCCACTTCTCTGGTCAACCTTTCATTCATGGTGACTAACTCAGGGGTGTTATCAAACTTAACCTTTTTCAACCTAGCAATTTCTTTCCTTAAATCCTTATTCTCCTCTTCCACTTCTATAAAAGCTCTAGTGGCAATATCCAGATCACCTTTTACCTTTCTTAACGATTGATAATAGGTGTCTTCTGATTCGCCTTCAGATGAATTTATGTCATCTGTTTGTGAGAAAATAGGTGAATGGAAAGTAGTAGTGTAGGAATTTACCTCATTTTCTCCTATGGCCATCATAGCTAGATCATCTGAATCATCTGAGTAGATTTGACAGTCTGGTGATGTAGGAAGTTCATCACTTTGATATTCAGATTCTTCAGTCACCATTGCTTGCTTGTCTGAAGTTCTTCTTCTTGGCCTTCTTTCTTCTTTGTCATCCAGCTCAGGGCATTCATAGACATAATGTCCTGGTTTGCGACAATTGAAGCATGCTCCAGATTTTTGATTTGAACTGCCTTTCCTTGGAGGAGTGGCATCTCTTCTTCTGGAGCCTCGGCTGTCAGATGACTCCATATCCTTTCTAGGATACCTTTTTGGTGTTCTTTCTCTGGAGCCTCTAGAAGGTGAGCTGGCTCTTCTATCTTTGTAGTTTCTATAGAATTTTCTATATTTGTTGTTGAGAGTGTTCATCCTTTCGAATCTTTTGATCATAAGGGCCATTTGCTCTTTCAGACTCATGTCTGATCCTTCAAAGTCTTTTGTTTTCAGAGAAGTCTTGCTAGATGAGGTGCTTGCAGCTTTTGTATTTGCTGCCTTGAAAGCTACAGTCTTGGAAGTAGATGGAGTTGCAGTAGGTTCATCACTTCCTAAGTTTTCTTCTCTTTCAAGATCATATTCATGAGCTTTTAGGTTCTGAAATAGAGTCTGTGCAGACCATTCCTTGATATCTTGAGTATCTTTGATGATGGTCTTCTTGAGTCTCCATTTCTTGGTTAGAGAGTCTAAGATCTTTAGATTTTTCTCTCTATTTGTATATTTCTTTCCCAGAGATTCTATCTCATTGATGATCTTGGTAAATCTATTGTCTAGTTGATCAATAGACTCTTCTGGTTGCATCTTGAAGTGTTCAAACTTCTTGACTGCTGTTGTCAGCTTGCTCTCCTTGATCAGCTCAGTTCCTTCACATAGGAGTGCTAAAGCATCCCACATATCCTTAGCTGTTTCACAATTGATTACTTTTGCAATGTGTTGGTCCTAGGTGGAGTATAACACAAGTGTATGGGGGGGGGAATGCACTTGTGTATGCAAATTCTTTTTATTTTTTACAAACTGGTTTTATCAGGCAAGTTGTCTCACAACTGGCCTGAGTGTGAACTTTGATAGATACTTGTCCTACTGATTACTATTGAGTGATCATTTGGCTAAATATCTAAAAGAGTTGCTAAGTGCGGAATGTGGTTGGCCTTTGACTAAAGAAATACTCCAAGTTAATTTCTGAAAAATACAGGTTATCAGGGACTTTGTCCAAAACAGATTTTCTTACTTACTGAGTTATGTTCCTTTAAAATATGTTTGAATGTAAGTGAAATTAAGAATGCAGTAAGTAAATGGCACACAAGTTTATAGTGGTTCAGAGACTCAAGCTCCTACATCCACTTTCCCTGATTGAACAGGATAATTCCTTCTCAATGGAATTAGCTTGTTTTATAATGCCAAGGTGCACTTGATCAACAACACTCTCTTAGTGTTTTGATCCCTAGGATAACTTGAGTCCTAGTGCTCAATCTCTCTGAGTTAAGACTGTGTTCCACACTAACAGTCCTTAACTCCTCACTTCTACAACAAACTCTTTCTTCACTAAATGAGATAAGGGTTTGAGGTTTGGTTCCAACTAGTAGAGATATCCTTTACAATAAGAACAGTGTAAAGGCTTAGGATATCTCAATGCTAAGCAAAGATTGGCTTAGCTAAAAGAAGTGATTCAGGAAACTTGGGATTCTAGAGAACAGCTTGGTTTCCTTTGAAAGCTTGATGATAGTTTGATAGCTTGTAGTTGGATACTGAATCCCTTTGATCACTTCTGTATTTATAGGCAAATTTGAGCAGCTAACCGTTGGAGGGATAGCATTTCAAACTTGTCTATTTGCAGCACCATTGAAACGGCTATGAAGCTTGGCATCCTTTTATCCACTGTGTAAAAGGGCTCTTCAATGGTTGCTTGAATGAATGTGTTGACTTCTGACAAATGCGGCTGAGAAGACTTGTGTCAGTTTCCAATTTTGCACATTGTCCTAGGTTGATTTGTGGCAAACTCTATACACAGCCAACGGTCAGATGGGACAAGCTCCCTGAACATTCCTGCTGTAGTTTAGAATGTTCCAGCATTCATTCAATGTTTCACTCTTTAATGCTCTAAGTCTTCAATGCTTGTTTCAGGCATGATTGGCAATAAATGCTTCATTGAATGTGTCTTTTGCATTCAATGCTTTTGATCATTTGTACTTCAACTGTCTTGATCTTTTGCATTTATGAACACAGCTTTATTGTTCTTGATTTCTTCAGCTCAGTTGTCCATTTGATCAGCTTGTCTTGAATGGATCAGCAACTTTGTCCTATAGACCTATCAAGCTGCCTAACATTCCAGCTTTGGACAACTATCCTGATCACTAAAATCTCATAACATTTCTGAGATTTTTACTTAAGCATTCTACATACTAAAGTGCACTGAGACAGCTTGCCTGAACTTGACTTGAGCATTTCTCAACTAATCTGATCATCATCAATCAGGGGGTTTTGGTATCTAATTCAAAATCATTTTATTCCCAACAATTTCCCCCTTTTTGATGATGCCAAAACCTATTACAAAGGAACCTTGACTTATATTATACATTACCTTCAGGGAGAGTGAACTGGTCAACTTGCCTGAAAGAAACTGTTAGCACAATAAATCAAGTAAGATATGTCATGATAGGTTAGTTGAGATAATGAGTTGTTATCTCTTGATAAAAGCATAGTGATCCTTTTATATAAGTGATAAACCATTACAGAGCTGAAAATCAAAAAGAACTCACTAGTCTAGAATAGCAAAATAACAACAGAAATTATATCAGCAGAATAGGGAAAAAAATGAACTTATCCTTCACAGAGTTCCATCATCTTGAGGAGCAATGACATACTGAGCCCATACTCTCTTCTTCAGTTCCCAGATTTCTTTGTTGGTTCCTCTAGGGCCAGGCTTCAGCTTCTCCATCTTCATGATGTTGATGAATTCTTCAAGTATCTTTCCCTCATCAATTAAGTTCCCATTGAACTTGGGAGGCATGTACTGAATAGGACCAGGGGCCTTGAATTCAATTCTTGCCATCTCAGCTGCTGCAAATAGCTTTTGGTAGAGGTCCCTGTGGTTCTCAAACATAAACTGGACAAAGACTTCATCCACACTCTCTCCAAGCCACTTTCCAATGACATAAAAGTCATATACAAAACTTCTCTTGGCCTCCTCCCATGCATCATTCAGTGAGATTGGAACCCACTTATCATGGTGAGGGTACTGAGTGTCCCATCTTTGCAGCATTTGAGGTTTGAGTCTTCTGTAAGAAGCCCTTCTTCTTGGAGCTTTGAAGTTTGCCCTTCTTCCATCTCTTGCTTTGTTGGCCTCAACCAACTGATCCATTATTTCTTTAGCTCTTAGAAGAGCTAGCTTCTCCTGAGTTTCTGGATCTTTCCCAAATCCTTCTTCAAACAACTTAGAAGGATCATCAGCAAGCTTGGGCACAACCACGTCAGGCTCTCTGTCCTGTACTTCCTCTTCAACATTTTCTTCTTCAATGGCAGGCATCTTGGCTGCTTTCTTCAATCTCTTTGATTGCCTCACTGGAGTTGATTCTTCAGATTGAAATTCTGAAGGCAAAGTCAGGCTGGTTGGGAATTCATTGAAGGCTTCCAATTCCTTCTTCTTTCTTTCAGATGACCTTGTCACCTTCCCCCTTACTTCAGCAACCTTTTCTTTGGGGTCAAGTCCAGCTGACTCACCACCAGGCCTTTGTTGCCTCCTTGCCTGACTCTCCATTGCAGACATCATGGACTCTTTAACAGCAATTTGAATCTGCTCTTCTTCAGTCAAATTCTCAATATTCATTGGGCCTTTTCCTTTCCCAATGTCTTCTACTGCCTCCTCCTCACTTTCAGGAACCTTCTCCTTTCCCTTGGATTCACCAATCACCAAGGTTCCCTTTGCCCTTGCTCTCTCTCTTTCCCCCTTTTTGGCATTATCAAAACACTGGGGCTTCAAGTCACTTATAGTGACAGAGAGATGTGAGTGAGCATGAGTGAGGGACTTCAACTCCTGCAGTAGGTAAACATTCTCATCATGAATGTTTTGCATTTTATCATCTGCCATGCTCAAAAAAGTGTGAACTAGCTTCATCTTTTGAGTAACAATTGCATCCAATGTGGCTTTCAGTGATTGATCAAGTTTGGCCTGAAGTTGTTCAGTGAGATTGGCCACAACTTGATCAGACACTTTGGCCATGAGTTCAACAGTGAACTTTTCAGCAGCCTCTTTCACCATTGCAGCTTTTAATTCTTCTGCCTTCTTCCTCTGAGCTGCTGTCCTTTGCCTTAGAGCATCCTGGATTGTCTTTCTCAAAGCTTTCACATTATGCTTGTGCATATCTTTGAGACCCTTCTGCTCTTTCTTCACAGATCTTGTGAATTTTACCATAGCATCCTTGGCCTTTGTCACTTCAGTTGAAACTGTTTGCAGTCCAGTTTCAACTCCACATATTCTTGCATCCAATGTGGGCAAAATTACCTCTTCTGAGCCAGTTAGTCTCATCTCCACAGAGGCTAAAGTCTTTCCTTGGCCATCAAGAGTATCAATAGTTGCTGCATGTGCCTTACCAACCTCCTTGACCAGTGTGTCCAACTTCTCTGACTGTTCTCCAATAATGGAAGCAGTCTGAGTAGCAATCTGAAAGTTAGCCTCAGTTGTGTTGGCTTGCTCAAAGTAAATCTGGTTCAGTGTGGACACATTTGCTGAGACTGCTTCAAGGTCAGTGTCAGCATCAACTGGTATATCTGTCAGGGAGGCATCTGCAAAAATTTGCTCAATTGTGACAGCAACAGAATCTGCAAAACTAAGAGTGTTAGTAAAATCTCCCTCAACACCCTCATTCTTTTTATCTCCCATAGGGCCTGATACATCAGCACCCTCTCTCTCTTTTTCAACTAAATTATTTTCTTCACTTTCAACAGATAATCTCACATTCTTTGGAGAATCAGGCCTCCTTTCACCAAGGGATTCATCAAGTTCAGATTTGACTTGAAGAATAGCCTGACTCTCATATTGGGCTGCACCCAACATTTCTACTTCATCTCCCTCTATGATTGGTGCACTCAGGGAACCTGTAATCACACAATCCTCACCATCATCTCCCTCTGAGTTTTTACCACTATCAGCCTTTTCAACTCCTTCCATTCCTAAACCTGACACCTCTATATCCTCAACAGGATCCACAGAGGGCAGTTGTTGGGAGATCACAGTGCTTGGGCATCCCAAGGCCACTGAGTCATCCTGAATGACTAAAGGCTGGTCAATGTCCAACTGACCTGACATTGATGAGGCTTTAGCCAAACCAGCTTCTCCCATGGAAGTCTCAACATTGTCAAGTTGTGCCTCAGGTTCAAAAGAACCATCCTTGGCCAATGCATCTTGGACTGAGTCACCATCTTTGGTCAACTCCTCTGAATGATCAGAGTCCTTTTCAGAATGATAAGTCAAGTAATGTACCTGAGCAGAGTTGAGGCCTGGAGGGTTAGGATTGGTGTTATCATCATCATCATCATCATCATCAGATGGACTATCAGGGTGCCTGAGTCCTTGTGCAATTCTTTCTTTCTCAGCTTGCACCTTCTCAGAGACAATTGTGCAAAACAGGGCCTTAGTGGTTAACACACTGGATTTCTTCACATTTGCAAAGTTTAAGAGCCTGTTCTCTTCAACTTGCCACCAGCTTACCCCTTTGTCCTGAATAGCTTGAGCTATTTCCACCATAGTTCTATCCTTGATCTCAACAAGAGCTCTGAGATCATAGAACTGTTGCTGCAGTCTAGGATAGTCCTTCAACCCTGGGTATAGTGCATCCACATTAGCCTTGGCAATCTGCCTTAGCATCCCCTCATAAGTGTATTCTTCACCACTTTCATCTTCAGAGGAGTTGGCTTGGGATTAAGGAGGATTGGATTGGGAGTCAGGTAGGTTGGGTTCAGAAGGGTTAGAGCTTAAAGCAAGTTGGGATTCAGGTGCTTTTGAGAGCAATGTGCCTGAAGAGGTAATTGGAATGGCTGGAATGGGTGGGAGAGCAACTTGATCACCTTCTTGAAGAACAGTTTCAAGAAGTTTGGTATAGGA
Source organism: Galeopsis tetrahit (assembly GCA_963675135.1). Taxonomy (NCBI): domain Eukaryota; kingdom Viridiplantae; phylum Streptophyta; class Magnoliopsida; order Lamiales; family Lamiaceae; genus Galeopsis; species Galeopsis tetrahit. The sequence continues at coordinate 35,243,696 of OY776127.1, forward strand.
AAGAAGTCTTGGATCAAGTGGGGAAAAAGGTCTATCCTCAAGATTAACCAAATCTGCCAGCACATCAATACCTGATCTATCAGGGGCACCTTCAGGGGAGTAAACTTTCTTGGCAATGATTGGGGCATCCTCAGGAGTCTTGCACTCCTCTTCTTCATGCCTTGATGGGGATATTCTTTCTGATTGAATATCAGGAGAGTTGGCTTCAGGGCTGTTGGGCTTTGATTTGGATTTGGAGTTAGATCTGCTAGCTTGCCTGATCTCCTTGAAGAATTCTTTCTTCTTTTTCTCCTCTTCCATCAATCTTTGCTTCTCAGAAGTTTTAATTATTCTTTTCCTTCTTTCAGATCTTGTTGGCTGGTCAAGATCTCTGAATTCTGTTACACTTTCAGGCTGTAAGGGGACAACCTCTCTGACTTCTTCACCTTCTTCAGGGGGGTTGACTCCTTCTTCAGCAACCTTCTCAATCTCTTCAGAAGTGGCTCCTCCACTTCTTGACTGGCTTTCAGGGGAAGATTCACTCAGAATCTTCTTCATCTTCTTAATTTTTGGCTAAGATTTTTATGGTTGAGCTTTCCTCTTTCTTGGAGAGGCTCTGGTTGCTGGAACAACTGTGATAGCTTTCTTAGAAGCTGCATCCTGCTTCCTTTTCTCTGTCTTAGAAGACAGCTTCCTAAACATCACCTTTTGAGCTGGAAAAGGCTTTAGCTTAGCTTGGAGGTGGGTGTAATGTGCAAATCTTTCTAAGAGCAGGCTTGCTCTTGTGCAGAATTGAAGTCTCCCATCAACTACCACCTTGTGGTGCTTCACCTCCTTGAACTTAAACTTTTCATTCATCATCTTGTCTAGAATGAAATTCTTCCAGTTGAATTTGACTCTCTTCTCAGCAGAGTCAATCACAGCAGCCATCACTCTCAATTTTAGCATGCTTATTTGTTCAACACTCCCAGAGTGACTTAACAGACTTTTTACCACACAATCAAACAAGTGTCTAAACACTGGCTTTAAAGTGTTTTTGTTTTGAGCACTTACAACCTTTTTAGGTTCTATCATCCAAGAGTAATAGAACTCCTGATCATCCTCTTCTTTGTACATTTCTGGATTCAGGCCTTCTGAAGGTAGCCCAAAGCTAGCATCCAGATCCTCTGCAGTGAAGATGATGGTGTGTTGGCTTTCTTCTTCTTCATCTTCCTCTGCATATGTGAGCTTGGTGCACACATCCCCCTTCTTGCCCTTCCACCTGAGATAGGCAAAGAATTCTGCCATGAATGGATTCAGGCAGGAATCAGGCTTGGTGCCTAGAAATTTCTCTAGCCCTGCCTCCTTTAGCCAATGGAGGACTTGATGGACTTCTGAGTCAGGACTATCAAAGGCCACCAGTTTTTCAAACCAAAGGGAATTTGGGTTACTGAGATAAGAGAAATCAATGTCCAAGGAGGAATCATTGAAATCTACAAGTTCTTCTCTCTTGAGTTTTGGAGCCATGGATAGATTTGAGAGACAGAAAGTTTTGGAGAAAAGTTGCAGGTTTAGAGGTTTTGAGAATTCAAAGGTTTGGGAAATATGAGTGCGTGAGGAGGACAGTGAAAATTGAGGAGTTTATATATGGATGGAATTTATTAACCGTTGGTTAATGGAATATAACAGTGGGTAATTTTGAAAAACCGTTTGGATATAGTGGGGTAGTGGGCTTTCAATGGTTCGATGGAGTTTTGAATGCAAATCAATGGTCTTGATGGTGGCTCAAGAATTCATGCAATCTTATTTAAGATTTTGCATTTAATGCTGATTTGCTGTTTTGGGGGCAAAGATCTTCATAGTACACGCCATCCTAAAAATGGCCTACTCTAGGATCAAGAATTCTTTTAAATGTCTAATCAATGCCAAAAATAGCAAAAATTATATAATTAACTCGGACAAACATCCTGAGATGTGCTTTGATTTCTGTGAAGGTCAAACTGCCTGATTAGCTTGCCTGAGTGGGTCCCAACATTGCTGACTAAGGCCCACTTGGACAAGGCTCCTGACCAACATTGCTGAACATCATAAGGACAACTTTGCTGAGTTTCCCTGTTTGGCTGACTGCTTCAGTGAGGTTGGTCAACTTTGCTGAAATTCATTTTTAATGAATTTCCCCCTTCTTATGAGCTTCCTCCCTTCATTCCTCCATCTTGCCTGGATCAAGTAATCCCAATTCAGCTGATAATTCTAAGAACCTTGCTTCAGCCAATGGTTTAGTCAAGATATCAGCTTTTTGCTTATCAGTGTGGATTTTGACAAGCTTGATATCTTTCTTTTCCACATGATCCCTTATGAAGTGATGCTTTATATCCACATGCTTGCATCTGGTGTGGAGCACTGGATTCTGTGAGATAGCAATTGCACTATTGTTGTCACAGAATATTGGCACTTCATTTGAGATTACTTTGTAATCTCTCAATTGTTGCCTGAGCCAAAGTATCTGAGCACAGCAACTTTCAGCTGCTACATACTCAGCTTCAGTTGTTGAAGTTGCAACTGTATTTTGCTTCTTGGAAAACCATGAGATAAGCTTGCTGCCCAAGAATTGACAAGTTCCAGAGGTGGATTTTCTGTCAATTCTACATCCTCCATAGTCTGCATCTGAATATCCAGTGAGCTCAATGTTGTCATCAGCTGGATACCATAATCCAAGATTCTCAGATCCCTTGAGATATCTTAGAATTCTCTTGGCAGCATCAAGATGGCTCTTCTTGGGATTAGCTTGAAATCTTGCACATACTCCAACTGCAAATGTGATATCAGGCCTGCTTGCAGTGAGATATAGCAAGGATCCTATGATTCCCCTGTAATTAGTGGAGTTTGTTGACTCTCCACTTTCATCAGGATCCATTTTCCAGTTAGTATTCATAGGAATTCTGACTGGCTTGCTTGTAGCACATCCAAATTTCTTGATCATGTCCCTTGTATACTTGGCCTGATTGATGAATATTCCCTTCTTTGATTGAGTGACTTGAAGTCCTAAGAAGAAATTCATCAATCCCATCATGGACATCTCAAATTTGCTTTGCATGAGTTTGGAGAACTTCTCACATAACTTCTCATTTGGAGATCCAAATATAATGTCATCCACATAGATTTGGACTAACAGAATATCATCTCCTTCACAGATTCTGAACAAGGTTCTGTCAACAGTGCCTTTGACAAAACCATGATCTAGAAGAAACTGTGATAAAGTGTCATACCAAGCTCTTGGAGCTTGCTTTAAGCCATAGAGAGCTTTCTTCAATCTGTACACCTTGTCTCCTTCTTCAAATCCTGGGGGCTGTTCAACATATACTTCTTCTTTGAGCACCCCATTGAGAAATGCACTCTTCACATCCATTTGATACACCTTGAATCTCATGTGAGCTGCATATGCTAGGAAGAGTCTGATTGCCTCAAATCTGGCCACTGGAGCAAAAGTCTCATCATAATCAATCCCTTCAGATTGACAATATCCTTTGGCCACCAGTCTTGCTTTGTTTCTCACAATGATGTCATTTTCATTTTTCTTATTTTTGAACACCCATTTAGTTACAATGACATCTTGATGAGTTGGCCTGTCTACCAGCTCCCAAACTTCATTTCTGGTAAACTGATTCAGCTCTTCTTGCATGGCTATGATCCAGTTGGTGTCTTGTAGTGCTTCCTCAATGTCCTTAGGTTCCTGTTCTGAAATAAAACAACAAAACAGAGCACTTTCTCCATGAAATCTTCTAGTTTTGATCCCTTCACTTGGATTACCAAGTATCAGGCTAGATGGGTGGTCTTGCAACCAAGTCCTTCTAGACCTGATCCTTTCAGGAGGATTGTCCTCATCTGAAGTTGGATCACTAGTTTCATTAAATTCAGGAAAGTTAATTGAAGGATCAAGTTCAGGATCATATTCAGGGGTGTTGTCCTCATTGTCAAATAAGTTGACATTTTCATTGGTTCCCCCTTGAATAGTGGATCCATTAACTACCTCAGCATTGCCTGCTTCTTCATTGGTAGTTGTTACCTGGTTTTGAACTGGGATGGGGTCAGTCAGTTCAATTTCTCCTTCAGGTTGGTTGTCTACTGGTTGATTGCTATCAGGTAGGTTGTCCAGTTTTTGATTTTCATGAAGTTCAGGCTGGGCAACATCCACAAACACTGTTTCCTTGCTTTGAAGCCTTAATCTGGTTGTTCTTTGTGTTATCTCATCAATATTCAGGTTTCTATCCCTGAACTCATTAATAGATTCATCAAACACAACATGAGGCGTTTCTTCCACAATAAGAGTTTTGCAATTGTAAACTCTGTAAGCCTTGTTGATTTGTGAATATCCAACAAATATTCCTTCATCAGCTTTGCTATCAAAAGCTTTCAATTGCTCTTTCCCATTATTATGGATGAAACACTTACAACCAAATATGTGAAAATAGGCAACAGTGGGCAATCTACCTTTCCATATTTGATATGGGGTTTTACCTTGTCCTTTGGTGATTAAGGACCTGTTTTGAGTGTGACATGCAGTGCTAATGGCTTCAGCCCAGAACCTTTTAGGCAATTTGGATTCAGCAATCAAAGTTCTAGCTGCCTCTTTCAAGGTTCTGTTTCTTCTTTTAGCAACTCCATTTTGTTGAGGAGTTCTTGCTGCTGAAGTTTCATGAGTGATGCCATTCTTGCTGCAGTACTCATTGATGTATGAGTTTATGAATTCTGTGCCTTTGTCAGATCTGATCTTGACAATACATAGGCCCTTTTCATTGCTCAATCTCATCATTAATTCAGGTAACTTGATTTGGGTCTCCTTTTTGTTCAGCAAGAATACTACCCAAGTGTACCTGGAAAAATCATCAACAACAACTAATGCATATTTTCTTCCATTTAAACTTACTAGGATAATTGGACCAAATAAATCCATATGCAACAGTTGAAGAACTCTCTCAGTTGAGATGACAGGTTTTCCTTTGAATGAGGCTTTGATCTGCTTTCCTTCCTGACATGGCTGGCATATGTGTTCTTTGGTGAACACTTGATTAGGCAGCCCTTTAACTAGAGAGTTTCTTGCAATCTTGTTGATGGTTTTGAAATTCAGATGATTCAATCTCTTGTGCCATAGCCAGCTTTGCTCATTTGTGCTTTTGGCAACAAGACAAATTGCTTCAGGGGTTTTGCTCCAATCTGCAAAATAGACATTTCCCTTTCTCACCCCTGTTAGTAGCACCTGTTGTGTTGATTTGTTTTTTATGGTACATTCATTTGGTGCAAATTCAACACAGTATCCTTTATCACAAATTTGACTTATAGACAGCAAGTTATAATTTAGGCCTACGACATATGAGACATCAGTAATTTTAACACTACCAATGTTTAATGTACCATAGCCTCTTGTGATCCCTTGAGAGCTGTCTCCAAAGGTTACTGAAGGACCATCTTTTTCTATGAAGTCTGAGAGAAGCTCCTTGTTTCCAGTCATGTGCCTTGAACATCCACTGTCCAGGTACCATGCTGTTTTCTTGTTGATGCTTCTCTTCTTTTTGGGGTCCTTGCAGCCCTGCAAAGTCAAAATTTAGGTACCCTTTGAGTGTTGGGTCCTAGAGGGTTAGCTGTACCTTTTGGAATCCAAATCTGCCTGATTACTCTGATTGACTCAAAGTGACTGACTTGGTTTCCATTTACATCTACATACACAGTTTGACCCTTAAATGCCTTGGGTGTTTTTTGTGTATAAGTGTTGGTCTTGTAAGGTTCAGGAGGGTTGGTGAATTTTCTTGGGACATTTCTCCTGAAGTTACTAGACTTAGGTGCAGCTTGGAAAGACCTTTGTGGATAGGAGTTTGGATGGCCTTTTCCTCTTGGCATGTGAGGTTCAGGCTTCCTGAATGTTTTATACCTATCAGAGGGGATTGGCCTTAATCCATTCAGTTGAGGTTGCCTCCTTTGAGTTGGCCTTTTCTGAACAGGTTTTGGACAACCTCTCTGATAAGGATTCAGATAGGTTGACCTTCCATTGGCTCTACCTTTCTGACCCTCATTTTTCCTATAAACAACGTCTTTAACCTTTTCCTTAGGTATGGGTTTGGGGACATTGTTTACTTGAGTTGGTATAAAAATTCCTTTTCCCTTATCCTTGATCAGTGGTTGATTTACTTCCTTTTCATTTTGTTGTGCCACTGATCTTACAAAAGTCATCTTAGAATTGTTGGTTGAGGCAATACTAAGACCAGGTGAGGGTTCAAATGGATCATAGCCTAATCCACCTTTTTGAGCAAATTGTCTTTGAAACCCTTGAATTTCCTCTATTGCCTTAGCAGATTTGTTCAAGGCAGACATTTTCATTTTCAAGCTCCCCTCACTTAATTTTAGAGTATCAAATTCTCTTGAGAGATTGTCAAATTTAGCTTGAAGAGTTCTAGAGTCAAAATCCTTTTTCTTTAGAGTCTGATTTTGTTCATCAATCAGCTTTTGTTGTTCAGAGACTTTGAGAGACATTTCTTCATGTTTTCTCACAATCTGTTGATACAACTCAGTTGATTTAATGTCAACTTCAGATTCAGGAGGATTGGACATTTTGACTTTAGACCTTAACTGTTCATTTTCTCTCAGAGCCATATTACATACTTCTTGCATTCTGGTGAAATCTTCCAACAACTTTTCAAAGTCAAGATGGATTTCACTAGATTCATGTGTGTTAATTGACAAGTTGGAAGATGAACATACCTCTTCATCTTCAAATGCCATTTGACAGTCATCATCACTGTCACTGTTGGAGAACAGTCCATCATCAGAAGAGTAGACACTCTCTTCACTTGCTGATTCTCCAGCTACCATGGCTTTCCTGTTGTTCATCCTCTTGTCTCTTTTGTTTTGCCTTTCTTTTCTTTCTTTGGCACTTAGGTCAGGACAATCATACTGAAAGTGGCCCTTTTTCTGGCAGTTGTAACACACATCTTCATCATCATTTTTCTTGCTTGAGGACTCCTTCCTTCTTGATGATGATGGTTCACCTTTGCTGTACTTCTTTTTATCAGCATATCTGTCTTCTTTCTTCTCATCAGAGATTTTGTCCTCTGATTTGTTATCAGGAGAGCTGAATCTCCTTCTAGTTCTGTTATCTTGGTAGAACTTCTTGTATCTACCAAATCTGGAGTTGAGCTTCTCAAATCTCCTTGCCATGAGTGCCAGTTCCTCCTTCATTTCTGATTTTGACACAGATTGAGAAGATCTTTGAGTATTTTTCTTCTCTGATTCAGTAGCTTTGAAGGCAACACCTTTGCCTGAGGAGGATGGCTCATCATGCACTTTCTTTCTGTTGAGATCAAACTCATATGCTTTGAGTTCAGAGAATACTTGCTGCATTGGCATGTTGTCAAGATTGCTAGTATTTTGCATCATGACAGAATATATATCCCATTTTGATGTGAGACTTCTCAGAATCTTCAAGGCAACTTCTCTTTTGGCATAGAACTTGCCCAAGGAGTTCATCTCATTCATGATGTCAGTGAATCTGCCATCCAGATGATCAATAGTTTCATTTGGCTCCATAGTGAATTGCTCATATTTTTAGATAGCCACTTGAAGCTTGTTTTCCTTAATCTTTTGGGTACCTTCACACATAAGTGCAAGGGTATCCCAGATCTCATTTGCTGTGGTGCAGTGATACACTCTTCCCATCACTGCATCTGGAATGGTCTGGTACAATGTGTTCATGGCAATGTAGTTCAGGTTGTGCCTTTTTCTCTCTTCTGCTGTCAGCTCATCCTCATCTTTTGGCAGCAGCTCCCTTGGATCTGCTTTTTGAGCATCAGTGACCTTGGGATTGAGCTTGGTGAAGGTGAATGGTCCTCTGGTGATGACTTTGAGCATTTCATCATGCTGGCAGGCAAGATGTGCTCTCATCCTGATTTTCCAGAAATCATAATTCTCAATTGAGAACATTGGCAGTTTGTGATGAGAAATATGATTGACTTGGTTTGGACCCATGTTGTTGGTGGTGTTGGCAGCATCTCCTGGAACTGCATTGTTAGCCATTCTTATACAGATAGACAAAGGAAAATATAAGTAGATTTTTCAGAAATTTGGATCAGTTCAGTGACCACAGAAAGTGAGATGTTTGAAAATCAATGATTTTCAGAGACAGTGGTCTATGAACCCCTGCTCTGATACCACTTGTTGGTCCTAGGTGGAGTATAACACAAGTGTATGGGGGGGGGAATGCACTTGTGTATGCAAATTCTTTTTATTTTTGACAAACTGGTTTTATCAGGCAAGTTGTCTCACAACTGGCCTGAGTGTGAACTTTGATAGATACTTGTCCTACTGATTACTATTGAGTGATCAGTTGGCTAAATATCTAAAAGAGTTGCTAAGTGCGGAATGTGGTTGGCCTTTGACTAAAGAAATACTCCAAGTTAATTTCTGAAAAATACAGGTTATCAGGGACTTTGTCCAAAACAGATTTTCTTACTTACTGAGTTATGTTCCTTTAAAATATGTTTGAATGTAAGTGAAATTAAGAATGCAGTAAGTAAATGGCACACAAGTTTATAGTGGTTCAGAGACTCAAGCTCCTACATCCACTTTCCCTGATTGAACAGGATAATTCCTTCTCAATGGAATTAGCTTGTTTTATAGTGCCAAGGTGCACTTGATCAACAACACTCTCTTAGTGTTTTGATCCCTAGGATAACTTGAGTCCTAGTGCTCAATCTCTCTGAGTTAAGACTGTGTTCCACACTAACAGTCCTTAACTCCTCACTTCTACAACAAACTCTTTCTTCACTAAATGAGATAAGGGTTTGAGGTTTGGTTCCAACTAGTAGAGATATCCTTTACAATAAGAACAGTGTAAAGGCTTAGGATATCTCAATGCTAAGCAAAGATTGGCTTAGCTAAAAGAAGTGATTCAGGAAACTTGGGATTCTAGAGAACAGCTTGGTTTCCTTTGAAAGCTTGATGATAGTTTGATAGCTTGTAGTTGGATACTGAATCCCTTTGATCACTTCTGTATTTATAGGCAAATTTGAGCAGCTAACCGTTGGAGGGATAGCATTTCAAACTTGTCTATTTGCAGCACCATTGAAACGGCTATGGAGCTTGGCATCCTTTTATCCACTGTGTAAAAGGGCTCTTCAATGGTTGCTTGAATGAATGTGTTGACTTCTGACAAATGCGGCTGAGAAGACTTGTGTCAGTTTCCAATTTTGCACATTGTCCTAGGTTGATTTGTGGCAAACTCTATACACAGCCAACGGTCAGATGGGACAAGCTCCCTGAACATTCCTGCTGCAGTTTAGAATGTTCCAGCATTCATTCAATGTTTCACTCTTTAATGCTCTAAGTCTTCAATGCTTGTTTCAGGCATGATTGGCAATAAATGCTTCATTGAATGTGTCTTTTGCATTCAATGCTTTTGATCATTTGTACTTCAACTGTCTTGATCTTTTGCATTTATGAACACAGCTTTATTGTTCTTGATTTCTTCAGCTCAGTTGTCCATTTGATCAGCTTGTCTTGAATGGATCAGCAACTTTGTCCTATAGACCTATCAAGTTGCCTAACATTCCAGCTTTGGACAACTATCCTGATCACTAAAATCTCATAACATTTCTGAGATTTTTACTTAAGCATTCTACATACTAAAGTGCACTGAGACAGCTTGCCTGAACTTGACTTGAGCATTTCTCAACTAATCTGATCATCATCAATCAGGGGGTTTTGGTATCTAATTCAAAATCATTTTATTCCCAACACAATGTACTCATTTGGAAGAGTTTGCATGATGTAATCTTGAGCAATGCTGTCAAGATTTGACTTCTTCATTTCTTCTGGAGTGAGGTCCTTCATCGGCTTGGGGGCAAGTTCTCCAACTGGAACTTCTGGATCACCATTTGCAGTGTTGACTGCCATGATGGTGATTGGGCCTTCAGTGATTACTGACCACATCTTGTAGTGGACTGATGTGAGATTCTTCCTCATCCTGATCTTCCAGTAATCATAATCCTCCACTGAAATCTTAGGCAACTTACGCATATTAGCACTCATGCTGTATGAGTTTTCGAAAACAAGTTTTTTTTTCAAAAGAAAAAGATTTGTTCAAGAGGACTACAAAAGACTCCCTCAAGTCTTCTGATAATCTAGAGACAGTAGTCCGTTAGAACCACTGCTCTGATACCACTTGTTGGTCCCTGAACGAGTAGTGAATGGGATTAAAGTCTAGAGGGGAGGGGTGAATAGACTTTAAAACTTTTTCAAGAGTTGGGAACCTCTTCTGATCTCTATGTTAGCTGGACTGCAAGTCTGCTGGTCCAGATGACTTATAGTGATCTGATAAAAGAGATTATATGCGGAATTATGGTAGGCCTTGTTTGGACTCGTTCTTTTGTTTCTTATGAAAGTGTTAACTTGTTTTTACTTAATGAAGATACACAGCTGATGCTGGTTTGAAAGTTATGGCCTTAGTTTAAGAATGTTGAGAACACAGTATGCACTATATAGAATAAATGGAAAGACAGAAATGTAAAGTGCAGAAAGGTAAATAACACCAGGTTTATAGTGGTTCGGATATACGATCCTACATCCACTCTCACGTCCTAACGTGATGTTTAATCCCTTTAATTTACCACAAATTACAAGGTTCTTGACCTTTATAGTCCCAAGGATAGGACTTTGAGATCTGAGCCGTCCTAACAGCTACGGTCTCCACAAGTGATTGTAAGCACTTGCACTTTGAGGGGTTCAAAAACTTTAACCTTTCGGTGAGGGTTTGGGGTTTTTGAAGTGTATCCAACTAATGGTTCAAGCTTATAAATTGCTTAACCACTTTGCCTAAAACAATTGATATACAATATGAACAGGTTTCAGGTTCTTATAGGTTGGATAGAAATCACTTAAGAGCTAAAAGTATTCTAAGGCTTTCTGGGCTCTTGGAGAATTCTTAGAACAGTATGACTTTAGCTTGATTGCTTGTTTTGCTTGTTGAATTCTCTGTGTGATCTCATACTTGTGATTTCTCATCCTCTTGTATTTATAATGGTGATTGCTTGCAACTAGCCGTTGGAGTTGACTAGCCGTTGGGACAATCTTTCCATATTGGCTTGATTCCTTGATTCCAGCTGCTTGATTGCTCCAATCCTGGGATCATGTCAATCTTCTAAATAAGGTAGGTCTTCATTTGAATTGCAAGATGACTTTGGGAATCAGCCGAGTCCTGGAAGAGTACATAGTCTTCTGATCTGTACTGCTAGTCTTCTAACTACTCTTCTGGCCTTAGGTCTTCTGTCTTCTGTTATCAGTCGAGTAGCACTCGTCTGATCTGAGGATTATTTATGTTGCTTTAGGCCATCTTCAATCTTGGACTCCATCAGATAAGTAGGTATACAAGCACCTTACTTAACTGGCCTTCAAGGATCTTCTAGTCTTCATGTCTTCTACTCTTCTCATCTTGAGGAAGCGCATGTAAGTCGGGACTGTGCCAATCAGCTGATATACATACAGTTGATTGCACAAGACTAGTCTAAGTTGTTCTATACAAGTTAGCTGATCCTATTACTTTTATAAACTCTAAGTGTTTTGGCCATCAAAACTATTCTAACATCAAGTGGGGCTTAGGGTGAATTTATATCCCAACAGTTTTCTCAAGAAGTGATGGCCAACATTGCTGAGAGTGCTGTGACAAATCTTACTGAGTTCCTAAAGGCCCAACTTGATGCATCTCTGAAAGCAACCATGGAAGAGGTTGTTGAGCAAAAGATGAAGCATGTTCTAGCTTTCCTTAGCTTGAGCAGTGACAGAATGCAGAATATACATGATGAGAATGTATATCTGCTAGAAGAGATGAAATCCCTAAACCAAGCCCAATCCTTGATGGCAACAACCATGAGTGAGCTCAAACCTCAGTGTTTTGATGCTGCCAAAAAGGGGGAAATAGAAAGAGCAAGGACCAAAGGTGCCTTGATAATTGGTGGTTCAATTAAGGGCAAGGAAAAGGCTGTTGAAGATAAGGGCAAGAAGTAAGCAGTTCTGAACTTAGAAGATCTTGATGAAGAAGAGCAGTTAGCCGTAGCATTGAAGAATTCAATGGCATCAGCATAAGAAGAGAGAGCTAGGCTACAGCAGAGGCCAGGAGGAGAAGCTTCTGGAATGGACAAATCCACTGAAGGAGTCCAAACAAGAGGCCAAATCAAGAAAGCAAAAGGAAACAAAAGGAAAGCTGTTGAAACTTTTACAGATTTTCCAAACAGTCTTGATTTGCCACTTGAATTCAGGATTGAGGAAGAAGAGCCTACCTCCAAGAAGAGCAAAACTGCTGAAAAGGTCAAAACTGCTGAAATGACCAAGACTGCTGAAAAAGCCAAGTCTTCTGAAACTGACAAGTCTGCTGAGACTAAGTCCACTGAAGGTGCCAAAGCTGCTGAGAACATTGAAGAGCTATATGAAGAAGGTTTTGGACCCCAACCTAAGAAGAAGATAAATGTGATGTTAAAAGATCCATCAAAGTTATTTCAAGAAGGGTATGGCAAAGACCCAGAAACACAACAGAAGCTGGCCATGATGAGGGCCCAAGAAAAGATGGATCTGATGGAAGAAGCTAACAGAGCAAGAGACAAGAGAAGGGCTGATTTTCAGAAACCAAGAAGAAGAAGAGCTACATACAGCAAATTAAAGCCACAGCTACTGATCCCCATGGACACCAAATATCCACACTTGGATAAATGGGTGCCAATACAGCTGAATGATACATGGGAAGAGGCAAAAAGGGAGTTTGTTTATGACTACTATGTCATTGACAGATGGAATGGAAAAGATGTCAACTCCACTTTTACTGAGTTCATGATAGAATATCACAGGAAATTATATCAACAATTGCTTGCAGGTGCTGACATTTCAAGAATTGAACTCACTGCCCCTAAGCCAATCATATACATGCCTCCAAAGCTGAATGGATGGATTGATCAGTCAAGAATCTTCCAAGAATTCTTTGAGATCCTGAAGTTGAACAGGATGAAACTTGGACCTAAGGGCACTAACCAAGAGGCCATGGAATTAAAGAAGAGGGTGTGGGCACAATATGGGATGGTGCCACCTCCTGAAGATAATCTCTGAATTGGTTAAGTCCTCTTGACCCTTCTTTCTGCTGATCTGAATGTCTTGACTACTGATTTGTTAAAATTGGTCATCTATACTGAAATTGCTCAAGACTGCTGATGTGTTTTGCTCTGATGACTTTTTGCTCTGATACTTAAAGATTAAAGCTCTAATAGAATATCTTGTTAAGTATTGCTCTGATCGTGTAATTAGTTGATTTATGCTCTAATATGTTTGTTCAACTATCAACATGCTTGTAATGATCTCTTATTTGAATGATAGTTGAACACATTTTGAATCAACATTACTGAATTCCAACTTGTCTAACTTATCAACTTATATGCAAATGAAAACAGAAAAAACACTAACACATTTTCTTTCAGGGAACTTGACCTCAGTCACCTTCACTGAAGTAGAATGTAATAAGTGTAATCAAGTCATCTTTACATAGATTGTATAGGTTTTGGCATCATCAAAAAGGGGGAAATTGTTGGGAATAAAATGAGTTTTGATTATGATACCAAAACCCCCTTGAGACATGCCAAGTAGATAAGTCAATTTTGAATGAACATGTTTCAGGACTGTTGGAACATGTAGACTAAGACAAGTAGAGAAGCTGATGTGTTAGGCAGCTCTTAGATCAATAGATGCACTAGTCAAGGGGGAACACATGCTTATAAGATTATTCTGTTCAAATTCCCTAAAGGCTCAGTTTTGGATTGAACCCAAGTCTGCTGAAGGACAAGTATGCTGATCAAAGTCAAGTCAAAGTGGAACAACCTATCTGAAGATCAACTAAGTAGAATAAATCCTGAAGATCAAGTCTACTACAAGAAATGTCAACTTCAGAAGAGTTGTCCATCAATATTGTCTCAGCACAATTGAAATAGAACAAGCCTTGAAGTTCAAGGCCAAATATGCTGAAGAGGTCAAGTCCACTTTTCCAGACATATATGCTCAAGGAACTATTCTAAGAAGTCATGGTAAGAGAAAGAGCCAAATCATCTGAAGAGCTCAAGAGCCAACACTACTGATAAGAAAACTCTGCTGAAACTGATAAGTAGAGTTGTCCAAGTGATAAGGAATGTTGTCCTTATCTCAGGATCATTGATAAGAAGAGATGTCCATGTTTGACCAAGTGAATCTTGAAGTCAGACATTGGGAAAAGTGTTGCAGAATGAAGACAAAGTGGTAACAGCCGTTTATTTCCCAAATTAAGGACATGTCACTATTAGAATCTGTCTTCCCGTTTGAAGATTTCAAGGAAGACATTTATAGACATTTGAGGCTGCCTCTCCAACGGGCAAATCCTCAAATTTGACTATAAATACAGAAGTGTGAAGACCATTTGAGGGCATCCAATCTACTGAATTCAACTACAACTACTCTGAAGCTTCAAAGTCCTCAAAAGACATTTTTAGTCTTCAAACACTTCATCTAAGCTGAATCCCATTGTATAATCCATACAAAGCTTAGAGAGATATCCTATCCTTATACACTGATCTTCATTGTAAAGGATATCTCATTAGTGGGAACCTTACTTCAACCCTTATACCTTTCAAGAGAGAAAGTTATAAGGTTGTAGTAGTAGAAGTGGAATGAACTAACTGTTGAGAGAAGAACAGTTTCGTTCTGAGTTGAGAAAGGGTACTAGGACTCTAGACATCCTAGGGATCAAGTCACCAATGAGTGGTGTGGTTGATCAAGTGCACCTTGACACTATAAAACAAGTTAATTCCAAGAGTGAAGGAATTATCCTGTTAAATCAGGGAAAGTGGATGTAGGAGTTTGAGTCTCTGAACCACTATAAACTCTTGTGTTGATTTACTTTCAAGTATTTACATACACTCAACACTGCACAAATTGGACTTTCAAAGACACATTCCCTAAACTGTGCAAAACAAGATTTGGACAAGTTACCTGAACTGGATAAACTGTTAAAGGTGATTTCAGAACTAAAAGGAGTTTTAAACTAAAGGGCCAACCACTAATTCCGCACTGTAGATGTTGTTAAATCTTAAATGCTTTAACATTATCAACAACATCTTAATTTGACCTTCCTTGATTTATTCTAAGTCTTTTCTGAAATGTTACATTAAATGTTGTACTAAATGCTCTCACATTCAGGAACGATTCCAGAAGGTTCTACAAGAGTCTGGAACATAGAAGAGTCCAGAAGGTTGCAGAACGTGATAGAAGAGTTTAGAGCATTGTAGAATGACCTGGAAGATGGCAGAAAGATCTAGAGAGATCATGGAGGTTGAGGTCCTAAAAAATAGGATCTCATAATGGAAGGATCTAGAAGCTGAGTATTTCTCTATAAATACCGCCAGAATCTTTCATTTCAAAGTATGCACTATTCGAGTAACACCTTCTTGAGAGTTCAACCCTAGTTCGGAGTTATGGCCAGTAGTTGTATCATTTAACGTACACCGAGGGATACCACACCTTCCAGTGTACTTAGTTCTAGTCTTGTATCAAGTGAGAGTGAATCATAGATCAGATTAGTTCTTTAGACAGTGTCTTACACTTAAGTCTATTTACAGATTCAGGCACCTGCCTCGATTGTAGTTTCTGTTTGTGGAATGTTGAAGTAATTGTTGAGACATTTCACACGACATTTTTGTGTATAACTTAGGAACTAAGTTATTGTTTTCGCCGTAAGGCTTAGCATAGGTTTTGTTATTAATAAAATCTATGTTAAAAATTATTCCATTGTGTCTTTATTGTGTTTAGTGTTTTAGACTTCCGCTGTGTACTGTGTTTTATTATTCACATTCTGTTAGAGTTAATGCTACACTAATTATCACAACATTCAGTGTAACATTGTTCTGTTTTTTACTTAAACACTAGATACCATCCCCACACACACTTTCACGCACATATAACTCCCTTAGATAGTTATTCAACTAAGTAATCAATAGTACTTAGTAGTTTGATTATCTAGAAAGAGTTAATCATATCAGTAGAGTTGTCCAGGACAACCTTGCTGAAGACTGGTTTGATCAAAGTTTGAAAAGATTTGCATATAAGTGTATTCCCCCCCCTCCCCATACACTTGTTATATACTCCTTTCAGGACCAACAATAATTTTTCCAGAATACCCCTGCTGGAAGCTACCTCAAACAATTATTGGAAGGCCTGACACATGAGAAGCCGATCTGATGATTATGAACATAACTATCGAAGAACATATCGTAGATCCTGAACGCACCAAGGAGCTGAAGGAAAGAGTCAGAAGAGCCTAACAAGGATGAGCTGATGAAGACACCATCTTAGCTAATAGTTTGTACTTGTATTTGTAATACTTTTCACATCTTATAAATACAAGTATTTCTGTTTTTAGCTTCTAAACAACATCTCATTGTCTTCATCAGAAGCAATATTTTACTTTATTGCTATTTTTGGTCCTGAAAGGAGTATATAACAAGTGTATGGGGGGGGAATACACTTGTATGCAAATCTTTTCAAACTTTGATCAAACCAGACTTCAGCAAGGTTTTCTTGGACAACTCTGCTGATATGATTAACTCTTTATAGATAACCAAACTACTAAGTACTATTGAGTACTATTGGACAGCCGATGAGATAACAACAGCAGGATACAATTCTAAAGCTTTAAATGCTATTTTTACTTCTGTTGATACCTCTATGTTTAAAATTATATCTAACTGTTCTACTTCTAAGGATGCATGGGACAGGTTACAAGAGCATTGTGAAGGTTCCGATAGTGTTCGAAGGATAAAGCTTCGGATGTTGGGGACAAAGTTTGAGAATCTCCGAATGAAGGAAGATGAAACAATTTCATCCTACAACGAAAGGTTAAGTGAGATTAATAACGAATCACATTCTCTTGGTGACCCTATTTCTAATGTTAGAGTAGTACATAAGATATTAAGGTCTGTTCCTAAAAGATTTGATGCTAAGATTTGTGCTATTGAAGAGGCAAAAGATACTGATAAGATGAGTCAAAATGAATTAGTGAGTATTCTTAGAACCTATGAAATAAACACTAATCAAATTGATGAAACTAAAGATGATAAGAAAGTTGTTGTTTTTAAAGGAGAGACATCAAACAAATCTGAGATTCAGCCTATCATTACTGAGGTTGATTCGGATGAAGAATTGATTGATGAATGCCTTAACAATCCTGACAACATTGCCCTTCTTACAAAGCATTTTAATAAATTTCTTAAGAAGTTTATGCATAAGTCTAAAGGAAATATACAACCTAAGATCCAAATCAACACATCAACACCACAACCAGAAAGGAGGAAGATTCAATTCACACCAAGACCATCAAAGAGTGAAAGTAAACCAAGGTATGATCCTGAATTTAGAAAATCAGTTCAATGCAATGCATGTTCTGGATATGGTCACTATGCAAATGAGTGTGTCAATACCAGACTGAAGCAAAAACTGAATTTTAGTGCTACCTTGAGTGATGAATCTGATAATGATGATCTTGATGAGTTTAATGAAAGATAAAGTGCTCATTTTACCAAAATTGATTATAATGATTCCTCAGATGATGATCTGGATGATACAGATTCTGATGTTGCATCAGATGTCTTCACATCTACAGTAACATCAAAACAGAGTCACCCAGATTTGAACTGTTTTAATGGTTTTGTTGATGATGCAGGAAAAAGGATTGATGATGAGGCATATCAGAAATTGTTAGATGATTGGAACTCTCAGAAACTCATTCTAAATTCTTTGAATAAAGAGAATGGGAATCTAAAAGACATAATCACTAAGCTAGAAGTCTTACTTACCAGAAGAGATCTTGAAGTTTGTAAACTGAAGGAGAAATTGATCAACTCTACTTTAAGTTTCAAAAAGTTTTTCAAGAGTGCTTCTGATGTGAATGATGCTATAGCTGTAGATAAGTCTAATAATTATGGTTTAGGGTATGATGGTGAAACTGCTTCTATTTCTGAAAATTTTAGAAAATCTGTGAAATTTGTGAAGGCAAATGCTAGCACATCTGGTGTAACATCTGCACAAACAGATTCTCACAAGGTTGAAAGGAAGTATATTTGTCATTATTGCTTTAAATATGGTCATATTCGTCCCTTCTGCTTGAAAATGTTTAAAGAGTTAAGAACTGAGTTTATGCCATCCAAAATGTCTTCACATCCTAGGAAACAT
The DNA here is from genome assembly GCA_963675135.1 of Galeopsis tetrahit. Taxonomy (NCBI): domain Eukaryota; kingdom Viridiplantae; phylum Streptophyta; class Magnoliopsida; order Lamiales; family Lamiaceae; genus Galeopsis; species Galeopsis tetrahit. Next base: position 35,261,924 of record OY776127.1, read on the forward strand.
TCTGTGAAATCTGCATGGAAACCAAAAGTTACCTGTAATGTTGTTCACAAATCCTTGAAAGCATGTTTACCTGGTCTATGGTATTTTGATAGTGGTTGTTCTAGACATATGACAGGACAAATAGACTACTTATCTGATTATGTGACCTTGAATGGTGGTAATGTTACATATGGTGGTGGATCAAAAGGAAAGATAATAGGAAAAGGAACTTTGAATGTTAAAGGTTTTCCTAAGCTTAAAAATGTTTTGCATGTTGATGACTTACTTGCTAATCTGATTAGTATTAGTCAACTTTGTGATGATAATTTGCATGTAAAATTTGACAAAGAGTCTTGCTATGTTCTTAATGAAGATGATGATTGTGTAATGACTGGTACTAGGTCTGCAGATAAATGTTATCTTATTGGAACTAATGTATGCAATTTGTCAAAACATGATGAGAATGTCTTATGGCACCAAAGATTAGGACATGTAAATTACAGGGCAATGAAGAAACTAATCATATCAGATGAATCAAAGGAATACCTAAACTGAGCTTCCTGAATACCACTGTATGTGGATCATGCCAGAAAGGTAAACAAGTAAGAGTGCCGCATAGAATGCTGTCACATTGTTCTACACATCGATGTTTTGAATTGTTGCACATGGATTTGATGGGTCCTATGGAAACTGAAAGCATTGGAGGTAAGAGATATTCCTTAGTTGTGGTAGATGATTTTTCTAGATATACTTGGATTGAGTTTTTAAGAGATAAATCTGAAACATTTGCTGCTTTTAAAGTTCTCTATAAAAGGTTCAAAAATGTGTTTAACTTGAAAGTTGGCCGTATTAGAACTGATCATGGTAGGGAATTTGAGAATAGCATGTTTAATGATTTCTGTGATAAGAAAGGTATCTTGCAAGAATATTCATCTCCTAAAACTCCACAACAAAATGGAATTGTTGAAAGAAAGAATAGAACTTTACAAGAAATGGCAAGAGTTATGCTTTTATCTAAAAGTCTTTCTAAAAGATTTTGGGCTGAAGCATTGAATACAGCATGTCATATTATTAATAGAGTTTATATTCGATCTGGTACTAATCAAACACCTTATGAGATTCTGAATGTTAGAAAACCAAGTGTGAAATATTTTCATGTATTTGGTTGTGTGTGTTATATTTTGAATGATATGGATCAACTTCACAAGTTTGATTCTAAAAGTGATAAGGGTTTCTTTTTAGGCTATTCTAGAAATAGTAAAGCTTATAGAGTTTATAACCTTAGGACTAACACTGTTCAAGAATCTGTTAATGTTGTGTTTGATGATGATAAAGGTCCTACAGATGATAAAGATGAAGAAGATATATCACAAGTCACTGACAATTCTGAGAATACACTGAAGTCTGATAATGCTGCACCAAATGCTAACACATCTGGAGCAACATCTACAGAACAGTCAGTTGTAATTCCACAGAATGATCAGTATGTTCCCAAAACGAATCCTTCTTCAAGAATGGGGAAAAGTCATCCTACTGACCAGATCATAGGCGATGCTACAGTTGGAGTGCAAACAAGAGGAAGAATAAGATCGAATAAGGTAGATGTGGTAAGAACAATATGCATGTCTTCTATTTGCAATGTTGTGAATGCTGAGTGTTACTATTCTGAAATTGAACCTAAAAGTGTGAATGAAGCATTAACTGATGAATATTGGATAAATGCTATGCATGAGGAACTTAATCAGTTTGAAAGAAATGAAGTTTGGACACTTGTTCCAAGACCTAGTCATACTAATGTCATTGGAACAAAGTGGATTTATAAGAATAAAACTGATGAGTCTGGAAACATTGTTAGGAACAAAGCTAGGTTAGTTGCACAAGGTTACAGCCAAGTTGAAGGAGTTGATTTTGATGAAACTTTTGCACCCGTTGCTAGGATAGAATCTATTAGATTATTACTAGCAATTGCATGTTTTATTGATATTAAACTACATCAAATGGATGTAAAAGCTGCATTCTTAAATGGCATATTAAATGAAGAAGCATATGTAGAACAACCTAAAGGTTTTGAAGATCCACAATACCCGGATCATGTGTACAAACTAAAGAAAGCATTGTATGGTCTAAAACAAGCTCCTAGAGCATGGTATGGTAGGCTTACGGACTTTATTTTAGAATATGGATTTATTAGAGGTGAAGCTGATAGGACTTTGTTTATTAAACATACTGGAGAAGATTTACTTATTGCTCAAATATATGTTGATGATATTGTGTTTGGTTCAACTTGTGATACAATGCTGAACAAATTTGTTGAAGCAATGACAGCAACATTTGAGATGAGTATGGTTGGGGACTTGAATTATTTTTTAGGTCTTCAAATCAAGCAATGTAAGGATGGTATTTTCTTCTCTCAAGGTAAGTATGCTAAAAACTTAGTCAAACGGTTTGGTCTTGAAAACTCAAAAGTAATGAAAACACCTATGGGTTCTACTTTGAAACTTTGCAAAGACAATGGTGGAAAGGATGTTGATCCAACATTGTATAGATCCATGATAGGTAGTTTACTTTATCTAACCTCTAGTAGACCTGACATTATGTATAGTGTGTGTGTTTGTGCTAGGTACCAAGCTAATCCAAAGGAATCTCACCTGAATGCAGTGAAAAGGATTATCAGATATGTTTCAGGTACAAGTGAACTAGGGATATGGTACACTAAGGACACCAACAACACATTGATTGGATACAGTGATGCGGATTGGGCTGGAGATATTGATGACAGAAAGAGTACTAGTGGAGGATGTTTCTACATGGGAAACAATCTTGTGTCTTGGCATAGCAAGAAACAAAATTGTGTTTCTCAATCCACTGCCGAGTCTGAATACATAGCCGCAGGAAGTTGTTGCACACAGCTATTGTGGTTAAGTAAGATGTTTCATGACTATGGAATTGAAAACAATATCCTCACAATTTTCTGCGATAACACAAGTGATATTAACATATCTAAGAATCCGGTACAACACTCACTCACTAAGCACATTAGCATTAGACATCATTTTATGAGAGATTTAGTAGAGAAGAACATAGTTAAGTTGGAATATGTGCCTACTGAAAATCAAAATGCTGATATTTTTACTAAGGCTCTTGACCATGAGAGATTCTCATTTTTGAGGAAATCTCTTGGTATGTGTAATATCTGAATAATTCTTGAGAGGATGTTGTCACAAATGCGGTAGCATTTGAGACAACAGCCTAAGGTGGTATAGTTAGTATAGATTTGATTTATTTCTTATTTTCGTTGAATAATTCCTTTGTAAAATATTCTTGAATCTAAAATTTGTTTGTGCAAAAATAGATATTTACTACACTTCTCAAAAGCTTGAAAATTTGAGAATGTTACAGCATACTAAAAGATGTACCAATTCACTGAGTAACTATGGAGCACGGAGTTCGCTACTACGATGCCTTCTTTTCAAAAGGTGAATTTGGTAAAAATATCAAGAGGTTCGTAATCCATTAAGTAAGTATGGGGCACGGAGTTCGCTGCTACGATGTACTCTACAGGAACAATGGATCAATACGAATTAGATGCTGTAGCACAAAAAGAAGAAATACAATGAAAAGAAAAATGCTGAAAAATTGGCTACATTGGATAGGTAAAACCTGTGAAAAACCAATGTTGAGGTGTATGTCAAATCCTTGAGCACAACATTACATGATTCAATTATATTTTTATAAGTTGTAATTATTTAATTAATTGTGGGAATTTATTTTATTTATTTATGATTATACTAACCACTTGTTTTATTTCAGATTTTACGCATTTTTATTTTTGATTAATTCTGGAACTTTCTTAATTTAATTAATTAATTAACTTAATTTATTAATTAGGATTTTACCCCACTAACTCACCCATGATATTACTTGTGGCTGAATTTGTGGAGCATTATCGACTATTATCTAGAATTTTCTTAAGTCAAGCCTTGATCACACGTACAACATTCCAACTACTAAGTCTTCTCTATATAAACTCCATTTCATGATTTTCTAATCTTTGTAATTAATTGAGTAAGTTGAGTATTAGTTTTGCAGATTTTGTTATAAATCATTTTGTGCTTATCTCGATTCTTGTGTAGTGCTTTTCAAATTCTTGGTTTAAATGGCAGGAAACAAGAAATTAAACTCACAGAAACCAAACTCTCCCAACTCACAACCGTCATCTTCATCCCTCTCGAATCTTCACACTCTAGCTTCCATGGCTGCTTCACACGAAAATTCACCCCCAACTGCCGCAACCGTCACACCCATTCCAGCTACTCCGACAACCATCCACATCCCAAACCAAGCTACACTCTCCGAGCTGAGCCAGGCGGTTGAGAATTTCTCTCAATCAATGAGATCACCTAATCCACCCATCCTCACGATTGGTGATATGTCCATTGACATCTCTCACTACTTGCGCACCCAAGAAGTGATCACTACTGCACCTTCTTCATCCACAGCCGAAAAGCCCCAAATTCCGAGCCCTAACGCTGAAACAGAGGCCCCGACTGCTGCCTCTATGGGGGAGACTAAAAAGGAGATTGAAGAATCCCCTGTTGCTGAGTCAAAGGAGCCGTCGAATGCGGAGACATCCGACAATGAGGACGCTCAAATGGAGGATGCTGAAGAATCCGACAAAACCGACTCTGACATCTCGAAATCCGACTCTGAACCGATTCCTTTCAAGAGGAATGTTGAAGAGAAGAAGAGAAAGAGGAGCCCAGTTCCAAGAAGACGATCAGGTCGAGTTTTTACTCGAGTTGATTACTCAGACTCTTTGAGGAAGAAGAAGAAGCTAGGTGGTGATGTTGCTGAACCAATTCAGGTATTCTCTGAATCTGAAGAAGAAGTGGTGATTGAGAAGCCAACTAAGAAGAAAGTTGATCCTAAAGGGAAGGGAAAGGCAAAGGTTGATGTTGTTCGAACAATGCCTGAAGAACCAGAACATGATTCTGATTCTGAAATGGAGGTTTGTCTCAGGGATATGCAGCAAGCCCTGAAGAAGAATGCTGCCTCACATGCTGAATCAAGTGCTCCAGCACCAGAACCTGATGATGGAGGTGATTCAAGCAGTGCAGCTTCAGACAAAAGCTCTGAAAAGGAAGGGGAATCAAGCTCTGAAGAGGTGAAAGAACCAAGCTCAAAGGACACTACTTCTGAGGAAGGTAATTCTGAAACTGAAGTAGAATCTGATATTGATGGATTGGTTGATAAGATAACTAGGTTGTCTAGGAGGAAATTGTTGATGGAAAGGAGAATTCATATTTCTGATTTTGAGAGTAAGAATTTGATTCAATTCTTAGAGGATAGAAAGTTGTTGAAAGCTCTGAACTTGTGTGATACATTTGTTTCTGATTGGGTGTATGAATTTTATGCATGTCTGAGGAAGAGTAATGGTAGGAGGAGTTCCCGTTGGTATGGAAATATACAGTTCAGGGGGAGTACAGTTCCATTTACACCAGAGTTAATTAATGATTTCTTAGGCATAAAACCAGTACATGATGATGATGAACCTGATTTGGATGTTGTTACTGCTTCTATGACTGGTGGTTTGTTGACTAGATGGAGAAATGGAATGTTGGCCAAGGACCTTACTTCTCTTTATTCTGTGTTGCATAAATTGATAGTTTATAATTGGATACCTTCCACCAACTCAACCAAAGTGACAAAGGATCAAGCAATCTTGCTCTATAGGATAGTGGTTTTGAAGAAGTTTAATTTTGGATTGACTATTTTCCACCACATGATGAAGTTTAGTGGTGACATTTCTGATAAAGGAAACCTTCCATACCCTGTGCTTATTTGTTCATACTTGAAGATGCATGGTTTTAGCCCTAAGAAGACTGAAGTTCTTAGAGGTAAGGTTCCTTTATACACCATTTCACCTGCTTTACTCATTGGTGAAAGAGTGAAAGATCTGCCCTTGCACAATCCTGGAAGTTCTTCTCAAAGACCAGCTCGTGCTCAACCTCAACCTCAACCCTCATCAGCACAGAGACCTGAACAGAACACAGTTGCACCTAATGCTGCACCAGATGCTGAGAACTTTGGTGGTAATTTTGATACCATGTTCTCTGTTCCCAGATCTTTTATTTTACTTCAGTTACAGCACCTACAGGACCAGATTGATGAACTCCAATTCATCAAAGACAAGTGGACCAGTCTACTTCCCACTACAACAGGGGGAGTACCACCTTCCACTTCAGCTAGAACTTCTGGAGTTGTGATTGAAGAGCTGAATCCTGAAGCTGGAGGTGTACCTGATGCTGCTACAGAGAATGGAGGAACTGCTGCTGCTAACAATGTTGTTGCACTCTTTGCATCAACCTGTTTTATTGAGGAAGCAGAGGAGGCTGATGAAGACAAGTTTGCAGATGCTGCTGAAGATGATGAGGATATGAAAATCCTCTATGCTGATATCTAGAACAGATGATGCAAGACAGGGGGAGTACTGAAGTACAGATGGCACATGTGCAGGACCTTGGTGCTGCTGCTATTGTTATAGCAATTCATGCAATTTTCAGTCCTACTTTTATTTTTGATATTCTGTTATGTTTAAGTTAAAATTCTGTTTATTCTGATACAATATTTACTATTTCTAGTTGATAGGTTGTCTATATTTATCTTGCTTAAATTAGTTTGCACTAATGATATTTGATTACTGCTTATTGCTTAATTTGTTTTTCTATCATTAATTGCTTACTGCATGATGAATATGCCTTGTTTAGTTTTTTTTTTTTCATAGTTTTGTTTGCTCTGATTATATTGTTTAGTCCTTGTTTGTTTTTGTTTGTCTGTTTTTTAGTCTTACATAAGTCTTAGAACTAATCTGGTATATACCCTTATATGCTCTGATTTAATCTTTGATTTTTTGTAAAAGTTAATTGTTTTGTAAACAAGTGTACTGTTTATACTTGTTTTGTTTTTGAGTAAGATTACTTTGATCTTATGGCACGGATCTTAGTAAAATTATTCTTGATCTCTTTTTGATTTGATCCAACGGTTACAACAGGTATTGTCTTGACTAGTATTTAGCTTTGGAGTTCAACTCACCTAAATACATAATACTAAGTATGTATAGAAATATATGTGCATCAGGTGTGTTGTAGTCGAAAGGTCAAATTGGGGGAGATTGTAGATGTTGTTAAATCTTAAATGCTTTAACATTATCAACAACATCTTAATTTGACCTTCCTTGATTTATTCTAAGTCTTTTCTGAAATGTTACATTAAATGTTGTACTAAATGCTCTCACATTCAGGAACGATTCCAGAAGGTTCTACAAGAGTCTGGAACATAGAAGAGTCCAGAAGGTTGCAGAACGTGATAGAAGAGTTTAGAGCATTGTAGAATGACCTGGAAGATGGCAGAAAGATCTAGAGAGATCATGGAGGTTGAGGTCCTAAAAAATAGGATCTCATAATGGAAGGATCTAGAAGCTGAGTATTTCTCTATAAATACCGCCAGAATCTTTCATTTCAAAGTATGCACTATTCGAGTAACACCTTCTTGAGAGTTCAACCCTAGTTCGGAGTTATGGCCAGTAGTTGTATCATTTAACGTACGCCGAGGGATACCACACCTTCCAGTGTACTTAGTTCTAGTCTTTTATCAAGTGAGAGTGAATCATAGATCAGATTAGTTCTTTAGACAGTGTCTTACACTTAAGTCTATTTACAGATTCAAGCACCTGCCTCGATTGTAGTTTCTGTTTGTGGAATGTTGAAGTAATTGCTGAGACATTCCACACGACATTTTTGTGTATAACTTAGGAACTAAGTTATTGTTTTCGCCGTAAGGCTTAGCATAGGTTTTGTTATTAATAAAATATATGTTAAAAATTATTCCATTGTGTCTTTATTGTGTTTAGTGTTTTAGACTTCCGCTGTGTACTGTGTTTTATTATTCACATTCTGTTAGAGTTAATGCTACACTAATTGTCACAACATTCAGTGTAACATTGTTCTGTTTTTTACTTAAACACTAGATACCATCCCCCCACACACTTTCACGCACATATAACTCCCTTAGATAGTTATTCAACTAAGTAATCAATAGTACTTAGTAGTTTGATTATCTAGAAAGAGTTAATCATATCAGTAGAGTTGTCCAGGACAACCTTGCTGAAGACTGGTTTGATCAAAGTTTGAAAAGATTTGCATATAAGTGTATTCCCCCCCACCCCCATACACTTGTTATATACTCCTTTCAAGACCAACAATAATTTTTCCAGAATACCCCTGCTGGAAGCTACCTCAAACAATTATTGGAAGGCCTGACACAAGAGAAGCCGATCTGATGATTATGAACATAACTATCGAAGAACATATCGTAGATCCTGAACGCACCAAGGAGCTGAAGGAAAGAGTCAAAAGAGCCTAACAAGGATGAGCTGATGAAGACACCATCTTAGCTAATAGTTTGTACTTGTATTTGTAATACTTTTCACATCTTATAAATACAAGTATTTCTGTTTTTAGCTTCTAAACAACATCTCATTGTCTTCATCAGAAGCAATATTTTACTTTATTGCTATTGTTGGTCCTGAAAGGAGTATATAACAAGTGTATGGGGGGAATACACTTGTATGCAAATCTTTTCAAACTTTGATCAAACCAGACTTCAGCAAGGTTGTCTTGGACAACTCTGCTGATATGATTAACTCTTTATAGATAACCAAACTACTAAGTACTATTGAGTACTTAGTTGAATAACTATCTAAGGGAGTTGTATGTGCGGAATTTGTGGTTGGCCCTTTAGTTTAAACTCCTTTTAATTCTGAAATCACCTTAACAGTTTATCGAGTTCAGGGAACTTGTCAAAATCTTGTTTTGCACAGTTTAGAATATGTATCTTTGAAAGTCCAGCTTGTGCAGTGTTGAATGTATGTAAATGCTTGAAAGTAAATCAACACAAGAGTTTATAGTGGTTCAGAGACTCAAGCTCCTACATCCACTTTCCCTGATTTAAGAGGATAATTCCTTCACTCTTGGAATTAACTTGTTTTATAGTGCCAAGGTGCACTTGATCAACCACACCACTCCTTGGTGCCTTGATCCCTAGGATGTCAAGAGTCCTAGTACCCTTTCTCAACTCAAAACTGAACTGTTCTTCTCTCAACAGTGAGCTCCTTCCACTTCTACTACTACAACCTTCTAACTTTCTCACTTGAAAGATATAAGGGTTGAAGTTTGGTTCCAACTAATGAGATATCCTTTACAATGAAGATCAGTGTATAAGGATAGGATATCTCTCTAAGCTTTGTATGGATATACAATGAGGTTCAGCTTAGATGAAGTGTTTGAAGAACAAGAATGTCTTTTGAGGACTTTGAAGCTTCAGAATAATTTGATAGTTGGATGGATAGTGGATTCATGGATGCTTCAAATGGTCTTCACACTTCTGTATTTATAGACAAATTTGAGGATTTGCCCGTTGGAGAGGCAGTCTCAAATGTCTATAAATGTCTTCCTTGAACTCTTCAATCTGGAAGACAGGTTCTTGATAGTGACATGTCCTTAATTTGGGAAATAAACGGTTGTAACAACTTTGTCTTTATTCTGCAGCACTCTTCCCAATGTCTGACTTCAAGATTCACTTGGTCAAACATGGACATTCCTTCTTATCAATGATCCTGAGATAAGGACAACATTCCTTATCATTAGGACAGTTCTGCTTATCAATTTCAGCAGATTCTGCTTATCAGCAGTGTTGGCATGCTCACTTCAGAAGACTTGGCTCTTTCCCTTTGCATGACTTCTTGAGTTGTTCTTTGAGCATTCATGTCTTGGATAGGTGGACTTGACCTCTTCAGCATAGTTGGCCTTGAGCCTCACAGCTTTGTTCTAGTTCAAATGTGCTGAGACAATATTGTTGGACAACTCTTCTGAACTTGACATTTATTACAGTAGACTTGATCTTCAAGATCTATTCCACTTAGTTGATCTTCAGTTAGGTTGTTCCATTCTGATTTTGACTTTGATCAGCATACTTGTCCTTCAGCAAACTTGGGGTCAATCCAAAACTGAGCCTTGAGGGGACTTGGATAAAATAAACTTCTAAACATGTGTTCCCCCTCAACTAGTGCTTCTATTGATCTAAGAGTTGCCTAACATATCAGCTTCTCTACTTGTCTTAGTCTACATGTGTCCAACAGTCCTGAAACATGTTCATTCATATTGATTTATCTACTTGGCATGTCTCAGGGGGGTTTTGGTATCATAATCAAAACTCATTTTATTCCCAACAGCTACTAACATTTTTTTTATGATTACAAATTATCTTATCTGTTCTGATAACTTAGACAGGTATTTTAGATAGTTTTGGCATCATCAAAAATGGGGAAATTGTTGGGATATTCATCCTACCCCTAATCAGATTAGATCGTTATGAATTAGTTTTCATGGCCAAAACAAGATCATGTAATCTAGTGTTAGATATAATTTGTAATCTAGTTTGATAGGTTACCTAAGAAGTTCGTATAAAGCTTAGTAGATAGTATAGAGTCTAAGTCTTAGTCATGTGGGATCAGATGTATGTATATCATCTGATACCATAACTCGTTAAACACGCGCATGCTCAAGATTTAAAAAGTAGAAGACCCCATCAAGTCCATTAGTGAAATCAGACTAAAAGGTTTTTGTATACCTTTATCAATTGACTAGCTACATTAGATCAGCTGACTAAAAGATGTCAGCTGATATGGACTCGATCAGATCTTGTCAAGTCTTAAAGACTTAAAGATTGTTCATTAGATTGATTAAATAACAGAATGCATTAAAGAAGGCAATCATAAGAAGACAAAGAGAATGTCGGAACACGTCTGGCAGACTCAACTAAAGACAAGACTGTAAGTCTAACAACTCAGCTGACATGGACCAATGAGAAGATATCAGCACAACTATTGAGTTGACTTGGAGTTAGGTTTCAGAGATCATTCAGGGTCTTACAATTACATTTAATGCACATTCCCTTTTTAGGTAATGTCGTACTAGAATCAAAGGAAACATCAACTCCATGAAAATCTCGACCCATACATAGAAGATTTGATTCCAATGGCTAGTTCGTGTTCAATCCTCTATAAATACAAGGTGTTGTTCTTCGTAACAACTTACGAAAACTCCAAGCATTCTGAATCTTTTAGAGCCTGCATTCGATCCTTAGAATCATTTAGCTCTAAGTTTCCTATCTAAACCTGTATCAATTTCATATCCTTACCTTAGAAAAATGTTGATCGAACCTCTTTGTTCATCACACTAGTTTGTGCATTTCGAATAAACCAAACCCTACTTTATATAAGTTAGTTTGATTATTCACCCAGCGTTTGTAGAGTACTTGTTCTCCCAATAACAAGTAGATTTAACTGCACTTTAGGTTAAGTGTATCGAGATCAAAAGTCTTTTCTTGGGACTATAAAGTATCAAGGGTCTTTTTTAAGGAATTAATATCACAATTGGAACTGTGAGAGTGGATGTAGGACAAGTTGTTCTGAACCACTATAAATCTTGTGTTGTTTATTGCTTTATTGTTTTATTATTTATGTTAGGAAATAAACACATGCACACGATGATGATAAGAAAATAACACGAGATTTGTTTACCCAGTTCGTCTTGCGACTACATATGGGGGCGATGCCAAGCCAGGTATTTCACTGCATTTTTCGGATGCGCACTGATTACAATGAGAGAACATCTATTTATAATAGAAAACTTGCCCTAACCCTAAGCCCATTAGAGTCAAACTTGCTCCACACTCCAGACCCATTAGGATCAAACTTGTCCTACACTCCAAGCCCATTAGAGCCAAACTTGCTCCACACTCTAGGCAACCCGTTAGGATCAAACTTGCCCTACACTCCAAGCCCGTTAGGATCAATTAAGGCTCCACACTCCAACAATCTCCCACTTGGAGACTGAATTCTCCATGTAACCATATCTTCTTGATCTCCTCCCGTATCCGCTTGGCATCGTCAAGCCTTATCTTCAAGTTCCAATGTGGAACAAAAGATCCTTTAAAAAACTTCTTTTATTTTAGCACAAGTCCAAAAAACTCCACTTTGATAATATAAAAGAAAACTCCAGTGTCTTCACCGACAAACATGATTCTTAAACCAATGAACCAACATTCTCAACATAGAGAATACCTACTCCACCATATGAGTAGAACACTTAGAATCACCCATTCTAAGAATTTCCTTCGACACATGTCGAAAAATACCTGCTGAAATTTATGGTGCAACTTCTAACTTTTGGCATTCCTAGAAGTCCTTCAGCCATCGACATCTTTCACCACACACCTTGCATCCTTGTCAAACCAATGCACATGTGGTCCAACTAACGTCATCACATCATTTTTCATGACAGTTGGACATGCCATAAGGATGTTCATTTCCTCAATCAGAGGAAATCATCTTCTATCACAACGTTAGCAACATTTTCGGAGCCATTTGCCGCCACCGCTCCACCTTGATTGAAATCTTCTCGTCGCTCATCGTGACTGCTCCCTCTGAACCTGAAGCTCTGATACCAGTTGTTAGGAAATAAACTCACACACACGATGACGATAAGAAAATAACACGAGATTTGTTTACCCAGTTCGTCTTGCGACTACATCTGGGGGCAATGCCAAGCCAGGTATTTCACTACATTTTTCGGATGCGCACTGATTACAATGAGAAAACATCTATTTATAATAGAAAACTTGTCCTAACCCTAAGCCCATTAGAGTCAAACTTGCTCCAGACCCATTAGGATCAAACTTGTCCTACACTCCAAGCCCATTAGAGCCAAACTTGCTCCACACTCCAGGCCCGTTAGGATCAATTCAGGCTCCACCGCCCAACAATTTATTCATTATTCATTATTCATATTGCTTATATTTTGTATTCATAAGTTTTCCAAAAGAGTCAAAATCACACTAAGTATTATTTCCACAATCAGAAGACACCAAGTCTATTGATAGCATATCAGATTACATAAAGTCATTTTTTATTAAAAGGTTTTCATTCAACTCACGAGTCTAAACATTTAGGGCCTACACAATTTCGCACTATCAGCTGAGTAGATAGTTATCCAACTAATCAGCTGACAAGCAATCAGTAGGTCGATTATCTATCCTTGCTGATCTACACTCACACTCTCGATCAAATCATATATTATCTACATCAGGCGACTAAAGTATATAACTCATTTGTCACCTCATCTGATCTGCACGAAAAGTTTTTAAATAACAAATATTATTCACCCCTCTATAGACTTTGTCCAACATTGATACTCGTTTATAGGGACCATCAAACTTTTGATGAGTAATACATATTATTTTATCTTTATAATAATGTTAATCGAGGCCCCCTACTAAAAATTTATGGCTCCGCCAAACCGTCATTTTTGGCAACTAAATGGTAAGTGATCATGTCTCTAATGTCAATTTACATGGTTCGAAACAATACCTCTCACTAATATTTTGTCTTTTATTTCTTTTTGTAATTAATATGATATATGCAAAACAAAATTATTTATTTATTGAGTATGATAAGGTTGAATTACAAGGTTCGAACTCCTCCCCCGGCTATTTAATCGAAGTGAATATGTCTTTAAGGTCGATTTACATGGTTCAACATTTATAACTGATCATCTTTATAAAGTCGAATTACACGTTTCGAACTTCTTCCCCATCTTTTTTGTTTTTAATCGAAATGAGCATGTCTTTAAGGTCGAATTACCATGTTTGAACTTCTCCGCTGACATTTTCTTTTTCTTTCTTTTTTTTATTTAATCGAACAATTTGTTAAAAAACGGTCATATAATATTAATAAAAATTGTTAGGAACGTTAGTTGAAAAATGCACTTTTAAGTCCCTGCTATTGTAAAACACGGTAGAAAAACCCAGCAAAGTCGAAGGTGAGTTTCAAAACCCTTTGCAAGTGTGGGATAATTGGCGGCAATTTCCAAATCTAGGGTTCTTCCTCAAAGATGTTCGGCACCCCTTCATCCTCCCCCGCCTTCGGCACCCCTTCTTCCGCCTCCGCTTTCGGCACGCCGTCAACTCCGGCATTCGGCTCTTCACTCTTTTCGACACCCTTTTCGCAACAGCCCCAACAACAGCAGCAATCTCCCTCGATGTTTCAGACGCCTCAACCTCAGCAGCAGCAAAGCCCATTCGGCTTCGCGACGCCGTTTAATTCTTCTCAGCAAGCTCAATTGACTCCTTTTAACAATGCTCCGCCCACCAATTTTGTTAATTCGCAATTGACTACTCAAATGGCCCCGGTTGCTCCTCTTCCATTTTCTATGGCTGATCGCGATATTCAAGTTAGAGTTTTTTCTTCTTCTTTTGGTTACCTCTAAATTGTCTACAATGATATGATTATGAATCCTAATTTAAATAAACTTGACCTTTTTTTGTGTTAGGCGATTGTGGATGCATATAAGGAGGAACCTGGGAACCTTAAGTATGCATTTAAGGTTTGATTTTCAACTCTGTTCTTTTCTAAATACTGAATACATTTGAATTTATTTGCTCTGAAATTTATTTAGCTATTAATTCCTTTGTGGAGTAAAAATGACTTTAGAGTATCAATCAAACTATGTGCTTGAATTAGCTCACTTGGCCGATTTAAATGGGGATGTAAAATAACTATGGTGTTCTTTTGAGGTGAACAGCATTCTATTGAAAGATGGTTGGATTTTTGTTATTCAGGTTGTATTTGTTGGTGGACTTGGTTCGTCTGTTAAATGCAGAATATGACATGAATGAATTGTTTAGTTGGTTTTGCATTACTTGACCTCGAGTTGTTTGATGACTCTCTTTTAGTTTATAAATTGAAGTAACCGTGAAAGTGTGAAACAGGTTTCAATGTTTGCTTGCTTGTTATTTTAACTAATGAAGCTCGTGGTAGACTGGTAGGTACAGATTTCTACATCTATTTCTGAGGGAAGCTAAAATACTACTACACATTTTTGTTGTCCAAAATTCTATTGATTCCTTAATAAATCTCAATTCCATTAAATGAATTGATGTCCAAAATTCAAATGGCTTCAATCCAAGCTGTGCATTAATAGGGATTCTCATCGTGACTTTTGTGACTTTTGCAGCATCTGTTGTTTAGCGTGACTGAACCTCAGTGCAGGGTAAAGCCTGCTGGTGTATCAGATGTGAGTATAGTGTAGTTTAATTTGCAGCAATGACAACTATTTCAAATATAATTTTATTTGTAGAGGCTATTTTTTAAATCTGGTAATGGACTGCCAGATTATGTGGGCAGAAGCAATAGCAAAGCTAGAAGGCATGGAAAGCTCCAAAAGGGAACGTTTGTGGCCCCAACTTGTGCAGGGATTTAAAGATCTTTCCCAGCGTCTCAAGGTACGTGAAGTTTGATTATATCTCTCTTAATTATTTGTGATGAACGCGCAGACAGAAAAAATACTTTTCAACTTTATATGCAGAAACCTCATAGTAGTTCAGAAAACATTGTCTAGTATCCTTTTCGTTTGCTTTTATAGATGTTTTTCAGATGCGTTCGACACCTATGCAAGGTAGACAATTCTCCGGACTGACAATCAGTTTCTATATCATTGTCATATCACACCGCTCTCAATCCTATGATGGAATTCTTACGAGGAACATTGTCAGCTTATTGCAAGTAGAAAAGGATAATAGAGTAAAATGGAGTGCGATATAGTAAAATGTACATCAATGAATATAATATGTGTATGCTATTATAATGAATTCAACTAGAGATGGCATTTAGTATCTTAGGTTGAGTATAAAGAAATGAGCTTGATAACTCCTCGGCAAGGTTTCACTCTTATACTTCAATTTCTGTAGAGACTTTTACTGTTGATATTGTATACACATTCTTCCCATTTTGTTAATATTACACTATATTGCTTCCTTTTGTGAACAATCATCTTCTGCGTATTGCTGTGATAAGTTTCTAATGATGGCCCAAATGTTGGTTTGTTTAGCTTCAAGATGATGTCATACTCTCAGATTCTGAGAGGCTTAAGATGACTCAGAGCAATGTAAAGATGGTAATCTCTCTCTGTATATAATATATATAAATATATTATTGAATTATTTTAATATTGATGTATTTGTTTAATATGTATGCCTTCTCCCCCAAAACCTGTATGTGAATCATCATTACCTTTCCCGCATTTTTCTAATGCAGCTCCAAAGGCATTTTCAAGCTGATACACTTCCTTGGATTCAAAGGATGCAACAGAAAGAGCAAAGTCTTCAAAGACGTCTTCTAAGGGTATTTTATTAGCTCTCTTGTATTTGATTATAGTTTATTTTTGCTAAAATCTGGTTAATCTATGGAGTATGGCCTGACTTATTTGCATCGATAAGCTAGATGTTTATTGCCATAGTGTTTGGTATCAGTAATCCAAGCCTCGAAATTGGAACATTCGACACTTGGTCAAATTTGAAGTATTCATTGCGAATATCGACACTTAGTCTCAATATTCAAACACCAGTTCTGCATGAATAGCTTGCACTATACACTTCTACTGGTTTCTTAGTTCTTCGATTATTGCTGGACTATTTTGGCATTTTCCAATAGGCCATTTTGATTACATTTATAATTTATGATCTCCATTTCATAGTGTTTGTATATTATTCAGGACTTTCATCAATCCAGACCCTGAAAGATAGAATAACCATCCATTTGAGGCCTAAAAACATCAATAAAGGGTCTGAAAGATTAACTTATGAATTGAAGCCCTAGTAATTTAAGACTTTGTTTGGCATCTTATAATTTTTTGTCATTAAAATATAATTTTAAATTCATAATCTAAAATTATGATAGATGATTTTAGAGCCCTAGAAATTTAAGACTTTGTTTGACATCTTATAATTTTTAGTCATTTAAATATAATTTTAAATTCATAGTCTAAAATTATGATAGATGATTTTTCATATTATCAGAACAAAATAAAATTATTATATATTAATATTAAAATTATGATTTCCTAGATGTCAAACAAGCCCCTAATTTGTGGGTCTTTAATTGATATGGTTTAATTTTTAGGCCTTCAATTGATGGTTTAATCTTTAAGGTCCCGAATCGATAGTTATTCAATCTTTAGGGCCCTAAATTGACTAAAGTCCTATATTATTTATTATTGTATGTTTGTTTTACACAGATTATGAGAATAATCGAGGCGCTGGAGGGTAAAGGCAGTAGACTGCCTCTGATGAAAGGAGAAGTAGAATTAGCAGAGAAGTTAGCTACAATAACAAGACAGGTTAGTTTTCGCCAATGTTGTCCCGTTTGAATTTGAAGACATGAATGACCAATATGTCTGATGTTGCAGTTAAAAGGATCCGGAGCAGAACTTTCTAGAAGGGTCCAGAATCTGCTGATGCTATCGCGCCTTCAAGCAGACGGCCTAGTTGGTGGATCAGTTTATCTGCCAGGATCTACCAAAATACACGAACAGAGTCTAGCTGATATGCAGGAGGTACAGCTGAAACTTTTATATACTCCCTCCAACCATTAAATTACCCATTTACTATTTGCACAGGTTTTAAGGAATATAATATTTGATGTGTAATGTAGTATTGAGGTAGAGATAGATAGAAAAGAGAAACGGTAGAGAGGTAAAAAAGATAAAAAGTAGAGAGATGGAAAATATAAAAGGTAGAGTGAGATAGTGGAGTGTTACAAAAATGAAAATGAGTAGCTTAACAAGGGCGTTCAAAATGGAAAATGTCATATTTCAATTTTACCCTTTTATTTGTTTTTTGTAATAATATTCCTTAAATGATCATGTAAAAAATGATATACTCCACTTATTGTTATTTAATGACTTCCTTACTTCGTGTGAAATATTCTTAAACAATCAAATAAAATGGAATGAAGGGAGTATCACTCGCATAAATACTAGTATGTGTATATTAGAAAGAGAAATAGATAAAGATTTATTGATACTGAAATACTAGTTGATGTGTTACACTAGATGAATTCAAGGTTCTCTGTTGATCCAACTCTTTGAATTTTCATAAGTATTTACTGCAAAATGTGGTTCGTTTCTGATAGACTGAAGAATGTTGATCTTGTTGTTGATATGTTTATTTTTTGGGTGTGAAATAGGTTTTGCAACGGCAGACTGAGGCTATCGGGAGACTAGGCAATGTGCTTAAGCGAGACACTAGAGATATGGAAATCATAATGGCTGAAGATACAGAAATGACTCTAGACTAGCACTTCGATCGACTCTTACGAAGACCCTGCTGTTAGGAAATACGATGATATTTGTTCCATATTCTGTCAAAGTGATGGAAATTTGTCATACCCGCTGAGAAATGTGTTATTCTAATCTACTTTTAAGTCAGAAAAATCCACCATTTATGTTGATATGGGAGTAGTAAAGCCGATTTTGTGTTAAATTGGTGACATTCTTTTAATTAAGTTGTGAAAATGATGTTTGCTGCGGACTTTTATGTCAATTTCTATTTTACTTTTATGTTGATATGGGAGTAGTAAAGCCGATTCTGTAATTTTATTTTTAATTTTGTCTCTTGCTTTGTTAATAAAACCAAACACCATGGAACTAAGTTTTTCAAAAGATTCAAGTGTTGAATAGTAAACAAATTAAAATTAAAGAATGCAAAAATCAAGTTAGTTTTATAATTTAACCTTAAATAACAAGCACAATATTCAAAACAATTCAAGAATGCATCGGTTTAAGTTGTCCGTACAGAGTAATTTCGTGGGTGTCAAAATGTAGCTAAGAGAACAAAATCAGTACTCAATTTAACTTCAAAGTAGTAAGATTGCAACTAAATTAACCCTTTAGATTGCATGTACTATCTATCCCTGTGGTTAACCAGTTTGAGGAGTGAGAGGAAGGAATGGGGTAGAGAGATATTTCATTGATCCTTGTGGTTCAATAATTAGGACTCTGCATAGCATCCCTAGCAGTCACTATATGTTTCAGCCATAATCAACACTATAAGCGACGTCCAACCTGTAAATAATCGAGCACCTTTTCCCTTCCCTTTCTTTTGATCATACTGTTCCCATAAGTAGCCACTCTCTTTGTAGTTCTTCACCACATTTCTGCACAAAAAACATTGATAATTACCACCATAAAAAATAGTTTTATTTCTTCTTAAAAGAAATTTACTGAGGTGAAGTATACCGGATCAAATTGTTTCTCAAGTCAGTGTATATGATCTTCGCATTATCTCTGTATGGCCCTTCCACTGTAACAATCAAGTATTTCAGAATAATGTTTAATCTAGATGGAAAATAGATATTAGTAACTGGTAAATATGTACCTGTAGAGTAATAGTTGAGTGCTGAAAGAATCAAATAGTTCATGTTCATCCAAATTGGCCCTCTCCAATAAGGAGCGTCGTGCTCAGTGTTACGTTGCATGTATATCGAGCTGGTAAATACATCCCAAAAGTTAGAATGTTTTGCTTCACAAGTATAAAAATATCGACAAGTTAAATAGTTTTATCAATTTAGGACTCACATTTTAAGATCATGTTTGACATCTTATAGTTTCTAGAAATGATATACTCTCGCGAGTGGAAAAAAATAAGAAGAGAAGATAAAAATAAAATAAAAAACTATGTATATTAATAAATGAGGCTATATGTTACTCCGTATAAGATCCAAACATGGTCTTACAATTGTAAGCTGAAGCTCTAAATTGATCATTTCTATCTTTCAGGTCTCAAATTGATAGTTTCTTCTTTTTTAGGTATGGAATCGATAGGAAAAATCTTTCAAGCACTTAATTGATTTTAAGGTCTTGAAGTGACAGAATTCCTTACAAAAATTATCCCTGGGTAATACCTTAAGTGGGTGTTCTAATTTCATTACAAAAACATAATAGGATGGTTGTGAGTATATAGGCCAAGTCTCATGGGTAATTTACGCAATTTGCTCTAAATACCTTGATTTGGCAAGAGATCTGAGTCCATAGTTAGTCCACAGGATACTCTTGTTTGCGATGAGATCAAGCTGTTTTTCTAATATCCATGAGTCCTAATTCATTGAGTACATATAAAGAAGACATAAGACGAATGCAAAGAAACAAACCAAATAAGAAAGATGCAATATCATATCAGCATAAGATCCTCTAATCAACTCACAGGTGGTATAAGCCTACCCATAAAGGGAAAGAGGCTGACATAGCCGATATGAGGAACCAGTCTCAGCACGGGTTCTTCTACAACTTCTCGTACAAATTCACGTGTTGGATAACCTCCAGCTGCTTCTACCATCCGCCAACTTAGGCGAACCTATGAAGAAGAATAATGTTTTTTTCTAAATAATAAACAAGTCTAATAATATTCTTCTAATTCATTGCTACTTATTTCCTCCATTTTTGCCATACGAAGCAGCAGTGATTTGGAATTTGAAAACCGGATTTGGATTTCAAAATGTAAATCTGGCTCTACTCTGGGATTTTAGAATCCGATTAATACAAATGTAATATTTTTTTTTATCACTTTTCACACCTTTTATTCTCACTTTTGCAAACTTCCAAAAAAATTCACTAACTACACAATTTCAATCATTACTAATATAACAATAAAACATCACACTCATTTTACCCTAGACTTTCTAGGGAAATCCATTTGATTGTTCAAAATAAGCTACTCCCTCCGTCCCCGAAAAGTTTGCGGGGAATCTTGGGCACATGGTTTAAGAAAAAAGTGTAATGATGAGGGTGTTGAGGGGTAATTTTGTAAATTTTTATATATAAAGTAAATAAAGTAGGTGAATTGAGTGTATGTGGACCCCAAAAGTGGCATGAAGGGTAAATATGTGTATATTGTGAGGGTGGGATTGTGATAATTATTTCTATTTTGGGGTATGCAAACTTTTCGGGGACAAACAAAAAAAGAAAGTACGAAAACTTTTCAGGGACGGAGGGAGTACTAGTTACTATGAGTATACTGTGTGTACTGTATATAATATGTTTGCATATAGAGATTTTATCTACATAGTGACTTCGATTTGACATAAAGTTATATTCTATCCTATTTAAATCTCAAAGCAAACACACATCATTACTATTTATCAAGATTTTAAAATCTAGATTTCAAAATCCTAGTGGATTATGAAATTCTAATAATGACTGGTATGTTTTGTGTTTATTTTGAGATTTAAGTAGGGTAGGATTTAACTTTATAGTATAGGGTTTATAGGAGTTTATATAGGTTTGTAGGTATTTATAAGGTTGAATTTTGTAGGATTTATAGGTATTTTATAGGATGAGATTTTGAAAAATCTTAATTCTAAATCCCAAAGTAGAACATGGGTTAGATTTCAAAATCTCGAATCCGGATTTTACATCCCAAAACAAACATACCCTAATTGTGTAAATAAAAGGTTAGGGGGTTCTTTTAGAAAAAACACAGTCAACCTAAATATTTGTTTATAAAGCCTCTTTACACAAAAAATTATCTTGACAATGCCAATGGGGCCAGTGGAGAAAAGGGTTACAGGAAGCTGGAATTACCTTCTCTGTATGATTTCCATAATCAAAGTAAGCTCCATTGGTATAATCAAAATGCATCTGAAAAGGAAACAAGCAAATGATTTAACAGAGATCAAAACCCTTGCTCATATGGAATGACACCAAACTGATCACACATTAGATCCATAATGAAGGAGATAAAATGATTTAGAGGAAAAGAAGAAGAAAAATTAAATTCATAAAGAACCTGATTCAAAAGCTCAAAATCCGAGAGCAACTTTGCTGTTAAGTCATACTCCTGCAAAATTTTGTATAACTTCAACACCGCATAAAATGATAAACTTCAATTGTAGTTTTTTTTTTTTTTGTTATACCCTTCCTGTTTGTCTGTCCTCGAGAAATTCTGATATGGAACTCATACAATCTGCAGCAAGACGCATCCAACATCTAAGGTCCACATGACGTTCATCTTCACTGGGGTGTGATGCACGTGGATAATCATCCAATCCAGATGACAATGACTGGAGATCCCAAAACACTATTTAGGTAAATTTGACAAATTCATCCAATTACAACTTACCTTTCAATTGTTCTAAAAAAATTACATTTCAATTGGTGGTTTCAAAAGTTATGTTTGGTATGGGATTGCCAAATCCAGCTTGAGGATTTCAAAAGCTAAAGTATGTTTGTTTTGGGTTCTCAATCATATGATTTCCCAATCTCATCCTATTGCTATTTTTCTTCTACTACCCTATTCAAATTATTATTCACAACTCCCAATACCACACATCAATCATATCTCAACACACCACATTAATCATTACACAATATTTCAATCATTATATATACTACTTTTTACAATATAATAATATTATTATCATCTACTATTTCACAATCCTACCATATCCAATCTCAAAACAAATATACATTTTTACTATTCATGGATTTTCAAATCCAAAGATTCACAAGCCAGAGTTTCTAAATCTCATTTAAGCCCAAAACAAACATACCCCCGAATGTTATATTGGCTATAGAAACATAATATCATCACACTGTAATAGTTCTGAAGTCTGAACTCTACATCTTGGCAGTGTATCAAAGTCCAAAACATGTCTGTATTAAGATCTGCGGAGATTAAGACTCATCATTTATTTATCACATTATTAAAGTATTCCTTGCAAGTTTCCTTTTCCTTTTCTTCTTTTCTTGGTTGTGTGAGTGGCTTCATAACTTTTACTTGAGACATGTCATGCTATTTAACCTTAGCTATTGCTAGAGCTATGGCAAACTATCCTCAGTTTTGCTAGAGATATGTCAAAAAGACATAACTGAACTTCAACAAAGGTGAAACATTTCACAGTTGAAAATTTTCATAGTATTAAAAATGGACACAGCAAGATAAAAACGGTTCAAATAATACTCCAGGTGGAGAATACGGGTATAACCTGAACGAGACCAATTCAACTAGTACCACGTATAGAAATGTGGAGAATGTCTCACCTTTGGATTCAGTTCGCGTGTGGTTGCAGTGTCTCTTCCATGCCAAAAGTAGGTGCTCACATCCTTTCCTATAAATAGAATTTAAAATTAAAAAAGGAGGAATTTAAATTGCTATTCTGTCAAAAATGTCTTCCTAGGTCGCAATTAGGTAATTTATGCATGAGATTATTTATCAAACAAGATTCTTATCATGCTCACCTGATTGAGTAGTGTTAAACCACTTAAACCATGCATCAAGACGAATGAAGGCTCGTCGTAAGAAGATGGAGATATCACTAATCTCTGAGGCAGTAAACTTGTTTCTCTTAATGCCACAAACTAAATCTGTGAAAAGCAATTTTTTTAATCACTATCAATATTATGGTTGCAACATATCAGAATATTTTCC
Source organism: Galeopsis tetrahit (assembly GCA_963675135.1). Lineage (NCBI taxonomy): Eukaryota > Viridiplantae > Streptophyta > Magnoliopsida > Lamiales > Lamiaceae > Galeopsis > Galeopsis tetrahit. The sequence goes on from OY776127.1 coordinate 35,285,279, forward strand.
CCATCAAATATGTGATACAAAGTGCCACAATAAATTCGGAGAGGCACTTTATCTTTGTTGTTATGAAAAAGTATAATGAGTGAAAACGCACGCATGAAGCAAAATGTAAGCCTTTTGGCAGATAGCACTCACCCAGAGGACAACAGAATGCTTCAGCAATGTTTTGATCACACAACACAAAGCACAGACAATCAGATGAACCACAATGCCATTCAACATCTATATCTAAGTTACTGTTACTTCAGAAGCTAGAAAATAGACAAGTTCTATATTCTCATTCAATTCTTGTTTTGTGTAGAATACATGTGTGAATGGAGTGAGCTATCCCTATATACTTTCAGGAACTGGGTGACAGTCACTACAACAATGTCATTTCATTTGATACGATATTAGATTACTTGACAATACAATTTAGAAAGATATATCATGTTTTCAGATGTTACAGTAGGTCATAAAGCATGAAGTGCACATTAAGATGAGAACAATAATAAAATAGGCAATTTTCCAATTATCTTATTCAAGTTCTATCAAATAATAATCATCTTCAAAATAGTAACCAGTACATGCACATGGCCATGATTTTCCATCCATAGTATCAAATTCAACCTCAAATGTTGTAGGCAAAAATGCAATTTAAATTAAGTCCTCGTCATTTGGAACCCAAATTATGTGTGATATGTATAATCTTCAAACTTAAAACAATTTGCCATTGAATCTTGATGGAAACGTCAAGAGATTTGGGTAATTTCTATCGAATTCCGTCAGCAGGGACTGTGTGATATCAATTTTTAATACTTAGGGGGCTTCTTAAAACAGAAAATACTTCAAGGACCTTTCGAAACAAAAGTTAATACTTTTTAGAGACCTTAAAATGCATTTTGCCAATAAATTATAAGGATATCATGTTACTATTGCCATAATGCCATCAACATTTAATCTAAAAAAGGCAAAAAATACAGTGAAAACTAAACCTCGTATAACCAGAAATAATGTTGGTGGATTTCCATTTGTTGGGTGCTGAAGTACAAACTCTGAAGGAACCTTACTGCCAATAGACCGAAAAGCAGAAATTACATATAAATTTTCAGAATCATTTTAGCAGTAAGAATCAACAAATCACACCTTAAAGCTTCAGCACCTAATATTTGCTCACGTGGAATCCAACCATCAGCATTCATCAGATCTAACCAATGCCCGATGATGTCCAAAGTAATGTTAACATCCCAACGCCTTTTCATATAAAAAAATATATTTCTTAGTCATTTTTAATAGAAAATAAGGATCTGCATGCCTAGAAGCAAACCCACCAGATCAGTAGCTGGTGAAAACCCTCATCCCACAGAAATCCCCTAGGGAAGAAGGGACGACTTGGGACAGCTGTGTATAGCTCAGCTGGCCAATATGAAATATAATTTTCGCCAGGTGGAGACTGCATGAGAGATGATAACCCACTGCATGACTTTGTTAGGAATCCAAATGGAACAAGTAAACAGGTGAAAGGCCTCGGTGGTTGGCTGAATTTCACAGAGATCACTTATAAGGAAGAAGGGAAAATTGAAAAAAGAATGCCATGTAACTTTGATGATATTATGAAAATGCCCTATAACTTTTCAATTATACAAAAATGCCTTGTAACTTTAAATTTCTTGATAAAACTGCCACGCAACCAGCCTTTCCCAGTTTTTCAACCAGGAGAAGCTGACGTGGCAATTTAAGAATAAGCCACATCACGCAAAAACTTGACAAAAATGCCCAATAACTTGATACCACCGGTCAATGGGCAATTTTACCAACTTTTTCAAAGTTACAAGGCAGATTCGTATAATTCAAAAATTGCAAGGCATTTTCATAATATCATCAAAGCTACATGCCATTTTTTTCAATTTACCCTAAGGAAGAAACACATTTTTTAAACCTTCCAAAGCCAAAGCAAGCACATATTATCACCAAGTTGAACAAGGACTAGTTAATTGATGTCCAGGTTGCAACATCCTTAGCATAAAGAGTTGAAACTAATTTTCAAGAAAAGAGCTCACAAGAGAAGTTAGTAAAAATTGTTGTTGCAACATCCTTAGCATAAAGAGTCGAAACTAATTTTCAAGAAATGAGCTCCTAAGAGAAGTTAGTTAAAATTGTTAGTGAAAACAAATGTAGGTCACAGAGATGACGCCAAGAAATCTTTAGAAAAGAAATTGATTGGAATGATTTTATTCTGGGTTTGCTTGGTTCTAATGAAGAACATGTAATGTAGCTATTTTTTTGATAAGAGATATAAGGGATGAGAGATCCCTTATACAAATAACAAGTAGATAGAGTTAACACAAATTACATATGGTTATAATGCAAAACTCCAATCTCTAACTAGGTCTGATACATGAAGACTAGTGAAATTCTTATGACCCGACACACAAAGTGCCCCTCTGAATTTAATCCTACCCCAAACTTCCTCTAAAGACTCGAAGGTATCCTAAAAAATCCTGTATTAACTAAATTGAACTCATACATTCCTAGCATTTGGTAAATGAATAACATTAAATAATAGATGTGTGTTGCCTCCAATACTTGACACCCCAAATCATTCAAATTAAGGTGAAACTGATGCAGTTGCATACATATTCACACAAGTGAACTTGAGTTTTTTGCAAGAGACTATAGGTAGTACTCACCCTCCATCTAAACAAAGAATAGTTGTATACCAGGTCATAATATTTTCCCAGTGGGATATCAGTAGCTGAAATTTTATGAATTTCTTTACATATATACAGTGATAAACAGAAGAAATTGAAAAATTTACACTACCACAATGAAATTCATTGAAATTATATACAAGTCAAAAGTTTCTGTTGCCATAGGGAACAACTACTAATGTGGCAAATAAACAGGAAAGTGTGTTGTTGAGCTTAATTAGACATTGCAATTGAATATAAAATTCCAGGTTCACATAATTCACTCTTCTGAAACAGGGGGATGGCAGTTCACATTAGGTCACCAGGTCTCAGAAGAAATGACGTAGAAAAAAAACGATGAAACGCTTACACTAGATGGTGGTGGAAGCGAAATTTTTGATTGGCCGTAAAAGTAGCCAATTCCACCCAGCAAATTCCCGAGAGCAGCTTTACCTACTGTTATGGCTTCAGAATCAAGCTGAAATAACGACAGTTTGTAAATAAAAACAAGAGTTTAGAGGCCCAATAAACAACTTAGGGAACTATGGCACCAATATCTACTTGTAAGACTTGCATACCAATAGACATAATTCAAATTTGACAATTGTATCCAAAAACCACAGTGATAAAAATAGGTTCTGCAAACAGCTGTGAAAAAAGACAACTATAAAATGAGTGTGTTTGACTGCTTGCAAACTTGTACATATGCAAAAAAAAAAAAAAAAAAAGTATTGCAGAACAAATGGAAATTGCTAGCCCCTTTGAATCAACTGCTGTCATTTTTATTACTGCATACATTTATTTCAAAATTTCCCTTCACATACTCTAAATGGCCTAGGGAACTTGATGATAACATAAGACTCTCGTAAAAATTGTGATTTCACGTTGCATAGGTCCATAACCGAAAATTTTGGTTTGTTACCAAGTCATTAACCAAAACTATGTACAAAATACTATTGGCTGATAGAGAACGGAGTTTCATGTGAAACAAACTACTTATTGCTAGTCATGAAAGGGGACTTGGTAGAACCTAGAGATATGATCAATAAAATCAATTCATGATATGTGATCTTTCTGTTTAATGGCTTAAAGCAAAAAATTTAGCCTGCAACAAAACACTTAGTTCAACATCAAAATTGTAGTAGTGATCTCTGAATCAATGATCCTCGGAAAGAAGGAATAAAAAAACATCCATAGCTCATACCTCATCAGACATGTCAAAGCATCTTTGGAATTTGTCATCAAATTGCTTTTGCTTCTGCTCCAGATGACCAGTCAAAGAGTCACCTAAAATGATGACAATGTTCTAATCGTGAAGTGAGGTAAGCAAGTCGGCTGACAAGAAATTGATGAAATTATTCCTCACAAACCAAATAAATAAAGGAAATTACTTCAAAGCAGGTATAATTCATATGGACCATTATCCTGCTCTCACTTATTTCAATTACGACGGCAAGGAACTCTAACAGGTTAGTGCTTAAGCAGGCCAAAGCACAGCATTTTTTTTTTTCAGTTAGAAGTTCACAGAAGAATCTGTGCCTGGATAAAACTCGTGAATTTGGATGATAGGATATAATACTACAAATGCAATGGTACCTGTAAGGCTTCTGATACGTTCTTCGGTTCTTGAAGTAGAACCACGCGATTTAGATACAAAAGCAATATCTGCTTTGAAGGAAATCATAGCAGAAATCTGAACTAAAAAAAGGAAAATTATGAGCTATATAGATGAGAACCAGCATAAACTAAAGTGAAGTTAGTTGCTCCAATAGCTATATAAGATATGAACAATATAATGATGACAAACCTGGAAAACAAGAATATTCGGCCCATTATCAGATGTATCTGAAAGCTGTAAACGACCAATTTTCCTAGCCTAAAGAAAGAAGCGAAATGGTTAAAATGGCATTAAGAAATAAATATGATTGTACAACACCATATGGGAACTCACCATATAAACTTATGGTTAGTTTGATGAAGAAACACACTAATTTGATTATAAATACCTCAGTAGCAAGATTCATCTGGACAAGATCGGATAAATTGTGAATGTGAGGTGTCTTGAAACCAGCATAATGGAACTCAAACTCATCCTTCAGAAGTTCATTTGGTCATTAGTTTACTTTCTAGTGAAATAATATCAAAAAAGGTAATTCAAAACATTGCAATGCAAACTATAAAGAAATTTTTATGATGCCAGATAGAGCAGCAGAAAGAGAAAGAAAAATTAAAAAGAAAATGTGAAGCAAATGATTACTCGCATATATGTATACGTCAAACATCCGCAACAAATGGGATACAAATAATAAGACAGACAGGTAAAAAAAAAAATTATATTACGAAGAATGCTGTCTTTTCCCAGAAAATATTTCAAATTCTGAACGACATTTTACCTTTGATTCCAAATGAAGTTGCCAACTATCAAGATCATCTCGTGAACCAGACGCCAGGATGCGGTGATTGAGAATGTCTGAAGTGCCCTTGCCTAGATCTAGAGTTCCGCCTTCATCAGCAACATAAAAGAAAAGATGCACAATTTTTTCCATTTCCTCGTTAAGTCTACGACCAAGAAGAACTTCAGATTAGCAAATGATATTATGACAGGAACTAATGAAAATGAAAATGTATACTGTATGGGGCTAGGAGTGTCAGCAAAACATCTGCAAATATCAACTATTAAGCAATGGAGTGATCCAAAGAAAAATGAACATGACCCCCCCACACCCATAAAAAAGTAAAAAGAGAGGTAATTTTTAGTATCTGTTAGCAGAAACTAAAGCCAAACTAATTGGGCATGCTGATAAACACTGGCTGCTGTAGACCTACCTACACACTAACCAAATTTAGTAACATTGAATAACTCCCCAGTTGTTTTATCATTTTTGCATTGGCTAGGGGAAGTAAGGCCTTCAAAACTGCTATTCTTTATTGCAAATCAAGAAATAATAATGTATTCAGTTATAATATCCAACTACTACATGACTTACTAGCATGCCTCACTTCCTGAAACAGCAGAATGCATCAAGTAATTCAACTTTACACATGGTTAAATATGATAAAGTATGTAAAAATATAGAAAAACATATTTCCATCCCATGGATAAAAGAAAATGAGAAAAGGCAGTATATATAGTCATCTCAGGACTAAGCAAGCACCGAACAAGCATCACAAATGGTCTGGAGATTTACCCTTCACCTTGTGCTTCAATTCGAACTGCCCAGTCCCCTCCATAACCACTTTCTTTCTCCTTCGATTTCAGAAAACTTGTTGTCAATGTTAGTTTCTGATCAACCAATACTTGACGTCCATAATCACGTCCGTTATGATGTGTCCAACCATATGTTGTAAGCTCATCAGAATCCTGGCATACATGCCGCATATAATATCTTCCATCCTTAACTCCAATCCACATCAAACCAGCAAGTAGAGACTGAGGAGTCCTGTCAATCACAATTTATTGTTTATGATACATACTATGTCAAATTCAAGTATGCAATTGAATTTTAAGCTATTTGGATATATCCTCAATTATCCAATTGAAATTTTTGTGACTCAATTGCACAATGTTGCACATACTAATATTATCAAATAAATGCCGCAAACAAGTAAAATTGTTTTGATACTAAATTTACCAGCAACTGAAAATCATTACGGCTCTAACTCTAAAGCTGCAGCCAAAAAGAACTTACCGCGCGCGAATTCCAAAATAAACATGAGGCCTATATGTTCCCCAATATAAACTCTCCTTGTGTTCCCCTTGAAACTGCAGCATTAATATAGCAAAACAAGATTAACTCCAATTTTATAACAAAATCATCGCGGAAAACTAGTATTGATCAAAATTGTGTGTTTACCATACCATAGGAAGATCGATGAGCTTGGGAGCAGGAAATGGGGTAACGACCCTGGGTTTTACAGTCTCCTTGACAGGGTTTAACAGATTATTCTTGACATACAATCCGATTAAGAATAAGATAATTCCAGATGAAAGCAAAATCATGAATGTGATATTTAGGATCCGACTGAAACCACGGCGACCGGCAACGGGTATACGGGTTCTCGGGTTCGGGTTAACACCATCGGAAGTGGAGCTTGGTCGGGCACGGGAGTTTCTCCGGGAAATCTGGGTCATTATGGGTCAAGGATTCGGATCCAGGCTACTTTTCGGAGCTTTGACTGGAAGTGCAGAAGGTTTCCTTCATGCGTTTTCTACTCGCTGAGTTTAATTTTCGCAATAACGCCAATTTTTTAACAAAAAAGTTTTTCTAAATAATATAGGTGTTTATAAATGAATGATGGCATAAAATAATAGATTAGTATATGATAAAATAATACATAAAGTATAAAAGTGATATGATTGAAAGAGAAAAAATAATTTGGAATAAAAAATTTATTGTGGAACATTCAAAGTTTTCCAAAAAATGAAGTACTATATAATCTATATTGCACATGCAATATTAGCATAAATTTCGAAATTGAAACCTAAAGAGTAGCACACTCCTAAATCCAAAGTTTATATCCACTAGGTCTAACTCATTGGAGTTGGAAAATAAAAATGATTGGATACAAAACCCATGATGATGTCAATACAAGATTAAGTACTTCAACATTATTAGTCCTTCACTATTGTTAGGATAGTTATTTGTTGAAGAAAAAAGTGAAAGTTACCTATAAATGCACAAAGACCCAACATAGCACAAGAACCACTTCAAGCATTGTTTTCTTTCCCTTAGTGCCTCAAGAAGAGGCTTTGTAATCAACATGTGTTCTATTATTGCTGTTGATGAAAAGAAATATATTGAGGAACATTATTTGCTACAACAACCGTGGATGGTAACAATGAGTTCAGCGATGGTCCAATCTTGTAAAAAAACACTAGGCCACAACTTCAACTTTCGAATGACTAAACATAAAAGTCCACCAATATGCTACACCAAGTAATATATGAAACAACATATTCAAAAAAAAATGTAAGAATTATTATCATATTAGCAATAATTAAAAGCATATTTTTGTGTTTAACCAATTTAAGGTTGATAAAAGTAAAGAGTGAAGATTGTTTCGAACCACTTAGCATTAACATGTCCAATGGATTGGGAGATAGGACTTTGTTTCTATGAATCAAAGCATATAAATGTGGTCAAGTCACTACAAGAAAACTGCAATTTAGCCGTGAAAAAATTTGTCGCTAATTCTAATATTTTCGTCGCTAACGCGAGTTAGCGATGAAATAATTTTGTCGCAGGATTTGTTGCTATACGCCCGTCGCTAACGTGTTTGCGATGAAAATTTGAGTTTCATCGCAAAATATTAGCGACGAAAATTTAGGTTTCATCGCAAAATATTAGCGACGAAAATATAAGTTTCATCGCAAAATGTTAGCGACGAAAATATGAGTTTCATCACAAAATGTTTGCGAGGAAAATCAAACATTTGTCGCAAACACGTTAGCGACGGGTGTACAGCAACAAATCCCGCGACAAAATTATTTCATCGCTAACTCACATTAGCAACAAAAATATTAGAATTTTTGTTGCTAATATTTGGCTATGATATCCGATTTACGAATCATTCTCTAAACCCACTTCCGTACTCGACCAACCCAACCCGCACCCACACCCACCCCGCCCCACCCAACCGAACCAATTCAATCGTTCTCTAAACCCACTTCTGCACTCGACCCGCCCTAACACTCAACCCGCCCCACCCCAACCCGTACCCAACCCACACCCGACCCGTCCCAACCGACCCCAACTCAACCCAACCCGCACCCACATACCCCCTCCCCCATTTTATTTAAATAAATATTTTATTTGGTCTTGGTGGGAATTGATCCCGGGTGGATGGGCGCCCATAGCTGGGCGCCTACCATTCGGGCAGACAACTCTTTGGTTCAGTTTTTAATATTAATTATATATGTATTCAATTGTTACTAATTTAGTTATTTTTACTCATTTAATAATTTATTTCACATTTATTAATTGATTAATTTTTAACTTGTAACAACTATATATGTATATATACAGGTGTATATATATTGTAATTTTTAAAACAATTCCAATTGTAAAAACTCAATGTTACTTTAAATTTTTTTTAAAAATAATAAATATTAGAGCCAATCTTCATTCTCCCATCTTTAATTATGTCCATCTTCATTTGCATCATCATATTTATAAATATTTTTATAAACATTCATACTGATTTATAAGACATAAAATTTGGAGAATTATTAAACATTTAATTATATAAATTGATTTTCTTGATTTAATAAGCATAGTTGATTTAATATTAGCCACGAAATATAATTATCATTGTTGTTCTTATTATTAACAACAAAATAAAATAATTTGATAAAAGTGTAGCGATAAAATATTTTAATTTTGTTGCAAATATTAATTCCAAGAAATTAGCCACAAAAAATATATTTCATCGCAAAATAATAGCGACTAAATATAATTTTCATTGTTGTCCTAATTATTAAAAACAAAATAAAAGAATTTGTTGCTAGTTTAGCGATGAAATATTTTTATTTCATCGCAAAAAGTAATTTCAATAAATTAGCCACAAAAAATTATATTTCATCGCAAAATATTAGCGACAAAATATAATTTTCATTGTCGTTCTGACTATTAACAACAAAATCCAGCAATACGTTGCTAGTATAGCGATGAAATATTTTAATTTCATCGCAAAAATTAATTTCAATAAATTAGCCACAAAAATTTCTATTTCATCGTAAAATATTAGTGATGAAATATAATTTTCATTGTTGTTATGATTATTAACAGCAAAATGAAGCAATTTGTTGCTAATATAGCAATGAAATATATAAATTTTGTTGCAAAAATTAATTTCAAGAAATTAGCCACAAAATTTTCAATTTCATCGCAAAATATTAGCAAGAAAATATAATTGTCATTGTTGCTCAGATTATTAACAACAAAATGATGCAATTTGTTGCTAATAAAGTGATGAAATATATAAATTTTGTTGCAAAAATTAATTTCAAGAAATTAGCCACAAAAATTTCTATTTCATCGCAAAATATTAGCAACGAAGTATAATTTTCATTTTTGTTCTGATTATTAACAACAAAATGAAGCAATTTGCTGCTAATATAGCGATGAAATATATAAATTTTTTTTGCAAAAATTAATTTCAAAAAATTAGCCACGAAAATTTCTATTTCATCGCAAAATATTAGCAACGAAATATAATTTTCATAGTTTATATGATTATTAACAACAAAATGAAGCAAATTGTTGCTAATATAACGATGAAATATATAAATTTTGTTGTAAAAAATAATTTCAAGAAATTAGCCACGAAAATTTCTATTTCATCGCAAAATATTTGCGACGAAATATAATTTTCATTGTTGTTTTGATTATTAACAACAAAATGAAACAATTTGTTGCTAATATAGCAATGAAATATATATATTTTGTTGCAAATACTAAATCTAACAATTTAGCAGCGAAAATTTATATTTCGTTGCTAAAAATTGATTTTAGCGATGAAATTTAGACTTGTCGTAAAATTTTCGTCGCTATTCCCCCCATTTCTTGTAGTGAGTACTTAGGCATAACATATAACTACATATGCACTTTGCATATAAAAAAATTATACTCCATTTGTCAACGATATTTGTTCTTATCAAATTGAACACAAGTTTTAAGGGGAAAAAATAGATAAACTAAGAGTATTTTAGGGTTTATTATGAATAAAGCGATTGTTTGGGAGTAAAGTTGAATAGATTATTTGAGTAATTAAGTAATGATCGAGGGGTGAAGATAAAGTGATGGGTTCCATAAAAGGTATGAGAACAAAATTCGTGGACGAATGAATAAGGTAAGTGATAAAAAAAATTGATGGACAGAGGGAGTAATTGTTTACATTTCACGCTTTCACATATCAGTATACCAACTTCTAAAATACTCATTATGGTCTACTTTAGAGACACGAGAAAAAAATTATTTACGTCCCGTAATTTTACCTTTTTTGAAAAACGTCCCAAAATAGTTAAAATTTTAATTTACGTCCCATAACTTTTTCAATTGCTTAATTTACGTCCAATTTTCGCTGGAAATCCCCAAATTTATGTAAACGGGACGTAAATTGAACAATTAAAGAAGTTATGGGACGTAAATTAATTTTTTTATTAAAATGGGGCGTTATGCGAAAAAGATAAAATATTCAACAAATGTGTACAATTCACTATAAAATTAATGTAGTTTATGTTATACAATCAAATAAAAAAATAATCCATTTATTCATAAATGAATTATTCATAAATTAACTAATTTTAATATAAAAAAATAATTCATTTATTCATAAATTAATTAATTATTATAAAAATCAATTAACTTACCTAATTCATTATTAAAAAAATTATTAACTTACCTGATTAGAAAAAAATTATAATTACAATATAAGTATTATAAAATTATTTATTTATTTTAAAGTAATCAAATAAATATAAAAATGTATCTAAGTATTACACAAAGTGGGTCCACATATTTTTGTACGGACTAATATCAAATTAAAAATTATATAATAAAAATGAAAAACAATAAAATTAACAAATTGTTAAAAAATATATTGTTCATCATCATCTTTCAATTACCGTGGGTAAGGGGTGAGAATTTTGGATATATTTGAGTATTTATTTATTTATTTGGGGATTTTAAATAATTGTGAATTTTTGTATTTATTTAAAATATTAAAATAATTGTTAAGTTTTAATAAGAGTTTTTGAAAATTTTAATAAAAAAATTTATTTGGGATTTTTATTATTTTAAAGATAAAATTTATATTTATTTGATTATGTTAATTAATTTTTTAAATTATTTTTTTAATTAGGTTAATTGAGTTTTTAAATAATTAATTAGGTAAGTTAATTGATTTTTCTAGTAATTAATTGACTTAGAAATAAATCTTGGTTTTTTTTATATTATATTTTTTTTTTGATATTATGAAAAATTATTTACTTATTTAAATATTATTCTAAATTTATTTTCATATATTTTAAAATATTATTTAGTATTTTAATTAATATTCATAATTTATTTTATAATACTTATATTGTAATTCTAATTTTTTCTAATTAGGTAAGTTAATAATTTTTATAATAATTAATTAATTTATGAATAAATGAATTATTATTTTTATATTAAAATAAGTTAATTTATGAATAATTCATTTATGAATAAATTAATTATTTTTTTATTTGATTGTATAACATAAACTACATTAATTTTATATTGAATTGTACACATCTATTGAATATTTTCATCTTTTTCGCAAACGTCTCATTTTAATTAAAATTTTAATTTACGTCCCATAACGTTTTTAATTGCTCAATTTACGTCCCATTTACATAAATTTGGGGATTTTCAGCGAAAATTGGACGTAAATTAAGCAATTGAAAAGGTTATGGGACGTAAATTAAAATTTTAACTATTTTGGGACGTTTTTCAAAAAAGGTAAAAGCTACGGGACGTAAATAATTTTTTTCTCGTCCACTTTATACTAACTTGCTTGTTTTTCTCTTCTTTGCAGTCATTGTTATCCATGTGATTATTAATATTGGTTGGACTTTCTTTTCCACACATATTTCACATCCTTAGACTTAGAATTTCTTGAACTGAAGAATGTGTACTTGTCTCTTCTACCCCAATAAGGACAATTGCATGTGCTTCGTTAGACTTAGATTCTTGCACTAAAGAATGTGTAGCATTCTCTACTATCCCAATAGGGACAAATACATGCACTTCCTTAGACTCGGATTCTTGCACCGAAGAATGTATGACAGTCTATGTTATCCCAACAACGATAAATGCATGATTACCACAAGAATGGTCAAAGTTGGGGGCAGGGTTGCGGTCCAAGTCACTAACCATGCCCCGACCATGGTCGGGACTTATGTTATTTTTTAGTTCATCCACGACATGCAACACTTTACCAAATTCATTTTTTACACTTTACCAAATAAAAATAGGACAAATGTTTTTTACAAATGTTCAATTAATAATGAGACAGTGGAAATGTGTCATCTATTGTTACAAAATGTTGTGCCTAAGTTACAAAATTGAACGTTAGGATTAATCTAATATTGATAATCAATTAATCATATTATGATACTTGTATAACTTTATCTAAATTGGTGTGACTTTGTTCTTCGTGTCTCTTACTTCTTGCATCTCTATTTCGTGCTTTGTCCTCTTACTCTTCTTTCCTTTTTGTCTAGACAATCTTCGCACACCAATCTCCGAACATACTTCAATCTTCAATGAGATAACATATCACAAGTCTTAATTAATATTAAAAGGTGAAAATGATCATATTTTACTTACTTGAGAACCTAATCTAAAAAAATAAACTTTTAATCCATTAAAGTTATGCATCTCATGTGTCTACCTAAATTTCTTACCAATGGCAGAGATTGCCTCATATACCCACACTTGAAGTACATAAGGACATTTATTTGCATCAATTTTTTATGTTTTTTTGTCTTTATTTTATTATAACACTCAGTCTGCCCCATAAAACCTACGTAAGCCCCACAACAGCTTGTCAAACACCATTCTCCTTCAAAGATATGAGTTAAATTGAACTATGTCATATAACAGGTGCACGTGGTTCAATTCAATCTTCTTTGTCATCTTATCTCATGATAAATTAATGTCTTTAAGGAAGTATAATATAGCCAACTTCAAATGCCTCTCGGATGCCCCCACCATCTTTCTCACATGTTGTAGGTCACGAACGAGTTAAGTTAGGGTTAAAAGTGTATGGGGGAGAGGTGAATAGACTTTTAAATCAAATCGATTTTTCATGGACAGTTGTGAGGTGTTGACTTAAGACGAAGTCAGCTAGCAAGTAGTTAGTTGTTGAGTGCGAGTTTATTAACAACTACAAATGATAACCAACCTACTAACTACTCGAGAGTTGGTTAGGTGGACAACTATCAAACTTAGTTGTGTTTTGCAGAAAACCTTTAGACAGACTCAGCTGTTTAAAACTCGTTTTGTACTTGGAAAAACTCTTGATTAATTTTATGCACGAAAACGGTCAGTTGGATTTATCAGCTGGCCGAGCTTCCTGATTCTCAACGATGGTCTTCACTTCAATATTTTATCGTCATGTTTTCAAGTCTTTAGTTTCAACAACTGAGTAGATCATATTGATTTTCAATCCTTCACTTACATGTGTTTATCTAGATGGGTTAGAACTCAACTAACAGTGAAGTTTCCCCTCGTCTATTTGAACTTATCGACTAAGACTAAACTATATATTTATACATGGTTCAACTTTCATCTTACTATAAAGTGTTTTGACACAATCATCAAAACTGGTACCTCTTCCATCATTTATTAGATTGCCCTTTTTCCATTTTGGTATGTAATAAATTTTATTAGATTGTCCCTTCCTAAAAAAATGGACATAAAATTATCAAATGTCATTACTTTTCTCACACAAAAGCACCGTTTTTTTTTTTATTCTCTTCAATTGACTAATACACCCTCAACAAAAAGTTATTTACCCCTAATAATACTAATAAACAACACTCACATTAAACTTCGTGCCAAAGTCAAATGAGAAATCTAATAAAAGGCGGAGGGAGTACAAAATTTTCAATAATTTCCTATTTTTTTAGGGAAAAACTTATATGCAATATTGACCAATTAAGTCAAAATTTGTAGGTCAAATGCGGGTCAATGTAGGTCAAAGCGGGTCAACCTTAATTATAATATTTATTTTTGCTTTAAAATATTATCTTACTAAATGACCAAAACTATGTTACTACATGACATAAATTTTGTCACTACAAGACCAAAAGTGTATTACTACAAGTCTAAAAATATTCTGGACACTTATTTTTTTTAGCAAAATTACTAAAATAATTCTGACTTATTCGGCTACTACATGACTAAATCAATGTTACTACAAACCAAAATTTTATCACTACAAGGTCAAAAGTGTATTACTACCTGTCCAAAAATATTCTGGACAGTTAATTTTTTGGGTGAATATGCAGAATGTTTTGACATGTATTAAATTTTTGGCCTTGTAGTGATAATTTTTTGACCTTGTAGTAACAATATTTTAGTTATGTAGTAAATCATATGTTTGCGACCCGCGAAATATCTGGGCAACCCGGATCCGGGCTTATGACCCGCGATTTTTTTAAAATTATCTTAATTTGACTTTTGGGCTAAATGGGCTTAGGGTTTTGACTTGGTCAAATTAGTATGGAATGCATGTATGAAATATTTAACATAAGACTAGTACGATGCCAAAACTGTGCTATCTCAAGTTGATATAAATAGTAAGATTCACAAAAAAAATAAAGTGGTTGAGCCAATGAGAGTAACAACCAATGGGTTAAATAATTTTTCATTAAGATATGGAAGTTACAAAAGTCATGTAAGTTATTACTATATGAATGACTTTGGCTCACTTCGTAGGCTCTATAGACTCGATCTCTTAGCTACGACCTAGCTTCGAAGGTAGTGAACTCACCTTTGACAGCTAACTCATTGAGGATCTTTTTTTTATCTCTCGGTAGTTAGGTTTGCCATATTGGGTGAAAGACGTAAGAAACTTAGGCTCCTTTGGAATTAGCATGTGGTAGCCCATCTCCATGGCTTCCTTCCACAATTTCTTCCAAAGGTCTGGTTGGTGGCTGGTCATCCAGTCTGAAAAGATGTCAAATTTTAGAGAATGTAGAACTCCATCAACCATAGCTTCTTAGTTGTTCCCTATTCTTCCTTGTCCTCAAGAATACATAAGTGATCAATCAACATCTTTATTCTCCCCTGATCTTCTTGATTTGCGATTTCGAAGATACTCAACATCATTCAGCTAATCTAACAGTTCTTTAGCAGTCGGGCGTCGAGATGAGCCTGGAGTTTCTTCAGCTGGTGCTGGAGATTATGTTTGTTGCTTGCCCGATTGACTTGGAATTTGTTATGTTGGAAAGAACTGTGCAATCTGCTTCAAAATAGAAGTTGTCTTCTTTAGTTGATTCTCAACAACTAACAATCGGGAAGTCTTTCCCCTTTTTAGCAACATCAAACTTTGTCTTAAAGGTGTCAACCAGCTTAGTCATCTCCAACTGGACATGACTCTTGAATTTATTAAGCTCAATTGAACACTTCTTTTGTAGATCATACATAGACTTGTTCACGCTTCATAAATCGGTGGTCCCAGAAATGTTGAACCGGACCTCCATCAAACTACCTTATCTTAAAATCCTGCTACGCTACGAAATATAGATTTTAAGGTTAAATTCAAAAGTAAGGAGCCAATCAAGTAAGCGACTGTATCCGTCGCAGGTGATGAAGTAGTGGGAGTAAGAAAGGGTTAGTTAATGAAAAATCCTTCAAACCTGTCAGTGTGAAATCAAGCTTCAGAGTCATCTTTCACTTTAAAGGTGAAAGGGGAAAATGTATTTCATACAAATAAACTCTTATGCTTGGTCATTTAAACATAGATCTTTAGGATATAAATTTCGGCATGATTTACCAGGAGAAAATGGACCACTATTTCGGTTCAGACGGTTTCGGTTCCGAAACCGTTTTCTACTTTTTTTAAGCAATTGAGACCTCCATAAGTCCATATACATCTTCATTTCTCTTCTACATGTGGATTGTAGAGCCATAAGGCGTGGGGCTCGAGGTCTGCCAACACAGTGAACACACACATATAATATACATATACATTATATACATCACACGCATTTATATATATATAGAGAGAGAGAGAGGATGCTAAGGATCGATATCCAGAAATTTTTTCTTTAATTAATTAATATTTTATTAATTACATAATTACTGTTCTACCCTTAATTAGTAATAATAACAATGAATTAATTAAATTGCATGCGCTATAATTAATTTCTTTTTTTCTTGTTTCTCAACACACGCCGACGGGATTTACTCTCTCAAAACACATAATTACGCCATATCACACTATCATGATTAAGTTTTAAACGGTAAGTTTTCTCTTCTCCATCAAATTAATTTCTCCCACCATTACCACCATTATGTTTCCTCCATTACCTCCATCAAAATAATTTTTCCTTCTCCATCAAAACACAAAATCTGAACATTACAGATTCAAAATGGCTGATCATGAATTAATTCGAACAATTTTTGGAGATGATTTTGACGACGAAAAAAATATTCAAGGTCACCCACCACCACTCCGTCCGAAAGTTAACAATGAATGTTACATCCCATAATTATATATATATATATATATATATATATTAAGGTATGTATGTAGTAGGTATGATAAATACGTATATACTCCCTCCACTTTTAATTAAGTGTCATTTTAGCAATTTTCAACAAATTAAGATATATAATCATGGACCATTTTACCCTTCATTAATGATAACTAATTTTAATATTAAATTTATGTTTAGAAATTGAATGTGGTCAATATTGTAGGTGATATTCATGTATACAATAATTAAGGTTTATTCATGATTTATGCTGTAATACTATATTCAAAAGGGAAAAAGCTTAAATCAAGGTAAAGAAATTAAATGGAGGAAGTATAATGTATAAGGGTAAAAATGTCCAAATTAAAGAAAAAAGTGTAGAATGACACTTATTTTGAAAATATTAAAAAAGACAAAGTGACACTTAATAAAAAAATGGAGGGAGTATTATATTGATATGGGGGAATTACACTATAGACAATTTCACCCTAAGTTTTTGTAAATCAAGGAAAATTTGTTTGTAGTTACAAATCAAGCCAAAATAACAAAAGGAAGTACGATTATACCCCTAATGTGTTAATTCGAATTTAAGTTTTGAAATAATTAGATTTAAATAAAAAATTATTTCGAAAGTCAACTAATTGATCAGAATCAATTTAATTCTGGTAGATATTATCCTCGAAAATCGCGTCCTTCTTAATTCAAAACACATTCCTAAATTCGCGTCCTTCTTAATTGCTCCCAACTGTGAAAATCTCTCACCATTGAAGCTGAAGGGAGATAGGCGAAGAAAACACGAAACAAACGTGTTCGAAGAATAAAAGAAACAACCTTGTGCGAAGATCACTTAAAGGTATTTAGTGGAAAAAATCTTCTCTTGCATGTTATTATTTTTGGATTCTATGAATATATGACTCTGTTTTAACGAAAATTTTACAAGTATTAGGGATTTGCATATGGTACATTTTTCGTTGATTTTGGTGATGATTAACAAAACTACATGCATTATAAGAAGTAAACTACAGATTTTGCATAGATGTTGATTATTTGGTTGAGATGTGATTGCATGTGACTAAAGATTTTAATTTCTATTCAATTTGATATTGTGTATGCACTGAATATATGATTTTGTTTCAGTAAAATTTTACAAGTTTTAGGGCTTTGCATATGATAGGTTTTTCGTTGATTTTGAGATAGAAGTAAACTACATGCATTTTAAGATGTTTCATTCTCTGTTTTGTTAGTTAGAGCGGTCTCTGTTTTTTGAATTTAAGAGAAACAGGGTAAACAGCAGATGAGGTATATTTTGATTCGATTATATTTTGTTTTTTGCATTTAAGAGAAACAGGGTAAATATGGCCTATGTTATCTTAGTTAGAACTGTCTCTGTTTTTATAAAAAGATCTAGATATTTAGTATAGATGTGGCATATTTGGTTGAGATGTGTTTGCATGTGACTAAAGAGTTTAAGTTCTATTCAATTTGGTAATGAATTTTCTTTGTAGATGACTAAACGGAGGACAGCCGACCTTCAGATAAATGCAGGAGGAAGAAAAATGAAGAAAAAACGCATAAAGAAGGAAGTAACTAGAGTCTTAAGTGAGTACATAATTATTCATACATATATTGTTATGCTTTTCAAGTAATACACAGGTATATGATATCTGGAAAAAGTTTTGAATGTCTTATACTACACTTACAATGCATAATGTGCATTGTATTAGATTTGATTTCATAATATCGTACATTAATGACTGCATAAAATCAATATATTCATGTACATTCTGTATTAACATTTATTACTTTATCCAGTGTAATAAACAAGTGTTATGTATTGAAAAAAATGATTTAGGTATCTGATATTAGATTGTTTTTTAATTTGTGTAGGGTCAAAGGATAGAATGACACGTTCACATGCTAGACACCAGAAGCATAAAGGTTTAAGTATAGTTTTTGGCAATTATTAATATGTTTAACAAAAATATAATTTTGAATCCTCATATGCAGGGAAGAAGATTGTACGTTATGTCTTGGTTCAAAGTGATTCAGGTAGTTTTTAGTCTATCTGACATTTCATTATGATTTATTATCAATGTGACATAAAATGTTTTTTTCCATATGTATATAGATTTTGAGAGTGATGTTGAGATAGAAGTAAACTCAGGTTCTGATTCTCCAGGTTAGATAATGTTATTTAATTAGTATCTTTCTTCAAGATTATTTTATGGCTAAACCAGATTTTTGAAAATTTGTTTAGTGAATGTATGATGTAAAATATTGTACATTATCATTTCTTGATCTAGGTTATGACAGTGAAGAGTTTAGTAGAGTTAACAGGCGGGAGAAGAAGGTGAAAAATCGTAAAGCAAAGAATAATTTTGGTAAGCTCCTCTACTGATTTATATGTGCAGACTGAAAGAATGTTGCCATTAATTAAGAGGTTATTGTTTTTCGCAAGAGAAGTAGAAGTCAAATCGGGAGAAAACTATTTCAGATCGAATATGGTTACTTGCTTTACAGCTTTGATGGAACTTGAATTATCCGACAGTCATTACGAAGAGATTAAGAAGACGCCGTTCTGGTTCCTGTTGAAGACCATTCTTACAGTTTGCACTGATGAAATGATCGAAAATTGGACGAAATTTGATGATGATATCAGAGACATCATTACTAAGTTTGACGAAGCTTCTGGTTCCTTTTTATTTGGTTCACACGAGTTACATCTTACAAGGCAAGATGCAGAAGTAATATTTGGCATTATATCTGGAACTGAGAAGGTACCATTCAGATGTGAGAACTATGTACCTCCGGAATGGGTAAAGCGGTGTTTCGGAGAAGAGGTGGTTAACAAACAACCTACCCATTCCTTGTATAAGCCGATGATATTGAACAGGATAAACATGATTGGAACACTCACTGATATGCAATCTAGGCAAGATGTTGCAAGGCTCTTATGTTGTTATGTAATGTGTGGTATTCTGAGCCCTGTGAAGAGTGGCGCATTACCTTGGTATTTAACTCTCTATTTGGAAGATTTTTACAATATTTGCAAATATGATTGGGGAACATTCATCGTTGATTATCTCAAGTATCATATAAAGAAAAGCAACGATATGAAATCAGGAGGTTGTATTATGCTTCTTCCGGTACGTTAAAGTTTCTTTTAAGATTATATTTATTTTAACATATTACATAGCATATGCTGATGGCATATATTTTCGAAATACATGGTATTTGCAGTTTTGGCTATGTGAGCATACAAAATTGGTGGAACCCATAGACCAGAAAGCATTCCCTAGATTTCTGAAGTGGGATCTTAATGAGCTTAACGGTGTTCTAGATCGGGGAAAGTTGAACAAAAAACGTATTAAGGTAATATAGTAAATAACCGTTAAAATTTAGTAGTTCAATATATATAAGATATAAAATGTATAACTAATCAAAAAAATTTGTAGGTATCTACTGATCCATTGAAACCTGAAGCTTGGGAGGAGGCTGAGTTTCAGTCTATTTATAAGTTTCGAGAGGATGAGAAGGCAAAACGAATGAAGGATGTTGATGGTAATACTGGTTCTGTACCAAATGCCAATCAAAATATTAACACTGCTACTTCAACTAGTATGTTGTTTGACCAATCAACATCTAGAAAGTTTGAAGTTGGGTCAACATCTGGGATGAAAGCATCCAGTAATGATATAGGTCCTTCATTCGACATTGGATTCGAAAATGATTCTCCCATTACTGCTAATGGAAACAATGTTGAGTCAACTGTAATGAGAGTATGCAGTGAGCTGAGGTTGAGTAAAGGCGATGATTTTGATATGGCAGACACATCATTTGGTAAGGACGATCGTACACCAATAAGGGGAGGTTCGGCTGAAAATGTGAATCCTGGAGCTGATGTTCTACTAAGCAAAGAAAGACAGATTGACGACCTGAAAGTTGAAAATAAACGTCTTATATCTCAGTTTGAAAGAGAAAGGGTTTATTTCGAGATGGAAAGGAAGGCGAAGAATGATATCATACTTGATCTAGAACGTGAGAATGAACTTCTAAAGAGGGAGATTAGTACACACCAAATGCCATCGCCAACCCGTTTGTTTGAAGACGACTGTCTAATACGTGAAGTTGATAGAATAGAAAAAGAAGTACTGGAAAAGACTTCAGGGGAAAAGGGTATTGAAGAAAATAGTAATTCAAACGGGAACTTGGGAGATACATTTCAGAGCCCACCATGCACTTATAATGAAGAGATAAAAAGGCAAAATGACTTTCAGGGTATTAGTTCGATGGTGTTACGTGTTAAAGGAAGGACTGATGCAAATGATAGAAAGCCTGTGCAGACATCACCTCACCCTTTAAACCAGGAGCTTAAGGTTGTTCATGAAATAATAGACGATGGTGCAAAAGATAATTTGAATGCGCAAGATACTAACAATCAAATAAGGTATATGAAGTCCCCCTTTGATCAAAGACTTCAGACTGTAAAGAATGCTCCAATTGAGTTGAAGAATCAAATATTCAATGAACTGCATGAACACGGGGAAAGGTAATTTTATGTTTAAGTAAAATTACTATCAGAATTTTTATTTTTTAAATGTATAATAATATGTATATGCATTCTTTTTTATACTCTGTGTTTTCAACATGTGCAGTCATCGGGTCTACGTAGGCAATGGTCCATTGACTGATGTTACAATTAGAATGTTAATAGATATTCTGAACAACAAAGCAGTTGAAAGTCAGGTAATTATACATTTTTTTTTTCTTCTATTGGTTTATTTATTATTTCTGGCTTGGAAATGAAAAAAGTAATTAATCCAGATTTTAGTTGGTCTAACAATATTTTGACATTATAGGTAATTGATGCGTGGTCTGATATGATACGGACGATGGATTGTGATAATGTTCCGTCTGCAGGACGTGTGCAGGTCTTAACCTCTTCATGTTGGGTAATGCAAAAATATTGTTAAATATTGAATTGATTATTATAAATCTGCATTTAAATATAGTTATGAAATCTTACAACTATAATATTGTTTTTTAGTCGATGATTGTCAAACGTCATGTAGCAAATCAGAAAATCTTTGCAAGTATGATCGAAAAAGTGCTTGATGAGAGTGTAGATAAGGATATACTGTTGTTCCCTATAATTATTACAGACGTTGGGGCGAGAACAAGGTCAAATGTTAAAGGTCATTATACATTGTTGAAGCTTGATGTCAGGACCAAAGAATGGACATTTTATAACTCGCTCCGTCCAAGGAAGGTTTCGATGGTTGATCATCAGCTTACTGAAGCTACGCAAGTGGTATAGTATCTAACTATAATCTTTATTGAGTACATCATTGAACTCATATAGAATACATGGCATTACTAATATATTTCTTATTTGTTCATAACAACATTCAGATTAGATACGTTGAGTCAAAGCTAACTAATGTATTGAAGAAGGCTGCACCAAGCCATCCATTCTTACAGAGATCTAGCTCAACACCTATTCAATCGTCCATTATGCAACAGACTCATGGAACGCTGGATTGTGGTATAGTGATCTGCAAGTTACTGGAGTGTTTCATAAAAGGTGAAGATCCTCCAAATGGTGGTTTTGATGCAGGAAAGTCAAGTAGCATGCGTATCAGGATGGCGGGAAAATTCATGAATCCGTTTATTTACAAGTAATTTTGGGGTTATGGTGTTAGAAACATATAAATGGTTATTTTACTTATCTAGTTTTTAAATTATTAATGCATGGATGTTAATGCTTTTGATGTGAGGATGACTGAGAAAATTCATATATCATGAATTTAGAACAGATGAGTCCTGGTTGGATTTTAGTTTTGTTAAACTTGGTGTATTGGATGTTTTATCATGGATTTAGAACAATGTTTTCTGACATGTTTTGTGGTTTTTTTTATGTTTTGACAAACTATGAATGTTGTTCTACCAAAATACTGGAATTTTGAGTTGTTGTTACAATATCCAAACTTGTCTAATTGCATATAGGGGTTCGACTGCAGCAGAAGAGTCCTGGTTGGTTTTTAGTTTTGTTAAACTTGGTGTATTTGTTGTTTTATCATGGATTAAGAAGAATGATTTCGTGCTTGTTTTTTGGTTTTTTTTTTTTTTTTGTTTGAAAAATTAGGAATGTTGTTCTACCAATATACTGAAAATTTTAGTTGTTGATGTATAAGCATCGAAGAAAGCATTACAATATCAAAACTTGTATTGTTGCATATAGTGGTTCGACTGCAACAGAAGAGTACATATAAGGCAGAATATGCATTCCATGAATGCACAACCATGATATATGCATTATATTGATTAAAAAAACTGTGCATAATGATATAAATATGTACACAATTAATTATAATATAAGATAGAATACATAAAATAAATATAGACCAAGAAAAACATGATATTCATTGAAATGAAAGAGCGAGTGCGCATATAGGAGTATATGTAATAAGATAGATCATATATGTACGTATATGCATCGCATAGAAGCATATACGAATTAATATGCAACAACACTATGCAGAATGATATAAATATGTAAACAATTAATAATAATATAAAATAGAATACATAAAATAAATAAAGACCAACAAAAACATGATCTTCATTGAAAATATAATTATTTTAATTAAACCTATTTAGAAAATTAAAACGGTACCAACAAAAGATATATACGTTAGAAATTTTTAAGTATAAGTATTGTTTAAAAAACAGGCATAATACAATGCAACAATGAGTGAGCATATAAGAGTATATGTCACAGGATAGATCATATTTATTAATATATGCATATAGTAATACATATATTAGATTATATGCATATCTTTGATCAACCATTCTCGCAAATATAACAAACGCATAGTCTGAAGGAGGGATACATTATAAAGTGGAATGACTGTTCATTGCTGTGAATGACAGTTTTACATTTTTTTTTTAATTCTGTTGTTAAGGGAAAAAAAGCATTCATGATACAAGGAGAAGTTTGTTTTCAAAAAGAGTTATATGGATTAAGTTAATCAATTGTATTTCAAATCTTAAGATTAGGTAATTCATTATTTATCTGCATATCCCGATTTGTTATCGTATTGCAATCAAATTAATAATTTGATTAGTAAAAACTGTTTACTATTACGTATGCAATATATATATATATATATATATATATGTGTGTGTGTGTGTGCACAAATAAAATAATGAAACATACAAAAAAAAAAAAATAACAGTACCACAAAAGATAGTAAAACTTTTTATAGAATAAAGTTTTGTTTACATTGATAATGAAACTATTACTAAAAGAATTTATAGTGGGTACGGCGATACAAGACTTGGAACATAACTATATGTATGTTGGACACCATAAGTCATATCGTGTTCTTCTGACATTTTAAATCGTTTGTCAATTGTATCATACGAGCGGTAGTCCCCCCAAGGTTGAACAAGAAACATAATATTTGTTCTAGCTTTGTTAAGGAACGTAATAGGTATGAGGTCGTAGCTATCTGGTAAAGAATCATGTATAGAAATGATAAGACTTGACCATGCAGCACCATTTGTCGAGTAAGAAAGTACGTGCATCTCAAAGAAGAATTTGCTCATACTACTTTTCTTTGGACCCAAACTACTAGTATAGACAGCAATATTATTTTCATCTAAACCCTCGATGCATAGGTACCAAGGGACTAACTGAAATTCAGGGATATTAAGCAATGAATAAGAATGATCATTTATGTCAAATATAGCCAGTTTATGAACAGCTTTACCAAGACTTATTTTCCAATGAAAACGATTAGAAGCAAAAAAGGCATTGGCACTGGGAGGATACTCAAAAGGGTAGGCTGGAATGTTAGACCAAGAATCTAACTTTCGTGACCAAATTTTAACCTCTAAACGAAACTCTTTATATTTCCAAAAATGAACAAATCGCATAATGATATAATCATCACATGACTTATCATACCCTAAACCAAAATACACCCACGCATCACTGTATCGGTCTGGAAATACAATAATTTCATGTGGTACTATTTTAGATTGTTTGGTGGTAGGGTTTTCAAGCGTATACTCATCTTTCTTGTAACAAAATAATACTAAACCATTAAAACTACCAAGTACCTCGCATTCTTCTTCATCTTCGGAAAGCTCTCTACGAATATATGAAGAGGAACCTTTACGAATCAATATGTAACAAATTGGAGGATTTGCTACTCTATATTTTGGAATTAACGAAACATGATTTGCTTGCTTCATGTGTAGCATGTGTGCTTCAACAAACTGTTTGGAGGATATAATTAAGTTCCAAAACTTAGAAACAGACTTGAACTTGCCAAGTGATATGGGCAAAACTCTCTGCAAAATATTATATGTGATATCGTCAGGTAAATTGTTCGATAACACCATGATCATTGCGAAATTGTTATATGTCAAATAATGTAAACCTTGCGTTATATAATATATAGGTGTGCAGTTTGGATTATCAATAATGGACGGAGGTTACAAATTATAGGAAAAAAGTTTCATGTAACCGATTAGTGCTGAACGGAGGTTACAAATTATAAGAACAAAGTTTCATGCATAAGTTACATATATGCATGGAGGTTACAAACCTCTACAAAATGCATGACATTAGGAGGTTACATAATACTTAATAAGGTAACTGCTATTAGTGTGGAACGTGTATAACATTTGGTTTATATGAAATGTAACTGACATATGATGACCGAAATTTATTTTTGTTATATGCATAAGATTAAATTTGTTTTGATTAAATGTATAACATTGTTACTGCTACTAGTATAAAGGAATTTATCCTGATATAAACATGCAAAAACTACTTCAAATAGTATCATTAACTTCAATCAAAGCTTTAATTTTATATATACAATGGAATCCAATAACGTAAACAAATTCGGAGACGAAACCAGCCTCACGTACAGATAGAAAATATATATAAAAAAAATAAAAATGAATGAAGAAGCCATAACCTGAAATGATAAGAGGGACTCATAATAATATAGTGACTCAATAAAAAAAACAACTAAGGAAAGCTTGTCTTATGAAAACAGTGTGACAAAACTGGGATATTCAAAAACAATACTTGTATGTATGAATCCTACGATAAAAAATGCATAAAGTTTAATGAAACTGATTTGTACTATCGGTGCCGAAAACTGCTGCACACATTAACGGATCGTGACGACCTTTCTTGCCACATATGTTGCAATTGGTAGGCTTGACGCGACGAAATTCACCATACGACGTAATCCTTTTTTGTTTGGGTCTACCAGGGGGTTTGTTTAGAATGGGGGGAAGAACTTTATGACTATCAGACGAAGGATTACATTCGTATCTCTCGGTTTCTGGGACGGGCATAAGATCAATCATATAGCATTGTTTATAATTTGATGCCATGAAACACTCCTCCACAACATTTGAAATAGAACTGCAATATCTCTTAATAACAGCTACTGCATGAGCGCATGGAAAACCGGTGACTTGCCATTGAAAACACGTGCATATATTGCACTGAAGATCAACTGTGACAGAGGTTTTCGAAGCTACTTGAAACTGGCCATTAGGATATATTGAAACCCTCCAAGCTGCGCTAATGTGTGCAAGTTCGTTCCAAAGATCTTCTTTTGCAGGCACCAACAAACCAGTCCAAGTATTGCACGTTGTACGCCTATCTACGAACCATTGTGATATCTTTTCCCTAATAGCATCAATCATATGAGTAATTGGAAGACCTCTAGCCTCACAAATCCAAGAGTTGAAAGATTCAGCAGCATTAGAAGTCATTTCTCCATATCTTTTAATGTGTGGAGAATGTGAAACAGCCCAATGAGAATATGGCAGGTCTTCAAGCCACTTTACTGCAATTCCACCACCAACTTCTTTGAATTTCTTAATATTCTCATCAAAGAGTCTGGTATTTGGGGCGTAGGCACACTGCTTGAATAGGTCAGCCATATTATCGCGGTGCTGAGTATTCCATCCCCCACCGTATTTACCCTTGAGGTTCATAATCAAATGGTAGAGGCAATAAAAATGGGGTGGATTTTCCCATACATCGTAAAAGGCGGACATTAGACCCGTGTTCCTATCTGAGATGAATATGATCTGTTTTGAATGAGATATATTCTGTTTGATTTTAGATAGAAACCAAGCCCAATTATTCTTATTTTCAGCCGACACAACGGAAAATGCAACAGGAAACAAACCTACATCAACATAAATTGAATTTTGATGTTAGGATGATAAGACCATGTTGTAGTTTATTATACATAACTACAATCTATAATTGCAGTGGGTAATTGTGCATGAATTTCTGAGAATGTATAAACAAATTATTCAAAAAATAAATTCAATAACAAATTCTGGGAATGCATAAGCTGTATGGCACGTTTTGGAGTGTATAGTCGTTCTGCAACTAGATTTAGGGATGCATAGTTAATTTTACAATTACTCAATTACACTGATGAAGCATCAGAATCATATGCAAATGTTGAGAAAGATTAAATGCATGATCAATCCATGATATTATAAAAAATAGTCATGCATGTTACTATGATAAATGAATAATTTAGAAAAGGGATCATACCATTATTTCCATCTTTCGCAGTGGCTGCAAGTAACACACCTTTAGCCCTCCCCTTCATGAAAGTTCCATCAATAAATAGCATAGGTCTACAATATTTGAAACCCTCCTTACAAGCATAGAAAGAGATGAAAATCCTTTCAAAATGGTTTGTAATGCTATTCGTCTCTAAATCAACTATACTGTCGGGGTTGGTTCGTTTCACTGCTTCACTATACCAACGAAGTTGATCGTAGGATTCATCGTAACTTCCAAATAAGTCATCCCTTGCTGCCTCTATACTACGCCATGCTTTATAATAAGGGATATCAAATCCGTAATCTTTTGTAATGTCATTGATTACATTTTTCCCATTTATGTTGGGATTAGACTTGACACTTTGCAAAACAAGTTCTTTAATAATCTTAGATTCAAACTTACTCTTATCTCCAGCTAATAGGTTCCCTACACATGTATGGATTAGGTTTGCTTTATGTACTATGAAACCAGCTTTAATAGGAGATTGTTTTGCTTTAATAAACCAACCACAATTAACTGATGCTTTCTCACTACACACTGCATATACATACCTCGGACAATTCTTTACATATGTATACTTAAAATTCAGTTTAGTGCAATACTTTATGAGTTCAATCCTGAACTCTGGAGCACCACCAGGAACTATAACACCAACTTTCATTATATGACCCCAACTATCGGACAAATATGTCTTAATTCCCTCAGGTGGGCATATATCAAAATTGGGTATACTACCCAAGCCAACAAATTCTGTTGAAACAGAGTTTTGAGAATCTATAAGAAATCTATCTTTGATGGGTACGTTTTCCAAACTGTTTCCCAAAAAAGTTGAACATGCATTACTGTTGGTCCTGAAAGGAGTATATAACAAGTGTATGGGGGGGGGGGAATACACTTGTATGCAATTCTTTTTGGACTTTGATCAAACCAGAGCTCAGCAAGGTTGTCTTGGACAACTCTGCTGAAGATGATTAACTCTTCTAAGATAATCAAACCACTAAGTACTATTGAGTACTTAGTTGAATAACTATCTAGGGGAGTTATATGTGCGGAATAGTGGTTGGCCCTATAAGTTTAGACTCCTTATGTTTCTGAAATCACTTTGTCAATCCAATGCAGTCCAGTTTAATTTCAGGGAACTTGTCCAAATCAGTTTTGCACAGTCTTTGAATATGTATCTTTTGAAAGATCAGTTTTGTGTGCAGTGTTGAATGAATGTAAGTACTTTGTAAGGTAAATCAACACAGGAGTTTATAGTGGTTCAGAGACTCAAGCTCCTACATCCACTTTCCCTGATTTAACAGGATAATTCCTTCACTTTTGGAATTAACTTGTTTTATAGTGCCAAGGTGCACTTGATCAATAACACCACTCCTTGGTGAATTGATCCCTAGGATGTCTAGAGTCCTAGTACCCTCTTCTCAACTCAGAACTGAACTGTTCTTCTCTCAACAGTCAGCTCCTACCACTTCTACTACTACAACCTTCTCTCTTTCTCACTTGAAAGGGGTAAGGATTGAAGTAAGGTTCCAACTAATGAGATATCCTTTACAATGAAGATCAAGGTATAAGGATAGGATATCTCTCTAAGCTTGTGTATGGATATACAATTGGGATTAGCTTAGAAGAAGTGTTTGAAGACTAAGATAGTCTTTGATATCTTTTAAAGCACTTTGACTTGTAGGATAGTTGGATATTCTTGTCAAGGTTGAGGTGCTTCAATGGTCTTCACACTCCTTGTATTTATAGACAAAATGGAGATTTGCCCGTTGGAGAGGCAGCCCCAAATTGCTATAAATGTCTTCCTTGAGTTCTTCAAACTGGAAGACAGATTCTTGATAGTGACATGTCCTTATTTGGGTAATAAACGGCTTGTAAGACTTTGTCTTCTTTCTGCAGCACTTTTCCCAATGTTTGACTTCTTGTTAGGGCTAGGACATGGCTTCTGAAGGTTGATCCAATGATAGGACAACATTCCTTATCAACTGGACAACTCTCCTTATCACTATCAGCAGTTTTGCTTTTCAGCAAGGTTGGCTTGCTCTTCTTCAGATGACTTGGCTCTTTCCCTTTCTTTCACTCCAAAGTTGATCTTAGTATGTCTCAATGAAGTTCTTTAGGGTATGGTTGTCTCTAGCTTCTTCAGCATAGTTGACCTTCAACCTTTAAAGCATCTGTTCTGATTCAATCTTGTTGAGACAACTCTTCTGGACAACTCTCCTGATCAGCATACTTGGTCTTTTAGCATCAGAGCTTTTTCACATAGAGTTGACTACTCTAGACAACTCTCCTGATCATAATATTTGATTGATCTTGTCCTTTTGAGCTTTGCAATCTTCTTCTGGACAACTCTCCTGATCAGCATACTTGGTCTTTTAGCATCAGAGCTTTTTCACATAGAGTTTGTTCCAGACTTTGAGCCTTGAGGGGACTTGATCTTGATCACTTTGAAGTCATAGGTTCCCCCTCACATTGTGCATCTAATCATCTAAGAGCTGCCTAAACATATCAGCTTTTCATTTAGCCTTATGCTATGTGTTCTAACACATTTTGAACACAATCATCTTGACTTAGGCATGTCTCAGGGGGTTTTGGTATTTAATCAAAACATGTATCATTTTATTCCCAACAATTACTGTTATCACCACTAGAACAAACATCCAAGGTTGAAGGTTGAATACGACATTGATCAGAGGATTTCTGGACTAAACCCATAACAATAGATATATTAACTAACTTTTGTGATGACATTTTGCAGAACTCTATCATCCCCAATAAATCTGAATCAGATTCTAAACAACATTTAGTAATTTCACCAACGGAGTAAAATATTGTCGAATTACCTGAAGATATATGAGGCCACGATGCAGTAATTTGATCAACAATCTCTTGAAAAGAAGATCCAGCGGTGACTAGAATCATTTTACACTTTTCTTCGAAATCAATCTTCAAGAACACGTTATAATCCATGGCAGATGAGCTTGGAATTGATAAATCAAAATCAATTGATTATCCCCAAAATTTTAACAAATATTAATGACAAACGCTGAAATGTTGGATGTGGAAAATTGAAAATGAATGATCACGCTGAGAGGGAGACGATGAGGAAAATTTTGACTACGCAGGGAAATTGGAAATGACAAGTTAAATTGAAAATAAACCTAACAAGGGAAATTCGGCAACAAAAAAGGAAGATACATTCAATTTTAAAATTAACTGTGTAGCTAAATAAGATTAATAATTTTAATATATTAATTTGAGGGCATATTAGGAATGACAAATATGGATTTGTCTTAAAATGTAATATCAATAATTTTTGTCTTGAATTAAAAAATGGGCTAGGATCTTGGTCTATAATGTTAATAAACTCTATTGATATTTGACTTTAAATAATTTTCTTCTTAAAATTTGTTTTCCATAATTTTTTTCTTAAAATTTGTCTTCCATAATTTTCTCACGGTTTGTTATTATAAACATTCAAATCTATATCTATTGGGGGGAGAACTGCAGTACCCCATATTTTTTTAATTTTCTCAACTAAATTAATTCCTCTAAATTCTTATATTATATTATATTCGATCATGTTCATACAATAAAAAAAGACGACACGAAACGAAATACTTTCATAACCGTAAATCTGAGTTGAAGTTTTCTTGAAATTAATTTAATGAATTTTTGTAACACCCCGTTTTAAAAAAAAAAATCTAAATTTTTGCATTTCATGATTTTAGAAATTAAAATATATATTTTAAATATTAAATGACAAATTTATTTGAAGTCTTAAAGATATACTCCCTCCGTCCCACAGGAATTTGCACACTTTCCATATATGGATGTCCCATACCAATTTGCACACTCCATAAAAGGAAATATCTTCACAACCCTCACCCTTGAAATATACTCATATTTACCCATATGTCATTACTTTTCCACACTCAATCTACTTTTTACTTTACTTTATTCATAAAAGTTTACAAAACTACCCCTCCAAACATCAATCATTACACATTTTCTTACACATTTCTTAAAATGTGTGTCGGTCAAAGGGTGCAAGTTCCTCTGGGACGGAGGGAGTATGATTTTATGTAATTTATGAACTAATGTTTTCAATAAGTTGTACAAAGTTTGCAGGATAGCTTACCGAGGAGACCTCGATTGTGACTCACACGACACGATTTAATAAGATGATGAGATAAGTTTAAAATGAAGTAAATCCTGATAGAATTGAATGATAAGTAATTTATTTATCCAGTAAATTATTAATATGAAAAATAAGCTAATAATAGATTAAAAGATATTTATAATATTAATAATAATAATAATAATGTTACATTAAATTCTGAATTCTGATATTCTTTTAAATTAAAATTTAACCAAGAGCCCCACACTTTTAATTAAAACGCAGAGGAATGCGGAGAGTCTTTCTCTTTTTTTTTTAGGGAGGTGCGGGTGAGTATACAATTAATATCATGAGATTATTGCCTAATAAGTCCACTATTACAACCTGTTAATCTAATAGAGTCACCAATATGAATATTTTTCTAATAGAGTCAAGTCAAAGCCAAAATACCCATGGTACCCTCTAAAACATTATTTTAAATATATTCTTATATTATAATTAATTCCTATAATTTAGATTTTTAGGAAATTTTGACTTTCCAAATTCGAAAGTTTAAATCTTGATTTCTTGTTTATCGCCAAAACCAACCAAATTTAGGAAATCTCCCAAATTCAACCATCAATTTCATTTTTCCAAATTCTGATTATCAAATTCGAATCAATAGTATTTTTATTTACTCGGTTTCTTGAATTCGAGTTCAATTTTGCCATTTTCGATTATGCAATGACAATTGAATTTGGATCGACATTTTGATTATCTATTCATATTCTGGTACGTATTCAATTCTTGTATATTGAATCATATGCAGTCGTTGTTGTTATGAAACTCGATCTCAATTTTCCCACTTTCGATTATGCATTGAATTCTGAATTTGGTTAGACATTTTGATTATATTTCCAGTTTATGGTAAGTAATCAATTCTTGTCTATTGACTCATATGCAGTCAATGTTGTTTATCTAAATGTAAAATCACATCTCACCTTGTAAAATTTCTATTTTGTTTTGTCGTTTTTGCATTTTATGTTCGGTATTTTGGTTCATTAATTAATTGTTGTTTGAATGTTCTAGCTTTGTACAGGCCGTCTATATCGTGCTTTGACAATGGACTACATAATTTTTGGCAAGGTTGATTTCAATGGGAAGAATAAGTTGATTCGATTGACAGAATCATCATCATTTGCAGATTTGTTGGCTGAAATAAACAATATGCGTCCTGTAACTTCTCAAGGTAATCTATCGATTGCTTATTCTGTTTCCAGCCTCAATAACATCTGTATAGAATCTGATTCCGACTTGAATGGTATGGTAGAGTTCTGTCAGGCTACTTCCGAAAAAATAGTTAATATATCAGTTTTCGTTAGTAACCAAGTCCCATTGTCCAGTGAAATGGTTGAGTCTTCAAATGCCAATGACTATCTAGGAACGGAACAATTACATGTCAGTCCCTCCTTCGTAGTACAGAATTCCTTATCAAATCATTCAAGAAACTTTGATGAAGAATACCATCATAGAATAGATTTTGAGGGAATTGGTAGTATACCTAGTTTTGATATATGTCCAGTTGAAAAAAAAAAAGTCATATTTATCCGACCATTGGGTAAATATAATGGAAGGTGGTGTGGGGACATTTTTTGTTGGGGGCGCCCCTGAATTTAGGAAAGAGTTGATTAAATACTCTACTAAACTCAACTTTAAGTACAAGTATAAAAAGAATTCCCCTAGGTATGTATATGTTGTATGCAATGAGACATCAACACTCAACTGCACATGGTTCATCAAGGCCAAGAAAACTCCTATGAATAGCTGCTTTGTAATTGATAAAGCGAATCTAGTACATAATTGTGTTGGCAACCTACTTCGTGAAAAAAGGAACAGGTTTGGACCGAAAATAGTTAAGGAACTTGTTATCGATTCTGTCAAATCCAATCCTACTGTGTCTGTGAAGGATGTAACCCACCATGTAAATGAGGGATACGGTTTTGCACTGCCTTATTGGAAGGTGTGGCGTGGAATAGAAGCAGCAAGAGATGATATATTTGGTAGTTATGATGAATCTTATGACCAATTGCGTTGGTATTGTGAGGCAGTGAAGCGTACGAACCCCGGAAGCATAGTAGATCTAGAGAAGAATGACACAACCAACCGATTTGAGCGTATTTTTGTTTCATTTAATGCATGCAAGGAGGGTTTTAAAAAATGCAGGCCAATGTTATTCATAGATGGCACATTTATGAAGGGTAGGTCAAAGGGGGTGTTGCTTGCTGCCACTGCAAAGGATGGAAATAACGGTAACATATCCCTTCTAATTTCATTTCAACTATATATTGTTTCATTTCAAATTACTTGGTTAATACTCCTTTTCCAGAATTATATTTGCCAAACGAATCACAGTTTTCATTGCATCAACTATATTATAATTTCAGTCTTATATATCTTCCATTATGATGTTCTTTATCCAGGCCTTTTCCCCGTTGCATTTGTTGTAGTATCTGCTGAGAATAGGAACAACTGGGCATGGTTCTTAACCAAGTTGCGTGATCTTATCATTCATGAAAAGAAGATCATTTACATATCAGACAGGAATCTGGGTTTGATGTCAGCATTTTATGATGTCTGGAATGATCCTGCCCACTTCTACTGCTTGTATCATCTACTTTTAAATCTCAGAGGCAGATTTGGTGGAGGTTGGAACACCCAACACCGCGATAACATGGCTGATCTATTCAAGCAATGTGCATATGCTCCAACCATCACTGTTTTTAAAGAGAAACTTGAGGTTTTTAAAACAGTAGGTGGTCAGATTGCAGAACAATGGCTTGAAGACATGCCCTACAAACAGTGGGCAGTAGCATATTCACCTCACATCAAGCGATATGGTGAAATGACGTCTAATGCAGCTGAGTCTTTTAACATGTGGATTAGTGAGGCTAGAGGTCTTCCAATTACCTATATGTTAGACTCTATTAGAAAAAAGATATCACAGTGGTTTGTAGACAGACGTGAAAAATTTAATAAATGGACCGGGTTGCTTGTCCCTAGCAAGGAAGATCTGT
The DNA here is from genome assembly GCA_963675135.1 of Galeopsis tetrahit. Taxonomy (NCBI): domain Eukaryota; kingdom Viridiplantae; phylum Streptophyta; class Magnoliopsida; order Lamiales; family Lamiaceae; genus Galeopsis; species Galeopsis tetrahit. Next base: position 35,319,981 of record OY776127.1, read on the forward strand.
GGAACGAGCTTGGAAACATCAGTGCAGCGTGGGGTGTTTCAATTTATCCTAATGGTCAGTTTGAGGTTAGGTCAAGGACGTATGTCACAGTTGATTTGGATTGCAAAATATGTACTTGTTTTCAGTGGCAGATCACCGGATTTCCGTGCGCACATGCTGTTGCTGTTATTAAGAAGCATTGTAATTCTGTGTCCAACCTCATAGAGGATTGTTTCTTTACGTCCACATACAAGCAATGTTATGAAGAAGATTTGATTCCTGTGCCAGAGACGGAACGTTTTGAATTTGCAACTGAGTCCAGCTCTGAAAAAATACTACCACCCATATTAAACAAACCCCCTGGCAGACCCAAACAAAAGAGAATCACTTCATACGGAGAATTTCGTAAGGTCAAGGCTACCACTTGCAAGCGATGTGGCAGGACAGGTCGACACGATCCATTAACATGTGCTGCTGTTTTTGGAACGGACAAGACAAACATTCAAATTTAGTCAAACACAATATTTCATTGTGTAATTTGATCTGTAATTCTCTGTTTTTTTCCAAGTCCTTTACGATATATTAATTCCACTACCTTAAGTCGATGTGTACTCAGTTTTTAGGTCTCACATGCTTTATGAACATAAGATTTTTATAATTATCTAATTTTATTCTATTTGGTTATTTTTCCCTCATATTTCCATGATTTGTAATATTGTCCAATTTCTGTTTTTCTGATTGTTTAGTAGAATACAAAACCTTAATAAAATGTACTGTTTGGATCATATGCCATATTGCATGTATAATGCAAATAACTGGTAATATACACCGCACAGTGCATACTGAACAATTAAGCATATATTACAATCATAGGTCCTGTTCCCATACACATCATGCATATAATCCTTTGAAACTAGACCTGCGCATGTGTGCAGCATTCACCACCATATAATTTTGAATGAGCCAATGTTTTTTTATATGTTATTATCCTAATATCCATATGTATCTTCATCAGCATGATGTATATTTCCATGCATATAGCCCATATGCATAGTGTGTTGAATGCATTCCCACCCATGATTACACTATATATGCACTTCGTAGAGCATATACGTATTACTCCTCCTATGCCTGAATTTTCTCAATAACTAATCCGTTTAAAACACTATTACTAATTTTTTATATTTTATAATCCAACTAATATTAATATGTTATTAAAATAATCTCTATATGTAAATTCAACATCATGATGTGCCTTCCCATGTATATGGAACAAATGCATAGTTCCTGCATGCATCATCAACCACGCACGTCGTAGTTCATATATTGATTACTTCTCATATGAAGTAACTGTTACCAATCACCAATCGATTTACAACAATATTAATGTTAATAATTGAAATGTCCAATTAAATGTCCATAGGAAATAAATAATTTTAGTTAATACGGTTAATTAGTAATATACCCCACACGTTTCCAAAATTCATTATGTGTAAAAATAATGGGCAGTTAAAAACCATAAAAAAACTGCCCTCCATTGTTCCCACTATGAACGTGTCCACTATAATTTCAACGTTTCTTTCCCAATTATTAACATTTATAATCTTTAAATTTCAGCTTATCTATTAATAGACACTACAATCATGTTAATTCACTACATCTCATTCAGAAAAAACACAGCATACCAATATGCCGAATTCTAGAATGATAGAATTTCTTCCTGACGAAATCACTATTAATATTCTTTTGTTCCTTTTTCCACAAGTCCTATGTAGATATAAAACCATATCTATAGTATGGAACTCAGTAATATGTTCTAAGTGGTTTGTAGAAGCACATCTCTTCAATATGAAAGCTGGTAATCATTTTCGTTTTATTCACAAGTACCATGTTTCTAGCCCACCCATATCTTATGAATTAAAAATTTGTAAGGGATCTAGTTACGTCTGCAGGAAAATAGCAAAGTACGATGAAAATTTCGAGGTATTGGGTAGCTATAATGGTCTAGTATTATTCTGCAATACTAATGACCAATATACTATTAATAACCCCACTACTAAACAATATATAATTGTTCCAAATATGCCGATATCATTTCCCAAGGGACATGATGTGGCTTGGGTTTATTTTGGTTTTGGGTATGAAAAAAATTCCAATGATTACATCATAATGAGAATTGCATATCTTTGGGATGAAATTGGTGGGTTGACTGAGGTTAGTATTTTCTCACTTAATTCTAAATTGTGGTCAAAACTTTCTTCATTCCCTTTTGATCATTACCCATCGGGAAATGCCTATTTTGTATGTAATCTCTTCCATTGGTTATTAAATTTTGGCCGTGGTGTTCATAAATTTGTCACATTTGATATAAAGAGCGGTTTGTATTCATTAATTGTCATTCCACATTTTAATTTTCACTCATTTAATTTACAAGTCCAGGGTTTGGATGACAATACAATTGGGGTCTACTGTAGTAGTGTAAAATCAGTGGAAGGTCGTTTTTATAGTAAATTCGTGTTTCAGATGCATATACTACATTACTCCCAAGAAATTCCTACATGGAGTAGTATTATGATCTTCAGAAGAACCCTAGTACCAAACAAATATCACATAACCCCAATCTCATTCATGAACTCCGATAGAACTAAAATACTATTCCTCGCTCTACCATGGGGAGACTACTATTGCTATGATACGATTGCCAAGACGTTTCAACTCAGTGAAGAATATGAAATGACATACGGCGTTCAACATGCATATAAGTATATCCAGAGTCTTGTAGATCCAAGAATGTTTTAATTATATTAAAGTAGTTGCACATTTTTTAAGATGTTTTTGACTATTTTTGTGTTATTTATTGTAATAGTCTCATTATTAATTTTTGTTGTTTGTTTCCATTTAATTTTAAATTTATTACTATACACCATCAGTTTTTATAATGCATATTGATTTTCAAAACATATGCTATGTACCACTATTGCATAAAAACAACAAAAAACTAAACATTTCATGAGTTTATAGAATTAAAATATGGAAAAAAAAAAAACGAATTAATGCAACTAATTGTTTTAATTTGTTATTCATCCAAATGTATTATATTATATTGTATTTTTGACATAAAACATATGATAAATTATAAAACATATATATAGTTGATGGATAGATTTTCCTTAATTTATTTCAAATTAATGTATTGCATGGCCTCGTAAACCGCTTCCATTAAATCCAGATTAGACAACTCCATTTAAATAAGCAATGATGGAAGTTGAAAGGTTTTGATTTTGTATTGTGCCTCTTCAAACTGTATTTATTACTTATCTCTCTCAAATCTATACAATTTCTCAATCTTCTTCATTAAGTTATCAAAACTTAATTTCTCATCCATAAGCAATGAACAACCAGGCCAGCGACATGTTTATCCCCCCTGAAATCAAAGACAAATTTCTTGAATCACTAGATCCAAAACCACTTTCCCGTTTTAAATGTGTTGACAGGTACTGGAATCAGTTAATATCCTCCAAAGCTTTCGTCGATTTTCATCTGATTCTTGCAAAAAATAAGCAAAGGTACTCATTTCTACACAAGGATCAGGTGTCTAACCCACCAGTGTGTTACCTGCCTGTGGGGTATGGAAGGTCTGGTACGAGGCGATATATTAAGCAAGAGTCAGACGATTTTGAGATTCTCGGATCGTATAACGGGTTAGTTCTCATCTGTAATATTGATGATGATTTTATTTTGTCAAACCCATGTACGAATCAACAAATCGTGTTACCCCCTGTTCCAGAAATGTTAAGACTTAATTTAGGAGAAGAGAGTGCTTTTTTTGGCCTTGGATATGATGACATGCAAGATGACTTTTTGATTATGCGGGTTTCTCGTTTTTTGCAATTAGTAGGGTACACTTCGTTAGTTATGTTGTACTCTCGAAATCTTAATACCTGGTTTTCACTACCTCCATTTCCATTTGTTAACCCTCCTTCTGAAAATGCATTTTATGTTGGGGGTCTTTTTCATTGGAAAGTACAAACCTTGGATGGTCATGCAATTGTTACTTTTGATTGCAAATCCCAACTCTATGATCAATTTGATGTACCTGCTTTTATTCTTCAACCCTGTACTTGTAAGATGGAGGGGCTTGACGACAACACCGTAGCTATATATGTTGATCGACTTTCTGTGGATGGGTTTGGTGTCTGTCGGTATTTTAATGAAGTGCATCTTCTGCATTATTCGAATGGGACTAGAACTTGGTCTAGGTTTACAATCTTCAAAGAGGAAAATTTGCGAGCTGGTTTTGCACTAGAGCCAATCTGTTTCTTAAACACCGCTAGGACACAATTAATGTTTAGTGTTAAGCCCTATGGTACGTTTTTCTCGTATGACATTATCTCAAGGAACTTTGAAAGGATGGTGGGCATTGAATCATGGCCAGGGTGTGCAAAATCATACAAGTATATACAGTCTCTTGTATCACCTCAACGCAATTAAATTGCATAGTGTGTTTCATAGTACATATATTATAGTTTATGGTATGCTGATGTATCTTGAATATACTTATATTTTTTGGGTATGTAAATTCACTGTGCTTTTGTTCTTCCCAAGTTGAGATACATGATGGAATGTTTTTAGTTTTTATTTTTGTAATACATCAGATCTAAATCATTTTGCTATTCTAGTCTTGTGTTATTTTATCTTTAATTTTGTTCGTATATTATAATAGAACGAATAGATGCAAAGTTATGTATTAAATGTGCATATGACTGTTACATCATAGTGCAGTTCATAGTACATATATGCTAGATTATGGTATCTTGATGTATCTTGAGTATACTTATCTTTATTTGGTATGTAAATTCACTGTTTTTATTATCTTCAAAAGTTGAGACACATTATGTGATGTTTATATTTTTTATTTTTTGTAATACATCTAATCTAATTCAGTTTTATAGAATAATTTGTAATATTTTTGTTATACTTTATACCGTATATTAGAATGGAAACGTATCGATGCAAAACAAATGCATATTGCATATTGTATATCATATTACGTATATTTCTGTTTATGGTATCTTGATCTAAATACAATATACTTATATTAATGTCATACGTAAATTCATTGTTTTTTTCTTCTTCCCAAGTTTAGATACATGGTGTGATGTTGTTAGTTTCTATTTTTGTAATACACCTAATCTAAATCATTTATATGCTAATCTTGTGTTGTTTTATTATTAGTTTTGATAATATATTAGAATAGAAACCAATCGATTCATATTGAAGTATTAACTGTGCATCTGACTTGATCGTGAAAAATTAATGCATATTGCATAGTGTAGATTACAGTTCATATATCTTAAACACCGCATCTGACTTGATCGTGCAAAACGGATGCATATTGCATAGTGTAGATGATAGTACCTATATCTTGGTTTATTGTATCTTGATTTATCTTCAATATTATTATATTCATTTGGTATGTAAATTCACGGTTTTTTTGTTCTTCCCTAGTTGAGACACATGATGTGATTTTTTTCGTTTTTATTGTAACATGATGTGATTGTGTTCTTCCCAAGTTTTTACCGTACATTACAATAGAAACCAATTGATTCAATGTTATGTATTAACTCCGCATCTGACTTGATGGTGCAAAACGAAGGCATATTGTACACTGCCATAACTAATCTGTATATTACATTGACATCTAACTTAATTTACATCAATAAATTGTTCATTATAGTAGTTTACAAACTTATTTATGGTAGTTCTTTAAATTGATTTTTGTTGACTATAATTGTAATAATTTAATTTATTGAAGTTCATTACAGACGTATTTTTTATGTATGTGAAACTCAATACTCAAAATCTATACTAGTGACCCTATCTATATAACAAATACAATCCTATATTTGTTACAAATGTCACATTTAGGAAAAAGTACCTATTATCACAAAGTACATAAAATATAAATCCACAAAACCATATTATATCTCAATAGAAAGCTGCCAATTCATGAGTAATGAAGATGGCTAATAGTTTCATTATACTACAAAAAATTAACATTTTAGTCTTTATCCAAAAGAAACATAAATACTTAAACAGTCTAGCAAAATATGATTTTTAGTAAGTAGCAAAGCTTAAATAGTCTAAACTTCCACACATGTAGTTAATCAAAACTCATATGCATTGGGTCAACGAAAGATTCTACGATTCTAGCTCGCATTGTGCTTGATGCCAGTTTGCCAAATTCACCCGACTGCGGATCTTCACTTTTATAAATATATTCGATTTCCTTGCAAACTATTACACCACAGTCTACTGACTCCGATCCCTGTCTCCAAGTATCAGCTGGAATTGGGTATTTGAACGGCATTTTTAAGAAGGGATGGTTATGTTGCTTTGCTTTCAACAGGCTGACCAATTTTGCATCTACATACTTCACCTATAATTATTTTAGATAATAAAAAAAATCAACTATCCTTACAATTATTATCAATGATAAATTAAGTAATTCCAAAAAAAACAATGTCATATTCGATGAACTAACCACATTTAGGGACTCCATCAAGCATGTATCCTAATGCGCCTTTGTTCTTGGGGGAAGTGAGTTGTAAAATGTCCATTCCCTCGTGGTCAGATCAAGTTTGAGAAGTGTCCAATGGTCCACTGCTTTTGAACCACTCGATGAACCCATTGCACATACATTGATTGGGAATAAAAAGATGCTTCTGTCTAAGCTATCCTCAATAACTTTGTCTACAAGGGTGTAGAAACTATTCTGTTTTGAAATGTTTCTATTGGTGATCATTGCCTACAAAATAAGCGATCACAACAAAATGATATATAATTATTCACTTAACAGAACAAATAAATAATCTTCACGAAATAGTGAAAGGATTTTATAAAATACCCAGCACGTAGAAGTAAACACCCTCACTCGTCTAGAATCTGGCCTTGATGTGAACAGAACAGATCGCAATATATCAGCCCATGCATTGATTACCTAAATGTATGCAAAGTGTTATCATATAAATATATAAAAATCAATAATACATGTATATATTATGTAGTATACCTGACTTGTAATGAGACCATTATTTAAAATGTCGATCAGTATCTGTACTGACACATCAGCTAGTGGTATATCAGCGTGCCAAACAATGCAACTGCACAATTAAAAAAATCCACAACTCAATATATATATATATAGACAAAAACATATTACAAAAGAATTACGTACTATAAACTATTTACTTACTGTGGACCATTGGTCTTTAGTTCTTCGAATATCTGGTCTCTAACATACTTAGAACACTTCCTCACAGTTGACAATTTATTGTTGAACGGATACTTGACCACTCCTTTAGGTTTGTTATCCAACTCTACATTCTTTGAAGCATCGTCATCGTTGATTTCATGGTAAACTACAAGCTCTTTTGTGATTGGTTGAGGAGATATAATCATTGGTTTACGATCATCTGTTATCGTTCGACCCTTAATTCTCTCAACTAATGAACTTGGCGATATATACGTGGTCTTCTTCTTCACTGGCCGTTTAGGTGTCCTTAACACTTCCTCATTTTCCTTATCAACAGATTGTTCAATGATCGTTTGCTCTGCATTACTGTCAAAATCCCCTTGAAAAACATCCTCATCAATCAATGTTTTTGAACAAAATTCAGATGTAATTTCTAGGTTCCTGCTCAATCTTTGATTCTCAGCTTTCAGACTTATGATGACATCGTCCTTAATTCTTGATTGTTGTTCGAACCTTGCAGCCACATCTTCAAATTCCTTCTTCATATTATTCAACTCAAAAGCAGATTCCTCAATCCTTTTAGAATACTGATCATTTTCTGTCTTCAGCTTTTGAATTTCTACATTCTTTTCCATCAGTTCTTTATCACAACGTACTCTCACATCTAGTATCTTTTTCTGCAGAATTCCTATTTCAACCACATAATTATCAACCATTGTAGGTTGATTAACATCACTGACAGGTGCATCGATCTTATTTTCTGAATTAACTGTCTTGTCTAAACCAATATTGCCTTCTTCCGTATCCTTTAGATTACAATCTACATCGGCTCCTTTCAGATCACCAACATTGACAGTTTCTCCATTGATTTCCTTACAAACCTTCATAACTTGATCCTCATTGTCAAGCCCAATATCGAATGATGGGCATTCAACCGTAAAGCTCTTATTTGCTCCTGAACTGGATCCAACTTCGAACACTTTTGATGATGAATTCTGGAAAATATCACTCTGCCCCACCGCCACATTCATCTCTGTCTGCAATTCCTTTGGTGACTTTGCCATACCAGATGACAGCTTTCCATCAGTATCAGGCGTTCTAGTTCCTCCTAACCCTGAGCTGGTTTCTTCACATCTAAAACGACGAACTTCTGAGAGCTGTTCCTTTTCGTCAGTCGTAGGTTTAGGCTCCTCCGTGAAAACCTTATATACCATAAAAGAACAATAACGAATCAAGCATATGATCATAGTATAATAATAAATTAAGTATATGATGAAATCTTTACCCTTGTTCTGCGAGTCAGCTTATCGTTTATGATTGCACCATGCACTTTAGTGGTATCCCATTTTAGGAACCGAGGAAAAGCAGATGGATTGTGTGGTTTAACAATCCTTGTATGCTCGCATAACCAGAACTAAAAAACAATACCAGATCATTTAAACAATGTATAAATACATTAAACCAATATAAACCAAACAATAGTTTTAAGAATTAATAATAGAAATAATTTTACCGGCAACAACATAGCACAACCACCGGACTTCAGATGTTTGCTTCTTTTTAGTTGACTTTTCAGTTGATCAACTATGAATGTACTCCAGTCGTATCTGCAAATCTCTGAGATGTTTTCCAGGTAATGTGTCAAATGCCATGGTACAGCTGAGCTCCTAACTGGACAGAGAAGAGCAACCAGCAGATAACAACAAAGTAATCTAGCCACATCGCGATTGGCTTCATCGTACTGTTGTTTCACAACCTCCTTTAACTTTAAAAGGACAGGCTGTTTATACAGAGAGTTATAGTGTCTTGGTCTTGCTAACATATCATTACCGAAACATCGCATTACCCATGGAGGATGCTCATAATCTTCTACTCGGTGCCTGATCTCATCAGTTCCACAGCTAATTCCGAAAATAAGCTCTGCATCATGCCTTGACAATGCTACCCTAGTTCCTCCAATTACAAAACTCTCCGTTTCAAAGTCAAACCTTCTAACAATTTCAACAATGTCACTCTCGAATTTGAAACATCTCTTCTTTAGTGATGGACTAACATTGAGGCAAACAGAGTTAAACAAAAGCCAGAATGGAGTTTTCTTCAGATGTAATATATGCTGGTCTGTGAATGGAATTCCCTTCAAGTCATTGATAGTTGTCCTCAGATTTGACCTATAATAGGTCTCACTAAAGTCTACTTCCACACCAGCTGAAACAATTTGAATAATATTTATATAAAATATTATTTCATATATCTAGTATACTAGCAAGACAAATGGTTACAAAATATTACCAAAACAGTTTTCAGGCTTTATTTCTGGTAATTCTTTCTCCTTCCTAGCATGCTTTCGTACCCGTTCGTCCCTTGATGTATCACTTTCTGCAATTTAAAAAACAATTACTATATGCAAGCCCATAATCATATGAGTTATTTAAGAAACTATACAATCACCTTCTGAATCAGACGTGGTGTATTTACTTTCCCTATCTTTACTCCCGTCATCACTTTCAAAATCTATTTATGCAGGAAATAATATTGTTATTATTAAAATTCATTAACTACTAAATACTAAAATAATCACAATCTCTGACAAAGGAAAATGACAATTTCATAACCTGAATCTGATACGACACGGGACACCTTTGATGGCCTTTTATCTGCAGAATATCTATATTATGTAAGCTATGATTTCAATACACAGTTCAAATTGACCTACAACGTAAGCAATGCATTAGTACATAAACCTTTACGTTTTTCAGCTCTCCTTTCCTCCCTCCTACGCTTTTCAGAAGATCCTGTTAATGAACAACAATAGAAATATGTTATGAAGCACTTTTTCCAAATACCTCATTCTTATTGATCTTAATTGACTTAAATGTATAGTTTATTCAATTACCTCTTGTTTCTACACGTCGGACAGTGTCCTCAGTAGCCTTTTTTTGTTTCCCACTTCCCCTGCTTGATCCCTCTCCCAATCGATAACCCGATTTTTTTGTTCTAGCCATCTGTAACATATATATATAAGTTCAATGTAACAATACACAAAGCTCCTAATCGTACATATGCGGAATAAATTGCAACCCGTATTTTAGTAAACTATGCATCCCAGACCCATTCTATTCTTTTTTCATAAAAACCGAAGATGATTGACACTATCAACTAAACAATATAGTAAAACATAGATTCCTAGGGTTTATATCAGTCGTAAGTAAATGTTATATACTTATTTGATCAAAGATTAAAAAAAAAATAGAAAACAACACATGCAGTTTACCTACAGAAGCCCTCTGTTCATGTATGTTATACAACAGATCTTTTTAACTGATTAAAGTATGTTGCTGTACAGAAATCGCTCACAGTTACACATGCATATGATATTATTACCTGATTTTTGGTAACTGTCAAACTGGCCGTCGGAGGATGGTGTTAAAACTCAAACAATCGGCGCCGGAAAGTTGCAGAATCGTAAAACCCCAAAGCTCAAACAACTAAACGAATTTAATGTGCTTACCTACTATTTAGGAAAGTTTTGAAATTTAGAAATCCTGTAATTTCGCGAAAATCGATATCAATGTTTAAATGTATAATTATGGAATTTATTTGTTTTGTTAATTTGAATTCATAATTTCGAATTTTTAAAATGATTGAAAGGGTACAATTGTCTTGTATTTTCCAATTTGACTCTATTAGACAAGAATCAATATTAGAGGTTTGATTAGACTAATCTTATAGTGAGATGACCTTATTAATAACTAACCCTAATATCATTCTTCAAAAGCTAATCCCACACTTCGTTAAACTGCTCCATTTCAATTGTAAGAAATGGTAGAGTGAACTGCCTTCTAAGCCAGTTGATGCGCTCTTAGATCGAGGTAGAAACTTGAATCTGCACACTACAACTTCTTTTGAAAGATTGATAATTCGATCTATTATTTTGCTCTCCGGTCCAATCCCTTGTTTTTTTTCCTGTGCATAGTTGTGTAGAGTCTGTTCGGACTTCGATCTTTTCAAAGCGTTGCCCCTTTGCTTCCTTCAATCCTGCCTCGATTGCCGCTAGTTCCGTTCCAAGCGGTCCTCGTTGTGGGGTATCTTTGTGAAGAAACTAACTAAGATTCCTCCCACATCATTACAAAGTATCCCTCCAATATCTTTTACTCTATTATTAGCTTATTTTTCATTTTAATTAAAACGCGCGGAGGAATGGGAGAGTCTTTCTGGGGATGCAGAGAGTCATTCTTACAAGCATCTCTTCTCTGAAAGCTCCTTACTCTCAAAAACCTTCTCATTCTCAAACGTTTCTCTCAAATATTTCTCCTCAAATTTCTTCTCAAATCTTCTCAACCAACGTCATAGGTCTACAAATAAATCCATTTCTTTTCTTTCTTTAAGCGATGGATTCAGGATATTGTTATTTTCTTATGATTTTTATTGTGTGGCGTTTTATTTGGAGTATAAGAATGTCCTGGTTGAGTTTTGTGTTGATTTCTTGTTAAACTTGTGGGATTTGAATACTTGCATGTGTGATCTGAGTTCATTTTACCCTTGTACACCTTACCGCCTGAGTAATTTGTGTTGAATTTCTTGTTGAACTCATGGGATTTGTAGGTGACTTATTGAAGCTTATATTTGCCATTGCATGTGTGATTTGAGTCCATTTTTCTTGATGAACACATTTCCATGGTACTGGAATACCCGTTGAGGACATGGATGTTTTTAAAATAGGTTGTGTTTTAAAATAGATTGAGAAGTCTTTTGTGGCATATATATATATATATATATATATATATATATATATATATTGTGGTTACTTTCAAAAAAAAAGTACAGTTCTTTTTTTCAATACCAAGTTGTTTTTTGGTTGAAATTATAAAAATTCCCTCACACAGCTTGCTTCGTTTTTTGAGCTAATTTTCGACTATGTTAATTTACTGTGTCTTGGCTTTCATAAGAATTTTACCTAGACACATTTGAATTTATATTATATTTTTAATAATTTTTCTAAGAAATAGTGTTTGTTCTTTATAAAAGTAAAGTGTTTTGATGCTCAAAAGAAATACAAGATTAAATAACAATGGATAATATTAAAATGAAATTTTTTTATTTTTTTTTTTTGGATGTTTCTACTGGCCTTTATAGTTGTAGTTGTGTAGGTTTTGGCCTTACATTTTTATAAGAAACGGAAAAATTTTAACAAATTCTAGAAAATTTCTTGTCACAGTCCATTTCGGTCTTGTTTTTCAATGGTCTTACAAAATTTATAAGTAATATTCTATAAGTTATTTTTAAATTAAAATTTTATTATGTGCACCACTGTATATTTGGAGTCTAGTGTACAAAATTTATGAATTTTAAGAATTTCTATATTTATGATAAATAATTTACTACATGCTGTCTTTTTAGATAATTTAAACATATGAAATGAATTTGACAAAATTTTGTGAATAAATTGTTTATTGAAAAGTTATTATTTTTCCAGAACAAAAAAATTGGAATTATATGTGTATTTGAAATATTTTTATAATCCACTTTAAAGGTGCTTAGGATTAATATAATTACTCTTCTCCAACGTCTATTTTTCATGTGATTTCAACTAGCTTCATAACTAGGTTTGACCATTTGATATGTGACGAAACTTAAATAGAAATGTTCTAAACTTATTGATCAACGTGTATTTTTCATGTGATTTCAACTAGCTTCATAACTAGGTTTGACCATTTGATATGTGACGAAACTTAAATAGAAATGTTCTAAACTTATTGATAATTTGATAGTGTCACCTATATAGATATGTACGAGAAGAGATACGAATATATATATATATATACTTTAAACCTAAAAGTTAAACAAATGTGTCGAGTGCAGTGCAAGTCAGTCGGATCCCCAGGAGACTAGCCCGCTATCACCAAACGACAAAAGTGGGTAACATTTATTTACATTTGCATTAGTTAGATTAATTTATGTGTGAATACGAGCAGGCAGATCTTCGGATTATGCTCTATGTGAATTAGCAAGTTTACGAACTATGCTCTGTGTGAATTAGCAAGTTGACGAGCTTTGCTTTGTGTGAAATAGGCAAGTCTACGGACTATGCTCTGTGTGAAATAGGCAAGTCTACGTACTATGCTCTGTGTGAAATAGGCAAGTCTACGGACTATGCTCTGTGTGAAATAAGCAAGTCTACGGATTATACTCTGTGTGAAACAGATAAGTCTTCGGACCATGTTCTATGTGAAGTGAGTCGGGTTCATGGGACTCGGCGTGTACTCGATTGACATATTAATTAGCCTTTTTAATGTACATGCATAGTAAATGTTATCCCACTGGGCTTCTCCTCCGGGAGAAGACTCGTGATGCTACTTTAATCATTTCAGGTTTCGTAGACGACGAGGAGGACGTGTGACTGACTGGGCAAGCTTTAATAAACGTTCTCCTAAAGTTTTAAGTTTTACGTAAGAAACGTATTTTGTTATTATTACGACTCATGTTATCTTTAAGTTTAATTCTGTAATTAAGTATGAACTACCAGGTCAACTGATCGATCATATTTAAACTACTAGGATGTTTGTCTACTCTTTAAAGGTTAATTTTCATGTGTGACAACCTTATTACAAATTGTTGTATCTTCTAATGTTAAAGTATTTTGGACATCACACCACTTATATAATGATTTTGAATTTTATAATGTTTTAGTCAAGTACACGTTTGGCTTAGAAATGCAGGTGACACACGAGTTAGGCACAAGCACGGTATCCTTTAAAAAAAAAAAAAAACTTGTGTATCTTTTATTGAAAAGTCTTCCGCTTGAATTTATTTAAGTCAAAAGGTGCTATTTCAAACCGTAGCGCCCACCGGGATTTTGGGGGCATTACAATTTTAATTTAATCAACACTATATTTTTAAAGAATCTAAATATTAGATTTTAATTTAATCAATATGGTGAAAATTTTAATTTAATGAACCTAACTATTAAATTTTAATTTAATCAACATCATATAGTGAAAAAATTAATTTAATCAAATCTAACTATTAGATTTTAATTTAATCAACACTATATGGTGAAAAAATTAATTTAATAAACCTAACTATTAGATTTTAATTTAATAGAATCAAAACATTGAAACAAGTAATATCAAACATTAATTCTATACGGTGGGAAACGAGTAGTCGGACACCAACAGTACACTATTGAATTTTAATGTAATGAATACATTGAAAATTAATTTAATGGAATCGACACATTGGAACGAGTAATCGAATTATTTACCGTAAACCTTATACGGTGAGAAACGAGCAGTCGGACACTAAGTGTACACTATTGAATTTCAATGTAATGAACACATTAAAAATTAAAATAATGGAATCAACACATTAAAACGAGTAATCGAACACTAACCTTAAACTCTATACGGTGAGAAACGAGTAGTCGGACACTAAGTGTACACATTGAAAATTAATTTAATGGAGTCAACACATTGAAACAAGTAATCAAACTCTAAACCCTAAACTATAAACCCTAAACTCCAAACTCTAAACACTTTTCTCTAATACTACCACTATATGTTGAGAAATGAGTAGTCGAATACTTCATCATTGAACAATATATGTGAGAATGAAGTAGTCGAATACATTATTTAAATTAAATTAAATAATTTGAATAATTAACTTAAATAATTTAAATTAAATTAACTTAAATAATTTAAAAGAATAATAATAATTGCATAAGTTATTAAATACGGTAAATCCAATCCCTAAACCTGTAAAAAATTTAAATATAGAATAATAATAATTACATTATACATACTAAAATTAAGGTTAACTCTTGAGTTAACGAAATTTATTGAAATTAAATTATCTAAAATTTAATTTAATTAAATTAACGTAGAAATTAAATTAAATTGTCTAAAATTTAATTTAATTTAATTAACGTAAATTTAATTAAGTAAGTCTGACAAGTTAATTTAATCGATACAATTTTTAAATATTTAATTTAATAAAAGATGAATAAATAAATAGTTGGACACTTCATCACTAAACTATATAGGTTATAAATTAAATTAAAGGTAAATAGGTAAATAAAACTTAATTTGTGCCATAATTATTTCATAATAATTTTGAATCATATTACTAATTATTTCACTAATCACATATTACAAAATATTCGAATCTTATCCAATTATTCTATGAGTTAAGCCCAATTTTATAGTACCAAATATTATTAATGATTCTGTAATTTATTTTAGATAAAGATTATTCGAATTTTATATAATGAATATTATTGTTATATTAGATTTTTTGGCAATTTTATATTTTTCAAATTTAAAATTAGATTTTGGGATTTAAATAATGAATATTGTTATTATATTATTTTTCATTTTTTATTATAAGAAAAAAAAGGGTTGAATTAACATTAAGAAATTAAGAAGAGTTTAGTTTGAATTAAATACAACATTGAAACTTGTTTTTCTTTAATTATTATCTATCTTGAACAAATAAGAAGAGAGAAAAAAAAAAGTCAGATTCCAATATTTAATTAAAAAATAATATTACAACACTATATTTTCATTAAGAGTATGTTTATTTTTGGTTTTAAAAACCAGGCAAGATCCAAAACTTTTTACTTTGGGATTTAAAAATAGGTTTTCAAAATCCACTCAAAACCATCCCTATCAAACATATTGATTTCACATAAAGTTATATCTGTATAATATTACTTCAATCATTATATTCTTTCTCAACAATAATATAATAATACTATAATAATACAATAATATAATACATTTAATCATTACACACTTAACTAATCATTACAATCTCATCAAACAATAATATAATAATACAAACTCATTCAATTTTACAACTTGATTTGACATAAAGTTAAATCATTCACTATTTCAAAATAAAAAAAAAAACACTCATATTACTATTTATCGGGATTTCAAAAACCAGGATTTCAAAAACTCGATTTTTAAAACCATCAAAAGCCCAAAGTAAACACCCCCTAAGAATATATTACTCATTTTATCATAACTTAAAATAAAAATTAACTAAAATATTTTTTTTCTGAATATTCAGAATCCACATATTTAGCACCACCCTCTTTGTGTGTATATATATATCTTTGCTTTCTCCCTCTAATACAACATCAACTACAAGCTTGCAAGCAGGACAGGAGCAAGCTTGTATAGTTGATGTTGTATGGGAGAAAAAAAAAAAAAAAAAAGCTTGCAAGCTAGTCTAAAATGATTATAGACATATATTGATTATAGACTACACACATATAGCCTTTAGTGCTCTACACTGCTACACATTTATAGACACATAATACCACATATATAGGTTCTACACACATATAAAAACGCACATATATACTCCATATGATAATATATCCATTTCCTCTGCAAAACATTGGAGTATAAATCAAGAAGAAAATGATGAAAAATGATAAATATTTCAAAATTTAATACTCCCTACGTCCGCTTATAAGTTTCCAATTTTACTATTTTTGTTCATTCGCCTATAAGCTTCTCATATCTTTTTTGGTAAGTAATTTTTCGTACACTTCACTTTATATCTTACTTTTTTTCTCTATCTCTCTCCTCTCTCAATCACATCACTTGTACTATATCTATTATTTAATCACTTTTCTTAATCTTTGTGTCAAAAAGTAACATGAAACTTATAGGCGGACGGAGGGAGTAAAAAATAATATAATTAGGAATTGTCGGTTCAAACCGTTGAACCGGCGATTCAAATTCTAAAGATGGTGGAACCGAAACTGAACCGTGATTTACACAGTTCCGGTTCCGAACCATGAACCGGTGGTTCAAATCGACGGACCCAAGCCGTTTGAGCAACTCTAATCATACATCAATTGTATACTTTGATTTTTCAAAGCATTCACAATGTTATCCAAGACATTTTGGGAAGAGGTTGTCTTAGATAGCTAGTGAAGAGTGTTGGAGGCTCGTAGACAGGGATGGAGGGATATAGGGCTCAGCGGAGTCACTGAACCCGGCCCCATCTTTTTTTCTAATTTCTTTACTATATATTTTAAATGGTTTGTGAAAATTGGGCTCCAGTAATATAGTTTATTTTATTTTCTATTTCTAATATAGTTTATTTTATTTTCTATTTCTAATATTTAAGTTAGTCTAGTGCTATGTGATTTTTTTTTCTATATCTACTAAAGCAGATTTCAATTTATGTTATTTTTGCAATGATACATCTTTTTACCTTTTTTTATTTTTTTTAAATAGAATAATTCCTTTGCAAAAAAAAAAAAAAAAGATTATTAATTTTTTCTTAATTTTTGATATTGCTAATTTTAACAATTTTGAAACTGTTTCTTCACTTCTGAGCCGAAATAATCAAATCTTCCTCTGAAACATAACTATTAGGAATCAATATACAAGAATTAATTTTACACCTCTCTACAAGTTCAGACTTTTAGATGATACCAAATTCTTTCATGGTATAAGAGCCTCTAGGCAAACCTACATGGATTCGAATCCTATTGGACACAATTCCACTCATTTAAAGTGTCCACTCGATGGGCCTCCTCCTTAAAGGATAAGAGGTGATAATCTGGTCCACGTGTTAGGGAGAGTACTTTCAAATGAGACAATTATTTCAATAACGAATAACTCCCTCCCCCCCCCCCAAATTTAATTAATAATATGAAATTATTGACAATTTTATAATGAAATATATTTGAAAAAAATATTAATATTATTCACTCGTTCACATAAAGTGTGTTTGTTTCTTTTTGCACAATTTTAAGAAATATTGTTTATGTATAAATAAAGTTGATAAGTACAAAATAAAATATTTTATAAAATAGAGAGGATATAAAGTAAGTGTAATGGAGTATAATTTAAAAATAGAATAGAAACATACACAATTTATGTGAACAGTAAGAAAAATAAGGACACTAAATGTACGGTGGAAATATATTGTTACATTGAGTTACATTTATTTTTATCTATTACGTTTTTATAGTAACGTTAATCGAATCCACCAACCCACAAAGTCTGGCTCCATCATTGCTCGTAGAGCTACGTCCAATTCATCATGCTTCTTCTGGAAGACGAGAATATGATTGTCCACAAGGGTCTGGATCTTCTCTTCTCTTGTCGTCTACAATGCATCTTCTTTAGCTCGTAGTTCCTTGTGCGACTTCCTGGACTCTTATTGCAGATACACCACAGTCGTTTCTGGCTATTTGGATAAAAGAGTTCTTCCAGGTACAACAACTTTGAAGATAATTGAAGTGAGCTTGTCTGCTAGCTCCTTGTCAAAGAATTTGGCAAAGAAGTAGTCCATCTTCTGAGTAGCAGTTTCGATCAACTACTTTTCGAAACGTCGAAATTTCTTAAACACTTCATCCATGGTTGGAAGAGACCCTAAATTATTGCCTTTGACCTCCTTGTACTAGAAGTACCTCTGCATGGTTGTGGGTAGAGTAATCTCTAAGATAATGTCATCTGAAAGATCTTCGTCTTAATTTGGGCAGATCAGACTCGCCCTTCTTTAGATTTTGAACTTTTTCAAAGTCTCTTTGTTCTCAAACTTGTCTTCGTCATAAAAAATGACTCATCCATGTCCATAAAGACATCTCCAACATCCTTCTCCTCCGTTGTAGTAGTCGGTTGTTTGCCACTTTTAGATCTCTAAGTCCCTGAGATCAGAGGTCGTGGGGACTCAGCTGCAATAGTTTCATGACGCTGATCAGGGCAAACATTGGAAGGGCTTTTTTTCCATTTGAGGACTGCCTTGCATGGGCGCAGCCTCATCTAGATTTTTTCCGGAAGCCTTATCTGATTTCTTAGCTTCCTCGATGACTGCCTCCGTTGAATTGTCGACTTAGAATTTAGACTCTTCTTCTTACTCATAGACATTTCTTGCATGATCAACTATCAATCCAACACGAGCAGGGTTGTTGCAAATCAACTAATTTCCCAGCCTCATGCCTAGCTAAGTCCTTAGGAGGGACTTCGTTGTTGGGTGCCTGATGGAAGACCCTGGACGTAGGTCAATCGTTGTCATCATTATCAATGGGTCTAGCTGGGTCAATAGGAGGGTTTTCAAGTCTCCTCTAAACAAACTTTTCTAGTGACTCATTTGAAACAACGACCAAAAACTAAAAAGGTCTTTGACGTGCTCTACTCCAGCCAGGTCCATAAGCTTTATCTCCCACGCCACTTCACGAAGCCAACGACTCCACCTCTCGCCTTCATGACTAAGCTTACATTTGAGAATGGACCAAGACAAAGCTCTAACCAAGTCTAGTAGATGGACCTCACCTCCTCTAGGGCTTGGGGGTTGGCTAGAAGGGTTGGGAATTTAACAATTAGCATCATCTTAACATCTCATCTTAACAAATATAAAGTTGAAAAGAAATGAGATAGTTCAGGGGCAGATGTGCCGGTTTCAATGGGGGGTTAGGTTATCTAGGGTAGGTTTTGTTTAGGTAGGCTTTTTACGAGTTTCGGATCTGTCAGGTGAGGTTGAAGGTTTTCAACGTTATCTGAATCAAGTGGGATTTAAGTATGATAGTTGGAAGTTTAGGTATGATGGTTGGGGGTATGGTTCTGGTTTTGGTTGTCTAAGCTGGGTTAGGCTTCCTAGGGTCAGTAGATTCGATGGGGGAGTGCACTTCAAATTATATAAGTGGAGGTTTCGATTTCGAGAACTTAACCTTTTTGGTTAGAGTGGCAGGCTTTAGGTTCAGCTTCTTCTTAGCTGATAGTGCGAGTATATATAACAATTACAATTGATAAACAATTTGTACAAGACAATTTGTACAAGAGCTGATCAGTTGGACAACTATCAAACTCAAATGTCTTTTTTAGAAAACTGAGTAGGCCCAATTGTCTAAACCTCGTTTTGTACTTAAAAACATTAATTTTATGTACAATTGAGTTGTGGATTATGCAATTTGATATCAAAGTTGTTAAAAACACAAATTTAGAGTAGTTCGGATCTAACCATAATTACAATGTAAAGAATAAACATTTGAACTCGATACTCCTCAAAATATATATTCATATTTTATGGTGAGAATTAGTACTCTTGCAAGTGTTTACACCAAAGCTCCATCTAAAGATTGACGAATTTCAACTAATAAATTCTTCAAACTAGATGTTTAAACAAATTCGATTTAAGATTTGAATGGAAAAAAATTTGTATCAAGACAGTTCCCTTTTGACTAATGTTTCAAATTTTTTATCAATGATTTATCTTAAAGGATTTGATTAGATTTCAAATCCATCATTCAAATCCACTTCCCTAATTTAGATTAAAAATGAAATAAATGGATTTAAAATCCAAAGCATATTTTTTTTAATTAAAATTGAGAGAATTATAAATCCTCTCTAAATCCATGTCATTTGAAATCCATCTATTTTCAAAACCTTTCATTTGAAATACCTCCTCAAATCAAATCCGTTCATCCAAACACAACCTTATAAAAATTAGGAAGTGTGGTTGGTTACGGGTAAGTAATGAAACACAAAACAAAAACAGTTACAAAAGACGGTACGAAGTTAGCCGGACAAATACAGCTTTTTAAATACAAAAGTGATTTAACTCTTATGTTCTGATAAGAAACAGCCACCTAGAGTAACATGACGGGAAAATATCTTTTTCAGAAAAACAAAAACATGGATATTCAGCCCTATTTCACGGGGGCATAATATTACAGCAATTAAAAAAAAAAGATCTCAATAAAACATTAAAACCAACGTCTCTAAAAAAACCTTGCTACAAAAATTTCAATACTGACAAGAAAGAGTCATTTGTATTTCAGTGCATTAACTTTAAAAAGAGACAAATAAAGATTGGACTTTTTAGACGTGAAGCAAATATTAATGAAGGATTTTATCAATCCCAGCCAGTCGGAGCAACACCTGGAACTACATCAACTGGGGCTGCGGCTGCTGGTGGCGCAGCTGCTGCATCCCATCCATCACCGCCTACCACTGCACCTGAATTAATAATCCAGCATTAAGTTAACATATGAAAACGAACTAGAAATTAGAGAAATGAGAAATATCACAAACACAAATGCATAAAGTAGACTTTAGTTAAATTAGTTAGGTAACTTACAGGAACCTAAATTGAAAGGTTTTACTACAAATCAAAATAATATTTCCAGTAATTCATTTAAGTACAAATCCACAGGCAAGTTACACAATACACATACAAAAAATGAAGCAAATACTAACCTGAATCAGCTGCATTCCAACCGGTAGCAACTGCAGGAGTTGGACCAGCAACATCAGGAGCCCATTGGCCTTCAGGGATTTGGGCAGTAGACCAATCACCTGCACCTGCAGTATAATCAACTGCATAGTCTAGAGCAGGAACATCCTCCTGTTCCTCTTCCTTTGATTCCTCATGTTCCCTGTAGAAAAATAGATCAACCTGCCAAAACAAAATTAAAATATTTAAGAGAAGGGGGGGGACATCATGGCAAGCAATGCGTTCAATAAATATCATACAGGCCACTTCACAAAGTCTGCAATGAATAAAAGAAAACTTCAAAAAGCTTGTAATTAATTCCCCCATGGGCAAACAATTTCTACCATCTGAGAATTAATTTAATTGAAAAAACCGATCTGGAAGAAATAAACTCAACAATACAATGTGGTTCAACAAGATTTAAAATGAATTACAGCTCGCTATTAATAAAAACTTCAAAAAGATTGTTATTAATTTTCCCCCATGGGATGGGATGCCACAAAAAAAGTGCCAAACTGACTATTTTATTATAGTAATTGAAAATACTGATCTGGCAGAAATAAACTAAATGAGGAAATGGATCAACAAAGAGTAAAAATGAAAGGTGAAAAGTAACTTAAAGTGTTGTACCATGATATCCCATTTGTGTCCGGGGGTAGCAACGCCACGCATTTGCAAGACCATTCTAGCCAAGAGCCAGAACAGGCAACCGATGCTGTGCTTTCCCTTGTTATTGGCAGGGATACCAACATCAACATATCGCATAGGGGAATCAGTGTCACAGAAGGCAATTGTGGGGATGCTTGACAGAGCAGCTTCTTTAATTGGCTGCAAACAAGATTGGACAATCAGAAACCTACTGGAGAATGATGTGAACAACCCTTACGTATATAATTGGCTAACAGACAAAGTCAACAAAGATGATAATGACCTGGTGATCAGTTCTTGGGTCGGTAAGAATGAGAAGCCTTGGCTCACTGAAAGATGTCTGAAGCTGATTAGTGAAAGTTCCAGGGGTGTGACGTCCAGCAATGGCGTGAGCACCAGTATACTGGGCAAACTTCAATACAGCTCTCTGACCATAAGGCCTGGCAGACTGGACGATGATGTCTTGTGGGTTCTCAATCCCAACAATTACCCTGGCAGCCATCTGGAGTTTTTCCCAGGTTTTGCCAAGGTTAATGATGTAAATTCCTGAAATAATTTTTTAGAGCAAACTAATAAGGGCACATACATAATGTCAACTTCAAAAATAGCCTAATCTAGAGTGATTTCTTGTCGTACTTTGAAAGATAAAACTCCGATAAAGTCTACTTAACCTAATTCAGAAGCATGAATGCTAGAAAAGTCGAATAGAAAAATCTACAATTTAGTTTTATGACAAGAATAGAAACGAAATATTATTATCGTCCATTGCCAAACGAGTGTATCTAGTCGATCAAAATGGAACAACACAAACTTGGAATATAAGTTACAACAACAAAATGATTTGAAATACGATTAGGAATCATACAAAACATTAGCTTTTCTGGACTTAAATTCTAATAACAAAAATTAACAGAGATGAGAGAAATCAATTAAATTTAGTTAACAAAACTAATAAAAATTATGAAGAAAACCGAGACACAGCAGGATAAGCTTTCATGTAGAGGTCAAACAAATAAACAAACTAACACCAAAAACGACAAAATATACACAGATCTAACGACTGTAGACAAAGGAACAATACAAGAATGAGAGATTAAAGAGAGTTAAATCACCATCATTGCGGCGTTTGTGAATGTAACGCTCCATCTGGAAATTACAATTCTTTGTGCCAAGATGAACTTCGGCCGCCAACATCATCTGTATGTCGGCCTCCCTCGTCGACAAAGTCCTCGCCGGAGTCGCCATAGTTACGCTTCAGGAAATCGGCTCCGTGTCTGTGCTAGGTTTTCTTCGCGCAATTGGGTTTGGCAGGGTTAGAATGTTGGACGTGTAGGAATTTAGAGGCAGCATAAACCCTAGGGCTACTTATTGGGCCAAATTGGGCCGACTTTCTCATTGGGTCATTATTAAATTTTGCCCACCATAATAATTAAGGGCGCGGCTAAAGGCACCCGGATTTTCTATGAGTACACCCACCAACCATTTTTTTAATCTTTCAGAACATGAACATGTGAAATGTCCCATATACCCCTAGCATAAAATTTATGAAAAAAACGAAGATGAGTACACCCACCCGTTCTATTTCACACCACCACCACCACCCAAACAAACACTATTTTTCAACAAAAAAAAACACCAAAATTGAAACAAAAAAAATCCAAAACACCAACATGTTCGAAATTTTTTCCAAAACAAACTCAAATTGTTCGAAATTGTTTCCAAAACAAACTCACTATGTTCGAAAACAATTCTCAAACTTCAAAAAAAATCCTAATTTTTTTTTCAAGAAACCCTAATTTTTCTAATTTCAGACTAAACTTACCTGTGTAGCGGCAGCGAGGGGAGGAGCACGACGGCCGCGGCGAAGGGGAGGACGGGGTGGGCGGCGGTCGCGTCTGTGGGGAGAAGGGAGCGCCGTCGTGGAAACCCGCCTCAGTCGTCGCCTCTGTGGAAAACTCAACGTCGTCTTCTTCGCGGCGGCTATGGCTTCGCCTTCTTCCGGCGGTGGGCGGCGCGGCGTCGGACGGCGGCGACTTCGTCTCCTTCAAGGGGGTCGCGACGGTGGCCCATACCTTGCAAACGAAGCAGATCGGCGGCGGCCATGGCTTCGCCTTCTTCCAGCGGTGGGCGGCCGCGAACGGCCGCGAAGGGGAGATGGAGGAGGGGGGGAGAGGTTGCGTGCGCGGCGGAGGAGGAAGAAGTGGAGTGGCGACGGCTGCAGAGAGAAATGGAGGTGGGTGTTTGAATATGAGAAGAAGATAGAAGGAAGGAGTTAAGGTTTTAATTGAGAGAGGGTAATTTTAGGATTTCTAGGTGGGTGTCCTCATCCATTTTGTGTGTGTCCTCATAGGATCTGTGTGTGCCTTTAGCCGCGCCCAATAATTAAATATTCCTACACTTACAAAACCCCAATTGTTCTTTTTCTCACCCTCCTTCTTCCGTAAAAATTATATTTTCGTCCGTGCAATATATGGTCCTGTTTTAATTTTCTTATAGTCTTTCTTGTTACAAGTGCCTTCATAATTTACTTTTGTTCAAAAATAAAAAATACAGTATATTTTTAATATTACGTGCTTTGAACAAAAGGTCTATATTTTTCATTTCTCATTTATTCAAGTCTATAAAAATACTCTTGTGATGCACGGCTGCACGGGCCAGTTTTAATTTTTTAGTGAATAAATTACATATATACATACGTTAAAACTTAAAACACTTTCACAGAAAGTGTTCGGACTATGTTTTGTTACCAGTGTCTTTATTATTGCTTGTTTAAAAAAATTAATCTTTAGTATTTCATGCTTTGAACAAAAGGATTATCTTTATTTTTTTCCATTTATTGCAATCTATAAAAACACCATGACAATAAAAAGTTTTTGAATTAAAAGGAAAAAGGAAAGATAAAGATCATAAGTTCACAAGTCGAATCAGAGGTTAGGTGTCATCGAAAAATGGTACACCCTAAATACAACCTACCAATAAAAACACCATGAATTATTGTTTAAATGCATTTTTTTATGTTGTTAATTTTCTGAACAATTTTTTTTTAAATCCTAGATAAGTCGTGTGCGAATAATATATAAATATACATTATTATATATATATATATATAAAATACATAGAGCAATAT
Source organism: Galeopsis tetrahit (assembly GCA_963675135.1). Classification (NCBI taxonomy): domain Eukaryota; kingdom Viridiplantae; phylum Streptophyta; class Magnoliopsida; order Lamiales; family Lamiaceae; genus Galeopsis; species Galeopsis tetrahit. Next base: position 35,345,228 of record OY776127.1, read on the forward strand.
ACATTTTTTATTGGAGATTTTTCCCCTAACACAAGCCAGACACGTTCTATGTTTTGATCATTCAACATGATAAAGAGAATGTTTATATTTTGAGCAATTAAAATTAAAGTAATTAATATCTTTACAATTCTGAAAGCATAAATGAACCTCAAATCTCCACATCATACCTCAAATTTGCAAATTTGCGCATGCAATCAATAAAATCACAATATTTATAAATACAATAAAAAAATATTACTGTTAGAATAATTTATCATATTTTTTGAATTTAACACATTAAAATAGACATTAGGTTACAATCACATTAAAATAAACCTTAGGTTACAATCTTAAAAATTTTGAATAATGAGTCTATAAATGTAATATAACACATTAAAGTTTTATTTAATCTATGATGTAAGAAGATAACAAATAATTCATAAAAAAATTAACAACTAATCTCAAATTTACATAAATTACTAGTGAATTCCTATTTGATGATATATTCTATTGTACCAATTGTTTTGTTCATAAAATATAGGAACTTACATCTTCTTTATGACACCTCTTAAAAAAAAAAAAAAAAAGGGGGTCTCCTGTAGACTCGAGTGCTCGAGTCCAAAATATGAAATATGTATTGATAAAGATGAATTTATTATGAAAATTAGATTGTAGCTTAATGGTAGTCCTATACTTGTTTTATTACAATGTTGCACGTTTGAGTCTCACCTATTATAATTTTTTTGCATTTGTCAAAAAAAATATATGATAATATATATTGTTCTTTTATAATAAACTTAATTGCATATTGCAGTTATATTATGTTGCACTTTTTTCATTTATAAAACCATATATTTTTTAGTAATATTGTGTTGTACTTTTCAGTTATAGTGACTTACATTTTTCACTAAATATTGTGTTGCATTTTGCAGTTATACACACTTGCACTTTTTAATAAAAAAATGTGTTGCACTTTTCTGTTATAGACACTTACACTTTTCAGTTATAGTGACGTACACTTTTTAGTAATATTGTGTTGCACTATTTAGTTATAAATGACTTACACTTTTAATTAATATTGTGTTGCATTTTTCAGTTATATTGACTTACACTTTTTAGTAATATTGTGTTGCACTTTTCAGTTATACCGACTTGCACTATTCTATAATATTGGGTTGCATTTTTTTATAATATTTTGTTGCACTTTACAGTAATATTAACGTACACTTTTTAGTTATATTGTGTTGCACTTTTCAATTACACTGACTTGCATTTTTTTATAATATTGTGTTGCACTTTTCAGTTATATTGACTTACATTTTTTAGTAATATTGTGTTGCACTTTTTAGTTATATTGACTTACACTTTTTATTAATATTGTGTTGCACTTTTTAATTATATTGGCTTAAATTTGTTATTAATATTGTGTAATTAAATGGTTCAAACATTATTCCTTCCAAATTTTATTATAATATACATATAAAAGAAACTCGGTATTTTAATAAGTATGTTATTAGTATAAATGGTGGGTGTCAGAATTTTTAAGATTGAGTATATAGTTCAAACCCTCTATCTATTATTTTTTTAATTAATAAAAAAAAAAGGTAAAAAAAAAATTTAAGCAATAAATAAAAAAATTGCTTATTGGGCCCACGCAACAAATGCCAATCTCTCTATTCATTTTTTTAATTAATAAAAAAAATAGGTAAAAATAAAATTAAAGCAATAAATAAAAAAATTGCTTATTGGGTTAGGCCTAGAGATCACGCAACAAATACCCATTAGCGGGAGAAAAATAAATAAATAAAAACTAGCGGATATAAATATATATATATATATAACGTGACACTTGAGTGTACACCGTACACTCGAGTACATATGAGTTTGCGCTAAAAAAAAATTCAAGTTAGATATTTTATATATGTATTTAAATTTTTTATTTTGTCAAGTGATATTAAAATTTTATAAATTATTCTTAGATCTCTCAAAATTTTATACTATATGATATATTTAAAATAAATTAATATATACATAAATTAATTTGTTATAGATATTATTTTGAATATACATTAATACTGTCATTTGAGAAGATTTAATAATATAATATAAATATATAGTTACATAAATAGTTTTGGTGTGGTATTAATTAACACATTTCATCTCATTAGTCTATTTAAATTTAATTTTGGGAGAGTAATTTATTTATTTATTGCATAAAGTTCACCTATTTAAAATTATATTATTTTCTTTCATAATTTGAAAAATAATCAATTGCTTTATTTCTTTCGTATATAGATCTACTTATATTTTAAAATCCCAAGGCCATATGAACTATTTCCAAAACCACCCGAAGCCAGAAATTCTTTATTGGAGGGCTTGATTTATATTACTATAAAAATAAAATTATACCTATAAAAATATTTTTTTATAAAATTTTCAATATATTTCATTTTATTAAATTTAAATTTAACGACTTTTGTTATATTTCGAAGGAAATTAATTTTGATTGTTTCGACTTATAATAAGTGAAACAATGTTAAAATTTAACTTGCAACTATGCGAGACATTAGTTACTATTAGATAAATGTAGAGCTTAAAAAAATTATACTCTCCTAGTCTCATGATGTTTTGGTTGATCGACTCACTTTTTTAGAAAAAAATTTAGTAGGTGTGAGGTCAAATAAATGATGAGTATTTTGAGTGATTTAGTGAGTTGTAAAATAGAATTTAGTGAGGTGTAGAGGAAAATGTGGGTTCAAAATAAGTAGCAATATTAGTGAGGTGTAAACTAGATTTTAGTTAGGTATTACTTTTGTGAATTATTTTCGGATTAGGAGTGTGCAAATAATCTTGAAACGTCTCAATAAAAAATTAGATAAGTAATCATGGGACAAAAAATATTAAAAAAAAAAATTGGTGGGAGGCGCACTGCCCCTGGTGGGCCCTTAGTACCCCCAACATAAATTCCATGGGGGTGTTTTCAAACTCTACAAACTGCTTCTAAAATCATTTTTTTTAAAGTTGCCCTCTCACATCTTTTACTTTTTGAGAAGTGCTTTTAAACTGTTTATAGAGTTTGCAAACACCCCCATGTTTGATAGTTTAGATGAGGAAATTTTATTTTTTATCCTATAAGTTTGAGATATTCCAAAATAAATCATTTAAGTTTCAACTTTATAAAATACGTCCTTTACTTTTCAATTTTAATCATTTTTTACATCAATTTTAATCCTTTATGTTTTAATTCATTATAAAATGCCACATATCATGCCACATCACTCTCTCCTCTATATATATATTAAAAAAAATGTAAAACTAATAACACCCTAAAATATTTGATAGAAACCTTATAATTTTAAATATAAAAATAGTTGTATATAAAATGACTAAATAACTCTTATATAAAATAAATAGTGGAGTAATTAATTTTAAAAAATAACTTGAAATTGGCATAATACTTTTATTTATTTATTTATTTGGTTTATCTATGATTGGTCAATTTATATTATTCAATATTAATTATTCGTCGATTCAAAAAAGTTCGTGGCCAAGTAGAGGAACAAATTCACATAGAAACAAATTAAGATGGTGCAACGTTTTTAGACATTATTTCTGGGCAAATACTTATGTGTACCAGTTACATACATGTAACTGGCTATTTACACTCCTTTTTTAATAAGTCCACACTCCTGGCTATTTACACTCCTTTTTTAATAAGTCCACACTCCCTTCTTTTAGACACTTATGTGTACAAGTTACATACATGTAACTAAATTCAATTTTTTATTATTAATTATTTATCTTATTTTTTATTAATTTCACCCCCAATTTTTTTAAAAAAAAATACATGTAAAATACTATATTACCATTTTATCAATTAAATTAAAATATAACTCATTAAAATTATAATTATACACCGACTATCGTGTCACCAATGAATCACCACGAAGTCAAATATTATTCTATTTTTTAACTTCAAAAAATAAATATAAAAGCATAAGGAATATAAAAATATATATATGAAACTCAAAAATAAAATTATGAAATAAAAATTTCAGTTTTTTTTTTTAATGACCAAAATTTAGGAAAAAAATACAAAAAATAAAAAAAACTAAACTAAAAATATTCAATTTTTTTTCTAATTTGGGTATAAATGTATGAATATGACATGCTCACTCTCTAGTTTTAATCTGATTTATAATAACTAAGATTATTTTGTTATGTTTTCATTATTTCTACAATGATATCTAGTTTGTTATAAATTTTTTATAGTTGTAGATTATTTTTTAAAACTAATTAATAACATAATCTAATTGAAAAATAAAATTTATATTTAGAAACTTAAATGAGTGGAGAATTGGAGAAGAAACGAGCATAATATTGCATCAGCTTTATTATTTTCTTTGTGGTCATCGCCGTGTTGATGCATTCATATGTTTATTGAGTGTGAGCGTATCTATTAATTGAATTGTGTGTTCAGTGTGATTAATTCTCACTTTTGTTCTTCTTACTAGTTACTTAATATCAATATTTTAATATTGATGTATTAATTTGCATGGTATGCATTAAATTATAAATGTGTTAAGTTATGTATTTTTTTATTAAATATAATATTAGTTTAAATACGATATAGTATTAGTACGCCTACGGTATAGTACTAGTTAATATATTATATAGTACTAGAGATTAATGTGGGTATAAAAATATTATTTAATATATGAACTAATACTATACAATATGTGAATTAATACTATACTATATTTGAACTAGTACCATAGAGTGTGTGAACTAATACTATACAATATGTGAACTAATACTATACTATATTTGAACTAGTGCCATAGAGTATGTGAACTAATACTATACAATATGTGAACTAATACTATACTATATTTGAACTAGTACCATAAAGTATGTGAACTCGAAACTCGAAAACATTAGAACTTGTACCAATATAAACTAATATTATACTGTATATGAACTAATACGTACAGTACTGCATATTAACTAATAATATATCATAATACTTATCAACGGTTATCATAACATAACTTATAAACTAAAAATTATATTCATAAAAAATTAAAATAAAGTGATTAAAAATGAAAGTTCAAATGAAAAAAATTATTAAACAATGTAAAACGAAGTTAAGTTTGTAAGGAATGAAGTAAAATTTTGAAAGGATAAGGTGAAAATTATACACTAATTAATTAAAGTAAAATAGTACCAATAAAATTGAACACTTGCTTAAGAGAGGTGAGAGTTTTATTTTTTAAAATAAATTATTATTATACTATTTAATACTTAAAAAAATCAATTAATATTATTTTTAAAATTTTCTTATTAGATTTTAAAATTTTAGAATAATTATTTATGACATAAAAAGAAATTACATTAAAAAAATTATCATTTGAAACACAAAGGATAAACAGGAAGAAAAATAAATTTAAAAAATAATATTAAAAAAATAAATATAGATATCAATTGAGTAAAATAAAAAAATAAAATTTTAAAAAATTAATGGAGTATTAGTTTTTAATGATAAAATTAAAAAAAAAAATTAATTGAAGTAAAATAAAGGTCCATGAAAAAATGTATGTGTTAAATTGATATAGTAAATGGGTCATGTGTTATTGGATTGGATATAGTAAATGGATCATGTGTTATTTGTAATGGGTTATTGGATTGGATATAGTAGTTACATATATTGGATTGGATATAGTAATTACATACATGTAACTGGTACACAAGAGTGCAACTCTTATTTCTGTCATAGTTTCAAAAATAAAAATAAAACTAAAAGAAAATAAATACGAAAAAGATGAGGATAATGGACCAGATACTTTAGGGGTCATTTGGACTCTCTTATTATTTTTTATTATAAATTAAATCACCCCTTCCTTCTAGCTCATTTGTAATTTTAATTAGGGGTGTTTCTTTTGGGCTTTGGGTGGTTTTAAAAATCAGATTTTTGAAATCCTGGTTTTTGAAATCACGATGAATAGTAATATGGGTGTTTCTTTTGGGTTTTGGAATAGTGAAAGATTTAACTTTATGTCAAATCAAGTTGTAAGATTGAGTGGGTGTTTGCAAACAAAACTATGTGCTTAAAAGCACTTCTTTTTTAAATAGAATCACTTTTGAAGTGTTTGTAAACATAAGTAAGTGATTAAAATAATTACTTAAAAGCAATTTTGGTCAAGCACCCCTCCCCATGCTTCTAACAACTTCTAAGTGCTTCTAATCATTACACTCACTAATTTTACAATTTTGCCCTCACAATTTAAATAATATTTTATTTTTACCCATTATTTATTCAAATGTAATAAGGGTGTTTTTTGTAAAATTATAAAAAAAGTGATTGTATGACATACACCACAACATTTTTTAAAAATTGATTAGAAGTGCTTATTTTTAAAACACTATCTACTTTCAATTTTACTACAAAAATCAACTTTAATCACTTTGAATCAACTATTATAGTTTGAAAACACACTCTGAATGAGTTTGTATTATTATATTATTGTTTGGTGAGATTATAATGATTAGTTGATTAAATGTATTATATTATTGTATTATTATATTATTATATTATTATTATATTATTGTTGAAAAAAAATATAATGATTGGAGTAATATTATATAGATAAAACTTTATGTCAAATCAATATGTTTGATAAGGGTGGTTTTGAGTGGATTTTGAAAATCGGTTTTTAAATCCCGAAGTAAAACGGGTTTTGGATCTTGAAATCCAAAACCTGGTTTTTAAAACCAAAAGGAAACATCCACTTAGTGATTTATTAAAGATATATCAAGTTAAATTTGAGCACAATCTTTTACAAATTAAGAAAACTAAATATTAGTGATTTATTTATAATTATTTAAAAATTTAAATTAAATTAAAAATAAGTGAAATTGATTATTTTGTTTACAGTTTACTCTTTTTTAATTATATTGATGATTTAATTTGCAATTTACTTTTTTTTTTTAGTTATATTCGGTGTTTGTGTCGGGAGTAAAATTTGAGTCCATTAGCACCTAGTATTATACTATTAGTTAAACAAATGTATGTGAACCCAATTTAGAATGCAGTTAAAAGAAAAATCAAATTATCTTGGGACATTGCACTGATCCACGAAATACGAAAATATATCCAAAATAAATCTATTTTTATATTTAAAATTATAAGGTGTCTATAAATTTTTTTTTAAATATATATATATATATATATATATATATATAGATAGAGGAGAGAGTGATGTGTCATAATATGTGGCATTTTATAATGAATTAAAACATAAAAGATTAAAATTGATGTAAAAAAAGATAAAATTGAAAGGTAAATGACGTATTTTGTAAAGTTGAAACTTAAATGATTTATTTTGGAATGTTTCAAACTTATTGGACTAAAAATAAAATTTCCTCTAGTTTAGATTAATTTCATCTCAACTTTATAATTTGTTTGATAAATTATATTAAGAGGGTGTATTGGTTGTGGAGTTTGTATGATTTTTTTAGACTTTCAAAGTATGGGGGTATTCGATCCGAATTTTCAAAAGTCTTTAAAAATTCTAAGGTATTCAATACGGATTTTAAAAAGTTTTAAAAAATCTTTAGGTATTCAACATATTTTAATACTCTATGAATTTTTTTTATTCTCTTAAAAAAAATATATAAATATATTTCACTCTCTAAAATCTCTCGTAAAAATCATAGATTTCATCGTATTCTCTCAGAGAAATCTGAAGACGAAATGTTAGAAGAAAAAAACACTTTGTTGTTCTTCTAACAAAGGTACTACACAAATCTTTTGTTGCTCTTTGTTTTGGATTTTGAGTATGGATTGGTTGAAGCTATTTTCTATTACTTCAACATTAAGTTTTGGGTGATTTCGGGGGTAGGTGTATGTGTGAAGGGTTGCAGTTGAAAAATGTTTGATGTGTGGAAAGATTGAAGTTGTTTTAGGTTATTTAACATTATTCCCTTTTAATTATTTTGAGTGATTTTTCTTACAAGAAAATAACAACTCACGGTTTGGTATATTTTTGTTTGTTCTATGATGGACACTCGGCTACTAACCTACTGCATTTTTTGTCGTCATCAATTTTGATTTACTTTGCTCTTTGTACAAAGATTTTATCATTTTTAATATGATCAAAGTAAAGCAGATTATTTGATATAAAATAGATCTGATTTTATCAATTTTCAGTTTGTTCATTTCGTGGTGTGAGATATGCATAAACTATTAATGTATTAACTAATATACACTATATACATATATATATCTATATATATCACAATAAGCTATTTTGTGTCTATTAATATAGTAATATTAGCATGGGGATCCACAATAAGATACAAAAAAGAAGACATCCTATAAACAATGGAATAAGGAACAAAGCGACTTATTGTTAGAAGAGAATTTTTATAAAAAAGGTCATTCATAGTCTCACCTTCTTAATAAAAGACCAAAAATATAATCTTTTTTTTTTAAAAAAAAAGGCAAAAAACCCATGTTAATAACCTTTTATGCCCTTATATTTAATTATGGTAATTAATTTATTAAATAAAGAACAAGTCTTCATATTCCTACTTTATCGCCATATAATCAACCACATTCCACCCAATAAATTTCCTTCCGTTTAATTAGGTAGCTGTGGAATTTTCAAATCATAATATGACTTTCCTTATTCATATGCAATCTGCAAGATTGATTTTAATTTTGAATTAAACCAATATTACTTTCCAAATAAGAACCCTAATCTAGAATTCATCGTCATTCGAATAATACAGAATCAATGTTAAGTTTGATCAATTTGAGAAGACTAATGTTAATGGTGAATAGGATAATTCAATGGAATAGAAGGAACAATGTGATTTTTAAGGGTGAAGAGTTTGCTGCGGAGAAGGTGGTTGATAGCCAAAGCATCCATAGGCGGTGCGTCTCCCAAGGCTTCGATCTGGAATTTTCTTAAAGAAGGAGGCGATGAAGCTTCGTCGGAGAGATGGAAGCTTCTCCCAAGGTCGCCCACTTCTGTAAGAAGACGAATAGGAGCCCTTAGCCGTCGCCGCCGATCTGCAGCACTCCGGTGAAGAAGCCATGGCCGCCGCCGCCCCAAATCTGAAATATTCTATTTTTTAGATCTGTTACATTTCTCGTTTTTTTAGATCGCCGCCAAGCCACAACGACTTCCCCGGCCATGGCGGTGGCCACAAAGCTTCATCTTCGCCACAAATAAATAGGTGGATTTAAAGGTGGATTTGAAGAAATCAGAATTAGCTATGGTGCCTCAAGATCAATCTCACTCTGCGCACGCATTGTCAATTGGCCTTGTATAATATATATTATGTATTACGCCCTTTACTCGCGTTTTTTCTCTTCTTTACTCGAGAAGACTGGTGTTAATGGTGAAGCGGATGATTCAAGATAAGATCTAATTTGCATTAAATTCATTTTTCTGCATAATGATATTTGTATATGCACATAATTTACCGCACACTTCTGCATTATTTATTTCTTGATGCAACTTTAATTGATCTGCATTATTTATATGCTCATGCAACTTTAATATTTTTTTTCTACATTAAATTTACCGATTTTTCTGCAGATCTTTCTGCATAATCAAGTCAGAGATTTATCTGAAAAACATATTTAATTTGATTTGACGATTTTTCTGCAGATCTTCAAGTCTGAAAATTAAATTTAATATCAGAGCTTTGGGGAAAATGCAATTGAATATCAGCAATTTGGGGAAGACTTGAATATCAAAGATTTGAGGAAGATTTGAATATCAAATATTTGGGAAAGACTTGAATATCAGAGCTTTGGGAAAATTCCTAAAATTGAGGCGGTGATTTGGGGAAGATTTGAATATCAGAGATTTGGAAAAGTCCTAAAATTGGGGAAGACTTAGTAATTAATGGCGATTTGTATTCAAAATTTAAAATTAGTTGACTTAATATTATATTAAAACGTAATTTTGAATATTGAGGGTAAAATAGTACATTTAAGTTGGATTTTGACCTTAATTTGAAACTATTTTAAACCAGTTCCTTATTAAAAAAAACACTTGGTGGAAAGACCTAATACGTGAAATCCCCTTGTTAGAACTCATGGTTGATGTTGTGGTAGGGATGACAGTATTGACCCAAACCGTGGGTACCCGCCCCGCGAGATTTGGGCCAGGTCGGACCTGCCCCGTATTAAGAACGTGTCAGGTCGGCCCTGACCCGTATGTGGACAGATCGGGTCTGGGTTTTATATCAGACCCGTAGGGCCCCGCCCCGTATATATATATATATATATATATATATATATATATATATAAATTTAAGTAAGTAAATTTGACTAATATATTACCTTCTTTAGTTTATGTTTTTAAATATAAATTCCTTAAATTAAGGAATCACAATAGCCACAGACTCTTTAGCTTTTTTATATGTATTAACTATTAATAAATTAGTTAATCACAATATATAGTCATATTTGCATATGGTAAAAGATTTCTAACCAAAAAGATGAACCGTCAATCCACCATTCTCAATTTCAAATTTTTATAAGTCAACCCATTTCTGTTTCTTATTTTTTTAGCGTGGATTGTGGAGACCGGAGACTTTGAGAAGAGGTGAAAGTAGAGAAGAGTCGTCACTATCCTATCGTCGCAGCAGCTGCTGCCGCCTGTCGCCGCCGCCTAAGGGTAAATTCTGTATTTCGGTATGAATTTTCATATGAATATCCCATCCCATGTTTATATATTAATTTATATTCTAATTTTTTTGTATCTAACAGTGAATGCAATCGATTGATTATTTCTATTATGTATTGTAATTTCTCTATGGCGGCGCAACATAGTGCTTAACATATCTAATTATCTAGGGACATGAGTTGGACAATAGTATGCATATATGCTTCGCAAGTATACCTTTTGGAATATATATGCCTTATTTCTTAGAATAGCAATAAGTATGTTTCCTGATGTTCTTCATTTTAATTTTTTCAATTTATTTTACATTCTCCTTTTGCACTATATCATTAACAAACACTGCAAATATTATGTGAAGTTGATGCAATGTGTATTTTTTTTTCTCCCGATGTTATGTTTAATTTGCTATTAAGTGAGCTAATATTTATTTGTTGCAGATTTAATATAATGGCTGATAATTGTGATCAAGGAGATTTTGTGAATTCAAATGTAGAAATATCACCAGTGGTTGCATCTCCACTATAATCTAATATAATGGCACCACCTTCCAATAATCTTCCAGCTGCAAATTTGTCCGACTCTCAAGATGCCGTCTAAAATATGGGATCAGTTTAAGAGAATGACAGTTGATGGAATGCTAAAGGCTAAGTGCAACTACTGCGAATGATTATTGTTAGGTGATCCAAGCCAAGACACTAGTCATTTGAAAAAATACTTTGAAAGATGTCCAAAAAGAAAAATGAAGGACATAAAACAACAACTCTTGCAAGTCAACACAAATAAGGGAAAAACACAACTTTCTCCTTACAATTTTGATCAATACTCTTCCCGTAAAATACCTGCAAAGATGGTCATCATGCATGAGTACCCTTTGAAAATAGTAGAACATGAAGGGTTCAAGGAGTTTGTTATGTCCTTAAACCCTTGCTTTAAGTTGGTGTCAAGGAACACAATGAAGAACGATTGTTTGAAGTTGTATGGTGATTTGAAGGAGGTTGTGATGCACAAGTTTGAAAGTTGTGAAAGCCGAATTGTAATCACAACAAACATGTGGACATCTACATATCAAAAGAAAGGATTCATAATTGTTACTGCACACTATATTGACAACAAGTGGAAGCTGCAAAGCCGGATCATTAGGTATAAATTTTTAATATTGGAGTACTCATGTAATTTTACTAATGAAATTTATATAACTTTAAATTTCTTTTGTAGGTTTGTTTATGTGCCATGTCCACATACAAGTGAAAATTTATGTGAATCTTTGATTGAGTGCTTTTTAGATTGGAACATAAATCGTAAGTTATCCACAATAACATTGGATAATTGTACGACTAATGATGCAATGATCAAACACTTGTTGGAGAAGCTTAATGTAGACGCTATGTTGATTAAGAGAAGATTACTACACATGTGATGTTGTGCACATATATTGAACTTGATCGTGAAAGATGGATTGGAGGTTATCAAAGGGGCGGTCGATAAAGTGAGGGATAGCGTTTCATATTGGTCGGGGACACCTAAAAGATGGAGAAGTTTGAGGATACAGCTCGTCAGCTTCGCATACATCTTGGTAAAAAACTCTTACTTGATTGTAAAACTCGATGGAACTCGACTTATTTGATGCTAGAAACAGCTGTGAATTACAAAGAAGTGTTTTCTCGCTTGAAGCACCGTGATTCAAAGTATACTTGTTTGCCTAGTGAAGATGAGTGGAATTTAACCAAAAAAATTTGTGGTAAACTTAAAATATTCTATAATGCAACTGAGTTGTTCTTTGGTACCCAATACCCCACAGTCAACTTGTATTTTCCTAAAATTTGTGAGATCAAGCTTGCATTAAGCCAGTGGTTGATTTGTGGTGTAAAAGTTGTTGAGTCAATGTCTATGAAAATGATGACTAAGTTTGATAAATATTGGTCTGACGTGCATGGCATCATGGGTGTGGCTACTGTGCTTGATCCTAGGTATAAAATGGTTTTGTTAGAGTACTATTTTCAAAAGATTTATGGCACTAACGGTGAGATTGAGGTGGAGAAGATTATTGAATTGTGTCGTGAGTTGCTTGTACAATATGAGGTGAAGGAGAGATTAAATGGTGATGCAAGTGGCTCATTTGACACTAATGTAGTTGATGACCTCTCACTTTATGAATTTGACTTGTATGCTTCCACAAGAAAAAGGAAAAAGGTAAGGTCTCAGTTAGATATGTATTTAGATGAAGATGTTCTACCAAGGACTTCTAATTTTGATGTTTTAGCCTAGTGGAAGTCTAATAAGGGCAAAATCCCGTTTTGCATCAAATTGCAAGAAATATTTTAGCCATTCCAGTCTATACAGTTGCGTCACAGTCCGATTTCAGTGCAAGTGGACGATTGATAAGTCCTCATCGTAGTAGATTTCACCACAAGACAATAGAGGCCCTAATGTGTGCTCAAAATTAGATACTTTCCGAGAAAGGTAAGTTGTTTTTATTATATAAAATTAATTTTAATGTATACATAATTTAATTGCCACGACTCTTTACTCATATGTATTACTTATATTCAAAGAACTCAACGAGCATAAGATATGAGACAACTCTTTATGATTCTGATGATGAGAAGATTGAGATTGTGGTATGTTATTTAGTTTTTTTTTTTTTTTTATTATTTCATTCTTATGTTTGTGGAGTATTATTTAAAATATTTAAATTTTCTTTTATTATTGTAGGAGTAACTCTCGAAAGATTATTGGTTGCTGGATGAGTAGCTTAGACTTCTTCAATGCAAATTTGAAGTTCATTTTTATTAGTTCAGTTATTGTCTTTAAAAAACTTTATTAAGTTACAGTTATTTTTAATTTCAATGTTGTTTAAACTTTTCTTTATTCAACTGTGAATCGAATGTTGGATTATATTTAATTGAATGTTGGTTTAATTTTAATTGAAGTGTTAGTTTACTTAATTAGTTAGTAATTATTATTGTGTATATTATATTATTTTGGTTAAAAAAGGTTAACATGAAATACAAAAAATGGGGCGGGGCGCGGGGCGACGATTCTGGACCCGTGCGGGGCGTGAAGCGGGTCTGGGGCATAGTATTCTTGGATGGGTCAGGTTCGGATAATCAACTACCCGACCCCGACCTGGCCCATTGCCATCCCTATATTGTGGCTCGAGGATGGCGTGATAATATTGATATTTTTACCAAAGCAATGATGGAAGAAAGAATACTTTCTGTTCTTAATGAAAGACTTGGGTGTTATAAGACCTATAACAATTACCAAAGCCACCTTAAACGGTTTAAAAATCGTTGGTTATCTTATTCAAACCTTATGAAGTTTAACTCTGGCTTTGGGTATGACCAAACTACTAAAAAGTTTACAGCTTCAGATGAAGTATGGGATGCGTACTTAGTGGTAAGCTTCTTAAGCATTCATATTATAATATTAAGAGTTGGTCTCCTGTGCACTGTGTGCACATGCACACTAATGCACAGGGCAACCCTTATCAAATCAGTAAAACAAAAATTAATAATAACATGACTGTTGGTCCAGTGGTTACAACAAGTGAACATAAGTATAAGGTCACAGGTTCGAAACTTGTGACCTTCTTTTTTAATTAAAACAATTTTAACTTTTCAATTAATTGTGACCTTCTTTTTTAATTAAAACAATTTTAACTTTTCAATTAATTGTGACCTTCTTTTTTAATTAAAACAATTTTAACTTTTCAATTAATTGTGACCTTCTTTTTTAATTAAAACAATTTTAACTTTTCAATTAATTGTGACCTTCTTTTTTAATTAAAACAATTTTAACTTTTCAATTAATTGTGACCTTCTTTTTTAATTAAAACAATTTTAACTTTTCAATTAATTGTGACCTTCTTTTTTAATTAAAACAATTTTAACTTTTCAGTTAAAATATCCACCACTTTTCAAATAATAAATTTTCCACTTTTCAGTTAAAATATCCACCACTTTTCAATAATAAATTTTCCACTTTTCAGTTAAAATATCCACCACTTTTCAATAATAAATTTTACACTTTTCAGTTAAAATATCCACCACTTTTCAATAATAAATTTTACACTTTTCAGTTAAAATATCCACCACTTTTCAATAATAAATTTTCCACTTTTCAGTTAAAATATCCACCACTTTTCAATAATAAATTTTCCACTTTTCAGTTAAAATATCCACCACTTTTCAATAATAAATTTTACACTTTTCAGTTAAAATATCCACCACTTTTCAATAATAAATTTTCCACTTTTCAGTTAAAATATCCACCACTTTTCAATAATAAATTTTCCACTTTTCAGTTAAAATATCCACCACTTTTCAATAATAAATTTTCCACTTTTCAGTTAAAATATCCACCACTTTTCAATAATAAATCAAAACTAACAAAATTACCAAAAATTACAATCTTCTTCTTCACCCTCCTAACACCAAACACCAAATCCATCGTCTTCTCCGGCGAAATTCATTGTCATCTCCATATTCTCTCCTCTAGCCGGAAATCTCCGGCGAAATCCATCGTCTTCTCCGACGAGAAAGAAGGGAGAGAGAAAGAAAGAAAGATGAAAGGAGAGAAAAAGCGTGGGAGAGAGAGAGAAAGATGAAAGTAGAGAAAAAGCGTGGAAGAGAGAGAGAAAGAAGGAGAAAGGAGAAGAGAATTCACATAGGAAAAACAAGTAAAATCAATCATAGGAAAAGCAAGTAAAATAAATCAGAAAATCATTTGGGGGAACAGAGGACACCCCATAAAATGGGCCTGGCGAAATCTTCAAGAAGTTTGACGACTCCGTAGACAATGAAGATTCCGAAGGCAAGGCCGGCGTGGGCCATGGCTATGTAGAGAGCGAGGCGTACCTGAGGATCATCGGAGAGGGAACTTTTGTCATCGGGAGGCGGCGGCGAGTGGGTGGTCTCGGGTTTTCTGATGGATGCGGATCGGAACATCTCCGCCACCATCTTCGCCGGCACTCTCCTCTCCACCACCGCCGAAATCCGCGACACGCGGTGGCTGTGGCGGCGCTCCCGCACCACCCCTTCCAGTGGCTCCTCTATTTCCCCTCGGAACCCGCCCCTCCGGCCGCGTGGGAGAGAGAGAGAAAGAAGGAGAAAGGAGAAGAGAGAAGAGAGGAGAAGAGAGGAGAAGGGGGAAGAATTTGTAACGGTCAAAAAAGCGTGTGCACAGAAAAGGGATCTGTGCACACGGTGCATATAAGATTTTTTCTAATATTAAAGAATAGTTTTATTTTGAGAATATAATGAATTAGTAAAAAAATTATTTATTTATGGTAGACTTACTCAAAAGACGCAAACTTGCGCTATGGGGAATGTCCTGATTATGAGGACTTGGAAATTGTTGTAGAAATTGTGTTGATGTAGGGAAAAACTCTATTGGATTGGGTAGTGCTACTGATGCAAGGACATTAGAAGATGTTGAAAATAGAGATGTACGCATATAAGATTTGAATTATGATGCTGAAAATGAGATGTTTGTAGGACTATCACAAAAATGATCCACCATTTGGTTCCACACCACCTTCAGGGTTCCCTGAAGTGTCTGAGGTCTCCACTCAAAGAAAAAGTCAACCCAAAAGAAGTAGCTCATTATGAAACAAATTCTACCTCTGCTGAAAATATTCCTCAAAATGGTCTCAAGGAAGAGATTAAAAAACTAACAAGCACTTTTGAAGGATTTCATAGCCTCTTAGAGAAAAGAGATACCATACTAGACAATTTTTGGTATTTTTTCTAAAACAATTTGAATAACTTTTTTTTATATATACACGTGTGTGAAATATACATTTGCATCAATAGTTATAACGCCAGAGTCTATGGAAATCCATGTAAATCAATACAAAAAAAGTGTATTCCACAATCCCATCAAGTTTATGAAAATCCAAATATGATGAAAGTGTTATTTGATAGCATTGGAGTGTCTTTGGGTAATGGTGAACGGGTGAAATTTTAGGAGGATATATGGCATGAGAGCAAATTGAGTCTTAAAGATAAATTTAAGAACTTATATTCATTATCTCTATTTAAGGGTAGTTGTATTTCAGAAATATTTGATGAAGAAAGTTGTTGCTGAAATCTTTCTTGGAGCAGAGTTTTAATAATTATGAGTTTGTTGATTTTCTGGAATTATGGAATATTATCTGCAGGATCATTCTTAAGCCCGAGTCGAAGGATTCCTGCTCCTGCAGGGGAAATAATGGAGCAGTTTTCAGCACGAAAGAAATGTACTGGTTGCTGGAAATATGTAGACCAAGAGACGAGACAATTGTAGCACCATGGAAGAAAATCTGGTGGAAGGGGATACCCACAAAAGTATCAGCAATCTCATGGAAGCTGTTAAAAGAGAGAATCGCAACTAAAGAAAACTTATTCAGAAGAGGTATCATGGTAAACAACAGTGACGACTCCTGTTTCGTTTGTACATCAGCGATGGAATCAGTTCGCCACCTATTTTTTACTTGCCCAGGAGCCTTCGGTTTATGGTCTGTGGTGTGTTCATGGCTCAATCACCCTCGAGTCTATGCAATTTCTCCACCAGATCATTTCGAGGAATTCATGGAAATGGGTAGAGATAAGTCAAGTAGAAAGGCATTATCATTGATATGGCAATGCGTAGTGTGGAAGATATGGAAATGTCGTAACAAGTTGGCATTTAACTAGAATTTTCGAAGGAATCACATTCATTTCTTGGAAGTGGCTTAAATCTAGATTCTCTTCAGATTTCTCTTTTTTCTTGCTCCATCTTTGGGTGGGAATCTGCACCTCTTATGTGTATTCCTAAAACTATGTAATAAAAGTGAAGAATTGGTTAGTAGTGTGGATTGGTTATATGTGTGTTTCATGGCTTGGTAGCATGGGACTGTGAAGTATGCTGAAACATGAAGTCTATTTGAGAGTGCACTGCTTCTGGCCCTTTTCTGTGTTTTAATATATTCCATTTTGACTGTTAAAAAAAAAGAAGTAGTGTACACGTGGAGCTTGATTGGTGTGTAGTAAATATTTGATAAGTACATTCCTTCAAGTTACAATCAATTTATTTTGGACGTTCAATAAGACAAACCATGCAAAAACTATGATTAAGAATCGACTAAAATTGATTAAAAATTAAAAGTATGGGCTAGAATTGATACAAAATGAAAAAGTATGGGTTAAAATTGATAAAAAAATGAAAAATATGGGATATAATAAATTATTTGAACAATTAATTATATCCACGTCAGCAGTCCACGTGGAATCTGGCGGCCACGTTGGATGAGCTTTGCAGGAAAATGAGAACGGTGATATTTTTAAGTACTAATTAAAAGTATGGCTAGAGCTGTCAAAATGGGTTGGGCCCGTTGGGTCGGCCCTCCCCCGCCTATTAATATAGTGGGTTTGACTAAGTATTTGAAAATCTGTTGAGGAGCAGGCCCGTACGGTCTAAACCGTACGGGTCACGGGTTTGGGCGGGTTAGACCGCGGACGGGGCGGGTTGGCCCGCATGCTTTTCTTTTTTTATATGCATTCTAAGTATAGAAGTTCTATGTTTCCTGAGAAATTTAAATCTTTGATTTGCACTCGCAATTGGTTGAATGGTTTTGCATCTAGTGATAAATTAGTATTACATTTTAAGCCATAATTTATGTTTATTTTTCATATTCAACTATTTTACTATTATGTTTTATATATAGATGAAGATTGTGCACGTAGAAAACTTTGTTGAATGAGAAATTTTTATCTAATGTTGTTGAAAATTGTGAGGATGAACAAAAAGGAAATGAATAGGATTTTGATGATGATATGGAAGATGATTTTTAATTTAGAAAGTGTTTGTGTATTTGAACTTAAATGACTACTTTAATATCTTATGTTTTATGTTGATGAACTTTGGAAGGTATTTCATAACTTTATGTTTATGTTAATAAACTTTTATGTGTATGTTTTATTTATTTGGACTATTTTGTGGACATAATGATTGCTTGAATTTTAAGTTTATGTAAATTTTATTTTTTATTAATTGTTTATATAGTGTTTAAAATATAATAAAATATGTAAAAAAATAATTATTTAATGAAAAAAAGCTCGTGGGCTAGCCCGCCATCCGCCATGGGTTGGGTTGACTATTTTTCAACCCGTCCCCGCTGTGGATCGGCTCGCCAAAGTCCGCAAAATGATGAGTTTAGGTGGGTTTTGGACCGGCCCGCACCGTTAGCCCGTTCTGACAGGTTTAAGTATGGGTATCATTTGAGAAAAAAAACATAGTATGTGGTAAAATTAATAAAGTATAAGCCAAAACTGAATATTTGGCCTTTAAAATTCTACCATCAAATCTACTTTAATGTTATTGATATAAACTGTCTGATTAGAAACTAGTAAATTAAATACTATATAAATAGTTCCTTAAAACATTTACCATTTTTACGCGCTTATAATTTTTTTTTTTGAAGTGGTTACAAAGATCAGAATAATGATACACCAATTACAAACTCAAGATCTTCAAATCGAGACAGTCGGCGTCGTTATCACCTCCAATCGTGAGGAAGTAATAAAACGAGTGAAAACTTTGTCCACTAAAGAAGCACAGATCTCCATTTCTCGAATCGAGACGCCCCACACTAAGGTATCAACGGCTCAAGAAAAACTAAAGATAAAAATATAAGGACAAAAAATCACCAAGCCCCAAAATCTTCATCAAAACATCACCAAATCCCAAAAAAGGGAAAGTAGGTACCAAAGAGAGTCCCAAAAGGAAGTAGAAGGAAGCAGGCCGCGTAACGCAGAAGAGTTAGAGAAACCGCCAACAGAAACAAAAAATAAATACACAAAATTAAGGTAAAAACCTCTAAGAAAGCAGTAAACTAAGAGAAATACAGAAAAATAAAAGGAAAACAACTAAAACACCGAAAAAATAAATACAGAAAAAAATAAATGGGATCAACGGAAGACTCACCTGATCGGCCACCGTAGCGCCGTCAGGGAGGATCTATCCATTGATCCCAACTAAAAATCTAAAAGGAAACTCCTAACCCCACTAGATGCTCTGGTGACAAAAGAAATTAAGCGAGACGGTGGCGGCGGTGGGTGGCGCTACGGACAAAGCGGTGGAGGAGAGTGGTGGGTTGAGGAGGTAGAAAGGTGGGCGGCGGTTTTGTAGGCGGTGGGTGGTTTTGAAGAGGAGAGAAGGGGGAGAGAATTTTTTGGGTATTAAACAAGTATTGAATTGACTTTTTCGTCTGCGCTTATAAATTTCTTAATTTTCAGAGTTCTTCATTTTCAAGCCTTTTGAAATTATGTTTTCTTCAAATGTTATTCTCAAAATTGCTTCACTATGTCGAAGTTGGTGTGTGAATTAGGGGTTGAAATAAATTGGACCACCCGGCAGGGGCCTACGGCCTGGTTTAGCCTATTTATAACATGAGTCAGACTAAAACTTTTTAAAAAACCTATTTACTTAAGTAGATCGGGCTTAGGCCTTATAACCCTAACAAACCATTTAAAAAGTATGTATTATATATATATATATATATATAATTGCAAATAAATATTTATATATATATATTTTATAATAAAATAATTCTTAAAATATAATACTAACATTAATAGTAAATTAAAGGGAATTAATTTTATTTTAGTACTTGAGAAATCATTTTTTTAGTTTTTATTTGAATTTATCATTGTAATGCACTTACTTTGATCGTGAATTTATTTGTAATTTTAAATTGCGTTTTTTATTTTTCGTATTGAATAAATTTTAAATATATTTCTAAAAGGCTCGTAGGACTGGCTTGTTTACTGAAAAGGTGAGGCCAAACCCAAAAAAAAGCCTATCATAGATAATACGTCATGCTTAGGCTAATTTTTTTTTTTAAATAGGTCCAACCTTTTTCATATAAAGTTTGATCTGACCTATTTCCACCCTAGTGTGAATCAATGGTCTACTTCTATCTACTTAGACAAGGTCAAAGATAAGGAGAAACTCGAGATCTTTGAGTTGTTGGAGGTTGTGGTCTAAAAGATTTTTGTTCCATCATTCCACCATTTCTGTTGGTGCGCTATGTGGTTGAGTTCTACATCAAACTGAAGACTGAGGATGTAAAGCTCTAAACAAGGTGGGAGGAACATAGTTTCAAATTTGTGGAAAGCAAGAGTGAGGGAGATTTTTTGTCTTCCTCGAGGAAATGTTGTCCTCAAAGACATTTCCGTCGATGAGAAAAAGTTTTTCAAAGATATTTCAGATCTAGCTATGAAGGATCTAAAGAACTCCACTGTCAGTTAATTATCCACTTGATTAGACGTCTCCAATCCAAGTATGATAATCACACCCTCAAACAATCCAACAAAGATAGCAATTCACAAATATAAAGAACGAGAATAGAAAAACTGAGAACACGAGAATTTAAGTGGTTTGATCAACTTGATCTACATCCACTGGACACACGACTTCAATCTTGATTGATAAAAGAGATGTGTACACACTCAACACTCGAAAAGAGATTTCTCCTCACTTCACTTGTGAACTCACAACTCAAGACGAATGCTCGTAAGCGTCAAAATTTTACAATCACAAGTAATGGGGTGTTTATAAAAACTTCACTCGTGAACTCACAACTCAAGACGAATGCTCGTAAGCGTCAAAATTTTACAATCACAAGTAATGGGTACAATCACAAGTAATGAGGTGTTTATAAAAACTTCACTCGTGAACTCACAACTCAAGACGAATGCTCGTAAGCGTCAAAATTTTACAAACGAATGCTCGTAAGCGTCAAAATTTTACAATCACAAGTAATGGGGTGTTTATAAAACCCAAGGTTGATTGCGACTCTGTTGTAATTGCCCTTACCCAAGGTTGATTGCGTGATCATTGCCAGGCTGACACTCTGTTGTAATTGCCAAGGTTGATTGCGTGATCTTGATTGCGACTCTGTTGTAATTGCCAAGGTTGATTGCGTGATCTTGATTGCGACTCTGTTGTAATTGCCCGTGATCTTGATTGCGACTCTGTTGTAATTGCCCTTACCCAAGGTTGATTGCGTGATCTTGATTGCGTGATCATTGCCAGGCTGACACTCTGTTGTAATTGCCAAGGTTGTTGTAATTGCCAAGGTTGATTGCGTGATCATTGCCAGGCTGACACTCTGTTGTAATTGCCAAGGTTGATTGCGTGATCATTGCCAGGCTGACACTCTGTTGTAAGCGATAAAGTTGTATTTGGAAATTGTATTTTCAAATAAAGAAATAAGAATTATAAAATTGGATTAATATGAAAAGAGGGAGTATTATAATTTCGATTTTGTATAAAAAAAGTATGAGTATAAATTGGATAAAGAAAAACTATGTTCTAATTTTAATTTTTTTTTTAAAGTTGTATTTGGAAATTGTATTTTCAAATAAAGAAATAAGAATTATAAAATTGGATTAATATGAAAAGAGGGAGTATTATAATTTCGATTTTGTATAAAAAAGTATGAGTATAAATTGGATAAAGAAAAACTATGTTCTAATTTTAATTTTTTTTAAAAAAAAGTTAATGCTGGCTATGGGGTTCGAACCCATGCGCACTTATGTGCAGAAGATCTTAAGTCTTCCCCCTTAACCTCTCGGGCAAACCAGCTGTTGTGTTATGTTTTCGCAATTATAATATATATACTGAATTAATATTAAAATAGTCAAGCATTGATTTATCCACATGTGCTCTATCAAGTCAACCATCAATTATTGACTGCTACAATAATAATTTTAAAATTAATGACTGCAATCCAAAACTATAATGTTGTAGATTGGATTCTTAATTAAAACATTATTATTATTATTATTGTTGTTGTTTGTTGTGGGTTGCATGGGCGAACAAATTTTAAATTTGAGGTACCATTGATAATTTATAAAATACTCCCTCCCTCCATGAAATGTAGTTCCATTTGCCTCATTTTCTTTGTGCACCAAATGTAGTCTCATACACTTTATGGAAACCATCACCCCTCAAACATCATTTAATTACTCAATTTGTTATCAACTTTATTCACAAACAATCACTTTATTCACAATGGACCCCACAATACCCTATAATACCCTTACTTTATCTACTTTATCTACATTTTTCTTAAAACTTGTGCCCATCCACCATGTGACTACTTGTGGATGGAGGGAGTATTATTTAATATTTAAATTCTTGTCCTATGATGCAAATATACATTTTTTTGTGAGATCGTAAAAATGTCAACATTTATAAAGTTCGTAGTTAATTAAAAAAGAAATTGAGTGGAGATTAATGGATAATTGATAAGTGAGTAAAAATATATTTAAGTTAATTGTCTCGATCGCCCAATAACTTTTCTATGATAAATATAATATTTAAATAAAATTATAATTATAATATCTTAAGAAATTATAATATGGGGCACAATTTTTTTTATATCATAGATATTAGATGATTTTTTTTTTTTCATTTTAAGTGTACAAATTAATTATTATTAATACTGTACAGTGTACACATCGCAAACTTTTACGGATAAAAAGTTGATAAAGGGAATTCATATATTATTTTCAATGCTATATATATTGTTCATAAAGATATGTAGAACACGTCAAGTCGTCAATCAACCTCTTGTAATATATAGGTTAACATTTTTCCGCTCATTTTTTTTAGTTATTAAATAATTGTCTTCATTTTTACGCATAGACTAGTACATTTTCTGAAATAAATATTTCTATATATCTTTCCACTCAAAATTACTACAAGTTACAATGTTGGGAATATTAAAAAACAATTTCATGATTATCTCTACCTTCCTTGTATATAGTCATTTATTGTAAATCGTAACGGTAAATCATCATTAGTATAAATCGTAACGGTAAATCATCATTACTGTAAATCGTAACGTTAGCTAATCAATGTAATATAAATAGGAGTACCCTTATCAATATCAATGATAATCATCTCTCCCATTCATCATTCTCACATGGTATCAGCCTTCTCTCGATCCTAAATTTTTTCTCCCTCCGCCCTCACGGCAGCCTCTGCCCTTCTCCGATGAGCCAGTCCCCCTCGTCCCCTTTCATACTCGAGCTTGTCCCCCTCGATCTACATTCCAATGATCGATTCTTCAATACCCATGAATGTCTTAATACATATGGTTACGGTCAAACTGACCTCCACTAATTTTCTTCTATGGAAGAAACAGGTTCTTCCGATGCTCCACTGTGTCGATCTGTTTGGCCATGTTGATGGCACCACTGTCGCCCCTCCCACCAGAGTCAACAACGCCGTAAATCCGGCCTACACCGTCTGGCGTGCTAAGGATCAGAAAGTCCTTGGCCTTCTCCTCTCCTCTCTCACCGAGGAATCCCTCTCTGAAGTGATCGATTGTGATACTTATCGGGATGCTTGGCTCGCCCTTGAGGCCGCCTTCAATCACTCCCCCCAATCGCGAATAACTCAATTACGCGAGGAAATCCTTCTCCTTAAACGTAATGACATGCCCGTTGCCGATTACGGTCGCAAATTCAAGGTCATTTGCGATCAACTTGCTGCCATTGGTAAGCCCATCGACGAATCCGATAAGTCCCACTGGTTCTTACGAGGCTTGGGGCCACACTTTGAAGGCTTTGCTGACACTCGAATGGCCATGACCCCTGTCCCGACCTTTCGGGATCTCCTGCACCAGGCCACAGCCTTCGAAATCATGAACAAGACCCCTGAGCCTCCTGCTCCTCATGCCGTTTTTGTTGCTCATGCTCGTCCTCACAATCAACCCTACCATCGATCTGGTGGTTCCTCGCAGTCTTCGTCACCTCGGGGTGGTCGGCACGACACTGGTCGCGGCGAGCGCATGCCTTACATTCCCCGTTGCCAAATATGTCGGGGTGAGCACTATGCTGACAAATGCCCCACTTGATATGCTCGCCCCCCGACCACATTGCTGCCTCGCCATATGCTCGTCAGCCCGATCGCTCGACACATATAGCTCAGGCTTTTCACTCTGCCTGCTCGCTAGACCCAGCCCCAGCCTCTGACTGGTTTATTGATTCTGGTGCTTCGGCGCACATGACATCTCGCCCTTCCGACCTGGATTCCTGCTCGCCCTACTCTGGTAATGGTTCCGTGATTGTTGGTAACAGTTCTGCTTTTCCTATTTCACATATTGGTTCTCGCTCTATATCCAATTCAGTTCATCTTCGTGATGTGTTGGTTGTGCCGAATATCACGAAGAATCTTTTGTCTATCAGTAAATTAACCTCTGATCTAGCTGTTGATGTTGTTTTTTCCGACAAATCATTTCACATTCAGAAGCAGAACACTAAGGAGGTGATCGCTCGGGGCAGATGTGAGCAAGGCCTATATGTGTTGGACTCCTCGCTTCCAGCCTTTGTTGCTGCTGTTCGCTCCACCATATCCAAGGCTTCTTTCAATTTGTGGCACTTAAGATTGGGCCATGTACCCTTTGATGTTTTGAAAAATTTACATAGGTTAGGAGTTATTTCCGTTACATCTATATTACCCACTCCGGGAGTTTGCTCTTCTTGTCAGTTAGCCAAGAGCAAAAAATTATCATTTCCAGTTAATGAAAAACGAGTTTTATCTGTCCTTAATTTGGTGCATTGTGATTTATGGGGCCCTGCACCCGTTTTGTCCACAGATGGTTATCGATATTATGCCGTGTTCGTTGATGATTTCTCTAGATTTTCTTGGTTATATCCTATGCGAGCTAAAAGTGAATTTCCGAGCATACTGGAGACTTTCCACACCTTTGCTTGCAACCAATTCTCTACCTCTATGAAAGTGTTTCAGAGTGATGTGGGAACGGAGTTTGTCAATAATAGAGTCTCCGGCTTCTTGCGAAAATATGGAGTTCTTCATAGACTGTCCTGTCCATATACTCCTAAGCAAAATGGCAGAGCTGAGCGCAAACACCGACACATCATTGAAACAGGGCTCTCTATGTTGTTCCATGGCAATCTTCCTCCTCGATTTTGGTTTGATGCGTTTTCGGCAGCTGTCTATGTCATCAATCGCCTACCCTCCACCATCTTGAAAGGCACTTCTCCGTTTCAGGAGTTATTCTCTGAGCTGCCGAACTATGGGAACTTCAAACCCTTTGGTTGCCGAGTTTACCCATTTCTCCGTGATTATGCTTCGCACAAGTTGGCACCTCGTAGTCGCCCCTGTATTTTCTTGTGTTACAGCAGTGTTCACAAAGGATTTCGATGTCTTGATCCAGATTCGAACAGAGTCTTCATCACTCGTCATGTAAAATTTGACAAGCAATGCTTTCCTTTCTCGGCATCTGCTCGCTCATCTCCCGAGCCTATGTTGGATGTCTCTGTGTTTTTGGAGCCTACCTGTTCATCTTCCTTTGCCGAGCAATCCCCTCCAACACCGTCTGACCCTTGCTCGCTTTGCTCATCTGAGCCAGATCCAGTCATTGCTCCGGTGGTCGCCCAACCACCACCTCTTGCTCGCACCTTGCCTCCACCTACTTCTTCGCACCCAATGATTACTCGGGGAAAGGCAGGTATTTTTAAACCAAAATATCCAGTTGCTTCAACCTCCTCAGCACTCATCTCTGCCCTGGCCCTTTCATCTGAACCTCGGGGATTCAAGTCGGCTGCCAAATCTCCCCTCTGGCTGGCAGCCATGAAAGAAGAAATCGATGCTCTTCGCAACAATCACACCTGGGATTTAGTTCCTCGCCCCTCTGGTGTAAACATTGTTGGCTCCAAATGGGTATTTCGAACGAAATATCACTCTGATGGATCTGTGGAACGTCATAAAGCTCGCTTGGTCGCTCAGGGTTTCACTCAAATCCCCGGCGATGACTTCTCCCACACTTTCAGCCCGGTGGTCAAGGCTGCGACTGTTCGGATCATCCTAACCATCGCCGTCCAATCAAACTGGTCCCTCCACCAACTTGATGTTAAAAATGCCTTTCTAAATGGTGTTTTGGATAAACCCGTATTCATGGCCCAACCCTCTGGTTATGTTGATGCTCGTTTCCCAGATCACGTTTGTCGCCTAAAAAAGGCGTTGTATGGTCTGCGGCAAGCCCCTCTTGCCTGGTTTCAAAGGTTTAGCACCTTCTTATTCGGCCTCGGTTTTTCTGCCTGCAAGTCCGACTCCTCGCTGTTCTTCCTTCACAAGGGCAAGTCCGTTGTCTACCTACTTCTCTATGTGGACGACATTATCATTACAGGCAATGATCCTCCTCTTCTTGCTCGATTCATCTCGCAGGCACACAAGGAGTTCTCCTTGAAGGATTTAGGTCGCCTAAACTATTTTTTGGGCCTAGAGATCTCTTACACTTCGGATGGCCTGTTTCTTGGTCAGTCCAAGTATGCTCGTGACATCCTCGATCGCGCATCCCTCACTGACTCCCGACCAATTGCCACACCACTGGTCGCTGGTGAATCCTTGACGAGCACTGGTGCCCCGTTCTTAGATCCAACCCTCTACCGCTCGCTTGTTGGTGCTCTTCAATATCTGACAATCACTCGACCTGACCTCTCCTTCGCGGTAAATCATGTCAGCCAATTTCTTCAGGCGCCTTCTGTTGATCACTTCTCTGCGGTTAAGCGCATCATTCGCTATGTCAAAGGCACCATTCACTATGGACTCTCCTTTGCTCGCCGGTCCGATCAATCCATTGTGGGCTATTCGGATGCTGATTGGGCTCGGTGTCTTGAAACACGTCGTTCTACTTATGGCTATTCTATCTTCTTGGGAGGCAATCTCGTTTCTTGGAGCTCCAAGAAACAACCCACTGTTGCTCGCTCGAGCTGCGAGTCCGAATACAGAGCAATGGCAAACACAGCTGCTGGCATTATCTGACTGATGAACCTCCTACGGGAACTTCGTCAGCTTCCCCCTGATCGCCCGGTTCTCCTAACCGACAATAGAAGTGCTATTTTCCTCAGCCAAAATCCGGTCGCCCATAAGCGAGCAAAACACATTGACATAGACATGTTCACAAAGAGCCTTCCTCGCCCGGCGTTCGAGTTCCTGCGTTCCAAGCTTTGCGTTTTTCCACATCCCACACAACGCTTGACGGGGGATATTAAGGAATAATTTCACGATTATCTCTACCTTCCTTGTATATAGTCATTTATTGTAAATTGTAACGGTAAATCATCATTAGTATAAATCGTAACGGTAAATCATCATTAGTGTAAATCGTAACGTTAGCTAATCAATATAATATAAATAGGAGTACCCTTATCAATGATAATCATCTTTCTCATTCATCATTCTCACAGGGAATACACTGATACACACAATCCCTACAATGTTGCTGACCTTTAAAGTTATTAAAAGACACATTACCTATTATTCTGTACTTACCTGGAAAGTTTGTGGTGTTTTTAGGACACATAATTTAAGAAAAAAATGTAATAATTAGAGAGTTTTATAAATTTTTATATAAAAATAAATAAATTAAATGGATTGAGTGTATGGTGAACTTCAAATGTAATGACATTATGACATGAATGATAAATATGTGTATATTGTGAGTGTAAGTTTATGATAATTGTTTTCATTTATGAATATGCAAACTTTCGAGGGACAAACTAAAAAAAAAAGTATAAAATTTTTTAAGACTCCAATTGGATGGAGGGATTTTGTATATGAATTTTAAATTCACAATTCAAATTCACTCCACATGTTTAAATTAAAAAGTAAATGAATGGATTTGAAATGCTTAGCATATTTTTTTTATTTAAAATTGAGAGAATTTTAAATTCTCACTAAAACCATGTCATTTGAAATTCATGTATTTCTAAATACATTTATTTCAAATGCATCCTCAAATCAAATCCCCTCGCCCAAACACAACCTGAGGGATAGAGGGAATACATATTTTTTTACAGTCTCTAATTTGACATCTATATATATTTCATGCATAATTTAATAAATAAATAAATAAATAAAGTAATTAAGGACATTTGGGTCCTCCTACCTTTATTAAAGTAATAGAGGAAGGGTAAGAAATTGGATCATCAGAGAGAGTCCATAAGATTTTTTTTATTTTTTTATAAAAACTAACGTGGATAGAAAAAAACAACTGATCAGTAAGGAGTGTGTATTAATGTATTAACTAAAGTAGCACGCGTATTTTTTTTATAATATTTTATATAAACTTATTTTTATAAATTATACTATTTTCATTTCACTATAAATTTTTATTTTCTTTTTAGACGTTAATATTTATAACATTTAATTATAAAATTATTTTAAAATTTCAATAAAAGAAGAGTTCGATAAAATTTGTATTCAAAATATAAAAAAAACTATAAATTAGTTTAGTTGGTATCTAAACATAGATATTATGTAATTAAGGGGTTCAAGTTTCAAAACCTAGATCTCACACTTAATATTAAAACTAGTGTAAGACCCCCGTGATTGAAATAAAATTATAACATATCTTATTTTTTAATTTTCAATTTAAAAAATAATTTTTGAAACATATATAGATTTATAAATTTATCATTCTACTAAAAAAACTAAAATAATGAATTTTTTTATATTAATATAGTTTGCACCATGTATATATATACATATATATAAAATAATAATAAAATAGAAAATTATAACTTTATTTATAAAAGAAACTAATATATGAAATTAAAACTTGCGGTAAACTTCTTTGTAGAAAACATTTATTGTACATTTACATATTTTTCCATTTGAATCTAGGCAAATAATTTATAATACACTCTTGCTCTTGACTTTAAAAGTTGCAATCCGTGTTTGAACACAAGTTTCAGAAGGTTGATATCTATCATGGAAAGACTGACATTCACTTTATTTTATCGTCATTGCAAAAAATCATAGAATATGAAATTGCCTCATTCGAAACTTTACGGGAGACATATTATTCAAAACAAAAAATTACTACATGCATCAATTATAATTAAATTTAGAATTAATTGCAAAAAAATATTCCCTCCGTCCAATTTCATTATTCTCACTTTCCTTTTTTGGTTGTCCAATTTTATTATACCCATACCTTTTTTTGAAAACAATACTATTCATACTACTTTATCTCCACCCTCCTACCATCACTTATTTACCCACTTTGCCATTTACTTTATTCCTAAACAATCATTTATTTATAAATGGATCCTATCATACCCTCAACTTATCTAAAATCCGTGCCCGAAGAAGTGGGCATAATAAAATTGGACGGAGGGAGTATATATAATGTGACATTTAAGTTATAATGGTATAATAAAGTGTAACAGTTTAAGAAAGTCATTTGAGATTCGGATTACGCCAAAAAGTTACAGATTGATCGAACATATATAGGTCTAGTTGGAGATATTGTTTAACTTTTAATATTAGAAATTTAAGAATTTTTGCTTTAAACTTTTATAACATTTTAAAATTTTGAACTAAAGAAAAAAAATACACATGAAGACTTATATTATGTTCTTGTAAATTCATATGCATTTCAAATTTTTATACACTTCTCATTCTAGTTATATTTAATCTATATATATAAAAGGAGAATGTGACTCTTCTGGTGGTGCTGCCATGTTCCCCACGTGTCATATTTTTTTGTATTCAGAGGTAATTGAACAGTTTCTGTTGAAATTGAAACGTTTCTCTTTCCTTTCTTTATCCAATGTTTGAGCTGCGAGAGAGTAATTAGATTTAGTCTCCTCAGTTTCTCATCTCTTCTGCTCGAATTTTGTTTCTACTATGACGTTGTTGGGATGCAACCACAAATTCATCTTCTTTAGAAGCTTCACTATCGGAGCTCATCGTTAATGGAGTTTAATGATATAAATGTATTCCGTATATTTCTCAAATCAAATGAAACCGGTATATCAATTATTAAATAAATGGATACAACTGAAGAAAGGAGAGTGCCGTAGCCAGAAAATCCGTCCCGCACTGAGAGCGTAGCCGTCGAAGGTCTGTCCCAAACCCCCCATGCTGCACAGAACCGCCTCTGCCAAAGCACATGGTTTGGTATATATTTTTTTTCTCTGGAATGTTTAGAATTATTAGGATCTTTGAACACATTTTTTTTTGAGAAAATTAACACTACAAGAAATGGGGGGAATAGCGACGAAAATTTTGCGACAAATCTAAATTTCATCGCTAAAATCAATTTTTAGCAACGAAATATAAATTTTCGCTGCTAAATTGTTAGATTTAATATTTGCAACAAAATATATATATTTCATCGCTATATTAGCAACAAATTGTTTCATTTTGTTGTTAATAATGAAAACAACAATGAAAATTATATTTCGTCGCTAATATTTTGCGATGAAATAGAAATTTTCGTGGCTAATTTCTTGAAATTATTTTTTACAACAAAATTTATTTATTTCATCGCTATATTAGCAACAATTTGCTTCATTTTGTTGTTAATAATCAGAAAAACTATGAAAATTATATTTCGTTGCTAATATTTTGCGATGAAATAGAAATTTTCGTGGCTAATTTTTTGAAATTAATTTTTGCAACACAATTTATATATTTCATCGCTATATTAGTAGCAAATTGCTTCATTTTGTTGTAAATAATCAGAATAAAAATGAAAATTATATTTCGTTGCTAATATTTTGCGATGAAATAGAATTTTTTGTGGCTAATTTCTTGAAATTAATTTTTGCAACAAAATTTATATATTTCATCACTTTATTAGCAACAAACTGCATCATGTTGTTGTTAATAATCAGAGCAACAATGACAATTATATTTTCTTGCTAATATTTTGCGATGAAATTGAAAATTTTGTGGCTAATTTCTTGAAATTAATTTTTGCAACAAAATTTATATATTTCATTGCTATATTAGCAACAAATTGCTTCATTTTGTTGTTAATAATCAGAACAACAATGAAAATTATATTTCGTCACTAATATTTTACAATGAAATAGAAATTTTTGTGGCTAATTTATTGAAATTAATTTTTGCGACGAAATTAAAATATTTCATCGCTATACTAGCAACGTATTGCTGCATTTTGTTGTTAATAATCAGAACAACAATGAAAATTATATTTTGTCTCTAATATTTTGCGATGAAATATAATTTTTTGTGGCTAATTTATTGAAATTACTTTTTGCGATGAAATAAAAATATTTAATCGCTAAACTAGCAACAAATTCTTTTATTTTGTTGTTAATAATTAGGACAACAATGAAAATTATATTTAGTCGCTATTATTTTGCGATGAAATATATTTTTTGTGGCTAATTTCTTGGAATTAATATTTGCAACAAAATTAAAATATTTTATCGCTACACTTTTATCAAATTATTTTATTTTGTTGTTAATAATAAGAACAACAATGATAATTATATTTCGTGGCTAATATTAAATCAACTATGCTTATTAAATCAAAAAAATCGATTTATATAATTAAATGTTTAATAATTCTTCAAATTTTATGTCTTATAAATCAGTATGAATGTTTATAAAAATATTTATAAATATGATGATGAAAATGAAGATGTACATAATTAAAGATGGGAGAATGAAGATTGGCTGTAATATTTATTATTTTTTAAAATTTTTAAAGTAACATTGACTTTTTACAATTGGAATTGTTTTAAAAATTACAATATATATACACATGTATATATACATGTATAGTTGTTACAAGTTAAAAATTAATCAATTAATAAATGTGAAATAAATTATTAAATGAGTAAAAATAACTAATTTAGTAACAATTGAATACATATATAATTAATATTATAAACTGAACCAAGGAGTTGTCTGCCCGAATGGTAGGCGCCCAGCTATGGGCGCCCATCCACCCGGGATCAATTCCCACTAAGACCAAATAAAATATTTATTTAAATAAAATGGGAGAGGGGGTATGTGGGTGCGGGTTGGGGCGGGTGTGGGTTGGGTACGGGTTGGTGGGGCGGGGCGGGTCGAGTGTTGGTGCGGGTTGGGGCGGATCGAGTGCAGAAGTGGGTTTAGAGAACGATTGAATTGGTTCGGTTGGGGTGGGTCGGGTGTGGGTTGGGGCGGGTCGGGTGTGGGTGCGGGGCGGGTTGGTCGAGTACGGAAGTGGGTTTAGAGAATGATTCGTAAAATCAGATATCATAGCCAAATATTAGCAACAAAAATTCTAATATTTTTGTCGCTAATGTGAGTTAGCGATGAAATAATTTTGTCGCGGGATTTGTTGCTATACACCCGTCGCTAACGTGTTTGCGACAAATGTTTGATTTTCCTCGCAAACATTTTGTGATGAAACTCATATTTTCGTCGCTAACATTTTGCGATGAAACTTATATTTTCGTCGCTAATATTTTGCGATGAAACTCAAATTTTCGTCGCTAATATTTTGCGATGAAACTCAAATTTTCATCGCAAACATTTGCGACAAAATTAATTTTTTTATCGCAAACACGTTAGCGACGGGCGTATAGCAACAAATCCTGCGACAAAATTATTTCATCGCTAACTCACGTTAGCGACGAAAATATTAGAATTAGCGACAAAATTTTTCGCGGCTAAATTGCAGTTTTCTTGTAGTGTAAGAATTTTTATTTTATGTTGGTGGAGCAATAGGAAAGCAGGAAGGAAGGCTAAGCATCGAGCGTATGTTGATTTGTCAAATAGGCTAGGTACAAAAGAAGTTATCATGGTAACAATTTAAGATGATAGATAATTCTATTGAAACTATAAAAGGC
The DNA here is from genome assembly GCA_963675135.1 of Galeopsis tetrahit. NCBI lineage: Eukaryota > Viridiplantae > Streptophyta > Magnoliopsida > Lamiales > Lamiaceae > Galeopsis > Galeopsis tetrahit. Next base: position 35,378,568 of record OY776127.1, read on the forward strand.
TAGGGATAAAGCTTGAGTCAGATGATGAAGAAACTGGAGGAGCGGTTAAATGCATTTAAAAACCCCATGATAGAATGAAATGATGTTTTATGTTTATTAGTGTAATAGTTTAGCACATTAAATCATGAGAAAATATCACTTTTGGTCACTGAACTTGACCACTTTTTACATTTGGTCATCCACATTTCATCACTATCAAAATTGGTCACTCACTTATTCGTCACTATCAAAATTGGTCACTCACTTATTCTTTCTCTATCAATTTTGATGCTGCTGTTAGAGAATCCTTCATTTACTAACGGAGAAAAGTTTTGAGCGCCAACTTTTATTTTTCCTCTTTTAATTCCTTAACCCTAACCCCCAAACCACAATAAAAGTGATTTTGAGTTTGTACGAAGAACTGAAGATGTCTAAAAGGAACCAGAATGCTTCTGCACCCGGTAAGTTTCTATAACTTTTACGTTTAAATATATGGGGTTAATTAGTGATTCATCAACCAACCCTTTCCAACTTTTCATCAACCAACCCTTTCCAACTTTTACGTTTAGTGATTCATCAACCAACCCTTTCCAGAGTAGCTACTTTTCATTTCACAGGGTAATCAGGAAATGAGAAACTAATGAGGTGGTAGGAAAAGAAAAAAAATCACAATAAAGCAAATGTGAGTGTGTCTTGGCTTACAATGTCATTTTATAATTATTGTAATGTTACGTGACTAATTTTTTATTTTATAGGTTGTGCAACCATCAAGAGTACATAATTCATGTGAAAGGAGGAGTGAATTACATCACTATGTCTAGCTACTGGGAAAGAGTGACAGTGTTCATTAAAATGACCAAGGAAAATACCAAAGGAAAAACAAGTGAGAGTGATGGCAAGCCAAATTAGTCAAATTGTGGTACTCATGTACTAGTTATTACTCTATTTTTATAAGGGTTAATTGTAAATTAAATCACCACCTTTCTTTGGATTGCAATTTAATCTAAACTTTTGAATAATTGCAAATAAAATCATCACTTTTAAATATTGTTGTAATTTAAACTTCTTAATAGTCTCATTTGTGCCCAAATATAACGTGGCTAGCAGATGTAACACCTCCTTTATGAAACAACATTGTTTTTTAGTTCGATTTAATCTCAAAACGTCAACTTTGAGCATAAACGAGGTTGTCTAGAAGTCTAAATTGCAACAATATTGAAAGGTGGTGATTTTATTTGCAATTATTCAAAAGTTTAGATTAAATTGCAATTAAGTGAAAGGTGGTGATTTAATTTGCAATTAACCTTTATAATTATGGTGTGTAGTTTGATGATTTATAATTATTGTATTCACTGTGGTTGAAAATTATTCAGACTTGCTTTTGTATTCAATTTTTCAGTCTTTTTTGAATAATATTTGAATTACTGATTTTCATATTGAATTTGTATAATAATTGAGAACAGAAACTTATTTCAAGATAGTTAATTATTAGAATTAATTTCCCCATTTATAAATATTTGGGTTTGATAATATATTCTTAACCACACACCAATAATATTAATTGAAGATAAATTCAGTAAAATTAAAAAAAAAATGGGTTTGGGGGTTTAGGGTTAAGGAATTAAAAAAGGAAAAATAAAAGTTGGCGACTCAAAACCTTTTCTCCGTTAGTAAATGACGGATTCTCTAACAGCAGTATCAAAATTGATAGAGAAAGAATAAGTGAGTGACCAATTTTGATAGTGACGAATAAGTGAGTGACCAATTTTGATAGTGATGAAATGTGGGTGACCAAATGTGAAAAGTGGTAAAGTTCAGTGACCAAAAGTGATATTTTCCCTTAAATCATTTTGGAGAGTTTTATATGTCTTCTACAAGATTAAAAAAAAACTCTATTTAGCTACAATTTAGAAGCTGTTCTTGAGGTGGTTTTAACAAATTTTTACTTGTGGTAATTTGAATTATATATCATTCTTAATATGTTATTTGTTGATCTATTCGTTACTTTTGCCTTCTATTTTAAAGAGGAAAGTCAGGAAACAATGGAGGACTGGGATCAAGAGAAGTTAGAGCAAGTTGTTGCATCCAAGAGCAATGAATACAACAAGAATAAACCTATTGATATAGTAAGCCTATTTAAAAAAAAAAAAAATGCATTTTCACAACTCAATTCACATAGGTTTATAGAATGCAAGAATTGAAAGAGAAGGAACATATGAAAGAGTAAAATTACTCAAAATGATGCAATCTGCAAGAGTTTTAATAAGGGTATTCATTTACTCGATTAAAAGAAATCTAAAATAGACTCGTGCATCGTACATTAATAAGATATATGTGTGAGTGCAATAAATTTATGTTATGAATGTGTTTGAAAGTAGGTGAGATAGCCCCAATAGATGAGAACATCGGAGAAGATCAATATACAGTTCATTTGGATGTGTGCATAGGAAACCATTAGACGCGCCAATTTGAATCTTATAAAGGAAATAAACTTTAAAGTCAAAAGGGAAACGGAAAAGGTCTTTGTAAGGAAGTTTAGAAAAAAGAATTGCTATTTTGAAATATTACAATGGTTACATATGATTCATATAGCTGACACACTTAGTATGATAGGTTTGGTTGAATTGTGGGATTTGAATTTCAAGAATTTGTACTTTCTTTATTACATCTGAGAGGTTTTGTATTGAATCTTTGTGAATCCAGTATTCCAATTCACTGATTCTGCATTCATGAGTCATTTCGAATTAATTGAAATCTTCACCTTGAATTTTTCAAACTTCAGTTACCATTTTCTGAGAGATGTGTACATGGAAAAAGGAAAAAGAATGAGCATTTGACATGTAAATCTTATACTCCCTCCGTCCCACAGGAATTTGCACACTTTCTATAAATGGATGTCCCATACCAATTTGCACACTCCATAAAAGGAAATATCTTCATAATCCCCACTCTCAAAATATACTCTTATTTACCCATATGCCATTACTTTTCAACACTCAATCTACTTTTTACTTTACTTTATTCATAAAACTTTACAAAACTACCCCTCAAAACATCACTCATTACACCTTTTCTTACACATTTCTTAAATTGTGTGCCCACCCAAGTGTGCAAGTTCCTATGGGACGGAGGGAGTATAATAAAAGGAGAAAAGTCTCTCCAGCCTTTTGTCATCTGTGATTTATAGTGTTCATTCTTTCACCATGTATCGTTTACAGTATCCAACCCGTCGCCACGTGTCAAATTTGAGATACATGTCATCTTGCCGTGACATTCCGTTTATTTGTAATGTGAAAATTGTGGTGCCAATTGATGTTATTTATGCACTCATCCCATGTATGCATCATTTGTGTAATATATCTACCTATAGTTGCATCACATGTGTAAGAAGAAATATACCTCTAAAAAGATCAAATTTGTCCTCTTTTACTTGAGTGCAAGAGATAATTTTTACATGCTTACAAGAGTTTCTCCTGTGTTGTTTTAGGACTGAAGTTGAGACATACAATGCTCTTGATCGTAGAATGCGAGTGAATATTCTTAAGGCATCTAAAAGCATTCTGTAAGTTCCGTAACTTGTGCATCTGCTGAAGTCTAGAAAGATTAACTCTATCCACCGATTTCTAATGTTCCTTCCCTTTGTCTCTCTTATCTTTGGAACAACGAGGAGGTATGTGAAAATTTAAGTTTCTATCTTACTTTTTGTAACTGTGGTAAGTAGATGAAAAGTGAAGTAGAGACAACATAATCTGGATCTTTGGCCTTCTGCTTTTCTGTATGCTCCATATGAATCCAATTACATTATTTGACTTATCTTTGGGCTAAAGTTTAAGCGGATGGCGGCGGCGGCACACGACTATGATAACAATCCCTGCTGGGTAGATTACTGGTCAAACGTCCTTATTCCACCCCGCATGGCCTCTCACAACGATGTCATCAACCACTTCAAGCAGAAGTTCTACAAGCGTTACACTGTATGATTTTTTCTCGCTTAATTTATTGCGATTTAATTCAATATGTTATTTCATTTTGGTAATTGGTGTAAGTTGATTCTCTAACTGAATGTTGATGCTTTCTGTCAAGGATATCAAGTGCTACTTTGTTTTCTTTCTATTTTCACTTTTAATTTCAAAGATGAGGCCAGGTTTAGTGTGTGCAGACTCATTCAATTGCCTTTTCAACCTTGTGGATTTGATTTTTATTTATTTTTTTGTAATTGTCAAAGTGTTAATCTTTCTTTGTACTGCTGTAATTGTTGGTAGAATATAGGCAATACATCATTTTGATATGCGAGCAGAATATGAATTGCATGTTATCTTTTGTTTTGAGGATATTTTTTTTAACTTTCTATGATCTGATTATGATGTAAACTGATAATGGCATATTTGTTGTTCTGGGTTTTTCTCCATGATCATCATTGCTCACTAATCAGTTATATTCAGGATTCTGAATTAAATTTGGAGTCAATAGGAACTGGCAGCACCTCTCAACAATCAAGAGCATCAACGGCACATCAGCCACAAACTTCATCATCCATGCTTGTGATGACCAGAAATGGAATGTTTAGTTTTCTTGTATCTATTTTATATTTTCTTTATATCACTTTTTATTATGTTGCAGATTTTAGACTTGATGTATCCCTGAGTAAATCAAAATGTTTAGCTTAAATTTTCTAAATTTTACAGGTATTGCTCTCCCATTCTCTCTCCTTTTCATTCTAGCTACTGTACTTATTTTTAAGTGTTTGAATTTTCCTGAGATTTTTTGTGAGTGTGACAGTCATATAATATCTGATGACTTTTTTTCACTTTTTATTATGCTTGCATATTTTAGACTCGATGTATACCTCGATTAAATCGGAATGTTTAGCTTAAATTTTCTGTATTTTACCGGTATTGCTATCTCATTCTCTCTCTTTTCCATTATAGCTACTTATTTTTAAGAGTGAATTTTCCTGAGATTTTTTGTGAGTCATATCTATGACTTTTTTTTGGTTACATCACATATCCCTATTTTTTTTGGACCCTTTTTCATTCAACTATGTAACTTACCTGTTCAAATTCTGAATTGTTAAAAATTAGGAACTGGAAGTACAAGAAAAGTTGCAGGAAGTGCAAAATATTGCTAAAGCTGAGCTGCCTGCTGCAGCAATTGCAAGTGAGGAGGCTTCACAGATTGAGAAAATGTCTGAAGCAAATCTTCATGTATGTTTCCTGCTAATGTTGATATTAGAGTAGAGTTAACTCTCCACCATAACTAGAAAATTTAAAGACAACACAAATAAATAGTTCTACTAAAATTCTTAATAATTTGATGGAATCAAGGATAAGTCATTTCTTTTTCTAAAGACGGTCTATGGAAAATGATGAATAAAGAGACTCAAAGATTATGGAGTATAAAATTCCAGATGCGGTTAGTAGCTATTTTGTGGATTCTACTCCGATAGTGGACGATGATAGAAGGAAGCTACCAAAACTGTAACAAGCAGGCTAATACTTATTTTTAAAAAAATATCATTTTATCAGTAAGGATCATTATCTAAAGCATTTATCATTTGCTTGCACAGCCTAGATGGAGTGATATGGATGCGGATCAACATGTGAATAATGTCAAGAACATTCTAGAGGTGGGCATATTCTTTAATTTCCTTGCCTTTGTAAGTACTTAGTCAAGTGCTTACTATTTTTTCCCTTTCTGAACCACAAGAAGGAATGGAGGATGGCTTATTGCCCTATGCTCATCTCCAAATTAAACTAATTCCTATCCTTTCTCTCCTGTGATAGTCGCTCCGCCGACCCTGCCTCCTACCACTACAGCCACGAAAATTATGAGAATGTGATTCAAAATCTCATGGTGATCAGTGCATAGACAAGATTTGGTTGTTTAGATTTGTTTATTCAATGGTTCTTAGAATTTGATAATATTGATTGTAAGTCCTAAATTGCATGGTGTTAATGAAGGATATTTGATTATGATGATGCTCTAAAATGTCTCATCTTCTATTTTTAAAATTCTTATAATTAATAACGTTGTGTAATTCATCTTTTATGACCCGTGCTTAAAAATTTATTCTTTAGGAAATTGTTCACGGTCTAAACATGATATTGTTTTGAATACATTATACACATTATAATGTTGTTGCCTTTTCATGTTTTTTTATGCTTAAAGATTTTTTGTCTCATCCGAGTGATAAGCTGTGACGCTAGCATCAATTGACTTCAATTGTTCGAATTTACGTTGGTTATTTTTTTTATTTTACCCCTTAATTGAACTTATAATAAGTGTATTTTTAAATGATACTGTGTACCAAGAGTCAAGAGAGTATCAATTATTTTTAATAAACAGTTAATATGGTTTTAAAATGGAGTTGAGTTGTGTAATACACTTATTACACAATAGATTTACAATTATTTTATTTATTTGTTATGGAGATTTGAGATTCCTTTTTTGTACGGTTTACAACTATAAAAAGAAAATCGCGTTTTTGCACTTTGGGGAAGGCGATTAGTACACATGAAAAAAATTATGAGATGCAGGCAACCAGCTTTGGGAATTGGACTCGAGGGAATTTTTCTAAAGTGGGGCCAGGACCCAGGGTTAACATTTCATAAACTAGCTAGATTAAAAACATAAAAATATTTGTAAATATATATACACATTATTAAATTTAATTCATTGATTTTAAAAGATAGAAAGTTATTTGTCTCATCCGATTCTGTTTCTCGATTTTTTTATTTAAATTTTATTTTTTAAAAATAATTTAAATATACAATATATTATAAATACTAATTTTTATTAACATTCTGCATAATACTCGGTGCACATCTAGTGTATATATATATATATATATATATAAATAAGTGTATTACTAATTTAAATAGAAAATGACCAATAAAAAGGTATGGAATATAAAAGAAAAAGAAAATCTAAAATCATAAACTCACAAGTCGAGCCAGAGGCCGGAGTGCCGTTAAAACCTTGCTAGGGAAAACTCTCTTTAGGGACAAAACCCGAGGTTAAGGGAAAAAGTACACTCCTCTAAATAACAAAGTCTAAAATAGAATAGTGAAAGTTAGACAAATACAAGTGTTCCGTGAAACACCCTTAATCTGTGTCATCCAGCATATCCGACCAACGATCGTGAAGGGACACCTGCATGAACTCTGAAGTGTTAGAGTTGGCTGAACCATCTGGCGGCTACTGAGGCGGACCCTTCCCAGACCAACGCCTGGTGAGTTGGACAACACTCGCGAGCTCAGTCAAACTAGAATCTTCTACAATGTATTAAGCATTGGCTGTAAATCTAAGGGAGTTATAATCTAGAGCACTTCGTCCTCTGTTTAGCTCATCAGAGTGAGCAACCTTAGAAACATTTGTGAAGTTATGATTGGCTCGTTCCCGGAGGTGGGCGAGAGGCCCACAAGTCTTCTTAATAATACGCTTTGGCTGAAAAAACACCCTAGTGGTGGTGGAACCCTTCGCTCTAGTGGCGGCCTTCCGATAAATAAATAAGAAATGAGAGTTGTAACATGTGTGCGTAAATTTATTTATCTTATTTATTTAAATTTTAAACATGTTATAAGTACTTTAAGATGAAAATCGAAAAAGATGAAATTTTGTGTGTGATGACAGTCTCATATATGATATATAAGTGTTTTTCACGTATAAGTTTTTGTCGCACCACTACAGGAAATCACACATTTCGTGACGAATTTTTTTTCGACGACACAAAAATCGTCACAATTTCTTACTTAGACGTGACGAATTTTATTTTTCGTCATTAAAGTACTAGAAATTGTGACAAAATATAAATTCATCACCAATTACAAAAAAAATCGTCACAAATTTATAAATGTCGTGACGATGTTAATAAGTATGTCACAATAATGTTATGTGACGAATTTAACAATAAATGGTGACGAAATTCGACGTCATGAAAAATAGTTTTTCTTGACAATGCTAAACTATCGCCACAATAATAATTGGTGATGATTTTAATAATAATTGATGATGATATTTGACGTCATGAAAGATATATTTTCATGACGATATTATTTTTTGTTATTAATTGTTCAAAATATTTAGAGACAAAATATTTTCGTCACAATAAAAATTTGTGACGATTTTAATTTTAATAGATGACGATATTTGACGTCATAAAAAAATTATTTTCTTGACAATACTATTTTTCGTCATTAATTATTCGAGATATTTAGTGACAAAACATTTTCGTCACAAAAATAATTGGTGGCGATTTTAATAATAATTGATGACGATATTCGACGTCATAACAAATATATTTTCGTGACAATACTATTTTTTGTCATTAATTATTCGAGATATTTGGTGACAAAATATTTTCATCACACTAATAATTGGTAACGATTTTAATAATAATTGATGACGACATTTGACGTCATAAAATATGTATTTTTATGATGATACTATTTTTCGTCATTAATTATTCGGGATATTTAGTGACAAAATATTTTCATCACACTAATAATTGTTGACGATTTTCATAATAATTGATGACGACATTCGATGTCATAAAAGATGTATTTCATGACAATACTAATTTTCATCATTAATTATTCGAAATATTTAGTGACAAAATATTTTCGTCACAATAATAATTCATGACGATACTATTTTTCATCACTAATTAATTAAAATATTTAGTGACAATTTTTTTTGTCACTAAAATAATTTGTGACAATTTTTTTTGTCACTAAAATAATTTGTGTCAATTTTAATAAGGCACTAGATATTAACCTTTCTTAAAAATGAACTCACTTAATTTTTTTTATATAATTTTATACTAATAAAAATGTCTAAACTACCCTTATTTTATATATATATATATATATGTTGGTCCTTGGTGGAGTATAACACAAGTGTATGGGGGGGGGGGGGAATGCACTTGTGTACGCAAATTCTTTTCTTTTTGACAAATTGGTCTTATCAGGCAAGTTGTCTCACAACTGGCCTGAGTATGAACTTTGATAGATACTTGTCCTACTGATTACTATTGAGTGATCAGTTGGCTAAATATCTAAAAGAGTTGCTAAGTGCGGAATGTGGTTGGGCTTTGACTAAAGAAATACTCCAAGTTAATTTCTGAAAAATACAGGTTATCAGGGACTTTGTCCAAAACAGTTTTTCTTACTTACTGAGTTATGTTTCTTTAAAATATGTTTGAATGAAGTGAAATTAAGAATGCAGTAAGTAAATGGCACACAAGTTTATAGTGGTTCAGAGACTCAAGCTCCTACATCCACTTTCCCTGATTGAACAGGATAATTCCTTCTCAATGGAATTAGCTTGTTTTATAGTGCCAAGGTGCACTGATCAACAACACTCTCTTAGTGTTTTGATCCCTAGGATAACTTGAGTCCTAGTGCTCAATCTCTCTGAGTTAAGACTGTGTTTCACACTAACAGTCCTTAACTCCTCACTTCTACAACAAACTCTCTCTTCACTTAATGAGATAAGGGTTTGAGGTTTGGTTCCAACTAGTAGAGATATCCTTTACAATAAGAACAGTGTAAAGGCTTAGGATATCTCAATGCTAAGCTTAGGGTGTTTAGAAAGATTGGCTTAGCTAATAAGAAGTGATTCAGGAAACTTGGAATTCTAGAGAACAGCTTGGTTTCCTTTTGAAAGCTTGATGATAGTTTGATAGCTTGTTGTTGGATATTGAATCCCTTTGATCACTTCTGTATTTATAGGCAAATTGAACAACTAACCGTTGGAGGGATTAACAATTCAAATATGTCTATTTGCAGCACCATTGAAACGGCTATGAAGCTTGGCATCCTTTTATCCACTGTGTAAAAGGGCTCTTCAATGGTTGCTTGAATGAATGTGTTGACTTCTGACAAATGCGGCTGAGGAGACTTGTGTCAGTTTCCAATTTTGCACATTGTCCTAGGTTGATTTGTGGCAAACTCTATACACAACCAATGGTCAGATGGGACAAGCTCCCTGAACATTCCTGCTGCAGTTTAGAATGTTCCAACATTCATTCAATGCTTCACTCTTTAATGCTCTAAGTCTTCAATGCTTGTTTCAGGCATGATTGGCAATAAATGCTTCATTGAATGTGTCTTTTGCATTCAATGCTTTTGATCATTTGTACTTCAACTGTCTTGATCTTTTGCATTTATGAACACAACTTTATTGTTCTTGATCTCTTCAGCTCAGTTGTCCATTAGATCAGCTTGTCTTGAATGGATCAGCAACTTTGTCCTATAGACCTATCAAGCTGCCTAACATTCCAGCTTTGGACAACTATCCTGATCACTAAAATCTCATAACACTTCTGAGATTTTTACTTAAACATTCTACATACTAAAGTGCACTGATACATCTTGCCTGAACTTGACTTGAGCATATCTCAACTAATCTGATCATCATCAATCAGGGGTTTTGGTATCTAATTCAAAATCATTTTATTCCCAACAATTTCCCCCTTTTTGATGATGCCAAAACCTATTACAAAGGAACCTTGACTTATATTATACATTACCTTCAGGGAGAGTGAACTGGTCAACTTGCCTGAAAGAAACTGTTAGCACAATAAATCAAGTAAGATATGTCATGATAGGTTAGTTGAGATAATGAGTTGTTATCTCTTGATAAAAACATAGTGATCCTTTTATATAAGTGATAAACCATTACAGAGCTGAAAATCAAAAGGACTCACCAGTCTCGAATAGCAGAATAACAACAGAAATCATAACAGCAAAATAAAGAAACATAGAACTTATCCATCACAGAGTTCCATCATCCTGAGGAGCAATGCCATATTGAGCCCATACTCTCTTCTTTAGTTCCCAGATTTCCTTGTTGGTTCCTCTAGGGCCAGGCTTTAGCTTCTCCATCTTCATGATGTTGATAAACTCTTCCAGAATCTTTCCCTCATCAATTAAGTTCCCATTGAACTTGGGAGGCATGTACTGAATAGGACCAGGGGCCTTGAATTCGACTCTTGCCATCTCAGCTGCTGCAAACAGCTTTTGGTAGAGGTCCCTGTGGTTCTCAAACATGAACTGAACAAAGACTTCATCCACACTCTCTCCAAGCCACTTTCCAATGACATAAAAGTCATATACAAAACTTCTCTTGGCCTCCTCCCATGCATCATCCAGTGAGATTGGAACCCACTTATCATGCTAAGATGTCTGGGATCCACAAGATGCTAAAACTACCAACATAATATCATGGGAGCACTAACTACCAGAAAGACAAGCATTAACTAATATCATGGAAGCACTAACTACTAGAAAGACGAGCATTAACTAATATTATGGGAGCACTAACTAGATATTGGTAGTTCTCACTTTGCAATATTTGTGAAAGTCATGAGCCAATAAAAAATATATGTTTGAAAACTAAACATTTATGATGCAGAGAATGCATTCTTGAAATCTTTAACAAAATTTAATGTATTCATTGAAGAGTAAGTATAATCTCCCGAGATAGACTACAAACTCATTTTTATACTTGAGTTGGTTCCCTTATGTAAGCTATAAAAAATTTCATTATAATCAAAGGCTGACATACCATGAATTGGAAACTTCAAAAGGGGTTAAGTTTTTAGTGTATATATATATATATATATATATATATATATGATCAGTGTAAAAGTTCTTTCTTAGAGCTTGACATACTAAATGACAGTAAAAATTCATTTCTAACATGTATTTAAAACAAGTAATACCAACAAAGGAAATAGGAAAAAAAAAAAAGCCTATAAATAAAACAAAGTAGCTCACTAAGAATTACCCCTTAATATCCAGATAAATAGATCGCAAATGTTCTACTGTAGTCTCATGTCCTACCTTATCTGTAGGTGCGCCTGGAATTTAAAACTCGAGTTGATTCACTAAAGAATGGTTCTTGAATTGTAAGGGGAAATGCTATCAATTACAATGTCAAAACGTATCCACCTCATTTTAAATATATTTTCAATCTATCATTTTTCATTTTCCTGTAAGATTTTAAATCTATCACTAGTTCTTGTATGTAAGAAGAATAAAATTACAAGAAAATAAAACAGGATCATCAATAGATTTTGCAACACTCTATGCAGATAATCCCCATAAAATTAAATCATAAGAATAAAATCTCATCACCGATACAATATTAATTAGCAGTTTATTAATCTAAGAACTAACAGAATCAACATAAGCAGCCGAATCAATATTAACTTATGCAATAATCCAATAATCAATCTATCCAAGAATTAATTGAATTAGTAGAATTAACCTATCCAAGAATTAGCAGAAACTAGGACTAGTTCAATAATATAAAAAAATACACCAGAATCAGCAGAAAGTTAATTTAATATCAAATCACAAACGTAAAAATCGCAAAATAAGAAAAGTTGGATACCTGAGTTGAGTGAGAGTCAAACGCATAAATCAACAACGGTTGACGATTTCTTAACAAGGAAGAGCATCCATAAAAAAAAAACGAAGAGCGAGCATCACCTTGTGAGAACCCGACAGAGGGTGGGGGCGACTACTAGGGCGTCTGTGAAAAAAAGAAGGGTGAGCGTTTGTGTGGAACCCAGACGCAAACATTTAAGAACACCGATTCAACAGTCCCACTATATATTGAGACATGGACTCAAATCGTAGAAAATGTACGTGGTAGGCGAAATCGATTAGCGCAGGGCACAGCGGCAAAAAAGGGTTTTAGAATTGAGGTATTGTGAATTACGGATTTAATGACGAGAGTGGGATGATCTTTTTGTGTAAGATTAGCTACGCGCCATTTTTTTTTCTTATGCGCCAATTTTTTCCTGACCATATATTTTGCAGATAAATTCATTTTATCTTTAAATTGTTTTCTTTTATATCATATTCAATTTATTTATATATATTTAAAATGCATAAGTATATACTACATAATTTTGGTTGAGAATATTTTGTAATATATTTTGAGTGCATTCTTTATTATTATAATATGAGATTTATTTGGATTGGGCTTTTTTTAATAAAATTAATATTGTGTAATAATTTGAAGTGTATTTTTCATGATAATAAATTAAAATTTTCTCATCATATTTTAATTGATTTACTAGATTTGGCATTGGAGAAGTGATTATTTAGCACATTAATCACTTGGTGATATAAATCGAACAAAAGTTATATATAAATTGAGAATAGTAAAACACTATTGAAATCAATCTAATTACTTGATTCAACTCTTGTTTTATTATGGTATAGTGAAGTATGGAAATTTGAAACTACTAACACATAACTTATATGTATGCTATATTATCCAACAAAAGATTTTATTGGAAAATATGTGTGTGCACAGACATGGATTCGGGTTCGCAGACCGTAACCAAAATCGGTATTAGGGCGGTTCGATTTCAGTTATTATTTTTGCTTGAAGAAAAAACTAGTCCAAAACGGAAAACTGGCCTAATGGACTGTCAACTGTTTGAATGTATGCCTAGGTGCCCTTATATCATTGTGCGGCTGAGAAACGTCGTTCTGATTCCATAAAGGTATTATAATAGTGATTTTGAGCCCACATTCAAAAGTTACTCTCATTTTGAATTTTGTCGACGATCACCCTTTGCTCAATCCTTGATCGCTAAATATTCATTTGAATATGTTCCACATCATCGTCGGTTTAGGTATGATTCTCACGAGATATGTTATGGCCCAAAATAGGGTGCAAGTGAGTCGAGCCATCTCACGATGTCCTACTCATGCTCGACTAAAATAAATAAATTTAAATCGACTTGAGATTGAGTTCAGTAATACTAATCGAGTTCACGTGATTTTTTACTATTTTACCCATAATATATAAACTATTTGTAAATATACTTATTTATTTATAAATAAAATAAATAATGTTGTAAAAGTTATCGAGCCAAACTTGAGTATTTGGAGTTTTTCATCGAGTTAAGCTCGAGTTCAATAGAATTGAGCGCGATCAAGCTCGAGTCGAGTTCGAGCTTGATTCGACTCGTTTACACTTCTATTATTAGACTTGACTCGTTTACTTATTATTTGAATTTAATTATGATACTACTTGACTCGACTCGATTTTAAAGTTATGCCATAAAATAATGGTTTTTTTTTTTACTTATATCTGTCTATTTGGCATCACAAACATAACAATTATTTGAAACAATACATAACTTGTACTAGTGATGTGTTACATCTATTATTTAATCATACTTCATCTTAAATTCACTTATTATTATTTTTCACTCTCAATCAAACCACTTGTACTAAATATATTATTTTATTATATTTCGTAAACAAAAAAGTGCACACTTATATTTATTAAAACCAGGTACGATAAAATCTTGAAAAAAATCTTAAAATTTCTAAAATTTGATAAATTTTAATTAAAATATTGCAAAATGTTGTAAATAATTGAAATCTGGCAAAATAAAATAAAAAAGGAACATCTAACATTAACATTTCGAAATTAAAAACCTTAAATTTGAAAAGAATAGAAAATAAATAATTAATAAATCTAATAAATTTGATATATATTATAATTAGGTATTATAAAATCTTGTAAAATCTTAAATAATTGAAATTAAAGATCTTGGATGAAAAAATTGGGCAGGAATTCTGAAAAATCTACCTTTATGGATTTTAAATTTATTTTAAATATAAATTAAAATGTTTTTTTTGAAAGAATGTTGTATTGTAATTATACTTAATATATGGCATAAATATTACTCCCTCCGTCTCAGGATTTTATGCACACTTTGACCATGGAGATTAAGAAAATGGAATAAAATGATGTGTAAGGTAAAATAAAAGAGGGGTATTATTGGTAATTCATTGATTAAAGTGAAAGAGAAAGGTAAAATAAAAGAGGGGTGTTATTGGTATTATTGTTTCCTTTTTTGGAGTGTGCAAAATATGTTGGGACGCCCGTTAAGAAAAGTGTGCATAAAATCTTGGAACGGAGGAGTAATAAGGTTTTTAAAAAAAATTAAATATTAATTTACAATTCTTTTCATTTGGTTTGACCGATGAATAAATAAATTTGGCGCTCAAATAGAAATTTTGAAATTTTTGAGAAACTAGCGTTAAAAAGAGGCGGTTCTCATCCAAAGAAGAGGAGAGACGTTTCTCATTCGATCCCTCAAGCCCAAATGGAAAACCCTAAATTTCTCATTCCCAAATTGTGTACGAGATTACAAAAATCTAGAATATTCATACCTTCTTATTCTTAATCCAAATTTTGCGCAGAAAAGAAAAATTAATCCTTGGTTGTTCTTCTTCTTCCCCAATACCACTGGACACTAATGGATCCCCGGCTATTTTGGCGACACCAGGTACTACCGCGAAATTCATAAACAATTCATAATTGGATGTTAATACGTTAATCGAATTCATATCAAATTTGTGTAATGGTGTGAGTATATATTATGGTGAATAGTGGTTGTGTGTGCGTATACATAATATTTGATGTGTCAGAGTATATATATCTATACATGTGAATATTATTATATATATATATATATATATATATCTATGTGTCGTGTGTGAGTATATATGTATCTGTGTGCTTCGTGTGTGTATATATATATATTGAAAGTGAATAGTGATTTGCTTTGTGTGAGAGTATATATATATATATATATATATGTGTTGGAATTTGTTGAATTGGTAGAATTGAAATGCAATCTGTTTAAAAATTAAAATTTTATATGAGGTATGCGTGCCCTGTTGTCGTTGTCTGTTGTAGCAATTAGAACTTGAAACTGAGACATATATCTTGAAATAAAATCGGTCCAATCGAGAGAGAGATTTCGGAAGCGATTTCACATATGTTGAATCATAAAACATGCTGCAAGACTTGTTACTAACAAAACCTCTTATGAGATATTGTATATATGTATGGTTTGTACATAAAAATTCAGTGTTAATTTTTTTTTGAGAATGAGCTGCTCATTAACAAGTGCGAATAAGATTCTGGATGTAGTAGAATTTAGACTAATGGCTAAAGAAAATTCATTGGATTAAAGGCTTTAGTGGATGCTTATGAATACTTATTATATAAACTGGTTAGTCATCTCTTTTCATCAGTTTATCATATGCTTTTGCAGTTAAGTATATTGATGTTAAGCTAGAGGGGATTGCAGGAGTACTTCGGTCTAGCTGACATTTTAGTTTTTTTTTTTAATGAAACCCTGTAATACTATATGTGACATTGTTTCTCAATATTTAGTTATCATTGAACTGGTTTATGATAATACACATGAGCATATATGTACAACAATATATGGCTTCTCTATTTCCTGATCCAGTAATATAGATGTTTCATCATTCTATGAGTATGGATATAGGTTGGTGAGATCATTGGCATATTTGAAAAGAAAGAGTTCACATTGAGAGAATTTTTTTTGGCTAAAGTTATTAATGTTTACAGTGATAGTGCTTTCATGATTGCTTGTTAGTTCAATTCCAAGATAATTGTAGATAGTTGCTTTTTACTTTTGATAACGTTGTCTATTTGTCTTACCCCGTTTTCAGGATGAGATGTTTAACTTGATAATTCCTAATTAGTTGCCATTGATTAGATTCGGAGTGATAATGATATTCAAATCATAATTGGACAAGCTCAAATTCTCTACATTATCACATGTATTTTCATACTTTCTAATTTATATATGTTTGACATAATTTATGTTTAACAGGTGACAAATGTCTGGTTGAGAATGGTATCGAAACGACTAGTTTGAAAGACCAATTGCTTCAACAAATGTAAATATCAACAAACGATTGGCTAACTAATAAAATTATATAACTTTAAGGTATGTATATTGTTAGTCACTTTTTTTTTTAAATATTTGTACTTTAGCATATAATTTGAGTATTGGTAATATAAAATAGTACTATTGTTTAACTTTTATATATTCTTTTAGAATATATATTCACTAATATGAAAATTTTACAGGAGATCCCTACAAAAGATTAGCTTTCACCATCATGGTTTGATTATTGGATTATTGCATAAGTTAATATTGATTCGGCTGCTTATGTTGATTCTGTTAGTTCTTAGATTAATAAACTGCTAATTAATATTGTATCGGTGATGAGATTTTATTCTTATGATTTAATTTTATGGGGATTATCTGCATAGAGTGTTGCAAAATCTATTGATGATCCTGTTTTATTTTCTTGTAATTTTATTCTTCTTACATACAAGAACTAGTGATAGATTTAAAATCTTACAGGAAAATGAAAAATGATAGATTGAAAATATATTTAAAATGAGGTGGATACGTTTTGACATTGTAATTGATAGCATTTCCCCTTACAATTCAAGAACCATTCTTTAGTGAATCAACTCGAGTTTTAAATTCCAGGCGCACCTACAGATAAGGTAGGACATGAGACTACAGTAGAACATTTGCGATCTATTTATCTGGATATTAAGGGGTAATTCTTAGTGAGCTACTTTGTTTTATTTATAGGCTTTTTTTTTTTCCTATTTCCTTTGTTGGTATTACTTGTTTTAAATACATGTTAGAAATGAATTTTTACTGTCATTTAGTATGTCAAGCTCTAAGAAAGAACTTTTACACTGATCATATATATATATATATACACTAAAAACTTAACCCCTTTTGAAGTTTCCAATTCATGGTATGTCAGCCTTTGATTATAATGAAATTTTTTATAGCTTACATAAGGGAACCAACTCAAGTATAAAAATGAGTTTGTAGTCTATCTCGGGAGATTATACTTACTCTTCAATGAATACATTAAATTTTGTTAAAGATTTCAAGAATGCATTTTCTGCATCATAAATGTTTAGTTTTCAAACATATATTTTTTATTGGCTCATGACTTTCACAAATATTGCAAAGTGAGAACTACCAATATCTAGTTAGTGCTCCCATAATATTAGTTAATGCTCGTCTTTCTAGTAGTTAGTGCTTCCATGATATTAGTTAATGCTTGTCTTTCTGGTAGTTAGTGCTCCCATGATATTATGTTGGTAGTTTTAGCATCTTGTGGATCCCAGACATCTTAGCATGATAAGTGGGTTCCAATCTCACTGGATGATGCATGGGAGGAGGCCAAGAGAAGTTTTGTATATGACTTTTATGTCATTGGAAAGTGGCTTGGAGAGAGTGTGGATGAAGTCTTTGTTCAGTTCATGTTTGAGAACCACAGGGACCTCTACCAAAAGCTGTTTGCAGCAGCTGAGATGGCAAGAGTCGAATTCAAGGCCCCTGGTCCTATTCAGTACATGCCTCCCAAGTTCAATGGGAACTTAATTGATGAGGGAAAGATTCTGGAAGAGTTTATCAACATCATGAAGATGGAGAAGCTAAAGCCTGGCCCTAGAGGAACCAACAAGGAAATCTGGGAACTAAAGAAGAGAGTATGGGCTCAATATGGCATTGCTCCTCAGGATGATGGAACTCTGTGATGGATAAGTTCTATGTTTCTTTATTTTGCTGTTATGATTTCTGTTGTTATTCTGCTATTCGAGACTAGTGAGTCCTTTTGATTTTCAGCTCTGTAATGGTTTATCACTTATATAAAAGGATCACTATCTTTTTATCAAGAGATAACAACTCATTATCTCAACTAACCTATCATGACATATCTTACTTGATTTATTGTGCTAACAGTTTCTTTCAGGCAAGTTGACCAGTTCACTCTCCCTGAAGGTAATGTATAATATAAGTCAAGGTTCCTTTGTAATAGGTTTTGGCATCATCAAAAAGGGGGAAATTGTTGGGAATAAAATGATTTTGAATTAGATACCAAAACCCCTGATTGATGATGATCAGATTAGTTGAGATATGCTCAAGTCAAGTTCAGGCAAGATGTATCAGTGCACTTTAGTATGTAGAATGTTTAAGTAAAAATCTCAGAAGTGTTATGAGATTTTAGTGATCAGGATAGTTGTCCAAAGCTGGAATGTTAGGCAGCTTGATAGGTCTATAGGACAAAGTTGCTGATCCATTCAAGACAAGCTGATCTAATGGACAACTGAGCTGAAGAGATCAAGAACAATAAAGTTGTGTTCATAAATGCAAAAGATCAAGACAGTTGAAGTACAAATGATCAAAAGCATTGAATGCAAAAGACACATTCAATGAAGCATTTATTGCCAATCATGCCTGAAACAAGCATTGAAGACTTAGAGCATTAAAGAGTGAAGCATTGAATGAATGTTGGAACATTCTAAACTGCAGCAGGAATGTTCAGGGAGCTTGTCCCATCTGACCATTGGTTGTGTATAGAGTTTGCCACAAATCAACCTAGGACAATGTGCAAAATTGGAAACTGACACAAGTCTCCTCAACCGCATTTGTCAGAAGTCAACACATTCATTCAAGCAACCATTGAAGAGCCCTTTTACACAGTGGATAAAAGGATGCCAAGCTTCATAGCCGTTTCAATGGTGCTGCAAATAGACATATTTGAATTGTTAATCCCTCCAACGGTTAGTTGTTCAATTTGCCTATAAATACAGAAGTGATCAAAGGGATTCAACATCCAACAACAAGCTATCAAACTATCATCAAGCTTTCAAAAGGAAACCAAGCTGTTCTCTAGAATTCCAAGTTTCCTGAATCACTTCTTATTAGCTAAGCCAATCTTTCTAAACACCCTAAGCTTAGCATTGAGATATCCTAAGCCTTTACACTGTTCTTATTGTAAAGGATATCTCTACTAGTTGGAACCAAACCTCAAACCCTTATCTCATTAAGTGAAGAGAGAGTTTGTTGTAGAAGTGAGGAGTTAAGGACTGTTAGTGTGAAACACAGTCTTAACTCAGAGAGATTGAGCACTAGGACTCAAGTTATCCTAGGGATCAAAACACTAAGAGAGTGTTGTTGATCAGTGCACCTTGGCACTATAAAACAAGCTAATTCCATTGAGAAGGAATTATCCTGTTCAATCAGGGAAAGTGGATGTAGGAGCTTGAGTCTCTGAACCACTATAAACTTGTGTGCCATTTACTTACTGCATTCTTAATTTCACTTCATTCAAACATATTTTAAAGAAACATAACTCAGTAAGTAAGAAAAACTGTTTTGGACAAAGTCCCTGATAACCTGTATTTTTCAGAAATTAACTTGGAGTATTTCTTTAGTCAAAGCCCAACCACATTCCGCACTTAGCAACTCTTTTAGATATTTAGCCAACTGATCACTCAATAGTAATCAGTAGGACAAGTATCTATCAAAGTTCATACTCAGGCCAGTTGTGAGACAACTTGCCTGATAAGACCAATTTGTCAAAAAGAAAAGAATTTGCATACACAAGTGCATTCCCCCCCATACACTTGTGTTATACTCCACCAAGGACCAACATATATATATATATATATATATATATATATATAAAATAAGGGTAATTTAGACATTTTTATTAGTATAAAATTATATAAAAAAAATTAAGTGAGTCCATTTTTAAGAAAGGTTAATATCTAGTGCCTTATTAAAATTGACACAAATTATTTTAGTGACAAAAAAAATTGTCACAAATTATTTTAGTGACAAAAAAAATTGTCACTAAATATTTTAATTAATTAGTGATGAAAAATAGTATCGTCATGAATTATTATTGTGACGAAAATATTTTGTCACTAAATATTTCGAATAATTAATGATGAAAATCAGTATTGTCATGAAATACATCTTTTATGACATCGAATGTCGTCATCAATTATTATGAAAATCGTCAACAATTATTAGTGTGATGAAAATATTTTGTCACTAAATATCCCGAATAATTAATGACGAAAAATAGTATCATCATAAAAATACATATTTTATGACGTCAAATGTCGTCATCAATTATTATTAAAATCGTTACCAATTATTAGTGTGATGAAAATATTTTGTCACCAAATATCTCGAATAATTAATGACAAAAAATAGTATTGTCACGAAAATATATTTGTTATGACGTCGAATATCGTCATCAATTATTATTAAAATCGCCACCAATTATTTTTGTGACGAAAATGTTTTGTTACTAAATATCTCGAATAATTAATGACGAAAAATAGTATTGTCAAGAAAATAATTTTTTTATGACGTCAAATATCGTCATCTATTAAAATTAAAATCGTCACAAATTTTTATTGTGACGAAAATATTTTGTCTCTAAATATTTTGAACAATTAATAACAAAAAATAATATCGTCATGAAAATATATCTTTCATGACGTCAAATATCATCATCAATTATTATTAAAATCATCACCAATTATTATTGTGGCGATAGTTTAGCATTGTCAAGAAAAACTATTTTTCATGACGTCGAATTTCGTCACCATTTATTGTTAAATTCGTCACATAACATTATTGTGACATACTTATTAACATCGTCACGACATTTATAAATTTGTGACGATTTTTTTTGTAATTGGTGATGAATTTATATTTTGTCACAATTTCTAGTACTTTAATGACGAAAAATAAAATTCGTCACGTCTAAGTAAGAAATTGTGACGATTTTTGTGTCGTCGAAAAAAAATTCGTCACGAAATGTGTGATTTCCTGTAGTGGTGCGACAAAAACTTATACGTGAAAAACACTTATATATCATATATGAGACTGTCATCACACACAAAATTTCATCTTTTTCGATTTTCATCTTAAAGTACTTATAACATGTTTAAAATTTAAATAAATAAGATAAATAAATTTACGCACACATGTTACAACTCTCATTTCTTATTTATTTATCGGAAGGCCGCCACTAGAGCGAAGGGTTCCACCACCACTAGGGTGTTTTTTCAGCCAAAGCGTATTATTAAGAAGACTTGTGGGCCTCTCGCCCACCTCCGGGAACGAGCCAATCATAACTTCACAAATGTTTCTAAGGTTGCTCACTCTGATGAGCTAAACAAAGGACGAAGTGCTCTAGATTATAACTCCCTTAGATTTACAGCCAATGCTTAATACATTGTAGAAGATTCTAGTTTGACTGAGCTCGCGAGTGTTGTCCAACTCACCAGGCGTTGGTCTGGGAAGGGTCCGCCTCAGTAGCCGCCAGATGGTTCAGCCAACTCTAACACTTCAGAGTTCATGCAGGTGTCCCTTCACGATCGTTGGTCGGATATGCTGGATGACACAGATTAAGGGTGTTTCACGGAACACTTGTATTTGTCTAACTTTCACTATTCTATTTTAGACTTTGTTATTTAGAGGAGTGTACTTTTTCCCTTAACCTCGGGTTTTGTCCCTAAAGAGAGTTTTCCCTAGCAAGGTTTTAACGGCACTCCGGCCTCTGGCTCGACTTGTGAGTTTATGATTTTAGATTTTCTTTTTCTTTTATATTCCATACCTTTTTATTGGTCATTTTCTATTTAAATTAGTAATACACTTATTTATATATATATATATATATATATATATATACACTAGATGTGCACCGAGTATTATGCAGAATGTTAATAAAAATTAGTATTTATAATATATTGTATATTTAAATTATTTTTAAAAAATAAAATTTAAATAAAAAAATCGAGAAACAGAATCGGATGAGACAAATAACTTTCTATCTTTTAAAATCAATGAATTAAATTTAATAACATATTTACTAATTTATTAATATAGGGGGCCGGCCGGTCGTACAGCGGGGGAGAGGGAGGCACAGTTGTACCGGGGTAGGGGGCCGGCCGGTCGTACAGCGGGGGCGGGTGCCGGTGGCGGCGGATGGTTGAGGTGTTTGGGGAAGGGATGAAGATGAAGAAGAAATTAGGTTTTAATGAAGAATAAATTAGGTTTTGGTTAGAAGTAGAGGGTGTGGATAGTAATAGAGATTTTATGGAGGAAAAAGTATTATTGACAATTAAGGGTGGATATGACTCAATTTTGTGAGAATGTAAAAATTGGGAAGTGCATCTCTTTAAAATGGAGGTGTAAATAGTCAAACCCTTAATAAAGGAACTAAAACAAATACGAATTTACAGGCCCAAAAATCAGAAGCCCATAAACATCAAATATCAAACCAAATTAACCAATCACTATAATAGTAATTCATAATAATTGGATTATATACTAACTATTAAAAAAAAAAAAAAAAAAATTGGTCACATTGATGTATCAAATATTATATATTTGGAAACCTCTCTATTGCCACATGTCACCACCACATCTCCTCTATTTCAATCTCACTTCTCATTCATTCTACCTTTAACTTTTAATCTCATCCATTCATTTTAACTCTTAATCTTAACCCAACATTTTTTCACAAAAACTTATATGCAATATTGCATACATGCATTTCAGTTATTCACACACATGTTCTTTATAAATACACCCACAAGCTTAATTCACACACATTTTTTATAAATACACCCACAAGCTTAATTCACACACACATTTTTTATAAATACACCCACAAGCTTAATTCACACACATATTTTTTATAAATGCACCCACTGACAGAAATTGAACATGGTCGTCTTCTCCGAGCAGTTTTCGGTCACCTCAGGCTGCGGTCGGACGCTGCAATTTACGATGACCTTAATCCTTAAGTATTTTATATTTCTTTAAATATTCTTTAATACTAATTATTATGGGTCAATGTTATTTTGTATTACGTGCAATAATATATCTTACTACATGCAATAATATATGTTACTATATATTATAATGTGGGTTACTTAATCAATAAAAATATATATATATATAAAATTGTGTTATTACTACATGTAATAATTTGTTTTACTAAATAAAAAATTATATGTTACTACATACTACAGTTTAAATTACTACATTGAATAGACGTTTGTTACTATATGTAACTTTATCAAATGATCTAATATTTTTCGCATCATCCTACAATAAAACATTTTGTATTACAACATGATTATTGTGTTTACTACATTCGTTAATATATGTTACTACATATTATAATGTGAGTTACTACATCAATAAAAACACTAGAAAAAACGTGTTACTAAATAAAAGAATTTTTATTATTATATAAATAGTTTGTGTTATTACTACATAAAATAATGTGTATTACTACATATTACAATTTGAATTACTATATTTAATATCCCACGTTCGACAATAAAATAAAAGATAAAAAAAATCACAGAAACGAGTAAAATAAACGGATTAAAATTTTTGAATTAAGCTGTTAGTGGGTGTATTTATAAAAAATGTGTGTGTGAATTAAGTTTGTTGGTGTATTTATAAAAAATGTGTGTGTGAATTAAGCTTGTGGGTGTATTTATAATGAACATATATGTGAATAACTGAAATGCATATATGCAATATTTCATACAAGACTAGCCCACATTTTTTGTCTTTTTCTCCTATATAACTCTCTTAATCTTTTGTTAATTTCAATCACTCATCTATTGTTTCATTTTGCAAAATTCTAATTTTTTCTTTTTGCATAATTTTTCTAGCGTTGAATAATTTTTTATTTTTTTTAGAAATGTTCATCTCCATGTATGATATGTATTTCTGTAGACGACTTGGATTTCATGTACAATGTTATTTTTTAATGTGAATTTATCATCTTCTTTTATATATTTTTGTATATGTATAAAAAATATCTCTAACTTATTAAGTTGGAGAATGCCTGCACTATCAATAAACAATTGATTTGTGTATTGACGTATTGTATTTTTAGATCTAATGCATTATTTTATTATTCAGAAATTCGAAATTTTTTCTTCTTCAGAAATTGTATTTTTTCTTCTTCAGAAATTCGAAATTTTGATAAGAATCTTCGTTTCTTATTCGAGTCGTTGTAAATTGTTCAAAATTCAAGTACATGAAAACCTCATTATCGGATGTTGTTTCTCTTCTATTATAGATTTGTAAAGATGTAAATTATATTAGAAATTTGTAAAGTAAAGGAATGTACAATTTCAATTATATTTCAGATCTGAATGAAGAAAACAATTCTTCGATTATATTATAGATATGCAGAATTCTTCAAGTTGATCGGCGTTTAACCCAGTTTTTTCGATTTTAGATTATACAATTCAATAGACAGTTGATCTTTTTATCTCTCTGTATAGTTGATCTTTTTATCTCTCTGTATATGCATTGTTCTTCATTATATATTTGTTATTGTCAACTTTAATAAAACTATATTTGAAAATGTAAAATAAAAATATATTTAGCATAGTAAAATATTAGACTCTAGCCCGTGTTTCAATTCAAATGTTTATATATTGCACCAATTAAAATATGCTAGGTACAATTGTAAATTATTATAAACTTTTTTTTTTATTAATTCTGCATATATAATTAAACAAACTATCAAATCAAGTAAAATTTAATTTAATTTAATTTTTTGTTAAATTTGTGGACTAAATCTGATTTCATAATTTATGTAATCAGATCATAAATTTTGTTATAATGTTTGATGCGTCGAAAAAGGACGCCTTCGGATGTCGATCGTTCCCTTGCGAGCACTATTAATCACGAGCCCAATCTCTCGTTTTATCCTTGGCAATCTTCAAGTAAATCTCCTTGGAAATCCGAAAATAACCTGCAAAAGTACACCGGAGGGGGGCTCCGGCGTAGAAGCTCCGACGCTCAAGTCAGATTCGATAGTAGGCGAAATCAAAGAGGAATTCCCCTGTGTATCTAGGGAAATTCCGGCGAATGTAATGAAGTTTCTCTTCAAATCAAATCAGTGTATAATTCTTAGGAAAAATACGTATTGTATGTAAAAGAAGTGTGTATTCTCATCAAACTTACCTGATAATGTAAAATAATTGGCTTATATACCTGGCCCCCTCTCCCCGGGAAAGAGGGGGACTTATTCTCCCTACATTCTTGGTCCACTCCCCAAAATCCGGTACCTCAACCCTGAAGACTTGGTTTTCGAGCATATCCTCCCCTATTCTCATGGGTTTGACCCGCTCATTTGACTTGGCCAAGAAAGAGGGACTATCCGTTCCATGTTTGGGTCGACTCCCTTCCGGGCCAAGAAATATTAACCTTTCTGAATATGGGCCAAAGGCCCACTAACCCTGCTTTCTCTCATTTCCCTACTCGAGCCCAGGGGTGTATTAATCCTGTTTCTTCGACATACCGATCTAATCATGACTATTATAATCTATCCCATTTCCACGTGTCGGTTCCTCAGAGAGCAACATATTTATCTACATCAACCACTCCCCCCTACTCTCTTAAAAGGAATAATTTTAGGAGAGTAGGAAAATAATAACCCTGAGACATATATTATGAAAATATTCCATTCTTTAAATATCCTTCGAAATATTCTTGATTTGATTCCCTTCGTAATAATTGCCCTAAAAAAGCCTCGGGACTTTTGCCCTTCCACACGCAATCCTTCCCTCGAAACACGTAGCCACGCGTACAGTCCAGAGCCAACATCAAGCCGCCCTTCTTCATTCACGCGCCTTTCGATTGGGAGGTATTTAATTCTTCTCGACCTTCCCCCCTCTCTCTCCTCTGCTTAATCATTTCAAAAACCCCTTTTTCCACCAAAAACCCTTCTTTCTTTCATTTCAAACTTATCTTGTTTCCATCTTCATTTCCACCTCTGCGATTCCAACTTCTTTGTGCACGTTCAGCGGCCGTTCCGTCATCACTTCTTAGAACCGACTTTACTCCAGGTATCTATTCCTCCCTTTCCTCTCTCATTTACAATATCCTCATGTCGTCCTCTTCAGACTCCATTTCCATGGAGAGTTCAACTTCCAACCCACTCCCCATATTTCCCGTAACCGAACGAGCTTTGAAGGATGAAATTTCTGGATCCTCCCTTCTTACTCCTGAGCGTGTTGCTGCTTTTCTTCGTTCAGGGATCTTCCCCGCAGATTATTCCGTTAGGGCTGCGCACAAAAGAGAGCGCCCTAATTTTCCAGGTCCTAATTCCTTAGCCTTTTGGGAGGCTCAATTAAAAGCGGGCCTCCGTTTTCCCATTCATCCTTATCTCTGTGAAATTTCCAGTTATCTCCGCATACCCTTGAACCAATTTACCCCCAATGCCATACGCGCAATGTTAGGCTTTTACATTCTGATGAGGGGAAACGGTGGGGAACCTTCAGCTCAACTCTTTCTAACCCAATATGTATGCAAGTTTTCGGACGGGTTCTTTTATGCTAGTGGTCGCACCTCCCGGACCGGCAAATTCATGGAGAAGCTCCATGAAGGGGTCCAGGATTGGAAAGACTACTATTTCTTTGTTACCAATCCTCTTCCTTGGGAATTTCCTCATGAGGGGTGGATCTATGAAAATCCTGGGGTGCCACGTCCTCCTCTTTCCGTCTGTTCCTCCTTAAACCTGGATGTGATGAACCGTTTAAACGATCATGTCTCTAATCATGGCTTTTTTTATGTAATGGGTATCTGTAAAAATCCTAGAGTCCTTTCTCATTTCGGTTTTGGTAGCCCTGATTATCCTTTAGGTCCCGATGATGGTAATACCATTTCTCCTTTCCTGGTATTGTACTCAAGATGTTAACCCATTGTATTTATTAATGCTGTTTCATGTTTCTCTGTACAGCTATGAGTTGGTTGACTCAGATTTCTCGTGATGCTGCCCCTCTCTCGATGGTTAATAGGTCTCCAGCGCCTGAAAGTTCCTCGAGGGCTCAAATTCCCCCTTCTCCAGTGGAACCTGCTACTGGATCTGTTGCTAAGCGTACCCGTTCTTCTACTAAAAAAGCCATAGTTTCTACGTTGCCTCCTGTCTCCGATGCTTCCAAGAAAAAGAAGTCCAAGACCAAATCCTCTCTGCCCAATGTCGCTTCTGATACTCCAGATGAGATGAACGTTGACCATCTCCTGGGTTTTATAGAGCGTTACACTCCGGCTCATGCTACTGAGGCCCTCAATGCTCTGTCCTTCGGTGAGCGAGTTGTGCATGCCGCTCACAGCTTTACCCAGGTATTCTCTTCGTGAAAATACATTCCTAAATAATTCAAATAAAGAAGAATATGCTTGTCTTACTTCTTTAGATGATCCATTATGTAGTTTGGTCTCCTATTTTCCAATGTGTCTGAACGAGCCCTTCAGTCCCTTCAGCTGGTAGATGACCTCCACAGCCAGGTAGAGTTGGAGAAAGTGAAGAGGGATATTCTCGAAGCAGAATTACATGACGCTAATCAGAGGTATAAAGTACTCCAAACGACACTTTCGGGGGAGATATCTTTATTGAAGAAGGAATTTGGCAAACGGGTGGAACAGCTGGAGGTTACTCTTCCTCAAGCTGGTATGAAATTGTGCATAGATTCCATGTTTACCTCTGCCGCAGGTCAAAAATTTCTAGGTACCCTGCATCAGGAGTGGCTGGAGGCTTTTCTTCAGAGTAGCAGCTTCTTGGGGGCGATGGGTGCATATATCCCTCATTTCATTGATCATGGATTTTCCAACGCTGTAGCGGAACATTCTGCTCCTGGGTTCAACGGTCAATATACTCGTGCCCTCCGGTTAGAAGAATTGGACACTCCCCCCAAGTTCCCTGGAGATGCTAAAGAAGACATCCATACCCCCTGGTGGTTACCTGGGATGAGGAAGGCGATCCTGGAGTTGAAAGATGCTGCCCTGAAATTGGATGATCTTGCACCTGCAAGGGATATGGCCTTTCCTGTCCATGTGGACAACCCAACTCCAGTGGCTACTGTGGCAGCGGGTGCTTTGATGGAGAAGGCGGAGGAAGGCGATTCCAGTGGACGAGCAGAGGAGGCAGGAGAAGGTTCTGAGGGGAAGAATGGTGTTCCCCTCTCTGCATGACTTTAATTCCTTGATAACACTTTGGTACTTGAAAACACTTTTTTATTTTGTTAAGGCCTCTAAGGCCCCTTTTGATATTTTCCGGAGACTCCACACTCCGAGGTTTTTCTGTGGAGGGCTTAGGCATGGTGCCTCAAGTCTTGAATATTCCTGCTTCTCTTTCGTTTGATATCGTACCTGCACATTTATTACTTGGCATGCATATATACATATACATCTCTATCTTTGTTATAAGGTGTGGTATCTGTTAGCATGTTTTCGACATTTTCTGGACACGTAAAGGCTCTAAAGCTCCTAGAGGAACCTTAACGAGGAGATAGGGTTTATATCCCTGCACTTACTTGGTGATTTGCTAACGTCTCTAGCCTTTCTCTTGACGCCAGAGTTTTTAGGGATTATCCTTCCTTTCCCCTAGGTCAGAATTCGTAGGGATTATACTCTCCCTTAAGTTGTTTATACTCGTGAGAGTTAGTTTATACTCGTAAGAGTTAGTTTATACTCGTAAGAGTTAGTTTATACTCGTAAGAGTTAGTTTATACTCGTGAGAGTTAGTTTATACTCGTAAGAGTTGGTTTATACTCGTAAGAGTTAGTTTATACTCGTAAGAGTTAGTTTATACTCGTAAGAGTTGGTTTATACTCGTAAGAGTTAGTTTATACTCGTGAGAGTTATTTTATACTCGTAAGAGTTGGTTTATACTCGTAAGAATTAGTTTATACTCGTAGGAGTTAGTTTATACTCGTGAGAGTTAGTTTATACTCGTAAGAGTTGGTTTATACTCGTAAGAGTTAGTTTATACTCGTAAGAGTTGGTTTATACTCGTAAGAGTTAGTTTATACTCGTAAGAGTTAGTTTATACTCGTAAGAGTTAGTTTATACTCGTAAGAGTTACTAGGGATTGAACTCTCCCTGAAGTTCAGAATGTTTAGGGATTATACTCTCCCAAAAGTTGTTTATACTCGTAAGAGTTGGTTTATACTCGTAAGAGTTTGTTTATACTCGTAAGAGTTTGTTTATACTCGTAAGAGTTTGTTTATACTCGTAAGAGTTTGTTTATACTCGTAAGAGTTCTGAGAGTCGCTAGGGATAGGGTTTGTCGACGAGTTAATCATGTCTTCCGCTACCGTACCCCTTACTCCCCCTAGCTTTAGAGGCTGTCGTGAATAGTAACTTTAGGAATTTTTCCTAGGTATTCTCTATTCGAGCATATATGAATTGGTGTGAATTTCTCTATCTTGCCATGTCTCTATCATGCTATATTTCAGTTTCCAAAACATATTCGTTATTTTAGCACTCATTACGCAGGCCTTCAACAGTTATCTTAATACGATATTAACATATGAGAAATATTTCATCATGAAATTAGCACATAAGAGTCATCTCATCACAATATTAACATGCATTTAGGGAAATTGCTGAAATTTTATCAAAACCGATGCTCTATTGATCGAAAACATTTATCAACATAGGCAAATAAGGGGAACCTATGCCGGCCTCATTAAAAACCTCTCTGTGGTAAAACCCCGAAGGGAAACCCACGTAGAGGGAAAAAGAGTGCCGGTGAAGCAATTATTCGAATAAGAAGTAAATGTTCGAAATTGTTCATAAAGAAAAAGGAAGTAGGGGAATAACACCTTCCTCAAACATAAAATCTCTTCAAGTGACACACGTTCCATGGCCTTAGTATCTCTTTCCCTGTCATGTCTTGGAGCTTGTATGCTCCGCCTTTTAGCACCTGTATTACCCTGTATGGACCTTCCCAGTTGGGTTCTAGCTTTCCTGTGTTTTTCAAAGCATCTGCTCTCCGAAGGACTAAGTCTCCCACTTTAAAGCAGCGAGGGATTACTCTGCGATCATAGGCTGCTTTGATCCGACTCTTGTACCTTTCTGCTTTTAATCTCACCATCTCCCTTTCTTCATCTATCTGATCCAGCGCTTCCCTCATCAACTCTTCATTTCTTTTTTCTTCAAAATAGGTGATCCGGTGCGATTTGAGTCTAGCTTCAGGGGGTATCACTGCTGCTGCTCCATATACTAGGTATAAGGGAGATTCGCCTGTAGCTGTCTTAGGGCTGGTTCTATAAGACCAGAGGACATTGTCTAACTCCTTCACCCATTTTCCTCCAACCTCTTCCAATCGCGTTCGAATACCATCCACTAGGATTCTGTTTGTAACCTCCACCTGCCCATTAGCTTGTGGATGAGCTACTGAAGTAAACCTCTGTGTGATATTCCACCTTTCGCACCACTTCCTTACTTTCTCTCCATTGAACTGCGTTCCATTGTCGGAAACCAGGATCCTGGGTATTCCAAACCTGCAACAAATATGTCTAGCAAGGAAAAGAATTACATTATCTTCTTCAATTTTGGCCAAAGGCACGGCCTCTACCCATTTACTAAAATAATCCACAGCTACGATCAGAAATTTCCTCCCTCCTGGTGCCAAGGGGAAGGGTCCCACCAGATCGATTCCCCATTTGGCGAAGGGAAAGGGTGAGTACATAGCCCCCATTTCTTCTGCAGGTATTCGTATCAGGGGTCCATTCTTCTGACACTTCTCGCATTTCTTCACATACTCTCTAGCATCTCTGATTATGTTGGGCCAGTAAAAACCTGCCCTAAATACCTTCTTCACCATGGTCTGGTACCCTTCATGGCTGGATGCGCAACCTTCATGGATGTCTTTGATCACTAGCTCTGCTTCTCTTCTCGAAAGACATTTCAAATATGGTTGAGTGAATGACCTCTTGTACAATTGACCTCCTAGGATGCAATACTTCCTTCTCCAAGCTTTTGCTTCTCTGGACATTGGGGCTGCTGGATCCCTGTTCAATTCTTCCCATATTTCTTTCCTCCAATCATCCCCTGTTGTTATCTCTCCGATCAAGGTTTCCGTAGCTACTTGATCTGCCACCAACAGGGTTATCTTTGCGTCTCCCTCGAATTCAGTGGAACTAGCCAGTTTAGACAATCCATCTGCTTTCATATTCTCTTCTCTTGGTACCTGTATCACTTCAAAAGTATGGAATTTATCTTTTAACTTCTTTACCTCCTCTAAGTAGGTGATCATTCTCTCATCCTTGGCGAGGTACTCCCCCCTGACCTGCTGTACTATCAGCTGTGAATCGGAGTATAGGGTGACCTTCTGTGCTCCCAACTCTGCAGCCATGCTCGCTCCTCTAATCAGGGCCTCATACTCTGCACCATTGTTTGAGGTTGAAAATCGGAATTTGACAGCCACCTGCAGTTCTTGACCCTCAGGGTCAATCAATAATATCCCTGCTCCACATCCCAAGGCGGATGCTGAGCCATCCACATATACCTTCCATCCTTGTTCTTCTTCCACTCTGGTAGACTCTTGAATAAAATCTGCTAGAGCTTGAGCCTTGATGGCTCTCCTTGGTTCATAATCTATATCATACTCCTGTAATTCCACTGCCCATCTGACCATTCTCCCTGATAAATCTGCTCTCCCTAATGTCTGCTTCAAAGGGAAATTAGTTCGCACCATAACTTTATAGGACAGGAAATAGGGGCGTAATCGCCTAGCCGTTACCACCACCGCCAGGGCTGCCTTCTCTACCTCTGAGTACCTCGTTTCCGCTCCTTGGATGACCTTGCTCACATAATATATGGGTTGCTGTGCGGAACCTTCCTCTTTCATCAGGGCGGTGCTCAGGGAGTGTTCCCCTACTGAAAGATATAAGAGCAATACATCTCCCTGAGAGGGCTTTGTCAACTTCGGAAGTTGTTCAAGGTGAAGCTTGAGTTCCTCGAAAGCTTTCTGACACTGGTCGTCCCATTCGAACTTCGACCCCTTCCTTAAGGTTCTGAAGAAGTGATGGCTCTTTTCTGCTGACCTTGATATGAACCTACTGAGAGCTGCGATCCTACCATTCAGGGTTTGCAATTCCTTCAAATTTCGAGGGGGTTGCATGTCGAGCACCGCCTTCACCTTAGCAGGGTTCACTTCTATCCCTCTCTGAGTCACCATATATCCCAGAAATTTCCCTGACCCTACTCCAAAAGAACATTTAGCAGGGTTTAATTTAATACCATTCTCTTGGATTACCTGAAATATCTCCTTCAAGTCGTCAATATGTCCCTCTGCCTTGACACTTTTAGCCAGCATATCATCCACGTAAACCTCCATGTTCCTGCCTATCTGCCCTCGGAACACCGAGTCCACCATTCTTTGATAGGTAGCTCCTGCATTTATCAGTCCAAAAGGCATACGTACATAACCGAAAGTACCACATGTCGCTATAAAGCATACCTTTGGTATATCGAGGGGGTTCAATTGGATTTGATGATACCCTTGATAAGCATCCATCATGCTGAGTAATTCAAACCCGGACGTGGCGTCCACCAGCTGATCAATTCTAGGCAGTGGATAGTGGTCTTTAGGGCACGCCTTGTTCAAGTCCCTGAAGTCAATGCACATCCTCCATTTGCCGGCTCCCTTAGACACCAGTACTGCATTCGAGAGCCACTCAGGGAACTGCACTCTCTTCACATGCCCTGCGTTCAACAATTTATCGATCTCCTCCTTTACAATGAGGTTCTTCTCTTTACCAAAGTTCCTCAACTTCTGCTTCACGGGCCTAGCCTTGGGATCCACATTCAAATGGTGCACAGCTATTTCTGGAGGGATACCCGTCATATCCGTCGCTGTGAATGCAAAGATGTCTGCATTTTGCTGGAGGGCAAGTATCATCTTTCCCTGGAGCTCAGGGTTCATATTCATACCTATCCTGGTTGTAAATCCCTCCTTTCCTGGGTAGAGCTCGATGCTCATTAGCTCCTCGTCTGCTTTAACTTTGGGTTGCTCTTGTACTAGCTCACCCACTTTCTGTCTCTTCAATTCAGGGTCTTCGCCCTTAAATCTCTCCATTCCCCTGAACATGGCCCTGTCTGCTATCTTGACCGATTCCACATAACACTTCCTTGCCTGATACTGATCACCACATATCTCTCCCACACCCCCCAAGGCAGGGAACTTCATCTTCATGTGGAAGGTGGAGATCACTGCCTGAAAAATATTCAAGCTTGGCCTTCCCATTACTACATTGTAGGAAGATGGGACATCTACAATCAGGAATTCTATTACTTGCACACGACGGTTAGGGGCAACTCCTAACCCTACTTGCAGCAACACTG
Source organism: Galeopsis tetrahit (assembly GCA_963675135.1). Classification (NCBI taxonomy): domain Eukaryota; kingdom Viridiplantae; phylum Streptophyta; class Magnoliopsida; order Lamiales; family Lamiaceae; genus Galeopsis; species Galeopsis tetrahit. The sequence continues at coordinate 35,412,424 of OY776127.1, forward strand.
AACCAAGGGGTTGAATAGCTCCCCCTGAAAATCCATAAAGAGCGGTTTCCACCGGTCTGAGCTTTATATTCAGGTCCATCTTCTTAAAGCACTCCAAAAACATGATGTCGGCAGAGCTTCCCGTGTCTACAAAAATTCTTGCTACATCGTATCCTGCTATATCCGTGGTAATGACCAATGCGTCATTATGAATTTCTCTGGGTTCCCCAGCGTCTTCTGGCCCAAAATGGATGTCTGGGCCCTCTGCCATCTTTCCCACCTCATGATGCTCTATATTCCTCTCATTCTTCAACGACCGAACGCTCTGCTTCCTCTGCCTAAAGGAATCCCCATCAGCAGGGCCTCCCATAATCATATGAATAGTTCCTCTCTTCTGGGGAGGGGGTGGTGGCTCCTCATTGCCCTTTCTTTGATCTCTTCTATCATCTTCCTGTTTCCCCTCGGGATCCTTTCGCTTTTGACCCCTGGGGCCTTATCTATCTCTGAAAATAAACTCTTTCAGGTGGCCTGCTTGAATCATCCTTTCTATCTCATCCTTCAGATGCCAACATTGGTTGGTATCGTGGCCATAATCGTTATGGAACCTGCAAAATTTGTTTGACTTAGGGTTTTGGGGACCTCTGCTCCTTGAGTAGGGGAATTTCATATCTGGGTGGTCCCCTGCCACTTCTAGGACTTCGGCTGGCTCCATCCTCAATGGGGTATATCTCTTCGCCCCCCTCCTTGGGTTCCAGGGTGCAACTTCCTCTCTTCTTACGCTTTCTAGCCTCCTGGAGCTTCGATGTCTCTCCGGACTTGGCCTCCTAAACGGAATCTCTTTCCTCCTTTCTCCATTATTCACTACGACCCTGGTCTCTAATCGTTTAGCTTTCCTTACCTCTTCCAGGGTAAGGTATTTCTCTGCTCTCCTCAACAATTCGTCAAAGGTCCGAACTGGCTTCTTGGCTAGAGATGTGAATAGATCCCCATCTCTTAGCCCGTTGGTGAGGGGCATTAGTTTTGACCTCTGAGGAGGCTGTAGGTACTTCGAGAGCTGCTTGGTTGAATCTTTTCAAGAAAGCCCGAAGACTCTCATTCTCCCCCTGTCGCATGTTAAACAAGGTGAGGGTGGCCCTAGGTTGCCTCCTAGCGCTGGCAAACTGGTGCAGGAATAGTTCGCTGAACTCCGACCATGAATGGATAGTATCTGGCCCTAACTGGGTGAACCATTGCTGCGCCGCTTTAGATAGGGTAGTCAGAAATACCCTGCACTTGACGCCCTCTCCGTATCGATGCAATAGGGCAGCATTCTCGAACCTCATCAAATGCTCGTACGGGTCCGTGGTGCCATCATATTCGAAATTTAAAGATTTAAAATTAGGAGGCAGTTCATCTTGTAAAATAGTGGATGAAAATTGATAACCAGTAACGTAAGAAGGTTTACTTACGTTATCAATCATATGCTTCTGCATATCTTTCATCTCCTTCCGCAAGACCTGTATCTGATCGCTGACGGCTCCCTGATACGTGTCGTCCATGCTTTCTCCCATCCCTGTCTCCAGAGTGGTATCCCCAAGGATCCTCTCCGTGTCCCTCCGAGGGGGTCTTTCCAAGATACTTCTCTCCGCCTGAGAAGGTACTTTTTCTTCTGGGTTCTGAGGGGGATCCTCATTCCTGGAAGGGATTGGAACAGAATCGATGACTTGTTCTGGGAGATTTTGTCTTGTACCCTTACGGGTGATTGGAACAGGTTCGGGAGGGCGAAGTCCTCGAGTAGCGATTATTCTTTCAACTGATTGCGCGATCATCTCATCTAGTTGATCTCGAGAGACAGTCAAGAGTTCCGGTTGAGTGTTAGGGTTATCCCTATTGATCCCGCTTCCTGAAGCTCCTGAGGTGCCTGGTGCATCTCCCTCCAGAGTGGGAGGGATATCCTCCGGTATATGATCTACGGGCTGTTTCCCTAGATTTCGGTTTGAGGGAAAACCTGGAGGGGGAATATCTTCTGGTGTATGGTCCACAGGTCGTTTCCCTAAATTTCGATTTGCGGGAAAACCTGGAGGAGGCGGAGGAAGAGGAGGAGGAGTGGAATCTCCTTTCTCCTTCGTCTGCTTCACTGGATCATGTCCTCCACCCATTTAAGTACGGAACTTTCTCACGCCTTAGCTTGAAATGTTCCCACAGACGGCGCCAGTTGATGCGTCGAAAAAGGACGCCTTCGGATGTCGATCGTTCCCTTGCGAGCACTATTAATCACGAGCCCAATCTCTCGTTTTATCCTTGGCAATCTTCAAGTAAATCTCCTTGGAAATCCGAAAATAACCTGCAAAAGTACACCGGAGGGGGGCTCCGGCGTAGAAGCTCCGACGCTCAAGTCAGATTCGATAGTAGGCGAAATCAAAGAGGAATTCCCCTGTGTATCTAGGGAAATTCCGGCGAATGTAATGAAGTTTCTCTTCAAATCAGTGTATAATTCTTAGGAAAAATACGTATTGTATGTAAAAGAAGTGTGTATTCTCATCAAACTTACCTGATAATGTAAAATAATTGGCTTATATACCTGGCCCCCTCTCCCCGGGAAAGAGGGGGACTTATTCTCCCTACATTCTTGGTCCACTCCCCAGAATCCGGTACCTCAACCCTGAAGACTTGGTTTTCGAGCATATCCTCCCCTATTCTCATGGGTTTGACCCGCTCATTTGACTTGGCCAAGAAAGAGGGACTATCCGTTCCATGTTTGGGTCGACTCCCTTCCGGGCCAAGAAATATTAACCTTTCTGAATATGGGCCAAAGGCCCACTAACCCTGCTTTCTCTCATTTCCCTACTCGAGCCCAGGGGTGTATTAATCCTGTTTCTTCGGCATACCGATCTAATCATGACTATTATAATCTATCTCATTTCCACGTGTCGGTTCCTCAGAGAGAAACATATTTATCTACATCAATGTTAATAAGACATTATAAATTATAATTAATTTAGCGTCAATAGTGACTTTGACAAATTTAAACATAAATATAGTCCATATATTACGGCTTAATTCCTAATTTAGCGTGTTAATTAAATCAAGTTGCTTAGCATTATTTAATTGAGATTGATTGTATGATTTTAGCTAGGTTAATTAGTCAATAAAGTAAATTTAATAATTCAAATTATCCTAAATTTAATTCAAATCTTAACAAATGTGTAAATTAATAAATAAGGGCCAACATTTATTTGCATTTAATGTGTTATTTAGGAAGAGAGTATATATATATATATAACGTATTATATTGTTGTTGCGTAAAAAATAATGTCTAAGGATACCGAATATTACCGTGTGGATAATGAGAATTACGGGCTTAAGTCGCCACTTCTCCGCAAGCGTTTTCATGAACAATCCTCCTTTAAGATCCGTAGAGACCTGCAAAAACACGCCGGAGGGGATTTCGGCGTGGAATCTCCGACGCTCAAGTCAAAATCGTTCTCAAGAGAATCAAAGAGGAATTTCCCTGTAATTCAAGGGAAACTCTCGCAAATATCTGAGTGTTTCTTGTATTTTCAGTGTGTTTTTTAGATAGTTCTTATGAATAATGTAAAAAGAGTAAACTCACTGTAAAAACGTAGTCAAAATGGTAGAACAAACCTGATTATATACCTTTCCTCATTTCGTGGGAGAGAGGGAGACTCCCTCTCCCTTTTTCTTCTCAACCGTTCTGCAAGACCCGGTCCTCTAGTGGACTCTTCCCACTTCTTCTCCTTGACTTCTTCTCGGACCTTATCTATCAAGAACGAATCCTAGTTCTTTCCCTCCTGGGCTAGAAACATTGGGCCCAAGAACAATTAAGCTGCAAGTGTGGGCCGGAAGCCCACTTACACCTACTTCCCTTCCTGGACTTAGGGGTGTATTAATCCCTTTCACTAAACCCTCATTCACCACAAAGTGGATTTAATTCATCTTATATCCACGTGTAGTCATCTCCAAAGACGACATATTTTGTCCGCATCAACTACTCCCCCCTACTCTCGTAAAAGGGTTAATAATTTTATGAGAGTAGGAAGAGAAAACAAGATGAATTAAGCGGAACATTTCCCTGCCCTGGTCATCCTTAATTCTCACATTTTCCAAGCATATTATTCTGAAACCATATCCCCTTTAATCTAATCGAATCTCGGGTCCAACATTTATCGCCATTTAAAGGATTCTCTAACCTTTAATAACTCCTTCGACTCTTCGCTCCTGCACAGCCTCGAAGCCCTCACCAATCTTTACTCTACGCGCCTGCAGCGGACAAGACATCCCGCCGCCGTTTTTCACTCACGCGCGTTCTCACTGGTCCTCGATAATACCCTCTCTCGATCTTTCCCCCGCTTTTGCTTAACCATCATAACTCTTCCAATTCAAAATTCCTCACATCTGTAAAACTCCTCATCTCCCATTATCGGCTCCTTTCAACTTCCATCTTCAACGTCTTCCTTTTGTTTACAGAACTCAACCACCTTCTTCGCACGTTCGTCGGTACGCCACTTATTTTCCAGAGGTGCTTTCACTCTCAGGTACCCATCTTCGTTTCTTTTAACTTCTTTCTTTTTCTTTTATTTTATCATCATGTCTTCTTCCTCCCACTCTCCGACGGAAGATGTTTCGAGAGAAACTTCCAACTCTTCTTCTAGTCGGATCCCTCGATTTCCCATAACCATACCAGCCCTAAGAAATAGAATATCCACCTCTTCTTCTCTTTCAGATGAGCGCTTGGCCTCCTTCATTCGGTCAGGCATGTTTCCTCCGGACTGCATAGTGAGAACCGCCCATTCGAAAGAACGCCCCAATTTCCCCGGCCCCCAAAGCTTAGCTTTCTAGGAAGCTCAATTGAAAGTCGGGCTGCGTTTTCCCATTAATCCCTATTTAGCTGAAATTTCCTCCTACGCTCGTATCCCTATTAATCAATTCACCCCCAACGCCATTAGGGCAATGTTAGGGTTTTATATCTTAATAAAGGGAAATGGGGGAGAACCTTCGGCCCAACTTTTCTTGACCCAATACGCCTGTAAACTTGCGGACGGATTCTTTTATGTAAGTGGTCGTGCTAACCGAACTGGGAAATTCATGGAGAAACTCCATGAAGGGGTTCAAGACTGGCGGGATTACTATTTCTTTGTTACCAATCCCTCCTCATGGGATTTCCCTCATGAAAAGTGGGTTTATGAGAATCCAGGGGTGCCCTGTCCTCCTCTTACCGCTTGTTCCCCTCTTAACTTGGCCGTGATGGAAAACCTGAATCAACACGTAGCTCTACACGAATATTTTGATGTAATGGGTATTTGTAAAAATCCTAGGGCTTTATCCCATTTCGGTTTTGGTCGTACAGATTACCCTTTAGGTCCAAATGACGGTAATATCATTTCTTTTTCTTCTGTGGCTACCTTCGAGATTTGAATCTCCCTGGTTTTTTATGTCTTTTATTTTTTGTTGCAGCTATGAGTTAGTTGTCCCAAATCTCACGAGATGCAGCTCCACTTTCCATGGTAACTAAGCCTTCTGCTCCAGAGAGTTCTACTAAAGCTCCTCCCCCTCCTTCGCCAATGAAGCCCTCAGTGGGGTCGGCTGCTAAGCATACCCGGTCCTCTACTGGGAAGGCTGCGTTCTCCTTGGGACTCCCCACTTCCGGTGCTTCCAAGAAGAAGAAAACTAGGGACAAGTCCTCCTTCACCCCCTCGGAGACCATTGATCTGGAAGCCCCAAGTGATATCAGCGTTGATCAGTTAACTGCTTTTGTGGAACGCCATACCCCCACTCCTGCTATAAAAGCTCTCAGTGCTCTGACCCTGGAGGAGAGGATAGTGCACACTGCTCATAGCTTTTCTCAAGTAAGTTTGTAATATGTATGTTATTTCATATGACTGATGAGGGGTAGAGCAGCTGTCCTAATTCTTTCTGTTACTCTTTATTGTTTATGTAGTTTGGTCTTCTCTATTCTGACGTATCCGAGCGAGCCCTCCGATCTCTTCAACTCCATGACGATCTCCAGAGCCAGATAGAGCTAGAGAAGGTGAAGAAGAAAATACTCGAGGGAGAGCATCAAGAAGCCACTTTGGGGAGGAAGGCAGCCATGGCTGAGAAGGTTCAGCTTTCCACGCAGAATCAGGCTTTGTCCGAGGAGGTTTCTTTACTCCGGGCCCAGATCGCCGAGCGGGATAGGGGGATCCAGCGCCTGGAGACGAAACTACCTCTGACTGGGGTGAAGCTTTGTATTGATTCCCTCTTTACATCCGCAGCGGGACAGACCTTTCTGGGCACATTGCATCGAGAATGGCTGGAGGCTTTCCTCAAAAGCACTAGTTTTCTAGGGGCAATGGGGGCATACATTCCACATTTCATTGATCACGGCTTCTCCAATGCTGTAGCCGAACACTCCGTTGCGGGGTTCGATGGTCACTACACTCGCGCCCTCCGCCTAGACGAACTGGCTACTCCCCCGAAGTTCCCGGGAGATCCCAAGGAGGACATCAACACTCCTTGGTGGTTGTCTGGTATGAGGAAGGCTGTTTCGGAGCTGAAGAGTGCTGCTTTAGAAGTGGAAGATTTGGTGCGGGTGAGCGATCCAGAATTTCCCATTCATGTAGCTAACCCTGATCCCCTGGCTACCGTGGCGGCTGGTGCCTCGGAGGAGAAGGAAGAGGGTGGGGGCTTTAGTGGAAGGCATTGGAGGGGTTGAAATTCCTCCCTCTTCATAACTCTATTTACTTTATTTTTTATAACAATATTCTGGTACTTTTAAAACACTTTCTTTTGTTATTTTCATGAGACTCCACACTCCTGTGTTTTTCTGTGGAGGGCCAGTGCATGGTGCCCTTGGTCTTGAATATCTCTTAACTTATGCTGCTTTATTTTACTCCTTCTTCTTATACCTGCATACTGTCTTACTGCATGCATATATATACATTGCTTTCTTTTCATGAGCATGTCAGGTATTATGTCTAAGATAATAAGCATGTCGTATGTTGCATGTTTAGCTTCTCTTAGCTATATTTCAATGCATATCTCTAATATCCTTCTAACGCATATAGGCGAGGCTTCGAATTTATGCATAGAGAATTCAGGCTTTAAAATAGAGAATTTTAAGCTTTTGTACTTACTTGGTGATTTGATGATGCTCGTAGGATCTCATCATTAGTCCTATTCCCCCCAGCCTTAGAGGTTATAGTGGATGAAGATTTTCGCCTTTGTAACTTTGAATTCTTCCCTTAGGATGAAATCCATTCTGAATATGTATTAGCTATTATAGGGACGTTCATTAGATCGGACCCCCTTATTCTCTCAAAATGAGGTTTATGTAAACCTTTGCACTTTCTTTAAGTGAAGTTCATTGGAACTCACTTGTTTTCAGGGTGAGGTTTGTATAAACCTTCGCATTTTCTCTAAGTGAAGTTCAGTGGACTTCACTTGTTTCTCAGGGTGAGGTTTGTATAAACCTTCGCATTTTCTCTAAGTGAAGTTCATTGGAACTCACTTGTTTCTCAGGGTGAGGTTTGTATAAACCTACGCATTTTCTCAAAGTGAGGTTCATCGGAACCTACTTATTTTCTCAGGGTGAGGTTTGTATAAACCTACGCATTTTCTCAAACTGAAGTTCATCGGAACCTACTTATTTTCTCAGGGTGAGGTTTGTATAAACCTACGCATTTTCTCAAAGTGAGGTTCATCGGAACCTACTTATTTTCTCAGGGTGAGGTTTGTATAAACCTACGCATTTTCTCAAAGTGAGGTTCATCAGAACCTACTTATTCTCTCAGGGTGAGGTTTGTATAAACCTACGCATTTTCTCAAAGTGAGGTTCATCGGAACCTACTTATTTTCTCAGGGTGAGGTTTGTATAAACCTACGCATTTTCTCAAAGTGGGGTTCATCGGAGCCTATTTATTTTCTCAGGGTGAGGTTTGTATAAACCTACGCATTTTCTCAAAGTGAAGTTCATCGGAACCTACTTATTTTCTCAGGATGAGGTTTGTATAAACCTAAGCATTTTCTCAAAGTGAGGTTCATCGGAGCCTACTTATTTTCTCAGGGTGAGGTTTGTATAAACCTACGCATTTTCTCAAAGTGAGGTTCATCGAAACCTACTTATTTTCTCCCATGTCTTAATATCAGCGCATATCAATCATCTCATCACAATATTAGCATATATTAATCATCTCATCACAATACTTCTTCAAAGATCTACGGAAACCACTGCCATTTCTCCAAAAGTAAAGCTTCATTGATCAAAAGTGTTCATCAACATAGGGGGAAACCTATGTCGGCCTCATTAAAAACCTCTCCGTGGTAAAACCCAAAGGGAAACCCACGTAGAGGGAAAAAGAGTGTCGGTGAAGCGATGTGTACAATTATTCGAATGGAAATGAATGTCAAAATTGTTCATAAAGAAAAAATAAGGGACTAACACATTTTCAAACATAAAACCTCTTAAGGTGGCACACATTCCATGGGCGTAGTATCTCCTTTCCCTCCATATCCTGGAGTTTATAAGCTCCTCCCTTCAACACTTGTATCACTTTGTAGGGACCTTCCTAATTAGCCTCCATCTTTCCTGTATTCCTCAAAGCATCGGCTCTCCGGAGGACTAAGTCTCCGACTCTAAAGGACCTGTGGATTACCCTACGATCATATGATGCCTTGATCCTGCTCTTGTATCTCTCTGCTTTCAACTTTGCTATCTCTCTCTCCTCCTCTACCAGGTCTAAGGCTTCTCTCATCAGCTCTTCATTTCTTTTCTCATCAAAATAGGTGATTCGATGCGATCCTAACCGGGCCTCCGGGGGTATTATTGTTGTTGCTCCGTACACCAATTGGAAGGGGGATTCCGCCGTAGCTGACTTAGGGCTAGTTCTGTAAGACTAGAGGACGTTGTCCAGCTCTTTCACCCATCCTCCTCCTATCTTTTGCAAGCGTGTTCGGATACCGTCCACTAGAATCCTGTTTGTGACCTCCACCTGCCCATTGGCTTGCGGGTGGGCTACTGAAGTGAATCTCTGTACAATGTTCCATATCCAACACAATTTTCTCACTTTCTCTCTATTGAATTGCGTTCTATTATCTGAAACTAGAACTCTCGGCACTCCAAACCTGCAGCAAATGTGTCTTGCTAGGAAATTGATCACATTATCCTCTTCTATCTTAGCCAAGGGTGCGGCTTCTACCCACTTGCTGAAGTAATCTACTGCTACGATTAAGAACTTCCTTCCTCCAGATGCCATGGGGAAGGGCCCCACTAAATCTATCCCCCATTTTGCAAAGGGGCAGGGCGAATACATAGCGCCCATCTCCTCCGCGGGTATCCGTATCAACGGTCCATTCTTTTGACATCTCTCACACTTCCTTACAAATTCTCTAGCATCTCTTATTACACTAGGCCAGTAGAAACCTGCCCTGAACACCTTTTTCACAATAGTCTTATAACCTTCGTGACTAGCTGCACAACCCTCATGGATATCCTTAATCACAAATTCCGCTTCCTGTTTTGAGAGACATTTCAAATAGGGTTGAGTAAAGGATCTTTTGTATAACTGATCCCCAAGGATATAGTATTTTAACCTCAAATCCTTGGTTTCCCGGGACGCTGGAGCCGCAGGATCTCTACTCAACTCTTCCCATATCTCTTTTCTCCAGTCGTCCCCTTCTGTTATCTCTCCGACTAAAGCCTCTGTTGCTAGCCGATCTGCAACTAACAGGGTTACCTTCCCTTAGCCCTCAAACTCGGTAGAGCTAGCCAGTTTGGACAACCCATCTGCCTTTGTGTTTTCTTCCCTCGGTATCTGGATTACTTCAAAAGCATGGAATTTATTCTTCAGGTTCCTCACTCGCTCCAAATATGCAATCATCTTTTCATCCTTGGCAAGGTATTCCCCCATTACTTGTTGCACCACCAACTGTGAATCTGAGTATAGAGTAACCTTTTGCGCTCCTAATTCTGCTGCCATGTTAGCCCCTCTAATCAGGGCCTCGTATTCTGCTCCGTTGTTAGAGGTTGAAAACCGGAACTTAACTGCAACTTGTATCTCCTGACCCTCAGGGTCTACCAGCTCTATCCATGCCCCACATCCAAGTGCCGATGCCGAGCCATCCACGTATACTTTCCAGCCTTCCATCTCCTCGGCTCCGGTGGATTCTTGGATAAAGTCTGTCAAGGCCTGAGCTTTAATAGCCCTTCTGGGCTCATAATCAACATCATACTCATGTAACTCAACAGCCCATTTGACCATTCTTCCAAACAAGTCTGCTCTTCCCAGTACCTGCTTCAGGGGATAATTAGTCCGCACAATAATTTTATAAGACAGGAAATATGGGCGTAATCGCCTAGCTGTCACTACCACCGCCAGGGCCGCCTTTTCTACCTCTGAATATCTGACCTATGCTCCTTGGATTACCTTACTCACGTAGTATATGGGCTGCTGTGTGGAGCCCTCTTCTTTCATCAACGCTGTGCTTAAGGAATGTTCCCCCACTGAGAGGTATAAATATAGTGTATCTCCCTGAGAGGGTTTTGTCAGCTTTGGGAGTTATTCCAGGTGACGTTTAAGTTCCTCAAAGGCTCTTTGGCATTGCTCATCCCATTAAAATTTCGAACCCTTCCTCAGTGTCTTGAAGAAATGGTGGCTTTTCTCTGCCGATCTCGCTATGAATCTGCTCAGGGCTGCTATCCTCCCGTTCAGGGTCTGTAGTTCTTTCAGGTTTCGAGGGGGCTGCATGTCGAGTACGGCTTTCACCTTTGCAGGGTTGACCTCTATTCCCCTCTGAGTCACCATGTATCCTAAGAATTTTCCTGACCTTACTCCAAAAGAGCATTTAGCTGGGTTCAGCTTAATGCCATTACTCTTGACTACCTGGAATATCTCCTCCAGATCTTTTATGTGTTCCTCTGCCTTAGTGCTTTTGGCCAACATGTCATCCACATAGATTTCCATGTTCCTACCAATTTGTTCTCGAAATACTGAGTCTACCATTCTCTGGTAGGTGGCTCCTGCATTTATTAGTCCGAAGGGCATACGTATATAACCAAAGGTACCACACGTTGCAATAAAACATACCTTCGGGATATTAAGGGGATTCAACTGAAGTTGATGGTATCCCTGATATGCATCCATCATGCTAAGCAACTTGAATCCTGATGTCGCATCTACCAATTGATCGATTCTGGGCAGGGGGTAATGGTCTTTGGGGCATGCTTTGTTCAAATCTCTGAAGTCAATGCACATTCTCCATTTGCCGGCTCCCTTAGACACCAACACTGCGTTTGAGAGCCCTTCGGGGGAATTGCACCTTCTTTACATGTCTTGCACTCAACAATTTATCAATCTCTTCTTTCACAATAAGATTCTTTTCTTTACCAAAATTTCTTAGTTTTTGCTTTACTGGCTTCGCCCTGGGATCTACATTGAGGTGGTGTATTGCTATCTCTGGAGGTTTACCCGTCATATCCATTGGGGCGAAGGCAAATATGTCTGCATTCTTTCGAAGAGTGGCTATCATTCTCTCTTTAAGTTCTGGGTCCATCTGGGTACCAATTCTGGTTACGAATCCTTCTTTTCCCGTGTAGAGCTCAATATTCATCAATTCCTCATCTGCTTTAATTTTGGGCTGCTCCCCCGCCAATTCACCTACTCTTTGTTTTTTCAATTCAGGGTCTTCACCCTTAAACCTTTCCAATCCTCGGAACATAGCCTTATCTGCTATCTTCACTGATTCTACATAGCACTTCCTTGCTTGATATTGATCTCCACATATCCCTCCCACTCCTCCCGAGGCGGGAAATTTCATCTTCATGTGGAAGGTGGAAATTACTGCCTGAAAAATGTTCAAGTTCGGTCTTCCCATCACCACATTGTATGAGGATGAGACATCTACTATCAAGAACTCTATCACCTGTACGCGTCTGTTAGGGGCAGTCCCTAGCCCTACTTGTAATAACGCCGAACCAAGGGGTTGGATTGCACCCCCTGAGAATCCATAAAGGGCAGTTTCCACTAGCCTGAGTTTTATATTCAACTCCATCTTTTTGAAGCACTCCAGGAACATGATGTCCGCAGAACTTCCCGTATCCACAAAAATTCTTGCCACGTCATACCCAGCAATGTCTGTGGTGATGACTAGAGCGTCATTATGCGTTTCCCTTGGCTCTCCCGCGTCTTCCGGTCCGAAATGAATGTCAGGGACCACTGTCATCTTCCCTATCTCTCTGTTCTCCACGTTCCTCTCAATCTTCAATGATCTAACACTCTGTTTCCTCTGTCTGAAGGAGTCTCCGTCAGTAGGGCCTCCCATTATCATATGGATAGTTCCCCTCTTCTGGGGAGGAGGGGGTTGGTCCTCCGTATCCTTCCTCTGTTCTCATCTGGTTTTCCCTCTGGGTCCTTCCTCTTTTGCCTCCGAGGGCCCTGTCTATCCCTGAATGTGAACTCTTTAAGATGACCTGCTTGGATCATTCGTTCTATCTCATCCTTCAAGTGCCAGCACTGATGTGTATCATGGCCGTAATCATTGTGGAACCGGCAGAACTTATCAGATTTAGGGTTTTGAGGACCCCTGTTTCTGGAATAGGGAAACTTCATGTTGGGGTGATTCCCTGCTTCTTCTAGGACTTCTGCTGGCTCTATTCTCAGAGGGGTATATTTCTCGAACCTTCCCCTGGGACCCGAGCGCGTTGCTTCCTCTTCCTTCATGCTTCTAGTGCTTCTTGAACTTCTATATCTTTTAGGACTAGGCCTCCTAGGTATGATTTCTCTTCTTCGCTCTCCATTTCTTCCCATTGGTTTAGTTTCGGAGCGTTTGGCCTTTCGTACCTCCTCCAGGGTGAGATATTTCTCGGCTCTCCTTAGTAGCTCATCGAAGGTCTGTACTGGTTTCTTAGCCAGGGAGGTGAAAAGGTCTTCGTCCTTCAACCCGTTGGTAAGGGCATTGATTTTTACTTCAGAAGAGGCCGTAGGCACTTCCAGGGCTGCTTGGTTGAATCTTTTTAGAAAATCTCGGAGGCTTTCATTATCTCTCTGTCTCAAGTTGAACAGGGTAAGGGTAGCCCTAGGCTGTCTCCTAGCACTAGAGAATTAGTGTAAGAACAATTCGCTAAACTTGGACCAAGAGTGAATGGTGTCGGGTCCCAATTGGGTGAACCATTGTTGTGCTGCTTTGGATATAGTGGTTAAGAAGACTCTGCATTTGACACCCTCTCCATAGCGATGCAACAGAGCAGCATTTTCAAACCTCACCAAGTGCTCGTAGGGATCCGCCGCGCCATCATATTCAAAGTTCAGGGATTTGAAATTAGAGGGCAATTCATCTTGCAAGATATTCGAAGTAAACTGATAACCAGTAATATAAGGAGATTTACTTACGTTGTCAACCATTTGTTTCCTCATGTCTCTCATTTCTTTCCGAATGGCTTGTATTTGATTGCTGACTGCTCCTTGATAAGTGTCATCCGTACTCTCTCCAGTCTCCGTGTCCAGAGTTCTTTCAGGGATTGCCTCTGTATTCCTCCTGGGGGTTCTGTTAGGGACACTTCTTTCTGCTTGAGAGGGTACTTTATCTTCTTGGTCTCGAGGGACTCCCTCATTTTTAGAAGGGGCTAGAGAGGAGTCAATCATGCGCTCTGGGTTCTTCTGCGTCACCTTCCTATCCATCGGTAGAGCTGTGTCAGAGGTATGGATTCCTCGGGCAGCGATCATTCTCTCTACAGCCTGGGCGATCATGGCATTTAACTAATCCTGAGAAACGGTGAGGAGCTCCGGCTGGGTATTGGAGGGAGGTGGATCCTTGTGCATCCCACTCCCGGAGGCTCCAGAGATACCGGTCGTATTCCCCTCGAGTACAGGAGGGTTATCCTCCGGTACAGTGTTTGAGGGTTGTTTCCCCAGGTTCCAGTTTTAGGGAAAACTCGGGGGAGGCGGAGGCAAGGGAGGGGGAGTGATATCTCCTCTCTCCTTAGTGTGCTTCATCAGATCCTGTTCTCCGCCCATTTCGTATGGAACTTTCTCACTTCTTAGCTCGAAAAGTTTCCACAGACGGCGCCAGTTGTTGCGTCAAAAATAACGTCTAAGGATACCGAATATTCCCGTGTGGATAATGAGAATTACGGGCTTAAGTCGTCACTTCTCCGCAAGCGTTTTCATGAACAATCCTCCTTTAAGATCCGTAGAGACCTGCAAAAACACGCCGGAGGGGATTCCGGCGTGGAATCTCCGACGCTCAAGTCAGAATCGTTCTCAAGAGAATCAAAGAGGAATTTCCCTGTAATTCAAGGGAAACTCTCGCAAATATCTGGGTGTTTCTTGTATTTTCAGTGTGTTTTTTAGATAGTTCTTATGAATAATGTAAAAAGAGTAAACTCACTGTAAAAACGTAGTCAAAATGGTAGAACAAACCTGATTATATACCTTTCCTCATTTCGTGGGAGAGAGGGAGACTCCCTCTCCCTTTTTCTTCTCAACCGTTCCGCAAGACCCGGTCCTCTAGTAGACTCTTCCCACTTCTTCTCCTTGACTTCTTCTCAGACCTTATCTATCAAGAACGAATCCTAGTTCTTTCCCTCCTGGGCTAGAAACATTGGGCCCAAGAACAATTAAGCTGCAGGTGTGGGCCGGAAGCCCACTTACACCTACTTCCCTTCCTGGACTTAGGGGTGTATTAATCCCTTTCACTAAACCCTCATTCACCACAAAGCGGATTTAAATCATCTTATATCCACGTGTCGTCATCTCCAAAGATGACATATTTTGTCCGCATCAATTGTATTTTATATTTGTTTCTTAAATATTTAATCATAAATCAAGATTAATTTGTACGTGAATATCTATTATATTGAATTGAAAATGCTCTATTGCATTATTTGAAATTAACTAATAAATGTAATTAAAACCGTATCGTAAATTGTGCTCATTTATTATTTAATTAAGAGAAGTACATAATTTTGGATTAATTTTATTTTTATATTTCAAATTATTCTAAGTGATGTGCCAAAATTTGCACGAGAGGATTGCGTATCATCGGGATTAAATGTCCTACTCTTCGAACACGTATGATCACTCCAAGTATGTTGCCTTCATTCGAAATCTTCAAGAACCTGCAAAGAGCACGCCGGAGGGAGGTCCGGCGTGGACACTCCGATGCCTAAGTCAGTATAGGGCTTATAAAAATCTCCCAAGGATCTCGAGATCCTTGATATATCAAATCAGTTCTCAAAGAACATTAAAAAGGTCTTTTTCGTTTTATATATCAAGTTTGTAATATAAGAATGTCTCACCTGGAAATCTCCTCGAATTTACCTATTTATAGAGATACTTTCTGGAGAGGAAGTCAAGCCTTCCTCTTATTTACCTATTTACCTATTTTAGCCAAAGTCTTAGCGAACCGACTTTCAAAGGTCATACACCTGGTTGTATCGGAAAATCAAAGCGCATTTGTGGGAGGTAAATAAATTTTAGACAGCATCCTAGTGCTGAATGAATCTGTGGATTTCCTGAAGCGGGAGGGGATAGAAGGCATATTTTTTAAAGCGGACTTCGAAAAGGCATATGACTCGGTGCTATGGGAATATCTGGATGAGATTAAAGGTGGTATGGGATTTCATTGGAAATGGAGAAAGTGGATCAGAGGGTGTATACAATCAGCGTCCATGTCGATTTTGGTGAATGGAAGCCCATCTGGAGAGTTTCAGTTACAAAAAGGATTGAGACAAGGTGACCCTTTGTCACCTTTCTTATTTTTGCTGGCAGCAGAAGGACTGAGTTGCCTCATGGCCAAGGCGGTACAAGAAAAAAAAATTGCGGGTTTGAGGATTGGTTACAAGGAGGTAGAAGTAAGTCATCTGCAGTTTTGCGGATGACACAGTGATAATGGGGGCAGCATCAAATGAAAATGTGATAACAATGAAAGGGATTCTACGGTTGTTTGAGATCTCATCGGGTCTAAAGGTGAATTTTAATAAAAGTTCATTGCATGGAGTGGGTATCAGCGAGCATAGGCTGGCAAATCTGGCGAAGATATTAGGCTGTAAAACTGGTACTATGCCATTTAATTATTTGGGTTTACCAATTGGAGCCAACTTTAGAAAGAAAGAGGTGTGGAAGCCACTTCTTGAGCGGTTCCGTTGAAGATTATCGGGATGGAATAAGCAAAACTTGTCTTTTGGAGGGAGAATCACGCTCATCAATTCTGTTCTTTCTGCTTTACCCTTGTACTACATTTCATTTTTTAAAGCCCCTATGTGCGTTATCAATGTTGTGATAAAGTTTCAAAGGGACTTTCTTTGGGGGAGTCATAATAACAATAGAAAAATAGCATGGGTGAGTTGGGGGGATATATGTCAAAGTAAAGAATTGGGAGGTCTAGGTATTAGAGATATTAAATTGTTTAACATGTCTTTATTGTTCAAATGGGTGTGGAGAATAATAACAGAGGAAAAATCTTTGTGGGTAGATATTCTTAAATCTAGATATGGGGATCATTTGTTATGAGTAGTCAATAGCAGGGTGTATAGGAATGGATCATACTGGTGGAGAGATTTGAACAATCTAGTTAATAATTTTGAGGGGTGCTTGTTTTTCAATAACATTGAGTTCTCACTAGGCGATGGTTCGAGAGACAAATTTTGGGACGATCCTTGGGTCGACAAAGCGAAATGCCTTAAAGATAAATTTAGAAATCTTTACTACCTGTCTAATAATAAAGAAAGTCGTGTGAGTGATTTATACAATTGGGGCAGTAGTTGTTGGGTCTTTGGATGGAGTAGATTACTTAACTCAGTGGAATTTGAGGAACTCTTGGATTTGTGGAATTTGTTATGCAGGGTTGAAATCAAGAATAATTCAAAAGATTCATGCTCATGGAAGGGAAGCATAGATAAGAAATTCAAGACTAGAGAGATGTATCTACTGTTGGCGGATAGGGAATCAAGAGGAGCAAATATGGTTGGAACAGGGTCCAAAATATGGTGGAAGGCGATTCCAACAAAGGTGTCGATTCATTCTTGGAGAGTGGTCCGCGGGAGATTAGCAACGAAAGATAATCTATACAAACGTGGGATTTTGGTGAACGATGGTGATGTCTCTTGTCCCATTTGTTCTTCGTCAGCGGAATCTATTCAACATGTATTCTTCTCTTGTCCAGGAGCTCTCAATATATGGTCGTTTATCAGTTCATGGCTGGGGTGTTCATTAGTATATTCACCTATTCCAACGGCACACTTCAATGAATTTACGGCATTCGGCGCAGGTAGGAGAGGGAGGAAAATTTACTCATTGATCTGGCAATGTGTGATTTGGAAAATGTGGAAGATGAGAAACATGTGGATATTCAAGGGTGTCCAGCCGTCAATCTTAAAGTGTATCAAAGGAATAATATATTGCTCGTGGAGATGGTTGAGGGTATGCTTCCCATCATCTTTCTGCTACTCTACCCACGACTGGGAGACTGCTCCATCAATGTGTTTTCCATCAAAGCTGCAGTAAAGTAGTTTAAGTATTGAGTTTTTGTGTATAAGCAGATGAGCTCAACTGCTGTCCATTATACTTCCTAGGAAACTATGTACCAACTTCTATTTTTTGGGTACTACATGTACTCCTACAATAAAGTACCATCATTACTGTCCAAAAAAAAAACAAATGTGGAAATAAATAAATACGGGTCAACATTTATTGGCATTTAATGTGTTATTTAGGAGGAGTATATATTGAACCAAGAAATAAGGATATTAGTTTTTTTTTTTTGACAATACAAACAAGGATAAAAAACATTCTCTCATCAACGAGAGGGCTCACAAATCAGATCCTTGTAATATTGTGGACAATCATCTTCATTCCAATCTTGAGGATATGAAGTGGTTATAGAGCTTTTGGTCAACTCATGTGCTATCCGGTTTCTCTCTCGCATGATATATTTGCAATCCGGAATCCTTTCTCTTTGAAGCATAAGCTGAATGTTGTTAACTATTATTGCCTCAGATACTCCAACTTGTGCTGTTCCAACAATAGTCTTAATTGCATCAAGAGAATCAGAGCATACCCGATTTATTTTAATCCCAAGCTGACTGCATTTTCCAATACCAATTTCCATAGCTTTTAATTCGGCTGCACACACAGTACCTGGATTGACAATACGTCGTGCTCCTACCAACCGAATTTTCTTACGATCACCCACCACCACAAATCCAATAGCATATAATTTTCTAGCATCATTGAAGGCCGCATCCGTGAATAGTATATTACCATCTTCTTCAGGATATATGCCATCATTTAAACGTTCAGCGCCGTCTCCATCTGTATTGCCACCACTCTTAATAGCAATGAAGTCCTGCCAATATGAGACTGCCCAATTCACATTAAATCCAATATTACAATTCACAACTGGTTGGAATTGCTTCTCCTTATGCACATGGTTGCATCTTTCAATCCATATCGCCCAAGCAATCATTATAATCAAAGACATTTGCTCCTGTTCCATGTTATTAGCACACCAATAAATAAAATCAAAGCATTCATACCTGGTTGCAATGCTAATATCTGACCACAGGCCCTGTGTTTTCCAAGTGTTTTTAGCAAAAGGGCATCTAAATATACAATGCATAGAGTCTGCCCAATGATATCCACAACACTTGCAAATAGGACTGATTGGCACATGGTTCATGTTTAGATTTCCTTCAGAAGCTATAAGGTTCCGCATCAATTTCCAGCAAAAAATTCTCACTTTTGGTGGCACTTGCATCTTCCATATCATGCTAAAGACCCGTGCATTAAATACTACATTTGATGGTCCTGGTGCTGCAATCTTGTCACCATTTGTTTCTTGAGATTGAGCCAATTTGTATCCTGATGCCACCGTATAACAACCTGTCGATGACACTGGCCAGAACAGGTGGTCCTGTCCTCCATTACCAATGATTGAAGTGTTAAGGATATTATCTGCTTCATAAGGTAGAAAGGCTTGTCTTATTAGTTGTTCATTCCATCCTCCTTCCTCTGATAAAAACCTATTAACATCCGAAGCACTGGCAATTCTGGACCTAATCTGACCCTCTTTTAACCCACAAACCCATCTATCTTTAAAAATGTGAATGCCAAGGCCATTACCAACCTTCCATCTTGCTCCTGCATCTACCAAATCTTTACTCCATAATAAAGATCTCCATACAAATGATGGATTAGAGCCCAGTTCCAAATCTGCTAGTCTGGCTTTCTTGATGTATTTAGCCTGAAAAATCTTACCCAAAAGAGAATGTTGTTGTGTGAATATTCTCCACAATTGTTTGGCTAGTAATGCTTTGTTAAAAAGCACCAAACTTCGAAAACCCAAACCCCCTTCATCTTTAGGCTTACAAAGATCAGACAATTTTTTCCAATGTTTCTTTTTTGCTATTTCAGAATCACCCCACCAAAAGCCTGCAATAATTCTTTCAATGTCTGCACAGATTGCCACTGGAATCCTAAAACATGACATTGCATATGAGGGCATGGCTTGCAACACTGCTTTAATTAACACCTCCTTACCTCCATCAGAAAAATATTTATGATGCCAAGATAACACCTTCTTTCTGACCCTATCCGTCAAGTAACCAAACTTAAGCTTCTTCGCTTTGGGGATGATAGCTGGGAGACCAAGATATAAGTCATGTCCACGAGAGTCTCTGATACCCAAAATCAATTTTGATTGATCAACATTAGCTTGGCAGGTGCAAGGACTGAATGTAATAGAGGATTTCTCCCTATTCACCAGCTGGCCTGAAGCCTTCTCATATACGTAAATACAATTAGCCAAGCAGTGAGTCTCTTCCTTTGTTGCTTTGAAAAAGAGAATACTATCATCAGCAAAAAAGAGGTGAGACAAAGAGGGAGCTTCTCTTGCTAATTTGAATCCTGACACCATCTTTGAATCAATGGCAGAAGAAATAATTGATGAGAACACATGTGCACATAATACAGACATGTATGGGGATAGAGGATCTCCTTGTCGAATACCTCTTGTAGGAATGAAGGACTGAGAAAGCGAACCATTAATTTTAATGGAGTAGGTGACCGTAGAAATGCACTCCCAAATAAGATGAATCCATTTTGGTGGAAAATCCATTGCTTGGAGTACTTTCAACAAAAAGCTCCACTCAATTCTGTCATAAGCTTTAGTCATGTCCAATTTCAAAGCTGCAAAACCTGTCCTACTCTTTGAAGATTTTAAGAAATGCATTCCTTCATAGGCCAAAAGAATATTGTCTGTAATAATACGACCTGGCACAAAAGCACTTTGATGTTGATCAACCAACTCACCCAAAACACACTTAAGCCTATTTGTCATGGCTCTAGCAAGAATCCGATAACAAACATTGCATAGACTAATAGGTCTATAATGCTGAGGTAGAGATGGACTTCCAATTTTTGGTACAAGTGCTATAATTGTATTGTTCCAGCTTTTTAGTGATCCATTGCCATTAAGAACATTAAGCACAGCCATTGTTACATCTTCACCTATAGTTTCCCAATTATCTTGATAGAAAGAGGCTGGAAAGCCATCAGGACCTGGTGCTTTCCAAGGGGACAAATCCCTAACAGCCTTGAGCACATCATGTTTAGAAAAAGGCATATCCAATGCATTGGATTTTTCTCTTGTCATCTTAACATTTAGAAATTGAGTTGCTCTACAAATTTCCTCATCAGATGGACTGTTTGAGATAAAGAGCTCCTGAAAATAGCTTAAGAAAGCTTTCTCAATTTGTGCTTCCGAGAGAAGCCATTCACCTTTTGTATCTTGTATTTTCCTGATTTGATTCATCTTAAATCGACCATTTGCTCTTGAGTGAAAGAATTTAGTGTTCCTATCACCCTCTCGGAGCCAAGAGATCCTAGATCTTTGTTTCCAAAAACACTCCTCTTGAGACAACAGCTTTGCTAACTCATCCTCTAACATCCCAACCTTCTGCATATCCGGCATACATTCATCTTCATCCAAAATTCTATTAATGTTGCTTTGAGTTTGCTTAATTCTGAATTCCAAAGTGCCACCCTTCTTTTTTGCCCATTTCGAAATCTCTCTTCCACATCTTTCCAATACTTCATTCAAAGGCTTCTCAGCATTCTTATTTTTCCAAGCAGTGGTAATTATCTTCTTAAAGCCATCTTCTTTCATCCAATAATTTTCAAACTTGAAATGCTTAGTATCCCTTCTCTTCCATACTCTTGGTTGTTGCACTTCAAATTCAATCATTATTGGCCTATGATCAGATCCCATAAATTGCAAACTAGAGGCTTCAAAATAATTACACATATCCATCCATTCTCTATTTGCAAGGAATCTGTCCAGTTTTTCCTTAATGTATTGCTGCCCACTTCTTCTATTGTGCCAAGTGAATTTTGAGCCAAGCATTTTAAGACATGTAAGATCATTATACTGTATTGCTTCTTGGAATTGGGCCATATTATCATCCTTCTTACAATTACCCCCCATCTTTTCATTAGTATAAAGAACTTCATTAAAATCACCACCAACAAACCATGGAATCGGGAGAGTTGGTAGATAATTTTTAAGTCTTTTTAGCAATTTCCATGATGTTAATCT
The DNA here is from genome assembly GCA_963675135.1 of Galeopsis tetrahit. Taxonomy (NCBI): domain Eukaryota; kingdom Viridiplantae; phylum Streptophyta; class Magnoliopsida; order Lamiales; family Lamiaceae; genus Galeopsis; species Galeopsis tetrahit. The sequence continues at coordinate 35,433,970 of OY776127.1, forward strand.
TTGGTGGGATATTGGATGTCCATAAAACCCAGTGAATCTCCAACTATTTGTCAATCCATAAATCAAACAATCTACATGCCCCTTAGAATACGATAAAACAGAAATTGTTATTTCATTCCACAAAATGACCAAGCCACCAGCTCTACCAGATGAGCTAACACAGAAAACATTCTGAAACCTTAGACGAACCCTAATAACATTTGCAAAAGAAGTGGTACATTTTGCTTCTGAAATAAAAAGTAAACACGGACGATACAAAGCAACCAACCTACTAAGCCTACTGAACGCACGCGGACTACATATACCCCGTGCGTTCCAACCCAAAAGCTTCATTCCCTCCGGCGGGGTTGAGTTACCTCAACCTCCGCCACCACCCCCAGAATTGAAATTTCCGACCCATAGGTTTCAATCATGCTTCTAGCTTTTTTAAGAAAAAAGAGGCCATCAATTTCATTACGAACCGTCTCCGCCCTTACAAAATCAGCCAAGTCTCCAGAATGATCCTTCCATAGACGTTTCTTCCCAGCTTGCATGTTCCCAGGAATGGAAAAACTCGTCACATCATCCTGCCCTTGCTCGCCATCTTTATTCTGTTCATCCTCCTCCCAAGCATTTTGACCAATCTCTTCTCTAAGAGGGACATATGGTTGTTCACCTTCATGTATTATCTCCACAAAATCATTAAAATCAAAAGACTTGAAATCACGCCCCACATGATGAATAACACGATAATCCTTCCCATTATCATTTTCTTTTCCCCACAATGATTCAATAGCCATTCTATGCTCAAATCCAGCAGGTATAGTAAAATTAAGAGGTTGTAGAATCAAACCTGTCCTTGGGTCCATTCTTCCTTTCCCACTTTGAACAGCTCTCTCCCCTTCTTCCCTTCGTGCCATCAAGTCCTGAAAGTTAAAAACAACTTCCCTATCATTTTGCTTGGTTTGAACATCATCATTCAGATTCCATTGAGCACCCATCACCTCTTGCTCAGCTATTTGCCACATTTCGTTTACCCCTTCATCCACCATTACAACTTTCCCTTTTGTCTTTCTTCTTTTTTCAGACTCCTCACTTGCACTTTTCTCCAGATGAATCGGCTGTTTGTCCCTCGCCTCCCTTCTGCTATTAGGAGAGTTATTGATATTTACCTCCATAGTGTTAGTCCCTTGTAGGCCCAAAAGCCTAAAAAATTGTTGCATGTCCTCCTTTGTTGGTTTTTTTTGCTTATCCGCCTTCAGCCACTCCGGAAAAAATGTATGGTTGTTAATCCAAGCTTCTTCCCTATCTTTTACCCTGCTACACCCCCTAACAGAATGAGTGATGTGACCACAAAAGACACAAAAGTCATAAATTCTCTCATAACGAAAATAAATGAAGATCGTGGTGTTTTGTATAGTGAAATTAGTAAAACGGCATAAAGGAGCCTCCGTATCCAGCAAAATACGAACTCTAAGCGATTCTCCCCACGCCACTGCTCCCTCCTTAGCATCGACTTTGATAACATCACCAAGCACACACCCCACTCTTTCTCCAGTCGTCTTTATCATTGCATGTGCTGGCAGACCATGAATCTGGACCCAAATAGGCACACGATCCATCTTAATGTTGTCAAAACACTCTGATCCATCTAGTTGTTTCAACACCATCATCGATCTCCTCAGGTTCCATGGTTGCATGTCAAGGATGTCCTGCATCTCCGCCTTCTTTTTTAAGTCGATGACATAGAGTCCATCCCCAACCAAAGTGACAGTGATGTCCGACACAATGTTCCAGCTGGATATGAGCAGCCTTTTTAACTCAGTGATATTGAAAAACCTCCTAGACACAAATTTCAGAGCCACCGAAGATGGTGGAATGATCAGCTCATTTGCCTGGACAGAAGTGTTAGAGCTTTCTTTTTCAGAAATAGAGCATGCACTCATTTGTTTTTGAACCACATCCATTTTTTTAGAAGAAGATGAACAGTCGTATAGAAGAAGAAATAGAAAGATGTGTGTCATACCATTTGCCCTCTTTCCTGAATTTATAGGCAAAAATTGGAGATAGAAACCATGGATGAACTCTAAAACCATTGGCCAGTTTGAACACCACAAATCCAATCCAGATTTTTTAACCCAAATTGTCTCCATATTTTGCCAAAACCAAGAAGGCCCGAGAGTAGAAAACCCTAAACGATGCTTGAAGTGAAAAACACGGCCAGTATGTGAGCAAGTGAGAATCACTCTCCTTCTGTTTTTTAGTTTACCAATATCAATGCAATGATGAGCCGAATTTTGCTATACCCAAGACAATCTTAAAAAAAAAACACTCCGAATGTTTTGCCTAGGCCAACACTCAATAAATGAGGAATTTAAAAAGATCAAAGGTGAATTGAAATCATAAATGACATATTAATGATCAGAATTAAAATTCTCAGGCAATACGAACAAAAACCAAAGGAGGGTTATCAATCTTTTCTTAGTGATGTGCCAAAATTTGCACGAGAGGATTGCGTGTCCTCTGGATTGGATGTCCCACTCTTCGAACACGTACAATCACTCCAAGTATGCTGCCTTTACTCGAAATCTTCAAGAACATGCAAAGAGCACGTCGGAGGGGGGTCCGGCGTGGACACTCCGATGCCTAAGTCAGTATAGGGCTTATGAAAATCTCCCAAGGATCTCGAGATCCTTGATGTATCAACTCAGTTCTCAAATAATATCAAAAAGGTATTTTTCGTTCAGTATATCAAGTTTGTAAAATAATAGTGTCTAACCTGGAAATCTCCTTGGATTTACCTATTTATAGGAATCCTCCCTCGAGAGGAAGTCAAGTCTTCCTCCTTTTTCGGAGCTGCCCATAAGACTCGGCCCTGCGGAGTGGACGAAGCCTTCTCTTCTCTCCACTTCCCGAAGACTCGGCCGCATTCCTTCTTACTTGACTTGGTTCCCAAGATAAAGGAGGATAAGATCTACCTTTTATCAAGTCTAAGCCGAAAATGGCGGAACCTCCCTACATTCAAGGCTCACGACCTTTCATCAAAACTAATTCTTCTGGAAGCTTCTTTCCAGCCGAAGCTCCCTCCAAAGGGATCTCCAGAGAGGATTTCCCATCAGAGAGTATTATATAATCTGATCCTTCCACTTTTATCTTATCCTCTATACACGTGTCGACTTCTTATTAGGTGACATTTTTAGGCCGCATCATCTACTCCCCCATACTCTCGTAAAAGGGGGACATCTTTTGGGAGAGTAGAGAAATTTATTAAAATCTAGTTCAAGGGTCCTTCTGGAGATACGTGTATCATTCCTGCTTTGGAGAGGAAGTTTCAAAACATGTCCTTCTCCGAAGGCTTTTTCCGCCTCCAACTAAGGAGACTTTTCGGTTTCCACGCGTGGGCCTCACGCGATCGCTTTTCTCTCTCCTTTGTTATTCTCCCGAGAAAAGTTCTCGATTCTTCCCCACATCTTCTCTCATTTACTCCACACAACCTCCTCTTTTCTCTTCTTCCCTTTTTCAAATTTCATCTCCTCCCAAAAGTCGCATATCGTCTTCATCTTTCTCCTTCGGTGTTCTTCCTCCGAGTTTTCGCCGTCGCCGGCCGCCCCGACCGATTCCGTAGTCCTCTTAATCAAGGTAACCCAGCTATCTTCCCTTTTTTTTTCTTTCCACTTTTATTAGCGCTGTAACTCGATGTCCAGCCCCCTTTCTCCGCCTGAAAATCTCAGCCCAGCCTCTTCTGAATTGACTCCCTCTCTGATGGGGAGTCCAGAGAATAAGATTTCCCCTTCATCTCAAATCGACCATACTCATCTAGTTAGCCTTACTCATGCTTATGGTTTTCCATCGGAATATACCTTTCGCGCTCCCCGCTCAAATGAACGCCCAGATCTCTCCCAACCCCGGACTCTTGCTTTTTTTGAAGCTCAACTTAGGGCAGGACTACGATTTCCGATTCATCCCTATTTGGCTGCCATATCGACCCGCATGCAGATCCCTCTTAACCAGTTTACTCCGAATGCTATCCGTACTATGATAGGCTTTTTCATCCTGGTGAAAGGGAATGGGGGTGACCCATCTGCCGAACTGTTTCTGAGCCAACATTTTTGTAAAGTGAACGATGGCTTCTTTTATGTTAGTGGGCGAAGGTCCCGTGTCTGTAAGTTTCTGAAAAAACTCCACGAAGAAGACTCATCCTGGCGAGATTATTATTTTTTTGTTACAAGCCCTACTTATTGGTCATTTCCTCATGGGGATTGGATATTCCACAACCCTGCAGTACTTCCTCCTCCTTTGAAAGCTTATTCTGTTTCCAATCACACTGTTATGACTAATCTCAATACTCACATCTATCTGCACGATTATTTCGATATTCCTAGTATTTGTAAAAATCCTCGCATCCTCTCCCACTTTGGCTTTTGCCCTCAAGACTTCCCTTTAGATTCTCGAGATGGTAAAAAATATTTTATTCTTGTTTCTTTCTTCTCGTATGTGGCTATTTTTCTACATTCTGAACATCTTCTTGGTTATCTGCAGCAATGAGTTGGCTAACTCACATCTCACGGGATGCCCCTGCTCTCAGCATAGTGAAGACCCCTGCACTATCCGCTCCAGAAGATCCTCCAAAAGCTCCTCCGTCTCCAGCTCTCGAGAGCTCAGCAAAGACCCCGGCTCCAGGGAGCCCTTCAAAAGTTCCTCCTCTCCCCGGTTCATCCACTCAAGTTCCTGGTTCAGTTGCTAGGAGAACCCGATCAGCTGCCAACGCCTTCTTTTCTGACTGTGGTACCTCTAAGAAGAAGAAGGGAAAAGGGACCCGTGCTGAGAAGGAATCTCCCCCTCCTACTGTGTACGAGCCTCTCCACCGTCTTATCGACCGATGCCCTGCTCCTCCCAACGCTGAGTTATCCGACACGCCTCTTCCTGAAGATCTACTGCTCCGAGGGGCTCATCTTTTTTCCGAGGTACTTTCTATTATTTTCAGATCTCTGCCTTCTTCACATCCTAAACATTGTTTCTTTTTCTTTTGTAGTTTGGTCTTATCTATACTAAGATACTCGACCAAGGCGTTGAGATGGTGGCTGAGCTCGAACTTCTCCGAGCTGAAGCATCTTCTCTCCAGTCAACTCTCAAAGGGATCACTACGGAGAAAGATAAGGCTCATAAACGAGCTCAAGCTCTGGCTGAGGAATTATCTCTTCTACAGAATCAAAGCAAGCAGGATGCAGCCCGGATTAAATATCTGGTGCAGGAGGTGGGACAGATGGAACGCGAGCTACCAGACGTCGGAGTGCAGGCTTGCATTAAGTCTCTATTCACTTCCTCCTTGGGTCAAGAGTTCTTGGGGACCCTCCATACTCAGTGGCTGTCCGGCTTCCTAAAGAGCTCGAGCTTCTTATGCGCCATGGGGCCCCATATCCCTCATTTCATCGACCATGGCTTCAGCAATGCTGTGGCCGAACACTCAGCTCCGGGGTTCGATGGGACCTACTCTCGTGAGTTCCACCTGGACCAACTTGCTACTCCTTCAAAATTCTTGGGGGATCCTAAGGAGAGCCCCGACAGTCCTTGGTGGTTGCCCGGTATGAATCAGGCCATCACCAAGTTGTAGGCTGCTAAGGTGAGCATGGCTGAGCTAAAGCCCCTGGAGCGTCTAGTTTATCCTTATGCTTCTGCTCCAGAGATGGCAACAAAGGTAGATGGAGGGACAGGCGTTGAAGATACCGTGAAAGGTACAGAGGGTCCAGAGGAGGGCAGAGGATCTAGCAACCATGTCGCTGAAGAGAAGGGCGCTGCTAGAGGAATTGAAGGAGTTGAGGTCGAGGGGGCTGTTGCCGAGGAAGCTGCTGCTGAAAAAACAGTTTAGATTTCATATTTCCGGTGGCCACAATGAACAATTTACTTTTCTTTCGTTTTGCTGCACTCTTTTCATTTTCTGCTCATAATACTTGTTCACATACTTCGTAGGGGACCCCACACTCCTAGATATGTGGGGGCTTTTGTAGTGATCGTATTGGCTTGATATTGCTTGTTGGCGTGCTTTTTCTTCTCTGTTTGCATGAATAACTTACAAGACCAGCAATGAATATGTTGGAGGTGTGCTCTCTTCCCCCCCTCTTTGTTGGTCTTGTAGGCTACGTTGGAGTCGTCTCTTGGTTGTCCTATCTTTTGATTTCAATTGGCTTGGTTATGGGGAGACATCCTCCCTCTTCTCTTGACTCCTGAATCATAAAATCTATCTTTTTCATTATCTAGTCTTTGTAATTTTCAAGCATGGTGAGGGCTTTCTGGAGCACCTCGGCCACTAGGCCTCTGAGTGTTTCTCACTCGAACTCTTAAAAGATTTTGATTCATAAAATCTTCTCATTTCAATAATCCTCTTGGGTCTCAAGTAGGATGAGGGCTCTCTGGAGCACCTCGGCCTCTAAGCCTTTGAGTGTTTCTCACTCAAATTCTTAAAAGATTTTAATTCATAAAATCTTCTTATTTCAGTAACCCTCTTGGGTCTCAAGTAGGATGAGGGCTCTCTGGAGCACCTCGGCCTCTAGGCCTTTGAGTGTTTCTCACTCGAATTCTTAAAATATAAAATCTTCTTATTTCAGTAACCCTCTTGGGTCTTAAGTAGGATGAGGGCTCTCTGGAGCACCTCGGCCTCTAGGCCTTTGAGTGTTTCTCACTCGAATTCTTAAAAGATTTTAATTCATAAAATCTTCTTATTTCAGTAACCCTCTTGGGTCTCAAGTGGGATGAGGGCTCTTTGGAGCACCTCGGCCTCTAGGCCTTTGAGTGTTTCTCACTCGAATTCTTAAAAGATTTTAATTCATAAAATCTTCTTATTTCAGTAACCCTCTTGGGTCTCAAGTAGGATGAGGGCTCTTTGGAGCACCTCGGCCTCTAGGCCTTTGAGTGTTTCTCACTCGCCATTTCTTGTACTCATATATCGCATATTCAAATATGGAAAAGATAATCAAGACACAATAATTCTGAATAATTCTTTCTTCAAAAAGGGATAAGACTTCATTGATTTATTGTCAGTTTTCAACATAGGCCATAGATAACCTACGCCGGTCTCATTAAAAACCTCTTTACGGAAAAACCCCAGAGGGGAAACCCGTAGAGAGGGAAAAAGAGCTCCGGTGAAGCCACAAAATACATTAAGCAAAATATGAATCCATGCAAAAATCACAAAGCAAAAGTCATAAATGGTCTCAAGACCTTACACTTTCTTCAAATAAAGAATCTCTTCAAATGGCAAACGTTCCAGGGTCTAGCTATGTCGACCCCCTCCATGTTCTGTAATTTATAGGCTCCTCCCTTCAGTACCTGTGTGATTTTGTAAGGCCCCTCCCAGTTGGGCTCCAACTTTCCCGTATTCTTTAGGGCATCAGCTCTTCTTAGTACCAGGTCCACTGCTCTAAAGGACCTCGGGATCACCCTTCGGTCATATGCGGCTTTAATTCTGCTCTTATATCTTTCAGCGCGTACTCTAACCATCTCTCTTTCTTCTTCCATTAAATCTAGGGCCTCTCTCATCAATCTTTCATTCTGATGTTCTTCAAATTGTGCAATTCGATGCGACTGCAACACGGCCTCTGGAGGTATCACCGCCGCGGCTCCGTAGACCAGCTGAAATGGGGACTCCCCAGTTGCTGTCTTTGGACTAGTTCTATATGACCACAATACATTGTCTAACTCGTTCACCCATCCTCCTCCTATCTTCGTCAGTCTTGTTCGAATACCATCAACTATCGTTCGATTAGTAACCTCCACTTGTCCATTGGCTTGAGGATGAGCTACAGAGGTGAATCTCTGTATTATGTTTAGTCTTGCACACCATCCTCGTACATTTTCTCCATTAAACTGTGTTCCATTATCAGAGACCAATATTCTGGGTACTCCGAATCTGCAACAAATCTGTTTTCTCAAGAATTTAATCACATTTTCTTCATCTATCGTAGCCAGAGGAGCAGCTTCCACCCATTTGCTAAAGTAGTCTACTGCCACTATCAGAAATTTCCTTCCTCTGGAGGCTGGAGGGAAGGGTCCTACCAAATCGATTCCCCACTTAGCAAAGGGACAGGGAGAGTGCATAGCTCCCATTTCTTCCGCAGGGGTCCTTATCAATGGACCATTTTTCTGACACTTGACACATTTTTTCACAAATTCCCTAGCGTCTTTTGTCATGGAGGGCCAATATAACCCAGCCCTTAAAACTTTCTTCACCACTGCTTTGTATCCTTCATGACTAGCTGCATCACCTTCATGGATCTCTTAAAGTGTGTACATCGCTTCTCGGGTTGATATACACCTCAAATATGGTTGTGTGAACGATATCTTGTATAAGTGCCCTCCGATAATACAATATTTGATCCGAAGGGCTCGAGTTTCTCTGGTGGTAGGGGCGTCAGCTCCCTTAGTGAGTTCCACCCATATGGCTCTTCTCCAATCATCTTCCTCTTCAATGGCACCAATGGGGTTCTCCAGGGTCTCCCTTTCTGCCACTACCAAGGTCACTGTTCCTTGTCCATCAAACTCTGTAGAGCTAGCGAGTTTGGAGAGGCTATCCGCCTGCATATTTTTCTCTCGAGGTATCTGGACTACCTCGCACTCCTGGAATTTGCCCATCACTTCTTTGGCTCGTTCCAGATAGGCAATCATCCTACTATCTTTGGCTATATACTCCCCATTCACCTGTTGAACAACTAATTGGGAGTCTGAGTATAGGGTTACCTTTGGAACTCCCAATTCTAATGCCATCTCCATTCCTCTAATCAAAGCCTCGTACTCCGCTCCATTATTCGAGGTCATGAATCGAAACCTCACTGCAAATTGTAGGTCCTCTCCTTGAGGGCCTGCTAGCACAATCCCTGCTCCGCATCCGCTCAGAGTCACTGAGCCATCTACATATACCTTCCATCCCTCAGCTTCCTCTGGTTTGGTCGACTCTTGGATGAAGTCGGACAAAGCTTGGGCTTTTATGGCTTTCCGTGGCTCGAAATCCACATCATATTCTTGGAGCTCTATTGCCCATTTCACCATCCTTCCAGAGAGGTCTGCTCGCCCTATAACCTGTTTCAGAAAGTAATTAGTGCGAACCAGTATTTTGTAAGAGAGGAAATATGGGCGCAACCTTCGCGCTGTAATTACTACTGCCAGAGCAGCCTTTTCAATTTCTGAGTATCGAGTTTCAGCCCCTTGCATGACCTTACTAACGTAATAAATAGGGTACTGAAGAGATCCTTCTTCTTTAACCAAGGCGGTGCTTAGTGAGAATTCCCCTACAGAGAGATACAAAATGAGGGTATCTCCCGGAGAGGGCTTTGTCAGCTTCGGTAGCTGGGATAAATGATGCTTCAGGTCTTCAAAAGCTCGTTGGCACGTTTCATTCCATTCAAACTTGGTTCCTTTCTTGAGGATCTTAAAGAAGGGGTGACTCTTCTCGGCAGACTTAGCTATGAACCTGCTCAATGCTGTAATCCTCCCATTGAGGGTCTGGAGCTCTTTCACGTTTCTCGGTGGCTGCATGTCCAGTACAGCCTTCACCTTAGCTGGATTCACTTCTATACCTCTTTGGGTGACCATGTATCCGAGGAACTTCCCTGACTTTACTCCAAAAGAGCACTTGGTGGGGTTCAACTTGATGCCGTTCTCTCGAATTACTTGGAAAATTTCCTCCAAGTCTTCCACATGCTGATCTGCCTTGACACTCTTAGCCAGCATATCGTCTACATATATCTCCATGTTCCTCCCCAACTGTCTCCGAAAGACAGCATCGACCATCCTTTGATATGTTGCTCCAGCATTGATCAATCCGAATGGCATTCGAACATAACCGAACGTTCCACACGCTGCTATGAAGCACACTTTGGAGACATCTGAGGGGTTTAGCTGGATCTGGTGGTATCCTTGGTATGCATCCATCATGCTTAACAGCTCGAAGCCTGAAGTTGCATCTACTAACTGATCTATTCTTGGTAACGGATAGTGGTCTTTAGGGCATGCCTTGCTGAGGTCCCTGAAATCGATGCACATTCTCCATTTTCCTCCCCCTTTAGGCACTAGCACCGCATTGGAGTGCCATTCTGGGAATTGGACTTTCACCACATGTCCTGCTTTCAATAGCTTCTCGACTTTTTCTTTCACGATGTTATTCTTTTCAATTCCAAAATTTCGTAGTTTCTATTTCACGGGCTTTGCCTTTGGATCAACATTAAGGCAATGTATGGCTATCTCCGGGGGGACCCCTGTCATGTCAGCTGGAGAAAATGCAAATATATCGGAATTTCGACGTAATGTAAAGATTACCTTCTCTGTGAGTTCAGGTCCCAGTTGGGTGCCTATCTTAGTGGCAAAGCCAAATTTCCCTGGGAAGAGCTCCACGCTCATCAGTTCCTCGTCTGTTTTAACATTTACTTGTTCAGGTGCTGCTCCCTCTACTTTCTTTCTCTTGACCTCAGGGTCATCTCCTCTCGTCCGCTCTAGGCCCTTAGTTAGGGCTCTATCCGCCATCTTCACCGACTCTGCATAGCACTTCCGTGCTTGGTACTGGTCTCCTCTCACTTCTCCCACCCCTGTGGCTGTAGGGAATTTCATTTTCATATGAAATGTAGAAATGATTGCCTGAAAGAGATTCAAGCTGGGTCGTCCCATCACAACATTGTATGATGAGGGGATGTCTACAATAAGGAACTCCACCACGTGGACCTTCCTAGCTGGAGCGTCCCCTAATCCTACCTGTAACATTACTGATCCCAAAGGTTGGATGGCACCTCCAGAGAAACCATACAGAGAGGTATCTACAGGGCGCAGCTTCACACTCAGCTCCATTCTCTTAAAACATTCAAAAAACATGATGTCAGCCGAACTCCCCGTATCTACGAAGATTCGAGCGACATCGAACCCCGCTATATCGGTAGTGATCACCAGAGCATCGTTGTGATCTTCCTTAACTCCCTTCACATCCTCCGGACCAAATCGGATATTGGGCGTCTCCGTCATGCGTCCTACTTCTCTTAACTGACCCCCTTGCTTTGCCTTTAGAGCTCGGACACTCTGCTTTCTCTTCCGAAAGGAATCTCCATCGGCTGGTCCTCCCACAATCATGTGAATCACTCCTCTCTTCGGCGGTGGAGGGGGCATATCTTCGGTCGCCTCTCTGATTTCCTTCTCTTCCGGTTTCTTTCATGGTCTTTTCGCTTCTGCCCTCGAGGGCCTTGTCTGTCTCTAAATATAAATTCTTTTAGATGACCCGCTTGGATCATCCTCTCGATCTCGTCTTTCAGGTGGTAACACTGATTTGTGTCATGCCCATATTCATTGTGAAATCGGCAGAATCGATCAGACTTAGGCTTCTGAGGTCCTCGACCTCTGGAATATGGACATTTCAAGTCTGGATGATCTCCTGCTACCTCCAATACTTCAGCAGGCTCAATCCTCAAGGGCGTGTATTTCTCAAACCTCCCACGAGGGCCAGACCGGGGACCTCCAGAGGGATTGCTATCTCTTGTTGATCCAGAGGTCCGAGGGACCTCTGGGCTGGATCGTCTGGAGGGACCTTCCCTTCTTCTCTCTCGATCCTGTGGCCTAACCTCCAGCCTTTTGGCCTTACGGACCTCCTCCAGAGTGAGGTACTTCTCTGCTCTGTGCAGCAACTCATCAAAATTCTTAACTGGCTTCTTAGCTAAGGAGGAAAAGAAATCTCCATCCCGTAATCCGTTGGTGAGGGCGTTGATCTTCACCTCCGGAGAAGCTGTAGGGACCTCCAGAGCTGCCTGATTGAACCTCCGGAGAAAAGCTCTCAAGCTCTCGCTCTCCCCCTGCCTCAGATTGAAGAGGGTCAAGGTGGCCCGTGGTTGTCTCCGGGCACTTGCAAATTGATGGAGAAATAACTCACTGAATTCCTCCCAGGATCGGATAGTATTAGGTTCTAGTTGAGTGAACCATTGCTGCGCCGCTTTCGCCAGGGTGGTCAGGAACACCCTGCACTTAATTCCTTCTCCGTAGCGATGTAATAGCGCAGCGTTCTCAAATCTTACTAAGTGTTCATAAGGGTCAGCTGTACCGTCATATTCGAAATTGAGAGGTTTGAAATTGAACGGTAGTTCATCTTGTAGTATGCTAGGAGAGAATTGATATCCAGAAACATACGCGGATCTACTTGCTCGATTATTCATCTGTTTCCTCATATCCTTCATCTCCTTCTGCAGGGCCTGTAGTCAATTCTCTCCTAGCACGGATGATACTTACGGAGGGCCAGTTAGTGATCAACTACAGGCCCTGCAGAAGGAGATGAAGGATATGAGGAAACAGATGAATAATCGAGCAAGTAGATCCGCGTATGTTTCTGGATGTCAATTCTCTCCTAGCATACTACAAGATGAACTACCGTTCAATTTCAAACCTCTCAATTTCGAATATGACGGTACAGCTGACCCTTATGAACACTTAGTAAGATTTGAGAACGCTGCGCTATTACATCGCTACGGAGAAGGAATTAAGTGCAGGGTGTTCCTGACCACCCTGGCGAAAGCGGCGCAGCAATGGTTCACTCAACTAGAACCTAATACTATCCGATCCTGGGAGGAATTCAGTGAGTTATTTCTCCATCAATTTGCAAGTGCCCGGAGACAACCACGGGCCACCTTGACCCTCTTCAATCTGAGGCAGGGGGAGAGCGAGAGCTTGAGAGCTTTTCTCCGGAGGTTCAATCAGGCAGCTCTGGAGGTCCCTACAGCTTCTCCGGAGGTGAAGATCAACGCCCTCACCAACGGATTACGGGATGGAGATTTCTTTTCCTCCTTAGCTAAGAAGCCAGTTAAGAATTTTGATGAGTTGCTGCACAGAGCAGAGAAGTACCTCACTCTGGAGGAGGTCCGTAAGGCCAAAAGGCTGGAGGTTAGGCCACAGGATCGAGAGAGAAGAAGGGAAGGTCCCTCCAGACGATCCAGCCCAGAGGTCCCTCGGACCTCTGGATCAACAAGAGATAGCAATCCCTCTGGAGGTCCCCGGTCTGGCCCTCGTGGGAGGTTTGAGAAATACACGCCCTTGAGGATTGAGCCTGCTGAAGTATTGGAGGTAGCAGGAGATCATCCAGACTTGAAATGTCCATATTCCAGAGGTCGAGGACCTCAGAAGCCTAAGTCTGATCGATTCTGCCGATTTCACAATGAATATGGGCATGACACAAATCAGTGTTACCACCTGAAAGACGAGATCGAGAGGATGATCCAAGCGGGTCATCTAAAAGAATTTATATTTAGAGACAGACAAGGCCCTCGAGGGCAGAAGCGAAAAGACCATGAAAGAAACCGGAAGAGAAGGAAATCAGAGAGGCGACCGAAGATATGCCCCCTCCACCGCCGAAGAGAGGAGTGATTCACATGATTGTGGGAGGACCAGCCGATGGAGATTCCTTTCGGAAGAGAAAGCAGAGTGTCCGGGCTCTAAAGGCAAAGCAAGGGGGTCAGTTAAGAGAAGTAGGACGCATGACGGAGACGCCCAATATCCGATTTGGTCCGGAGGATGTGAAGGGAGTTAAGGAAGATCACAACGATGCTCTGGTGATCACTACCGATATAGCGGGGTTCGATGTCGCTCGAATCTTCGTAGATACGGGGAGTTCGGCTGACATCATGTTTTTTGAATGTTTTAAGAGAATGGAGCTGAGTGTGAAGCTGCGCCCTGTAGATACCTCTCTGTATGGTTTCTCTGGAGGTGCCATCCAACCTTTGGGATCAGTAATGTTACAGGTAGGATTAGGGGACGCTCCAGCTAGGAAGGTCCACGTGGTGGAGTTCCTTATTGTAGACATCCCCTCATCATACAATGTTGTGATGGGACGACCCAGCTTGAATCTCTTTCAGGCAATCATTTCTACATTTCATATGAAAATGAAATTCCCTACAGCCACAGGGGTGGGAGAAGTGAGAGGAGACCAGTACCAAGCACGGAAGTGCTATGCAGAGTCGGTGAAGATGGCGGATAGAGCCCTAACTAAGGGCCTAGAGCGGACGAGAGGAGATGACCCTGAGGTCAAGAGAAAGAAAGTAGAGGGAGCAGCACCTGAACAAGTAAATGTTAAAACAGACGAGGAACTGATGAGCGTGGAGCTCTTCCCAGGGAAATTTGGCTTTGCCACTAAGATAGGCACCCAACTGGGACCTGAACTCACAGAGAAGGTAATCTTTACATTACGTCGAAATTCCGATATATTTGCATTTTCTCCAGCTGACATGACAGGGGTCCCCCCGGAGATAGCCATACATTGCCTTAATGTTGATCCAAAGGCAAAGCCCGTGAAATAGAAACTACGAAATTTTGGAATTGAAAAGAATAACATCGTGAAAGAAAAAGTCGAGAAGCTATTGAAAGCAGGACATGTGGTGAAAGTCCAATTCCCAGAATGGCACTCCAATGCGGTGCTAGTGCCTAAAGGGGGAGGAAAATGGAGAATGTGCATCGATTTCAGGGACCTCAGCAAGGCATGCCCTAAAGACCACTATCCGTTACCAAGAATAGATCAGTTAGTAGATGCAACTTCAGGCTTCGAGCTGTTAAGCATGATGGATGCATACCAAGGATACCACCAGATCCAGCTAAACCCCTCAGATGTCTCCAAAGTGTGCTTCATAGCAGCGTGTGGAACGTTCGGTTATGTTCGAATGCCATTCGGATTGATCAATGCTGGAGCAACATATCAAAGGATGGTCGATGCTGTCTTTCGGAGACAGTTGGGGAGGAACATGGAGATATATGTAGACGATATGCTGGCTAAGAGTGTCAAGGCAGATCAGCATGTGGAAGACTTGGAGGAAATTTTCCAAGTAATTCGAGAGAACGGCATCAAGTTGAACCCCACCAAGTGCTCTTTTGGAGTAAAGTCAGGGAAGTTCCTCGGATACATGGTCACCCAAAGAGGTATAGAAGTGAATCCAGCTAAGGTGAAGGCTGTACTGGACATGCAGCCACCGAGAAACGTGAAAGAGCTCCAGACCCTCAATGGGAGGATTACAGCATTGAGCAGGTTCATAGCTAAGTCTGCCGAGAAGAGTCACCCCTTCTTTAAGATCCTCAAGAAAGGAACCAAGTTTGAATGGAATGAAACGTGCCAACGAGCTTTTGAAGACCTGAAGCATCATTTATCCCAGCTACCGAAGCTGACAAAGCCCTCTCCGGGAGATACCCTCATTTTGTATCTCTCTGTAGGGGAATTCTCACTAAGCACCGCCTTGGTTAAAGAAGAAGGATCTCTTCAGTACCCTATTTATTACGTTAGTAAGGTCATGCAAGGGGCTGAAACTCGATACTCAGAAATTGAAAAGGCTGCTCTGGCAGTAGTAATTACAGCGCGAAGGTTGCGCCCATATTTCCTCTCTTACAAAATACTGGTTCGCACTAATTACTTTCTGAAACAGGTTATAGGGCGAGCAGACCTCTCTGGAAGGATGGTGAAATGGGCAATAGAGCTCCAAGAATATGATGTGGATTTCGAGCCACGGAAAGCCATAAAAGCCCAAGCTTTGTCCGACTTCATCCAAGAGTCGACCAAACCAGAGGAAGCTGAGGGATGGAAGGTATATGTAGATGGCTCAGTGACTCTGAGCGGATGCGGAGCAGGGATTGTGCTAGCAGGCCCTCAAGGAGAGGACCTACAATTTGCAGTGAGGTTTCGATTCATGACCTCGAATAATGGAGCGGAGTACGAGGCTTTGATTAGAGGAATGGAGATGGCATTAGAATTGGGAGTTCCAAAGGTAACCCTATACTCAGACTCCCAATTAGTTGTTCAACAGGTGAATGGGGAGTATATAGCCAAAGATAGTAGGATGATTGCCTATCTGGAACGAGCCAAAGAAGTGATGGGCAAATTCCAGGAGTGCGAGGTAGTCCAGATACCTCGAGAGAAAAATATGCAGGCGGATAGCCTCTCCAAACTCGCTAGCTCTACAGAGTTTGATGGACAAGGAACAGTGACCTTGGTAGTGGCAGAAAGGGAGACCCTGGAGAACCCCATTGGTGCCATTGAAGAGGAAGATGATTGGAGAAGAGCCATATGGGTGGAACTCACTAAGGGAGCTGACGCCCCTACCACCAGAGAAACTCGAGCCCTTCGGATCAAATATTGTATTATCGGAGGGCACTTATACAAGATATCGTTCACACAACCATATTTGAGGTGTATATCAACCCGAGAAGCGATGTACACACTTTAAGAGATCCATGAAGGTGATGCAGCTAGTCATGAAGGATACAAAGCAGTGGTGAAGAAAGTTTTAAGGGCTGGGTTATATTGGCCCTCCATGACAAAAGACGCTAGGGAATTTGTGAAAAAATGTGTCAAGTGTCAGAAAAATGGTCCATTGATAAGGACCCCTGCGGAAGAAATGGGAGCTATGCACTCTCCCTGTCCCTTTGCTAAGTGGGGAATCGATTTGGTAGGACCCTTCCCTCCAGCCTCCAGAGGAAGGAAATTTCTGATAGTGGCAGTAGACTACTTTAGCAAATGGGTGGAAGCTGCTCCTCTGGCTACGATAGATGAAGAAAATGTGATTAAATTCTTGAGAAAACAGATTTGTTGCAGATTCGGAGTACCCAGAATATTGGTCTCTGATAATGGAACACAGTTTAATGGAGAAAATGTACGAGGATGGTGTGCAAGACTAAACATAATACAGAGATTCACCTCTGTAGCTCATCCTCAAGCCAATGGACAAGTGGAGGTTACTAATCGAACGATAGTTGATGGTATTCGAACAAGACTGACGAAGATAGGAGGAGGATGGGTGAACGAGTTAGACAATGTATTGTGGTCATATAGAACTAGTCCAAAGACAGCAACTGGGGAGTCCCCATTTCAGCTGGTCTACGGAGCCGCGGCGGTGATACCTCCAGAGGCCGTGTTGCAGTCGCATCGAATTGCACAATTTGAAGAACATCAGAATGAAAGATTGATGAGAGAGGCCCTAGATTTAATGGAAGAAGAAAGAGAGATGGTTAGAGTACGCGCTGAAAGATATAAGAGCAGAATTAAAGCCGCATATGACCGAAGGGTGATCCCGAGGTCCTTTAGAGCAGTGGACCTGGTACTAAGAAGAGCTGATGCCCTAAAGAATACGGGAAAGTTGGAGCCCAACTGGGAGGGGCCTTACAAAATCACACAGGTACTGAAGGGAGGAGCCTATAAATTACAGAACATGGAGGGGGTCGACATAGCTAGACCCTGGAACGTTTGCCATTTGAAGAGATTCTTTATTTGAAGAAAGTGTAAGGTCTTGAGACCATTTATGACTTTTGCTTTGTGATTTTTGCATGGATTCATATTTTGCTTAATGTATTTTGTGGCTTCACCGGAGCTCTTTTTCCCTCTCTACGGGTTTCCCCTCTGGGGTTTTTCCGTAAAGAGGTTTTTAATGAGACCGGCGTAGGTTATCTATGGCCTATGTTGAAAACTGACAATAAATCAATGAAGTCTTATCCCTTTTTGAAGAAAGAATTATTCAGAATTATTGTGTCTTGATTATCTTTTCCATATTTGAATATGCGATATATGAGTACAAGAAATGGCGAGTGAGAAACACTCAAAGGCCTAGAGGCCGAGGTGCTCCAAAGAGCCCTCATCCTACTTGAGACCCAAGAGGGTTACTGAAATAAGAAGATTTTATGAATTAAAATCTTTTAAGAATTCGAGTGAGAAACACTCAAAGGCCTAGAGGCCGAGGTGCTCCAAAGAGCCCTCATCCCACTTGAGACCCAAGAGGGTTACTGAAATAAGAAGATTTTATGAATTAAAATCTTTTAAGAATTCGAGTGAGAAACACTCAAAGGCCTAGAGGCCGAGGTGCTCCAGAGAGCCCTCATCCTACTTAAGACCCAAGAGGGTTACTGAAATAAGAAGATTTTATATTTTAAGAATTCGAGTGAGAAACACTCAAAGGCCTAGAGGCCGAGGTGCTCCAGAGAGCCCTCATCCTACTTGAGACCCAAGAGGGTTACTGAAATAAGAAGATTTTATGAATTAAAATCTTTTAAGAATTTGAGTGAGAAACACTCAAAGGCTTAGAGGCCGAGGTGCTCCAGAGAGCCCTCATCCTACTTGAGACCCAAGAGGATTATTGAAATGAGAAGATTTTATGAATCAAAATCTTTTAAGAGTTCGAGTGAGAAACACTCAGAGGCCTAGTGGCCGAGGTGCTCCAGAAAGCCCTCACCATGCTTGAAAATTACAAAGACTAGATAATGAAAAAGATAGATTTTATGATTCAGGAGTCAAGAGAAGAGGGAGGATGTCTCCCCATAACCAAGCCAATTGAAATCAAAAGATAGGACAACCAAGAGACGACTCCAACGTAGCCTACAAGACCAACAAAGAGGGGGGGAAGAGAGCACACCTCCAACATATTCATTGCTGGTCTTGTAAGTTATTCATGCAAACAGAGAAGAAAAAGCACGCCAACAAGCAATATCAAGCCAATACGATCACTACAAAAGCCCCCACATATCTAGGAGTGTGGGGTCCCCTACGAAGTATGTGAACAAGTATTATGAGCAGAAAATGAAAAGAGTGCAGCAAAACGAAAGAAAAGTAAATTGTTCATTGTGGCCACCGGAAATATGAAATCTAAACTGTTTTTTCAGCAGCAGCTTCCTCGGCAACAGCCCCCTCGACCTCAACTCCTTCAATTCCTCTAGCAGCGCCCTTCTCTTCAGCGACATGGTTGCTAGATCCTCCGCCCTCCTCTGGACCCTCTGTACCTTTCACGGTATCTTCAACGCCTGTCCCTCCATCTACCTTTGTTGCCATCTCTGGAGCAGAAGCATAAGGATAAACTAGACGCTCCAGGGGCTTTAGCTCAGCCATGCTCACCTTAGCAGCCTGCAACTTGGTGATGGCCTGATTCATGCCGGGCAACCACCAAGGACTGTCGGGGCTCTCCTTAGGATCCCCCAAGAATTTTGGAGGAGTAGCAAGTTGGTCCAGGTGGAACTCACGAGAGTAGGTCCCATCGAACCCCGGAGCTGAGTGTTCGGCCACAGCATTGCTGAAGCCATGGTCGATGAAATGAGGGATATGGGGCCCCATGGCGCATAAGAAGCTCGAGCTCTTTAGGAAGCCGGACAGCCACTGAGTATGGAGGGTCCCCAAGAACTCTTGACCCAAGGAGGAAGTGAATAGAGACTTAATGCAAGCCTGCACTCCGACGTCTGGTAGCTCGCGTTCCATCTGTCCCACCTCCTGCACCAGATATTTATTCCGGGCTGCATCCTGCTTGCTTTGATTCTGTAGAAGAGATAATTCCTCAGCCAGAGCTTGAGCTCGTTTATGAGCCTTATCTTTCTCCGTAGTGATCCCTTTGAGAGTTGACTGGAGAGAAGATGCTTCAGCTCGGAGAAGTTCGAGCTCAGCCACCATCTCAACGCCTTGGTCGAGTATCTTAGTATAGATAAGACCAAACTACAAAAGAAAAAGAAACAATGTTTAGGATGTGAAGAAGGCAGAGATCTGAAAATAATAGAAAGTACCTCGGAAAAAAGATGAGCCCCTCGGAGCAGTAGATCTTCAGGAAGAGGCGTGTCGGATAACTCAGCGTTGGGAGGAGCAGGGCATCGGTCGATAAGACGGTGGAGAGGCTCGTACACAGTAGGAGGGGGAGATTCCTTCTCAGCACGGGTCCCTTTTCCCTTCTTCTTCTTAGAGGTACCACAGTCAGAAAAGAAGGCGTTGGCAGCTGATCGGGTTCTCCTAGCAACTGAACCAGGAACTTGAGTGGATGAACCGGGGAGAGGAGGAACTTTTGAAGGGCTCCCTGGAGCCGGGGTCTTTGCTGAGCTCTCGAGAGCTGGAGACGGAGGAGCTTTTGGAGGATCTTCTGGAGCGGATAGTGCAGGGGTCTTCACTATGCTGAGAGCAGGGGCATCCCGTGAGATGTGAGTTAGCCAACTCATTGCTGCAGATAACCAAGAAGATGTTCAGAATGTAGAAAAATAGCCACATACGAGAAGAAAGAAACAAGAATAAAATATTTTTTACCATCTCGAGAATCTAAAGGGAAGTCTTGAGGGCAAAAGCCAAAGTGGGAGAGGATGCGAGGATTTTTACAAATACTAGGAATATCGAAATAATCGTGCAGATAGATGTGAGTATTGAGATTAGTCATAACAGTGTGATTGGAAACAGAATAAGCTTTCAAAAGAGGAGGAAGTACTCCAGGGTTGTGGAATATCCAATCCCCATGAGGAAATGACCAATAAGTAGGGCTTGTAACAAAAAAATAATAATCTCGCCAGGATGAGTCTTCTTCGTGGAGTTTTTTCAGAAACTTACAGACACGGGACCTTCGCCCACTAACATAAAAGAAGCCATCGTTCACTTTACAAAAATGTTGGCTCAGAAACAGTTCGGCAGATGGGTCACCCCCATTCCCTTTCACCAGGATGAAAAAGCCTATCATAGTACGGATAGCATTCGGAGTAAACTGGTTAAGAGGGATCTGCATGCGGGTCGATATGGCAGCCAAATAGGGATGAATCGGAAATCGTAGTCCTGCCCTAAGTTGAGCTTCAAAAAAAGCAAGAGTCCGGGGTTGGGAGAGATCTGGGCGTTCATTTGAGCGGGGAGCGCGAAAGGTATATTCCGATGGAAAACCATAAGCATGAGTAAGGCTAACTAGATGAGTATGGTCGATTTGAGATGAAGGGGAAATCTTATTCTCTGGACTCCCCATCAGAGAGGGAGTCAATTCAGAAGAGGCTGGGCTGAGATTTTCAGGCGGAGAAAGGGGGCTGGACATCGAGTTACAGCGCTAATAAAAGTGGAAAGAAAAAAAAAGGGAAGATAGCTGGGTTACCTTGATTAAGAGGACTACGGAATCGGTCGGGGCGGCCGGCGACGGCGAAAACTCGGAGGAAGAACACCGAAGGAGAAAGATGAAGACGATATGCGACTTTTGGGAGGAGATGAAATTTGAAAAAGGGAAGAAGAGAAAAGAGGAGGTTGTGTGGAGTAAATGAGAGAAGATGTGGGGAAGAATCGAGAACTTTTCTCGGGAGAATAACAAAGGAGAGAGAAAAGCGATCGCGTGAGGCCCACGCGTGGAAACCGAAAAGTCTCCTTAGTTGGAGGCGGGAAAAGCCTTCGGAGAAGGACATGTTTTGAAACTTCCTCTCCAAAGCAGGAATGATACACGTATCTCCAGAAGGACCCTTGAACTAGATTTTAATAAATTTCTCTACTCTCCCAAAAGATGTCCCCCTTTTACGAGAGTATGGGGGAGTAGATGATGCGGCCTAAAAATGTCACCTAATAAGAAGTCGACACGTGTATAGAGGATAAGATAAAAGTGGAAGGATCAGATTATATAATACTCTCTGATGGGAAATCCTCTCTGGAGATCCCTTTGGAGGGAGCTTCGGCTGGAAAGAAGCTTCCAGAAGAATTAGTTTTGATGAAAGGTCGTGAGCCTTGAATGTAGGGAGGTTCCGCCATTTTCGGCTTAGACTTGATAAAAGGTAGATCTTATCCTCCTTTATCTTGGGAACCAAGTCAAGTAAGAAGGAATGCGGCCGAGTCTTCGGGAAGTGGAGAGAAGAGAAGGCTTCGTCCACTCCGCAGGGCCGAGTCTTATGGGCAGCTCCGAAAAAGGAGGAAGACTTGACTTCCTCTCGAGGGAGGATTCCTATAAATAGGTAAATCCAAGGAGATTTCCAGGTTAGACACTATTATTTTACAAACTTGATATACTGAACGAAAAATACCTTTTTGATATTATTTGAGAACTGAGTTGATACATCAAGGATCTCGAGATCCTTGGGAGATTTTCATAAGCCCTATACTGACTTAGGCATCGGAGTGTCCACGCCGGACCCCCCTCCGACGTGCTCTTTGCATGTTCTTGAAGATTTCGAGTAAAGGCAGCATACTTGGAGTGATTGTACGTGTTCGAAGAGTGGGACATCCAATCCAGAGGACACGCAATCCTCTCGTGCAAATTTTGGCACATCACTAAGAAAAGATTGATAACCCTCCTTTGGTTTTTGTTCGTATTGCCTGAGAATTTTAATTCTGATCATTAATATGTCATTTATGATTTCAATTCACCTTTGATCTTTTTAAATTCCTCATTTATTGAGTGTTGGCCTAGGCAAAACATTCGGAGTGTTTTTTTTTGAAGATTGTCTTGGGTATAGCAAAATTCGGCTCATCATTGCATTGATATTGGTAAACTAAAAAACAGAAGGAGAGTGATTCTCACTTGCTCACATACTGGCCGTGTTTTTCACTTCAAGCATCGTTTAGGGTTTTCTACTCTCGGGTCTTCTTGGTTTTGGCAAAATATGGAGACAATTTGGGTTAAAAAATCTGGATTGGATTTGTGGTGTTCAAACTGGCCAATGGTTTTAGAGTTCATCCATGGTTTCTATCTCCAATTTTTGCCTATAAATTCAGGAAAGAGGGCAAATGGTATGACACACATCTTTCTATTTCTTCTTCTATACGACTGTTCATCTTCTTCTAAAAAAATGGATGTGGTTCAAAAACAAATGAGTGCATGCTCTATTTCTGAAAAAGAAAGCTCTAACACTTCTGTCCAGGCAAATGAGCTGATCATTCCACCATCTTCGGTGGCTCTGAAATTTGTGTCTAGGAGGTTTTTCAATATCACTGAGTTAAAAAGGCTGCTCATATCCAGCTGGAACATTGTGTCGGACATCACTGTCACTTTGGTTGGGGATGGACTCTATGTCATCGACTTAAAAAAGAAGGCGGAGATGCAGGACATCCTTGACATGCAACCATGGAACCTGAGGAGATCGATGATGGTGTTGAAACAACTAGATGGATCAGAGTGTTTTGACAACATTAAGATGGATCGTGTGCCTATTTGGGTCCAGATTCATGGTCTGCCAGCACATGCAATGATAAAGACGACTGGAGAAAGAGTGGGGTGTGTGCTTGGTGATGTTATCAAAGTCGATGCTAAGGAGGGAGCAGTGGCGTGGGGAGAATCGCTTAGAGTTCGTATTTTGCTGGATACGGAGGCTCCTTTATGCCGTTTTACTAATTTCACTATACAAAACACCACGATCTTCATTTATTTTCGTTATGAGAGAATTTATGACTTTTGTGTCTTTTGTGGTCACATCACTCATTCTGTTAGGGGGTGTAGCAGGGTAAAAGATAGGGAAGAAGCTTGGATTGACAACCATAAATTTTTTCCGGAGTGGCTGAAGGCGGATAAGCAAAAAAAACCAACAAAGGAGGACATGCAACAATTTTTTAGGCTTTTGGGCCTACAAGGGACTAACACTATGGAGGTAAATATCAATAACTCTCCTAATAGCAGAAGGGAGGCGAGGGACAAACAGCCGATTCATCTGGAGAAAAGTGCAAGTGAGGAGTCTGAAAAAAGAAGAAAGACAAAAGGGAAAGCTGTAATGGTGGATGAAGGGGTAAACGAAATGTGGCAAATAGCTGAGCAAGAGGTGATGGGTGCTCAATGGAATCTGAATGATGATGTTCAAACCAAGCAAAATGATAGGGAAGTTGTTTTTAACTTTCAGGACTTGATGGCACGAAGGGAAGAAGGGGAGAGAGCTGTTCAAAGTGAGAAAGGAAGAATGGACCCAAGGACAGGTTTGATTCTACAACCTCTTAATTTTACTATACCTGCTGGATTTGAGCATAGAATGGCTATTGAATCATTGTGGGGAAAAGAAAATGATAATGGGAAGGATTATCGTGTTATTCATCATGTGGGGCGTGATTTCAAGTCTTTTGATTTTAATGATTTTGTGGAGATAATACATGAAGGTGAACAACCATATGTCCCTCTTAGAGAAGAGATTGGTCAAAATGCTTGGGAGGAGGATGAACAGAATAAAGATGGCGAGCAAGGGCAGGATGATGTGACGAGTTTTTCCATTCCTGGGAACATGCAAGCTGGGAAGAAACGTCTATGGAAGGATCATTCTGGAGACTTGGCTGATTTTGTAAGGGCGGAGACGGTTCGTAATGAAATTGATGGCCTCTTTTTTCTTAAAAAAGCTAGAAGCATGATTGAAACCTATGGGTCGGAAATTTCAATTCTGGGGGTGGTGGCGGAGGTTGAGGTAACTCAACCCCGCCGGAGGGAATGAAGCTTTTGTGTTGGAACGCACGGGGTATATGTAGTCCGCGTGCGTTCAGTAGGCTTAGTAGGTTGGTTGCTTTGTATCGTCCGTGTTTACTTTTTATTTCAGAAGCAAAATGTACCACTTCTTTTGCAAATGTTATTAGGGTTCGTCTAAGGTTTCAGAATGTTTTCTGTGTTAGCTCATCTGGTAGAGCTGGTGGCTTGGTCATGTTGTGGAATGAAATAACAATTTTTGTTTTATCGTATTCTAAGGGGCATGTAGATTGTTTGATTTATGGATTGACAAATAGTTGGAGATTCACTGGGTTTTATGGACATCCAATATCCCACCAAAGATTAACATCATGGAAATTGCTAAAAAGACTTAAAAATTATCTACCAACTCTCCCGATTCCATGGTTTGTTGGTGGTGATTTTAATGAAGTTCTTTATACTAATGAAAAGATGGGGGGTAATTGTAAGAAGGATGATAATATGGCCCAATTCCAAGAAGCAATACAGTATAATGATCTTACATGTCTTAAAATGCTTGGCTCAAAATTCACTTGGCACAATAGAAGAAGTGGGCAGCAATACATTAAGGAAAAACTGGACAGATTCCTTGCAAATAGAGAATGGATGGATATGTGTAATTATTTTGAAGCCTCTAGTTTGCAATTTATGGGATCTGATCATAGGCCAATAATGATTGAATTTGAAGTGCAACAACCAAGAGTATGGAAGAGAAGGGATACTAAGCATTTCAAGTTTGAAAATTATTGGATGAAAGAAGATGGCTTTAAGAAGATAATTACCACTGCTTGGAAAAATAAGAATGCTGAGAAGCCTTTGAATGAAGTATTGGAAAGATGTGGAAGAGATATTTCGAAATGGGCAAAAAAGAAGGGTGGCACTTTGGAATTCAGAATTAAGCAAACTCAAAGCAACATTAATAGAATTTTGGATGAAGATGAATGTATGCCGGATATGCAGAAGGTTGGGATGTTAGAGGATGAGTTAGCAAAGCTGTTGTCTCAAGAGGAGTGTTTTTGGAAACAAAGATCT
Organism: Galeopsis tetrahit; assembly: GCA_963675135.1. Lineage (NCBI taxonomy): Eukaryota > Viridiplantae > Streptophyta > Magnoliopsida > Lamiales > Lamiaceae > Galeopsis > Galeopsis tetrahit. Next base: position 35,459,121 of record OY776127.1, read on the forward strand.
AGGGTGATAGGAACACTAAATTCTTTCACTCAAGAGCAAATGGTCGATTTAAGATGAATCAAATCAGGAAAATACAAGATACAAAAGGTGAATGGCTTCTCTCGGAAGCACAAATTGAGAAAGCTTTCTTAAGCTATTTCAGGAGCTCTTTATCTCAAACAGTCCATCTGATGAGGAAATTTGTAGAGCAACTCAATTTCTAAATGTTAAGATGACAAGAGAAAAATCCAATGCATTGGATATGCCTTTTTCTAAACATGATGTGCTCAAGGCTGTTAGGGATTTGTCCCCTTGGAAAGCACCAGGTCCTGATGGCTTTCCAGCCTCTTTCTATCAAGATAATTGGGAAACTATAGGTGAAGATGTAACAATGGCTGTGCTTAATGTTCTTAATGGCAATGGATCACTAAAAAGCTGGAACAATACAATTATAGCACTTGTACCAAAAATTGGAAGTCCATCTCTACCTCAGCATTATAGACCTATTAGTCTATGCAATGTTTGTTATCGGATTCTTGCTAGAGCCATGACAAATAGGCTTAAGTGTGTTTTGGGTGAGTTGGTTGATCAACATCAAAGTGCTTTTGTGCCAGGTCGTATTATTACAGACAATATTCTTTTGGCCTATGAAGGAATGCATTTCTTAAAATCTTCAAAGAGTAGGACAGGTTTTGCAGCTTTGAAATTGGACATGACTAAAGCTTATGACAGAATTGAGTGGAGCTTTTTGTTGAAAGTACTCCAAGCAATGGATTTTCCACCAAAATGGATTCATCTTATTTGGGAGTGCATTTCTACGGTCACCTACTCCATTAAAATTAATGGTTCGCTTTCTCAGTCCTTCATTCCTACAAGAGGTATTCGACAAGGAGATCCTCTATCCCCATACATGTCTGTATTATGTGCACATGTGTTCTCATCAATTATTTCTTCTGCCATTGATTCAAAGATGGTGTCAGGATTCAAATTAGCAAGAGAAGCTCCCTCTTTGTCTCACCTCTTTTTTGCTGATGATAGTATTCTCTTTTTCAAAGCAACAAAGGAAGAGACTCACTGCTTGGCTAATTGTATTTACGTATATGAGAAGGCTTCAGGCCAGCTGGTGAATAGGGAGAAATCCTCTATTACATTCAGTCCTTGCACCTGCCAAGCTAATGTTGATCAATCAAAATTGATTTTGGGTATCAGAGACTCTCGTGGACATGACTTATATCTTGGTCTCCCAGCTATCATCCCCAAAGCGAAGAAGCTTAAGTTTGGTTACTTGACGGATAGGGTCAGAAAGAAGGTGTTATCTTGGCATCATAAATATTTTTCTGATGGAGGTAAGGAGGTGTTAATTAAAGCAGTATTGCAAGCCATGCCCTCATATGCAATGTCATGTTTTAGGATTCCAGTGGCAATCTGTGCAGACATTGAAAGAATTATTGCAGGCTTTTGGTGGGGTGATTCTGAAATAGCAAAAAAGAAACATTGGAAAAAATTGTCTGATCTTTGTAAGCCTAAAGATGAAGGGGGTTTGGGTTTTCGAAGTTTGGTGCTTTTTAACAAAGCATTACTAGCCAAACAATTGTGGAGAATATTCACACAACAACATTCTCTTTTGGGTAAGATTTTTCAGGCTAAATACATCAAGAAAGCCAGACTAGCAGATTTGGAACTGGGCTCTAATCCATCATTTGTATGGAGATCTTTATTATGGAGTAAAGATTTGGTAGATGCAGGAGCATGATGGAAGGTTGGTAATGGCCTTGGCATTCACATTTTTAAAGATAGATGGGTTTGTGGGTTAAAAGAGGGTCAGATTAGGTCCAGAATTGCCAGTGCTTCGGATGTTAATAGGTTTTTATCAGAGGAAGGAGGATGGAATGAACAACTAATAAGACAAGCCTTTCTACCTTATGAAGCAGATAATATCCTTAACACTTCAATCATTGGTAATGGAGGACAGGACCACCTGTTCTGGCCAGTGTCATCGACAGGTTGTTATACGGTGGCATCAGGATACAAATTGGCTCAATCTCAAGAAACAAATGGTGACAAGATTGCAGCACCAGGACCATCAAATGTAGTATTTAATGCACGGGTCTTTAGCATGATATGGAAGATGCAAGTGCCACCAAAAGTGAGAATTTTTTGCTGGAAATTGATGCGGAACCTTATAGCTTCTGAAGGAAATCTAAACATGAACCATGTGCCAATCAGTCCTATTTGCAAGTGTTGTGGATATCATTGGGCAGACTCTATGCATTGTATATTTAGATGCCCTTTTGCTAAAAACACTTGGAAAACACAGGGCCTGTGGTCAGATATTAGCATTGCAACCAGGTATGAATGCTTTGATTTTATTTATTGGTGTGCTAATAACATGGAACAGGAGCAAATGTCTTTGATTATAATGATTGCTTGGGCGATATGGATTGAAAGATGCAACCATGTGCATAAGGAGAAGCAATTCCAACCAGTTGTGAATTGTAATATTGGATTTAATGTGAATTGGGCAGTCTCATATTTGCAGGACTTCATTGCTATTAAGAGTGGTGGCAATACAGATGGAGACGGCGCTGAACGTTTAAATGATGGCATATATCCTGAAGAAGATGGTAATATACTATTCACGGATGCGGCCTTCAATGATGCTAGAAAATTATATGCTATTGGATTTGTGGTGGTGGGTGATCGTAAGAAAATTCGGTTGGTAGGAGCACGACGTATTGTCAATCCAGGTACTGTGTGTGCAGCCGAATTAAAAGCTATGGAAATTGGTATTGGAAAATGCAGTCAGCTTGGGATTAAAATAAATCGGGTATGCTCTGATTTCTTGATGCAATTAAGGCTATTGTTGGAACAGCACAAGTTGGAGTATCTGAGGCAATAATAGTTAACAACATTCAGCTTATGCTTCAAAGAGAAAGGATTCCGGATTGCAAATATATCATGCGAGAGAGAAACCGGATAGCACATGAGTTGACCAAAAGCTCTATAACCACTTCATATCCTCAAGATTGGAATGAAGATGATTGTCCACAATATTACAAGGATCTGATTTGTGAGCCCTCTCGTTGATGAGAGAATGTTTTTTATCCTTGTTTGTATTGTCAAAAAAAAAAAAAAAAAACTAATATCCTTATTTCTTGGTTCAATATATACTCCTCCTAAATAACACATTAAATGCCAATAAATGTTGACCCGTATTTATTTATTTCCACATTTGTTTTTTTTTTGGACAGTAATGATGGTACTTTATTGTAGGAGTACATGTAGTACCCAAAAAAATAGAAGTTGGTACATAGTTTCCTAGGAAGTATAATGGACAGCAGTTGAGCTCATCTGCTTATACACAAAAACTCAATACTTAAACTACTTTACTGCAGCTTTGATGGAAAACACATTGATGGAGCAGTCTCCCAGTCGTGGGTAGAGTAGCAGAAAGATGATGGGAAGCATACCCTCAACCATCTCCACGAGCAATATATTATTCCTTTGATACACTTTAAGATTGACGGCTGGACACCCTTGAATATCCACATGTTTCTCATCTTCCACATTTTCCAAATCACACATTGCCAGATCAATGAGTAAATTTTCCTCCCTCTCCTACCTGCGCCGAATGCCGTAAATTCATTGAAGTGTGCCGTTGGAATAGGTGAATATACTAATGAACACCCCAGCCATGAACTGATAAACGACCATATATTGAGAGCTCCTGGACAAGAGAAGAATACATGTTGAATAGATTCCGCTGACGAAGAACAAATGGGACAAGAGACATCACCATCTTTCACCAAAATCCCACGTTTGTATAGATTATCTTTCGTTGCTAATCTCCCGCGGAGCACTCTCCAAGAATGAATCGACACCTTTGTTGGAATCGCCTTCCACCATATTTTGGACCCTGTTCCAACCATATTTGCTCCTCTTGATTCCCTATCCGCCAACAGTAGATACATCTCTCTAGTCTTGAATTTCTTATCTATGCTTCCCTTCCATGAGCATGAATCTTTTGAATTATTCTTGATTTCAACCCTGCATAACAAATTCCACAAATCCAAGAGTTCCTCAAATTCCACTGAGTTAAGTAATCTACTCCATCCAAAGACCCAACAACTACTGCCCCAATTGTATAAATCACTCACACGACTTTCTTTATTATTAGACAGGTAGTAAAGATTTCTAAATTTATCTTTAAGGCATTTCGCTTTGTCGACCCAAGGATCGTCCCAAAATTTGTCTCTCGAACCATCGCCTAGTGAGAACTCAATGTTATTGAAAAACAAGCACCCCTCAAAATTATTAACTAGATTGTTCAAATCTCTCCACCAGTATGATCCATTCCTATACACCCTGCTATTGACTACTCATAACAAATGATCCCCATATCTAGATTTAAGAATATCTACCCACAAAGATTTTTCCTCTGTTATTATTCTCCACACCCATTTGAACAATAAAGACATGTTAAACAATTTAATATCTCTAATACCTAGACCTCCCAATTCTTTACTTTGACATATATCCCCCCAACTCACCCATGCTATTTTTCTATTGTTATTATGACTCCCCCAAAGAAAGTCCCTTTGAAACTTTATCACAACATTGATAACGCACATAGGGGATTTAAAAAATGAAATGTAGTACAAGGGTAAAGCAGAAAGAACAGAATTGATGAGCGTGATTCTCCCTCCAAAAGACAAGTTTTGCTTATTCCATCCCGATAATCTTCAACGGAACCGCTCAAGAAGTGGCTTCCACACCTCTTTCTTTCTAAAGTTGGCTCCAATTGGTAAACCCAAATAATTAAATGGCATAGTACCAGTTTTACAGCCTAATATCTTCGCCAGATTTGCCAGCCTATGCTCGCTGATACCCACTCCATGCAATGAACTTTTATTAAAATTCACCTTTAGACCCGATGAGATCTCAAACAACCGTAGAATCCCTTTCATTGTTATCACATTTTCATTTGATGCTGCCCCCATTATCACTGTGTCATCCGCAAAACTGCAGATGACTTACTTCTACCTCCTTGTAACCAATCCTCAAACCCGCAATTTTTTTTTCTTGTACCGCCTTGGCCATGAGGCAACTCAGTCCTTCTGCTGCCAGCAAAAATAAGAAAGGTGACAAAGGGTCACCTTGTCTCAATCCTTTTTGTAACTGAAACTCTCCAGATGGGCTTCCATTCACCAAAATCGACATGGACGCTGATTGTATACACCCTCTGATCCACTTTCTCCATTTCCAATGAAATCCCATACCACCTTTAATCTCATCCAGATATTCCCATAGCACCGAGTCATATGCCTTTTCGAAGTCCGCTTTAAAAAATATGCCTTCTATCCCCTCCCGCTTCAGGAAATCCACAGATTCATTCAGCACTAGGATGCTGTCTAAAATTTATTTACCTCCCACAAATGCGCTTTGATTTTCCGATACAACCAGGTGTATGACCTTTGAAAGTCGGTTCGCTAAGACTTTGGCTAAAATAGGTAAATAGGTAAATAAGAGGAAGGCTTGACTTCCTCTCCAGAAAGTATCTCTATAAATAGGTAAATTCGAGGAGATTTCCAGGTGAGACATTCTTATATTACAAACTTGATATACAAAACGAAAAAGACCTTTTTAATGTTCTTTGAGAACTGATTTGATATATCAAGGATCTCGAGATCCTTGGGAGATTTTTATAAGCCCTATACTGACTTAGGCATCGGAGTGTCCACGCCGGACCTCCCTCCGGCGTGCTCTTTGCAGGTTCTTGAAGATTTCGAATGAAGGCAACATACTTGGAGTGATCATACGTGTTCGAAGAGTAGGACATTTAATCCCGATGATACGCAATCCTCTCGTGCAAATTTTGGCACATCACTTAGAATAATTTGAAATATAAAAATAAAATTAATCCAAAATTATGTACTTCTCTTAATTAAATAATAAATGAGCACAATTTACGATACGGTTTTAATTACATTTATTAGTTAATTTCAAATAATGCAATAGAGCATTTTCAATTCAATATAATAGATATTCACGTACAAATTAATCTTGATTTATGATTAAATATTTAAGAAACAAATATAAAAATACAATTGATGCGGACAAAATATGTGATCTTTGGAGATGACGACACGTGGATATAAGATGATTTAAATCCGCTTTGTGGTGAATGAGGGTTTAGTGAAAGGGATTAATACACCCCTAAGTCCAGGAAGGGAAGTAGGTGTAAGTGGGCTTCCGGCCCACACCTGCAGCTTAATTGTTCTTGGGCCCAATGTTTCTAGCCCAGGAGGGAAAGAACTAGGATTCGTTCTTGATAGATAAGGTCTGAGAAGAAGTCAAGGAGAAGAAGTGGGAAGAGTCTACTAGAGGACCGGGTCTTGCGGAACGGTTGAGAAGAAAAAGGGAGAGGGAGTCTCCCTCTCTCCCACGAAATGAGGAAAGGTATATAATCAGGTTTGTTCTACCATTTTGACTACGTTTTTACAGTGAGTTTACTCTTTTTACATTATTCATAAGAACTATCTAAAAAACACACTGAAAATACAAGAAACACCCAGATATTTGCGAGAGTTTCCCTTGAATTACAGGGAAATTCCTCTTTGATTCTCTTGAGAACGATTCTGACTTGAGCGTCGGAGATTCCACGCCGGAATCCCCTCCGGCGTGTTTTTGCAGGTCTCTACGGATCTTAAAGGAGGATTGTTCATGAAAACGCTTGCGGAGAAGTGACGACTTAAGCCCGTAATTCTCATTATCCACACGGGAATATTCGGTATCCTTAGACGTTATTTTTGACGCAACAACTGGCGCCGTCTGTGGAAACTTTTCGAGCTAAGAAGTGAGAAAGTTCCATACGAAATGGGCGGAGAACAGGATCTGATGAAGCACACTAAGGAGAGAGGAGATATCACTCCCCCTCCCTTGCCTCCGCCTCCCCCGAGTTTTCCCTAAAACAGGAACCTGGGGAAACAACCCTCAAACACTGTACCGGAGGATAACCCTCCTGTACTCGAGGGGAATACGACCGGTATCTCTGGAGCCTCCGGGAGTGGGATGCACAAGGATCCACCTCCCTCCAATACCCAGCCGGAGCTCCTCACCGTTTCTCAGGATTAGCTAAATGCCATGATCGCCCAGGCTGTAGAGAGAATGATCGCTGCCCGAGGAATCCATACCTCTGACACAGCTCTACCGATGGATAGGAAGGTGACGCAGAAGAACCCAGAGCGCATGATTGACTCCTCTCTAGCCCCTTCTAAAAATGAGGGAGTCCCTCGAGACCAAGAAGATAAAGTACCCTCTCAAGCAGAAAGAAGTGTCCCTAACAGAACCCCCAAGAGGAATACAGAGGCAATCCCTGAAAGAACTCTGGACACGGAGACTGGAGAGAGTACGGATGACACTTATCAAGGAGCAGTCAGCAATCAAATACAAGCCATTCGGAAAGAAATGAGAGACATGAGGAAACAAATGGTTGACAACGTAAGTAAATCTCCTTATATTACTGGTTATCAGTTTACTTCGAATATCTTGCAAGATGAATTGCCCTCTAATTTCAAATCCCTGAACTTTGAATATGATGGCGCGGCGGATCCCTACGAGCACTTGGTGAGGTTTGAAAATGCTGCTCTGTTGCATCGCTATGGAGAGGGTGTCAAATGCAGAGTCTTCTTAACCACTATATCCAAAGCAGCACAACAATGGTTCACCCAATTGGGACCCGACACCATTCACTCTTGGTCCAAGTTTAGCGAATTGTTCTTACACCAATTCGCTAGTGCTAGGAGACAGCCTAGGGCTACCCTTACCCTGTTCAACTTGAGACAGAGAGATAATGAAAGCCTCCGAGATTTTCTAAAAAGATTCAACCAAGCAGCCCTGGAAGTGCCTACGGCCTCTTCTGAAGTAAAAATCAATGCCCTTACCAACGGGTTGAAGGACGAAGACCTTTTCACCTCCCTGGCTAAGAAACCAGTACAGACCTTCGATGAGCTACTAAGGAGAGCCGAGAAATATCTCACCCTGGAGAAGGTACGAAAGGCCAAACGCTCCGAAACTAAACCAATGGGAAGAAATGGAGAGCGAAGAAGAGAAATCATACCTAGGAGGCCTAGTCCTAAAAGATATAGAAGTTCAAGAAGCACTAGAAGCATGAAGGAAGAGGAAGCAACGCGCTCGGGTCGCAGGGGAAGGTTCGAGAAATATACCCCTCTGAGAATAGAGCCAGCAGAAGTCCTAGAAGAAGCAGGGAATCACCCCAACATGAAGTTTCCCTATTCTAGAAACAGGGGTCCTCAAAACCCTAAATCTGATAAGTTCTGCCGGTTCCACAATGATTACGGCCATGATACACATCAGTGCTGGCACTTGAAGGATGAGATAGAACGAATGATCCAAGCAGGTCATCTTAAAGAGTTCACATTCAGGGATAGACAGGGCCCTCGGAGGCAAAAGAGGAAGGACCCAGAGGGAAAACCAGATGAGAACAGAGGAAGGATACGGAGGACCAACCCCCTCCTCCCCAGAAGAGGGGAACTATCCATATGATAATGGGAGGCCCTACTGACGGAGACTCCTTCAGACAGAGGAAACAGAGTGTTAGATCATTGAAGATTGAGAGGAACGTGGAGAACAGAGAGATAGGGAAGATGACAGTGGTCCCTGACATTCATTTCGGACCGGAAGACGCGGGAGAGCCAAGGGAAACGCATAATGACGCTCTAGTCATCACCACAGACATTGCTGGGTATGACGTGGCAAGAATTTTTGTGGATACGGGAAGTTCTGCGGACATCATGTTCCTGGAGTGCTTCAAAAAGATGGAGTTGAATATAAAACTCAGGCTAGTGGAAACTGCCCTTTATGGATTCTCAGGGGGTGCAATCCAACCCCTTGGTTCGGCGTTATTACAAGTAGGGCTAGGGACTGCCCCTAACAGACGCGTACAGGTGATAGAGTTCTTGATAGTAGATGTCTCATCCTCATACAATGTGGTGATGGGAAGACCGAACTTGAACATTTTTCAGGCAGTAATTTCCACCTTCCACATGAAGATGAAATTTCCCGCCTCGGGAGGAGTGGGAGGGATATGTGGAGATCAATATCAAGCAAGGAAGTGCTATGTAGAATCAGTGAAGATAGCAGATAAGGCTATGTTCCGAGGATTGGAAAGGTTTAATGGTGAAGACCCTGAATTGAAAAAACAAAGAGTAGGTGAATTGGCGGGGGAGCAGCCCAAAATTAAAGCAGATGAGGAATTGATGAATATTGAGCTCTACACGGGAAAAGAAGGATTCGTAACCAGAATTGGTACCCAGATGGACCCAGAACTTAAAGAGAGAATGATAGCCACTCTTCGAAAGAATGCAGACATATTTGCCTTCGCCCCAACGGATATGACGGGTAAACCTCCAGAGATAGCAATACACCACCTCAATGTAGATCCCAGGGCGAAGCCAGTAAAGCAAAAACTAAGAAATTTTGGTAAAGAAAAGAATCTTATTGTGAAAGAAGAGATTGATAAATTGTTGAGTGCAAGACATGTAAAGAAGGTGCAATTCCCCCGAAGGGCTCTCAAACGCAGTGTTGGTGTCTAAGGGAGCCGGCAAATGGAGAATGTGCATTGACTTCAGAGATTTGAACAAAGCATGCCCCAAAGACCATTACCCCCTGCCCAGAATCGATCAATTGGTAGATGCGACATCAGGATTCAAGTTGCTTAGCATGATGGATGCATATCAGGGATACCATCAACTTCAGTTGAATCCCCTTAATATCCCGAAGGTATGTTTTATTGCAACGTGTGGTACCTTTGGTTATATACGTATTCCCTTCGGACTAATAAATGCAGGAGCCACCTACCAGAGAATGGTAGACTCAGTATTTCGAGAACAAATTGGTAGGAACATGGAAATCTATGTGGATGACATGTTGGCCAAAAGCACTAAGGCAGAGGAACACATAAAAGATCTGGAGGAGATATTCCAGGTAGTCAAGAGTAATGGCATTAAGCTGAACCCAGCTAAATGCTCTTTTGGAGTAAGGTCAGGAAAATTCTTAGGATACATGGTGACTCAGAGGGGAATAGAGGTCAACCCTGCAAAGGTGAAAGCCGTACTCGACATGCAGCCCCCTCGAAACCTGAAAGAACTACAGACCCTGAACGGGAGGATAGCAGCCCTGAGCAGATTCATAGCGAGATCGGCAGAGAAAAGCCACCATTTCTTCAAGACACTGAGGAAGGGTTCGAAATTTTAATGGGATGAGCAATGCCAAAGAGCCTTTGAGGAACTTAAACGTCACCTGGAATAACTCCCAAAGCTGACAAAACCCTCTCAGGGAGATACACTATATCTATACCTCTCAGTGGGGGAACATTCCTTAAGCACAGCGTTGATGAAAGAAGAGGGCTCCACACAGCAGCCCATATACTACGTGAGTAAGGTAATCCAAGGAGCATAGGTCAGATATTCAGAGGTAGAAAAGGCGGCCCTGGCGGTGGTAGTGACAGCTAGGCGATTACGCCCATATTTCCTGTCTTATAAAATTATTGTGCGGACTAATTATCCCCTGAAGTAGGTACTGGGAAGAGCAGACTTGTTTGGAAGAATGGTCAAATGGGCTGTTGAGTTACATGAGTATGATGTTGATTATGAGCCCAGAAGGGCTATTAAAGCTCAGGCCTTGACAGACTTTATCCAAGAATCCACCGGAGCCGAGGAGATGGAAGGCTGGAAAGTATACGTGGATGGCTCGGCATCGGCACTTGGATGTGGGGCATGGATAGAGCTGGTAGACCCTGAGGGTCAGGAGATACAAGTTGCAGTTAAGTTCCGGTTTTCAACCTCTAACAACGGAGCAGAATACGAGGCCCTGATTAGAGGGGCTAACATGGCAGCAGAATTAGGAGCGCAAAAGGTTACTCTATACTCAGATTCACAGTTGGTGGTGCAACAAGTAATGGGGGAATACCTTGCCAAGGATGAAAAGATGATTGCATATTTGGAGCGAGTGAGGAACCTGAAGAATAAATTCCATGCTTTTGAAGTAATCCAGATACCGAGGGAAGAAAACACAAAGGCAGATGGGTTGTCCAAACTGGCTAGCTCTACCGAGTTTGAGGGCCAAGGGAAGGTAACCCTGTTAGTTGCAGATCGGCTAGCAACAGAGGCTTTAGTCGGAGAGATAACAGAAGGGGACGACTGGAGAAAAGAGATATGGGAAGAGTTGAGTAGAGATCCTGCGGCTCCAGCGTCCCGGGAAACCAAGGATTTGAGGTTAAAATACTATATCCTTGGGGATCAGTTATACAAAAGATCCTTTACTCAACCCTATTTGAAATGTCTCTCAAAACAGGAAGCGGAATTTGTGATTAAGGATATCCATGAGGGTTGTGCAGCTAGTCACGAAGGTTATAAGACTATTGTGAAAAAGGTGTTCAGGGCAGGTTTCTACTGGCCTAGTGTAATAAGAGATGCTAGAGAATTTGTAAGGAAGTGTGAGAGATGTCAGAAGAATGGACCGTTGATACGGATACCCGCGGAGGAGATGGGCGCTATGTATTCGCCCTGCCCCTTTGCAAAATGGGGGATAGATTTAGTGGGGCCCTTCCCCATGGCATCTGGAGGAAGGAAGTTCTTAATCGTAGCAGTAGATTACTTCAGCAAGTGGGTAGAAGCCGCACCCTTGGCTAAGATAGAAGAGGATAATGTGATCAATTTCCTAGCAAGACACATTTGCTGCAGGTTTGGAGTGCCGAGAGTTCTAGTTTCAGATAATAGAACGCAATTCAATAGAGAGAAAGTGAGAAAATTGTGTTGGATATGGAACATTGTACAGAGATTCACTTCAGTAGCCCACCCGCAAGCCAATGGGCAGGTGGAGGTCACAAACAGGATTCTAGTGGACGGTATCCGAACACGCTTGCAAAAGATAGGAGGAGGATGGGTGAAAGAGCTGGACAACGTCCTCTAGTCTTACAGAACTAGCCCTAAGTCAGCTACGGCAGAATCCCCCTTCCAATTGGTGTACGGAGCAACAACAATAATACCCCCGGAGGCCCGGTTAGGATCGCATCGAATCACCTATTTTGATGAGAAAAGAAATGAAGAGCTGATGAGAGAAGCCTTAGACCTGGTAGAGGAGGAGAGAGAGATAGCAAAGTTGAAAGCAGAGAGATACAAGAGCAGGATCAAGGCATCATATGATCGTAGGGTAATCCACAGGTCCTTTAGAGTCGGAGACTTAGTCCTCCGGAGAGCCGATGCCTTGAGGAATACAGGAAAGATGGAGGCTAATTAGGAAGGTCCCTACAAAGTGATACAAGTGTTGAAGGGAGGAGCTTATAAACTCCAGGATATGGAGGGAAAGGAGATACTACGCCCATGGAATGTGTGCCACCTTAAGAGGTTTTATGTTTGAAAATGTGTTAGTCCCTTATTTTTTCTTTATGAACAATTTTGACATTCATTTCCATTCGAATAATTGTACACATCGCTTCACCGACACTCTTTTTCCCTCTACGTGGGTTTCCCTTTGGGTTTTACCACGGAGAGGTTTTTAATGAGGCCGACATAGGTTTCCCCCTATGTTGATGAACACTTTTGATCAATGAAGCTTTACTTTTGGAGAAATGGCAGTGGTTTCCGTAGATCTTTGAAGAAGTATTGTGATGAGATGATTAATATATGCTAATATTGTGATGAGATGATTGATATGCGCTGATATTAAGACATGGGAGAAAATAAGTAGGTTTCGATGAACCTCACTTTGAGAAAATGCGTAGGTTTATACAAACCTCACCCTGAGAAAATAAGTAGGCTCCGATGAACCTCACTTTGAGAAAATGCTTAGGTTTATACAAACCTCATCCTGAGAAAATAAGTAGGTTCCGATGAACTTCACTTTGAGAAAATGCGTAGGTTTATACAAACCTCACCCTGAGAAAATAAATAGGCTCCGATGAACCCCACTTTGAGAAAATGCGTAGGTTTATACAAACCTCACCCTGAGAAAATAAGTAGGTTCCGATGAACCTCACTTTGAGAAAATGCGTAGGTTTATACAAACCTCACCCTGAGAGAATAAGTAGGTTCCGATGAACCTCACTTTGAGAAAATGCGTAGGTTTATACAAACCTCACCCTGAGAAAATAAGTAGGTTCCGATGAACCTCACTTTGAGAAAATGCGTAGGTTTATACAAACCTCACCCTGAGAAAATAAGTAGGTTCCGATGAACTTCAGTTTGAGAAAATGCGTAGGTTTATACAAACCTCACCCTGAGAAAATAAGTAGGTTCCGATGAACCTCACTTTGAGAAAATGCGTAGGTTTATACAAACCTCACCCTGAGAAACAAGTGAGTTCCAATGAACTTCACTTAGAGAAAATGCGAAGGTTTATACAAACCTCACCCTGAGAAACAAGTGAAGTCCACTGAACTTCACTTAGAGAAAATGCGAAGGTTTATACAAACCTCACCCTGAAAACAAGTGAGTTCCAATGAACTCCACTTAAAGAAAGTGCAAAGGTTTACATAAACCTCATTTTGAGAGAATAAGGGGGTCCGATCTAATGAACGTCCCTATAATAGCTAATACATATTCAGAATGGATTTCATCCTAAGGGAAGAATTCAAAGTTACAAAGGCGAAAATCTTCATCCACTATAACCTCTAAGGCTGGGGGGAATAGGACTTATGATGAGATCCTACGAGCATCATCAAATCACCAAGTAAGTACAAAAGCTTAAAATTCTCTATTTTAAAGCCTGAATTCTCTATGCATAAATTCGAAGCCTTAGAGCCTATATGCGTTAGAAGGATATTAGAGATATGCATTGAAATATAGCTAAGAGAAGCTAAACATGCAACATACGACATGCTTATTATCTTAGACATAATACCTGACATGCTCATGAAAAGAAAGCAATGTATATATATGCATGCAGTAAGACAGTATGCAGGTATAAGAAGAAGGAGTAAAATAAAGCAGCATAAGTTAAGAGATATTCAAGACCAAGGGCACCATGCACTGGCCCTCCACAGAAAAACACAGGAGTGTGGAGTCTCATGAAAATAACAAAAGAAAGTGTTTTAAAAGTACCAGAATATTGTTATAAAAAATAAAGTAAATAGAGTTATGAAGAGGGAGGAATTTCAACCCCTCCAATGCCTTCCACTAAAGCCCCCACCCTCTTCCTTCTCCTCCGAGGCACCAGCCGCCACGGTAGCCAGGGGATCAGGGTTAGCTACATGAATGGGAAATTCTGGATCGCTCACCCGCACCAAATCTTCCACTTCTAAAGCAGCACTCTTCAGCTCCGAAACAGCCTTCCTCATACCAGACAACCACCAAGGAGTGTTGATGTCCTCCTTGGGATCTCCCGGGAACTTCGGGGGAGTAGCCAGTTCGTCTAGGCGGAGGGCGCGAGTGTAGTGACCATCGAACCCCGCAACGGAGTGTTCGGCTACAGCATTGGAGAAGCCGTGATCAATGAAATGTGGAATGTATGCCCCCATTGCCCCTAGAAAACTAGTGCTTTTGAGGAAAGCCTCCAGCCATTCTCGATGCAATGTGCCCAGAAAGGTCTGTCCCGCTGCGGATGTAAAGAGGGAATCAATACAAAGCTTCACCCCAGTCAGAGGTAGTTTCGTCTCCAGGCGCTGGATCCCCCTATCCCGCTCGGCGATCTGGGCCCGGAGTAAAGAAACCTCCTCGGACAAAGCCTGATTCTGCGTGGAAAGCTGAACCTTCTCAGCCATGGCTGCCTTCCTCCCCAAAGTGGCTTCTTGATGCTCTCCCTCGAGTATTTTCTTCTTCAGCTTCTCTAGCTCTATCTGGCTCTGGAGATCGTCATGGAGTTGAAGAGATCGGAGGGCTCGCTCGGATACGTCAGAATAGAGAAGACCAAACTACATAAACAATAAAGAGTAACAGAAAGAATTAGGACAGCTGCTCTACCCCTCATCAGTCATATGAAATAACATACATATTACAAACTTACTTGAGAAAAGCTATGAGCAGTGTGCACTATCCTCTCCTCCAGGGTCAGAGCACTGAGAGCTTTTATAGCAGGAGTGGGGGTATGGCGTTCCACAAAAGCAGTTAACTGATCAACGCTGATATCACTTGGGGCTTCCAGATCAATGGTCTCCGAGGGGGTGAAGGAGGACTTGTCCCTAGTTTTCTTCTTCTTGGAAGCACCGGAAGTGGGGAGTCCCAAGGAGAACGCAGCCTTCCCAGTAGAGGACCGGGTATGCTTAGCAGCCGACCCCACTGAGGGCTTCATTGGCGAAGGAGGGGGAGGAGCTTTAGTAGAACTCTCTGGAGCAGAAGGCTTAGTTACCATGGAAAGTGGAGCTGCATCTCGTGAGATTTGGGACAACTAACTCATAGCTGCAACAAAAAATAAAAGACATAAAAAACCAGGGAGATTCAAATCTCGAAGGTAGCCACAGAAGAAAAAGAAATGATATTACCGTCATTTGGACCTAAAGGGTAATCTGTACGACCAAAACCGAAATGGGATAAAGCCCTAGGATTTTTACAAATACCCATTACATCAAAATATTCGTGTAGAGCTACGTGTTGATTCAGGTTTTCCATCACGGCCAAGTTAAGAGGGGAACAAGCGGTAAGAGGAGGACAGGGCACCCCTGGATTCTCATAAACCCACTTTTCATGAGGGAAATCCCATGAGGAGGGATTGGTAACAAAGAAATAGTAATCCCGCCAGTCTTGAACCCCTTCATGGAGTTTCTCCATGAATTTCCCAGTTCGGTTAGCACGACCACTTACATAAAAGAATCCGTCCGCAAGTTTACAGGCGTATTGGGTCAAGAAAAGTTGGGCCGAAGGTTCTCCCCCATTTCCCTTTATTAAGATATAAAACCCTAACATTGCCCTAATGGCGTTGGGGGTGAATTGATTAATAGGGATACGAGCGTAGGAGGAAATTTCAGCTAAATAGGGATTAATGGGAAAACGCAGCCCGACTTTCAATTGAGCTTCCTAGAAAGCTAAGCTTTGGGGGCCGGGGAAATTGGGGCGTTCTTTCGAATGGGCGGTTCTCACTATGCAGTCCGGAGGAAACATGCCTGACCGAATGAAGGAGGCCAAGCGCTCATCTGAAAGAGAAGAAGAGGTGGATATTCTGTTTCTTAGGGCTGGTATGGTTATGGGAAATCGAGGGATCCGACTAGAAGAAGAGTTGGAAGTTTCTCTCGAAACATCTTCCGTCGGAGAGTGGGAGGAAGAAGACATGATGATAAAATAAAAGAAAAAGAAAGAAGTTAAAAGAAACGAAGATGGGTACCTGAGAGTGAAAGCACCTCTGGAAAATAAGTGGCGTACCGACGAACGTGCGAAGAAGGTGGTTGAGTTCTGTAAACAAAAGGAAGACGTTGAAGATGGAAGTTGAAAGGAGCCGATAATGGGAGATGAGGAGTTTTACAGATGTGAGGAATTTTGAATTGGAAGAGTTATGATGGTTAAGCAAAAGCGGGGGAAAGATCGAGAGAGGGTATTATCGAGGACCAGTGAGAACGCGCGTGAGTGAAAAACGGCGGCGGGATGTCTTGTCCGCTGCAGGCGCGTAGAGTAAAGATTGGTGAGGGCTTCGAGGCTGTGCAGGAGCGAAGAGTCGAAGGAGTTATTAAAGGTTAGAGAATCCTTTAAATGGCGATAAATGTTGGACCCGAGATTCGATTAGATTAAAGGGGATATGGTTTCAGAATAATATGCTTGGAAAATGTGAGAATTAAGGATGACCAGGGCAGGGAAATGTTCCGCTTAATTCATCTTGTTTTCTCTTCCTACTCTCATAAAATTATTAACCCTTTTACGAGAGTAGGGGGGAGTAGTTGATGCGGACAAAATATGTCGTCTTTGGAGATGACTACACGTGGATATAAGATGAATTAAATCCACTTTGTGGTGAATGAGGGTTTAGTGAAAGGGATTAATACACCCCTAAGTCCAGGAAGGGAAGTAGGTGTAAGTGGGCTTCCGGCCCACACTTGCAGCTTAATTGTTCTTGGGCCCAATGTTTCTAGCCCAGGAGGGAAAGAACTAGGATTCGTTCTTGATAGATAAGGTCCGAGAAGAAGTCAAGGAGAAGAAGTGGGAAGAGTCCACTAGAGGACCGGGTCTTGCAGAACGGTTGAGAAGAAAAAGGGAGAGGGAGTCTCCCTCTCTCCCACGAAATGAGGAAAGGTATATAATCAGGTTTGTTCTACCATTTTGACTACGTTTTTACAGTGAGTTTACTCTTTTTACATTATTCATAAGAACTATCTAAAAAACACACTGAAAATACAAGAAACACTCAGATATTTGCGAGAGTTTCCCTTGAATTACAGGGAAATTCCTCTTTGATTCTCTTGAGAACGATTTTGACTTGAGCGTCGGAGATTCCACGCCGAAATCCCCTCCGGCGTGTTTTTGCAGGTCTCTACGGATCTTAAAGGAGGATTGTTCATGAAAACGCTTGCGGAGAAGTGGCGACTTAAGCCCGTAATTCTCATTATCCACACGGTAATATTCGGTATCCTTAGACATTATTTTTTACGCAACAACAATATAATACGTTATATATATATATACTCTCTTCCTAAATAACACATTAAATGCAAATAAATGTTGGCCCTTATTTATTAATTTACACATTTGTTAAGATTTGAATTAAATTTAGGATAATTTGAATTATTAAATTTACTTTATTGACTAATTAACCTAGCTAAAATCATACAATCAATCTCAATTAAATAATGCTAAGCAACTTGATTTAATTAACACGCTAAATTAGGAATTAAGCCGTAATATATGGACTATATTTATGTTTAAATTTGTCAAAGTCACTATTGACGCTAAATTAATTATAATTTATAATGTCTTATTAACATTGATGTAGATAAATATGTTTCTCTCTGAGGAACCGACACGTGGAAATGGGATAGATTATAATAGTCATGATTAGATCGGTATGCCGAAGAAACAGGATTAATACACCCCTGGGCTCGAGTAGGGAAATGAGAGAAAGCAGGGTTAGTGGGCCTTTGGCCCATATTCAGAAAGGTTAATATTTCTTGGCCCGGAAGGGAGTCGACCCAAACATGGAACGGATAGTCCCTCTTTCTTGGCCAAGTCAAATGAGCGGGTCAAACCCATGAGAATAGGGGAGGATATGCTCGAAAACCAAGTCTTCAGGGTTGAGGTACCGGATTCTGGGGAGTGGACCAAGAATGTAGGGAGAATAAGTCCCCCTCTTTCCCGGGGAGAGGGGGCCAGGTATATAAGCCAATTATTTTACATTATCAGGTAAGTTTGATGAGAATACACACTTCTTTTACATACAATACGTATTTTTCCTAAGAATTATACACTGATTTGAAGAGAAACTTCATTACATTCGCCGGAATTTCCCTAGATACACAGGGGAATTCCTCTTTGATTTCGCCTACTATCGAATCTGACTTGAGCGTCGGAGCTTCTACGCCGGAGCCCCCCTCCGGTGTACTTTTGCAGGTTATTTTCGGATTTCCAAGGAGATTTACTTGAAGATTGCCAAGGATAAAACGAGAGATTGGGCTCGTGATTAATAGTGCTCGCAAGGGAACGATCGACATCCGAAGGCGTCCTTTTTCGACGCATCAACTGGCGCCGTCTGTGGGAACATTTCAAGCTAAGGCGTGAGAAAGTTCCGTACTTAAATGGGTGGAGGACATGATCCAGTGAAGCAGACGAAGGAGAAAGGAGATTCCACTCCTCCTCCTCTTCCTCCGCCTCCTCCAGGTTTTCCCGCAAATCGAAATTTAGGGAAACGACCTGTGGACCATACACCAGAAGATATTCCCCCTCCAGGTTTTCCCTCAAACCGAAATCTAGGGAAACAGCCCGTAGATCATATACCGGAGGATATCCCTCCCACTCTGGAGGGAGATGCACCAGGCACCTCAGGAGCTTCAGGAAGCGGGATCAATAGGGATAACCCTAACACTCAACCGGAACTCTTGACTGTCTCTCGAGATCAACTAGATGAGATGATCGCGCAATCAGTTGAAAGAATAATCGCTACTCGAGGACTTCGCCCTCCCGAACCTGTTCCAATCACCCGTAAGGGTACAAGACAAAATCTCCCAGAACAAGTCATCGATTCTGTTCCAATCCCTTCCAGGAATGAGGATCCCCCTCAGAACCCAGAAGAAAAAGTACCTTCTCAGGCGGAGAGAAGTATCTTGGAAAGACCCCCTCGGAGGGACACGGAGAGGATCCTTGGGGATACCACTCTGGAGACAGGGATGGGAGAAAGCATGGACGACACGTATCAGGGAGCCGTCAGCGATCAGATACAGGTCTTGCGGAAGGAGATGAAAGATATGCAGAAGCATATGATTGATAACGTAAGTAAACCTTCTTACGTTACTGGTTATCAATTTTCATCCACTATTTTACAAGATGAACTGCCTCCTAATTTTAAATCTTTAAATTTCGAATATGATGGCACCACGGACCCGTACGAGCATTTGATGAGGTTCGAGAATGCTGCCCTATTGCATCGATACGGAGAGGGCGTCAAGTGCAGGGTATTTCTGACTACCCTATCTAAAGCGGCGCAGCAATGGTTCACCCAGTTAGGGCCAGATACTATCCATTCATGGTCGGAGTTCAGCGAACTATTCCTGCACCAGTTTGCCAGCGCTAGGAGGCAACCTAGGGCCACCCTCACCTTGTTTAACATGCGACAGGGGGAGAATGAGAGTCTTCGGGCTTTCTTGAAAAGATTCAACCAAGCAGCTCTCGAAGTACCTACAGCCTCCTCAGAGGTCAAAATTAATGCCCTCACCAACGGGCTAAGAGATGGGGATCTATTCACATCTCTAGCCAAGAAGCCAGTTCGGACCTTTGACGAATTGTTGAGGAGAGCAGAGAAATACCTTACCCTGGAAGAGGTAAGGAAAGCTAAACGATCAGAGACCAGGGTCGTAGTGAATAATGGAGAAAGGAGGAAAGAGATTCCGTTTAGGAGGCCAAGTCCGGAGAGACATCGAAGCTCCAGGAGGCTAGAAAGCGTAAGAAGAGAGGAAGTTGCACCCTGGAACCCAAGGAGGGGGGCGAAGAGATATACCCCATTGAGGATGGAGCCAGCCGAAGTCCTAGAAGTGGCAGGGGACCACCCAGATATGAAATTCCCCTACTCAAGGAGCAGAGGTCCCCAAAACCCTAAGTCAAACAAATTTTGCAGGTTCCATAACGATTATGGCCACGATACCAACCAATGTTGGCATCTGAAGGATGAGATAGAAAGGATGATTCAAGCAGGCCACCTGAAAGAGTTTATTTTCAGAGATAGATAAGGCCCCAGGGGTCAAAAGCGAAAGGATCCCGAGGGGAAACAGGAAGATGATAGAAGAGATCAAAGAAAGGGCAATGAGGAGCCACCACCCCCTCCCCAGAAGAGAGGAACTATTCATATGATTATGGGAGGCCCTGCCGATGGGGATTCCTTTAGGCAGAGGAAGCAGAGCGTTCGGTCGTTGAAGAATGAGAGGAATATAGAGCATCATGAGGTGGGAAAGATGGCAGAGGGCCCAGACATCCATTTTGGGCCAGAAGACGCTGGGGAACCCAGAGAAATTCATAATGACGCATTGGTCATTACCACGGATATAGCAGGATACGATGTAGCAAGAATTTTTGTAGACACGGGAAGCTCTGCCGACATCATGTTTTTGGAGTGCTTTAAGAAGATGGACCTGAATATAAAGCTCAGACCGGTGGAAACCGCTCTTTATGGATTTTCAGGGGGAGCTATTCAACCCCTTGGTTCAGTGTTGCTGCAAGTAGGGTTAGGAGTTGCCCCTAACCGTCGTGTGCAAGTAATAGAATTCCTGATTGTAGATGTCCCATCTTCCTACAATGTAGTAATGGGAAGGCCAAGCTTGAATATTTTTCAGGCAGTGATCTCCACCTTCCACATGAAGATGAAGTTCCCTGCCTTGGGGGGTGTGGGAGAGATATGTGGTGATCAGTATCAGGCAAGGAAGTGTTATGTGGAATCGGTCAAGATAGCAGACAGGGCCATGTTCAGGGGAATGGAGAGATTTAAGGGCGAAGACCCTGAATTGAAGAGACAGAAAGTGGGTGAGCTAGTACAAGAGCAACCCAAAGTTAAAGCAGACGAGGAGCTAATGAGCATCGAGCTCTACCCAGGAAAGGAGGGATTTACAACCAGGATAGGTATGAATATGAACCCTGAGCTCCAGGGAAAGATGATACTTGCCCTCCAGCAAAATGCAGACATCTTTGCATTCACAGCGACGGATATGACGGGTATCCCTCCAGAAATAGCTGTGCACCATTTGAATGTGGATCCCAAGGCTAGGCCCGTGAAGCAGAAGTTGAGGAACTTTGGTAAAGAGAAGAACCTCATTGTAAAGGAGGAGATCGATAAATTGTTGAACGCAGGGCATGTGAAGAGAGTGCAGTTCCCTGAGTGGCTCTCGAATGCAGTACTGGTGTCTAAGGGAGCCGGCAAATGGAGGATGTGCATTGACTTCAGGGACTTGAACAAGGCGTGCCCTAAAGACCACTATCCACTGCCTAGAATTGATCAGCTGGTGGACGCCACGTCCGGGTTTGAATTACTCAGCATGATGGATGCTTATCAAGGGTATCATCAAATCCAATTGAACCCCCTCGATATACCAAAGGTATGCTTTATAGCGACATGTGGTACTTTCGGTTATGTACGTATGCCTTTTGGACTGATAAATGCAGGAGCTACCTATCAAAGAATGGTGGACTCGGTGTTCCGAGGGCAGATAGGCAGGAACATGGAGGTTTACGTGGATGATATGCTGGCTAAAAGTGTCAAGGCAGAGGGACATATTGACGACTTGAAGGAGATATTTCAGGTAATCCGAGAGAATGGTATTAAATTAAACCCTGCTAAATGTTCTTTTGGAGTAGGGTCAGGGAAATTTCTGGGATATATGGTGACTCAGAGAGGGATAGAAGTGAACCCTGCTAAGGTGAAGGCGGTGCTCGACATGCAACCCCCTCGAAATTTGAAGGAATTGCAAACCCTGAATGGTAGGATCGCAGCTCTCAGTAGGTTCATATCAAGGTCAGCAGAAAAGAGCCATCACTTCTTCAGAACCTTAAGGAAGGGGTCGAAGTTCGAATGGGACGACCAGTGTCAGAAAGCTTTCGAGGAACTCAAGCTTCACCTTGAACAACTTCCGAAGTTGACAAAGCCCTCTCAGGGAGATGTATTGCTCTTATATCTTTCAGTAGGGGAACACTCCCTGAGCACCGCCCTGATGAAAGAGGAAGGTTCCGCACAGCAACCCATATATTATGTGAGCAAGGTCATCCAAGGAGCGGAAACGAGGTACTCAGAGGTAGAGAAGGCAGCCCTGGCGGTGGTGGTAACGGCTAGGCGATTACGCCCCTATTTCCTGTCCTATAAAGTTATGGTGCGAACTAATTTCCCTTTGAAGCAGACATTAGGGAGAGCAGATTTATCAGGGAGAATGGTCAGATGGGCAGTGGAATTACAGGAGTATGATATAGATTATGAACCAAGGAGAGCCATCAAGGCTCAAGCTCTAGCAGATTTTATTCAAGAGTCTACCAGAGTGGAAGAAGAACAAGGATGGAAGGTATATGTGGATGGCTCAGCATCCGCCTTGGGATGTGGAGCAGGGATATTATTGATTGACCCTGAGGGTCAAGAACTGCAGGTGGCTGTCAAATTCCGATTTTCAACCTCAAACAATGGTGCAGAGTATGAGGCCCTGATTAGAGGAGCGAGCATGGCTGCAGAGTTGGGAGCACAGAAGGTCACCCTATACTCCGATTCACAGCTGATAGTACAGCAGGTCAGGGGGGAGTACCTCGCCAAGGATGAGAGAATGATCACCTACTTAGAGGAGGTAAAGAAGTTAAAAGATAAATTCCATACTTTTGAAGTGATACAGGTACCAAGAGAAGAGAATATGAAAGCAGATGGATTGTCTAAACTGGCTAGTTCCACTGAATTCGAGGGAGACGCAAAGATAACCCTGTTGGTGGCAGATCAAGTAGCTACGGAAACCTTGATCGGAGAGATAACAACAGGGGATGATTGGAGGAAAGAAATATGGGAAGAATTGAACAGGGATCCAGCAGCCCCAATGTCCAGAGAAGCAAAAGCTTGGAGAAGGAAGTATTGCATCCTAGGAGGTCAATTGTACAAGAGGTCATTCACTCAACCATATTTGAAATGTCTTTCGAGAAGAGAAGCAGAGCTAGTGATCAAAGACATCCATGAAGGTTGCGCATCCAGCCATGAAGGGTACCAGACCATGGTGAAGAAGGTATTTAGGGCAGGTTTTTACTGGCCCAACATAATCAGAGATGCTAGAGAGTATGTGAAGAAATGCGAGAAGTGTCAGAAGAATGGACCCCTGATACGAATACCTGCAGAAGAAATGGGGGCTATGTACTCACCCTTTCCCTTCGCCAAATGGGGAATCGATCTGGTGGGACCCTTCCCCTTGGCACCAGGAGGGAGGAAATTTCTGATCGTAGCTGTGGATTATTTTAGTAAATGGGTAGAGGCCGTGCCTTTGGCCAAAATTGAAGAAGATAATGTAATTCTTTTCCTTGCTAGACATATTTGTTGCAGGTTTGGAATACCCAGGATCCTGGTTTCCGACAATGGAACGCAGTTCAATGGAGAGAAAGTAAGGAAGTGGTGCGAAAGGTGGAATATCACACAGAGGTTTACTTCAGTAGCTCATCCACAAGCTAATGGGCAGGTGGAGGTTACAAACAGAATCCTAGTGGATGGTATTCGAACGCGATTGGAAGAGGTTGGAGGAAAATGGGTGAAGGAGTTAGACAATGTCCTCTGGTCTTATAGAACCAGCCCTAAGACAGCTACAGGCGAATCTCCCTTATACCTAGTATATGGAGCAGCAGCAGTGATACCCCCTGAAGCTAGACTCAAATCGCACCGGATCACCTATTTTGAAGAAAAAAGAAATGAAGAGTTGATGAGGGAAGCGCTGGATCAGATAGATGAAGAAAGGGAGATGGTGAGATTAAAAGCAGAAAGGTACAAGAGTCGGATCAAAGCAGCCTATGATCGCAGAGTAATCCCTCGCTGCTTTAAAGTGGGAGACTTAGTCCTTCGGAGAGCAGATGCTTTGAAAAACACAGGAAAGCTAGAACCCAACTGGGAAGGTCCATACAGGGTAATACAGGTGCTAAAAGGCGGAGCATACAAGCTCCAAGACATGACAGGGAAAGAGATACTAAGGCCATGGAACGTGTGTCACTTGAAGAGATTTTATGTTTGAGGAAGGTGTTATTCCCCTACTTCCTTTTTCTTTATGAACAATTTCGAACATTTACTTCTTATTCGAATAATTGCTTCACCGGCACTCTTTTTCCCTCTACGTGGGTTTCCCTTCGGGGTTTTACCACAGAGAGGTTTTTAATGAGGCCGGCATAGGTTCCCCTTATTTGCCTATGTTGATAAATGTTTTCGATCAATGGAGCATCGGTTTTGATAAAATTTCAGCAATTTCCCTAAATGCATGTTAATATTGTGATGAGATGACTCTTATGTGCTAATTTCATGATGAAATATTTCTCATATGTTAATATCGTATTAAGATAACTGTTGAAGGCCTGCGTAATGAGTGCTAAAATAACGAATATGTTTTGGAAACTGAAATATAGCATGATAGAGACATGGCAAGATAGAGAAATTCACACCAATTCATATATGCTCGAATAGAGAATACCTAGGAAAAATTCCTAAAGTTACTATTCACGACAGCCTCTAAAGCTAAGGGGAGTAAGGGGTACGGTAGCGGAAGACATGATTAACTCGTCGACAAACCCTATCCCTAGCGACTCTCAGAACTCTTACGAGTATAAACAAACTCTTACGAGTATAAACAAACTCTTACGAGTATAAACAAACCCTTACGAGTATAAACAAACTCTTACGAGTATAAACCAACTCTTACGAGTATAAACAACTTTTGGGAGAGTATAATCCCTAAACATTCTGAACTTCAGGGAGAGTTCAATCCCTAGTAACTCTTACGAGTATAAACTAACTCTTACGAGTATAAACTAACTCTTACGAGTATAAACTAACTCTTACGAGTATAAACCAACTCTTACGAGTATAAACTAACTCTTACGAGTATAAACCAACTCTTACGAGTATAAACTAACTCTCACGAGTATAAACTAACTCCTACGAGTATAAACTAATTCTTACGAGTATAAACCAACTCTTACGAGTATAAAATAACTCTCACGAGTATAAACTAACTCTTACGAGTATAAACCAACTCTTACGAGTATAAACTAACTCTTACGAGTATAAACTAACTCTTACGAGTATAAACCAACTCTTACGAGTATAAACTAACTCTCACGAGTATAAACTAACTCTTACGAGTATAAACTAACTCTTACGAGTATAAACTAACTCTTACGAGTATAAACTAACTCTCACGAGTATAAACAACTTAAGGGAGAGTATAATCCCTACGAATTCTGACCTAGGGGAAAGGAAGGATAATCCCTAAAAACTCTGGCGTCAAGAGAAAGGCTAGAGACGTTAGCAAATCACCAAGTAAGTGCAGGGATATAAACCCTATCTCCTCGTTAAGGTTCCTCTAGGAGCTTTAGAGCCTTTACGTGTCCAGAAAATGTCGAAAACATGCTAACAGATACCACACCTTATAACAAAGATAGAGATGTATATGTATATATGCATGCCAAGTAATAAATGTGCAGGTACGATATCAAACGAAAGAGAAGCAGGAATATTCAAGACTTGAGGCACCATGCCTAAGCCCTCCACAGAAAAACCCCGGAGTGTGGAGTCTCCGGAAAATATCAAAAGGGGCCTTAGAGGCCTTAACAAAATAAAAAAGTGTTTTCAAGTACCAAAGTGTTATCAAGGAATTAAAGTCATGCAGAGAGGGGAACACCATTCTTCCCCTCAGAACCTTCTCCTGCCTCCTCTGCTCGTCCACTGGAATCGCCTTCCTCCGCCTTCTCCATCAAAGCACCCGCTGCCACAGTAGCCACTGGAGTTGGGTTGTCCACATGGACAGGAAAGGCCATATCCCTTGCAGGTGCAATATCATCCAATTTCAGGGCAGCATCTTTCAACTCCAGGATCGCCTTCCTCATCCCAGGTAACCACCAGGGGGTATGGATGTCTTCTTTAGCATCTCCAGGGAACTTGGGGGGAGTGTCCAATTCTTCTAACCGGAGGGCACGAGTATATTGACCGTTGAACCCAGGAGCAGAATGTTCCGCTACAGCGTTGGAAAATCCATGATCAATGAAATGAGGGATATATGCACCCATCGCCCCCAAGAAGCTGCTACTCTGAAGAAAAGCCTCCAGCCACTCCTGATGCAGGGTACCTAGAAATTTTTGACCTGCGGCAGAGGTAAACATGGAATCTATGCACAATTTCATACCAGCTTGAGGAAGAGTAACCTCCAGCTGTTCCACCCGTTTGCCAAATTCCTTCTTCAGTAAAGATATCTCCCCCGAAAGTGTCGTTTGGAGTACTTTATACCTCTGATTAGCGTCATGTAATTCTGCTTCGAGAATATCCCTCTTCACTTTCTCCAACTCTACCTGGCTGTGGAGGTCATCTACCAGCTGAAGGGACTGAAGGGCTCGTTCAGACACATTGGAAAATAGGAGACCAAACTACATAATGGATCATCTAAAGAAGTAAGACAAGCATATTCTTCTTTATTTGAATTATTTAGAAATGTATTTTCACGAAGAGAATACCTGGGTAAAGCTGTGAGCGGCATGCACAACTCGCTCACCGAAGGACAGAGCATTGAGGGCCTCAGTAGCATGAGCCGGAGTGTAACGCTCTATAAAACCCAGGAGATGGTCAACGTTCATCTCATCTGGAGCATCAGAAGCGACATTGGGCAGAGAGGATTTGGTCTTGGACTTCTTTTTCTTGGAAGCATCGGAGACAGGAGGCAACGTAGAAACTATGGCTTTTTTAGTAGAAGAACGGGTACGCTTAGCAACAGATCCAGTAGCAGGTTCCACTGGAGAAGGGGGAATTTGAGCCCTCGAGGAACTTTCAGGCGCTGGAGACCTATTAACCATCGAGAGAGGGGCAGCATCACGAGAAATCTGAGTCAACCAACTCATAGCTGTACAGAGAAACATGAAACAGCATTAATAAATACAATGGGTTAACATCTTGAGTACAATACCAGGAAAGGAGAAATGGTATTACCATCATCGGGACCTAAAGGATAATCAGGGCTACCAAAACCGAAATGAGAAAGGACTCTAGGATTTTTACAGATACCCATTACATAAAAAAAGCCATGATTAGAGACATGATCGTTTAAACGGTTCATCACATCCAGGTTTAAGGAGGAACAGACGGAAAGAGGAGGACGTGGCACCCCAGGATTTTCATAGATCCACCCCTCATGAGGAAATTCCCAAGGAAGAGGATTGGTAACAAAGAAATAGTAGTCTTTCCAATCCTGGACCCCTTCATGGAGCTTCTCCATGAATTTGCCGGTCCGGGAGGTGCGACCACTAGCATAAAAGAACCCGTCCGAAAACTTGCATACATATTGGGTTAGAAAGAGTTGAGCTGAAGGTTCCCCACCGTTTCCCCTCATCAGAATGTAAAAGCCTAACATTGCGCGTATGGCATTGGGGGTAAATTGGTTCAAGGGTATGCGGAGATAACTGGAAATTTCACAGAGATAAGGATGAATGGGAAAACGGAGGCCCGCTTTTAATTGAGCCTCCCAAAAGGCTAAGGAATTAGGACCTGGAAAATTAGGGCGCTCTCTTTTGTGCGCAGCCCTAACGGAATAATCTGCGGGGAAGATCCCTGAACGAAGAAAAGCAGCAACACGCTCAGGAGTAAGAAGGGAGGATCCAGAAATTTCATCCTTCAAAGCTCGTTCGGTTACGGGAAATATGGGGAGTGGGTTGGAAGTTGAACTCTCCATGGAAATGGAGTCTGAAGAGGACGACATGAGGATATTGTAAATGAGAGAGGAAAGGGAGGAATAGATACCTGGAGTAAAGTCGGTTCTAAGAAGTGATGACGGAACGGCCGCTGAACGTGCACAAAGAAGTTGGAATCGCAGAGGTGGAAATGAAGATGGAAACAAGATAAGTTTGAAATGAAAGAAAGAAGGGTTTTTGGTGGAAAAAGGGGTTTTTGAAATGATTAAGCAGAGGAGAGAGAGGGGGGAAGGTCGAGAAGAATTAAATACCTCCCAATCGAAAGGAGCGTGAATGAAGAAGGGCGGCTTGATGTTGGCTCTGGACTGTACGCGTGGCTACGTGTTTCGAGGGAAGGATTGCGTGTGGAAGGGCAAAAGTCCCGAGGCTTTTTGAGGGCAATTATTACGAAGGGAATCAAATCAAGAATATTTCGAAGGATATTTAAAGAATGGAATATTTTCATAATATATGTCTCAGGGTTATTATTTTCCTACTCTCCTAAAATTATTCCTTTTAAGAGAGTAGGGGGGAGTGGTTGATGTAGATAAATATGTTGCTCTCTGAGGAACCGACACGTGGAAATGGGATAGATTATAATAGTCATGATTAGATCGGTATGCCGAAGAAAAAGGATTAATACACCCCTGGGCTCGAGTAGGGAAATGAGAGAAAGCAGGGTTAGTGGGCCTTTGGCCCATATTCAGAAAGGTTAATATTTCTTGGCCCGGAAGGGAGTCGACCCAAACATGGAACGGATAGTCCCTCTTTCTTGGCCAAGTCAAATGAGCGGGTCAAACCCATGAGAATAGGGGAGGATATGCTCGAAAACCAAGTCTTCAGGGTTGAGGTACCGGATTTTGGGGAGTGGACCAAGAATGTAGGGAGAATAAGTCCCCCTCTTTCCCGGGGAGAGGGGGCCAGGTATATAAGCCAATTATTTTACATTATCAGGTAAGTTTGATGAGAATACACACTTCTTTTACATACAATACGTATTTTTCCTAAGAATTATACACTGATTTGATTTGAAGAGAAACTTCATTACATTCGCCGGAATTTCCCTAGATACACAGGGGAATTCCTCTTTGATTTCGCCTACTATCGAATCTGACTTGAGCGTCGGAGCTTCTACGCCGGAGCCCCCCTCCGGTGTACTTTTGCAGGTTATTTTCGGATTTCCAAGGAGATTTACTTGAAGATTGCCAAGGATAAAACGAGAGATTGGGCTCGTGATTAATAGTGCTCGCAAGGGAACGATCGACATCCGAAGGCGTCCTTTTTCGACGCATCAAACATTATAACAAAATTTATGATCTGATTACATAAATTATGAAATCAGATTTAGTCCACAAATTTAACAAAAAATTAAATTAAATTAAATTTTACTTGATTTGATAGTTTGTTTAATTATATATGCAGAATTAATAAAAAAAAGTTTATAATAATTTACAATTGTACCTAGCATATTTTAATTGGTGCAATATATAAACATTTGAATTGAAACACGGGCTAGAGTCTAATATTTTACTATGCTAAATATATTTTTATTTTACATTTTCAAATATAGTTTTATTAAAGTTGACAATAACAAATATATAATGAAGAACAATGCATATACAGAGAGATAAAAAGATCAACTATACAGAGAGATAAAAAGATCAACTGTCTATTGAATTGTATAATCTAAAATCGAAAAAACTGGGTTAAACGCCGATC
The DNA here is from genome assembly GCA_963675135.1 of Galeopsis tetrahit. Taxonomy (NCBI): domain Eukaryota; kingdom Viridiplantae; phylum Streptophyta; class Magnoliopsida; order Lamiales; family Lamiaceae; genus Galeopsis; species Galeopsis tetrahit. Next base: position 35,488,874 of record OY776127.1, read on the forward strand.
AACTTGAAGAATTCTGCATATCTATAATATAATCGAAGAATTGTTTTCTTCATTCAGATCTGAAATATAATTGAAATTGTACATTCCTTTACTTTACAAATTTCTAATATAATTTACATCTTTACAAATCTATAATAGAAGAGAAACAACATCCGATAATGAGGTTTTCATGTACTTGAATTTTGAACAATTTACAACGACTCGAATAAGAAACGAAGATTCTTATCAAAATTTCGAATTTCTGAAGAAGAAAAAATACAATTTCTGAAGAAGAAAAAATTTCGAATTTCTGAATAATAAAATAATGCATTAGATCTAAAAATACAATACGTCAATACACAAATCAATTGTTTATTGATAGTGTAGGCATTCTCCAACTTAATAAGTTAGAGATATTTTTTATACATATACAAAAATATATAAAAGAAGATGATAAATTCACATTAAAAAATAACATTGTACATGAAATCCAAGTCGTCTACAGAAATACATATCATACATGGAGATGAACATTTCTAAAAAAAATAAAAAATTATTCAACGCTAGAAAAATTATGCAAAAAGAAAAAATTAGAATTTTGCAAAATGAAACAATAGATGAGTGATTGAAATTAACAAAAGATTAAGAGAGTTATATAGGAGAAAAAGACAAAAAATGTGGGCTAGTCTTGTATGAAATATTGCATATATGCATTTCAGTTATTCACATATATGTTCTTTATAAATACACCCACAAGCTTAATTCACACACACATTTTTTATAAATACACCAACAAACTTAATTCACACACACATTTTTTATAAATACACCCACTAACAGCTTAATTCAAAAAATTTAATCCGTTTATTTTACTCGTTTCTGTGATTTTTTTTATCTTTTATTTTATTGTCGAACGTGGGATATTAAATATAGTAATTCAAATTGTAATATGTAGTAATACACATTATTTTATGTAGTAATAACACAAACTATTTATATAATAATAAAAATTCTTTTATTTAGTAACACGTTTTTCTAGTGTTTTTATTGATGTAGTAACTCACATTATAATATGTAGTAACATATATTAACGAATGTAGTAAACACAATAATCATGTTGTAATACAAAATGTTTTATTGTAGGATGATGCGAAAAATATTAGATCATTTGATAAAGTTACATATAGTAACAAACGTCTATTCAATGTAGTAATTTAAACTGTAGTATGTAGTAACATATAATTTTTTATTTAGTAAAACAAATTATTACATGTAGTAATAACACAATTTTATATATATATATATTTTTATTGATTAAGTAACCCACATTATAATATATAGTAACATATATTATTGCATGTAGTAAGATATATTATTGCACGTAATACAAAATAACATTGACCCATAATAATTAGTATTAAAGAATATTTAAAGAAATATAAAATACTTAAGGATTAAGGTCATCGTAAATTGCAGCGTCCGACCGCAGCCTGAGGTGACCGAAAACTGCTCGGAGAAGACGACCATGTTCAATTTCTGTCAGTGGGTGCATTTATAAAAAATATGTGTGTGAATTAAGCTTGTGGGTGTATTTATAAAAAATGTGTGTGTGAATTAAGCTTGTGGGTGTATTTATAAAAAATGTGTGTGAATTAAGCTTGTGGGTGTATTTATAAAGAACATGTGTGTGAATAACTGAAATGCATGTATGCAATATTGCATATAAGTTTTTGTGAAAAAATGTTGGGTTAAGATTAAGAGTTAAAATGAATGGATGAGATTAAAAGTTAAAGGTAGAATGAATGAGAAGAGAGATTGAAATAGAGGAGATGTGGTGGTGACATGTGGCAATAGAGAGGTTTCCAAATATATAATATTTGATACATCAATGTGACCAATTTTTTTTTTTTTTTTAATAGTTAGTATATAATCCAATTCTTATGAATTACTATTATAGTGATTGGTTAATTTGGTTTGATATTTGATGTTTATGGGCTTCTGATTTTTGGGCCTGTAAATTTGTATTTGTTTTAGTTCCTTTATTAAGGGTTTGACTATTTACACCTCCATTTTAAAGAGATGCACTTCCCAATTTATACATTCTCACAAAATTGAGTCATATCCACCCTTAATTGTCAATAATACTTTTTCCTCCATAAAATCTCTATTACTATCCACACCCTCTACCTCTAACCAAAACCTAATTTATTCTTCATTAAAACCTAATTTCTTCTTCATCTTCATCCCTTCCCCAAACACCTCAACCATCCGCCGCCACCGGCACCCGCCCCCGCTGTACGACCGGCCGGCCCCCTACCCCGGTACGACTGTGCCTCCCTCTCCCCCGCTGCTGTGGCTCGTGCCTCTCTCCCCCATTTTTTTGTGTGTGTTTTTGTCCCACCCCCTCCCTCGATCGGCAATCTCCCTCTCCCTCCGTTGATTCCGGCCACCCCATCCAAGGTTTGTGCATCGATATCCCTCTTCCTCCCTCAATTTCGTCGCCTTTTTTTTTTTTTTTTTTGGGTTACAGTTTTCTGCAATTTTTTTACAGAATTTATTTTACTTTATTTTCGAACTATAATGTCGACCAAATACACATTGTTGTCGACGAGGGTGTATTTGGGCGACATTATAATTGTTGTCGACGAGGGTGTATTTGGTCGACATTATATGGTCGAAAATATAAAAAAAATAAATTCGACCAACCAGTATCGACTATATACACTTTCGTCGGTAAAATGTTGTTGATGAGAGTGTATATGGTCGACACTGGTTGGTCGAAATATACAAAAAAAAAAAATCTGTAATTTTTCTTGGTATTTTTCTGGAATTTTTTGGTTTGGTGGTTGCCGGAAATATGTTGACGGCGCCCGAAAGTATTGATTGTAGGAAAAGCTGAAATAAATGACAATAGGGGTGCCATTAGTAAGGGGGTGCATCTAGTACACTGTATTTTAGTGAATGATATTTTTTATTTTTTTACATGATTATTATATTAATTAAATGAAAGGTGGGGTGCATCCACTTGAAATGGAGGTGTAAATAGTCAACCCCTTAATTAAACAATGGGCCAGTAAATTAGATTATGACTATTTTTTTAAATTCTAGTATTAATCTTTAGCCTAATTCTATATTATTTAATTGAATTATTGAGTTAATCTAATAAAATTTATTGATAGATTAGGACTTGTAATATTTTTTATTTATGCATAAGAAATATATGGTTTTTTAGATTCACTCGTTATTGCAATTGTGTTTTTTTTTTCTTTTTTAAAAAATATCGTCCTCTCCTTAATTTTACTGATGTTTCGTCCCCTCCTTGATTTTATATGATGTGATGTCATTATGTATGATATTTATTATCTAGGTGTCATTATAATTAATGTTGAGTTGATTTTAAATAGTTATGATGATATGCTAAATATATGGTGAATATTTACTATGTTTAACATTAAAGAAAAAAAGATTTATTTGAGAAATTACTCAATTATTAAATTATATTAATAAATTAGTAAATATGTTATTAAATTTAATTCATTGATTTTAAAAGATAGAAAGTTATTTGTCTCATCCGATTCTGTTTCTCGATTTTTTTATTTAAATTTTATTTTTTAAAAATAATTTAAATATACAATATATTATAAATACTATTTTTTATTAACATTCTGCATAATACTCGGTGCACATCTAGTGTATATATATATATATATATATATATATAAATAAGTGTATTACTAATTTAAATAGAAAATGACCAATAAAAAGGTATGGAATATAAAAGAAAAAGAAAATCTAAAATCATAAACTCACAAGTCGAGCCAGAGGCCGGAGTGCCGTTAAAACCTTGCTAGGGAAAACTCTCTTTAGGGACAAAACCCGAGGTTAAGGGAAAAAGTACACTCCTCTAAATAACAAAGTCTAAAATAGAATAGTGAAAGTTAGACAAATACAAGTGTTCCGTGAAACACCCTTAATCTGTGTCATCCAGCATATCCGACCAACGATCGTGAAGGGACACCTGCATGAACTCTGAAGTGTTAGAGTTGGCTGAACCATCTGGCGGCTACTGAAGCGGACCCTTCCCAGACCAACGCCTGGTGAGTTGGACAACACTCGCGAGCTCAGTCAAACTAGAATCTTCTACAATGTATTAAGCATTGGCTGTAAATCTAAGGGAGTTATAATCTAGAGCACTTCGTCCTCTGTTTAGCTCATCAGAGTGAGCAACCTTAGAAACATTTGTGAAGTTATGATTGGCTCGTTCCCGGAGGTGGGCGAGAGGCCCACAAGTCTTCTTAATAATACGCTTTGGCTGAAAAAACACCCTAGTGGTGGTGGAACCCTTCGCTCTAGTGGCGGCCTTCCGATAAATAAATAAGAAATGAGAGTTGTAACATGTGTGCGTAAATTTATTTATCTTATTTATTTAAATTTTAAACATGTTATAAGTACTTTAAGATGAAAATCGAAAAAGATGAAATTTTGTGTGTGATGACAGTCTCATATATGATATATAAGTGTTTTTCACGTATAAGTTTTTGTCGCACAATATAAGATAATGTGTATGTATAAATATGTTTTAAATTACCTATCAACCGTACCCGCAATTCCAAAATTTTGGGTCCGCCACTGTAACACACATATACATTTCATGAGAATGTGATACATTCAAATTAATCTCAAATCGACACATCATCATATTGAACATGAGGAACACTTATATGAAATATTTCATGTGAAATATTATTGTTATACCTGGTTAACAACACAAGAAGTCAAGTATTAACCTTGTTGTAAAGAAGACCACCCAATGAGGTGACAATAACTCAGGGTTAATGGTCAAATATTTCAAGAATGAACAGAGTGGCCCATCTCGTCCACATCAGAGGTTAACCTTCTGGTCGTCGTCCACTCTGGTTGTCGCCCACCCTATTCGTTCATCAGACCTGGTCGTCGTCTAGCCATCCTAGTCGTTCATCAAACCTAATCGTCTTCTAGCCATCCTGGTCGTCCACCACTCTGGTCGTTTGACCATCCTGGTCGGCTTCTACTGTGGTCATCATCCATCACCCAGGTCGTCCATCTACTCTTGTCGTCCAGCTCACAAGTCATAAATTGTAATAAAATAGTCATATATTAAGTCTTAATAGTCAAAATGACAACTCAAATGACATATGTCATCATATAAAGCTATGTTTAATATGGTGTTGACAACACCATTCTTATTAATCAAAATGACAACTCATAGGATACATGTCATCATATAAAGCTATATAATATAAATAGGTAAAGTCACTTGATCATAGGGGAGGACCCCGAATTCATGAAAAGAAAAATACTTCTCTCACTAAAAATTGTTCTCCTTTCACTCTACAAGTATTCTACATTTCGTTCATATGTTCATAACATTTATGTTTGATAGTTGAGCACTCAAGCCACATTAGTCTTCCACGAATCGAATATCAACAATTAGTATAATTAAGGAAGGACAAAAAATTCAAGGATCTTTTGCGGGTCTGTTCGGGTCAAACTGATATTTCCAAAAAAAAAAAAATGCACATAAAGCTAACAGGAAAAACGAATTTTAGATCTATGTTACTATGAAGGTAATTATATGTTACTGTAAGGGCAAATATGTGTTATTGTAAGTACAAATAACACATAACTTGACTTTTCACATGAAATATTAGTACAATTAATTTAAGAAATGATAAAAAACTTGTAGATTTTTTGCAAGTCATACCAAATAAAAAAAGATATTAAAAAAAAATCACCCATAAGACAAACAAAAAAATGGGTTCCAAGTTTGTGTTACTGTAAATGTAATTATATGTTACTGTACGTGGCAATATGTGTTACTATAAGGACAAGTAACACATAATTTACTTTTGAGTAACACATATTTGTTCTTAAAGTAACACATGTAAGATATTAAAAATTGTGTTACTATATAAACACAAGTGTATTACTTTATAGAGAAAGATGTGCTACTATATGAATAAAATGTCATTACTGTGTGAATGAAATACATAGTTCATCCAAAAAATAAAAAATATAAATTTAGATCCACGCATCTTGAATAGTTCATCCCTAAAATTACAAAATACATAAGAATCAACAATAGGGGGTGAACTCATAAAATAGGAGGTGCAAATAGATTGAATATGGTGGATCAGATCCAAATAACTATTTGGGCATATTTCACAATAAAACTATTGTAAAATATTGTATATAGGAATAGTCTTGTATAGACTCATTCCTTATGTCAACTTTTCAATTTTGATTTTTTTTTTGTTTTTGTAATTTTTTTCCGGAAACGTGTATGTTGAAAAGTGTAAGTCATTATAACTAAAAAGTGCTACACAATATTACTGAAAAGTGTAACGCATTTTTTTATTAAAAAATATAAGTCACTATAATTGAAGAGTGCAACACAGTTTTTAATGAAAAGTGTAAGTCATTATAACTAAAAAATGCAAGTCAGTATAATTGAAAAGTGCAACACAGTTTTTAATGAAAAGTGTAAGTCATTATAACTAAAAAATGCAAGTCAGTATAATTGAAAAGTGCAACACAATATTATTAAAAAGTGCAAGTCAGTATAAGTGAAAAATGCAACACAATATTTAATGAAAAATGTAAGTTATTATAACTGAAAAATGCAACACAATATTACTGAAAAGTGCACTTCTATACAACTAAAATGTGCAATATAACATGATCAAAAAGTGTAAGTTAAAAACTGAAAAAAAAATTATTTTGAAAAGTGTAACACCAAAAGAGAAAATAGAAAAAAAAAATTGAAAAAGTCAACGGTCAATGATCAACTCAGTTTCTTATAAAAAGTCGATTCTATAAGAGACCTAATCTTGTATATAAAATTTTGTCATTGAACCCCCAATTAATATGTATTAAGGGATTGGGCATGGTAAAAAAATATTATGGAAAGAAGGTACATGCATCCAACGAAGCACTTTAGAAGGGACATCACATGCATCAAATGAATGTGCATTAGCATTACTAACCAATGGATGTGCTATCAACTTCTCCACATAAATTGCCCCCACCGCTATAAATTCAAATTTTTATTACAAAATTGCAAATTATTCTATGTATGTATGAATGTATATATGGACTCAAAACATTGTACGGTCAACTTCAAGTCTTCAACGAATTAACTACCTATTCATCATGAATATTATCTAGTTATATCAAGAGTGTGCAAAGACTCACCCTATTTATTGAACTTTTTTTTTTTACCTCTTTGATGATGTTCAAACTTCAAACTTGTATTAGAATCCAAAAATAGAATATATATATATATATATATTACAAGACTAATATTTAATGATATAAAATTTGATAGTGCATGAATTTTTTTTATGAAATTCACTTAACTGTATAAATTTTGTACACTTTAGTACCGACTGTATTAAAATATTTTATCTTATTCTATATTAAAATCGATAATGGATTAAATGTGTGTACTTGTTTTGGTAACTTACAATCCTAAAAAGGTGTGAAGACATTTGAGGAACATTGCAGGTGTTTCATGTATTTTGTTTGTATTTATCAATGTACTACTTCAATGCAATTTCTTCTAATGAAAATACTCTTATCTTTCTATTTAATTATTATATACGAACATTTTTTTTTTACCAATTGCAATCGTTATCTGCTCTTGATTATTAAGTCCTACTAAAATAAATATAAATACAATAGTATAATTATGAAATTTACTAGGTTTCTTCGTACATTAAAAGAAGTGTGATGCCAAAAGAATATTGTAGAAACAAATGCATCACCAAAAATGACTTATATAATAGCTAGTAGACGAAATTGAAAAAAAAAATAGAAATTGAAAGGGTCTACAAAAATGAAAATTACATGAACAATTCGTACCTTTTCGATTTGGTTGCAGCCTGCAGGTTTCTATAAATGACAGGCTACCATTAACAACCGCTTTCCACTAATGACAGGACATTTGAGCAGGATATAAATGTAATGGTATTATTCAAATCTACACATATGGAGATTTTATTATTTCTTGTCGAACTTTATTGACTCAATTCACAAATGTTACGGTTGTTTTTGCTAGGCGCGATGTCAATACTATGGCATTGACACACACATTGACTAGAGAGGCACGTCGATTCAATATCACTTCTTGTTGGGTAGACCCTCCGTCCTTTGTGGTCGGGCTACCTTCTTCTTCTTCCAATTGCAATAAAGAAAACTACAGTCTTAAACAAAAAAAAAAAAAAAAGAGAGTTAGTTGATTACTTGCTCAAGAGTACTCGAGCATACTGGAACAAAATTGAACCTACAAATTATTGTGGAGCTGCATCATTTGTTGTTTGAAAACTGTATTCCTTACTTAAGGACTCAATTTTTGGACACGAGTTTTAATGTATGAATTATTTATGGGGGAGTTGTTATAAGAGTCATTTCACCTAGAGAAACTAGAAATAGAGACAAACAATTTGAAAGTTAGAAAAAAAGGACAATTTGATGTATAAATGTACAATTATACCATTTTTTTAGAATTACATTCGAAAATTACCTTTACATTTAATATAATTTATATTATTCAAATTAAGATTTGATAAAATCACAAATCATCGGTAATCGCGGTCATAAATACAATCTCGAAATTCAAACTTTCCTAAAACTACCAATATTAATAATAAATGATTGTCATGTTAATGATAATTATAATTTCTCCATTAAATTATGAATAACTACCAATAAGCATTAATTTCGCGATTAATAATGACTTAATGTTATCATTATGGGAAATAAAAAAGCTGTTTAAGAACAAGAATCGACCAGATTAACCAAACTGGATGGAAAACCATATAAAATAAAAAATAAAGAACAAGAACATATGAATTAATTAATTATCGAGTAACAGAATATATGCTTGACTACATGCAAAAATAGTATGCACATTTTAATATATGCTTGACAACATGCTAAAAAAAATACACGAGTTTTATCTTTATTTATGATTAATATAATCATAGTATTATTACATAAATCATGGTGTTATCACCTAAAAAAATATATAATATAATATAAGAAAACTAAATATTCTGCAACTATAAAATTGTTACACATAATTTATATTTGTTTATAGTTTATATATATAAAAATATTTTTTTAGATAAAATCAACTTATAATATTATTCTATTAAACTAATTAACTTGTTATCAGTTGCGTAAAAGAATATATGCGTGGTGATATGCTAGAACGAAATGCACATTTGGAAATATGGAACATATATGCAAATAACATGATATTATCTTTACATATAATTAATATAATCATAGTATTATATAAAATATTAGGCATCAACATAAATGTTTGACATAATTTATCTATATTTATAATTAATATATATAAAAGAGATTTTAGATAAAAAATTTACTCATAATATTAAATATTTAAATAAATCGAAATATAAACATTGTTGTGTATTATATTGAGGTTAATTATTAACAAAAATAAGTGTTTAAAATCAAAATATAAAATATATAATGTAATATGTAAGAAAAGTAAATATTTTAAATAAATTATGGATATCATTGAAAGCGTATAATATATTACATATAATAGACAAAATATTATTATAACATGGATATCATTTAATGGGAAGCAAATAATATTTTACATATGTACATTTTGCATCAAGATAAATGCGATATAATATATATTAATTGGAGGGGGATAAGTGTATATAATACTAAACCAAAAAAAAAAAAATGATAAAAAATATTACAGATATTATGAACAATACTAAAAGATAAACACCTCAAATATATAATAAGAATACAAAGGCCTAAGTAAATTTATGCCAAACCAATAGAACTGGAAAATATAATAATATTGAATAGTGATTCAAACAATTCTAATGCTTCTTAATCAACGCATAACATATGATTAACACATCGATAGTGGAAAAATGGCGAAAACAAAAAATCCATAACTAAATCAATAAATTTCAAAGTGATTAAGCAACAATAACAAAAGTTAAAAATATTCTACTGGACAACATTAGTTTTATCAGTTCCAAAAACACATGAACGTGTCAATGAATCATGCCTGCCCTTTTTACCACACCTCTTACAACTGGTAGGTTTTACTTTGCGAAATTCTCCGTAGGACGTCATCCTCTTCTGCTTAGGTCTTCCAGGTGATTTCTGCAGAATCGGAGGAAGTATTTTTTCAACTTCGGCACCTTGTTGTGACTCAAATCGCTCTGTTTGAGGAATAGGGGACAGATCCTCCTTGTAACATTGCTTGTAAGTAGATGTAAAAAAATAATTCTACGATTCAACGAAAGGTTGCATGCGACCGGTACAGCCATTGCGTGATGTAGGGCGGCCATGGTGGCCGGCGCACCAGGGCGGCCATCGATGGCTTCACTTCCCCATTTCCAAATCGACATCTACGATTCCCAAACGGAGTTTCGTCGCCCCTCGATCGATCTCTCCAACCGCGATGGCTATGGCGGCTAGGGCTTGGTGTTCATCTTCTACAACAGCGACGACGATGGCTTGGGTGAGGGAGATCGATGTATCCGACGACGATGACGATCAGTTTTCATCTTCTCTAACAACGGCCGTAGTGAGGGCGCAGCCATGGTGGAGCATTACGGTTTTGGAATAGGAGAAAATAAGAATAGGAAATTAGAATGAATGAAATGATAAATATATAAATTAAATTTGAAAGGTGAGATTTATGGAATTTCTCGAAATTGTCAATTGGAATACGAAAGGTAGTTATTCAATTAAGGAAATTTTGGTAGTGATTGAGTAATTATCGGTTGCTAATTTTAATTTACATTGATTTAAATTTTAAAATCTAATTTTAATTTACATTATTAGTGTCGTATAAGAATAAGGGCATAATTGGTTATTTGGATATGAATTTGACCTTAATTCTAAAACTACAATTTTTTGTCTCTATTTTTAATCGTGTCTATAGGAATGTTCCTTATATTAGTTAAACTCATTATTTATTAGTATTATGAGAGAGGATAGTAAAGTTTCTTCAACTTTAAATTAATAAAAATGTTTTTTTAGTGTGAATAAAGTAATGACATTTAGTGTAATATTGAAATATTTTGAAGAGATAGTATTTTTTTTTTTGAAAGCAAGGAGGATTAGCTCTCATTATTGCAAGGACAAAAGTCATTTGATAGGCCATCCACAAAACTCGGAGGATCTACCCAACAAAAAGGGCTCTGATAGAAACGAGAAGCTCTTGCAAATTCGTGTGCCATAGCATTGGCACCCCTTCGTACAAAATGAACCTTTGCTTGAGGTAAATCTCTAAGCAAATTCCTGCAAACATTGATATAGTCTCCAAAAATAGAAAGATAAGTACTGGAGGATTGTATGGCTTCCACCACAATTTTTGAATCACCTTCAACTATCACTCTCCCCAATCCAAGATTCTTAACCCAAGACAATGCCTCAGAAAAAGCCATTGCCTCTCCTACCTGTACTACAAATACACTGTCCACCACCATTGACCTTCCCACCATGAAAGCCCCTTGATCATCTCTAATTACCATACCAAACCCCATTTGCTGCGATTCCTCAAAAAACGCAGCGTCCACATTAATTTTCAAATCACCGAACCTTGGAGCGTGCCACGCGCCACACTGCTGCACCCCCACAGGACGTCTACAGTCTGTAGAGCTTTTTGCTGCTTTCCATTCACTTAGTTCGGACCATGCCGCAGCGACCGCTGCACTTGGAAAACAACATTAAGTTCCTTTCTCTCCAAATTTGCCACATTAACACTACACATTTAGCAGCAATTGTTGAGGCATGATATCCAAGTAACCAAAAAATAAGCCCTTGAATTCCATCGACCTCTAGCCAAGCTGTTTCAATAATATTCCTCATACCAGCTTCGTCCCAGCATGCTAAGGCATACTTGCATGCTACCAATAGATGCCACGAATTTTCTTGAGAATCCCCGCATTGCACACACCATTTATCATCCACTATCCTTTCCATGTATAATTTTTCCTTATTTGGTAAGCACTCTCGACACACCCTCCATAGAAAATCACGGACTCTTGGCGGAACATCAAAACACCATAACTGCTTCCAGTTCCCCGAGATATCCAAAGAATCACCACGAGTTTGTAGCGAGGCTACGCGGTATCCAGATTTTACCGAATACATGTCGTTTCTCTCATGGTGCCAAATAATGCGATCAGAAACTCCTTGAGGTGCCAATTGAGTTTTCCAGACACGACGCGCCTCTTCTTGCGGCAAAATAGACTCAATCAGCTCTGTGTTCCACTCACGCCTGTTTGTTTCAATCAAGTGAGCAACCCTCCAGTTCTCCGTACCTGTTGGGACTGCCGTTCTAATGCAGAAACCATCGTTTCCATCAATCCAAGGTGTTCCCCAGAGTTTAATATTTTGACCATCCCCCACTTTCCACCGAGCCCCACTGCTAATAAGATCATGACTAGCAAAAATACTTCTCCACGTGAAACTGGGGTTACCCCCAATCTCAGCTCCCAAAAAATCTGTCGAAGGAAAACATTTTGCCTTCTCCATTATCCTGCAAAGGCACGTGATGTACCAAGCAACAAGGACAAAAGCTAGCAGCTGCAAGAAGGACAATTGGTTACTAGTATTTGTCCTTGTTGCTTGGTACATCACGTGCCTTTGCAGGATAATGGTCAACTTGTGGGACCTCATTGATATTGTCTTGTGCATTGGTATTCACACTCATTGCATGCTCTCTCTTTACACGCCCCCTCAATTCGAGCGTGTCTTAAGGAATTATTCCCAATTTATTTCGTAGACGCGCATAGAATTGACCGGATAGCGGCTTAGTGAAAGTATCAGTAACTTGGTCTATGATGGGCACGTGGAGTACTTGAATATCTTTGCTATCAACCTTTTCTCTCACGAAGTGAAGATCGAGCTCTAAGTGTTTCGTTCTTGAATGGAACACTGGGTTCGATGCAAGAGATATTGCTCCTTGATTATCAATCCATATGACCGACGCCTTAGATTTGAGAAGGCGAAGTTCTTGGAGAAGATGTCGAATCCACATTACTTCACATGTTGCATGAGCAAGACTTCTGTACTCCGCCTCGGTACTAGATCTCGAAACTGTTGGTTGCTTTTTTGAGCTCCATGATATGAGATTGTTGCCCAAGTAAATGCAGTAGCCCGAAGTTGATTTTCGATCATCAATATCAGATCCCCAATCAGCGTCAGCAAATGCGACTATATCAAGAGATTTTGATATGGAATATATGAGCCCATAGTCGATAGTAGCAACAAGATAGCGAAGGATCCTCTTAACTGCTTTCCAATGTGTATCAAGTGGTTGCTGCATGTATTGACTAACCTTATTAACCGAGAAAGCTATGTCGAGTCGTGTCACGGTTGCATATTGCAATGCTCCGACAATGCTTCTGTATTGGTGAGCATTGGACAGTGGCTGCCCCTCAAATCGTGACAAGGAAATTCCGGCAATCATGGGGGTTGAGAGACCCTTTGCATCCGACATTCCAGCCCTATGAAGGATGTCATGAATGTAGCTCTTTTGGCACATATGAATGTGGGTAGCAGATCGCTTAATATCAATTCCAAGGAAAAAATTAAGCTCTCCAAGATCCTTCAAAGAGAAGAACTTGTGTAGTGCTGCAATGACTTGGGTGACCTGAGAAGAATCTGAACCAGTTAGGATTATGTCATCCACATATGCTAAAAGTAAAATCGTACACGTTGGAGAATGCTTAATATAAAGAGAGTTGTCAGCCCGTGAAGTGGTAAAACCAAGAACCTTTAGCACTGAAGCAAGCTTCGAAGTCCAAGCTCGTGAAGCTTGTTTTAACCCGTATAAAGATCTCTTAAGTTTGCAAACCAGATTTTGACCAAATTCATAACCTGGGGGTTGAGCCATGTATAGTTCCTTATCAACTTCACCATTGAGGAACGCATTGTCAACGTCAAGCTGTCGTAGTGGCCAAGAATTCGTGAGAGCAATTGTTAAAATAATTCTCGCAGTCACCGGTTTAATTACAGGACTAAATGTATCAGTATAATCGAATCCTGGCAACTGCGTGTATCCCTTGGCAACTAGACAGGCCTTGTGCCTTGAAATGGTACCATCAGAATTGGTTTTCAGCTTAAAAACCCATTTGCATCCGATAATTGTATGATTCGAAGGAGGAGAACACAATTCCCAAGTGCCATTTTTTATCAAGGCATTATATTCTCTGTCCATGGCAGCCTTCCATGACGGATCGTGGAGGGCTTCAAGATGGTTGTTTGGTTCGGAGAGAAGAGATGTAGTGGTGAAGACCTTGGGTTTATGGATTCCAGCCTTAGCCCGAGTGATCATATGGTGTTGATTCATGTCTTGTGTACCATCAGCAATATCATGGCGACTCACAGTACCTGCAGACACAGAAAGAGGAACACTAGAGGAAGAAGCACTGTTATCACAATTCTCAATGGGTAAATCAACATATAACTGCCCCTCAAGCGTAGGAGTATTAGGGTGAGATAATGTAGGACATGCTGTAGAAACCATCGACGATGAAGGATTAGGGATGTGATGAGATGAACCTTGGGATTGCAGTATTGGAGACGGTAAAGGGTTAAGAACAGGAGGTGTGAGGAAATGTTGAGGAGTGATGGGGTTTGGAATGAGACTTTGAGAAGCATTGTGAAAAGGAAATTGAGTTTCATCGAAAATAACATGTCGAGTTATGATCAACTTCTTGTTTGGCAAAAGAACTTTGTAACCCTTGTAGGCTGAACTATACCCCAAGAAAACACAGCATTGAGATTTAGGCTCAAGCTTATGGTGATTATAGGCTTTGAGATGGGGAAAACATAGACAACCGAAAATTTTGAGATGTGAATAATTAGGTGAATGGCCTGTAAGGAGTTCATGGGGGTTTTGTAGTTTAGGATTGGAGAAGGGATACGGTTAATGAGGTAAACACTGGTGATGAAGGCATCATCCCAATATTTAAGTGGAACTTTGGATTGGCTAAGAAGTGTGAGAGCTTTTTCGACAATGTGTCGATGTTTTCATTCGGCCATGCCGTTTTGTTCTGGAGTGTAGGGACAAGAGAGCCTATGCACAATTCCAAGTTCATGAAAAAGTGGTGTTAAGGGCTTATATTCAGTTCCATTATCACTTTGGAAGATTTTAATCCTGGCATTATATTGATTAGTGATAAGGTTTTTGAAATGAATAAAAGCCTCTTTCACATCAGATTTGAGTTTCAATAAATATATCCAAGTGTATCTAGTGGCTTCATCAACAAATGTCACATAATAACAGAAACCATTATGCGATTTGATAGGAGAAGGGCCCCAAAGATCAGAGTGAATAATATGGAATGGTGTTGAAACATTTGATTCAGAAAGTGAGAAAGGTAGTTTGTGGCTCTTTCCCATCATACAAGCAGCACAAGTGTTAGTGGTTACATCATCAAAATAAGAAATATGGCATCTATCTAGTGCCTTTCTGGTAATGAGAAAAGAAGCATGACCTAATCTACTGTGCCATATGGAAAGTGGTGTATTCTGCCTAGAGTTGGAGGTTGCCTGCACCAAATTCAAATCTGGCCTTTTAGGGAAAGCATCATGAAAGGAGGAGGTAGTGCTGCATGGAAAGGATTTCTTGGAGGTGTTGAGTGAAAACTTGTAAAGTGCATGGTCAAGGGTTCCTTTGAGAAGTATCCTGTGTGTTGACTTGTCCTTCACAAGGCAGAAGTCAGGGTGGAATTCAAAATAAACTTTATTATCAGAAGCAAATTTTGACACACTAAGTAAATTTTTCTTAATGTGGGGAACATGCAAGAGATTTTTTAGAATAAAAGATTGCTTATTTGGGGCAGTCATAATAGATGAACCAAAATGAGAAATGTTCAAACCTGAGCCGTTTCCAATGTGCACTCTTTCTGATCCTTGGTACTCTGAGCCAATATTGAGATTGCCTAGGTCGAATGTGACGTGGCTGTTCGCTCCTGAGTCCGGATACCAAGTGCTCCCGTTAGAGAAGGAGCTCATTGCGTCATAGCTTGCCGCAACATTAGCAGAAGGAGGAAAATTTTAATTGTTGTTTTGAGGTGTGTAACTGAGATCTTGTCTGTAATAACATTTCTCAGCTGTATGGTTCGTTCTGTGGCAAATTTGGCAACGTGCACCACCAAATCTTCCACCTCTTCCTCTTGCATTACCACCTCTGAAGGGTGCTCGTCCCCCTCTTTGTCCACTGCCTCCATTGTTGTTGTTTCTGCCCCTTTGGAAATTAGAGTTTCTGTTGCTTCCAAACTGGTGAGTGAAATTTACCGAAGGTCCTGACCCATCAGTGTTGAAGTTGACCTTAGAGACACCATCGAGCCTTGCTTCAAAGCTCAATAATAAAGCACTGACCTCTGCAACAGATATTAGATCGACTTTGGATGAAATAGAAACCACCACAGGATTATACTCTTGGCCTAGGCCAGCGAGTATGTACAGAATCTGGTCGTCACTACTCACAAAATGGCCAGTAGCATTGAGTACATCACAACAACTCTTGATTTTGTTGAGATACTCCCTCATAGAAGACGTTTCCTTTTTAATTCCTTGAAGTTGAGACTTGAACTGCATTACTTTAGCTCTAGATTGGCTTGCAAATTCAACATCCAAATTTTTCCATATTTCCTCAGAGGTATTGAGGCCAACTGTGCTGATGAGAATCCCCTCAGTGAGAGAAGCAAGAAGCCATGACACTATGAGCTGGTCTTGCTTGACCCAACTCAAATATTCTGGGTTGATTTCACTCGAATCTTTTTTCTTCTTTGGTGGACATTCTTTTTCTCCAGTGAGATAACCTTCTAGACCATGACCTCTCATAGTTGCCAAGACTTGTTGTTTCCATAGAAGATAATTATCTTCATTGAGTTTTATGGAGATGGTTTGGTGTGAAGGGAAATGAGTAGAGAAAGGGGAAGTAGTAGAGTTTTCTAAAGAAACAGCCATATTTTTAAAAAAGAGAAGGAATAGAGAGTTGGTATTAAGAAGGGAAACGGCTCAGAGTCATCAGGCATAAACCTGATGCTCTGATACCATGTTGAAAAGCTTGAAATCAACCATGAAAGGGAAACATAGAAGAGAAAGAAAAGCCATTTAATTTATGCTGCAACAGTTGTGATTTTCGGATGATTTGGTATTACACTTTCTAGTCTCTTATATACATTAATGGAATGGTCTAGAACCTAGCTACATGTTGCAATCCTATTGGTTCTAAGTAAATGACAAATACTAGTAACCAATTGTCCTTCTTGCAGCTGCTAGCTTTTGTCCTTGTTGCTTGGTACATCACGTGCCTTTGCAGGATAATGGTCAACTTGTGGGACCTCATTGATATTGTCTTGTGCATTGGTATTCACACTCATTGCATGCTCTCTCTTTACAGGACCCTACAGACCAAAGCGTTTGGATCAACCAGCAGCCTCCACGCCATCTTGCCGAGGAGAGCAAGGTTGAAGAGGTGCATATCCTTGAAACCCCGTCCACCTCTTTCCTTCCTAGCACACAACTTCTCCCATTTCATCCAATTAACTCCCTTCGAAGAATCCGACGAACTACTCCACCAAAATTTATTTAACATAACTTGTAGGTCATCCAAAAGGGTAGACGGGAGGAGAAAAGTAGTCATGCAATATGTAGGAATAGCCTGCGCCGCCGCCTTTATTAACACCTCTTTACCCGCCTTTGATAGTTTACGACCTCTCCACCCTTGTAGCCGCTTCCACATATTCTCTTTGATGTAATTAAAAATCTCTTTCTTTTTTTTCCCTACCATGGAAGGCAAACCCAGATATCTACCAATATTAAGAGGAGTGTGAATATTCAAAACATGTGACATCTCCGTCCGATCATCAACAAATATATTCTTGCTAAAAAATATTCCAGATTTGGCATAATTTATCGCTTGTCCCGAGACTGCCTCATAATTATCCAAGATATTACGAAGGTTTGTGCATTACTCCATCGTAGCCTTACAGAAGAGGAAACAATCGTCTGCAAAAAGGAGGTGGGAAACCTCCGGAGCTTGGCGGCAAACCCTATGCCCATATATACTACCCAAGCGACACGAATTATTCATAGCCGCCGACAGCCCCTCCGCACATATAATAAATAAATAAGGCGATAGTGGATCACCTTGCCTTAATCCCCGGCTAGGCAGGATTTGTCCAACTCCATCCTCATTAACGTGAATCGTGTACTGAACCGACCTCACACACATCATCATCTAGTGCGTCCATCTATCCGAGAACCCCATTCTCAATAGGATGTTTTCTAGATATCGCCAGTCCACCCGATCATAAGCTTTACTTATATCGATTTTGATCGCCACATCCCCATTTCTACCTCGTCTTCTATTCTTCATGACATGTAGAATTTCATATGCTATTAGCACATTATCCTGAATTGATCGGCCAGATAAGAAAGCAGATTGTGCTCCATCCACCAACCCTAGCAAGACCTCCTTTAACCGATTACTCAGAACATTAAAAATAACAAAAATGAGTCATTAAGTAAGGGACAAGGAAGTATTATATATTGAGAAATTTGGATCCTAAAAATGGACTTTGCAATGGGAGTCAAGGTGATTTTCCAAGGACTCACCTAACATTTTATTATGGCCGTAGACACTGAAATTTTATTAAATTTTGAACGTGTCTAATATTATGTAAATCCTAGTTTTGGAGATAAGAATATAAAATAATATCTCCAAAATTGAGAAATTATCTCTTTCCTTATTTTTAGGATTTTCGAATGTCTATTTCTTGCTCTCTAAGTCGTTCGTCTCTTATAAATAGGATAGTGAAAATAGAATTGCAGAGGAGAGATCAGATGGAATAAGTCAGTCATCAACTCCCTACTACTAAATTGTAGGTCAAATCGAGTCAGATGGAATAAGTCACAAACAACTCCATCAACTCCCTAAATCGAGTCTGATGGAATAAGTCACAAACGACTCCATCAACTCCCTACTACCAAATTGTAGGTCAAATCAAAATCCGGAACACGTCGCTGAGACCCCGATATCAAATTATGTTTAAAGAGTGGAATCAAGAGATTAACGAGAGTTGTAACCCACAATTTTAAATAAAAATATGTTTACCTTTTTTTTATACATATTTGCAGGTGTTTAAATTTATTGGTTTAAACATGCCAATTTGTGAACATATCTAAAATATATCAAATATTCATTTCCATGCATACCTTTGAGTAGAGTAGGCAATTGATTAGTCCAGTCCCCCATGAACTAATCCGACCTACAAAATTATACTCCCTCCGTTTTTTTTTATAAGATGTTTTATACTTTTTTTCTTGTGCATAAATATAAGATGTTTTAGATTTTTTACAATGTTTATTCCAATTATGCCCTCCCTTAACTTTGGAAAGAATTGAAATTTAATGTGTATTATGGAATGAAATTAATGTAATTAAAAACTTTCTTTATTATGTAAGAATATATTTGTCAAAATATACCCTTTCTTAATTTTAACAAATTTCTCTAAAACATCTTATAAAAAAAACGGAGGGAGAAATTAACAATTTACATTATTAATATCCATATCCTAGCCTAATGGGTCAACTCATATTTTTTTATATATATCTAGCAAAAATTATAATTAACAATATAAATTATTAAAATAGTAACAATGTATGATTCATAAACGATTATAACCAGTATAACATTACAATACATAACAAGTCCAAATAGAATTATACAAGAGCGGAGGCAGGATGGAAAATTTGATAGGGTTGGAAGTCTAAAATAAATACAGTATAAAAAATTAAAGTAATTTTTTTTTTACATAAGTTGTGCCCTACTATTCTTTATCTGACAGGATTCATTGATTATTGAATCAGGATCAACGTCTTCAAACAATTCTCTTTCCATTTTATTTTGAAGAACACTCTTGATATGCTTCATAACTGAAAATGTGTGTTCGGTCGTGGCAGTGGTAACAAAGAGTATCAAAACAAGGTGAATCAATCTTGTAAGCAAATCATAGGCTTGCGCCTTGCTTGTCTCGTCTTATTTCATCTATTTGATTAACTGGATGTTAACAAACGGCTAAGTCCCGCTTTTCAAATTTTTAATAAGACACTACATTTTCTAATAAGATATGTTGCTTATTGTTGTACTAACAAAGACAAAAACATATGATATACAACATACTCTTGAAAACAGAGACAATGGTAAAATAAAGTGCCTTAGCTCAGAAATAATTTGGTGGCGGCTGACAGTAATTAACAAATGAGCAATTCATTCAAGGTTAAAAAATAATTTCAGTTACTTAGTGGACCAAGTTGGGGACGGCCGGCGACACCTACCAGAGGAGGCGGGGGCAAGATGATGAGTGGCTGTCAATGAAAGATCGACATCAAATGGCAAATTTTTTTTTTTTTTTTTACAGATTTGAAATTGGGGGGTTTTGTTTTGTTATTTAAATGAATTTTTAAATTATATAAAGAATTATATATGTGTATTCGTCAAAACGAAAGTAATTGTGGATAGATGATGAAGTCTATTTTTTATTTATTTGGAGGTTTAGTTAGCCATAACCACCCTCACCATTGAAATTATAAATAACTCACAAGTTTAAATTTTAAAGTCAAAATAAAATTAAAAATACAATATTTATTAATTTAAATTGTTTAATTAAAAAGTGATAATTGTTGTTACTAAAGAAGTGTAGTTCTTTCTTAATAAAAATAAAAAGTGGTAATTTTATTGACCTCATATATATATACGGGAATGTTATAATGCCCACCGGTGGGCACTATTTTTTGTGCCCACCGCTTACGTGGCATGCCATATCATATCATTTTTTTTAATGTTTTCTAGCACAAAAATCTACGTAAAATTATTAACAAATTTTTTTTCATTGGGAGTGATACTTGTACATATCCCATTGGAATTGAGTGTACTTGAGTCGGCTTATTCATTTTTTACTTTGTTTTCATTGGAATTTTCATACTTTTTTTTTTGACGGGTCATACTTTCATTTCTATTGTTATGTAAATTTTTTTTTTTTTTTTGCGAAAACTTTACTTATGCATATGTTTTACAGGCGTAGAATGAATGTGTATGGTATCTTCAATTATTTACAAGCTCTGCTACAATGGATATGATTACAGAGTTGATACTGTGACATGAGAAAATTCTGAATACTTTGATTTATAGAGAAACAAAAAAACTCAATTTAATACGCAACATTCAAAGAAACACCGAATAAATGTTGACAAGTGTGTGAAAGAAATATACAGCAACTACAAAACTCAATTTAATACGCAACATTCAAAGAAACATAAATAAGATACAAATTGACAGTAACATGCTCCGTAAAGTTGATACTCATCCAGCTGTTCCCTACGTACTGCCGTTCTGACATGAATGATTCATGTAACTGTGACCTATTACAAATCATGATAGTTGCGTTAACTTAAAAAATAAACAAAGAAAAATAAAAAATATAAATAAATAACGTACGTAGTGTATAGATCGGGGCATGTTGGTTTATTTTAGTCGAGATCAGGACATGTTCGTTTAACATGGCCGCTTTGACTGCAAACACTACATGTCCTACTGCTTTGTGTCATTGCTATCTCCTTTGATGATTTAAGTCGTTTGCCACATCCTTTAGTACGCACGTGATGTGGGTCCTGAACAACATGTGAAACCTCATGACTACTTACATTTATTTGTATATTATTTTCACCACCATCATCAATTTCTGCTGCCCTTTTCTTTAAATTTTGTAGTTCTTCAATCAAAAAATCGGTGCGAGCCTTTGTTAAAGAACATTCATCAACTAGATGCATTGCAACTTGGGCTAATGACCTACGCCTTGAAATGAATGACTGATCTTCTACTGGAGAAGGTGTTAACCCATCAACTATAAAAACTTTTTGCCTTCTTAGTCCATCTATTCACAATATACTTATCTGGCAACATCATTACTTGAGTAACTTTCATCCAACAAAGCATATGATGACATGGATATCCATCAAAATCAAATAACCGACAACTACATGAAACTAAATCAGAGGACACGTGATGTGTTAACTTACGATGCCAATTAAATATTTTCCCTAGCTCAAAACGTTCCACTGTATATATAAGAGTTTCATCTGTGCTCGAAATCAATTTGCAAATATACATCATACTGTCCTGCAAGATTAAATATTATCTAGGTGAATTATTTTGTCATGTAACCCTTTTTTTTTAAATATCAAGATTCTTGTTAGTATCACATACACAAATCTTTCATAACTCATGATAGCCAATTGAAAAAAAAGGGGGGGGGGGGGGAGAATAACATACTAGTTAGTGATGAAAATCCAATTCAAGGTTGATAAAATTGTATGGAAACAACACACCTCTAACCACCAGATCGAGATACGTATCTCAAAGTAGTTGGAGAACGATGAACCTTCTTCTTGTCAATGAATTGAAAAACTCGAACCTTCTTCTTGTCAATGAATTGAAAAACTCATCTTTGTAAAAGGAACTCTGAAATATTAAAATATTAAAGCTAGAAGAATATGCGTATTTTTTAATTTGTAAATGGAAATATTTTATTCCTATTTACATGGAAATATAATTTAATATAGGATAAAAGATAAGGAAGGATTTTATTTATGGAAAATATACAAAATAAATAAATAATTTAAAATTGCATAATACAATGATATGATGTGGCATGCCACGTAAGCGGTGGGCACAAAAAATAGTGCCCACCGATGGGCATTATAACATTCCCGTATATATATATATATATTGGTTGACCGATCTTCAAAATGTGGATTAGTGCACACAATTTGAGACCAACTAATTTATAATTTATGCTTTTTTTTTTTCACAAAAATTAAATATTTTATCCAACGGCCCATGATAAAACTAGATGATGCGCCACCTTTTTATTAGACGTTTGTTGTAAGACAGGCGGACCCTCTATTTCACAGTAAAAAAGCTCAACTTAGATCTAGAAAGTCACTCAGAATTTCACTCACTCTCGTCTTATGTCCTATATTATTTAAAATATTATTTTAGACATTTTCTCCATAAAATTTCGAATTAAATAGTATCAAATGCGAACGAATCAATTTCGAATTGAATACTCGAAAAATATTGTTTAGAATATGCTCTAAAAATTTCAAATTGAATCAGATACCAAACCAAATTTATTATTCGAACATTAAACGAATACGAATACAAATACTCCGTATTCAAATACTTCACGAACTGAAAATCGATTACAACCTATAAGTGTTGTGATATTACAAATTGTAAGAAATTACACTGATTACATTTGTGCATACAAGAACTAGTAAAAAAATTAGATAATACTCTCTTTATCCCAGAAAAGCTTTTACACATTTTTTCGGGACGTGTAACTTTGACACCCTTTAAAATGAAACACTTTCTATAAACTCTGTCATCACAATATCCATAAATTTAGACGAGATATCATTACTTTTGTCTACGGTCTACACACATACACAATTCAACAAATTTATTTACTTTATATATATTCATAAAATTACTCCTCAAAATCTCAATCTATTACCTATTAGTACTTTTTTTCAAAATCTCAATCTATTACTTTTTTCTTTCTTTCTTTCCTACTTTATGTGTCCTCAATGAAAGCTTTTGGAGAGTACATGTGAAACAAACTCACCCATCTTTTTGGTGAATTATAAATCGCGAGAGATTATTTTTTTATTAAAAATGAGCACCTAAGACTATGTTTATCGGTACGAGGACAACCAGGTTGTCCACATAAGACAAAAAAAAAAAAAAAAAAAAAGGAAAATTACATATTTTTGGATGACCAGGTTCGTCGGACGACCAAAAACAACCAAGAACGACCAGTTTTTTTTTGTGGGGGTATTTTTATTCCCAAAATATCTAAACATGACACATGTCCATTTTTTATTCGTCAGTTATATTTTATTTAGATAATTTCTAATTTTCACTTATCTATTTAAAAAAAATAAAAATAAAAAATACCAAAATTTATAAAATTAAATTCTCTATAAATAGAGACCAGTTTTGATATTTTTTGGATTATAATTTCATACACTCCCTTTTCTCTTCTCCTAATTTTTTTCTCTAAATTGTGTTAATTTTTCTTTTTATATTTTACACTCCCTTTTCTCTTCTCCTAATTTTTTTCTCTAAATTGTGTTAATTATTCTTTTTATATTTTAAATTTGTTCTATTAGATAATTGCATATATTTTCTAAATATTGTGAAAATATTATAAAAAATTAATAATAGATACAACTATTATATTATAAAAGAAATAATTTATTAATGTTGGTTGTGGTTGTGGTGGTTATGGATAAAGTGTGAAAAAAGATGAATTTGAGTTATGGAGTAAAATGTGTAGGTGGAGGAGCGAGAAATGAATTTTATATTTGATGACCCGATTATGATTGGTCATGGATAAACATGGTCTAAATGAATTTGGGTCAATCTAGATTTAAAAGATAGTACCAGTCCTCTTTATTTTTATTTTATTTAAAAATAAAATCATTGAATTGAAATTTAATAATGAAAATCCAAATCTAAAATTTTGGTCAACTTGACTTATATAGCCCTTATGTCAATAAAATTAAAGTCAAACATGGCCAAAATAAAAGGGGCCCATAATCAATGATGAGTTAGGCATGGATGGTTATACTTATACAGTTATACATAAATTAACTCGCCTTTTGAAAAATTAGATTGTTTATGCAATCATTGTTTTTTTTTTTTTTTTTTAATATATTTATGCAATCATTGTTAATGATATTGCCAGGGTAAAATGCCAAGTTGGTGCATCGTAACTACAGTATAATCAATTATATGAAATGAGTGTTTTCATAAATTATACTTTCGCAAATTTAGGCTTTGGCTCTTCAAAAGTGGTTATTACTATTTTGAACATAATTAACAAGAAACAAAGATTCAAAAATTATACAAAAGGAGTTCCATTTAGACGCAATAATACAAAAAGATATCATAGTTCGATTCCTGGCCTTTTCTATCCCAAGAGTTCAGATAACGAGGGACAACACTGATATTTAAAATATAGAATTTACTATACTCGAGTGTTACTCAATTTTAAATACTCACTATGTCCCTTCGAAAGTGATCCATTTGTCATTTTAAGTGTCCTATCAAAAGTTACTCACGAGAGTCGAGAGATCGATAAAAAGTTAAATGATGGGAAGAACAAATGGAAGGTCGGGGAGATTAAAGCACTAAAAAATACACTTGAGAAATTACAACCACAAGATGACATTTAGTAGGGGTCAGGATCTCCTCTTACATAATGGTGTTACATCTTCTATTACATCGTTTAAATTTCCGCCACATGTACAACCATCAAAGTTAATAAATGTGTGAATAACACTCTAACATAATCATTAATTAATCTAATTAGAAAATACAGTAATGTGAATTTAAGAAAAAAAATTAATTCCTTCCAAAATCCAATCCCAAAATCCATGCTAACAAAATTTAAAAAGGACTGCAGGACAATTTCTTGGCACATTTTTTCCACAAATTGTAGCATCTTATTGAACTAGACACAACAATGGTCGTCTTGGGTATTTTTGATGGATTGAGTCAACTAGGTTGGAATTGCACATTAGTCACCTTGATCCTGAAGTGTAAGGACATTTTGTCTTTGAATGATTTCAGATTGATAAGTCTAAGTAATGTCATTTGCCAGATTCCGGATCCTTGCCAAGGCAATTACTAACAGATTAATGCATATTGTGGATGCGGAAATAATTTTTTTAAATCCCATAACTTTTTAACTTTTTAAAAAACGTCCCAAAAAAGTTAACTTCACCAATCAAGTTCCAAATTCTAGTTAACTTTTTCAATTACGTCCCAAAGTCAACCAAAGTGGCTGGAAACATCAAAACGACGTCGTTTTACACCATGTGCGTGATACATGCTCAGTTAATTTGGGGGAATCCGACGATTATGTTAAGTTGGATTTTAAAAAAAAAAGCCCAAATTCTTTAGGATATTCACGTCAATTTTTATGTATAAAAACACATTTATAAACATTAAAATCTAATCTAATATAATAACCCCTCCCATAATAGAAAACCCAAAATTCTCGTATGTTCCCCCAAAGTGAGAAGCCATAAACCCTAAACATTTTAAGCATAATTGAAGCTCAAATTCGGTACAATGTCCCAAGGATGTGAAGCGGTTAGATGTTATTTGTCAATGTGGAGCAATCGTCGCCACCTTTTAGAAGGATGCAAATGTTGGGCGAAGATTTTTTGGGTGCCAAAACTACCCGGTAAGATTTGTAGAATGATGGGTATTGTAAATTTTTTCTATGGATTGACCCACCATTGTGCGAGAGGGTCAAACAAATTATACACGAATTGTTAAAAAGAGTAAACGAACAGAGGGAAGAGATGAAAAATAAGGAGAAGATTGAAGAAGAAAATTTGAATAAAATCACTCACTTGTTGCAGAGCCTAAACAACAGGACCGCGATTGAAATTCGGGCATTGAAGGATGAAAATGCCAAATTGATTTGTGAGAACATGAATATAAAGATGAAAATGCAGGAGAACAAACAAATTGATTTGTCTTCCATTGTAATTTCAAACTCCTAGTGAAAGTTTTTGCTCTATTTTGTTTATTTCTTATTTTAGTGAATATGATGTGTACACTACTTGGTTTAGGTGTAGATATGGAGATGAAGAATGAAGATGTTAGGTTGGTGTATTGTGTGATGTTAGTTTGGTGCATTGTGTTATTGTGTGGTTTAATGGTACTTTGTTTTTGTGCCTTTTGTGTGCTAGTAAAAATTGTTGGTCCCTAAACGAGTATCTATGCTGGACAAAGTCTAGAGGGGGTGAATAGACTTTGTAATTTAAAACTTTTTGTGCTTTGATCAAATGAGGTATCAGCTGAGTGATATACTCTTGACACCTGATGTAGATAATATGATCTAATCGAGAGAGTGCGAGTGTATAACAGCTGGTATAGATAATTAACCTACTGATTGCTTAGAAGTTGGTCAGCTGGACAACTATCTACTTAGCTACTAGTGCGAAATTGTGTAAATCCTAAATTTTTAGACCCATGAGTTGAATGAAAACCTTTTAATAAAGAATGAATTTATAAGATCTGAGATGCTACCAGATGACTTGATGTCTTCCAATGATGATGAAAAACTTAGTGAGATTTTGACACTTTTATAAAAATTTACGTATGAAGAATATGAATAATAAATAAAACAATAAAATAATAAGTGAACACAGAGATTTATAGTGATTCGGAACAACTTGTCCTACATCCACTGATCCACTCTCACGTTTCAAATGTGAAGTTAATTCCTTAATAAATGATCATTTCTACTTTATAGTCCCAAGTGAAGACTTTTGATCGCGATACACTCAACCTAGAGTGCAATTGGATCTACTTGTTATTATGAGAACAAGTACTCTTAAAACAGGTTGGTTGAATAATCAAACTAACTTATGAAAAGTAGGGCTTGGTTTCTTCGATATATACCAACTAGTGTGATGAACAAAGAGGTTCGATCAACACTTTTCTAAGCTAAGGATATGAAATCGGTACAGGCTTAGATAGGAAACTTAGAGCTAGATGATTCTAAGGATTGAATGCAGGCTATAAAGAACTTAAGGATGATTTAGAAAGTTTGAGAATTCTTGTGATCAGCTGATATAAGTTCTTGCTTGGAGTTTTCATTAATTTTTACGATGAACAATGACTTGTATTTATAGAGGATTGAGCACGAACTAGCCGCTGGATTAACTAGTTGTTGGAATAAATCTTCTATGCATGGGTTCGAGATCTTCTTGGAGTTGATGTTTCCTTTGATTCTAGTAAGACAATACCTAATAAGGTAATGTTCATTAAATGTTATTGTACGGCTTTGAAGAATCTCTGAAACCCTAGTCCAAGTCAACTCAATAGCTATGTTGACATCTTTTCATTGGCCCACGTCAGCTGGGTTGTTAAACTTTTAGTCTTGTCTTTAGTTGAGTCTGCGAGATGTTATCCAACATTCTCTTTGTCTTCTTATGATTGCTTGCCTTCTTTAATGTATTCTGTTATCTGATCAATCAGATGAACAGTCTTCTAAGTCTTTAAGGCTTGACAAGAAACTGGTGGAATCCATATCAACTGACATCTTCTAGTCTGCTGATCTCATGTAACTAGTCAGTTGATAAGGTATACAAGAACCTTTCAGATCTGACTTCACTAATGGACTGATGAGGTCTTCTAGTCTTTAGTCTTCTACTCTCTAAATCTTGAGCAAACGCGTGTTTAACCAGATGTGGTTTCAGCTGATATACATACAACTGATCCCATTGACTAGGACTTAGACTCTATACTAACTACTAAGCTTTATATATCAGCTTAGGTAACCTATTACTAGATTACAAATTATATTCTAACACTAGATTACATGATTTTTTTTAGGCCATCAAAACTAAGCATCTATAACTAATCTGATCAGGGGTACGATGAATATCCCAACAAAAATGACATTCTTGTATTGAACAAAAATAGAGACTCGTTGAAAAAGAATGAAAAACAAGCTCTTGAGTTGGGTGATAAATTATTATTTAACAATTGCAGAATGAAAAACAAGCTCTTAAGTTACTGCTAATGATAAGTTCAATATTCAAATTTACTGTTAATGATAAAAATAATGTCATCATTCCACAATAATCAACAAAATATCCATAAAACCATCAATAAGATTCAATATCCAATATACCGTTCAAAATATCACAAATGATTCAATATCCAAAGTTATGCTAATAATCAACAAAAAACCATCATTTCACTTGAAGTGTTTACATTCATCCATAGTGAATGACAAAAGGAGACAAAAAAATAACTAGCCCTCATACAATTGACTTTTTTCTTGCCCTTCTTTTTTGCATTGCTTTCTTGGGAGGATAAATCCATAAACTTTTGACCATCACCATCCACAACGATTATCTTCATTTTCTCAGCTCTGATTTGGGTAAAGTGACCCTGCAAATGGAGTGTATAAGGTGGAGGATCTCTTATTTGAACCATTGCTTTGAACTGTATTTGTGCTTGAGGACCATGCATTTGTTGGTACATTGTTGGTAGTTACATATTTGGTGTTGGAGGTGGTTTGTACCACTCTTGGACTGAAACCTAACTTTGTTGGATGTCAACCGTGAAATATGTAATCCCACTCTCATCAATAAGTAGGGAATTTACAAATTTTGATGGTGCAATCTACAAAAAGATAAGAAAAAAAAAATTAAGAAACTAAATATATAAACAATGCATTAAGATAAACAAGTTAGTAAAATACCTCAGTAATGTTATCACCATTGTTTGACAGTAGCACTTGCTCAGTTGGTACATTTGCACCAATGTTATTGTCAACAACCTATAATTGATTAAAAAAAAATATGTATGTATAAAATCAATCGAAAAAATTAAAAAAAATAATAATAGTATTTACCTTTTTTTCTTCTATAAGTGATTGCATTATGGCCCTTGATTTTGCATTTGTTGCAAGTGACAGTAGTTTTTTGTCGTTTCATTCTCTTTTGTTTGTTGCCATCTTTCTTCTTACCTTTATTTGCGTTTTCATCCGGCTCTAATCTTCTTTTTGTTGATTTTCTCCCTTTTTTTAGGTTTTGTACCAAAATTATGGGGTGGTGGGGAAATGTACATGGACTCTCCCCACAATGCCTCACAACTGATGCAAAAAACAGGTTTCCATATGTCTTTAGATATGTCTCGACATTGTAGGCCTCATGTACAAAATTTGCAAGGTCTAAGCCTTGTTTTAAAATTGCACATATTACATGAGTGCATGGTATGTCAGTCAATTGTCATTCTCTACATGAGCATTCCTATTTCTGCAAATCAACAGTGTACTAACCACCATCAAAACATGAAACTAGATAATTGATATCTATGAACTTAATTGGTATACAATAAAAAACCTTGTCCATATTCCTCTCCAATATTTTGTGTATCCTAGGACACAATTTTCTATTCCATTTTGCACGAGCCATATCCTTATTCTTCTGCAGTCTCTTCATTTGTTGCTCTTTAATCCATTCCATCATAGTAATAATAGATTTATCTCTTGCATTTAGAGTGTTAGAGTTGAAGGACTCACAAACAATGTTGAGCAGCATGCCACATTAGGATTTTTCACTAAAAAATGCCTTTGACAACTGAGTTGGGGGCTTATCATGAAACCACTTCCAAGTTGCCTCATTCATAGCTTTAAGCTCACTCATCCTTAAGTTAAACTCACCTTTTGTTGGACTAGAAACAGCTTTCCAAACATCCTACTTCAATTCTTGTTCTCTATACCCAGCCACTTTAAAATTATTGTGTAAATGCCGAACACAAAATCTATGATCCGAACCAGGAAACACAGACTTAAAGGCATGAAACAAGCTTTTTTATTTATCAGACATGAAGGTGCACTCATCAGCCTTAATAGACAAATCCCTCTTCAACACACTCAAGAACCACTCCCCTCATTTTCTATCTCAACTACAACATAGACAATTAGATACAAATTGTTGTTGCCATCTACCCCAACTGCAGTCAGCAATATACCTCCATGTTTGCTCTTAAGGTGAAACCCATCAACACCTATAATAGGTCTGCATCCAGCCACAAACCCTTTTTAAGACATTAAAATAGACATACATCTTACTCAACCTAATTACTCCATTATCTAGCCCAGTTTCTATGAGTATGGTAGAGCTTTGTTTAGTTTTCCTAAGTTCATCAACATATGACCACAACTTTGACTATTGAAGGCAATGGATAGTGAAGGCCATGATGAGCCTAATATGTAAATTGTTGTTGGGTTAAATACAAGGAAATTAGGCTCATCATTATCTTCATCAAATATTCTATGCTCATCAAAATTTACATCATCACCCCAATATCGCCCTCACTTCCATTGTCAAATTCATCAACTATAAGCTCCTTACTCATTTCATTAACCAGTGCAAGCTCATCACCCCTATCATCAAGGTCAGACTCCACATGCTCTACATGTTTCTCAAAAGTCTCATCATTATCACTCAATTCATTACCTATGACAAAGTCTGGATCTTCAAAACTTTCTACGTCATAATCAACTTCACCCAAATTCATCACATTAACCGGTTCTACTTGTATTTTTGTTCAACATATATATGAATCTCTCTAAATACAATAAACCTATAAGCACATGACCTAAGATCTTGATCATCAACACATAACTTAAATGTTATATCTCTAAGTTTTATATAATACCACCTATCACCACTAACCTTGGTTGTTTTACTAAACTCATCCAAGTTTGACTTTTTTACTTCATCTGCTTTGACCCAATAAAAACAATATTTACTTTTAGGATTTTAACAAAAAAATAATGATTCAGAATAAATTCAATAAACAAAAAAAAAAAAAAGTAACATATTTATGAATCCTTCAAACTTTATTTGAAATGGAGTAACAAATTTATGAATCCTACTAATCTATTTCCTCCATAAATTTTATGAATAATGTAGTAATAATTAAGGAATCTCCAAATTATAGATTTGTTTGAAACCTACTAATCCATTTTCTTCTAATCCTCTACTATCTCAAAGAGTATGAACTATGTTGTCGTGTTTGCCAATAAAAAAACAGGGACAATTCCGGCTTTTTTAATAAAATATTAATATTGAAAAATAATTTAATATAATATATATGTTTAAAAGATGTTTAATAAAATAAATAAGAGCACCGTTAGAAATGACACACCCTTTCTCCAAGGTAGGGCCATGTCTGATTTTGGCAGAATGTAGGAGAGAGACGGGAAGAGGTGGTGTTGGTAATGACGCCATTTCCTCCATATTATTTAATTTAATTATTTTAACTCCAATAAAATCTATCCACCCATAATTTAATCTATGTCTATCAAATATTATTTGATAGAGATAAATTAAATTATGGGTGGATATATTTTATTGGAATAAAAATAATTAAATTAAATATATAAGGAGGAAAGAGTGTCCTTATCAACGATACCCCTTCCCTTCTCTCTCTTGCATTCTGCACAAGTCATGGGCCCACCCTGAAGAAAAGAGCATTTCTAACGATGCTCTTATTTATTTTATTAAACATATTTCAAACATAAATATTATATTAAATTATTTTTGAAATATTAATATTTTATTAAAAAAGCCGACAATTCCAAAATAGTAAAAAAAATCAATAAAATTGTAGTATCAAAACAATCCATCAATAATATTTTCAACCAATTTCAATAATGTTGGACAACTCCAAAAAAAATCAAACTTACTACATTTTGGGATGGGCCACTTGCACCTTTCTTCCGCACAAAAACCATTTTTTTAGTCTCTGTTTTGAGATTTTTACTTCGTCACTTCGATTTCTTCCGTCTCCCACAAACACCATTTATTGTCTCAATTGTGTCGCCACGATTTTGGAGCAATATCAGGTGTGATTACATGGGGGATTTAGGAGAGATGGGATTTTTCCTCTAAGAAAATCCTAGAAGATAAAATATGTTTCAAACTTTTGTGTATTTCTTGGAATTTCTATTTCTTTCTTCTTTTATTGATATATTTGTATTTGTTAATTTTTATTTTGTTATTTATTTAGTTTATTATGTGTCAAAATTTCTTTATTTATTGGCTGAATTTTTTTGTGTCATGTCGTGCCACGTGGATCCAACTAAACATATAGCCGAATTTCTCCAAATTAACTGAGCACATGTCGCGCACATGGTGTAAAATGACGTTTTTTTTTAATTTTATTTTTATTTCTGGCCACTTTGGGCGACTTTGGGATGTAATTGGAAAAGTTAGCTAGAATTCGGGACGTAATTGGAAAAGTTAACTTTTTGGGACGTTTTTGAATAGTTAAAAAGTTATGGAATGTAAAAAATGTATTTTCCTCATGGACAACATTGTCGATCCAGGCTAGAGCTTCTTTATTTCAAGTAGACTAATTTCTAACAATGTCCTTATAACATATGAATGCATGCGTTGGATTAAACAAATAAAAGTAAGTTCGGGTATGCGACTTTAGAATTAGATATGTTAAGGGCATATGATAGAATCGAATGGAGGCTTATGCTCTTAAAGTTGGGATTCTGGGAAGAATTTGTCAATTTAATCATGTGTTGTGTGTCTTCTATGACATATTAGTTTATTGTTAACAACAATGTAGTGGGTACGCTCTATCCTTCAAAGGACTTCGACAAGGTGAACCACTATCCCCCTTTCATTTTTTTCTCGTGCACACATGTATTACCGTCTCTAATCAATGACATGGTCAGAACCAATGATCTCACTTTAGTCATGGTAACTAGGGATTGTTTGAGCATTTCCCATCTCTTCTTTGCAGACGATCAATAATCTTTTACTATTCAAAGCTTCGCTGAAGGATAATGCGGCCCTAAAGAGGAGTACCTTAAAAAATATGAGGAAGCCTCTAAATAGCTCATCGATTTTGATAAGTCGGTCATCACCTTTAGTCCGAACACACAACAAAACAAATTGATTAATAAAACCCTTTTTCATATTAAAACCAGACAGGGTCACGAGATATATCTAGGACTCTCCATGTTCTCACTATGAATTACGAGGCTTCAATTTGAGTATATTAAACACAAGGTAGTTAAGAAGATGGAGGGGTGGAAATTTAAAGATTTTTCTATAGAAGGAAAGAAAAGCTTAATAAAAGTATTTTTTCAAGTCATGCCCACTTACGCAATGTCGTGTTTTACAAGTTCCAACTTCAGTGTGCATGGACATAGAGAAAACATATACTAGCTTCTCATGTAGTAACACAAAGAGGGAGGTAAATCTCTACACTGGAAAAAATGGAGCACACCATGTAGGCCAAAGACAAATGGGGGCTTGGGGTTCCGAAAACTGAAGTACTTTAACAAGACCCTTCTAGCCAAACAATTACGCAGAATTATTTGTATACTAACTGCATTGGTCTCTTAGAATTTAAGGCAAGGTATTTTAAACACAATGACATGATGGAGGTAGAGTTGTGATCATTCTTTGTTTGTTTGGAGATCACTGTTGTGGAGTAGGGACCTACACAAATATAGCAACTCATGCGGATGCCTGGATACACAGACTCTCGAAAGCGCATCAAGTCTCCCAAAATCGAGGGGTCTAATTTAACACGTTTTATCTCGCCAATGAGGTCTTGGAATGAAGATATACTTAGAATGACATTATTGTCCTTTGACGTCGAGGTAATTCTCAAAACTCTTATTGGACATAACAATGATTTGGATGCCCAATTTTGGAAGTTAGGTAATAAAGGTAAATATTTGGTTAACTTAGGGTATTCAATTTATTTGGAAGACTATTACATAACCACCAATGAGTGGTTCCTCATACAATTCTCTAATGAGCACTTGGTGGAAAGAGTATGGAAGACTAACATACTACCAAAGGTAAAAAAATATATATATATATGTGGAAAGTTTACAATGGTACTTTACCGACTAAAGGAAACCTACACAAACACTGTTGGTCCTGAAAGGAGTATATAACAAGTGTATGGGGGGGGGGGGAATACACTTGTATGCAATTCTTTTCAACTTTGATCAAACCAGAGCTCAGCAAGGTTGTCTTGGACAACTCTGCTGAAGAAGATAAACTCTACTAAGATAATCAAACTACTAAGTACTATTGAGTACTCAGTTGAATAACTATCTAGGGGAGTTATATGTGCGGAATAGTGGTTGGCCCTTTAAGTTTAGACTCCTTAAGTTTCTGAAATCACTTTGTCAATCCAATGCAGTCCAGTTTAGACTGTTTAGTTTCAGGGAACTTGTCCAAATCAGTTTTGAACAGTCTTTGAATATGTATCTTTTGAAAGATCAGTTTTGTGTGCAGTGTTGAATGAATGTAAGTACTTTGTAAGGTAAATCAACACAAGAGTTTATAGTGGTTCAGAGACTCAAGCTCCTACATCCACTTTCCCTGATTTAACAGGATAATTCCTTCACTCTTGGAATTAACTTGTTTTATAGTGCCAAGGTGCACTTGATCAATAACACCACTCCTTGGTGAGTTGATCCCTAGGATGTCTAGAGTCCTAGTACCCTCTTCTCAACTCAGAACTGAACTGTTCTTCTCTCAACAGTCAGCTCCTACCACTTCTACTACTACAACCTTCTCACTTTCTCACTTGAAAGGGGTAAGGATTGAAGTAAGGTTCCAACTAATGAGATATCCTTTACAATGAAGATCAAGGTATAAGGATAGGATATCTCTCTAAGCTTATGTATGGATATACAATTGGGTTCAGCTTAGAAGAAGTGTTTGAAGACTAAGATAGTCTTTGACAGCTTTGAAAGCACTTTGACTTGTAGGATAGTTGGATATTCTTGTCAAGGTTGAGGTGTGCTTCAATGGTCTTCACACTCCTTGTATTTATAGACAAAATGGAGATTTGCCCGTTGGAGAGGCAGCCCCAAATTGCTATAAATGTCTTCCTTGAGTCCTTCAAACTGGAAGACAGATTCTTTATAGTGACATGTCCTTATTTGGGTAATAAACGGCTTGTAAGACTTTGTCTTCTTTATGCAGCACTTTTCCCATTGTTTGACTTCTTGTTAGGACTTGGACATGGCTTCTGAAGATTGATCCAATGATAGGACAACATTCCTTATCAATCTGGACAACTCTCCTTATCACTATCAGCAGTCTTGCTTATCAGCAAGTTTGGCTTGCTCTTCTTCAGATGACTTGGCTCTTTCCCTTTATTTCATTTCAAGGTGATCTTAGCATGTTGCATTGTAATTCTTTAGGATATGGTTGTCTCTAATTCTTCAGCATAGTTGACCTTCAATCTTTAGAGCATCTGTTCTGATTCAATCTTGCTGAGACAACTCTTCTGGACAACTCTCCTGATCAGCATACTTGGTCTTTTAGCATCAGAGCTTTTCACATAGAGTTGACTTCTCTTGACAACTCTCCTGATCATAATATTTGACTAATCTTGTCCTTTTGAGCTTTGCAATCTTCTTCTTGCATAGAAATAACTCTTCTGGACAACTCTCCTGATCAAGGCCTTAGGTTTCATATGGAGTTTTCTTGTCTTTAGAGTTTGTTCCAGACTTTGAGCCTTGAGGGGACTTGATCTTGATCATTTTGAAGTCATAGGTTCCCCCTCACATTGTGCATCTAATCATCTAAGAGCTGCCTAACATATCAGCTTCTCATCTAGCCTTATGCTATGTGTTCTATCACATTTTGAACACAATCATCTTGACTTAGGCATGTCTCAGGGGGTTTTGGTATTTAATCAAAACATGTATCATTTTATTCCCAACAAACACCATGTTCCAAATTCCCCACATTGAATTTTTTGAATCATAACACATTAAAGAGAAAACTTTAATTTTCATTTGTGGAAAGAAATCGAATATTTCGATGAATTTGGAATTTTATAGATCGAACATTTTAAGTAAACAAATATCCTCAAATATGTATGTATATATATATCTAACTAACATGTGGTATATGCGTATACTCAACATCCCTATTCTAGGCGGATTCCAAATAATAATTTCATATCCAATCAGTTCTCAGCAAATTTATGAGGGTTATTTATTAGTAGGAATGCTAGTATTCAATTCCCACCCTTAAGTTTATTATAATTCAGATCAACCACAACTCGTTTCACTCTATAAAAAGGGGAAGCATTCCCCTATTATCCTTACTCTGTTTTTTCATTTCTTCTCCCAGAAAGTCACGAGTTTGTGTAAGAGATGAAGGTACAACCAATTCAGAATCCATTCTAGGAAACTCGAGCTAACTTCATTCTTGATTGATATCCTGAGCTTCCACGCAAATTCATACCATAAACCAGAGCCTAAATCCAAGAACTACCAAGGTTTCAACCCACATCCCTCTTATGTGCTACTTGTGTAATTGTCAGTTTTCGTTAGTAAATTTCAATGCTCAAATCTTTTGGAACTTGTGATATAATTGATTTATTTCAATCATGTTATATGGTAGATTAGTTTATATGGTTGGAAACATAAGTTAATTGTGCAAAATGAATTTTGGAAGTTAAAACAGTAGACTGAAATTGGATGTTGGAAACAATGACTCTAGAGCCCATATCGTTTAATAGAAAAATAATTTTGTCATAAATCCAAAGAGGGTATAATCTTCACACGGTAGAGAGTGAATATAAAAAAATACACAAATTGAGAGAGAATGATGAGAGATATTCAATTTTTAAAATCAGACAGTAAATTGGAAAACAAATCATTTGTTTCGGGACCATTTTTACCCAACTTCGAGATGCGTTTTTTATAAAAAAAAATTATTGCCAGTAAACTTAACGTGATGCAGTTTAATTAACTCGAATTAAAATGTTAATGGGGTTATCCGTTTGACGGGAATTAATTCACGAATATATGAGAAAGTTTATTTATTTTATGCCTTATAACTAGCTGGCAAGAATCATTTCTGAAATTTGAAAAAAAAAATACACCTTTTGTTTAATTTTCATGTGTTTAAAAATATTTTTCTTAACCTTACAACACAACTTATGATAAGATGTTTGAAGTAGTCGAGATATTGTTAAAACGGGTAGAACCAAAATTAATAAAATTATGCGGGAACACCTACTTTTTTTCAATAAACCTAAAGAATGAGATTTAACGCCATCGTTAGATTCTCAAATAACCAAACATTATTTTAACATTATTTTTTCAATTCCGATGTTTTTAACTAAAGAAAAGACATTTTGTTTTGACAAAATTATATGCGTTACTACGACAACCTTTTAAAAAAATATTATGAATAAGGACAAAAGGGATCACTAAAATATGGGAGAAGAATGTGTTAGGCGAAGTGCGGCCGAATCGGAGCTCAGACGGTCCCTACGATACACTTGCTAAAACTATTCAAGAAGTTTGTGGTTTTTCTTAAAAGTTAACGAGGTGGGTGTCATTATTGTATTGTTGTAATGTTATATGGACTGTTGGTGTATTGTAAATTGAACTTAACAAACATGAACATATAACTAACAACACAAGAATACAATAATAAATTATAATATAATATTATTAATATTATGATATGAAATGTGTTAGTTACTATTTCGGGGAGGTGGTGGGATAGGGTTTATGGGGATTACATGTGATAGAGTCGTTATCAGTGCTCCAATATGATTAATCATACGACGGAGGAGGCGGGAAGCGTTTAGGGAGTAACATGTGATAGAGTCGCTACTAATATCCCATATGATATGTGATAATTATGATATATGATGATTTATGATAATTGTGAATAAGGATATGTTGTAAATCCTCACTGAATGAAAGTTCACTATCAAAAGATTTAAATTCTCGGTGAATAACAAATTAACTATCCAAAGCATAATAACAATCTACGATAAAATGCTAAGAGTACATGATATCCACTAAGATTTTTATCTCACACCCCAAAACTACTGTAATATCTTTTCATGTTTCAATTTCGAGGGGTTGTAGCTGCAGCAGGAATGACACGGAGTTTCCCAATAATTAAAATACTATACGACTTTATATAATTAATGCTCATTATAATAAATGATATTGCTATACATTTGAGACAATTACATTCATATGTCGAGTGACGAACTTTCCTAAAATTTGCTTGATGAATTACATGTATGCTATCTCTAAAACAATTACTACTTATTATATACTCTAAATTTCATAAATAATTAATTTGGAGTGTTTGAGCCTTATTGCAACTTATAACTGTCTTTTTATTATTTTCTCTGCAAAACTCTTATCGTTTCACTTGTATTAGCATATTTTAATAGATTTTTTTAGGTTCGGTTTTTTTGGTAATTAAGTGACAACTCAAATTTAGAGTGTTTGAGCCTCAAGGACTGCATTCCGAATTCAGGACGTTACATGGATGAAGTTCATGTCATACTCACTTACTCAGTCGTTAAGCCCTCCTAGACGAGGCTTAGAAAATGGCAAATGATTGAAAGATGGAAGCATCTTGAAGGTCCCCCTAAACGAATAGTGAGGGGTTTAAAGTCTAGAGAGGAGGGGTGAATAGACTTTAAAACTTTTTCAACCCTTTAGACTTCAAAACCTCTCCAAACTCAACTGAGCAGACCACAATGCCCGAAACATGATAGACACCTTCGTGAGATTGAAAGCTTTCTCAACTGGTTCAAACTCCTAGAATGCCTGTGAATCGTGAGTGCGGAAATATGATTGGCCCAAAGTTATTTATACTCGCTTACATTGAAAAACTCTCTTTTAAACAATCGATTTTCAAAATAGACATGAAGTTGTTGTGAAACTACTCTTTGTGTTTTTTCGAGAATATACAATATGCTATGAAAGATATAAAAATATAAAATTAGTAGCAGCATTGACATACACTATAAAACATAAGATACATAGATTGTTAAGTGGTTTAGATGTAAAAATCCTACGTCCATTTTTTCTAACAGGTGATGATCTCTTACAAGATCTTGATAAATACGGAGTATGTCTTTTTACAACAAATGAGAACCTCTATTACAGACAATAGGGTTTCTTGAGTGTACGATCCTAATATATCTGAAGGATATGTTTTAAAGGCTCACAAATATAAAATTGTGATTATGGTCTTAGTGTTGAGAATAGAAACTAGATAGAGCTCTAAAGATTTATATGGATCAAAGTAGGCTCACCCTCAAAACTCTAATACGGATATAACAATTAGCTTCAAGGTTGGTATCAGCGTATGCGTTTTGATTTTCTATCTCACAATGATCTTCTTCTTCTACATTCGATCCTTGAATTTATAAGCATAATTGAAAACTAGTCGTTTGAGTAAGAACTAGTCGTTGCAATCAAATATTTGTTTGTCTCGTGCTTCAATATTTTCTCTGAGATTTCTGGTACGGATGAATCCTAAAAAGGGAATATGCATTAAATGTCATTTAAGGTTGCGTACTCAGGCACTGTGAACTGTTCGATCATGCAGTCTTTGATGATGTGTCAACTTCTCCTTAGTCCACATCAGTTATGCGCCAGACTTAGTCTAACGGATCTTTGAGTAAGACAAGAGTGGTCCTCAGTTGGGTTGATCTTCACTTGGTATATACTTTGAGTGCATTCCCTTCAGATATTTCTCTAAGTATCGTAGGGATAAGACCGGTTGACTGCATATATCTTTGGTCCATATCAGCTGGGGCGATATTCTTGTGTGTCTCAGATGAACACTTAGACTTCTTCTTCTCATAG
Organism: Galeopsis tetrahit; assembly: GCA_963675135.1. Lineage (NCBI taxonomy): Eukaryota > Viridiplantae > Streptophyta > Magnoliopsida > Lamiales > Lamiaceae > Galeopsis > Galeopsis tetrahit. The sequence goes on from OY776127.1 coordinate 35,529,232, forward strand.
GTCTTCTTCGTCAATTTTCTTATCTTCATTCTTGATACTAATCCAATAGACTTAAACTGAGAAGCTGATTCTATATAATTCAACTTATTACCTATAAGATTACAAATTAAATAATCACTAATTACATATTTTGGCCATCAAAACTTTGCATTCATCTTTTTAGACGAGGAGTGGGTGAATATCCCAACACATCTAAATATCTTCCAAATTTAAAGGCTTTAGTAGATGATGGAAACACACTCAATTTGGAGGAATTTACTATTATTATGTGAGACACATGGAAATAGTGTTGTCAATTAAAACATGATTAGCGGCTGCCAAAAAATAAACCCCAACGCATATCGTACATGAATATGGGTAGTGTGTTTTCTCAAGGACTACTAAAATGCGAGAGCTCGTCTAAGGCTTACACGGAACAACCTTCCAAAGGAGGAGAAATGACCGAAACAATCACAAGTGAAAATTCCATACATGTGAATGTGTATTTCAATGAAGAAAATAATATATACACGGTGGGATATGTCATCTTAAGTAAGGACAAGGCAATACTGACGAGTGGTTGTCGAAATATCTCACACCTGCATTCGTCCACGAGGAGTGAACTTAGGGCGATTCAAAATGGTATTATACGATGTAAAACCCTAAGGCTTAAGCCGAGTTCAATTTCTATACAATTTCTATTAGACTTAACCAAGAGATATTATGACCCGAAAGGCTACTCCTAAATGAAATTCTAAATGAGACTTGAGATGGTGGAGTTCATCTACCATATCCCTAGAGAGCACAACAACAAGATGGCACACGAGCTAGTCAGGTTTGTTTAGAACTCTCTACTACCTCTCAACTGAAATGGAGCAGATATTCTAAATTGGATTAGAAGCATATCCTATAATTGTTTATGCGGTTTTATTGTTTATTCAACTAAATTTGTTGTGTTTTCTTCTCCAAAGAGTTGAGACGAAGGTAAAATAACTTCTTTTTTTATAATTCAACTCATTAACAATTTTTTTTTTATATAATTTGGTACCAAATAACTTGAGACAAAAATTTACAGAGAATAATGAATTGTAACGTACATATATAGCGACAAAGTGGGATAGCTCAAGTGGTTAGAGCAACACTACCTAGGCCTTAGGTCCTGAAAGGGGAAAAATAAAAAAACATACATATATAGCCAGCTCACGCCTTACTTCAAAGAATCAATTAGCAGGACCCCACCATTTTTTTGATTTTTTTTTTTTTAAATCTGAATAACTTTTTATTTAAATCCTTAGACTCAAGTCATTTATTTGACCCAGCTGATGACGTGTTCAATGATTTTCAATTATTTAGGTTGACCAAATCTATAATTAATATAGTAATTAGTCAATTAATTAATATAATTTTAATTCATATATTATTGTCATAAAATTTTAAGTAATATATTGCTCCCTCAATAAGCGACCGAGCCAATACTTGTCGGTTTGTTTTATTATTATATGTGACCCCACCCCTAACTGCATAATTATATATTTTTTTAATTGGAATTAATAAAAAAAAATCTTTAACTTTATTCAATTTTAAATTCTTCGATTTGATTTTGATCCTTTAAATTTGTATTTTTTTTCTGATTATTGTCCCATGGCCGGCTGTAAGTCTGTAACAGAAACACTGCCGGTTACTTGTTGACGTGGCGATAAAAATAATTATTTATGTAAATTAATTTTGAAATTTTGAAAAACTCTAATAAAATTGTAAAAAATCTGAAAGTTTTATAGAAATTAGAAAAATAATTATAAAATAAAATTTGTAAATCTGTAAATTTAATTAAAAAATTAATTAAATATGAAAATTGTAAATCAATTTACAAATCTTTAAATTTATATAAAACATTATATGATTAAAATATGTAAATTTAATAAAAGATAATTATATCTGAATAAATTGTAAATCATTTTTTAAAATCAGCTATTAAAATATTCATATATATAAACTAAAAAAATCAACCAAAATATACTATGAAAATGATTTAAAGAATAATTAATTCTTTAAAAAATTGTAAATTAATTTTAAAATCTGTATATTTATATTAAAATAATTATATAAACAAAAAATGTAATTTGAAAATATGTCAAGAATGTGTAAATCAGTTTTGAAATCTGTAAATGTATGTAAAATAATTCTATAAACTAAACAAATATACCATTCACCCACAATTTTAATTTTGAAATATGTAAATTTTGAATATTGGACTTATATCTTATATTTGGAAGAGCAACACACTAAACACTCAATTGTATGATACATTTAATGTAATTGATCCACAATTTTAATTTAACTTTAACGTGTGAGGTTAAAAATTCAATTATTTTGCACGTTTAATTTCTTCGTGTATTTCGATTCTTCAAATGTCTATAGCCTTGTTTTTTTTTTTCTTTTGTTTTTTTTTTTTCAATTGTCTCTTCAACAATTAATATACAAGAATTAATTTTCACCCTCTTTACAAGTTCGAACTTTTAGATGAGACGAAATTCTTTCATAGTATCAGAGCAAATCGGGCAAAAGACCTAGGTTCGAGGGAGTGTTAGGAATTAATATACAAAAATTAATTTCCACCCTCTTTACAAGTTCGAACATGAAACGGAATTCTTTCAGATTGTACCAAATCGTTAAAAATTTGTAAAATAACCGTCCATATTTTCTATTTATTATATTGTAATAAAAACTATTTTCCCTTTCTAGTCAATGATGGATAGTATAATAGCAATGATTTGTTTTTCCAATTCCCATTTAAAAGTAGTTTTAAAATCCAAACATCAAAACATTATTAAGTTTCATTTGGATGGTGAGATTTGGTGTATGACTTTCGAATCAACAATTCAAATTCATTTCACTTGTTTGAATTATGAATGAATTTCAAATATTTATATTTGTTTGCACACACTTTTTAATTAAAATTAATTCTCACTAAAACCATATTATTTAAAATCCACCAATTTTTAAATCATTTTATTTGAAATACTATTATGAGTGCATTAATAGTTGTATACCGACAGAAATCTACATGCATGAGAACGATAAAACAGAACTTTTGGACCATAAGGTGATTCCTTTAGTAATTCATTTATTTTATTACTACCCTCTACGTCCACCCACCTATAAATTTTGTGTTATTTTTTTAGTACAAAACATTAAAAAAAAATTATTAAATAATAGATATATTATGTGTGATTGAGAAAGGGAGAGATAGAAAGAAATATAGAAAAAAATATAAAAATTAAAAGATATTTATAAACAATGGTATAAGCAAACATACTAAAATGTCAAAATAAAAAATTTATAAACAAGCGAAAGGAGTACTATTTATGACATGTTATGTACATGTAGGGGTGTAAATGAGCCGAGTCGAGCCGAGTAGTGCTGAGCTCGAAACTCGACTCGGTTGTTATACTCGAAGCTCGAAACTCGACTCGACTCGGTCGAGCCTAAAATTTTAAAGATCGAGTTTGACTCGATAAGAAACTCGATAAACTCGAGCTCGAGCTCGACTCGACTCGATTACCTATATAATTTTTTAAATTAATTGTAAAATATATTTTTTTAAATAAACCCGAGCTCGACTCGATTACTTGAATAAATATAATTATTTATTAATGGCAAAATAGTAAATATTGTTCAAGCTCGATTAGGCTCGCGAGCCTTTCGAGCCGAGTATTTATGAGCTCGAACTCGAACTCGGTAGCTACTCGAGTAGCTCGAAACTCGACTCGATTAACTTCCAGTCGATTTCGATCTGAAAGTGTGCGTGGGGTAGTGTCTAGTGTTTAAGTAAAAACAAAACAATGTTACACTGAATGTTGAGACAATTAGTGTAGCATTAACTCTAACAGAATACAGAAAGTAAACACAGTACACAGTGGAAGTCTAAAACACTAAAACACAATAAGAACACAATGGAATAATTTTTAACATAGATTTTATTAATAACAAAACCTATGCTAAGCCTTACGGCGAAAACAATAACTTAGTTCCTAAGTTACGAAAATGTCGTGTGAAATGTCTCATCAATTACTTCAACATTCCACAAACCGAAACTACAATCGAGGCAGGTGCCTGAATCCGCAAATAGACTTAAGTGTAAGAACACTGTCTAAAGAACTAATCTGATCTATGATTCACTCTCAATCGATACAAGACTAGAACTAAATACACGGGAAGGTGTGGTATCCCTCGGTGTACATTAAACGATACAACTACTGACCCTAACTCCTAACCAGGGATGAACGCTCAGAATAGGTGTTACTCGAATAGTGCATGCTTTGAAATGAAAGGCTTCAGCGGTATTTATAGAGCGATAGCCGAATTCTAGATCCTTCCATTATGAGATCCTATTTTTTAGGACCTCAACTTCCATGATCTCTCTAGATCCTTCTTCCATCTTCCAGGTCGTTCTAAACGGCTCCAGACTCTTCTATGACGTTCTCCAACATTCCGGAATCTTCCATGTTCCAAACTCTTATAGAACCTTCTGGAATCGTGCCTGAATGTGAGAGCATTTAGTACAACATGTAATGTAACATTTTAGAAAGAACTTAGAATAAATCAAGGAAGGTCAAATTAAGATGTTGTTGATAATGTTAAAGTATTTAAGAGTTAACAACATCTACAATCTCCCCCAATTTGACCTTTCGACTACAACACACCTGATGCACATATATTTATATACATACTCAGTATTATGTATTTAGGTGAGGTTGACATCAAGTCTAAATACTAGTCAAGACAATACCTGTTGTAACCGTTGGATCATATCAAAAAGAGATCAAGAATAATTTTACTAAGATTTGTGCCATAAGATCAAAGTAACATTATTCAAAACCAAAACAAGTATAGACAGTACACTTGTTTACAAAACATATAACTTTACAAAAATCAAAAGTTAAATTAGAGCATCATAAATGAATATGTACTAGATCAACCTAAGACTTAAGTAAGACTCAAATAAAAAAAACAAGGACTAAACAAGACTAATCCTTATGCAGTAGGCAATTAAAATTTATTCTTTCGAGCAAACAATTTTAAGCTTTTAAAGCAGTAAGCAAAATAAGAATACATTTTAATGTAAACAGTTTTAAGCATGTAGGACATAGATCAGAGTTAATCTGAAACAAAACAAAACAAAAAAAACAACTAAACAAGACATATTCATCATGCAGTAAACATTTAATGATAAGAAAACAAATTAAGCAAGAAGCAGTAATCAAATATCATTAATGCAAACTAATTTAAGCAAGATAAATATAAACATTCTATCAACTAGAAATAATAAATATTGTATCAGAACAAAAACATAATTTAACTTAAACATAACAGAATAACAAAAACAAAAGTAGGACTGCAAATGGCATGAATTGCTATAACAATAGCAGCAGCATCAAGGTCCTGCACATGTGCCATCTGTACTTCAGTACTCCCCCTGTCTTGCAACATTTGTTCTAGATATCACCATAAAGGATTTCCATATCCTCATCATCTTCAGCAGCATCTGCAAACTTGTCTTCATCAGCCTCTGGTTCCTCAATAAAACAAGTTGTAGCAAAGAGTGCAACAACATTGTTAGCAGCAGCAGTTCCTCCATTCTCTGTAGCAGCATTAACATCAGGTACACCTCCAGCTTCAGAATCCAGCTCTTCAATAACAACTCCAAAAGTTCTAGCTGAAGTGGAAGGTGGTACTCCCCCTGTTGTAGTGGAAAGTAGCCTGGTCCACTTGTCTTTGATGAATTGGAGTTCATCAATCTGGTCTTGTAGGTGCTATAACTGCAATATTATAAAAGATCTGGGAACAGAGAATATGGTATCAAAAATACCACCAAAGTTTTCAGCATCTGGTGCAGCATTAGGTGCAGCTGTGTTCTGTTCAGGTCTCTGTGCTGATGTGGGTTGAGGTTGAGGTTGAGGTTGAGCAGGAGCTGGTCTTTGAGAAGAACTTCCAGGATTGTGCAAGGGCAGATCAATCACTCTTTCACCAATGAGAAAAGCAGGTGAAATGTTGTACAAAGGAACCTTTCCTCTAAGAACTTCTGTCTTCTTAGGGGTAAAACCATGCATCTTCAAGTATGAACATATAAGCACAGGGTATGAAAGGTTTCCCTTATCAGAAATGTCACCACTAAACTTCATCATGTGGTGGAAAATAGTCAATCCCAAGTTAAACTTCTTCCAAAACACTATCCAATACAACAAGATTGCTTGATCCTTTGTCACTTTGGTTGAATTGGTAGAGGGTATCCAATTATAAACAATCAACTTATGCAATACAGAGTAAAGAGATGTAAGGTCTTTAGCCAATATTTCATTCTTCCACTTAGTCAATAAACCACCAGTCATAGAAACAGTAACAACATCCAAATCAGGTTCATCATCATCAAGGACCGATTCTATGCCTAAAAAATCATTAATCAACTCTGGGGTAAATGGAACTGTACTCCCCCTAAACTGTTTATTCCCATACCAACGGGAACTCCTCCTACCATTACTTTTCCTCAAGCAAGCATAGAATTCATATACCCAATCAGAAACAAAAGTATCACACAAAGTCAGAGCTTTCATCAACTTTCTATCCTCTAAGAATTGAATCAAATTCTTATTCTCAAAATCAGCAATATGAATTCTCCTTTCCATTAGCAGTTTCCTCCTAGACAACCTAGTTGTTGGTCCCAAAGTTGAGTTAAGATTGAGTAAGCTAAGAAAGTCTAGAGGGGAGGGGTGAATAGACTTTCAAAAATCTTTCAAAATATCAGAATATGCAATGCGGAATTTAGTCTTCTTATGTACTGTACTGTGCTTACTCAGCTCAGATCAGTACTTTCAGAATAATATGGGCCTTACTAGTTTATACTCAACTTTTCTATAGATCTTTATCTTTGTAAATTCTTAATGTTCTTAGTTAAACAATTCAAACAAATATCAAACAGAAACTGTAAAGAACACAGAATTTTATAGTGGTTCGACCAATAAGTCTACATCCACTCTCACAACTCCAGTTGTGAAATTTTATTAACTCTTCCTTCTTGAGTTTCTTGTGGCTTAAAGTCCCAAGATTAAGACTGTGATCTTATCGATTATACCTCCAGGTATATCTTCGATCTACTAGTAATTTTCCAAGTAAGTAGCACACTTGTTTTACAACATACAAACTTAAACTTGAAAAGTAAAACTTCTCTTTGAATAGCCTTTGATTCTTCACTTCAATTCAGTGGCTTCTCTTCTTCTTTAATCTCCTTCAACTCTGTGAGTTCTTCTTGTGTTCTGTAGACTTAGATTGCTTGTGATTGCTTTAAGATCAGTAGTCTTAGCAGTAGGAGATCACACAGTATTTATAGAATTTAGTATGACAGTTAGCAGTTTGTGAACTAACTCTCAACTAACTCTAAAACTGTTTTTGTAACTTCTTCTTGTAACCGACTTTGTAACTTCCTTCTTATTCCAAGTCAGCATCTCTTCAATATATCTTCAGTTACTCTTTAAATAAGCTTTCCAAACTTATTCTTAAATTTCACCAGATCAGCACAGTAACTTACTGTTCTGATTTTTACTCTTCGGATTTTTACTCTGCTGAGCCAGTCAGCACAGTAACTTAAAACTGTTCAAAACTTCTTCAGATTTCCTCTAAGCTCTTCTTCAACTCTTCTTTGAAGTCTTCTTATTCTGAAGTAGTCCTCTGAGTCTTCTTTAGTCTTCTGATCTTCTTCTAATCTATTCCTAATCTACTGTTCTGAACTTTACAATGCTGAATACAATAAAATACAAACTTTACAAATATAAAACCTATCTATACATCAACTGAACTATATACAGATGAGTATATCTAAGTCCTACACTATAAGCTGTCTATACAATACAAAACATCAGCTTAGTCCCTAACAGTTCATATATCAGATCAGTAACCAATAAGATCAGTAACTCATGTAAGATCAATAACTTTCATATAAGATCAGTAAGCATATAAGATCAGTAACTCAGATTCAAATACATAAGATCACTAAAATTATTCTCAGTTTCCATACTCAGATCAGTAATCTTATTCCAGTATTCTTTAGTTAAGATCAGTAATCTTACTCTTAATATTACTCAATAAGATCAGTAAACTTATTTCAGATATCATTAAGATCAGTAATCTCAATTTAAGTTTCTCATCAGATGACTTAGTTAAGATGACTTAGAACCACATATATTACTAACTTTAAGTTGCTTTTGGCCATCAAAACATACTTTCATCATCTAGAACATTGTTTCAAGGATTCATATCCCAACAATTTCCCCCTTTTTGATGAAGCCAAAACTACTTAAATGTTAATAAATCAGTAGTTAAGTATTTAGTCTATCATAACAATTCATCAAGTCAAAATTCACATTCATATTCAAGTTAGATCAGATAATGCACATATTACACATACTAACAAAATATGAAACAAACAAAAAATATAGAAATAAAGATTAAGGTTAAGAAATGTTATCTTCTGAGCTTGGTCTTTCATCTTCATTCTGTATCTTCATATTCTGAATGCAACATACATCCTTGCCTTGATATCCATCATATGTTGATGATCAGTTATTCCTTCTTCTTTGATAATCTCAGCAATTATGTTGTTGATCTCTTTGTAATCAGGTTCTCCATTTTCCAGTCTTGGAGGTTCCCAATTCGGTTCTTCGGGACATAATATCTTTGTTCCAGCACGAGCAGCAACTTGTGCTATGTCTTCCCAAAACTCTTGATCAATGTTCAGCATGAACTCTTTAAAATCAATAAATTCAGCTTCTTTGCTCGAATGATCACCAAACTTCCTCACAATGAAGTTTGCAATCTGCCACTTCTTTTTCAGATTCTTCCAATGTTCCATATTTTCTGTTAGAACAATAAAATCCACAAAGTTCTCATCCTGAAAATTTTTGTCAAACTCTTTTCCTTCAGCTTTCCTTTGAACATTCAATTTCTTCTTCAAAGTAGCAACTTTGTTATCAAATCTTGTTTTTAAGAACTTGATATCCTTTTCTTTCTTCTTTTTCAACTCTGCTTCTTCAGCTTTCTTTTTCTTCAAAACTTCAAGTTTTTCTTGCTCTTCACTTGAAATACCAACTTTCAATTTACTTCTTGATCTGGTAAGTCTACCAGTTTCTTCTTCTTCTTGTTCTTCATCAGACAAGACTAACTTTCTTTTCTTATGAATAGAACTTTCAGCAATATCAGGTCTCTTCTCAACAATTTCTTGACCTTGCTGTTTCTGTTGCTTCCTTAGTTTCAGCTTTTCATTCAGAATTGCAATTTCTTCCTTCAACTCATCCTGACTCACAACCAACTGAGCTTGTTGTGACTGAGTTTGTTCCATCACTTTCATTGTCTTATCTTCCCCCTTTTTGGCTTCATCATGCCACTCTTTTAAGGAAGATATGTGTTGCTCTAGCTTCTTATGCAACACTTGAGACAGGTTCTTCTCTTGTAATCTATGAAGATCATAAATTTTAGACATTGTATGCTCCATAACCTTTTCATAAGAGTTTTCAGAATTCATCTTATTCATTCTGTCAGTAGCTTCATGAAACATCTTCACAGCATCTTCCAATTTTGCTTGAAGCTCTGCATTCTGCTTTTTCAACATTTCAAAGTCAGACTTATCAGATTCCTTCTCAACAGGAACTGTTCTGATCTGTTCCTGCACATCCTCAGGAATAATAGGATCAGTAGAGTAAATTGGAATGCTTTCCATCTCTTCAGCATTTAACTCTTGATTCTCCAAGGCTTCTGTTTCTTCAATAACAACAGTGTTCTCAAACACCTCTGTTGCATTGTCAACATCCTCATCAATTTCCATAAAATCCTTTTCAGCAGCATTCTCAGCTTCATCAACACCTTTCTCTTCACTTTCCACAAACAAATCTTCATCTGTATTAGGAGTTGCAACCTTTTCAACAGAATACTTACTTCCTGTCAGCCTTTCAACAAGGTGAGCTACAGATTCTGGAGTAACTAACTCAAGAAATGAGTTAACACCAGTTGCTTGCATCTGCTCTGCTTCCCAATCATCAAAGATTGAAGCACCTCCCATACCTTCCATGATAGCCAAATTTTCCTTCAAAGTACTCCTCTTAAGATACACCCATGTGCCTATCCTAAGGAGTTTTTCAAATTCAACTGAGCTTTCATCCAATCCAGGAAATTGCTTCAACAAAGCTATCCTCAAATCTATCCTGATTCTATCCTCTTTATCACAGATAGTGTACTCCATTAAATCAGCAGGTTTAGGAGTTATAAATTCAGGTTCAGGGGATGATGAGATGTCAATTGGTTCAGTAGAAGGTTCAAATTCATGTTCAGTAGAGTGATCATGAATCTGTGTTGGGGATTGATGTGGTGAAGGTTGATGTGAAGTTTGATGTTGAGGACTAGAAATAGGGGTAGGACAAAAATTAGTGTTCTGAGGGGATGAATGGGGAGTGTTCTGAGTCACAGAAAAATAGTGAGCTGATTGTTCAGAACATGAAGGTTGAGGGTTTTGGTTTTCAGCTGGGCTTGGTTCAGAGTTTGAAGGGGTAGAAGAAACATCAACCAAACTTCTCCTAGCACTTCTTCTCTTAGTTCTCTTATGCAAAGCAATAGGACTAGGAACACTAACCTCTTGCTCTTCTGAGCTTGATTGCACCACAGTCTCAACAAATCTGACTGTTGGCTCTGAGGCAGCTGTAGCAGACCTTCCTCTCCTTGGTCTAATACTGCTCGGATCATGCCTCGCCTTCGATCTAATCTCAGGTTGATTGTCATCAGATCGGTACATTGAAGCTCCAGACTCTTGTGCTTCAAGTTCTTGAGGTTGTTCCAAGGGGTTCTCTTGTTCAAAACGAACAGACTCCTTCTTCATCAAGAATTTTCCATGATGGAATTTCTTGGGATTACTCCAATACGACTTTTTAACCAGCTGAGGCAACAAGAAACTCAGCTTGCTTCCAAACCCTAATTTCGATTTAATCGAAAATTCCATAGTATCCTCATCGAACAAAACTTTGTCTTTCTCATTTAGTAACCTTTCCAAGAAAAATCCTTGCCAATCACCTTGAACTCTGTCAATGATTGCAGCCATAATTCGAATCATGGAACTTGATAGAGCATCCTGGCTATGATGTTGCCCTAACAAGCACTTTCCGGCTATGTCCATCAAAAATTGAAGACCTGTAGAAAGAACATCCTTCTTCAGATTAGTCAAGGACTCTGTTTCAACACCTGACCATCTTCCTACACATTCCTTCTCTTCTCCAGCTTTGTAATTCATAATGTCCACTGGGCCTTGAGGCAAATCCAACATTACTTCTAGGATTTCCCTTGTAATAGTGACCTTATGCCCAGAAAGCATGGAGTGAACACCATTGTTATCTCCTTTGAGTTGCAAATAAAATTTCATAGCCTCCGGTTCATAGACATTCAGTGGAGATGATTCCAGAAATTTCCTCAGCCCACACTCCTCGCACATTGTCAAAATGGCTTGATTTTCAGCGTTGTGTCGGCCATTGAAATAGACAGCATTTTCTACAAAAATGCCCTTTTCTCGAACCCAGAAATTTGAATCAAAAGTTCCTGCAACTTCGTTAGTTTCACTGATAATATTGATAGTTGCCATTTGTAGAATTTGTAGAAACCAGATTTTTCAGTAGTTATGAAGTTATGAGATTTCCAGAAATGAACTCGTAAGAAAGACGATGAAGAGTGATCGTTTTTGTCAAATTCAAAACCAATCTAGGGCTAGGATTGAATATGATTATCACAAAGAATGGTTGAGATTAAGTCTCGAAATCTGTGTTTTAAAAATAAACTGTTCATATTCTAGTACCATTCTTAATTTTGGAGCCAATTTGTGTTTGATAAATACACCATCGTTTTTAGGTTAGAAATAGAAGAGTGTATTAATCTTCTCTATTAGTAATCTAAAATTTGAACAATTTTTGACTTAGAGTAATCTAAACCAAAAGACTGTTCTGATGCAAATCAGCACAGTAGTTTCCAAAACTATTTCACTTCATTTTCTTACTTATATAAAGAAAATTTCACTTATCTGGATCAGCTGAGTACTGTGATCAGCTGAGTAAACTTTTTAGAAATCAGATCAGTAGATGAATCAGCACAGTAGATTTCAGATCAGTAGATGGGTCAGCACAGTAGTGTTCAGATTAGTACCCAATTTTCCTGATTTCACCTTTTTGATATCAGCACAGTAATCTTCAGATCAGTACTGTGTCAGATTAGTAAAATTCTGTAGACAGATTAGTCAGTAATCAAATCTTTCTGTAGACAGATTAGTCAGTAATCAGATTAGTTCTGTAGAATAACTGAATTGTAATCAGATTAGTACTGTAGACAAAGAAGCTTTGTAATCAGTACAGTTCTGTAGACAAGTCAATTTATTAATCAGAATATATCTATAGACTGATATAGCCTGTAATCAGATCAGATTAGTAGACTTTTCAAATCTGTAATCAGATCAGTTCCCCCTTCAGTGGAGAATTCCTCTTCTGTGCCTGTTTCACCTTGGTAGAAGTGTTAGTTCATGAGATATAAGTGTAAAACAGTACAAATTAGTAACAATATTTTTAATTTAATGATCACATCAAGGTTTATGCTAAAATGACTTTAGTGTTCTGAGTCAACAAAAGGATCTTTAAGAAATCACAGATTCCCCCTTAATGTATGTTCTCAGTGTCCCTCAGCTTTACCAGCTTCCTCATCGGGATTAAGGTCACTTTAGTAACCTTGTTACCTGTTTTAAGGGTAGTGATCTGACATAGGGTTGTCTCTTCTGAATTTTGAGTTTTGATGTACTTCTCTTAATTTTGCTTCATATTCTTCTTGGTATAAGATCAGTACCTGAAATGTTAGCACAGTTCTATATACAAACATAATCCATATCTATCAATCCTAAACTAATGCACAATTCTCTGAATCTCACTTCAGCCAATGGTTTTGTAAAAATGTCAGCTCTTTGAATATCAGTATGAATCTTTTCCATCCTAATATTCTTCTTTTCAACATGATCCCTAATAAAATGATACCTAATGTCAACATGTTTGCATCTAGTATGTAGAACAGGATTTTGAGTGATGGCAATGGCACTATTACTGTCACAATATATAGGTACATTAGATTCTACAACATTGTAGTCTCTGAGTTGTTGTATTAGCCAAAGAAGCTGACTACAACAACTACCTGCAACCATATATTCTGCTTCAGTAGTAGAAGTTGCCACACTTGTTTGTTTCTTTGAAAACCATGAAATGAGCTTAGTTCCTAAGAATTGACATGAACCTGAAGTAGATTTTCTATCTATTTTGCAACCTCCAAAGTCCGAGTCTGAATAACCACTTAAAGATATATCATCATCTGCAGGATACCATAATCCTCGATTAATGGTCCCCTTTAGATATTTCAATATCCTTTTGGCAGCTTCCAGATGACTTTCCTTGGGGTTTGCTTGAAATCTTGCACATAATCCAACAGAAAAAGCAATATCAGGTCTGCTGGCAGTTAGATAGAGTAGAGAGCCAATTAAAGCACGATAGTGAGGTTGGTCAGAAGACTTACCTCCTTCATCAGGATCCATTATGTATGTAGGTTGCATGGGCACACCAACTGTCTTACAGGTTTTAATACCAAATTTATCTAGCAAATTCTTAGTGTATTTTGCTTGATTTATAAAAATACCTTCTGAAGTTTGTTTTACTTGAAGACCAAGAAAATATGTCATTTCTCCCATCATAGACATTTCAAATTTACTTTGCATGAGTGTAGAAAAGCTTTCACTCAAGGTTTTGTTGGGTGATCCAAATATAATATCATCCACATAAATTTGAACAAGTAATATGTCATTACCTTCTTGTCTCCTAAACAAAGTTCTATCAACCTTGCCTTTAGTAAAACCATTTTCAAGTAAGAATAGAGAAAGAGTATCATACCATGCTCTTGGGGCTTGTTTCAATCCATAGAGTGCTTTCTTTAACCTGTATACTTGGTGACTATTCACTTCAAAACCAGGTGGTTGTTCTACATAAACTTCTTCAGCAAGTATACCATTCAAAAATGCACTTTTCACATCCATTTGATACACAGTAAATTTCATATGTGCAGCATAAGCAAGGAACAATCTTATAGCTTCTAGTCTAGCTACAGGGGCAAAAGTTTCATCATAATCAATACCCTCAGCTTGAGAGTAGCCCTGAGCAACTAATCTAGCTTTATTTCTAACTACAAGATCATTTTCATCCCTTTTGTTCTTGAAAATCCACTTAGTGCCTACAACATTATGATTACTAGGTCTATCAACAAGTTCCCAAACTTCATTTCTAGTGAACTGATTAAGTTCTTCCTGCATGGCTATAATCCAGTTACTATCACTTAAAGCTTCAATCACAGTTTTAGGCTCAATAGATGATAGAAAACAACACCAGCAAAATAGAGACTTACTAGGTTCTTCCTTGGAATCAAACAATTGTTTTCTAGTTTTAACACCTATACTAGAATCACCTAGAATCAGATCAGTAGAATGAGCAGACTTCCATGTCCTTCTATTCTTAACAGAAATGCTATCATCATTTTTATCATGCAAATTATCATGCAGATCAGTATCATTTATATCAGCAGATTTGTTCACAGGAGAGCAGTCATTCAATTCTTGTATTTCAGAAGTTTTAGATGACTCACCTTTGTCTTTTACCTTTTCTTTATCAGAATCTTGATATAGGACTTTCAGGAAAGGATTATATGCTTGTACAGATTCATATATTCCTGTATCATCATCTTCATTGTTGATTTGAAGCTGTAATTTGTCTATTTTCTTACTGAGCTGATGATCAGCAGAGTCCTGCACATTCTCATCAAAGACTACATGGGGTGTTTCTTCCACACATAGGGTAGAGTAATTAAATACTCTAAATGCTTTACTTACAGAAGAGTATCCTAAGAATATTCCTTCATCAGCTTTTGCATCAAAAGCATTTAATTTACTTTTGCCATTGTTATGTATGAAACACTTACATCCAAAAATATGAAAATAGGAAACTCTTGGTTTTCTGCCTTTCCATACCTCATAAGGTGTTTTACCATGCACCTTATTAAGAGCACTTCGATTTTGGGAGTGGCAAGCTGTGTTAATAGCTTCTGCCCAAAATTTCTGAGGTGTGTTGAATTCTGCAATCATGGCTCTGCAAGCTTCTTTTAGTGTTCTGTTTCTCCTTTCTGCAACACCATTTTGTTGAGGGGTTCTGGCTGCACTTGTCAGATGATGTATGCCAGACTTAGAACAGTAGTCAGAGATGTAACAATTAATAAATTCAGTCCCCTTGTCACTCCTAATCTTGACAATGGGATGACCTTTTTCAACCTGCAACCTCTTCAATAGATCTGGAAGTAGTGTTTGTGTATCACTCTTTTTGTGTAGAAAGACTACCCAAGTGAACTTAGAGTAATCATCTACAACAACTAGAGTATACCTTCTTCCATTCAATGTAGGAGGGTTGATAGGACCATGAAGATCCATATGCAAGAGTTCTAAAACTCTGCTTTTTGAAAGAGTTGGAATGGACTTAAATGAAACCTTTACCTGTTTACCTTTTTGACAGGAATCACACACTTGTGATTTGGAATAGATTTCATTGGGAATGCCCTCAACAAGATGTTCTCTAGCAATCTTGTTGATTATCTTAAAGTTCAGGTGGCAGAGGCGTTTATGCCAGAGCCAACTGTTTTCTTTAGGACTCTTGGTAATAAGACAAGCATTCTTAGGACAACTATTCCAATTCACAATGTATACACTTCCTTGTCTTGTGCCAACAAGTAGAACATTGTGAGTCCTTTTATCTATTATTTCACATCTTCTGGTTTTGAACTGAACTTTGTATCCCCTGTCACAGAATTGAGATACAGATAACAAATTATATTTCAAACCATCAACATAGGAGACATCTTGGATTTCAACATCTCCATTCTTGATGAATCCAAATCCTTTTGTGATTGCCATTGAGCTATCACCAAAGATGACTTTTGGTCCTTCCTTCTCATGATAGTTAGTAAGTAAGGCCTTGGTACCAGTCATGTGGTGTGAACACCCACTGTCTATGTACCAGGTCTCACCAACTGAACCACCTTTCTTGTATAAGTCCAGTCGATTCTGCAAGGTAGTGATCTTAATAATTTAGGTACCCTAGTTTATTGGGGTCCTTGGGGGTTAGTAGTGAGGGGTACCCAAATGAACATTGAGGATTTGAATAAATGGGACCTCTTCAGTTTCCTTCCAAATTTATCACAGAACAGTACTTTATTAACCAATTCAGAATTATCAGCAGACTTAGGATCTATTTTTCTGAGATAGCCTTTCCTTGGTTCTATCCCTTTTTCAGTAAGATCAGTATGCCTGTAATAGTTTGAATATGGTCTAAAAGCATGTGGACCATACGGCTTATAGATGCGTTTTGGTCTTTCCTCACCAATGATATTGTAAGATAAAGGAGGAGGATAAAGAACAGGTTTGTTATGATAATGAGGCACAAATCTCCTAGGTTTAGTTGAATACAACTGAGACTGCCTTATGAAAGGAGGTCTAGGCTGTTCCCAACTTGCCTGTGCTTGTCTTGACCTACTATTCTGAGTTTGTCTCTTCTGATTCCAGGACTGATCTGATCTGGTCAGAGGAGTATAACTCTTCTGGTATGGTCTTGACTGTACTGGTCTTAATACATTCTTCATTTTACCATTCTTGGTAGTGGGAGGGATGTATTTAGACTGTACTTTGAGTTTTGGATCATCATCATAAGTCATAGGTTCTTTTCCTTTATCTAATTGCAAAGAACTTGAACTAGCTCCATTAGTGTTCTTAAATTCTGAAGTAGAGGAACTAGGCAGATCAGTACCTATTCCACTTTTATCATTTGGAGATCTATATCTGTCTGAGATAGTTTGATTAATTCTAGCAGAGTTAATCATCCCAGATAGCTTTCGATCTAGGCTCACTACTTCAGATTCTAAGAATCTATTGCGCTCTTCAAGTTTTTCACACTTAATCTTTAAATCATTGAATTCATTAGTCTCTTTGGCTTGAGTTTTAAGCATACCCTGATATAGTTTGTCAATGGATGCATACTTTTCTTGGAGTTGAGACAACTCTTCTGATAGCCTTGCATTTATGACAGCTATATTAGGATCTACTTTTGACTGAGCTTCTTTCAGATTAATGATTTCTTGCTTTAAAGTTATATTCTCATCACTAATTTCAATGAATGCTTTGTTAGCTTGTAGAAGGTTTTCTTCAGTCACTCCTTGGGAATGATGAAGACTACTTCCTACACTGCTAACAGCAGTATCACTTTCATCAGTGTCAGAATTGTAGCAAGATTGAAAAGAGTTAGCAGATGATACCTCATCATTTATTTTGGCCATCATTACCAGTCCATCATCTGCTATGAAGGCTTCATCTTCATTGCTAGAGGGGTAGTCAGATGAAGACGATGGTAACTCTTCTGATTCCGAATCAGAGTCATTGTAAGCCATCATTGCCTTCTTACCCTTGGCATATTTTCGATCTCTTCTGGCTTTCCTTTCTTCTCGATCTTCAGAACTCAGATCAGGACATTCATAAGCATAATGACCTGGCTTATCACAATTATAGCAAACAGGATTGTTAGAAGTTCTTTTAGGAGGAGAATGCTTTCTGTTCCTGTCATGCTTGTCAATTGAGTTCCTGTCTTTCTTATCAGAATACTTTCTATCCCTCTTATCAGATGAGTTCCTATCTCTCCTGTTCTCATTAGAGATCTCATCCCTTCTTTCAGAAGAGTTTTGATCCCTTCTGTTCACAGAAGAGTCCCTGTTACTAGAACCCTTAGTTTCTTTATAGAATCTTTTGTATCTTCCATACCTCTTATTAAGCTTATCAAATCTTTTGATCATAAGGCTCATCTGATCTTTCAGACTAAGATCAGAACTATCTAGTTCATCTTTTATGCTTGAGGCCTTAGACTTAGATGATCTAGACCCCTTAGAGGTAGAGGCTTTAAAAACTATGTCCTTAGAGGCATCCTTATCCTTATGAATCACAGTAATAGGATCTTCTTCATCTAACTCAAACTCATGTGCCTTAAGTGTTTGGAACATAGTTTCTGCTGGCCAAGAATCAATGTCTTGTGTGGTTTTAATGATCATCTTGACCATTTTCCACCTTTCATCCAAGGCTTTCAAGATTCTCAGGTTAACTTCTCTGTCAGTATAAGTCTTTCCTAATACATCAAGATCATTCATAATTTTGGTAAATCGAGTATCCAACTCATCAATTGATTCTCCTGGCTTCATCTTAAATGATTCAAACCTTTGGACAGCAGTGGATAACTTGCTTTCTTTTATCAGTGTAGTACCTTCACAAAGAATAGCCAATTTGTCCCACATTTGTTTTGCAGTCTTACATTTTAGTACTTTACCAAGATACTCATTTGGTAAGGTGTGTAAAATGTAGTTCTTGGCAAGACTGTCCAAATTGTTTTGTTTCATTTCTTCCGAAGTCAGTTCTGACCTTGGTTTAGGGACCAGTGTTCCAACTGGTTTAGATGGATCCAGAACAGCAGTGTTTTCCACCATGATGACAATTGGTCCTTCAGTCACCACAGACACCATTAGATCATGGGTTGAGCTAAAGATGGCCTCCATCCTAAGCTTCCAGTAGTCATAATCTGCAATCTTGAACTTAGGCAGTTTGTTCACATTAGTGTCATCCATGTTTGATTAGACAAATAGGATCAGTAGTATAGCAGATAGATTTCAAGTATTCAGATAGTGACAGATATCAAGAAAGAGTACCAAGATCAGTAAGATTTCCCTCAAGATCTGCAAGGTTATCAAGAAACAGCAGTCCTAAGAACTACTGCTCTGATACCACTTGTTGGTCCCAAAGTTGAGTTAAGATTGAGTAAGCTAAGAAAGTCTAGAGGGGAGGGGTGAATAGACTTTCAAAAATCTTTCAAAATATCAGAATATGCAATGCGGAATTTAGTCTTCTTATGTACTGTACTATGCTTACTCAGCTCAGATCAGTACTTTCAGAATAATATGGGCCTTACTAGTTTATACTCAACTTTTCTATAGATCTTTATCTTTGTAAATTCTTAATGTTCTTAGTTAAACAATTCAAACAAATATCAAACAGAAACTGTAAAGAACACAGAATTTTATAGTGGTTCGACCAATAAGTCTACATCCACTCTCACAACTCCAGTTGTGAAGTTTTATTAACTCTTCCTTCTTGAGTTTCTTGTGGCTTAAAGTCCCAAGATTAAGACTGTGATCTTATCGATTATACCTCCAGGTATATCTTCGATCTACTAGTAATTTTCCAAGTAAGTAGCACACTTGTTTTACAACATACAAACTTAAACTTGAAAAGTAAAACTTCTCTTTGAATAGCCTTTGATTCTTCTCTTCAATTCAGTGGCTTCTCTTCTTCTTTAATCTCCTTCAACTCTGTGAGTTCTTCTTGTGTTCTGTAGACTTAGATTGCTTGTGATTGCTTTAAGATCAGTAGTCTTAGCAGTAGGAGATCACACAGTATTTATAGAATTTAGTATGACAGTTAGCAGTTTGTGAACTAACTCTCAACTAACTCTAAAACTGTTTTTGTAACTTCTTCTTGTAACCGACTTTGTAACTTACTTCTTATTCCAAGTCAGCATCTCTTCAATATATCTTCAGTTACTCTTTAAATAAGCTTTCCAAACTTATTCTTCAATTTCACCAGATCAGCACAGTAACTTACTGTTCTGATTTTTACTCTTCGGATTTTTACTCTGCTGAGCCAGTCAGCACAGTAACTTAAAACTGTTCAAAACTTCTTCAGATTTCCTCTAAGCTCTTCTTCAACTCTTCTTTGAAGTCTTCTTATTCTGAAGTAGTCCTCTGAGTCTTCTTTAGTCTTCTGATCTTCTTCTAATCTATTCCTAATCTACTGTTCTGAACTTTACAATGCTGAATACAATAAAATACAAACTTTACAAATATAAAACCTATCTATACATCAACTGAACTATATACAGATGAGTATATCTAAGTCCTACACTATAAGCTGTCTATACAATACAAAACATCAGCTTAGTCCCTAACAGTTCATATATCAGATCAGTAACCAATAAGATCAGTAACTCATGTAAGATCAATAACTTTCATATAAGATCAGTAAGCATATAAGATCAGTAACTCAGATTCAAATACATAAGATCACTAAAATTATTCTCAGTTTCCATACTCAGATCAGTAATCTTATTCCAGTATTCTTTAGTTAAGATCAGTAATCTTACTCTTAATATTACTCAATAAGATCAGTAAACTTATTTCAGATATCATTAAGATCAGTAATCTCAAATTAAGTTTCTCATCAGATGACTTAGTTAAGATGACTTAGAACCACATATATTACTAACTTTAAGTTGCTTTTGGCCATCAAAACATACTTTCATCATCTAGAACATTGTTTCAAGGATTCATATCCCAACACTAGTAATTTTATCCATTAAACCATCAATATCAAAATCTACTTCAGGTTCAGAATTACCTTCCTCAGAAGTACTCTCCTTAGAGCTTGGTTCTTTCTCCTCCTCAGAACTGGATTCAGCTTCATTTCCAGAGCTTTTGTCAGAAGCTGCACTGCTCGAATCATCTCCATCATCAGGTTCTGGTGCTGGAGCACTTGATTCAGCATGTGGGGCAGCATTCTTCTTCAAGGCTTGCTGAATATCCTTGAGGTAAACATCCATTTCAGAATCAGAATCAGGTTCTAGATCTGCAGGCATGGTTCGAACAACATCAATCTTTGCCTTTCCCTTCCCCTTTGGATCAGCCTTCTTCTTGGTTGGCTTCTCAATCACCACCGGTTCTTCTTCAGATTCAGAAAATACCTGAATCGGTTCAGCAACATCACCACCTAGCTTCTTCTTCTTCCTCAAGGTGTCTGAGTAATCAACTCGAGTGAAAACTCGGTTTGATCGTCTTCTTGGTACTGGACTCCTCTTTCTTTTCTTTTCTTCAGCATTCCTCTTGAAAGGAATCGGTTCAGAGTCCGACTTCGAGATGTTAGAGTCAGTTTTAGCAGATTCTTCAGCATCCTCCATCTAAGCGTCATCACTCTCGAATGCCTCCGCATTCGACGGCTCCTTTGACTCCGAAACAGGGGATTCTTCAATCTCCTTCTCGTTCTCCCCCATAGAGGCAGCAGTCGGGGCCTCTGCTTCAACATTATGGCTCAGATTTTTGGCTTTTCAGTTGTGGAAGAGGAAGGTGCAGTAGTGATAACTTCTTGGGTGCGCAAGTAGTGAGAGATGTCAATAGACAGGTCTCCAATGGTGAGGATGGGTGGATTAGAAGACCTCATCGATTGAGAAAAATTCTCAACCGCCTGATTCAGCTCGGTAAGTGAAGCTTGGTTTGGGATGTGGATTGTTGTTGGTGTAGCTGGAATGGGTGTGACGGTTGCGGCAGTTTGGGGTGAATTTCCGTGCGAAGCAGCCATGGAAGCTAGAGTGTGAAGGTTTGAGAGAGATGGAGATGACGGTTGTGAGTTTGGAGAGTTTGGTTTCTGTAAATTTGATTTCTTGTTTCTTGCCATTTAAATAAAGAATTCGAAAAGCACTACACAAGAATCGAGATAAGCACAACATAACGTATAACAAAATCTGCAAAAATAATACTCAACTTACTCACTTAAATTTCAAAGCTTAGAAAATCAATTAATGGAAGTATTTATAGAGAGAGCTTAGTAGTTGGAATACTGTACGTGGGATTAAGGCTTGACTTAAAGAAAATTCTAGACTAAATCGATAATGCTCCACAAATTCAGCCACAAGTAAAATCATGGGTGAGTTAGTGGGGTAAAATCCTAATTAATAAATTAAATCAATTAATTAAATTAAGAAAGTTCCAGAATTAATTAAAATTAAAAATGCGTATAATCTGAAATAATAAAACAAGTGGTTAGTATAATTATAAATAAATTCCCACAATTAATTAAATAATTACAACTTATAAAAATATAATCGAATCATGTAATGTTGTGCTCAAGGATTTGACATACACCTCAACATTGGTTTTTCACAGGTTTTACCTATCCAATATAGCCAATTTTTCAGCATTTTTTCTTTTCATTGCATTTTCTTCTTTTTGTGCTATAGCATCTAATTCGTATTGAACCATTGTTCCTGTAGAGTACATCGTAGTAGTGAACTATGTGCCCCATACTTACTTAATGGATTACGAACCTTTTGATGTTTTACAAAAATTCACCTTTTGAAAAGAAGGCATCGTAGCAGCGAACTCCGTGCGCCATAGTTACTCAGTGAATTTTGTACATCTTTTAGTATGCTATAACATTCTCAATTTTTTTTAAGTTTTTGAGAGGTGTAGTAAATGTCTATTTTTGCACAAACAAATTTCTGATTCAAGAATATTTTACAAAGGAATTATTTAACGAAAATAAGAAATAAATCAAATCTATAATAACTATACCACCTTAGGTTGTTGTCCCAAATGCTACCGCACAAACAAATATCAGCATTTTGATTTTTAGTAGGCACATATTCCAACTTAACTATGTTCTTCTCCACTAAATCTCTCATAAAATGATGTCTAATGTTAATGTGCTTAGTGAGTGAGTGTTGTACCAGATTCTTAGATATGTTTATAGCACTTGTGTTATCACAGAAAATTGTGAGGATATTATTTTCAATTCCATAGTCATGAAACATCTTACTCAACCACAATATTTGTGTGCAACAACTTCCTGCAGCTATGTATTCAGACTCGGCAGTGGATTGAGAAACACAATTTTGTTTCTTGCTATGCCAAGACACAAGATTGTTTCCCATGTAGAAACATCCTCCACTCGTACTCTTTATGTCATCTATATCTCCAGCCCAATCCGCATCACTGTATCTAATCAATGTGTTGTTGGTGTCCTTAGTATACCATATCCCTAGTTCACTTGTACCTGAAACATACTTGATAATCATTTTCACTACATTCAGGTGAGATTCCTTTGGATTAGCTTGGTACCTAGCACAAACACACACACTATACATTATGTTAGGTCTACTAGAGGTTAGATAAAGTAAACTACCTATCATGGATCTATACAATGTTGGATCAACATCCTTTCCACCATTATCTTTGCAAAGTTTCAAAGTAGAACCCATAGGTGTTCTCATTACTTTTGAGCTTTCAAGACCAAACCATTTGACCAATTTTTTAGCATACTTACCTTGAGAGAAGAAAATACCATCCTTACATTGCTTGATTTGAAGACCTAAAAAATAATTCAAGTCTCCAACCATACTCATCTCAAATGTTGCTGTCATTGCTTCAACAAATTTGTTCAGCATTGTATCACAAGTTGAACCAAACACAATATCATCAATATATATTTGAGCAATAAGTAAATCTTCTCCAGTATGTTTAATAAACAAAGTCCTATCGGCTTCTCCTCTAATAAATCCATACTCTAAAAGAAAGTCTGTAAGCCTACCATACCATGCTCTAGGAGCTTGTTTTAGACCATACAATGCTTTCTTTAGTTTGTACACATGATCCGGGTATTGTGGATCTTCAAAACCTTTAGGCTGTTCTACATATGCTTCTTCATTTAGAAATGCAGCTTTTACATCCATTTGATGAAGTTTAATGTCAATAAAACATGCAATTGCTAGTAATAATCTAATAGATTATATCCTAGCAACAGGTGCAAAAGTTTCATCGAAATCAACACCTTCAACTTGGGTGTACCCTTGTGCAACTAACCTAGCTTTGTTCCTAACAATGTTTCCAGACTCATCAGTTTTATTCTTATAAATCCACTTTGTTCCAATGACATTAGTATGACTAGGTCTTGGAACAAGTGTCCATACTTCATTTCTTTCAAACTCATTAAGTTCCTCATGCATAGCATTTATCCAATTTTCATCAGTTAATGCTTCATTCACACTTTTAGGTTCAATTTCAGAATAGTAACACTCTGCATTCACAACATTGCAAATAGAAGACATGCATATTGTTCTTACCACATCTACCTTATTCGATCTTATTCTTCCTCTTGTTTGCACTCCAACTGTAGCATCGCCTATGATCTGGTCAGAAGGATGACTTTTCCCTATTCTTGAAGAAGGATTCGTTTTGGGAACATACTGATCATTCTGTGAGATTACAACTGACTGATCTGTAGATGTTGCTCCAGATGTGTTAGCATTTGGTGCAGCATTTTCAGGTTTCAGTGCATTCTCAGAATTGGCAGTAACTTGTGATACATCTTCTTCATCCTTGTCATCTGTAAGACCTTTATCATCATCAAACACAACATTAACAGATTCTTGAACAATGTTAGTCCTAAGGTTATAAACTCTATATGCTTTGCTATTTCTAGAATAGTCTAAAAAGAAACTTTTATCACTTTTAGAATCAAACTTATGAAGTTGATCCCTATCATTCAAAATATAGGTCACACAACCAAATACATGAAAATATTTCACACTTGGTTTTCTAACATTCAGAATCTCATAAGGTGTTTGATTAGTGCCAGATCGAATATAAACTCTATTAATAATATGACATGTTGTATTCAATGTTTCAGCCCAAAATCTTTTAGAAAGGCTTTTAGATAAAAGCATGACTCTTGCCATTTCTTGTAGAGTTCTATTCTTTCTTTCAACAATTTCATTCTATTGTGGAGTTTTAGGAGATGAATATTCTTGCAAGATACCTTTATTATCACAGAAATCATTAAACATGTTATTCTCAAATTCCCTACCATGATCAGTTCTAATACGGCTAACTTTCAAGTTATACACATTTTTTAACCTTTTATAGAGAACTTTAAAAGAAGCAAATGTTTCAGATTTATCTCTTAAAAACTCAATCCAAGTATATCTAGAGAAATCATCTACCACTACTAAGGAATATCTCTTACCTCCAATGCTTTCAGTTTCCATAGGACCCATCAAATCCATGTGCAATAATTCAAAGCATCGATGTGTAGAACAATGTGATAGCATTTTATGTGGCATTCTTACCTGTTTACCTTTCTGGCATGATCCACATACAGTGGTTTTCTGGAAATTCAGTCTTGGTAATCCTTTAGCTCCATCTGATTTAATTAGTTTTTTCATTGCCCTGTAATTTGCATGTCCTAACCTTTGGTGCCATAAAACATTCTCATAATGTTTTGACAAATTGCATACATTAGTTCCAATAAGATAACAGTTATCTGCAGACCTAATACCAGTCATTACACAATCATCATCTTCATTAAGAACATAGCAAAACTCTTTGTCAAATTTTACATGCAAATTATCATCACAAAGTTGACTAATACTAATCAAATTAGCAAGTAAGCCATCAACATGCAAAACATTTTTAAGCTTAGGAAAACCTTCAACATTCAATGTTCCTTTTCCTATTATCTTTCCTTTCGATCCACCACCATATGTAACATTACCACCATTCAAGGTCACATAATCAGATAAGTAGTCTATATGTCCTGTCATATGTCTAGAACAACCACTATCAAAATACCATAGACCAGGTAAACATGCTTTCAAGGATGTGTGAACAACATTACAGGTAACTTTTGGTTTCCATGCAGATTTCATAGAATGTTTCCTAGGATGTGAAGACATTCTGGATAGCACAAACTTAGTTTTCATATCTTTAACCATTTGCAAGCAAAAGGGACGAATATGACCATATTTAAGACAATAATGACAAATATACTTCCTTTTAACCTTGTGAGGATCTGTTTGTGCAGATGTTACGTCAGATGTGTTAACATTTGCCTTCACAAATTTCACAGGTTTTCTAAAATTTTCAGAAATAGAAGCAGTTTCACCATCATAACCTAAACCAGAATTATTAGATTTACCTACAGCTATAGCATCATTCACATCAGAAGCACTCTTAGAAAATTTTCTGAAACTTAAAGTAGAGGTGATCAATTTCTCCTTCAGTTTACAAACTTCAAGATCTCTTCTGGTAAGTAAGACTTCTAGCTTAGCAATTGTGTCTTTCAGATCCTCATTCTCTTTATTCAAGGAATTCGGAGTGAGTTTATGAGAGTTCCAATCATCTAACAATTTCTGATATGTCTCATCATCAATCCGTTTTCCTGCATCATCAACAAAACCATTAAAACAGTTCAAATCTGGGTGACTCTGTTTTGATGTTACTGTAGATGTGAAGACATCTGGTGCAACATCATAATCTGTATCATCCAGATCATCATCTGAGGAATCATTATAATAAATTCTAGTAAAATGAGCACTTTCTTTTTCATTAAACTCATCAAGATCATCATTATCAGATTCATCACTCAAGGTAGCACTAAAATTCAGTTTTTGCTTCAGTCTAGTATTGGCACACTCATTTGCATAGTGACCATATCTAGAACATGCATTGCATTGAACTGATTTTCTAAATTTAGGATCATACCTTGGTTTACCTTCACTCTTTGATGGTCTTGGTGTGAATTGACTCTTCCTCCTTTCTGGTTGTGGTGTTGATGTGTTGATTTGGATCTTAGGTTGAATGTTTCCCTTAGATTTATGCATAGACTTCTTAAGAAATTTATTAAAATGATTTGTAAGAAGGGCAATGTTGTCAGGATTGTTAAGGCATTCATCAATTAATTCTTCATCCGAATCAACCTCAGTAATAATAGGCCGAATCTCAGATTTGTTTGATGTCTCTCCTTTAAAAACAACAACTTTCTTATCATCTTTAGTTTCATCAATTTGATTAGTGTTTATTTCATAGGTTCTAAGAATACTCACTAATTCATTTTGACTCATCTTATCAGTGTCTTTTGCCTCTTCAATAGCACAAATCTTAGCATCAAATCTTTTAGGAACAAACCTTAATATCTTATGTACTACTCTAACATTAGAAATAGGGTCACCAAGAGAATGTGATTCGTTAATAATCTCACTTAACCTTTCGTTGTAGGATGAAATTGTTTCATCTTCCCTCATTCGGAGATTTTCAAACTTTGTCCCCAACATTCGAAGCTTTGTCCTTCGAACACTATCAGAACCTTCACAATGCTCTTGTAACCTGTCCCATGCATCCTTAGAAGTAGAACAGTTAGATATAATTTTAAACATAGAGGTATCAACAGAAGTAAAAATAGCATTTAAGGCTTTAGAATTGTATCCTGTTGTTGTTATCTCATCGGCTGTCCAATCAACCTCTTTCTTGAGTTGAATTTCACCATCGGCATCTGCAGGATTCTTTGGTACGTCCCAACCTATAAGAACAGTCCTCCAAGCACGTTCATCAATTGACTTGATGTACATTCGCATCTTAGGCTTCCAATAAGCATAATTTGAACCATCTAAAACGGGTGGCCTAAGTGTAGTGGATATGTGATGTGTTTCCATTGCTAACAAAAACTAAAACACACTTTTAAACAAGGATCTAAACCTAGTGTCGTCAGGTGTTGGCTCTGATATCAACTGAAAGTGTGCGTGGGGTAGTGTCTAGTGTTTAAGTAAAAACAGAACAATGTTACACTGAATGTTGAGACAACTAGTGTAGCATTAACTCTAGCAGAATACAGAAAGTAAACACAGTACACAACGGAAGTCTAAAACACTAAAACACAATAAGAACACAATGGAATAATTTTTAACATAGATTTTATTAATAACAAAACCTATGCTAAGCCTTATGGCGAAAACAATAACTTAGTTCATAAGTTACGAAAATGTCGTGTGAAATGTCTCAGCAATTACTTCAACATTCCACAAACTGAAACTACAATCGAGGCAGGTGCCTGAATCCGCAAATAGACTTAAGTATAAGAACACTGTCTAAAGAACTAATCTGATCTATGATTCACTCTCAATCGATACAAGACTAGAACTAAATACACGGGAAGGTGTGGTATCCCTCGGTGTACATTAAACGATACAACTACTGACCCTAACTCCTAACCAGGGATGAACGCTCAGAATAGGTGTTACTCGAATAGTGCATGCTTTGAAATGAAAGGCTTCAGCGGTATTTATAGAGCAATAGCCGAATTCTAGATCCTTCCATTATGAGATCCTATTTTTTAGGACCTCAACTTCCATGATCTCTCTAGATCCTTCTTTCATCTTCCAAGTCGTTCTAAACTGCTCCATACTCTTCTATGACGTTCTCCAACATTCTAGAATCTTCCATGTTCCAGACTCTTGTAGAACCTTCTGGAATCGTGCCTGAATGTGAGAGCATTTAGTACAACATTTAATGTAACATTTCAGAAAGAACTTAGAATAAATCAAGGAAGGTCAAATTAAGATGTTGTTGATAATGTTAAAGCATTTAAAAGTTAACAACATCTACACGATCTTTTTTCGAGTCGAGCGCGAGTAGTTCACGAGTAGGCTCGATTCACTTCAGGGACGGAACTATGCATATGGTTGGGGTGGCCATGGCCCCCTCCAATTTTTTATTTTTTTTACTATTATACCTATAGTTTGAGTTATAATAAAATAGATTTATATTTATTGGTTTGGACTCTTATATATCTCATACATTATTAAATGGACCCTAGAATTAAGTCAAGAATAAATTAAAGTCAGCCAAAATTGCATAAATAAAAAACATTAAAATAAAATATTTACACAGTATAATATTAGAAATTGGAGATCATTATACAGTACATCTTTTGCATTTTTATTCTCACGACTTCACACTAGTAGAGAAAAAAAATTTATTTTTAATTTCAGTTAATAGGGTTTGAGAGATTAGAACATAATTATATCATCTATCTCCAGTGTTATATATTACGTACAACTTCTTTGTTCCTTTTATTAATTTTTTTAAAAAAATCTAAATTTTCATATAAAAAATATGTTAGTGCTAAGCTGTATATTTTGGCCCCCTCACAAGAAAATTCTGGTTCCGTCACTTACACCCTTATGTACACGATAGAGATTGGGTAAGCAAACTTAAGACGAAAATTTAGTTTTGGAAGACCAATCGTTTTAATTTTAGTACTACCTATTTTATACATATATATTATGTAAAAATATATCAAATTGTCTTATAACAATAAACACGACATGCCTTAAAGTTGTGAAGCACCCGCGTAACCGAAAGAATTGATTTAGGGAGGTGTATTCAATTGAGATTCTATTGATTTTTTTTGGACTTTTAAAATCTGAAGGTATTCAATTCGAATTTTTAAAAGTCTTTTAAAATTTTGAGGTATTCAATACGGATTTTAAAAAGTCTTTAAAAATCTTTAGGTATTCAACAATCTGTGGATTTTAATACTCTATGGATTTCGTTGGATTCTCCTTAAAAAATATAAATAAATTTCACTATTCAAAATATCTCCTAAAAACAAGAGATTAATTTCAACGGATTCTCTCAAAAGACTCTGAAAGAGAAGAAAAAAAAAATTTGTTGTTCTTTTAACAAAATTTCAACTACTAACCTACTGCATTAGTCTCCTTCAAAGCACATGTTATTTGAAACAAAAAGATATACAACACAAAAACATTATAAATTTTTTTATTATTTCAGAATTTTACACTATAAAACTGGTTCATGGCTATCACAGTCTAGAAAAGTAGAGAAAAAACAAACATTCTACTGTATTTCGAACCACAAAATCCCTCACAGTTTACAAAATCGAAAAGCTGTTAATCTCGTGCTCTTCTTCAAACGAAATAAAATCAAGAAACGTAACTACGTTCTTCAATAAGCATCACATATTCTTCACCACCATTATTATCGTGAAAAAGATTACATTTCTATATTTTAAAATTATGTTCTCTCTTTAAAAATTATAGTATATTGACACAGTTGACACCGTTAGGTTAGCAATAATATATTCTCGATCGCCACCTAATTTATAGCATTAATGTCAACTTTAAGATCTCAAGAACATTTATTCACAATGTTCTTGAGATCTTTTAGATATCATCTAAAATATTTTGTTGGTCAAGGTCGTCACCCCAAAAATGCAAGTGAACTATTAAATCTTCGCCATGCATCATTAAAAAATGTGATTGAGAGAATTTTTGGTATTTTCAAATCGTAATTCACAATTTTCAAAACCCACCTCCGTTCCCATTTCAAACCCAAGCAAAGTTAGTATTGGCTTGTGCTGGATTACATAACTTTTTTCGGAAAAAATGTCGGTCTGATAAATTTTCAGTAGAATATGAAGAAGATCAAGATTCACCACATCTCGACATGGACATGGAAGAGGAAAATTGGAGAACTAGTATTGCTAATACGTGTAAAATGAGGGAGAAGTATAACCGTAATGGAAATGAAGATGAGAATAATAATGATGAATAATAAATTTTTTTTTGAACTAATATATTTTTGGTATTTTTTCTAAATAATTTAGATAGTTTTTTTTATATACAAGTGTGTTCGATATACGTTTGCATAATAGTTTTAGGGGCATAGTTTATGGAAATTCATGTAAATCAATAAAAAAAATGTGTATTTCAGAATCCTGTCAAATCTATAAAAATTCATATAAATCAATAAAAAAGTCAGTCAAAAATTTGTATGGAGTATATAAATTTTCTAAATCCACTGACTTTTTTCAAAAAAATCCAACAGAATCTCAATTGAATACACTCCTCTTATTTGTTTGGGGGAGTAGCGTCATAATTAATTCATGCGCTTAAACGGTTAAACCATTAAAATCCAATAATATATTTTTCCTGATATTCAGGAATTAAATGTACGTGGGGACAAATTTGAAGTCAACTTTTGTTCTTCAATTGTTAAGTTGCAACTTTGTCTTCTCCTCATTATTTTCAAATTGAATTTATTGCACATTTGTGTGTACATGTATATTTATTTCTGTAAAAATCGGGTTAGGCGGTGCCTAGGTACTAGACGGTCTTTAATCGACTCAATTTTATCTCTCTAGGCATTTTTGATGAAAAATCCATGGCACTTAGGCCACGGGCTAGGCCCATATTTTAATTATTTTTTTTTAAATGGTTTAGGATCCAATTTAGACAATTGTGTACAATTTTTCAAGGGAAAAAGAGGATCTAAGTAATACTTATAGTTTTGTCATGATGTATGATGTTTTTTTGTCAAATTATATTGATTAAGGGGTGAAAATTAATAGTTTATATATACAAGAAAAGAAAAAAAAAATCTAGACGGTCTAGGTACTAGGGTGCAAATTCGTTTGATTCCTGATTTTTTATTTCTACAACTTTGATATTTATACCATTTTGATATTGAATTCATATGTACGCCGTTCATGGATAAGGTTGAGAATGGGTTAGACTACTCGACAGGGGTCTACGGCTCGACTTATTAAAGTTCGACTTGGCTCGACTTATTTATTAAACAAGTTGGACTCAAATTTTTATGTAAGCCTTTTTATATATAAATCTATAATATATGTGAAAAATAAATAAATAAATAAAAGAAGATGAGTAATATTTACTACTCTGTAAGTATATTTTCTTTTATAATAGCTGAAAAAATATTTGAATAATTTTTTTGGAACATTTGATAAATTTGTAATTACTTTTAATTTTTCATTTTGAGATTTAAAGAGCCGATTTTATGATTTAATGGTAATAAAGAGTTGCATGATATTTTTAAATGCACTAATAAAAATAAAATAACATTTAAAAGGCTTTCAGACCAGATTTATTTATTAAAAAATCAGTCAAAGCTGAAAGTGTGTGCGTGCGAAATCAGAGATGTTGTTTGTCGTGTTGGCACTGTCCAGACAACACTATGCAGCTGAAATTAAAATGCACGTACTGAAAATAGAAGTATTCAAAATTTGCGTAGATTATTAATCTACGCTGTTCACTATATAAAAATATGTGAAACGAGTACAACCTCTTTGTAAATTAAGAATAGATCCCTGCAAGATATCAATCTGCCTCATTATATAGTGGGAAGATAAATAAATAGAGGAGGTAGCTCCTTCTGGAGGCAGTGTGGAACTGTGGAAGGGATCATTTGCTAAAACACTGGTTGTTGTACTTGGGCCTGCTTCATCATCATTCCTTCTTAAAGGAAGATCAACCACCATGTCACCTCTCACTAAGAACTGATTTGAGATGCTGAACCCTGGGATATAAGAGCTTACAACCTCATCTTCATATCTCTCAAAGTCTTTGTCCAACAGGTATTTGTACACAAGACATGGGTAAGGTAGTATGCCTCTTCCAGACATATCAGACTTAAAGGTCATCATATTAGTGAAAATAACCTGTCCTAGGTTAAACCTTTTTAAGTGCCCAATCTTGTACATCAAAACAGCCTGTTCTAAGGTGAGAGTGGTGTTGTTTGTGGTAGGCAACCAATTAAAACAAACCAACTTATGCAGGACAGAATACAAACTAGTCAGTTTAGAGGCTAAAATTCTTCTTCTCCATTTGGTGATTACTCCCCCTGTCAAGATGCTTATCATGACATCATGATCAGTAACAACAGGATCTTCCATAATTTTTATTTTAAGCAAAATATTGATCCTTCTAGGGGTAATCATATGCCTATTTCCTCTAAACCAAAACTGTCCATATCTTGTGGAGTTTGAATCACCAGCAAATTGAGGGATATTAGCATAAAATTCATATATCCAGTCAACAACATAAGGACAAGAAAATTGTAAGGCATTCAGTAAAGATCTTTCTTTAAACCAATCAAGCAGATTCATCTCTTCAAAATCAGGAACTTTAATCAATCTTTCACTGAGAATCTGCCTAGTTCTTATAGTTCTATACTATATGCTTGACTTATCATTATAATCCTCATCAGAGTCACTATTCCTATCATCAAAAGAAGAAGATACCTCGTTTTCATCTTCATCTGAATAGCCGGATGACTGTTCTTGATTTGATGGTTCTGGTGTTGCCATTAGAGAGGCAACACTCTCGGGCTCTCGGAGCCTTTTTGACCGTCTGACTGGTGGAGTGGGTTCACTCTCTCTTCCATTTCCTCAACTACTTCATCGACATCATCCTCATTGACAGCCACTGCTTCTTCCATCTGGGCTGCAGTTTGTTCGTGCTCTGTTTCCGGTTCTGATTCAGAATCAGACACCGCAATGGGTTCGGATGAGTTTCCATCTGTTCTGGGCTTCTTCTTCCCAGTGTAGTCAACAATTTTGCCCAGGTTCCTTTGGGACTTTCTCTTTCCACCCGGCCACTTTCTTACAGTAGGAACAGCAACGGCCTTCTTCTTGCCCTTTTTCTGCCGATGTAACCTCTCGAACTTAGCGGCTAGAAATTCATCATCTGAAGATTATTGTTGAGTATGCATGTCCACATCACCTTTGAACATGGCATTGTCCAGTGTTTCTCCTTCAAGCACTAAAACAGGGTGTGCTCTTTTTAGGCTTAGGGTTTCGAAGGCATCTTTCAAGGTGTTGAAAGGGGTGCCCAAAGTAAAATGTAGGGTTACTGGAGTGGTTTCAGGTGCGGTAGCTTCGGATGAGGGCTCATTTAGTGGTTTGGAGGCCGAAATTTCAGCAGCTGCGTTCGCATTTGCAATTTATGTGCGAATGTCAAACGGATTGTAAGGAACGATCTCGAGAGGAGATGATTGAGTGGGAGTTTGGGCTTCAGCATAAGGAACAACTATGGTTCCTACAGTGAATGATGGAGAGTTTGGTGAGTTGGATGAAGCCATTTCTGCGAGAAGGTTGAGAGGATTTGGAGAAATTTTGTTGCTTGAGCTTGAATTCGAATGTGCAGCAGAGTTCTGAGAAGTGTTAGACATAATAGGGGATGTACACACAAAACAAGACAAACAAATGTTATTTCTAGAGACCTTTCAAATTCTATAGATAAATGCAAAGCAGGTTTCAAAAAGTGTGAGTCAAGAAATGATGTGACATAGGTACTAGATATACTTGAGTGTTATAAATAAAATTAAGAACAGTAATTACCAGGCTTAAATGAATTAACAAAGTTTTTCAAGTATTTTCCAACACAGTTATGGAGACTCGTCTTACAGGAGGAATTGAGAGGGAGGAGTTACACGATTTGGAGAGTGAGGGAAGTGAAGTAGTGGAGGTAACTTCCCACTAATTGATCGTGGTTAACAGGGAGAATACCAATTCTGAAAAACAAAAATAATAAAAAGCGGAATATATAATAACTGAATTAATAAACAAGGTAAGACTAAGTCAAATTAAATATTTCAGATGATAATATTTAATAATTATCAAAAATAACTAATTCCACGAAAATTGGGATAAGAATTTGAATTAACGAGTGTTTTTACTATTGTTGGCATTCTAACACCTCAACACAGTTTTTTCATGATTTTTCATCATATGTGTTGCTCTATACCTTTTTCTTTTTATCACACTTCACATTGATCCATCTTTTGAAAAGAGTGCATCGTAGCAGCGAACTCCGTGCCCCATAGTTACTCAATGGATTTGTGAATATATTGATGCAATTTATATCACCTTTTGAAAAGAGATTATCGTAGTAGCGAGCTCCGTGTCCCATAGTTACTTAGTGATTTATAAAGCATCTAATATGTGATTTTTCTTTTGTAGCATTTGAGAGGTGTATAGGCTCTTTTAGTATTTTTCACAAGTCACTCAGAATTCAAATAGTAATCACAAGGAATTTCATTAATTCAATAATTACAAAAATTAAAGCAAGGAAACCAATAAGAGACTTTATCTTAGTGTTGTCTCAAATGCTGCCGCATTTGATACAACACCCTTGATCATATTTTCAGATATTACACAAACCAAGAGATTTTCGAAGAGATGAAAACCTCTTGTCATCAAGAGCTTTAGTAAATATATCAGCCAATTATTTTTCAGTAGATATGTACTCCAATTTAACAACTTCCTTTTCAACGAGATCTCTTATAAAGTGATGTCTAAGACTTATATGCTTTGTTAATGAGTGTTGCACTGGATTTTTTGAGATATTTATAGCACTAGTATTATCACAGTACACAGTCAAAACATCACTAGGTAAGCCATAATCATGAAACATTTTTTACAACCAAAGTAATTGAGTACAACAACTCCCTGCTGCAATGTATTCTGATTCTACTATTGATTGAGAGACATAGTTTTATTTTCTGTTGTGCCAAGAGATCAGATTGTTTCCCATATAAAAGCAACCACCACTTGTGCTTTTCCTATCATCACAATCACCTGCCCAATCTGCATCACTATGCCCTATTAAGGTACAGTTTGTGTCTTTGCTATACCAGATACCTAAATCACTTGTTCCTGCAACATACTTAATGATTCTTTTAACAACATTCATGTGTGATTCTTTGGGGTTAGCCTGGTATCTAGCACATAAACAAACACTGAACATAATATCAGGTCTACTGGAGCTTAAATATAGAAGACTTCCTATCATTGATCTGTACAGTGTTGGATCAACATTCTGGCCAACATTGTCTTTACTCAGTTTCTGAGTTGATCCCATAGGAGTTTTCATGTGTTTAGCACTCTCTAGTCCAAATCTTTTTACAACACTTCTAGCATACTTACTTTGTGAAATAAAAATCCCATCTTTTTGTTGTTTTATTTGCAATCCTAGGAAGTAATTCAAATCACCAACCATGGACATTTCAAATGTAGATGTCATTTCATTCACAAAGTGTTTAAGCATATTATCACAAGTAGAACCAAATACTATATCATCAACATAAATTTGAGCAATCATAATATCATTTTTATCATGTTTGATGAACAGTGTTCTGTCAGCTTCTCCTCTTACAAAGCCAAACTCAATTAAGAAATCTGTCAACCTTTCATACCATGCTCTAGGTGCTTGTTTCAAGCCATATAGAGCCTTTTTCAGTTTAAAGACATGATCAGGGTAATCAGGGTTTTCAAAGCCTTTTGGTTGTTCAACATAAGCTTCTTCCATAAGAATGCCATTTAGAAAAGTAGCTTTAACATCCATTTGGTGCAGTTTTATATCAATATAGCAAGCAATGGCAAGTAAGAGCCTAATGGATTCAATTCTAGCAACAGGAGCAAATGTTTCATCAAAGTCTACACCTTCTACTTGTGTATACCCTTGAGCAACCAACCTAGCTTTATTTCTAATTATGTTTCCCATCTCATCAGTCTTGTTTTTGAAAATCCATTTGGTCCCTATGACATTAACATGGTCTGGTCTAGGAACTAATGTCCAAACATCATTCCTAACAAACTGATTAAGTTCTTCATGCATAGCTTCAATCCAATTATCATCATCTAATGCTTCTTTAACAGTTTTAGGTTCAATCTCAGAGTGATAGCATTCATGATTAACTTTACTACACATACATGACATACATATAGATCTTACCACATCCTTTGAGTTCATACCCATTCTTCTTCTGGTTTGAACACCTGTAGACTGTTCACCAATGATTTGATCTTGTGGGTGATACTTCTGAATCCTTATGGAGGGAGTTTTCTGGAGATTATACAGATTTTCAGGATCTGTATTATCATATGTTTCCTCTGGTGTCTCATCTTTCTTCTCAACATTCTGAACTTGTTCAACATTTTCAGTATTGATTGGAACATCAATCAAATCTGATATGTCTTCATCTTCAATGCTTTTACCTGTAATACTTGTATCATCATAAAAAACAACATTTACAGATTCTTGTACAGTATCAGTCCTAAAGTTATAAATTCTATAGGCCTTGCTATTTCTTGAATAGCCAAGGAAGAACCCTTTATCACTTTTTGAATCGAACTTATGTAACTGATCCCTGTCATTCAAGATGTAGCATACACAACCAAAAACATGGAAATATTTAAGGTTAGGCTTTTTATTGTTCAGAATTTCATAAGGAGTTCTAGTAGAATATGTTATAATGTAAACTCTATTGGCAATATGACAAGCAGTATTAAGAGCTTCTGCCCAAAATCTTTTGGATAAGTTCTTAGAACATAGCATGACTCTGGCCATTTCTTGAAGTGTTCTATTCTTCCTTTCTGCAATACCATTTTGTTGAGGAGTTTTAGGTGATGAAAACTCTTGTATAATACCTTTTGATTCAAAAAACTCAGTAATGAACTATTTTCAAATTCCCTTCCATGATCAGACCTAATTCTGCAAACTTTGGAATTGAAAACATTCTTAAATCTTTTATACAGAATTTTGAAAATGGAAAAAGTTTCAGATTTATCTTTTAAGAACTCAATCCATGTGAATCTAGAATAATCATCAACCACAACTACAGAATACCTTTTACCTCCAATACTTTTTGTTTCCATAGGACCCATAAGATCCATGTGCAGTAATTCGAAGCAATGTTTGGTTGAGCAATGTCCCAACATTTTGTGAGACACCTTGACCTGTTTGCCTTTTTGACAAAGTCCACAAACCTTTTTATCTGAAAATTTCAGATCTGGTAAACCTGTAACAGCTTTTAATCTAACAAGTTTATCAAGTTGTCTATAGTTAGCATGTCCAAGTTTGTGATGCCACAATATACTATCATCAACTTTAGCTTTGTTACAAATAAGTTTAGATTCAATAAGATAGCAATTATCAGCAAACCTGTTTTCCATCATGATACATTCAGAATCTTTGTCTAACACATAACATGAATTCTTGTCAAATTTTACATGCAAATCATCATCACATAATTGACTAATACTTATAAGATTAGCCAGTAATCCATCAACATGCAAAACATTGGATAACTTAGGAAAACCAGGAACATTCAATGTTCCTTTACCAATGATTTTTCCTTTAGATCCACCACCATATGTGACATTACCATCATTATAAACAGTATAATCAGTAAGATAATCAATTTGACCTATCATGTGTTTAGAACAACCACTATCAAAATACCATAATCCAGGAATACATGCTTTTAGAGACATATGAACAACATTGCAAGAAACCCATGTAGATTTACTATTGTGTGATCTTGAATGTTGAGTCATTCCAGGCAATACATAATTTTTCAGATGGTTTTTCTTCTTCAAGCATTGAGGACTTTTATGACCCTTTTTGAAACAGTAATGGCATATCACATCTTTTGCATTGATCTGAGTCTTAGCAGAAACATTAAAATTGTAATTAACTTCAGCTTTTACAAACACAGTAGGTTTCTTAGTTTCGGAATTTTTAGAGGTTTTACCTTGGTAGCCAATACCTGTTCTTCTTGAGTTGTTGGTCATAAGAGAGTCTTCCAGTTTCATCTTTCCTTTAGAGAATCTTTTAAAACTCAGTGAGGCTTCCTTCACTCTTTCTTCAAGCTTAGATATCTCAATATCTTTTCTTGTCAGAATACCTTCAAACTTAGTAACTGATTCTCTTAAATCAGAATTTTCAAAATTCAGAGACTTCATTACATGATTAAGTTTCTCAGTTTCAGAAGATATCTTGAAAACTTTTTCATTTGTTAAAGGTTTTTCATAAGAATATTTCTTAAAATCAAGAATTGACACTTCTAGTCTTTCTTTAAGTTTCGAAATTTCCTTATCCTTCTTTGTTAAAAGACTTTCTAGTTTGAAAACAGTATTAGACAAATCTTGAATGTCAGCATCTCTTCTGGATAAACCTGTTTTACTTGATGTACCTGTCTCAGAAACAGAACTTGTAAAACAGTTAACTTCTGGAATATTATTATTCAGTGATTTCCCAAATGATGGCTCATTTGTCCTCACATCGTAATAATCATCCAGATCATCATCAAGAGTATCATCATATAGAATTCTGGCAGAGAAAGCTTTTTCAATGTCTTTTTCAGGATCATGTTCAACATCAGACTCATCACTTAAGGTAGCACTGAAATTAAGTTTCTTTTTTAGAATGGTGTTGGCACATTCATTAGCATAATGACCATATCCAGAACATGCATCACATTTAACATTCTTCCTATAGTTCTGGTCAGATCTAAACATGTTTCCTCTTTCTAATTGTCTAGCAGGATTAAAAGTATTCTTCCTAATGGGCAATTGTTGAGTATTATTAATCTGAACCTTAAGTTGAATGTTGTCTTTGAATCTCTTATTCTTCATGAGAGTCTTAAACTGTTTAGTAATAAATGCCATGTAATCAGGATTATTAAAATATTCCTCAATATCATCATCATCAGAATCAATTTCAGTAACATAAGGAGACTTTCCAAAACCTGATGATGCAGATGATGAGACATCACCTTTGAAAACAAGCACTTTCTTTTCATTATCAGTCTTTTCAGAAATGTTCATCTCATAAGTTTTCAAAATACCAATCAATTCATTTTGACTTAACACATCAGTATCCTTAGCTTCTTCAATAGCACATATCTTAGGTTCAAAACGTTTAGGAACTTATCTAAGAATTTTATGTACTAACATTTGGTTTGAAATTGGATCTCCAAGATAATGAGCTTCATTTGAAATCTCAGTCAGCTTTTCGTTGTAAGATGAAATGGTTTCATCTTCTTTGATCCTCAGATTCTCGAACTTGGTTCCAAGCATGCGTAGTCTGGTCCTTCGTACACTATCCGATCCTTCACAATGTTCTTGCAATCGATCCCATGCATCCTTTGAAGAAATGCAGTTTGATATGATCTTGAACATCGAGGCATCGGTTGAGGTGAAAATTGCATTCAACGCCTTTGAATTGTAACTAGCAGTTGTGATTTCTTCAGCCGTCCAGTCGAGCTCTCTCTTGATCTGAGCTTCATTGTCTTCATCCGCAGCGGTTCTTGGTTGAGTCCAACCAGCAAGAACACTCCTCCAGGCTCGTTCATCAATGGATTTGATGTATATTCTCATCTTTGGTTTCCAGAAGGCATAATTCGTGCCATCTAGAATCGGAGGCTTTAGTGCGTGTGAAAGTGGATACTCCATTTCAGATTTACACACTCTAAGCAGAATCTCTACTTAGTGTATCAAGTAGTTAGCTCTGATACCAACTGAAAGTGTGTGCGTGCGAAATCAGAGATGTTGTCTGTCGTGTTGGCACTGTCCAGACAACACTATGCAGCGGAAATTAAAATGCACGTACTGAAAATAGAAGTATTCAAAATTTGCGTAGATTATAAAATAATCTACGCTGTTCACTATATAAAAATATGTGAAACGAGTACAACCTCTTTGAGGTGTATAATTACACTACGAAAGTGTATAATGATTTACTAAGTTCTATGAAACTATCTCCCTCATAGATCTAATCACACAACCTAGTAAATAAGACTATGATCTAACACACTACTATTCGGGTTTACAATAGTATGAAGATCTACAAGAAAAACAAATATATTCCTAACTAGAAGCGTATATAGCGTTCAATAGTGTAGTAGTCGTTTTTAGCTTTCCTTCTTGTGTATCTAGTGTTGAGGGCAGCTTCTGTATTTATAGGCATTATGCACGAACTGCCATCAACTCCCATGATCATCACAGCCTTGAGATCATACGGTTATAAACTTCTCTCCACCACTCCTAGAATTTAGGGACTTGTTCTACCATGTCT
This sequence comes from Galeopsis tetrahit, assembly GCA_963675135.1. Taxonomy (NCBI): domain Eukaryota; kingdom Viridiplantae; phylum Streptophyta; class Magnoliopsida; order Lamiales; family Lamiaceae; genus Galeopsis; species Galeopsis tetrahit. Next base: position 35,569,719 of record OY776127.1, read on the forward strand.
AATAACTTCTCACTCCCACGCAATGGCATGACTTGGGTGTTGCCCACGTCTTCTAACTGCTCTGGGAACATCATTAGACAACAAGCGTAAGATAAGAGTTAGTGAGAAAAGGAAGGGAAAAATTCTGATGTTGTCATAAGTGTTGGGAACATTAAACACAACACTCGGTTGTTAGTGTTGGATCATTAAACAAAACACTTATATCAACATCAACAAAAGCCTTTAAAAAAAAGTTTATAATGAGCCAGACTTGACTTGAGTGTAAAAATTATATATCAGACAAATTTTTTTTATTTTTTATAAAGTTTAGCTATGTTTGACCCATTTCCACACTTATTTATGGACCTAAATATCAACACTATTTAATTATGCTATGTTTAAATATTTTATGCAAAATGGAACCCAATATTAAGCTCCATACAAATCCTTAGTCTTTGTATAAATGGATGAAAGTCAATTTAGTTTCATAATTTTTAACTTGGTTTCGAAAATGTATAATGTTGGGATATGAATCCTGAAAGACAAGTCATAATTGATGAAAGTATATTTTTGATAAGACAAAAAGAAGACTTGAATATATTCTTAGTGTTGACTGATTTGTTATGTAAGTCGTCTTATATGGAACAAGATCAGATGAGTTAAAAGTAATATAGAAAATAAACTAAGTATAAAAAGAACATTTTACTATAGGATTTTATGATAAGCTTGAATTATTGTATAGAAGCTTATGTTTTATGATGTAATAGTTTATAGGATGACTAAGTTGTATTATAAAGTTTAAAGTAATGTAATAGTCTAGATAGGTTAGTTGATAGGACACGAAAAGTTCTACAAGACAAGTGAAGACTATGAAGACAAGAAGACTTGTGCAAGACAAGACAAGTGCTGAAGAAAGCTGAAGAATTCTGAGTACAGAATTTAGAAGAAGACAAGTCAATTTAATTGAAGATATATTCGTATCAAAGGAAATATAAAGTTAGTTATGGAAATAACTAAATAACCGACGTATTTAAGAGATACATATCAAGAAGAAGCGGTTACTAAGTTTGTTGGAAGAAGTTATTAAGAAAAGGTTGTTGGATAACAAACTTATCTTGAATTAAGAAGTCTATATATAGTCGAAGACATTCAACGTTTGAGACTACTGAAACTAAGACTACTGAGCAAATACTAAAGAGATTCAAAGCAAGGAAAACTTGCAGAGTTCAAAGCAAAGTTTGAAGATCAAAGAAGAAGCCTAGAAAAGACAAGTCTACGAAGAAGAAGGCTACTGAAGAAAACAGACAAGTCTACCAAGGAAAATCACCTGTAATCTGCTAAAATAATTTTGAAGTATCTCAAAGGAACCATTAATCGAGGATTATGGTACCCGACAGATGATGATCTATTCTTAAGTGGATATTCAGACTCGGACTTTGGTGGTTGCAGGATAGACAGGAAATCAACATCTGGTTCATGTCAATTCTTAGGTTCTAGACTCATTTCATGGTTTTCAAAGAAACGGAAAAGTGTAGCAACCTCTACTACTGAAGCAGAGTACATGGCTGCATGTAGTTGTTGTAGTCAGCTATTTTGGCTTATGCAACAACTCAGAGACTACAACATTGTAGAATCTAATGTACTAATATTCGGTGACAGTAATAGTGTTATTGCTATCACTCAAAACCCTGTTTTGCATACTAGATGTAAGCATGTAGATGTTAGACATCATTTTATACGTGATCAGGTTGAGAAGAACATTCGCATGGAAAAGATACATACTGACATACATCGAGTTGATATCCTTACAAAACCATTACCTGAAGCACGATTTAGAGAATTATGCATTAGTCTAGGATTGATTGATATTGACCCTACTTGTGCATAGTATTGTACTAACAAGACAGGTACCTATATCAAGAGAAATAACAGAATAAATGAGTTCAACATAAACAAGATCACACTCCTTCAGACTCGACTCGATTCAGGTAAACAAGGTCAGACCAGATGACCAAACAACCCGATGAGGAAGCTGGTAAAGCTGAAGGTAATACTAGGGGAATATACAATTAAAGGGGAATCTATGATTTCTTAAATATCCTTATGTTGCCTCCTAGGTAGTTAAAAGTCATCTTGATCGAAACCTTGAGTACATCTTAGGATTGATATTCAATATAATTATTCTACTTTACTTCTAGTATCTACTCTTATGCGTCTATCGAGATAGATAGATACAAGAAGGTGTTCGCTCATCAGACAGACAAGCACAGTCGAAGGGGGAACTCGCCTGGTGCAACATATGAACACTATATTGTTCTGATGAACTCGAACAGACCAGATAAAATCTTACATGTTGTATATTTCACTAAGTGTTTTAAGCCACTTTAAGGGTATAAATGTAATTTACTTGCGAAAATATGGAAAACCTATAACTGGATCTATACACCCCATTTAATGAGGTGCATACACCCAGTTCCCGCCTAAAACTACTGTCCTAGGTTAGATGAGTCACTACAAGAAAACTGTAATTTAGCCGCGAAAAAATTTGTCGCTAATTCTAATATTTTCGTCGCTAACGTGAGTTAGCGATGAAATAATTTTGTCGCAGGATTTGTTGCTATACGCCCGTCGCTAACGTGTTTGCGACAAAAAAAAATTAATTTTGTCGCAAATGTTTGCGATGAAAATTTGAGTTTCATCGCAAAATATTAGCGACGAAAATTTGAGTTTCATCGCAAAATATTAGCGACGAAAATATAAGCTTCATCGCAAAATGTTAGCGACGAAAATATGAATTTCATCACAAAATGTTTGCGAGGAAAATCAAACATTTGTCGTAAACACGTTAGCGACGGGTGTATAGCAACAAATCCCGCGACAAAATTATTTCATCGCTAACTCACGTTAGCGACAAAAATATTATAATTTTTGTTGCTAATATTTGGCTATGATATCCGATTTATGAATCATTCTCTAAACCCACTTCCGTACTCGACCAACCCAACCGACCCGCCCCAACCCACACCCGACCCACCCCAACCGAACCTATTCAATCGTTCTCTAAACCCACTTCTACACTTGACCCGCACCAACACTCGACCCGCCCCGCCCCAACCCGTACCCAACCCACACCCGCCCTGCCCCAACCGACCCCAACTCAACCCAACCTAACCCGACCCGCACCCACATAACCCCTCCCCCATTTTATTTAAATAAATATTTTATTTGGTCTTAGTGGGAATTGATCCCGGGTGGATGGGCGCCCATAGCTGGGCGCCTACCATTCAGGCAGACAGCTCTTTGGTTTAGTTTTTAATATTAATTATATATGTATTCAATTGTTACTAATTTAGTTATTTTTACTCATTTAATAATTTATTTCACATTTATTAATTGATTAATTTTTAACTTGTAACAACTATATATGTATATATACATGTGTATATATATTGTAATTTTTAAAACAATTCCAATTGTAAAGAATCAATGTTACTTTAACAATTTAAAAAAAAATATATATTACAGCCAATCTTCATTCTCCCATCTTTAATTATATCCATCTTCATTTGCATCATCATATTTATAAATATTTTTATAAACATTCATACTGATTTATAAGACATAAAATTTGGAGAATTATTAAAGATTTAATTATATAAATCGATTTTCTTGATTTAATAAGCATAGTTGATTTAATATTAGCCACGAAATATAATTATCATTGTTGTTCTTATTATTAACAACAAAATAAAATAATTTGATAAAAGTGTAGCGATAAAATATTTTAATTTTGTTGCAAAAATTAATTCCAAGAAATTAGCCACAAAAAATATATTTCATCGCAAAGTAATAGCGACTAAATATAATTTTCATTGTTGTCCTAATTATTAACAACAAAATAAAAGAATTTGTTGCTAAAATATTTCATCGCAAAAAGTAATTTCAATAAATTAGCCACAAAAAATTATATTTCATCGCAAAATATTAGCGACAAAATATAATTTTCATTGTTGTTCTAATTATTAACAACAAAATGCAGCAATACTTTGCTAGTATAGCGATGAAATATTTTAATTTCATCGCAAAAATTAATTTCAATAAATTAGCCCAAAATTTTCTATTTCATCGTAAAATATTAGTGACGAAATATAATTTTCATTGTTGTTCTGATTATTAACAACAAAATGAAGCAATTTGTTGCTAATATAGCAACGAAATATATAAATTTTGTTGCAAAAATTAATTTCAAGAAATTAGACACAAAATTTTCAATTTCATCGCAAAATATTAGCAAGAAAATATAATTGTCATTGTTGCTCTGATTATTAACAACAAAATGATGCAGTTTGTTGCTAATAAAGTGATGAAATATATAAATTTTGTTGCAAAAATTAATTTCAAGAAATTAGCCACAAAAATTTCTATTTCATCGCAAAATATTAGCAACGAAATATAATTTTCATTTTTGTTCTGATTATTAACAACAAAATGAAGCAATTTGCTGCTAATATTGCGATGAAATGTATAAATTTTGTTGCAAAAAATAATTTAAAAAAATTAGCCACGAAAATTTCTATTTCATCGCAAAATATTAGCAACGAAATATAATTTTCATAGTTTTTCTGATTATTAATAACAAAATGAAGCAAATTGTTGCTAATATAGCAATGAAATATATAAATTTTGTTGTAAAAAATAATTTCAAGAAATTAGCCACGAATATTTCTATTTCATCGCAAAATATTAGCGACGAAATATAATTTTCATTGTTGTTTTGATTATTAACAACAAAATGAAACAATTTGTTGCTAATATAGCGATGAAATATATATATTTTGTTGCAAATATTAAATCTAACAATTTAGCAGCGAAAATTTATATTTTGTTGCTAAAAATTAATTTTAGCGATGAAATTTAGATTTGTCAAAAAAATTTTGTCGCTATTCCCCCCATTTCTTGTAGTGAGTACACTCTTCTACTTTAAGCCAATAGTAGACGCGGATTCCAAAATTCACAATATCAAATCACATAATGTTCTTGATTACAGCAATGAAATCCAACCGTTTCTGATCTACCGTTAGATCAATTTACTTTCGATCTACACCGCTCATTCAAAAACCCCAAATTCTTAAAACCTCCCATTCCAAAAATTACTCCTCATGTTTCTACTTTCCTACTTACAAGCACTCAAGATTTCTATACTTCTACTAATCTTCTGTGTTTGATCCTGTTGGTCCCAAAGTTGAGTTAAGATTGAGTAAGCTAAGAAAGTCTAGAGGGGAGGGGTGAATAGACTTTCAAAAATCTTTCAAAATATCAGAGTTTATAATGCGGAATAGTGTTCTGAATAGTACTGTTCTTACTGAATCAGATCAGTACTTCCAGTTTTAGTTTTATACTCAACTTTTATTCAGATCTTTACTTAGACAATTCTACTGTTCTTGTTTAAACAATTATGAAACAAATATCAAACAGAAAATATAAAGAACACAGAATTTTATAGTGGTTCGACCAATAAGTCTACATCCACTCTCACAATCCCAGTTGTGATGTTTTATTAACTCTTCCTTCTTGAGTTTCTTGTGGCTTAAAGTCCCAAGATTAAGACTGTGATCTTATCGATTACACTTCCAAGTGTATCTTCGATCGACTAGTAATTCTACAAGTAACTAGCACACTTGTTTTACAAAATACAAACTTAAAACTGAAAAGTAAAACTTCTCTTTGAATAGCCTTTGATTTCTTCTCTTCAATTCAGTGGCTCTTCTCAGATTCTTGATCTCTTTGACTCTGTGAGTTCTTCAATGCTCTGTAGACTTAGATTGTTCTTAAATGCTTTATGATCAGTAGTCTTAGCATTAGGAGATCACACAGTATTTATAGAACTTAGTATGACAGTTAGCAGTTTGTGAACTAACTCTCAACTAACTCTAAAACTGTATTTGTTGTAACTTCTTCTTGTAACCGACTTTGTAACTTCCTTCTTATTCCAAGTCAGTATATCTTCAAAATATCTTCAGTTACTCTTTAAATAAGCTTTCCAAACTTATTCTTTAAATTCACCAAATCAGCACAGTAACTTACTGTTGTGATTTTTACTGTTCTTAAGCCAATCAACACAGTAACTTAAAACTGTTCTGTACTTCTTCAGAATTCTTCTAAGCTTCTCTTCAACTCTTCTTTGAAGTCTTCTTATTCTGAAGTAGTCCTCTGAGTCTTCATTAGTCTTCTGATCTTCTTCTAATCTAGTGTTCTAAACTACTGTTCTAAACTTTTACAATGTTGAATACAATAGAATACAACTTTACATATATAAAACATATCTATACACCAACTGAACTATATACAGAAGAGTATAACTAAGTCCTATACTATAAGCTATCTGTACAATACAAAACATCAGCTTAGTTCCTAACAGTTCATATATCAGATCAGTAAACACAATAAGATCAGTAACTCAGATTTCAAATATCTCTTTAAAATCAATATTCTTATTCTCAGATTCCATTAAGATAAGTAATCTTATTTTCAATATTACTTAATAAGATCAGTAATCTTATTTCAGATGACTTAGTTAAGATCAGTAATCTTGTTTTCAGATGACTTAGTTAAGATGACTTAGAACCACATATATTACTAACTTTAAGTTGCTTTTGGCCATCAAAACATACAATCATCAATTAGAACATTGTTTATAGGATTCATATCCCAACAGATCCCTACTTTTCTTATATAAAAAATGATTGTAGTGTCTATTTTCGATTCTGAATCTAACATGCAGGCTCCTTTTAATCTCACTAAATATGCCTATGAAGGCAAGGTGCATGTTGAAAGTTCAGTGTTCTTCAATGGAAGACACTCGGAAGACAACAATGAGATCATAATGAAGTGTTTTCGATGTGGGTTGAAGCCTTATTTGGAAGTTGTTCCAGAAACTGTTTTTGAAGAGCAAGTGCTAGAATTTTATGCGACTGCTACTCACAGAGGTGAGTACATTGAGGACTTTGTAGGTGGAAAGAGGATTAATCTATCCAGAGAAATGTTGGATAACAAGCTCAAATTGAAGCAAGGTTCAATCGATGTGGAACTCTACGCTGCTGGCCAAGAGCTTAGATACCTGAGTATCTTCTGTGGCAAGAAATTAAAGTTAAACAATGAAGGAAGGGTACCAGCTGTGAAGAAGAAGCAATTGTTGCCGAAATACAAAACTCTTCTGGACATAGCAAGCAAGATGTTGCTTGGTGTCACTGGAAGTTACGATTCAGTCACTCAACAGAAGACGAGAGTGATGGCTGCAATCTATGATGGAATTATTGAAGGCAATTGGCAAAAATTATTCATGGATAGATTAATGTACTTTTCGAAGTATGTTAAGGTGGATAGTGAGACCGGTGAATGGACGGTCAGTGCTACTGTTAGCTTTGGGAACAAGCTAAGTATCCTTCTACCCTTCTTTTTGCCGTCTAAGAAGAATTAGAGCAAGGGGAAGCCATTTCATGTGTTGAAATTCTATCTAAAGAAAGATGCATTGGATAGACAAACTCAAGGAAGGATTGCAGAGAGAAAACAGATTCAGATAAACCCAAAGGATGCGATGATAGAAGTTGAGTCTACTAGTGAAAAATCTGAGGAAACAGACAAGGTGACTCATGAAGGTGGAACCAGTGGAGCACTAGTTGAGTATGTTTCAGATGAGGCCTTGATCGAACCTGCTGCAGATTCTGAGGCAACAGAATCAGATGAGTCTTCTGACGAAGAGATGGAGACAGAAGAAGAGTACAATGAGAGGATTCGCAAGCTTAGGGAATCTCTACCTACCCCTTCTTCTTCGCCGCCTTCTACTCGTCTATTGGCTGAGACAAGTTCACCTCCAGCCAAGAAGGCTAAAACGGTTAGTTCGTCTAACATTTCTGATTCTATTCTTTCTCCCTCTTATATTCCAACCAAGTCTAGAACACTTCGTTCTAAACCTAATCCCCAAACCACTCCAAAGTTTGTGCAACACCTAAGCTCCCTCCTAACCCAAGACACAACTATATTTGCATCACTTGATACTTCGACAGCTGATATACTAAACCAAACCACATCACAGCCCCCAGAAACCACAATCCAAAATTTATCCTTACCCACAACAGAATATGTTGACCCCAACCCATCTGTTTTGGGAACTCCACTAGCTGACACTTCGGCTACTGAGTTGAGGACCCCACTCACTCAAACTCCTCCCAAAAACAGATTTCCATCCTTGGTCGATTATCCAATGTGTTCACGAGAGAAGAGGCTTCGTGTACAAATGACCAGAAATTTGAAGAAAATCTTGTCCTCAATTGAGATCGATACAAGTTCGGAAGCTTATGAGAAGTTGATCCGAGTCTGCACATGGGTAGCTCTGAGGGAAGGTACGTGTGAAGATATGTTTGAAGTCATAAATGGCATGGGTGGAATTGCTAACTTTCAAGACTGGGAACTCGGACAGAAGGAGACAAGTGGAGTTAGAAAGCATGGTGAATTGAGATCACTAAAGGCCTTGACCAATCTGGTGAAGAGATTGCTGAACATTTCTGATGAGGTATTACCAAATACTGTCAAAATGAATGCAGGTGTTCAAGTCACGGAAGAAGACTTGATGGCTGAAGTTGAAACAGAAGAGTTGGAGTCTTCTGATCTGAAAAGTGAGTTGGACAATCCGTCTGATCATTTAAGAGGATTGGTGTTCAAGTTTCAGGTGGAACATGCTCACGGCCCGAGAACGGATGTTGGGCAGATCACCAGACAAGTTGAACCGACCTTTCTAGCTGAAACTTGTGCATATACTGCAAAATTGGTGGAAATGATCAAGAGAGAATCTATCGAAGCTGAACGAAGAGCTAAGGAAGCAAGGTTAGCAATTGTTCCTTACTCTACTCCTTTAAATTTGAAAGCAATAGCAGGAAGTGTGCTACCAGTAGAAGAAGATGAGGAAATCTTGTCTACTGAGATGAGATTAGTTGAAGTTCCGATTGCTGATGAGATGCATGAAGAAGTTATTCCTGAAGAAGTTGTTCAGGCTACTGCTCAGAATGTGTCATTTGATCAACTGAAGAATGATCGTAGACAAGTAGTGAAGTCATCAATAGATGAGTTCTTGAAAGCAGCTGTGAAGAAAGTTCTTCAAGAGCAAAACAGTTCTCTTGTAACTGATTCTAAGGAGATGATCATAAATGAGGTAAATCAACTCGATACTGCATTCAGACAGGAAATGTTTAATCAACTTGAGACATTTATCCAGAATCAAGTTGAGTATTCTGAGAAGAGTTCAGTTGATTTTGCTAATGTGTTGGCCACTAAATCTTGGAAGTTGGAAAGAGTCTATCCGACTAAAATTGAGATTGCGGATGAGCAAAGAAGAGAGGCATATGCTCAATTGCAAGAGGCCAGAGCACAGTTGAACGTAATGACAGAGCATAACATATTGTTAAAGTTGACTACTACTCACTTCAAGAATGAACTTAATTTCACTTCGAAGAAGCTTGAGTACACTGTTGATCGACTTGAGAAGTACAGTCAAGATGAAAATCATCAGAAGCAGATAGAGAAGGCAACTAATATGATGAAGCAAGTTGTACAGGAAGAGATGACTCGATTTACTTCTTTATTTACCTTGAAGGCAGCTGATGAAGCCGAAAATGGGGAAGAAGTGAACGAGCAAGTGGAAGTTGAAGAAGAACAGATCCAAGTTCAACAAGATGAGCAAAGTCGACCTAGAAGAGGCAGACTAGTAAAGGCTCACGTGAAAGAACAGGTGACTTCTGAAGATGCCAAAAGAATTTCTAAGGGCAAAGGCAAAGTATCAGAAGAACAGGTTCATAAAAGACAAGTTAAGCGAAAGCTTGAAACTAAGAAAGAAGCATTAGGTCAAATTCTAGCTAATATGGATGATGTTGAGATCCACAAGAAGCAGAAAATAGAAGATGATAAGTATTATAACAAGAAAGTGTTAGAAAAACACATCAAAAGGCTACAAGACAGCAAAGCAAATCCAGATCAGATTGAAGATGCTTTCATAGACAAGTTCATTGATGCCGAGCATAGTGAAGTTTGGAAGATTGTCAAAAAGAAATGGGAGATTGCACACTGGATCGTGAGAAGATATGGAGATATATCTGTGCAAGATGAGTTGTTTGTGAATTTTGAGAAATTCATGGAAGTAGAAGACAACAACTTATGGAATCTGATCATATGCATTGCAACTTTTGTTGGATATAATATTCTGTCACCAGAATTTTCTAAATGGGAAACTCCAATGCTTGGTTCTGGAAAGAGAATCGACTTTAATGTGATCAAGAAATTTGAAGAACAGGTTCTTGAGGATGAAAAGATTGAGAATGAAGATCATATCTATGAGATTCATAGAAGAATCCTCAATGCTTTCCAAGTTCCGGATGAAGAAGCAAAGACGGACAGTGGTGGAAGCATGTGTTGAAGTTAGTAAGATTACTTTACTTTACTTATTTCAGTTCAATATTTTTTAAGTAATTGTAATCGATCTGATCTACTCTTATGAATGAAAATGAACTATTTTGATAAGATAACTACTTAACTGATTTATTTACTTAAAATAATTCAAGTAGTTTTGGCTTCATCAAAACGGGGGAAATTGTTGGGATATGAATTCTGAAAGACAAGTCCTAATTGATGAAAGTATAGTTTTGATAAGCCAAAAAGAAGACTTGAATATATTCTAAGTGTTGACTGGTCTGTTATGGAAGTCGTCTTATATGGAACAAGATCAGATGAGTTAAAAGTAATACAAAAAATAAACTAAGAATAAAAAGAACATTTTACTATAGGATTTTATGATAAGCTTGAATTATTGTATAGAAGCTTATGTTTATGTTTTATGATGTAATAGTTTATAGGATGACTAAGTTGTATTATAAAGCTTAAAGTAATGTAATAGTCTAGATATGTTAGTTGATAGGACAAGAAAAGTTCTACAAGACAAGTGAAGACTATGAAGACAAGAAGACTTGTGCAAGACAAGACAAGTGCTGAAGAAAGCTGAAGAATTCTAAGTACAAAATTTAGAAGAAGACAAGTCAAGTTAATTGAAGATATATTCGTATCACAGGAAATATAAAGTTAGTTATGGAAATAACTAAATAACCGACGTATTTAAGAGATACATATCAAGAAGAAGTGGTTACTAAGTTTGTTGGAAGAAGTTATCAAGAAAAGGTTGTTGGATAACAAGCTTATCTTGAATTAAGAAGTCTATATATAGTCGAAGACATTCAACGTTTGAGACTACTGAGCAAATACTGAAGAGATTCAAAGCAAGGAAAACTCGCAGAGTTCAAAGCAAAGTTTGAAGATAAAAAAAGAAGACCAAAAAAGAAAAGTCTACGAACAAGAAGGCTACTGAAGAAAACAGAAAAGTTTTTCTTATTGTTTTTGTTTGTTACACAAGGTGCTAGTTACTTGTAAAATAGCTAGTTGTTAGATCGAAGATATATCTGGAGATATAGTCGAAAAGATCGAAGTCTTATTTCTTGGGACTTAAAGCCACAAGACAAGTTAATAAAATTTCACGACTAGAATTGTGAGAGTGGATGTAGACAAGTTGTCGAACCACTATAAAACTTGTGTTGTTTACTTACTGCATATATTTGTTAATTGTTGATTAATTGATTACTTGAATAAATAAGTTGACATATTTGCAGTATAGACAAGTAAGGTATTTTCGTATATAGTTGAATATAATTGATAGGGCTCATAAACTGTTAATTATGCATATACAATCTCTGATATTTTGAAAAAGATTTAAAAGTCTGTTCATCCCTCCCCTCTAAACTTTTCTAGCTTATTCAATCTTAAAACACTCAACTTTGGGACCAACATATAATGTATTGATTTTTAATTTTATTTTTTGCAATTTATTTATTTTGGTCCAAAAAAAAGTTAAATGTATCAATTTAGTACTATTTTTTCACAATTACATATAACTTTTTTGAAACTAAAATAAATTGTAAAAAATGGGAACTAAATTGGTACATTTAATTTTTTGAGACAAAACAGAACAAATTGTAAAAAAAATAGGACTAAATTAATACATTTAACTTTTTTAAACCATTTAAAAAAGCCAAATGTAATTTTAATTTTAAATTTTAATTCATTAATTCATTTTAATTTTATCTACACCCGTTCATTTAATGAGTTCACCCCCCAAATTATTTTTTACTATTATTATTTGCACTCGCTCATTTAATGAGTTCACCCCAAATAATTTTTTATTACGGTTATCTGGACTCGCTCATTTGATGAGTTCACCCCCAAATAATTGTTTACCACGGTTATCTACATCCGTTTATTTTATGAGTTCACCCCCAAATTATTGTTTTACCACGATTATCTGCACTCGCTCATTTTATGAGTTCACCCCAAAATATTTTTTAAAAAATAATCACATTTAAAAAAACTATATTATCATTTTATTAATTTACACAAAATATAATAAAATAAACTCTAATTTATATATTTACAATATGCAGCCGAGTTACCGTCGATTCACCACCAACTCACCCGTATTTAAAAAAAAATTGTAAAAATATAATTAATAAAAAACTATCGAAATTAGCCACAAATCTCGATTTTTTTCTTTTTAATTTTTCTTCCTCCTTCTCTTTTCCTTTATTTCTTCCCATTTTCAGTTTATTTTTCAATTTTTTTATTTATTAATTTTTTTTCCTTTTACTTTTTTTATTTTATTTTGATGCCTTTCTTTTCCATTTTTTTCATGTGTATTTTTTAAATTTTAATACAAAATAATATTATAGGTATGATTTTATTATAGTCGATCGGCGGTGCACCTGAATTTCAATTTTAATTTGATGAGTAAAGGACCTGTCGGAAATCCATGTCGTTCGGCGGGTGACCCTGCCACCACCATGCCCGACCACCCCTTCGACGGCGACGGCGGCACTTCCGTCCCGGCCATTGAAGTCTGAGACCCCTCCTCGAATCGCAATGGCGATTCTTCATTTCCATGACAATTGACATCATCTTCCATCTCGGCCGAAAACCTCTACTCATTTCGACCACCGACGCGACTGCTTCCATCAATCTCCCTTGTGTTCGCGATCCAGGATCTTCTCCGACATCAATAGCGCTCCCTACAACACTCGGATCGACGCCGCCTCGCTCTCGTCGTTCATCTCTGTCCAAATCGAAGCAACATTGCTTCGTCTTCTTCACCCTGCTCCTACACAGCCTCTTCCTCCGGCTGACGGCGGCCCGACGGAGGACTGTGAGTATGTTGCTGATGGATCTCTGATCGGCCGACACTCGGAGCCGGTGACCTTGCCGATGAAATCTCAGGCGGCGACTGCTGACCTAGGGTGCCTTCCCATTGGGCTTGGTAATGTGCGCCCCCTATTTTTTTCAGTACACCTCGATCTGTTTTCCCTCCACTTTTTTTATGGTATTATTGTTAGTGGTACTGGTATTACTAGTTATTGATTGTGGTATTACTATTAATACACCATTGAATTAATATTAATGATTATTGATTACGGTATTATTGATTATTAATTGTGGTATTATTGGTTATTGTTTGTGGTATTACTGATTATGTGAAATTATTTATTATTGCTTAAGGCATTACTGATTATTATTATTGTTTATGGTATTACATATTATTGTTTATGGTATTACTGATAATTAAGTTTTGTATTACTGAATATAATTAGATTTGTGGAATTATTTGTTATTGTGTAAGATATTACTGATCAATGTTCATGGTATTACTAAATATTGTTCATGGTATTACTAATAATTGTTTTTTGTATTATTGAATATAATTAGATGTGTGGAATTATTTGTTATTGTATAAAATTTTACTGTAATTAGATGTGTGTAATTATTTGTTATTGTAAAGATATTACTAATTATTGTTAATGATATTACTAATTACTGTTGTTTATGGTATTACTGGTTATTACTTATTGTATTACTGACTATAATACATATAATATTATTTTGTATTAAAATTAAAAAAAATACTAATGAAAAAAAAAATAGGAAAAAAATGAAGAAATAAAAAGCATGGAATAAAAATTGAAAAATGAGAAGAAAAAAAATCGAGATCTGTGCCTAATTTTGATAGTTTTTTTTAATTATGTTTTTACGATTTTTTTCTAAAAATATGGGTGATTTAGTGGTGAATCGATGGTAACTCGGCAATGACTCAACTGCAAGATTGTAAATGTATAAATTAGGGTTGATTTTATTATTATATTTTTTGTAAATTAATAAAAAGATAATATAATATTTTTATGTAATTATTTTTTAAAAAATATTTGGGGGTGAACTCATAAAATGAGTGGGTGCAGATAATTGTGGTAAAAAAATAATTTGAGGGTGAACTCATAAAATGAGCGGATGTAGATAACAGTTGTAAAAAAGAAATGATTTGGAGGTGAACTCATAAAATGAGCAGGTGTAGATAACTGTAGTATAAATATGATTTAGGGTGAACTCATAAAATGAGCGGGTGCAAATAGCTGTAGTAAAAAAATAATTTAGGGGTGAACTCATAAAATGAGCGGGTGTAGATAATCGTTGTAAAAAAATGATTTGGTGGTGAACTCATAAAATGAGCGGGTGCAGACAACTGTAGTAAAAAATGATTTGGGGTGAACTCTTAAAATGAGCGAGTACAATAACTGTAGTAAAAATATAATTTGGGGGTGAACTCATTAAATTAGCAGGTGCATGTAAAATATAAATAAAAAATTAAAATTAGGGGGTACGGTGCATACAAGTGTACGCAAGTGTTACCCTTTAAAAAAAAGTAGAAAATTATAAAATTAAATTGATTTCTTCCTGTAAATATGAAGACAAATACTTGTGTGTACTAGTTACATGTATGTAATTGGTCAATTTTCTAAATGAGTGAATGTTTACCCATTGAATTGGAATAAATACTATATAATATTAGTTCAAATATAGTATAGTATTAGTTTAAATATAGTATAATATTAACTCAAATATTATATAATATTAATTCAAATATCAAATAAGAATAAGTTACATGTATATAAGTCGTACAAACCCATTAATATAAGTCAAAGACTTGCGTATTAGACCGTTTATAAATTAAAATAAAATAATACGGGGTATTATTTTAAAGTGTGGAAACATTATCCCGAAATTATACCGTCTCACGCAATAATTACTATAAATATAAAAACATAATCATAGGGGAAAAAACGCATTGTCTAATTCATTTCAAAAAATAAAATAAAAATGATTGAAAACTAGAAAAAAAAAAAAAATCACGTATGTGTTCCGCCTAAACATATTGAACAACATGATTGATTAATATTCCCTCCGTACCACAACTGTTTGCACACTTATCTTATTTGTTCGTTCCACAATTGTTTACACACCTTAAAAATGAAACTCCTCCATAAATTTCATCCTCACAAAATTCACATATTTACATAAAATGTCATTATTTTTACACTTATTTCAACTACTCTCCTTACTTTATTCATATAACTTTATAAAATTATTCCTACTCCACTCATTACACATTTTTCTTAATAAATGTGCCCACTTTATGGAGCAAACACTTTTGGGACGGAGGGAGTACGATTTTTTTTATCACTTATCGTATTTTACTTTATATATATAAATATATTATTATTTTTATTGAATTATTGATACATGTTAGACGTGAAATATAATTTACGTTGATGTTTATTCACAATCCACGTATCATATATTCATAATATCCAATACTATCAGGGGTGATATCGTGCAAATGAAAATATAAGAAACTGATTCAAAAGAATTTGAAAGTTCATCAAATTAAGTTACTCACTCCACCATCTAAATTTTGTATGTAAAAACATAATATTCACACTCCATAAATAAAAAAATTTATTCCCCTAATACATTAATACATCATTCATTTTTTTACTTTACCTAGTACTCCCTCCGTCCTACTATAAGTTTCCCACTTTCCTTTTTTGGATGTCCTACAATAAGTTTCTCATTCCATTTTTGGCAAATTATTTTCTCTCTCCCAATCACATCACTTATACTTTATCTATTATTTTATTATACTTCATCTCATACTAATTTAATATTTTCTCTCTCACCATCACATCACTTGTACTACATCTATTATTTTATCATATTCCTTAATCTAAACACCCAAAAGAAGTGGGAAACTTACTCCGGGACGGAGGGAGTATTATTTTATGTATATAAATCAATACTGTTTAAAACTCGTAAACAAAATTATACTACGTACAAAATGTAAACTGAGTAATTTTTTTTCTAAAAGTCTAACGTAGTTTATCTATTTATTTATACTCTAATATAGAAAAGTAACACTAGTAATTTTCGGAAATGCAAATACTGGAGTAGATTTTATTATACTTCCTACGTCTATATAAAATGTACAATATTTATTTATTAATTTTAATTGTCCACTTAAAATATATCTGTTCTTTTTAAAAATATACTATATATATATATATATATATTCACTATCACACTTATTTTATCAATATAAACGCCTACTAATACTATGCATTGTAATTCGGTGAGAAACAAAATTAGAAAGTATGTAAGGCTGTGTTTGGATGAGTGGATTGGATTTGATGGGTATTTCAAATGAAAGGATTTAAAAATAGATGAATTTTAAGACATGGTTTTAGTGAGGATTTAAAATTCTTCCAAGCTGTGTTTGGATGAGTGAATTTGATTTGAGAAGGTATTTCAAATGAAAGAATTTAAAAATAGATGGATTTCAAATGACATGGGTTTTAGAGAGGATTTAAAATTCTCTCAATTTTAAACTAAAAAGTGTGTGAACACAAATCTAAGTATTTAAAATTCATTCATAATTCAAACAAGTGAAGTGAATTTGGATTATGGATTTAAAATTCATGGACCAAATCCCTCCATCCAAATGGAGCCTCAATTTTAAATAAAAAAAGATGCTAAGTATTTAAAATCCATTCATTTACTTTTTAATCCAAGATTATAGATTTAAAATCCATAACTAAATCATTTATGTCAAGCACAACCTAATAGTAATAGAAATTGAATCTCCACATATAAAATAAAAGTGGGAATTTCAAGGGCAATTTTGTACCTCTTTCGTCTCATATGTACCGCAATTTTGTACCCCTTTCGTCTCATATGTACCTGCATACTTTTTTAGACGTCTTAAATGAATTTGCACACACAAAAATTAGTAAAACCTCCATAAATTTTACCCAATTACTCTTTGTTTTTACATTGGGGGATCAATTCCATTAATCCATTATCTTCTTACGGAGATCTCATTTAAATCAGAGTTTTACTTTTTATATTGACTGACTCTTTAAAAATTGTTTGCACCTCACAGATTTTGAACTTGATATTTAGAGAGAAACACAGCCCCTAAATTATAAACCTAAATCATAGGTCAAGTTACTTTACTTTACATTATAATTATATAGTTTTTAAAATTACTTTCTCAAAATTTAAATTATATTTTGTATGACTTAAAAGTGAGTGCAAGTTGTACATGGAGGCAATATCTGATATTTTTGTAGTCCAGCAGATGTCTCCAATCTCCAGGGTACGGACAAGTGCAGTTGTATTGTTATTGTTTTTTACTCCCCCCACAATAATATTTATTTACGGAATAACCATGCCTAGATCCGTAATTCTCGGAAGCCCCTCATGTTTTTTTTACTTTTACGCAAAATATCACCCTCGTGGTAAATACTCTCTTATAACTGAAATTATTATTCCAAACATTGCAAAATAACATGCTACAACGTAAAATACACTATGCCCAACCGTTTGAGTTACATCAACTAAATACATATTTTTCGCGTATTTTATTTTTATTGTTGATCCTACCCATTTTTTAAAATGAACTCAATTTCTTATAAGGAATTGAGTCTACAAGAGACCTACTCTTTTTATTAAGGGTCATTTTAACATTTTTCAACAAATTAAGATACTCTCACCCGTTTTTTTTTTTTTAAATATTATAATAAATAGAATTTTAAGATATAATTTTATAAAAAAATAAATAAGTGAGTTGACTTGTTTGTACGTATGGACCCTAAAAATAATAACATTAAATGTAATATTGTAGATATTGTACGGGTGGAATTTCTAAATGATCGAAAAAGTAGATGTGAAAGGTTCTTTGGGACGGAGGGAGTATTAAATTATGGACAATTTTACCCTTCATTGATGATAAATAATTTTAATATTAAATTTTTGTTTAGTAACCAATGTGATCAATAATGTAGGTGATATTCACATATATACAATAATTATGGATTTTTCATGATTTATGTTATACTATATTCATTTCGGTAAAATTGTCAAAATTAAAGAAAAAAATATAGAATGACATTTATTTTAAAAATATTTAAAAAAGCAAAGTCACACTTAGGGGAATGTATTCAATTGAGATTCTATTGGATTTTTTTGGACTTTAAAAAGTACGTGAATTTATAAATTCCATAGAGTTCATATATAGTTTGACTGACTTTTTTTATTGATTTATATGAATTTTGATAGACTTGACATGATTGTGAAATATATATTTTTTAAGGTAAAGTCTAGTATGCACTCGAGTGCATGCTGTGCACCTTAGGCCATGTTGCACTTTTCAATTTTATTGACTTACACTTTTTGGTAAATGGTGTTGCACTTTTCAATTATTACTAAAAATATTATTATACAGTTTAATAATTAAAAAGTGCAACCCCATTTACCAAAAAGTGTAAGTCAGTAAACTGAAAAGTGCAACATGGACTAGGGTGCACAATATGCACTCGAGTCCATAGCAGACCAACCCATTTTTTAATTAATTTACATATATTTTCATAAATTTCTGCGCTGAAACTATTAGTGCGAACAATATTTTTTAATTAATATTATATATATATATATAATATTTTATCAATAATATATATATATATATTCACAAGATATTATTTTATCAATATATATATTATTAATTTATATATAAATAAAGTTTATATATATATATATATATATATATATTAATTCGGGAATATTCGCGGATCTCATCCGACTCATTCTCAATACGTGGCGAATTCGACTTAACCCAAAACTCATGGGGTGGGACGGGTACCCGCGAGTCGGGTCAATATTGTCATCCTTATTTCTGAACTTTCATCTTCATAGTTCTCTAAGAGAATACGTTGAAATCTCTTATTTTTAGAAAATATTTTGGATGTCAAAGTCTTGTATGTACTCAAGTACACGGTATACTTGAGTAGATTTTGACTAGTCAAATGTTGACCGTTGACCGGTCAACGGTCAAACTTTGACTTTTTTTTAAAATTTATTTTTTCGTTTTTTTTTTTGTTTTTTTTTTTTAAAAAGTGTATGTTATTATAACTAAAAAGTGTATCTTTGTTTTTTTAATTAAAAGTGTATTTTACTATATTGAAAAGTGCAGCATTGTTTTTAATGAAAAATGTATGTTATTATAACTGAAAAGTGTATGACCTATTAATGAAAAGTATAAGTTATATATTAATGAAAAGTGTATGATATTATAACTGCAAAGTGTATGATATTATAACTGAAAAGTGTATGCTAATGATGGTTATTTGTACTTGCACTTTCATAATCTAGAAAAATTGGTGCTAATTTTTTAAAAAAAAATTATTATTAATTTTACACGTTTTATTATTTTTTACTTACACTTTTGTTATTATTAATGATATTATTAGTACTTGCACTTTTTAAATTGACATTTTGGTTATTAGTACTTGTACTTTTATAATCTAGATAAACGGTTCCTAATTTTTTAAAAAAATTGTTATGAATTTCACACATTTTATTATTTAATCTTACACTTTTATGACTATCAATATACACCTTTTGGTTATTAGTTTTGCACTTTTATAATATATATAAACGAGTGCTAAAATATTTATTAGGTGCGGAAAAAAAAAAACAGGTGACAAAATAAAATTAAATTCAAAATTTGATGTAGGTGGGATTCAAATACGTGACCTTGTGGTAAAAAATTCAGGAGGTGACCACTAGGCTGTAACGGCTACTAGATGAATATGCGTGCAATATTCTATTTATGCGCATGTGATCGGTACGCATATTCTATTTATGCGCATGTGATCGGTTTGTAAGTGGACTCAAGTACACCGTGTACTTGAGAACACAACAGCCCTACCCATTTTGGATAGTGTAATTTATTTATATTTTTTGGACAAAATCCAACAAAATTCATAGAGTATTAAAATCCATAGATTCTTGAATATCTAAAGATTTTTAAAGACTTTTTAAAATTCGTATTGAATACCTTAGGATTTTTAAAGACTTTTAAAAATTCGAATTGAATACCCCCAAACTTTAAAGGGCCGCACTTATGTGCAATATTTCACGTGAAATATTAGTATATTTAAGGAAGGGTCAAAATTCGCGGATTTGTAGCAGGTTTGACCGGTCAAACGAATATTTCCTTAAAAATCGCGCAAAAGTCGCGCGCAGGAGACTAACAGAATAACGGGTTTCAGGTCGGTGTTACTATAAGGGTAATTATATGTTACTACAAGACCAAATATGTGTTACTGTAAGTACAAATAACACATAAATTATCTTTTCACAGGAAATATTAATACAAATTAATTTAAGGAACGATAAAATAGAAAATTTTGTTCTTAATCCGTGTTACTATAAATACAATTATATGTTACTGTACGGATAAATACGTGTTACTGTAAGGACAAGTAACACATAATTGACTTTTGAGTAACACATATTTGACCTTAAAGTAACACAGAAAAATGTGTTACTATATAAACACAAGTGTATTACTTTATAGAGAAAGATGTGTTACTGTATAAATAAAACGTCATTATTGAGAGGGAATGAGATATCCACATTAAAGAAGACGAAGAACAATAATTGAAAATACGAAAAACAGAATCATGTTGAATGGTTTATCAATCCCTACAATTACAAAGACATAATTATCCGTGTGGTATTATTGTTGATTTTTTCCCATTCAGTAATTCATTCAAAAAAATAAATAATGATTTCTCCCCTTATTTCGTGATTAACAGATCAGAAATCTGAACAGTAGAAATCTGAACAATAGTATTAATAGCGATTGAATTTTATGAGTTTTTTTTTTTAATGGAAGTTGAGCACTGAAGAAGAAGAGGCAGACGCGCAGAGGAGATAAGAAGTCACGCTGAAGAAGAGGCTGAAGAAAAGGGAGACGCGCAGAAGAGAAGAGGAGTAGAGAAGAAGTCACGCTGAAGAAAAGGTTGAAGAAGAGGATGACTGGTAACCTGATAAAAACATAAGAATTAGTCAAATTGTACCATAACACTATCGTGAAATATTGTATATAAGTTTTTGGCAACTTTAAAAGTTCAAAAAAATCCTACAGAATCCACCAATACATCCCCTTTAATTAAGAATTAAGAATGGAGGGAGTAATAAATATCACCAAAATTCATTTGTGGCCATAATAAATCCTTTTTTTAAATAAAATACTACAGAAGCATGTAATAGAGATTAGGAATAAAATTTATAATTCTTCAAAGAGTCACTGCCTACAAGAACTTGCCTTCTTTTCAAATGTACAGATAGAGAAGAAGAATTTATTTATTTTTATAAATCGTATCATAACTTTTATTATGGAATAATCAAACATTCTTTGTATATAGGACATATATTATTATATTTACCTTTTGTATCTATCTCTTCCTAAATTTATGTAATTAGGTTACAATGTAATTACTCCTATAAATACAAGTCATTCCCCACTCACCAATTCAACGGTGATCATATCTCATTGTTCACATGGTATCAGCCTAAACACTGCACCTAAAACCCTAACCCTAATTCTCTCCCTCTCTCTTTCTGCCGCCGCCGCCTTACTTTTTCGAGTTTGTCCCCCTCGACTACCTCTCTTCAATGGCAGAATCATCCATTCCAACAAATGTTTTCATTCATATGGTCACGGTAAAACTCTCTTCTTCCAACTATCTCCTATGGAAGAAGCAGGTTGTTCCGATGCTCACTTGTGCCGATCTTCTTGATTTTGTGGATGGCTAGTCCGCCCCCCCTGCCACTACTCACACTACCTTTGCTGCCTGGAAATCGAAGGATCAGAAGGTCCTTGCTCTTCTTCTCTCCTCCCTCACTGAAGAAACTCTGGTCGAGGTCGTTCAATGTGACACGGCCCGCGATACTTGGCTTGCCCTGGAGGATGCCTTCAGCCACTCCTCCCAGTTACGCATCACTCAGCTTCGTGAGGAGTTCCTTCTCCTCAAGCGTGATTCATTTCATGTTGCCGATTATGGTCGTCTTTTTAAAGCGTTATGCGACCAACTGGCCGCTATTGGTAAGCCAGTCGACAAATCTGACATGTCGCACTGGTTTCTACGGGACCTTGGCCCCAAATTCAGTGGATTTGCCGACACCAGAATGGCCCTCTCGCCTGTCCCAGCTTTCCGTGACTTACTGCATTAGGCTATTACCTTTGAGATCATGAATAAGCCTGATCCAGTTGAGCCTGCTCCAGCCGCGTTCTTTGCTCGCCCGAATCCACGCGATCATGCTGGTGGTCGCCCTTCTGGGCCTCTTCGTGGTGGTCGCCCCGATTTTTTTGGTGTTCGCGGAGGGCGTAAACCCTTCGTCCCCCGCTGTCAAATCTGCCGCGGCGAGCACTATGCCAACAAATGCCCTCAACGTTTTGTTCGCGGCCCAACTCCTCGCCAGCCTGCTCGCCCATCTGCCCATCTGTCCGAGGACTCATCCGCCAACCTTGCTCAGACTTTTCACTCGGCCTGCTCCGTCTCCTCGCCGACCTCCTCGGATTGGTATGTTGATTCAGGAGCCTCGGCCCACATGACTCCCAGTACCTCGCACCTGGACTCCTCGGCCCCTTATTCTGGTAATGGTGAGGTTATTATTGGTAATGGCAATTCCTTACAAATTTCTCATGTTGGTTTGCACTCACTTTCTAAGGATATTGGCCTTCTAGATGTTGTCGTTGTACCTCACATCACCAAGAACCTTTTATCCATTAGCAAGCTCACATCTGACTTTCCGGTTGATGTTTGCTTCTCTGACAAAACATTTGTTGTTCAGAATCGGGCTACCAAGGAGGTGGTGGCTCAGGGCCGATGTGAGCAGGGGTTGTACGTGTTGGAACGGGTGCTCCCAGCTTTGGTCGCTGCTTTGAAAAAGCCTGGTGTCGTTCATGCTTCTTTTGATTTATGGCATTCCCGTTTGGGTCATGTACCTTTTGACATTATTAAAGATTTAAATAGATTAGGGCATCTATATGTTAGTTCAATTTTACCAAATCCGAAAACTTGCACCCCTTGCCAATTGGCCAAGAGTAAACGATTATCATTCACTATAAATGAAAAACGTGCATCTGCAGTTCTTGATTTAGTACATTGCGACCTTTGGGGTCCTGCTCCTACTACTGCTACTTCTGGTTTTCGTTATTATGTTGTGTTCGTGGATGATTTTTCTCGTTTTTCTTGGTTATATCCTCTCCGAGCAAAATCAAATTTCTTCGCAACCTTGGTCGCCTTTCACAAGTATGTGTGCAATCAATTCTCCTCGACCATCAAAGTTTTTCAGAGTGATGGTGGTACAGAGTTTGTCAACAAAGTTGTTCGTAGCTTTATGGCCGAGCACGGCATAGAGCATCGTATGTCATGCCCCTACACCCCTCAGCAGAATGGTCGCGCTGAGCGAAAACATCGACACATCACTGAAACTGGGCTCTCTATGTTGTTTCATGCTCGCGCCCCGTCAGAATTTTGGTTTGATGCCTTTGCCACTGCTGTTCATCTCATCAACCGACTTCCGTCGTCAGTTTTGGGCGGCCTATCACCATTTCAGGTCTTATTTGGCACTGTGCCCATTTATGGAAATCTTAAGACATTTGGTTGCCGAGTATTCCCTTATCTTTGAGACTATGCCTCGAGAAAACTTTCTCCTCGCAGTCGACCATGTATCTTCTTGGGATACAGTAGCCAACATAAGGGTTTTCGGTGCCTTGATCCTGGTTCTTCAAAAACTTTTATTACTCGCAATGCCATATTTGATGAAGAGTGCTTCCCTTTTTCAGGAACTGCTCGGCCCATGCCGACCAGTGAGGTGGTCTCATCCTTTCTGGATGCGGAGTCTGACTCCTCACCTGATCCCTCGCCAAGGCCTGTTCCTCCCTCTGCGACCATCCCTTGCTCGGCATGCTCTTCTGACCCTGGCGAGGAACTCCATCCTTTGCCAGCCCCTGTTGCGGGGCCACCTGCCTCCCCTGAACCGGCCGAGCAGCCGCAGCTGACCATTGACCCCCCAGCACGGCAACCACGGTCCACGCTCCAAATGATCACGCGAGCAAAATCTGGGATTTTTAAACCTAAGTATCCTCTGAACTTGGCCTCCACTGCCTTGATTAGTGCCCTCACTGCCTCCTCAGAACCCCGTGGTTTCAAATCGGCCGCCAAGTCTCCTGAATGGTTGGCTGCCATGCAGGAGGAAATCGATGCTATGCGAGTTAACAAAACTTGGGATCTTGTTCCTCGCCCCCGGAATACGAACATTGTTAGTTCAAAATGGGTTTTTCGAACCAAGTACAAGTCTGATGGTTCAATTGAGCGGCACAAAGCCAGACTGGTCGCTCAAGGCTTTACCCAAATCTCTGGCACAGATTTTCTCACACATTCAGTCCCGTTGTTAAGGCGACCACTGTTCGGGTTATCTTGGCTCTCTCTGTTCGCTTCAACTGGTCCCTCTATCAGCTCGATGTCAATAATGCCTTTCTCAATGGCTATCTCCAGAAACCTGTTTTTATGGCTCAACCCCCTGGTTTTGTCGATCCTCGGCTCCCTGATCATGTCTACAAATTGAAAAAGGCATTATATGGTCTCCGCCAAGCTCCCTTAGCTTGGTTCCAGCGGTTCAGCTCCTTCTTGCTCGGCATAGGCTTCAAGGAGTGCAAATCTGACTCCTCGCTGTTCTACCTATTTCAAGGATCCTCGGTTGTCTACCTCCTCTTGTACGTCGATGATATTATTGTCACTGGCAACGACTCGTCTACACTAGCTCGTTTCATTGCTCGGGCGAACAAGGAGTTCGCCCTCAAGGACCTTGGTCGCCTCAACTATTTTCTGGGTTTGGAAATCTCTTACACCTCTTCTGGGCTGTTCGTCGGGCAGTCCAAATATGCTCGCGAAATTCTTGAGCGAGCAGATCTTCAAGATTCCAAGCCCATTGCCACCCCTTTGGCCGCGGGTGAGACCCTGGTCAGCACTGGTGATCCATTCTCGGATCCGACCCTTTATCGCTCTTTGGTAGGCGCCCTTCAGTATCTCACCATCACTCGACCTGATCTATCCTTCTCGGTAAATCATGTCAGTCAGTTTCTCCAGGCGCCGACCAACGACCACTTCTCGGCCGTGAAGAGGATTCTTCGCTATGTCAAACACACTATCAACTATGGCCTCTCCTTCACTCGTCGCCCAAACTCTTCTGTGGTCGCCTACTCAGATGCCGACTGGGCTCGATGCGTGGAAACTCGTCGTTCTACCTATGGTTATTCAGTCTTCCTAAGTGGGAATCTGGTCTCTTGGAGTGCAAAGAAACAGCCCACAGTAGCTCGCTCCAGTTGTGAATCGGAGTATCGTGCCTTAGCCAACGCAGCTGCCGAGGTCGTTTGGCTCACTTCATTGCTCCGCGAGCTCCGTGTTCCTCTGCCTGCTCGCCCTATTCTCCTCTCCGACAACAATAGTGCCCTCTTTCTGAGCTAGAATCCAGTGGCTCACAAGCGGGCCAAACACATTGACATCGACTGTCACTTTGTTCGCGAGCTCGTCACCTCCGGAAAGCTGTCCACGCAGCTTGTCCCCACGCATCTCCAGCTCGCCGACATCTTCACAAAAAGCCTTCCTCGCCCGACGTTTGAGTTCCTTCGATCCAAACTCTGCGTTTTCCCTCATCCCACGCATTGCTTGACGGGGGATATTAAGGAATAGTCAAACATTCCTTGTATATAGGACATATATTGTTGTATTTACCTTTTGTATTTATCTCTTCCTAAATTTATGTAATTAGGTTACAATGTAATTACTCCTATAAATACAAGTCATTCCCCACTCACCAATTCAACAGTGATCATATCTCATTATTCACAACTTTTATTAATCTGAGATCACTATAAATTATATTAAGACACAATTTTGCACTAATATAATTATCAATAGTTATTGATTCATGTTGCGCCCAATAATATTTTTTTTAATTATTAAAAGTGCAATACGATGTTAATATAGACTTTTTCCGTTCCATTTATTTGGCATAATACACGAAAATGGCAAAGAACTTTCTACATCCTCACACTTGGATTGGAACAAAAGTATTTTCATGGATTAGAGAGTTGGTTCACGAGTTGAACTAGAATTGTAAAATAGGAGCTTTCTTTCTTGTAAAAAAAAAAAAAAAGTTGCCCTAAATATATAAGGGTCTCATTTTCTTACTTTTCCATCATAGCTTTAATTATTTTCGTTTTGGGTTGCACTCTTGTGTACTAGTTACATGTATGTAACTGGATCCAATAACCTATTACAAAAAACATATGACTCATTTACTATATCCAATCCAATAACCCATTACAAATAACACATTACTCATTTACTATATTCAATCCAATAATTCATTACAAATAACACATGACCCATTTTTTATATCA
This sequence comes from Galeopsis tetrahit, assembly GCA_963675135.1. Taxonomy (NCBI): domain Eukaryota; kingdom Viridiplantae; phylum Streptophyta; class Magnoliopsida; order Lamiales; family Lamiaceae; genus Galeopsis; species Galeopsis tetrahit. Next base: position 35,596,477 of record OY776127.1, read on the forward strand.
ATTTAGCACATAGATTTTTTCATGGGCCTTTATTTTACTTCAATTAATTTTTTTTTTAAATTTTATCATTAAAAAATAATACTCCATTAGTTTTTTAAAATTTTTTTATTTTTATTTTACTACAATTGATATTTATATTTCTCTTTTTAATAGGAGTATTATTTTTTAAATTTATTTTTCTTTCTATTTATCTTTGTGTTTCAAATAATAATTTTTTTCACGTACTTTCTTTTTCTTTTTATGTCACAAATAATTATGCTAAAATTTTAAAGTCTAATAAGAAAATTTTAAAAATAATATTAATTGTTATTTTAAATATTAAATAGTATAATAATAATTTGTTTTAAAAAATAAAACTCTCATCTCTCTTAGATGCGTTCAATTCTATTGGTACTATTTTACTTTAATTAATTGGTGTATAATTTTCATCTTATCCTTTCAAAATTTTACTTCATACTTTACAAATTTTAATTCGTTTTACATTGTTTAATTATTTTTTTCATTCGAACTTTCATTTTTTAATCACTTTATTTTAGTTTTTTATGAATATAATATTTAGTTTATTAGAGTTATGATAACAGTTGATAAGTATTATGGTATATTATTAGTTAATATGCAGTACTGTACGTATTAGTTCATATACAATATAATATTAGTTTATATTGGTACAAGTTCTAATGTTTTCGAGTTTCGAGTTCACATACTTTATGGTACTAGTTCAAATATAGTATAGTATTAGTTCACATATTGTATAGTATTAGTTCACATGCTCTATGATACTAGTTCAAATATAGTATAGTATTAATTCACATATTGTATAATATTAGTTCATATATTAAATAATATTTTTATACCCACATTAATCTCTAGTACTATACAACATATTAACTAGTACTACACCATAGGCGTACTAATACTATATCGTATTTAAACTAATATTATATTTAACAAAAAATACATAACTTAACACATTAATAATTCCAGGCATACCATGCAAATTAATACATCAATATTAAAAGATTGATATTAACTAACTAGCAAGAAGAACAAAAGTGAGAATGAATCACACTGAACACACAATTCAATTAATAGATACGATCACACCCAATAAATATATGAATGCATCAACACGGCGATGACCACAAAGAAAATAATAAAGCTGATGCAATATTATGTTGGTTTCTTCCCCAATTCTCCCCTCATTTAAGTTTCTAAATATAAATTTTATTTTTCAATTAGATTATGTTATTAATTAGTCTTAAAAAATAATCTACAACTTTAAAAAACTTGTAACAAACCAGATATCATTGTAGAAATAATGAAGACATAACAAAATAATCTTAGTTATTATAAATCAGATTAAAGCTAGAAAGTGAGCATGTCATATTCTTACATTTATACCCAAATTTAAAAAAAAATTGAATTTTTTTAGTTTAGTTTTTTTTTTCGATTATTTTTTGTATTTTTTTCCTAAATTTTGGTCATTTAAAAAAAAAAAAAACTGAAAAATTTTATTTTATAATTTTATTTTTGAGTTTCATATTTTTTTTATATTCGTTATTTTTTTATATTTATTTTTTGAAAGTAAAAAAGAAAAATAATATTTGACTTCGTGGTGATTCATTGGTGACTCGATAGTCGGTGTATAATTTTAATTTTAATGAGTTGTATTTTAAGTTAATTGATAAAATGGTAATATATTATTTTACATATTTTTTTCTTGTAAAAAAATTGGGGGTGAAATTAATAAAAAAGAGGGCAAATAACTAATAACACATGTAAAAAATTGAATTTAGTTACATGTATCATGTATGTAACTTGTACACATACCTAAAAGAAGAGAGTGTGGACTTAATAAAAAAAATAGGGTAAATAAAAAATTTGATCCAGTTACATGTATGTAACTGATACACATAAGTATTTGTCCTTCGTTTTACTTATGTCAAGATAAGATTTTCATGACTCTATTTATAAATTCAAGAGAGATTAAAACAGATTTCTTGGAGACTCTCGATTCACAAAATAATATCGCTCATAATTCAAATAGCTAGATTGCCATCATTATATTTTATTTTGGGGTATAAATTTTTGGTAAAGTCTAGTATTCTCTCGAGTGCATGTTGTGCACCCTAGTTTATGTGCACTTTTTAGTTTACTGACTTACACTTTTTGGTAAATGGTGTTGCACTTTTCAATTATTACTAAAAATATTATTATACAGTTTAATAATTGAAAAGTGCAACATCATTTACCAAAAAGTGTAAGTCAGTAAACTGAAAAGTGCAACATGGACTAGGGTGCACAACATGCACTCGAGTCCATAGCAGACCAACCTAAATTTTTTTTCAAATCATTTCTCAAAATTTTAATAATTTACTTTCTACCAAACCCTTGATTAATTTCTTTGATATTCTACATAAAACTTTGAAGACTATTATTACTACTTGTTGGCAAATTTGTATTATGTTTTGATGATTATGCTAAAATAATTTGTAAAAGAGATTGACAAATTTGTATTATGTTAAACACTTTGTAAGAGAGATTAAGATGAATTTTAGCTCAACTGTTCTAATATATGACTTTGCTTCCCTCAATTGATCAGTTGAACAACATAATTAGACCAACTTTGTACGCATATGCACAAGAAGAAGATAAATTAAGTCAATGTATTGAAGACTAGAAAGGTTCAATAAATCTAAGATCAAACTGATTGAGATTCATCTTGTAAATCAAATGTCTTCTCAGTTGTTCTGATAATAATTTTCTTTGAAAGGTTTAAGGATTGCGGTTGTTTTTCAACTAGGGTGAGATATCCTTTATAATGAAGAACTGTATAAAGATAGGATATCTCTCTAAACTTTGATTGATATACAATGAGTTTAGCTTAGATGGAACTGAAGTGTTCTGGAAACTAAGAATGATGTATTCTTGTAATTATTAATTAGATTTTTAATGAGATTTTTAGATTTTTAATGGGATTTTTAGAATTTGTTAATTATTAATTTTAAAATATCAAACTTAAAGGATGTAAATTGAACTATTTGGTCGGAATCTCAATTCATTCCACACATGCGAGTCGCATGTTCACATTTTCTGTGAGTCTGATTTTTTTTGGCTAAATGGATGTAAATTGAACAAAAAATGATGTAAATTAAAAAAATAAAAATTTAAAGTATATAAGTTGGATTAGACTAGACATAAGTTACATGGCGTAAAATAATTTTTTTTGGAAAAACTGTGTGCTGCATAGTATTTATCAAATTCCCAATTCATTAAAGTGAATGAGAGTGGATGCTATTACCCACGACGACGAGGGTAATTTCTTACGGTGAGGTCATCAGTTATTTCAGAACATTATATATCAAGTGAATGAGGGCAACGCCTTTTCTTGGATAAAGCATTGTGGTTTGGAGCGTGTAGAGGTTGAGGTGGATGCTAAAGTGAATGCGGATGCATTGAACTTAGAAGAGACATAATTTTCAATTTTTTGAAATTTTATTTTGAAATGTAAGAGAATTTTACTTTCTATTTCATTTTCTACCGTGAAAATATATCAACTGCGTGACCAATACTAAGGCACACAACCTGGCTAGAGTTGCTAGGAACATTAAAAGTCATCATGAATGGAATGTCGACCCTCTGACTCTTGTGGTGGGCATCCATACTGACATTTGCAGTTGTTAAATAAATTTCTTTAAAAAAATCGTCCCTAATTATACAACACAAATAATTGTGTGAAAATATTAAAGACAATATTTTATTTTATAGTAATAAAATTTATAGAAAAAAAATATTTGTGTTATTATTTTCTACTCCATTTATCCCATAATAATTTTTACATTTTTTTTTCGGAGCGTTCCATAATAACTTTACCAGCACTTTACACAAAAATGTCATTACTTTTGGTCCCGATAACTGATCATGGATATTCTAGAATAAATTTTACTTTCATAATATTCTATTTTATGATGTAATTTTACAAATCTATACATGTTTAAAAGATTATTTTTTAATTAATAGATTAAAATTAAAATATATTATAAATTTATTTCAATCCCGTGTAAAAGGCGGGTCTTACACTAGTGTTCAATATGGAAGAGTTCTCGCAACGATCTGATTTTTAATGAGAGGTCCTGCTCTACGGAAGAGATATCGGATAGTATTAAGTTTTGCTCTTGGAAGAGGTTAAAGACTCACAAATCAGGAATTTTTGGACACTCTTATAACGACCGAGAACGCAACGCGCCCAACGAATGTGTACTTCTAAAAAATATTAAATTTTATTGATGTAACGGAATTTGAATATCTCTAATACTCAAATTTAAATATTCTCCACCGTCCAGCAATTACTTTCACACTTTTATTTTTGAGATGTTGCACAATAATTTTTATCTCTTTAAAATGAAAAATCCTTTATAAACTTCACTCAATTTTACACAAATGAGATTACTTTTTCACTATTAATAAATAAAAATCTATCTCATTTCATTATTTTACAAAATTACCCAATTGCATAATTGATAGGAGTACTACTATTGTGTGAAAGTAGATATTGATGCGACAAGTAGGGGGTTAATAAGGACATTTATGGGAGATCCGGTAGGCGACAAAGTTGAGGTCGGCAAATGTCGGCCAGCAAGTCAGGGAGACAATCTCGCCTTTCGAAAATCCGTTTAAACCCTCCATATCATTTTCACTAAATACCGCTCAATTAATTTAATTAATTTAAATCTAAACCCCTCAATTATTTAATTATATTATTTTCCTCCCCCCAATATATTATTAATTCTAATATTCCTTCCCTTCCCTTCCCTTCCACTGTAAATTAATTAACCCCTCCTTCACTCTCCCCCCACCCCCACCCCCACCCCCACCTCTCATCTCCCTTCTTCGCTAAAATCTCCTGATCCAAATCCCTAAATTCTCTTCATTTTGTGGGGAGATTCGATATGAAGCCTCCTCATTGGATCATTTTCGTTTGATTCATTCATTCTGGTATGGACGTTTTCTTCATCCAAATTGCAATCTCAAACCATGTTCATACAATTTCATTAAATGCTGTATGTTTCGGGAAAATATCTCATGTCATGCGTCTAAATTTGGGATTATTTTAGCTCAAATTTCAATGCTGCCTCAACTTTCTCAAAATTCTGATTCATTTCAATGTTGATTTCCATATATATCGTTAGTTTGGCAAAAATGGAAAAGGGGGCAAATCTAGCTGATTCTTTTGTCTCTTTGTTAATTATGGCGTTGGATTTCTCAATTGGCATATTTTCTTCCATTCCGGGCTTCTAAATTGTTTTTTTTTTTTTTGGATTTCCAACATTTTCTTGTTGCAGATTTGGGTATTTCTTGATTGCGAATTGAGATTCACTTGTTTTTTTATTTGTTAGGGAGAAGGTTTTAATTTAAATCATTATTTTCCTTTTTTTGTATGGCTTTACTTGCTAATAATTGTTGGTTATCAATGAGTTTCTTCTTCTATTTAGTTGTTTTGACAAGTGTCATAATCACGTTGGTGCTATCTTGGACAATCAATTGGTTAAAGAAAGTTATAATTAATTTTGATAGGTTAAATTAATTGTTCGTTTTGCTTGGAATGATGAATATATTTCTTTACATTTCAGGTTCTTGCAGAGCTTATTTTTGTTTCCACTCCAAACATGGATATTTCCGAGATTGAGGAAAATTTGCTCTCCATTGGTGAGCCAAAGGTATGGACTGTAATAAAAGTCTAGATTTGATTGTTTGTGGATTTTCACTATTAGCAACTTTTATTTAGTTTCATTAACATGTCTGCACATCTATAATATACTCGAAATTTTAGTAGCACCTTTCTTTGTGCAGGAATTGTTATACTTTTGTGTTTTTAAGTTAAGATGAACTTTTAAATTTAATTACTTTTAATCTTTTCAGTTACATGGCGAGATGTGCAAAAGTCTATGTACTGTGTATGCGAAAGTTTTGACGATATTTCCAGACCTAGAAGGAGCTAGGCCAAGGAGCACATCAGGCATTCAAGCACTATGTGCTCTGCACATTGCACTTGAGAAGACCAAGAATATTCTTCAACACTGTGCAGAATGTAGTAAACTTTATTTGGTTAGTGCTCCTGGTTAAATTTTTTAATTTTTTTTAATGGAGTAATGAAATTCTCATCCGGAAAATCAGTAATGATATATATATATATATATATATATATATATATATATATATAGGTGCTGCGTGCTACCTCTTTATCACCCTTAACGTGTTGTAATTAAGTTTATTCCATGACTGTACTGAGGGGTAATTGTATCATTTACGAGCCTTTCATCAACTTTTTTTGGTTGTAACTATTTCATTCTCTTTTCAGTGTGTGTAATTATGTAACTGCAATTATACCTCATACTGACTTCATTCCTTTGATTTCATCAGGCTATAACTGGAGATTCTGTTGTAATGAAGTTTGAGAAGGCACGATCTGCCCTAGAAGATAGTTTAAATCGGGTTGAAGATATTGTTCCACAAACTATAGGTGTTCAGGTAATGGATTATGCTTTATTTTTATTTTTTGGTGTTTTTAGTTTGAAGTATGGGTTTGATGGCAGATAGGCTACTATTTTTAGAACAACTACACTATATTAGTATAACATTCTTCCTGGTGTCTGGGTTAAGGGACTACCTATTCCACGCATGCACTTAGAGATCAAAGCTTAATATGTTAAAGTGGTTCCAAAGGTTATTCTGATTTGACTAGTGCATCATTCCAGATTGCTGATATTCTAGTTGAACTTGGAAGAATTGAGTTTTCACTCGATCCCGTTGAGAAGCAAATTGGTGATGAGATCATTACCCTGCTACAACAAGGGAGAAACTTCAACAGTAGCTCCAATGACAACAACGAGCTCGAATCTTTTCACCAATCTGCTTCTAAATTGGGTATCACCTCTTCTAGAGCAGCACTTAGGGAGAGACGGGCTTTGAAGAAACTCATCGATAGAGCCCGGGCTGAGGAAGACAAAAGGAAAGAATCCATTGTTGCCTATCTTATGCATCTCATAAGGAAGTATTCAAAGTTGTTTAGGAGTGAGTTATCAGATGACAATGATTCACAAGGATCAACCCCTTGCTCTCCTACTATCCAAGGATCATTGGATGACACTACTGTTCTAGGACGCAATTGTGCATTCGATCGCCAGCTATCAAAACTCAGTTCATTCAATTTTAAGCCAAACTTTCGAAGATCAGGGCAGATGCCCGTCCCCCCAGAAGAGTTAAGGTGTCCAATATCACTACAACTTATGTATGACCCAGTAATTATAGCATCTGGGCAAACATACGAACGAGTTTGTATAGAAAAATGGTTTAGTGATGGCCATAATACTTGCCCTAAAACTCAGCAGCAACTTCCTCATCTTTCTTTGACTCCCAATTATTGTGTTAAAGGTTTGGTTGGTAGTTGGTGTGAACAGTATGGTATTCCTGTTCCTGATGGACCGCCTGAATCCCTTGATCTCAATTACTGGAGGCTAGTTTTGTCAGAAAGTGATTCGACAAATTCAAAGTCGTTAGAAAGTATTGGTTCTTGTAAGTTTAAGGGTGTTAAGGTGGTTCCTTTGAATGATAGTGGGATTATTGAGGAGGCTGAAGGAAACGAAGAGGAAGATGTTTCTGCACTCGAGGATGAGTGTGAAGATGATGCCATTGAAAAACACGAGGATTATTTGAGAATTTTAGAGGAGGATGATTTGATGAAGAAATGCAAAGTGGTGGAACAAATAAGGCACTTGCTAAAAGATGATGAAGAAGCTAGGATTTATATGGGTGCTAATGGTTTTGTTGAAGCATTGCTTCGGTTTTTGGAATCTGCTGTTTCAGCCAGGAATGGGATGGCTCAAGAGATTGGAGCAATGGCTCTCTTCAACCTTGCTGTAAATAACAACAGGTATTCTATTTTCTATCATCTATACTCCCTCTGTCCCAATTCGATTGGCTCACTTTCCTTTTATATCTTTCCCAAAAGGGGTATAAATGCATATGAAAATTTCACGTTTTTTCAATTACTACATATGCTTCTAAAATTTGCTATTTGATACACAGACTGTTAAATATCATATGACTATTTTCCGGCAACTTATGATCACGCTACAACCAATTTTGTTTTAAATTACAATCACGGCCTTTTGTTATAGTTTCAATTTAATCAAAACTTTTCCTTTTGCAATTTCATACATTGCCACATCAGCATTACTTGCCAGAAAATAGTCATTGATATAACTGCAACAATTTGAAAGAGGCTGTGTATCATGCAAAATTTAAAAATCTATGCTGTAATAAAAAAAAAAAATATAGCACACTTCCTAGGCAGATAGTGCATTTATTCTCCATAGTCTATTGACAACTAATAAAATGTATCCATTTCCCCATTAATAATTCCATCTCCACTCCAATATTTGTAGTTTCTCATAAAATGTAGTAATTTGATTCTTGAGGATATTTTAGGAATATAGTTTCTCATATATTACATTTTCAATATCATTAATTACAATTTCCGAGTCTTTCCGAAAATAGGGCACCAGTGGGGTGTTTTGTAAGTTCTGCTCATGTTACTAAATATGGACCTCATTCACCATCTTAATCTAGTTGTTAGGTATCACATGTTGAATACTGTTATCTCTTTGCTTTGTTAGGTCATGCACATTTTTGCGTGTGTTTTTTTGACCACTCATAATATTAATTAAGACACAATGGATAAAAACTCTTCAAGTATCATGATTTTTTTTCTCGAGCTCCCTCGAGATAATCGACAGATTAAGTTACCTTAATGGTCCTATTAAAAAACGTAAATATCAATTTTTTTGTTTTTAAATTTTAATTATATACGAGTATTTTTCACAAGTCTTTTTAGGCACCCATCACAAGAAGTATTGATGTGCACAAAACATATCTGGAAGCTTCAATACTTGAAGAACTTTTTAAAACAAAAATTGATATTAACGGATCGGTTGTTGATGCTTTATTCCATCTATTTCACATTGACCCTATTGCCGTTTGCCGTTTGGAATTTACAATTCATTCACTATTTCCAAAAACTATCATTCTATAAGTATAATTTTTTTTGAAGGCAACCCAACCACTATCTTTTGAGTGCATATAAGTATATAACTGATTTTTTACGCTTCGTCTCACGCCTTCAATCCTCCTATTTTTTTTTTCAGAAACAAAGAATTGATGCTGGCATCAGGAGTACTCCCTATACTCCAGAACATGATTGCTGATACCGAATCTGTCATAGCAGCGACAGCACTTTACCTAAACCTCTCCTGTCTCGAGGAAGCCAAGCCCATTATAGGAACCTCCGAGGCCATCCCTTTCTTGATCTGGGTTCTTAAAAATGAGACAGATGTGCAATGCAAACTCGATGCCCTCCACGCCCTTTACAATGTCTCCAGTCAACCCACCAACATCCCTCACCTCCTCTCGGCTGGGGTCATCGATGCCCTCCAAACCCTCATTGCAAATCAAAGCAACCAAACTTGGACGGAGAAATCCATCGCCGTTTTAATATATCTAGCTTCAAGTAAAACTGCACGAGACGAGATTATAACTACCCCGGGGGTCGTCAGTGCACTGGCTACCGTTCTTGATGTAGGCGAGCCCGTTGAGCAAGAACAGGCGGCCGCGTGCCTTTTGATATTATGTAACGCGAATGATGTGTGCAGCCAAATGGTGCTTCAAGAAGGGGTAATACCGTCATTAGTCTCAATTTCGGTTAACGGAACGACGAGAGGGAAACAGAAAGCGCAAAAGCTTTTGATGTTGTTTCGGGAGCAGCGGCAGCGGGACCCGATACATCCGGCTTTGGAGAGCAGCGAGGCTGAGGCGGCTGGGCCCGTTGAAGATGCGAAGCCGTTGTCGAAATCGATGTCGAGGAGGAAAGTTGGTAAGGTTTTTAGTTTTTGGTGGAAGAGCAAGAGTTTTTCTGTATACCAATGTTAGGGTTATAGTGGGATGTATAAGTTATAAACGTAGAAGATCTCCATTACCATATTAGGTGTGAATAGTTTGTTGTAAATCCTTGGATTCAGTTCAGCTAATGTTATATCATGAATGATGGATTGATTCTATGTTGAAAAATATGCCTAAATTAGTAAATTCCAAACCCTTTCATATTTTACCATGTTATAATAATATACCATGCAAAGGTAGAATACTAGCTCCCTCACCCAACGGATAAAAGAAATTTGACATACTCATTCAATAACTTTGACACTAGACATGCTCAAAATGGTTACCCCTCAAGTCGGACAGATTAAAAACATTGGGTAAAATTTTAGCTCGTCATCCAACGGATAAAGTAAATTTGACATACCCATTCAGTGACTTTGGCATTAGACATACCATCAAGTCAGGTAGATTAGAAACATTGGGTAAAATGCTAGTTCGTCACCTAACGAATAAAGTAAATTTGACATACTCATTCAGTGACTTTGGCACTAGACATATCCAAAAGGGTTACCATCAAGTCGGGTAGATTAAAAACATTAGGTAAAATTCTAGCTCTTCACCCAAATGATAAAATAAATTCAACTTACCCATTCAGTACATTGGGTAAAATGCTAGCTCGTCACCCAACGAATACAGCAAATTTGACATACTCATTCAGTGACTTTGGCACTAGACATGCATGTCCAAAAGGGTTACCATCAAGTCGGGTACATTAGAAACATTGGGTAAAATTCTAGCTCCTCACCCAACAGATAAAATAAATTCGACGTATCCATTTAATGGACTCTAGACATATCTAAAAGGATTACCATCAAGTCGGGTGAATTCAATAACAGACATCTATCGACATTCCACAATTTCTTCTTGTCACTTATTTTACAATTAAATACAGCTGAAGACTTAAAAGATCAAATAACATCTTAAAGCATTTTATATGTAAATTACCAAGCATACATTTACAAGTACATAACTATCTCATTAAATATTAAAAAAAAAAAGATAAAATACAGGGGTGAATATGTAAACTCAGTGAGTCCCTAAATATGACTTTACTAAACTTGTTTCAACGAATAATTTACAAAGTGAATACGTAATTAATTAAGAAACTTCACATCCATTAGCTTTAATTATTGGTTTTATAAATCAAGATTTTTTCCCATACATCATTGACAAATACTGAAGAATTCGAATTTGACCGAAAAAGGGTTTGTCCAAAAGGAATAAAAATAATCATAATTGCAGCAGCTATACCAATAAAGTTTGGTAGTGTATATATTAGATAATCATGTATAGATTATATCATGTAAAAACGCACTCAATTGCATGCATTTCAACCTCGAAAGACATATAATTACATGAACTCAGATATTTCAACATATCCCCACAACGGAAACGAATAAAGAGAAAGTTAATGCCCCATGATAAATAAATAAGTTGAGAAAGAGATTGTTTACCCAAGAGTCCAAGACTAACCACGAAATAAATTTGGGTGATAAATATTTCTGGAAATTTTTGAGTGAAGAGGTGAGTTTTCTGTGGTTGATTTCTTAGAAAAATACACTTTATAAAAATAGTTGTTAACGAAATTTTGGGATCACAGTTTATCAAGTTTGAAAAGGTCTCCTGATTAAATTTTTTTTTTTTTTTTGAGAAGTCTGGGGAGAACGTTTCTGTGAAAAAAAACTTATAAAACAAATATTCATTATTATCTATGTATATCCACAAATATTTATAATTATATATATATATATATATATATATGCTGATTAAATGATAATAATAAATAACATCAAATTAGGAGTGTTAGGCTTCTCCTTTTAGGTTTATTCAATACAGAATTTAATACTGTACTTCTTAATTGTGAAAATATGAACTTCGTCATTCAAGAATTCTAGCACATGTATGAAAAACACTATGATTGTGTTTGAATAAGGGGACTTGATTTGAGAAAATATTTTAAATTAAAGGATTTAAAAATAAGTAGATTTCAATCTTACAATTTTAACTAACTTTTTAATTCAAACAAGTTGAGTAGATTTAAATTATAATTCGATTATTTTGTGAAATTTTATTTTTGAAAAGTGTTTTCAACATGCATGGATAATAATATACTCCCTCCTATTCAAAATATATGTCATCCTAAGCTCATGCACACATATTAAGAAAATAATTGACTTCTCATTTTACCCTTAATAAATGCTTGTAATTCTCATTTAAAAAAAAAAAAATCTATGTAAATAGTTATTGATCATAAAGATAAATTTGGAATAAATGCAATTAATTTGCATTGAAAAGTGCAAAACGACTTATATTTTACAAAGAAAACGAAAGGTCAAAACGACTTATATTTTAAATAGGACGGAGTACTTTTTAGCACTAATATCCCATCTTTGTGTTTGTATATTTATAGAGAAATTGGTGTATATTCGGTTTCAATTAAAATATACTCCCTCCATTTTCTTTATCTTGATTTAAGCCTTTTCCCTTTTGAATATAGTAATATAGCATAAATCATGAATAAACCTTAATTATTGTATACATGAATATCACCTACAATATTGGTCACATTCAATTTCTAAACATAAATTTAATATTAAAATTAGTTATCATTAATGAAGGGTAAAATTGTCCATGATTATATATCTTAATTTGTTGAAAATTGTTAAAATGACACTTAATTAAAAGTGGAGGGAGTATATTTTAAAATTTGTTAGATAATTATATTGAATACTGGTAGTTAGAGATTTAAGAACAAAATGCCCGTCTAGCTCAGTTGGTAGAGCGCAAGGCTCTTAACCTTGTGGTCGAGGGTTCGAGCCCCTCGGTGGGCGCGTTTTATATTTTTCGGATTTTTTATTTTTTTTTAAAAGTCTTCAAAATACATTTATAACCAACAACACTAATAAGACCCCCGTCAAAAAAAAAAAAAAAAAAACAACACTAATAAGACTACCGTTCTAAATACAACAAAAGTAAAGTAAAATTCTTGGTTGGGTACACGCGTGTACCATACCTACTAGGCTACTACTCATTTCAAATAAGACCACAATCAAAATTGTTGACTCAGAGGAGAGGAGGAAAAGAACATCTAATTTTTCTCTTTAAAAACCCAAACCACTCTTCCTCCTCCCCTGGTTTTCCTCTCGCCGGAAACACCTCCATCCACCAAACAGCCAAACTCCTCTTCATATAATGTAAATCGGTTATCAGTTGTCACTCCAGCACCGCCGATCACTTGTTCTCCCCTTTTATCCTCTTTTTCCCTCAAATCCCCCTTTGATAGTTAGATATATAGTATTAGGTAGATCTATTAAACTTTTCTTTTTATAAGAAGTAACACCACCATCGGATCGCCTCTCACCACCGCCGGACCACCGTCTAGGTTGGGCGGAGCTACATCATGGCTAAGAAGGGCTATAACTATGATCGGAGCTCATTTGTGTTAGTTTCAAGCCTGCAATTTCCCACTTTTCATCCTTGTATTTCTTCATTTTTTCAAATGGGTTGCAAAATACACATACCGGAGAGAGTGAGAGCTAAAAAGAGTATTAATTATTGTATTAGAGTAGCCTTTTAGAGTATATATAGTAATATAATTGTTTGATTGCACATATAGTAATCCATATTGTTCCTGATTTTGTGTGAAATAAATTAAATTGTTCAACTTTATTTCTAAACTATTGGCCATTATCCTTTTTTTTGTTTAATATTTTTATGTATATTGTCCGATTTTAGTTTAATGTATATTGTTTTGTCTGATTTTGTTGTTGTTGGCCAATTTGCTTGGTCTCGGTGTTATGCCCGTGGTGTTTCTAGTCGATTTTGGCTATGGAATTAGATGTATGAAATTATTTTTTTATTGTATAAGATAATATTATGGTATTATTGATTTTTGTTAATGGTATTACTGATTTATGTTAATGGTATTTGTTGGTCCCAAGTTGAGTTAAGATTGAGTAAGCTAAGAAACTCTAGAGGGGAGGGGTGAATAGACTTTCAAAAATCTTTCAAAATATTAGAGTTTTAATGCGGAAATGTGTTCTGAATAGTACTGTTCTTACTGAGTCAGATCAGTACTTCCAGTTTCAGTTTTATACTCAACTTTTATTCAGATCTTTACTTAGTAAATTCTACTGTTCTTGGTTAAACAACTATTAAACAAATACCAAACAGAAAAGTAAAGAACACAAAATTTTATAGTGGTTCGACCAAAAAGTCTACATCCACTCTCACAATCCCAGTTGTGATGTTTTATTAACTCTTCCTTGAGTTTCTTGTGGCTTAAAGTCCCAAGATTAAGACTGTGATCTTTTCGATTACACTTTCAAGTGTATCTTCGATCGACTAGTAATTTCACAAGTAACTAGCACACTTATTTTACAAAACACAAACTGTAAAATGAAAAGTAAACTTCTCTTGAGTAGCCTTTGATTCTTCTCTTCAGATTTGTGGCTCTTCTCAGATTTCTTGATCTCTTCAACTCTGTGAGTTCTTCAATGCTCTGTAGACTTAGATTGCTCTTGAATGCTTTATGATCAGTAAATGTTCAGTAGTCTTAGCAGTATGAGATCATACAGTATTTATAGAACTTAGTATGACAGTTAGCAGTTTGTGAACTAACTCTAACTAACTCTAAAACTGTTTTTGTAACTTCCTTTTTGTAACCGACTTTGTAACTTCCTTCAACTAATTCCAAGTCAGCATATCTTCAAATATATTCAGTTACGCCTTAAATAAGTTTTCCAAACTTATTCTTCAAACTTACTAACTCAGCACATTAAACTACTCTTCTTAGTTTTACTGTTCTTAGTCAGTCAGCACAGTTCTCCAAAACAGTTCTGCACTTCTCCAGAATATTTCTAAGCTTCTCTTCAACTCTTCAAAGTCTTCTTATTCTGAAGCAGTCTTCTGATCTTCTTCTAATCTAGTGTTCTAATTTACTGTTCTAAACTATTACAATGCTGAACACAATACAACTTTACAAATATAAAACCTATCTATACAACATCTGAACTTCATACAGATGAGTACATCTAAGTTGAAAGTGTGTGTGGGGTGGTATCTAGTGTTTAAGTAAAAAACAGAACAATGTTACACTGAATGTTGTGACAATTAGTGTAGCATTAACTCTAACAGAATGTGAATAAGTAAACACAGTACACAGCGGAAGTCTAAAACACTAAAACACAATACGAACACAATGGAATAATTTTTAACATAGATTTTATTAATAACAAAACCTATGCTAAGCCTTACGGCGAAAAGTAACTTAGTTCCTAAGTTTTACAAAAACGTCGTGTGAAATGTCTCAGCAATTACTTCAACATTCCACAAACGGAAACTACAATCGAGGCAGGTGCCTGAATCCGCAAACAGACTTAAGTGTAAAACACTGTCTAAAGAACTAATCTAATCTTGTGATTCACTCTCACTCGATTCAAGACTAGAACAAAGTACACTGGAAGGCGGTATCCCTCGGCGTACGTTAAAAGATACAACTACTGACCATAACTCCTAACTAGGGTTGAACGCTCAAGGAGGTGTTACTCGAATAGTGCATACTTTGAAATGAGAGGTTCTGGCGGTATTTATAGAGAAATACACAGCTTCTAGATCCTTCCATTATGAGATCCTATTTTTTAGGACCTCAACCTCCATGATCTTTCTAGATCATTCTGCCATCTTCCAGGTCGTTCTACAATACTCCAAAGCCTTCTAGCACCTTCTCCAACCATCTGGAATCTTCCAGGTTCCAGACTCTTGTAGAAGCTTCTAGAATCGTTCCTGAATGTGAGAGCATTTAGTACAACATTTAATGTAACATTTCAGAAAAGACTTAGAATAAATCAAGGAAGGTCAAATTAAGATGTTGTTGATAATGTTAAAGCATTTAAGAGTTAACAACATCTACAATCTCCCCCAATTTGACCTTTCGACTACAACACACCTGATGCACATATATTTCTATACATACTCAGTATTATGTATTTAGGTATGTTGAACATCAAAGCTAAATACTAGTCAAGACAATACCTGTTGTAACCGTTTGATCAAATCAAAAGAAGATCAAGAATAATTTTACTAAGATCCGTGCCATAAGATCAAAGTAATCTTATTCAAAACCAAAACAAGTATAAACAGTACACTTGTTTACAAACATATAACATTTACAAAAATCAAAGATTAAATCAGAGCATATAAGGGTATATACCAGATTAGTTCTAAGACTTATGTAAGACTCAAAAAACAAACAAACAAAAAACAAACAAGGACTAAACAATATAAACAGAGCAAAAACTATGAAACATAAATAAACTAAACAAGGCATATTCATCATGCAGTAAGCAATTAATGATAGGAAAACAAATTAAGCAATAAGCAGTAATCAGATATCATTAGTGCAAACTAATTTAAGCAAGATAAATATAGACAACCTATCAACTAGAAATAGTAAATATTGTATCAGAATAAACAGACTTAAACATAACAGAATATCAAAAACAAAAGTAGGACTGAAAATGGCATGAATTGCTATAACAATAGCAGCAGCATCAAGGTCCTGCACATGTGCCATCTGTACTTCAGTACTCCCCCTGTCTTGTATCATCTGTTCTAGATATCAGCATAGAGGATTTCCATATCCTCATCATCTTCAGCAGCATCTGCAAACTTGTCTTCATCAGCCTCCTCTGGTTCCTCAATAAAACAAGTTGATGCAAAGAGTGCAACAACATTGTTAGCAGCAGCAGTTCCTCCATTCTCTGTAGCAGGAGCAGCATCAGGTACACCTTCAACATCTTCAGGATTCAGCTCTTCAATAACAACTCCAGAAGCTCTAGCTGAAGTGGAAGGTGGTACTCCCCCTGTTGTAGTGGAAAGTAGCCTGGTCCACTTGTCTTTGATGAACTGGAGCTCATCAATCTGGTCCTGTAAGTGCTGTAACTGCAGTAATATAAAAGATCTGGGAACAGAAAAAGTGGTGTCAGTGTTACCACCAATGTTCTCAGCATCTGGTGCAACATTAGATGCAGCTGTGTTCTGTTCAGGTCTCTGTGCTGGTTGAGGTTGTGGTTGAGCAGGAGCTGGTCTTTGAGAAGAACTTCCAGGATTGTGCAAGGGCAGATCTTTCACTCTTTCACCAATGAGCAAAGCAGGTGAAATGGTGTATAAAGGAACCTTACCTCTAAGAACTTCAGTCTTCTTAGGGTTAAAACCATGCATCTTCAAGTATGAGCATATAAGCACAGGGTATGGAAGGTTTCCTTTATCAGAAATATCACCACTAAACTTCATCATGTGGTGGAAAATGGTCAATCCCAAATTAAACTTCCTCAAAACCACTATCCTATAAAGCAAGATTGCTTGATCCTTTGTCACTTTGGTAGAGTTGGTGGAAGGTATCCAGTTATAAACAATCAATTTGTGCAACACAGAATAAAGAGAAGTAAGGTCTTTGGCCAACATTCCATTCCTCCATCTAGTCAATAAACCACCAGTCATAGAAGCAGTAACAACATCCAAATCAGGTTCATCATCATCAAGAACTGGTTCTATGCCTAAGAAATCATTGATCAATTCTGGTGTAAATGGAACTATACTCCCCCTAAACTGTACATTCCCATACCAACGGGAACTCCTCCTACCATTACTCTTCCTCGGACAAGCATAAAACTCATACACCCAATCAGAAACAAAAGTATCACACAAGTTCAGAGCTTTCATCAACTTTCTATCCTCTAAGAATTGAATCAAATTCTTACTCTCAAAATCAGAAATATGAATTCTCCTTTCCATCAACAATTTCCTCCTAGACAACCTAGTTATCTTATCAACCAATCCATCAATATCAGAATCTACTTCAGTTTCAGAATTACCTTCCTCAGAAGTAGTGTCCTTTGAGTTTGGTTCTTTCACCTCTTCAGAGCTTGATTCCCCTTCCTTTTCAGAGCTTTTGTCAGAAGCTGCACTGCTTGAATCACCTCCATCATCAGGTTCTGGTGCTGGAGCACTTGATTCAGCATGTGAGGCAGCATTCTTCTTCAGGGCTTGTTGTATATCCCTGAGACAAATCTCCATTTATGAATCAGAATCATGTTCTGGTTCTTCAGGCATTGTTCGAACAGCATCAACCTTTGCCTTTCCCTTCCCCTTAGGATCAGCTTTCTTCTTAGTTGGCTTCTCAATCACCACTTCTTCTTCAGATTCAGAGAAGACCTGAATTGGTTCAGCAACATCACCACCTAGCTTCTTCTTCTTCCTCAAAGAGTCTGAGTAATCAACTCGAGTAAAAACTCGACCTGATCGTCTTCTTGGAACTGGGCTCCTCTTTCTCTTCTTCTCTTCAGCATTCCTCTTGAAAGGAATCGGTTCAGAGTCGGATTTCGAGATGTCAGAGTCGGTTTTGTCGGATTCTTCAGCATCCTCCATTTGAGCGTCCTCATTGTCGGATGTCTCCGCATTCGACGGCTCCTTTGACTCAGCAACAGGGGATTCTTCAATCTCCTTTTCAGTCTCCCCCATAGAGGCAGCAGTCGGGGCCTCTATTTCAGCGTTAGGGCTCGGAATTTGGGGCTTTTCGGCTGTGGATGAAGAAGGTGCAGTAGTGATCACTTCTTGGGTGCGCAAGTAGTGAGAGATGTCAATGGACATATCACCAATCGTGAGGATGGGTGGATTAGGTGATCTCATCGATTGAGAAAAATTCTCAACCGCCTGGCTCAGCTCGGAGAGTGTAGCTTGGTTTGGGATGTGGATGGTTGTCGGAGTAGCTGGAGTGGGTGTGACGGTTGTGGCAGTTGGGGGTGAATTTTCGTGTGAAGCAGCCATGGAAGCTAGAGTATGCAGATTAGAGAGGGATGAAGATGACGGTTGTGAGTTGGGAGAGTTTGGTTTCTGTGAGTTTAATTTCTTGTTTCCTGCCATTTAAACCAAGAATTCGAAAAGAACCAACACAAGAATCGAGATAAACACAAAATATCTTATAACAAAATCTGCAAAACTAATACTCAACTTACTCAATTAATTACAAAGCTTAGAAAAACATGAAATGTGAGTATTTATATAGAGAGAACTTAGTAGTTGGAATAATGTACGTGTGATTAAGGCTTAACTTAAAGAAAATTCTAGATTGAATGGATAATGCTCCACAAATTCAGCCACAAGTAAATCATGGGTGAGTTAGTGGGGTAAAATCTTAATTAATTAATTAAATTAAGAATATTCTAGAATTAATTAAAAATAAAAAATGTGTATAATCTGAAATAATAAAAGGAACGTGATTAGTATAATTATAAATAAATAAAATAAATTCCCACAATTAATTAAATAATTACAACTTATAAAAATATAATTGAATCATGTAATGTTGTGCTCAAGGATTTGACATACACCTCAACATTGGTTTTTCACAGGTTTTACCTATCCAATGTAGCCAATTTTTTCAGCATTTTTCTCTTCATTGCATTTCTTCTTTTTGTGCTACAGCATCTAATTCGTATTGATCCATTGTTCCTGTAGAGTACATCGTAGTAGCGAACTTCGTGCCCCATACTTACTTAATGGATTACGAACCTCTTGATGTTTTTACCAAATTCACCTTTTGAAAAGAAGGCATCGTAGTAGCGAACTCCGTGCTCCATAGTTACTCAGTGAATTGGTACATCTTTTAGTATGCTGTAACATTCTCAATTTTTCAAGCTTTTGAGAGGTGTAGTACATGCCTATTTTTGCACAAACAAATTTCAGATTTCAAGAATATTTTACAAAGGAATTATTCAACGAAAATAAGAAATAAATCAAATCTATAATAACTATACCACCTTAGGCTGTTGTCCCAAATGCTACCGCATTTGTGACAACATCCTCTCAAGAATTATTCAGATATTACACATACCAAGAGATTTCCTCAAAAATGAGAATCTCTCATGGTCAAGAGCCTTAGTAAATATATCTGCATTTTGATTTTCAGTAGGCACATATTCCAACTTAACTATGTTCTTCTCCACTAAATCTCTCATAAAATGATGTCTAATGCTAATGTGCTTAGTGAGTGAGTGTTGTACCGGATTCTTAGATATGTTAATAGCACTTGTGTTATCACAGAAAATTGTGAGAATATTGTTTTCAATTCCATAGTCATGAAACATCTTACTTAACCACAATAGCTGTGTGCAACAACTTCCTGCAGCTATGTATTCAGACTCGGCAGTGGATTGAGAAACACAATTTTGTTTCTTGCTATGCCAAGACACAAGATTGTTTCCCATGTAGAAACATCCTCCACTAGTACTCTTTCTGTCATCAATATCTCCAGCCCAATCCGCATCACTGTATCCAATCAATGTGTTGTTGGTGTCCTTAGTGTACCATATCCCTAGTTCACTTGTACCTGAAACGTATCTGATTATCCTTTTCACTGCATTCAGGTGAGATTCCTTTGGATTTGCTTGGTACCTAGCACAAACACACACACTATACATAATGTCAGGTCTACTAGAGGTTAGATAAAGTAAGCTACCTATCATGGATCTATACAATGTTGGATCAACATCCTTTCCACCATTGTCTTTGCAAAGTTTCAAAGTAGAACCCATAGGTGTTTTCATTACTTTTGAGCTTTCAAGACCAAACCGTTTGACTAAGTTTTTAGCATACTTACCTTGAGAGAAAAAAAATACCATCCTTACATTGCTTGATTTGAAGACCTAAAAAATAATTCAAGTCTCTAACCATACTCATCTCAAATGTGGCTGTCATTGCTTCAACAAATCTGTTCAGCATTTTATCACATGTTGAACCAAACACAATGTCATCAACATATATTTGAGCAATTAGTAATCCTTCTCCAGTGTGCTTAATAAACAAAGTCCTATCGGCTTCTCCTCTAATAAATCCATATTCTAAAAGAAAGTCCGTAAGCCTACCATACCATGCTCTAGGAGCTTGTTTTAGACCATACAATGCTTTCTTTAGTTTGTACACATGATCCGGGTATTGTGGATCTTCAAAACCTTTAGGCTGTTCTACATATGCTTCTTCATTTAATATGCCATTTAAGAATGCAGCTTTTACATCCATTTGATGTAGTTTAATATCAATAAAACATGCAATTGCTAGTAATAATCTAATAGATTCTATCCTAGCAACGGGTGCAAAAGTTTCATCAAAATCAACACCTTCAACTTGGGTGTAACCTTGTGCAACTAACCTAGCTTTGTTCCTAACAATGTTTCCAGACTCATCAGTTTTGTTCTTATAAATCCACTTTGTTCCAATGACATTAGTATGACTAGGTCTTGGAACAAATGTCCAAACTTCATTTCTTTCAAACTGATTAAGTTCCTCATGCATAGCATTTATCCAATTTTCATCAGTTAATGCTTCATTTACATTTTTAGGTTCAATTTCAGAATAGTAACACTCAGCATTCACAACATTGCAAATAGAAGACATGCATATTGTTCTTACCACATCTACCTTATTCGATCTTATTCTTCCTCTTGTTTGCACTCCAACTGCAGCATCGCCTATGATCTGGTCAGAAGGATGACTTTTCCCCATTCTTGAAGAAGGATTCGTTTTGGGAACATACTGATCATTCTGTGGAATTACAACTGTCTGTTCTGTAGATGTTGCTCCAGATGTGTTAGCATTTGGTGCAGCATTATCAGACTTCAGTGTATTCTCAGAATTGTCAGTGACTTGTGATACATCCTCTTCATCTTTATCATCTGTAAGACCTTTATCATCATCAAATACAACATTAACAGATTCTTGAACAGTGTTAGTCCTAAGGTTATAAACTCCATAAGCTTTACTATTTCTAGAATAGCCTAAAAAGAAACCTTTATCACTTTTAGAATCAAACTTGTGAAGTTGATCCCTATCATTCAGAATATAACACACACAACCAAATACATGAAAATATTTCACACTTGGTTTTCTAACATTCAGAATCTCATAAGGTGTTTGATTAGTACCAGATCGAATATAAACTCTATTAATGATATGACATGCTGTATTCAATGCTTCAGCCCAAAATCTTTTAGAAAGACTTTTAGATAAAAGCATGACTCTTGCCATTTCTTGTAAAGTTCTATTCTTTCTTTCAACAATTCCATTTTGTTGTGGAGTTTTAGGAGATGAATATTCTTGCAAGATACCTTTCTTATCACAGAAATCATTAAACATGCTATTCTCAAATTCCCTACCATGATCAGTTCTAATACGGCCAACTTTTAAGTTAAACACATTTTTGAACCTTTTATAGAGAACTTTAAAAGCAGCAAATGTTTCAGATTTATCTCTTAAAAACTCAATCCAAGTATATCTAGAAAAATCATCTACCACAACTAAGGAATATCTCTTACCTCCAATGCTTTCAGTTTCCATAGGACCCATCAAATCCATGTGCAACAATTCAAAACATCAATGTGTAGAACAATGTGACAGCATTCTATGTGGCACTCTTACCTGTTTACCTTTCTGGCATGATCCACATACAGTGGTATTCTGGAAACTCAGTTTAGGTAGTCCTTTGATTGCATCTGATGTGATTAGTTTCTTCATTGACCTGTAATTTACATGTCCTAATCTTTGGTGCCATACGACATTCTCATCATGTTTTGACAAATTGCATACATTAGTTCCAATAAGATAACAGTTATCTGCAGACCTAATACCAGTCATTACACAATCATCATCTTCATTAAGAACATAGCAAGACTCTTTGTCAAATTTTACATGCAAATTATCATCACAAAGTTGACTAATACTAATAAGATTAGCAAGTAAGCCATCAACATGCAAAACATTTTTAATCTTAGGAAAACCTTTAACATTCAAAGTTCCTTTTCCTATTATCTTTCCTTTTGATCCACCACCATATGTAACATTACCACCATTCAAGGTCACATAATCAGATAAGTAGTCTATTTGTCCTGTCATATGTCTAGAACAACCACTATCAAAATACCATAGACCAGGTAAACATGCTTTCAAGGATGTGTGAACAACATTACAGGTAACTTTTGATTTCCATGCAGATTTCACAGAATGTTTCCTAGGTTGTGAAGACATTCTGAATGACTTAAATTCAGCTCTCAAATCTTTAAACATTTTCAAGCAGAAGGGACGAATATGACCATATTTAAAGCAATAATGACAAATATACTTCCTTTTAACCTTGTGAGAATCTGTTTGTGCAGATGTTACACCAGATGTGCTAGCATTTGCCTTCACAAATTTCACAGGTTTTCTAAAATTTTCAGAAATAGAAGCAGTTTCACCATCATAACCTAAACCATAATTATTAGATTTACCAGTAGCTATAGCATCATTCACTGTAGAAGCACTCTTGGAAAACTTTTTGAAACTTAAAGTAGAGTTGATCAATTTCTCCTTCAGTTTACAAACTTCAAGATCTCTTCTGGTAAGTAAGACTTCTAGCTTAGTGATTGTGTCTTTTAGATCCTCATTCTCTTTATTCAAAGAATTCAGAGAGAGTTTCTGAGAGTTCCAATCATCTAACAATTTCTGATATGTCTCATCATCAATCCTTTTTCCTGCATCATCAACAAAGCCATTAAAACAGTTCAAATCTGGGTGACTCTGTTTTGATGTTACTGTAGATGTGAAGACATTAGGTGCAACATCAGAATCTGTATCATCCAGATCATCATCTGAGGAATCATTATAATCAATTCTGGTAAAATGAGCACTTTCATTTTCATTAAACTCATCAAGATCATCATTATCAGATTCATCACTCAAGGTAGCACTAAAATTCAGTTTTTGCTTTAGTCTGGTATTGGCACACTCATTTGCATAGTGTCCATAACCAGAACATGCATTGCATTGAACTGATTTTCTAAATTCAGGATCATACCTTGGTTTACCTTCACTCTTTGATGGTCTTGGTGTGAATTGACTCTTCCTCCTTTTTGGTTGTGGTGTTGATGTGTTGATTTGGATCTTAGGCTGAATGTTTCCTTTAGATTTATGCATAGACTTCTTAAGAAATTTATTAAAATGCTTTGTAAGAAGAGCAATGCTGTCAGGATTGTTAAGGCATTCATCAAGCAATTCCTCATCCGAATCAACCTCAGTAATGATAGGCTGAATCTCAGATTTGTTTGATGTCTCTCCTTTAAAAACAACAACTTTTTTATCATCTTTAGCTTCATCAGTTTGATTAGTGTTTATTTCATAGGTTCTAAGAATACTCACTAATTCATTTTGACTCAACTTATCAGTATCTTTTGCCTCTTCAATAGCACAAATTTTAGCATCAAATCTTTTAGGAACAGACCTTAATATCTTATGTACTACTCTAACATTTGAAATAGGGTCACCAAGAGAATGTGATTCATTAATAATCTCACTTAACCTTTCGTTGTAGGATGAAATGGTTTCATCTTCCCTCATTCGGAGATTCTCAAACTTTGTCCCCAACATTCGAAGCTTTGTCCTTCGAACACTATCGGAACCTTCACAATGCTCTTGTAACCTGTCCCATGCATCCTTAGAAGTAGAACAGTTAGATATAATTTTAAACATAGAGGTATCAACAGAAGTAAAAATAGCATTTAAGGCTTTATAATTATATCCTGCTGTTGTTATCTCATCGGCTGTCCAATCAACTTCTTTCTTAAGTTGAATTTCACCATCGGCATCTGCTGGATTCTTTGGTACGTCCCAACCTGTAAGAATAGTCCTCCAAGCACGTTCATCAATTGACTTGATGTACATACGCATCTTAGGCTTCCAATAAGCATAATTTGAACCATCTAAAACGGGTGGCCTAAGTGCTGTGGATATGTGATGTGTTTCCATTGCTAACATAAACTAAAACACACTTTAAGCAAGGATGTAACCTAGTGTCGTCAGGTATCGGCTCTGATACCAACTGAAAGTGTGTGTGGGGTGGTATCTAGTGTTTAAGTAAAAAACAGAACAATGTTACACTGAATGTTGTGACAATTAGTGTAGCATTAACTCTAACAGAATGTGAATAAGTAAACACAGTACACAGCGGAAGTCTAAAACACTAAAACACAATACGAACACAATGGAATAATTTTTAACATAGATTTTATTAATAACAAAACCTATGCTAAGCCTTACGGCGAAAAGTAACTTAGTTCCTAAGTTATACAAAAATGTCGTGTGAAATGTCTCAGCAATTACTTCAACATTCCACAAACGGAAACTACAATCGAGGCAGGTGCCTGAATCCGCAAACAGACTTAAGTGTAAAACACTGTCTAAAGAACTAATCTAATCTTGTGATTCACTCTCACTCGATTCAAGACTAGAACAAAGTACACTGGAAGGCGGTATCCCTCGGCGTACGTTAAAAGATACAACTACTGACCATAACTCCTAACTAGGGTTGAACGCTCAAGGAGGTGTTACTCGAATAGTGCATACTTTGAAATGAGAGGTTCTGGCGGTATTTATAGAGAAATACACAGCTTCTAGATCCTTCCATTATGAGATCCTATTTTTTAGGACCTCAACCTCCATGATCTTTCTAGATCATTCTGCCATCTTCCAGGTCGTTCTACAATGCTCCAAAGCCTTCTAGCACCTTCTCCAACCTTCTGGAATCTTCTAGGTTCCAGACTCTTGTAGAAGCTTCTAGAATCGTTCCTGAATGTGAGAGCATTTAGTACAACATTTAATGTAACATTTCAGAAAAGACTTAGAATAAATCAAGGAAGGTCAAATTAAGATGTTGTTGATAATGTTAAAGCATTTAAGAGTTAACAACATCTACATAAGTCCTATACTATAAGTTGTCTATACATTGCAAACATCAGCTTAGTTCCTAACAGTTCTTATATCAGATCAGTAACACACTAAAATCAGTAAACATATATAAGATCAGTAAACTCAGTTTTCAATATCTCTTATGATGACTTAGTTAAGATGACTTACAACCACATATATTATTAACTTTAAGTTGCTTTTGGCCATCAAAACATACAATCATCATCTAGAACATTGTTTATAAGATTCATATCCCAACAATTTCCCCCTTTTTGATGAAGCCAAAACTACTTAAATGTTAATAAATCAGTAGTTAAGTATGTTGTCAATCATAACAGTTCATCATTTCAAAAAGTCATATCATATTCATAATCATATCAGATAATGCACATATTACACATAATCACAAAAATATCAAAATAAAGAAAATAAAGATAAGGATAAGAAATATTATCTTTTCAGCATAGTCCTTCATCTTCAATCTTCATTTGAAATTCTGAATGCCAAGTACATCCGGTTCTTGATTTCCACCACGTGCTTGTGATCTGTAATTCCTTCATCTTTAATGATCTTAGCAATAATTCTTCCAACTTCTTTCAGATTAGGTTCTCCATTTTCTAATCTTGGAGGTTCCCACACAGGTTCTTCTAGACAAAGGATCTGAATATCTGCACCTGCAGCCAATAACAAAATATCTTCCTAGAAGATCCTTGCAACATTCATCATAAAATCTTCAAAATCAGCATACTCATCCTCCTTGCTTGAGTGATCACCAAATTTCTTCACAATGAAATTTGTAATCTGCCATTTCTTTTTCAAATCATTCCAATATTCCAAATTATCAGAATCAACAAAGAATTCTATGTAGTTCTCATCAAGAACTCCAACAACAAATTTAGATTTCTTTTTCCTTTTTAATGCAGCAACTCGATTATCAAACTTCTTTCTTGCATCTTCTGCATCTTTCAACTTTTGCTTTCTAATCTGTTCATCAGCTTTCTTCTTTTCAGATAATTCAACTTTCTTCTTTGCTAACAACTCATTGTGTTTTTCAACAGCTTCAGCCATCTCATCACTTGGCTGACTGCTAGCAACTACATGCTTCAGCTTGCTTCTAGATCTGGTAATCCTTCCAGTCTCTTCAGCTTCTTCTTCATCACTTAAAACCAATTTTCTCTTTCTCTTTACAGATGAAGATTCATGTTTTTCAACTGTTGCTACAACTTGAGTTTCAGCATCAGAAGCCTTTTGCTGTTTTCTGAGATTGATTTTCTTCTTCAAACTAATGATCTCTTCTTTCAGATCATCTTGACTTGCTTTCAGCTCATCTTGGATTACAACTAATTGAGCTTGCTGAGTCTGAGTCTGCTCCATCACTCTTATGACCTTATCTTCCCCCTTTTTGGCTTCATCCTGCCATTCCTTCAAGGGTGTCACAAGCAGCTCAACTTTCCTTTGCAGCTCAGCAGACAATCTCTTTTCTTGTAATCTATGCAGATCATAGATTTTAGACATTGTGTGTTCCATCACTTGCTCATAAGAACTGGTAGCAGTCAATCTCTCCAATTTCTTAGTAGCTTCTTGAAATTGTTTCAAAGTAGCTTCCAGCTTACTTTGTAACTCTTCATTATGCTTTTTCAACAATTCAAAGCTAGAGTTATCTTGAGCTGTGTCAGCAGGAACTGTTCTTACTGTCTCTTGAACATCATCAAGCACAGTATTCTCAGCAACTTCAATTGGTGTGCTCTGCAACTCATCAGCACCCAAAGTTGGTTCCTCTATGACCTCAGTCTCTTCAACTACAACTGTGTTCTCAAACACCTCAGTTGCATTGGTATCAGCTTCATAATCAGCTTCCATATCAGCTTGATTATCAAAATCTTCAGCACTAGCATTCTCAGCTTCCATGTTGACATCAGAATCAACATTCGCATCAGCAGACTTAACCATAGAATACTTACACCCAGTTAACCTTTAAATCAACTGAATAACTGAATCTAAAGTGGCTAATTCTGTAAAAGGTTGAGCACATGCAGCTTCTCTCTGCTCTTGTTCCCAATCATGGAAAACAGATAAACCACCCATGCCTTCTGCTACGACTAACAACTCATTCAGGCCAATCCTTCTAAGATATACCCAAGTACCTGTCCTTAGAAGTTGCTCAAAAACCATAGAGCTTTCATCTAAACCATAAAAACTTTTCAGAAGCGCATTTCTTAGTTTAAACCTAATCCTTTCTTCCTTATCACACACAGGATAATCCATCAAAAACACTGAATTTGGTTGAATAATTTCAGTTTCTGGAGATGAGGATATTTCAATAGGTTCAGAAGCAGGTATATGTTCATGCTCAGTAGAGTGATCATGAACTGGTTCAGGGGAAAAATGAGGAGTGGAAAAATGTTGAGGACTAGAATGGGGAGTGGTATGAAAAGACGTGTTCTGAGTGGGTGAGGGAGGAGTGTTCTGTCTAATATGAGAGTAATGTACTAACTCCTCAGAACAGGTTGGTTCTCTATCAATGGGTTGGACTTGAATAGGAACAGAGTTTGAAGGAGTAGGAGTAGAATCAATAAGAATTCTCCTAGGTCTAGAAGAACTAACCTCTTGATCTTCAGAGCTGTTCCTCACCACAGTTTCAATAAACCTTACTGTGTGCTCTGCTGAGGATTTAGCAGACCTTCCTCTTCTTAATCCAGCACTGCTCGGATCATGCTTTGCTTTAGTTCTTCTTTCTGGTTGATCATCATCCGATCTGTACATAGACGCACCAGATTCTTGTGCTTCTTGTTTTGGGAGAGGTAGCAGTAAAGGATTCTCTTGTTCATAGCGAACTGACTCCTTTTTCATCAAGAATTTCCCTTGATGGAACTTCTTAGGATTACTCCAATAAGCTTTCTTGATGACAATCTAAGGCAACAGAATGCTCAGCTTGTTCCCGAACCCTAATTTCGATTTGATTGAAAACTCTTCAGAATCCTCATCGAACATAACTTTTTCCTTTTCACTTAGCAATCTGTCAAGGAAGAAACCTTGCCAATCACCTCGAACACGGTCAATGATTGCTGCTATGACTCGAATTTTCAAATTTGATAGAGCATCTTGACTGTGATGTTGCCCTAACAAACACTTTCCAGCAATATCCATCAAGAATTGAAGTCCAGGTGGTAGCACAACCTTTTTCAGATTGTGTAGAGTTTCTGGTTCTTCATTCGTCCATCTCCCCACACATTCCTTTTCTTCTCCGGCTTTATAAGTTAGAATATCAACGGGGCCTTGGGGTAAATCCAACATAATCTCAAGAATTTCTCGAGTTATTGCAACCTTGTGCCCTGACAGCATTGAACGAACGCCATTGTTGTCACCTTCGAGCTGTAAAAAGAATTTCATTGCTTCAGGTTCATACACATTGAGTGGGTATGATTCCAGATATTTCCTTAGCCCGCTTTCTTCACACATCGTCAATATGGCTTGATTTTCTAGGCAATGGAGACCATTGAAGTAGACAACATTTTCTACAAAAATGCCCTTTTCACGCACCCAAAATTCCGAATCAAACGTACCTACAAATTCATTAGATTCGCTCATGATATTAATAATTGCCATTTGTAGAAATGTAGAAGATAGAGTAATTAAGCTTGAAGCAATTTAGTGTTATGAGTTTCCAGAAATGCAATCGTAAAGAAGATGAAGTTGATAGTGATCGTGTTTGATAAATTCAAAACCAATCTAGGGCTTGGATTGAGTTTATTTTCCATGATGAATGGTTGAGATTGAGTCTCGAAATCCGTGATTAAAGAAAACTTTCCATATTCTAAAACCATTCTATTTCTTGGAGCCAATTTGTGTTTGATAAATACATCATAACAATTAGGTCAAAAATAGAGGAGTGTACTAATCTTCTCTATTAGTAATCTAAAAGTCGAGCAGTTTTTTACTTAGAGTATTCTAAGGCAAAATACTGTTCTGATGCATATCATCACAGTAATTTCCAAAAGCATTTCACTTCATTTTCCTACTTTTATATTAAAGAAATTTACTTATCTGGATCAGCTGAGTATTGTGATCAGCTGAGTAACCTTTTTCGAACATCAGATCAGTTGTTGGGGTCAGCACAGTAGTACTCAGATCAGTTCCCATCTTTTCTCATTTCACATTTTTGATACCAGCACAGTAATCCTCAGATCAGTACTGTGTGTCAAATCAATTCTCTTCTATAGACAGATTAATAGTAATCAAATCATTCTGTAGACAGATTAATCAGTAGTTAGATTAGTTCTGTAGAAGGATTGAATTTGTAGTCAGATTAGTTCTGTAGAGAAAGAAACTTTGTAATCAGAACAGTTCTGTAGACAAGTCAATTCATTAATCAGAACAGATCTGTAGACTGATATAGCCTGTAATCAGATTAGATTTGTAGACAGTTCAAATCTGTAATCAGATCAGTTCCCCCTTCAGTGGAGAACTCCTCTTCTGTGCCTGTTTCACCTTGGTAGAAGTGTTAGTTCATGCAGTAGAAATGTAAAACAGTACAGAGTAGTAATAGTATAATTAAATCAATGATCACATCAAGGAATATACTAAAGTGACTTAGTGTTCTGAGTCAACAAAAGGATCTTTAAGAAATCACAGATTCCCCCTTAATGTATGTTCTCAATGTCCCTCAACTTTACCAGTTTCCTCATCGGGATTTAGGTCACTTTAGTAACCTTGTTACCTGATTTGATGTAGTGATCTGACATAGGGTTGTCTCTTCTGAGTTTAAGCTTTTGATGTACTGCTCTTAGTTTCTGCTTTATCTTCCTTTTGGTATAAGATCAGTACCTGAAATGTTAGTGCAGTTCTATATACATATAGAATCCATGTCTATCAACCCTAAGCTAATGTATAACTCTCTAAACCTTACTTCAGCCAATGGTTTTGTAAAAATGTCAGCTCTCTGAATATCAGTATGAATCTTTTCCATCCTAATATTTTTCTTTTCCACATGATCCCTAATAAAATGATGTCTAATATCAACATGCTTGCATCTAGTATGTAAAACGGGATTTTGTGTGATGGCAATGACACTATTACTGTCACAATATATAGGTACATTAGATTCTACAATATTGTAGTCTCTGAGTTGTTGTATTAGCCAAAGAAGCTGACTACAACAACTACCTGCAGCCATATATTCTGCTTCAGTAGTAGAAGTTGCCACACTAGTTTGTTTCTTTGAAAACCAGGAAATGAGCTTAGTTCCTAAGAATTGACATGAACCAGAAGTAGATTTTCTATCTATTTTGCATCCTCCAAAGTCAGAATCTGAATAACCACTTAATGATATATCATCATCTGCAGGATACCATAATCCTCGATTAATGGTCCCCTTTAGATATTTCAATATCCTTTTGGCAACTTCCAGATGACTTTCTTTGGGGTTTGCTTGAAATCTTGCACACACACCAACAGAAAAAGCAATATCAGGTCTGCTAGCAGTTAGATAGAGTAGAGAGCCAATTAAAGCACGATAATGAGGTTGGTCAGAAGACTTACCTCTTTCATCAGGATCCATTCTGTATATAGGTTGCATGGGCACACCAACTGTCTTACAGGTTTTAATACCAAATTTATCTAGCAAATTCTTTGTATATTTTGCTTGATTTGTAAAGATACCTTCTGGAGTTTGTTTTACTTGAAGACCAAGAAAATATGTCATTTCACCCATCATAGACATTTCAAATTTACTTTGCATGAGTGTTGAAAAGCTTTCAATCAAGGTTTTGTTGGGTGATCCAAAAATGATGTCATCAACATAAATTTGAACAAGTAATATGTCATTACCTTCTTGTCTTCGAAACAAAGTTCTATCAACTTTGCCTTTAGTAAAACCATTTTCAAGTAAGAATAGAGAAAGTGTATCATACCATGCTCTTGGGGCTTGTTTCAATCCATATAGTGCTTTCTTCAACCTGTATACTTGGTGACTATTCACATCAAAACCAGGTGGTTGTTCCACATAAACTTCTTCAGCAAGTATACCATTCAAAAATGCACTTTTCACATCCATTTGATACACAATGAATTTCATATGTGCAGCATAAGCAAGGAACAATCTTATAGCTTCTAGTCTAGCTACAGGAGCAAAAGTCTCATCATAATCAATACCCTCAGCTTGAGAGTAGCCCTGAGCAACTAATCTAGCTTTGTTTCTAACTACAAGATCATTTTCATCCTTTTTATTCTTAAAAATCCACTTAGTACCTTCAACATTATGATCACTAGGTCTATCCACAAGTTCCCAAACTTCATTTCTAGTGAATTGATTAAGTTCTTCTTGCATGGCTATTATCCAGTTACTATCACTTAAAGCTTCATTCACAGTTTTAGGCTCAATGGAGGATAGAAAACAACACCAGCAAAATAAATACTTACTAGGTTCTTCCTGGGAGTCAAACAATTGTTTTCTAGTTTTAACACCTTTACTAGAATCACCTAGAATCAGATCAGTAGAATGAGCAGACTTCCATGTCCTTCTATTCTTAACAGAAATACTATCATCATTTATATCATGCTGATCAGTATCATTGTTTTGAGTTAAATCAGCAGATTTGTTCATAGGGGAGCAGTCATTCAATTCTGGCAGATCAGAATTTTTTGATGACTTACCTTTGTCTTTTACATTTTCTTTATCAGAATCATGATCTAGGACATTCAGGAAAGGATTATATGCTTGTACAGATTCATATATTTCTGCATCATCATCATCATTGTTGGTTTGAAGCTTTAGATTGTCAATTTTCTTACTGAACTGATGATCAGCAGAGTCCTGCACATTCTCATCAAAGACTACATGGGGTGTTTCTTCCACACATAGGGTTGAGTAATTAAATACCCTAAATGCTTTGCTTACTGAAGAGTATCCCAAGAATAACCCTTCATCAGCTTTTGCATCAAAAGCATTTAATTTACTTTTACCATTGTTATGGATGAAGCACTTACATCCAAAGCTATGAAAATAAGAAACTCTAGGTCTTCTGCCTTTCCATACCTCATAAGGTGTTTTACCATGCACCTTATTAAGAGCACTTCGGTTTTGGGAGTGGCAAGCTGTGTTAATGGCTTCAGCCCAAAACTTTTGAGGTGTGTTGAATTCTGCAATCATTGCTCTGCAAGCTTCTTTTAAAGTTCTGTTTCTCCTTTCTGCAACACCATTTTGTTGGGGGGTTCTGGCTGCACTTGTTAGATGTTGTATGCCAGACTTAGAACAGTAGTCAGAAATGTAACAGTTAATAAACTCAGTCCCCTTGTCACTCCTTATCTTGACAATGGGTTGACCCTTTTCAACCTGTAACCTCTTCAATAGATCTGGAAGAAGAGTTTGTGTATCACTCTTTTTCTGTAGAAAGACTACCCAAGTAAACTTAGAATAGTCATCTACTACAACCAGAGTATACCTTCTTCCATTCAATGTAGGAGGTTTGATAGGACCATGAAGATCCATATGCAAGAGTTCTAAGACTTTGCTGGTTGAAAGAATTGTAATAGACTTAAATGAAACCTTTACCTGTTTACCGTTTTGACAGGAGTCACACATTTGTGATTTGGAATAGATTTCATTTGGAATGCCCTCAACAAGATGTTCTCTAGCAATCTTGTTGATTATCTTAAAGTTCAGGTGGCAGAGGCGTTTATGCCAGAGCCAATTGTTTTCTTTAGGACTCTTAGTGATAAGACAAGCATTCTTAGGACAACTATTCCAATTCACAATGTATACACTTCCTTGTCTTGTGCCAACAAGTAACACATTGTGAGTCCTTTTGTCTATTATTTCACATCTTCTGGTCTTGAACTGAACTTTGTATCCCCTGTCACAGAATTGAGATACAGATAGCAAATTATATTTCAAACCTTCAACATAGGAGACATCTTGGATTTCAACATCTCCATTCTTGATGAATCCGAATCCTTTTGTGATTGCCATGGAGCTATCACCAAAGATTACTTTTGGTCCTTCCTGCTCATGATAGTCAGTAAGTAAGGCCTTGGTACCAGTCATGTGGTGTGAACACCCACTGTCTATGTACCAGGTCTCACCCACTGAACCACATTTCTTGTATAAGTCCAGTCGATCCTGCAAGGTAGTGATCTTAATAATTTAGGTACCCTAGTTTATTGGGGTCCTTGGGGGTTAGCAGTAAGAGGTACCCAGATAAACATTGAGGATTTGAATAGATGAGACCTCTTCAGTTTTCTTCCATATTTATCACAAAACAGTACTTTGTTAACCAATTCAGAACTATCAGCAGACTTAGGATCTATTTTTCTGAGATAGCCTTTCCTTGGTTCTATCCCTTTTTCAGTAAGATCAGTATGTCTGTAAAAGTTTGAATAAGGTCTGAAAGCATGTGGACCATACGGCTTATAAATGCGTTTTGGTCTTTCCTCTCCAATACTATCACAAGATAAAGGTGGAGGATAAAGAACAGGTTTATTAAGATAATGAGGCACAAATTTCCTAGGTTTAGTTGAATACAGATGAGGCTGCCTTATAAAAGGAGGTCTAGGCTGTTCCCAACTTGCTTGTGCTTGTCTTGACCTACTGTTCTGAGTTTGTCTCTTCTAAGGCCAGGATTGTTCTGCTCTGGTCAGAGGAGTATAACTCTTCTGGTATGGTCTTGACTGTACTGGTCTTAATACATTCTTCATTTTACCATTCTTGGTAGTGGGAGGAATGTATTTGGACTGTACTTTAGGTTTTGGATCATTATCATAAATCATATGTTCTTTTCCTTTATCTAGTTGCAAAGAACTTGAGCTAGCTTCATTAGTGTTCTTAGGTCCTGAAGTAGAGGAACTAGGCAGATCAGTACCTATCCCACTTTTATCATTTGGAGCTCTATATCTGTCTGAGATTGTTTGATTAATCTTGGTAGAGTTAATCATCCCAGATAGCTTTCGATCTAGGCTCACTACTTCAGATTCTAAGAATCTATTGCGCTCTTCAAGTTTTTCACATTTAATCTTTAAATCATTGAATTCATTAGTCTCTTTGGCTTGAGTTTTAAGCATATCCTGATATAGTTTGTCAATGGATGCATACTTTTCTTGGAGTTGGGACAACTCTTCTGATAGTCGTGCATTTATGACAACTATATTAGGATCCACTTTCAACTGAGCTTCTTTCAGATTAATGAATTCTTGCTTTAAAGTTATATTCTCATCACTGATTTCAATGAATGCTTTGTTAGCTTGTAGAAGGTCTTCTTCAGTCACTCCTTGGGAATGATGAAGACTACTTCCTACACTACTATCAGCAGCATCACTTTCATCAGTGTCAGAATTTTTACAAGATTGAAAAGAATTAGCAGATGATACCTCATCATTTATTTTGGCCATCATTGCCAGTCCATCATCCGCGATGAAAGCTTCATTCTCATTGCTAGAGGGGTATTCAGATGAAGACGATGGCAACTCTTCTAAATCCGAATCAGATTCATTGTATGCCATCATTGCCTTCTTACCCTTGGCATATTTTCGATCTCTTCTGGCTTTCCTTTCTTCTCGATCTTCAGAACTCAGATCAGGACATTCATATGCATAATGACCTGGCTTATCACAGTTATAGCAAACAGGACTGTTAGAAGATCTCTTAGGTGGTGAACGATTTCGATTCCTGTCATGCTTGTCAATAGAGTTCTTATCTTTCTTATCAGAAGACTTTCTTTCCCTCTTATCAGATGAGTTCCTATCTCTCATGTTCTCATTAGAGATCTCATCCCTTCTTTCAGAAGAGTTTTGATCCCTTCTGTTCACAGAAGAGTCCCTGTTACTAGAACCCTTGGTTTCCTTATAGAATCTCTTATATCTACCATACCTCCTATTTAGTCTATCAAATCTTTTGATCATAAGGCTCATCTGATCTTTCAGACTAAGATCAGAACTATCTAATTCATCTTTTATGCTTGAGGACTTAGACTTAGAGGATCTAGACCCCTTAGAGGTTGAGGCTTTAAAAGCTATGTCCTTAGAGGCATCCTTAGCCTTATGACTAACAGTAATAGGATCTTCTTCATCTAACTCAAACTCATGTGCCTTAAGTGTTTGGAACATAGTTTCTGCAGGCCAAGAGTTAATGTCTTGTGTGGTTTTAATGATCATCTTGACCATTTTCCACCTTTCATCCAGAGCTTTCAAGATTCTCAAGTTAATCTATCTTTCAGTATAAGTCTTTCCTAACACATCAAGATCATTCATAATCTTTGTAAAACGAGTATCCAGTTCATCAATAGTTTCTCCTGGCTTCAACTTAAATGTTTCAAACCTTTGGACAGCTGTGGACAATATGCTTTCTTTGATCAGTGTAGTACCTTCACAAAGTATAGCTAATTTGTCCCACATTTGCTTTGCAATCTTACATTTTAACACCTTGCCAAGATACTCATTTGGCAAGGTGTGTAAAATATAATTCTTAGCAAGACTATCCAAATTGTTTTGTCGCATTTCTTCAGAAGTCAGTTCTGACCTTGGTTTAGGGACCAGTGCTCCAACAGGTTTAGAAGGATCCAGAACAACAGTGTTTTCCACCATGGTAATGATTGGTCCTTCAGTTACCACAGAAACCATCAGATCATGGGTTGAGCTAAAGATGGCTTCCATCCTAAGCTTCCAATAGTCATAATCTGCAATCTTGAACTTAGGAAGTTTGTTCACATTAGTGTCATCCATGTTTGATCAGACAGATAAGATCAGTAGTATAGCAGATAATTTTCAAGTATTCAGATAGTGACAAATATCAAGAAATAGTAGCAAGATCAGTGAGATTTCCCTCAAGATCTACAAGGTTATCAAGAAACATCAGTCCAAAGAACTACTGCTCTGATACCACTTGTTGGTCCCAAGTTGAGTTAAGATTGAGTAAGCTAAGAAAGTATAGAGAGGAGGGGTGAATAGACTTTCAAAAATCTTTCAAAATATTAGAGTTTTAATGCGGAAATGTGTTCTGAATAGTACTGTTCTTACTGAGTCAGATCAGTACTTCCAGTTTCAGTTTTATACTCAACTTTTATTTAGATCTTTACTTAGTAAATTCTACTGTTCTTGGTTAAACAACTATTAAACAAATACCAAATAGAAAAGTAAAGAACACAAAATTTTATAGTGGTTCGACCAAAAAGTCTACATCCACTCTCACAATCCCAGTTGTGATGTTTTATTAACTCTTCTTTGAGTTTCTTGTGGCTTAACTTCCCAAGATTAAGACTGTGATCTTTTCGATTACACTTCCAAGTGTATCTTCGATCGACTAGTAATTTCACAAGTAACTAGCACACTTGTTTTACAAAACACAAACTGTAAAATGAAAAGTAAACTTCTCTTGAGTAGCCTTTGATTCTTCTCTTCAGATTTGTGGCTCTTCTCAGATTTCTTGATCTCTTCAACTCTGTGAGTTCTTCAATGCTCTGTAGACTTAGATTGCTCTTGAATGCTTTATGATCAGTAAATGTTCAGTAGTCTTAGCAGTATGAGATCACATAGTATTTATAGAACTTAGTATGACAGTTAGCAGTTTGTGAAGTAACAGTCAACTAACTCTAAAACTGTTTTTGTAACTTCCTTTTTGTAACCGACTTTGTAACTTCCTTCAACTAATTCCAAGTCAGCATATCTTCAAATATATTCAGTTATGTCTTAAATAAGTTTTCCAAACTTATTCTTCAAACTTACTAACTCAGCACAGTAAACTACTCTTCTTAGTTTTACTGTTCTTAGTCAGTCAGCACAGTTCTCCAAAACTTTTCTGCACTTCTCCAGAATATTTCTAAGCTTCTCTTCAACTCTTCAAAGTCTTCTTATTCTGAAGTAGTCTTCTGAGTCTTAAATAGTCTTATGATCTTCTTCTAATCTAGTGTTCTAATTTACTGTTCTAAACTATTACAATGCTGAACACAATACAACTTTACAAATATAAAACATATCTATACAACATCTGAACTTCATACAGATGAGTACATCTAAGTCCTATACTATAAACTGTCTATACATTGGAAACATCAGCTTAGTTCCTAACAGTTCTTATATCAGATCAGTAACACACTAAGATCAGTAAACATATATAAGATCAGTAAACCCAGTTTTCAATATCTCTTATGATGACTTAGTTAAGATGACTTACAACCACATATATCATTAACTTTAAGTTGCTTTTGGCCATCAAAACATACAATCATCATCTAGAACATTGTTTATAGGATTCATATCCCAACAGTATTATTGATACACGATTGAATTAATATGAATGATTATTGATTACGGTATTACTGATTATTAATTGTGGTATTATTGGTTATTGTTTGTGGTTTCTGATTATGTGAAATTATTTATTATTGCTTAAGGCATTACTGATAATTATTTTTGGTATTATTGAATATAATTACATTTGTGGAATTATTTGTTATGTTATAATTGATCAATGTTCATGTTCATGATATTATTGATAATTGTTTTTTTGGTATTAATGAATATAATTAGATGTGTGAAATTATTTATTATTGTATAAAATTTTACTGATTAATGTTCATGGTATTAGTTATTATTGTTCGTGGTATTACTAATAACTGTTTTTGGTATTATTGAATATTACTAATTACTGTTAATGGTATTACTAATTACTGTTTATGGGATTACCGGTTATTACTTATTATATTACCGACTATAATAAAACCATACCTATAATATTATTTTGTATTAATTTTTTTAAAAAAAGGTAAAAGGAAAAAAAAATGAAGAAATAAAAAGTTTGGAATAAAAATTGAAAATGAGAAGAAAAAGGGAAAATGGGAGAGGGAAGGAAAAAAAAAAAGATTTGTGCCTAATTTCGAGATATATATATATATATATATATTAATTATGTGTTTACGATTTTTTTTCTAAAAATATAGGTGATATGATGGTGAATCAACGGTAACTCGACTACAGATTGTAAATATATAATTAGGGTTATTTTATTATATTTTGTATAAATTAATAAAAGGATAATATAGTCTTTTAAATGTAATTATTTTTTTAAAAATATTTTGGGGTGAACTCATAAAATGAGCTGGTGCAGATAACCGGGGTAAAAAATAATTCGATGGTGAACTCATAAAAAGAGTGGGTGCAGATAACTGTGGTAAAAAGAAATGATTTGAGGGTGAACTCATAAAATGAGTGGGTGCAGATAACTGTGGTAAAAAGAAATGATTTGAGGGTGAACTCATAAAATTAGTGGGTGCATATAACTGTAGTAAAAAGATAATTTGGGTGAACTCATTAAATGAGTGAGTGCAGATAAAATATAAACAAAAAATTAAAATTAAAGTGAGGGGATACGCGAGTATCACCCGAAAAAAAAATTGTGTCTATTTTCGATAGTTATTTTTCTTTTAATTCTGTGTTTACAATTTTTTTTCTAAAAATATAGGTGATTTGATGGTGAATCAACGGTAACTCGACTACAGATTGTAAATATATAATTATGGTTTATTTTATTATATTTTGTGTAAATTAATAAAAAGATAATATAGTCTTTAAAATGTAATTATTTTTTAAAAAATATTTTGGGTGAACTCATAAAATGAGCGGGTGCAAACCGTGGTAAAAAATAATTTGATGATGAACTCATAAAATGAGGGGTGTAGATAACTGTAGTAAAAATATGATTTGGAGTGAACTCATTAAATGAATGAGTGCAGATAAAATATAAACAAAAAATTAAAATGAGGGGTATGGTACACTAGGGGTACCCAAGTATCACCCACAACAAAATAGTGGTTCTATGTGAAACTATTTTAATAGTTGCAACTATCATTTATAGTATAATAAGTAATACTTTTGAATGAAACAACAATTGATACTAGTGTTAATCAAAAATGCAAATCAATTGTTAAAATTTAGGATAAATTTTCTTCTCTTTGTTCATGTTCACCGTCTTTGGTCCCCCTTTCTAAAATTTCCTTGTAGCTACAATTCATAGTATCCGTCTTTCCTGCCGCAGAGCTGAATGCATCTGGCGAAGAATCTGAAACCGGAGATGATAATGCAGATTGATAGGATGTAGAGTACATGGGCGAATCTCCAGCATAATGTGGTTCTTCGAGTGCTCTCATTCTGCTTTTCCAAGAATGAAATCTCTTCACTGATAACAAAGGCATTCCCTTAGACAAACCTTTTGGAAACTCCCCATCATTCCTCGTCTTTTCGCCTACCTCGTCTAGTTCCGTTTTGCAATTCATATCAACTCTTATCTCTTTCTCCCTCATGTTCTTCGACCCCAAGTGAGTTAAAATTG
This sequence comes from Galeopsis tetrahit, assembly GCA_963675135.1. Taxonomy (NCBI): domain Eukaryota; kingdom Viridiplantae; phylum Streptophyta; class Magnoliopsida; order Lamiales; family Lamiaceae; genus Galeopsis; species Galeopsis tetrahit. The sequence goes on from OY776127.1 coordinate 35,636,552, forward strand.
AGACGAGAAGATTTAGACACGAGATGAGGTGGATGAGGATCCGGTCAAGAAAAGGAAAGTGGTGTATCATTGAGGGTATTTTTGTAAACACATTGTCGATTTGTTGGGGTAGGGATTCTGCGCTACAAACAAGAATGTCAATTTTGTCGAATAAGTATGTGGATTGAGGGACAATTTTCTCGATTTTGGTTTCGAAGGTTAGGATTTGATCATCTACGATGGAGAGTATGGTAAGAATAGGATAAAGAATGGTGTATATTATGGGAAGGAAGGAATTGATAGCCCTTTTAGTTGTTGATCCTAGAGGTCCATAATCTAGATCTTGGATCCTCTTACATGCTCTTTGAGCAATGCCTACGCACGTGGATGCACACGTGTGTAATGGTCGTCGTCTTGCCATTTTTTCTCACAAATTTTATTTTACATGTATTTCACCTGATGTAACATGAAATTTTCGTACACTAATAAAAAACATCAATGATACGAATCAATTAAACATTGATCTTCATGAATGTTAACTTGACGGCAAACCTGCAGATTTGATATATGTTTTTAGAGAAAGGATCCAATTTTTTAAAAAAAAATTTAGAAGAATTTTTTTTAATGTTTTTGTTTATTGAATGTTAGAAGGATAGCCATCAGAAATTCGTTAATTTAGGACAATAAATGGTACTCATTCATTATAGCCGTTGTGTGGTTGTGTGGGAGACCATTTTCATTGTCTATTTAATTTATGTGATTAAAATTTTATTTTTCCTCATACTGTAGTAATTTTCATGTCTATATTTAATATGCATTTTTTTCTTTTTTAATTCCCCACTTTAATATAATATGCATTTCTTACGTGGCATCTCAGACAACTTACACTCATTTTAATTAATTAGATTAGAATTTAATCTATGTCCTTATATACTATATACTATGAATATGATTTTAATTAAGCTGGTGAAAAATGCTCTCTACAGTATTCTACCAACTTCTACAAAACACTACAAATTTATCTCTAATATTCATAATTGTTCTCTTAACAAAAAATAATTTTGTATACTCACTAATATTTCATCACTTCATGTAATTTTCTTAATTTCAATTTCACAAAAGGAATTCAAGTACAAATTTATCGATGGAAAACATTATGTGTATGCATAAGTTCATATTGAATAAGAGAATATGTTGTCATTTGTGTATGGTTGTAATATGTTAGTTTGTATGGGTGTTTTATACACCATATGAGAGCGTTGGACTTTTACATTCAAAATTATATCAATTGTATGTGAGTTATTGTCTAATAATGTTTTTAAGATTTGAAACTTATGTTTGCTATAGTTATATTATTACTTAGTAGTTGCTAATGATAGTGTACTTCATTATATATGTATGGTATGCTTTTTTATCTTCATTAACATATATTGTGTTTCCAGCGAGTTACAAATTATAGAAAAAACTAAGAGTTTATTGACAATATTAGACAATATCCAAGATCCATAAATAAAATTAGACAAAATAATTTAAAAAAACAATTAAGACAAAAGCTAACATGGATTGGCTTATTTTATAATGTGCATATATACTTGGATATGCAGAAACTGATATATGTGCAATGCAGATGGTCGGTAAATGCATGTCATCCTCGAAATTAAGTGTCTAGTACACCTCATTACTACTACAAATGATATTAATGAATTCATTTAAAGATATTTATAAAATTTATTTTGATTATAATAAAAAATATCAATAAAATAAACATTTTTTTTTATCTGTGCAACCAATATGTGAGTGGACAAATTGGGCAATTACACATATACTAATATCTGCAGTGCATACTTGATGAATTGCTGCATAAATTAAATTTTAGTGCATATAAGTAATATATGCATCAGACAATGTAAGTTAAAGAGTCTATAGACAATGTAAGACAATATATAAGAACCATAAATAAAATAAGACAAAACAAAAATTGTAATTTACATTTGTTTAGTGTATGTCAACTATTTGTAAAACATAGAGTAAATAAATCAACATTTTATTTGGACTTTGATATTAAAGTAGAGTTTATACATTCTTGCAATGCTCTAATAACATAAATAGAAAATCATTAAACAATAATTTATTTATATTCATTGACCGGAAAAATAGAAAAGCCACATGACTGATAATAAATATTTATCACAGTTCCCTTCGAATAAATAGTATAAGCAATAATTTATTGAGAAATAAACTAGAGCTACTTCAATGGTCGATTTTTGTCAGGTCTGTTCCAAAAACTGCAGTGCACATTAAGGGATCATGTCGATTTTCTTACCACATATAGATCAATTTGTAGGCTTGACACGACGAAACTCACCGTACGACGTAATCCTTTTTTGTCTTGGTCTACCGGGAGATTTGTTCAGAATAGGGGAGAGTACTTTGTCACTGTCCATCGTTGGCTTCCATTCGTATTTCTCGATTTCTAAAACTGGCATAAGATCAACCTTATAACATTGTTTATAATTAGATACCATGAAGAAGTCCTCAACAACATTTTAAATAGAAGTTTAGTATCTCTTAATAACAGCAACAGCATGAGCGCAAGGGAACCCCGTTACCTGCCACTGAAAATACGTGCAAAATTTCCGCTCAAGATCAACAGTGACTGATGTCTTGAAAGCTACTTGAAACTGGCCGTTAGGGTAAACTGTGACCCTCCACGATGCACTGATATTTGCATGTTCGTTCCAAAGTTTTTCATTCGAAGGAACCAACAAACCAGACCGATTACTACTCGATGTTCTCCTATCTACAAACCATTGGGATAACTTATACCTTATTGAATCGATCATATGATTAATTGGTAAGCCCCTAGCCTCGCGGATCTAGGAGTTGAAAGATTCAGCAGCGTTAGAGGTCATTTCACCGTACCTCTTGATGTTTGGTGAATGAGAAACAACCCAATGTGAATAACGCAAATCCTCCAACCAGATTTCTACAATTCGACCACCGACTTCCTTGAATTTCTTAATCTTCTCGTTGAATATTGTTGGTCCTGAAAGGAGTATATAACAAGTGTATGGGGGGGGGATACACTTGTATGCAAATTTCTCTTCAAACTTTGATCAAACCAGACTTTAGCAAGGTTGTCCTGGACAACTCTGCTGGTGTGATTAACTCTTTATAGATAATCAAACTACTAAGCACTATTGAGTACTTAGTTGAATAACTATCTAAGAGAGTTATATGTGCTAAATTAGTGGTTGACCCTTTAGTTTAAACTCCTTTTAATTCTGAAATCACCTTAATAGCTAATCCAGTTTAGGGAACTTGTCCAAATCTTGTTTTGCACAGTTTAGGATATGTATCTTTGAAAGTCTAATTTGTGCAGTGTTGAGTGTATGTAAATGCTTGAAAGTAAATCAACACAAGAGTTTATAGTGGTTCAGAGACTCAAACTCCTACATCCACTTTCCCTGATTTAACAGGATAATTCATTCACTCTTGGAATTAACTTGTTTTTATAGTGCCAAGGTGCAGTTGATCAACCACACCACTCCTTGGTGCCTTGATCCCTAGGATGTCTAGAGTCCTAGTACCCTTTATCAACTAAGAACTGAATTGTTCTTCTCTCAACAGTTAGTTCCTTCCACTTCTACTACTACAACCTTCTAACTTTCTCTCTTGAAAGATATAAGGGTTGAAGTAAGGTTCCAACTAATGAGATATCCTTTACAATGAAGATCAATGTATAAGGATAGAATATCTCTCTAAACTTTGTAAGGATATACAATGAGGTTCAGCTTAGATGAAGTGTTTGAAGACTAAGATAGTCTCTTTGAAAGCTTGAAAGCACTTGATAACTTGTAGGATAGTTGGATGTGTTGTGGGTGCTTCAAATGGTCTTCACACTTCTGTATTTATAGACAAATTTGAGGATGTGCCCATTGGAGAGGCAGTCTCAAATGTCCATAAATGTCTTCCTTGAACTCTTCAAGCTGGAAGACAGATTCTGATAGTGACATGTCCTTAATTTGGGAAATAAACGGTTGTAACCACTTTGTCTTCATTCGGCAGCATTTTTCCCAATGTCTGACTTCAAGATTCATTTGGTCAAACAGGGACATCTCTTCTTATCAATGATCCTGAGATAAGGACAACATTCCTTATCACTTGGACAGTTCTGCTTATCCATTTCAGTAGAGTCTGCTTATCAGCAGTGTTGGCATGCTCTTCAGATGACTTGGCTCTTTCTCTTTCCAAACTTGGCTCTTTCTCTTTCCAAATCTTCTTTGTGTAGTTCTTTGAGCATATAAGTCTTGGATGAGTGGATTTGACATCTTCAGCATAGTTGGCCTTGAGTTTCAAGGCTTGTTCTAGTTCAATTGTGCTGAGACAATATTGCTGGACAACTCTTCTGAACTTGACATTTCTTGCAGTAGACTTGATCTTCAAGATCTATTCTACTTAGTTGCTCTTCAGATAGGTTGTTCCATTTTGACTTGACTTTGATCAGCATACTTGTCCTTCAGCAGACTTGGGGTCAATCCAAAACTGAGCCTTGAGGGGACTTGGATAAAATAAACTTACAAACATGTGTTCCCCCTCAACTAGTGCTTCTATTGTTCTAGGAGCTGCCTAGCATATCAGCTTTTCTACTTGTCTTAGTCTACATGTTCCAACAATCCTGAAACATGTTCATTCATATTGACTTATCTACTTGGCATGTCTCAAGGGGGTTTTGGTATCATAATCAAAACTCATTTTATTCCCAACAATTTCCCCCCTTTTGATGATGCCAAAACCTATACATTCTATGCAAAGGTGACTTGATTACACTTATTACATTTTTACTTCAGTGAAGGTGACTGGAGTCAAGTTCCCTGAAAGAAAATGTGTTAGTGTATTTTCTATTTTTCAGAGCATAGAGGTTGATAAGTCAGACAAGTTAGAATTCAGTAATGTTGATTCAAAATGTGTTCAACTATCATTCAATTAAAGATCATTACAAGCATGTTGATAGTTGAACAAACATATCAGAGCATGAACATTACATCAGAGCATAAAATAACTAAAGTACATGATCAGAACAATACATAACAAGATATTCTATCAGAGCATTAATCCTTAAGCATCAGAGCAAAAAGTCATCAGAGCAAACTTCACATATTAGCACTCTTGAGCTATTTCAACATAGATAACTAATTTGAACAAGTCAGCAACCAAAATATTCATTTCAGCACATAAAGGGTCAAGAGGACTTAGCCAATTCAGAGGTTGTCTTCAGGAGGTGGAACCATCCCATATTGTGCCCATACTCTCTTCTTTAATTCAATGGCCTCTTGATTTGTGCCCTTTGGTCCTAGCACCATTCTGTTCAATTTTAGGATCTCAAAGAACTCCTAAAAGATTTTGAATTGATCAATGAAGCCTTCCTTCTTGGGAGGCATGAAGATGATAGGTTTGGGAGCTGTGAGTTCAAGTCTTGCAATATCAGCAGCTGCAAGCAGTTGTTGATACAGATCCCTGTAAAACTCTATCATGAACTCAGTGAAAGTGGAGTTGACATCCTTTCCATTCCATCTGTCAGTGACATAGTAATCATAGACAAAATCCCTTTTGGCCTCTTCCCAAGAGTCATTCAGCTGTTTTGGTACCCATTTATCCAAGTGAGGATATTTGGTGTCCATGGGGATCAGTAGTTGAGGCTTTAATTTGCTGTATGTAGCTCTTCTTCTTCTTGGTTTCTGAAAGTCAGCTCTTCTCTTGTCTCTTGCTCTGTTTGCTTCTTCCTCAATTTTGGTCACTTCAGCAGTTTTAGAAGACTTGACTTTCTCAGCAGTTTTGGTCACTTCAGCAGTCTTGACCTTTTCAGCAGTCTTGCTCTTCTTGGAGGTAGGCTTTTCTTCCTCAATTCTGAATTCAAGTGGCAAATCAAGACTGTTAAGAAAGTCTGTAAAAGTTTCAACAACTTTCCTTTTATTTCCTTTTGCTTTCTTGATTTGGCCTCTTATTTGGACTCCTTCAGTGGACTTGTCCATTCCAGAAGCTTCTCCTCCTGGCCTCTGCTGAAGCCTTGCTTTTTCTTCTTATGTTGATGCCATTGAATTCTTCAATGCTATGACCAATTGTTCTTCTTCATCAAGATCTTCTAAGTTTAGTACTGCTTGCTTCTTGCCCTTATCTTCAGCAGCCTTGTCTTTGCCCTTATTTGAACCACCAATTATCAAGGCACCTTTGGCCCTTGCTCTTTCTCTTTCCCCCTTTTTGGCAGCATCAAAACATTGAGGTTTGAGCTCACTCATGGTAGTTGCCATCAAGGATTGGGCTAGGTTCAGGGATTTCATCTCTTCTAGCAAATATACATTCTCATCATGTATATTCTGCATCCTGTCACTGCTCAAGCTAAGGAAAGCTAGAACAGGCTTCATCTTTTGCTCAACAACCTCTTCCATGGTTGTTTTGAGAGATGCATCAAGTTGGGCCTTTAGGAACTCAGTAAGGTTTGCTACAACACTTTCAGCAATGTTGGCCATTACTTCTTGAGAAAACTTTTCTGAGGCAGCCTTCACCATTGCCAGCCTCATCTCTTCAGCTCTCTTCCTTTGAATGACTGTCTTCTTTCCAAGTGCCTGCTTGACAGTCAATCTAAGAACTTTGACATTGGAGTTGTGATTATCTCTTAGCAGCTTTTGTTCTTTCTTGACCTCTTTTGAGATAGATTCCATGCTGGCTTTTGCTTTTTAAAAATCAGTGGAGATAGTTTGTAGACCAGATTCCACTCCACTTATCCTTACTTCTAATGTGGGTAGCACCACATCTTCAGAGCCAGTCAATCTCATTTCCACAGATGCCAATGTTCTACCTTGCTCATCCAAGGTTCCAGAGGTTTCAACATGAGCAGATTGGACTTGATGAGCCAAGGAGTCCAACTTAGTTGATTGCATCCCAAGCAAAGCTTGTGCTGATCCAGAGTCCACTTGGATGGGAGCATCTGTTAGGAAATCATCTGCAAAGATTTGGTCAAGAGAAATACCTGCAAGATCAGACAAGTAAAATGGGTTAGAGAATAAACACTCATCACCCTCAGTATTTTTTGTATAAGACTCTAATCCATCAGCAGCCTTCTTCTTATTTTCAACTACTTTTTGACTTCCTTCTTGCATAATGTCCTCACACAAAGGAACAGGCCTCCTTTCACCAAGGGATTCTTGAAATTCAGATTTGACTTCAAGAATAACCTGTCCTTCCTCACTTATTCCACCCTCATTTGGTGGTACACTCACAATCTTAGTAATCACTACCTCTCTATCATCCATAACTCCCTCTGATTTTTCAATTATACTCTCCTTTTCAACCCCTTCTCCTAAACCTGCAGCATCTCCACCTTCAACAAGGTTCAGAGATGGCAGTTGTGGGGAGATCACAGTGCTTATATCAGCAGCCACTGAGTCATCCTGAATGATTAAGGGCTGATCAGTGTCCAACTCTCCTGACACTGAATAGGCCTTAATCAAACAAACTTCTAGGATAGGAGCCTCAACATCTGTAAGTTGTGCCTTGGGTTAAGAAGAACCTTCATTGGCAGATGTGTCCTTGGCTGTGTCACCAGCTCTGGTCAACACCTCTGAAGATACAAAGCCTTTTCTTTGATAGGTGACAAGAGGGTTTGAAAACTTGCTGGATTCAGAAGGGTTGGGTTGGGGAGGTTCAGGGAGGTTGGTCTGGGATGGTTCAGGAGGGTTGTCTTCAGAAGGTTTGGAGGGGTTTGAAGGGTCATCTTTGCCATCATCACTAGAGCTGCTATCAGGGTGTTTGATCCCTTTAGCCAGTCTCTCTTTCTCTTCTACAATTTTGTCAGCAACCAACTTGGCAAATACTCCCTCATCAGTGAGGAACCTTGTCTTGTTTACTCCAGAAAAGTGAAGTAATCTGCCTTCTTCAATCTGCCACCAATTTGCACCTTTGTCAAGAATGACTTGTGCAATCTCCATGATGGACTTATCTTTCACTTCCACTAACATCCTCAAATTATGGAACATTATCTGAAGCCTTGGAAATTCTACAAGTTGTGGATACAGACTGTCCACAGTAGCCCTTGCTCATCCTTTGAGCATACTCTCATAAGTATACTCCTCCTCATCTCCACTTGAATGGGGACTTTGGGTTATAGGGGAGATGGCTCTGGTTTCAGGAATAACAGCTTCAGGTAGGTTGAGTTCAGGAGGGTTGGCTTCAGAAGGGTTGAGTTCAATAGAAGGTACTTCAGTTGCTTTTGAGAGCAATGGTTCCGAAGGGGCTTTGCTCAGGGGGGTTGGCTCATGAAGTGCACTTTCTAAAAATTTTGAATAGTGGAGCATAGATGAGTCAAGGGGAGACAGGAGTCTTGTCTCATCTACTGCAAGATCAGCTAGCACATCAATTCCACTTCTTTGCACACTCCCTTCTAGAGAATACCTCTTGGTAAGATCTACAGGGGTAATGGGTTGGTTAGGAGGGGTAACGTGGGTTTCAGGGGAGTTGGGTTCAAGATGTTGTGTTGGGAATAAAATGATACATGTTTTGATTAAATACCAAAACCCCCTGAGACATGCCTAAGTCAATTCAAGTGTTCTAAAAATGTTAGAACACATAGCATAAGGCTAGATGAGAAGCTGAAATGTTAGGCAGCTCTTAGACAATTAGATGCATAATTTGAGGGGGAAACTATGCTTTGAAGAAGATCTAGATCAAGTCCCCTCAAGGCTCAAATTCTGGAACAATCACTTAAGAGCAAGGACACTCTATGGAAAACCAAATGCTCTGATCAGGAGAGTTGTCCAGAGGAGTTGTTCTTATGTAAGAACAAGATTGTAAAGCTCTAAGGACAAGTCAAATGAGATGCTCTGATCAGGAGAGTTGTCCAGAGAAACTGTCCATATGCAAGATTGGTAAAATCAAAAGACAAGCTTAATGACTCTGATCAGGAGAGTTGTCCAAAGGAGCTAGCCATATGCAAGAACAAGTTTATCTAGCTCAAAAGGACAAGACTACTCAAAGGTTTTGAACAGGAGAGTTGTCCAGAGAAGCCAACTCTATGTGAAAAGTGCTCTGATGCTAAAAGACCAAATATGCTGATCAGAAGAGTTGTCCAGATGAGTTGTCTCAGCATGATTGAATCAGAACAGATGCTCTAAAGATTGAAGGTCAACTATGCTGAAGAATTAGAGACAACTATACCCTAAAGAATACCAATACAACATGCCTAGATCACTTTGAAGTGAAATAAAGGGAAAGAGCCAAGTCATCTGAAGAAGAGCAAGCCAACCTTGCTGATAAGCAAGACTGCTGATAGTGATAAGAAGAGTTGTCCACTTGATAAGGAATGTTGTCCTATCATTGGATCAACCTTCAGAAGCCATGTCCAAGTCCTAACAAGAAGTCAAACATTGGGAAAAGTGCTAGAGAATGAAGACAAAGTCTTACAAGCCGTTTATTACCCAAATGAGGACATGTCACTATCAAGAATCTGTCTTCCAGTTTGAAGAACTCAAGGAAGACATTTATAGCAATTTGGGGCTGCCTCTCCAACGGGCAAATCCTCCATTTTGTCTATAAATACAGAAGTGTGAAGACCATTTGAAAGCACCTCAACAGAATCCAACTGACCTCAACCTTGACAAGAATATCCAAATATCCTACAAGTCAAAGTGCTTTCAAAGCTTTCAAAGACTATCTTAGTCTTCATACACTTCTTCTAAGCTGAACTCAATTGTATATCCATACACAAGCTTAGAGAGATATCCTATCCTTATACACTGATCTCCATTGTAAAGGATATCTCATTAGTTGGAACCTTACTTCAATCCTTACCCCTTTCAAGTGAGAAAGTGAGAAGGTTGTAGTAGTAGAAGTGGTAGGAGCTGACTGTTGAGAGAAGAACAGTTCAGTTCTGAGTTGAGAAGAGGGTACTAGGACTCTAGACATCCTAGGGATCAATTCACCAAGGAGTGGTGTTCTTGATCAAGTGCACCTTGGCACTATAAAACAAGTTAATTCCAAGAGAGAAGGAATTATCCTGTTAAATCAGGGAAAGTGGATGTAGGAGCTTGAGTCTCTGAACCACTATAAATCTCCTGTGTTGATTTACTTTACAAGTACTTACACTCAAACAACACTGCACACAAAACTGATCTTTCAAAGATATCTATTCAAAGACTGTGCAAAAACTAATTTGGACAAGTTCCCTGAAACTTAACTGGACTGTCTTGGATTGCCAAAGTGATTTCAGAATCTTAAGGAGTCTAAACTTAAAGGGCCAACCACTATTCCGCACATATAACTCCCCTAGATAGTTATTCAACTAAGTACTCAATAGTACTTAGTGGTTTCATTATCTTAGAAGAGTTAATCATCTTCAGCAGAGTTGTCCAAGACAACCTTGCTGAGCTCTGGTTTGATCAAAATAGAAAACGATTTGCATACAAGTGTATTCCCCCCCCCCCATACACTTGTTATATACTCCTTTCAGGACCAGCATGTTGGGTTTCAGGATGGTTGGGTTGGTCTTCAGGGACTTTGGACTCAGGGGTTCCAGAACCAGAAGAGTTGGTCCTGGACTTGGATTTGGTCCTACTTTCTGCCCTGCTCTCTCTTAGAGCTACTTGGAGTGACCTTTCCTCCTGAAGTTCCAGAATCTTGTCAGTGGGTTTGGCTCTCCTCTTACTTGCCCTACTGCTCCCACTCCCTTCTTCTTCCTTCTCAGGGACAACTTCCCTGGGCCTTTTGTCTCCCTTTTTCTTCTGTCTTGTCTCATTGTACTTCTACCTCAACTCTTCTGAGTGATCAGAAGGCACTTGCACTCCCTCTTCTGCCACTTCATCAACTTCAGTTGATGCTCCTAAGGTCTCTCCTGAGGGAAGTTGAGACAACTTCTTTGTTTTGACAGCCCTGACCTTTGTCCTCTTCTTCAATTTGGGCTTTTCCTCTTGCTTCTCTTCAGCAAGTTTGGCCAGCTGCATTCTTCTTTGTTCAGTCTTTTTGCTCAGTTTCCTAAACATCACTTTCTGGGCAGAGAGGGGCTTGGCAAAGGTTTGCATCTCAGAATAATGAGCAAACTTCTCTATCAGCAAGCTTGCCCTTGTGCAATACTTGAGTTTGCTTTCCAACACAACCTTGTGATGGGCTTTCACCTTAAACTTTGCCTTCTCCTTCATCATCTCAGACAAAATGAAGGACCTCCAATCAAATTTTATGCCCTTGTCACTGGCATCAATCACTGCAGCCATAATCCTTATCCTTGGAGCACTCACTTGCTCTAAGCTGCCAGTGTTGCTCATAAGACTCTTTGTAATTACCTCAAATAGATTGAGGAACTTGAGCTTGAGAGTCCTCTTGTGCTGGGTAGATGAGATTGGTCCTGGAACAAGGAGCCAATCTTGAGCAATTTCTTCCTCATGGCCATTGCCGTAAAATTCTGGATTCCTCCCTTCAGAGGGCAATCCAAAGGCAGCATCTACATCCTCTTCAGAAAATTTCCCCCTGTGAAATCTTTCTTCCTTTTCTCCTTCAGCTCTATAAGAAAGCTTTGTGGTAACTTCTCCATCTTCTAGCTTTCCTCTCCACTTGAGGAATGCAAAGAACTCAGCCATGTATGTTTCAAGGCAAGAATCTGGCTTTTCTTGCATAAACTTTTGAAGGCATGTCCTTCTCAACCACCTCAAAGTTGGAGTAACTTCTGGATCATCACACTCAAAGGAGATGATAGGCTCAAAAATAAGGTTGTTTCTGTGGCTAAGATAGCCAAAATCAAGGACAAGATCCTTATTGGTGAAGTTTAAAACCATATCAGGTCTAGCTTTGGGAGCCATTGAAGAATAGTAAGGAATTTTGAGAGATATTTGAGAAGATGAAAGCTAGGGTTTCAAGAGAGTTTGAATGCGTGGGGAAGAATGAACTGTTGTATGGCTTCTTAAGACTTGTGAATATTCCAAAAGGAATATATGTCAATGAGTAGGTGAGTCTTAAGGCGATTCAACGGTTTACAAATGAGGAAATCAAGTTTGGACGGTCAAGATCAATTTCTGGGCAATTGGCCAGTTTTGATCCAACGGTTATTAACCAATGGAACAGTGAAAAACTGTTTCTATTCAAACGTGAGAAGGAGTTTAATGTTTGTTTAAAGCTGGGGGGTTATCAAGGTAGATCATGTCTCGAATTGTTTAATGCAGACAAGAGTTAAATCTTGGCATTTAATGCATTGAAAGAGACTTTTTGGGTAAGGGACAAGTTGAATCCTTGAAAAGGTGTTATCTTTAAAAGGAATGGGAAAGTTATTGAAATAGGCAATGATTACCCAAAATAGGTGCTTATCAGACCAAGATTTGGTTTGATAGCCAAGACAACTTATCTGACCCTACATGGACAAGTGTCCTGAAGAGATGTGGACAACTGTCCTGAATTTCAATGGACAAGTGTCCTGAACAGTTTGCGTCATCTCTTCTGAGTTTTAGTAGACTTGACCAAGTCTGCTGAACTTTGCTTTCAGTTCCCCCTTGAATAATTTACTCCTTTGAACTTACTTATCCAACTTCACTAGATCAAGAAGTCCCAACTCTGCTGACAATTCCATGAATCTTGCTTCTGCAAGTGGTTTGGTCAATATATCAGCTTTTTGATGATCTGTGTGGATTTTTACCAACTTGATGTCCTTCTTCTCCACATGGTCTCTGATGAAGTGGTGCTTGATGTCCACATGTTTGCATCTTGTGTGCAAGACTGGATTCTGAGATATAGCAATAACACTATTGTTGTCACAGAATATTGGCACTTCAGTAGAGTTGACATTGTAGTCCCTTAGTTGTTGTCTCAGCCAAAGGATCTGAGTACAGCAACTTCCAGCTGCAACATATTCAGCTTCAGTGGTGGAGGTGGCCATTGTGTTCTGCTTCTTAGAGAACCAAGATATGAGCTTGTTCCCTAAGAATTGACATGTCCCTGAAGTGGACTTTCTGTCAATTCTACAGCCTCCATAATCAGCATCTGAGTAGCCAGTTATCTCAATGTTGTCATCAGCAGGGTACCAAAGGCCTAGATTCTCAGTGCCTTTGAGATACCTCAAGATCCTCTTAGCAGCCTCTAGAAGGGTTTTCTTAGGATTTGCTTGAAACCTTGCACAAACACCTACTGCAAAGGAGATGTCAGGTTTGCTGGCAGTGAGATAGAGGAGTGAACCAATGATTCCTCTATATTCAGTAGAGTTGGTTGGAACACCACTCTCATCTGGATCCATTTTCCAATTTGTATTCATGGGGATCCTTACTGGCTTGCTGGTTGTACACCCAAACTTCTTGATCATTTCCCTGGTGTACTTTGCTTGGTTGATGAAGATTTCTTCTTTTGATTGCTTGAATTGTAAGCCCAAGAAGAAGTTCATCATCCCCATCATTGACATCTCAAACTTGCTTTGCATGAGCTTTGAGAACTTCTCACACAGCATCTCATTGGGTGATCCAAATATGATGTCATCAACATATATTTGGACAAGCAGGATGTCCTCTCCTTCAGTGATTCTGAAGAGAGTTCTGTCCACAGTTCCTTTGATAAAGCCATGATCCAAGAGGAACTATGACAGTGTGTCATACCAGGCTCTTGGAGCTTGCTTGAGTCCATATAGAGCTTTCTTCAGTCTGTAGACTTGGTTTCCAACCTCAAAACCAGGTGGTTGCTCCACATAGAGTTCTTCCTTCAAAACTCCATTCAAGAAGGCACTCTTGACATCCATTTGGTACACTTTGAACCTCTTGTGGGCTGCATAGACTAGGAAAAACCTTATTGCTTCTAGCCTTGCCACAGGTGCAAAGGTCTCATCATAATCTATGCCTTCTGATTGATAGTGGCCTTTTGCCACTAATCTGGCTTTGTTTCTGACTATCACATCATTCTCATTCTTCTTGTTCTTGAACACCCACTTGGTTCCAATGACATCTTGATGTGAAGGTCTATCCACCAGTTCCCATACATCATTTCTGGTGAATTTGTTTAGTTCTTCCTGCATTGCTGTGATCCAATTATCATCTTGAAGTGCTTCCTCAATGTCACTTGGTTCCTGTTTTGATAGGAAACAACAAAACAAGGCACTTTCACCATGAAATCTTCTAGTTTTGACTCCTATACTTGGATCACCAAGTATCAGATTAGTAGGATGGTCAGTCAACCATGTCCTTCTTTTTCTGATCCCTTCAGTAGAGTTGTCCTCTACTAAGGTTGAGTCACTAGTATCATAAAATTTAGGATAATTGAATGCAGGGTCTAACTCAGGATCATATTCAGGGGTGTTGTCCTCAATGTCAGGGACATTGGCATTTTCAACATTTATGGTCCCCCCTTGAATATTTGATCCGTTAACTACCTCAGCAGAGCCTGCTTCTTCATTGGTAGTTGTTACCTGAGTGTGAACTGGGATTGGGTCATTTAGTTCACCATTTCCTTCAGTGGGGTTTGCTTCAGGATTGTTGTCCAGTGTTATGTTTTCAGGAGGATTGGCTTGGACAACATCAATGAATACAGTGTCTTTATCTTTTAGGCTCAATCTGGTTGTTCTTTGTGTGATTTCTTCAGTGTCCAGGTTTTTGTTCCTGACCTCAAAAATAGATTCATCAAACACAACATGAGGTGTTTCCTCCACAATTAGGGTTTTACAGTTGTACACCCTGAAAGCTCTACTGATTTGGTAATATCCAAGGAATATCCCTTCATAAGCTTTGCTGTCAAAAGCTTTCAACTGCTCTTTCCCATTGTTGTGAATAAAATACTTGCAACCAAATATGTGGAAATATGACACTTTAGGCAATCTTCCTTTCCAGAGTTCATAAGGGGTTTTGCCTTGACCCTTAGTGATCAAACATCTGTTCTGAGTATAACATGCAGTGTTTATGGCTTCAGCCCAAAACCTCTTAGGTAGATTTGAATCAGCAATTAAGGTTCTAGAAGCTTCTTTTAGGGTTCTATTCCTTCTTTCTGCAACTCCATTCTGCTGAGGAGTTCTAGTTGCTGAGGTTTCATGGGCTATACCATTTTGTGTGCAATACTCATTGATGTATGAATTTATGAACTCAGTGCCTTTATCAGATCTTATCTTGATTATATTAAGGCTCTTTTCATTTGATAGTCTCTTTAACAATTCAGGGAGTTTGACTTGTGCCTTCTTATTAAGGAGAAATACTACCCATGTGAACCTAGAGAAGTCATCTACTACAACCAATGTGTATTTTCTACCATTTATGCTTGCAGGGGTAATTGGTCCAAATAAGTCCATATGTAGAAGTTCAAGTACCCTTTCAGTAGAGATGACTGGTTTTCCCTTAAATGAGGTTTTAATCTGTTTTCCTTCTTGACATGGTTTACACACATGTTCTTTAATGAAGACCTCATTAGGTAGTCCTTTTACTAATGCATTCCTAGCAAGTTTGTTCATTGATTTGAAGTTCAGATGGTTATCCTTTTATGCCACAACCAACTTTGTTCACTAGTGCTCTTAGCAATGAAACATGCAGCATCAGTAGACTTGTCCCAGTCTGCAAAATACACATTTCCTTTTCTAGTTCCAGTCAGTAGAGTTTGTTGAGTTCCATCGTTGATTAAGCATTTTCCACTTGAAAACTCAACATTGAAGCCTTTATCACAAAACTGACTTATGCTTAGCAAATTGTATTTGAGACGAGCCACATAAGATACATTGGATACCTTGATTTTATCAATTATCGAGGTACCATAACCTTTTGTTGTTGCTTGTGAACTGTTTCCAAATGTGACATTTGGGCCTTCTTTTTCAGTGAAATCAGTGAGAAGATCTTTGTTCCCAGTCATGTGCCTTGAGCATCCACTGTCAAGGTACCATGCTGATCTTTTTCTCATGCTCCTCATCTTTTTGTGGCCCTTAGATACCTGCAATTAGCAAGTTTTAGGTACCCTTTGAATTTTGGGTCCTGAGAGGTTAGCTGTACCTTTAGGAACCCAAACTTGCCTAATTACCCTGATTGATTCAAGGTGGCTAAGTTGTTTTCCTTTAGCATCAACATACACTGTCTTTCCCTTAAATGCCTTTGGGAAAGTGTGTGTGAAAGTGTTGACTCTGTAAGTTTCAGGAGGGTTGTCAAATCTCCTGAACTTATGAGTTTTTTGTGCTACTTGAGGAAATCTTTGAGGGAAGGCATATTTATGACCATTACCCTTTGGCATGAAGGGTTTTGGTTGTTTCATTTTATTCTACCTTTGAGGATAATTGTCCTTAGGTTTGTTCAGTTGAGGCTTTCTCAGTAGAGTTGGCCTAAGCTGACCAAACCTTGGATAACTCCTCTGAACATTGTTCAGGAGAGTTGCCCTTCCATTGGGTCTACTCTGCTGACCAACATTCCTCTTGTGTTCAAGGACTTTGGCCTTTTCCTTAGGTTTGGGCCTAGTCTCCTGAAACACTTGAGTGGGAATCTCATTCATTTTGCCCTTTCCTTTGTTCGGTGGCTGAATCATTTCATTTTCAGCTTGTTGTGCCACTGATTTAACAAAGATTTTCTTAGTGTTACTTATAGAAGCAACACTAAGACAAGGTGAAGATTCAAATGGATCAAAGCCTAATCCAGTTCTTTGAGCCATAGGTCTTTGGTAACTTTGAATTTCCTCTATTGCTCTAGAGGATTTCCTCAAAGCAGACATCATTAATTTCAAGCTCTCTTCACTTGATTTAAGAATGTCATACTCATGTGAGAGGTTTTCAAATTTTGCTTGAAGAATTTTGAATTCATAATCTTTTCTCTTCTGAGAAAGCAGTTGATCATCAATCTGTTTCTGTTGGTCAACTATCCTGAGATTTGCTTCCTCAAGTTCTCTCAAGACTTGTTGATACAATTCAGTAGATTTGATATCAAATACTGTCTCAACAGATTTTGTAAGTTCAATTGAAAGCCTTTCATTTTCTCTCACACAGTTGTCATGAAATTCTTGTAACCTAGTGAAATCTTCCATCAACTTTCCAAAAGAAAGTTTCAGGTTGACTTCACTAGTATTCTGTGATAGAAATGATGGTGAGCTAGAAGTAGAGGATACCTCATCATCCTCAATGGCCATGTTGCACACATCATCATTATCATCACTGTTTGAGAACAGTCCATCAGAAGAGTTGAAGCTTTCAGCACTATCAGATTCATCACCAGCCATCATGGCTTTTATGTTGGTGAACTTTCTATCTCTTTTGGCTTGCCTCTCTCTTCTCTCCTTGGAGCTGAGTTCGGGGCAGTCATACTGGAAGTGCCCTTTCTTCTTGCAGTTGTAGCACAATTCCTCATCATCATCTTTCTTTGGATCATCTCTCCTTCTAGATGAGGAGGGTTCAGCTCTGTTGGACTTTCTCCTTTCAGAGTACTTGTCCTCTGATCTTTTCTCTTCAGGCTTCTTGTCTTCAGCCTGTGCTTCAGAAGAGTTGTACCTTCTCCTGAATTTGTTGTCTTGGTAGAATTTCTTGTATCTACCAAACCTTGAGTTGAGTTTGTCAAACCTCCTAGCCATGAGGGCCATTTCTTCCTTCATTTCAGCCTTAGAGACTGACTTTGATGATCTTGGAGTGGACTGCATTTCTGGTTCAGCAGTTTTGGCTTTGAATGCCACTCCTTTGGTTGGTAAGGATGATTCCTCTGCTGGCTTCCTTCTGTTGAGGTCAAACTCATAAGCTTTGAGCTCTGAGAAGATTTGTTGCATGTGCATGGTTGAGAGATCCTCGGTATTCTGCATCATTACTGAGTATACATCCCACTTTTGAGTGAGGCTTCTTAGGATCTTGAGAGCTACTTCTCTCTTGGAGTAGACCTTGCCCAATGAGTTGATTTCATTCATCACATCTGTGAATCTACCAGTAAACTTGTCAATGGACTCATCAGACTCCATTGTGAATTGTTCAAACTTTTGCACAGCCACTTGGAGCTTATTCTCCTTTATCTTTTATGTACCCTCACACATTTCTGCAAGAGTATCCCATATTTCTTTGGCAGTTGTGCAGTGGTAGACTCTTCCCATTACTGCATCTGGAATGGTTTGGTAAAGAGTATTCATGGCAAGATAATTTAGATTATCTCTTCTCTTTTCTTCTGTGGTGAGATCATCTTCATCCTTAGGAATCTCATCCCCGGTGTCAGCTCTTTGAGCATCAGTGACTCTGGGATTTGCTTGCATGAAGACAAATGGTCCTCTAGTGAGAACTCTTAGCATATCAGTGTGTAAGCAAGCAAGATGTGCTCTCATCCTGATTTTTCAGAAATCATAGTTCTCAATTGAGAACATGGGCAGCTTGTGATGAGATATGTGATTCACTGGATCAGGGGCAGCGTTGTTTATGGTCTGAACAGCATCATGAGGAACAACATTCATGTTTTGTTCTTGATTCTGATCTTGGTTCTGGTTCTGACGCTGGTTCATGTTGTTGTTGCCACCCCTTGCCATATATCTTCAAGAATGGGTTAGATAACACAGAGGTATAGATTTCAGATAGAGATCAGTTCAGTGACCACACAAAAAGTGTGTTTTTGAAAATAAAGATGGATTTTCAGAAGCAGTGGTCTTTGAACCCCTGCTCTGATACCACTTGTTGGTCCTGAAATGAGTATATAACAAGTGTATGGGGGGGGATACACTTGTATGCAAATTTCTTTTCAAACTTTGATCAAACCAGACTTCAGCAAGGTTGTCCTGGACAACTCTGCTGGTGTGATTAACTCTTTATAAATAATCAAACTACTATGCACTATTGAGTACTTAGTTGAATAACTATCTAAGAGAGTTATATGTGCGGAATTAGTGGTTGGCCCTTTAGTTTAAACTCCTTTTAATTCTCAAATCACCTTAATAGCTAATCCAGTTCAGGGAACGTGTTCAAATCTTGTTTTGCACAGTTTAGGATATGTATCTTTGAAAGTCCAATTTGTGCAGTGTTGAGTGTATGTAAATGCTTGAAAGTAAATCAACACAAGAGTTTATAGTGGTTCAGAGACTCAGGCTCCTACATCCACTTTCCCTGATTTAACAGGATAATTCCTTCACTCTTGGAATTAACTTGTTTTATAGTGCCAAGGTGCACTTGATCAACCACACCACTCCTTGGTGCCTTGATCCCTAGGATGTCTAGAGTCCTAGTACCCTTTCTCAACTCAGAACTGAACTGTTCTTGTCTCAACAATTAGTTCCTTCCACTTCTACTACTACAACCTTCTAACTTTCTCTCTTGAAAGATATAAGGGTTGAAGTAAGGTTCCAACTAATGAGATATCCTTTACAATGAAGATCAGTGTATAAGGATAGGATATCTCTCTAAGCTTTGTAAGGATATACAATGAGGTTCAGCTTAGATGAAGTGTTTGAAGACTAAGATGGTCTCTTTGAAAGCTTGAAAGCACTTGATAACTTGTAGGATAGTTGGATGTGTTGTGGGTGCTTCAAATGGTCTTCACACTTCTGTATTTATAGAAAAATTTGAGGATTTGCCCGTTGGAGATGCAGTCTCAAATGTCCATAAATGTCTTCCTTGAACTCTTCAAGCTGGAAGACGGATTCTGATAGTGACATGTCCTTAATTTGGGAAATAAACGGTTGTAACCACTTTGTCTTCATTCTGCAGCACTTTTCCCAATGTCTGACTTCAAGATTCACTTGGTCAAACATGGACATCTCTTCTTATCAATGATCCTGAGATAAGGACAACATTCCTTATCACTTGGACAGTTCTGCTTATCCATTTCAGCAGAGTCTGCTTATCAGTAGTGTTGGCATGCTCTTCAGATGACTTGGCTCTTTCTCTTTCCAAATCTTCTTTGTGTAGTTCTTTGAACATATAAGTCTTGGATGAGTGGATTTGACCTCTTCAGCATAGTTGGCCTTGAGTTTCAAGGCTTGTTCTAGTTCAATTGTGCTGAGACAATATTGTTGGACAACTCTTCTGAACTTGACATTTCTTGCAGTAGACTTGATCTTCAAGATCTATTCTACTTAGTTGCTCTTCAGATAGGTTGTTCCATTTTGACTTGACTTTGATCAGCATACTTGTCCTTCAGCAGACATGAGGTCAATCCAAAACTGAGCCTTGAGGGGACTTGGATAAAATAAACTTACAAACATGTGTTCCCCCTCAACTAGTGCTTATATTGTTCTAGGAGCTGCCTAACATATCAGCTTTTCTACTTGTCTTAGTCTACATGTTCCAACAATCCTGAAACATGTCCATTCATATTGACTTATCTACTTGGCATGTCTCAAGGGGGTTTTGGTATCATAATCAAAACTCATTTTATTCCCAACAAAGATGTGTATATTTGGTGCGTATGCACATTGCTTGAAGAGGTCCGCCATATTTTCACGGTGCTGAGTATTCCACCCACCTCCGTGTTTGCCCTTGAGATTCATAATCAAATGGAATAAACATTAGAAATGTGGAGGGTGTTCCCATACATCGTAGAATGCTGACATTAGACTTGTGTTCCTATCCGAGATAAATATGATCTGTTTGAGATGGATATAAGAGTAGGGCTGGCAAATCGTGCTATTGTGTCGGGTTTCGTGTCGACACGATAGTGACACGACACGATAAGGCCAAACACAAACACGACACGATAAGGATATGTGTCGACACGACACGAACACGATAATTTTCGTGTTGACACGACACGATAATGGCACACAACACGATAACGACATGCAACACGATAACAACACGATAACGACACGATAAGAAAATAAATAAATTTAAAATTGCATTTAAATATATAAAAATTAATATATTTATATAAATATAAAAATTATCGTGTTATTATCGGATACGTGCCATTATCGTATCGTGTCGTATCAGGTAAATAGCAGGTTAACGGGTTGTTAACAGGTTAATGGGTTACCTGTTAATTTTATCGTGCTTAACGAGTTGACACGAACACGACACGAAATTTTCGTGTCGTTATCAGGTCGACCTGATAACAACACTAACCAGATAAGGCCAAAATACTAACCCGCAATTTTCGTGTCGGATTCGTGTCGTGTCGAGAATTGACACCCCTATATAAGAGTCCAACGCTCTCATATTATCTATAAAACACCCCTACAAACTAACATATTACAACCATACACAAATGACAACACATTCTCTTATTCAATCTGAACTATGCATACACAAATGACAACACATTCTCTTATTCAATCTTAACTTATGCAAAAGTTTATCGGTATTGTTGAAGATGACATGAATTATCAAATATATTAATTATCATCAAATATATTTTAAAATAATAAATTATATAAAATTTTATTAAATAATAATATAATTTTTTCCAATCCCGCCAAATTCGCAGATGTTACACTAATCCTTAAAAAAAAAAAGAGTTGATGGAAAGACTAGTATTTATTTTTTGGAAGGGGAAAGAGTAGTATATTTGTAGGCATTTTTGCTTTTTATTCGCACATAATTCCAAGTCATCACTATTCCATTGCAAAAAATTCGCAGATGTTACACTAATCCTTAAAAAAAAAAAAGAGTTGATGGAAAGACTAGTATTTTTTTTTGGAAGGGGAAAGACCTAGTAGTATATTTGTAGGCATTTTTGCTTTTTATTCGCACATAATTCCAAGTCATCACTATTCCATTGCAAAATTCGGATAAATATTACTAATATTCTAAAACCAAAATTTTACTTTAAATTAAAAACAAAAATCATGAAACAGCCCGTTCAATTTTTTTTTTTTTTTTTTTTACAAGCAGAATTATTGATAGTAGTGTTTGTGTGGGACGAATGTGTTATGTGACACAATACTTATGTAAAATGTAACTCAAATACTCAAATATTATTAGGGTATGATTGGTATGTGGTAATAGATTTGGAATGGAATGAGCATTCATAAGTTTATTTCTAATTATTGATTGGTATGTTTTTGTATTTGGAATCGCGATTCCACAGGGAATGGTGATTCCCAAAAATAAAGAATTGTGATTCCTCTCCATTCCCCTGTCTTTCTCCATTCCATTCTGTGTGGAATTAATTACTCCCTCCGTCCGCCTATAAGCTTCCTGCTACTTTTTGGCACATAGATTAAGAAAAGTGATTAAATAATAGATATAGTACAAGTGATGTGATTGGAAGAAGGAGAGAGATAGAGAAAAAAAGTAAAATATAAAGTGAAGTGTAAGAAAAAATACTTACCAAAAAGGGTATGGGAAGCTTATAGACGGACGGACTAAAATGGTAAAATGGAAAACTTATAGGGGACGGAGGGAGTATTTTTTAATTTTTTAAAATAAAATCATCACTTATATTTTATTTTTACAAAATTATCCTTCCTAATAATTAAACAAGATATTCATTAATCACGATCTTTAATCAAAACCTTGAACCCTAATTCACGCAATGATTTTCATAAACCTAATTCTCTAATCTCTACAACTCAATTGACGGCTTCACGCAAGAAAAAAAATGTCAATGAGTGAGTGAATGACGTTGATTCTCTAAGAAAGAAGAACTAGACGGATGAATTAGAGAAATATGCAGAAGTTCTGTTCTATACTATATATATGCGCGTATATATATATATATATGAAACAAAAGAAGAAGAAATAATGATAGATATAATTACAGTTTAATTTTGTTCATTCATGATTTGAAAAGATATATATATATATATATATATATATATATATATATATATATATATATACACATAACGATAGATAGATATATATAAATCGTTTCTTGATTGCAGAAGGAATTGTAAGATGTTCACTATTTTTTCTAAATTAAAAATTATTTATTTAAAATTTTATTATTATATTAATAATAGCATATTGACTAATTTAATATATTTTTATAAATATATATTGAAGGGTATTTTAGTCATTTAATATAAACCATGTACATTATTTTGCATCTCATTTATTATACCAAGAGAATGGAATCAACCAAGGAATGATTTTTCCATTCCTAGTTAATACCAATCATGAAAATTTCATTCAAACATTCAATTCAGGCATTCATTCCATTCATGAGTTTATTCCATTCAGTCACAATTTCATTCAGTCATACCAATCATGCCCATAGTGCTTTATTTTTTGTTAAATAAATTTGTATTGACAAAAAAAATAGCCAACTCCAAGAAATGAACCTAGGATCATGTCCTCGTTACTTTTTCATTTAATTTTTTGTAAAATGAAAAATTTTAATCCTTAAAACTGATTAAAAATTGCATACTAGTATATTTTTTCAAGTCTTTCACCCGCCCTATATTTTGATCGCTCCAAAAAAATAATAATAATAAAATTTTACTATAGAATATAGGGATTAAAGATTTTTTAGTCCATTAAGTTGGACTGATTTTGAATTTAATCCAGACGGATTACACATTTTGAATTCAATCCAATAAGTATGCTAAAATTTTGAAATCGATCCTTTTATCTGCAAGTCATGCCCACATGAATTTAATCATTTTTCATTTTTATTTATTATGTGAAATTTTCTTATGTTTTTAATTTTTTAAAGATTAATTTATATTTTTTATTTCAGAAAAAAATTAATATTAACAAAAATAAAATAAATATTTTAAAAAATCTGAAAATAAATTGGGAATAATATTTAAAATTCAAAATAAAAATTCGAAAAATCTTAATATTATAATATTGATAAAATTTAAAAAATAAATAAATTCATTCTTAAATCAATATATTATTACAAAAATCAATTAACTTTCTCCAAAAAAAAAATTACAAATAGATATTAGAAAATTATTTTGTTAGTTTAAAATAATTAAATGAATATACGTATCTTTAAAATAATAAAACTCTCAAATGAAAAAAAAAAAAAAAACATTTACTAAAACTATTAAAATTCCTTATTAAAACATTACTTTTATTTTAATAGTTTAAATAAATCAAAAAATCTCTAAATATTTTAAATCCTAAAAAATCCTCAAATAAATAAAAAATACCCAAGTAAATTCAAAATTTTCACCCCTTCCCCCACTTTAATAAAAAAAGAAGGTGATGAATGAACTGGCTATACTTAACTGTTTGTTAATTTTTTTTATTTTTCATTTTTATTATATATTATTTATTTGAAATTATTTCATAAACCATTTTTATAATACTCTATTTAGATAAATATACTTTTATTTATTGAATTAATTTAATATTTTTTTAATTTATTTTGAGAATTTTGGGATTTAAAATATTTGGAGAATTTTTTGGATTTATTTAAATTATTTAAATATTAAAATATAAGCAAGATTTTAGTGAGCATTTTTTGCGGTTTTAAAAATAAATTTGTATATTTATCATATTATTTAAAAATAAATAAATAAATTTCTAATACTAATTGTTTCTCTAATTAGGTAGGTTAATGGATTTTTTTAATAATCAATTGATTTAGGAAAAAAATTATTTGTTTTTTTTTCATATTATAATATTTCAGATTTTAAAAAAAAATCATTTTGTATTTTAAATACTATTCCTAATTTATTTTCAATAATTTTAAAATACTATTTAGTGTTTTAACTAATATTTATAATTTTTATAAATTAATAAATATAAATAAGTCATAAAAAGAAAAGAAAAAACATGTTATATGTGAAAAAAGAAAAGAAAAACAAAAATTAAAATTCATTATGTGTGTTAACTTGTTGGTGACCTGCTATAACAGGTAAAAGGATCATTTACAAAATTTGAACATACTTATTGGATTAAAATCAAAATGTCTAATTTGTGTGGACTAAATTCAAAATAAGTCCAACTTAATGGACTAAAAAATCTTTAATCCCTAGAATATAATATCAAATTCTGGACAAAAGCTTGTATAAGACGGTGTCGTCTCATTTACTCTATTATATGATCAAATGAATTTATGAAGCACAACTCAATCATATTTTAAAGAAGAATGTGCGACTCACGTTCCAAAATGAAGCACCATCACATGATGTACGAGATCGTCGCACACAAGACTATTAGAGCTATAATGGGTGGTCTCTCCATATCTCCCGAAGAAGCTGAAATCGGACAGCATTTGTACCACCCTTTGCCTTTGGCATGGAGCTGAGGGTTGCTAAAACAGAAGAACTCTGGTAGGTATCAGGAACGATTCGAGTCAAAGGCGAGTCGACCTCGTCTAACTCATCGTCACTCGTGCTGGATTTTTTTAGTGTTGATAATCTGCTAGTTTGTAGCTTTTGGCTTCCAACTTCTCCCACACATGTAAGCAAAGCTGCAGGAGGAGGTGAATACTTTATGGTGGTTGCATTGCACGGAAACGTGTTAAGTAACCCGATGTCCACGTCACAAGCATCCGACGTCTCCTAAACACAAACACGATAGGTACTGTTTTACGACCAATCACAAGTTTCATGAGAATAAAAGATGATCAATTCATCTTTATCACACTTAGTATGAAGAAATGTGACTTTTGAACATTGGATACTTGGTGTGTCATCTTGTGTTTCACTATCTTTAATACATGACACGTGACATTGATGATGATTTGTGATGTATTAAAAACAATGAAACACAAGACGAAATACCAAATTAAAATAGGAGATTCGTGTTACGTACAACATAGGATTAACATATTTTGATGAACTAGTCCACCTCGATCTTATAATAATTTCTCCACGATCATTCTACTAAGAATCATTTTTTAAAGTTGATTCAAATTAATACTAACAACGTAATCATCATTCTCATTGTAATTCAGTATTCAAGGATTCTTATTACGATTCTCATTAAAGAATTTGAACAGTACAGTAAACATGTAAGTACCAACCAACCTCTGAAGTTAGTGCATCCATTATGTAAGGTGGAATTGGATCGGGACTGAACTCATCCGGAACAAAATTGGTTAGAACCCTCTTGATTATCGTGGGGCCAAACGTCGGGCAAACCTCTTTTCTGGTGGAGGCATCGACTAGCATTCCAAACGGGAGCATCATGAGATCGCTCAATGCATGTAGGAGACGGAACGCCTTGAAACTCTTGGTCCCATTCCCTGCAATGATCACAGTATCCCCGTCGTCTAATCCAAACACATCAGCAAGCCATCTTGACCAATTTCCAATCTACACAACACACAACTGATTAATATCTAACACGAGAGTAACACCAGTTGTACTATACACACGGATCTTACAATGTTTTTCAATTGAGCACCAGCAGTAAAGCTCGATTTGGCAGGAGGCACGGGAAGGACTTTAGAGTCAGCAATTGGATCCGAAACAGGATCAGTCGGCATTTCTTGAGCAGATTCGCGTAAAATTGCATTGAACATTGCCACATCAAGCCTATTAACTAACTGCTCCATTACCTGTTTGATTGATATATTAAAAGAGCTAGTTTTTTCAATGTTGGAATTTATTTGTGATATATATTTTTTATGTACCAGAAGAAGCACGGCAGACAAGCAGCCACACTTGTGTCCTCTTGCTCGTATCGGGCAAAGCCTTTCGCACGCCTCTTTGAATGCTTTCTTCCATAACTCTATACACAAACTCCCCTGCTCATAACTACCCAAACCGTTTCTTCTTCCACTACTCTTCTTCTTCTTCGAACCCGAACCTGACTCTCTATAACTACTTTTCCCAACACTTGGTTGCATATGTGGTGTGAAACACTACAGTAAACATAAACACAACCAGTTAGCAAACAATTTTTTTTCTTCATATTACATCCTCTACTATTCGGGACTTTGTTCTAGTGGTTTTTCCAGGTCAAAAGTCCAACACGTGACTTGCACTCCTGTGTTCTCAGGGGTATATGCATTTTGTAAGTCACGTTTGCCCTAATTAACAAAAACTACTAAAACAAACAATCAAGAATAGTAGAGGATGCAACTAGAAAAAAACATTATAAAATGCAAAAGAAAGTAGCAAACAACCTGCCACCATACAGACTCAACGATTCGCGAAAACAACCAAGATTCAACTCGTTCGAGTGCTATAAGTAACGTCAGCGCATCCTCCAAGTCATCCGAAGCACCATTGGTATTGGATTGTGGCAAATCTGCAGCAATCTGAGTGACGATGGACCTCAACATTATTGCATTAGATAGCCAGAAACTGAGCCTGTAAATTTATTATGCCTTCAATTCAATTTCTTGAAAAATTGGTAATTTGAGACTAACCAACCTTACCTTGGAACATCATTTCCACATGCTCTAGAAACCAGAAGTAATCCAGAAACAAGTGTTTTCGCTGCACTAGCCCGTTTAGCCTGCGACCCTGCAGCTCTGCACGAACTCATATAAAATCTGGACAATCTTCGAGCAGGCGCATGCACCTTAGTTTTGGAACAGGAATGCTCAGCGACTATCGAATACAAGGCCATCTCAATCGCTGCTGCTTCCCTCAACTCTTGCTCCAGCGTCTCAACCTTCACTTTCCATTCATCTTTAATTAATCTTTTTTCAACTGGTTTCTTTGGAATATCTAAATCTGGTGGCTTGTGATTTTGATCTTTTTTAATAGACTTGAGCTGCTTTAGGCGAGCTTTAAAAGTAGTATTACCCTGAGACTGCTGCTGCCACTCCTCCAGGGTGTTGGACGTGCTGTCTCGGAAACTTACGCACGTTGGAGACGATATGATCAAGTGTCCTTCGTTCATTTTGGACGACGAAACGTAGTCCTTTACTCTCTTCCAAGTATCTGATGATGGAGTAGGATCCACTCCGCCTTTCCCGTATAGTGGAACCTTTGCAAACATGTGGATATAATAAGACAGTCATTTCACAAGAAATCATGTTGAAAATAAGGATATAATGTGGAATTTGGTTTGTTAACTTGACATAAACAGTCAAATGTCTACAAATTTGAAAATTAAAAGTTAACACGACCATATTATTCAATTCAAAAAAGAACGTGATGTGTTTTGAAAACAAAAATTGATATATTCAATTCAATTTTTGCTTTTAAGATACTCTACTTTTTCGAATTAAATTTCAACATTTGAGCTGATGTGACACCATTTTCTTAAATTGTTTATTTTTAGGATTTCGTTATGTTAAACCAAAAGATACTACTTTGCATTGAACAAGCTAGTAGGCTACCAACCTTGTCATTTTGAGACGGCGATGACCCGATGGTCCTGGACGATTGGGAAGACGCATCATCATCCGTAAACGAGGCCATTTCAGAGTCGCCATCTGAAAAGCCAACGCTAGGCGACGAGTTAGGACCGTCCCGTTCAACCAGCTCCAAACTAACTGCCAAATAAGATTGCACTTGATCACCATAGCTCTTCTTCAAATTAAGAGGAGCATTAACATGTACAATGTCTTCAATTAGGCCATAATCTGCAAGATTTAAGGAAGCTTGTCCGAGGATACGCCCTTTCGCCTTGTCTTTACGAGGCTCGACCAGGCTGAACTGCAAGTAGTTCTTATGAAACTTGTCAGTTGTGCCCTTCTTGTAAAGAGTTAAAGGGAGCATGAACGAGTCGTTGATCACGATGTTTGTGTCCCCAGCAACGGCAAGAAAGGACCCTGAATTGTCGTTACCGTTTTCCCATTGAAGCAAGACTGTTTGTACTGATGTTAAGGATTGTGATGGAGGCCATGGCTTGATGTTGTGTATGTGGACAATGTAATCAGATCTAATGGCCACTCCCTTTTTGTGCTTGTTCTTCTTTCCAAGAACCATAACTAACAATTTGCATCATCACTTATATTAGCTTCACAAATGAAATGATATCAACGTAACCACTTCCAGAATCACTTTTTTTCAAAGTTGAGGATATCTTTTGAAAAAAGTGATTCTCAAAGTTGTTTTGTAAAATTTGAAAACACCATCATAAATGTCGTTTTAGAGAAAAAAAAAAAAAAAAAAAGTTCTGATTATTTAATGCTTATGATTTTTCAAGAGAAAATAATATTTTTCCAACTTAGCTAATTTCTTAAATTTTGTAATAAATGAGAATATATTATATAAATGATTCACTAATAATTGTAAAAAGGTGTATTAATTATCTTATACAAATAATTATACTCCTCAATTTCAAAATTAACAATCACTTTAGAAGTTAAATTTTGTTTCAAATTAAATGTTGTTTTAACAAAAAAAATTCTTCCTAATTTATCCTTATGCGTATTCTTAAAATGACTCAATTTAATAGAAGATATATTCATTTACTTACCCACCCTCCCCTTTCTTCCTCATCAAGTTAATATGTGCAAGTTAATTACTCTTCCATTCTACATAGTGCTTTTTTCTTTTTCCTATTTTTACAAATTTGATGAAGGGTAAATTTGTAAAAATATTTATGTTCGTTAATTCTATACGAAACCTTTAAAACAGAGGGACAAACTGTTGAGTTTGCAAATTAAGCACACAAAACATAGTGAATCAGAATCAGATCAAACAGGGTAGACTTTTCTGGTAGCAAAAAGCAGTTCCATCTCAATAAGCACTTATTCATCTAACTTTTTTTTAAGTAAATGCATCAATAATTTTATTTTTTTAAGAAAAACAGAGAATTGGAAATTAACCATGAGATTCATACTAATATATTGGTCCACAAAACAAATAGAATGAAGAAAATAAAGAAGTTATTACCTTGATTGAGAAACAATGCAAACAGAATTCTGGTCCTTTGTAGTTAGCTTTTTCTGATCAAAATGCTCTATTGTTATTGTATTTGTGCAAAAGAATTAAAAAAATGGATTGCAGAAAACAGAAAATGGAATGTGTGCAATCGTAAGCTATAAAGAAACAGGGAGGGAGGGAATATATAAATAATACTGAAATAAATGGGATGTGTGTCCAAACGTAATGAATCTAATTTCATTTTTAATCGGTCCAAACATAATACAATGCACACGTAATAAATCTAATTTCCTTTTTATTCTATCCAAACTTAATACAATGCACACGTAATAAATCTAATTTCCTTTTTATTATGTACAAACTTAATACAATGCACAAACATAAATGAAAATATTTATTTTCAAATAATAAAACACATGGAGTAGTGGTTAACTTTGGAGGGAGTAATATTTATGTAATATTTATTTAAATGTCACCCATTTTGAAATCTCATCTAAGTTCGGTCAAATTCTTTCAAACTAGTAGTAATTAATTAATTTTGACGGTTGAACATCATTTCTCATATTACAAGCATATACAGTGTATTTTTTTTTTTAAAAGAAGAAGCTTTCTCTATAAATAGTATTCAAATTTTATTTCAAAAATTTAACACGATTACAAAGTTTTATGTGAATCAATTTTACAGTGAAATTGATTTGCAAATATGATTCATTTGATACAGGTTTTAAAAAATATTGGTTGTTTATATAGAGTTGTTAGATTCAATAAGAGTACACTTATTAATAAAATGATTGTGTAAGAATAAAGTAAATGACAATTTGAATAAATAAGTGATGATTAAATAGATAAATATAAAAATAATATATATTTCTATTTTAGTACATGAATATTAAATATGGTCGAAAAAAGAAAAATACTTTATGGAGTTTGGATTAATCGTACACCAAATGTATGATAAAATTAGTTCACACAATATCAACTCTTATAAAGAAATTGTTTTTTTAATTAATGCTATATTATAATATGCATTGATGAACGGTTGAAGATGTTTAATTAAAGATTTAACAAAAGTTAAAAATATATATATGATGTGGTCTAATCCATCGAACTTTATTTATTTATCAATTAAAGCGGACTGATTTTTAGTGATATTATTATTACTTGTTTTTTGTTAAAAAAATGTATCAAGTATTTGAAATTAATGATGCTTCCATTTTATGAAATAAGTTAAAAGTACGCCTGCATACATGTATGCATTTCTGGTTAGCATTTAAAATTTAACAAACAATAGTTGTTGACTTCATATTATTAAAGATTAATTATGTCTTATAAAAGAGATTTAATTTTAGTAAACAACTGAAATCGTGCAGCAGAGAGGCAAGGGTGAAGTAACCACGTCTCATCAGCAGAATTCATTTGGAAAAAAAAAGATTTTTTTCCTTAAAAAATATTGTGTTAAAGTAAGCCCTATTTGTTTGATGGGTTGAAGATTAGGTTTGGAGAATGACTTTTGTTACTGCAATCTGGACGATCTAGAATACGCGTAATAAGACAGTGTTTGAGGATATTATTCATTATATTCGTAAGTTCGTTGATACGTTGCGTTCATCCTCTCCTCGTATTCGAGATGCCTCAGAATTGTCTAAGGGCTTCATGAATAATACTATAGAAGACATTTGTATCACCCACTCTTTAGACGTCCGTAGTCGACCACGCCCACCGAAAATTGTGCGTTGGTTTCCGTCTGATCCGGGATGGTATAAGCTCTTCACCGGGCTAGTTATTTAGTGGAGTTCTCTTTCAAAATTCTAAAGGTTTCTTTGTAGCGCGGCATTTGCTCAGGAATAAGGCTAGGAATACTTGTTAGAGACGGAGATTGTTGTTGGCCACTAAGCGATTCAATTCGTTTATCACTACAAAAACTGTCGATTTAGCGAGGGATTTGCCAAGGAAAAAGCCTCGCTAAATTGAATAATGAGGCATGTTATACCCAGTCAAAGAAGTCAATCTTTGACAATTCAATCATAATCACCAGCTTACGTGGCGAGGACTAGTCAACAAAGTCAAGCGACGACCAGTCAACAAGAAGAAAATGTAATATAATTATTGTATTCAAGATGTTTGAGTGCTCGCCCAAATATGTTGGCGAGCACATTCTAGTGAACTGCTCGCCCAAAGATGTTGGCGAGCAGGCGTACGTTTGAGAGAAGTGCTGAAGCTTTGGGAGATGACACGAGATGTGGCGACCAGTTGCTCCGGCGACCACGGCGGCGAGTGACGGGCTGGTTTCCCAGTTGCTCGGCATCTCGCCGAGGACGACCACCAGAGGCGGTTTAGCATTAAATGCGCCGTCCCATCACCTTTTAGGGCAGAATGAAGGTCCAGTCCGGAGGCTCCACGTGTAAAGGGCGGGCAGCCCCTAAAAACCACTATATAATGCCCAAATTGGCTCATTTGTAAGACACGTTCACCATTCCACACAATCACCTAAACCTAAGCAATATACTCTCCCTAAGCTCTCAAGCTTTTAGCTTCTCTAAGAAGCTACATCCTTTGTTCTTCATTTTATCTTCGTTTAATCTTCATAACGATCCATATAAACACATAATAACCCCCGATCATAATACATGTTTGTATCGTACTAAAGAATAGTCCACATCGAAATCAACCCGATAAAAGTGCATACAACATTTGGCGCTAGAAGGAGGGGACCTTTTGCGTGTTCATCATCAAGGTTTCAACCGATCATCGAGCGATCGGCTAGCAAACTCTGGTTTTTTAAGTTTTAATCGGTAGATCTACCGTTTAAAGCATTATTTACGATTGTTAGTGTTCTTCGTGTTCTTGAACATTTTCAGTTTTCGTAGCATATTTTGGAGTTTGATCTCCTTGTATTTGTGTTTTCAAGCTTCTGTTGTTACGTTTGCTAAGTTTAGTAGTTGTAATAACGCGTTCTTCTGCGTAAGAACTTTAAATCTTTCGTTTTAAAAGCTTCGATAGCTTAGTACTTTTGTAATAATTAAAGACACTCTTTAAACGATGTCTTCTCATCATGACGGAATCCCACCGCTCGGAGGGAACGAGCACCCTCCGGCGCCGGTGGCTACACCGCCAAACCCTTTTGCAAATTTGGATATGGGGGACATCATGAAAAACCCCCAATATATGAAAGAATTCTCCGATTTCCTCCTGGAGAAGAGGAGGCTACTCGAGGTCGAAGAGGCCGAAAAGGTCAAAGACCAAGATTTTGACAAAGCTCGCAAGGCCAAAGCGAGGGTAAATGACGATGAGGACAACCGTTCCTATCACTCTTACTCCGTTCGTCCCCAGGACGGGGAAAGAAACAAAGCACCTGTCCGCTCCCATAACAGTCATACGAGAGACTCGTATGCTCGGAACTCCGTCTTCGACCGAGTAGGCGACAAGGACCAACACAAAGCTCCTCGCCCGGTGCACTTTGATATCGGGCGACGACCAGCCAGGAACGACCACAGAGATCGTGGTGGTAAAAAGGGAGACAGGGTCTCCGCCCTAGATCGAGTAGGGCCAGGTGGTGGGCGAGCTCAATCAAAGAGCTACCACAACCATCACTTAGAGAGGCGTTCTCCCAGGCGATCACATCAGGGTGATCACCCGGCCGCTTCTCGCGGGAGCCGACGCGACGAGGTCGTCGTCCCCCGACCACAAACTGACGAGGAGGGGCAGTTCGCCCAGTTCCTCGAAACTCAAAAGTTGATGAAATTGGAGATGGAGACATTGCGAGCCGAGGTGGTTGCAGCAAAGCAAGGCACTGCCCCACCTGTCACTCTGCCCACTCCACCTTTCAGTGTTGTGATTCTCACAGCCCCCATTCAGAGGAAGATCCAAATGCCTTCTATGGCAGCCTACGATGGGGCGTCCGACCCAAGGGTGCATCTTTCTAAGTATGCGAGCTACATGGCCTCAATAGGAGCAACGGATGCTACCCAATGCAGGAACTTCTCCTTGACTTTAGGAGACCGAGCTCATCGCTGGTACACCACCTTGGGTGCCGGTTCCATCACCTCTTTCCTAGAGCTGGGGCAACAATTCTTGACTCATTTCGGGTCTATAGCTGCTCGCCCAGCCTCAAAGCAACGTTTGGCAAACGTTCGCCAAACACCAACCGAATCGGGCAAGGACTTTATCGAGCGTTTCGATAGGTTGGTGATAGACGGAGAAGCTGTTAATGACGAGACGAAACTGATCTCGGCTATCTCCGGACTAAGAATAGGTTCCAAGCTTTGGGAATCTATGCATACCTCTTTCCCCGTTTCCTATGCGGATTTCCGTAGTAGGGCGGGAAATTTCATTCAGATGGAAGAGATCATGGACGCCGCCAAGGCTAACGAACAGCCGGACGCGGCCAAAAGGGTATGGCCCAAGAAAATTTCTAACACTGGGGAGTCTTCCCAGCCCAAAAAGGCGACCACTCAGGGCGGCAGTGCTCGCCCATCAAACTTCAGGCCTTTCGAGGAGTCTCCCGAGATCCTCCAATTCAGGGAAGCCCTCACTGTTGATCCCAGGGGCATCTACGATGCAATCAGGGGAAAGAATCTGCTCCCCCAAGCAAAGCCCATGCATACGAGCGATGCAAATCTCGATGGTAATAAGTTTTGCAACTACCACAACTCTGTCGGCCACCACACCAATGGGTGCCGAGAATTGGTGAGAAATCTCTTCAAGCTATACAATGAGGGCAAACTCGCCCAATTCATCAAGACAGGAGGTGGAAACGGCGACAACCGGGGCAAGAAGCGTCGCGACGACAGCGACGACCTTCGCCAACAGCTCAATCGCCAGAAACTGGCTCCCCCCATGCCGAACAATCCGATCGGCGACATCGATAATGTTGGTGGAGGTTGTTTAGTTTTGGAAGGCCCCCTAGGGGGAACTCAGTCCGGGAAAGCTCTGTCTGTTCGCCGACAGCAGAGTGACATGCGAGCACTCAACAATGTGCATCAAGTATGCATCACTCCTACCGCTGAGCAGCCCCCATCCCACCAGCTCGTTTTCACAAACGACGATCTGAACAGCGTGGTGCAACCAAACAATGATGCTTTGGTCATCACGGGGAAAATCATGGGAACCATCGTCCATCGCATGATGGTCGACACCGGGGCATACACCAACATCCTTTTCAAGCATACTCTTGATGCCCTTGGTGGATATACAGAATACATTGAGCCTTGCGACGATATTATCGTGGGGTTCGGGGATACGCACAACCTTCCAATCGGAAAAATCAGAGTCTCCCTGGAGTTGGCATCGTCGAAAGAGCCAAAAATGCACTGATTAGTGTGAAAATTGCTTGAAATTCATATGTATATTTTGCATAATTTTATAGAGTTTCATTGCATTTTTACACTAAATTGACTAATTGCACTTGATTTGGAGAAATGGCGTGGTTTGCTATTTTTGTAGAAAAATGAGCATTTTTGGAGCAAAACACGTCTCGATTATTTTGTGAAGTCAATCGAAGAAATAATTTGAGAAGTAGAGAAATTGATATTGAATTTGAGAATTAAAAGCTAGAAAAAAAGAAATTGAGGCTAAATTGGAGTACAGCCCATGTTGCAATTGAGCATAGCAAGAAATAGCAATTAATTGATCCAGGCCCATTCTCATTTCTTTCCAAATTAGTCGGCCAGTTGATTGAGAAAGAAACATGCAATTAATTGCTGTGTCCCACCCACTTTTCCATTACTACCGTGTGAATTAAGAAGAGAGGCAAGTGGGCTTATTTATTAATTTATCTTGGGCCCATGTCCATTAGTGAGTTTTTGCTCAGCAGTGAGGCCCAAACCCATTCACCAGTTACATTAGCTTCGGCGCATACAGAAGCCAAGGAGGGGAGCAACACACACACAGACGCGAATTGGGCGGACGCGAAACAGAGGGGCTCTTCCATTGGGGGAGAAATCTCTTCTCCTCCCCACCACTCCACTCATTAGATAGTTTAGCTTGTTATTTCATTTCATAGATAGATTTCAATTTAGTATTTCATTTTATTGTTGGTGAGTTTGAAGTATTTGAAGACAATAGAGGTGCTTTCTTTCCTTATTTCAATATTAGTTGGTTATTTGATTTTAATTCATGTTTTGTAGTTTAATTTTCATGAGTTTTATTCTAGTTGTTAATTTAGACATGGGTTAATCCTCAATTGCCTTGGGTGTTGATGTTTTGATGATAATTTAGTGTAATTGTGAAGTAATGGCATGATTAGCTTAGGATTTGGGTGTTAATTGTTTCTATTGTTGTACTTCGATTGATTCATTTGGTTGATCAGCCCTATTAGCGAGCATGTTCGATTATGTTTATTGCAACGAGAGTTGGGTAGCATGATTGGGAGTGTGAGTGTGAGCTTTGATCAATTGAATAGAAGTTAATTAGTAATTAGCTCACCCGAGAGGGGTGTTAATGGCAGACCGACAACCTTAGACACTAAACGAGTAGAGGTCGTCTAGGAGTTTGGTGAGAGGGCGTTTCATAAGCATAAGTAACCGTGTTGAAAGTGCTTATGCAACACTATCTTAGGAGCTTATGGTATTTGGTTAGATCCTATAATTGCTAATCAATGCACGTTGTTTACCTATGCCTTTCGAGGGGGTTTGCACACTTATGTGATAGCCTTTAGCTTGACCCAAAATTTGTAGTAAAATCATGTAATTGGTTCACTAGTTCACTTAATTGCTCACAAAACGGAAACACCCGAGGCAATACACTTCCCTTGCACTTTCATCTTTTTGAGAGTTAGTTTTAGTTGTTTGCATTAGTTGTTTATTTTCTTAGTTGGTATTTGTTTTATCCTCATATTTAGCTTCTATAACACCATTTTAACTTATAGTTTCGGGGCTCCACGCTCTCTCTAGGTCCTTGGACGATAACTACTAGGTCGTATACTTACTCAACTATAACGAACCCATACGCTTGTGGGGATTGTTATTGTTGTGCTAAAAAGTGTACAAAAATACGAACCAAGTCATGCACCATACTCGGCAGCTCGATTTCCTAATCGTAGACATGCCATCGTCCTACAATGTGTTCCTCGGCCGACCTTTCTTCAACGAGTTCAAGGCGGCCGCTTCTACTTTTTATTACTGTATTAAGTTTCCGACCCCGGCGGGTGTTATAACCGTCAAGGGCGACCAGACTCGGGCGAGGGAGTGTCTCGTCCGTTTTGCTAAGCGCCATTCTAAAGAAACCCCCATGATTGGCCAGTATATTGAGTGTCAAAACGAAAAAGAACAAATAAACTACCTAGAAGGTCTTCCTTGCAAGTACCGAAAGATCGAAGTTGGGGAGTGTAGTCGGCATCTCGACGACCACCAAATAGAGGCGAACGAACACGCCTCCATGGAAGTGGACGACCACACCCAGATGGAGATCGACGAGCAGACAGATTCGGGCCACCGGGTCCCCGACGACCAGGTTCCAGAAAACATTCCAGATCTGGAGCCTAGGTTAGGTTTTGAGCCAAAATTGGGAATTGAGGATCCTCGTTGGAAGGAGCCTAAAGAACGGGCAACTTCAGCGGAGGACCTTGAAACTATTCAGTTAAACGATGCTCGTCCGGAACTCGAGGTATTCATAGGTTCAAATTTACCAGCACATTTGCGGTCCGATATAATCGCATTTTTGAAAGAAAACGTCGTAGCTTTCGCATGGTCGCATGAGTACATGGTAGGTATCAAAACAAGCCATGCCTGCCACAAGTTAAACATTGATCCAACAAG
This sequence comes from Galeopsis tetrahit, assembly GCA_963675135.1. Taxonomy (NCBI): domain Eukaryota; kingdom Viridiplantae; phylum Streptophyta; class Magnoliopsida; order Lamiales; family Lamiaceae; genus Galeopsis; species Galeopsis tetrahit. The sequence goes on from OY776127.1 coordinate 35,673,841, forward strand.
AAGACCCATCACCCAAAAACGAAGAAAATTTGGGCCCGATAAGTATGCGGCTATGGCAGTAGAGGTCAAGAAATTGATCGACAATAAATTAATCGAGAAAGCTGGAACTGATCCTGAGTGGTTGGCAAATCCAGTGCTCGTAAAAAAGGCGACCGGGTCGTGGAGATTGTGCATAGACTTCACAGATCTAAACGATGCCTGTCACAAAGATCACTTTCCAATGCCCCACATCGATCATTTGGTAGACAATACAGCGGGGCACGAGATGTTAACTTTCATGGACGCTTTCGTGGGGTACCATCAGATTGCTATGCACCCCGACGACCAGCGACACACGGCTTTCATGACCGCAACTGACATGTACAGTTGGAAGAGAATGCCTTTCGGTTTGAAAAACGCGGGGGCAACGTACCAAAGACTGGTAAATAAGATGTTTGAGCAACACATCGGCGAGATGGTGGAGGTCTACATCGACGACATCGTTGTCAAAAGTTTACGAAAGGAAGATCACCTACACCACCTCTCCTTGACATTCGATATTCTGAAAGAATACAACATGAAGTTAAATCCAAAGAAATGCAGTTTTGGAGTTAGCTCCGGGAAATTTCTAGGGAACTTGGTTAGCCAGCGGGGCATCGAGGCGAATCTGAGTAAAATTCAAGCAATCATCGATATGAAAAGCCCAAGAAACGTAAAAGAAGTGCAGAGGTTAACAGGATGCCTTGCATCGCTGAACAGATTCATCGCACGAACGGGCGATCGTTGCAAACCTTTTTTCGATGCTTTGAAAAAAGAGAGGTTCGAATGGACAGACGAATGTGAAAAAGCTTTCGGCAAGCTAAAATAATATTTATCGGATCCGAAGGTCCTATCTAAGCCAGTCCCCAGAGAAATCTTGTATCTCTACTTGGCGGCCACTGACTGTGCGATCAGTTAAGTGCTCGTCCGAGCAGAGGGGAGCACACATCTTCCAATCTATTATGTAAGTCAGACACTCAGAGAGGCGGAATTGAGATACACTCCAATGGAAAAATTGGCGTACGCATTAGTCATGAGCGTCAGAAAATTAAGGCAATACTTGTTCGACCACGAGGTGGTCGTCCTCACGACTTTTCCTCTTCGACGAGCACTACATCGTCCGGATACCACTGGAAGACTTTTGAAATGGTCGGTGGAAATCGGGCAATTTGGGCTCACCTACTCGCCCAGAACGGCAATCAAGGGACAAGTGTTGGCAGAATTCATTGTGGAACTCACTTTCCCAGAGAAATTGGACAAGGAAATCGAGCTTCCTTGGACTCTGTTCGTCGATGGCTCTTCGACGAGCACCAAAGCAGGGGCAGGAGTCGTCCTCACCAGTCCAGCCGGACAGACTTTTGCTTCGGCGATCGAGTTCGAATATCGGGCGACGAACAACGAGGCAGAGTACGAGGCTCTGGTCGCAGGAATCAGGATGGCTATGGCCGTGGGCGCCAGAAAACTGAAATTTTTTTCCGATTCTCAGCTAGTGGTATGTCAAATAACTGGCGAGTACGAGGCTCGCAGCGATCAAATGTTGAAGTATCAAGACTTGGTGAAAGGATTGCTCGAGCAATTCGATCAGTTTCACATCGAGCAAATCCCTAGGGAGGAGAATACGCAAGCAGATGCCTTAGCTCAGCTGGCCACTTCAGAGGGGGAAGCAATATTTTCAGAAGCAACCATCACCAAGATTTCTTCCCCGTCGGTGAGCAGAGGTCAAATTTTGCAGATTGAAGCGACCAGCGACGAGGACTGGAGGACGCCGATCACCAAGTACATCAAGACCGGCGAGCTCCCGAACGACAAGGTGAAGGCGACCAGATTGCAGCTCAGGTCCGCAAGATACACTATTGTTGGCGACCAGCTGTACAAACGGGGTTTTTCAATGCCTTTGTTGAAATGCCTCGGAGAGGACGAGGCGAAGATCGTCATGTATGAAATCCACGACGGAGTTTGTGGAAATCATACAGGGGGGCAAGCACTCGCTTTAAAAATCATAAGGCAAGGATAATTTTGGCCAACACTGAAGAAAGATGCAATCCACTATGCGCAGACGTGCAAGAGATGTTAAGCCTTCGCTCCCGCCATTCACTCACCACCAGACGAGCTCATCTCGGTGTATAGTTCATGGCCTTTCGCGAAGTGGGGGATCGACATCATCGGACCTTTCCCACCAGCTGCTGGGGGAGTAACTTTCGTAGTCGTAGCAGTCGATTACTTCACCAAATGGACAGAGGCAAAGGCATTGAAGACCATCACAACGGGCCAAATGACAAGCTTCATTTAGAAGAATATAATTTGCAGGTTCGGCCTACCACGAGCGATAGTGACCGACAACGGACGTCAATTCACGAGTCAAGACATGTTGGAGTTCTGCTCAAAATGGAACATCAAGAAAAAAAATTCAACACCCTATCATCCACAATCAAATGGGCAAGTAGAGGCAATCAACAAAATCATCAAGCATACTCTGAAAGCAAAGCTGGATGGATTGAAGGGCAAATGGGCCGAAGAGCTGCACATGGTTTTGTGGGCGTATTGGACAACTACGAGGAATTCTACAGGTGAGACACCGTTCGCGCTCGCGTTCGGAACCGAAGCTGTCATACCAGCAGAGGGTCAGGTCGCCACCTTTCGAGTAGCAAATTATGACGAGCAGTTGAATAACGATGCACAGCTCTCCTACTTGGACTTCCAAGAAGAGCGAAGACTAACAGCGGACGAGAAGAATGTGGTCTACAAACAAAGGTCAGAGCGCTACTACAACACCAAAGTACGGGCTCGCCAATTCTCCATCGGCCAGCTCGTACTTCGGCGGGCGACAGAGCAATCCATCGGCATACTTGGCCCGACTTGGGAGGGTCCGTACCGAATAACGCGCACACTCTTGAACGGATCGTATGAGCTAGAAGATCTCGAGGGCAAACCAAGCAAGTACCCATGGAATGCGGTCAAGTTGAAGAAATTCTATCAGTAAGTTTTTAATTTCTTTATATTTGTCTATTTTGTATCTAGTCAATTCATCAAATCTTTTGTACCAAGTGTTTATCAGAAAGTATGTAAATTTCATCAAAATGTGGTAGTTTTAGAAAATTTTAGAAAAGGCTCTGTGTAGCCAGCTTTTAAAGACGAGCACTCTTTCTTAAAGATGCTCGCAAAGTAAAGACGAGCACTCTTTCTTAAAGATGCTCGCAAAGGAAAGACGAGCACTCTTTCTAAAAGATGCTCGCAGGGTAGTGGCGACGACGATCACTACCTAAGAAAAAAGAGTTCCAACCGTCGAATGGTTGACTTTAAAAGACGAGCACTCTCAAAACGATGCTCACAAAGGAAAGACGGGCACTCTTTCTTAAAGAGGCTCGTACAGAAAAGACGAGCACTCTTTCTTAAAGAGGCTCGCACAGAAAAGACGAGCACTCTTTCTGAAAAGAGGCTCGCAAAGGAAAGACGAGCACTCTTTCTTAAAGATACTCGCAAGGTAGTGACGACGAGAGTCACTATCTAACAAACAAAAGAATTCAACCGACAAATGGTTAACTCTAAGACAAACACTCTTCTTAACGATGCTCGCAAGGTAGTGACGACGAGAATCACTATCTAAAACAATTTCAACCAACGATTGGGTAATTCTAAAAAAGACGATCACTCTTTGTTAACGATGCTCACTAATTTTTGAGCGATCACTATCTAGAATTCGGAACACAAGTACTCATTGAAGGATGCTTGCAGAAAATAATCATAACACAAATTGAAATCGAACACATCATAAACAAAAAGTTGTCAATTCATTAAAAAAGCCTTAAAAGGCTGAAATTACAAAAAGGCCTTAGTGGCCGGACAGTCCTAAAAAAAAAAAAAGCAGAAAAGAGAACTAAGTCTCTGTGGTATTCCCCTCGGCAGGAGCCTCTTCCTCGTCCGCAGCCACCAACTCGGCAGGAGCATTCTCCTTGCCACCAACCTCCTCCTCGTCGTCAGGCGGGTTACCAAAGAACACTGGAACACCCAAGAGTCGAGGAAACTGGAGTCCCATTTGCATCAGAGGGAGCAGGGGCAAACTTGACTCAGCCTTAGGACTTTCATCCATGAGGAGGTCGTCTATAACGCCGCCGAGCATAGTGACGTCCACTTCTGGTTGAGCCTCTTTGAGTTTGTGAACAAGCTCATGGGCGGTGAGGGCGACTGATAGAATAGCTGCGCTTGCGGCGACATCATTGCTTTCATCCCTCTCCTCGGATACGGCGACCAGCTCTTGCCGAAGTTTGGCCAGATTTTCCTCAGCAGTTGTAGCATCGTTGTGAAGAATGCCCACCTCGGCAGTTTTCTGTTGTAGCTCGTTCTCGGCAGCAGTGAGGCGAGCACGGAGATCTTCAATCACTTGAAGATCCTCCTGATCTTTCTTCCGGACGACCTCAAGCTGGGCCTCAGATTCGGCCAGTTTGGTCTCAAGATCGACCACTTTCTCCTCCGAGGCAGCCAACTGCCTGTCTACGCCCGCTTTATCCCTCGCCAGGCGAGCAAGCTTCACGCTCCTCTCCTCGCTGATCTTACGATTCTCGTATATTTGCATGCAGAGTTTTTCGGCAGCAAAGGAGGCGCGGCTAAGCTCAATGGCGACCTGCCTGGCATTCTCCAAGGAATTTTGATTGTCGACCTCGTCGACAAAGTTCGTGGTCAACGAGCGTGGCATGTGCCTCATGGCCCTGACCAAGGGCTGGGGATACACCTCCTCGACGAGCGGATCCCGCGAGCGGTAAAAGCCGAGGAGCTCTTCGTTGAACGGTTCAACGACCGGGTGCTCGGCAAGCCTAGTTTAGAAAGGAAGTTTAGAAAAGATACTTAGAAATTATTCAGAAATTATTCAAAGGCATTTTTCTTGGAGAACTTACTTAGCAACCCTCTCGGCGTCCCAGCCGAGAAGAGTTTTATCACCAGGGGCCCGTTGTCCGGCGGACGAGCTCCCAGCGACCTCTCGCGCCTTTGTGCTTCTGCGAGGGGGAGATGGCCTTGCTGGGGGTGCGGCCAGTGGGGGGGCGAGCTTCCCCTCGGCGGGGATCTCCTAGGGGAGACGTTCCCCTCGACGCTGGGCCCTAGCCACTGTTCGACAGCTTTTTGGCGAGAAGGGCCCCCTCGGGTTTGCTTGGCAGCTTTTTTCGGAGGCGCCGCCGCGGACTCCGATTTCTTTCTTTTGTCCGAGCCATCAACGATTTGACGCTCGCGGAGAGCTTTCGCCGCTCGAAGCATCTTGCTCGATATGATTCGGTCAAGGTTGAGGGTCGGAGGAAGGTAAGTGATAACTTTATCAGGAACCACTACTAAAAGAGCAAAAGATCAGTATTACGAAGAGGAGAATTTTTTGCAAAAAGACTTGATAATATTTCAAATACCTGGAGGAAACTCTCGAGTGATATGATGAGGAGGTACCCTAAGGCCTGCTCGCTCGCGCATACACTCCCGGTTCAAAAAGCGGCAGGACCTCTCCAAGTAGCGACGATTAAGCGCGCAGCAAATATGGTAGTGGAAGAGGGTAGTGAGACGGTGCTCGGCTGTCCTCGTGCGAGCAAGTTCACCTGCAAAGAGCGAGGAGTTATTCAGTATAGACAAGAACGAGCAGAATTAAAAAGACTTACCACGAATTCTCTGGTATTCAGTGGCGATGGGAATGCGTTCAGGTGATCCGTCCGGCCTGACCGCACTTTTCCAGTCACCGGCTACCCACCACCAGTTGGTCTTCCAATCGCGGATCTTGTTGGGGACCCCCTCGACCAATTTGATATTATCACGGCTTTTTACATAGTAAAAACCGTAGCCCACTGTTTTTCCGACCTCGGCCGCTTGAAGTAAGTAATTGATCTCCTTCGGGCTCAGCCAGGTATTCCGACAACCATTCTCGGCCGCGATCAGGCCGAACAGGGTGAGGACCCCGATCAGGTTAGACCAACCGTTCGGCAAAATCTGAGAAGGGGCCACCCCCAGAAAGCGTAGGAAGTTTGTAACACCGGGGTGCAGGGGGAACCTTAGCCCGGCCTCCATCATACCTATGTTGACGGCGACCATCCCTTCTGGCGGCTGGTCGGCCCTCTCGTCGGCACGAGGAACGAAGAAGCAGACATCGGCTGGCAATTGGTACTTCTTCCGAGAATTCTCCAATTGGGCCGAGGAGACGCTGCTCGCATACTCGCAGGCCGCGTACATCGATTCGGAGGCTGCTCGATACGGGCGAGGAACCTCTCTTGGCGGATAATCACGGTAATATTCGTAAAATGTTTCTCTTGAGAGTTCATCACCATCCAACCCCTCTCGACCACTCAAAATATCCCGTATGCTCGCCGCGTAGCGAACAACCTCCTTGTGGTCCTCGCGGAGGCTGCTCGACAGAGTCTCCTCGACTCGAGCAGGGTCGATCTGTTCGCCCACCCCCCTATCTAGGCTCTGATCGCGCAGATCAAAGTCGGTCTCATCATCATCCTCCTCGGCATCGTTGCCGGCGTCTTCCCTATCATCTTCGGAGGACCCTTCTAGGTCGACGACCACCTCCGGTCTAATTTTGGGAGCTCTCGCGCTGAAGGGTTCGGGGGAATATATCCTAGAATCCGAAGAGGATGTCCTCTCCACTACGGCCAAAGCTAAGTCGTCGGCATCGCCGGACCTGGCGGCGCCACCGTCCAACGGCGGAGAACCTCCACCGGAACCACCACCAACTTCCATTTTTTCTTGAGAAATGGGGGAAAAGAAGTTTTATAAAGAAAGAAATGTAAGTTTTTACCTTTTCGTCGATCGGAAACCACCCAAAAACTCGCCGGAAACCTTGAAGAAGAAGCTTGGAAGGAAGAATGAGAGGAAATTCCAAAAGTTGCAGAAGTGAAAAGTATTGTGAAGAAGATGAAGCCCATATTTATAGGCAAATTCGATCAGGGACTAATGTGCAAAAAGCGGGGTCATTTCCGCAATTTTCCCAAAGTTTTGGGGTCATTTCCGAAATCGAGGTCGGAAAGTGACCCCCACGCGCGACCTTTGAGGTCGGCACGCGCCCCACGCGCTCAAATTTGAATTTTTGGGCGCCAATCACGCCTCTGACACAGGTCACTTCAATCGTCATAAAAAACGCTTTGAAAAGCGTGCTTGGCGTAGGAAACGAGGCGACCGCCTCCACTTTACGTCATCAAGATTCCAAAATAGATTTACTTGTCGAAGACAAATCTAAGAAGACGAGGACACTGCTCGCCTTACCATTCTACGAATGCGAAGAAAGGCGACCAGTGGGCAAATGTTATACCCAGTCAAAGAAGTTAATCTTTGTCAATTCAATCCTAATCACCAGCTTACGTGGCGAGGACTAGTCAACAAAGTCAAGAGACGACCAGTCAACAAAGTCAAGCGACGACCAGTCAACAAGAAGAAAATGTAATATAATTATTGTATTCAAGATGTTTGAGTGCTCGCCCAAATATGTTGGCGAGCACATTCTAGTGAACTGCTCGCCCAAAGATGTTGGCGAGCAGGCGTACGTTTGAGAGAAGTGCTGAAGCTTTGGGAGATGACACAAGATGTGGCGACCAGTTGCTCCGGCGACCACGGCGGCGAGTGACGGGCTGGTTTCCCAGTTGCTCGGCATCTCGCCGAGGACGACCACCAGAGGCGGTTTAGCATTAAATGCGCCGTCCCATCACCTTTTAGGGCAGAATGAAGGTCCAGTCCGGAGGCTCCACATGTAAAGGGCGGGCAGCCCCTAAAAACCACTATATAATGCCCAAATGGGCTCATTTGTAAGACACGTTCACCATTCCACACAATCACCTAAACCTAAGCAATATACTCTCCCTAAGCTCTCAAGCTTTTAGCTTCTCTAAGAAGCTACATCCTTTGTTCTTCATTTTGTCTTCGTTTAATCTTCATAACGATCCATATAAACACGTAATAACCCCCGATCATAATACATGTTTGTATCGTACTAAAGAATAGTCCACATCGAAATCAACCCGATAAAAATGCATAACAACAAGGGATTTAGTGAGGAAATTTGACTCTCGGTAAACTACTCATCGCTGAATTAATAACAAGAGAATTTTGAAAATCCTTGCTAATTAGCAATGGATTTTCCCCCCTAAATAAATTTAAAAAGCATAATATGGGTGTTTCAACCCAAGCCTCACCATTGGGTTAATTCCTCCACCTTGTGCAACCTGGGTAGCGAAGTGTCTATGTGCTCTCAGCTTGCCATTTGAGCAAAGAGCTTTATTTATTATGTTTTTTTATTATGTTTTGTTTACCATTAATATATATCTTATATTTTCAGTTTTTTCTTTTTTAATATATTTAATTTAAATTTATTTGTTTATTATATAATTGTCATGACACATATGTTATATTTTTATATATCTTATATTTTCAATTTTTTTTAATATATTTAATTTAAATTTATTTGTTTATTATATAATTGTCATGAGACACATGTTATATTTTTATTTAATACGAAAATTATAAAATAGTAATATGTTATCAATAATGTTTAATTTATTTTATTTAATATCAAAATTAAAAAATACTCCGTCTCATGATTTCTTTTACATGTAAAGTAGTACATAAAATAAGAAAAATGATCGAATTTAGTGGAGATTTTGAGGGCTAATTTTATAAATATTTGTATATAAAGTAAAAAAATGAGTTGACTTTTGTGCATGTTAGGAGAAAAAGTCATTTTAGGTAAAGTTGATGATATTGTGAGAGTGGAGTTTATAAATTATTTTCATTTTAAGGTTATGAAAGTTATTATGAAACATCCCGAAAAAGAAAGTGTGAGTAATTACGGTACCCAGGGGTTAATATGTTACCAATAATATATATTTCGCAACATATATTTTTTATTTCAATATTTTTTGTTGAATTTATAATTACCAACCCACATATAAAATTAGTAATGTTTATATTCAACATTGAGATCAAACGATAGTTAAAATTTAAGTTTGATACCTTGACCCCTATTCAATCTACCTCGACCCCCAACTCGAACAATTAATATATTTATATAATAAAATTATATTTTCACATTTTAATTATACTTCCTTCGTCCCCTACTTAATGACTCATATTTAAAATAGCAAAAAAAAAAAACAAAACTATTCACTGAAACATCACAATATTACATCAAATGACATTACTTTATTACACTAAAAGAGCAATTTTATTGCCTACTTATAAAATTTAAAAATCTTTACTACCCTCACATTATCTCTCATAATACTAATAAACAATTTATACATTAAAATTCGTGTCCAAAAGTTTCTTATATATATATATTATTTTGTAATAAAATTATATTTTCACATTTTATAAATAGTGAGGGAATTAGCGAGGGAGTTTTTTTTTTTTTTAACTTATTAATTTCCCTCGCTAAATCCCTCGATAATTAGTGAGGGCAGTCTTTTTTTAAAAAAAATTATTAATTTCCCTCACTTTTTTTTTAATTTATTAATTTCCCTCACTAAATAGCAAGGGCAATAAAAGCCCTCGCTAAATTTCTCACTAATTTCTGAAATTCAGTCCCTCGTTAAATCCCTCGCTAATTAGCGAGGGATTATAAGTTAGTTCAACAGTTAAGAGATGATCGACTACTGTTCAAAATGGAAGATCAAGAAGTTATTTTCAACGCCATATCATCCACAATCCAATGGCCAAGTGGAAGCGGTCAACAAAATTATAAAACATACATTGAAGGCAAAATTGGATGGCCTTAGAGGCAGTTGAGCAGATGAGCTACCCATGGTCATGTGGGTTGATCAGACGACCACAAAAAATTCTATAAGTGAAACTCCTTGTTGATGTTGAAGACTTGGTGATGTTATCACACAAGGCCGCAACATCTTAATTCGACCTTTCTTATTTTTCCTAAGTCTAAATTCTGTTTTCTAGCTAATGCTGCTTTGGATGTTGTAACATCGCAGGTTGAAGATCTAGAATATTCTACACGGTTCCAGACTGGAAGGTTCTGGAAGGTTGCAGAATTATGTAGATCATGCAGTTGCTTTGGAAAAACGTCCAGAACTGGCTGGAAGAACGTAGAAGGCGGTTGGGAGAAAGAGAATGAATGAGATCCTAAATTTTAGGAGATCATGGATGAAGGTTCTAGGCTCCATATTCACGCCTATAAATACAGCAGAACCGTATTCATCATCCAACCAACGAAGTGTCATTCTTTAAGTCCTAAACTAGCGTTCATCCTGTTAGGAATTAATTGTCACTGACATGATTTTGTCGTTGTACCGAAGAGTCCAAACTTCATGTACAACATAGACTTTTCTATACTTCTTTGATAGATAGATTGATAGATAGATTGATAGATAGATCATAGAGTTAGATTAGTTTTTGGTAGTGTAATTTTTACACTTAAGTCGTCTTTAGACTCGATAGATTATCAAGTCTTATTTCTGTTGTGAATATTTGTTCACACACCATTTGTATTCACATATTAATTAGTGAAAGTTTAGCCATGAGGCTCGCATAGATTTTAAATTAAATTCTATGTTAAAAAGTTATTTCTGTGTCTTTGTGTTTTCATACTTTCAAGTCTTCCGCTATTCGTATTCTGATATTCTGTAATCGAGTCAGTGTTACATTGAGTGTTCTAACATTGAGTGTAGCATCAGCCTTGTTTTACTTAACACACACACTTTCAGTTGGCACCAGATCCAATACTTAACGTCACTAGGTTTAGATCCTTGTTTTTAATTAGTGTGTTTTAGTATTTATTGTGTCTTTGCAAAAATGGAAACACATCACATCTCTACAGCACTTAGGCCACCCATTTTAGATGGTACAAATTATGCATATTGGAAACCTAATATGCGCATGTATATCAAGTCTATTGATGAACGTGCATGGAAGATAGTACTTACAGGTTGGGATGCACCAAAAACTCCAGTAGATGAAGACAGTGAAGTTCAACTCAAGAAGGAAGTTGATTGGACAACTGACGAGATAACAACAGCAGGGTTTAATTCTAAAGCTTTAAATGCTATTTTTACTTCTGTTGATATTTCTATGTTTAAAATCATTTCTAATTGTTCAACTTATAAAGAAGCTTGGAATAAACTACAAGAGCATTGTGAAGGTTCGGATAGTGTTCGAAGAACAAAACTTCGAATGCTAGGGACTAAATTTGAGAATCTCTGAATGAGGAAAGATGAGACCATATCATCTTATAATGAACGATTAAGTGAGATTGTCAATGAATCACATTCTCTTGGTGATCCTATTTCAAATGTGAGAGTAGTTCATAAAATTTTGCGTTCACTTCCTAAAAAATTTGATGCAAAAATATGTGCTATAGAAGAGGCTAAAGATACTGATAAATTGAGTCAAAATGAGCTAGTAAGTATACTTAAAACTTATGAGATGAACACTACTCAATTTGATGAAAATAAAGATGATAAAAAGGTGGTTATTTTTAAAGGAGAGACATCACAAGGTTCTGAAATACAACCAATTATCACTAAAGTCGATTCAGATGATGATGTGATGGACCTATGTTATGACAATCCATACCACATGGCCTTTCTCACTGAGCATTTTAACAAGTTTTTGAAGAAAACAATGAACAGGTCCAAAGGGAATATTCAGCCAAAGATCCAAATCAACACATTAACACCACAACCAGAAAAGAGAAGGAGTCAATTTCCACCGAGACAATCACAAAGTGAAGGTAAACCAAGGTATGATCCTGAATACATAAAATCAGTTCAATGCAATGCATGTTCTGGATATGGCCATTATGCAAATGAATGTGCCAATACCAGACTCAAGCAAAAATTGAATTTTAGTGCTACCTTAAGTGATGATTCGGATGATGAAGATGTTAAATCAAAAGAAATTGAATTTGCTTTTCATACTCAGATTTGATTATGATGACTCTTTAGATGATGATCTGGATGAATCAGACTCCGATGTTGAATTGGATGTTACAACATCAGAAACAACGTCAAGTCAAAATCACCCAGATTTGGATTGTTTTAATAGTTTTGTTGATGATACAGGAATAAGGACAGAAGATTCTAAATACCAGAAGTTGTTGGAGGATTGGAACTCTCAGAAACTCACCCTTGATTCTTTGAATAAAGAGAATGAGGATTTGAAAGGAACAATTACCAAACTAGAAGTTATCCTTACCAAAAGAAATTTAGAACTTTACAAACTAACGAAAGAATTGAAAAGTTCTACCTTAAGTTTCAGAAAATATGAAAAGAGTGCTTCTGATATGAATGATGTTTTGGTATTTGGTAAATCTAACAATCATGGTTTAGGTTATGATGGTGAAACTGCATCTATTTCTAAAAGTTTTGAAAATCCAGTGAAGTTTGTGAAGGCTAATGCTAAAACATATGTTGAAGCATCAACACAAACAAAACCTCAGAAGACTAAAACTTTTAAAAGGTTATCTGTTTGCCATTATTGTTCTAAATTAGGTCATATTCGTCCTTACTGTCTGAAAATGAAGAAAGATTTTGCTAATGAGAAATTGTTATCTAAGAAGTTGTCACATTCAAAGAAACATTTCTCAAAATCTATTTGGAAAAAGAAATCTGATGTTACCTGTAATGCAGTCCACACTTCTTTGAAAGCATGTTTACCTGGTCTATGGTATTTTGATAGTGGTTGTTCTAGACATATGACAGGACAAATTGACTACTTATCTGATTATGTTACTGTAAATGGTGGATATGTTACATATGGTGGAGGTTCAAAAGGAAAAATCATTGGAAAATGAACTTTAAATGTTGAAGGTTTTCCTAAGCTTAAGAATGTCTTGCATGTTGATGGCTTGCTTGCTAATTTGATTAGTATAAGTCAATTGTGTGATGATAATTTTCATGTAAAATTTGACAAAGATTCATGCTATGTTCTTGATAAAGATGATGAATGTTTAATGTCTGGTACTAGGCCAGCTGATAATTGTTATCTTATTGGAACAAACAATATGTGTAATTTGTCAAAATATAATGAAAATGTCTTATGGCATCAAAGATTGGGTCATGCAAATTATAGATCATTGAAGAAGCTAGTCAATGCTGAAGTTGTGAATGGATTACCAAACTTGAAGTTTGACAAAACCACTGTATGTGGACCATGCCAGAAAGGTAAGCAGGTAAGAGTGTCGCAAAAAATGCTGTCACATTGTTCTACACATCGTTGTTTTGAATTGCTGCACATGGATTTAATGGGTCCTATGAAAACTGAAAGCATTGGAGGAAAAAGGTATTCACTTGTTGTGGTAGATGATTACTCTAGGTTTACCTGGATAGAATTTTTAAGAGACAAATCTGAAACATTTAATGCTTTTAAATTTCTTTACAAAAGGTTCAAAAATGTGTTTAATTTGAAAGTTAGCAAGATTAGAACTGATCATGGTAGAGAATTTGAAAATAGCATGTTTACAGATTTTTGTGAAAAGAAAGGTATAATGCAAGAATTTTCATCTCCTAAAACTCCACAATAAAATGGAATTGCTGAAAGAAAGAATAGAACTCTACAGGAAATGGCAAGAGTCATGCTTACTTCTAAAAGTCTTGCTAAAAGATTTTGGGCTGAAGCATTGAATACAGCATGTCATATCACTAATAGGGTTTATATTCGATCTGGTTTTAATCAAACACCTTATGAGATTTTGAACAACAGAAAACCAAATGTGAAGTACTTTCATGTATTTGGTTGTGTGTGTTATATTCTGAATGATAGGGATCAACTTCATAAGTTTGATTCTAAAAGTGATAAAGGTTTCTTCTTAGGCTATTCTAGAAATAGTAAAACTTATAGAATTTATAACCTTAGGACTAACATTGTTCAAGAATCTGTTAATGTTGTGTTTGATGATGATAAAGGTCTTACAGATGAAAATGAAGAAGAAGATGTTTTAGAGGTTACTGAAAAATCTGGAGATTCTCTGAGAACTGAAAATGTTGCTCCTAATGTTACAACATCTGGAATAACATCGACAGAAAATTCAACAGAATCTACACAGAATAATCAGTATGTTCCCAAAAGGAATATCTCTTCAAGGATTGATAAAAGTTATCGATCTAACCAGATCATAGGTGATGCTACAGTTGGAGTGCAAACAAGAGGCAAAGTAAGAGCCAATAAGCTAGATGTGGTAAGAACATTATGCATGTCTTCTATATGTAATGTTGTAAATGCAGAGTGTTATTATTCTGAAATTGAACCTAAAAGTGTTAATGAAGCATTAACTAATGAAAATTGGATTAATGTTATGCATGAAGAACTTAATCAGTTTGAAAGAAATGAAGTCTGGACATTAGTTCCAAGGCCTGACAACACTAATGTCATTGGAACTAAATGGATTTTTAAGAATAAAACTGATGAGTATGGTAACATTGTTAGGAACAAAGCAAGATTAGTTGCACAAGGTTACACACAAGTTGAAGGTATTGATTTTGATGAAACTTTTGCACCTGTTGCTAGGATTGACTCTATTAGATTATTACTAGAAATTGCAAGTTTTATTGATATTAAACTTCATCAAATGGATGTAAAAGCTGCATTTCTTAATGGAATTTTGAATGAAGAAGCATATGTTGTTGAATAGCCTAAAGGATTTGAAAATCCACAATACCCTGATCATGTATATAAACTTAAGAAAGCTTTGTATGGTCTTAAACAAGCTCCTAGAGCATGGTATGGTAGACTTATTGACTTTCTTTTGGAATTTGGCTTTATTAGAGGAGAAGCCGATATAACTTTGTTCATTAAGCAATCTGGAGAAGATATGTTAATTGCACAAATTTATGTTGATGACATTGTGTTTGGTTCAACTTGTGATAATATGTTAAACCAATTTGTTAAAGCAATGACTGCAACATTTGAAATGAGTATGGTTGGAGACTTGAATTATTTTCTAGGTCTTCAAATCAAGCAGTGTAAAAATGGAATATTCTTCTCACAAGGTAAGTACGCTAAGAACTTGGTTCAAAGGTTTGGTCTTGAAAATTCAAAAAACATGAAAACTCCTATGGGGTCTACTTTAAAACTTTGTAAAGACAATGCTGGAAAAGATGTTGATCCAACATTGTATAGATCCATGATAGGTAGTTTGTTTTATTTAACCTCTAGTCGACCAGATATTATGTACAGTGTTTGTGTTTGTGCAAGGTACCAATCAAACCCTAAGGAATCTCACCTGAATGCAGTGAAGAGAATCATAAGATATATTGCAGGTACAAGTGAACTTGAGATTTGGTATACAAAGGATACAAGTAGTACACTAGTTGGATATAGTGATGCAGACTGGGCAAGAGATATAGATGATAGGAAAAGCACGAGTGGAGGATGTTTCTACATGGGAAACAATCTTGTGTCATGGCATAGCAAGAAGCAAAATTGTGTCTCACAATCTACGGCCGAATCCGAATACATTGTTGCAGGCAGTTGTTGTACACAACTCCTATGGTTGAGTAAGATGTTCAATGATTATAGCTTAGAAAGTGACACATTAACTGTTTTTTGTGATAACACAAGTGCAATCAACATTTCTAAAAATCCAGTACAACACTCTTCGACTAAACACATAAGCATTAGACATCATTTCATAAGAGATTTAGTAGAGAAAAGTATTGTGAAATTAGAATATGTTCCCACTGAAAATCAATTTGCAGATATTTTCACTAAGGCTCTTGACCATGAGAGATTCTCATTTTTGAGGAAATCTCTTGGTATGTGCACAACCTGAAAATCCAAGATGGATGTTGTTACAAATGCGATAGCATTTGGAACAACATCAAGGGTAAGTGTAATCTTTATTGATTTAATTTATTCCATGATTCGTTAAATAATTCCTTTGTAAAATAATTTTGAATCTGAAATTTGTGGTACAAAAATAGACACGATTTTACACCTCTCAAATGCATTTAGAAAGAATGTTGTTAGCATACTAAAAGATGTAGTTAATCACTGAGTAACTATGGAGCACGAAGTTGACTACTATAATGCCTTCTTTTCAAAAGTTGATTAACAAATACATCAATATGTTCATAATCCATTGAGTAATTATGGGGCACGGAGTTCGCTACTACGATGCACTCTTCTAGAAAAATGGATCAATATGAACTAGGTGCTACAACACGAAAAGAAAAAAAAAATATATGGTGCAACACAAATGAAGCAAATTCATGTAAAAACCGTGTTGAGGTGTATTTATAAATGTCTTGAGTACAACATTAAAAGATTCAAATTTATTTTTATTAGTTGTAATTATTTAATTAATTTTCTGGAATTTATTTTATTAAATGGAGGATACTAACCCACGTTTTTGTTTTCCAGGTCATGCGATTTATTTTATTTGAGCTAATTTATTAATTATCTAATTAATTAATCTGCAATTTCATCCACTAACACCATGATTAAATATGGGATACCCACATTCTTATTCTTGACCGAAAATTAAGGTATCACTATCTGATCATGTATATTCATTCCAAAATTTTCTAAAGTGGCGGGACATTTTAACAACTTCCATTCTATACTCTATAAAATCCTCTCGTGAGCATATGTTTAATTCATCACTGTAAATCGAATTGTGTGAGCTAAAATTTTCCAGAAGTACAAATTGCAATTGTTTGTTTCGAACTGCGTGTCTACTTTCTTGTGCACTAATCATTCTATTTTAAGGGATTTAAAATGAGAAAGATGGGAATCACTTCATCTTCCCCAGCTGAAAACACTCAGTCCTCAACTTCTTCGAACCCACTGCACCTACTTGCAACAATGGCTTCCAACCAATCCACCGGAAACACCGCTTCGATCACCACTGCCACACCGTCGCCACCACCACTAGCCGCTCCGACCACTATTATTATTCCCCAGAACGCAAAAATCGAGGAGTTTACACGGGTAATTCAAACTATATCTTCCAACCTCTTAAATTTGGTGCCTATGCCTCAAATTTATCTTGGAGACGTTCCATTGAATATCCCTACTCAAACTCCTATTCCGATTCAACCTACACCACAAAATCCCCAAACTGCTAACCCTACTGAGCCCGAAATCACACCTGAACTCACTCCCGAAATCACTGAAACCACCGTCCCTACTCATATGGTCGAAACCGAGCCTGAAAGAGCAGAGGACTTTGTCCACACTGGTTCCTCTCTCTCGGAATCAACTAAGTTAGAGTCTATGCCTCTGAAATCATCCTTGGCTAAAGCAAAATGAAAACGGAGCCCGAAGAAGCTAAAGAGGTGGTCCAACAGAGTGTTTTCGAGGGTGAACTATGTTGAGAGTTCACGAAAGAAGAAGCCCATGGCAGGTGATGTAGCTAACGCTCCAATTCAGGTCTTTACAAATTCTGAAAAGGATAACTCAGATGGAGGGATTGTTGATACTGAAGCTGGTGAGAAAGAAAGCTCTGACGAAGTGAATGTCCCTTTAATGGAGCTGTGCAAAAAGAGAGGAAAGAAACCAAAGCAAAAGAAGGATGCTACTCCAGTTGCTCTAGCACCAGTTGCAACCTTTGTTCCTGATGAAAGCCCGATGATAACAGCTTTGATGAATCCGATCAACCTAACTCTGAATCTGAAAACACCTCTAATGGTGATGATGGTACACCTACTTCTGAAACTGATGTAGAAATGGAAACATCTGAGGATAGGTTAGCTAATCTATCAAGGAGAAAGTTGTTAATTGAACGTAGGATTTCTGTGCCTGATTTTGATTCTAAGGGTCTGATTAGATTTCTTGAGGATAGAAATTTGTTGCATGCTGTTACATTTGGTGAATCATTTGTTGCAACATGGGTTTATGAATTTTACTCCTGTTTAAGAAAGAGCATTGGTAGAAGAACATCTCAATGGTATGGACTTGTAAGGTTTAGAGAAAGAGATCCTCCTTTTACACCCGAGCTGATTAACGATTTTTTACACCTTAAATCTGTTGAGGAGGTTAAGGAACCCTCAATGGATGTAATTGCTCAGGCGATTACATGTGGTAGGGTAATGAGATGGAAAAAAGTGATGCTTGCATGTAACCTTACCTCTTTATATTCAGTTTTGCATAAGTTGATTGTGTATTATTAGATTCCATCCACAAACTCCACAAAGGTCACTATGAGCCAAGGAATACTTCTTTACAGAATTGTGGTAATGAGAAACTTCAATATTGGGATGACTATTTTTCATCATATGATGAAGTTTTCTGGGACAGTAACTGACAAAGGCAATCTGCCTTATCCGGCTCTTATCTATGGTTATTTGAGACACAACAACTACCAAAGAGATAGACATGATATGTTGAGGGGGAGAGTTCCTCAAATTACAGTGTCTCGTAAGCTGATGATTGGAGATAGAGTTGTTGATCTCCCTATCCAAAGTGCTGAAAGAGCTGAACAACAAGTCCCAGATGTTGCTCCCAATGTCCCAAACACTACAAGCCACATTCCAATCTCCAGAGACTTTATAATTGCTCAATTAACTCATTTGCAGGATACCATCAATGAACTACAGTTCATGAAGGACTATTGGATGAAGAAACTTTCTGCTATACCAGGGGGAGTACCTGCTGCACCAGTCCCTGATGTTGGAGTCAATGAGGGAGTCACTGAGTCTGGGGGAGTTCGAATTGAAGAAGTTGATGCTGATGTTGATCCCAATGTTGTTGCACACTTTGCAACAATGGTGATTGAACAACCTGATGAAGAAGAACAGGTTTTTGCAGATCTTCCAGACCTTACTGCTGGAAATGCTTGAAGACATCGGGAGGCTGAATTTTGAAGAATGCAATGTGCAGATTTCTATTGCTACAGCTGTTGTTACAGCAAATGATTCATTATGCCTCACCGTTTTATTCTACATTATGATCTTATACTATAATACACTGATTTAATTGCTTTTAACTCTGTCTTATAGCTCTGATTGATAGTTTGTTTTGTTAAGTTTTACAAACTCAGTAGTTTATAGTTTATTTTGAACTTAGAGTTCTCTTTAAGCTCTGATATTATATTAGTTGATAGGAATTCGTTTTACTTTGATTTTATTTTCTCTTCACATTACTCTGATTATGACTTGTTTCATTATTCCAATTTAGCTCTGATTATTTCATTTTGAAACAGGTTGTGTTAAATGAGTATATTACTTACTCATTTTATTTTTGGAAGATATTACTAAGACAAGTGTTCTACTTAGTATTCAGAGTACTAACACCACTTAGTGTTGTATATTTTCTTGTTTCTTTCACTGTTTGATCATATGCTACAACAGGTGTTGACTTGACTAGTAAATGGATATGATGGTAGCACTCTAGCATGTACATAAAACTGGTTTATATATGTTTACATATGTACATCAGGTGTGCTGTAGCAGAAAGGTCAAATTGGGGGAGATTGTTGATGTTGAAGACTTTGTGATGTTATCACACAAGGCCGCAACATCTTAATTCGACCTTTCTTATTTTTCCTAAGTCTAAATTCTGTTTTCTAGCTAATGCTGCTTTGGATGTTGTAACATCGTAGGTTGAAGATCTAGAATATTCTACACGGTTCTAGACTGGAAGGTTCTGGAAGGTTGCAGAATTATGTAGATCATGCGGCTGCTTTGGAAAAACGTCCAGAACTGGCTGGAAGAACCTAGAAGGCGGTTGGGAGAAAGAGAATGAATGAGATCCTAAATTTTAGGAGATCATGGATGAAGGTTATAGGCTCCATATTCACGCCTATAAATACAGCAGAACCGTGTTCATCATCCAACCAACGAAGTGTCATTCTTTAAGTCCTAAACTAGCGTTCATCCTGTTAGGAATTAATTGTCATTGACATGATCTTGTCGTTGTACCGAAGAGTCCAAACTTCCTGTACAACATAGACTTTTCTATACTTCTTTGATAGATAGATCATAGAGTTAGATTAGTTTTTGGTAGTGTAATTTTTAAACTTAAGCCGTCTTTAGACTCGATAGATTATCAAGTCTTATTTTCGTTGTGAATATTTGTTCACACACCATTTGTATTCACATATTAATTAGTGAAAGTTTAGCCATGAGGCTCGCATAGATTTTAAATTAAAATCTATGTTAAAAAGTTATTTCTGTGTCTTTGTGTTTTCATACTTTCAAGTCTTCCGCTATTCGTATTCTGATATTCCGTAATCGAGTTAGTGTTACATTGAGTGTTCTAACATTGAGTGTAGCATTAGTCTTGTTTTACTTAACACACACACTTTCACTCCTTTTGCGCTCGCATTTGGGACGGAGGCTGTCATAATAGTGAAGGCATAAGTTGTTACTTTTCGAGTAGCAAGCTATGACGAGCAGTATAATAACAATGCGCAGCTCGCCGACCTAGATTTACTAGAAGAAAAAAGATTCACAACAAATGAGAGAGTAATGTGGTGTACAAGCAAAGGTCGGAAATATATTATAACTCTAAAGTGCGAGTTCGACAATTTGAAATTGGCCAACTCGCACTTCATCGAGCATCAGAACAATTTATAGGCATACTCGGCCTAACTTGGGAGGGCCCATTCCGAGTAACTCGTACGTATTCAAATGGTTCATGTGAGATTGAAGATCTTAATGGCAAGCCGAGCCGGTATCCCTGGAATGCAGTCAAGCTAAAGAAGTACTACCAGTAAGTCACCCTTACCTAGTATTTATGTTGAAGATAAAATATTTTTGAAGATCGGAAGATTTTAATTGCTTTCAACTTGTATTTAGTTTGTATATAGAACTATTTAAATATATGTTCAAGTTTGTACAATCATTGTTATTCCAGAATTTTTTACATCCAAGTCTTTGTGGTAGTCACAAATGTAATGGTCGAGGCCTTGCAAGGCTAGTTACGGGTATAACTGAAAAGTTCGATCCCATACATACGGACATAAGCCAAAAGGTAGAGGTCCGGTGACGAGCACGAACTGAAAAGTTCAAGCTTGCGATTACAAACGAACGAATCCGAAAGAAATAGGTTCAGTGATGAGCACGAATGGAAAAGTTCAAGCTTGCAGTTACAAATGAACGAATCCGAAGGGAAGAACTTCGGTGATGAGCACGAACTAAAATGTTCAAGCTTACGATATCATACGAACATTGTTGATGTTGTGTCAATGTTGTGAAGAATGTCACAACATATCTGACAACATCATTAATAATTCGTCCTTTCTTTCACAATCAACATTGATGGTGACAGTCAAGTAACAGAAGTCGTACAAGAAAGTGATAAGACAGTAGTTAAAGATGCACAAGATGTTGATGTCATTAAGACCGTGCATGGAGATTTATGAAAGCATACAAACTGGAGAAGTTATAAAGTATGGGGAAGTTTGTCCAGATCCATGAAGATGTTGCTGAAGTGTTATTCAACCCAATCCTCTCCTTTACTTATTTACATAATTTTTCTTTATTTGTTTGTCATGCTCGTACGATTTATATTTTCTGTTACTTCCTTTATTATTTAGGATTTCCCTTATGTTTATGTTATTTAAATCTAAGCATGTTATTTGGTTTAGATGTTGTTTATTTAAATTTGATCTTATACAACTTGTTACTTCATTAATTTGAAATATCAATTGTGTAAATTTCTTAGTCAATATATCTGTTGTGTGAACTTCAGTAGTGTTGATGTAGAAAGGTCAAATTGGGGGAGATTGTTGATGTTGATATAAGTGTTTTGTTTAATGATCCAACACTAACAACCGAGTGTTGTGTTTAATGTTCCCAACACTTATGACAACATCAGAATTTGCCCTTCCTTTTCTCACTAACTCTTATCTTACGCTTGTTGTCTAATGATGTCCCCAGAGCAGTTAGAAGACGTGGGCAACACCCAAGTCATGTCATTGCGTGGGAGTGAGAAGTTATTAAACATGGTATAACAAGTCCTTAAATTCTAGGAGTGGTGGAGAGAAGTTACTTACCGCATGATCTCACGGCTGTGATGAACATGGGAGTTGATGGTAGTTAGTCCTTGATGCCTATAAATACAGAAGCTGCCTCAACACAAGATACACAAGAAGGAAAGCTGAATTCGACTACTACACTATTGAACGCTATATACGCTTCTAGTTAGGAATATCCTTGTTTCTTCTTGTAGATCTTCATACTATTGTAAACCCGAATAGTAGTGTGTTAGATCATAGTCTTATTTACTAGGTTGTGTGTATAGATCTATGAGGGAGATAGTCTCATAGAACTTAGTAAATCTTTATACACTTTCGTAGTGTTTTTATACACCTCAAAGAGGTTGTACTCGTTTCACATATATTTAATATAGTGAACAGCGTAGATTATTTTATAATCTATGCAAATTTTGAATACTTTTATTTTCAGTACGTGTATATGAAAATATGAAACTCTGGGTTTTCTACCTTTCCATACCTCATAGGGTGTCTTACCTAGTGCTTTATTGATAGCACTTCTGTTTTGTGAGTGGCATGCAGTATTGATAGCTTCTGTCCAAAATTTCTGAGGCGTATTATACTCTGTCAGCATGGTCCTGCAGGCCTCCTTAAGAGTTCTGTTCCTTCGCTCTGCTACTCCATTTTGTTGTGGTGTCCTTGCTGCACTAGTAAGGTGCTGGATGCCATGCTTAGAACAAAATTCTTTAATATAGCAGTTAATGAATTCAGTACCCTTGTCACTACGGATCTTGACAATTGACTGATTCTTCTCAACCTGTAACTTCTTCAACAGATCAGGCAAAAGTATTTGTGTATCACTCTTCTTGTGTAAGAAGACTACCCAAGTGAACTTAGAATAGTCATCTACCACAACAAGTGTGTACCTTCTACCGTTCAAAGTTGGAGGAGTTATTGGGCCATGTAAGTCCATATGTAGAAGTTCAAGAACTCTACTGGTTGAGAGGGATGGAATAGATTTAAAAGACCCCTTTACCTGTTTACCTTTTTGACAGGACGTGCATACATGTGACTTATAGTAGACTTCATTGGGAATACCTTCCACAAGGTAGTCTCTGGCTATCTTATTAAGAACCTTAAAGTTGAGATGACAGAGGCGTCTATGCCAGAGCCAGCCAAGTTCTTTAGGATTCTTAGTAAGTAGACAGGTGTCCCTCGGACAACTGTTCCAGTTCACTATGTACACACTTCCTTGTCTAATGCCGACCAGTAAGACTGTGTGTGTTTTCTTGTCAATGATTTCACATTTCTGACTCTTGAACTGCACCTTGTATCCACGATCACAAAATTGTGAAACTGAGAGTAAATTGTATTTCAAGCCTTCAACATAAGAAACATCTTGAATCTCTATGTCTCCATTCCGAATGTAACCAAATCCTTTGGTAACAGCAGTGGAGCTATCACCAAATATCACTTTTGGTCCTTCTTGCTCATGGTAGCTTGATAAGAGAGTCTTGGTACCAGTCATGTGGTGCGAACAGCCACTGTCTATGTACCAAGTTTCTCCTGTAGAGCCACCCTTCTTGTATAGATCGAGTCGACCCTGCAATAGATGATAATACATAATTTAGGTACCCTCCTTGTTTATTGGGGTCCTTGGGGGTTAGTCGAGTTCAATGGAATCCAAATGTACATTGGAGTCCTGAACAAGTTTGACCTTCTAAGCTTTCGACCATGTTTGTTGCAAAATAAGACCTTGTTGTCCTTTTCTGGCCTATCAGTCGAGTTCGGGTCTACTCTTTGGAGATAGCCTTTTGACTTAATCTCTACTTGAGCAGGCACTTGTCTATGATAGTCAGAGTAAGGTTTGTATGCATTAGGTCCATACGGTTTATAGACATGTTTAGGTCTTTCTTCTCCTTTGATATCATATGACAAAGGTGGAGGATATAGAACAGCTTGTGTACGATATTTTGGACCTTCCTGTCTAGGTCTGGACGAGTAGAGTTGAGACTGCCTTATGAAAGGAGGTCTAGACTCTTGTCGTCTAGTCTGTACTTGTCTAGTACTAGTCTCCTCGGGATACCAATCCTCGTATCTGACCTGATTTGGTCGTCCACGATTCCTAGTCCTTCGTTGACTTGTTTTAAACGAGACAGGCTTGTTGTTAACTTTCTTTTTACCTCCTTTGGTAATTGGAATGTTAACTCGAGCTTGTTTTGGTACAGTACCTTTTGATGGAGTGTCAATATCGTATATCATTGGTTCTTTTCCTTTATCATTAGTCAAAGAACTTGAGATGAAAATAGTAGGGTTCTTAGGAACTTGAGTAGACGAGCTGGGTGTCTCAGCACCTATGCCTGTCTTGTCAGCAGGAGCCCTATACCTATCTGACAATTCAAGGTTAACCTTAGATGAGTTAACCAGGTCAGTAAGTTTAAGGTCTAAAGTGACAACCTCGGTTTCTAAGAACTTATTACGTTCTTCAAGCTTTTTGAACTTACTTTGTAAGACATTGAATTCATGTTTCTCAGTAGCATGTGTCTTAAGTAGGTCTTGATACAACTTGTCTGTTAATGCACACTTGTCTTTGAGTTGGCTCAACTCTTCTTGCAAGCGTTCATTTAGGACTGTTATATTAGGATCTACTTTAGACTGGGCTTCCTTAAGATCAATGATTTCTTGTCTTAAGATGATGTTTTCGTCACTGACTTCAATGAATGCCTTGTTGGCAAGTAGGAGGTCGTCTTCAACTGCACTAGTAGAGTGCTGAAGACTACTCCCTACTTGGCTACTGGCAGTATCACTTTCATCAGTTTCTGATTCATCACAAGATTGAAAGGATGTAGCAGATGATACCTCTTGGTCGATTTTAGCCATGAAGCATAGACCATCATCTACTATGAAAGCTTCATCGTGATCTGGTTCAGACGGGTAGCTAGATGAGGATGATGGCAACTCGTCTGAGTCAGAGTCAGAGTCATCATTGGCCATCATTGCCTTCTTACCACGGTTGTATCTTCTTTCCCTTCGTGCTTTGCGTTCTTCTCGATCATCGGTACTCAGGTCTGGACATTCATATATGTAGTGACCTGGCTTCTCACAGTTATAGCACAAGATATCATTAGTAGCCTTTTTAATAGGAGAGTTGTTCCTTCGTTTATCACGTCTATCAGAACGAGTAATCTTCCTACCATCAGACTCTCTATCTTGTCTGTTACCTTTCGAGACTTCGTCTCTCCTTTCGGACGAGTTTCGGTCTCGTCTGGTTTCAGACGAGTTCTTAGAAGCAGACCCTCTATGCTCTCTATAGAACTTCTTATATCTTCCGAAACGTTTATTCAGCCTATCAAACTTTCTAACCATGAGGCTTACCTGATCCTTCAGACTAAGATCAGTATCTAACTCGTCTTTCACAGAAGCAGACCTAGTCTTAGTCTTAGACCTGTCTATCTTAGACGAACTAGCCTTAAAAGCAACGTTCTTAGATACAGCATGTTCTCTGTCACTACTTACTATGGGTTCATCTTCGTCTAGATCAAACTCATGGGCCTTTAGAGTTTGAAACATGGTTTCTGCTGTCCATACGTCTATATCTTGGGTATTCTTAACAAGCATTTTTACCATTTTCCATCGACTATCAAGGCTTTTGAGAATCCTAAGATTGATTTCACGTGGAGTATAAGATTTACCAAGGACTTCCAAGTCATTCATGATTTTAGTAAACCGAGTATCCAACTGGTCTATTGTTTCACCAGCTTTCATATGAAATGATTCGAATCTTTGGACTGCAGTGGAAAGCTTGCTTTCTTTGATTAGGGATGTCCCTTCACAAATGATAGCTAAGCGATCCCACATTTCTTTGGCAGTTTTACATTTTAACACTTTTCCCAGATACTCATTAGGAAGAGTGTGTAAGATGTAATTCTTGGCCAAGCTATCCAAATTATTCTGTCTCATTTCTTCTGAGGTTAGTTCTGACCTTGGTTTCTTGACGAGTGTACCCACGGGTTGATTTGTGTCCAGGGCAGCAGTATTGGGGATCATGGTCACAATTGGACCTTCAGTGACGACGGAGATCATTAAGTCGTGAGTGGAACTGAAGATGGCTTCCATCCTTAGCTTCCAATAGTCATAGTCTTGAACCTGGAACTTAGGTAACTTGTTAGCGCTGATCTCAAGAGACATGATTTCAAGAAATAAGTGCTAAGTAGAGTTATGATCAAGAATAACAGATATGTCAAGAACAGGGAACAGGAAACAAATATATCAAGAATATTGATCAAGAATACGAAAGCAAATATGATCTTGGACCAAGACTTTCACCCAAGTCTTGTGTTGGTTATCAAGAAACAGCAGTTCGTAAACTACTGCTCTGATACCACTTGTTGGTCCCAAGTTGAGTTAATAACGAGTAAGCTAGTGAAAACGTCTAGAGGGGGGTGAATAGACTTTTCAAAAATCTTTCGAAATATCAAAGTACAATATGCGGAATACGAAATTAACAATGAGCCCAATCAAAGTTTATACTCAACTTAATTCGAGAACTCTGTTTTATGTATACTCAGCTTGTCTAGTTCAGTTATGTAGTTCAATTAACTAACCAATTAATCAATTAAACAACAAACAAAACAGTAAGTAAATCAAACACGAGATTTATAGTGGTTCGACAACTTGTCTACATCCACTCTCACAAACCCAGTTGTGATGTTTCCACTAAACTCTTCCAATCGAGTACAAGTGTATGTTCCTGTCTTTAAAGTCCCAAGAAGAAGACTTAGATCTTCAACAGACTATACCTCCAGATATGTCTATGATCTAACTAGAAATTTTACAAGTATCTAGCACCTTGAAAAAAAATAACAAAACAAAAACTAAAACTTCTCTGATCTTCAGTAGTAGCCTTCTTGATTCTTCACTTGTCTTCTGGCTTCTATCTGAACTTTAATCAACTCTGAGAGTAAACTTCGAATATATCTTTACTTTGAGTATGTAGATTTTCAGTGTATCAGTTCTCAGTAATCAGTAGTCTTCAAATGATAAACTTCTTCAAGTATTTATAGACTTCGAACTTCAAGAACTCAGGTAGTTGTAACCAACCTTTCTTGATAACTGATTTCAACTGAATCTTCTTATCCATACACGCGTTTCTTGTTACGAATTAGTTATTCCATAACTAACTTCTCCATCCTTATCTTTCACGCGTATTTGTAATTAACTTCATGTTAACTTGTCTTGTGTAGTATAGTAGATGTACTTGTCTTGTAGTCCATCTGTCTTGAGTAGTAGACTGGTCTTCTCTTCTCGTGCAGTAGACTTCTAATAGAACTAATCTAGTCCTATCATCTAACCTAACAAGACTATTACATTACTTTAAGCTTTTATAATACAAGCTTAGTCAACTTATAAATCTATACAACAAATCTATCTATTACATAGAAATATCATGAGCTCTATACAGCAATTATAGCTCAGTAACAAATTAATCAATGTAAACATAAACGAACAGATATGAAGTACTTATACATCGTCCTTATCTTTTAAATATAAACAATACTTTTTCTTTTCATGTGAACTTATGTGAACTCTACTGGTCTTGTGCAAGATGACTTAACTCAACTAGACTAGATCAGTCAGTACTTAGAAAATATTCATACTACTTTTGGCTTTATCAAAACTTCATCTTTCATTCATCATTTAGGACTTGTTCTAGGATTCATATCCCAACAGTTTCTCCTTTCCACACCAACAGGGGGAGAAGCTGCATAAGATGCTGCACCTAATGCAAATTGTTATAGATGAGAATTATCCTGCTTGTTTAAAAGGGGAGTTTTACATCTATGGGGGAGTTTTGGAAAGATCATTTTTAGGGGGAGTTATTTTCAATGGTTCAAATTCACTTCTGTTTAACATTACATTCTATTCTTGTTGTCTATTCTACACTGTTTGTTATCTATTATTGCATCAGGTTTGTTGTTTTCGAAAGTCCAAATTGGGGGAGATTGTTGATGTTGTGTCAATGTTGTGAAGAATGTCACAACATATCTGACAACATCATTAATAATTCGTCCTTTCTTTCACAATCAACACTGATGGTGACAGTCAAGAAACAGAAGTCGTACAAGAAAGTGATAAGACAGTAGTTGAAGATGCACAAGATATTGATGTCATTAAGACCGTGCATGGAGATTTATGAAAGCATACAAACTGGAGAAGTTATAAAGTATGGGGAAGTTTGTCCAGATCCATGAAGATGTTGTTGAAGTGTTATTCAACCCAATCCTCTCCTTTACTTATTTACATAATTTTTCTTTATTTGTTTGTCATGCTCGTACGATTTATATTTTCTGTTACTTCCTTTATTATTTAAGATTTCCCTTATGTTTATGTTATTTAAATCTAAGCATGTTATTTGGTTTAGATGTTGTTTATTTAAATTTGATCTTATACAACTTGTTACTTCATTAATTTGAAATATCAATTGTGTAAATTTCTTAGTCAATATATCTGTTGTGTGAACTTCAGTAGTGTTGATGTAGAAAGGTCAAATTGGGGGAGATTGTTGATGTTGATATAAGTGTTTTGCTTAATGATCCAACACTAACAGCCGAGTGTTGTGTTTAATGTTCCCAACACTTATGACAACATCAGAATTTGCCCTTCCTTTTCTCACTAACTCTTATCTTACGCTTGTTGTCTAATGATGTCCCCAGAGCAGTTAGAAGACGTGGGCAACACCCAAGTCATGCCATTGCGTGGGAGTGAGAAGTTATTAAACATGGTATAACAAGTCCTTAAATTCTAGGAGTGGTGGAGAGAAGTTACTTACCGCATGATCTCACGGCTGTGATGAACATGGGAGTTGATGGCAGTTAGTCCTTGATGCCTATAAATACAGAAGCTGCCTCAACACAAGATACACAAGAAGGAAAGCTGAATTCGACTACTACACTATTGAACGCTATATACGCTTCTAGTTAGGTATATCCTTGTTTCTTCTTGTAGATCTTCATACTATTGTAAACCCGAATAGTAGTGTGTTAGATCATAGTCTTATTTACTAGGTTGTGTGTATAGATCTATGAGGGAGATAGTTTCATAGAACTTAGTAAATCTTTATACACTTTCGTAGTGTTTTTATACACCTCAAAGAGGTTGTACTCGTTTCACATATATTTAATATAGTGAACAGCGTAGATTATTTTATAATCTATGCAAATTTTGAATTCTTTTATTTTCAGTACGTGCATTTTAATTTTCGCTGCATAGTGTTGTCTGGACAGCGCCAACACGACAGACAACATCTCTGATTTCGCACGCACACACACTTTCAGTTGGTATCAGAGCCAACTACTTGATACACTAAGTAGAGATTCTTGCTTAGAGTGTGTATATTGAAATGGAATATTCACTTTCTCCTATACTTAGACCTTATATTGTGTACATCAAATATCTTGATGAACGAGCGTGGAGGAGTATACTGGCTGACTGGATTCAACCACGGACTGAAGCTGATAATGATCCAGAATCTTCTGCTTCTGATGTTGCATCAGATGTGCCAACATCTGCTACAACATTTGCCAGGTATCCATTATTTTCGATTACCAGTCTGAACTGTTTTAATGAATTTATTTTTTATAAGACAGGTACTTCGAGAGAAAGTCACAATTGTGATTTGTCAAAGTTAGGTGAAGCATTAATGATTGGTAACATAAAAAGAACAGGTATTGGTTACAATGATATGTCTTTTAAACCTTCTTATGATAAAAAGCCTATTGTGTTTGTTAAGGCAGATGTAATAGATGGTTCTAATATTTCTGCTAAGACACAAATTATTGTTGGTAAGGTTGAAAAAGATTTTACATGTTTTTACTGTTCTGATAAAGGTTATAAACGTCCATATTGTGCTAAACTGAAAAGAAATGATACATCATTCCAAACAACATTTACAGAAAACAGAATGCGTTTCAAAATCTGATATGTTATGTAATGTTGTTCATATGACATTGAAAACATGTGTTTCGAATTTATGGTACTTTGATAGTGGCTGTTCTAGACACATGACAGGTCAACTTGAATTCTTATCTAATTATAAATCATATGGTGGTGGAAATGTTACTTATGGAGGTGGTTCTAAAGGTAGGATCATTGGTAAGGGAACACTCAATGTTTCTGGTTTTCCAAAGTTATCAAATGTTTTACATGTTGAAGGATTACTTACAAATTTGATTAGTATTAGTCAATTATGTGATGATGATCTACATGTTAAGTTTGATAAATATTCTTGCTATGTTCTAGATAGAAATTTTAATTGTCTTATGACGGGAACTAGATCTGTTGACAATTATTACTTGTTTGAATCTAAAGATATATGCAATAGTGTTAAACTTGATGAGAATGTTCTTTGGCATCATAAACTTGGTCATGCTAATTATAGACATATTCACAAATTAATGAGATTAGGAGCTGTTACAGGTTTACCTAAACTTCAGTTGAGGAATACCAAAGTTTGTGATTCATGCCAAAAAGGTAAGCAGATGAACGTGTCTCACAAAATGTTGGGACATTGTTCAACAACACACTGCTTCGAACTTCTGCATATGGATCTAATAGGTCCAATGGAAACTGAGAGTATTGGTGGTAAGAGATATTTATTAGTTGTGGTTGATGATTACTCAAGATACACTTGGATTGAATTTCTAAAAGAGAAATCTGAAACTTTTTCAGTTTTCAAAATTCTTTATAAGAGATTCAAAACTGTTTTTAACTCTAAAGTTTGCAGAATTAAGTCTAATCATGGAAGAGAGTTTGAAAATAGTTCTTTTACTGAATTTTGTAAAAGTAAAGGTATCATGCAAGAGTTTTATTTACCTAAAAGTCCACAACAAAATGGTTTTGCTGAAATGAAATATAGATCTCTTCAAGAAATGGCTAAAGTTATGCTTTTATCTAAACAACTTTCTAAAAGATTTTGGGCTGAAGCTTTAAACACTGCATGCCACATTTCAAATAGAATCTATATTCGAACTAATTCCACTGAAACTCTTATGAAATTTTGAATTACAGAAAACCAACTTTGAAATACTTTCATGTGTTTGGTTGTGTATGTTACATTTAGAATGTTAGAGATCAATTGCATAATTTTGATTCTAAAAGTGATAAAGGATTATTCTTAGGCTATTCTAGAAATAGTAGAGCCTATAGAATTTACAATTTGAGAACATGTACTGTGCAAGAATGTCTAAATGTGGTATTTGATGATGATTCTAGTCTTACAGGTCAATATCTTGAAGATGACGTCTCTGATCTTTTTGAAATTTCAAAGAGTTTTGAGAATCCTGATCAAACTCAAACTGTTGCTTCAGATGAGGCCACATCTGAGCAAACATCCTCTGAAAAATCAAAATTATCAGAAAATCAGTATGAATCTCAGAAGACTCCATCTACCAGAATTTTGAAAGATCATCCATCAGACCAAATCATTGGAGAACTGAATACTGGAGTACAAACTAGAAGAAGATTGGGTATGAACACAGAAGATGTGGTAAGGCCTATATGCATGTCATCCAAATGCAACAAGGTAAACCATGTGTGTTATAATTCCTTGATTGAGTCTGAAAATATAAAAGAAGCTTTGAAAGATGAAAATAAACTATTTTGTGATAATACTAATTCTATCAATATATCTAAGAATCATGTGCAACATTCTTTGACAAAGCATATAAGTATTAGACATATTTTATTAGAGATCTTGTTGAGAAGGAGATTGTGAAATTAGAATACATTAATACTGAGAAACAACTTGCTGATATTTATGTAAAAGCCCTTGATGATTAGAGGTTTTCACCCCTTCGAAAATCTCTTGGATTATGCACTATCTGAATTTTTTTTGACTAAATGCTGTATCAAATGTGTAAACATTTGAGACAACATATGGAATTGTCTATTAAATTTTTCTGGATATTTTTTTGTGTTAGATTTTAAATAATTCTTCTGTGTAAATGTTATTTGAGTTTTGAAAAAATTGTTGCAAAATTTTTTGTTCTGGACATACATCTCTTAAATGCAAAAAGGGATCACAATTTAGATGCTTAAAAATCACTGAGTAACTATGGGACACGGAGCTCGCTACTACGATGTTCTCTTTTCAAAAGGTGAATAAAAAAAATAAAAATTGCATCAAATTATTCATATATCCATTGAGTAACTATGGGGCACGGAGTTCGCTACTACGATACACTCTTTTCAAAAGATGGATCAATGTGAAGTGTGATAAAAAAAATAAAACGTGCAACACAAATGAAGCAAATTCATGTAAAAACAGTGTTGAGATGTATGTGGGCCAACATTATGAGCAACATTGAAAATGACTCGAATTTCAGTTAACTTTACGAATTACTTATTTTCTGAATATTAGATTAATTTTTCAGAATTATTAAATTGGATATTTCCAGGTCATTATTTTTATATTTATTGCATTTTCAGTATTTTATTTAATTTGGGCAGTTTTTTAATTCCTTGTTTCTCTCCACTAATTTCACGCGTTCACATATTTGGGAGAAGTTAATTCTTACACTTTCCACTATTCAAATTACTTTCATCATGCGTACAACTTCCAATTAATTCCTCAACATAAGATCATCTAGTATATTTTCATGTCTACACATTTATATTGCTTTTAAAATCTTATAACTTATGCACTGATTTTGAAGATATATACGTAGTGGTATTTTACAGAGTATTTATTGTTCATCATTGCATTTCAATTCTAAAGTGTTGAAACTTTCTAAACTTTGAATTGTTCATTTAATTCGAATCTAGTTTACAGGTATTTAAAGGATTGAAAACACTTCATTATTCGATCAAAGCTCAAATTCTCAAGCCTCTTCTTCCTCACAAAATCGAAACTGTGTGAACTTGTTTCAATGGTGATTTCCCTACGTGTTCCAGAATATGTTGAAACAACGACACCGGGATCACCATATTTTATGGTCAGTTCGATACAAGTACCTATTTCAAAATCCGAAACCTCTACTGAAATTTCTCAAACATCTACACCTTTGACGTTTCAAACCTTAAGTCATTCGTTCTAAAATGCAAAACATTCACCCTCCTACTGAAACCATGAACCTAAACCACTCAAAACCCTACTGCTAGTCAAAGCCTTCTGACTCTTCTTGCAACAATGGTGATTTCACTGAATGTTTCTGAGAATGATGGAACAATCATGCCAGCATTACCGCAGTTCATGATCTTTTAGTCTATATGTTTCTCCTTTCCACACCAACAGGGGGAGAAGCTGCGTAAGATGCTGCACCTAATGCAAATTGTTATAGATGAGAATTATCCTGCTTGTTTAAAAGGGGAGTTTTACATCTATGGGGGAGTTTTGGAAAGATCATTTTTAGGGGGAGTTATTTTCAATGGTTCAAATTCACTTCTGTTTAACATTACATTCTATTCTTGTTGTCTATTCTACACTGTTTGTTATCTATTATTGCATCAGGTTTGTTGTTTTCGAAAGTCCAAATTGGGGGAGATTGTTGATGTTGTGTCAATGTTGTGAAGAATGTCACAACATATCTGACAACATCATTAATAATTCGTCCGTTCTTTCACAATCAACACTGATGGTGACAGTCAAGAAACAGAAGTCGTACAAGAAAGTGATAAGACAGTAGTTGAAGATGCACAAGATATTGATGTCATTAAGACCGTGCATGGAGATTTATGAAAGCATACAAACTGGAGAAGTTATAAAGTATGGGGAAGTTTGTCCAGATCCATGAAGATGTTGTTGAAGTGTTATTCAACCCAATCCTCTCCTTTACTTATTTACATAATTTTTCTTTATTTGTTTGTCATGCTCGTACGATTTATATTTTCTGTTACTTCCTTTATTATTTAGGATTTCCCTTATGTTTATGTTATTTAAATCTAAGCATGTTATTTGGTTTAGATGTTGTTTATTTAAATTTGATCTTATACAACTTGTTACTTCATTAATTTGAAATATCAATTGTGTAAATTTCTTAGTCAATATATCTGTTGTGTGAACTTCAGTAGTGTTGATGTAGAAAGGTCAAATTGGGGGAGATTGTTGATGTTGATATAAGTGTTTTGCTTAATGATCCAACACTAACAGCCGAGTGTTGTGTTTAATGTTCCCAACACTTATGACAACATCATAATTTGCCCTTCCTTTTCTCACTAACTCTTATCTTACGCTTGTTGTCTAATGATGTCCCCAGAGCAGTTAGAAGACGTGGGCAACACCCAAGTCATGCCATTGCGTGGGAGTGAGAAGTTATTAAACATGGTATAACAAGTCCCTAAATTCTAGGAGTGGTGGAGAGAAGTTACTTACCGCATGATCTCACGGCTGTGATGAACATGGGAGTTGATGGCAGTTAGTCCTTGATGCCTATAAATACAGAAGCTGCCTCAACACAAGATACACAAGAAGGAAAGCTGAATTCGACTACTACACTATTGAACGCTATATACGCTTCTAGTTAGGAATATCCTTGTTTCTTCTTGTAGATCTTCATACTATTGTAAACCCGAATAGTAGTGTGTTAGATCATAGTCTTATTTACTAGGTTGTGTGTATAGATCTATGAGGGAGATAGTTTCATAGAACTTAGTAAATCATTATACACTTTCGTAGTGTTTTTATACACCTCAAAGAGGTTGTACTCGTTTCACATATTTTTAATATAGTGAACAGCGTAGATTATTTTATAATCTATGCAAATTTTGAATACTTCTATTTTCAGTACGTGCATTTTAATTTCCGCTGCATAGTGTTGTCTGGACAATGCCAACACGACAGACAACATCTCTGATTTCGCACGCGCACACACTTTCAAACATAATCTGAAAGGAAGAGGTTTGATGACGAGTGAAAACTCACGAATAAAGACCAAATATCGCATATATGAGCAAAACACGAATCAAGTCTTAATTAACTAATATTTGTGAATACAAAATATGACGAGTAGAACGTGATGCATACACTATAGAACGTGTGATGAGTCTAACGACAACCTTTATGGATAAGATGGTATGGATGTAGTCTGGATATCCTAATTATATGTGTTCAAATAGATTGATCATCCCAATTGAAATCCTAATTATATGTCTTCAAAGTAGAGGTTCAGAAACTCGAGCCGACAGGCAAATAACTTGTGAAATCCACACCGTGTTCGAAGCAGAGGTTCAGAAATTACTTTAAAATTTATTTCTAGAGACCATCTGATATACACCCAATGGAGATTGTGGATAAGTTGCAAGAAAGACTTAAAGTGATTGTTGGTGTTACACAACTTAAATTCACAGAAGCAAAAGTTCATTGATCAAAAGGTCATGAAGGTTGAACATTACAAAAGGCCGAAAAGGCCGAAAAGGCTGAAGGGTACAACAAGGTCTGAGGACCAACATAAAGTAAAGTATAGAAAACAAGAATGAAAACTAAGTAAAATATCTAAGCTTGGGGAGCATCCTCGCAGGAACCACCTCGCCCAGGGCAGCCTCATCAACGGCCTCCTTGCCAACATCCTCTTTGGTCTGAGGGGTGGATGTCTCTTCCCCACCACTCCACCAACGACCGTTTGTGCGAAAAATTCCACTAGATAGTTAAAATGAATATTCCTCTAGAGTAGGCGAGGAAACATAAGGCCCATCTCGATCAAATCTAAGATAGGCAGTGAACTGCCCTTCTTAGGCTCTTCAGCCAAGATATGGTCCTCCATGGCATATTGAGGCTCCCAAGGTCTGCCGAAATAACCACAAGATCTCACCATTCTCGGTCTCAAGGGCCCGAACCTTCATTTATATGATTCATAGATTTCACTTAAAATATAATACTCCCTCTGTCCGCCTAAAAGTTTCGTGTTACTTTTTGGCACATGGATTAAGAAAAATGATTAAATAATAGATATAGTACAAGTAAAGTGATTGTGAGAGAAAATGGAAAGAACTAAAATGACAAAATGAAAAACTTATAGGTGGACGGAGGGACTATTAATTTATATACAATACATTATTAGTTCACATACAATACATTATTAGTTCATATATTAGTTCACATACTCTATCATACTACTCTCTCTGTTCCAGAAAACCTTTCATACTTATTGTTCATCCACTTTTTTAAAATATTATAATAAATAGAATTTTGAGATATAATTTTATAAAAAAAATAAACAAGTGAGTTGACTTGTGTGTATGTATATACCCTAAAATTAATGACATTAAATGTAATATTGTAGATATTGTACGAGTGTAGTTTCTAAAGGATCGAAAAAGAAAGTGTGAAATGTTTTTGGGACGGAGGGAGTAGTTCAAATACTGTATAATATTAGTTCATATATTAATTCACATATTGTATGGTACTAGTTCAAGCACAATATAATATTAGTTCATATACTATATAGTATTAGTTCAAAATAATATTAGTATGCGAACTAATATTATACTATATTTGAACTAATATTATATTTAATAAAAATATCGACATACTTAACAACACTACATAAAAATCATATCAAAAAAATTCGCATTATAAAGACCATATTAAAAAAATAGCATTAACATTGATGAATTATAACACGTAATGATAAAGTAAAATTACTAATAAAATAATCTTTTATACCCACATTAATCTATAGTACTACACAATATATTAACCATCTCAATTCAAGTTGAAGGTCACTGATTTATCCCTAATATCATAATTGCAACCATTGTACTAGGGAGCTCCCCACGATCATATCAATACATTATAACAACCTGTCATACTTTCATCAACATCCTCTAGAAAATTGGAAAAAATTACTAGTTTAGTTGTTTTTTTCCCGAATATTTTGTATTTTTATGGAAGCTATTTTTTCAAAATTTTGGTCATTTTTGGAAAAAAAATTCTGAAAATTTTATTTCATTTATTCGTAGTTTTTTTCAGTATTTTTTTTTCAAAATTAAAAAAATAGTATAATATATGACTCAAGGGTAATGATGGTAGGTGTACAATGTATCTTTATTTTAAAAAAATTGGGGAAGAACTTTTTTTAATTGATAGCAAATGAGTAACCCAATTATAAGTTTTTGACATATTTTATTGATCAGGCCATTAGCCACATGACACGTAATGCTTCCAATAGACATTGAAGCCCAATGATATTTTGAAAAGTGTGCCTGCCCTGCCCTGCCCTATTGGAATTTGGAATCTCAACATGGACGAAAGATTGTTTATGTGCACAGTCAGGGACGACACCAAGTCAAACAATCATTTTTACTTCTTCCTCACTGACTCCACTCGCTATCTCACTTTCATGATTCATTGGAAAACAAACATAATCGATTTCAATCGGACCAAAAATGAAGCTATCACCAAGAGAAATTGACAAGTTGATGCTCCATAATGCTGGACTCTTAGCGCAGAAGCGTTTGGCTCGCGGTTTAAGGCTTAATTACGCTGAAGCCATTGCTCTTATAGCAACCCAGGTTTTTTGTTTCTTCCATACGCCTGCTCTTATGCCATACCTTTTGTTGGTTCTATCGTTTTTGTCTGTGTTTTCGCCTCTTTTTAATTATGTATACCTCATTCATGTTATCTTCTTTTGGATTGTGGAATAGACCTTGGAATTTGTCCGCGATGGGGATAAAAGCGTCGTGGAGTTGATGGATCTTGGGAGGCAATTGTTGGGGAGGTACTGTATTATTAATACAAAATAGAAATTCAATTTTTCTGAAGTTAATTTAATACTCCTCTGTTTGGCATACGCTTCGCCCTGCTTTTTGCACGAAAAAAAAATAAAAAATTAAGGAATATAGTATAAAGGTAGAGAAAGAAGAAAAGGTAGAGGGATATAGAAAGAAGAAAGGTAGATCAAGACAGGAATGAAAAAAAAGTAGAGGGATAGTGAATTTTGAAATGTGAAGCTTATGACAGACCTCCAAAATAAGTAAGTGAAAAGCTTATGGCGGGACGGAGGGAGTATTTTGATTGTTGTGACATTTGGTTTTGCTTGTGTATACGGTGGCTGGGAGCATGTGACAACAAGAATTATGTGATACTTGATGTAAGATTTGGCACCTCCCCAGTGTATTAGTGCATGTAAGAGTATACTGAAGTGAAGAGAATTAAAAGAAATCAATAGATTTGCATTATAATGGGTTGCAAAACTACAATGAAGTTGGGAACATGATATATAACCCATCAACTTTATTGAGTATTTTTTTTATTTTTGTGCCAGTGGTTGTTTAGTAATTCATAAAAGAGAACTTTATGGTTCGTTGTAAATAGTAAATCGATAAGAGGTGCTCTTAACTTATGTAGATTCATTTTAGTTTTTGATCCTGAGAAAAACCTTCTATAAGAAGAAGGGAAACATTTAGTTATCAGAAGTTTTTCATGAGCAATTTTTAATTGATGAGAACAGTCAGTATGAAATACCAATTGTTAGAAACTACTCCCCCCGTCCCAGTGAAAGCTACCCAACTTTCCTTTATTGTCTGTCCCAATGAAAGCTCCCCATCCCTTTTTTTTGTAACTATTCCCTCTCACATTTAATTATATTTTTCCCTCTCTCAGTCACATCACCTCTAATACATCTACTTATTATATTAGTATTTCTTAACCTCCGTGCCCGGAGCAAATGGGGAGCTTTCTCCGGGACGGAGGGAGTACTATAAGTTCTTGAGGACTAAGTAATATTATGTCCATCTTCCAATTAAATCACTGATAAGGAAAGAAAAATATATCGCATGGAACCACAATTAGTAGTAGTGATTGACCTAAGTAAAATGTTACGGTGGTTCACTAATATAGATGAATTTCTCCAAACGGATAATTTACAACCTTCTAGACTCCCATCATGATAATAAATCTTTTATGTTTTACAGGAGGCAAGTTCTTCCATCTGTCCCTTATCTCGTGCATTCGGTTCAGGTATTAATTGTGATTCCTTTTATGAAATAATGGCCACTGTTTTAATTAGTAGGGAGAAAATATAATTAAGATAATTAATATTGTCTGTTGATCAAAAATAGGTTGAGGGGACCTTTCCAGATGGGACAAAGTTGATCACAATCCATGATCCTATATCATCTGAAAATGGAAATCTAGAGCTAGCTTTGCATGGTTCTTTTCTTCCAGGTGATTATCTTGATGAAGAACCTTTCTTTGTTTCCTGTGCATTTAGTTAAAGCTCAAGAAAAAGAGCAAAATCCACAATGTGAACTTGAAAGGATCAAAATTGCTTACTTAAACGGCAGTTTGCAGTTGCAAAAGAAATATAGGTTCATCATAATCAAAACCTGAGAACAACATTGACTTATTCTATATACTAATTTGAATATATTAGATTAAAGAATTAGTTTGTCTAGTTCCTTTTAAAGCTACGTCGATAAACGCATTACTATCTTATGCTTTCCTCTAATAAATTCTGAACTCAGGAAACATCATACTGAGTATACATTGATTGTAGAAATACTGTGCTGAAGTTCATGAAATTAATTAAACTAACATGAATTTACCTGAACTTACTTTGTTGTGACTGATAACTAGCATTTTCTTGTTTCTTTTTCAAATAAGGCGTTAATTCCTTGCAGAATCACTGGTCTGAAGTTCATGAATTTAGCTAGACTAACGTGGGTTAATTCATGGCAGCTGGAAACTTTTATGAAATATTTAACCAGGATACTAAATGAGGTATTTAACAGCATACATTTGGGTTGATACCATCATTAGTTACTTGACCCTAAAAATTGTAAGAGTTTATTGAACTTTGTCTGCATAGACATATTTCATGCGTCTTGGTATGTTTTTATCCTTTTGAGTTGTCATCTCTAATCACCCATTGAATAAAAATGGCTTGGTGATTGCCCTGCACCTCTGAGTCGGCTCTGACAACCATGGCAGTGAATTGGTAAAGCTTAAAATATCTAATATTCATAAATAA
This sequence comes from Galeopsis tetrahit, assembly GCA_963675135.1. Taxonomy (NCBI): domain Eukaryota; kingdom Viridiplantae; phylum Streptophyta; class Magnoliopsida; order Lamiales; family Lamiaceae; genus Galeopsis; species Galeopsis tetrahit. The sequence continues at coordinate 35,713,666 of OY776127.1, forward strand.
TTAGCTGATAACCAAATCTTGTCACCACTATTCCATTTTTTTCTCCCTACCTTGAACAAAACTATTTGAATGAATTGCTCTATGATTTTTTTTTTTTCCTGCAGCTCCTTCACTGGACAAGTTTCCCACAGTTATCATTTGTAAAATTCCTGGTGAAATGATTTGTGGACCTGGACTTATTACAATTAACACAGGAAGAAAAGGCATAGTGCTCAAAGTAACTAACACCGGGGACAGGCCAATTCAGGTAATTAAATCATGTAAATGCCTTGTTTCTATTTTATGGACAATCATGTCCATACAGTCTTTCTTGTGAAATTTCCTTTTCTTCAGCTGGAGACGAGCTGAATGACTTTGTTCTTGAGCATGTTTTAAGCATATTGCTTAGATCTTCAGATTTCCTTTTGTCTTAAATAGAGAAGGAACTTAGCTTTAATGTAGTTTAGCAATTTTTTGGCAGTGACCTTTGGATAAGGACCTACTTTTGCATCATATACCAGTTTTCTTCATTAAGTCATATGTGAAATAGCATTAATGGAGCTATATTTCTTTTCTCTTCCTTATATACCAGCTAAATTATCTGAACTGATCAAATAAATATGTTAAGAGTAATCGTTTTTCTTAATTTATTTCTCTTCAGGTTGGAAGTCATTATCACTTTATTGAGGTCAACCCATACTTGGTTTTTGATCGAATTAAGGCATATGGCATGCGGCTAAATATCCCTGCAGGAACAGCTACCCGTTTTGAGGTATCATTTTTGACCTTTTTTTCTTGCCACTGACCATATAGTTGTTTAATGCTTTCATTATGGCAATAACTTTATTAATGTTTTCATATTCAAATATAACACTTAAGAACCTCTGCTTCTGCTATAATTTATTATGCTAATCGCATCTTTCTGCTAGTTCTAGCATGAGTGACCAACTTAGATTGTGTTCTTGAGCTCCCAAACTTATAGATGTTGGACTCACCACAATTTGGACTCTCTGTTAACGATTTTGTGTGCCATAAAATGTGATGGGATTATTATTGCCCACAGAATACAGAACTCAAACTTATTTAGTATGTGCTGTTCAAGAATGAACATATTTCCAGCTAGTCTCCAGCCTGATCCTAGTTGATTTTGTTATAATTTATAAATGAAATCTGGGGAATTCTATGTTGCATTTCTCTGCCTCTTTCATATCTCGGCTAATCTTTCATTTAAAATTTTGATGGATAATGTATTTGCACTTCTATTTAATCTAATCAGAACCTAAATATTATAACTGATAAAAATCATATGAAAAAATATGGTTATACTTATACCCAATGGAGCTATGAACTGCTAACTGGTGTGGAAATGGGGATAGAAATGGTAATTATAGTAGTGTGGAGTGGTAAAGGGTATTGTTGGGAGTAAAGGGATAAAACACAGAACACACAGAAATCTAACACAGAAAACAGAATACGAAAGCTGCTTCTGTCCCACGCCAACAAGGCTGCTCAAAATCCAGTTCTCATAAACTGAATAAAACCCTAAGTGTATGTTTCTTTTGAGATTTAGGTGTGCGTGGTCAGTCATGACTAGTAAAAGTGTGTGTGTTTCTTTTGGGGTTTTAAGTAGGGGAGGATTTGACATTATGTCAAATCAATGTTTAATAGTGATTGATGAAAAAGTAATAATACTAAACATAGGTAATTTTAGGTGTGAATTGAGTGTGAGATTTGAAATCCCTAACTTAAATGGGAGGGGGGCCGTAAAGTCCTAAGTCCATCCGTGTGAATCCGAAAGAAACATACCCTAAGAGTCTAAGACCCACATGCCGACTCTAACATAATAAGAAATACAAGAAATAAGTAATCAGATTTCCAAGAACTAAAGCCCAATACTCAATTATTACTCTTCTTCTTAGTGATGCCTATACGATAGGCGTAACAGGTAACCTCATTATAAATCATATTGTTTGGTTGATGATGAGTATGACTATCCTAGTATCATAATCATCATTTTTTCTTTGTTTGCCAAATTTCTTTACTAACAAACAAACAAATTGAGCCTTTAATCCAAAATAATTGGGGTAGGCTACATGGTCCAATTATAAAATCACATTTTGTCACGTGCATGAATTAATCTTCTCCACATGCTTCTCTCTTTAAATAAATCTTCATTAAGTCTCTTAGTCTCCAAATCTCTACGTACGACTTCAAGCCACGTTTTCTTTGGTCGCTCGCCCTCGTGCCCTTCTAAAGGAACCCAAGTCCATTGACTCCACTCGATGTACAAGTGCACCTATAGGCCTGCATTTTATATGCTCAAACCACCTTAAACAATGCTCTTGCATCTTCTCTTCAATGGGTGCAACACCTAACATAGAGCGAATTTCTTTGTTCCTCACTCTCTCTCTTTTGGTTTTACCACACATCCACCGAAGCATGCGCATCTCCACCACACTCATTTTGTGTATGTGAGTTCTCTTGGGTGCCCAACGTTTTGTCTCATATAATAAGGATGGTCTTATGGCTCTCTTTTAGCCGTAGTGGCATGTTACAAATCTGTTAGATACAAGAGAGTAACCACAATTATTGAGAGAGAACTCGGATATAATCCGTCCAAGCGTTAAGCCGAAAGATACTATTAATTCTGAAGGACATCTAGCCCCCATATATATACAAGATGAGAATAAGAGAAAAAGCGGAACTAATTAACCCCTGAACTAATCCTATCCCGCTTTCTATATGTAACAACTCCCCTTCCCTTCAAAACAGCCTTGTCCACAAGGCGGAACTCGGGAAATTGGGAACGAAAATTCACTTCATCTACCCATGTAGCATCATCCTCCGACAATCCATCCCAAACCACCAAAAGATGGGACACACGATCATCTCCCCTCCATATATCCCGGCAACGCAATACACGAACAGGAGTGAGCTCCGGAGACTCATCGTGCAACTCTGGAGGAAGCCACCCAAGCGTTAAGCCAAAAGATACTATTAATTCTGACTAACTGTACAAAGGACATCTAGCCCCCATATATATACAAGATGAGAATAAGAGAATAAGAGAAAAAGTGGAACTAATTAACCCCTGAACTAATCCTATCCTGCTTTCTATATGTAACACAATCACATAACACTCATGTGGTGCTTCTCCACTTAAACCAACCAATTTGTATCCTGTTATTGGCGTCACTATCTACTTCTTTGTCATTCTTAATAACTGAACCCAGATATTTAAATTGACTACCCATAAGTATTTCATGCCCATCAAGTGAAATGATACGTTGATACAATGATACTAGAGTCTTGGTGTCGACGACTACTAAACTTGCACTCCATATATTTTGTCTCGATCTGCTCACTCTAAAACTCTTCGATTCTAGTGTCTCCCTCCATTACTCTAACTTAGCATTGACCCCTGCTTTCGTCTCCTCAATCAAAACATCATCTGCAGAAAGCATGGTCCAAGGTAGCTCAGTTTGTATGTCTCGAGTCAGCTCATCCATAACAACAGTAAATAGGAAAAGGCTAAATGCAGACCCTTGGTTTTGCCAGATTTCTTTTTGAATGGAATAAACATGACTTTTTTATTTTCTTTTACTTTGGGAGAACATTGCTTTGATGATTTCTCGTTTAAACAAAAAAAAAAAAGGAAAAAACTTTTTTTTATTTGTATTTAAGGGAATAGATAGGATATAAAGTTTCAGTAGCAAGGAATGATAGTATTGTACCAAATAATTCTTTTTCATTTCTTTCTCATTCCCCACTTGTAAAGTTCCTAAGCAAGCAGAGGATCTCTGCAATAGATGTTGAACAGAGCCACTTGGAGTTGTTAACAGAACCATGTATTTATCTCACCCAAAAGCTAAGATGGCTGTCCGCAGAACAAAAAAATTATGTAGTTTCACAACTAGAGATTTATAATAATGTATGATCACAATTCGAATCAAAGCAAAGCTTCTTGTTTGTAGCTTATGTTTTATAACTGGCCCTGATTCCAAGTGTGGTTTAACAAACCTTAGTTTCTTTGAGTATCCACATGAACAGTTTATTATATTTTCCTTGCTTTCACAGCCAGGGGACACAAAAAGTGTTACACTTGTCAGAATTAGTGGAAAACAAATTATCAGGGGAGGAAATAATATTGCTGATGGTCCAGTGAGTGATGCGAATACTGCATCGGTGATGAAAGCTGTAAATGAAGGAGGATATGGATTTTCAGTGGAAGCAAACGCCAGGTCAGGGAGATCTTGCTATTAAATGAAATTTGGATCTATGTTTAATTTTCCCAAAGGTCTACTGCATCTTTGATATTACATGTGCTTTATGTTTTGTTCCTTGGTCTAAAGTGGTTTGGAAGGCTCCGGTTCTGAAGAAAATTCAGATCTTTTGTGGTTGATTGTGTTGGGAAAGTTGCCAACCTGCGATTGTATTAAAAAATGATACCCTAACTGCTCTACCAAGTTGGTGTGTTTTATGCAGGAACTCCTCGGAGGATCTTAATCACCTACTTTTATATTGCCCTTTTTCTTGAGAATAGTGCTACAAGGTGTTCAAGGAAGTTGGCGACTACTGGGTTTTCCCAGAATCTGTTTTGAATTTACTTCAAAACAATTTGGAAGGTTCTATTAGCAAGAAAGGGAAAATACATGGGAGGATTGCCGTCTCAGTGGTGTTGTGGTCAATTTGGATTGAGAGAAATAATATAATTTTTTATGATAAATACGAATCTATTGATGAATTATGGGATAGAATTAAACATAAGTCATAATGCCTTTAAGGGTCTGTCTATTTCTGATGTGACTAGGAGTTGGTGCTATGCTCTGTAATCTCATTATGTAATCTCTCCCAGGATTTCTCGTCCCTATATTTGCAATAAAAGTATATGTTTCTTATAAAGAATAAGTGTTTGATGTTTTGTTTGATTGTATTATGCAGGGAATTTGTCATCGAAGAAGGATCTTCTTTCTCCTATACAATGTCTCGTGAAGCCTATGCTAATATGTATGGTCCCACCACAGGTGATAAAATTCGGCTGGGGGACACTGATTTAATAGCAGAAATTGAAAAAGATTTTGCTGTTTATGGTGATGAGTGTGTCTTTGGCGGTGGAAAAGTTCTGCGTGATGGAATGGGACAGGCTTGCGGATATCAATCACGTGATTGCTTGGACACTGTAATAACAAATGCTGTGATAATTGATTATACAGGAATTTTTAAGGCTGATATAGGCATCAAAGATGGTCTTATTACTTCTCTTGGGAAAGCAGGCAACCCAGACATCATGGATGAAGTATCATATGATATGATTATTGGAGTGAGTTTGAGAGTTTAATTTGATTTTACTGTTTTGCTTATTAATCAGCTGTAATGATGAATATTCTGTTGATTTCTCTGGTCAGGTAAATACTGAAGTTATTGCTGGTGAAGGAATGATTGTTACTGCTGGAGCTATAGATTGTCATGTGCATTTTATATGCCCCCAATTAGCTTATGAAGCAGTAACGAGTGGTGAGATTTTCAATCACACATACTTGCGTTATTTTACTTGATTTGCTGGGTGTATATGGTTACAGCTCAAGCAAAACACTGGATGATAGTGTGATAAACTTTAGATTCTGTGTCACTTTTGTGATGTTTTGGGAAGTTCACTAACAAATATTTGTGGGTCATAAAGGTAGATGAAAAGTTTGATTTGCCCATTTGATAAGGGACTTCCGGTTTGCGTGATGGGGTCCCTATTGCTCTTTTCAACCTCTCTGAGTTGGGTCTCAGAAGTTACGTATCATCTGATAAGTGATATCATAGATGGGATTTATTGGCATGCAAATGATGAAACCTCTTACGAGGTATCCTATAGATTCAAGCACAACTTTTGAATTTACCTAGTAGCCGGCGGTATTACTGTAGAAGAGATAATCTCAAAGTATATTTTCTGCATAATTTACAACTAATCTCTATGTTGCTATAAATAATAATCTCTAAACCATAAATAGCAGCATAGAGATTAGTTGTAGATTACGTAGAAAATATACTTTGAGATTATCTCTTCTACAGCAATACCGCTGGCTACTAGGTAAATTCAAGAGTTGTGCTTGAATCTCTAGGATACCTCGTAAGAGGTTTCATCAGCAAATTTCAAAAGCTTGTTTCCCTTAAAGAATTGACCATGTTTCAGTCTTTCAAATGTCCCTAAGGTACAATAGAGTTCATGTTGCTTGATAATTTTGCTATTATAATGAGTGAACTTTAGTATTCTTCAAAATTGTACCTATAGTCTATTTAAGCTGATCCTTTTTTTTATACGGGTCTATTTATGGTTATCTTATTCACTTCTTTTGTTGCTTTGTTTTAAAGTTGGTAGAAGCAATCCACTGTTATATACTTCGCGTTTCTTTATGCAGTTGCCCACAACCAATTCATTCTCACCATTCTGAATGTTTAGTTGAATTGAGATATGACTATTTAGGATTGGAAGGTCTTGTCCATTCACTTACTATTGAATGCTAAAAGCATTTACAATCACTGTTCTTATGATATTTACTCGTCCTTGTTCTCAATTCCAAATTCCTTTATCCTTGAAGAATTTATTCTACCTCTAACTTGATAAAAGGCATGCTTTTTATTGTCACTAATTACATCTAATACTATCGTCATTGTCAAGACTTATAAATCTACTTTTGATGGTGTATACAACATACTTTTACATTCCAAATTACCGGAATAAACAATAAATAATGTGTAGGCATCACTACGATGGTGGGAGGTGGAACAGGACCCGCTGATGGGACGCGTGCAACTACTTGTACTCCTGCACCATTTCATATGAAACTAATGTTACAATCAACAGATGACTTACCACTCAATTTTGGTTTCACAGGAAAAGCAAGTCTTTTACTTCATAAACTTAATTTTATCATTTCTATTGAGTACTTATCCTTTCATATAAAATGCTTGTGGAAGATAATTCATTGTTTTTTCAGGGTAATTCTTCCAAAGAAGAGGGTCTACATGAAATAATCAAAGCTGGAGCAATGGGATTGAAGCTTCATGAAGACTGGGGAACTACTCCGGCTGCAATAGATTGTTGTTTGCGTGTTGGAGATTTATATGACGTTCAGGTATTTGCTTCCTCTTAACCAAATTTAATCTCCTCGTGCCTTTCAAACTATTCATTTACTGTGAGAGTCTTCAGGTTAATATTCACACCGACACATTAAATGAATCTGGATTTGTCGAGCATACAATTGCTGCATTTAAAGACCGAACTATTCATACTTACCACAGGTATATGATTTTTATGTCATTTGACCTGGGCTTCTCCGTAGTTAAGGGACACATTGTAGATTTCTTTAACTGTTTCATTGTGTGCATATGTATGTAATCACTTACTTTTTAACAGTGAAGGGGCAGGTGGTGGTCATGCTCCAGATATTATAAAAGTTTGTGGTGTAAAAAATGTTCTCCCCTCTTCAACTAATCCGACACGTCCTTACACTGCTAATACTGTTGACGAGCACCTTGACATGCTTGTAAGACAATATTATAAAGGGTTAATTGCAAAATAAATCACTACTTTTTACATTGTTTCAATTACAACATATATTTGTAAAACTTGCAATTGGATACACAAACTTTCAAGTTGCAATTCTATCACATAATTATTTTCTGGCAAGTCCTGCTGATGTGGCAATGTATGAAATTGCAAAAAAAAATCTAGAAGGTTGTGATTAAATTGAAACAATAACAAAAGCTTGTGAATTTATTTGCAAATTTTCAAAGATGTTCCAGCTGCCACGCCTGCTTATGTAAAATAGTCATATGATCTAATTGCAAATTTTAAAAACATATGTTGTAATTAAAAGAACGTGAAAAGATCTTGATTTTCAATGCAATTAACGCTACTATAAATGCAAATTTATTTTGGTCATATTATTGCACTTAGCCTTTAGAAAAAGGAAGCAGGTTCACAAAATGGTTATAATATAATCTGCAGATGGTCTGTCATCACCTTGACAAGGATATCAGAGAGGATGTTGCTTTCGCTGAGTCACGAATTCGTGCTGAAACAATAGCTGCAGAAGACATCTTGCATGATATGGGGGCCATAAGTATCATATCTTCTGATTCTCAGGCCATGGGTCGCATTGGAGAGGTTAGTTATACTATTATCTTAACTTAAAAGTTGAATTTATTCCTCCACTTTTTCATTTCTTGCCTAATTGCAAAAGACATTTTGTACATGAACGGAGGGACTGCGCTTCGTGTTCTCTTTTTTTTTTTTTTTCTTATGCTGAACTTTTTTCTTCAGTTCTTAGTGGAGAAGGCATATATGCCAAGAAGACTCTTCTTTATCATTTGCATACATGAAATTAAATTCCAGAAAATGTAGCATTTTAATAACCTTCTAGATAAAAACAAAGGAATTAACGCACAGAAAATCTTACATTTGGCAGCAATACTCACATTGTAGATGCTACTCTTGACAGGTAATTTGCAGAACGTGGCAAACTGCCCACAAGATGAAGTTATTGAGAGGACCACTCGAAAGCAGTGCATCTGAAAATGATAATTTGCGTATCAAGAGATACATTGCGAAGTACACAATTAATCCTGCTATAGCTTGTGGGTTTTCTGAGTATGTTGGATCGGTTGAGGTAAAATAATATTAAATTTTGATTAGCACTAATTGTCAGGATTTGTTTTTACTTGAAGATCTAAAATCCTTACTGGGCTTATTTTCTTTGGTAATCCTCTGGAGAATCTTTATACTCGAACAAATATCTTTGATATTCTGTAGATGGTAAATATGCAATTAACTGAACTGTAAAAACTTGAAGGTCTGAATTGGTGCAGGTGGGCAAGCTGGCTGATCTTGTTTTATGGAAGCCGTCATTTTTCGGAATCAAACCAGAGATGGTGTTAAAAGGTGGAACGATAGCATGGGCTGATATGGGTGATCCGAACGCTAGCATCCCAACTCCAGAACCGGTAAATTCAACATTACCTCTTCAAAATTGTAGTTTCAACTTGAAATTGTTTGTAGATAATTCCACCTGGTTAATATCATTTTTGTTCCCTAAAGTTTATCTTTTTCCAGTTTTGGCCCTCCTCTTTCACTCACTTATCAAATTTAGTCCTGAAAGTACACATTTAATCTCTCATTTAGTCCCATCATTAGTTGACCGTGAGTCAACTATTTGGAGGGTGCCAAATGTAGTTATTTAGAAGTTTTTACTTAAATAGTTAAATGTAATTATAAAAAATAAAAAAACTTTTAAATAATACATTTAGCACCCTAAATAGTTGATCCCGTCAGTCAACAATCGGTCAACTAGCGCTGATACCAGATGTGGGAGTAAAAGTATACTTTCAGGATAAAATCTGATAGTGAGTGAAAGAGAGGGACCAAAAATGGAAAAACGTAAACTTTAGGGACAAAAAATGATTATTCCTATTTCCACTTGAAGAACCATATGCTTATGTCAGAAGAGCTATTCCTGTTTAGGCTAGATTTTGAACTTGGCTCAAAGTGATTGCTTTATATCTTGATATTTGATCGACAATAATACCCACAAGAGTTTGGAAAGATGAAAGTTATGATGTTTCTGTAAACCCTTAATACTCCTCTACATTTAATGACAACATGGTGGTGTTACAGGTTTCAATGAGGCCAATGTTTGGAGCCTTTGGCAAGGCTGGGAGTGCCAATTCAATTGCTTTTGTCAGCAAGGTATGGACCTTGTATCTTCTCCTTTTTCACATACAGAATTCTTCTGCAAACCTAGTTATTAGGGCTTTAATCGAGCTGAGTCGAGTCAAAATGTACCAAGGTTAAGCTGAACTTCAAATGATTGAGTTTAATTTTTTTTAGTTTGCGCTATGAGTAGGCTTGGCTTGATTACCTATATAAATTGGCTTGAGCAAAAAGATCCGATAAGGCTCGCAAGCTTATCCGGTTGGTTGGATACTGTTGAGCTCGAGCTTACAGCTCATTAACATTGAGTGCTTTTATATGAGGTGACCTTGAGTAGCTTGTGAGACAACTAGACTCAGTTACATCCCTAATAGGTACGGTACCGAACTATACTGTTTACCGTACTGAAAATTTCGGTATCTCAAAAATTATACTGATACCCTACCGTTTCATACCGAAAATTCGGTGTGTACTTACGCTGCACCGAATTTTCAGTTTAACAGTTGCATACCAAAATACTGAATACACCGTTTCATGCCAAAAATTTGGTATACCATTTCATACTGTCTATACTAATTTTTTTTGTAGCATATTTACCCCATGATACCGAGATACAGTTATACCGAAATACAGAGAATTTTCAATAACTATACCGTTGTACTGAAATTTGCGCTACGCTACAATATTAGCATATTGTACCCATTTTTTTTTATATATATACAGTTTTTTTTCAGTACGATACTGTAACGAAATTTTCGGTATTTTCCCCACCCCTGGTCATAGGAAGGACATGCGTATTGGGCACAAGTTTCTGACATCTTTAATGTTGATTTCCAAGCCAATATTTAGTTCATTTTGTTTTGTAGGTGGCTCTAAATGCTGGAGTGCGGGAGCATTATGGTCTCAGCAAGAGGGTGGCAGCTGTAAGCAATGTGAGGAAGCTCACAAAACTTGACATGAAGCTGAATAATGCCCTTCCACGCATCACAGTCGACCCTGAGACATATACCGTCACTGCAGATGACGAGGTTCTTACCTGCACAGCTGCCACCACAATTCCTCTCTCGCGTAATTACTTCCTTTTCTAGGCCTCTTTGGTACTATACAGGTAGTGGCTCTGTTGTGGTATATTTGTACATTTTTCGCACTAATAATCAACTCCTAATAAAAGATGGCATTAGTTGTAAAGAAATGTGGTCTCATCATGCACCTTCACTGTCTCTTTCTTACAACAGGTATCTCAGTAATTGGTGGTTGAATGTATACCGTGAACGCTCGTTCTCACACAAGAATTTACCTTTACTTTGAACCACATGTGTTGTAATTGATAATTTGTACCATAATTCAGTCATAGATAGTTTGTCCTGAGCTTGTGCTGTGAAAAAGTTGCAGCTAAAAGTTACCTGTAAATATAACAACGATTGAGTAAGGTAATTTGTTATAGTAGTATCTACAAATATTTGTACCAGTTGGGGTGTTGTGAAAAGGTCTTTGAGGGGCAAACTCGAGCCAAGTCTGGAATTTTTAAAGGGGGATCACCCTAAGGCACAAAGTTGCAGTACTTATAACAACTAGGAACAAAGAAAAAAAAAACTTGCAACTATATACAAAGTGGGTGTGTAAATGACCAAGGTGCCCTTTAATTCAATCAGATTTAAAATGAAAAAGGGGAAACAATGGCTTTTTGTCTTCCGTATCTTCTTCCTACAACAAGTCACCTCCCTACCTACTCCTTTTTCATTGATGAAGAACATGCTTGAGACAGACGCTATGAAGAATACCAACGACGGTGAGTTTATGGAAATTCTATTTGATTCCAGCGATTAGATGGCAGTGAGGGGAGACGGTCGAATTTTGCTCAAAAATGAAGGATTCGCCCAATTTTTTAAGATCTTTCCAGATTTTTCCACAACACGTTCGATGAAGATGCATCCCAAAAATTTGAAGTCGTGTATGAAGATGAAGAAATTACATGTTCGCCGCTTCAGATGTTTTTAGGTATTTTGTTTAGAATATGATATTAATTCATTTAATGCTTGCGATGAAGATGCATCCCAAATTACATTTTTTATAAATCTGAATTGAATGTTTAGAGAATCCTAAATATTGATTTCTAAATTTAAACATGTATTGATTTTTTTTTTTGAGAAAAACAGAGCATTTGTTTTGAATTGCTGCATTCTGCTTATTCAGATTATTGGATTTTCAAGAAAAGAGTTATTCAAGCATGGTTTCTGCATTAACAATGATTCATTCATAAAATATTACATTGCATAACTAGAAGAGCCCCAACACATTGAAGTAAAGTTGTTCTAAACTGATGCAGACCATTACAAAGAGAGCTCCACCTACAGCAACACAATATAAATCGACACTAAGAGAACTATGAATATCATCAACAAATTTGCTAAAAGTAGTTTGTTAAGAGAAATTGTGTCCAAATTCTTTTTAGTGGTAGGTGGAGCTATGAATTTATCTGGGGGATTCAGGTTCTCTTGAGAATCCAGTCTGAACCATGGGTCTTAGAAGGATCTGTGATCTTCAATTTCATTAGTTGGAACAACCCAATGCGAGAATACATGTTTTTTCGCACCTATGGCACAACCTCCCAGGATTTGCAGGAGTTGAAGCCATGCTTATGGCCGTTGTCGAGCCACATTTTCTGCATGTAGATGTGGTGTACGGTGTACCTCAAATAAGGAACTTTGGAAGTTGAAGAACTGTTTTGAGACATTAATTTGCAGTGTTGAGTTGTTGTTGATAGAAAGCATATATAGAGTTATTCTAACGGTCAAGAGTTGTAAAAAAATTGCATTTCCAACGGTCATTTTTTCTGGTGTTGCATTGAAGGGAAAGCTTGGTCACATGTAATTTATCACAGTTCAAAATGTAAAAGGTACTGTTAAGAAAGCTCCTTGTACTGTTCAATATATGTGGATATATGTTCAAATTCAATTTTTTTTATTCATGAATTTATTTTAAAGAGAACCATTGTGTCTTGTTTAATTAATTCCCGATTAATAGAAAGGATAAAATCATGAAATGACATTAACCTTAGTTGTCACACTAAAGTGTGTCTAAAATTACAAAAATATCTTAAATAGGTAGCAGTAGACTTACTATGTCTAAGCTTTCATGGGCAAAAAGTAAAATTCATGGGCATAAACATATTTGACAAAATAAAAAGGTGTCTAAGCTTGAATAGGGAGCAGAAGTCTTCATGGGACGACTAAGCTCGCACGCACATTATAGAACCTGCAATTTCCATTAATTATGCTGCCCGGTTGTGCATCGATATCTTCCCATATATTTAAGACGAGATCATATGTACCATATGTCCCAATTGAGTCTTTCCTAAACAATATCTTTTTGTTAGCAGGCTTGATTAATAGCAAAGGTTGTAGTGTGTATGGATGTGGAAGAACATCAATAACGTTGAAAGCAATATTAAGTCTAGTCCACCTTGCATTGAGCTCATAACCTTGAAAAATCCAAATCTTAAAAGTGCATGAAATTCTTCTTGAATGATGGACTGGAAATGCAACTAGTGTGTCGTCATCCAATTCAGATATTTCCCATGATCTTGACGAAGTTTCTACGAAAGGGGGAGGTTTAACAAGACCCCATGACTTGTCTTCAGGGTTATATGTGCGAATCTCTGTACTTAGAGATCCACACATATACACATGAAAATGAATTCGTCCCCTTACCCAAACCCCAAACTTTCCAGACGGAACACCAAATGGAAACGGATTAAGCCGTTTCCACTCATTTTTTTGGTTGAATAAATATCAATTTGTGTGTTAGAGTATGGGGTTTGAAACGTTATCAATCTTAACAACATGTATGAGTTTGACGAAGAAACGTACCCCATTCCGAAGAAAGCATCTGTACGTTCGGTTTTTTCAACCCACTCTATGAGAACCGACGAGACGTCTCTGCGCTCGAAAATGAAGAAATTATCAAAACAATCAGCAGAACATACCAGCCCTCTACAGTGTGCAACGACCTCAGTTTCCTCGTCATCTTCAAGAAGTGTCCTTGAGTAAGAAGATGAACATGTGACTTCATACGCTATGTGTGAAGATAAAATCACTTCGTCAAGTATTACCAACGATTTGTTTTGCTTCATCATATGATCAAAGTTAGAGTTGACAAAGTTGGGTGACACATATTTTTCAATACTCACCTCTCAAGTATAAGAGGGTCGTAGTAATAAAAATAAGTGTCCGGTTAAATTATCGAACCACGAGACTAGTTTGCTTATGTAGCCTTAGTGTTGTACATTGTCATGTAACTATAGTGAAAGAGCATGGGGTGACGACTAAAATTAAATGCAAATCAACAAGATAAATACTAACTAAGAAAAGCAAGTAAAGTGATGATCAAATATCAAATAGTGAGAAGTAGTGTTCGATTGTTCTTCATTATGTGGAAATCGATTAAAGCTTAACTTGGATGTTTAATTCATTGGTTGGTGTATGATAAGAGCAATCACTAAAAATATATCTAATAAAACACCTAAGATCGGGAGGAAGAATAAAGTCGTTCTTACCCGGGTAATCACACAATTAGAGGATTCTACCTAAGCTATACTAATTTAATCCCTAATCATGCTTTTCCACTTGAATACTAGAAATCAAGCTCCTATGGTCTCCTCACCAATTACCCAAACTCACATTCAAATAATTAGTGTAAATTAATGGGGTTCTAATGAAAATTATCCAACTCTCGTTGCGATAATCCAATATAAACTCAATTCACTCAACCCCAACCCTCGATTATACGATCTATGAAGACTAACCAACTCTCGTTGCACTAATCATGCTTCAACATATAATCTACTAATTGAATTCAAGTAAATGATCATGCAAAACCCATTAATTTAATCAATACACCACCAATATAATTAAACAATCCAAATCAAGTTAAAATTCTAATTCCATCATAAATCCAAACACCCAAACACCAACAAACCTAGCTAATAACTAAATTAACAAATGAAATCAACCTCATAAAAGATAAACAATAAAACATGGAATTAAGGAAAATATCACCTCAAATTGTCTTGTAATTCTCCGATGCTTACATAAAATTAAATGCTCAATTGAAATCTATCTAAAAATATGAAATTAAACTAAACTATTGAGTGGAAGTGTGAATTGGTGGAAGAAGGGTTTCCCCCATGCGTGCTATGTTTCTCCTTCTAATTGGCTTCCAGCTGCTGCCCCTAATTCCTCGCCCCTTTTGCATAAGCGTGGGCCTCTCCCTTAGTAATGGAGTAGGCCTCTTCTTTTCAATGGGCCATGCCCTTTTGTTTTGTTTTTCAGAAATACCACACACAGCCCAGTAATATTGCAAATGACCCATTGCTTTATAAATGGGCTGCCATCCATACCCACTTTTTAATTAATTAATAACTGGGCCAACATTTAATTCAATGGCCCGCACAAAAGAATTTTCAAGCCCGAATATTTTTGACATTCCATCTTTTCTTCAACTTCATTCTTGTTTCACTCCTTCAATTGACTGCACAATATAATCGAGGCGTATTTTGCTCCAAAAATGCTAATTTCTCTACAAAAATAGCAAATCACGCATTTTCTCCAAATAAAGTGCAATTAGTCAATTTAGTGTAAATAATGCACAAAATCCTATAAAATTATGCAAATTAAATACATGAATTTTGAGCAATTTTCACACTAATCAACCCCCCCCCCCCCCAAACTTAAAGTGTTGCTCGTCCCGGAGCAACGAAAGAAAAAATAGAACAAGTGTGAGGATTGTGAAGGAATTCCTTCAAGACAAGATAGAATAAGTGGTTGTCAACTTTCTCAATCTAGTCAAGCCTTGAGATAGAAATATCAACAAACAAGTTCACATGCTATGCTCAAAATCATGCAAGATTAAGTGCTCAATTCACAACTTCCACACAAGTAAGTGTATCACTCTTCACACAAAGTGTATATCAAGGAATGTATGCTCTCAAAATTAAATCACACAAGTGCACTACCGTATGCTTGCCAAATGTCTCAATTCTCCACCACATGTTATGTGCTCAATTCATGAATCAACAAGGACTTATCATTTGGTTGTAATGTAAGCTCTTTGGTTAGAGTAGGGAAATTTTGGATGAAGTGACTCGTAAACTAGTGGAGCGAGAAGTAAAGACGCCCCGTCGAACATCTCTAAAACTCAAGAGAATTTTGCAATTGATCATGTTACAACTCAAAATTTCAACCCCATAATTCACTTGCTCACTCTTTTAAGCACATTTTTCACCACCAAAACTTTTTGAACACTTTTGAACTTCAAGCTCTACCAAATGCTTGCACACAAGAGAGTATTCATTTTTTTATTTTTCACATCAACTCAATCTTTTTTATGCACAATTCATCTTTTTTTTTTTTTTTTTTTTTTCACTCTTTTCACTTTCAAACCAAACAATCCCACCAAATTTACATTTAAGCACAATTCAACCTCATTTGTCAACATTCAAGCTCCACTAGTTCATAGGGAAATAAGGCTCACAAAAGATGGACAAATATTCTAAATTTTGTAGGTTACCAAAGAATACAAGTCAATAGGCTCAAAGTGGCTAACTACGGAAAAATATCATTTGGTATGGATAATTTGGCTAAGTGACTATTCAAAACAAAGATGGCCTTATATCACTTTCACAAATCTCACATAAAAAGTAGCATCAAACAAGACAATTGGCCAGTTCTAGAGCACACAAGCATTAATGATACTCACATGAAGGAAAATAGACCAAAATATATGAAAGTATAAAGGCTCTAAAGCTCACGGGCTTGTCTAATTATGAATTGAGAGCACTAAACCAAACAAAGATCTTCACACAATCAAATGAACAAGCAAGTATCAATCAACACCACAAACTCAACCAAACCTCAAAAATCAACAATCACCAACAATTATGCCTCAAACACTTTCTTCCATAAGATCTCTCATATCCATCAAAGCTTAACAAAATTAGATTAAACGGTGCAATAAAAATGAAGGTACACACACGAAATCTCCCCCCAAACTTAAATGAAACTATCTAGTTGAATGCAAAGTTTGGAGATGAGTGTGTTACCTTAGAAATTTGTCATCAACGTAGCTCACCAAATGTTAGGATATAGATTCACCCCAAGTCTTTCAATGTAATAGGGATAGTTTTGATGGCCAAAACACTTAAAGCTCTCTTGTGTGATCAACTGTATATATCTCAACTGATAACACAATCCCAGCTTACATGCGCAGGCTAAGAACACTAAAAGAGAAGAAGACCAGAAGACTAGAAGACCCTTGAAGAACAGCGAAGCATAGGTGCTTGAGTACCTACTTAAAGCTGATAGTGTCCTAAGAGGAAGTCATTCAGATCAGAAGAGTATTAACCAGATCAGATGAGGTTTATTCATCTGATCTCAAATGACAGAAGATACTTAACCAGACGACCTCATCAGGCGACTAAGACTTCTATCAGAAGAGTACCTGTAAAGCAAATTCGCCTAAGGACCGATTCCAAAGTCATCTTCCAACTCAAAAGAGACTTACCTTATTTAGACGATTGACAAGATCCCAAAATTGAAGCAATAAAGATCATTCTATAGGGAATCAAGGAATCAACATCAAACAAGGAAAGATTTGCTAACGGGTAGTCACTCCAACGGCTAGTTGCCCTAATCTTTACCTATAAATACAAGACGATGAGGAAGAACCAAGCACGGAAAAACCATGCAAGAACTCTCAAGCTTCATACTAGAAAGCAAGCAAAAATTATTACATCAAAGAGTTCTCAAGAGCCCATTCATCTTAGATTATATCTAGCTCTTAAGTTTTTCCTCATCCAACTAGAACCCGAATCCAAATCATTACTGTATACACTTTGATTTAGGCATAGTGGTTAAGCACACATATTTGCTTGAACCATTAGTTGGATCATATCAAAAACCCAAAACCCTACACCTAAAAGGTTAAGTTTTTGATCCATTGTAAGAGTGCAAGTGCTCATTAATCACTTGTGGAGACCGCAGCAGTTTGGAACTGTTCAGATCTCAAAGTCCTTCTCTTGGGACTCTAAAGGACAAGCCCCTGTAAATTTGGAGAATTTAAGGGATTAACATCACAATCGATTCGTGAGAGTGGACGTAGGACCTACAATCTGAACCACTATAAATCTACGGTGTTGTTTACATATTCTACACTTTACTTTCAAGTCATTTCATACATATTTGTCAATAGTGCATACTGTGTTTTAAGTTGTTTTATAAAGAAGGCCATTAATCTTTCAAACCAGCATCAGCTGAGCATTTCACACAAATATAAATTAAGTTTTTCTAAAAAGATAAGTGAACGAGTCTAAATAAAAGGGCCTACACATTTCTGCATACTTAAACTCATAAGCACACTTTAAGTCATCCGGACCAACAGACTTGTAGTCCAGCTGACTTGGTGAGCCAGACGAGTTATAACTCTTTACTCGAAAAAGTTTTAAAGTCTATTCATGATGGAGATATTGACGGGAATCAATATCAAATATTTAATTAGATATTTATACTTATATTTAGGAGATTTGTTTTGATTTTATTATATTTAGTATTTATATGTTTCTAATTCTCCAAGTATATTTTATATTATAAATATATAGGTTCTACATTGTTATTAGGGGGTGGAAATTGATTAATAAAATATGAGTTTATCTCAGTGTCTCTTTTACGGTATTCTTAGTGAATCAGCGTATATGAGTTTTGTCACTTTTTCGGGTATTCGTAGAATCAACGAAATTAGTGTGTTCTTCGTATATTCTTCTTTAATACGCTTCCGCAGCTGCATCAGTTGGTAATCAGAGACTAGGTACGATTCTCGATGATGGCTCCGACATTTCAACCGGTTTACGATACTATTCGTGATGAGCAATCAACGTATTAAGATGATAATATGCAAATCTGTCATGGTGAATATAATGGACCACCAATTTTCGATCAATATTTTGATGAAGATTGTGGTTATGATGGACCACCAATTTTTGATAAATATTTTGATGAAGATTGTGGTTATGATGGACCACCAATTTTCGATAAATATTTTGATGAAGATTGTGGTTATGATGTACCACCAGTTTTCGATGAGTTTGTTGATATGTTGGTTGATGGTGTTGATGATGGTTATTGTGGCCCCCCAATTTTTTATGAGGAAAAAGAGAAGGGCAATATTTTTGTAGTTAAGAGTGTTCGTGTTCATCTCAATATCTCTAGCTTAACGATGGAGGTTCTTATAGTCTTATGGCCAAAAGAATACAAAAATGTTCCAGCTCGTCTTCGTACCTTTCCGATAAGAACCAACATGATTCGAGGGCGAATCATCTTCAGGAACGGGAGAATGATGGAGATATTGATGGAAATCAATATCAAATATTTAATTAGATATTTATACTTATATTTAGGAGATCTGTTTTGATTTTATTATATTTAGTATTTATATGTTTCTTATTCTCCAAGTATATTTTATATTATAAATATATAGGTTCTACATTGTTATTAGGGGGTGGAAATTGATTAATAAAATATGAGTTTATCTCAGTGTCTCTTTTACGATATTTTTAGTGAATCAACGTATATGAGTTCTTATCACTTTTTTGGGTATTCGTAGAATCAACGAAATTAGTGTGTTCTTCGTATATTCTTCTTTTATACGCTTCCGCCGCTGCATCAATTCACCCCTCCCCTCTAGACTTTAATCCCATTCACTACTCGTTCTGGGACCAACACCAAAGAAGCAAGCTACCACAACCGTTTTGTCCATTGAACCTTGTAGCACCAAAGCATCTCCACCTTGAGTTTCACTATGCATATCTCTCATCATTGAACATCCACACAACACTCAACCTACAAAACAAAAACTAAACAAGAAGATCAAACAAACTACAAAGCTAAACAAAAAGAAAAGAAAGTAATAAAGAATGAGTTGCCTCCCATTTAACGCTAAGTTTAACGTCTTCAAGCCAGACGAAGATTAATGAGCTCATCAGAATGGCCAAGGATATCAGTCCTCCTTTCCATTGTATTTCAATTTTTGAGCTTCAAAAGCATGGAGGCTCTCATGGATAGTAGGCCAAATTCTTGTATCTTTCTTGCACATTTTTATCAATTGAAGTTCCTCTTGCTCTCTCCATATCCTCTCTTTCAATTCCTTTCCTTTTTCACCTAGAATGCCCAAAGTCTTCTCAATTTATTTCTTTGGATCAAAGTGATCAAGAGGTAAAATGAAATCAATAGAAGAATCAATATCAAACAAAGTATAAATTGAAGAGTTTAAAGGTTTAAGAATGCTCATTTCAGTACTCTTCAAGTCATCTTGTGATGTTTCTTGATCTTCTTGTGCTTTGTTGCTTGTGTCCATCAAGGGACATTCATCTTCCTCTTTGTCACCTTCATCAATCTCCAATAAGCTCATTTGGAGTGTCTCTTGAACACAAGGCTCTCCACTATAAATTGTTTTTCACTCATCATCTTCCAAATGATGCTTTATAGCACCATGAGTATCCAAAACAATCTCATCTTTGGTAAGCTTGAGAGCCAACTTTCTCATGCTCATATCCTCAAATGAATGTCCATCTTCATCTCTACCCTCAATAAGAGTGTTGCCTTTATCCTCCTCTTCACTTGAGCCCCCTTCTTCGTCAATCAACATGTTTGGCCCTTCATAACTAGTCCCACTTGAAGAAGCCATTTGACTCAATTGAAATTTCATATTCTTCATTCGATTCACAAGTGAGACAATCTGTTCATCCATTTTGTCCATCCTTTCCATTTTGTGAGCAAAAACTTGATTGGATTGAGTTATGAAAGTGGCTAGAAAATTTTCCAAGTAAGCATTTCTCTCATCATTTGGTGCATGTTCACCCGAATGAACTCCTTGTGGGTAAGGATACCTTCCAAAGTAGCTTTCTTCCTCAACTTGATCCATCATGTTTGGCCTATCCATCCCTCCATTACTCTCAATGAAGGTATTTAACAACTCACAAAGATAGGGTGAGGCCTCCATTTTCCCATAATCTTGATAATCAGTGGGAACTTGTTGAATTTGATAACCATAAACGTAGTTCCCCCAATTATCGTAGCAAACTTCTCCTTGATGAGGAGGATAAATCATATCATATTGATCAAATGATTGATTCCATGAATATTGGTTATAATATCCGTCCATCTTACAATATAGTTCACCTACACAAATGATCAAGTATCACAAGCACAAGATAAAAATAGATCAAATAAAAAGAAAGAAAAAAAAACACTAGTAATTAATGTTTCTGACACATGTCAATTTGAGGCCATGTGGCAGTTTGAGGTAAAGTTCAATTCAAAGACTCAAATTAATGAGAATGTGGAAAGACTATACCTTTTCTTTCTCTATTCAATGTAGAAACCGCCAGTCCATCAATACACAATACATGACTCTACATCTCCAAAGCAATTCTCATAAGATAGTCAAACTTAAATGTAATGTCTCCAGCCTTAATCAGAATACAAAATGATAATCATAATTCCGTGCAAGTTACCATCGAAGGCATTCATTGTAAGTTTCAAAATTTTTTTCTGAAACATAATGGATAAAACAAATAAATTGTGCAAAATTTAGTCATTTTTCCTGAAATGCAGATTGCTGGAGTGACAAGTTTGTGAAAGTGATTTATTTTCATCGGTATGTTTTACTGTGCGTTTAAATTTGGCTTTGGAAATGATGCGAGTTTGTTTTCTTTGTTGTTGCTGCTGGAAAATTTCTATATTTTTTCTTTCAGTTTGTACTCTGAGCCATTTGAGTCGGTGAAGAGGATTGCAAATGCGGTAGAGAACTCACTAGGGGAAGAGGAACAATGCCTTGATGTGTTAAAATGGCTTAAGAAATTCCCTGTAAATTATCAAGTTCTTGTGGTAATTCAAATGGCTTTTACGTCTTAATTTATAATATTTCAATGTTTAAGATGATTCAGTTGTCATAGGAATGCACCTGCGAGATTGGTGGAAGTGATTTCCTTGAGGTTTTAATTTATTACCTCTTTCATACTATAATTCACGATTATCCTAATGTACTTTCAATGTCTTTAATTTGAAACCATACGTTGGCGGTTCAGATGGACTATTCTACACATATAACGTGTTTGAAAAATATTTGAATGCAGTATTAGTTATTTGGGTGTATCTTAAAGTATTTCTCTTTAAGCAATATGTTTTCAGTTTATGAAATAATACAACAAAATTGTACTTTCAACCAGTTGTGCCAATATACATTCATGTGCATAAGTGGGCTTAAAAGTCTCTTGAGATGAATGTTTCAATTGTTTATGCCAAGGGGAATATATTCTTGGAAGAAATGGGTTGTTACATTTTAATACATATATTAGAAATTTTAAAGTTGTTGCATATTCTGTTTGTCTCAGAATGCAGAAGTACATTGTTTGAATTCTTAATCGGTGCCATTCAAGTTGAATCTAACCCGTCCATTTTATCTGTTTGACTTTTTCAGTTTTATTTCTCATTCAATTTGCTACAAATTTCGACTTTAGAATCTTTTACTACACCAACGCCGTGGATTCTGCCCTCAAATATTGATTTACAAGGTTATTCATATTCGATTTCAAATATATTAATGGCATTTGATTTTCTCATGTGAGAACAAAAATATAAGAGATATCAATTAAATGCAGAATTAGAAGAGCCACGGTCACTCCTCCAAAGTCCACCAATGTGCATTTTTTGCCTGCATTCTGTCACCCACTCTCCAAGTGTTGGGGTCGAGAATTGGTGTATTGGTAAGATAATATTGCAAAATCAAGTTCTTATCGTTGCTCTTAGTATTGTTTTTTTGTTTCCTTTACTTCAATAATTTAAATACATATTTTTTAAATCAGAAAAAAGAATTAAAGAACTATGTTTCTTTTTTCACCCCGTTAATTAAATGATGTAACTCAAGAAAGTCTTGAGTGCAACAATTATGGGAGGTAAAACGCATTCGTTTTTTTTTTATTATTATCAGAATTTAAATTTGGATTATGTTTGACTCCACATGAATTCATTTTCAGTCTTTGGGGTGTTGTTGTGATAGGTGTTTACAAATTACAAGAGATATGAGTTCTTGGAGTATGTGAGCAGCGTGAAAGATGCCGATATCGTTGTGAAAAATATAGTTAATAACTTAATGAAATGCTTTTAATTTTCTTTATTTTGAGTTTGTGGTATGGTAATAAAAATATAAGGTAGTCAATCCTTAATTAATTACATTGTTACAACTTCGTTGCATCAAAGTAGTATTATTCAACACTTTGTGGCCTTAAATCTAGAGAGAGGTGGAGATAAAAAAAAAAAACTTGAAAGGATGTAATATACGTAAAGATCCTGTGATGATATTCTACTGGAACTTGGTGTAACCATTTTTAAAAAAATATTTTTTACCCAAGTGAAGTACATTTAAAGGCAAGAAAAAAGAATTGACTTCAAAAATTTTTGTACTCCTCATTGCTAAGTTTTCTGCTTATGGGATGGTGTATTTTTTTTGCTATATGTGTGTGTTGTGTGCAACTGGTAGTCTGGAGGTTACTATCAATATTTTATGGTCTGAGTTCTTATTGTTCACTCAATTTACATTGTATTACCCTACATATCAATTTAGAATTTGAAACTTCAAACTATCTGGTTAGTTTTATCGTATTTAACATGATTTGTTGGGAAATTAAAATATATAAAATTGTTCTTAGATAAGATCAACAAGAAACTGGAAGAGAAGTTTAATGAGATAGGTGATAGGGTTGAAATGGGAGAGCTTAATGTTAAAGAAGGTTGAATAGGAGTGATGTTAACAATATTTTCTGTACTTTGCAAAATTGTGACCTTTGCTTTCCTGATTTCCAGAATTGTTTGTTCATTAGGGTATGAATGCAACTTTTTTTTTTTCACAAATAGAATATTGGATTGTGTATCAGATTGAGTGTTTATCATAAACTGAGATATTGAACATATATATAAACTTTATTGAAACATTTGCAGTTCTAACACGGAGGTTTACAACCTCTAAAGACCGGGAGTTTTACAACTAACCCGTGCATCGCACGGGTAAAAACTAGTTAGTGTAAATTAATGGGGTTCTAATCAAAATTATCCAACTCTCGTTGCAATAATCCAATATAAACTCAATTCACTCGACCCCAACCCTCGATTATACGATCTATCAAGACTAACCAACTTTCGTTGCACTAATCATGCTTCAACATATAATCTACTAATTGAATTCAAGTAAATGATCATGCAAAACCCATTAATTTAATCAATACACCACCAATATAATTAAACAACCCAAATCAAGCTAAAATTCTAATTTCATCATAAATCCAAACACCCAAACACAAACAAACCTAGCTAATAACTAAATTAACAAATGAAATCAAACTCATAAAATATAAACAATAAAACATGGAATTAAGGAAAAATATCACCTCAAATGGTCTTGTAATTCTTCAATGCTTACATAAAATTAAATACTCAATTGAAATCTATCTAAAAATATGAAATTAAACTAAACTATTGAGTGGAAGTGTGAATTGGTGGAAGGAGGGTTTCCCCCATGCGTGCTCTGTTTCTCCTCCCAATTGGCTTCCAGCTGCTGCCCCTAATTCCTCACCCCTTTTGCATAAGTGTGGGACCCTCCCTTAGTAATGGAGTGAGCCTCTTCTTTTCAATGGGCCCTGCCCTTTTGTTTTATTTTTCAGAAATACCACACACAGCCCAGTAGTATTGCAAATGACCCATTACTTTATAAATGGGCTGCCATCCATACCCACCTTTTAATTAATTAATAACTGGGCCAACATTTAATTAAATGGCCCGCACAAAAGAATTTTCAAGCCCAAATAATTTTCACGTTCCATCTTTTCTTCGACTTTATTCTTGTTTCACTCCTTCAATTGACTGCACAATATAATCGAGGCGTATTTTGCTCCAAAAATGCTCATTTTTCTACAGAAATAGCAAATCACGCCTTTTCTCCAAATAAAGTGCAATTAGTCAATTTAGTGTAAATAATGCACAAAATCCTATAAAATTATGCAAATTAAATACATGAATTTCGAGCAATTTTCACACTAATCATTGGAAGAATGCATCATTTCATTCCAAAAAACGTTAACCGTTTGTAAACGGATAACATTTTGGGGTGATAATCTGCATGTTATTTCTTGAGTTATTTCAATGGGTATGGAATGGTTGGACATGGTTTACTAACTCATCTAATACTTGAAATGGTTTACTGAGTTTCATGATTTTATAAAGGACTACTTCCCCAATGTCAAGGACACACATTCACATAAGTTATGACAATGACATGTTTGGACTCATATTTCTTGAACTAAAGTCAACTACAAATATATTCATTATGGCATTAATCAAATGTGAAAAAATAGTGTAGATTCTGAACATGACCATCATATTTTTTAAACAAAATAACGTACTCAAACAAAAATTCGACAGTGTAATAATTAATTAATTTTTTTAATATGTCCACAAATGGACTTTAAATGCATCAAACTACTGGAAAAAATAGTGTAGGAAACATGAATAATCCAGCTTCTGTTGAATATTGGATAATGAGTTGCATTAAATTTTAAGGAAAAATGGACTTTAAATGCATCAAACTACTCCTGTAATATTTATTCAATTTTTTTGAATCAACACTTACCATCAATTTAATGGTTTATTCTTATTAATGAAATAATATTTCCGAATTTTAATGCAATATATTTTGAACAATTTACTGCTACACTGTTGTGAGATGTTACTAGAACTGTGGAAGACTACAAACCAACTAGTAATTAACAAAAAAAGGTCCCTAAACCCTAAACCATCCAACAAAAAACAACAGTGTAGAATTCACCATGTCCTACATTGGCCCTAGATACACAAAATAGGAAAAGACCCTCAATCTTCAAACCAATCAGTGTCGAGCTGCATACTATCTACCACCGAATCATCAGATAGTAAAAAACAAAAGGTGGCATGCCTCCCAACTTTAAAACATCGGGGACATGTGGCCGGTTTCCTCTTACCTTGTTCACCGTACGAGGGAAACCTTTTCTTTATGGGGCGGCCTGGCGAGCGCTTCAGTTTTGGTGGGAGAATTTTTGTATCAGTAAGTAAAACGTGATATTCAAAATTTTCGGTTTCAGGGATGGGATGAATGACATGGCTGTAGCACGCTCTGTACTTAGTTGTGAAAAAGCATTCTTTAACATAAGAGCAAACACTGGGGCTGTTCTTACGGATTACAGCCACGGTATGTGAGCATGGGAAACCTCTAACTCTCCATTGGCAGCATGAACAAGATTTTGTTCTAAGGTCAACGAGAACAAATGGGGTAGATCGAACTTCAAAATTGCCCCCTGGGCATTCTAGAACTTTCCAAGTACGTCCTTTATTGGTTAGGTGGTTCCACCACTGTTCTTTAGAAGGACACAACACACCAGTCCATGTTGCACCTTTTTGCCTCCGTTCAAGGTGCCAGCGGCTGATTCCTAATATTAAAAAGGACTGAATATAAAACACAGTTTATTCAGTTAATTCAAAATGCGGGCTCTAAAAATTAAAAAACAATACCTACACGAATTGAGTCTATCATATAAGTGATTGGGAGGCTCCTAGAATCCGATATCCAAGAATTAAATGATTCTGCGGCATTGGAAGTCATTTCACCATATCTTGTAATGTGGGGAGAGTATGCAACAGCCCACTTATCGTATGGAAGAGATTCTAACCATTGTTCAGCAATGAAGCCTCCAGCATTTATAAAAATTGCAATTTTCTCTTCGAAAATACGAACAGTGGAAGCATATGCACAGTCGCGAAAATAATCTCCCATTTTTTATCTGTGTTTATTGTTCCATCCCTTTGAAAATCTTTCTTTCAAATTGGTTAACAAGTGAAATAAACAAAACAAATGTATAGGTTCTTGAAACAAAATTGAGAAGGCAGCCATTAAACCACAGTGTCTGTCGGATATGTAAAAAACCTGCTTGGAATGTTTAATGAAATCCCTACATTTCTGTAGAAACCAGATCCAATTTTTTGTATTCTCGGAGGATACTATAGCAAATGCGACGGGGAACAAACCTGAAAAAATATAATACTCCCTCCGTCCAATTTTATTATGCCCACTTCTCCGGGCACGGGTTTTAATGAATATTGATTAGTTTATTCATAAAGGAGATAAATTGAGGGTATGATGGGGTATTGTGGGGTCCATTTGTAAATAAATGATTGTTTATGAATAAAGTGAATGACAAAGTGGGTAAATAAGTGATGATAGGAGGGTGGAGATAAAGTAGTATGAATAGTATTGTTTCCAAAAAAGGTATGGGCATAATAAAATTGGACAACCAAAAAAGGAAAGTGGGAATAATGAAATTGGACGGAGGGAGTATAAGTTGATAATGCACTAATATCCTTGTTGTACATGTTTAGGTAGCTCAACAACATTAAAAACTTTCAAATAAAAAGGATTCAAATCTCATATTGTGGTAACATAGCCTTTTTTTGGCATCTTTTTTACGTTTATGCAGGAATGTGTATCAGAATTTAGCCTTTGTTGGACATGTTTAAATAACAAGTTAGAATACTTAGATTGAATTTTCACTCACTATCAAATATGCATGACCAGTATGACAGGGAATAATGGTGCAAAAGGTAAAACAAGACATGCATTGATATGAATACAATACACATCCAATAAAATGTAGAAGGATATGTTACCATTTTCACCATCTTTGGCAGTTGCAGATAATAATGTACCCTTAGCCCGGCTCTTCATGAATGTACCATCGATAAACAACATTGGCCTACAACTCTGAAATCCATCAATGCATGCCTTGAAAGCAATGAACACACGTTCAAAGCGTTTTGTTTTAGGATTAAGCTCAAGAAGAACGACACTTCCTGGATTTGTACGTTCGATTGCAGAGCAATACCAACGTAATTGATCGTTGGAATCCTCGTAAGTACCAAAGATGTGATCCCTCGCTGCCTCGACTGTTCGCCATGCTTTCCAATAGGGTTTTTCAAACCATATTGATCATTCAACAAATCAGTGATCTCTTTCCCACCTGAAGTTGGTTTTGTCCTAATGGTCTGAATCACAAATTCAGACATAATCTTGGGACTCATTCTACTAGTATCACCATTTACGAGCTTTCCAACGCATTTATGAATGAAGTTAGCTTTGTAGACTATAAAATATTCAGTAACAAGTTGATACTTGGCTTTGATAAACCAATCACAGTCACAATTGTTCAACTCTTTGCAGACAACATGGATGTAAAATCGATCATTTCTCAGGTATGTAAACTTAAACTCCATTTGAGTATAATACTTTATTAGTTCACGTCTAAATTCAACACTTTCACCCCTAAATTCCTGCCCTATACCACAATTCATTATCTGTGACCAAGCATCTAAAAGCAATGGTTTTGTTGGAATAGTAGGACACAAGTCATATGATGGAATATTGGATTTTCCCTCAAACTCGAGGGGTTGGGAAATAGGCTAAAAATCAGATGGTATAGAACTAGCCTGAGACTGACATGGTTGGAAAATAGGATCAAAATCACATGGACTGGAAATAGATTCAGACACATTTGGTTGGTGAATATGCTCAAAATCACATGGTTGGGAAATAAGTCTCATTTTCTTAACACTCTTAAATGAGATCCTATTTGAATGTTGAGCAATAAATGACTTCTGAGGACTATTATAAAACTTAGAAGAAGGCATTAAATGATGATCAAGAGTAAATGCACCTGAAGTCCTATCTCCTGAATGGCATAAATGATGATTCTGGGATTGTTGGGACAGAGAAACATAAACGAGTTTCTGAGATGTAATTTGACACACTGAAATCAAGTTTTTCTGAGATGTTACCCACAGACCAAGAAAAGGAAATATTTTCAACATTATTTTTCAATTCAGGCCACGAATCAAGAACATGCGACAAGAAATCGAAGGATGAAGACTGGCGATCAACGGAAACAATCTTGGATGTTGAATTATGGGTTACATTGACAAATACTTCATGATCCATTACGAAATTGAAAGTAGAAATGTACCAGGAATATATTTTTTTCAACTCGCGTACCCTAATTTCGCCAAGAATCGTCAAGTCCCCTTTGTCTGAAATCGAAGTCGGCGAGAATTTTGGTGCGGTAACTGTATACTCAAAATTTGAATTTGAATTCTTGATACAAGTTTTGATAGAAGCCAGCCATTTCTCTCTCCCAATTCTGCAGAAATGTCCTTTTGGTAGCTTGGTAGGGGGAGGCTGACAAGAGTACGGCGTAGCAACATTTCTCAAACCTCTTCTTTTTGTTCCTTTTGTATTTGAGGGCACAAAGGACATTTTCCTTTGATTTTTGTGTGTAATTTCAATACAAAAAAACTTATGTGTGTAATTGCTATAATTCTTAAAACCTTGTACCATATTGGAAAAAATCTCATTTTTAAACTGAGGTGTCTTGTTGACATTGCCTCTTTTGCTTTAATTTATGCATTTATCACTTCTTCTGAGCCTCCTCGTGGTTTTAAATATGTTGTCAAGTCGCTCAATTTCATCAAAATCTCATTCATCTCTCAATTATCATTTCATGCATAAATATGCATTTAATCATTATAGTATATAGCAAATTAACTTTGCTCAAAAATGAGTTTTCACAATCACAAGTCAATTTTGGTCCTTTGGACAATTTCAAGTACTCGCTCCACTTCTTTTCTTTTGGATTCTTCCCTTATTGCAAAATATTTTTGTTATTATTTTTTAGTAGAGTATATGGGTTATGAATAGTTTGCACAAAAATCAACCACCGTTTGGGGTAAATATTGTTGGTTAAATATATATCACATGTAGTATCTCATTTTTCTTGAATGACACAAAAATAGATCTCTCTAGCACATTAATATTATTAGGGGGTGTTTACTTTGGGCTTTGGGTAGTTTTAAAAACCGAGTTTTTGAAATCCCGATGAATAGTTATATGAGTGTTTCTTTTGAGTTTTGGAATAGTGAAGGATTTAACTTTATGTCAAATCAAGTTGTAAGATTGAATGAGTTTGTATTATTATATTATTGTTTAATAAAATTATAATGATTAGTTAAGTGTGTAATGATTAAATGTATTATATTATTATAGTATTATTATATTATTGTTGAGAAAGAATATTATAATGATTGGAGTAATATTATATAGATATAACTTTATGTCAAATCAATATTTTGATAGGGGTGGTTTTGAGTGGATTTTGAAAATCGGTTTTTAAATCCCGAAGTAAAACGGGTTTTGGATCTTGAAATCCAAAACCTGGTTTTTAAAACCAAAAGTAAACATACCCTTAGTGTACGTATTCCGACACACCAAAGTATACATGTCATATCCAAAGATCATAATCAACTACGATATCAAAAATAATAGGTTGTCGTCCAAGGCGACCCATGTAATGTCTAGCCAAACCTATTGGACAAATTTCATCTGCAATGCATACAATCTAGACTATTTAACAGTTTTGGGAAACCATATTTTTCAGTATATCTCCATAACAACATGACAAGATCTCTTTATGGATTCAATTGCAATGGTCTTTGTAATATGAGTATTACACAAAACATATCCATTATTATTTTTAGTTTACACAAATCGAGTCTCCTGTCTACGTCTTTTGGTGGCACAAAACATTTATAATCATCTTTTACAAGATCATTAATATGCAAGAACAAATGTATAGACCATTACTTTAATAAATGTTAGATTTTCAGTAAAAATAGTTTATTCTAACATCAGTTGTTGAGTCTCGAAGGGTGGTATTCACGTCTTGGCTTCCAAGAAGTTCTACTATGATACAATTATTATCCTAGATTTGTTTAGCTATAAATAATAAATGAAATTAGGAAACCAAATGAATGGAATGAACAAATAATAACAACATGATTGGTATGATTGAATGAAATTGTGGTTAAATGTCACTTGTTGGTCCCTAAACGAGTATTGATGATGAGAAAGTTTAGGGGGTGAATAGACTTTCTATATTTTAATCTTTTTGCGTGCTGATCAGATGAGACGATCAGAAGAGTTATATGCTCTATCGTCTGATGCAAATAATATGTTCTGATCTACAGTGCGAGTGTGTATAGCAGATCAAGATAACAAACCTACTGATTGCTTAGATCAGTTGGTCAGTTGGAAAGCTATCTTAACAGCTATAAGTGCGGAATTGTGTAGGCCCTAAATGTTTAGACTCGTGGGTCGAATAAACTCGTGAATGGAATGAAGGGCTGAATGGAATTACATAACAATAGTCATTCTCATCATTGATTATTATATAAATTTATGGTAATTAAAAATATAATGGTTGGTTGGAATTATTATATATATTTCAAACAATAATAATATTATTATTAATTTTAATTATTAGGTCTTTAATACTCATACATATGTTTTTATTATTTTTAAATTTTTATTTAATAATAATAATATTAATAATATTTATTACTTTTATATATTTTTATTATTTTTATATTTTTATTTAATAATAATATTTTTTATTTTTATATATTTTTTATTATAATACTTTTATTATTATTTTTTATATTTAAATGATAATATTTTTATTAAATAATAATATTAATTTATTATTATTATTTAAGATAATTAATATTATTATAAATTATTATTATTTTTATTTTTATTTATATGTTGTGAATTATTATTATATTATTTATATTATTAAAATATTTTATTATTTTTATTATTAGAATTAAATTTATAATTTGTTTTTTAATAAATAATGTTATTCTTATTTTTAAAATTATAATTATTAATAATTATTGTTGTTTGTTATTTTTTGGAAGTATAAAATAATGTTGGTAAAATTAAAAAATAAGTTATGACATTTTTGTAAAATATTTAAAAAAAAAACCCCATTTCTAAAGATATGGGAATAGGTAAAACCATTGGGGGTGAGAGGAATCACCATTCCTTAACTTTGGGAATGATCATTCCATTTGGAATGACCATTCCTAATATAAAAACATATCAATCAGGACATTTGGAATAGAATTAAGAATGGTCATTTCATTCCCACCTCATTCCTGCATATCAATCATGCCATAAGAGTTAATGCACATTATATAGACATTAGACAACATTGAACCGCTCTCCAACAACAACAAAAATATGTACCCCACAATAACTCATTGTCAAATTCTCTTGGAAAACATATTCATCATATGAAATTGGATATATACTAATACCATAATATTCATTAGTTGATATCATTACTCTTATACACTAATATCATAACATTTTGTATACACAAATACGTCAAATTGTGTGGATAAATGTTATAATATTTGATGTGTTAAATGCACAAAGTGATTAATCAGATCAGTTTGACAACTGAGTAACAAGTCAACTGTTGAGTCTAGTTCAAGTGAGTTGACTTTAGTGGAGTTTGCTCAAGTTCAGTGGAGTTAGTCTCAATGGACATAGTTTAGTGAGGTTGGATCAACTGAGTAGTCAATTGAGTTGTTCTCTACGGAAGTTAAGAAGAGAAAAGATAACGTGTTTTGCATAATTGTTTTATGTTAACAACAGTCTTTTTGTTATTCATTTAACGGTTGAGCTCAAACTCAATTTTGGCGTGACTTCAATTATATCACAAGTGTAGATACATCATTTTGATCATTCTTGACATACAAGCTAGAGAGAAACAAATTATAGATTAGTCAATTGACAAACTAGGGTTCTCGAGTGATTGTGAGATAGTTCTTGTAACAATTGTGTGTATCTTGTATTGATCTTATTCAAGGTCGTAGTGAAAGTGTTTTGATCCTCCCGTGGATGTAAGTTTTATACCGAACCACGTAAAATATTCTTTTTGTTCATTGTTATTCGTTTTCATTTTTTGCATTTTAGAGTTTTCTACAAATGAAGTTTGAGTTATACATATCATTTTAACTTGAGTTTTTTTATGATTTTTTATCGAATCCCAACAAGGGGTGCCGTCTGTGGAAAACTCTAAGAAGAGCATGACAGTTTTCAAGTTAGATGTAGAGAAATTCAATAACAAGGATAATTTTGGACTTTGGAGAATCAAGATGAAGGCTATATTGACACAACATGGTCTTGGAGATGCTTTGAAACTACTAGATGCTTTTACTTCTAATGTTGATGGGCTAAAAATCTTGAAAAGGCACATGACACTGGCATCTTGTGCCTTGGTGATAAAGATTATAAGGGAGGTTGCAAGGGAAAAGATACTTGCGATGTATGTGTCGAGCATGACAACCTATATTTGATAAAGCTAGTATCTAACCTATTGTTTATAAAGTAGAAACATATGATATACAAAATGACAGATGACAAAACTTTTGGAGATTGTCTTTATGAATTCAACCAAAGATTTTGATGATCTTAAAAATCTGGATATTGGACTTGAATATGAGGACAAGGTCTTGATGCTATTAAATGCATTGTCAAAATCGCTAGAAGAAATCAAATATACTTTGTTGTTTGGAAGAAAGGCCGACGTGACCTTTCAAGAGATTCAAATTGCACTTAAAACTAAGAGCCTAAAAAAATCTCTTTGGGGAGAAGAAGTCTCAAAATCAAGGTGTGAAGGCCTACATATCAAATTCAAAGCTAGGAAGAATAAATTTCAAAACAAAAAGAAATGTGGCTAGTCAAATCAGGCTGATCATAAATAAGATGAAGGTTTTGTTGAGGAAATTGAGTGTTAAGATTGTCATAAGGTATGACACTTGAAATAGGCATGAAGGCTTAAGAAACCAACCATGTTGAAGTAGTTGTGGCTAAAATTGGATATGACGATGCAATAGTACTATTTGTAGGTAACAATAAACATTCTCTTGAATGGGTGTTATACTCTGGCTATTCTATTCATGTGTCTTATAGAACATTTGTTTCTTGATCTGAAATTAATTGATGGAAGATTAGTTTTTCTTGGAAGTGATGAAAGATGTAAAGTAAATGAGGTGAGATATGTGAAAATCAAAATGTTTGATGAAAATAGTAGAATCTTGTCAAATGTAAAATTTGTTCCAGATCTTGAAATAAATTTGATCTATATCTAGGTTAAGAGTTTAAGACTGAATTTTTTTTTTTTGACTTGATAACAAAAGATGAGAGGCTAGTGATGAAGGGTGAAAAAGTCAATGGTCTTTATACCTTGGTGAATCTATTATTAGAAGTACAACAGTTGTCATGAACATCACTAATACTTCATCATGGCATAAAAAACTCGTTCATATTGAGAGTCCTATCAGAGAAAAATATTTTTCTAGTAAATATGTGTCCAAACTAGAGTTTTGTGAACAATATGTTTTGGGGAAGGCATGGAAACATTTTTTCAATACAGGTGTTCAATTCATTTTACTAAAGAACCATTGGATTATGTTCATTTTGACATATAGGACCTGCAAGGGTTAAAAATTCATGGTGGAGGTAAATACTTTATGATAGTTATAGATGATCAAACAAGAAAGACTTATGTATTCATTCTGAAACACAAGAATGAGACTTTCACCAAGTTTAAGGATTAGTTAACTGAGCAAGAAAATAAGAGAAATAATAGGCTTGAATATATAAGGACTAATAATGGGCTAGAATCTTTGTCAGGTGAGTTTTCAACAATTTCGTAAAGACAAAGGGATAATAAGACACATAACTGTTCCAACTAATCCTCAACAAAAAATGGATTAGCTAAAAGGGTGAATATAACTATCTTGAAAAATGGTAAGACGTATGCTATCAGATGAGAAGTTGCAACGATTTTTTTTGGGAGGAGTTGACAATATTGCATGCTACTTAATCAATAAGCCAGATATTTTTCAACTTAATTTGAGTAAATAAGTTGTTGATCTGAAAACACCAGATGTGATCCTACAAAAAAAAAAAAAAAAAAATCTAATTACAATAATCTGAAAGTATTTGATTGTTCAACTTATACATATATTTTTCTTGAACCAAGAGGTTTAAAGTGCATCACCTACACTATTCTAAGGGAGTTAGTTATAAGCTCTAGTGCTTGGAGACTGAAAATTGGAAGAGCATTTTTAGCTGGGATGTGACATTTAATGAGCAAGAAATGGGTAACAAACACACTAGAAACTCTCAAGATTTGAATGGAAATATCTCAAATGAGGATGTTTCGGTTGAGGTGGACTATCAGGTGATACTTCTGATAAATCTAAAGTTCAAGAAGAAAATCAGGGAGCTGAAGATCAACAATATGATGAGAAAGAATTCATTCCCTTTTTTAAAATAATAATAATCGCACTAATTATCTTCGCCCTCTAACCATCACTTATTTACTCAAATTATAATTTATTTTAGGGTGGGGCTATCAACACCCCAATTTATATTATACACACCCCAATGGTTATACACACTCCACTAAAATTTGAAAATCAATTTAAAATACTAAACACACCCTATTTTTTCTATCATACCCCTTTTCATTCAAAATACCATTCCTCATTCAAAATTCTCTTCTTACTAAACACACCACATTTAACTTTTTCTCCTTTCACTCTCATTTACCAATACACCTCATTTAACATTTAGGGTTTGTAGGTATTTTGACATTTTTTATTTGTTTAGATGATTTAGAGTGATAATATTGTATACATCTAGTTGTTGATTACATTATATAATGATTGCATAAAAAATTGAGTTTGATATGCTAAAATGTTATTTTTACTCTAGTTTTTGCGAACTTTTATTGACAAAATTTGTTGTGTTGAAGGTGTTCAGCCAGATTCGTGGTCGCACACTCCTTGTTGTGCACGGTAGAAACGACCGCACAACCAAGAAAGAGCACGACCATAATGGTCGAACACGTACGAAGTTGCATGGAAAAATTATGTTCAGTCAGAATTGGTCATACACCCAATGATGTGTTCGACCATTCCGGTCGTACATACATTGATGTGTTAGTCCACAATTCTGGCCGAACATATCGACAACTGTTGCAACTCATAATCTGTATATACTGTAAAAAGTGTAAAAAAATATTATATGTATTTGCATTGATGTTCTACATCACGTTTTCATCTTCCATGACTATATTGGTTGTGATTATTATATCATCATGTGGAGGGTGTATGCATGAAGGGTTTTTAGGATAAGAGTGATTTTTTGAAGTAAAAGTAAAAATTGTTGGTATGAGGGTTAAATGATTGAGGGTTTAAGAATGGGGTGTGTTTATAATTATTAGTCAGGGGTGTGTTTAACATTTTTTAAAGGGTTTAAAAGGATATTTTAGTAAATGCATTTATGTTTATTAATTTTTGTCCAAAAAAAATTGGGGTGGGTATAACATAATTTGGGGTGTCGATAGTCCCACCTTTTATTTTATTCATAAATAATCACTTTATTTATAAGTGGGTTCCATAATACCCATTTTACCCTCAATTTATCTACTTTATACATAAATTAATTAATACTCGAAAAAACATGTGCTCGAAAAAATTATCATAATGAATTTGAACAGAGTAGTTAGCAACTCAACATTACTCATTTTCTTGAGTTGTAAACAAATTAAATATTTTTTATCTAATTTAATATTCGTATTCAAAATATTATAATTCGATTCCTTGTATAATTTTTTTTATCCAATTAGTATTCAAATAAAAATAAAAAAATTATAATATTTAATTGATTAAATGTATATATTTAAGTTCATTATTAATTGGATACGACTATTTGCACCTCCAACTTTGTTAACCACACTTCCCCGATTAATGTACCCCATAAGAGAATATTAGATGCACGTACACCCTTCAAATTGTTCAAATTATCATTTTCTCTATAAAAATCATTTACTAAACACACTCACCCCAAAACCCTAATTATCTATTTCTTCTTTTTTTTCTTCCCACTTCCCACTTCCTTTCTCCTTCCTCACCTGCTTCCCCCTGCTGTCGTCGGTGCCCACCGGGGGCTACCTCCGTTGTCGCCACCCTCTCTCCCTCCCTTCTTCCCGACGAACAACGCTTTAAAAAAAAAATCTCCCTTCCCCCACCCCTCGCATCCACCGCCCCAAGTCTTTTGCTATGCTCAACCACGCAACCAAGTATGTTTATTAAAAGAAAATTTTGAAAAATCAGTGTCGAACGAACATATACACTTTCGTCGATAAATTGTTGTCGACGAGAGTGTATATTTTTTAGTTGATCGAAATTATACATTCTCGTCGACAACAATTTATCGACGAAAGTGTATATGTTTGACACTGGTTCGTCGAAAATTATAAAAAAAAATCTGAGATTTCTAAGAATTTTTTTTTAATTTCTAAAATTTTTACGAGATTTTAACACTGTTTGGATGAAGTTGGCGGTCGTAAGTGGTGGTGGTGGCTGCAATTAGGGTTAGAGTTTAAATTTGAAAGGGGTGTGTAGTTAATAATGGGGGTGCTTTTAGTAGTGGTATTTTACGTAAAGGGTATTTTAGGTTTTTTACATCATTATTAAATTAATAAATAGAAGGGGGTGCAGTTGACAAAGATGGAGGTGGTGATAGTCGTACCCTTATTAATTTAGCCCAGTGAATCTTAATGTATGGCCCTGGCTATATACCCCTCCAGCCTTGTTAAGTATACTCCCCCGATTTATGTACCCACTCAATATGTTAAATGTTAGAGGTACTCCCCTCAAAATACCCTAAATACCCTTATCCCTAATTTTTCTAATTTTCTCCCTTCTTCTTTCTCAATTAAAAAAAAAAAAACTAAAACACTATTCATCTCCCTCTCCCCTCCACCAAACAGCCGCTCCTTCCCGGTGCCGGTGTCGGCGTCGCCGCCCCCACTCCTCCTCCCTCTGCCGAGCTCCGCCAACCCCTTCACGGCGGCGCCCCTCTTCTTTTATTTTTCTTCCTTTTCTCTGCAAAAACAACCCTCCACCGCCCCCAGCCCCTGCGCGCGCCCCAGCCGCCGCTCCCGCTCCCTACGCGCGCGAGCCCCCACCTACACGCTGCCACCTTCCGGTCGGAGATGGAGGTATGTATTTTTTTTTTTCCGATAGTAATCCATCGCCCATAAACATTCTCGTCGACAAGAATTTGTCGGCGGGAGACTTTTTGATTGATCCATCTTTATCGAAAATTTCATTTTTTTTTAATTTTGTTTCGACTAAATCTTACCAATAAAAGTGTGTTTGGTCGACAAACCAGTGTCGACCGGAGTGTTTTTTGTCGACTCTAGTTTGTCGAAATAATTTTTTTTTTTTGATTTCAAAGTTTATTTTTGAATTTCTAAATTTAATTTGTCGGAGGTGGGACGGCGGCC
The DNA here is from genome assembly GCA_963675135.1 of Galeopsis tetrahit. NCBI lineage: Eukaryota > Viridiplantae > Streptophyta > Magnoliopsida > Lamiales > Lamiaceae > Galeopsis > Galeopsis tetrahit. The sequence goes on from OY776127.1 coordinate 35,751,735, forward strand.
ATAGGGGCGGCTGACGGCGGCGGTGGAATTTGGGGGAGGCAGCTACTTTTTAGGGTTAGGGTTAGGGGGTGTATTTATCTGAAATATTTTACTAAAAGGATAAATTTTGTATTTTACATTAATATTAAATTAATAAATGGATAGGGGAGTATACTTAACAAGGCTGGAGGGGTATATAGCCAGGGCCTAATGTATTTTGGAAGGCCCAGGCCCAGGTTATTAGTAAGTAGATACACATTTGAATTAACGAAAAGGTTTGGACTCTCGAGTCTCGCCGGCGGCAGCCACTCACCGGAATCACCACACACTTCCTTCTCCCATGTAAACGACGTTTCTTTTTCTGCGTTTTTTTTAATTTGTTTCATGGTATATAAGTTTCGAAATCTGTAGAATTGCAGTGCTTAGGATGCTTAGTTATTCCATCAAATTGACTGTATTTTGGTCAATTCTTATTAGTATTCGTTAATAATAATTTATTTAGAATTGGGCGAATCTCTCTGCTCAATTTTACTAATATCGAAAATGTTACCTACTTTTATATATTGTTCTTCGATACCTGTACAAGATCAATGAGTTCCTAGTTTAGAGATGGGGTGATTATACGCTTCACCATTGTAAGGAGCATGCATGATTAAGGGTATAGTAATTGGAATGTAATGATTCTTATCTGGTAGATAATGGTGTGGTTTTGAGTATTACTTGTATTAGATTAAAATTGCATTACATATTACATAGTTTGTCTCAAATTTGTTTCCAATTCCATTTATATATGCATAATTCTACTTATGGTCTGTCTATTTGTGAGTGTAAGGAAATAACTTTGTAAATATGAGGCACCTTCTTTAACTCTGCAGTTAGAGTTAAAGAAAGTGAACCCTGTTTCCCTTCTAATTGATTATTGAAGATCAATCATGTTCTAATAATAAATACACAATTTGTTTGCAGCAAGCGCCTTAAGTATAGATATCTTACTGTGTTGTGAGGCCATCACCGATTCCTGGCTCATTACAAACCATGAAACTAGCTAGACTATATCGATTTGCACGTGGCCATGAAAAGTTTTTGCAGCGCCGCTGTTTTCAGCCCGACTTTGTCCCGAGAGATCCCAAAGAAAATCCCAAGAGATACAAATACCCTGCTAAATATGATCCATACGGGCCAAGACCACCACCTTCAGACAAGATCGTTCAGCTTGCTGAAAAAATTGCATCCCTTTCTGTAGAAGAGCGACTTCTAATTCGTCCTACTCTGATGGAGAAGGTGATGCATCCCAAGTTGGAACGTATTTCTGTTGAAGGAATGGATTCGGATGGGCAAGCTGGGGCAGGTGCTGGGTCTTCGAAAGCTGAGGAGAAAAAGGCTGAGAAAACAACATTTGATGTTAAGTTAGAGAAATTTGATGCAGGTGCAAAGCTAAAGGTGATCAAAGAGATCCGTTCGTTTACGGAGCTAGGGTTGAAGGAAGCTAAAGATTTGGTTGAGAAAGTTCCGGTTTTACTGAAGCGACAGGTGACAAAAGACGAGGCAAACAGCATTATAGAGAAAATCAAGGCTGTTGGAGGAGTTGCTGTGATGGAATAATAATACCCTGTGCTATTTATTTTAGGGTTGTAGGACATTGTTTTATTTTTGTCTCAACATATTTATCTTTATAAACATCTAAGCTCGAGCCAAATCGGCATTGTCAGTATAAGATTGATTATATACCTTGCTTTGAATATGATACATTCTACTCTTCAGGCCACTATATCACATTGGATGATTAATATTGTGTGCTGATCACAAATAGGTTGAGGGGAGCTTTCCAGATGGGACAAAGTTGAGAACAATCCATGATCCTCTATCATCTGAAAATGGAATTCTGGAGCTAGCCTTGCGTGGCTCTTTTTCTTCCAGGTGATTATCTTGATTAAGAACCTTAATTTATTTGTTCTTGTGCATTTAGGTCAAGCACAAAATCCCCAATGTGAAGGATCAAAATTGCTTACTCCAGAGGAAATACTGTGCTGATGTTCATGAAATTAATTGAACCAACATGAATTCACTTGAACTTGCTTTCTTGTGGCTGATAACTGCTAGCATTTTCTTTTCTCTTTTTCAAATAAGGCCTTAAAATCCTTGCAGAATCACAGGTCTGAAGTTCATGAATTTGGTTATACTATCATAAGTTACTTGACCCTAAAATTTGTATGAGTTTATTGAAGTTTGTCTACAGAGACCTATTTCATGCGTCTTGGCATGTTGTCGTCCGCCTGAGTCATCATCTCTTACTGCTCTGATGAAACCTCCCTCGAGGTTATTCTAGAATTCTCAAATGAGACACACTAGTAATCAGCAATGGTGCTGTGATTTCTCTATTCAAATTCAACGTGTTTACAAATGATGTATCCTTCTGCTACTAATAATACTAGCAGCTAATCACTAATTCTGCCTATAATCTAGTAATGTGACCGTTATAAAATAAATTACATTAATTAAGGATAATTCTACCCAAGTCTTTCTCACTCACTGATTTCCTGAAATCCCTCTCTTTTCTCTGCATTGATATGTCTTACCATATCTCTCGTCGGTTACGTAAGGTAAGGATCCATCATGCTCATACAACAAAAATGGCTTGGTGATTTCCCTGCACCTCTCACAAACTTAAATATGAATTGAAAAGACTTAAAATAGATAATATTTATAAAATGTTAGCTAACAACATAATCTTGTCACCACTATTTCATTCTTTTTTCTCTCTTTACCTTGAACATAACTACTTTGAAAGAATTGCTCCTTGATGTGTGATTTTTTTCTCTCCCTGCAGCTCCTCCATTGGGCAAGTTTCCCACGGTTATCAATTGTAAAATTCCTGGTGAACTGATATGTGGACCTGGGCTTATTACAATCAACACAGGAAGAAAAGTCCAATGCAGGTAACTAAATCATGTAAATGCCTCGTTTCTATTTTATGGACGTTCGTGCCAATACAATTTTTCTTGTGAAATTTCGTTTTCTTCAGCTGGAGACGAGCTGACTGATGTATGCTGTGATTGATAGTTTGTTAATATTGAGACACTTTCAAAAAATTGAAACTTATAACTATTCTACTTAAAACATAATTTAGAACTAGTTGCTGACTTGCTGCCACAGTTTACCTGTAAGTATCTAGAAATATTTGTGCTAGGGTGTTGTGAAATGAGAAGAAATTATGTTTGTTATGTGTAATATTGTACATGCAATATTCTTTAAATTAAGAAAATGTCAGAAAAACTCGCGGGTTAAAATCAGGTCGAAACTGAGGTAAATGGATCTGCTCACATAAATTGTGCAAAGACAAATAGAAAAATTCGCTCACAAGCTTGCGTTACTATAAGAGAAGTGTATTATTGTAAGAGCAAGCATCTGTTATTTGTTCTTACTGTAACACATATTTGCTCTTATAGTAACACATGCCTGAGAGTGAATTGTTTTTATTTGTCTTGTGCGAATTTTTTAGGAAGATCTATTTAATCCACTCACAAGTTTTATTGTTTTTTTTTTCTTGTCTAAGTTGTGCTAATATTGCATATAAGTTTTTGTCTAATACATAACAACAACAACAATAAAAGTACTAGTTTCATCCCAAATTAATTTTCACTCAATTTGTGTACAAAAATTATAAAAAAAATTGATAAAGTAATAGTATTTTTATATAGGTAAATAAATGAAAATTTTGAGAGTAAGAGTTATATTTAAAAAAAATTATGGATATAAAAACTAATGTGAACTGATCAAAATGAAAATGCAAAAATTGATTTGGGATACGGGTAGTAATTAATTTTGTAGATTAGAAAACTCCACCCAATCAATTACTAATTCATTATAAAGTACAATGCGTTCATATTTTATATATTTAATTTGTCTATATCAAGCAAAATAAAAAGGTTTGAAATTGAAAAGTCTATTTTACCCATGGAACTTGTACCTCCATTGTAACGTCAATTTGTGCATGAAGTGATGCATTCAGTCACTACAATTTATATGTAGCAAACAAAAAAATTATTTATGATTTATCACAATCACACGTCAATTTTGTTCATTTGGACAACTCCAAGTACGCGCACCACATCTTATTATTGCAAAAATATTTTTGTTATTATTATTGTTTTTCGTAGGGTTTGTGTCATGAATAGGGACCATTTGGGCCAATTATTTTTTGTTAGATATGCATATACAACACGTTTTTTTCCTTTCTTTAAATGAAATATGCGAGGGTAATACCTTAGATCAAACAATTTTGAATAACACATCAACAATTGGTGCAATTGAATTCTAATTTGGTTCAATGTGGTAGATTAAAAATTCAATTGAACAATTGGTGATATATTCAAATTACAGTATAATATACATTTAATTCAATTGTATTCGAGAATTCATCAACAATTTTATATTAATCTCAATGATGCAACAGACTTTACAAGTGGGTGAGACTTTAGAAAAGAAAAAAAAAATGAGTAACACATATTTTCTCACATATCCGCCATAAATAACTATCTCTCATATCCCAAATAGCTTAATTGATAAGTTTAATTTTTCTCTCAAAAAAAAAAAAAGTATATAATCGAGATGTTAAAATGAGGTATTTAAATTGTAAAAATTAATTTTGCAATTAAAATTTCTCACTTTGTTTTCCAACAATTTGTACACACACAAGTATTGTATTGTATTGCAATTTGAAATCTTGATTATGCTAAGATATAACAACAAGTGTTGCAAGCCACTTATCTATAGATGATTGTATCCTTATCTCTGCACCAACAAAAAGACAAACAAATGGCGTGGAGAGGCCGGCAAAATCATACAAACGGTAGATTTTTTTTCACAAATTTGGATGGGTCCCTCCAATTAAAACTAGAATCGAAACAAGAGATTAGATTAGATTAAAAATGGTAGGTTAGATTTTTATGTTATTGGTTTTCCCAAGGGCATTATCTAATAATTCCTTCGTTTAATTTCATTATTTTTCTTTTTCTTTTTATTATTGTTCAATTTTATTATTTTCTTTTTATTTTTTAAAATAATATTTTTCATACTATTTTATCTATCCCTTTTAATCATCATTTATTTATTCAAATTATTCTCACTTTATTTATCAATAGATTTCATAATATCTCATCATACTCCCAACATATCTATTTTATATATACATGCTCAGACAAATAGTCATAATGAATTTGGATGATTGGAGTATCTTTTTTTTGTATCATGTCCTTGGTAATATCATGTTGTCTGGTATAGATAAAATTTATATGTTTTCCCATCCAAACTTTATATGTATAATTTTTTCTATGGATTTTAAGAAATATTGATTATTTATGTATAAAATAAATGAGTTGAAAGATATTATTGAGTATTGTGGGGTCCGCTTATTCATAGATTTTAAAGATATTGATTGTTTATGTATAAAGTAGACGAGTTTGATGGTATTATGAGGTTCACTTATAAATAAAGTGAATGCGTATGAATAAAGTAAATGATACTCCAATTTGAGTAAATAAGTGATGGTTTGGGGGTGATGATAAAAATATTGTTTTCATTTGAAGACATACATATTAAATTTGAACGGATAAAAAATGGATACTTACATACAAAATATGGATGGGAGAGTATTATTTTAATTAGAGCTGTCAAAATGGGCTAGGCCCGTTGGGCCGGCCCGCCCCCACTTATAAAAAAGGTGGATTGGGTTGAGTAATTCAAGACCGTTTAAAAAAGCGGGCCCGTACGAACCAGATCGTATGGATCGTGGGTTTTGGCAGGTTAGACCGCAGACTTTTAAAAAAATATTTTTTTATTTTTTTAAGATTGAATGAAAAAGTAATGTTTTCTTTTTTAAGTTGAATTGTAAGTAAATATATGATATCTAGAAAATTTCTGAATTCAATTCAACTTTAAATATTATACTAATAAATAAAATTGAGATTTGAGAATGAGAGTACATTATTGTCGTCCATGTGTTCACATGACTTCGGGAGAGACATAATAATTAATATATATTTAAATCTTTTTTTTTAATTTTTTTATTTATAAGAGTATACTTATTATTAGTAGATTGAGAGAGTGTGTGGTGAGATGTGTATTCGCAAATTGATATTGACTATTGATAGTCGGATTGATTTATGAATTAATCTTTCATTGAATATTATATATTTATTCTACCTTTTTTTGTAATAAGGATTTAAATAAATTGAAGATTTAAATTTTAGTTCGATTGATTTGTTAATTAAATAAAATAATATATATTCGAGGTCTACTTTCTGATTATAAGAGATTAAAATTATTAACATTTAATCAAAGATTATTCCAAATTAATTGTACTTTATTTTAATTATTTTTTAGTAATTATATATATAATAATAATAATAATAAATGTAAAAAAAATAAAAAAATAAATATATAATGAAAAAGTTCGCGGGTCAACCCGCAATTCGCTGCGGATTTGGTTGAGTATTTTTCAACCCGTCCCCGTCGTAGACCAATCCGCTAAAATCCGTAAAATGACGGGTTGAAGTGGGTTGTGGATCGGCCCGCCCGTTTTGACAGCTCTAATTTTAATTAATAAACAATATTAATTTTTTTAGCGCTTTACAAAATATCAATATAAATAAAAGTTCAAGATCTCAATTCAAGACGAATCAAAAGGTATCTATGTCCCTCTAATTAATGAGAAAGAGGAAAAATAGATGTACTTTTTATTTATAATAGCATTCAAATTTTCATTCTCAGTATAAGACATCCCGACACTAAGGTATACCAATGTTAAAGAAAAAGAAATAAAATTATCATAGGTCCCAACACAAAGAAATACTCCCTCCGTCCCGGAATAACTTGCATAGTTTAATAGACACGTTGTTTAAGAAAAGTGGATTTAGTGGTTAATGATGTAAGATAAAGGAAGGGTATTTTAGGTAATTTGATGATGTGTAAAGTAGATTTGATGATGTGTAAAGTGAAATGTATGGAAAAAAGGAGTGACAAATTTGAAAATAAAATGATGTTGGGAGGGTATTAATTTTGTGGGGTATTTCCATATTAAGAGTGTGCAAGTAATTTTGGGACATCCCAATAAAAAAAGTGTATAAGTAATCACGGAATCGGAGAGAGTAGTTCCTAGTAGGAAAGAGGCCTTAAAATACGTATAAAAATAAAATAGGAAAGTGATAAAAAAAAAAAACAAACAATATAAATAAATGAAGCTGTCGTTGGTGATAGGAAGATGTGATGTTGATTGGTAGTGTTAGTGGAAGTCATTACTCGTATTGTTTGTTTATAGGGGTCGCATTTCAGATGCCGAAAACACATTATAAATGACTACATTTTTTGGACCACCACTCATAACTCAATTTTCTTTTTTCATATTTTCTAAATTCTACTCCATTATATATTATTCATAACCTTTTCAGTTTTCACCCATAAATTAAGAAATGTGATAAAATAATAGATGTAATACAAAAATGGACACATAAATCGAAAATCGGCAGTTTGACAGATTTCAACCGCCTAGAATTTTTTCCCTACTTTTCTTTGTAATTTTACAATTTCTCAGCAGATTATTGTCTATCCTGTCTTTCAAAACTCCAGTCTACCAAAACGTATTGGTTCAGCAAATATGAAACTCTAATTCGACAAAAGCACGAAATTGCAGTCATTGAAAAAGTTAAAAATAGCGAAAATAATGTCAAAAAAATATAAAAATGCAATTTTCACCCTAAAAACGATGGTAAAAAAGCACCATACGTCATGGCGAGGCGATGTGTATTGTTTAAAGTCTCGTTTCCTCTTGAAAAAGTGTGCACGATCTCGCAAATTGAACTCTTGTGCCAAAAAATATATATATATATATACATAGGCGTTTAGACGGTGTTTAGACCGATTATTGCCTGAACCGTCCAGAGAATGAATCGAGTCGATTAGGGACAGTCTAGACCAACTTTTATAACAAAGAGTGTAATAGAAAAAAATTAGATAGAATGTAATAAATAAAGTATCAGTCAAAAGTGCAATGAGTAATATATAGTGTGATACATCCCATTATAAAGAAATGGGTAATATGTAGTAAAATGGAGAGAGTATTTATTAAGAAAAACAACTTTTATTTATATGTCAACAAACCCATCCTTACACATCTTATAAATAATTTGAAACTAAAATATGTCTATACTACATATATACACATTAACTTCCCTCTATACTACATATATAATATATACACGTTAGCACTTTTTTTTTTAACTCTACTGTATCCATGTGGGTGAAAATATTGATTCCAAGAGTCGATACTTATAGCTTAAACTAATTCATATACTAATTTGGTTTGGAATTAAACTCCACTAGGAATCAGAAATGGATCAGGAGCAGTTTTTTTTTTTTTTTTGACAATACAACAAAGTACATAAAGGTACTCTCAATGAAGAGAGTAGGAGATGGCCAAGTCCTTATAATATCGTAGACATTCATCTTCACTCCAATCTTGAGGCAATGAAGTGTAGTAGATACTTTGAGCTAATGCATGAGCAATATCATTATTTTCTCTAGGCACCAATTGACAGTCCCACACTAGGACCTGCTGCAATAAGCTCTTGATATTATTCACAATCACATCTTCGACTTTTCCCCTATCCCAATTTTCTCGAATACTTTTAAGAGCATCGGATGAATCTGACCGTATTCCATTAATACTGATATGATGCTGAATGCACTTCTCCAAACCAATCTCAATTCCTCGAAGCTCTGATCCACAAACTGTACCAACATTCCTAATTCTTTGTGCTCCTGCAAATATAACTCTCCCTTCTTGGCTTTTAACCACAAAACCAATAGCATAGAAATTTTTATAAGGATTGAAGGCTGCATCAGTATAAAGCAAATTTCCATGTCCACCAGGAGGGTATATTTCTTTTGGTTTAGTAATAAAATCCTTTAGTACTCCCTCAATGTTTTTTGCATTCAAGAATTCCTTCCAGTAGGACACAGCCCATTCCACATTATATTTCACACAACCATGCACTTGCCTAACCAAATTATCACAATCCTTCTGATGCAATATTTTGCACCTCTCCTTCCAGATGGCCCAAGCAATCATAACAACATAGGCCATACGAATACCATCCATCATTTGAGCACACCAAGAGACAAACCCCATACAATCACCACAAGTTGCTCTTTTAATATCATTCCACAAACCTTGAGCTTTCCAAGTATTTTTTGCAAATGGACATTTAAAAATACAATGCATAGAATCAGCCCAGAAAAAACCACACAAAACACAATTAGTATCCACAGGAACATGGTGCATAGCTAACCTCCCCTTAGAAGGAATCATACCGTTAAAAAATTTCCAACAAAAAATGCGTACCTTAGACGGCACTTCAAGTTTCCACATCTTCTGAAAAAGAGCATGATCCTTCTTTAATTTCGATGTTCCTGCTTCAGCAATACCGTCCTCAAACTTCTCTATCTTCTGAGCAATAAGGTATCCAGATGCAACTGTATACTTACCAGTTGCTGATCCTGGCCAAAAAAGTTGATCTTTCTCGTCAATGCCACAAGTTGCCATCGCCATGATTCTATCAGCTTCAAATGGTAAAAACGCCTGACGTATCAATTGCTTATTCCATTCACCAGTGCTTAATAAAAACCTACTCACGCTAGAGCCACTCGCAATTCTTGACGAAATTCTTCCATCATTTAACCCCGTAACCCATCTATCTTTAAAGACATGAGTATCTTCACCATTGCCAATCTTCCATCTCCCACCACTTTTCAATACATCTCTACTCCAGAGCAAAGACCTCCATACAAAGGAAGGATTGGATCCCACTCCAATTTCTGAAAACCGCAAATGCTTGAAATATCGTGCTTTAAAAATCCTTCCAAGAAGAGTATCCGGCTTGGTAATAATTCTCCAAAGTTGTTTTGCCAACAAGGCTTTATTGAACTAGATCATGTTACGAAAGCCCAACCCCCCTTCTGTCTTTGAAGCACACAATACTCCTCATTTTTTCCAATGAATTTTCTTGCCTAAGTTATTATCACCCCACCAAAAACCAGCAATAATCCGTTCAATGTCTTGACAAATTGATGTTGGGATTCTAAAACAAGACATCGCGTATGATGGAATTGCTTGAAGAACTGCTTTAATAAGTGTTTCCCTTCCACCTTCCGAAAAAGACTTATGATTCCAGGATAACACCCGTTTCCTTACCATATCCACCAAATAGCTAAACTTCAACTTCTTTGCTCTTGGGATGATTGTTGGGAGACCAAGATAAAGATCATGGCCTTGTGAGGATCGAATTCCCAAAATATTCTTTGAAGAGTCCATATTTGCTTGGCATGTAGATGGGCTAAAGGTAATTGAAGATTTGTCCCTATTCACCAGCTGTCCAGAGGCCTTCTCGTACACATAGATGCAATTTGCCATTACTTGAACTTCATTTATGGAGGCCTTAAAAAAAAGAAGATTATCATCTGCAAAAAACAGATGTGAAAGCACAGGAGCTGATCTTGCAACTTTTATTCCTGAAATCTGCTTAGAAGAAACAACTAAAGAGATGATTGAAGAAAAAACTTGTGCACATAGGACAAATAAGTATGGCGAGAGAGGATCACCCTGACGAAGGCCACGAGATGGAGTAAAATAATAAGAAGTGATACCATTAATTTTAACACAGTATTGAACTGATGATATACATCTCCAAATTAGATTGACCCACTTTGATGAGAATCCCATAGCATTGAGAACAAACATAAGAAAGGACCATTCAATCCTATCATATGCCTTACTCATATCTAGTTTAAGTGCTACATAGCCCACCCTGCTTTTGGACGACTTTAAATGATGCATTCCCTCATATGCCAACAAAACATTATCACTAATAAGTCTCCCTGGAACAAAAGCACTTTGATGCTGATCAATCAAATCCCCCAATGTACTCTTCAACCTATTAGTTATTGTCCTAGCCAGGATTCTATAACACATATTGCACAAACTTATAGGTCTGAAGTGTTGTGGTAAAGATGGATTACCAACCTTTGGGATAAGGGTAATTACCGTCTGGTTCCAAGATTGTAGTGATTCATCTCCATTCAAAATATTTAGAATAGAAGAAGAGACATCATCACCAACGATAGCCCAATTGGTTTGAAAAAAGGATGCAGGGAAACCATCTGGGCCTGGTGCTTTCCAAGGTGATAGATCCTGAAGAGCTTTGAAAACCTCAGCTTTTGTAAAGGGGGAATCCAACAAATTAACTGCTGCATTCGATAGCTTGCATGTAATAAATTGAGTAGCTCTTTGAATCACATTATTAGATGGCTTACAAGAAGAAAAAACCTGTTCAAAATGATCAGAGAAAACTTTCCTGATACTACCATCCTCATATTGCCAATCTCCATTTTCATTTTGGATTTTCACAATGTTATTGACTCTTCTTCGAAGATTAGCACGAGAATGAAAGAACTTCGTATTTTGATCACCCTCCTTGAGCCATGAAACACGAGCCCGTTGCTTCCAGAACCACTCATCTTGTGTAGACAATCGTGCTAGTTCAGTCTCCAGCCTATGAACTGTATCCATATTCGGACTTGTATCATCATTGTCCAACAACTTGTTAATTTCCCCTTGAACATGCTTAATTTTATAAGAAATCGTCCCACCCTTATGCTTTGCCCACTCATTCAATAGATTTCCACATCTCTTTAAAGAATCCTGTAAATGCAGTGTAGCACCACACTTGTTCCATGCAATTGACATAGTTCTTTGAAAATCCTCCTCCTTCATCCAATAATTCTCAAACTTAAAAGGCTTTGAAACATATGTTGAATTGGTCTTCCTTTTAGCATCAAAAGAAATAAGGATTGGCCTATGATCCGAACCCGAATAACTCAAAGACAAAGCATTATAATTAGGAAACATCTCCAACCAACTTTCTATAACTAAGAACCGATCAAGTTTTTCCTTAATATAATGATTGCCTTTTCTCCTATTGTGCCATGTAAACTTTGACCCTTTCATTTTAACACAACTCAATTCATTGGATAATACCACATTTTGAAATAAATTAATCTTGGCATTTTGTCGTTCCAGGCCCCCAAATTTTTCATCATTATATAACACCTCATTGAAATCTCCCCCAATAATCCAAGGATGAGGCAGTAAAGGCAAGTAAGTTTTAAGTCTTGCAAGCAATTGCCAAGATGCATTTCTGTTTTGAGAATTGGGATGTCCATAAAAGCCTGTGAATCTCCAATTACCAGATGCATCTGTAATTTTACAATCTATATGACCCTTGGAGTACGATAAAATAGAAAGATTACTTTCATTCCACAATAACACCAAACCACCAGCATAGCCACATGCATCAACACAGAAGCCAAAAGAAAACCCTAATCTAGTTCTAAGAACATGAGCATAAGATGAACTACATTTTGATTCAGAAATAAAGAAAACCGAAGGACGATGCAAAGAGACCAGGCTGTTAAGCCTTCCGAACGCCCATGAGCTGCAAATCCCACGAGCGTTCCAGCATAAAATTTTCATTCCCCATGGCGGGGTTGAGTCACCTCAACCTCCGCCATATCTGGGTACCCAAGGGCAGTACCATACGTTTCAAGCATACTCTTAACTTTCTTGAAAAAAACCAAGCTATCCATTTCCCCTGAAAAGTCTCTCCATAGTCTCTTCTTTCCAGCCGGCATATCATTCGATATAAATACAACATCATCATCATTTTCACTACTCGCCACTGTTCTCACCTACTCTTCCTCCGGCCAATGATTTTGCCCCACCTCCTCTCTCAATGGTACATACGGTTCTTCTCCCTCATGGATAATTTCAACAAAATATGTAAAGTCAAATGCCCTAAAATTTCGTCAAACATGATGGACTACACGATAATCTTTCCCGTTGTCATTTTCCGAGCCCCAAAGAGATTCTTTAGCCATCCTGTACTCATAGCCAGCAGGAATAGTAAAAGTTAATGGCTCCAAAGTCATACCTGTTCTTGGGTCTACCTTCGCTTTGCTACAACCCGTCGCCATCTCTCCCACCGCGCTTCTTGGCATTAAGTCCTGAAAATTGTAGACTTCTTCTCTTTCAGTGAGACTAGCACGAACATTGACATCAAAACCCTTATAGGTCTTATGCATCTCCCTCTCAGCTTCCCGCCACAGATCCTGTACACCCTCATCAAGGAGCACATCTTTGCCTTTCGCCCTTCTTCTTTCTTCAGAATCAGTCTGGGCCAAAGTTTCTGTTTCAGGCCCCCCTTGTTGGGTTTTCTCTCTTATTTCAGGCACACTCTGACCTTTCGCTGCTCTGCCCTCTTCAGATACCACATTGACAGCCTCAACCACAGTTTGCATGTCTCCTCCACTTGCATTTCCTTCATCATCTTCATCATCAAGACCCCGAATCACCAGCTCTTGATCAACATTGACACCTATCCTCCTTAGAAACTCATGCATGGCTCTTTCAGACGGATTTTTTTGCTTATCAGCCCTAAGCCACTCCGGGAAAAATTTATGCCTCTCCAACCAATCATCATCCCTGTCTTTAACTTTAAGACATCCTTTCACAGAGTGGTTAAGATGGCCACAAAAGTAACAGAAGTCAGATAATCTTTCATATCTAAAAAAGATAACATACTTCACCTTATCCACCGTTAAATAAGTAAATCGACACAAAGGGGCCTCAGTATCCAGTAGAAGCCGAACCCTCAGGGATTCCCCCCATGCCTCTTCACCATCCTTAGCATCCACCTTCAAGACTTTACCAATAATGTTCCCCAGCCTTTCTCCAGTAACCTTTGACATTGCATGTGCCACCAGCCCATGGATCTGAACCCAAATCGGCACGCGATCCATCTTCATAGTGGCAAATCTTTCCGAACCAGTCAAAGGCTTGAGCACCATCAATGATCTTCTTAAATTCCATGGCTGCATGTCAAGCACCTCCTCCATTTCCGATTTTTTCTGAAAGTCGACAACATACAATCCATCGCCGACCATAGTGAGCCTCAGAGATGAAACACCCTTCCAAGATGAGAGTAGAAGATTCTTTAACTCAGAAATGTTAAAAAATCTTCTTGCCACAAATTTCAGGGCCATAGACTTGGTGGGGACACGCAACTCACTGTTGAGAAGCTCAGTGTTAGATCCCTCCTTCTCCGAAATTCTGCATTCATTGAATTTTTCTTGGATTGCCATCTCCATTGAATAGTGAGTGAGAAATAAATCGTATAGAAGAAGGAAAAGAGATAAGTGTGACTGTTTGTTTGCCCAAACCCCTGAATTTATAGCCCCAATCACGCTTGAAAACCCATGGGAGATAGCAATTACCATTGGCCCTCTCACAAAAGTTGTATATTTTCGGATCTTTGTACCAAGATTACGGCTAACCATTACACCTTTCAATGTAAACTGTGGTTACTTCACCAAGAGAATAAATCAAGAGCCCCGCCGTGCACCGGATGCCCAGTGTTGAAGCAAGTATATACCACACTCTTACTCCTTCTTGAAATAAACGAAGCAATCTAATAATGAGGCGTATATTTAAAACTCCAAGATAATCTAAAAGACAGATTAAATGTTTTCAAATGATCCGACATGCATTAATGAGGGGATGTTATTTCAAAAAACCGAAATTTATTGAAACCCAGGAAAAATTCCGGCAAAACTCACACTTAGTTCTTGAAGAGAGAAAAAGTGATCAGGAGCAGCCTTGTGTTGTGTATTTTAATTTTATATTTGCTATTGTGTTTTCGTATAATGATCTAAAATTGAGGTGTTTCAGTATTTTTAAAAAAAAATCATAGTTGGGGTGTACACAGTAGAATTGAGGATTTGTTTAGTCCCGATCTTATTTAAAGTCTCAACTTAAATGACATATCATCTTCAATCCTCGAACTCAAATTGTCATTAAAATCACCAATTTATCACCAAATTTAAGTTAAACAGTAAAATCATCTTCAATACTTTGATCTTGCACTTGTGACCCGCGAATGATTTCGAGTTTATACCCGTAAATTTTTAAAAATTATTTTAATTAGATATATTTCATGTGTAAATTACACCTTTTTTAATCTTAAAGTTTTAATTTTCAACGTTAAGTCTAAGCTACCTTGATATTTTAATAATTAATTCCCTGTGCTATTTTTTTTAAAGAGTATAGTCATTTTATATAAACTATATATGGAATTTATATTGATGATGTATTGATGTGTTTATCTTGTGGTTTATTTTGTTCATGTATGATCTTGTTTATTTTGTTTGTGTGTAATTTTATGGTTTAATTTGCTTATAAGTCATGATTTAATGATGTTATTGATTTGATTTAATGACACGCGTTATTGATTTTAAAAAAATATAATGTGTATTTAAAGTATTTGATTTTATTTATAATCATTTATTTATTTAAGGTAGGATGGGGTTGATAGAGAATGTTGTAATTCTTTTGAGATTAGTATTAATTAATTTATATTTATTTACTTAACTTTATTAAAATATTCATTTTACTTTATTTATTTTAGATGATTTAATATATCGTAAAATATAATCTAAAACATTTTTTTATTTAATTAGTTATTAAATTTTATTTTATAATTATTTCTAATTTATATAGAGCAATACTTGTATAAAATAATTTACTCTTGAAATATATTTAATTAAGATAATTTTTTTTTTTAAAAAATTGAATTGTAAGTAGTTGATTTTCTACATGGTCAAAGTACTGTTATTTCAAAGTTAAAGTATTACCACTACAGGTTAAAAGTGTATTATATATTCAAAAATATTTTGACGAATTAACTCAAAAAATTAAGTGTGTAGAATATTTTTTTACTTGTAGTAGAACATTTTTTTTGTCTTGTAGTGATAATATTTTAGTTTTATAGTAGGATAGTTTTGATCATGCTACTTGTGAGTGAAAAAAATATATTTTAGTCCGCTATTTTTTTTACTCTAAATTTATCTTAATTAACTATATTTCATGTATAAAATATTTTATATAATTTTTGTAGTTTATATATACATAATGTATTGTGTTATTTAATTGACTTAACAAACTAATACCTTGAGAATTATATAATATAATTAAAAGAAAAATATAGTTAAAATAGAAAGAGTAAAAATTGATTGAGTTGTGGTATATGTAAACCAATTTCATCATATAATTAATCTTCAACAAAGGTCCCTTCAAAAAAAAAAAGTCTTCGACAGAGGTATGTCATAAGCCGCCAAAGGGCTCCACGTAGAGTTGTTATTTGAGTCGAACTGAGTCGAGTACTTAAAGATCGAGCTCGTCTCGAGCTTTTATTGAGTCGAGCCAAAAAAAATGAGTTCGACTCGAGACGACTCGTCAGTAAATCGAGTATCAATCTAATGACTTCGAGCTCGACTCATTTAATGAACGAATCGAGTCGAGCTCACGAACAATTCGATTCGTTTAACAGCACTATGCCTAGAGGCTAGAAAATACTTTTTTTTGCATTTAATTCGATTTCAGTTATGTACTTTTATATTTTTGATTCACTATGTTTGTTTACTGGAGGATTGTTTTTCCTAATAAAGAGTTTTTTTTTCTAACAATGTTTTTTTTTTTTTAAGTTCAGATTTAAGTTCAGATCATACAAAATATTTTCCAAAGAACCAGATCTTCAAAACCAATGACGAAATAAACAGGTGTCGCTATCCACTCCAATCGTGAGAAGTGTGGACGCGAGTGTACTCTTTGCCCACGAGAAATTCCCAGTCCACTATTTTAACAATGAGACAAACCCCACACTAAGGTAGTCTATATTGTTATGATAAATAGGGAAAATAAAAGGACAAAAGCCACCAAGCACCAAATCATTCCATTCCAACACCACTGCAGGGACAAACAAACTCCACAAGGGGCAGACTCCACAAAGGGACAGACTGAGGCTCCTCAAAGGTACTATAAACTCCCAATGAGAGAGGAAGAAACGCATGATGCGCCCAGAACAACAGAAAATAAAAACAACAAAGCCAAAAGACATAAACTAAACAATCTAGACTAAAACAAAATATAAAGAACACTAAACTAAGAAAGTAGAAAATAAAGAACAGAAAATAAAGAACATTAAACTAATAAATCAGAAATTAAAGAACAGAAAAATAAACGGGATCAATGGATCGCTCACACGATTGGCCACCGTAGCGCCATTAGGGAGGGAAGATCCGTTGATCCCACTAAAACTGAAACAATAAGCCTTTAGGTCTAGACAGATCTGAAAAGACGACGGTAAATCTACAAAATTTTGTGAACAGGAGAGAAAGTAGAGGAGCGCAACGATCGGCGGTGCGGTGGCGCTTTAGGTGGTGCGGCGACGCAACGAGCAGTGCGACGACTTTTTCCCTTTTTTTTTTATATATATATATTTGATTTTCTTAATCGATCTACAAGTGGTTTTTTGTTTTTAATTGAGTTTCAGCCTATCAATCTATTTGTGATTTTATAGCTTTAAGTTTTTTTTTATATATATTATTACCTTATTTGCAATTTTATTGTACAACTATATTGCAATCAGTACTCTCTCCGTCCCTTTTTTTTGATAGGATTGATGTGTATTCAAGTACACGGTGTACTTGAGTTCACTTTTAAACCGAGTTAAAATACGGATATATAGGATATTGCACGCACTATTATATCGAAGTTATTATAGTCTAGTGGTCGTGCTTTGAATTTTTTACCGCAAGGTCACGTGTTTGAATCCCACCTACAACAAATTTTAAATTTAATTCTATTTTATTACCTTTTTTTTTCTTTTTCGCACCTAATTTTATTTTAACACTCGTTTATCTAGATTATAAAAGTGCAAGTACTAATAACCAAAAAATGTATCTTTAATAGTCATAAAAGTGCAAGTTTTAAATAATAAAATGTGTAAAATTAATAACAATTTTTTAAAAAAATATTGACACCAGTTTATCTAGATTATAAAAGTGCAAGCTAGTACTAATAACCAAAATGTGTATCACTAATAGTCATAAAAGTGCAAGTTTTAAATAATAAAATGTGTAAAGTTAATAACAATTTTTTAAAAAAAAATTGGCACTAGTTTATCTAGATTATAAAAGTGTAAGTACTAATAACCAAAAGGTGTATCATTAATAGTCATAAAAGTGCAAGTTTTAATAATAAAATGTGTAAAATTAATAACATTTTTTAAAAAAAAAATTAGGCACCCGTTTATCTAGATTATAAAAGTGCAAGTACTAATAACCAAAAGGTATATCTTAATAGTTATAAAAGTGCAAGATTAAAATAATAAAATGTGTAAAATTAATAACAATTTTAAAAAAAAAGTAGGCATCAGTTTATCTAAATTATAAAAGTGCAACTAATAATAACTAAAATGTGTATCTTAATAGTCATAAAAGTGCAAGGTTTAAATAATAAAATGTGTAAAATTAATAACAATTTTTTTAAAAAAAAATTGACAAGTTTTTCCAGATTATAAAAGTGCAAGACCTAATAACCAAAAGGTGTATCTTAATATTCATAAAAGTGCAAATAGAACTAATAAAAAAAATGACCAGCACTTAATAAAACAAATGTTGCACTTTTGCTGAAATTTTTTTTTAATCAGTAACAAAGAATAAAAAAGTTATTAAAAATATTGTATAAAAATAAGTATAATCTAAAACAAACGTGGATTTGAAGTAATTGAGTCAAATTCATTTATACCAAATAGAATTGTTATTCTTTCTCTATCCTTCTTTTTATTCTTTTCAAGTGGACCTTTTATTCTCTTCCCCCTTCCTTTTATTTTAGAAATTGCAGGGTCCAATATCACAATAGACATGTTCAAATCTGCACTCCTCTTAGATTCAATGCAGCCAATAGGGGAAGAAAAAGTCTTCAAACCTTCATCTAAAAAAAGAGGAAAAATTATAAATCAAGTATAAAAAAAGAACAAAATCCACAATACAATACATAAAAAAAAAAACAGAATATCAAAATGCAAACAAAAACACAAGAAGATAACATGAAAATTAGGGTTTATAACAAATAGAATCAAGAAATCGAAGAATACAAACATATAGAGTTAGAAAATAAACATAATATAACGAAGATACAAAAGGAAGAAAAAAAAAACAAAAAAAAAATACCTGAGACAACTACAGGACGAACAAAATGAAAATACACTCGAAATGTTCGAATAAGATGAACCAACGTAACAAATTAGTGTATGAACGCACGAAAATACAAAAAAAAATAAAATGCACGAAATCAGTGTGCGAAATCGAGAGAAACGAACGAGAGATGGAATCGTGGAGGAGAGGAAATCGAAGAGGAAACACGCGAAAAACAAGAAAAAGTTGAAAGAAATGAATTTAATATTATTTGGGTTAATGGTCGGGTGAGGAAGTGGGCCTGGTAAGCTAAATGGGCTAGAGTACACGGTGTACTAAAAAACATACAAGATTTTGGCTTCTTTTTCGGGACGTTTCATAATAACTTTCACATCCTTAAAATGAAAAACTCTTTATAAACTCCACTTTTACAATATTCTCAATTTTACACAAATGTCATTATTTTTTCATCACACATACATAAAAGTCAACTCATTTATTTATTTTAAACATACAGTTTTATAAAATGACACCTCAAAACTCCACTTATTATTACACTTTCTTAATATACGTATCCATATACTATGAAAGTTATCTTGGAGGAGCTATATTGCAAGATTATTACCCAGAACCTAAACTAATCATTCTTGCTAGGTGTGAATATGCAATGATTTTTTTATTTTTTTTTATAGATTGAAGGAATTATTAATTTATTATTCTAAAGAGTAAAGACACATATTTCTCGTGAACTTGCCCTGACAGAACCTACTCATCTTTTCAACTAGCAACGTGCCCTGCGTTATTTATTTAAAAATGAATTTAGAAATAAATTAATAAGGGCAGGAAATTTAATAAAGTATAAAGGAGATTTAAATATAGATCTAAAATTAGTAGTAATTTTCGTGTATTTGATTTTTTTTTCTCTTTATTTTAATATATTTACATAATATAAAATCATACTTGCCAACCTGAATAATTAATTCAACGGGATTAACGCGTGTTATCGAGTAGGTGGTTCATATTATTTTCTCTAAAAAATACTCCAATTGTGTGAGAGAGAGCATCTCATCAGTTTTCCATTTTATTTTCATTTTTTGAAAGCTGAGCATCTCATTATTACATTTATGTGATGATGCAAAAAAATTATTTTATATTCTATCATTTTCATAATAATGTTATAGGTACTAGGTACGCACAACCCATATTAAAAACGTATAATAATTAATAGAATTTTAATAAGTAATTTTAAAAATTTTTATATGTAAAATAAAAAAGTTAACTTATGTGTATGCATGAATCGAACAATAATGATATTTTGTGAATATGGTATGAGTGGAATTTATAAATAATTTTTCATTTTAAGGTTTGAAAGGTATTGCGAGACTTCTTGAAATGAAAAAAGTAAAATTTATTATAGGATTATATTTTTTATTATTTTCTTTTAAATGTTAGACAATTTTTTTTCCTTTTGCGTTACGGTATTACTTTTTATTTTTAAAGATATTATTTGAGAATAGTTTCTAATTCACTTCACAATTGAATTAATCTATTAATAAATTATTAAGTCTGACATAGTTTTTTAATTGAAGTCTTTAGTCATTTTATATACTTAAACAAGGAAGTGGTTACATTATGGGGAAAAAAAAGTTCAAAAGATAAAATCGTTGTAAACTTTGCTACATTATTCGCATTCCTTTAAATTTAAAACTGTCGTCATCTTTAAAAAAAACTTTGTTTTGTGCTTTGTTTTTAATTTTTCATTTTCGAGATATTATTTTATTAGTCTATACAGTGATTGTTGCGTCAAAAAATGATGGATTGCGATAACGGATCCAACGGGTTCGATTATAGCCTTCAAGCTTGAATTGCAACTCTTGATGATGCATTGTGTAAATAAATTCCTCTAAAGCTCCCGTAGATCTGCAAAAACACGCTGGAGGGGATTACGGCGTGTAATCTCCGACGCTCAAGTCAGATATCACTCTCAGGAGAATCAGGGTGGAGCTACCCAAATCAAGGGGAAGCTCTCGCAATAATAATGTATTTTCAAGAGTATTTCGTGTTCTAAGCCATGTAAATGAGTAAACTCAAGTATGTAAGTGTGTAGAATGATAATTGTGATCGTTGTCTTAATTGTATGGTAAATGAGCATAATTAGACTTCTAAAATTGCACCTTGGGGAAAAGGTTGTATTTTTCCCTATTTCCTCAACTGCCTAGCCCTGGACTCGGTCTAAGGCCCATTATCTCCCTCCACGCCTTCAGCCTTAGATTCATAGAGTCAGTTCCGTCTCTCCAGCCCTAACTTCCCTCCGAATTCGGGGCTTACTCCTCTTGACCGAGCCTCAGTCCACGTAGCCCTAGGTTGGGCTAATGATATGGGCCGAGGGTTAAGCCCATCTTTCCATTTTAATTCTCAAGGGCCTGGGCCACATCTTCTTACTATTATCAAGATGGACCACTTCATGGACCTGTTCTTATTACAATTGTGCTCCTAAGAGGCTTATTGGACTATTTACAAAACATATAATCAAGAGTGTGTTAATCATCTCGTAAAATGAATATAAATACTTGGTGAGGATAACTTATCGTTTATCCACATGTCGTTACCTCATAGGACGACATATTTTGGCCGCATCAACCACTCCCCCTACTTTCGTAAAGTATCTCAAACTTATGAGAGTAGAAAGGAATAGATGAGTTAGCCTCAGTATCTTCATGTACAAATCATTAATCATATTTCTTTAAGGCTTTTCTTACCCATAAAAATTGTTGGAATCAGACCTTGAAAAGGGCGTCATATCACTCTAGAAAAGTGGCATCAATCGTATCCACTTGAGGCTTTTCTTAACCTTCAGAAATAAAAATCCTTGAAATCAAACTTTGAGAAGCGCAGCATATCGCTCCAGAGAAATTATACCCCTCATAACCCTGGAGTCCTGAGGAGCTCGGAATCCCTCGACCTCGAGAGATGAGTCAGTGATTCTTTTCTCCGAAACTTCTCATAGCAAATCTTTCAAGATTACCTCTGGACGACTCCTCGTATTCCGTACACGGAGGTGTCTCACGCACATGCAGGATGTCCCATCTGCTGCAGGTTCCCTCCAACACGCGCCCTCTAAATGGGCCTTGAAAATCTCGGTTCCCCCCCTTTACTGTTTCCTTCCATAACTCCCTTGTAAATGTATCATTAAGTATGCCCTCATGAGCTGCTCATAGCTTGTAAAATGTTAATTCATCGAAACAGGCCCTAAAAAGGGCGTCGTATTACTCTAGAGGGTTTTGAACTCTCCCGACCCCCCAGATGCTAAAAATACTCACAGGTAAGCGTTTCAAATATCCTGGGGCTCATATCGCTACACGCCCTCCGACCTCTGTGTCGCAAGTGAGTCTTAGTCTACCTCGACCTCCGGAGGCGAAAGGAGGCTCAAATCTCTCAAGATTCTTGGTGAAAACTCCTCAGGCCTCAATCATTTCTCCTTTGCAACACTTCGGATTCTGCACCAGTGTCTGCCTCACGCGCCCTTGTCATGATGAGCCTAAAAGGTTGCACACCCTCGGTTTCTTCCACATTTCTCATCCTTACACTTCTCCATCCCATCTTTCGAATTAGAAGACCTGAAGGTCCTCAAGGGCCTCGAGGTTTAACCAACATCAAATCATATAAGAAATTATGGCCATCTATTAACCTTAGATTAAAGTTATTCCTTCTTTAAACATCAAAATTTTATAAGTGTTTCTCACTTAAAATCTCATAATCTAGACACATTAAGGCTTCAAATCAAGGTGGTTCGTACACTGAACCTCAAAATCTTATAAGTGTTTCTCATTTAAAAACCTGGCCTCCTGTCCTCAAATCAAGTTCACTATTGAACCTCATAACTGTGAAGGGCTCTCTAGCTAACTTCCATCGGCCTCGTGGCCTCAAATCGTATTCTCCAAATTCTAAGCTCTCTTAGACATCCAATCCTTACAAACTTGTCATTAGCTCCTTGCATTTAATCCACGTTATTTATTTATAAATGTCAAGTAACCTAAACAAACCCTAAAAAAAACGTATTATTACTTTGGAGGGCTCTGAAACCTCCCAGCCCTTAAGCTGCTGAAAGATGCTCAAGCGTATCTCGAGGCCCCAAGCATCCTGAGCACAACAGGGGCTAATAACGCTGCCACCCCTCCAAGCTCCAAGCTGAAGGAGAGTCTTAGTCCTTATGGACCTCAGATCGAAACAGTTCATCTCTTGAATCTCAAAACCCTTAAGTGTTTCTCACATAATAATCTGGCTTCCCAGCCTCAAATCAAGTTCATCATTGAACTTTAGAATTGTGAAGGGCTCTCTAACTTCCCCTGGCCTCGTGGCCTCAAATCAAGTTCATCATTGAATCTCAGAATTGTGAGGGCCTCTATATATTCCCTCGGTCTCGTGGCCTCAAATCAAGTTCATCATTGAACCTCAGAATTGTGAGGGGCTCTCTAACTTCCCTCGGCCTCGTGGCCTCAAATCAAGTTCATCATTGAACCTCGTAATTTTGAGGGGCTCTCTAACTTCCCTCGGTCTCGTGGCCTCAAATCAAGTTCATCATTGAACCTCAAAATTTTGAGGGGCTCTCTAAATCCCCTTGGCCTCGTGGCCTCAAATAAGGTTCATCATCGAACCTCAGAATTGTGAGGGGCTCTCTAACTCCCCTCGGCCTCATAGCCATAAATCAAGTTCATCACCGAACCTCAGAATTGTGAGGGGCACTCTAACTCTCCTCGGCCTCGTGGCCTCAAATCAGGTTCATCATCGAACCTCAGAATTGTGAGGGGCTCTCTAACTCCCCTCGGCCTCATGACCTCAAGTCAAGTTCATCATTGTACCTCAAGATTGTGAGAGGTTCTCTAACTTCCCTCGGCCTCGTGGCCTTAAATCAAGTTCATCATTGAACCTCAGAATTGTGAGGGGCTCTCTAACTTCCCTCGGCCTCGTGGCCTCAAATCAAGTTCATCACTTGATATTTCAAAGAATTCAACCATATCGTGGTTATTCAAGTTTAAGTAATACACTTGGATCTCGAGTAGGGTGAGGGACTCTCTAGCTTCTCTCGGCCTCGTGGCCTCTGAGTGTTTCTCACTCTCAATTCAAGGTGTTGATCACATCAAAACCTTTCAAGTTTAAGTAATCCACTTTGATCTCGAGTAGGGTGGAGGACTCTCTAGCTTCCCTCGGCCTCGTGGCCTCTAGTTTTTGACCTCGTGGTCTCGTTTTTGACCTCGTGGCCTCATTTTTGACCTCGTGGTCTAGCCTCGTGGCCTCAAGTTGTTGACCTCGTGGTCTTAAGTTTGGAATGGTCATCAAGACCTCAATTATCAATCAGAAAACTCATAACAATCAATATTCAGAAGCAATGATTTTTTCGAAAAGAAAGCCTCATTGATTATAAATGAATGTCTATATAGGCCATAAATAACTTACGCCGGTCTCATTAAAAATCTCATTATAGTAAAACCCGGTGGGGAACATTCCAGGGACGAGCTATGTCACTTCCCTCCATGTCCTGAAGTCTGTTTCAGCGTGTTTCAATGCATCGATAAAGCCCTTCTCAATTAAGCTTCGAGCTTTCCGGCGTGTTTCAATGCATCAGCCCATTCGAAGGACTAAGTCTCCAACTTCAAATGACCTCAGGGTCACTCTCTTGTTATATGCATCTCTTATTTTGCTCTGACATATATCTCTTACTTGCTCTTATTCTATATTTATCTCGTGCTCGATATGTCTGCACGTTCTCATGAACTCCTGCATCTAGACTATACAGAGGTGCTAGAATAGAAATACATCTTTTCTAGGCTTTGTGCTCATATAAACTCATATATCATGTTCGCATGTGTTAGGGAAAAATAATTCATATGGTTTTTCCAATGCATAAGTCATTTTCAAATACACAACCCTTTACCATAGTTTATTAAAGTGTGTTCGTAAATCATATCTAAAGTGTTAGGAAAGATGTGCTCACACAAATTTCCGAAGATCATCAAAATGTTTTCATCACATCTCATAAATTCTTCAAATATTCATCGAAGATAAACATACTTTTTTATAGAATTTATTTAAAAAATTCTAAGCATGCATCTCGGCTCATAAAAAATCAAAGCATTCATCATAGATAAGCATACTTTTAACAGAATTTATCTCAAAGATTCTAAGCATGCATCTCAACTCATCATCCATAGTTATAGCATATTCATACTCCTGCCTGACATTCTCTTAAACATCAACTTAGCACTTCTCAAATTATGAATTACGGATATACCATTCACTAGAACTTGTCTCAAAAATTTCTAAGCATAACCAACATCTCAATCTCAGCTTATTCAAAGTTATTAATCATGCATCATTCAAATGCTCAACTCTTAGCAAATGTTCATATGCTTCGAGGTTTTATGCTCTTTAAACAACAAAATCGAAAGTAAAAAGTAAAGTATACACTTTTCACTTACTTGGCTTCATAGCCGCATCTCGGAGGTGGCAGGTCTAGACCCTTCATCACCCCCCTCAAGCATCAAAGTGTAGGGCATTTGCAAGTTCCTCAATCCTTTTCAAGGTTCAGGTCCAGTGACCTTCAATCTTCAATTTTTGGACATCCAGCGCCCATCGGGGGTTCGGAGAGGTCCTCTTCAGGGTTCAGGTCTTGTGACCTTCAATATCTTCAATTTTTGGACATCCAGCACTCGTCATGGGCGTGGAGAGGTCCTCGTGCAAAATTCATGACTTTTGGGTCGTCGAGCTTTTCTTGTGAAATTTTATCCTGTTTTCTCAATTCAATCATTGTTATCACAACCTAAAACATTTTATCCAAATGCTCAAAATACTTAGCTCTGTTGTTAGAAGTTTAGAACTTCAATTTCTCAGCGAACTGGATCTCCAACCCCTGAGGGTTAATCAACATAATACCAGCTCCACATCTAGTCATGGACATAGAGCCATTAAAAAATATCTTTTGTTATTAGATCTCGGCAAGTCTGGTAATTTCCTGGATGAAATCCAACAAGGCTTGAGCTTTGATAGCCTTCCACGGCTCAAAATAAACATTGCACTCTTATAGTTTTATGGTCCATTTGACCATATGCCCAGATAAATTTGCCCTACCAATTACCTGTCTCAAAGGGTAATTAGTGTGAACAATAATTTTATATGAGAAAAATAAGGGCATAACCTTCGAGCTGTAATCAACACAACCAAGGCAGTCTTCTCAACTTTTGAATATCAGATCTCAGCACCCTGGGGAGGGTTTGGTTAGCTTCAACAGCTGGGCTCGGCGGAGCTTCAACTCCTCAAATGATTTCTAACATTATTCATCCTACTCGAATCTGGATCCTTTGTATAAGATACTCGTTGCAGTTCTTCTCGTGTTCGATTCTCAAACCCCGAACACTCATCTTTCTTCCATAATCATTTGGATTATGCTCCGTTCCTGGGGCTGAGGTGGTTGGCCCTCAATATCAGCTCAAGTCTCTTGTCCTCTGACATCTTTTCAGGCCCTTTCCTCGGCCTCGGATTTCTCGAGTGCTTTAACATTCAACACTTGGATAAGTATTTGGTGATCCACTTGGATCTCGAATGGGGTGAAGGAATTCTACTTCCCCTTAGCTCATGGTTCTAGGAGGAGACTCAATCTTTGCCACTTGATATCCAGGTTTACCCATAAATGTCACAGGGTCTGGACAAGCGCAATCTGAAATCGGTGGTACCTATGTACTCGTTATTTGGGGGTTATCCCCAATAGTAGGCTGAGTATCATAATCCAGACACTCATCTAGTTCTCCATAATTCTGTTATCCATGCTCCTTCGAGCTCCTCCACGTTCTTAATAGTCTTGTACTCATTTTTCGCATAACAAAAGAGGTGAAATGATCATAAATACATGGAGTCATCAGGTCCATATTATCAAGAAGATCAAAAATACCTCAAGACGCCGTGTCTCATCAAATCCATACAGAATGAATATAAGTCATACCTGGCTCACATCGGCCATATCATCACATCTAGGTCCCGGACCTCGGGGTCCTGGATACTCGCCTCATCTCTCCTTATCTGGATCCTGGACCTCGGGGTCCTGGATACTCGTTTCATCACTTCTTATCTAGATATTGGACCTCGGGGTCCTAGATACTCGTTTCATCATTTCCTTAATTTTGTAGCATTACTCAGCCACTTCAAGCATAGGATCTTGTAAAAAGGTCTGTCATCACGCTCATCTCTCGAAGTCTGGGTCTCAGACCCCATAACTCAGCTTCTGGGCAGCCGTCATCCAAATCCCAGTCTCGAACTCTGTCCTCTCAAGTTTTTGGAACGTAGCAATCTGATCTCCAGTGCTTCGCATGGTGAAGTTGGCTTCATAGACAGTCAGGTAATCTCCATCTTCGTCTCAGTGTCTTACCCCAATATTCATCTCCGGAGTCGCACATATCTCTCGTACATCTGCAGCTCCTCGAGCAGGTCGAGGTTTAACATTAGTTTATCATCTCAAACTAGAAGTCAAATCCTCCTCTATGAGTTATTGATCGCAAATCTGGCCTGCATGACCTTCATTTCACATGGTCTTTTCCTGGATCTCCAGCCTCTCAACATTGTTTGGCTTCGCTCTTTAGAATCTCAAATCTAGAGGTTTCGCCTCCAAGTCTCAAAATTCTCTTCACGTCCTTCAAATCGGTGAACTATCCAGAGGTACAAAGACATGGATAAATCTAACCTCAGAACAATCTGGGGGTCCTCCAAGGCTCCCCTGAACTCAGTCTTTATTCTCTTCTCATTCTTCAGTCTACAACACCACGTCGTTGGTCGCGGTGTACTCTTCATTTGGGGATCAACCCAATAATAAGTTTAGGTGTCATAGTCCAGCTACTCGACTGGTTTTCCCCCGACCCCGCTCTCTCTTCTGTAATCCTGCTCTCTTGAGCTCCTTAAGCACCTCTAGGATCTCCAACCCCTTCTCATGGGCTCATTTTTCATCATAAATAAGGTAAAATGATCACAAACATTCACGAGGATGTCAAGTCCATGCTATTAGAATGATCAGAAATATCTCAAAACATCAAATCTCAATAAATTCACAAACAATAAATGCAATTCATATCTGGTTCAGGCTAACCGCATTATCAGATATAAGTTTCCCCATCTACCGAGAGGGTAAAATTACTCATCGAATTTCTCAGGGACTTCGCATCCCTCATCTGTTCTCATTTGTACTCTTATCTCTGACATACTTCAAGGTCTTGGACCCCTAGGTCCTGGTTATTGGTTTCAAGTCTCTTGATCTGGTTCCTAGACCTCAAGGTCTTGGATACTCAACTCAAGTCTGGGGAACTCCTAAGAGGAAACTCCCTCATTATGTCCTGGTTCAGCTTCTGGACTGACATGTAGATCTCCAGGTCTACTCGTATATCAGTCCCGAATTAATCCTGTAAAGATACACCAAAAAGGGCCTCTAACATAGGCTCTCAAGTGCTCGGATAAGCGTCATAAGCATCAATTATATCGTTCAAACATGAAATAATAAAACAATGTAAATCAAGTCTCTTTTGATCTCAAACCTGAAACCTGGACCCTCTCTAGGGCCTCCAGTCTCGGCAAGAAGATTAATTTCTCTAATCTCCAATCTGAGAAGGGGATCAACTTCTTAACCTCTTATTTGTGGAGCTCTGGGTGATCTTTGTATAACTGACCTCCCATGATGCAGTATTTCAGTCTTAGGGCTCGGGCCTCTCGGGACAGTGGAGCCCCTGAGTCTTTGTTCAGCTATGTAAGGATTTCTCTCCTCCAATTATCTCCATCCTCTATTGCACCAGTTGAAGGCTCAATAGCCCCCCGCTCTACCACTACCAGGGTTATCTTCCCTTGCTCCTCAAAGTCTGTAGAGTTAGCAAGCTTGGATAACCCATCTACTTTGGTATTCTCTTCTCTAGGTATTTGTAATACCTCAAAAACATGAAACTTGCTCCTTAAGTTGTTTACTCTCTCCAGGCAGGCGATCATCCTCTCATCAACTCTAGTTTTTGGACTTATCATTTCGGTTATTTAGGGCTACTGGCCTTAAGTACCTCAGAACGCTCAAATCATGTTTCATCACTCTAAAAGAATCATCTCATGCAATATTAAAAATTCATAATCTTTTCAGAAATAAAACTTCATAGCCTCGAACAAACAAATCAATTCAACTTCCACTCTAAAAATCAAAATATAGTGGATCATGCTCTCTCAAATAATCTCTTCAAATGAAAATTACAATGAATATTCAATTCTCAACGTTTTGTCATGAATAAGTATTTCTAGTACATGCAGGCTTCAAGGTTCTTTTTTTTTTTTTTTGATGGAAGTTAAATACCCATCCCTTTTTTTCCCCTCCCCATGACTCGAACTCAGGACCTAAGGCCTAGGTAGTGGTGCTCTAACCACTTGAGCTATCCCACTTTGTCAGGCTTCAAGGTTCTAAATGAGGACATAACTCAAGACATATAATTATTTAAAGATAAAAAAGTAAGAAGTAACACTTTTCATTTTTTTATCTCAAGGACCTGTATAGGCTCAATCTATAATCTAAAATCATATCTAAAGTATATATAGAAACATGTCAATCATACACAATTCGAAAATAGTTATGTTAGCCTTCGCTTCCAGAACCATAGTCATCATCAATTCTCCCACATAAAGTAGTCACAGAACTCAACATATGAATTACCTATTCATGCTTCTAAGATTTCAAGCAATTCTCAATTCCAATATCATTTCTAAAGTATCTCATAAATCAATCATGTAAGGTCAGGAGGACTATGCTTAATTCAATGGAAAAAAGTAGCCTCAAATCATATATGTCAATCTCCTAAAGACATGCTCATAGTAATATCAAATTAATACAAAAGATATACTCCCTCCGTCCAAATTATTATGCCCACTTCTCCGGGCACGGATTTTAATGAATATTGATTAGTTTATTCATAAAGTAGATAAGTTGAGGGTATGATAGGGTATTGTGGGGTCCATTTGTAAATAAATGATTGTTTATGAATAAAGTGAATGGCAAAATGGGTAAATAAGTTATGGTAGAAGGGTGGAGATAAAGTAGTATGAATAGTATTGTTTCCAAAAAGGGTATGGGCATAATAAAATTGGACAACCAAAAAAGGAAAGTGGGGATAATGAAATTGGACGGAGTGAGTAATATTTTAGGCTTTATCAAACACTTGTACTAACCAGTGGTACCAATGTACTCATCGTATCTCAGCTAGCCCTCACGGACCTGGACCCTTAGGTCTTCGTCAGCCCTCGGGGCCTTGAATACTCCATCTTGAACTCCCCGATCTGGACCCTTAGGTCCTGGCCAATTGGTGCTCATATCTCGGCTAGCCCTCGGGGCCCTGAATACTCCGCCTCATAACCTTCGTTGCTCGTGGAGGGGGCACAGGGGCCGGTATCCCCTGAACCGCTATCACTCTTTCCATTGCTCGAGTTAATAAAACATTTGATTGCTTAATAGTCATTACCAGCAATTCTGAACCTACAGCTGCTGGAGGTATCTCCTTGCAAGGTCCACTCCCGAGGGCTCCAGACATGTCAACAACATCACCCCCCGTAGGGATAGGGGTGTCTAGAGTCTCTTTCATCAGATTCTGAACCTCTACACGTGTAGGGGGCGTACTTGCCCATGAAGGAACGAATGCAGGCCATTTTCCCGAACTTCCAACCAAGTTCTTCGAAGGGGGAGGAAGGAAAATAGGTAGTGGAGTTCCTCCTCCCACTGGAGTTCCAAATTCAAGTCGTATAGGGGAGGAAAATATATCATTTCCATCTTTAGTAATTCGTCTACCAACCTCACGTTCACCTCCAATAGTTAAGGGATAAGTCTCACGTCTTACATTTATTTTCCCACAAACGGCGTCAGTTGTTGCATCAAAAAATGGCGGTTTGTGATAACGGATCCAACAGGTTGGATTATAGCCTTCAAGCTCGGATTGCAACTCTTGGATGATGCTTTGTGTAAATAAATCCCTCCAAAGCTCCCGTAGACCTGCAAAAACCAGCCGAAGGGGATTCCGGCGTGGAATCTCCGACGCTCAAGTCAGATATCACTCTCGGGAGAATCAGGGTGGAGCTACCCAAATCAAGGGGAAGCTCTCGCTAGAATAATGTATTTTCAAGAGTATTTCGTGTTATAAGCAATGTAAATGAGTAAACTCAAGTATGTAAGTGTGTAGAATGATAATTGTGATCGTTGTCTTAATTGTATGGTAAATGAGCATAATTAGACTTCTAAAATCGTACCTTGGGGAAAATTTCCCCTATTTCCTCAACTGCCTAGCCCTAGACTCGGTCTAAGGCCCATTATCTCCCTCCACACCTTCAGCCCTAGATTCACGGAGTTAGCTCTGTCTCTCCAGCCCTAACTTTCCTCCGAATTCGGGGCTTACTCCTCTTGACCGAACCTTAATCCACGTAGCCCTGGGTTGGGCTAATGATATGGACCGAGGGTTAGACCCATCTTTCCATTTATTTCTCAAGGGCCTGGGCCACATCTTTTTACTATTATCAAGATGGGCCACTTCATGGATCTGTTCTTATTACAAGTGGGCTCCTAAGAGGCCCATTGGACTATTTACAAAACATATAATCAAGGGTGTATTAATCATCTCATAAAATGAATATAAATACTTGGTGAGGATAACTCATCGTTTATCCACGTGTCGTCACCTCATAAGACGACATATTTTGGCCGCATTAGTGACTATATCTTGTGCATTCTCTCCTCCCTATTATGAAACTTTTTTCTCACGGATTGTATTTGGTGTTATTTGGATCTTAATGCTTAGAGAAGCTTTACTCTTTATTGTCTCTGTTTTTCTTGTCACAAGAATATTTAATGTGTAGTATTTATCTTGTATTGAGAATGAAAATCTAAACGTAACTACCGATAAAAGGTACATTCGTTCTTATCACTTTCATGATTTAAAGGGATAGCGATGCCGATTTGATCTATTTTGAATTGAAAATGTTGAGTTTACAATTATATTAAGCCAAGGTCTTGTATAGTTGTATAGACTCGATTCCTTATAACTGAAAAGTGCAACACATTTTTTATTAAAAAGTGTAAGTCACTATAATTGAAAAGTGCAACACAGTTTTTAATGAAAAATGTAAGTCATTATAACTAAAAAGTGTAACACAATATTATTGAAAAATGCAACACATTTTTATTAAAAGGTGTAAGTCACTATAATTGAAAAGTGCAACACAATTTTTAATAAAAAGTGTAAGTCATTATAACTAAAAGGTGCAACACAATATTATGAAAAATGCACGTCTATATAACTAAAAGGTGCAATATAACATTATTATAACGTCAATATAACTGAAAAAAATATTTTAAAAAGTGTAAGTTACATATTAAAAAGTGTAACACCAAAAGAAAATATATATATTACCAAAAAAAAAGAAAGTAAAGTCAACTGTCAATGATTGACCGTTAACTTGATCAACCAAATTTTTTATATAGACTCAATTCCATAGAAAACATACTCTTATATATTTTTTTAAAATCCTTTCTCAAACCTCTCATATGCCCATAAGGGTAAAATCCCAAATTAATAAGTAGATGAATATAAATAATTGGTAAATTCTTGTACGCAGAAGCTACATATCATGTAATTTATAATATCACACTATTTATTGATTGGTACTATTATGTCTATAAATTAATATTACAATATTCTTTTCACACAATTTATTTTATAAGCTTAGTAATATTATAAGAGAATTAATAATAAATAAATTGATATCACACTTCCCTACAAATTCAAACTTTTAGATGAAATGAAATTATTTCATAGTATCAGAACAACTTCACTCTTATTAAATTATTCGTTGAATCTCTTCCCTAGAGGGTTGAGACGATACTTTGTCCCACGAGCGAGGAAGTAAATTGATTTCACACCATTATACAAGTTTTGACTTTAAGATGAGATAATGTCATTTTTTTCATAATATTAGAGTCATGACTCACGTCCACATCCTGAGTTCAAATCCCGTCAATAACAACTCAACCGATATTAAATTAAAAACTTAGGTAGTATTTGGTTAGAGATCGTGGTGGATTGGATTGAGATTTAGATTGAAAAAAATGGATTGGAGTAATTTATGAATAGTAATTATGTTTAAATTGTATTTTAATAAAGATTGTGAAGTAGAGGTGAATGTAGTTTTATGTCAAATCGAAAGTGATTTGATGGAAGTTAAATACCCATCCCTTTTTTCCCCTCCCCATGAAGTCAAATCGAAAGTGATGTTGTAATATTTTATCAGTGGATAGAAAAATAATACGAGAGATAATGAGATTTAAAAAATGGTGATGTAATTGTATAAAAATAAATGTGTAGATGTATTATAGATTATAGAGATGAATCCAAACTCCGAATTGATTAATCTCAAATCAAACATGACCTCAATGAGTCTCCTCTCCAAAATATATACAAGAGGAGGGGAGATGTAAAGGAATTAATAATAAATGGATTGTTTTTTTTTTTTTTTTTGAAGGACTGCGGTGCGTCCTCTACGCACCTTAAATGAGGTGTATAAATGGATTGTTTTAGAACCGAACCCACTTGCTTTTTTTGACGAATTTTCGACAAAATAAGATAAATCAATTGATATCATATTTAAAATCTAAAAGCATATGTACATGTTAGATTTGTTTCGGTATGAAATTTAAATATTTTTGACAATCCAATTGATCGAAAATCAGTTCAAAGGATTAACAAAATTATAATTTTTGAAAGGTGCCCTCGTTTCTCCACTTTTTTTTACCGAGAATAACAATGTCGGATTGATCCTTAAAAAGAAACCCATTGACGGAGGTACTAACGGAACGGGTTATCTAAGAGTTTGGGATCCCACCAACTATTAAAAAATGGACAACTTGAAGAAGGGCAAATGTATAATTTAAATGTACCTAGCTTATCCTATTCACATTCAACCAACCAAAAACTATTTAAAATAAATAAAAAGATGGAGTATTGTATGATACGACTCTTACAATATTTAGTCATATTTGTGTGTAAAACATAATTGGGTAGGGGCTCAATAAGTCCATGGATTATAATAATACTCACCCCTTTTAAATTCATTATGTTAATTTTTCTAAATACAAATTTTAATAAATATTTATTAATTTATGTGTATAGTTGATTGATTGAAAGTGTTATAGGCACTTATATATAAAATAATTGTTTATGATGAGTGACATTTAGAAGATGATGGTAAATTAGTGTGAATAATATTATTTTTTAAAAAAGAATAAAAATAATGAAATTAAACAACTAAATAAAATAAAATGAAATTGAACAAAGAGAGTATAATAAATGAAAACAAGTACTGTATATGAAGGCTCTATATAAAACTTACGTTGATATTTTAGTCAAATATAATTGGATAGAAGCTCTATAACCCATGAATTATAATAATAATAAAATGAGGAGGATAGTTTCATAATTAAAAAATGACTAAAAAAAACACAATATCTTTTCACATTAAACTTTAGATAGATGCAAAAATATCTAAGTTAGCAATTGACTATGTTGTAGTACTAAATCTGGTCTCCCTTGTCGGTACTACCCCACCACTTATGTTAAAAACGACTTTCAAAGCATACTTTATACAATAACTTTTACACTATATATAATAAATATTTTTCTTACAATTTTATACAAAATATTTTTGAACTGACAAACTAAGTCAATTAACTACTTTATAAACTTAATATGTGTGTCCAAAGTTATATGTGAGATGTAAGAGGTGCATTTGAGAATAAATAAAACATGGCATTGTCAGTCAGGCAGGCTCCATGAGTTTATAAATCAAGCCTGAGTGAGTCCCCTATAGTTGCAGAGAGAGAAAATGCTCACAGCACAGGCGAGGCCCACATATCTGCGGCGGCCGGAGGTCATCTCCGGTGGCTTCAAACAGCCAATATTGGCCGGAAAGTTTCGGGCAAGGAGGATCAGGGCAGTGATCAGCAGTAGTGGAGATAGCAAAAGTGGGGTGGAAACAGCAGAAAAGATAAC
Organism: Galeopsis tetrahit; assembly: GCA_963675135.1. Taxonomy (NCBI): domain Eukaryota; kingdom Viridiplantae; phylum Streptophyta; class Magnoliopsida; order Lamiales; family Lamiaceae; genus Galeopsis; species Galeopsis tetrahit. Next base: position 35,786,939 of record OY776127.1, read on the forward strand.
AGCAGTGGACAGCAATCTTGATTCAAGTGGCCAGTCAAGAAGTAGAAATGTGAGAGCAGTGATTACGATTAGGAAGAAAATGAAGGAAAAGTTGAGTGACAAAATTGAGGATCAATGGGAATCTTTAATCAATGGCATCGGCAGAGGAATCTTGATTCAACTCGTCAGTCAAGATATTCATCCTGGTATAATATATCTTGCATTCTTTAATTTTGTTTGTTACTAAGGATGTATTACAGATTACATTCTTTTTTCCCTTTCCTTTCCTTTCCTTTCCATTACATGTTTTTTTTTTTTTTTTTAAAAAAAAGAATTCTTGAGTTGTATTTGTTTGTCCATATATATGTGTTTAAAGAGGGACAAATTTTGATATGGAGCTCATTAATCACTCCTCCCTTTGCTTTTTTCCGCAGAGATAGTATAAAATGTGTAGTTGACCTAGAGATAGTAGATTTTGTTATGGTGGGACTAATACAATTTTTTTTCTTATGTAAAGGATGTTAGTTTCTTATGTAAAGGATGTTAGTTTGGGGTTTAAGTGATGAGTTTCTTCTTCTCAGGAAAGAGTGCAGAGTCTTTTGTCCGGGGCTGGTTGCCCAAACAGTCCAACGATCCTTATGTAGTGGAATACGGTGCTGATTTCGTAGTGCCACGAGACTTTGGACAGCCCGGAGCAATTGTCATTACCAATTTCCACGACAAAGAGTTCTTCTTGTTGGAGATTGTAGTCCACGGAGTTAGCAACGGACCCGTATTCTTTCGAGCAGATACATGGATTCATTCAAGAAAAGACAACCCCCAAAGTAGAAGAATCATATTCAAAAACCAGGTACAGTTCAATTTGTGTACACCAGTTGCACAGCACACAAGTAATATGTTTCAATGATAATACTATTCAGTGAAAGTATTAGCATTGGTTGGTACATGTTCATTTCTCAATATGTTTCTTCTTATATATAGGCATGTCTTCCGTCTCAAACCCCAGAGGGGATTAAGGATCTTCGAGACCAAGACTTGCAGAGCCTTCGTGGGAACGGGAAAGGAGAGAGAAAGCTGCACGAGAGAGTATACGATTATGATATCTACAATGATTTGGGTAATTCTGATAAGAGTGAGGATCTAGTGAGGCCAGTGTTGGGCACGGACGAGCGACCTTATCCTAGGCGTTGTCGAACTGGTAGACCACCAATGAAATCAGGTACAAAATTCATTATTACGTGGCGCAAAGTTATGTCCAACAAGTCGTTTCACTTTCGTCTTAAACTTTGATCAGACCCCAATACTGAGACCAGAATCGAGAAGCCTCATCCAGTTTATGTTCCTCGGGATGAAACGTTTGAGGAGATCAAGCAGAGGACGTTTTCAGCTGGAAGGATGAAGGCTCTATTCCACAACCTCATACCTTTGATTGCTTCCACATTAGCCAGTACAGACATTCCCTTTACAAACTTCTCAGACATAGATAAGTTGTACAACGAGGATTTTTTGTTGAACGACCAAGACCAGAAACAAGTCAAGAAGCGCCTGGCAGTAGCCAAAGCCATGAATCAAATAATTAATGTTGGTGACAAGTTGTTCAAGTATGATGTACCAGCCATTATTAGAAGTAAGCACTCTCTTTTCTCCTTCTCTATTGCACAAATTCAAAACTACTTATATATGATCAATGTTCTTCATTAGGTGACAGATTTGCATGGCTAAGGGATAATGAGTTTGCTCGTCAGACTTTGGCCGGGGTAAACCCTGTCAATATCGAGCTATTAAAGGTAGAAAAATATGTTTACAGGCTCGTAAACTACAAACATTAGTTTATTAATGGAGATCCACTAAATAATCTCAGGAACTTCCCATTACAAGTAAACTAGATCCTGAAATCTATGGAGCTCCAGAATCTGCAATCACTAAGGCATTGATAGCAAAAGAGCTTAATGGGATCAGTGTCGAAGAGGCAATCAGAGACAAGAAGCTCTTCATACTCGATTATCATGACATGCTTTTGCCATTCATTGACAAGATGAATGCCTTACCTGATAGAAAAGCTTATGCTTCCAGAACCGTATTCTACTATGCTGATACCGGTCTTCTTAGACCAATTGTCATCGAACTTTCACTTCCTCCAACTCCTTCCTCTCCAGGAAACAAGCGCATTTTTACGCATGGCCACGATGCTACCACTCATTGGATATGGAAACTGGCTAAGGCTCACGTTTCCTCCAACGATGCAGGAGTTCACCAACTTGTCAACCACTGGTATGTATGGCTACAAATCATCCTTACATAAATCTCTGAATATCAAATATTAGTAACTAGTTACCCACGTTTTGAAAATCGTCTTGTAACATGCAATTGCTGGACGACATTTTAGTCTGATTAAAACATCTAGTTTCACATGGGCAAGTCAAACTAATAAACCGGACGATTCACCTCTTACAACCACTCGTCAAACTAAAATGTCCAACAGGACTGTTTTGTAGCAGTGAAAGTCAGCAAGACTAAAATACTACTCCCTCCGTCCACATAAGTGTGTGATTGTTTCCTTTTTTTAGAAAATATTCCCACCACACTTACTTTATCTCCTCTCTATTTTATATCATTTCGCAAAAGAGCTAGGATCCAACTACTTGTTTAAAGTAAGACATGACATTTTCAGGTTGAAGACTCATGCGAGTATGGAACCTTATATAATTGCGACACATAGGCAGCTAAGCTCGATGCACCCAGTGTACAAGCTACTGCACCCTCACATGCGCTACACTATGGAAATAAATGCCCTTGCAAGGCAAAATTTGATAAGTGGGGGTGGAGTTATTGAGGCTTGTTTCAGCCCTGGAAAATATGCCATGGAGATCAGTTCTGCAGCCTATAAGAGCTCGTGGCGCTTCGACATGGAAGCACTACCACAAGATTTACTGCGAAGGTAAATATTTACCCACATTACTCTCACACAAGATGCTACTTCATCTGTTATTTGCTTTAACGACTAAATTGTAAAATATATATATGTGCAGGGGTATGGGTGTCGAAGATCCAACGGTACCCGGAGGTATTAAACTTGTGATTGAAGATTACCCATATGCAGCAGATGGACTTCTCATATGGTCTGCTATAAAGGAACTGGTAGAATCCTACGTTGAGCATTATTATTCAGATCCCGATTCCATCTCATCAGACGTGGAACTTCAGGCCTGGTGGAAGGAGATAAAAAACGAGGGACACTACAATAAAAGAAACGAGACGTGGTGGCCTAACCTCACCACCCAAGACGACTTATCAGGCATACTTACAACGATGATCTGGACTGCTTCTAGCCAACATGCAGCCATAAACTTTGGACAGTATCCATTTGGGGGGTACGTACCTAACCGCCCTACGCTCATGCGAAAACTAATCCCTCAAAAAGGTGAACCTGAATACGTGAAGTTCCTTCAGAACCCTGAGTATACTTTCTTGACGTCTTTGCCCACGCAACTCCAGGCCACAAAGGTAATGGCTGTACAAGACACGTTATCGACGCACTCTGCTGATGAAGAGTATCTGAATCAATTGCATGAGATTCAGAGGCCTTCGTTCAATGATCCTCAAGTTCAAAACTTGTTTGAAATATTCTCTGTCAAGTTAGAGGAGATAGAACGGATAATCAATCAGAGAAATAAGAATACAGAGCTCAAGAACAGAAGTGGTGCCGGTGTCCCTCCGTATGAATTGTTGTTGCCCTCTTCTCCTCCTGGTGTTACCGGCCGTGGTATTCCCAACAGTATTTCCATTTGATAATGCTATTTGTATACATACTTGTAACTTTTATTAATCTTTGAGACTGCAGAAAAGTTGATAAAAAACCAATGTATTGCATCTGTTTTATGATGATAAGACAGACAACAAATGCTTAACACTATTACAGTATATTACAACTTGGAGGCAATGCTTGATGCAAGCTTGATTAGTTCCTTTCTAAGAACCTTGCCTGTGGCATTCCTGGGTATAGAATCAATGAACAACACCCGCCTTATTTTCTTGTATGGCGCCACCTACAATCAAAACATATAGTAGTATATATTATTGTGAGTAATCACATAATGATTATGCTTAAACTTCAAGTGAATGTTTCATTTACCTGTTGTGCCACAAAATCTTTAATCTCCGACTCAATTAGCGTGGTTCCTGCTTTTCTAACTACAAAGGCTACGGGTACTTGACCTGCATCCTCATCAGGATACCTGCAAGATGTATCAGTTGAACCGTGTAACTCAAAGTGTATTTTTAAGTTTTACTAAAATGTATTAATTGTGGATCAGTTAGAATAAAAGAGATGAAGTTGAGCTTACGGAATCACAGCTGCATCAGCAATAGCTTGATGTGATAGCAACACATTTTCCAGCTCCGCAGGAGCCACCTGATATTGTTATTGTTATGCTAAAAAAATCTGGTTTTATAAAATCACTACTACAATACTTGTAAATTTACTGTCACACTTTTCAGTCACATCATTCAATTATTACAATCACATTCTCAACAATAGGATATTATAATACAATATCATTCACTTTTACATTGATTTGACATAGAGTTGAATAAATTTCACCTTACTATTTATCGAGATTTTAAAACTTCCTGATTTTCAAAAATCAGTTTTTAAAAGTCACTTCAAACTCAAAACAAATATCACCTATGTGTACAAACAAAATCTTGATAAATAGTAACGATATGTGTTTGTTTTGAAATATAAATAGCATAAGTTCTAATTTTACATCAAATAGATGTGCTAGAGTGTGTGATGTTTAATGTGTTTTATTGGAAGTTGTAAAAGTGAAAATAAAATGTGCGAAAAGTGATAGGGATTTATATTTCAAATAAAATAAAGCGTAGCATGTGGATATAACTAACCTGGTAGCCTTTGTATTTGATCAATTCCTTCATTCTCTCAACATAAAACAAGAGCCCCTTGTTGTTGAAATAACAAATATCACCAGTTCTCAACCATCCCTCTGAATCAACCATTGCTGCTGTTGCTTCTTTATCACCTACATAACCTGCACTACTTTTTCATCTTAACCAACATATCTACCCATAGTTTTCATGAAGAGAGAGAGGTGAAATTTGCCTTTCATGACGGTTGGCCCTCTAATCCAAAGTTCTCCTGGCTTTGAAGGAGGCAAATTTTCACCGGTGATGGGATCAACAATCTTGGCTTGGCAATTAGAAACCAGACGCCCATTTGCACGTGCATCTGGACTTTCATCCGTTGCTATTGTACGAGTGATTCCTGCTGTTGTTTCAGTTAGCCCATATGCCTGAAATATAATCAACATCAATTGTCAGCTATCAGCTGCCTGAAATAACACTACATATTTTGGACAAGTGTTGGAAACCAAATCCAACAAAGGAGTTTGTGAAGGTTGTCATGATAGCATCTCTATTTTTCCATGTTTAATTACTATTCTGATTTCATTGGGGTACTTTGATGGGTGAAAAGCAATGCATAAGAAAAGGCTGGCATGGCCCCTATAGATATCACTGTTATAATAGATGCAAGAAAGATAAATAAATTATTAAATAGAAATATAAGTATTACGTGGTTCACTGAGTTTGTACTATTCAGATGAGTGCAACAATACAAAAAATTATCCTAGGTTAATACTAGGGAATATGGATACAAGACATTTCAACAATTACTCACAGAGTCACATTCATGTTCAAGTCATCCAATAATTAAAAAAAAACACTTACACATGTGATGAATAATAAAAGGAAAATAAAAATCCAAATTAAAATATATATATATATATATATATATATATATATATATATCACAAAATGATCCATCTAAAGTCCAAACTGGTATAAGAAGTCTCAATTAAATATTTAATTACATTGCAGTTGAAGGGTTTTTTATGTCGTTAATTTCAAAAGTCCAAATTAGATATTCAATGTTATACTCTTAAAAAAAATTATTCTCTTTTTTTTTTTTAACCAGAGGAATTAGCTTTCTTAGAGGCTAGCACGACCACATTAATTGGTGGGCCTATCCAAACAAAATTGTTATCGAATTGACAGACTTCCTTAGCTAAGTTATGTGACACTAAATTAACATCTCTTCTATTAAAAATAACTAGAACGTTCTTAAATTGACTCAACAAATCTTTGCAAGCTCTAATAAATCCCCAAATATAGAACTTAAAGTCCTCCACCGCGACCTCCACTCTACATCTAAAAAGTTATTCTCTTAGATTCATTTTTTTCACACTTTCTCTATATTCCATTATAATTTTTCTACTTCATTTTTTTTTTTCAAAAAGTCCACTAACTTTTACACCTTTAAAATAAAAATCTCTATTATAAATTAAAAAATCACAATGTCCAAAATTTTAGTCTCATACATACATACATACAAATCAATTTATATTTTTACTTTATACATATTATATTTATTACTCCATTTAATGGCTTGTTACGTTTGATGTAAATAATAGGGTTGTTAATGAGTAGTTGTCCACAAACCTGCAACAGGGATATATTGGGAAACCTGTGCTTAAACCTCTCAATCGCTGAATTCGCCACGGGAGCGCCGCCGCACAGCACCGTCTCCAAAGTCCTTAAATCATACTTCTCCGATGAAGCGGTCTTCACCATCGCCATCACCAAGGGCGGCGCCGTCGCCAGTTGCGTCACCTTGAAGTCGTCAACAATTCCCAAAATGGCCTCCAAACTCCTCCGCCCAGGGCCAGACACCACCACCACGCTTCCTCCCATGGCTATCTCCTTAATGGACACCACCAAACCGTACACGTGAAATAACGGAACCGTACAGAGCGTAACCGTAGGTGACGATCGAACTGGACGAACCGCATGGGCTGAAGCGACCGCCGCGATGAAGTTTCGATGCGTCAGTTCCACGCCCTTGAACTTCCCCGTCGTACCGGAGGAGTAGAGGATCGCCGCGGTGTCGTTTTGGGAAACCTCGACTCGGTGGAACTCGGCGCAGGGGAGGAGGAGCGATTCGAAGTCGGGCGAGTCGAGGAGGATTGTGCCCTCGCGCAGGGGCGGCACTTTGGGGGCGGAATCGGAGGTGGCGAAAGCGATTACGGGGTGGCAGAGGCGGATTTGTTGGGAAATTTCGGAATTGGAGGAGAGGGGATTGGAAGGAGAGAGAATGGCCCGAGGGAGAGTAAGGAGAGGTAGAGAATGGGGATGTGAATGGAGTTGGGGGAGATAATGAAAGCGACGTCGTTTTTGGAGATGTGATATTTGCGATGCAAGTTAGAGGCTAGGGCTCGGACGACGTGGGGGATATCGGAGAGTGGAATGCGGCGGCGAGTGGCGGCGTCGATGAGTGAGGCAGCGGGGGGAGAGTGGTGGGAGATTATGAGAGAGAAAACGTAATCGGGTAGAGAGGTGGAATTAGGGGAAAAGGAAATGGATGGGCGAAGGCTGTAGAAGATTTTGGTTTGGGGAGAGAAACCAGTGTTTGGATCAATTGCCGCTGCCGCCATTGTTACAGTGTTGCAGGAGGCTAATATTAGGCTGCAGGCAGGCAGCTGTTAAATTAATATATATATATATGCATATGAATCTAATGAACCACTTTTGTCTCGCAGTGGTGGTGGCCCTGAGAGTGGGTCTGAGGTGCGACCTCCCCCAATTTTTTGGGGTCTACTTTTATATTTTATATATATATATATATATATAATTAACAATTTTCTAAAAAAAAATTAAAAGGTAAAAAAAAAAATTAATCTACTATTGAACCGTGGGCATGATCATCTACTAATATTTGTGGTGAAAATTAATTGTAGGGAACTTTCTAAAATTATCAATATTTCAAGAAACTTCTTTTTCTTTTTTTTTTTTTTTTTCTATTCTAGATATTTTTTTCTTCGTACATACTCAACATCATTATATTTGTGGGTTTTGTATTTCTTCAACACACATGGTTTGGGGATTTAGGGTTTAGGAATTAAAATAGGGGAAATGATATAAAAAAAAAAAAAAATTAGTGTCAAGTGACCAATTTTGATAGTGATTAAATGTGGATGACTAAATCTGAAAAGTGGGAAAGTTTAGTAACTAAAAGTGATATTTTCCCAACAAATTAATTATGAAGATATTGATGAATTTGCTTCTCAAAATGCTTTTAAATGATTTATTTGTAAATGTTCATTCATTTTTAATATGTGCATACATATTTCACTTATTTTATTTTATTTGATGTTGTTAGAGAAGGGGCCATTTTTTTTGTTCGACCCTAGGCCTACAAAATCTCAGGACCGGCTCTGTTGTCTCGTACCAAAAACAAGGCTCCTTTATTGGAGTAGTATCTCATTTGAACTACTTAAAAATTAGAGATTAAAGTTTTTTTTGGACAAATTTTGAATTTGGTCCTAATGGAATACACATTTTGATTAAATTTAGTCCAATTATCTACTATTGCAGGTAAATTAACCGATCAAATTCATTTTTTTCTGCATTTTTCTGCACATGAGCAAATTCACGGTTATTCACGGTTGATTTGAATTACACACGAGCTAAGAATTTGACCGGTTCATTTATCTGAAATGGTAGTAATTGGGCTGAATTCAAAATTTAGGTCAACTTATGAGATCAAAATCAAAATGTGTATTTTATTAGGACCAAATTCAAAATTAGTAAAAGACTAAAAAAAACTTTAATCCCTAAAAATAAAGTGACAGTTGTATTATTTTATTATTAATGTATTATATGAATATTTGGATGCAGAGGGATTGGATGAGAACAATTCCAAACCAAACACCAACTCAAGGGTTAATTTGCCATCCCATCTTTCTAATTTCTCCTTTGATTTGTTAGAGGAGAGGAGACGTGTATCTCTAATTCTCCACAAAATCCTCATGTGTTGAGAAGATCGTTTGTCAAACACGCTCACAATATGAAGGATAATTTAGGTATGTCAGAGTCGTACTACGACGTGGCATATTCAATAAGAGAAGGAAATGTCATTTATACCCCTCATGTAGAAAGGTATAAATGTTACCCCATTATTTTAAATAAAAAGTTCCAATGCCTATACTTTTCTTGTCCTTCACTTTGGAGTAGTAATGTTTATTTCTCTCTTAAAGCAATCCAATTGACGTCGGAGATTGTCGTCTGATCCTTCTCTAACCCGATTTTCATGCAGATCATCCAGTTCCAATGTCGTGTCAGTACATTTCATCCCATTGAAGAATGTTGCAGAGGTTTAATTAGAAAACTATTTATCCTTTGGTCATTTGATTATTTGTTCACTTAATCCACCCACATCAAATCACACTGTCTTTGGATAATCATAAGCAGGCGCGAGATTTTCCATACTCAAATGAATTTTTCATAAGCTATGAAAATGCGGTTCGATTCTTCTGTTTCACTTTTCGTGTTTCATTAGTGTTCCACCTTGCTGGATATTTAACACGTGTCGCCCAATATTATATGACATTGAGTATTTTTAATATGACACGTGTCAATCATCCATATAGTGGAACAAAATGTGAAACATGAAAAAAGAAATAGGCGATTTCAATCCATGAAAATGTGGTTTGGTTCTATGATATGGAGATAAATTAATATTGCATAGGAGTCTTTGAAATTTTAAAATCATTAGGAAATATACATTCATGAAATTATATTGCTTATTGGAAATTAAAGTTGTGATATTGTTACACAATCCCCTTAAAAAAAATTGTTACACGAGGCGAAGGCTAAAATTTTGGTTTTGGAAGAGAAACCACTGTCGAGTCTCCCATTTTTTTCCTATTTGTTTTTAGAGAATGACTTATATGAAATATTTTACGCTAAATTAGGCAACTTAAAAGGAAAGATTAGCCCTTCCTAAAATATGTTGACAGCCCGAGCATCTTCCTTCAATAAAATACTATTAGGTTTTACTTTCAGCTCTAACTTCCTCCAAAAATCGCACAAACGGCTGTAGCCAATTAAAAAAATCGCGACGAACAAATCGACCACGACGGCGCTGAATAAATCCGGCTACGAACGCAACAAAACGAAGAAACTCTACTAAATCGGAGAAAAATTTACTGACTCGAAAGAAAAACTATGGAAAATTTCGAAGGTAATCAAATTGCAGAAACAAATTCTCCTAATTTAGAAAGAACGGGTAAACAAAACTATCCATATTTCTATAATGATCATACACAAAAAAAAAAAAAAAAAAAAAGAGCAAAAAATTATGTTATGTATACAAACACCACATAAAAACAGATTATTAAAATAAAACATATGACTACATGATAAAGTGTTTGTTACTATACTATTGATTGTTTGTTACTGAATATATGTTGAATGAAATATATTATTTCATGAACAATTGTGTGTTACTATACAATAGATTTAGTGTTACTGTATATTTTAAAAAATAATTATATTACAACATAAGAAATCTTATGTTACTACGTCATTAAAAGTGTGTTACCGTATGAATAGAAATATATTAACTACAATAATAGAAAATTCAAGTACAAATAGTGTAGAGATGGATGTAGCATATTCTGATTTAAAATGCATCGTTGAAGAACAAGGATTGATAGAAAATTATGGTGATAAAGAAATTAAGGAAAATAACTTTGATGAATTCAGTGGCTCATTAATTAGAATGCAAAGAAAGACAATAGATGAAATGTATGAACTATACCGTATGCATACATACATTGAATTTAGTATTCGTAAAGCAACAAGAATATTCTCTAGAGATGGCAAGAATACATTAATATCTAAGCTTTTTGTATGCTCTTGCAACGTTCTGAAAAAAGAAAAATGATGAAAAAAAAAGGAAAAGAGCACCATGTGGAATAAGAAGGACTGATTACAAAGCACAGATGAGAGTGAAAATTATTGATGGTGAGCAATATGAAGTGGTGAAACACATAATGAAACACAACCATCAATTGACAAGAACATAATGGAGTCATTTTCATCGTTCAGAAAGAGCAATAAAAGAGGGAAAAACAATTGCTATAGAGAACATGATTTCTTCTGGTACAGTATAAGACCATTAGATTCTTATAGGTATCTAACATTCAATGCAGGAAGAGGTGAGCAGGTTGGCCATACAATGAAGGAACACCTAAACTTTGTAAATCGGATAAACATGAAGAAAATTGAAGGTGGTGATACAAAAACATTCATGGAAAAAATACAGAATCAAGCAGATGAAGATGATAAATTCTTCTATAAGGTCCACGTGGATGATGATGGTAGAATGAAAGATGTCTTTTAGAGAGATTCTGTGATGATGGGGGATTTTGGAATATATAGGGATATAGTGGTGTTTGATACAACATACTAGACAAACAAATAATTTTTGAAGTGTGCACCATTCGTTGGAATAAATAATCACTGGACAAATGTAATGTTCGGATGTGCATTATTATCTGATGAAAAAATAGAGTCATTCGAGTGAGTTTTCAGAGTGTTCAAAAAATTAACGAGAGAAAAATGTCTAGTAACTATTTTCACTGACAAAGTATTGGAAGGGGGGAAGTGATTGCTGCCACTGGGATGGCATCACTTGCGATCACTTCACCAGCCATGTTATTGCCCTCGATCTTAGCAGTAGTCGTCTCTCCGGAGAGCTCAACTCGAAAAGCAGACTCTTCCATCTTACTCGCCTTCGGAGGCTCAACCTTCCTTTCAACAATTTCTGTGGTTCTACGATTCCTTCCGAATTTGCGCGGCTCAGTGCTCTCACACACCTCAACCTTTCCTATACCACCTTTGCAGGAGAAATCCCGATGGAATTCTATCACCTCTCCAATCTGGTTTCTCTTGATCTCTCGTCCGGGGTTATTACTTGTGATTATGATGGTTTTTGCGACAGAATCAGGTGTGATGTCAAGATGTTTCAGAACATGACAAGATTAAGGATGTTGCTGCTCCGAGGTCAAAATTTGAGTAATTTTGAATTGCTGATGCATATGTCATCTTTCTTGATACATTTGGATCTTTCATATACTGAACTAGGGGGCGAGCTTCCAGCGACCATATTTGAGAAACCAAACTTACAAATGCTCACATTAAATGGTAATGATGGCCTTAAAGGCTCACTGCCAAAGACCCTTAATTGGAGCAATGTCCATTCCCTCAAAGAATTGGATCTCGCATGGACGAATATATCCGGCAGACTGCCTGATTCCATTGGTTTTATGACCAGCCTAAACTACATGGATCTCTCTAACTACAAATTCCGGGGGCCGATTCCTGAATCCATTGGCAACATCACAGCCATTTCTTCAATGGACTTGTCATATAACGAGTTCAACGGCAGACTTCCCTCCACAATCTCTAATCTGAGACGTCTTACTCATTTGGATCTCTCACATAATCATCTGGAAGGCCAACTTCCAGATGACCTTTGGGGCTTTCAATATCTCACCGATCTATTACTGTCGGATAACTATTTTGAAGGCCGAATTCCATCCTCAAATGCATTCACAAGTCTCTTTCCTTCAAGAGCAGGCAATGGACTTCAACATCTACGTGATATGGATCTCTCCAACAATTCTTTCCAAGGTACGATACCACCATGGTTGTTTAGTCTACCGTCGTTTTGGGAAACCTCGACTCGGTGGAAATCGGGGCAGTGGAGGAGAAGCGATTCGAAGTCGGGCGAGTCGAGGAGGATTGTGCCCTGGCGCAGGGGCGGCACTTTGGGGGTGGAATCGGAGGTGGCGAAAGCGATTACGGGGCGGCAGAGGTGGATTTGTTGGGAAATCTCGGAATTGGAGGAGAGAGGATTGGAAGGGGAGACGATGGCGCCGAGAGAGAGTAAGGAGAGGTAGAGAATGGGGATGTGAATGGAGTTGGGGGAGATAATGAAAGCGACGTCGTTTTTGGAGATGTGATATTTGCGGTGCAAGTTAGAGGCTAGGGCTCGGACGAGGTGGGGGATATCGGAGAGTGGAATGCGGTGGCGAGTGGCGGCGTCGATGAGGGAGACGACGGGAGAGTGGTGGGAGATGATGAGAGATAAAACGTAATCGGATAGAGAGGTGGAAGGGGGGAAGGAAATGGAGGGGCGAAGGTTGTAGAAGATTTTGGTTTGAGGAGAGAAACCAGTGTTTGGATCAACTATCGCCGCCATTGTTACAGTGTTGTTGCAAGAGGCTAATATTAGGCTGCAGGCAGCTGTTAAATTAATATATATGCTGCCTGCATATGAATATGAATCTAATGAACGACTTTTGTCTCGTAGCAAAAATAAACAAGGCTCCTTTATTGGAGTAGTATCTCATTTGAACTTCTTAAAAATTAGAGATTAAAGTTTTTTTTTAGTCTTTTTGGACTAATTTTGACAATAAAAGGTAGATCACATAAAAGAAAAGAAAACCTAGGACCATAAGCTCACAAGTCGAGCCAGAGGCCGGAGTGCCATTAAAACCTTGCCTAGGAAAACCCTCCTTAGGGATAAAACTCAGGTCAAGGAAAAAGGTACACTCCTCTAAAAGGCAATATCTATAGAAAACAATATGTAAATCATTATGTAGAAATGAGAGTAAAAAGTCTGGGGGTAGCCTCTCCAGACACAATCAAGGCCAGTCTTGGCCACAGCATTCGTCGCCTGGTTGGCCTCTCTGAAGACGTGTGAGTATTTGATGTGCTTGTCATGCGTAAGAGGGTGGATCTGGCTCCAAAGGCCTTGTAGACGCCAAGGAATAGAGGGATCGGTGCTCATAAAAGTGTCAATCGTGAGTGTCGAGTCCGACTCAATCCAAAGGAAGTGCCATCCTTGATCATGTGCATACTTGATGGCCATAAGTACCGCTGCCAACTCAGCCACGACGAAACCCCTGAAGGTCCTGAAGACTGCCCCCGCATGCAGACTACCCGGGGAAGAAGAGGCACTACCGTCCGTGTTAACCTTGTACCAACCTAGATCAGGCGGCAACCAAATCACAGATGAATCGTGTCTCGTTGGCCTGTATCTACTCGAAACACCAAGAGTCCTAGCAATTAGTAGATCCCGAACCGTGTCGTCGGAATATCCCCTAGCTATGTCGTTGGCCTCCCTGATGCCTGAAATGATTTGAGCCATACATCTCCTAATAGAGGGCGAAACTCCATCGAATATCACCCTGTTCCGCAGAGTCCAAACGGCCCAAATAGTAGTGACGAAGCCCGCCCTCCACAACTCCAAAGACTGCGGACCCAATCGAACTCTAGTGGCCTGAAGAAATATGTCTAGGAAGCTGACCCCTATGTGAATCGTGACCCCAAACATGTGAGTCAAGCTGCGTAGAATCTCCAATGTGAACGGACAATGGGCAAGCAGATGGTCCAGCGACTCAGAATCCCTGCGGCATAGCATACAGATTGACGGACCCTGAATCCCAAAAGACGAGAGCCAATCCGCCGTGGGCAGCTTGCCCCAAACCGCTCTCCAAATCGCAGTGGAGGGATGACCTGAGAAAATCATATGCCATGCTGGAGGAGAGTTCACCTGAAAGAGAACCCTCCCAAATACGTTTGTCAAGTCCCCTAAGCACCGTGATCTATAGGATATCCCTTACAATCTCCGTAAATCTCATGATAAAGCACCTCGGGAAATGCCAACAATCATCATAGAAGATATCCCCAACCGTGGAAGTGAGGGTAGAAGCGAACCAGTCAGGCAAACCCATCCTCTCAAAGATAGTATAACCGAGCCAATTGTCGTGCCAAAAGCTGACACGGGATTCACTGTCGATCAGCCACCTCGAACCATCTCTAAGTCTTGTATCATGCGGACGAAGGCTCGGTCCAATAGAAGAGACTCTACCATAAGGTCTCAGCCTGTGCTCTAAATTAAAGTACCTTCGATGCAGGAGCTCCGTATCTTGCGATTTGTTCTGAAGAATATCCCAACTCAACTTACAGAGAAATGAGGCATTCGTTTGTCGGATAGAACGACCCCAAGTCCTCCTTCCCCCAAAGGGGCACAAACCCGCTACCAAGAAACCGAACAAGCCCCATTCTTACGGTTCACATCCCCTTTCCAAAGGAAGTTCCTCATAGCCGACTCCACCTGTCGTAGTAAAGAATTGGGCCATTTGTAGACCATCATCGAATGTACCAAAGAGGCTGTGATGACTGAGTTAATCAGGCAACGACGATCGGCAAGGGACAAAGTGCTACCCTTCCACCTACTAAAGTTTGCTATGACAGAATCTACAACTGGCTGTAAATGCACTTTCCTTGGACTGCCGCGGAAGTTTGGAACCCCCAGGTATGTGAAGGGGAGTGAGCCCTCAGTAATGCCAGTAATCCTGAATGTCCTACGACGCAGCCTCCGGGGTACGGCTCTCCCAAAGAACACCCTAGACTTCGGAGGACTGTAGATTTAACCCGACAGTCGCCCATACCCTTGCAAGATGGAATGCAGGTTCCTGACGTTAGCCTCTGTGGCCCGTAAGAATATCATGATGTCATCCGCGTAGAAGAGGTAGCGAGGAACATTACGAATGGGCTGGAGTCTACCTCTGTTTGTCTCTCAATCGATCCATCTTCCAAGAGCCTATTCCGCGATACAGAACAATAAAGGAGACAAAGGATCACCCTGGAGGACACCCCTCGTACAAGAAAAGTAACCTTTCGGCTCCTCATTAACGAGAATCGAGATTCTAGCTGAGTCTAGAACTCCCCGGACCATAGAAATGAAGTCTGCTCTGAACCCCATCCTAGCCAAAATCGCCTCCAAAAACTGCCAGGAGATCGTGTCGAAGGCCTTAATCATGTCCACCTTCAGCGCCATATACCCACGGATCCTCGGATAGTCCAGTGTATTAATGACATCTGAAGCTAGTGCAATACACGTGTGGATTCGCTTACCTGGAACAAACCCAAACTGATAAGTAGAAACACAACCGCTGATGAAAGTACCCAGTCTCGACGACAAAACCATGGTCATGACTTTGAAGATGAAATTACCCATCACAATCGTTCTGAACTCCTCCACCCTAGTGGCTCCCTCTGTCTTAGGAATCAATGTCATGAAGCACGAATTCAGCCCAGGTGGTAGAAGTCTGATATTGAAATAGTGTCTGACAGCAGCTATCACATCATGATCCACAATGTCCCAACAACTTTGAAAGAAGGATCCCCCAAAACCATCTGGTCCTGGAGCGCTCGAAGCATCCATTCCAAAGACTGCACGCCGAATCTCTTCAATCGAGGGAACACTCAATAACAAATCGTTCTGATCGGTGGTCACCACGGTGTTCATAAAACTATCAAGAATGGAGGCATCAAATGACGCAGACGGATCAACACCAAACAACTGAGAGTAGTAGGAAACCACGTGGGCACTAATGGTGTCCATGTCCGTGGTGAGGTTCCCATCAACAACCATCGAAGCAATACTACCCCTGAAGTTCTTAATACGTTGGGAGATATGGAAGAAGCGAGTGTTCCTATCCCTATCAGTCAGCCACTGCAATCTGTTCCTCTGAGTGTAGAATTCCTATCTGGTAGAGAGAAGTCTGTTCAGATCGATATGAGCCTGAATCTCCTCCACAAAGTTGGCCTCTGAGTCCCCTTCCAACTTGATACGATGCTGAATATCCGCAAGCTGTCGAGTGGCCGTCTCAATCTGAGTAAACACATTCCTGAAGACCGTACTGTTCCAAACCAGTAGAGCAGACTTGAGTCTCTTCAACTTCCACATAATTCGGACCATGGGATTCGAATGATCCAACGCCTGAGCCCAAGAAGTAACGACAATAGTCTTAAAAGAATCGTGCTAGCACCACATACTGAGAAATCTGAATGGACGTCTGACCTGAACCCAATCTGATCTTACTGTAAGAAGCAACAGGTGATGATCTGACATGAGGCGAGGAAGAGCCATAACCTCAACACCATCCCAAAGATCAAAAAATCCCTGATTGGCTAAAACTCAATCCAACCGAGCAGCCGTGTAACCACGAGGACCACTCTGAGTCACCCAGGTGTACTGGGCCCCAGCCGTGTCCAAATCAACTAAGTTTGACTCAATCAAGAACTCCCTGAAGTCCAGAGAGGCTCTAGGGGTGGCCCCTGAATCTCTACTCCGCTCATGTGTTCCTGTCACAACATTAAAATCACCCAAAACACAAAGACACGTGGCAGGAGATGCTAATACATCAGCCCAAAGCAAACGACGAGTAATATATGAATTACTAGCATGCGTAAAACCAAAAGACCAAACACGTGTGGAATCCCTAGTCTCAATCAAGATGACCTGCTCCGACATATGACAGACTCTAAAAGTAAGGACATGCACAGACTTACAAAGAATCCAGATATTAGGTATCAAGTTATCTCTAGAGTTAACATCAAACCCAACTAAATTCAAGGAACGTAAATAATGAAGCGGAAGGCTAGAGAACATAACCTTCGGCTCGTAGATGGCAACCCAATCGGGGTCATGAGTGCGACAAATCTCATACAAAGCAGTCCTCGACTGCTCATTCCCTATCCCGCAAATGTTCCAGGACAAAACAATCATCAGTCCCTATGTAGCGAGCTGTGCATCAGCGGCTGGTCGATATCTTCGTCCGACCAAAGGCCAGTCTGTCGAACTACGGTAGAGATCTCTGTTGGGCCATGATCCTCCTCTTCTACCACAAAATGATCCTTAGATATGGTTCTTAGGTTATCTGGAATGGGGTCCCCACTAAAAGGGCTGAATTGGGCCACAGCACGAGCAAATCGTCCTATACTCATGTTTACCTCAGGAGTATCAATCTCAGCTCTGATTTCTATAAATGGATCGTCACCCGAAGCATCACCCTCCGGCTGAGGGTCTGTATCCACATGTTCCTCAGAAAGGACCTCGTAGGAGTTCCCAATGGTGACTGATAGCTCAATGGTCCGTGCAGGAGTAGTGTCAACAGTAGAGAATGATGGCACAATGGTCCCTGCAGGAGTAGTATCAACAGTAGAGGATGGAACATCAGTGGGTGTGTCCTGGGATCCGGTATCTGTTCTAACCTTACTTCTGCCCCTACGGACTGAAGCTCTCCTCTCTCTACGTCTGACCGTTTTCCGACGGAGAGACAAAGAATGTCCCACAATCTTGCAAGAAGTGCAGAACTCGGGGAGGGACTCGTAGTGGATAGATGCATAGGCACTGTGTCCAGCCCTCTCATAGCGTATACGGTCAGTAGGAGGGGTGTGCATGTACACTTCCACAAGCAATCTGGCATAGTGCCCCAATGTACCTTTCTAGGTGTGCTCATCGATTTTCACCAAGGTGCCAACAGCATAAACTAATGCCTCCAATATTAGGGGGTCCCAATAAACCCTAGGTAGACCCGAGATGCGGATCCAGACATGAGACAAAGATGATCTGTACGTGTTAGGGTCGAAGTCAGGGGTCCATTTGATGAGGTGGATGACCCCTGGCTGCAACTGCCAAGATCTAGTCTTGAAATCCATATCCTTATCCTCTAAAGTGGAGAAACCGACCTCATAAAATCCTTTTCCCATAAGGCTCATAGTGATAGCGGAAAGCTGCCATGTGGCTCTGTGCTGTTGCAGAAGGCTAATGTGGTTGTACGGCTTATCCCCAGACTAGATGGTAACCTGACCGATAACAGTAGTGGTAAACAACGAGACCCTCTTCTCAAAGATGCTCTCATCAATACGAACCACGAACTCATCACCATAAAAAACCAGCCTCATAGAGACAGGCAAAGCTGAATGTGGTTGTGTAGTCCCAGTGCACGGTCTGGCTGTAGCCCTAGCATATGAGATTCCGGGCCGGATCCGTACCTGTGGAGGAACGGAGGACGAAGCAGTACCAGAAGTGTGAAATAATGCAGGGAAATCACTGCGGAGATCGTACGTACCTTATGGGCCGGAGGGATGTGAGTCAGCACCCCGTCCGGCATCATTAGCGCCAATCTGCCTCTGGGCAGAAACATGATCAATCATAGGCATCTTTCCATGAGATGTCTCCCTCTGATCAAACTGGGAGGCCTCCTTGCTGTAGTCACCCAAGGGTGTGTTCGTCTGCACATAGTTCAAAGAAGCAACAACAGAACTATCATTTTCAACCAAATTATGTAATACAGTAGTGGGTGTATGTGACGTACCCGCGCTGCCGAAAAGGCGAGGGTCCTCGTCCTTTCCGGCAAAAGCGTAGCCAAGCCGCCTCGTGGCAGCAACAATATCATCCATATTGTGAATACCATGCAACTTCAATAGATCAAGTAAAGGAGCAGGGAGCATGCTCTTTTCTAGAAAGTATTCAAAAGAAAAGTTGGAATCAGCCAACGTACCCGATGTGCCGGAAGCATGCAAAGAAGCCATGCCCCCGGCCGAAGGTGAGCCAAACTGCCGAGTGGCAATAATTTTTGGACTAATTTTGAATTTAGTTCTAATGGAATACACATTTTGATTAAATTTAGTCCAATTACCTACTATTGCAGGTAAATGAACAGGTCAAATTCATTTTTTTCTGCATTTTTCTGCACATGGGCAAATTCACGGTTATTCATGGTTGATTTGAATTACACATGAGCTAAGAATTTGACTGATTCATTTATCTGAAATGGTAGTAATTGGACTGAATTCAAAATTTAGGTCAACTTATGAGATCAAAATCAAAATGTGTATTTTATTAGGACCAAGTTCAAAATTAGTAAAAGACTAAAAAAAACTTTAATCCCTAAAAATAAAGTGATAGTTGTATTATTTTATTATTAATGTATTATATGAATATTTGAATTTGGATTTGGATGTAGAGTGATTGGATGAGAACAATTCCAAACCAAACACCAACTCAAGGGTTAATTTGCCATCCCATCTTTCTAATTTCTCCTTTGATTTGTTAGAGGAGAGGAGACGTGTATCTCTAATTCTCCACAAAATCCTCATGTGTTGAGAAGATCGTTTGTCAAACACGCTCACAATATGAAGGATAATTTAGGTATGTCAGAGTCGTACTACGACGTGGCATATTCAGTAAGAGAAGGAAATGTCATTTATACACCTCATGTAGAAAGGTATAAATGTTACCCCATTATTTTAAATAAAAAGTTCCAACGCCTATACTTTTCTTGTCCTTCACTTTGGAGTAGTAATATTTATTTCTCTCTTAAAGCAATCCAATTGACGTCGGAGATTGTCGTCCGAACCTTCTCTAGCCCGATTTTCATGCAGATCATCCAGTCCCAATGTCGTGTCAGTATATTTCATCCCATTGAAGAATGTTGCAAAGGTTTAATTAGAAAACTATTTATCCTTTAGTCATTTGATTATTTGTTCACTTAATCCACCCACATCAAATCGCGCTGTCTTTGGATAATCATAAGCAGGCGCGAGATTTTCCATACTCAAATGATTTTTTCATAAGCTATGAAAATACTGTTCGATTCTTCTGCTTCAGTTTTCGTGTTTCATTAGTGTTCCACCCTGTTGGATATTTAACACATGTAGCCCCAATATTATATGACATTGAGTATTTTTTTAATATGACACGTGTCAATCATCCATATAATGGAACAAAATGTGAAACATGAAAAGTGAAATAGGTGATTTCAATCCATGAAAATGTGGTTTGGTTTTATGATGTGGAGATAAATTAATGTTGCATGGGAGTCTTTGAAATTTTAAAATCATTAGGAAATATGCATTCATGGAAGTATATTACTTATTGGAAATTAAAGTTGTGATATTGTTACACAATCCCCTTAAAAAAAATTGTTACACGAGGCGAATGCTAAAATTTTGGTTTTGGAAGAGATACCACTATCGAGTCTCCCATTTTTTTTTTCTATTTGTTTTTAGAGAATGACTTATATGAAATATTTTACGCTAAATTAGGCAACTTAAAAGGAAATATTAGTCATTCCTAAAATACGTTGACAGCCCGAGCATCTTCCTTTAATAAAATACTATTAGGTTTTACTTTCGGGATGAGATCTCCTGTTACACAATGGTGTTACATCTTCTATTACACCCTTTAGATGAATGACACTTGGCTTAGTAAATAATTTAGATTAACTATGGTCAAATAAAATTCTTTAATTCTCTCCCACCAATCTACATAAACCTTATCAAATATTTAAAAAAAAAATATCACAGGAAATGTTTTTTTAACACATATTATAAATAAATAAATTATACTCAATTTGTTTAAATAATTTTATATAGAAAAAACACTTTTCAAAAGATATTACAAACGGTTTGTTCAAATATAACTAAATACTTTTAAATAATATAATAATTTTTGGCATTTTTTCAAATATAATTAAATGCAAATCTCAATATAAATGTAATTAAAAAATATTATTTAATAATTTTTAACATTTAAAATATAATTAAATACAAAATTCAATATAAAATTTTATAAAAAAGTGTTGAGTAAATATAATTTATACAAAACTAACTAATTAAATGGAATATAATTATAAATAAATTTACGATCAAACTTTTTTTTTTTGAAACCTTTGTATTTGTTTTTTTAAATAATTTTATATTCAGTTTTATATTTAACTATATTACTCAACATTTTTTATCTTAAATTTTATATTAATTTATCATGATAATTCTGAAGTTTTGTTGTTTCATAATACTTCAATAAAATAAATACTTACTTCTTTTATAATTTTCATATTTTAATTTTTTTTCTGTAATTTGACCATTTTTATTTAATTGCTAAAGTATATTTTTTAAATACTTTTATATTTAAACAAAATGCAAAAAATATTAAATTATTTAAATGTGTTTAAGATTGTTTAAGATTTTTCTATATAAATTATTTAAATGTATATTATTTTTTTGAAATTGTTTAAGATTTTTCTATATAAATTATTTAAACAATTTGAATATAAAGTTATTTTTTTATAATTTTGTGTTGAAAAATATTGTCCCGATTTTAGTTTCTTTAAATATTTGCTAAATTTGGATATATTTAAGGGTGAGAAACTTAATCTAAATTAATTACGAGGACAAGTGTCATTCATCTGAAGGGTGTAACAGAAGATGTAACTCCATTGTGTAACAGGAGATCCCGTTCCTTTACTTTCAGCTCTAACTTCCTCCAAAAATCGCAAGAACGGCCGCAGCCAATTAAAAAAATTGCGACGAATAAATCGACCACGACGGCGCTGAATAAATCCGGCTACGAACGCAACAAAACGAAGAAACTCTACTAAATCGGAGAAAAATCTACTGACTCAGAAGAAAAACTATGGAAAATTTCGAAGGTAATCAAATTGCAGAAACAAATTCTCCTAATTTAGAAAGAACAGGTAAACAAAACTATCCATATTTCTATAATGATCATACACAGAAAAAACAGAGCAAAAAATTATGTTATGTATACAAACACCACATAAAAACAGATTACTAAAATAAAATATATGACTACATGATAAAGTGTTTGTTACTATACTATTGATTGCTTGTTACTAAATATATGTTGAATGAAATATATTATTTCATGAACAGTTGTGTGTTACTATACAATAGATTTAGTGTTACTGCATATTTTAAAAAATAATTATATTACAACATAAGAAATCTTATGTTACTACGTCATTAAAAGTGTGTTACCGTATGAATAGAAATATATTAACTACAATAATAGAAAATTCAAGTACAAATAATGTAGAGATGGATGTAGCATATTCTGATTTAAAATGCATCGTTGAAGAACAAGGATTGATAGAAAATTATGGTGATAAAGAAATTAAGGAAAATAACTTTGATGAATTCAGTGGCTCATTAACTGGAATGCAAAGAAAGACAATAGATGAAATGTTTGAAGTATACCGTATGCATACATACATTGAATTTAGTATTCGTAAAGCAACAAGAATATTCTCTACAGATGACAAGAATACATTAATATCTAAGCTTTTTGTATGCTCTTGCAACGGTCTGAAAAAAGAAAAATGATGAAAAAAAGAGGAAAAGAGCACCATGTGGAATAAGAAGGACTGATTACAAAGCACAGATGAGAGTGAAAATTATTGATGGTGAGCAATATGAAGTGGTGAAACACATAATGAAACACAACCATCAATTGACAAGAACAGAATGAAGTCATTTTCATCGTTCAGAAAGAGCAATAAAAGAAGGAAAAACAATTGCTATAGAGAACATGATTTCTTCTGGTATAAGACCATTAGATTCTTATCGGTATCTAACATTCAATGCAGGAAGAGGTGAGCAGGTTGGCCATACAATGAAGGAACACCTAAACTTTGTAAATTGGATAAACATGAAGAAAATTGAAGGTGGTGATACAAAAACATTCATGGAAAAAATACAGAATCAAGCAGATGAAGATGGCAAATTCTTCTATAAGGTCCACATGGATGATGATGGTAGAATGAAAGATGTCTTTTGGAGAGATTCTGTGATGATGGAGGATTTTGGAATATATGGGGATATAGTGGTGTTTGATACAACATACAGGACAAACAAATACAATTTGAAGTGTGCACCATTCGTTGGAATAAATAATCAATGGACAAATGTAATGTTCGGATGTGCATTATTATCTGATGAAAAAATAGAGTCATTCGAGTGAGTTTTCAGAGTGTTCAAAAAATCAACGAGAGAAAAATGTCTAGTAACTATTTTCACTGACCAAGATCTAGCAATATCTAAAGCAATAGAAAAGGTATGAGTATTAGTGTTGTTGAATGAATAAATTTTTGTTACTTCATGATTTAATGTGTGTTATTAATGCAGATTTTCCTAGAAACAAGACACGAACTTTGTATCTGGCACATACAACAAAATGCAATGAGCAACCTAGGAGCAATAAAATCTGATGAAACATTCATGGAAATCTTCAACAAATGCTTTGTAGGATGCAATGATCAGAAAAAGTTCGAGAATAGAATATGATTTTTGTATACAATTTGGAAAATAATGAATGACTTACAAGGTTGTATGGTGTAAAAGAAAAGTGGTGCAATGCACTTAGCAAAGACATCTTCTCTGCTGGGATTTTGTATTCCCAAAGAAGTGAAAGTACAAACATTTCTATCTCATTCAAAATAAACAAGACAACAAGTTTGACAGACTTTTATTTTATGCTTAACCGAAAAGTTCAAGAATGGAAGAACAAATAAAAACAGGATGAGTTTCAATGTTCATGGGTGAAACTAGACTCTGCACTACAAATGAATGATCTTGTACGGCATGCCTCAGAAGTCTACACACTGACATTATACAAGGCATTTGAGAAGGAATTTTTAAAGTGTATATCTAGTGCTTTAATAGTAGTTGCAATTGAAGACAACACAGTGATATATAATGTTATTGTGTATGATTACTCTATGAACTATGTTTAGTGCAGCTGCAAGAAATATGAAGAATGTGGCATCTTGTGTTGTCATTTCTTAAGAGTACTACACGTAAACTCAGTCCAGAAAATACTAGATACATATATAGAGAAGGTGGGCTAAATAGGCAAAAAGGCTATTTGGGAAAAATTCAAAGATCCATCTGAATGGAAGATTGATTGTTCAGTTTCATGGCGACATAATATGGTAAGGAAGAGTTACAGACTAATTTTGGAGGCTGGAAACAATAGTGATGCAGAGAAAATACTAGAAGAAAGTCTCAAAAGTGATACATTGGCTATTAGAGCACTATCTACTAAATCCATAACATAAGCCTTTGCTGTTACTGAAGACAATATAGTTATACTAGATCATAAACGCAATGTCGGCAAGGGGAAAAGTAAAAGGATCAAAGGTCGTTCTTTTAAAAAAGAGCAGGAAATGAATTCGGTTTAGAGACTTCAAATCCCAATTTATTTAGTTAAAAATAGTGCAAATCTATGTTTATCATCTGATTTGAATTATTTTAAAGTTAATAAATTTTTGATACAGAATGAACTTCAATTTGTTGCTACATGAAGTACTAAATTTCATATTTAATTTTGCTTAAATGAGTTGATAATATATGCACTTTAGGGTTTTACTTCACAAAAACAATCAGTGTTATTACATGAACAAAGTTGTGTTACTATTCAATGTGTTACTACATGAACAAAGTTGTACTATGTAATGTGTATTACTGTATGAACAAAGTTGTGTTACTATGCAATGTGTACTACTACATGAACAAAGTCATGTTACTATATAATGTAATGCTACATGAACAAAGTTGTGTTACTATGCAATGTGTATTACTACATGAACAAAGTCGTGGTCAAATTTTTTTGAATATTTCATTTTTGAGATGTTGTTTCTTAAATGTAATAAAAATGGGTGGTTTTACAAATTTAGAAAAAGGCATGGGTGGCACCCTCGCCTCTTGAAAAGGCATGGGTGCCACCCTAGCTTCTTAGATTTTTTAACTAGTAAACGAAAAAAAAATTAAAAAAATATATATAACAAGAAGCTAGGGTGTCAGATGAGACTTTTCATTCACAAGGTTTTTGTCTTATGAAAGAATGGTGGTAGATGGATCTTTTCATTCCCGGTGATGGACTAATTTTTTACTACGTAAATGTTGAAAACTCATCTATGTCTTATAAAAATCGAAACATACTTTCCCATTTCATCTGCCAAACTTAAAAAAAAAAAATCCCAAACCATTTTCTCTTCATTTTGCTAACTCAAAAATTTGTCCATTGCAACCTTCCCATTTTACAATATTTTTCTTCTTCTTGTTTAAAAGTGTACAAGCTTTTCTTTAAATTTGGTAATTCTCTTTAAATTATGTTATTTATATAAATATTTGTTAATACATTTAATTTGTTTAATATTCTAATGAGTTAAAAATTGTTTAAGTTGTTGAACGTGACGATTCGGTTGTAAGAGATTATAAAGAATCATCACAAAGGTTGGTAATAATCTATTTCGAAATTGCATGATTTTTTTTTATGATGTTTGATATGTTTTATGGTTATGTTATTATTAATTTTAAGGCATTTTGGAAGAAGTATATTGAATTTTGATGTAATATATGGAATATTGTGTCATAATTTGTTTAAGTTAATCATGAAAATACTGAATTTTGATGTAATGTATAAAAATATTATGTTTTATACTCCCTCTGTCCCACAATTGTTTGCACTTCTAAAAAAGGAAACATTTTTTTAAACCCCACCCTCACAATATTCACATATTTACACAAAATGTCATTACTTTTACCCTCAATCCAATCACCTTTTTACTTTATCCATATAACTTTACAAAATTACCCCTCAACACTCCACTCATTACATCTTTTTCTTAGTTTGCGTGCCCATAAAGTGGTGCAAACAATTCCGGGACGGAGGGAGTAAGTAATATATAAAATATAGAGATATTGAATTTGGAGACATATTTTTGTGTAACCTTAAAGTTATAATTAAAATTACTTGATATATATATATATATATATATATATAGTTTAAAGTAGGAGCTCAATTACTCGATAGATATCTAGTTTTAAATTTTCCTTGGCAAAATCAGTAATAATAATAAAATATAGTAAATTAGTAAATATTTCTAGTTTTACTAAATAGTGTATTAATAGATAATATAATAATGTAGTTAGAGGTAAGTGAATAACTAATGTATTAAAAATACTAAAATAGTGTAGTGATATGTATTTTTTCTTGTAGTGAGTATTTATATGTAAATATGTGAGAGTGAAAAGGCTCATGTGCCACACAAGCCTTCTAACTATGTTATCCCATCACCCTATAAGAGGCTCATCTGGCACCCTAGCTTCTTGTTATATATATATTTTTTTAATTTTTTTCATTTATTAAATTAAAAAATTTAAGAAGCTAGGGTGGCACCCATGCCTTTTCAAGAGGCGAGGGTGCCGCCCATGCCTTTGTCTAAATTCGTAAAAGCCCCCATTTTTGTTACATTTAAGAATAAAACATCTCAAAAATGTAATATTAAAATACATTTGTCAGGGTAGTGTTACTATATAATGTATTACTACATGAACAAAGTCTTGTTACTATATAATGTAATACTACGTGAACAAAGTCGTGTTACTATATTATGTAATAATATATGAACAATGTTATGTTACTACATGACAAAAAAAATGTTACTATTAAAAAATTACATGTATCTAGCAGAGTCTCCATTGAAAGTTTGTTGGATTGTTTTTTTTATTTTTAACTAAAATAAAATTCAAACTACGTGTTACTTTAAGAATAGAAACGTGTTAATGTAATATATTATTTAGACATATTCTATATACCTTAGGACGGTTGAGCAAAAAATTAATCTTCTTAATTTTCCATCCTACTTAGAATATAAAAAATAATATTGTATTACTTCATTTAACCAAAATCAAAATACAATAACAAAAAGCAAGCAATCATAAAAACAGTCATAAGTACCAAATGTTAGTACTATTTAAGTGCCCACTATCAACATCATTTTATTCATTTTATATTTATAAATTCAATATTTTTTACTTTGTTTATTTTAATTTATATTATTCTTAATTAACAAATATAACACAGTATTATTTTTAAATTTATATTAATATATTAACTAAATTATAACTTTCACACATTTTGCTAACCTATTTATTACGGAGTACATCTTACTAACATATCTATCAGATTTCCTAAATAAAATTAATTAATTTTAATTGTTATTTTTAAATTAATCAGTACATTAAAATAATAATAAAATAATTGACGCGCTGTAAAGTTTAATTCATTCTAAAATAAAAATTACATACTAGTATAATTTTTTACTATTAAAAATAAAACATATTAAAAGCATAAAAAAGAAATTAAAAAAGAGGTGAAATTAAAGAAGTGAAACTACATAGTGACCCACAAAATTCAGTTTTTTCCAATTTGATGCATCATCAAAGTTTTATACCCCAATTTTCTCTCTCTTAAATTGTATCTGCTCTACCATTGGTACACCCAGGTAAAAAAAAATTCCACATCAGATTTGCACCTCCAGTTTTTTTTTTTTTTTTTTGAGTTTAACAGAAACA
Organism: Galeopsis tetrahit; assembly: GCA_963675135.1. Taxonomy (NCBI): domain Eukaryota; kingdom Viridiplantae; phylum Streptophyta; class Magnoliopsida; order Lamiales; family Lamiaceae; genus Galeopsis; species Galeopsis tetrahit. The sequence continues at coordinate 35,814,857 of OY776127.1, forward strand.
TAGCTACAACATTGCTATCCTATTACAAGATCTTCATCTTAGAAAGCCGCTATGTCTGCAAAACGATGAGGTATTTCGTCAACCCTCCAATCATGAGAAGAGTGCGTCGTTGCAGTCCATTTTGCTAGTCTATCCGCTGCTACATTACTTGTTCTAGGTACATATGAGACTCTGCACACTACAAAGTCATCTATCAATTCCAAAATCCGGTCCAGAACAAAACCTTCCGAGCTCCATATTTTTGTGCATTTACGAATTGCTTCTACTGCATCCGTCGAGTCCGAGCGTATCATCACTCTGTTAACCTGCCTTTCCTTACACCACAACAGGCCTTCCTCAATAGCCCTCAGCTCCGCCCCCAAAACCGACCCCGGAGCTGTGATTGGTTTGCATCTAGCTCCGTCCAGCTTCCGGTCCGGCTTCGCCAGAATGGCCCCTACTCCGAACCTCCCTTCGTGTTACCCAAAAGCTATGTCCACCTGTAAAATGAAGCTATCACCCCCTGCTTCCTCCGCCACTTTAGGTATATGTTGTGCCAATATTTTTTTACTCCCTTGGTTTGCATCTAGCACCTCCAGTTGCTCTAATTACATTCTCAAATCCTCCAAAAAAATTAATTAGTCAAATCAGAAAACACATAAAGTATTTTAAGGATTCTTTTTTCTAAGGTGTTTTTTAGGCTCTACTACAATCCTTCGTTGTTCCTCCTTTTTTGCATTGGTCTCTGTCTTCTTCTTCGAAGCAATATCCACCAACATTGCACACTTTCCAACATAAAAATCATAAATTCAACCTAAAACTGTTTAACTCACAAGAAACCACATTTGCACACATTTCAACTCTAAATATTGTTCTATAATAAGGCTACAAAAAAAAGGAAAAATCAATTCATATAATGTAAAATTATAAAGTAAATAAGAAAATAAAAAGAAGCAAAAAAAATTACCCTAGACAGATATGGTTCATAATAAATTTTTACATTGAAGTGTTTAATATGATGCATCATAAATACACCACAATCATTAGTACTTTCAGCCACCCACCACTTAAATGGGATATCTATCAAGGGAAACTTCAACATCTTATCGGCCTTACTGTGGCCCAATCCCTTTAAGAACTTAGACAACAAAGTTTGCTACAAAAAATAATCAACAAAAGATTAAAAAAAAAATAAAGATAAAAAAAAAAAATATGTTACTAAGTACATTCAATCTAATAAGTACCTTGTATCAGAATTGAGAAATTCTACTGCTCGGATCTGGAGTATTCTCTTATTTATTACATGTGTCTACTATTTAAGCACAATACCGACGCCCATTTTTAGTAAGAAATTGAAAGAATCCTAAAAAAAAGAGCTGGAGAAAGGGTGGAAAGTGAGGAAGAAAGAGATGTAGAAATATAAACAACTTTCGAAATGAAGGGGACTAAACAGGAGATTACGTGCGCAATTAAAATATGTCTCAGGTTGAACATGATGTAAATTGTCAAGATACTGCAATTCGTTTTTTCAAAAGTTTAGAATAACTACAACATAGTGATGATGCAAGTAAAAAGGAACAAAAATATGCATTAAAAAACAGAAACAAATTACTATTACATGAACACTTGTGTGTTACTGTATGATAAAGATTATATTACTACATGAAATAAAAATTACCAGATGAGCAGACATTATATGTTTGTTTGATTCCAACTCCACCCAATGATTTCAAGCCCCAGAAACCTCATTTTCATCATCCTCCATTGTCATTGAACCACACAAAATTTTTTCCAATGCTCACTGAAAAATTAATAATTACTAAACAAAATAAAAAAATTGAAAAAATATACTCCCTCCGTCCCACAAGTGTTTGCACCACAAAGTGGGCACACTTTTTAAGAAAAAAGTGTAATGAGTGGAGTGTTGAGGGGTAATTTTGTAAAATTATATTAATAAAGTAAAAAGGTGATTGAAAAGAGGGAAAAAGTAATGGCATTTTGTGTAAATATGTGAATATTGTGAGGGTGAGGTTTATGAGAGAGTTTCCTTTTATAGGTGTGCAAACAATTGTGGGACGGACAAATAAGGCAAGTGTGCAAACAGATGTGGGACGGAGGGAGTAAGAAATAAAATATGCATTGTAACTTACACTGTAATCCACGCTAAAAACAAACCTAATCAACCAATTTGCAGACTGACACATCGTACTGTTAACAACAAAACAAAGAGCATTCAAAACACAATGCTCAATCTCAGTATTCGAATAAAGGGACAACATATCATCCTTCGAAACAAGGTATAATGCAGAAGTATCATTAAAAAACTCTTCCCTACAATAGAAAAAAACATATTAAAAATAGAAAGAAAAAAAAAAAGTAAGATAGAATAATGAATATAGTAACAAAACAAAAAAGGTTAAAAGAAAAATTACATATGATCTTCCTTCGAATGAAAAATATAATCCACAATCTCCAGCTGAACTAGATTAAGACCATCCGAAAACCTTTTGTATAATTTCATAAACTCAGAAATATAACTAACATTATTAGGGAACTTATCATAGAAATTCTTAAAATTATCAAACTCATCCATGTGAGAACCATCATCTTTCCCACCATCTCATTATCATATTCAATAGAGTAAGTGTCATCCTTACCCAAGACACATCCTCACCCTTAGATTGTTCAGCAACTAGGACATCAAAATTCTCATTTTGTTCACCATCCGGCGCATTCTCACTACCAGCCTCGTCAACAACTTCATCTTCATCAGAATTCATAGAATCGCTACCATCACCAACATCATTCTCATCATCCTCATCGTCATCCTCACATGATATCCCATCAACATCTTCTTCCCTATCATTCGAAATATGATCATCAACTGATTTCTCTTTTTTAAGAGGGACCCACATTAACACCTACATCTTCCCTAACATTACTATAACCAAAATTCGGCATAAGAGGATCATCTAAAAACAATTCAAAGCTAGGCATCTCAACATCAAGCTCCTTAGCACGGTAGAAATTAGCAACAAGCTCATCAATTTTTTTTCCAAACCCTCTCTTCAGAATAAAAAAAATATTGTGAATTAGTCATAGACGGAGTTGGATAAAAAACATGCCTTATTAACTTCAGACTCCAAATTAGATTTCTTCACATTCAACAACTTCACCAAACACTTGTTAGGCACATTTGAAATTTCATTCATCAAATTAGCAACCTCTTCCTACAAAAAAAAGAAAGGACACTTATAAAAGGTTAGAAATTTTTTTTGTTACTACATTAACAAAATATGTGTTACTAATGAACTACAAATGTGTTACTACATAAACAAAAAAATAAACAGAACTCAAAGACAAACCTTATCAGTCACGCCACTAATGTTTGGAACATTAAACGTAGTAAATTTCTCTTTCACATATCCATTGAACGTTGTTGGGTAAGTATCAACAACCATCTCACTATCACCATGCCCACTAGCTCCAGCTCCCTCCTTGCAACGGAGACGCAACTGTGCATCATCCCAACGTTGGATGAGTATGATTGAACTTGGCTCAACAACATCGCCCCATTTCATACGGTGTAAGTATGCAATTTGACGGATCAATAAACAACCACTAATATTGATAGAACCTTTCTTATACGACTCAACACCCTCACAAAGTTTGTTAAAAACATAAGTACACTAATTAAGCTTACCTATCATTCCAACATCCTCCACGGACTTTAAAACACTAGTACAAAGCAAATGGTTTGACGCAAGAGTAAACAAAGAGGCCATAAAGTAAAACACGAGCATACGCTTAAAATCATCACCACCATCCTTCAAATGAACCTTAAAACTATAAGTCAACTCACTCAACTTAACACTAGGACTAATCCCATACTTAGCCTTCATTCTATCAATCACAGGAGTCTCTTCACTCCGATTGTACAACAATACATCATTCCCCTCATTCCTAAATAGCATAAATATATCATACATATCGTCGGGGGTAAGAACAAAACTACGGAAGCGCGACATAGAACGCATACGACTACAAGGATTAAAATTTTGTACCAACCACTGTAACATATTATAACTATCTAATTTGGAAATACGAATATTTAACAAACCACCGAAGTCAATACTCTCAACAACCTCCCCCTGTTTAGAGTTTAATAAGTCAATAAGTTCAAACAGACTAATTGGTCTACCATGAGGAACAAAATCCCAAAAAGAAAAATAATTAAACAGTAGATTAGTACAAAAAAAATTGTTAAAAAATGCAAGAAATATAAATAATACCTTCCTTCAGATGAAGCAGGAGCCTAGCTTCAGTTTTTTTAGTTTTTTTTTTTTTTTACAGACACCCTCATCATTACCATCATCATTTCTAGACCTCTTCGAGGTTTTATCAGGAACATGATCTTTAAAAGTAGACCCCTCCAACAAATTAGTAGAAATTGATCTTCTAGATCTTCTGAGCAACTGTTTCCTGCCCATTGTTATAATACCTAAAGGCATGCACATATACAACAGTTCCTACAACAACAAAACAAGTGTTACCACATATACAACATTGAACATAGAAGAAATACATTACCACTTGAACAACAACATGTTACTACTACTCCCTCCGTCCGCCTATAAGCTTCCCGCTACTTTTTGGCACATAGATTAAGAAAAGTGATTAAATAATAGATATAGTACAAGTGATGTGATTGGAAGAAGGAGAGAGATATAGAGAAAAAGTAAAATATAAAGTGAAGAGTAAGAAAAAGTACTTACCAAAAAGGGTATGGAAAGCTTATAGACGGACGGACTAAAATGGTAAAATGTGAAACTTATAGGCGGACAGAGGGAGTACAATAAATAAATGTTACTCCCCTCGTCCCCTACTTGATGATCCATTATGTCATTTTGGATGTCTCTTACTTGATGACACATTACCTAAAATAGCAAAAACATTTTTAAACAATCCTCTTAAAACATCACAATATTACAACAAATGTCACTACTTTATTACACTAAAAAATAACTTTATTAGGAGTACTATTTTTAAAGTTGAAAAAAATTTTATTACCCACATTTTATCTTTCATGATACTAATAAACAATTCATTCGTTAAAACTCGTACCCAATAGTTTTGTGTCATCAAGTAGGGGACGGAGGGAGAACTACTCCTACAAATAATTAGCACGCCAAAAAACACCCACAAAATTTCAGAGCATAAAATACAGAAAAACTACACTACAAAATCTAAAGTACAACAAAAAAACAAATGTATTCCTATATCTTCTTAAATGAAAATCATCACTTAAAAGTAAAACTCTAAAAAATAACAGAAATTATAAATTAAACAAACAGATTGAAAAACTAAGATTTTCCAAAACTGTTCAAAAAACAAAACAAAAAAAGCCACAAAACGAAATGTATACCCAACATCGAAGAATAGAAACAAAAATACCTGAAAATGAAAAAAAAACAAAAGAATAAGCAAATGAAAACAAACCTATTTATACAGTAACAGTCAAACAGCGTTCACAAAATCGCTTTCAAAAGTTAACAACCGTCTTGAGGGAAAAAACCGTTGTAAGAGAGACCGGAAAAATAGAAAAAACAACCGTCGTTAACAAAAACAAATTAAAACGGAAAACGCCGTGAAAAAAACTTACAAAACACCAACCTGAAGGATGTCGGAAAGTAAAAATCGTCGAGGAATAGAGAGCACGAGATATTTGAGTTGATGGAAACTTGAGGAAGGAGAAACAAAAAGTGTTGTAAAAGTTTGAAAATAAAAATAGGTAACTTAAATTTCGGGCAGCCAATCCGAGCAGATTTCGCAATAAATTTATGGTACAATATTGTGTATATAAGTTTTTGGCTTGTTTTTAAGTTCCACAATACTCTTCACACTTTTAAATTGAAAAACACTCATAAATTACATTTTTACAATATTAATAATTTTACACATGTTATTACTTTTGAACTCATATATACACACAATTTAATTTTTTTTTTTTTTTTTAATAAAACTGATCTTAATTTATCCATTTTTATTTAGTTTACCCATTTTATTTTTCCTTGTATTAATTTGTTCATTTGTATTTTTACTTTTTCAATGATTAAAACATTCTATGTTTTTTTTTTTTGTTCAATTAATCATGTATATTTCTATATTTTTCAATTTTAATTCAAACTGACTAAGATTGAAAATTTAAAAATATACTCCACATGACTAAGAGTAAGCAGGTCTTGGTTAGCACTCTGGAGGATAGTGGGTATGAAATGAAATGGAATGAAATCTCACTTTGTAACCAATTACAGTTATGAAGATTAATTCAATGTGTCCATTTTTACTTTTGTATGATATATTATTTAAGTTATTTATTAACTTAATTTATTTAAAGAATAATGCTTATACATAAATGGAAAACTTATTTATTTTGTAATATAATTATATTATTTCATGAAAACTAATTTTTATACATAGGATTATTCCGCGAACACTCGTCTAGTTAATTCATAGAACCCACACGAAAACATTTTTTCACGGAAGATTAGGATTTTTTTTAGCTTTCCCTTAATACATACATGTAATACTTTAACGGAGGGAATTACTCCCTCCGTCCAATTTTATTGTTCTCACTTTCCTTTTTGAGTTGTCCAATTTTATTATTCCCATTCTATTTTTGAAAAATTTACTATTCACACTACTTTATCTCCACCCCATCACTTATTTATCTAAATAACTTTATTTATAAACAATTATTTTATTTATAAATGGACCCCACAACACCCCATTATACCCCCAATTTATAGTAATATTTATTGCATATAATTTTTCAAAGAGATTTTTTTTGTTTTTAACCTTACAAATTTCTTAATTTTTTGACAGGTAACCATAAATAATTCATTAATAACTTGTATTTAAGTATATAGTCAGTGCATACAAACCAACGATAACCTTCACACCCATAAACGATAACCCCTCTATAGACTTCACATTTGCAACACAGTTATTGATGGAGATGAATACAGATGAAGAGTTACCATTTATTCCTACAAAGAAATCAACACTCTACCTTTCAAAATTCCTTTAAATTTCAGCAATTACAATTAATTCTCATTCTTGTAATTTGTCCCGCTTTTATTGAGTTATTAACTCAAACTCTTGTAATCCTCTTTATAAGGAACGTATGCAAAAGTAAAAGGCATTACAGATTGAATATGAAATTTATCTAAGGATTCTTCCTTATATTGTGTTTTCCGGCATTTCTATCGAAATCAACGGACTTCATCCTTTATCTTGTGTTTTCCGACATTTCTATCGAAATCAACGGACTTCACCCTTTATCGTGTACGCTTCCCTGCATCAGTTGGTAATCAGAGCTCAGGTACGATTCTTGACGATGATTCCAATTTTTGAGGAATATTTTGATGAAAATTGTGGTTATGATGGACCACCGATTTTCGATGAATATTTTGATGAAGATTGTGGTTATGATGGACCACCAATTTTCGATGAATATTTTGATGAAGATTGTGGTTATGATGTACCACCAAATTTCAATGAGTTTGTCAATATTTTAGTTGATGATGTTGACGTTGGCAATAGTGATCCCCTAATTTTCGACGAGGAGAATGAAAATATTTTTATAATTGAGAATGTTCATCCCAATATTCTTGAGTCAAAGATGGGAGTTGAATTTACTTATGGTGATGGAAATCACACTAGTGCTCTTGCGATGAAATGTCAAATTGTCATTATTTTATGGCAAAAAGAGTACAAAGATGTTCCAGCTTGTCTACGTACATTTATTGCGATTCCGATTCGAGGGCAAATCGTTTCGAAGAGGGGAAGAATGATGGAGATGAATACAGATGAAGAGTTACCATTTATTCCTACAAAGAAATCAACACTCTACCTTTCAAAATTCCTTTAAATTTCAGCAATTACAATTAATTCTCATTCTTGTAATTTGTCCCGCTTTTATTGAGTTATTAACTCAAACTCTTGTAATCCTCTTTATAAGGAACGTATGCGAAAGTAAAAGGCATTACAGATTGAATATGAAATTTATCTAAGGATTCTTCCTTATATTGTGTTTTCCGGCATTTCTATCGAAATCAACGGACTTCATCCTTTATCTTGTGTTTTCCGGCATTTCTATCGAAATCAACGGACTTCACCCTTTATCGTGTACGCTTCCCTGCATCAGTTATAATAAGAAAAAATCCAGTAATACCTTTAAAAAAACAGTAAATAAGTTAAAATTTTCAACAATACTATAAAATTATTGTATTAGTAGTGCTACGGATAAATCACACAATTCACCTTGAAATATAACATATTTACAGAGATGAAATTATCTAAACATCTTTTCATTTATATTTTTGTAGGATTTAGGACATTTAAAAAAATCCTCATACAAACCTGCAAAAATAGCACATCCAAATTTTAATGCATAAAACCATTTCAAATAAATTTATAAACCCTCATAAAAACCTGCAAAAATAGCACATCTAAGAAAGTGAGGTAACATTGCTCACGAGTATTTCTCAAAACTGTTTTGAGCCTATATATATTAGTCACTCGATTTAATACTGGAAAGTCAAAATTCATATGATTGATACTAACATGTTTCAGAAAAACAGCAGGAGGTGAAGGAAAAAATAAAACAAGAGTGCTTCATTTTGCAGGAATAACAGCTTGATTAAAAAAAAAAAATTGAAAGCAGCAGAGTTTTGGTTCCTTACAAGCAACTTGGAGTTCCAACGCGAGGCTTCAGCTTTATACGAACCATCACCCAATCCAGCTAATTCCTGTATAGGGGCAAAATAGACAATTCGGGCATTGGCCAGCAACTTCATTGTGATGCCCACCTACACCGTCAAGTAAATACTTGTATGGCTGCACACAACTCAACATATAAACATATGGAGATTCCACTGAAACACCAGATGAATGGGCTAATCATCTCAATTTTGCTTTTTTAAAAATTAACCATACCTTTTTGCATATAGCTCTACTGCTAACTATAAGAAATGGCTGAAATCATGAGAAATCCCTTATGCCCCCACCACAAAGTCAAAAATACTGAACCCAGTACTAAATGGCATATGCTTGTGCCATGCAACTGGTGTGTGTATTTAAAAGATACAGTATAAATTTACTTCACTAAACAGTATTAGTAGTTTTATTAAAAAGTATTAGTTTAATAAAAAGTATTAGTTGTGCAACAGTTGCACAGTGCAACTGGTGCACCCAAGTGATAATTATGGCCTTTGCACAAGAACACTGCCCTGACAACACAACTACATGTCGATCAGAAGAGGATAGCAGATTTCATTATAGATCACTCAATTTCTCTTTTAATGCAACACATATCCTTTTTCAGGTTAACCAACACATTATTAGAAGTAATAGGTGTTCAGGTGGAGGAAGTTTAAAAGTCTACAACGCAGGTAAGATTAAATTCATATTTGCATAATAAATGGATCATCCCCCAGGAAAAAGCACAGGAATGCATACAACCAAGCAAGTCATTATACAGATTTCTAGAAAAAGATAGCAGAAACACTAATATATCATATCATATACAAAACGTTTGACATCCACATCATTTTATTATTTTCAAAAAATTGGCCAATGTACCCATTAACTCCAGAATTCCCATATTGAATCATAATAATTAGATGTTTCATTAGGTTGAGGCTCACTAACAAGTAACACAGTTAAACAAACGAATTCATACAATAGCATGAGCAATACGATAAAAAAAATGTATTAGAGGTAAGCTTCCAGAGAGAGTAAATAAATGAATATCATAATGACAATGGCTGAAAATACAGACTAAACATAAACAGTCTGATATAGCAAAAAGTATCTGGACCCAAATGGCCAAATAGCATCAGTTCAGAATATATGGACTAAATGTAGTCGATCCATATAAGAAAAAATGTACTTGCCTCGTAGACAGCCAAACAGAAAAAAAAAATGGACATAGGATAGATAAAGAACATTATTATACCATGACGGTTAAATTTAAAGAATAGGAAGGATAGCCTTCTGCAGAAACCAGGAGAAATCAATCATATTTAAAAATTCCTTAATTTAATATAGATTTTGAAAAGTGACAATGTACCTCTAGAGCCTCAGTGGACAAGTGGAGGGAAAATAATTTGAATTTTAGAAGGGCCAACCTATATGATTCATTGAACTCCTCAACCTTCTTGCTTGGATACTGCAGTGACATTTCAGATGAATGTCATGAACATTCCAAACCAATGTTGCATGCTAACAGAGATATGGAGTGGGACAAGATAATTTATTGATCACATCAATTTATAAAAATAGGTGATATAAAACCACCCAATTGCCTAAGGACAATAGCCAAGCAAAACAAATACAATTTCAACAAACCCAGTTTTCTCGGATGACTTACTATCCAGTAGAAAAAAATATTATGACAAATCATATCACATTCACCGGGAAGGAACTATATTCCAACATCGACAGAAAACAATAGCAAATGTACGATTATATTTGCAATTATCAAACTTGAAAAGTGAAAACACCAAAGATCGTAGTCTACCAAAAACAAGAAACCATATTAGCAATGAAAAACCAAATTAACCTAATCCAGTGAGGTCAAATGTATTTATTAGCATGTGAACCAATATTTAACAGCAAGAATTAGGAAAAGGCTGAAGAAAATTAAACACCACATCCTTAGACTGCAACGACCAACATACATCAGAAGATCAGGTACCGTGAAATTAAAATAAACCATCAATACTTTTGAATATCGAACTATTCAACCGCCGAAACTAACTTATCCCTTCTTCCTTTTCCAAGAAAAGATAAAACAAGAAAACCTTCCCAAAGCTAACTAATGACGCATAAATAAAGCCAAGAACCATCAAGACTCTCAGCATCTCATCTCCACAGTATTTGTCAACGAACATCTTCAGATATTACCAAAGTTGACTGTAAACAATTTACCTTCACATATTACTACTAAAGAGAGCATGTAAAAGTGGTGTATGATTTTAACATAGCAAATTGCTCAACACCGCTGATATTTCACATGTTAGTGGTCTAATACAAAAAATATTAATAAAAAGTCATCTAAAGTATAGACATAGAGAGGATATTATTTGGCACAACCATTGCACATGGAATGCAAATTCCTCATCCTTTGTACATCCATGTAATCAGTTTCAATATTTACCTCCTCCAGAGTGCTAAACTTTCGATCAAATTCTTCAGCAATGAAAAGCTAAGAATGCCCCCTCCACTTTACATCACCGTCTCTTGCAAACACAATATATGAATTAAAATGATAGTCTTAAGAAGATAGAGGTAAGCCATAGTTCTAGTATTGAAATCAATTTAAGAAATTGTTTACAACCAATATAGGGTATGTTACATGTACGAGATTGACAAGAAATAATTTCATCATAGGAAGCGCCTTAGGTCACACCTTTTCAGGCAAGAAGCATCAAAAATGGACCTCAAATGTCATCAAAGCACAAGAAGACAAGCCAGGAAGCAACATATCCGATGCGCAACTACAGGCCAGTTACATTTACCCTCTAATCCATTGGATGTGCCTGATAAAAAACAGCACGAATGATAGTCTCACAGTCAAATGTAACTTCCTTTCAGTCACCTCAATCATGTCTATATTAGATATTTAGGAAATCTTGAATTTATTGGCCAAACAAACCACCAGTAGCCAGTTCGCCCTGTTGCATTTCCTTCCTCTGCTTCTCCAGTGGGTTAGGACTCTTCATCACCCTCCTCATGCGCCTGACAATCACATTGAAAAAAAAAAAAATCAACAACAGAAAGCGTAATTCAAAGAGTGTGGTGCATGAAATTTCAATTAGTTAGGCGAATACCTATCTTGCGCATGCTGAGCAGGAAAAGTAGGCATAAACTCCTTAGACTTGGGCAGCGGGACTTCACGGAACCATTCATGATTTAAAGCAGCTTCAGCACTTATCCGCTGCACATTTACCAGTTTCATGATTATATACTAGAAGCAGAAAAATCATTGAATAAGAAACAAAATAAACATATGTAATAAACTAACTATCTAAAAGTACCTTCTCAGGATCGTAAGTTAGAAGCTTGCTCAAAAGGTCAAATCCAGCATCAGATAGTACAGGAGACCCTGTAAAAGATGTTGCTGGAAACTTTTTACGCAATAGGTTGTACCTGAAATAAATATGCCACTGGTTAGAAGTAACAAGGCATTTAATTCAACTGAGAGTCATTGATGGAGGCAAGACCAGAATCACCAAAAGCTGGTCGCCTGGGAAAACAGTAATAAAAGAAGAAACCATGAATCTGAGGTCAACAACAAAAACTGAACATACAAGATATGAAAACTTACTTGTTCTTGACGAAGTTCACCTTGGCTCCAGGGAGCTTAGAAAGCCCAGGCCAAATTGTCTCATTTGGAGTGCCAAGAATCTTAAATATCTGCAGCATCATGAAAAAATAGAAATTAGACCAAATACTCGCATGTTGGATAATAACATTAATAAGTTGTGAAGAACATCAACTAACAAACAATAAACTATCAACTATTTACCTTGCCAAGCTGTTCAACCTCAGATTTTCCATTGAACAATGGTTCTTTTGATAATAGCTCAGCCATAATGCATCCCAAAGACCACATATCAATTGCTGTAGAATATTGTTTTGCTCCCAAAAGAAGTTCTGGTGCCCTGAGAGGTAAAGTATTGATTTAGCATTGATTTTATGTATCGAACAAGGTGAAATACAGATGCAATACAAAATAAGGTAATCTAACTATTATTGTTGCCCTCTCATAAAAAAAATAATAAATAAATAAAAAATTGTTGCGAGGCTACAGATTATTTCAACAACTCAATAAACAAATAGATTTGAGCATGTTCAGAATTATATAAGAACAGCGGACTCGAAAACAGAGTGATTATTAACACTAATTTACCTCTGTCGCAATAACAAAGGTATGAATGCAGGCTCTCATACTCGCAATGATAGGAAAATGTTAACATTGAAGTCATGTAATACATGTAACGAGTATGTGTGCATAAGTGCATACAACATTGTGTAGAAGAACTATTAAAATAACAGAAAACCAAAAGCATAAGCATGCTCACCTGTACCACAAAGTAACAACCAACTGAGTATATGGCTTCAGAGGGCTTCCATATTGACGAGCCAGACCAAAGTCGCAGATCTTTAATTCACCACTGTTATTTAAAAGCAAATTTGAAGTTTTTAGATCTCGGTGCAGTACCCAGTTATCATGAAGATAGTTGATTCCCCCTAAAAGCTGAAGCATCAGGCATTTAACTTCACTTTGACTGAAAGGTTGTTTCATTGTCTCCATTAATCCTTTGAGATCATGTTCCATGTACTCCATGACCATATATATGTTATCAAGATCATTTCCCACAACTACTTCCTTAACATCCACAATAGATGGGTGATGAATTGAGAGAAGAATGTTTATTTCTCTAAGAGAAGTAAGAGGAAACCCTTCTCGCTCGTTCTTCATCTTGACCTTCTTCAGAGCAACAATTTCTCCAGTCTTCTTATCCTTGGCTCTGAAAACAATCCCATACGTTCCTTCATCTATCTTATTTAGTCTCTCAAACTCATCAACACTTCTGCAACCCTGAAGCATATTGAAACTCCTATGTGGAGGATGGGATTGCTCTTGAGTACTATCATCCTCAGATTCAGATTCAGAATAGCTAACGTTAGTACCATCATAATTTTGATCATCATCTACCTCCATGTAGTCACTCTTATCATCACTGTCATGGTAACTGTCACTGCTGGAAGACCTAACACGATCATCAGATCCAGATAACCTTCCCCTAGTCCCTTCAGAACCTTCTCCAACCCTAGGAGTAGTTGATTTCCTTCCCACCCTTGTGTCAGCAGACTCAGACCCAGACTTCCTCTTTAATTTCGGCTTGTCATCATAATCTGAAATTTCGCCTTCATCAGCTGGTGAGGCAGCATCATTCGCCCACCGGGATGACATTATGGTTCGTGGCACATAATCATCGTCATTGGTCACCCCTACCTGTTGGTTATTTTCCCAGTCTAATTCTTGAGGCAAGTGACAAGTTTCAACAGGCGATTCTGATAAATCAGTTGCTAAGTCGATATTAGAGGGTGGGGCCTTAGAAATACGAACCTCACTATCTCCAACCATTGAAGTCTGTTCTATAGCATCAGGAATGGAGTTAGGCTTCGGAGGAGATGGGGGCGCCAAATCGGTAGTTTCCAAATCTTTCCTAATTTTAACAGTTCGAGAAGCTTCCCTATCATCTTTATCCCAAACAATTGGTGAAAACTTCCTCTTTTTATTTAGAGGAGGAGAGGACTGAATCCCATTCTCCAACATTTTAACTTCAGCTTCATTATTAACCTGGGATTCAGAATTAACAGCACCATCAGAGCCGTCGCTTGACAGCTCCCCAAGCTCTCGATCGACTGGACGAAACCCAGACCTCCGAGGCTCACCAGAACCACTTCCTGAATCATTCAGGGTAGATGAAGAGGGATGTACACCAACCTTGACCTCCCTTTCTTTGATATCTTTCTGTCTGATCCCACCATTCGTGACTTTGATATCTTTCTGTCGGACCCTACCCCGTTGCTCGGGACAATCTCGACCCCGGCTCTGAGCCCTATCGTAGTCTCGACTCCCTTTCCTAATCCGATCATAGTCTTCTCCATTTGGATAGGCAATTTCCTTCCTGGACATGACGAAATCAGCCTCACGGTTTCTAAATTCATGGTCTCTATAGCCCCCATGCCTTCCAGCGGCCATAAATCCGATTATTATGGTCTGCTAAGTTAGAGGAAATAAAACCCTAAAGAAGGGAAGGAAGTCTCCAAAAATTTAGTGTCTGATGAATCAAACCCTAAATTCCCAGAGTAAATTTCGACAAAACCCTAATCGTAATTCAAACACAGATCCAACATCTGCCGAAACAGACGATGTCCTTTCTTCTTCTAGTTTAGAACGAAAACAGAGAAAAGAAGAATCGAATCGTATGAAAATATGGCAAAAAAATTATAAATTCGAATAGAGTAACTCCTTACCGGAGAGAAAAATGGTAGAGAGAAAAGGCGTAAGAAGGCGGCGACGCTGGTTGGTTCTAGAGAGAGAGAGAGGAAATAATGGAGACAAATTGCAATTGAAAAGATAACTATCTTGTGGCCTGGGCTGCCGTGTTTGTACATAAAAGGAACTTTCCGTTTTACATTCTTACTACCAATAATTTAATTTTTTTCTTCTTATTTTTTTTTTTCCATTTTTTTTTTTTTTAGATTATAGGGGATTTTTTACACGTCACATGTTCATGGAGGATACGCACGTTAGATTTTAATATTTAATTTATCTAATTTAAATTTTAACCTCAATATTTGATATTCAATTCGTGTCAAATTTGGCTGAATCATTCATACCTTTTTTTTTTTTTTTTTTTACAATAAAAACAAGGATACATCAATTACAATCGGAAAGTAGAGAAAACCAGATCCTTGTAATATTGCGAACAATCAGCTTCACACCAATCTTGAGGTGATGAAGTGTGATAAACTCCTTGGGCTAGCTCATGTGCTACACAGTTAAGGGATCTAGGAACATACTGGCAATCCCACACTAGGTTTTGCTGAAGTGTTTGCTTAACTTTAGTAGCAATTTTTCCTTTGTTCGACCCATCCTCAACACACATTTTAATCGCATTAATCGCTTCCATAGAATCCGACCTAATGCCTGCAAGCTTAATTCTATTTTGTGTGCACTTCATGATACCAATTTTCATAGCCTTGAGCTCAGCACCATAAACAGTACCTATATTTTCAGTCAAAGATGCTCCTGCTAGCAACACATTCCCATTTGGACTAATAGCCACATATCCTGCTGCAAAAAACCTTTTAGCTTCATTGAAAGCAGCATCCGTGAACAAGAGATTACCCTCTTTTTGTGCCAAAAAAAGTTCTTTTTTCTTAGTCACAAAATTCGCCAACACATTCTCTACTTTATCGGATCCTACTAAATCAGCCCAGTAGGACAAAGCCCATGCAACATCATACTTAAGGCACCTAATCATACCAATACCATTCTTAGTTTCAAGATGTATAAGCTTACATCTCTCTTTCCATATAGCCCAAGCGACCATAACTATGCACTCCATACTTTCTTTATCTAAATTATGAATGCACCACATCATAAAATCCAATCCATCTCCTTTAACAGCCCTTTTAATAAATCTCCAAAAGTTTTGATGCTTCCATGTATTTTTGGCTAGTGGACAAATAAATATGCAGTGCATAGTATTAGCCAAATGAAAATCACAGCATAAACATCGAGAATTGGTAGGCACATGATGATGAACAAGATTATCTTCAGATGCAATCATTCATACCTTATAAATATAAGGGGAGTGGAATAAGTCTCAAAACGACTTCATTAACTTCCTGACTAAATTGTAAGTCAAATTAAATTTGAAATAAATCGGTTCAATTCAAAATTTGAACAAATTAATAAATTGTATTGCATTTTTATAAATTTTATATTTAATTCACGAAATTTAATTTTATTGGAGTCGTTTGTGACTTATTTCATCCTACTATTGAAATTATATTTTAACTCTCATACTTATAAGTGACTTAGAAAGTAAGAAAAAAATATTAAAAAATCTTAAAGATAGGGAAAAACTTGTGTGAGACATTATTTTAGGTAAAAACTTGTGTGAGACCGTCTCACAGATATTTTTGTGTGAGACGGATCTCTTTTAACCCATATTTCAAAATTTTGGGTAGAATAACCCATATTTTTTCCAGGTATTTTATTTGTAAAAAAATTGATAATATTTAAGTAAAAAGTGATAATATTTTTAACAAAAGTGGTTGTCACTTTTTACTTAAACACTGTCACTTTTTATTCAAATATTATCACTACTTTTTATATGAGAATTACAGATCTCATTCTTTGAGACGGTTTCACCCAAAACTATCCCATTATTTTATATTATTATCTCTAAAATTAAGATTTACATAATATTTGACACTTTCAAAATTTAATAAAATTTTGATATCTACCCACTCGTTAATGATTTTCCAACTTTTGACAAGTATAAGAAAAATTATGTCGTGCAATTGAGTGTATAGGTATACTTGAATTTTAATGTTTAATTTACACAATTTAATCTTTAACTCACATTTAAATCAATTCAATGAAGTTTAATTTCAATTGTATAGGTGCACAATTTTCACCCAAATACCACTCCAAGTATAATAATATTAAAGGTATGTTTATTTTGAGATTTTGAATATTTTGATTTTAAAATGTATTGGATATTTTAGAATTTTAATAACGTATACTTCATTCGTCCATTAAAAGCTTGTTGTGCTTTTTGGGCACAAAGTTTAAAGAAAAATGTGTAATGATTAGAGTGTTTAGAGATAATTTTGTAAATTTTTATATATAAAATAAATAAAGTATTTTGATTGAATGTATAATGAACCATAAAAGTAATGACATGAAGGGTAAATATGTGTATATTGTGAGGGTGGAGATTGTGATGATTCATGATTGTTTCCATTTAGAAATATGAAAACTTTTGGGGTTGCACTCTGGTGTACCAGTTACATACATGTAACTGGATCTCATAACTCATTACAAATAACACAAGACCCATTTACTATATTCATTTAGCACATAAATTGTACATAGAAAATGTTCACCTAAGAGATGCATGTAATTTGTTGACATCATCAACAATTCAATTTTTTTTCATAGGCTTTATTTTACTTCAATTAAATTTTTATTTTATTTTTTTCATTTAAAAATAATACTCCATTAATTTTAAAAAAAAAAATTTTTCTTTTATTTTACTCTTTGATATTTATATTTCTCTTTTTAATATTATTTTTTAAATTTATTTTTCTTCCTATTTATCATTTGTGATCCAAATGATTATTTTTTTCCACGTACTTCTTTTCATACTGCAAATAATTATTCTAAAATTTTAAAGTCTAATAAAATTTTTTTTAAATAATATTAATCATTTTTTTAAAGTATTAAATAGTATAATAATAATTTTTTTAAAAAAATAAAACCCTCATCCTCTTAGATGCAAGTTTTCACTTCTCTTGGTACTATTTTACTTTAATTAATTGATGTATAATTTTCATCTTATCATTTTACTCCATTCCTTACAAATTTTACTTCGTTTTACATTGTTTAATTATTATTTTTATTCGTACTTTCATTTTTAAATCACTTTATTTTAGTTTTTTATAAATATAATTTTTAGTTTATAAGTGTTATGATAACATTTGATAAGTGTTATGGTATAGTAATAGCTAATATGTAGTACAATATTAGTTCATATACAGTATAATATTAGTTTATATTGGTACAAGTTCTAATGTTTTCGAGTTTCGAGTTCACATACTCTATGGTATTTGTTCAAATATAGTACTCCTTCCGTCCCATAGAAATTTGCACACTTGAGATGACACACAATTTAAGAAATGTGTAAGAAAAGGTGTAATGAGTGATGTTTTGAGAGGTAGTTTTGTAAAGTTTTATGAATAAAATAAAGTAAAAAGTAGATTGAGTGTGGAAAAGTAATGACATATGGGTAAATAAGAGTATATTTTGAGGGTGGGGTTTATGAAGATATTTCCTTTTATGGAGTGTGCAAATTGGTATGGGACATCCATTTATAGAAAGTGTGCAAATTCATGTGGGACGGAGGTAGTATAGTATTAGTTCACATATTGTATAGTATTAGTTCATATATTAATTCACATACTATATAGTACTAGTTCAAATATAACATGGTATTAGTTCACATATTGTATAGTATACACACATTAATCTTTAGTACTATACAATATATTAACTAGTATTATACCATATGTGTACCATATCGTATTTAAACTAATAATATACTTAACAAAAAATACATAACTTAGAACATTCATAATTCTATATATAACATGCAAATTAATACATCAATATTAAAATATTGATATTAACTCACTACTAAGAGGAACAAAAGTGAGAATGAATGCACTAAACACACCATTAATATATACGATCACACTCAATAAACATATGAATGCATCAACACTGCGATGATCACAAAGAAAATAATAAAACTGATGCAATATTATGTTGGTTTCTTCCCCAATTCTCCACTCATTTAAGTTTCTAAATATAATTTTTAATTTTCAAGTAGATTATGTTATTAATTAGTCTTAAAAAATAATCTACAACTTTAAAAAACTTGTAACAAACCAAATATCATTGTAGAAATAATGAAGACATATTATAAATCAGATTGATGGCTAGAAAGTCAGCGTGTCATATTCATACATTTATACCCAAATTAGAAAAAAAATGAATTCTTTTAGTTTAGTTGTTTTTTTTTCTTTCTAAATTTTGGTAATTTTTTTTTAAAAAAATTGAAATTTTTATTTCATAATTTTATTTATGAGCTTCATATTTTTTACCAATTTGAAAGTTTAAAAAATAGAATAATATTTGACTCTGTGGTGATTCATCGGTTACTCGATAGTGGGTGTATAATTATAATTTTAATGAGTTGCATTTTAATTTAATTGATAAAATGACAATATAATTTTTTATTTGTATTTTTCTTTAAAAAAATTGGGGGTGAACTTAATAAAAAAGAGGAGATAAATAACTAATAACCCAATTAGAAAATTGGATTTAATTACAACTTACATGTATGTAACTTGTAAACATAAGTGCTTAAAATAATTGGGGGTGGACATATTAAAAATGAAGGGGTAAATAATTAATAACCCATTTAGAAATACATAAGTATTTGCCAAACTTTTGAGGGTATTTCTATGGTAAGACATGCTTCCTTATAAAAAACAATGTTTTAAATACCATTAGATCAACGTATGAAATTTCTTTTATATGATTGCATTTCGCATTAGTGCGTTTGTTCTATGCAATATGCAATCTCATTGTATCGCCTTATTAATAAATTAAATTAATATATATGAAATGACGAAAATAATCTTTTTAATTTAAAAAGTATTTAATTATAAAATATCATAAATAGCCTTATTATTAAAATAAATATCATTAAATAATATATAATCGAAATCAATTATTATTCGAATTATTAACACTCAACCCCAATCATCTCATCTTCCCCACTTCAATTATCCAACACGCCGCCCCCATTTTTGCCCACTTCTGCAAGTTCTCTCTTTCATTTCTAATTTTCGAATAATCTCGTGAAATGAATCCTGCCATTTCTAACTTCGCCTATGGAGCTGGTTTTCGTGTTATGGAAACTCAATAAGTAAGACTTGGATGGCAGAACCTTGAACGCAGATGAATCTTGACAATCGAATTGCTTCGGATTCAACACGGAGGACATAACTGCACTGATGCAAAAAGCCTTGCTGATACATCTCAGACTACTGCTTCTGTTCTGTTTTCTCACTTCTTTTTTCATTCCTGTTTTGGTACCTCCATTTGATTATGTAAACATTGCTTTGGGATTACATTAACAATATACCATTGTTTGCTTGATTAAAAAAAATAAAAAATCCCAATTTTTTTTCTTACTCGTACTGTTATTCGAGGTTGTCTGATCTAGTTGAATTTAATTCCCACACAAGAATGGCTAATTACAGTTTTTATTAATTCTTTTTATTGAATTTGAATTTTTGGGATTAATTTGGGCATGCGTCTATTTTCTTGATTAAGTCTTCAATAATGGAGCTTCTTGATGAATTTTAATTTGAAAGATGAGACATTATTGGCTATGTTAAATTGAAACGAAAAATTGGAGAAATTTTTGGTCAAAGTTGCTGAAGAGCTATTGATAATGTGAGAACAATATCAAAAATAGTTTTTTTTTTTGAAAGAAACTAATGAGATTGGTTTGATTACAATAAAAAGTAAGGACTATGAGAATATTTGTAATTGAATCTATATCTATATACTCCGTATATATATAATAATAGCATAGTCCACTTTCCCGCCCATTTCACACTTTTTTTTTTTTTTTACATTTGCACGGCTTCTCATTTTTTGAGAAGACTTTTGACTTTCTCAATAAACAAACCCTTCAAATTCTCTTATTTCTCTGATTACAAAATACAAAAATACAGAGAACACTACAATAAAGAATCTCTACAACCTGGTGCAAAACTTGAAATGATAACATCACTATGGACTATAAAAAACGTTTCTTACTCTGACATCTCACTACTCCAATCAGCCCTATTGGAGTATATCGAATATCACGGTTGATATTTGATGATAATATCTTGAAAATATTTTGTTTGACTCATTCAACATTATCTTTCCTTATTTTACGTTATTTGGCCAGTAATTCGTTACAAGCCAAAAGGGCTTTCTTCCTGTATATATGTATCGACCCTTGCGGCAGTTTAATAATAATGAGAATACTTTCTTTTCCATGCTCAATTCTTCTAAAACTTATCATGGTACCAGAGCCGAGTTCTAGGTGATAATCTTCAAGATTTCGGAACGCACAACAATTACTCATCGCCGTTGATTCATGGGAGAGAACGTCAATCCAGGCAGAAACAGTAGCCAGGGCCAACGACCAGGCAATTGAACTGTTGGTCGCGATAATCATGCGACGAGAAAAGCGGTTGGTGGGGAGTTAACCCAGCCACGAGAAAGCCAAGTTGGGGGTGGGCCAAGCCCTGTTCCTGGACTCAGGACTGATCAATTTCAGCGGCTAATAGAATATATCGAGCTGGGAAGGACGATGTCGATCAATTACCTACCGGACCAACGGCGAACATGGCGGGTACTAGGTCATTTTTATCTCAATCTTAGGTGATTGATTCGGGTGCAACCGAGCACATCAGTTTTCAAGTCGAAAATTTACTCGACATGTCGCACGCACATTCTGAGTCGTCTGTGAGAATACCGAATGGAGAAGTGGTTCCCGTTCGGGGTGTCGGCAGAGCACACTTGGGACATAATTTATCTCTTCGTCGCATTCTTTACTGTCACGCCCCAAATTTAAAAATAATGACCTTTCAAAAAGTACTTAAAATAACTAATTTTATAGTGCTAAAAATTTAATCTTAAATTATAACGTTAAAATAAAAGGACGTAACACTTGATATAATTAAAATCTTGTTAAGTACTGCAGCTGAAACAATTATAATATAATTCAAGAAGTGCACAACTAACTAATTAAGCAAACATCCATAAGAAAATCATAACTCAATTTAATAAACATGCGAGAAAATAGTATTTTAATCTTAAATAAATCGTCGTCTCCCATCACCACTCATCGCCATCCAACTCTTCAACCTGAAATTGTAAATTTTTGGGGGTGAGCATGCAAGCACACTCAGTGGGATTACGTCATTCGATATTTAATGCTAAAAATAAATAATCAAGTAATTGCAACTTAGCAAATAACATTCACATTGCCACATATACTTTGCCATTGATACTTTGCCATTGTAACTTTGCCAATAGAGTTTTGTGAACCATCGCATGTTTGTGGACCTTCCCAAAGCCAAATTAATGACTAAGATAGTTCCACACGTGAGCACGGCGGGTTACACCCGAAGACCCGTCGGTCCTGGACCCCATCCGGAGCCCCTGGCTATTAGATAACTTTGCCACAAACTTTGCCAATATGTAATGTACTTTGCCACAAACTTTGCCAATATATAATGTACTTTGCCAAATAGAATAATAACTTTGCCATAAACTTTGCCAATAGAATAATATACTTTGCCGATAGATTAACAATAGAAATGAATTCACATAGTAAACAATTAACTCAAACATTTATCTAAAACATTAAATAATGAATAACATTGCAATAGAATTCTACAAACCACCGTAAAGAATAAAGCAATTAAAAATCCACCTCGATTGACGAACGTGAAAATGATATGTGGAAGCCTCGTATAAATTAGTTCTATCGTCTAGCCATGCAATACATAGAATAGCAATCGATTGAATTTCTTAACATTGTGCTTAATAGAATAACAAAAGGGCAAGACATATAATTTGTATATCTTTAAGTAGTAGTATATATAACGTGAGGGAGGGGGAGATAGACAACCCTTTTACAACAATATTACTACACCATTAATTGTAATAATTAAAAAACGTATGGGGAAATGGATGCATGGTCAATAATTGGAATTAATGCAAAGTTTACAATTTCTAATAAAGGTGTACACGCATACCTCATCATGAATTATATATATATATAGCATTTGGATTATTTAGAAAATAGGGTGCACGTAAGTTACAATTTAAAACGTTTAATTCTAATTCAATTGTCATAATGAAAATCAAGTAGTGGAAATAAAAGTGGACCTTGGATTGGGTATGCTCAAATATATTCATATATTATAAATGCATGCGAAGGAAATGGAGAGTCAAGCAAAAGAATATGCATGTGTGAAAATTAAAAGTAACGTGCATGCAAAAACGTTGCAAACATTACTAGCTTCAATAATTTAATTCTTATAATTGAAAACGCATAAGAAGAAATTGGAGAGTCAAATAACAATTAAATAAATACATGTAACGTTTTAAGAGAGTTAATGCAAATAATTTGATACAATTTATGTATTAAAATTACATATGTTTATATATATATATAATATTTTATAATTTCCTTTTGACAAAAATAAATTATGAATTGATTAGATTAATTATTATTATTGTAAAATTTTTGAATATTACATTTACATACCTGAATTTCGCTGCAATCTTTTATCCGTCAGTCGTATCACCAATGAGTTAAATTGTATATTCACGTTCTTTTCGAATTTTTGCATTTTACAGGCTTTACCTTCGAGGACACTGATTGGAGTGGGTAAACACATTGATGGTCTATATTACATGGAACCTTCAAAAATTGAGGGGGCTGTACTTTCTGTCGTCGGGGATTCAGAATTATGGCATCGTCGTTTGGGTCATGCCTCTGGCGGAAAACTTCAGAATATTGGATGTTTGAAAGGTTTTAAGAACAATGTCATTTTTTGCGATTCTTGTATTCGTGCTAAACAGACTCACTTACCTTTTCCAATTAGCAAAACTGTCACTACTACATGTTTTGAATTAATTCATTGCGACATTTGGGGCCCCTATAAATGCGATACTTTCACTGGAGCAAGATATTTTTTGTCCATTGTTGATGATCATAGAAGGGGTGTTTGGGTTTTTCTGGTTCGTCAGAAGTCTGAGATCATGGCTTCATTGATTAAGTTCCTCACCATGGTCCGCACACAATTCAATGCGTCCGTTAAGAGGGTTTGTTCGGACAACGGACTCGAGTTTCAAGCTTCGCCCCTTTTGACTTATTATGCAGAAAATGGAATTTTGTTCGAAACTTCTTGCACTGACACACCACAACAAAACGGGGTTGTCGAACGCAAGCACCGTCATATCCTCGAAGTCGCCCGAGCGCTCCGTTTTGAGTCGGGCTTACCAATCGAGTTTTGGAGATATTGCATCCTCACAGCTGTATATATTATCAATCGCCTACCCTCCCCGGTTGTTGATAATAGAACACCCTATGAGATCCTATTTAATAAGACACCACCGTATGATCACTTTCGCACATTTGGTTGTCTAGTATATGCACATGAAAATCGCCGAAAAGATAAATTTGGAGAAAGGGGGAGTGCTTGTATTTTTGTTGGTTACCCTCTCGGACAAAAGACATATCGAGTATTCGATTTACGCTCACAAAAATTCTTTAGCTCTCGAGATGTCACCTTTGTCGAGCACATCTTTCCATTCCATGGGTGTGAGAGCCTACCCTTCCTCGATGCACTAAGCAGGGCACAAACTACAGTTCGATCTTCGGCGCCAGGCACTACTTGTATGCCCATTGCTACTCGCCCCTACATCCGACGTCCTTCGAGTGAGCAGAATCTGTCGGCTGATCAGAATCCATCAGGCGAGCAGCATTGTTCATCGCCCAACACATTACCCAACGATGTCGTAGTTCTCGACACTTCACAGCCTACCGAACCTGCAGTAGTTCTCGACACTTCACAGCCTGCTGACCCCACGCCACCACCTGTGCCCTCCACAGATTTGAGAGTCAGTGTTCGCACGAAGAAGCGCCCCAAACACTTGGACTCATATGAAACTAATTTACCCCCCTCAGTAGACCATTCAAGGCCCACTGTCAATTCAGTCGACTCGACGGTATATCCCCTTTCTCGTTTCATTGCATATAATAAATTTTCTCCTTCTCACAAGGCTTTTCTAGCGGCCATCACATCCCGTGATGAGCCTAAGTATTTCTCACAGGCCATTAAAAACCCCTTATGGTGTGAGGCCATGAAAAAGGAGATCAATGCATTGGAAACTAATGGGACATGGGTTTTGACCGATTTACCACCCGGAAAGAAGGCTGTTGGTTCAAAATCGGTGTACAAAATCAAGTATAAACCCAATGGTGATGAGGAGCGATATAAGGCTCGATTGGTGGCCAAGGGATTCACCCAGATTGAGGGGGTTGATTTTCATGAAACATTTGCCCCTGTTGCCAAGATTGTTACTGTTCGTTGCATGTTGAGTGTTGCAGCTCAACAACATTGGGAAGTCCACCAACTCGATGTTAACAATGTGTTTCTTCATGGTGACTTGCATGAGAATGTTTATATGCGCATTCCATAAGGCTTTGCAAAAGAAGGCGACACACGAGTATGCAAACTTCAAAAATCACTTTATGGGCTGCGACAAGCTTCCCGGAACTGGTATGAAAAATTCACACATGCCCTTATCATGATTGGCTTTTGTCAATCTCGGGCTGATCATTCCCTCTTCACCTTTCGAAAATGTGCCACTTACGTTTCCGCTCTCATTTACGTCAATGATGTCCTTTTGGCTAGGAATGACCCTGATTACATTACATATGTTAAACAATATTTGGATGCCAAGTTTAGCATTAAGGATTTGGGCACGTTAAAATATTTTCTAGGAATTGAAGTCGCTCGTTCACCGGATGGTTTTGTGCTTAGCCAGCGTAAATATACTCTTGATATATTGGAGGAAAGTGGGTTGCAAGGTTGTCGTCCTAGTGCATTCCCTATGGAGCAAAATCTGAAACTTCATCCGGATGACGAGACGCCCCTCGTCGACGCCACTCAATACCGCCGATTGGTTGGACGCCTTCTCTACTTAACTGTAACTCGACCCGACATTGTTTTCCCGGTGAGTCAGTTAAGTGAGTTCCTAAGTCAACCTCGCCAAAGCCATCTCAATGTCGTGCACCGTGTTCTGCGGTACTTGAAACAAACGCCCGGGCAAGGTATATTTCTCTCATCACGTGGTGGTTTTGATCTTGAAGGGCATTGTGATGCCGATTGGGGTGGATGTCCATTCACTAGGCGGTCTTCTACCGGCTATTTTATTACTCTTGGAGGTTCTCCAATTTCATGGTGTACAAAGAAGCAATCTGTTGTATCTCGGTCTTCTGCTGAGGCTGAATATAGGGCAATGGCCACAACAGTGTGTGAAATAATTTGGTTACGATGGTTGTTGGAAGATTTTGGCATTAAACAAACTAGTGCAACACCACTTTATTGTGACAATCAGGCAGCACGACACATTGCCGTCAATCCAGTTTTTCATGAACGCACAAAACATATCGAGATGGATTGTTACTTCGTTCGTGAACGAGTCGCAAATGGAGATATCAAACCGTGCATGGTTTCTACGTCAAATCAAGTGGCGGACATTTTCACTAAGCCACTTGGAGCCGATCGTTTTCGTTTTCTTCGCAGCAAGTTGGGTGTTCGGGATCTTCAAACTCCAACTTGAGGGGGAGTATTGGAGTATATCGAATATCACGGTTGATATTTGATGATAATATTTTGTTTGACTCATTCAACATTATCTTTCCTTATTTTACGTTATTTGGCCAGTAGTTGGTTACAAGCCAAAAGTCCTGTATATATGTATCGACCCTTGCGGTAGTTTAATAATAATGAGAATACTTTCTTTTCCATGCTCAATTCTTCTAAAATTTATCAAGCCCTTTCATTATCAGTTGAAATATTGCATTCCCGTTGCAGAAATCGGCGCTGGGCCTACCGCCGCGATTTCCTCCAAGTCAGCAACGTTAGTCGGCTGTGGCATTAGGCGGGCCTAGACGCCGCTATTCCGCCTAATCGCTGATATTGGATGTGCTAAGAAAGGGCAAAAAAATCACACCCAATCAAATGCTTGTTGTTGTTTGTAAACTAATAAATAGATAATTAATTAATATTAATTATTATTTATTTATTTATTCCACACATGAGTGGATAATTATAAGGAAGGAAGTTATTTGGATAACTCCTTATATAAGAAAATCCAACGGGATTTTCTATAACAACTGAATATGGAATTCTGTTCTCACCCGCTCCAAAGACAAAGACAGAATATACAGAAACAGGGATTTCTATATTCTATACAATACGCATCATACACACATATACTTGTAAGGGCACTTAGATTGTGGATATATGAAGCGATTCGTGAAATTCATGTGATCGTGTTCTGACTACGAGGATCACAGTACGTATGTGGAATTCAACCGGGTTCTAGAATCTTCCGCTGCATTGAGAATTACAGGTAATTCTAATTCTTATTTCTCGATTAATTAATTCTAACCTTAGCCATTTTGCCCGTGATTGCCCTGAGCCCAAGAGGGACAAGGTAGTTCTTTCTAATTATCATAATAGTATGATAAATGTCTCGAGTACTGTTTTACTAACTGATTCTTATCCTTTGTGGATTATAGACTTAGTAGCGACAGACCACGTGACAAGAGACAAAGGAGCATATGTAGATTACCGTCGAGTTCCACGAGGGACGAGGTGGATCTATGTAGGAAATAATGCTCGAGTTGAAGTCAAAGGCATAGGGACTTGTCAACTTGAGTTAACCAATGGACGTATACTTATCCTACATGACGTCTTGTTTGCTCCAGAGATCTCACGAAATCTCATTTCTGTTTCAGTTCTTCTCAACTTAGGATATAATGTATTATTTACTAAAGATATGGTTATTATTAGCTTAAATAATGTGTGTTATGGTACTTGACATCTTTTCGATGGTTTTATGATTATGGATTGTAATAGAACAACTTTTAGCTATTATGAAGATCGTTCATGTTTACTAAATGTATGTTCGTCTAGTAATGCTTGCGTTGATGATCAAATTTAGCATGCTAGACTAGGTCATATTGGGCAAGATCGAATGAACCAACTTGTTAAAGCTGGACTTTTGGGTTCACTTTCGAAAGTTGAGTTGTCTAGATGTGAACATTGTCTTGCTGGAAAAATGACTAAGAAACCATTTGGAAAAGCTGTTAGAGCTGAATTTCCATTGCAATTAATTCATTCCGATATATGTGGTCCTGTAAATGTGAGGGCACGACATGGAGCTTACTATTTCATTACTTTCATTGATGATTTTTCACGTTATGGTTATGTCTATTTAATTTCTCACAAGTCTGAAGCATTGGATTGCTTTAAACGCTACCTAAACGAGGTGGAGAATCAAAAAGACAAAACAGTAAAGGTTTTACGAACCGATAGAGGACGTGAATATTTATCTGATCAGTTTAAAGAACTATGTAATGAAAATGGCATAATCCGACAATTAACAATTCCTTATACTCCTCAACAAAACGGTGTTGCTGAGAGGAGAAATAGGACGTTGTTAGAGATGGTCAGATCTATGATGGCACAAGCTAACTTACCGATCTCTTTTTGGGGAGATGCGTTATTGACAACTACATACGTGCTTAATCGTGTACCTTCAAAGTCAATTACTTCAACTCCGTATGAACTCTGGACAGGAAGAAAACTTGATCTAAGTAACCTTAGAGCTTGGGGATCTGCAGCTTTCGTACATGACTATTCGAGTTAGTATGGAAAGTTAGGTCCACGAGGAAGAAAATGTATCTTCATAAGATACTGTGATCATTCTAAGGGTTACGTGTTAATCGAAGATCAAGGAGATGGAAGTGTGACTGAAATTGAATCACGTAATGTAATTTTTCTAGAGGATGAGTTTCCAAGTAGGGGAGGTATTCAAAATGTTGAACCAATTTTTTAGATTGAAGAGAACCACAGTCCATCTGATCCAAATGGGAGTGATTTGACTAATAATGTGGATCTTGATAGACAGTTACCTGTTGAAGATCAAATGGATCTTGATAGAAATCAATCTCGGAAAAGCTCTAGGAAACATGTGTCGAAAAGGCATTATGACATAGAGGGACATGCCTTCTTTGTTTCTCCAGAAAACGGGGATGAAATTCCGATAGACGAGGAAGATCCTAAAAACGTACATGAGGCTTTATCTTGTCCAGCAAAAGGAAAGTGGAAGAAATAAATGGAAGAGGAAATGGAGTCTATGAGATCAAATCAAGTCTGGGAACTTGTAGATCTACCAATTGGACGCAGAGCAATTGGGAATAAATGGATTCTCAAAATCAAAAGAAAGGCTGATGGATCTATAGAGAGGTATAAAGCTCGCTTGGTGGAAAAAGGATATACCCAACAATAGGGTATAGATTATGAAGAAACTTTTTCCCCAGTAGTGAGATTTGCTTCAATTCGTCTACTGCTAGCTATAGTAGCTAGTATGGATTTGGAATTACATCAAATAGACGTTAAAACTGCTTTTCTCAATGGAGAATTAGAAGATGAAATCTACATGCAACAGCCTGTAGGATTTATTCTTCAAGGACAAGAGGACAAGGTCTGTAAGTTGAAAAAGTCGATTTATGGACTTAAACAATCCTCAAGACAGTGGTATTTGAGATTTCACACTACACTTCTCTCATACAACTTCGTTATGATGAACGAAGATCACTGTGTCTATGTTAAACGGTCCAAAAGTTGTTTTGTTCTCCTATCACTATATGTAGACGATATACTTATAGCCGGAAATGATCTAGAGTATCTTATGACCATTAAAAAATGGTTATCTTCAAATTTTGAAATGAAAGACATGGGTGAGGCAGAATACATACTTTGTGTTAAGATTCATAGAGATCGTAAAAAGAAGTTACTTGGTTTGTCTCAGGAGACATATATTAAGAAACTTTTAGAACGATTCAAAATGAACACCTGTAAGCCCGTAGATACTCCTGTTGTTAAAGGCGAATCATTAAGCCGAGATATGTGTCCTAAGACTCAAGAAGAAAAGGACGAAATGTCCAAAGTACCACACGCTAACGCAATCGGAAGTCTGATGTATGCAATGATGTGTACTCGTCCAGACATTTGTTATGCTGTTGGTCTAGTCAGCAGGTATCAGTCTAATCTTGGAAAAAGACACTGGATAACGGTGAAGAGGATTTTCAGATATCTAAGGGGAACTGTGGATTATTGTCTTTGTTATCAAGGAAATAATGTGACACTAAATGGGTATACAGATGCAGACTGGAGTGCTGATTTAGATGAACGTAAATCAACTTCAGGTTATATGTTCTTGCTTAATAATGGAGCAATCTCATGGTGTAGTAAGAAACAAACTTGCATAACACTGTCCACTATGGAAGCCGAATTTGTGGCATGTGCATCCGTAGTACAAGAAGCATTTTGGTTAAGGAGATTCATGAAACATTTGGGAACTTCAAACAGTCTAGTGGGAGCTGTAATAGTTCATTGTGATAATCAAGCAGCGATAGCTTACACAAGAGATCCAAAGTATCATGGAAAGACCAAGCATATCTCTACGAAGTACAACTTTGTTAGAGATATAATAGAGAAGAAGAAAGTGATAATAAAGTACATTTCTACTCGTTTAATGTTAGCCGATCCTTTTACCAAACCCATCCCTAGAGATGCTTTTCTGGGACACGTAAAGGGTTTAGGTTTACGTAGGATCTAATGTATTACGGAGTAAATGTTGATTGTTAATGTTATTGTTGATATAACATATTGTATTGTAATTATATGACGTTTCATATAATAGTATGTCTACAAGTTAAAGAAAATTGGCTCTCTCATACAAGCAATTAGTTCTGACAACGAGGTATGTGCAGAAATGAGATTATTATAAAATGATCGAAATAGATTTTACCACAATCTATTAGACTTGTTATAAAGCTGAATCAGTGGATTCCCTGGACTATAGTGGGAGGGAGATCTAAGTTAAGTGTTAAGGTATAACACTTGAACTTTGATTTATATGATGTAAATTTAATTAAAATGACATACACTTCCACCATGGAAGATATAACATCATAACATATGTTTCATATCACATGTGCTAAATTGGCCATAAGGAAATGAGAGATAAATCCCTTTAATCTCATTGTATGAGGCCTTGAGGTTTATTAAAACCTCTTAGAGATACCCTTAAGACTTTTGACAATATTTTAAGTCTTCACTCTAGTGTTGCTACTTTAGCATGTTGCCAATATCTGTGAAGCATATGACTATGCGGTACATGTCTAGAAAAGAAGCTATAGTGGGAGTCTGAAAGTATGTGTATGAAAAGGAAGAATGTCTTTATTAACATATTCTATTGTGTTTACGACCGGTCAGTCATGTTGAGAACGTGATTATGTGCACATAGATAAGATAAAGATCGAATATACTCTTACGATTACGAGGGATAAAGAGATATGTCGATTAATGTTAAAATTCTAAGAGTTCTGGGGTATTACGAGTTTTTTGGATTTCTTTAAGTAGAACTGGTTGAGTTGCTATATATCCTTAACAAGTGTATAGCGAGGAAAGCTCATATTCTCGTGGGTCACACGATTTATTTGCCTATATGAAGAAGATGATATGTGATGTTATGCAAAATGAGGTAGATGAGTGAAATACTCAAACTTCATGTGTGAGTGGGAGATGTAAATTAATATTATATTTGATATTAATTATATATATTTATTTAATATATATTTTACACCCATGAAATAATTAAAGGATAATGTCAAGCGGGAGTTAAGTAACTGCCCAATGACAACCGCCTGCAGAATTCTATTTAAGATGATCGGTTATGTAGTTATTACGATTACGCATTTTCACACTCAACTGCAGAAAATCATCAGAAACATTAACATAAACAGAAGAGAATTCTGAGTAAAGAGATCATCATTTCTGGCAAATACAATTGTGGAAACAAAATACAATTAATATTGTATTCGACTGCGGGATCACAGTTCGAGTGAGAGTACGTGGAATACCAACTGGTATATCAATCTTCCGCTGTAATTAAGGTATGTAGACTATCCTTAATATCCAACATTGCTCGCTCCTGTAGACACGAGAGAGAGACTACTGCTGCAACGGGAACACGGTGACGAAGATGGGCCGATCGGAGCGGGCCGAATTTGTTCTTTGGAGCGGCGGCTGAAGAGGTGGGTTTGCTAACGAGAATAAACGTAATCTACTGTATGTGGGCGGCTAATGAGAATTGAGAAATGAATTAGGTTTTTAGTTTTATTTTATTAATTAGGAATTTTTTTGGGCTGTATATATATGTAGAATTAGTCCAATCTCTTTGCACTCTCATTTTCATCGCAGCAGCACCCACCCATTCTCTTCTCTGCGCCACCCTTCTCCCGGCGTCGCGCCGCCCCTCCACAGTCTCTTCTCTGCGCCACCCTTCTCCCGGCATCGCGCCGCCCCTCCACAGCCACGCAGCGCCACCCTTCTCCCGGCATCGCGCCGCCCCTCCACAGCCACGCAGCGCCACCTCTTCCCTCACAAGCCACGCACGCCGCCAGCCATTACGCTACCGTCGCGTCGCCTCCGTAGCACCGCTGTCGGCCTCTTCTCTTTCCCTCCTCATCCGCCGCTCCCTCCTTAGCTACTCCTATCAATTTTGAAATTTTATGTAAGTTTATTATTTTTTTTTGGACAAAATCTATGTTTTTTTTTTAAGGTATTCTATAATTTTGTAATTTTAAAAACAGATCTATAGATTTCTGTGTTTGGTTGAAGATTCAGAACATTTCTATAACCAAACATATTTTTAAAAATTATTTTCCTTTTTTCAAATTGTTGCTGTTTTTGAAAATTTTGTTCGAAATTATTATATTTTGTTGATTATTTTTTCCTAGATTTATTTCTCTTTTCGAAAAACATTTTCGAAAATTGTTGTTTTTTTCAACAATGTTAATTGAAAATTTGAAGATTTTTTTTAATGTAGTTGTTGTCTATACTTTTTGAAAGATCTATTTTGGTATTTTATTTAATGTTTGTTAGTTTGCATTTTAATGTTGGTATTTTCCAAAAAAAAATTCATCGTAGAATGAAACTGCTAATATTATTTTATTAATTAATATAATGAATCAATTATATATAGACCAATTAGTGGACAAAATTGCATATAGACCAGTCTTATTGGAAGGGTTTTTAAATTCTACTCTAGATCTCTCAAATTATACCACATCAATATCTTTTCAATTCCTATCCTCAATTATTTTCTCCTTCCAGAATTTTATTATCATTTTACTAAAAATAGTTTGATTCAATATCTTTTCAATATCTTTTCAATTTCTTTCCTCAATTATTTTCTCCTTCCAGAATTTTATATTATTTTACTAAAATTAGTTTGATTCGGACTTCATTGATCTCCATTTGTAATTTTTAAAAGTTGTTGTCCTTAAATTATTAGCCCCAAAAGTTACGATTCTCATTTTATTCCCGAAATATAATTTTTTTTGTTTGTAGAATAAGGTTCCAAGCAAGCTCCAAAAAACAGGGGAGGCTTCCCTCATTCTGTACAAGAGGGTACCTTTTGAATGCGCATCAAGTTCTTTGTGACACATATGATGTCTTTGGAGCCTCTACTAAATGCATCACCACAACTTCACTATTTATTCTTTTCTTCTATGTTCTAAGTTCTAAGTATGATTGTATAAATCAAACAATTTTGTGGGCACTTGGGCTATACTATTTTGTTAAAAAAACATTATTCGTCGTATTATCTTTAATACAACTCAATTCATTGCTTGCTTTTCTAGAACTTGCCCAAGTTCTTGCTTGAGATCATGTTTGTGTGATACTTTGAGATATGATGTAGGCCATCTTTCGTATTACAAGTCACTTAGCCAAATTTTCCAAATAACCGAAGAAATCTTTCGTAGTTAGCCCATTTGAGCTTGTTTTCCATTTTCTTGGCAACCTACAATGTTTAACCACTCATCCTTTTGAGCCTTTGATATCCATATTTAGTGGAGAATAAAAGAGAAAAGTGGCAAAATATGTGCTTTAGTGTCTTTGGTTTGAGGGGAAAAATTTGCAAAAGTTATGAAAAAGAGAAAAAGATGGAAGTGAAAGGAAAATAATTGAGAAAGAAAAGAGGGACAATGAGCCCCAAGAGCTTAAAAAGAAAAGAAATTTGCTAGAAAAGGATGAGGAGATGAATGCATTTGAGGAAATTAAATGAAAAGCGAGAATGAAGGTTGTAAACCTTAAGAGCATGAGCTTGAATTGTTGAAAAATAACTTTTGTTCTCCACTAGACGAGTCACTTTTTCCATATTCATCTTACCCCGTCCAAAGAGCCAATGTTACGTCCTTGGTTAAGCCCTATTGATCTCATTGTTGAACATGTTTGTGGTGGAAAGATGGTAGAGCTTGGGCAAGCTTATGGCAATTGCAATGCATGATTTGATTGATGAGTGCTTATTGTCCTTAATTTATTTGAGTGTTTGAGTGAAACACTATTTCTTGTGAGTTAAACTTGAACATCTTGATATTGTCATCACCATCACTTGTTGTTGTGAGTAAAGCATGTGTGAGTAATGAGTTGGATCTTCAATATTGAACTTGTGATAATTTTAAGAATGTATCTTGAGGAAGAAGAATTCATTTCATGTCATTTGATACGTGGGATCTTTCATTGATCATCTAGTTGTAAATTTCACCCTCACGTTTTAATTCTTTCGTTGCTCGAGGACGAGCAACACTTTAAGTTTGGGGGAGTTGATTCAGGTGGAATTTACAAGATTTAGATGCATATTTGAAGCTCATTTGATGTTTATTTCATTGAATTATTGGTTGATTATCATTGTTTTGATCAAAATAAGAGAAAGGTAGTGTTTTGTCGATTTTGTAGGAAATATGATGGATTTTGGAAGCAAAACACATACCATACTTCACTGGATCAAGAAGAGAAGCTGACCATTGGGTTCGTCTCGAAAAACGGAGTGGAATGGCCAAAAGAATCAAGTCGTTTGGAGGTCGGAAGCAAAAGTTATGCACGAAACAAGTTCGGAGTGCAACTCGGCCGAGCTGCTGGGCGAGGCAGAATCTGGATAAATATTGCAACTCGGCCGAGCTCCCTGACTCGGCCAAGCTGCTGGGCGAGGCAGAATGTTGGAATGATTTGCAACTCGGCCGAGCTCCCTGACTCGGTCGAGCTGCTGGGCGAGGCAGAACACTGGAAAGCGCCGCAACTCGGCCGAGCCATGAAGAAAATGCCCAAATGTTTAACACTCCAACTCGGCCGAGTCATACCTATTTTCGGCGGTTTTTGTGTATTTTGTCAAATTTTCAAGGACTTAAGTGCAAATTTCACCCCAAGACCTATCCCAACACTATAAATACTTTCATTCTTGAATTAAAAAGCTCTCTCCCACTTTTAAAAAGCTATTCTCACACACATTCACATAGTAGTAGGTGTTCTTCATATTTTAGTTTAATTTCTTCATTAGATTAGATAGAATAGTGGTTTTTACTCCAAATCAAGCTACGATTATCATCGAGCATCGTCTATTACATCAGTTTGTAACTAAATTCTCATGATCAAGGTGATATTACTCTATTTTGCAATTCAATTTGGTATTTTCTTAATTTCTCCAATCTTTTGCTATTCTACCATGAGTTTGATGTTATTTGTTGTTGTAGCCATGAGATTCTCTTCTAGAACCATGGGCTAATCTCCTATTGCCTTGGGTGTGGATGTTTTGATGGTTGTTTAGTGTAATTGTGGATTAATTGCATGATTAGCTTAGAATTTGGGTGTTTATATTTCTAGAGTTGTACTTTGATTGATTAATTTGGTTGATCAACCCTATTAGCGAGCATGTTCGATTATGTTTATTGCAACGAGAGTTGGGTAGCATGATTGGGAGTGTGAGTGTGAGCTTTGGTCAATTGAATAGAAGTTAATTAGTAATTAGCTAACCGAGAGGAGGTTAATGGCTAGACCGACAACTTTAGACACTAAACAAATAGAGGTCGTCTAGGAGTTTGGTGAGAGGGCGTTTCATAAGCATTAGTAACCGTGTTGAAAGTGCTTATGCAACACTATCTTAGGAGCTTATGGTATTTGGTTAGATCCTATAATTGCTAATCAATGCACGTTGTATACCTATGCCTTTCGAGGGGGTCTACACATAGATGTGATAGCCTTTAGCTTAATCCGAATTCATAGCTAATTCATGTAATTGGTCCATTAACTCACTTAATTGCTTACAAAACGGAAACACCCGAGGCAATACCCTTTCCTTGCACTTTCCAAAAGAAAGTTAGATAGCTTGTTATTTCTCTTGTCACTATTTCTTATTACTTTTGTTAATTTAGTTTAATACTTTTGTTCTTATTCCCAAAAATCCAAACAACATCTTTTAGTTACTACAATAGCATGATAACTTGCAACTTTAGGGACTCATTTTCACCCAATTAAGTCCTTGGAACGAAAATCTACTTGGGACACTTATCTTAATACTAACGAACCCATACGCTTGTGGGGATCGTGTGGTTGTAAAAAGTGCAAAAATACGAACCAAGTCAATGGCGCCGCTGCCGGGGACTTAAGCGAGTGTTGTAAGTGAGACTTAAAGTTTGTTAAGTGTTATTGATAGTAGCATTTCTTTTTGTTATTTTGTTTTTGTTCATCTTTGTGGGCTTTGACATTTTTGTTTTGTAGGTGAATGATCACAAGATCACATGGAGGAAACCTTGAACCGTTAGACCTTGAGATCGAGGCACACGCAAGAAGAAGGAACTGACAAAGAGTCATAGAAGAACCATTTGAGATGGAGAACATGGAATAGATGAATCCTCCACCAAATGGAGATGATGAGCCTCAAAGAGAGAATCACCAAGTTGGAAACCAAGTTGGGGGGAATCCACCTCCAAACCACCACCAAATCTCCATAATCCAAATCCACAATATCCACCTCAAAACCACCTTCCATATCAAGGATATTATCCTTACCCTTATCCACCTCCACAACAAGCCTACTATCCACCTCCACCACATCAATACCCACCACCTCAACACCCTTACCCTCCTTATCAATATCCCCACCCTCAATAAATTCAAGAGGAATACATCCCTCCTCCTCCACATATAGAAGAGCCGCAACGTGTGTACCACGGAAGGCCATTGAGGGAATATTTTGAGCCTCAACCTAGAGAGCATTACGATGGGTTGGCAAGACCAAGGGTGGAGGCAAACAATTTTGAGATTAGTGCCTCTTTATTAAGGATGTTGAGGGAGAGACAATTTGAAGGAAGGACGGAGGAAGGATTTGAGGAAGACCCGAATGAACATCTTGCTCAATTCTTGGAGATGGCCGACACTCTCAAGCAAAACGAAGTGTCGGAAGATGCTAAAAAGATGAGGCTATTCCCATTCACATTGTCGGGGAAAGCAAAAGCTTGGCTACAATCAAGCATTCCCGCCGGAGAAGTGAGGACATGGGAAGAGTTGAAGAAGAGATTTCTATTGAAGTACTACCCTCCTTCAAAGACTATGGAAGCCAAACAAAAGATCTCTATGTTCCAACAAGGTTCAAATGAGGGAATCAAAGAAGCATGGGAAAGGTTTACGAATCTTTTCATCAAATGCCCCCATCATGGTTTCCCAATAGAACAAACAACATGTTGGTTCGTTAGTGGGTTACGAGTGGAAGATCAACACCACATTGATGCTTGTGCGGGTGGTTCAATTTGGAGGAAATCGGTGGAGGAGATCAATGACATAATGGAAGGGATATCAAGCAATACTTTCAAGATGAGAGTAGACCGTGGAGCACGAAATAGGGTAGCTCAAGTGGATGACAATGATAGCATGAGAGTAATGATGGCCACACTAATTGAAAAGGTGAATATTTTATCTCAATCAAGAGATAATCATTTACCCTTTGGGCAAAAGGATCCTCAAATGGGACCTATGGAAGAAGTGCATTACATGGGTCAACAAGGACACCCACAAAATTTTCAAGGGAATCGACAATATCAAGGGCAACCACCATATCAAAATCGTGGTCAAGGATTTCAAGCTCCTACTCAAAACCGATTCCAAGGTCAATCCTCATCTTATCAAGGTCAAGGGGGCCCGTCTCCTCAATTCTCAACTCCTCAAAATCCAAATTTTCGGAGGAATGAGAATTTGTCCTATTCCAATCCTAAAAGTGCTATTCAATATCCTTCCGGATTTGATCCCGGAGCAAAACTTCCAAGTGGAGAAGAGAAGTCTTCCACGAATGAGCTTCTTGAACTCCTCATGAAGAGAATGGATGAAAATGATAAGAGAAATGAGAAAAGTGAGAAGAAATCCGAAGCAACCGACTCAATCCTTGCTCAACTCATGAGTAATCAAAAATCAATGGAATTCCAAATGGGACAATTGACAACTTCAATTGGATCTCAACAAATCAAGGGGAAGTTTCCATCAACCACCAAGGTAAACCCTCGTGAGCATTGTAATGCTATTACAATTTAAAGTGGTAACCAATATGGAGTTTCTTCAATGTCAATTGAAGAGGTAGAAAAAGTTGGAAGTGGAGAGGTTGTTCCAAGAATTCCAAAGTGGAGAATTGCCAAAGATTTGAAAAAGAAGAAGCTTGAGGTACCTTGTGATAAATAGGGGGTGCCCATTACATATGAGCCACTTCCATACCCGGGAAGATACATGAAGAAGATGGATGAAAAGTTTGGAAAGTTTTTGGATATCTTCAAGAAAATCCACATTGATCTTCCACTTTCGGATGCTTTAGAGCAAATACCTCATTACATGAAGTTTCTAAAGGATGCAATAGCAAACAAGAAGAAACTAGTTGATGATGAGAAGATCAATTTGACCGAGGAGTGTAGTGCTATTCTTCAACGAACTCCTCCCGAAAAGCTAAAGGATCCGGGTAGTTTCACTCTCCCATGTGAGATTGGTGATGGTCCCATGATGAAAGTTCTTTGTGATTTGGGAGCTAGCATCAATTTGACGCCACTTTCAATCTTCAAGCGTTTGGGACTTGGAGAAGTAGTGCCCACATCAATTACTCTCCAATTAGCGGATCGTTCCATCACCCATCCTAAAGGGATCATTGAAGATGTATTGGTGAAGGTTGACAAGTTCATCATTCCGGCCGACTTCGTGGTGTTAGATATGAAAGAAGATGCAAATATCCCATTGATTCTTGGGAGGCCGTTTCTTGCCACGGGGGGAGCAAACATCAATTTGAGAAAAGGGGAGGTAACATTGGAGGTGAATGGAGAGAAAGTGATTTTCTCCAAGTATGGCTCAATTGAGAGTTCCCCAAGAAAGAAGGAATCTCCCTCCATCCAAGAATGTGACATTTATGTGAAAGAGCCATTACCAAAAGTCCCATTGAAAGATCCGGGAGATGATAACAAATTGAAGCAAACTCCCAAACTTGAGCAAAACTCAAGTTTGGGGGAGTTTTATAAGGAGAGGAGTTTTGGTAAGTTCCTTGAGGATAGTAAAGATGAAGAAGGGAAAAGGAAGAGTTTAAAGGAGAGAAAGATCGAAAAAGGTTTTGAAATTGGAGATAAGGTGGTATGGTGCACCTTGGGAGTGATGGAAGTATTTGGAAAGATGAAGCTCAAGGAACGCAAAATGTTGGTCATGAAGAAATTGGCCTATGAAGGAGGCATTGCGTTGGAAAGTGAGGAGGACGAAGTGTTCATCACCGATGAGCACAATGTCAAGTACTATCATCCTCCATTCAAAGAAAGAGAAGTATGAACTTGTTAAGTTCCGTCCGGCATAGGACGTTAAACCTAGCGCTAAATGGGAGGCAACCCATTTTTACTTGCTTTATTTCATTTCTTGTTCATTTTATTTGCTTTGTTAGTTTAGTTTGATGTGTTTGTGAGTTTTGATGTTAGTTGGAAGAGCTTGGATCGAATGGAAGAGTGGATTGAAAGTGGAACCTTGTGCTTGGAAGGAGGTGTAGCTATAGCAATCGTAAGAGGTACGCCCACTCTAAACTTAGGAATTTCATAGCAATTACTAAGTTTGGGGGGTAGTGGAACTTATATTCTTGATCATAATATTGATTGCTTAGCTACTCTTAGTTTTAATTGTTGGGATAGTGGCCCATGTGTGTAGATTTGTATGGTTAGCACTTGGCGTCAATATCATTGCAAAACTATTTTTCCAAACTTTTAATTGCTTTGCAATGAAAAAGTTTGGGGGGGGGGGGGGTATGTTCGTTTTTACATTTTCTATTGACACCAATGTGTACTCTTGTGTATATGTGCAATTTGAGCTTTAATGATCATTGAGACACATTTGATGGTGATTTGTTGTGAATTTGATTCCTTGTGTACATGATTGGAATGAATCATCTTGTTTGTGTTGTTGTCATCTTATTGCTTATGGATGTTTTGCTTGCACAATGAGTTATGTGTGGTGATGTTGGATAAATGTTTGAGTCTTGAATGAACCGGTGAGAGTTGAACTTTGAACCGAGCATTAATTCGGTTTATTTCATTGTTGAGTGGATCAATTCATTGCTTGCTTTTCTAGAACTTGCCCAAGTTCTTGCTTGAGATCATGTTTGTGTGATACTTTGAGATATGATGTAGGCCATCTTTCGTATTACAAGTCACTTAGCCAAATTTTCCAAATAATTGAAGAAAACTTTCGTAGTTAGCCCATTTGAGCTTGTTTCCCATTTTCTTGGCAACCTACAATGTTTAACAACTCATCATTTTGAGCCTTTGATATCCATATTTAGTGGAGAATAAAAGAGAAAAGTGGCAAAATATGTGCTTTAGTGTCTTTGGTTTGAGGGGAAAAATTTGCAAAAGTTATGAAAAAGAGAAAAAGATGGAAGTGAAAAGAAAATAATTGAGAAAGAAAAGAGGGACAATGAGCCCCAAGAGCTTAAAAAGAAAAGAAATTTGCTAGAAAAGGATGAGGAGATGAATGCATTTGAGGAAATTAAATGAAAAGCGAGAATGAAGGTTGTAAACCTTAAGAGCATGAGCTTGAATTGTTGAAAAAAAACTTTTGTTCTCCACTAGACGAGTCACTTTTTCCATATTCATCTTACCCCGTCCAAAGAGCCAATGTTACGTCCTTGGTTAAGCCCTATTGATCTCATTGTTGAACATGTTTGTGGTGGAAAGATGATAGAGCTTGGGCAAGCTTATGGCAATTGCAATGCATGATTTGATTGATGAGTGCTTATTGTCCTTAATTTATTTGAGTGTTTGAGTGAAACACTATTTCTTGTGAGTTAAACTTGAACATCTTGATATTGTCATTACCATCACTTGTTGTTGTGAGTAGAGCATGTGTGAGTAATGAGTTGGATCTTCAATATTGAACTTGTGATAATTTTAAGAATGTATCTTGATGAAGAAGAATTCATTTCATGTCATTTGATACATGGGATCTTTCATTGATCATCTAGTTGTAAATTTCACCCTCATGTTTTAATTCTTTCGTTGCTCGAGGACGAGCAACACTTTAAGTTTGGGGGAGTTGATTCGGGTGGAATTTACAAGATTTAGATGCATATTTGAAGCTCATTTGATGTTTATTTCATTGAATTATTGGTTAATTATCATTGCTTTGATCAAAATAAGAGAAATGTAGTGTTTTGTCGATTTTGTAGGAAACACGATGGATTTTGGAAGCAAAACACATACCATACTTCACTGATCAAGAAGAGAAGCTGACCATTGGGTTTTTCTCGAAAAATGAAGTGGAATGGCCAAAAGAATCAAGTCGTTTGGAGGTCGGAAGCAAAAGTTATGCACGAAACAAGTTCGGAGTGCAACTCGGCCGAGCTGCTGGGCGAGGCAGAATTTGGATAAACATTGCAACTCGGCCGAGCTGCTGGGCGAGGCAGAACACTGGAAAGCGTCGCAACTCGGCCGAGTTGGACCACTCGGCCGAGCCATGAAGAAAACGCCCAAATGTTTAACACTCCAACTCGGCCAAGTGGTCTAACTCGGCCGAGTCATACCTATTTTCGGCGGTTTTTGTGTATTTTGTCCAATTTTCAAGGACTTAAGTGCAAATTTCACCCCAAGACCTATCCCAACACTATAAATACTTTCATTCTTGAATTAAAAAGCTCTCTCCCACTTTTAAAAAGCTATTCTCACACACATTCACATAGTAGTAGGTGTTCTTCATATTTTAGTTTAATTTCTTCATTAGATTAGATAGAATAGTGGTTTTTACTCCAAATCAAGCTACGATTATCATCGGGCATCGTCTATTACATCAGTTTGTAACTAAATTCTCATGATCAAGGTGATATTACTCTATTTTGCAATTCAATTTGGTATTTTCTTAATTTCTCCAATCTTTTGCTATTCTACCATGAGTTTGATGTTATTTGTTGTTGTAGCCATGAGATTCTCTTCTAGAACCATGGGCTAATCTCCTATTGCCTTGGGTGTGGATGTTTTGATGGTTGTTTAGTGTAATTGTGGATTAATTGCATGATTAGCTTAGAATTTGGGTGTTTATATTTCTAGAGTTGTACTTTGATTGATTCATTTGGTGGATCAACCCTATTAGCGAGCATGTTCGATTATGTTTATTGCAACGAGAGTTGGGTAGCATGATTGGGAGTGTGAGTGTGAGCTTTGGTCAATTGAGTAGAAGTTAATTAGTAATTAGCTAACCGAGAGGAGGTTAATGGCTAGACCGACAACTTTAGACACTAAACAAATAGAGGTCGTTTAGGAGTTTGGTGAGAGGGCGTTTCATAAGCATTAGTAACCGTGTTGAAAGTGCTTATGCAACACTATCTTAGGAGCTTATGGTATTTGGTTAGATCCTATAATTGCTAATCAATGCACGTTGTATACCTATGCCTTTCGAGGGGGTCTACACATAGATGTGATAGCCTTTAGCTTAATCCGAATTCATAGCTAATTCATGTAATTGGTCCATTAACTCACTTAATTGCTCACAAAACGGAAACACCCGAGGCAATACCCTTTCCTTGCACTTTCCAAAAGAAAGTTAGATAGCTTGTTATTTCTCTTGTCACTATTTCTTATTACTTTTGTTAATCTAGTTTAATACTTTTGTTCTTATTCCCAAAAATCCAAACAACATCTTTTAGTTACTACAATAGCATGATAACTTGCAACTTTAGGGACTCATTTTCACCCAATTAAGTCCTTGGAACGAAAATCTACTTGGGACACTTATCTTACTACTAACGAACCCATACGCTTGTGGGGATCGTGTGGTTGTAAAAAGTGCAAAAATACGAACCAAGTCACCTATAATATAATATACTATTCCTATAATACATTATACTATTTCTATAATATATTATTCTATTATATTCTCTAATAATCAACGGAACACTCACCCAAACGACAATATGGCTCTGTTAGGATAAACTACTCGTTGATCCCAACTAAACTCTAAAAAAACCTACATAAAACATGTACAAATCACATAAAGGAAAACTAGAAGGACGATAGTGGCGAATTTGGACGCCAGTCGTGAATTTGGACGACGACGTTGAATAGAGAATTCGACAGCGAGAGCGCCACAAACGTAAAGCTAAAAAGATCTACATTAGGGGAAGGGGTTGGCCAGAAGTTTTGGGATGGTGGTAAGGGGCGGCGGAAATTTGGTGTGGGGGAAAAGTTGGACCAATTAGAAAACTATCTAAATTAATTAAATGTGGAAATGGTAACTGACTTGAACGAATTTTAGGTCAATGTATTTGACTAACTACTTCCCCTCAAGCATAAGAGTTCGTAGTAGTAATGGAAGTATTCGACCAAGTAGTATCGACCTAGGAGGCAGGTTTGTGCAATGGATCCCTAGAGTTTTGTGTCGTCATAACTAATGTAGCTACAGTTTCGTGTTTTTGAGTTTCTAGAATAAAGCTAAGTTACTACCAAACTTCAAGAAATTAAATCAAACACCAACCTAGAAACTAACAAGTAATTTAAACTACTAAGAGTAAGCAAATGACTAATAAGAGAAATTAACACAACTTGAGAAGGAAAATTACTATCAAAGCAAGAAATTGACAAATAAAACAAAGAACAACTACGAATATAATTCGAAGAAATGCAAGGGTGAGAGAATGCTTCGGGTGTACTCCACCTAGTGAAATCGAGAGGAATTGCTTTTACTTTGTTAATGTTTCAATTAAGTTTTGTTAAGAGCACCTAAATGCTAGGATGACAACCATTTCCCTTCGGGTAATATAGCCTTAAATCTAAGGTGTTCCCAAACCCGATAATAAGGTTTTCTTCCTAATCCTCACCAACTACTCAAACAACCATTCAGGTAATTAATGTCATTTAATGGGGTTCTAATACGATTAACTCTCTCTCGACGAATTAAAAGTATAATTAACACATTTGCATACCAACAACTCACACCATAAATATAAACATGTTCATGTAACTCTCGTCTACGCTAAACATGCATCTAAATATGGATTAATAGAAGTTAACATACAAAGTACCAATAATACCCAATAAAAGAAGCAATGAACCTAATATCAACAATAACAAAGCTCAAACAATTCCAAACTTAATATTCACATGATTTTAGAACACCAAAAACATAAATAAACTTAGCCAAAACACCATGGGCTAAGTTTATTTATGCTTTGGGTGTTCTAAAACCATGTGAATATTAAGTTTGGAATTGTTTGAGTTTTGTT
Organism: Galeopsis tetrahit; assembly: GCA_963675135.1. Classification (NCBI taxonomy): domain Eukaryota; kingdom Viridiplantae; phylum Streptophyta; class Magnoliopsida; order Lamiales; family Lamiaceae; genus Galeopsis; species Galeopsis tetrahit. Next base: position 35,859,774 of record OY776127.1, read on the forward strand.
ATTGTTGATATTAGGTTCATTGCTACAATAATATAACAAAAATGAGCACAAATACGAGCAATCTCACACCCAATCAGTAACCTCTTAAATTAAATTCTTTGTTTTAATTAACTGAAAAGTATTTAGGGCATAATTGGTACGATGGAATAAATTGGAATGGACAATGGACGTGGGAATGAAATGTAACACTCTATAAATTTATTTTAAATTATTATTATTGAATATTATTAAAAATATATTATTATTTTAAATTAATATTATTATTATTTAATAAAATTATTATTATTGATTATTGTTAAAAATAATATTATTTTTATTATTAATATTTTAATAATTATTATTGATAGAAGAGTTATTATTATTAATATATATTTATCTTATTATTATTGATTTTATTATTTATAAATTCTTAAATTAAATTCTTTGTTTTAATTAACTGAAAAGTATTTAGGGCATAATTGGTACGATGGAATAAATTGGAATGGACAATGGACGTGGGAATGAAATGTAACACTATAAATTTATTTTAAATTATTATTATTGAATATTATTAAAAATATATTATTATTTTAAATTAATATTATTATTATTTAATAAAATTATTATTATTGATTATTTAATAAAATTATTATTATTGATTATTGTTAAAAATAATATTATTTTTATTATTAATATTTTAATAATTATTATTGATAGAAGAGTTATTATTATTAATATATATTTATCTTATTATTATTGATTTTATTATTTATAATAAATGTATATTTTATATGAAAATAATATTTTTATTTTTAAATAAGAATATTGTCATTATTTTTAATGTTAAATAAATTTTAAAAATAATATTATTATTTATATTATCAAAAATTATTATACTATTATTTTATATTATTAAAAATAATATAGTATTAGATATATTATTTATATCTTTAAGAAATTTTAAATTATTTTTTATGTTATTATATTTATAATTTAATATTATGGAGAAATATTATTATCATTAAAATTTAATATATTATATTATTTATATTTTTAAAATTTATTATATTATTTTTTTACTCTTGATATTATATATTATATTAATATTTTTGTTAAATATAATTTATTTATTTTATTATTAAATAAGAGTAATATTATTTTTATTAATTATATATTAAAAAGTTGATTTCTTAGCTAAATTCATGGGGTTTGAAGAAATGAGAATTTCATACTTTTGTGAATCACCAATCCATAAGGCCAGGAATGATGATTTCATTACCAATCATAAAATTTGGAATAGATCCATGAATGGCGATTCCATTCATGGGCCATTCCACCGTACCAATCATATCCTTACACTTTTATATCACTTAAAGAATATCTTGAAACTTTAGAAATAATGTTGATTGAGAATTTAATGAGAAACACCAAATTCCTTAAATAGTTTTATTAAGTGTTCCTATACTTGTATTAGTGATAATGACAGATTATGTAAATCCCCTTATATACTAATAGGGAGTTTAAATTGATGATATGTCATTTTGTGGTTAATTTGGCTTATGTGTCATTTTGTGGTTGATTTGGCTTATGTGTCATAATTTAATGAAATTGTTAATTTTAAAAAGTACGATGTGTAATTAAGTTATTGGTTGAGTAAGATATGATTCATAAACTCTTTCAAAATATTATATTCTTATTAACTATTGATTTTTTTTCACTAATTAATTATTTTATTTAAGGCGTTAGTGGTTGATATGAAATGTTGAATTTCTTATTATTTTAATAGAGTATTAACTTTTATTTTATTTACTTAACTTTATTGTAGTATTCATTTATTATTTAGTTTAATTTATTTTTTAACTATTTAATGTACTTTTAAGTAAAATACAATCTAAAATGTATTTTTATTGGTGTGTACAATTCTTTATTTAATTAGTTATTAAATTTTATTTTATAATTATTTTTATCTTATATCTCAAGTAATTTTTTCTGCAATTATTTTAAATTTAATATAAGTTTAATGTATTTAAAAAATAGAGCTCGAAAATATATATGTAAAACTTATTATATAATTATATTATTTTACGTGATTAAAAAATTTGTTATATATACATAATACACTACTTCTATAATATAGAATCCCCTTATATGCTAATAAGGAGTTTAAATTGATGATGTGTCATTTTGTGGTTAATTTGGCTTATGTGTCGTTTTGTGGTTGATTTGGCTTATGTGTCATAATTTAATGAAGTTGTTAATTTAAAAAGTATGATGTGTAATTAAGTTATTGGTTGAGTAAGATATGATTCATAAACTCTTTCAAAATATTATATTCTTATTAACTATTGATTTTTTTTCTAATTAATTATTTATTTTATTTAAGGTGTTAGTGGTTGATATGAAATGTTGAATTTCTTATTATTTTAATAGAGTATTAAATTTTATTTTATTTACTTAACTTTATTGTAGTATTCATTTTATTCTTTAGTTTAATTTATTTTTGAACTATTTAATGTACTTTTAAGTAAAATACAATCTAAAATGTATTTTTATTGGTGTGTACAATTCTTTATTTAATTAGTTATTAAATTTTATTTTATAATTATTTTTATCTTATATCTCAAGCAATTTTTTCTGCAATTATTTTAAATTTATTATAAGTTTAATGTATTTAAAAAAATAGAGCTCGAAAATATATATGTAAAACTTATTATATAATTATATTATTTTACATGATTAAAAAATTAGTTATATATACATAATACACTACTTCTATAATATATAATCCCCTTATATACTAATAGGGAGTTTAAATTGATGATGTGTCATTTTGTGGTTAATTTGGCTTATGTGCCATTTTGTGGTTGATTTGACTTATGTGTCATAATTTAATGAAATTGTTAATTTTAAAAAGAGTTAATTGCAAATTAAATCACAACCTTTTGCTCATTTGCAATCTAATCTAAACCTTAAAAGTATTGCAAATAAATCAAAAACTTTAAATATTATTGCAAATTAGACTTCTTAGAAGTCTACTTTGTCCCTAAATCATACCTTTTGATATTTGGTTTGATTGAAAAATAATATTATTTTATTAAGGTGTTGTTATGTTATTAAAAAGCCCCCTTATATACTAATAGGGAGTTTAAATTGATGATGTGTCATTTTGTGGTTAATTTGGCTTATGTGTCATTTTGTGGTTGATTTGACTTATGTGTCATAATTTAATGAAGTTGTTAATTTTAAAAAGGAGTTAATTGCAAATTAAATCACGACCTTTTGCTCATTTGCAATCTAATCTAAACCTTAAAAGTATTGCAAATAAATCACAAACTTTAAATATTATTGCAAATTAGACTTCTTAGAAGTCTACTTTGTCCCTAAATCATACCTTTTGATATTTGGTTTGATTGAAAAAAAATATTGTTTTATTAAGGTGTTGTTATGTTATTAAAAAGTCTTAATTATATTAGATTCGAACACAAAAAAAAATTGTCAAAAAGATTAAATTGCAACTATATTTAAAGTGTGATTTATTTGCAATTAACTTAAAGTTTAGATTAGATTGCAAATGAGGAAAAGGTTATGATTTAATTTGTAATTAACTAAAATATTTATTTCAGGTGTTGTGGTTGATATTGAAGGTTGACTTTTAATTTATTATTAAGAGTTCTTTTAATATTATTTAAATTATTTGTTTCCGAAATTTTATAATATTTTTTTTAAAGTTATTTTTTCATATTTATTAAATGTAAGGTGTTGTTGTTGATATTGAAGGTTGACTTACAAATTATTAAGAGTTATTTTAATATTACTTAAATTGTTTGTTTTCGAAATTTTATAATTTTTTTAAAAGTTGTTTTCATATTTATTAAATGTCAACGTCTCATTTCGTTTGATTCTCACAAATTTTCTTTAAAATTTTCTTTATAAAATTAACTAACATAAGTGTAATTATATTGTATAACTCAAAATATTATATTAGTTAAACTTTTATATTATAATACAACGTTATAATAAATATAATTGAAAAGAATGTTAAATTTTTTTAACAAAATAATTACTATAATTCAACGAAATCATTTTTTAAAAATATAATTATAAGAATTTATCATACAAAATAAAAATATGAAAAATTAAATTAAGTAAATAAATAAAAATTTATTATTAAATATTTAAAAATATATTTAAAATTTCGTGTAATACACGGGTTCTACACTAGTAAAACAATAATAAACACAATAATTTATAGTGGTATAGAGTTTAATCTCATATGTCCCCTTTTTTAAATTGAACATGATAATTTCATAATCACATTGAATTAAATTTTTTTATATTGTCAAGGTGCAATTATCAAATTATTTATCTAAAATAATTTGATCCTAGGAAGCTAGAATCCTTGTGACTCACTTTCAAAACTTTCATGCAAATAACAACTTGTTGGTTTACTACCAATTCTTACGAGCCTCCAAGTCTCAAGTAAAGGATGTTTGCAAATTATATTAACAGTTTGAAAGCACTTATTAGAAGCTAAAGCTGTAAAATGGCAGTTTTAAAAAAAAAAATTATACACAGGGACGGAACTAGACGTTGCTTGGGGGTGGCCTTAGCTCCTTAACTTTCTCCAATTTTTTATTATATATGCACCAATATAACTATTATCCAATCCATAAAATTTAGTAAAACAAAGTATTTGACCGAACAAAAACTAAAATGAAGTGGGGACATCCAAGTTAAATGTAACCCCGTTGTAATTTAATTAATTTATGAGCAATCATTTCTAATTAAGTTAGAAAATATTTTTAAAAAATTACTGGGACGCAAAATAAGATAAGAGTAAAAAATATTTTTAGTCTCATACTTTTTCTACTATACAATTTCAATATTAAAAAAATTGTTCAATTTTAAACTTCAAGTAGCCGGTATTTAAAAAAAAAATAATTAATTTCAATTTTGTCTCAATATTCTAGACCTATTATAGTATATATCGATAAAAAAATAGCAAAAAAAAAAATGTATTTCCTCCATCCCATATACTCCGTCCTATTCAAAATATATATCATCCTAAGTTCATGCACATATATTAAGAAATAAATTATTTCTCATGTTACCCTTAATTAATGATTGTACATCTCATAAAAAAATAGATCTGTGTAAATATTTAGTGATCTTAAGGTTAAATTTGAAAGAAATGCAATTAATTTACAATGAAAAGTGTAAAATGTCATATAATTTGCAAAGAAACGAAATGTCAAAACGACTTATATTAAGAATAGAAGGGAGTATTAAGTGTCATTGGTAGATGAACACACATGTTAAGTAAGTGTAATAATGAGTGAAGTTTTGATGGGTAATTTTGTAAACCTATGTATAAAGTAATAAATGTGTTGATCAATTTTGTGTATGTGGAAATAAAAAGTAGTGACATTTGTGTAAAATTGAGGATATTGTAAGGGTGCAGTTTATAAAGAGTTTTCATTTTAAGAGTGCGAAAGTTATTGTGCAACGTCCTGAAAAGGAACATGTAAAAGTTATTGGAGGAGGGAGGGAATATAAGCTATCAATTGTTGACATTTTTGTGATACGAATGAGAGAATTCTAGATTTTAACATATTAAAGACATGATTATGTATTTTGAGATATTTATCGCCCCTAAACCCACAATTCTGGGTCCGCCCCTGATTATGCCCCCTCCAATTGAGTTTGCAAACACTCCCTAAAAGGGTCAAGGTAGGTTTTATGTTACCAACTAATATGATGTCATTTACAATGAAGATCAATGTTAAAATATGATATCACCATTAATTTTGGATGTATATGATTAAACTTTTGGAATACAAAATGTGAACTCTAATAAACTTAAGAAACATTTGAAAATTTGTGTTGCTGAGTGTTTCTTTAATATTTTTTTGGAAACGACAAAATTTTATTAGAGATTGAGTATTAGGAATACCCGCGAATAGTTACATTAGGAAACGGAAGAATAACACTCGACACGAACTAAAGGAAAAATAGAAAAATGAAACAAACACCCAAGGAAATCAAGATATACAGTGCACTGGTTCTCTCCTCCAGTCATCGAAAGTAGTCAATGAGTGCAGCATCCCCTTAACTTTCAACCATCTAAAAGCCACCACTTTGATATTATCTACTGCCTCCCCAGGACTAAAAGCCGCTCCATTGAAAGTGGAGTTATTCCTATATCTCCAAAGCAACCAAACAGTACAGAGCCACAACAACTTCCAAGCCTGCTTCCATGGTGACTTTGCCGCCTTCATATGCTTCCTAAAATGGTCTGCGTTGCTGTAAGAAAGCTCTGTTTGAACCCCAAACCATCCATATATATCATTCCACACAGCACACGAGCAGAAGCAGCGGAAAAAAAGGTGGTCCGTAGTCTCGTCGTCCCTGCCACATCACTTGCACAAGAGTGAAAAATTTGGATTCTACGCACCCCTCCTCCTCAGATTTTCTAGAGTAGGAACCTTATCCTGGAGCATTCGCCAAGAGAAGGCACTTGCTTTCAACGGCACACCCTTCGTCCATACTAAAGCTAGCTCGTCAATTTCGGGACTGAGGGCAGTCTGATTGATAAGCATCCAGTCATAGGCCGACTTCACAGAATATCTCCCGGACTGCTCCAATTTCCACGCCCAAGTATCGTCTTTAGAAGCACTACAAACAAACCTGTCAATAAGCTTGAAAATATCATTAGTAACACTCCTCTCCCTCTCCAATAAAGGTCTCCCCCAATTCTAATCTATACTCCAATTCCCATCCACCCATTTGACTTTATCCAAAACACTACAATCTTTTTCCTGTTCGAGTCTGAACAGTCTAGGATACAAAGTTTTAAGGCTCTGGCCCCCAACCCACTCGCCCACCCAAAATTTCGAGAGTCTACCGTTCCCCAATATCAGCGAACAATTGTCCCAAAACCATCCCTTAGACCCGATACATTTGATTAAACTAGACCACCAAGGAGACCAGGAGTGATGACATTTCTCATTCTAAAAAAAAAAAACTCGACACACGATTTGAAAGAGCCATATTTAGACGTGACCAATTCCCCCCACAAATTACCCACATTATTTAATAACAGCCAACACCATTTACCCAATAAAGCAAGATTAAAAAGATCGATATTTCTGATCCCGGCACCCCCTCTATTTTTATTTCTACACAAAATATCTCAACTTACCCATGATATACGTCGTACCTTCGGACCACCACTACTCCATAGGAAACGTCGTTGAATAGCTTGGATTTTCTCAATAACACATTTAGGGGCACGGGAGAGGGATAGAGAATAGGTAGGTATAGAGGAGAGGACAGAGTTGATAAGGATTAGTTTACCTCCGAATGATATATGTTTCGCAGCCCAGCTATTCAGGCGATTATCCATCGTCTCCAAGACTTCCTTCCAGGAATATGATTTCTGTTGGGAATAAAATGAGAAGTGTTTTGATTGAATACCAAAACCCCCTGAGACATGCCTAGTCATAATTGATTATGTTCTAAGAATGTTAGAACATATAGCATAAGGCTAGATGAGAAGCTGAAATGTTAGACAGCTCTTAGTTATTAGATGCACAATGTGAGGGAGAACATATGCTTTAAAGTCTATCAAGAACAAGTCCCCTCAAGGCTCAAAATTCTGGAATATTTACCAAGTCCACTGAAGGACAAGTATGCTGATCAGAAGAGTTGTCTCAGCAAAATTAAACCAGAACAAGTCTTCTGAAAGATAAAGACCAACTATGTTGAAGAAATCAAGACAACTATACCCTAAAAGTCTTCAAAGAAACATGCTAAGAATACATACAAAAGAAGCAAAGGGAAAGAGCCAAGTTATCTAAAAAGAGCAAGCCAACTATGCTGATAGTGATAAGCAGAGTTGTCCATTTGACAAGGAATGTTGTCCTATCATTGGATCAACCTTCAGAAGCCATGTCCATGCTCAATCAAGTGAATATTGAAGTCAAACATTGGGAAGAGTGCTGCAGAATGAAGACAAAGTTCAAACAACCGTTTATTACCCAAATGAGGACATGTCACTATCAAGAAACTGTCTTCTAAGTTGAAGAACTCAAGGAAGACATTTATAGCAATTTGGGACTGCCTTTCCAACGGGAAAATCCTCAAATTTGTCTATAAATACAGAAGTGTGAAGACCATTTGAATGCACCTCAACATAATCCAACTACATCAAGTATTCTGAAGCTCAAAACTTATAGAACTCTCAGGCTTTCAAAAGACTATCTTAGTCTTCATACACTTCATTCTAAGTTGAACCAATTGTATATCCATACAAGCTTAGAGAGATATCCTATCCTTATACACTGATCTTCATTGTAAAGGATATCTCATTAGTTGGAACCTTACTTCAACCCTTACCCCTTTCAAGTGAAAAAGTGAGAAGGTTGTAGTAGTAGAAGTGGTAGGAGCTGACTGTTGAGAGAAGAACAGTTCAGTTCTGAGTTGAGAAGAGGGTACTAGGACTCTAGACATCCTAGGGATCAATTCACCAAGGAGTGGTGTTCTTGATCAAGTGCACCTTGGCACTATAAAACAAGTTAATTCCAAGAGTGATGGAATTATCGCTATGCCAAATAAACTGATAGACAGCGGTTAAAAACCGCTGTAAATTGATATCAGCAACCGCTGTGGTACAAAGCGCTGTAGAAAGAGGGCACTGATAGACAGCGGTTATTAACCGCTGTCGTATCTATATATAACAGCGGTTATTAACCGCTGTTATTCTATCAAAACCGCTGTGGTATGTGCTTGACTTTAACACCTTACAATATTTATGACAGCGGTTTTATTAGTTATGACAGCGGTTATGAACCGCTGTTGTTTGAATTTACTACAGCGGTTTTTAACCGCTGTTGTTTGGAATTACTATAACGGTTTTTAACCGCTGTTGTTTTGAATTACTACAGCGGTTTTTAACAGCTGTTATTTATTAACAACCGTTGTTGTACTTGCTCTATAACAGCAGTTGTATTAGCTATAACAACGGTTATTAGCCGCTGTTGTATATATCCAATATTTTAAAAAAAATAATGAAATTTTCATTTGCTAAATTAATAAAAATAAAATACAAAAGCTAAAAAAATCATAAATTGATTAATTGTGAATGAAATTAAAAGCCCTTACAAAATCCACCAATCATCATAATTAATGTTCAATATACGACACATCTATGTATATATATAAATTCAACTAGCCACTATTACAATAAATTTATTAATCCAATGCACGTGCTTTCCTCTCTACTCAACCATGGTTGCACGCATGTAGCCCACTCCGACCGTACTTCGTCAATTTGAGCTTTCGTGTAAGTTTTTTCTACAAACTATTAATTACAAGCGCATAAAATATTATAAGGTACAAAAGGTCAATTAATTAATAAATATAATGTGATTGTAAAGTACAACAATTACCATTAATTGCAACGAGTATATGTCAATAAGCATATAAGATACTAACAAAAAAAGTAAATAAAGTTCATAAGAGGATGTTAACGTACTTACAAGCATAGCATTATGATTCTCTTACAATAACACAAATGTAGCTTTCCAACTTAGCACGATTATTCTATACAGGCTGCCCATGTTCGTTGAAAACTACTTTTGTCCTCACTCCACCAATCCGACCCTCTCACTCCACCAATCCGACCCTTATAAAGACAATGCATGTGTGTAGGTCCTCTCCAACAATTACCATGTTACCGTCTCTAGTGGATTCAAGAACTAGTGATCCTAATATTGAAACAAGTTGTTATTCTCAAAAACTATATAAGCAAAAAACATAAAAAAAAAAAAAGTGATTGAGAGAGACCTGGAGATTGGGTTAAAAACTATATAAGCAAAAAACATAAAAAAAAAAAAGTGATTGAGAGAGACCTGGAGATTGGGTTATGAAAGAACTTGCGGGTGGAGGAGAAGATGATGAGGGCGACGGACTGTAGATGGACAACGTATTGCGACGAGGTGAAGAAGGAACAACTGCGCACGCAAATATGTGGAATGAATCAATAAGCAAAAAAACATATAAAAAAAAAGTGAGTGAGAGAAACCTTAAGCTTGGTTAGTGAAAGAACTTGCTGGTGGAATAGAAGATGATGAGGGCGACGGCGGACTGTAGGTAGGTAGACAACTATCAACGAACGAGGTGAAGAAGGGAACAACTGAGGGGCCGTTGAAGTATGTGGAATGAAGAAGGCCGGAGTATATGGAAAGTGCGCAACGGCGTTCTTCTTTAATGGTTAACCGCACACTCTCGCTAACATTTACAGGGGTGAGACGGTTTTATATAATATAATTATATCTACTTGATAATATTGATTAAATAAATAATTAAACTTATGATATATATAATATAATATATATAATTATATTGTACTGTACGTATTAGATAGATATTATTTGATGTTATCAGTATTGTATTACAAATCTTTAAAAGATCAATAAATTTTATATTTACGTGAGAATAATAAAATCTAGAAATTATTTTAAATAAATATTAAATTTATTTTATAAGCATATAATAATTAAAATATCAAATTTATTTTATAAACATATACTCGTAATAATTAAATTTGAATTATATTTAAACTTATCCAGATGATTAAATAAATTTTGGGATTTAATCTTCTTTTTTAATTCAACCTCGCTCGGACTTCCATGTTTGTTTAAGCAAAATCCTTATTGGTTTATAAATATTTATCTTAAATAAAATTCTTTATTTTATTTTTATTAATTTGATCATATATATATATATATATTAATTTTAACTATTATAGATACATTTTTTTTTTATAAATATTTATCTCAAATAAAATTAATTTTTTATTAATTTGATCAAAATAATTTGAGAATAAATAATTTTATTTGAGGTAAATATTCATAAATCAATAAAGAATATTATACGCTTTTTACCCTTTTTCTTTTTATGAATATTAAAAATTCTTCATTGATTTATGATACAACTTAATAAAAAAATAATTCGAACCCAAAAATTTATAAAAAAATATTTCACACTTACAATAATATTATATAAATAAATTCTTTTATCAGAATTTAAATCCATCAACACTAATCTGCAAATCTTTGAAGGATGACCCACCAACCTAAATTATAGGTGAGTTTTCCTGCAATCTCATATTTTTCTATTTCAAGAAAAGAGAATAAATCAACCACACAACAATAAATATATATATATATATATATATATATATATTATGTATTTCATGTATAGAAAATTGAGAAAAGAGAACAAATCAACCTCATATGATTGAGGCATATTAATAGACGTTAGAGAAAGAGAATGATTAGGAGAGTTTCATACATCTTCCTTTTTTATTTGTTTACAGACTACCGTGATTTTCTTTCTAGATTTTTCCTAATTCTTTAATTTGTTTCTTATGTTTTTCTCTAACATTTTACAACTACTCATTGATTTCATGAAATCTAACAATCAAATTCCACACCAACAAAAAGAAGGAAGACAAGAAAAATATTATATTTTCTTAATTTATTTAATAATAATATAATATATAGGACCTGATATTTTATAAATTTTAATGATTTTTTTATTAATAATATAATATATAGTAACAAATATTTTTAAACTTATATCGTTATTTAATCAAAATAAGTATATTGTGTTAATCATTATATATTTCTTAATTGATAAAACTTAAAAAATAATTAAATTAAAAATAAAATTCTTTATAAATCAATTAAATCTAAATAAAATCTTAAAAATATGAAATAATCAAATACAATTTTGAAGATTAATTACCATATTTATTTTTTTAATTGATTTTTTTAAAATATTTATTTTTGAGAATTTAATCGTTTTTCATAAAAAAAAAATCGGTAATTTAAAAAGAAAATTATCATATTTTTTTATTTTATTTAATTATTTTTAAAGATTAATTTGATTATATTCCATAAGAGAAGCTATTACAGCGCATAACTAAAAAATATCACAGCGGTTACGAAAAACCGCTGTCTATCAGCGCACAAATTGAACCTATGACAGCGGTTCTGAAAAAAGATGCATATGACAGCGGTTTTTGAAGATTTAACAGCGGTTTTAAAAATAACCGCTGTTATTCAACTGCTGTAAAAAGCATAATTTGGCATAGTGTATCCTGTTAAATCAGGGAAAGTGGATGTAGGAGCTTGAGTCTCTGAACCACTATAAACCACTGTGTTGATTTACATTCAAAGTACTTTCAAACATTCAACACTGCACACAAAACTGAACTTTCAAAGATACATTTCACAAGGTGTGCAAAAACCTGATTTGGACAAGTTCCCTGATAGACTGTGATAAACTACTTAAGTGATTTAAGAATATAAAAGGAGTTTAAACTAAAGGGCCAACCACTAATTCCGCACTTATAACTAACTTAGATAGTCATTCAACTAAGTACTCAATAGTACTTAGTAGCTTGGTTATCTCTAAGAAGTTATACATCTTCAGTAGAGTTGTCCAAGATAACATTGCTGATCTCTGGTTTGATCATATTTGAAAAAGAAATTGCATACAAGTGTATTCCCCCCCCCCCATACACTTGTTGTATACTTCTTCAGGACCAACAAGTGGTATCAGAGCAGGGGTTCAAAGACCACTGCTTCTGAAAATCCATTTTGATTTTCAAAACCACATATCTAGTGTAGTCACTGAACTGATCTATCTGAAATCCTATTATTTGTTGACTAACATTTTATCCTTGAGACATGACCAACAACAATGCTGTTCCTCATGATGATGTTCAAGGAATCAACAATATGGCCACCAATCCAGTCAACCATATATCACACCACAAACTGCCCATGTTCTCAATTGAGAACTATGATTTCTGGAAAATCAGAATGAGAGCTCATCTTGCATCTCTTCATACTGACATGCTGAGAGTGATTACAAGAGGACCCTATGTGTTCACTCAAATCAACCCCAGAATGACTGAAGATCAAAGAGCTGACATAAGGGAAGAGATCCCTAAAGATGAAGATGATTTCACTGCTGAAGAGAAAAGAAAAGATAACTTGAATTATCTTGCAATGAATACTCTCTATCAAACAATTCCAGATGCAATCATGGAAAGAGTTTACCACTGCACAACAGCTAAAGAAATTTGGGATACTCTTGCTGAAATGTGTAAGGGTACTGAAAAGATCAAGGAGAATAAGCTCCAAGTTGCTGTGCAGAAGTTTGAGAAATTCTCAATGGAAGCAGATGAGTCCATTGACAAGTTTGCTGGTAGATTCACTGATGTGATGAATGAAATCAACTCCTTGGGCAAGGTGTACTCCAGGAGAGAAGTTGGATTGAAAATCTTGAGAAGTCTCACTCAAAAGTGGGATGTCTATGCTGTAATGATGCAAAACACCAAGGATCTCTCCACCATGCCCATGCAACAAATCTTCTCAGAACTCAAAGCCTATGAGTTTGACCTCAATAGAAGGAAGCCAGCAGAAGAGTCTTCTTTACCAGTCAAAGGAGTGGCATTCAAAGCCAAAGCTGCTGAACCTGAATTACAATCCACTCCAAGATCATCAAAGTCAGTCTCTAAGGCTGAAATGAAGGAAGAAATGGCTCTCATGGCAAGGAGGTTTGACAAACTCAACTCAAGATTTGGTAGATACAAGAAATTCTACCAAGACAACAAATTCATGAGAAGGTACAACTCTCCTGAAGATCAGGCTGAGGACAAAAAGCCTGAAGAGAAAAGATCAGAGGACAAGTACTCTGATAGGAGAAGGTCCAGTAGAGCTGAACCTTCATCATCCAAAAGAAGAGATGAATCCAAGAAGGATGATGATGAAGATCTATGCTACAACTGCAAGAAGAAAGGGCACTTCCAGTATGACTGCCCTGAACTCAGCTCTAAGGAAAGAAGAGAGAGGCAAGCTAAAAGAGATAAGAAGTTCACCAACAGAAAAGCCATGATGGCTGGTGATGAATCTGACAGTGCTGAAAGCTTCAACTCTTCTGATGGACTGTTCTCAAACAGTGATGATGATGATGATGTGTGCAACATGGCAATTGAGGATGATGAGGTATCCTCCACTTCTAGCTCACCATCATTCTTATCACAGAACACTAGTGAAGTCAACTTGAAACTGTCTTTTGGGAAGTTGATGGAAGATTTCACTAGGCTACAAGAATTTCATGACAACTGTGTGAGAGAAAATGAAAGACTTTCAATTGAGCTTTCAAAACCTGCTGAGACAATAGTTGACATTAAATCTACTGAGTTGTACCAACAAGTCTTGAGAGAGCTTGAGGAAGCAAATCTCAGGATAGTTGACCAACAAGGATAGATTGATGCTCAATTACTTACTCAGAAGAGAAAAGATTTTGAATTAAAAATTCTTCAAGCAAAATTTGAAAACCTCTCACATGAGTATGACATTCTCAAATCAAGTGAAGAGAGCCTGAAATTAAAGATGTCTGCTTTGAACAAATCCTCTAGAGCAATAGAGGAAATTCAAAGTTATCAAAGACCTATGGCTCAAAGAAGTGGAGTAGGTTTTAATCCATTTGAATCTTCACCTTGTCTTAGTGTTGCTTCCACAAGTAACACTAAGAAAATCTTTGTTAAGTTAGTGGCACAACAAGCTGAAAATGAAATAATTCAGCCACTGAACAAAGGGAAGGGCAAAATGAATGAAATGCCCACTCAAGCATTTCAGGAGACTAGGCCCAAACTTCTGGAAAAGGTCAAGGCTCCTGAATACAAGAGGAATGTTGATCAGCAGGGTCGACCCAATGGTAGGGCAACCCTCCTGAACAATGTTCAGAGGAGTTATCCAAGGTATAATCAGCCTAGGCCAACTCTTCTGAGAAAGCCTCAGCTGAATAGACCTAAGGACAACCATCCTCAAAGGCAAAATAAAATGAGACAACCAAAACCCTTCATGCCAAAGGGTAATGGTCATAACAAGGCATTTCCTCAAAGATTTCATCAAGTTGCACAAAGAAGTCATAAGTTCAGGAGATTGGACAACTCTCCTGAAGCTTACAGAGTTAATACTTTCACACACACTTTCCCAAAGGCATTTAAGGGAAAGACAATGCATGTTGATGCACAAGGAAAACAAATTAGCCACCTTGAATCAATCAGGGTAATTAGGCAAGTTTGGGTTCCTAAAGGTATAGCTAACCTCCTAGGACCCAAAATTCGAAGGGTACCTAAAACTTGCTAATTGTAGGTACCTATGGGCCACAAGAGGATGAGGAGTATGAGCAAAAAGTCAGCATGGTATCTTGACAGTGGATGTTCAAGGCACATGACTGGAAATAAAGAACTCCTTACTGATTTTACTGAAAAAGAAGGCTCAAATGTCACATTTGGAGACAGCTCACAAGCAACAACAAAAGGTTATGGTACCTTGATGATTGGTAACATCAAAGTGTCCAATGTATCTTATATAGCTGGTCTCAAATATAATCTCCTAAGTATCAGTCAATTCTGTGATAAAGGTTTCAATGTTGAGTTTTCAAGTGGAAAATGTTTAATCAAAGATAAGACTCAACAAACTCTCTTGACTGGAACTAGGAAGGGAAATGTGTATTTTGCTGACTGGGACAAGTCTACTGATGCTGCATGTTTCATTGCTAAGAGCACTAGTGAACAAAGTTGGTTATGTCATAAAAGGCTAAACCATCTGAATTTCAAATCAATGAACAAACTTGCTAGAAACGCATTAGTTAAAGGACTACCTAATGAGGTTTTCATTAAAGAACATGTTTGTAAACCATGTCAAGAAGGAAAACAGATTAAAGCCTCATTCAAGGGAAAACCAGTCATCTCTACTGAAAGGGTACTTGAACTTTTACATATGGATCTATTTGGACCAATTACCCCTTCAAGCATAAATGGTAGAAAATACACATTGGTTGTAGTAGACGACTTCTCTAGGTTCACATGGGTAGTATTTCTCCTTAATAAGAAGAAACCACAAGTCAAACTCCCTGAACTGTTGAAGAGTTTGTCAAATGAAAAGAGCCTTAACATCATCAAAATAAGATCTGATAAAGGCACTGAGTTCATTAACTCTTACATCAATGAGTATTGCACAATAAATGGAATAGCTCATGAAACCTCAGCAGCTAGAACTCCTCAACAAAATGGAGTTGCAGAAAGAAGGAATAGAACTCTAAAGGAAGCTGCTAGAACTTTAATAGTTGATACCAATCTACCTAAGAGGTTTTGGGCTGAAGCTATAAACACTGCATGCTATACTCAAAACAGATGTTTGATCACTAAGGGTCAAGGCAAAACCCCTTATGAACTCTGGAAATGAAGATTGCCTAAAGTGTCATATTTCCACATATTTGGTTGTAAGTGTTTCATTCACAATAATGGGAAAGAACAATTAAAAGCTTTTGATAGCAAAGCTGATGAGGGGATATTTCTTGGATATTCCCAAATCAGTAGAGCTTTCAGGGTGTATAATTGTAAAACCCTAATTGTGGAAGAAACACCTCATGTTGTGTTTGATGAATCTATCTTTGAGACCAGGAACAACAACCTGGATACTGAAGAAATCACACAAAGAATAACCAGATTAAGTCTAAAAGACAAGGACACTGAATTCATAGATGTTGTCCAAGCCAATCTCCCTGAAACTGTTTCACTGGACAACAATCCTGAAGGCAATATCCCTGAAGCAAACCCCACTGAAGGAAATGGTGAACTGAATGACCCAATCCCAGTTCACACTCAGGTAACAACTACCAATGAAGAAGTAGGCTCTGCTGAGGTAGTTAATGGATCTAATATTCCAGGGGGAACCACAAATGTTGGAAATACCAATGTCCCTGACATTGAAGACAACATCCCTGAATATGATCCTGAATTAGATCCTGCATTCAATTATCCTGAATTCTATAACACTAGTGACTCAACTTTAGTAGAGGACAACTCTACTGAAGGAATCAGAAAAAGAAGGACTTGGTTGTCTGACCATCCTACTAATCTGATACTTGGTGATCCAAGTATAGGAGTCAAAACCAGAAGATTTCATGGTGAAAGTGTTTTGTTTTGTTGTTTCCTATCAGAACAGGAACCAAAAGACATTGATGAAGCACTTCAAGATGCAAACTGGATCACAACAATGCAGGAAGAGCTGAACCAATTCACCAGAAATGATGTTTGGGAGCTGGTGGATAGACCTTCACATCAAGATGTTATTGGAACCAAGTGGGTGTTCAAGAACAAGAAGAATGAAAATGATGGGATTGTCAGAAACAAGGCCAGATTAGTGGCAAAAGGCTACTGTCAATCAGAAGGCATTGACTATGATGAGACCTTTGCACCTGTGGCAAGGCTAGAGGCAATCAGACTCTTCTTAGCCTATGCAGCCCACAAGAGGTTCAAAGTATACCAAATGGATGTTAAGAGTGCCTTCCTGAATGGAGTCCTAAAAGAAGAAGTCTATGTGGAGCAACCACCTGGTTTTGAAGTTGGAAACCAAGTCTATAGACTGAAGAAAGCTCTATATGGACTTAAGCAAGCTCCAAGAGCCTGGTATGACACCCTGTCACAATTTCTCTTGGATCATGGTTTCATCAAAGGAACTGTGGACAGAACTCTCTTCAGAATCACTGAAGGAGAGGACATTTTGCTTGTCCAAATATATGTGGATGACATCATATTTGGATCCCCAAATGAGAAGTTGTGTGAGAAGTTCTCCAAGCTCATGCAAAGCAAGTTTGAGATGTCCATGATGGGTCTGATGAATTTCTTCTTGGGCTTACAAGTCAAGCAATCAAAGGAAGGAATCTTCATCAACCAAGCCAAGTACACTAGAGAAATGATTAAGAAATTTGGATGTACAACCAGCAAGCCAGTAAGGATCCCAATGAACACTAATTGGAAGATGGATCCTGATGAGAGTGGTATCTCAACCAACTCTACTGAATATAGAGGAATCATTGGCTCACTCCTCTACCTCACAGCCAGCAGACCTGACATCACCCTTGTAGTAAGTGTTTGTGCAAGGTTTCAAGCAAATCCTAAGAAAAGCCATCTAGAGGCTGCTAAGAGGATTTTGAGGTATCTCAAAGGAACTGAAAATTTAGGTCTCTGGTACCCTGCTGATGACAACATTGAGCTCACTGGCTACTCAGATGCCGATTATGGAGGATGTAGAATTGACAGAAAGTCCACCTCTGGGATATGTCAATTCCTAGGGAACAAGCTCATTTCTTGGTTCTCTAAGAAGCAGAACACTGTGGCCACCTCCACCACTGAAGCTGAATATGTTGCTGCTGGAAGTTGTTGTGCTCAGATTCTATGGCTAAGACAACAATTAAGAGACTACAATGTCAACTCTACTGAAGTGCCCATATTCTGTGACAACAACAGTGCTATTGCAATATCACAGAATCATGTATTGCACACAAGATGCAAGCATGTGGACATCAAGCATCACTTCATTAGAGACCATGTGGAGAAGAAGGATATCAAGTTGGTAAAGATCCACACAGATCATAAAAAAGCTGATATTTTGACAAAACCACTTGCAGAAGCAAGGTTTCTGGAACTATCAGCAGAGTTGGGTCTACTTGATCCAGGGAAGTTGGACAAATGAGTCCAAAGGAGTTTATTTATTAAGGGGGAACTAAAATCAAAGATCAGCAGACTTGGTCAAGTCTACTGAAACTCAGAAGAGATGACCTCCATCTATCAGGACACTTGTCCACTGAAATTCAGGACAGTTGTCCACATCTTTTCAGGACACTTGTCCATGTAGGGCCAGATAAGTTGTCTTGGCTATCAAACCAAATCTAAGTTTGATAAGCACCTATTTTGGGTAATCATTGCCTATTTCAAAATCTGTCTCATTCCTTTTCAAGATATCACCTTTTCAAGGATTTAATTTGTCCCCTACCCAAAAAGTCACTTTCAATGCATTAAATGCCAAGATTTAAATCTTGTTTGCATTAAACCATTTGGGACATGATCTACCTTGAAAACCGCCCAACTTTAAACAAACATTAAAACTCCACCCACGTTTCATTGGTTTTTGACCATTGGATCAAACCGGCCAACTCCCCTGAACTTCATCTTGGCCGTCCAAATTGGATTTCCATTTTTGTTAACCGTTGAATTGCCTTAAGACTTCACCTACTCATTGACATACATTCCTTTTGGAATATTCACAAGTCTTAAGAAGCCATACTCACTTCATTCTTCCCCACGCATTCAAACTCCTTGAAACCCTAGCTTTTTCTTACTCTCTCAAACACTCTCAAAATCTTTCACTATTCTTCAATGGCTCCCAAAGTAAGAACTGAGATGATTGTTGATTTCACCAACAAGGACTTGGACCTTGATTTTGGCTATCTTAGCCACAAAAACAATCTGATTTTTGAGCCCATTCTATCCATTGAAAGTGAAGATCCAACAATTACTCCAACCTTGAGATGGTTGAGAAGAGCAGGCCTACAGAAATTTATGCAAGAAAAGCCTGACTCTTGCTTGGAAACATACATGGCTGAGTTCTTTGCTTTCTTGAAGTGGAGAGGAAAGGCAGAAGATGGTGAGGTCACCACAACGCTCTCCTACAGGGCTGAAGGAGAACAAGAAGGGAGATTTCACAGAGTGAAATTCTCTGAGGAAGATGTAGATGCTGCTTTTGGATTGCCTTCTGAAGGGAGGAATCCTGAGTTCTATGGCAATGGCTATGAGGGAGAAATAGCACAAGATTGACTCCTTGTCCCAGGACCAATTTCATCTACTCAACACAAAAGGACCCTCAAGCCTAAGTTCCTTAATTTGTTTGAGGTTGTTGCAAAAAGCATATTGAGCAACACTGGCAGCCTAGAGCAAGTAAGTGCTCCAAGAATCAGAATCATGGCTGCAGTGATAGATGCCAGTGACAAGGGCATAAAGTTTGATTGGAGGACCTTCATCCTTTCTGAGATGATGAAGGAGAAAGCCAAGTTCAAGGTGAACTCCCAAAAGGTGGTTCTAGAGGGAAAGCTCAAGTATTGCACCAGGGCAAGCTTGTTGATTGAGAAGTTTTCCCACTATTCTCAAATGCAAACTTTTGCAAAACCCCTCCCTGCTCAGAAAGTGATGTTCAGGAAGCTAAGCAAGAAGACTGAGCAAAGGAGGTTGTTAATGGCCAAACCTGCTGAAAAGGTTGAAGAAAAGCCCAAGTTGAAGAAGAGGACTAAGGCCAGGGCTATCAAGACCAAGAAAATGTCTCAAGTACTATCAGAAGAAGCCTCAGGAGCTTCAATTGAAGTTGATGAAGTGGCAGAAGAGGGAGTGAATGTGCCTTCTGACCACTCAGAAGAGTTGAGGCTAAAGTACAATGAGACAAGGCAGAAAAAGAAAGGTGATAAGAGGCCCAGGGAAGTTGTCCCTGAGAAGGATGAGGAAGGAAGTGGAAGCAGCAGGGCTAGCAAGAGGAGAGCCAAGCCCACTGAGAAGGTGCTGGAACTTCAGGAAGAAAGGTCCCTTCAAATTACTCTAAGGGAGAGCAGGGCTGAAAGAAGGACAAAATCTATGTCCAGAACCAACTCTTCTGGTTCTGGAACCCCAGAGTCCAAAATCCCTGAAGGCCAACCCTTAGAAGCCAACATCCCTGAAACCCAAAATCCTGACCCCAACTCCCCTGAAACCCATATTACCCCTCCCAACCAACCTATCACCCCTGTCAATCTTACTAAGAGATATTCTCCAGAAGGGGGTGTGCAAAGAAGTGGCATTGATGTGCTTGTAGACTTAGCTGTAGATGAGACAAGGCTCATGTCTCCTCTTGACTCATCCATGCTAAATTATTCCAAACTCTTAGAACATGCACTTCATGAGCCAACCCCCCTGAGCAAAGCCCCCTCAGAATCATTGCTCTTAAAAGCAACTGAGGTACCTTCAATTGAGCCCAACCCTTCTGAAGCCAACCCTCCTGAACTCAATTTGCCTGAAGCTGCACTTCATGAGACCACAGCCAACTCCCCTATAGCCCAGAGTTCTCAATCCAATGAGAATGAGGAGGAGTATACTTATGAAAGTATGCTCAGAGGTGGAGCTAGAGCTACTGTGGATAGCTTGTACCCACAGTTTGCTGAATTTCCTAGAATTCAGAAGATGTTCCATGACTTGAGAATGCTAGTAGATGTCAAGGACAGAACAATGATGGAGATCTCTCAAGTCATCCAAGATAAGGGTGCTAACTGGTGGCAAGTGGAGGAAAGTAGACTGCTACACTTTACTGGTGTGCTCAAGACAAGATTCCTCACTGATGAGGAAGTTTTTGCCAAATTAGTAGCAGTGAAGATTGATGAAGAAAAGGAGAGAATTGCTAAGGGAATAAGGCACCCTGATAGCAGTTCAAATGATGATGGGAATGATGATCCCTCAAACCCTCCCAACCCTCCCCAAGACAACCCTTCTGAACCCTCCCAAGATAAACTCCCTGAACCTTCCCAACCCAAACCTTCTGAAACTAGCAGGTTCTCAGAACCTCTTGTTACCTATGTTAGAAAAGGCTCTGTATCCTTAGAGGTGTTGACCAAGGTTGGTGACACAACCAAGGACACATCTGCCAATAAAGGTTCTACTGAACCTGAGGCACAGCCTAAAGATGTTGAGGTTCCTATTTTAGAGGCTATTTTGGTTAAGGCCTATTCAGTGTCAGGAGAGTTGGACACTGATCAGCCCTTGATCATTCAGGATGACTCAGTGGCTGCTGATAGAAGCACTGTGATCTCCCCACAACTGCCATCTCTGAACCTTGTTGAAGGTGGAGTTGATGCAGGTTTAATTGAAGGAGTTGAAAAGGAAAATCTAGTTGAAATACCAGAGGGTGTTGTGGATGATAGAGAGGTTATAATTACTCAGATTGTGAGTGTACCACAAATAGAGGGTGGTATAAGTGAGGAAGGACAGGTTATTCTTGAAGTCAAATCTGAACTTCAAGAATCCCTTGATGAGAGGAGGCCTGATCCTTTGTGTGAGGACATCTTAAATGAAGGGAGAAAACAAAGAGTTGAAAATGAGAAGAAGACTATTGATGTATCAGAGTCTTATGCAAAAAATTCTGAGGGTGATGAGTGTTTATTCCCTAACATTTTTTATTTTTCTAATATTGCAGGAATTTCCCTTGACCAAATCTTTGCAGATGAGTTCTTAACAGATGCACCCATCCAAGTAGATACTGGATCAGCACAAGCCTTATTTGGGATGCAATCAGAAAAGTTGGACTCCTTAGCTCATCAAGTCCAATCTGCCCATGCTGAAACATATGGAGCATTGAATGAGCAAGGAAGAACTCTAGCATCTATGGAGATGAGATTAACTGGCTCTGAAGATGTAGTGCTGCCTACATTGGAAGCAACGATAAGTGGAGTGGAAACTGGTCTCCAAACCATTTCCACTGAGGTTCAGAAAGCCAAATCCACCATGGAGACTATTTCAGAAGAGGTCAAGAAGGAACAAAAGCTGCTGAGAGATAAGCACAATGCAAATGTCAAAGCTCTTAGACTGACTGTCAAGCAAGCCCTTGGAAAGAAAACTGCATTGCAAAAGAAAAGAGCTGAGGAGCAAAGGCTAGCAATGGTGAAGGCTGCCTCTGAAAAGTTTTCACAAGAAGTAATGGCCAACATTGCTGAAGGTGCAGTGGCCAACCTCACTGAGCTCTTAAAAGCCCAATTGGATGCATCTCTTAAAGCAACCTTAGAGGAAGTTGTTGAGCAAAAGATGAAGCCTGTTCTAGCTTTTCTTAGCTTGAGCAGTGATAGAATGCAGAATATACATGATGAGAATGTATATCTGTTGGAAGAGATGAAATCTCTGAACCTAGCCCAATCCCTGATGGCTACAACAATGAGTGAGCTCAAACCTCAGTGTTTTGATGCTGCCAAAAAGGGGGAAAGGGAAAGAGCAAGGGCCAAAGGTGCCTTGATTATTGGAGGTTCAGACAAGGGCAAGGAAAAAGCTGCTGAAGAAAAGGGCAAAGAACCAGCAGTGCTGAACTTGGAAGATCTTGGAGAAGAAAAGCAGTTAGCCATAGCATTGAAGGCTTCTATGGCATCAGCACAGGAAGAAAGGGCTAGATTTCAGCAGAGACCAGGAGGAGAAGGTTCTGGATTGGACAAAGAAGCTGAAGGTGTCCAAACCAGAGGCCAAATCAAGAAGGCCAAGGGAAACAAAAGAAAAGCTGAAACATTCACTGATTTTCCCAACAGCCTAGAACTTCCTCTTGAGTTCAGAGTTGTAGAGGAATCAATTCCTAAGAAGAAGAACAAAACTGCTGAAAAGCCCAAGACTGCTGAAAAGGACAAAACTGCTGAAGTGTCCAAAACTGCTGAAAAGGACAAGTCTTCTGAAACTGAAAAGTCTGTTGAGACTAAGTCTACTGAAGGTGCCAAAGCTGCTGAAGACATAGAAGAGCTATATGATGAAGGCTTTGGACCTGGACCAAAGAAGACCAAAGTTGTAACTCTAAATGATCCATCAAAACTGTTTCATGAAGGGTATGGCAAAGACCCTGAAGCACAGCAGAAATTGGCCATGATGAAAGCCAAAGAAAAGATGGATCTAATTGAGGAAGCAAACAGAGCAAGGGATAAAAGAAGAGCTGACTTTCAAAAACCAAGGAGAAGAAGAGCAACATATAGCAAGATGAAGCCACAGCTACTGATCCCCATGGACACCAAATATCCTCACTTGGATAAATGGGTGCCAATTCAGCTAAATGACTCATGGGAAGAGGCCAAAAGGGAGTTTGTCTATGACTATTATGTCATTGACAGGTGGAATGGAAGGGAAGTTAACACCACATTTGCTGAATTCATGATTGAATACTTCAGAGACCTATATCAGCAACTACTTGCAGTTGCTGATCTTGCAAGGATTGAATTCACTGCTCCCAAGCCAATCATCTATATGCCTCCCAAGCTGGATGGATTGATCAATCTAGGATTCTCCAAGAATTCCTAGAAATTGTTAAGCTGAACAAGATGGTTCTTGGACCCAAGGGAACCAACCAAGAAGCCATGGAGCTGAAAAGAAGAGTGTGGGCACAATATGGGATGGTGCCACCAAAGGAGGATTATCTCTGAAATGGCTAAGTTTTCTGACCTTTCTGTGCTAACTTGGATGAAAACTTATCTTGGTTGAAGATCTGTTTTATAACTGGTCATCTATGCTGAAGCTGTTCAAAGAATGCTATCATGTGTTATGCTCTATTTTGGTTGATAAGTTGTTTGCTCTGATAACCATAAGTCTGGAAATTATCAAGTGATAAATATATGCTCTGATCCATTTTGAATGATGTAATAGTGTTTAGACTCATGCTCTGATATGTTAGTTTCAACTATCAACATGCTTGTAATGTATTTTAAATGAATGATAGTTGAACACCATTTGAATCAAGAAACACTGTTACAGAAATCTCTCTATGCCTATCCGTGAAATCTATTTGCAACATGAATGGTGAATACACTAACACATTCTTTTTCAGGAAAATTGACTCTAGTCATGCCTTCTGAAGATAAATGTAATAGATGTAGTCAAGTCACCTTTGCATAAGAATGTATAGGTTTTGGCATCATCAAAAAGGGGGAAATTGTTGGGAATAAAATGAGAAGTGTTTTGATTGAATACCAAAATCCCCTGAGACATGCCTAGTCATAATTGATTATGTTCTAAGAATGTTAGAACATATAGCAGAAGGTTAGATGAGAAGCTGAAATGTTAGGCAGCTCTTAGTTATTAGATGCACAATGTGAGGGGGAACATATGCTTTAAAGTCTATCAAGAACAAGTCCCCTCAAGGCTCAAAATTCTGGAATATTTGCCAAGTCCACTGAAGGACAAGTATGCTGATCAGAAGAGTTGTCTCAGCAAAATTAAACCAGAACAAGTCTTCTGAAAGACAAAGACCACCTATGCTGAAGAAATCAAGACAACTATACCCTAAAAGTCTTCAAAGAAACATGTTAAGAATACATACAAAAGAAGCAAAGGGAAAGAGCCAAGTTATCTGAAAAGAGCAAGCCAACTATGCTGATAAGCAAAGTCTGCTGATAGTGATAAGCAGAGTTGTCCATTTGATAAGGAATGTTGTCCTATCATTGGATCAACCTTCAGAAGCCATGTCCATGCTCAATCAAGTGAATATTGAAGTCAAACATTGGGAAGAGTGCTGCAGAATGAAGACAAAGTTCAAACAACCGTTTATTACCCAAATGAGGACATGTCACTATCAAGAAACTGTCTTCTAAGTTGAAGAACTCAAGAAAGACATTTATAGCAATTTGAGACTGCCTTTCCAACGGGCAAATCCTCAAATTTGTCTATAAATACAGAAGTGTGAAGACCATTTGAATGCACCTCAACAGAATCCAACTACATCGAGTATTCTGAAGCTCAAAGCTTGTAGAACTTTCAGGCTTTCAAAAGACTATATTAGTCTTCATACACTTCATTCTAAGATGAACCCATTGTATATCCATACAAGCTTAGAGAGATATCCTATCCTTATACACTGATCTTTATTGTAAAGGATATCTCATTAGTTGGAACCTTACTTCAACCCTTACCCCTTTCAAGTGAGAAAGTGAGAAGGTTGTAGTAGTAGAAGTGGTAGGAGCTGATTGTTGAGAGAAGAACAGTTCAGTTCTGAGTTGAAAAGAGGGTACTAGGACTCTAGACATCCTAGGGATCAATTCACCAAGGAGTGGTGTTCTTGATCAAGTGCACCTTCGCACTATAAAACAAGTTAATTCCAAGAGTGAAGGAATTATCTTGTTAAATCAGGGAAAGTGGATGTAGGAGCTTGAGTCTCTGAACCACTATAAACCACTGTGTTGATTTACATTCAAAGTACTTTCATACATTCAACACTGCACACAAAACTGAACTTTCAAAGATACATTTCACAAGGTGTGCAAAAACCTGATTTGGACAAGTTCCCTGATAGACTGTGATAAATTACTTAAGTGATTTCAGAATATAAAAGGAGTTTAAACTAAAGGGCCAACCACTAATTCCGCACTTATAACTAACTTAGATAGTCATTCAACTAAGTACTCAATATTACATAGTAGCTTGGTTATCTCTAAGAAGTTATACATCTTCAGCAGAGTTGTCCAAGACAACATTGCTGATCTCTGGTTTGATCATATTTGAAAAAGAAATTGCATACAAGTGTATTCCCCCCCCCCCCATACACTTGTTGTATACTCCTTCAGGACCAACAATTTCTTCTTAGCCTTAGCTCCCACTTTCAGCCCAAGGTACTTGATTGGGAGTTGGGCAATTTTGCAATTCATAGCAGCAGCCCATCGCGCCAGATCTTCCTCACTAACATTAATGTCTGTAAGAGTGCTTTTCGAATAATTGATTTTCAAGCTTGACCAGGCTTCGAACAGCCTCAAGATGCTTTTTAGGACCAGAACATTTCTATCACTCGCTTTGCCAAAAAATAGAGTGTCATCCACGAATTGGAGGTGTGAAACCTTAAAGCCATTTTTGCCTACCGAAACTGGAGTGAATAGTCCACCATCCACAACCTTTTTTATCATGAGACTCAGGCACTCCCCCACAATGGTGAAGATAAAAGGGGACAGAGGATCCCCTTGGCGAATGCCCCTTTCCATCGTAAATTCCTTCGTTGGACTTCCATTAACCAGGATAGAAACCGAAGTTGTGCTTATGTATTCTTTAATCCATCTGCACCAAACTGAATCAAAGCCCATCAGCTCCAACATATCCAGCAAGAAGCCATGGTCCACAGTATCATATGCTTTCTCAAAATCCAGTTTGAAGAGAAAGATATTTGAATTCTTATTATGTGCCTCATCTACCACCTCGTTTGCCACTATAATGATATCCAAAATATTTCGGTTGCCTATGAACGCCGACTGGTTCTTAGAAATGATAGGATCCATCACTCTGGACAGTCTTTCCGAGAGCATTTTCGCCACAATTTTATATGAGCAACCCACCAAAGATATTGGTCTGAAGTCTCTGATAGAGGTTGGGTTTCGTACCTTTGGTATAAGAGTGATGAACGTTGTGTTTCTTTGATTATTTGCGAGTTCTTGAAAAAATGAGTGTTTGCTCTTGAATTTTTTTTGTAATCTTGTTTGAACCAGAGCTCTTCTGCATTTATAAGGTTTTTGAAAATGTTTTTGTTGGTCCTGAAAGGAGTATGGTGCAAGTGTATGGGGGGGGGGGGGGAATACACTTGTATATGCAAATCTTTTTGAATTTAAGCAAAACAGGCTTTCAGCAAGGTTGTCCTGGACAACTCTTCTGAGTATGTATAACTTTCTTAAGATAATCAAACTACTAAGCACTATAAAGTACTTAGTTGAATAACTAGTTAATTAAGTTATATGTGCGGAATTATGGTTGGCCCTTTATATTTAAACTCCTTTTTAATTCTGAAATTCTTTCTTAACAATTAACTGTTTTCAGGGTACTTGTCCCAAACCAGTTTTGCACAACTTGTGATATAAGTCTTTTGAAGATCAGATTGTGTACAGTGTACGTATGTGTTGCTTGTATGAAAATACTTGAAAGTAAACAACACAAGAGGTTTATAATGGTTCAGAGACTCAAGCTTCTACATCCACTTTCCCTGATTTAACAGGATACTTCCTTCTCTCTTGGAATTAGCTTATTTTATAGTGCCAAGGTGCAGTGATCAACCACACTACTCCTTAGTGCCTTGATCCCTAGGAATTGAGAGTCCTAGTGCTCTCTGTCAACTCAAAACTAAATTGTTCTTCACTTGGCAGTTCTAATTCACACTTCTACTACAACAATCCTCCTAACTTTCTTTGAAAGGTTTAAGGGTTGATGTTGGTTCCAACTAGGGTGAGATATCCTTTACAATTAAGCACTACGTAAAGGTAGATATCTCTCTAAGCTCGAATGTTTTACAATAGGTTCAGGCTTAGATGAAGTGTTTGGAAACTAAGAATATGTTCTTAGAAAGTTTGAAGGCTTATGAGCTTGTAGTTTCCTTTGATTTGCAGGATAGTTGGATGCCTTCAAATGGTTTCCACACTTCTGTATTTATAGAGAAAATTGAGGTTATGTCCGTTGGAGAGACAGCCTCAAAATGTCTATATATGTCTTCCTTGAACTTTGCAACTGGAAGACAGATTTTTTAAAGTGACATGTCCTTAATTTTTTGGGAAATAAACGACTGTAAGCTTCTTGTCTTGACTTTGATGCACTCTTCCCAATGTCTGACTTGAAGATTAAGTTGATCAAACATGGGCACAACTCCTGATCATTGGTTCCCTGATAAGGACAACTTTCGTTATCATCTAGACAAGTCTGCTTATCACTTTCAGCTGATTTGACCTATCAGCAGTGTTGGCATTGCTCTTATCAAATGACTTGTCTCCTTAACTTCACTGATCATTACTTGATGGCTTCTAGGCATTCATGCTTCCATATCAGTGGACTTGACTCCTTCAGCACAATTGACTCTTGCCTTAGAACATTTCAGGTTTAAGTATGCTTAGTAAATTCTGTTGGACATCTCCTCTGAACTTTGATATACACATCAGTAAACTTGGTCTTCTTGATGTGTTCTTCTAAAAAGATCATCAGGGAGGTTGTCTCTTTATTGAGCTGATCTGAATATCAACACAATTGGCCTTTAAGTAATTCAGCAGTCTTGGGATCAATTTGATTCTGAGTCTTGAGGGGACTTGATTCATGCAAACACTTAAGCTTGTGTTCCCCCTCAACTTGTGCATCTAAATGTATCTAAGAGCTGTCTAACATACCAGCTTCTCAACTAACCTGATCTACATGTTCCAACATTCCTGAAAATGTTCATATATCTTTGACTTATCTACTTGGCATGTCTTAAGGGGTTTTGGTATCTTAATCAAAATATCATTTTATTCCCAACAATTTCCCCCCTTTTGATGATGCCAAAACCTATACAATATCTATGCAAAGGTGACTTGACTATACTTATTACATATACCTTCAGCAGAAATGACTAGGGTCAAATTTCCTAAAAGAAGATGTTAGTATAATCACAGTTTAAGTGCATATAGGTTTAAGTCAGGCAAGTTGAGACAATGAGATATTATCTCTTGATTAAAAAAAGTAATCAACTATCATTCATATATCATTTGAGCATTACAAAGCATGTTGATAGTCAACTTAACCAATCAGAGCATGTGATAGAGAAAATACAATTCATAAGCATAAACGTCCATTTCAGCAGTCATGAGCAATAAGGGACAAGGAAACTTAGAAGTTTCAGAGGTCTTCTTCAGGAGGTGGCACCATCCCATATTGTGCCCAGACCCTCTTTTTCAGGTCCATAGCCTCCTTGTTTGTTCCCTTGGGTCCAAGTTTCAGCTTCTCCATCTTAAGTATTTAAATAAATTCTTGGAGAATTTTGGACTGATCAATGTAGCCTTGCAACTTTGGAGGCATATAGATGATGGGACCAGGGGCTTTGAACTCCACTCTTGGTATATCTGCAGCAGCAAAGAGTTTCTGATAAAGCTATCTATGGTTTTCATACATAAACTGAGTAAAGATAGATTCAATGTCTTCATCCATCCATCTGCCTATGACATAAAATTCATAAACAAACTCCCTCTTTGCTTCCTCCCATTCATCATTCAGATGAATTGGGACTCATTTATCAAGATGGGGATACTTGGTGTCCATCTTGATCAGCAGTTGTGGCTTAACCTTGTTGTATGATGCTCTCTTTCTTCTTGGCTTCTGGAAGTTCTCACTTCTCTTATCTCCTCTTTCTTCTTGGCTTCTGGAAGTTCTCACTTCTCTTATCTCTAGATCTGTTTGCTTCCATCAATTTCTCCATCTTCTTTTGATCTCTCATCATGGACAATCTCTGTTGAGTCTCAGGATCCTTCCCAAATCCTTCTTCAAACAACTTGGATGGATCATCATCAAGAATTAGAGATTTCTTCTTTTCAGGGCTCTTGGCCACTTCAGTTTCTTCAGCAGCATTTTCAACAGTCTTGGTCCTTTTTTATGAAGGCTCTTCATCTACTCTGAATTCAGTAGGTAGGTCCATGTTGTTGGGGAAATCAGTGAATGTCTCAGCCTTTCTCTTATTCTTTTTGGTTTTCTTGATTTTCCCTTTGACTTGGACAACTTCAGCAGTTTTATCCAACCCTGCTGATTCTCCACCAGGCCTTTGTTGCCATCTTGCTCCTTCTTCTTGTAGAGAGGCCATGTAGTTTTTCATAGCAATGGCTAGTTGCTCTTCTTCATCAAGGTCTTCTATATCCAACACCTTCTTTCCATTTCCTTCAACCTCAGGCATTTGAGCATTTCCTTTGCTGCCTTCTCCAATCTTCAAGGCACCTTTGGCTCTAGCTCTTTCTCTTTCCCCATTTTTGGCTTCATCAAAGCATTGGGGCTTGAGATCACTCATAGTTGTAGCCAATAAGGATTGAGCCTGATTAAGGGACTTGATCTCCTTAAGCAAGTAAACATTCTCATCATGAATGTTCTGCATCCTATCACTGCTCATGCTAAGGAAAGCAAGAACAGAGAATTAGGGTTAGGGAAATGAAAGTATGCGTGGGGAAGAATGAAAGGATTGGGGGATTCTTAAGACTTAAAGTATATTCCAAAAGGAATGTATGTCAATGAGTTGGTGAGTCTTAAGGCAATTCAATAGTTAACAAAAGAGGAAATCAAAATTGGATGGCCAGGATTAATTCAGGGGAGTTGGCCAATAAATGATCCAACGGTTGAAAAAATGGTTTTAATGTTTTAAAACTATTTTATTGAAACGTGGGGTAAGAAGTTAAGGTTTATTATGGCTGGGGAGATATCAAGGTAGATTGTGGGCTTAAAGGGTTTAATGCAAACAAGAATTGAATATTTGCATTAAATGCTTCGAAAGTGACTTTTTGGGTAGGGGACAAATTAAATCTTTGAAAAGGTGATGGCTTGAAGAGGAATTGGACATCCATCGAAATAGGTAATGATTACCCAAAATAGGTGCTTATCAAACCTAGATTTGTTTGATATCCATTTCAACTTATCTGACCCCACATGGACAAGTGTCCTGACCCAATTCTCCTGAAGTGGGCCCTAGATCAATGAATTGATCTGCCAAACTTCTCTGAACTTCTTTGGGCCATTTCTTCTGAGATTCAGTAGACTTTGCCCAAGTCTGCTGAAGAACATAACTTGTTCCCCCTTGAATATTGAACTCCATTGGACTTACTTGTCCATCTTTCCTGGATCAAGAAGTCCCAACTTTTCTGAAAGTTCCATGAACCTTGCTTCAGTAAGCGGTTTGGTCAGAATGTCAGCCTTTTGGTGATCTGTGTGGATTTTCACCAATTTGATGTCTTTCTTCTCCACATGATCCCTTATGAAGTGATGATTGATGTCCACATGCTTGCATCTTGTATGTAACACTGTATTTTGTGATATTGCTATAGCACTATTGTTGTCACAAAATATTGACACTTCAGTAGAGTTGACATTGTAATCACTTAGTTGTTGTCTCAACCAAAGGATTTGAGCACAACAACTTCCAGATGCAACATACTCAACTTCAGTAGTTGAAGTTGCCATAGTATTTTATTTCTTTGAGAACCAAGAGATGAGCTTGCTTCCCAAGAATTGACATGTTCTAGAAGTAGACTTCCTATCAATTCTGCATCCTCCATAGTCTGCATCTGAGTAGCCAGTTAACTCAATGTTGTCATCTACTGGATACCAAAGGCCTACATTTTCAGTGCCTTTGAGGTATCTCAAGATCCTCTTTGCAGCTTCTAGATGACTCTTCTTAGGATTGGCTTAGAACCTTGCACATACACCTACTGCGATGTCAGGTCTACTGGCTGTGAGATATAGAAGGGATCCAATGATTCCTCTATACTCAGTAGAGTTGGTTGTAACACCACTCTCATCAGGATCCATTTTCCAGTTTGTGTTCATTGGGATCCTCATTGGCTTGCTTGTTGAACACCCAAACCTTTTGATCATCTCCCTTGTGTACTTGGCTTGATTGATGAATATTCCTTCTTTTGATTGCTTGACTTGAAGTCCCAAAAAGAAATTCATCAGCCCCATCATAGACATCTCAAACTTGCTTTGAATGAGTTTTGAGAATTTCTCACACTTCTTCTCATTTGGGGATCCAAATATAATGTCATCAACATATATTTGGACAAGCAAGATGTCTTCTCCTTCACAAATCCTGAACAAGGTTCTGTCCAATGTCCCTTTGACAAAACCATGATCTAGCAGGAACTGAGATAAGGTGTCATACTAAGCTCTTGGAGCTTGCTTAAGTCCATAAAGGACTTTCTTCAGTCTGTACACTTGGTTTCCTTCTTCAAACCCAGGGGGTTGCTCCACATAGACTTATTCCTTGAGCACTCCCTTTAAAAAATCACTCTTGACATCCATTTGATAGACTTTGAACCTTTTGTGGGCAGCATATGCTAGGAATAACCTTATTGCTTCAAGTCTTGCCACTGGTGCAAGTGTCTCATCATAGTTTATGCCTTCTGATTGACAATAACCTTTTGCAACCAATCTGACCTTATTTCTGACTATCACATCATTCTCATTCTTCTTGTTCTTGAACACCCACTTTGTTCCTATAACATCTTGATGTGATGGTCTGTCAACCAGCTCCCATACATCATTTCTTGTAAACTGGTTCAGCTCCTCTTACATGGCTGTAATCCAGTTTGCATCTTGAAGTGCTTCTTCAATGTCTTGAGGTTCATGTTCTGATAAGAAACAACACAACAATGCACTTTCACCATGAAATCTTCTAGTTTTGACTCCTATACTTGGATCTCCAAGTATCAGGTTAGTTGGATGGTCAGACAACCAATTCCTTCTTTTCCTGATCCCTTCAGTAGAGTTGTCCTCTACTAAGGTTGAGTCACTAGTATCATAAAATTCAGGAAAGTTTAATGCAGGATCTAATTCAGGATCATATTCAGGGGTGTTGTCCTCAATGTCAGGGACATTAACATTTTCAACATTGTTAGTTAACTACCTCAGCAGAGCCTGCTTCTTCATTGGTAGTTGTTACCTGGTTATGAACTAGGATTGGGTCATTCAGTTCATCATTTCCTTCAGTGGGGCATGCCTCAGGTAAATTGCCTTCAGGGGTGTTGTCCAGTGTAATGTTTTCAGGAGGGTTTGCCTGGACAACTTCTATGAAAAAAGTATCTTTATCTTTTAAGCTCAGTTTGTTTGTCTTTTGTGTGATGTCATCAGTATCCAAGGTTTTATCCCTGTTCTCAAAGATAACTTCATCAAATACAACATGAGGTGTTTCTTCCACAATAAGGGATTTACAGTTGTAGACCCTGAAAGCTCTACTGATTTGAGAATATCCAAGAAATATCCCCTCATCAACTTTTTTATCAAAATCTTTCAATTGCTCTTTCCCATTGTTGTGAATGAAACACTTACAACCAAATATGTGAAAGTATGATACTTTAGGCAATCTTCCTTTCCAAAGTTCATAAGGGGTTTTGCCTTGACCCTTAGTAATCAAACATCTATTTTGAGTATAGCATGCAGTGTTTATAACTTCAGCCCAAAATCTCTTAGGCAAATTTGAATCATCAATTAAGGTTCTAGCAGCCTCTTTAAGAGTTGTATTTCTTCTTTCAGCTACCCCATTCTGCTGAGGGGTCCTAGCTGCTGAAGTTTCATGGGCAATTCCATTTTCAATGAAATACTCATTGATGTATGAATTTATGAACTCAGTGCCTTTGTCAGATCTTATTTTGATGATATTAAGGTTTTTCTCATTTGACAGTCTCTTTAGAAGTTCAGGGAGTTTGACTTGAGTTTCCTTCTTATTAAGGAGAAATACTACCCATGTGAACCTAGAGAAGTCGTCTACTACAATCAATGTGTATTTTCTTTCATTTATACTTGCAGGGGTAATTGGACCAAATAAGTCCATATGTAGCAATTCAAGTACCCTGTCAGTAGAGATAACTGGTTTGCCTTTAAATGAAGCTTTTACTAATGCATTTCTAGCTATCTTGTTCATGGATTTAAAGTTCAGGTGGTTTAGCCTTTTGTGCCACAACCAACTTTGTTCATTTGAGCTTTTGGCAATAAAGCATGTTGCATCAGTAGACTTGTCCCAGTCAGCAAAATACACATTTCCTTTTCTAGTTCCAGTCAGTAGAGTTTGTTGAGTTTTATCTTTGATTAGACATTTATCACTGGTGAACTCAACATTATATCCTTTATCACAGAACTGACTTATGCTTAGGAGGTTATATTTTAGACCAGCCACATATGACACATTGGATACCTTGACATTACCAATTATCAAGGTACCATAACCTTTTGTAGTTGCTTATGAGTTGTCTCCAAATGTGACATTAGGACCTTCTTGTTCAATGAATTCAGTGAGGAGAGTTTTGTTTCTAGTCATGTGCCTTGAGCATCCACTGTCCAAGTACCATGCTGTCTTTTTGTTCATGCTTCTCAACTTCATGTGGTCCTTTGGTACCTGCAATAATCAAGCTTTAGGTACCCTTTGAATTTTGGGTCCTGAGAGGTTAGATGTACCTTTAGGAACCCAAACTTGCCTAATAACCCTGATTGATTCAAGGTGGCTAAGTTATTTTCCTCTAGCATCAACATACACAGTTTTCCCCTTAAATTCCTTTGGGAAAGAATGTGTGAAAGTGTTAACTCTGCAAGTATCAGGAGAGTTGACATTTCTCCTGAACTTATGAGTTCTTCGTGCAGCTTGAGGGAATCTTTGAGGATGGGCATATAGATGACCATTACCCTTTGGTATGAAGGGTTTTGGTTGTCTCATTTTATTGTGCCTATAAGGAGAGTTGGCCTTAGGCCTGTTCAGCTGAGGTTGCCTCAGTAGAGTTGGCCTGGGCTGAACATACCTTGGACAACCTCTCTGAATGTTTTTCAGATGAGTTGCCCTTCCATTGGGCCTACCCTGCTGAACACCATTCCTCTTGTATTCAGGGGCTTTGGCCATTTCCTTAGGTGTGGGCCTTGCTCCCTGAAATACTTGAGTGGGCACTTCATACATTTTGCCCTTTCCTTTGTTCAGTGGTTGAATTAATTCATTTTCAGCTTGTTGTGCCACTGATTTAACAAAGACTCTCTTAGTGTTACTAGTTGAAGCAACACTAAGACAAAGTGAAGATTCGAATGGATCATATCCCAATCCACTCTTTTGAGCCATAGGTCTTTGGAAGCTTTGAATTTCCTCTATTGCCTTAGAGGATTTATTCATTGCAGACATCTTATTTTTCAGGCTCTCTTCACTTGATTTTAGAACATCATATTCATGTGAGATATTTTCAAATTTAGCTTGAAGAATTTTAATTTTAAAATCCTTTCTTTTCTGAGTGAGTAGTTGTTCATCAAGCTGCTTTTGTTGGTCAACTATCCTGAGAGAAGCTTCCTCAAGTTCTCTCAAGACTTGTTTGTACAACTCAGTAGACTTGACATTTACTACACACTAAGCTTGAGAAAGTTTTGCAATTTCATCATATAAAGTTTCATTTTCTCTCTCACATCTTTCATGAAGTTCTTTCAATCTAGTGAAGTCTTCCATCAACTTTCCAAATGATAGTTTCAAGTTGACATCACTAGGTTCCAGTGAGTGAATGGATGATGAACTAGATGTAGAAGATACCTCATCATCTTTAATGGCCATGTTGCACACATCATCATCATCATTGTTAGAGAACAGTCCATCATCAGAAGAGTTGAAGTTTTCATCACTTTGAGACTCATCACCAGCCATCATGGCTTTTCTATTGGTGAATCTCCTGTCTCTTTTGTCTTGTCTCTCATTTCTTTCCTTGGAGCTGAGCTCAGGGCAATCATACTAAAAGTGTCCCTTCTTGTTACAGTTGTAACATATGTCTTCATCATCATCTTTATTTGAATCATCTCTTCTTCTAGATGATGAAGGTTCAGCTCTGTTGGACTTTCTCCTGTCAAAGAACTTGTCCTCTAATTTTCTTTCTTCAGGCCTTTTGTCATCAGCCTTGGCTTCAGGAGAGTTGTACCTTCTCCTGACCTTGTTGTCTTGGTAGAATTTTTTGTATCTACCAAATCTTCAGTTGAGTTTATCAAACTTTCTAGCCATGAGGACTAACTCTTCCTTCATTTCAGCCTTAGAGACTGACTTTGATGATCTAGGAGTGGACTGCATTTCTGGTTCAGCAGTTTTGGCTTTAAATGCCACTCCTTTGGTTGGTAAGAAAGGTTCTTCAGTAGGTTTTCTTCTGTCGAGATCAAACTCATAAGCTTTAAGTTCTCAGAAGACTTGTTGCATGGGCATGGTGGAGAGATCTTTAGTATTCTGCATCATTACATAGTATACATCCCACTTTGGAGTGAGACTTCTTAGAATCTTTAGTGCAATTTCCCTCTTGGAGTACACCTTTTCCAATGAGTTGATCTCATTCATTATATCAGTGAATCTACCAGCAAACTTGCCAATGGACTCTTCTGACTCCATTGTGAATTGTTCAAACTTCTGCACAGCCACTTGGAGCTTATTCTCCTTGATTTTGTCAGTACCCTCACACATTTCAGCAAGAGTATCCCAAATTTCTTTGGTTGTTGTGCAGTGGTAGACTCTCCCCATTACTGCATCTGAAATTGTTTGATAGAGAGTATTCATTGCAAGATAGTTGAGGTTGTGTCTCCTTCTCTCTTCAGTAGTGCGATCATCTTCATCCTTGGGGATCTCCTCACTTGGGTCAGCTCTTTGAGCATCCGTGACCTTGGGGTTAGTTTGAGTGAATATGAATGTTCCCCTTGTGATGACTCTCAACATCTCATTTTGAAGGTATGCAAGATGAGCTGTCATTCTGATTTTCCAGAAATCATAGTTCTCAATTGAGAACATGGGCAGTTTATGGTGAGATATGTGGTTAATAGGATCTGGAGCCATATTGTTGATGGTCTCCACAACATCAGGAGGAACAGCAACATTGTTGTTGTTGTTCCTTGCCATATCTCAAATAAGAGGGGTTAGATAACAAATGTGTTAAGAATTCAGAAAAGATCAGTTCAGTGACCACACTAAAGTTTGTTTTTAAAAATCAAGATGGATTTTCAGAAGCAGTGGACTTTGAACCCCTGCTCTGATACCACTTGTTGGTCCTGAAAGGAGTATGGTACAAGTGTATGGGGGGGGGAATACACTTGTATATGCAAATATTTTTGAATTTAAGCAAAACAGGTTTTAAGCAAGGTTGTCCTAGACAACTCTTCTGAGTATGTATAACTTTCTTAAGATAATCAAACTACTAAGCACTATAAAGTATTTAGTTGAATAACTATATAATTAAGTTATATGTGCGGAATTATGGTTGTCCCTTTATATTTAAACTCCTTTTTAATTCTGAAATTCTTTCTTAACAATTAACTGTTTTCAGGGGACTTGTCCCAAACCAGTTTTGCACAACTTGTGATATAAGTCTTTTGAAGATCATATTGTGTGCAGTGTACATATGTGTTGCTTGTATGAAAATACTTGAAAGTAAACAACACAAGAGGTTTATAGTGGTTCAGAGACTCAAGCTCCTACATCCACTTTCCTTGATTTAACAGGATAATTATTTCTCTCTTGGAATTAGCTTGTTTTATAGTGCCAAGGTGCACTGATCAACCACACTACTCCTTAATGCCTTGATCCCTAGGATTTCAGAGTCCTAGTGTTCTCTCTCAACTCAGAACTAAACTGTTCTTCACTTGACAGTTCTAGTTCACACTTCTACTACAACAATCCTCCTAACTTTCTTTGAAAGGTTTAAGGGTTGATGTTGGTTCCAACTAGGGTGAGATATCCTTTACAATTAAGCACTGTGTAAAGGTAAGATATCTCTCTAAGCTCGAATGTTTTACAATAGGTTCAGGCTTAGATGAAGTGTTTGGAAACTAAGAATATGTTCTTAGAAAGCTTGAAGGCTTATGAGTTTGTAGTTTCCTTTGATTTGCAGGATAGTTGGATGCCTTCAAATGGTTTCCACACTTCTGTATTTATAGAACAAATTAAGGTTATGTCCGTTGGAGAGACAGCCTCAAAATGTATATATATGTCTTCCTTGAACTTTGCAACTGGAAGACAGATTCTTGAAAGTGACATGTCCTTAATTTGGGAAGTAAACGACTGTAAGCTTCTTGTCTTGACTTTGATGCACTCTTCCCAATGTCTGACTTGAAGATTCAGTTGATCAAACATGGACATAACTCCTGATCATTGGTTCCATGATAAGGACAACTTTCCTTATCATCTGGACAAGTTTGCTTATCACTTTCAGTTGATTTGACCTATCAGCAGTGTTGGCATTGCTCTTATCAGATTACTTAGCTCCTTAACTTCATTGATCATTATTTTATGGCTTCTAGGCATTCATGCTTCCATATCAGTAGACTTGACTCCTTCAGCACAATTGACTCTTGCCTTAGAACATTTCAGGTTCAAGTGTGCTTGGTCAATTCTGCTGGACATCTCCTCTGAACTTTGATATACACATCAGCAAACTTGGTCTTCTTGATGTGTTCTTCTAAAAACATCACCAGGGAGGTTGTCTCTTTACTGAGCTGATTTGAATATCAGCACAGTTGTCCTTTATGTACTTCAACGGTCTTGGGATCAATTTGATTCTGAGCCTTGAGGGGACTTGATTCATGCAAACACTTAAGCTTGTGTTCCCCCTCAACTTGTGCATCTAAATGTATCTAAGAGCTACCTAACATACCAACTTCTCAACTAGCTTGATCTACATGTTCCAACATTCTTGAAACATGTTCATATATCTTTGACTTATCTACTTGGCATGTCTTAAGGGGGTTTGGTATCTTAATCAAAATCTCATTTTATTCCCAACAGTTTTCAATCAAGAAAAAGACTTCATTTTTTTTTATTACAAGTTAAATACCCATCCCTTTTTCCCCTCCCCATGACTCGAACCCAAGACCTAAGGCCTAGGTAGTGGTGCTCTAACCACTTGAGCTATCCCACTTTTGAGAAAAAGACTTCATGTTCAATCTGATCTTGGTTGTTTGTCTCTAACTTGACTTGTAGAAATGTAAGTGTACTTCTTAAATAAATATCAGGCTACATTTCACATGGCATCTTGTGATTTGTCCAATGACTGCATATTCAGTGAACGAGTCGAAAAATCTAGTTATGTTTTATCACTTGAACTTAGAATCAACTAATTATTTGAAGACATTCATTCTGTAAACTACTTGGTTTTATTTCAAGTGTTTAATTCTTTTTTTTATGAGATTTTCTAATACTTCATCAATGTTTCATAAACATTAAATCTTGAATTCCTGATTTTTTTTTTTTTACTTTCTCTATTCTGGCAAAGTATCTTGAATAAAGTGAGACTGCTCAAAGCTCCCCTTTTGCATCATAGTCTTTTTTCACTGAGATTCTCAGATAACTTATCTTCAATTGTGTTCCCCTCAACTAAGTCTTCACTTCTTTGAATCATGACTTAATTAATTTGTAGCTTCCTAACAAGTAAGCCGACTAAATAAACTAACTTTATTGAGAAATTGTCATGAAGAAACTACAATACTTAGGCAAATCATAACTAGTGGATTAGAGTTTTGGTATCTAATTAAAACTGAACTTTTTTTTTTTTTTTTTCAAATCATATCCTATATAGTACACAAATGTTTTTAATGATGAATGAGAATAAGCAAAAAGGAAGTGGATTAATCACAGTTATAATATGGTAAATAGATGGAGAAAGGAAATAGATGTTGATGATCTAGTTTACATGAACTATGTTGAGTTCCTCATAAACAAATGAGGAAAGTTTTATTTTCTAAAGATGTGTTTGGATGTCTATTTTTTTTTTTCATTTTCATTTTTTCAAAATTTTACTCCATTTTTAATACTATTCATCAAAATTTACAATATTATCTCAATACTATTAATGAGAATCTACAATAAATTAATACAAAATTAATTTCGAATTTTCAATGAACAATATAATGACTACTAGATGAGATAGAATGCATCTTGAAAAGTGTCGAGAAAGTGTCCGAATCCACGTACTAGGTTAAAAATTAATATAATACACATAAAATAAATATCATGCTCGTTGACAATTTTTGTATACACGTTCGAGACACTCTCCTAAGCAATATTAATACACATTAGTTAATGCTCGCATAAAAAATTCAAGTATAACAATACATGTTTCATTAAATAATTAAGAAAGATTTATATTTGTTTTATAAATGAGCAAAATGTATTCTACGATCGACACATAATTAAAATTAATGAGCAATATCATCAAACATAGCTCTCTATTACTCGGTATATAAGGGACTTAAAAGAATAAGGTAGAAAATTCACGAATTTTTTGCAAGTCAAATCGGGTGAAATGGATATTTAAAAAAAAAATTGAGCAAAGCTAAAAAGAAAAACACACTCGAGTCACATCAAAATTTATGTTAATATAAAGACAATTAGACAAATATGTTTTACTTCTAATCATTACAATTCACACTCTATTTTTATAACTATTCATTGAGAAAAAAATCACCATACATTTTCATGAAAATTGGGAAATAAATTTACATCCGAGCACACCCAATAACTAATTTATTCTCAGGCTTACACGTCAAGATGATATATTGTTGTGTTTAATTAAGATTTAGGAATGTACATTGGTCGGTTCGATCGGTAATTGTACCAAATTAGCATAAATGAATAGAAATTGAAATTTGACTATTCGTAATCACAATCGAAATTGAATTGAATTGTATCAAAAACGAAACTAACTGAACAAAATAATTTGGTTCGGTAAAAAATCGGAAAAATAAATCACGATAAATCATCTGAAAAAATTTCCTAAACAAACTACCTTAAATTTCTAAAACCCTTCTTAAACAAATTAAACTAAAAATCTGAAAAAAAAAAAAAATCTCAATCCCATAAAAAGAGTACTAAACACTAACTTGCAAAATCAACACCTAAAAATAAATAACTAAAATCAAAAGCAAAAGTTACATAACTAAAATTAGGGTTTTAAATTATATATATGTACAGATTTAGGTTGAGAGAATTTACAATTACTAAAATAGACGGAAACTGAATACCCTTTTTTAAAAAAAGTGTTAACCGAAATTGGAAATTAAAATTGAGACAACTCCACACTAAAAAAAAAAGTTTTACCAAGTACTAGATCTCAATGACTATCAAATCCATCTTAAAAAGGTCCTACCAGGGGGAATAGAATCCCAAAATAGGGAATAAGGCGCACATAGTGTAAGGAAACAAAAAAACAACAACAAAAGAAAAAAAAACAAAAAATTAAGACTACTTAAAAAGCAATAAAGGGGATCAACGAAAAAATCACTTGAACAGTCACTGTGACTCTTAGGAATAATCTACATGCTGATCTCAATTACATACTAGAAAAAAAATTACATAAATTCAAGTATGGATTTGAGGAGAAAAAAGGGTAAGGTACACGTTAATCCCAACTATAAACTAGAAAAAATTACGTAAAATTGAGTATGGATCTGAGGAGAAAAATCGGAAAGAAAACGACGGCATGTACATGGCGTAAGGTAGGATTAGGGGTGGGGAAATATACCAAAAAAAATATTGAAATTATCCATATTTCGGTACGGTATGATAACATGCCGAAATTTTTGGTACGATAACGGTATGAAAAAGGATTATACATCGGTATTTGGGTATGAAACGGTATACCGAAACAGTAATAAAATAATATTTATAATTTTATACTATTATTTTTTAAATTAAAATAATCTTAAATAATTAATTTCAATGACGCTTCAATATTTTCGTGAGGTAGGATACAACAGTTGGTAGGGGAGGTGGTTGTCGCCAAGATTAATGGGGTATGGAGCTGGCTATATGGTTAGAGACTTAGAGAGGGAGGAGAGAGTTTCTCTCAATAAAAGTTAAATCCTTTACAAGCTATTAATTGGTTTATAATAATAATATACCGACTTCCTCTTTTGACATTTTTCAACGTGAGACAAAACTTGTTTGGGGTTTCTCTTCCCATATTTTTTGTTACTACAACTTTGAAAAAATAATTTTTCATTCATTCCAACTCCAAAATAGGTGAATAATGCACATTTTTCAACAAAAGTAATTGCTCTTCTTTCTTGTCAAAGTATCATATTTCCAGTACTTGAGTATATGTATGTCCCAATAGGCCAGCCAATAGACACAAATGAAGACTTGTTTACAGTTGAGCGAGTGAATAATTAATAATAAAACTTAAAAAGATGATTAGCAATTTTTATTCGACTAAGAAATGGTTGATTTTTATGACTTGTCCGCCAAAATGGTTGATATAATTCATGTTCTAGTTTGAGGACTGCTAGATGTGCTTCTCAACAGAAAAACAATTTCTTGATTTTCGTAGGACTTATGAATCAAATCCTGTGAGGATAAAATATACAGTCTTTTTGTTTGTTTAGAATTGAAGAATGTACCGTATGTATGGTATGGTCTTTCTTACAAGATTTTAACCATCTGTTACTTTATGTTTAATTTAGAATTGATTTCATGAAAATGTAATCGGTTCTACTTCAACTTTCTAATTTGGTGGACAATGTAAGGGAACTATTAATATTTCATTTGTCAACTCATACATTTAAATAATACAAGAGTTATGTAATCACATATCTCCACGATTAGTTGTCAACTCAATACATTTAAATACCTACCTCTAATTAAGACTAAATATATACTACAAGAGCAGAGGAGACAAGGCCGGCCAAATTAAATTATTGGAAAGCCGAAAAATCAAGCTCCTGGCAGCGTAACAAGCCGGCAGCCCCTCCGTAGCAAACCCACTTCTCCCTGCCTTTGTTTACATTCCATCTCACTCTATGCATTGCCACAATCTTTGGAGGAAAACTTTCGAATTCCTCGCCCCTTTCTTCTCTACTCATTCCTTCATTCAGCTTTCCCACGTCTTCGCTCCCACCTAACAACGTTTCTTCATCAAGTTAAAAAATCATTAATAAATTTGCCTCGACATTTATCATTTACAGTACTAGTTTTACCTCTCCCTTCTTTGCCTCTATGTTCTACTTCTTTCCCTGCTCCAGATCGTTTCATGCTGGGATATCTTGACTGGAATGAGCTATTGGGCAACGGGGTGGCCACAATAATGGCGTTTCCCTCTTCCGAAAATGATCCACAAAGATAATGATGCACACGATTTCGTGAAGGATCGTTTAGTGATCTAGATGATGGCTGCTTCAAGTAATTGAAAAATTCACACATGACAGTTAGCTGCCAAACTGATGCTTTTCAAGAAATATGCATAATCTTAACTATCACTAGTAAATTTTGCACACTCTCCATGATATGTAATCACCTTTTAAATATTTGTTCATATATTGTTCTTAAAAATCAGGGGTCTATAACATGATGCTCCAAAATCAATGTCAATTGTGTTTAGACGGATTCTCAAGATTTTTTTTAAGTAGCACATTCAGCATTTCGAGGAAAAATAACATGGTAATAATGGAGATAAACGGAAGAAAATAAATAAATATATTAAACAAAATGTTCACCTGGAAGCAATGGGTTGATCCATCCTCGCCACAGTATGCAACCATGCCTACGTCAATATTTGAAAAGAGAAACAAGGGTAAGGGCCAACTGACTTTACAACAAGAAAATAAATGTATTCCACAGACATGCTTGTGGTTTTTTCCTTTTTTTTAAGAGAGAAGGGGGAGGGGGTGCGTCTTCACATATTGGGGATTAGAGATCAAGACAAGTTTTAAACAATTGCAATTAGAAGAGAAGAAACATATTTATGTTATAACAAGGAACCTGTTAGCGGTGAAGCTTGCAGACTCCACAGCGAAAATGTGGAACAGTCCATTTGATGGAAGCCATGCTTTGATGCCATTTGGTAACATTTTTTACTCACCGGGAGATCATGTGCTGCTTTCTCTAAGTTGAGTAACCACATTGTTCCATCCTCTGTTGATCCAAAGACGCATCTACAGGCCAAGGACAAGTTAAATACATATGGAAACGTCACAAGGGAGATGAAATTTGTTTTGTGATGGTTATTTATACCTTGGGTCTGGAAGCCACTCCAAAGCATAAGTAGTAACCGAAATAGGATGGTCCCACAAAGGACGGAATGGATCACTAGAACAAAAAGAGAAAAAAAAAAGGAAATTTGAGAAAAATGCAGATATTGACACTGAGTGCAATGATTGTGTATTAATGTGACAGGTCATTGGTTTAATGAACCAAGGCATATACAATTTCACCGAGCAAATGTTATAAACCATCAGAACTGGGTCAAGATCATCATTTATGCTAATATATTATAAGAATAGCAAAAATTGAACAAGAAAGAATACCAAAACAATCGTACGGTCTTACCGTATGTCCCAAAACTTAAAACCTCTATGACCTCCAGTAACAATTATATTTGCACTCTCAAGATCACTGCAAAATTGCAAGCATAGATAAATTAGCAATAATTAGATAACTATAAAACAAGTAGTATCAATCAAACACGAAGAAACTGATAAAGTAAATCAATTTGCGCAAGTTTGACATCACAATTTCTTCGAATAATTAATAGACTAAGAATGCTCTCAGCCCTGCTTTATCATTTTGCCATTCTCCAAGGATTTATGCCCAAATAACACATATACTGCCTTGGTGAGTGAATTTCAGAGATATTATGGGGAGGCATTTGCCATTTGGTAACATCAATCAAAGTAGATTGCATTTAATGCATTAGTTAAACTAACTGAATTTCCCAAATATTAAACTCTCCAGACATTATGTTAATTTTGACAGACAATATTTGCAGTGCGCACTCTATGATTGGATGTCTAGACATATTCATATATGCATATGTATATCTATCAGAGA
This sequence comes from Galeopsis tetrahit, assembly GCA_963675135.1. Lineage (NCBI taxonomy): Eukaryota > Viridiplantae > Streptophyta > Magnoliopsida > Lamiales > Lamiaceae > Galeopsis > Galeopsis tetrahit. The sequence continues at coordinate 35,904,695 of OY776127.1, forward strand.
GAGCTTGTAAAGTAATTTCTGGAGCGGATGTTGTACTTGTGCACTAATAAAGATAAAATTGCAAATTGCAGCTGCCTCACTAACGCAAAAGTTGTGTACAACTCTTTTCTATAGATCCCTAGTAAATTAGAATAACCAGTACACAAAAGAAACAGAGCTAAATATCTGCAACAGTGGTAAAAATTAAATAAGAAAAGTATGACCTTTGATTTGGTGCCCAGGACAGCGATCTAATAGGGCCTAAATCTGCACTGAAGGAAAGCAGCGGTCTGGTTTCTGAAGAAAAGGAAACATAAGCACCAATTACTTTCCATGAAGAAGTGTTGCAGAAAATAAGTATGCACATCATGATGAAATATGGATTCTTAAATTTCACTACCTGTTAATGAATCACTAGCAGAAAACTTCCACAAAGCAACCTGCATATACAGACGTAAGAAATGGTTTACAAGCGCAAAGAAAATTTGATAGATAAAAGGTAGCAATGGATCCAAGTAAATTATTATAGCTGCAAGACCAAGACCATGTTTCACAACACAAAGCACTCAACGAGTTGGTTTTAACAGAAATTATAAATTGCAAATCTTTCCTGTATATATATTTTTTATCATGGTGCTCAAAGCAAGACACGAACCCTGCTTCACATCACCATGAGATTTATAAGAAAATAAAGGAAAATCAGATAAGGTAAACACTTACCACTCCATCGTGACATCCAGCCAAAAGTATATCATGGGGAGATGATACAGACCACTCCACTGTTAGAGGAATGCTGTCATCAGAAGAGGGGTGAGATACATGTCAAACATTGGGCAATAACATTGAAAAAATGAAATGCATACAATCTTATAATCATTACTCCGTACTTCTGAGCGCAATAGAGTAAGTAAATTAATTTACTTTTACATTTCATTTAAAACTCCAAACATGGTCAAAATATACCCAAGATATGTTGACAAAGGGAAAGAGTGACTAGAATAAAAACAAGGAAGATAAAAGAGGCCATTTTTGACAGAGAACTTGCTTGAACGATGTTTTCAATACTTCAGTTACCATTCAGTACTTCAGTTAGATTCATGGTTATTATGTGCCAAAAAAAAAAATATGAGTCATAGTAGCTACTCAAGTATAGGACTTAAATGTCAAATCAAGACAAGATGATGCTACCTACACATTCTCAAATTCAATGCCAAATGATAAAAGAGAAGGAAAGTACTCCATGTCAAAAATCATATGTCACAAGAGTTTGATGCAATATTGTCTCCTCAAAGCCAGAATCAGATCTCAAACCTAGTAAACATTAATATCAAGACGATGCTTTGAGTAGGGATTATTAGAAAAGAGTATCATGCGTTAAATTACCTTCTTCTATCACCACACTTTAGCATTGAACATCTGAATACTGGTTGCAATTTGATGAAGCGAGGATCAATATGCTCCTGGAAAGCAGGATATACAAGTTCCACTGTATGAGGAAGAGGGACCTTCCACCTACATGTCATATTAACCATCATGATAAACACTGAGCAAAGAGGGTATCACAATAGATAATCATTTAAATTTGGTGTAATGCTCACTCAAGGTCTCAGATGTAAAGCCTTAGGTAAATGTATGATGAACTAAAGGACCAATGGATTTATTCTTAAAAGGAAAATCTAGGGGAAGAGATGTTTGATATCACAATATAGAAAACACTTAAGCATTATAAGTTAAACTTAAGAGATATACAGGGTCGAAGAAGATAATTCATTAAAGATACAAAATTATATTAATAGATTGTATACTGAGTTAAGTAGTTTTCCTAGAAAAACTGAAATCAAGAATAGAGTTCATACACATAGTTACAATAATTAACTTTTGAAGTATCACGATACCAGGTGATTCTCAGTCTCAAGGTATTACCAAGAAAACATATACGTCCTATGATCCAATATTAAGGGAAAATAAAGTATTAAGTACGGAAGAAATCTTACACTTCCAGTGCACCATTTCCAAGTAGGACAGCAAGATAACCCATTATATAATTGGATTCGGGATGATAAGCATCGACTGGCCGCCATTTTATATCCCATGCAACCTTTCCATTGTGAGCTAAACAAAACATCATTCTAGGCAATGCAACATCGACGGGAATGGAATTCTCAGAAGCATCAGCTTGAGAAGAACTTGTACAAGTTATATTTCTATCAGGGCTCAGAGAATCAAAATTGATAAGTGCTGATTTTGGTGGATCCACTGGTGCAGACTCCCCCTGCTCACATTGTCTGAGGAAATGTAAACCGTTATTCTTTATTTGGCCTTGTTTCCCTGCCTTACGTTTGTTTACTCTGCCTTTAGGAGCAGTCAACAACAATGTATTAGTGTCTCCCATACGGCTAGAATCTTCATCTATTCTTACACAATCTTCATCATAAACATGTTTACTGCCATTCCCAGAAGGCCAATCTGAAGAATTGCATTCAGGTGAATCCATAGTGCATTCGATAGCAAGAGACTGTGATTGCACATTATGAGGATCTATCGTCTCTACAGATTCACTAAGAGCTTTCTTTCTTGGTCTCCCCCTTGGCCTTGGCACAGGCACTTTTGTTGGTGTATGCTCATTATCAGGATCTATCGTCTCTACAGAGTCACTAAGAGCTTTCTTTCTTGGTCTCCCCATTGGCCTTGGCACAGGCACTTTAGTTGGTGTATGCTCATTATCAGGATCTATCGTCTCTACAGAGTCACTAAGAGCTTTCTTTCTTGGTCTCCCCCTTGGCCTTGGCACAGGCACTTTAGTTAGTGTATGCTCATAGTCAGGATCTATCTTCTCTACAGAATCACTAAGAGGTTTCTTTCTTGGTCTCCCTCTTGACTTTGGCACTTTAGTTGGGTCATTAGATATGATTGTTCCCTTTTTCTGGAAATTTGGTCTTTTTTTCCCTTTAATCCCTTGGGATGGCCCATCTTTCACATAGACAGTCAACATACACCATATCTGGATAGCACCTCTGCCGGTTAAAGGGGCACCAATCTTGTGATACGAAGAATCTGGAGGATGTGCAGCAACGGCAACAAACTACTAAGTCAATTTTTAAAAGGAAAGCACAGTGTCAGCATTGGAATTGCATGTAAATTGTAAAGAGACTAGAAATTGAAATCATAGACCATAAATATGCATATTTTATTAAAGTGGAATGATAACCTAGGCTATTCTCGGAGAAATGTAATTCTTGAAAAAAGATAAATTGGCTTCAAACACTTATAAAATTATGAACTGGACGATTGAGTAAATGAGCCTATATATCTTTTACAAGAAAATATAGACTCCATATAAAGGAAAAGTTTGAAACAGTAAGAACCGCCTTCATTTTAGATAAACATCAAGCCCACTCTGAAGCATTAACGTAGGGATCAAGCGCTTATGAGGCCAGCGAGGCAAAAGAATGGAACCTAGACCAAACAAAAAATTGACCTAGGTTTCTGTTATTAGTACCATTAATTAATTCTACTTTGATTCCATGTTATCAATCTTTTCTTAAAGACACTCAAACAACCTATTTGTCTCTGTCAACCAACTATATAAAAAGTGAAATCAAAGAACAAATAGGTTGTCAGAGTGTCTTCAAATAAAAATTGGAATCTAAATTTCCTCGTTCTTTTTTCAAAGACACACACTCCTACAATCTATATGTTCTTGAGATCTAAATTTCCTCAGCAAGGAGGTGAGATCCGTAGAAGATCCCTTATAAAATGTCAAAGCAAGCCCATCTTTCATCACACGATGAATGAAAATCAAAAAGTATATAGCCTGAATCCATGACAGCAAATAATTCATTAGGGATCCCTAATTTGTGTTTTCAAGATTAAAATGCATCTATCGTAACTGAAAACTAAATCAGTGACATTTATTTAGCATAGCCAAGGCATATCACTTTCCACAAATCTATTTAACAACTCACAGTAATATATTAAAGACATTCTCTTGTTTCTTTCCACTTCTGCATCTCAATCATTAAAAGTTAGTTATATTTGTAGTTGAGGCAAGAAAAGATACGACAAAAACAAACATAAGCGGATAAAGCAAAAGTTATGTTCATTGAAATACCTCAGACTTGACACAACTTCCAGAATCTCTATCAATTCTGGGACACCAATCTAACGCCCAGACTGCACCCCCAACATTCATTATGAAATCTTTGCTGAAACAAGATAAACCATCAATAGTAACTAACAAATAATTATCACATAAATATTCCAAGAATGCAATTTACCTAGATTCTGCACCGATTCCACTCTCCTTCTCCTGCGTCAACAAGTCATTAGAATTCGTAAAGTTGCTCAAATCTTACAATAATTAATATATCCCTGAATAATTAATGTGCAACATACCTTAGGAACAGATGCAGCAGAGAACTGAGATAATTTAATCCCACCAATTACATTTTTCTCCTGTGAGTTAGGTTGAGAAGCAAATTTGATAACCCTTGGCTTATAATTAAAATCTCTCCACTCTCTGCGACCAAAATTCCAGTAATAAATAAATCCATTCGAGACGGTATAAAGAAAATCAACAAAGCAATTACTGTGCTACCTCAAGAAAGTAATAGAATCGGAGAATTGTTTGGTTTCCGGTTGATTAGGTTGAAGTGCTTCGGGGTAGCCAGAGAGTTTGGCCACTGTATCAACGAATTTGAAGTGATTTTGAACGGAGTGGTCAAATTCAGAAACCAAGATTTTGGGTTGAGCGTTGTGTTCAGGCAAAGTAGCAGCATTGGCCGCCGGTTCGGCGTGCTGTTGTTTGTTCTGAGACGCTTTCCTCTGCCGCTTGAAAGATCGGGCGAGTGGCTCGTCGAATTCCATTGTGCAACCTTGTATGATAGACTTACAAATTCAAATCCTGAAACATAGAAAAAAAAACCAGAGAATTTTATTGTTTTTTACCAGAAGTTAAATAGCAAGTTGGTTTATCCCTAAACTTCAAGTAATTGAAGTAGGGAAAGAGAGATTCGATGGTGTCCGACAGCGCAGTGGAGATTAAGGGCGAGGAGGAGGAGGAGGCAAATTAAAATTGGAAACAATAATCTCCAACAATCTAACGCATACAATAGAAAGAAAGCATGGCGGATACAATCAAACGGAGTGAGTATTTTATTGCATCCCTAAATTTTGCAGTGCAGTGGAGAAATTGGGCACGGTTATACGCACACATAAGATTTATTAGGACACCCACGCTGACTTTCAATTAACTTATACGAGTAATACATTTGGAAAATCTCTAAACAACCCTTTCTTAATTTTCAAATATATTCCCCTAATACATACAAATCTAAATAAATTCCCCTAATACAAATCTGATCCCACGCCGACGTATCCGGTAGTGTATTTCATTCACCGGTAGTGTATTTCATTCACCGGTGAAACTCAAAATAAAGTTCAAAACAATCGCACTCTTATCGGGCAAAATCGGGGATGAAAAAATTGAGAAAGTATCACTGATATATTGGTTTTCTCGATCATCCAATATACACTGGAACAAGATATTTTTAAAAATATCGGTCAAATATTTGTGTTCATAAAAAAAAATTCTAGAGATATAATTGTATTTCTCTTCTATTATTCAAGATCACATTTGAGCTTTATTGCTTTAGACTAATTTTATATTTTGTTATTGATATGTTTATCATAAAAAAAATCATTTTTTTTAGTGATTTTAAACTACATTTATGTATTAAAGTTAAGTTATACTCCCTCCATTCTTCCCATGAGCTCATGAGCTCCGGGACACAGAGGTTAAGAAATACTAGAATTGAGAGGAAAGAATATAATGAAATGTGAGAGAGAATAGTTAAAAAAAAAAATGGGTAGCTTTCATTGAAAGTAAAAAAAAAAAGTTGGGTAATCACTACGACGACGAAGGGAGTAATATTCTCTAAAATTTCTTCTTAAATTTTCATAATTTTAATAAAATTTATGTCAATTTTTTATATTATTAATGATATAGATATTTTGATACTTGTCTAAAAAAAAAAAAAACATTTACGAAACAAGTAGTCGAAAAAAGTGCTGAATTGAAAAAAATATCAAGATTTCGGTAAAAATAAATCGGCAAACAAAATTGAAAAATAATTGTTACCTTTCGGTGTCAGATTTGGGTTCTCCCTTCTTTTTTTCCAATTCAAAATCCACAGATGACGGAGGGGCGGCGGGGTTCTCTCAGAGGGAGGCGGCGCGACACTGCGAGCGGGGCTGGTGGAGGCGGATGGGCTCTGCCAGGTGTCCCTAAAAACCTTCACCGTAAATTTTATCAATAACTAGTCCTATACCCGCATTTTTACGCGGGTTGATTTATTAAAATTAGAGTTCATTTATTAAAATAATAATTTTAAATACTATATTAATTTTTATATCTTTTTTATTTGTTAGAGTTTGTGAGAATAATTTTTTTTTATTCTAATATAATTACATATCTATAAATTTGAATCTATATTATTGTATTTATATTTCTATATATTATAATATTTTTTTAATATATTAATAAAATGTGCATTAATAAAATTATAATTTTAATTGTAAAATTAAAAATATTTTTAATAAGAATGGACATTGTAAAATAATTTTATACAGGAATGTATATAAAGTTTATAAATATCTATAGGGTTGAATTTTGTAGGTTAAGATTTTAAAATTTTAAATCTAAATTTTAGAGTAAAACCGTGTGAAATTTTCCATTTCAAAACAAACATTTCCTTAGAGAAATCGTGACTTTTCTAGTTCGGATGTAAATTTATGACTTAAACCTGCAATTTAAAAAAAAAATACTATGAAATATATCAAGACAATAAAAAAATATTGTTAAAATTAATTTATTAATTTAGAAATAATAAAAATATAAATTTATATATTTAAAAAAATATTGTTAAAAAATTTGTTAATTTGAAAATAATAAAAATATAAATTTATATATTTAAAAGATATCACTTTAAAAATCATTCACAGCAGATTTTTCAAATGTTTTTAAAATTCTCTAAAATCCTCCACAATACTTTATACACTTTAGAAAGTTTTTAAAATTATTTTAAAATACATTCACACCCTATATATACATACATCCACATCCAGATAATCATTTATAAAGTCAAATACATATAGTTTTTTACCCTTCATTCTTCATAATATGCAATTAAAAAATCTTTAACAAAATAAATGTCCATTATTATTATAATTTTCAGTTACAGTAAATTTATTTTTCTCAACAACTCTAATTTTAAAAAAAAATGATCTTACAATTAATATTGATAAATTTACATTCATTTAAATTGTATATTTATTAAAGAGGGGTCTACAAAGACATCATTTAATATTTAACCATTTAATATTTAACTTTACCGTTAGAATTTTTACGCGTACCTATTTATAAATAAATTTAAAAATTAGTACAATAATTTAATATATATTAAATATGTAAAAAAAATATTAATAATAAATCAAGAATAAATATCAATTCTATTTATTCAAAGTTGATTAATTAAAAGATTTTTAATTATTTTTTTCTTAATTTTTTAGAATTTAAATTGATTACTTTTTTAAAACCATTATTCATCAATTTAATATGTATACTGTATACACACATCCATTTAAAATATTCAAAGTTTTCAAAGTTGATTAATTAAAAGATTTTTAATTATTTTTTTCTTAATTTTTTAGAATTTAAATTGATTACTTTTTTAAAATCATTATTCATCAATTTAATATGTATACACACATCCATTTAAAATATGGATATTCAATTTGAATATATAATGAAATAATCAACTTCATATGAATAAAACAAAAATTAATACAATGTGAGAGATCGCATTCCTAAGTTTATAATTTACATGATCTTCAAATATAAAATACATTTCTAAAAGAATTTTAGATCAAAAAACTTGTAAAAATGTACATTGTTTTCATTTTGATTTTATAATTTACATTAGAAACTTTTGTAGACACGCTGAACAATAAAAATAAATCATATCTAACATATCAAGGTGATAAATATATACTCCTATGTTAGACAATAAGAAAATACCTAACATATCAAGGTCATAAATACATACTATTATGATGTTAGACAATAAAAAAATTAAATGTGAACTATCGATTGATTATAGTTAAATTAAAAAAATTATGATTAAAAATATACAACAATAACTATCAAGAAAATCTAATTTCGTAAATCTATTAATTTACAGTCCAATTTCGTAAATTAATAGATTTACCGTCCAATTTCGTAAATCTATTAATTTACAGTTTGAGAAAAAATAATTTAAAAAACTGTAAATCTATAAATAAAAAATAAGAGAGAGAATAGAAAAATAATTTTTGTAAATTAATTTACCGTCCAATTTCGATTAATTTACAATTTTAGAAAAAATAATTTAAAAAACTGTAAATCTATAAATAAAAAATAAGAGAGAGAACAGAAAAATAATTGAAAAAATGAGAGAAATTTAAGAAAATTGTAAAAGCATAAAATTATAATAAAACTTTAAAAACTTTTTTTTCTCAGTTTTCTCGAGAATTAAACATTCAGTATAAGGCCGCCATAATTATAATAAAACTTTAAAAACATATTATATACAAATTGAATTAAATAATAAATTTTCAATCATCCCTATCCAAAATTATTTGCATTAATTCGACTATAATGTATAAACTATAAACAACCGTTGAGCAAAAGCTCGATTCAAAGACGATTTTTCAGTCTTATTTAATAGTCATATGATCTGCAAAAGAAAAAATTATGAACAAAATAAATCAAATATATTAGTTTAAATATTAAAAAAAAAATCAAGATGAATATTTTCTACATTTATTTAGAATGAATATTTGAAATATTGTAAATATATAATATTAACATAAATTCGCGATCAAAACAATTTATAGAGAAATAATATTATCTTGATAAAAAATAATACTTACCTCCTGAAATCCACCATCTTGATTAAGAAAAATCACATTCAAAAGAAGGAATTGAATTCAAAAAAAAATTTACTGTCTTATTTGAGATAGATGTAAAATCGAAATAAGAGAAATAACATTCGTAAAAAACATACCACTTATTTGAGGTAAACAACGGCGATGGCTGCGCAAATATTAGAGTTTGATGAAAGTGAGATTGAAATATAAGATCATGGTGGAGGTTTGATGGAGAATATAACAAATCTCACCCTGAAAATCACATTGATAGAAGACGATTCAAGTATGTGACGTTAACGGAGCGTCGTTGCGACGGGGAGTGAGACCGAGTGAAAATGAATATGAAAAATGAAAAAAAAAGGGTTAAAAAGTGAAACCCTAAAATGATTAATGGTGTAGATTTACATTAAATATATAAAGGGTGTAGATTAAATTGTTGGGCTAGAATTGAGGAGAGTGAAGAGAATTTGAAGAGTATAGTCTTGTGTAGACTCAAGTTTATATAAGTACTTGAGTTGACCAAGTCAACTTTTCATTTTATTTTTTTAATTTTTTTTAATGGTGTTACACTTTTAATTTACAATGATTTACACTTTTTAATAATATTTTCAGTGTTGACTTTTTAATTATACTTGTAGTGTCTTACACCTTTCATTAAAATCGTGTTGCACTTTTCAATTATAGTGACTTACACTTTTCATTAAAAATTGTGTTGCATTTTTCAGTAATATTGACTTGCACTTTTCAGTTATAACAACTTACACTTTTCATTAAAAATATTGTGTTGCATTTTTCTATTATAAAAACTTATACTTTTTAATAAATATTGTGTTGCACTTTTCAGTAAAAAATTGTGTTGTACTTTTCAGTTATAACAACTTACACTTTTTAATAAAAAACGTGTTGCACTTTTCAATTATGATAACTTACATTTTTCATTAATATTGTGTTGCACTTTTAAGTTATAATAACTTACACTTTTCATAAAAAATTGTGATACTAACATGCACCTTTTAATAACATTGTGTTGCACTTTTCAGTAAAAAATGTATTGCACTTTTTAGTTATAATAACTTACACTTTTCATTAATATTGTGTTGCATTTTTCAGTTATACTGACTTGTACTTTTTAATAGAAATTGTGTTGCACATTTTAGTTATAATGACTTACACTTTTCGTGTTATACTTTTCAGTTATATTGACTTACACTTTTTAGAAGAAAAACAATTATCAAAAAAAATTACAAAAAAAAAAAAATCAAATATTGATCGGTCACCGGTTGACCGTTGACCGGTCAACTAGGGTACATATAAGTACTCGACTCCATATAAGTGTAAGTCGAATTTAAAATTGAGTGAAATGGAGAATAAAGACTTGAAATAGATCAACCATGTTGTCACATGTGGCAACATAGATTTGCAAATAATGAATATATATATACGTTTTAACTGATATAGATTTGCAAATAATGAATATATATATACGTTTTAACTGATTTATATTGATGACTTCATTCAAATACACTTAGGCCATGTTTGATAGCAAAGACGGATTATCTAAGATTAGGATGATAACTAAACTTTATAAATTTTAAAGCATAATCTATCCTTAATCTAAATTATCAAACAACAAATAAAAATAATATATAGTTAATCTAGGTTTAATCTAAGCTATCAAACATGGCCTTAGTTTATAACTCAATAAAAGAAGACAAAGCTACACGAAATAATGAAAATGGGAATTTAATTTGGATATAGAGTATCTCGAATAATTGGAAAATAATTTAAAGTATTATATATAGTAAAAATAGACATATAATTAATATATGGAAAAATCTTATATGCACCATACACATCAAATCAGATTTGGTGCACACACTTTTTTTCAACAGCTTTTTTTTCTCTTTCTGTTCTTTTACTTTTAAAATTTTTGAACACGCCGACGGTGAAAGTGAGATTAACGGTGCCGATAGATTTGGCGACTTCTCGATGTTTATAAACAAAATATGCAAGAAGATCGCTTACATCACAGGGCCAACAAGTGATTACATAATCAATACTCCACACCTCAATCTTATTTAAAATTTTTAGATTATTAAAACTATGAAAAATAAAACAGTAATTGATTATTTAATTAATTTGGTGGGATTTACAGTTGGAAGACTATTAAATGCAACACTGTGGACATGCAACAGAATTAATAATAGCGATCCTTGCACTCTCACATAACAAAGTGGATATCGTGATACGGGGAAAGATGCGGCGGTGGGTTAGAGGAGTTGGCTATGGCGGCTGGCTATGGTGATTTTGAGATGTGGTAATTTTATTTCTGAAAAGTGTAGATCTTTTTTATTGAAAAGTGGTAATTATTATTAACAAAAAGTGTTGTTATTTCTTTCTTATTAAAAAGTTTAAACTATGTTACTGAAAGTGTAGTTCTTTATTATTGAAAAGTGGTAATTTTGTTACTGAAAAGTGGTAACTATTATTATTGAAAAGTAGTTATAATTTTGTTACTTAAAAGTGTAATTCTTTCTTATTGAAAAGTGGTGATTTTGTTATTGAAAAGTGTAGTTCTTTATTATTGAAAAGTGGTAATTTTGTTATTGAAAAGTGGTAAGTATTATTTTTTAAATATAGTAATTTTGTAACTATTATTATTGAAAAGTGGTAATTTTATTATTGAAAAGTGTAGTTATTTCTTATTGAAAAGTGGTAATTTTATTATTGAAAAATGTAATTATTTCTTATTAAAAAAATGCTAAAAAGTGTAGATATTTCTTATTGAAAAATGGTAACTTTCTGAAAAGTGTAATTATTTCTTATTGAAAAGTGGTAATTTTATTACTGAAAAGTGGTAACTATTATTATTGAAAAGTGATAATTTTGTTATTGAAAAGTGTAGTAAAAAATTACAAATTAAACTATGTAATTATTTCTTATTGAAAAGTGGTAATTTTATTAGTGAAAAGTGGTAACTATTATTATTGAAAAGTGTAGTAAAAAATTACAAATTAAACTATTAAAAATTATTTTAAAAAAATTATACATTGAAACTGTATATTATTAAAAAAATATTTACATTTTAGTTATAGGGATTCGAACCTGTGACTCCTTGAACATACAATACGCCGTTAACCAGTCTCCGCATGTGAAATAGTGTGCACGGTGCACAGAAGACCAACTCTTAATATATAGGCCGGCCGTCACTAATTTATGTATATAAATTGTAGGTGGCGATTCTGATTGTGTGCAACTAACATTAGCCGACAATATAATTGTATATCTAATTCGGTCATGTTGATAGGGTATATTAGTAATTAGAACAATTTTTTTAAACATAAAACACTAATATGTATATCAAATAAGGGCTAGTCTAATCTAAAATATTAGATATATGTATTATATTCCAATTAGATCAAGTCAAACCCCTAAATTCATTTAATTTAAAAGTCAAATTAAGATAATTTTAAAAAATTCACAAATAAGTCCGAATCCGAGTTACCCAGAAAATTAGCGGGTCGCAAACAAGTGGTTTACAACATGATCAAAATATTGTTACTATAAGGCCAAAATATTACCACTACAAGGCCAAAAAATTAAAACTATATGTCAAAACATTCTGACAAATTCACCAAAAAAATTAAGTGTGTAGAATATTTTTGGACATGTAGTAATAAACTTTTGATCTTGTAATGATAAAATTTTGGTCTTGTAGTAATATTGTTTTAGTCATGTAGTAGTTGAACAAGTCAAAATTATTTTAGTAATTTTGCCCAAAAAAAAGTGTCCAAAATAATTTTGGACTTGCAGTAATACACTTTTGACCTTTTAGTGACAAAATTTAAGTCTTGTAGTAACATAGTTTTGATCATGTAGTAAGATAATATTTGAGAGAGAAAATAAATATTATAATTAAGGTTGACCCACTTTGACCCGTGTTGACCCACATTTGGCCCACGAATTTTGACCTAGTTTACCTTAATTGCATATAAGTTTTTGTCATCAAATAATTCAAATTAAGGGGGTGTTTGCAAACTCTATAAACAGTTTAAAAGCACTTCTGAAAAGTAAAAGCTGTGAGATGGCAGCTTTAAAAAAAGTGATTCTGGAAGTTGTTTGTAGTGTTTGAAAACATCCCCTAAAAAATATCGCATTTACGATTCAATTTGGGCAAGTTGAGATATTCAAATCTAAATATAAATATCTCAATATATGTACAAAATGAGGTCTTAAAATATTCTATCAAATACTCCATCCGTCCTAAAATTATGCTAGTGTATTCCTTTTTTTTTTCTCCCAAAAAATAGTCTCATTCCTTGTGTATAGTATAGTATAGTGTCAAGTTTATACGTAAAATTCAAAATCTTATTCACAATTGGTCTTTTAGCGAAAAACGAGATGAGAAGGAAATTTTGAAACGGATGGAGGAAATAATATTTCATCGATTCCAAATTAATTTTCACTACAAAAAAGGCGGGTTTTGCCGACGAAAAGTTACCAACGGAATAGAGTCCGTCGGTCATACCGACGGAATTTGCAAACTCCCGACGGATTTCAACTTCCGTCGAAAGGTTTCGATGGAATCTAGGTTGAAGGTGAAACGGTGCTGTTTTTGACCCGATTGCCGACGGAATATTCCATCGGCATTTCAAATTTCGGTTCCCGACGGAAATTTTCGTCGGTAGCCGACCCGGTTTAGTCACACCGCCTCGTAAACCCCTCAAAAGACGAGTACCATAAATATTCGTGTGCTACCGACGAAAATTTCCGTCGATAATCAATATTTTTTTTTATATATAAACTGTCGAGAGGCAGATTGATTAAGAAAGAAAAAAAATCACTTTCCTCTCGTGAATTCGAAGACGAAGGGGTCCTGCCGAGTTATTTTACGGGCATTGTGAGCATTCCCCCCGATCATCTACTTTAGTTTTCTTCAATTTGAACGGTACGTTTTATAAATTATTAATTAATTTTAATTAAGGTATTGTATTATTATAAATTGCATGTACGTAGTTGATGAATATGTACAATTAATTGATATATATGTTACGTGGATTATGATATTATTGGTTAATTGTAATTAATTGTTCGTGTTATAGTGTAGTTATTTAGTTTATTGTTAGTTAGACTGTTATATAGTTTGTTTACTTAATTAATATATAATTGATACTTGTTAGTTAGTGTTAAATAATTAATTATCTAGTTAGTGCATGTACGATATGATTATAGTTAACATCGAGAAGAATGTGTTTGATAGGTTATCGTCGATTAATTAAATTAGGTTATATTTTCGATTGATTATTAATTAAATTAGGTTATTGTTAATTGAATTAAGAAATTACTATAATTAAATTAGGAAATTTTTGGTTGAATTACTAAACTATCGATTAAACTAGGTTATTATTGTTGATTAAATTAGTAATTATTGTTATAAGTAGGGGTGTTGTTGATTAATATAGTAATTATTGATTAAATTGTGAATATGACGATCATTATATTGTTTAAATTTGGCCATTATTAATTAACTTAGTAAATTATTGATTTCATTAGTAAATTGTTATTGATTAAATTAGAAAATTATTGATTTCATTAGTAAATTGTTATTGATTAAATTAGGAAATTATTGATTTCATTAGTAAATTATTGATTAATTTATATTGTTTATTTAATTATCAATTTTAATTTTATTTATTAAAATAGATGAGTCAAGATGCTTCTGGTTCCCGTGGGGCCGCTCTCGACGTAGCCGGGCGAGGAGGGGCTCACTTAGGCCTCTATCTAATTTGATGTCGGCTCCTACGACGTCGCCGCCTGTTCCACGTAGTCGTCTGTCGTCGCCCATTCCACAGCAGTCGTCGGCAGCTCGTCTAGCATCATGTTGCATCCCTCGAGACCAGAGAGCTCGTATGGATTCATGCTGGACATTAAGTATTTAATTAAATAATTTTAAGGTTTAACAATATTTAATAGCATTATTTTTTATTAATTTTTTATTTATAATGTGTTTGTTTGTTAATAATGTCACAGATTATTGCCTGGTAACGTGGTGTCGAAGTTTCGCACATAATCGATTCTTAAGTGCAAGATTGCTACGAATGCGACCTCCTGGAAGAAGGTGCTGCCGACAAAAAAAGAGGAATTCTTCGAGGAGTTCCAGGTAGTTAAGCACAATCAATTAAATAATTAATAATATTATATATATTATTTGATAAACATGCTTATCGAATATGTGCAGAAAAAGGCATAAAAAGGCATAAAAAGGCTTATTGTCCAAAGGCTTGCTACACACTGGATAAGCTACAGAAACAACAACTGTGTAGGTGAATTCAAGAGTTGAACTTTCCGGACAACTACGTGTCAAACTTGAGTCGATGCGTAGACACAATAAAGGGTAAGGTTGCAGGGATGAAGAGTCATGATTGTCATGTTTTTATGCAGCGATTGATACAAATTGCGTTCCGAGACCTTCTTCCTCTCAATGTGTGGAGGGCTATCACTAAATTAAGTCTCTTTTTTTAGAGATTTAACGTCTACAACGAACAAGATCGATGATATGATTCGTTTGGAGCAAGACATTCCAGTGATTTTGTGTAAGTTGGAACAATTTTTTTCACCTAGCTTCTTCGACTCGATGGAACACTTACCCGTTCACTTAGCGTATGAAGCCAGAATTGGTGGTCCAGCGCAATACAGGTGGATGTACCCATTTGAAAGGTAAACTCTTACTTGCTTCATTTTTTATTATACATGTTCACTTAATTTTTTATATATATCAGATATCTCCATAGCTTGAAACGCAATGCTAAACAAAAGGCAAATGTGGAAGCATCGATTGTTAATGCATATTTGAATGAAGATGTTAGCATGTTTTGTTCTTATTATTTTGAAGAACATGTCAACACCTGTTTGCCGTCGATGCACGGCTCGACGAGTGATCGATGATAGTGTTGTCTTGGAACATTTGCGGGGTGGGGCATATTCGGACGAGGAATGCCCTTTCTGAGCTTTGCCGCACTCATAACCCTGACTGGGTCGCCATCTACGAGCCTAAGGTTATGATATCTAGCCTTTCCTCTCGTTATTTGCAGTCTTTGAATTTGGTTGTGTTTACTGTTAACCATAGAGTTGCTTCGATTCCCAATATTTGGATTCTTTGTAAGCCTACTCATGTTCCTACATCTAGAGTTTGCCATAGCTCAGATCAGATTGTTATGATTGAGACTAGGGATGCCACTCGTTCTTGGTCTTTTGGTTTTACGCATGCTAGTAACTCTTATATTACTCGTCGTTTGCTGTGGTCTGATGTTTTAGCTTCCTCTGCTACTAGTCTCTGTGTTTTGGGTGATTTTAATGTGGTGACAGGGACGCATGAGAGAAGTCCGGGTTCTGTGGCTACTCCTAGAGCTTCTCTTGATTTTAGGGAATTCATGGATGAGTCGGGTTTGATTGATTTGGATACCGCTGGATCTCAGTTCACGTGGTCTATCCGTCGGGGTCCTAGGGGTCTTCAAGCTGCTAGGTTGGACAGAGTGTTAGCTAATCAGGATTTTCTGGATTTATGGGCAGGCGTGGAGGTTATTGCTCTTCCCAGACATAAGTCAGATCATCATCCTTTACTCCTTACTGTCAGATCAGACTGGGTTCAGGTTCGTCGTCCTTTTCGGTTCCTCAGTATGTGGTGCCAACATGATTCCTTCAGATCAGTTGTTGAGTCTTCATGGACCCAACCGTTGATGCACCAGAACCCTATTGTCTGTGTTATGTGGAAGTTGAAGAGGCTCAAGTCTGCTTTGAAGATTTGGAACAGGACTGTGTTCAGGAATGTTTTCACCCAGATCGAGTCTGCCACACGTCGCCTGGCTGACATTCAGCACCGTATAGAGTTGGAGGGTGATTCTGAGGCAGCCTTTGCTGATGAGATTCAGGCACAGGTTGATCTTGATGAGTTGTTGACGGCCAGATATGAATACTACACTCAGAGGAACCGTTTGCAGTGGTTGACTGACGGAGATAGAAACACCAGATTCTTTCACATTTCTCAGCAGACTAGGATAGCTAGGGGGGTATCACGTCTTTGCTAATTGAAGACACCCTCACTACGGACTTGGACACCATCAGTTCCCATGTGGTTACTTACTATACTCAGTTGTTTGCGGACGACCGGTCGTCTCATTTTGATGCTAGTATTCTGGACAGCTTTATGGATACCGTTGTGACTGATGCCCACAATGGTCTCCTTGTGAGTGTTCCCTCAGCGGAAGAGGTTCGAAGGGCTGTTTTTGATATGGATGCTTCGAGCGCTCCGGGTCCGGATGGCTTTGGAGGCTGCTTTTATCAGGGATGTTGGGATATTGTGGGCCAGGAGGTGATCGATGCTGTTAGACACTACTTCATTTTCAGACTTTTACCTCCTGGGCTGAACTCTTGCTTCATGACGCTTGTTCCCAAGACGGAAGGGGCTCGTAAAATGGAGGATTTTCGGCCAATTGTGATGGGTAACTTTATCTTTAAGGTCATGACCAGAGTTCTATCTTCGAGATTGGGCACTTTTGTTAGTAGTTGTCTCTCTGCATATCAGTTTGGTTTCGTCCCGGGGAAGCGGATTCACACTTGCATCGCTCTTGCATCTGACGCCATTAATACCCTGGACTACCCGAGAGTTCACGGGCATATGGCCTTGAAGATTGACATGATCAAAGCGTTTGACACCATCTCTTGGTGGTTTCTGGAGGCTGTCATGGCAAGGATGGGCTTCTGTACTACTTTCATATCTATGGTGAGAGGAGTCCTGGACTCGGCTAGAATTTATGTTCTCATCAATGGGGAGCCGAAGGGGTACTTTTCTTGCTCCCGGGGTGTGCGTCAGGGAGATCCTCTATCACCATTGCTTTTTTGTATTGCGGAGGAGGCGCTTGGGAGATGGATTGATTGGGAGATCGATAGAGGCCGTCTTCGTCCCATTCGATATGTCCCTCGATATCTCTTTTATGCGGACGACATCATGATATTTTTTAGGGCCACTGAGTCTAATATCAGGAACCTGCATGCTGTTTTACAGGGGTATGGTCGTCTGTCAGGTCAGATCTATAGTCCTCCGAAGTCTAGGGCTTTCTTTGGGCATGTTGTTCCCCAAAGGCTTCGTCGTCGGATGCTCAGAGTCACAGGCATCGTAGAAGGTTCCCTTCCTTTTACCTATCTAGGAGTTCCGATCTTTCGTGGTTGCCCCAGGAATGCCCATCTGCAGCCTGTGGCAGACGATGTTATTGCTAAGTTTAGTCGTTGGAAGGGTAGCTCCCTTTCCTTGGCAGGGAGACGGTGCTTGATTAACTCGGTTATCACGGGTTCTATGGTCTACTCTATAATGGTCTACAAGTGGCCTATTTCACTACTTCGCCAGGTGGAATCTGCTATGCGCAACTTTCTTTGGAAGGGAGACGTCAATCGTAAAAGTGGTTCTTGTTCGGTCTCGTGGAAGAGGGTTTGTGCTCCCTTTGGAGAAGGAGGGATGGGGGTTCGCTCCATTAGATTGGCGAATGCCTCCTTTCTCTGTAAGTTGAGTTGGGACATTCTTCAGCATAGATCTCCAGATACAGCTCTGCTTCACAGGAAACATTTTACCTCGGATGGCAGATTGCACCCCCATGGGAGGATCTCATCTATTGGGCCGGGTATTCGTCCTCACGTCTCGAGGCTTTCTGATGGGTCGAGATGGTTGATTGGTAGGGGTTCGACAGTTAGCTTCTGGCATGATAACTGGTTGGGTTACACTATTTCTGATAAGATTGGCCTCCCGGATTGGTTTGCTGCTACCCTGAAGAGCACGGTTGGGGACTTCTTCTATGACGATTGTTGGCACTTTGAGGAGTGCTTCGTTACAGACTTCACTGATATCGTCAGAGACATCCTTCAGATTAGGGTTCTTCATGGCCCCGACAAACGTATTTGGGAAGGTACCACCTCAGGGGAGCTAACCTCTCGAGTGGCCTATGACATGCTCAGATCTCCTCTCCCTCGTCTTGGCTGGTCGTCGTGGATTTGGAGTTCCTTCATTCCGATGTGTCGTTCTACGGTTATTTGGAGGGCGATATGGGGCAAGCTCCCTACTTCTGATTGGCTGGTCTCATTTGGGATTCACGGTCCTTCGATATGTATGCTCTGTCGTAGAGACTCTGAGTCTTTAGACCACTTATTAGCTCACTGTCCATTCACTCTGGAGGTTCTTCAGCATTTGACTCGGCTTTTTGGAGTCACGATCCACACAGGGATCAACTTTCTTGATATCTTCCTCCAGGCTACTAGAGTTCGATTGGGTCCGCAGTCTTTGGAGTTATGGAGAGCGGCTTTTGTCACTACAGTTTGGGCTATTTGGGCTCTGCGGAACAGGGTGGTCTTTGATGGGGTTTCCCCCTCAGTCAGACGTTGTATGGCGCAGATCGTTGCTTGTATTAGGGAAGCCAATAGCATCTCTAGGGGTTATTTTGACGGTTCAGTTCGGGATCTCTTGATTGCCAGATCTCTTGGTGTTTTGGGCAGGCACAAGCCGACTCGACAGGGTTCGTATATTAGATGGATCCCCCCGGATCCAGATTGGTACAAGATCAACACAGACGGCAGTGCAACATCCTCTCCAGGTAGTCTGCATGCAGGGGCGGTGTTTAGGAACTTCAGGGGGTTCTTTGTTGCGGCTATTGCCCAAGAGGTTGGTTGGGGTATTCCTTTTGAGGCGGAGTTAGCGGCGACACTCATTGCTATTCAGTATGCCCATGCCCAAGGGTGGCGGTTTTTATGGATCGAGTCGGACTCCAGTCTAACAGTTAGCACTTTGATGAGCTCTACTCCTTCTATCCCTTGGCGTCTGCAGGGCCTCTGGAGTCAGGTTCATCCTCTTACCACAGACATGCGCATTCGGTATTCTCACACTCTTAGAGAGGCCAACCAGGCGGCTGACGCAGTGGCCAAGACGAAGATCAACTGCATTTGGAGGGGCTATCCTCCAGATTTCTTACTTACTTTCTTGCATAAAGATTTGTATAATGTCTTTTACAGACATTGATTGTTAGAGGAGTTTACCTTTTTCCTTCGCCTGGGTTTTGTCCCTAAGGAGGGTTTTCCCGGGCAAGGTTTTAACGGCACTCCGGCCTCTAGCTCGACTTGTGAGCTTATGGTTTTAGGTTTTCTTTTTTCTTTTATATTCCATACCTTTTTATTGGCATGTCAACACTCGTTTGAGAAGTGAACCACGTAACTATGGTGGTAGAGGTACGAACAATATCGTTGAAGAGGTCGATGGAATGCTCTCTATACTCAAGTCTAAGGGACGACCTATAGGAAAATTCACTAAACAAAATTGGGAGACGAACAGAGAGGCAAAATAACACAAACATATGTGTTATTGAATTGTGATGATGTCCAGCCTTACTGTTGGTCCCAAATAGTCGAGTGTTAAGATTAGAACGAGTCTAAAAGTCTAGAGGGGGGTGAATATACTTTTCAAGCTTTTCTAAAATATCAGAGATTAGTATGCGAAATATGAGATTTATGAGCCCTTAACAAGATTATACTCAACTATCGATTATGAACTTTACTAGTCTATTCTGCATTTAACTCGTCTATTCAACTCGATTTCTCAATCTTGTTGATTATACGAATTCTAATAAGAATAATAACAAATATAAATTGTAAGCTAATCAAACACAAGATTTATAGTGGTTCGACAACTTGTCTACATCCACTCTCACAAACACCAGTTCGTAATATTTTATTACTATGTTTTCTTGTTGCTTTAAGTCCCAAGACTAAGATTTCGATCTTATCGAATATATCACCAGATATATCTTCGATCTAACAACTAGTGATTTTTCTCAAGCAACTAGCAAGCTTGTTACAAACTAAAAACAATACGGAAAGTAAAACTTCTCTGTTTTTCGAAATATATAATCCTTCTTTGAATGAACTCTTCTATTCTAGGCTTCTTCTTCCTTTGAACTCTGCGAGTGTTTAGACTTCTTGCTTTGAATGCTCTATAAGCTCTTCAGTAAGTATATTCTCAATAGTAGCAGTAGTCTTTAAACGTAGAATGTCTTCATCTATTTATAGATATCTCCAATCAAGAATAGTTTGCTATCCAACCACTCTTCTTGATAACTTCTCATAACTAACTCTGCAACCGCTTCTTGAATTGTATCTTGAGCATACGACAATTAATTAGTTATTCTGTTACTTTAGTTAATCTGTTAGAGTTTATTTACCAAGAGAGACAATCCTATACACACATTTTCAAATAAATGAAATAAATTATAACAATTCAATTAAGGTCAAATTGATGTGTTAATACCCAATTATGCACTTTGTATTAAAAACCAATATTAAATCATTATTATAATAAGTTTTGAAAATAAAATACCAATTTTAACGCATTGATATTGTTATTCATATTGAAAATTAAATCTTCTTCTCTCTTAGTAACCTATAATCACTCCATTACCAACAAAACTTCCCTTTTCAATCAACCATTTGGAATTATCGCAATTTCTATTTTTTTTACATTACTTTCCAAAATTAAGGAATTTCAGCAGAATTCCTTCTTGTTGCTCAAGATTTAAGAAATCCATCATTCTCAAGCCTCGTTTTCGTGCATATGATATGTTTTGATCCATATCCTTCTTGATCGAAGCCTGCATATTCGGTTTTACTGATCGCTTCTTCCATATATTTGGGCGATCAATTAAATAGTTACAAGCAATGCTACAAAGAGGATTTGTTCCCATGTGCTCATGCAGTTGCGGTGATTAGGAAGCATTGTTCATCCATTCATAGCGTTGTCGAGGAGAGTTTTTTTACAGCTACTTGCAAGCAATGCTACAAGGAGGATTTGTTCTCTGTTCCTCAAACAGAGCGATTTGAGTCACAACAAGTTGTCGATGTTGGAAAAATACTTCCTCCAATTCTGCAGAACCCACCTGGAAGACCTAAGCAAAATAGGATGACGTCCTATGAAGAATATCGCAAAGTAAAACCTACCAGTTGTAAGAGGTGTGGTAAAAAGGGCAGACATGATTCCTTGACATGTTCTGGTGTATTTGGAACTGATAAAACTAATATTGTCCAGTAGATTGTTTTTAAGTTCTTTTATTTTTTCTTATTCACTTTGAAAATTATTGAATTAGATATGAATTTTTTTTTTTTTGTCATTTTTCCACTATGGATGTGGTATTCATATGTTATGCGGATTACATTCAATTGTTTGAATCACTATTCAATATTATTATATTTTGCAGTTCTATTGGTTTGGAATAAATTTTTTTTATTCATTTGTATTCGATCTTACTATATATTTGAGGTGGTTATCGTTTAGTATTGTTCATATTTTATGTTTATCCTTTTTTTTTTGGTTTGGTACGTAATATATACACTTATCCACCCCAAATCAAAATGAGCACAATTATTATGTTATTTTACTAATATACATTTAAAAATGTAACTTTATTTCCATATCTAATTAATATTCTGCACATATGCAATCAATTAATATTATTTTCGCATTTATTTTGACTCAAACTTCACAAATGCAGAATATTATCTCCTTGCAATGATATCCATATTATAATAATATTTTGACAAA
Source organism: Galeopsis tetrahit (assembly GCA_963675135.1). Classification (NCBI taxonomy): domain Eukaryota; kingdom Viridiplantae; phylum Streptophyta; class Magnoliopsida; order Lamiales; family Lamiaceae; genus Galeopsis; species Galeopsis tetrahit. Next base: position 35,927,265 of record OY776127.1, read on the forward strand.
TATTAACAATTATATGTAAAATATTATCTGAGATATATATTTATAAGTTCAATAAACTTAAGATACTATTACTTAAACTATATGTTTGTTAATATTATATTTAAATAACTTTTTTTCACATGGGATTTTTTTTAATATTTAACATAAATAGAAGACTGAGGTATTATTAGTCATCTTAAACGTTTAAAAGTTTAATATTACATTTTTTAATTAAATTAAATTGAATTTTTATGTTTCGATTTACGTGGTTGGTTATTCTAACTATCTTACAAAAAATAGCTGCGTTTGAATAAGTTTTAATTTTCTAAAAACTCTTTTATATATATTAATTATAAATAAAGATAAATTATGTCGAACAATTTTGTTGATGCAAAATATTTAGTTCTCTTATATTATATTACTGTATATACTTTTTTATGGGATAACACCATGATTATGTAATAATACTATGATTATATTAATTATAAGTAAAGATAAACTCATGGAATTGCATATATGAAGCACATATTCAAATGTGCATATCTTTTTAGCATGTCGCCAAGCATATATTCTGTTAATCACTAATTAATAAATTAATTAGTATATTCTTCTTAATTTTTTTTATTTAAAACGATTTACTATCCAGCTTATTTAATTTAGGTCATGCTTGTGCATAAACGGTTTTTTTAGTTACCCAAAAGATAACATTAAGTCAGTTTAATTTAAAATTAATGCTTAGTGAGAGTTACACCTAATTTAATGGAGAAGTTACAATTAACATTAACATGATAATCATTTATCATTAATATTTTATTGATAAATATAATTTAAGTCCAATATTTACTTTTCTTATATATTACATTATATATTTTTATATTTTGATTTTAAACGATTTGTTTTTTTTTAATATTTAACATCAATATAAGACTCATGGAATGTTTATATTTCAATTTATTTAAAATTTTAATATTATGAGTAAATTTTATCTAAAAACTCTTATATATATATATTAATTATAAATAAAGATAAATTATGTCGAATAATTTTGTTGATGCAGAATATTTAGTTTTCTTATATTATATTATATATTTTTTAGGGATAACACCATGATTATGTAATAATACTTTGATTATATTAATTATAAGTAAAGATAAACTTGTGTGATTTACATATATGAAGCACATATTCAAATGTGCATTTCTTTTTAGCATGTCCCAAACATATATTCTGGTAATCACTAATTAATAAATTAATTAGTTTATTCTTCTTTATTTTTTGTTTAAAACAATTTTCTATCCAACTTATTTATTTTTGGCCATGCTTGTGCATAATCATTTTTTAGGTAAAAATCCAAACGATAACATTAAGTAGTTTAATTTAAAATTAATGTTTAGTGGGAGTTACTCCTAATTTAATGGAGCAGTTACAATTATACGTTGACATGATAATCATTTATCATTAATTTTTATTGATAAATATAATTTAATTCGAATATTTACTTTTCTTATATAACACTAGTGTAAGACTCGCGTATTACGCGGGTTGAAATAAATTTATAATATATTTTAATTTATTAATAAAAAAAATTGTTTTTAAAACTTATATAAATTTGTTTTTATATTAAAAGATAAAAAAATATTGTAACAATATATATTAGATCATATATATATATGTATAAAGAGAATAATAATAGAATAGACAATTATAAATTTATTTATATAAAAAAAATCAATATACAAGGTACTCCAATACGACAACTCCCAGAAAATGCTTTTCCACTTCCACCCTCCAAAAAGTTTTTTGTTGTGAGCCTCAGCACCCTCCTCTATAACCTTTCTATATCCCAAATGATCAATTTCGTGTAGGAGACTTGCACCCGTTCGAATAGGCGGTGGATCATCTGTCACTACTACTCCGGCCATGAATGTAGTTTTATTCGTTCGCCATGTGTTATTCAGTGGTAAGAACTTTTGGTGGTTGTCGAACCACGACTGCTTTCGACTGAGCCTCAAAGAGAATGCATCGGTGTACTTTCCACAATATGGACAAGCAAGCCTTCCGGCTGTACTCCAACCAGACAACATTGAGTATGCTGGGAAGTCACTAATGGTCCAGATAAGTGCAGCTCGCATAAAAAAGTTTTGCTTTCTAGCAACATCGTAAGTTTGCACCCCATTTTTCCATAAAAATCTCAAATCTGCTATCAGTGGTTGCAAAAACACATCAAGCTTGTCCTTCGGACTTTTAGGCCCGAGCACAAGAATTGAAAGAAACATGAATTGATCCTTCATGCATAACCATGGGGGTAGATTGTACGGAGTAAGTATAACTGGCCATGACGAATATTGTTTCCCCGTCATTCCAAACGGTGCAAAACCGTCTGTGCTCAAGCCCAACCTAACATTCCTAATTTCAGATGCAAAATCAGGATATGAACGGTCCAAATGCTTCCAAGCCAACGAGTCTGTCGGGTGACGCATAACACCAGAGTCATCAAAAGCGCACGAGGCATGCCATGTCATATCCTTCGCAGTGGCCTTGGACATGTACAATCTTTGCAAACGAGAAATTATCGGAAAGTAGATCATCTCCTTAACCGGGTGTTTCTTCTTCAACCGACCACCTACATCAACCCTACTCGGCTTATACCGTAATCGACCACAAATCTTACAAAAATCTAGTCCGTTGTCTGCACCCCAGAATAACATGCAATTTTGTGCACAACAATCAATCCTTTCTACCGGAAGACCCATCCAACTCATCAAATGTTTGGTGTCGTTAAATTTCTTGGGAACCTTATTTTCGGGAGGACAAATCTCACGAATCAACTCAACGACCTAATTGTATCCCCTTTCAGACAATCTGTTTTTCGTTTTAATGTTCAACAATATGGAATTGAATGACAACTGCGAATGAGATTCGCAACCAGGATACAAGTCTTGGTCCCCTGCACGAAAAATGTCGTAAAACTGTACCACATTCTCACTAGGGGGTTCTTCATTAAGTGCCTCCTCTTCCACGTTTATTCCAAAATCAATGTTTGGGCCACCCATTAACTCTTCTAATATAGTGTGGTACGAACTAGGTCCCGCTGGGTCAACGTCGTTTGAAGTTGACGCAAATTCATTAGTGTTTTGAAATGGACGTGGACCCCAACTCTCTTCCCCGTGATAAATCCAATTATAATAATTCAGTGTAAAACCATTTCGATATAAATGAGATTTCACTTCATTAGGATCTCTATAAGTTTGATTTCGACATCTAGCTTTCGAACAAGGACACCTAATTTTTCATTCCCAAATCTAATTCGGATTACTAGTGACAACTTCAATAAATCCATTTACTCCACTAACAAATCCGGGGTTCATAATCCCATTCACTAATCTTGAACTATACATCCAACTACGACTTGAATAATTCATGTCAATCAACGTCTACAACACATAAACAACCAACGTCTCATTCCTCCAACTCGATTAAAATTAATTAATACAATTCCAAATATATTCTAATAATTATTCTAACACCCTAACAAATAAATTCATATAACTTAATTAAAACATACATATACATAACACAATTAACAATTAAATTCTAACAATTAACACATGCATGCATAAAAATTAACATTTAATTTCAAACAATTCTAAAAATAAAATTATATATATATACATATAACTTTAAATTTAACCAATGAAAAAGAAAAAAATTACCGTAGAAATGCTCCCGTCGAAGTGTAGAACACAAATGGCCAAAAACCGAGTTCGATCAGCAAATGAATGTGGATGTTGATTTTGGAGGTGTAAAACTCGAAGTGTGTAATGGAGGAGGGGGTGCGTCGCTTATGTTCTGGAAGAAAGGGGCTACGGGCGAATTTAATTTCAATTAGGGCGACGGTTTAGGCGACGGGCCCACTACCGTTGCCTTTTAGCGAGTGGGGTCCCGTTGCCATTTCGCCAAGGTCCCTTTTAGCGAGTGGGGTCCCTTTTGGCGAGTGCAGAACACGCCCTTGCCTTTGCCGTTGCCAAAAGGCAAGGGCGTTATTATCTATTGCCTTTTGGCGAGTGCAACTCACTCCGTTGCCTTTTCTGTTGCCAAAAGGCAAGGGCGTCCACATCCGTCGCCTTTTTTCTGTCCGTTGCCAATTGGCAAAGGTACACTGCCCTTGCTAAAATTCGTTGCCTTTTGACCAATTTTTTGTAGTGAGAAATTTTAACATATCATGTTTGTTTAAAATTACCGTAGTCAATTTGAAGATGATAAGTCTTTATTAACTTTACTTACTAATTTATTTAATTAATTAATTAACATAATTTATGAGATTTAAAGGAATAGTTACTCAAATAAGTCAAATTGTTTTTTTATAGTATAATAGAAAATCAATGTAAATAATAAATACTAAAGAATTATGAATAAGAACTAAAAAGATTATTTGCAACTCAATTCTTTGTTTCAATCAAAGATTTTTTCCTGAATTTCTATCATATTCCTAATCAACTGTTAGCTCTTTACTCGCTGGATTTTTTTTTTTACTTTATAATTTGTAAATAATTTTGTTTCATATTTGTTGATGTTGATATAAGTGTTCTGTTTAATGATCCAACACTAACAGCCGAATGTTGTGTTTAATGTTCCCAACACTTATGACAACATCAGAATTTGCCCTTCCTTTTTCACTAACTCCGATCTTACGCTTGTTGTCTAATGATGTCCCCAGAGCAGTTAGAAGACGTGGGCAACACCAAGTCATGCCATTGCGTGGGAGTGAGAAGTTATTAGACATGGTATAACAAGTCCCTACATTCTAGGAGTGGTGGAAAGAGGTTATTGAAACCACATGATCTCACGGCTGTGATGATCATGGGAGTTGATGGCAGTTCATCCATGAGGCCTATAAATACAGAAGCTGCCTCAACACAAGACACACAAGAAGAAAAGTTGAAATCGTTCACTACTCTATTGAACGCTATATACGCTTCTAGTTAGGAAAATCTTTGTTTCTTCTTATATATCTTCATACTATTGTAAACTCGAATAGTAGTGTGTTAGATCATAATCTTATTTACTAGGTTGTGTGTATAGATTTATGAGGGAGATAGTTTCATAGAACTTATTAAATCATTTACACTTTCGTAGTGTTATTATACACCTCAAAGAGGTTGTACTTGTTTCACATATTTTTAATATAGTGAACATCATAGATTATTTTATAATCTATGCAAATTTTGAATACTTCTATTTTCAGTACGTGCATTTTAATTTCCGCTGCATAGTGTTGTCTGGACAGTGCCAACACGACAGACAACATCTCTGATTTCGCACGCACACACACTTTCAGTTGGTATCAGAGCCGACTACTTGATACACTAAGTAGAGATTCTGCTTAGAGTGTGTAAATTTGAAAGGGAGTATCCACTTTCACCCGCACTAAAGCCTCCGATTCTAGATGGCACGAATTATGCCTTCTGGAAACCAAAGATGAGAATGTACATCAAATCCATTGATGAACGAGCCAGGAAGAGTGTTCTTGCTGGTTGGACTCAACCAAGAACCACGGTGGATGAAGACAATGAAGCTCGGATCAAGAGAGAGCTCGACTGGACTGCTGAAGAAATCACAACTACAAGTTACAATTCAAAGGCTTTGAATGCAATCTTCACCTCAACCGATGCCTCAATGTTCAAAATCATATCAAATTGCATATCTTCGAAGGATGCATGGGATCGACTGCAAGAGCATTGTGAAGGATCAGATAGTGTACGAAGAACCAGACTTCGTATGCTTGGAACCAAGTTCGAGAATCTGAGGATGAAAGAAGATGAAACCATTTCATCTTACAATGAAAAGCTGACTGAGATTTCAAATGAAGCTCATTCTCTTGGAGATCCAATATCCAATACAAGGTTAGTACATAAAATTCTTAGATCAGTTCCTAAACGTTTTAAACCTAAGATATGTGCTATAGAAGAAGCTATGGATACTGATGTGTTAAGTCAGAACGAATTGATTGGTATTTTGAAAACTTATGAGATGAATATTTCTAAAAAAACTGATCATGAAAAGAAAGTGCTTGTTTTCAAAGGTGATGCCTCATCATCTGCATCATCAGGTTCTGGAAAGTCTCCTTATGTTACTGAAATTGATTCTGATGAAGATGATATTGAGGAATATCTTAATAATCCTGATTACATGGCATTTATTACTAAACAGTTTAAGACATTCATGAAGAATAAGAAATTCGAAGATAACATTCAACCTAAGGTCCAGATTAATAATACTCAACAATTGCCCGTTAGAAAGAACACTTTTAATCCTTCTAGACAATTAGAAAGAGGAAACAGGTTTAGATCTGACCAGGATTATATGAAGAATGTTAAATGTGATGCATGTTCTGGATATGGTCATTATGCTAATGAATGTGCCAACACCATTCTAAAAAAGAAACTTAATTTAAGTGCTACTTTAAGTGATGAGTCTGATGTTGAACATGATCCTGAAAAAGACATTGAAAAAGCTTTCTCTGCTAGAATTATGTATGATGATACTCTTGATGATGATCTGGATGAATATTATGATGTGAGGACAAATGAGCCATCATTTGGGAAATCACTGAATAATAATACTCCAGAATTTAACTGTTTCACAAGTTCTGTTACAGAGACAGGTACATCAAGTAAAGGAGGTTTATCCGGAAGAGATGCTGATATTCAAGACTTGTCTAACACTGTTTTCAAACTAGAAACTCTTTTAACAAAGAAGGATAAATAAATTTTTAAACTGAAAGAAAGACTAGAAGTGTCTGTTCTTGATTTTAAGAAATATTTGTATGAAAAACCTTTAACAAATGAAAAAGTTTTCAAGATATCCTCTGAAAAAACTTAATCACATAATTAAGTCTCTGAACTTTGAAAATTCAGATTTAAGGGAATCTATTACTAAGTTGGAAGGTATTCTAACAAGAAAAGATATTGAGATATCTAAACTTGAAGATAGGTTGAAGGAAGCCTCATTGAGCTTTAAAAGATTTTCTGAAGGAAAGATGAAACTCGAAGACTCTCTTATGACCAACAACTCAAGAAAAAAGGTATTGGCTACCAAGGTGTTGGTCCTGAATGGAGTATATAACAAGTGTATGGGGGGGGGGGGGGAATACACTTGTATGCAATTCTTTTCAACTTTTGATCAAACCAGAGCTCATCAAGGTTGTCTTGGACAACTCTGCTGAAGATGATTAACTCTTCTAAGATAATCAAACTACTAAGTACTATGGAGTACTTAGTTGAATAACTATCTAGGGGAGTTATATGTGCGGAATAGTGGTTAGCCCTTGTAGTTTAGACTCCTTTAGTTTCTGAAATCACTTTGTCAATTCAATACAGTCCAGTTTTTCAGGGAACTTGTCCAATACAGTTTTTGCACAGTCTTTGAATATAGGTTCTTTGAAAGATCAGTTTTGTGTGCAGTGTTGAATGTATGAAAGTACTTTGAAGGTAAATCAACACAAGAGTTTATAGTGGTTCAGAGACTCAAGCTCCTACATCCACTTTCCCTGATTTAACAGGATAATTCCTTCACTCTTGGAATTAACTTGTTTTATAGTGCCAAGGTGCACTTGATCAATAACACCTCTCCTTGGTGAATTGATCCCTAGGATGTCTAGAGTCCTAGTACCCTCTTCTCAACTCAGAACTGAACTGTTCTTCTCTCAACAGTCAGCTCCTACCACTTCTACTACTACAACCTTCTCACTTTCTCACTTGAAAGGGGTAAGGGTTGAAGTAAGGTTCCAACTAATGAGATATCCTTTACAATGAAGATCAAGGTATAAGGATAGGATATCTCTCTAAGATTATGTATGGATATACAATTGGGTACAGCTTAGAGGAAGTGTATGAAGACTAAGATAGTCTTTGAAAGCTTTTAGTGTTCTATGAGCTTCAAAATGCTTGAGTAGTTGGATTCTGTTGAGGTGCTTTCAAATGGTCTTCACACTTCTGTATTTATAGACAAATTTGAGGATTTGCCCGTTGGAGAGGTAGTCCCAAATTGCTATAAATGTCTTCCTTGAGTTCTTCAAACTGGAAGACAGATTCTTGATAGTGACATGTCCTCATTTGGGTAATAAACGGCTTGTAAGACTTTGTCTTCATTCTGCAGCACTCTTCCCAATGTCTGACTTTAAGATTCACTTGTTAGGACTTGGACATGGCTTCTGAAGGTTGATCCAATGATAGGACAACATTCCTTATTAACTGGACAACTCTTCTTATCACTATCAGCAGTCTTGCTTATCAGCAAGGTTGGCTAGCTCTTCTTCAGATGACTTGGCTCTTATCTTTTGCTTCACTTGAAAGTGATCTTAGCATGATTCATTGTAGTTCTTTAAGGTGTGGTTGTCTCTATCTCTTCACCATAGTTGACCTCAAGCAAATTCAGAGTACTTGATCTTGATTATGCTGAGACAACTCTTCTGGACAACTCTCCTGATCAGCATACTTGACCTTTGAGCTTCAGAACCTTTGTTCTTGCTTTAATTTCACAGAGACAACTTCTCTGGACAACTCTCCTGATCAGAGCATTTGGCTTTCAATAGAGTGTACTTGGCCTTTCACAGGTTTAGTGATTGTTCCAGAATTTGAGCCTTGAGGGGACTTGTTCTTGATAAACTTCTAAGCATTGGTTCCCCCTCACATTGTGCATCTATACAACTAAGAGCTGCCTAACATATCAACTTCTCATCTAGCCTTTATTCTATATGTTCTATCATCTCTAGAACATACTCAACTTGACTTAGGCATGTCTCAGTGGGTTTTGGTATTTAATCAAAACATATCTCATTTTATTCCCAACAATTTCACCCTTTTTGATGATGCCAAAACCTACACATTCTATGCAAAAGTGACTTGACTACACCTATTACATTTATCTTCAAAAGACATGACTAAGGTCAATATTCCTGAAAAACAATGTGTTAGTGTATTCACTGTTTATGTTGCAAGTAGGTTTCAAAGATAGGCATAGAAAGATTTCTGCAATAATGTATCTTGATTCAAAGGTAGTTCAACTATCATTCATATAAAGGTCATTACAAGCATGTTGATAGTTGAAGATAACTTATCAGAGCATGAATTCAAGACATCATTCCATTACAACAATTCATTTCATATACTAGACATAAGATCTAGAGTATTAAGGCAAAACAACTGAACACTTAGGAGTATCTAGATCTTTAAGTTTCAGAGCATCTTCTAGTATCAGAGCAAAAACAAAATACTTCAAGTATTAGAGCAGAAATTGGATATCAGGACAAATGCTTGTATCAAAGCAACCAATGCATATCAGAGCAAGTACTTGTATCGGAGCATCCATATCATAAATAGTCTGTCAAGGCACACCACATCAGCAGACTTGTCCAAATTTTAGCATATTTGACCAATTAAAAGAAATATCTTCAGATAAGTTTCTATCCAAAAAGAGTCAGAAGACTTAGCCAATTTTCAGAGATCATCCTCAGGAGGTGGCACCATCCCATATTGTGCCCACACTCTCCTTTTCAAGGCCATGGCTTCTTGGTTTGTTCCCTTGGGTCCAAGAACCATCTTGTTCAGCTTGAGGATTTCAGTAAATTCCTCAGGATTCTTGCCTGGTCAATCCATCCTTCAAGCTTTGGAGGCATGTATATGATTGGCTTGGGAGCTGTGAGTTCAAATCTTGCAATATCAGCAGCTACAAGTAGTTGTTGATAGAGCTCTCTGTAATACTCTATCATGAACTCAGCAAAAGTAGTATTGGCATCTCTTCCATTCCATCTATCAATGACATAATAGTCATAGACAAACTCCCTTTTGGCTTCCTCCCATGAGTCATTCAGCTGAATTGGCACCCATTTATCCAAGTGAGGATATTTGGTGTCCATTGGGATTAGCAGCTGTGGCTTCATCTTGTTATAAGTTGCTCTCTTCCTTCTTGGCTTCTGGAAGTCTGCTCTTCTTTTATCTCTTGCTCTTTGTGCTTCATCCATCAAATCCATCTTTTCTTGGACCCTCATCATGGCCAGTTTTTGTTATGTTTCAGGGTCTTTGCCATACCCTTCATGAAACAGCTTTGATGGATCATGAGCTAGGACAGTTGTCTTCTTCTTAGGTTCAGGTCCAAATCCTTCAGCAAATAGCTCTTCAACATCTTCAGTGGACTTGGGACCTTCAGCACTTCTGGCAGATTCAGAGGACTTATCCTTTTCAGCAGTCTTGGGCTCTTCAGCATCTTTATTCTTGTCAGTATTCTTGGGCTCTTTAGCAGTCTTATCTACTTCAGCAGATTTGGCCTTCTTTGAGATAGGCTCATCATCATCAATTCTGAATTCAGGTGGTAGATCAAGGCTGTTGGGAAAGTCAGTGAATGTCTCAGCTTGCCTTTTCTTTCCTTTTGCCCTCTTGATCTTTCCTCTAGTTTGGACACCTTCAACATCTTTGTCCAAACCAGACACCTCACCACCTGGTCTCTGCTTTAACCTCACTCTTTCCTCTTGAGCTGAGGCCATTGAGTTTTTCAAAGCAAGTGCTAACTGCTCTTCTTCATCCAAGTCTTCCAAGTTCAGCACTGCTGGCTCTTTTCCTTTTCCTTCAGTAACTTTGTCTTTTCCTTTGACTGGGCTTCCAATCACCAAGGCACCTTTTGCTCTAGCTCTTTCCCTTTCCCCCTTTTTGGTAGCATCAAAACACTGGGGTTTGAGCTCACTCATTGTTGTAGCTATTAGGGACTGGGCCTGGTTTAGAGATTTCATCTCCTCCAACAAATATACATTCTCATCATGTATATTTTGCATCCTGTCACTGCTCAAGCTGAGAAAGGCTAGAACAGGCTTCATCTTTTGTTGGACAACGTCCTCCAAGGTTGCTTTCAGGGATGCATCAAGTTGGGCTTTAAGAAGCTCAGTGAGGTTGGCCACTGCACCTTCAGCAATGTTGGCCATCACCTCTTGGGAAAATTTCTCTGAGGATGCTTTCACCATCGCAAGTCTTTGTGCCTCTGCCCTTTTCTTTTGCAATGTTGTCTTCTTGCCAAGAGCTTGCTTAATGGTCAATCTGATAGCTTGAACATTTGCATTGTGATTATCTCTAAGCAGCTTTTGATCTTTCTTGACCTCCTTTGAGATGTTCTCCATACTGACTTTGGCTTTGTGAACTTCAGTGGAAATGGTTTGAAGACCAGATTCCACTCCTTCAAGTCTTGCTTCTAATGTGGGTAGCACCACATCCTCAGAGCCTGTTAGCCTCATTTCCGCAGATGCCAAGGTTCTTCCATGCTCATTTAATGCTCCAGAAGTTTCTGCATGAGCTGATTGAACTTGTTGAGCCAAGGAATCCAGCTTTGTTGATTGCAAGCCAAGTAGGGCTTGTGCTGATCCAGAATTAACATGGATGGGAGCATCTGTCAAGAAGTCATCTGCAAAGATTTGATCAAAACTTATACCTGCAATGTTAGACAAATCAAACAGGTTAGGGAATAGACACTCATCACCCTTAATTTCTTTTTCATAAGACTCTGATACATCAGCAGTCTTCTTCTCATTTTCAACCATTTCTTTTCTTCCTTCATTAATAATTTCCTCACTTAAAGAAACAGGCCTCCTCTCATCAAGGGATTCCTGAAGTTCGGATTTGACTTCAAGAATAGCCTGCCCTTCCTCACTTATATCACCCTCATTTGGTGGTACACTCACTATCCTAGTGATCACCACATCTCTTTCATCTACTACTCCCTATAGTTTTTCCACTAAATTCTCCTTTTCAACTCCATCACCTAAACCTACATCATCTCTACCTTCAACAAGGTTCAAAGATGGCAGTTGTGGGGAGATCACAATGCTTATTTCAACAGCCACTGAGTCATCCTGAATGATTAGGGGCTGATCAGTGTCCAACTCTCCTGACACTGAATAGGCCTTAACCAAACCAGCCTCTAGTATAGGAACCTCAACATCTTTAGGCTGTGCCTTGGGTTCAGAAGAACCTTCATTGGCAGATGTGTCTTTGGTTGTGTTACCACCCTTGGTCAACACCTCTGAAGATACAGAGCCTTTCCTATGATAGGTTCTAGGAGGGTTTGAAAGTCTGTCTGCTACAGAAGACTTGGGTTGAGTAGATTCAGGGAGGTTGGCTTGAGGGGTTTCAGGAGGGTTGGGATTTGAATGGTTTGAGGGATCATCAGGGGAATCATCATCATTTGAGCTACTGTCAGGGTGTTTGATGCCCTTAGCTTTTCTCTCTTTCTCCTCAATGATTTTATCATCTACCAACTTTGCAAAAACTTCCTCATCAGTGAGGAATCTTGTTTTCATCACACCAGCAAAGTGTAGCAATCTGCTCTCCTCCACTTGCCACCAGTTTGCACCTTTATCTTGGATGACTTGTGAGATCTCCATAATAGTCTTGTCTTTTACATCAACAAGCATCCTCAAATCATGGAATGTCTTCTGAATTCTTGGAAATTCAGCAAGTTGTGGATACAAACTGTCTACAGTAGCCTTGGCTCCTCCTCTGAGCATACTCTCATAAGTATACTCCTCCTCATCTCCACTTGAATGGGGACTTTGGGTTATAGGGGAGTTGGCTCTGGGTTCTCCTAAGGTGGCTTCAGGAAGGTTGAGTTCAGGGATATTGGCTTCAGAAGGATTAGTTGCAATTGAAGGTACTTCAGTTGCTTTAGAGAGCAATGGATCTGAAGGGGCTTTGCTCAAGGGGGTTGGTTCAAAGAGTGCAGCTTCTAAAAGCTTTGAGTAATTGAGCATGGATGAGTCAATGGGAGATTGCAATCTTGTCTCATCTACTGCTATATCTGCTAGCACATCTATCCCACGTCTTTGCACACTCCCTTCTGGAGAATATCTCTTAGTGAGATTTACAGGGGTGATGGGTTGGTTGGGAGGGGTAACATGGGTTTCAGGGGAGTTGGGTTCAATATTCTGGGTTTCAGGGATGTTGGCCTCTATTGGTTGACCTTCAGGGACCTTGGATTCTGGAGTTCCAGAACCAAATGAGTTGGTCCTTGACTTGGATTTGGTCCTGCTTTCAACTCTGCTTTCTCTTAGGGCATGTTTGTTTTGGGATTTGGAGGATTTTGAAATCCGGATTTCAAAAGCTAGTGGATTTTAAAATCCTAATGCTTTTTATGTTTTGTGTTTGTTTTGGGATTTATGTAGGGTAGGATTTAACTTTATAGAATAGGGTTATAGGTTTTATAGGTATTTATATAGGATTTGTAGGTATTTATAGGGTTGACTTTTATAGGGTTTATAGGGTAGGATTTTGAAATCCTGAATCAAAATCCCAAAGTGTAACGGGGGTGGAGTTTCGAAATCCCAAATCCGGATTTCCCATCCCAAAACAAACATGCCCTTAGAGCAAGTTGGAGAGACCTTTCTTCCTGAAGCTCCAACACTTTATCAGTAGGCTTGACCCTTCTCTTGCTGGCCCTACTGCTCCCACTTCCTTCACCATCCTTTTCAGGGACAACTTCCCTGATCCTCTTATCACCTCTAGACTTTTGTCTAGTCACATTATACTTCTGTCTCAATTCTTCTAAATGATCAGAGGGCACACTTACTCAATCTTTAGCAACTTCTTCAATCTCAGTTGAAGCTCCTGAGTTCTCCTCTGAGGGGATTTGAGACATTTTCCTTGTTTTCACCACTCTGGCCTTTGTCCTCTTTTTCAATTTTGGCTTTTCCTCCTCCTTCTCTTCAGCAGGTTTGGCCATAAGCATCCTCCTTTGCTCAGTTTTATTGCTGAGCTTTCTAAACATAATCTTTTGGGCTGGGAGGGGCTTTGCAAAGGTTTGCATTTGAGAATAATGGGAAAATCTTTCAATCAACAAGCTTGCCCTGGTGCAATACTTGAGTTTCCCTTCTAGCACAACCTTGTTGTGGGCTTTCACTTTAAACTTGGCTTTTTCCTTCATCATCTCAGACAGTATGAAGGTCCTCCAATCAAATTTGATACCTTTGTCACTAACATCAATAACTGCAGCCATAATTCTGATTCTTGGATGGCTGACTTGCTCAAAGCTTCCAGTATTGCTCATAAGACTCTTAGTGATTACCTCAAATAGATTAAGAAATTTTGGCTTGAGAGTCTTCTTGTTTTGTGTTGAAGAGATTGGACCTGGAACCAAAAGCCATTCTTGTGCTATCTCTTCTTCATGATCAGCACCATAAAGTTCTGGATTCCTTCCCTCAGAAGGCAATCCAAAGGCTCCTTCAAGATCTTCTGAAGAGAATTTCACTCTATGAAATTTCTCTTCCTCCTCTCCCTCTGCCACAAATGAAAGTTTTGAAGAAACTTCACCATCTTCAGGCTTACCTCTCCACTTGAGGGAAGCAAAGAACTCAGCCATGTAGCTTTCTAAGCAAGAGCTTGGTCTTTCCTCCATAAACTTCTGCAACCCAGCTCTCCTCAACCATCTCAGGGTTGGTGTAATCTCAGGTTCCTCACTTTCAAATGATACTATGGGCTCAAAGTGAAGACTGTTTTTGTTGCTTAAGTATCCAAAATCAAGGTCTAGAGCCTTGTTGGAGAAATCAATGATCATTTCTGGTCTAACTTTGGGAGCCATTGAAGGTTTACAGAAATGAAATTGAGAGAATTTTGAGAGAATGTTTGAGTGAGTATGAAAAACTAGGGTTTCAAGGAGCTTGAGTGCGTGGGGGAGAAGTGATGTGAATATGGCTTCTTAAGACTTGTGAATATTCTAAAAAGAATGTTTGTCAATGATTTGGTGAGGTCTTGATGCAATTCACAGATGTACAAAAGTGGAAATCAAAATGGACGGCCAGGATTGTCTTCAGGGGAGTTGTCCAATTTTGATCCAATGGTCAAAGACCAATGTAACAGTGAGTGGTTGGTTTTATTCAAAACGTGGAGGCTATTTAATATTAGTTAATGGTTGGGGAGTTTTCAAGGTAGATCATGGCTTGAAAAGGTGTAATGCAAACAAGAGTTAAATCTTGGCATTTAATGCATGGAAAGTGACCTTTTGGGTGGGTGACAAATTAAATCTCAAAAAGGTGAAATCTGTATATGGAATGGGACAGATTTCGAAATAGGCAATGATTACCCAAAATAGGTGCTTATCAGACCAAGGCTTGGTTTGATAGCTAGGACAACTTATCTGACCCCACCAGGACAAGTGTCCTGAAAAGATGTGGACAACTGTCCTGAGATTCAATGGACAACTGTCCTGATAAATGAGGGTCATCTCTTCTGAGTTTCAGTAGACTTGACCAAGTCTGTTGAAGTTTTAAAAATTGTTCCCCTTGAATGGATAAACTCCTTTGGACTCATTTGTCCAACTTCCCTGGATCAAGTAGACCCATCTCTGCTGATAAATCCAGAAATCTTGCTTCTGCAAGTGGCTTTGTCAATATATCAGCTTTTTGATGATCTGTGTGGATCTTTACCAACTTGATATCCTTCTTCTCCACATGATCTCTAATGAAGTGATGCTTGATGTCCACATGCTTGCATCTAGTGTGCAATACAGGATTCTGTGATATGGCAATAGCACTGTTATTGTCACAGAAGATAGGCACTTCAGTAGAGTTGACATTGTAGTCTCTTAGTTGTTGTCTCAACCACAGAATTTGAGCACAACAACTTCCAGCAGCAACATATTCAGCTTCAGTGGTGGAAGTAGCCACTGTGTTTTGCTTCTTGGAGAACCAAGATATGAGTTTGTTGCCCAGGAATTGACAAGTCCCTGAGGTGGACTTTATGTCAATTCTACATCCTCCATAATCAGCATCTGAGTAACCAATTAACTCAATATTGTCATCAGCAGGGTACCAAAGGCCTAGATTTTCAGTGCCTTTGAGATACCTTAAAATCCTTTTTGCAACCTCAAGATGGCTTTTCTTAGGATTTGCTTGAAACCTTGCACAAACACCTACTGCAAAGGTGATGTCAGGTCTGCTGGCAGTGAGATAGAGGAGTGAGCCAATGATTCCTCTATACTCAGTAGAGTTGGTTGAGATACCACTCTCATCAGGATCCATCTTCCAATTAGTGTTCATTGGGATCCTTACTGGCTTGCTTGTTGTACACCCGAACTTTTTGATCATTTCTCTGGTGTATTTAGCTTGGTTGATGAAGATTCCTTCCTTTGATTGCTTGACTTGTAGACCCAAGAAGAAATTCATCAGACCCATCATGGACATCTCAAACTTGCTTTGCATGAGCTTGGAGAACTTCTCACACAGCTTCTCATTGAGGGATCCAAATATGATGTCATCCACATATATTTGGACAAGTAAGATGTCCTATCCTTCAGTGATTCTGAAGAGTGTTCTGTCTACAGTTCCTTTGATGAACCCATGATTCAAGAGGAACTGTGACAGTGTGTCATACCAAGCCCTAGGGGCTTGCTTGAGTCCATATAGAGCCTTCTTCAATATGTATACTTGGTTTCCAACTTCAAAACCTGGTGGTTGCTCCACATAGACTTCTTCTTTCAAGACTCCATTCAGAAAGGCACTCTTGACATCCATCTGGTACACTTTGAACCTCTTGTGGGCTGCATAGGCTAGGAAGAGCCTTATTGCTTCTAGCCTTGCCACAGGTGCAAAGGTCTCATCATAGTCAATGCCTTCATGCTGGCAGTAACCTTTTGCCACTAGTCTTGCTTTGTTTCTGACAATCACATCATTTTCATTCCTTTTGTTCTTGAACACCCACTTGGTTCCAATAACATCTTGATATGAAGGTCTATCCACCAGCTCCCATACTTCATTTCTGGTGAATTGATTAAGTTCTTCTTGCATTGCTGTGATCCAGTTTGCATCTTGAAGTGCTTCATCAATGTCTTTTGGTTCTTGTTCTGACAAGAAACAATAGAACATAGCACTTTCACCATGAAAACTTCTGGTTTTGACACCTATACTTGGGTCACCAAGTATCAGATCAGTAGGATGGTCAGACAACCAAGTCCTTCTTTTTCTGATCCCTTCAGTAGAGTTGTCCTCTACTAAGGTTGAGTCACCAGTGTTATGGAATTCAGGATAATTGAATGCAGGATCTAATTCAGGATCATATTCAGGGGTGTTGTCCTCAATGTCAGGGACATTGGCATTTTCAACATTTTGAGTTCCCCCTTGAATATTGGATCCATCAACTACCTCAGCAGAGCCTGCTTCTTCATTGGTAGTTGTTACCTGGATGTGAACTGGGATTGGATCATTCAGTTCACCACTTCCTTCAGTGGGGTTTGCCTCAGGAATATTGCCTTCAGGATAGTTGTCCAGTATAGCGTTTTCAGGGAGATTGGCTTGGACAACATCTACGAATTCAATGTCCTTGTCTTTTAGGGTCAATCTGGTTGTTCTTTGTGTGATCTTTTCAGGGTCCAGGTTTTTGTTCCTGATCTCAAAGATAGATTCATCAAACACAACATGAGGTGTTTCTTCCACTATAAGGGTTTTCTTGTTGTAGACTCTGAAGGCTCTACTGATTGGAGAGTATCCAAGAAATACTCCCTCATCAGCTTTGCTATCAAAGACTTTCAATTGTTCTTTCCTATTGTTGTGAATGAAACATTTACAACCAAATATGTGAAAGTATGACACTTTATGCATTCTTCCTTTCCAGAGTTCATAGGGGGTTTTTCCTTGCCCCTTAGTAATCAAGCATCTATTTTGAGTATGGCATGCAGTGTTTATAGCTTCAGCCCAAAACCTCTTAGGTAAATTTGAATCAGCAATTAAGGTTCTAGCAGCTTCTTTTAAGGTTCTATTCCTTCTTTCTGCAACTCCATTTCGTTGGGGAGTTCTAGCTGCTGAGGTTTCATGAGCTATTCCATTGGATGTGCAATACTCATTGATGTATGAATTTATGAACTCAGTGCCTTTATCAGATCTTATCTTGGTAATGCTAAGGCTTTTCTCATTTGACAGTCTCTTAAGAAGTTCAGGTAGTTTGACTTGTGTTTCCTTCTTATTAAGGAGAAATACTACCCATGTGAACCTAGAGAAGTCATCTACTACTACCAATGTGTATTTTCTACCATTTATGCTTGCAGGGGTAATTGGTCCAAATAAGTCCATGTGTAGAAGTTCAAGTACACTTTCAGTAGAGATGCCTGGTTTTCCTTTGAATGACGCTTTAATCTGTTTTCCTTCTTGACATGGTTTGCACACATGTTCTTTAATGAAAACCTCATTAGGTAGTCTTTTAACTAATGCATTTCTAGCAAGTTTGTTCATTGATTTGAAGTTCAGATGGTTTAGCCTCTTATGCCATAACCAGCTTTGTTCATTAGTACTTTTAGCAATGAAGCATGCAGCATCAGTAGACTTGTCCCAGTCTGCAAAATACACATTTCCTTTCCTAGTTCCAGTCAATAGAGTTTGTTGAGTTTTATCTTTAATTAAGCATTTTCCACTTGAGAACTCAACATTGAAATCTTTATCACAGAATTGACTGATACTTAGGAGATTATATTTGAGACCAGCTACATAAGATACATTGGTCACTTTGATGTTACCAATCATCAAAGTACCATAACCTTTTGTTGTTGCTTGTGAGCTGTCTCCAAAAGTGACATTTGGGCCTTCTTTTTCAATAAAGTCAGTGAGGAGTTCCTTGTTTCCAGTCATGTGCCTTGAGCATCCACTGTCAAGGTACCATGCTGTCTTTTTGCTCATACTCCTCTTCTTGTGGCCCACAGGTACCTGCAATTAGATAGGTTTAGGCACCCTTTGAATTTTGGGTCCTGAGAGGTTAGCTGTACCTTTAGGAACCCAAACTTGCCTAATCACCCTGATTGATTCAAGGTGGCTAAGTTGTTTTCCTTGTGCATCAATATACACTATTTTTCCCTTAAATGCCTTAGGGAAAGTATGTGTGAAGGTGTTAACTCTGTAAGTTTCAGGAGGGTTGTCACCTCTCCTGAGCTTATGAGTTCTTTGTGCAGCTTGGTGAAATCTTTGAGGAAAGGTCTCTTTATGACCATTACCCTTTGGCATTAAGGGTTTTGGTTGTCTCATTTTATTTTGCCTTTGAGGATAGTTGTCCTTAGGTCTAGTCAGCTGAGGCCTTCTCAGTAGAGTTGGCCTAGGCTGATTATACCCTGAATAACTCCTCTGAACATTGTTCAGGAGAGTTGCCCTTCCATTGGGTCTACTCTGCTGACCAACATTCCTCTTGTGATCAGGAGCTTTGGCCATTTCCTTAGGTTTTGGCCTAGTCTCCTGAGGCACTTGAGTAGGCAAATCATCCATTTTGCCCTTTTCTTTGTTCAGTGGCTGAATCATTTCATTTTCAACTTGTTGTGCCACTGATTTAACAAAGATTTTCTTAGTGTTACTTGTTGAAGCAACACTAAGACAAGGTGAAGATTCAAATGGATCAAAACCTAATCCACTTCTTTGAGCCATAGGTCTTTGATAACTTTGAATTTCCTCTATTGCTCTAGAGGATTTGTTCAAGGAAGACATCTTTTGTTTCAGGCTCTCTTCACTTGATTTAAGAATGTCATACTCATGTGAGAGGTTTTCAAACTTAGCTTGAAGAATTTTTAGTTCAAAATCTTTTCTCTTCTGAGTAAGTAATTGAGCATCAATCTGTCCTTGTTGGTCAACTACCCTGAGATTTGCTTCCTCAAGCTCTCTCAAGACTTGTTGATACAACTCAGTAGATTTAATGTCAATTACTGTCTCAGCAGGTTTTGAAAGCTCAATTGAAAGTCTTTCATTTTCTCTCACACAATTATCATGAAATTCTTGTAATCTAGTGAAATCTTCCATCAACTTCCCAAAGGAAAGTTTCAAGTTGACTTCACTAGTGTTTTGTGATAAGAATGATGGTGAACTAGAAGTGGAGGATACCTCATCATGCTCAATAGCCATGTTGCACACATCATCATCATCATCACTGTTAGAGAACAGTCCATCAGAAGAGTTGAGACTTTCAGCACTATCAGACTTATCACCAGCCATCATAGCTTTTCTGTTGGTGAACTTCCTGTCTCTTTTGGCTTGTCTCTCTCTTCTTTCCTTAGAGCTCAATTCAGGGCAGTCATACTGGAAGTGCCCTTTCTTCTTGCAATTATAGCACAGGTCTTCATCATCATCCTTCTTTGATTCATCTCTTCCTTTTGATGATGAAGGGTCAGCTCTACTGGACCTCCTCCTATCAGAGTACTTGTCCCCTGATCTTTTCTCTTCAGGCTTTTTGTCCTTGGCCTGATCTTCAGGGGAGTTGTACCTTCTCCTGAATTTGTTGTCTTGGTAGAATTTCTTGTATCTACCAAACCTCGAGTTGAGCTTGTCAAACCTCCTAGCCATGAGGGCCATCTCTTCTTTCATTTCAGTCTTAGAGACTGACTTTGATAATCTTGGAGTGGGCTGTATTTCTAGTTCAGCAGTTTTGGCTTTGAATGCCACTCCCTTGGTTGGTAAAGAGGATTCCTCTGCTGGCTTTGAGTTCTGAGAAGATTTGTTGCATGGGCATGGAGGAGAGATCCTTGGTATTTTGCATCATCACAGCATAAACATCCCACTTTTGAGTGAGACTTCTCAAGATCTTCAATCCAACTTCTCTCCTGGAGTACACCTTGCCCAATGAGTTGATTTTATTCATCACATCAGTGAATCTACCAACAAATTTGTCAATGGATTCTTCAGACTCCATTGTGAATTGTTCAAACTTCTGCACAGCAACTTGGAGCTTGTTCTCCTTGATTTTTTATGTACCCTCACACATCTCAGTAAGAGTATCCCAAATTTCTTTTGGCTGTGGTGCAGTGGTAGACTCTACCCATGATTGCATCTGGAATTGTTTGGTAGAGGGTGTTCATGGCAAGATAATTCAGATTATCTTTTCTCTTTTCATCAGAAGTGAAGTCATCTTCATATTTGGGAATCAGTTCCCTTATATCAGCTTTTTGCTCATCTGTCACCCTGGGGTTAGTTTGAGTAAACACAAAAGGACCTCTTGTGATTACTCTCAAGGTGTCAGTATGAAGAGAAGCAAGATGAGCTCTCATTCTGATTTTCCAGAAATCATAATTGTCTATAGAGAACATGGGCAGTTTATGATGTGAAATGTGGTTGACTGGATTTGTGGCCATGTTGTCCAATCCTTGAACAACAGGTAGAGGAACAACATTGTTGTTGGCCATGTCTTAAGAATAAGATATCAGTCAAATGGTAAGATTTCAGATAGATCAGTTCAGTGACCACACTCAATATGTGATTTTGAAAATCAAGATGGATTTTCAGAAGCAGTGGTCTTTGAACCCCTGCTCTGATACCACTTGTTGGTCCTGAAAGGAGTATATAACAAGTGTATGGGGGGGGGGGAATACACTTGTATGCAATTTTTTTCAACTTTTGATCAAACCAGAGCTCAGCAAGGTTGTCTTGGACAACTCTGCTGAAGATGATTAACTCTTCTAAGATAATCAAACTACTAAGTACTATGGAGTACTTAGTTGAATAACTATCTAGGGGAGTTATATGTGCGGAATAGTGGTTAGCCCTT
This sequence comes from Galeopsis tetrahit, assembly GCA_963675135.1. Classification (NCBI taxonomy): domain Eukaryota; kingdom Viridiplantae; phylum Streptophyta; class Magnoliopsida; order Lamiales; family Lamiaceae; genus Galeopsis; species Galeopsis tetrahit. Next base: position 35,948,777 of record OY776127.1, read on the forward strand.
GTAGTTTAGACTCCTTTAGTTTCTGAAATCACTTTGTCAATTCAATACAGTCCAGTTTTTCAGGGAACTTGTCCAATACAGTTTTTGCACAGTCTTTGAATATAGGTTCTTTGAAAGATTAGTTTTGTGTGTAGTGTTGAATGTATGAAAGTACTTTGAAGGTAAATCAACACAAGAGTTTATAGTGGTTTAGAGACTCAAGCTCCTACATCCAATTTCCCTGATTTAACAGGATAATCCCTTCACTCTTGGAATTAACTTGTTTTATAGTGCCAAGGTGCACTTGATCAATAACACCTCTCCTTGGTGAATTGATCCCTAGGATGTCTAGAGTCCTAGTACCCTCTTCTCAACTCAGAACTGAACTGTTCTTCTCTCAACAGTCAGCTCCTACCACTTCTACTACTACAACCTTCTCACTTTCTCACTTGAAAGGGGTAAGGGTTGAAGTAAGGTTCCAACTAATGATATATCCTTTACAATGAAGGTCAGTGTATAAGGATAGGATATCTCTCTAAGCTTGTGTATGAATATACAATTGGGTACAGCTTAGAGGAAGTGTATGAAGACTAAGATAGTCTTTGAAAGCTTTTAGTGTTCTATGAGCTTCAGAATGCTTGAGTAGTTGGATTCTGTTGAGGTGCGTTCAAATGGTCTTCACACTTCTGTATTTATAGACAAATTTGAGGATTTGCCCGTTGGAGAGGCAGTCCCAAATTGCTATAAATGTCTTCCTTGAGTTCTTCAAACTGGAAGACAAATTCTTGATAGTGACATGTCCTCATTTGGGTAATAAACGGCTTGTAAGACTTTGTCTTCATTCTGCAACACTCTTCCCAATGTCTGACTTTAAGATTCACTTGTTAGGACTTGGACATGGCTTCTGAAGGTTGATCCAATGATAGGACAACATTCCTTATTAACTGGACAACTCTTCTTATCACTATCAGCAGTCTTGCTTATCAGCAAGGTTGGCTAGCTCTTCTTCAGATGACTTGGCTCTTATCTTTTGCTTCACTTTAAAGTTATCTTAGCATGATTCATTGTAGTTATTTAAGGTGTGGTTGTCTCTATCTCTTCAGCATAGTTGACCTCAAGAAAATTCAGAGTACTTGATCTTGATTATGCTGAGACAACTCTTCTGGACAACTCTCCTGATCAGCATACTTGGCCTTTGAGCTTCAGAACCTTTGTTCTTGCTTTAATTGCACAGAGACAACTTCTCTGGACAACTCTCCTGATCAGAGCATTTGGCTTTCAATAGAGTGTACTTGGCCTTTCACAGGTTTAGTGATTGTTCCAGAATTTGAGCCTTGAGGGGACTTGTTCTTGATAAACTTCTAAGCATAGGTTCCCCCTCACATTGTGCATCTATACAACTAAGAGCTGCCTAACATATCAGCTTCTCATCTAGCCTTTATTCTATATGTTCTATCATCTCTAGAACATACTCAACTTGACTTAGGCATGTCTCAGGGGGTTTTGGTATTTAATCAAAACATATCTCATTTTATTCCCAACACAAGGTAAAAATTCTAATAAGTCTGATCTTAAGAAACCTACTGTTTTTGTAAAAGCTGAAGTAAATTACAATTCTAGTGTTTCTGCTAAGTCTCAAGTCAATATAAAAGATGTGATTTGTCATTACTGTTTTAAAAAGGGTCATAAAAGTCCTCAATGTTTGAAGAAGAAAAATCATCTGCCTGGAATGACTCAACATTCAAGATCACATAGTAATAAGTCTACATGGACTCCAAAAGAAAATACATCTTGTAATGTTGTTCATATGTCTCTAAAAGCATGTATTCCTGGATTATGGTACTTTGATAGTGGCTGTTCTAAACACATGACAGGTCAAATTGATTATCTTTCTGATTATACTGTTTATAATGGTGGTAATGTCACTTATGGTGGTGGATCTAAAGGAAAAATCATTGGTAGAGGGACATTAAATGTTCCTGGTTTGCCTAAGTTATCCAATGTTCTGCATGTTGATGGATTACTGGCCAATCTTATAAGTATTAGTCAATTATGTGATGATGATTTGCATATTAAATTTGACAAGAATTCATGTTATGTATTAGACAAAGATTCTGAATGTATCATGACGGGAAACAAATCTGCTGATAATTGCTATCTCATTGAATCTAAACTTACTTGTAATAAGGCTAAAATTGATGATAGTACTTTATGGCATCATAAACTTGGACATGCTAATTACAAACAACTTGATAAACTTGTTAGATTGAAAGCTGTTACAGGATTACCAGATCTGAAATTTTCAGATAAAAAGATTTGTGGACCTTGTCAAAAAGGTAAATAGGTTAAAGTGTCTCACAAAATGTTGGGACATTACTCAACCAAACACTGCTTCGAATTGCTTCACATGGATCTTATGGGTCCTATGGAAACAGAAAGTATTGGAGTTAAAAGGTATTCTCTAGTTGTAGTTGATGACTATTCCAGATTCACATGGATTGAATTCTTAAAAGATAAATCTGAAACTTTTTCCATTTTCAAAATTCTATATAAAAGATTCAAGAATGTTTTCAACTCTAAAGTTTGCAGAATTAGGTCTGATCATGGAAGGGAATTTGAAAACAGTTCTTTTACTGAGTTTTGTGAATCAAAAGGAATAATACAAGAGTTTTCTTCACCTAAAACTCCTCAACAAAATGGCATAGCAAAAAGGAAGAATAGAACACTTCAAGAAATGGCTAGAGTCATGTTATGTTCTAAGAACTTATCCAAAAGATTTTGGGCAGAAACTCTTAATACTGCTTGTCATATTGCTAATAGAGTTTATATTAGAACAGATTCTACTAAAACTCCATATGAAATTCTGAACAATAGAAAACCCAACCTTAAATATTTCCATGTTTTTGGTTGTGTATGCTACATCTTGAATGACAAGGATCAGTTACATAAGTTTGATTCTAAGAGTGATAAAGGGTTCTTTCTTGGCTATTCTAGAAATAACAAGGCCTACATAATCTATAACTTTAGGACTGATACTGTACAAGAGTCTGTAAATGTTGTTTTTGATGATGATACAAGTATTACAGGTAAAAGCATTGAAGATGAAGACATATCAGATTTGATTGATGTTCCAATCAATACTGAAAATGTTGAACAGGTTCAGAATGTTGAGAAGAATGATAACACACCAGAGGAATCATCTAATAATACAGATCCTGAAAATCTGTATAATCTCCAGAAAACTCCCTCCATAAGGATTCAGAAGTATCACCCACATGATCAAATCATTGGTGAACAGTCTACAAGTGTTCAAACCAGACGAAGGATGAGTATAAACTCAAAGGATGTGGTAAGATCTATATGTATGTCATCTATGTGCAATAAGGTAAATCATGAATGTTATCACTCTGAGATTGAACCTAAAAATGTTAAAAAAACATTAGATGATGAAAATTGGATTGAAGCTATGCATGAAGAATTAAATCCGTTTGTTAGAAATGATGTTTGGACATTAGTTCCTAGACCAGATCATGTTAATGTTATAGGAACTAAATGGATTTTCAAAAACAAGACTGATGAGATGGGAAACACTATTAAAAACAAAGTTAGGTTGGTTGCTCAAGGGTATACACAAGTAGAAGGTGTAGACTTTGATGAAACATTTGCTCCTGTTGCTAGAATTGAATCCATTAGGCTATTACTTGCTATTGCATGTTATATTGATATAAAACTGCATGAAATGGATGTTAAAGCTGCTTTTTTTAAATGGTATTCTTATGTAAGAAGCTTATGTTGAACAACCAAAAGGCTTTGAAAACCCTGATTATCCTGATCATGTCTTTAAACTGGAAAAGACTCTATATGGCTTGAAGCAAGCACCTAGAGCATGGTATGAAAGACTAACTGATTTCTTGATTGAGTTTGGTTTTGTAAGAGGAGAAGCAGACAGAACACTGTTCATTAAACATGAGAAAAATGCTATTATGATTGCTCAAATCTATGTTGATGATATAGTATTTGGTTCTACTTGTGATGATATGCTCAAACAATTTGTGAATGAAATGACATCTACCTTTGAAATGTCCATGGTTGGTGATTTGAATTACTTCCTAGGATTGCAAATTAAACAACAAAAAGATGGGATTTTTATTTCACAAAGTAAGTATGCTAAAAATCTTGTAAAAAGATTTGGTTTGGAAAATGCTAAACACATGAAAACACCTATGGGATCAACTCAGAAACTAAGTAAAAACAATGTTGGCCAAAATGTTGACCCAACACTGTACAGATCAATGATAGGTAGTCTTCTCTATTTGAGCTCCAGTAGACCTGATATTATGTTCAGTGTATGTTTATGTGCTAGATACCAATCTAACCCTAAAGAATTACATATGAATGCTGTTAAAAAAATCATTAAGTATGTTGCAGGAACAAGTGATTTAGGCATTTAGTATAGCAAAGACACAAATTGTACCTTGATAGGGTATAGTGATGTAGATTGGGCAGGTGATTGTGATGACAAGAAAAGCACAAGTGGTGGTTGCTTTTATATCGGAAACAACTTGATCTCTTGGCACAATAGAAAATAAAACTGTGTGTCTCAATCAACAGCTGAATCAGAATACATTGCAGCAGGGAGTTGTTGTACTCAATTACTTTGGTTGCAAAAAATGTTTCATGATTATGGCTTACCTAGTGATGTTTTGACTATGTACTGTGATAATATTAGTGCTATAAATATCTCAAAAAATCGAGTGCAACATTCATTAACAAAGCATATAAGTATTAAACATCACTTCATTAGAGATCTTGTTGAAAAGGAAGTTGTTAAGTTGGAGTACATATCTACTGAAAAACAATTAGCTAGTATTTTTACCAAAGCTCTTGATGACAAGAGGTTTTCATTCGTTCGAAAATCTCTTGGTTTGTGCAATATCTGAAAATATGATCAAGGGTGTTGTATCAAATGCGGTAGTATTTGAGACAACAGTAAGATAAGTCTCTTATATGTTTCCTTGTTTTAATTTTCGTAATTATTGAACTAATGTAATTCCTTTATGATTGATATTTGAATTCTGAGTGACTTGTGAATAATACTAAAAGAGCCTATACACCTCTCAAATGCTACAAAAATAAAAATCACTTATTAGATGCTTTATCACTGAGTAACTATGGGACACGGAGCTCGCTACTACGATGATCTCTTTTTAAAAGGTGATATAAATTGCATCAATATATTCACAAATCAATTGAGTAACTATGGGGCACGGAGTTCGCTGCTACGCTGCACTCTTTTCAAAAGATGGATCAATGTGAAGTGTGATAAAAAGAAAAAGAAAATAGAGCAACACATATGATGTAAAATCATGGAAAAACTGTGTTGAGGTGTATAGAATGCCAACAATAGTCGAATCACACGTAAACTCAGATTCTTATCCCAATTTTCTTGGAATTAATTATTTTTTATAATTATTAAATATTATTCTCTGAAATATTTAATTGACTAAGTCTTGCCTTGTTTTATTAATTCAGTTATTATATATTCCTCTTTTAATTTTTTTTTTAATTTTCAGAATTCTTTTTCTCCCAACTTCACACGATCAATTAGTGGGGAAGTTACTTCCACTAATTCACTTCCCTCACTTTCAGAAACGTGTAACTCCCACTTCTCAAATCTCCTTATAAGATGAATCTCCATAGTAGTGTTGGTAAATACATTAATGACTTTGTTAATTCTTTCAAGCACGGTAATTACAATTCATAAATTTTTTTACAGCACTCAAGTATATCTATTACCTATGTCACATCACTTTTCGCCTCACACTTTTGAATTTTTTATTTGCATTTATTTGTAGAACTCGAAAGGTCTCCAGAATTTAATTGTTGTCTTGTTTTGTGTGTACAACTCCTATTATGCCTAACAATTCTCAGGATTCTGCTGCACATTCAAACTCAAACTCAAGCAACAAAAATTCTCCAACTCCTCTCAACTTTCTAGTAGAAATGGCGTCCTCAAACTCTCCAAACTCACCCTCTTTCACTATAGGAACCATCATTGTTCCTTATACAGATGAACAAACACCCAATCAATCATCCCCTCTCGAAATCATTCCTTACAATCCCTTCGACATTCGCACAAAAATTGCGAATGCAAACGCAGCTGCTGCAACTTCAGCCCCTAAGCCTCAAAATGAGCCCTTATCCGAAGCTGTCGCACCTGAAACTGCACCAATAACTCTACACTTCCCTTTGGGCACCCCTTTCAACACCTTGAAAGATGCCTTTAAAACCCTAAGCCTGAAAATAACTCACCCTGTTCTAGTGCTTGAAGGAGAAACACTCGACAATGCCATGTTCAAAGGCGATGTGGACATGCAAGATCAAGTTGAATCTTCAGATGAAGAAGTTCTGGCCGCCAAATTCGAAAGACTACACCGGCAGAAAAAGGGCAAGAAGAAAGCAGTTGCTGTTCCCACTGCAAGAAAATGGCCCGGTGGAAAAAGGAAGTCCCAAAGGAACCTGGGCAAAATTGTTGATTATACGGGAAAGGGAAGAAACCCCGAACTGATGGGAAAGTATTTGACCCTATTGCTGTTTCTGACTCTAAACCAGAACCAGAAACAGAGCCAGAACAAGCTGCAGCTGAAGAAGAGGAGGTTAATGAGGATGATGTGGACGAAGTAGCTGAGGAAATGAAAGAGGAGAGTGAACCCACTCCACCGATCCGCCGATCAAAAAGGCTCTGAGAGCCCGAGAATGTTGCCTCTCCGATGGCAACACCAGAACCGTCTGATCCTAAGTCCTCATCCAGTGCTTCTGATGAAGATGAAAACGAGGTACTGTTCTCCTTTGATGATAAGAATAGTGACTCTGATGAGGATTATAATGATAAAACGAACATACAATATAGAACTATTAGGACTAGACAAATTCTTAGTGAAAGGGTGATAAAGGTTCCTGACTTTGAAGAGATGAACCTGATTGAGTGGTTTAAGGAAATTTCATTGTTGCATGCTTTACAATTTGCTTGTCCTTACATTGTGGACTGGATATATGAATTCTATACTAACATCCCTCAATTTGCTGGTGATCCAAATTCAACTAGATATGGTCATTTTTTGTTTAGAGGAAATAGGCATATGATTACCCCTAGAAGAATCAATATTCTGCTTAAAACAAAAATCATGGAGGATCCAGTTGTTACTGACCATGATGTTATGATAAGCATCTTAACTGAGGGAGTAATCACCAAATGGAGGAAAAGGATTTTGGCATCTAAACTGACTAGCCTATATTTTGTCTTGCTTAAATTAGTGTGTTTCAATTGGCTGCCTACTACAAAAAACACTACTCTCACCTTAGAACATGCTGTTTTGATGTACAAGATTTGACACTTGAAAAGATTTAACCTAGGACAGGTTATTTTCACTAATATGATGACTTTCAAGTCTGACATGTCTGGAAGAGGCATTCTGCCTTACCCATGCCTTGTGTACAAATACCTGCTGGACAAAGCCTTTGACAGATTTGATGATGAGGTAGTTAGTAACTACATTCCAGGTTTCAGTATATCCAATCAGTTCTTGGTGAAGGGTGGTTGATCTTCCTTTAAGGAGGAATGATGATGAAGCAGGCCCAAGTACAGATCCCAGTGTTACAACAAATGATCCCATCCACAATACCACACTGCCTCCAGAAGGAGCTGCCTCCTCTATTTACTTATCTTCACACTATATAATGAGGCAGATTGATATTTTGCAGGGGTCTATTTTTAATTTGCAGCACTCTGTGGAGGATCTTCTCATTCAAAAGAAATTTTGGATGGATCTTCTTTCCACTTCAACAGGGGGAGTAGCTGATAGTTCACACAACCAGCCTACTAACATTGTTGCTCCACCTGCTGTAGATGAACCGGATTCAGTTCCTGGCAGAACTCATGAACCTGTTACTGACACTGCAATGACTGAAGAAGAGGATCAAAACATCAAGAATCTGTATGGTGATCTGTGATCTGGATGTATGATGAGCTTGAAGACAAGGGGAGAGCTTACACTATGGGGGAGTATATGTAGATTATGGAGATGCAGCTGAAACACATTTCAGCCCAATCCTTTCCCATGTGTTAATTCAGTTCTTTCTTTGTTGTAAAAGCTCTGTACTTATGTTATTTTATTTCTCAAACTCTGCTATTTACATTCTGTAATTATTTAGGATTTATTTTCTGTTTAAGTTATTTAAATCTAAACAAGTATTTTTGGTTTAGATGTTGTTTATTTCTAATTTGATCTTATACAACTTGTTACTACATCTTTTTGAAATATCAATTGTGTAAATTTCTTAATCAATACTTCTGTTGTGTGAACTTCAGTATGTTGATGTAGAAAGGTCAAATTGGGGGAGATTGTTGATGTTGATATAAGTGTTTTGTTTAATGATCCAACACTAACAGTCGAGTGTTGTGTTTAATGTTCCCAACGCTTATGACAACATCAGAGATTGCCATTCCTTTTTCACTAACTCCGATCTTACGCTTGTTGTCTAATGATGTCCCCAGAGCAGTTAGAAGATGTGGGCAACACCAAGTCATGCCATTGCGTGGGAGTGAGAAGTTATTAGACATGGTATAACAAGTCCCTACATTCTAGAAGTGGTGGAAATAGGTTATTGAAACCGCATGATCTCACGACTGTGATGATCATGGGAGTTGGTGGCAGTTCGTCCATGATGCCTATAAATACAGAAGCTACCTCAACACAAGACACACAAGAAGAAAAGCTGAAATCGATCACTACTCTATTGAACGCTATATACGCTTCTAGTTAGGAAAATCTTTGTTTCTTCTTGTAGATCTTCATATTATTGTAAACCCGAATAGTAGTGTGTTAGATCATAGTCTTATTTACTAGGTTGTGTGTATAGATCTATGAGGGAGATAGTTTCATAGAACTTAGTAAATCATTTACACTTTCGTAGTGTTATTATACACCTCAAAGAGGTTGTATACTACTACACATTTAAGCTTGGAGAGCTTTTAGAAGAGCTCTCCAAGTGGGAGCTCTCCAAGCTAAATTGCACTTGGAGAGCCCTTAATTGCACTTGGAGAACCCTTAAGCTTGGACAGCTCCCACTTGGAGAGCTCTTTTCAAAGCTCTCCAAGCTTAAATGTGTAGTAGTACTCGTTTCACATATTTTTAATATAGTGAACAACATAGAATATTTTATAATCTATACAAATTTTGAATACTTCTATTTTCAGTACGTGCATTTTAATTTCCGCTGCATAGTGTTGTCTGGACAGTGCCAACACGACAGACAACATCTCTGATTTCGCACGCATACACACTTTCAATATTTATATGGAGAATATTGTTTTCTATTTATATGAAAACATTGTTTCCTATTTATATGGGGAATATAATTTTGTTTCCCATCTTATATGGTTTCTTTTTTAATTCTGTTTTATATTTTATATGAGAATATAGTTTTGTTTTCACGTTTTAAATATCGTGTCCTATTTATACGTAAGATATTATTTAATTAACAATTTTAGATAATTATTAAAATATTATAATTTGCAAAAAATATGCAACCGAATATATATACATCCAAAACCAACACTTTAGCCTATTATTTAGGTAATTACAAAAACTAAATATATATATACCATTCAAATTTTCGAATATATTAATTAATTAGAGAAAGTTGACTTAATTATAGATGTTATGTGTATCATGACTTCAATTCAATTGTAGAATCTTAAAATTGTGTAATTTCAAAATAATATAGGGTTAGTGTTATGTGAAATATTGCATACATGCATTCTATCCCAATTAGGCAAGTCAAAACTCTAAGTCTAATTTTCAAATTAAGTCAATTTTAAAAAATTCGCGGGTCATAAGCCTGGATCCGGGTTGCCCAGAAAATTCGCGGGTTGCAAACAGGTGGTTTACTACATGACCAAAATATTGTTACTACAAGGCCAAAATATTACCACTACAAGGCCAAAAATTTAATACTACATGTCAAAACATTCTGAAAAATTCACCAAAAAATAAAGTCTCCAGAATATTTTTGAACATGTAGTAATACACATTTAACCTTGTAGTGATAAAATTTTGGTCTTGTAGTAACATTGTTTTAGTCATGTAGTAGCGGAATAAGTCAAAATTATTTTAGTAATTTTGCCCAAAAAAAATAAGTGTCCAGAATATTTTTAGACTTGTAGTAATACACTTTTGACCTTGTAGTGACAAAATTTAGTTCTTGTAGTAACATAATTTTGGTCATGTAGTAAAATAATAATATATTAGAGTGAAAATAAATATTTTAATTAAGGTTGACCCGCTTTGATCCGTGTTGACCCGCGTTGACCCACAAATTTTGACCTAATTACCTTAATTAGTCATATTGCATGTATGCAATATTGCATATAAGTTTTTGCGAATAATATATTTAATTTTCACAATTCATTTATATTATCAAAATTTTAAATATACTAATTAGAGAAGTTGACTTAATTATAGGTTAATATACACAATTTAATTGCATGAGTATAATCTTAAAATGCGTATATATGTTCACTTTTATACACGATTTAATTGTATGGGTAGAATCTTAAAATGCGTACAAAAAATGTTCACTTCACAAAATTATAATTTTGAATGTAAAATTTTAAATATACTAATTAATTAGAGAAGTTGATTCAATTATATATACTAATTAATAAAGGACTATATATAAGATAAAATAATTAAAATGAATATTAAAAAATGTTGTATACAGATCAAAGAAAAAGAAAAAAAAGGAAAAAAAATATATTAACACAAAAATGAATTAAATAAAATGAAAAATAATTGAAAAAGAAATACTCTGCTTTTTCTTGCACAAATTAAAAAAAAAAAAATTTAAAAACGTCCTAATTCCTGCAGCCAACGAAAGAAACATTTTTTTTTTCTGCAATATACAGATCTAAAAGAAATAGGGAAAAAAATATTATATTAATGTAAAACATTATAAATACATAAATAATCTTTTTAATTTCTAATATTGATGTGCCAAAAATTGCACGAGAGGATTATATATCCTCGAGGTCAGATATCCAAATTCCCGAGTGCTTAGACCTGATTTGGGTACACTGCTTCCGCTGGAATGATCCTCCAGGGACCTGCAAAAGACACACCGGAGGGGGCTCCGGTGCGGACGCTCCGACGCTCAAGTCAGTATCAGAATCTTTGTATATCATAAGGACCTCAAAGTCCTTGATTTATCGGCTCAAGCTCTCAAAGAATATCAGAAGTATGTTTGATACGAAATGTATTAAGTTTTGTCAAAGTAAAAAGTCTAACCTGGAAATATCCTCGAATTTACCTATTTATAGAGATACTTTCTGGAGAGGAAGTCAAGCCTTCCTCTTATTTCGGAGCTGCCCATAAGACTCGGCCCTGCTGAGTGGACGAAGTCCTCCAGTCCTCCACCTCCGGAAAGACCGGGGCCAAGTCAAGCCTTCCTCTTATTTCGGAGCTGCCCATAAGACTCGGCCCTGCTGAGTGGACGAAGTCCTCCAGTCCTCCACCTCCGGAAAGACCGGGGCCACTCCTCCTAGTGGACTCCTTCCACTAAAATGAAGGAGGGAAGAATCTTTCTTTGGTCAGCCTTAGTCCGATTCATGCGAAGATCTCCTATATTCTCGGTTTACCAATTCATATCAAGATCAGGTCCTCCAGATAAGTCTCTCCGGGAGGACCTCCAGGAGCTCCCTCCGGAGGGACTTCCAGAAGGGATTCTTTATCCAGAGCCCCTTCCATAATCCCATATCTTCTCTTTCATCTTATCCTTTATACACGTGTCGACTTCTTATTGAACGACATTTTTAGGCCGCATCATCTACTCCCCCCTACTCTCGTAAAAGGAGTATATCTTTTGTGAGAGTAGAAAATTCAAGTGAGTCCAACACAGAGGCGTTTCTGGAGAGACGTGTATTATTCTTGCTTTGGAGTGAAATTTCGAAAATGCTCTCGTCCGAAAATTTTTCCCGCCCCCAGTTCTGAAGACGTTTCGATTTCTGCGCTTGGGTCCCACACAGTCGCAATTTTTTTCTCTCTTGCTAGTTTCTCGAGGAGAAGCCTCGATCCTAACCCCCTTATTGGTCTTGTAGGTTGCACCATTATCGTCTCCTGGTTACATAACCTTCAAAGAATTTTCTCAAGAAATTCAGGGAACCTCTCACCCTTTCAAGGGATCACCTCTAGTTTCAGGTGGCTCGAAGAGGTTTTCCTTGACTTCCAGACTTATATTTATCCTTTCTTTCGTTTTTTAAACAGGGTCTCGGCAAATGACTTTGGCTTGCAAAATTTTTGTTTTCTAAGTAACCATCTTGGGTCTTGGTTATCTGATGCTCCCCAGCTCTCTTTGGCCTCTGGGCCTCCAAGTGTCTCTCACTTTCGTTTAAAAGATTTTGATTCATAAAATATTTATTTTCATTGAGTAACCCTTTTGGGGTCTTAAGTATGGTGAGGGGCTCTCTGTAGCTCCTCGGCCTCTAGGCCTCTGAGTGTCTCTCACTCTCATTCTTAAAAGATTTTTATTTATAAAATCTTTCTTTTCATTGAATTACCCTTTTGGGTCTCAAGTAAGATGAGGGCTCTCTGGAGCACCTCGGCCTCTAGGCCTCTGAGTGTCTCTCACTCTTATTCTTAAAAGATTTTTATTTATAAAATCTTTCTTTTCATTGAATTACCCTTTTGGGTCTCAAGTAAGATGAGGGCTCTCTGGAGCACCTCGGCCTCTAGGCCTCTGAGTGTCTCTCACTCTTATTCTTAAAAGATTTTAATTCATAAAATCTTCACATTTCAGTAACCCACTTGGGTCTCGAGTAAGATGAGGGCTCTCTGGAGCACCTCGGCCTCTAGGCCTCTGAGTGTCTCTCACTCTTATTCTTAAAAGATTTTAATTCATAAAATCTTCTCATTTCAGTAACCCACTTGGGTCTCGAGTAAGATGAGGGCTCTCTGGAGCACCTCGGCCTCTAGGCATCTGAGTGTTTCTCACTCTTATTCTTAAAAGATTTTAATTCATAAAATCTTCTCATTTCAGTAACCCACTTGGGTCTCGAGTAAGATGAGGGCTCTCTGGAGCACCTCGGCCTCTAGGCATCTGAGTGTTTCTCACTCTTATTCTTAAAAGATTTTAATTCGTAAAATCTTCTCATTTCAGTAACCCACTTGGGTCTCGAGTAAGATGAGGGCTCTCTGGAGCACCTCGGCCTCTAGGCCTCTGAGTGTTTCTCACTCTTATTCTTAAAAGATTTTAATTCATAAAATCTTCTCATTTCAGTAACCCACTTGGGTCTCGAGTAGGATGAGGGCTCTCTGGAGCACCTCGGCCTCTAGGCCTCTGAGTGTTTCTCACTCTTATTCTTAAAAGATTTTAATTCATAAAATCTTCTCATTTCAATAACCCACTTGGGTCTCGAGTAGGATGAGGGCTCTCTGGAGCACCTCGGCCTCTAGGCCTCCGAGTGTTTCTCACTCTTATTCTTAAAAGATTTTAATTCATAAAATCTTCTCATTTCATTGATTAACCCTCTTGGGTCTCAAACATGGTGAGGGCTCTCTGGAGCTCCTCGGCCTCTAGGCCTCTGAGTGTTTCTCACTCTCAGTTCAAGGTGTTGATCATATCAAGACCTTTCAAGTTCAAGTAATCCGCTTGGATTTAGAGTAGGGTGAGAAACACGTTCTTAACCATGCCTAAATTCTCAATCATTCTCTCGATTTAATCACGAAATTCTCCTAAGTAATCACCTTAGCATTTCTCAAATCAACCATTTCTGAAGCTTTAGCAAATGCTCATATGCTTCGAGGTTTTATGTTCTAAACAACTACGTCTAGGTAACTCATATCATATTACAAAGTAAAATCTAAAGTAAAAAAAGTAAAATATACACTTTTCACTTACGTGGCTCCATATCAGCATCTCGGAGGTAGTAGGCCTAGACCCTCCATCACCCCCTTTAAGCATCGAAGTGTAAGGCATTTGCAAGGTCCGTCATCATGCTCGTCTCCGAATGTCGCATCTCAACATCCTAGATGATCTTACTCACCTAATAGATCGACTCTTAGGTATATCCTTCTTTACAGTAGCCTTGTAGCCCTAGTGACTACCTGCTCATCCTTCATGGGTTTCTTTTATCACGTAATCTCCTTCGGGAGACATCTTAGATAGGGATGGGTCAACGATCGCTTGTATAATTGGCCACCCAAGATGTGGTATCTTAACCGCAAAGCTCGAGCTTCTCTAGAAGCTGCAGGGGCTGGTCCTTTATTCAGCTCTTCTCAACTTTTGAATATCAAATTTCAGCACCCTAGGGAGGGTTTGGTCAGCTTCAGCAGCTGGGCTCGGTGGAGCTTCAACTCCTCAAATGTTTTCTGATATTATTCATCCCACTTGAATCTGGATCATTTGCATAAGATCCTCTTTGTAGTTCTTCTCGTGTTCAGTTCTCAATCCCGAATACTCATCTTTCTTCCATAATTATTTGGATCATGCTCCGTCGAGCTCCTCCACATTCTTAATTATCCTAGACTCATCTGGCTCACATCAGTCACATCATCACCTCTAGGTCCCGGACCTCGGGGTCCTGGATACTCGCCTCATCTCTCCTTATCTGGATCTTGGACCTCGGGGTCCTAGATACTCGTTTCATCTCTTCCTTAATTCTATAGCGTTACTCAGCCACTTCAAGCGTAGGATCTTGTAAAAAGGTCTGTCATCACTCTCATCTTCTCGAAGTCTGGGTCTTAAACCCCATAACTCAGCTTCTGGGCATCCATCATCCAAATCCCAGTCTCGAACTCTGTCCCCTCCAGTTTTTGGAACGTAGAAATCTGATCTCCAGTGCTTCGCATGGTGAAGTTGGCTTCATAGCCCGTCAGGTAGCATCTATCTTCGTCTCAACGTCTTACCCCAATATTCATCTCCGGAGTTGCACATATCTCTCGTACATCTGCAGCTCCTCGAGCAGGTCGAGGTTTATCATTAGTTTATCATCTCAAACTAGAAGTCAAATCCTTCTCTATGAGTTATCGATCGCAAATCTGGCCTACATGACCTTCATTTCACATGGTCTTTTCTTGAATCTCCAACCTCTCAACGTTGTTTGGCTTCGCTCTTTCTTCGGTAATCTTGCTCTCTAGAGCTCCTCTAGTACTTCTAGGTTCTCCAGCCCCTCCTCATGAGCTCGTTATTCGTGATAGACCAGGTAAACTGACTCATACCAGCAGCATTATTAGATCTGAAACCTGTACTCTCTCCAGGACCTCCAAATGGTAATATCGATTGTTGTCGTGCCCATATTCATTGTGGGGTCTCCAAAATCGGTCCGACTTGGGCTTTTGAGGACCTCGGTTTCTCGAATAAGGGAATTTTAGATCTGGATGATCTCCAGCAACCTCCAAGACTTCTGTAGTTTCCAATCTCAGTTGGGTATATTTCTAAAACGTCCCTCGAGGCCCAAATCGGGATCCTCCCGCAGCATTGCGGTTTCCTGTTCCTCCAGAGTTTCGGGGAGCTTCTGGGCTGGACCTCCTTGCTGTAGATTCTCTCTTCCTCTCTCCACTAGCTGGTTTCACCTCCAGCCTCTTGGCTTGCCTCACCTCTTCGAGGGTGAGATACTTTTCAGCTCTGAAGATTCTTAAGTTCTCTACCCGCTTCAGATAATCAATCATCCTCTCACCCATTCTAGTTTTCGGACTTATCGTTTTGTCTGTTTAGGGCTATTGGCCTTGATCTCAGGGACCTAAATAGGCTCAATCTTCATTTTCCATTTTTGAGCTTATCCCGAAATCCTCTAGGACTTGGATAGAATCAACCTATAATCTGAAATCTTCTGAATCTATCCAGAGATCCTCCAGAACTTGGATAGACTTAATCTATAATCTGAAATCTTCTGAACCTATCCAGAGATCCTCCAGAGCTTGGATAGAGTTAATTTGTAATCTGAAATCTTCTGAACCTACCCAGAGGTCCTCCAGAGCTTGGGTAGATTTAATCTATAATCTGAAATCTTCTGAACCTATCCAGAGGTCCTCCAGAGCTTGGGTAAACTTAATCTGTAATCTGAAATCTTCTGAACTTATCCAGAGGTCCTCCAGAACTTGGGTAGATTTAATCTATAATCTGAAAACTTCTGAACCTATCCAGAGGTCCTCCAGAGCTTGGATATACTTAATCTGTAATCTGAAATCTTCTGAACCTATCCAGAGGTCCTCCAGAGCTTGGGTAAACTTAATCTGTAATCTGAAATCTTCTGAACTTATCCAGAGGTCCTCCAGAGCTTGGGTAAACTTAATCTGTAATCTGAAATCTTCTGAACTTATCCAGAGGTCCTCCAGAACTTGGGTAGATTTAATCTATAATCTGAAATCTTCTGAACCTATCCAGAGGTCCTCCAGAGCTTGGATATACTTAATCTGTAATCTGAAATCTTCTGAACCTATCCAGAGGTCCTCCAGAACTTGGATAGAGTTAATCTGTAATCTGAAATCTTCTGAACCTACCCAGAGGTCCTCCAGAGCTTGGATAGACTTAATCTGTAATCTGAAATCTTCTGAACCTATCCAGAGGTCCTCCAGAGCTTGGGTAGGCTCGGTGTGTAATATGAAATTATATCTAAAATATGGAAACATGTCAATCGTGTGCAAAATCATAATCGTCGTCCGCGTCTAATCATTAATCATCATCAACGTCTAATCATCATCAACGTCTAATCGTTAATTCTACCACATAAAGTAATCACAAGACTCAACATGTGAATTGCTTACCCATGCTTCTACGATTTCAAGTAATTCTTAATTCTAAGATTGTTTCTAGAGTATCAATCATGTAAGTTTAGGAGAATCATGCTTAATTCAATGGAAAAAATAAGTTCGTGTCATATATGTCAATATCATTAAAATATGCTCATAGCAATATCACATTACTATAAAAGATCTAATACTTTAGGCTCTATCAAATACCTGTACTAACCTGTAGCACCGATGCACTTATCATATCTTTGCCTCATACTCCCATGTTTAGATTTTGGACCTCGAGGCCCTAAATACTCTGCTGCTCGTGGAGGGGCACGAATGTTGTCGTCCTCTGCAGTGCCTGGAGGTATCTCCTTGCCAGGTCCACTCCCGAGGGCTCTAGACGTGCTAACAATATCACCCCCTGTAGAGATAGGGGTGTCTCGAGCCTCTTCCTGGAGTCTCGGAGCAGGTAATTGCACACTCCACATATATGTTCGACAATCCTTATACTCATAATTACATGATAATAATAGATCACTGGAGTGAAGTTTTATCAATAAAATATTATTTAGAGCAAAATCAACCTTACTCCCATCATAATCAACACAATCACCATTAATCTTCAGTCGGGGCTTAGCAAGATGCTAATAGCTTTCTACCTTGTTTTATTTCTTGTTTTATTTTTCAATTCCATAAATGAACATTTTCTACAATAAAGGAATTTTCGCAAACGAATAAGTTCACACTGCTAGCAGAACTATATTGATTATGGACATTTAAATCAAGACATTAATAATGACATCAGATATCACAATTGAGAATTCTGCTCTCAAATCTCACTCAATGGTCCATATTAATCATTTATTGCATCTGGCTTCTTTGCATCATTAAACAATTATATTCCAACATGTAAAATTATCTACAACATATATAAGAAAACTCAAGGAAGAACCTGTGTCAAATCTAGGCAAAGGACTGCCCGTAGAATTTACCAAGTAATGGTCCATCTCCAATTCCATCACTCGAACAGATAGAAATTCGTGAGAAAATCTTTTAAATCGATTCCCACAGACGGCGCCAGTTGATGTGCCAAAAATTGCACGAGAGGATTATATATCCTCGGGGTCAGATATCCAAATTCCCGAGTGCTTAGACCTGATTTGGGTACACTGCTTCCGCTGGAATGATCCTCCAGGGACCTGCAAAAGACACACCGGAGGGGGCTCCGGTGCGGACGCTCCGACGCTCAAGTCAGTATCAGAATCTTTGTATATCATAAGGACCTCAAAGTCCTTGATTTATCGGCTCAAGCTCTCAAAGAATATCAGAAGTATGTTTGATACGAAATGTATTAAGTTTTGTCAAAGTAAAAAGTCTAACCTGGAAATCTCCTCGAATTTACCTATTTATAGAGATACTTTCTGGAGAGGAAGTCAAGCCTTCCTCTTATTTCTGAGCTGCCCATAAGACTCGGCCCTGCTGAGTGGACGAAGTCCTCCAGTCCTCCACCTCCGGAAAGACCGGGGTCAAGTCAAGCCTTCCTCTTATTTCGGAGCTGCCCATAAGACTCGGCCCTGCTGAGTGGACGAAGTCCTCCAGTCCTCCACCTCCGGAAAGACCGGGGCCACTCCCCCTAGTGGACTCCTTCCACTAAAATGAAGGAGGGAAGAATCTTTCTTTGGTCAGCCTTAGTCCGATTCATGCGAAGATCTCCTATATTCTCGGTTTACCAATTCATATCAAGATCAGGTCCTCCAGATAAGTCTCTCCGGGAGGACCTCCAGGAGCTCCCTCCGGAGGGACTTCCAGAAGGGATTCTTTATCCAGAGCCCCTTCCATAATCCCATATCTTCTCTTTCATCTTATCCTTTATACACGTGTCGACTTCTTATTGAACGACATTTTTAGGCCGCATCAAATATAAATCTTCGTACTAAACTAGAAACCTATTGAATTGAATAAAATTGAAAAAGAAAAATTAAAAGAATATTAAAAACTAGGAGAGAGAAAAAGAAAAAGAAAAAAAAAAGCTAAAAAAAAAAGGAAACAAAAATTAAATTAACACGACAATGAATTAAATAAAATTAAAGATAATTGAAAAAGAAAAATAAAAAAATACTAAAAATAGGGAAAGAAAAGGAAAAAGAAAAAAATATATTATATTAACATTATAAACACATAAGATCTTAAAATATATTTAGAAGATCTTAAAAATTGTACTAAACTACAAACGAAATGAAAGATTTAATTGAAATAGAAGATCTTAAAAATTGTACTAAACTACAAACTAAATGAATTGATTGAAATAGAAAATCTTAAAAATTGTACTAAACTACAAACTAAATGAAAGATTTGATTGATTGAAATAAGAAGAAATGAGTTGATATTTATAGAGTACAAATAATGGGCGTTGAGATGTTTGTCGTATGAAGAAATTATGTTTCATTTAAATTTTAATATTCAAAATTAATATTCATAAGTGTGAAGATGAGATTAAAAAAAATTGTACAGTTAAGATTAATGATTAATATTAATAAACAAATTAATAAAAAGTGAAATTAATGAGAAAAAAGAGATTTTAAAATGGAGTGATTTGAGAAGAAAGAGATTGTAATAAACCAATCATTTTGCAACATGTGATGTGGTTGTTGAAATGTTTGCAAATATATGATATATATAAAATTAAGATTATATATTTTTATAAACTCTTATTTTTTTAATATTTAACATCAATAATATAAGACACATGGTATGTTTATATTTTGATTTATTTAAAAATTTAATATTATAAGTAGATTTTATCTAAAAACTCTTTTTATATATATTAATTATAAATAAAAAGATAAATTTTTTCGAACAATTTTGTTGATGTAGAATATTTAGTGCTCTTATATTATATTATATATTTTTTAGGGTATAACACTATGATTATGTAATAATACCTCGATTATATTAATTTTAAATAAAGTTTTGAATAATATGAATTATATTAATTGAATATGGAATATTCAGATGTTATTTTAAAGAATGGGTAGAATGATACATTTATCCACCAATTTTTTTTTTTTTGTAACTTTCAAAAATTTTGTTTCTATTTGTAGTCTCTATAGGTAAAATGACTCTTATAACAACTTCCCCAATCTGTTATAACTAACTTGCATACGACTTGACTTGTCTTCAGCATATTCTATACTTAGAATATTAATTTCCGATTTCTTCATATCTCATCCGGTCTTGTTCAAGTCTTCTGGTTTTCATAGTCTTCTTTTCTCTGTAGACCTCTTCTGTCCTATTAACTAAGATATCTCATCTATTACATTACTTTAAACTTTATAGATCAGCTTAGTCAACCTAAAAACTATTACATCAGAATATATATAAGCTTCTATACAACAATTAAAGCTTATCTTATAAACCTATACATCAAGTAATCTTTTCTTTCATACTTAATCATATTTCAATATTACTTCATTTAGTCATCTGGTCTTAACAGACCAGTCAATACTTAACATATATTCAAGTCTTCTTTTGGCTTATCAAAACTCATCTTATCATCAAATAGAACTTGTCTTAGGATTCATATCCCAACACTTACATTGAGTAAGTATTTCATATATTTATCATCTAAGTAAATTAATATTATTTCATTTATGTTACTTAATATTAATTGTGGTTGGATGTTGTGAATTAGAATGTATACTCAAGAACTACAACGAGCAGAACAAAACATCTCAGATACAAATATAGATGCTCGTCTTCAACGTGGATTTGCCCGATGGTTCCAACGATATGTGAGTACCATTTACTTATGTTTTAGGTAAATAAATATGATTCATAATTAATTTTAATTATTTGAACTGTATAGGGACGGTCACACGATTTTAAGAGTCGATTCTTAATGGATCTCAACAAAGGACCACTACGTCTAGCTTGTAAAGACTATATTGTGAATGACTACAGATTTCATACATTCGAGTATGCATCAAGAAAAACGACAACCAACAGTGGTGTTTGCATTAACAGTGCGAATTACAATGCAAAATGCAAGTGAGTACTTTAGGGTGTTGCACAAAGTCGTTGAAGTAGAATATCCCGGATATCCAGCAAAGACTGTAATGTTGTTCAAGTGTCATTGATTTGATTCAGGCCCTTTAGGAACAAGGATTCATCCGGAGTACAAACTCGTGGATGTTAATCCGAAACGGGGGTATATCGGGGATGATCCATTTGTATTTGTCCATCAAGTATCTCAAGTATACTACTGCACGTATCTAGGACGATCACATAGTAATATTGAATGTCACGTTGTTTGCAAAGTAAAGACAAGGTCAATGGTAGAAGTCCCTAAAAAGGAAAAGAGTAATGGAGATTAATCTCCGTTTCAAACGGAACAAATAGAGACTCGAACTGAAGTATTTACGGGAGATTTGAATCTTTACGTAGACTTGACGGCTACAAATTCACAATTGATCGAAATTGAAAACGATAGTGGAAATGAGGAAGAGGATGAAAATGAAGAGGAGGATGAGGATGAAGAGGAAGAGGAAGAGGAGGAGGATGATGAAGAGGAAGATGAGGCAAATAATGAAAATGTAGATGAAGAAGATGAAGAAGAGGAAGAAGAAGATTAATATTAAATTAATTATGTAAGCTGATTATTTAATGAGATGTACAATTTATTAAGGTTTATTTATCATTAAGTTACAAATTATAAATAAACACAACTAAAAAGTGTGAAAATAAATTAATTTTGTGATTTTTATTTTTAAAAAAAATTAGTAAATATAAATATTTTAGAATTTTAATAAAACTTTTAAAATATATAAATTACAAAAATTAAATTTACAATAAAGATAAAGAATTTAGTTATTAATGTATGTGAAAGAAATTAATTTTGTGATTTTTTTTTAAAAAAAAAGGTAAAAAACGAGTACATATACAATTAATATTACAATTATGAACAAAAAACATACATTTTGAGTGGTAGGCCCCCACACACCTGGATTCGAGTCTCAGCAAGGCCAAAAATATTTTGGCCAATATTCAAGAGTTTGCTGGCCAATATATATTCAAGAGTTTGCGGGTCGTCTGGTCTAGGTTGGGTTCGGCCGGCCCATATTTTTTTTTTGTTTTAATTATTTTTTCCCGTAATTTACTGACAGAACATTGACCCGGTTCGTAAACGGGTCATGGATATTATCGACTGACACGATTCTGTCGGAACTGACGACTCTTTTTTTTCGTCGGTATTACCGACGAAGTAGAAAATTCCATCGGTAATCCTTACCGACGAGGTTGGCTCCGACCGAATTTTTCGGTCGGTATTTCTGTCGGCAACCATGATTTCCGACTGAAAATCCATCGGTATATCCGTATGTAAACAGTCCATTTTTTATAGTGTTTTAAACCTCATAAATTTTTTTGTAGTGTTTTAAACCTCATAAATGAAAGTTTGTTACAACTTTTATCCTCACAAAATCTCTCTTATTTATCCTTTACGTTTTTTCTGTTTTTTACACACAACTTTTACTTTAGTAAAGTTAAAAGAGACTCCAATGTCCTTTTTTTTTTCTTTGTGTGTAAACATACAGAACCGTGTGAAATGTTAATAATTTTTTGGGATAGTAAATGTTCCAAACAAACCAAATATTAATTTGTATATTTTTATTATTGAATGGGTGAATCCTATTTACAAAATTATTTATTGCAGCAGACAAAAATTAACGACTCAGGTTTATATATATAATTCACCCCTTCCAATACCCAAAAGGGGCCAATCAAGTGCCCAACAAACTATCTATAATGTTATCATTAATATGAGTGTTTGATTGTACTATTTTCTATCACATAACTCATTATATAGAAATGTGTACAAATTAACACTCTTATTTATTCAATGACTTTAATTAGTTTAGATCAAATTACATTTATGTTCAACATAAATGTCGATTTAAAAATAATAGGAGTAGTACATAAAAAGTTGTATATCGTTCACCTCATTTCAGCTATACATTAAGCATTATGTTCGCATGAATCAATTGTACGCTAAAATTTGAGGCGTGCTTAGTGGACTTTGGGGTGCACCCAAAGAATAAATTACAATACATGATCTTTAATCAATGGAATTAGCATTACCGTTTTTCTGGTATTATTAGAATTCATGGATAATTGTATTCATGTATATCTTCTTCATCATAACATCTCGGTGCATCAGAATCCAATTAAGCATTCAATACGATTCAAGCCCTTATATTCGACCGATTACATTAATTGATGGAATTTGAATTTTGACTTCTCTATGAAAGACGAGTACAAATATGGCACAATGGGGCTCTCCCTTTATTTGATAATTAATAGAGAAGTCCTACACTTACTTGAATGTTAGACTTTTTATGTCAAAATAATTAAGATCAACATGGCCTATATATATATAGACGGTTTGGTATACCGTAGCTCACTATTAATGGTGAATTTATAAGCTCACCAACTAATTTTGAAATCTCAAGCTCATGATCATTAATATGAATTAAATAAAAAAACATTTTATGACAATTGGAACTTTATAGAAAAACTAGCTAACTAGCAATCCAAATTAGATTAGGAAGTAAATTTTGTGACTTGACTATTAAAAAAAAAAAAGGATAAGAAAACCTATATATCATAAAAAAATGATTGGTCACTACAAATAATATAATTGTCAAAATTGCGAGGGTATGTAATCCCTCGTACGTTAAATGACGAGGGATTTTACGAGGGGAGCAAATGGAGAGGAAAATATCGAGGGTTCAAAAAACCCTCGCAAAATAGCGAGGGAATTACAAATCCCTCGCCATTTAATGAGGGACGTTGTTTTAAAAATGATAAAGGGCGAGAGATTTAATGCTCGCTGGCTGGCGAGGGAATTTAATGCTCGCGGTCAGGCGAGGGATAAATTAAAATGCTCGGCAAAAAATAGCGAGAAAATTCTGGTAAGAAAATTCTAGCGAGGGAAATCCCTCGTTATTCATGTTAAAGAAGACTTTTCCCTCGCCAAATCACTCTATCACTACAAAATATTGGCCAAAAGGCAACGGCGATTAGCAAGGGCAGGCTGCCGTTGCCAATTGACAATGGCTTTGGTAACGGGCAGAAAAAAGGCGACGGGGGCGGGTGTCGTTGCCTTAAGGCAACAGATAAGGCAACGGGGGTCCCTCGCCATTTAATGAGGGACGTTGTTTTAAAAATGATAAAGGGCGAGGGATTTAATGCTCGCTGGCTGGCGAGGGAATTTAATGCTCGAGGCCAGGCGAGGGATAAATTAAAATGCTCGGCAAAAAATAGCGAGAAAATTCTGGTAAGGAAATTCTAGCGAGGGAAATCCCTCGTTATTCATGTTAAAAAGGATTTTTCCCTCGCCAAATCACTCTATCACTACAAAATATTGGCCAAAAGGCAACGGCGATTAGCAAGGGCAGACTGTCGTTGCCAATTGACAATGGCTTTGGTAACGGGCAGAAAAAAGGCGACGGAGGCGGGTGTCGTTGCCTTAAGGCAACGATAAGGCAACTGGAGTGGGCCCCGTTGCAAAAAGGCAACGGTTTATAACGCCCGTTGCGGAAAGGCGACGGCAGTGGGCCCCGTTGCCATTTGGCAACGGGCCCCCCTCGCAAAATGGTAACGACAGTGGGCCCGTTGCCTTCCCCGTCGCCCTAATTGAATATAAATTGGAACTTTTTCATAACTCAATATTACGGCTTTTTCATAACTCAATATTACGACTTTTTTATACTGTGTTTATTTTATTTCTGAAATTTAAATTTATGCTTTTGTCCAATTAAAAACACAAAGATAATTTTTGTAAAATATATGACAAAATCGAGTTAATTAACACCAAAAATAGGAATGTCTGTATTTGGATACTTTTTTTTTTTTAGTGGGTGGACATTAATTAAAAACAAGTGAACAAATCGGGCTAGCTATATTTATGCATCCAAGAAAAAACCAATGTGTTGTTGAGATAATTATTATGATAAAAATATTGTCTCCAATTCTTCCCACTTTAGCTTCAAGCTGGTTATTGTATTGGTGTGTCTCACCAAAATGAAAAGTTTTTTCTTTTTTTTTTTAAGGTAGACACTAATTAAGTTACATTATATTTTCATCATTATTATTTGGTATATATACCATGCACCTACATATATCGACTTGTATCATAAATTGTAACCTACTTAAACATATAGACAATGTAATTAATAATGTGAAACCGTGAGATGATTGTGTAATCAATTTAAATAATGTAACAGAAGATGTTAGATTGTTACACAAGATGTTAGATTATTGTGTAACAAGAGATCTGACCATCCATTAAATTTCTGGCTTTTAAATAATTAATTAAATAACAAGTCTAGCATGAAACCATATCCCACCAAATAATTAATTAAATAACAAGTCTAGCATAAAAATACTCCACTTTTACCTCCAATATTTTAATACTATTTGTGTTGAAAGTAATATTTTATCCCTACATGGTGAGATATTGGTCCATACAATTTGTTGTCAATGTAAAAATTGGTAGCTAAATATTTTCTAGCTTAGCGAAGTAACACACGTGTGAGTAGGTGTGATGAGTGGGGATAGAAGTTAAACTTTCATTCTATTCTAAAATAGTTTTAAAAAAGTTAGATGCATAATTTAGTTATTTTTTGGTCCCAAAAAAGTAGATGTACCAATTTAGTCCTTTTTTTTTTTTTTTGGCAATTTGGTACATATAATTCTTTTGGGACCAAAACAGAACAAATTGCAAAAGAAATTAAATTGAATTGGTACAGTTAACTTTTTGAAAAACATAACAAATCGCAAAAATGAGACTGATCGAATTGATACATTTATAACTTTTTTGGGACTATTTCAAAAATTGTAAAAAAACTATGGGACTAAATTGATCGACTTCTATCCTAATAATATCTAATATTATGCAGTCATGAAAACAACTAATATTATTCATTGAAACATCTGTTTAAAAATTAAAATAGAAATGAGTGAATTGGATCAAAATTGTTAGATTGAATTTCGCCCCCCTAGCTAGCTTGTCCGCTATGTATGAGACAGGTGAAAGGGAGTGGTCAACACTTTGTATTTTCTCACAAACAAATAAAATAATTAATACAGTATATATATATGCACTGTTTTTAATTTCTAATGCTTCCAAAACTCTCTCCATAAATGATCCCATTGTCCTTTATTTGCACCTACCAACAACCAGCTTTATCTTTTTTACTTATAGTAATAATTAATTTTAATCTAATTATTTTTCAGGGGGGTATCTGGAAAAAGTTGTGTTTTTAGCTAGCCCTTTGAACTACTCTTTATATATAGCTGCACCTCTAATATTTCATCTTCAAACACTTGTTCATAAACACATAAGTTATATTTCTTCCCAAATATTAATTCTTTAACAAAAATGGAATTGTTGGAGCAGCTTTGTTACATTCCTTGCAACTTCTGTGGAATCATGCTTGCGGTACGCACAAAATCCTAATTATTTTTTTTGATAAAAAAAAAAAAAAAAAAGGAATTTTTTGATTAATACAGTTGACAAAATTAAACCCTAATTAATTGCTTATTGTGTTGATGGTTTCTTTTTCCTCGATCATGCATGTGTTTTGTTTTAAAGAAAAAGATGAGAATTTGTGTGTCGTATGATGAATATTAAAGCTGACTACTTTTGGTTGGTTCAGAAATCAGCAGGGTTTTTGTTGCTCTTGTGCTGCACCAAATTAACACTATTAATTTTCCTTAATTTTACTCATCTAAAGAGTACGTACTCATGTCTACATCATTCAACACTTGACTTTTTTTAATTTACACTTTCCTTTTTTTGTTTTTGTTTTTGACAAGCTAGCTAGCCCAATTCATGTTAATTAGTTTAATTTATTCTCAAAAAGCTCTTCTTCTGTGTGTCTCTCTCTCTAGCTATGTGGTGTTGTTGTAGATCTCAAAAGTGGGGTTTTGTAATTCGATTCATCGAAATTTCATCTTTTCGATCTCCTAGCCTTCATCCTTTTCTTATTCTGCAGGTAATTACTATCAATCTGATTCTGTTGTGAAATAATTCTACTATATAAGTACTCACTTAAATTTCATCTTTTCTGGTTCTTTTCCTTATAATTGGTGTTCCACTTTAATTTAATTAGGGGTTTTACTCATTATATTAAAAAAAAAAAACATTCCATATATACGTTATTATTATAAATAATTTAGTAACTAGAAATGAAAATGAAAAATAATATTGCTGCAGGTGAGTGTTCCATGCAACAGGCTGTTTGATGTAGTGACAGTTCGATGTGGTCACTGTTGTAATCTTTGGACAGTCAACATGCCTGCCTTCCAATCTCTTCACCCACCTCCTGCTGCCCTTCAGGTTTCTCTCTCTCTCCTCTCTCTCTCTCTCTCACTAAAAAAACATCTCAGCTCGATTTATGGGAGATTGTAGCTAGGCTTCTGAAATCTAGGGTTTACTTCTTTTAAGGGGAATCTATATATATATGGAGTATATATTGTGTAAAATTGAGTATATATATTAATGTAAGGGTAAGTTTATAAATAATTTTTCATTTTAACTGTGTGAAAGTTATTAATGTGGAACATATATCCCGACAAAAAAAAAAATGAAAGTAATTGCAGGCCGGACGAATGAAGTATATAATTTTTTTTTGAATTCTCGGGTATCGACTAATCTCGGGAGACTAATCCCACCGCCCACTTGCGGGATTCCCGTTTACCAGAGCTTTGCGCTCTGTATGGACATAGCTCCATAAAAATTGTTTGCACCTACAAGTGTATAATCAATTACTCTCTCTATCCGTCTATAATTTTTCTATTTTGATACGTTCGACCATAAACTTCCAATACCAATTTCTCTCTATCTCTCTTATAAATAGTCGATCGGAGGGAGTATATTATTTTGTTGATGTGTTTTTTTGTTTATAAATAGTCGGAGGGATTGTGATCTACTCATGGACAAAAATATCCGGAAATTTATCCTCGATATATCCATTTTTCGCGGTCATCGATATCGATATTGGGAAGAAACGATATTTCCACGATATTTGTAAAAAAAATCAAAAATATCGATATACAAAAACAATATTCGATATTTTCAAAAACAATATCAAGACTAATATCGGTAAAATATCAAAAGAATATCGAAAAATATAAAAAAAAAAACTTAGAAATGTCGATAAATTAAAAAAAATATCATATGAAATAATAATAAGTCGTATGCTACTCCATTTTATATAAATTTATCATATATATAGATGTAAATGGATTTAAATTGTTTTTTTGAATTTATGTATTAAAAGTTAATTATTAAATTTCTACAATTTTTAAAATTAACGATATTTCAAAAAAATTAAGGTTTCGATATTACCATTTATACCAATATTTTTTTACCTTGGATCTACTTCAGTGGAAACATGATTATCTTTTTATAGTACGGAGTATTATATTTATGTACTCCCTCCGTCCCGGACGAATTTGCACCCTTTGACCGGCACACATTTTAAGAAATGTGTAAGAAAAGGTGTAATGATTGATGTTTTGAGGGGTAGTTTTGTAAACTTTTATGAATAAAGTAAAGTAAAAAGTAGATTGAGTGTGGAAAAGTAATGGCATATGGGTAAATATGAGTATATTTCAAGGGTGGAGGTTGTGAAGATATTTCCTTTTATGGAGTGTGCAAATTGGTATGGGACATCCATATATGAAAAGTGTGCAAATTCCTGTGGAACGGAGGGAGTAGTTTATAAATCTTGCTGTTTTGTGCAGCTGCAAGGGTCAATCGAGCAGCCATTTTTCTTAACTGATTCAGTCACTTCAATGTCGTTATGTTTATTCTCTTCCTTTTTTCCAGAAAACATCTTTTCAACAATAATATCTCATTTTTATTTCTTTAATTAATTTGTGAAATATTTGAGGAGATGTTCAAGTATTTAATTTTCCTGGTTTTGGTTATTATTATAATATTGGGCTTAATTGTAAATTAAATTAATTACTATTTTACTTATTAATTTACAATTTAATTTAATTTTTCAGATATTTATAAATAAATTATCAATTTTAAATATTGTTCCAATTTAAATTTCTTGACAGTCTTTTCTATGCCAACGTTTTGAAATTAGATCAAATTTAAAAAATAATTTTGTTTCATTAAGAATGTGTCACAATGTGACACGTTAGATTTGATCGGGCCAAAACAAGTTTACGAGGAAGACTAATTTACAATAATATATAAAGTTACCAATTTATTTACAATTATTTAAAAGTTTAGATTGGATTACAAAAACAAGCGGTGCCTCTTATTATTATTATTAGTTATGAATATATATTAATATTATGATTAACAATATATATATAATTCAGGCTCCAAGCTATACTTCAAATGAATACAGAGTTGACATAGGCTCTACTTCCAGATGGATGCAGGCGCCATCCCTCATAAACAAACCAGAGAGAATCGTGAATCGTAGTAAGATTTTTAATTTTAATTTCAATATTATTCCCCGGCCTGAATTACTTTTTAAAATTTTTCATTTCATTATCTTTAATCTAACTCAATCTTCATAAAATTTATTGAATTTGATTAAAATAATTTAATTTGTGCATGACGACAGCCCCGGAGAAGCGACAACGCGTCCCATCCGCATACAATCAGTTCATGAGGTTTGAAAGCTCATTCATTTCAAGAAAATTGATCTTTAATAACAGAAATGATAGCTTCTATAGCTAAATATTAAAGAAATAATGACGTGAACCATCATTAAAAGTCAATTTTCTGTCATTAAAAACTCAATTTTATTGTAGTGATTCTCTAGTGTGAATTATTGCATATTAATTTTTTTTTAAAGAAATCAATTAATTATGAATGTGAATTAATTTATATTTCAGAGACGAGATTCAAAGAATCAAGGCGAATAATCCAGAGATCAGCCACAGGGAAGCTTTTAGTACTGCTGCCAAAAATGTAAGTAGGCATGCCAACTAAAATAGATACATAAAAGAACTGCAAAAAGAGAAAATAATTGTACATTTTTATGACTTTTTTTTAGGAATTATTGGTACAATTTAATTATTTTGTGGGTAATAACCTGTGGATTTTAATTTGTTTAATTTACTTATACAGTGGGCACACTTTCCTCATATCCATTTTGGACTTATGCTTGAGAGCAATAACCAAGCTAAACCTAATGAGGTAATTAAATTTAAATTAACGTATTCATATAAATGAGATATTTTGTATGAGACTGTCTCATCGTGTATGTTTTACAAATGTTGTGTGCTTAAATCAAGTGTATATATGATCAACATATAATTAAACATGATGCACAAGTCTAATTTTATGTTCCTCATTTAAGAATAGGTCACAGTTTAAATAATTCACAAATAGTATATTTTGTATGAACCATACCCTTATTAACAAAACACGGGCGCATGACAAATATTAGTTAAAAGAGTGTAGTTATTGACACCCAAATATTTTAATTCGTAGGCTCCAAAATTGGACACTAGAAAGGAATCAATTATTTGTTTTATTTAGTTAGTTAGTACTAGATAAATGAATTATTATCATGAAATTTAAGACAATAATTCAATAGCTGTTCAATCTTTCATTAATTTACATGTGTGAAAATAAATTCAAAACCTAGCTATATAATTCATGAAGGTAGCTATAATTGGATTTAATAAAAAAATGAAATGTCTCTGAATTTAATTTTGTTTGTATGTTAAACATTTAATTTATATATGGCAGGGGTGTGAGAAGCAACAAATGAGAAGGCCGGGCTGCAATTAATTCTGAACAAATATAAATGATCATATATACCTGATGAAAAAATCATGATCAAGAAAATCAAGGCAGCAGGCTCTATCTACTTGATATTTCATTACATTAATACTATATTATATTATAATATTGTTTTTATTTGACTTGCATTTATACTTTGACGACATATATGTCAGTATGTATGGCTACTTCAATTGATTGTCGACTTTCATTTTCAGTTTTATTTACCAATGATGTTTCCTGTTCAATTTCTCTATATCATTATTATTATTGCGTTAATTACTTGCACATTCCATTTCTTCAATTTGAACTCAATGAGCTATTCTCCACCGTTTTTAATAGATGATGTTTTCGTGAAATTTGTTGAAATTAAGGGAGGGTATGTATGGACAAGTATACTCTTAAATAATAAAAGAAGTCTTTAATGTATATTTTTCATAGTTAATAAAAGTAAATTATAAATTAATTAGTAGATTTTCTAAAATTAGAAAGAGACACAATTGAAGCAAACAATGTAAAAATTTAAAAAATAATCTAATTGTGTATAAGGGAAAAGGAAAAAATGTTAAAACATCTTATATATATGGAGGCCTTGGAGGGAGTATATATTTAGGGGAAATGCCATTTTATGATACTCCCTCCGTTTCAAAGTTGAAGCCACAAACCAATTTGACACGGGTTTTAATAAATGAGTTGTTTATTAGTATTGTGTAAGATAAAGTGAGGGTAGTAAAGACTTTTCAACTTTATAAATAGTAATAAAGTTACTTTTTAGTGTAATAAAGTAGTGACATTTGTTGTAATATTATGATGTTTTAAGGAAATTGTTTAAAAGTGTTTTTGCTATTTTAGGTAATGTGGCTTCAAGTATGGGACGCCCAAAATAGTAAAATGTGACTTCAAGTATGGAACGGAGGAGGGAGTACTATATATGAAAATAGTTTAAAAATATTTTGTCGGTACGTACAGTGAAGACGGTAGTTTTAGGGTAATAGGAATTTAATTTGTCGGATAAGGCTAGGAGTAATTTATTGCCTTGAAGATTCAAAGTATGTGTCTAGGATTAAGGGTCTTTTGTGACACAAATTTATATATAAGACTTATATATAAGACGATTTAATATTTAGGTCATGCATTGTATTTAAATGCTTTAAAATATGATTCATTAAGACCCGAAAAGTCTATAAATTATACTCCCATTTTTATTCATCATCATTCTAAGTTGATGCGCACATATTAAATAATTATTAATGAGTTTAAGAGTAAATTGAAAAGAAACACATTTAATTGACATTGAAAAATTCAGAACGATATTTAAATTGAAAATAAAATAAAAAGTTAAAACGACGTTTAAATTAAATAGAAGGGAGTATGGTATATTGGGATTTGTTGGGATATGAATCTTAAAACAAGTTCTATTTGATGATGAGATTAATTTTGATAAGCCAAAAAGAGAACTTGAATATATTCTAAGTGTTGACTGATCTGTTATGGAAGTCGTCTTGTATGAGACAAGATCAAATGAGATGAAGTAATATGAAATATGACTAAGTATGAAAAGACAAGATTACTTTATATAAGATTTTATATGATAAGCTTTAATTGTTGTATAGAAGCTTATGTTTATATTTTGTTGTAAATGTAATACTCCCTCCGTCCCATACTTGAAGGCTCAAACCAATTGGGCACGGGTTTTAATAAATGAATTGCTTATTAATATTGTGTAAGATAAAGTGGGGGTAGTAAAGACTTTTCAACTTTATAAATAGTAATCAAGTTACTTTTTAGTGTAATAAAGTAGTGGCATTTGTTGTAATATTGTGATGTTTTAAGGGGAGTGTTTAAAAGTGTTTTTGCTATTTTAGGTAATGTGTCTTAAAGTATGGGACGCCCAAAATGGTAAACTGTGCCTTCAAGTATAGGACGGATGGAGTAGTCTTTAAGATGACTATGCTGATCTATAAAGCTTAAAATAATGTAATAAACTAGATAGCTTAGAAGATAGAATGAGCAGAGTTCTACAAGACAAGAAAACTTGACAAGACAAGTTGTGAAGAAGTCTGAAATATTCTAAGTGTTGAATATGCTAAGACAAGACAAGTCAAAGTAAAAAATTGGAGATTCGCATTCAAAATAGGAAGTCTGAAGATATGAAGTTAGTTATGTATATTAAACTAAATAACCGTTGTATTGTTGAGATACATATCAAGAAACGGTTACAAGAGTTAGTTGAAGGAAGTTATCAAGAAATGTTGTTAGATAACAAACTTATCTTTGAATAGGTAAAATCTATAAATAGTTGAAGACATTCGACATTTGAAGACTATTGAGATTACGACTACTGAATCTGCGTATACTTCAGAACGAATTGAAGCATACAAGACAAACACTCTCAGAGTTCAAACATTCAAGAAGAAAGAAGAAGCCCAGAATAGAAGAGACTGCTCAAGAAGGATTAGTTTGAAAAACAGAGAAGTTTTCGTTATTATTTTTAGTTTGTATAAGCTTGCTAGTTGCTTAGAAAATCACTAGTACAAATCGAAGATATATTTGTTGGTCTTGAAAGGAGTATGACACAAGTGTATTGGGGGGGGGGGGGAGGGGATTCACTTGTGTATGCAAATTCTTTTTCACTAAAACAAATCAGGCTATCATGAGAGTTGTATGGACAACTACTCTGAGTATGTATAACTTTGTTCAGATAATCAAACACTGAGAATTATGAAGTAATCAATTGAATAACTATTTAAGTAAGTTATATGTGCGGAATTATGGTTGACCCTTTATATTTAAACTCCTTTTAATTTTGAAAACTTTCTTAACACTTAAACAGGTTTCAGGGGACTTGTCCCAAAACTGTTTTGCACAATCTGATTTGATTAACTTTTGAAGATCAATTTGTGTGCAGTGTATGAATGTGTTACTTGTATGAAATGACTTGAAAGTAAATAACACAAGAGTTTATAGTGGTTCAGAGACTCAAGCTCTTACATCCACTTTCCCTGATTTAACAGGATAATTCTTTCACTTGGAATTAACTTGTTTTATAGTGCCAAGCTGCACTGATCAACCACACTACTCCTTAGTCCCTTGATCCCTAGGAATTCTGAGTCCTAGTACTCACTCTCAACTCTGAACTAAACTGTTCTTCTCTTGGCAGTTCTAGTTCTCACACTTCTACAACAAAATTCTTATCTTTCCTTGAAAGGTTTAAGGGTTGAGGTTAGTTCCAACTAGGGTGAGATATTCTTTACAATGAAGTTGTATAAGGATAGGATATCTCTCTAAACTTGAGCAATATACAATGAGTTTCAGCTTAGGTGTGAACTGGAAGTATTTGGAAACTAAAGAATGATGTATTCTTTGAAAGCTTAAAGGCTTGTATGCTTGTAGTTTCCTTGACTAGTTGGATGCCTTGAATGGTTTCCAAAATCCAGTATTTATTGAGCAAAGTGAGGATTTGTCCGTTGGAGAGACAACCTCAAAGTTTCTATATTTGTCTTCCTTGAACTTAGCATCTTGAGGACAGATTTCTTGAAAGTGACACGTCTTCAACTTGGGAAGTAAACGGCTTGAAGCATCTTGTCTTGACTTGTATGCACTTTTCCCAGTGTCTGACTTGAAGATTTAACAGTCAAACAATAGACATTCCTTCTGATAATTGATCCATTATTAAGGACAACTTTCCTTATCATCAGGACTGATCTGTGCTCAAGCTTATCTCATCAGCTGACTTGTCCTATCAGCAGTGTTGGCTAGCTTCATCAGTTGAGTTGGCTCCTCATCTTCACTGATCAATCTTGATATGTTTCTAAGTATACATTCTTCCATATCAGTGGAGTTGACCTCATCAGCACAGTTGTCTCTTGACTTAGACTGGATTTGAACACTTCAGGTTTAGTGTGCTGATCAACTCTGTTGAGCAACTCTTCTGGTTCAAATAGAGTTCTTCTCAGTAGGCTTGGTCCATTTGATGTGATCTTCTAACATTGGCCATTCAGAGAGAGGTTGACTCTTCTGATCCTACTATGCTGATTCAGTTAGCATAGTTGAACTCTTCTGATCTTGTGCTTTCAACATAGTTGTCTCTTCTGATTCTGAGCCTTGAGGAACTTGATTCTTGTGATTTTCTAAACTTGTGTTCCCCCTCAATTTGTGCATCTAAACATCTATAAGCTGCCTAACATGTCAGCTGTTCAACTAGCCTGATCTATATGTTCCAACATTCCTGAAATATACTTATTCAAATTTGACTTATCTTACATGGCATGTCTTAAGGGGTTTTGGTATCTTAATCAAAATCTAATTTCATTCCCAACAATTTCCCCCTTTTTGATGATGCCAAAACCTATACAATGGTGACTTGACTATACTATTACATATATTTAGTAGAGATGACTAAGTAAAATTTCATGAAAGAAGATGTTAGTACAATCACAGTTTAAGCACATATGGGTTAAGTCAGGCAAGTTGAGATAATGAGATGTTATCTCTTGAAGTAAAATGGTTAATTTTCATTGATAAACATTTGAGCATTACAAAGCATGGCGATAGTCAAATTAACCAATCAGAGCATGTAATCAGAGTAAGAATAAACATAAATATCAACAACCATAAGCAATTGGGAACAAGGAAACTTAGCACTTTCAGAGATCATCTTCAGGAGGTGGCACCATCCCATACTGTGCCCAAACCATCTTCTTCAAATCCATGATCTCTTTGTTGGTTCCCTTGGGTCCAACCTTCAGCTTTTCAATCTTCATTATGTCAATGAACTCTTGAAGGATTCTGTGCTGATCAATGTAGCCTCCATCACTGAACTTTAGGGGCATGTAGATAATAGGTCCATGAGCCTTTAAATCAACTCTTGATATATCTGCAGCATTAAAGAGTTTCTGGTAAAGTTCCCTGTGATCATACATGAATTGAGTAAAAATGCACTCATTGTCTTCATCTAGCCATTTGCATATGACATAAAAGTCATAAACAAATTCTCTCTTGGCCTCCTCTCATTCATCATTCAGTTGGATTGGGACCCATTTGTCAAGATGTGGATATTTGGTGTCCATCCTGATCAGTAGCTTTGGCTTAAGCTTAGTGTATGAAGCTCTCTTCCTCTTTGGCTTCACAAACTGTTCTCTTCTTTTGTCTCTAGCTCTGTTTGCTTCCATTAGAGCCTCCATCTTCTCTTGGGCTCTCATCATTGACAGCTTCTGCTGAGTTTCAGGGTCCTTTCCAAAACCCTCTTCAAACAACTTTGAAGGGTCATCTGCTAAGACTGGTGCTCTCTTCTTTTCAGGGCTCTTGGCCACTTCATCTTCAGCAGTCTTGCTCCTTTTAGGACTTGGCTCTTCATCTGTTCAGAACTCATCTGCTAAGCTCAGGCTGGTTGGGAAGTCATTGAAAGTGTCTTCTCTTCTCTTGCTTTTCAGCACCTTCTTCAACTTCCCCCTGACTTGGATGTCTTCATCTTCCTTATCCAAGCCTGCTGATTTACCACCTGGCCTCTACTGCCATCTTGCACCTTCTTCTTGAACTAAAGCTATAGAGTTCTTCATGGCTATTGCTAGCTGTTCTTCTTCATCTAGATCCTCTATGTCCAGTGTTTGTTTTCCTTTCCCTTCAACTTCAGGCAACTTGGACATGGGTTCAGCACTGTTGCCACCAATCTTCAAGTCACCTTTGACTCTTGCTCTTTCTCTTTCCCCCTTTTTGGCAACATCAAAACATTGGGGCTTGAGATCACTCATTGTTGTAGCCATTAGTGCTTGTGCCTGATTCAGGGACTTGATCTATTCCAAGAGGTAGACATTCTGATCATGAATGTTCTGCATTTTGTCATTGCTCATACTAACAAAAGCAAGAATAGGTTTCATCTTCTGTTCTACAACAACCTCCATGGTTGCCTTCAAGGTTGCATTTAAATTGGCCTTTAGAAGCTCAGTGAGGTTGGCCACTGCAGCTTCAGAGATCGTGGCAAATACATCTTCAGTGAACTTGGCTGAGGCTTCTCTCACCATAGCCAACCTTAGTTCCTCAGCTCTTTTCTTCTAAAGAGCTATCTTCTTGCCCAAAACTTGCTTAACCACTAGTTTGAGAGCTGTGACATTCTTGTTGTGGTTATCCATCAGCAGCTTTTGGTCCTTCCTCACAAACTTAGTGAACTCCTCCATGTTTGCCTTGGCCTTTTGCACATCTGTAGAGATGGTTTGCAACCCAGATTCAACTCCACTAATCATTGCTTCAATTGTGGGCAACACCACATCTTCAGATCATGATAGCCTCATCTCTACTAAAGCTAGAGTCCTTCCTTGCTCATCTAGAGCCTCTGAAGTGTGAGCATGGGCCTTTCCCGCTTGTTGGGCCAAAGTGTCCAACTTTGCTGATTGAACCTCCAATGCAGCATTGACAATGTTGAATGTTGATAAATCATTATCAGCTTGGACAGGAGCATCTGTGAACTCATCTGCAGTAAAAAAATTGATCAAGTGTAATACCTGCAGTGTCTACAAAGAAAAACTTATTAGAGAAATCACCCTCAACTCCCTCAAAGTCTTTTTCACAAAGCTCTAAATCATTAACAGTTTTCTCCTCATTTTCAACTAATTTCTTTTCACCATCTTCATAGATAATCTCACAATCATGAAGATTAGGCCTCCTTTCACCAAGGGATTCTTGAAGTTCAGATTTGACTTCAAGAATATCCTGACCCTCCTCACTTATACCTTCCACACCCTCTTTGTTTGGTGCACTCACAACCTTAGTAATTTCTACCCCACTTCCACTATCATCTCCCTCTGGTTTTTTTTAGTACAAATATCCTTTTCAACTCCACTAGATCCTAAACCTGACTTCTCTACATTCTTACAAAGATCCATAGAGAGCAGTTGTTGGGAGATCACAGTTGTTGGGATATAAATTCACCCTAAGCCCCACTTGATGTTAGAATAGTTTTGATGGCCAAAACACTTAGAGTTTATAAATGTAATAGGATCAGCTGACTTTGTATAGAACAGCTTAGACTAGTCTTGTGTGATCAACTGTGTAGATATCAGCTGATCAGCACAGTCCCGGCTTACATGCGCTCCCTCAAGATGAGAAGAGTAGAAGACATGAAGACTAGGAGATCCTTGAAGACCAGTTAAGTAAGGTGCTTGTATACCTACTTAACTGATGGAGTCCCAGATTGAAGATGGCCTAAAGCAGGACAAAGAATTGCCAGATCAGAAGAGTTTTACTCTGCTGATATCAAAAGACAGAAGACGCAAGGCCAGAAGAGTAGTCAGAAGACTAGAAGTACAGATCAGAAGACTATGTGTTCTTCCAGGACTCGGCTGATTCCAAAGTCATCTTACAGTTTAAACAAAGACCTACCTTATTTAGAAGATTGACATGATCCCAGGATTGAAGCAATCAAGCGACTGGAATCAAGGAATCAAGCCATTATGGAAAGATTGCCCCAACGGCTAGTCAACTCCAACGGCTAGTTGCAAGCAATCACCACTATAAATACAAGAGGATGAGAAATCACAAGTACGAAGTCACAACAAGAGAATTCAACAAAGCCTAGCAAACAATCAAGCTAAAGTCATATTGTCCCAAGAATTCTCAAAGAGCCAGAATCCATTAGATTATCCATAGCTCTTAAGTGATTTCTATCCAACCCATAAGAACCTGAAACCTGTTCATATTGTATATCATTTGTTTTAGGCAAAGTGGTTAAGCAAATTATAAGCTTGAACCATTAGTTGGATACACTTCAAAAACCCCAAACCCTCTCCGAAAGGTTAAAGTTTTTGAAACCCTCAAAGTGCAAGTGCTTACAATCACTTGTGGAGACCGTAGCTGTTAGGACGGCTCAGATCTCAAAGTCCTATCCTTGGGACTATAAAGGTCAAGACCCTTGTAATTTGCGGTAAATTAAAGGGATTAAATATCACGTTAGGACGTGAGAGTGGACGTAGGATCGTATATCCAAACCACTATAAACCTGGTGTTATTTACTTATTGCACTTTACATTCTGTCATTTCATTAACTATTATATAGTGCATACTGTGATTTCAATATTCTTCAAAACAAGGCCACATCTTTCAAACCAGCATCAGCTGAGTACTTTCATTAAAGAAAACAAGTTAAACACTTTCTCAAGAAATAAAAGAACGAGTCTAAACAAGGCCTACCATAATTCCGCATATAACCTCCTCTATCAGATCACTATAGTCATCTGGACCAGCAGACTTGTAGTGCAGTTGACATAGCAATCAGAAGAGGTTCCCAACTCTCTTGAAAAAGTTTTAAAGTCTATTCACCCCTCCCCTCTAGACTTTAATCCCATTCACTACTCGTTCAGGGACCAACAAGTGGTATCAGAGCAGTGGTTCTAACGGACTACTGTCTCTAGATTATCAGAAGACTTGAGGGAGTCTCTCTGTAGTCCTCTTGAACAGATCTTTTTTTCTTTTAAAAAACTTGTTTTCAAAAACTCATACAGCATGAGTGCTAATATGCGTAAGTTGCCTAAGTTTTCAGTGGAGGATTATGATTACTGGAAGATCAGGATGAGGAAGAATCTCACATCAGTCCACTACAAGATGTGGTCAGTAATCACCGAAGGCCCAATCACCATCATGGCAGTCAACACTGCAAATGGTGATCCAGAAGTTCCAGTTGGAGAACTAGCCCCCAAGCCGATGAAGGATCTCACACCAGAAGAGATGAAGCAGTCAAATCTTGACAGCATTGCTCAAGATTACATCATGCAAACTCTTCCAAATGAGTACATTGCAAAGGTAATCAATTGTGAAACAGCTAAGGAAATGTGGGATGCTCTAGCACTCCTCTGTGAAGGAACCGAGCTGATTAAGGAGACCAAGTTGACAACAGCAGTCAAGAAGTTTGAACATTTCAAAATGCAACCAGAAGAGTCTATTGATCAACTAGACAATAGATTTACCAAGATCATCAATGAGATAGAATCTCTGGGCAAGAAATATACAAATAGAGAGAAAAATCTAAAGATATTAGACTCTCTAACCAAGAAATGGAGACTCAAGAAGACCATCATCAAAGATACTCAAGATATCAAGGAGTGGTCTGCACAGACTCTATTTCAGAATCTAAAAGCCCATGAATATGATCTTGAAAGAGAAGAAAACTCAGAAAATGATGAACCTATTGCTACTCCATCTACATCCAAGACTGTAGCTTTCAAGGCAACAAATACAAAAGCTGCAAGCACCTCATCTGGCAAGACCTCTCTGAAAACAGAAGACTGTGAAGGTTCAGACATGAGTCTGAAGGAACAAATGGCTCTTATGATCAAGAGATTCGAAAGGATGAACACTCTCAACAGCAAATATAGAAAGTTCTATAGAAACTACAAAGATAGAAGAGCAAGTTCACCCTCCAGAGGTTCCAGAGAAAGAACACCAGAAAGACATCCTAGAAAGGATGTGGAGTCATCTGACAGCAGAGGCTCCAGAAAAAGAGATGCCACACCTCCAAGGAAAGGCAATTCAAATCAAAAGCCTGGAGCATGCTTCAATTGTCGTAAACCAGGACACTATGTCTATGAATGCCCTGAGCTGGATGACAAAGAAGAAAGAAGGCCAAGGAGAGACAGAAGAAATTCAGATAAGCAAGCAATGTTGACTGAAGAATCTGAATATCAAAGTGATGAACTTCCTACTTCACCAGACTGTCAAATCTACTCAGATGATTCAGACGATCTAGCTATGATGGCCATAGGAGAAAATGAGGTAAATTCCTACACTACTACTTTCCATTCACCTATTTTCTCACAAACAGATGACATAAACTCATCTGAAGGCGAATCAGAAGACACCTATTATCAATCGTTAAGAAAGGTAAAAGGTGATCTGGATATTGCCACTAGAGCCTTTATAGAAGTGGAAGAGGAGAATAAGGATTTAAGGAAAGAAATTGCTAGGTTGAAAAAGGTTAAGTTTGATAACACCCCTGAGTTAGTCACCATGAATGAAAGGCTGACCAAAGAAGTGGAACTTCTTAAGGAA
Organism: Galeopsis tetrahit; assembly: GCA_963675135.1. Taxonomy (NCBI): domain Eukaryota; kingdom Viridiplantae; phylum Streptophyta; class Magnoliopsida; order Lamiales; family Lamiaceae; genus Galeopsis; species Galeopsis tetrahit. The sequence continues at coordinate 35,989,400 of OY776127.1, forward strand.
GAAAATACCACAATAACTCAGTTGTATGAGGGGATGTTAGAAACTCAAGCTTTAGAAACCAAGGAATTTCGTATACTACAATCTAAGTTCGATGACCTCTTCCAAGCACGTAAGCTCTTAGAAAAGGAGAAGGAATGCCTAAATCAAAAGATATCAGAGTTCAATAAAGCTTCGACTACGATTGAAAGTATCTCTGAATATTATAGATCAAATGGCAATAAGATGGGTTTAGGCTATGAACTTAATCCATCAACATCCTCTCCAGCTGGGGGTAGTACACCTAACAAGTGCACTACTCAGACACATGAACAGGGTGAGTGTTCTAAACACAATGAACTCAATATGAATCAAAAGGCATCTGTACCAACTAAGGCTAACTATTCCAACACCAAAAATGGTAAAAGAAAAGTTAACCCCAAACCTATACAGAGGAACAGCAAACAGCCTAGACCATCTCGTCTGAGACAGTCTCAGCTGTATGCTGCTCCAGCCAAGAAGAAGAAATCTTCTTCAAACAAATTTGTTCTCTTTGCACCCCTATCTCTTTTGATATTGTGAGAACAGAAGAGTATGGTCCATATAATCGTGTGCATCGACCAGCTAATGCACCCAGGCCGAATGTAACTAGTCAAAAGATATTGTATGTTCACTCCTATAAAGGAAAACCATTTGACTATTACTTAGCTGACACAAACAACAAATCAGATCAGTCCAAGGTGTTAACTGGTAAGATTTGGTTCTGTGATGCCCGAGGGAAACAACTCAAGTGCTCAAGGTTGTTCAAACGACCAATGTATATGTGGGTTCCCAAGGGTAGTACTAACACCCAAGGACCCAAAACAAAATGGGTACCTAAGACTTAACCTTTCTTGCAGGAAATGAGGGACCTATAAAGAAAAGGAGGTCTAGCAGGAGAGATATGGTACATAGATAGTGGATGCTCAACCCATATGACTGGAACCAAAGACCTGCTGACCAACTACACAGAAAAGAAAGGTCCAAAAGTCTTCTTTGGTGATAACGCGCACGGTAACACAAAAGGATATGGCACCCTTAGAAATGGTGACATTGAGGTACATGATGTATCATATGTAGAAGGTCTTAAGTTTAATTTATTATCTGTTTCTCATTTTTGTGACACTGGTTATTCAGTTAAATTCTCTAAAGATGAATGTCTCATAAGTGATAAAAGAACAAAACAAAACCTTCTAACAGGATCTAGAAAGGGAAGTATGTATCTTGCAAATTGGAACAGCTGTCCTAAGGATACATGTCTGCTTGTGAAAAGCCCTAAAGATGTCAGCTGGCTATGGCACAAACGTCTTAGTCATCTGAACTTTAAGACTCTGAACAAGTTAGCAAGGGAATCCTTAGTTGATGGCCTGCCTAATGAACTCTACTGTAAAGATCAGGTCTGTGATGCATGTCAACAAGGAAAGCAAACAAAGGTCTCCTTCAAGACCAAGAAGACAGCATCAACCAACAGAGTTCTTGAACTGTTACACATGGATCTCTTTGGACCAATCACTCCAACCACCCTAACAGGAAGAAAATACACTCTTATTGTTGTAGATGACTACTCCAAGTTTACTTGGGTTATCTTCTTATACAAGAAGAGTGAAACTCAGCAGAAGCTTCCTGAACTGTTAAAGAGGATCCAAGTAGAGAAAGGAGAGCCTATTGTGAAAATTAGAAGTGACAAAGGCACTGAATTTATTAACTCCTATATTATTGCATATTGTACTTCTAATGGTATTCAGCATGAGACAAGTGCAGCAAGAACACCACAACAAAATGGTGTAGCTGAAAGAAGAGTCAGAACACTCAAAGAAGCTGCAAGAACACTCCTTGCTCAATTCTCTACTCCTAAGAAGCTTTGGGCAGAAGCTATCAACACAGCTTGTCACACTCAAAACAGGTCAGGTATTCACAAAATCCATGAGAAAACCCCATATGAACTGTGGAAAGGAAGAAAACCTAGAGTATCTTACTTTCATATATTTGGTTGTAAGTGTTTCATTCACAACAATGGGAAAAGTAAGTTGAATGCTTTTGATGCCAAAGCAGATGAGGGGATATTCTTGGGATACTCCTCAACTAGCAAAGCATTTAGGGTATTCAACAAACGTACCCTTCTTGTGGAAGAAACACCACATGTTGTTTTTGATGAATCTTGTGAAAAGAGTGCAGTAGAAACAACCTCAGCTGCAGAACAGATGAAGAAACTAGTGATCAAGAAGAGGTCTGATGAGTTTATTGAAGTCAATGAACCATTCCCTGAAGAACCAGAGGAAGATAAACCACACAGACCAGTCACTAGATCTCAAACTCAAGCTGAACAAGTTATCCACAATCAGGATGCAACAATCCCAAATGCAAGGGGGAATGATCTCTTTGACACTCAAGATACAGATGATGATCGACCAAATCAAGTCAACCCTCCTGATGGCAATAGAACGGATGAAAATCCAAGTTCATCTAATGCAGATACTCCTGTAAGACATACATGGAGGAACAATCATCCATCAAACCTCATATTAGGAGGAGCAGAATCAGGTGTCAAGACAAGAAGACAACTGAATCAGAATTCTCAATCATCTATGTTCTGCTGGTGTGCTTTCCTCTCCAACATTGAACCAGCTGACATAGAAGAAGCAATGACTGATAGCGATTGGATCACTGCTATGCAAGAGGAACTAAACCAATTCGAAAGAAATGAAGTTTGGGAATTGGTAGATCGTCCTGAAAACCACAACGTAGTAGGAACAAAGTGGGTATTCAAAAATAAGAAGGACGAAAATGATGTAATAACTATAAATAAAGCAAGGCTAGTTGCAAAAGGATATTCACAATCTGAAGGAATTGACTATGATGAAACTTTTGCTCCAGTAGCCAGATTAGAAGCCATTCGACTATTTCTAGCCTATGCATCATTTATGGGCTTCAAAGTATACCAAATGGATGTCAAAAGTGCTTTTCTAAATGGTATTCTGGTAGAAGAAGTATATGTAGAGCAACCTCCAGGATTTGAAAAAGGTGATCAAGTATATCGACTGAAGAAGGCTCTCTATGGTCTAAAACAAGCCCCTAGAGCTTGGTATGACACATTGTCACAATTCCTACTTGACAATGGATATACAAAAGGCAAAGTTGATAGAACTCTCTTCAGAATACAAGAAGGAGAAGACATTCTAATGGTACAAATATATGTAGATGACATTATATTTGGATCACCCAATCAAGAGATGTGCAAGAAGTTCTCTGAACTTATGCAAGGAAAATTCGAAATGAGCATGATGGGTGAGATGAACTATTTCCTAGGACTTCAAGTCAAGCAGAGTCCAGAAGGGATCTTCATCAACCAGTCCAAGTATACCAAGAGTCTACTAGAAAGATTCAAAGCTCTACAAAGCAAAACTGCAAGGATTCCTATGATGACATCCTTCAAAATGGAACCAGATGAGTCCGGAAAGGCAGTTGATCAAGCTGAATATAGAGCACTGATTGGATCTCTACTATACCTTACAGCCAGCAGACCAGACATAACATTTGCTGTAGGAGTATGTGCTAGGTTTCAAGCAAACCCAAAGCAAAGTCATCTAGAAGCAGCAAGGAAGATTCTCAAGTACCTAAAAGGAACAGTCAATATAGGAGTATGGTACCCTGCTGATGACAATCTAGAATTAAGTGACTATTCTGACTCAGACTATGGAGGATGCAGAATTGATAGGAAATCCACATCAGGAACCTGTCAATTTCTAGGCAACAAGTTGATATCATGGTTCTCTAAGAAACAAACCTCAGTTGCAACATCCACCACTGAAGCAGAATATATGGCAGCTGGAAGTTGTTGTAGTCAGCTGCTCTGGCTAGTTCAACAACTCAAGGATTACAATGTAGAGGCAAGAGAAGTCCCTATCTTTTGTGACAGCAGCAGTGCCATTGCCATCACTCAAAATCCAGTCCTCCACACAAGGTGCAAGCATGTCGACATTCGACACCATTTTATAAGAGACCACCTTGAAAAGAAGGACATCAAGATGGAGAAAATTCACACAGATATCCAAAGAGCAGACATCTTGACTAAGCCCCTAGCTGAAGAAAGATTCAAGACCCTATGCTATAGCTTAGGACTCTTGGACCCAAGCACATGAAGAGCACAAGATCAGCTGAAGACCTCAGCTGATACATTTTGCAGCAGACTAGGAGGATCAGATGAGGTGAATAGACACCCTCATCTTCAGGTAAGTTTTTCCCAATGAAGACAAATAGAGCTGAGGGAAAACATAGAGTTATCTAATCAAGGGGGAATCAAAGATACCTTAAGAATCCTTGATGAAATACTCTATAATCTGCATTGCATTATATACTTATATTCAGAAGACTTGAATAGAGTTAATTGGTAATCTATACTTAAGCAATGTATATCTATGTACAGTACTAAACTATTCTTCATAAAATACTTTATCACTATACAAGAATACAGTATATTAGTGAGTCATACTTGGTTGGATTAATACACCATCCTCACCGACTCAACAGTATACATGCACTGTACGGATTCCAAATAATTCTTATTCAAGAATCTATAAAATCTGCATTCCATAGGATAGAGTCTGAATCTCTTTAAATGTAAACCCTTAGATCAAGAATCTCATTGTTGATCTTAAGAAATTGCTTTTCAGAAACTCAGACCTATCAACTCCATAATATTTGTCATCTTATGCTCCATTACCTCATTTCTACCTCTATAAAAGGAGGAAGTCATGAGAATACCTAAGAACACAAACCACTAACTATTCTAATTGTTTCAGGTATGGAGATAATCGAGAGAAGAGATGGAATGGAGATCATCCCTCAACCAAGATATTGAGTGAAGGAGATGAAGATTTGTCCAGAAGTTGAAGATGATGCAGATCAGCATACTTGGCTTACTCAACATGAGTATGCCCATGAAAGCTAAAGAAAGAAGAGACGTTCTTGTTGAAAGCTAAAGGAGGAAGAGATGCAGAGGACAAAGTAGCAAGCAAGCAGAGCTTCTTCTCCAGGGGGAAGTTCTACATGGAGAGCTTGTTATCAAAAGCTACTGTGTCTAAACAGAACATGAAGGCTGCGTCCATGGCCCTCTCTTCGACTCCATTGAAGCACCCTTCAATCTTCCTTCCCCTTCAAAAGAAGCGAAGAAATTCAACAAGGACACATTAGATGCTACATCCCATCTGATGATGAGGAACATTCGATGGTGAGAAGCAGTTAAATCAGTGGGATTTCATCTAGGCTAGTCCCACTTGATTTAAAGAAGGAGCTGAAAGATCCATCAAACCAGGTTGGATCATCACTCACAATAAAGCTGGAAGGATCCATCCAGGTTGGATCATCACAGCAAACACCGTTTCCTCTACTCAGCTGATCAGAAGACCAACTCAGCTGACCAGAAGACTTTTCAAGGAAAATCAGCAGACATCTTGAAGAACTCAGAAGACCTCACTCTGCTGACCAAATCACTTCAATTTAGAGTATAATGACTAGTCTTGATCATGTAATTCATTCTAGATTTATTCCTGAATGTAATTAAACAAATTGGCTTATATAAGGAATGCAATTCTCTTATAGAAAACGGCCTTGATGATCAATTCTTACCATAAATTAGTCACAACGGCTATTTTTGGTAATGATGTCATTAATACTCAAGTACCATATTGCCAGCAAATCACAAATTGCCACATGGCAAAATCAGCCGGCAAATTTAAGAAATCAAAGAAGGAAATCTTGGGCTCTACTCCAAATTAAATCCAAATCTGACCGTTAGATCAAAATTTACTGGAGTATATATTCACACCCTTAAAATCTCTTCCAAACCCTGTCGCTCACATTACTCAAATACTCTCAATACTCTCTCTCGTTCTGCAAATTTCTTTCAAGCTCTCAAACCCTAACACTCAAACTCTACTATGGCAATCATTGAAATTTACGACGAGAAGACCAAGAGCACTGGCACCTTGGATGCTGCAAAGTGGTCCAAGGAAGGGAAGATTTTTACGGAGAATGCTCTGTTTTTCAAAGGCAAACACACAGATGAGAACAAGGAGATATTGCTTAGGTGTGTCAATCTTAAACTCAGAGACTTTCTGGAAGCAGCACCAACTAATGTTTATGAACAAGACGTACTGGCATTCTATGCAAACGCTGTGATGAAGGGTTCTCATGTTGAAAGTGTCATGGGTGACACAAAGTCAAGGTTATAAGGGAAATCCTTCAGGAATTGTTTGGCCTGTCAAGGGGGAAAATAAATATCTCCAACTACATCATGAATAGAGAAAAGGAGTATATGGAGATGTTTACTGGTGGAAAAATCAAGGCTATTGATGCAATTGGGCTCAAGAAATCCCAACTTGAACCTAAATTCCAAACATTGATGGATATTGCAGGAAAGATATTACTTGGTAACACATTCAGTCATGATGCTGTTACTACTTTAAAGGTTCGAGTTATGGCTGCAATCTGGGATCAGATTGATGGAGACTGGCAAGCACTATTCTTAGAAAGAATTGCCCTTGAGGCAAAGAAAGTCACTTTGGACTTACAATCGAGGGTATGGAAGGTGGCAGCTACAGTCAGCTTTGTCAACAAGCTGAGCATCATCCTTCCAGATATTCTCCCAAAGAAGTACAAGATGGGACCTCATAAGACCTTCCACATCTCCAAATATTATCTGAGAAAGAAAGCTCTTGCTGAGGCAGCAAGGTTGAAAGAAGAGAAGAGGAAGCTGTTGGCTGAAGCATCTTCCAAAGATGGTGCTGAGAAGGCAGCAAAAGAGTCTGATCATGACTCTGCTGAAGAAGAAGAGGAGCCAACCAAAGAAGAGGCTCAGAAGAAGGCTGCTGAGGATGATGATGACAATCAGACCTTAGCACAAAGACGATATCTAATCAGATCAGGGCTCATCTCCCCATCTGATTCAGATGCCACTCCCACTGCCTCTCCCTTGAAGAAGGCAGGTACCTCTAAACCCTCTCCCACTTTTACTCCTTCTAAATTGTCGAAGGGTCAGAAGAGAAAGAAGAATAATTCTTCTTTCAACAAAAAGTCCAAGAAATCGAGGCTTCCTACTCCCATGTTAATAGCCCCGATTGCATCATTCAACCCTTCTGATGATTCCAACCCATTTGATCACTCAAACACTGATATCCAAATCCCTGCTGATACTCACACAACAGAGGAACAAGCTCAACCTACTCCAACCCCTGAATCACTATTGCCTACCCCTGCTGATGTTCAAACATCAGACAACCAATCACAGATCTCTGATGATCAAACTCAGATTCCATCCAACACCCCTACTGACATTCACACAGCATATGTCCAAGATCTACAGGTTCAACCTTCTACTGATCTTCATGAAGGTACTGAACCAGACCAGCAGACTCAAAACCATGCTGATGAACAGACCACTGAAGATCAAGAACATATCACTTCCCAAATCCCTGCTGATACTCACACAGCAGAGGAAACTACCCCAAATACTCAAACTCCTACCATCATTGTTTCTTCTGTTCCAGAAGACATGGCACCAGCAGACCTGGCTCAAGCTGGTCCCTCTCGACCTCAGTACGGAATGGTACATTATCCTATGTGCACAAGGGAGAAGATAATGAGGATGAAGATAGCAAACCTGCTCAAGTCTACTATTCCTGGTATTGATGAGGAATCAGTTCAGTTTGAACAAGTTCTCAGAGTCTGCACCTGGATTGAACTCAGGAGAGATGATGTGGATGACCTTATTGAGGTCATGGAAGGAATGGGAGGAAAAGCTAATTTCCTCGACTGGGAAATGTAGCAAAAAGAAGTTGCTCAAGTTAAATCTTTTGCTCAGCTGCTGCCCAAAGAAGCCTTTACAGCAGTATGCCACAGGATTCTAGGAATTCCAACTAATGATGCCTCTATCCCAGAAGGCATATCAGGTCAGCAGACAGCTGACACAGCAAAAGTGAATGACTCAGCTGCGTCCGTTCCTGCGGAAGACTCAGCTGAACCAGCTGACAGAACTGAGATTGAAAGAGAAGTAATCACTATTCCTGATCACTTCATGCCTAAGGATACTCTAACTCACTTCATTGATAAAGGAGACACTATCATGTCCCACCTGGTTAAGGCCACTACCTCATTTCTCAATGAAGAGTACCTTTCAGCTGAAGAAAGAGGCAAAGCCCTGATTGTTCATCCAAAGCCTCAAGGTACTGCCTCAACTTATACTTCAACAGCTGACTATACAACAGACATATGCTCACAGGTCAAGGCTGCAATAGACCTACATTTTGAGAAAGGTTTAGGCCTACAGCTTGGAAGATATGTTGAAAAGGCTGTTAAGGAGCAGAGAACTTGTCTTCATGACCAGATCATTGACATTGAAGACAAGTTTGGAGAATCACTTCACAATCTGATAAGTGAGTATATGACCAGCATTCTAAAGAAGGCAGGTGACACTTCCACCAGGTTTGCTGATCTCTACACTAATGAGGTCAACCGCATGGAAAACACCTACAAGAAAAGAATTGAAGATGCTGAAGCAAGAGCTACTGAAGGTCGAGCTCTTCTCCAATCAGCTACAGCAGAGAATGAGAAACTTCAGACTCAGCTGAAGGAGACAGCAACCAAATTGGAAGCACTTACAGCTAGACTTGAAACTGCCTCCTCCTCCAACTCTCATGCTCAGATTCTAGACCATAGCATCACTCATCTGACCCATATTGGCAAAGTCAATGCCATGGCTCTTCAACAAACTCTGAAAGTGGAGATTCTGAATGCCATGAAACCTTTTGCGGCTGCACTTGCTGAAGCCAAAAAGGGGGAAGATGTATTGATAAAGGCTCTAGAGAAGGCTACTGCACAGCAAGCTGTGATGGTAGTATCTCAAGATGAGCTGAATGAAACCTTGGGTGGTCTATCAAGCAAAATCAAGAGCAGGCAAGGCAAAGGCAAAGAAATTGCTCAAGAAGACATCCAAGCTCCCACTCAAGCTCCTGCCAAAAGTCTGCAGATCACTGCCTCTATAGATCAAGTTCCTGAGAAGAGGATGACAAGGAAAAGGAAGGCAGATGAGCAGGCAGATGACCAAGCTCAGAAGTCAAGCAAGAAGTCAACTCCAGCAGAGCCTACTGCAGAAGAGAAAGAGGCTTTAGAGTTGAAGAAAAGAAAAGAGCTTGAAGCTCAAGAGCTTAAGCAAAAGAAGCTAAAAGATGCGAAAGCAGTCAAAGCCAAATTTGACAGGAAGATAGCCAAACTCAGGAAAGCTCTCAAGGACAAAGCATTGAAAGAAAATGCTCTGGCACAGAAAGATAAAGTCCCGGTGTTTGATAGCAACTATGTGGATTATTTAGCCCTTCAAGATGAGCTACCAAGGTGGTACCCTCTGAAGAAGAAGTGGCAAATTCAACACCACATTGTAAGAAAATTTGGCCCTCTCCCAACCTATGAAGATGAATTCTTCCAGTTCAATCAATTCATGAACATTGAAGATCAAGAGTTCTGGAATGAAGTAGTCAAGACAGCCAAAGAACTTGACAACTGCAGAATCCTAACCCCTGAAGAACCCAAATGGGATCCTCCCACTCTGGAATCTGGAAGAACAAACTTAATTGAAGTCAAAAGGATCCTAGAGAAGATCTATGAAGAGGAGAATGTTACAGACCTGCAGCACATGGAAGAAGTTCGAACTCGTCTGTACCTTGCTTTCCGCATCTGAAGATCAGAAGACCTGATGAAGACCACTTTCAAAGCTTTAAAGAAACTATTACTTGTAATCTGTAAAAGCTCTATATATATTCAAGTTTAGTTCTCTTTGCTTTCAAGACAAACTCTCATTGTCTTCATCAGATACTTCAGTTTTTATGAAGTTTATAAACTCCTATCTTATCTTATTAAGAGCATTTATCATATATAGTTTTGGCTTCATCAAAAATGGGGAAATTGTTGGGATATAAATTCACCATAAGCCCCACTTGATGTTAGAATAGTTTTGATGGCCAAAACACTTAGAGTTTATAAATGTAATAGGATCAGCTGACTTTGTATAGAACAACTTAGACTAGTCTTGTGTGATCAACTGTGTAGATATCAGCTGATCAGCACAGTCCCGGCTTACATGCGCTCCCTCAAGATGAGAAGAGTAGAAGACATGAAGACTAGGAGATCCTTGAAGACCAGTTAAGTAAGGTGCTTGTATACCTACTTAACTGATGGAGTCCCAGATTGAAGATGGCCTAAAGCAGGACAAAGAATTGCCAGATCAGAAGAGTTTTACTCTGCTGATATCAAAAGACAGAAGACGCAATGCCAGAAGAGTACTCAGAAGACTAGAAGTACAGATCAGAAGACTATGTGTTCTTCCAGGACTCGGCTGATTCCAAAGTCATCTTACAGTTTAAACAAAGACCTACCTTATTTAGAAGATTGACATGATCCCAGGATTGAAGCAATCAAGCGACTGGAATCAAGGAATCAAGCCATTATGGAAAGATTGCCCCAACGGCTAGTCAACTCCAACGGCTAGTTGCAAGCAATCACCACTATAAATACAAGAGGATGAGAAATCACAAGTACGAAGTCACAACAAGAGAATTCAACAAAGCCTAGCAAACAATCAAGCTAAAGTCATATTGTCCCAAGAATTCTCAAAGAGCCAGAATCCATTAGATTATCCATAGCTCTTAAGTGATTTCTATCCAACCCATAAGAACCTGAAACCTGTTCATATTGTATATCATTTGTTTTAGGTAAAGTGGTTAAGCAAATTATAAGCTTGAACCATTAGTTGGATACACTTCAAAAACCCCAAACCCTCTCCGAAAGGTTAAAGTTTTTGAAACCCTCAAAGTGCAAGTGCTTACAATCACTTGTGGAGACCGTAGCAGTTAGGACGGCTCAGATCTCAAAGTCCTATCCTTGGGACTATAAAGGTCAAGACCCTTGTAATTTGCGGTAAATTAAAGGGATTAAATATCACGTTAGGACGTGAGAGTGGACGTAGGATCGTATATCCGAACCACTATAAACCTGGTGTTATTTACTTATTGCACTTTACATTCTGTCATTTCATTAACTATTATATAGTGCATACTGTGATTTCAATATTCTTCAAAACAAGGCCACAGCTTTCAAACCAGCATCAGCTGAGTACTTTCATTAAAAAAAACAAGTTAAACACTTTCTCAAGAAACAAAAGAACGAGTCTAAACAAGGCCTACCATAATTCCGCATATAACCTCCTCTATCAGATCACTATAATCATCTGGACCAGCAAACTTGTAGTCCAGTTGACATAGCAATCAGAAGAGGTTCCCAACTTTCTTGAAAAAGTTTTAAAGTCTATTCACCCCTCCCCTCTAGACTTTAATCCCATTCACTACTCGTTCAGGGACCAACAAAAGTGCTTGGTCATACCCAGGCCACTGAGTCATCCTGAATGGTTAAAAGTTGGTCAATGTCTCTAACACTGATGAGGTTTTAACCAAACTAGCTTCACCATTGAAAGTCTCAACATCATTCAGTTGTGCCTCAGGCTCAATTGAACCATCCTGGGTTGATGCATCTTTGACTGTGTTACCAGCACTGGTCAACACCTCTGAATTATCAGAGTCCTTGTCACCTCCATAGGTTAAGTAATGTACCTCACTTTTCTGGGGACCAGGAGGGTTGGGATTGGTGTTATCATCATCATCATTATCATCATTTGAACTGCTGTCAGGATACTTGATTCCTTTGGCAATTCTCTCTCTTTCTTCAGCAATCTTTTCTTCCACCAATTTGGCAAAAACAACTTCATCAATTAGGAATACAAGCTGTTTTCCCCAATCTGCCACCAGCTAGCTCACTTGTCTTGTATAATTTGTGTAATCTCCATGATTGTCTTGTCCTTTACCTCCACCAAGGCTCTGAGATCATGGAAAATCTTTTGTAGTCGTGGGAATTTAGATAAGTTGGGATACAAGCTGTCCACATTTTCCCTAGCTACTCCTTTGAGCATACCTTCATAGGTATACTCCTCCTCATCATCAGATTGATGACTTTGGGTTATTGGAGAGTTGGTAATATGTTCACGAGAGTTGGTTTCTGGGACATTGGGCTCTGAAAGGATAAATTCAGGTGCTTTTGAGAGCAATGTTCCTGAAGGGATTTTGGATAAGGGTGTTAGTTCTAACATAACAGCCTCAAGAAATCTTGAATAAGAAAGTAAGTCTGTATCAATAGGTGATTGCAACCTAGACTCATCTACTGCTATATCAGCTAAGATGTCTATTGACCCTCTTTGAGCAGTTCCCTCTGGAGAATATCTTTTTGCAAGTTCTAAGGGAATGATGGGTTGGTTTTCAGGAGTTTTGTGGGTATTAGGAGAGTTGGGCTCAGAAGGCTGGGTTTCAGGAAGTTTGGATTCTGGAGTTCTAGAATCAGGAGAGTTGGTCTTTGATCTGGATTTTGATCCTGATCTACTTGTAGCTCGACTTTTACTTGATCACTTTCTTCAAGGTCTCCTCCTCCTTCAAACTCTGCATCTTTGCAGAAGTTTTCACCCTTCTCTTGTTTGGCCTTGAGTTGCCACTTTCCTCCTGGACAACTTCCTTGTCCCTTTTCTTAGAGGCAGATGCCTTCTTGCTCTTCTTTACTGCCATAGGGAACTTTTCCCTTAACTCTTCTGAGTTAGATGGCACATTCACACCTTCTTTAGCAACCTTCTCCAACTCTGCTGAAGTGTCTGTGTCCTCCTCAGAAATGATCTGAGTCATTCTTCTTGTCTTCACCACCCTAGCCTTTCTTCTTTGCTTCATCTTTGGTTGTTGCTCTTCTTCTTCAGCGGGTTTGGCCACCATCATCTTTCTCTTTTTAGTCTTTGTGGATAATTTCCTAAAAAGGACTTTTTGGGCTGGAAGTGCCTTGGCAAAGGTCTGCATTTGTGAATAGTGGGAAAACCTTTCTATCAGGAGACTTGCTTTCCACTACCACTTTGAAGTGAGCATTCACTTTGAATTTGGCCTTCTCCTTCATCATCTCACCCATGATGAAATCTCTCCAGTTGAACTTGATGCCTTTATCACCTGCATCAACCACAACAACCATTATTCTCAATCTTGGATGGCTTACTTGCTCTAAGCTTCCAGTGTTACTAAGAATACTCTTAGTAACCACCTCAAACAGAGTCTGAAACACTATTTTCAGGGTGTTCTTGTGTTGAGTTGATGGAAGTGGTCCTGGAGTGATTAGCCATTCATTAGCAATTTCTTGTTCAGTGCCTACTCCATAGTTCTCTGGATTCATTCCTTCTAAAGGCAATCCAAATGCATCCTCCAAGTCTTCTTCTGAGAAGATGATATTATGAGCAAATTACTCTTCTTTGCCCTCATCAACATAAGTGAGCCTGGTGTGAACTTCACCACTAGTGGCTTTGTCCTTCCATTTGAGGAATGCAAAGAATTCAGCCATGTATTGTTCAAGGCATGAACTGGGTTTGTTCTCCATGAACTTTTGAAGACCAGCCCTTCTCAACCATCTTAAACTGGAGTAACCTCAGGTTTCTCACTATCAAAAGCTATGATAGGTTCAAAGGTAAGATTATTTTTGTGGCTGAGATATGAGAAATCAATGTCAAGCTTCTCATCAGAGAAGTTGACAATTTTGTGTTGTTGAACCTTGGGTGCCATTGAAGATTGTAGGAAAGCTTGGGAGTGTTTGAGAGAATTCTGGTAAGGGTTTGCAAAATGCGTAGGAGAGAATGAAGTGAATTAGGGCTTCTTAAGACTTGTGTATATTCCAAAAGGAATGTGTCATTGAGTTGGTGAGTCTTAATGTAATTCAACGGTTAACAAAAGAGGAAATTAAAACTGGATGACCAGGATTGATTCAGGGGAGTTGGTCATCAATTGATCCAACGACTCAGATTTGAATTAAATGTAATGAAAAAGTTCTATCAAATCGTGGGATAAGAAGTTAAGGCTTTTTAAGACTTGTGGGAGTTATCAAGGTAGATTGTGGGCAAAATGGTTAATGCAAACAAGAATTAAATCTTTTGCATTAAATGCTCGAAAGAGACATATTGGGTAGAGGACAAATTAAATCTTGAAAAGGTGATGGCTTGAAGAGAAATGGGACAGCCATCGAAATAGGCAATGATTACCCAAAATAGGTGCTTATCATCCCTAGATTTTGTATGTGATAGCTATTTCAGCTTATCTGGCCCCACATGGGCAACTACCCTGACCCAAAACACCTGAAGTGGACCTAGAACAATAAATTGGTCTGCCCAACTTCTCTGAAGTTCTTTGGGTCATCTCTTCTAAAATATAGTAGACTTTGATTTTGACAGAAGTGTCTTTTGCCCAAGTCTACTGAAGAACATTTCATGTTCCCCCTTGAATATTGAACTCCATTGAGCTTAACTGTCCATGTTTCATGGATCAAGGAGTCCCAACTCTGCTGAAAGCTCCATAAACCTTGCTTCAGCTAGAGGCTTGGTTAAAATATCAGCCTTTTAGTGATCTGTGTGGATTTTCACCAGCTTGATGTCCTTCTTCTCCACATGATCCCTTATGAAGTGATTCTTGATGTCCACATGCTTGCATCTTGTGTGCAATACTGGATTCTGTGAGATTGCAATTGCACTGTTGTTGTCACAGAATATTGGCACTTCAAGAAAGTTGAAGTCTCTAAGTTGTTGTCTCAACCAAAGAATTTGAGCACAACAACTTCCAACTGCAACATATTCAGCTTCAGTGGTTGAAGTTGCCATAGTGTTTTGTTTCTTTGAGAACCAAGAGATGAGCTTGTTTCCCAAGAATTGGCATGTTCCAAAGGTGGACTTCCTATCAATTCTGCATCCTCCATAGTCAGCATCTGAGTAGCCAGTGAGCTCTATGTTGTCATCTGCTGGATACCAAAGGCCTACATTCTTAGTGACTTTGAGATATCTCAAAATCTTTTTTGCAGCTTCTAGATGACTTTTCTTAGGGTTGGCTTGAAACCTTGCACATACTCCTACTGCAAAAGTGATGTTAGGTCTACTGACTGTGAGATACAAGGGTGATCCAATTATTCCTCTATATTTAGTAGAGTTGGTAGAAACTCCACTCTCATCTGGATCCATCTTCCAGTTGGTGTTCATTGGAATTCTTACTGGTTTGCTTGTTGAACATCAAAACTTTTTGATCATATCTCTTGTATACTTTGCTTGGTTGATGAAATTTCCTTCTTTTGATTGCTTGACTTGAAGTCCCAAGAAAAAGTTCATCAGTCCCATCATTGACATCTCAAACTTGCTTTGCATGAGCTTTGAAAACTTCTCACAAAGCTTTTCATTTGGTGATCCAAATATGATGTCATCCACATATATTTGGACAAGCAAGATGTCATCTCCTTCACAAATTCTGAACAAGGTTCTGTCTACTGTCCCTTTGACAAATCCATGGTCCAACAGAAATTGTGACAAGGTGTCATACCAAGCTCTTGGAGCTTGCTTAAGTTCATAAAGGGCTTTATTGAGTCTGTACACCTTATCTCCTTCTCCAAACCCTGGGGGTTGTTCCACATAGACTTCTTCTTTGAGAACTCCATTCAGAAAAGCACTCTTGACATCAATTTGATAGACTTTGAACCTCTTGTGGGAAGCATATGCTAGAAACAACCCTATTGCTTCAAGTCTTGCCACAGGTGCAAAAGTCTCATCATAGTCTATATCTTCTGATTGACAATAACCTTTGGCCACCAATCTAGCCTTGTTTCTGACTATCACATCATTCTCATTTTTCTTGTTCTTGAACACCCACTTTGTTCCAATAACATCTTGATGTGATGGCCTGTCAATCAGTTCCCAAACATCATTTCTTGTAAACGGGTTCAGCTCTTCTTGCATGGCTGTGATCCAGTTTGCATCTTGAAGTGCTTCATCAATGTCTTGAGGTTTCTGTTCTGTTAAGAAGAAATAAAACAAAACACTTTCACCATAAAATCTCCTAGTTTTGACTCGCACTCTTGGATTAGCAAGTATCAAGTTAGTTGGATGGTCAGATAACAAGTTCCTTCTTTTCCTGATCCCTTCAGTAGAGTTGTCCTCTAATGAGGTTGAGTCACTAGGTTCATAAAATTCAGGGAAGTTTAATGAAGGATCTAATTCAGGATCAGATTCAGGAGAGTTGGCATCAATGTCAGGGACATTGATATTTTCAACATTGTTAGTTCCCCCTAGAATAGTGGATCCATTAGCTACCTCAGTAGAGACTGCTTCTTCATTGGTAGTTATTACCTGATTGTGAACTAGGATTGGATCAATCCGTTCATCATTTCCTTCAGTGGGGTTTGCTCTAGGTAGATTGCCACCAGGAGAGTTGTCCAATGTAAGATTTTTAGTAAGGTTGGGCTGGACAACTTCAGTGAATAGGGTATCTTTGTCTTTTAAGCTTAATCTGGTTGTTCTTTGTGTGATGTCATCTAGTTCCAAGGTTTTATCCCTGTTCTCAAAGGTAGCTTCATCAAACACAGCATGAGGTGCTTCTTCCACAAAAAGGGATTTACAATTGTAAACTCTGAAAACTCTACTGATTTGGGAATATCCAAGAAATATCCCCTCATCAGCTTTGCTGTCAAAAACTTTCAATTGTTCTTTCCCATTGTTGTGAATGAAACACTTACAACCAAATATGTGAAAGTAAGATATTTTAGGCAATCTTCCTTTCCAGAGTTCATATGGGGTCTTTCCTTGACATTTAGTGATCAAACATCTATTTTGAGTATAGCATGCAGTGTTTATAGCTTCAGCCCAAAATCTCTTAGGCAGATTAGAATCAGCAATTAAGGTTCTAACAGCCTCTTTAAGAGTTCTATTCCTTCTTTCAGCACCTCTGTTCTGTTGAGGTGTTCTAGCAACTGATGTTTCATGGGCTATACCATTTTCAATGCAATACTCATTTATGTAAGAATTTATGAACTCAGTGCCTTTATCAGATCTGATCTTGATGATATTAAGATTTTTCTCATTTGACAGTCTCTTCATTAATTCAGGGAGTTTGACTTGTGTTTCCTTCTTATTAAGGAGAAATACTACCCAAGTAAATCTAGAGAAGCCATCTACAACAACCAATGTATATTTTCTTCCATTTATACTATCAGGGGTAATTGGTCCAAATAAGTCCATATGTAAAAGTTCAAGTACCCTGTCAGTAGAGATGACTGGTTTGCCTTTAAATTAAGTTTTTATCTGTTTTCCTTCTTGACATGGTTTACACACATGTTCTTTAATGAAAACTTCATTAGGCAGTCCTTTTACTAATGCATTTCTTGCTAATTTGTTCATGGATTTAAAGTTCAGGTGGTTTAGTCTCTTATGCCATAACCAACTCTGCTCATTTGAGCTCTTAGCAAAGAAACATGTAGCATCAGTAGATAGGTTCTAGTCTGCAAAATATACATTTCCTTTTCATATGCTAGTCAGTAGAGTTTGCTGAGTTATCTTGTCATTGATTAAGCATTTATCACTTGAGAATTCAACATTATATCCTTTATCACAGAATTGTCTTATGCTTAGCAAATTGTACTTGAGACCAGCCACATACGATACATTAGTTACCTTAACATTACCAATATTTAAGGTACCATACCCTTTTGTAGTGGCTTGTAAGTTGTCTCCAAATGTGACATTATAAGGCCCTTCTTGTTCCATGAATTCAGTGAGGAGTGTTTTGTTTCCAGTCATGTGCCTTGAACATCCACTGTCCAAGTACCATGCTGTCTTTTTACTCAAACTCCTCATCTTCTTGTGGTCCTTTGGTACCTGCAAAGATCAAGCTTTAGGTACCCTTTGAATTTTGGGTCCTGAGAGGTTAGTTGTACCTTTAGGAACCCAAACTTGCCTAATAACCCTGATTGATTCAAGGTGGCTAAGTTGTTTTCCCATTTCATCAACATACACAGTTTTTCCCTTGAATGCCTTTGGGAAAGAATGTGTGAAAGTGTTTACCCTGTAAGTATCAGGAGAGTTGACATTTCTCCTGAACTTATGAGGCTTTTGTGCAGCTTGATGAAATCTTTGAGGATGGGCATGATGACCACTACCCTTAAGAATGTAGGGTTTTGGTTGTCTCATTTTATTGGCCCTTGAGGAGAGCTGGCCTTAAGTCTGTTCAGCTGAGGTTGCCTCATGAGAGTTGGCTTAGGCTGAACATACTTTGGACAACTTCTATGAATGTTGTTTAAATGAGTTGCCCTTCCATTGGGTCTACACTATTAAACATCATTTCTCTTGTAATCAGAGACTTTGGCCATTTCCTTAGGTATGGGCCTTGTTATCTGGATTACTTGAGTAGGCACATCAATCATTTTACCATTTCCTTTGTTCAGTGGCTTAATTAATTCATTTTCATTTTGTTGTGCCACTAATTTAAGAAAGATTCTCTTAGTGTTACTTGTTGATGCAACACTAAGACAAGGTGAAGATTCGAATGGATCATAACCAAGTCCACTCTTTTGAGCCATAGGTCTTTGGAAGATTTGAATTTCCTCTATTGCCTTAGAGGATTTATTCATTGTAGACATCTTATCTTTCAGACTCTCATCACTTAATTTAAGAACATCATATTCATGAGAGAGGTTATCAAATTTAGCTTGTAAGATCTTAAAATCAAAATCCTTTCTCTTCTGAATAAGTAATTGTTCATCCATCTGCTTTTATTGGTTAACTATCCTGAGAGAGACTTCATCAAGTTCTCTCACAATTTGTTGATACAACTCAGTAGACTTGATGTCAACTACATAATTAGTTTGAGAAAGTTTTGCAATTTAAGAATATAGAATTTCATTTTCTCTCTCATTGTTTTCATGAAGTTCTTGCAGTCTAGTGAAGTCTTCCATCAATTTTCCAAAGGATATTTTTATGTTGATATCACTAGCTTCCAGTGAGTGAATGGATGATGAACTATATGAAAAACATACCTCATCTTCTTCTATAGCCATGTTGCATATGTCATCATCATCATTGTTAGAGAACAGTCCATCATTAGAGGAGTTGAAGCTTTCATCACTTTGAGACTCATCACCAGCCACCATGGCTTTTATGTTGTTGAGTCTCCTATCTCTTTTGACTTGCCTCTCCTTCCTCTCCTTAGAGCTGAGTTCAGGGCAATCATACTGAAAGTGCCCCTTCTTTCTTGTAGTCTTCTTTCCTTCTGGATAATGAAGGTTCAGCTCTGCTGGACTTTCTCCTATCAGAGTACTTGTCCTCTGATTTTCTTTCTTCAGGCCTTTTGTCCTCAACCTTGGCTTCAGGAGAGTTGTACCTTCTCCTGACCTTGTTATCTTGGTAGAACTTTTTGTATCTACCAAATCTTGAGTTGAGTTTTTCAAATCTTCTAGCCATGAGGGCTAGCTCTTCCTTCATTTCAGTTTTAGAAACTGAATTTGATGATCTTGGAGTGGTCTGCATTTCTGGTTCAACAATTTTTGGCAATGAAGGTTCCTTAGTTGGATTTCGTCTATTGAGATCAAACTCATATGCTTTGAGTTCTGAGAAGACTTGTTGCATGGGCATGGTAGAGAGATCTCTGGTGTTATGCATCATTGCAGAATATACATCTCACTTCAAAGTGAGACTTCTTAGAATTTTGAGTGCCACCTCTCTCTTGGAGTAAACCATTGCTCAATGAGTTTATCTCATTCATTATATCTATGAATATACCAGCAAATTTGTCAATGGACTTATATGCTTCCATTGTGAATTGTTCATATTTCTGCACAACAACTTGGAGCTTATTCTCCTTGATTTTGTCAGTACCCTCACACATTTCTGCAAGAGTATCACATATTTCTTTGGCTGTTGTGCAGTGGTAGACTCTTCCCATTACAACATCTGGAATGGTTTGATAGAGAGTGTTCATGGCCAAATAATTGAGGTTGTGCCTCCTTCTCTCTTCTGTAGTGAGGTCATCTTCATCTTTAGGGATTTCTTGCCTTGGATTAGCTTTCTGAGCAGCTGTAACCTTTGGATTTGGCCGTGTAAATATGAAGGGACCCTTTGTGATGACTCTCAGCATCTCATCATGAAGACATACAAGATGAGCTCTCATCTTGGTCTTCTAGAAGTCATAGTTCTCTATTGAGAACATTGGTAGCTTATGATGAGATATATGATTGACTGGATTTGGAGCCATGTTGTTGATGGTCTCCACATCATCTCTAGGCACTGCATTGTTGTTGTTTCGAACCATATTTCCAGATATATGAGGTTAGGCACAGAGTATGAAAGTTTTTCAGAAAGATCAGTTCAGTGACCACACTAAAATTTAGTTTTGAAAAACAAAATGGATTTTCACAAGCAGTGGCCTTTCAACCCCTGCTCTAATACCACTTGTTGGTCCTGAAAGGAGTATGACACAAGTGTATGGGGGGGATGCACTTGTGTATGCAAATTCTTTTTCACTAAAACAAATCAGGCTATTAGGAGAGTTGTCTAGACAACTACTCAGAGTATGTATAACTTTGTTCAGATAATAAAACCACTAAGAACTATGAAGTAATCAATTGAATAACTATCTAAGTAAGTTATATGTGAGGAATTATGGTTGGCCCTTTATATTTAAACTCCTTTTAATTCTGAAAACTTTCTTAACACTTAAACAGGTTTTAGGGGACTTGTCCTAAAACTGTTTTGCACAATCTGTATTGATTAACTTTTGAAGATCAGTTTGTGTGCAGTGTATGAATGTGTTACTTGTATGAAATGACTTGAAAGTAAATAACACAAGAGTTTATAGTGGTTCAGAGACTCAAGCTCTTATATCCACTTTCCCTGATTTAACAGGATAATTCTTTCACTTGGAATTAACTTGTTTTATAGTGCCAAGGTGCACTGATCAACCACATTACTCCTTAGTGCCTTGATCCCTAGGA
The DNA here is from genome assembly GCA_963675135.1 of Galeopsis tetrahit. Classification (NCBI taxonomy): domain Eukaryota; kingdom Viridiplantae; phylum Streptophyta; class Magnoliopsida; order Lamiales; family Lamiaceae; genus Galeopsis; species Galeopsis tetrahit. The sequence continues at coordinate 36,010,319 of OY776127.1, forward strand.
ATTCTGAGTCCTAATACTCACTCTCAACTCTGAACTAAACTGTTCTTCTCTTGGCAGTTCTAGTTCTCACATTTCTATAACAAAACTCTTATCTTTCCTTGAAAGGTTTAAGGGTTGAGGGTGGTTCCAACTAGGGTGAGATATCCTTTACAATGAAGAACTGTATAAGGATATGATATCTCTCTAAGCTTGAGAAATATAAAATGAGTTTCAGCTTAGGTGTGAACTGGAAGTGTTTGGAAACTAAAGAATGATGTATTCTTTGAAAGCTTAAAGGCTTGTATGCTTGTAGTTTCCTTAGTTGGATGTCTTGAATGGTTTCCAAACTCTAGTATTTATAGAGCAAAGTGAGGATTTTTCCGTTGGAGGGACAGCCTCAAATTGTCTATATTTGTCTTCCTTGAACTTAACATCTTGAGGACAGATTTCTTGAAAGTGACATGTCTTCAACTTGGGAAGTAAACGGCTTGAAGCATCTTGTCCTGACTTGTATGCACTCTTCCCAATGTCTGACTTGAAGATTCAGCAGTCAAATAATAGACATTCTTTCTGATAATTGATCCATGATTAAGGACAACTTTCCTTATCATCAGGACTGATCTGTGCTCAAGCTTATCTCATCAGCTGACTTGTCCTATCAGCAGTGTTGGCTAGCTTCATTAGTTGAGTTGACTCCTCATATTCACTGATCAATCTTGATATGTTTCTAAGTATACATTCGTCCATATTAGTGGAGTTGACCTCATCAGCACAGTTGTCTCTTGACTTAGACTGGATTTGAACACTTCAGGTTTAGTGTGCTGATCAACTCTGCTGAGCAACTCTTTTGGTTCAAATAGAGTTCTTGTTAGTAGGCTTGGTCCATTTGATGTGATCTTTTAACATTGGCCATTCAAAGAGAGGTTGAATCTTCTGATCCTACTTTGCTGATTCAGTCAGCATAGTTGAACTCTTCTAATCTTGTGCTTTCAGCATAGTTGTCTCTTCTGAATTTGAGCCTTGAGGAACTTAATTTTGTGATCTTCTAAGCTTGTGTTCCTCCTCAATTTGTGCATCTAAACATCTATAAGATGTCTAACATGTCAGCTGTTCAACTAGCCTAATCTATATGTTCCAACATTCCTGAAACATACTTATTCAAATTTGACTTATCTTACATGGCATGTCTTAAGGGGTTTTGGTATCTTAATCAAAATATCATTTTATTCCCAACAATATCTGGTGATATAATAAAAAAATATCAAAGTCTTATTTCTTGGGACTTAAAGCCACAAGATCAGTTTAATAAAATATCACAACTGGGTTTGTGAGAGTGGATGTAGACAGTTGTCGAACCACTATAAAATCTTGTGTTCATTTACTTACTGTTTATATTTGTTAATTGTTCTTATTTGATTAATTCGTATAATCAACAAGATTGTAAAATCGAAGTTGAATAGATGAGTTGATATTATTTGCAGAATAGACAAGTAAGGTTTTGCATAGTTTAGTTGAGTATAAATTGTTAAGGGCTCATAATCTGATATTCCGCACACTATAATCTCTGATATTTTAGAAAAAGTTTAAAAGTCTATTCACCCCTCTATAGACTTTAGACTAGTTCTAATATTAACACTCAACTACTTGGGACCAACAAGTGGTATCAGAGCAGTGGTTCTAACAGACTGGTGTTTCTAGATAACCAAAAGATTTTAAGGGAAAAGTCTTGTTATCCAATTGAATAGATCCTTGAACTTTACTTGATTTTCAGTCTCTGTGATATCTTTGACCAATTTGTCAACATCTGATATTATTTGTTCTTTAACCATGGAAACTAATGCTACCAAACTACCTAAGTTTTCAGTTTCTGTTGGTCCTGAAAGGAGTATATAACAAGTGTGTGGGGGGTGGGGGGAATACACTTGTATGCAATTTCTTTTTAAACTTTGATCAAACCAGTCTTCAGCAAGGTTGTCCTGGACAACTCTGCTGATATGATGAACTCTTTATAGATAGCCAAACTACTAAGTACTATTGAATACTTAGTTGAATAACTATCTAAGGGAGTTATATGTGCGGAATTAGTGGTTGGACCTTTAGTTTAAACTCCTTTTAGTTCTGAAATCACCTTAGCAAAGTATCCAGTTCAGGGAACTTGTCCAAATCTTGTTTTGCACAGTTTAGGATATGTATCTTTGAAAGTCCAATTTGTGCAGTGTTGAGTGTATGTAAATGCTTGAAAGTAAATCAACACAAGAGTTTATAGTGGTTCAGAGACTCAAGCTCCTACATCCACTTTCCCTGATTTAACAGGATAATTCCTTCACTCTTGGAATTAACTTGTTTTATAGTGCCAAGGTGCACTTGATCAACCACACCACTCCTTGGTGCCTTGATCCCTAGGATGTCTAGAGTCCTAGTACCCTCTTCTCAACTCAGAACTGAATTGTTCTTCTCTCAACAGTCAGCTCCTTCCACTTCTACTACTACAACCTTCTAACTTTCTCTCTTGAAAGGTATAAGGGTTGAAGTAAGGTTCCAACTAATGAGATATCCTTTACAATGAGGTTCAGTGTATAAGGATAGGATATCTCTCTAAGCTTTGTATGGATATACAATGGGGTCCAGCTTAGATGAAGTGTTTGAAGAGCTTGAAAGCACTTGAGCTTTTTTGGATAGTTGGATAGATAATGGATGCTTCAAATGGTCTTCACACTTCTTTATTTATAGACAAATTTGAGAATTTTCCCATTGGAGATGCAGCCTCAAATGTCTATAAATGTCTTCCTTGAAATCTTCAAACTGGAAGACAGATTCTGATAGTGACATGTCTTTAATTTGGGAAATAAACGGTTGTAACAACTTTGTCTTCATTCTGCAGCACTTTTCCCAATGTCTGACTTCAAGATTCACTTGGTCAAGCATGGACATCTCTTCTTATCAATGATCCTGAGATAAGGACAACATTCCTTATCACTTGGACAACTCTACTTATCAGTTTCAGTAGAGTTTTCTTATCAGCAGTGTTGGCTCTTTAGCTCTTCAGATGACTTGGCTCTTTCTCTTTCCATTTCTTTTTTGTGTTGTTATTTGAGCATATATGTCTTGGAAAAGTGGATTTGACCTCTTCAGCATAGTTGGCCTTGAACTTCAAAGCTTGTTTTATTTCAATTGTGTTGAGACAATATTGCTGGACAACTCTTCTGAACTTGACATTTCTTGTAGTAGACTTAATTTTCAGGATCTATTCTATTTAGTTGATCTTCAGATAGGTTGTTCCACTTTGACTTGACTTTGATCAGCATACTTGTCCTTAAGCAGACTTGGGGTCAATCCAGAAACTGAGCCTTGAGGGAACTTGAACAGAATAAACTTATAAGCATGTGTTCCCCCTCAACTAGTGCATCTATAGTTCTAAGAGCTGCCTAACATATCAGCTTCTCTACTTGTCTCAGTCTACATGTTCCAACAGTCCTGAAACATGTTCATTTGTATTGACCTATCTACTTGGCATGTCTCAGGGGGGTTTTGGTATCATAATCAAAACTCATTTTATTCCCAACAATTTCCCCCTTTTTGATGATGCCAAAACCTATACAATCTATGCAAAGGTGACTTGATTACACTTATTACATTCTACTTTAGTGAAGGTGACTGGAGTCAAGTTCCCTGAAAGAAAATGTGTTAGTGTATTTTCTGTTTTTCAGTGCATAGAGGTTGATAAGTCAGACAAGTTAGAATTCAGTAATGTTGATTCAAAATGTGTTCAACTATCATTCAAATAAGAGATCATTACAAGCATGTTGATAGTTGAGCAAACATATCAGAGCATGAACATTACATCAGAGCATAGAATAACTAAAGTACATGATCAGAGCAATACTTAACAAGATATTATATCAGAGCATTAATCTTTAAGTATCAGAGCAAAAAGTCATCAGAGCATTCTTCATATATCAGCAGTCTTGATCAATTTCAGCATAGATGACCAATTTGAACAAGTCATCAACCAAAATATTCATTTCAGCACAGAAAAGGGTCAAGAGGACTTAGCCAATTCAGAGGCAATCTTCAGGAGGTGGCACCATCCCATATTGTGCCCATACTCTCTTCTTTAATTCCATGGCCTCTTGATTTGTGCCTTTTGGTCCTAGCACCATTCTGTTTAGTTTCAGGATCTCAAAGAACTCCTGAAAGATTTTGGATTAATCAATGAAACCTTCCTTCTTGGGGGGCATGTAGATGATAGGCTTAGGGGTTGTGAGATTCAATTCTTGCAATATCAGCAGCTGCAAGCCGTTGTTGATACAATTCCCTGTAAAATTCAATCATGAACTCAGTGAAGGTGGAGTTGACATCCCTTCCATTCCACCTGTTAATGACATAGTAGTCATAGACAAATTCCCTCTTTGCATCTTCCCAAGCATCATTTAGCTGTTTTGGTACCCATTTATCCAAGTGTGGATATTTGGTGTTCATTGAGATCAGTAGCTGAGGCTTCAGTTTGTTGTAGGTTGCTCTTCTTCTTCTAGGCTTCTGAAAGTCCGCTCTTCTCTTATCTCTTGCTTTGTTAGCTTCTTCCATCAGATCCATCTTTTCTTGGGCCCTCATCATGGCCAGCTTCTGTTGTGTTTCAGGGTCTTTGCCATACCCTTCTTGAAACAACTTTGATGGATCATTTAACAGCACCGTTGTCTTCTTCTTTGGTTGGGGTCCAAAGCCTTCTTCATATAGCTCTTCAATATTCTCAACAGCTTTGGCACCTTCAGTGGACTTAGTCTCAGCAGATTTGTCCGTTTCAGAAGACTTTGCTTTCTCAGCAGTCTTGGTCACTTCAGCAGTTTTGACCTTTTCAGCAGTTTTGCTCTTCTTGGAGGTAGGCTCTTCTTCCTCAATCCTGAATTCAAGTGGCAAATCAAGACTGTTAGGAAAATCTGTAAAAGTTTCAACAGCTTTCCTTTTGTTTCCTTTTGCTTTCTTGATTTGGCCTCTTGTTTGGACTCCTTCAGTGGATTTGTCCATTCCAGAAGCTTCTCCTCCTGGCCTCTACTGTAGCCTAGCTCTCTCTTCTTGTGCTGATGCCATTGAATTCTTCATTGCTATGGCTAACTGCTCTTCTTCATCAAGATCTTCTATGTTCAAAACTGCTTGCTTCTTGCCCTTATCTTCAGCAGCCTTTTCCTTGCCCTTGTCTGAACCACCAATTATCAAGGCACCTTTGGCCCTTGCTCTTTCTCTTTCCCCCTTTTTGGCAGCATCAAAACACTGAGGTTTGAGCTCACTCATGGTTGTTGCCATCAAGGATTGGGCTTGGTTCAGGGATTTCATCTCTTCTAGCAAATATACATTCTCATCATGTATATTCTGCATCCTGTCACTGCTCAAGCTAAGAAAAGCTAGAACAGGCTTCATCTTTTGCTCAACAACCTCTTCCATGGTTGCTTTCAGAGATGCATCAAGTTGGGCCTTTAGGAACTCAGTAAGATTTGTCACAGCACTTTCAGCAATGTTGGCCATCACTTCTTGGGAGAACTTCTCTAAGCCAGCTTTCACCATTGCCAGCCTCATCTCTTCAGCCCTTTTCTTTTGTAAAGCAGTTTACTTTCCAAGGGCCTGCTTGACAGTCAATCTAAGAGCTTTGACATTTGAGTTGTGATTGTCTCTTAGCATTTTTTGTTCTTTCTTGACCTCTTTTGAGATAGACTCCATGCCTGACTTAGCTTTTTGAATTTCAGTGGAGATGGTTTGTAGACCAGATTCCACTCCACTTATCCTTTCTTCTAATGTAGATAACACTACATCTTCAGAGCCAGTCAATCTTATCTCCACAGATGCCAATGTTCTACCTTGCTCATCCAAGGTTCCAGAAATTTGAGCATGAGCAAATTGGACTTGATGAGCCAAGGAGTCCAACTTAGCTGTTTGCATCCCAAGCAGAGCTTGTGCTGATCCAGAGTCCACTTGGATGGGAGCATCTGTTAAGAAATCATCTGCAAAGATTTGGTCAAGAGAAATACCTACAAGTTCAGACAAATCAAATGGGTTAGAGAATAAACACTCATCACCCTCAGTATTTTTTGTATAAGACTCTGATACATCAGCAACCTTTTTCTCATTTTCAACTACTTTTTGACTCCCTTCAATATGAATGTCCTCACACAAAGGAACAGGCCTCCTTTCACCAAGGGATTCCTGAAGTTTAGATTTGACTTCAAGAATAACCTGTCCTTCCTCACTTATTCCACCCTCATTTGGTGGTACACTCACAATCTTAGTAATTACTACCTCTCTATCATCCAAAACTCCCTCTGGTTTTTCAACTATACTCTCTTTTTCAACCCCTTCTCCTAAACTTGCAGCACCTTCACCCTCAACAGGGTTCAAATGAGGTAGTTTTTGGGAGATCACAGTGCTTTTCTCAGCAGCCACTGAGTCATCCTGAATGATCAAGGGTTGATCAGTGTCCAACTCTCCTGATACTGAATAGGCCTTAACCAAACCAACTTCTAGGATAGGAGCCTCCACATCTGTAACCTGTGCCTTGGGTTTAGAAGAACCTTCATTGGCAGATGTGTCCTTGGCTGTGTCATCAGCTCTGGTCAACACCTCTGAAGATACAGAGCCTTTTCTATGATAGGTGACAAGGGGGTTTGAGAACTTGCTGGATTCAGAAGGGTTGGGTTGGGGAGGTTCAGGGTGGTTGGTCTGGGAGGGTTCATGAGGGTTGTCTTGAGGAGGTTTGGAGGGGTTTGAAGGATCATCTTTACCATCATCACTTGAGCTGCTATCAGGGTGCTTGATCCCTTTAGCCAGTCTCTCGTTCTCTTCTGCAATTTTGACAGCAACCAAATTGGTAAATACTTCCTCATCAGTGAGGAACCTTGTCTTGTTTACTCCAGCAAAGTGAAGTAATCTGCCCTCTTCAATCTGCCACCAATTTGCACCTTTGTCAAGAATGACTTGTGCAATCTCCATGATGGACTTATCTTTCACATCAACTAACATCCTCAAATCATGGAACATGGTTTGAAGCCTTGGAAATTCTGCAAGCTGTGGATACAAGCTGTCCACAGTGGCCCTTGCTCCACCTCTGAGCATACTTTCATAAGTATACTCCTCATCATAATCATTTGATTGAGAACTTTGGGCTATAGGGGAGTTGGCTCTGGTTTCAGGGATGTTGGCTTGCAGAGTAGCTTCAGGGAGGTTGAGTTCAGGAGGGTTGGCTTCAGAAGGGTTGGGTGCAATAGAAGGTACTTCAGTTGCTTTTGAGAGCAATGGATCTGAAGGGGCTTTGCTCAGGGGGGTTGGCTCATGAAGTGCACTTTCTAAAAACTTTGAATAGTGGAGCATAGATGAGTCAAGGGGAGACATGAGTCTTGTCTCATCTACTGCAAGATCAGCTAGCACATCAATTCCACTTCTTTGTACACTCCCTTCTGGAGAATATCTCTTAGTAAGATCAACATGGGTGGTGGGTTGGTTAGGAGGGGTAACATGGGTTTTAGGGGAGTTGGGTTCAAGATGTTGGGTTTCAGGAAGGTTGGGCTCTAAAGCTTGGTCTTCAGGGACTTTGGACTCTGGGGTTCCAGAACCAGAAGAGTTGGTCCTGGACTTGGATTTGGTCCTACTTTCTGCCCTGCTTTCCCTTAGAGCTACTTGAAGTGACATTTCCTCCTGAAGGTCCAGAATCTTGTCAGTGGGCTTGGCTCTCCTCTTACTTGCCCTACTACTCCCACTTCCTTCCTCTTCCTTCTTAGGGACAACTTCCCTGGGCCTTTTGTCACCCTTTTTCTTCTGCCTTGTCTCATTGTACTTCTGCCTTAACTCTTCTAAGTGATCAGAAGGCACTTGCACTCCCTCTTCTGCAACCTCTTCAATCTCAGTTGAAGCTCCCGATGCCTCTTCTGAGGGTAGTTGAGACACTTTCTTGGTTTTGACAGCCCTGGCTTTTGTCCTCTTCTTTAACTTAGGCTTCTCTTCTTGCTTCTCTTCAGCAGGTTTGGTCAATTGCAATCTCCTTTGCTCAGTTTTCTTACTTAGCTTCCTGAACAAAATTTTCTAGGCAGGGAGGGGCTTGGCAAAGGTTTGCATCTCAAAATAATGAGCAAACTTCTCTATCAGCAAGCTTGCCCTTATGCAGTACTTGAGTTTGCTTTCCAACACAACCTTGTGGTGAGCCTTCACCTTAAACTTTGCCTTTTCCTTCATCATCTTAGACAAGAGGAAGGTCCTCCACTTAAATTTGATGCCCTTATCACTGGCATCAATCACTGCAGCCATAATTCTTATCCTTGGAGCACTCACTTGCTCCAAACTGCCAGTGTTGCTCATGAGAATCTTTTTGATTACCTCAAATAGATTGAGGAACTTGGCCTTGAGAGTCCTCTTGTGCTGTGTAGATGAGATTGGTCCTGGAACAAGGAGCCAATCTTGAGCAATTTCTTGCTCATGCCCATTGCCATAAAATTCTGGATTCCTTCCTTCAGAGGGCAATCCAAAAGCAGCATCTATATCTTCTTCAGAGAATTTCACTCTGTGAAATCTTTCTTCCTCTTCTCCTTCAGCTCTGTAAGAAAGCCTTGTGGTAACTTCTCCATCTTCTGGTTTTCCTCTCCATTTCAGAAAAGCAAAGAACTCAGCCATATAATTTTCAAGGCAAGAGTCTGGCTTTTCTTGCATAAACTTTTGAAGACCAATTTGTCAACATCTGATATTATTTGTTCTTTAACCATGGAAACTAATGCTACCAAACTACCTAAGTTTTCAGTTTCTGTTGGTCCTGTAAGGAGTATATAACAAGTGTATGGGGGGGGGAATACACTTGTATGCAATTTCTTTTCAAACTTTGATCAAACCAGTCTTCAGCAAGGTTGTCCTGGACAACTCTGCTGATATGATGAACTCTTTATAGATAGCCAATCTACTAAGTACTATTGAGTACTTAGTTGAATAACTATCTAAGGGAGTTATATGTGCGGAATTAGTGGTTGGCCCTTTAGTTTAAACTCCTTTTAGTTCTGAAATCACCTTAGCAAAGTATCAAGTTCAGGGAACTTGTCCAAATCTTGTTTTGCACAATTTGTGATATATATCTTTGAAAGTTCAGTTTGTGAAGTGTTGAATGAATGCAAATGCTTGAAAGTAAATCAACACAAGAGTTTATAGTGGTTCAGAGACTCAAGCTCCTACATCCACTTTCCCTGATTTAACAGGATAATTCCTTCACTCTTGGAATTAACTTGTTTTATAGTGCCAAGGTGCACTTGATCAACCACACCATTCCTTGGTACCTTGATCCCTAGGATGTCTAGAGTCCTAGTACCCTTTCTCAACTCAGAACTGAACTATTCTTTTCTCAACAGCCAGCTCCTTCCACTTCTACTACTACAACCTTCTAACTTTCTCTCTTGAAAGGTATAATGGTTGAAGTAAGGTTCCAACTAATGAGATATCCTTTACAATGAGGTTCAGTGTATAAGGATAGGATATCTCTCTAAGCTTTGTATGGATATACAATGGGGTCCAGCTTAGATGAAGTGTTTGAAGACTAAGAATGTCTCTTTGAGAGCTTGAAAGCACTTGAGCTTTTTCGGATAGTTGGATAGATAATGGATGCTTCAAATGGTCTTCACACTTCTGTATTTATAGATAAATTTGAGAATTTGCCCGTTGGAGAGGCAGCCTCAAATGTCTATAAATGTCTTTCTTGAAATCTTCAAACTGGAAGACAGATTCTGATAGTGACATGTCCTTAATTTGGGAAATAAATGGCTGTAACAACGTTGTCTTCATTCTGCAGCACTTTTCCCAATGTCTGACTTCAAGATTCACTTGGTCAAGCATGGACATCTCTTCTTATCAATGATCCTGAGATAAGGACAACATTTCATATCACTTGGACAACTCTACTTATCAGTTTCAGCAGAGTTTTCTTATGAGCAGTGTTGGCTCTTTAGCTCTTCAGATGACTTGGCTCTTTCTCTTTCCATTTCTTCTTTGTGTTGTTATTTGAGCATATATGTCTTGGAAAAGTGGATTTGACCTCTTCAGCATAGTTGGCCTTGAACTTCAAAGCTTGTTCTATTTCAATTGTGCTGAGACAATATTGCTGGACAACTCTTCTGAACTTGACATTTCTTGTAGTAGACTTGATTTTCAGGATCTATTCTATTTAGTTGATCTTCAGATAGGTTGTTCCACTTTGACTTGACTTTGATCAGCATACTTGTCCTTAAGGAGACTTGGGGTCAATCCAGAAACTAAGCCTTGAGGGGACTTGAACAGAATAAAATTATAAGCATGTGTTCCCCCTCAACTAGTGCATCTATAGTTCTAAGAGCTGCCTAACATATCAGCTTCTCTACTTGTCTCAGTCTACATGTTCCAACAGTCCTGAAACATGTTCATTTGTATTGACTTATCTACTTGGCATGTCTTAGGGGGGTTTTGGTATCATAATCAAAACTCATTTTATTCCCAACAGTTTCAAATTATGATTACTGGAAGCTACGTAATCTTTAACTCTACTCACGACATGATGGTGTCTGTTGTAAGAGATGGTCCAATTGTCACTATGATACCAAACACTGCTACCTTGGATCCATCAAAAGTTGTTGGTGTAATGGTACCTAAACCTAGGTTAGAACTTACGACTGATGAAATGAAACGGGAATAATTTGGATAGCATAGCTAAAAACTTTATTTTACATACACTGCCTAACGAGTATCTAGGCAAGGTATTAAAATGTAAGTCGGCTAAGGAAATGTGGGATAAACTAGTTGTCCTTTGTGAAGGCACTAGCCTGATCAAGGAAAGCAAGGTATCTACTGTCGTCCAAAAATTCGAATCATTCAAAATGAAAACTGGCGAATCTATTGACCAGTTGTATGCTCGATTTACTCGCATTACTAATGATCTTGAAGTTCTTGGTAAAAAGTACACTCATAGAGAGATAAATCTTAGAATTCTTAAGTCTTTATATGAGAGGTGGAAGATGATTAAGATGATTATCAAAACCACTCAGGTCAAGTTTGATAGCAAAAATGGATTATCTAAGATTAGGACGATAAATAAACTTTATAAATTTTAAAGCATAATCTACCCTTAATCTAAGTTATCAAACAACCAATAAAAATGATATATAGTTAATCTAGGTCATAGATACTTGGCCCATGAATATGAGATTGATGAGGAAGATACTTGGCCTCAGGACATAGATACTTGGCCTGCAGAAACTCTCTTTGAAACCTTAAAGGCCCATGAATATGAGATTGATGAGGAAGATCCAGAAGTAGGGAGTGATAAAGATAAGTCTACCTCCAAGAATGTTGCTTTCAAAGCCTCCTCCTCTAGAAACTCCAGAATTTCTAAGTCCAAGCCTACTAGTGTTAAAGATGAGTTGGAAAAGTCTTATCTTAAACTTAAGGATCAGATGAGCTTGATGATTAAGAGGTTTGATAAGCTGAATAAGAGGTATGGTAGGTACAAGCATTTCTATAAGGATTATAAGGGTTCCAATAACAAGGACTCTTCTGAGATAAGGAGAGATCGAAACACTTCTGAAAGAAGGGATGAGGTGTTTAATGAGAACATAAGAGGTAGGAGCTCAAGTGATAGAAAGGATAGACCTTCTTTAGATAGACGAGATAAAAATGAGATCAATCTCCTATTAAAAAGTCTACTAATCACCCTCTGTGTTATAACTGTGATAAGATAGGTCACTATATTTATGAGTGCCCTGACCTAAGCTCAGAGGACAGAGAAGAAAGAAAGGTGAGACGTGATCGAAGATATGCCAAAGGTAAGAAGGCAATGTTGGCACATGGTGACTCTAATTCGGATTCAGACGAGTTGCCTTCGTCTTCTTCTGGTTACCCTTCAAGCAATGAAAATGAAGCTCTTATTGCCGATGATGGACAGGCTATGATGTCAAAGATCAGACTTGAGGTATCTTCTGTCACTTCCTTTCGTACTTGTGACAATTCTGATGAACATAACACTACTGATAGTTGAGTAGGGAGTAGTCTTCATCATTCGAATGGAGTGACAAAAGAAGACCTCCTACATGCTAATAAAGCATTCATGGAAGTCAGTGATGAGAACATATCTTTAAAGCAAGAAATTATTAGCCTTCGAGAAGCTTAACCTAAAGTCGATCCTAATCTAGCTACTTTGAATGAACGCTTATCAGTAGAGTTGTCTCAACTCAAAGATAAGTACGCATCCATTGATAAGCTATATCAGGATATGCTTAAGACTCAAGCTATTGAGACAAATGAATTTAATGCTTTAAAGAACAAATGTAAAAAGCTTGAAGAGCGCAATAAGTTCTTAGAGACTGAAGTATTAAATCTAGACCTTAAACTAGCTGACATGATTAACTCTTCTAGAATTAATCAACAATTGTCAGATAGGTATAGGGCTTCAGATGACAAGACAGGGTTGGGTGTTGATGTGCCTAGCTCGTCTACTCAAGTCATTAAGAACCCTATTGATGCTAGTTCAAGTTCTTTACCAAATGATAAAGGCAAAAGACCAATGAAATACGATAATGGAACAAAGTCTAAAGGTAATGTACAAGAACATACTAGAGTTAATGTTCCTACTACCAAGTATGGTAAAAAGAATGTTAACAACAGACCTGTTCAGTTTAGACCCAGTCAGCAGAGGTTTACTAATCTGGTCAGACCAGATCAGGTCAGATACCAGTAAAGGTATCCTCAGCAGACTAGACCTAGATAAGTACAGACTGGTTGGAATAAGCCTAGACCTCCTTTCATAAGGTAGTCTCAACTTTATTCAACTAGACCAAGGAAATATGTTCCAAATTATCATACTCAACCTGTCTTATATCCTCCTCCTTTATCATGTGACATTATTGGTGAGGAAAGACCTAAACGAGTCTATAAACCGTATGGTCCACATTTTAGACCATATCAGAACCCTCAAAGAAAAATTATGAATGCTTACAATGAGGTTGAAACCAAACGAGGTTACCTCAGACGAGTAGACATAAAGTCTACTGATAGTTCAAACATAGTCGATAAAGTCTTGTTCTGTAACAAGCATGGTAAGAAATTAAAGAGGTCTCATTTGTTTAAAACTCCTATATACATATGGATTCCTCTTAATGCTACTAACACTTTAGGACCTCAATGAACAAAAGGGTACCTAAATTATTGAATCACCATTGCAGGGTCGAGTTGATCTTTATAGGAAATGTGGTTCAGTGGGTGAAACTTGGTACATAGACAATGGTTGTTCACACCACATGACTGGTACTAAAGTTTTACTCACTAACTATCATGAACAAGAAGTCCCTAAAGTGATCTTTGGTGATAGCTCCATGGCCATTACTAAAGGCTTTGGATACATAAAGAATGGTGATGTAGAGATACAGGACGTCTCTTATGTTGAAGGTTTGAAGTATAATTTGCTTTCAGTTTCTCAATTTTGTGACAGAGGTTACAAAGTACAATTTAAAAGCACAAAATGTGAAATAATTGAGAAAATAACACATACCACTCTACTTGTCGGTGTTAGACAAGGCAGCATATACATTGTAAATTGGAATAGTTGTCAAAGGGATGCTTGCCTTCTTACTAAAAGTGCTAAAGAAATCAGTTAGCTATGACACAAACGCCTATGCCATATGAACTTTAAGATTATTAATAAGATCGCAAGAGACTATCTTGTAGAAGGTATTCCCAATGACATTTATTACAAATCAGAAGTGTGTAATGCTTGCCAAAAAGGTAAATAGGTAAAGGTTTCTTTCAAGTCAATTCCTGCACTCTCAACTAGTAGAGTCTTAGAACTTCTACACATGGATCTCCATGGTCCTATTAAAACTCCAACATTGAATGGTAGTAGATACACCCTTTTTGTGGTTGATGATTACGCAAAATTTACTTGGGTAGTCTTCTTGCACAAGAAGAGTGACACTCAAATTCAACTACTAGACTTGTTGAAGAGGTTACAAGTTGAGAAAAGTCAGTCCATTGTCCAAATTCGAAGTGGCAAAGGAACTGAGTTTATTAATTCTTATATCAATGAATATTGTTCTAAAGCTGGTATCCAGCACTTGACTAGTGCAGCTTGAACTCCACAACATAATGGTGTAGCTGAAAGAAGAAACTGCACTCTTAAAGAAGCCAATAGAACCATGTTAGCAGAGTACAACACTCCACAAAAGTTTTGTGCTGAGGCGATCAACACTGCTTGCCATACCCAGAACAGATGTGCTCTCAACAAAGTACTTGGTAAGACACCTTATGAGGTATGGAAGGGTAGAAAACCTAGAGTATCGTATTTTCATATATTTGGATGCAAATGCTTCATCCACAAAAATGGGAAGAGCAAGTTAAATGCCTTTGATGCCAAAACAGATGAGGGGATATTCTTAGGATACTTTTCTACTAGCAAGGCATTTAGAGTTTTTAACTACTCTACTCTTTGTGTGGAAGAAATACCACATGTTGTTTTCGATGAATCTATACATGACTCGTCTACCCACCAGATCAGTAAGAAAGTAAGTGAATTAAAACTCCAATCCGACGACATAACAGAAGTGTACGAGTTTGTTCAAGCCTACAACCCGTTCTGAATATTTTTCATGATACTGAAGATAAGGTAAAAAAGTAAGTGACAAAAGTAAGTCCACTAGACCAGTAGATATGCCTGCTCTAGTTGACTCGTCTCCTCTAAATAAATCTGCTACTATTGATGATGTAGATATGCATGATCCTGTAGATGATTTAGATGATGAAAGTGTGCCTGTTAAAACTAGAAAGACCTGAAAATCAGCTAATTCAATTGATCTTATATTAGGTGATTGACTTGAACGAATTTTAGTCACTGTATTTTGACTAACTACTTCCCCTCAAGCATAAGGGTTCGTAGTAGTATAAACGTAAGTATTTCGACCAAGTAGTATCGAACCACGGGAGGTGGGCTAGTGCAACGAATCCCTAAAGTTGTATGTTGTCATACCTAATGTAGCTACGGTTTCAAGAGTTGGATTCAAAACTAAAGCTAAACAATAATCTAAAGACAATAAATTAAACTAAACACAATCTTAATAAGTAAAATTAACTACTAAACTAAGAAAATGAGAAAATGACAATTAAAGTAAAGAACAACTACAAATCTAAATTCGGAGAAGTGCAAAGGTTAGGAATGCTTCGGGTGTTCTCTACCTAGTGAAATCGAGTGGGATTGTTTATACCGTTTTTATGCTTCAATTTGGACTTGCTAAGAGCATCAAGATGCTAGGATGAAAATCGTTTCCCTTCGGGTACTATAGCCTTACGTCTAAGGTGTTCCCAAACTCGGTAATAAGACCTCTTCCTAATCCTCACCAACTACCCAAATAACCATTCAAGTAATTAACGTCTCTTAATGGGGGTTCTAATACGATTAACTCTCTCTCGACGAATTAAAAGTACAATAAACGCATTTGTATACCAACAACTCACACCATAAATATGGATTAATAGAAGTTAATACACAAAGCACCAATAAAACCCAATAAGAGAAGCAACAATCCAAATATCAACAATAATCAAAGCATAAACAATTTTAACACTAAATATTCACATGGTTTCAAACACCCAAAGCATAAAAAGCTTACCCCATGGTGTTTGATAAAACACCCATGGCTAAGAGAACAAGAGAACTAGAAAGAGACATAAAAATATCAATAATATAACAAAATAGAGTTTGGGTGGAAGTCACCTTGATGATTCTTCAACAATCTAGAATATTACAAGTGAATGTAGCCAAAATCTTCAAGAACCCAACCTAAATACTAAATTCGTAACTAATTTATGGAATGAAACATGCAATATATGTAAAAATCTACCTAAGAGAGTAATCTAGGGTTTGAAAGTGAGGCCAAAACCTCTAAAAATCTGATTTGGGGTGCTTCTTATAGTTGGGAGGAGTGTTGGAGATGAGATTTGCAATTAAGCCCTTGAAATCCTTTAAAATTCTCGAATTTTCGCGCATCAGCAAGTTGACTCGGTCAACCGAGTGAGTTGGAAGTCCAGAAACTGATCTGGAAGCAGATTTGACTCGGTCAACCGAGTGGGTTGACTCGGCTGCCCGAGTGGAATCTGTTGCAGCTTCACACTTTCTTGTTTCGATCATATCTTGAGCTCCCGACCTCCGATTGACTTGATTCTTTTTTGCATTCCACTCATTTTTTTGAGACGCATCCAATGGTGCAGTTATCTTCTTGACTTCATGAATTATCAGACACGTATTTTGCTTTCAAATAAGTTCAATTTACCTAAAAAATAGCAAACCACATACCTTTTTCATTTCAAGTGCAATTACTCAATTTAGTGGGAATAATGCAACAAAATCCTCAAGATTATGCAAAATAAACACATGAATTTCAAGCAATTTTCACACTAATCAGTGATTCCAGTAAGGGTGTTATGACTAGACGACAACTCTTTGAGTCGAAAGAAGGGACTAATCCATCTCTCTTTTGTTGGTGTTGTTTCCTCTCATCTATTGAGACTAAGACCGTTAAAGAAGCCTTGGCTGATAACAATTGGATAATAGCCATGCAAGAGGAGCTAAATCAGTTCGTTCGAAACGATGTCTGGGAGTTTGTCGATAGACCAGGCAACCATAATACAGTAGGCACTAGGTGGATCTTTAAAAACAAAAAGGATGAGAATGACTTAGTTGTAAGAAATAAGGCTAGACTAGTAGTTCAGGGTTACTCTCAAGCAGAGGGTATAGATTATGATGAAACTTTCGCACTTGTTGCACGTCTAGAAGCCATAAGATTATTTCTTGCCTATGCTGCTCATATGAAGTTTACTGTGTTTCAAATGGATGTTAAAAGTGCATTTCTTAATGGTATACTTGCTGAGAAAGTTTATGTAGAACAACCTCCTGGTTTCGAAGTCAAAGGAAATCAAGTGTACAAGTTACAAAAGGCTCTTTATGGATTAAAACCAGGGTTGGCAATGGGGCGGGTAAAAACCCGGACCCGCATAAAAACGACCCACACGGGCCGGGTAAATACCCGGTCAAACGGGTCCCGGGACGGGTAAATACCCGGTCAACAAATATCCGCCGGGTATGGAATGGGTCCTGGGATTGTATATACCCGACCCGAACCCGACCCGTATATATATATATATATTAAAAAAATTAAAAAATATATTAATATAATAAATATATATTAAGTATTAAAAAATAATTTATAGGGTAACTTGGTAAACACTACTCTGGTAAACACTACTCCTGTATACACAAAATAATTTCTAGGGTAACTTGGTAAGCACTACTCCTGTATACGCTGCGTTCCACACTTTCGTTCCGCTTCTTTTCTTTACACTCAATTCTCAAAAATCAAAATCGCACTCCCAGTCTCCCACAGTCCCACGTCCACTCGCGTTACGCCGTCGCCGCTCCAGCCGCGTCGTGTCGTCGCCCCTCCACGTCGGAGATCCAGTCCTCACTCTTCACGTTAAGGTTAGTTTTTAAATTTTAATTCTTCTCCTAAAAGAAGTTATTGAGTTTTGTATATAAAAATTAAGTGTTGTACGCCATTGCTGTTGTTGAGTTTAAACTTTAATGTTTATAGTATAAAATTAGTAAATTACAGAGTGGTGGACTAGTTGTATAGAATTTACAAGATTCTGTAATCTGTATGTTTTAAATAAATTGTTGCATATTTACTTTAATTCAAAAAAAAGCTTATTATTTATTTATTTTGGGTAGATTTTGAATATATTTTACAGATTTTCCCAATTTTGTTTGTAGATTTTGTAAATTTGTTTGCTGCACATTTTGTAATTTAGTACATTAATATTTTAGCTAGATTCAATTAATTTCAATAAATATGTATAGTTCATAGTTGGATTTCTTTTTGTAGCTAACAATTTTTCTTAAATAGATGGAGTCTGAAGAAGGAAATAATTCTATCCCATCAAATATAATTCCTCAAGAAAGTAATGTGCCAATGGAGGAGATGGCTTCTGGGGGAGGTCCCGAGGATGATGATGTTAATGAGAATGCTACTTAATCTACTTCGAAAAGGAAACATACATCAGGTGTATGGAATCACTTTACAAGGATAACACATGAGGGAATTCAACATGCTTTGTGTAACTATTGTAGCACTCATCTCAAAGCTCCAACTTCTCATGGGACTAGTTTGCATAAGCATTATGACAATACTTGCAAGAAGCGACCTAGAAAAACTGATATCCGTCAAAGTGTACTATCAATGAACAAGAAAGCTGGTGGAAATGGAATTAGTGTTCAAGAACTTGCAGCACATGTTTTCAACTAAGAGGATTGTCGAGAGGAACTTGCTAAAATGGTAATTTTGCATGATTATCCTCTACGTATTGTGGAGCACATTGGGTTTCAAAGATATTCTGCAAAACTTCAACCTTGCTTTACTATGGTCTCAAGAAATACACTGAAAAATGACATTTTGAAGATTTTTCATGCTAAAAAAGCACAATGTTACAAATTGTTGGACAAGCTTAAGTGTCGAGTTGCAATCACAACCGATATGTGGACATCAAATAATGCTAAGAAAGGTTATATGGCAATTACAGCTCATTACATTGATGATTCATGGACTCTTACAAGCTTCATTTTGAGGTAATCAAATATTATAATTATATATCTATATTTTTTGATGTAGTTACTTAAGATATTATTAAGTTCTAACCTTTTTTTTTATTCAATATAGGTTTGTATATGTCCCTGCTCCGCATACAGCCGAGGTCATGGCTGATCTTCTTGTCGAGTCATTCATGGATTGGAACATTGATAAAAAATTATCAACAATCACTGTTGATAATTGCTCGACCAATGATTCCATGCTTAGGACTATGCCGAACAACCTTTCAAGGAGACATTTACTTTTAGATGGGAAGGTACTTCATATGCGTTGTTGTGCTCATATTTTGAATTTGATTGTGAAAGATGGTCTTGAAGAGATTAGTGACTCAATAACAAAAATACGTGATAGTGTCATTTTTTGGACCGGTTCACCTTCTAGGATAGAAAAATTTGAAGAAGTTGCACAACAATTACATGTTGATTGTTCTAAGAAGTTGTCTCTTGATTGCAAAACTCGTTGGAATTCAACTTATTTGATGTTGGAGATTGCAATTAAGTATAAGAATGTGTTTGTGAGAGTTAAACTTCGGGAAAGAAATTACAAAAGTTTACCTAGTGATGAAGATTGGGATAATGCAATTGAATTGTGTGGAAAGTTGAAGTTATTTTATCAAGTGACTGAGATGTTTTCTGGGACACAATATCCCACTTCTAACTTTTATTTTCAGTTGATTTGTGATATCAAATGGGAGTTATGTAAGTGGTTGACTAGTCCCAAGTTGATTGTAAGAAAAATGGCTGAGAAGATGGTTGAGAAATATGACAAATATTGGAATGAATGTCATCTTATAATGGGGGTTGCTGCTGTTTTGGATCCAAGGTATAAGTTAAAATTGGTTGAGTTTTATATTAACTTGATTTATGGTGAAAATTCATATGCAAAGTTGTATGAGATTCGTAGAAGTTGTTATGATTTGTTGATTGAGTATCAGTCTAGAGAATTGAGTGGGAATTCGAGTGAAACATTGGATACGGGAATGACCTCATCTAGTATTTCTAGTCCAATAATTGATGCACTCAATACTGACACGATGGGCATGTTTGACAAATGGATGGCTTCAAGTTCAGATCCTTCTTCAGTGTCTAGAACTTCGGAGTTGGACATGTATTTGGATGAAGCTGTCTTGCCAAGAGCTTCACAATTTGATATTCTTAATTGGTGGAAAACTCACGGAGTTAAATATCCAATTTTACAAAAGATGGCAAGGGATATTTTAGTTATTCCAGTTTCAACTGTTGCATCTGAATCAGCTTTTAGTGATAGTGGTCGATTGATTAGTCCGCATCGTAATAGACTCAAGCCACCTACTGTTGAGGCATTGATGTGTACTCGTCGTTGGTTATGGAATGAAGAGAGAGGTAAATTTATTATTCAATTTTTATCATTTCCATTCTAATTTCTAAATATATGAAATAACTTTTACAATTTTAATTTTTGTAGATTGTTCTACATCGATTTGTCATATTGTAATTGACGAGGAAGAAGACGTGCATGAAGATTGAAGAATTATTGTAGTTTTAAGAGTGTTGGATGTTTTAATTAGGTTAATTTTGCATTGAACAATATGTATGTTTTATCTTAGTTTTAATAGTGTTGGATGTTAGACTTGATGTTTTATTGTTGAAAGAGTGTTGGAATTAATGTTTTATGGTAGTTTTAACTTTTAAAGACAGATTTTACTATGATGTTCTATTTAAATAATAGTTTTTTTTTATTAAAAAAAAAAAAAAAAAGTTGCGGGGCGGGTTTACCTGCCGGGTTCGTGGGGCGGGGCGAGTTTGGAAGCGGGGAGGGGCAGGTAACAGGTCCAATTTTTTTTGGCGGGGCGGGCCATACCCGTCCCATACCCGCCCCGTTGCCAACCCTAATTAAAACAAGCTCCACGAGCCTGGTATAATACTCTTTCACTCTTTCTAATTGAAAATGGTTTTACTAAGGGCAAAGTAGGTCGTACTTTGTTCAAAAGACAAGAAGGGAAAAACATCCTACTTGTTCAAATTTACGTGGATGATATCATTTTTGGTTCACCCAACAAAATCATGAGTGAGAGTTTTTCGAAGCTTATGCAAAGTAACTTTGAGATGTCTATGATGGGTGAGATGACCTACTTTCTTGGTCTTCAAGTAAAAAAATCACCAAAAGGCATTTTTATCAATCAAG
This sequence comes from Galeopsis tetrahit, assembly GCA_963675135.1. NCBI lineage: Eukaryota > Viridiplantae > Streptophyta > Magnoliopsida > Lamiales > Lamiaceae > Galeopsis > Galeopsis tetrahit. The sequence goes on from OY776127.1 coordinate 36,031,126, forward strand.
CAATATACACACACAATCTACTTGATAAATTTGGTATTAAAACCTGTAAAACTGTTGAAGTACCTATGCAACCCGTCTACCGCATGGATCCAGACGAGAAAGGTAAAAGTGACGATCAATCCTATTATCATGCATTAATTGGTTCATTACTCTACTTGACTGCTAGTAGACCGGACATAACATTCGTAGTGGGTGTATGTGCTCGGTTTCAGGCCAACCCCAAGGAAAATCATTTGGAGACTGCTAAAAGGATATTGAAATATCTAAAGGGAACCATTAATCGAGGATTGTGGTATCCTAATGATGATGATCTATCCTTAAGTGGTTATTCAGATTCGGACTTTGGTGGTTGCAGGATAGATAGAAAATTCACATCTGGTTCTTGTCAGTTCTTAGGTTCTAAACTCATTTCATGATTTTCAAAGAAACCGATAAGTGTGGCAACCTCTACTACTGAAGCAGAATACATGGCTGCAGGTAGTTGTTGTAGTCAGCTACTATGGCTAATGTAACAACTAAGAGACTACAACATTGTAGAAGCTAATGTACCAATATTCTGTGACAGCAATAGTGCAATTGATATTACTCAAAATCCTGTTTTACATATTAGATGCAAGCATATAGATGTTAGACATCATTTTATTAGGGATCATGTTGAGAAAAAGAACATTCGCATGGAAAAGATACATACTGACATACAACGAGTTGACATATTTACAAAACCATTGGATGAAGCACGCTTTACAGACTTATGTGTTAGGCTAGGATTACTTGATCTTAACCCTACTTGTGTATAAAATTGTACTAACAAGACAGGTACTAAGAACCAATTGCAATCAGATCTAAACGTAAAGAGACGAGTAGACCATACCATCAGATCACAATCTTATAGTCATCAAACAAGTAACTAGGTCATCAAGTTAACTATCAACCCGATGAGGAAGCTAGTAAAACTGAGGGTATAATAGGGAATATATAATTAAGGGGAATCTATGATTTCTTAAAGATCCTTATGTTGACTCCAAGTCAGATTAGTCATCTTGATGTTACCTTGACTATACTCATAAGAATTATTCAGAATATCTATACTTCTCTACTTCTAGTACCTCTATATTAACACTTCTACTAAGGTGAATATGTACCAAGAAGAAGTTCGTCCATCAGATAAGTAAGCTCAGCTGAAGGGGGAACTCGACTGATACAAGTTTAAAGACACTCTACTATTCTGATGAACTCGAACAGATCCGATAAGAAGATTTCCAAATGGGTTGCAGAAGGCAAAGTAAATGTGGAAAGCTTTGTATTTTTTAAAGGAAAGCACTCGGCTGATAATAAAAAAAAAATTGATCAAATGCTTAAACTGTGGTTTAAGACCTTATCTGGAAGTTGTTCCAGAGATCGTGTTCGAAGAGGAAGTTTTAGAATTTTATTCTTGTGCCATTTTCAGAGGCAGTTATATCGAGGCTTTTATTGATGGAAGGCGAATCAAAATTACAAGGAAGATATTAGATGATTACTTCGAGTTGAAGCAGGGATCAATTGATATGGAGTAGTACGTTGTTGGTCAGGAATTGAAATACTTGAGTATCTTCGTTGGCACCAGACTATAGTTGAACAATGATGTTAAAGTTCCTGCTGTGAAGAAGAACCAGTTGTTGTCAAAATACAAAACACTGTTGGATATTGTTGGGAAGATGTTACTTGGAGTAACTGGAAGTTTTGATGTTGTAACTCAGCAGAGGGCTAGGGTGATGTCAGCCATTTATGATGAAATTCAAAATGGTGATTGGCAAAAACTGTTTATGGATCGTGTAATATTCTTTGCCAAATATGTCAAGGTAAATCCAGTGTCAAAAGAATGGTCAGTCTCGGCCTCAATGAGTTTTGGAAACAAGCTCAGTATCTTACTCCCCCAAATTATTGCCTGCCAGATCTAACTGGAGCAAAGGTAAGACATTCCACTTTTCTAAGTTCTATCTCAAGAAGGATGCCTTGGATAGACATGCTAGGGAGAGAAAGGTTGTAAGGGAATATGAAGTGGATCCAGATGATGCTATGATAGAAGCAGTGGATTCTGATGAAGAAAAGTCTGAAGGAGCAGAAGAGGAAGCTCATGATGTTGGAACCAGTGGAGCTTTGGTTCAATATCAATCAGACAAGGCGATGATTGAGGAAGAAGATTCTGAAGAGACTGAGTCAGATGAGTCCTCAAAAGAAGAACTTGAGCCAGAAGAAGAATATTGTAACACCTTAGATTTTAATAACCATTAGTTATAAGAATGCATAAGAAACTATTTTAAATAAATAAAATTATGAAACATAACATATATATATATTTGTAGATATTAATGTTTAGTTGATATATATTATAGGATTATACACACGCCAATAAAAAGGTATGGAATATAAAAGAAAAAAAGAAAACCTAAAACCATAAGCTCACAAGTCGAGCCAGAGGCCGGAGTGCCGTTAAAACCTTGCCCGGGAAAACCCTCCATAGGGACAAAACCCAGGCGAAGGAAAAAGGTAAACTCCTCTAACAGTCAATGTCTGTAAAAGACGGTATACAAATCTTTATGCAAGAAAGTAAGTAAGAAATCTGGAGGATAGCCCCTCCAAGTGCAGTTGATCTTCGTCTTGGCCACTGCGTCAGCCGCCTGGTTGGCCTCTCTAAAAGTGTGAGAATACCGAATGTGCATGTCTGTGGTAAGAGGATGAACCTGACTCCAGAGGCCCTGCAGTCACCAAGGGATAGAAGGAGTAGAGCTCATCAAAGTGCTAACTGTCAGACTGGAGTCCGACTCAATCCATAAGAACCGCCACCCTTGGGCATGGGCATAATGAATAGCAATGAGTGCCACTGCTAACTCCGCCTCAAAAGGAATACCCCAACCAACCTCTTGGGCAATAGCCGCAACAAAGAACCCCCTGAAGTTCCTAAACACCGCCCCTGCATGCAGACTACCTGGAGAGGATGTTGCACTACCGTCTGTGTTGATCTTGTACCAATCCGGATCCGGGGGGATCCATCTAATAGACGAACCCTGTCGAGTCGGCTTGTGCCTGCCCAAAACACCAAGAGATCTGGCAATCAAGAGATCCTGAACTGAACCGTCAACATAACCCCGAGAGATGCTATTGGCTTCTCTAATACAAGCAACGATCTGCGCTATACAACGTCTGACTGAGGGGGAGACCCCATCAAAGATCACCCTGTTCCGCAGAGCCCAAATAGCCCAAACTGTAGTGACAAATGCCGCTCTCCATAACTCCAAAGACTGCGGACCCAATCGAACTCTAGTAGCCTGGAGGAAGATATCAAGAAAGATGATCCCCGTGTGGATCGTGACTCCAAAAAGCCGAGTCAGATGCTGAAGAACCTCCAGAGTGAATGGACAGTGAGCTAATAAGTGGTCTAAAGACTCAGAGTCTCTATGATAGAGCATACACATCGAAGGACCGTGAATCCTAAATGAGACCAGCCAATCAGAAGTAGGGAGCTTGCCCCATATCGCCCTCCAAATAACCGTAGAACGACACATCGGAATGAAGGAACTCCAAATCCACGACGACAAACCAAGACGAGGGAGAGGAGATCTGAGCATGTCATAGGCCACTCGAGAGGTTAGCTCCCCTGAGGTGGTACCTTCCCAAATACGTTTGTCGGGGCCATGAAGAACCCTAATCTGAAGGATGTCCCTAACGACATCTGTGAAGTCCGTAACGAAACACTCCTCAAAGTGCCAACAATCGTCATAGAAGAAGTCCCCGACCGTGCTCTTCAGGGTAACAGCAAACCAATCCGGGAGGCCAATCTTATCAGAAATAGTGTAACCCAACCAGTTATCATGCCAAAAGCTGACTGTCGAACCCCTACCAATCAGCCATCTTGACCCATCAAAAAGCCTTGAAACGTGAGGACGAATACCCGGCCCAATAGATGAGATCCTCTCATGGGGACGCAATCTGCCATCCGAGGTAAAGTGTCTCCTGTGAAGTAGAGCTGTATCAGGAGATCTGTGCTGAATAATGTCCCAACTCAACTTACAGAGAAAGGAGGCATTCGCCAATCTAATGGAGCGAACCCCCATCCCCCCTTCTCCAAAGGGAGCACAAACCCTCTTCCACGAGACCGAACAAGAACCACTCTTACGATTGATGTCACCCTTCCAAAGAAAGTTGCGCATAGCAGATTCCACCTGGCGAAGTAGTGAAATGGGCCATTTGTAAACCATCATGGAGTAGACCATAGATCCCGTGATAATCGAGTTAATCAAGCATCGTCTCCCTGCCAAGGAAAGAGAGCTACCCTTCCAACGACTAAACTTAGCAATAACATCGTCTGCCACTGGCTGTAAATGAGCCTTCCTGGGGCAACCACGAAAGATCGGGACTCCTAGGTAGGTGAAAGGAAGGGATCCTTCTATGATGCTTGTGACCCTGTGCATCCAACGATGAAGTCTTTGGGGAACAGCACGCCTAAAGAAATCCCTAGACTTCGGAGGACTATAGATCTGACCTGAAAGATGACCATACCCCTGTAAAACAACATGTAGGTTCCTGATATTAGACTCCGTGGCCCTAAAAAATATCATGATATCGTCCGCATAGAAGAGATAACGAGGGACAAAACGGATTATACACATACATACTCGTAAAAACAGTTAGGATAGTTAGGAGAGATAAATATTTTATTATATATATACATATAATACGCATACATATAAATAGGTGAAATCAAAGGTTAATTTATTGCCACACATTATTATTACTATTAATATTTTAAACAATTTTACCTGGACTAATTAACAACACGTACACTAAAAATTTTCCCCAAGTCTCTCAAATTTTTTTTCATTCAAACTCAAACATGGAGATTTATTTTCAACGTGATCTCAGTGTTCCTTTATCCCAAATTCTTCTAACCTAACTATATGATTCGGGTGGAATTTACATGATTTAGATGCATATTTGAAGCTCATTTGATGTTGATTTCATTGATTTATTGGTTGATTATCATAGTTTTGGGCAAATTAAGAGAAAGGTAGTGTTTTGTTGATTTTGTAGAAAAAACGATGGATTTTGGAGGCAAAACACCTACCATACTTCACTGGATCAAAAAGATAAGTTGACCATTGGATTCATCTCGGAAAATTGAGTGGAATGGCTAAAAGAATCAAGTCGTTTGGAGGTCGGAAGTAAAAGTTATGCACGAAACAAGTTCGGAGTGCAGCTCGGCCGAGCTATCAGAATCGGCCGAGCTCGGCCGAGGACCAGAGACTGAGTTGAGCAGCAGCTCGGCGGGCACAGCATGAAAAATCTCCTCGGCCGAGGAGGAGGGACGACCTGAGGATGGACCGAGCAGCAACTCGGCCGAGTTGGACCACTCGGCCGACTCATGAAGAAGAACCCCCAAAGTTCAACACCCCAACTCGGCCGAGTGGTCCAACTCGGCCGAGTCAGCCTCTGTTTTCGGCGGTTTTCGTGTATTTTTTCCAATTTCAAAGGACTTAAGTGCAAATTTCACCCCAAGCCTTATCCCAACACTATAAATACTTCCATTCTTAAATTCAATCATATGATACCTTCTTCCACAAGACTCTTACACATAGTTTCACATAGTAGTAGGTTTTATTGTAATTTCTTCATTAGATTAGATAGAGTAGTGGTTTTTACTTCAAATCAAGCTTCAATTATCATCGGGCATCGTCTATTTCATCTGTTTTTAGCTACAATTTCATGATCAAGGTGATATTACTCTATTTTTCAATTCAATTTGGTATTTTCTTAAATTCTCATTTCTCTTGCCTTTTCACCATGAGTTTGATGTTATTTGTTGTTATAGCCATGGGATTCTCTCAAAGAACCATGGGCTAATCCTCAATTGCCTTGGGTGTGGATGTTTTGATGAGAATTTAGTGTAATTGTGGATTAATTGCATGATTAGCTTATAATTTGGGTTTTTATGTTTCTAGAGTTGTACTTTGATTGATTCATTTGGTTGATAAACCCTATTAGCGAGCATGTTCGATTATGTTTATTGCAACGAGAGTTGGGTAGCATGATTGGGAGTGTGAGTGTGAGCTTTGGTCAATTGAATAGAAGTTAATTAGTAATTAGCTAACCGAGAGGGGGGTTAATGGCTAGACCGACAACTTTAGACACTAAACAAATAGAGGTCGTCTAGGAGTTTGGTGAAAGGGCGTTTCATAAGCATTAGTAATCGTGTTGAAAGTGCTTATGCAACACTATCTTAGGAGCTTATGGTATTTGGTTAGATCCTATAATTGCTAATCAATGCACGTTGTTTACCTATGCCTTTCGAGGGGGTTTGCACACATTTGTGATAGCCTTTAGCTTGACCCAAATTCGTAGTAAAATCATGTAATTGGTTCACTAGTTCACTTAATTGCTCACAAAACGGAAACACCCGAGGCAATACTTTCTCTTGCACTTTCCAACGAAAGTTAGATAGATTGTTATTTTTTGTCACTAGTTCTCATTAGTTTAGTTAATCTAGTTTAATATTTTTGTGCTTATTCCCGAAAATCCAAACAACATCATTTAGTTACTGCAATAGCATGATAACTTGCAACTTTAGGGACTCATTTTCACTCAATTAAGTCCTTGGAATGAAAATCTACTTGGGACACTTATCTTGCTACTAACGAACTCATACGCTTGTGGGGATCGTATAGTTGTAAAAAGTGCAAAAATTCGATCCAAGTCACTATATCATCTCATCCTTTATATATTTTACTCACGCTAATTCAGAAATTAGTCACAGAAAATAAATCTCTCTCTTCTCCCACAACACATTTAAACTTGAAATAGTTTTCTTTCTCTGGATCAGAAGCTGCTTGCGTCTCAACCCTTGTTCAGTAAATATTTCTTCCCAACTAATTATTTTCAACGCTTCTACGTATGCATAACTAAATCTCTTATCTTTGGTTAATGATTTCATAATTAGTCGGCATCCAATTTACTCATTATCGCATGAAACCTAATTATTGTGATTCTATGTTTTGTCATTCAAGAAGCCGTTAAATGTAACCAAAATCTAGTTTATGTCATTTTTAAAAATTAAGCCAGTAGCTAATCCCTCTATTTTAATATGAATTCATGCTTGAGATTCTAGGATGAGGAAAACCTTTTATTTTGAATTATGACATCGTCCGCCAGTGTCATAGGTTTATTGCTTAAAAGAAGGTGTTTTGCTACTAAGATCTTGTGAGTGTTAAATCTTAGGTGTTCATGTCAAATCTTTCTTATATTCGCTATGACCAAACCATTGTATTTCTAAAATCTTAATTTCATTAAATCTGTCAAATCGAAGTTGAACTTATGGTTTTATTTTCCTTCTGTGTAATTTCTATTAATTATGGCAGTATAATTAATCAATATGTACAATATTTATATTTTAAATTATAGACCGCACGTTGCAAGCCTTAAGAACTCAGTGATTTATTTTAATTTCTTGGACAATATTATTTTCTTACTGGCACGCATTATTTGAGTATGAAAGATGGATTTCTTTTCTTACTAGTATTATTACTATTAATTATAATATTTTAATATTTTCCTAATAGTTACTTAGTTGTGGAGTGTGATTTTGTAATCACAAAGTTTTAGTGACTATTCCGTTTTAGTTCAGCTAGTGTATTAATTAATTATTAAATTAATAGTATATATTAGTTACACTTTAATCCGTTTAGTTGTCCAGGTTAGTTGTTTAAGATGTAGTATATTCTAGGTAGTAATTAAGATGTTAAATAGTTACTGTTATATGGGTAGTAGTATTGATACATGCTATTACTTATTATTTTAGGTGACGAGAGACGCTCGTGATAAATCAGGCTATATATACTTACGAGATTAACCAAGACTTTAAGGTGGGATTTTCTTGATTGGCTACTTTGTCATTTTTAAGTATTTCGTATGAGTGATTTTATTTCTTGCTGCATCTTACATCTTATGGTTGGTTTATCCAACAAACTTATGGTTGGTTTATCCAACAAGCCTATGTTATTATGGTTGGTTTATCCAACAAACTTATGGTTGGTTTATCCAACAAGCCTATGTTATTATGGTTGGCTTTGCCAATAAGCTTATGAAATTGTATGCATGTTTGTGAGTTATAATTTTATTCATATGTTATATTTAACTGTGACAAAGTTAATCCCACTGAGTTAGTTTACTCACCCCAATCAAAACATTTTACAGATTGAAGAGTTGAAGTGGAGGGACGGTGGATGCAGTACATGTCATTAAGAATCGCTTTCATGCTATTTTATTTAATTATTTTTAATTTATTTGCATTTAAATTTTAAACTATTTTCATTTTAGGAATTATCACATCTCTTTTTGGGACAAGTTTTGGTACTCATTAGGTGAAGTTAAATTTTAACATTCTTAGATGTGTTTGAGTATCTATTTACCATGTTAATTCCGCTGCCAAGTTTTATAAAACATGCATATTTTAAGTCAAATACTAGAGTGTTTAGCATTTTCATCTAGGCCCTAAAATCGGGATGTGACAAATATCAACTCAGAATCAGCAAGATCAAGAGAGGTGACTTATCTGGTCCTCCCCCGACTGATATGATCTCAGACCAGACTCCTTCACGAGCCAAGAAGGCAAGAATGGTTAGTAATCCTATATTTGTGTCTGTCTTGTCTCCTCCTTCTGTCCCAATCAAAACCAAGGCAAGAACACATCGTTCTCGTGCCAAGCCTAATCCCCAAGACCCTCCAAAATTTGTACAACATTTGAGTAACCTTCTTAGCCAAGACACTACTATATATGCATCAGCTGATACTTCGACAGCTGATCCCATACACCAAGCCACATCAGAGCCCCCAGAAACCACAATCCAAATTTTATCCCTACCCTCAACAGAATATGTTGAACCCAACCCTACTAACCTTGGAACTCCACAAGCTGATACTTCAGCTACTGAGTTGAGGACCCCACTCACTCAAACTCCCCAACCAACCTTATTTCCATAAATTGTCAATTATCCAATGTGTATGAGAGAGAAGAGACTTCGTGCACAAATGACCAGGAATCTGAAATTTTTTTTGCCATCAGTATAGATTGTTACAAGCTCCGAAGCTTATGAAAAACTTATCCGAATATGTACTTGGGTCGCTTTGAGGAAAGGACATGTTGAAGACATGTTCAAGGTAATAATGGGCATGGGAGGTGTTGCCAATTTTCAAGATTGGGAAATGGAACAACTAGAGGCCAGTGGTGTAAAGAAGTACACTGAATTACTCTCATCAGAAGCTTTGACTGGTCTAGTCAAAAGAATGCTACATGTTCCGGAAGAGATGATTCCTCAGACCAGAAAGAGCATTGGAATTCAAGTGCCGAATTAGTTGATGCTAGAAGTAGAATCAGAAGAGATGATAAGTTCTGATCCAGTGATTGAGCTAGACAACCTGTCTGATCATCTTGAGGTCTAATTTTTAAATATCAAGTGGAACATGCTCATGGCCCAAGGTGCAATGTTGGCCAGATCACAAGACAATTTGAAAAGTACTTTCTTTCAGAGACATGTGCTTATATTGCAAAGATGGTTTTGTCGTTGTTGAAAGAATCAGATGAGGCAGCAAGGAAAGCAGAAGAAGAAAGGTTAGATATTGCTCCTTTCACTTCTTTAAATTTGAAAGTTATAGCAGCAAGTGTTGATCCAGTAGAAGTTGAGTGGAGATGTCTACTGATCAAGGATTAGTTGAAATTGATGTTACTGAGGAAGAGCAAATGCAAGAATTTGAGGATGTTGCTCTACATGTTCAGAAGATATCAATAGATGATTTGAAAGAAGGCCTTGAAAAGGTGATTAAGTCTTCTATTGAAAAATTTCTTGGTTCTGACATCAGACAAGCTCTGTTAGAACAAAACAGTTCTCTTGTAGACAATTCGAAGAGTATCATCTTTGAGGAAGTGAACAAGATGGATATTGAATTCAGACAAGAACTGTTTGCCAAAGTATAAAGTTTTGTCCAAGACCAGATGCATTATGCTGAAAGAAGTTCAATTGAGTTTGCATGGTCTTTGGCGACTGAATCCAAGAAAATGGAAAGAGTTTACTTGACTAAAGTCGAGATGGCAGATGAGCAAAGACGAGAAGCATATGCTTAACTACAAGAAACTCGAGTACAGTTGCAAGAAATGAAAGACAATAATGTTATGCTGAAGCAGTTGGCTACACATTTCAAGGATGAATTTCTTAACTCTTCAAGGAAGTTGGAATTTGTTGTTGATAGATTCAACAAGTTGTCCATTGAAGCAAGTCGTCAGAAATTAATTACTAAAGCAGCTGATTTGATGAAGCAAGCTGTCCAAGAAGAGATGACCATGTTTACTTCACTTTTCACCGTAAAGGATGCTGATGAAGCCAAAAAAGGGGATGTTGTGCAAGAAAAGAAAGCTGGAGTAGAACAAATTGAAAAGCAATTAAAAGGCAAAGGAAAAGTGTCTGAAATAGAAGAGGTTCCTATCAGACAAGGCAAGAGAAAACTTGAAATCAATGAACCATCTAGTGAGTCTAAGAAGAAGACTACTGGACAGATGATGGTTGATATTGATGTTGAATCAATCCAGAAGAGGCAGAAATTGAAGAAGATAAATATGCTAACAAGAAACTATTGGGAAAGCACATCAAGAAGCTTCGAGATAGCAAGGCAGATGCTGAAGTTTTTGAAGATGCACATATTGATAAATTCATTGATGCAGAACATAGTGAATTTTGGAAAGTTCTCAAGGAAAAATGGGAAATAACTCATTGGATTATAAGAAGATATGGAGAGCTACCTTCGAAAGATGATATGTTTATTCATTTTGAGAAGTTCATGGAAGCTGAAGATCTAAATCTTTGGAAGCTGATCATGAAGATTACTGCTGCTGCTGGTTTTAATATTCTTTCACTAGATTTTCCTAAGTGGAACACGCCTATGTTGGCTTCTGAAAAAAGAATTGACTTCAATGTGATTAAGAAATTTGAAGAGAAGATCTTAGAAGAAGAGAACATCAATGATGAAGATCATATTTATGAAATTCACAGAAGAATCCTAGATGCATTCCAAGTACCAAATGAAGAAGCGAAAAGTGATGGAGATGGAAGCATGGGATGAAAAGTAAGAAGTTCTTTATTTTCATTTTGATATTTTGCTAAGTATTTGTAATCTATTTGATCTATTTTAATGAATGAAAAGATGAAATAATTTGATGATCTATATAAGATAACTACTTAACTGATCTACTGACTTAAATAATTCAAGTAGTTTTGGCTTCATCAAAAAGGGGGAAATTGTTGGGATATGAATCCTAAAACAAGTACTATTTGATGATGAGATGAGTTTTGATAAGCCAAAAAGAAGAGTTGAATATAGTCTAAGTGTTGACTGATCTTTTATGGAAGTCGTCTTGTATGAGACAAGATCAGATGAGATGAAGTAATATGAAATATGACTAAGTATGAAAAGACAAGATTACTTTATATAGGGTTGTATATGATAAGCTTTAATTGTTGTATAGAAACTTATGTTTATATTATGTTGTAAATGTAAGTCTTTAAGATGACTAAGTTGATCTATAAAACTTAAAGTAATGTAATAGACTAGATAACTTAGAAGATAGAACAAGCAGATTTCTACAAGACAAGAAGACTTGACAAGACAAGACAAGTTATTAAGAAGTGTGAAATATTCTAAGTGTTGAATATGCTGAAGACAAGTCAAAGTCAGAAATTGGAGATTCGTATTCAAGATACGAAGTCTGAAGATATAAAATTAGTTATGGATATTAAACTAAATAATCGTTGTATTGTTGAGATACATATCAAGAAACGGTTACAAGAGTTAGTTGAAGGAAGTTATCAAGAAAGGTTGTTGGATAACAAACTTATCTTTGAATAGGTAAAGTCTATAAATAGTTGAAGGCATTCGACATTTGAAGACTACTGAGATTACGACTACTGAATCTGCGTATACTGAAGAACGAATTGAAGCATACAAGAGATATCAAACACTCTCAGAGTTCAAACATTCAAGAAGAAAGAAGAAACCCGAAATAGAAGAGACTACTCAAGAAGGCTTAGTTCGAAAAATAAAGAAGTTTTCGTTATTGTTTTTAGTTTGTATAAGCTTGCTAGTTGCTTAGAAAATCACTAGTACAGATCGAAGATATATCTGGTGATATAAACGAAAAGATCAAAGTCTTATTTTTTGGGATTTAAAGCCACAAGATCAGTTTAATAAAATAACACAACTGGGTTTGTGAGAGTGGATGTAGACAGTTGTCGAACCACTATAAAATCTTGTGTTCATTTACTTACTGTTTATATTTGTTAATTGTTCTTATTTTATTAAATCGTATAATCAACAAGATTGTAAAATCGAAGTTGAATAGATGAGTTGATATTATTTGCAGAATAGACAAGTAAGATTTTGCATAGTTTAATTGAGTATAAATTGTTAAGGGCTCATAATCTAATATTCTACCCACTATAATCTTTGATATTTTAAAAAAAGTTTAAAAATTTATTCACCCCTCAAGACTTTAGACTAGTTCTAATTTTAACACTCAACTACTTGGGACCAACAGGATTCATGTCATATATGAGATTATCTCATACTCTCAAGTTTAACTTTAACTATTAATTGTGACAAAATTCCCTTCTCTCCCTTCTCTCTCTAGGGTTTGTTTCTCTCTCTAGAAATCTCTCCCTTCTCTCCTCCAAAAACACTCAGCCGCCCACCTCCACAGTGCTTCCACCTCCTCCCTCTCTCCCCTTCTATCTAGAAATGATGTAAAAGCTATGTAGATCGTCGTTCGCCGCTCACCGTTATTCACATCAGTTTGGTGTTCTCTTCACTCCCCGCCGCCACGATCCAGATTCGCCGCCGCTCGATCCAGATCCGCCGCCGCCGGTGCTGCAGTCAACTGCCCCTTTGCAGATCTATTGCCACCCGTTTTATGTAGGTTTTTATTGGCCTTAGTTGGGGTCAATGGACGGTTATCCTAATGGAGCTACGGTGACCGTTAAGGATGAGTGCCCCGTTGATTCCCGTTCAGTTTCTTCAGTTTTTTTCCAGTTCTTAGGTTTTCTTTGTATTGTTATGTTTTTTGGAGTCTTGTATCCCTTTGTGGAGCCTTGTATCCCTTTGTGGAGCTTTGTATGCTTGAAAATGGTTTTTTTAGTAGGTCTGTGGGCCTTAGATATAGGTACTTGGTGGAGCTTTGTCTCTATTTTTTAATCTCTTTCTTTTGATAGAAAAACACCTTAGTGTGGGGTTGTTTCTTTTATTGATAGGAGAGATCCGATAGTCATGGAGAGGCAAAGGGTACACTCGTTCTCTCTTCCTCGAGATTGGAGGGGCAGCGATACCATATGAATCTGTCTAGTTTGAAGATCAAGAGTTTGGGCATTAAGAACTTGTAATTCTACTATGTATTGATCTTGTAAAACTCTAAAAAAAAAAAAAAAAAAACTTTAACTATTAATTTAGAGGAAACAAAAATTGTTCCAAAAATATTAAATATTTTTCACAACTTTGCTCTCCTCTTATTTTTAGTGATATATGTTTGTTTAACAAGATACGAGAATAAACTTTTTCATTTAATTTTTGATATAATAATAATGTTATATAAATAATTATTAATATTAAATTAGTTAAATGAATTTCTTAATCGGTAAAATTATATATACAGAATTTGAATATCCAGAAATTAATTTTAGAATTAATTATTATAATTTAATTATGTAATTACATGTATGCACTCGCATGTACGGTGCATACTTCAATTTTAATTTATCAATTAATTTTAATTTTATCTGCACCCTTCATTTAATGAGTTCACCCTCTTAAATTATTTTTTACTATTATTATTTGCACTCGCTCATTTAATGAGTTCACCCCAAATCATTTTTTATTACGGTTATTTGAACTCACTCATTTTATGAGTTCACCCTCAAATCGTTTTTTACCACAGTTATCTACACCCCGCTTATTTTATGAGTTCACCCCCAAATAATTATTTTACCACGATTATCTGCACCCGCTCATTTTATGAGTTCACCCCAAAATATTTTTAAAAAAATAATCACATTTAAAAAACTATATTATCATTTTATTAATTTACACAAAATATAATAAAATAAATTCTAATTTATATATTTACAATATGCAACCGAGTTACTGTCGATTCACCACCAACTCACCCATATTTAAAAAAAAATCGTAAAAATATAATTAATAAAAAACTATCGAAATCAGCCACAAATCTAGATTTTTTTTCTTTTTAATTTTTCTTCCCCTTCTCTTTTCCTTTATTTCTTCCCATTTAAAGTTTATTTTTCAATTTTTTTATTTATTCATTTTTTTCTTTTTACTTTTATTTTATTTTATTTTGATGCCTTTCTTTTCCATTTTTTTATGTGTATTTTTTAAATTTTAATACAAAATAATATTATAGGTATTTTATTATAGTCGGTCGGCAGTGCACCTAAATTTCAATTTTAATTTGATGAGTAAAGGACCTGCCGGAAATCCATGTCGTTCGGCGGGTGACCTTGCCACCACCATGCCCGACCACCCCCTCGACGACGACGGCGGCGCTTCTGCCTCGGCCATTGAAGCCCGAGACCCCTCCTCGAATCGCAATGGCAATTCTTAACTTCCATGACAATTGACATCATCTTCCATCTCGCCCGAAAACCTCTACTCATTTCGACCACCGACGCGATTGCTTCCATCAATCTCCCTTGTGTTCGCGATCCAGGATCTTATCCGGCATAAATGGCGCTCGCCTACAACACTCGGATCGACGCCGCCTCGCTCTCGTCGTTCATCTCTGTCCAAATTGAAGCTACATTGCTTCGTCTTCTTCACCCTACTCCTGTACAACCTCTTCCCCCGGCTGACGGCGGCCCGACGGAGGACTGTGAGTATGTTGCTAATGGATCTCTGATCGGCCGGCACTCGGAGCCGGTGACCTAGCTTGCCGATGAAATCTCAGGCGCGACTGCTGACCTAGGGTGCCTTCCCATTGGGTTAAGGTTCCGTTCAATTGGGCTTGGTAATGTGCACCCTCTATTTTCTTCAGTACACCTCGATCTGTACTCCCTCCACTTTTTTATGGTATTATTGTTAGTGCTACTGGTATTACTAGTTATTTATTGTGGTATTATTATTAATACACTATTGAATTAATATTAATAATTATTGATTACGGTATTATTGATTATTTATTGTGGTATTATTGGTTATTGTTTGTGGTATTACTGATTATGTTGAATTAATTATTATTGCTTAAGGCATTACTAATTATTATTATTTTTTATGGTATTACATATTATTGTTTATGGTATTACTGATAATTATGTTTTCTATTATTGAATATAATTAGATTTGTGGAATTATTTGTTGTGTAAGATATTGCTGATCAATGTTCATGGTATTACTAATTATTGTTAATGGTATTACTAATAATTGTTTTTTGTATTATTGAATATAATTAAATGTGTGGAATTATTTGTTATTGTATAAAATTTTGCTGTAATTAGATGTGTGTAATTATTTGTTATTGTAAAGATATTACTAATTATTGTTAATGATATTACTGATTACTGTTTATGGTATTACTGGTTATTATTTATGGTATTACTGACTATAATATTATTTTGTATTAAAATTTTAAAAAATACTAATGAAAAAAAAAAAACAGGAAAAAAAAATGAAGAAATAAAAAGTATGGAATAAAAACTGAAAAATGAGAAGGAAAAAAAATCGAGATCTGTGCCTAATTTCGATAGTTTTTTTTAATTATGTTTTTACGATTTTTTTTTTCTAAAAATATACGTGATTTAGTGGTGAATCGACAGTAACTCGGCAATAACTCGACTGCAAGATTGTAAATGTATAAATTAGGGTTGATTTTATTATTATATTTTGTGTAAATTAATAAAAAGATAATATAATATTTTAAATGTAATTATTTTAAAAAAATATTTGGGGGTGAACTCATAAAATGAGCGGGTGCAGATAATTGTGGTAAAAAAATAATTTGGGGGTGAACTCATAAAATGAGCGGGTGTAGATAACCGTTGTAAAAAAGAAATGATTTGGAGGTGAACTCATAAAATGAGCAGGTGTAGATAACTGTAGTATAAATATGATTTGGGGTGAACTCATAAAATGAGCGGGTGCAAATAACTGTAGTAAAAAAATAATTTGGGGGTGAACTCATAAAATGAACGGGTGTAGATAACCGTTGTAAAAAATGATTTGGGGGTGAACTCATAAAATGAGTGGGTGCAGACAACTGTAGTAAAAAGTGATATGGGGTGAACTCATAAAATGAGCAAGTGCATATAAATGTAGTAAAAATATAATTTGAGGGTGAACTCATTAAATTAGTAGGTGTACGTAAAATATAAATAAAAAATTAAAATTAGGGGATACGGTGCATGTGTACGCAAGTGTTACCCTTTAATTATGTAATTACATGTATGCCGTTAAATAATTTTAACTCTTGTTTAAGAAATAATGACACCAAGATTTCCCTTTTCTCGTTTCACACACCAACTTTTAAAGATATGTATATTCATGTGGCTTTTTTTTCCTAAAATCTGATACTCCATTAAATTGACCATTTAAATAAAGAAAATCCTTTACCGAGATTAGTTGTTCAATTCCAATAGGACCCTTTTCTAATTTCAATTTCAGTTCTACAGAAAATATATTGGTTAGATTTGGGGCTGAAATTATAAATTTCTAAAGATATTATATTTTATTTTTAAAAAAATATAAGATTTATATTTTCAAATGTATTTTTTGTTTAGATTTTTTTTTTTTTTAGATTTTAGATATATATCTTATAAATGTTTGGAATGTATATTATAATTATATATTACAAATATTTGATATGTATCTTATAATTTTTTAAATATATGTTATAAGTATATCAGAATACTAATTTATGATTTGAAAACACTTATACAAAATATTTCACGTGAAATATTACTCCCTCTGTTCATAGGAATTTGCACACTTTCCATATATGATGTCCCATACCAATTTGCACACTCCATAAAAGAAAATATTGTCATAACCCTCACCCTCAAAATATACACATATTTACCCATATGTCATTACTTTTTCACACTCAATCTACCTTTTACTTTACTTTATTCATAAAACTTTACAAAATTACCCCTAAAAACATCACTCATTACACTTTTTCTTACACATTTATTAAAATGTGTGTCATCTCTAGTGTGCAAGTTCCTCCGGGACGGAGGGAGTAGTATATTTAAGAAAGGGTAAAAAATTCACGGATCTGTAGCGATTTGTCCTAAACAGATATTTTCAAAACAATCGCGAAAAAAGTCACGCAAAAGGCTAACAGACACACGGGGGTCAGGTCTGTGTTACTATAAAAATAATTATATGTTACTATAAAAGCAAATATGTGTTACTGTAAGTGCAAATAACACATAAATTGACTTTTCACATGAAATATTAATACAGTTAATTTAAGGAAGGATAAAAAATTCGAGTTTTTTTGCAAGTCATACCAAATCAAATATCTCTTTAAAAAAAAATGGGAAAGTTACACTATAGGACAATCCACCCTTAGTTTTTAAGATTAAATACAAATTTTATTAGAGTTTCAATTAAAGATAAAACAACACTTAGATGTACCAGTATACCCTTAAGTTACAATTAATTTCGAATTTTAAAAATAATTAATTTCTTTAATCTTAAATATACCAAGTCAACCAAATAAATTTGAAAAAGCTGAAAGATTTTATTCCTCGATTATCGCGCTAATGTCAATTCAAACAACTTTTCTAAATTTCTAGACCATTCATTTTGTGCACATTCGATTACTCGATTACTCGCTGAAGAAGATTTTCGAAGCATTCAAGCCTATCTGCACAAAAATCATTGAAGGTATGTTTGTTTCAGTTTCATCTGCTGCATGTTAGTGGTTTGATCATTCGTTTGTAGAAAGGAATTTTCGCATGTTAGATATTTTTTGTTTTTAAAGCTTTGCATTTGATATTTTTCATTCATTTGGATGATGATTATCGTACTCTATACTGAATCTGCTGTTTTGAAAAGTTTAATTTCTTGATTAGTGTCGTTTTCATACACTCTGTTTTTCAAATTAAATACTCCCTCCGTCCCATACTTGAAGGGTCAAACCAATTAGGCACGGGTTTTAATGAATGAATTATTTATTAATATTGTGTAAGATAAAGTGGGGGTAGTAAAAACTTTTCAACTTTATAAATAGTAATAAAGTTACTTTTTAGTGTAATAAAGTAGTGACATTTGTTGTAATATTGTGATGTTTTAAGGGGAGTGTTTAAAAGTGTTTTTGCTATTTTAGGTAATGTGCCTTCAAGTATGGGACGCCCAAAATGGTAAAATGTGTCTTCAAGTATGAGACGGAGGGAGTAATTTGTTTGGTTTTAGAGTTTTGCATATGAAATTTTGCTTCATTTGGAAGATGATTACCGAAACTTTTAGGTTTTTATAAAGTTTAATTCTTTTTATTATTGAGCATCGCATACACCTGTTTTGTAATTTAAAGAAGTAGGGTAAATTTGTTTTTTTTTGGTTATGTGCATCGCATACACCCTAATTATTGTGGATCAGATACACCCTGATTATGTGCATTTCAGCATAGAACTCTGTTTTCTTTAGTTCATTGATTTTTGTCTAAATTTATTAGATATATGTGATAGATGTTACCTATGTGGGTAAGAACTGGTTGCATGTGTATTTATTTAAAGGTAGTAGCGGAGCTGCAAGTAAGTGTTCATATTATAAAATTACAGGAGTAGATGGATACTATGTAGAAAGAATTTAAACTGTTACTTTGATGAAATTTGTTGTTTTGTGAATAAGATTAGATACCTATGAAACTAGATATGGATTTCGTAGACGTGTATGCATTAAATGAACTGAAAAAATTATGAAATAGCCCATTTATGTTGCTGATATTTGTTTCATTGCTATTTTGTTAAGGATCAACAAATAAAAAAGTTACCTTGAAGGGAAGGGATGACAAGGGGAAAGGTTTGATAGTAACATTTGTGATTTGTTATTTATTTGATGGTTCATAGCTTTTTTATACAACTGTAACTTTGATTTATTGATACACACCAAGTAAAAACAAAAAGTTATGTGTTGCATGATATTATCAGAAGATTCAGGTGATGTTTATATATATTAGTGTGGTTTGTTAATATCGAGCTGCCACGACCACCAAACTGAGAAATAAAGATAAATTCTAACAAATATTACAGAATTAAAAATACAAGAAAACAGTGAAATTCCAATGGAAAAATTCCAACGAAAAAATAAACCGTTGGAATTTAAAAATTTCCAACAGTTTTCCAACGACCTAAGCCACTGTCGGAAAAATCCAACAGAGATTCCAACACCTTTTGGAAACCATTAGAATTTACCGTTGGAAAAGGCGTTGGAATTTTAAAAAAAAAATAATATTCAACAAACTTTCCAACGGCACCGACAGTTGAAATGGTTTTTCTAAATCAAATGACGTGTTTATATCTAATTCCAACAAAATTTTCAACACATGAATATTGTTGGAAGTTTAAATAATTATTCCAGTGGAAATTCATTGGTGCAAGACCAATGGAATGATTTTTCTAAATAAAATTATTTTTTTATATTTAATTCCAATGGAATTTTCAACACGATATTATTGTTGAGGTTTTTCTTTAATTATTCCAACAAAAATTCTATTGACACTCAATCCATTGAATTTTTTTTCTAAATTAAATGGTATTTTTATATATAATTCCAACAAAATTTCCAACGATATAAATATTTTTAGATTTTTTTAAAATTATTTCAATGAAAATTCCATTACACCGTTGGAATGATTTTCCTAAATAAAATTATATTCTTATATCTAATTCCAAATAAATTTCAAACACTATATTATTGTTGATTTTTTTCTTTAAATATTCCAAAAAAAATTCTATTTGACACTTGTCTGTTGGAATAATTTTCTAAATCAAATGATATTTTTATATATAATTTAAAAAAAAATCTAACCGCTCATAATTTAGTGATAAAATTTAAAACATCATTAAATTATTTTAAAAAAGTAAATAAATCTGAAAAATATATAACTTATTAATAAATTCTAAAAAATAATATATTAATTAAAAATATAAAAAATATAAAAATCTAGAAAATTAAAAAATTATAAAAATATATACAATTTGTCTTTTCAAAATAATAAATATATTTATAAAAATTTCTAGATTTATGAATTAGAATTTAATAAATTATATTTATTTATATTATAAATATATTTACTATTATTAAATTCTAAAGATTTATAAGATATCGAGATTTTTAAAATTTTGATTAGGAAAATTTTAAAAATATGATTTATTCAATTTTCTAGAAAGATATACTATTATCCATTTTTTTTTTTTTTTGGTATATCTAGATTTCTTAAACCCTTCAACTCCGCCTCCGTCTGTCTATTTCGATTTTTCTTATTTTTTTCATATATTCAAGTAGGAGTGTTAAAAAAAAAAACCGGACCCGGATCGGACCGGAACCGGACCGACCGGTTAGATTCCGGTCCGGTCTCCGGTCCGGCAAATTTTGGATTCCGGTCTTCCGGTCCGGTCTAAGACCGGAATTTTCCGGTCCGGACCGGTTTGGACCGGAATTTTTTAAAAAAAATTTATTTTTATTTTTTTACTAATGCACTATCAATTATTTTTCAAAACCAAGTAATTTGTGAAAATGTGTTGAGATCTATTACATTTTTTGCAAAGATATAATTTAACAAACATATTTTATTTATTTTAGAGTCAAAAGATCATTAATAATAATGTAAATAAAATTCACCATAATAAAGAACAAACACTTTAATTTTCATACACAAATTCATCAATTTTGTTCTTACTTACATAAACTTAAAAAAAAAATTAAAAATTAAAAAAAAAAATTCCGGTCCAAACCCGGATCGGAATTTACCGGTCCGGTCTGGACCGGATTAATTACAGTCCGGTCACCGGTCCGTAAAATTTTAAAATTCCAGTCCCGGTTCAAACCGGTCCGATCTGGTTGTGGACCGGTGCACGCCCCTATATTCAAGTCGATTTCAAACCCTTTTACTCGAATTCTTCGGGTGATGTGATTCCTCATCACGCAACAAGGTGAGTTTTCTTCCTTTTTTTTTTAGATTTCTTCACTGTACTGTGTACGTTATTATAATTAATTATTGCTTGTTATTATTATTTTCAATTTGGGGGAAACTGTCATATATATTACTATGCGTGTGTGTATATATCTCTTTGAGAGTGTATAAGCGTGTGTTGTGTGTGCGTACATATACCTATATATATATGTGTTGTGTGTATACATACACATATAAGTGCATATATATATGTGTGTGTTTAGTGTGTGCGGTGGAGTTAAAATAACAACTAAATCGTTGATAGCACTCTAAAATTTGTTAGTTTGTAGATAATATTGCATTTAATTGTATCCATGTTAGATTAGAAGAAGTTTAACGTTTGCTTGTATAAGTAAAGCTCCTTTGGGGAGCTCTCATTTAAAACTGTGACAGTATATATTAAAACTGTGACAGTATATATTGGAGTATTAATTTATTATTCATAGTTTAATTGTATTCACACATATATATCTATATGTTTGAATATTGGAGTATTAATTTATTATCCAACTGAGAAGACAAAAATATGGAGTTATTTGTCCTTTAACTTAATGGATTTGCGAGGGAAATTAATTTGAATCTCTTAAGCTTGTAATTTCGATGGATAAATGAGTCTTTTTAGTTTTTTTAGAAAATGAGAAAAATTGTGCTTTTGATCATAGTTTTTTCTTAAGGAAAAAATGCATAATGTCGGAGTACTTAACATGATATGATAATATTAAAATTCTTGATATGTTGTTGTCATCTAAGTTTCTAGTTGTCAAATTTGTTTACTAATTATACAAACTAGTTTTTTGCCCGTGCGATGCACGGGGATTCCTAGAGTACTTCCCTTCATTATCAATCTTGTTACTCGGTAAAATATTTTTTGAGATGTTTGTGATTTCTCATTTTCATTGAACCAAAACTAAAAAACACTATAAACAAATACAAAACACCAGCTACATTCACCGACAACTAAATTTAAGTGATGCTAGATGATTAACAACTATATCTCCATGGTATTTTTTGTGTTTTCTTTATGCAAGCGAAAAATCCAAGGCTCAATATATCATTAGGAGCATCGGAATTGGAAGCATAAATTGCTTTGTGGTTTCGAAGTACAACACCTCATTTTCCTATGAAGTAGAGAAACAAATAAGAAAGTATTGTATGGATGAATAATATTATTATATTAACAAATTTAGAGCTCACTTTCTAAAACTGTGATTGCATTTTCTTATCACATAAGCAACTATGTAACAAATTGTGGGTAATTCTCATACTCCTTTTAATGAATACCTTTATTGAATTGCACTCGAGATCTAAGTAGAATCAACAATAAAAAGTACACTCCTCCCTTTTATCCAAAGAAATTATATATGATAATGCATAACTAAAAATTTAAACACAATAAAAAGAAGCAGATGTACCCTATTTTTCACCAAAATTAACTCAAATATTATAATTTAAACTCTCAGATTGTTAATAGGTATAATGCATGGATGAACACTTGTAATGAAATAAATATTTTTCATCTTCAGTGATATTCACAAGAAACAATGTCATTAGACCTGCTAGAGATTGTTGAAACTGTTAAGAGAAGATGAAAAACACAATAGGGCCCATCTTTCTTTTTTTTTTTTGAAGGAAGAAACAACAAATCAATATATATTCAAACTACACCATGGCGGTTAGTCTGTGCATTCCAATCCTCATCTGCTATCTTTAGAACCCAATCTGGAATATCATCACCACTCCAATCGAGAGCAACAGTCTGATCCAAAGCCATCCGGGCCTAACCATGAGCCATCCTGTTAACATTTCTTGAAATGTGGCTAACATTGCACCTAGCAACCAAAGCCATTGCTCTCCCGACATCATGAAGACACCATCCCTCCGCCCCCCTTAACGTCCCTCCCCGCCTAATAACATCCACTGTTGTGGAGTTGTCCGCACACACCTCTATGATGTGCAGGCTTCCCTGCGAGCCCCTCTTAATGCCCAACCCAATTGCCTCAAGTTCCGCCCTCAGAATAGAGCCAACGTACCTAACTTTCTGGAAACCCGCCCTCATTGGCGCTCCCGAGGAGTTTTGAAGTAAGAACCCCAGGCCCGCCTCCCTATCCTCACTGCGGATAGAAGTGTCTACCTCGACCACCAACACCAAGATGATGCACCAATTGTAAACTCGAACCATAATTCATCTGAAACAATAATAAATCAGTTTAACAACAATAATTAAAATGGTATTGAATCAATTTAGCCCTACTAAAAGAGACATAATTAAAAGCTTAACACTCTTTTCACCAATCATTCACCATATATAATAATTCATTCTACACAACAATCAGCTTTTTATAATATGAATAATTAAACCTTATTATACCCAACTAAATATAACAAAACAACACTAACCATATAACACCAACAATTGAAGATGGTCCAAAAAATTATATCACTGAATGGTCCAAATAAATTACTCTACATGTTTCCCTATCCAAATACACTCCAAGAAAAAATCTCCAAAATGACCGGAATAAAGTAAAACTCGTTATTATTGTTCATCTTCTTAGTCATCATCATTTGCATAAATTAGGAGTTACAGTGATCGGAAGAGTACAAATGTCACCAATAATCTTTAATTCTTAAATTGTTTCCTTAGGACTTAGAAATTCAAGTAACCAAAAACCCAAAATAGGACATGAATCTTAATAAAACTAAAAAGTAAATATAATAATAACATGAATCCAAATTTTAATTCAATTGGTACTTTTTGTTGTCAAGAGTCTCAAGACAATGTCTGAGCATGCTGTTTGAGTATATTGGGCTCCGGCTTAGACTCCGTTACTGAATCTATATATAGCCAAATTAAAGTTCGATGAATCATCAATACCTTTACGACAAAGAAAAGGCGAGACAATCATATATCACCAAGAATATTTAATTTTTACCCATTCCAATCCATGTCAAAAATTGTAAATAACAATATTGCATTACAGTTACTCTAATTTTTTTGATGTACATCCACAAAGAAACTGCGAAACAACCATAATTTTGTAAGAGCAAAAAAGTAAATATAAAGTTCAAATTATTTTGATACAATTCAAAAATAACGTAAAGGGCCACGAAGGAAAAGAAATCTCACAAAGAAAAAGAATGAATTTTTAATCAATCGCCATTGAAGCTTGTGGCTCCTCATTGGCCTGACTTTCCAAGAAACAAAATTATAGGTTAAGAGGGAACTAACAACCATACACATACATCTTACTTCAAATAACATATATTCAAGTAGCATGGGAGAGGGGAGCACCTTCAACTAAATCTGAGAGTGGCACCAGCATCTCTTCATCTTGTTGTTGTTGCCATATTAAAAGCAAATTAAGAAATAACAATAAATATGAGCTTGATCCGGTTAAACCAATAATATTTCTCCCAAAATTTGAACAAATATTATACTAATTCAAGCAGGTTCAACTAAGTAATTTTTTGAAGAATCAGATTGAACTAATTTACTTAAACCTGCCATTCAATCTGATCAATAAACAAATAAGCATACACGGAGAGCAAAGTTCATTGCCGGAAGGCATGCATAAAGACAAACAAATTATGAGAATTAGTGATATGCGCATATCTACAAACTCAATACGACGGAAGTTTGACACTGAGCATAAACAAAAGTGGGAGGAATTAGAAAGTGGAGTTACATCCAACAACCTGCACATGAATTATCTGCTTTGTCATGTTGTGCCTAAACAATTCATGAAAAATGAATTTTAAACCAAGATTTTGATAAACTTTGATTTTCTGGTAAATTTTGTTATATCCCAAAGCTCATTTAGCTATTTTCTACACCCTCAAGAATCTCACTTCATTTAATTCACTCTTAGCCACTCAAAAATAATTTTTCCAGATTCAATATATTACTTCATGTTTCCAGGCGAATCATCAATAAAATCTCTTAGATAAAATAATGAATACTACCCCCTTAAAATTATTACCTAAAATCAACACTCAATTTTCCAAAAAATTCATTAGCCACAAGAAAAAACTGTAATGAAAAGTAAACACATGACACCAACACATAATTCGAAAATTCATCTTCCTCCCAATTTACTAAGCATCTACTAAATCCAAGGGGAATATGGAATTAATATGGGTGATTTTATTGAGTTAAGAGAATCAATTCTAAACATTATAAAAACCAAACTAAACAAAACAACGATGAACATTAATAACTGGATAACAAAGCTAAAACCTAAAACAACGACCAATAATTTGAAAAGAGAACCACGCCTTGACCAGCTCTAACACACCATCCATCATCAGAAATGGTACCACTCATTCCGCACTCCTCAGTCGTGGGACTACCGTTAGTCCTTTTGTAGCTATAATGTTCTAGAGAAGCACCATAATACCAGATTGGAGTATAATATAAGATATAAATTATTAAATAAATTCATTATAACAGAACCTAACACTTTATCATAAAATAAAAAATCAAACTAATTAAATTAGCTAAACTAAAAACAAATATCATGAATCATCATAGTTTCATTATATAAAACAGTAACAATGCAGAGGTGGATAATCTGATTAAGAAAAAATAAAAAGATGATGAAACCTTAGAAGGCATAAGTGAATCAAGATAGCGATCTGATATCCATCAACGTCTCCAGGTGTTGCAGCAGAACCCACGACGTCGTCGTGCTTCCCAGATTTTAGTGATTGTCTCTCGCCCGACTCGTCACAGAATGGACTTATCGATCTGATATTCATCATCATGTTCAACCACCCGTCGACTCAAGGCATTAGCAGCAGAACCCTAGATAAAAAACAAGAGAACCTTTCCGAGTCTTATACTCTCGGGTTCTTCTCTGACGCTTCAGTTCAAGCATTACACACTAAATTAAATCCCTGATTTAGTTGGCAACGGTTACAGCTAAAACTATAAATTCTCCATCGTGACATATGGCACTTTGAAATGAATTCTCTATCCCTAAAGAATACAGGTCAACAATCTTGAAATATAAATGCTCGATACATTAGTTATCTTTTTTTTTTTTTTTTTTTTGAAAACATACATTAGTTATCTTAAAAATTGTCATTGTGGAGAATACCCATCTAGACTATCAAGAAATGATCATTAGATGCCAAATGACACTTCCATGCTGAAGAAAACATATAACAGTGTAGGTATTTCCTATTTATTAAGTTAGAGGATTCAATAATCATGATTTACAGACGTGGTCCATTATTCAAGATCCATAAATTGTTTAAAAAATTAATTATCATATAGTATAAATTTTAGCACAAAATAATGCGCATTGTCAAAGGTCATGCTAATAAGCTGAGCCTCCTTAAATCCTGATACATACAAAAACTCTTTATTTTACCGGATCAATAGGCTTCAAGTTCGAATGTTCATCTACTACCCTTCAATTGTACTAATGTCAAGTTACAAAATTGCAATATATAATTATATATTATAAGCAAGTTTGGACCTTTAGTATTTGTGGATTCTTCGAAGGCCCTTTATCAGAGGAAAGACAACCACCTTGATCAGAACACATACACATTCCTCCCAAGAACTCAGGTAGTTCACTGCATCACATACCAGATTACATAATCAACCAAGTAACATATACATATGGGAAAAGACATTTGATGAAGTGTCTGCAATAATGAATATGAATCAATAGGTTGAAATACATGTTTCTTAAATACTCAAACAATGATTAGAATATTAACCTTAACATCGATAATCATTAAACTTTTCTGGTAGCAGCTCGTCCAATATCAAGGATTGCCGAAATGACTCAACATCTTGAAGTTCCTCAGTATACTGAATATCTTCACTTGAAATAAAAAATCTATGTAGTTTATAATACCTTATATGCATTATACTTTAACTTGAGTAAAATACTCTTAACCATATTAAAATAAAATACCATTAGCAATAGTAATCTCTACATCTTGCATCGTGATAAGAACTTCTCAACTACCTCTTGTTGATCATGTTTAGTATAAATTAGCTACTGAAGAAGAAATCGTACCAACAGGACACGGTTCGCCCGCGACTAGCGTCACTCTGCCTCACTCTCGAGACGATGTGGAAGATCCCTACGGAAAACGGATTTTAGAGATTTTCTCTCTCCCAACGCATCATAGAAGAAAGAACTCAGGCAGGCGCAAGCAACAGTGTAACTCCTAAATCAGTCCCTTGCATCTTCGTTGTCCACAAACCTTCTAATTTCCTTGTTTTAAAATGACATGGACAAAAATTAACACGCGGCATATGAGTTATACATTAAATTTGACACATGTCAAGACCAGAATTTATTTAAAATCACACGTGGCGGAAGGCTGGAGAGTCTCATCCTCCTTTTATATATATAGATTATGTGACCTCCACAAAAAATGTGTTTTTTTTTCTTTCTTAAGATCTTTTTAGACTACTATTGAGAGTAAATTAGCCTATGTAGTCTTCTTCAGAAGATGAACAACACTCCATTCAACGCTAACCATGGTGCATCTTCTACAGGTGTGTCTTCTCGTGATGCTGAAAACATAGATAGTGATGATAATGAAAATGAGAAGGAAGTTCGAAGATGATCATGCCATTAGTATTGATGATGGTGATTATGATGATGGAGATGATGATGGCTATTTTTAGGAGTTAATATTTATGTTATAAATTAGTTTATTTTTATTGGTGATGTGAATTGGAAGGGTGATTAACACATATACATTTATGTTTATAGTGTTTATTTATTTTTTTATTTTTTTGTCAATCAAAGAAGTATTTTATTAATTAGCTTGGGCACAAGCAATACCCAAATGAAAAGATCTTACAGTGGTGTTGAGATATACAGCATATCCCCTTGTTTTTGTTTAAAGCCTCAAAACAGTAGTGGGATTTTCCTCCCAGTCTCTATTGCGAAAAATACATTTAATTGGATATTTAGTAACAAACCAATTTCACAGCCGTGCTTTTAGTTCCTCAATGAGACTAGCTACCGAGAACTCCACATTGTTGAAAATGATCTTGTTTCTCCGTTTTCATATCATCCACACCACTCCAAGCCATATGCAAACAGTCATTGTGTTGCTCTTATTCACTTCTAGTAAGCTGCTAAAATTAAGGAGGTTTTGTATTGTACCTGAATGAATGATCATTTGTTTACCACACCACCGAGTGCATTCCATCCAGATTTCATGCGCGTGTGTGCATTCAAAAAAGAGGTGCTTTTCTGTTTCATTGTTTAGGCCACAGAAGATGCATCGCAGGTCATCAGATTGTTTGAGAATTCCCCTTCTCAGCAGATTGCCATCTTGTCAGTAGGCGGCCCCAAAGAAGTCTCCACGCATGTGCAATCACCTTCAGTGGGGCAAAACTACTCCATAACAGCTTGAAGCCGAGCAAGGCGTCGTCGTCCAGCTATGATGGTTGTTGGTCCTGAAAGGAGTATATAACAAGTGTATGGGGGGGGGGGGAATACACTTGTATGCAAATTCTTTCAAACTTTGATCAAACCAGAGATCAACAATGTTGTCTTGGACAACTCTGCTGAAGATGTATAACCTTTTCAAAGATACCCAAGCTACTAAGTACTATTGAGTGCTTAGTTGAATGACTATCTAAGTTGATTATAAGTGCGGAATTAGTGGTTGGCCCTTTAGTTCAAACTCCTTTAAGTTCTGAAATCACTTAAGCAATATAGTCCAGTTTTCAGGGAACTTATCCAATACAGTTTTTGCACAGTCTTTGAATGAATGTCCTTTGAAAGATCATTTTTGTGTGCAGTGTTGAATGTATGAAAGTACTTTGAAAGTAAATCAACATAAGAGATTATAGTGGTTCAGAGACTCAAGCTCCTACATCCACTTTCCCTGATTTAACAGGATAATTCCTTCACTCTTGGAATTAACTTGTTTTATAGTGCCAAGGTGCACTTGATCAAGAACACCACTCCTTGGTGAATTGATCCCTAGGATGTCTAGAGTCCTAGTACCCTCTTCTCAACTCAGAACTGAACTGTTCTTCTCTCAACAGTCAGCTCCTACCACTTCTACTACTACAACCTTCTCACTTTTTCACTTGAAAGGGGTAAGGGTTGAAGTAAGGTTCCACCTAATGAGATATCCTTTACAATGAAGATCAGTGTATAAGGATTAGGATATCTCTCTAAGCTTTGTATGGATATACAGTAAGTTCAGCTTAGAAGAAGTGTTTGAAGACTAAGATAGTCTTTTGAAAGCTTTGAAAGTACTTTGAGTTGAAGGATAGTTGGATATTCTTGTCAAGGTTGAAGTCAGTTGAGGTGCTTTCAAATGGTCTTCACACTTCTGTATTTATAGACAAATTTGAGGATTTGCCCGTTGGAGAGGCAGTCCCAAATTGCTATAAATGTCTTCCTTGAGTTCTTCAATCTGGAAGACAGATTCTTGATAGTGACATGTCCTCATTTAGGTAATAAACGGCTGTTAAGGCTTTGTCTTCATTCTGCAGCACTCTTCCCAATGTCTGACTTTAAGTTAGGATTTGGACATGGCTTCTGAAGGTTGATCCAATGATAGGACAACATTCCTTATCAAATGGACAACTCTGCTTATCACTATCAGCATAGTTGGCTTGCTCTTCTTCAGATGACTTGGCTCTTTCCCTCTGCTTCATTTAGATGTGATCTCAGCATGATTCATTGAAGTCTTTTAGGGTGTAGTTGTCTTTATCTCTTCAGCATAGTTGGCTTTCAAGCTTCAGAACACTTGTTCTGGTTTAATTGTACTGAGACAACTCTTCTGGACAACTCTCCTGATCAGCATACTTGGCCTTTAAGCTTCAGAACCTTTGTTCTTGTTTTAATTGTGCAGAGACAACTTCTCTGGACAACTCTCCTGATCAGCATACTTGGCCTTTAATAGCTTAGGTGATTGTTCCAGAATTTGAGCCTTAAGGGAACTTGTTCTTGATAGTCTTCAAAGCATATGTTCCCCCTCAAGTTGTGCATCTAATCATCTAAGAGCTGCCTAACATATCAGCTTCTCATCTATCCTTATTCTATATGTTCTAACAATCTTAGAACATAATCATCTTGACTTAGGCATGTCTCAGGGGGTTTTGGTATTGAATCAAAACATATCTCATTTTATTCCCAACAATTTCCCCCTTTTTGATGATGCCAAAACCTATACATTTTATGCAAAAGTGACTTGACTACACCTATTACATTTATCTTCAGAAGACATGACTAGAGTCAATTTTCCTGAAAAAGAATGTGTTAGTGTACTCACCATTCATGTTGTAAATAGGTTTCAAAGATAGGCATAGAGAGATTTCTGTAACAGTGTTTCTTGATTCAAAGGATGTTCAACTATCATTCATTCAAAAGTACATTACAAGCATGTTGATAGTTGAAGTTAACATATCAGAGCATGAATCCAAAACACTATTACATCAGAGCATATACTAAATACTTAATAACATCTAGATCTTCAAGTATCAGAGCAAGAAATTATATTAGAGCAATCATAGCATATCAGAGCAAACAGATTTTCAAAGCACATCAGCATTCTTGACCAAACTTTAGCATAGATGACCAATTAAACATATCTTCAGATAAGATAAGTTTTCAACCACCAAAAAGGTCAGAAGACTTAGCCATTTTAGAGGTCATCCTCAGGAGGTGGCACCATCCCATATTGTGCCCACACTCTTCTTTTCAGCTCCATGGCTTCTTGGTTGGTTCCTTTGGGTCCAAGGGTCATCTTGTTCAACTTGAGGATCTCTAGAAACTCTCTCAGGATCCTTGACTGGTCAATCCATCCATCAAGCTTTGGAGGTATGTAAATGATTGGCTTGGGGGCATTGAGTTCAATTCTTGCAATATCAGCAGCTGCAAGCAATTGTTGATACAGCTCTCTGTAATATTCTATCATGAACTCAGCAAGGGAAGAGTTGGCATCTCTTCCATTCCATCTGTCAATGACATAATAGTCATAGAAAAATTCCCTTTTAGCCTCTTCCCATGTGTCATTCAGCTGAATAGGTACCCATTTATCCAAGTGTGGATATTTGGTGTCCATGGGAATCAGTAGCTGTGGCTTCATCTTGCTGTATGTTGCTTTCCTTCTTCTTGGCTTTTGGAAGTCAGCTCTTCTCTTATCTCTTGCTCTGTTGGCCTCATCCATCAAGTCCATTTTTTCTTGGGCCCTCATCATGGCCAATGTTGGGAATAAAATGAGATATGTTTTGATCTAATACCAAAATCCCCTTAGACATGCCTAAGTCAATGTAAGTATACTCTAAGAATGTTAGAACATATAGATTATAGGATAGATGAGAAGCTGAAATGTTAGGCAACTCTTAGACAATTAGATGCACAATTTGATGGGGAACCTATGCTTTGAAGATGATCAAGATCAAGCCCCCCCAAGGCTCAAATTCTGGAACAATCACTTAAGAGTAAGGACACTCTATGAAATCTAAGATGCTCTTATCAGGAGAGTTGTCCAGAGAAGATGCTCTTATACAAGAACAAGATTGTGAAGCTCAAAAGGACAAATCCAATGAAGATGCTCTTATCAGGAGAGTTGTCCAGAGAAAGTACTCATAAAATTCTGATCAGGAGAGTTGTCCAAAGAAGCTAACCATATGCAAGAACAAGTTTACATAGCTCAAAAGGACAAGACTACTCAAAGGTTTTCATCAGGAGAGTTGTCCAGAGAAGTCAACTCTAGGCATAAAGTGCTCTGATGCAAAAAGATTAAATATACTGATCAGGAGAGTTGTCCAGAGGAGCTGTCTCAGCTAAATTGACCAAGATCAAGTGCTCTGAAAGCCTGAGGTCAACTATGCTGAAGAGATTGAGACAATCACTCCCTAAAGGTCTTCAAAGAAATAAGCTAAGACCATCCTTAAAAGAAATAAAGGGAATGAGCCAAGTCATCTGAAGAAGAGCAAGCCAACCATGCTGAAAAGCAAAACTGCTGATAGTGATAAGGAGAGTTGTCCAGATGATAAGGAATGTTGTCCTATCATTGGATCAACCTTCAGAAGCCATGTCCAAGTCCTAACAAGAAGTCAAACATTGGGAAAAGTGCTGCAGAATGAAGACAAAACAGTTACAGCCGTTTATTACCCAAATGAGGACATGTCACTATCAAGAATCTGTCTTCCAGGTTGAAGAACTCAAGGAAGACATTTATAGCAATTTGGGGCTGCCTCTCCAACGGGCAAATCCTCCATTTTGTCTATAAATACAGAAGTGTGAAGACCATTTGAAAGCATCCAACTGACCTCAACATAATCCAACCTAGCTCAAAGTTCTTACAAGCTAGAGTGCTTTCAAAGCTTTCAAAGACTATCTTAGTCTTCAAACACTTCTTCTAAGCTGAACCAAATTGTATATCCATACACAAGCTTAGAGAGATATCCTATCCTTATACACTGATCTTCATTGTAAAGGATATCTCATTAGTTGGAACCTTACTTCAACCCTTACACCTTTCAAGAGTGAAAGTGAGAAGGTTGTAGTAGTAGAAGTGGTAGGAGCTGACTGTTGAGAGAAGAACAGTTCAGTTCTGAGTTGAGAAGAGGGTACTAGGACTCTAGACATCCTAGGGATCAATTCACCAAGGAGTGGTGTTCTTGATCAAGTGCACCTTGGCACTATAAAACAAGTTAATTCCAAGAGTGAAGGAATTATCCTGTTAAATCAGGGAAAGTGGATGTAGGAGCTTGAGTCTCTGAACCACTATAAACTCTTGTGTTGTTTTGCTTTACAAGTACTTACAATCATTCAACACTGCACACAAAACTGATCTTTCAAAGATACATATTCAAAGACTGTGCAAAATTGATTTGGACAAGTTCCCTGAAGCTTAACTGGACTGTGTTGCATTGACTAAGTGATTTCAGAAATTAAAGGAGTCTAAACTTAAAGGGCCAACCACTATTCCGCACATATAACTCCCCTAGATAGTTATTCAACTAAGTACTCAATAGTACTTAGTAGATTGATTATCTTAGAAGAGTTAATCATCTTCAGCAGAGTTGTCCAAGACAACCTTGCTGAGTTCTGGTTTGATCTAGTTGAAAAGAATTTGCATACAAGTGTATTCCCCCCCCCACCCATACACTTGTTATCTACTCCTTTCAGGACCAACAAGTGGTATCAGAGCAGGGGTTCAAAGACCACTGCTTCTGAAAATCCATCTTGATTTTCAAAACTTACATATTTGGTGTGGTCACTGAACTGATCTCTATCTGAAATCCATTACTTGTTGATTGATTGATTCTTATTGAGATATGGCTAACAACAATGTTGTCCCTCCACCTGCTATTCAAGGTTTGGACAATATGGCCACAAATCCAGTCAACCACATTTCTCATCACAAACTGCCCATGTTTTCAATAGACAATTATGAATTCTGGAAAATTAGAATGAGGGCTCATCTTGCATCTCTTCATACTGACATGTTAAGAGTAATCACAAGAGGACCTTTTGTGTTTACTCAAACTAACCCCAGGGTAACAGATGCACAAAAAGCAGATGTAAGGGAACTGATTCCCAAGGATGAAGATGATTTCACTACTGATGAAAAGAGAAAAGATAACCTGAAGTATCTTGCCATGAATACTCTTTATCAAACAATTCCAGATGCAATCATGGGAAGAGTCTACCACTGCACAACAGCTAAAGAAATTTGGGATACCCTTGCTGAAATGTGTGAGGGCACTGAAAAAATCAAGGAGAACAAGCTCCAAGTTGCTGTGCAGAAGTTTGAACAATTCTCAATGGAGTCTGAAGAGTCCATTGACAATTTTGCTGGTAGATTCACTGATGTGATGAATGAAATCAACTCATTGGGCAAGGTCTACACCAAGAGAGAGGTTGGATTAAAGATTTTGAGGAGTCTCACTCAAAAGTGGGATGTCTATGCTGTGATGATGCAGAATACCAAAGATCTCTCCACTATGCCCATGCAACAAATATTCTCAGAACTTAAAGCCTATGAGTTTGACCTCAATAGAAGAAAGCCTGTTGAGGAATCTTCAAATCCTACCAAGGGAGTGGCATTCAAAGCCAAAGTTGCTGAACCAGAAATGCAACCCACTCCCAGATCATCAAAGTCAGTCTCTAAGACTGAAATGAAGGAAGAACTAGCCCTGATGGCTAGAAGGTTTGACAAGCTCAACACAAGGTTTGGTAGATACAAGAAATTCTACCAAGATAACAAATTCAGGAGAAGATACAATTCCCCTGAAGTTCAGGCTGAGGACAAAAAGCCTGAAGAGAAAAGATCAGAGGACAAGTCCTCTGATAGGAGAAGATCCAGTAGAGCTGAACCCTCATCATCTAAGAGAAGAGATGAATCCAAGAAGGATGATGATGAAGATCTGTGTTACAACTGCAAAAAGAAAGGGCACTTCCAATATGACTGCCCTGAATTGAGCTCTAAAGAAAGAAGAGAGAGACAAGCTAAAAGAGACAGAAAGTTCACCAATAGAAAGGCCATGATGGCTGGTGAAGAATCTGATAGTGCTGAAAGCTTCAACTCTTCTGATGGACTATTCTCCAACAGTGATGATGATGATGATATTTGCAACATGGCTCTTGAGGATGATGAGGTATCCTCTACTTCTAGTTCACCATCATTCATCTCACAAAACACTAGTGAGGTTAACCTGAAACTTTCCTTAGGAGAGTTGATGGAAGACTTCACTAGATTACAAGAATTTCATGATAATTGTGTGAAAGAAAATGAAAGATTGGCTATTGAACTTTCTAAAAACTCTGAGGTAGCTGTCGATGTCAAGTCTACTGAGTTGTATCAACAAGTCTTGAGAAAGCTTGAGGAAGCAAATCTCAGGATAGTTGACCAACAAAAGGAGATTGATGATCAACTTCTCTCTCAGAAGAGAAAAGAATTTGAACTTAAAATTCTAAATGCCAAATTTGAAAATCTCTCACATGAGTATGATATTCTTAAATCAAGTGAAGAGAGCCTGAAATTAAAGATGTCTGCTTTGAACAAATCCTCTAGAGCAATAGAGGAAATTCAAAGTTATCAAAGACCTATGGCTCAAAGAAGTGGATTAGGTTTTGATCCATTTGAATCTTCACCTTGTCTTAGTGTTGCATCCACAAGTAACACTAAGAGAATCTTTGTTAAGTCAGTGGCACAACAAGCTGAAAATGAAGTAATTCAGCCACTGAACAAAGGAAAGGGCAAATTGAATGAAATGCCTACTCAAGTGATTCAGGAGAATAGGCCAAAACCTAAGGAAATGACCAAGGCTCCTGAACACAAGAGGAATATTGGTCAGCAGAGTAGACCCAATGGCAGGGCAACCCTCCTGAACAATGTTCAGAGGAACTATCCAAGGTATAATCAGCCTAGGCCAACTCATCTGAGAAAGCCTCAGCTGAATAGACCTAAGGACAACTATCCTCAAAGGCAGAATAAAATGAGACAACCAAAACCCTTCATGCCAAAGGGTAATGGTCATAAAAATGCCTTTCCTCAAAGACTTCATCAAGCTGCACAAAGAACTCATAAGTTCAGGAAAGTGGTCAACTTCCCTGAAACTTACAGAGTTAACACATTCACACATACTTTCCCAAAGGCATTTAAGGGAAAGACAGTGTATGTTGATGCACTAAGAAATCAAATTAGCCACCTTGAATCAATCAGGGTTATTAGGCAAGTTTGGGTTCCCAAAGGTACAGCTAACCCCTCAGGACCCAAAACTCAAAGGGTACCTAAACCTATCTAATTGCAGGTACCAATGGGCCACAAGAAGAGGAGCATGAACAAAAAGACAGCATGGTACCTTGACAGTGGATGCTCAAGGCACATGACTGGAAACAAGGAACTCCTCTCTGATTTTATTGAAAAAGAAGGCCCAAATGTCACCTTTGGAGACAGCTCACAAGCAACAACAAAAGGTTATGGTACTTTGATGATTGGTAACATCAAAGTAACCAATGTATCTTATGTAGCTGGTCTCAAATATAATCTCCTAAGTATCAGTCAATTCTGTGATAAAGATTTTAATGTTGAGTTCTCAAGTGGAAAGTGTCTAATTAAAGATAAAACTCAACAAACCCTATTGACTGGAACTAGGAAGGGAAATGTGTATTTTGCAGACTGGGACAAGTCTACTGATGCTGCATGTTTTATTGCTAAAAGTTCTAGTGAACAAAGCTGGCTATGGCACAAGAGGCTAAATCACCTGAACTTCAAATCTATGAACAAACTTGCTAGAAATGCATTAGTTAAGGGACTACCTAATGAGGTTTTCATTAAAGAACATGTGTGTAAGCCATGTCAAGAAGGAAAACAGATTAAAGCCTCATTTAAGGGAAAACCAGTCATCTCCACTGAAAGGGTACTTGAACTTCTACATATGGATCTGTTTGGACCAATTACCCCTTCAAGCATAAATGGTAGAAAATACACATTAGTGGTAGTAGATGACTTCTCTAGGTTCACATGGGTAGTATTTCTCCTTAATAAGAAGGAAACACAAGTCAAACTACCTGAACTTCTCAAGAGATTGTCAAATGAGAAAAGCCTTAGCATTATCAAGATAAGATCTGATAAAGGCACTGAGTTCATTAATTCATACATCAATGAGTACTGCACATCAAATGGAATAGCTCATGAAACCTCAGCAGCTAGAACTCCCCAACAAAATGGAGTTGCAGAAAGAAGGAATAGAACTTTAAAAGAAGCTGCTAGAACTCTAATTGCTGACTCAAATTTACCTAAAAGGTTTTGGGCTGAAGCTATAAACACTGCATGCCATACTCAAAATAGATGTTTGATCACTAAAGGGCAAGGCAAAACCCCCTATGAACTCTGGAAAGGAAGAATGCCTAAAGTGTCATATTTTCATATATTTGGCTGTAAATGTTTCATTCACAATAATGGGAAAGAACAGTTAAAAGCTTTTGATAGCAAAGCTGATGAGGGAGTATTTCTTGGATACTCTCAAATCAGTAGAGCTTTCAGAGTCTACAACAAGAAAACCCTTATAGTGGAAGAAACACCTCATGTTGTGTTTGATGAGTTTATCTTTGAGATCAGGAATGATCATTTGGAACCTGAAGAAATCACACAGAGGACAACCAGTTTAAGCATAAAAGACAAAGACACTGAATTCATAGATGTTGTCCAATCCAATCTACCTGAACACACAATACTGGACAACCATCCTGAAGGCAACCTTCCTGAGACAAATCTCACAGATGGAAATGGTGAACTGAATGAACCAATCCCAGTTCACATCCAGGTAACAACTACCAATGAAGAAGCAGTTCCTGCTGAGGTAGTTAATGGGTCAAATAATCAAGGGGGAACTCAAAATGTTGAAAATGCCAATGTCCCTGACATTGAGGACAACATCCCTGATTATGATCCTGAATTAGATCCTGCATTAAATTATCCTGAATTCTATGATCAAAATGACTCAACTTCAGTAGAGGACAACTCTACTGAAGAGATCAGAAAAAGAAGGACTTGGTTATCTGACCATCCTACTGATCTAATACTTGGTGACCCAAGTATTGGAGTCAAAACAAGAAGATTCCATGGTGAAAGTGCTCTTTTCTGTTGTTTCTTGTCAGAGCAAGAACCAAGTGATGTTGAGGAAGCACTTCAAGATGCCAATTGGATCACAGCCATGCAGGAAGAACTAAACCAATTCACCAGAAATGAAGTATGGGAGCTGGTGGATAGACCTTCACATCAAGATGTTATTGGAACAAAGTGGGTGTTCAAGAACAAGAAGAATGAAAATGATGTGATTGTCAGAAACAAAGCAAGACTAGTGGCAAAAGGGTACTGCCAACATGAAGGCATTGACTATGATGAGACATTTGCACCTGTGGCAAGGCTAGAAGCAATAAGGCTCTTTCTAGCCTATGCAGCTCACAAGAGGTTCAAAGTATACCAAATGGATGTCAAGAGTGCCTTTCTGAATGGAGTCTTGAAAGAAGAAGTCTATGTGGAGCAACCACCAGGTTTTGAAATTGGGAACCAAGTTTACAGACTCAAGAAAGCTCTATATGGACTCAAACAAGCCCCTAGGGCTTGGTATGATACACTGTCACAATTTCTCTTGGATCATGGATTCACCAAGGGAACTGTGGACAGAACTCTCTTCAGAATCTCTGAAGGAGAGGACATCTTGCTTGTCCAAATTTATGTGGATGACATAATTTTTGGATCCCCTAATGAGAAGCTGTGTGAGAAATTCTCCAAGCTCATGCAAAGCAAGTTTGAGATGTCAATGATGGGGTTGATGAACTTCTTTTTGGGTCTACAAGTCAAGCAATCTAAAGAAGGAATCTTCATCAACCAAGCTAAGTACACCAGAGAAATGATCAAAAAGTTTGGGTGTACAACTAGCAAGCCAGTAAGGATCCCAATGAACACAAATTGGAAGATGGATCCTGATGAGAGTGGTATTCCAACCAACTCTACTGAGTATAGAGGAATAATTGGCTCACTCCTCTATCTCACTGCCAGCAGACCTGATATCACCTTTGCAGTAGGTGTTTGTGCAAGATTTCAAGCAAATCCTAAGAAAAGCCACCTTGAGGCTGCAAAAAGGATTTTGAGGTACCTCAAAGGCACTGAGAATCTAGGCCTTTGGTACCCTGCTGATGACAATATTGAGCTAACTGGCTACTCAGATGCTGATTATGGAGGATGTAGAATTGACAGAAAGTCCACTTCAGGGACTTGTCAATTCTTAGGAAACAAGCTTATTTCATGGTTCTCCAAGAAGCAGAACACAGTGGCCACTTCCACCACTGAAGCTGAATATGTTGCTGCTGGAAGTTGTTGTGCTCAAATTCTTTGGCTAAGACAACAACTAAGAGACTACAAAGTCAACTCTACTGAAGTGCCAATTTTCTGTGATAACAATAGTGCCATTGCTATATCACAAAATCCTGTCTTGCACACAAGATGTAAGCATGTGGACATCAAGCACCACTTCATTAGAGATCATGTGGAGAAGAAGGATATCAAGCTAGTGAAAATTCACACAGACCATCAAAAAGCTGATATATTAACCAAGCCACTTGCAGAGGCAAGATTTCTGGAGCTATCAGCAGAGTTGGGATTACTTGATCCAGGGAAGTTTGGACAAATAAGTCCAAAGAAGCTCATTGATTAAGGGGGAAACAAAATCAAACTTCAGCAGACTTGGTCAAGTCTACTGAAATTCAGAAACATGACCTTACCTCTTCAGGACACTTGTCCATGTAGGGTCAGATAAGTTGTCCTAGCTATCAAACCAAATCTTGGTATGATAAGCACCTATTTTTGGTGATCAAAACCTATCTCGAAATCTGTCCCTTGAAATACAGTTTTCACCTTTCTGGGATTTAATTTGTCTCCCACCCAAAAGGTCACTTTCCATGCATTAAATGCCAAGATTTAACTCTTGTTTGCATTAAACTTTTTGGGACATGATCTATCTCGAAAAATCCCCAGCCTTAAACAAACATTTAAAACCACCCACGTTTTGAATAAAACAGTTATTTCACTGTTACATTGGTTTTTGACCATTGGATCAAAAATGGACAACTCCCCTGAAATCAATCCTAGCCGTCCATTTTGGATTTCCATTTTTGTTCACCTTTGAATTGTCTCAAGACCTTACCAACTCATTGACAAACATTCTTTTTAGAATATTCACAAGTCTTAAGATACCCACAAACACTTCTTCCCCAAGTATTCGAAACCCTAACTCAAAGTTCTTCAAACTCTCTCATTCTTCATCAAACTTTTTCTCTGCAATTTTCAATGGCCCCCAAGGTTAGACCTGAGATGCTTGTTGATTTCTCCAACAAGGATCTAGACCTAGATTTTGCTTATCTAAGCAACAAAAACAATCTTCACTTTGAGCCCATTATTTCCTTTGAAAGTGAAGAACCTGAGATTACTCCAACCCTAAGATGGTTGAGAAGGGCTGGTCTCCAAAAGTTCTTGGAAGAAAGACCAAGCTCTTGCTTGGAAAATTACATGGCAGAATTCTTTGCCTTCCTAAAGTGGAGAGGCAAACCTGAAGATGGAGAAATCTCAACCAGGTTAGCTTACACTGCAGAAGGAGAGGAGGAGGAGAGATTCCACAGAGTTAGATTCTCCTCAGAGGATCTGGAAGGAGCTTTTGGATTGCCTTATGAGGGAAGGAATCCAGAAGTATATGGCACTGGACATGAAGAGGAAATAGCCCAAGAGTGGTTATTAGTTCCAGGCCCTCTCTCCTCAACTCAAAACAAGAAAACTCTCAAGCCAGAGTTTCTAAATCTTTTTGAGGTAGTTGCAAAGAGCCTCCTAAGCAACACTGGAAGCCTAGAGCAGGTCAGCCAGCCAAGGATCAGAATCATGGCTGCCATTATTGATGCCAGTGATAAGGGCATCAAGTTTGATTGGAGGACCTTCATCATGTCTGAAATGATGAAGGAGAAGGCTAAATTTAAGGTGAAAGCCCACAACAAGGTGGTGCTAGAAGGGAAAATCAAGTATTGCACCAGGGCAAGCTTGTTGATTGAGAGGTTTTCCCACTATTCCCAGATGCAGACCTTTGCAAAGCCCCTCCCAGCCCAAAAGATCCTGTTCAGAAAGCTCAGTAAGAAAACTGAGAAAAGAAGGATGCTACTGGCCAAGCCTGCTGAAGAACAGGAGGAAGAGAAGCCTAAGATGAAAAAGAGAACAAAGGCCAGGGCTGTAAAGACAAGGAAAATGTCTCAGAGAATCTCAGAAGAGAATTCAGATGCTTCAGCTGAGATTGAAGAAGTTGCTAGAGAAGGTGTACAAGTGCCATCTGATCATTCAGAAGAACTCAGGCAAAAGTACAATGAGACTAGGCAAAAGAAGAAGGGTGATAAGAGAGTCAGGGAAGTTGTCCCTGAGAAGGAAGGAAGTGGAAGTAGCAGGGCCAGCAAGAGAAGGGCCAAACCTACTGAAAAGGTGTTGGAGCTGCAAGAAGAGAGGTCTCTTCAATTGGCTCTAAGGGAGAGCAGAGCTGAAAGCAGGGCCAAATCCATGTCAAGGACCAATTCATCTGGTTCTGGAACTCCAGAATCCAAAGTCCCTGAAGGTCAACCCATAGAGGCCAACCTCCCTGAAATTCAGTATCTTGAGCCCAACTCCCCTGAAACCCATATTACCCCTTCCAACCAACCCATTACCCCTGTAAATCTCACTAAGAGATATTCTCCTGAAGGAAATGTGCAAAGAAGTGGCATAGATGTGCTTGCTGATTTAGCAGTAGATGAGACAAGACTCCTGTCTCCCCTTGACTCATCCATGCTCAACTATTCAAAGCTCTTAGAGCATGCACTTCATGAACCAACCCCCCTGAGTAAAGCCCCTTCAGATTCATTGCTCTCTAAAGCAACTGAAGATCCTTCTACTGTACCCAACCCATCTGAAGCCAAGATCCCTGAACTTAATCTACCTAAAGCCACATTAGGAGAACCTAGAGCTAACTCCCCTATAACCCAAAGTCCCCATTCTAGTGGAGATGAGGAGGAGTATACTTTTGAAAGTATGCTCAGAGGAGGAGCCAAGGCTACTGTGGACAGTTTGTATCCACAACTTGCTGAATTTCCAAGAATTCAGAAGGCCTTTCATGATCTAAGGATGCTTGTTGATGTGAAAGACAAATCTATGATGGAGATATCACAAGTCATCCAAGATAAGGGTGCAAACTGGTGGCAAATAGAGGAGAACAGATTGCTACACTTTGCTGGAGTTTCAAAGACAAGATTCCTCATTGATGAGGAGATTTTTGCAAAGCTGGTGGCAGATAAGATTAAGGAGGAGAAAAAGAGAAAAGCCAAGGGAATCAAACACCCTGACAGTGGCTCTAATGATGATGATTCCCCTGATGATCCCTCAAACCCTTCAAATCCCAACCCTCCTGAAACCCCTCAAGCCAACCTCCCTGAACCCTTTCAACCCAAGTCTTCTGTAACAGATAGACTTTCCAATCCTCCCAAAACCTATCATAGGAAAGGCTCTGTAACTTCAGAGGTGTTGACCAAGGGTGGTAACACAGCCAAAGACACATCTGCCAATGAAGGTTCTCTTGAACCCAAGGCACTGCCTAAAGATGTTGAGGTTCCTGTACTAGAGGCTAGTTTGATTAAGGCCTATTCAGTGTCAGAAGAGTTGGACACTGATCAGCCCTTAATCATTCAGGATGACTCAGTGGCTGTTGATATAAGCACTGTGATCTTCCCACAACTGCCATCTTTGAACCTTGATGAAGGTGGAGATGTTGCAGGTCTAGGAGAAGGAGTTGAAAAGGAAAGATTAGTTGAAAAATCAGAGGGAGTTGAGGATGAAAGAGAGGTAGTCATCACTAAGATAGTGAGTGTACCACCATATGAGGGTGGAATAAGTGAGGAAGGACAGGTTATTCTTGAAGTCAAATCTGAACTTCAGGAATCCCTTGGTGAAAGGAGGCCTGATTCCTTGAGTGAGATCATTATTACAGAAGGGAGAAAAGAAAAAGTTGAAAATGAGAAGAAGACTGCTGATGTATCAGAGTCTTATGTAAAAGAGATTGAGGGTGATGAGTGCTTATTTCCTAACTTGTTTGACTTGTCTGATGTTGCAGGTATTTCTCTTGATCAAATTTTTGCAGATGAGTTCTTAACAGATGCACCTATCCAAGTTGACACAGGCTCAGCTCAAGCCTTACTTGGACTGCAATCAGAGAAGTTGGACTCCTTGGCTCATCAAGTCCAATCTGCTCATGCTGAAACTTCAGGAGCATTGAATGAGCAAGGAAGGACTCTAGCATCTGTAGAAATGAGGCTCACTGGCTCTGAAGATGTTGTGCTACCAACTCTTGAGGCAAGAATCAGTGGTGTGGAATCTGGTCTC
Source organism: Galeopsis tetrahit (assembly GCA_963675135.1). Taxonomy (NCBI): domain Eukaryota; kingdom Viridiplantae; phylum Streptophyta; class Magnoliopsida; order Lamiales; family Lamiaceae; genus Galeopsis; species Galeopsis tetrahit. Next base: position 36,074,276 of record OY776127.1, read on the forward strand.
CAAACCATATCCACTGAGGTTCAGAGTGCCAAATCAACCATGGAAGCCATCTCAGAGGAGGTCAAGAAAGAACAAAAGCTGCTGAGAGACAATCACAATGCTAATGTCAAAGCTCTCAGGCTAACTGTCAAACAAGCAATTGGAAAGAAGACAGCACTACAAAAGAGAAGAGCTGAAGAGCAAAGGCTAGCTATGGTCAAAGCTGCCTCAGAAAAATTTTCCCAAGAAGTGCTGGCCAACATTGCTGAAGGTGCAGTGGCCAACCTAACTGAGTTCTTAAAAGCCCAACTGGATGCATATCTGAAAACAGCCATGGAAGAGGTTGTCCAACAAAAGATGAAGCCTGTTCTAGCTTTCCTTAGCTTGAGCAGTGATAGAATGCAGAATATACATGATGAGAATGTATATTTGTTGGAGGAGATGAAGTCCCTAAACCAGGCCCAATCCCTGATGGCCTCAACAATGAGTGACCTCAAGCCCCAGTGTTTTGATGCTGCCAAAAAGGGGGAAAGGGAAAGAGCTAGAGCAAAAGGTGCCTTGGTGATTGGGAGTCCAGTGAAAGGGAAGGACAAAGTCCCTGAAGGAAAAGGAAAAGAGCCAGAAATGCTGAACTTGGAAGATTTGGATGAAGAGGAGCAGTTAGCATTGGCATTGAAAAACTCAATGGCCTCAACTCAAGAGGAAAGAGTAAGGCTACAGCAAAGACCAGGTGGTGAAGTGTCAGGTTTGGACAAAGATGCTGAAGGTGTCCAAACCAGAGGAAAGATCAAGAAGGCCCAAGGAAAGAAGAGACAAATTGAGAAATTCACTGACTTTCCTAGCAGCCTTGATCTTCCACCTGAATTCAGAATTGATGAAGATGAGCCTACATCAAAGAAAGCCAAAACTGCTGAAGAGCCCAAATCTACTGAAGAGGACAAATCTTCTGAATCTGGAAAAACTGCTGAAGGTACCAAGTCCTCTGAAGACATTGAAGAGTTATTTGCTGAAGGATTTGGACCTGAACCTAAGAAGAAGACAACAGTCCTAGCTCTTGATCCATCAAAATTGTTTCATGAAGGGTATGGCAAAGACCCTGAAACACAACAAAAACTGGCCATGATGAGGGCCCAAGAGAAAATGGACTTAATGGAAGAAGCCAACAGAGCAAGAGATGAAAGAAGAGCAAACTTTCAGAAACCAAGAAGGAGAAGAGCAACATACAGCAAGATGAAGCCTCAGCTTCTAATCCCAGTGGACACCAAATATCCACACTTGGATAAATGGGTGCCAATTCAACTGAATGACACATGGGAAGAAGCCAAAAGGGAGTTTGTCTATGACTATTATGTCATTGACAGATGGAATGGAGGAGATGCAAACTCTGCCTTCACTGAGTTCATGCTAGAATACTACAGAGAGTTGTATCAACAACTACTTGCAGCTGCTGACATTGCAAGATTTGAACTCACAGCTCCCAAGCCAATCATATACATGCCTCCAAAGCTTGAAGGATGGATTGACCAAGCAAGAATTCTGAGGGAATTCACTGAGATCCTTAAGCTGAACAAGATGGCTCTTGGACCTAAGGGAACCAACCAAGAAGCCATGGCACTGAAAAGAAGAGTGTGGGCACAGTATGGAATGCTGCCACCTCCTGAGGATGATCTTTGAAATGGCTAAGTCTTCTGATCTTTCTTAATTGATCAACTATGCTGAAATATGGTCAAGATTGCTGATATGGTGTGATATTTTGGTTGCTCTGATCTGATTATGGATTGCTCTGATACAAGATTGGTGCTCTGATACAAGTTTATGCTCTGATATGCTTAGTATTGTTAGAATATAATGCTCTATTGTAATTAGTGTTGATGATTCATGCTCTGATATGTTAAATTCAACTATCAACATGCCTGTAATGATCTCTTATATGAATGATAGTTGAACTACTTTTGAATCAAGATACACTTATACAAAAAATCTCTCTATGCCTATCCTTGAAACCTACTTGCAACAAAAACAGTGAATACACTAACACATTGTCTTTTCAGGAAAATTGATCTTAGTCATGTCTTCTGAAGATATATGTAATAGGTGTATACAAGTCACTTTTGCTTAAATTATGTAGGTTTTGGCATCATCAAAAAGGGGGAAATTGTTGGGAATAAAATGAGATATGTTTTGATCTAATACCAAAATCCCCTTAGACATGCCTAAGTCAATGTAAGTATACTCTAAGAATGTTAGAACATATAGATTATAGGATAGATGAGAAGCTGAAATGTTAGGCAGCTCTTAGACAATTAGATGCACAATTTGATGGGGAACCTATGCTTTGAAGATGATCAAGATCAAGCCCCCCCAAGGCTCAAATTCTGGAACAATCACTTAAGAGTAAGGACACTCTATGAAATCTAAGATGCTCTTATCAGGAGAGTTGTCCAGAGAAGATGCTCTTATACAAGAACAAGATTGTGAAGCTCAAAAGGACAAATCCAATGAAGATGCTCTTATCAGGAGAGTTGTCCAGAGAAAGTACTCATAAAATTCTGATCAGGAGAGTTGTCCAAAGAAGCTAACCATATGCAAGAACAAGTTTACATAGCTCAAAAGGACAAGACTACTCAAAGGTTTTCATCAGGAGAGTTGTCCAGAGAAGTCAACTCTAGGCATAAAGTGCTCTGATGCAAAAAGATTAAATATACTGATCAGGAGAGTTGTCCAGAGGAGCTGTCTCAGCTAAATTGACCAAGATCAAGTGCTCTGAAAGCCTGAGGTCAACTATGCTGAAGAGATTGAGACAATCACTCCCTAAAGGTCTTCAAAGAAATAAGCTAAGACCATCCTTAAAAGAAATAAAGGGAATGAGCCAAGTCATCTGAAGAAGAGCAAGCCAACCATGCTGAAAAGCAAAACTGCTGATAGTGATAAGGAGAGTTGTCCAGATGATAAGGAATGTTGTCCTATCATTGGATCAACCTTCAGAAGCCATGTCCAAGTCCTAACAAGAAGTCAAACATTGGGAAAAGTGCTGCAGAATGAAGACAAAACAGTTACAGCCGTTTATTACCCAAATGAGGACATGTCACTATCAAGAATCTGTCTTCCAGGTTGAAGAACTCAAGGAAGACATTTATAGCAATTTGGGGCTGCCTCTCCAACGGGCAAATCCTCCATTTTGTCTATAAATACAGAAGTGTGAAGACCATTTGAAAGCATCCAACTGACCTCAACATAATCCAACCTAGCTCAAAGTTCTTACAAGCTAGAGTGCTTTCAAAGCTTTCAAAGACTATCTTAGTCTTCAAACACTTCTTCTAAGCTGAACCAAATTGTATATCCATACACAAGCTTAGAGAGATATCCTATCCTTATACACTGATCTTCATTGTAAAGGATATCTCATTAGTTGGAACCTTACTTCAACCCTTACACCTTTCAAGAGTGAAAGTGAGAAGGTTGTAGTAGTAGAAGTGGTAGGAGCTGACTGTTGAGAGAAGAACAGTTCAGTTCTGAGTTGAGAAGAGGGTACTAGGACTCTAGACATCCTAGGGATCAATTCACCAAGGAGTGGTGTTCTTGATCAAGTGCACCTTGGCACTATAAAACAAGTTAATTCCAAGAGTGAAGGAATTATCCTGTTAAATCAGGGAAAGTGGATGTAGGAGCTTGAGTCTCTGAACCACTATAAACTCTTGTGTTGTTTTGCTTTACAAGTACTTACAATCATTCAACACTGCACACAAAACTGATCTTTCAAAGATACATATTCAAAGACTGTGCAAAATTGATTTGGACAAGTTCCCTGAAGCTTAACTGGACTGTGTTGCATTGACTAAGTGATTTCAGAAATTAAAGGAGTCTAAACTTAAAGGGCCAACCACTATTCCGCACATATAACTCCCCTAGATAGTTATTCAACTAAGTACTCAATAGTACTTAGTAGATTGATTATCTTAGAAGAGTTAATCATCTTCAGCAGAGTTGTCCAAGACAACCTTGCTGAGTTCTGGTTTGATCTAGTTGAAAAGAATTTGCATACAAGTGTATTCCCCCCCCCCCCCATACACTTGTTATCTACTCCTTTCAGGACCAACAGCCAATTTCTGTTGAGTTTCAGGGTCTTTACCATACCCTTCATGAAACAATTTTGATGGATCAAGAGCTAAGATAGTTGTCTTTTTTTTGGGCTCAGGTCCAAATCCTTCAGCAAACAATTCTTCTACATCTTCAGTGGACTTGGGACCTTCAGCACTCTTGTCAGTTTCAGAAGATTTATCCTTTTCAGCAATCTTGGACACTTCAGCAGTTTTGTCTTTTTCAGCATTCTTTGCCTTTTTGGAAGTAGGCTCATCATTATCAATTCTGAACTCAAGGGGCAGATCAAGGCTGTTGGGAAAATCAGTGAATGCTTCAGCTTTTCTTTTGTTTCCTTTGGCCTTCTTAATCTTTCCTCTAGTTTGGACACCTTCAGCATCTTTGTCCAAACCAGATACCTCCCCTCCTGGTCTTACCTCTCCTCCTGGTCTTTGTTGTAGCCTAACTCTTTCCTCTTATGCTGAAGCCATTGAGTTCTTTAAGGCAATTGCTAACTGTTCTTCTTCATCCAAATCTTCTAAGTTCAGCACTGTTGGCTCTTTTCCTTTATCTTCAGCAGCTTTTTCCTTGCCCTTGTCTGAACCTCCAATAATCAAGGCACCTTTTGCCCTTGCTCTTTCCCTTTCCCCTTTTTTGGCAGCATCAAAACACTAGGGTTTGAGCTCACTCATTGTTGTAGCCATCAGGGATTGGGCTAGGTTCAGAGATTTCATCTCTTCCAGCAGATATACATTCTCATCATGTATATTCTGCATCCTATCACTTCTCAAGCTAAGGAAGGCTAGAACAGGCTTCATCTTTTGTTGGACAACCTCCTCCAAGGTTGCTTTCAGAGATGCATCAAGTTGGGCTTTTAAGAGCTCAGTGAGGTTGGCCACTGCACCTTCAGCAATGTTGGCCATCACTTCCTGGGAAAATTTTTCAGATGCAGCCTTGACCATTGCTAGCCTCTGTTCCTCAGCTCTTTTCTTTTGAAGTGCAGTCTTCTTTCCAAGGGCTTGCTTGACAGTTAGTCTGAGAGCTTTGACATTTGCATTGTGGTTATCTCTCAGCAACTTTTGTTCCTGCTTGACCTCTTCTGAGATGGATTCCATGGTGGATTTGGCTTTTTGAACTTCAGTGGAGATGGTTTGGAGACCAGTTTCCACACCACTTATCCTTGCTTCCAATGTGGGTAGCACCACATCCTCAGAGCCTGTTAATCTCATCTCCACAGATGCTAGAGTTCTTCCTTGCTCATTCAATGCTCCTAATGTTTCAGCATGAGCAGATTGGACTTGATGAGCCAAGGAGTCCAACTTCTCTGACTGCATTCCAAGCAAGGCTTGTGCTGAGCCTGTATCCACTTGGATGGGAGCATCTGTCAAGAACTCATCTGCAAATATTTGGTCAAGGGAAATACCTACAATATTAGACAGATAAAAAATGTTAGGGAATAAACACTCATCACCCTCATTTTCTTTTTCATAAGACTCTGATACATCAGCAGTCTTCTTCTCATTTTCAACTCTTTCTTTTCTTCCTTCAAGAATAATGTCCTCACCCAAGGAATCAGGCCTCCTTTCATCAAGGGATTCTTGAAGTTCAGATTTGACTTCAAGAATAACCTGTCCTTCCTCACTTATACCACCCTCTATTTGTGGTACACTCACTATCTTAATAATCACAACCTCTCTTTCATCCTCTACTCCCTCTGATTTTTTTGACTAATCTCTCCTTTTCAACACCTTCACTTAGACCTGCAACATCTCCACCTTCAACAAGGTTCAAAGATGGCAGTTGTGGGGATATCACAGTGCTTATTTCAGCAGCCACTGAGTCATCCTGAATGAGTAAGGGCTGATCAGTGTCCAACTCTCCTGACACTGAATAGGCCTTAATCAAACCAGCCTCTAAAGTAGGAACCTCAACATCTTTAGGCTGTGCCTTGGGTTCAGAAGAACCTTCATTGGCAGATGTATCTTTGGTTGTGTTACCACCCTTGGTCAACACCTCTGATGAAACAGAGCCTTTCCTATGATAGGTTAAGAGGGGGGTTGAAGGCAGATTGGATTCAGAAAGTTTAGGATTGGTTTCAGGAAGGTTGGGTTTTGAAGGGTTTGAGGGATCATCAGGGGAATCATCATCATTTGAGCTACTATCAAGGTGTTTGATGCCCTTAGCTTTTCTTTCCTTCTCCTCAATGATCTTCTCATCTACTAACTTTGTAAACACATTCTCATCAATGAGAAATCTTGTTTTTAGCACACCAGCAAAGTGTAGTAGTCTGCTTTCTTCTACTTGCCACCAGTTTGCACCCTTATCTTGGATGACTTGTGATATTTCCATTATAGTTTTGTCTTTAACATCCACAAGCATCCTCAAATCATGAAATGTCTTCTGAATTCTTGGAAATTCAGCAAGTTGTGGATACAAACTGTCCACAGTAGCCTTGGCTCCACCTCTGAGCATACTCTCATAAGTATACTTCTCCTCATCTCCACTTGAATGGGGACTTTGGGTTATAGGGGAGTTGGCTCTGTCTTCTCCTAAAGTGGCTTCAGGAAGGTTAAGTTAAGGGAGGTTGGCTTCAGAAGGGTTGGGTGCAGTTGAAGGTTCTTCAGTTGCTTTTGAGAGCAATGGATCTGAAGGGGCTTTGCTCAGGAGGGTTGGCTCATTAAGTGCAGATTCTAAGAGCTTTGAATAATTGAGCATGGATGAGTCAAGGGGTGACAGCAATCTTGTCTCATCTACAGCTAAATCTGCAAGCACATCTATCCCACTTCTTTGCACACTCCCTTCTGGAGAATATCTCTTTGTAAGATTGACAGGGGTGATTGGTTGGTTTGTGGGAGTTTCATGGGTTTCAGGGGAGTTGGAATCAGGATTCTGAGATTCAGGAAGGTTGGCCTCTATTGGTTGACCTTCAGGGACTTTGGATTCTGGAGTTCCAGAACCAGAAGAGTTGGTCCTTGACTTAGATTTGGTCCTGCTTTCAGCTCTGCTCTCCCTTAGAGCAAGTTGTAGAGACTTTTCTTCTTAAAGCTCTAATACTTTTTCAGTAGGCTTGGCCCTTCTCTTGCTAGCCCTACTGCTCCCACTTCCTTCTCCATCCTTTTCAGGGACAACTTCCCTGATCCTCTTCTCACCCTTAGACTTTTGTCTAGTCTCATTGTATCTCTGCCTCAATTCTTCTGAATGATCAGAAGGTACATGCACTCCTTCTTCAGCAACTTCTTCAATTTCAGTTGAGGCTCCTGAATTTTCTTCTGAAGGGATTTGAGACACCTTTCTTGTCTTTACAGCTCTGGCCTTAGTTCTTTTCTTCAACTTTGGCTTCTCTTCAGCTTTTTCTTCAGCAGGTTTGACCAATTGCAACTTTCTTTGCTCAGTTTTCTTACTAAGCTTTCTGAACATTATTTTCTGGGCAGGGAGGGGCTTTGCAAAGGTTTGCATTTGTGAATAGTGGGAAAACCTTTCAATTTACAAGCTTGCCCTTGTGCAATACTTGAGTTTTCCTTCCAATACAACCTTATTGTGAACTCTCACCTTAAATTTAGCATTTTCCTTCATCATCTCAGACAGGATGAAGGTCCTCCAATCAAACTTGATGCCCTTGTCACTGGCATCAATAACTGCAGCCATAATTCTGATTCTTGGATGGCTGACCTGCTCCAAGCTTCCAGTGTTGCTCAGGAGGCTCTTGGTGATTACCTCAAAAAGATTTAGAAATCTTGGATTGAGAGTTCTCTTGTGTTGTGTTGAAGAGATGGGACCTAGGACCAATAACCATTCTTGTGCTATCTCCTCTTCTAAGAGTTGGAGTTACCTCAGGTTCTTCACTTTCAAATGATGCAATGGGCTCAAAGTGAAGACTGTTCTTGTTGCTCAGATAGCCAAAATCAAGGTCTAGAGCCTTGTTGGAGAAATCAATGATCATTTCTGGTCTTACTTTGGGAGCCATTGAAGGTTACAGAAATGGATTTGAGTGAGTTTGAGAGTGTTTGAAGAAGATGAAAGCTAGGGTTTCGAATACTTGGGGAAGAAGTGTTTGTGGGGATTCTTAAGACTTGTGAATATTCTAAAAAGAATGTTTGTCAATGAGTTGGTGGAGTCTTGAGGAAATTCAACGGTTAACAAAAGTGGAAAACAAAATTGGACGGCCAGGATTGATTTCAGGGGAGTTGGCCAATTTTGATCCAATGGTTAAAAACCAATGTAACAGTGTGTAATTGGTTTTATTCAAAACGTGGAGGTTATTTAATATTAGTTAATGGTTGGGGAGTTTTCAAGGTAGATCATGTCTTGAAAAGGTGTAATGCAAACAAGAGTTAAATCTTGGCATTTAATGCATGGAAAGTGACCTTTTGGGTGGGAGACAAATTAAATCCCAAAAAGATGATATCTGTATATGGAATGGGACAGATTTCAAAATAGGCAATGATTACCCAAAATAGGTGCTTATCAAACCAAATCTTGGTTTGATAGCTAGGACAACTTATCTGACCCCACTTGGACAAGTGTCCTGAAAAGATGTGGACAAGTGTCCTGAATTTCAATGGACAAGTGTCCTGAGTGATTTAGGTCATCTTTTCTGAATTTCAGTGGACTTGACCAAGTCCGCTGAATACCAATTTAGTTTCCTTTATTTCCATTAACTGCAATAGGATTTACTTGTCCAACTTCCCTGGATCAAGTAATCCCAATTCTGTTGATAGCTCCAGAAACCTTGCCTCTGCAAGTGGCTTAGTCAGTATATCAGCTTTTTGATGATCTGTGTGGATTTTGACCAACTTTATGTCCTTCTTCTCCACATGATCTCTAATGAAGTGGTGCTTGATGTCCACATGTTTGCATCTAGTGTGCAAAACTGGATTCTGTGATATTGCAATGGCACTATTGTTGTCACAGAAGATAGGCACTTCAGTAGAGTTGACATTGTAGTCTCTTAGTTGTTGTCTCAGCCATAGAATCTGAGCACAGCAACTTCCAGCTGCAACATATTCAGCTTCAGTGGTGGGGGTAGCCACTGTATTCTGCTTCTTGGAGAACCAAGATATGAGTTTGTTGCCCAAGAATTGACAGGTCCCTGAAGTGGACTTTCTGTCAATTCTACATCCTCCATAATCAGCATCTGAGTACCCAGTTAACTCAATGTTGTCATCAGCAGGGTACCAAAGGCCTAGATTTTCAGTGCCTTTGAGATACCTTAAAATCCTTTTTGCAGCCTCAAGATGCCTTTTCTTAGGATTTGCTTGAAACCTTGCACAAACACCTACTGCAAAGGTGATGTCAGGTCTGCTGGCAGTGAGATAGAGGAGAGAATCAATGATTCCTCTATACTCAGTAGAGTTGGTTGGAATACCACTCTCATCAGGGTCCATCTTCCAATTTGTGTTCATTGGGATCCTTACTGGCTTGCTAGTTGTACACCCAAACTTCTTGATCATTTCTCTGGTGTACTTAGCTTGATTGATGAAGATTCCTTCTTTAGATTGCTTGACTTGAAGTCCCAGAAAGAAATTCATCAGACCCATCATGGACATCTCAAACTTGCTTTGCATGAGCTTGGAGAACTTCTCACACAGCTTCTCATTGGGGGATCCAAAAATTATGTCATCCACATAAATTTGGACAAGTAAGATGTCCTCTCCTTCAGTGATTCTGAAGAGAGTTCTGTCCACAGTTCCTTTGATAAAACCATGATCCAAGAGGAACTGTGACAGGGTGTCATACCAGGCTCTCGGAGCTTGCTTGAGTCCATATAGAGCTTTCTTCAATTTGTAGACTTGATTTCCAATCTCAAAGCCAAGTGGTTGCTCCACATAGACTTCTTCTTTTAAAACTCCATTCAAGAAGGCACTCTTGACATCCATTTGGTATACTTTGAACCTCTTGTGGGCTGCATAGGCTAAGAAAAGTCTGATTGCTTCTAGCCTTGCCACAGGTGCAAAGGTCTCATCAATATCAATGCCTTCTGATTGACAATAGCCTTTTGCCACTAATCTGGCCTTGTTTCTGACAATCACATCATTTTCATTCTTCTTGTTCTTGAACACCCACTTGGTTCCAATAACATCTTGATGTGTAGGTCTATCCACCAGCTCCCATACATCATTTCATGGTGAATTGGTTTAGCTTCATCAATGTCTTTTGGTTCCTGTTATGATAAGAAACAACAAAACAAAGCACTTTCACCATGAAAAATTCTGGTTTTGACTCCTATACTTGGATCACCAAGTATCAGATTGGTAGGATGGTCAGATAACCAAGTCCTCCTTTTTCTGATCCCTTCAGTAGAGTTGTTCTCTACTAAAGTTGAGTCACCAGTGTTATAGAACTCAGGATAATTGAATGCAGGATCTAATTCAGGATCATATTCAGGGATGGTGTCCTCAATGTTTGGAACATTGGTATTTTCAACATTTATGGTTCCCCCTGGAATATTGGATCCATTAACTACCTCAGCAGAGCCTGCTTGTTCATTGGTAGTTGTTACCTGAGGGTGAACTGGGATTGGATCATTCAGTTCATCATTTCCTTCAGTTGGGTTTTCTTCAGGTATATTGCCTTCAGGATTGTTGTCTAGTGTAGCATTTTCAGGGAGATTGGCTTGGACAACATCTATGAATTCAGTGTCCTTGTCTTTTAAGCTTAATCTGGCTGTTCTTTGTGTGATCTCTTCAGTGTCCAGATTTTTGTTCATGATCTCAAAGATAGATTCATCAAACACAACATGAGGTGTTTCCTCCACAACAAGGGTTTTCTTATTGTATACTCTAAAAGCTCTACTGATTTGAGAGTATCCAAGGAATACTCCCTCATCAGATTTGCTATCAAAACCTTTCAACTGTTCTTTCCCATTATTGTGAATGAAACACTTACAACCAAATATGTGAAAGTATGACACTTTAGGCAATCTTCCTTTCCAGAGTTCATAGGGGGTTTTGCCTTGCCCCTTAGTAATCAAACACCTATTCTGAGTATGGCATGCAGTATTTATAGCTTCAGCCCAAAACCTCTTGGGTAGATTAGAATCAGCAATTAAGGTTCTAGCAGCTTCTTTTAGAGTTCTATTCCTTCTTTCTGCAACTCCATTTTGTTGAGGGGTTCTAGCTGCTGAGGTTTCATGAGCTATTCCATTTAAAGTGCAATACTCATTGATGTATGAATTTATGAACTCAGTGCCTTTATCAGATCTTATCTTGATAATGCTAAGGCTTTTCTCATTTGACAGTCTCTTTAAAAGTTCAGGCAGTTTGACTTGTGTTTCCTTCTTATTAAGGAGAAATACTACCCATGTGAACCTAGAGAAGTCATCTACTACTACCAATGTGTATTTCCTTCCATTTATACTTGAAGGGGTAATTGGTCCAAATAAATCCATATGTAAAAGTTCAAGTACCCTTTTAGTAGAGATGACTGGTTTTCACTTGAATGAGGCTTTAATCTGTTTTCCTTCTTGACATGGTTTGCAAACATGCTCTTTAATGAAGACCTCATTGGGTAGTCCCTTTACTAATGCATTTCTAGAAAGTTTGTTCATTGATTTGAAGTTCAGGTGGTTTAGCCTTTTATGCCATAACCAACTTTGTTCACTAGAGCTCTTAGGAATGAAACATGCAGCATCAGTAGACTTGTCCCAGTCTGCAAAATACACATTTCCTTTCCTAGTTCCAGTCAATAGAGTTTGTTGAGTCTTATCTTTGATTAAGCATTTTCCACTTGAGAACTCAACATTGAAATTTTTATCACAGAATTGACTGATGCTTAGGAGATTATATTTGAGACCAGCTACATAAGACATATTGGATACTTTGATGTTACCAATCATCAAAGTACCATAACCTTTTGTTGTTGCTTGTGAGCTGTCTCCAAATGTGACATTTGGGCCTTCTTTTTCAATAAAATCAGTGAGGAGTTCCTTGTTTCCAGTCATGTGCCTTGAACATCCACTGTCATGATAACATGCTGACTTTTTGCTCATACTCCTCTTCTTGTGGCCCATAGGTACCTGCAATTAGCAAGTTTTAGGTACCCTTTGACTTTTGGGTCCTGGGAGGTTAGCAGTACCTTTAGGAACCCAAACTTGCCTAATTACCCTGATTGATTCAAGGTGGCTAAGTTGTTTTCCTTGTGCATCAACATTCATTACCTTTCCCTTAAATGCCTTTGGGAAGGTGTGTGTGAAAGTATTAACTCTGTAAGTTTCAGGAGAGTTGTCAAATCTCCTGAACTTATGAGTTCTTTGTGTAACTTGATGAAATCTTTGAGGAAAGGCCTTTTTATGACCATTACCCTTTGGCATGAACATTGTTCAGTAGAGTTGTCTCATTTTATTCTGCCTTTGAGGATAGTTGTCCTTAGGTCTATTCAGCTGAGGCTTTCTCAGAAGAGTTGGCCTTGGCTGATTATACCTTGGATAACTCCTCTGAACATTGTTCAGTAGAGTTGCCCTTCCAATGAGTCTACTCTGCTGACCAACATTCCTCTTGTGTTCAGGGACTTTGGCCATTTCCTTAGGTTTGGACCTAGTCTCCTGAAGCACTTGAGTTGGCAAATCATCCATTTTGCCCTTTCCTTTGTTCAGTGGCTGAATTATTTCATTTTCAGCTTGTTGTGCCACTGATTTGACAATGATTTTCTTAGTGTTACTTGTAGAAGCAACACTAAGACAAGGTGAAGATTCGAATGGATCAAAACCTAATCCACTTCTTTGAGCCATAGGTCTTTGATAACTTTGAATTTCCTCTATTGCTCTAGAGGATTTGTTCAAAGCAGACATATTTAATTTCAGGCTCTCTTCACTTGATTTGAGAATGTCATATTCATGTGAGAGGTTTTCAAATTTTGCTTGAAGAATTTTTAATTCAAAATCTTTTCTCTTCTGAGTAAGTAATTGAGCATCAATCTGTCCTTGTTGGTCAACTATCCTGAGATTTGCTTCCTCAAGCTCTCTCAAGACTTGTTGGTACAACTCAGTAGATTTAATGTCAACTACTGTCTCAGCAGGTTTTGAAAGCTCAATAGAGAGTCTTTCATTTTCCCTCACACAATTGTCATGAAATTCTTGTAGCCTAGTGAAATCTTCCATTAACTTCCCAAAGGAAAGTTTCAAGTTGACTTCACTAGTGTTCTGTGATAGAAATGATGGTGAGCTAGTAGTGGAGGATACCTCATCATCCTCAATAGCCATGTTGCACACATCATCATCATCATCACTGTTTGAGAACAGTCCATCAGAAGAGTTGAAGCTTTCAGCATCATCAGATTCTTCACCAGCCATCATGGCCTTCCTATTGGTGAACTTTCTGTCTCTCTTTGCTTGTCTTTCTCTTCTTTCTTTAGAGCTTAATTCAGGGCAGTCATACTGGAAATGCCCTTTCTTCTTGCAATTATAGCACAGGTCTTCATCATCATCCTTCTTGGATTCATCTCTTCCTTTAGATGATGAAGGGTCAGCTCTACTGGACCTTCTCCTATCAGAGTACTTGTCCTCTGATCTTTTCTCTTCAGGCTTTTTGTCCTTTGCCTGATCTTCAGGAGAGTTGTACCTTCTCCTGAATTTGTTGTCTTGGTATAATTTCTTGTATCTACCAAACCTTGAGTTGAGTTTGTCAAACCTCCTAGCCATGAGGGCCATCTCTTCCTTCATTTCAGCCTTGGAGACCAACTTTGATGATCTTGGAGTAGACTACATTTCTGGTTCAGCAGTTTTGGCTTTAAATGCCACTCCCTTGGTTGGTAGAGAAGACTCTTCAGCTGGCTTTCTTCTATTGAGGTCAAACTCATATGCTTTGAGTTTTGAGAAGATTTGTTGCATGGGCATGGAGGAGAGATCCTTGGTGTTCTGCATCATTACAACATATACATCCCACTTTTGAGTGAGACTTCTCAGGATTTTTAAACCAACTTCTCTCCTGGAGTACACCTTGCCCAATGAATTGATTTCATTCATCACATCAGTGAATCTACCAGCAAACTTGTCAATGGACTCATCTGGCTCCATTGAGAACTGTTCAAACTTCTGCACATCCACTTGGAGTTTGTTCTCCTTTATCTTTTCAGTACCCTCACACATTTCAGCAAGAGTATCCCAAATTTCTTTGGCTGTTGTGCAGTGGTAAACTCTTCCCATGATTGTATCTGGAATTGTTTGATAAAGAGTATTCATTGCAAGATAATTTAAGTTATCTTTTCTTTTCTCTTCAGCAGTGAAGTCATCTTCATCTTTAGGGATCTCTTCCCTTATGTCAGCTCTTTGGTCTTCAGTTAATCTGGGGTTGACTTGAGTGAATACATAGGGTCCTCTTGTAATCACTCTCAGCATGTCTGTATGAAGAGATGCAAGATGAGCTCTCATTCTGATCTTCCAGAAGTCATAGTTCTTAATTGAGAACATGGGCAGCTTGTGATGTGAAATATGGTTGACTGGATTGGTGGCCATATTGTTGATTCCTTGAACAGCATCATGAGGAACAACATTGTAGTTGGCCATAGCTCAAAAATAAGATGTTAGTCAAATAATAGGATTTCAGATAGATTAGTTCAGTGACCACACCAAATATGTGATTTTGAAAAACCAAGATGGATTTTCAGAAGCAGTGGTCCTTGAACCCCTGCTCTGATACCACTTGTTGGTCCTGAAAGGAGTATACAACAAGTGTATGGGGGGGAATACACTTGTATGCAAATTCTTTCAAACTTTGATCAAACCAGAGATCAACAATGTTGTCTTGGACAACTCTGCTGAAGATGAATAACCTTTTCAAAGATACCCAAGCTACTAAGTACTATTGAGTGCTTAGTTGAATGACTATCTAAGTTGGTTATAAGTGCGGAATTAGTGGTTGGCCCTTTAGTTCAAACTCCTTTAAGTTCTGAAATCACTTAAGCAATATAGTCCAGTTTTCAGGGAACTTGTCCAATATAGTTTTTGCACAGTCTTTGAATGAATGTCCTTTGAAAGATCAGTTTTGTGTGCAGTGTTGAATGTATGAAAGTACTTTGAAAGTAAATCAACACAAGAGATTATAGTGGTTCAGAGACTCAAGCTCCTACATCCACTTTCCCTGATTTAACAGGATAATTCCTTCACTCTTGGAATCAACTTGTTTTATAGTACCAAGGTGCACTTGATCAAGAACACCACTCCTTGGTGAATTGATCCCTAGGATGTCTAGAGTCCTAGTACCCTCTTCTCAACTCAGAACTGAACTGTTCTTCTCTCAATAGTCAGCTCCTACCACTTCTACTACTACAACCTTCTCACTTTCTCACTTGAAAGGGGTAAGGGTTGAAGTAAGGTTCCAACTAATGAGATATCTTTTACAATGAAGATCAGTGTATAAGGATTAGGATATCTCTCTAAGCTTTGTATGGATATACAATAAGTTCAGCTTAGAAGAAGTGTTTGAAGACTAAGATAGTCTTTTAAAGCTTTGAAAGCACTTTGACTTGAAGGATAGTTGGATATTCTTGTCAAGGTTGAAGTCAGTTGAGGTGCTTTCAAATGGTCTTCACACTTCTGTATTTATAGACAAGTTTGAGGATTTGCCCGTTGGAGAGGCAGTCCCAAATTGCTATAAATGTCTTCCTTGAGTTCTTCAAACTGGAAGACAAATTCTTGATAGTGACATGTCCTCATTTGGGTAATAAACGGCTGTTAAGGCTTTGTCTTCATTCTGCAGCACTCTTCCCAATGTCTGACTTTAAGATTCACTTGTTAGGATTTGGACATGGCTTCTGAAGGTTGATCCAATGATAGGACAACATTCCTTATCAAATGGACAACTCTGCTTATCACTATCAGCATACTTGCTTATCAGCATAGTTGGCTTTCTCTTCTTCAGATGACTTGGCTCTTTCCCTCTGCTTCATTTAGATGTGATCTCAGCATGATTCATTGAAGTCTTTTAGGGTGTAGTTGTCTTTATCTCTTCAGCATAGTTGGCTTTCAAGCTTCAGAACACTTGTTCTGGTTTAATTGTACTGAGACAACTCTTCTGGACAACTCTCTTGATCAGCATACTTGGCCTTTAAGCTTCAGAACCTTTGTTCTTGTTTTAATTGTGCAGAGACAACTTCTCTGGACAACTCTCGTGATCAGCATACTTGGCCTTTAATAGCTTAGGTGATTGTTCCAGAATTTGAGCCTTAAGGGAACTTGTTCTTGATAGTCTTCAAAGCATATGTTCCCCCTCAAGTTGTGCATCTAATCATCTAAGAGCTGCCTAACATATCAGCTTCTCATCTATCCTTATTCTATATGTTCTAACAATCTTAGAACATAATCATCTTGACTTAGGCATGTCTCAGGGGGTTTTGGTATTGAATCAAAACATATCTCATTTTATTCCCAACAATGGTCGAGCCTGGTGTAGCATCCACGAGTAGGTGTCCTTGGTGGAGAACTTGCCGGTCGAGGATCGCCTCCCTTTTCACGAGTCTACAACATTTTCCTTTATCTTGAACCTATAAATCAAAGTACCAAGATTATTCAACATTGTTAATTCAGGCTCAAGTAGTGGTCTCCTCCAATTCCAATCCCATCTCCATTCCTGATCTACCCATTTACCCATCTCTCCCAGATTTTTGTTTTTATCTGTGTTGATGTTGTACAGTCTATTGAATTTTTCCTTAAGTTTCCCCTCTCCAGTCCAGTCTTCCTCCCAGAAATAACTCTTTCTACCATCCCCAATTTTTTAATTAGAGACTCCTCAAACTAGACCCCGTCCCCTCCCCCTGTGATTTTTAAAACATCGTTCCACCACAGTGAAACTTTCCCTCCCCTCCCTGTAGGTAGTTTTCCGAACCCCGAGCCCCAGTTTGCTCCATATTTTGATTTCAACACCCTTGCCCAAAGACTCTCACTCTCATTAAGAAATCTTCAACCCCATTTCCCTAGCAAAGTTCTATTGAATATTTCCAAGTCCCGAATCCCCAAACCCCCAACCTGTTTTGATACATTTTTTTCCATTCTATCTAAGCTATCTTTTTATTGCTCCCCCTTCCTCCCCCCCCCCCCCAAGAAAATTTATTTGGATACTCTCTATCTCTCTCACAATTTTTTTTGGAATAAGGTAGAAGGAAAGGTAGTTGATGGAGATGGAGATCAATTAGCAACAATCAAGACGTGATTTGAGAGTATTATTGCAGCATTAGTCAACTTTGTTAATTTCAGCATGTTTCCTTCTATTGTAATCCTTTATTTTTGGTATTTGTCCACAATAGTGTTGGGCCTCAATTATTAGGGTTTTTAGAAGTCTCAAGCTATTTATACTCAAGGTGGTGCATTGTAATATGGAGTCGAATTTGATTATTAAATAAAAGTTAAGATTGTCACCTCAAGGTGTTCATCTTTTTGTGTTTATCCTTTCCGCTACATCAGTTGGTAATCAGAGATCAGGTACGATACTTGATGACGATTTCAATTATCAATGAATATTTTGATGAAAATTGTGGTTATGATGGACCACCAATTTTCGATGATTATTATGATGAAGAATGTGGTTGTGATGGACGGTCAATTTTTGATAATTTTATCGATATTTTAGTTGATAATGGCTACAGCGGCCCTCCAATTTTTGACGAGGAGAATGAAGGTATTTTTATAATCAACAATGTTTATCTCAATATCTTTGATTCAACGATGGGGGTTGAAAAAAATTATTTTGTGTTATTTATTAATGGTGATGACAATCACACTACTCTACGATAGAATGTCAAGTTGATTCTATTTTGTGGTCGAAAGAGTACAAAGATGTTCCAGCTCTCCTTCGTACCTTGACGATGAGGATTTGAGGTCGAATCGTTTTCAACTAGGTGAGAATGATGAGGATGAAATTAAGAAGAAAGATCGTGATTGAAGACTTAATTGTATTTTCCTTTTCTGCTCCAATTTTCCTTATTACACGTTTTTTTTATTTTGGTAGATTGTCAAGAGAATCAATTTGTGTTACAATTTGTCTATGCAGTCAGCTTTTATATATATATGGGGTTTTGACATGTAAAAAAGGAATAAGTTTTTGAATAATAAAAAAATAAAGAGCAGATTAGCTTCTTTTGAATTGTAATTACGGTATTCTTATTGAATCAACGTTTTTGAATTTGTGCCACTTTTTCGGGTATTCTTAGAATCAACGAACTAGTGTGTGTTTTTCGTCTTTTCATTGTTTATACGCTTCCGCGACCTACATCAGTAGTATGTTGGTAGTGATGAAAGAACCGAGTTTATCAACGTGATCCTGCCTCCCATTGAGATCTTCTTGTCGTCCCATTTCCTTAGGCGATTTCTGATTTTTTCAGTAATGAAAGCCCATTCGGACGCTTTCCTGTGATTCGAGCCAACCTTCATTCCCAAGTATGAGAAGGGTGTTGAGCCCACTTTGCAGCTTAGTATCTCAGCCATTTCGTTCAGGAGGTTGTCTTCCACATTAACCCATATTGATTCATGTATTATCTAACACTAAAATACACAACCGCAAGTGTACGACGTATATTGTAGCGTGATAAGTACAAGGTCGATCCCATAGAGAGGTGTAGTGTAAAAGCGTATTTTTTTTTATTGAATTCTAAATAGACGTGATCGATGAGTTTGAAGGTTGTAATTACCCCTAATTATCTACCTACGTGTCACGAGTGAACAATTAAAGAGTAATAGAGAGAATCGGTCAAATTGGCTCATGCAAATAACAAAAACGAGAAAAATACGAGTAAAACTCAAATAAGAGAAGGTAGGTTCCAAGGCACATGCAATACTAATGAATCCATTTATGATTAAAAATCTACTTAAGTGGTGTTGTGCTTTTTCTATAAGATTGATCACAAAATAATGAGTTAAAAGTTCTCTCGATCCAAATAACCCAAGAGAAATATGATCCAATCTCATATCTCTACCTCAATTGCATCATAAAACTCAATTTAGCCCCTAAGATCATCACACATCCTCCTAATCGTTGATCGTCTCTCGATCTCGCAATAAAATTAGGTCGAATACTTGCAATCAATTAATCAAAAGAGATTTCTCAATCCAATTTCAATTAACTAAGATCAACACATCACTATTGTACACTAATGACATGTTTTGCAATGGAAATCAATAATTCAAATAGAATTAAGCTATACAAACATCAATTAAGCAAAATATTAATTCATAAACTTCATCAAGGGTATTTACATGGCCCTAGAACCAAAAGTGTTCTAGCCAATCAACAACATAATCCAACTAAAACAAACTAATGAGAAAAGTAAATAAAAAGTGAAAGATAGAGAAAGCTTAGACTAATGGATGATGGGAAATGGAATTCCCAAGCTATTGGTTGCCTCCTTGCTTGATTTGGTGAAAAATTGAAGAATTTGATGATGATTACCTCCAAGTGTGTGTTTGTGTGTTAAGAATTCTTGTGGAAGGGGGTAATTGTGTTTGAATTCAAGAATGGGGGGTATTTATAGTGTTGGGGTAGGGTTTGAGGGTAAGATTTGCAACTAAGTCCCTCGAAAAAGACGAAAAATACACAAAATACCCCGAAACAGAGGCCAGATGGCCGAGTCGGGTGACTCGGCCGAGTTGAGGGGTGAATTTGTGAGTCGCAGGTTGGTCACCGACTCGGCCGTTTCTAAACACTTGGTAATTTTGATTTTTCACTTCCACTCGGCCGAGTCATCTCCAAATTCCCAAAGTTGCATGTCGAAGTTCCACTCGGCCGTTTTGCCATTTTTTCTGCCACTCGGCCAAGTGGAATGACTCGGTCGAGTTATCTCCAATTGCACGTCAAACTTATTTTGCGTGTAACTTTTGACTCCGACCTCCAATTGACTCGATTCTTACTTCCATGTCACTCCATTTTTCGAGCCGGGTCCAATGGTGCACTCCTCTCTCGGGTCAAATGACTTGTGGTAGGTTTTTTGCTCCCAAAATCCTTCGTTTTTCCTACAAAACCGACAAAACGCCACCTTTCTCTTATTTCGACCAAAACAATCATAATCAACCTATAAATCAACGAAGTCTCCCTAAAAATGAGCTTCACATGCGCATAAAAAACGTGTAAATTCTACCCGAATCAAACCCCCCCCCCCCCCCAAACTTAAAATGGTGTTTGTCCTCAAACAACTAAGCACTTAAAGCAATGAGGGTGGAATGATCACAATGGAATATTCAATGCAAATCACACATGCAAAGTAAAGTGAGGTGAGGTCTCTTCCTTAAAGTGATTTCTCAATGATGGTAATAGGCTTATTATTGCAATTCACACTCATAGATCAAAGATAATACAAATACAAAACACATTGTGAAGGGTAAACAAAATCCAAATGCTTAAGCTCTCTACTCACATGATAGAGTGTTTCCGTCAAACACACAAACAAATTGAGGATATAAATGCACTCAACAACCAAGTTATGCTATGCAATCACCATAAGCTTGCCCACATTCTACTTTCTACATCACTCAACTGTTCAACAATGTGATCAATAGGGCTTAATCAAGGGTGTAACATTGGCTCTTCGGACAAGGTAGGATGAATTTGGAATTGTGACTCTTCTAGTGGAGGACAAGGTTTGTTGTTTTGCAATTTGTGCTTTCACTTTCAAAGCTTACAAACTTTATCCTCACTTTTCATTTTCCCTCTTTTTCATGCATTCATCACCTCATCTTTTTTAACCAATTTTTCTTTCTTTTCAAGCTTTTGGGGATCCCTTGTCCCTCTTTTATTTTTCATGATTTTTCTCTTTTCATTTCTTTTCATCTTTTCTCTTTTTCAACTCATTCCAATGGTGCACTCCTCTCTTTGGTCCAATGACTTGTGGTAGGTGTTTTGCTCCCAAAATCCTTCGTTTTTCCTACAAAACCGGCAAAACACCACCTTTCTCTTATTTCAACCAAAACAATCATAATCAACCTATAAATCAATGAAATCACCCTAAAAATGAGCTTCACATGCGCATAAAAAACGTGTAAATTCCACCCGAATAACCTATCAAGGAGCACTTTTCGAAGTTGATTCTCAAACCCAACATCATTTCCATATTTCAAAGAATCCTCTTCATCATTGTTGCGTTCGTCGTACTTGTTGCCCCCATCAGTATCGTATCGTCCGCGTACTGAAGGTGAGATATCTTGATTTTTTCCCGACCAATTTCTGCAGCTTTAAAGTGGCCCGAGTCTGCTGCCCTATTCATGAGGTTGCTCAATCCTTCCGCCGCAATCAAAACCAAAATTGGGGATAATGGGTCTCCCTATCGGAGCCCCCTTTCCAATTTGAATTCTCCCAATGGACTTCCATTTACAAGAACAGTGGTCGTAGCAGAGGTGATACATTCCATAATCCATTTTCGCCATTTTGGGTGGAAGTTGAATCGTTCCATCATAATGTTCAAATATTTCCAATCAATCGAGTCATATGCCTTTGCGAAATCGATTTTGAAGAACATTCTTTTTAGTCGCTCTCGCTTTGCTTAATCAATTGATTCGTTAAGCACTGCAACACTGTCCAAAATAAATCTGCCCCCAATAAATGCACTTTGTGAATCCGAGATAATCGATGTAAGAACTGAGCACAACCTGTTAGCAAGGACTTTTGAAATAACTTTGAACATCCCCCCAACCAGATGGGTCTGTAATCTTTCAAATCACTGTTGTTCTCTTTCTTTGGTATCAAAACAATGTATGTTGGGTTGAATCCTCTCACGAGCCGACCATTCTTGTGAAAGTCTTCCATGCACTACATTACGTCAGCTTCAATCGTATCCCAATTTGCCTTCAAGAAGCCGAAGTTGAAGCCGTTTGGGCTGGGGCTTTTTGAGCTCTCACATGACTTAATGGCTTCCAACACTTCATCTTTTGACAAAGGGGATATTAGTCTCTCATTTTCCTCCTGTGATATGCGTTTACTGGAGAAATCAGCATCTGGGATTGGCCTATTTGTTTCTGCATTTCCAAATGTTGTTGGAAGTGGTAAAATACCGTCGTCTTTATGTCGCTTACCTCCTCCCGCCAAACCCCATTAACCTGCAAGCCTAGGATTTCATTTCTCTTGCGCCTCCTGTTTATATGATTGCGGAAGAATCGAGAGTTACAGTCCCCTTCTTTGATCCAGGTGGATCTCGACTTTTGATACTCAATGTTGTTTTTCCTCTTCATTTCTCGAAATAGCAGTGCCCTCCTTCTGGTTCTCTCAATTATATCCGACTCTTCCAGCCCGAAGACATCATCAAACATGTCCAGTTTTCTTATCTCCTCCTTATATTTCTCAATATTTCCTTTAATGTGGCCAAATACTTCTCTATTCCAGATTTTTTAGATCACCCTTCAACATTTCCTTTTTCTCTTTGATCAGATAGCTCCCCCATCCTTGGATATCATAGCTTCTCCATTTGTCTGATACAAAATTCCTAAGCTCCGGGTAAGTGAGCCATGCGTTGAGGCACTTAAAGGGTTTAGGGCCCCAGTCAGATACTTTGATTTCCAGTAGTATGGGGTAGTGGTCGGATATTGATCGTCTGAGCCCTTTGAGATAAGCGTTGGGCGGTTGATCCAGTGTTGGTTCACTAGTGCTCTATCCAATCGACTTTTACATTTACCATCATCCTTGTACCATGTGAACTTTCTACCATGTAGAGGGAGGTCTATCAGATTGGCACCTGTTATAAAGTTCCTGAATGTTGCAATATCCCTGCGATTTGAGGAGATTCCTGTTCCATCTCTTTCAGCCTCACTGCATACTGGGTTAAGATCACCAATTACACATACACATGACTCCGGATTTTGACCGACAACTGATTTAATTATATCCCATAGTTTTGATTTCTCTGGAGAAGTGCAGGGTGCATATACGTTTATTATGACACAATGCACTCTATCATTCCCCCATACTCCATTCATAATCACGGCCTCTGTCATAAACCAAGAACTTGAGTAGGAGAATACCTCGGGGTTCCAAAGTGAGATTATGTTGCCCGATCGCCCCTCCACTGGCTTCGTCATCCATTCCACATTCATGTTTCCCCACAAGACGCGGCAAATCGCTTCATCGATATTTTCCAACTTCAATTCCTGGATATAACATATATCCACACCGTGACTCTTGATTAAGTTCCTGACCTCATCCCTCTTGATTTTGTTCCCCAAGCCTCTCACATTTAGAGATAATATTCATTGATTACTTTTATGTGCATCTCCTTTGCCTTTTGGGCCTAATCTTTCATGTGCTTGTTCTTCGAGTTCTGCGAATTTTTCAACCATCTTTGCTTCAGGGATCTGGGTTGTAAGGCCCATTTCTTTCCCAAGATTCCAGGTGTTGTTCGCCTCCACTATGTTTTCTGACTTGTGTTTCCGTACGGGTTGTATATGTGGTTTTATTGTTTTCAGCTTCTTCATGTTCGCCATTCTATCTTCTTCTGATTCAATGCCACTAATAAAAGTTGGCCATCTCCTCAGTTCAACTTGTCGGATTTCGCCTTTGTTGTCTTTTTTTCTTCTTCGAGAGGATTTTTCTATGCTGGGGCTGTGTGGAGGGGAGGGATGTGGTGGTAGGAGGTTGTGAGACAGGTTGATTGGGCATCACGGAGTGAGTGGAGGCTGAGAAAATAAGGGTTCTCTCTCCGACAGCGGATAGGGTGGGTAGTCGGTTGGGGCAGATGGGGTAGGTGGAGGTGGGTGGAAGGGACAAGTGTTAGTGGGGTGAGAGGATGAGGAGTGTTTGGATATAGTGTTGGAAAAGGTTGGGGTCCGATTCCAAGGGTGCGGGGCTCCAGAGAGGTTTGGGGCGGTTCAAATGCATTGGGAATAGGCTCTCTCCAAGGGGTTTGAGTACAACAATTATGTGGGCTGGGCTGATTTAGATTTGATGCCAGGGGATAGGGCCCATTACCCAGAAATAATTCCTTCTGGGCCAAAGGTAGAGTTGGGCCATTTTTATTGGGGTCCATGGGAAATTGTTTCGCCTCCATCATGGGGACGTGGGGCTCATGCGCACTTAATTCATTAATTTGCTGCAGACTTTGTCCCCTCGTAGAAAGCGGCTGCGCGACTTCCAAGAGATTTGTTTCCAAATTTTTCTCTCGGGAGCCCACATCCTTTACTACCTCATCATCAAGTTTACTGGAGTCGACGTGACCGTCTGAATTCTGGGCTATTAACTTTGATTCCGATGTCACGGCGTCGGTTGGTAATTCTTGATCGAAGATCGCGGCCGCTGCAGGCCCAATGGACCGGAGTTCATCCTGATCGCTTGACCAATATGAATTATTCTCCTCGTCTGAGTCTTCTAGAGATTCTTCCCTCTGATTATTGTAGTGCCCTTCCCATTCCTCTAGAACCCTACGTGTAAATGCATCATCATCCACCTGTAGTTGGAGTATTTGTTTTACTTCTTTCATATATGAGACCGAGAGAAGAATTCTGGCGTAGTCTAGTCTTGATCTTGTTAGGGTTGCATGATCCATTTTGACAAATGATCTAACCCTAAGATAGATTGACTCGAAAAAACGGGCATTCCAAACATGGATTGGGATGCCAATCCATCGAGTCCACACCAGTCGCTTATGACTAATGTCTTTTGCTTTCCAATCTCTATGCCAAACGAACCAATGTTTGAACCAATCTTCCATGTTCTCTATTATCTCTCCCTTGGGTTTTCCCGATACGTTTTGAATGAGAATCTCATCGGCGCCCAGAGTTCTCAGCTTCAAGAGTTCTCCGCATTCCTGTTGCATTTCCTCACCATGATCTTCCCAGGAAAATTATGGCCTGAGGATCCCTGTGAGGCAGCTTTTGAGCCATTCCGTTTCCTACGGCCTAGGTTTGAAGCTGAAATTGATGTGGGCGTCTGTCTGGGTAGAGGGAATCTCGGCCCTACCATCGAATCTTCCATTTTCAACAACTGCATTTGGAGTTAGGGTGCGTCCACCTTGTTTCACCATTGTGTCGACATACGATGTATGGGGGTTTCTAAGGCTCATATTAGTGTTGAATCGAAATGTGGGTGGGGGAGAGGGGCGTCTTGAGGATAATTGATACTTTGTAGCTCTACCATATTTTGGTATGAAGGCTCTGATCTTATAACTATCAATCCAAACGTTGTTTAGATTAGATAGGGTTTTTTCCACATCTAGGTTTCCTTCAAACCTGACAAAACCAAAGGGTTTTCCTTCCTTATCGTTTTTTGATGGCCTGAAGATGTACACCACTTTTTCAACTGGGCTGAAACTCGGGCGTAATTTGTCCATTGTGCAGTCCACTGGGAAATTCCTGAATAGAAAAGATATCGTGTTTCTACTCCTGCGATCGACAATCTTCTCCATCTAAGAGGCTCTCACTCGAAGATCCATCCGGTTCTTTTCATCACTGACCTGGTTCCTACCATTCCTATATACGGGGCTAAGGCGACGGGGAGATCTATGGCTGGGGTAAAATGACTGCCTCACCGTGGGACGCTCGGAGAAGGGTCGATTTTTCCTACGGGATACTCTCACCCACTCACCTTCCTTACCCTCTCTCTATCTACCGCGCTCCATTAATGATCTCGTTTATAGTGTTTATTATGACGTTAGATATTTTAAAGTGTATTTAACTTTGAAGTTATTATATATTTTTTAAATTTGATTATATATTTGAATTCTAATTATTATATGCCATGTAATTTTAATTGATTTTGGTAGGACTTTTTAATATAACAATAAAAAATTAATATTTTTAAAAATAAATTCCAGTATAAGAAGATACATGAAAATTTTCAACAGAAAATAATCATTGGAATTGACGATGAAGTTTGTGTTGGAAAGTTTTCAATAGTTGAATATTTCAGCGGTACATATCTGTTCGAATAAAAATTCCTACGATTTTTTGTTGTTGGAATTAATGTAGGAATTCACATTTATAATTTCCAACAACTAAAATTCCAACGGTCAAAATCCATTGGAAAGAATTCCAACAGAAAATTATCGTTGGATTTTTTGATGGAATTTACGTTGAAAAGAATTTCAATAGGTGAAAATTCCAACGATCAAGATTCGTTGGAATGTACCATCATAATTTTTTTCAGATTGAATTTTTGTTGGAATTTTGCAATTCCAATGCCCACTTTTCCAATGGTCGTATTTTAATTAGAATTTCCGTTGGTATCACTGATTCCAACGGTAAAAATGTAAAAAACCGTTGGAATTTCACTGTTTTGTTGTAGTGGTTGGATTGTTTGTGAATCATCTTCTTCAGCACCTCAACACCGGCAAAACCACGCCGGAGAGATCTTCGGCACGGGGACTTCGACGCACAAGTCAGAACCGTCGGAAATCTCAAAGAAAATGTAGAGGAGCAATCGCAATCAGTGGAAAACTCTTCAAATAGCTCAATTTCGGGTGTTTCACGAGTATTTAAGTCACCAGAAAATATAAAATGTTATATTTCTCGATCAAGAAATGTTTATGTGTTTAATGTGCGTGTGTATTCGTCATTATGTCATTAGATATGTTGTCATTAGATAATTAAGGCTCAAATGTGTACCTTGGGGGAAAAGGTTATTTATTCCCGTTTTTTCTCAACCACCTCATTATTCAGTCTAATCTTTTCCTAAAATATCGGGATCCACCCCTCACTAAGCTAACTGGGCCATAACCCATTTAACCCTAGGTCGGTCATAAACAGGCCCATAGCTCAACAAATCTATTTTCATCACGTATGAGTCCATGTATCATCATTGTTAAGTCTATTCCTATGTATATTAGGCTCAAATACTCTATCATCATTATATTGAGCTTGATTTGGGGTCTAACCCCTCCTTAAATGGGTTACCAGAAGGTCCATTAGACCAATAATGAAATATATAATCAAAGGTGTATAAATCACTCATAAAGTAGATAATAACCAAATATAAGAGATAATCATCTTACTCCCTCGTGTCATTTCCTTATAGGATGACATATTTTCGCTGCATCACATAATATGTATGTTATAATAATCTCTAAATTTCATGTTAAATTTCAAAACTTTTAATAAAATTTTCATCGTTTTTTAATTTTTTTTACAATATTAATATGTGATACTTATATGTTGAGCGATATATCCGGTTTGGTGGTTCGACCGGATCAAACCGGCTGAGAACGGGAAGACCCAAAAATTTTGATCTAACCGTTTTTTATTTATTTTAATATTTAATCAGTTTAATCAAATATTTCATTGTGTATATCATGTCTCCTTTCTTTCCAATTCTCAGTCGTGTGAAGTATGAACCTACCTTATACCTTTTGTTGCTCAGAGATAAAGGCGCAACCACGACTAAGGCGGTGGTAGCGCGACCACAGCACGCGGCACACTAGCAATCGCGAACAACATTGTTCTTTTCAATCTGATTTCTGAGTTCTTACTTCTCCTCTGGTGTCCGAGTCGACGCCGCTTCTATTGATCCATCAAAAGAGATTACTAAACAAAAATTGCAGTTGAGAAGTGAGGATCTGCTACATAAAAAAAAACTAACAAAAAGGTTATATATTACTCCCTCCATCCCATACTTGATGACCCAAACCAATTGGGCACGGGTTTTAATGAATTAATTGTTTATTAGTATTGTGTAAGATAAAGTGTGGGTAGTAAGTAAAGACTTTTCAACTTTATAAATAGTAATAAAGTAGTGGCATTTGTTGTAATATTATGATGTTTTAAGGAGATTGTTTAAAAGTGTTTTTGCTATTTTAGATAACATGTCATCAAGTAAGGGACACCCAAAATGATAAAATGGGTCATCAAGTATGGGACGGAGGGAGTACAAGTCAGCCCCAATTATTATATTAATAAAATGATTAATCAATTGGTCCAACTATTATATTAACAAAGGCCCTGGCTATATATACCCCTCCAGCTTTGTTAAGTATACTCCCCCAACTCATAAATTAATTTAATATTAATGTAAATTACCCAATTTACTCTTTTAATAAAATAGGACATGTTAGATACACTCCCCAACTTATAAACCCTAAATCTAATGAAAGTATGACACCGCCGTCGCCACCGCCCGACACCACTTTTTAAAAAAACACCACCACCCATACAATGTCATATAATTTGAAATTAAAAAAAAACTCATAAAATGGCATATTTTTTTTTATAATTTTCGACACACCAGTGTCGACCATACACACTCTCGTCGACAACAATTTATCGACGAAAGTGTATACGGCCGATCCTGGTATGTCGAAAAAAATAAATTTTTTTCGACAACTTATGGTCGATCATATAAACTCTCGTCGACAAATTGTTGTCGACGAGAGTGTATATGGTCACCATAAGTTGAAGAAAAAAACGGGGGAAGAAATCTGCTATAGGAAAAAGGATAAAAAAAAGGGAGGGTCGGTCGTAGGATTGAGGGAGGAGGGGCGGAAACGATTGTCGCAGGAGTGAGGCGTACGGCGCTGGGCGAAGGAGCGCCGCCACCGCGAGCAGAGATTAAATCAAAAAACTACTTGGTCGACGGCGGCACGCGGGGAGAATAGATCAGTAGGCGGCGTGCGACGCACGGGGGAGGATAGAGCGGCGGGCGGCGCTGGGCGAGGGGGCGCCGCCGCCGCGAGAAGATTTAAAAAAAAAAAAACCTACCTGCGTCGACGGCAGCGGGCGACGCTTGCTGGGAGGCGGCGATCGACGAAGATTGGGGCGGGAGAGATCGTGCCTGCGGCGGGAGCGGCACTGTGGCCGGCGAATTGGAGGGGCGGCGGCGTGGAGGTTTATTGGTTTGAGGGAGAAGAAAGAGAGAAAGGGGAATGGAAGAATTAGGATTTCAATGGGAAAGTACCGTTAACCTATTTAAGAGAGAAGAGGGTAATTTGGGTAATTTAGGGGAAGTACATCTAACGAAAGCCATTTTTTGGGGACTGTATATATCGGGGTAGTATACTTAACAAAGCTGGAGGGGTATATAGTCAGGGCCATTAACAAAACAAATGGGTCCAACTATTATATTAACAAAACAAATGGGCCCAATCAAATAAAAAACTAGAATAACATAAATAAATAATTAAAAATTATTTTAATGGTTGGATCGTCGGTTCAACCAATTGGACCGTGAACCGGTAGTTAATCTGGTTTTGTCACCAATTCGATCATGAAAACACTGTGTCTACCTTTCGAAATATGTGAACAATTGTATGTTGCAATCTTTAGAGTTAAGAGTAAAAGTGGATTAAAAATTATTTGCTTAGATTTAAATGTAAAAATATGTAAATGTACCATAAATGTTTTTATAATGAAGTTTTTTCACAATTTGTAATTTATTACTCTCTCCGTCCAATTTCATTACACGCATTCTTTTTTTAAATATTATTAGGGAAAATATCAATTTTGGTCACCCAAGTTTACCTCTAAGTTTACCTCTTTTCATATTTGGTCACCCACATTTAGTAACTATCAATTTTCACTCAGTTATTATATTCTATCAAAATTGATCATTCTGTTAGGTAATCTGTCACTGACTAACGGAGAAAGAATTTTAAGTGCTAAATTTTTAAAAACCTGGGTTAAAAAATTCACATGCATCTCCTAGAACTAATCAAACAAACGCAGAAGTAAGAATGAAACATGTGGAACCTACGAACCATTGAAAAATCTCAGTCAATCACAAAAATTATCAATATGTACATTTACAAAAATTACCAGTATGTTACATTATATTTATCTGTAATAGGTAGGTAAGAAGGTTGCACAATTGTTTGACTAACATTTCAAGAAATCTGCAACAATTATTTTAATAGAAAAATATTTAGAATGAAAAATAAGTTTATGAAATTTTCTTCAATGGATTTTTATAAAATTATTTACAATTGTTGGGATATGAATCCTATAAACAATGTTCTAGTTGATGAAAGTATGTTTTGATGGCCAAAAGCAACTTAAAGTTAGTGATATATGTGGTTCTAAGTCATCTTAACTAAGTCATTTGATGAGAAACTTAAATTGAGATTACTGATCTTAATGATATCTGAAATAACTTTACTGATCTTATTTAGTAATAGTAGGAATAAAATTACTGATCTTAACTGAGTCATTTGAAATAAGATTACTGATCTGAGTATGGAAACTGAGAATAAGTTTACTGATCTTATATGAGATATTTGAACTCTGAGTTACTGATCTGATATACTTACTGATCTTATATGCTTACTGATTTTATATGTAAGTTAATGATCTTAAGTGTTTACTAATCTTAGTATTTACTGATCTTATATGGAAGTTATTGAACTTACATGAGTTACTGATCTTAGGTGTTTACTGATCTTGTTGGTTACTGGTCTGATATATGAACTGTTAGGAACTAAGCTGATGTTTTGTATTGTATAGACAGCTTATAGTATAGGACTTAATTATACTCATCTGTATATAGTTCAGTTGATGTATAGATAGGTTTTATAATTGTCAAGTTGTATTTTATTGTATTCAGCAATGTAAAAGTTCAGAACAGTAGATTAGAACTAGACTATAAGAAGATCAGAAGACTAAAGAAGACTCAGAGGACTACTTCAGAATAAGAAGACTTCAAGAAGAGTTGAAGAAGAGCTTAGAAGGAATTCTGGAGAAGTTTTGAAAGGTTTTAAGTTACTGTGCTGATTGAATCAGAAGAGTAAAAATCCGAAGAGTAAAAAATCAGAACAGTAAGTTACTGTGCTGATTTGGTGAAATTGAAGAATAAGTTTAGAAAGCTTATTTAAAGAGTAACTGAAGATTTATTGAAGATATGCTGACTTGGAAGTTGAAGGAAGTTACAAAGTTGGTTACAAGAAGAAGAAGTTACAAAAACAGTTTAGAGTTAGTTGAGAGTTAGTTCACAAACTGCTAACTATCATACTAAGTTCTATAAATATTGTATGATCTCCTACTGCTGAAGACTACTGAGAAATTACTGATCTTAGAGAATTCAAAGAGCAAGTCTACAAGCAAGAACTCACAGAGTTAAGGAAATCAAAGCAAGAAGAAGCCACTGAATTGAAGAGAAGAATCAAAGGTTATTCAAAGAGAAGTTTTACTTTTCAAGTTTAAAGTTTGTATTTTGTAAAACAAGTGTGCTAGTTACTTGTAAAATTACTAGTAGATCGAAGATATACCTGGTGGTATAATCGAAAAGATCAAAGTCTTAATCTTGGGACTTTAAGCCACAAGAAGCTCAAGAAGAGTAATAAAACTTCACAACTGGAGTTGTGAGAGTGGATGTAGACATTTGTCGAACCACTATAAAATTCTGTGTTCTTTACATTTTACTGTTTGTTATTTGTTTGATAATTGTTTAATCAAGAACATTAAGAATTAACAAAGATAAAGATCTAGATAAAAGTTGAGTATAAATTTGATTGGGCTCATTAGTAATCTGATTATTCCGCATTGTGTATTCTGATATATTGAAAGATTTTTGAAAAGTCTATTCACCCCTCCCCTCTAGACATTTTCACTAGCTTACTCAATATTATTAACTCAACTTTGGGACCAACAAGTGGTATCAGAGCAGTAGTTCATTGGACTGCTGTTTCTTGATAACCATACAGATCTTGAGGGATATCTTACTGATCTTGCTGTTATTTCTTGATATTTGTTACTATCTGAATACTTGAAATCTATCTGCTATACTACTGATCCTATTTGTCTAATCAAACATGGATGACACTAATGTGAACAAGCTGCCTAAGTTCAAGATTGCAGATTATGACTACTGGAAGCTTAGGATGGAGGCCATCTTTAGCTCAACCCATGATCTAATGGTGTCTGTGGTGACTGAAGGACCAATTGTCATCATGGTGGAAAATACTGCAGTTCTGGATCCATCCAAACCAGTTGGAGCACTGGTCCCTAAACCAAGGTCAGAACTGACTTCGGAAGAAATGAAACAAAACAATTTGGACAGTCTTGCCAAGAACTACATTTTACATACCTTACCAAATGAGTATCTTGGTAAAGTACTAAAATGTAAGACTGCAAAACAGATGTGGGACAAACTGGCTATTCTTTGTGAAGGTACTACTCTGATCAAAGAAAGCAAGTTATCCACTGCTGTCCAAAGGTTTGAATCATTTAAGATGAAGCCAGGAGAATCAATTGATGAGTTGGATACTCGATTTACCAAAATTATGAATGATCTTGATGTATTAGGAAAGACTTATACTGACAGAGAAGTTAACCTGAGAATCTTGAAAGCCTTGGATGAAAGGTGGAAAATGGTCAAGATGATCATTAAAACCACACAAGACATTGACTCTTGGCCAGCAGAAACTATGTTCCAAACACTTAAGGCACATGAGTTTGAGTTAGATGAAGAAGATCCTATTACTGTGAGTCATAAGGATAAGGATGCCTCTAAGGACATAGCCTTTAAAGCCTCTACCTCAAAGGGGTCTAGATCATCTAAGTCTAAGGCCTCAAGCATAAAAGATGAACTAGATTGTTCTGATCTAAGTCTGAAAGATCAGATGAGCCTTATGATCAAAAGATTTGATAAACTGAACAAGAGGTATGGCAGGTACAAAAGATTCTATAAGGAAACTAAGGGTTCTAGCAACAAGGACTCTTCTGTGAACAGAAGGGATCAAAACTCTTCTGAAAGAAGGGATGAGATCTCTAATGAGAACAGGAGAGATAGGAACTCATCTGAAAAGAGAGACAGAAAGTATTCTGATAAGAAAGACAGGAACTCAATTGACAAGCATGACAGGAACAGAAAGCATTCTCCTCCTAAAAGAACTTCTAATAATCCTGTTTGCTATAATTGTGATAAGCCAGGTCATTATGCTTATGAATGTCCTGATCTGAGTTCTGAAGATCGAGAAGAAAGGAAAGCCAGAAGAGATCGAAAATATGCTAAGGGTAAGAAGGCAATGATGGCCTACAATGACTCTGATTCGGAATCAGAAGAGTTACCATCGTCTTCATCTGACTACCCCTCTAGCAATGAAGATGAAGCCTTCATAGCAGATGATGGACTGGTAATGATGGCCAAAATAAATGATGAGGTATCTTCTGTTAACTCATTTCAATCTTGTGACAATTCTGACACTGATGAAAGTGATGCTGCTGTTAGCAGTGTAGGAAGTAGTCTTCATCATTCCCAAGGAGTGACTGAAGAAGACCTTCTACAAGCTAACAAAGCATTCATTGAAATTAGTGATGAGAATATATCTTTAAAGCAAGAAATCATTAAGCTAAAAGAAGCTCAGTCAAAAGTAGATCCTAATATAGCTGTCATAAATGCAAGACTATCAGAAGAGTTGTCCAAACTCCAAGAAAAGTATGCATCCATTGACAAACTATATCAGGGTATGCTTAAAACTCAAGCCAAAGAGACTAATGAATTCAATGACTTAAAGATTAAATGTGAAAAACTTGAAGAGCGCAATAGATTCTTAGAATCTGAAGTAGTGAGCCTAGATCGAAAGCTATCTGGGATGATTAACTCTACTAAGATTAATCAAACAATCTCAGACAGATATAGAGCTCCAAATGATAAAAGAGGAATAGGTACTGATCTGCCTAGTCCATCTACTTCAAAATTTAAGAACACTAATGAAGCTAGTACAAGTTCTTTGCAACTAGATAAAGGAAAAGAACCTATGACTTATGATGATGATCCAAAACTCAAAGTACAGTCTAAATACATCCCTCCTACTACCAAGAATGGTAAAATGAAGAATGTATTAAGACCAGTACAGTCAAGACCATACCAGAAGAGTTATACTCCTCTGACCAGATCAGATCAGTCCTGGAATCAGAAGAGACAAACTCAGAACAGTAGGTCAAGACAAGCACAGGCAAGTTGGGAACAGCCTAGACCTCCTTTCATAAGGCAGTCTCAGCTGTATTCAACTAAACCTAGGAGATTTGTGCCTCATTATCATAACAAACCTGTTCTTTATCCTCCTCCTTTATCCTATGATATCTATGGAGAGAAAAGACCAAAGCAAATTTATAAGCCTTATGGTCCACATGCTTTTAGACCATATTCAAACTATTACAGACATACTGATCTTACTGAAAAAGGGATAGAACCAAGGAAAGGCTATCTCAGAAAAATAGATCCTAAGTCTGCTGATGATTCTGAAATGGTTAATAAAGTACTGTTCTGTGATAAATTTGGAAGAAAACTGAAGAGGTCCCACTTATTCAAATCCTCAATGTTCATTTGGGTACCTCTCACTACTAACCCCCAAGGACCCCAATAAACAAGGGTACCTAAGTTATTAAGATCACTACTTTGCAGGATCGACTGGACTTATACAAGAAAGGTGGTTCAGTTGGTGAGACCTGGTACATAGACAGTGGGTGCTCACACCACATGACTGGTATCAAGGCCTTACTTACTGACTATCATGAGAAGGAAGGACCAAAAGTCATCTTTGGTGATAGCTCAATAGCAATCACAAAAGGATTTGGATTCATCAAGAATGGAGATGTTGAAATCCAAGATGTCTCCTATGTTGAAGGTTTGAAGTATAATTTGTTATCTGTATCTCAATTCTGTGACAGGGGATACAAGGTTCAGTTCAAAACCAGAAGATGTGAAATAATAGATAAAAGGACTCACAATGTTCTACTTGTTGGCACAAGACAAGGAAGTGTATACATTGTGAATTGGAATAGCTGTCCTAAGAATGCCTGTCTTATTACTAAGAGTCCTAAAGAAAACAGTTGGCTCTGGCATAAACGCCTCTGCCATCTGAACTTTAAGATAATCAACAAGATTGCTAGAGAACATCTTGTTGAGGGCATTCCTAATGAAATCTATTCCAAATCACAAGTATGTGATTCCTGTCAAAAAGGTAAACAGGTAAAGGTTTCATTTAAGTCCATTCCAACTCTTTCAACAAGCAGAGTCTTGGAACTCTTGCATATGGATCTTCATGGCCCTATCAATCCTCCTACATTGAATGGAAGAAGGTATACTCTAGTTGTTGTAGATGATTATTCTAAGTTTACTTGGGTAGTCTTTCTACACAAAAAGAGTGATACACAAACACTACTTCCAGATCTATTGAAGAGGTTGCAGGTTGAAAAAGGTCATCCCATTGTCAAGATTAGGAGTGACAAGGGGACTGAATTTATTAATTGTTACATTTCTGACTACTGTTCTAAGTCTGGCATACAGCATTTGACAAGTGCAGCCAGAACCCCTCAACAAAATGGTGTTGCAGAAAGGAGAAACAGAACACTAAAAGAAGCTTGCAGAGCCATGATTGCAGAATTCAACACACCTCAGAAATTTTGGGCAGAAGCTATTAATACAGCTTGCCACTCCCAAAATCGAAGTGCTCTTAATAAGGTGCATGGTAAAACACCTTATGAGGTATGGAAAGGCAGAAAACCAAGAGTTTCTTATTTTCATATCTTTGGATGTAAGTGTTTCATACATAACAATGGCAAAAGTAAATTAAATGCTTTTGATGCAAAAGCTGATGAAGGGATATTCTTAGGATACTCTTCTGTAAGCAAAGCATTTAGAGTGTTTAATTACTCTACCCTATGTGTGGAAGAAACACCCCATGTTGTCTTTGATGAGAATGTGCAGGACTCTGCTGATCATCAGCTCAGTAAGAAAAGTGACAAACTACAGCTTCAAATCAACAATGAAGATGATGATACAGGAATATATGAATATGTACAAGCATATAATCCTTTCCTGAATGCTCTAGATCAAGATTCTGATAAAGTAAAGGTAAAAGACAAAGGTGAGTCATCTAAAACTTCTGAAATACAAGAATTGAATGACTGCTCTCCTGTGAACAAATCTGCTGATATAAATGATACTGATCTGCATGATAATTTGCATGATGTAAATGATGATAGCATTTCTGTTAAGAATAGGAGGACATGGAAGTCTGCTCATTCTACTGATCTGATTCTAGGTGATTCTAGTATAGGTGTTAAAACTAGAAAACAATTGTTTGATTCAAAGGAAGAACCTAGTAAGTCTTTATTTTGCTGGTGCTGTTTTCTATCATCTATTGAGCCTAAAACTGTGATTGAAGCTTTAAGTGATAGTAACTGGATTATAGCCATGCAGGAAGAACTAAATCACTTCACTAGAAATGAAGTTTGGGAACTTGTTGATAGACCTAGTAATCATAATGTTGTAGGCACTAAGTGGATTTTCAAGAACAAAAGGGATGAAAATGATCTTGTAGTTAGAAACAAAGCTAGATTAGTTGCTCAGGGCTACTCTCAAGCTGAGGGTATTGATTATGATGAAACTTTTGCCCCTGTGGCTAGACTAGAAGCTATAAGATTGTTCCTTGCTTATGCTGCACATATGAAATTTACTGTGTATCAAATGGATGTGAAAAGTGCATTTTTGAATG
The DNA here is from genome assembly GCA_963675135.1 of Galeopsis tetrahit. Lineage (NCBI taxonomy): Eukaryota > Viridiplantae > Streptophyta > Magnoliopsida > Lamiales > Lamiaceae > Galeopsis > Galeopsis tetrahit. The sequence goes on from OY776127.1 coordinate 36,110,645, forward strand.
GTATACTTGCTGAAGAAGTTTATGTGGAACAACCACCTGGTTTTGAAGTGAATAGTCACCAAGTATACAGGTTAAAGAAAGCACTCTATGGATTGAAACAAGCCCCAAGAGCATGGTGTGATACTCTTTCTCTATTCTTACTTGAAAATGGTTTTACAAAAGGCAAAGTTGATAGAACTTTGTTTAGAAGACAAGAAGGTAATGATATATTACTTGTTCAAATTTATGTGGATGATATTATCTTTGGATCACCCAACAAAAACTTGAGTGAAAGCTTTTCTACACTCATGCAAAGTAAATTTGAAATGTCCATGATGGGAGAAATGACATATTTTCTTGGTCTTCAAGTAAAACAAACTTCAGAAGGTATCTTTATAAATCAAGCAAAGTACACTAAGAATTTGCTAGATAAATTTGGTATTAAAACCTGTAAGACAGTTGGTGTGCCCATGCAACCTACATACAGAATGGATCCTGATGAAGGAGGTAAGTCTTCTGACCAACCTCATTATCGTGCTTTAATTGGCTCTCTACTTTATCTAACTGCCAGCAGACCTGATATTGCTTTTTCTGTTGGAGTATGTGCAAGATTTCAAGCAAACCCCAAGGAAAGTCATCTGGAAGCTGCTAAAAGGATATTGAAATATCTAAAGGGGACCATTAATCGAGGATTATGGTATCCTGCAGATGATGATATATCTTTAAGTGGTTATTCAGACTCGGACTTTGGAGGTTGCAAAATAGATAGAAAATCTACTTCAGGTTCATGTCAATTCTTAGGAACTAAGCTCATTTCATGGTTTTCAAAGAAACAAACAAGTGTGGCAACTTCTACTACTGAAGCAGAATATATGGCTGCAGGTAGTTGTTGTAGTCAGCTTCTTTGGCTAATACAACAACTCAGAGACTACAATGTTGTAGAATCTAATGTACCTATATATTGTGACAGTAATAGTGCCATTGCCATCACTCAAAATCTTGTTCTACATACTAGATGCAAACATGTTGACATTAGGCATCATTTTATTAGGGATCATGTTGAAAAGAAGAATATTAGAATGGAAAAGATTCATACTGATATTCAAAGAGCTGACATTTTTACAAAACCATTGGCTGAAGTGAGATTCAGAGAATTGTGCATTAGTTTAGGATTGATAGATATGGATTCTGTCTGTATATAGAACTGTGCTAACATTTCAGGTACTGATCTTATACCAAGAAGGACATGAAGCAGAAACTAAGAGCAGTACATCAAAACTCAAAAGTCAGAAGAGACAACCCTATGTCAGATCACTAAAACAGGTAACAAGGTTACTAAAGTGACCTTAATCCCAATGAGGAAGCTGGTAAAGCTGAGGGACACTGAGAACACACATTAAGGGGGAATCTGTGATTTCTTAAAGATCCTTTTGTTGACTCAGATCACTAAGTCACTTTAGCATAAACCTTGATGTGATCATTAAATTAAACATATTGTTACTGATCTGTACTGTTTTACACTTATATCTCATGAACTAACACTTCTACCAAGGTGAAACAGGCACAGAAGAGGAATTCTCCATTGAAGGGGGAACTGATCTGATTACAGATTTGAAAAGTCTACTAATCTGATCTGATTACAGAACATAGCAGTCTACAGATATATTCTGATTAATAAATTGTCTTGTCTACAGAATTGTACTGATTACAAAACTTATTTGTCTACAGTACTGATCTGATTACAATTCAGTTATTCTACAGAACTAATCTGATTACTGACTAATCTGTCTACAGAAAGATTTGTTTACAACTAATCTGTCTACAAAAAATCTACTGATCTGACACAGTACTGATCTGAGGATCACTGTGCTGACCCATCTACTGATCTGAAATCTACTGTGCTGATTCATCTACTGATCTGATTTCTAAAAAGGTTACTCAGCTGATCACAGTACTCAGCTGATCCAGATAAGTGATATTTTCTTTATATACTTGTAAGAAAATGAAGTGAAATAGTTTTGGAAACTACTGTGCTGATTTGCATCAGAACAGTCTTTTGGTTTAGATTACTCTAAGTCAAAAATTGTTCAAATTTTTAGATTACTAATAGAGAAGATTAATACACTCCTCTATTTCTAAACCTAAAAATTGTGGTGTATTTATCAAACACAAGTTGGCTCCAAAAATTGAGAATGTTACTAGAATGTGAACAGTTATTGTTTAAACTCGAATTTCGAGACTTAATCCCAACCATTCTTTGTGATAATCTAATTCAATCCTAGCCCTAGATTGGTTTTGAATTTAACAAAAACGATCACACTTCATCTTCTTCGTTCTTACGAGTTCATTTCTGGAAATCTCTTAACCTCATAACTTCTGAAAAATCTGGTTTCTACAAAATTCTCAAATGGCAACCATTAATATTATCAATGAAGCTAACCAAGTTGCAGGAACATTCGATTCAAATTTCTGGATTCGCAAAAAGGGCATTTTTGTGGAAAATGCTGTGTATTTCAATGGCCGACACAGTGCTGAAAATCAAGCCATTCTGACTATGTGCGAAGAGTGTGGGCTACGAAAATTTCTGGAATCATTTCCCATGAATGTCTATGAACCAGAAGCTGTGGAATTTTATTTGCAACTCCAAGGTGATAAAAATTGTGTTCACTCCATGCTTGCTGGGCACAAGGTCACAATTACTAGGGACATCCTAGAAGTAATGTTGGATTTACCGCAAGGCCCGGTGGATATTTTGACTTACAAAGCTGGAGAGGAAAAGGAATGTGTAGGAAGGTGGTCAGGTGTTGAAACAGAGACATTGACTAATCTGAAGAAGGATGTTCTTCCTACAGGTCTTCAATTTTTGATGGACATAGCAGGAAAATGCTTGTTAGGGCAACATCATAGCCAGGATGCCTTATCGAGTTTCAAGATTAGAATTATGGCTGCAATCATCGACAGAGTTCAAGGTGATTGGCAAGGATTCTTCTTGGAAAGGCTGCTGACTGAAAAAGAAAAAGTTTTGTTTGATGAGGATACAATGGAATTTTCGATTAAATCGAAATTAGGGTTTGGATGCAAGCTGAGTTTCTTGCTGCCTCAGCTGGTGAAAAAGCCATATTGGAGTAATCCCAAGAAATTCCATCATGGGAAATTCTTGATGAAGAAGGAGTCTGTTCAGTTTGAACAAGAGAATCCTTTGGAACAATCTCAAGAGCTTGAAGCAGAAGAGTCTGGAGCTTCAATGTACCAATCTGAGGACAATCAACCTGAAGTTAGGTCGAAGGCAAGGCATGATCCGAGCAGTACTAGACCAAGGAGAGGAAGGTCTGCTACAGCTGCCTCAGAACCAACAGTTCGATTTGTTGAAACTGTGGTGCAATCAAGCTCAGAAGAGCAAGAGGTTAGTGTTCCTAGTCCTATTGATGTTCATAAAAGGACTAAGACAAGGAGTGCTAGGAGGAAATTGATTGTTGTCTCCCCTACCCCTTCAAACTCTGAACCAAGCCAAGCTGAAACTCAAAACCCCCAACCTTCATGTTCTGGAAGATCAGATCACTATTTATCTGAGACTCAGAACACTCCCCATTCATCACCTCAGAACACAAACTTTGATCCTACCCCCATTTCTAGTCCTCAACATCAAACTTCACATCAAACTTCACCACATCAATCCCCAATACAGGTTCATGATCACTCTACTAAACATGAATTTGAACCTTCTACTGAACCAATTGACATTTCATCATCCCCTGAACCTGAATTTATTACTCCTAAACCTGCTGATTTGATGGAGTACACTATCTGTGATAAAGAGGATAGAATCAGGATAGATTTGAGGATAGCATTGTTGAAACAATTTCCTGGATTGGATGAAAGCTCAGTTGAGTTTGAGAAACTCCTTAGGATAGGCACATGGGTGTATCTTAAGAGGAGTACTTTGAAGGAGAGTTTAGCCATCATGGAAGGTATGGGTGATGCTTCAATCTTTGATGATTGGGAAGCAGAGCAGATGCAAGCAGCTGGTGTTACCTCTTTTCTTGAGTTAGTTACTCCAGAATCTGTTGTACTTCTTGTTGAGAGATTAACAGGAATCAAGTATACTGTTGAGAAGATTGCAACTCCTAACTCTGATGAAGATTTGTTTAGTGAAGAGAAAGGTGTTGATGAAGCTGAGAATGCTGCTGGAAAAGAGTGCATGGAAATTGATGAAGATGTTGACAATGTAACAGAGGTGTTTGAGAACACTGTTGTGATTGAGGAAACAGAAGTTGTTGAAAATCAAGCTTTGGATGCTGAAGAGATGGAAAGCATTCCAATTCACTCTGCTGATCCTATTGTTCTTGAGGATGTGCAAGAACAGATCAGAACAGGTCCTGTTGAGAAGGAATCTGATAATTCTGACTTTGAGATGTTGAAAAAGCAGAATGCAGAGCTTCAAGCAAAGTTGGAAGATGTTGTCAAGATGTTCCAAGAAGCTACTGAAAGAATGAATAAATTAACTTCTGAACACTCTTATGAAAAGGTGATGGAGCATACAATGTCCAAAATCTTTGATCTTCATAGAGTACAAGAAAAGAACCTGTCTCAAGTGTTGCATAAAAAGCTGGAGCAACACATATCTTCCTTGAAAGAGTGGCATGATGAAGCCAAAAAGGGGGAAGATAGGACAAGGGAAGTGATGGAACAAACATAGTCACAACAAGCTCAGTTGGTTGTGAGTCAGGATGAGTTAAAAGCTGAAATTGCTATTCTGAATGAAAAGCTGAAGCAAAGGAAGCAACAAAAACAGCTAGGTCAAGAAATTGTTGAGAAAAGACCTGATATTGCTGGGAGTTCAAGTCAGAAGAAGAGGAAGTTAGTCCTGTCTGATGAAGAACAACAAGAAGAAGAAGCTGGAAGAATTACCAGATCAAAAAGCAAGATGAAAGCTGTCATTACAAGTGAAGAAGAAAACTTGAAAAAGAAGAAAGAAAAGGATGTCAAGTTCTTGAAAACAAGATTTGATAATCGAGTTACAGCTTTGAAGAGAAAGATGAATACTCAAAAGAAAGCTGAAGGAAAAGAGTTTGACAAAGATTTTCAAGATGAAAACTTTGTGGATTTTATTGTTTTGACAGAACATATGGAATACTGGAAGAATTTAAAGAAGAAGTGGCAGATTGCTAACTTCATTGTGAAGAAGTTTGGTGATCATTCGAGCAAGGAAGCAGAATTTATTGATTTTGAAGAATTCATGCTGAATATTGATCAAGAGTTCTGGGAAGACATAGCACAGGTTGCTAATCGTGCTGGAACAAAGATTTTGTGTCCTGAAGAACCTAATTGGGAACCTCCAAGACTGGAAAGTGGAGAACCTGATTACAAGGAGATCAACAACATTATTGCTGAGATTATCAAAGAAGAAGGAATATCTGATCATCAACATATGATGGATATCAAAGCAAGGATGTATGTTGCATTCAGAATCTGAAGATGCAGAATGAAGATGAAGGACAAGCTCAGAAGATAACATTTCTTATCCTTTAGTCTTTATTTCTATATTTTTGTGTGTTGCATATTTTGTGAGTATGTGTAATATGTGAAATATCTGATTTGATTGTGAATATGATATGATTTTTGAATTGATGAACTGTTATGATTGACTACATACTTAACTACTGATTTATTAACATTTAAGTAGTTTTGGCTTCATCAAAAAGGGGGAAATTGTTGGGATATGAATCCTATAAACAATGTTCTAGTTGATGAAAGTATGTTTTGATGGCCAAAAGCAACTTAAAGTTAGTGATATATGTGGTTCTAAGTCATCTTAACTAAGTCATTTGATGAGAAACTTAAATTGAGATTACTGATCTTAATGATATCTGAAATAACTTTACTGATCTTATTTAGTAATAGTAGGAATAAAATTACTGATCTTAACTGAGTCATTTGAAATAAGATTACTGATCTGAGTATGGAAACTGAGAATAAGTTTACTGATCTTATATGAGATATTTGAACTCTGAGTTACTGATCTGATATACTTACTGATCTTATATGCTTACTGATTTTATATGTAAGTTAATGATCTTAAGTGTTTACTAATCTTAGTATTTACTGATCTTATATGGAAGTTATTGAACTTACATGAGTTACTGATCTTAGGTGTTTACTGATCTTGTTGGTTACTGGTCTGATATATGAACTGTTAGGAACTAAGCTGATGTTTTGTATTGTATAGACAGCTTATAGTATAGGACTTAATTATACTCATATGTATATAGTTCAGTTGATGTATAGATAGGTTTTATAATTGTCAAGTTGTATTTTATTGTATTCAGCAATGTAAAAGTTCAGAACAGTAGATTAGAACTAGACTATAAGAAGATCAGAAGACTAAAGAAGACTCAGAGGACTACTTCAGAATAAGAAGACTTCAAGAAGAGTTGAAGAAGAGCTTAGAAGGAATTCTGGAGAAGTTTTGAAAGGTTTTAAGTTACTGTGCTGATTGAATCAGAAGAGTAAAAATCCGAAGAGTAAAAAATCAGAACAGTAAGTTACTGTGCTGATTTGGTGAAATTGAAGAATAAGTTTAGAAAGCTTATTTAAAGAGTAACTGAAGATTTATTGAAGATATGCTGACTTGGAAGTTGAAGGAAGTTACAAAGTTGGTTACAAGAAGAAGAAGTTACAAAAACAGTTTAGAGTTAGTTGAGAGTTAGTTCACAAACTGCTAACTATCATACTAAGTTCTATAAATATTGTATGATCTCCTACTGCTGAAGACTACTGAGAAATTACTGATCTTAGAGAATTCAAAGAGCAAGTCTACAAGCAAGAACTCACAGAGTTAAGGAAATCAAAGCAAGAAGAAGCCACTGAATTGAAGAGAAGAATCAAAGGTTATTCAAAGAGAAGTTTTACTTTTCAAGTTTAAAGTTTGTATTTTGTAAAACAAGTGTGCTAGTTACTTGTAAAATTACTAGTAGATCGAAGATATACCTGGTGGTATAATCGAAAAGATCAAAGTCTTAATCTTGGGACTTTAAGCCACAAGAAGCTCAAGAAGAGTAATAAAACTTCACAACTGGAGTTGTGAGAGTGGATGTAGACATTTGTCGAACCACTATAAAATTCTGTGTTCTTTACATTTTACTGTTTGTTATTTGTTTGATAATTGTTTAATCAAGAACATTAAGAATTAACAAAGATAAAGATCTAGATAAAAGTTGAGTATAAATTTGATTGGGCTCATTAGTAATCTGATTATTCCGCATTGTGTATTCTGATATATTGAAAGATTTTTGAAAAGTCTATTCACCCCTCCCCTCTAGACATTTTCACTAGCTTACTCAATATTATTAACTCAACTTTGGGACCAACAACAATTAATCTGCACAACAAATTATGTTCTAATAATTATAAATAGGGAAATGAATTGAAATGTTTCTATCTCCAATTATTATACAAATTTAATATGAAAGTAGGAATTGAAAAACAGAATACAATTGTTCCAAAAAAAAAAAAAAAGTACAAAGAACACAGTGTTTGAATAATTTTCAACCACATTGAATACAATAATTATAAACCATTCAACTACACACCATCATTATAAAAAAGAGTACATCAAACTAATACATAACCACCATAATTTGACTTGTTTTTGCTTTGGTATTTTCCCTTGTTTCGTTCCTTCTATGAACCACTGCCACTTTTTTCCCACTGCCACTATTTTCCATATAAGTAGCTAGATTTGACAATGTAATTCACTCTTCATTTCACAAAAATTGGACTGTGTACCAACCTATAAAATAAGAAATTAGTCACATAACATTATAAAATTTATAAAATGAGATTGTAAGCCAAGACACACAATTGCTTCACTATGATTATTTCTTTTTCTACTATATCATGAGTTTCTCATTTCCTGTAAAATAAAAAGTAAACCAACAACAACAACGAGATGAATTCATAATTGAGTTAAATAATTATTAAAAACTTACTGAAATTTTTTGACTACCCTTGAGTTATAGAAGATGCATTGTGTTTGTTTCACTAGTTCTAAAAGATGCATGAAAATTTTATAACCTGTTTTGAGAAATTTAGTGCTCAAAGCTCTTTCTCTTTAGTCAATGACAGATTGACTAACGGAATGATCAATTTTGATAGAATATAATAACTAACGTCAGTGACCAATTTTGATAGTGACTAAATGTGGATGTGGGTGACCAAATATAAAAAGAGGTAAACTTTGATGACCAAAAAAGTGATATTTTCCCTTCACACTAATGTACAGGTCAATCCTATAATATCTAATTATAAAGGTAAATAAATATAACTAAGTAATGAATGTTCCAGTGGTTATAGATACCCTTCATAAGCATGAGTTCACAGGTTCAAATCCTTTCAAACTTAATTTTTTTTTCGTTTTTTTTTTCGTTTTTTTTTTCGTTTTTTTTCGTTTTTTTCCTTTTCTGTTTTTTTTTTTCCTTTTTTTTTCACGTTTTTTTTTTACGTTTTTTTTTTCGTTTCTACTTTTCATTAATATTTTTTTTAAGTTTGTTTTTTTTTTTCTGTTTTTTTTTCGTTTCTATTTTTCATTAATAAAATTTCCACTTTTCACTAATAATTTTTTTTTCGTTTTTTTTCACGTTTTTTTTTTTTCGTTTCTACTTTTCATTAATAATTTTTTTTTTTCGTTTCTACTTTTCATTAATAAAATTTCCACTTTTCAGTAACAAAATTACCACTTTTCACTAATAATAGCTACCACTTTTCAGTAACAAAATTTCCACTTTTCAATAATAATAGTTACCACTTTTCAGTAATAAAATTTTCACTTTTCAATAATAAGAATTACACTTTTCAGTTAAAATATCTACCACTTTTCAATAATAAAAATTACATTTTTCAGTTAAAATATCTACCACTTTTCAGTAACAAAATTTCCACTTTTCAATAATAAGAATTACACTTTTCAGTTAAAATATCTATCATTTTTCAATAATAAAAATTACATTTTTAAGTTAAAATATCTACCACTTTTTAATAATAAGAATTACACTTTTCAGTTCAAATATCTACCACTTTTCAATAATAAGAATTACACTTTTCAGTTAAAATATCTACCACTTTCAATAATAAAAACTACATTTTTCATTTAAAATATATACCACTTTTCAATAATAATAATTACATTTTTCAATAACAAAATCTACCACTTTTCATTACTTAATTAATTAATTTGCCATTATTAATTAATTACAGTTCTCATTTTTATCGACCAATATTTACAATTATTAATTAACTTACAATTCTCATCATTTAATTAATTAATTAATTAATTTACAATTATTAATTAATCTATAATTTTCATTTTTATTTTGCTTATTGTTATCATTGTTAACTTAATTAATTAAAACGGGTATATTTAATTATAAATTGTACCGTTAAAATTATTATTAAAATTGAAAAAAAATGTTACTCTTATTATTGAAAAGTGGTAGATTTTGTTATTGAAAAATGTAATTATTATTATTGAAAAGTGGTAGATATTTTAACTGAAAAATGTAGTTTTTATTATTGAAAGTGGTAGATATTTTAACTGAAAAGTGTAATTCTTATTATTGAAAAGTGGTAGATATTTGAACTGAAAAGTGTAATTCTTATTATTGAAGAGTGGTAGATATTTTAACTTTAAAATGTAATTTTTGTTATTGAATAGTGATAGATATTTTAACTGAAAAGTGTAATTCTTATTATTGAAAAGTGGTAGATATTTTAACTGAAAAGTGTAATTCTTATTATTGAAAAGTGGAAATTTTGTTACTGAAAAGTGGTAACTATTATTATTGAAAAGTGGAAATTTTGTTACTGAAAAGTGGTAGCTATTAATAGTGAAAAGTGGTAATTTTGTTACTGAAAAGTGGTAATTTTTATTAGTGAAAAGTGGAAATTTTGTTACTGAATAGTGGTAACTGTTATTAGTGAAAAGTGGAAATTTTATTAATGAAAAGTAGGGACTATTATTATTGAAAAGTGGAAGTGAGTAAAGAAGAAAACGGGAAAAAAAAAAGCGAAAAAAAAAGAAAAAAAAATGAAAAAAGAAACGAAAAAAGAAACGAAAAAAAAAAAAAAAGTTTGAAAGGATTTGAACACCTCATGTTAGAATTGTAAATTAATTAATTAACTCATGAGAATTGTAAATTAATTAATAAAGTAATGGATTATAAATTAATTAATTAATAAATAGAAAAAGAAATGGAATTATAACATAAAGGGATAATAAGTTAGAGTGAGAGGATAAAGACAAAAGCATGTGCACCAAACCTGGTTTGGTGCACATGGTGCATTTGAGAATTTCCCTATTTATAAACCGTCACTTTATTCATAAATGCACCTTACAATAACCAACCATACCCCTAATTTATTTATTTTATATATAAACTAATCAATATGTATTAAAATTTGTGTGTAGACAAATGAGCATTATAAATTTGGATGAACAAAGTTTATTAATTTCTTTTATAAATACATTTATAATTCTCATTTTTGGTTATTGTTTTTTTATATAAATGACCGTAATCTATATTGCTATAATATTTTATATTTTTATCTTTTAATAGAATAAAGAAATTTAGAGAACTATGTATGTTTTAAAAATTAATTTTTTAATTAATAAATTAAAATATGTTATAAATTTATTATAATCCCGTGTAAAACGTTGGTGTTACACTAATATAATACAATTTGAAACTTGTGTGTAAACGGGAAGCTAGTGAGTATTGTTAAAATCAATCATGCTGTCCCGACTTAGGAGTAATCAGAAGGGGCATGCTTGTTTTGGGATTTTGAGAATTTTGAAATTCGGGCATGCTTGTTTTGGGATTTTGAGAATTTTGAAATTCGTATTTCAAAATCTAGTGGATTTCAAAATTCTAATGTTTTTTTTTTTTTTTATTGGTAAAATGGCAGTTTTTATTAAAAAGGATTGGGTATAAGGTATAACCAATCAAGAGTACATACAACCAATATTGCAGAAGCACTTACAGTAGATTATGAGTTCAAATATTGTAGTAGACTATTCCAGAACCAATATGCCCAAGGTGACTTTCCAAACACAGGAGATAAATGGGAGGGAAAATAGAAATAACTATTTTAGTAGACTATTCTAGAACTGACAAATCGTGTTATCGTGTCGTGTTTTGTGTCAACACGATAGTGACACGACACGATAAGGTCAAATACGGACATAACACGATAAGGATATGTATCGACACGACATAAATACGATAATTTTCACGTCGTCACGACACGATAACAATATGATAATTTTTGTGTCGACGTAACACGACACGTTAACGAAACGCAACACAATAACGACATGAAATTTTTTCATATCAGGTAAATAACAAGTTAACGAATTGTTAACATGTTAATGAGTTACTTGTTAATTTTATCGTACTTAACGGGTCGATCCGATAAGACCATACACTAATCTACAATTTTCGTGTCGAATTCGTATCGTGTCAAAAATTGTCACCCATAAACTATTCTATTGTTTATATAGAATATAATAGAATAGAGATTAATGTTTAAAATATATGACTCTTGAAAATTAACAGACCCGTTGCATATTTTTACAGTCCTATCCACCTTTTATAATATAAAATGGCCACGAATATTATGTTTTCACCCCCTACTCAACATATTTTTTAAACTAATTGTCAAAAAGACTATATTACCCATGTATACTGAGTTCACCCACACTCCCACATATTTTTTTAAAACAAACACTGACCTGCGTGCGTGCGTCTTCTGCGAAAAAATCCACAGATTTTTTAAATTCTCAAAAAACTCGGTTGCATTGGCCGAGTTTAATACAAACACTCTGAAGTCCTTGGCCGAGTTTAAATTAAACACTCGATTGCCTTGGCCGAGTTTAATACAAACACTCAGCAATCCCAACCGAGTTTAATCGAAGCACTCGGAACTGTTGGTCGAGTTTTGTCACGGAACTCGGCCAACCAGTGTTGAGAGTCGATCGATTCCTCATTTTGCCATTTCGTCTCCCCCATCTCACGTTTTGTACAAAAATCAAGTTTATTCAACCATTGAAACCCTAGATCACTCAAGATTTAACATTCAAATCAAAATTTAAATTCAAGTTTAAAATCTAAACATTCAAACTACATTTGCCTTTGTCCATTAGGGAGCACAGCGACCGGACTACAGGCGGCGGCGGACGTCGACGGGTAGGCAGCGGCCGGCGGCGGTCGGCAGGGCTGACGGTGGGGAGGGGTGACTTTTCAAGTTTAGGAACAAAATTAAAAAGGGTTTTGTTTTGATTTTAAAAGGGTGGGGTGAAGTCAAAACATTTTATTATTGTTTATAACTTATAATAGTGGGGAGGTTATTTGTGGTATTTTAGGGGAATGTGAACTCATATTTGAAGGGTGAAAACATAATACAGTATTTGGGGGACATTTATCCGTGGCCATATAAGATAAGATAAAGGTTTTTTAAGACTGTAAAATACTCACAATATTCTTTTAGTAAATACACCTCCTTAGTAGATACACTCCCCCTTAAAAGATGATTGTATCGATCCATATCAGTTATCAGTTCCGTTCATCTTATTTCTAAATTGCACCTAAAGGTAATTTTTCCTAAAATTTGGTTCGATTTTTCATCCTTGTCACTTCCACATTATTTAAAATGGAAATCTTAATTGAAAAGAAAAAAAATAAGAACAAACAAACCAAATTAACAAAAAATTACAAGGATGTACATAGAGCCGTCAAAACGGGCTGGGCCCGTTGGGTCAGCCCGCCCCGCCACTTAAAATAGTGGGTTGGGCTAAGCTTTTCCAAGCCCGCCAGGAAGCGGGCCCAGGCGGGCCGGACCGTTTGGTTCGCGGTCTTTGGCGGGTTGGTGCGGGCTTTGGCGGGCTGGCCCGCCTTTTTTTTTTAAATATTATATTTACTTAAAAAATATAAAAAAAATGTATTTTATGCCTTTTGTAGGGGTTGAACTCAAGACCTGTCTAGGTAATGATGCTCTAACCATTTGAACTATCCAACTTTGTTTTAAAAAAATATACAATAAATCTAACTAAAAGAAAAAACTCTAGTAAATGACAGATTATAGAAGCAGCTCCATTTTTTTTCCTTCTTTCTTCATTTTCTGATATATATAAATAACATTATTGTAATTTATAGTGTATTGTACAATTAATAATGACAATGTTTCTAATTAGTTTTTTTGTTGTTAATTATTAACACTATACTTCTTTATATATACTGTAATTTTTGTGTTTCTTAATAAATTTAATAAATACTTTTGTAAAAAAAAAAAAAAAAAAGTTGGCCCGCCTAAACCCGTGGCCCGCCCATTTTTGGGTTGGGTTGAGGTTTTTGCAGCCCGCTTAACAAACGGTCTGGCCCGCCCCGCCCCGCCAAATGGCGGGCTTTTGCGGTTTTGGCCCGTCCCGCCCCGCCGGCCCGTCTTGACAGGTCTAGATGTACACATCAAGTGACTTTTGATGTTTATTTCCCCGGTTTTAAAAATCTGGGTTTGCATTTTAAGATTCTACACCTATTTTACTTTGGGATTCAAAAATAGATTTTAAAAAATCACAAAAAAATCACATTTTATTAAACATACTCATCAATTTGACATAAAGTTAAAAACATTCCAAATTAAAAAACTAAAAAAAAAAATACACATATTGGCATATTGGTATTCATCAAGATTACAAAAATCAATTTTCAAAAACATACATAAAGTCAGCAATAGTATCCACAATTATTTAAGGAAATGTGAAGAGTTCAAAGTAGATAGAAAATAATGTGTAGTACTACCAGTACCAGCAGAAGGAAGGGAATTTAAAGGAGCTAAAAGAAGAGGGCAGATGACCCATTCTTCTTATATAATCGGCCCTTTGGGACGTTTTGACGGCCTTCTCGTTCAGCTTGGCTTCAGCATTTGCACGTTGTTCTTCCGCTATCCTTCGACTTGCTGCCAATTTGTTTGTGTATTTCTCTTGTGCTCTAGATTTTAGTCTCTCTGCTTTCACCTAACACACCAGAATTAATGAGCATAAAAATTCTCAGTGTGATAATAACATGTTAAAACTAGGACTTGATCATCTGTTGCATTTTTTACGTTCCATCGCTTAATTCACGACAAGTGTAAAACGTAGATAATGGAATACAATATGGAACCTAGAAGACGGTCATCATTTACATGAACATTTATATAAATTATAGTAGTCCAATAGAATACATAATTCGCAAAAGGTCCTTTTGTGACGAAACTCAAATGCCATTAAGGTTAATTGCAAAATTAGTCTATGCATTTAACCCTTAAAAACTAACAATTTCCATACGTTATTTAACGCTAAGACCACAATTGCATTTAAAAAAAAAAAAAAAAAAATTACCATTTTCAAGCATAGGTATCATCAAAAGTGCAATCGAAAAATTCTAGTAAGTCAGTTTTACCTCTACTTTTTTCATCTGCATCTCAGCTTTCCTCTTCTGATGATTCTCCCAAGCTTGAATCTTCACTTGTTCACGTTTGTACCTAAATTAAATAAAAGAAATTTGTAAGTTAGTTGAATTGATGACTATGGGGTCGTTTGCAAATCCAACTAACAATTTCCAAAATCACTTTTTATTCAAAAGTTATGAGGGGAACTTTGAAAATAAGTGATATTGGAAGCTGTTAGTTGTGTTTGCAAACACACTCTATATATAGTTGAGAGTAGCAACCTTGCCATGTATTTTGCACGCTCGGCCTCATCCCAAGCCAATGCTCGGCTTTCCAGAGGATTATTAACCCTACTCGAGCAAATGTCAACATTCTTCGTGTTTACACCATTAATTTCCCCAGCATTGCCAAATTGGACAGGGGTCGACCACCCCGAAGAAACGGGGCTTCTAGCAACTGGAGTCATGGCCCTGCTAATTGGTGTAGCAGATGTAGAAGGCTCTTGGCTCCCAATTGGTGTCATCTCCGTTCCCATATCCCTCACGCATATCGATTTACAACTATTAATCGGCTGACTAACCCCCCTCCACATGGACTCACCATCACAATCTACCATTTTCGTTTCCACCCCATTTTCATTGTTTTTTTCCCAATTGATGCCAGAACAATGCTCATCGTACTCCTTAGGCCCCAAAGCAATCAATCTCCGGTCATCAGCATTGCTTTGATCTCCTCTTGATAGATTCACCAGCCACTTCTGGGCATCGTCCCATTTCGATGGAGTAGGCTTTCCCAAGGCGCTTCGACTAAGCCCATTCCCATTACTAATACCCTCTGTTGGTCTCATTCTTTCTCTCTAAACACTTTAACCTAATTGCTTTCACACATAAATAAATCTATTCAAGCATTAATGTACACTAATTGAATCTACAGATAGATAGCTCTATATAAACTCAATTCCAATAATCCTCCCAACAAATCAATAAACTATGATTTTCTAATTCAATAACCCCAAAATCAGGATGAATATCTGCATTGTCTTTTGAGTACATAACACTCTATAGTCAGTCAAAAACAAATTATTTAAAATTACAACTTGAAATTAAATCAGAGTCTCTAAACCAATTCACATAACTCGACTTAATTCCCTTCATTCACATGCACATATAAACAATGTGTGAAATGTAATCAAATTAGTAATAACTGATTTCTCCAATTAACAGCTAAAAAGCAGCAAAGTCATTTATAATTCGAAAAAACATTCAAGAACTGAATAAAACCAGAGGATGAATCAAGAAATAAAATGAAAAACAATAATTTACTACAGTAGCATTTAGTTTAGGCATTAGAAAGAGAAGAGAGAGAATAATAAAACCTTGGAACCATGAAAGTTGAAACTTCTTTTTTAGCATACAAAAGAGTTTGCAGAAATTGTTCACATCGAGTAGTAGTACTACTGTACTCGTATGTCCATATGCATGGTTATTAAAAGCAGTAAATAATTATTACTACTTGCCCCCTCTAAATTTAATACTCTAAAGGGGGTATTTGCAAACAAAACTATGTGCTTAAAAGCACTTTTTTTTTAAATAGAATCACTTTTGAAGTATTTGTAAACACAAATAAGTGATTAAATTAATTACTTAAAAGAAGTTTTAGTCAAGCACCCCTCCTCATGCTTCTAACAACTTCTAAGTGCTTCTAATCATTACACTCACTAATTTTACAATTTTACCCTTACAATTTAAATAATATTTTATTTTTACTAATTATTTATTCAAATGTAATAACAGTGTTTTTTGTAAAATTATAAAAAAGTGATTTGTATGACATACACTACAACATTTAAAAAATTTATTAGAAATGCTTATTTTTAAAACATTATTTACTTTCAATTTTACTACAAAAATCAATTTTAATCACTTTGAATCAACTATAGTTGTTTACAAACACACCCTAATTTTTGTAGTCCATTCAAATTTAATAAATACACTTTTATAAATATGTAGTAAATATTTATTTCTTTTATATATTACACATTTCACCTTTTAATGTAAAAGAGATTATTGGACCTCACACATATATACACGTCCTAGTGCGTATGTGTGAGATCTAACAATCCTCCTCCTACACATCAAATTCCTTAAGTTCTATAATAACTTTAACCTTTTTTTTTTGACCTACAATAACTTTCATACTCTCAAAATAATTTTTTTTTATAAACTATACACTCTTACAATATCTTCAAATTTATACAAAATGTCATTACTTTTGACCCTACATATACATATCAATCAACTCATTTATTTACTTTATAGTTTACCCCTAAAAACATACTTATCATTTTATTTGTGGAATAAAGTTAGTATTTAGTACTCCCTCCGTTCCACTATAAGTTTCTCACTTTCCTTTTATGGATGTCCCACAATAAGTTTTCTATTTTATTTTTTTTTCATTTTTGTCATATTATTTTCTCTCTCTCATTCACATCACTTATACTTTATCTATTATTTTATCATACTTCATCTTATACCAATTTATTATTTTTCTCTCATCATCACATCACTTGTACTACATCTATTATTTTATCATATTCTTTAATAAAAATACTCCACAAAAGAAAGAAAGGGGAAACTTATAATGCAACGGAGAGAGTATTACCTTTTGATATTTTATTTATTAAAATATTCTATTGAATAAAATAATGTTAAAAATGCATAGATGCTGCTGCAGTTTGTCACCAAAATCCAGGGCCGGTACAACCTAGGGAAGAGTTTTTGCAGATTGTACATAAAATATTTATTTTTCTCTCCTCCCACCCTCTCAATAGAGCATTAAATAAAAATATCTCCAACGTACAAATATTTGTTTATGTGAATTTTTTTTTATCAATATCTATAAATTTTCTATTTTACCATTTTGGTCTGTCCGTCTATAAGTTTCTTATACTTTTTTTTTTGTAAGTATTTTTTCTTACATTTCACTTTATATCTCACTTTTTCTCTCTATCTCTCTCCTCTCTCAATTACATCAATTGTATTATTTAATCACTTTTCTTAATCTTTGTGTCAAAAAGTAACGTGAAACTTATAAGCGGACGGAGGCAGTAGTTTATACATAAAATAGATATAGTATTAAAATATTATTAACTGTTTGTTAAATTTATTTATAACTAAAGTGATGTTTAATTTATAAATAAAATAAATAAAAATTTAAGTATATAAGTGATGATTGAAATTTATAAAGTAGTGAAATAATATAATGAAAGGAGGAGGAAAAGTAATTTAAAAAATTCGCATTTTAAAAAAGTTATGGTGACACCAAATCACATATTAAATAATATTACTATATTTATATATAATACCATAATTTTTGTACATACAAACAGATCGAATTGTGTAAAAAAAAAAAGTACTTCATTCGTCCCTAAAAAGTTTTCATATTTTCATTTTTAGTTTGCCCCTCAAAAGTTTGCATACCTTTAAATAAAAACAATCATCGCAATCTACATCCTTACAATATACACCTATTTATTCTCCATGACATTACTTTTGATCGTTTTAATCATGGGCTAGTCTTGTATGAAATATTGCATATATGCATTTCAATTATTCACACACATGTTCTTTATAAATACACCCACAAACTTAATTCACACACACATTTTTTATAAATACACCAACAAACTTAATTCACACACACATTTTTTATAAATACACCAACAAACTTATTTCACACATACATTTTTTATAAATACACCCACTGACAACTTAATTCGAAAATTTTAATCCGTTTATTTTACTCGTTTCTGTGATTTTTTTATCTTTTATTTTATTGTTGAACGTGGGATATTAAATGTAGTAATTCAATTGTAATATGTAGTAATACACATTATTTTATGTAGTAATAACACAAACTATTTATATAATAATACAAATTCTTTTATTTAGTAACATGTTTTTTCTAGTGTTTTTATTGATGTAGTAACTCACATTATAATATGTAGTAACATATATTATCGAATGTAGTAAACACAATAATCATGTTGTAATACAATGTTTTATTGTAGGATGATGCGAAAAATATTAGATCATTTGATAAAGTTACATATAGTAACAAACGTCTATTCAATGTAGTAATTCAAACTGTAGTATGTAGTAACATATAATTTTTTATGTAGTAAAACAAATTATTATATGTAGTAATAACACAATTTTATATAGTAATACTGATTCTTTATATTTTTATATTTTTTTTATTGATTAAGTAACCCACATTATAATATATAGTAACATTTATTATTGCATGTAGTAAGATATATTATTGCACGTAATACAAAATAACATTGACCCATAATAATTAGTATTAAAGAATATTTAAAGAAATATAAAATATTTAAGGATTAAGGTCATCGTAAATTGCAGCGTCCGACCGCAGCCTGAGGTGACCGAAAACTGCTCGGAGAAGACGACCATGTTCAATTTCTGTCAGTGGGTGCATTTATAAAAAATGTGTGTGTGAATTAAGCTTGTAGGTGTATTTATAAAAAATGTGTGTGTGAATTAAGCTTGTGGGTGTATTTATAAAAAATGTGTGTGAATTAAGTTTGTGGGTGTATTTATAAAGAATATGTGTGTGAATGACTGAAATCCATGTATGCAATATTGCATATAAGTTTTTGTGTTTAATCATTAGATTTATTTTATATATAAAAATTTACAAAATTTTATCCCTCATATTTTAATCATTATATTTTATTTTTCTTAATCTCAATGCCAAAGAATACCACAAATTTTCAGGACAGAGGAAGTATATTTTAACACTGACTTTTTAGGAGTGGGATTTGAAAAGTCCTTTGCACGAAAAAAAAAAAGTTTGACATGCTTTCATCTAATTCAAAATTTAATTTCTCGTGTTGGGAGCCTAAATAAACATAAGTTTAAACAAGTGTAAAGCAATTTAATATAGTTTTTTTTTTTTTTTTTTTTTTAAGGTTTACAAGATCAGAATCAAATACAAATATGTTTTTCAAAGCATCAGATCTTCAAACCAAGACGAGATAAATTGGTGTCGCTACCCGCTCCAATCGTGAGAAGTGGGGACGCGAGTGTACTCGTTGCCCATGAGAAAAGCACAAACCACAAATCCACTATTTTAACAATAAGACAAACCCCACACTAAGGTAGTCGTTATTGTAAATAGGGAAAATGAAAGGACAACAACCACCAAGCACCAAAAGTCACATGCAATTCCGGCACCATCGAGGGACATAAGCAAACTCCACAGGCTTCACAAGGGGACTCCACAAAGGGGCAAGCTTCCACAAAACAAAGGGGCAAGCTTCCACAAAGGGGCAGGGGCTTCCACAAAGGGACAGGGGAAAAACGCAAAAAGCGCCCAAAAAAACATAAAACTTGAAACAAAAAAAAAGAAAACTAAAGCAAACTGATCTAAGAAAGCATAAACGACAAAACAGAAATCGAACTAAACAACCTAATCTAAGAAATTAGAAATAACAAACAGAAAATTAAACGGGATCAATGGATCGCTCACTCGATTGGCCACCGTAGCGCCATCAGGGAGGGAAGACCCATTGATCCCACTAAACCCGAAACAATAAACTTTTAGATCCGAAGTTCTGAAGAATTACAGTAAATCTACAATTATTTGAAGATGAACCAGCGGCGGCGCTCAAAGCGGTGCGGCGGCACTCAAAACGGTGCGACTACTTTCTTTTCTTCTTTTTTGATTCAATTTCTTTAATCAATCGACATGGAGATTGTTGAAGAAGATGGAGAAAAGAGTGGGTTAGATAATCAGAAGGTGGGCGATGGTTTTAGAGAGAAAGCAGAGAGAATTTTTAGAGCAATTTAATATAGTTACAAATTAAAATTATTATAGGTAAAAATATAAGGTAGTCAAGTAAATATTTTGAATTTGGATTGTTTACATAATATACATGAAAAGTATATTTGACTTTTAAGTTATTATTATATTAATTAATAAATAGATTAACTAATTCAGTATAATCAAAATTTACATGTTTTTTTTTTTAAAATTGTATTTTTCTTTACCTCTCCATATTACCCTTAAATGACTTAAACTTGTGATCACACTTGGAGATGAATTTCACCTTAGGCTATCTTTATACATACCCTCCCCTACCTTAATCTTTTAATAAATAAATAATTTCTCTCTTCTCCACATACATATTCTTCTACTTTTCATTTTTTTCATACTTTATCAACAACCCACCCAAAACCTTTAAATATATTATTTTTTAATTATACATTATTTATAATCAATTTTTATTATATTTAAAAGAGATAAGAAATCTATTAAATTATTGGGGATTAATAATTTATAAATTGTAATAAAAAAGTATTTTACCATACAATTAAAATAAAGCACAATATCAAAAATAAAATAAAATTACAAGAGTTGAAAATTTAAAATACAATATATTAAATAAACAAATTAAGCTACAAGAGTTTTCATAAAATTAATACAACAATGCAAAAAATAAAAATTACATGTTTAATTATCAATGATGAATCATATAAGTGGATACACTTGCAATGCGCTCAGTAGAGTATGGAAAACGTTGACCATCACTTGTGGGATCATCCATAAAAAACTCAGTGGGATCATAATAAGTTTGGTACGTGTCTCGTTCATCCTCTATTATCATATTATGCATGGTGATACAAGCCATCATAATTTTTCCCATCAAAACCTTATCCTAGACAAGACATGGGCGTCGAAAAAATGCGAAACGAGCTTGTAGAACTCCAAATGCTCGCTCGACATCTTTTCGCGCAGCCTCTTGGTGTTGAGCAAACAACTTGTACTTTCAGATTTGTGGAGAATTAATTGACTTAACAAATGCAGTCTATGAAGGATATATGCCATCAGTTAGATAATATGCCCTATCATTTTCCCGACCATTCACAACATAACTAATCTTTGGTGCTCGACCTTCTAATACATCACTAAAAACTAGAGATCGGTGGAGTACATTAATATCATTGCACGTACCTGGGATTCCAAAGAAAGCATGCCATATCCATAAGTCATATAATGAAACAACTTCCAAAATGATTGTTGGTTTTCCACTTCTCCCTGCATATCGCCCAACCCATGCAGTCGGACAATTTTTTCACTCTCAATGCATGCAATCAATACTGCCTATCATGCCAAGAAATCCACGTTGTTCCCCTACATGGAGTAATCTTGCCAAATCCTGTTCATTAGTTCGTTTGAGGCACTCGTCACCGAAGCAGGAAATGATGTCTTCTACGAAATTCATGAGAGATTGCCTTGTTACAGCGGAACTCATTCGCAAGTATTCATCAACGACATCAGATGATGTACCATACGCCAACACCCTCAAAGCTCCGATACATTTTTGTAATGGTGAAAAGACCTTGCCTACCTATGGCATCAGGTGTTTGTTGAAAGTATCCGTCATTGACAGTAACGACCTCCACTATACGAAGGAATACCATTTTTCGCATGCAAAATCTACATCGAAAGACCTCAGAAGTATACGTCGGATTGTCAATAAAATAGTCGTTCATCAAGCGTTCCTCACCAAGCTCACGCTCCCTTTCACAATACCTTCTTCTAGCACGAGGGGTGGGATCTCCTTCGTTCAAATTAAGATTGTTTAAGAGCAACTCCTCAATGATTGGATCTACTTTTTTATTCAGCAAAGCAATCAACTCTTCCCATTTATAAAAAAAAAAAAATCAAAAGAATTAGAACTGTCTTCATTAAGAGACATTTGGGAAGATGAGAATTGAGTGTATAACTATTAGGTAAAAAGATAAGGATCAATTGAGTGTATGACGATGTGGTTTCCAAGATGATATATAGAGTGGACAAGAGCATGTGAATGAGTAGACAAAAAATAGTGGACAAGAGCATGTGACTCATAAATAATGGAGTTTGAATGACTAATGACTACTTTGCAGGTGAATGAGTAGAGTGGACAAGAGCATGTGAATAAGTAGACAAAAAATAGTCGACAGGAGCATGTGACTAAAAAATAATGGAGTTTGAATGACTAGTGACTACTGTGCATGTGAATAGTTGGAGTGGACAAGAGCATGTGAATTAGAAGACAAAAAATAGTAGACAAGAGCATGTGACTAAAAAATAATGGAGTTTGAATGACTAGTGACTACTTTGCAGGTGAATAAAAATAGTGGACATTATTGAGTGTATAAAGATAGTGAGCATGTGAATAAAGATATTGGGCATTATTGAGTGTACGTATGAAGAAAAGTGTATAGTGGACATTATTGAGTGTATGACGAAAAGTGTATAGTGGACATTATAGTGGGCATTATAGTGGTCATTACAGTGGACAAGAGCTCATGTGAATGATTAGACCAAAAATAGTGGACAAGAGTATGTGACATGAGATTAACTAGTACACAAATAAAAAAGTTTACAATACAAGACAATAACTAAAAAAATACAAGAGATTAACTAGCACACAAATTAAAAAGCTTACAAGACAATAAGATTACATGAGATTAACTAGCACACAAAATAGAGACCAATCATGGTGTAAACAATTTCCATAGTTGTTGTTTGATCTCCTCATCTGCTAGGGATAAGTGATCATTTGCCAACAATTGTTGCAAAAGAGAGTGCTTCATTTTGAGAGTCTAAATTCCAAGTTTCTCTCTAACGACCTCAATTTCTTTCTCTCTAGTGAGTCTCCATGCACAAATTTATGCGATAGCTTCATCAGTACAAGCCGATTGTGATGCCTTAAATTTTCCCTTTTTTTCACCTTATCTCTACCCGTAGGATGTGAAATAGTTGAACCACCGCTGCCTGAATTTTCTGGATTAGTAGGATGGAATTCGACCCATCTTTACTTGTCCTTGATCTCTTTGAGCTGCCACCAATTTCTTCATTAACGACATTATCTTCAACACGAAAACGTGTGGAATCACGATCTAAGTTTATTTCCCACTTCGGATGTTTACTCATAACTTCAATAAATACATGCATGTCCTGAAACTTGGAGCCACCTGCTGCATAAATTGTATGAGCTTCAGTCTCAACATCTTGTTGGCTCATTCCACTTCTTTTTCGACCATATGCTTCCTTGTAAGCAGCAACCCACTTGTTGACATTTACATTAAGTCGTTTAAAACAACTTTTCATTATCTCTATATTTCTTTCATTTATCTCCCCCGAATTATCGATTCGAGCTTCTTCATATAACTTATGAACTCGCGTCCACATGGAGCCAGCCCTTTGATTTTTACCACATGTTTTATCTTCACTAACGAAAATCCAAGCTGACATTAAGGCTACATCTTCTTTCACACACCAAGCAGTTTTTTCGCACCTTTGGTTTGTATTTCGAAATAAATTGCGAGTGACATTTGGTGATGATTGAACTTGTTCATAGTTAGGAACTTGGTTCATATCTGGAGAAAACTGATAATCTTGAGAGCTTGGATAATCATCGGTGTTTAGAAAAGATTGAAAATTAGGATAATTTTGGGAGTTTGAATAATTTGAAATGTTTGAAAAATAATTTGGATTACTTGGATCCGTGATAGAAAATGATTGAGTAAAAATTTGGAGAAGAAAAATTGGAAGAGATGAAATTGTGATACAAAACCTATCAATATTGGTCTATATATATATGGGCGACATGTGGTTGGAAGTTGGACCAAGCCCTTGAGGGCTTCTCACGGACAGGGGCGTGTATATTATTTTTATACTTATTATTTTTTTTAATTAAAGTTTTGTCATCTAGTGGGATGGGAGGCCTCATGCCCACTCGATAAAGATGGCCTCATATGGTCGGAGGTAAAGACACCACACCATGCTTATCAATAAATTGGTAAATGTCAATGTCACTCAAAAGCAAAAGACATAAGTACCACAATATATTGGGCATCATGTGAAGTAAAAACACGTACGAAAAGGGGAAAAAATCATGAAGAGTAATTTAGAATACAAAAAACAATTATGGAACGTAACAAATGAACACATCCAACTCTGAATGGGTCACCATCTTTAAAAATGTGATCAATTTGTGTCCAAATGTGTTTCATCTGTGCACAAGATACAAGTAAAATTGTATTGAATTTGTCACGTATTAGGCCGGTCTGACTAAAGAAGATAGAACAACAATTGAAGCATCTAACTAGATCACATAGAATGATGAAATCATCCAGCTAAATAGAGGTCTCCAAAAGGATGTAAAAGCCTACAATAGATCATCTTGATGATCTTTGATCAACCTGCCAATAAAAACAACTCTCATCTCTCAATTAAATGAACAGTTTCCATTGAGCTTAATCCATGAACCGATGTGGCCCCAATCAACATGGAATCAACACATGATTTAGAATCACATCAGCGTACCGAACACGACTTTCATGTGGTCACCAACTAAAACACCTGATATGTAAACTATACAATAATATGAAAATCACGAAAATGAATATTACGATGTTTGTGATTGTTCCTTTCCAACTAAGTGAACCATAGAATCAAGTAAGGGGCGAGAAAACATATATGTAATATGCCTCAAAAACATGATAGTGAATATGATATATGTCGTGTCTAATAATATGCTTTGTAATCAACATGTAAAATTAAGTAGCAACAATCATATAATATAACTCATTAGGAAATAAAATATTTGGAACATGTACAATCCTAATAATACATGGACATATCAATCAATTTGAAATGTCCTAGGTATAAAATGAGTATGAATAGAAATTATATTAGAAAGAGATAAAAATGAGAAGGTCACCCCGAATAACATCCAAATGATTCCGAACAAACTCTCAAGCAAAGAGAACTAACCGTAAGAGACCAACCTCCAACGCATAATATCAACTCATGAAAGAACCAAAGATACCAAAACAATATTTTTGTACAAAAGCCTTAGGCAAATCACAAAATCTTACCAAAACCTGCCTTAAATTTTTCGAATTTCACTAACCGACCCTAATAATAAAATTAACCTACATATGGATTCAACTAGGATCTCGATTCTCGTTAATGGGGAGTTGAAAGGTTACTTTTCTTTTAAGAGGGGTGTCCGTCAGGGTGATCTTATATCTACTTTATTATTTTGTATCGTGGAGGAGGCTTTTGGAAGATGGATCGATTGAGAGACAGACGGTTTTAGGATATAAAATTCACCCTAAGGCTTTATGTTGGTCCTGAAAGGAGTATATAACAAGTGTATGGGGGGGTGGGAATACACTTGTATGCAAATCTTTTTCAAATTAAACCAAAACAGACTTCAGCAAGGTTGTCCTGAACAACTCTTCTGAGATGAATAACTCTTTAAAGATAATCAAACTATTAAGTACTATTGAGTACTTAGTTGAATAACTATCTAAGGGAGTTATATGTGTGGAATTAGTGGTTGGCCCTTTAGTTTAAACTCCTTTTAAGTTCTGAAATCTCCTTAACAGTTTAATAGTTTATCAGGGAACTTGTCCAAATCAGTTTTGCACAATCTTAAGTATATGTCTTTGAAAGGTTACTTTGTGTGTTGTGTATGAATGTGTTGTTTGTATGAAAGTACTTGAATGTAAATCAACACAAGAGTTATAGTGGTTCAGAGACTCAAGCTCCTACATCCACTTTCCCTGATTTAATAGGATAATTCCTTCACTCTTAGAATTACTTGTTTTATAGTGTCAAGGTGCACTTGATCAACCACACTACTCCTTGGTGCCTTGATCCCTAGGATATCAGAGTCCTAGTACCCTCTTCTCAACTCAGAATTGAAATGTTCAACAGTCAATTCCTACCACTTCTACTACAACAACCTTCTATCTCTCTTTTGGAAAGGTATAAGGGTTGATGTTGGTTCCAACTGGGTTGAGATATCCTTTACAATGAGCTCAGTGTAAAAGGATAGGATATATCTCTAAGCTTTGTATGAATATACAATGAGGTTCAGCTTAGATTGAAGTGTTTTTGGAAACTAAGAATGTTTCTATGAAGGCTTGAATGCTTTAAGTTTCCTTAGGATCTCAGGATTGTTGGTTCAGTTGGATTGTAGTTCGATGCATTCAATGGTTTCCACACTTATGTATTTATAGACAAAATTGAGGATTTGCCCGTTGGAAAGACAACCTCAATTTTCTATAAATGTCTTCCTTGAACTCTGCAACTGGAAGACAGTTTCTGTGAAAGTGATATGTCCTTAATTTGGGAAATAAACGGTTGTGAGCATTTTGTCTTGACTTTGAAGCACTCTTCCCAATGTCTGATTTCAAGATTCACTTGATCAAACCTGGACATCACTTCTGATGATTGATCCTATGATAAGGACAACATTCCTTATCACTTGGACAATTCTGCTTATCAGAATCAGCAGAGTTTGCTTATCAGCAGTGTTGGATTTAGCTCTTTAGATGACTTGGCTCTGTCTCTTTACATGTGTATTTCTTGATGATCTTTGATCATTCATGGCTTTGGATCAGTAGACTTGACCTTATCAGCATAGTTGGGCTTGTTCATCAAACTGTTATGGTTCAATTGTGCTGAGACAACTCTTCTGGACACTTCTTCTGAGCTTATGACTTGTGCATCAATAGACTTGGTCTCCTTGATGTATTCCATAAACTTGATTCTGAGTGAAGTTGTCATGTAATTGAGTTAGGCTTGTTCAGCACAGTTGTCTACTTGGCCATTTCAGCAGACTTAGGATCATGTTTTGACTTTGAGCCTTGAGGGGACTAGATTCATGTAGACTTCTAAGCATGTGTTCCCCCTCAACTTGTGCATCTATTATTCTAAGAGCTGCCTAACATTCCAGCTTCTCAACTAGCCCTAAGCTACATGTTCCAACATTCCTGAAATATGTTCATTTGGCATGTCTTAAGGGGTTTTGGTATCTTAATCAAAACTTCTCATTTTATTCCCAACAATTTCCCCCTTTTTGATGATGCCAAAACCTATACAAATTATGCAAAGGTGACTTGACTACACTTATTACATTTATCTTCAGTAGATGTTACTAAGGTCAAATTTCCTGAAAGAAATGTGTTAGTGTAATCACTGTTTAAATGCATATAGGTTTAAATCAAGCAAGTTGAGACAGTGAGATGTTATCTCTTGATTCACATAAGTACTTCAGCTATCATTCATAAAATTATTGTCATTACAGGCATGATGATAGTCAAGCAAACTTATCAGAGCATGAATCAGAGACATGACATTTCATTTTATCAGAGCATAACTAACTAACAGAACATACGATCAGAGCAAGTAGATAATCATGTGATCAGAGCAAAAAACATGATTCTGCAGACTTGAACATATTCAGCAGAGATGACCATATCAGCAAATCAACAACCATGAGTAAGTACTCATCCATTTCAGCACATATGGCAAACAATGGTCAAGAAGACTTAGCCAATTTCAGAGATTATCTTCAGGGGGTGGCACCATCCCATACTGTGCCCAAACCCTCTTCTTTAGTTCCATGGCTTCTTGATTTGTTCCCTTAGGTCCAAGCACCATCATGTTCAGCTTCAGAATTTCAAGGAACTCTTGGAAAATTCTTGATTGGTCAATGAAGCCTTCTTTCTTGGAAGGCATGTAGATGATTGGCTTAGGGGCATTAAACTCAATTCTTGCTATGTCTATAGCTGTAAGAAGTTTTTGATACAGTTCCCTATGATAGTCAATCATAAACTGAGTAAAAGTGGAGTTGAGATCTTCATCATTCTTTCTGCCTATGACATAGTAGTCATAGACAAACTCCCTCTTTGCCTCTTCCCAATTGTCATTCAACTGAATTGGAACCCATTTATCCATGTGAGGATATTTGGTGTCCATCTTGATCAGTAGCTGAGGCTTCGGCTTGTTGTATGTGGCTCTCTTCCTTCTAGGTTTCTGAAAATATGCTCTTCTCTTATCTCTAGCCCTGTTTGCTTCCATCACTAAGTCCATCTTCTCCTGAGCTCTCATCATGACCAGTTTTTGCTGAGTTTCAGCATTTTGCCATATCCTTCTTCAAATAGCTTTGAAGGATCATTTGCTAGCACAGTGATCTTCTTCTTTGGTTCAGGTCCAAAGCCTTCTTCAAAAAGTATTTCAACATTTTCAGCAGCTTTGGGACCTTCAGCGGTTTCAGTCTCAGTAGACTTCTCAGTTTCAGCAGATCTGGCAGTCTCAGCAGTCTTGACCTGTTCAGTAACTTTGGCCTTTTCAGCAGTTTTGACTTTCTTGGAGGTGGGCACTTCTTCCTCAATTCTGAACTCAGCAGGGATTTCTAGACTGTTGGGAAAATCTGTAAATGTTTCAGCCTTCCTTTTCTTTCCCTTTGCCTTCTTGATTTGCCCTCTTGTCTGGACTCCTTCAGTAGCTTTGTCCAAGACAGACACTTCTCCTCCAGGCATTTGTTGAAGTCTAGCTCCTTCTTCCTGAGCTGAAGCTACTGAGTTCTTCAGAGCTATATCCAGTTGCTCTTCTTCATCTAACTCTTCCAAATTTAAAACTGCTTTCTCTTTGCCCTTGGATTCTGGCACTTTCTCTTTGCCCTTGCTTTCTCCAATGGTCAAGGCACCTTTAGCTCTTGCTCTTTCTCTTTCCCCCTTTTTGGCAGCATCAAAGCACTAGGGTTTGAGCTCACTCATAGTGGTGGCCATCATGGACTGAGCTAAGTTCAAAGACTTCATCTCCTCAAGTAAGTAAACATTCTCATCATGAATGTTTTGTATTCTGTCACTGCTCAAGCTTAGAAAATCTAGAACATGCTTCATTTTCTGCTCCACGACCTCTTCCATGGTTGTCTTGAGGGATGCATCAAGGCTTGCTTTCAGGAAATCAGTGAGATTGGCCACAGCAGATTCAGCAATCTTGGCCATCACTTCCTAAGTAAACTTTTCTGAGGCTTCTTTGAGCATAGCCAACCTCATTTCCTCTACTCTTCTCTTCTGAAGTGCAATCTTCTTGCCAATAGCTTGCTTGACAACCAACTTCATGGCTTTCACATTCTTGTTGTGGTTGTCTCTGAGCAGTTTCTAGTCCTTTTTTACCTCTTTTGATATAGATTCCATGCTGGACTTGGCTTTCTGGACTTCAGTGGAGATGGTTTGCAAACCAGATTCAACTCCACTGATCATTGCCTCAATGGTGGGCAGCACCACCTCTTTAGAGCCCGTCAGCCTCATCTCTACTGATGTCAAGGTTCTACCTTGCTCATCCAAGGCCTCTGAAGTCTTTGCATGGGCAACTTCAACTTGATGGACCAAGGTGTCCAACTTTGCAGACTGTTCTCCAAGAATGACTTGAGCTGAACTGGAGTCAACATGAACATTGGCATCTGTGAGAAAATCATCTGCAAAAATTTGATCAAATGTAACACCTGCAATGTCAGAAAGATCAAACTTGTTAGGAAATAAGCACTCAACACTCTCAAATTCTTTTTCATAAGACTCTGATACATCAGCAGTCTTCTTCTCATTTTCAACTATTTCTTTTCTCCCTTCAATAATAATTTCCTCACACACAAGGTAAGGCCTCCTTTCACCAAGGGATTCTTAAAGTTCAGATTTGACTTCAAGAATAACCTGCCCCTCCTCACTTATTCCACCCTCATTTGGTGGTACAATCACTATCCTAGTGATGATGACATCTCTCTCATCTTCTACTCCCTCTGATTTTTCAGCTAATATATCCTTTTCAACTCCTTCACCTAAACCTGCAGCTTCTTCACCCTCAATAGGGTTCAAAGAAGGCAGTTGTTGGGAGATCACAGTGCTTGGTTCCAAAGCCACTGAATCATCTTGAATGGTTAAGAGCTGGTCAGTGTCCAACTCTCCTGACACTGATGAGGTCTTAACCAAACTAGCTTCTAATGGGGTGACCTCAACATCATTAAGATGTGCCTCAGGTTCAGAAGAACCTTCCTTGGCTGATGCATCTTTGGCTGTGTTACCATCCTTGGTCAACACTTCTGAAGATACATAACCCCTTCTATGGTAGGTAAGGTAGTGAATGATAGGCTGTTTGGGACCAGGGGGTTGGGATTAGTAGGATCATCACTATCATCATCATTAGAGTTGCTTTCAGGGTGTTTGATCCCTTTGGAGAGTCTTTCCTTTTCTTCAGTAATTTTGTCTGCCACAAGCATTGCAAACACTTCCTCATCTGTCAGGAATCTTGTCTTGTTTACTCCTACAAAGTGTAGCAGCCTGCTCTCCTCAATTTGCCACCAATTTGCACCCTTATCTTGAATCACTTGGGCAATCTCCATGATGGTTTTATCTTTAACTTCCACTAATGTTCTCAAATCATGGAATTGCCTCTGCAATCTTGGAAATTCAGCAAGTTGAGGGTACAAACTATCCACAGTAGCACTTGCTCCACCTCTGAGCATACCCTCATAGGTATACTCCTCCTCATCTCCACTGGAATGGGGACTTTGGGTTATAAGGGAGTTGTCTCTGGGTTCAGGGAGATTGGGTTCAGAAATGGTTTCTTTAGTTGCTTTTTAGAGCAATGGTACTGAAGTGGTTTTGCTCAGGTGAGTTGGCTCAAGTAGTGCAGCTTCTAAAACTTTTGATTAATCCAGCATGGATGAGTCAAGTGGTGACAGCAATCTTGACCCATCTACTGCAATATCTACCAACACATCAATGGGGCCTCTTTGAGCAGCTCCCTCAGGGGAATATCTCTTTGTAAGGTTTAGAGGGACAATAGGTTGGTCTAAGGGTGTAATGTGGGTTTCAGGGGAGTTGGGCTCTAGGTGGTGGGTTTCAGGAATCTTGGATTCTGGAGTTCTATCTTCAGGGGAGTTGGATTTGGACTTAGATTTGGATTTTGCCCTACTTTCAGCTCTACTCTCCCTTAGAGCTATTTACAGATTTTGCTCCTCTTGAAGCTCTAGCAATTTTTCAGAAGGTTTGGCCCTTCTCTTGCTAGCTCTTGAGCTTCCACTTCCTTCTTCATCAGGGACAGCTTCCTCACTACCATAGGGAACTTTTCCCTTATCTCCTTAGAGTCTGAGGGGACCTGCACCCCTTCTTCAGCAACTTCATCTACCTCTATTAAGGCTCCAGAGTTCTTTTCTGAGGGGATCTGAGATAACTTCTTTGTCTTGACAGCCCTTGCTTTTGTCCTTGACTTCAATTTGGGCTTCTTTTCAATCTTTACTTTAGCAGGTTTGGCCAAGTGTTGTCTCCTTTGTTCAGATTTCTTGCTAAGTTTTCTGAACATAACTTTCTGGGCTGGGAGAGGTTTTGCAAATGTTTGCATCTCAGTATAATGAGAAAACCTCTCTATCAGGAGACTTGCCCTTGTGAAATATCTCAGTTTTCCCTCTAACACCACCTTCATGTGTGATTTTACCTTGAACTTGGCTTTTTCTTTCATCATCTCTCCCATGATGAAATCCCTCCAGTTGAATTTGATGCCCTTGTCACTAGCATCAATCACTGCAGCCATGATTATAATCCTGGGATAACTCATTTGCTCCAAGCTCCCAGTGTTGCTTAACAGGCTCTTAGTTATCACCTCAAATAGATTGAGAAACTCAGGCTTGAGTGTTCTCTTGTGTTGTGTAGAGGTGATAGGTCCTAGAACTAGCAACCATTCTTGAGCAACCTCTTGCTCATGTCCAGCTCCATAGCTTTTTGGGTTCCTTCCTTCTGAGGGCAAACCAAAAGCACCTTCCAAGCCCTCTGCTGTGAACTTGACTTTGTGAGACCTTTCCTCCTCTTCACCATCAACCACATATGTCAACCTAGTTGACAGATCTCCTTCACTAGCCTTTCCTCTCCACTTGAGGAAGGCAAAGAACTTTTTCATATACTATTCTAAGCAAGAACTGGGCTTGCTTTCCATGAACTTTTGCAGGCCAGCTCTTCTCAGCCATCTCAAGGTAGGAGCAACTTCAGGGTCTTCACTCTCAAAAGAGATTATAGGTTTAAAGGTGAGGTTGGCTTTGTTAATGAGATAGTTGAAATCAACATCCAGTTCTTTGTTTGTGAAATCAACCATCATCTCTGGTCTTGCTTTGGGTACCATTTATAGAATAGTAAGAAACTTTGACAGAGTTTTGAAAAATTAGGGTTTCAAAAGAGCTTTGAATGCGTGGGGAAGAAATGGGAACTTGGGGGGGGGGGGGGGGGGGCTTCTTAAGACTTAGAATATATTCCAAAAGGAATGTTTGTCATTGAGTAGGTAAGTCTTAAGGTAATTCAAAGGTTGGTAAATGAGGAAATCAATTGATGAACGACCAGGATTAATTTTAGGGGAGTTGGCCAAAAACTGATCCAACGGCTGAAATTAATGGAACAATTTTGAAAACTGTTTTTATTCAAAACGTGGGTGGAAGTTAATATTAGTTAAAGGCTGGGGGTTTTCAAGGTAGATAGTGGCTTGAAATGTTTTAATGCAAACAAGAGTTAAATCTTGGCATTTAATGCATTGAAAGTGACTTTTTGGGTAGGGGACAAATTAAATCTTTGAAAAGGTGATGGCTTAAAAGAGGAATAGGACAACCATCAAAATAGGCAATGATTACCCAAAATAGGTGCTTATCAGACCAAGATTTGGTTTGATAGCCTAGACAACTTATCTGACCCCACATGGACAAGTGTCCTGAACTTCCATGGACAAGTGTTCTGAGCTTATATGGACCAAGTGTCCTGAACTCCCATGGGCAAGTGTCCTGCTCATTTTTCTTGAAGAGATTAGAGTCATCTCTTCTGAATTTCAGTAGACTTGACTAAGTCTACTGAAGATCACTTTTTGTTGCCCCTTGATTGATTAACTCCATTTGGGTTTACTTGTCCAACTTCCCTGGATCAAGAAGTCCCAATTCTGCTGATAATTCCATGAATCTTGCTTCACCAAGTGGTTTTGTCAAGATATCAGCCTTTTGGTGATCTGTGTGGATTTTCACAAATTTAATATCCTTCTTCTCCACATGGTCTCTAATGAAGTGATGCTTGATGTCCACATGCTTGCATCTTGTGTGCAGTACTGGATTTTGAGAGATTGCAATTGCACTGTTGTTGTCACAGAAGATTGGCACTTCAGTAGAGTTGACATTATAATCTCTTAGTTGTTGTCTCAACCATAGGATTTGAGCACAGCAACTTCCAGCTGCAACATACTCAGCTTCAGTGGTGGAGGTGGCCATAGTGTTTTGCTTCTTTGAGAACCAAGAAATGAGTTTGTTTCCCAAGAATTGACATGTTCCTGAAGTGGACTTCCTATCAATTATGCAGCCTCCATAGTCAGCATCTGAGTAGCCAGTTAGTTCAATGTTGTCATCAGCAGGGTACCAAAGGCCTAAGTTTTCAGTGCCTTTGAGATATCTCAAGATCTTCTTAGCATCCTCTAGGTGGCTCTTCTTATGATTAGCTTGAAACCTTGCACATACACCTACTGCAAAGGTGATGTCAGGTCTGCTGGCAGTGAGATAGAGGAGAGAACCAATGATTCCTCTATACTCAGTAGAGTTGGTTGGAACACCACTCTCATCTAGATCCATTTTCCAATTAGTGTTCATAGGGATCCTCACTGGCTTGCTAGTAGTACACCCAAACTTCTTGATCATTTCTCTAGTGTACTTAGCTTGGTTGATGAAGATTCCTTCTTTTGATTGCTTGACTTGAAGACCCAAGAAGAAATTCATCATCCCCATCATTGACATCTCAAACTTGCTTTGCATGAGCTTTGAGAATTTTTCACAAAGCCTTTCATTGGGGGATCCAAATATGATGTCATCAACATATATTTGGACAAGCAAGATGTCATCTCCTTCACAAATTCTGAATAGAGTTTTGTCCATAGTTCCTTTGACAAATCCATGGTCTAAGAGAAACTGTGACAGTGTATCATACCAAGCTCTTGGAGCTTGCTTGAGTCCATAGAGAGCTTTCTTCAATCTATAGACTTGGTTTCCAATTTCAAAACCAGGTGGTTGCTCAACATAGACTTCTTCCTTCAGAACTCCATTCAAGAAAGCACTTTTGACATCCATTTGATAGACTTTGAACCTCTTGTGGGCAGCATAGGCTAAGAATAACCTTATTGCTTCAAGCCTTGCCACTGGTGCAAAAGTCTCATCATAGTCAATGTCTTCTGATTGGCAATAACCTTTGGCCACCAATCTGGCCTTGTTTATGACTATCACATCATTTTCATTCTTTTTGTTCTTGAACACCCACTTAGTTCCAATAACATCTTGATGTGAAGGTCTATCCACCAGCTCCCATACATCATTTCTGGTGAATTGGTTTAGCTCTTCTTGCATTGCTGTGATCCAGTTGGCATCTTGAAGAGCTTCATCAATGTCTTGAGGTTCCTGTTCTGATAGGAAACAACAAAACAAAGCACTTTCACCATGAAACCTTCTAGTTTTGACTCCTACACTTGGATCACCAAGTATCAGATTAGTTGGATAGTCAGATAACCAAGTCCTTCTTTTTCTGATCCCTTCAGTAGAGTTGTCCTCTACTAAGGTTGAGTCACTAGGGTTTTAAAATTCAGGAAAATTTAATGCAGGATCATATTCAGGGGTGTTGTTCTCAATTTCAGGGACATTGGCATTTTCATTTCCCCCTTGACTATTTGATCCATTAACTACCTCAGTAGGGCCTACTTCTTCACTGGTAGTTGTTACCTGATTATGAACTGGGATTGAGTCATTTAGTTCATCATTTCCTTCAGTGAGGTTTGCCTCAGGAATATTGCCTTCAGGAGTGTTGTCCAATCTAGTGATTTCAGGAGGATTGGTCTGGACAACATCTATGAACATAGTATCTTTGTCCTTTAAGCTCAGTCTAGTTGTCCTTTGTGTGATTTCATCAGTATCCAAGTTCTTGTTCCTGATCTCAAGGATAGATTCATCAAACACAACATGGGGTGTTTCTTCCACAATAAGGGTTTCACAGTTGTAGACTCTGAAAGCTCTACTGATTTGATCCATTAACTCCCTGAACTGCTCTTTCCCATTGTTGTGAATGAAACACTTACAACCAAAAATGTGAAAGTAAGATACTTTAGGCAATCTTCATTTCCAGAGTTCATAAGGGGTTTTGCCTTGTCCCTTAGTAATCAAACATCTATTCTGAGTGTAGCATGCAGTGTTTATAGCTTCAGCCCAAAACCTCTTAGGTAGGTTTGAATCGGCAATTAAAGTTCTAGCAGCTTCTTTAAGAGTTCTATTTCTTCTTTCTGCTACCCCATTCTGCTGAGGGGTTCTAGCTGCTGAAGTTTCATGGGCAATTCCATTATTAGTGCAATACTCATTTATGTAGGAATTAATGAACTCAGTCCCTTTATCTGATCTTATTTTGATAATATTAAAGCTTTTCTCATTTGACAGTCTCTTTAGCAGTTTAGGGAGTTTGACTTGAGTTTCCTTCTTATTAAGGAGAAATACTACACATGTGAACCTAGAGAAGTCATCTACTACAACCAATGTGTATTTTCTTCCATTTATGCTTGCAGGGGTAATTGGTCCAAATAAGTCCATATGTAAAAGTTCAAGTACCCTTTCAGTAGAGATGACTGGTTTGCCTTTGAATGAAGCTTTAATCTGTTTTCCTTCTTGACATGGTTTACAAACATGTTCTTTAATGAAAAATTCATTAGGCAGTCCTTTAACTAATGCATTTCTAGCCAACTTGTTCATGGATTTAAAGTTCAGGTGGTTTAGCCTTTTGTGCCATAACCATCTTTATTCATTTGAGCTTTTGGCAACAAAACATGCAGCATCAGTGGACTTGTCCCAGTCAGCAAAATACACATTACCTCTCCTAGTTCCAGCCAGTAAGGTTTGTTGAGTGTCATCTTTGATTAAACACTTATTACTAGTGAACTCAACATTATAGCCTTTATCACAGAACGGACTTATACTTATGAGATTATATTTGAGACCAGCCACATAAGATACATTGGATACCTTGATATTACCAATTATCATGGTACCATAACCTTTTGTTGTTGCTTGTGAGCTGTCTCCAAATGTGACATTATGGCCTTCTTTTTCAATAAACTTAGTGAGGAGGTTCTTGTTTCCAGTCATGTGCCTTGAACATCCACTATCCAAGTACCATGCTGGTCTTTTGTTCATGCTCCTCAGCTTCTTGTGGCCCTTTGGTACCTGCAATGATCAAGCTTTAGGTACCCTTTGAATTTTGGGTCCTGAGAGGTTAGCTATACCTTTAGGAACCCAAACTTGCCTAATTACCCTAATTAATTCAAGGTGGCTAAGTTGTTTTCCTCTAGCATCTATATACACTGTTTTTCCCTTAAATGCCTTTGGGAAAAAGTGTGTGAAAGTGTTGACTCTGTAAGTTTCAGGAGAGTTGTCATTTCTCCTGAACTTATGAGATCTTTGTGCTACTTGAGGGAATCTTTGAGGATGGGCATATTGATGACCATTGCCTTTGGCATGAAGGGTTTTGGTTGTCTCATTTTATTGTACCCATAAGGAGAGTTGACCTTGGGTCTGTTCAGCTGAGGTTTCCTTAGGGGAGTTGACCTAGGCTGAACATACCTTGGACAATTTCTCTGAAAGTTGTTCAGATGAGTTACCCTTCCATTGGGCCTACTCTGTTGAATACCATTTCTCTTGTATTCAGGGATCTTGACCATTTCCTTAGGTATGGGCCTTTTTCCCTAAAGTACTTGAGTGGGCATTTCTGGCATTTTGCCATTTCCTTTGTTCAGTGGCTGAATTAATTCATTTTCAGCTTGTTGTGCCACTGATCTAACAAAGATTCTCTTAGTGTTACTTGTTGAAGCAACACTAAGACAAGGTGAAGATTCAAATGGGTCATATCCTAACCCACTCTTTTGAGCCATAGGTCTTTGAAAGCTCTGAATTTCCTCTATTGCCTTAGAGGATTTGTTCATAGCAGACATCTTAATTCTCGGGCTCTCTTCACTTGATTTAAGAATATCATACTAATGTGAGAGGTTTTCAAACTTGGCTTGGAGAATTTTAAGTTCAAAATCATTTCTCTTCTGAATAAGAAATTGATCATCAATCTGCTTTTGTTGGTCAACTATCCTGAGAGAGGCTTCCTCAAGTTCTCTCAAGACTTGTTGATACAACTCAGTAGACTTGACATCAACTACTGATTCAGAAGGTTTTGCAAGTTCAATTGATAGCCTTTCATTTTCTCTCACACAGTTATCATGAAATTCTTGTAATCTAGTGAAATCTTCCATCAACTTTCCAAAAGAAAGTTTCAGGTTGACCTCACTAGAGTTTTGTGATAGAAATGATGGTGAGCTTGAAGT
The DNA here is from genome assembly GCA_963675135.1 of Galeopsis tetrahit. Lineage (NCBI taxonomy): Eukaryota > Viridiplantae > Streptophyta > Magnoliopsida > Lamiales > Lamiaceae > Galeopsis > Galeopsis tetrahit. The sequence continues at coordinate 36,148,388 of OY776127.1, forward strand.
AGAAGATACATCATCATCTTCTAAGGCCATGTTGCACACATCATCATCATCACTGTTTGAGAACAGTCCATCATCAGAAGAGTTGAAGCTTTCAGCAGATTCTGACTCATCACCAGCCATCATGGCTTTCCTGTTGGTGAATTACTTGTCTCTTTTAGCTTGTCTCTCCTTTCTTTCCTTGGAGCTGAGCTCAGGGCAGTCATATTGAAAGTGCCCTTTCTTTTTGCAGTTGTAGCATATGTCTTCATCATCATCCTTCTTTGGTTCATCTTTCCTTCTAGATGATGAAGGTTCAGCTCTGCTGGACTTTCTCCTATCAGAGTACTTGTCCTCTGATCTTCTTTCTTCAGGCCTTTTGTCCCCAGCCTTGGTTTCAGGAGAGTTGTACCTTCTCCTGACCTTGTTGTCTTGGTAGAATTTCTTGTATCTACCAAACCTTGAATTGAGTTTGTCAAACCTCCTTGCCATGAGGGCCATTTCTTCCTTCATCTCAGCCTTGGAGACTGACTTTGATGATCTTGGAGTGGGCTGAATTTCTGGTTCAACAGCTTTGGCTTTGAAGGCCACTCATTTGGTTGGTAAGGAAGATTCCTCAGCAGGCTTCCTTCTGTTGAGGTCAAACTCATAGGCTTTGAGTTCTGAGAAGATTTGTTGCATGGGCATGGTGGAGAGATCTTTGGTGTTCTGCATCATTACAGAATATACATCCCACTTTTGAGTGAGACTTCTTAGAATTTTTAGTGCCACTTCTCTCCTGGAGTACACCTTGCCCAATGAGTTGATTTCATTCATTATGTCTATGAATCTACCAGCAAATTTATCAATGGACTCTTCAGGCTCCATTGTGAATTGTTTAAACTTCTGCATAGCAACTTGGAGCTTATTCTCCTTGATTTTGTCTGTACCCTCACACATTTCAGCAAGGGTATCCCAAATTTCTTTGGCAGTTGTGCAGTGGTAGACTCTCCCCATTACTGCATCTGGAATTGTTTGATAGAGGGTGTTCATTGCTAGATAATTGAGATTATCTCTTCTTTTCTCCTCAGTGGTGAGATCATCTTCTTCCTTGGGGATCTCCTCCCTTATATCAGCTCTTTGAGCTTCAGTAATTCTGGGATTGATTTGAGTGAATACAAAGGGTCCTCTTGTAATCACTCTCAGCATATCAGTGTGGAGGCAAGCAAGATGAGCTCACATTCTGATTTTCCAGAAGTCATAGTTCTCAATTGAGAACATGGGCAGCTTGTGATGAGATATATGATTGACTGGATCAGGGGTCATGTTGTTGATGCCTTGAACAACATCATGAGGAACAGCATTATTGTTGGCCATATCTCAAACAAAGAGGGGTTAGATACATGTATGATAAGATTTCAGAAAGATCAGTTCAGTGACCACACAAAAATGTGTATTTGAAAATCAAAATGGTTTTTCAGAAGCAGTGGTCCTTGAACCCCTACTCTGATACCACTTGCTGGTCCTGAAAGGAGTATATAACAAGTGTATGGGGGGGAATACACTTGTATGCAAATATTTTTCAAATTAAACCAAAACAGACTTCAGCAAGGTTGTCCTGAACAACTCTACTGAGATGAATAACTCTTTAAAGATAATCAAACTACTAAGTACTATTGAGTACTTAGTTGAATAACTATCTAAGGGAGTTATATGTGCGGAATTAGTGGTTGGCCCTTTAGTTTAAACTCCTTTTAAGTTCTGAAATCTCCATAACAATTTAATAGTTTATCAGGGAACTTGTCCAAATCAGTTTTGCACAATCTTAAGTATATGTTTTTGAAAGGTTACTTTGTGTGTTGTGTATGAATGTGTTGTTTGTATGAAAGTACTTGAATGTAAATCAACACAAGAGTTATAGTGGTTCAGAGACTCAAGCTTCTACATCCACTTTCCCTGATTTAACAGGATAATTCCTTCACTCTTGGAATAACTTGTTTTATAGTGCCAAGGTGCACTTGATCAACCATACCACTCCTTGGTACCTTGATCCCTAGGATATCAGAGTCCTAGTACCCTCTTCTAAACTCATATTTGAACTGTTCAACAGTCAATTCCTACCACTTATACTACAACAACCTTCTATCTCTCTTTTGGAAAGGTATAAGGGTTGATGTTGGTTCCAACTGGGTTGAGATATCCTTTACAATGAGCTCAGTGTAAAAGGATAGGATATATCTCTAAGCTTTGTATGGATATACAATGAGGTTCAGCTTAGATTGAAGTGTTTTTGGAAACTAAGAATGTTTCTATGAAGGCTTGAATGCTTTAAGTTTCCTTAGGATCTCAGGATTGTTGGTTCAGTTGGATTGTAGTTCGATGCATTCAATGGTTTCCACACTTATGTATTTATAGACAAAATTGAGGATTTGCCCGTTGGAAAGACAACCTCAATTTTCTATAAATGTCTTCCTTGAACTCTGCAACTGGAAGACAGTTTCTGTGAAAGTGATATGTCCTTAATTTGGGAAATAAACGGTTGTGAGCATTTTGTCTTGACTTTGAAGCACTCTTCCCAATGTCTGATTTCAAGATTCACTTGATCAAACCTGGACATCACTTCTGATGATTGATCCTATGATAAGGACAACATTCCTTATCACTTGGACAATTCTGCTTATCAGAATCAGCAGAGTTTGCTTATCAGCAGTGTTGGATTTAGCTCTTTAGATGACTTGGCTCTGTCTCTTTACATGTGTATTTCTTGATGATCTTTGATCATTCATGGCTTTGGATCAGTAGACTTGACCTTATCAGCATAGTTGGGCTTGTTCATCAAACTGTTATGGTTCAATTGTGCTGAGACAACTCTTCTGGACACTTCTTCTGAGCTTATGACTTGTGCATCAATAGACTTGGTCTCCTTGATGTATTCCATAAACTTGATTCTGAGTGAAGTTGTCATGTAATTGAGTTAGGCTTGTTCAGCACAGTTGTCTACTTGGCCATTTCAGCAGACTTAGGATCATGTTTTGACTTTGAGCCTTGAGGGGACTAGATTCATGTAGACTTCTAAGCATGTGTTCCCCCTCAACTTGTGCATCTATTATTCTAAGAGCTGCCTAACATTCCAGCTTCTCAACTAACCCTAAGCTACATGTTCCAACATTCCTGAAATATGTTCATTTGGCATGTCTTAAGGGGTTTTGGTATCTTAATCAAAACTTCTCATTTTATTCCCAACAATTTCCCCCTTTTTGATGATGCCAAAACCTATACAAATTATGCAAAGGTGACTTGACTACACTTATTACATTTATCTTCAGTAGATGTTACTAAGGTCAAATTTCCTGAAAGAAATGTGTTAGTGTAATCACTGTTTAAATGCATATAGGTTTAAATCAAGCAAGTTGAGACAGTGAGATGTTATCTCTTGATTCACATAAGTACTTCAGCTATCATTCATAAAATTATTGTCATTACAGGCATGATGATAGTCAAGCAAACTTATCAGAGCATGAATCAGAGACATGACATTTCATTTTATCAGAGCATAACTAACTAACAGAACATACGATCAGAGCAAGTAGGTAATCATGTGATCAGAGCAAAAAACATGATTCTGCAGACTTGAACATATTCAGCAGAGATGACCATATCAGCAAATCAACAACCATGAGTAAGTACTCATCCATTTCAGCACATATGGCAAACAATGGTCAAGAAGACTTAGCCAATTTCAGAGATTATCTTCAGGGGGTGGCACCATCCCATACTGTGCCCAAACCCTCTTCTTTAGTTCCATGGCTTCTTGATTTGTTCCCTTAGGTCCAAGCACCATCATGTTCAGCTTCAGAATTTCAAGGAACTCTTGGAAAATTCTTGATTGGTCAATGAAGCCTTCTTTCTTGGAAGGCATGTAGATGATTGGCTTAGGGGCATTAAACTCAATTCTTGCTATGTCTATAGCTGTAAGAAGTTTTTGATACAGTTCCCTATGATAGTCAATCATAAACTGAGTAAAAGTGGAGTTGAGATCTTCCTCATTCTTTCTGCCTATGACATAGTAGTCATAGACAAACTCCCTCTTTGCCTCTTCCCAATTGTCATTCAACTGAATTGGAACCCATTTATCCATGTGAGGATATTTGGTGTCCATCTTGATCAGTAGCTGAGGCTTCGGCTTGTTGTATGTGGCTCTCTTCCTTCTAGGTTTCTGAAAATATGCTCTTCTCTTATCTCTAGCCCTGTTTGCTTCCATCACTAAGTCCATCTTCTCCTGAGCTCTCATCATGACCAGTTTTTGCTGAGTTTCAGCATTTTGCCATATCCTTCTTCAAATAGCTTTGAAGGATCATTTGCTAGCACAGTGATCTTCTTCTTTGGTTCAGGTCCAAAGCCTTCTTCAAAAAGTATTTCAACATTTTCAGCAGCTTTGGGACCTTTTTGAGATATCCTTTACAATGAGCTCAGTGTAAAAGGATAGGATATCTCTCTAAGCTTTGTATGGATATACAATGAGGTTCAGCTTAGATTGAAGTGTTTCTGGAAACTAAGAATGTTTCTATGAAAGCTTAAATGCTTTAAGTTTCCTTAGGATCTCAGGATTGTTGGTTCAGTTGGATTGTAGTTCGATGCATTCAATGGTTTCCACACTTCTGTATTTATAGACAAAATTGAGGATTTGCCCGTTGCAAAGACAGCCTCAATTGTCTATAAATGTCTTCCTTGAACTATTCAACTGGAAGACAGTTTCTTTGAAAGTGACATGTCCATAATTTGGGAAATAAACGGCTGTGAGCATTTTGTCTTGACTTTGAAGCACTCTTCCCAATGTCTGACTTCAAGATTCACTTGATCAAACCTGGACATCACTTCTGATGACTTAAAGATTCACTCTTTACATGTGTATTTCTTGATGATCTTTGATCATTCATGGCTTTGGATCAGTAGACTTGACCTTATCGGCATAGTTGGGCTTGTTCTTCAAACTATTCTGGTTCAATAGTGCTGAGACAACTCTTGTGGACACTTCTTCTGAGCTTGTGACTTGTGCATCAATAGACTTGGTCTCCTTGATGTATTCCATAAACTTGATTCTCAGTGAAGTTGTCATGTAATTGAGTTAGGCTTGTTCAGCACAGTTGTCTACTTGGCCATTTCAGCAGACTTAGGATCATGTTTTGACTTTGAGCCTTGATGGGACTAGATTCATGTAGACTTCTAAGCATGTGTTCCCCCTCAACTTGTGCATCTATTATTCTAAGAGCTGTCTAACATTCCAGCTTCTCAATTAGCCTTAAGCTACATGTTCCAACATTCCTGAAACATGTTCATTCAATACTTGACTTAATCATTTGGCATATCTTAAGGGGTTTTGGTATCTTAATCAAAACTTCTCATTTTATTCCCCACACTTTCTATGTAATAGGATAGTTTTGATGGTCAAAACACTTAGAGTTTATAAATCCATGTAATAGGGTCAACTGATGTTGTATAGATCAGCTCACTATTTAGTCTAGTCTTGTGTGATCAGTTGTATGTATCTCAGCTGATAACACAGTCTTAGCTTACACGCACGATCTCAGAAGATGAAGAGAAGAAGACCAGAAGACTAGAAGACCCTTGAAGAACAGCTAGTTAGATGCTTGTATGTTACTTAGGTGATAATGTCCAAGATGAAGTTGGCTAAGTCAGTAGAGTATTACTTAGATCAGAAGAGGTTTACTCATCTGATAACAGAAGGCAGAAGACACCTAACCAATCGACTTCATCAGGGGACTAAGGCTAAAATCAGCAGACTATCCACCGAACAAGAGAATTCGCCTAAGGACAGATTCCAAGTCATCTTACAATTCAAAAGAAGACTTACCTTACTTAGAAGATTGACAAGATTCCAGATTTGAAGCAATCAAGATCAATCTACAGGGAATCAAGGAAATATTTGCCAACGGCTAGTCATCTCCAACGGTTAGTTGTCCTAATCTTTGCCTATAAATACAAGACGATGAGGAAGAACAAAGCACGAAAAAATCACGCAAGAACTCTCAAGCTATATTATAGTAAACAAGCAAAAGCTATATCTTAAAGGAGTTCTCAAGAGCCTGTTCATCTTAGACTAAGTCCAGCTCTTAAGTTTTTCCCTCATCCAACTAAGAACCTGAATCCAAATCATCCATTGTAAACATCTTGATTTAGGCAAAGTGGTTAAGCATATTTATAAGCTTGAACCATTAGTTGGATCCAATCAAAAACCCAAAACCCCTCACCGAAAGGTTTAGTTTTTGATCCAGTGTAAGAGTGCAAGTGCTCATCAATCACTTATGGAGACCGTAGTAGTTTGGAACTACTCAGATCTCAAAGTCCTTCACTTGGGACTTAAAAGGACAAGCCCCTGTAAATTTGGAGAATTTAAGGGATTAACATCACGATCGATTCGTGAGAGTGGACGTAGGACCTGAAATCCGAACCACTATAAATTACGGTGTTATTTACATATTATGCACTTTACTTTCAAGTCATTTCATACATATTTGTGATAGTGCATACTGTGTTTTACACTGATTTATAAAGGAGGCCACTAATCTTTAAAACCAGCATCACCTGAGTATTTCAAACTAAGAAAATAGTAATTAAGTTTTTCAAAAGATAAGTGAACGAGTATAAATAAAAGGGCCTACACATTTCCACATACTTAAACTCTATCTGATCACTCAAAGTCATCTGGACCAGCAGACTTGTAGTCCAGCTGACTTAGTGAACCAGCCGAACTTTTCTATAAAAAGTTTTAAAGTCTATTCACCCATCCCCTCTAGACTTTAATCCCATTTGCTACTCGTTCAGGGACCAACAAGTGGTATCAGAGCAGTGGTTCTAATGGACTACTGTCTCTTGAATATCAGAAGACTTGAGGGAGTCTATATGTGGTCCTCTTGAACAGATCTATACTCTTTTTGAAAAAGAAAAAAAAACTGTTTTTGAAAAATCATATAGCATGAGTGCTAATATACGTAAGCTACCTAAGTTCTCAGTCAAAGACTATAACTACTGGAAGATAAGGATGAAGAATAATCTCAGCTCAGTCCATTATAAGATGTGGTCTGTAATAATAGAAGGGCCAATTACAATCATGGCTATAAATACTACCAATGGTGATCCAGAGATTCCAGTTGGTGAACTTGCTCCCAAACCGATGAAAGATCTCACTCCAGAAGAGATGAAGCAAACTAATCTTGACAGCATTGCTCAAGATTACATTATGCGACTCTTCCAAATGAGTACATAGGGAAAGTACTCAACTGCGAGACAGCTAAAGAAATGGGGGATGCCCTGGCACTCCTATGTGAAGGAACATAATTAATCAAAGAAAGCAAGCTCTCAACAACAGTCAAGAAGTTTGAGCACTTCAAGATGCAATCAGAAGAAAACATAGATCAGCTGGATAATCGATTCACCAAGATTATCAATGAGATTGAATCTCTAGGCAAAAAATACACTAATAGAGAGAAGAATCTAAAAGTGTTGGACTCTCTACCTAAAAAGTGGAGACTTAAGAAGACCATCATCAAAGATATTCAAGATATCAAGAGCTGGATTGTTCAGACCTTATTCCAGAATCTTAAAGCTCATGAGTATGATCTGGATATAGAAGAAAATTCAGAAAATGAAGAACAAGCTCCGATTCCATCCTCCACCAAAACTGTAGCCTTCAAAGCATCTACCAGTGCAAAAGCCACAAGCACATCATATGGCAAAACTTCTCAAAACATTGAAGAAGTAGGAGGATCAGATATGAGCTTGAAAGAGCAGATGGCCTTGATGATCAAAAGATTCGAACGAATGAATAACAGGAACAACAAGTATCAAAAATTCTATAGAAACTATAGAGATAAAAATGTTGGTTCATCTACCAGAGAAGTAAGAGAAAAGACTCCAGAAAGGAATCCAAGGAAGGAAAAAGAGTCATCTGGTAGCAGAGGATACAGAAGAAAGGATGCAACACCTCCAAGAAGGAGTACCTCAAACCAAAAATTAGGTACATGCTTCAACTGTCATAAACCTGGATACTACGTATATGAATGTCCAGATCTGAACTCGGAAGACAAATAAGAAAGGAGGTCCAGACGAGACAAAAGAAACTCAGACAAGCAAGCCATGGTGATTGAAGAATTTGAATATCAAAGTGAGGATCTTCCCTCATCACCTACCTCTGGATTTCTCTCAAGTGATGATTCAGATGACTTAGCTATGATGGCCAAAGCCGAGACTGAGGAAAGAAGGGACCTTTATAGAAAGGGTGGATTAGCAGGGGAAACTTGGTATATAGATAGTGGATACTCATCACACATGACAGGAACCAAAACTCTGTTGACCAACTATACAGAAAAGAAAGGTCCAAAAGTCTTCTTTGGTGATAACGCGCACGGTAACACAAAAGGATATGGCACCTTAAGGAATGGTGACATTGAGGTATGAAATGCATGTCAACAAGGGAAGCAGACAAAGGTTTCCTTCAAAACCAAGAAGACTGCATCAACCAACAGGGTTCTGGAACTGCTTCACATGGATCTTTTTGGACCAATCACTCCAACAACAATAACCGGAAGAAAATACACTCTAATTGTAGTAGATGATTAATCCAAGTATACTTGGGTTATCTTTCTATTCAAAAAGAGTGAAACTCAACAAAAGCTTCCAGAACTGCTCAAAAGAATCCAAATAGAAAAGGGAGAACCTATTGTCAAAATCAGAAGTGACAAAGGGACTGAATTTATAAATTCTCATATTATTGCTTATTGTACTTCTAATGACATTCAGCATGAAACAAGTGCAGCCAGAACACCTCAACAAAACGGTGTAGCTGAAAGAAGGGTCAGAACACTTAAAGAAGCTGCAAGAACCCTTCTAGCTGAGTTCTCCACTCCCAAGAAGTTATGGGCAGAAGCCATCAATACAGCATGCCATACTCAAAACAGATCAGGTATTCATAAAATACATGAGAAAACACCCTATGAACTATGGAAAGGTAGGAAGCCTAGAGTATCTTACTTTCATATATTTAGTTGTAAGTGTTTCATTCACAACAACGGGAAGAGTAAATTGAATGCTTTTGATGCCAAAGCAGATGATGGGATATTTTTAGGATACTCCTCAACTAGCAAAGCATTTAGGGTATTTAATAAACGAACCCTTCTTGTGGAAGAAACACCCCATGTTGTATTTGATGAATCTTGTGAAAAGAGCACAGATGACACAAACTCAGCTGCAGAAAAGATGAGAAAACTAGTGATCAAGTCTAAAGAAAAATCAGAGGAGTTTATTGAAGTTGATGAACCCTTCTCTAAAGACCCAGAAGAAGAAAAACCCCATAGACCTGTCACCAGATCACAGACTCAAGCTGAACAAACAACTCCAAATCAAGATGCATCAATCCCAAATGCTAGGGGTAATGATCTGTTTGATACACAAGATACAAATGATTATCGAGCAAATCCAGTCAACTCTTCTGACAACACTAGAACAGATGAGGACCCTAACTCATCTGGTGTTGAAACACCTGTAAGAAATACATGGAAAGATAATCATCCTCCTACTCTCATCTTAGGAAGAGTAGACTCAGATGTTAGAACCAGAAGACAGCTAACCCAAAATCCCCAAACCTCCATGTTCTGTTTGTATGCCTTCTTGTCCAATACAAAACCAGCTGACATAGATGAGGCAATGCAAGATAGCAACTGGATCACTGTCATGCAAGACGAATTACACCAGTTCACAAGAAATGAAGTATAGGAACTTGTAGATCGCCCCAAACACCACAATGTAATTGGAACAGAGTGGGTGTTCAAGAACAAAAAGGATGAAAATGATGTGATAACTAGAAACAAGGCTAGACTGGTAGCTAAGGGATATTCACAATCAGAAGGAATTGATTATGATGAAACCTTTGCTCCAGTTGCCAGACTTGAAGCCATTAGGCTATTTCTAGCTTATGCATCCTACATGAGATTTAAAGTATATCAGATGGATGTCAAGAGTGCATTTCTAAATGGCATCCTTGTGGAAGAAGTATATGTAGAACAACCTCCAGGCTTTGAGAAAGGAGATCAAGTATATCAGCTAAAGAAAGCACTTTGTGGCCTGAAGCAAGCACCAAGGGCTTGGTATGATACCTTATCTCAGTTTCTCCTTGATAATGGGTACACTAAAGGAAAAGTGGATAGAACATTGTTCAGAATTCAAGAAGGAGATGAGTATGATGTGTACAAATCTATGTGGATGATATTATATTTGGATCACCCAACGAAGACATGTGCAATAAATTCTCTAAACTAATGCAAGGAACATTTGAGATGAGTATGATGGGTGAAATGAATTATTTTCTTGGACTTCAAGTAAAGCAAAGTCCGGCAGGGATCTTCATAAATCAATCCAAGTATACAAAGAGCTTACTAGAAAGATTTAAAGCTCAACAAAGCAAGACTGCAAGAATTCCAATGATGACATCTTTTAAGATGGAACCAGATGAGACTAGAAAAACAGTTAACCAGTCTGAATACAGAGCACTTATTGGATCTCTACTATACCTAACAGCCAGCAGACCAGACATAACATTTGATGTAGGTGTATGTGCCAAGTTCCAAGCCAATCCAAAACAAAGTCATCTGGAAGCAGCAAGGAAGATTCTAAAGTACCTAAAATGAACAGTCAACTTAGGACTATGGTACCCTACTGATGACAACATAGAACTAAGTGGATACTCTGATTCTGATTATGGGGGATGCAGAATAGATAGAAAATCTTCATCAGAAACATATCAATTTCTAGGCAACAAGTTGATATCTTGGTTCTCAAAGAAGCAGACATTTGTTGCAACCTCCACAACTAAAGCATAGTATATGGCAGCTGGGAGCTGTTGTAGTCAGCTACTATGGCAGCAGTAGCAAGAGAAGTTCCCATACAATGTAGTAGCAAGAGAAGTTCCCATCTACTGTGACAGCAGTAGTGTTATAGCCATTACTCAAAATCCAGTCCTCCATACAAGGTGCAAGCATGTTGATATCAGGCACCATTTCATAAGAGATCACTTGGAAAATAAGGACATAAAGATGGAGAAAATTCACACAGATATCCAAAGAGCAGATATCTTGACTAAGCCCCTAGCTGAAGATAGGTTCAAGAATCTTTGCTACAACCTAGGACTACTTGATCCATCCTCCTAAAGTGAAGAATCCAACTGAGTAATCATCAGCTGATAATGATTCTGAATGGATCCTGAAGACCAGATCAGGAGGAAAACAAATCAGATGAGGTGAATAGACACCCTCATCATCAGGGAAGTTATTCCCAATGAAGACAAATAAAGTTGAGGGAAAATCCTAGAGTTACTCAATCCAGGGGGGAATCCATGATACCTTAAAATCCTTGATGAGAGCACTCTACTTTATGCTTTACATAGATATATATATATATATATAAGATGTATATTAACTATGTCAGTTGTATTTTGGAGCACGTATTCAAAATAATGATATATACATATATATAAAGATAGAATATTCTTTATAAAATAATTTGTCTATATATATATATACTATACTTTTGGGAAAAACTAGGTTGGATAAATTCACCACCCTAACCGACTCAACAGTAGACAAATCTACTTTGGATACGGACTTCAAATAATATGTGTCAAATTTTATAAACTCTGAAACCCACAGGATAAGTCTGAACATCTTTAAATCTAGACCCTCAGATCAGAATCTCATCTCTGCTCTTGAGAAGTCATCTTTTCAGAAGCTCAGACATATCACTTTATAATTTATTGACACCTTACTCCTCATCTTCTCATTTCTACCTCTATATAAAGGGACTTATGAGAGTACCAAAAGAAGTATAAACTCACACATATGTATTTTGCAGGTATGGAGAAAATTACAAGAAAAGATGGAATGGATACCATACTTCAACCAAAGTCATGGGTGATAGCAAGAAAAATATGCTCAGCGGACAACGGTGGAAAGGAACCGCATACTTGGCTCATCCAACATAAGTATGCATTAAAGAGAAAAGAAAGAAGATGAGTATTCGTTAAAGAGAAAAGAAAGAAGAGGTGCAAGAGACAAGGTGTAAGGAGGAGACAACAAGTAGAGCTTCTTCTCTGGAAAATTCTTGGTCAAACAATTCAGGAAGACACCCCTCCTCAATTTTCTCACAGGCTCTCCATTGAAGCACCACCCAATCTTCTTCCTCCCGCAAGAGAGGAAGTAGAGGCGAAGAAATTCAACAAGAGCTCATTAGATGCTACATCCCATCTAATGAATAAGACAGCCTATGCCAGTGGAAAGTCATCTAGGCAGCACAATCAAATATGGCGAAGAAGGTTCCACATGGTTAAGGGGGAACCAAAAGCAAGACTAAGAAAGATAAAAGTCACAATGAAGTGTCAAAGGAACCAGCTGATTCAGAATACTCAGCTGATTCAGAACTCAGCTAGTCGATCAAAAGACTCAGCTGATCAGAAGACTCACTCAACTGATCAGATGACTCAGACCCAGTTGATTAGATGAATGCATGAAGTACTCATTCTAGATTTATTTCTGAGTGTATGTATGGAAAGATCATTTATAAGGAATGTATGATAAATACATATGTTAAAACGTCCTTAATTGATTGAAGAATTGCAATAATTATCAAATTAAAGTCTCAACGGCTATTTTTGGTAATGAAGTAAATTGATCTCAATTGCAAAAATCTTTGACCAATCAACTTAAGCCACGTAGCTGATTGAACCATAAATTTAAATTTGATGGGCTGAAGGTGAAAAGTCCCGCCTCGATTCTTACCCTTCCTAAACCCTAATCCAAGTCGTTGGAACATAGCAATCTACACCCCTCGTTTCGAAATCTTTGAGAGTATAAATCAAACACTTAGCCCTTCATTGCAAACCCTTCGCTCTCAAAATCTTAAACTTCGAAAATTACCTTACTGAAACATATCTTCAAAGTTCATCCTTTTCACACACTCAGAATGGGTATTATCAGGATCTACGATGAAAATACCAAGATCGCTAGAACTCTTGATGCTGCGAAATGGTCTAAGGTTCACAAATTTTTCACTGAGAATGCTTTGTTTTTCAAAGGACGACACACATAAGGTAACAAAGAAGTTCTTCTTCGCTGCATAAACTTAAATCTTCATGATTTTCTCAAAGCAGCACCTTCTAATGTGTATGAGGAGGAAGTCCTAGCTTTCTATACAAAAACAGTATTTAGGGGATCTTATGTCGAAGCTTATGTTGGTGATCATAGAGTAAAAATCACCAGGGAAGTACTTAGGGATATATTTGATCTCCCTAGTGGAAAAATCAATATATCTACATATATGATGGATAGGGAGAAAGAATACATTGAGATGTTTACTAGAGGAAGGATTAAGGCTAAGGATGCTTCTGGTGTTAGGAAACCAGATTTGGAAGAGAAGTTTCAAACCTTGCTGGATATAGCAGGAAAGATGCTTCTAGGAAACACTTTCAGTCATGATGCAGTCTCGACCATGAAGGTACGAGTTATGGCTGCAATCTGGGATCAGATTGATGGAGACTGGCAAGGATTCTTCATGGAAAGACTAGGTCTAGAGGCAAAGAAGGTCACTTTAGATGTGAAGAAGAAAGAATGGATAGTAACAGCTATTGTCAATTTTGTTAACAAGCTGAGCATCATTCTTCCTGACCTTCTTCCTCAAAATTATGTATGGGGTCCAGCCAAGAAGTTCCATTCTTCAAAATGGTATCTGAAGAAAGAAGCCCTTGCTGAGACAGCAAGGCAAAAGGCTGAGAAGAAGAAGTTAGCTGAGGCAGTAGAGGCAGAGGCAGCTGACCCAGAGGACAATGAAGAACTTATTCAAGAAAAGTCAGAGTCAGCTGACGAGCAAGAGAAACAGAAGACCAAGGACAAAACACCTCTGATTGAAGATGATGGTGATGATCAGACTCTAGCCCAGAGAAGGATACTGATCAAATCGGGCCTCATTACACCATCAGACTCAGATGAAACCCCTACTGCATCACCACTGAAAAAGGCAAGAATTTCAAAACTTTCTACTTCAATTTCTCTTTCAAAATTATCTACTCGTCTGAAAGGAAAGAAGCCCAAATCCAATCTCACAAAGAAAACCAAACTTCCCAAACCTATGGACATTGCACCCATCACAACAATGAACCCCACTGAACCAATCACAGACCTAAACCCTGATGAGTAAGCCAACCCTCCTGACCCCATTGCTCAAACATCTGCTGATACTCACACAGCGGATGAAACACCCCAGAAGACCCCATCCCTTGAACCCAAAAACACCACTATCCCAGAAAAATCGGCATCAGCAGACCCAGCCCAGAGTCACTCTAAGTTCAAGATGGTCAATTATACCATCTGTACAAGAGAAAGACGGATAAGAATAAAGATAGCAAACTTGCTGAAATCCTCAGTTCCTGGAAAATATGAGAGTTCGATTCAATTTGAGCAAGTACTTCACGTATGTACTTGGATAGAACTCAGGAGAGATGATGTAGATAACCTTGTTGAGGTCATGGAAGGAATGGGAGGATTAGCACACTTTCTTGACTGGGAAATGGAGCAAAAGGAGATTGCCCAAGTCAAGACCTTCATGAAACTATTGTCTGACGACTCACTGGCCAAAGTGTGTGATAGGATTCTTGGATTCACATCTGTCTCACACTCACACCCAATTACTGAGGACTCAACAGTTCCAGCTTCAGAAGACATGCTAGTCTCTGACACTATGGAACAAACTCAAACCCAGCTGGAGACAGTTGAGACTATACTGGATAATGAGGCAGTGCTTACGACAGATCCAACAAGTCAGATGCCTGAAACTGTATCAGCTGAGCCATCACAGCCCCCGGTCTCAGTGGCTCAGGGACTCTAGAATTTGGATCAGTTAGCTGGTGCAGCTGAACTAGTTGAAGCCAAGAAGGAAGTAGTGACGATTCCAGCCTACTTCAAGCACAAAAATGAATTTGAGCATTTCATTTCTCACCCTGAGAGAAGTCCCTTCACTTGCTTAGTAGACATCACAACTACATTCCTGGATGAAAGTCACCTAACAGTAGAAGAGAGAGGATTTGCATTGGTAGAATACAAACCAAGTCCCTTCCAGATGACTTCAAGGCAAACATCAGGTAACACTTCTCCACCACATTCTTCAATTGATATAAGAACAGATGTGTGTGCCCAGGTGAAAGAGGCGATAGATTCACATTTTGAGAAAGGACTGGGAATGCAACTGGCAAGATAAATTGATCGAGCTGCAAAAGAACAGCGGAATCTACTCATCAATCAAATACATGACATTGATGATACTTTTGGATATGCACTGCAAAGGCAAATAGATGAGTACCTCACCGAAGAAATCAAGAAGGCAGTTGACAGATCACAAATGTTTGCTGAAACATTCACACACGAGCTCAACAAAATGGAGAATGTCTACAAATCAAAACTTGTTGATGTTGAATCAAGGGCTGAACAAGAGCAAGCCCTCCTCAAGAAAGCATCAGAGGAAAATTGAATTCTTTCCACACAGCTGAAGGAAACAGCTGACAAACTAGCCCTCCTCACTGCTTAACTTGAAAAGATAACAAGCTCAACTTCTCATGCACAAGTTTTGGAGCACATCATCACCCAATTATCTCATGTAAGAAGGGTGAATGCCATGGCCCTCAAACAAACTCTTCATGTCGAAATTCTAAATGCCATGAAACCTTTTGCATCTGCCCTTGCTGAAGCAAAAAATGGGGAAGATGTATTGATAAAGGCGCTTGAAAAGTCTACAGCTCAGCAGGCTGAACTGGTTGTAGCACAAGATGACCTAACTGATACCCTTAGTGATCTGAAGAGCAAGATCAAAAACAGAAAGAGTAAGGAAGTTGCTCAAAGAGAAACTCAGGATACGACTGCTAATGCAGAAGAGGGCAAGACCAGAAAAGGAAAAGAAGTTGCCACTACTGCAGAAGAGTCTACTCCATCCAGAAGAGTTACAAGGAAACGAAAGGTAGCTGAGGCAGCTGAAACTACAGTAGAGCCAACAGAAGAAGAGAAAGAGGCTCAAGAACTAAAGAAAAGAAAGCTACAAGAAGCTCAAGAGCTCAAGTAGAAGAAGCTGAATGATGCAAAGGCACTTAAAAACAAGTTCGAAAGGAAGCTGGCCAAAATCAGGAAAGCAATAAAAGACAAAGAAAAGGAAAATAGCATTGAAGTCTGCAAGAGTACTTACGTAGACATGTTAATTCTCCCAGACGAGTTGCCAAAATGGTATCCCCTGAAGAAGAAGTGGCAGCTAGCTCACCACATTGTCAGGAAATTTGGTCCTCTTTCAACTCATGAAGAAGAGCTACATCAGTTTACTCAATTCATGGTATTTGAAGATGAAGAACTCTGGAATGAAGCCTTGAAGACAGCTAAGGCCCTAGGCTACATAATTCTAACTCCAATAGACCCTGTATGGGATCCTCCCAAGCTGGGATCTGGAAGAACAGACATGGCTGAAGTCAAGAGGATCCTTGAGAAGATCTTCACTGAAGAAAATGTTACAGACTTAGAGCACATGGAAGGAAGCTGCACTCGTCTATATCTCGCCTACCGCATCTGAAGACCTGATGAAGACTGCTTAAGAAGCTCAAAGGAACTGAAACTTGTAATCTGTAATTTCTAAATATCTTATATGCAAGTGATATTTCTTTTTGCTTACAAGACAAATTCTCATTGTCTTCATCAGAACTAGTGTGTAAAAATTTATAAACTCTTGTCATCTGTGTTACATAGGAATATTTATCAAAGTAGTTTTGGCTTCATCAAAACGGGGGAAATTGTTAGGATATAAATTCACCCTAAGGTTTTCTATGTAATAGGATAGTTTTGATGGTCAAAACACTTAGAGTTTATAAATCCATGTAATAGGGTCAGCTAATGTTGTATAGATCAGCTCACTATTTAGTCTAGTCTTGTGTGATCAACTATATGTATCTCACTCGATAACACAATTTTAGCTTACACGCGCAATCTCAGAAGATGAAGAGAAGAAGACCAAAAGACTAGAAGACCCTTGAAGAACAACTAAGTTAGGTTTTTGTATGCCTACTTAGCTGATAATGTCCAAGATGAAGTTGGCCAAGTCAATAGAGTATTACTTAGATCAGAAGAGGTTTACTCATCTGATAACAGAAGGCAGAAGACACCTGACTAGACGACTTCATCAGGCGACTAAGGCTAAAATCAACAGACTATCCACCGAACAAGAGAATTCGCCTAAGGACAGATTCCAAGTCATCTTACAATTCAAAAGAAGACTTACCTTACTTAGAAGATTAACAAGATTCCAGAATTGAAGCAATCAAGATCAATCTACAGGGAATCAAGGAATCAACATCAACAAGGAAAGATTTACCAACGGTTAGTCATCTCCAACGACTAGTTGTCCTAATCTTTGCCTATAAATACAAGACGATGAGGAAGAACAAAGCACGAAAAAACCACGCAAGAACTCTCAAGCTATATTACAGCAAACAAGCAAAAGCTATATCTTAAAGGAGTTCTCAAGTGCCTGTTCATCTTAGACTAAGTCCAGCTCTTAAGTTTTTCCCTCATCCAACTAAGAACCTGAATCCAAATCATCCATTGTAAACATCTTGATTTAGGCATAGTGGTTAAGCATATTTATAAGTTTGAACCATTAGTTGGATCCAATCAAAAACCCAAAACCCCTCACCGAAAGGTTTAGTTTTTGATCCAGTGTAAGAGTGCAAGTGCTCATCAATCATTTGTGGAGACCGTAGTAGTTTGGAACTACTCAAATCTCAAAGTCCTTCACTTGGGACTTAAAAGGACAAGCCCCTGTAAATTTGGAGAATTTAAGGGATTAACATCACGATCGATTCGTGAGAGTGGACGTAGGACCTGCAATCCGAACCACTATAAATTACGGTGTTATTTACATATTCTGCACTTTACTTTCAAGTTATTTCATACATATTTGTGATAGTGCATACTGTGTTTTACATTGATTTATAAAGGAGGCCACTGATCTTTAAAACTAGCATCAGCTGAGTATTTCAAACTAACAAAATAGTAATTAAGTTTTTCAAAAGATAAGTGAACGAGTATAAATAAAAGGGCCTACACATTTCCGCATACTTAAACTCTATCTGATCACTCAAAGTCATCTGGACCAGCAGACTTGTAGTCCAGCTGACTTAGTGAGCCAGACGAACTTTACAGTAAAAAGTTTTAAAGTCTATTCACCTCACCCCTCTAGACTTTAATCCCATTCGCTACTCGTTTAGGGACTAACAGACGGAGGTAGACTCCAACCCATTCGTAATGTCCCTCGCTATCTCTTCTACGCGGATGACATAATGATATTCTTACGGGGCACAGAGGCTAACGTCAGGATCCTGCACTCCATCTTGCAAGGGTATGGGTGACTGTCGGGTCAGATCTACAGTCCTTCGAAGTCTAGGTTGTTATTTGGGAGAGTTGTACCTCGGAGGCTGCGTCGTAGGACATTCAGGATTACTGGCATTATTGAGGGCTCACTCCCCTTCACATACCTGGGGGTTCCAATATTCCGCGGTAGTCCAAGGAAAGCGCATTTACAGCCAGTTGCAGATTCTGTCATAGCTAACTTTAGTAGGTGGAAGGGTAACACTTTGTCCCTTGCCGGCCGTCGTTGCCTAATTAGCTCAGTCATTACGGTCTCTTTGGTACATTCGATGATGGTCTACAAATGGCCCAGTTCTTTGCTACGGCAGATGGAGTCGGCTATGAGGAACTTCCTTTGGAAGGGGGATGTGAACCGCAAGAATTGGGCTTGTTCGGTTTCTTGGCAGCGGGTTTGTGCCCCTTTGGGGGAAGGGGGACTTGGGGTTCGTTCTATTCGACTGGCGAATGCCTCATTTCTATGTAAGTTGAGCTGGGATATTCTTCAGAACAAATCACCAGATATTGAGCTCTTGCATCGAAGGCACTTTAATTCGGAGCACAGAATGAGACCTTATGGTAGAGTCACTTATATTGGACTGGGCCTTCGTCCGCATGATACAAGACTTAGAGATGGCTCGAGGTGGCTGATTGGTAGAGAATCCCGTGTCAGCTTTTGGCACGGCAATTGGCTTGGTTATACTATCTTTGAGAGGATGGGTCTTCCTGACTGGTTCGCTTCTACCCTCACTTCCACAGTTGGGGATATCTTCTATGATGATTGTTGGCACTTCCCGAGGTGCTTTATCATGAGATTTACGGAGATTGTCAGGGATATCCTGCAGATCACGGTGCTTAGGGAACCTGACAAACGTATTTTGAAGGGCTCACTTTCAGGGGAACTCTCCTCCAACATGGCATATGATTTACTCAGATCACCCCTGCCCAGGCTTGGTTGGGCATTATGGATTTGGGGCACCTTCATGCCAATGTGTCGCTCCACTGCGATTTGGAGACCGGTTTGGGGCAAGCTGCCCACAGACGGATTGGCTCTCGTCTTTTGGGATTCACGGTCCATCGATTTGTGTGTTGTGCCGCAGGGATTCTGAGTCGCTGGACCATCTGCTTGCCCATTTTCCGTTCACGTTAGAGATTATGCACAACTTAACTCACTTGTTTGAGGTCATGATTCACACATGGGTCAGCTTTCTAGACAGCTTCCTTCAAGCCACTAGAGTTCGGTTGGGTCCGCAGTCTTTGGAGTTGTGGAGGGTGGGCTTCGTCACTGCTATTTGGGTCGTTTGGACTCTGCGAAATAGGGTAATATTTGATGGGGTTTCGCCCTCTGTTAGGAGATGTATGGCTCAGATCATTTCAGGCATCAGGGAGGCCAACAACATAGCTAGGGGATTTTCGGACGACACATTTCGGGATCTACTGATTGCTATGGCTCTTGGTGTTTCGAACAGACACAGACCAATGAGACAAGGTTCATCTGTGATTTGGTTCCCGCCTGATCCGGGTTAGTACAAGGTTAACACAGACGGTAGTGCCTCTTCTTCCCCGGGTAGTCTGCATGCGGAGGCGGTTTTCAGGACCTTCAGGGGATTCTTCGTGGCTGCGGTCGCTACTAAGGTGGGTTGGGGCCTTCCTCTTGAGGCTTAGTTGGCAGCGGTACTTATGGCCATTAAGTATGCACATAATCAGGGATGGCACTTCCTTTGGATTGAGTCGGACTCGACACTCACGATTGACACTTTTATGAGCACCAATCCCTCTATTCTTTGGCGTCTGCAAGGCCTTTGGAGCCTGATTCACCCTCTTACACAAGACATGCACATCAGATACTCACACGTCTTTAGAGAGGCCAACCGGGCGGCGGATGTTGTGGCCAAGACTGGCCTTGATTGTGTCTGGAGAGGCTACCCCCGGACTTTTTTACTCTCATTTTTGCATAATGATTTATATACTGCTTTCTATAGACATTGACTTTTAGAGGAGTGTACCTTTTTCCTTGACCTGGGTTTTATCCCTAAGGAGGGTTTTTTCAGACAAGGTTTTAATGGCACTCCGGCCTCTAGCTCGACCTGTGAGCTTATGGTCCTAGGTTTCTTTTCTTCTTTTATATGATCTACCTTTTATTGTCCTTATATTAGTAGGCACATACACCAACTTTAACAAAGATTAATCGGATATTTGTGTTAGTTTTGATGATTTAGGCGTGTAGATGGTGGTCCACGGTTGATCGAGTTTGATTAGCCTTCGTAAATTGGACCATCCATTCTAATAAACTATTTGACCCTCAAGCAGGTTCAAGAGGATAAGCAAGCTCGAGGTTCTACCATATCTTGGAGCTCGGCCTATTGAAAGCCAACATATCTCATCAAATCAGTGATTTCAAATAATTTAGCCTCCAAGATAGGTTCTGCAATTTTTTTTTTTTTTTGTTGGTAAAATTCACTATTTTTTTCTACCTTTTTTATTTTTCCTCTCTTTCTATATCCTTTTTATTTTTTCTATCTCTCTCAACATTAACAATTTTATATCTTTCTCTACATCAACAATCCACTACACATTTTTAATGAACTGATTCACCAAGATCAATCCATCAAGCAGGTTCGAGAGGATAAGCAAGCTCGAGGCTCTACCTCAGCTTGGAGCTTGGCACACCGAAAGCCAATCGATCTCATTAGATTAGTGATCTCGGCGAAACTTAGCCTCCAAGCTCTACAACCCTTAATTTGACAAAATTCACTATCTCTCTACCTTTTTTCTTTTTTCTATCTTTCTCTACATCAACAACCCACTACACATATATAATATTATATTTCTTAATCAATGTGTAAAATATAAATGAACAATTTTCAGAGGGACAAAAGGAGTGTGTCTTTTCGGTCGTTTGATATGCACACAATCGAGTCATGTGTTGTTGCGTATTGCGTAATTTTTTTTTTTTTAGGTCTGATTAAACATCTATCTTGAGTCTGATTACTCATCTATCTTGAGCTATCCACCTTACCAAACTGAGGTTTAGTGTAATTTTGAAATATTTGAAGGAGATAATTGAAAATAATAAAATGATTTTTTTGCCATTTTAAAAAAGGACAATCTAGTATAAGACAAATCAAATGAAAAATGAACAATCTAATCAGTGACGGATGGAGTAAAAGGTAAGAGTATATAAATATTTTTTTGTTTGATATGATATAATAAAAGTTATAATAAGACTTTTATATTAGCTAGGTTAATTATTGTTGAATATGATGTATAAACATTTATATAACATTACTTTTTTTTTTTTAACAGGATAACATTACTCTTTCTTTAATTGAATGCATAATTTAAAATATAATCGAAAAAGGACATATTTCCCCTTAATCATTATTCATTAGTGTTTGAGAAAGGAGTCTGTCAATCAAGTCAAAATCGACTATGTTATAGTGCACACGTACATGTATACATTAAAATTTATGTTTGATAATTAATCTTGACAATCAAGTCAAAATCGAGTCGATTAAAATAATTTTATTTACAAACTTTTCTATTCGTCGAGTCCGAATTCAAAATTTTCCAAACATAAAAATTTGTTCGAATTTCAAATTTCGAACCAGGCTCACCTAACTTTTTTTATCATTTAAGATTGTAGATGAATTTACACTTTACGTGCACAACAAGTAAGATGTAGGAGAATTAAAGTAGTTGAGAAAAATTTAGAGGAAATATGGTCATTAGAAAACCACGTACTTGTTAGACATGGCATTATCTAATACATAACTTTCCAATCTCTTTCAATTCCTCTTCATTTGTTCACCTAGTATTTTTTTTCTTTATCTTTTAGCTTCTATTTTCACATAAGATCTTCTAAATGTAGATAGAGTCTCATACATGTGTCGTACTTAATTAACGTAGTCAATTAATTTGAGTCATTAGATACCAAATTTAAGGGCTTAAATTACTATGTGTCGTATTATTCATTGTAATGTGTCGTACTCATGTCGTAATTAATTTAATTAATAAAAATTATAATTTTAAAATTACATTTTTATACTTATGTAGTAAAATATTATATTATATTTATTAAATCTAAGTGCATGAGACTTTGTGCTGAGAATCATCGTTTGAGAACAGTTGAAGCGATGTTGCTTAGAATCGTGGCCGCCGAACATTTTTTGCAAGAGTTGATCAGAATTGGGATTGTGGAGAGAAAGAAGAGTTGAATCGAAGATAGAACTGAGATTAGGGAAAGAAAGAACCCTAATTACGTATTCTTATTCAATTAAACATTTAATTTTATTTTTATTTTTTGGTTTATTTAATTTTAAAATAATGAAATAGTATTAAAAAGGGTAAGGTAATAATTTTTAATATATGTATATATGAAGTATATATATTAAAATGTAATTTATATTAAAAAAGGGTAATATAGTAATAGTAAAATACGATTTAAAAATGATTTAATTAAATTAAACTTGTACAACATGTAACAGATTTGTAGACATTGTATGACAATACGTGGAGTGATTCAACACCCTACCTACATATAGTCTATCGTACACCCTAACTTCCATAAGAATGATCCACATTAGTACTATTACTTACTACTTTTTCCGTAGAAATTCATGTTGTAAATTTATCGGGACACCAATTTTAATAAACATACTTCTTGCAAACTTTCATAATAATACTCCCTCTGTCCAACAATAAGTTTTCTGCTTTTTTGGGTGTTTAGATTAAGAAATATGGTAAAATAATAAATTTTGTATAAATAATGTGATGTTGAGAGAAAAAATAATAGAGTAGTATGAGATGAAATATGATAAAATAATGGGTTAATTGCAAAAAAAATCACGACCTTTAGTAGATTTATCAATTACAATATATTCTTTTTTTTTCTTTGCAGTTCGATACGCAATCTTTTTAAGTTTTACAATTTAATGCACCAGTAAATTTTTCGGTCAATTTTAATATGATGTGGCGCCGGAAATATCAAAATCGTCACACGGGCGCCAAATAGATTGCCAACTAATTAATTATTATTTTAAAAAAAACATTTTAAAACTAAAAAACATACAAAATTAATTAATCTAGCCCTAATTATCTACCCAGAATCCTAAACACGCGCGCACACACAAGAAGAGGCAATTCTTTCCACTCAAAATTCTCACCATCCATTCATGGTTGTTCCTTTTAATCCTTACTTAGTCAATTGTATAAGTTCATAGTTTTAAATGCAATTACACTTTTTTTTTTCTTATTATGAATTTTTTTCTTTTCTTTTTATGGATTTTTTTTACTCTCGTGTAATTTAATGACTTTTCTAAGGTTTATCAATACATGTGATTTGTTATTGTTGTGCAATTATGAGAAAAAATAAGGCAATACAGATGACTAAACTGGATTAAGCAAGGCTCACACTTCATAGACTAGAGCAAGGAACCAATACAGATGACTGAACTGAATTTTGGTTGCAGAAGGAATACATCTCATTTTACCTCTTTGATTCCTTCATTTAATTTTAGTTTGCTGTTTTGATATTTTTATGTGCGTGCGTTTAGAAATTAGGATTTTGGGTAGATAATTAGGGGTAGCTGGATTAATTTTGTATATTTTTTAGTTTTAAAATATATTTTTTAAAAATAATTAATTAGTTGGCAATCTATTTGGCGCCCGTGTGACAATTTTAATGTTTCCGGCGCCACATCATATTAAAATTTGACCGGAAAATCTAGTGGTGCATTAAATTGTAAAACTTAAAAAGATTGCGTATCGAATTGCAAAGAAAAAAAGAATATGTTGTAATTGATAAATCTACTAAAGGTCGTAATTTTTTTTTGCAATTAACCCTAAAATAATAGATAAAGTATAAATGATGTGATTGAAAGAGAGAAAATAATTTGTCAAAAATAAAATGAAAAACTTATTATGGAACATTTAAAAAAGGAAAGTGGAAAACTTATAGTGGGATGGATGGAGTAGTAAAAGTTACTAAATTCTCTCTTAATATTCTACTACTAATTATTCAATTTTTTTTTCTAAAATAAGTGTGTTCTTTTACTTGTGTAAATATTATTCTGGTACAAATGGAGTAAAAATTGTGAGTTTATAAAGATTTTTTATAGGGTGTAAAAAAATATTTTTTTAAGAACTTTAGTGTGAAAGTTAATATGAAATTAACGGATAATAGAGTAATAAATTGATTAAACTTGGGATCTTTGCATGAAGGCCTAGTCAACATAAAACCTCATTTAAAATGTTTTTCTTCTTAATTTTTTATTTAAATGGTCCTCTTTTTAAAAAATTGGCGATTTTTTGCAGTTGTCTTGTAAGGGGAATTTAGGGGGTCTTCTTATTAATATTAGTCAAAGACTATTTAAACAAAATTTAAAGTGGAATGGGTTACTGGAAATAATTTTCCATTGAACTTTTATATACTCCCTCCATCTCGAAATAATTTGTACGGTTTGACGGACACAATTTTTAAGAAAAGATGATTTAGTATTCGGTGATGTAAGATAAAAGAGGGTATTTTAGGTAATTTGATGAGATGCAAAGTGGATTTGATGGGGTGTAAAGTGGATTTGATGGGGTGTAAAGTAAAAAGTATGTAAATAGTGATAATTTTGAAACACAAAAACTTATATACAATATTGCATATTGACCAATTTAAGTCAAAATTTGTGGGTCAAACGTGGGTCAACCTTACTAAAAATATTTCTTTCGCTCCCAAATATTGTTTTACTGCATGACCAGAACTACGTTACTACATGACCAAAATTTTGTCACTACAAGGTCAAAAGTGTATTACTACAAATTCAAAAATATTATGGACACTTGTTGTTTTTTTTTAACGAAATTACTATAATATTTTTTAAGTCAAAAATATTCTGCTACTACATGACAACTATGTTACTACAAGATCAAAATTTTATCATTACAAGGTCAAAAGTGTACATGTCCAAAAACATTCTGGACTCTTAGGGGGTTGTATTCAATAGATTCTGTTGGATTTTTTTGGACTTTTAAAATCTGGGGGTATTCAATCCGGATTTTAAAAAGTCTTTCAAAATTTTGAGGTATTCAATACGGATTTTAAAAAGTCTTTAGAAATCTTTAGGTATTCAACAATATGTGGATTTTAATACTCTATGAATTTCGTTGGATTCTCTTTCAAAAATATAAATAAATTTCAATATTCAAAATCTCTTCTAAAAAGCAGAGATTTCAACGGATTCTCTTAGAAGACTTGAAAATGAAGAAAAAAAAAACTTTGTTAACTATGTTCTTCGATAAGCATCACAGATTCTTCACCACTATTATTATCGTGAAAAAGATTACATCTCTATATTTTAAAATTATGTTCTGATGAATTTTCAGTCGAATATAAAGAAGATCAAGATTCACCGCATCTCACAAAAGAACTGAACCTAATACTTACTTGCTAATGTTATGTGGAAGATGAGGCAGAGGTATAAACGTGATGGAAATGAAGAACTGAAGCTAATACTTGCTAATGTTATGTGGAAAATGAGGCAGATGTATAAACGTGATGGAAATGAAGATGAGAATAATAATTTTTTTTTGGAATGAAGATGAGAATAATAAATGAAGATGAGAATAATAATGATGAATAATAAATTTTATTTTTTGAACTAGTAGTTTTAGTGACGTAGTTTATTGAAATCCATATAAATCAATAAAAAAAGTGTGTATTTCAGAATCCTAATAAATCTATAAAAATCTATATAAATCAATAAAAAAGCAGTCAAATTCTGGATAGAGTCTATGAATTTTCTAAATCCCTTTAGTTTTTTTTGGTGAATTACTCAATTTGTCAGAATATTTTTAGACATATAGTAGTAAACTTTTGGCTTTCTAGTGGTAATATGTTGACCTTATAGTAACAATATTTTGGTCAATGTAATAAACTATTTGTTTGCGACCCACGAATAGGGCAATCTGGATCCGAATTTATGACCTGTGAATTTTTTTTAAATTACCACTTTTAGGTTAAATGAGATTAGGGTTTTAATTTTGATCTAATTGAGATGAAATGCATAATAAAATGATGGTGAAAGTATTTTGATATTAAATCAGCGTTTTTGAGTGTATAGAGTAGAGAATTTGGGGTTTAGTGACCAAAACCGAGTTTGTTTTCAATTCGCCGCGAAAGCTTAGTCTCTGTGATGATGGGATATCCGAGGCTTACACAGGGATTCTTGTGCCATGGGAGGAGGAGTTGGAACATTCAGAGGAGATTTTTG
Organism: Galeopsis tetrahit; assembly: GCA_963675135.1. NCBI lineage: Eukaryota > Viridiplantae > Streptophyta > Magnoliopsida > Lamiales > Lamiaceae > Galeopsis > Galeopsis tetrahit. The sequence continues at coordinate 36,175,092 of OY776127.1, forward strand.
TCGTCGAGTCATGATTCGCAGTTACCTGTCTTGATTGTAGGCGCAGGCCCGGTTGGCCTTGTTCTCTCAATTCTCCTCACTAAACTAGGTGAAATTTCGTTTCTTGATTCAATTTCAGTATTGTGGGTTAGCAATGAAATGTTACTACTCCATTTGTAGGGGTGCGATGTGCAGTTATAGAGAGAAACAGGGGTTTCTCAACACACCCTCAAGCTCATTTCATCAACAATCGATCCATGGAGGTTGCTATTCCTTTTCCTTTTCTTCTTCCATGTTTAATACTGTCAATGTAAATATTGAGAGTAGATCATTAATGGCAGATATTTCGCAAATTAAATGGCCTAGCTGATGAGATTCTGAGGTATCAACCGCCTGTTGATTTGTGGAGGAACTTCATATACTGCACTTGTCTCACTGGCCCTGTTCTTGGTTCAGTTGACCATATGCAACCTCAAGGTGCTATGGATATTGAATTGTTATCAATAAGTAGTTAGGGAAAACATATGAACCATCTTTGTTATTCCTGTATCTCTACTAAATTAGTTTCCCTTTATTGGTGATTGATACTTTAAAACAAGGCCCATAAATCCTGTGGAGTAGCTATTAACAGCTATTTTAATTTTGTTATGGTATCTGCAGATTTTGCTCGGGCCTTGAGTCCAGTTTCTGTTGCCCACTTCTCTCAGTATAAACTTATGAGATTGCTAATTGAGCAGCTCAAGGAAATTGGCTTTCATATCACAAGTGACGACTTAATGAATTCTGACGACAACAACCTTTTAGAGGGGGGGATATTATTTGGGCATGAGTGCATATCTGTGAATGCCACCAAAAACGGTGTCACTGTGAGTGCACGTTCAACAACTAATGGGAAGCATGTAACAAAAGATTTCAAATGTAGTTTCCTTGTTGGTACAGATGGAGCAGGAAGCACAGTTAGAAAACTAATGGGAATCGGCATGAGCGGTGAACGAGATATGCAAAAACTTATTAGTATCCATTTTCTTAGCCAGGAACTTGGGCAGTACTTAATGAATGAGAGACCAGGGATGCTGTTTTTTGTCTTTAACACCAAAGCCATTGGTGTTATCGTTGCTCATGATTTGAAGCAAGGGGAATTTGTGGTGCAGGTGCTATAGCTTCAAACCTGCCGTAAGGGCTTTATTTTGTGCATATGGGTGTGTTAGTATCAACTTACGTCCTGTAATTTAGGGTGGATCCAGTATAGATCATGTTTCTTTCTACTTTATCGATTTTAGTCATAAAGTGTCCAATTTTAAGTCCTTTTTCACGAGATAATTCAAAATCTTCTGAAAATCGCATACGTCTAGGACTAAAATTGGACACCCTATGACTGAATTTGATAAAAGTAGAAAGAAAAAGGATTTATATTAGGTCTACCCTAAGTTACAAAATGTAAATTGATATTAACTTGCATATGGATCATCCCATGCTGTTATTATACTAGGAACTTAATTTTCTGGCATATTAATGTTATGCAGGTACCTTTTTATCCGCCACAGCAGAAGATTAAAGATTTTAGCTCCGAGGTAATTCCTTACCTTTCTTGTCTAGTTCATTACATAGCTTGAATTTTCTGATGTAGTTAAATGCATTGACTTAATTTGCTGTGAAGTACTATTGCACAATATGTACACAAGTTATGTATGCTTATCAGACGTAAAATTATCATGATTCCTCCTAAATATTTCTATTTCTTGTAGATGTGTGAGAAACTGATCGTCAATCTGGTGGGACGAGAACTTGCAGACATAAGTGTCCTGGATGTAAAGCCTTGGGTGATGCATGCTGAAGTTTCCGAGGCATTCTTAGCTGGTAACAGCAGGGTAATACTTGCTGGTGATGCTGCTCATCGTTTTCCCCCTGCTGGTGGTTTTGGTATGGATTTTCACATGTTACAGTTTTTCAATCATATAACGTTCTGGTCTCTTTGAAGCCTGAAGGTCTTAAAGACTTTATATTACATTTTCAGGTATGAATACGGGAATTCAGGATGTTCATAATCTTGCCTGGAAGTTGGCTTCTGTGCTCAAGGGAATCACACCACCATCAATTCTTTCCACTTATGAAACAGAGCGTAGGCAGGTATTACATGTATAGTTTGTGGTGATCAGCATATCCTACAATACTAATCTTTCAGAAGTATGACGTCTATCTTGTGTGGATTTGTCAAATTTATCAGATTGCCATCTTTAATACAGAACTAAGTGTACAAAACTTTAAAGCAGCAATGGCAGTTCCTGCTGCACTTGGTCTTGATCCAACAATTGCTAGTTCAGGTAAATCCACAATCTTGAAGTTTGACTTTCTTTACAATAAGAAAACATCACTACCCAGGTACCTAAGCCTTTCGTTTTCGAGTTGCAGTACATCGCACGATAAATGATACTTTTGGTTCCATCTTACCAACTGATCTACAAAGGGCAATGTTGGATGGAATCTTTAGCATAGGCCGTATGCAGCTTTCTGATTCTCTTCTGAATGAAAATAATCCTCTTGGATCTTTAAGGCTTTCAAAACTAAGACAGATATTTGAAGAAGGTAAAAGCCTGCAACTCCAGTTCCCTGCTGAAGACCTAGGGTTCAGGTATCGTTGACATTCATTTTAGTAGCAGCTTTTGAATGTATCTTAGTGGTAAAATCTGTAGTATAAATCTAATGGAGCTAGTGAATTCTGATTTTTTCTGATTAAATTTGAACCTGGAAATATATCTCTATACCCCCTAACAGAAAAGTTTCTCCAATTTCATGATGACTTGTCTAAGCTGTGAGATTTTTGTTAGGTATTCAAAAGGAGCACTAGTCTCTGATGGTGATATCTCGTCGAGTGGACCTGAAACACCAACTGGACGTAGACGAGAATATGTTCCATCCTCAAATCCAGGATCAAAATTGCCTCATATGAACATTCGACTATTGTCAGAAAACTTGAGTGAGGTGTGTCACCTTGTCTCTCATCCTTCCCTTTCTGAAAGTGTCTTTTTGTATGTTCCCGATTTATGTGTTTTTTTATGTTGTCATGATGAAAGAATTAAGATTTTTATTATATATTTTCCTCTTAAAAATAGGGAATTTATACTTAACCACAGTTGAAAAACATGCATTTATTATGTGTTTGTTAATACAAGTACCTCCTTTTCAATTTTGAAAAGATAAAGAACTTTTTTGCACCAAGAAAATACGTTTATAAGGTTTATTTGAACCTGAAAAATACTTGAGTTGGTTTAAATGCATCAAAATATACTTTAAGTGTTTACATGAACCTAAGGTAATACTTCAGGGGTTTGGATGTACCGTTTCACTACTTTGCATGTTAAACTTGGTCTCAATACATCTGCCACCGTAAAATCATTGCGACCTCAGAAGGGGTTTTCTGAAAGACATTTCCATCCGTATCCCCTCCCCCATCACCTTTTTATGCAAATCTATAAGTTGTGTCTTAGATTTCATCTTCTTTTTCACAGGGTACCTTCTCTACACTAGACCTTGTATCTAGTGAAAAAGTTGAATTCCTTCTCATTATAGCACCAATCAAAGAGTCCTACCACCTAGCTCAAGCAGCTTTTACGGTGGCTGAAGAGTTTAAAGTTCCACTTAAAGTATGCGTAATGCGGCAAGTAAAAGCTACTGATGGAATTGGGAGCAGTGAAACAGCAATTGCACCTTGGAAGAACTTTGTAGATGTTGTAGAAGCTAAGAGCTGTCCTACTTCACCATCATGGTGGGAACTCTGTGAGATGACTGATAAAGGAGCTATTTTAGTGAGGCCCGATGAGCACGTTGCTTGGCGTACAAAGTCTGAAATCAAGAATGATCATTTTTTGGTGGTAAAGAAAGTTTTTTCTGTTATACTAGGATTAGATTCTAGCTCCACATAATCTGTGTATGACAAGATTAGGTGTTTAGTTTTAGTACAGAATATTAAAAAAAAGGACTGCAAGATCGAAGCAGCTCATACACAGATTATTTTGAGTTACATCTGTTCAGTTTGAATAACTTATTCATTGTTCCGAAGGGATTTTTAAGTTGTATGGATTTGAAAATCCTGGTGAATTGTATAAATGAATACTTTGTGTTTGTTTTGAAAATTTGATTGTGTAAGAGTGATTAATGTTGAGAGTATACAACATGTTTTATTGGGATGAGTAGTAATATTTTTACAACTGAAATAAAGGAGGTGAATTTTAAATTCTTGGATGAATATACACTTCATTAAAATAATAGGAAAAATAAATATTATAGTATGAAAAGTAAGATGGCCACAAAGTTGGCATAAGTGAAAATTATACCATTTTAAGTGATTTAGATATATTTTTATTTTTTTCGCTTCAGTAAATTCTTTCTCACTCTAAATTTTTCTCAAACAGTGTATAACTCCTCCATCTTCAACCCCAAATAAAATAACGGCCTAACTAATCCGTCGCCCATCTTCTGCACAGAAGTTAGTCGGTGCGCCGCCCGTCGCCGCGCCGCTTGCAACACCGCAGCCTGCCACCTGCAGAGTTGCCGGCTGCTGTGCCGCCTGTAGCGCCGCCGCACCAGTACTTTTCTATTGGGCGAAGGGGTATTTTTTAGGGATTTAGTTGGGATCAATGGGTGAATCTCCCCGTCGGAGCCACGGTGACTGATCGGGTGAGTCATCTGTTTGATCCCATTTTATTTTCATTTTTTTTCCTTTCTGCATGTTATTTTAGTCTGTTTTTTAGTTTAGATCTGGTGTTTTTTTAGGTTCGTTTTTTAATTTCTTCTTCCTATGCCGTTATTTTCTGCTTTCGGTATTTTCCCTTTCCCCGCTGGTTTGGTTTCTTCCCTGCTTTTGGTATTTTCCCTTTCCCCGCTAGTTTGGTTTCTTCCCTGTTATGATGGGTTTTCTTCCCATTTTCGGGTTTTCCCATGGTGGCACTTTGTTGTGCCTATTGGAGCTGGTAGCCCTTGGGTCCGTTCTTATATGGTTTGAGAGGTTTGTAGCACAGACGTTGCGATCTAAGAATTCTTAGATCGCGGAGTTTCAAGGTATGCTGGTTGATCGTTGATCCTTCCACCCTCTCACGATTGAGTCTGGAATTTGTGATCTTTTGGTAGAATTTACTGTTTGAATAGGTGAGGGCAAGTGATATGTAACTTATTTTCTATCTGTAATTCTACTACCTTCAAAAAAAATGTGATTTAGATATATTTTCAATTGAATTTTTATTTTACCATATTAGAATCAAATCAAAATTGTGGATCAATGGCACTAACTGTACCATACAATTAAGTGCACACAAGTGTAATTCTATATATAAAGCTCTTGACAGAGAAAAAACATACTCTTTTTTTTTTTTTAATCACAGATGTAGCATTTAGCCTTTACCCAACTGATTGATTGAAAATAGAGAAAATGCAATGTTTAAACAGAATTTCAGCTGCTCCAACATCATCATCAAACGAAATTTCCCTGCTTGTGATATTAATATTATAATGTACAATAATAATAAATAAAATTGTACTGCCAACTGCTAGAGCTAACCTACCCTTTTTCATTCAACTGAATCCAATAACTCATCAATCAACCTTCAACAAATTATGTGGATAACTAATGCTGTAACCACTCCCAGCAATGCACCAGCAGCAACCTGAAATTTACACCACAAACTTCATACTAACCAATCCCAAGTATCAAATGTTTTCACTCAAAGGTATTAGTTGTGTACAGTTGCACCTTACAACTGGTGTTAGTGGTGTACAAGAGTGTTAATCTAAATTCAATGCTACGTACTACAATTCCCAGTTTTCCAAAGGAAAAACAAAAGAGGGAGTCTTGTGTGATGAGATGGAGCTCCACCTTATTCCACTTTAAAAAATGATTTGGGTAGGGTCGTAAACTAACAGGTCATACAATGCACAAGTGATGGAAACTCGTTTCATGTATGAGACACTCTCATATAAGTTTTTGTCAAAACAAAATTACTTCCAAAATTTTCAAAAGAAACAAAAAATGGGTTATCAAAAAGTTTTTTTTTTTAAATAAAAAGAATATAAAAGAGCTTTCAAAAGTAAATCCAATTCAAATAATTAGAATAAGAGAAGTAGGTCAATCAAGTTAAATTAAAGAAGAAAAAAATTCCATAATAAAAAAACAAATAATTTACGAATCATTTAGTAAATTTCAAATTTCTCAAACAATATTTTAAGCATCAAAAGTTGCACCTGAGTAGGAGTGTGACCGAGAAGTTCACGTAGAGGCGTGCTCTCGGCAAGAGGATGCTCAGCTGGAAGTTCATATAAAATTTGATTTAAAACCTGAGACATATACACTCTGTTAGATGTTCCCCGTATGTAGATTAACTGCAATGCTCGTCTCTCCCCTAAATTGGTTATGCTGGCTATATGATATATAACAATTTTTTGGAGAAAAAATGAGTGGAAACTGTTTGTGCATGTGCACATGCTTATATATATGCACTAAGCAAATATCAGCAAATAACACCAACCTCTGCTTGCCGTCCAGCATGTAATCTTACGCCAGTTGCATCATACATCACCTATCAAACTCTGATAATGTAAGAAAACTCTGTGCAAACATCTCTAATGACTAAAAAGAATTATGGCAACATCTGATGATGGACGATAAGCGACTGAGTAGTTCAGTTAAACAAAATAACTTTCCTCGGGCACTAATACAAAAGTGAATATCCTAATCCATGTAAGTTACTGTTTTTCCAAAAGGATATATTTATACAATGAGTCAATGAGACTCTTGTACAATAGTTGTACAGTACAACTGTACACACAACTAATACTATTTGGTGAAACAGCTACTATTATGTGGTGGAAACAACTAATACTGACTAACTAATACCTTTTGGAGGTGGGTGGGAGGGGGAATGGCAAAAAGTGATTATGGTTCCATTTAAGTAAGAGTAGAAAAATAATGTTAAAAGAAGATGAAAAAGTGCCTACTGAACACACTAATTTTCTTTTTACGCAGGAAAGCAGTAAGAGAAACTTGAGATTTAATATGGCAATCAAGGGAAGAGAAAGGTAATTTATACTAAAATAACTTGTCTATAACATTCAGTTCTAGCAAACTGACAAAAAACAAGAAAAATAATGTTAAAAGAAGATGAAAAAGTGCCTACTGAACGCACTAATTTTCTTCTTACGTAGGAAAGCAGTAAGAGAAACTTGAGATTTAATATGGCAATCAAGGGAAGAGAAAGGTAATTTTATACTAAAATAACTTGTCCATAACATTCAGTTCTAGCGAACTGACAAAAAACAAGAAAAAATGAGCATAATAAATGAGTTGAAATCCACATACACAATGGGTTCAGTAAAACAGAACTAGTAAATAATCATACCACGCATGCCATGACCGATGCAATTGCAAATTGTGATCCACCAAAACCATCTCCGAGACCAACAGCAACAGCAAGAGAAGTTACTGTTGCTGAATGGGATGATGGCATACCACCAGAACCAATAAGTTGTTTAAGATCCCACCGCTTTTCCTTATACCTGCAAGGATACTTTGTGCTTAAGAAATTTGAGATTGCCATTCTGAATACATAATTACTTTTTTCAGCATTGTATTCTCATGACAGAATGTATCAAGAAATGTTGGGAGGGATAATACCACAAAAAACATTTAAGGGGGAGCTTGGTTCAAAATTCTTCAATGGAAATGGTCATCGGAATGAACTTAGAGTAATTGTGGTGGTTAATGAGAATAATATATAATCAATTCGCTTTCATTGTACTTCGTATGGGGTAATGAGATTTAAAATTAGTTAATCATTACCCTATTTTCATTAGCTACCTCAACCAACAATAATTTTTTTGTCCCCACTTATTCCAAGAATAGCAAAGCATTAACAATGTAACCACCATTCTCATTATCATTCATTCCTATTGAAAATTTTGAACCAAGTGCCCCCAAGTAATTATAATTATCTCAAACATTTAGAAAAAGTAATTCAAAAGACCATATACATATATCCTTACTATCCCAATTAGTTGAAGTAAACATACTAGTAACATAACTTCTTCGAAAAGGTCTAAACGGAATGCAATTTATCCTGAACTAAAGTTGAACAGCTCTGAATCCTCTGATAAAAGGGCCAGCATAGATAGTTTTATCCTCTAAAAATTGTTCAAAATAGTGCCAATATATGTTAAATGATGCATGATAGTTGTTCTTCTTTTTGAATGTCTGTAAACACAGATAAGTATAACAGATACCTAGCAGTAATTTAAAGATAAATAAATCTCAATATTGGCTAGTAACCAGCATTTAATGGAGTAAGATCTACTAGTTGAGTTCACATCCACAAATGATCACCAGGCAACACCTACTTTGAGCTACGAAACTAGAAATGGAGTCATCACTAAGTATTACCACAAACAACACAACTTGATAACATAGAATATTACGATTCTGAAGAAACTGTTCATATCACGTAGATCCTCTTGAACAATTTAGAAAAACAAACGAGCATAGCAATTGCAGAATATAACTCAAAATTTATAAATAAAAAGCATGAGATTAAGTATTCAATGGATGAAGGAGATAAAGCAATATACCAGTAAGTTAAGAACTTAAAGGCCTGGGCAATAGCAAAGGCAAGAAAGGCACACATCAATGGATAATTCGTGAAAACCGTGGGGGTAGCATCCGAAGTTGTCTTCGTTTCAGTTACTATCGGCATTGGAGTTCCCCTCATCGCCAATTTTTTCCTCTTCTAGACTTTCCACAAATCTTTACAAACAATTATTTCTGAATAATCTTCGGGCTCCAATTATACTAGGCTCAACCTTCGGCCAGGAATCTTGCTTCACTAGTCTTGTTCAATTCGACGAAGATTGGAAATATGGCAGAAGAGCAAGGATTAGCATGTGCTGTGTTGTGTATTTGAAGTTTCTAAACTTGAGAATCAAAACGAATATACGCTACCTAAATAAGGGTCAAACTAATGCGTAGTAGTAGTATTTTTTTTGCCCTAAATTTTTTATTGGTTCAGAAAAATATTTTTATGATTAAGTAATTATGCTTTGATATCTATACAGTATTTCACTTATGGTGATTCACGATATTTTATTCTACTAAATTTTTAACCCGTGTCGTTTCTAATATTATATGATATTGATTATTTTTTAATAAGACACATGTTAATCATTTATACAGTGAAATAAGATGTGGAACACCTAACAAGTAATTTATTTGGTGTAATTGAACCACAATTTCAATTTGATTATAGTATGGTTAATTAAAAATTCAATTAAACAATTAACAATATATATAAATTATTTAAAATTCAAATGCATACATGAATTTGTCCAATGTAAAACTCATGTTTTTTTTGTTTTAAAAATTTGCACCAAAATTACCTGAAATTTAAAAATTGAATTTTGATCAATAATATAATTACATTAAATCTTATATATTGATTGATGTGAAATTTTCTTTTACTAAAATACCCATAAAACACACATATTACTCTTTATTATAATTTCAAAAATCAATTTTTTTAAAAACAATTCAAAACTCAAAGTAAAAACCACTTAGTCCTTTTCGGCACAAGTGCACCGTACAACCATTGCATTTTTTAATGTTATTTATTATTTTCAATAAACAATAGTATCATTTTTTTAGTTGAGATTATTATATCATTTGTTTTTCCACTGTTTTATTATATCTTAAAAAAATGTCATTATGCGTTACAAATATTATGTCTTTCATTGTGTACTTTTTTTTTTTCTCTTTAAATCTTTTATCTTGAAATGATATTAGAGAATAAATTTATTTATTCTTAATTTTTTATATATGAAAAAAAACTAGAAGAAAACTAACTTAAAATGAAAATATAGCATCTAAAAAATATGAAAATATTTTTGAGGATATAAATGGATTTGTAGAGTATAATTTTTTCCAAACCATGTTCAATTTAATAGCAAAGAGCCAAAGAGCCCCAACCATAATTTATATTGAGATTAAATTACATTAGAAGTTAATACAGAACTTTTTGTCAAACAAGGGATCGAATATGCCACTTGCCTTTGTTTGGAATATGCCAAACTCTTGTTTTAAATTTTGGTTGCTTTACTAATAAATATTCTTTGTTGAATCTTTTATTGGCTTCTTTTGATTTTATATTTTAAATTAAGTAATTTTTATCCACTTACCAATTATTTATTGTTTTATTTTATTTTTCATTTTGATAAGTTAAAATTTTTTAAAATATCAGCAGCAATAATGATAGAAATTAAATGTAGAATTTTATTATAAAGTCGAACACAATATAAAATACTAGTAGTAATTATATTTTATTATGGATTGCACTCTTGTGTACGTAACTAGATCCAATAACCCACTCATTTACTATATCCAATCCAATAACACATTACAAATAACACATTATCAATTTACTATATACAATCCAATAACTCATTACAAATAACACATGACTCATTTACTATATCAATTTAGCACATAGATTTTTTGGGACTTTATTTTACTTCAATTAATTTTTATTTATTTTTTACAATTAAAAAATAATACTACCTTAATTTTTTAACATTTTATTTTTTTATTTTACTACAATTGATATTTATATTTCTCTTTTTAATATTATTTTTCTTCCTATTTATCATTTGTGTTTCAAATGATATTTTTTTTTCACGTACTTTCTTTTTATGACATAAATAATTATTCTAAAATTCTAAAGTCTAATAAAAAAATTTTAAAAACAATATTAATTATTTTTTTAAAATATTAAATAGTATAATAATAATTTTTTAAAAAAAATAAAACTCTCATCTTTTTTAGCTGCAAGTGTTCAATTCTATTGGTACTATTTTACTTTAATTAATTAGTGTATAATATTCAACTTATCCTTTCAAAATTTTATTTCATTCCTTACAAATTTTACTTCGTTTTACATTGTTTAATTATTATTTTTATTCGAACTTTCATTTTTTAATCACTTTATTTTAGTTTTTCTCTCTATCTCTCTCCTCTCTCAATCACATCACTTGTACTATATCTATTATTTAATCATTTTTCTTAATCTTTGTGCTAAAAAGTAACGTAATCACTTTTCTTAATCTTTTTTCTCTCTATCTCTCTCCTCCATCCGTCCGCCTATAAGCTTCCCATTTTACCATTTTGGTTCGTCCGCCTATAAGCTTCCCATACCTTTTTTGGTAAGTACTTTTTCTTACACTTCACTTTATATCTTACTTTTTCTCTCTATCTCTCTCCTCTCTCAATCACATCACTTGTACTATATCTATTATTTAATCACTTTTCTTAATCTTTGTGCCAAAAAGTAACGTAACACTTATAGGCGGACGGAGGGAGTAATAATTTTTAGTTTATAAGTGTTATGATAACAATTGATAAGTATTGTGATATATTATTAGTTAATATGCAGTACTATACGCATTAGTTCATATACAATATACTATTAGTTTATATTGGTACAAGTTCTAATGTTTTCGAGTTTCGAGTTCACATATTTTATGGTATTAGTTCAAATATGTTGGGATATGAATCCTTGAAACAATGTTCTAGTTGATGAAAGTATGTTTTGATGGCCAAAAGCAACTTAAAGTTAGTGATATATGTGGTTCTAAGTCATCTTAACTAAGTCATCTGAATCTAAGCTTACTAATCTGATGAGAAACTTAAATTGAGATTACTGATCTTAATGCTAAGTGAAGTAAGTTTACTGATCTTATTGAGTAATATTAAGAGTAAAATTACTGATCTTAACTGAGTTATCTGGAATAAGATTACTGATCTGAGTATGGAAACTGAGAATAATTTTAGTGATCTTATATGAGATATTTGAAATCTGAGTTACTGATCTTAGTACTTACTGATCTTATATGCTTACTAATCTTATATGTAAGTTACTGATCTTAAATGTTTACTGATCTTAGTATTTACTGATCTTATATGGAAGTTATTGAACTTACATGAGTTACTGATCTTATGAGTTACTGATCTTATGAGTTACTGATCTTATTGGTTACTGATCTGATATATGAACTGTTAGGAACTAAGCTGATATTTTGTATTGTATAGACAGCTTATAGTGTAGGACTTAGATATACTCATCTGTATATAGTTCAGTTGATGTATAGATAGGTTTTATATATGTAAAGTTATATTTCATTGTAATCAGCATTGTAAAGTTCAGAACAGTAGATTAGAACTAGATTAGAAGGAGATCAGAAGACTAAAGAAGACTCAGAGGACTACTTCAGATTAAGAAGACTTCAAGAAGAGTTGAAGATAAGCTGAGAAGAAATCTGGAGAAGTTTTGAACAGTTTTAAGTTACTGTGCTGATTGAATCAGAAGAGTAAAAATCAGCAGAGTAAAATCCGAAGAGTAAGAATCAGAACAGTAAGTTACTGTGCTGATTTGTTGAAATTGAAGAATAAGTTTGGAAAGCTTATTTAAAGTGTAACTAAAGATATATTTGAAGATATGCTGACTTGGAAGTTGAAGGAAGTTACAAAGTCGGTTACAAGAAGAAGTTACAAAAACAGTTTTAGAGTTAGTTGAGAGTTAGTTCACAAACTGCTAACTGTCATACTAAGTTCTATAAATACTGTATGATCTCCTACTGCTGAAGACTACTGAGAAATTACTGATCTTAGAGAATTCAAGAGCGAGTCTACAAGAAGAACTCACAGAGTTGAAGGAGATTAAAGAAGAAGAAGAAGCCACTGAATTGAAGAGAAGAATCAAAGGCTATTCAAAGAGAAGTTTTACTTTTCAAGTTTAAGTTTGTATTTTGTAAAACAAGTGTGCTAGTTACTTGTAGAATTACTAGTAGATCGAAGATATACCTGGTGGTATAATCGAAAAGATCAAAGTCTTAATCTTGGGACTTTAAGCCACAAGAAGCTCAAGAAGAGTAATAAAACATCACAACTGGGATTGTGAGAGTGGATGTAGACATTTGTCGAACCACTATAAAATTCTGTGTTCTTTACTTTACTGTTTGTTATTTGTTTGAATTGTTTAATCAAGAACATTAAGAATTAACAAAGATAAAGATCTATAGAAAAGTTGAGTATAAAGTTGTTTGGGCTCATTAGTAATCTGATTAATTCCGCATTGTGTATTCTGATATATTGAAAGATTTTTGAAAAGTCTATTCACCCCTCCCCTCTAGACATTTTCACTAGCTTACTCAATATTCTTAACTCAACTTTGGGACCAACAAAATATATTATAGTATTAGTTCACATATTGTATAGTATTAGTTCAAATATAGTATAGTATTAATTCACATGCACTGTATTAGTTCATATATTAAATAATATTTTTATACACACATTAATCTCTAGTACTATACAATATATTAACTAGTACTATACCATAGGCGTACTAATACTATATCGTATTTAAACTAATATTATACTCCCTCAGTCCACCAAAAGTGTGCTCATTTTTATTTTTTTTGAGTCTACAAAAAACGTGCTTATTCTATTTAAATAGTTAACTTTTGAATATTTTTTCTACTTTACTAACAAGATTGAGTATTTACCAAATATATTTTTTACTCATTATATTAAATATATTCTTTATAATTAAAATATGAGTTTTTTAAAAGCATATATAAAAAAAAGTGAGCACACTTTTGGTGGACAGAGGGAGTATTTAATAAAAAAATACATAACTTAACACATTCATAATTCAAGGCATACCATGCAAATTAATACATCAATATTAAAATATTGATATTAAGGGGGTGTATTCAATTGAGATTCTGTTGGATATTTTTGGACTTTTAAAATCTAGAGGTATTCAATCCGAATTTTTAAAAAGTCTTTCAAAATTTTGAGGTATTCAATACGGATTTTAAAAAGTCTTTATAAATTTTTAGGTATTCAACAATCTATAAATTTTAATACTCTATGGATTTCATTGGATTCTCCTTCAAAAATATAAATAAATTTCACTATTCAAAATTTCTTCTAAAAACCAGAGATTTCAACGGATTCTCTCAGAAGACTCTGAAAGAGAAGAAAAAAAAAACTTTGTTGTTCTTCTAACAAAATTTCAACTACTAACTTACTGCATTAGCCTCCTTCAAAAGCACTTGTTATTTGAAACAAAAAGATATACAACACAAAAACATTATAAAAGTTTTTATTATTTCAGAATTTTATGGCTATCACAGCCTAGAAAAGTAGAGAAAAAACAGACATTCTTGATGTATTTTAAACCACAAAATCCCTCACAGTTTACAAAATCGAAAAGCTGTTCATCTTCCTGCTCTTCTTCAAATGAAATAAAATCAAGAAACGTAACTATGTTCTTCTATCAGCATCACAAATTCTTCACCACCATTATTATCGTGAAAAAGATTACATCTCTGTATTTTAAAATTATGTTCTCTCTTTAAAAATTATAGTATATCGGCACAGTTGACACCGTTAGTTAGCAATGCAAGTGAGTTATTCAATCTTCGCCATGTATAATTAAGAAATGTGATTGAGAGAATTTTTGGTATTTTCAAATCGCGATTCACAATTTTCAAAACCCACCTCCGTTCCCATTTCAAACCCAAGCATCGCTCTGATGAATTTCCAGTCGAATATAAAGAAGATCAAGATTCACCAAATCTCGACATGAGAAGAGGCTTAGGAAATAATGTCGCTCTGATGAATTGAATTTTCAGTGGAATATGAAGAAGATCAAGATTCACCTCATCTCGAAGAGAAAAATTTGGAATTGCTTTCTCAAAGCCAACTACAACAAATAACTGAAGCTAATGATATGTGGGAAATGAGGCCGAGGTATAACCGTGATGATGGAAATGAAGATGAGAATAATAATTTTTTTTTGAACTAATATATTTTTGGTATTTTTTCTAAATAATTTAGATAATTTTTTTTATATACAAGTGTGTTCGATTTGCATCAATAGTTTTAGGGGCGTAGTTTATGGAAATCCATGTAAATCAATTAAAAAATGTGTATTTCAGAATTCTGTCAAATCTATGAAAATCCATGTAAATCAATAAAAAAGTCAGTCAAACTCTGCATAGAGTCTATGGATTTTCTAAATCCACTGACTTTTTAAAGTCCAAAAAAATCCAACAGAATCTCAATTGAATACACCCCCCTAATTAACTAGTAAGAAGAACAAAAGTGAGAATGAATCACACTGAACACACAATTCAATTAATGGATACATTCACACTCAATAAACATATGAATGCATCAACAATGCGATGAACACAAAGAAAATAATAAAGCCGATGCAATAATCATTGACGGTGCCACAATGGGGCCAGGGGGGCCACACCATTTTTTTTATATATATATACTCCCCCCGTTCCGTAATTATTTGTACATTTTTTTGTTGGGACGTCACAAGATTATTTACACTCTTAATATGGAAATATCCAACAAAATTAATACCCTTCCAACATCATTTTATTTTCAAAATTGTCACTTATTTTTTGCATACATTTTACTTTACAAACCACCAATTTCACTTTATACCTCACCAAATCACCCAAAATACTCATACTTTATTCATCAACCACTAAATTCACTTTTCTTAAAAATTGTGTTGGTGCAAATAATAGAATATCGAAACACATTAATGTATTAATTAAAAGACATTTACAACCGAAGAAATAAAAAGTTTTTTTAATTTAATATTTTAGCAATTTTTAAATTGTTTCGCTTCACTTTGAAGTTTGAATGAACTATCAAAACCTCAAAACAAAATGAAAGTTAGCTTGTTCAATTTAATTTAATGAAATGTATTGACAATTTTATCATATAAAATTTCGATAAGTATAATAAATAGGAGTACATATTATTTTATCTTTAAAGTAATATTAATCGGGCCCCCCAACCGAGATTTCCTGGTTCCGTCACTGGCAATAATATGCTGGTTTCTTCCCCAATTCTCCACTCATTTAAGTTTCTAAATATAAATTTTATTTTTCAATTAGATTATGTTATTAATTAGTTTTAAAAAATAATCTACAACTTTAAAAAATTTGTAACAAACTAGATATCATGGTAGAAATAATGAAAACATAACAAAATAATCTTAGTTATTATAAATCAGATTAAAACTAGAAAGTGAGCATGTCATATTCATACATTTATACCCAAATTAGAAAAAAAAAATCGTTTTTTTTTTTTTTGTATTTTTTTTTCTAAATTCTGGTCATTTTTTGAAAAAAATAAACTGAAATTTTTATTTCATAATTTTATTTTTGAGTTTCATATTTTTTTTATATTCGTTATGTTTTTATATTTATTTTTTGAAAGTTAAAAAAATAGAATAATATTTGACTTCGTGGTGATTCATTGGTGACACGATAGTCGGTGTATAATTATATTTTTAATGAATTGTATTTTAATTTAATTGATAAAATGGTAATATAATATTTTACATGTATTTTTCTTTAAAAAAAATTGGGGGTGAAATTAATAAAAAATAAGGTAAATAATTAATAATAAAAAATTGGATTTAATTACATGTATGTAACTTGTAAGAGAGTGTGGACTTATTAAAAAAGAGTGTAAATAGCCAAAGCATTTGTCTTTAATTATTAATAATTTATGTTGAATTTTATTCTTGACAAAAATAGACTTTTGACTCATTATTACTTTATTTATTTATTTATAATTTGTTGAGAATGATATTTTGTTCTTTATCCATCTTTTCTGTTTTTGTTAGTTAATTTTGGGAAGTAGCCAAGAAACAGAATCCATCTTTTGGGACATATATGTTTTTATATTTAATTTTTTGCACATTAAGGTTAAATTTATTTTGTACAATTCAACTCAAGAATATCGTGTCTTGATGAATTGTAAATCAAGGGTTGTGGTATATGAAATTAGAAATTAAAGATACTAATAAACTATCGGCTCGAAAGACGAAGAAATTGACAAATAGTAATTTGGAACGGAGCTAAGATTTTGGGTTTGGGGCCGATAGACTCACTCCGTTCAATACAAATATACATACACTATGTTGGATAGTGAAGTACATCCATTTTTGTATCCAAATATATCAACATTCATGGTTAAATATATCAAATAAATATAATATGCCCTTAATATATTACTGTATAATTTAGAATGTCTCTTTTTCACGCTGCAAAAAATCATCTACTATTGAGTCAATATAATTTTTTTCCAATTTGCTTTTAAATATACACTACTAGGCAATCTAGAAAAAAACCATCTTCCATATTGTTTTGAAGTATAATTTTGATTAAATTCATAGCATAAAATAATTGTTAGGTGATTGATATTCATAGAAGTTGTGAGTGTGAGAACAAGAGTTACTGCAGTACAACTCATTATTTGAATGATCGAGTAACACATGTCAAGTCAAATAAAAATATACGTTAAATATGGAGTATATGTTTGTGTGTGTTTAACCATCAATATATGTATTTTTTTTTTCATCTTTTTATGCACGCTAATGAGATTTAATAAAATTTAAATAACTAAACAAAAATTAAAAGGGTAACACCTAACTAATAAACTATACTTTTCGGTCTCATAATAATTTTTACACTTTTTTTTTATGTCTCACAATATCTTTCACACCTTTAAAATTGAAATTCATTTATAAACTACACCCTCACAATAGAGATTATTGACATATTGATACAAATGTTGCCTCTTAAGTGTTGAAAGGTTCAAGTCAATTTTTTAGTTTTTAACACTACAATTTATCTTGTAAAATGTCTTTCCTACCTTTCATCTATTCAAAGATTAGACACTTCTTCTCTCTCCTCCCTCTCAAACAATTAATACTCCGTATGGTCTTCTCTCTTTCTTTCTCTATCTCATTTTCAATTATTTGTTTCTCTCTCTTTTCTCTCACATTTCCATATGTGTGGAAAACACACACACACACACAAAAGATCTGAGATCTGAAATGGGGCTTGAGATGGCGAAGAAGGCAGCCAGACGTTTTCGCAACTCGTCGAAAATGGCGGCCGTTTGAGTATTTTGAGACGGCGAAGAAGTCAGCGAGACGCCGCTCCGTCAAGGGGCTCGTCTTCTCCGATCTGCACCGCTCACGTGATGGCGGCGTACCGTCGTTGCAAAGTTTGAATGCTCAGTCGAGGGGGGGCCTTTCGCCGTCGTTGCAAAGCTTGAATGCTCCGTCAAGGGGCTCGTCTTCTCCGATCTGCGTCGCTTGCGTGATGGCGGCGTAAATCTAGGGTTTTCTGGGGTGTTGACACACTGAGTTGACTCAGTGAGTTTCTACTCTCTTTTCCAATATTTTTCCTACAAACCCAAATTTTTCTGCTAATATGAATAAATAAGGGTTCTTGTGTTTGGATCTAATGCTTTTCTTATTGTTTTGCATTGATTATTACTGAAAATAAGTTTTTATTTTCTTAGAATTTCTTCCCAAGCCTAGGATTCTGAGATGAGATGCGAAACGGTGAGGGCGCAAGCCTAGAATTGACATTGGCGAAGAGTTTGGCGGTGGCGCTTCGAGCGGAAGTGGTGGCGGAACGTAGGGCGGCGACGGCAGCTGCCATGGCGTATGAAACAGGTGGAAGAATGCGCATGTGAATGAGGTAGGGTTTTAGCAATGACTTGGGCTCTGTTACATTGGGGCGGTGAAATTTTGATATAGGCCCAAAAGGTGTATTCCCAAAGGGTCTGACTATATGCACCTCCATTTCGGAGAGATGCACTCCCCCGATTGTTGCACCCCCCCTAAAATCAGCCTAATATAGACGCACCCCCTCAATTGTCTTAATTGCCCTTGTCTCCATTAAATTCCTATTACTACCGACACCCCACCCAAAACCTAATTTCATCTCCATCCTCTCCACTTTCCCCCACCCACACCAGACGACCGCCGCCCCTCGTCCGGCCACCTCTTCTTCTGGCCGCCTGACGCCGTGCCCGCACACCACCGACCGCCGCCCCTCGTACGGCCACCTCTTCTTCTGGCCGCCTGACGCCGTGCCCGCACACCACCGGCCGCCTCCACGTCTGGCCGCAAAAAAGAAAGGGAAGAAAAAAAATAAAATCCAGCAGGCCGCCGCCGCCCTCGTCCGACTGCCTCTTCGTCTGGCAGCCTGACGTCGTGCCCGACCGCCTCCTTGCCTGGCCACGAAAAAAAAGGAAAAAAAAAAAAATCCAGCCGTCGACCTGCTCCGTCCACCACCGACCGCCGACGCCGTGCCCGCCCACCACCGGCCGTTCGCAGATCCGCCGTCGCGGCCCCTCCCTCTCCCCCCTTCTTCTTTCCCTCTCCCTCTCCCCGTCGCGACTCCTCCCCCCCCCCCTCTTTTTTTCTTCTAAATTTTTGCTCCCCCTCTCCCCTATTCCGGATTCCGGCAATTCCCTGCCGTCGGCGCCCCCGTCCACCCCGATCCCGTTTCAAGGTTGGTCCAAATTAATTAGGGTTTTTTTTGGGGTTAATTAGGTTTTCTGCTTCTGTAGATTTTTTTTTCAAATTTTCGACTATGCAATGTCGACCAAATATACTCTTGTCGACGAGAGTATATTTGGTCGACATTGCATGATCGAATTTTAATTTTTTTTTTCGGCCAATATTTTCAATCATATACACTCCCATCGACAACGATGTGTCGACGGGAGTGAATATGGTCGACCAACCATTGTCGAAATTTATAAAAAAAATTGTGATATTTTTTAAGTATATTTTGGAATTTATATTTTTTTTTTGATTTTATAGTCGTCGGAAATGGGTGTTGGGGGTGGTCGGAAGTGTGGTGTAGGTGGAAGGTGAAAGAAATGATAGTAGGGGTGTGTTCAGTAGAGGAGTGCATCTAGTATACTATATTTTAATGAAGGACATTTTTAGTTTTTTACACTATTATTTTATTAATATAATGAAAGGGGGAGTGCATGAAATGGAGGTGCATATAGTTAAACCCATTCCCAAAAGGTGTATTCTTTTGTTGGAAGAATATAATATTAAAATTCAAATTTAAGTTTTTATTTTCATTTTCAATTCAAGGTTATTTTTATATTAAATTAAAATTCGATGAAATATTAATTTCTCAAATTTAAATCAGATGCCCCAAAAAATAAGGTAAATTATTATATGTAATTAAATTTTAAATGATTTGAATGTAATATTGTTATAATTTAATGTTGTTATAAGGTCCGTTTTAATTTAACGTATTATTTTTTGAATGTAATATTTTTATATTTTATTCGTAATTTAATTGTTATATTTAATGTGTTAATTTAATGTTGTTATAAATAAGGTTCGTTTTAATTTAGCGTCTTATGTTTTGAATGTAATATTGTTATATATAAATCTAATTATATGGCTAGTGTTCAATATATATATATATGATTCAACATATAAATCTGATGGCAATTTCTTGTGTACACGCGAGTGTACAGTGCCCCTACCATTTCACTGTCAATTTTATCAACTCCTCACACGTCTCTCTCCCATGCCTGCCTCTCTGCTCCGTGCCTTCATCCGCTGCCTCCTCCTTCCCTTGGAAGACCACTCGTCGTCGCACATGGAGGAGCAGTCGGTGGCGGCGCTCCGTCGAAGCTGCAACTATCATCTCTTTGTTTTCGACTGATTTCATAGTGCAGTACGAGAAGTGTCTCAATCTGGTTTTTTAATGAAGCCGGCGCCGACAGAAACTAGCGGAGTATTTCCCTGAAAAATCAGTTCGTATATTTAAAGGCTTTGTTTATATTTTGAATATAGGGTTTGTGCCTTGTGGTGTAGCTTGTTCTTTTAATTACTTGTTGCAAACATGAATTACGTGTTAAACCCTCATATGCATTATGTCTATTCATATTCATTGATTTAACATTCAATTCAAATTCCATCTCCTTAATTTTTTCAAACTCTCTGAATTTAAGGCTTGTATTTTGAAATAGTTTGTTCTTAGAATTCTAAAAGTAAACCTAAATTCTCCGTGTATCCTCTCAATTTTAACTAGTGTGTGGCCACAAATCTAAGTATTTGAAATCTATTCAATTAATTTTTAATCCAAACAAGTGGAGTGAATTTGTATGGTGGCGATTTTCTCGTTCTTTGTGGGTTGTATAACTAGTTTAGAAATTAATCAATTTATTGAGTAATTAACCGTTGAAAGTTGTATCATGTTGGACACTTGTAGTTTAGTCTGTGAAATAAGCAACAAGAGAGTTGTTGAACGAATGAATGCTTGAAATCTGTCATCATTAGATTGTTTGTTGCCTACTTGTGTATTTGTAGAGTAATAAAATTGTCGACTTCATCAAGTTTGATGTGGGTAATGTTGTCATTGTTACTGGTGGTAGGAACAAAGGGCGGGCGTGTTGAAGCGATCAAGAATCGTGAGAAGCAAAATGGAAGCTACGAAACAGTTCAGAATGCTACTGGTCATGACTCATGAGTTTGCCACTTGACTGGGCAATGTTTATAAGTTTGGCAAGGGTACTAAGTCATGGGTATCTCTACTAAAGGGTAGAGGTATTAAGTTGTCTATCTTGAGGAGGCTATAAAGAGGTTTGCTGCTCAAAATGTAATTGCTTAGTTTATACAAAGAGATATCCTTTTAGGTTATGTGTGTTGATGGGTAGTATTATGAGCTGAGGTAACTACTCTTGTTATGCTGAATTGTTGTTTTTCCATCATAAGTTTTTTTTTTTTAAAGTCAAAATGTACTTTCATTTTATTCGCAAGAAGAGCAAACCAAGTCGAGAAGGCCTTCCACAAAGTTTGGAGGCTCGACCCAAGTATAAGGACTCTCAAAGTTACGAGATTTCCTAGCAAGTGTGTGTGCCACAATGTTGGCATTACGATTCACTAAATTAATACTAACATGAGGATTTTCTTGTAAACGAGTCTGGATCAAATCAATATAGTCAACAAAAATAGAACTCGATACCTTTCGTTGCTTGACAGCCTCATAGACCTTTTTTGCATCCATTTCCACCACAACACCATTAAAACCCATCGAAGCACCCCACTTAATCGCCTCGGACACACCCTAGGCCTCACCTTCGTGAACCTGCATCAACCCCGGAGTACACAGGGTTTTACTCGCAATAAACACTCCTTCCTCGTCTCTAATTACCATGCCCACCCCCGTTTCCATAGTATCTACGTAGAACCCTGCATCAACGTTTATTTTAACCATCATACTAGTTGGTTTATGCCATTTCGGGCATTGTTTGGACAATTCTCATTTTCGTTCTGGGATACGCACCGATTTCCACTCCTTAAGGAAACTCAAGGCATGTTGTATAGAAAAATTTGGGCCATGCACCCCCTCATTCCAAACTATATCATTCATGTGATGCCAGATATGCCATGCACATACACATACCTTCTCTCTTCTCTCCATGTCCATTTTGTCCAGTAGATTCAAAAACAATTCAGAGTGTCCCTCAACCTTTCCCATTTCCTCATATACTTCTGCCCATAAACCCACAGCCACCCAACACCGCCTCGCATAATCACACATTGTGAACAAGTGCCAGATTGATTCTGTTTCTGTGCTACAAACTGGACATAGTGTTGAATCTCCCACTCCTCTCCTAAATAATTTTGCTTTCACAGCTAACCACCCTTTGCAAAGTCTCCAATAAAAGTTCTTTATTTTGGGCGGGATCCTTAATTTCCATAAAATCTTCCATGCATTTGGTGCATTATTTATCCCATTAATGCCCACTAGTTAAGCAGCAAGGAAGTATGCACTTTTCACTGTATATATCCCGTCCTCAGAGTAGTGCCAGATTCTCTTATCTTCAACATCTCTCGGTGCTGGGGTCGTACTCAGAATAGCTTTACTATCCTCATTCGAAAACGCCCCTGTGACCACTGTGACATCCCACTTCTTGGTGTCGGACTGTCGGGGATAAAAAGATCTGCCACCACCATATCTTCGAAACCGGGCACAGCAGGGGATGAAATCCTATAGTTGCCATCCCTATTAATCCATGCATCTGTCCAGATATTAATACTTTCTCCATTCCTAATCTTCCATCTTGTACCTTTCCTGACGAGGTCCCTAGCAGTATGGATTCCACGCCAAATACTGCTAGGATTGGCCCCCAAATTTCCTTCAAAAAATTCCACTCGAGGGAAATATCTCGCTTTAAATATTCGGCTCACTAAGGCATTAGGTTTTGTGAGGATCTTCCAGCATAATTTTCCGAGCATGGCAATATTAAACATGTGTAGATTTTTAAATCCCATGCCACCTTCATTTTTATGTGCACACAACGAATCCCATTTCTCCCACTTAATGCACTTCGAGGGTTCTGTTCCATGTCCCCACCAGTATGAATTCATCATTCTTTGTAGCTCGTCCACCAACGTTGAGGGTAGTAAAAAAGTGCTCATGCAATAAACCGGTATCCCCTGAGCTGCCACCTTTAAATGAATTTCTTTTCCGGCCTTCGAAATCTTCTTCCCCCTCCACCCTTGCAACTTCTTCCAAAGTCTCTCTCTTATACTTCTTAAAACAGCCACTTTCTCCTTGCCCAACAATGATGGGAGACCAAAATACCTTCCAGTGTTGAGTGGGCCGTGCACCCCCAATATGCTGCATAATTCTGCTCTTCTATCTTCACCAACATTTTTGCTATAGAAGATGCCTGATTTTCTGTAATTAATTGCTTGGCATGACGCTCTCTCGTAGAGGTCTAGCGTATTTTTAAGCGTCGTACATTCCTCCCTCGTAGCTTTGCAAAATAACAGGCTATCGTCAGCAAATAATAAATGGGTTACCGAAGGTGCCGAGCGACAAATCCTGCTGCCATGGATTTCTCCCCTTCTGTTCTGATATTGTAAGATGCTGGATAATCCTTCTGCACAAATAATAAACTAATAGGGAGACAGTGGGTCCCCTTGCCGAAGTCCTCTTCCCGGTGTCACCGGACCCACCATATTGCCATTAACACCAAAACTATAAGAAACGAATCTTACACACATGTTCATCCATCCTACCCATTTCTCACAGAAGCCCATTCGCATCAATATGTTATTCAGAAACCTCCAATCCACCTAATCATAAGCCTTGCTTATATCAATTTTTAGTGCCACATCCCCCACTTTACCCGCTCATTTATTCTTCATAGCATGTAAAGTCTCAAAAGCAATTATAACGTTGTCTTGAATGGCCCGACCCGCCACAAAAGCTGATTGAGATTCATCTACCAAGGTGGGGAGAAAAAGTTTGAGTCTATTGCACAGTACTTTTGACACAATTTTATAAACGACATTGCATAAGGAGATCGGTCGCAGGTCTTGTACAGATTTTGGGTCATCCACCTTTGGGATTAGGACTACATTCGTGTGGTTTAATCCCTCCGGAAGTTGTCCCGCCTCCAACCAAGATAGACATGATGTAGTGATGTCGTCTCCAACAATACTCCAAAATTTTTGATAGAAACCAGGATTGAATCCGTCCGGGCCTGGGGATTTATCCTTGTGCATCTCCATGATAGCAACTTGAAATTCATCTCTGGCAAAGGGCCTCGTAAGTAATTCATTATCTTCCTGATTAATTGATCTCCTGACTGTCGAGGTAACCTGTTCAATGTCATCAAGGCTCTCTGATGCCGTGAATAATTCTGTGAAGTAGGTTTTCACTACCTCCTCCATTCCCTCATGATCTGAGATCCATATATTGGCATCACTCATCAACCCTTTTATTCGGTTAGCTTTCTTTCGCTCAGATGCTAACTGATGGAAGAACCTTGTCTTCATGTCTCCCCCTTTCAACCAATAAACCTTTGATCTCTGCCTCCAGTGAACCTCCTCTTTCTGCAATAATTTTGCCAATCGTAGTCTTTCGCAGCCCTGCGCGGTCACACTATATTGTAATCCCTTAATTTCTTTCTCGACTTCCCTCTTATTCATGGCCCAAATAGATGCTATGTGATTACCCCAGTCTTTGAGCGTGTCCACTGTAGCACCAAGCCGTCTCAACACATTAAAATCCTTAAAGCCCTCCCAACTTCTCTCGACCACGTTCCGGATGTCAGGTTCCTGGAACCATTTGTTTTCAAATCTGAAAGGTCTCTCCTTATTATTCCTGGGTTCTGGCTTTGTATTCACTAAGATTGGATTGTGGTCTGAAACCGGCGCCACCAAGTTGAGCAACCTAGCCGTCTGGAATCTGTCATGCCAAGCTTAATTTCCCACAGCTCTATCAAGTCTCTCCTACACTAACTCACTTTTCACTCCCCCTCTACGCCAAGTATATCTGTGACCCTCCAAAGGAATATCAGTGAGATCACAATCCATCGTAGCATCTCGAAATCCCCTCAATAGCCAGTTAGGGTGTTGTACTCTTCCTCTTTTATCACCCGAGCTTAATAGATCATTATAATCTCCCACACATAACCAGGGTAGTGAGGAAACCCCAGCTAGTTGTCTTAGTAGGGCCCAAGAGAGCCGTCGTTTGTTCCTCTCCGGGAACCCATAAAATCTCGTGAGTCTCCAGTCACCTTCTTGATCATTTATAACCAAATCGATATGGTTTCTCGAATAGCTGCTCAACGTACAATTAATTGAAATGTTCCACAAAACAGCTAAACCTCCACTTCTACCCACACAATCAACAGAAAAAGCGCATTCATAATTCAAACGCAGCCGAATTTCCTCGATTTTATTAGAACTAGAAATAGTTTCAAAAAGGAAAACAACCTTCGGCTGACGAACTCTAACAAGGTCGCATAACGCTAGAATTGATGTGGGATTGCCGAGTCCCCTGCAATTCCAACTTAAGATGATCATATATTGACGGCAATGTCGAGCCCCTAGCCACTGAATTTCAATCAACATATCACAATGGAGTACACCTCTCAACTATGAAGAGAGAAACTGATCACTCGGAATAACCACGGTGAAGAAAAAACCAGGCTCTTACATAGAGAGAATAACAAAAGCTTCTTACGAAGGGAAGAAAGGCATGTATTAAAACACAGACTAACCGATGACAGTAGAGAATACCCACGAGCAGGGGTGGTCGGAGGTGCGTCGACCGGCGACGGCGTTACATTGCAGCGCAATTTACTCCTTGAATGACGGCGTTATCGTTTTTCCATCATAAGTTTTAATAGCCATATTCTATTTCTTTTGGATTATTTTATATTTGATATTTGCCCAAAAAAAAAATACATTTGAAGGAATGCATTATTTGCATTATCTATCTAAATAGTCTAATATGACTTGAATGACCTACATTTCACACTGTTCTAGTCTATTCTTAATCATTTTGTGACTTTATCCAATATTATTGATATTTGTTTAAGATACTATTCACTATTGTTTGTGGTATTACTGGTTATTATTTTGGTGTTACTAATTACTGTTTATGGTATTGCTGAAAACTTTTTATGGTATTATTGATTATTGTATATGGTATTATTGATAATTATTTTTGATATTACTAGATATAATTTGATGTATGAAATCATTTGTTATTGTATAAAATATTACTGATTAAGGTTTATGGTATTACAAATAATTGTCTATGGTATTACTGCTAATTGCTTTAAGTATTATTGAATATAATTTAGATGTATATAATTATTTGGTATGGTATAAGATATTACTGATAATGTTCATCTATTACCGATTATTATTAATGGTATTACTGAATATAATTAGATGTGTGAAATTATTTGTTACTGTATAAAATGTTACTAATTAATGTTCATGGTATTATTGATTACTGTTAATGGTATTACTAATAATTGTTTTGGTATTACTGAATTATTTGTTATTTGATAAGGTATTACTAATTATTGTTAATGGTATTATTGATTGATTACTGTTTATAGTATTACTAATTATTACTTATTGTATTATGGACTATAATAAAAGCATACCTATAAAATTATTTCGTATTAAAATTTTAAAAAATTCACCTGAAAAAATGGAAAAGAAAGGTTAGAAAATAAAAAAAAGTAAAAGGAAAAAAAATGAAGAAATAAAAAGTTTGGAGTAAACACTAAAAATGGGAAGAAAAAAAACGAGATTTGTGCCTAATTTCAATAGTTTTTTGTTTTTTAAAAAAAATATGTTTTTACGATTTTTTTTCTAAAAATATGAGTGATTTGGTGGTGAATCGCCGGTCAATGATTCGACTGCATATTGTAAATATATAAATTAGAGTTTATTTTATTATAGTTTGTGTAAATAAATGAAAGAATAATATAATCTTCTAAATGTAATTATTTTTTAAAAAAAATATTTGGGGGTGAACTCATAAAATGGGCGGGTGCAGATAACTGTGGTAAAAAATAATTTGGGGGTGAACTCATAAAATGAGTGGGTGCAGATAATGTTTTAAAAAATAAATGATTTGGGGTGAAATCATAAAATGAGTGGGTGCAGATATCTGTAGTAAAAATATAATTTAAGGGTGAACTCATTAAATTTGTAGGTGTAGATAAAATATAAATAATTTAAAATCAGGGGGCACGGTGCATGCGAGTGTACCCAAGTATCACCCAAATCTGATTTATATTCACTCATGCATCATATGTGACTTAAGAGCATGTGTCTCAAGTTTTTTAAAGAAAAAATACACATTCTAATTGCAAAGATTTAGTACGATTTCTCTACTTTTGTTATTTTATTTCATTTTTTCTGCGTATATCTAGTCTTGTATGTCAACATTTTAATTAAATGTAATTATATATGTTCAACAATCGTGTCATCGTATTCAATATATATAGATATTCAGTGTTCAATATTTATTTCGATATTCAATGTTCAATATTTAATTATATTCAATATATCGATATTCAGTGTTCAATATTCAATATATATGTCGATATTCATATTTTAATTATGTACAAAATATAAATTAAAATATTTGAATAAAGAAAAATGAACTAAAAAAATTGACCTAGAAATTAAAAAAAAATTCAACAAAAAAATTGAGAAAAATTGAATAAAATATAAATTAAATATTTAAATAAAATATAAATGAAAAAAATAAAGAAAAATAATTTGAATAAAAAAATAGAATTAAGTTGATAAAAATGTATGATTAGACCGGTCAAAGACTTAGAGAAAAAATATTTTTAACTAAATAAAAAAAATTTAATAAAAAATCTGACTTAAATTTTTGGAAAAATGAATTAAAAAAAATTCAAGTTAAATTTGAATTAATTAATTTTTTTATTTTTTTTTGCATTAATTAGAAAAGCTAAAAAATTTGAATATAAAAATGGGTTGGTCTGCTATGGACTCGAGTGCATGTTGTGCACCCTAGTCCATGTTCCACTTTTCAGTTTATTGACTTACACTTTTTGGTAAATGGTGTTGCACTTTTCAATTATTAAACTGTATAATAATATTTTTAGTAATAATTGAAAAGTGCAACACCATTTACCAAAAAGTGTAAGTCAGTAAAACTGAAAAGTGCACATGGACTAGGGTGCACAACATGTTGTGCACTCGAGTGCATACTGGACTTTACCTATAAAAATTGAGTAAAAAAGAATAAAATATAATTTGAAAAACAAAAAAAATATGAAATTTGAAAAATTCAAGAAAAATTGGAATTAAAATGTTTGAATAAAAAATAAGAAATCTGAATATAATTTATTAATAAAATAACTGATTAAAAAGTGTATAAAAGAAAAGTGTAGGTGAGATTTTTTTTAAGGGCACAATGGTCTTTCTCAGTGACAATTTACATTATTTTCCATTGGATGTACTAACAAGTTCTTAAGGTGGTGTTTATTTTGGGATTGGCCAATCCGGATTTGGATTGGCCCAATCCCAATCCAATTTCTTTCAATTCATTTCAATCCAAATACAAATCCAAATATCAATCCACCCCTACAATACACCTATACATCTATTTTTATACAATCAAATCATTCATTCTCTTTCCTACTTTCTTCTCTCTCTTACTTTTCTTTCACACACTCATTCTCTCTCCCACTTTCTTCTCTCTCCTACTTTCTTCTCTCTCTTACTTTTCTTTCACTATTAACAATAATAAAATATTATAACATCACTCTTGATGTTACATAAAGTTAAATCTACCCCTACTTCTCAATCTTTAACTAAACACAACTTACACAACAATTACTATTCATGGATTACTCAAATCTCAATCCAATCCACCACAATCCAAATTCAATCCACCGCAATCCTAAACCAAACACCACCTAAAGGGTGCGTTTTGTTGTGCTAGACACCAACTTGCCCCTCATAATATCCACAATTACATATCATCGAACCACCATAAGAATGTTTTTCACTCGACATACAAATAAAAATGTTAAGTAATGCATGGATCTTTGAGAGGTTTGGAAAAAGATTAATTCATGAGAGGGAAACCTGTACCACCCTTCGTGCGGCTCGAACTCCTCTTCAACGTAACCTGAAAAAGATTAATTCAAATGATTATTTGAGACTAGTTGTAGGTCCCCATCATCTACTCCTTCTATCCATGAAAAGTGTGTTCACATATTTTGGCATAAATTTTTTAAAAAATAGATAAAGTAGGAGTGTTGTGAAGTAAAGATAAAATAATTCTTTCTATAAAAGAAAATTAGCACACATTTGGTGGATAGACAAATAAGAGAAGTAAACACAGTTTTGGTGGACATAGAATATCTTGAAGCGTGCCTTCATTATCTTTCATTACACGTTGGGCACTACAACATAAAATTGTCTATAACATCACCTAAAAAATGTTACCTAATAGCTATAAAGTGTTATCATAACAAATATATAACACTTTTGGGGGTGTCATATTTGCTCGTGTAGCTTAAAGTCTAATGTATCATTTTTAATATCTATACTTATATATTTGCAAATTTCTACTTTGACACATGTCACAACCACACACCTTCTACCTCAACCTCTCTCCTCTAAATCCTTTCATTTAAAAAATCCTTCACCCTTATTCATTTTACTTTTTTGTTTCAATCTTTACCGTTCATTTAAATGGCTAATCTTAACTGTTAGATCTTAATTCAATCACCTATAAAATAGAAGCCTATCTCTTTCATTTTTCTCAATTCACTCAATTCCTCCTCAATCATTCCTCAAGCCAAGTTTCTTTTTAGTTACAGATTCAAACATTCAGGTTTAGGGTTTAAGTTTTGCAAATCAAGCATATGTGAAATCCCATTTATGTTGCATATTCAAACATTCAGGTTTAGAGTTTAAGTTTTGCAAATTAAGCATTCATGTGAAATCTCATTTATGTTGCAGCAGATCTATAATGGAGCATTGACGAGTATGTGAATCATGTGAAATTATGTAAATTTAAATGTAATTTTTTGTTTATTTATAAGTTGTACAATTGTAATCTATTGATTTGACTCTCTCTCTCTCACCTGAATTGGCATCGCCCTTTTGTAATTCGATGTTCGCAATTTTTTGCTTCACAAGGATTATTGCGAAAAATAATTATTTCTTCCTTTGTATCACAAATTTTTGCTTTTCAAGGATTATTGTAGTAGCTACGTCTCCTCTATTTGCACTGATTTTTATTTTTATGTGGGTTGGAACATTTGAAAGGTTAAAAAAAATATATATATTGTTATTTAAAGTAGAATTGAATAAAAAAAAAATTTATAAAGAAAATCAAACTATATATGGAGAACCTCACTTGAAATGGATAAAAAGTGTAGTGAAGAAGTTGATTTTTTTTTTCGAAAACAGTGAAGAAGTAGATTTATGAATAAAAAAAAATTAATTAATGATTGTAATGTAATATAATTTTATAAATATTGATTTAAAATATTGTGTGAGTTTTTCAAGTCAATTATCTCTTTAAATTTTACATTTAATATCGACCGTTATATCCTAAATTAACGTTGAGTTTGAAGAAATATAATTAATTATATCATTAATATAATTAAATTTAAATTAATCTAGCTAGGGATCTTTAGATTTTAGGAATATTTTTAGAAAATATAATGAAACGGTTACCTATTAAATATAAAAAAATCAAAATTTTAGGAATTCCAATTTCATTAATTCATTTACATTTATTAAATAATTATTTTTAACAAATGTCATTACACTTTAAGTCAATCATCTCTTTCTTTTCTTTAATGTTTACCGTTAATATTTACCGTTATATCCTAAATTAATGCCGAATGGGAAGAAATATAATTAATTACATTATTAATATAATTAAATTTAAATTAGTCTATTATCGGAAAATATGATTTCCATAAATTTAGAAAATTTACCCATATTCCATTCAACAAACAGATTTCCAGTTTTTTTTTTTTTTTTTAGCAATTAGTTTGAAAGATTATTCTCAATTTATTTTATCGAAAATACATTTAGAAATGTAGTTTATTATTCAAACTATAATATAAAAATAAAAATTTGCTATATATATTTAACCTGATTGTACCTACCATACATAAGTATTTTTATCACATGTTTTAAATTAATTGTTACATAATTTAAAATTAATTTTCTCTAATTAATGCACACAAGTAATAATTACTAATATTTACAACATATTTATACTATACATTTATTTCTTTAATTAACTTCATTTAATTTGAATAATTCTTATTACTTTTTATGTGATTATGATTATTGATTTCAAATATAGGGAATTTGAAGATATTAAGCATAATTTATGGGCGCAAGCATGTTATATCAAAATTAATGTTAAATTTGAAGATATTGAGTACAATTGACTCTTGATTAATTTACATTTAATATCTCATTTAAAGTTTTTAATTTATTATAATTAATTTAAATTATTAATAAGTAAATCTCAATATAAATGAATTTTCAAACTTTAGGTGAATTAATGATTTTGATGTGTAATATAATTTTATAATGATTATTGATTTCAAATATAGTGAACTTGAAGATATTAAACATAATTTATTGTTCATTAATTTACATTTTATTATGAGAGTTATATCTAAATTAATGATAAATTTGAAGATATTAAGTACAATTGATTGTTGATTAATTTACATTTAATATCACTTTAAATTTTTTTAATTTGTTATAATTAATTTAAATTATTAATAAGCAAATCTCAATATAAATGAATTTTTAAACTTTTGGTGAATTAATGATTTTGATGTGTAATATAATTTTATAATGATTATGATTTTAAATATAGTGGAGTAAGTTTTTAAATTAATGTTTAATCAGAGATTGATATTGAAAGTTGGCGTGTCTATAATACTTCTAAGAAATATTGACAAAAAATATGAATTGTGCAATGAAACAAGATTGATTATTACAAATATGGAAATCATATACTTGAATAAAAAATAATTTTAGAAAGAAATTAGAAATATTGACAGTACGATATACATTCCACGAATGACGTTGTCTAATTCTGATCGAACACTTCACGTTTAGTTTCCGATAATTCATTTTCTGATCTTTTTGTCTATTGTGATAATGATAAATAAAATTCAAGGTTAATCGTTGTTAACGGTATGTGTGTATCTTCTAGAATTGTCAAATAATGCGTTTAGTTTAAGAGTGAAAAAGTAATGACATGTAATGTAAATAAGTGTATTGTGAGGTAAAAGATTTAACTAAGATTTTCTTATTTTGTGTATGTAAATAATATTGGGACATCTAAAAGGGGAAAGTCTGCAAATAATAGTGGGACACGTAGAGTACTTTATAACTATATTTAATCGAATACATTTTTTAAAATTTACGTTTGATTGATGATCAGTTGGAAATTATATATGCATTGCTTGAGATTGATGAGTTACTTCAAAGAAACATGAAAAATTAAGTAGATTCTTCTCAATATTTGTCAAAACATCCAAGAACTTATATATATCTCTACAGCATATATAATGCACTCATTTTTAATAGTTGAGGTATGATCGCATAGAGTTGTTAGAAGATACAATATGTTGACTTCTACTCTAACTTCTGAACATAGTGATGTACTACAAGAAATAGTTGAAATTGTTTGTTCCAGTGCTGATGGAGAGTTCTTGATGCAGGAGTCATGCACGTTTCAAATGGAGAACACTTTCTGCAGTCATTAAATCTCACAGAGATATAATTCTTAACGTTGCATCAAGTGGTATAGATTCTCTCTTATTGCCTTGGGGATGTACTGCACATTCGAGGATTTCAAATCCAATAAATATTATTGAATCATCCACCTACAACATAATGTCTAATACTCATTTATCAGAACATATAATAAAGTTAAAGCTTTTTTTTTTATTTGACAGGATAATAAAGTTAAAGCTAATAATATAGAATGAGGCACTGAGGATTAACATATTACGTTGTAAGGTACTTGATTGAAGCCTAAAAGACATATTTAGAAATTATGGTGGGTGCATGTCTGATTTGCGCGCCTTTTGAAGGAAAGTCAGTCGTTTTTTGTGGAAACTCCGAACAAATTTTTCATGTTATTTCGAAGGGTTCTATATAGATAAGTACATTATAGTTCACTCTACCATCAATCTATATATATATATTTACAAACTTTTGTTGTGACACATGTCACATTCTCACCCCTTCTACCTCAACCTCTCTCTCCTCCAAATTCTCTCATTTCAAAATTCCTTCATCCTCATTCATTTCATCATTTTCCTTTAATCTTAACCATTCATTTGGTTTAATCTTAACCATTAAATCTTAATTCAATTTCCTATATAATATAAGCTTATGTCTTTCATTTTATACAATTCACTCATTCTTCTTAAACATTCCTCAAGCTTATGTATGTAGTGAATAACACAAACTTTGTTAAAAGTGTTAAGAATAATGTCAATTGAGAGTTGACCCTCATCATGTGTTTCTTCGAGAGGGCTCCATCAGTTTAAATGGCCAATTTTTTTCCTTATGATGTTTCTCAAAGAGGGTTCCATCAATTTCAATGGTGGAGGACAAGCCACAAATCAGATCTTAATAGATTGCAATCAGAGGATTTACGAAAGTGGAATATTTCTGTCTACTACAGATCTTAACATTGCATCGGAGGCTTTACGAAGATCGAATATTTCTGGTTGGGCATAGTTTTTACCTTCATGCTTTTTAATGATTAATCATGTATGTGTAATGATATCATATATTGAATGGAGAATATCAACATCAATCATTTAATTTAGGTTGTAATTTATTATTTTTAATTTTTTTTTTTAGTGTTTGTAATATTATCGGAGCCGATTTCGATATACAATTTTATTGATTTTATTGATTTTCGGGGATATTTGTATATATTAAAATCTCACTGTTAATTAATTGTGTATAACTTTAATATTATAATTTCTAATATTAAATCGCGTTTACATAGACAAATTTCACTTTAATTTAAGAAATTCATTATAAATCATAGAACAAAAAATAGGAAAAATAAAATAAAATGTCAATTTACATCTATATATTATCATGAAAAGAGATAGATAAAAGGATACTTAAAATATATTTCTAATTTAAATAAAAAAAATGTAGAGATTACGTACTAATAAAAATAATATATATTCAGTATAATGAAAGTTAAACATTATTAATTGACTTTATTAACTATAATATATGTATGTTATCTTTTCTAGTAGACTAAAAAAAATTCCTTAATCGAAGGCAGGCTAATTAACGGGAAAGGATAGAGGGTGAGAAAATGGTAAATAATTTGAAATAAAATTTAATGTTAAAAAAGATACCAAGATTTATGCGAAAAGGTTGAAATGGGGAGTATATGATTTGCTAAAATTTTGTCACTTCATTCCTTAAAATTTTGTTAATTGCGAATTCAATTAATACTCCTTTCATTCCACATAAATTTGTGCACTTGTCATATTTTGATGTTCTATACCAATTTGCACACTTTATAAAATAAAATATATTTATAACTCACTCTTAAAATATACTGTAACGCCCCGAATCCGGAATGCAGCCCTTGAGGCTTAAACACTCTAAATTCGAGTTGCCACTTAGTTTCTGAAAAACCAAACCTAAATTTTTTTTTGAAAGTATACTAACACAAGTAAAATAATAAGAGTTTTGCAGCGGAAATAATTTAAAGGACAAATAAAAGTTATCGTGAGAGTAGTGTAGCCCATCCTTTTTTAAAACTTAGGAATTTATATAATAAGTAGTAATTGTTTTAAAGATAGCATACATATATTTCATCGAGCAACTTTTAAGAAAGTTTGTCACTCGGCATACGAATGTGATTGTCTCCAAGTATAGCAATATCATTTATTTAAAACGAGCATTAAGTATATAAAGTCTTATAGCATTTTAATTATTGGGGAAACTCCGTGTCATCACTGCTGCAGCATCGGCCCCTCGAAGTCGAAACCTGAAAAGATATTAATTTGGGGTGTGAGATAAAAATCTCAGTGGACATCTTGTACGCTGTTGTACAGATTGGCAGTATGCCGAAAATAGTTTATCTTAACATTTTATCGTAATCATTTCTTATTATTTTGCGTAGTGAAATTTTTCGTTCACTGAGGATTCATAATACATTCTTATTCATGACTTAGATTCATAGTATATCGCTATTCATGATTATCATAATCATAAAAACATAATTATCATATGGGACACTGGTAGCGTCTCTACCACATGCTACCCCCTAAACGCTTCCACCTCCTTCAAGTATGTTAATCATACGGGACACTGATAGCGACTCTATCACATGCAATCCCCTAAACGCTTCCACCTCCTCCTTGTGATTAATATATCACAGATTACAATATCTTAAAATAATACATATCAAAAAATAATATATCATAATTTATTCGTGTATTCTTGTGTTCTTAGTTATATGTTGATGTTTATTTAGTTTAGTTCAAAATTCACCAACAGTCCATATAACATTACGGCAATACAGTAGTGACACCCACCTCTTTAACTTTTAAGAAAAGCTACAAACTTCTTGAACAGTGTAGCAAGCGTAACGCAGGGATCTTCCGAGCTTTGACTTGGGCCGCACTTCGCCTAGCACAATTCTTCCGTATTTTAGTGATCTCTTTTATCCTTAATTAATATAATTTTAAAGGTGGTCGTAGTAACGCATATAATTATTTTCAAAGCAAAACATTCTTTCTTTAGCTCAAAAATATCGGAATAATATGTAAAGTATACTTAAATATTTGTTTGGTCGTTTGAGAATTTAACGAGGGCGTTAAATCTCGTTCTTTAGATTTTATAATGAAGAAAGTGTCTTCCGCATAATATTTATCAATTTCGGTCCTAGCCGTTCATAAAATATCGCGACTACGTACTGAAATGCATTAACACAGTTTGTTTGATCAATAAAAATTACTTGAAATCGCATGGCAATAGAAACAAAAGCGTAATTTGGTAAAATTCAAAACTGGTCCTTGCTAGCTAGTTTAAAGACATAAAATGACTGAATTTTCTCCCATGTTCGCGATTTTATTCCCGTCAAACGGATGATCCAAAAAGCGTTTTTCTTCAAGTAAAGTAAACTAAGATATGTCAAGTTTATTGGCAATAAAAAGTTTGTGAAGATTTGTGCGTCAAAGTCGAGTAAAAACGACTCCTAAATTTTGAACTGAAATGAAACATGCCCTGTTTTTCTTTATTTTCCAGCTTACTGTCTTTACTTTAAAAATCGAATAACTCCCAGAATACTGAACCAATTTGCGTAATTTTTTACACTCAAACTCCCTACCATATGGAGATCATAACCTCTTTGATTTTGAGTCAAAATCATTTTTCTATCAAAAGATACGGACAGCTAAAGTTACTGCATTTCAACATAAATTTTTCAGTTTTATTGTAACTTACAAAGTCATTTCGCATACTTAATCTAGTTCTCAAACAACAAAGACACATCTACCACATAACCTTAACATAACAAAACATGTATAATACAAATTCCATCAGATTCAAGCACCGAAAATCAAGGACGGTAATCGAAATTTCGCAAATAGCACGTAAAGGGGTTTGTGTTGAAAACCTGTGTAGTTTTCTTGATTTAGATACTGATTTTTGGCCTGAAATCGCGTGGAAGCTCGGAGGGATGATTGATGACGAACTTGACAAGAGCCCTTCGTGATTTTTTGCAAAGAGATGATCTAAAAGTTAGGTACAGAAGCTTGAAAATAAGAAACAAAAACAGGGGAAGAGAAGGGAGATGGTGGTTGTTACTCTTTTTGGATCGTATAGAGTATTCTCCGATTCGTTTCGCCTCGAGTCTGAGTTGGATGATGATACGACTCCTACGTTTTACCGGAATGATAGAAACGATCCATCTTCTCTTATGAGTTAATAGAGATTAATCAAGAAGGCTTGTATGAGGAGGGGTGTTCTTACCTTGGATAGTGATTCGAAGGATGTATATAGCTAATCACAATTTCTGCAGAGCTTTGGCGTAGTTTGATCGAAGGACTTTGAACAAGTAAATGGGGAGGCTGCTTTAAATAGTTGGAAGAAAGGGTTGTTGCTTCTTTCGAAACACCTGAGAGGAGACGTGGCTGCTTGGAAGCCTTTCAAGGTTGTTTGTTTCCTTCGAAACAATTGTTACTATTATTTTATTATTTTTTTATACTTTACCCACCGACTCATATATACAAATTCAGTTAGGTGTAACTTAATTTTGTTTATTAAACATGTTAAATAGTTCACACTCGATGTTACGCCTTCGTATCACCAACTTGTATTTTAAAATCGTGGTTTTGTTAAATCGAATTTATGAACTCGATGGAATTAATTATTTAGGATTTTTGGTTGTTGATCTGTCACGTTTCGAGACGAAATTTATTTATTTATTTGATTCGATTTCTAAATGATAAACTCTCAAATTCGTCGAAATTTTGATTTCTTTCAACGAACGGAAGTTAAAGTTTCCTTTAATGTGTTTATGATTTAAAATTTCTTTTAGAGTGCTAGGAGTGCGCCCGCCTCAAAATGCTCATCCGTTTCCTGAAAAAATTCAAAGTCTTTGCAAATATACACACTCTAATATTATTATTGTGAGAGAAAATACAAAAATTAAATTCTAGTTTATTAAGTTTATTTATGCATTATTTATATTAAAATTTTGGGACGGGGTGTTACATATACACATATTTATTCATATATCATTATTTTTTCACACTCAATCTATCTTTCATTTTACTTTATTCATAAAACTTTACAAAACCACCACCCAAAAGTCAAAACATCACTCATTACATATCTTTTTAAACGACGAGTAGTATTTTTTAGAAAGCAATTAATATTTTGTTTTCATATTAAACCTTCCTCACTGTATGTCTATAATTATTTGTTGATGATATTTCCCCCATTTTTTTTAATTTATCTAAATCTCTTTAATAAAAAAAACAAAACAAAAAATCGAACCCAAATCTCATACTGTAGTACATTTTTAGTTTTTTTTTTTTGTTGTTTTTCAATCATCTCTCATATCATTTATTCTGTTTAATTTCTATATCTACCTTGATGCACACCATTTTTTTTTCTTTTATATTGTGTAATATACTGTCTTTTGAATTTTGTACCTAATTTAAACAAGAAATATTTAAGAATTCAATTTTAGCTTTAAAGCCTAAATTGGTATGTAAAATCTACAAAAATTATATTACCTTATTTATTATTTGGGAAATTCTCAAATGCACCATGTGCTCGTTTGGTGCACATGCTTTTGTCTTTATCTTCCTATTCTAACTTATTATCCTTTTTTCTCTACTTATGGTTATAATTCTATTTTTTTCTATTAATTAATTAATTAATTTATAATCTATTACTTTATTAATTAATTAATAAATTACAGTCCTTTCAAACTTTTTTTTTTTAGTTTTTTTTTTCGTTTTTTTTTTTTCGTTTTTTTTTTTTCGTTTTCTTTTTTTCGTTACTCACCCCCACTTTTCAATAATAATAGTTGCTACTTTTCATTAATAAAATTTCCACTTTTCACTAATAACAGTTACCACTATTCACTAATAATAATTACCACTTTTCAGTAACAAAATTTCCACTTTTCAATAATAATAGTTACCACTTTTCAGTAACAAAATTCCCACTTTTCAATAATAAGAATTACACTTTTCAGTTAAAATATTTACCACTTTTCAGTAACAAAATCTCCACTTTTCAATAATAAGAATTACACTTTTCAGTTAAAGTGTAATTCTTATTATTGAAAAGTGTAATCTTATTATTGAAAAGTGGTAGATATTTGAACTGAAAAGTGTAATTCTTATTATTGAAAATGGTAGATATTTTAACTTAAAAATGTAATTTTTATTATTGAAAAGTGATAAATATTTTAACTGAAAAGTGTAATTCTTATTATTGAAAAGTGATAAATATTTTAACTGAAAAGTGTAATTCTTATTATTGAAAAGTGGAAATTTTGTTACTGAAAAGTGGTAGATATTTTAACTGAAAAATGTAATTTTTATTATTGAAAAGTGGTAGATATTTTAACTGAAAAGTGTAATTCTTATTATTGAAAAGTGGTAACTGTTATTATTGAAAAGTGTAAATTTTGTTACTGAAAAGTGGTAGCTATTATTAATGAAAAGTGGTAATTTTGTTATGAAAAGTGATAATTATTATTAGTGAAAAGTGAAAATATTAATTAATTAAAACGGGTATATTTAATTATAAATTGTATAGTTAAAATTATTATTAAAATTGAAAAAATGTTATTCTTATTATTGAAAAGTGGTAGATATTTGAACTGAAAAGTGTAATTCTTATTATTGAAAAGTGGTAGATATTTTAACTGAAAAATGTAGTTTTTATTATTGAAAGTGGTAGATATTTGAACTGAAAAGTGTAATTCTTATTATTGAAAAGTGGTAGATATTTGAACTGAAAAGTGTAATTCTTATTATTGAAAAGTGGTAGATATTTTAACTGAAAAATGTAATTTTTATTATTGAAAAGTGGTAGATATTTTAACTGAAAAGTGTAATTCTTATTATTGAAAAGTGGTAACTATTATTATTGAAAAGTGGAAATTTTGTTACTGAAAAGTGGTAGCTATTATTAGTGAAAAGTGGTAATTTTGTTATGAAAAGTGATAATTATTAAATAATAAACAGAAAATAAAATGAAAAAATAAACAAGTTTGAAAAAAAATCGATGAAAAGTAGAGACTATTATTATTAAAAAGTGGGAGTGAGTAACGAAAAAAAAAAATGAAAAAAAAAACAGAAAAATAAACAAATTTGAAAAAAAAAAAAGAAAAAAAAATCGAAAAAAAAAAACAGAAAAAAAAACGAAAAAAAAATCAAAAAAAAAAGGAAAAAAAATGAAAAAAAAATCGAAAAAAAAAAACAGAAAAAAAAACGAAAACAAAAACAAAAAAAAAGGAAAAAAAAAGAAAAAAAAAAGAAAAAAAGAAAAAAAGAAAAAAAAACAAGTTTGAAAGGATTTGAAGCTGTGACCTCAAGTTTTCGAAAAGGTATCTATAACCACTAGAACATTCATTACTTAATTATTTATGTTTATTTTTATAAATAGATATAGGATTGGTCTGTGCATTAGTGTGCACGTGATGTGCACAGGAGACCAACTCTTATTATTTATATACTTTGCTTAATAAAAGTCAAGCGACTCATCATATTAAACCAAATATGATTAATTAAATACAATTTAATTAGCGTATATTAATTAAAAAAATTATTTGTTCACGATCTACTGAACCATTACTATTTAATTATTTAAGTATTATTATATTTTGTTACCCATTACTATTTAATTATTTGAGTATTATTATATTGTATTACTACATAATGTTGAAGTTGTATTTCACAATTTATAATACACTAAGTATAATTCAAAATCCGAACTCTCATGGTTTACTATTTTTTTATATATGCAATTTTTTTTCTTAAAATATAATATATATAAGTATGTATATATACATGTAGTTAATGGTTAATTACAATAACTATAGATTCTGTTTAATTATAATGGTTTATACATTTATTGTATTATATTTACTATGTTCACTTCAATCAATTAGAAGAATTTAAATAAAGTTAAAAAAAAAAAAAAACTCATTTATCTATAAAATTTGGCTTCAAAAAAAAAAAAATCTATAAAATTTATTTTAAAGGTTGGTGCACCTTTTTTTAAAATCTATAAAGACCGTGTCTATATTGTTTTTTTTAGGTTGGTTCATAATTTGCACCATACTACTTATAATTGTATTTTGAAAATTGGTTAAAAATCATTTGCTTACAAATTCAACTTTTTTTTTATTCAACGTGAACTGTTAAGAAGGATATGTGTGTAAAAGTTACACCGTAATTATTAAAATCACTACTTTAATTATAATAAATATAAATAATTAAAATAAAAAATTTAATGAAAACCTAAATAATAAAATCTTTAATAAAGAATTAAAGCTCTAAGGAAAGTTGAAAATATTAACGAGACAATGTTGACGATGATACATGGTGATAGAAGAAAATATTTAAATTTAGACATAGTTTGTCCAATTAATTTAGTCAAGTGGTATGGGACATATATTTTCAATAAACTTTCTTAGTTCTCTTAAGTATTATATTGTCTACCAATCCATTCACTGGTTCTCAAAATATGTGTCCCTAGCTACTTAGAAACATTGATATGACGTTCGATTTTTGCAATGGAATTAAATTTATTGTTACAAGACATGAAAATCACATCATCGAAGGATAAATTATTTTTGGAAAGAATGTTGGTAGTAAATTTTTATCACGAAAATGACATTGAGTGTTTCAGGTGACACGACTCGCGTAAAGTTTCGAATGAGGCAATGAGGCTATTTTCTATTTTATAGTTTTTTACAATGACAATAAGTAAAAGTCAAGGTCAATCTATTTCCATGGCAGGTGTCTATATTTCGAAATCTATGTTCACAAATGGACAATTGTATGTTATAGCCTTTACGGTCAAGAATAAGAGTGGGTTCAAAATTATTTGTCTAAATTCAAAAGGAAAAATATATAAATGTATGCCAAATGTTGTATATAAGAAAGTTTTACGCAATTTATAATTTCGCATATTAATTTATTTTATAAATAAAATTATAATTCTCTATTCAATTTATGATTTTTCATATATACATGTTCTAAAGACTATTTTTTAATTAATAAATTAAAATTAAAATATATAATAAATTTATTTCAACCCCGCGTAAAATGCGGGTCTTACACTAATTGTGTTAATAATTGTAACACTTTTTTGTAACATTCCAAAAATGTTACTCCCTCCCTCCCACGAAAATTTGCACAATTTTTATATATGGATGTCCCATATCAATTTGCACACTCCATAAAATAAAATATCTTCATAACCCCCACCCTCAAAATACACATATTTACCCATATGTCCTTTTTCACATTCAATCTATCTTTTACTTTATTGTATTCATAAAAGTTTACAAAACTACCATTCAAAACATCACTCATTACACATTTTCTTATACATGTATTAAAATGTGTGTCATCCCAAGGGTGCAAATTCCCTTGGGAGGAAGGGAGTACATTTTACTTTAATGTATCACTTTTTTATTTAAATGTAGCACTATTTTCATAATACTTTTAAAATGTAGGGTAACATTTTTCCCCATAGTTGCAACAATTTTAATTATGTAATGTAACTTTTTTTTTTTATCACTTTTAATTTTATAAGGTAGCACTTTTTAAATAATTATGTAACATTTTTTAAAAAACTATACAACACATTAAATCATCACATTTGTTACTTATCACATTGATAAAAAAAAAAGTTAAAAAAGTCTAAAATTCATAATCATTTCAATAGACTAATAGTTAAAATTTCATACATTGTCATAAGCACAAGGTAGTGAAATCTATAAATTACATAGATTGTTGAAACAAATTGATTTAATAAATAGCTTACAAGATCTTGCACTTCGTTTTTCACGTGCTCGTCTTTTAT
Organism: Galeopsis tetrahit; assembly: GCA_963675135.1. Taxonomy (NCBI): domain Eukaryota; kingdom Viridiplantae; phylum Streptophyta; class Magnoliopsida; order Lamiales; family Lamiaceae; genus Galeopsis; species Galeopsis tetrahit. The sequence continues at coordinate 36,217,949 of OY776127.1, forward strand.
TTTATTTTTTTCTTTCTTGATCATATCATGGATAGTTGAAGTTTACGAGATCTTGCACTTCGTTTCCATTCACCTCAACCTGAAAAAATACAAGACTTTGAATATTAACCATTGGGGTAAGTGCGCATCAACAAAGAAAGAAGATGATAAGAATAAATAAGGGTGATGATTCCATACTATATGAAGCAATTTTATTCATGATAATGTTAAATCGCAGAGCTCTCATCAGAGGAAGAAGATGAACTCACAAGTGTATCGATCTAAGAAATTATATTTTCATAATGCAGTGCAAGTCCAGCAGATCCCAACTCTTTATGGTGATTCTTTGTTGACTCGTTTCTATCTTCAACATAATTAATTCAATCATAAAAAAATATTACTCCCTACAATTGTATCTACAATTAATACAGAAAGCATAAATGACTATTGAAGAATAAATTTTAAGATATATAAAAAATAGAAAATAAAAACACAATTTCAACTCATTCATTCCCCCTTCACGTGATTTAAATAATAAACTAAAAAAATGGAGGATTGCAACAAGAAGCTATCAAATCAATAAATTCGGTGTAGTTTATGGGTTGGCCTGATACCGCTTCATATCGTGAAAGACACACCATGAGATTTGAAAGAATTCCGTCTCAGTCCTCCGAACTTGTAGAGAGGGTACGTACACTCCCCCTCACTCGTGGGGGACGGTAACACCTCTTACCCTTTTTTTTTTGGGTGGTTTGCCTGGTTTGCTCTGATACTGTAAAAGAATTTTGTCTCATCTAAAAGTTCAAATTTGTAGAGAGGGTGAGAATTAATTCTCGTATATTAATTCCTATATAAAGTTCAAATTTGTAGAGAGGGTGAGAATTAATTCTCGTATATTAATTCCTAACAAGAATGATAGGAGGTGGAGGGAGAAGTAAGGAAGTTGTCCCAATTCATTGAGAAGACCCCTTTAATGAAGTTAGACTTTCGGTGAAAAAAGGTTTGTAATTATGTCTCCTGACCTGAAGCAAGCCAATTAGATTGTGATTTTTGTTTCCACATGCAACCACACCACTCCTTGTGACAAAAGCTTTTCAAGCTCATTCTCTGTTTCCTTGATTCTAGCTAGCAATATCGGAGACATGTGTTTCATCATTAAGTATAGAGTTAAGTTCATGTGTAGTTTTGGTAATTATCAATTTTAATGAACCTCCCTTATTATGAAAACACTCCTCTAAAAAAATGAAGAAGAAGAAGAAGAAGGAATTTGCTTTATTTTTATAATTTTAAGAAGGTGGGTGTTTTTCGCTAGTGATTTTGGAACCCGAACCCATTTAGTGCTACCGGGGGCCTAACACCGTTTTGCTTGAGTGTGAGCTTGATGGTCCGACCCATAAAAATCTAAATTGGTGCATTCAAATTCAAGGAACAAGTCATACCATTCTTTGTTAACGACAAGCGATCAAGTTTTTCCGAATAAATTCTTAGCATATGAAAGTTGGCCCTATTATAGGGCCTAACACTCCCCCCCCCCCCCCCCTATTAAAACTCTCAATCAACCACACTTTAATACAGACTTAAAATCCTATAAATCTTCATAAAACAAAAGATCGTCAACAATACAATCAATGTCTCCCTTTTAACCTCTTAAGATAAAATGTTACTCCCCCCATCCACCAAATATAGTCACATTGGAGTGGGACACAAGTTTAAAAAAAAAAAAAAGATAGATAAAATAAGGGTATTAATAAAGTAATTGTTTGTGAATAAAGTTGATGATAAATTGAGTAATTAAGTGATGGTTGAAGAATGATAGTTTCCATAAAGTGTATGAGACTACATTTACTGGACAAAGAATATATGGTAAATAAGACTAGATTTAGTGGAGAAAGAATATATGACAAATGAGATTACATTTTAAGAAGTATAGAGTAATATTCACCATGTCATTCCAAAACAAAAGGAGCCCCCCACTAGTACCTTGGGTATCAATAATACAGAAACACAGGAAGGAAAATGCAGCAAAGATTTAAAGCGATGCATTTCACTCTCCTAAAATATCAATCACCTATCCCTTTCAGAAAATAATAATAAAAATAATCTATTAAACATTTACATAATAAATTTAGTATTTCCATGTGTTTTTTGAAAGGTTGAGTAAACATTATTTACATACCTCAGCTAATTATAACCTTCAAAAAACTAGTATTATCTAATTTTTGTTCTAAAAAAACGTTTATTTGAATGCATTTCATTCTCTATACATTTTCTAGTAAATATTCTCCAAACACATTTTTTCACCAAATTCGTATCACAAATTTTTTTAAGAATGATTTTTTACTCGGGTTAGACTCTTATGTAATAGTTACATACTATAATTTATATTTAACTCAAACACTTAATCCATTATAACTCAAATACAAAAGTTTAGTCCACATCTTATACATCCAGATTTCAAATATGAGTAGCTCGAATTTATGAAAATATGAGTGAGTTTATCTACATCAAATTGACCAAGTATTAAAGAATATCTGGACACTTTACAACATGGTTGAATAGCACAACACCTTTTTTGTTGTAAATAGAGTGCAAAGAAATAAATATATTACAATCATTCTGTGGTATGCACTAAGTATAATGATATTTACATGAAACACAGAGGCTTATGCCACTGAGCGTGCTGAAGGTGGAACATAATTAAGCGAATATTGTGTTTGTGGGGCAAAGAACAAGAAAGGTGTACCATGAGCAGTCAACAATGTTGCTGGTTTAGGACGTATTCTTCCCAACGAAATTTACGAGTTCTTGCTTTGCTGCCTCCATTATCGCTCTGAAGTCCACATGCACGTATCGTCCCCTGCAATTCATTCAGTTTTTGCACTTTAAGCTTCGCATACAAGAATTTTTTTTACAACTACAGAAAAGGTAGAAATCTAAAGTGGTGAAGGCCATGTCAAATAAGTATTGGATATGTACATCATAAGTATTTGAACCAAGGAAAAGCTTTTATAAAAAAACTGAAATATATAACGAGAAGTATTAGTTCAGTTTGCAAGTTGAACAGTATTAGTACCTTTTTTTTATATAAAACTAATATTTTTCATCATATTGGTTTGATACTTTTCAATACATGAACTAATACTTTTCGATTGCTTTTTTCTATGATTCGCAATTGGGTGCAGCGAAGTGTTACTCATGAACTAAATCCACTTAATGCCATTGCTCTGTAAAACCTTCTAAACCTCATTCCTAGTGCATGATATTCACACAGATATTGCATTAGTCTAATTTAGCTGCTATTAGAACTTCTCTCTCTCGAAGAATAAGGCCACAGGCAGAAGAATGTGGAAAGATCATTGCTAGATTCTAAAAAATATTTAAAAAGTCCCCCGTCCCTTACTCAATGCTACATCTTCAAAAAAATGTCTATCCCTTACTTAATGCTACATTTCCTAAAAAAGAAATAAAACAATCATCACCCCTTTAACAATCTCTCCCTCAAACATCTCCAAATTACACAAAATGCCATTACTTTCTCCACACTAACCCAACACACTTTCTCCCTTACACTCTCCAGTAAAGTAGAAAAAACCATTCTACCCTCCTCCAAAAGCAACTTTATCACTTTAATACTAATAAATAACTCATACGTTAAACCTCGCATAAACAGTAAATGTTGCATTAAGTGGGGGGCGGAGGTGGTAAAATAAATCTAAGTTGTCTATAATACCAGAAATGAGTTCTTGACCAAGTAGGAGAAGGAAAGGCTGGACTGGAAAGTCCGTGCAATATCCTTGCAATTGCTCTGGGTGTAAACTTTGCTTGTGCATTACCTTGGAGAAAAACCTAATACATCAGCAGATAATGAAAGATTAAAAGCTTAGTTTATAAAGTTTAGCTACAGCAGGAATAACAAGAATGCAAAATTACCTTTATGTCCGCCCGTAAAAATGGACTGCAAAATAAAACACATCAACATTAGTACACTTATCTATTTATTTTAAGAAGCAAGAATTAAGATTATGCTTACTTAAGTTTTATCATGATCAATAACTCTTCGGGAGCTAATGTATACGATGATATATTTAATTAAACTCAACTGATATCATTAAGTAGTTACAAATATATAACTCCATGCAAAAAATTGAACAATTTTAAATTTCCTCGACCTGTTTTGAAGTATCTGAATAGGTACATCTGCATCACCATCACCGTTCCCATTGAAGTACTCCTGAATCTTACTTTGCAAACAGGGGGTATGTTGGTCCTTCTGGCAACCGAGTGCATTGTCACAAACTTTTGCAGCAAAGTATGCAGCATTATACACCGTATCTATTTTACGAACCTATATTGAGGCAATTGCATGTCAACATGAGATTATCAAAATGACAATTTAGAACACAACAGGCATATACTAGTTCGAACTAGAAGGGTGGCATACAAACGAAAAAAAAACCTAATGACATTGATCTCACGATTCTTGAGAACCTTCATCAACATTAACACGGAGAAGCAGACTTGTGATTATTATTTACCAACAAACTGTGCAGGGCAGAAACCAAAAATGACAGGTTCAAACTGAAACATGAGAAATCTCAAAATAATTAGGGAAAAAGTTTTCTATAGTCCTATAAGTTTCCCATTTTTTGTTTCAGACACTTCATTTTCCCAAATTGAATTTCATCCGCTAACTTTCAAAATTCAACTCTCTAGTCTTTTGACCAACTACAGTGGGTGAGTAACCGGTTTTGAGCTAACATGACATTTATTACAAACATTTTATATTTTTTTAATTTAAATTTCTTACTGTTAACTTTCCAAACCAGTAACTAACCCACAGTAACCGGTCAAAGGACTAAAAGGTTAAATTTTAAAACTTAAGAGGACGAAATTCAATATGGGAAAGTGAAGTGTTCTGAAAGCATAACTGAACAAACTTACAGGACTGAAACTTTTTCCCAAATAATTATATACCAAGATTAACTAGTAGGTAATGAACACACATGTTTCCAGTGAAAGTAGCACGAAACATTGACTTTCATGCTGCAAACTTCCGTTATGGTAAACCAGTTAATCAAGTATAACTGAAAGCGAACAACAACAAGAAAAAGAAAACAACCAGTAGCATGAAAAAAAAGGGACAATTACCTTACAAGTTTCAACCTCCCCGAGCCACTTTGTTAACTGAGCTGCCAAAGAACATGTATCCTTTGGGACCTCCACAACTATATAACAAAAGGCTTGATCCTTTAATTCAAATGAAATTTCCCCCTTCAGCTGCTCAAAACAAAAGGAAATCCTATCAATAATAGTATGTTTACAGTAGAAAACTAAAAAACAAAACAAAATAGTAACTTTATAATTATAAAAGATACAAGACATGATTCAATAGTCACAGCAAGTACTCAAGCCAAAAGAAGCAAATAAATTTGTTCACATATCATTTATTCTCAGTATTGCATACGTAATTCAAATCTGTGAAAGATGATTTAAATTTATCAAGAAAAAAATGGAATTATTTCCTCTATTAATTGCTACCAGAATTTGACATAAATTTTGCTTCACTCGTGGCATGCATCACATATCAAGAGATGTGAGCAAGTCTTGAAGCTCTGAGACGTATTTTATAAATATATGGCCTAAATATTCAACATGACTAAGAAAGCAGTGAGTATTGAAATTATGACTTCTACTTCTTTTTAGGAAATCCTGGCCAGATCTTCATTTCCAAGAAAAATATCCCTCCATCCCTCCCCCTCTCTCTCTCTCTTTCTTAACCTCTACTTTTGATTGATATAAACATACAAAACATTTTTCACTGTTTACTATAATCAATATCTTGGATACATAAATAAAATAAGGATCATGGGTGTATGTATTTCTTAATCAGTATCATCAGTATCCTTAATCAGCTGTTAATAACAGAGACTTTAAAGCAATTGGTGTAACATAAAACACACTTTAAAAACAAAGATTCGGGGTTTGACATTTAAAACCGGTTCCAGATTGGGATTTTGAAAACCAATTTAAAAAAATCACCACTACAACACTATAACTACTATCACACTTTCCAATAAAATCAATCATCTCACCATACACTTTAATATATCTAAATCATAATTCACAACATTCAATCATGTCAATCATACTCAACAATAATATAATCACAACTTCATTCACTCTTGCACATTGATTTGACATGTAGTTGAATCTCACCCTACACCTTACTATTTATCAGAATTACAAAATCCACTAAATTTCAAAAATTGGTTTTTGAAAGTTACTTGAAACCCAAAACACACATCACCTTAGGTTATGTTGATTTGGGATTTTCGGATTTGGATTTGGTACTACTTTGAGATTTAAGAATTTGAAGTTTAAAAACCAATATATCCACCCCTATAAACCCTACAAATACCATTTATTTTCTACGCCACACCGTCTCCAATGACTCATTAATGCAAATATGATTTTTTTTTTTAATTCTCACTCTTATTTTATTTATCACTTTCCACACCTTTTATTCTCACTTTTGCATGCAATAAAACACACTAAATATTACACAATCATTCAATCATTACAATAAAAAATAATACGGAGTAAAAAATAACACACTCTTACACATTGATTTGACATAAAGTGAAATCATACCCTATTTAATCCTCAAAACAAAATCACACCATTATTATTTATCGAGATTTGAACTCTAAATCCCAAATCAAACATACCTTTAGACTCTGTAAGTGATTTGACAGCTCTAGAGCTTGAACTTTGATGCTATTCGCAACAGATGGAATGTTAAACACATACTGCCCCCCTTTCATTTCAGACCTGTTTGTTTTACAAGGCAAGTGTAAGTAAGTGAAAAGACCTGAGTATATAATTACTTGTAAGTTTGAGTCAGTAAATAGTACTTACTTCTTTAAGATTGCAGCAATCATAAAATCTTTAGCTGCAAGAATTGGTGGTTGGGTCTGCAGTATGAAAATATATCAAGACTCGGGCAGGAGAAAACTTGATTTAAAAACAAAAGATCAGAAGAGTCTAATTGTATTAATGTACATGATTGCTAGCTAATACAATATACAAGGGCATCTAACATTTGATATAATTGTATATGATAATTTTTTACAAAAAAGCTAAGCTATCCACCTGATGGAAATTCAGAGTGCAAGTTACGTTTATCTGAGGAAGCAATTTTATATACCGCACTACACCCAACTCCAACTGTGTCAGCATGGTTAGAATCACCTGCATGACAAGAAAAATTGATGACCAACCATTAAATGATTAAGCTCAATATTAGTAAATTGACTTTTAACAGACCATTTGCATTCGATACATTGGCATATTCAGGGGTTAGTATTTTCAAAACTTATCACACTTGTGAAAGTAAGCGAGCACATTAGAGAAATAAATAGGTACCCAAAATCTGGAAAAAGTGGCTTCAAGTTCAATATGCAAGGGTTTAGTCAAGGATTTCAGTGGAAAATTCTGATTTCTTAAAAAAAAAAGGCATGCACAACATGAAGAAAGAGCAGCTGAGAGAAGGACCTCTTCTTTCATGTCAAATTTACGAGATGCTGATTCTTTGGCTATTGAATGGATTTCTTCCTTTGAAATTTTGTCACTTGTAAATATTTGACAAAGCAGCTTGTTGACATTATATTCATCCACACCATCACTGAATAACAGAATATATGTTAGCAAGCTCCAGATATTAAACTATAAAAAAGGGAGAACTGACCTCATATGCTCTAGTCAATTACCTATGAATCAAACTACGAAGCTTAATATATGTTGCATCATCAAAAAGAAGATGGCAATAAGACAAGCTACCATCACGTCCAGCACGGCCGATTTCCTGAATGGATTATGTGGCTTTTAGCAGCTTGACATAAACTCATCTTTTAACTGAACTACTTGGGAAGGCAATTTATGTTTAGAAGCTAATTGCAATAAGTGTAAACATTTTACCTGAACATACTCTTCCAAGCTTTCTGGTAAGCTATAATGAATTACCTGAGATGAGCAATAGGATGTTTTGCAGAAATTGTTACAAATGTGGATATCAATTGAGAAAAAACCAAAGGCATGCATGATGTATCTAAAGGACCCTAAAGTATTCACATTTATTTTGAAAGGTCCTCAAAGTTTTTTTTGTTTTTTTTAAAGCTTTAAAGTATTAAAATTTGATTTCACGAGGTTCTTTTAAGACATTTCGTCAAAGCTCCTTTTCTTAGTTTGTAAGTCAATTATAAAGAGAAGCTTCCACTGAACGAATAAGGTCATATTATTAATACACCCGTGTGTAAAAGGTCAATTTAATAAAAGAAGCTTCCACTAAACAAATAAGGTCATATTATAAAGAGAATGAAACAAAAACAGCATACAAAGGACAAGAAAGGACTTTAAAATGGGCGAGGAGGGCCTTGTTAAAAAACCTTCACCCAGAAAACCCAGTGAGAAAAACCAACTTAGAGAAAAAAGAAAACCCACCTTAACAGGTGCCAAACTAAAAGAAGCTTCCACGGAATGTTAAAAAATGACCTCATTAAATCATATTTCAATATTTTAGGGACCTTTAGATGCATTATGCAAAATCAAATGCATCCCTAAAAACTTATCTATATCAATGTGAATGCCAATACAAATTGGTGCAGCAAATCTTACAATCAAATCAGTTATCAATACACAATGGATGATTATTTTTTAATCTAGTATATAACTCAATATTGTTCCCTGGACTATTTTACGAGTAGTTCATTAAGTCTAAGGCATTAAATGTGATAGGTTGGTGTTGATCAAAATATTGAGCATGTATTTGTAGAACATAGGCCTTTGAAATTTGAATACTGCAACATATATTAAAAAAATATATAAAACAAGATTTATTCACTACAATCATGACTTATAGGTAATTAATTTGTAGAAAACGAATGGAAACATTCTCTTACAGCTCCAACATCACTTTTATCAAGTCCCATGCCAAATGCCACAGTTGCAACAACCTTCCAGAAACATAAAATTCGTATTAATAAACCAAAATAGTTAAAATACCTTAACATTTAAAAAATAAACACATTGGGCACCAAACTACTATGAAGATAATCAAATTAACTTCTTACCACTCTAATCTTGTTTTTACAAAACAATTCCTGTACACGGTTTCTATCTTTTGCAGGAATGCCACTATGGTAACTCTGAGAAAAGAAAGAAAAAATCAATAAAACACAAAAGTAGAGAACAGTACCCATATAGAAAGCAGGTATGTTTCAACAAAATGAAGCATACAAGTGCAACACTAACCTTTGCAGAGATATTGTTATCACACATATACTTGCTTATCATGTCAGTTTCAGACTACAAACCAAAATTGAAGAGAACCAAGTTAATTGAAATTCAATATGTATCTTAATAATAATAATAATAATCTCTTATGAATTTAACTAAGTCTTCGATTTAAGAATTGGAAACTGTAGAGCTATTGCTATATACATTTTATGGTGGGATGTGCATACCTGGAATTTACAGTAAACAATGATGCTTTTGATATTCAAAAATCGAGAAGATTTAAGAAGTGCCATCAAATCTTTCATTCTGCAAAATTGTGGAATTATGGAGGTATTTTAGATCCATAGATAACATGGCACCACCAGAATTAGGGAGTGTTTGGTTCAAATTCTTCAATCGGAATTGTAATGATGGTTAAACATTTAATGGTTTGCTCTAATCTAAGGAATACGTGGGGAAACAAAAAGATTGCTGGTTGAGGAATAGTGAAATGATTGAGGAAAAATCTTATAGGAGAGGAGGTAGTTAATCAAAATGGGGTAAAGATTAACTAATTTTGAGTCTCATTACCTCATATGAAGGTGAATTGATCATATTTTATTCTCAAATTCTCATTAAGCAACACAATTGCCCTATGCTCATCCTCATTCTCATTCCCATTGAAGAATATTGAACCAAGCGCTCCCTTAGATGATTGAAAAACCTTGATAATGTGCACACACACGCACCTATTCCCACTAATCGAAATGGACAGATGCAGATTATCCCTCAACTTGGTTGACAATATAAGATTTGAGGGAGGAATCTCTAAAGCATGCATCACATCACACAAGGTTTTGTTTGTTGCAGTTGCAGTCATAGCAAGAATGCTTCCTGCATTAAGGTTACCACGCAGCAATGAGGCTCTAAGCCTCATATACGAAGGTCGAAAATTGTGTGACCTGCCAAATATTTCAAAAATTCTAGCAACAATTTTATGGAGAATAACAAGTCTGGAAAGCACAGAAAAAAACATCAACGAGCACTCACCACTCTGAAACACAGTGTGCTTCATCAATAACCACAGAAGATAACTCCGAACGGCCAGAAAAGATGGAAATAAATTCTGCATTCAGAAATCTTTCAGGCGAGACAAAAAGGACCTGTAACAAATTACAAAGCAGTACAAAATATCAACTCTTCAGAAGATCGTTCAAGGATTTTGGCAAAAATAAAGTTCCATCAAAGATCTGCCTACACAAATTATTCAAACTCTAATGTCATGCCCAAAAAGTCTAGTGATCTTGGGGGTGATGAAAATCCTTCAAACTTAAAAATCATGAGGGTTTTTTCCCCAAATCTCTTGTTATTTTTGGGGCACAAAATTTTGTTTATTCAATGACTAGAATTATAAACCATATAGCCCAGAGGATGCCTCTGCTACATACCTTAATGGCCCCTTCTTGAAGCAACCGAAGTGTTTCGGAAGCCTCTTCTATAGTCTAACCAACAGGGAAATACACAAAGTTAGTAAAAAAGCAATTCAGAGTTGATACAAAAAATGCAAACCACAAACTTAAATCACCAGGAGAAAATCAACCTGATTGCTAGATAAAAGACCGCCCTGAATGACAGGAGGCAGCTGCTTGAGCTGATCAATCATCAAAGCTATTAAAGGGCTAACCACTAGTGTGATCCCTGGTAGCACCAATGCAGGCAACTGATAACATAAAGACTTCCCAGCCCCAGTAGGCAACACCAGCATTGTAGATTTCCCTGAAAGCACCATCTTTATAGCCTCTAACTGCCCATCTCTAAATGATTCATAACCATGTGTAAGCTTCAATAACTTCACCAAATTCTCATCTGATGCCTCGTTTCTCACCCTCATCACAGCCTCTTCAATCAATTCAGAATTAGGGTTCAATTTTTTCTTGGGTTTTCCAATTTCAACACACAGACTTTCTTCATTAGAAACAGTAGTTTCTTCTCCTCCGGTACCTGTTTCAGTTCTCTTACTTTTTTTGAAATATTTCCAACGCTTATTGGATGAATTGAAGCCTGTACTTCTATTCTTAAACTTAAACTTTTTCCTCCCGTAGCCATTGATATTAAGCTTCACGAAATTCCCTTCGTTAACAAATTTAGCCTTTTTACTAACGAGTGCATCAGAACTACTACCTCCAATCAAACCGAGGTTTTTTCTCATATTTTTCAAAATAGCCTCTTCACCAACAACCTCATTTTTTACAGAATCTCCCACACCAGCTTCAACGGGAGTCTCCCTTTTCACCTCAGCTGAATTATCCGGCTCAAAGTTGAGATTTCTACCTTGAGACCTCCAGAAAGAAGACGCAAACTTCGACGTGCAGTGGCCTCTAGGAAGAAGAAGGCCATCTGGGGCACTTTGGGGATTTGCTGCATTCTTGATTTGGAAAGGCAAATTGGAGAGGATTGAAGAGGTGTCTAGAGGTGTGGACTCAACTAGGTCTGGATTCGGAATCGGAAGTGGAATTAGGTTTTGTTTAGGTTTAGGTTTTTTCTTGCAGATTTTGGGAAGCAAAATGTTTCTGGAAGTGGCTGAGGTGGAGAATGAGGTTTTTGCTCTTAATTTGGTGGAGGAGAGAGGGATGGAGCGCCGCCCCACCGAAGGCTGATGGACGGCGGCGGGTGACGGAGAATTAGGTGGCGTGGCGGAGATGTGAGACCCGTCGGAGTCTGAATCGAACTCCATGGGCAATAGCTGCGTGTTCTCTGGAGTTGTGTAGATGATTTTCCCGCCAGTTTCTAAAGGCGGTTTTATTATTTTAATTAAGGCATTTTTTGATTTGATTTGATTTGATTTAATTTAATTTGAATTTCAAATCTAACCAACGAACTTTGGGTTTTTTTTTTTTTATTAGTAAAAAGTATTTTCTAAAAATTTCTAAAAATGCGTACTGAAATAAAAGTACTAAAATTAGTAAAGTTGATCATGTTTAGCAGATGAGCGTTTCTTACGCGGCTTACGACATCCCTTGTCTTTGCACGTGTTACCCCAACTTTCTTTCACCACCGGACCCACAGTAAGTTTTTTGGGGGCAATAGGGGTGTAAATGAGTCGAGTATTTATAAATTCAAACACGAACTCGATAGATACTCAAATAGCTCGAAATTCGACTAACTTCGAGTTGAGCACGAGTAGATTGTGAGTTGGCTCGACTCACTTACACTCCTAGAAACAATGGAATGTTCTCTTTAGCTAAACTAGTATTTCACCCGTGCGATGCACGATCGAGTTAGAAATTTATTAATGTATAATTAATATTATGCTACAATTCAATGAGTAAATTTGAGATTCACACACAAATTTTTTTTTTTAATTAGGTAATATTTGTTTTATGGAGTATAATCTAGATGAAAAGTGCATGTAAACAAAACTAAATAAAAGTAACACGAATAAAAATTACAGATTTTGAAATACTTCTTTGTATACAACATTTTTTGTTGACCTATTATTCTCACCATCTTGGTCACAAATTAAAATTTTAAGCCCTTTTCGATTGGTCACTCGTGAAATTGCAACATATAATTGACCGTGACTAAAGACAGGTTTCTTCCTTCCAATTTTTTTTTTCGAATTTCTCTACCTTCCAATTTTTTTTTTTCGAATTTTTGTTTTATTTCGAAAATTGTTGCCAAATGGTTGTATTTTTTGGATTTTGTTTCGAGATTTAGGAAATATTTCAATTTTTTGGTCGAAAAAAATGGTGAATGATGATTTCGTGTGGTGGTGGTGGTTAGTGGTTACGGTGGCCGGAAATATTTCAATTTTTTGGTCGAAAAAAATGGTGAATGATGATTTTAATTTGTTTTAATTTTAGTAAAGGGTAGAACTGACATTTTATGTGCAACTAATTTGTAAATAAAGTATCGGTGGGTGTACTCAACAAAGTTGTGTGTGCGTATAACCATGGCCTTTTTTAAAACATAGAAATTTCTAAGGGGAGGAGGCCCATATAATTTTAATATAGTTAAGCGACCCATTTTATTTTAATTCTAACCTAGAAAACCCTAATATAAATAATGAAAAGGGTCTGCAAATTAAATTCACAGATGCTATCCCAATCTGACTCCTCCTCGAAATATTATTTGTCACTCAGAGTCTCAAACTCACAAAATTGTCTTTCATGATGGCATTGCTAAAAATCACCGCCTCTCTCACTCTCTCATCCGTCGATCGCCATCACACTCTCTTCCACCACCAACCACCGACTCTCTCGATGTACAACGGCTGAGCCCCACGCAGCCAGGCGGTCGGGATCCCCCACGACTTGACGGGCACATGCAATTGATCCCTGCGCACAGGCGGCCGATCCCCACGCACATGCAACTGATCCCCTCGTTTAGGCGGCCGATCCACACAGACTGGCGGTCGATTTTCTACGGTATATATATTTTTTCTAGTATTAAATGATTGTTAGCATCTACCAATTCCTAATATAAATTGATGTGTTTGGTTGCTTTTGAGATAAAAGAGAAAAAAAATGAGAGTATTTCGTTGAGTTATAGAAGACTTTTAATCTAATTTGGTACTCGACACTATTCTGCTTGAATCGTCTCTTTTACACCCCTAAATTTCTACTCAAACATTTTGTAGATACACATTTTTTATGGAGTTAATCTTATAATGCTGTGAAGAAGAAGTAGAAGTCCGTCAATGCATGCATCCGATCCTCGTGTTCAGGCTACTGATCCACACGGACTGGCAGACGCGGACTTGCGGCCACGGACTGGGCTGATCTTCCACGGTATTAATTTTTTGTTGTTGTTTTACTGTATTAAATGATTGTTGTGGCATCTACCATTTCCTAATATAAATTGATGTGTTTGGTCTCTTTTGAGATAAAAGAGAAAAAATTGAGAGTATTTTGTTGAGTTAGATTCAACCTCAAAAAAATTGAGCTCTATAGACTTTTAATCTGATATGGTACTCGACACTGTTTTGCTCGAACCTACTCATTTACACCCCTAATTCTACTCAAACATTTTGTAGGGTTAGTGCTGCTACAGTGCGGGATCTCAAGATGTACAACATAGATGGGGAGCAAAATAGAGCATATTTACTTTCTTCTCTCAGCCACTTGAATGGATTAAGGTAAGAGTAAAATTCTATACAATAACTTAATCCTTTAAAACATTATTCTACTTAAGCTAGTAGCCTATAATCTAAAATCTAGGAAAAGTATGCTTATATCTGAAATCTAAAATCTAGAAAAGGTATGCTTATATCTGAAATTTACTGTAGTTTTTTTTGGAATTACGGTCATATTTTCTTTAATTCATGATTTAGTCTTTTTTTTTTTTCATTTAAGAATATAATAGTAAGTTATATTTTGATATTTCAAATGATGGATGACTTGAAGTATGTCATGCTAAGAAATAACAAAATAAAAAAAGTTGTGTGCTCATTAAACTTGAAAAATGACAATTATGGAAGAAGAATTACAAAACACATACCAGTTTGAGTTTCATCATTTCTTGTGCGTTTTCCGTTAAGTATTGTAGACCCCGTAAGCTTCCTCATTTGTTGGTTGATGATGCATACATGTATCAATTTGTCAACTAAAGTGAAAAAAGGTGCATTAGGATAGTGAGCAATATTATACTTTTATAATATTTCATCAAGTTATTTAAGATTCATATAAAATAATGAAATGCTACTGCAAAAACTCTTATGCAGATTGATTTGTTTGAAAAAAAATTAACCATGTACATACCTGGATGTGTTGAGCCACTGCTATTGTGTAATGTCTGACCTTGAGATTGGTTAAAACTGTGACCTTCTGTTTGAATATTCTGAACTTTCTTAGATAGATGGAGATGGTAATGGAATACAAAGTGGTATTGTTGTGACTGTGGTGAAAGTATTATGTGTTTGTGGTTAATGGTATTTATGGGGGGAAATATTAGAATTTGATAGGTTATGATTGACAGCACTGCAGGAAAAATATTAAACAAATAAACTTGGTGAATTTGAAAGGTCATATTTATTTTTTGAATAAGGAGTACTCCAATATATTTTTCTTTCTTAATATAATTATTTTATTTGAAAATGATCACATTAAGGATGCTGACCAGAGTAATGATGAATGTATGCTGTAAAGTTTTTTAATTTAAAATATATTTTTAAAGATACATATAAAAATTGGGTATAACATGTATTGATATATGCTGTAAAGCATTAAAAATAATGATGTTTTTTTTTTAAAGGCATAACTTTACATATATGTATCTTCTACTTATTCATTTATTGATATTATTATTTGAAAGTGCGTATATGATTAAATTATTATTTTTGAACATAATTTTATAGAATATATATTACAAAATTTATCTATATAATCATTTGAATTTTAGTCTTATTTTGATTATATATATAATTATTTAATTTTTAATAATATTAATATATGTAAGGTAGAAGTTATTTACTTAAGGAAACACTTGACTTTAATTTAATAAGAGACTTCTAGTAGGCAAAAATTACAATAAAACCTTTTGAGGGCACAGTTGTAGATCATTATGTCAAAAACAATTCTGAACACCCTCATCAAAAAACAAAAACCAAACATCCATAATTAAAAAGAACTTCGAAAAATGTGGTTCTTCATTTCTCTAAGCATCCTCTTGCTTTATGAGCAATTTCTTTTTGTCTGATGTAGTAGAAGAGAATTCATCCATCAACTTTCATTTGAGTCCTGAATCTTCCATTCCCTCAATGTGCAACTTTGAAATGTGGGTAGATTCCTAAAACAGTTAGATTGAATTTATTCAACATAATAATTGAAAAATAATTTAGTAATTTTGCTAGTGTAAAATCACTTACATGACTTTCACAACATCTATCATGGAGTTTTGACATAAGAGATTTGTCTTCAGTTAACTTCATAACACTGTAGGCTCCATTGTATTCTTCGATTTGGTCTTCCTTAACTTGTATCTTGAAAAACATTTCTTTATCCAGCGAATTTGTGAAAACATCTGAAATTTGTATGTTATTTTCAGCTTCATATTCTTCTAGAAGTTGTGTCACTGTCTTTCCAATCAATTGAATACATTGTTCATCCCATAATAGAAGTAAAGTGTTGTCAGTGTGATCTTGAACCCGAACTTATATCTTGTACCTAATTTTCACATTACATGGATAGTATATATTATATTGTTTGCATTATTTAATAAAATATTATGCATATAGATATATTAAAATATCAGACCTTGAAATTCCACTAGAATCAATTTTGTTACAGCTGGAACATAGGAATCCATGTTTGGCCTTTTGTACTTTGCGTTTGCATTTTTGACATGCTAAATACCACCAATCTCCAAATGTTTCAATAGATACCATACTTGCCAACACCCAAAATGTACCAACCTAGAGCCACCACCGTAATTATTTTTTAAAACCAATTATATATGTTAATAAAATTATCGAATATTTTAGTAATGAATTTTTTAAAAAACAAACCTCCTTGTTTTCCTTAATCTGTTGGATTGTTCGTATTTGAACAACAATGTTGGGTATGCTGTCAGATTCTTTACTTGAAGAAGATATAGGAGTTGAACTTGGAACATAATGGTCATCCTTGAATCTGCATTTCAAATTTATAAAATTTGTAAGATATTCAAGTTGTAGAATTTATAAAATATGAAATATACCTCATTTTGTATGCCTCAACTTCACTGCGTTCAGCATTAAAAATCAGTTTTGTAGCATGGAGAGTTGAAGTTATAGTCACTGCATCTTTTTTATTATAACAACAAATTAGTAGATATATTGAAATAATTAGATATATAACTACTATTATTTTGCAAATAAGTTACTTACCTCGATAATACTTTCCCCTACAAAATTGTACAATAAGAATTGTGGGATCTGGTCCAACATTTCTTATATGTTCCATCATTTGGTCTACGTAACCCCCCCAAAGAGTACATTTCATCTGATGCTTTCTAGTATACAAATACAAAATTTAAGTCTAAATAAATGTAAAATAAAAAACTATAAACTTTGAGAGAGCTTATTTTGAAATACTTACTCCAAGTCTTCTAATATTATTTCCATTAGAACTCCTTCCCTTTTACTTTCACTGTAGTTCACCAATCGAGGTTCTTCAATCTTGACTATTCGTCCGATAACATCTGCAATTAGAGGAAAGAAACCATGTTCAGATTTGTTATGTAAGGTATTGCATTAATAAACATATAATATAATGCTTAAAATAATTATAGTAAATTAGTTTACCAATCATTTGAGTATCATTTAGCTTTTCAACAACGGATAGTTCTGAAAATGGGTGAAAATCATAAAGTAATGTGGGAAATTCTTCATCAAAAAGCTCTACAACTTTGGTATCATTAATGAAAATGATTTGTTTATAATTTTTTGTTGTTTTAAATTTGTTCTTGTTGACTGTCACCACAAAGTTTTTAACTGCAAATAGCCTTCCTTCTACCAACATTGATTCAAATCTGCTTATGTATGTTTGGTTAATTGTAGCGTGCACTCTTGTACCCTGAAATACACAAACAATACATTAATGTCTAAATGTGATAATTTGGAAGTTATTTTTATATGATAATGTGTTAATTAATTGTTGAAGCTGATTTGCATACCTCTGTGTCATGGAATATACATTCCAAATTCTGATAATTTTTGCTTCCTAATGCAGGTGCGCGGTATGCTCGGATCAACCGTATCTTAAGAGCCCATTGTGTTTTAGAAGAGTCGATATCCTTGATTAATCGAAAGAGGGGGGCCATCTACCATAGAAGTTGAAAATGAATAACATTAAAGGTAAAATAAAGAAAAGAAAAGGTAATATAAAGAATAAATTGCAGTATATTTCTCAGAAACTACCATTGCAGATAAATTTTTTGTTTCAAGTGAATTTATCATTGATGAAGGTGCTTTTATAATGGTGTCAAAATGTTCCAGAATATTCTGAAAGAATACTATTTTCATATTTGTAATTGGAATGTGAAGAGTCATTTGTAATTGGAATGTGAAGAGCCATATTTGTAATGGAATGTGAAGAGGCTATGTAATTATTTTTTTCAGATATGTTTTAATCTGAATGGTATTTGATATATTTAGTGTTAGCATGGATGCAATCAATAAATGACTACTTTTTATATGAATTTATATTGTTTTGATATTTTTGGTAGTGTGCACTGAAAAGTTTTTTTATCTTGTATGAATATTTTGTGTTTTTAGGTTTACTTATAGAAGATTACAGGTTCAGATGAATTTATTTAAAGAAATATATTTTGACTGAAAATTAATTTCATTTTTGAAATATGTGAAAGAGGCCGAAGTAGTGAGTAAATTGATTTTATTTTTGTAATTGAAATGTGAAGAGAGAGTTATATTGTATGCTTGCATATATTAAAAAAAATGTTGTAGGGTACCTCGGTTTATGTGTGCAGCCAGTCTTAGTTCTGGGGCTACCTCGGTTTGTGTGGGCAGAGCATGCTCATAATATATATTTTTTAAATGAAACCAACACAACTGGTTAAAGGCTTAAAAATGTAAAAAAAAAAAAATTCTGAAATAGTAGAATGGAAAGGGCGGGAAAATGCTAAGAATTGGCTATTGTGTTATTATATATATATAGATACTAAAGATTAACTATTATTGAGGAAGACAAGTTGTCAAGGTTAGCTAGGTTGCTCGTGATCGTTTGTGGTTTGTTTAGTCGTGATTGTCAATTACTCGAGTATTGAAGGGGTTGTGGCCTTACATAATGCCCTTTTAATATAAACATTAGTGGATAAAGAAAGAAGAAGCTACCTCTTGATAACATATAACCTCCCATCGAGTCTTCCCGAATTCCTAAAGCTAAGTTGGTGTAGAGAAAACACTTTATTCCGACTCTAAAAGTTGATTAACTAGCTTTTTATGTGTATTATCTTACATGTTATCGGAAAGTGCAACAAATGATTCAAAATCGATACATTATTAGAGACCACAATCAACATCATACCAAGGTTGTCCACATGCAGTAGATCATCGAGCTCCTGCAAACAATGGTACGTGGACGAAACATTCAACTTTCTCTTATGTTGTTTGGTGTCGTCCCTAGTGGAATTCACTACATCCTTTCGGTTCCTCAGTTTACTTCTTAACTTACTTCTACCTCTCTTTCTGGTGTCCCTATTCAAATGACCTCTCTTGGAGTTGCAATTCACCTGAGAATGGTCAACAATATTGTTAGAAATTTTGTATTAGTTTTGATGATTAAACTAAATCATATTGTAATAGGTAGGGGTGAGCATTATTCGGTTTTTAACCGAAAATCGGACCGAACCGAACCGAAATATTAATTCGGTTCGGTTACCAAATATTTCGGTTTTCGATTGGTGTTTTTAAAAAATTCGGTATTCGGTTATAACCGAAATAAAATCGGTTAACCGAAACCGATCGAATAAGGGCCCATATATAAATTGACCTAAACCCTAATTAATTACTTTCTGTCATTCTCCTTCCCATTCGGCCACTCCAGCCCCCAAATGCCAAATCCCCCATATTTTCAATTCCTCTCCACCAAGCTCACCTCCGCCGCTGAACGTCGGTGACCGCCGCTGACCCCAAGCACACCTCTGCCCCTCCTCTCCGTCTTCTCCAGTCCCTACGGCCACGAGTCCACGACACCTGCGAGGCGACCAGTCCCCACCCCACAGCGCCTGCGACCGCGACCCCACGACGCCGGCGACCAGCAACCAGTTCCCATTCGTAAGTATAGATGGACAAATTAAACGAATGGACTTATGGTATTTGGACATTAATTGTGTTGATATTATGTTTATTTTCTCAATTTAAGTATTTTAATTTTTTGATTCAAGTAGAGTGGATGGACAACAGTAATTTTCACAGTTTGCAAAAATTTCAACAGTGTATTTTTTTTCCAGATTTTTCGGTTAATATTTGGATTTTCGGTTATAGCCGAAACCGAACCGAATAATTCGGTTTGGTTAATTTCAGTTTTGTGTAGGATCGGTCCGGTTTCGGTTAATTTTAATACAATTTCGGTTTTGGTTCGGTTACACTAATTCGGTTCGGTTACCGAACCGACCGATGCACACCCCTAGTAATAGGAATTTAACTAACTTTGTATAGAATTATATATAAGACTTAGTCTTAGACAAACAGTTGAAGAACTCAACTAATCAGATGAGTAAATCATCTGAAACTGGAAAAAGTGCATATACTCATAATGAATATCAATAAAGATCAACTTAGCTGACAGAAGACGTGAAGACAAAAGACTTGGGTTATGAATACTTATAATATGTGTGTTTCTATTGAGTCCTTGAGTAAGGGATAGTTTTACTTTATGTTAAATCAAGTGTAAGATTGAATGAAATTGTATTATTATATTATTGTTCTGGAGTGTGATTATACAAATTTAACTTTATGTCAAATCAATAAGTTTGATAAGAGTGATTTTGAGTGATTTTTAAATCTCGAAGTAAAACCGGCGTAGGATTTCAAAATTCAAAACGTAAGTCTTAAAATCTAAAGTAAACTTAGGTTGTGTTTGAATTGAGGGATTTGATTTGAGGAGGTATTTCAAATGAAAGGTTTTGAAAATTGATGGATTTCAAATGACATGGTTTTAGTGAGTATTTAAAATCCTCTCAATTTTAACTAAAAAAATATGCCTAGGATTTTAAATCCATTCATTTACCTTTTAATCCAAACAAGAGGAGTGGATTTGAATGGTGAATTTGAAATCCATAGATCACATCCCTCCATCTAAACGGAGCCTTGGGAATTTTGCTTGTATGTCATTGTAATATTGACTAGTATATTGTACTAACTTGCAATTGATTTTTTTAACGAAAACCAATTAACAATAGTTTCTTGTTTTATTAAATTGCCATAGGTATTTTTATTATTTCAAGAGCTCCGACGATCTGAACATATGTTTTATATGCTCGATACAAGAATGCTATGAATTTTATGCAAAAAAATATTTTTATAGAATTTAAGGTGGAAAAGCAACCAATTCTCAAGTGTCATGTCTATCCAAACCATGTGCTTGCTACTATTTATAGACATGTCCATCAACTGGGGAGCCTCCAAGCTATTTATGGCAGTAATGACAACCTAACTTGGAACGTCCATGAATCTAGACACTTAGACGTCTATGTTTGTTATAGTTCAAATCTCTGGGCTGAACTAACTTTGTTGGGTCAACTCAATTCTGAATTGAACTTCTATCTATTGGATCAAACTAACCATAAATGGGTCAAACTCATTTTTCGTGCTCTAAAAAGATAGTGGACTCCCATATTGTGAGGTGTCCCAAAGTATTGTTATAACGAAAAACTGGAGCTTATGAGAGCTTCTCGATTGTTGAGTTGTTAAGGGATAATCAAAATTACGATGTATTATTACAATAATTATGCTTACCTCGAAATTGTCCAATCATGCCAAAAAGATCAATTCTAGAAAATACTTCAATGACTTTTGTTCATTTTCAGTGCTAGTAGCCCAGGATCGATAGTCAAGCAAGTCAATCACCCATTCCCCTTTGTATTTATATGTCTTGGTTGTCTACTCTTCAGTTGAGACTTGAGAGAGAGGGTCTTTCAAACGATCAGGAACAAAATGTTTCATCTAAAATTTTCAAGGTAAGTAATGAGAAAAGACCACACAACGTGAAATTGAAAGTTGAATAGAAGATTTTCATATAGAGAAAAAGATCCCTGGAAAGAAAATGATCCCTAAGAAAACCACTTTGAAACTGATCCAAGAAGAAAAAGGTTCCATTTTTTTTACGCTAGATATGAATTTTTTTTCTAGAATATCATTTGTTGTTGCTTAAGGCTTATTGGTAGTTTTTTTAGGTTGGCAAAGATAAAAGTTTTCAAGTTGAATCATTTTCCTCCTCTCTTTTTTCAAATTTGATTGATCCATTCGCCCTAAATGTCTATTGACCCCGCACATCTTTCAAATGCTTTGGATGATATGTGGACTACGAAGGAAATGACAAAGGTGCACCTGATTAACTTATTGAGGATATCAGGTTGAAGTCCCTTCGAAAAAAAGCTTCACTAGATAGGTGAGAGCAATTGAGAGGGGACCGTAGATAACTTCTTATCTTTGACACGTACATGAGATTGTTCATCGTTTTCTCAACTCAATCCCCACATATCCATAGTTGATTACTTCACCAAAACATGATACAATAATTTTTAAAAACTTATGCAATAATTTTTTAATAAATAATAATTTTCTTAATTGAGGACACTACAAAAGCGATTTGGAAATTTCATTTGAACAATGATTCATGCAAATTATGTAGTATTCTATTATGCCGTTTACTAAACATGACTCGTGATATGATGATTTTTTTTAAATAAAAAAATGTGAAATATCATTTAAAATAGAAGACCTCACACCAGATACTAAAGTATTGAATTAAAAAAATGCAACAAATAAAATACAATTAATTAGAATAACATTTATTTTGGCTTATTTATTCGAAAATAAAAGCGTTTACAACATGGAGGTGGTCAACACTTATAAGTACAACGGCAATAATGAGGAAAATCGTCGGTGAGACACTCATTATTTGCATAATTCTTTCCATATTTTTGAAGACACTCGTTCAGACATTTATAATCTGGACCCTCCAGAAAACACGGACTTGTAAATGTCTTCGTACAAAAGCTGCTTCCCATCTCAACTGCATTTATTCGATAACCAAAAGTACGTTAATTCATGATTTTAAGAAAAAATAGACAAAGTAAAGGTAATATGGAGGAGTTGTTGTGCATAAAAATAAAGTGATTGTTTACATAAAAGGAAATGAACATACTTTTGATGGACAAACATATCAGGAAAGTGCGCATACTTTTGATGCAGTATAATTTTTGTAGAAAAATTTCAAAGAAAAACTTGAACATCTTATTTTAAACTTGTTATGTTTATTCCAGAGTTAATAAAGTACTTATTTGACACATATTTTTATAGATATTACTCCAGTTCTTTATGCATAAAGTCAGTGACGGAGCCAGAAAATTTCGGTAGGGGGGCCCGATTACCATTACTTTAAAAATAAAATAATATGTACTTATTATACTCATCAAAATTTTACATGATAAAATTGTTAATACATTTCATTAAATTAAATTAAATTGAACAAGCTAACTTTCCTTTTGTTTTGAAGTTTTGATAGTTCGATTCAAAATTAAGCGAAACAATTTAAAAATTGCTAAAATATTAAATTCAAAAAACATTTTATTAAATGTCTTTTAATTAATACATTTTATTCAAAAAAATTAAAAACGTTTTGACTTAAAGTTTTGATAGTCCGATTCAAAATTAAACATTTTATTCAAAAAACAAGCTAACTTTCATCTTTGGTTGTAAATGTCTTTTAATTAATACATTAATGTGTTTCATTACTCTATTATTTGAACTGTTTGATCGACACAATTTTTAAGAAAAGTGGATTTAGTGATTGGTGAATAAAGTATGAATATTTTGGGTGATTTGGTGGGGGGTAAAATAAAATGTATGCAAAAATGAGTGACAATTTTGAAAATAACATGATGTTGAGAGGATATTAATTTTGTTGAGCGTTTTCATATTAAGAATGTGCAAATAATCTTTTAACGTTCCAATAAAAAAAGTATGTAAATAATTACGGGACAAAAGAAGTATATATATAAAAAAAAGTAGTAGATATATTCGAGGGTATTATGTGGTATTGTGAAATTTGATTGTGTAAGAAGAAAGTGAATGAAAAATTGATTAAATAAGTGATGATGAAAAGGTTAAAGATAAAAATAATATTTTTAATTTGGGACATACATTTTAAGTTTGAACAGATTAAAAAAGAAATTAGACTTATTAAGTTTGGACAGAGGGAATATATGATACTTAAGTTACTCATTTTGTCATTTTTAATGTTCTTTGTTAAATTACTCATTTTTATTTTTATCAACAATTCACTATCTCTATCTACATTTTCTTTCCTATCTCTTTCTATTTTTTTAATATCTCTCTATCTCAATACTTTATTATACATTAAATATTATATTTTTTAAAAATCTATATAAACAATATAAACAGTGTATATGAGTAACTTAGATATAATTTATCTAACACATGACATTGTATTAAATGTAATTTAATGCACCATGAAGAATTTCCACAGATCTATATAACTTCAAAGCAAAATATGAACATAAATTCAATTTTTGCTTTTTTAGTTTTAATGTCTCCCAAAAAAAATTAATAAATATATTTGCAAGTGTATGTTAGATGAAGGAAAACAAAATATAATAAATGGATGCATTCTTACATGAGGTGAGGGAGAGAAAGACAACCATCACCAAAAATGATCCAATGATCTTTGTCATCTTCTTCAACCTGAAAATTATTGTAGTAAACAATGAAAATTTAAATCTCCATTTTACTATGAAAATCTAAATGAATAGATTTTAATAGATTATTTATATGTATGTTAAAAAAATGTAGAAATTATATTTATTATTACAATTGACTGATATTCCTTTGATCTATATATTGGGTGAAAAACATTCATGTGCATCAGTTATAAAATGTAATTAATGCATGCATAATTATCAATTTTTAGTGAAACGTATCAATTAATAACAAACTTATAATTTTAGTTCAAAACTGTTTTTTTAATGTAAACTAATTATCTTGGGTCTATACTAATTAGATTTTTTTTAAGATAAATTAAAAAATTATATAAGAAAGATAATCAAACAGGTAGGTTTCAAAATTTTCTCATACTCAATGATTATTTTTACATTTATTCATAAAAGAGAATAATAAATTGACAATTGTTACTCTATACCAGTATTGAGTATGTGTACACTATACATGAGTTAAATTCATGTTACTTTACATAAAAATAATTAAAATAAAGGAATGTATATTTTTATCAAATTAAGAAGAAAAACAACTCTATAAATAGATAGATTGATGAGGTATGTTCAAGCTAAGCAAGAATTCAAAGAAATGTTAGAGAACACCTCCCAAAAGAAAAAAAATTAGTAAAAAAATTAAGTGATTTTTCACTTTTTGATATTGTATGTTTCATATAGTTGCTCCTATATCACAATAAATTATTTTAAAAAATATTATAATTAATCTACTAATCATAATTTTTACATAAATCTACTTTCACATAAAGAGAGAAGAATCAAACCTGAAATGAGAAAGCCGGAAGCACTAAGAAATAAAAATAATTTTTGCTAGAAGATTATTTTAGTGTTGATGGTAATATTTTGCCAGTTGTATGAGATTATATATGCAAAATATGGTCAAAGATTAGAGGTATTATATTTCTGAAATATGCTCTTAGTTGCTTTTACTTTTTTAAATATTAGGATTTAGAATTTAGAATTAAAGTATCTTTTTTTTAAAATATGCTTTTCCAAAATCATTTATTATTAAAAGTTGATGGTGTTTAATGTTTGACTCACTTGAATCCTCTACCATACATTTAAATTTTAATATTAACTTTACTCAATTTAATATTTGATTCAACATTTAACTCAATTTATTATAGTTAAATTCTAATTTTTAAGTGGTTTGAATGTGTATCTTGAATTTAAAAATATCTCACACTATCCATCTCGGTTGCTGTCAATAAAAATATTGACTTTCTTTTATACCTATCATTAAAAAAAGAAGAAAAAAAAAATTGTAAGGAGAATGATGTTGGAACCATTTCACTAGCATTTACAAACATACCCATTTTCCTTTTAGGTTGCTGTCTTGTTCGTTAAATAAATAATTTGTTTACTCATATATAATAAATTATACACAAAATATATTAAATTTCATTATTCAAACTTTTAAGTAAAAATGTGTTATACTTTTCAATATTATTGTATTGCACTTTTCAGTTATATTAAGTTATACTCTATACTTTTCAATTATGATTACTAACACTTTTTCTTAAAAGTGCAACACAATATTACTAAAAAAACGTAAGTCGGTATAACTGAATATGCAAACAAAATATTACTAAAACGTATAAGTCACTATAACTGAAGTGCAATATTATTAAAAAAATGTAAGTCATCATAACTGAAAAATGTAAAACAATATTATTAAAAAATATAAGTTAGTATAACTGAATAATGTAAATCAATGTAACCGAAAAGGGTAACACACAACTAAAAAGGCCAATTTTAACATACTTTACAATAAATAATACTTGCACTTTTTTTTGTTATTAATGTTACTCTTTTCATTATTTAGTGGCACCACTTTTATAAAGGAAAAAATTTCAACAAACTATTCAATAAATAGTACTTACAATTTTTCGATCATTTATGTTACACACTTTTCATTAGTTACTATTTGCACTTTTATAATAAAAATATAAAAGGTACCACTACAAGAAAATAATTCATTGGCTAGAGAATATTTTATAGGTAATAATTCCAATTATTTAAGCATTTATATTTATCTACGGAATCCAACGAAAACCATTTGTATGGAATTCGCTCGTAGGTAATTTGGTTGCCCACGAAAATTTAACCTTCAACTACGAAACATTTCGGTGGGAAATTTTTTACTCTGTAATATATATTTTTTAAATTTTTTATTATTAAATTATTTTTTTGGCATTATAGCCTATAAAATAAATTCATTTAAAATTGGACCAGTCGGTTCAATCAGTCCAACCATGAATTGATCACAAAATCGGTTAAAAAAGTGTTAAAATATAAACATTTTTAAAATACAAACTTAGATGCACATTAGGCCACTTTTATAATTTTTTTCTCTCATGTTTCTTGTACTCATTATTTGATGTGGGACAAAAAAATATATGTTTGTTGGTTACTAACTTACTAATACTATTATTTTTATATTGTTTTTTCTCTTATGTTTTTTCTACTCTTTCGATGTGGGACATAATAAAGTTCATATGCTTATTTGTTAGTAACACTATTGATTTTCTAAGTTCCTAGCTAATTTTCTAGGTAATACAATTAGATAATTTATACATATAAATAGCTAGGAAAATTTTCGTTGGTAAATAAAAAAAAAACCATCTCCAACCATTTCGGTAGGGAAATGCGGTTTTGCCTACGGATTATTTTGTAGGTAAATCAATATTTTTTTAAGTTCCTGGCTAATTTTGTAGATAATACAATTAAATAATTTATACATATAAATAGCTAGAAAAGTTTTCGTTGGTGAATATAAAAAAATCACCTACAACCGTTTCAGTAGGAAAAGACACCTACGGATTATTTTGTAGGTAAATCACCATCAGATTTTTCCTTGGTAATTTCGTTGGTGAAAATAATAATTTATAAAGATCCGTAGGCAATCTGTAGACAATTCTCAATATTTAAAGACAAAACTATTTTCATTAGAAAATTCTGTAGGCAATTCAACAATTTCTTGTAGTGTACGTGCTTCAATTTCAACATACTTTTCAATAAATAGTAATTACTTTACAATAAATATTACTTACACTTTTTTTGTTATTAATGTTACACTTTTAATTATTTAGTACTTGCACTTGTATACCAGAAAAAAATAGGTATTTCAATTTCAACATATTCTTCAATAATTAGACTTTTTCGATCAGTAATGTTACACTTTTCATTACTTACTAGTTACTACTTGCACTTTTATAACATAAAAAAATAGGTGCTTCAATTTTTTAACATATATATTTTTCAATAAAGAGTACTTACACTTTTTCGATTATTAATGTTACACTTTTCATTACTTACTACTTTTTCGATTATTAATGTTACACTTTTCTTTACTTACTATTTTTTTTTTATTATTAATGTTACACTTTTCATTACTTACTACTTTCACATTTATAAAAGAAAAAATAGGTGCTTCAATTTCAACACATTTTTCAATAAATAGTACTTACACTTTTTTTATTATTACTTTTCAAAGTAAGGTAGGTTTTTTTTTTTTTGAACGGTAAAAGAAGTATATTTCCACTCGAGTATTGGGGATACTCAACCCATAAATGTACAATGTAAATCTATTTTACAGAAACTCCTTGGGCATAATTTTGGTATCGCCTCCACTGATATTACTCAATGATACATGAAAATGGGTTTATACACCACGCTGAGATTGATGAAACTGGATGCAGCAACTTCTCCCCTCCCAACCAATTCCATAACTTAATTTTGATGCTTTCCATTGTCTTTTTAAGGGTTTGCTGTTCATTGTTGAATCTTTTCGCATTTCTAATTTTCCAAAGCTCGCAAACGACGCACGCCCAAAGAGTGGATGTGAATCTCCTTCTCATCTTTCCAGAACCTAGCATTCCATAATGTTGGAGCAAGTGAGCTCTTATATCGTTATGCGTTACCATCTGAATGTTTAGCCACCTATAACATTCGTGCCACACTGCTGCTGCGAATTTGCATTCGACTATCACATGACTGTTACTTTCTAGTCCTTCCTCGCAAAGAACGCATCTCGATTCTTCGTCCGATAAACGAATCCCTCTCCTTCTTAGATTGTCTGTTGTTGCAAGTCTAGCTTTTAAAGTCTTCCAACCGATCAGCTTCACCCTTCGCGGAACATAACTTTTCCAAAGGATTTTGAACTCCGGCTCTTCTGTTGCTGCTGTACTTTCGCTCTCCTTTTCCTCTATCATCTTTGCGTATGCGATGCTTGTGGAATATCTCCCGTGCGGCGCCAGTTCCCATTCGCTGCTGTCCTCCAAATTCCGCGACAATTTGCACCTGTTTACACAAACAATGAGTTCAATCAGTTTAATTTGATCATTTGTATTTAAATGCTTCTCCCAAACCCACTTCCAGCGCCAACCATCAATTTCCCACGTTCCCATATTATTAATGTTTTCCATCTTTTGTCCGCTGATTTTGTAAAGGCTTGGGAACTTTCTATCCAGCGACTCTATTTCTTCGGCCCAACGATCACTCCAGAAACCTGTATTTGCTCCATTTCCTACAACTTTCCGAATTTTATTTCTCGCTTCTTTCCCTCCCATTTCGTTGTAGATTTTATTTATCTCTTTCCACCAGCTGGACCCTCCAATTCGACTCCTTCTTCCCTGTCTTTCAGCCACGTCATCTTTGAAGCCTCCATATCTTGATGTTAAAACCCGAACCCATAGATTTTCTTTCTCCGTCGTGAATCTCCAAATTCATTTTCCAAGAAGAGCAATATTGAAAAGACTCAAATCGCGAATTCCGAGCCCCCCTTTATTCTTCTCTTTGCATACCTCGCCCCAGCTTATCCATGGAATTTTTCTGACTTCCCCTGTCCCCCCTCCCCATAGAAAATTTCTTTGCAACTTTGTAATCTCATTCAGAACCGATTTCAGAATTTTGAACAGCGAGAGATAGTATGTTGGAATGGCGGATAATACAGTTTGAACCAACGTGGCTCTTCCGCCTAGAGATATCTGTTTGTCCTTCCAGGCATCTAATTTCCTTTTTATTCTTTTGATTAATCCTTGCCAAGCTGCTGTTCTTTGATGATTTAATCCAATATTCATACCCAAAAAATTCATTGGCAATTGGCCTGTAGAACAACCCAGGAGATTTGCCATCTCGATAATCTCCTCATCTCCCGAATGAATGCCTACCAAACTGCATTTGTTTAAATTCACCCCAAGACCAGAAATTAACTCGAATAATTTTAGGATGGCCTTAATTGTTATAATGTCTTCCTTCCTTCCATTGCACAAAAACATAGTGTCGTCGGCGTATTGCAGCAGTGGGACCTGAATTAAATTCCTTCCCATACTGATTGGTTCTAATTCACCCAACTCTACAGCCTTATTAACCATCGCCTTCAGACCTTCCGCTGCGATCAAAAATAAAAACGGCGATAGAGGATCTCCTTGTCTCAGCCCCCTCTCAAGTTTAAATTCCCCCGAAGAGCTCCCGTTCACTAGAACTGCAGCGCTTGCAGAAGAAAAACATTCTTTCATCCAATGCCTCCATTTTGGAGCGAAGTTTAGATTCTCCATCATGTTGTCGAGGTAAGACCAGTCGACTGAATCGAAGGCCTTTGCAAAATCTACTTTGAGGAGGACCCGCTTCTTTCGTTTTTTCTTGATTGCTTCGTGAGCAATTAAAATTCCATCCATGATTTGTCGCCCTCCAATGAACGCTGATTGGCTATCCGAGATGACCAGATCTAGAACTTTGGCTAACCTACGAGCCAGAGTTTTTGCAATTATCTTGTAAAGACTTCCAATTAAGGAGATCGGTCGAAATTCTTCCAAACTTTGCGCCCCCTCTTTTTTCGGGATTAGTACAATAAAGGAAGGGTTGAAACCTCTCACCAGCCTTCCATGTTGATGAAACTCCTGCATCATTTTAAGAATTTCATCCTTAATCATCTCCCAATTATCCTTGAAGAATCCCATGGAGAACCCATCGGGACCAGGACTTTTATTGATGTCGCAGTCCCACACGGCTTCCTTCACTTCCGATTCGGCGAATTCTGCAGTGAGCATAAGGTTATCGCAATTCTCCATCTTGCGGCTGAACAAATCTGCTGGTAGTTTTGGCCTGTCAAAACCAACAGATTTAAAATGTGAGCAGAAGTGTCTAAAAATCTCCTGTTTGACAGCTTGGGGGGAATCTGTCCACTGCCCGTTGATGATAAGACCATGAATTGCATTGCCAGCCTTTCGGCCATTAATAAATCTGTGGAAGGCGTTCGAGTTCATGTCTCCTTCCTTTAGCCATCTCAGCTTTGCCACCTGAAATAGCTGCTCCTCTTTAGCTCTCATATCATTGTGAAGACCCGCTAGTAGCTCCCTTCTTTGTTCTATCTCACTGTCCTCCAGCCCAAAAATGTTATCAAGGGTGTCCATCCTCTCTATTTCTTTCCTCCTGCCTTCTATTCTGGTTTCTAGGTTTCCGAATACTGTTTTGTTCCAAACCCTCAAATCTCCTTTTAATAATTTCAATTTCTCCTTAAGTCTATAACCGTACCAACCCTGCATAATATATTCCCCCCACTTGGCTGTGACAAAATCTTTGAAATTTGGGTGCTTCATCCAGGCGTTATAAAATCTGAAAGGTTTCGGCCCCCAGTCTATGCGTTGGTTCACCACATATATTGGACAGTGATCAGAAATAGATCGACCCCATCCTTTGAGAGTTGTTCCAGGCCATTTCTCATTCCATGAAGAATTTGTTAGGATTCTATCTAATCGGCTCTTGCACGTCCCGTCTGGCCTGTACCAAGTATATTTTCTCCCGAGTAGTGGTAAGTCCACCAGATTTGCTTGGCTTATAAAATCTTGGAATGCGTTTATGTCTCGTCTGTCCTCTCTTTCGCCTCTTCCCACCCTCTCTTCCAAGGATCTGATTGCGTTAAAATCGCCTCCAATGCATATGTAGGCGTCTAGATTCTTTTCGATTAACCCTACTAGAATATCCCAAATTTCCATTTTTTCTCTCGTGTTGCAGGGGGCATAAACATTCCCCAGTATACATCTCCTTCCATCTTCCTTCCATATTCCCTGTACTATGAGCACTCCTTTCCTGTGCCACGAACTTTGTTTAGAGAACACCTCTTCCTCCCATATTGTTAAGATTCCCCCAGACCGACCTTCCGCTGGTCTACTCTCCCATCCGTAGCCTGGTTTCCCCCACACTGATTTGCATATAAATTTGTCCATCTTTTCGATTTTCGTTTCTTGAATCAAGCATATCTCTGTATTGTTCTTTCTAACAAGGTCTCTTATTTCTTTTCTCTTCTCCTTGCCTCCCAACCCTCTCACGTTAAAGCTTAAGATCCTCATTTAATTACCTCCTCTTTTGCCGCCCTTTAGAATATCTGCAACTTTCTGAGCTTTCTTCTTCGCTTTCCTTTCTAACTCTTCCAGCCTTTTCACCGTGGCTTCGTCTGGTTCCCTTCCCTTGATGCCAATCTTTTTTCCTACTGACCAAGTCTCTTCTGCTTCCTTGCGTATTCTTTGCTCCTCTCTTACATGCTCCCATCTCTCGGACTCTGTGCTTTCTAATCTCTTTTTCCCCTTTTTTTTTGTTTTTCCTCCTGATACCTATAATAGTCTTACCCGCTTCAGACTGTGTTTCTGTGTCGCTGCCTCGGCTTTCTGCATCGTTACTCTCAAAATCTCCATCATCTCCATGTGACTCCTCAGACTCCTCTTCATCCATTAGTGCTCTTTTTTCCTGATCGAGATCGAGAATTCCCGCCTCCAGATCGTAAATCTCATGTATTTCGCCTTCTCCAATTGTTTCCTTCCCAGTCTCCTCAAAGAGGGTGTTCAGGTCTAGTTTGAGTTGCTCAGGCCCGGGCCCACACGAAGGGGGTATAATTGTACTTTCGATTAGAAGTTCTTCTAATGGGCTTTTCCTAAATTTTTGGCCCAGAGATCCGTCAGTTTTTGAATATTTCGGCCCAAAATAAATATCTTGTCGCGCTTCTTCCTCTTCACGCGTGCTTCTAGTAACTCTCGTCGAAATTAATGGGGTCTTGGGAAGCCTATCAAGTTCCTTGGGCCCCGCCAAATTGGGTTCTTCCGAGGAATTAGGCGGTTCCTCAATTAATGAATTTCCACCCTCTCTCTCTGAGTCATCATCTGAGGATTGCGGCCTGACTGCTGCCCCGGACTTCTGAATTTTCGGTGATCGGAATAACGCCTGATCATCTAAATGCTCCCAAATCTCGTCTTCTTCTGCGACTATGCCTGTAGATTCTGATTCCCAAAAGTCCATTTCGGAATCAAAATCCTCATCCTCTTCTTTAATCCTAATAACATGGGGATGTCCGTCTATTTGAACTCGGATCAATCGCTTGGTGACGTCCGGAAGGGAGGTTCGGATCAAGATTCTTGCGTATTGAAGATTTGACTTGTTGATAGTATCTTCATCTATCTTGATAATACTCCCGAATCTTTCTGCGATGAATTTATAGAATTTTAAGTTCCAAGCTTGTAGTGGTATATCGAACCAATTCGTCCACACCACTCTTCGGTTGTTCGCTCCACCCAATTTCCATGGCTCCACCGTTTCGAACCACTTCTCCGACCAATCGGAATCGAAACCATATGCTATTCTATTCTTGATGCTGTTTGTTGGTCTAATCAGTACCATATCGCCTCCTAGTGTAGTTGTCCTCCACTCACCTCTGCATTCTTTAACGATCTCCTCTCCAAATTCTGGCCACGAGAACTCTTCTCTAATTTTTCCGAGATAACTACCTTGGAGCCACTCTCTATCTTTCTCGGCGGAGGAGAAAGATGAACCTATAAACGATTCCGCTTTCTCTGGTCTCCATGAACTAAACTCCTTATGACTACCTCCCTTATCAACACCATCTTCCATAGGCTTTATGCAGACCCCTGGACGTTCCTGATCCCTGATGGCCTCAATATAGGTTTTTCCGGGCCTCTTCAGACCCTTACTATCTTCCGCAGAGTTCTGACTGTTGGGTTGAATGTTATTCCGGATATCAAGTCTCCCTGACTTTTCAACTCCAGTCTTTGGTCTATCAAATCTTGAGAGATTTGCCCTGATTTTGTAGGATCCAAACCAAATATTGTTGAGTTTTTCTTCCACCAATTTTCTGTTAATATGATTTCCGAACCTAACGAAACCAAATCTCCAGCCCCTTCTATCCCTTTTCTCTACGATGTAACAATCTTTAACCCGTTCTATCTTGTCAAAACTGGTCACCAAATCGCTCTTCCTGCACTCCTCGGGGAAGTTGCAAACATAATACGTCGCGTCCGAGAAGCCTGGCCCTCCGTGTAGCTGGTGTGGTCTTCTTGTGTATTTATTTCTGTCGTCTTCCTTGGCGTTGGCACGACGTCTCCTCTCGACCCTGACCCAACCTTTCTCTCTCTCTTCGCCCTCTCCCTCCATTAAATCGTAGTCTTAATTAATCAAAGAAAACACATGAGATAAAAGTAAGGTAGGTAATGACTACCATTTTGGCTACTGCCTTAACAATGTCTAAATTGTGCGGTTTTTACCCTATAATTCGCTTCTGACCCAGTTGAAATATAGATTTAAGTGCGTATATGAAATTATATGCACTTGAGTCCACACAACATTCAAATTTAGAGAATAGAATTGGTACAACTTAATGAACGAAAAATTGCACTACAAAAACATTGATTTTTAATGACAGACTCCTTTTATTATAGTTTCTCTAGTTAAAAAATTTTAATGCCAGAAAATTGAGAATTAATAATAGAACTTTTCACTAAAAATTAATTTCAAATATTAAAAAAATTTAGTTAAAGAGAATATAATGACATGATTTCTATAATTAAAAGTCAATTCTATTGTCAAAGATTTGAAGTATCGTATTTCTAAAATATGCTTTTGGAATGAATTTACCTTTTAGACTATTAATTAAATTTTAGAATTTGAAGAATCTTATTTGTAAAATATGCTTTTGGATTGCTTTTACATTCGAAAAAATTAAATATTGAATTTACACCCAAATTAGAACCAAATCAAACTTGTATGCACTCAATTGAATGCATGGACAACTGTGACTTAAATTTTAAAAATGCAAATAAAATAATTTATAATTAAAAGTTGATGGTGTATAAGAATGAAATGAAATATTTGTTCCAAATAAAATAATTTATTCAATTATATGGATAATTGACATGTGTGTTGGGATATGAATTTTATAAACAATGTTCTAGTTGATGATTGTATGTTTTGATGGCCAAAAACAACTTGAAGTTAATGATATATGTGATTATATGTTGATATAATTGTGTTATATGAAATCTGAGGTACTGATCTTATATATGTTTACTGATCTTAGTGTGTTTACTGATCTGATATAAGAACTGTTAGGAACTAAGCTGATGTTTTGTATTGTATAGACAACTTATAGTATAGGACTTAGATATACTCATCTGTATATAGTTCAGTTG
The DNA here is from genome assembly GCA_963675135.1 of Galeopsis tetrahit. Classification (NCBI taxonomy): domain Eukaryota; kingdom Viridiplantae; phylum Streptophyta; class Magnoliopsida; order Lamiales; family Lamiaceae; genus Galeopsis; species Galeopsis tetrahit. Next base: position 36,253,141 of record OY776127.1, read on the forward strand.
ATGTATAGATAGGTTTTATATATGTAAGTTTGTATTTTATTCAGCATTGTAAAAGTTCAGAACAGTAGTTTAGAACACTAGTTTATAAGGAGATCAGAAGATTATTGAAGACTCCGAAGACTACTTCAGAATGAGAAGGCTTTGAAGAAATTAAAGAGAAGTTTTAGAAGTATTTTGAAGAAGCGCAGAACAGTTTTGTAAGAACTGTGCTGACTGGCTCAGAACAGTAAAAGCCAGAACAGTAAGTTACTGTGCTGAGTTGGTGAGTTTGAAGAATAAGTTTGGAAAACTTATTTAAGGTGTAAGTGGATTTATTTAAAGATATGCTGACTTGGAATAAGAAGGAAGTTACAAAGTCGGTTACAAAAAAGATAAGTTACAAAAACAGTTTTAGAGTTAGTTGAGAGTTAGTTCACAAACTGCTAACTGTCATACTAAGTTCTATAAATACTGTGTGATCTCATATTGCTAAGACTACTGAACATTTACTGATCCTAAACTATTCAAGAGCAAGTGTTGGTCCTTGGTGGAGTATAACACAAGTGTATTGGGGGGGGGGGGGGAATGCACTTGTGTATGCAAATTTTTTTTTCTTTTAAACAAACTAGTCTTATCAGGCAGGTTGTCTCACAACAGGCCTGAGTGTGAACTTTGATAGATACTTGTCCTACTGATTATTATTAAGTGATCAGTTGGCTAAATATCTAAGAGAGTTGCTTAGTGCGGAATGTGGTTGGCCTTATTTACTCAATGAAATACTCCAAGTTGATTTTTGAAAAACACAGCTTTCAGGGACTTTGTCCAAAACTGTTTTTCCTAATTTACTGAGTTTTGCTCTTTGAAAATATGATTGAATATAAGTGCAATAAAGAGTGCATTAAGTAAATGGCACACAAGTTTATAGTGGTTCAGAGACTCAAGCTCCTACATCCACTTTTCCTGATTGAACAGGATAATTCCTTCACAATGGAATTAGCTTGTTTTATAGTGCCAAGGTGCACTGATCAACAACACTCTCTTAGTGTTTTGATCCCTAGGATAATCTGAGTCCTAGTGCTCAATCTCTCTGAGTTAAGACTGTTTTCACAATGACAGTCCTTAACTCCTCACTTCTACAACAAACTCTCTCTTCACTTAATGAGATAGGGTTTGAGGTTTGGTTCCAACTAGTAGAGATATCCTTTACAATAAGAACAGTGTAAAGGCTTAGGATATCTCAATGCTAAGCTTTGGATGTTTACAAAGATTGGCTTAGGTAGATGAAGTGATTCAGGAAACTTGGGATTCTTAAGAACAGCTTGGTTTCCTTTGAAAGCTTGATGATAGTTTGATAGCTTGTAGTTGGATGTTTGAATCCCTTGATCACTTCTGTATTTATAGGCAAATTTGAGCAGCTAACCGTTGGAGGGATAGCAATTCAAACTTGGCTATTTGCAGCACCATTGAAACGGCTATGAAGCTTGGCATCCTTTTATCCACTGTGTAAAAGGCCTCTTCAATGGTTGCTTGAATGAATGTGTTGACTTCTGAAAAATGCGGCTGAGAAGACTTGTGTCAGTTTCCAAATATGCACATTTCCCAAGGTTGATTTGTGGCAGAAACTACACTCAACCAACGGTCAGATGGGACAAGCTCCCTGAACATTCCTGATGCAATTTGGAATGTTCCAACACTCATTCAATGCTTCACACTTTAATGCTTCAAGTCTTCAATGCTTGGTTCAGACATGATTGGTAATAAATGCTTCATTGATTGTGTGAGCTTTGGTATTCAATGCTCTTGATCATTTGCACTTTAATTGTTCTGATCATATGCATTTATGAGCATTGCCTTAACATTCTTGATCTCTTCAGCTCAGTTGTCCATTTTGTCAACTTGTCTTGCAAGTTCAGCAACTTTGCCCTAGAAACTTAATACATATCAAGCTGCCTAACATTCAGCTTTGGACAACTATCCCGAACTCTAAAATCTCACAACATTTCTGAGATTTTTGACTTAAGCATTCTACTAACTCAAGTGTTCTGAGACAACTTGTCTGAACTAGACTTGAGCATATCTCAACTAATCTGAACATCATCAATCAGGGGTTTTGGTATCTGAATCAAAATCATTTTATTCCCAACAATTTCCCCCTTTTTGATGATGCCAAAACCTATTACAAAGGGAACTTGTCTTATACTATATTTTACCTTCAGGGTAAGTGAACTGGTCAATTTTCCTGAAAGAAACTGTTAGCACAATAAATCAAGTATGATATGTCATGTTAGGTTAGTTGAGATAATGAGTTGTTATCTCTTGATAGAAACATAGTGATCCTTTTATATAAATCAAAGAGCATTACAGATCAGAAAATTAAAAAAAAGGACTCACTAGTCTAATACTGCAGAATAACAACAATCATAAAAATCATAACAACAGATAGGGAAGAAGTGAACTTATCCATCAAAGAGTTCCATCATCTTGAGGGGCAATCCCATACTGAGCCCATACCCTTTTCTTCAGTTCCCAGATATCTTTGTTGGTTCCTTTAGGGCTAGGCTTCAACTTCTCCATCCTCATGATGTTGATGAACTCTTCCAGTATCTTTCCCTCATCAATTAAGTTCCCATTGAACTTAGGAGGCATGTACAGAATAGGACCAGGGGCCTTGAATTCAACTCTTGCCATCTCAGCTGCTGCAAACAACTTTTGGTAGAGGTCCCTATGGTTCTCAAACATAAACTGCACAAAGACTTCATCTACACTCTCTTCAAGCCACTTTCCAATGACATAAAAGTCATATACAAAACTTCTCTTGGCCTCCTCCCATGCATCATTCAGTGAGATTGGAACCCACTTATCATGGTGAGGGTACTGAGTGTCCCATCTTTGCAGCATTTGAGGTTTGAGTCTTCTGTAAGAAGCCCTCCTTCTTGGAGCTTTGAAGTTTGCCCTTCTTCCATCTCTTGCCTTGTTGGCCTCAACCAACTGATCCATTCTCTCTTTAGCTCTTTGAAGAGCTAGCTTCTCCTGTGTCTCTGGATCCTTTCCAAATCCTTCTTCAAATAGCTTAGAAGGATCATCAGCAAGCTTGGGCACTCTAACTTCAGGCTCTTTGTCCTGTTCTTCTTTTTCTGCTTCTTCTTCAATAACAGGCAACTTGGTTGCTTTCTTCAACCTCTTGGATTGTCTTACTGGAGTTGTTTCTTCAGTATGAAATTCTGATGGCAGAGTCAGGCTAGTTGGGAATTCATTGAAGGTTTGCAATTCCTTCTTCTTTCTTTCAGATGCTCTTGTCACTTTCCCCCTTACTTCAGCAGCCTTCTCCTTTGGATCAAGTCCTGCAGACTCACCACCAGGCCTCTGAAGCCTCCTTGCCTGACTTTCCATGGCTGACATCATAGATTCCTTGACAGCAATTTGAATTTGCTCTTCTTCAGTCAAGTTTTCAATGTTCATTGGGCCTTTGCCTTTCCCAATGTCTTCTACTGCCTCCTCCTCTACATCAGGGACCTTCTCCTTTCCTTTGGATTCACCAATCACCAAGGTTCCCTTTGCCCTGGCTCTCTCTCTTTCCCCCTTTTTGGCATTATCAAAGCATTGGGGCTTCAAGTCACTCATTGAGACTGAGAGATGTGAGTGGGCATGAGTGAGGGACTTCAACTCTTGCAGTAAAAAGACATTCTCATCATGAATGTTTTGCATTTTGTCATCTGCCATGCTCAAGAATGTGTGAACAAGTTTCATCTTTTGAGTAACAATGGCATCCAAAGTGGCTTTCAGTGATTGATCAAGTTTGGCCTGAAGTTGATCTGTGAGGTTGGCCACAACTTGATCAGACACTTTGGCCATAAGTTCAACAGTGAACTTCTCTGCAGCCTATTTCACCAATGCAGCTTTCAATTCTTCAGCTTTCTTTCTCTGTGCAGCTGTCCTTTGCCTCAAGGCATCCTTTATTGTCCTCCTTAGAGCTCTCACATTGTCCTTGTAGAGATTCTTGAGATCCTTTTGCTCTTTCTTCACAGATTTTGTGAATTTCACCATCTCCTCCTTTGCTTTTGTCACTTCTGTTGAAACTGTTTGCAGTCCAGTTTCAACACCACAAATCCTTGCATCCAGTGTTGGCAAGATTACTTCCTCTGAGCCAGTAAGCCTCACCTCCACAGAGGCAAGAGTTTTGCCTTGGTCATCAAGGGTGTCTACTGTTGCAGCATGAGCTTTCCCAACTTCCCTGACCAAGGTATCCAACTTCTCTGACTGTTGTTCAATGGATGTTGCAGTTTTTTATGCAATTTGCAAGCTAGCCTCAGTTGCATTTGCTTGCTCAAAGTAGATTTTGTGCAAAGTGGACACATTTGCTGAGACTGCTTCTAGGTCAATGTCAGCATCAACTGGGATATCTGTAAGAGAAGCATCTGCAAAGATTTGCTCAATGGTGACAGCTACTGAATCTGCAAAACTAAGAGTGTTAGTAAAAACTCCCTCAACACCCTCATTCTTTTTATCTCCCAATAGGCCTGATTCATCAGCACCTATACTCTCATTTTCAACTTCTTTCTTTTCTTCATTATCAATAGTTAAACTCACATTCACTGGAGAATCAGGCCTCCTTTCACCAAGGGATTCATCAAGTTCAGATTTGACTTGAAGAATAACCTGACTCTCATATTGGGCTGCACCCAATATTTCTACTTCCTCTCCCTCTATAATTGGTGCACTCAGGGAACCAGTAATCATACACTCATCCTCACCATCGCCCTCTGATTTTTCATTACTATTAGCCTTTTCAACTCCTTCCTTTCCTAAACCTGACACCTCCATATCCTCAACAGGATCCACAGAGGGCAGTTGTTGGGAGATCACAGTGCTTGGGCATCCCAAGGCCACTGAGTCATCCTGAATGACTAAAGGCTGGTCAATGTCCAACTGTCCTGACATTGATGAGGCTTTAGCCAAACTGGCTTCTCCCATGGAAGTCTCAACATTGTCAAGCTGTGCCTCAGGTTCAGGAGAACCATCCTTGGCCAATGCATCTTGGACTGAGTCACCATCTTTGTTCAACTCCTCTGAATGCTCAGAGTCCTTAACAGAATGATAGGTCAAGTAATGTACCTGAGCAGAGTTGAGGCCAGGAGGATTGGGATTGGTGTTGTCATCATCATCATCATTGTCATCATCAGATGGGCTGTCTGGATGCTTGATCCCTTGTGCAATTCTTTCTCTTTCAGCAAGCACCTTTTCATGAACAATGGTGCAGAATAAGGCCTCAGTGGTTAACACACTGGTCTTCTTTACATTTGCAAAATGTAATAGCCTATTTTCTTCAACTTGCCACCAGCTAGCTCCTTTATCCTTGATAGCTTGTGCTATCTCCACAATTGTTCTATCCTTGATCTCAACAAGTGCCCTGAGATCATAGAACTGTTGTTGCAGCCTAGGATATGCCTTCAATCCTGGATATAACTCATCCACATTGGCTCTTGCAATCTGCCTCAACATCCCTTCATAGGTGTACTCTTCACCACTATCTTCTTCATCAGAAGAGTTGACTTGGGATTCAGAAGGGTTGGATTTGGATTCAGGTAGGTTGGATCTAGAAGGATTGGGTTCAGAAGAGCTTAAGACAAGTTGGGATTCAGGTGCTTTTGAGAGCAATGTTCCTGAAGAGGTGATTGGAATGGCTGGAATGGGTGGGAGAGTAAATTGATCACCTTCTTGAAGAGCAGTTTCAAGAAGTTTGGTGTAGGACAAAAGTCTGGGATCAAGAGGGGAGAATGGCCTATCTTCAATGTCAGCTAAATCAGCTAACACATCAATTCCTGTCCTATTAGGAGCACCTTCAGGAGAGTAGACCTTCTTTGCAACAATTGGGGCATCTTCAGGGGTCTTGCACTCCTCCTCTTCATTCCTTGATGGAGATATTCTTTGAGATTGAATATCAGGAGAATTGGCTTCAGGGTTGTTGGGCTTTGATTTGGACTTGGAGTTAGATCTACTTGCTTGTCTAATCTCTTTGAAAAATTCTTTCTTTTTCTTCTCCTCTTCCATCAACTTCTGCTTCTTAGAGGTTTTGATGATTCTTCTTCTTCTTTCTGACCTTGTTGGCTTATCAAGGTCCCTAAACTCTGTTACAGACTCAGGTTGCAAGGGGACAACCTCTCTGACTTCTTCACTTTCTTCAGGAGGGTTGACTCCTTCTTCAGCAACCTTTTCAATTTCCTCAGAAGTTTCTCCTCCACTTCTTGACTGGCTTTCTGGGGGAGATTCACTCAGAATCTTCTTCATCCTCTTCTTCTTTGGCTGAGCTTTCACAGGTGGAGCTTTCCTCTTTCTTGGAGAGGATCTGGTGGTTGGTACAACAGCTACTGGTTGCTTGGAGGCTGCCTCTTGCTTCCTCTTTTCAGTCTTTGAGGACAACTTCCTAAACATCACCTTTTGGGCAGGAAAAGGCTTTGGCTTTGCTTGGAGATGAGTATAGTGAGCAAATCTTTCCAAGAGCAGGCTTGCCCTTGTGCAAAACTGGAGTCTCCCATCTACCACCACCTTGTGGTGCTTCACCTCCTTAAACTTGAATTTTTCATTCATCATCTTGTCCAGAATGAAACTTTTCCAATCAAACTTGACTTTCCTTTCAGCAGAGTCAATCACAGCAGCCATTACTCTCAATTTTGGCATACTGATTTGTTCAACACTACCAGAGTGGCTCAACAAGCTCTTCACAACACAGTCAAACAAATGCTTATAAACAGGCTTTAAAGTGTTCTTGTTCTGAGCACTTACTAGCTTTTTGGGAACTAGCATCCATGGGTTGGAGAACTCCTGCTCCTCTCCTTCTCTGTATACTTCTGGATTTTGGCCTTCAGAAGGTAGCCCAAAACTGGCTCTCTTCTTCTTCATCATCCTCAACATAAGTCAACTTGGTGCATACATCACCCTTTTTGCCCTTCCATCTGAGATAGGCAAAGAATTCTGCCATAAATGGATTCAGGCAGGAATCAGGCTTGGTGCCAAGGAATTTCTCAAGCCCTGCCTCCCTAGCCATTGGAGGACTTGATGAACTTCTGTGTCTGGACTGTCAAAAAGCAACCAACTTTTCAAACCAAAGTGAATTTGGGTTGCTAAGATAGGAGAAATCAATGTCCAAGGAGGAGTCATTGAAATCTACAAGTTCTTCTCTCTTAATTTTGGGAGCCATGAAAAATTTTGAGAGATAGAAAGGATTTTTGAGAAAAGTTGCAGGTTTTGAGAGGTTTTCAAAAGATTGTGAATTTGGAAAATATGAGTGCGTAGGGAAGAAGGTAAAAATCGAGGAGTTTATATATGTGAGGAATTTATTACCCGTTGGTTAATAGTAAATAATGGTGGGTAAAATTAAAAAACCAATTGGATAAAGTGGGGTAAGCGGTTAAAAGAATGTTTAATGCAAATCAATGGCCTTGATGATGGCTCAAGAATTTATGAAATCTTAATGGAGATTTTGCATTAAATGCTGATTTGCCATTTTGGGGGCAAAGATCTTAATAGCACACGCCATCCTAAAATGGCCTACTCTTAGACCAAGAAATCTTTTAAATGTCTAATCAATGCTAAAAATAACAATAATTAATCTATTTACTCGGACAAACATCCTGAGATGTGTTTTGACTTCTTTTTAGGTCAATATGTCTGACCAACATTCCTGAGTGGGTCCCAAAGTTGCTGAGTGGGTCCCACTAAGCCAAACATCCTGACCAACATTGCTGAATGCACTGGAGACAACTTTGCTGATTTTCCCTTTTTGACAGATTGCTTCAGTGAGGTTGGTCAACCTTGCTGAAGTTCAATTTAATGAACTTCCCCCTTCTTATGAGCTTCCTTCCTTCATTCCTCCATCTTCCCTGGATCAAGTAAGCCTAATTCAGCTGAAAGTTCCAAGAACCTTGCTTCAACTAGTGGCTTAGTCAAGATATATGCTTTTTGCTTATCAGTGTGAATCTTAACAAGTTTGATATCTTTCTTCTCCACATGATCCCTTATGAAGTGATGCTTGATATCTACATGCTTGCATCTGGTGTGGAGCACTGGATTCTGTGAGATAGCAATTGCACTATTGTTGTCACAGAATATTGGCACTTCATTTGAGATGACTTTGTAGTCTCTCAGTTGCTGCCTAAGCCAAAGTATCTGAGCACAACAACTTCCAGCTGCTACATATTCTGCTTCAGTTGTTGAAGTTGCAACTGTATTTTGCTTCTTGGAGAACCATGAGATAAACTTGCTGCCCAAGAACTGACATGTTCCAGAAGTGGATTTTCTGTCAATTCTACATCCTCCATAGTCTGCATCTGAATATCCAGTGAGCTCAATGTTGTCATCAGCTGGGTACCACAAACCAAGATTCTCAGATCCCTTGAGATATCTTAGGATTCTCTTGGCAGCATCAAGATGGCTCTTCTTTGGATTTGCTTGAAATCTTGCACAAACTCCAACTGCAAATGTAATATCAGGCCTGCTTGCAGTGAGATATAGTAATGATCCTATGATTCCTCTGTAGTTAGTGGAGTTTGTTGATTCTCCACTTTCATCAGGATCCATTTCCCAGTTAGTATTCATAGGAATTCTGACTGGCTTGCTTGTAGCACATCCAAATTTCTTGATCATGTCCCTTGTATACTTGGCCTGATTGATGAATATTCCTTTCTTAGATTGAGTGACCTGAAGTCCTAAGAAGAAATTCATCAATCCCATCATGGACATCTCAAATTTGCTCTGCATGAGTTTGGAGAACTTCTCACATAGCTTCTCATTTGGAGATCCAAATATAATTTTATCCACATAGATTTGGACTAACAAAATATCATCTCCTTCACAGATTCTGAACAAAGTTCTGTCAACAGTGCCTTTGACAAAACCATGATCTAGAAGAAACTGTGATAAGGTGTCATACCAAGCTCTTGGAGCTTGCTTTAAGCCATAGAGAGCTTTCTTTAATCTGTACACCTTGTCTCCTTCTTCAAAGCCTGGGGGCTGTTCAACATATACTTCTTCTTTGAGCACCCCATTGAGAAATGCACTCTTCACATCCATTTGATATACCTTGAATCTCATGTGAGCTGCATAAGCTAAGAAGAGTCTGATTGCCTCAAGTCTGGCCACTGGAGCAAAGGTCTCATCATAATCAATCCCTTCAGATTGACAATATCCTTTGGCCACCAGTCTTGCTTTGTTCCTTACAATGATGTCATTTTCATTTTTCTTATTTTTGAATACCCATTTGGTTCCAATGACATCTTGATGAGTTGGTCTATCCACCAGCTCCTATACTTCATTTCTGGTAAACTGGTTCAACTCTTCTTGCATGGCTATGATCCAGTTGGTGTCCTGTAGTGCTTCCTCAATATCTTTTGGTTCCTGTTCTGAAAGGAAACAACAAAACAAAGCACTTTCTCCATGAAATCTTCTAGTTTTGATCCCTTCACTTGGATTTCCAAGTATCAGGCTAGTTGGATGGTCATGCAACCAAGTCCTTCTAGACCTGATCCTTTCAGGAGGATTGTCCTCATCTGAAGTTGGATCACTAGATTCATTAAATTCGGGAAAGTTAATTGAAGGATCAAGTTCAGGATCATATTCAGGGGTATTGTCCTCATTGTCAGATAAGTTGACATTTTCATTGGTTCCCCCTTGAATATTGGATCCATTAACTACCTCAGCATTGCCTGCTTCTTCATTGGTAGTTGTTACCTGGTTTTGAACTGGGATGGGATCAGTCAGTTCAATTTCTCCTTCAGGTTGGTTGTCCTCTGGTTGATTGCCATCAGGTAGGTTGTCCAGTTCTTGATTTTCATAAAGTTCAGGCTGAGCAACATCTACAAACACTGTTTCCTTGCTTTGAAGCCTTAATCTGGTTGTTCTTTGTGTTATTTCATCAATATTCAGGTTTCTATTCCTGAACTCATTAACAGATTCATCAAACACAACATGAGGTGTTTCTTCCACAATAAGGGTTTTGCAATTGTAGACTCTGTAAGCCTTGCTGATTTGTGAATATCCAACAAATATTCCTTCATCAGCTTTGCTGTCAAAAGTTTTCAATTGTTCTTTCCCATTATTATGAATGAAACACTTACAACCAAATATATGGAAATAAGCAACAGTGGGCAATCTACCTTTCCATATTTGATATGGGGTTTTACCTTGTCCTTTGGTGATTAAGGACCTGTTCTGAGTGTGACATGCAGTGCTGATGGCTTCAGCCCAGAACCTTTTAGGCAGTTTGGATTCAGCAATCAATGTTCTTGCTGCTTCTTTCAAGGTTTTGTTTCTTCTTTCAGCAACACCATTTTGTTGGGGTGTTCTTGCTGCTGAAGTCTCATGAGTGATGCCATTCTTGCTGCAGTACTCATTGATGTATGAGTTTATGAATTCTGTGCCTTTGTCAAATCTGATCTTGACAATACTTAGGCCCTTTTCATTGCTCAGTCTCATCATCAATTCAGGTAGCTTGACTTGGGTCTCCTTTTTGTTCAGCAAGAATACTACCCAAGTGTACCTGGAAAAATCATCAACAACAACTAATGCATATTTTCTTCCATTCAAACTTACTGGGATAATTGGACCAAATAAATCCATATGCAGTAGTTGAAGAACTCTCTCAGTTGAGATGACAGGTTTTCCTTTGAATGAAGCTTTAATCTGCTTTCCTTCCTGACATGGCTGGCATATATGTTCTTTGGTGAACACTTGATTAGGCATCCCTTTAACTAGAGAGTTTCTTGCAATCTTGTTGATGGTTTTGAAGTTTAGATGATTCAATCTCTTGTGCCACAGCCAGCTTTGCTCACTTGTGCTTTTGGCAACAAGACACACTACTTCAGGGGTTTTGCTCCAATCTGCAAAATAAACATTTCCTTTTCTCACCCCTGTCAGTAGCACCTGTTGTGTTGAATTATTTTTGATAATACATTCATTTGGTGCAAATTCAACACTATATCCTTTATCACAGATTTGACTTATAGACAGTAAGTTATATTTTAGGCCTAGGACATATGCGACATCAGTAATTTTGACACTACCAATGTTTAATATACAATAACCTCTTGTGATTCCTTGAGAGCTGTCTCCAAAGGTTACTGAGGGACCATCTTTTTCAATGAAATCTGAGAGAAGCTTTTTATTCCCAGTCATGTGTCTTGAGCATCCACTGTCCAAGTACCATGCTATTTTCTGGTTGATGCTTCTCTTGTTTTTGTGGTCCTTGCAGTCCTGCAAAGTCAAAATTTAGGTACCCTTTGAGTGTTGGGTCCTAGAGGCTTAGCTGTACCTTTTGGAACCCAAATCTGCCTGATTACTCTGATTGATTCAAAGTGACTGACTTGGTTTCCATTTACATCTACATACACAGTTTGACCTTTAAATGCCTTGGATGGCTTCTGTGTATAAATGTTAGCCTTGTAAGGTTAAGGAGAGTTGGTGAATTTCTTTGGGACATTCCTCCTGAAGTTACTAGACTTAGGTGCAGCTTGGTAAGACCTTTGAGGATAGGTTTTTAGATGGCCTTTTCCTTTTGGCATTGAAGGTCCAGGCTTCCTGAAGGTTTTATACCTGTCAGAGGGAATTGGCCTTAACCCATTCAGTTGAGGTTGCCTCATTTGAGTTGGCCTTTTCTGAACCGATTTTGGACAACTCTTCTGATGAGGATTCAGATAGGTTGACCTTCCATTGGTTCTACTTCTCTGAACCTCATTCCTCTTATTTGCAATGCCTTTAACCTTTTCCATAGGTATGGGTCTAGGTACATTGTTTACTTGAGTTGGTATAAAAATTCCTTTACCCTTATCCTTGACCAGTGGTTGATTTACTTCCATTTCATTTTGTTGTGCTACTGATCTTACAAAAGTCATTTTAGAATTGCTTGATGAAGCAATACTAATACCAGGTGAGGGTTCAAATGGATTATAGCTTAATCCATCTTTTTGAGCAAATGGTCTTTGAAATCCTTGAATTTCTTCTATTGCTTTAGCAGATTTATTCAAGGCAAACATCTTTATTTTTAAGCTCCCCTCACTTAATTTAAGAGTATCAAATTCACTGGAGAGATTGTCAAATTTAGCTTGAAGGATTCTAAGATCAAAATCCTTTTTCCTCAAGGCCAGTTCTTGTTCATCAATCAACTTTTGTTGTTCAGTGACTTTGAGAGACATTTCATCATGTTCTCTCACAATCTGCTGATACACCTCAGTTGATTTAATGTCAAACTCTGGTTCAGGAAGGTTGGGAGTTTGAACTTTAGAATTCAAGAGCTCATTTTCTCTTAGTGCCATATTGCATACCTCTTGTAGCCTGGCGAAATCCTCAAGTAACTTTCCAAAGTTAAGTTTCAAGTGGATTTCACTGGACTCATGTGTGTTAATGGAAGAGTTGGAAGATGAACATACCTCTTCATTCTCAAATGCCATTTGACAGTCATCATCACTGTCACTGTTGGAGAACAGTCCATCATCAGATGAGTAGACACTCTCTTCACTTGCTGATTCCCCAGCTACCATGGCCTTCCTGTTGCTTAACCTCTTGTCTCTCTTGTTCTGCCTTTCTTTTCTTTCTTTGGCAGTTAGGTCAGGACAGTCATACTGAAAGCGACCCTTTTTCTGGCAGTTGTAACACACATCTTCATCATCATTTTTCTTGCTTGAGGACTCCTTCCTCCTTGATGATGATGGTTCAGTTTTGCTGTACTTCTTTCTGTCAGCATATCTGTCTTCTTTCTTCTCATCAGAGACTTTGTCCTCTGATTTGTTGTCAGGAGAGCTGAATCTCCTTCTGGTTCTGTTGTCTTGGTAGAACTTCTTGTACCTACCAAATCTGGAGTTGAGCTTCTCAAATCTCCTAGCCATGAGTGCCATTTCCTCCTTCATTTCAGATTTTGAAACATTTTGAGAGGATTTTTTAGTGTTCTTCTTTTCTGTTTCAGCAGCTTTGAAGGCAACACCTTTGCTTGAGGAGGATGGCTCATCATGCACCTTCTTTCTGTTGAGATCAAACTCATATGCTTTGAGTTCAGAGAATACTTGCTGCATTGGCATGTTGTCAAGATTGCTGGTATTTTGCATCATGACAGAATATATGTCCCACTTTGATGTGAGACTTCTCAAAATCTTCAGAGCAACTTCTCTTTTGGCATAGAACTTGCCCAGAGAATTCATCTCATTCATGATGTCAGTGAATCTTCCATCAAGATGATCAATAGTTTCATTGGGCTCCATAGTGAATTGCTCATACTTTTGGATGGCCACTTGAAGTTTATTTTCTTTGATCTTCTAGGTACCTTCACACATAAGTGCTAGGGTATCCCAGATCTCTTTTGTTGTGGTGCAGTGATATACTCTTCCCATCACTGCATCTGGAATAGTCTGGTACAAAGTGTTCATAGCAATGTAGTTCAGATTGTGCCTTTTTCTTTCTTCTGCTGTCAGCTCATCTTCATCTTTTGGCAATAGCTCCCTTGGGTCTGCTTTCTGAGCATCAGTGACTTTGGGATTCAGCTTGGTGAAGGTGAATGGTCCTCTGGTGATAACTTTGAGCATTTCATCATGCTGGCAAGCAAGATGTGCTCTCATCCTGATTTTCCAGAAATCATAGTTCTCAATTGAGAACATTGGCAGTTTGTGATGAGAAATATGATTGACTTGGTTTGGACCCATGTTGTTGATGGTGTTGACAACATCTCCTGGAACTGCATTGTTAGCCATTTCTATAATAATAGAATCAGATTATCACAAAAATTTTCAGAAATTTGGATCAGTTCAATGACCACAGAAATGATATGATTTTGAAAATCAGTGCTTTTCAGAGGCAGTGGTCTATGAACCCCTGCTCTGATACCACTTGTTGGTCCTTGGTGGAGTATAACACAAGTGTATGGGGGGGGGGGGGGGAATGCACTTGTGTATGCAAATTTGTTTTTATTTTAAACAAACTAGTCTTATCAGGCAGGTTGTCTCACAACAGGCCTGAGTGTGAACTTTGATAGATACTTGTCCTACTGATTATTATTAAGTGATCAGTTGGCTAAATATCTAAGAGAGTTTCTTAGTGCGGAATGTGGTTGGCCTTATTTACTCAATGAAATACTCCAAGTTGATTTCAGAAAAACACAGCTTTCAGGGACTTTGTCCAAAACTGTTTTTCCTAATTTACTGAGTTTTGCTCTTTGAAAATATGATTGAATATAAGTGCAATAAAGAGTGCAGTAAGTAAATGACACACAAGTTTATAGTGGTTCAGAGACTCAAGCTCCTACATCCACTTTTCCTGATTGAACAGGATAATTACTTCACAATGGAATTAGCTTGTTTTATAGTGCCAATGTGCACTGATCAACAACACTCTCTTAGTGTTTTGATCCCTAGGATAATCTGAGTCCTAGTGCTCAATCTCTCTGAGTTAAGACTGTTTTCACAATGACAGTCCTTAACTCCTCACTTCTACAACAAACTCTCTCTTCACTTAATGAGATAGGGTTTGAGGTTTGGTTCCAACTAGTAGAGATATCCTTTACAATAAGAACAGTGTAAAGGCTTAGGATATCTCAATGCTAAGCTTTGGATGTTTACAAAGATTGGCTTAGGTAGATGAAGTGATTCAGAAAACTTGGGATTCTTAAGAACAGCTTGGTTTCCTTTGAAAGCTTGATGATAGTTTGATAGCTTGTAGTTGGATGTTTGAATCCCTTGATCACTTCTGTATTTATAGGCAAATTTGAGCAGCTAACCGTTGGAGGGATAGCAATTCAAACTTGTCTATTTGCAGCACCATTGAAACGGCTATGAAGCTTGGCATCCTTTTATCCACTGTGTAAAAGGCCTCTTCAATGGTTGCTTGAATGAATGTGTTGACTTCTGAAAAATGCGGCTGAGAAGACTTGTGTCAGTTTCCAAATATGCACATTTCCCAAGGTTGATTTGTGGCAGAAACTACACTCAACCAACGGTCAGATGGGACAAGCTCCCTGAACATTCCTGCTGCAATTTGGAATGTTCCAACACTCATTCAATGCTTCACACTTTAATGCTTCAAGTCTTCAATGCTTGGTTCAGACATGATTGGCAATAAATGCTTCATTGATTGTGTGAGCTTTGGTATTCAATGCTCTTGATCATTTGCACTTTAATTGTTCTGATCATATGCATTTATGAGCATTGCCTTAACATTCTTGATCTCTTCAGCTCAGTTGTCCATTTTGTCAGCTTGTCTTGCAAGTTTAGCAACTTTGCCCTAGAAACTTAATACATATCAAGCTGCCTAACATTCAGCTTTGGACAACTATCCTGAACTCTAAAATCTCACAACATTTTTGAGATTTTTGACTTAAGCATTCTACTAACTCAAGTGTTCTGAGACAACTTGTCTGAACTAGACTTGATCATATCTCAACTAATCTGAACATCATCAATCAGGGGTTTTGGTATCTGAATCAAAATCATTTTATTCCCAACAGCAAGTCTACAAAGCATTGAAGAACTCACAGAGTCAAAGAGATCAAGAAATCTGAGAAGAGCCACAAATTTGAAGAGAAGAAATCAGAGGCTAATCAAGAGAAGTTTTACTTTTCATTTTAAAGTTTGTATTGTTGTAAACAAGTGTGCTAGTTACTTGTGAAATTACTAGTCGATCGAAGATACACTTGGGAGTGTAATCGAAAAGATCACAGTCTTAATCTTGGGACTTTAAGCCACAAGAAACTCAAGAAGGAAGAGTTAATAAAATATCACAACTGGGATTGTGAGAGTGGATGTAGACTTTTTGGTCGAACCACTATAAATTCTGTGTTCTTTACTTTTCTGTTTGATATTTGTTTAATATTTGTTTAACTAAGAACAATAGAATTTACTAAGTAAAGATCTAAATAAAAGTTGAGTATAAAACTGAAACTGGAAGTACTGATCTGATCCAGTAAGAACAGTACTATTCAGAACACATTTCCGCATTAAAACTCTGATATTTTGAAAGATTTTGAAAAGTCTATTCACCCCTCCCCTCTAGACTTTCTTAGCTTAATAAATCTTAACTCAACTTGGGACCAACAAGTGGTATCAGAGCAGTAGTTCTTTGGACTGCTGTTTCTTGATAACCTTGTAGACTTTGAGGGAAGTCTTACTGATCTTGCTACTATTTCTTGATATTTGTCACTATCTGAATACTTGAAAATACTTGCTATACGACTGATCTTATCTGTCTGATCAATCATGGATGAAACTAATGTGAACAAACTTCATAAGTTCAAGATTGCAGATTATGACTACTGGAAGCTGAGGATGGAGGCCATCTTTAACTCAACCCATGATCTGATGGTTTTTGTGGTCAAAGAAGGACCAATCACTACCATGGTGCAAAACACTGCAACACTGGATCCTTCTGAACCTGTTGGAGCACTGGTCCCTAAACCAAGGTCAGAACTGACTTCTGAAGAAATGCGTCAAAACAATTTGGATAGTCTTGCTAAGAATTATATTTTACACACCTTGCCAAATGAGTATCTTGACAAAGTGTTAAAATGTAAGACTGCCAAGCAAATACGAGACAAATTAGCTATTCTTTGTGAAGGTACTACACTGATCAAAGAAAGCAAACTGTCCACAGCTGTCCAAAGGTTTGAAACATTTAAAATGAAGTCAGGTGAATCAATTGATGAATTGGATACTCGATTTACAAAGATTATGAATGACCTTGATGTGTTAGGAAAGACTTATACTGAAAGAGAGATTAACTTGAGAATCTTGAAAGCTTTGGATGAAAGGTGGAAAATGGTCAAGATGATCATTAAAACCACACAAGAAATTGATTCTTGGCCTGCTGAAACCATGTTTCAGACTTTTAAGGCTCATGAGTTTGAGTTAGATGAAGAAGATCATATTACTGATAGTCATAAGGATAAGGATGCCTCTAAGGACATAGCTTTTAAAGCCTCTACCTCTAAGGGGTCTAGATCATCTAAGTCTAAGGCCTCAAGCATAAAAGATGAACTAGATAGTTCTGATCTTAGTCTGAAAGATCAGATGAGCCTCATGATTAAAAGATTTGATAGACTAAACAGGAGGTATGGTAGATATAAGAGATTCTATAAGGAAACCAAGGGTTCTAGTAACAGGGACTCTTCTGGGAACAGAAGGGATCAAAACTCTTCTGAAAGAAGGGATGAGATCTCTAATGAGAACATGAGAGATAGGAACTCATCTGATAAGAGGGATATGAAGTCTTCTAATAAGAAAGATAGGAACCCTATTGATAAGCATGACAGGAATCGAAATCGTTCACCATCTAAGAAATCTTCTAACAATCCTGTGTGCTATAATTGTGATAAGCCAGGTCATTATGCATATGAATGTCCTGATCTGAGTTCTGAAGATCGAGAAGAAAGGAAAGCCAGAAGAGATCGAAAATATGCCAAGGGTAAGAAGGCAATGATGGCATACAATGAATCTGATTCAGATTCAGAAGAGTTGCCCTCGTCTTCATCTGAATACCCATTTAGCAATGAGAATGAAGCTTTCATAGCAGATGATGGACTGGCAATGATGGCCAAAATAAATGATGAGGTATCATTTGTTAATTCTTTTCAATCTTGCAATAATTCTGATTCTGATTTATGTGACACTACTGATAGTAGTGTAGGAAGTAGTCTTCATCATTCCAATGGAGTGACTGAAGAAGACCTCCTACAAGCTAACAAAGCATACATGGAAATCAGTGATGAAAATATATCTTTGAAACAAGAAATCATTCGTTTAAAAGAAACTCAGTTAAAAGTGGATCCTAATAGAGTTATCATAAATGCAAGACTGTCAAAAGAGTTGTCCCAACTCCAAGAAAAATATGCATCCATTGATAAACTATATCAGGGTATGCTTAAAACTCAAGCCAAAGAGACTAATGAATTCAATGATTTAAAGATTAAATGTGAAAAACTTGAAGAGCGCAATAGATTCTTAGAATCTGAAGTAGTGAGCCTAGATCGAAAGCTATCTGAAATGATTAATTCTACCAAGATTAATCAAACAATTTCAGACAGATATAGAGCTCCAAATGACAAAAGTGGGATAGGTATTGATCTGCCTAGTTCCTCTACTTTAGGCTTTAAGAACACTAATGGAGCTAGTTCAAGTTTTTTGCAACTAGATAAAGGAAAAGAACCTATGATTTATGATAATGATCCAAAACCTAAAGTACAGTCCCAATACATTCCTCCTACTACCCATAGTGGTAAAATGAAGAATGTATCAAGACCAGTATAGTCAAGACCATACCAGCAGAGTTATGCTCCTCTGACCAGAGCAGAACAGTCCTGGTATCAGAAGAGACAAACTCAGAACAGTAGGTCAAGATAAGCACATGCAAGTTGGGAACAGCCTAGACCTCCTTTTATAAGATAGTCTCAGCTGTATTCAACTAAACCTAGGAAATTTTGTGCCTCATTATCATAATAAACCTGTACTTTATCCTCCACCTTTATCTTATGATATCATTGGAGAGGAAAGACCAAATAGCATCTATAAGCCGTATGGTCCACATGCTTTCAGACCCTATTCAAACTATTATAGACATACTGATCTTACTGAAAAAGGGATAGAACCAAGGAAAGGCTATCTCAGAAAAATAGATCCTAAGTCTGCTGATAGTTCTGAAATGGTTAATAAAGTACTATTTTGTGACAAATATGGAAGAAAACTGAAGAGGTCCCATCTATTCAAACCCTCAATGTTTATTTGGGTACCTCTCACTACTAACCCCCAAGGACCCCAATAAACCAGGGTACCTAAATTATTAAGATCACTACCTTGCCGGATCGACTGGACTTATACAAGAAAGGTGGTTCAGTGGGTGAGACCTGGTACATAGATAGTGGGTGTTCACACCACATGACTGGTACCAAGGCCTTGCTTACTAACTATCATGAGCAGGAAGGACCAAAAGTAATCTTTGGTGATAGCTCCATGGCAATCACAAAAGGATTCAGATTCATCAAGAATGGAGATGTTGAAATCCAAGATGTCTCCTATGTTGAAGGTTTGAAATATAATTTGCTATCTGTATCTCAATTCTGTGACAGGGGATACAAAGTTCAGTTTAAGACCAGAAGATGTGAAATAATAGACAAAAGGACACACAATGTTTTACTTGTTGGCTGACATTTTTACAAAACCATTGGCTGAAGTGAGATTTAGAGAGTTATGCATTAGCTTAGGGTTGATAGATATGGATTCTATATGTATATAGAACTGCACTAACATTTCAGGTACTGATCTTATACCAAAGGAAGATAAAACAAAAACTAAGAGCAGTACATCAAAAGCTTAAACTCAAAAGAAACAATCCTATGTCAGACCACTACACTCATCAAAACAGGTAACAAGGTTACTAAAGTGACCTAAACCCCAATGAGGAAGCTGGTAAAGCTGAGGGACACTGAGAACACACATTAAGGGGGAATCTGTGATTTCTTAAAGATCCTTTTGTTGACTCAGAACACTAAGTCACTTTAGTATATACCTTGATGTGATCTTTAATTTAAAACATACTTTTACTACTCTGTAATGTTTTACACTTATATCTCATGAACTAACACTTTTACCAAGGTAAAACTGGCACAGAAGAGGAGTTCTCCACTGAAGGGGGAACTGATCTGATTACAGATTTGAGATGTCTACAAATCTGATCTGATTACAGTCTTTATCAGTCTACAGAATTGTTCTGATTAATGAATTGACTTGTCTACATAACTGTTCTGATTACAAAGTTTCTTTGTCTACAGAACTGATCTGACTACAAATTCAATCCTTCTACAGAACTAATCTGACTACTGATTAAACTGTCTACAGAATGATTTGATTACTACTAATCTGTCTACAGAACTGATCTGACACACAGTACTGATCTGAGGATTACTGTGCTGATATCAAAAAGGTGAAATCAGAAAAGTTGGGAACTGATCTGAGTACTACTGTGCTGACCCCAACAACTGATCTGATGTTCAAAAAGGTTACTCAGCTGATCACTATACTCAGCTGATCCAGATAAGTAAATTTCTTTTTTATATATAAAAGTAAGAAAATGAAGTGAAAAGTTTTTTTTGGAAACTACTGTGCTGATATGCATCAGAACAGTATTTTGCTTTAGAATGCTCTAAATCAAAAACTGCTCAATTTTTAGATTACTAATAGAGAAGATTAGTACACTCCTCTGTTTTTGACCTAATTGTTATGGTGTATTTATCAAACACAATTTGGCTTCATGATTTAGAATGGTTCTAGAATCTGGAAAGTTTTTTTCTTACGGATTTCGAGACTCAATCTCAACCATTCATCGTGGAAAATAAACTCAATCCAAGCCCTAGATTGGTTTTGAATTTATTAAACACGATCACTATTAACTTCATCTTCATTACGATTGCATTTATGGAAACTCATAACACCAAATTGCTTCAAGCCTAAATACTCTATCTTCTACATTTCTACGATATACTTCAAATGGCGATTATCAATGTTCTAAGTGAATCCAATGAGATTGTAGGTACTTTTGATTCAGAATTTTGGTTACGCGAAAAGGGCATTTTTGTGGAAAATGCAGTCTACTTCAGTGGTCGCCATAGCGCAGAGAATCAAGCTATCCTAACGATGTGTGAAGAAAGCGGGCTCAGGAAGTATCTGGAATCATATCCAAACATGGTGTGTGAACCAGAGGCCATGGAATTCTTTTTACAGCTTGAAGGTGACAACAATGGTGTTCGATCAATGCTTTCAGGGCACAAAGTTTCGATAACCAGAGAGATTCTGGAAATCATGTTGGATTTACCTCAAGGCCCAGTGGATATTTTGACCTATAAGGCAGGAGAAGAAAAAGAGTGCGTGGGCAAATGGACGGGTGAAGAACCAGAATCTTTAAACAATCTTAAGAAGACTGTGCTCCCTACTGGTCTTCAATTTCTAATGGATATTGCTGGAAAGTGTTTGTTAGGTCAACATCACAGCCAATATGCTTTATCAAATTTGAAAATCCGAATCATGGCAGCAATCATTGATCGTGTTCACGGAGATTGGCAAGGTTTCTTTCTTGAGAGGTTGCTGAGTGAAAAGGAAAAGGTTTTGTTCGATGAGGATTCAGAAGAATTTTCAATCAAGTCGAAATTAGGGTTCGGAAACAAACTGAGCATTCTGTTGCCTCAGATAGTCATCAAGAAAACATACTGGAGTAATCCTAAGAAATTCCATCAAGGAAAGGTCTTGATGAAAAAGGAATATGTTCGTTTTGAACAAGAGCACCCTTTAGTGCTGCCTCAAGAACAAGAAGCTCAAGAATCTGGTGCTTCTATGTATCGATCAGATGATGATCAACTAGAAAGAAGAACCAAAGCGAGGCATGATCCGAGCAGTGCTGGATTAAGAAGAGGAAGGTCGGCTAAATCCTCAGCAGAGCAAACAGTTCGATTTATTGAAACTGTGGTGCGAGACAGTTCTGAAGATCAAGAGGTTAGTGCTTCTAGACCTAGGAGAATGCTTGTTGATTCTACTCCTACCCCTTCGAATTCTGTTTCTATTCAAGTCCAACCCATTGATCAAGAACCTACCTGTTCTGAGGAGTCAGTACACTACTCTCCTATTCGATAGAACACTACTCTTTCACCCACTCATAACACTTTATTTCATGCCACTCCCCATTCGAGTCCTCATCATACTCCCACTCCTCATTTTTCCCTTGAACCAGTTCATGATCACTCTACTGAGCATGAACACATACCCGCTTCTGAACCAATTGAGATCTCTTCTTCTCCAGAAACTGAGATTATTCAACCAAATTCAGTATTCTTGATGGATTATCCAGTATGTGATAAGGAAGAGTGTTGGTCCCTGAGACGAGTGTAAGATCAGCTGACTTGATGTCTGCTGATTGTGTGGAAAATAAACTAACTCTTCAAAGTAACTAGTCCGCTGATTTTACTAGGGGCCTAGGACTAGTTAGTCGGCTGATTAAATACTTATCGGAGTTAAGTGCGGAATTGTAGTGTGCCCATATATATTATACTCGTCTATTTAATAAATACAGTGTGTAAAACAGTTTATGCACAAATATGTAT
Source organism: Galeopsis tetrahit (assembly GCA_963675135.1). Lineage (NCBI taxonomy): Eukaryota > Viridiplantae > Streptophyta > Magnoliopsida > Lamiales > Lamiaceae > Galeopsis > Galeopsis tetrahit. The sequence continues at coordinate 36,275,225 of OY776127.1, forward strand.
GAAAAGACTTGAAATGTAAAGTGCAGAAATGTAAATAACACATTGATTTATAGTGGTTCGGATATACGTTCCTACGTCCACTCTCACGTCCTAACGTGATGTTTAATCCCTTTAATTTCCACAAATTACAAGGGCCTTGTCCTTTATAGTCCCAAGGGTAGGACTTTGAGATCTGAGCCGTCCTAACAGCTACGGTCTCCACAAGTGATTGTAAGCACTTGCACTTCCCCCACAAGTGATTGTAAGCACTTGCACTTGAACTCCACAAGTGATTATAGAGCACTTGGACTCTTTACAGTGATAAACACTCAACTTGACTTCTAAGGTTTTATGGTAGAAGGTGGGTTTTGTGTATATGAACTAGGTGAGAATTTCCCTTACAATCTGTTTTAGCCTCATGCTAGGATTGGGAAATTCTCTCTAAGCTATGGATATATATGAGTGGTTGCACTGGCTTAGATGGTATGAGTTCACTCACTGGGGATGAGGTGATGCGTGTTGAATCTTCATGAATGATCTTCTTGAGCTCTTCTTATTTCTTGACTTTAAGCACTTTGCTCGACCTCTGCATCTCACACCTCTTCACTCCAAATGATGTAAGAACTGAACTCATTTATATAGTGTTGAGTTTGAATGTTACCGTTGGATGATGGCATTCAAAACTCCACTAATTCGGGAATTGCCAATCTCTTGATTTGATATGATTGAATATTACCATTGTCATGTAATTTCAATCATATCTTTGACTTTCCTTTCTTGTGCGTATCTTGTCAATCCTTGACTTCAACTCTGATTGGCCTTCCTTTAATTGAGTAAGAAGACTTCTACTCTGCTGGTAAGAAGACTTCACTCTGCTGGTAAGAAGACTTCACTCTGCTGTCTTTACTCAGCTGACTTTACACAGCTGCTGTTTCTTCTCAGCTGCTGTCTTTACTCTGCTGTCTTTACTCAGCTGGCTTTACACAGCTGCTGTTTCTTCTCAGCTGCTGTCTTTACTCTGCTGTCTTTACTCAGCTGGCTTTAAGTTGACTTCTACTCAGCTGATGTAAGACGACTTCTTCTCAGCTGATGTAAGATGACTTCTGGTCTTGGTCTTCTCTTCTCTTCTTGAGCATTGACATGTCTTCTCTTCTAACCAGAGTCCTATCTATTACAAGATATATAATAAAGTTGTCTATACAATACAACTTATCCTATTACATGTTTGATTTGGTTTATCAAAACTAAACTAAGGATATTCATATCCCAACAATTTCCCCCTTTTTGATATAACCAAATCATCTAACACTAACTCAAGCAATAAAGAACAGACAGTGCTAGAGTCCATATAATAGTGCAGAAGAGTAAAAACAAAAGGCTTTTGTATGATTGACAATGAGAAGTTGTCATCACATGAGATAACTAGATGTTATCTCCAAAAGCTAAAAAGATGAGTTTTATTAATATTGCACTTTACAAGCACGGACTCACCTAATCAGCTATTACAAAGGTCTTCTTATCTACTCTTCAGCTGATATGTTGCAAATCAGACGACTTCCAATTAAGCTCTTCTTGCCTTCAGGTCTTCTAATAACTTGATCATCTTGATCTCCTCTTCTTGCTCATACGCGTGTAAATCCAGATAGGGCTAGAACTCAGCTGAGCTGAAGTTCCCCCTTAGTTGTTGACCTGTTCTTAACACACAATTATCCAAATACATGCAAGTATGATTTTTATGAAAACAGAATGCATGTAAAACAGTTTTTCAAAAATGGATCTATTCAGGTGACCATTGAAAACAGTAAAACGTGTTTTTGATGGCTCAAACGATGGAATTTGGCCAAAAAGCATTACACGTCACTGCATAGCAGTGAGTTCGATTCAAAACATCAATTCCACTTTAAAAAGTGTACTCACACGCTAAAATCTGTAAACAACAAAAAAGTGCAGATTTTCGAAAATCAAAAATCAAAGCAATGGTCTTTTGAACACACGGCTCTGATACCACTTGTTGGTCCCTGAGACGAGTGTAAGATCAGCTGACTTGATGTCTGCTGATTGTGTGGAAAATAAACTAACTCTTCAAAGTAACTAGTCCGCTGATTTTACTAGGGGCCTAGGACTAGTTAGTCGGCTGATTAATTACTTATCGGAGTTAAGTGCGGAATTGTAGTGTGCCCATATATATTATACTCGTCTATTTAATAAATACAGTGTGTAAAACAGTTTATGCACAAATATGTATGAAAAGACTTGAAATGTAAAGTGCAGAAATGTAAATAACACATTGATTTATAGTGGTTCGGATATACGTTCCTACGTCCACTCTCACGTCCTAACGTGATGTTTAATCCCTTTAATTTCCACAAATTACAAGGGCCTTGTCCTTTATAGTCCCAAGGGTAGGACTTTGAGATCTGAGCCGTCCTAACAGCTACGGTCTCCACAAGTGATTGTAAGCACTTGCACTTCCCCCACAAGTGATTGTAAGCACTTGCACTTGAACTCCACAAGTGATTATAGAGCACTTGGACTCTTTACAGTGATAAACACTCAACTTGACTTCTAAGGTTTTATGGTAGAAGGTGGGTTTTGTGTATATGAACTAGGTGAGAATTTCCCTTACAATCTGTTTTAGCCTCATGCTAGGATTGGGAAATTCTCTCTAAGCTATGGATATATATGAGTGGTTGCACTGGCTTAGATGGTATGAGTTCACTCACTGGGGATGAGGTGATGCGTGTTGAATCTTCATGAATGATCTTCTTGAGCTCTTCTTATTTCTTGACTTTAAGCACTTTGCTCGACCTCTGCATCTCACACCTCTTCACTCCAAATGATGTAAGAACTGAACTCATTTATATAGTGTTGAGTTTGAATGTTACCGTTGGATGATGGCATTCAAAACTCCACTAATTCGGGAATTGCCAATCTCTTGATTTGATATGATTGAATATTACCATTGTCATGTAATTTCAATCATATCTTTGACTTTCCTTTCTTGTGCGTATCTTGTCAATCCTTGACTTCAACTCTGATTGGCCTTCCTTTAATTGAGTAAGAAGACTTCTACTCTGCTGGTAAGAAGACTTCACTCTGCTGGTAAGAAGACTTCACTCTGCTGTCTTTACTCAGCTGACTTTACACAGCTGCTGTTTCTTCTCAGCTGCTGTCTTTACTCTGCTGTCTTTACTCAGCTGGCTTTAAGATGACTTCTACTCAGCTGATGTAAGACGACTTCTTCTCAGCTGATGTAAGATGACTTCTGGTCTTGGTCTTCTCTTCTCTTCTTGAGCATTGACATGTCTTCTCTTCTAACCAGAGTCCTATCTATTACAAGATATATAATAAAGTTGTCTATACAATACAACTTATCCTATTACATGTTTGATTTGGTTTATCAAAACTAAACTAAGGATATTCATATCCCAACAAAGAGAGAATACGATTTAAACTGAGAAATGCTCTTCTTAAAAGTTTTCATGGTTTAGATGACAGCTCTATGATTTTTAAGCAACTTCTAAGGATAGGCACCTGGGTGTATCTTAGAAGAATTGGCCTGAATGAGTTGTTAATCGTAGTAGAAGGCATGGGTGGTTTATCTGTGTTCCATGACTGGGAACAAGAACAGAGAGAAGCTGCAGGTGTTAATTCTTTTACAGAATTCGCCACTCTAGATTCAGTTGTTCAGTTGATTGAAAGGCTGACTGGTTGTAAGTATTCTGTGATTTATTCTGCTGATGAAAATGTTGATCCTGATGTCAACAAGGAAGTTGAGGATGTTGGTGTTGAAAATTTTGATAATTAAGTTGAAGCTGATTTGGAAGCTAATATGGAAGCTGATTATGAAGCTGATACCAATGCAACTGAGGTGTTTGAGAACACAGTTGTACTTGAAGAGACTGAGGTATTAGAGGAACAACCTTTGGGTGCTAATGAGTTGGAGAGCACACCAATTGAAGTTGTTGAGAATACTGTGCTTGATGATGTTCAAGAGACAGTAAGAACAATCCCTACTGAGACAGCTCAAGCTAACTCTAGCTTTGAATTATTGAAAAAACATAATGAAGAGTTACAAAGCAAGCTGGAAGCTACTCTGAAACAATTTCAAGAAGCTACTAAGAAGTTAGAGAGACTGACTGCTACCAATTCATATGAGCAAGTGTTGGAACACACTATGTCTAAAATCTATGATCTGCATAGATTGCAAGAAAGGAAACTTTCTGCTGAATTGCAAAAGAAAGTTGAGCTGCTTGTGACACCCTTGAAGGAATGGCAGGATGAAGCCAAAAAGGGGGAAGATAAAGTCATGAGAGTGATGGAGCAGACTCAGACTCAACAAGCTCAGTTAGTTGTGAGTCAAGATGAGCTGAAAGCAAGTCAGGATGATCTGAAAGAAAAGATCATTAGTTTAAAGCTGAAAATCAATCTCAGAAGACAACAAAAGATTGTTGAATCTGAACCTCAAGATGTAGCAATAATTGAGAAAAACATTGCTGAATCTTCTTCTGGAAAAAGAAAGAGAAAACTGATCTTGAATGATGAAGAAGAGGCTGAAGAGACTAGAAGGGTTACCAGGTCTAAAAGTAAGCTGAAGCATGTAGTTACTAGTAGTCAGCCAAGTGATGAACAGATGGCTGAAGCTGTTGAAAAACACAATGAGTTGTTAGCAAAGACAAAAGCTGAATTATCTGAAAAGAAGAAAGCTGATGAACAGCTGAGAAAGCAAAAACTGAAAGATGCAGAAGCTGCAAGGAAAAAGCTTGATAACCGAGTTGCTGCTTTAAAAAGGAAAAAGAAATCTAAATCTGTTGGAGAAGTTCTTGATGAGAACTACATAGAGTTCATTGTTGATGATGATAAATTGGAATATTGGAAAGATCTAAAGAAGAAATGGCAGATTGCTAATTTCATAGTGAAGAAATTTGGTGATCATTCAAGCAAAGAGGATGAATATGCTGATTTTGAAGAATTCATGATGAATGTTGCAAGGGGCTTCTGGGAAGATATATTATTATTAGCTGCTGGTGCAGATATCCAGATCTTATGTCCGGAAGAACCTGTATGGAATCCTCCAAGATTAGAAAAAGGAAAACTTGATCTGAAAGAAGTTGGAAACATTATTGCTGAGATCATTAAGGATGAAGGTATTACTGATCACACACACATGATGGAAATCAAGAACAGGATGTACTTGGCATTCAGAATTCCTAATGAAGATTGAAGATGAAGGACTATGCTGAAGAGATAACATTTCTTAACCTTATCTTTATTTTCTGTATCTGATATTTCTGTGATTATGTGAAGTATGTGTAATATCTGATCTTATATGAATCCTAATCTGATGTTTGAATTGATGAATTGTTATGATCAACTATATATCTTAACTACTGATCTATTAATATTTAAGTAGTTTTGGCTTCATCAAAAAGGGGGAAATTGTTGGGATATGAATTTTACAAACAATGTTCTAGTTGATGATTGTATGTTTTGATGGCCAAAAACAACTTGAAGTTAATGATATATGTGATTATATGTTGATATAATTGTGTTATATGAAATCTAAGTTACTGATCTTATATATGTTTACTGATCTTAGTGTGTTTACTGATCTGATATAAGAACTGTTAGGAACTAAGCTAATGTTTTGTATTGTATAGACAACTTATAGTATAGGACTTAGATATACTCATCTGTATATAGTTCAGTTGATGTATATATAGGTTTTATATATGTAAGTTTGTATTTTATTCAGCATTGTAAAAGTTCAGAACAGTAGTTTAGAACACTAGTTTATAAGGAGATCAGAAGATTATTGAAGACTCAGAAGACTACTTCAGAATGAGAAGGCTTTGAAGAAATTAAAGAGAAGTTTTAGAAGTATTTTGAAGAAGCGCAGAACAATTTTGTAAGAACTGTGCTGACTGGCTCAGAACAGTAAAAGCCAGAACAGTAAGTTACTGTGCTGAGTTGGTGAGTTTGAAGAATAAGTTTGGAAAACTTATTTAAGGTGTAACTGGATTTATTTAAAGATATGCTGACTTATAATAAGAAGGAAGTTACAAATTCGGTTACAAAAAGGATAAGTTACAAAAACAGTTTTAGAGTTAGTTGAGAGTTAGTTCATGAAAGTGAGTGTGCGTGTTTATCAAAGGTGTTGCCTTAAAGATGATGGAACAACGAAGACAACAATTAGAGCAGCGGAAATAAAAAACACGAAACAGCAGAGTATTCAAAATTTTGTATAGACTATAAATAAGTCTATACTGTTTCACTAAAAATATTATTAGTAAAACAAGAACCAAAAACCTCTTCGAGGTACGGCAGTGCCAATTATACGGTATTGACAACCTTACGAATCTAGAATAACTTTTATGGAACAACTCCTCAATTTGGTCTATACATAAACCTTCTAGATTCAAAACTAATGTGCTAGATTAATTGATAGAGTTTACAACTAATCTATCACACGCAGAGAGATGAAACAATGATATTCTTAAAACTAAATACACAACGTGCACTCGATAACTTTAGTCTTGGTGAACTTTTCTTCTCTCTGTAATATGCGTTGAAGGCAGCCTCTATTTATAGATAATTCTGCAGCCTTCAACTCCCATAGATTGCATGATCTATGTAACTCTTCTTATCTCCTAAAAATAAGGAAACTTTCAAGTTAATCTCAACTTCCATGATTGTAGGTTTTTTCTCACTCCTCATGCAACTGCCAGTTCTGGAACCGTCCAGCCCTGTAACTGCATAAAAGGAACATTACGAACAACATAGAAAAATCGGAGTTAGCGTTTAGGAGAAAGGGCGAATTATGATGTTGCCCAAAGTGTTGGAACATTTTGTTCATCACCGGTACAACATCAACAATCTCCTCCAATTTGGCCTTTCTACTACAACACTTTTGATGTTAAACATACAGAATTGTTCAAAGTAAAAATATACAAAGTTTACATCAAGTAAATGACATAAAACCGTAATAGCCAATTGTAGGTGACAAGTCTTGCTCTAAACACTAAAACAATGTGTTTAGATTAAAAACTGAAATAAATAGCAACAAAAAGAAATCCTAAAGAATAATAAGGAAATCCTAATAAACTGAAATATCAAAAATACGGAAATAAAATTGTTTTCAAACAGAAATAAAACTAACATAATTAAACATTAAGCATTACAACAAGGAGGAAAAAATATAAAGGTGCATTGAGGGCAAGGATTGGGCCGAAATGATATCAGCTGCATCTTCATGTAGTCTGCACGTACTTCCCCTCAACACAAGTTCTCCCCCTGTCTTCATGCTTCAATCAAATGTCTCCATAAAGAGTATGGAGGTCTTCATCGTCTTGATTTTGAACTTGTTGAACTGCATCGGCATTTTCATCTACGGTATGAACCGTATCAGTATTTGGTTGATTAGCAACTGGAACGTCATCCACATCAGTTGCTCTAGGAAATGATCCATCACCAGCATTAGGAACATTATCACCACCAGTAACATCAGCATCAGCTACTCCCCCTGTTGGAGTAGAAAGCAAGTATTGCCAAAATTGCTTCTGTATAAGCATGCATGTCTTCCACCGTGCTTTGAAGATTAGTGATCGTGGTTTGGATGGAGTCAATCTGCTTCTGTATGTACGTAGGAGATAAGTGCACTGAAGTAATAGGACCTGCATAAGAATTGTGTTCCTGAAGATGACCCATCATCTTCACAACACAATTCTTATGCAGGTCCTATTACTTCAGTGCACTTATCTCCTACGTACATACAGAAGCATATTGACTCCATCCAAACCACGATCACTAATCTTCAAAGCACGGTGGAAGACATGCTTATACAGAAGCAATTTTGGCAATACTTGCTTTCTACTCCAACAGGGGGAGTAGCTGATGCTGATACTGGTGGTGATAATGTTCCTAATGCTGGTGATGGATCATTTCCTAGAGCAACTGATGTGGAACTTCAGGAACATTTTGCTGGCCAGGAAGTGGTATATCACGCACTCGGTTTTCTGTCTTCAGTTGATGCGAGATGGTGTAGTGAGGTACATAACCACTGATTACCTCATGTTCTGGTCGAACAAACTCTTTGTCTTCAAGGAACTTGTAGATCATACAAGGATAAGGAAGAAGTCCCTTTCCTTTCAGATTACGCCCATACGACATCATGTTGTCAAAGATAGTTTGACCAAGATTAAACTGTTTGAGGTGCCCTATCTTATATAAGAGGATGGCTTGATCTAGTGTAAGGGTAGTGTTGTTTGTGGTAGGTAGCCAATTGTAACACACCAGCTTATGTAACACAGAATACAAGCTAGTTAAACGGGAGGCTAAAAGTTTGTGTTTCCATTTTTGACTCTACCCTCGGTGATAACTGAAATAACCTCATTGTGATCAGACACAACAGGATCATCCATAACCCTAGTCTTGAGCATAGTGTTTATAAGTCTAGGAGTGATAGGAATAGTGTTACCACGGAACCACACATTTCCATACCTAGGAGACTCTACTCTTGAGGTAAACTTGCTTACATTAGCATAAAATTCATAAATCCACTCAACATAATATGGGCATGCAAACAGTAGGGAATGTAACAAGGACCTCTCTTCTAAAAATCCTATCATGTTAACCTCTTCAAAGTCTGAAATTTTGATTACCCTTTCACTAGCAATCAACCGTGTTCGAATTGTCCTATATCTTTCACTGTTTTGATCATTTCTAAGTTCTTCTTCATCATCCGAACTAAATAAGGGGTTAGATTGTACCTCATTGTCACTGTCACCATCCTCATCAGAAGGTCTAGAGGATGATGGTGGTGACGAACTTTCTGATGTTGCCATCGGAGAGGCAACATTTTCGGACTCAGTGACATTGTTATGATCATCAGTGTTTCCTTTCATTTGGACATCAATAGGAACTGTATCCTCATCAGCCGGATTGAATTGATCATCAGAAGAGGCTTTCTCAGCAGGGGAATCAGATTCTAAATCAGTCACATGCACTGGATTTGAAGAACCACCATCAGTGTGCACCTTCTTTGCTTTCCCAGTATAGTCCACCTTCTTTCCAAGAGTTCTTTGTGATTTTCTTCGACTCCCCCACTTTCGAATTGGGGTGCTCTTTCTTTTACGATGAACTCTTTGAAATCTAGAAGCAAGTGTTTCATCAGAGGATGAAGAGGAAGGTTTAACATTTTTACCTTTGGAAGAATCTAGAGAAAGATTGGATTTGAACATTGCATTGTCAAGCTCTTCATCTCCAAGGACTATCACAGGATATATTGTCTTTTTACTGAGTGATTCAAAAGCTTGTTGTAGAACTTCGAACGGAGTGCCTAGAGGAAAGAAGCTGTGCATCGGAAAGGTTTGAAGAGTGTCATCTTCAGGAGACCCGTCATTCAGAGGCACACTCCCTGTTTCTGGTGGAGCACTTGAAGATTCTGGTACAGAAATGGATTTTGACGCTTGAGCAATTTCTGTGCGAATATCCAGAGGTCCAAAGTCCATGGATGGGGTAATTTCAGAAGTTTCGGTGGATGGAATTTCTGGAGCTTTTGGTGTTTCAGAAACAGAGTTTTGCATTGTGGGAATTTGAATTTCAATTGACCCGATCGTAATAGTGGGTGAGCCGGGTTCAGTTGATGCAATATTTTCTGAAACGTTTGGAGAGGACGCCATAGATGCTAGTAGGTTAAGGTTTGTTGGAGAGATGGAAGAGGAAGGAGGGTTTGAGCTCGGTTTTGGTGAAGAAGATGACTTTTCCATCTATAAAAGCCTGAAACAATCAAATCAGAAGTTTAAAAGCCTTTACAAGAAATCTTAATGAATATTGTAGGCTAGTAATAATTTAACCCTATTTTGTAGTTTTGGAACTACAAATATACCTTTTAATTCCTTGTGCCAATAAGTTAATGATGCAATATATAAGGTGAGTAGACATTCATTTTGATCGAGAGTCTTATATAGAGATAGAGATTGATCGGAAGTAATTTCACATAAGTGGATGTGAATAGTGGAATAGTGGGAGATAACTTCTGCCATGAATGATCGTGTGAAGTTTGTGGGAGAAAAACAAGGATAAAATAAACTGCCCAAATTTAAATAAAATAAATAAAATACAGAAAATGAAATAAATATCTGGAATTAAATGCTGACCTGGAAATAAATCAAATAAATAAATCTGAAAAATTAATCTAATATTCAGAAAATAAATAATCCATAAAGGTAACTGAAATTCGAACCATTTTAATGTCGCTCATAATGTTGGCCCACATACATCTCAACACTGATTTTACATGAATTTGCTTCATTTGTGTTGCACATATATATTTTTTTTTTCACAATTTCACATTGATCCATCTTTTGAAAAGAGTGCATCGTAGTAGCGAACTCCGTGCCCCATAGTTACTCAATGGATATATGAATAATTTGATGCATGATTTAATCACCTTTTGAAAAGAGAACATCGTAGTAGTGAGCTCCGTGTCCCATAGTTACTCAGTGATTTTTAAGCATCTAAATTGTGATCCCTTTTTGCATTTAAGAGATGTATGTCCAGAACAAAAAATTTTGCAACACTTTTTTAAGGCTCAAACAACATTTACACAGAAGAATTACTTAAAATCTAACACAGAAAAATATCCAGAAAAATCTAAAAGACCATTCCATATGTTGTCTCAAATGTTTACACATTCGTTACAACATTTAGTCAGAATTTTTCAGATAGTGCATAATCCAAGAGATTTTCGAAGGGATGAAAACCTCTTATCATCAAGGGCTTTTGTAAAAATATCAGCTAGTTGTTTCTCAGTAGATATATATTCTAACTTCACAATCTCTTTCTCAACAAGATCTCTAATAAAATGGTGTCTAATACTTATATGCTTTGTCAAAGAATGTTGCACAGGATTCTTAGATATATTTATAGCACTAGTATTATCACAAAATACAGTTAGCTTATCATTTTTAATGCCATAGTCATTGAACATTTTTTGTAACCAAAGTAATTGAGTACAACAACTCCCTGCTGCGATGTATTCGGATTCAGCAGTGGATTGAGAAACACAGTTTTGTTTCCTACTGTGCCATGAGATTAAGTTGTTTCCCATATAGAAACAACCACCACTTGTACTCTTTCGATCATCACTATCACCTGCCCAATCTGCATCACTATATCCTGTCAAAGTACAGTTAGTGTCTTTGCTATACCATATGCCCAAATCATATGTGCCTGCAACATATCGTATGATTCTTTTAACAACATTCATATGTGATTCTTTAGGATTAGATTGATATCTAGCACACAAGCATACACTGAACATGATATCAGGCCTACTAGAGCTTAAATACAGAAGACTTCCGATCATTGATCTGTATAATGTTGGGTCAACATTGTGTCCAACATTGTCTTTACTCAGTTTCTGAGTTGATCCCATAGGTGTCTTCATATGTTTAGAATTATCTAAGCCGAATCTTTTCACTAAGCTTTTAGCATACTTGCTTTGAGTAATAAAAATGCCATCTTTATGTTGTTTTATCTGAAGTCCTAGAAAGTAATTTAAATCACCAACCATAGACATTTCAAAAGTAGATGTCATTTCATTCACAAACATTTTAAGCATATGATCACAAGTAGATCCAAACACTATATCATCTACATAGATTTGAGCAATCATAATATCATTATTAGCATGCTTAATAAAAAGAGTTCTATCAGCCTCTCCTCTAACAAATCCAAATTCAATTAGAAAATCAGTTAGTCTTTCATACCATGCTCTAGGTGCTTGTTTTAATCCATATAAGGTCTTCTTCAATTTAAATACATGGTCAGGAAATTCAGGATTTTCAAAACCTTTTGGTTGTTCAACATAAGCTTCTTCCATAAGAATTCCATTCAAGAATGCAGCCTTAACATCCATTTGATGCAACTTTATATCAATGAAACATGCAATGACAAGTAATAATCTTATAGACTCGATTCTAGCTACAGGAGCAAATGTTTCATCAAAATCTATACCCTCAACTTGAGTGTAACCTTGAGCTACAAGTCTAGCTTTATTTCTAATGATGTTTCCTATTTCATCAGTTTTGTTTTTAAATATCCACTTAGTTCCTATAACATTGACATTATCAGGTCTAGGAACAAAAGTCCATACATCATTTCTAACAAACTGATTTAATTCTTCATGCATAGCATTTACCCAATTTTCATCATTTAAAGCTTCAACAATATCTTTAGGCTCAATCATAGAATGATAACACTCATGAGTTACCTTGTTGCACATGGATGACATGCATATAGACCTTACCATATCTTTTGAATTGATACCCATTCTTCTTCTTGTTTGAACACCTGTAAACTGTTCTCCTATGATCTGGTCTTGAGGATGATTCCTAAGTATTCTGGTAGATGGTGTTTTCTGATATTCATAGATACTTTCTGGTGATTCTGACTTTTCCGAAGTTGTTTGAACGGGTGTTGCATCATCTGGATCAACACTTTGATTTTGATCAGAATTCTCAGAATCTTTTGAAATTTCAACTAAATCAGATACATCATCTTCAATGTTTTGACCTGTAAGACTAGCATCATCATCAAATACCACATTTACAGATTCTTGCACAGTATCAGTCCTTAGATTATAAATTCTATAGGCTTTGCTATTTCTAGAATAACCTAAAAAGAATCCCTTGTCACTTTTTGAATCAAACTTATGCAATTGATCTCTATCATTCAATATATAGCAAACACATCCAAACACATGAAAATATTTCAAATTTGGTTTTTTCCTATTTAGAATTTCATATGGAGTTTCATTTGAGTTTGCTCGAATATAAACTCTATTAGAAATATGACATGCAGTGTTCAATGCTTCAGCCCAAAATATTTTAGAAAGTTGTTTGGATAAAATCATAACTCTAGCCATTTCTTGAAGAGTTCTATTCTTCCTTTCAGCAATACCATTTTGTTGTGGAGTTTTAGGTGAAGAAAACTCTTGCATGATACCCTTACTTTCACAAAATTCAGAAAACGAACTATTTTCAAACTCTCTTCCGTGATCAGACCTAATTCTGCATACTTTAGAGTTAAAAACAGTTTTGAATCTTTTATAAAGAATTTTGAAGATAGAAAAAGTTTCAGATTTTTCTTTTAGAAATTCAATCCAAGTGTATCTTGAGTAATCATCAACCACAACCAATGGATATCTCTTACCACCTATACTCTCGGTCTCCATTGGACCCATCAGATCCATATGCAGCAGTTCAAAGCAGTGTTTTGTTGAGCAATGTCCCAACATTTTGTGAGACACCCTAACCTGCTTACCTTTTTGGCATGGGCCACAAATCTTAGTATTTCCAAACTGAAGTTTAGGTAAACCTGTAACAGCTCCTAATCTAATCAGTTGTTGAATCTGTTTATAATTAGCGTGACCAAGTTTGTTATGCCAAAGAGTATTTTCATCAATTTTAACATTACTGCATATTTCTTTTGATTCAATCAAATAACAATTATCAACTGATCTTGTTCCTGTCATAACACAGTTAGAATTTTTGTCCAGAACATAGCAAAAATTCTTATCAAATTTGACATGTAGATCATCATCACATAATTGACTAATACTAATCAAGTTTGCAAGTAACCCATCAACATGTAAAACATTTGATAATTTAGGAAAACCAGATACATTCAATGTTCCTTTTCCAATAATTCTACCTTTAGAACCACCTCCATAGGTAACATTTCCACCATCATAAGCCTTATAATTAGAAAGATAGTTAATTTGCCCTGTCATGTGTCTACTACAGCCACTATCAAAGTACCATAAACCAGGAATACAGGCTTTCAAAGACATATGCACAACATTACACACAATATCAGATTTAGAAACAGAAGCGTTTTGTGCAGAATGTTGTTCAGCATATTGAGTCATTTTAGACAACATTTTGGCAGTTTTCTTATCTTTCATTCGTTTGAAACAGTATGATCGTGTATGTCCATTTTTTAAGCAGTAATAGCATGTGTTTCTTTTATCAACAAAAACTTGTGCTTTAGCAGAGGTATTAGAATCATTTTTAGCTTCAACTTTTACAAACACAATAGGCATTTTAGCATTTGAAGGTTTAGAAGACATACCATTATATCCAAGTCCATTTTTTCCTGGATTACCTATCATTAACGCATGATTCAGCTTTGTCCTTCCTTCTGAAAATTTCTTGAAGTTTAATGTAGATTCCTTCAACTTTTCATTTAGCTTACAGATCTCCAAGTCCTTTTTAGTTAAGATACTTTCTAACTTTGTTAAAGAATCTCTTAAATCAGAATTTTCTATAGTCATAGACTTTAGAGTTCGATTTAATTTTTCAATTTAAGAAACTGTATGACTTTTGAAAGAATTATCATTAACTAAAGGTTTATCATATGAGTATTTTCTGAAATCCAAAATAGAAACATCCAACCTATCTTTAGGTTTTGAAATCTCATGATCTTTCTTTGTAAGCATAGATTCTAGTTTAGAAACAGTTTTATGAAGATCATCAATTTCTGTAACACTTCTGGATAAGTTCATGTCGCTTGAAGTACCTGTCTCAAAAATTGAACTTGCAAAACAGTTAGATTCTGGACTGACATTACTTGGTGATGTCTGAAATGTAGGCACATTTAGCTCATCATCTGAATAATCATCATCCAAATCATCAATAAACGTATCATCAAAATCAATTCTGCCAGAAAAAGCACATTCTACATCATCTTCAATTTCATTTTCAGCATCAGATTCATCACTCATAGTAGCACTGAAATTCAATTTTCTTTTTAGTAAATTGTTGGCACATTCATTAGCATAATGACCAAAACCAGAACAGGCATCACACTTGACTTTCTTTCTAAATTCAGCACCATTTTTTAATTTGCTACTCCTATCAATTTGCCTAGATTGATTAAAAGTATTTTTTCTAACAGGCAATTGTTGAGTGTTATTAATCTGAACCTTAGGTTGTATACTGTCTTTAAACTTGTTTGACCTATTTTTCAAGAATGATTTGAACTGTTTAGTGATTAAGGCCATGTTGTCAGGATTGTTGAGACATTCCTCGAAAACATCATCATCGTCAGTTTCAATTTCAGTAATATACGAAGATTTATCAGTACTGGATGAAGCATTACCTTTAAAAACTAAAACTTTCTTATCAGTAAAGTTCATCTCATAGGTTTTCAATATTCCAATTAATTCATTTTGTCTTAAAACATCAGTGTCCTTAGCTTCTTCAATAGCACATATCTTAGGATCAAAACGTTTAGGGACAGATCTAAGAATTTTATGAACTAACCTTGTATTGGATATTGGATCACCAAGTGAATGAGCTTCGTTTGCAATTTCAGTCAACCTTTCGTTGTAGGCAGAAATGGTTTCATCTTCTTTCATCCTTAGATTCTCGAATTTGGTTCCAAGCATACGTAGTCTCGTCCTTCGTACGCTATCCGATCCTTCACAATGTTCTTGCAATCGATCCCACGCTTCCTTCGAGGATATGCAATTTGAAATGATATTGAACATTGATACATCAGTCGAGGTAAAGATTGCATTCAACGCCTTTGAATTATGGCTTGCAGCCATGATTTCATCATTGGTCCAATCAAGTTCTCTCTTGACTCGTGACTCGTTATCATCATCCGCCGTAGTTCGTGGTTGAGTCCAACCAGCAAGAACACTCCTCCATGCTCGTTCATCAATGGATTTGATGTACATACGCATTTTAGGTTTCCAAAAAGCATAGTTAGTACCGTCTAGAATGGGAGATTTAAGTGCGGGTGAAAGTGGATACTCCATTGTAAAAACACACTCTAAGCAGAATCTCTACTTAGTGTATCAAGTAGTTGGCTCTGATACCAACTGAAATTGTTTGTGCGTGTTTATCAGAGGTGTTGCCTTAAAGATGATGGAACAACGAAGACAACAATTAGAGCAGCGGAAATTAAAAACACGAAACAGCAGAGTATTCAAAATTTTGTATAAACTATAAATAAGTCTATAATGTTTCACTAAAAATATTATTAGTAAAACAAGAACCAAAAACCTCTTCGAGGTACGGCAGTGCCAATTATACGGTATTGACAACCTTACGAATCTAGAATAACTTTTATGGAACAACTCCTCAATTTGGTCTATACATAAACCTTCTAGATTCAAAACTAATGTGCTAGATTAATTGATAGAGTTTACAACTAATCTATCACACGCAGAGAGATGAAACAATGATATTCTTAAAACTAAATACACAACGTGCACTCGATAGCTTTAGTCTTGGTGAGCTTTTCTTCTCTCTGTAATTTGCGTTGAAGGCAGCCTCTATTTATAGATAATTCTGCAGCCTTCAACTCCCATAGATTGCATGATCTATGTAACTCCTCTTATCTCCTAAAAATAAGGAAACTTCCAAGTTAATCTCAACTTCCATGATTGTAGGTTTTTTCTCACTCCTCATGCAACTGCCAGTTCTGGAACCGTCCAGCCCCGTAACTGCATAAAAGGAACATTACGAACAACATAGAAAAATCGGAGTTAGCGTTTAGGAGAAAGGGCGAATTATGATGTTGCCCAAAGTGATGGAACATTTTGTTCATCACCGGTACAACATCAACAGTTCACAAACTGCTAACTGTCATACTAAGTTGGATTAAATATAAATTAAGTCACTATTTAAGTACCATAAGCAATTTAAGACACAATTCAATATTAATACAATTTAAGTCACATCAAAATTTAATTTTCCCATTGTACCCTTAGTTCTAAATAAGTTCCCAATTTCTATTATATTATGCAATTATGTATTTTAGGTTAATTTTTGTTAATTGATTGTCTTGCATTTAATCAGTCGTCAGTTACCATCAATACATCGTACCGGCGAACGAATGGAGAGTTTTAGGCGATTAATTGCATCCGCTACTGCATAATACAATTCTGACCTTCCATATCTAGGTATTGCTCTAATTCTATTCGTTCCCAAAGTCTCGATTTTCCGATTTTGTAGATTTGATTTGTCTGGTGGACTGTTATCCCCTGAAATGCAGAACGGCGTAATGCTGAAAATCGTTCACGAGGGTAGGTGCAAGTTGCTTCGTACAACCGATCGGACAACATATCAGAGCATCGTAGATGAAATCAAAAACAAATGGCCCAATATGTCAGAAGGTAAATTTTCAATTTTATATTCTGTTGGATGCATCAACAATTGCTATTTAGAATCAGATAGCGATTTCGATGGTATGATGGAGTTTTGTATGTTGTCATCTGAAAAATTAGTAGATATTATGGTTGAGTTTAATGATGCCCGAAACAATTCTATTCGTGATTCCAATAGTCAAGGATCGTTTAATAATGTATGTGTCAATTTCCCTACAAGTTCTGTGGATGTAGCTCAAATTAAGGAATCTAGTAATATTACGAGCACCACACTCATTGTGAAGGAGAATTCGTATATTCATAGTGAAAATTGCTCGGCCGAATTCTTGGGTCTAGGTAGTATACCTAATTTTGATATTTGCCCAGATGAGAGGAAGAAGTCATATTTGTCTGAGCATTGGGGTGACATAATGGCTGTAGGAGCTATTTTCTCTGGTGGAGCACCTGAATTTAGAATTGAATTTATAAAGTACTCACTTAAGTTGAGGTTCCAGTTTACATTCATTAAGAACTCCCCCAAATACGTGCATGTCATTTGCTCCGAAAAACAAACAACTAGCTGTCAATGGTTTATTAAGGCTAAACAGACTCCTACCAAGGTTGGTTTTATTGTGTGGAAGACTAATTTGAGTCACAATTGTGTAGGAAAGTTATTAGTGAAAGATAAAAATAGATTTGGAACAAAGGTTATTAAGGATCTAATATTGCAACAAGTAAAAAACAACCCTTCAATCAGTGGAAACAAGATTATCGAGGATATTAAAAAGGATTATGGGTTAGATATTGAATATTATCAAGCGTGGCGTGGAATAGAGGCTGCGAGGGATAACATATTTGGATGTTATGATGATTCATACGATGAACTCCGTTGGTACGGAGATGCAGTGAAGAGAACTAACCCAGGAACTCTGTTTGATTTGGAAAAAGATGATGTAACGAATCACTTCGAACGATTGTTCGTCTCATTTCACGCCTGCAAGGAAGGTTTCAAAACATGTATGCCGATGTTGTTTATAGATGGAACATTCATGAAGGGGAGGGCCAAGGGAGTATTGCTTTCCGCTACAGCAAAAGATGGCGACAATGGTAAACATTCTATATCTCAATTTTCCAATTCTATATAATGTGCAAACATCGGTTAAATTAGTTGATTTTCTGTTTGCCACCTTATTAACTTATAGTTGGCTTTATTTGGTAGTTATAATGAATGTATGTTCTGCTGTAGTGTATATGATATGTTTTAATTGTTTCACTTATGGACTATACAATCTTTAAATTCAACTACTGCATTTGGTATAAAAACAACTTGGTCATTTATATATTTCTTATATAAGTTTATGAGATGTTGAATTTCACTGTACATATCAGCATACCAACTATTTATGTTCTTGTGATGCAGGTCTGTTTCCTGTTGCTTTTGCAGTTGTGTCAGCTGAGAACAGGGACAATTGGGCATGGTTCCTTTATAAGATCAGAGACAACATACACCACGATAAATAAATTATATACATTTCAGACAGAAACACCGGTTTAATGTCAACGTTCTCTAAAGTATGGGAACAACCAGCTCATTACTACTGCTTGTATCATCTTCTATGTAATCTGAGAGGAAGGTATGGAGGTGGCTGGAACACTCAGCACCGCGAGAACATGGCAGATCTCTTCAAGCAGTGTGCTTATGCACCAACTAGCTCCATTTTCAATGAAAAAATCACTAAGTTCAAGGAGGTTGGGGGGAAAATTGCAGAAGACTGGTTGCAGGATACTCCATATTCAAAATGGGTTGTATACCATTCACCACATATAAAAAGGTATGGTGAAATGACGTCGAATGCAGCAGAGTCGTTTAACTCTTGGATTCGAGACGCTAGAGCTCTTCCAATCACTCATATGATTGACTCTATCAGGAAGCAAATTTCTAGGTGGTTTGTTGAGAGACGTCGACATAGTCAATCTTGGATAGGTTCGTTAGTTCCTAGCAAGGAGCAAGCATGGAACGAAATGTCGAATATCAGTGCGTCGTGGGTCGTATCAATATATCCAAACGGGCAGTTTGAAGTTGGATCTAAAACATCAGTTACTATTGACTTGGAGTATAAGATATGCACATGTTTTCAGTGGCAAATAAAGGGGTTCCCATGTGCACATGCAGTGGCCGTTATTAAAAAGCATTGTGCATCTATTTCTGATGTTGTGGAAGACTGTTTTTCAAGGGCACATCACATTCTGAAAAAATCTTACCACCTAAACTAAAGAATCCTCCTGGACGTCCCAAACAGAAAAGGATAACGTCATATGGAGAATTCCGTCGCGTCAAGCCTACAATATGCAGCAAGTGTGGCAAGAAAGGACGTCACGACACATTGACTTGTGCTCACATATTCGGAACAGATAGGACAAACATAGACAATTAGTTTTCTTTAACATTATATCATGTTATTCGCACATTGGTTTGCCCCAGATCATTATTATTCAATATACTTTTCATTTTTTTAATCGCCTTGTTTTTTGTTTGTTAATCTTGCAGTAATTCATGTACTGAATTAAATATCATCTTTAGTTACCCCACTTTAATTGCAGAAATTGAGTTTAATTATATACATATTCAGATATAGGAAATATGTTTTATTATATAACATTTATGTTGAAACATAAGTAAAAAATTATTGATCTGTTGAAAGGTTTGATACATCTAGTGTGTTAATTAGTTAATACAAACAACAATTAAAAAATATTCAAAATTTACGAAAATAAAATACATAAATTAACGAACAAAAAATCCAGTAAATTGTTATGTCAAGATGATTCCGATCAGCTAGACGTCTCCAACTAATTAGAACACTTGAATATAGAAGAAATAACTGCTCTAGGATAGTAATTCAGAAAAGTAAGCAACGAGACAAACATCACACAAGGATTTAAGTGGTTCGATCAATGTGATCTACATCCACTGGACCAGATTAGTACTTCTTTGATTGATAAAGAATGTTTACACACTCATTCACTCGGAATAGGATATTTCCTCACTTCACTCGTGAACTCACACAACTCAAAGAATACAATAACGTACTAAATCTCTCATCCCAAAAAGGTGTCAACCTTTACAATGTACACAATCAAGAGTTTATAAAGACCAAAGGTAGTTGCTGCTGTTAGGAACTGTTTTGAGTAGTTATCAACCGTTTGCAACCGCTTGTAACAACCCATGTGCTCTGTTATTGCCCAATTGAAAATGGTAGTTATGCCCTCAAGTTGTTGTAACTGTAAAACTATTAGTTAAACTAACTAACTTCGAACCAGAAGACTTGCCCATAAAGATCAGATCACTACTTAGTGTTCTGATACCCAACTCTTCTGTTCTGATGATCAAAAGCTAACTCTGTTGATAGACTTCATACTGTGCTGATCTTAACTGCACTGACCAAGTACTGTGCTGACCTGGTACTGTGCTGACCCAAGTACTGTGCTGACCTGGTACTGAGTTGATCTACTCTGCTGAAGTACTGATCTTGGTACACTCTGCTGAAGTACTGATCTTAGTCCAGTCTGCTGAAGTACTGATCTTAGTCCAGTACTGTGCTGATCTTACTGTGCTGATCCAGCCAACTGTGCTGAACTCTAAGCATCACCTTCTCATCTGATTGAAACTCTTCAACTCATCTGATAAGGCCTAAGTCATCTTATCTGATCCTATCAGCTCAGTAGTTTACTGTGCTGATTTTGAGATTATGAGATAACACTCACATGTTATTATTCAAATACTACTTAGAAGAACATGATGCTAAAATGTACTAAGTAGTATTTTATGATCACAAATGTTGTTCAGGCGATACGAGGCTTTCTACATACTTATATGTATGCCCAATAGGAGTATCTGAATTTAGCTCTTGAATTGGCACCTCTTCCCCTGTTGCAAAATCGAATGAGTAGAAAGTTCCTGCCGGATCATTCCTGAACATAATCTTTTTATGAGCAACATCAATGAAGTGTATAGGCACGAGTTTATAATCTTGGTGTAGCTCTCCTACTTTTGATATAGTATACCTTTTCCATGTGGACCCTGTAGATGAATACGACAACACCTGCATTTCAAAATTATATTTGTTTGTTGCCGAACTATCCCCATAAACGGTTAGGCTATTGTCATCCAATGACTCTATAACTAACGACCATCCATTACATTTGAAATCAGGTAACTTTATCAACCCATACGTCTTCTCACTGTAATCAAAAGTCGCAATTGCATAAACCCCATATCCTTCATATATCTTCCAGTGAAAAATCCCAGGTACAAAGTGAGCATTGCATGATGGCGGGTGTTTGTACGGAAATGGGTATAATGAAACCCACATGTTTGAGTTTCTAGAGTATAAATTCACTACGCTATGAAAAGCACCAAATGTCCAAAAAATCGAGTGAATCTTATTATTAAATAATCATTTGTATCACTATCATAACCTAACCCAAAAAAAACTGATGCTTTAGTAAAACCTGATGGAAATATTATATTTAGTTTAGGTATTGTTGGGATATGAATTCTTGAAACAATGTTCTAAATTGAGGATTGTATGTTTTGATGGCCAAAAGCAACTTGAAGTTAATGGTATATGTGTTTGTATGTTGATATAAAAGTTCTATAGAGAATAAGTTTACTGATCTTAGTGTGGAAACTGAGAATAAGTTTACTGATCATATATGAGATATTTGAATCTGAGTTACTGAACTTATATACTTAGTGATCTTATATGCTTACTGATTTTATATGTAAGTTACTGATCTTATTGTGTTTACTGATCTGATATATGAACTGTTAGGAACTAAGCTGATGTTTTGTATTGTATAGACAGCTTATAGTATAGGACTTAATTATACTCATCTGTATATAGTTCAGTTGATGTATAGATAAGTTTAATATATGTAAAGTTGTATTTTATTGTAATCAGCATTGTAAAAGTTCAGAACAGTAGTTTAGAACACTAGATTAGATGAAGATCCGAAGACTATGAAGACTCAGAAGACTACTTCAGAATAAGAAGACTTCAAGAAGAGTTGAAGATAAGCTTAGAAGAAATCTGAAGAAGTACAGAACAGTTTTGGAGAAGTGTGCTTACTGACTAAGAACAGTAAAACTAAGAAGAGTAGTTTACTGTGCTGAGTTAGTATGATTGAAGAATAAGTTTGGAAAACTTATTTAAAGTGTAACTGAAGATATATTGAAGATATGCTGACTTGGAAGTTGAAGGAAGTTACAAAGTCGGTTACAAGAAGAAGTTACAAAAACAGTTTTAGAGTTAGTTGAGAGTTAGTTCACAAACTGCTAACTGTCATACTAAGTTCTATAAATACTGTGTGATCTCCTACTGCTAAGACTATTGATCTTAAAGCATTCACAAGCAATCTAAGTCTACAGAGCACAAGAAGAACTCACAGAGTTGAAGGAGATTAAAGAAGAGAAGAGCCACTGAATTGAAGAGAAGACTCAAAGGCTATTCAAAGAGAAGTTTTACTTTTCAAGTTTTAAGTTTGTATTTTGTAAAACAAGTGTGCTAGTTACTTGTAGAATTACTAGTAGATCGAAGATATACCTGGAGGTATAATCGATAAGATCAAAGTCTTAATCTTGGGACTTTAAGCCACAAGAAACTCAAGAAGGAAGAGTTAATAAAATATCACAACTGGGATTGTGAGAGTGGATGTAGACATTTGTCGAACCACTATAAAATTATGTGTTCTTTACATTTTCTGTTTGATATTTGTTTGAATTGTTTAACTAAGAACATTAAGAATTAACAAAGATAAAGATCTAAAGAAAAGTTGAGTATAAACTAGTAAGGCCCATATTGCTTTGAAAGTACTGATCTGAGCTGAGTAAGCACAGTACAGTACATAAGAAGACTAAATTCTGCATTGCATATTCTGATATTTTGAAAGATTTTTAAAAGTCTATTCACCCCTCCCCTCTAGACTTTTACTAGCTTACTCAATCTTAACTCAACTTTGGGACCAACAAGTGGTATCAGAGTAGTAGTTCTTTGGACTGCTGTTTCTTGATAACCTTACAGATCTTAAGGGAAAACTTACTGATCTTGATACTCTTTCTTGATATCTGTCACTATCTGAATACTTGAAATCTATCTACTATACTACTGATCCTATTTGTCTAATCAAACATGGATGCCACTAATGTGAACAAACTGCCTAAGTTCAAGATTGCAGATTATGACTACTAGAAGCTCAGGATGGAGGCCATCTTTAGCTCAACCCATGATCTAATGGTGTCTGTGGTGACTGAAGGACCAATTGTCACCATGGTGGAAAACACTGCTGTTCTGGATCCATCTAAACCAGTCGGAGCACTGGTCCCTAAACCAAGGTCAGAACTGACTTCGGAAGAAATGAAACAAAACAATTTGGACAGTCTTGCCAAGAACTATATTTTACACACCTTGCCAAATGAGTATCTTGGTAAAGTGATAAAATGTAAGACCGCAAAATAAATGTGGGACAAATTGGCTATTCTTTGTGAAGGTACTACACTGATCAAAGAAAGCAAGTTATCCACAGCTGTCCAAAAGTTTGAATCATTTAAGATGAAGCCAGGAGAATCAATTGATGAATTGGATACTCGATTTACCAAAATCATGAATGATCTTGATGTGTTAGGCAAGACTTATACTGACAGAGAAGTTAACTTGAGAATCTTGAAAGCTTTGGATGAAAGGTGGAAAATGGTCAAGATGATCATTAAAACCACATAAGACATTGATTCTTGGCCAGCAGAAACTATGTTCCAAACACTTAAGGCACATGAGTTTGAGTTAGATGAAGAAGATCCTATTACTGAAATTCATAAGGATAAGGATGCCTCTAAGGACATAGCTTTTAAAGCCTCTACCTCTAAGGGGTCTAGATCATCTAAGTCTAAGGCCTCAAGCATAAAAGATGAACTAGATAGTTCTGATCTTAGTCTGAAAGATCAGATGAGCCTTATGATCAAAAGATTTGATAAACTGAATAAGAGGTATGGTAGATACAAGAGATTCTATAAGGAAACTAAGGGTTCTAGTAACAGGGACTCTTCTGTGAACAGAAGGGATCAAAATTCTTCTTAAATAAGGGATGAGATCTCTAATGAGAACAGGAGAGATAGGAACTCATCTGATAAGAGGGATAGAAAGTATTCTGATAAGAAAGACAGGAACTCAATTGACAAGCATGACAGGAACAGAAAACATTCTCCTCCTAAAAGAACTTCTAACAATCCTGTGTGCTATAATTGTGATAAGCCAGGTCATTATGCTTATGAATGTCCTGATCTGAGTTCTGAAGATCGAGAAGAAAGGAAAGCCAGAAGAGATCGAAAATATGCCAAGGGTAAGAAGGCAATGATGGTTTACAATGATTCTGATTCGGAATCAGAAGAGTTGCCATCGTCTTCATCTGACTACCCGTCTAGCAATGAAGATGAAGCCTTCATAGCAGATGATGGACTGGTAATGATGGCCAAAATAAATGATGAGGTATCATCTGCTAACTCTTTTCAATCTTGCAACAATTCTGACACTGATGAAAGTGATGCTGATGTTAGCAGTGTAGGAAGTAGTCTTCATCATTCCCAAGGAGTGACTGAAGAAGACCTTCTACAAGCTAACAAAGCATTCATTGAAATTAGTGATGAGAACATAACTTTAAAGCAAGAAATCATTAATCTAAAAGAAGCTCAGTCAAAAGTAGATCCTAATATAGCTGTCATAAATGCAAGGCTATTAGAAGAGTTGTCTCAACTCCAAGAAAAGTATGCATCCATTGACAAACTATATCAGGGTATGCTTAAAACTCAAGCCAAAGAGACTAATGAATTCAATGATTTAAAGATTAAGTGTGAAAAACTTGAAGAGCGCAATAGATTCTTAGAATCTGAAGTAGTGAGCCTAGATCGAAAGCTATCTGGGATGATTAACTCTACTAGAATTAATCAAACTATCTCAGACAGATATAGAGCTCCAAATGATAAAAGTGGAATAGGTACTGATCTGCCTAGTTCATCTACTTCAGAATTTAAGAACACTAATGGAGCTAGTTCAAGTTCTTTGCAACTAGATAAAGGAAAAGAACCTTTTACTTATGATGATGATCCAAAACTCAAGGTACAGTCTAAATACATCCCTCCTACTACCAAGGTTGGTAAAATGAAGAATGTATTAAGACCAGTACAGTCAAGACCATACCAGAAGAGTTATACTCCTCTGACCAGATCAGACCAGTCCTGGAATCAGAAGAGACAAACTCAGAACAGTAGGTCAAGACAAGCACAGGCAAGTTGGGAACAGCCTAGACCTCCTTTCATAAGGCAGTGTCAGCTGTATTCAACTAAACCTAGGAGATTTGTGCCTCATTATCATAACAAACCTGTTCTTTATCCTCCTCCTTTATCCTATAATATCATTGGTGAGGCAAGACCAAAACGCATCTATAAGCCGTATGGTCCACATGCTTTTAGACCATATTCAAACTATTACAAACATACTGATCTTACTGAAAAAGGGATAGAACCAAGGAAAGGCTATCTCAGAAAAATAGATCCTAAGTCTGCTGATAATTCTGAACTGGTTAATAAAGTACTGTTTTGTGATAAATTTGGAAGGAAACTGAAGAGGTCCCATTTATTCAAATCCTCAATGTTCATTTGGGTACCTCTCACTACTAACCCCCAAGGACCCCAATAAACTAGGGTACCTAAGTTATTAAGATCACTACCTTGCAGGATCGACTGGACTTATACAAGAAATGTGGTTCAGTTGGTGAGACCTGGTACATAGACAGTGGGTGTTCACATCACATGACTGGTACCAAGGCCTTACTTACTGACTATCATGAGAAGGAAGGACCAAAAGTCATCTTTGGTGATAGCTCAATAACAATCACAAAAGGATTTGGATTCATCAAGAATGGAGATGTTGAAATCCAAGATGTCTCCTATGTTGAAGGTTTGAAATATAATTTGTTATCTGTATCTCAATTCTGTGACAGGGGATACAAAGTTCAATTCAAGACCAGAAGATGTGAAATAATAGATAAAAGGACTCATAATGTTCTACTTGTTGTCACAAGACAAGGAAGTGTATACATTGTGAATTGGAATAGTTGTCATAAGAATGCCTGTCTTATTACTAAGAGTCCTAAAGAAAACAGTTGGCTTTGGCATAAACGCCTCTGCCACCTGAACTTTAAGATAATCAACAAGATTGCTAGAGAACATCTTGTTGAGGGCATTCCTAATGAAATCTATTCCAAATCACAAGTATGTGATTCCTGTCAAAAAGGTAAACAGGTAAAGGTTTCATTTAAGTCCATTCCAACTCTTTCAACAAGCAGAGTTTTAGAACTCTTGCATATGGATCTCCATGGTCCTATCAACCCTCCTACATTGAATGGAAGAAGGTATACTCTAGTTGTAGTAGATGATTACTCTAAGTTTACTTGGGTAGTCTTTCTACACAAAAAGAGTGATACACAAACACTACTTCCAGATCTATTGAAGAGGTTGCAGGTTGAAAAAGGTCATCCCATTGTCAAGATTAGGAGTGACAAGAGGACTGAATTTATTAACTGTTACATCTCTGACTACTGTTCTAAGTCTGGTATACAGCATTTGACAAGTGCAGCCAGAACCCCTCAACAAAATGGTGTTGCAGAAAGGAGAAACAGAACACTAAAAGAAGCTTGCAGAGCCATGATTGCTGAATTCAACACACCTCAGAAATTTTGGGCAGAAGCTATTAACACAGCTTGCCACTCCCAAAATCGAAGTGCTCTTAATAAGGTGCATGGTAAAACACCTTATGAGGTATGGAAAGGCAGAAAACCAAGAGTTTCTTATTTTCATATCTTTGGATGTAAGTGTTTCATACATAACAATGGCAAAAGTAAATTAAATGCTTTTGATGCAAAAGCTGATGAAGGAATATTCTTAGGATACTCTTCTGTAAGCAAAGCATTTAGAGTGTTTAATTACTCTACCCTATGTGTGGAAGAAACACCCCATGTAGTCTTTGATGAGAATGTGCAGGACTCTGCTGATCATCAGCTCAGTAAGAAAATTGACAAATTACAGCTCCAAATCAACAATGAAGATGATGATACAGGAATATATGAATCTGTACAAGCATATAATCCTTTCCTGAAAGTCCTAGATCAAGATTCTGATAAAGAAAAGGTAAAAGACAAAGGTGAGTCATCTAAAACTTCTGAAATACAAGAATTGAATGACTGCTCTCCTATGAACAAATATGCTGATATAAATAATACTGATCTGCATGATGATTTACATGATGTAAATGACGATAGCATTTCTGTTAAGAATAGAAGGACATGGAAGTCTGCTCATTCTACTAATCTGATTCTAGGTGATTCTAGTAAAGGTGTTAAAACTAAAAAACAATTGTTTGATTCCCAAGAAAAACCTAGTAAGTCTCTATTTTGCTGGTGTTGTTTTCTATCATCTATTGAGCCTAAAACTGTGATTGAAGCTTTAAGTGATAGTAACTGGATTGTAGCCATGCAGGAAGAACTTAATCAGTTCACTAGAAATGAAGTTTGGGAACTTGTTGATAGACCTAGTCATCATAATGTTGTAGGCACTAAGTGGATTTTCAAGAACAAAAGGGATGAAAACGATCTTGTAGTAAGAAACAAAGCTAGATTAGTTGCTCAGGGCTACTCTCAAGCTGAGGGTATTGATTATGATGAAACTTTTGCCCCTGTAGCTAGACTAGAAGCTATAAGATTGTTCCTTGCTTATGCTGCACATATGAAATTCACTGTGTATCAAATGGATGTGAAAAGTGCATTTTTGAATGGTATACTTGCTGAAGAAGTTTATGTGGAACAACCACCTAGTTTTGAAGTGAATAGTCACCAAGTATACAAGTTAAAGAAAGCACTCTATGGATTGAAACAAGCCCCAAGAGCCTGGTATGATACTCTTTCTCTATTCTTACTTGAAAATGGTTTTACTAAAAGCAAGGTTGATAGAACTTTGTTTAGAAGACAAGAAGGTAATGATATATTACTTGTTCAAATTTATGTGGATAATATTATTTTTGGATCACCCAACAAAACCTTGAGTGAAAGCTTTTCTACACTCATGCAAAGTAAATTTGAAATGTTTATGATGGGAGAAATGACATATTTTCTTGGTCTTCAAGTAAAACAAACTCCAGAAGGTATCTTTATAAATCAAGCAAAGTACACTAAAAATTTGCTAGATAAATTTGGTATTAAAACCTGTAAGACAGTTGGTGTGCCCATGCAACCTACATACAGAATGGATCCTGATGAAGGAGGTAAGTCTTCTGACCAACCTCACTATCGTGCTTTAATTGGCTCTCTACCCTATCTAACTGCCAGCAGACCTGATATTGCTTTTTCTGTTGGAGTATGTGCAAGATTTCAAGCAAACCCCAAGGAAAGTCATCTGGAAGCTGCCAAAAGGATATTGAAATATCTAAAGGGGACCATTAATCGATGATTATGGTATCCTGCAGATGATGATATATCTTTAAGTGGTTATTCAGACTCGGACTTTGGAGGTTGCAAAATAGATAGAAAATCTACTCCAGGTTCATGTCAATTCTTAGGAACTAAGCTCATTTCATGGTTTTCAAAGAAACAAACAAGTGTGGCAACTTCTACTACTGAAGCAGAATATATGGCTGCAGGTAGTTGTTGTAGTCAGCTTCTTTGGCTAATACAACAACTCAGAGACTACAATGTTGTAGAATCTAATGTGCCTATATATTGTGACAGTAATAGTTTCATTGCCATCACACAAAATCATGTTCTACATACTAGATGCAAACATGTTGACATTAGGCATCATTTTATTAGGGATCATGTTGAAAAGAAGAATATTAGGATGGAAAAGATTCATACTGATATTCAAAGAGCTGACATTTTTACAAAACCATTGGCTGAAGTGAGATTCAGAGAATTGTGCATTAGTTTAGGATTGATAGATATGGATTCTGTTTGTATATAGAACTGTGCTAACATTTCAGGTACTGATCTTATACCAAGAAGAATATGAAGCAGAAACAAAGAGAAGTACATCAAAACTCAAAATTCAGAAGAGACAACCCTATGTCAAATCACTACACTCAAAACAGGTAACAAGGTTACTAAAGTGACCTTCATCCCGATGAGGAAGCTGGTAAAGCTGAGGGACACTGAGAACATACATTAAGGGGGAATCTGTGATTTCTTAAAGATCCTTTTGTTGACTCAGAACACTAAGTCACTTTAGTATAAACCTTGATGTGATCATTAAATTAAACATATTGTTACTAATCTGTACTGTTTTGCACTTATAACCCATAAACTGACACTTCTACCAAGGTGAAACAGGCACAGAAGAGGAATTCTCCATTGAAGGGGGAACTGATCTGATTACAGATTTAAAAGTCTACAAATCTGATCTGATTACAGACTATATTAGTCTACAGACATGTTCTGATTACAAAGTTTCTTTGTCTACAGAACTGATCTGACTACAAATTCAATTATTCTACAGAACTGATCTGACTACTAATAATCTGTCTACAGAAAGATTTGATTACTACTAATCTGACTACAGAAGAAAAATGATCTGTCACAGTACTGATCTGAGGATTACTGTGCTGATATCAAAAAGATGAAATCAGGGAAGTTGGGAACTGATCTGAGTACTACTGTGCTGACCCAACAACTGATCTGATGCTCAAAAGGTTACTCAGCTGATCACAGTACTCAGCTGATCCAGATAAGTACATATTAATATTTTAAAAGGCAAGAAAATGAAGTGAATTATTTCTGAAACCTACTGTGCTGATATGCATCAGAACAGTCTTTTAAGATTACTAATAGAGATGATTAGTACACTCCTCTATTTTTAACCTAACTACTGTGGTGTATTTATCAAACACAAAATGGCTCCAAGAAATAAGAATGGTATTCGAATATGAACAGTTTTTTTGTTTCACGAATTTCGAGATTTAATCGTAACCATTCATCGTGAAAATAAACTCAATCCACGCCCTAGATTGGTTTTGAATTTATCAAACACGATCACTTGTCATCTTCTTCCTTACGAAATCATTTCTGGAAATTTCATCACTCAAACATTACTCTTTCTTCTACACTTCTACAAATGGCTATTGTTAATGTTCTAAGCGAATCTAATGAAGTTATTGGAACATTTGATTCTGGATTTTGGATGCGCGAGAAAGGCATTTTTGTAGAGAACGCTGTCTACTTTAATGGTCGGCATTGTCCAGAGAATCAAGCTGTTTTAACTATGTGCGAAGAATGCGTTCTCAGGAAATTCTTGGAATCATACCCTCTCAATGTGTATGAACCTGAAGCAGTGGAATTCTTTTTCCAGCTAGAAGGTGATACCAATGGTGTTCGTTCAACGCTGTCCGGACACGAGGTCGAAATAACTCGAGAAATTCTTGAGGTTATGTTGGATTTACCACAAGGACCTGTTGATATCCTGAATTACAAAGCTGGTGAAGAAAAAGAGTGTGTTGGTAGATGGACAAATGAGGAACCAGACACTCTAAACAACTTGAAGAAAGCCGTATTACCTACTGGTCTTCAATTCTTGATGGATATTGCTGGAAAGTGTTTGTTAGGGCAACATCATAGTCAAGACGCTCTATCAAATCTGAAAATTCGCATAATGGCAGCAATAATTGACCGTGTTCAAGGTGATTGGCAAGGTTTCTTTCTGGAACGACTTTTAAGCGAAAAGGAGAAGATTATGTTCGATAAGGACTCCGAAGAGTTTTCAATCAAATCAAAATTAGGGTTCGGGAACAAGCTGAGCATTCTGTTGCCTCAGATTGTTGTTAAGAAAGCATACTGGAGTAATCCCAAGAAGTTTCATCAAGGGAAATTCTTGATGAAAAAGGAATCTGTGCGTTATGAACAAGAGAAAGAATCCTTTGGTGCTACCTCTTCAAGAACTAGAAGCTCAAGAATCTGGTGCTTCTATGTACAAATCAGATGATGATCAACCAGAGAAAAGAACCAAGGCAAAGCATGATCCTATGAGTTCTGGATTAAGAAGAGGGAGGTCTGCAAAAGCCTCAGCAGAGCACACAGTCAGATTTCTTGAAACTGTGGAGAGAAGCAGCTCTGATGATTTTGAGGTTAGTTCTTCTAGACCTAGGGAAATTCTTGATTCTACCCCAAATTCTGATCGAGTTTCAACCTGTTCTGAGGAGTCAGTACACTACTCTCCTATTAGACAGAACACTCCACCCTCACCCATTCAGAACACTTCTTTTCACACCACTCCCCATTCTAGTCCTCAACATATTCCTACTCCTTATTTTTCCCCTGAACTAGTTCATGATCAATCTACTGAGCATGAACATGTACCTGCTTCTGAACCTATTGAAATCTCCTCATCTCCAGAAACTGAGGTTATTCAACCACATTCAGTGTTTTTGATGGATTATCCTATTTGTGATAAGGAAGAAAGGATTAGATTTAAACTGAGAAATGCACTTCTGAAATGTTTTCATGGATTAGATGACAGCTCTATGGTGTTTGAACAACTTCTAAGGATAGGTACTTGGGTGTATCTTAGAAGGATTGGCTTGAAAGAGTTGTTAGTTGTAGCAGAAGGCATGTGAGGTTTGTCTGTTTTTCATGATTGGGAACAAGAGCAGAGAGAAGCTGCAGGTGTTCAAACTTGTTCAGAATTATTTACATTGGATTCTGTTATTCAGTTGATTGAAAGATTAACAGGATGTAAGTATTCTATGGTTAATTCTGCTGAGACTCATGTTGGTGCTAAGGATGTTGGTGCTGAAGAATTTAATAATCAAGCAGATATGAGAGCTGACTATGAAGCTGATACCAATGCAACTGAGGTGTTTGAGAACACAGTTGTAATTGAAGAAACTGTGGTCATAGAGGAACAAACTTTGGGTGCTGATGGGTTAGAAAGTACACCAATTGATATTGCTGAAAATACTGTGCTTAATGATGTTCAGGAGACAGTAAGACATGTTCCTACTAACACAGTTCCAGATAGCTCAAGCTTTGAAATGTTGAAAAAGCTTAATGAAGAGTTGCAAAGCAAGCTGGAAGCTACTTTGAAACAATTTCAAGAAGCTACTGAGAAATTGGAGAAGTTATGTTCTACAAGTTCGTATGAGCAAGTGATGAATCATACAATGTCCAAAATCTATGATCTGCATAGATTACAGGAAAAGAAATTGTCTGCTGATTTGCAAAGGAAAGTTGAGCTGCTCATAACACCCTTGAAGGAATGGCAGGATGAAGCCAAAAAGGGGGAAGTAAAGGTCATGAAGGTCATGGAGCAGACTCAAACTCAGCAAGCGCAATTAGTTGTAAGTCAAGATGAATTAAAAGAGAGTGTGGATGATCTGAAAGAAGAGATCATTAGTTTGAAAAACAACATTGCAAATCTCAGAAAACATGAAAAATCTTCTGAAGCTGAAACTCAAGTCATAGCAACTGTTGGAAAGAACATTGCTGAATCTTCATCTGGTAAAAGGAAAAGGAAGTTAGTTTTGAGTGAAGATGAAGAAGAAGCTGAAGAATCTGGGAGAGTTACCAGGTCTAAGAGTAAGCTGAAGCATGTTGTTGCTAGCAGTATGCCAAGTGATGAGAAGATGGTTGAAGCTGTTGAGAAACATAATGAGTTGCTAGCTAAGAAGAAAGCTGAATTGTTTGAGAAAAGAAAAGTTGATGAGCAGATTAGGAAACAAAAGTTGAAAGATGCAGAAGCTGCAAGGAAGAAGTTTGATAATCGAGTTGCTGCATTAAAGAGGAAATTGAAATTTAAGTCTGTTGTTGGTGTTCTTAATGAGAATTACATAGAATTTATTATTGATGATGAACATTTGGAATACTGGAATAATCTTAAGAAGAAGTGGCAGATTGCAAATTTTATTGTGAAGAAGTTTGGTGATCATCCTACCAGAGAGGATGAGTATGCTGATTTTGAAGACTTTATGATGAATGTTGCAAGAATCTTCTGGGAAGATGTCTTGTTGTTAGCTGCTGGTGCAAACATTCAGATATTATGTCCTGAAGAACCAGTATGGGAACCTCCAAGATTAGAGAATGGAGAACCTGATCTGAGAGAGGTTGGAAATATCATTTCAAAAATCATTCAAGATGAAGGAATTACAGATCACAAGCACATGCTGGAAATCAAGAACCGGATGTATTTGGCATTCAGAATACCAAATGAAGACTGAAGATGAAGGACTAAGCTCACAAGATAACACTTCTTAACCTTATCTTTATTTTCTTCATTTTGATATTTTTTTTTGTTGTGATTATGTGAAGTATGTGTAATATTGGTTTATGTGAAAACTATTCTGATGTTGAAATTGATGAACTGTTATGATAAACCATATATCTTAACTACTGATCTTATTATATTTAAGTAGTTTTGGCTTCATCAAAAAGGGGGAAATTGTTGGGATATGAATTCTTGAAACAATGTTCTAAATTGATGATTGTATGTTTTGATGGCCAAAAGCAACTTGAAGTTAATGGTATATGTGATTATATGTTGATATAAATGTTCTATATGAGATAAGTTTACTGATCTTATTAAAGAGATATTTGAAATCTGAGTTACTGATCTTATATGGTTACTGATCTTATTGTGTTTATTGATCTAATATATGAACTGTTAGGAACTAAGCTGATGTTTTGTGTTGTATAGACAGCTTATAGTATAGGACATTGATATACTCATCTGTATATAGTTCAGTTGATGTATATATAGGTTTTATATATGTAAAGTTGTATTCTATTGTATTCAGCATTGTAAAAGTTCAGAACAGTAGATTAGAACTAGTTTAGAAGAAGATCAGAAGACTAATGAAGACTCAGAAGACTACTTCAGAATTAGAAGACTTTGAAGAGTTGAAGTGAAGCTCAGAAGTTCAAGAGAAGAATTCTGGAGAAGTGCAGAACAGTTTTGGAGAACTGTGCTGACTGACTAAGAAGAGTAAAAATCAGAACAGTAAGTTACTGTGCTGATTTGGTGAATTTGAAGAATAAGTTTGGAAAACTTATTTAAGGAGTAACTGAAGATATATTTGAAGAGATGCTGACTTGGAATAAGAAGGAAGTTACAAAGTCGGGTACAACAAGAAGAAGTAGAGTTAGTTGAGAGTTAGTTCACAAACTGCTAACTGTCATACTAAGTTCTATAAATACTGTGTGATCTCCTACTGCTAATGAAAGTGTGGTGTGGGGTGTATAAAAGTGTTTAAGTATAAGTAGATAAATGTTGCACAGAATGTTGAGACAAATAGTGCAACACTGACTCTAACAGAATATCAGAAATTAAGATACACAGCGGAAGACTTGAAACACTAAAAACAAACGAGACACAATGGAAATACTTTTAACATAGATTTTATAAATAAAAATCTATGTCTGCCTTATGGCGTAAATCAATACTTATCTTCAAGTACAAATGTTGTGTGAAATGTTACAACAATAACTTTCACAACGAAACTATAAACGAGGCAGGTGCCAAGTCTAGAAAACGAACTAAGTGTATAAATTATAC
Source organism: Galeopsis tetrahit (assembly GCA_963675135.1). NCBI lineage: Eukaryota > Viridiplantae > Streptophyta > Magnoliopsida > Lamiales > Lamiaceae > Galeopsis > Galeopsis tetrahit. The sequence continues at coordinate 36,310,000 of OY776127.1, forward strand.
ACTGTCGAAATGCCTAGTCTATCTAATGATTACACTCTTAATAGATAAGAAGACACACAGTCATACGGGTGGTATACAACGTATGAACTAAAATGTAGAACTATTGGCCACAATTTCCTAACAGGGATGAACGCTCGGTCTAGGATATTGATCGAATAGAGCACACTGAATTATGAAGACTTCAATGGGTATTTATAGATGTGGGATACGAATTCTAGAGGCTTCCACATTGAGGTCCTATTTTTTAGGAAACTCAACTTCCACAACTTCCATGATCTTTCTAGATCCTTCTAGGCTGCTCCAGGTCGTTCCAAATGCATCTAGGCTGTTCTAGCATGTTCTCCAATGTTCTGGAATCTTCCAGGTTCCAGATCCTTGTAGAAGCTTCTAGATCCTGCTAGAAATGCGACAACATTTAGATCAACATTTAATGTAGCATTTCAGAAAAGACTTAGAAAAAATCTCGGAAGGTCAAATTTAGATGTTGTTGATAATGTTAAGGCATTTAAGAATTAACAACATCTACAATCTCCCTCAATTTGACCTTTCGACTACAACACACCTGATGCACATATATTTCTATACATACTCAGTTTTATGTACTTAGTTGAGGTTGACATCATTGCTAAGCACTAGTCAAGACAATACCTGTTGTAATCGTTGGATCAAATCAAATGAAAATCAAGGATAATTTCATAATGATCCGTGCCAAAGGATCAAAACTATTTTATCCAAAATAGAATAAGTATAAACTATACACTTACTCACAACATAAGTAACTATACTAAGACAATAAGTTGAACTGGAAGAAATTCACTTAGAATCTAAGTATGACACTAACAAAACAAAAAAAACAGAGCAAAACATAATGTAAAAATATAAACAAAAACAGACACTAATACTATACACAACCTGCAATATTAGACAAATGATAATCTGCAAATAAATTAAGCAAGGCAGTAAACAAATATCAAGTGGAACCATTAAGCAAGTTGCAGTAATAAACATTCTATCATCTAGAAAAAATAAACAACAAGTGTATCAGAAATTCAGAATTCAAACTTAAACATTAATTACAAAGGTAGAACTGAATAAATGGCTTATATTGATGTGGTAACAGCTGCAGCATCAACTTCCTGCACCATAGCCATTGTGGATTTCAGATCTCCCCCTGTCTAGCAGCTTTCTCCAGGTAGATCACCATACAAGGTGTCCATTTCAGCAGCATCATCATCATCTCCTTCATCAACAAAGTAAGTAGATGCAAGGTGTGCAACTACATCAGTAACAGCAGCATCTCCTCCAGCATCAGGTACAGCACCAGCATCAGCAGCAGCTGGAACTCCATCTTCATTTATCTCCTCAATGACCACATTGGAGTTGGATGGTGGTGGTACTCCCCCTGTTGTAGGTGAAAGGAGGTTGGTCCACCTGTCCTTCAGGAACTGGAGTTCGTCTATTGTTTCCTGAGTGTTGGAGTTGGAGTTTGATGAATTCCTATGAAAGATACACATTACCAGAAATGTTGACACGAATGTTCTCAACATTTGGGGGTGCATTTCTCTGATGTGTTCTGGAAGGGCCTGGTTGAGCAGAAGTAGAGGTTCTGGAAGATCTCTGTGGACTATCAGTACCAGGAGCAACTATGGGCAGATCAATGATTCTGTCCCCAATCAATAAGGCAGGAGCAATAGCAAGTAGTGGCACTCTCCCCCTCAAAACATCAGTCTTCTTAGCAGTGAAGCCATGGTGCTTCAGATAGTTTGAAATCAAGACTGGATAGGGCAGATTTCCTTTCCCAGTAGTTTTCTCAGAAAATTTCCTCATATGGTGAAAGATAGTATGTCCCAGATTGAACTTCTTAAGTATAGAAATCCTATACATAAGAATGCCTTGGTCTCTTGTAATCTTAGTGGTGTTGGTAGTGGGAATCCAATTATATATGATCAACTTATACAAAACAGAATGTAAGGAGGTTAAGTGTCTAGCTAGCATCTTCCTAGTCCACTTAGTCTTTCTACCCCCTGTGATTGCAGTAATCACAACATCCATATCTGGATCATCATCCTCATCAACATTAGGAGTGTGCAAGAACTCATTAATAAGTTCTGGAGTGAATGACACATCCCTCCCCCTAAAATTAACAGTACCATAAGACCTAAAACTTCTTTTTCCATAACTTTTCTTCATACAGGCATAGAATTCATAAGACCAGTTTGTAAGAAAAGCTTCACCAAATGTAACAGCATTCAACATATTTCTATCCTCTAAAAACTTAATCAATCCCTTACTATCAAAATCAGGCACATTAATTCTTTTCTCAATCAACAGTTTCCTCTTAGAGTAAATTTCTAACCTTTTCTCAACATAATTAGAGTGATCAGAGATACCTTCACTTTCTTCCTCAGAAGGTAGTTCCTCATCAGGATCAGTGTCTCCATCATGTGCAGAGGAGCTTTTGGATGAGCTCTTTGCTTCAGCAGATGAGCTCTTTGCCTCAGAAGATGAGTTGTCCCCATTTCCACCATCATCAGGTTCTGGTGTGGACTCTTTTGCAGCAGCAAATGACTCAGTAATCTTCTTAAGAGATTCTTGCATGTCTCTTAGGCAAACATTGAAATCAGAATCAGAGTCTGATTCAGCAGGTTCTTCTTCAGGGATCATCTTGGCCTTCCCTTTGCCTTTGGGATCAGCAGCAGCTTTCTTTTCAATTGGTTTCTCAGCAACTTTCTTTGGCTTCTTTGCAGCAACAGTGGCAACTTCAGTTTCTTCATCAGAATCAGTGAACACTTGAATGGGTTCACCAACATCAGCTCCAGCTTTCTTCTTCTTTCTCATGGATTCAGAATAATCCACACGAGTGAATACACGGTACGATCTCCTTCTTTGTACAGGGCTTCTCTGTCTTTTCCCTTTCTGTGCATTTTTCTTGAAGGGAATAGGAGCAGACTCTTCAGAAAGTGAGAGAGATGAGTTTGTACCAGAATCAGAAGCTTGGGCGTCCTCCATTTCTTCATCCTCAGAATCGGATACAGCAGCAGCTTCTCCTTCAACAACGATTTCGACATGTTCCTCCGTTGAAACTGGAACAGTAGGATTAGGGCTTTTTGTTGCAGCAGTCATTTGAGCAGTTTGATCGGCCAAATAACTTGAGATATCCACAGTGATATCTCCAAATTGCATTACGGGTAGATGCCCAGTAGTTCGAAGAGTTGCAGACACTTCTTCGACAACTTTTGTAAACTGTTCAACGGTCGAATCTTGTGGGATTTGGGTAGTTGTTGGAACAGGAGCGGTTGTTGATGGGGTTGCAGAGACATTGGAGTCGGCATTTGAGGAGTTGGATTGTTGCGAAGCCATTGAAGCAAGAATTTCAAGAGAGTGTGAGTGAGAGTGAGATTGAGGTTGGTTTCCAGCCATTAAAGGGACGGTTTGAATTTCGAGGCACGAGGTGGGAGAGTGTATACAGCAGTTTTGGGAAATACACGGCCAAACACAATTTCTGCAAGAAGTGTACTTAACAAAGCTCGACAATCAGTAAATTAGCAACATAAATCACAATTAATTGAGTTTTATGGAGAGAATGTATGTGTAGTTGGAGGTTAACACGATTAATTCCAGAAATAATGTGATAGTGCTCCACATTTTTAGCCACAACCTTGATCATGGTTTAATTAGTGGGAAAAATCCATTTTATTAATTAATTAAATAATTAAGAAATTTCTAGAATAAAGACTAAGTCCAAGCATAATCTGAAAAATAAAAAACGTGGGTTAGTTATATAATTGAATAAATAAAATAAATCTCATTAAATAATTAAATAATTACTACTTATAAAAATAAATTCGAATCAGGCAATGTTGTGCTCAAAACTGTTACAAACACCTCAACACGGTTTTTACATGAATTTGCTTCATTTGTGTTGCACCATAATTTTTTCTTTTTGTGTTATAGCATCTAATTTGTATTGATCCATTGTTCTTGTAGAGTACATCGTAGTAGCGAACTCCGTGCCCCATACTTACTTAATGGATTACAAATATATTGATGTTTTTAACAAAGAATCACCTTTTGAAAAGAAGGCATCGTAGTAGTGAACTCCGTGCTCCATAGTTACTCAGTGATTTGGTACATCTTTTAGTATGCTAATAACATTCTCATTTTTATGCATTTGAGAGGTGTAAGACATGTTTATTTTTGCACTACAAGGTTCTTAGATTCGTAGATATTTTACAAAGGAATTATTTAACTAAGTAAGAAATAAATTCAACTTATAAAATTTTACAACCCATGATGTTGTCCCAAATGCTGACGCATTTGTGACAACATCCATCCGAATTTTTCAGATAGTGCTCATCCCAAGAGATTTCCTCAAGATTGAGAATCTCTCATGGTCAAAAATGTCAGCATTTTGTTTTTCAGTAGGTATATACTCCAACTTCACAATGTTCTTCTCTACTAAATCTCTCATAAAGTGATGTCTTATCCTAATGTGCTTTGTGAGTGAGTGTTGTACAGGATTCTTAGAAATGTTAATAGCACTAGTATTATCACAAAAAATTGTAAGTATACCATTCTCAATACCATAGTCATGGAACATCTTGCTTAGCCACAAGAGTTGTGTACAGCAGCTTCCAGCAGCTATATACTCAGATTCTGCAGTAGATTGTGAAACACAATTCTGCTTCTTGCTGTGCCATGAAACAAGATTGTTTCCCATGTAGAAACATCCTCCACTCGTACTCTTTCTATCATCTATATCTCCAGCCCAATCAGCATCACTGTAACCAATCAAAATGTTGTTGGTGTCCTTAGTATACCAGATTCCAGGGTTACTTGTACCTGCAACATACTTGATAATCCTTTTCACAGCATTCAGGTGAGATTCCTTTGGATTAGCTTGGTACCTAGCACAAACACACACACTGTACATAATATCTGGTCTACTAGAGGTTAAATACAGTAAACTACCTATCATGGATCTGTAAAGTGTTGGATCAACATCTGTTCCAGCACTGTCTTTGCAAAGTTTCAAAGAAGATCCCATAGGAGTTTTCATTGGTTTTGAATTCTCAAGACCAAATCTTTTAACCAAGTTCTTAGCATACTTACTTTGGGAGAAGAAAATACCATCACTGCATTGTTTGATTTGAAGACCTAGAAAATAGTTCAAGTCTCCAACCATACTCATTTCAAATGTTGCAGTCATTGCCTCAACAAATTTACTCAACATTTTATCACAAGTAGAACCAAACACAATGTCATCAACATATATTTGAGCAATTAGTATATCATTTTCAGTGTGCTTAATGAACAAAGTTCTATCTGCCTCTCCTCTAATAAATCCATATTCCAAAAGAAAGTCAGTAAGCCTACCATACCATGCTCTAGGAGCTTGTTTAAGACCATACAATGCTTTCTTAAGTTTATATACATGATCAGGATACTGTGGATCTTCAAATCCTATAGGTTGTTCAACATATGCTTCTTCATTTAATATGCCATTTAGAAATGCAGCCTTTACATCCATTTGATGAAGTTTAATATCAATAAAACATGCAATAGCTAGCAGTAATCTAATAGATTCTATCCTAGCAACAGGTGCAAAAGTTTCATCAAAATCAACTCCTTCAACTTGGGTGTAACCTTGTGCTACTAACCTAGCCTTGTTCCTAACAATATTACCAGTTTCATCAGTTTTATTCTTGAATATCCACTTTGTTCCAATGACATTAGTATGACTAGGTCTAGGAACAAGTGTCCACACTTCATTTCTTTCAAACTGACCAAGTTCTTCATGCATAGCATTAATCCAGTTTTCATCAGTTAAGGCTTCTTTAGCACTCTTAGGTTCAATTTCAGATAAATAGCATTCAGCATTTACAACATTACACATAGAAGACATGCATATTGTTCTTACCACATCTACCTTGTTTGATCTTACTCTTCCTCTTGTTTGCACTCCAACTGTAGCATCGCCTATGATCTGGTCAGAAGGATGACTTTTGCCTATTCTTGAAGAAGGATTCGTTTTGGGAATGTACTGATCATTCTGTGAATTTACAGCTGACTGTTCTGTAGATGTTGACCCAGATGTGTTAACATTTGGTGCAACATTTTCAGACTTCAGTGTATTCTCAGAAGTGTCAGTAACCTGTGATACATCTTCTTCATCCTTGTCATCTGTAAGACCTTTATCATCATCAAACACAACATTAACAGATTCTTGAACAGTGTTAGTTCTAAGGTTATAAACTCTATAAGCTTTACTATTTCTAGAATAGCCTAAAAAGAAACCTTTATCACTTTTAGAATCAAACTTATGAAGTTGATCCCTATCATTCAGAATATAACACACACAACCAAATACATGAAAATATTTCACATTAGGTTTTCTGTTGTTCAAAATCTCATAAGGTATTTGATTAGTGTTAGAACGAATAAAAACCCTATTAATAATACGGCATGCAATATTCAATGCTTCTCCCCAAAATTTCTTAGCAAGACATTTGGATGTAAGCATAACTCTAGCCATTTCTTGTAAAGTTCTATTCTTTCTTTCAACAATTCCATTTTATTGTGGAGTTTTAGGAGATGAATATTCTTGCAAGATACCCTTTTTATCACAAAAATCATTAAACATGTTGTTTTCAAATTCCCTACCATGATCAGTTCTAATATGGCCAAGTTTCAAGTTAAACACATTTTTGAACCTCTTATAAAGAATTTTAAATGCAGCAAATGCTTCAGATTTGTCTCTCAAAGACTCTACCCAGGTATATCTAGAAAAATCATCTACCACAACTAAGAAATACCTCTTTCCTCCAATGCTTTCAGTTTCCATAGGACCCATCAAATCCATGTGCAGTAATTCAAAGCATCGATGTGTAGTACAATGTGACAGCATTTTGTGTGACATTCTTACCTGCTTACCTTTTTGGCATGGTCCACATATAGTGGTGTTGTGAAACCTAAGTTCTGGAATTCCTTTTACTGCATCTGCTTTGATTAGCTTTTTCATTGCTCTGTAATTTGCATGACCCAATCTTTGATGCCATAGAACATTATCATCATGTTTTGACAAGTTACACATATTTGTTCCAATAAGATAGCAATTATCAGCTGACCTAGTACCAGTCATGACACAAACTTCATCTTTATTAAGAACATAACATGAATCTTTATCAAATTTCACATGCAACTTATCATCACAAAGTTGACTAATGCTAATCAGATTTGCAAGTAAGCCATCAACATGTAATACATTTTTAAGCTTAGGAAAACCTTCAACATTCAAAGTTCCTTTACCAACAATCTTTCCTTTAGAACCTCCACCATATGTAACACTACCACTATTCAAGGTCACATAATCAGATAAGAAATCAATACGACCTGTCATATGTCTAGAACAACCACTATCAAAGTACCACAAGTCAGGTAGACATGCTTTTAAGGAGGTATGAACAACATTACAGGTAGTTTTTGGTTTCCATGCAGATTTCAAAAACTGTTTACCAGGATGTGACAGTTTCTTATGCAGCATTTTCAAGTTTTTCTGTTCTTCAAACAACTTTATACAGTAAGGACGAATGTGACCAATTTTGAAACAGTAATGACAGATATACTTCCTTTTAACCTTGTGAGACTCTGTTTCTGCAGATGTTGCACCAGATGTGTCAACATTTGCCTTAACAAATTTCACAGGTTTTCTAAATTTATCAGAAATAGAAGCAGTAGTACCATCATAACCTAAACCATGATTATTAGACTTACCAGTAGCTATAGCATTATTTACCTCAGAAGCACTCTTGGAATATTTCTTGAAACATAAAGTAGAATTTATCAGTTTCTCCTTTAAGTTACAGATTTCCAGATCTCTTTTGGTAAGAATAACTTCTAGCTTGGTGATTGTGTCTGTCAAATCCTCATTCCTTTTATTCAGAGAATCAAGGGTGAGTTTCTGATTCTTCCAATCATCCAACTTTTGGTATTCATTGTCATCAGTCCTTTTTCCTGCATCATCAACTAAACCATTAAAACAGTTCAAATCTGGGTGACTCTGTTCTGATGTTGCTGTAGATGTTGAAGCATCAGGTACAGCATCAGAATCTGTTTCATCCAGATCATCATCTGAGGAATCATTATAATCAATTCTGGTAAAATTAGAATATTCATTCTGATTTAATTCATCAAGATCATCATCAGAATCATCACTCAAGGTAGCACTAAAATTCAGTTTTTGCTTAAGTCTAGTATTGGCACATTCATTTGCATAATGGCCATAACCAGAACAAGCATTGCATTGAACTGATTTTCGAAATTCAGGATCATACCTTGGTTTACCTTCACTCTTTGACAGTCTTGGTGTGAATTGACCTTTCCTCCTTTCTGGTTGAGGTGTTGATGTGTTGATTTGAATCTTAGGCTGAATATTTCTAGATTTGTTCACAGATTTCTTAAGAAACTAATTAAAGTGCTTAGTGAGCAAGGCAATGTTGTTAGGATTGTTGAGACATTCATCAAGCAATTCTTCATTAGAATCAACTTCAGTAATGATAGGTTGAATCTCAGAAATGTTTGATGTTTCTCCTTTAAAAACCACAACTTTCTTATCAGCATCATTTTCATCAACTTGATTAGTGTTTATTTCATATGTTCTAAGAATACTCACTAACTCATTTTGACTTAATGTATCTGTATTTTTTGCCTCTTCAATAGCACAAATTTTAGCATCAAATCTTTTAGGAACAGATCTTAATATCTTATGAACTACTCTAACATTAGAAATAGGGTCACCAAGAGAATGTGATTCATTAATTATCTCACTTAACCTTTCATTGTAGGATGAAATGGTTTCATCTTCCTTCATTCGGAGATTCTCAAATTTTGTCCCCAACATTCGAAGCTTTGTCCTTCGAACACTGTCTGAACCCTCACAATGCTCTTGCAACCTGTCCCATGCATCTTTAGAAGTAGAACAGTTAGATATAATTTTAAACATTGAAACATCAACAGAAGTAAAAATAGCATTTAAAGTTTTAGAATTGTAGCTTGCTGTTGTTATTTCATCAGCCGTCCAATCAACTTCTCTTTTGAGTTGAACTTCACCATCTGCGTCTGCTGGTCTTTTTGGAGGTTCCCAACCTGTAAGTACAGTCCTCCAAGCACGTTCATCAATTGACTTGATGTACATACGCATCTTAGGCTTCCAATAAGAATAATTCGAACCATCTAAAACTGGTGGCCTAAGTGCAGTGGATATGTGATGTGTTTCCATTGCTAACCTAAACTAAAAACACACTTGACCAAAGATCTAACCTAGTGTCGTCAGGTATCAGCTCTGATACCAACTGAAAGTGTGGTGTGGGGTGTATAAAAGTGTTTAAGTATAAGTAGATAAATGTTGCACAGAATGTTGAGACAAATAGTGCAACACTGACTCTAACAGAATATCAGAAATTAAGATACACAGCGGAAGACTTGAAACACTAAAAACAAACGAGACACAATGGAAATACTTTTAACATAGATTTTATAAATAAAAATTTATGTCTGCCTTATGGCGTAAAATCAATATTTATCTTCAAGTACAAATGTTGTGTGAAATGTTACAACAATAACTTTCACAACGAAATTATAAACGAGGCAGGTGCCAAGTCTAGAAAACGAACTAAGTGTATAAATTATACACTGTCGAAATGCCTAGTCTATCTAATGATTACACTCTCAATAGATAAGAAGACACACAGTCATATGGGTGGTATACAACGTATGAACTAAAATGTAGAACTATTGGCCACAATTTCCTAACAGGGATGAACGCTCGGTCTAGGATATTGATCGAATAGAGCACACTGAATTATGAAGCCTTCAATGGGTATTTATAGATGTGGGATACGAATTCTAGAGGCTTCCACATTGAGGTCCTATTTTTTAGGAAACTCAACTTCCACAACTTCCATGATCTTTCTAGATCCTTCTAGGCTGCTCCAGGTCGTTCCAAATGCATCTAGGCTGTTCTAGCATGTTCTCCAATGTTCTGGAATCTTCCAGGTTCCAGATCCTTGTAGAAGCTTCTAGATCCTGCCAGAAATGCGACAACATTTAGATCAACAATTAATGTAGCATTTCAGAAAAGACTTAGAAAAAATCTCGGAAGGTCAAATTTAGATGTTGTTGATAATGTTAAGGCATTTAAGAATTAACAACATCTACAGCTAATACTACTGGTCTTAAAGCATTCACAAGCAATCTAAGTCTACAAAGCAATTGAAGAAGTCACAGAGTCGAAGAGGTCAAGAAATCTGAGAAGAGCCACAGATCTAAAGAGAAGATTCAAAGGCTACTCAAAGAGAAGTTTTACTTTTCATTTTAAAGTTTGTATTGTTGTAAAACAAGTGTGCTAGTTACTTGTAGAATTACTAGTCGATCGAAGATACACTTGGAAGTGTAATCGATAAGATCACAGTCTTAGTCTTGGGACTTTAAGCCACAAGAAACTCAAGGAAGAGTAATAAAACATCACAACTGGGATTGTGAGAGTGGATGTAGACTTATTGGTCGAACCACTATAAATTCTGTGTTCTTTATATTTTCTGTTTGATATTTGTTTCATATTTGTTTAAACAAGAACAGTAGAATTTACTAAGAAAAGATCTTATTAAAAGTTGAGTATAAAACTAAACTGGAAGTACTGATCTAACTCAGTAAGAACAGTACTATTCAGAACACTATTCCGCATTATAAACTCTGATATTTTGAAAGATTTTTGAAAGTCTATTCACCCCTCCCCTCTAGACTTTCTTAGCTTACTCAATCTTAACTCAACTTTGGGACCAACAGGTATTAATAAAGATTTATTTGTAATTGGGTTAACTAATTTGTAAACATCATCTAAATTACAAAATAAAACTAACCCATTACAAATTCCAAGTACCTCGTATTCTTCACCATTGTTAATGTCTGAACGTTTAGGCGTATCAACGCCATTGTCAACGTGTTTAACATAACTCACTGGAGGATGTGCAACTTTTTTTTTTGAAACAATGAAAACACATTTCTAGATTTCATCACACGCAAATGCTGTTCAACAAACGAAGAAGAAGATATCAAATGATCCCACCTTTTGGAAACACATCTTAATTTTTTTATTCGACTTCCTGAAATTTTTTCCAAAATAAAAAATGTTAACTCATCAGGAATGTTGTCGATTAGTCTCGACATAATAGTTGTTATTTTTTGAAGGGAAGACAATTGTTGATATACTACATTTTTATAGGTAGGGATGTTTAGAAAAAATCGAACCATAAATTGCGTTTATGATAATCATTATTGTGATTAACTAGTATAATTTAATTATAGTAATTATGCAATATAACGTTACATGTTGTTATTTATTTTTTGTTTGTCGATCTAAATCTTTTCCTACACCACATATAGCACATATAGATATAAAGTGCAATATTTATTAGGGACAATTTTTCATAAGGACATTTCACACATAGATTTCACATAGAAAGACAACTTCTTTTTTTAATTCAAATAAGGAAAATATGGATGATAAATATACTAATCTATCCCTCTAGTTAATTAATTAACGAAATGAAATTTTAGTCAATTAGTCAAATATTAATAAAATTAATTATGTACACAAAATCGTTAATTACGGTAATGGATCATCTTTCCAAATTTAAAATTTTAATTAAATCACAAAATTACATATAATTAATAAGTCAACCATTAAAAAAGGAATTCTGCAAAATAATCTCAAAAATATCGGATCAAAATTCAAATTTCTTTTAACATTCAAATCTTTCACATTCAAATAGATTTTTTTAATATCTTATATTCACAATCAAATAAATTTTTCTAATTTCTTCTCTTCTAGATACACGTGATCATATAACTGAAACATAAATTTCAAACTTAAAATGCGTCTACATTATTAAATTTTATGACATATCATAGAAGATTACAAACATCAATTCATTCAAATTTACATGATTCATAATTTTATTAATAAATATATTTTAAACATTTTATTTTCTCAAAATCAACTTTAAGAAGAAGATTTTGGAAAGATAAAATCAACTTTTGCATATACAAGCTAATCTTTCTTCCCTCTCTAGCTTTCACCTATTTCATTCTATTTCTCAAATATTATTAGAATGAATCAAAACACTATAACTACACTCTGCACATCATCATCAAATAGGAAAAATAACTTTATCTAATTTTACATGAAAAATAGAGATAAGATATTAGAAAAATATATTCGAATTTGAAAGATTTGTATTTATTTTTAAAATATATTAATAAATTTCAATTATTTATTTTAAATTATAATTGATTATGTGAATAATGATTTGATGACAACTTACTAATTTGGTTCCATAAAAATCCAGATGTTGGTTCTATATCATTACCCTATATGCAGATATGAAAACATATATGCAAAATATTCTTACGTATTCTGGCTGACATATGCAAATATATGTTGCATATAATTTTAAATATGCAATAGAACAATATATCTGTAATAAAAGGTTTTAAAATATTAATTTTATTTTAAAAAATTAATATAGAATATATATTTCTATAATTACATATCATTAGTGATATTGATGATTTTTTGGGTTTGAACTGATCAATTTAAATCTTGTGTTGGTGTGATGTGATACATGTTATTATTTGTTTGACTACATGACATAGAAACATAAACAATTTATATATTTAACAATATATGTCATCTATATAAAATATACGAATATATAAACATATATGTAAAAAATTGGTGCATATGGTCAATAACGCAATCGATAAGCTGCATATTGAATTCACACATCAACGACATTGCTTCAGGTATATATGTCGTCTTCAGGTATATATATGCAGATACGAAAAACATATATGCAAGAAGTTGTTACATATTCTTGCTGGCATATGCAAATATGTGCTACATAATTTAAAATACGTGATAATACGCAATAGAACAATGCATCAGTAATAAAATGTTCTAAAATATTAATTTTATTTTAAAAAATTAATATAAAATATATAATTTGATAATTACATATCATTAGTAAAAAATATATGCAAGTATTCAAATATGTAAACGTATATGTAAAAAACCTATGCATATACTCAATAATATATGCAAATATTCTATTGCATATGCCTTCATACAAATAATAACATGCAATATATATAAAAAAACGTATTTGATATATATTTTCTAAAATATTATCTACTATTATAACAATATTTGTTATTTAAAGATTATTCGAAATGTTGCATTATACATATGCAACATAATATTTTTATATATTTATTTAAAGTATTCAAAATAACATTTTTTTTTAATATATGAACAAACACTTAATAACATGATAGAATTTTAGAACACCCGAAACAACATTCAAATTTCATTATATTCCCAAAAGGGAAGTGTCAATTACATTATTCAAGAAATCTACGGACAATTAAATAGGCTTTCCCAAGAAATGAGTATCAATTTCATCTTCATCTTCATTTTCGTTGAACGAAACTCCAAAACGATTAAATAAAGTTGGAGTTACAATATGTAGCAAGTAATTTCGTGGATCCAAAATAGCAATTTCTTCCGAAATTGGAAGCAAGAGTTTCATGCATTGCAGCATCTACCAAGTCCAGTTACTATTTAGCTTGTCTTCATAAACTTCCTTAAGGAAACTAATTACATCTACCAAGTTCAGCTGCAGCCCCTGCTTTTTTCTGCAAAATAAAAATGATAGGATCAGTCTAAATTCTGAAATTAATATCAGTTCAATAAAGCCATTAGAAATTGTGTGCATCTGAGGATAATGTATACAACAAAGTGTGTGCTTAATTATAACAATTCATTAGAAATTAAATCCATATTTTCTAATTGAAAAATTCCAGAATAGCATACCTAAAATAAGTGAATGGTACTGCAAATGCAAACCCCTCATTCAGGAATTTTTACGAACACCTTCAGAGAATTCTAACACATCCTCTTGTTCCATTACAGCTAGACATGGAAGATCTATGCAAACAATATGCTCAGTGTGGGATCAGCGTATGGGTTCTGGAGACAGCTAAACAAAGAGCAAAAACAGGGCAAGCAAAGATACATTGACATATTTTTACAATCTCCAGTTTAGGAAAATGGTAAATTCGTCCAATTAAATTATTTATTTGATCAATCAAACTGCATATTTCTTGAAGCATCGCTCGCATTTAAACTTCTTTTCACCGTGTTTTCGGCAGAAATGTTTCTTAATTCCGGTGAGATCTCCGAGAGCTCGGGATGGATCGTGGTGGATGCAGCTCGATTCCGGGCAGACGTACACGCGCTTTGCTCGTTCTCTTCCGGAGTTTCCACAACAGGTTGTGGCCATGCCGGTGAAGCTGCAAATTCTGGTCTCTCTGAAACCCTTTGTTGCAGATCTCGCACACGAAAATTTGTACAACTAAATTTATCAGAAAAATACAAAGCTTAGTCCGGTAAAAAAATTAAAATTGCGTATAAAGAAAATTGATGGAATAATATACCTCTCCACAGATCGGATCTCACAAATCTATTTCCACACCTGTTTCTGCGCCGATCTATTTTATCCAGCGATGATCAGAGATATAAAGAGAGTTGTTGTCAGCCGGAGAGAAATCGACGACAAGGTATGATTGAGGATGAGGAGGCGGTGGGGACGGGGATGGGGGTTTCTTTGCAGATCTGGTCGGCAACCCCTCCTTCCATGCTAGGAAAACAGTCGGATCCATTCGTGGCTGCATCTTACGCCTCCGTTCGTGGCTGGATCCGTTCGTGGCTGCATCTTACGCCTCCGTTCGTGGCCGCATCTTACGCCTCCGTTCATGGCCGCACCTTGCATATTGGATTTCAGTTCCTGATACGACTGATTCTGCAAAAGATTTTTTTTATTTTGAAAAGTATGGACCATAAATTTAAATTTTCCCATGATATGCCTTTGAATTTTAAAAAAGGAAATTAAGTTAAATAAAGAATGATTCTCGCATGATCAGAGATCTTATGATTTAAAATTGAACTATAATTTAAATTATTAATGTCTTTTAAGAAGAAAGGGCATAATGGGTTATTTGCATATCAATTTGACCTTATTTATAATTATTTAAATTTGTGTTCTTCTATGTTTTTTTATGTTTAGGATTGACTCTTAGAGATAATAAACTCTATTTATTAACCATAACATTTACGTAATATTTTCTACGTATGTAATTTATATCCCATTTATATATTTAATATTTTAAAAGTCACACTAAAATGTGTGCATTGTTTCAGCATAATTCTTGGGGGAGAAGTTGCAGAGTCCCTTCTTTAACTCAAATCCATACCAAAGGTCGTCATCATTAATACATATTAAAAGATTTATAATGAATGAATATTCATGTTCATCTAAATCAAAATTCCATCATATTCAAAAATTAGCTTCTATTCTTAAACTTGTATTTCATTTCACAAAACTTTGCTTCTAAAATGGGAAAAATCATTCCTGGAGATGTCTCACTCGAAATTCTTGAGCAGCTTCTTCCAAAATAACTTATTAAGTTCAAATGTGTTTCTCATATTTGGAAAAATATGATTTCGTCAGATGAATTTGTTGAGAGGCATCTCCGAAGAATGAAAATGGATAATAGATTTTCAATACTGAATCAAGTAAGGGAAGCAAATCCTCCTATATGTTATGAGTTTGTCCCCACTGCAGTGCCGTCCTACCGAAGGTTTGTTCGATCCTCCGATGAAGATTACGAAGTTATTGGGACGTATAATGGGTTAGTATTATTTTGCAACACCGTCGATGAATATTCTCTTGTTAATCCTTCTACAAATGAAACATTTATACTTCCAATCGATCCTATTTCAATTCCTCCTTTATTTCGTGAAGCGTGGGTGTATTTTTCTTTAGGTTTCGACGTCGAGGGCAAGTCTTTTAAAATTATGAGGATAGCTAGGTTTTGGTCAGTACTAGGATATCAGTATGAGGTGAAGTTATACTGTTATAAAACTAATGTGTGGTCATTTGTTGAATCATATCCCTTTCAAAAACCTCCTATTTCAAATGGTTTTTTTGTCGGTGGTCGCTTTCACTGGCCTGTTAGATTTGATGGGGGGGTATATAAATTGACATTATTTTATTTGAAGCATTCATCCTACCAATTAATAGATATTCCAAATTATATAATTCCTACATGGCACGTAGGATTTCGTGCATTGGACGAGTATAGTATTGTTGCATATTCTAGCAAGCTTAGTCCAGAGGTAAATGGGGTAAGTATGTATTTTCTACAGATGCACATTCTAACATATCGCAATGAAGGAAGCGCTTGGTCAAGCTTTACAATATTCAGGGAGGAAGCCCTGCCATTTATGTTTGATATCTACCCTATTTCATTTATCAACAGTTTGAAGACGTTAATCCTTTTTAAGGAGGATCCAAGTGGTAAATTTTGTTCTTATGACGTCATAAAACGAGAATTTCGTTACTTAGATTGGTTGGAGGATGCTCCCGATGTAGATCGTTCATTCTGCGTTTTGCCAAGTCTAGTATCTCCATTCCACAATAATATGTAGAAATATTGTTTTACTTTTTTTGTGTATCGGACGTTCTCAGTGCAGTTTTTTCATATGTATTGTCTTTATAAAAGTGTTAAATATTGCTTATAAATATAAATTTTTAATTAAATACAATCTACACTATTCACAATTTAACGTCCTGTACTTTATATGTTATACACAGTCATGCAAATTTCAAGTCATGTTGTTTCATGATAGCTATAAAATAGGTTATATTGTTAGGTTGAACATTTTTCACAAACTGCATAGTTGGTTCGAGGCATGCCACCATACACTATATATATTGTAACAAAAGATGCTTTTCACATACCAATGCATTCGTGTCTGCATTGATTGGTAAATATGTTGTGTTTACGTCATTCGAATCTGCATACATGTAAAAATGTAATATCTTCTACATATGTTTATGTTATATTGTTTTGACGGACGTTTTTTCACAACACTCAGAGTTGGTTCGAGGCATGACCCCATACACTATATATAATGTACCAAAAGGTGCTTTGAACAGCCAAATGCATTGGGGTCTGATTCGAATAGCACGCATGTTGTGTTCACGTCATACCACTCTGCATATATATACAAATGTAATTCCTACTGCATTTGAACATACATACACACACCTTCTTCCTCAAATTGTGGTATGTTTACAGCATTTTTTAGCTTGTTATGCAGCTTACTCTACATCTACCACATCATTCGTTCTTCCAAAAAGCAAACTAATTTCAAACGAAACAATAAACATACATAAAACCAAACATTCTAGTTCAGAAGCAACAAAATGTAACATATATTATATATTTCATAGACTTACACTAATTATAAAGTTAATGCAACATCAATGATGAAGGAAAATTATTTTCGTCTTCGTCATTACTGAATGTTTTCTTGAATATCCAACCAACTAACACAATAATTAACAGAATACCAAGATGCTTGAGTTTAAACCCACTATTAACTTGTTCATTACTCATCAAATCGGCGTCCTTCATTGCCCTAAGTTCATCAGTGAGCTTAATATTCGTCAAATGGAAACTCTCCAACCTTTTTTCCAAATCTGTTATCTTTGAGTGATATTCGTTTAGTCTTTTTATCAGACCTGGAACAAAATTCCTTCCTCTTTCGCAGAGAGGTTTGTCGATCCACTGGAAAAATTTACAATAACCATCTCCCTGAAATAGATTTGGGAAATCCAAATATATATATATATATATTTCTGCAAAAAAATAGTTAATTTATACATAAAAAATTATGAAGAAGAATGTATTCTTACCGGATAAGACTCACAACCGAAGAATCTCCTTCCAACGTTTTCACCCTTCCATGAAGTAACGACCACCGCATTCTTATTGCAGTAACACGAAACATTATTGCGATTGGTGATACTCGAAGACATATTTTTTTTTAAGCCAAAGGGTGGAGGCGGCTGATTATATATGTGAATCACATTAGTCAAAAACCCTACATTCCCCCGTTTTATGCCTTCTTTTATAGAAAAACTTTTTATATATTAAATCATGCGTGATTATTATATCATAAATTATACCGGATAAAAATCTTATCCTTTATAAACCTTATAATTTACTATATATTCCATAGTTAAATTAATTATAATTAGGTTATATATATAATAAATTTCTTGTTTCTTTTATATTCAAATCTTAGATATTTTATATCGAATAATGTTTAATTGGTAATGTAATAATATCATTCATTTTTTATGTATTTATGCAGGCGATCTTAAATAAAAATAGGTGCATCAACTACAAGATATACCAAAACTCAAATATTAATAAATGACTTCAATGATAATCCATCAGTAATATTCCAAAATACGATACAAACATAAAAGTATTTATCATCAAGATAATGAAAAGCATAAAGTCTGGACACAAAAAATAGATAGGTAGAGTGTATCAAGCATAACAAAAAGAACATAAAGTGTTTAGACAGACATCACAACACCCTGCTCATTCCGCAACATATCGAAACGGATCTTCAAAGGCACCTGCAATTCTAACACGCATTTCACTTGCTCTCCCTCCATCAAATATAGCAGAATTGGTAACCACCCCTCTATGGAAAGACTCAATGAGAGAACATACAATCACACCACAATCAAGGGACCCTTCAACCTGCTGCATAATATTTGATTCTATTGGTTTTGTCAACGATCGCTTTAGGAATGGGTGATGTGGGGCTCCGTTCCTCAAAACGTGCTTCAGCTTCGCATCAACGTATTTAACCTATTTATGTATACATTATATTTTGATGAATTAGTGTAATCTTATAGAAAAAATAATAAAATAAATGATCTCACGTTCCTTACATATATATAAAAATAAGGACGATTGACTTACCACGAGCATAGCATTTTTTAGATATGGATCATTGGAGCCGGCTGTCCGGGGGCGTAGTGAATTGAAAATGTCCATTGATTCTTCTTAATATCAAGTTTTAACAAAGTCCAATGTCCAGTGACGTTTGATCGAGTTCTTGCTCCACTCTCCGTTATGTTAACAGGAAATAGGAGAAAATCTTTATCGACAGCATCTTCCAATGGACGTTCAATTAGCACACCAAAAATCTTTTGTTTAGAAATTTCCCTCTTTTGGATCAGAACCTTAAATTTAACAATTTGCACGTCAGAGCACATAAGTATAATATTCAATGCAATCTAAATTTTATACAAAATAAACATGTTTGTCATATATTACCCAGCATGATGACGTAAAAGTCGTCACTTTTCTAGCACTCGGGTGTTTTTGGAATAGCCTCAAACGAATTAGTTCGGACCAAGCATCAATTACCTATTACATTACACATGTAGCAGTAGAGATGTTAAGTAAAATACGCTTTCTAATACATAGCAAAATATAATATAATATATTTATACCTCGTTGTCCAGACATCGATTGTTTAGCACGTTGATTACCATCCCAACTGTAACACGCGTCAACGGACCATTCCCAATGAAAATGACATGACTGCATTTTTAAAATTCAATTATTTTCAGATAATAAGGGGGAAATATTTGATATTTTGTACCCACATAAATTACACAAATGAATATAAATTGGAAATAACAATTTACCTGTCTCCATTTTCAACGAGCTTTTTATAAATTCCATCTTTCAATTCTTGTGGACAATTTTTCACTGTTCCAAGATGATTATCAAAAGGGTTCTTCACAGAACTTTTAACTATATTTTTGTTTGCAGCAGCTATTGCATCGTCTCCATCACTGTCGTCTATTTCATGAACTTTCATCAGATCTTGAGTAAGAGGCTGTGGTGACATCTGAACTGGTTTCCTGGTTGATGCCCTTGTCCGGCCCTTCACACGTTTAGCCATCGAACTAATGAAGTGCGTCTCACTCTCTTCATTCTCAACCTTAACTTTTGATGTTGGATGGCTTTTCACTGCGTTCCCATCTTCATCACGGGGGGAGGACACATCAGGTATTACAATGTTTGATAATGGCATTCTAATACTCACAGAAGCCGCAACAGCTGTTGAAGGCTCAGTATTCTCGCTGTTGTTCGAACCTAACACAGGAGCACTAGCTGAAGCTGTGTTTCCTTTAGAAACATTGTAATCCATAGCAATTTCATCTGCGATAACAACGGTATTAACATCCACATTCTTACTCATTCTATGTACTACAACATCTGTCATATTTTCTTCATATGTATCCTTCCCACCCCATTGTCCCTCATTCGAAACAATTTTCAAAAACTTATCATACACAGCCTTCCCTGCAGAAAATCTCTCTACCGCTTGTTTTTCAATTTCATCTATTTGTTTGATTACTGCCTCATCTTCAAACAGTGGGGTCGGGGTTGGTGCTCTAACCATCTCTACCTCTCTTCTCAGCAGTGCAATCTCGGATTCAAGGTGATTTATAACATCAGTTTTCTAAAGTATTTCTAGCTGATTACGAACTCGCTCGTTCTGCATCTGTTCTTTCAATAATTTAATTTCAAGACGCATATCCTCTATCTCACTTCTTCTGCCAACGTCATCCTTCTCACCTGCACTTGCAGAATCAACATTGAAATTCACACCCTCGTTATGTCGTACATCCACTGGCACATACCCGTCTTGAGTATTATCCCCGTCCAAGATAGTCTTGTTCAAATCACTACAAACTTTCATCACTGTGTCCTCGAATTCGTTTCCATCTCTCATTGAACTATCAAAACCCAAGTCAAATGAAGGCCCCTTGTCAAATTTTGTTGTATCATCCTTTGATGAAGAACCAACTTCAAACCTACGTACAGATGACTCATCAACAACTGTTTTTCCCCTTCCAATCGACTCCGAGGTTGTCTGTCCAGCTGCAGCTCCGCTTTAATTCACCGGAGCATCTGTCATATTTCCTGCATTACTCTCAACTGGTGGACTATCTTTCGTCGATCTGACTGCTGCAAGTGCGTCATATTGCACCACTTCCCACGATTCTGCAGTTAGCTTTTCTGGGTACACCTGCACACATAATAGCAGGTTACACGTATTAATCTCATTCACTTTCATTAGATAACCTACACTAACGCTCGTTCATAAAATTAGTATTCTTCTATACCTTTGTGTATCTATGCAACCGTCCATTGAATATAGCTCCATTTAACTCATTCAGATCCCACTTTAAAAACCTTGGGAAAGCCTTCCTGTCCACCGGATGAACAAGCGATGTGTGTTCGCACAACCAGTACTGATATTGCATCAAGATCAACATTCGTCAGCAAGTAGATATAATACAATAGTTTATAGTTTTTAAAAGTTACTTACAGGCAAAAGCATTGCACATCCACCAACTTTCATATCCTTGCTTCTCTTCAGACTATTAATCAAATTCACAACAAATAATGCAGACCAGTCGTATTTGCACATTGCATTGAAATCTTCCAAATATGATGTCATATACCAAGATAAGGCCCCACTCCTTATAGGGCATAGTATACCGCCCAAGACGTAGCAACAAAGAAGTCTGCATACATCCTGTATAGATTCAGTATCTGTTAATTCAACCATTTCCTCTATCTTGTTCAGGAAAATAGGCCTGTACAAAGGGAAGTTTGGCGGTTTCATTACAAGTTCTTCCCTAAAACACCTTCTGATCCACTCTGAATGGGTGTACTTATCTCCTCTCAAACTAATCTTCTCCTCACCTAATACTATTCCAAATACAAGATCTGCATCTTCTCTTGTAATCTTTAACTCTTTTGAACCGACAATGAAGCACTCTGACTCTTCATCAAACATTTGTACTATGTCTCTTATATCATCTTCAATTTTCATGCAGTTGTTAAACATCGATTCACTTCCATTGCGTAGAAACGAAATCAATAGCAGATAGAAGGGAGTTTTCTTCAACTCATTAAAATGTTGTTCGGTAAAACGTACTGGCTGCAACTCAGTAAAAGTTGTTCTAATGTTCGACCTATAATAACTCTGCTTTCTGTCAATTTGGACACCTTCTGTTTAGCAGAAGATAAAACACATGAAAATTCAGAAATACAAAATATTATCAGAAATAAGATATAAACCAAATCTGTTCTTGGCCCTTACACGCTTGTGCTTCATATCCTTTCTCCCTCTCTCATATTCTTCTCCTTCACTTGCTGTGAACATCAATGAACACACTTAAAAGTTAAGAAAGATTCATATAATAGAAAAAACAGTAAACCAAGTATCATTAATTTGATTATCACCTTCTATAGGGTCATCTGAATAACACTACTTTGTTTGCTTGATTCAAAATCACTTTCAAAATCTGTATGAGTGAAATAAAATATATTATCATTATATTGACATTGTAAACAACAGATTTGTTTTATGTAATTATAAATTTTACTGGAATCTGACGGGACAACAACATATCCCAAAACACGCTTCCCTGAATACAGTCAAAATATATAAATATACATACATCATTAACAACTAAAAAGGGTATTACTATAAAATGTTACAGACCTTTATGTTTTCCCCCCATTTTATCTAATCGATCGACTTTTACTCCGGAACCTGCCAATTTGTGTGTTAGAAACATATAAATTATTCACATCAACTGTAGTTAATTACTTTTTTCATACAGTATTTACTTCTCTACACATACATACACTTTTTGTGTGAGTTACACCCAAGATTTGCTAACCTACACCCATAATACATTAGTACGTTCTCCCAAAACAGGGTTATATGTAATAACAGCTGCAAAGATTGATATGTTATGTGATACAATTCTGCATAATGCAATCCGGTCATGCACTTGCAGCTGCTACACCTTTGTGCATGCAGTGTACACATCAGATCTCCAACCACTATCAACATCACTGCCACTTGTAAATAGATTTTTTCCGAAATCCTCTATTCCAATGGCCAAATTAAACAAGTTTGTACTGGTAATGACTTTTTCCGAATAATAAATGCTATTAAATCTTCATTTTAGCATAAATCAGTAAAAAATGATTTCGAAGTACCTCTGTTAGTCCTCAATGAAACTCGTATTTGTCTACTTCTATTCCTCTTTCCTTTTTTTTGCATATCTTCCTCATCTATTCGGACTCCTTTCCCCTTGTCCCTAGCCATACCTGAATATAAAAGAACATTACCCAAACATAATATAAAAAAAAAAGGGTCAGTTTATCTGAATAAGAAATTTACAGTCTTGAACAAACACAACCAAAATAAAGTTCGGAAAACAAAATCATAACATTTAAACGAAATTTAATTATTTCAATACGATAATCGAGCTTTACTCGTTACAACCCCAAATCTAAAAATTTCAAATATGCAAGTGGGTTTAAAAAAAATCTAGTTTCATTTCGCGAAATCACTGTTTTTAGTTTAAATATACATGCAATATGTTGTAGAATCAACAGAATAGCTACATACCTTCGATGCAGGTCGTGGAAATTTCTTGGGATGCAGCCGGTGGAAAAACCTCCGATCAATGTGCAGCGTTGAAAAAGAGAGAAGGTGGAATTTTAGGTTTTGATGATTTCGAAATGGAAGGTGTCCGAAATATGGTATGTTTGTATCAATTTTCAGCGCGTTTACCGATGCATAATTATAAAGATTTGAATACGGCCAAGATTTGTAGTTGGGTAATTAATGTAGAATTCTAATTACATTTCAGGGGCAATAGCGTAATCTTAATTATGGTTATGAACTTTTCTGTAATTAAATGGAAGAATGTTTTTTTTTGTTAAAACACTAGGTGAAATGACCTATAGTGTTATTGCCCCTACTAAGTTCTATAAATACTGTGTGATCTCATACTGCTAAGACTACTGAACATTTACTGATCATAAAGCATTCAAGAGCAAGTCTACAAAGCATTGAAGAACTCACAGAGTCAAAGAGATCAAGAAATCTGAGAAGAGCCACAGATTTGAAGAGAAGGAATCAGAGGCTAATCAAGAGAAGTTTTACTTTTCATTTTAAAGTTTGTATTGTTGTAAACAAGTGTGCTAGTTACTTGTGAAATTACTAGTCGATCGAAGATACACTTGGGAGTGTAATCGAAAAGATCACAGTCTTAATCTTGGGACTTTAAGCCACAAGAAACTCAAGAAGGAAGAGTTAATAAAACATCACAACTGGGATTGTGAGAGTGGATGTAGACTTTTTGGTCGAACCACTATAAATTCTGTGTTCTTTACTTTTTTGTTTGATATTTGTTTAATATTTGTTTAACCAAGAACAGTAGAATTTACTAAGTAAAGATCTAAATAAAAGTTGAGTATAAAACTGATCTGATCCAGTAAGAACAGTACTATTCAGAACACATTTCTGCATTAAAACTCTGATATTTTGAAAGATTTTGAAAAGTCTATTCACCCCTCCCCTCTAGACTTTCTTAGCTTAATCAATCTTAACTCAACTTGGGACCAACAATGTGGCATATTAAAAATAATCAATGTTCTATAATAGTGAGAGCGACACATTTTAAAAATTCAGTAGAATAAAATATCAAGTAAAACACAAGTGGAACCGATAAACCAAACCTTTTAAGAATAACATTATTTTTAACCGTAAACAAATAAAATTAAAGGAGTATGTGTTTGTAATAGTCGAAATGATTATTCGTGAACACACTCATTTTAACTTTAGAAGTCGCAAATTAAAACATGTAAAACCAAAAAACACTAGTCTAATCTTACTAATGACAACAAGATGGTTTTGCAATGAGTTTGTTCTATTCCATGACTAGTGACGAGGTACAATTGATAAATAATTTACAAATATTTGTAAATCATATACAATTAAATTAAAGATGTAAATAAATATTACTTTCATCTTTTACTATATTACTTGTTTTTCTTTTTAGTCCGTCTTTTATTAGATTACACATTTTTTAAAATAAAATAATTGTATCACTTTAAATACTTATTAAACACATTATCAGAAAGTGTGTTAAGTAAAATAAGAATGATGTTACACAAAATATTATAACACTCCATATAACACTGACTCAATTACTAAATATTAGAATATATGAACAATGGAAGACTTAAATACAAAACACAATGAAAATATTGTTTTTTACATAGATTTTAATAAAATCTATGCGTGAGCCTCAAGGCGAAACTTTCAGTACTAATCAATGAGTGAATACAAATATTGTGTGAAATGTTACATCAATAACTTCACAACGGAAATACGACTCGAAAAAACTATCAAATCTAAATGTTGCTTAAGTATAAACACTGTCAAAAACTAATCTATCTTTATGATATCTCTATCTATAGAAGTCTAGAATAGTTTATGTTGTACTGGAAGTTGTTAGACTTCCCCACAACTACACGAACATGTTAATGACCATAAATCCTAACAGGATGAACGTTAGTTTAGAAATTACACGATTATCACTTCTTGCCAATAATGAAGACATTCTGGCCTTTTTATAGACGTGGAAAATGAGCATATAACCTTCATGCAATAGGATATCATTCAAATTTTTCCGCCCACTCTTTTTTCCATCATTGTAATAACTCATCGTCTTCTCCCTTTTGTTTATATTGCCAAATTGTTCCATCGTAGTTTCCTCCATTGTTGCGCCGTTTGAGTCGAAAATGGAAACTGGGAAAAGGGCAAAATAGTATGAATGTTGGATCCGCCGATGTCGTGTCCTTCTTGCTACTTTGTTGGCTATATTTATGATTCTGGTCTTCTCACATTTTTTAACTATTGGTTTTATTTTTATTTTTTTTATATATTTTTTTCTACTGTAATTTATTTATTTACTTGTTGCTTCATTGTCTGTAATTTATTTGGTACTCCTTGATTCTTGTTGAGCTTTTATTTTAAATGGATTTCTCTTTTTTAAATGATTAATGGATTTCTCTTTACCAATTAAAAAAAAATTATGAATAAATTATTTATGCAAATTGATGAGGCGAGAATTATGCATAAATGTGATAAGAAAGGAAAAATTAAATAAGTTAATAGGAAAGGGTATTTTAGTAAATTACTAATTAATTCAAATTTATCCAACACGCCTTAAATATCAATCAATCCGAACATGGGTAAATATTCAAATTTTGATTTTATTTATAATACTAAAACAACGTCAGTATCTATTTTACTCGAGGGAATGTATTCAATTGAGATTTTATTGAATTTTTTTTAACTTTAAAAAATCTCCATAGTATCCATGCAGAGTTTGACTGACTTTTTTTTATTGATTTACATGAATTTTCATACACTTAACAGGATTGTGGATTAACACTTTTTTTTTTTTTAATTATCAACATTTCACGATTTTCCATCCTGCATACTACTCAAATAATAATAAAAATACAAAATTAAATATGTGATCAAAAGGAAGTATTTAAAAGATCCCCAACAAAATAGTGATAAAAAAAAATCTTAAAAATATCCCCAAAAAATATATAATACAGTATCTAATAACTCAAATAATCAATATCCTCTAATCTAATCTGGTAAGTTATCCGATAGCTCTTTCCTCAGTAGTCATCTTCAAAAACCCATATTTTTTCAAATGCCTTGAGACGAATGTCTTCATCCAAAATCTTTTTGATAGCATCTTAAGTTGTATAAGCTTTTTCTCTTTTCAAATGTCTTGAGACTCAAATGTATGTGAACTCCTTCAAGAGTGCTTGTTAGTTTTTTAATCTATTCCATGAGACATTATGAGAGATATTTTTAGTAGAGCTAGAATTTGCTTCATATTGAGTTCTACTTCTTTTGGGTTGACTTCTTCTTTAAGAGGAGACCTCTGACACTTTAGGGAACCCGCTACCTAATCCAATAGAGTTTTTCTCTACATCAACACCATTACCTACCACAATTTTCAAGTCCTCATAATCAAGACATTTCCCAAATCTTTGTACAAAGAGCAAAGTAAATTAAAATTGATGACGGCGAAAAATGCAGTAGGTTAGCGGTCGAGTTTCCATCACAAAACAAACAAAAATCTACCAAACCGTGAGTTGCTATTTTTTAAAAGAAAAATCACTAAAAATAATTAAATAAAGAGGTCGAGTCTCCATCACAGAACAAACAAAAATCTACCAAACCGTGAGTTGCTATTTTTTTTTTAAAAAAAATCACTCAAAATAATTAAATAAAGAGGCCGAGTCTCCATCACAGAACAAACAAAAATCTACCAAACCGTGAGTTGCTATTTTTTTTTAAAGAAAAATCACTCAAAATAATTAAATAAAGAAATGTTTATTAACATAGAATAATAACATAAACCAAGTGCAATCTTTTTACACATCAAACATTTTTCACCTGCAACCCTCCACACACACCTACCCCAAAATCACTCAAAACGAAATGACAAAGTAATAGCAAATAACTTCAACCAATCCATACTCAAAATCCAAAACAAAGAGCAGTCCAAAATCACTCAAAACGAAATGACAAAGTAATAGCAAATAGCTTCAACCAATCCATACTCAAAATCCAAAACAAAGAGCAGCAAAAGATTTGCTTAGTATCTTTGTTAGAAGAACAACAAATGTTTTTTTTTTCTTTTGATCACCTTTCATCTTCTGAGTTGTCTGTGAGAAAATACGTTGAAATCTCTAGGTAGAGTGAAATCTATTTATATTTTTTTGAAGAAAATTAAAGAAAATCCATAGAGTAAAATGTGGAATACGTAAAGATTTTTTAAGACCTTTTAAAATTCGTATTAAATACCTCAAAATTTTTAAAAACTTTTGAAAGTCTGGATTGAATACCCCACCCACCCTTTAAAAGTCTAAAAAAATTCTACAAACTTCACAACCAATACAATATTACTATTAATTTTTTAAAATTAGATTTTAAAATTTCAAACTAGAATGAGTTTTAAATTAAAAAACTCAAATTCTAGTTTTTAAAATCCAAAACAGCGGCTCATTGTTTGTATTTGGATGAGAGGATTTGAGGAGGCATTTTAAATGAATAAATTTAAATATAGCTTAATTTCAATTGACATGGTTTTAGTGAGAATCTTTTCAATTTTTATATATATAAAAAAAAGATAAGCATTTAAAATTCATTTATTTACTTTTTAATTTAAACAAGTGCAGTGAATTTAGATTATGAATTTAAAATCCATACTTGAATCCCTTCATTCAAATACAACCTTAGATATTTTTTTAATTCGGGTTCGAGCCTCCCATTGTTTTGGAAGCCTTTTTTTTTTTTGAGCAATCATACCAGGAGTATATCAAAAAGTCAAAGCATTACACCTCCTAATATGTTGAGGAATATTATTTTCAATCCAATCGTAAGGATCTGAAACATTCCAGGAAAACTTAGCAACCAAATGGGCAATCCTATTATCTTCCCTCGGAATATGATCACACGCCCATTCTGATTGCATTCCAAAATATCTTCGTATTTTGATCACAGTCTCATTTTCCAACCCATCAAGGAATATTGACTGTTGAATGGCATCAATAGCAATAGCAGAGTCCATACATAGGTTGGAGACTTTCTTGCCACGCTTTAAACACATATTCATGCCAATCTCGGCTGCTCTGAGCTCAGCAACAACAATAGAACCAGGATTCTTAATACGTTCACCTCCCGCAAACACCAAATCCCCTTCCTCATTAAACAGGGCATATCCAATCGCAAAAAAACCTCTATCTGGGTTGAATGCAGCATCCCCGCATAGACAATCCCTCAACCCATTTGGCTTCTTGAGAGAATGGCTACTAGATTTTTGGTTGAAATCCAGTGAACCAACATTGAGAAAATCCTGCCAATAATCAAGCGCCCATTTAACTTCAAAGGAAGGTAAACTCGAGTCATAAGAGCTTACCACCTTGTCTGTATGCATCCATTTGCACCTTTCCTTCCAAATTGCCCAAGCAATGACAAGAATACGCTGAAGAAGATCATTTTTCTTAAGCAAGGCCGCAGAAAGAAGCTGGATAATATTACCATGCACCCAGCCCTTCACAATATCCCACATACCTTGTTGTTTCCACACAGCTTTAGCAAACACACATTTGAAGAGAACATGTATGGTATCAGCAGAAGAGCCACCACAGCAACGACAAAAGGGAGGAATAGGGATATGGTGCCGAGCCAGATTTCCCTCAGTCGCAAGAGATGCATTCATCAATTTCCACCCAAAAATTCGAATCTTAGGAGGGACCTTGAGACACCACATAGCTGCATACAATTTCTCCAAACAATTTTTCCCAGAAGTACCTGCCAGAGACTCCTTCCTCATCTCGCAAGCAAGAGAAACCGCAACCTCATATCCCGAAGCAACAGAATAACAGCCTGAACTCGTTTTTGTCCAAAATCTCTGGTCTTCCTGATTAGAATCTAACCTTGGTACCTTGAAGATGGCATCACATTCAATTGGGAGAAATGATTGTGCTAAAAGATCCTCATTCCACTCGTTCTGGGGAGAAACAAAACGATTAACCATTGAAGCACTAGCAATCCAAGAAAAGATTCTACCATTATCAAGACCTTGGACCCATCTATCTTTAAAGACATGCACCGAATTTTCATTTCCAATCCTCCAACGCAGTC
This sequence comes from Galeopsis tetrahit, assembly GCA_963675135.1. Classification (NCBI taxonomy): domain Eukaryota; kingdom Viridiplantae; phylum Streptophyta; class Magnoliopsida; order Lamiales; family Lamiaceae; genus Galeopsis; species Galeopsis tetrahit. The sequence continues at coordinate 36,339,623 of OY776127.1, forward strand.
CCTTATCCAAAATAGCCCTACTCCAAACCATTGATCTCCATACAAAAGACGGGTTAGAGCCCAATTCTGCATTAAAAACATCCATCTCGCGAAAGTATCTAGCTTTGAATAACTGACTCACCAAAGAATTAGGATGCTGGAAGATTCTCCAAACTTGCTTTGCTACAAGAGCTTTGTTAAACAAAACAAGTCTTTTGAAATTTAAACCTCCTTCGATTTTAGGTTGACATAACTCGTGCCATTTCTTCCAATGCATTTGATGCTTATCATCCGAAGATCGATCCCCACCAAAACCTAGCAACAAGTTTCTCAATATCAACACAGATGGATGTAGGAATCTGAAAGCATGACATGGCATATGTAGGGATAGCTTGAAGAACCGATTTGATGAGCACCTCCTTCCCACCTTCCAAAAATTGTTTGTGACCCCAAGACCGAATTTTTTGACTTACTCGATCAATCAAGTACCCAAACTGCAATCTTTTTGCCTTGATGGAAACCGTTGGAAGGCCTAAGTAAATGTCATGGCCTATTGTTGAACGTACACCCAAGATCCCTTTAATCACATCCCTATTAGCCTGATTAGTCAACTGGCTAAATGTAATGGCCGATTTATCATAGTTTATGAGCTGGCCCGATGCATCTTCATAAATCCGTAAGCACTCCTTCAGGACCTGACATTCAGATTGTTTTGCCTTCATATAAATCAAACTATCATCTGCAAAAAATAGATGGGAAATTGTCGGGGCACTTCTTCCAAACTTGATGCCAGAAAATCGTTTTTGTTCCACTACTTTCAACAATAATGAGGAGAGAGACTGGGCACAAATGACAAATAAATAGGGAGATAGCGGGTCTCCTTGTCGAAGACCCCTAGATGGCCTGAAATTATCCGAAAGCTGACCATTGATGCACACATTGTACGAAACGGTTGAAACACATTGGTGAATGAGGCCGATCCACTTACATGAAAACCCCATCCTCCTCATAACATATTCAAGGAAAACCCATTCAACCCTATCATATGCCTTGCTCATATCCAATTTAAGTGTCGCATAACCCGTCTGACTCTTAGACATACGAAGCCAATGCATGCCTTCAAATGCAATCAGTATATTATCCGAAATAAGGCGCCCTTGGATGAAAGCACTCTGATGAGGATCAATGATATCACCCATAACCAGTTTTAATCTGTTAGCTACACATCGTGCAAGAATACGATAACATACATTACATAGACTGATTAGACGAAAATGAGTAACCTGAGTGGGATGTTTAATTTTAGGAATCATCACAATAGAAGTATTATTCCAGGATTCCAATGACATACCATTATTCAAGACTCCCAGAATCTGATTTGTAATTTCCTCACCAACAGTCGACCAATGTACCTGATAAAAAGATGTCGAGAAGCCATCTGGACCCGCTGCCTTCCAAGGATTCAAATCCTTCATTGCTCGATACACCTCTTGGCCAGAAAAAGAAGCATCCATCAAACCATTTTGGTCTGAATTAAGCATTTGAGAAATATTTGTTGTAGATGTTGTTAATTCTTAAATGTCTTAACATTATCAACAACATCTTAATTTGACCTTCCGAGATTTTTTCTAAGTCTTTTCTGAAATGCTACATTAAATGTTGATCTAAATGTTGTCGCATTTCTGGCAGGATCTAGAAGCTTCTACAAGGATCTGGAACCTGGAAGATTCCAGAACATTGGAGAACATGCTAGAACAACCTAGATGCATTTGGAACGACCTGGAGCAGGCTAGAAGGATCTAGAAAGATCATGGAAGTTGTGGAAGTTGAGTTTTCTAAAAAATAGGACCTCAATGTGGAAGCCTCTAGAATTCGTATCCCACATCTATAAATACCAATTGAAGGCTTCATGATTCAGTGTGCTCTATTCGATCAATATCCTAGACCGAGCGTTCATCCCTGTTAGGAAATTGTGGCCAATAGTTCTACATTTTAGTTCATACGTTGTATACCACCCGTATGATTGTGTGTCTTCTTATCTATTGAGAGTGTAATCATTAGATAGACTAGGCATTTCGACAGTGTATAATTTATACACTTAGTTCGTTTTCTAGACTTGGCACCTGCCTCGTTTATAGTTTCGTTGTGAAAGTTATTGTTGTAACATTTCACACAACATTTGTACTTGAAGATAAGTATTGATTTTACGCCATAAGGCAGACATAGATTTTTATTTATAAAATCTATGTTAAAAGTATTTCCATTGTGTCTCGTTTGTTTTTAGTGTTTCAAGTCTTCCGCTGTGTATCTTAATTTCTGATATTCTGTTAGAGTCAGTGTTGCACTATTTGTCTCAACATTCTGTGCAACATTTATCTACTTATACTTAAACACTTCTATACACCCCACACCACACTTTCATTTGCCGTAGCCAACTCCAATACCCGAGCATTAGGGTTTCGAGAAGTGAAAATCCCTTGAAAATAATCAATAAAAGCCTCATGAATTTCAACACTATTATGAACCCAAGCTCCAGAGGCCTTCTGAATCCTTAGAACCGCGTTACTGCCGCGTCTCTGATTGGCCTTCATATGAAAAAAATTTGTATTCCTATCACCTTCTTTAAGCCAAGAAATCCTGGATCGTTGCTTCCAATACCACTCATTTTGTGAATAAAGCTTTTCCAACTCCCTCTCATAACAATTGACCTTCTGAAAATCCGGTTCACCCTTCTCATCATGGCATTCTTCATTAATCAAGCCCTGTATATTAGCAATTCTAGTTTTCAATGTCCCACCCTTCTTCACAACCCAAGACTGGAATTGTTTACCATAATGAGCAAGCATACAAGGCAGATTTGAACCATATCCTTAACCCTCCACACTCTTTTAACAACATCCCTAAAATCAGCCTCCTTCATCCAATGCTTTTTAAACCGGAACTTTGAATCACGTCTACAAATGGTCCTAGGACGATTAGTTCCACAAGACATTAAAATGGGTCTATGATCAGAACCCATAAAATCCAAGACTTTGTATTCGTACGAAGGAAACAAATCTAACCATTCACGTGTTGCAACAAATCTATCCAGTTTTCAGCAATGAATTCCTTTCCACATATCCTATTATTCCATGTGAATTTTGGTCCATGAGCTTTCAAATGGTTCAAGTCATTATAATTTAAAACATCCTGAAAATTCATAAGTCTGGACAGATGTTTACGATGCCACCCCGTTTTTCACCACGGAAAAGAGTCTCATTAAAATCACCCCCTACCAACCATGCATTTGTGTCAAGGGGAATGTAATTCTTGAGTCTTTTTAACAATTCCCATGATGCATTTTTCCCATCCAGATATGGACTCCCATGGAAGCTAGTAAACCGCCATTTAATGTCTTGAAAGTTAAGCATACAATCAAAATGAGCTTTGGAGTAGGATAACACAGTAAGATCAATATCCATCCACAAAACCAACAAACCACCAAAACCTCTCTTATCATTGACTAACAAACAGTTGTTAAACCCAAGAGTAAACTTCAAAACATCGGCACGGGCCGACGAACACTTAGCTTCAGATACAAATAAAAGAGATAGACGAAAAGAAAATACTAGTCTACTAAGATAACGGAATGCTCAATTACTACTAACACCTCGAGCATTCCAACATAAAACATTCATTTACCACGGCGGGGCTGATTCACTTCAGCCTCCGTCGGACCATCAACCTGGAACTCCGTTCCATACATCTCAACCATACTCCTCGCTTTCTTGAAGAAGTTGTCTGGATTCTTGACAATGTCCCCCTCTGACCAACCATTACCTCCACCCCAAAACTCCATAATCTCCCCCGAATTCTCCCGCCGAGCACGCTTCTTGCATGGTAGTGCACTGCTCAGCATAGACCCCACCTCTCCATCCATCTGCTTATCCTTAAAAACCTCATCCCGCACCACAGTGTCCTGCTTAGTCAGGACCCCTTTCTCATGAGCCGGAGCATACGGAGCCTCCCCATCCAGAATGATTTCAACATAAGAAGTATAATTTGGAGAGCTCAGATCCATTCCCACATAGTGCATCACACGATAGTCTTTGCCATTGTCCACACCGTTTAAGGGTTCACACACATAACAATGCTGAAACCCATTTGGGACAATAAAAGAAAGGGGGTACAAAGTTTTACATGTGCGCGGATCCACCCTTCTCCACCGTCATTGATAACAAATCCCCTTCTAGGCCCATTAGGATCACCTCTTCCAGAGAAAAGCTCTTCAAAGCGGTGCACCACCCTACGGCTCTACAGATCTGAGTCTCTACCATCATCAGTCCCATCATCCTCCATCATAATGCCCTTTCCTTTAGCAAGACGACGAGCCCTCTCCTCCTCTTGAGTTTGTACTTGAGCCTGCTCACCCGCACCTAACTTCAATAACTGGAAGAAATTTTGGAGTACCTCCGTCGAAGGACATTTTTTCTTGTTCGCCTGAAGCCATGCAGGAAAGAATCGATGGTTTTTACACCATTCCTTCGATTTGCCAAATCCAATACTACATTCCTGTTCAAAGTGGTCCAGATGACCACACATAAAATAAAATCCGGACAGGCGCTCGTATCGAAAGACCGCCGTGATTGGATCCTCCTCCACCGTGATATAGAAGAACTTGCATAATGGTTTCGATGCATCCATCAAGACACGAATGCGCAAACACTCACCCCAAGCCTCCTCACCCTTCTTAGCATCCACCTCAATTACCTCACCAATGATACTACCAATCTTCATACCCAAGACCTTGCTCATTGCAAACAGCTGAAGCCCATGAACTTGTACCCAAAAGGGAACAAGATAGAGATTAAGTTGGGCAAGCTTTTCTCCCCCATGCAATAGCTTCATAGCAAGCAGTGATCGACGGAGGTTCTAGGGTTGTCGCTCAAGAACCTCCTTAACTTCAGCATCAACACCAAAAGTGATAAGAAAGAGTCCTTCCCCAACCCCAGCAACCTTAAGAGGGAACCGCACACGCCAAGTCCGCACCGGAAGATCCTTAAGCTAATTTGTGCTAATAGGTCTTTTAGCAACAAATCTCAGGGCGATAGTATTTTTAGGAATCGCCAGTTCATCACGACGAGCAACAATATGAGTAGTTTCTTTGCTGGAGATGCGGAAACCCTCCATCATTGCATTGAGCTCGGCAGCCATTGAAAATGAACTTATGTTAGTGATAGAAGTGGTCAGTATGTGAGAAAGGGATGAGGAAAAGATATGGGATACAGGCCAATAAATAACGAACAATCCGCCCCCAATATTTCTCAAAAGCAGCAAAACCGCAGCGCCCTTTCCCCAAAAACCACTTAAATCTGAATACTTCTGGGGAAAAAAAACCCCGTAAAAAATTCGACCAATCCTAACAAATGCCTTCATCATTTCTCTCCAAGGCCAGAAGCACACGAAACGGCACCCCCAGTCGGCGCGCGAGTGAATCACACCCACCTGCAACAAATCTTCACACTATCTAATGATTGGAATTTTTAGGAAGCACCAAAAGCAGAGATAAATTGTAAAGTTGAATTAAGCCAAACACAAAAACCAAGGGAAATTATTACGAAAAGGGAAGTTGAAACGGTGCTGGAAAATAAAGTTCGAAGAAACTTTAAGGGAGAGCAAAACTTCTTTTCTCTATAGAGAAGTTTTGAGGGGAAAACGTTTGGTGCACTAAAAGGGTGTCAATTAACATCAGTTCCTCGTTTTGGGAGCCTTTCTATTGTTGATTGATATTGCAAATAAATAAAACGACTATATTGATTTTAAAAAAAAAAACATTGCTTAAGAGATTTTTATATAATATTGTAAAAGAAATAGGAATAATTGTATAATAATTTTTGAGTAGTTCTTGTAGACACTGGTTGCATATGATGCAAATGGTTTAATTTTGGCCAATTTGCGCACAAATCTTAAACGAAGGTGACACGATTTATAATGCTCAATTTATTACTCCCTCCAACTAAATTTATAATGCTTATTTTCTCTTGGCACAAACTTTAATGAATATTTGTTAATTTAGGTATAAAATAAATAAATTGAAGTTATGATTGAAAATTGTGAGTTCACTTTAAATAAAGTGATTGTTTATAAATAAAGTAAATGACAATGTGGGTAGATAAGTGATGATAGAAGGATGGAGATAAAGAGTATGTCTCTTGTAAAATCGATCTCTTATAAGAAACTGAGTTGACCAGTTAACGGTCAAATATTGATAGTTGACTTTTTCATTTTTTTTAACTCATTCCGTCTACGAAAAGTAGTCTCATTTGTCTTATATTCTTTGTGCACAAAATATAGTCTCATACCCTTTATTGAAACTATCACCCTTCAACCATCATTTAATTACTCATATTGCCATCAATTTTATTCACAAACAATCACTTTATTCACAATGGACTAGGAGTGTGCAAAATAAAACCGGACCGGAAAAAAGACCGGAACCGGACCGACCGGTTAGATTCCGGTCCGGGTCCTGGGTCCGAAATTTTTTAAGATTCCGGGTTCCGGTCCGGTCTAAAACCGGAATTTACCGGTCCAAGACCGGAAACCGGATTTACAATTCTTTTTTTTATTATTATTATTTGAATTTTAGAAATTACAAATCTCATTCCTCTGGCTCTTCGACTCTCTTAAACCCAATTCCCTATTTTACCATTCTCAAAATTCTTCAACCGCACTCAGCAGTCTCACCCGACAACCCTTCTCCAATCTCCACTCCTTGACTCACCCATTTTGAGAAGGTAATAGAGGGCGTAACGAATACTCCACTCAATCTTCTTGCAATGTAAGTTTTCTTGAGTTATTGAGAAGGTTTAATCTATTTTACAGCTTATAATCGTAATAATTATTTTTAATTTCTTGTTTCAAAATTTTAGATGGATAGTACTCAGTCACAATCTCAATAAAAAAGAATATCAGTGCACCCATTTGTGCAAAAGGAGCACCCAAGGGCAAGGATTTACGTGACATTGAAGATAATTTGCGTGATTTGGAAATTGAGAATGGTAATGGTTTATACTTATCAAATATTTTTCAAAATGTTTATTTATTAGTTGTACCCATTTAAAAAATTTAACATCTTTATATGTTATTACAGATTTGATGAAGACTACATTGGACTATGAAGACAATGTTATATACATTGTAGACCCTTAAATTTGTGCATAATTTCATTCTAGACTACTGTTTTTTCATTTTGGACTTGAATTTTAATATTTTAGACTACTATTTTTTTTCATTTTAGACTATGCCTTTTCATTTTGAACTTTAATTTCTGTTTTCAAAAAAAAAAAACTTTAATTTCTATGAACATTTGCTATAAATTAAGTTTTCAAGTATATATATATATTCTTGGAAAATTGTGATCAACTTGATCTAAGGGCATAACTTATTCTTTAGGATATTAAAAAGGAATTTATTATAAAGGTAAATATGAAGAAATTTCTAAATCTTCAAAAAAATATGATCCACTCTCCACTTCTTCTCATACACTAAGGAATTATAATAAATTAAAAAAAAAACCAGTCTGAAACGGTCCAAACCCGGTCCGGTCCGGTTCGGGTTTAGACCGGTTACATTCCGGTCCGGTCCTCGGTCCGTAAAATTTTAAGATTCCGGTCCCGGTCCAAACCGGTCCGGTCCGGTTCTGGACCGGTGCACACCCCTACAATGGACCCCACAATTGACAATACCCTAAATTTATCTATTTTATCTACATTTTTTTAAAGCACGTGCCCCACTCCAATGGGACTACATTTCATGGACGGAGGGAGTAATATATATATATATATATATATATATTATTTATTTTTTTAATGGTAGTGACTTACATTTTTCAAAATAATATTTTCAGTTATATTGACGTACATTTTTTGGTAATGTTATATATATTGCACATCCCCTATATTACTAATAGGGAGTTAGTTTTTGATGATGTGTCGCTCCGTGAATCATTTCGCTCACGTGTAATTTTCTTAAAAATCCAAATACACCTGTAATTTTTATACTCAATTTTATTCCATTCTAAATCTGATGTGTACAGCCACGTCTGATTCATCTAATCTACAGAAAAGAAAATACCTAATTCATCCTATCTAGGGTTTACTCCTCTTTCAAGCGTCCCCTCTGTATTCCCTCTCCATCTCCTCGCCGCCGGTATCACTCCCTCCATGTCGATTCTCCTCATATCCAATTCATCATATGATTCTTCTAATCTACAGAAAAAGCCTAATGCATCGTATTACGGTGTACGCCTCTTCAAGCGCCCCCCTTTGTATTGCCTCTCCATTTCGCGTCTCCTCGCCGCCGGTATCATCCCCTCCATGTCGAGTCTCCTCATATCCGATTCATCTGCTGATTCGTCTAATCTATAGAAAATGCATAATGCATCGTACGGTTTACCCCTCTTCAATCGCCCCCCTCTGTATTGCCTTCCCATTTCGCGTCTCCTCGCCGCCGGTATCACCCCCTCCATGTCGAGTCTCCTCATATCTGATTCATCATATCTGTCTGTATTGTCGAAGCTACAACTTTTATGAATTAGGGCGATTAGGGTTTTCGCCGATGCATCTCTTCACCTTTCTCCGCGCGCATCTCTTGACACCTCTCTCTCCACTGCATATCATCGCCGTCAATTGATGAAAGTTAATACTCATTCGACTCGATTCCTTCAGTCTCTCATCACCCCCAAGTTTCTATGTTTAATATTTTTAATCTACTGAAGGCGTAGAAGAGTTTAAAGATTTGTGCTTCAATTTCGGAATTGAGTTGGATGATGTGGTACGTTAAACGTCCTGAGTTAATAGTTCGATGATTTGTGCTTCAAGTTTGGATTTGAGTGTTTCTACTAATTAGTGATTTTGCTGGAGTACACCGAGGTAAATCCGTAATACATTTTGTTGTCTTTAGAACAACATTTTACAATTCAATTGGATGCCTTTGAAGTATTTGCCTCTTTAGAACTCCAGTTTTCTATAAATTGAAGCAAGTAGTGTTTTACTTATTTAACTTTTACTAATGGTGTGTTGCAATTTGTCTTTACATTGTTTGTTAAATTGTAATTTATTTTCGAAGCTTCAGATAAAAGAGCACCATATAGTGTTGGACATCGTGAAAATTGAATGTAACTGGATATAATAAAAGAAAGCAATCTCCACTGAAGATTTGACTGCTCTTGAAGTGAGTTCTTATTTATTTCTATGATGCAACAACATCACAGATATTAATATTACACTATATGGGTATGATGGATATTTTACCTATCTATCTTGTGATATTAATAAACATCTAGGTTCAGTGCATGATTACCAAACAATGATGAATCTGATAATTACCCCCAGACTGAGGCTTACATTGTGAAGGTTCACCTGTTCCAGCTGTCCAATTTGCTTGATGGGGTTTGTTTTATTAGATTAAAAAATGAGATGGGCCTATGAAATATCTAGATGTTTAGTAATTGAGAATTAGAGGGTAGAATAATAGCATATGTACAATTCAATTTTTGAATAATATACTGCTAGACAAAGTATAACTAGCCTCAGTGATGCTCTGACAGTTGTATCTCAGTATATAGGTGTTTGCCATCGACTTATTGTAGCTGATCTCCCCTGATAAGATTTTTCATATTTCATAAAAGTTCTGTAAAAGAAAGATGACAGCCATAAACAAACCTTTCGTCCAGCTTTCAAAAGCAAATGCTTTTCTTATTCTGTCAACTATTTGTGTGTCAGATTCCTTTGATTTGTGAATGTTTTTCGTCAACTATTTACAATAATGGAGTTGTCATAGTTGCAGAGTTCTTCGTTCACTTTCTGAATACAGAATCAATGGTCCTGCTGATGATAAATGATTGGGCTTCAATTTTCTATAGAATGATTTAACTTTATTTCCTGTGTTAACCTTGATAAGAAGTTTGGTTGCCTTGCTTGATCATTACTAACCCAATGTTTTAAACGAAGCATCATTGTATGTATTAGATATTAGGTGTGTCATACTTTTAAAAGCACAAGGCAAAGCTACAACACTAAACCACTTTTTGTAGGCCTTTGTGCATTTTTGGAAAGCTTGAATATCTAAACAAACAAATAAATTAGATCAAAAGCAAAGAGGAATGTATTACATTAAAGTTAAGAAAAATGTTCTATCTTTTCTCATCTGTAATTCTTTGAGTGCAACAAACGCCATTAACATTCTAATATAGCAGCAATTCTGTAGTCACTCAAAGTTTGCTTCATAGTTAGTTCTGCTAGCATGTTCTTTCCACTAAAGTTAAATTGGCTTTATGCTAGCATGTTCTTGCCACTACTGTATTTTGAAGTTGGTTTATTTGGATATTTTGCTTTTTGACAGGTTGTATTTTGGAAGTGGATTAGCCCTAAGATGCTTGGTTTAGTCACTCAAACATCGGTGTATCACTGTTCAATTGAAGGTAACATACCATCGTTCGGTCTTTTTATGATATAACTAAATGTTTTCACTTTTATCTTCTTTGAGTGCTCTTTCTTTCTTCTTGAACTTCTTTCCATCACATATGTGATTCGTAACCTGTAATGATGCGTAAATAATGACTCATAAATTAATTACGCCATAAATTAATTACGCCATATAAGCTCAAACACATATATACAAGATACCTTTTAGGAAATCTGTAGTAAAGAAAGGCAGCTCATAATTTCTTTCATTTTTACCCATTAATAATGGAGTAATTGTATGTAATTAATATTTGGGATTAATTAATAATTAATTTTATTGAGACAATTTTTAGAGCAATTATTGTAATTGTGATTGAAATTAGCGAATTGATCCATTTCCATATATAAAAGTATCCGATTATAACTTAATTTGATTTATTTTGACTTTTAAATTTAAATCCACAAATTTAGTAAATGATTTATTTTTTAATTACTTTCCTTCTCTCAGGAGTATCTCTCTATTTATTTATTTTTTTATAAAATATTGAAGTCAAAATTAGATGGTTTGAAGGACTAATCTCTCAATTACGGTCAATTCCACCATTTTAGATGATTTGAAGGACTAATTTCTCAATTACTGTTAATAGAAAATAAAAGATTTTTAAGACAATTTAAATATTAGAAAAAGTTGCGTAAAGTAACCTAATTAATTATCTGAATTTTGTACTACATTTTAATTCTTGAAGTCTTTCCTTTTTATAATAACTTAATTGTCAACTTAATTTTAAATTGATCGCAACTACCATATTTAGATCTCTAATTGCATGATTGATGCTTACTATAATAATATACTTATACCAATATATACGTTGCTTTTATATAGTCATTCATTTAATATAATCAGCATTCTATACACTCCTGTGCACTCTAGATACCTATGTAAGTGTTTATTTACACATATAATTGCTTTTTTTATACTTCTTATTTATTTTTATTACATTTTATTATAGATCATGGCGTATAACTACTCTGCGGTATCAGCCATAACCCCAGAAAAAGAAACGTGGAACATCAAGGTCAAGGTTATTCGTTCTTGGATTGTCCATGATCTAGCGATGCCCGAGCAGAAAAATTATTTGGATCTCATTTTACAAGATGAACAGGTATTTATTTCACTTTTTATCTTTTCAGTGATTTTTTTAATATATTATCAATTATCATTTTAAAAAATTTTATATATTAATTTAGGGAACCAAGATACAAGCAACGATTGTCAGGAAGCTAATTAGAAAGTTTGAGGCAATCGTAAGAGTAGGATTGTTCTACACTGTTTCTAATGTTAGCGTAGCTCAGAATGGCGGGACCGTGTTAACTACTGATCATCCATACAAGCTTCGTTTCCATCCTCATACATGTATGCAAAGGTGTTCAGAATTCAAAGTTAACGGATCTGAATATGATTTCATAACATTTGAAAAAATGCGAAGTCAGACCAGACAAGAAGATATTTTGCTTAGAGGTACATTTTTTAATATTAAAAAATTCTGAATTTGTAAAATTTATTCGTAATAATAATGCATCCTAATTCCTGTTTTTAACTTCTGTTTGTAGATATAAAAGGCTTCGTGGTTCGGATTTTCGATGTTCAGTTGGTTCCTGTTAAGGGTGTCGATAAACAGAAACTTGATGTAGAGCTAGAGGATGAAAGGTAATTGAATATATATTATTTCAATAATTAATTAAGCCAGTATTAAGTTTTTAACATTGACTAACTCAATACTTTTTATATAGTCGTGATAGAATTACTTGCAGTCTTTGGGAAGGTTTTGCTCAACAAATTCTGAACTATAAGGATGCACATCCTTCTAAGCCTATGGTCATTGTTCTTCAAAGTGCTAAGGTCAATGGTCGAACAAAAGGTAATTGTACATATTATACTTTTCAACTCATAAATCATACATTATATATTTTCAGATTAAATATATAAACCCTTTATTAGCATAATTTGTCATACCTTTTAATAGTTTAATTTTTTTTTCTTTTTAAAACAGTGTCAAACTCAATGTTTGCAAGCTGCCTGAGTATTAATGCTGATATTCCAGAAGTTAATGACTTCATAAGGAGGTAAAATTTATTTTTTAAACATAGTCTTTTGCATCTATTTTGTGTATATCTAATAACCTTTTATTATATTATCAACTTCAGAATTGAACTAAGTCTAACTAAGATTCCTCTACCTACCCAATCGAGTGTAACACACAAAAGCCGTTCTTCGGAGTATGATGAGTTCACTCCAGAAACTGACGTTAACGGACTTGCTGAGGTGCATGAAATTAGCGAGGTAATATCATAAACCTAAACATGATATTATTAGTCAGTACATAGGATTTATAACCACAAGATTTTATATTGTTTTATTACAAAAGTGTTGAGTTTCCAAAATTCTTACCAGGTCAATTAAAATTTTATATGCTTTTTTCTATTAATTTCTCAGTTTAATTGTTTTCCACTATTCAACTTAATTTACATTTATCTCAAATCCATTTAACATAACAGTGGTGTCTATAATTATAATCCTATTTTAATTAAGTACAGTGAACTTATAATTTTTTTTTGCTCTATTATTATCGTTGTGTTTTTTTAACAATAAAATATATGTAGGAATCGTTTTGTGTTGTGATTGCGACGGTCCACAAGCTAATAACCAATTACAATTGGTTCTTTTACCCTTGCAAAAGGTGTAACAAGAAGCTTGTAGAGGGGCAAGATGGAAAATTCGAATGTAGAAACTGTGGTTGGGAGTCTTTTAATGTTGAACCTAGGTATGTGGAAACATGAAGTTCACTACAGATTTTTGTTAACATGTATTTTTATTTCTGTTTTTAACATTTATATTTATGTAGCTTCAAGGTGTATCTTAGGGTTATGGATGAGACTGGGTGTACCTCTTTGGTGTTATTTGATAAGGATGTCTCTTCTCTATTAGGCAAAACTGCAGTTGAATTGCTAACAGATTTGAATGAGGTATTTTGAAAAATTAATTATTTATTTTAGGAAAATGTGTTATTAATATTTTTATTATTGTTTTTATCTATTGTAGAAGGGTTTGAAGGGAACCTTCCCTACGGAACTTGATTGGTTTGTTGGAAGGAAGCTCATATTTAGGTTTCACGTGTCAAACTACAATCTTTCACAAGGTTGGAACGTTTACACGGTTAAGAAGGTGTCTTCCAATGAAATGTTGATCAAAACTATTGAAGATAGAAACTCTTCATCGAAGGTATAAACTTATAATTTAATTTAATTTAATTTTAATTGACAAGTATTATACATTATTTATTTATAATAACTTTTATTTTTTAATACATCGTTTTTATATTGACTATTACTTTCTCCAACTTTAGGAATTAATTCATGATTACACGGAGCAAAATGTTAGCAATGATTTTAAATCTTTGAAAGACGCTGTAAGGTTTTCAATACAATTCATTTCTTTATGTATTTATATACATAATAATCTAAAATATATTTCTTTTAACCACTATTTGCTAAAATAGGAGAAACAAGCATCATCATCAATTTGTGATAATCAAGTATGTGAATCCTTGGACAAGACACCGGAAACAAGGAAGAATTGTAGCGGATCCATTTTCATAAATGATGGAGAAAATGAAAAGAATTCCACCAATGTACGTGTATTGGATATCAGCAAGGTATATATATTTTTACTTTTTTTTAACAAACATCTAATTAAATTTTGTGTTCTAATAAGTTGCAATTAAACTTTCTAAATAATATCCTATGTATTTAAAATTTAATAATAATCAATTGTTTTTCTCATGTGTTACTTATTAGGGTTCTGAATTTGAAGAAGTGACTCCAGAAAATAAAAGGAAAACTGCAGCTGTCATTGTTATTGATGACAATGATGAAGAAGTAATTGAGTCAAAGTCATCTTCTACCAAGGTTTTGAAGAAAGTTAAGATTGAGCAGGATGATTAGAGTATTAATGAGATAATTAATGGTGTCCCTTTTGTTTTATTTGTTTTAACTTTTTGAGGATATTTGAATAATTTTGGTTTATCTATTTACGTTAATTGATACATTGTGTGTTTGATCGATTATATTTCAATAAATTATTTGATTGTTCACCAAGTATTATTAAATTTAATTGATTGTACGTTTCACGTGGTTGAGTTTTATTATTGAGCTATATTCAATATTTATTTTGAGCTATATTCGGCATTTAAGCTGCCATTGTAATAGAAGATGTTAGATTATTTGTTATATTTATTTTTATAAGTGTTGTTTGATTAATCTTAATATTTCATTGTCCCCTATTCTACTGTTTGTACTGTTATATTATTTAATATCTATATATTATATATTTTAAAATTGCATAAAAATAATTAGATATATAGTATAAATTATTTGTATCTATCTCTAAGTACAAAAATATGTTATCTTACATTTGCACATGTAAACATATACTATGACATATATCCCTTCATATTATGCCGTAGATTTCGTTTAAATTATCTAATTTATTTTGAGTTTTTAAGATTTGTTCTAATTAATGAACATAGTTATTTCACAATTCAACATAACTTCTTATTATACCAGTAATTAATTACTCTAAAATTTTGTATTATACATTAAAAAATATTATTCAATTTGAGGGTAATTTTAAATAATATATTTAATCGTCATTGAAAAGTCAAAACGTCATGTAATTCACGTGTAAAATGAAAGGTCAACCATATAATACATTTTGAATATGAGTCAATTTTTTATTTTATATTACCTAATAATAGCCATTATTTGATAGTGTATAAAAAATTGAAAAATAAATTAAAAAAATAAAAATGGTAAACGCAACATGACAGATAAATTGTGAAAACAGACTGAAAATCAATGTGAGCATAATCGGTTATTTACCTCCGATTTCAAAATATGAGCTTAATTATTGAATCAATAATTAATTCATCTACTAATTAATGCATATTTAAAATTATGACCCATTAATTAAGCGCATATATTCAGATAATTAGTGAAATCCTATATTCATAAATCAACCTCCACCTACGATCATTTATTTGGAATATATATTAGTTTTTTTTAAGCCAATTATCACTCATTAATTAAAGTATATATTTAGAATTAATTAAGGTATATATTCACAATTAAATATATTGTTAAATGAATTAAGGTTAAATAATGACTCATAAATTAATTACGCCATATAAGCTCAAATAGATAGATACAAGATACCTTTTAGGAAATTTATAGTAAAGAAAGCCAACTCATAATTTCCTTCATTTTTACCCATTAATAATGGAGTAATGGTATGTAATTAATATTTTAGATTAATTAATAATTAATTTTATTGAGACAATTTTTGGAGCAATTATTGTAATTGTGATTGAAATTAGCGAATTGATCTATTTCCATATATAAAAGTATCCGATTATAAGTTAATTTGATTTATTTTGACTTTTAAATTTAAATCCATAAATTTAGTAAATGGTTTATTTTTTAATTACTTTCCTTCTTTCAGGAGTATCTCTGTATTTATATTTTCTTTTAAAATATTGAAGTCAAAATTAGACTACTTGAAGAACTAATCTCTCAAATACTGACAATTCCACCATTTTCGAGTCATGAACAACTGAGTATCATCAGGAGACTAAGGCCAGTATCTTGATCTTTTTTTATTTATTTATTTGCATCATGCCTTTATTTTTTAGAGGCAATCTAATCTTTCTTATAATCCCGTGTCTCTTATATAATTTGAATTTCGATAGCTTTCTATGTTATTTCATAGAGTTTAAAAATACAATAATAAACCCTGAGCATTCGCCTTGGCCCATCTTTGTTCATCTGCCAAAGGTTGATTTTCTTTCATAATTTATGTTTTAATAACTTTGAATTGCTTGGTTATTTTTCTTTCATTATTTATGTCTTAATGTGATTTTAAGTACCAAATATTCGTATATATTAGTTTATTTTTTTAGGCTAATTATCACTCATTAATTAAAGCATATATTCAGAATTAATTAAGGTATATATTCAAAATTAAATATATTGTTAAATGAATTAAGGTTAAATACTCATAAATTAATTAAGCCATATAAGCTCAAATGGTTAGATACGGCAACTCATAATTTCCTTCACTTTTACCCATTAATAATTGAGTAATTGTATGTAATTAAAACTACAAAATATTAAGGAAAATAGATATTCACAATGAACTTTTCTGTACTTAATTTTTTTTCAATTAATTAATTGATATAACTTTTAAATTAATTATTACATGAATAATTCGTTGATTATTTATTTAATTTCATTGTATAAATTAGATTATTTCTTAATTAATCTTTTTGGTATTAGATTTTCTTAAAAATAATATTGTGTTATGCTTTTATTTGCAACTTTTTTATGATACCTTTGTAATTTTTTATTGTTGACTTAATTGAAATTTTGATATATTAAATTTAGTCATAGTTCTTATTCAATTTTTATTTATTATATATTTAAATAAATAAATATTTATATATAATAGTACGTCAACTTTAATAGAATGAAACTTAAATTAGAGTTTTTTTTTTTTTTTTGAGTGGTACATTATCAAATTCTCCCATGCATTTATTTTAATGACAATAGTCTAAGTGTTTAGTGTTTGTTATTTAAGTTAAAGGTATTTTTGTTTAAAAATATTCGGGTGTTTATAGTATAATCGGTGGTTTATTTAGTAATGGTCTATATATATATAGTTGTTCTATCTTCAATGTTTAGATATGGAACAATAATTTCTTTTTAATAGTCATGTAATAAACCTTTGTACTTAATTATGAACTTCAAGTCTTAATCTTTTTAATATTTTAATTGTAATTAATTTAGGTTTGAGTTTGGGTTTTAAATTTTATTTGTGCTTGGATCTCGATCTATCAATGTTTTTTATTTTAAATTTTATTTGTGCTTACATAATACCGGTTGTCCCATTCTTTAAAATGATTTATTTCTTCTATATAAATATTTTGTACTCCATTTATTTAATTTAATATTTTGTACTCCATTTATTTAATTTATTACAGATTTGAGGGTTTAAGCCTATCAGATATACATTATCGTCATCAGTCATCGCAGGTATTCTTAAACATTTTCATTTCCCTTTGTACTAAATTTCTTATTACTTATATTAAAAACAATTTGTATTTAGAATTACAAAATATTAATGAAAATAGATATTTACAATGAACTTTTCTGTACTTTTTTTCAATTAATTAATTGATATAACTTTTAAATTAATTATTAGATGAATAATTCGTTGATAATTTATTTAATTTCATTGTATGAATTAGATTATTTCTTAATTAATCTTTTTCGTATTAGATTTTCTGAATAATAATATTGTGTTATGCTTTTATTTGCAACTTTTTTATGATACATTTGTAATTTTTTATTGTTGACTTAATTAAAATTTTGGTATATTAAATTTAGTCATAGTTCTTATTCATTTTTTTATTATATATTTAAATAAATAGATATTTATAATGGTACGTCAACTTTAATAGAATGAAACTTAAATTAGATTTTTTTTTTTTTTGAGTGGTACATTATCAAATTCTCCCATGCAATTTAGTTTATAGATACACTTGAATTTTAATATTTAATTTATTTAATGTAATCTTTGGTTCAACATTTAACCTAATCTATTTGAGCTCAATTTCATTTATATTTCACCCAAATATCACCCTAAACATTATTATCAATCAGTACATATAGTACTTAAAATATTTGTATTTTAATTTATTTTTTCTTAAATGGACTAAGATGTCAAACGTTGAGGAAGAAAGTAATAGAGCTACACTTGCAAGAAATGTGAGAAAAAATATTCTTGCAAATAAACGTACACGAAGTCCGACAGGTAAACAAATTTTTTCTTCAGAAAACACATCGATTGATATTTTCTTTTTAAAATAGAATTGTCTTCCACAATACACATTAATATTGTTGTTGGTTTTGTAGATAATTTTAGTGTATTGAGTAATACTTCGCAACAATTAAACCAAGAGTTGGAAGAACATGCTTCTCCAATATGTGAAGGTTCACTATATATTAATTCATTAACAATTTTGTATATTGAATATTGTTTTACATTTCATATCTTAATTGTAAATAATAAATAATTGTGTTTTCAAGGTCGGACTGTTCATAATGATTCTGCTAAACGTGCAAGAATATTGAGAAAAGAAATACTTCAGGGAAAACATACTCAAACTGAAACAGGTGTGTAATATACATTATTTAAATGATAAATATTTGTAAGGCAAATTGACTTTCGATTGGCATATTGATAATTGTTGAATAAAGCATAAGTTGTATTATTGTATTATTGATAATTGTTGAATAATACAACTTCGATAATTATTGGATGTGCGTACTCAACAATTATTGGATGTGCATTGATAATTGTTGAATGAAGCATAAGTTGTATTATTGTATTTTTGGAAGCTAAATTATTATTATGTTTTATTAGAATATTTGGATCTTGGCGACCCCAACTCAAGATGTCAATTTTGTGGTGCTATGATGTGGTACGAGGAGAGGATAAACAAAAAAATAAAAAACAAACCACCAACATTTTCTGTATGTTGTTCGAATGGTAAGGTGCAATTGCCTCGACTACAAGAACCACCTCTATTGTTACGCAAACTTCTGTTCGGTAGAAATTCAAAGAGTACAAACTTTCTTAAGAATATTAGAGCGTATAATATGATGTTCAGCTTTACATCAATGGGAGGAAAAATTGATCATTCGATAAATAGAGGAAAAGCTCCGTATGTTTTCAAAATACAAGGGTCTAACTATCACAGAATAGGAAGTTTGCTCCCCGATTCAGAGTCAGAACCAAAGTTTGCCCAACTTTACATTTATGACACATCAAATGAAGTACAAAATAGGATTGATGCAATCAGGTTAGTGAAATTTATTATATGTTTTTTGTTTTTATGTTACAGAATTAGAATAATAATAACTTTGAAGGGTTCTCTATGCCATGCTTGAATTTTATGAATTATGTCTTGCCTTTAGTAATTTATATTAATAATTATTTTTTCATATAACAGAGGTAATGGTAGTTCAGGCTCAAACCATTTTGATAGTGATATCATTAAGGAATTAAAGAACATGCTTGATGAATTTAACCCTCTTGCCAAGAATTTTCGAATGGCACGTGAACGTATTGAATCCGATAATGATAAACCAATGGTCATGAGGCTAATCGAAAAAAGGAATACAGATGGTAGAATGTATAATCTTCCTACCGTTTCAGAAGTAGCAGCTCTAATACCTGGTGATATCGATGTCGAATTCGACCAAAGAGACATTATTCTGCAGGAACGAAATGGTGGTTCTTTACAAAGAATAAGTGAACTTCATCCATCCTACCTTGCACTCCAATATCCTCTATTGTTTCCGTATGGAGAGGATGGATATCGATTAGGCATTCTACATAAAGATGCATCTTCAACATCAAGACAAAGGGTGAAGTTAACAATGCGAGAATTCTTTGCGTATCGAATTCAGGAAAGATTGGATGATTCAAGATTAATATCTCATTCTAGAAGGTTGTATCAACAATTTTTGGTGGATGCTTTTACAATGATTGAGTCTGAAAGACTATTATATATTAGAACTCACCAGGTTCAACTAAGGACCGATAGTGCTAAAAACATACAAGACGCTGTGGAGAAAGGACAAACTGAATCTTCGTCTACCGGTAAACGAATAATTCCATCATCGTACACTGGGGGTACTCGATATATGATCCAGAACTACCAAGATGCAATGGCAATATGCAAGTGGTTATCCTACCCTGATTTATTCATCACATTCACTTGCAACCCGAAGTGGCCAGAAATTACTCGATTCTTAGAAGAAAGGGGACTCAAAGCTGAAGACAGACCAGACATTGTTTGCCGATTGTTCAAGATGAAGTTGGATAATCTTATAAAGGATTTCAAAGAAAATCATTTGTTCGGAAAAATTCAAGCAAGTAAGGATTATTAAATCTAAAATTGTCTATATGAATTAGTTAGTTTAATATTTAAATGGAAATTATTTTATTTTTTTGACTACATAATAACACTAACATATTTTGTTCTTATTTTCTAAAAATTTGATACAGTAATATACACCATTGAGTTTCAGAAAAGGGGACTGCCGCATGCTCATATTCTTCTGTTCTTGCATCGAGATAATAAGATACCGTCTCCTGAAGATGTTGATCGCATTATATTTGCAGAAATACCAGACGAGAACATGGACATGCAGTTGCATGAGTTGGTAAAAGATCTTATGATGCATGGTCCATGTGGTGTATTGAAACCAACATCACCTTACATGATAGACAGAAAGTGTTCCAAACGGTTTCCTAAGAAATACAACGAAAGAACTACTGTTGATGAGGAAGGGTACCCGTTGTACAAAAGGAGAGATAACGGTTGCACTCTCAATAAGGATAATATTGAGATGGGAAATGGATTTGTCGTGCCATATAATCCAATATTATTGAAGAGATACCAGGCACATATAAATGTTGAGTGGTGCAACCAACATAGATCAATAAAGTACTTATTCAAGTACATAAACAAGGGCCACGACAGGGTTACAGCTGAAGTGTCTCAAAAAAGAAAAGGTGATAAAATGAGAGGAGAAGACGAGATCAAGAATCATATCAATTGTCGATATATATCACCATGTGAAGCAGTTTGGAGGACACTTGGATACGAAATACATTTAAAAAATCCAGCTGTCCAAAGGTTGAGTTTCCATCTTCCAGGTGAACAAAACATAATTTTTGAGGATGAAGATTCTATTGATAGTGTGCTCAACAAACCCGGTGCTCAACGTTCTATGTTTATGGCGTGGTTCGAAGCTAATAAAAAATATCCATGGGCTAGGGAATTGACTTATGTAGAATTTCCAACAAAGTTTGTCTGGAAGAGTAAAGAGCGTGAATGGAGTCCGAGACAACAGAGATTATCATTGGGAAGATTGCTTTATGTTCCACCCGGAACTGGAGAGATGTACTACTTGGGTATTCTAATTCATCATTGCAAAGGAGCATTTTGTTATCAAGATATACGCACAATTCATGGTGTAATATATCCTACTTTCAAGGATGCCTGCTACTCTATGGGATTATTAAATGATGATAAAGAGTACATCGATGGTATTAAAGAAGCAAGTTTTTGGGCATCGGGCCATTATCTTAGAAATTTGTTTGTAATTCTTCTTATTTCAAACAGCATGTCATCCCCTGAAGTTGTATTCGATAAGACATTTGAATATTTATCAGAGGATATTCTTCATATGCATAGACGAATGATGAACATGGAAGGTAATAAATACAAACTTATATATTCATCTAACTATTTCATTCAATAATTTATACGTTAATATTTAGCATAAGTTATAATATAATTTATTATTTTAATAATATTTATAATGTAATGCAGATCTTCAACTCAGTGACGAACAAATAAAGAATTACACTTTGATTGAGATTGAGAAAAGTCTACACCAGAATGGTAGCACACTAAAAAGATTTGAGTCCATGCCTTTTCCTGACCAAGACATTTCTAATGCCAGACATAACAAACTCATACATGAGGAACTTCAGTACAATAAGTCAGATTTGAAAGTAGAACATGACAATCTATTTTCTACACTGACAACTGAACAAAAGGGGGTGTATGAAGAAATTATAGAGGCTGTGGTGACTGATAAAGGTGGAATTTTTTTTCTCTATGGCTTTGGTGGAACGGGAAAAACCTTTATATGGAAAACTTTGTCAGCTTATGTTCGATCACAAGGTCATATTGTGTTGAATGTTGCATCCAGCGGAATCGCAGCTCTACTACTTCCTGGAGGACGTACAGCTCACTCAAGATTTGCTATACCGTTGGATGTTAATGAGAATTCAACATGTCAAATAAAGCCTGGGACTGAGTTGGCTGAACTTATTGCAAAGGCAAAACTTATAATTTGGGATGAGGCACCGATGACGAAAAGATATTGTTTTGAAGCGCTTGATAAAAGCTTAAGAGATATAATTAGAGATTCAAGCAACACATCAGTGTGTAAGCCATTTGGTGGAAAGACAATAGTATTTGGAGGTGATTTCAGACAGATTCTTCCTGTAATACCAAAAGGATCTAGAGAGGATATTGTTTATGCAACAATTAATTCTTCTTACTTGTGGAAGTCATGCAAGGTACTTAGGCTGACAAAGAATATGAGATTGCAGTCAAGGGACTCGAGTTGTGATGAATCAGATGAGCAGCTCAGAAAATTCTCTGATTGGATTTTGAAGGTTGGTGATGGAGACGTTGGAGAATATAACGATGGTTATTCAGAAATTGAAATTCCTGAACAAAATTTGATAATGGATGCACACGATCCAATTGAGGCAATAGTTAATGCGCTCTATCCATCGATTGACACTGATTTTTGTCACCCGAGTTATTTTGAAGATAGGGCAATTCTAGCTCCGACTCATAAAGTCGTTGAGACTATTAATGAGCATGTGTTGTCTAAAATACCTGGTGAAGAGAAAGTGTACTTGAGCTCAGATAGTGTGTGCAAAGCTTCTGGCCAAACTTTCAATAATGAAGAATTGTTCTCAGTTGATTTTTTGAACTCGGTTAAGTGCTCTGGTATTCCGAATCACCGACTTATATTGAAGATCGGAGTCCCAATAATACTTCTTCGTAACATAGATCAAAAAGGAGGTTTGTGCAATGGTACCAGATTGATTGTTACCAAGCTGGGAAATCACGTTTTGGAGGCTCGAATTATTTCAGGTAGAAATATTGGGAATAAAGTATACATCCCACGCATGATATTAAGTCCTTCGGATCACACAACACCGGTCAAGTTCCAGAGAAGGCAGTTCCCTGTTCTATTGTGTTTCGCAATGACCATTAATAAAAGTCAGGGACAGACTCTCTCCAACGTTGGATTATTCCTTCCAAAACCTGTATTTACACATGGCCAACTATATGTTGCGATTTCTAGGGTAAAGAGTCAAAAGGGATTAAAAATATTATGTCTTGGCGATGATGAAAAACCTTCTAGATCAACTATTAATGTTGTTTTCAAAGAAGTTTTTCAAAATCTCAATTGAAATAAAATTCAATCTTCCTATATTATGTTTTTTTGTTTAATTATATATTTTGAATTATACAAAATAATTACACTTATGTTAGTTAAACTTTTATATTATAATACACGATTTACATTATAATAAATTTAATTTAAAAAATGTTCAATTTTTTAGTAAAATAATTATAATTTTATGAAATAATATTTTAAAAATATAATTATAATAAATTATCATACAAAATAAAAATATGAAAAATTATATATTTAAAATCCCGTGTAATACACGGGTTCTACACTAGTTTTAGTTATATAGATGTGCACTTTTCAGTTATAATAAGGGAAAATATCAATTTTGGTCACCCAGTTTTACCTCTTTTCATATTTGGTCACCCACATTTAGTCACTATCAAAATTGGTCACCCAGTTATTATATTCTATCAAAATTGATCACTCTGTTAGTCGATCTGTTAGTCGATCTGTTATTGACTAACGGAGAAAGAGTTTTGAGCCGTGAAATTTCTCAAAACCTAAAGGTTAAAAAAATTTCATGCATCTTCTAGAACTAATGAAACAAACGCAGAAGCAAGAATTAAACATGTGCAAAAATTACCAATATTTACATTATATTTATAGTAGGTCAGAATTCTGATGCATCTGGTAGAAGGTGATATAATAGGTCAGAAGGAATTCTGATGCATCTTGTAGAAAGTGATTCGTTGATTTACTTTTTATTTTATAGATAATTAGGAAATGAGAAACTCAGGAGATAGAAATTTATTTCAATTAATTTCAAATGCCAAGAAATCTGCAATAATGATCTTAATAGAAAAATATTTAGAATGAAAAATAAATTTATGAAATTTTCTTGAATCGATAATTTTAGAAAATTCTTTACAATTAATTTTCACCACAAATTATGCTCCAATAATTATAAATAGGGAAATGAATTGAAATAAGTTTATATCTCCAATTATTATACAAATTCAATATGAAACCAAGAATTGAAAAACATACAATTGTTAAAAAAAAAAACAGAGTACAAAGTTGCATTCTATATCTTGAGTTTCTCATTTTCTGTAAAATAAAAAGTAAACCAACAAAAATGAATTCATATTTGAGTTAAATAATTATTAAAAACTTACTGAAATTTTTGAATCGTTCTAGAAGATGCATCATAATTCCTTCATAATTCCTTCTGACCTGTTATAAATATAATGTAAATATTGGTAATTTTTGCATATGTTTCATTCTTGATTCTGCGTTTGTTTAATTAGTTCTAGAAGATGCATGAGAATTTTTCAACCTTAGGTTTTGAGAAATTTGACGGCTCAAACCTCTTTCTCCGTTAGTTAATGACAGATTGACTAACAGAGTAATCAATTTTGATAGAATATAATAACTGGATGACCAATTTTGATAGTGACTAAATGTGGGTGACCAAATATGAAAAGAGGTAAAACTGGATGACCAAAATTGATATTTTCCCTTATAATAACTTACACTTTTCATTAAATATTGTGTCGCACTTTTCAGTTATACTGACTTGCACTTTTTAATAATATTGTGTTGCACTTTTTAGTTATAATGGCTTACACTTTTCATTAAAAATTGTGTTGCACTTTTCAATTATAGTGACTTACGCCTTTTAATAAAAAATGTGTTATATTTTTCAGTAATATTGTGCTGCACTTAATGACTTACACTTTTTCGGGAAAAAAATACCAAAAAAATGATTTTTTTTACTGGTCAACTCTCGATTCTTTATAAGGAATCAAGTATATACAAGACCAAGGCACATATAAAATAGTGTAAATAATATTATTTTAAAAAAAGGAATGAACATAAACAAATTGGACAACCAAAAAAGAAAAGTGAGTATAATAAAATTGGATGGAAGGAGTATTAAAGTTCCTAGAACAAGATGTGTTAGAAAAATTGCACCGTAACACTTTTTTAGAAAACGGAGAATCGAGGCTTGTGTAAACACAATTTCCTTAAAACAATATTCGTTCTTTACTCTCGGTGCTAGTGACTATTAGGACGTTTGTTTCCCAGGATACAACGATTAAATAGCAAAAATACTAGCAAACGTATTTTGCTTACGACGAACCGAGAAGTTGCCCGAAATATATCACCGGAGTGCCAAAGGAACGAGATAAAATTGAATGCAAATTAGCGTAGCAATTGCCGGAAAATGTTTATATCTCTTTCCAATCTTGATTTCGTGTTTCTTCCATGTGTTTTTGGGACTAATGGGTTGCAGCTACTTATATAGCCAACCCAAATTTGTAACAGTTGGCCGCAATAAAGTAGCAATTAAATATTTGGACCAAAACCGAAATTGGACCAAAACTGAAACTGTCATTTTAATGCGAATTTTAATTGATAATTCAACCTTGATGTAACTGCTGCAGCCATCAAATGTAACCTCAAACCATTTAGTGCAGCTTTTTAATTTTCCGAATAAATTTCTAACTCTTGAATTTCAAACTGGACTGAAACTGTTACAGCCCCGATAATGATATTTTTGTAACATTCATCCAATTTAAATTCAAGGCTTAATTCTCCGAAGATAACCTCCTAACACTTTAATTTTGAAACTGCTCTAATTATTTCAGCAGTTACGGAAAAATCCGAGGCAAGAAGCAGTTTGTCCGTCCGCTACCAAATTGGTGTGACATTCGTGTAATTTTACAAACTACTAATGGGTTCATACTTTTATACCCACTTCCTCATTTGATATTTTCCAATATAGGACAAAAATTACTTTGTTTTTCCTACTCAAATTTTGGTTACAACACTTGTTTGTTTGAAAAATTATTTCGCATTCATTCCAACTTCAAAATGGGCGAATGAGATATCAAGTCGAAGCTCACTTCAAAGCACATTTTCCAACAAGATGTACTCAATGTGATTGAAACGTTACAGAGAGTTACAACGTGATGAAAAGTGAGAACACCTAAGCTGGAGCATTACATGGAAGAAGTAAGTTACAAATAATACAATATGAGATTTTCACACCAATCTTGAAGAGTGTAAGTGATCTTGTGGTTACTTTTGAGGCAGAGTAGACACCAAGCTTTTGCTCTGGCCTCCTCGAACGTCCTTACCGGATTAGGTTCTTTATGCTCAAAGATTGCTCAATTTTTGGCTTTTCATATGAACTATATGACGTAGGTCCATATACACTCCAACACGAGTTTCGTGTGTATATTTACAAAATTCGGTATTTTAATCATTTTATTGACAAACATCGATTCTTTTTTGACTTAATTAAAATTTGGACACTTGTGACTTAATATTATCACTATTTGAGTCATTCACACTATCAAAATTATCATCATTGTCTAACATATCATCATTTCAGACCGGGTAAACGAACAAAAAACACATGAGTTTTGTAAACATAGAGAATTAATTTTAACATCGAAAAACTTAAATGACAAAAATCAAAATTGGTATTCCCTCCGTCCACACTTAATACCCAGTTTTCTTTGTGTGCGAATTTTAATGAATATTGATAGTTTATGTAAAAATGATAGTTTATGTAAAAAGTAGACGTGTAAAGTAAAAATCAATGACGTATTAATGTGTTGAAGAATAAATATTTTTATTTGTAAAAGTGTGCATATTAAATGTGAAAAAAAAAAATGCATACTCCCTCCGTCCGCCTGTAAGCTTCACGTTACTTTTTGGCACAGCTATTAAGAAAAGTGATTAAATAATAGATATAGTACAAGTGATGTGATTGAGAGAGGAGAGAGATAGAAAGAAAAAGTAAGATATAAAGTGAAGTGTAAGAAAAAATACTTACCAAAAAAGGTATGGAAAGCTTATAGGCGGACGGACCAAAATGGTAAAATGGGAAGCTTATAGGCAGACGGAGGGAGTATTAAATATGTAGGGAGGGATTATAAATTATAACTTGATGACAAAAAATACACACTCCGTCCCACAATAACTTTCACACCCTTAAAATGAATAACCCTTTATAAACTTCACCCTCACAATATCCTCAATTTTACACAAATGTCATTATTTTTTCTTCACACATACACAAAAGGATCGGTCCACAAAATTATAATGAATTTGAAAGAAATTGTATTTAGAAGTAATCTAACTCATTTTTTTACTTTATACATAAAGTTTTACAAAATTACCCCTTAAAACTCATTATTACACTTTCTTAATTTACGTGTCCACTACATATGAAAGTTATTTCGGGACGGAGGGAGTAATGTATTTTCCCAAAAACTAATTGAGTGAATGCAATTTTTGATGCACCAGAACAAAAGAATTTACCCACTTACTCATTTAGCACAAAACCAAGAATATGGCAATTGGAGTAGCCATCATCACTGACACTAAGACCCTCAAATTGCCTCATCACTATTATCAATATCAACCTAATTAAAAAACAAAAAATTATTACAACTTTACAAAAGGGATTGCCTCTAAAATCATTATATTTCTTACAAAACAATTAGAATCAACTAAAAGCAGTTGCCACTCATCCAAACAGCCCCCAAATAATCAAAACAACACCAAAGCACCATCTCCGACTTACACAAGCATCAAAACTGGTCGAGCAAGCCTACATGATCGTGCAGTTACACTTGGATTCCAGCTTAGGAGGATTCATGCTGTCACCCTTACCAGGAGACCGCACATTGCGTGGTGGAGTAGGTTTCTCATTGGTTTCAGCAATCACAGGCGGAGGCTTTGTATCTGTCTCCAACTTTTTTTGTCGGGCTTTCTGGGCCTTGGAAGTGCGTTTTCCCAGGGCTCTCAAACGAATATCCCTTCTATCAGAATTTGTTTTGCCAACGAATGTCATAGTTGGTCTTAGAACTTCCAATGGTGTGTTCTCTTTGTCTACAGCTATATTTGCAGCTTCATATGCCAGATTGTGGACAATAGAGCTGCAGAAGAGAATTGCATCGGTTGCTTCTTCGAGTGTGAGGCTTCTAGACTTCGTTCCACCAAGGTCTTCTAGCAAAACAGTAGATTCCTCTGAAATTTGCAAAGCAAGGTTAAAAAATCCCAGAAATGTACAGATTAAGGCATATCAAATATAAAGAGTGCACAAACATGATTCATGAAACGTCTAAAGAGAAGATGCTTTAACTTGACGGATTACCAAGGAAGAAACAGAAGATTGAGGGTGCGCTTGGTTCAGAATTTCTTCACAATAGAGCAATTGTGGTGGTAATGAGAATAAAAGATGATCAATTCACTTTCATCATACTTCATATGAGGTATGAGAGTCTAAATAAGTTAATCATTACCCCATTTCGATAAACTGATTCCCCTCCTATAATCATTTCTCTTCAATCATTCCACTATTCCTCAACCAATCATTTTTTTTCCTAGATTAGAGCAAAACACTAACAATGTAACCATTATTTTCATTGTATTTCACTATTCGATGGTTCCCATTGAAGAATTTGAAACAAGTGCCCCCTATTTTATTCCTTAATTCATATTATGGCAAACATTAATGAAGAAAAATGTCTGACAACAATCGTACAGATTCACAGCCTATTTTAGTATGACAAGCGGCCATGACCATCAACAAGTAGAAGGCCATACCAGCTTAGGAATGCTGTATTTAGTAGATTTTGGACTGCCAATATGCTAACGCTAATCCTGTAGACGATAACTAAAGTTATTGCATGCTGAAAAGTTTGCTAAGTTTATTCTAACCTATAATTTCAATCTTACATGATCATAACAGTTAAAGTTAACTCTGATCTCGTTGGTGCAAGAATAGGCTTATATCATCATATTAGGCCAGACTGTAAGATAATCACACATAAAGAGATAGGAAATGACCAGATTAAGTCCAGAATGTAAGATGCACATACCAAGAACACAATTTACAGGAACAGGGACGTCAAATTCTTCAACTACCGTAACTTCATTGTATGATGCTGAAACAGAAGGATCTAGTAATTCGTTTGAGAAAGTCTTTGAATTTGTAGAATCAACATCAGATTGTGAGTCAGTAGATACAATATCAGCATTCTTAATTTCCAATTCAGATGCATAATCCAAAGAACTTGGCATAGGAGCTTCTGCAACATCCATCTTTTCTGAAAATGAGGCATCTTCCCCATGACTACAAGTCTGAAAATGAGCAGCTGATGTTTCTTCACTCATTGAATTACTTGACTTGTGTGTCAAGTTTTCACTACTCCCATGTGATGTTGATGACTCTTCAGGAGTCAGAATCGACCCCATTGGAGTATCTCCTGAATGGACATTCATCAAATGGCTTGTACTTTCTTCATCAGTGCATGCACTTTCTGCTTCTGTACATATTACCCCACTAACTTCTTTAGCCTTGTTGGTAGATATTATCTCGAAACTATCTCCAAGACAACTCGGTGCTATACTTGCCACCTGGGATACATAACCTGAAGCACCAGACAAAGAGGAGATGGAGCGGTTGTGCTTTATAGGTATTTCAAACCTGTAATTTTCCATATCATATTTCCAGCCACTTGAAGATGAAACAGATGCCGTACTATGCCCAATGGAGCTTCTCGTGCTATTTAAACCGCCCTTCACATTGGAGAAATCATTATAACAAATGGTACTCGCTGTGAAACTCTTGCTCTGGACAATACGCCCTTTGCCGTTACTAGAGCTATGGAGAAGCAACGATATACCCGTACCTTCTGAAGCCTCAACTTTTGAAGTTGAACAAACATCAGACTGCAGTGGATCAACTTTTGAAGTTGAACAAACATCAGACTGCGGTGGTAGATGATTGCCTGTTTCACCGTCCACAGATTGAAAAGAGTCTTCCTCTGTGGCAAAATTTAGCTCACTGTTGTCAATCAGTAATACTGCAAGATGACTGTTTTGACCCTCGTTAGCAGTAGTGTAAAGGGGGTCCAACCCCGTTTCACCAGCACAAGTAAGTTGTAATGATTCTGGAATTGAGACGGGTCGGTCCAAAACCTCAAGTGAATTTATTTCTGAACCTTTGCACTCCAGACAAAACCATAGGTCTCCTTCCCTTACTAATTCAATTGAATTAAACCCACGATTGCATCGAGAGCATACTTCCAAATCCGGAATGCCATCAGCAGAATCCATATTAACAGCAGATGGGCAATTGTTTTCACCATCCAGTCTATTAGGTGGTTCCTCAGTTATTGTGTTCTCAACTGCTTCATTTGAAGCATCAGCTTGATCCATGACAAATACTTCATCATGCACGCTTGGATAGTGGCCCTTCACAAAGTCACTAGTCAAGTCCTCCTGGTTTTCTTCGGTATCAAGTGGTCCACTTGTTCCTTGATCAGAACTGGCATTACTGCTAGTTGTGATTGAAGAATTTCTGGACATCAGAGCACGATGATGTGCACTTACTTTTCCTGCATAGAATGTTGAACTGGGGACACTCGATAAGAGAGGTCTGAACATATTCTGAGGACCGTTCCTCTCCTGCAAATGGATACATTAAAAACAAATACCATAAAAATTTTGGTCAGCATACCTCAAAAAAATTCAGAAATTAAGTCATGCCCTCATGGAAGTAATGATCACATCAAATCTGCCATCAATCTGTATTTAGTAAAAGTCATAGATAGTACTATAGTAGTTTACACATACTATTCATATATTGGTTCTTAAGAATCTTAACATATTTGTGAACTAGATACAGGTCTTCCAGTTTTCACTTTCAACCCACTATAGAACTAAGGTGGGAACCAGAGAAAATTGTAAGCCAACAAAAATATCGGTTAAATATTTTTAGAGCCCATCACTATGTTTATTTTGAGAACACGTGCTATCATGATATTCAAAACCACTTCCAAGTTCCAATTTGGTACATTAAAAACAACAATTAGAAAGCATATAAAATTTATCAAATCCAGCAGCGGTTCCCCTTTCTTATCCTGATTTTTTAGCAGAATAGCAGATCGAACCATAGTTGCTTTAAGTAGATGTAAAATTGATTCAACATGCTGATGGCGGAGAAAAGATTCATTAAAAAAAAAGAAGAAAAAAAAACCAAAACAAAAATTAACAGTTTATATGAAATATTTGAGTGTTTCTAGAAAAATTATATTAAGAATTTGCCAAATAGAGATATGTCGAAGGTAAGTAAGGCAGCAAAAATAAATAAGGAACAAAACAAAACAGTGACTTGACCTTATTCCTAAACCTACAACTCATCATTAATCAACTTACTTAAATTTCGAATAGGACCGGCGAACACGTGCTTATTCCATTTACCGATCTCAACAACTGATCAAGTTGATAATTGCAATATTTTATATATTTATTATTCACAAATCAATCCCTCCTTTGCAAAATGATAATTGTGTTTCACTTTATATAAAGATTAAAAAAAGTCAACGTAATACCAGCTAAATCAATTGTCAACAATCAATGTTAGTGTAAGTAATTTTGACTCTTGACAAAAAAAAGTTCAATCTCTATCTAGCGGTAGACTGTTAGATAATGCTTGTAAGGACAAGACTTTAGACACAAAAGGAAGCCCATGCAGTCCTTTTGACACCAAGGTAGATCAATAAATACCAGTTTACAAATAAAGTCCACCTGAATATAGGCATAATAAATACGGAGTACTTCATAACATGAAATGCATGGATGGATTATTCAAGCATGATTAACGAACAGGCTAACTAGATCTTGAACATATTGGTGACAATGATTACGCATACCATATATTAAGTTGATAAAACAGATAGTAACAGAAATCACTATCACTCACGAAGAAAACTATGTTATTTCACCTAAAAACACATGGCTGTAATTACAAATGCAACTATAAATGATACCACACTACAACACACGTCACATTAAAGTTCAATAACTGCAAATAGATGCAAATGACTATTTAGCATAGCAAAATTATAAAAATAAATAATACTAACGCAAATAACAAGTGAATGTATTATATCAATCAAGAAACCAGTAGGATAACACAAGAAAGATGCTTACCAATTGTCGAAGTGCCAAGTCAAAGGATCTCTTGGGAGCAGAACTTGACAAAACTTTAGTTGGTTTCTTGGAAAAGCCCATAGCTCTATTGTTTGGGAAAGTGCCTATAGTTCTTGGAACTGAGCGATCTGAGCTGCTCATAACATTCGATTGTAACGAGTCCACATCATCATCACCAGATGATGCAACTGAACCTTTGCTCTGGGAACTAAATTGGTCCCTCTCATGACTATGAGACGAACTAACACTTCTTGAAGCAGTTGGAGACATAGATTGTCTGCCGGATCGGGACCCACTTCTAGAAGCTGGTGAGGAACCTCTAACGTAAGAGGCTGGCCTATCACCAAGCGAGGTACGAAGATTTGGAGGTACCTCTGAGGAAAAACCAGGCATGTTAGATTCCCATGCCATTATTTTTGGTGAGGGGGAGTTTCCCCTACTTGTCTTGATGGGGGGGGACGCACCCCTCACCCTCGAAGTGGCAGTAGCCCCAGCTGAGCCAGTGCTCATTCTACGAGGTGTTGGTGTGCTAGACCTTGGACCAGGTGTTGGCTTACTTGGTGGGGGGGAAAGTCCCCTTGATGGACTGCTTCGTGACTGTAATATACTAGTACCAGATCGAGGAGATGGACTAAGGCGTTGAGGACTAGGACTACCCCTACTACTCCTGTAACCCTTCTCCATCTAAAGTTGGAACACATTCGAAAACCATTTGCAGACATCAATAAATAATGGATGAACATTTCTAATTTATGGCTTCTTTTATGTTTAAGGACTTACCGTGGATGATCTCGAGATTGTGACAGGTTGGCCCCTGGGTCTACCCCTAGGTGCAAGATTAACTGGTGGGGCCTCATCATCCAAGGAACGAAAGAGAGGAGTTTCGGGAGGTGTTATTAACCTAAAAAGGCACCGTGTATTAGTACGAAAAAAAATAAAAGGTATGAGCTTAGGGTAATATTTAAAAAAGTTAAGCCATGCAGCAAGAAACTAATGCACGCGTAAAACGTTATTAATTATCTTAATTTTATTACTAATCCAGTTGTCAGATTCATCACAATAAGGCTGACAAAACACATAATCCGAATTAAGTACCACACTAACTCATTTAAGCACATTACTCGGTTATGATGCATGTTCATTACCCAAGCATACAAAATAAGATCACATACCTACTAGGTGCCTGATGTAGTGGATTAGCAACACAAGATTATATCAAAATCCTAATGCATGTTTGTTTGTAGGATTATGCAAGTTAGATTACAAAATCCACCAAAATCCTAATCTAAAATACTAACACTCTCTTGCATTCTCTCTCATAAGTTTCCTTTTCCCAATAACACACTCTTATTTTTCTAAATATAATAATCTCACTATCACTTACTTTTTCATTATCTTTTTCTCAATCCTACCCTATTACATATTATCAACCAAACAGGCATAAAAGTCAAATTTACCTTTTTACTATTCCAGGATTTTCCCTATCCCCCTACTGCCCGAAACAAACATACGAGTTTCCAAAATTGGGAAAGGCAGCATATGAAACAACGAATTCAAGAGCAGAGAAAAGCAACCAACCAGTCATAGTCATTTTTATCTGCTTCAGCATTGAGGAGGTCACTACTCTCTCCACGAGCAGGAATGGAAATTCCATGCTTATTATCAGAGAAGTGTTTCAACTTTGTAGCTGTCAACCATAAATGACAAATAACGACATTTGTCAGACGCAAAGAACAAAATACTATACATTACTTCATTAACTCCAAATCACATGTGGAGCAAAATCCAAAGGATATAACAAGGTATAAGAATTTACAGAAAAGGTCGTCAAAGTCATCATTCGATTGAAGCAAGAAGTTTTCCTTTTCTTTGTTCTGCACGTCGTTGAACAGAGCAAGATCATCATCCTTGTCTCGAAAGAGAATGCCACTCTCAAGACTGCGCCCTCTCTTGTGATTATCTGCCTTGAGCTCCCTCCCAGGGGAAATTCTCAAACCAGGTGATGGAGGCATATCTGTAACTCTCACAACTATATTCACTCTATTAAATCTCAAACTTAAAAACTATCCATTAGGAACAAACACTAGAGAAACAGTTCCAACTGATCTTCCACAAAAAATCAAATCAACCCTCTTTCTCCATTACAATGAGGAATCAAAACACACTTTACACCCTACTAATTCAAGAAAAATGCATCATTCTAAGCATTCACATTCATAATATGATTGATATAGAGGACGGGGCAATATTTAAAAGATAAATAAAAAAATTCCTCAAATCACACGCTAACGACGTAAAAGTCGAAACCCAATTCAAAACCTACTTCCACTTGGAAATGCGAAAGAAAAGCAGCTATAATTCACACACTAGAACCTAAATTAAAGCAAGTCTCGCGCAGTCCAACGAAATTCAGCATGCCCAGAGTGTTGAAGCAAGCTCAAACATATCTGACTTACCCCTCCAACGCCCAGAGTCTGAAATGCTCTGAAGATATGAGCAGTGAAGGTGTATGGATCTACAGGGGGTTTGAGTAGATCAAAAGAAATTGGAGATCAGATACAACAAAAACAAAACCCTGAAAATAGAAAGAGAAAATTGAGAGATCAAGAAAGGGGTGTCATAATGGTTCACGTGAGAGGTGGATTGTGAAGTGAGAAAGCGAAATGTGCAGCAGCCACCACCACCACCATCACTGCACCAGCAAACCAAAGTGACAAAATCTAAATGAAAAGAG
Organism: Galeopsis tetrahit; assembly: GCA_963675135.1. Taxonomy (NCBI): domain Eukaryota; kingdom Viridiplantae; phylum Streptophyta; class Magnoliopsida; order Lamiales; family Lamiaceae; genus Galeopsis; species Galeopsis tetrahit. The sequence goes on from OY776127.1 coordinate 36,374,936, forward strand.
TAACAAAATTCTCTCTCTCTTTTTTTTCTTGATAAATTATGGAAATAAATTATAAACACATCATAATTAATAGTAGTAGTGCTTTTATTATATTTTTCCTACCATGGATAAATGGATAGTATTACAATTGAAGAGAATAAATTAAGTAGTAATTTTTTAAATATATATTTCATTTTTTTAAAGTTATTAGTAACATTAATTAATTATTTAATTATGATAAATATTGTGATAGCTCAATACAATTTTGATATAAGAAAAAAAAAATTACACAATAATGATGACACATATAAAAATCAACCAAATAAAATCACATTTAATAAAATAGATAACTTTTTGAGATATCAACCTATCAGCCAAATTAATATAAAAATGACACATTTAGAATCCGGATGGGTGTAATTCCATTGATTCCAATTTTCATTACAAAAATAAATTGGAAATAATAATAATAATAATTACCCTGGAGGAAAAGAAAAAAAAAAATCAATTACCACGCCATTGTAAAATAAAATATGAAGATGAATCTCCCATAATAATTCATAAACACCAATTATTTGTAATTAGGAATATTATAGTATAATTATATAATTTGTGAGTTGTGACTACATATCCATGGTTTCATAATGCATTGGTTATCATGTCACATTGCACCTCAAAAATAATCTTCACAGCGTCTATCAATTAAATCAATCTATACATAATATATATTTATATGTATGTATGTGTGTACACGCTATACAATTTGTAAGTTCCACTGTGTATGTGTGATCTTCTAGTGCATTTGTTTTCATGTGTTGTCTATTAATGGTGCATTTGGTTACATGTGTTGACTATTGTATATGTACGTATATGTATCAATCTACAAATCATAATGTACACATGTAGCATCTTAATATTAAGGCTAATTTGTTGATTTTTTTTTTTTTTAGTTTTGATGATTTAAGGCAGAACACATCTAATAGAATTAAACAAGTTGATTATCTTTGTTAGCCCTCTAAGTTGATTGTATATAAACAATTTTAGTATTATTTCAGTCGATGTGAATATCAATTGATCTGAAAGATGATCAACATGTGTATGCTGATGTGACAAGTCACTTATGAATTGTTTCATTGAATTACTCTAACAACTTTGTTAACGTAGACCAATGAGAGATCAACAACAAACTTACAAAGTTGACTAGAGTTGCAACAAATCATAGCAAACGGTGCAAATAGTGAAAGTGAAAGTGCACTAAATGTCATTTAATACACATTCTTTTTTAAAGGAAAGGTCACGATTTACACAAAAAATAGAATACTCTTATAAACGACTAGTTGTTTGAAATCGTCTATAAATAAAAGACACCATTCAAGTGGATAACTATAGAAGTTCTATCAGACGAGTTATTCAACTAAGCCAATTTACACGCTAATTTTCAAGATTTCAAGAATTTCCAAAAGTCTAAGTTTTCAAACATTTATTGCTCTAAGTTTTCATCTTATATTCCCAAGGAAATAGATCTATATCCAAAGTTTAGAAAGGAATCTCTCAAACAATCTATTTGAAAAAACCATAGTTGGAACCTATACTTGAACCTTTCATACTTAGTTTGTTAGGTGTTGTAACCTTTAGATCACCCCATATCTAGTGGAACCAAACTCTCGAGAAGTGACGAATTCAAAATTTTAATTTTCACACTATAAACGCAAGCCATTTTTTTAAGGAATTAATATGCAATCAAGTTTGTGGAATATTGTGATATAAATCCTACAAAGTCCTAAAAGGATAAATTGATGAATGTTAGTTTTGATGGCAAAAAATAACTTGAATAATTAAGTCATCTGATCAAGTTAACTAGTCATCTTATGAAGTCATCTAGTATAATTAATAGGTTTATAATCTAATATGTATAGATAGCTTATATATGTTGTAAACTAGTCTAAGTTGACTAAGTTGTATATAGTTCAGCTTAAAGTAATAGATATATAGTCTAGCTCAAGATAGAAGAGAAGACATGAAAGCAGAAGAGTTGTCTTGAAGACAAGAAGACTAGACCAGAAGACATAGTTCACTAAGAAAAACAGAAGACATCAAGAGATCAGTTAAGGAGAAGTTAAACAAAATATCATAAGTACGAAAAGGAAGTCGGATTTAAAAGGATAAAATCAAAAGAAGTTATAACCGAATAACTATGTAACGGAATAACCGAATAATTTAAATCAAGGAGTTACAAGAAACAGTTATAAGCGGTTATGGAGTTAGTTTCAAGAAAGTTAGTTATTTCCAACGGCTAACTTGAGGAATTAATGTCTATAAATAGAAGAAGACTTTCACAAGTGAAACTACTGATATACTGAGAAAATATACTAAAAGGCTGAAGGATTACTCGCAGAGTACAAGCATTCAAGAAGCATTCAAAAAGTGAAGAGCACAAACAGAGTTCAATAGAAGAGTTACTGAAATTTGAAGAGAATTTGTAGAATTCATTGTTAGATTGTTTAAGTTGGAAGATCTTTGTACAAGTAATTGTTTTTACTAAAAAGTGGATCGAAGCTACATTAGGAGGTGTACTGACAAAATCGCTTAGACTTGGGACTCTAAACAACAAGAAGTGAATTTCGCTATTTGGGATCGTGAGAGTGGACGTAGGCTATTGACTGAACCACTATAAAATCTCTTGTCCCAATTTACATTATGTATTTCATATTTTTCATATTTGATTAAGAAGAGTTATTCGTATAATTAAACAGTCGGGATGAAAGATGTAGCTGAGTAGACGAGTTAACTAATCTATACAAGTTATTTAAAGGATTTTGATATTAATAAGTGAGTATAAATAAACTAAGGGCTCATAAATCCGCATTACACTACACATTAAAGACATAACAAAGTTGTTTGTTAGTTGACTGGTTGAAAGATCAATAGACTAAGGACCAACTGAGTTGATATCAGCAGACTTAAGAAAACTCACTCTGATACATTTTGGAAAAGTTCTAAAAAGTCTATTCACCCCTCCCCTCTAGACTTTTTGCTTAATCCAATCTTAACTCACTTACTGGGACCAACATGGAGTCAACGTAGGAATCGTGTCTCCGAACCACCATAAACTTTTGTGTACTTATTGTTTTTGATAAATTTTCTTATCATCATTCTTATCATATTATTTGTATTGGGAATTTAATCAAATTTGTATAAGCACATTTCAGTTGTACATCAAGTCAGCTATCAGCTGATATAATTTATTTTGCATAAAATCTTAATTAATATTTTCCATGAGTTACAAGATAAGTTTTCATTATAAAACGTGCATAATTTAAAGTCTACACAAATTTCGTACCCACCTAAATTGATAGCAGTCCATTGACCAACTAATAAGCAATCAATAAGTTTGTTATCAATTTTAGTCGTTTTACACATTACACTATTAGCAACTCATATTACTTGTCAACCGACTTAACTCACTAAGTCAACTATCAGTTGTCACAAACATTTTTAGAGTTAAAAAACTTATTCTTCTCTCCCCTCTAGATTTTTTACTCGATAATACTTGTTTTGGGACCTACATTATTAAAAAAATTAATTACAAGATAATGAGGGTTGATTTAGTTGAAACGTGAGATAATTGATTAAAAGAGAGAGCAATTGAGTTAGTTGGATTAATTTTGCGAGCGGCAAACTCAACTACCACCTTGACAACTTCTACCTCGATCACTTTGATATGATCTGAGCAGAGATGTGAGTTTGTGTTCACCAGTGTTTCAAATGAATTAGAGAATATGACTAGGATCATTGGTGTCAAGCTTTAGATATATTATGGGAAACAACAATTAAATGTATGGTTATCAGAACTGTCGTGAAGTGTCACGTAGATGTTATGAAACGATTGATGAATCAAATATATTTTTTAATTTAAAATGTATTTAACTACATACAATACTAAAATTTTGTTTAAAAAATCATAAATCAAATTAATTATTAGTATCATTTTTTTTCCTAAAACCTAAAAGAATAGGACTTTGTCCTTTAAATCACAGGCCACCAAAAATAATACGGAGTATAAAAAAATTTCAACAAGAAGGATAATTCTCATCTACAACAATTTGCATTAGGCTCAACATCTTATGCAGCTTCTCCCCCTATTGTTGTAGAAATTAAGGAGAAACATATAGACTAGAAGATCATGAACTACGGTAATGATGACATGATTGTTCCATCATTCTCAGAAACAGTCGATGAGATTGCTATTGTTACGAGAAGAGTTAGAAGATTTTGACTAGCAGTAGAGTTTTTAGTAGTTTCAGGTTCATGGTTTGTAGTATGAGGGTGAATGTCTTGCATTGTAGAACAAATGTCTAATGGTTTGAAATGTCATAGGTGTAGATGTTTGAGAATTTTTAGTAGAGGTTTCAGATTTTGGAATATGTACATAAATCGAACTGACAGTAAGATATGGGGATCCCGGTGCCGTTGTTTCAACATTTTCTGAAACACTTAGGGAAATCGCCATTGAAGCAAGTAAATTCAGAGGGTTCGATTTTCTGAGGAAGAAGAAGGTTGAGAATTTGAGCTTTGATTGAATTGTGAAGTTTTTTGCATCCTTTAAATACATGTAAACTAAATTCATATTAAATGAACAATTCAAGGGTAGGTAAATTTAAACACTTTCGAATTGAAATACAGTGATGAAAAATCAATACTTTATGGAATATTATAGAACTACATAACATACCTTCGAAATCCATGCAGAAGTTATAGAATATAATATCAAAATATCTAGACATTTCAGTTTATTAAAAAGAACTTAAGTAGAGAAGGAGTTTTCGGAAGTTACATACACTAAGTATACGTAAGAGTGGAAAGTGGAAATTCAACTTACCACATGTAGTGATCGTGTGCGGTTGTGAAGAGAAAACAAATAATAATAACTACCCGTGATTTAATATAATTAAAACCGAAAAATGCAATTATTTAAATATAATAATAACCTGGAAAAAAATCTAATTAATAATTCTGTAAATAAATCAAGTATTCAGAAAAATAAATAATTTATAAAGTTAATTGAAATTCAAGCCAATTTTAATGTTGTTTTATAATCTTGGCACACATACATCTCAACACTGTTTTTACATGAATTTGCTTCATTTGTGTTGCACATATTTATTAATCCACAATTTTACATTGATCCATCTTTTAAAAAGAGAACGTCGTAGTAGCGAACTCCGTGCCCCATAGTTTCTCAATGGATATATGAATAATTCGATGTAGTTTTTGATCACCTTTTGAAAAGAGAACATCGTAGTAACGAGTCCCGTGTCCCATATATAGTTACTCAGTGATTTTAAGCATCTAAATTGTGATTCCATTTTGCATTACAATAAGTTTTCAAGGTTCAAATAACATTTACACATAAGAATTATTTAAAGAACTAATACAGAAAATTTTTAAAAAACAATTACATATGTTGTCTCAAATGTTCCCTTATTTGATACAACATTTAGTCAAAAAAATTCAAATTGTGCATAATACAAGAGATTTTAGAAGGGATGAAAACTTCTTATCATCAAGGGTCTTTGTAAAAATATCAACAAGTTGTTTCTCAGTATAAATGTGTTCCAGTTTCACAATCTCCTTCTCAATAAGATCTTTAATAAAATGATGTACAATACTAATATGCTTAGTTAATGAATGTTGCACGTGATTCTATGAAAACCTCTTATCATTAAGGGTCTTTGTAAATATATCAACAAGTTGTTTCTCAGTATAAATGTGTTCCAGTTTCACAATCTCCTTCTCAATAAGATCTCTAATAAAATGATGTACAATACTAATATGCTTAGTTAATGAATGTTGCACAGGATTCTTAGATATATTAATAACACTAATAGTATAACACAATATTTTGTTTTCATATTTCAAAGCTTCTTTTATAAGTTTAGGCTCAATCAAGGAATGATAACACACATGGTTTACCTTGTTGCATATGGATGATATGTATATAGGCCTTACCACATCTTTTGTGTTTATACACATTCTTCTTCAAGTTTGTAATGCAGTATTCAGTTCTCCAATAATCTGGTTTTGATGATGATTTTTTAGTACTCTAATAGATGGAGTTTTCTGAGAATTATACAGATTTTCTGGTAATTATAATTTTTCAGAGGACGTTTGCACAATTGTGGGCACATTCGGAGCAACATTCTGAGTTTGATCAGAATTTTCAGAAGTCTTTGGAATTTTAACAAGATCAGAGACATTATCTTCAATGTTTTGACTAGTAAGACATTGTAAGAACATCTTCAATGGAGAGGCAAAATGGCAATTTGCATCCATTTTTCTCTCCAATGACAACTCAAATTGTGTGGCAAATTTGCCATTAACTCGAATATGGTGGCTAATGTTTTTTTTTCTCCTTTTTTAATTTTTTTTAACTTCTTTATATATTGTCTAATTTTTTTTATAAATTTATTGTTTTATTGTATTATGAAATTCACACTCAAATGATTTATTGTTTTATGAGTTTTTTTTATGTAAATTAATTAATAAATTATTTTTAAATTTGTAATTAATAATTAAAATGTAAATATGAAATTATATATATGATTATAAATAAATATTTGATAAAATAGAAAATAAAAAAGATAAGACTAAGAATATTTAAAGAGAATATTTCAATTGTATTTAAATTTGAGTTCAATGGTTGGAGATGATTTTACCATTTTACTCAAATTTGGTGGCAATTTGAGTCCAAGGGTTGGAGATGGTCTAACCAAAGCTTGTTCTTTTCGTGTTACGAATCATTAAGGCATCATCTGTTGGGATATTCATCCAGCCACTAATCTGATTGTAATTTCTATATTTAGTTTTGATGGCCAAAATCAGATCAGTAGAGTACAGGTTAGAATAATAATTTGTAATCTAGAAGTAAGTTACCTAAGCCGTTCTTATAAAGTTTAGAAGTATTGAAAGTGTCTATGTCTAAGTTTGAGGAATCAGCTGATTACTCATCTGTTTCAACGCGCGCTCGCTCAAGACTAAAAGAGTAGAAGACTAAAGACTTGGAGACACTAAAGCTCATTAGTAAAATTATATCTAAAGGTTGGTGTATGCCTTATAGACTGAAAGTAACTATATGATAATCTGCATTCAAATTCAGAAGACCGTACCATTCAACAGATATGAGCTCACATGATCTTGTCTAAGAAAGAAGCTTCAAGATGCATTAAAGTCAAGCTCATCTGAATTTCAGATGACAGTTAGTATTTATGATGAAGACACCTTGCATAAGTGTTAGTTCATTTATGATACTAACTTAAAGAGAAGAAGAGACAATGATAAAAGAAGACAAAGAGAATGTCAGACCAACAGAAGACAAGACAATTTGTTCAACAACTTGGCTGATGTGGACAAATGACAAATCGACAACAAGGCTACAAAGTTGACTTGAACTAGGTCATTTAGAGATATGTCAAGAGAAGTACGAAGCATTAAATGACCGTTACCATTTTAGGTAATATCGTACCAGAAAACCTACAAACAACTCTCCCATGAAGATCTCGACCATACTTAGAAGATTTGCTTGCAACAGTTAGTTTCTCACCAACGGCTAGTTTGAAGCACCAAATCCTCTATAAATACAACACTTGTTCTTTGGAACAATTTACGGAAACTCCAAGCAAAGAACTCCCAGAATTCAGCTGATATCAAGAACACCCATCTCTGAAATATTCTAAGTATCGAGTTCTTTAGAGCTAGACAAGATTTCTTATCCTTAGCTCTAAGTTTCCAATCATAAACCTGCATAAAGAATCCTATCTTTAGTGCTTAGATTAGCATTGTGTTTTTTAGCACATTGAGTTGGTTATTAACATTGTTTATTTTTAGCCCGTAAAAAAAAAACATTGTTTATTTTTATTGTTAAGAAACCTTGTAAAGGATACTTGTTTCCTCACCAACAAGTAGATCTGTATCCTCAGAAAGTAGTTGAGGATCTTGATCACAAGTCTTCTCTTAGGACTATAAAGCAGCAAGATTAATGAATTTCTCTATCTAATTAGAGAGAGTGGACGTAGGATATTGAGATCCAAACCACTATAAATACTTGTGTTATTTATTGTTTTATTTACATTCTGTATATTATTCTTATTGTTTATAACATTCATATTGTTCATACTTTGATAAAAACATAGTTTTCAAAAGAGTCAAAATCCAATTAAGTATAAGTTTTACAAATCAGCACATATCACATATCAACTGATAACCATTCATTGTTTTAAAGTCATTCTTTAAAAGAGGTTTTCATAAAATACCCACGAGTCTAAACATTTAGGGCCTACACATTTCCGCACCTTAGTTGTTGAGATAGCTTTCCAACTGACCAGCTGATTTAAGCAATCAGTAGGTTTGTTATCTTGATCTGCTATATACACTAGCACTCTCGATCAGATTATCTTACTTGCATTCAGACGAGAGAGTATCTAACTCTCCTGATCGTCTCATTTGATCTCAAGCGAAAAGTTTTAAAATACATAGAAATTCTATTCACCCCCTCCCCCCTTCTAGACTTTCTCACCATACTCGTTTTGGGGACCAACATCATCCACCTTTGAAAAATCGCAGTTGTGATTTTCTCTCGAAGTACTTGTCTCAGCATAAGTAAATCTATTAAATCAGTTCAGATTGATATTCGAAAATAATGGATACCTGACAAATGTTGACTCAGATGTTGGCACATCTGATTCAACATTAGAAGCAGAAATTTCTGAATCACCATCAACTTCAATTAGGGATAAAAATTTCAACCCGCCTGCCCCGCCCCAAACCCGTATTGGAATTGGGCAGGTCCAGGTATCATCCTCGACCCGTTTTTTATATTTATTTTTTATATATATTATGTTAGGGTTATATTCCCAACATATTACACATATAAATATAATCTATTTCTATATTTTGCATATAACATGTATATTAATATATAATATCAAATACAATATGATATGATATTTCATTGAAAAATTTATATCAATTTTAACTTCTTTAAAATGTGAAAATAAATCTATAAACATGCTCCTAAGACTACTTTATTTATTTTTCAATAAAAATCTAAATTTTATGTTATATATTTTAAAAAATATATTTATTATTTAAAAAAAATATTTTTTAAAATTTATAATGGGTCGCCCCGACCCACCTCAGACACGTAGTGAAACGGGTCGGGTATTTAGGTACCCGGCCCGACTCGGCCCATTGTCATCCCTAACTTCATTCCATGGCTAAGTTAATCCATAAAGTATACTCCATTGATGTTCATCCACATCTTAGGCTTCCAATAAGTATAATTAGAACCATTTAAAATATGAGGTATAAGTGTAGGAGTAAACAGATATTCCATTGCAATACATGCACTCTAAGAAAGATCTATACTTAGTGTATCAAGTAGATGACTCTGATACCAACTGAAAGTGTGCGTGCGTGTTTATCAAATATGTTGTCTTAAAATGTTGGAACAATAAAGACAACAATTAAGCAACATAAAGTAAAAACACGATGCAAAAGAATATTCAAAACTTTGTATAGACTATAAATAAAGTTGTACATATCACTAAAATAAAGTGGTGACAAAACTACAATGGTAATACAAAAACCAAAAACCTCTTAGAGGTTGGGCAAAGTCAATTACAAAGAATTGACAAAATTCAGAACCTAGATGGACTTTTATGAAACTGCCTCTTAATTCGGCCTATACATAAACACTAGATTCAGAAATTACAACCTTTTAGAAAGGTATGGAAAATCTAATAGACTATATGAAACTACCTCTCTTTTAGGTCTATACATATAATCTTCTAGATAAAATAAGTATGATACATATGTTGATTGTACAACGATTTATCATACTATTGAGAAGAAAACACAAATTCTCCTAAAACTAGAAGCGCCACGCTTTCGATAATCTAGTAATGTAGTGTGTCGAATTTCTCCTCAATTTCTTGTGTTGCAACAGTCCTCTATTAATAGGCAACACTTTCAACTGGATGCAACCTCCATAGATCAGTTTTTACATGATCTATAACCTCCTCCACCAGCTCCTTAAAAGTAGGAACCACCATGCATGCTTTTAACTTCTCACTCCTTGTATTTATGCAATCACTTGACCTGGTAACTTTCACGTCTTCAGTCCTGCATACAAGAACATTAAGAACAACGTCTAAATATGGAGTTAGTGTTAGGAGAAAAGGCGAATGAAGACGTTGTTCTGATATGTTGGAACATTATGCACAACAACATCTAAATATTTTTCGTACCCCCGAATTTGTCTGATATGTTGGAACATTATGCACAACAACATCAACATTCTTCTTGGTTTGGTTTTTCTACTATAACACACCTGACATAGAACATTCAGTAATATGTGTTGAAATTGAAATATGCAATTTATCTCATAACATGAAATGGAATTGCTAAACCAAATGAAAAAAAAAAGTCCCATTAAGCACAAAAACAAGGTGCTTAGGCCAAATACAAAAAGTAAATAATAAAATTATAAATCCTAAGGAACTAGAGTTCAAAGAAAATAACCGAAATATAAATCCTAAATAGTTCAGAATACTAAAACAATAAAATCAGGCATTACAAACAAATTAAGAAAATGTATGTAAAGAAGTAAAGAAGAGGATTTGGCTGAATAACAATCCAGCTGCATGTTCATTGATCTGCACAGACTCTCCCACACTTCATAACTTATCCAATCTGTATGCTTTCATAAGTCTCCATACCAGTGGCGGATTCAGGAATATTTCAAATTCGGGGGTACGAAAAATATTAAGTCAAATACTATTTAATAATAAAAGACATACGACTCGAGAAAACTTTAAAAAAATTACATAACGTTCAAATCAAATTACAATTGAGATCGACGAATCCTCATGTTTTGAAAACAGTCTATGATATCAGAAATTTTTAGAAACACATCATTCTCTTCAAAAGTAACAAAAAACTATCATTTAATAATTGATCACCCTTACTATTTTGCAATTTTTTTTTATATAAGTCATTTCGAAAAATACTATTTTCATACTTGCAGTAGCTACTGAGAGAAATATATATGAGTATAATTTAACAAATTAGTAAATATAATTTTACAATATATATATATCTACAATTAAAATCATTAATTGTTTATTTCAAATTTAAACTAAATTAATTTAACATAATGTAGCAGATTAGCAATTATAATACAAACCTTAATTTATAACTTATTCCTAATTGATGTAGATAGTAAATTAACAATTATTATATAAACCCTAATTTATAACTTATAAGATATAGATCCAAATAAATTCATTTATAAATTAAACACAACAACCAAAACAAATAATAAGTATAAATAAACATATTTAATAAAATATAAATTAAATTTACAAATTTACTTACGAGGAATAAACAAAGAAGAATGGAGAAAGATTAGTAATATTACTATTTACTAATATGAATTAATTGCATTTTAAAGTTGTGGGCTTTCTTTTGGGCCTCACTCCACTTAAATTTGTATTGGCCTTTTAAATGTGGGGATGTAACCGTGGCCTCTTGCATTTTTTTTAACCTCAATTTAGGGGTACAACATGTTCCATTCTCCCTCCGCCCCTGCTCCATACATGGTCTCGATGTTATCATCATCTTATGTATCTTCAGCTACTGCCTCATCACTTTATTGAACAACTTATATTTTTTGATTGTCACTATCAGTGTTGATTGTGAAAGAAATGATGAATTATTGATGATGTTGTCAAATATGTTGTAACATTCTTTACATCATCAACATACGCCAATCAAATTTCCGCCATTTTTTTTTTTGATATATGATTTTGCCAATTTCCATTTTCCTTGGAACACCGGTTTATTGTTGATCTTATTTTATATCTAAAATTTCTTTTGTAATATTATCAAGATTGGAGATGCAACACTAATTGCAATAGCTCAAGGCTGCTCCTTGCATCATTTAAAAGTTAGTGGTTGTTGCAAGATTGGAGATGTTGAACTAATATCTATTGCTAGAGGCAACCCTCAACTCATTTCTTTGAACATAAGTGTTCTTCATGTTTGTCTTTATACTCTCTTATTATTAATGAATTCACAGCTTCACAATACTAAAAAAAAAATTGTACACTTTAAATAAAATAAATCACGAAGTCACATATATAATTTAATATTATAAAATAGATATATCACTTCATTTAAATAATAATATATAATTATTCATATCAAATCAGTTATATTATCCTAATTGTTGTCTTATCTTAAAATTGGTTATTCAGTCATATTATGCACAAAGTTGGTTTTCAAACAGAAGTTATAAAGCCTACCACATTTCTCTTATCTAATTACACAAAAGTTATTTTATTAACTGAACAACATTTACCGCTACCATTTTCCCTTTAAATAACACTCGTCTTCTTAATAAATCATTTACACCCTTTACACCTTTCCTAACTTTTCGCTGAAATTTTGTACGTTCTCATTCCTTAAATAAACTGTTTTCAATTGCACAAATTTCCATCACTAGCATTCTTCATAATTTTAGTTCATTCACATAGAATCACAGTTTGACCCATTACAAAATATTACCTCTGAAAAGGAAACTTGGAGAGTCAAGGTTCAAGTTCAGACATGTTGGATCGTCCACTCAAAAATGGTACCAATCAGAAGCATTTTTTTAGAAATGGCACTCATTGATGAAAAGTGCTCTTAATAATGAAAAGTGCTCTTAATATTTAATTAAATTATTGAATTTTTTAATATGTATTCTTTCACCACATGTATCCGCCACATTTTTTTAACTAAAATTCGCAGCAGTGCACATACTATTTTCATAAAATTCTGCATTTACTCAAATTCCCTATTTTAACATATCTCTTTTCATACTTCATTACTTATACTGATTTTATTCAACCTAATTGCTTTATTTTTCATCTAATGCAATTTTATATTTGTACGTGGGACACCAAAATCGAGGCAATTGTACTAAAGTACCTAATAAAACGATTTAAAAATATCGCCAGAGAAGGGGTCACGTACGATTTGTACAACTTTGATGTAGAAAAGCCTTTTGGACATATATTGAATACCAAACACCCTTACAAACGTACTTTCCATAACAACATAGAAATGAGAATGTCTTCTCCATTTTAGTCGACACCACCTCAGTTCGATTTTATTTCATTTGATGATATAAGGCCACAATCTAAAATGAAGATAAAATTCAGACAAATACTCCCAGTTATACCTAAGTGTTCAATAGAGGATATTGTATACTCGACGATTAACTCTTCTTATCTTTGGAAATTTTGCAAGGTTTTAACACTAACCACGAACATGAGGTTGTAAAATTTAATTAATGAGACACACATCACTGTTGAGGAGATCACAGACTTCTCTAATTGGATTTTGAATGTTGGTGATGACAATATCTGTGATAATGAAGATGGGTTTTCTGAGATTCAGATTCCAGATAATAATCTAATTTATTCATCCCATGATCCTATTGCTGATATGGTGATTGGTGACCTCTATTTACCCGTCAATAACTTATCAATTTCGTAATGATATGTATTTCGAAGATAAAATAACACTTGCACCAACGCATAAGGTGGTAGAATCCATTAATGACCGACATAAGACCAGGAGATGTTGTTAAATACTTGAGTTCTGAAACGATTTTCTGTGGGGATCGTAAATCTCGCAATAATGAAACAATTGTATTATGTTGATTATTCAAATTCTATTAAGTGTTCTCTGGAGGTAGGTGTTCCGATGACACTTCTAAGAAATATTGATCAGAGGGATGAATTGTGCAACATAACCAAATTGATTACAACAAAGCTTGGAAAATATATTATCGAGGATGAAATTATAACATGAAGGAACATTGGTGATAAGGCCTACATTTCGATAATGAGTCTTAGTAGTTCGGATCAAACATCACATGTAAGGTTTCAAATGAGGTAGTTTCCAGTACTTTTATGCTTCACAATGACAATTAATAAAGTCAAGGACAATCACTTTCGAAAGTAGGTATATACCTTCCAAATCCAATCTTTACACATGGTCAGTTGTACAGTATGTTGAGGTTTCCAGAGTGAAGAGTACAACAGGATTGAAAACATAAAAACTTATATGCAATATTGCATACATACAATATTGACCAATTAAGTCAATTGGGTTGAAAATATTGACTTATTAAGTTAATGGGTTAAAAATATATGTTATTGGGCCACCATTAATTCATTTGGGTTAATTATTCTATTTGTCAATTGGCCCGCTTGTGTTTTAATTTTGACCGACATTTATTTTACCCATTTCTGTGATTTTTTTATTTTATTGCCGAACGCGGGCTATTAAATGTAGTAATTTAAATTGTAATATGTAGTAACACACATTATTTTATGTAGTAATAACACAAACTATTTTATATAGTAATACAAATTCTTTTATTTAGTAACGCGTTTTTTTCTAGTGTTTTTGTTGATGTAGTAACTCAAATTATAATATGTAGTAACATATATTATCGCATGTAGTAAACACAATAACCATGTTGTAATATGTAGTAACATATATTATCGCATGTAGTAACATATATTGTTAAAGAATATTTAAAGAAATAAAAAATAATTAAATGTTATGACCATCGTAAATTGCAGCGTCCGGCCGCGGCCTGGGTGGCCGAAAACTGTCCGGAGAAGACGACTAGGTACAGTTTCTGTCAGTGGGTGTATTTTAAAAAAAAGTGGGTGTAAATTGGACTGTCAGTAGGTGTATTTATAAAGAATGTGGGTGTGAATTGGACTGTAAGTAGGTGTAATTATAAAGAATGTGAGTGTGAATTGGGTTGATGCATATATGCAATATTTCACATAAGATCAACCCGATTGAAAATACTTTGTTTAGATGATGAAGGAAAATCGTGCAACCACACAACAAATGTTATTTACAAAGAAGTTTTTAGAAATTTGTAATATACCATACATACTAATATTAACTAATGACACACTTCACAACATTATCATTACATATTTAACATTGTACATTCAATAATTAATTATTATGTTGTACATTTATTTTATCGCTGCATTCAACATATAATGTTATTGTTGCTTAATTGTTCAATTAAAATATACTTAATCTTCATGTATAATTAAAACTCTTTATATTTCACCTTTTTCCATTTAAAATTACTTACACTGTCATATCATAGCAAAATATTAAAAAAAATACTTGCCAATAAAAGCTTAACTTGTCCTTAATAAAAATATCATATCCAATTTGCACTATATTTTATACCGGATAAAAACTTCTCATTTTATCATTTTAGTTTGTCCATCTATAAATTTTTATATTTTTTCTTACAAATATCTTTTAATTTTTACCCTTTCACTTTATATTTTTTTTAATCCATAAAAAAGTAATGAGGATGGAGTGTATAAGTTAGACCATTTTTTTAAAATTACCCTGTCCGACTTTCCCAATTTGTGCTAAACCTTGTAAAAAGAAAAGAAATCTCAATTTTAAAAAAATCCCTAGAAACGAACGATCAGCAAGAGGCGGCGACACCATGTGGTCTGCTTTACGTGGCGGAGCTCTCTCCTCTTCCGTCACTCACCAGAGGAAAAACCTAGCCTCTTCCTACTCCATTTTGGCTCGCCATTTCTCTTCCCCCGCTGTTCACAGTAGCAACAATAACGGGATCGAGAAGAATGATGAATTGCTGAGCTTGGCTGAAGTTGAGAAAATACTCAACGACGTCGGAGCGGATGATGTTAAAGTTATTAAAGCCCCCGAACGCTGTGAATTCACCGATTACATGGTCATCGCCACCGGTAGATCAGCGTGGCATGTGCGCAACATCTCTCAAGCCCTAATTTACCAGGCAGGTTTGGTTAATCCAATTCTATCTTTCTGCTTACCACTTACAACTTACAAGTGTGTGTAAACATTTGTTTGGCGTAAATTGCATTTCGATTTAAATTCACTCTTTTATCCATGTAGAAATAACACACCTTTTGTTTATGTATTAAATATGTAATCACTTTTATGCTTGAAATATTTGATTGCATTGTATTTTAGAGGTGTAGTTTGTTGGAAAATTTCATGAATATGCCGCTGCATTTCTCTTTCTTAATGCCTAATCAATCAAAGTCTTGCAATACATGTTGGCAACTTGGCATGATGCAGTTCATATCTCTTTTAACGCATGCAAAGTTTTTCAGTGAACTAGTTAGGAAGGTATACTCCTCTCTACTTCACACATGGTGGTGTTTTCATTCAGTATGAAAATCCAAAAAAATATAGTTACTCTTTTAAAAAAAAAAAGGGAAAGAGACAAGGACCTTAACATTTTTCCACTAATGAAGACTGCAATGTACATTGGTTTTTAGGTAGCCTGACTATGCACTTACTGCACTTTTTAGCATTTTCATTTCATTGGTCATGTAATGTTGTCCTCACGGATTTGCTATATGTCCTGTGTTTTTCCTCAATCGATTGTGTAACAGGAAGGGAGAGAGAACTAATCATAAAATCTACTCATCTTGTTTCTCCCCCCATGGTTCTTGGGGATTCACTGTATCATCACTATACATGTCCTTTATCCTGCAAATATTGGTTTAGAAATAGAGAAAAATGATGTGCATGTCGATTTCTGCTTGTTTTTTCAGTCTATTAACATAGCCTAAAAGACAGTGTTTTGGATTTGACATTTTCTTTGTTTTAATTGAGCAGGTTAAACAAAAGCAGAAAGGAGCAGAGAGGGTGCTGCTGCCTAGTGTGGTAGGACAAGAGGGAGGAAACTGGGTTGTTATTGACTCTGGTAGAGTTTTTTCTTTCTTTTCTTTTACAAACTCTATCCTTTAATCTGCTCTTTCTAAACCATCAGCTCATCTACTCAGTGAAAGCCAATGCAATTAACAAGGGAAACTAAATTAGTAAGCAATGTCCTGCATACAGAATAATATACTGTGACCAGGGCTCTTAAAGTCTAAAGTGTACAACTGACATTTCTTTTACTTCGAAATATGAATAATCTTATAGAACTAGCATGTGTTTGTTGGCATTTATTTTACTCAAGAATAGGAACAATCTCTTAGAACTGGAATGTGTTGTGCTGCTTGTGCATCATGAGACTAAAACTCACTTTGAACATATCAAAGATGTGATACACATGGAATATTTTCATGTATCTATTGTTTATATTATTTCATCTTGCTAAGGACAGTTTCGATTCACTGAAACTAGAGTACAAATTGGCAAACATTTATTTGAGAATCCTTTGATCTCAAGCAGGAAGAAGCGGAAACTTCAATAGGAAATGATTTTTGGAAATAGAGAGTTTTTGATAGGAAGGGGTTTGAAAGCAACTATGTTTAACCAAAGTAATACAAGCTTTCAGTTTGCTTGATACTTCTTATAAATATTAATTAAATTGTTATGAATATTGGAATATGCTATGTTTTCCATGTTTGGCTTCAATAGATCACAAATTATTGCTTAATGGTTTGCCTTGAACTACGCTTCTAACATCTTGTTTTTCATTTTCTCCATGCTATTCTGGTTTTAGGTCTTCAGTCATTTGAAGTTGATTTCTATAGCATGGCAATTTTTTTGATAGTAAAGCTAAGATCTTGATAATTGGGTGATCTAATTAATGCCAAAATATCAAGGGACAGAGTAATTTGTATGTTCCTCCTATACGGATGTAACATAAAAATTGTCACAATAGGCAATGTTGGTCTCACCCTTGACAAAGAAACAAACAATTTTTTTTAAATTTTGAGTCCTTCACTATATAATGCAGCTGGTACTTTTTAGTAGCAAGTTCGATTTAAAGATTGGGACTCAAACATACTAGATCAATTTTGTTTTTCTCGGGGGTGGTGGTGGTGGTTAAGTGAAACAAAATCAAACATATGGAATGTATGTACTCAATTAAAGAAATAGCGATATGAAAATCATTACAAATCAAGAGGAAGTATAAAGAATTTATGTATAATCATACTCTAAATCTAAGAAAATTGCACACTGTGCTTTTTTCATTGTTTCAATATTAATTATTCTAGATTTCAAGATTCTTCAATTTAAGATTTAAAACTAATTAATTTCCTAACTTCAAAATTAAGAAATAAAGCTAAGAAAATAATACAATACTCCCCCCTCCCCCCTAAGCTTCCACTTTTCTTTTTCCATGGAGATTAATGAATATAATATTATATGTGTAGTGGATTGTTGAGGTAGAGAGAGAGAGAGATAGGAAAAAGAAAAGATAGATGTAGGAAATAAAAAAAAAAGTAGAGATGAAAAAAAGAAAATGTAGAGAGTGATATGGAATGTTGCCAAGAAAGGAAACATGAAGCTTAGGTCGGGACGACCAAAATAGACGAATAGGAAGCTTAGGGCTTGACGGAAGGAGTACTTGATTTCTCTTCATATGACGAGGGACAAAAAGTAGTGAAGTGAGGACCTTAGTGTGGACCGGAGTATTAAATATGAAATGATAAATAAAGAGAAGATACAAATTCTCGGATTTCTGCTTTGGTGTTGGAGCAGGGGATAAAAATTAGGGGTTGTTGAAGTGAGAGAAGATAGAAAAAGGAAAGATAAGCAACTACAAGATTTAGTAGTTGGTGAAGAGTAGAGATCACTCGTAAATAAATGAATAAAAATGTGATAATTTTAATTTTTGAATTTATAAATGAGTTTCACCACATATAGCTTAATTGGTGCAAAATTATTTTTAATTAATACAATTAATGTAATATTATTATTTGGATAGAAATGAAATTCTAAGGATACTGTTGCATCAGCAAAATCTCATGCACCCTGGCTCCTTTAAGTTATTATAATGGATTTAAGGGGTGGTAAGGTATGTATGTTGATGGTTAACAAAGAAAATGCACGAAAGGTTACAGTTGGCAACCTCTAAAATATACGTCTTCCACTATGCTCCTTTGATTCCCTCAAATAATGCATATGTATTCACTTTGCTACATCTACCTATGCTGATGAAAACTCAAGAGTTTAAAATTTAGAAGTGATGAAGATGAGATCGTGTGCACAGGGTTTGTTTAAAAGGAATGCTTGATACTGGTGAATAAGGACTGCTTCTATTATACAATAGGCCCTTAAATAAAAATCTTTGGGCAGTTTACTGAAAGCTGTGAGTTATGATAGGTAAGCTGATTGTTCATGCGGTTGATGAGAAAGCAAGAGCTTATTACAACTTCGAGGGGCTTTGGACTGGAAATACGCCAAACTTAGAAAATACCCAGGTAAAGTCCCTGTTATATTTCTTTTTTTTGGTCGGTCAACATGAATTTTATTAAAAATTTCTGGGTATAAGTAATACCCAAGTATTACAAAACAGCAGGAAAGGGGAGAGCCCTGCATAGTCACTATTCTAAGACTTACAGATTGCTAAGGCATTTACCAGGGTTACTAACCCACTCCTTATATAAAAAATTACAATGAGTCGGGTACTTGGTTACGAACCAGCTCCAGAGTCTCGCCTTAAGCTCCTCCATAAATTTGACAATCGAGAATTCTGCATTTTTGTAATTTGAAGCTCGAGTTAAATTGCATATCCTTGAGTGAGTGTTTTTATAATCGTTGCTACTTGAGATGTCCATGATTGAGCATCTGCTGTTTGAAATATATGCAGGATTTGCAAAATGCGTTTGTCAAGGTTCGCCCAAAGAATAACTCCAAAAAACGTCCAAAAGCATCTGCATAGCCATTTCTATCCTTTGGAATAATGGTTTGTCATTTTGGCTCTGTAATTTCTGGACACTTATCATATTCAGTTTTTGCCAATGATTGCTGAATTGCAAATGTACGGTTTGCTTATTTGAGATGATATGCAAAGAAAGGCCTTATGTTTTCTGGGGTAGGTTATATATTTTCAATCATCATATGCCTTTTTAAAAAAAAATTTGTTCTTGTACCCAACCCATTCATCGTCCTGACTCGAACTCAGGACCTTAGACTTTGTGGTAGTGATGTTCTAAACACTTGATTATTTATATATTTTCAATCGTCAGTTACTTGATTATTTATAAAGCTCTCTGAGTCTCTGTAGTTGCTGGATCAGAAATCATCACTTCACCATGTTCCAAGTATTAACTGGTACATAGTCATAAAAAACCTATTATGTACGAATTTTCCTAAAAATACCATGCTGCTGTAATGAATTTGTGCAGGGACGGGTGCGGGTGTGATTCACGTAATCCGACTGCTACTTGATAAATTCGTAAATACAAGTGTGAATCAAGCTAAATAAATGATTATTGGTTAGATTGGTCATGTTATTAAGCATAAGTTATGTTATTTTAATTTAATTATATTATGTAACGTGACACTTGGCTTAGATTGAATTTTCTATCATGACTTATGTATTGAGCTTAGTGTTGTAAGTGAGTCCAACCAGCTCACGAATATTCGTGCTGGACTCGAAAAAAATAAATTGAGTTGAATTGAGTTAAGAACTACCGAGTTTGAGTACATCTTTCAATAATTAATGCAGTGGTATTCAGATGTTGGATTTGGTCAGATGGATCACATTGTTGTAAAGTTGGATCTTTGGCACCTTGACTTCGGTCTAGAACTCTAGATAGATGTAAATAAAATTGTACTTTAAAATCTCTATCTCTATTACTCTTTCCATAAGCCTTCCTATATGGGTGTGTTTTGAAATATAACTAACTGTTTCTAGAATTACTTAATTTTAAAGTTTCCACTTACAATTTAAAAAAAAAAAGTGATCGTGAAAGTGTAAAATATAAAATGAAGTGTAAAAATTAAAAATATTTATCAAAAAATATGAAAAGCTTATAGGCGAACGAACTAAAATGTTAAAATGAGAAATTTATAGACGGAGGGTGTACTTAATATTGTTGGGATTAGAAAAATATACACCCTCTGTCCATTTTTTTTATTCTCACTCTCATTTTTTTAATTCAAAATATAAAAATGGATGGAGGAAGTATTATTTTAGGGAGCTATTAATTTATAAATAATCTATTAATTTAAAGAGTGTCCTTCATTTCGATGAATAAAATTTCAAATATAATATTGTGTTTTGATAATTAAATAAATTTACTTTTTAAGAAAGTTGAGTAATAAGTAGAATATTGAAGGATAATTTAGTAATTTTTTATGTATAAAGTAAAATAATTGTGTGTATATGTAGGTCTAAAAGTAATGTCATTTTGTGTAAAATCGTGGATATTGTGAGGGGTGGAGTTTATGAAGACCTTTCAATTTTAAGGGTGTTAGTTTATTGTGGAACAAAAAAAAAAAAAAAATGTAAAGTTTATTATATACTCCCTCCACTTTTAATTAAGTGTCATTTTAACAATTTTCAACATATTAAGATATATAACCATGGACCATTTTACCCTTCATTAATGATAACTAATACTCCCTCCACTTTTAAATAAGTGTCACTTTGCCTTTTTATTTATTTTTATAATAAGTGTCATTCTATGTTTTTTTTTTAATTTTGACAATTTTACCCTTATAATTAATTTGCCTTAAATTTCAATTAATATAATAGCATAAATCATGGAAAAATCATAAATATTGTATATATGAATATCACATACATTCTTGACCACATTCTTTACTAAACAAAAATTTAATATCAAAACAATTTATCATTAATGAAGGGTAATATTGACCACAATTTAATATTTTAATTTGTTGAAAAATGTTAAAATGACACTTATTCAAAAATGGAGGGAATATTAATATTAAATTTATGTTTAGTAATGAATGTGGTCAATAATGTAGGTGATATTCATGTATACAATAATTAAAGTTTATCCATGATTTATGCTATAATACTATATTCAAAGGGAAAAAGTTTAAACCAAGGTAAAAAAAATGGAGAGAGTTTAATGTATAAGGGTAGAATTGTCAAAATTAAAGAAAAATGTGTACAATGACACTTATTTTAAAAATATTAAAAAAAGTAAATTGACACTTAATAAAAAAACGGAGGGAGTATAAGATAGAGGGAGTGTATGATATCACTTATGAAGTTCAGAGCTTAGAAGAAATTTTAGCAACGATCATCGAGAATAATGTAGAAGATGAAAGCAAATGATACAATACCTTTGAAACTAGTTACAAGTAAGGAAACACTTATAACATTCA
The DNA here is from genome assembly GCA_963675135.1 of Galeopsis tetrahit. NCBI lineage: Eukaryota > Viridiplantae > Streptophyta > Magnoliopsida > Lamiales > Lamiaceae > Galeopsis > Galeopsis tetrahit. The sequence goes on from OY776127.1 coordinate 36,397,115, forward strand.
GATTTTTTTGAAACCGTTTTGGTGCAATTTGAGAACACAACATCAAAACTATTGGATGAGATAAAATGTTAAAGATGAGCTCCAAATAAATTTGAGTTTTAATAAAAAATAATCAACAATATATTATTACGATTAATCTCTTTGAACAGATTCTATCCAGACAAACAAGGGTATTATGGGGTTTTCACCTTCTTTTTCAATAAGAAAATATAGGTAAGTTATTTTTATCAGGTTGGTTTCTAGGATTTTGATCAAAAATTTGAATTTGGGTTGGGGTATATACCCCTCCACCTTTGTTTAATACACTCCCCCTTCATTTTTTTAAATTCAATATATATATGAAATACCAATTTTACCCTTTCATTAAATCATGTTAGATACATACACTCCCCCACAATTTAAACACAACTCTAACCTTAACCCTAGAATTAGACAGCCTCCGTCGTCGTCGCCTCCTCCTCCGTCGCCGCCTCCTCCTCCGTCGCCGCCTCCGCCGTCGCCACATATATAAAATTTAGAATTTTTTTTTTTACTATTTTTAAAAAACATTCCGGTCGACACTGGTTTGTCGACCGGAAACACTACGGTCGACGCTGGTTCGTCGACTAAAAATACTCCGGTCGACACTGGTTTGTCGACTAAAAATACTCCGGTCGACACTGGTTTGTCGACCAAAAATACTCCGGTCGACACTGGTTTGTCGACCAAATTTCGAAAGAAAAATTTTTAAAAAAATTGAAATTTTCGACCATTATTGATAGCCCAAAAACACTCTCATCGATAACCTATTGTCGAGGAGAGTGTTTTTGAACGACCGATAATGGTCGAAAATTAAAAAATAAAATAAAAACCAAACCTGTTCTTCTTTGCCGGCGACTTGATTTCAAGGCTTCAAGGCGTGTGGGCAGCGACGGCAGGGGGCGAGCGAGGGCTGGCCGCGACGGTCAGGGGCGAGCTGGAGCGACGGAGAGGAGGGCGGCGGTGGAGGGCGAGAAACGAGGGAGGAGGGCGGCGTCTGTTACAGAAATTAAAAAAAATGGAGAGGAGAGAGGGCGGCGGTGACGACCGAGGCGAGGCGGAGTGCGACGGAAAAGGGGGGGAGGGGGAGAGCGACGGAGAGGGGAGGGAGGGGGAGTGCAGAAAATGGGAGAAAAAAAGTGAAAAAAAAATGGAAGGAGGGAAGAGAGGGAGGCGGCAGAAGTTGGGGAAGATGAGTTGGGGAATTAGGTTTAGGGTTTTGAGGGGTGCATGTATCTATAATTTTTTAGTAAAGGGGCAAATATGGTATTTTATATATATATTCAATTAATAAATAGAAGTGGGGAGTGCATTAAACAAAGCTGGAGGGGTATATACCCCAACCCAATCATGAATCCTTCTCTTTTATCTCTCTAAATCTTTGTTCATCTTTTGCATTGAAATTTCCTCCAAAATAAATCACAGAAAATTGAAATATAATTTAACTGTCATAAAAAAAATGATAAGAACTTTTATATTGTGTCTAGGGTGTCCATCTGTTGGGAGGATTGTGCAGTTGAGGTTCTTCGATTTTTTAATTGCTTCTACCGTAAATTTCAGACGGAAAATGAAGTTATAGATGATTATAACCTGTATTTCAATTTAACGGGAAAAAAAAGGTACGAACGGCGACCCAAATTCAAGCCAGCCGGAGTATTTAAAATCAACGCTAATAGAGAGGGGTTCGAACGACGACCCAAATTTGATAGTGGATCCAAATTCAACGACAAAAAATATATCGGAGGGTTCGAGTGCGGGTCCAAATTCAAGTGAATGGAAAGGTGAAAGAAGATGCTTGTGTTGGTTTTTGTTTGGATTCTTTTACTGGTTTAGTTTTTTCTTTTGCAATTCTTTTGAATAAATGAAAGTTTTGTTGTGTAATGTTGATGTTTTATTTTCAAAAGAAATGTTGATGTAAATATTTTTTTATTATGGTTGTTATTCCTGGAATGGTGTAATGCAAATCTATGGCCGATAATTATGTCAATGTAATGTTAACATAATGCCTAAAATCTGCATTCGTGTGAAATTGACGAATACTCCTATAAAATTGACCAAGATTAAGTCCAAAGATTCCAAGAAGAGTTAAGGGCAAGAAAACAATAAAAGACCTGTGCACATTTAAAAATAGTACTCCAACATCATCAGTCCAAATTATAGTACTCCAATATTTTGGGCCTTAAAAAAATACTCCATCCGTTCCACTATAAGTTTCCCACTTTCCTTTTTTGGACGTTCCACTATAAGTTTCCCATTCCATTTTTGACAAATTATTTTCTCTCTCCCAATCACATCACTTATACTTTATCTATTATTTTATCATACTTCATCTCATACTAATCTATTATTTTCTCTCTCACCATCACATCACTTGTACTACATCTATTATTTTATCATATTCCTTAATCAAAACACCCAAAAGAAAGGGGAAACTTATACCGGGACGGAGGGAGTATAATATTATCAATAGTCATTTTTATAGGTCATTCCAATAATATTAGATTAAAGATTTTAAAAAGGGGCGCACCCAAGGATCCTATGAGTACACCCACTGTAATTTTTTTTTTAACACAAGGGTATGCAAAATGACGTTTATACCCCTCCTGCATTTTTTTGAAAAAAAGGACGGATGAGTACACCCACCGGAATTTTTCAAAACAGAATCATCTCATCCTCTACCAAAAACACAAAAAATCAACACCATTCCTCAACAAAAACACAACAAAAATAATTAAAAAAATTCTTAAGATGTTCAAAAATATTAACCAAACAAAATCAAGATGTACGAAAAAAAATTCCCAACAAACTCAATATGTTCGAAATTTTTTAATGAACAAACGTATTATGTTCGAAAAAATATTCAAAACAACTTACATTTGTTCGAAAAAAATAATTGAACAAGATGTTCGAAATTTTTTCCAAAACAAAAACAGATTGTTCGAATTTGTTTCCAAAACAAACATAGATTGTTCGAAAATAATCCCAAATCATCCAAAAACCCTAATTTTTTCACAAACCTAAATTTCCTAATTTTCAAAAACCTTAACTAACCTGAAACGGCAGACGAGGAAGGAGGCGATGCGAACAGGCGGCGTTGATGGTGGAGGCGTCGCTGCGAACGGGCGGCGTTGATGGTGGAGGCTTGGCGGGCGGCGTCGCTGCGTGAGTTGGGAGGGAGAAGGTGGGCGTCGCGGCGTGAGTGGGGAGGGAGAAGGGCGGCGTCGCGCCGTGGGTGGGGAGGGAGAAGGGCGGCGTCGCGACGTGTGTGGGGAGGGAGAAGGGCGGCGTCGCGGCGTGAGTGGGGAGGGAGAAGGGCGGCGTTGCGGCGTGAGTGGGGAGGGAGAAGGGCGGCGACGGCGATTGGGAGGGAGAAGTGCGGCGGAGACGGCGGCGATTGGGAGTGAGGGGAGGGAGAAGGGCGGCGGCGTCGCGGCGTGAGTGGGGAGGAAGAAGGGCGGCGACAGCGGCGATTGGGAGAGAGGGGAGGTGGGTGCACCTTTCTGTGAAAATATGAGCAATGAAGGAATGGGAAGAATTTAATTAGGGTTTTAAATGTAAGGGCTATTTTTTAGATTTCCACGTGGGTGTTCTCATCCATTTTGTGGGTGTTCTCATCACGTGGGTGTCCTCATAGGATCCTTGGTTGCCTTTAGCCGCGCCCTTTAAAAAGATTTGGACCCATAAAAATGTAATCCAATATTATCAGCCCAAATAGTAAAAGAGTTGAGCCCATCTAAATAGTACTCCAATATTATCCGCTCAAATTAAATGATTAATTCCGTTTTAAAAATAGTTATTTTGAGCATGCATGTTGTTAATAAGACTATTTTTTTGAAGTTAATTAATAAAGCTAATTTTAGATGTAAAAGAGGTAACATTGCAAAATATTTAATAATAGTAGTAGTTCATAACTTCATAATTCAGTTGGGTTGATAAACATAAACAATGGTTGTGGAACTTGAAATCAAAAGATGCTAAAAAACTTAACCACCAAACCCTAACCCTAACACTAAAAACATCAAGTTCATCAAAAAAAGGAGCAACCTAAAACCCTACCTACTTCTAACCCTCGTCGAGGAATCCGATGACAAGACCAAAAACGACACTGGCTTTGGCACTAGCATTTGAGGATAGTTTCAAACTGAATCGGAATCCTCGGTATCAATGGTAATATCAATAGGAACATTATTGATCTTGATTGCATTGGCCGTTGCCAGCATGCAGTCATACACCTTCAATAGTGGGTCGTCATAGTTGTCAAGAATGAGAGAGCGTATACTTTTTTCAGACTTGACCCCAAGAAGCCTTTTGTGGAAATGAATAAATTCTTCTTTGAGTTATCCAACTCGTGCCTAACCTTAAGGTAGAGCGTCTCGAGACTTTTTGGTGAGGGAGGGCGAATCTACTCCTTTGTGGGAGTTTTGTAAGGACTATTAAACGCCATTGAGAAAAAAGTTTAGAGTTGGGATGTACAATAAAGAGCCGGGTATATAAATAGGTTTTTTGTAATATGTTGATTAAAAAAATTAGGGCGGTAAACTTCCCTCCAAAAGGTACTATTAGACTCAATTGGTGGACACAAAATTGACATATGTAAAAGTGAAGCTTCTCTCTGTGTGTAATAGTCAAGGATGAAAATATCGCGAAATATCGCGGATATATCGCAAATTTGGATATTGCGATATGGATATTGGGGTCTAATGTATTTTTTTTCGAGTATCACAAAATATCGCTAAATATCGATGTCGATATCGATATCGATATCGTTCGACCGTAGTGTAAAATTGGACGGGAATTGGGAAATATCGCTGATATATCGCACAATATCGCAAAATCTGAAAAAATCGCAAACTTATTTGAAATTTTATTTTTATATGTACAAAATTATACATTTTATTTTATTTTTAATAGTGCAAACGAATATATTCTCAATTCACCTCATATATTTAGTGGTTTTTTTAAACATATGAATTACACGTGCATAACTATATATATCCTAAATTACTATAATGTGATGAGTTAGTATGAATATTTTTTGGACAAATATGTCATTTCACCTACTATTTGTGAACCCCATATGTTATCATTTTGATATCAATTGTATTTTATCGTATATATATTTATTTAATCATTTTGTATTGTATTATGTTGTCAATTAGTTTTCGTCAGCCAATATTTAATTGTATTTTATCAATGTTGTTTGGACAAATATGTCATTTCACCTACTATATTTGAACCTCATAGGTCATCATTTTGATATTAATTGTTTGGACAAAACGGATGCTTTTGATACCTTCAGGAAGTGGAAAGCTCTTGTAGAGAATGAAACAGGGCTGAAAGTAAAGTGTCTTCGTTCTGACAATGGAGGTGAATATGAACTCCGTGAGTTCAAGGAATATTGTGCTGAGAATGGGATTCACATGGAGAAGACTGTGAGAGGAACTCCCCAGCAGAATGGAGTGGCAGAACGAATGAACAGAACGTTGAATGAGCGAGCAAGATGCATGAGGTTGAAGAGTGGGCTGCCTAAGACGTTTTGGGCAGATGCAGTAAATACAGTAGCATACCTGATTAACAGAGGTCCATCAGTTCCGTTGGAGAACAGAGTACCCGAGGAAGCATGGACGGGAAAAGAGGTAAATCTGTCTTACTTGCGTATCTTTGGTTGTGTTGCTTATGCTCATGTTAGCTCTGTTGATAGAAGTAAATTAGATGCTAAATCTTTTAAGTGTACGTTCATTGGTTATGGTGGTGATGAGTTCGGTTATAGACTCTGGGATGAGAATAACCGAAAGATTATTCGCAGTAGAGATGTAGTTTTCAATGAACAGGTTATGTACAAGAACAGATTGGAGGCATCAGATTCTGACAAAACCAATACCCAAGAGGTCGAGTTAGACATCTCAAACTCGAGTGGGAGTAAGGAGAGTCAGAATGAAGAAGAGGTTCTTATTGAAGAACCAAGGACCCCACCACCACCGGAGAATCCACTGCAAAGACCCGTTAGAGAGCGACGTGCACCTAATAGGTATTCGCCCTCTAACTACTACTTGTTACTTACTGATAGTGGTGAACCTGAATGCTATGCAGAGGCAGAGCAAGGTGCAGATAGACGGAAGTGGAGAGTTGCTATGGATGATGAGTTAGCATCTCTTCTGTTGAACGGCACTTGGGAACTTGTTGAGCTCCCAAAGGGCAAGAAAGTCTTGCACTGCAAGTGGGTCTACCGAATCAAGAATGAAGCTGATGGTAGCAAACGTTACAAGGCCCGGCTGGTTGTCAAGGGGTTTGAGCAGCGACATGGTATTGATTATACTGATGTCTTTACTCCTGTTGTGAAACTGACCACTATTAGAATGGCGTTGAGTATGGTAGCTACAGAAAACTTGTTGTTGCATCAGATGGATGTGAAAACAGCATTCCTCCACGGTGACTTGGTGGAGGAGTTGTACATGACACAGCCTGAGGGGTTCGTAGAGAAAGGAAAGGAGGAACTTGTATGCAAGTTAAAGAAGAGCTTGTATGGCCTGAAACAAGCTCCAAAGCAGTGGTACATGAAGTTTGACAGCTTCATGATGGAGATCGACTACCAGAAATGCCACGCAGATCATTGTTGCTACTACAAGAGGTTTGGCAAAAACTTTCTTATTCTCTTGCTATATGTTGATGACCTGTTGATCATAGGAGCTGATGCAAGAGAAGTGAATAAGTTGAAGAGGCAATTGTCCGAACGGTTCTCAATGAAGGATCTCGGAGAGGCCAAACAAATTTTGGGTATGAGAATTGAACGTGATAAGGCGACAGGAAGTGTGTATCTTTTGCAGGCGAGTTACATTCAGAAGGTCCTGGAAAGATTCAACATGTCGGAGTCGAAGCCCGTGAGAGTTCCATTGGGCAGTAAGTTCAAGCTTTCAAGAAGGGAGTCCCCCAAGAGCAAGGAGGAGCGTGCCCAGATGTTGAATGTTCCGTATGCCTCAGCGATTGGTAGCATCATGTATGCCATGGTGTGTACGAGGCCAGACATTGCTCATGCAGTGGGAGTAGTAAGCCGGTTTATGAGTGATCCGGGCAAGCAACATTGGGAAGCAGTCAAGTGGGTCTTGCGATACTTGAGAGGTACCACAGACAAGGCCTTGTGTTTCAAAGGCAAGAGTATGGAGCTGGTAGGTTATGTGGATGCAGACTTGGCATCAAACGACCTTGATGGGAGAAGAAGTACAACCGGGTATGTCTTTACTTATGGTGGTACTGCTATATCTTGGACTTCTAAGTTGCAGAAGGTTGTTGCATTGTCCACTACTGAGGCAGAATATGTAGCTGTGACAGAGGCAAGTAAGGAGATGGTGTGGTTGTAGAATTTCTTGGGAGAACTTGGGAAGGAGCATGAGAATAGCACTCTTTTCAGTGATAGTCAAAGTGCTATATTTCTTGCAAAGAATCCGGCGTTCCACTCAAGGACAAAGCATGTTGGGTTGAAGTACCACTACATTCGTCACCTTTTAGAGAAGAAAATCTTGCAGCTTGTGAAGATTCTTGGAAGTGAGAATCCAGCAGACATGTTTACTAAGGTAGTGACCTTAGAGAAGTTGAAGCTATGTATAGCTTCAATTGGCCTTGGAACTTGAAGATAAGGTTTGGCGATGCCAGACAGATACGGGAGGAGAATCAAGAAGATATGATTACATGGAGAATTCAGTTTCCAAGTGGGAGATTGTTGGAGTGTGGAGCCTGAATTGATCCTAACGGGCTTGGAGTGTAGGACAAGTTTGATCCTAACGGGCCTGGAGTGGGGAGCAAGTCTTTTCCTAATAGGCTTAGGTTTAATTATGATAAGTTTGTTCTTAATGGCTTGGAGTAGGGAACAAGTCTTTTCCTAATAAGCTTAGGGTTAATTATGGTAAGTTTTCTATTATAAATAGATGTTCTCTCATTGTAATCAGTATCCGAAAAACATAGTGCAATACCTGGCTTGGCATCGCCCCCAGACGTAGTCGTAAGACGAACTGGGTAAACAAATCTCGTGTTATTTTCTTTTCGTCATCGTGTGCGTGTGTTTATTTCCTAACAGTTATCAGGTCGACCCGATAACGACACGAACCCGATAAGGACAAACACTAACCCGCAATTTTCGTGTCGGATTCGTATCGTGCTATCGTGTCGTGTCGAAAATTGCCACCCCTAGTTGCGTTCAAGCCACATGTTAGAATGTACTTCTATCTTCTCTATCTTTAATATTTTGAGTATAATAGTCGTTAAATCACACCTATATATTTTGTGAAATAATCTTGTCTCATCTAAAAGTTTATTTCATTTGTGGACCGAATTATCGCCTCTATGACTCTACCGTTTGGAAGGAGGACCATCAAGTGGATAATTTAAATGGGTGGAGTTGCTTTCAACAGAAATCGAATCCAGAACGTGTTGATGTGAGTCGTCTTAAGGCTCTGATACCATGAAAAATTATGTGTCATCTAAAAGCTCAAATTTATAGAGAGGTTATAAATTAATTCTTATATATTGATTTTCTAATATTTTGTAACATTAATGTTTTGGAGAAGTCAAGTCTCAATGCGTGTAATTGTTTGATGCTCGAGTACAACGTAAGTCACACATCATGAAATCCATTCGACCAAAGAGAGAGAGAAGGGCTAAAATAGTAAAATATGAAATTGATAAGCGCATTGTGGAAGAAGTAGGGAGTATAGAAATGCTAGCGGCTATGTGGCAAAAACAAATTCCTAAAATGAAAGCCCCTCAAATTGTTTGTCATTGTGAAATCCCAAATCAGCATATGAAAACCGTATCTTATATACAGTATGCCCAATTTGATACAGTAGATTAACTTAAGATGCTGGTTAATTATATCTAAGATAGATGTTTAATTAAACTTAAAATAAATTTTCTACACAACAAGCAAATTAAAACACAATTGATTGTGTGTATATTAAATTATTAAAAAACACATTATCTACTATTCAATATGAACTAGTTGAGATATTTAAACTAAACCATAGATAACTTAACATGTCTACCAAAACTCAAACAATATATGCCAAAGTCGTAATTGTTAGAGATATTGTATCTATATCTAAAGTTGTAAAGATTATGGAGAAGAAGAGTCAAGATATTGAAGATTTTTTTCGGACTATATTTTATATTTATTTCGTTATATGATTTGATTTGTTATTACCCGTACAAGAAATATCCCCTTATATACTAATAGGGAGTTTAAGTTGACGATGTGTCATTTTGTGGTTAATTTGGCTTATGTGTCATTTTGTGGTTGATTTGGCTTATGTGTCATAATTTAATGAAGTTGTTAATTTTAAAAAGTATGATGTGTAATTAAGTTATTGGTTGAGTAAGATATGATTAATAAACTCTTTCCAAATATTATACTCTTATTATTTTAACATTGACTAATTAAATTAATTTTTATTTTATTTACTTAACTTTATTGTAGTATTCATTTTATTCTTTAGTTTAATTTATTTTAGAACTATTTAATGTTCTTTTGAGTAAAATACAATATAAAATTTATTTTTATCGGGGTGACAATCCTTTATTTAATTAGTTAATAAATTGTATTTTATAATTACTTTTATCTTATATCTCAAGTAATTTTTTCTGCAATTATTTTAAATATATTATAAGTTTAATGCATTTAAAAAATAGAGCTCAAAAATATATATGTAGAACTTATTATATAATCTTATACATAATATTTATTATATAAATAATTATATTATTTTACAAGATTAACAAATTTGTTATATATACATAATACACCACTTCTATAGTATATAATCCTCTTATATACTAATAGGGAGTTTAAATTGATGACGTGTCATTTTGTGGTTAATTTGGCTTATGTGTAATTTTGTGGTTGATTTAGCTTATGTGTCATAATTTAATGAAATTGTTAATTTTAAAAAGAGGTAATTGCTAATTAAATCACAACCTTTCGCTCATTTGCAATCTAATCTAACCTTAAAAAAATTGCAAATAAATCACAAACTTTAAAGGGTCTTTCTACGAGAAGGCAGGCTTCGCCCTGCCTTACAAAAAGCAATACTTCAATTACCATTAGATCGTTGATCCGACGTATGAAATTTCTTTTATATAATTGCACTTCGCATTAGTGCTTTTGCTCTATGAAATATGCAATCGCACTGCATCGCCCTACAAATAAAATAAATTAATATATATAAAATGACAAAAATATCCTTTTAATTTAAAAAAAGTAAAAATATTTAATTATAAAATAATAAATATATCTTATTAACATTTCATTTTTAAATTAAAACACTTTTAACCTAATTTCTCAACAAACTCGAATTCCTTTCTCCCATGGTAATCAAAGAACTAAACTTCAATATTTCATAATTCATCATAGGAATCACATCAAGAACTAAATCGTTGTTTCTTTAGGCTGCTTCGAATTTGCAAAGAACTGGTTTCCAAAATGAATTAGAGATTGACCAACATGGTACAGTGGTGTCGGGCTAAGTTCAAATCCAATCTTCATCCCAAATCCATGGTATGGTTCTTTTTTAGTGTTTTTTTTTTCATTTAAAGAAGTGTTCAACAAATTTCAATTTCGCGATTCAAAATCTGCACACAAAAGGGGTATTGCAAATCTAAATTCTCACATTCCTATATTGTAAAGATCCAGTCTGATTCGAAATACAATCTAAAATTCCCTTAAATCTATTCGCAGCACCATCTTTAGTTTTTGGAAAACTAGGGTGTGCGATTCAAAACTGCCCACATAACTCTCAATATTTATGCGCGAATCCTATGGGGTTTTGTATCAGGAAATCGGTCGGAGACGGGAGAAAAGGGGTTGCGACTTTTATCCCTGCAACAGGAAATCGCACGGCCCCATAGAACTCTCGACGACGTGCGGCGATGCTATGAGTGCGACGAATACGATGTTGCGGCGGTAGCCATTACCGGCGATGTGACTCGTCGGCGTTCCAAACGCCCATCGAAATTGTGCCGTCCCGATGGTTCCCGGTGGAAAGACTCGCCCAGCGTGTTCCTCTCGGGCTTCGGCATTCACGCGCTGGTGGAGATAAATTTGGGCGACATGGGCGGAGCTTCTTTGAAAGAGCGAAAGATAATGTGATGAACTTAACGAAAATTTGGTGTTTTAAGTATTGATTGGTAGTAGAAATGATGGAGAAGGAGATTGATGAAAATATACAGTGAAATGAGATTGATTTAACCATGAGTTTTCTGCAATTATGAATATGAACAAAACAATTTTTTTTTTTTTTTTAATGATTATTAAGAAAAATTGGTTCAGAATAAACTATGTTTAATTAGACTGTGAATCCTGTCAAAAAAAAAAATTAGACTGTGATTAATTTTATTAATTATTGATAGAAAAATGTTAGGTTTATAAATTTGTAGGTATGGTTTTTTTTTAAAATATTATAGGGACATTTTAGTAATTTTATATAATTTTTTTATATAAATTAAAATTTTATTAAATAGCGGAGTGCGATTGCACATATCAAAGAAAGATGACGTGTCAAAATTTCATAGGACGCCTTTTGTAAGACAGGGCGAAACCCCTGTCTCACCGTAGAAAAGCCCAACTTTAAATATTATTGCAAATTATACTTCTTACAAGTTTACTTTGTTCCTAAATCATACCTTTTGATATTTGGTTTGATTGAAAAACAATATTGTTTTATTAATGTGTTGTTATGTCATTAAGAAGTCTAAATTATGTTAGATTCGAACACAATTAAAATTGTCAAAAAGACTAAATTGCAACTATATTTAAAGTTTGTGATTTATTTAAATTACCTTAAAGTTTAGATTAAATTGCAAATGAGGAAAAGGTTATGATTTAATTTGCAATTAACTAAAATATTTATTTATTTAATTGTGTTGTGGTTGATATTGAAGATTTACTTACAATTTATTAAGAGTTATTTTAATATTATTTGAATTATTTGTTTCCGAACTTTTATAATTTTTTTAAAAGTTATTTTTATATTTATTAAATGTAAGGTGTTGTGGTTGATATTGAAGGTTTACTTACAATTTATTAAGAAATATTTTAATATTACTTAAATTGTTTGTTTTCGAAATTTTATAATTTTTTTAAAAAGTTATTTTCATATTTATTAAATGTCAATGTCACGTTTCGTTTGATTCTCACAAATTTTTTTAAAAACTTGCTTTATAAAATTAACTAACATAATTGTAATTATTTTGTATAATTCAAAATATTATGTTCATTAAACTTTTATATTATAATACAATGTTATAATAAATATAATTAAAAATAATGTTAAATTTTTTTAATAAAATAATTATAATTCTGCGAAATCATTTTTAAAAAAATATAATTATAAAAATATGAAAAATTAACTTAAGTAAATAAATAAATATTTATTACTCCCTCCGTCCACGAAAAGTAGTCCCATTTGCCCTATATTATTTGTCCACAAAATGTAGTCACAAACCCTTTTTTAAAACTATCACCCTTCAACCATCACTTAATTACTCAAATTGTCATCAACTTTATTCACAAACAATCACTTTATTCAAAATGGACCCCACAATACCCTACAATACCCTTACTTTATCTACTTTATCTACCTTCTTCTTAAAACATGTGCCCCATCCCCATGTCCCTACTTTTCATGGATGGAGGTTATTAAATATTTAAAAATATATTTAAAATTCCGTGTAATACACGGGTTCTACACTAGTCATGTATATATACATGGTCCTTTTACGACCACATTAATGAATATTCGGATATCATATATAATTATTATTGGTGTACCAAAATATGTCTTCTTTACAGTAATCAAATAATATAAATTAATTAATTTAATACATCTCTAAAATAATTCGATTGATATTTAATTGACTTTTCATAATAATTAGTTTTATTGTAATTTCATTTTCTCATATATATTGTCGTACACAATTATATTTTGTTTACAACAAAATGTCTAATTTATTCTCAAAGTGTCCGGTTATATTTTAATTATATTATAATTCCATCCACGTCCCAATCATTTAAAATAATATCTCTTATTCAAGGATAAATTATGGGGCATTTTCCATAAGCCCTATGTTAAGGAGAGTATAACAAGTAATATAACTGAATTAGGTTAGTAATTTCTTTCATTAATTGAGTAATTGCTTTCTTAAACAAATTCTTGTTTTTTTTTAAAGGTAAATGTGTTATTAAATTGTGAGTACTAGAAGTACTTCAATTCCGTATAACAAGAATGACACGAGTGACTAATAGAGCCAGTGGATGTTACAATTTTGTATGTAAACACTCAATAGGTAGACAATCCCAATTGTTAAAGGAATTAAAAAAAAAAAAAAAAAGGTATTTAGCTCTCAACCATTTCAATGTACATAATTTGATGCCTTCGAAAACCTCTGTCATTGTTGAAGATGACACATTGAATATAGTGTTGTTTCTGACCTTCCATAGCTTACCGATTACACTTTGTCAAATCAAACCAAAAATCTTTTTAGAGATGGTGTTCTTTTACCGACGTAGAGTAAAGCAAAGAGCACCCAAGCCAGTTGGCAGTCCAAACGTTAAGAGAAAATGCACGAACTAAATAAGTGACTAAAGCAAAGAGCACCCAAACCAGTTGGCAGCCCAAACGTTAAGAGAAAATGCACGAACTAAATAAGTGACTAACGGATCCACATAAATACCATCCACCATTACCACAATATTTTGTATTTTATTCATATCTTCAACACCCTGAAGTTAGTCCTTTGCAAATTTTTTTTTTTTGAGATAAAAGTTGGTAAAAATGTCATCTAGTTACTCAACTTTGTAAATTTAAGAATAAGTCATGTTAGTCAAATAAAACTTGGCAAAAATGTCTAGTAACATGGGGCATTTTTACCAAAAATTAAGTAACAATTCTTTAGAGTGTTTTGGGCAAGATTTGTTTATTATCTAGCCGAGCTCGAGTTTAATTACTGAATATTCATAAGTTTTTTTCAGCATAAATGAGCTTAATAATAATAATATTAATTTTAAATTATATTATTTATAAATTAATTGCAAAAATTAAATATATCTACTAAAACTAAATTCTTTAATTTTATTAAATAAACAATTTTAATTACATATATTTATATTTATCATAAGTAAGTGTGAAAAATATATCATAAAGTTTATTTGTAAGTATGAAAAATATATATGCCGTAAAGTTCGGGTTTGTTTCTTTATGTTGTTAACTTTTATTAGATGAGTTTAATTACACGGCTGATTTGATTACACCGAACATATTGTTAAATTACTCTTTGTTCTCTCGAATGTATCCCTACAAAAAAAATTGAGTTTCAATAACAAGATCATTTCATTATAACTTTTCTAGTTAAAAGATTTTAACGATAGAAAACTGACTTTTAATATAATGATAAATCTTGTCATTAACTAATAATTTATGTCAGTAAAAAATTTTAACTAAAAAAACTATAATGACAAGATTTTTTAAATGCATCGATCATTACTCTAAGAAAAAGAAATTGTAGAAAGAATTATTCAACCATACATAAATTTTTATTTAAAAATTCCCAAAAGGAAATTAAGTAGGATCAAACATTAATATTATTGTGGTTTGATGGGGGTTTGAATTTGGAACACCTTTTCTTACAGTTAGGTACGCAGTAATAGCTGGGGGGGCTTCTTGCTTCACATTCACCATAACAATCTATAATACACTTCAAATAAGGACTTTGCCCACTTATTTCTGCACCACCCACACACATAGCCATAACAGCTAAAATCATAACAATTACATTCACTACACTTGGCCTCATTTTTTTCTTATTTGTGTGGAAGAAGAACCATACATAACACTACTATTTATAGCCTTTTTTAAAGAAAATTGGAGAGTGATTTTGCATATCATCATGCGTGCACGTTTGAGTATGTATATTTTCCTCTGATGAATACCCTCTCCGTCCCTTTGGAAGTTGTCCATTTGCTTTTGACACAGATGTTAAGGAAATTTGAAACGAGAGCACCCGAAGAACTTGGGCTGAAATTTGAAGTTTTGAGGGGCGGAATCTGATTTTTGCAATTGAGCACACTTTTTCAGGGAAATAATTTTTTTACGTCCCATAACTTTACAACTTTTCCAAAAACGTCCCAAAAAAATTAAGTTTTCCAATTACGTCCCAAATTTTAGCTAACTTTTTCAATTACGTTCCAAAGTCGCCGGAAACATCAAAACGACGTCGTATTACGTCATGGTTACGACGTTGTTTTGATTTTCCGGCGACTTTGGGACGTAATTGAAAAAGTTAGCTAAAATTTGGGACGTAATTGGAAAACTTAACTTTTTTGGGACATTTGTAGAAAAATTAAAAAAATATGTAACTAATAAAATTTTAACACTAATAAACATGACAATATTATATATTCCGTATAATATTTCATTGAATTATTATATACACAAATAATATATTAAAATGTACACTAATATTAAAATTTTGAATTGTATTAGATAAATTAATATTAAAATTATAATCATCTACTTTAAAAATAATTAATAATAATAAATAAATAGATTGATAATAAAATTTCATAGACTCCGTATTAATTAAAAATTATGAATCGATTGAACTTTAAAATTATGAATCGATTTAACTTTAAAAAAATATAAAAATTAAATATAAAAATTAATAATTACCATAAGAAATTATGCTAATATTAATGACCATAAATATAATATTTAACAAAATATCATGTAATTCTGTTCAGTATAATTTTATATTCTAAAATTGAACGAAATAAAGGCTAATTTTTTTTAATTGTATAAGATAAATTAATATTAAAATTATTTACTTTAAAAATAATGAGTAATAATAAATAAATAAATAGATAATAAAATTTCATATATCCATATTAATTAAGAAATGTGAATTGATTTAAAATTAAATTTAAAAAATAAAAATATTAATAATTACCATAAGGAATTATGCTAATATTAATGACCATAAATATAATATGTTAACAAAATATCATGTAATTCTATTCAGTATAATTTTATGTTCTAAAATTGAATGAAATAAAGACTAAAATTATTATAAAATAAATAAACGTGATAACATACTATTTAATATTATCCAAAAATTATAATTACTAATTTATTTATATAAATAATATATATATATCTCGATTATATACCTTTATGGCGACGAGGATATACCGATAATAAAATATAAGTAAATTTATTTGTTTAGATTTGCATTACAAGTATATAAATTAAAAAAAAAATATATATAAACATATAAAATCAATTAATCAAACAATTTCAATAAAATATATTTTTAGGTCCATAACTATTCTATTTTTTCAAAAATGTTCCAAAAAAGTTAAGTTTTCCAATTACGTCCCAAATTTTAGCTAACTTTTTCAATTACGTCCCAAAGTCGCAGGAAAATCAAAACGACGTCGTAACCATGACATAATACGACGTCGTTTTGATGTTTCCGGCGACTTTGTGACGTAATTGAAAAAGTTAGCTAAAATTTGGGACGTAATTGGAAAACTTAACTTTTTCGGGACATTTTTGGAAAAGTTGTAAAATTATGGGACGTAAAAAATTATTTCCCCACTTTTTCATGTGGAAATTAAATAATATTTGGTCAAATTCCATCGTTTGAAGGGTCAACTTGCATTTTATTGGTTTTTAGTGTTATTTTTTCACTTTTTAATTTGTTTAGGGGTATTTGTGTAATTTCTGAATTCCGTGACATTGAGGTTTCGTATTTAAACCCTTTCCAAACTTTGTGGAAGACAGCTTTTGAAGATTTATATTATTGAAAACGTGTTCTTCGTTTCTATCAAAATTTAGGTATTACTGGAATCAACAAATTTTAGTTTTATTCATTTTTCCTAGAAAAAATTAACGTTCTAAATTAAATTTATCATTTATTAATTTGATAATAAAATATTTTTTGGCTTTAACCTAAATTCTTCAAACATCTTAAAATTATCTCACTTATTATTACATTATTGCTCTATTTTTACAATATTTTATTATTATACTCTATATTAAAAAAAACTTGCATACCATTTACTTTATCTTCACATATTAATAAATAAATTATTCATTAAATTTGGCGTAAATAGTAAATGCAGAAACAGAACGGTTAGTTCGTTCAGGCTAGGGTAAAACATGATACGTGAGTTTGTCTAATTCTGTTAGACTAAGTTTACCAAATTGTAGAATCCTTTCTGTAAAATGAATCAATTTGTGCAAAAACCAAAAAGATAACTTATAGTACGACCTTTTTGGTATTTAATGTTCTTGATTGATGCTTCCACAAGATGATCTTATGTGTGTATCCGCTAGCTATAATGTTTTCGTCAAATTTATTTTATATGATTTCGGGATTTGCTCTATCCAACATGCAATTGTAATGTATCGTTCTATTAATAAAATAAAAATGATACTCTATATATTATTTTAATTTAAAATATTTAAATATAAGAATGAATTAATTTAATACTTTCTCCGTTTCATTTTTAATTGAACATTTAACACGAGTTTTGATGTAAAAATTGTTTATTGGTATTAAAAGTGATAAAGTGACTTTTTAGAATGAATATAATGGGTAATTCAACTTTATTGGAGAATAAATCTTTAGTTAGTGTGTAAAAAATAATGACATGGGTGTAAATAAGAGATGTTTGATGGAGTATTTTAAAGGAGAAAAACGTTACTTTTTCTACATAAGGAAATGTTCAATTAATATCGAGGCTGATGTTTTTGACAAATGTTCAAATAATAATGGAACATATGGAATAGGTGTGATCGGGCTAGGTTAGGCCCGTCGAGTTGTCAATATTTCTTGGGGCGGTCCTTTCGCACAATTTGTGTCTCTCAAGCAGGACTCTCAGCCTCTCTCGACCAGGTCCGATTGATATCAGGCCTGAAAATGAGTGGTCTGGCTCGAAAAATAATTCAAATGATATTTTTTACTCCCTCCGTCCTATAGGAATTTGCACACTTTCCATATATGGATGTCCCATACCAATTTGCACATTCCATAAAAGGAAATATCTTCACAACCCTCACCCTTGAAATCTACTCATATTTATCCATATGTCATTACTTTTCCACACTCAATCTACTTTTTACTTTACTTTATTCATAAAAGTTTACAAAACTACCCCTCAAAACATCAATCATTACACCTTTTCTTACACATTTCTTAAAATGTGTGCCGGTCAAAGGGTGCAAGTTCCTCCAGGACGGAGGGAATAATACTTAAAAAATATTATAAGGATATTTCAGCAATTTTATATTTTTTCACAAAAAATAAATATTTTATCTAATGATAAAATTCGATCATCCATGACAAAATTAAATGATGTATCACCTTTTTATTACTGTACTAAATCAATACTCGCTTATTACACGAAGTGTTAACAAATATCATTACATACTAATAAATATTTAAAGAGAAATTCATATTTTGTAATATTTTAAAAAACTTCATATTATTTTTTAGTCAAATTCATTTTATCATTTACTTTTTTATAAATATAATTTTATTTTAATTAATCAAAATACGTAAATATAAATAACATATATGAACAACGTATTAGTAATTTATTCTATGCATATATGCATCATATTTGTTTTAAGGAATAAATAATTTAATTACATGATATATTTTAGAATTCAATTAATAATTTAATTACATGGCATATTTTAGAATTCAAACAACTTTATCAAATTGTAATACATTTTTAATTTTTGTGTTAAAAAGTAACGTGAAACTTATAGGCGGATGAAGGGAGTAATATATAAATGAATATGTTTATTGTAAGACATGAAAGAACCCTCTCTCCCTAAAAAAAAAAAACTCAAAAGTTATTTAACGCATATCTTAAAAATAAATTACGGACACATATCTTCACCTAATACTGTACAAGGAAAGCTACAGTAAACTGAAAAGGTTTGGTAATTAGAAAAAGCTACAGTAAACTGAAAAAGTTTGGTATTTATTCTAATTAAGGAATGTTCAACATATATTAGTGGCTACGTGCTCTTGTTTAGAAATGTTTATCGGGCTAGTCCTAACTCTATAGGGTCTACTCTACAGGATCTCAGATTAAACGATTAGAGCTTTTCTGGTTCATTCTTAATCGGTCCATCAATAATTGAGATGTAACTCTAACCCTAGCAGATCACGGGTTAAACGGACCACTAACGGTTTACAAAAAAAATTAATTTTTAAAAAAAAAATTAAAAGTCACAGTTGACATGTCCAACAAACAAATAAAATAAAAACATGAGAAACAAAAATATGATTTAAACACAATTAGAATTCATTGATCCTTAATATTGTCAAAAAAGTTAAGCAAATATCATAATCTAATAAAAAAATCAACTTTATTGAGTTTCTACATCATTTGATCCTTCCTTGGTCAGGGACGAAACATCATTTTCAAACACATCATCATCATTAGAGATGTTTATCGGATTAGCCCTAGCCCTATAGGGTCAGTCCTACAGGACTATGGGCTAAATAATTTAGGACCTTATCCGATTAGTCCGTAATCGGTCCATTAATAGTTGAGACCTAAACCTGTATTTTTTAGGGTTAAACGGGCCGACCCGATTAGCCCGACCCGAATAAACATCTCTGCTCTTGTTTCAATATTCTTTAGGGTTGAATTTTGGATTTGGAAAATTCACTTTTTAATTGAAAATATTGGTTGTTTTAGTCTAAGAAGTATAGCAGAAACTCTATAAATTTTGTGATCATCAAAATTAATTAATTTATAAAGTTATTAATTTATCTAGGTTAATTCTAAATAAATACACCACCTTTAGTCTCAATATCAATTTAATTACGATCTTTACGATTTTTTTTTTAAAACTCCAACCTTTCATCGTGTTGCAATTAGATACACATTTTTTTTTTCTCCGATCAACAATTGATGATGTGGCTTGCCGGAGCTCACCACGTCATATTACACATATTTTTTTATTTTTCCTATAAAAATTACACTTTATAAAAATATAAAATTTTATAAAAATAAAAATAAAATTGCACGCGTCTCCGCTTCTCAAACTAGCTTTCTTCTACCATTCTCAAACTAAATCAAGGTATTCTCTCTTAACCATAAAATTTTATAAAAATAAAATTTCATGCGTCTCCTCTGCTTCTCAAACTAAATCAAGTTTTCTGTATCTCAAACTAAATCAAGTTATTCTCTTCTAACCATAAAAATCATACAAAAAAAAAAAAAAACTCACGCATCTAATCCATGATCATTGGTGATTTGGTGGTATATTTCTTCAGGAATTCTTAAATTATTTAATAATTTTGTTGTTTTGTTCAACTAGTTCGAGAACTATAATTTTTTTCGGTGGACCTCAATTAATTATTGTATTTGGGTGTATGTTGAAGATAACCTGGTGGTTTTTTATTATTTTGTTCAACTAGTTCGAGAACTACAATTTATATGCTTTTTGAGAGAGGAAAATATTCTAGGAATTAATGTGTTTAAACACTAATGATTATTGCAACAAAAATGTTCTAACCCTTATGATTTTGATTTTTAGGATTTGAAGAGAAGAACTTGATTGATTGAGTTTGAAAAGTGAGAGAGACGCACATAACAAGAACTCTGTTGAGTTTGAGAAGTGAAGAAGACGCTGAAGATGCCGAGAGTTTTATTTTTATTTAATTTTTATGGTTAGGAGAATAACTTGATCTAGTTTGAGAATGGTAGAAGAAAACTTGATTTAGTTTGAGAAGTGGGGGAGACACTGCAATTTTATTTTTATTTTTATAAAAAATTATATTTTTATAAAGTGTAATCTTTATAGGAAAAATAAAAAAAATATGTGTAATATGACGTGGCGAGCTCCGACAAGCCACATCATCAATTGTTGATTGGAGAAAAAAAATGTGTATCTAATTGCAACACGATGAAAGATTGGGGTTTTAAAAAAAAAATCGTAAATGTCGTGATTAAATTGATATTGAGATGAAAGGTGGTGTATTTATTTAGAATTAACCCATTTATCTATAAATTAATAATTTAATAATTATTAATTTATATATTAATTAATTTATAATAATATACTCAATTTATAAAAACTCTTTCAAACTTTCATCTTAAATTAATTATTGTATATCAAATGAAGGGTCTAATTTGAATCTTCCACATTATTATATTTCTGGTGTTCATTGTATCACTTTATGGACATTAAAAAATATTTTTTTGTATAAATATACAAGATCAAAATATGCTAACACAAATAAATTTGAAGAAAATTTTGAAAGCGTCAGATAAAAATGGTGAAGATGATGATGAAAGTTGTCATGAGCCCCCCCCCCCCACGAAACAAGGTTATTAAATCAGCAATTACGTTGAATAATTTTTTGTTGAGTTATGAGAAAACGACACTAGAAGATCTTACAATGATAAGAAAAATTAGAGACGAGATTCAAGGTGAAATTGATTTCAACAAAAATAAAATGCAATTGAGTCATTTTTAAGAAACCTTTATTATTAATTTATATTTTATATGTGGTCTATAGAAATTATAAAAAATGTATTATCTTATAATTTTAGCGAGTTTATTAATTTAGCACTCTATTCCCGAGTCGGGATCGACCAAAAATATTATTTTAAAGAATTTATTAATTAATTATATATTAATTTATAGAGTTTATAGTGCAGTTAGAATTTTTTTTTTTTTAAGAAAAAGTAGTTGATGTTAAAAATTTAAGATACAAAAATTGATTAACTAATTTTCACCAATGAAGGCGTTAAATGCCGTGATATATAATTTAAAAGAATAGAATTCAGAATTTGATGTTAAGATGTCATTTATAGGTATGTATTGTCAAGATAAAGTTAATACTAACATTGCGAAATTATTAAATTATAAGCTATCAAAACAAATAAAGTCGGATACATTGGTTAGAGCACCACTACTTAAGTTTTAGGATCAAGGTTCGGGTATCTTAGCTAGATTACTCGAATTCAATACACACGATTTAAATATTGATATTCTTATTCACTTAAGTTATTTCACTTCGTCATTTATGATTTTATTGCACATATTAAATTTAATTTTCTTAAGATTTCATACATTTATTTCTCAATTTTGACTAATTTCACTTGATATAGAAAAATATGGTATTTTGTAGAAAAAATAAATAGTTTGACTAATTTCACTTGTTAGTAACCGATCTTCAGAAGAATAGGTGTTGGAGGATGCTTTACAGGAAGAAGGGGATCATCTGGACCCTACTAGGAAGTCAACCTCCACTTATCAGCCTATCACACGGGAGGCTCCGCCTTTGGTTGTGGCAGCCCGGAAGGCCGCCACTAGAGCGAAGGGTTCCGCTTCCTTTAGGGCATTTTTCCAGCCTAAGTGTACTATTAAGAAGACTCATAATACTTTTTCCTACCTTCGGGAACAGGCCAATCATGACTTCACATATGTATATTCGACTACTTTCATCGAGGAACTAAACAGCTTTGCTCGTGAGCGAGAGGACGACTGGGCTTGTAATTTTGTCGACTGAGTACCATTTTTGTTATTAGAGAGGTGTACCTTTTTCCCTTGACCCGGGTTTTATCGGTAAGGAGGGTTTTCCCGGGCAAGGTTTTAATGGTGCCCCGGCCTCTGGTTTGACTTGTGAAGTTATGGCTTTAGGTTTTGTTGGGATATGAATCCTAGAAACAAAGTCCTAGTTGATGATCATAAGTTTTGATGGCCAAAAAACAACTTAAAGTTAATAATATATGTGGAAGAAGTCATCTTAATTAAGTCATCTTGAGAAGTCACAATACTGATCTTATATGTGAATATATGCTAACTGTTAGGAACTAAGCTGATGTAATGATTGTATAGACAACTTATAGAATATGACTTAGAAATACTCTACTGTATATAGTTCAGTTGAAGTATTGATAGGTTTATATTGTTGTAAGTTTGTATTGTATTCAACATAGTTAGTTAGACATCAGAAGACTAGTCCAGATCAGAAGACTAGTGAGATCAGAAGACTACAATCTAAGAAGACTACAACTTAAGAAGAGTAGATTGAAGGACTGAAGTATTGAAAAAGTATCCTGAAGAACTACTCTGAAGCAAGAAGACTACAACTTAAGAAGATAAGCTAAGTACTGAAGAATCAGAAGAGTACTTAAGCAGAGTACTAAGAACAGTAAAATCTGAGAATAATATTTTACTGTGCTGAAGTCAAAGTTGAAGAATGAGTTTGGAAAACTTATTAGTTGAAGGACGTAACTGAACAACTGTTTGGAAGTTATGAAGACTGACTTAAACAAGTGAAGTTAGTTGGAGAAAGAAGTTACAAGAAGCGGTTAAGAGTTAGTTTCACAAACTGCTAACTGTTAAACTAAAGTCTATAAATACCGTAAGATCTTCTACTGAAAAGACTACTGAACGAACGAGCATTCAAAGAGCAATTCAAGTATTAGAAGCATTCAAGAAACTCACAGAATTCAAGAAGATCAAAACAAGGAGCCACATTTTGAAGACGCATATTCGAAGGCTATACTCAAGAGACACTACAGAAAATCACACATTTTGTGACGAATTTTTTTTTGACGACATAAAAATCGTCACAATTTGTTACTTAAACGCGACGAATTTCAATTTTCGTCATTGAAGTACTAGGAAATAGTGACAAATTTAAATTCGTCACTAATTATAAAAAGTTTCGTCACAATTTTTTATATTTAGTGACGTTGTTAATAACTATGTCACAATAATACTATGTGACGATTTAAAAAAAAAATGATGACAAAATTAGACGTCATGAAAATATTTTTTCTTTATGATGCTAAACTTTCGTCACAATAACAATTAGTGACGATTTTAATAATAATTGATGACGATATTCGACGTCATAAAAGATATATTTTCATGACGATACTATATTTCGTCATTAATTATTCGAAGTTTTTAGTGACAAAATGTTTTCGTCACAATAATAATTGGTGACGATTTTAATAATAATTGATGACGTTTTTCGACGTCATGAAAAATAGATTTTCATGATGATATTATTTTTCATCATTAATTATTCAAAATATTTAGTGACAAAATACTTTCGTCACAAAAAAAATTGGTGACGATTTTAATAATAATTGATGACGATATTCGACGTCATAAAAAATATATTTTTATGACAATATTATTTTTCGTCATTAATTATCTGAGATATTTAGTGACAAAATATTTTCGTCACACTAGTAATTGGTGACGATTTCCATAATAATTGATGACGTTTTCCGACGTCATGAAAAATACATTTTCATGATGATATTATTTTTCATCATTAATTATTCAAAATATTAAGTGAGAAAATATTTTTGTCTCACTAAAAATTGGTGACGATTTTCATAATAATTGATGACGATATTCGACGTCATAAAAAATATATTTCATGACAATACTATTTTTCGTCATTAATTATTCGAGATATTTAGTGACAAAATATTTTTGTCACACTAATAATTGGTGACAATTTTCATAATAATTGATGAAGACATTCAACGTCATAAAAAAATATATTTTTATGACAATACTATTTTTCATTATTAATTATTCAGGATATTTAGTGACAAAATATTTTCGTCACATTAATAATTGGTGACAATTTTCATAATAATTGATTACGACATTCAACGTTATAAAAGATATATTTTCATGACGATACTATAATATTAGTTCATATGTTCTTTTCCAATCTCACCCTCAGAACTTTAAAACACATCTTTTTGTCTACAATAATAAACAAACTAACAAAATCGTGAAAATAAATTTAATAGCAATTAGCATGGACATAGTATCACCCATGGGTTGTCACTCATGTACCGTATAGAAAAAAAATTAAATAAACAAAATCTTAAAAATAAATTTACAGAAGTCACCGTTAACATGGACACAATATCACTATCACCCAATGTTTGTCACATAGAGTATCATCTAAAGTAATCGAAGACAGTATATTAATATCTATACGAGAAAAATTAGGAAAGATAATTATCTATTACATCTAAATTGTTGCAAACATTATGTCATATAAAAGTAGTAGTAAAAAAAATTAAAAAGTGAATGTTCAAATTGTACGACAGAAGAACATCCAACATAAAGATACACAAATATATGAAAGTGAATTTCCAAACTTTACGATTAAACCGTTTCATCAGAGTTATGAGCAGTATATAAAGATACTACTCTTAAACAAAAATATTTCTAGGCATGTATTGCAAACCTTTGTCAGTAGAAAATAATTGATTGGTGGCAAATGAGCATTTTTGCTGCAAATAATCATAGCTTTGGCAGAGCCCAGCAAGACTTGCCCTGTTCCAATGCCAGAAGTATCTGTAGTAGATTAATTAACATTTAACACCACTTTATCTATCTTGTTGTAAGGTTGTAAGCTATCTTAATATAGTTCTCACATAGGAGGTATTAGCTAACATTGATTGAGGTTCATCAGCATTTTTCGGTTTACCCTTCTCATGGTGTAATAATCATCACTTTTATTTATTTCAATTTTTTAAAAAGATAATAAATTACTCCCTCTGTCCACCAAAAGTGTGCTCACTTTTTTTTATACATGCTTTTAAAAAAATCAGTTTATTTATAAAGAATATATTTGGGATAACAAGTAAAAAATATATTTGGTAGATACTCAAACTTGTTATTAAAATAAAAGAATTATTCAAAATTGAACTATTTAAATAGAATAAATGTAATATATCCATGATACAAGAGATCATACAACAGTTTTCAATAACAAAAAAAAAAAAAAAAAATAGAATGGCACCAAATCTTCATTCAAAATAAATTTATTGGATAGTGTAATGAATGCAAGAACCAAAACTTGAAACAATCCAGTCAGTTTAGTTATTTAAAATATATCTGCCAAGTAGCAGAACTTGGCAAAATAACTCTGTGTACTTCAATTTCGAAAGGAAATAAGTTTAAGGGGTCAAAAATCTCAGGTTGCACAGGGATTACCTTGAGAACTAAAATCCAGAAATGAAGTAATTAACAGAAAATCAAGAAAAAGTAGGCAAATAACCAAGCTGATCAATTTAATAAGTCTTTACCTGATTTGATGACCATTTATTGTAAATGTAATTAATGAATCAAGAATGTACAACAGACTGGATGGACAAAGAAGGCGAATAATAACATAAAATCAAGCATGTTGACTCAGCACAAAGCCACAAAAGGAGAGAAAAGTGTAGAGAAACTCAACACTAATGCGATGAAGAAGATAGTAAAATCAAGCATATAATAATAAGATAACTAGAAAAAAAGATTATATACTATCCAGGGGTAGTTTTTGAAAAAGAAAAAAATGATTGACTTCATAGAGTCAAGTAGGTTATTCACTTACACCAAAGCATAATTATATACAAAGAGTGTATGTATCAATGATTCAACAACGAGAACGTTGTTTCTACAAAAGTTCATGCTTAACTTTGACTAAGAAAACTGTGCCTTTATGTAATCAAATGAGCTTTGGAATGTGAAAGCCAGATTTCAAGTCAGTAGTTGCACAATTGTCAATTAGCAACACGTCTTTGGTGGCAAATCAGTAAACTTGTCCAAGGTTTTCAGAAATAGAAGAATAAACTAACTATATGAGCAAGTACCTGGAACTCTAGAAAATTAGAGAAAATCGAAGACTCTGTGGCTATAGAGGAACGTATTTCGAGCTTCAACGATTTTATCCGATATGAATCTGAAGAGCTAATGAAGAAATCTTCATTACATAGAGAAAATAAAGATGGCAATGCTTTGGCCGATACACGAATGTTGCGGAGGACCTGCATATAGAAACATTGTGCAAAGGTCAATTAAAGAAAATTGTCCAATAGGTGCAATTAGGTTGTAATGCGCATGAATATATCCTCAATATTTGGAAAGTGAAGTTAACCTACACCTTAAGAAAGTCGTTACTACTACCACACATATGATTTGAGGCTGCTATTGAAGTTGTCAATAGAGAGAAAGACTAATATAAATTATGAAAGTTATATGCTAAGATGTCTGGGATTCACAAAATGTTAAAACTACCAACATAATATCATGGGATCACTAATTACCAGAAAGACAAGCATTAACTAGTATCATGGGAGCACTAATTACCAGAAAGACAAGCATTAACTAGTATCATGGGAGCACTAACTAGAAATTGGGATTTGGCAGAGAAACTTAATAGGTTCAGTGCCTAACCTCAAGCTTATCTGTATTGAACTTATGAACATGGGTTTTAGACTAGGAGTCTCACTTTAGTTTCTATCTAATGTATCATAGTAATTGAAGGGATCTATCTTGAAATCATATCATCAAAGTTGAACAATGCCTTCTTTTTTCCTCATTGGAGTCACTGAGGGGTCTAACCAGAAAATACTTGTGTACAAACTGGAAAATTATTCTTGCACAAAATCTACAGGATAATTACTCTTCTATTATGTTAAGAGTAAGAGCAATGGAATCATCTATGGAAGTATTCAATAAATATAGATAATGACTCTTCTGTTTCTGAAACTGTTTCTAATTTAGTTAACTAAGTGATGCAGATCAGGATAAACAACTCCGCCTTTTTTGTAGTTCTCTCTTTGCCATATTTATGAAAGTCATGAGCCTATATGAATTACTCAAGTTACAGGTTAGTAGTTATAAGAGTTAAGTTATGGATTAAATCTTGAACTTGCTTAATCCCTTGCATGATGGACACCGTTGATCATTATTCAATAATGGAAAACTCATTATTTACTGCACATGTTTTAGTCCTATACAAACAAAATTCTGATTAAGGGAAATCAATATTTACAGCAATGTTTCAATTTCTCTGCCAGGCAGGCTAAACCTATTTGCAAAAATTCTCATAAATCAGTTAATGTATAAATGGAAAATGATCTAATTTAAGTTCAAAATAATTTATTTTCTACACACCAACATCATAACTATGTAATACAAATATAGTTCACAAGAAAAAGCACGTAAAAAATTAGTTCCCCCAAAACTAATAGCATATCCATATCTAAGTTTCTACGCTGCAACACATGACTCCATTTTTTCATATAGTGGAAAAGGGAGTATAAGATGGACTACATATGCGAAGCAAACATGGGAAACTATAACAAGGTTGTTTCTGGGATGGATAAATGGTTTCCAACTTTCCATCATGCTAGAGATTAAGCAAGTTCAGAACGACACAACAGATTCAACAAATTAAGATTCAGATTAAGATTTAGAACGGCAGAAAAGATTCAACAAGGATTCAGAACGACACAATCTCTTATATAATTCAGCAATTACGTATCTAAATTAGCATTCTCAGAACGACACAAAATCAAGTAATTCACTAAGACGTGTGATATCATAACAGAGAAAGAATAAGAGACGTGTGATATCATAACAGAGAAATAATAAGAAATTTCTTACACAGATCTGTGGAAGCGCGATTCTTCAAGAACGCTGATTCAAACAGTTCCGATTCATCAGGGCACAACTTCGGATTTGAGATTTAGGATCGTTTTTTGAGTAAGATTTGGGATTAAGGATGAGCATGAGATTTATGATCGGTTTTAGCGAGGGATTTGGGATTGGGGATTAGGGATTTAGGTTTCCCTCCTTACATTCGCGGTCTTTCTCAAATCATTTTCTACTAGCGTTTTCTCGCGCCAATTTTTTCCTTTAAAAAATAAAAATGAAATTATTTACTTATATTTTTTTAAATATAAAAGTATATATAATTTTTTTTTAGAATATTTTGTATTTTTAATGTAATGTTATTATTATACTTTCAATACAATACAGTTAATATTGTATACTAACCTTATTAAAATTAAAGTAATATTTTCTCACAGAATGTAATATTTTAATTAAAGTATTATTTATTAGATCGAACATTGAAGAAATTATTATTTAGGAAATTAATCCGTTAGTGATATACACCCGAACAAAGATTTAATATAAACTAAAAATATTAAAACATTGATATTTGCCTAATTACTTGATTTCAAATTACGGAAAACAGGGCTATCCAATCAAAATTGATTAATTTTTTTAATGTGATTTTACCGTAATACCCTCGTTAAAGAAAATACTACTCTCTCCGTCCCATAATAATTTTTATAGGTAGATGGACATGTATATTAAAAAAGTGCAATAATTAGTGGAGTTTTGAGGGATAATTTTGTAAAACTTTATGTATAAAGTAAATAAATTAGTTGACTTTTGTGTATGCATGGAGAAAAAATAATGGTATTTGTGTAAAAATTGAGAATATTGTGAGAGTGGAGTTTATAAAAGAATTTTTATTTCAAGGGTGTGAAAGTTATTGTGTCACGTCCTAAAAAGGAAAGTGTGAAAGTTATTGTGGGACGGATGGAGTATAATTTTCAGTTAGGGGTATTTTCAACCTTTTACAAAATTTTGGATATCCAAAATTTGGATGTGTAGTATCACCCTTCAATTTAATTATTACAAGTGAAAATATCACTTTTGGTCACTGAACTTTACCACTTTTCACATTTGGTCATCCACATTTCATCACTATCAAAATTGGTCACTCACTTATTCGTCACTATCAAAATTGGTCACTCACTTATTCTTTCTCTATCAATTTTGATGTGCTGTTAGAGAATCCGTCATTTACTAACGGAGAAAAGGTTTTAAGCTTATTTTCCCTCTTTTAATTCCTTAACCCTAAACCCCCAAACTTTTTTTTTTTTAAAATTTTACTGAATTTATCTTCAATTAATTCTCAGTCCTTATACAAATTCAATATGAAAATCAATAATTGAAATATTATTCTAAACAATTTTCAACCACATTTAATACAATAATTATAAACCATCAAACTACACACTTTTTTTTTTTTTTTTTTAATTTTACTATTATTCAAAAAAGTCTGAAAAAACAGAGTACAAAAGCAAGTCTGAATAATTTTCAACCACAGTGAATACAATAATTATAAATCATCGAACTACACATCATAATTATAAGCCAAATTAGTCAAATTGTGGTGGTCATGTACTAGTTATGTACTCTGTTTTTATAATTATGGTGTTGTAGACGAGGAAAATTCAATTACGAATTAAATTGCAAACGCGTGGAAATTACGGGTTAAACATTAATTAAATTTATTATTTATTTGTTGGAATAAATTTAATTCCTAAAATAAAGATATAATTAATTAATATTTTGTTCCCTCCAAATTAATTTGGGCCTTGAAAAATCAATGAGTTAAAATGGATCTTCGAAGCCCAATAAATAAAGACGGACCTCTAAAAGTCCGATAAATAAAGACGGACCTCTAAAGTCCAATAAAACAAGACGGGCCTCTAAAGTCCCATAAATGAAGATGGGCCTCTAAAGTCCAACAAATCAAATTGAGCCCAAATCAAATTGAGCCCAAATAGGGTATTCTTAGCCCAAATCAAATTGAGCCCAAGTAATTCAAAATTCGAAATCCTAACTACTTGCACAAAAATCTCCAGGCCTACACCTATAAATAGAGGTCTCATTTCATTCATTTTCATGATCAAGAAATCAGAAGCATTCAAGGCTCTAAAATTCTCTGCAGAGATTTTAGAGTGTTCTTCAGCAAGAGGAGGATCTTCAAAGGCGTTCTTCGTGCAAAGCGGCGAGAAGTGGTGTTCGAGTGGAGATCAAGGTGCTAAGCCTCTTCGATTAGGCGTTTCTTCAAGGCGTTCTTGGGGAAAAGCAGCAAGAAGCAGTGTTCGAGTGGAGATCAAGGTGCTAAGCCTCTTCGATTCGACGTTTCTTCAAGGCGTTCTTGGGGAAAAGCAGCAAGAAGCAGTGTTCGAGTGGAGATCAAGGTGCTAAGCCTCTTCGATTCGACGTTTCTTCAAAGTTCTTCGTGGATCTTCAACGAAAAAGTCCCGAAAAGTCCCGAAAATCAACGTTTAATCCAAAATACGGCGTCAAGCCGTTGGATTATCGTTACAAAGCCCCAAATTCAAGAACGATCTTCAACGACGTTCATCCAAAAAGTCTCTAAATTCGGCGGTTAATCCAAAATACGGTGCTAAGCCTTCGGATTAACGTTATAAAAGCCCCAAATACAAGATCGGAAAGGATTCGGCTGCGGATCCAGCTCCGAAAGCTCAAGAAATCCATGTGAAGTTCAAGAAGAGAGAATCAGAGGAGAAATTAGAGATTGTAACCCGCAAATACTCGGTTTTAATCCGAAAGAAATAAAATCGTTTACCTTTTTCGCGTTTTTATATTTAATTCACGAATTTGTGTTTACAAATTGGCACGCCCAGTGGGACAATCTCTACCTCTCATCTCTACTCTTCAAACAAATCAAGTCTCGACGATGACACCAATCAAGATTAAGATCAAGAGAGGTGTTGCATCCAGATCAGCTGGTCTTGACTTTGAAGACGTGAACGTAGTCACGAGGAGTATGTCAAGAAGCTCGAAGTCATCGTCTTCTTCAGAGGAGGCTACTGCAGATGGTCCACCACCCAACACTGTGAATGAGGAGAACAATCCAGCATGTTCCCCTACTCGTTCCACAGCAAGCTCATCAGATTCAAGCACAGCCTCAGCAATGGCAACAGACACTACGACTATTGAGGAGCAATTGTCAAGCTTAACTCGAGCCATAGAAGGACTAACGAAACATGTCCACGAACAAGATGCTCGGATTGCTAAATTGATGAGCAATACAGACAAAGGAAAGCAAGTCGAAGGGCATGATGCTGAGACGTCTGGTGAACGCCAGCCAATGGAAGTTGACCAAACTCTTAAAGATTTACAAGTTTCTCCCGATGGTTTGGTGCCCGTTGACCGATTGAAAGAAATCATACTTGGGGCAATCAAAGATAAGTTGGAGGAAAATCCCAAGTCCTCATTCACCTACATCAAGCCTTACACGAAGAGGATTGACAGTTTGAAGATGCCAGCTGGTTATCAACCTCCAAAGTTGCAACAGTTCGATGGCAAGGGCAATCCAAAGCAACATATTGCTCACTTCGTAGAGACTTGCAACAATGCCGGCACTTATGGAGATCACTTGGTAAAGCAATTTGTACGCTCTCTAAAGGGCAATGCATTCGACTGGTAATTGTAGAACGGTGAGCATGATTGAATTGACGAACACTCGTCAATCAAAGGAGGAATCGGTAATAAATTACATAAACCGATGGAGGAACTTAAGTTTGAATTGTAAGGATAGATTGACCGAAGCTTCGGCAATCGAGATGTGTATTCAAGGAATGCAGTGGGGTCTTTGATATATCCTACAGGCAATTCGGCCAAGGTCGTTTGAAGATTTGGCGACTATAGCTCACGATATGGAGCTGAGTATGTCTACAACGAGAGCTGGAGGGCCGCCAACTCAGGAGCCTTGGAAGTTCAAAGACAAGCAGGAAGTTAAGAAAGGGGGCAAACCTTTCACTAAAGATTCGAATAAAGAATCCATGGCAGTGACCGCTACTATTGTCAAATTCAAAAAAGGTGAAACTGATACGGGGAGTAAAGGAAAAGGCGTCGCCCAAGAATGGGGGCAAAGGAGAACAAGTCTGAGGGAATTACAACAAAAACAGTATCCATTCCTAGACTCTGACATCCCCGGAATGTTCGATGACCTGATCAAGAATGACCTCATCGAATTACCAGAAATGAAACGACCGGATGAAGCTGGGCGAACGGATGACCCAAAGTATTGCAAATACCATCGGTTGGTAGGGCATCCAATCCAAGACTGTTTCATATTCAAGGAGAAAGTTATGCAGCTAGCCAAGGAAGGAAAGATCTTGCTAGAGGATAGTGAGACAACGGCAAATGCTGTCACAGTTGAGAACAACAGCGCATGTAGAGACCTCTCTTGCCACATGACCAGCGAGGAAGATGATGAACGACCTCAGACCAACGATGGTCTCGATGATAAAGTTAATGGTTGTTTTTCAACGATAGCTTTCACAGATGAAGACTTAATGCTTGGTTCAGAATCCCATAACAGGACACTATTCGTAGTTGGCCATACTCGAGAGCAGAAAGTAAATCGGATATTGATTGACGGAGGTTCCGGGGTAAACATTTTACCCTTACGAGTGATGAAAAAGATGGAGATACATATGGATGAACTCGCAGGCAGTCGGCTGATGATACACGGGTTTAATCAGGAAGGACAGAGGGCCCTTGGCACCATAGTGTTGGAGTTGCTAATTGGTGGGATGCCATCGACTGTAACCCTCCACGTCATAGATGCTAGGACTTCATATAACATGCTTCTAGGGCGCCCGTAGCTGCACGAAAATGGTGTGGTTCCTTCTACACTACATCAATGCTTCAAATACTTTAGTCAAGGGGTTGTGAAAACAGTGGTCGGAGATGATAAACCTTTCACAGAGGCAGAGTCGTACTTTGCTGATGCCAAATACTTCTTTCGAGGTGCGAAAGAAACAAAGAACGAGGAAGGTCCAACACGGAAGGATTGCAAGGAGGCATCAACATCTCGCCTCAAAGAGAACAAATCGGTTCCCTCTATTGTTGAGGCATTGGAGGAGTTAACATTGCCGTTAACTAAACTAGATGGAAAGAAGCCATCTTCACAGCCAATTAAGGGGTTTGTTCGTCCTACTCAAGGACCTAAGGTGGAACATGGAGAGGTAATGGGACAGGATGTTACAAAGTTTTACGGTCCTAAAGCTTACAAGCTTTTAGTCAAAGCCGGGTATGATACACGGGAAAATTGTGCATTGGGGAAGGTTGTTAGTCAGTTAGAACATGGACTTAATGACACCCAGAAAATGTTGAGAAAGAGCGGCTATGCCGTCAAGAATACCAAAACGGAACTTGGTTATACCACAAAGAATCCGGTTCGCATTGCAATTAAAAGAGCCAATGCCAACCACATTTCTGAAGAAGAATACTCATCGACAAATGATGCGTTCGATGAAGATGGTAAGAAGGTAAGACGACTTTCGGTCTTTGAGAGACTTGGGAAGTCTGCTAGCAAGAAGAGTAAGAAGATGAAACGCCCCTAAGTCTTTGATAGACTCGGGCCACAAACCCATCATCAAAAGTTGGGTGTTTCCAGAGTTCGGAGCTCAAAGCAATCCCGCATGAAGAGGCAGCATATGTTGACAATAGCATATGGGGGTGTATCCAAAGCCAGAAGGCAAACCATTGTTCTCGAGTATAGCGACAAAGAAGATGATACAGAGAGTGTAGCTTCTTCCAATTTTGTCAGTACCTACAACATTCAGCAGCAAGTGCCACAAGATATGGAAAGGGCACAAAGAAGGATCACTCGAATGATCAGAGAAGGGTACGTCTTTGATGTTATCAACACTATGCAAACCATCCAAGTTAGAGGAAGAGATGGTCGAATAAGATCACGTGTGGACCTTACGAAAACAAATGAATACAATGAAGACATCACAACTGTGAATTACATCACCGAATGCGAAGATGTTCAAGTGGAGGAAGTGGATGCAGAGGATGCTCCTCCAGAACTCGAAGAGGGTGTCAAGACAACTATTGATGAGTTGAAAGAAATTAACTTGGGCGATGTTAACGACCCGCGACCAATCTATGTGAGTGCTTTATTGTCCGATGATGAGGAAGAAACTTACATTGAACTACTACGTGAGTTCAGAGATGTATTTGCATGGTCGTATAAAGAGATGCCGGGACTGGACCCGAAAGTAGCAGTACACCATCTCTCAGTAAAGAAGGGAGTTCGACCAGTCAAGCAGACTCAACGCCGATTCCGACCAGATCTTGTTCCGTTAATTGAAGTTGAGGTGAACAAGCTTATTGAAGTAGGTTTCATCCGAGAAGTAAAGTATCCTACATGGATCTCGAGCATTGTCCCGGTGAGAAAGAAGAACGGACAGATTCGTGTGTGTGTTGACTTTCGGGATTTGAATGTTGCATGTCCCAAAGATGATTTCCCGTTACCTATTCCCGAACTTATGATCGATGCAACAACGGGTCATGAAGCTCTAAGTTTCATGGATGGGTCGTCAGGTTACAATCAAATTCGTATGTTGCCAAAAGACGAAGAGCTCACTGCTTTTCGTACCCCAAAAGGAATATACTGCTACAAAGTGATGCCATTTGGTTTGAAGAATGCAGGCGCAACATACCAAAGAGCCATGCAAAGGATTTTCGACGACATGCTTCACAAGAATGTTGAATGTTACGTTGATGACTTAGTCGTAAAATCAAAGAGGAGGAATGATCACCTCCAAGACCCGAGGGTTATTTTTGAACGCTTGAGGCGTTACCAGCTTAGGATGAATCCTTTGAAGTGTGCATTCGGAGTCAAATCAGGAAAGTTTCTTGGATTCGTGGTTCGCCAGCGAGGGATTGAAATCGAGCAAGCAAAGATTGATGCAATCTTAAAGATTCCGGAACCTCGAAACATTCACGAGCTTAAAAGCCTACAAGGAAAGTTGGCCTACCTCAGAAGATTCATTTCAAACTTAGCCGGACGATGTCAACCATTTAGTCGTCTCATGAAGAAAGATACACCATTTGAATGGGATGAATCTTGTAGTAATGCTTTCAAAAGCATCAAGTCATATTTGATGAAGCCACCAGTATTGATCGCTCCGGTGCCCGGACGTCCGTTGATTCTTTACATCGCCGCTCAAGAGCGTTCAGTTGGAGCCTTGCTGGCGCAAGAAAACGAGTCGGGGAAGGAAAATTCTTTGTACTACCTGAGTAGAATGATGACTCCAAATGAATTGAAGTACTCACCAATTGAGAAGTTGTGTCTAGCTCTTATATTCGTGATCCAGAAGTTAAAGCATTATTTCCAAGCCCATACCATCCATCTTGTATCGAGAGCAAACCCGTTGAAGTATGTTATGTCTAGGCCAGTTCTCTCGGATCGACTCGCAAGATGGTATCTCCAGTTGCAACAATTTGAGATCATTTACGTCCCTCAAAAGGCTGTCAAGGGACAAATTCTGGCCGATTTCTTAGCCGATCATCCAATGCCTGCAGAATGGGAGTTATGTGACAACCTTC
The DNA here is from genome assembly GCA_963675135.1 of Galeopsis tetrahit. Classification (NCBI taxonomy): domain Eukaryota; kingdom Viridiplantae; phylum Streptophyta; class Magnoliopsida; order Lamiales; family Lamiaceae; genus Galeopsis; species Galeopsis tetrahit. The sequence continues at coordinate 36,433,213 of OY776127.1, forward strand.
CAGACGAAGATGTCCTAACTGTTGAAATAACCCCTCCATGGAAGATGTATTTTGATGGGTCCGCCCATAAAGAAGGAGCTGGTGCTGGAGTTGTGTTTGTAACATCTGATGGAGAAGTATTGCCCTATTCTTTCACTTTAATAGAGAATTGCTCAAACAATGTTGCTGAGTACCAAGCACTCATACTTGGGTTGGAAATGGCAGTCGATATTAAGCAACTACATCTCAGGGTGTATGGAGATTCAAAGTTGATAGTGAACCAGATGCTTGGATCATACGAGGTTAGGAAATCAGAGTTGCTTCCTTATCATAAGTACGCTCGCCGACTCATGAATTATCTCGGAGACGTGGAAATTGAGCATATTCCAAGGAAAGACAACAAACAAGCTGATGCTTTAGCAAAACTTGCTTCAGCAATAGCATTGCCCGAAAGTAAAGCCTGTATCCCAATATGTAAAAGTTGGGTTGTGCCCCCTATATTTGAGGATGACGGTGATAAAGAAGGTGAAAGTCATGTTATTGAGGTATTCGAAATTGAAGAAGAAGATTGGCGACAACCATTTGTCGACTACTTGAAATACGATAAGTTACCAAGTGATCTGAAGCGAAGAGTGGATATCAAACGTCGAGCCCCTCGATTCATATACTACAAGAGTGTGCTTTATAGACGATCATTTGATGGGGTCTTCTTAAGGTGTCTCAGTAATGGTGAAGCCACCCACGCAATGGAAGAAGCGCATGCCGGAATTTGTGGCGCTCATCAGTCAGGGCCAAAGTTACACTTTCGAGTGAAGAGGATGGGTTATTACTGGCCAACAATGGTGAAAGACTGTATGGATTACGCACGAAAATGTCAAGCTTGTCAGTTTCATGCCAACCTTATCCATCAACCCCCAGAACTGTTGCACCCAACCGTTGCCTCGTGGCCATTCGATGCTTGGGGTCTAGATGTGGTGGGACCACTAACGAAGTCATCAGGCGGTCATCTGTACATCCTAGCTGCAACCGATTACTTCTCTAAATGGGCGGAAGCCATACCTTTGAGAGAAGTGAAGAAAGAAAATGTTGCTGATTTTATTCGAGTCAATATCATTTTTAGATACGGGGTCCCTCGGTACATCATCACCGATAATGGAAGATCATTCAGTAACAGGCACATCGACAAACTTTGTGACAAGTTTGATTTCAAACAAAGGAAATCTTCTATGTACAACGCAGCTGCTAATGGACTCGCTGAAGCTTTCAACAAGACTTTGTGCAACCTCTTGAAGAAAGTAGTCTCCAAGTCAAAGCGAGATTGGCATGAAAAGATGAATGAAGCTCTATGGGCATATCGAACTACTTACAGAACGCCTACACAAGCTACTCCCTATTCGTTGGTGTATGGTGTTGAAGCAGTTGTTCCCCTTGAGAAGCAGATTCCATCTGTAAGGATGGCAATACAAGAAGGGCTGACGGAAGAAGAGAATGCACGTTTGCGTCTTGAGGAGTTGGAAGCGCTAGATGAGAAAAGATTGGAAGCACAACAAAGGCTCGAATGCTATCAAGCCCGTCTTTCCAGAACGTTTAACAAGAAAGTGAGGATACGTTCTTTTCAAGTTGGTGATTTGGTTCTTGCTGTAAGAAGGCCTATCGTAGTAACTCACCGTGTTGGGAATAAATTCTTGCCTAAGTGGGACGGCCCATATGTTGTTAAAGAAGTATACACAAACGGCGCCTACAAGCTGATTTCTGAAGATGGCGTGAACGTTGGTCCTATAAACGGGAAGTTTTTGAAACGCTACTACGCGTAAAGAAAACAAGAATGCTCCATAAACGCATGAGCCTAAACTGCTTGTCGCTCCAAGAACGCATGAGCCTAAACTGCTTGTTACTCCATGATGTACGGGACTAAACTACTTATTACTCCTGGTCCGCACGAGTATAAACTGTGTACGACAACCACCAAAGGTAAATACATGTGGTTAAACTGTTAACTTACTCCACTAAAGGCATTTTAAGTGGTTAAATACTTAAATCCCTACTTTGTCTACAGTAGTTAAAGAATAGTCACTTCTGGCCCGCATGAGTATAAACTGTGAACGGTCCCCCCCCCCAAAATATAAATCATATTTTGCTTGAACTACGTTATGACTTGATCCTCTTTAAAGAGGTACGTAGGCAACTTAGTATATTTCTAAGTACAGTCATAAGTTAAAGTCGGATCGATGAACACAAAAGTGACGAACATATGAAGCATGAAGAAAACAAAGAAGGAAGAAAGTGAAGGGGGCAATGCCCAAACCTTATTTTGCCTTGTATTTCTGATTTTGTACTTCAATTTTGTAGAGGGGTGTACCTTTTCCCTTGACCCAGGTTTTGTCCCTAAGGAGGGTTTTCCAAGGCAAGGTTTTAACGGCGCTCCGGCCTCTGGTTCGACATGTGAACTTATGGCTTTAGGTTTTTCTTTTAATAGAGAATCTTTATTCTCCAAAAAGGGCCAATTCATTTATCTCGATGAATATACAAAAGCAAGCATTGAAGAATATGAACATGTGAGATATAGACAAAGAAAAGAAAATTTTAATCAAAGTGCCAAAGCAAAAATGGAATAGATACATGGAGTGTGCGAAGCAAAATATCCATGAAAAACAACAGATAAAACAAGGAAAAACATAAAGGTCATAAAGCAACTAAATAAAGAGGCCTAAACCCTTAAACTCTTCTAAAGCCTCTTCTAGCTCGGTCTTCGTCTTCTTCAAGCCTTCAATTACAACATCTTCTATTGGGGGCGTATTGTTGATAGTGGAGATTTCGTCTTGAAAATTTAGGATCTCGGTATCAAAACCTTGAACTAATGTTTCTTTTTCCTCCAAAGACTGGGTCAATACTTTCTTCTCCTTCTTCAACTCCTTCAAGCGTCGCACCTTATCCTTGACTTTTTGAAGCTTTGTTTGGATAGCCTCGGCTTGAGAAAGATTTTCAGCACGTTTCTCCTCAACCTCGTGAAGGGCCTGCTTAATTTCAGTCAACCGTTGATTAAGAGCCTCCTTAGGACGTCCATCGGAAGATTTAGACCTCATCGTATCATGAGCATCGGCTGTCTCAAACAAAGATATCAAAGACGCCTCTATAGTCGGGAGTTCAGTTTGGGCATAAGTCTGTAACCTCGTGAATGCAATGAACACTTCCTCCTTCATAGAAGATAAGAAGTTAATAGGAGTTTCCATGATTCTTGTTTGAAGAGCTTTCCATGTAGAAGAAACAAAGTCTCGTTCACGATCAAAAAAGAACTTATCACATTGAAATACTGAAACTGCTTGAGTACACTGCTTCCCAACGTTGATAGGGGAAGAAGCTTTCAAAATCTTCACCGAAGACGATGCCTCTTCCTCATCTGATCCATAATTACTACCAAAGATGTCAACCATCGCCTGAAAAAGTAGACATGTGAACATAATTAGTAAAGTAGTAGTATAAAAATGGAAAGTAAGAGAAGAGTGAGTGACGAAAACCTCTTTCTTCAAGGAGTCTTTAACCGATTCCTCCAAAGGTACTAAAGCTTTGGTAACCTTTTTGGCCCGTTTCCAATGGCGATCATCGTTGTTACCTTGACTCTCTTCCGAGCACTGAGAAACACTCTTTCTCTTGTTAGTCTCAACCACTTGCGCAACTTCAGGAATCAAGGGAGGATCAGCCGGCTTTCGAGAAGTATCTTCATCATGCTCTCCACAAGGATCATGACTATCAATAACTAGCACATCTTCTTCCAAGATATCGTCATGCTTCGAGTTGATCAAGTCGTCGACATGATTTTCTAAGTAAGTACCGTGGGCTTGGGCCCACCACTTCTTGTAATCTGGCGAAGAATACGACTTAGCATTTACGGGGGGAATCGGTAAACACACTTTAGCACGAGACCCACGCAAAGTACAAGACTGCCAATAATGTGTCCCATTATCCAATGGGGTTTCACGAAGATCAAAAATCAACTCTCCCGGAACTTCTTGGTAAAAGCCAAACTGACGGCTAAATCGGTGCGGACTGTAGGGTTCAACAATAAAACGATTGCCTTGCCTCCAAGTAAGGTAATTGGATCGAATAGCGACAAAGTAACTCCAGTTAGCCCGTTGACCAGTTCCGGTATCAACATAAGAGATAACTTGCTTCCGATTTAACATATTGCATGTCCATTCGGCAGACTCTCCTCTATGAATCCGTTTACGAGCCTCCGCAGGGTTATGGTACTTAGCACCATTCTCTCCAGAATACTTTACCATTATAGGGGCACGGTGATCATGAACAGCAGGGTAGTGAGTCCTAAAATATCGGGCTAACCAAACTTACACAAAATGAACCGGAAAGGCAGATCGGGCTCGGGACGGTTCGGGGTGCAGCGAAATCCGATTCAAACCTCTGTAAATATTAGCCAAGACCGGTACAACAAGATTAACTGTCTTACCCATAACCATCAAACTAGCCATTTTGAAAGTAGCAGGACGTATCATATTCACTTCACCATTAGGAAGGGTAAATATGCAAAGCCAACAAGCTAAATGAGCAGCAAGATATGTCTCTTCTTGTTGGGCCGGTTCAATCTTGAGTGTTTTGAACAAAGTAACTTCTGCATCGGACCATGGCTTATGGACTCTAAGACTCCCAAGAGGATTATGAGTCGACTTAGGACGACAACTTCTCCTTTTCTCACTCCGTGTGGGAGGTTGACGATACTTTCCAGTTTTTCTTGACCAAAATGCAATCCATTGATCAATCGATACGCCACCCCTAGAAACGCCCCCACGAAGTATGTGGTAAGCGTGGAGTAGGTACTTGCAACTCTTTGGAAGGCATAAATCCCCAGTCTCGTCGAAAAGTTCGGGTGCGTCAGGTGTCACCTCGTCGTATAGACAACCATCTAGAGGAAGATTCGTTAGCTCATGCACGTCCCATAATGAGATGGACATCTCTCCAAAGGTAGTGAGCAACATATTTGTAGATGGACACCATGCCTCACAGAAAGCTTTGATAATTTCAGAATTAAAGTCGTAGGTGAAAAGGGAGGCAAAGACAGCATAATAAATCCTGGCGTCCCTGAGAGTATGTTCACATCGGCTCAAAACGTCTTCAGTCCACTCCCAATATCCTTTGTGATAACTGAATTCTCCAGAAAACTCTATAGCTCCTCTCCAATTGTCCTTGCCCATAACTATACGCCTCCCCAAGGTTGGTAGATGACTTACATCCTCTTCAATCTCGTTGCGATGGGAAGTGTTGTCAAGAACCCATGCCTTCGTCGATTTGTTCAAAGATATCTCATGCGACCAATTGTCCAAGTGAAGTCCAACATTCACTAAGGGCCAAGGTTGTGCAGAGTTACCAATAAGGGGCATTTCTACACGTAAATGGGTCCCTTTCTCTAAAGGTTGGCATTTGTCATTAAGGATCACCAAATGACGAGCTCCGGAAGAAGTAGCGGTATTTTTGAAGTGAACCATTTTTTTGAAAAAAACCTGGGAAGAGAAGAATAAAATTATTAGGAAATTTATCGTAAAAAGACGACAATTAATTAAATCTAGAAAACCCATTTATCCTAAATTAATTTGACAAATAAGGAGTTGGGCCTGTTTTAATTAATTTTACCCAGAGAGCCCACTATTCCTTCTCACACATTGGGCTATTTTGAATTAATTAAATAAATAAAACATGGGCCCATTTCCTTAATAAGTCAAGCCCAAATCCATCATATGTTGCCCTATTTTCTTCACTTAAAAAGGGCAGAAATCATAAACCAAATCCATCATGTGTCTCCCGTCGGCTGCCTCATCACCGGCGAACCTCTGCCGGAAACCGAGCACTACCGCCGGTGCTGGAACGTCGCCCGCCGTCACCGGAGACCGCCGCGCGTCGCCTGAAGCCCGTCGTCCACAACCGGAGACCGCCATGACGCCTGTTCGCCGCCACCGTCGCCTCCAGTGCCGCTGCGCTCTACGCTGCCGCGTTCGGTCAAACTCCAACGCCGATGCTGCACTCCAGCCGCGCACCGCCTGAAGGCCGCCGCCGCCGTGCGTCGCCTGAAGCCATCTGCCGTCGCGCGCCTCCTTCCGCCGCGTCTCCAAAGCCGCCGCCACGCTCCGCCTGAAATCCAGTCGCCACTGCAATGGCCGACACCGCGCGTCGCCTGAAGCCATCTGCCGTCGCGCGCCTCCTTCCGCCGCGTCTCCAAAGCCGCCGCCACGCTCCGCCTGAAGTCCAGTCGCCACTACAATGGCCGACACCGCGCGTCGCCTGAAGCCATCTGTCGTCGCGCGCCTCCTGCCGCCGCCCCCCCAAAGTTCAGTCGTCGCCGTGCCTCAAAGCCAACGCCGCCTGAAAGCCAGCCGTCGCGACACCTATTCACGCGCCGCCTGAAGTTTGTCGCCGACAGAAGTCCAGCCGCCGCGCCCCGAAGCTCCGTCGCCGGAAAACAAGCGGCACCGCCTCCCTCGCAGGCTCAAAACAAGTAATTTCAAAATCCCCTTCCTTTTCAATCTGTCCAAATCCGAAGAGATTAATACACCGACAACCGAAAACCCACTCTCTTTCGAATTTGGTCAATTTAATTAAGAAGGGCTATTGAAAAAATTGACTTGGGCGAAAATAAGTTGTGTATTTTTCCAGTTCATTAAAATCCACAAAATCGAAAGAGTAAAAAGACCCACGGGACACTCACATTCTCTTTCGAATTCTGTGAATATTTAAGAAATCCTTCTTCGCATGAGTGTTAATTCTTTTTTTTTTTTTAGATTCACAAGTTTCAAAGAGAGTAAAAAGACCCCTTGTCCCTTGGATCTCTCGTTTGAAAACCGTGAAATCAATAAGAATTCGTCACAGGGGTATGAAGTAATCGGATCACAGTGCATGAACATAATATATTTTTTTGGACAAAGCATATATGTAGTACAAAACAATGAAAGGAAAAGCAGAATAGTTTTAACAAATTGATACGGATACATACATACATATACGTGCCAAAAAAAAAATAAAATCAAGAGAATGTTGCAGGAAAGGTTACCTCGTGAACTCTGAGTCTCTGACAATTGCTTTCTGATAATTGTTTTGCTTCGTAACAATTGAGCTTTGATAATTACTTTGCTTCTTTGTGAATGTGATAAATTATGAAGTGATGATTGAAGAAGGCATCCTTTATATAGGCTTGAAAGGGTGAAAAGATAAGGATCAACAAGCACATATTTTGGTATATCTCAACTAAATCTCCACAATTCTTGGAAAATCATATTTCAAAGATTTGGTGATATATATTTTGTGATTTACGGATGAAAGATATTCAAATACAATTGGGCCTTCTTCTTGGACTAGACTAATTGTAAGAAGAAAAGAATTGGGCTTTGAAACACTCCATACACTCATGAACTTGTTTGTTCATTTTGGCCCAAAAGACTACACTATTTGAGCCCATGAGATTAATTTTATTAATTGTGACAATTCATAAAGTCCAATAACACAAAATTTAGGTATGGGGAAAACATTGAAATAATTTCGCAATTCATCCACTTCAAAGACAAATGTACTTGTGGATGAAATACGAGGGGGCAATTTGTAGACGAGGAAAATTCAATTACGAATTAAATTGCGACGCGTGGAAATTACGGGTTAAACATTAATTAAATTTATTATTTATTTGTTGGAATAAATTTAATTCCTAAAATAAAGATATAATTAATTAATATTTTGTTCCCTCCAAATTAATTTGGGCCTTGAAAAATCAATGAGTTAAAATGGATCTTCGAAGCCCAATAAATAAAGACGGACCTCTAAAAGTCCGATAAATAAAGACGGACCTCTAAAGTCCAATAAAACAAGACGGGCCTCTAAAGTCCCATAAATGAAGATGGGCCTCTAAAGTCCAACAAATCAAATTGAGCCCAAATAGGGTATTCTTAGCCCAAATCAAATTGAGCCCAAGTAATTCAAAATTCGAAATCCTAACTACTTGCACAAAAATCTCCAGGCCTACACCTATAAATAGAGGTCTCATTTCATTCATTTTCATGATCAAGAAATCAGAAGCATTCAAGGCTCTAAAATTCTCTGCAGAGATTTTAGAGTGTTCTTCAGCAAGAGGAGGATCTTCAAAGGCGTTCTTCGTGCAAAGCGGCGAGAAGTGGTGTTCGAGTGGAGATCAAGGTGCTAAGCCTCTTCGATTCGGCGTTTCTTCAAGGCGTTCTTGGGGAAAAGCAGCAAGAAGCAGTGTTCGAGTGGAGATCAAGGTGCTAAGCCTCTTCGATTCGACGTTTCTTCAAGGCGTTCTTGGGGAAAAGCAGCAAGAAGCAGTGTTCGAGTGGAGATCAAGGTGCTAAGCCTCTTCGATTCGACGTTTCTTCAAAGTTCTTCGTGGATCTTCAACGAAAAAGTCCCGAAAAGTCCCGAAAATCAACGTTTAATCCAAAATACGGCGTCAAGCCTTTGGATTATCGTTACAAAGCCCCAAATTCAAGAACGATCTTCAACGACGTTCATCCAAAAAGTCTCTAAATTCGGCGGTTAATCCAAAATACGGTGCTAAGCCTTCGGATTAACGTTATAAAAGCCCCAAATACAAGATCGAAAAGGATTCGGCTGCGGATCCAGCTCCGAAAGCTCAAGAAATCCAAGTGAAGTTCAAGAAGAGAGAATCAAAGGAGAAATTAGAGATTGTAACCCGCAAATACTCGGTTTTAATCCGAAAGAAATAAAATCGTTTACCTTTTTCGCGTTTTTATATTTAATTCACGAATTTGTGTTTACAGGTGTGTAATTATGGTGTGTAGTTCGATGGTTTATAATTATTGTACTCACTGTGGTTGAAAATTATTCAGACTTGCTTTTGTACTCTGTTTTCAAACTTTTTTGAATAATATTTCAATTACTGATTTTCATATTGAATTTGTATAATGATTGAGAATAGAAACTTATTTCAAAATAGTTAATTATTAGAATTTATTTCCCCGTTTATACTTATTCGGGTTTGATAATCTATTCTTAACCATACACCAGTAATTTAACCACACCAGTAATATTAATTGAAGTAAAATTAAAAAAAAAAAATGGGTTTGGGGGTTTAGGGTTAAGGAATTAAAAGAGGGAAAATAAAAGTTGGCGCTCAAAACCTTTTATCCGTTAATAACCGTTAATAACCGTTAATAAATAATGGATTCTCTAACAGCGGCATCAAAATTGATAGAGAAAAAATAAGTGAGTGACCAATTTTGATATTGACGAATAAGTAAGTGACCAATTTTGATAGTGATAAAATGTGGGTGACCAAATGTGAAAGGTGGTAAAGTTCAGTGACCAAAAGTGATATTTTCCCTTATTACAAACAAAATTTGTATATGATGTGTAAGGTCAAACACCACACGAGTATTAATACCAAGGACTGGTTGTAGACATACTTGCTACATAATTGCATGATAGTTGGGCCACAACAAATTTTGGGATTTGCTCTTTCGATTTGTTTCCATCAGTTTTTCAAAACAAGAACAATGTAATAGGAAAATAATAGCAAAAATAGATGATGTGTTGTTATATATCTCGAATGACCGATGTTATTGCCCATATTTCAATGAACTAACACTTAGTCGGTGAATCGACACTAACATACTTCGTTGTGTTGATAAATAACTTGGATCACTTAAAACCATATTATAGTAAAACTAATCAGTGAACCAACACTTAATTAGTGAATCGGCACTAATGTACTTCGTTTTGTTGGTCTTATATCAACGTAAAGTAATCTAAATCACTGTAAATCATATTAAAGTGAAATCGATTAATGAACCTACAATCAATCGGTGAACCGACACTAACGTACCTTGCGTGGTAAAGTCAGATTTAATATACTACTAATTAATTAACAGAAAATAAAAATATGTATACATATGCTAATTTTTTTTCCCTTTTAATATAACATTATGAAATCTATTTTTTTTAAAATACTCCCTCCGTCCTAGGATTACTTGCATACTTACTGTTCACTCACTTTTTAAAAAATATTATAATAAATAAAATTTTAAGATATAATTTTATAAAAAAACAAGTAAGTGAATGACCTTATATGTATATATGGACCATAAAAATAATTACATTAAATGTAATATTGTAGATATTATACGGGTGAAGTTTCTAAAGGTCCTAAAAAGTAGGTGTGCAAGTAATTCTGGAACGGACGGAGGGAGTAGTATATACAATTATGCAAACAAAAAGTAAGAAAAGAAAATTATAGGCATAAAATTGAGATTTTTTCATTTAAAAACAAGTGAAAAATTGGCCTCATATTTTCTCTCTATAATCAAATCATATTAAGTGAAATTAAAAAAAATCTAAGAACAAGCGGTGAAAGGTGTCTATTATATTTCCAAATGAAAACAAAATAAATATTTGGCTCCACTTTTCCCCCATTGTTGAGATTCAAAAAAACCTTCCATATTCTCAAATCGATAACCCTTCCTTCACAGAGAAAGGCCCAGAGCAAAAATTAGTATCAGAGTGAAAACCCTTCCTTCACATAGGAGTTACCTACCTCTGATCGATTGATTTCATAATTCCACGACTAAATCTCAGCCGTATAGAAACGCCCCACCCTTCCTTCTCAGGGAAACATCTCCACCCTCTGCCGGTCCCTGTTGCAAAGCCCTCCCAAAGAATCATCAATTCTTAATTTTAAGACTAAATCGCAGCCGCAGATACGCTACGACCTATGTTGTTGAAAAGTTACACTGATCTCTTCTGTGAACCAATTCTCAGGTAACTCCTCTTTCTCTCTATGTTCATCTCAATTATACAGAACTCTGTCAACTCTTGATTATATGTATGTTTTGAGAATGCTAATTTTGATACGTATTGCTGAATTCTAGAAGAGATTAATGGCGTCGTTCTGAATCTTTTGTTTCGTTTTGAACTTGCTTGATTCCTTGCATGATAGAAACCATTGATCCAATATCCCAGAAACAACCTAGTTATAATTTTGTATGTTTGCTTCGTGTATGTAGTCCATCTTATACTCCATTTTCTATTGTATGGAAAAATGGGTGCATATGTTGCAGCATAGAAACATAGATATGGATTTGTTATTAGTTTTAGGGGAACTAATTTTTTTTGTGCTTTCTCTTCTAAGATTTAAGTTGTGAACTATATTGTGTTAAATAGTTATGATGTTGGTGTGTAGAAAACAAATAATTTTCCATCTACACATTAACTGATTTATGATAATTTTTGCTAATAGGCTTAGCCTCTCTGGCATATAAATTGAACCATTGCAGTAAATAATGATTTCCCTTATCAGAATTTTGTCTGTGTAGGACTAAAACATGTGCAGTAAATAATGGTTTTCCCATTAACTGGTGTACGTCCACCATGCAACAAATTAAACATGTTCTAGATTTAATCTTTAATTTCACTCTTATAACTATTAACCTGCAACTTGAATAATTCATATAGGCTCATGAGTTTCACAAATATGGCAAAGTGAGAACTACAAAAAGGCAGAGTTGTTTATCCTCTTTCTAAAGTGCATACTAATTTTGATACAATTTGTACTCTGCCTATTAAGCATAGATCTGAATTGTAAATGTGGAGAGCTACTATAATAGTGATCACCTTAAATGAAAAGTCTAAACATCACATCATTAATTACTGTTGTGGTCGCTTAAGGTGGATACGGGATAACTAACTATTTATTAGAGTAAAAACTATGTAAGCATTCACTTCGTCTCTTACTTAGTAGGCTTTATGTGTAAAGGGATTTATTAGATCGCTTAAATGAATTTAAGCAACATACACTACTTATATTAAAACCCAAGCTTTGAAAAATGGATACGGGATAGCTAGCTATTTAATAGGGTCCTTTGAAAATCGTATTATTTTTAATTTGCAGTGAGAAGCAGAATGTAGAAGGCAAATAAATGAAAAAATTATCATAGGATGAAAGACAATTTTGTGTCTATTAATTTATTACTAATTCTCTCTTTTTAAGGTAATTTGGGTCTGTTAGTGCTTAATTAACTCCCTGCATTTTAAAGATGATGCATACTTCTATAGTTTAATTTACTTAAACCCTATCCGTTGTAATTTACTACTACTAAGAATCTCTTCAGTTGGTTCATGAGATAAATGTTATTTGAGTCTATACTGCTTTATTTACTCTTTTCAACTCCATTTGGAAAAGCAAAATTGGCTGCCAACGTATATGCTTGCCCACCTTAAGTGCAACCTTTTTTATGTACAATTTATCAATGAAGAGGAATTAAGTTAAAGGGTAAGGAGGAATGAATCATAGGAACTGAAGTGGGTGTTTATCCGGGCTTATGTCTTATATAATTATATCCAATTGGTTTTTGCTGATGTTTATTAGAACGAGCTTACATGCTCTCTCATTAATGAAATGTTGCAATCGTATATGTTCCTTCTGAAAAATGGAAGAATGTGAAAAATTATACATGGTCTTACTAAAGTGTGACCAACACTTTGCTCCTTATGCTGTTGTATTGCTAAAGTAACTGGGACAAAATAATAATTCTCTACTGTTGGGAATAAAATGAGATATGTTTTGATCTAATACCAAAACCCCCTGAGACATGCCTAAGTCAAGATAAACATGTTCTAGAAATATTAGAACATATAGAATATAGGCTAGATGAGAAGCTGAAGTGTTAGGCAGCTCTTAGACAATTAGATGCACAATTTGAGGGGGAACCTATGCTTTGAAGATGATCAAGATCAAGTCCCCTCAAGGCTCAAAATTCTGGAACAATCACTTAAGAACAAGGACACTCTATGGAAAACCAAAAGCTCTGATCAGGAGAGTTGTCCAAAGAAGCTGTCCATATGCAAGAACAAGGTTACCTAGCTCAAAAGGACAAGACTACTCAAAGGTTTTGATCAGGAGAGTTGTCCAAGAGAAGCAAACTCTATGAGTAAAATACCCTGATGATAAAAGACCAAAACTGCTGATCAGGAGAGTTGTCCAGAAGAGTTGTCTCAACAAGATTAAATCTGAACAGATACTCTAAAGGTTGAAGGTCAACTATGCTAAAATATTAAGGACAACCATACCCTAAAGAAATGGAATATGCCAAGATCATCTTGGAGTAAAATAAAGGGAAAGAGCCAAGTCATCTGAAGAAGAGCAAGCCAACCTTGCTGAAAAGCAAAACAACTGATAGTGATAAGGAGAGTTGTCCAGATGATAAGGAATGTTGTCCTATCATTGGATCAACCTTCAGAAGCCATGTCCAAGTCCTAACAAGAAGTCAAACATTGGGAAAAGTGCTGCAGAATGAAGACAAAGTCTTACAAGCCGTTTATTACCCAAATGAGGACATGTCACTATCAAAGAATCTGTCTTCCAGTTTGAAGAACTCAAGGAAGACATTTATAGCAATTTGGGGCTGCCTCTCCAACGGGCAAATCCTCCATTTTGTCTATAAATACAGAAGTGTGAAGACCATTTGAAAGCACCTCAACACAATCCAAAAGCACCTCAACCTTGACAAGAATATCCAACTATCCTACAAGTTGACAAGTGCTCTCAAGCTTTCAAAGAGACTATCTTAGTCTTTATACACTTCTTCTAAGCTGAACCCAATTGTATATTCATACACAAGCTTAGAGAGATATCCTATCCTTATACCTTGATCCTCATTGTAAAGGATATCTCATTAGTTGGAACCTTACTTCAACCCTTACATCTTTCAAGAGTGAAAGTGAGAAGGTTGTAGTAGAAGAAGTGGTAGGAGCTGACTGTTGAGAGAAGAACAGTTCAGTTCTGAGTTGAGAAGAGGGTACTAGGACTCTAGACATCCTAGGGATCAATTCACCAAGGAGTGGTGCTCTTGATCAAGTGCACCTTGGCACTATAAAACAAGTTAATTCCAAGAGTGAAGGAATTATCCTGTTAAATCAGGGAAAGTGGATGTAGGAGCTTGAGTCTCTGAACCACTATAACTTCTTGTGTTGATTTACATTCCAAGAACTTTCATACATTCAACACTGCACACAAAACTGATCTTTCAAGGATAAACATTCAAAGACTGTGCAAAAACCTATTTGGACAAGTTCCCTGAAAACTGGAATGTGTTGCATTGACTAAGTGATTTCAGAAATTAAAGGAGTCTAAACATAAAGGGCCAACCACTATTCCGCACATATAACTCCCCTAGATAGTTATTCAACTAAGTACTCAATAGTACCTAGTAGTTTGATTATCTTAGAAGAGTTAATCTTCTTCAGCAGAGTTGTCCAAGACAACCTTGCTGAACTCTGGTTTGATCAAAGTTAGCAAAAGAATTGCATACAAGTGTATCCCCCCCCCATACACTTGTTATATACTCCTTTCAGGACCAACAAGTGGTATCAGAGCAGGGGTTCAAAGACCACTGCTTCTGAAAATCCATCTTGATTTTCAAAACTCTCATATTTGTGTGGTCACTGAACTGATCTTTATTTGAAATCTATTACTTGTTGACTAACTGATTATTCTTGAGAAATGGCCAACAACAATGCTGTTCCTCCACCTGCTGTTCAAGGATTAGACAACATGGTCACAAATCCAGTCAACCACATTTCTCATCACAAACTGCCTATGTTTTTGTTGGTCCTGAAAGGAGTAGATAACAAGTGTATGGGGGGGGGGGAATACACTTGTATGCAAATTCTTTTCAACTAGATCAAACCAGAACTCAGCAAGGTTGTCTTGGACAACTCTGCTGAAGATGATTAACTCTTCTAAGATAATCAATCCACTAAGTACTATTGAGTACTTAGTTGAATAACTATCTAGGGGAGTTATATGTGCGGAATAGTGGTTGGCCCTTTAAGTTTAGACTCCTTTAATTTCTAAAATCACTTAGTCAATGTAAAACAGTCCAGTTAAGCTTCAGGGAAGTTGTCCAAAACAGTTTTGCACAGTCTTTGAATGTGTATCTTTGAAAGATCAGTTTTGTGTGCAGTGTTGAGTGAATGTAAGTACTTGTAAGGTAAATCAACACAAGAGTTTATAGTGGTTCAGAGACTCAAGCTCCTACATCCACTTTCCCTGATTTAACAGGATAATTCCTTCACTCTTGGAATTAACTTGTTTTATAGTGCCAAGGTGCACTTGATCAAGAACACCACTCCTTGGTGAATTGATCCCTAGGATGTCTAGAGTCCTAGTACCCTCTTCTCAACTCAGAACTGAACTGTTCTTCTCTCAACAGTCAGTTCCTACCACTTCTACTACTACAACCTTCTCACTTTCACTCTTGAAAGATATGAGGATTGAAGTAAGGTTCCAACTAATGAGATATCCTTTACAATGAAGATCAGTGTCTAAGGATAGGATATCTCTCTAAGCTTGTGTATGGATATACAATTTGGTTCAGCTTAGAAGAAGTGTTTGAAGACTAAGATAGTCTTTGAAAGCTTTGAAAGCACTCTAGCTTGTAAGAACTTTGAGCTTAGTTGGATTGTGTTGAGGTGCTTGTTGAGGTGCTTTCAAATGGTCTTCACACTTCTGTATTTATAGACAAAATGGAGGATTTGCCCGTTGGAGAGGCAGCCCCAAATTGCTATAAATGTCTTCCTTGAGTTCTTCAAACTGGAAGACAGATTCTTGATAGTGACATGTCCTCATTTGGGTAATAAACGGCTGTAACAGTTTTGTCTTCATTCTGCAGCACTTTTCCCAATGTTTGACTTCTTGTTAGGACTTGGACATGGCTTCTGAAGGTTGATCCAATGATAGGACAACATTCCTTATCATCTGGACAACTCTCCTTATCACTATCAGCAGTTTTGCTTTTCAGCATGGTTGGCTTGCTCTTCTTCAGATGACTTGGCTCTTTCCCTTTATTCCTCTTGTGTATGGTCTTAGCTCATTCCTTTGAGGACCTTTAGGGACTGGTTGTCTCAATCTCTTCAGCATAGTTGATCTTAGGCTTTCAGAGCACTTGATCTTGGTCAAATTAGCTGAGATAACTCCTCTGGACAACTCTCCTGATCAGCATGATTGATCTTTTTGCATCAGAGCACTTTATACTTTAGAGTTGGCTTATCTGGACAACTCTCCTGACCAAAACCTTTGAGTAGTCTTGTCCTTTTGAGCTAGGTAGGTTTGTTCTTGCATATGGCTAGCTTCTTTGGACAACTCTCCTGATCAGAGCTTTAAGAATATTTTCTCTGGACAACTCTCCTGATAAGAGCATCTTAGATTTCATAGAGTGTCCTTACTCTTTGTTCCAGAATTTGAGCCTTGGGGAGACTTGATCTTGATCATCTTCAAAGCATAGGTTCCCCCTCAAATTGTGCATCTAATTGTCTAAGAGCTGCCTAACATTTCAGCTTCTCATCTAGCCTATAATCTATATATTCTAACATTCTTAGAACATATTTTCATTGACTTAGGCATGTCTCAGGGGGGTTTTTGGTATTCAATCAAAACATAGCTCATTTTATTCCCAACAATTTCCCCCTTTTTGATGATGCCAAAACCTATACAACTTAAGCAAAAGTGACTTGTCTACACCTATTACATGTATCTTCAGAAGACATGACTGAGGTCAATATTCCTGAAAAATAATGTGTTAGTGTATTCACTGTTTTTGTTGCAAGTAGGTTTTAAGATAGGCATAGAGAGATTTGTGTTTAATGATTCAAAATAAGTTCAACTATCATTCATTCAAAAATCATTACAGGCATGTTGATAGTTGAAATTAACATATCAGAGCATGAATCAATAACACTTAAGTATATCAGAGCACTTCATTACAATAATTCAAAATGATATTTTCAGCATCAGAGCACAGAACTTGTATCAGAGCATTCTTAAACAGATCAGAGCAACCAGATTAACACATCAGCAAACTTGACCATATTTCAGCATAGTTGATCATTCAAGTAAGGTCAGAAGACTTAGCCATTTCAAAGATCATCCTCAGGAGGTGGCAGCATTCCATATTGTGCCCACACTCTTCTTTTCAGTGCCATGGCTTCTTGGTTGGTTCCCTTAGGTCCAAGAACCATCTTGTTCAGCTTAAGGATCTCAGTGAATTCCCTCAGAATTCTTGCTTGGTCAATCCATCCTTCAAGCTTTGGAGGCATGTATATGATTGGCTTGGGAGCTGTGAGTTCAAATCTTGCAATGTCAGCAGCTGCAAGTAGTTGTTGATACAACTCTCTGTAGTACTCTAGCATGAACTCAGTGAAGGCAGAGTTTGCATCTCCTCCATTCCATCTGTCAATGACATAAAAGTCATAGACAAACTCCCTTTTGGCTTCTTCCCATGTGTCATTCAGTTGAATTGGCACCCATTTATCCAAGTGTGGATATTTGGTGTCCATTGGGATTAGAAGCTGAGGCTTCATCTTGCTGTAAGTTGCTCTTCTCCTTCTTGGTTTCTGAAAGTTTGCTCTCCTTTCATCTCTTGCTCTGTTGGCTTCTTCCATCAGATCAATTTTCTCATGGGCCCTCATCATGGCCAGTTTCTGTTGTGTTTCAGGGTCTTTGCCATACCCTTCATGAAACAGCTTTGATGGATCATGGGCTAGAACAGTTGTCTTCTTCTTAGGTTCAGATCCAAATCCTTCAGCAAATAACTCTTCAGTCTCTTCAGTTGATTTGGCACCTTCAGCAGTTTTTCCAGATTCAGAAGACTTGTCCTCTTCAGCAGTTTTGGCTTTCTTTGATGTAGGCTCATCCTCATCAATTCTGAATTCAGGTGGAAGATCAAGGCTGCTAGGAAAGTCAGTGAATTTCTCAATTTGTCTCTTCTTTCCTTGGGCCTTCTTGATTTTTCCTCTGGTTTGGACACCTTCAGCATCTTTGTCCAAACCTGACACTTCACCACCTAGTCTTTGCTGTTTCCTTGCCCTTTCTTCTTGAGCTGAGGCCATTGAGTTCTTCAATGCCAATGCTAACTGCTCCTCTTCATCCAAATCTTCCAAGTTCAGCATTTCTGGCTCTTTTCCCTTTCCTTCAGGGACTTTGTCTTTCCCTTTCACTGGACTCCCAATCACCAAGGCACCTTTTGCTCTAGCTCTTTCCCTTTCCCCCTTTTTGGCAGCATCAAAGCACTGGGGCTTGAGGTCACTCATTGTTGAGGCCATCAGGGATTGGGCCTGGTTTAGGGACTTCATCTCTTCCAACAAATATACATTCTCATCATGTATATTCTGCATTCTATCACTGCTCAAGCTAAGGAAAGCTAGAACAGGCTTCATCTTTTGTTGGACAACCTCTTCCATGGCTGTTTTCAGAGATGCATCCAGTTGGGTTTTTAAGAGCTCAGTGAGGTTGGCCACTGCACCTTCAGCAATGTTGGCCAACACTTCTTGAGAAAATTTTTCTGAGGCTGCTTTGACCATAGATAGCCTTTGCTCTTCAGCTCTTCTCTTTTGTAGTGCTGTCTTCTTTCCAAGAGCTTGCTTGACAGTGAGCCTGAGAGCTTTGACATTCGCATTGTGATTATCTCTCAGCAGCTTCTGTTCTTTCTTGACCTCCTCTGAGATGGCTTCCATGGTAGATTTGGCATTTTGAACTTCAGTGGAGATGGTTTGAAGACCAGATTCCACACCACTGATTCTTGCCTCAAGGGTTGGTAGCACAACATCTTCAGAGCCAGTGAGCCTCATTTCTACAGATGCTAGAGTCCTTCCTTGCTCATTCAATGCTCCTGAAGTTTCAGCATGAGCAGATTGGACTTGATGAGCCAAGGAGTCCAACTTCTCTGATTGCATGCCAAGTAAGGCTTGAGCTGAGCCTGTATCAACTTGGATAGGTGCATCTGTGAGGAACTCATCTGCAAAAATTTGGTCAAGAGAAAGACCTGCAACATCAGATAAATCAAACAAGTTAGGAAATAAGCACTCATCACCCTCAATTTCTTTTACATAAGACTCTGATACATCAGCAGTCTTCTTCTCATTTTCAACTTGTTCTTTTCTCCCTTCTGTAATAATGATCTCACTTAAGGAATCAGGCCTCCTTTCATCAAGGGATTCCTGAAGTTCAGATTTGACTTCAAGAATAACCTGTCCTTCCTCACTTATTCCACCCTCATTTGGTGGTACACTCACTATCTTAGTGATGACTACCTCTCTTTCATCCATAACTCCCTCTGATTTTTCAACTATGCTCTCCTTTTCAACTCCTTCTCCTAAACCTGCAGCATCTCCACCTTCAACAAGGTTCAAAGATGGCAGTTGTGGGGAGATCACAGTGCTTATATCAGCAGCCACTGAGTCATCCTGAATGATTAAGGGCTGATCAATGTCCAACTCTTCTGACACTGAATAGGCCTTAATCAAACTAGCCTCTAATACAGGAACCTCAACATCTTTAGGCTGTGCCTTGGGTTCAGAGGAACCTTCATTGGCAGATGTATCTTTGGTTGTGTTACCACCCTTGGTCAACACCTCTGAAGTTACAGAGCCTTTCCTATGATAGGTTTTGGGAGGATTGGAAAGTCTATCTGCTACAGAAGACTTGGGTTGAAAGGGTTCAGGGAGGTTGGCTTGAAGGGTTTCAGAATTGTTGGGATTTGAAGGGTTTGAGGGATCATCAGGGGAATCATCATCATTAGAGCCACTGTCAGGGTGTTTGATTCCCTTGGCTTTTCTTTCTTTCTCCTCTTCAATCTTATCAGCTACCAACTTTGCAAAAATCTCCTCATCTATGAGGAATCTTGTCTTTGAAACTCCAGCAAAGTGTAGCAATCTGTTCTCCTCTATCTGCCACCAGTTTGCACCCTTATCTTGGATGACTTGTGATATCTCCATCAAGGATTTGTCTTTCACATCAACAAGCATCCTTAAATCTTGAAAGGCTTTCTGAATTCTTGGAAATTCAGCAAGTTGTGGATACAAACTGTCCACAGTAGCCTTGGCTCCTCCTCTGAGCATACTTTCATAGGTATACTCCTCCTCATCTCCACTTGAATGGGGACTTTGGGTTATAGGGGAGTTGGCTCTGGGTTCTCCTATCAAAGCTTCAGGCAGATTAAGTTCAGGGATGTTGGCTTCAGAAGGGTTGGGTGCAGTAGAAGGATCTTCAGTTGCTTTTGAGAGCAATGGGTCTGAAGGGGCTTTACTCAAGGGGGTTGGCTCATTGAGTGCATGCTCTAAGAGTTTTGAATAATTCAGCATGGATGAGTCAAGGGGAGACAGGAGTCTTGTCTCATCTACTGCTAAGTCAGCAAGCACATCTATGCCACTTCTTTGCACATTTCCTTCAGGAGAATATCTCTTAGTGAGATTTACAGGGGTAATGGGTTGGTTGGAAGGGGTGACATGGGTTTCAGGGGAGTTGGGCTCAAGATACTGAATTTCAGGGAGGTTGGCCTCCATGGGTTGACCTTCAGGGACTTTGGATTCTGGAGTTCCAGAACCAGATGAATTGGTCCTTGACATGGATTTGGCCCTGCTTTCAGCTCTGCTCTCCCTTAGAGCCAATTGAAGAGACCTCTCTTCTTGCAGCTCCAACACCTTTTCAGTAGGTTTGGCCCTTCTCTTGCTGGCCCTGCTACTTCCACTTCCTTCCTTCTCAGGGACAACTTCCCTGATTCTCTTATCACCCTTAGCCTTTTGTCTAGTCTCATTGTACTTTTGCCTGAGTTCTTCTGAATGATCAGATGGCACTTGTACACCTTCTCTAGCAACTTCTTCAATCTCAGCTGAAGCATCTGAATTCTCTTCTGAGATTCTCTGAGACATTTTCCTTGTCTTGACAGCCCTGGCCTTTGTTCTCTTTTTCATCTTAGGCTTCTCTTCCTCCTGTTCTTCAGCAGGCTTGGCCAATAGCATCCTTCTTTTCTCAGTTTTCTTACTGAGCTTTCTGAACAGGATCTTTTGGGCTGGGAGGGGCTTTGCAAAGGTCTGCATCTGGGAATAGTGGGAAAACCTCTCAATCAACAAGCTTGCCCTGGTGCAATACTTGATTTTCCCTTCTAGCACCACCTTATTGTGGGCTTTCACCTTAAATTTAGCCTTCTCCTTCATCATCTCAGACATGATGAAGGTCCTCCAATCAAACTTGATGCCCTTATCACTGGCATCAATAATGGCAGCCATGATTCTGATCCTTGGCTGGCTGACCTGCTCTAGGCTTCCAGTGTTGCTTAGGAGGCTCTTTGCAACTACCTCAAAAAGATTTAGAAACTCTGGCTTGAGAGTTTTCTTGTTTTGAGTTGAGGAGAGAGTGCCTGGATCTAATAACCACTCTTGGGCTATTTCCTCTTCATGTCCAGTGCCATATACTTCTGGATTCCTACCCTCATGAGGCAATCCAAAGGCTCCTTCCAGATCCTCTGAGGAGAATCTAACTCTATGGAATCTCTCCTCTTCCTCTCCTTCAGCTGTGTAGGATAGCCTGGTTGATACTTCACCATCTTCAGGCTTGCCTCTCCACTTGAGGAAGGCAAAGAATTCTGCCATATAGCTTTCCAGGCAAGAGCTTGGTCTTTCTTCCAAGAACTTTTGGAGACCAGCCCTTCTCAACCATCTCAGGGTTGGAGTAACCTCAGGATCTTCACTTTCAAAAGAGATAATTGGCTCGAAGTGAAGATTGTTCTTGTTGCTTAGATAGCCAAAATCTAGGTCTAGATCTTTGTTGGAGAAGTCTACAAGCATCTCAGGTCTAACCTTGGGGGCCATTGAAAATTGCAGAAAAAGGTTTGATGAAGAATGAGAGAGTTTGAAGAACTTTTGAGTTAGGGTTTCGAATACTTGGGGAAGAAGTGTATGTGGGTATCTTAAGACTTGTGAATATTCTAAAAAGAATGTTTGTCAATGAGTTGGTAAGGTCTTGATACAATTCAAAGGTGAGCAAAAATGGAAATCCAAAATGGACGGCTAGGATTGATTTCAGGGGAGTTGTCCATTTTTGATCCAATGGTCAAAAACCAATGTAACAGTGAAATAACTGTTTTATTCAAAACGTGGGTGGTTTTAAATGTTTGTTTAAGGCTGGGGATTTTTCGAGATAGATCATGTCCCAAAAAGTTTAATGCAAACAAGAGTTAAATCTTGGCATTTAATGCATGGAAAGTGACCTTTTGGGTGGGAGACAAATTAAATCCCAAAAAGGTGAAAACTGTATTTCAATGGGACAGATTTCGAAATAGGTTTTGATCACCAAAAATAGGTGCTTATCATACCAAGATTTGGTTTGATAGCTAGGACAACTTATCTGACCCTACATGGACAAGTGTCCTGAAGAACTGTGGACAAGTGTCCTGAAGAGGTAAGGTCATGTTTCTGAATTTCAGTAGACTTGACCAAGTCTGCTGAAGCTTGAGTTTGTTTCCCCCTTAATCAATGAGCTTCTTTGGACTTATTTGTCCAACTTCCCTGGATCAAGTAATCCCAACTCTGCTGATAGCTCCAGAAATCTTGCCTCTGCAAGTGGCTTGGTTAATATATCAGCTTTTTGATGGTCTGTGTGAATTTTCATTAGCTTGATATCCTTCTTCTCCACATGATCTCTAATGAAGTGGTGCTTGATGTCCACATGCTTGCATCTTGTGTGTAAGACAGGATTTTGTGATATAGCAATGGCACTATTGTTATCACAGAAAATTGGCACTTCAGTAGAGTTGACTTTGTAGTCTCTGAGTTGTTGACTTAGCCAAAGAATTTGAGCACAACAACTTCCAGCAGCAACATATTCAGCTTCAGTGGTGGAAGTGGCCACTGTGTTCTGCTTCTTGGAGAACCATGAAATAAGCTTGTTGCCCAAGAATTGACAAGTCCCTGAAGTGGACTTTCTGTCAATCCTACATCCTCCATAATCAGCATCTGAGTAGCCAGTTAGCTCAATATTGTCATCAGCAGGGTACCAAAGGCCTAGATTCTCAGTGCCTTTGAGATACCTCAAAATCCTTTTTGCAGCCTCAAGGTGGCTTTTCTTGGGATTTGCTTGAAATCTTGCACAAACACCTACTGCAAAGGTGATATCAGGTCTGCTGGCAGTGAGATAGATGAGTGAACCAATTATTCCTCTATACTCAGTAGAGTTGGTTGGAATACCACTCTCATCAGGATCCATCTTCCAATTTGTGTTCATAGGGATCCTTACTGGCTTGCTGGTTGTACACCCAAACTTTTTGATCATTTCTCTTGTGTACTTAGCTTGGTTGATGAAGATTCCTTCTTTAGATTGCTTGACTTGTAGACCCAAAAAGAAGTTCATCAACCCCATCATGGACATCTCAAACTTGCTTTGCATGAGCTTGGAGAATTTCTCACATAGCTTCTCATTAGGGGATCCAAAAATTATGTCATCCACATAAATTTGGACAAGCAAGATGTCCTCTCCTTCAGAGATTCTGAAGAGAGTTCTGTCCACAGTTCCCTTGGTGAATCCATGATCCAAGAGGAATTGTGACAGTGTATCATACCAAGCCCTAGGGGCTTGTTTGAGTCCATATAGAGCTTTCTTGAGTCTGTAAACTTGGTTTCCAATTTCAAACCCTGGTGGTTGCTCCACATAGACTTCTTCTTTCAAGACTCCATTCAGAAAGGCACTCTTGACATCCATTTGGTATACTTTGAACCTCTTGTGGGCTGCATAGGCTAGAAAGAGCCTTATTGCTTCTAGCCTTGCCACAGGTGCAAATGTCTCATCATAGTCAATGCCTTCATGTTGGCAATACCCTTTTGCCACTAGTCTTGCTTTGTTTCTGACAATCACATCATTTTCATTTTTCTTGTTCTTGAACACCCACTTTGTTCCAATAACATTTTGATGTGAGGGTCTGTCCACCAGCTCCCATACTTCATTTCTGGTGAATTGGTTCAGTTCTTCCTGCATGGCTGTGATCCAATTGGCATCTTGAAGTGCTTCCTCAATATCTTTTGGTTCCTGTTCTGACAAGAAACAACAGAACATAGCACTTTCACCATGAAACTTTCTGGTTCTGACTCCTATACTTGGATCACCAAGTATCAGGTCAGTAGGATGGTCAGATAACCAGGTCCTTCTTTTCCTGATCTCTTCAGTAGAGTTGTCCTCTACTGAAGGTGAGTCATTTTGATCATAGAATTCAGGATAATTTAATGCAGGATCTAATTCAGGATCATAATCAGGGGTGTTGTCCTCAATGTCAGGGACATTGGCATTTTCAACATTTTGAGTTCCCCCTTGATTATTTGATCCATTAACTACCTCAGCAGGAACTGCTTCTTCATTGGTAGTTGTTACCTGGATGTGAACTGGGATTGGATCATTCAGTTCATCATTTCCATCAGTGGGATTTGTCTCAGGAAGGTTGCCTTCAGGATGGTTGTCCAATGGTGTATGTTCAGGTAGGTTGATTGGGACAATTTCTATGAGTTCAGTGTCTTTGTCTTTTAGGCTTAATCTGGTTGTCCTCTGTGTGATTTCTTCAGGTTCCAACTGATCATTCCTGATCTCAAAGATAGATTCATCAAACACAACATGAGGTGTTTCTTCCACTATAAGGGATTTCTTGTTGTAGACTCTGAAAGCTCTACTGATTTGAGAGTATCCAAGAAATACTCCCTCATCAGCTTTGCTGTCAAAAGCTTTCAACTGTTCTTTCCCATTATTGTGAATGAAACATTTACAACCAAATATATGAAAGTATGACACTTTAGGCATTCTTCCTTTCCAGAGTTCATAGGGGGTTTTGCCTTGCCCCTTAGTGATCAAACATCTATTTTGAGTATGGCATGCAGTGTTTATAGCTTCAGCCCAAAACCTCTTAGGTAGATTTGAATCAGCAATTAGAGTTCTAGCAGCTTCTTTTAAGGTTCTATTCCTTCTTTCTGCAACTCCATTTTGTTGGGGAGTTCTAGCTGCTGAGGTTTCATGAGCTATTCCATTTGATGTGCAGTACTCATTGATGTATGAATTAATGAACTCAGTGCCTTTATCAGATCTTATCTTGATAATGCTAAGGCTTTTCTCATTTGACAACCTCTTTAGAAGTTCAGGTAGTTTGACTTGTGTTTCCTTCTTATTAAGGAGAAATACTACCCATGTGAACCTAGAGAAGTCATCTACTACCACCAATGTGTATTTTCTACCATTTATGCTTGAAGGGGTAATTGGTCCAAACAGATCCATATGTAGAAGTTCAAGTACCCTTTTAGTGGAAATGACTGGTTTTCCTTTGAATGAGGCTTTAATCTGTTTTCCTTCTTGACATGGTTTACACACATGTTCCTTAATGAAAACCTTATTAGGTAGTCCTTTAACTAATGCATTTCTAGCAAGTTTATTCATAGATTTGAAGTTCAGGTGGTTTAGCCTCTTGTGCCATAGCCAACTTTGTTCACTAGAACTTTTAGCAATGAAACATGCAGCATCAGTAGACTTGTCCCAGTCTGCAAAATACACATTTCCCTTCCTAGTTCCAGTCAATAGGGTTTGTTGAGTTTTATCTTTAATTAGACACTTTCCACTTGAGAACTCAACATTAAAATCTTTATCACAGAATTGACTGATACTCAGGAGATTATATTTGAGACCAGCTACATAAGATACATTGGTTACTTTGATGTTACCAATCATCAAAGTACCATAACCTTTTGTTGTTGCTTGTGAGCTGTCTCCAAAGGTGACATTTGGGCCTTCTTTTTCAATAAAATCAGAGAGGAGTTCCTTGTTTCCAGTCATGTGCCTTGAGCATCCACTGTCAAGGTACCATGCTGTCTTTTTGTTCATGCTCCTCTTCTTGTGGCCCATTGGTACCTGCAATTAGATAGGTTTAGGTACCCTTTGAGTTTTGGGTCCTGAGAGGTTAGCTGTACCTTTGGGAACCCAAACTTGCCTAATAACCCTGATTGATTCAAGGTGGCTAAGTTGATTTCCTAGTGCATCAATATACACTGTCTTTCCCTTAAATGCCTTTGGGAAAGTATGTGTGAATGTGTTAACTCTGTAAGTTTCAGAGGAGTTGACCACTCTTCTGAACTTATGAGTTCTTTGTGCAGCTTGATGAAATCTTTGAGGAAAGGCCTTTTTATGACCATTACCCTTTGGCATGAAGGGTTTTGGTTGTCTCATTTTATTCTGCCTTAAAGGATGGTTTTCTTTAGGTCTATTCAGCTGAGGCTTTCTCAGATGAGTTGGCCTAGGCTGATTATACCTTGGATAATTCCTCTGAACATTGTTCAGGAGAGTTGCCCTTCCATTGGGTCTACTCTGCTGACCAATATTCCTCTTGTGCTCAGGAGCTTTGGCCATTTCCTTAGGTTTTGGCCTATTCTCCTGAATCACTTGAGTAGGCATTTCATTCAATTTGCCCTTTCCTTTGTTCAGTGGCTGAATTACTTCATTTTCAGCTTGTTGTGCCACTGACTTAACAAAGATTCTCTTAGTGTTACTTGTAGATGCAACACTAAGACAAGGTGAAGATTCAAATGGATCAAAACCTAATCCACTTCTTTGAGCCATAGGTCTTTGATAACTTTGAATTTCCTCTATTGCTCTAGAGGATTTGTTCAAAGCAGACATCTTTAATTTCAGGCTCTCTTCACTTGATTTAAGAATATCATACTCATGTGAGAGATTTTCAAATTTGGCATTTAGAATTTTAAGTTCAAATTCTTTTCTTTTCTGAGAGAGAAGTTGATCATCAATCTCCTTTTGTTGGTCAACTATCCTGAGATTTGCTTCCTCAAGCTTTCTCAAGACTTGTTGATACAACTCAGTAGACTTGACATCAACAGCTACCTCAGAGTTCTTGGTGAGTTCAGTAGCTAGTCTTTCATTTTCTCTCACACAATTGTCATGAAATTCTTGTAATCTAGTGAAATCTTCCATCAACTTTCCCAAGGAAAGTTTCAGGTTAACCTCACTAGTGTTTTGTGAGATAAATGATGGTGAACTAGAAGTAGAGGATACCTCATCATCCTCAAGAGCCATGTTGCAGACATCATCATCATCATCACTGTTGGAGAACAATCCATCAGAAGAGTTGAAACTTTCAGCACTATCAGATTCTTCACCAGCCATCATGGCTTTTCTATTGGTGAATTTTCTGTCTCTTTTTGTTTGTCTTTATCTTCTTTCTTTAGAGCTTAGTTCAGGGCAGTCATATTGGAAGTGCCCTTTCTTTTTGCAGTTGTAACACAGATCTTCATCATCATCCTTCTTGGATTCATCTCTTCTCTTAGATGATGAGGGTTCAGCTCTACTGGATCTTCTCCTATCAGAGGACTTGTCCTCTGATCTTCTCTCTTCAGGCTTTTTGTCCTCAGCCTGATCTTCAGGGGAATTGTATCTTCTCCTGAATTTGTTATCTTGGTAGAATTTCTTGTATCTACCAAACCTTGTGTTGAGCTTGTCAAACCTTCTAGCCATCAAGGCTAGTTCTTCCTTCATTTCAGTCTTAGAGACTGACTTTGATGATCTGGGAGTGGGCTGCATTTCTGGTTCAGCAACTTTGGCTTTGAATGCCACTCCCTTAGTAGGATTTGAAGGTTCCTCAACAGGTTTTCTTCTATTGAGGTCAAACTCATAGGCTTTAAGTTCTGAGAATATTTGTTGCATGGGCATAGTGGAGAGATCTTTGGTATTCTGCATCATTACAGCATAGACATCCCACTTTTGAGTGAGACTCCTTAGGATTTTCAGTCCAACCTCTCTCTTGGTGTAGACCTTGCCCAGTGAATTAATCTCATTCATCACATCAGTGAATCTACCAGCAAATTTGTCAATGGACTCATCAGTCTCCATTGAGAATTGTTCAAACTTCTGCACAGCAACTTGGAGCTTGTTCTCCTTGATTTTTTCAGTGCCCTCACACATTTCAGCAAGGGTATCCCAAATTTCTTTAGCTGTGGTGCAGTGGTAGACTCTACCCATAACTGCATCTGGAATTGTTTGATAGAGGGTGTTCATGGCAAGATAATTTAAATTATCTTTCCTCTTTTCATCAGCAGTGAAGTCATCCTCATCTTTGGGAATCAATTCCCTTATATCTGCTCTTTGCTCATCTGTCAATCTGGGGTTAGTTTGAGTAAACACAAAAGGTCCTCTTGTGATTACTCTAAGCATATCAGTATGAAGAGATGCAAGATGAGCCCTCATTCTAATTTTCCAGAAATCATAATTGTCTATTGAAAACATGGGCAGTTTGTGATGAGAAATATGATTGACTGGATTTGTGGCCATGTTGTCTAATCCTTGAACAGCAGGTGGAGGAACAGCATTGTTGTTGGCCATATCTCAATAAGAATCAATCAATCAACAAGTAATGGATTTCAGATAGAGATCAGTTCAGTGACCACGCCAAATATGTGAGTTTTGAAAATCAAGATGGATTTTCAGAAGCAGTGGTCTTTGAACCCCTGCTCTGATACCACTTGTTGGTCCTGAAAGGAGTAGATAACAAGTGTATGGGGGGGGGGAATACACTTGTATGCAAATTCTTTTCAACTAGATCAAACCAGAACTCAGCAAGGTTGTCTTGGACAACTCTGCTGAAGATGATTAACTCTTCTAAGATAATCAATCCACTAAGTACTATTGAGTACTTAGTTGAATAACTATCTAGGGGAGTTATATGTGCGGAATAGTGGTTGGCCCTTTAAGTTTAGACACCTTTAATTTCTGAAATCACTTAGTCAATGTAAAACAGTCCAGTTAAGCTTCAGGGAAGTTGTCCAAAACAGTTTTGCACAGTCTTTGAATGTGTATCTTTGAAAGATCAGTTTTGTGTGCAGTGTTGAGTGAATGTAAGTACTTGTAAGGTAAATCAACACAAGAGTTTATAGTGGTTCAGAGACTCAAGCTCCTACATCCACTTTCCCTGATTTAACAGGATAATTCCTTCACTCTTGGAATTAACTTGTTTTATAGTGCCAAGGTGCACTTGATCAAGAACACCACTCCTTGGTGAATTGATCCCTAGGATGTCTAGAGTCCTAGTACCCTCTTCTCAACTCAGAATTGAACTGTTCTTCTCTCAACAGTCAGTTCCTACCACTTCTACTACTACAACCTTCTCACTTTCACTCTTGAAAGATATGAGGATTGAAGTAAGGTTCCAACTAATGAGATATCCTTTACAATGAAGATCAGTGTCTAAGGATAGGATATCTCTCTAAGCTTGTGTATGGATATACAATTTGGTTCAGCTTAGAAGAAGTGTTTGAAGACTAAGATAGTCTTTGAAAGCTTTGAAAGCACTCTAGCTTGTAAGAACTTTGAGCTTAGTTGGATTGTGTTGAGGTGCTTGTTGAGGTGATTTCAAATGGTCTTCACACTTCTGTATTTATAGACAAAATGGAGGATTTGCCCGTTGGAGAGGCAGCCCCAAATTGCTATAAATGTCTTCCTTGAGTTCTTCAAACTGGAAGACAGATTCTTGATAGTGACATGTCCTCATTTGGGTAATAAACGGCTGTAACAGTTTTGTCTTCATTCTGCAGCACTTTTCCCAATGTTTGACTTCTTGTTAGGACTTGGACATGGCTTCTGAAGGTTGATCCAATGATAGGACAACATTCCTTATCATCTGGACAACTCTCCTTATCACTATCAGCAGTTTTGCTTTTCAGCATGGTTGGCTTGCTCTTCTTCAGATGACTTGGCTCTTTCCCTTTATTCCTCTTGTGTATGGTCTTAGCTCATTCCTTTGAGGACCTTTAGGGACTGGTTGTCTCAATCTCTTCAGCATAGTTGATCTTAGGCTTTCAGAGCACTTGATCTTGTTCAAATTAGCTGAGATAACTCCTCTGGACAACTCTCCTGATCAGCATGATTGGTCTTTTTGCATCAGAGCACTTTATACTTTAGAGTTGGCTTATCTGGACAACTCTCCTGACCAAAACCTTTGAGTAGTCTTGTCCTTTTGAGCTAGGTAGGTTTGTTCTTGCATATGGCTAGCTTCTTTGGACAACTCTCCTGATCAGAGCTTTAAGAATATTTTCTCTGGACAACTCTCCTGATAAGAGCATCTTAGATTTCATAGAGTGTCCTTACTCTTTGTTCCAGAATTTGAGCCTTGGGGAGACTTGATCTTGATCATCTTCAAAGCATAGGTTCCCCCTCAAATTGTGCATCTAATTGTCTAAGAGCTGCCTAACATTTCAGCTTCTCATCTAGCCTATAATCTATATATTCTAACATTCTTAGAACATATTTTCATTGACTTAGGCATGTCTCAGGGGGGTTTTTGGTATTCAATCAAAACATAGCTCATTTTATTCCCAACAGTTTTCAATAGACAATTATGATTTCTGGAAAATTAGAATGAGGGCTCATCTTGCATCTCTCCATACTGATATGCTAAGAGTAATCACAAGAGGACCTTTTGTGTTTACTCAAACTAACCCCAGAGTGACAGCTGAGCAAAAAGCAGATATAAGGGAACTGATTCCCAAAGATGAAGATGACTTCACTACTGATGAAAAGAGGAAGGATAATCTGAATTATCTAGCAATGAACACCCTTTATCAAACAATTCCAGATGCAGTCATGGGAAGAGTCTACCACTGCACAACAGCCAAAGAAATTTGGGATACTCTTGCTGAAATGTGTGAGGGCACTGAACAGATCAAGGAGAACAAGCTCCAAGTTGCTGTGCAGAAGTTCGAACAATTTTCAATGGAAACTGATGAGTCCATTGACAAATTTGCTGGTAGATTCACTGATGTGATGAATGAAATTAACTCATTGGGCAAGGTCTACACCAAGAGAGAAGTGGGATTGAAAATCTTGAGAAGTCTCACTCAAAAGTGGGATGTCTATGCTGTAATGATGCAAAACACCAAAGATCTTTCCACCATGCCCATGCAACAAATCTTCTCTGAACTCAAAGCCTATGAGTTTGATCTAAATAGAAGAAAGCCTGTTGAGGAATCTTCAAATCCTACTAAGGGAGTGGCATTCAAAGCCAAAGTTGCTGAACCAGAAATGCAACCCACTCCCAGATCATCAAAGACAGTCTCAAAGACTGAAATGAAGGAAGAACTAGCCTTGATGGCTAGAAGGTTTGAAAAGTTGAACTCAAGGTTTGGTAGATACAAGAAATTCTACCAGGACAACAAATTCAGGAGATACAACTCTCCTGAAACACAGGATGAAGTCAAAAAGCCTGAAGAGAAAAGATCAGAGGACAAGTACTCTGATAGGAGAAGATCCAGTAGAGCTGAACCTTCATCATCAAAAAGAAGAGAAGAATCAAAGAAAGAAGATGATGAAGATCTGTGCTATAACTGTAAAAAGAAAGGGCACTTCCAGTATGACTGCCCTGAATTGAGCTCTAAAGAAAGAAGAGAGAGACAAGCAAAAAGGGACAGAAAGTTCACCAATAGAAAAGCCATGATGGCTGGTGAAGAATCTGATAGTGCTGAAAGCTTCAACTCCTTTGATGGATTATTCTCCAACAGTGATGATGATGATGATGTTTGCAACATGGCTCTTGAGGATGATGAGGTATCCTCTACTTCTAGTTCACCATCATTCATCTCACAAAACACTAGTGAGGTTAACCTGAAACTTTCCTTGGGAAAGTTGATGGAAGATTTCACTAGATTGCAAGAATTTCATGATAACTGTGTGAAAGAAAATGAAAGATTGGCTATTGAACTTTCCAAAAACTCTGAGGTAGCTGTTGATATCAAATCTACTGAATTGTATCAACAAATCTTGAGAGAGCTTGAGGAAACAAATCTCAGGATAGTTGACCAACAAAAGGAGATTGATGATCAACTTCTCTCTCAGAAAAGAAAAGATTTTGAACTTAAAATTCTCAATGCCAAATTTGAAAATCTCTCACATGAATATGATATTCTTAAATTAAGTGAAGAAAGCCTGAAATTAAAGATGTCTGCTTTGAACAAATCCTCTAGAGCAATAGAGGAAATTCAAAGTTATCAAAGACCTATGGCTCAAAGAAGTGGATTAGGCTTTGATCCATTTGAATCTTCACCTTGTCTTAGTGTTGCTTCTGTAAGTAACACTAAGAGAATCTTTGTTAAGTCAGTGGCACAAACTGAAAATGAAGTGATTCAACCACTGAACAAAGGAAAGGGCAAAATGGATGATCTGCCTACTCAAGTGATTCAGGAGAATAAGCCAAAACCTAAGGAAATGGCCAAAGCTCCTGAACACAAGAGGAATATTGGTCAGCAGAGTAGACCCAATGGAAGGGCAACTCTCCTGAACAATGTTCAGAGGAATTATCCAAGGTATAATCAGCCTAGGCCAACTCATCTGAGAAAGTCTCAGCTGAATAGACCCAAGGAAAGCTACCCTCTAAGGCAGAATAAAATAAGACAACCAAAACCCTTCATGTCAAAGGGTAATGGTCAAAAGAAAGCCTTTCCTCAAAGATTCCCTCAAATAGCACAAAGAACTCAAAAGTTCAGGAGATTTGACAACTCTCCTGAAACTTATAGAGTTAACACATCCACACACACTTTCCCAAAGGCATTTAAGGGAAAGACAGTGTATGCTAGAGGAAGACAACTTAGCCATCTTGAATCAATCAAGGTTATTAGGCAAGTTTGGGTTCCCAGAGGTACATCTAACCTCTCAGGACCCAAAACTCAAAGGGTACCTAAACCTATCTAATTGCAGGTACCAATGGGCCACAAGAAGAGGAGCATGAACAAAAAGACAGCATGGTACCTTGACAGTGGATGCTCAAGGCACATGACTGGAAACAAGGAACTCCTCACTGACTTCATTGAAAAAGAAGGCCCAAATGTTACTTTTGGAGACAGCTCACAAGCAACTACAAAAGGTTATGGTACTTTGATGATTGGTAACATCAAAGTATCCAATGTATCTTATGTAGCTGGTCTCAAATATAATCTCCTAAGTATCAGTCAATTCTGTGATAAAGATTTTAATGTTGAGTTCTCAAGTGGAAAGTGTCTAATTAAGGATAAAACTCAACAAACTCTATTGACTGGAACTAGGAAGGGAAATGTGTATTTTGCAGACTGGGACAAGTCTACTGATGCTGCATGTTTTATTGCTAAAAGTTCTAGTGAACAAAGTTGGTTATGGCACAAAAGGCTAAACCACCTGAACTTCAAATCTATGAATAAACTTGCTAGAAATGCATTAGTTAAAGGATTGCCTAATGAGGTTTTCATTAAAGAACATGTGTGTAAGCCATGTCAAGAAGGAAAACAGATTAAAGCCTCATTTAAAGGTAAACCAGTCATCTCCACTGAAAGGGTACTTGAACTCCTACATATGGATCTGTTTGGACCAATTACCCCTACAAGCATAAATGGTAGAAAATACACATTGGTGGTAGTAGATGACTTCTCTAGGTTCACATGGGTAGTATTTCTCCTTAATAAGAAGGAAACACAAGTCAAACTACCTGAACTTCTAAAGAGACTGTCAAATGAGAAAAGCCTTAGCATTATCAAGATAAGATCTGATAAAGGCACTGAGTTCATTAACTCATACATCAATGAGTATTGCACATCTAATGGAATAACCCATGAAACCTCAGCAGCTAGAACTCCCCAACAAAATGGAGTTGCAGAAAGAAGAAATAGAACTTTAAAAGAAGCTGCTAGAACTTTAATTGCTGATTCAAATTTATCTAAGAGGTTTTGGGCTGAAGCAATAAACACTGCATGTCATACTCAAAATAGATGTTTGATCACTAAGGGGCAAGGCAAAACCCTCTATGAACTCTGGAAAGGAAGAATGCCTAAAGTGTCATATTTTCATATATTTGGTTTTAAATGTTTCATTCACAATAATGGGAAAGAACAGTTGAAAGCTTTTGACAGCAAAGCTGATGAGGGAGTATTCCTTGGATACTCTCAAATCAGTAGAGCTTTCAGAGTCTACAACAAGAAAACCCTTATAGTGGAAGAAACACCTTGTAGATGTTGTGAAATCTTAAATGCTTTAACATTATCAACAACATCTTAATTTGACCTTCCTTGATTTATTCTAAGTCTTTTCTGAAATGTTACATTAAATGTTGTACTAAATGCTCTCACATTCAGGAACGATTCTAGAAGCTTCTACAAGAGTCTGGAACCTGGAAGATTCCAGAAGGTTGGAGAAGGTGCTAGAAGGCTTTGGAGCATTGTAGAATGACCTGGAAGATGGCAGAATGATCTAGAAAGATCATGGAGGTTGAGGTCCTAAAAAATAGGATCTCATAATGGAAGGATCTAGAAGCTGTGTATTTCTCTATAAATACCGCCAGAACCTCTCATTTCAAAGTATGCACTATTCGAGTAACACCTTCTTGAGAGTTCAACCCTAGTTAGGAGTTATGGTCAGTAGTTGTATCTTTTAACGTACGCCGAGGGATACCGCCTTGCAGTGTACTTTGTTCTAGTCTTGAATCGAGTGAGAGTGAATCACAGATTAGATTAGTTCTTTAGACAGTGTTTTACACTTAAGTCTGTTTGCGGATTCAGGCACCTGCCTCGATTGTAGTTTCCGTTTGTGGAATGTTGAAGTAATTGTTGAGACATTTCACACGACATTTTTGTATAACTTAGGAACTAAGTTACTTTTCGACGTAAGGCTTAGCATAGGTTTTGTTATTAATAAAATCTATGTTAAAAATTATTCCATTGTGTTCGTATTGTGTTTTAGTGTTTTAGACTTCCGCTGTGTACTGTGTTTACTTATTCACATTCTGTTAGAGTTAATGCTACACTAATTGTCACAACATTCAGTGTAACATTGTTCTGTTTTTTTTTACTTAAACACTAGATACCACCCCACACACACTTTCAGTTGGTATCAGAGCCGATACCTGACGACACTAGGTTAGATCCTTGCTTAAAGTGTGTTTTAGTTTATGTTAGCAATGGAAACACATCACATATCCACAGCACTTAGGCCACCCGTTTTAGATGGTTCAAATTATGCTTATTGGAAGCCTAAGATGCGTATGTACATCAAGTCAATTGATGAACGTGCTTGGAGGACTATTCTTACAGGTTGGGACGTACCAAAGAATCCAGCAGATGCCGATGGTGAAATTCAACTTAAGAAAGAAGTTGATTGGACAGCCGATGAGATAACAACAGCAGGATATAATTCTAAAGCCTTAAATGCTATTTTTACTTCTGTTGATACCTCTATGTTTAAAATTATATCTAACTGTTCTACTTCTAAGGATGCATGGGACAGGTTACAAGAGCATTGTGAAGGTTCCGATAGTGTTCGAAGGACAAAGCTTCGAATGTTGGGGACAAAGTTTGAGAATCTCCGAATGAGGGAAGATGAAACCATTTCATCCTACAACGAAAGGTTAAGTGAGATTATTAATGAATCACATTCTCTTGGTGACCCTATTTCAAATGTTAGAGTAGTACATAAGATATTAAGGCCTGTTCCTAAAAGATTTGATGCTAAAATTTGTGCTATTGAAGAGGCAAAAGATACTGATAAGTTGAGTCAAAATGAATTAGTGAGTATTCTTAGAACCTATGAAATAAACACTAATCAAACTGATGAAGCTAAAGATGATAAAAAAAGTTGTTGTTTTTAAAGGAGAGACATCAAACAAATCTGAGATTCAGCCTATCATTACTGAGGTTGATTCGGATGAGGAATTGCTTGATGAATGCCTTAACAATCCTGACAGCATTGCTCTTCTTACAAAGCATTTTAATAAATTTCTTAAGAAGTCTATGCATAAATCTAAAGGAAACATTCAGCCTAAGATCCAAATCAACACATCAACACCACAACCAGAAAGGAGGAAGAGTCAATTCACACCAAGACCATCAAAGAGTGAAGGTAAACCAAGGTATGATCCTGAATTTAGAAAATCAGTTCAATGCAATGCATGTTCTGGTTATGGACACTATGCAAATGAGTGTCCCAATACCAGACTGAAGCAAAAACTGAATTTTAGTGCTACCTTGAGTGATGAATCTGATAATGATGATCTTGATGAGTTTAATGAAAATGAAAGTGCTCATTTTAACAGAATTGATTATAATGATTCCTCAGATGATGATCTGGATGATACAGATTCTGATGTTGCACCTGATGTCTTCACATCTACAGTAACATCAAAACAGAGTCACCCAGATTTGAACTGTTTTAATGGCTTTGTTGATGATGCAGGAAAAAGGATTGATGATGAGACATATCAGAAATTGTTAGATGATTGGAACTCTCAGAAACTCTCTCTGAATTCTTTGAATAAAGAGAATGAGGATCTGAAAGACACAATCACTAAGCTAGAAGTCTTACTTACCAGAAGAGATCTTGAAGTTTGTAAACTGAAGGAGAAATTGATCAACTCTACTTTAAGTTTCAAAAAGTTTTCCAAGAGTGCTTCTACAGTGAATGATGCTATAGCTACTGGTAAATCTAATAATTATGGTTTAGGTTATGATGGTGAAACTGCTTCTATTTCTGAAAATTTTAGAAAACCTGTGAAATTTGTGAAGGCAAATGCTAGCACATCTGGTGTAACATCTGCACAAACAGATTCTCACAAGGTTAAAAGGAAGTATATTTGTCATTATTGCTTTAAATATGGTCATATTCGTCCCTTCTGCTTGAAAATGTTTAAAGATTTGAGAGCTGAATTTAAGTCATTCAGAATGTCTTCACATCCTAGGAAACATTCTGTGAAATCTGCATGGAAATCAAAAGTTACCTGTAATGTTGTTCACACATCCTTGAAAGCATGTTTACCTGGTCTATGGTATTTTGATAGTGGTTGTTCTAGACATATGACAGGACAAATAGACTACTTATCTGATTATGTGACCTTGAATGGTGGTAATGTTACATATGGTGGTGGATCAAAAGGAAAGATAATAGGAAAAGGAACTTTGAATGTTAAAGGTTTTCCTAAGCTTAAAAATGTTTTGCATGTTGATGGCTTACTTGCTAATCTGATTAGTATTAGTCAACTTTGTGATGATAATTTGCATGTAAAATTTGACAAAGAGTCTTGCTATGTTCTTAATGAAGATGATGATTGTGTAATGACTGGTATTAGGTCTGCAGATAACTGTTATCTTATTGGAACTAATGTATGCAATTTGTCAAAACATGATGAGAATGTCTTATGGCACCAAAGATTAGGACATGTAAATTACAGGTCAATGAAGAAACTAATCACATCAGATGCAATCAAAGGACTACCTAAACTGAGTTTCCAGAATACCACTGTATGTGGATCATGCCAGAAAGGTAAACAGGTAAGAGTGCCGCATAGAATGCTGTCACATTGTTCTACACATCGATGTTTTGAATTGTTGCACATGGATTTGATGGGTCCTATGGAAACTGAAAGCATTGGAGGTAAGAGATATTCCTTAGTTGTGGTAGATGATTTTTCTAGATATACTTGGATTGAGTTTTTAAGAGATAAATCTGAAACATTTGCTGCTTTTAAAGTTCTCTATAAAAGGTTCAAAAATGTGTTTAACTTGAAAGTTGGCCGTATTAGAACTGATCATGGTAGGGAATTTGAGAATAGCATGTTTAATGATTTCTGTGATAAGAAAGGTATCTTGCAAGAATATTCATCTCCTAAAACTCCACAACAAAATGGAATTGTTGAAAGAAAGAATAGAACTTTACAAGAAATGGCAAGAGTTATGCTTTTATCTAAAAGTCTTTCTAAAAGATTTTGGGCTGAAGCATTGAATACAGCATGTCATATTATTAATAGAATTTATATTCGATCTGGTACTAATCAAACACCTTATGAGATTCTGAATGTTAGAAAACCAAGTGTGAAATATTTTCATGTATTTGGTTGTGTGTGTTATATTCTGAATGATAGGGATCAACTTCACAAGTTTGATTCTAAAAGTGATAAAAGTTTCTTTTTAGGCTATTCTAGAAATAGTAAAGCTTATAGAGTTTATAACCTTAGGACTAACACTGTTCAAGAATCTGTTAATGTTGTGTTTGATGATGATAAAGGTCTTACAGATGATAAAGATGAAGAGGATGTATCACAAGTCACTGACAATTCTGAGAATACACTGAAGTCTGATAATGCTGCACCAAATGCTAACACATCTGGAGCAACATCTACAGAACAGACAGTTGTAATTCCACAGAATGATCAGTATGTTCCCAAAACGAATCCTTCTTCAAGAATGGGGAAAAGTCATCCCTCTGACCAGATCATAGGCGATGCTGCAGTTGGAGTGCAAACAAGAGGAAGAATAAGATCGAATAAGGTAGATGTGGTAAGAACAATATGCATGTCTTCTATTTGCAATGTTGTGAATGCTGAGTGTTACTATTCTGAAATTGAACCTAAAAATGTAAATGAAGCATTAACTGATGAAAATTGGATAAATGCTATGCATGAGGAACTTAATCAGTTTGAAAGAAATGAAGTTTGGACACTTGTTCCAAGACCTAGTCATACTAATGTCATTGGAACAAAGTGGATTTATAAGAACAAAACTGATGAGTCTGGAAACATTGTTAGGAACAAAGCTAGGTTAGTTGCACAAGGTTACACCCAAGTTGAAGGTGTTGATTTTGATGAAACTTTTGCACCCGTTGCTAGGATAGAATCTATTAGATTATTACTAGCAATTGCATGTTTTATTGATATTAAACTACATCAAATGGATGTAAAAGCTGCATTCTTAAATGGCATATTAAATGAAGAAGCATATGTAGAACAGCCTAAAGGTTTTGAAGATCCACAATACCCGGATCATGTGTACAAACTAAAGAAAGCATTGTATGGTCTAAAACAAGCTCCTAGAGCATGGTATGGTAGGCTTACGGACTTTCTTTTAGAATATGGATTTATTAGAGGAGAAGCTGATAGGACTTTGTTTATTAAGCACACTGGAGAAGGATTACTAATTGCTCAAATATATGTTGATGACATTGTGTTTGGTTCAACATGTGATAAAATGCTGAACAGATTTGTTGAAGCAATGACAGCCACATTTGAGATGAGTATGGTTGGAGACTTGAATTATTTTTTAGGTCTTCAAATCAAGCAATGTAAGGATGGTATTTTCTTCTCTCAAGGTAAGTATGCTAAAAACTTAGTCAAACGGTTTGGTCTTGAAAGCTCAAAAGTAATGAAAACACCTATGGGTTCTACTTTGAAACTTTGCAAAGACAATGGTGGAAAGGATGTTGATCCAACATTGTATAGATCCATGATAGGTAGCTTACTTTATCTAACCTCTAGTAGACCTGACATTATGTATAGTGTGTGTGTTTGTGCTAGGTACCAAGCAAATCCAAAGGAATCTCACCTGAATGCAGTGAAAAGGATAATCAGATACGTTTCAGGTACAAGTGAACTAGGGATATGGTACACTAAGGACACCAACAACACATTGATTGGATACAGTGATGCGGATTGGGCTGGAGATATTGATGACAGAAAGAGTACGAGTGGAGGATGTTTCTACATGGGGAACAATCTTGTGTCTTGGCATAGCAAGAAACAAAATTGTGTTTCTCAATCCACTGCCGAGTCTGAATACATAGCTGCAGGAAGTTGTTGCACACAACTATTGTGGTTAAGTAAGATGTTTCATGACTATGGAATTGAAAACAATATCCTCACAATTTTCTGTGATAACACAAGTGCTATTAACATATCTAAGAATCCGGTACAACACTCACTCACTAAGCACATTAGCATTAGACATCATTTTATGAGAGATTTAGTGGAGAAGAACATAGTTAAGTTGGAATATGTGCCTACTGAAAATCAAAATGCTGATATATTTACTAAGGCTCTTGACCATGAGAGATTCTCATTTTTGAGGAAATCTCTTGGTATGTGTAATATCTGAATAATTCTTGAGAGGATGTTGTCACAAATGCGGTAGCATTTGGGACAACAGCCTAAGGTGGTATAGTTATTATAGATTTGATTTATTTCTTATTTTCGTTGAATAATTCCTTTGTAAAATATTCTTGAATCTGAAATTTGTTTGTGCAAAAATAGACATTTACTACACCTCTCAAAAGCTTGAAAAATTGAGAATGTTACAGCATACTAAAAGATGTACCGATTCACTGAGTAACTATGGAGCACGGAGTTCGCTACTACGATGCCTTCTTTTCAAAAGGTGAATTTGGTAAAAACATCAAGAGGTTCGTAATCCATTAAGTAAGTATGGGGCACGGAGTTCGCTACTACGATGTACTCTACAGGAACAATGGATCAATACGAATTAGATGCTGTAGCACAAAAAGAAGAAATGCAATGAAGAGAAAAATGCTGAAAAAATTGGCTACATTGGATAGGTAAAACCTGTGAAAAACCAATGTTGAGGTGTATGTCAAATCCTTGAGCACAACATTACATGATTCAATTATATTTTTATAAGTTGTAATTATTTAATTAATTGTGGGAATTTATTTTATTTATTTATAATTATACTAACCACGTTCCTTTTATTATTTCAGATTATACACATTTTTTATTTTTAATTAATTCTAGAATATTCTTAATTTAATTAATTAATTAAGATTTTACCCCACTAACTCACCCATGATTTACTTGTGGCTGAATTTGTGGAGCATTATCCATTCAATCTAGAATTTTCTTTAAGTCAAGCCTTAATCACACGTACATTATTCCAACTACTAAGCTCTCTCTATATAAATACTCCCATTTCATGTTTTTCTACGCTTTGTAATTAATTGAGTAAGTTGAGTATTAGTTTTGCAGATTTTGTTATAAGATATTTTGTGTTTATCTCGATTCTTGTGTTGGTTCTTTTCGAATTCTTGGTTTAAATGGCAGGAAACAAGAAATTAAACTCACAGAAACCAAACTCTCCCAACTCACAACCGTCATCTTCATCCCTCTCTAATCTGCATACTCTAGCTTCCATGGCTGCTTCAAACGAAAATTCACCCCCAACTGCCACAACCGTCACACCCACTCCAGCTACTCCGACAACCATCCACATCCCAAACCAAGCTACACTCTCCGAGCTGAGCCAGGCGGTTGAGAATTTTTCTCAATCGATGAGATCACCTAATCCACCCATCCTCACGATTGGTGATATGTCCATTGACATCTCTCACTACTTGCGCACCCAAGAAGTGATCACTACTGCACCTTCTTCATCCACAGCCGAAAAGCCCCAAATTCCGAGCCCTAACGCTGAAACAGAGGCCCCGACTGCTGCCTCTATGGGGGAGACTGAAAAGGAGATTGAAGAATCCCCTGTTGCTGAGTCAAAGGAGCCGTCGAATGCGGAGACATCCGACAATGAGGACGCTCAAATGGAGGATGCTGAAGAATCCGACAAAACCGACTCTGACATCTCGAAATCCGACTCTGAACCGATTCCTTTCAAGAGGAATGCTGAAGAGAAGAAGAGAAAGAGGAGCCCAGTTCCAAGAAGACGATCAGGTCGAGTTTTTACTCGAGTTGATTACTCAGACTCTTTGAGGAAGAAGAAGAAGCTAGGTGGTGATGTTGCTGAACCAATTCAGGTCTTCTCTGAATCTGAAGAAGAAGTGGTGATTGAGAAGCCAACTAAGAAGAAAGCTGATCCTAAGGGGAAGGGAAAGGCAAAGGTTGATGCTGTTCGAACAATGCCTGAAGAACCAGAACATGATTCTGATTCTGAAATGGAGATTTGTCTCAGGGATATACAACAAGCCCTGAAGAAGAATGCTGCCTCACATGCTGAATCAAGTGCTCCAGCACCAGAACCTGATGATGGAGGTGATTCAAGCAGTGTAGCTTCTGACAAAAGCTCTGAAAATGAAGGGGAATCAAGCTCTGAATCAAGCTCTGAAGAGGTGAAAGAACCAAGCTCAAAGGACACTACTTCTGAGGAAGGTAATTCTGAAACTGAAGTAGATTCTGATATTGATGGATTGGTTGATAAGATAACTAGGTTGTCTAGGAGGAAATTGTTGATGGAAAGGAGAATTCATATTTCTGATTTTGAGAGTAAGAATTTGATTCAATTCTTAGAGGATAGAAAGTTGATGAAAGCTCTGAACTTGTGTGATACTTTTGTTTCTGATTGGGTGTATGAGTTTTATGCTTGTCTGAGGAAGAGTAATGGTAGGAGGAGTTCCCGTTGGTATGGGAATGTACAGTTTAGGGGGAGTATAGTTCCATTTACACCAGAATTGATCAATGATTTCTTAGGCATAGAACTAGTTCTTGATGATGATGAACCTGATTTGGATGTTGTTACTGCTTCTATGACTGGTGGTTTATTGACTAGATGGAGGAATGGAATGTTGGCCAAAGACCTTACTTCTCTTTATTCTGTGTTGCACAAATTGATTGTTTATAACTGGATACCTTCCACCAACTCTACCAAAGTGACAAAGGATCAAGCAATCTTGCTTTATAGGATAGTGGTTTTGAGGAAGTTTAATTTGGGATTGACCATTTTCCACCACATGATGAAGTTTAGTGGTGATATTTCTGATAAAGGAAACCTTCCATACCCTGTGCTTATATGTTCATACTTGAAGATGCATGGTTTTAGCCCTAAGAAGACTGAAGTTCTTAGAGGTAAGGTTCCTTTATACACCATTTCACCTGCTTTGCTCATTGGTGAAAGAGTGAAAGATCTGCCCTTGCACAATCCTGGAAGTTCTTCTCAAAGACCAGCTCCTGCTCAACCACAACCTCAACCTCAACCAGCACAGAGACCTGAACAGAACACAGCTGCATCTAATGCTGCACCAGATGCTGAGAACATTGGTGGTAACACTGACACCACTTTTTCTGTTCCCAGATCTTTTATATTACTGCAGTTACAACACTTACAGGACCAGATTGATGAGCTCCAGTTCATCAAAGACAAGTGGACCAGGCTACTTTCCACTACAACAGGGGGAGTACCACCTTCCACTTCAGCAAGAGCTTCTGGAGTTGTTATTGAAGAGCTGAATCCTGAAGATGTTGGAGGTGTACCTGATGCTGCTACTGCTACAGAGAATGGAGGAACTGCTGCTGCTAACAATGTTGTTGCACTCTTTGCATCAACTTGTTTCATTGAGGAACCAGAGGAGGCTGATGAAGACAAGTTTGCAGATGCTGCTGAAGATGAGGATATGGAAATCCTCTATGCTGATATCTAGAACAGATGATACAAGACAGGGGGAGTACTGAAGTACAGATGGCACATGTGCAGGAACTTGATGCTGCTGCTATTGTTATAGCAATTCATGCCATTTTCAGTCCTATTTTTGTTTTTGTTATTCTGTTATGTTTAAGTTAAATTCTGTTTATTCTGATACAATATTTACTATTTCTAGTTGATAGGTTGTCTATATTTATCTTGCTTAATTTAGTTTGCACTAATGATATCTGATTACTGCTTATTGCTTAATTTGTTTTCCTATCATTAATTGCTTACTGCATGATGAATATGCCTTGTTTAGTTTATTTATGTTTCATAGTTTTTGCTCTGTTTATATTGTTTAGTCCTTGTTTGTTTTTTTGTTTGTTTGTTTTTTTGAGTCTTACATAAGTCTTAGAACTAATCTGGTATATACCCTTATATGCTCTGATTTAATCTTTGATTTTTGTAAATGTTATATGTTTGTAAACAAGTGTACTGTTTATACTTGTTTTGGTTTTGAATAAGATTACTTTGATCTTATGGCACGGATCTTAGTAAAATTATTCTTGATCTTCTTTTGATTTGATCAAACGGTTACAACAGGTATTGTCTTGACTAGTATTTAGCTTTGATGTTCAACATACCTAAATACATAATACTGAGTATGTATAGAAATATATGTGCATCAGGTGTGTTGTAGTCGAAAGGTCAAATTGGGGGAGATTGTAGATGTTGTGAACTCTTAAATGCTTTAACATTATCAACAACATCTTAATTTGACCTTCCTTGATTTATTCTAAGTCTTTTCTGAAATGTTACATTAAATGTTGTACTAAATGCTCTCACATTCAGGAACGATTCTAGAAGCTTCTACAAGAGTCTGGAACCTGGAAGATTCCAGAAGGTTGGAGAAGGTGCTAGAAGGCTTTGGAGCATTGTAGAACGACCTGAAAGATGGCAGAATGATCTAGAAAGATCATGGAGGTTGAGGTCCTAAAAAATAGGATCTCATAATGGAAGGATCTAGAAGCTGTGTATTTCTCTATAAATACCGCCAGAACCTCTCATTTCAAAGTATGCACTATTCGAGTAACACCTTCTTGAGAGTTCAACCCTAGTTAGGAGTTATGGTCAGTAGTTGTATCTTTTAACGTACGCCGAGGGATACCGCCTTCCAGTGTACTTTGTTCTAGTCTTGAATCGAGTGAGAGTGAATCACAGATTAGATTAGTTCTTTAGACAGTGTTTTACACTTAAGTCTGTTTGCGGATTCAGGCACCTGCCTCGATTGTAGTTTCCGTTTGTGGAATGTTGAAGTAATTGCTGAGACATTTTACACGACATTTTTGTATAACTTAGGAACTAAGTTACTTTTCGCCGTAAGGCTTAGCATAGGTTTTGTTATTAATAAAATCTATGTTAAAAATTATTCCATTGTGTTCGTATTGTGTTTTAGTGTTTTAGACTTCCGCTGTGTACTGTGTTTACTTATTCACATTCTGTTAGAGTTAATGCTACACTAATTGTCACAACATTCAGTGTAAAATTGTTCTGTTTTTTTTTACTTAAACACTAGATACCACCCCACACACACTTTCACACCTCATGTTGTGTTTGATGAGTCTATCTTTGAGATCAGGAATGA
Organism: Galeopsis tetrahit; assembly: GCA_963675135.1. Taxonomy (NCBI): domain Eukaryota; kingdom Viridiplantae; phylum Streptophyta; class Magnoliopsida; order Lamiales; family Lamiaceae; genus Galeopsis; species Galeopsis tetrahit. The sequence continues at coordinate 36,477,845 of OY776127.1, forward strand.
TCATTTGGAACCTGAAGAAATCACACAGAGGACAACCAAACTAAGCCTTAAAGACAAAGACACTGAATTCATAGATGTTGTCCAGACCAATCTGCCTGAAGAACCCACATTGGACAACAATCCTGAAGGCAACCTTCCTGAGACAAACCCTACTGGTGGAAATGGTGAACTGAATGAACCAATCCCAGTTCACATCCAGGTAACAACTACCAATGAAGAAGCAGTTCCTGCTGAGGTAGTTAATGGGTCAAATAATCAAGGGGGAACTCAAAATGTTGAAAATGCCAATGTCCCTGACATTGAGGACAACACCCCTGATTATGATCCTGAATTAGATCCTGCATTAAATTATCCTGAATTCTATGATCAAAATGACTCACCTTCAGTAGAGGACAACTCTACTGAAGAGATCAGGAAAAGAAGGACTTGGTTGTCTGACCATCCTACTGATCTAATACTTGGTGACCCAAGTATTGGAGTCAAAACAAGAAGATTCCATGGTGAAAGTGCTCTGTTCTGTTGTTTCTTGTCAGAACATGAACCAAGTAATATTGAGGAAGCACTTCAAGATGCCAATTGGATCACAGCCATGCAGGAAGAACTGAACCAATTCACCAGAAATGAAGTATGGGAGCTGGTGGATAGACCTTCACATCAAGATGTTATTGGAACAAAGTGGGTGTTCAAAACAAGAAAAATGAAAATGATGTGATTGTCAGAAACAAAGCAAGACTAGTGGCAAAAGGGTATTGCCAACATGAAGGCATTGACTATGATGAGACATTTGCACCTGTGGCAAGGCTAGAAGCAATAAGGCTCTTTCTAGCCTATGCAGCCCACAAGAGGTTCAAAGTATACCAAATGGATGTCAAGAGTGCCTTTCTGAATGGAGTCTTGAAAGAAGAAGTCTATGTGGAGCAACCCCCAGGTTTTGAAATTGGAAATCAAGTTTATAGACTCAAGAAAGCTCTATATGGACTCAAACAAGCCCCTAGGGCTTGGTATGACACACTGTCACAATTCCTCCTGGATCATGGATTCACCAAGGGAACTGTGGACAGAACTCTCTTCAGAATCTCTGAAGGAGAGGACATCTTGCTTGTCCAAATCTATGTAGATGACATAATTTTTGGATCCCCTAATGAGAAGCTTTGTGAGAAATTCTCCAAGCTCATGCAAAACAAGTTTGAGATGTCCATGATGGGGTTGATGAATTTCTTTTTGGGTCTACAAGTCAAACAATCTAAAGAAGGAATCTTCATCAACCAAGCTAAGTACACCAGAGAAATGATCAAGAAATTTGGGTGTATAACTAGCAAGCCAGTAAGGATCCCTATGAACACAAATTGGAAGATGGATCCTGATGAGAGTGGTATTCCAACCAACTCTACTGAGTATAGAGGAATAATTGGTTCACTCCTCTATCTCACTGCCAGCAGACCTGATATCACCTTTGCAGTAGGTGTTTGTGCAAGGTTTCAAGCAAATCCTAAGAAAAGCCACCTTGAGGCTGCAAAGAGGATTTTGAGGTATCTCAAAGGCACTGAAAATCTAGGCCTTTGGTACCCTGCTGATGACAACATTGAGCTAACTGGCTACTCAGATGCTGACTATGGAGGTTGTAGAATTGACAGAAAGTCCACTTCAGGGACTTGTCAATTCTTGGGCAACAAGCTTATATCTTGGTTCTCCAAGAAGCAGAACACAGTGGCTACTTCCACCACTGAAGCTGAATATGTTGCAGCTGGAAGTTGTTGTGCTCAAATCCTTTGGCTAAGACAACAACTCAGAGACTACAAAGTCAACTCTACTGAAGTGCAAATTTTCTGTGATAACAATAGTGCCATTGCTATATCACAAAATCCTGTCTTGCACACAAGATGCAAACATGTGGACATCAAGCATCACTTCATTAGAGATCATGTGGAGAAGAAGGATATCAAGTTGGTGAAAATTCACACAGACCATCAAAAAACTGATATACTAACTAAGCCACTTGCAGAGGCAAGATTCCTGGAATTATCAGTAGAGTTGGGACTTCTTGATCCAGGAAAGCTTGAAAAATGAGTCCAAAGAAGTTCATTGATGGAAAGGGAAATAAACTCAAACTTCAGCAGACTTGGTCAAGTCTACTGAAAATCAGAAATATGACCTTACTTCTTCAGGACACTTGTCCATTAACATTCAGGACCCTTGTCCACTTTTCCTCAGGACACTTGTCCAAGTGGGGTCAGATAAGTTGTCCCGTCTATCAAACCAAATCTTGGTATGATAAGCACCTATTTTTGGTGATCAATACCTATTTCGAAATCTGTCCCATTGAAATACAGTTTTCACCTTTCTGGGATTTAATTTGTCTCCCACTCAAAAGGTCACTTTCCATGCATTAAATGCCAAGATTTAACTCTTGTTTACATTAAACTTTTTGGGACATGATCTATCTCGAAAAACCCCCAGCCTTAAACAAACATTAAAAACCACCCACGTTTTGAATAAAACAGTTATTTCACTGTTACATTGGTTTTTGACCATTGGATCAAAAATGGACAACTCCCCTGAAATCAATCCTAGCCGTCCATTTTGGATTTCCATTTTTGCTCATCTTTGAATTGCTTCAAGACCTTACCAACTCATTGACAAACATTCTTTTTAGAATATTCACAAGTCTTAAAGATCCCCACAAACACTTCTTCCCCAAGTATTCGAAACCCTAACTCAAATTTTCTTCAAACTCTCTCAAAGCTCTCTCTGCAAATTTCAATGGCCCCCAAAGTTAGACCTGAGATGCTTGTTGATTTCTCTAACAAGGATCTAGACCTGGATTTTGGCTACTTAAGCAATAAACACAATCTTCATTTTGAGCCAATAGTATCATTTGAAACTGAGGATCTTGAAATCACACCAACCTTGAGATGGTTGAGGAGAGCTGGACTTCAAAAGTTCATGGAGGAAAGACCAAGCTCTTGCTTGGAAAGCTACATGGCAGAATTCTTTGCCTTCCTCAAGTGGAGAGGCAAACCTGAAGATGGTGAAGTATCAACCAGACTATCTTACACAGCAGAAGGAGAGGAAGAAGAGAGATTCCACAGAGTAAAATTCTCCTCAGAAGATCTGGAAGGAGCTTTTGGACTGCCTGATGAGGGAAGGAATCCAGAAACTTATGGCACTGGCCATGAAGATGAGATAGCCCAAGAATGGCTATTAGTTCCAGGCCCTCTCTCCTCAGCTCAAAACAAGAAAACTCTCAAGCCAGAGTTTCTCAACCTCTTTGAGGTAGTTGCTAAGAGCCTCTTAAGCAACACTGGAAGTTTAGAGCAGGTTAGTCATCCAAGGATCAGAATCATGGCTGCCATCATTGATGCCAGTGATAAGGGCATTAAATTTGATTGGAGGACCTTCATCATGTCTGAGATGATGAAGGAAAAGGCAAAATTCAAGGTGAAAACCCACAATAAGGTGGTGCTAGAAGGGAAAATCAAGTATTGCACCAGGGCAAGCTTGTTGATTGAGAGGTTTTCCCACTATTCCCAGATGCAGACCTTTGCAAAGCCCCTCCCAGCCCAGAAGATCCTGTTCAGAAAACTTAGCAAGAAAACTGAAAAGAGAAGGATGCTCATGGTCAAACCTGCTGAAGAACAGGAGGAAGAGAAGCCTAAGATGAAAAAGAGAACAAAGGCCAGGGCTGTCAAAACAAGGAAGATGTCTCAATTGCCTTCAAGAGAAGTCTCAGGAGCATCAGCTGAAGTTGATGCAGTGGCAGAAGAGGGAGTGAGTGTGCCTTCTGACCACTCAGAAGAGTTGAGGAGGAAGTACAATGAGACTAGGCAAAAGAAGAAGGGTGATAAGAGAATCAGGGAAGTTGTCCCTGAGAAGGAAGGAAGTGGAAGTAGTAGGGCCAGCAAGAGAAGAGCCAAGCCTACTGAGAAGGTGTTGGAGCTTCAAGAGGAAAGGTCTATTCAATTGGCTCTAAAGGAGAGCAAAGCTGAAAGCAGGACCAAATCCATGTCAAGGACTAATTCTTCTGGTTCTGGAACTCCAGAATCCAAAGTCCCTGAAGGTCAACCTATAGAGGCCAACCTCCCTGAAACCCAGATCCTTGAGCCCAACTCCCCTGAAACCCATATCACCCCTTCCAACCAACCCATTACCCCTGTAAATCTCACTAAGAGATATTCTCCAGAAGGGAATGTGCAAAGAAGTGGCATTGATGTGCTTGCTGATTTAGCAGTAGATGAGACAAGACTCCTGTCTCCCCTTGACTCATCCATGCTCAATTATTCAAAGCTCTTAGAGCATGCACTCAATGAGCCAACCCCCCTGAGTAAAGCCCCTTCAGATTCATTGCTCTCTAAAGCAACTGAAGTACCTTCATTTGAGCCCAACCCTTCTGAAACCATTATCCCTGAACTTAATCTGCCTGAAGCCCTAGTAGAAGAACCCAGAGCCAACTCCCCTATAACCCAAAGTCCCCACTCAAGTGGAGATGAGGAGGAGTATACTTATGAAAGTATGCTCAGAGGAGGAGCCAAGGCTACTGTGGACAGTTTGTATCCACAGCTTGCTGAATTTCCAAGAATTCAGAAGGCCTTTTATGATTTAAGGATGCTTGTTGATGTGAAAGACAAATCTATGATGGAGATATCACAAGTCATCCAAGATAAGGGTGCAAACTGGTGGCAAATAGAGGAAAACAGATTGCTACACTTTGCTGGAGTTTCAAAGATAAGATTTCTCATTGATGAGGAGATTTTTGCAAAGCTGGTAGCTGATAAGATTGAGGAGGAGAAAGAAAGAAAAGCCAAGGGAGTCAAACACCCTGACAGTAGCTCCAATGATGATGATTCCCCTGATGATCCCTCAAACCCTTCAAACCCCAACCCTCCTGAAACCCCTCAAGCCAACATCCCTGAACTTTTTCAACCCAAGTCTTCTATAGCAAACAGACTTTCAAACCCTCCTAAAACCTATCATAGGAAAGGCTCTGTATCTTCAGAGGTGTTGACCAAGGGTGGTAACACAACCAAAGACACATCTGCCAATGAAGGTTCTTCTGAACCCAAGGCACAGCCTAAAGATGTTGAGGTTCCTGTACTAGAGGCTAGTTTGATTAAGGCCTATTCAGTGTCAGAAGAGTTGGACACTGATCAGCCCTTAATCATTCAGGATGACTCAGTGGCTGCTGAGATAAGCACTGTGATCTCCTCACAACTGCCATCTTTGAACCCTGTTGAGGGTGAAGATGCTGCAGGTTTAGGAGAAGGAGTTGAAAAGGAGAGAATAGTTGAAAAATCAGAGGGAGTTGAGGATGAAAGAGAGGTAGTCATCACTAAGATAGTGAGTGTACCACCATATGAGGGTGGAATAAGTGAGGAAGGACAGGTTATTCTTGAAGTCAAATCTGAACTTCAAGAATCCCTTGATGAGAGGAGGCCTGATTCCTTGAGTGAGAACATTATTAAAGAAGGGAGAAAAGAACAAGTTGAAAATGAGAAGAAGACTGCTGATGTATCAGAGTCTTATACAAAAGAAATTGAGGGTGTTGAGTGCTTATTTCCTAACTTGTTTGACTTGTCTGATGTTGCAGGTATTTCTCTTGATCAAATTTTTGCAGATGAATTCTTAACAGATGCACCTATCCAAGTAGATTCAGGCTCAGCTCAAGCCTTACTTGGGATGCAATCAGAAAAGTTGGACTCCTTGGCTCATCAAGTCAAGTCTGCTCATGCTGAAACCTCAGGAGCATTAAATGAGCAAGGAAGGACTCTAGCATCTGTAGAAATGAGGCTCACTGGCTCTGAAGATGTTGTGCTACCAACCCTTGAGGCAAGGATCAGTGGTGTGGAATCTGGTCTCCAAACCATCTCCACTGAAGTTCAAAATGCCAAATCAACCATGGAAGCCATCTCAGAGGAGGTCAAGAAAGAGCAAAAGCTGCTGAGAGACAATCACAATGCAAATGTCAAAGCTCTCAGGCTAACTGTCAAACAAGCTATTGGAAAGAAGACTGCACTGCAAAAGAGAAGAGCTAAAGAGCAAAGGCTAGCTATGGTCAAAGCAGACTCTGAAAAGTTTTCCCAAGAGGTATTGTCCAACATTGCTGAAGGTGCAGTGGCCAACCTCACTGAGCTTCTGAAGACCCAATTGGATGCATCTCTTAAGGCAACCATGGAGGAGGTTGTTCAACAGAAAATGAAACCTGTTCTAGCTTTTCTTAGCTTGAGCAGTGACAAGATGCAAAATATACATGATGAAAATGTATATTTGTTGGAAGAAATGAAGTCCCTAAACCAGGCCCAATCCCTGATGGCCTCAACTATGAGTGACCTCAAGCCCCAGTGTTTTGATGCTGCCAAAAAGGGGGAAAGGGAAAGAGCTAGAGCAAAAGGTGCCTTGGTGATTGGGAGCCCAGTCAAAGGGAAAGACAACATTACTGAAGGAAAAGGCAAAGAGCCTGAAGTTCTGAATTTGGAAGAATTGAATGAAGAAGAGCAATTAGCACTTGCTTTGAAGAATTCTATGGCCTCAGCTCAAGAAGAAAGGATGAGGTTACAACAAAGACCAGGTGGTGAAGTATCAGGTTTGGACAAGAATGCTGAAGGTGTCCAAACTAGAGGAAAGATCAAGAAGGCCCAAGGAAAGAAGAGACAAGTTGAGAAATTCACTGACTTTCCTAGCAGCCTTGATCTTCCACCTGAATTCAGAGTTGTTGATGATGAGCCTACATCAAAGAAAGCCAAAACTGCTGAAGAGCCCAAATCTACTGAAAAGGACAAATCTTCTGAATCTGGCAAAACTGCTGAAGGTACCAAGTCCTCTGAAGACATTGAAGAGTTATTTGCTGAAGGATTTGGACCTGAACCTAAGAAGAAGACAACAGTCCTAGCTCTTGATCCATCAAAATTGTTTCGTGAAGGGTATGGCAAAGACCCTGAAACACAACAGAAACTGGCCATGATGAGGGCACAAGAGAAAATGGATCTGATAGAAGAAGCCAACAGAGCAAGAGATGAGAGAAGAGCAAACTTTCAGAAACCAAGAAGGAGGAGAGCAACTTATAGCAAGATGAAGCCTCAGCTTCTAATCCCAATGGACACCAAATATCCACACTTGGATAAATGGGTGCCAATTCAACTAAATGATACATGGGAAGAGGCCAAAAGGGAGTTTGTCTATGACTATTATGTCATTGACAGATGGAATGGAGGAGATGCAAACTCTGCCTTCACTGAGTTCATGCTAGAATACTACAGTTGCAAGAATTGAACTCACAGCTCCCAAGCCAATCATATACATGCCTCCAAAGCTTGAAGGATGGATTGACCAAGCAAGAATTCTGAGAGAATTCACTGAGATCCTTAAGCTAAACAAGATGGTTCTTGGACCTAAGGGAACCAACCAAGAAGCCATGGCATTGAAAAGAAGAGTGTGGGCACAGTATGGAATGCTGCCACCCCCTGAGGATGATCTTTGAAATGGCTAAGTCTTCTGACCTTACTTGATTGATCAACTATGCTGAAATATGGTCAAGATTGCTGATGTGCTAATCTGTTTGCTCTGGTTTGTTATGGATTGCTCTGATACAAGCTCTGTGCTCTGATGCTGAAAATATTTATTTTTGTCTTGAATTGTTAAAATGAAATGCTCTGATGTATTTAAGTGTTATTGATTCATGCTCTGATATGTTAAATTCAACTATCAACATGCCTGTAATGATCTTTGAATGAATGATAGTTGAACTTATTTTGAATCAAGAAACACTAATCTCTCTATGCCTATCTTGAAACCTACTTGCAACAAAAACAGTGAAAACACTAACACATTATCTTTTCAGGAATATTGACCTTAGTCATGTCTTCTGAAGATACATGTAATAGGTGTAGACAAGTCACTTTTAGATAGTGTAGGTTTTGGCATCATCAAAAAGGGGGAAATTGTTGGGAATAAAATGAGATATGTTTTGATCTAATACCAAAACCCCCTGAGACATGCCTAAGTCAAGATAAACATGTTCTAGAAATATTAGAACATATAGAATATAGGCTAGATGAGAAGCTGAAGTGTTAGGCAGCTCTTAGACAATTAGATGCACAATTTGAGGGGGAACCTATGCTTTGAAGATGATCAAGATCAAGTCCCCTCAAGGCTCAAAATTCTGGAACAATCACTTAAGAACAAGGACACTCTATGGAAAACCAAAAGCTCTGATCAGGAGAGTTGTCCAAAGAAGCTGTCCATATGCAAGAACAAGGTTACCTAGCTCAAAAGGACAAGACTACTCAAAGGTTTTGATCAGGAGAGTTGTCCAAGAGAAGCAAACTCTATGAGTAAAATACCCTGATGATAAAAGACCAAAACTGCTGATCAGGAGAGTTGTCCAGAAGAGTTGTCTCAACAAGATTAAATCTGAACAGATACTCTAAAGGTTGAAGGTCAACTATGCTGAAATATTAAGGACAACCATACCCTAAAGAAATGGAATATGCCAAGATCATCTTGGAGTAAAATAAAGGGAAAGAGCCAAGTCATCTGAAGAAGAGCAAGCCAACCTTGCTGAAAAGCAAAACAGCTGATAGTGATAAGGAGAGTTGTCCAGATGATAAGGTATGTTGTCCTATCATTGGATCAACCTTCAGAAGCCATGTCCAAGTCCTAACAAGAAGTCAAACATTGAGAAAAGTGCTGCAGAATGAAGACAAAGTCTTACAAGCCGTTTATTACCCAAATGAGGACATGTCACTATCAAAGAATTTGTCTTCCAGTTTGAAGAACTCAAGGAAGACATTTATAGCAATTTGGGGCTGCCTCTCCAACGGGCAAATCCTCCATTTTGTCTATAAATACAGAAGTGTGAAGACCATTTGAAAGCACCTCAACACAATCCAAAAGCACCTCAACCTTGACAAGAATATCCAACTATCCTACAAGTTGACAAGTGCTCTCAAGCTTTCAAAGAGACTATCTTAGTCTTTATACACTTCTTCTAAGCTGAACCCAATTGTATATTCATACACAAGCTTAGAGAGATATCCTATCCTTATACCTTGATCCTCATTGTAAAGGATATCTCATTAGTTGGAACCTTACTTCAACCCTTACATCTTTCAAGAGTGAAAGTGAGAAGGTTGTAGTAGAAGAAGTGGTAGGAGCTGACTGTTGAGAGAAGAATAGTTCAGTTCTGAGTTGAGAAGAGGGTACTAGGACTCTAGACATCCTAGGGATCAATTCACCAAGGAGTGGTGCTCTTGATCAAGTGCACCTTGGCACTATAAAACAAGTTAATTCCAAGAGTGAAGGAATTATCCTGTTAAATCAGGGAAAGTGGATGTAGGAGCTTGAGTCTCTGAACCACTATAACTTCTTGTGTTGATTTACATTCCAAGAACTTTCATACATTCAACACTGCACACAAAACTGATCTTTCAAGGATAAACATTCAAAGACTGTGCAAAAACCTATTTGGACAAGTTCCCTGAAAACTGGAATGTGTTGCATTGACTAAGTGATTTCAGAAATTAAAGGAGTCTAAACATAAAGGGCCAACCACTATTCCGCACATATAACTCCCCTAGATAGTTATTCAACTAAGTACTCAATAGTACCTAGTAGTTTGATTATCTTAGAAGAGTTAATCTTCTTCAGCAGAGTTGTCCAAGACAACCTTGCTGAACTCTGGTTTGATCAAAGTTAGCAAAAGAATTGCATACAAGTGTATCCCCCCCATACACTTGTTATATACTCCTTTCAGGACCAACATCTACCTAGTATTATTGACCTGCCTTCTAATTTGAAATTATTATTGTTCCTTTTTATATCACTTTAACTTTGAGATTTTAAGGGAGTTGATTCTCCCAGCTTTGTGTTGGTCCATTTTGTTGGATAAAATATTTTTTGAGTATTTGCAGCATCCTAAAAAGGTTTTCATCTCTGACATCTTAATAGGTATTTTAATTAGTTAACTTTCTTATTCCTTGTGTTGGCCTAACTATTGAACTAAATAAAGCAAAAAAATGAAAAACCTGAAAAATGAGTTTTTTTTTTTTTTTTTGTGTTAGTGTGAAATGATCTATGCTTTGCTGCTCATATATTAGCCACAAACTAAGATAATTTACAGGAAACAATAATGATAACATGCAATAGTTAAATTAAAACTATCGAACTAAAGGAAAATAAAATAATGGTGATGCTAGTATTATAGTTGTTGTGATTGTTTTGTTTATATAGCTTGATGCATTCGATCTTTAACTTGTATATTAGAGTGTGCATTTGTTTAGGCCTTTTGACGTTTATTCTATTTATCTTAGATGTTGATAGGTCATATCATTATTTAGATTGAACAACCCAGTCTTCTAAGATGATGTTAGTTTTTAGATTGACAATAACAATTTAATATACAGGTGTGGTACTACTATTAATTCTTAGATGTTATATAAAGACAAATTAATATATTTTAGAGACTTAAGTTGTTGTATTGTTGTTAATTTTTCTTAGATGTTAAAGTATATATGGACAAGTTAATTTGCGGTTACATAGACATCTGAGACAAATGAGAGGAAATATAGAAAAAAGGGAAGAATATTTTCTTAGATGCTAAAGTATGGACAAGTTAATTTGCGGTTACATAGACATCTGAGACAAATGAGAGGAAATATAGAAGAAAGGGAAGAAGTTTTTCATGAACTCATAGATACATATTAGTAGCTTCATATTGTCATTTTTTTTTTTTTTGGCATCTAAGACGTTTGCTCTTTAGTGATAGTAACAATATTTATGGGTTTTTGTTGATAAAAAAAATCACTTAAATTATTTAAAGGTATTAGTTGTAATATTCATCAAATACTTAAGTTTAATACATTAATGTTTATGATTGTTGAGAAGCTCTACCACTGAAGACGTATATAAATTGATGGTCATCTTGATAGTCCGTGTTAATTTCTTTCTGGGTAAATATTTATGAGATTTAGTTTTATTACTAAAATTCATTGCAATTTACTTTTTCTACTTATGCTTTATTATGGAGAGCAGCTGATCAAAATTGAAAAGGGTGCATATGAGATAGTCTTGGAGGTGTTGGATCATAGAACAGAATATGTAAAAGGTCTTGATTATGGTCCAAAATCTCCTAGTAGATGCAACTATAGAATTCTTCAAACCATTTACAAGAGGAATTAAAGGACACGAAAGAAAAGCCGCAAGAGTTTGAAGTTTAAGTGCAAGAACTCAAAACACAGGTGAATGTTTTGGATGCATATGGCCGAGCAAGGTGCAAATATTGAAAACTATTAGTTTTTTTTTTAGTGATAAAGATAGAATAATAAACTGTATATTTGTTTTGATTTCATGAAATATATAAATAAAAAAAATTCTTGTTTGTTGTTACTTTCCAAGTGCTTTACTAACTTTTTTTTATTAATGCAAACCCATTTTTTATCTTTAAGTTAGTTATTATTCTTGGAAATTTTTATTTTTTTACATTTAGTATTTGAATTTAATTTATCATGACAAATGTAATCATTTCATGACGAATTATATATCACAATATGTATTTCTTTTATGATAAAATAATATTTTATTATTGTATGTTAATTAATAATGACGATATATATTGTTACTATAGTTAAACAAAAATTGTAACGACCCTCTTTTTCGTCATTGAAAGATATTTTATTATGACAAAAATGTTTTGTCACCATTTTTACATCATTTAATGACATTGAACAATTTGTCACTAAAGTCTTATTTTTTGTGACGAATTGCGTCGTCGCTATATCTCTATATATATAATGACGATAAAATTTTAGTCACTATAGAGTAATTCTTTAATGACGAAAGATTTGAAGTATGACAAAAAAAAATGTTGTCATTGTTATTAAACTTTTAGTGATGATCACCGCTTTCGTCACTAAATAGTATATTATAATGACAAAAGTGATTTGTCACTATTTCACATCATTTATTGACAATTAAAAATTTGTCACTAAAGCATATTCTTTAGTGATAAATTTTGTTGTCATTATATATATACACATATAACAACGAACAACTGTTTGTCACGAAAGATCAATTTTTTTGTGACGAATTATACAAAATACGACGAAATAGTTAATCTAATTGTGACAAAAAATGACGTCACTAAAATTTGATAATGTTAGTAATATATGGACATTCGTCACAAAAAGTTATTTTTTTAGTAACGATAAATTAAATCGTCGTGTAAAATTTAACCTTTAGTGACGAAATATCATATTATGCCACGAAATTTTGTGTCAAATGTGACAATTTATATGTCACTATAGATGAAATGATATAGTGACAATGACCTTTATCGTCATCAAATGATGACGTTTGGTGACGAATCCAAATATCGTCGTATTGATCTATTGTGACGCACATTCGGTGACGTTCTTTGTGACAATTTTTTTTGTCACCAAACACCTTTTGTGACGAAATATGATGTTTTTATGACGAATTTTTTCGTCGCGATTTCTCGAATTTCTTGTAGTGAGAAGTTTTACTATTTTAGTTTGTGTTTTCTTTTGTAAACAAGTGTGCTAGTAAGCTTGTGAGAATTACTAGTGGATCGAAGATATACCTGGTGGTATAATCGATAAGATCGAAATCTTAGTCTTGGACTTAAAGAAATAAGAAGCTCGAGTTAATAAAAACATCACAACTGGGATTGTGAGAGTGGATGTAGACATTTGTCGAACCACTATAAAATCTTGTGTTCATTTACATACTGTTTTATATTCTTATAGTTCTTAAAGAATTCGTATAAATAACTAGATTGAGAAATCTTGTTGAGTAGATGAATTACTTGATACAAAGAACATTATTGTTTACTTAGTTAAAATTCATAATCAAAGAGTTGAGTATAAACTGTAAAGGCTCACACTAAAAACTAAGAGTACTAAGCTGATCTGGTATAAGCATAGTACTTTAACAGAACACTATTTTCGCATACAACTCTGATATTTTAGAAAAGTTTTAAAAGTCTATTCACCCCTCCCCTCTAGACTTTTCAGGCTTATTATAATCTTAACTCAACTTGGGACCAACAAGTGGTATCAGAGCAGTAGTTCTTTTGGACTGCTGTTTCTAGATTACCAAGAAGACTTTGAGGGAAAGTCTTATTGTCCTACTTGAACTGATCCGTGAATTTGACCTTTACTCAGTATCAGTACTATCTTTGATCTCTTTACTTAACTGATCTTATCTGTTATCAAACATGGATACTAATTCTACAAAACTGCCTAAGTTTTCTATTTCAGATTATGACTATTGGAAATTGAGCATGGAAGCAATTTTCAGCTCCACTCACGACCTGATGGTGTCCGTTGTAAGGGATGGCCCCATTGTCATTACGGTACCAAATACAGCTACATTGGAGCCTTCTAAAGCAGTTGGGGTAATGGTTCTTAAACCAAGGTCAGAACTCACTACAGATAATAATCTAGATAGCATAGCTAAGAATTTCATTTTACATACTCTACTTAATGAGTATCTAGGCAAAGTATTAAAATGCAAATCGGCTAAGGAAATGTGGGATGTGTTAGCTGTCCTTTGTGAAGGCACTAGCCTGATCAAGGAGAATAAACTATCCACCGCCGTCCAGAAATTTGAATCATTCAAAATGAAGACCGGTGAATCCATTGACCAGTTTGATACTCATTTTACTCGAATTATGAATGATCTTAATGTGCTTGGTAAGAAATATACTCAGAGAGCGATAAACCTTAGAATCCTTAAGTCTCTAGATGACAGGTGGAAGATGATAAAAATGATTATCAAAACAACTCAAGATATATATAGATACTTGGTCTGCTGAAACTCTCTTTCAAACCCTTAAAGCCCACGAGTTTGAGCTTAATGAGGAAGAACCCCTAACAAGTAGTGATCTAGACAAACCAACTCCAAAGAACATTGCTTTTAAGGCATCCTCCTCCAGAAACTCTAGAACCTCTAAGTCTAAAACATCTAGTATTAGAGATGAACTAGAGAAATCTGATCTTAGTCTGAAAGAGCAGATGACTTTAATGATCAAACACTTTGATAAACTGAATAAGAGGTACGACAGGTATAAGCGTTTCTATAAGGATTACAAAGCCTCTGATAGTAAGGAATCTTCTGCAATCAGAAGAGACAGAAACTCTTCTGAAAGAAGGGATGAAGTCTCTACTGAAAACAGAAGAGGCCAAAGCTCATCAGACAGGAAGGATAAAAATTCATCAGATAGAAGGGATAGGAAGCATGATCACTCCCCTATCAAGAAATCTGCTAATGATCCTATGTGTTACAATTGTGAAAAGCCAGGTCATTACATTTATGAATGTCCAGATCTGAGTTCAGAAGACAGAGAAGAAAGAAAAGCTAGGCGAGATCAACGGTACACAAGAGGTAAGAAGGCATTGTTGGTGCACAATGATTCTGATTCGGATTCAGATAATTTACCATCATCTTCATCTGAATACCTCTCTGGCAATGAAAAAGAAGCAGTTCTTATTGATGATCTAGCTATGATGGCTAAAATTGAACCTGAGGTATCTTCTGCTACTTCTTTTCGTTCCTGTGATAGTTCTGATTCTGACTTAAGTGACAATGCTGATAGTGGAGTAGGAAGTAGTCTTCATCATTCCAAAGGAGTGACTAAAGAAGACCTTCTACTTGCTAACAAAGCATTAATGGAAGCCAGTGATGAGAACATTGCTTTAAAACAAGAAATCATTAATCTACGTGAAGCACATTATAAAGTTGATCCTAATATAGCTACCTTGAATGAGCGCTTATTAGAAGAGTTGTCTCAACTCAAAGATAAGTACACATCCACTGATAAGCTATATTAGGATTTGCTCTAGACTTAAGCCATAGAGACTAATGAGTTCAATGCTTTAAAGATTAAGTCTGAAAAACTTGAAGAGCGCAATAGATTCTTAGAATCTGAAGTACTGAGCTTGGATCTAAAGCTAGCTGATATGATTAAATCTTCAAAGATTAATCAACAATTATCAGATAGGTATAGACCACCAGCTGATAAGAGTGAATTGGGTGCTAATGTACCTAGTTCACCTACTCCAGAATTTGAGAACACTAATGGTGCTAGTTCAAGTTCTTTACCTTTAGAGAAAGTAAAGAAACCTATGGAATATGATGAGGGTACAAAACCTAAGATCATTAATGTACAGTCTAACTGTAGGTCCCTAGTTGAGTTTATAATATTGAGTAATCTAGGAAAATGTCTAGAGGGGGGTGAATAGACTTTTCAAAATCTTTCAATATATCAGAATACACAATGCGAAATTTATCAGATTAACAATGAGCCCAACAATTTATACTCAACTAATTCGATGAACACTGTTCTTGTCTAGTCTATACACAGATTAATCAATTAAACAGTTCATCAATTAAACATAAATAGAACAGTAAAGTAAACAACACACAACGATTTATAGTGGTTCGACAACTTGTCTACATCCACTCTCACAACTCCAGTTGCGAAATTCTTATTACTCTTCTCTTCGAGTAGTGTGTTCTTGTGGCTTTAAGTCCCAAGAAATAAGACTTTGATCTTCTCGATTACACTTCCAAGTGTATCTTCGATCTAACTAGCTATTTTACAAGTAACTAGCAACTTGAACAAAACAGTAAAATAAAACTTCTCTTAGTCCAGTAGTAGCCTTCTTGAATTCTTCACTTGTCTTCTGGCTTGAACTTTCTGAACTTGAACTCTGTGAGTTTCTTTGCTTCGAATATGTCTTTAGAATGTATCAGTATTGCGAGTTTCAGTAGTCTTGAATCGTAGAACACCTTAGGGTATTTATAGACTTCTAAATATCAAGAATAGTTTGTTATCCAACCAACTTTTCTTGATAACTAACTTCTAACCGCTTCTTCTTATCCTTCCACGCGTTTCTTCAGTTAATTAGTTATTCCATAACTAACTTCTTCAATATATATCTTCATAACTGTCTTCACGCGTTTCTGACTTAAGCAGTTTCTTCTTACTTATCGCGCACTTGTCTAGTCTTCCATACTTAGAAAAATTCCTTTAGCCTTCTTCTTACTTGTCTTGTCTTGCGAATCTTTAGTAGACGACTTCTGTAGTAGACTTCCATGATGAACTAATCTATACTAGTCCTATCATCTAATCCTAACAAGACTATTACATTACATTAAGCTTTATAAATCAGCTTAGTCAACTTAAGTCTATACAATAATATGCGAAATACAAAACATAAACTGTTGGTCCCAAAGTTGAGTTAATAATATTGAGTAAGCTAGTGAAAATGTCTAGAGGGGAGGGGTGAATAGACTTTTCAAAAATCTTTCAATATATCAGAATACACAATGCGGAATAATCAGATTACTAATGAGCCCAAACAGATTTATACTCAACTTTTTATCTAGATCTTTATCTATGTTAATTCCTAATGTTCTTGATTGAAACAGCTCAAACAAATATCAAACAGTAAATGTAAAGAACACAGAATTTTATAGTGGTTCGACAAATGTCTACATCCACTCTCACAACTCCAGTTGTGAAGTTTTATTACTCTTCTTGAGCTTCTTGTGGCTTAGAGTCCCAAGATTAAGACTTTGATCTTTTCGATTATACCACCAGGTATATCTTCGATCTACTAGTAATTCTACAAGTAACTAGCACACTTGTTTTACAAAATACAAACTTAAACTTGAAAAGTAAAACTTCTCTTTGAATAGCCTTTGATTCTTCTCTTCAATTCAGTGGCTTCTTCTTCTTTAATCTCCTTCAACTCTGTGAGTTCTTCTTGTGCTCTGTAGACTTAGATTGCTTGTGAACGCTTTAAGATCAGTAGTCTTAGCAGTAGGAGATCACACAGTATTTATAGAACTTAGTATGACAGTTAGCAGTTTGTGAACTAACTTTCAACTAACTCTAAAACTGTTTTTGTAACTTCTTCTTGTAACCGACTTTGTAACTTCCTTCAACTTCCAAGTCAGCATTTCTTCAATAAATCTTCAGTTACTCTTTAAATAAGCTTTCCAAACTTATTCTTTAATTTCAACAAATCAGCACAGTAACTTACTGTTCTGATTTTTACTCTTCGGATTTTACTCTGCTGATTTTTACTCTTCTGACTCAATCAGCACAGTAACCAAAAACTGTTCAAAACTTCTCCAGACTTCTTCTCAGCTTATCTTCAACTCTTCTTGAAGTCTTCTTAATCTGAAGTAGTCCTCTGAGTCTTCTTTAGTCTTCTGATCTTCTCCTAATCTATTCCTAATCTAGTGTTCTGATTTTACTGTTCTGAGCTTTACAATGCTGAATACAACAAAATACAACTTTACAGATATAAAACCTATCTATACATCAACCGAACTATATACAGATGAGTATATCTAAGTCCTATACTATAAGCTGTCTATACAATCCAAAACATCAGCTTAGTTCCTATCAGTTCATATATCAGATCAGTAACTAATAAGATCAGTAACTCATAAGATCAGTAACTCATAAGAGTTCAATAACTTCCATATAAGATCAGTAAATATCTAAGATCAGTAAACATATAAGATCAGTAACTTACCTAACAGATCAGTAAGCATATCAGATCAGTAACTCAGATTTTCAAATATCTCATATAAGATCACTAAAATTATTCTCAGTTTCCACACTAAGATCAGTAATCTTATTTCACATGACTCAGTTAAGATCAGTAATTTTATTCTTAATATTACTCAATAAGATCAGTAAACTTACTTCACTTAGCATTAAGATCAGTAATCTCAATTTATGTTTCTCATCAGATTAGTAAGCTTAGATTCAGATGACTTAGTTAAGATGACTTAGAACCACATATATTACTAACTTTAAGTTGCTTTTGGCCATCAAAACATACTTTCATCAATTAGAACATTGTTTATAGGATTCATATCCCAATAATTTCCCCCTTTTTGATGAAGCCAAAACTACTTAAATGTTAATAAATCAGTAGTTAAGTATGTAGTCTATCATAACAGTTCATCAAGTCAAAATTTCAGATTCATATTCAAATAAGATCAGATATTACAAATAATCACAGAATATGAAACACAAAAATATAGAAATAAAGATTAAGGATAGAAATGTTATCTTCTGAGCTTGTCCTTCATCTTCATTCTGCATCTTCAAATTCTGAATGCCACATACATTCTTGCTTTGATATCCATCATGTGTTGATGATCAGTAATTCCTTCTTCCTTGATAATCTCAGCAATAATGTTGTTAATCTCCTTATAATCAGGTTCTCCAGTTTCCAGTCTTGGAGGTTCCCAATTAGGCTCTTCAGGGCACAAAATCTTTGTTCCAGCTCGTTCTGCAACTTGAGCTATATCTTTCCAGAATTCTTGATCAATATTCAACATGAATTCTTCAAAGTCAGCAAATTCAGCTTCTTTGCTCGAATGATCACCAAACTTCTTCACAATGAAGTTAGCAATCTGCCATTTCTTCTTCAAATTCTTCCAGTATTCCATATGTTCAGTTAAAACAATGAAATCCACAAAGTTTTCATCTTGAAAATCTTTGTCAAACTGTTTTCCTTCAGCTTTCTTTTGAGTATTCATCTTTTTCTTCAAAGCTGTGACTCGATTATCAAATCTTGTCTTCAAGAACTTGACATCCTTTTCTTTCTTCTTTTTCAAGCTTTCTTCTTCACTTGTCATAACAGCTTTCATTTTGCTCTTTGATCTAGTCATTCTTTCAGCTTCTTCCTCTTCTTGTTCTTCATCAGATAGGACTAACTTCCTCTTCCTCTGACTTGAACTTCCAGCAATATCAGGTCTCTTTTCAACAATCTCTTGACCTTGTTGCTTCTGTTGCTTTCTTTGCTTCAGCTTTTCATTCAAAATATGAATTTCAGCTCTTAATTCATCCTGACTTACAACCAGCTGAGCTTGTTGCGACTGTGTTTGTTCCATCACTTGTCTTGTCCTGTCTTCCCCCTTTTTGGCTTCATCATGCCACTCCTTCAGGGAAGATATGTGTTGCTCCAGCTTCTTATGCAACACCTGAGACAAATTCTTCTCTTGTACTCTATGAAGGTCAAATATTTTGGACATTGTATACTCCATTACCTTCTCATAAGAGTGTTCAGAATGCATCTTGTTCATCCTTTCAGTAGCTTCTTGAAACATTTGAACAGCAGCTTCCAACTTTGCTTGAAGTTCAGCATTCTGCTTTTTCAATATTTCAAATTCAGAAACATCAGATTCCTTCTCAACATGATCTGTTCTGATCTCTTCCTGCACATCCTCAATAGGATCAGTAGGTTGAATATGAATGCTTTCCAATTCTTCAGCATTTACATCCTGATTTTCAACAGTATCAGTTTCCTCAAGCACAACAGTTTCTTCAAGTACAACAGTGTTCTCAAACACTTCTGTTGCATTGATAATGTCTTCATCAATATCCATAAAATCTTCTTCAGCAGCTTCAGTTGCATCTACACCCTTCTCTTCACTAAACAAATCTTCATCAGAGACAGGAGTTGCAATCTTCTCAACAGTGTACTTGATCCCTGTTAATCTCTCAACAAGAAGTACCACAGATTCTGGAGTGACTAACTCAAGAAAAGAGTTAACACCAGCTGCTTGCATTTGTTCTGCTTCCAAATCATCAAAGATTGAAGCACCTCTCATTCCTTCCATGATGGCTAAATTTTCCTTCAAAGAACTCCTCTTAAGATACACCCAAGTGCCTATCCTAAGGAGCTTCTCAAACTCAACAGAGCTCTCATCCAATCCAGGAAATTGTTTTAACAAAGCTATCCTCAAATCAATTCTGATTCTATCCTCTTTGTCACAGATAGTGTACTCCATCAAATCAGCAGGTTTAAGAGTAATAAATTCAGGTTCAGGAGAAGATGAAATATCAATTGGTTCAGAAGAAGGCTCAAATTCATGTTCAGTAGAGTGAGCATGAACCTGTAATGGGGATTGATGTGGTGAAGGTTGATGTGAAGTTTGATGTTGAGGGGTAGGAATTGAAGTAGGCTCAAAGTTAGTGAGCTGAGGTGATGAATGGGGAGTGTTCTGAGTCTCAGAAAAGTAGTGATCTGATCCTCCAGAACATGAAGGTTGAGGGTTTTGGGGTTCAGGTTGGCTTGGTTCAGAATCAGAAGGGGTAGGGGAGACAACAACTAACTTCCTCCTAACACTCCTTGACTTAGTCCTCTTATGAACAGCAATTGGACTAGGAACACTAACCTCTTGCTCATCTGAGCTTGATTGCACCATAGTTTCCACAAAACGAACTGTTGGTTCTGAGGCAGCAGTAGCAGACCTTCCTCTCCTTAATGTAGTACTGCTCGGATCATGCTTAGATTTTGATCTAACCTCAGTTTGATCATCCTCCGATTGATACATTGAAGCTCCAGACTCCTCTGCTTCAATTTCTTGAGAGTGTTCCAAGGGGTTCTCTTGTTCAAATTGAACAGACTCCTTCTTCATCAAGAACTTCCCATGATGGAATTTCTTGGGATTACTCCAGTATGGCTTTTTCACCAGCTGAGGCAGCAAGAAACTCAGCTTGTTTCCAAACCCTAACTTTGATTTCAGTGAGAATTCCAAAGTGTCCTCATCAAACAAAACCTTTTCCTTTTCAGTCATTAGCCTTTCCAGGAAGAATCCTTGCCAATCACCTTCCACTCTGTCGATGATCGCAGCCATAATTCTAATTTTAAAACTCGATAAGGCATCCTGGCTATGATGTTGCCCTAACAAGCATTTTCCTGCAATATCCATCAAGAACTGCAACCCAGTAGGAAGTACATCCTTCTTCAGATTTGTCAAGGTCTCTGTTTCAACTCCTGACCATCTTCCTACGCACTCCTTTTCTTCTCCAGCTTTGTAGGTCATAATATCTACTGGACCTTGTGGTAAGTCCAACATTACTTCGAGAATGTCCCTTGTAATGGTGACTTTGTGTCCAGCAAGCATGGAGTGAACACCATTTTTATCTCCTTGGAGTTGTAAATAGAATTCCACCGCTTCTGGTTCGTAGACATTCACGGGAAATGACTCCAGAAACTTCCGTAGTCCGCATTCTTCACACATAGTTAAGATAGCTTGATTTTCAGCGTTGTGTCTGCCATTGAAGTAGACAACGTTCTCCACGAAAATTCCTTTCTTTCGCATCCATAAATTTGAATTAAAAGTTCCTGCCACTTGGTTAGCTTCATTGATAATATTGACAGTTGCCATTTGAGAATTTTGTAGAAATCAAATTTTGCAGAAGTTAAGAGGTTAAGATATTTCCAGAAATGATCTCGTAGAAACGAAGACGATGAAGTGTGATTGTGTTTATCAAATTCAAAACCAATCTAGGGCTAGGATTGAATTAGATTATTACAAAGAATGGTTGGGATTAAATCTCGAAATTCGAGTTTAAACAATAACTGTTCACATTCTAGTAACATTCTTAATTTTTGGAGCCAACTAGTGTTTGATAAATACACCACAATTTTTAGGTTATAAATAGAAGAGTGTATTAATCTTCTCTATTAGTAATCTAAAAATTTGAACAATATTTGACTTAGAGTAATCTAAACCAAAAGACTGTTCTGATGCAGATCAGCACAGTAGTTTCCAAAACAATTTCACTTCATTTTCTTACTTATATTTAAAGAAAATTTTACTTATCTGGATCAGCTGAGTACTGTGATCAGCTGAGTAACCTTTTTAGAAATCCGATCAGTAGATGAATCAGCACAGTAGATTTCAGATCAGTAGATGGGTCAGCACAGTAATCCTCAGATCAGTACCCAAATTCCCTGATTTCATCTTTTTGATATCAGCACAGTAATCCTCAGATCAGTAGATTTCTTGTAGACAGATTAGTAGTAAACAAGTCTTTCTGTAGACAGATTAGTCAGTAATCAGATTAGTTCTGTAGAATAAATGAATTGTAATCAGATCAGTACTGTAGACAAAGAAACTTTTTAATCAGCACAGTTCTGTAGACAAGTCAATGTATTAATCAGAATATATCTGTAGACTGCTATAGTCTGTAATCAGATCAGTTCCCCCTTCAATGGAGAATTCCTCTTCTGTGCCTGTTTCACCTTGGTAGAAGTGTTAGTTCATGAGATATAAGTGTAAAACAGTACAGATTAGTAACAATATGTTTTAATTTAATGATCACATCAAGGTTTATACTAAAGTGACTTAGTGATCTGAGTCAACAAAAGGATCTTTAAGAAATCACAGATTCCCCCTTAATGTATATTCTCAGTGTCCCTCAGCTTTACCAGCTTCCTCATTGGGATTAAGGTCACTTCAGTAACCTTGTTACCTGTTTTAGTGATCTGACATAGGATTGTCTCTTCTGCCTGTTGAATTTTGATGTACTGCTCTTACTTTATGCTTTATCTTCCTCTTGGTATAGGATCAGTACCTGAAATGTTAGCACAGTTCTATATACAAACAGAATCCATATCTATCAATCCTAAACTAATGCACAATTCTCTGAATCTCACTTCAGCCAATGGTTTTGTAAAAATGTCAGCCCTTTGAATATCAGTATGAATCTTTTCCATTCTAATATTCTTCTTTTCAACATGATCCCTAATAAAATGATGCCTAATGTCAACATGTTTGCATCTAGTATGTAAAACAGGATTTTGAGTGATGGCAATGGCACTATTACTGTCACAATATATAGGTACATTAGATTCTACAACATTGTAGTCTCTGAGTTGTTGTATTAGCCAAAGAAGCTGACTACAACAACTACCTGCAGCCATATATTCTGCTTCAGTAGTAGAAGTTGCCACACTTGTTTGTTTCTTTGAAAACCATGAAATGAGCTTAGTTCCTAAGAATTGACATGAACCTGAAGTAGATTTTCTATCTATTTTGCAACCTCCAAAGTCCGAGTCTGAATAACCACTTAAAGATATATCATCATCTGCAGGATACCATAATCCTCGATTAATGGTCCCCTTTAGATATTTCAATATCCTTTTAGCAGCTTCCAGATGACTTTCCTTGGGGTTTGCTTGAAATCTTGCACATACTCCAACAGAAAAAGCAATATCAGGTCTGCTGGCAGTTAGATAGAGTAGAGAGCCAATTAAAGCACGATAGTGAGGTTGGTCAGAAGACTTACCTCCTTCATCAGGATCCATTCTGTATGTAGGTTGCATGTGCACACCAACTGTCTTACAGGTTTTAATACCAAATTTATCTAGCAAATTCTTAGTGTACTTTGCTTGATTTATAAAGATACCTTCTGAGGTTTGTTTTACTTGAAGACCAAGAAAATATGTCATTTCTCCCATCATAGACATTTCAAATTTACTTTGCATGAGTGTAGAAAAGCTTTCACTCAAGTTTTTGTTGGGTGATCCAAAGATAATATCATCCACATAAATTTGAACAAGTAATATATCATTTCCTTCTTGTCTTCTAAACAAAGTTCTATCAACTTTGCCTTTTGTAAAACCATTTTCAAGTAAGAATAGAGAAAGAGTATCATACCATGCTCTTGGAGCTTGTTTCAATCCATAGAGTGCTTTCTTTAACCTGTATACTTGGTGACTATTCACTTCAAAACCAGGTGGTTGTTCTACATGAACTTCTTCAGCAAGTATACCATTCAAAAATGCACTTTTCACATCCATTTGATATACAGTAAATTTCATATGTGCAGCATAAGCAAGGAACAATCTTATAGCTTCTAGTTTAGCTACAGGAGCAAAAGTTTCATCATAATCAATACCCTCAGCTTGAGAGTAGCCCTGAGCAACTAATCTAGCTTTGTTTCTAACTACAAGATCATTTTCATCCCTTTTGTTCTTGAAAATCCACTTAGTGCCTACAACATTATGATTACTAGGTCTATTAACAAGTTCCCAGACATCATTTCTAGTGAACTGATTAAGTTCTTCTTGCATGGCTACAATCCAGTTACTATCACTTAAAGCTTCAATCACAGTTTTAGGCTCAATAGATGATAGAAAACAACACCAGCAAAATAAAGACTTACTAGGTTCTTCCTTTGACTCAAACAATTGTTTTCTAGTTTTAACACCTATACTAGAATCACCTAGAATCAGATCAGTAGAATGAGCAGACTTCCATGTCCTTCTATTCTTAACAGTATCATCATCATGCAAACTATCATGCAGATCAGTATCATTTATATCAGCAGTTTTGTTCACAGGAGAGCAGTCATTCAATTCTTTTATTTCAGAAGTTTTAGATGACTCACCTTTGTCTTTTACCTTTTCTTTATCAGAATCTTGCTCTAGAACTTTCAGGAAAGGATTATAAGCTTGTACAGATTCATATATTCCTGTATCATCATCTTCATTGTTGATCTGAAGCTGTAGTTTGTCAACTTTCTTACTGAGCTGATGATCAGCAGAGTCCTGTACATTCTCATCAAAGACAACATGGGGTGTTTCTTCCACACATAGGGTAGAGTAATTAAACACTCTAAATGCTTTGCTTACAGAAGAGTATCCTAAGAATATCCCTTCATCAGCTTTTGCATCAAAAGCATTTAATTTACTTTTGCCATTGTTATGTATGAAACACTTACAACCAAAAATATGAAAATAAGAAACTCTTGGTTTTCTACCTTTCCATACCTCATAAGGTGTTTTACCATGTACCTTATTAAGAGCACTTCGATTTTGAGAGTGGCAAGCTGTGTTAATAGCTTCTGCCCAAAATTTCTGAGGTGTGTTGAATTCTGCAATCATGGCTCTGCAAGCTTCTTTTAGTGTTCTGTTTCTCCTTTCTGCAACACCATTTTGTTGAGGGGTTCTGGCTGCACTTGTCAAATGCTGTATGCCAGACTTAGAACAGTAGTCAGAAATGTAACAATTAATAAATTCAGTCCCCTTGTCACTCCTAATCTTGACAATGGGATGACCTTTTTCAACCTGCAATTTCTTCAATAGATCTGGAAGTAGTGTTTGTGTATCACTCTTTTTGTGTAGAAAGACTACCCAAGTAAACTTAGAATAATCATCTACAACAACTAGAGTATACCTTCTTCCATTCAATGTAGGAGGATTGATAGGACCATGAAGATCCATATGTAAGAGTTCTAAAACTCTGCTTGTTGAAAGAGTTGGAATGGACTTAAATGAAACCTTTACCTGTTTACCTTTTTGACAGGAATCACATACTTGTGACTTGGAATAGATTTCATTAGGAATGCCCTCAACAAGATGTTCTCTAGAAATTTTGTTGATTATCTTAAAGTTTAGATGACAGAGGCGTTTATGCCAGAGCCAACTGTTTTCTTTAGGACTCTTAGTAATAAGACAGGCATTCTTAGGACAACTATTCCAGTTCACAATGTATATACTTCCTTGTCTTGAGCCAACAAGTAGAACATTGTGAGTCCTTTTATCAATTATTTCACATCTTCTGGTCTTGAACTGAACCTTGTATCCCCTGTCACAAAATTGAGATACAGATAACAAATTATACTTCAAACCTTCAACATAGGATACATCTTGGATTTCAACATCTCCATTCTTGATGAATCCAAATCCTTTTGTGATTGCTATTGAGCTATCACCAAAGATGACTTTTGGTCCTTCCTTCTCTTGATAGTCAGTAAGTAAGGCCTTGGTACCAGTCATGTGGTGTGAGCACCCACTGTCTATGTACCAGGTCTCACCAACTGAACCACCTTTCTTGTATAAGTCCAGTCGATCCTGCAAAGTAGTGATCTTAATAATTTAGGTACCCTAGTTTATTGGGGTCCTTGGGGGTTAGTAGCAAGAGGTACCCAAATGAACATTGAGGATTTGAATAAGTGGGACCTCTTCAGTTTCCTTCCAAATTTATCACAGAACAGTACTTTATTAACCAGTTCAGAATTATCAGCAGACTTAGGATCTATTTTTCTGAGATAGCCTTTCCTTGGTTCTATCCCTTTTTCAGTAAGATCAGTATGTCTGTGATAGTTTGAATATGGTCTAAAAGCATTTGGACCATAAGGCTTATAAGTTTGCTTTGGTCTTTTCTCTCCATAGAAATCATAAGATAAAGGAGGAGGATAAAGAACAGGTTTGTTATGATAATGAGGCACAAATCTCCTAGGTTTAGTTGAATACAGCTGAGACTGCCTTATGAAAGGAGGTCTAGGCTGTTCCCAACTTGCCTGTGCTTGTCTTGACCTACTGTTCTGAGTTTGTCTCTTCTGATTCCAGGACTGATCTGATCTGGTCAGAGGAGTATAACTCTTCTGGTATGGTCTTGACTGTACTGGTCTTAATACATTCTTCATTTTACCATTCTTGGTAGTAGGAGGGATGTATTTAGACTGTACTTTGAGTTTTGGTTCATCATCATAAGTCATAGGTTCTTTTCCTTTATCTAGTTGCAAAGAACTTGTACTAGCTCCATTAGTGTTCTTAAATTCTGAAGTAGATGGACTAGGCAGATCAGTACCTATTCCTCTTTTATCATTTGGAGCTCTATATCTGTCTGAGATTGTTTGATTAATCTTAGTAGAGTTAATCATCCCAGATAGCTTTCGATCTAGGCTCACTACTTCAGATTCTAAGAATCTATTGCGCTCTTCAAGTTTTTCACATTTAATCTTTAAATCATTGAATTCATTAGTCTCTTTGGTTTGAGTTTTAAGCATACCCTGATATAGTTTGTCAATGGATGCATACTTTTCTTGGAGTTGAGACAACTCTTCTGATAGTCTTGCATTTATGACAGCTATATTAGGATCCACTTTTGACTGAGCTTCTTTTAGCTTAATGATTTCTTGTTTTAAAGATATATTCTCATCACTGATTTCAATGAATGCTTTGTTAGCTTGTAGAAGGTCCTCTTCAGTCACTCCTTGAGAATGATGAAGACTACTTCCTACACTGCTAACAGCAGCATCACTTTCATCAGTGTCAGAATTGTCACAAGATTGAAATGAGTTAAAAGATGATACCTCATCATTTATTTTGGCCATCATTGCCAGTCCATCATCTGCTATGAAAGCTTCATCATCATTGCTAGAGGGGTAGTCAGATGAAGTCGATGGTAACTCTTCTGATTTCGAATCAGAGTCATTGTAAGCCACTATTGCCTTCTTACCCTTTGCATATTTTCGATCTCTTCTGGCTTTCCTTTCTTCTCGATCTTCAGAACTCAGATCAGGACATTCATATGCATAATGACCTGGCTTATCACAATTATAGCATACAGGATTGTTAGAAATTCTTTTAGGAGGAGAATGCTTTCTGTTCCTGTCATGCTTGTCAATTGAGTTCCTGTCTTTCTTATCAGAATACTTTCTGTCTCTCTTTTCAGATGAGTTCCTGTCTCTCCTGTTCTCATTGGAGATCTCATCCCTTCTTTCAGAAGAGTTTTGATCCCTTCTGTTCACAGAAGAGTCCCTGTTATTAGAACCCTTAGATTCCTTGTAGAATCTTTTGTACCTGCCATACCTCTTGTTCAGTTTATCAAATCTTTTGATCATAAGGCTCATCTGATCTTTCAGACTTAGATCAGAACCATCTAGTTCATCTTTTATGCTCGAAGCCTTAGTCTTAGATGATTTAGACCCCTTTGAAGTAGAGGCTTTGAAAGCTATGTCCTTAGAGACATCCCTATCCTTATGAATCACAGAAATAGGATCTTCTTCATCTAACTCAAACTCATGTGCCTTAAGTGTTTGGAACATAGTTTCTGCTGGCCAAGAATCAATGTCTTGTGTGGTTTTAATGATCATCTTGACCATTTTCCACCTTTCATCCAATGCTTTCAAGATTCTCAGGTTAATCTCTCTTTCAGTATAAGTTTTTCCCAATACATCAAGATCATTCATAATTTTGGTAAATCGAGTATCTAACTCATCAATTGATTCTCCTGGCTTCATCTTGAATGATTCAAACCTTTGGACAGCAGTGGATAACTTGCTTTCTTTGATCAGAGTAGTACCTTCACAAAGAATAGCCAGTTTGTCCCACATCTGTTTTGCAGTCTTACATTTTAATACTTTACCAAGATACTCATTTGGTAAGGTATGTAAAATATAGTTCTTGGCAAGACTATCCAAATTGTTTTGTTTCATTTCTTCTGAAGTCAGTTCTGACCTGGGTTTGGGGACTAGTGCACCAACTGGTTTTGATGGATCCAGAACAGCAGTGTTTTCCACCATGATGACAATTGGTCCTTCAGTCACCACAGACACCATTAGATCATGGGTTGAGCTAAAGATGGCCTCCATCCTAAGCTTCCAGTAGTCATAATCTGCAATCTTGAACTTAGGCAACTTGTTCACAGTAGTGTCATCCATGTTTGTTTAGACAAATAGGATCAGTAGTATAGCAGATAGATTTCAAGTATTCAGATAGTAACAAGTATCAAGAAATAACAGTAAGATCAGTAAAATATCCCTCAAGATCTGTAAGGTTATCAAGAAACAGCAGTCCAATGAACTACTGCTCTGATACCACTTGTTGGTCCCAAAGTTGAGTTAATAATATTGAGTAAGCTAGTGAAAATGTCTAGAGGGGAGGGGTGAATAGACTTTTCAAAAATCTTTCAATATATCAGAATACACAATGCGGAATAATCAGATTACTAATGAGCCCAAACAGATTTATACTCAACTTTTTATCTAGATCTTTATCTATGTTAATTCCTAATGTTCTTGATTGAAACAGCTCAAACAAATATCAAACAGTAAATGTAAAGAACACAGAATTTTATAGTGGTTCGACAAATGTCTACATCCACTCTCACAACTCCAGTTGTGAAGTTTTATTACTCTTCTTGAGCTTCTTGTGGCTTAGAGTCCCAAGATTAAGACTTTGATCTTTTCGATTATACCACCAGGTATATCTTCGATCTACTAGTAATTCTACAAGTAACTAGCACACTTGTTTTACAAAATACAAACTTAAACTTGAAAAGTAAAACTTCTCTTTGAATAGCCTTTGATTCTTCTCTTCAATTCAGTGGCTTCTTCTTCTTTAATCTCCTTCAACTCTGTGAGTTCTTCTTGTGCTCTGTAGACTTAGATTGCTTGTGAACGCTTTAAGATCAGTAGTCTTAGCAGTAGGAGATCACACAGTATTTATAGAACTTAGTATGACAGTTAGCAGTTTGTGAACTAACTTTCAACTAACTCTAAAACTGTTTTTGTAACTTCTTCTTGTAACCGACTTTGTAACTTCCTTCAACTTCCAAGTCAGCATTTCTTCAATAAATCTTCAGTTACTCTTTAAATAAGCTTTCCAAACTTATTCTTTAATTTCAACAAATCAGCACAGTAACTTACTGTTCTGATTTTTACTCTTCGGATTTTACTCTGCTGATTTTTACTCTTCTGACTCAATCAGCACAGTAACCAAAAACTGTTCAAAACTTCTCCAGACTTCTTCTCAGCTTATCTTCAACTCTTCTTGAAGTCTTCTTAATCTGAAGTAGTCCTCTGAGTCTTCTTTAGTCTTCTGATCTTCTCCTAATCTATTCCTAATCTAGTGTTCTGATTTTACTGTTCTGAGCTTTACAATGCTGAATACAACAAAATACAACTTTACAGATATAAAACCTATCTATACATCAACCGAACTATATACAGATGAGTATATCTAAGTCCTATACTATAAGCTGTCTATACAATCCAAAACATCAGCTTAGTTCCTATCAGTTCATATATCAGATCAGTAACTAATAAGATCAGTAACTCATAAGATCAGTAACTCATAAGAGTTCAATAACTTCCATATAAGATCAGTAAATATCTAAGATCAGTAAACATATAAGATCAGTAACTTACCTAACAGATCAGTAAGCATATCAGATCAGTAACTCAGATTTTCAAATATCTCATATAAGATCACTAAAATTATTCTCAGTTTCCACACTAAGATCAGTAATCTTATTTCACATGACTCAGTTAAGATCAGTAATTTTATTCTTAATATTACTCAATAAGATCAGTAAACTTACTTCACTTAGCATTAAGATCAGTAATCTCAATTTATGTTTCTCATCAGATTAGTAAGCTTAGATTCAGATGACTTAGTTAAGATGACTTAGAACCACATATATTACTAACTTTAAGTTGCTTTTGGCCATCAAAACATACTTTCATCAATTAGAACATTGTTTATAGGATTCATATCCCAACATAAACTATGAGCTTCTATACATCAATCATTTCGCTCAGTATAAAACCTATCACATATAATACTTATAAAACGTACTTGTCTTTCATTCGTACTTAAACTTTTCTTTCTTTCTTTCATACTCTACTAATCTTCTCAAGACGACTTACATAACTAGATCAGTCAACACTTAGAAATTATTCAAGTCCTCTTTTGGCTTATCAAAACTACTTATCTTTTCATCATTTAGGACTTATATTAGGATTCATATCCCAACACTAACTATAAACCCCCTACTAAGAATGGTAAAAAGAAAAATGGAGTAAGAACAGTACAGTCTAGACCATATCAGCAGAGATATACCCCGCTGGCCAGATCAGAATAGTCTTGGCATCAGTAGAGGTTTACTGAGCAGAGTAGGCATAGACAAGCACAATTAGGTTGGAATCAGCCTAGACCTCTTTCATAAGGCAGTCTCAGCTGTACTCAACCAAACCAAGAAAATTTGTACCTCCTTATTATAATCAATTTGTTCTTTATCCTCCACATTTATCTTATGATGTAATTAGTGAGGATAGACCTAAACACATCTATAAGTCGTATGGTCCACATGCTTTTAGGCCATATTCGAACTATTATAGACCTAATGTTCTTACTCAGAAAAAGGTTTAACCAAGGAAAGGTTACCTCAGAAGAGTAGACCCTAAGTCTGTTGATAGCTCAGATAAGGCTAATAAAGTACTGTTCTGTGATAAAAAGGGTAAGAAACTAAAGAGGTCTCAACTTTTCAAAACATCTATGTACATTTGGGTACCTCTCACTGTTATTAACACTCAAGGACCCCAATGAATAGAGGGTACCTAAATTATTAAAATCACCAATTGCAGGGTCGACTTGATATGTACAAGAAAAGTGGTTCAATGGGTGAGACTTGATATATTGACAGTGGTTGCTCACACCACATGACTGGTACCAAGGCCTTACTCACTAACTATCATGAGCAAGAAGGACCCAAAGTGATTTTTGGTGATAGTTCCATGGCAATCACTAAAGGTTTCAGATACATAAGGAATGGTGATGTGGAGATACATGATGTATCTTATGTTGAAGGTTTGAAATATAACTTGCTTTCAGTTTCTCAATTCTGTGACAGGGGATACAAAGTCCAATTTAAGAGCAGTAAATGTGAAATTATTGACAAAAGAACACAAACCACTCTACTTTTTGGTGTACGACAAGGCAGTGTCTACATTGTGAATTGGAATAGTTGTCCAAGGGATGATTGTGTTCTTCTTAAAAGTCCTAAAGAAGTCAGTTGGTTATGGCATAGACGCCTATGCCACATGAACTTTAAGATTATTAATAAGTTAGCAAGAGATCACCTTGTAGAAGGTATTCCCAATGAGATCTATTACAAATCACAAGTGTGTGATGCTTGCCAAAAAGGTACACAGGTAAAGGTTTCTTTTAAGACAATTCCTACTCTCTCAACTAGTAGAGTTTTAGAACTCTTACATATGGATCTTCATGGTCCTTGTTGGTCCCAATTTGAGTCTAATATTAGAATTAGCTAGAAAAGTCTAGAGGGGAGGGGTGAATAGACTTTTAAAACTTTTCCTAAAATATTAGAGTGAAATGCGGAATTTAGTGTTCTTATGTAGTACTGTGCTAATACAGGATCAGCTTAGTACTTTCAGAAATAGTATGTGAGCCTTTACAGTTTATACTCAACTTTGATTATATGAATTTTACTTATTAAACAATTAAACAAATATCAAACATTAAGTAAATGAACAAAAGATTTATAGTGGTTCGACAAATGTCTACATCCACTCTTACAACTCCAGTCGTGATGTTTTATTAACTCCTCATTGAGTTATCTTGTGGCTTAGAGTCCCAAGAATAAGACTTTGATCTTATCGATTATACCACTAGGTATATCTTCAATCTACTAGTAATTTTCACAAGTTTACTAGCACACTTGTTTTACAACAAAATACAAACTAAAAATGTAAGTAAAACTTCTCTTTAGTAGCGTTTGATTCTTCTCTTCAAAACAATGGCTTCTTCTTTGCTTTGATCTTCAAACTCTGCGAGTTTTCTTGAATGCTTCTTGAATAGCTCTTGAATGCTTTTAATCTCTTGAATATCAGTAGATCAATAGTTTTTCAGTAGTAGCAGTCTCTTCAAGTAGAAGATCATACAATATTTGTAGACTTTAGTATGACAGTTAGTAGTTTCTGAAACTAACTTCAAAACTAATTCTTAACCGTTTTCGTAACTTATCCTTTATAACCGACTTTGTAACTTCCAATAACTAACTCCGAGTGTTTAAGTCAGCATATCATCAAATATATTCAGTTACTCATTCAAATATATTCAGTTACTCATTCAAATATCTTCTTCTCAGATTTTACTGTTCTTATTCTGATTAAGCACACTTCTGGCTTCTGTGCTTAAACTTCATCAGAATACTTCCTTTAATACTTCTCTGAGTTCCATTCTACTCTGCTTGAGATTTGTCTTCTTATTCCGAGTAGTCTTCTCATACTTGTAGTCTTCTGAGTCTTCTGTTCTGACTTCTAGGCTTCTGATCTCTGCTTCAGTCTTCTGTTCTGGACTAACTATGCTGATTACAACTCAAATACAAACTTACAAATATAAAACCTATCTATACTTCATCTGAACTACATACAGAAGAGTATTTCTAAGTCGTATACTATAAGCTGTCTATACAATATGAACATCAGCTTAGTTCCTAACAGTTCACAATATATTCACATATTTCACATATAAGATCAGTAACTCAGATTATATGACTCATCAAGATGACTTACCTAAGATGACTTCTATCCACATATATTATTAACTTTAAGTTGCTTTTGACCATCAAAACTTAATCTCATCAACTAGGACTTTGTTCTTAGGATTCATATCCCAACAATTTCCCCCTTTTTGATGAAACCAAAACTACTTAAATGTTAATAAATCAGTAGTTAATCAACAGTCATTCATAACAGTTCATCTAGTCAAAATATCACATTCATATTCATAATCAGATCAGATAATTACACATAGACAGAATATGAAAATAAGAAATAAGATGAGTAAAGAAAAATTTATCTTTTAAGCTTGAGTCCTTCATCTTCATTCTTCAGTCTTGAACTCCTTCAAAGTCTGAACGCCAAATACATTCTGGTCTTGATATCCTTCATGTGTTGAAGATCAGTGATGCCTTCATCTTGAATAATCTTCTCAATGATTCTTGATATCTCTTCATAATCTGGCTTTCCATCTTCTAACATAGTAGGTTCCCATATAGGTTCTTTAGGACACAAAATGTTAATTCCAACTGCACTGGATGTTAACAAAATATCTTCACAAAATTCTCTTGCAACATTTTCCATGAAGTCTTGAAAATCAACAAACTCATCTTCTTTGCTCAAATGAACTCCAATCTCTCTGACTATAAATTTGCTATCTGCCATCCTTTCTTGATGTCACTCCAATAAACTTCATTATCTAGATGTACTATGAAATCAATATATGTGTCATCACAGATTTCATTACACTTCCTTTTCTTCTTAAGAGTAGTAACTCTTCTTTCAAACTTCTTTCTAGCAGCTTCTGCATCTTTCATCTTTTGCTTCTTAAGCTCTGCTTCAACTTTCTTCTTAGCCATCAATTCTTTGTAGGTTTTGTTGGGAATAAAATGAGAATTTTGATTAAGATACCAAAACCCCTTAAGACATTCCAAATACATAAGTAAAAAATGATATGAACATGTTTCAGGAATGTTAGAACATGTAGTATAGGCTAGTTGAGAAGCTGGAATGTTAGGCAGCTCTTAGTTAATTAGATGCACAAGTTGAGGGGCGAGACATGCTTAAAAGACTACAAGAATCAAGTCCCCTCAAGGCTCAGAATCAAATTGATCCTAAATCTGCTGAAATACCTAAATGGACAACTATGCTGATCAAGTCAGCTTAATGATGTATCAACTTTTCTAAAGACCAATACATCATCAAGACCAAGTCTACTGAAGTATTTGTTAAAGTTCAGAAGAGAAGAACAGCAGAAATGTCTCAGCACACTTGAACCTGAACAGTTCCAAGTACATGCCAATTATGCTGATAAAGTCAGAACCAAAATCAAAATCAGAACCAGAACCAAAACCTTAATGCTGTTCCACATGATGATGTGCAGACCATTAAAAACATGGCCCCAGATCCAGTGAATCACATATCTCATCACAAGATGCCCATGTTCTCTATTGAGAACTATGATTTCTAGAAAATCAGAATGAGAGCTCATCTTGCATGCCTACACATTGATATGCTAAGAGTCATAACACGAGGACCATTCATCTTCACACAAGCAAATCCCAGAGTCACCGATGCTCAAAGAGCTGATACAAGGGATGAGATTCCCAAGGATGAAGATGATCTCACCACTGAAGAGAAAAGGAAAGATAATCTCAATTATCTAGCAATGAACACTCTCTACCAAACAATTCCAGATGCAGTAATGGGGAGAGTCTACCACTGCACAACAACCAAAGAAATTTGGGATACCCTTGCTGAAATGTGTGAGGGCACTGAAAAGATCAAGGAGAATAAGCTCCAAGTTGCTGTGTAGAAATTTGAACAATTCACAATGGGGCCTGAGGAGTCCATTGATAAATTTGCTGGTAGATTCACTGACATAATGAATGAAATCAACTCATTGGGCAAGGTGTACTCCAAGAGAGAAATTGCACTGAAGATCCTAAGGAGTCTCACTCAAAAGTGGGATGTATACTCTGTAATGATGCATAATACCAAAGATCTCTCCACCATGCCCATGCAACAAATCTTCTCAGAACTCAAAGCCTATGAGTTTGATCTCAATAGAAGAAAACCTACTGAAGAACCTTCATTACCAACCAAAGGATTGGCATTTAAAGCCAAAGCTGCTGAACCAGAGATGCAGTCCACTCCTAGATCATCAAAGTCAGTCTCTAAGGCTGAAATGAAGGAAGAGCTAGCCCTTATGGCTAGAAGGTTTGATAAGCTCAACTCAAGGTTTGGTAGATACAAGAAATTCTACCAAGACAACAAGGTCAGGAGAAGGTACAACTCTCCTGAAGCTAAGGCTGAGGACAAAAGGCCTGAAGATAGAAGATCAGAGGATAAATACTCTGATAGGAGAAAGTCTAGCAGAGCTGAACCTTCACCATCTAGAAGAAGAGATGAATCAAAGAAAGATGATGATGAAGACATGTGCTACAATTGCAAGAACAAAGGGCATTTTCAGTATGATTGCCCTGAACTCAGCTCACAAGAAAGAAAGGAGAGGCAATCTAAAAGAGACAAAAATTTCACCAACAGAAAGGCCATGATGGCTGGTGATGAGTCTGAAAGTGCTGAAAACTTCAACTCCTCTGATGATGGACTGTTCTCAAACAGTGATGATGATGATGTGTGCAACATGGCCATAGAAGATGATGAGGTATCTTCTACTTCTAGCTCACCATCAATCCAATCACAAAACACCAGTGATGTCAACTTGAAACTCTCCTTTGGAAAGTTGATGGAAGATTTCACAAGATTACAAGAATTTCATGATAACTGTGTGAGAGAAAATGAAAGGTTATCAATTGAACTTACAAAGTCTTCTGAATCTGTGGTTGATGTCAAGTGTACTGAGTTGAATCAACAAGTCTTGAGAGAACTTGAGGAAGCTTCTCTCAGGATAGTTAACCAACAAAAGCAGATTGATGAACAACTACTTATTCAGAAAAGAAAAGATTTTGAACTCAAAATTCTTCAAGCTAAATTGGAAAACCTCTCACATGAGTATGATATTCTTAAATCAAGTGAAGAGAGCCTGAAAATTAAGATGTCTGCAATGAATAAATCCTCTAGAGCAATAGAGGAAATTCAAAGCTTCCAAAGACTTATGGCTCAAAAGAGTGGATTGGGATATGATCCATTCAAATATTCACGTTGTCTTAGTGTTGCTTCAACAAGTAACACTGAGAGAGTCTTTGTTAAGTCAGTGGCACAACAAACTGAAAATGAATTAATTCAGCCTCTGAACAAAGGAAAGGGCAAAATGCATGAGGTGCCCACTCAAGTACTTCAGGGAACTAGGACCATACCTAAGGAAAAGGCCAAAGCCCCTGAATACAAGAGGAATGGTGTTCAACAGAGTGGACCCAGTGGAAGGGTAACTTATCTGAACAACATTCAGAGAGGTTGTCCAAGGTATGTTCAGCCTAGGCCAACTCCCCTGAGGATACCTCAGCTGAACAGACTTAAGGTCAACTCTCCTCATGGGTACAATAAAATGAGACAACCAAAACCCTTCATGCCAAAGGGTAATGATCATCAATATGCCCATCCTCAAAGATTCCCTCAAACTGCACAAACACTTTCACACATTCTTTCCCAAAGGCATTTAAGGGAAAAACTGTGTATGTTGATATTAGAGGAAAACAACTTAGCCACCTTGAATCAATCAGGGTAATTAGGCAAGTTTGGGTTCCTAAAGGTAAAACTAACCTCTCAGGACCCAAAATTCAAAGGGTACCTAAAGCTTGATCTTTGCAGGTACCAAAGGGCCACAAGAAGCTAAGGAGCATGAATAAAAAAACAGCATGGTACTTGGACAGTGGATGTTCAAGGCACATGACTGGAAACAAAAACCTCCTCACTGAATTCATTGAACAAGAAGGCCCTAATGTCACATTTGGAGACAACTCACAAGCAACTACAAAAGGTTATGGTACCTTGATAATTGGTAATATCAAGGTATCCAATGTGTCTTATGTGACTGGTCCCAAGTATAATCTCCTAAGCATAAGTCAGTTCTGTGATAAAGGATATAATGTTGAGTTCACAAGTAATAAATGCTTAATCAGAGATAAAACTCAACAAATCTTATTGACTGGAACTAGGAAAGAAAATGTGTATTTTGCTGACTGGGACAAGTCTACTGATGCAGCATGCTTTATTGCCAAAAGTTCAAATGAACAAAGTTGGTTGTGGCATAAAAGGCTAAACCACCTGAACTTTAAGTCAATGAACAAGCTGGCTAGAAATGCATTAGTTAAAGGACTGCCAAATGAAGTTTTCATTAAAGAACATGTTTGTAAACCATGTCAAGAAGGAAAACAGATTAAAGCTTCATTTATAGGCAAACCAGTCATCTCCACTGAAAGGGTACTTGAACTATTACACATGGACCTATTTGGACCAATTACCCCTGCAAGCATAAATGGAAGAAAATACACATTGGTTATAGTAGATGACTTCTCTAGGTTCACATGGGTAGCATTTCTCCTTAATAAGAAGGAAACACAAGTCAAACTCCCTGAACTATTAAAGAGACTGTCAAATGAGAAAAGTCTTAACATTATCAAGATAAGATATGATAAAGACACTGAATTCATTAATTCATACATCAATGAGTATTGCACTGAAAATGGAATTGCCCATGAGACTTCAGCAGTTAGAACCCCTTAGCAGAATGGGGTAGCAGAAAGAAGAAATATAACTCTCAAAGAAGCTGCTAGAACCTTAATTGCTGATTCAAATCTACCTAAGAGGTTTTGGGCTGAAGCTATAAACACTGCATGCTATACTCAAAATAGATGTTTGATTACTAAGGGTCAAGGCAAAACCCCTTATGAACCCTGGAAAGGAAGATTGCCCAAAGTATCTTATTTTCACATATTTGGTTGCAAGTGTTTCATTCAAAACAATGGGAAAGAACAGTTGAAAGATTTTGATAGCAAAGCTGATGAAGGGATATTCCTTGGATATTCCAAAATCAGTGGAGCTTTCAGGGTCTACAACTGTAAAAACCCTTATTGTGGAAGAAACACCCCTTGTTGTGTTTGATGAATCTATCTTTGAGATCAGGAATAAGAACTTGGATACTGATGACATCACACAAAGGACAACCAGACTGAGCCTAAAAGACAAAGATACTACATTCATAGAAGTTGTCTGAGCCAATCCTCCCGAATTCACTAGATTGGACAACACTCCTGAAGGCAATCTCCCTGAGGCAAACCCCACTGAAGGAAATGATGACCTGAATGACCCAATCCCAGTTCATAATCAGGTAACAACTACCAATGAGGAAGCAGGCTCTGCTGAGGTAGTTAATGGATTAAACATTCAAGGGGGAAATGAAAATGTTGAAAATGCCAATGTCCCTAACACTGAGGACAACACCCCTGAATATAATCCTGAATTAGATCCTGCATTGAATTTCCCTGAATTTTATGATCTTAGTGACTCAACCTTAGTAGAGGACAACTCTACTGAAGGGATCAGGAAAAGAAGGAATTGGTTAACTGACCATCCAATTGACCTGATACTTGGTGATCCAAGTGTGGGAGTCAAAACTAGAAGGTTTCATGGTGAAAGTGCTCTGTTTTGTTGTTTTCTATCAGAACAGGAACCTAAGGACATTGATGAAGCACTTCAAGATGCAAACTGGATTACAACCATGCAAGAGGAGCTGAATCAGTTTACAAGAAATGATGTTTGGGAGCTGGTTGACAGACCATCACATCAAGATGTTATTGGAACCAAATGGGTGTTCAAGAACAAAAAGAATGAGAATGATGTGATAGTCAGAAACAAGGCCAGATTGGTGGCCAAGGGGTATTGTTAATCAGAAGGCATTGACTATGATGAGACTTTTGCACCAGTGGTAAGGCTTGAAGCAATAAGGCTGTTCCTAGCCTATGCTGCCCACAAGAGATTCAAAGTCTATCAAATGGATGTCAAGAGTGCTTTCTTGAATGGAGTGCTGAAGGAAGAAGTCTATGTTGAGCAACCCCCATGTTTTGAAGAAGGAAACCAAGTTTAAAGAATGAAGAAAGCTCTTTATGGACTCAAGCAAGCTCCAAGAGCTTGGTATGATACCCTATCACAGTTCTTATTGGATCATGGCTTTGTCAAAGGGACAGTAGACAGAACCTTGTTCAGAATCTGTGAAGGAGATGACATCTTGATTGTCCAAATATATGTTGATGACATTATATTTGGATCACCCAATGAGAAGCTTTGTGAGAAGTTTTCAAAGCTTATGCAAAGCAAGTTTGAGATGTCAATGATGGGGCTGATGAATTTCTTCTTGGGTCTTCAAGTCAAGCAATCAAAAAGAAGGAATCTTCATCAATCAAGCTAAGTACACCAGAGAAATGATCAAAAAATTTGGGTGTGCTACTAGTAAGCCAATAAGGATCCCAATGAATACTAACTGGAAAACTGATCCTGATGAGAGTGGTGTTCCAACCAACTCTACTGAGTATAGAGGAATCATTGGATCTCTCCTCTATCTCACTGCTAGCAGACCTGACATCACCTTTGCAGTAGGTGTATGTGCAAGGTTTCAAGCCAATCCTAAGAAGAGCCATCTAGAGGCTGCTAAAAGGATCTTGAGGTATCTCAAAGGCACTGAGAACATAGGCCTTTGGTACCCTGCT
Organism: Galeopsis tetrahit; assembly: GCA_963675135.1. Lineage (NCBI taxonomy): Eukaryota > Viridiplantae > Streptophyta > Magnoliopsida > Lamiales > Lamiaceae > Galeopsis > Galeopsis tetrahit. Next base: position 36,517,436 of record OY776127.1, read on the forward strand.
GATAACAACATTGAGCTAACTGGCTACTCAGATGTTGATTATGGAGGATGCAAAATTGATAGGAAGTCCAGTTCAGGAACATGCCAATTTTTGGGAAAAAAGCTCTTCTCTTGGTTCTCAAAGAAACAAAACACTATGGCCACTTCCACTACTGAAGTTGAGTATGTTGCAGCTGGACGTTGTTGTGCTCAAATTCTTTGGTTGAGATAACAACTTAGAGATTACAATGTCAACTCTACTGAAGTGCCCATATTTTATGATAACAACAGTGCAATAACAATATCACAAAATCCAGTGTTACACACAAGATGCAAGCTTGTGGACATCAAACATCACTTCATAAGAGACCATGTGGAGAAGAAGGACATTAAGTTGGTGAAAATCCACACAGATCACCAAAAGGCTGACATTTTGACCAAACCTCTTGCTGAAGCAAGGTTCTTGGAACTTTCAGCAGAGTTGGGACTTCTTGATCCAGTAAAGTTGGACAAGTAAGCCCAAATGGAGTTTATCAATCAAGGGGGAACAAAAAATAATCTTCAACAGACTTGGGCAAGTCTACTGAGTCTCAGAAGAGTTGACCCAAATTTCTTCAGAGAAGTTGGGTAGAGCTTAGCTCAGGACACTTGTCCATGTAGGGTCAGATAAGTTGGCTTGGCTATCAAACCAAATCTTGGTCTGATAAGCACCTATTTTGGATAATCATTGCCTAGGTTGATGGCTGTCCCATTCCTCTTAAAGCCATCACCTTTACAAAGATTTAATTTGTCCCTTACCCAAAAAGTCACTTTCCATGCATTAAATGCAAAGATTTAACTCTTGTTTGCATTAAACAATTATAGCCCACTATCTACCTTGATAACCCCACAGCCTTTAACAAACCTTAACTCCATCCCACGTTTTGATAAAAACAGTTTTTCAAAACTGATCTATTAATTTCAGCCGTTGGATCAAATTTTGGCCAACTCCCCTGAATTAATCCTGGCCATTCAAATTTGATTTCCTCTTTTGCCAACCTTTGAATTACCTTAAGACTTACCTACTCAATGACAAACATTCCTTTTGGAATATACTCTAAGTCTTAAGAAGCCCACAAACTCTCATTTCTTCCCCACGCATTCTATCATCTTTGAAACCCTAATTTTGTAAACTCTCTCAAACTTTCCACTGTTTCATCAATGGCACCCAAAGTTAGACAGGAAATGAATGTTGATTTCACCAACAAGGATCTAGACCATGATTTCTCATACCTTAGCCACAAAAACAACCTCATATTTGAACCAATCATCTCATTTGAGAGTGAAGCACCAGAGGTTACTCCTACATTGAGTTGGCTAAGAAGTGTTGGACTTCAAAAGTTTATGGAGAACAAGCCCAGTTCTTGTTTGGAGCAATACATGGCAGAGTTCTTTGCCTTTCTTAAATGGAAAGGCAAGGCAACTAGAGGAGAAGTGTCAATAAGATTGACATATATAAGTGAAGGAGATGAAGAAGAGAAGCCTCACAGGGTCAAGTTCACTGAAGAGGACCCTGAAGATGCTTATGGATTGCCTTCAGATGGAAGGAATCCAGAATCATATGGAGTAGGGCATGAGCAAGAAGTGGCTCAATACTGGTTACTTGTTCCAGGTCCTATCTCCTCCACTCAACACAAGAATTCCTTGAAACCTGAGTTCCTCACACTGTTTGAGGTGGTTACAAAAAGTATTCTGAGCAATACTGGGAGCTTGGAACAAGTGAGTTCATCAAGAATCAGGATAATGGCTGCAGTAATTGATGCTAGTGACAAGGGCATCAAATTCAATTGGAGGGATTTCATCATGGGAGATATGTTGAAAGAGAAAGGGATTTCATCATGGGAGAGATGTTGAAAGAGAAAGCCAAATTCAAGGTGAAATCACACATGAAAGTGGTTTTGGAAGGAAAGCTGAAGTATTCCACCAGGGCAAGTCTGCTGATAGAAAGGTTCTCACACTACACTGAAATGCAGACTTTTGCAAAGCCCCTTCTAGCCCAGAAAATCATGTTCAGGAAGCTATCTAAGAAATCTGAACAAAGGAAGCAGCAGATGGCCAAACCTGCTGAAGAAAAGGTTGAAAAGAAGCCCAAGATGAAGCATAGGACAAAGGCAAGGGTGGTGAAAACAAAGAAAATGTCCAAAATTCTGTCAGGAGATGATTCAGCAACTTCAGCAGAGTTGGACAAAGTTGTTGAAGAAGGAGTAAATGTGCCATCAGATTCAGAGGAGACCAGGGAAAAGTTTCCCATGGTGGTCAAAGGGAAAAAGTGTGTTAAGAGGGTCAGGGAAGTTGTCCCTGAGGAGGGCAGTGGGAGCTCAAGAGCAAGTAAGAGAAGGGTCAAGCCTTCTGAGAAAATGCAAGAGTTGCAGGAGGAGCAGACTTTGCAACTAACTCTAAGGGAAAGTAGAGCTGAGAGAAGATCCAAATCAAAGACTAAGTCTAAGTCTAACTCTCCTGATGCTGGCACTCCTGAATCCAGATTTCAGGATAAGCAACACTTAGAGCCCAACTCTCCTGATACCCACAAAACCCCTGAAAACTAACCCATCGCCCCTTTGAACCTAACCAAGAGATATTCTCCTGAAGGAGCTGCTCAAAGAGGGCCCATTGATGTGCTTGCTGATATTGTAGTTGATGAGTCAAGACTGCTTTCACCCCTTGACTCATCTATGCTCAACTATTCTAAACTCTTAGAAGTTGCCCTATTAGACCCAACTCCCATAAGCAAAACCCCTTCAGGACCATTGCTCTTAAAAGCACCTGAACAATCCATTGCTGAACCCAACCCTTCTGAACCCAATCTTGAAGCCAACCCTACTGATCCCAGAGCCAACTTCCCTATAACCCAAAGTCCCCAATCCAGTGGAGATGAGAAGGAGTATACCTATGAAGGTATGCTTAGAGGTGGAGCCAAAGCTACTGTGGACAGTTTGTATCCCATTCTTGTTGAATTTCCAAGATTGCAAAGGAATTTCCATGATTTGAGGGCTCTAGTGGAAGTTAAAGACAAAAACATCATGGAAATTGCCCAAGTTATATAAGATAATGGAGCAAACTGGTGGCAGATTGAGGAGAGTAGGATGTTACACTTCGCTGGAGTGCAAAAGATAAGATTCCTGGCTGATGAGGAAGTCTTTGCAAAGCTGGTAGCAGACAAGGTTGCTGAAGAGAAAGATAGGATTGCTAAAGGGATTAAGCACTCTGATAACATTCTAATGGTGATGACAGCAGTGATGATCCTACTGATGCCAACCCCCTGGTCCCGAACAGCCCACAATTCATTATCTTACCTATCATAGGATGGGCTCTGTATCTTCAGAGGTGTTGACCAAAGATGGTAACACAACCAAAGATGCATCAGCCAACGAGGGTTCTACAGAACCTGAGGCAAAGCTTAATGATGTTGAGGCCTCCCCACTAGAAGTTGGTTTGGTTAAGACCTCATCAGTATCAGCAGAGTTGGACACTGGCCAGCTCTTAACCATTCAGGATGATTCAATGGCTTTATAACCAAGCACTGTGATCTCCGAACAACTGCCTTCTTTGAACCCTATTGAGGGTGAAGAAGCTGCAGGTTTAGGTGGTGGAGTTGAAAAGGAGGAATTAGTCAAAAAATCTGAGGGAGTTGAGGAGGAGAGAGATGTGATCATCACTAGGATAGTGAGTGTACCACAAAATGAGGGTGATATAAGTGAGGAGGGGCAGGCTATTCTTGAAGTCAAATGTGAACTTTTGGAATCCCTTGATGAGAGGAGGCCTGACCCCGTATGTGAGATTATTAACAAAGAAGGGAGAAAAGAACAAGTTGAAAATGAGAAGAAGACTGCTGGTGTATTCGAGTCTTATGTAAAAGAAATTGAGGGTGATGAGAGTATTTTTGCTAACAAGTTTGATTTTTCTGACATTACAGGTGTTACATTTGATCAAATCATTGCTGATGAGATTTTCACAGATGCCCCTGTCCACATTGACACAGGTCTAACACAAATTGGTTTTGAAAAACAATCAGCAAAGTTGGACACTTTGGTCCATCAAGTGGAATCTGCCCATGCTGAAACTTCAGGAGCCTTGGATGTGCAAGGGAGAACTCTTGCATCTGTAGAGATGAGGCTAACTGGCTCTGAGGAAGTGGTGTTACCCACTATTGAGGCAAGGATCAGTGGAGTGGAGTCTGGATTGCAAACAATCTCCACTGAAGTTCAGAAAGCCAAAGCCAGTATGGAAGCCTTCACCAAGGATGTTAAAAAGGATCAGAAATTGCTGAGAGACAACCACAATAAGAATGTAAAGGCTCTCAAATTGGTTGTCAAGCAAGCTATGGGAAAGAAGAGTGCCCTTCAGAAGAAAAGGGCAGAGGAAATGAGGCTTGCTATGGTCAAAGAAGCTTCAGCAAAGTTCACTTAAGAAGTGCTGGCCAAGATTGCTGAATATGCAGTGGCCAACCTCACTGAACTCCTAAAGGCAAACCTTGATGCATCCCTCAAGACAACCATGGAGCAGGTTGTGGAACAGAAGATGAAGCTTGTTCTTGCTTTCCTAAGCTTGAGCAGTGACAGGATGCAAAATATACATGATAAAAATGTATATTTGCTTGAGGAGATGAAATCACTGAACCTGGCACAGTCCCTGATGGCTTCCACAATGAGTGATCTTAAGCCCCAGTGCTTTGATGAAGCCAAAAAGGGGGAAAGGGAAAGAGTAAGGGCAAAAGGTGCCTTGACAATTGGAGAAGGAAGCAAGGGAAAGGAAAAGGTACCTGAGCCCAAAGGAAAAGGAAAAGCAGCTCTGAACTTAGAGGACTTGGATGAGGAAGAGCAATTAGCAATTGCTATGAAGAACTCAATGGCCTCAACTCAGGAAGAAGGAACTAGACTTCAGCAAAGACCTGGAGGTGAATCAGCAGGGTTGGACAAGACTGCTGATCATGAAGGTGTTCGAACAAGAGGACAAATCAAGAGGAAATTGAAAAAGCTGCTGAAACTGTCAAGAGGAAAGCAGAAACCTTCACTAATTTTCCTAACAACCTAGAACTTCCTGCTGAATTCAGAGTGGTAGAAGAACCCACTCCAAAGAAGGCCAAAGCTCCTGCAATTGAAGAAGCTGCTGAAACTGTCAAGTCTACTGAAACTGAAACTGCTGAAAGCCCCAAAGCTGCTGAAACTCAAGAGAATGTTGAGAAGTTATTTGAAGAAGGCTTTAGAGCTGAACCAAAGAAGAGAGTTCCACTGTTAGCTGATGATCCATCCAAACTCTTTGTGGAGGGTTTTGGAAAAGATGCTGAAACTCAGCAGAAGTTGTCTATGATGAGAGCCCAAGAGAAAATGGATCAACTAATGGAAGCTAACAGAGCAAGAGACAGGAGAAGAGCAAACTTTCAAAGGCCAAGAAGAAAGAGAGCATCCTACAACAAACTGAAGCCTCAGTTACTGATACAGATGGATACCAAATATCCACACATGGATAGATGGGTTCCAATCCAACTGAATGACAATTGGGAGGAAGATAAAAGGGAGTTTGTCCATGACTTCTATGTCATAGGCAGATGGATGGAAGAGGATCCCAACTCCATTTTCACCCAGTTTATGTTTGATAACCACAGGGAGCTTTATCAGAAACTTCTTGCTGCTGCAGATATTGCAAGGATTGAGTTCAAGGCTCCTGGACCAATCATATACATGCCCCCAAAGAAAGATGGTTTCATTGATCAGTCTTAGATATTTCAAGAGTTCATCCAAATACTGAAGATGGAAAGGATGATACTTGGGCCTAAGGGAACCAATCAGGAGGCTATGGACCTGAAGAAGAGGGAAATTTGACCTTAGTCACATCTACTGAAGTTATATGTAATAAGTATAGTCAAGTCACCTTTTCATAGATTGTATAGGTTTTGGCATCATCAAAAAGGGGGAAATTGTTGGGAATAAAATGAGAATTTTGATTAAGATACCAAAACCCCGTAAGACATGCCAAATACATAAGTAAAAAATGATATGAACGTGTTTCAAGAATGTTGAAACATGTAGTATATACTAGTTGAGAAGGTGGAATGTTAGGCAACTCTTAGTTAATTAGATGCATAAGTTGAGGGGGAACACATGCTTAAAAGACTACAAGAATCAAGTTCCCTCAAGGCTCAGAATCAAATTGATCCTAAATCTGCTGAAATACCTAAATGGACAACTATGCTGATCAAGTCAGCTTAGTAATGTATCAACTTTTCTGAAGACCAATACATCATCAAGATCAAGTCTACTGAAGTATTTGTCAAAGTTCAGAAGAGAAGAACATCAGAAATATCTCAGCACACTTGAACCTGAACAGTTCCAAGTAAATGCCAACTGTGCTGATAAAGTCAAAGCTACTGATATGAATGCATGAATGACCAAGAAGCATCAACAAACATGCTATGAAAGAAAATGAGCCAAGTCATCTGAAAGAGCCTAGCCAACACTGTTGATAAGCAAAGTCTGCTGATTGTGATAAGCAGAACTGTCCAGATGATAAGGGAAGTTGTCCTTATCATAGGACCAATGATCAGAAGTGATGTCCATGTTTGATCAAGTGAATCTTCAAGTCAGACATTGGGAAGAGTGCTTCAAAGTCAAGACAAAGAGCAAACAGCCGTTTACTTCCCAAATTAAAGACATGTCACTTTCAAGAAACTGTCTTCCAGTTGCAGAGTTCAAGGAAGATAAATATAGGCAGTTTGAGGCTGTCTCTCCAACGGACATAACCTCAATTTGCTCTATAAATACAGAAGTGTGGAAACCATTTGAAAGCATCCAACCATCCTGCAATCTAGAGGAAACTACAAGCTCATAAGCTTTCAAGCTTTCATAGAACATCTTAGTTTCCAGAAACACTTCAACCTAAGCTGAACTACATTGTACATCATACAAAGCTTAGAGAGATATCCTATCCTATACACTGATCTTATTGTAAAGGATATCTCAAACTAGTTGGAACCAACATCAAACCTTATACCTTTCCAAGAAAGTTAGAAGGTTGTTGTAGTAGAAGTTTAAGGAATTGACTGTTGAGAGAAGAACAATTCAATTTCGAGTTGAGAAGAGAGTACTAGGACTCTGAATCCTAGGAATCAAGGCACCAAGGAGTGGTGTGGTTGATCAAGTGCACCTTGGCACTATAAAACAAGTAATTCCAACAGATAAGGAATTATCCTGTTCAATCAGGGAAAGTGGATGTAGGAGCTTGAGTCTCTGAACCACTATAACTCTTGTGTTGATTTACTTTCAAAGTACTTTCATACAAACAACACATTCACACACTACACACTAACTAATCTTTAAAGGACATTCATTTAAGACTGTGCAAAAATGTTTTGGGACAAGTTCCCTGAAAATAGATTAATTGTTAAAAGAGATTTTCAGAATTAAAGGAGTTTAAACTAAAGGGACAATTACTATTCCGCACATATAACTTATTTAGATAGTTATTCAACTAAGTACTCAATAGTACTTAGTAGTTTGATTATCTTTTGAAAGTTATACATATCAGAAGAGTTGTCCAGGACAACCTTGCTGAAGCCTAATTTGCTTAAGTTTAAAAAAGATTTGCATACAAGTGTATTCCCCCCCCCCATACACTTGTTATATACTCCTTTCAGGACCAACAGGTTTTAGTAGCTTCTACCATTTGCTCTTCACTTGGTTGTGAGCTTTCAACAATATGCTTTGATTTTGTTCTTGATCTAGTCATCCTACCAGATTCTTCAACTTGTTCATGTTCTGCTTCTTCATCACTTAAGATGACTTTTCTTTTCCTTTTACCAGCAGACTTCTCAACAATATCAGTCTGTTCAGGAACTGTACTAGCACTAGCAACAACTTTCTCAGCACTAACAACTTGTTGCCTTCTGAGATTAATCTTCTTGTTCAGATCTGCTATCCCTTTTGCTAACTCATTTTGATTCACAACAAGTTCAACTTGTTGAGCTTGAGTTTTTTCCATGACTGACATCACTTTCCATTCCCCCTTTTTGGCTTCATCATTCAACTCAGTAAATTCTTTCATGTGTTGCACAAATTTACCATCCAAAGTCTGGGTTAGGTTGTGAGCATGCATCTTATGCACATCATATATCTTGGACATTGTGTGCTCCATGATATGCTCAAAAGTAGATTCTGCAGTGAGCTTTGTCAGTTACCTCTTGTAACTGCTTCAAAGTTGATTCCAATTGAGCTTGCAATAGCTCATTGTGATTTTTCAACTGCTCATAGCTTGAGCTTTCACCAGATAGCTCAACAACTTCAGTTCTGATTTCCTCTTCAACAGGAACAGTAACAGGTTGATCATTCAACTTCTCGTCTAGAATTTGATCAAACAGCTCTCCAGCAACCATATTTGGTTTACTCTATACTTCCTCAACAATTGTATCAAGATCCTCCAATACTTCAGTGTTCTCAATCACTTCAGTATTCTCAAATACATCAGTAGTATCAGCTTCCATAAAAACTTCTTCATTATTCAAATCATTGTTGACCTCTGTTTCAACATTATCAACAAAGAAAGAATATCCGGAAACTCTTTCCACCATTCGAACAACTGATTCTGGAGTTAATAATTATGTGAAAGAATTAACACCAGCAACTACAACTTGTTCTCTTTACCAATCTTTGAAAACAACAGAACCATCATACCTTCCATAACTTCCAACAAATCACTCACATCTACCCTTCTTAGATACACCCATGTGACAATTCTAAGAATTTGCTCAAAAGCAATCGAATTCTCATCAATTCCACTGAATTCTTTTAGAATGACATTTCTCAAATTCATCCTAATCTCATTCTCTTTTAAACATATAGGATAATGAATCAAGAAAGCAGGATGGGTTTCAATGTGTTCTGGTTCAGGAGAGTATTGGGCTTTAAAAATAGGTTCAGGAGAGGGTTTAGGTGTGGGTTGTTTAGGTTGTGGGCTTGATTGGGGTGTTGGTTGAGGAGTAGTGATCTTGGGTGTGGAAATGGGACTGGTTTGATGAATAGGTGAATTATTAACTGATTCTTTAGAAGAAGTAGTAGCAACTGAAGGTTTAGACAAAGAATTGTCTAAGGGTAATTGATTAAAGGGTTTGGCTGGAATAGGATCAAAATTAGATGGGGTAGAATTAGTGTTCTTGGGTTTTCTCCTGGGTTTAATCAGACCTCTACCCTTAGTGCGCTTATGAATAACAACAACACTAGGAGAACTTACAACTTTTTCTGAAGAGACTTCCTTCTCCTCCTCCTCCTGTTCTGATGCTTCTGACTATTCTGGAGTCAACTTCCAAGTCATAATCTTTTGTGACTTGACAAAGTGTGGGTCATGCCTTGCTTTTGTTCTTACTTCTGGTTCATCATCCGATATGTACATTGAACCACCAGAGTCTTCATCATCACTGCTTCCATAAACTTTCCTTGATAAAACTTCTTTGGCTTGCTCCATCCAACCTTCTCACTTGCAATAGTTGCCAAAAGAATGCTCAAATTATTTCCAAATCCAATCATGGCTTTTATAGTGAACTCCTTCGATGATTCATTAAATAAAATCTTCTCCTTCTCTAATAACAACCTTTCAAGGAAAAATCCTTGCCAATCACCATCAACCCTATCAATAATTGCTTCCATAAACCTAATCTTTAAATTTGTAAGGGCATCTTGACTGTGATGTTGACCTAGGAGAATCTTTCCAGCAATATCCATTAGAAAGCTCAATAGTTCTGGAAGAATCGATTTCTTCAGGTTGGTCAAGGTTCCAGCTTCTTCTCCGGTCCATTTTTCAACACATAACTTATCCTTTCCTTCCATATACGAAGAAATATGGACTGGGCCTTCAGGTAGATCAAATGCAATGGCCAAGTGATCTCTTGCCAATGTTACTCTATTTCCCGAAAGAAACGTCTTCAAAGTTTCATTGTCTCCTTCAAGCTGCAGGAAGAATTCCATCACCTCAGGTTCAAAAACCTTCTTGGGATAGGATTCTAGGTACATGCGAAGACCAGATTCTTCACACATTGTGAGAATCACTGGGTTCTCAGGCTTCTATTTTCCGGTGAAGTAGACGACATTTTCAACAAATACGCCCTTCTCTACAACCCATTTTGTAGGATCAAAAGTACATACTGTTAGGGTTATACTGGCAAGTATGCTTTTAGTGCTACTTATGTATACAAACTGATTCTTGCACTTATAAATGAGAATAATATTTTTATCACTGGTTGCTTTAAATATAATGAATGTTAATTATTTATTGCATAAACGTTCAGATGTATTTTACATTGTAGACAATGTGGTGTGTAGAAGATCACATTGTCAGTTCCTTGTATATAAGTACATTTGATTCACAACTTAGATGGAATTGAACAATCCATTGGTAGAAGTTGAGGTGTAAGGCTCGGATTGGTTTATCTTGACCAAGAGATTACACTAGTGCATTATGATGTGTTGAATAGGACCTACAAAGAGGTAATTCTTCTAAACTGACTTAAGGAATGAAGAATTAGACCTCAGTGGTTGTTGATTTCTTAATCTCTGTCACTTAAATGGGATTGTCTGTAGTTAAGAAGTATTGCTTTGATTTATTATGGGTAAAGAATCAATTTGATTCAATACTTTGTATTTTGGGCAATATTATTAATTACAGGACAGATTGCCAAAATTAATACAGAGAATCGTGTCTTGGAGTGTCAAGTTGATTATGTCCCCTTGGTGGGCTCAGAAGGTTTATCATATCAAATCTGATCAGTGGAATTTATTTCCGGTATGATAATAATGTTGAGTTGTCCTTACTCCGAGGAAATAAAAGATATTAATTAATTAAAGCATTGAGTAGCTTAAATTAATTGATGGACATTGAATCTTAAACACGGGAAATAATAACCGGGAGCCATATTTCGTAATATGGGTTAGGATGGATAGTGCAATATTAATTCTATAGTGGAATGAATTAATATTAATGGATTGGAAAAATGTTGTGGCTCAATATTGATTTTTAGGCCCATTGGGAGCTCCAATCCTAATTCTCCTAAAGGCCCCTCAAGTAGCCCAATAAAAGTCTATTAATTAAGGTAATTAAAAGATAAGGATTAATTTTGTTGCAAGAAATTAGAGAGAGATATTTATGGAAAAAGATATTTGGAAATAAGAGATTATTTCTATATTATTCCAAGATAAATTGACCGGTCAATTTTTCTTTCTTGTAAGAGAAGAAACATAGATTCTCTCTTATAAAAGGAGAAAAAAAAAATTGGTACTCTCGAGACTAAGAAAAAAAGAAAAAAAAAGATCTGTAATTTTTGAAATTACAGTGTGTGCAACAAGAGAAAATTAATTCTTACTTGAGAGTTAATATTTCGTGAGATCTCCCACCGGGGTCAACGGACTAGGACTTAGGGAATACTTGAGAAGGCAATTGGGTTGAAGTTGTTACTCTTCTCAACGATATCTCTCCGAGTTAAAGGTAAACACGTAATCCCTTAGTTCCGCATGTTTAGAGATTTAATTATTTTACCGTGCATTCATTACATAAATTAGTTGATTTAATTTGTTTAAATTATGAAATTAGATTTATGATAATTCATATTTAAATTACGTCCCAAATAGATCCGGGTAATTTTAAAGGAGTCTCAAAGGATTCCCGAGAGTCTCAAAAGATCCTTAGGGCATCTCAAAAGATTCCCGGGAGTCTCAAAGGATTCCTAGCGTGATGGTCCATAACCCACAAGTGCCAATAATTCCCCACAAAGGAGATGGGGAATGTGGTCCCATAATAATTTCCCACAAAGGAGTTGGGGACCACATTGTTGGGGGACTATTATTGGGTATTTGGATTAATTTACCCAACACATACAACTTCATTACTGTCGTTAAGCAACTCAACAATCGCCATTTGATGGAAGAAAAAGAGAGTTGTATAATGTTTGTGTATTCGTGAAATTCTCAGAAATGTGAAGTGAAGAGGATGATGCAATTTTGATCGAGATAATCAAATCCAAGAAAGATCTAGGGCTTGGATTGATTCAGAATCGCACGATGTGTGGTGTGGATTAAGTTTTCAGATCGTGGGTTTTAAGAAACGATTCATATTCAAAAACCTTTTTAATTTTGGAGCTAATGTGTTATTGATAGATACACCATCAAATTTAGGTTAAAAATAGAGGAGTGTATTAATCTTCTCTATTAGTAATATAATTTGATAGAATTTCGACTTAGAGAATTTTTATAAGGCAAAATATTGTTCTGATGTATATCAACACAGTTGTTTCCAACACACTTTTACATCATTTTAATCATTGTCACCATAATGAAAATTACTTATCTGGATTCAGGTGAGCACTGTGATCAGCACAGTAACATCAGATCATTACTGTTACTTCAGTTGAATTCCCCCTTCAACTGAGTATATTTCTTATGTGTCTGTTTCACCTTGGTAGAAGTGTTAGTTCAAGTAATGAGAGTGAAATACAGTACAGAATAGTAAAGAATAATTAATTCAAGGAATTTAACAAGGTTTATTCTAAGATGACTAGTGTTCTGAGTCAACATAAAGGATATTTAAAGAAATCATAGATTCCCCTTTAAATGTATATTCTCATTTTCCCTCAGCTTTACCAGCTTCCTCATCGGTATTAGTCACCTTAGTAACCTTTTTACCTGATTGTGATGAAATGTAACTGATCTGGTATAGTCTTATGCTTTTGATGTATCCTTTTGATAACTGTTCTGATATTTTACTGATCTGCTCTTGGTATCAGCACAATACCTGAAATGTCAGTACAGTTCTATATGCAAGTAGGATCTAAGTCTATCAGTCCTAAACTTATCATAGCTCTCTGAATCTTGTTTCAGCCAAAGGTTTTGTAAAAATGCCAGCTCTTTGAAAATCAAAATGAAACTTTTCCATACGAATGTTTTTCTTTTCAACATGATTCCTAATAAAATGATGCCTAACATCTACATGCTTGCACCTAGTATGTAAAACGGGATTTTGAGTAATAATAATGACACTATTGTTGTCACATAATATAGGTACATTAGATTCCACAATGTTGTAGTCTCTGAGTTGTTGCATTAGGCAAAGAAGCTGACTACAACAATTACCTGCAGCCATATACTATGCTTCAGTAGTAGATGTTGCTACACTCGTTTGTTTCTTTGAAAACCATGAAATGAGCTTATTACCTAAGAATTGACAAGATCCTGAAGTTGATTTTCTATCTATCCTTCAACCACCAAAGTCAGAATCTGAATAACCACTTAAGGATATATCATCATCTGAAGGATACCATAATCCTCGATTAATAGTTCCCTTTAGATATTTCAGTATTCTTTTATTAGTTTCCAAATGACTTTCCTTGGGGCTGGCCTGAAATCTAGCACACACACCAACAGAAAATGCAATATCCGGCCTACTAGCAGTAAGTGTTGGTCCCTGAACGAGTAGTGAGTGGGATTAAAGTCTAGAGGTGAGGGGTGTATAGACATTAAAACTTTTTCGAGTAAAGAGTTAGAACTCGTCTGATTCACTAAGTCAGCTGGACTACAAGTCTGCTGGTCCAGATGACTATAGTGTTCGGATAGAGTCTCAGGTATGCGGAAATGTGTAGGCCCTTTTATTTAAACTCATTCACTTATCTTTTTAGAAATGCTCAATTAAGGAGTTATTATGAAATACTCAGCTGATGCTGGTTTGAAGAATATATGGGTTTAGTTACAATAACAATTTAAATCACAGTATGCACTATAATGAATAAAGATGAATTGACTTGAAAGTAAATTGCAAATAAGTAAAGTGCAGTAAAGTATATGACACCGTAGATTTATAGTGGTTCGGATTGCAGGTCCTACGTCCATTCTCACGAATCGATCGTGATGTTAATCTCTTAAATTCTCCAAATTTACAGGGGCTTGTCCTTTAGAGTCCCAAGATAAGGACTTTGAGATCTGAACAGTTCCAAACTGCTACGGTCTCCACAAGTGATTGATGAGCACTTGCACTCTTACAAGAGATCAAAAACTAAACCTTTAGGTTAGGGGTTTCGGATTTTTGATTGGATCCAACTAATGGTTCAAGCTTATAAATATGTTTAACCACTATGCATAAATCAAGATGTTTACAATGGATGATTTGGATTCAGGTTCTTAGTTGGATGAGGGAAAAACTTAAGAGCTGGACTTAATCTAAGATGAACAGGCTCTTTTAGAACTTCTTGTTTCTATGGCTTTTGCTTGCTTGCTGTAATATAGCTGAGAGTTCTTGCGTGGTTTTTACGTACTTTGTTCTTCATCATCGACTTGTATTTATAGGAAAAGATTAGGACAACTAGCCGTTGTAGTTGACTAGCCGTTGGCAAATCTTTCCTTGTTGGTGTTGATTCCTTGATTCATATTGATTGATCTTGATTGCTTCAATGCTGGAATCTTGTCAATCGTCTAAGTAAGGTAAGTCTTCCTTTGAATTGTAAGATGACTTGGAATCTGTCCTTAGGCGAATTCTGATGATAGATGAGTAGTCTGCTGAGATTAGCTTTGGTCGCCTGATGAAGTCTTCTAGTCATGTGCCTACTAGCCTTGGTTATCTGATGAGTAAACCTCTTCTGATTTGACTTATACTCTACCGAGTTGGCTAACTTCATCTTGGACAATATCAACTGAGTAGGTATACAAGCACCTATCTCAGCTGTTCTTCAGGGGCCTTCTAGTCTTCTGGTCTTCTTCTTTTCATCTCCTGAGATTGCGCGTGTAATCTAAGACTGTGTTATCAGCTGAGATACATACTGTTGGGATATGTATATCCCTAGTTTAGTTTTGATAAACCAAATCAAACATGTAATAGGATAAGTAGTATTGTATAGACAACTTTATTATACATCTTATAATAGATAGGACTCTGGTAAGAAGAGAAGACATACCAATGCTCAAGAAGAGAAGACCAAGACCAGAAGTCTCCTGATAAGATGAGTTAAACTCATCTTATAGGATAAGAAGAGTAAGAGTAAGATGAGTATACATAAGCTGAGTAGAAGTCATCTTACATCAGCTGAGTAGAAGTCATCTTACACAAGCTGAGTAAAAGACAGCTGAGTAAAGACAGTAGCTGAGAAGAGACAGCAGCTGAGTAAAGACAACAGAGTAAAGACAGCAGCTGAGTAAAGACAGCAGCTGAGTAAAAGGCAGCTGAGAAGAGACAGCAGCGGAGTAAAGACAGCAGCTGAGTAAAAGACAGCAAAAGCCTAAAAGAAAGATCAGATGAGTACCCAATTAAGGGAAGACCAATCAGAGTTGAAGTCAAGGATTGACAAGATACGTGCACAAGAAAGGAAAGTCAAAGATATGATTGAAATTACATGACAATGGTAATATTCAATCATATCAAATCAAGAGATTGCCAATTCCTGAATTAGTGGAGATTCGATTGCTATCATCCAACGGTAACATTCAAACATACACACTATATAAATGAGTTCAGTTCTTACATCATTGGGAGAGTGAAGAGGTGTGAGATGCAGAGGTCGAGCAAAGTTCTTAAAGTCCAGAAATAAGAAGAGCTCAAGAAGATCGTTCATGAAGATTCAACACGCATCACATCATCCCCAATGACTCAGTGAGTGAAGTCATAATATCTAAGCCAGTTTAGCCACTCAAATATATCCATAGCTTAGAGAGAATTTCCCAATCCTAGCATGAGGCTAAAACAGATTGTAAGGGAAATTCTCATCTAGTTCATATACACGAAACCCACCTTTTACCATAAAACCCTAGAAGTCAAGTTGAGTGTTCATCACTGTAAAGAGTGCAAGTGCTCTCAACTCACTTGTGGAGTGCAAGTGCTCTCAAGTCACTAGTCCAAGTGCTCTCAACTCACTTGTGGAGACCGTAGTAGTTTGGAACTGCTCAGATCTCAAAGTCCTTCTCTTGGGACTATAAAGGACAAGCCCCTGTTAATTTTCGAGAAATTAAAGGGATTAACATCACGTTTGGAACGTGAGAGTGGACGTAGGAACGTAAACCACTATAAATTACTGTGTTATTTACATTTCTACACTTTATTTTCAAGTCATTTCATACATATTTGTGTATAAACTGTTTTACAAACTTTATTTAAACAATTAGACGGGTATAATCTTTATGGGCTCACTACAAAATTCCGCACTTAACTCCGATAGGTAATTAATCAGCCGACTAACTAGTCCTAGGCCCCTAGTGAAATCGGAAGACTAGTTACTTTGAAGAGTTAGTATATTTTCCACACCATCAGCAGACATCAAGTCAGCTGATCTATACTCGACTCGTCTTGTTTTTCGGGGACCAACACATACAACTGATCACACAAGACTAGACTAATTAGTAAGCTGATCTATACAACATCAGCTGACCCTATTACATAGATTTATAAACTCTAAGTGTTTTGGCCATCAAAACGATCCTATTACATAGAGAGCCTTATGGAGAATTTATATCCTAACAATTTCCCCCTTTTTTATGAAGCCAAAACTCCTTTGATAAATGTTCCTATGTAGCACAAATGATAAGAGTTTATAAATTTTTATACAATAGTTCTAATGAAGACAATGAGAAATTGTCTTGTAAGCAAAAGGAAGTATCACTTGCATATAAGATATGTAGAGATTACAGATTACAAGTTTTAGTTCCTTTGAGCTTCTTAAGTAGTCTTCATCAGGTCTTCAGATGCGGTAGGCGAGATACAGACGAGTGCGGATTCCTTCCATGTGTTCTAAGTTTGTAACATTCTCTTCAGTGAGGATCTTCTCAAGAATCCTCTTAACTTCAGCCATGTCTATTCTTCCAGAATCCAGTTTAGGAGGATCCCATACGGGGTCTTCTGGAGTTAGGATTCTGTAGCCTAGTGCCTTGGCTGTCTTCAAGGCTTCTGTCCAGAGTACTTCATCTTCAAATTCCATGAATTGAGTGAACTGAAGTATCTCTTTTTAATAGGTAGAGAGAGTGCCAAATTTTCTGACTATGTGATGAGCTAGCTGCCATTTCTGTTGGTGTATATTGTAAAGTAAACTTTTAGTGGGCTTTTGTGACGTATATTCGATTTTCTTTTATCTGAAATAAATGGTTTTTCACATTATTGCATTCTTTGTGATAACTTGTATGTCTGCTTATCTTGCATTGTAGACGATGTGGTAGGTTTGTAGTCACACAGAAGATCACATTGTCAGTTCCTTGTAAGATATAAACAATATTCACAATTGAGATAGTTCTGGACAAAACTATTGGTTTAAGTTGTAGTGTAAACTTGTTAGTGGCTTGTCTTGGCCATTAGTTTATACTGCTGTGGCGTATTGAATGGATCACAGATAAGACATGTTCTTCTGTTCTGATTGTTATGAAGAACTAGAGGTCTTGGTGACTTTTATGATTCTTAACCCTATGTGTGATATTTAGATGTGTGGGGTACTTGTTCACTACTTTGATGTACCATAGGTGAGAATCTTGGTAGATTCTTCACGCTCCATATTTTGGGTAGTGGCATCGCTCGCATGATGTCTACTTATTGGCATTAGGGCACGTGTCCTGTACATCCAGGCTGATGATGTCCCCTTGAGGAAACTCATAAAGGATTGTCGTATTAAACCCTACAGGTGGATTTAATCCGTACGACAACAAGGTTGAGTGGTACTACTCAAGGAATTATAGATATTAATTATTTAAAGAAGTCAGAAGCTTTAATAATTAATGGACGTGCGATATCTTAAACACTGGGAATTATAAAGTCTAATAGAAGCCCTGATTCGGTTCAGGATAGGACGGGAGTGCAACATTAATTCTTTAGTGGGATGAATTAATGTTCTCGGGCCAAATTATATGTTTTGGGCTGAACATAAGAGTATTTGGGCCTGAAAGAAGCCCAAACCCTATACCTTCTAATGGATCCCTAGTCTAGCCCATGAAGACTTTTGAGGTTATATAAAGGAGCCTTAAGTCAGTATTGAAAACCCTAGCACACACGAAATTGAGAAAAACGGCTAAGGTTTCAAGGAGACGAAACTGGGGCACCTTCTCCACGTTTGATAACGCACCGTCCACCCGGTGTTCGAGCGAGGTTGGGAGACAGGCTAGAAGATCCGTAGATTGGAATCAACATCTCGATCTTCAAGGGTAACAAATCTAAATTCTGCTTTAGACGCATGTTTAGGTTTTAATTCGTTATTTATACGTTTGGCATCCGACAACGATCCCGGTGATGGTCAGCCTTCCCCGGCGTGTTCCAGCAATTTCTTCTTCAGGGGATACCATCTTGGTAGCTCGTCTAGAAGTACTAGCAGATCCACATAGGTGTTGTTGCTGATTTTGATACTCTCTTTTTGCTCCTTTTCTTTTAGTGCTTTTTTGATTTTGGCCAATTTTCTCTCAAATTTATTTTTGACAGCCTTAGCATCATTCAGTTTCTTTTGTTTGAGCTCTTGAGCTTCTTGCAGCTTTCTCTTCTTCAGTTCTTGAGCTTCTATCTCATCTTCTGTTGGTTCTGCTGTAGTTTCAGCTGCCTCACCTGCCTTTCTTTTCCTTGTAACTCTTCTGGATGGAGTAGGCTCTTCTGCAGTAGTGACATCTTCTGCAGCAGTGGCAACTTCTTTTCCTTTTCCGGTCTGGGCCTCTTCTGCATTAGCAGTCTTATCCTGAGTTTCATCTTGAGCAGCTTCCTTACCCTTTCTGCTCTTGATCTTGCTTTTTAGAGCACCTAGGGTATCAGTTAGGTCATCCTGTGCTATAACCAGTTCAACCTGCTGAGCTGTAGACTTTTCAAGCACTTTTATCAATACATCTTCCCCTTTTTTGGCTTCAGCAAGGGCAGATGCAAAAGGCTTCATAGCATTCAGAATCTCAACATGAAGAGTTTGTTTGAGAGTCATGGCATTTACCCTACTCACATGATTCAATTGGGTGATGCTGTGCTCCAAAACTTGAGCATGAAAAGTTGAGGTTGTCATCTTTTCAAGTTGAGTAGTGAGGAGGGCTAGTTTGTCAGTTGTGTCCTTCAGCTGTTTGGAAAGATCATCATTCTCCTCTGCTGCTTTCTTGAGGAGGGCTTGACCTTGTTCAGCCCTTGCTTCAGCACTATCAAGTTTTGACTTGTATATGTTTTCCATTTTATTGAGTTCGTTGGTGTATGTTTCAGCAAACATATGGGATTTGTCGGCTGCCTTCTTATTTTCTGCAGTGAGGTACTCATCGATCTGCTTTTGTAAAGCATCTCCAAAAGTATCATCAATGTCATGTATTTGATTGATGAGTAGATTCCTCTGTTCTTTAGCAGCTCGATAAATGTATCTTGCCAGTTGCATTCCCAGTCCTTTCTCAAAATGTGAGTCTATTGCATCATTCACCTGGGCACACACATCTGCTCGTATATCAACTGAGGAATGTGGTAAGGGAGAGTTACCTGATGTTTGCCTTGAACTCATCTGAAATGGACTTGGTTTGTATTCCACCAATGTAAGTCCTATTTCTTCTGCTGTTAGATGACTTTCATCAAGGAAGGTAGTTGTGACATCTACTATACACGAAAAAGGACTTCTTTCAAAGTGAAGAATGAAATGTTCAAAATCATTTATGTGCTTGAAGTAGGCTGGAATCGTCACCACTTCCTTCTCGACTTCAACTACATCAGCTGCCGCAACAGACTGATTCAAACTCTGGAGTCCTTGAGCCACTAAGACCGGGGGCTGTGATGGCTCAGCTGATATTGTGCCAGGCATCTGACTTGTCGGATCTGTTGAAGGCACCAGCTCAGTTTCAACTGTTTCTAGTTGGATTTGATTTTGCTCCATGGTGTCAGAGACTAGCATGTCTTCTGGAGCTGGAACTGTTGAATCCTCAACAATTTTGGGGTTGAGTGTGAGTCATGAGTGAATCCAAGAATCCTATCACACACTCTTGCCAGTGCATCGTCGGATAATAGTTCAGTGAAGGTCTTGACTTGAGCAACCTCTTTCTGCTCCATTTCCCAGTAAAAAAAGTGTGTTAATCCTCCCATTCCTTCCATGACCTCAACAAGGTCATCTACATCATCTCCCTTGAGCTCTATCCAAGTACATACCCGAAGTACTTGCTCAAATTGAATAGAGCTCTCATCTATTCCTGGAACTGAGGACTTTAGCAGATTTGCTATCTTCATTCGTATCTGCTTTTCCCTTGTACAAATGGGGTAATTGACCATCTTGAACTTAGAGGGGCTCTTGGCTGGATCCACTAATGTTGATTCATCTGCAATAGGCATTTCTTTGGGTTTAATGGAAGAGGTCTCTTGGGCAGGTTCATCCGCTGTGTGAGTATCAACTGATGTTTGGGCAGTAGGGTTTATGGGGCCAGGAGAGTTAATGGGATCAGCAGGGTGTAGGTCTGAAGTTGGTTCAGAGGGGTTCACAGCTGAGATGGGAGCAATGTCCATTGGTGTTGGAAGTTTGGTTTTCTTTGTAAGATTGGATTTGAGTTTCTTTCCCTTCAGACGAGTAGACAGTGTAGAAGGAGAAATTGAAGTAGAGAGTTTCGAGGTTCTTGCCTTTTTCAGTGGAGATGCAGTTGGTGTTGCATCTGAGTCTGATGGTGTAATGAGGCCTGATTTGATCAGCATCCTTCTCTGGGCAAGGGTCTGATTATCATCATTATCTTCTTCAATCAAAGGAGCTTTGTCCTCAGTCTTTTGGTTTTCTTGTTCGTTAGCTGACTCTGACTTTTCTTCAATGAGTTCTTCATTGTTGTCTGGGTCAGCTGCCTCTGCCTTAGCTGCCTCAGCTAGCTTCTTTCAGCCCTTTGCCTTGCTGCCTCAATAAGGGCTTCTTTCTTCAGATACCATTTTGAGGAGTGGAATTTCTTGGCTGGTCCCCACACATAATTTTGGGGGAGAAGTTCAGGAAGAATGATACTCAGTTTGTTTACAAAACTGACAGTAGCAGTCACTATCCACTCTTTCTTCTTCAAGTCCAGAGTGACTTTCTTTGCCTCTAGGCCAAGTCTTTCCATAAATAAACCTTGCCAATCTCCATCAATCTGATCCCAGATTGCAGCCATGACCCGAACTTTCATTGTGGAGACTGCGTCGTGACTGAAGGTGTTTCCCAGAAGCATCTTCCCTGCTATATCCAGCAAGGTTTAAAACTTCTCCTCCAGTTGTGGCTTCCGAACACCAGTAGCATCCTTGGCTTTGATCTTTCCACCAGTAAACATCTCAATATATTCTTTCTCCCTATGAATTATATAGGTAGATATATTCCCACTTGGAAGATAAAAAAGATCCATAAGTAATTCCCTAGTGATTTTTACCCTATGATCACCAACATAGCCTTCCACATAAGAACCCCTATACACGGCTTTTGTATAGAAGGCTAGAACTTCTTCCTCATACACATTAGTAGGTGCTGCTCTGAGAAAATCATGGAGTTTCAAGTTTATGCAGCGAAGAAGAACTTCTTTGTCACCTTCCGTGTGTCGACCTTTTTAAAACGGGGTATTCTCAGTGAAGATTTTGTGAACCTTTGACCATTTAGCAGCATCAAGAGTTCCATTTATCTTGGTCTTTTCATCGTAGATCTTGATAATTCCCATTCTGAAAGTTGAAAGAAATTTGTGTGTAGGTATGTTTCAGTAGGAAATTTTTTGAACTTTTTAAGCGTTTGAGAGCGAAGGGTTTTCAAGGAGGGCTAAGTATCTAATTTATACTCTCAGAGATTTCGAATGGAGGGGTGTGGATTGCTTTGTTCCAACGGTCCAGATTAGGGCTTGGGAGGGTAAAAATCAAGGTGGGACCTCTCACCTTCAGCCCATCAAAATCAATTTGCTGCCTCAATCAGCTACGTGTCTAACATTGATTGGTCTAAAAATTTCGTAATTGAGAGCAAATGACGTCATTACCAAAAATAGCCATTGAGACTTAAATTTGATAATTACTGCAATTCTTAAAATAATTAAGACAGTTTTTCACATATGTATTTATCATACATTCCTTATACATGATCTTTCCATACATACACTCAGAATTAAATCTAAAATGAGTATTTCAAGTAGTCAGCTGAGTCTTCTGATCGCTGAGTGTGAGTGTACTGGATCAGCTAAGTCTTCTGATCAGCTGAGTTCTGGTTCAGCTGAATGATTTCCAATGTGACTTTTATCTCTCTGAGTCTTGTTTTGTTTCCCCCTTAACCATGTGGAGCCTTCTTCGCCATATGCATCTGTGTTGCCTAAATGACTTCCCACTGGCATATGTTATCTTATTCATTAGATGGGATGTAGCATCTAATGAGCTCTTGTTGAATTTCTTCACCTCAACTTCCTCTCTAGTAGGAGGAAGAAGTGAGGAAGGTGCTTCAATGAAGAGCCTGTGAGAAAATTGAGGAGAGGTGATCTCTTGAATAGTTTGGACAAGGTTTTTCTGAAGAAGGAGCTCTGCTTGCTGTCTTCTCTTAACACCTTGCCTCTTGCACCTCTTCTTTCATTTCTCTTCAACGTAACCTCCTCTTCTTTCTTTTCTCTTCAATGCATACTTATGTTGGATGATCCAAGTATGCTGATTCTTGATGTCCCCGTCTACTGGGCATATCTTCCTTGCTTTCACCCATGACTTTGGTTGGAGGATTGCATCCATTCCTTCTTTTCTCGTAATTTTCTCCATACCTACAAAAATAAATATTTGTGAGTGTATGCTTCTTCTGGTACTCTCATAAGTCCCTTTCTATAGAGATGGCAATGAGATGGTAGGGAGCAAAGTGTCAATAAATTATGAAGTGATAGGTCTGAGCTTCTGAAAAGATGACTTCTCAAGATCAACAATGAGATTCTAATCTGAGGGTTCAGATTTAAAGATGCTCAGACTTATCTTGTGGAATGCAGAGTTTATAAAATTGAACATGAATTATTTGGAGTACGTATCCAAATTAGATTTGTCTACTGTTGAGTCGGTTAGGGTGGTGAATTTATCCAACCTAGTGTTCCCCAATCAGTATACTATATTTATATGTATAAGGACAGAGTATTTATAAAGAATATTCTCTCTTTATGCATATACATATATATATCATTATTTGAATACATCCTCTAATAACTTTGTTCAATATATATTGAGATTAGAACCAGATCAGTTGTGTTTTGTGAACAGCTGATATTCTTAGTTGGTTGATTTCCCCTCTTCATATATGTATTTGAACTGATCCAGCTGTGTTTGTAGCTTGACGAACTCCATTCCTGAAAATTTAGAGCTAGATGATTCTATTCTAGTATCTGGATCTGATCAGTATTTATATATATATATATATATATATATATATATATATGTGTGTGTGTGTGTGTGTGTGTGTGTCTATATAAAGCATACAAATAGAGTGTTCTCATCGAGGATTTTTAAGGTATCATAGATTCCCCCTGGATTGAGTAACTCTAAGGTTTTCCCTAAACTTTATTTGTCTTCATTGGGAATTACTTACCTGATGATGAGGGTGTCTATGCACCTCATCTGGTTCTCTTTCCTCCTGATCTGCTGCAATTGCATCAGCTGATGTTAGCTCAGCTGATTTCAGTTCCTTAGAAGGATGGATCAAGTAGTCCTAGGCTGTAGCATAGACTCTTGAACCTTTCTTCAGCCAGAGGCCTAGTTAAGATATCTGCTCTTTGGATGTCTGTGTGAATTTTATCCATCTTTATGTCCTTCTTTTCCAAGTGATCCCTTATGAAATGGTGCCTGATATCAACATGTTTGCACCTTGTATGGAGGACTGGGTTTTGAGTAATGGCTATAGCACTGCTACTATCACAGTAAATGGGGTCTTCTCTTGCATCTACATTGTAGTCCTTTAGTTGTTGAACCAGCCATAGTAGTTGACTGCAACAGCTCCCAGTTGCCATATACTATGCTTTAATTGTGGAGGTTGCAACAGATGTTTGCTTCTTTGAGAACCAAGATATCAACTTGTTGCCTAGAAATTAACAGGTTCCTGATGTGGATTTTCTATCTATTCTGCATCCACCATAGTTAGAATCAGAATATCCACTGAGTTCTATGTTGTTATTAGCAGGGTACCATAAACCTAAGTTGACTGTTCCTTTTAGATACTTCAAAATCTTCCTTGCTGCTTCTAGATGGCTTTGCTTTGGATTAGCTTGGAATCTAGCACATACACCTGCAACAAAGGTTATGTCTGGTCTGCTGGCTGTAAGGTATAAGAGTGATCCAATGAGTGCTCTATATTCAGATTGATCGACTGTTTTTCCAGACTCATCTGGTTCCATCTTGAAGGATGTCATCATCAGAATTCTTGCAATTTTGCTTTGTTGGGCTTTAAATCTTTCCAGTAGACTCTTAGTGTATTTGGATTGGTTTATGAAGATCCCTGTTGGACTTTGCTTTACTTGGAGTCCAAGAAAATAATTCATTTCGCCCATCATGCTCATTTCAAACTTTCCTTGCATTAGTTTAGAGAACTTATTGCACATATCTTGATTGGGCGATCCAAATATGATGTCATCTCCTTCTTGAATTCTGAACAATGTTCTATCCACTTCTCCTTTAGTGTACCCATTGTCAAGAAGGAACTGTGATAGGGTGTCATACCAAGCCCTTGGTGCTTGCTTCAGGCCATAGAGTGCTTTCTTCAGCCGATATACTTGATCTCCATTTTCAAAGCCTGGGGGCTGTTCTACATATACTTCTTACACAAGTATTCCATTTAAAAATGCACTCTTGACATCCATTTGATATACTTTGAAACCCATGTAGGATGCATAAGCTAGAAATAGCCTAATGGCTTCAAGTCTGGCGACTGGAGAAAAGGTATCATCATAATCAATTCCTTCTGATTATTAATATCCCTTAGCTACCAGTCTAGCCTTGTTTCTAGTTATCACATCATTCTCATCCTTTTTGTTCTTGAACACCCACTTTGTTCCAACTACATTGTGGTGTTTAGGACGATCTACTAGTTCCCACACTTCATTTCTTGTGAATTGGTTCAATTCTTCTTGCATGGCAGTGATCCAGTTGCTATCTTGCATTGCCTCATCTATGTCAGCTGGTTCTGTGTTGGATAGAAAGGCACACCAGCAGAACATAGAGGATTGGGGATTCTGATTTAACTGTCTTCTGGTTTTAACACCTGAGTCTACTCCTCCTAAGATGAGAATAGATGGGTGGTTAGATTTTCATGTATTCCTTACAGGTGTCTCGACACCAGATGAGTTAGGGTCCTCATCTGTTCTAGTGTTGTCAGACGAGTTAACTGGATTTGCTCGATCATCATCTGTATCTTGTGTGTCGAACAACTCGTTCCCCCTTGCATTTGGAATTGGTCCATCTTGATTTGGGGTTGTTTGATCAGCTTGGGTCTGTGATCTAGTGACGGGTCTATGAGGTTTGTCTTCTTCTGGATCTTCAGGGAAGGGTTCATCTACTTTGATGAACTCTCCTGATTTTTTTTTAGATTTGATCACCAGTTTTCTCATCTTTTCTGCAGCTGAGCTTGAATCATCTGTATTTCTTTCACAAGATTCATCAAATACAATATGAGGTGTTTCTTCCACAAGAAGGGTTCGTTTATTGAATACCCTGAATGCTTTGCTAGTTGAGGAGTATCCTAAGAATATCCCCTCATCTGCTTTGGCATCAAAAGCATTCAATTTACTCTTCCCATTGTTGTGAATGAAACACTTACACCCAAATATATGAAAGTAAGACACTCTAGGTTTCCTACCTTTCCATAGTTCATAGGGAGTTTTCTCATGAATTTTATGAATACCTGACCTGTTTTGGGTATGACAAGCTGTGTTGATGGCTTATGCGCATAACTTCTTGGGAGTGGAGAACTCAAATAGAAGAGTTCTTGAAGCTTCTTTAAGTGTTCTAACCCTCCTTTCAGCTACACCATTTTGTTGTGGTGTTCTGGCTGCACTTGTTTCATGCTGAATGCCATTAGAAGTACAATAAGCAATAATATGAGAATTTATAAATTCAGTGCCTTTGTCACTTCTAATTTTGACAATATGTTCTCCCTTTTCTATTTGGATTCTTTTGAGTAGCTCTGGAAGCTTTTGTTGAGTTTCACTCTTCTTGAATAGAAAGATAACCCAAGTGTATTTGGAGAAATCATCTACTACAATTAGAGTGTATTTCCTTCCAGTCATTATTGTTGGAGTGATGGGTCCAAATAGATCCATGTGAAGCAGCTCTAGAACTCTGCTGGTTGATGCAGTTTTCTTGGTTTTGAAGGAGACCTTTGTATGCTTCCCTTGTTGACATGCATCACAAACCTGATCTTTACAGTAGAGTTCATTAGGCAGACCATCAACTAGAGATTCCCTTGCTAGCTTGTTTAAAGTCTTAAAGTTCAAGTGACTAAGACGTTTGTTCCATAGCCAACTGATATCTTTAGGGCTCTTCACAAGTAGACATGTATCTTTAGGACAGCTGTTCCAATTTGCAAGATACATACTACCTTTTCTAGAGCCTGTTAGAAGAGTTTGTTTTGTTCGTTTATCACTTACGTGACAGTTATCTTTAGAAAACTTTACTGAGTATCCAGTGTCACAGAAATGAGATACTGAAAGTAAATTGAACTTCAAACCTTCTACATAAGATACATCATGTACCTCAATGTCACGATTCTTTAAGGTGCCATATCCTTTTGTGTTATCGTGCGCGTTATCACCAAAGAAGACTTTTGGACCTTTCTTTTCTGTATAGTTGGTCAGCAGGGTTTTGGTTCCTATCATGTGAGATGAGCATCCGCTGTCTATATACCAGGTTTCTCCTGTTGATCCGCCTTTCCTTTATAGATCCCTTCTTTCCTGCAAGTTAAGTTAGATCTTAGGTACCCATTTTATTTTGGGTCCTTTGGTGTTAGTAGTACCCTTGGGGACCCACATGTACATTGGTCTTTTGAATAACCTAGAGCATTTAAGTTGTTTCCCTCGGGCATCACATAACCAAATCTTACCAGCTGACACCTTGGCATGGTTTGATTTGTTATTTGTGTCAGCTAGGTAACTGTCAAATGATTTCTTTTGATAAGCGTGAGTGTGAATTATCTTCTGACTAGTTACATTCGGCTTGGGTGCATTAGCTGATCGATGTACATGATTATATGGACCATACTCTTCTGTTCTCACAATATCATAATAGATAGGGGGTGCCAAGAGAACAGATTTGTGTGAAGAAGACTTCTTCTTCTTGGCTGGAGCAGCATACAGCTGAGACTATCTCAGACGAGATGGTCTAGGATGTTTGTTGTTCCTCTGTGCATGCTTCGGCGCACTCAGCTGAGTTGAACCCAAGTGAGTTTGCCTTGGCTGTACTGGCTTAGGGTTAGCTTTTCTTTTACCATTTCTGGTGTTAAGAGAGTTAGCCTTAGCTGGTACTTGCACAGATGCATTTTGGTTCATATTAGGTTCATTATGTTTAGAACATTCGCCATTCTCACGTACTTGAGGAGTAAACTTGATAGGTGTACTACCCTCAGCTGGAGAAGATTTTGATGAGTTAGATTCAAAACCATGTCCCATTTTGTTGGCATTTGATCTATAATATTCAGAGATTTGTTCTATAGTTGTCGAGGCTTTATTGAACTCTGATATCTTTAGATCTAGGCCATTCTTCTCCTTTTCTAAGAGCTCTTTTCCATGAAAAAGATCATCGAACTTAGATTGAAGTGTTCGAAATTCCAACATTTCTTGGGCTTGAGTTTTGAGCATCCCCTCGTACAACTGAGTTATTGTGGTGTTTTCTTCTTTAAGAAGTTCAATTTCTTTATTTAGACATTCATTCATAGTTAATAACTCAGGGGTGCTTTCAAACTTGGCCTTTTTTAACCTTACAATTTATTTTCTTAATCTTTGTTCTCTTCTTCCACTTCTATAAATGCTCTTGTTGCGATATCCAAATCACCTTTTACTTCCTCCAAGGATTGGTAATAGGTGTTCTCGATCTTGCCTACAGATGAGTTACCCTCATCTGTGTGTGAGGAAGCATGTAAATTAAAGGTTGAAGTATAGGAGTTTACCTCAGTTTCAGCTTTGGCCATCATAGCTAAATCATCTGAGTCGTCATTTGAGAAAAGTCCTGAATCAGGTGATGAGGGCAAATCATCACTTTGGTACTCAGATTCTTCAATCACCTTTGCTTGCCTGTCTGAGTTTCTTTCGTCTCGTCTAGACTTTCTTTCTTCTTTGTCTTCTGAACTCAGATCTGGACATTCATATACGTAATGTCCAGGTTTGTGGCAGTTGAAGTATGTACCTATTTTTTGGTTTGAGGTACTTCTTCTTGGAGGTGTGGCATCTCTTCTCTTATATCTGCTACGAGATGACTCCTTGTCCTTTCTAGGGTACCTTTCTGGAGTCTTATCTCTCACTTCTCTAGTAGATGAACCAGCATTTTTATCTCTATAGTTTCTATAGAACTTTCGATACTTACTGTTCTTGTTGTTCATTCGTTCGAATCTTTTGATCATCAAGGCCATCTGTTCTTTCAGGCTCATGTCTGATCCTCCTACTTCTTCAGTGTTCTGAGAAGTTTTGCCAGATGAGGTACTTGCAGCTCTTGTACTGGTAGAAGCTTTGAAGGCTACGGTTTGGTGGAGGATGGAGTCGGAGTTTGTTCTTCATTCTCTGAATTTTCTTCTCTATCCAGATCATACTTATGAGCTTTAAGATTCTGGAATAAGGTCTGAACAGTCCAGTTCTTGATATCATGAGTATCTTTGATGATGTTCTTCTTAAGTCTCCACTTCTTAGGCAAGGAATCCAATACTTCCAGGTTCTTCTCTCTATTAGTGTATTTCTTGCCTAGAGACTCAATCTCATTAATAATCTTGGTGAATCGATTATCCAGCTGATCTATGTTCTCTTCTGATTGCATCTTGAAGTGTTCAAACTTCAAGACTGCAGTTGAGAGTTTGCTTTCTTTGATTAGTTTCGTTCCTTAACATAGGAGTGCCAGGGCATCCCACATTTCTCTAGCTGAATCGCAGTTGAGTACTTTTCCTATGTACTCATTCGGAAGAGTCTGCATAATGTAATCTTGAGAAATGCTGTCAAGATTTGCTTGCTTCATCTCTTCTGGAGTGAGATCTTTCATTAGTTTGGGGGCAAGTTCTCCAACTGGGATCTCAGGATCACCATTTGCAGTATTTACAGCCATGATTGTGATTGGCCCTTCTGTGATTACTGACCACATCTTGTAATGGACTGAGCTGAGATTCTTCTTCATCCTGATTTTCCAGTAATCATAGTCTTCAACTGAGAACTTAGGAAGTTTACGCATATTAGCACTCATGTTGTATGATTTTCAAAGACAGGTTTTCCAAAAAGATATAGATCTGTTCAAGAGGACTACAGATAGACTCCTTCAAGTCTTCTGATATTCTAGAGACAGTAGTCCGTTAGAACCACCGCGCTCTGATACAACTTGTTGGTCCCTAAACGAGTAGTGAGTGGGTTTAAAGTCTAGAGGGGAGGGGTGAATAGACTTTAAAACTTTTTCGAGTAAAGAGTTAGAATTCGTCTGATTCACTAAGTCAGCTGGACTTCAAGTCTGCTGGTCCAGATGACTATAATGTTCGGATAAAGTCTCAGGTATGCGGAAATGTGTAGGCCCTTTTATTTAAACTCGTTCACTTATCTTTTTAGAAATGCTCAATTAAGGAGTTATTATGAAATACTCAGCTGATACTGGTTTGAAGAATATATGGGCTTAGTTACAAAAACAGTTTAAATCACAGTATGCACTATAATGAATAAAGATGAATTGACTTGAAAGTAAATTGCAAATAAGTAAAGTGCAGTAAAGTATATGACACCGTAGATTTATAGTGGTTCGGATTGCAGGTCCTACGTCCACTCTCACGAATCGATCGTGATGTTAATCTCTTAAATTCTCCAAATTTACAGAGGCTTGTCCTTTAGAGTCCCAAGAGAAGGACTTTGAGATCTGAACAGTTCCAAACTGCTACGGTCTCCACAAGTGATTGATGAGCACTTGCACTCTTATTAGAGATAAAAAACTAAACCTTTAGGTTAGGGATTTTGGATTTTTGATTGGATCCAACTAATGGTTCAAGCTTATAAATATGTTTAACCACTATGCCTAAATCAAGATGTTTACAATGGATGATTTGGATTCAGGTTCTTAGTTGGATGAGGGAAAAACATAAGAGCTGGACTTAATCTAAGATGAACAGGCTCTTTTAGAACTTCTTGTATGTATGGCTTTTGCTTTCTTGCTGTAATATAGCTGAGAGTTCTTGCGTGGTTTTTCTGTACTTTGTTCCTCCTTATCGTCTTGTATTTATAGGAAAAGATTAGGACAACTAGCCGTTGGAGTTGACTAGCCGTTGGCAAATCTTTCCTTGTTGGTGTTGATTCCTTGATTCCTGTTGATTGGTCTTGATTAATTCAATGCTGGAATCTTGTCAATCTTCTAAGTAAGGTAAGTCTTCCTTTGAATTGTAGATGACTTGGAATCTGTCCTTAGGCGAATTCTGATGATAGATGAGTAGTCTGCTGAGATTAGCTTTGGTCGCCTGATGAAGTCTTCTGGTCATGTGCCTACTAGCCTTGGTTATCAGATGAGTAAACCTCTTCTGGTTTGACTTATACTCTACCGAGTTAGCTAACTTCATCTTGGACAATATCAACTGAGTAGGTATACAAGCACCTATCTCAGCCGTTCTTCAGGGGCCTTCTAGTCTTCTGGTCTTCTTCTTTTCATCTCCTGAGATTGCGCGTGTAAGTTAAGACTGTGTTATCAGCTGAGATACATACAACTGATCACACAAGACTAGATTAATTAGTGAGCTGATCTATACAACATCAGCTGACCCTATTACATAGATTTATAAACTCTAAGTGTTTTGGCCATCAAAACTATCCTATTACATAGAGAGCCTTATGGAGAATTTATATCCTAACAGTAAGATAGAGTAAAGAGCCAATTAAAGCACAGTAATATGATTGATCAGCAGACTTACCTCGTTCATCTGCATCCATTTTGTATGTTGGTTGCATTGGAACTCCAACAGTTTTACAGGTTTTAATACCAAATTCATCTAACAGATTTCTAGTGTACTTTACTTGATTTATAAAGATACCATCAGGTGGTTGTTTTACTTGACGACCAAGAAAGTAGGTCATTTCACCCATCATGGACATCTCAAACTTACTGCATGAGTTTTGAAAAACTTTCACTCAAGCTTTTGTTAGGTGAACCAAAAATGATATCATCTACGTAAATTTGGACGAGTAAAAGGTCTTTCCCTTCTTGTTTTCTGAATAAATTACGATCTACTTTGCCCTTAGTAAAACCATTTTCTAGTAAGAAAAGTGAAAGAGTGTCATACTAGGCTCCTGGGGCTTGCTTTAATCCATAAAGAGCTTTTTTTAGCTTGTATACTTGATCTCCTTTTACTTCAAATCTAGGAGGTTGTTCTACATAAACTTCCCCAACAAGTATACCATTAAGAAAAGCACTTTTAACATCCATTTGATAGACAGTAAATTTCATTTGGGCAGCATATGCAAGAAATAATCTTATGGCTTCTAATCGTGCAACATGAGCAAATGTTTCATCATAGTCAATACCTTCCGCTTGAGAATATCCATGTGCAACTAATCTAGCCTTATTTTAACAACAAGATCATTTTCATCTCTTTTGTTTTTGAAAATCCACCTAGTTACCATATCCATTGTGTCCAGCAGGTCTATCAACAAGTTCCCATACATCATTTCGAGTGAACTGATTCAACTCTTCTTGCATGGCTATTATCCAGTTACTATCAGCCAAAACTTCATTAACAGTCTTAGGCTCAATAGAAGATATAAAACAGCACCAGCAAAATTGTTGGTCCTAGGTGGAGTATGACACAAGTGTATGGGGGGGGGGGGGGAATGCACTTGTGTATGCAAATTCTTCTTTTTTAAAACAGATTAACCTATCAGGAAAGCTGTCGATAACTACTCTAAGTGAGTAACTTTAATAGATAATCAACCTACTGAAAACTATGAAGTGATCAGTTGGATAACTATCTAAAAGAGTTATTAAGTGCGAAATGTGGTTGACCTTTTCTTTGAAAATACTCCTTAGTTAATTTCTGAAAAACCAGTTTATCAGGGACTTTGTCCAAAAACTGTTTTGCTTAACTTTGGTGAACTTAACTCTTTCAAAAGAATCTTTGTATTCAATGTGAGTTAAAAAAAGGAATGCAGTAAGTAAATAACACAGCAAGTTATAGTGGTTCAGAGACTCAAGCTCCTACATCCACTTTCCCTGATTGAACAAGATAATTCATTAACAACGGGAATTAGCTTGTTTTATAGTGCCAAGGTGCACTGATTAACAACACTCTCTTAGTGCTTTGATCCCTAGGACAAACTGAGTCCTAGTGCTCAACTTCTCTGAGTTAAGACTGTAATTCTCACTTAACAGTCCTTAACTCCTCACTTCTCCAACAAACACTACTTCACTTAAGAGGTAAGGGTTTGAGGTTTGGTTCCAACTAAGTGAGATATCCTTTACAATAAGAAGAGTATAAAGGGTTAGGATATCTCTATGCTAAGCTTTGGATTTTACAAGGTTGGCTTAGCTAGAAGTGATCAAGAAACTTTTTCCTTGGGAATGTAAATAATGAGCTTTTGTTTCCTTGAATGCTTGATAATAGTTTGATAGCAGATGGTTGGATGCTTGGATCCTTGGATCACTTCTGTATTTATAGAACAATTTGATCATTTATCCGTTGGAGAGATAAACTTTCAAATTGTCTATTTGCAGCTCCATTAAAACGGCTATGAAGACATCCTTCTATTAACCACTGTGTAAGAAGGTTCTTCAATGGTTGCTTGAATGAATGTGTTGACTCTTGAAAAATGTGGCTGAGTAGATTTGTGTCAGTTTCCAAACATGCACATTTTCCATGGTTGATTTTGGCAGAACTTGTACTTTCTCAACGGTCAGATGGGACAAGTTCTCTGAACATTCCTGCTGCATGTAGAATGTTCTTTCATTCATTCAATTCTTCAGTCTTTAATGCTTCTAAGTCTTCAATGCTTATTTAGGCTTGATGGCTTTTAATGCTTCATTAAAGTTGTCTTCTAAGACAGTAGCATTCAATGCTCTTGATCTTCTAAGCCTTCAACTAAATCTGTCATAGCCCTTATCAGTGCATTTCTTCTATTATCAGTTGTTGGGATATGAATCCTAATATAAAGTCCTAATTGATGAAAGAAGTAGTTTTGATAAGCCAAAAGAGAACTTGAATATATTTCTAAGTGTTAACTGATCTAGTTATGGAAGTCGTCTTGTAAACAAGACCAGTAGAGTACAAAGTTAAGAAAGAAAAGAAAAGTTTAAGTATGAAAGAAAAGACAAGTACGTTTTATAAGTATTGTGTTATGTTTATGTTAGGTTTATGATGAGCGAATAATTGATGTATAGAAGCTCATATGTTTTGTTCATAATGATGTATAGATTTAAGGTGACTAAGCTGAATTATAAAGCTTAAAGTAATGTAATAGTCTTGTTAGGATTAGATGATAGGACTAGTATAGATTAGTTCTTCATGGAAGTCTACTGTTGGAAGAAATCTACTGAAGATAAGAAGACTCGCGCAAGACAAGGCGAGTTATGAAGACTGAAGAATTTGTATAAGTATGGAAGACCAGACTAGACAAGTGCGCATAAAAGAAGAAAGATTACTTAAGTCAGAAACGCGTATGAAGGAAGATATATTGAAGAGTTAGTTATGGAATAACTAATTAACTGAAGAAACGCGTGGAAGGATAAGAAGAAACAGTTAGAAGATAGTTATCAAGAAAGTTAGTTGGATAACAAACTGTTCTTGAAGGTTCAGAAGTCTATAAATACTCCAAGGTATTCTACGATTCAAGACTACTGAAACTCGATATACTGAAACGTTTTAAGAGATATTCGAATAAAATAGAAGCTCACAGAGTTCAAGTTCAGAAAGTTGAAGCCAGAAGACAAGTCAAATTCAGAAGGCTACTACTGGACTAAGAGAAGTTTTTCTTATTGTTGTTAATTGTTCAAGTCACTAGTTACTTGTAAATAGCTAGTTGTTAGATCGAAGATATACCTGGTGGTATAATCGAGAAGATTGAAGTCTTATTTCTTAGGACTTAAAGCCACAAGAACACACTACTCGAAGAGAAGAGTTAATAAGAATTTCACGACTGAAGTTGTGAGAGTGGATGTAGACAAGTTGTCGAACCACTATAAATCTTTTGTTGTTTACTTTACTGTTTGATTTGTGTTTAGTTGATTACTTGTTTAATTGATTAATCTGCATATATAATAGACAAGTTAAGTGTTCATACAGAAGTTCAATTACGAAATTAGTTGAGTATAAATTGTTGGGCTCATTGTTAATCTGATAATTCTGCATTGTGTACTTTGATATATTGAAAGATTTTGAAAAGTCTATTCACCCCCCTCTAGACATTTTCCTAGCTTACTCAATATTATCTACTCAACTAGGGACCTACAAGTGGTATCAGAGCAGTAGTTCATTGGACTGCTGTTTCTTGATTACCTCTACGGACTTTGAGGGAAGTCCTGGTTCTTGATTGTACTTGTTATTATCACTGTTCTTGAAATCCTTGTATCTTTAATTTTCTTGATGTATCTTTAATTTTCTTGATATATCTTGATTTAATCTTCTTGAAATCATGGCAATGGAAATAAGTGCTAATAAACTACCCAAGTTCTCTGTTCAGGACTATGATTACTGGAAACTGAGGATGGAAGCCATTTTCAGCTCAACTCATGATCTGATGGTGTCTGTCATAAAAGAAGGTCCAGTCGTGACCATGATTCCAAACACTGCTGCCTTGCACCCATAAAAAAATGTTGGCGTGCTCGTCCCAAAACCAAGGTCAGAACTCACTTCGGAAGAAATGAGACAGAACAATCTGGACAGTTTAGCAAAGAATTACATTTTACATACCCTTCCCAAGGAGTATCTGGGAAAAGTATTAAAATGTAAGACTGCTAAAGAGATGTGGGATCGACTTGCTGTGATTTGTGAAGGAACCACCCTGATCAAGGAAAGCAAGTTGTCCACTACTGTTCAGATGTTCGAATCATTTAAGATGAAGGCTGGTGAAAACATTGACCAGTTAGAAACTCGTTTCACACGTGTTATGAATGATTTGGAAGTGCTAGGTAAAACTTATACTAATCGTGAAATTAACTTGAGAATTCTTAAGAGTCTAGATGCTAGATGGAAGATGGTCAAGATGATCATCAAGAACACTCAGGACATTTATGAATGGTCTACTGAAACAATGTTCCAAACTCTTAAGGCTCATGAGTTCGATCTAGATGAGGATGATCCTATAGCCAGTAGTGATAGAGAGAATGTTGTGTCGAAAAATGTTGCGTTTAAGTCTACTTCGTCTAAGAGCTCTAGAATAGACAGGTCTAAGTCTAAGACTAAGTCTGCTAGTATAAAAGACAAGTTAGATAAGACTGATCTAAGTCTGAAAGATCAGATGAACTTTATGGTTAGGAAGTTCGACAAACTGAACAAGCGATACGGTAGATATAAGCACTTTTACAATGACTTTAGAGGTTCTGGTAACAAGGACTCGTCTGAGACCAAACGAGATCAAAACTCATCCGAAAAGAGAGCTGATGTCTCGAAAGGAAACATGCGAGATAGGAACTCTGAGGATAGGAAGATTAGACGTTCTGATAGACGAGATAAGAGAAGGGATGATTCTCCTGAGAAAAAGTCTACTAACGATCTACTTTGCTATAATTGTGAGAAATTAGGTCATTACATTTACGAATGTCCGGACCTGAGTACTGATGATCGAAAGGAACGTAAAGCAAGGCGTGAACGAAGATACAACAGGGGTAAGAAGGCAATGATGGCTAATGATGACTCTGAGACGGATTCAGACAAGTTGCCTTCGTTTTCATCTAGTTACCCTTTTGATCATGAAGAAGTAGAAGCCTTCATAGTGGATGATGGCCTATGCTGTATGGCGAAAATTGAACAAGAGGTATCATCTGCAACTTCTTTTCAATCATGTGATGAATTGGATTCTGATGAAAGTGATACTGCCGATAGTGGAGTAGGGAGTAGTCTTCATCACTCTACTGGTATGACTGAAGAAGACCTCCTACTTGCTAACAAGGCATTCATTGAAGTTAGCGACGAGAACATCATCTTAAAACAAGAAATCATTGATCTTAAGGAAGCACAGTCTAAAGTAGATCCTAATATAACAGTCCTAAACGAACGCTTGACAGAAGAGTTGAGACAACTCAAAGACAAGTGTGCGTTGACAGACAAGTTGTTGTTGTGAAATTAATCCCAATACCCAATAATAGTCCCCCAACAATGTGGTCCCCAACTCCTTTGTGAGAAATTATTATGGGACCACATTCCCTATCTCCTTTGTGGGGAATTATTGGCACTTGTGGGTTATGGACAATCACGCTAGGAATCCTTTGAGACTCCCGGGAATCTTTAAAGATGCCCTAGGGATCTTTTGAGACTCTCGGGAATCCTTTGAGACTCCTTTAAAATTACCCGGATCTATTTGGGACGTAATTTAAATATGAATTATCATAAATCTAATTTCATAATTTAAACAAATTAAATCAACTAATTTATGTAATAAATGTACGGTAAAATAATTAAATCCCTAAACATGCGGAACTAAGGGATTACGTGTTTACCTTTAAATCGGAGAGATATCGTTGAGAAGAGTAACAACTTCAACCCAATTTCCTTCTCAAGTATTCCCTAAGTCCTAGTCCGTTGACCCGGTGGGAGATCTCACGAACTATTAACTCTCAAGGAAGAATTAATTTTCTCTTGTTGCACAAACTGTAATTTCGAAATTTACAGATTTTTTTTTTTCCTAGTCTCAAGAGTACCAATTTTTTTCTTCTCCTTTTATAAGAGAGAATCTATGTTTCTTCTCTTACAAGAAAGAAAAATTGACCGGTCAATTTATCTTGGAATAATATAGAAATAATTTCTTATTTCC
Organism: Galeopsis tetrahit; assembly: GCA_963675135.1. Taxonomy (NCBI): domain Eukaryota; kingdom Viridiplantae; phylum Streptophyta; class Magnoliopsida; order Lamiales; family Lamiaceae; genus Galeopsis; species Galeopsis tetrahit. The sequence goes on from OY776127.1 coordinate 36,554,475, forward strand.
ATATATCTTTTTCCATAAATATCTCTCTCTAATTTATTGCAACAAAATTAATCCTTATCTTTTAATTACCTTAATTAATAGACTTTTATTGGGCTACTTGAGGGGCCTTTAGGAGAATTAGGATTGGACCTCCCAATGGGCCCAAAAATCAATATTGAGCCACAACATTTTTCCAGCCCATTAATATTAATTCATTCCACTATAGAATTAATATTGCACTATCCATCCTAACCCATATTACGAAATATGGCTCCCGGTTATTATTTCCCGTGTTTAAGATTCAATGTCCATCAATTAATTTAAGCTACTGAATGCTTTAATTAATTAATATCTTTTATTCCTCGGAGTAAGGACAGCTCAACATTATTATCATACCGGAAATAAATTCCACTGATCAGATTTGATATGATAAACCTTCTGAGCCCACCAAAGGGACATAATCAACTTGACACTCCAAGACACGATTCTCTGTATTAATTTTGGCAATCAGTCCTGTAATTAATAATATTGCCCAAAATACAAAGTATTGAATCAAATTGATTCTTTACCCATAATAAATCAAAGCAATACTTCTTAACTACATACAATTCCATTTAAGTGACAGAGATTAAGAAATCAACAACCACTGAGGTCTAATTCTTCATTCCTTAAGTCAGTCTAGAAGAATTACCTCTCTGTAGGTCCTATTCAGCACATCATAATGCACTAGTGTAATCTCTTGGTCAAGATAAACCAATCCGAGCCTTACAACTCAACTTCTACCAATGGATTGTTCAATTCCATCTAAGTTGTGAATCAATTGTACTTATATAAAGGAACTGACAATGTGATCTTCTGTGATCTTCTACACACCACATTGTCTACAATGTAAAATACATCTGAACGTTTATGCAATAAATAATTAACATTCATTATATTTAAAGCAATCAGTGATAAAAATATTATTCTCATTTATAAATGCAAGAATCTGTTTGTATACATAAGTAGCACTAAAAGCATACTTGCCAGTATAACCCTAACAATCTCCCACTTATACTCAAAGTCTGCTTTTAAGTATACTACAGCACGTCCATGTTCTACATGTCCTATTAAATTCTCCCACTTATACTCAAAGCAGCTTGGCAACGCACTTGACCCCCATTCCTTCCACATGTCTCTCGAATGTACTCTGAGGCAGACCCTTTGTGAAAGGATCAGCTAGGTTGTCTTCCGATGCGATCTTTGCCACCATTATGTCTCCTCTCTTAACGATTTCTCGTATAAGATGGTATTTCCTTTCAATGTGTTTGCTTGCCTTGTGGGCTCTTGGTTCCCTTGAATTTGCAACTGCTCTAGCATTATCGCAATAAATAGTGATACTGCTGGGCAAATTCAGAATCACATCCAAGTCCACTAAGAAGTTCTTAAGCCAAACCGCTTCTTTCGCTGCTTCACAAGCAGCTACTTATTCGGCTTCCATGGTAGAATCAGCGATGCATTTCTGCTTCACACTTCTCCATGTCATGGCTCCACCCCCCAAACAAAACACACTACCCGAGGTAGATTTTCTAGAATCCATGTCTGATTGGAAATCTGAGTCCGTATAACCTACATGGAACAGACTGTCTGACTGATAAACTAACATTCTATCTCGAGTTCTTTTTAGATACTTGAGAATGTTTTTAACTGCAGACCAATGTTCTTTCCCTGGGTTACTTTGATATCTTGCTACCATGCCTACAGCAAAACAAATATCCGGTCTCGTGCACAGCATTGCATACATGAGGCTTCCAACTGCCGACGCATATGGAATGTTTCTCATCTCATCCATCTCCTTTTGTGTCTTAGGACACATCTCTTTAGATAGATGAATTCCATGTCTGAAAGGAACAAATCCTTTCTTGGAATTTTGCATGCTGAATCGTTTCAAAATAGTGTCTATGTATGTGGTTTGGGATAAGCATATCATCCTTTTCTGGCGATCTCGAGTAATCTTAATCCCAAGGATGTGACCAGCTTCTCCTAAATCCTTCATATCAAACTGTTTTGACAACCATACCCTCACGTCTGTCAACACCTTTTTATTGTTTCCAATAAGCAGAATGTCGTCTACGTATAATACTAAGAATACCAAGGCAGTTCCGATACACTTCTTATAGACACAACTCTCAAACTCATTTTGATCAAATCCATAGGATTGTATCACCTGATCAAAACATTGATTCCAAGCTCGCGATGCTTGCTTAAGTCCATATATTGACCTTTTAAGCTCGCATACAAGATTCTCTTGGCCTTTTTCAATGAAGCCTTCGGGTTGGCGCATGTAGATTTCTTGTTCAAGACTTCCATTTAGGAAAGCTGTCTTGACATCCATTTGCCAGATCTCAAAGTCTAGGTGAGCAGCAATCGACAAGAGAATACGGATAGACTTAAGCATAGCTACAAGCGAAAAGGTCTCCTCATAATCGATTCCCTCTTTTTGAGTATATCCTTTTGCCACTAGTCTAGCTTTGAAGGTTTCAACCTTCCCATCTGATCCTCTTTTTCTCTTGTAGACCCACTTGCATCCAATAGGCTTTATGCCTTTGGGTGGTTCCACAAGCTCCCACACTTTGTTATGATCCATAGACCCCATTTCTACTTCCATTGCAGTTTGCCAAGAATCTGCATCCTTATCTTGGATTGCCTCATCGTACGTCCAGGGGTCAGATTCATCCTCTCCGGGGACCAAGTCCGAAGACTCTCCCACGAACATGAATCGCTCAGGTTGTCTCACAACCCTCCCACTACGACGAGGTTCCGGTTGTGTTTGTGTATCGCTTGGTACATCTACTTGTACACTTGGTATAGGAGTTGGCCCTCTTAATTCTTTTAAGGTAATCTCACTCTTGGGCTTTCTATTACTCATATAGTTTTCTTCCAAGAATCTAGAATGTGTGCTTATCACAATTCGCTGATCCTTTGGACTATAGAATAAACCCACCTTCGTTCCTCTAGGATATCCTACAAACAGCCTTAATTCTGAACGAGGGTCTAACTTTCCAGCTTCCTTGTCCAACACGTATGCAGGACACCCCCAAATTCTTATGTGTTTTAGACTAGGCTTTCGCCCGGTCCACAATTCAGTAGGGGTTTTAGGAACTGATTTGGAAGGTACCAAATTCAGAATGTAAGTCGCTGTTTCCAAGGCATAACCCCAAAACGACTTAGGTAAATCTGAATAACTCATCATAGATCTGACCATCTCTAAAAGAGTTCGATTTCTTCGCTCTGCAGCCCCATTTTGTTGGGGGGTTCCGGGTGCAGTTAATTGGGATACAATCCCTTCACCTGATAAGTAGCCCAAAAATTCATTGCTGAGGTATTCGCCTCCACGATCTGATCGTAGAAACTTGATACTCTTTTCCCTATGCTTTTCTGCTTCAGCCTTAAACTCTTTGAATTTATCAAAGGTCTCAGACTTATGCCGCATTAGATAGATGTATCCATATCTTGAGTAATCATCGATAAAAGTAACGAAATACTCAAAACCACCTTTTGCTTGAATTGACATTGGTCCACATACATCAGTATGAACGAGTTCCAACACTTCACTAGATCTATTCCCCTTTGCCCCAAAAGCTCTTTTGGTCATTTTACCGTCTAAACATGATTCGCAGGTTGGAAACGGCTCAACCTGGAGTGATTCCAACGACCCGTCATTCACCAACCTTTGAATCCTTCTTAGATTAATATGACCAAGTCTAAGATGCCACAAAAGTGGTTCGTTCATGTCTGAAGAATGCTTTCTTTTCTTAGAAATAGTCGATGTGTTATACGATTCATTTTGTGTGGAATGTGCACAATTAATAGTATAAAGATTATTCACCAATGCTCCCGAACAGATAATCTCGTCATTACGACAAATAACGACATTCTTATTAAAATAAACTGAATATCCATCCAAAAATAGTTTAGAAATTGAAATCAAATTCTTTCTAAAACTCGAAACATAAAGAACGTCTTTTAAAACTAAAATTCTATCACTAAAAGATAGTTGCACATCTCCCACTGCAACAGCCGCCACTTTCGTAGCATTGCCCATGGTGATGATGATCTCACTCCCACTAAGTTGTCGGGTTAGCTTGAACCCCTGAAAATTGAAACAAACATGATCAGTGGCTCCCGTATCCACCACCCACTTTCAGTTACTAGTGCGTGAGAATTACCTTACTTACCAGCCTTCTTAGGCTTGGTACAGGCTGACTTCCAATGTCCTTTCAGACCGCAACTAAAGCACTTTCCCTTAGTGGTCTTTTTCTTGACACCTCCCTCAATTGGTATCTTTTCCTTATTATTAGCTTGTTTCTGGCCATTTGCCTTCTTCTTCTTCTTCTTTCCACCTTTCGGTGCAGAATTAGAAGATGAACCGTTTGCCCACATAGCCGTATGCTCGTTCCGTGGTCCCATTAACATCTCAGCCGAAACCAAAGCTTGCAAGAGCTGAGCCAACGTATACTCTTGATTATTCATCGTATAGTTCGGTAGAGAATGGATTACGAAATCAATTTGCATTTCCGCATCGAATTCAGCACCAAGAATCTCAAGTTTGTTAAGGAAACCCATCATCTTAAGAACGTGATCCCTCACGGGCGTTCCCTCGACCATTTTCTGTGATAACATATCTCTCATGGTCATTTGTCTAGCCGTACGATTCTGATGAGCAAAAAGTTCCTTAAGGTTCATCATAATAGCTGAAGCGGATTCCATGTTCTGGTGTTGGTGTTGCAACACATCTGACATTGAAGCCAAGATGGTACACCTAGCCATTTCATCGGATCTCATCCACTCCTTATGATATTCCTTATCTTCTTGGTTCGTCTCATCCGTAGGGGCACGGGGTTTAGGTTCATCAAGGACCCACTTATGCTGTTGTGCAGTCAAGACTATAAATAAATGTCTTTTCCAATCCACATAATTCTCTCCTTCCAGTTTATTTTCTTTAAGTATACTAAACAGTGGGTTAAAAGGAGACGACATGCTGAACTGAGAATAAAATATACAATTTGTATTAATATCCTATTAACGACAAAGTGGGATAGCTCAAGTGGTTAGAGCACCACTACCTAGGCCTTAGGTCCTGGGTTCGAGTCATGGGGAGGGGATAAAAAAAGGGATGGGTATTTAACTTTCCATAAAAAAAAAAAAATTAATATCCTATTAACATAAAAATTATCACATAATTTGATCACATGTACTCTATCAAAAACCTCAAAAACCGATATAAACATGCATCAGCCAACATCTTAAAACCAATTTAAGCAAGTCACGATGAGTGTGAACGTTTACTCAAATACATTTAAGCAGGTTACAAACAAAGCAGTTACAAACCTTTAATTCAAAATTAATAGTTGGCTTTAAACTGGACATATAAAATTGACAGGGACTCCGATGGGGAGTTAATATATCAATTTTATACCTAAGTAATAACCATAATTAAATACAAGACTATTATTTCGTTTTGAATAAGCCACTCGATGGGAGGGTCATACCGCCACTAGTAATAATCCACAATCATCCTTAAAGGAATTTATTCATGTGAACTTATCCTTTGGCCTATCCGATAGGGAGAGAGGCGCTTGCCAATGCGTAGCCAAAAGACTTCACAAATAAATAAATTATGGAGGCCATTTAATCAATTTATTATCTTAAATAAATTTAATTAAAAAAACATACTTAGTAATTTTTAAACTTGAGGTTTTTCACGAATCCTCATGCAAAATTAACAAATAATCATAGCATAATAACAAAATAAAAATTAAACACAAATTAGGCAAACACGTCCAATTATCATGGTTTAATTTTCTCGTTTTGAAGAAACAAAAAATTCGTACTCCCACGGCCGCAACAAAAAAAATCATGTCACGCCCACAACCGGCTCGTGTGGCTTGGTCGTCCGGGTGCGCCTCCAATTCTTTAATCCGTCCAACGGTCTTCGTCTTTGATCCGTTATAATTTATTTACAAAAAACAAATCTAACATCTAAACTAGTCTATTACAAATTAAATAATCTAATCTACCCGTGGATTTTCTCACGGGAAAAACAAATCTGACCGAATCAGATTAAAAACCACATTCAAACAACATAAATTAAAACATACATTAAAACCATGATAATTTGATACCTGCAAAAAAGATCTAACAATTCTACCATCCAAATATCAATTTAATGTAAATAGATTTAAATTCTAATTTAAATTACAGAGCCCAAAACCTTGGCTCTGATACCATCTGATGGGAAATTAATCCCAATACCCAATAATAGTCCCCCAACAATGTGGTCCCCAACTCTTGTGGTCCCCAACTCCTTTGTGGGAAATTATTATGGGACCACATTCCCCATCTCCTTTGTGGGGAATTATTGGCACTTGTGGGTTATGGACCATCACGCTAGGAATCCTTTGAGACTCCCGGGAATCTTTTGAGATGCCCTAGGGATCTTTTGAGACTCTCGGGAATCCTTTGAGACTCCTTTAAAATTACCCGGATCTATTTGTGACGTAATTTAAATATGAATTATCAGTTGTATCAAGACCTACTTAAGACACATGCTACTGAGACGAATGAATTCAATGTTTTAAAGAACAAGTGCAAAAAGCTTGAAGAACGCAATAAGTTCTTAGAGACTGAGGTCGTAAATCTAGACCTTAAATTTACTGACTTGGTTAATTCTTCAATGATTAATCAAAAACTGTCAGATAGGTATAGGGCTCTAGATGACAAGACAGGGTTGGGTGCATATACACCTGACTCGCCTACTCAAGTCATAAGAACCCTACTGATGTTTGTTCAAGATCTTTGACACACGATAAAGGCAAAAGACCAATGGAATACGATACTAGAACGACATCCAAAGGTGCTGCACACAAACAGACTAGAGTTAACACTCCGATTACCAAAGGTGGTAAAAAGAATGTTAACAACAGACCTGTTCCGTTTAGAACAAGTCGAAAGAGGACCACTAGTCGTGGACGACCAAACCAGGTCAGATATGAGAATTGGTATCCTGAGGAGACGAGTTCTAGACGAGTGCAAACTAGTTGGAAAGAGCCTAGACCTCCTTTCATAAGGCAGTCTCAGCTCTACTCGACTAGACGTAGGAATGTTGCTCCCAAATATCGTACTCAACCTGTCTTATATCCTCCACCTGAATCATACGATATCAAAGGAGAGGAAATACCTAAACATGTCTATAAACCGTATGGCCCCAATGCTTACAAACCTTATTCGGACTATCAAAGACCTATGCCTACTCAAGTAGAGGTTAAGTCGAAAGGCTATCTCAAACGAGTACACCCAAGGTCTGATGATAGGCCAGACAAGGACAATGGGGTCTTATTCTGTAACAAACATGGCAGAAAGCTTAAGAGGTCCAACATATTCAAAACTCCTATGTACATTTGGATTCCTCTCTCTACTAACCCCCCAGGACCCCAATAGACAAGGAGGGTACCTAAGTTATTAAATATCATCATTGCAGGGTCGACTCGACTTGTATAACAATGGTGGCTCAGTAGGAGAAACTTGGTACATAGATAGTGGTTGTTCGCACCACATGACAGGTACTAAGGCTCTTCTATCAAGCTACTGCGAACAAGAAGGACCCAGGGTTATATTTGGTGATAGCTCTATGACCAATACAAAAGGCTTTGGCTACATCAGAAATGGAGATGTAGAGATACAAGACGTATCCTACGTAGTAGGTTTGAAATATAATCTATTATCTGTTTCTCAATTATGTGATCGAGGTTACAAAGTGAAGTTTAAAAGCCGAAAGTGCGAGATCATAGACAAGAGGACTCATATTGTACTGCTCGTCGGCATAAGACAAGGCATCGTATATATTGTGAATTGGAATAGCTGTCCAAGGGATACTTGCCTTCTTAGTAAGAATCCTAAAGAGGTCAGCTGGCTTTGGCATAGATGCCTTTGTCACATGAACTTTAGGGTGATTAATAAGATTGCAAGAGACTACCTTGTTGAAGGTATACCCAACGAAATCTATTACAAGTCACATGTATGCGATGATTGTCAGAAAGGTAAACAAGTAAAAGGTTCCTTTAAATCTATTCCAACTCTCTCAACAAGTAGAGTCCTAGAACTACTACATATGTATCTTCATGGTCCAATCACTCCTCCAACTTTGAACGGTAGAAGGTACACACTTGTTGTGGTAGACGACTATTCTAAGTTCACATGGGTAGTCTTCTTACACAAGAAGAGTGATACACAAACTCTCCTACCTGATCTGTTGAAGAGGATACAAGTTGAGAAGAACCAGTCCATTGTCAAGATCCGTAGTGACAAGGTTACTGAGTTCATCAATTGCTATATCAAAGATTTTTGTTCTAAACGTGGTATCCAGCACCTTACTAGTGCAGCAAGGACACCTCAACAAAACGGTGTAGCGGAGCGACGTAATAGAACTCTCAAGGAGGCCTGTAGAGCCATGCTGACTGAGTATAATACTCCTCAAAAGTTTTGGGCAGAGGCGATCAATACTGCATGCCACTCCTAGAACAGAAGTGCTATCAATAAGGCACTAGGTAAGACGCCTTACGAGGTATTGGAAGGTCGAAAACCCAGAATTTCATATTTCCATATATTTGGTTGTAAGTGTTTTATCCATAACAATGGGAAAAGTAAGTTGAATGCATTCGATGTTAAAGCAGACAAGGGGATATTCTTAGGATACTCCTCGACTAGCAAAGCATTTAGAGTATTCAACTACTCTACCATATGTGTGGAAGAAACACCACATGTTGTTTTCGATGAATCTCGACAGGACTCGTCTACCGACCAGATCAGTAAGAAAGTAACCGATCTATCAATCCAAACTGATAAAAAATCAGATGTGTATGAATCTGTTCAAGCCTACAATCCATTCATGAAAGCCCTCGAGTCAATTGATAAGGAGAAGGTAAGTGCTCAAGGTAAGTCCACTAGACCAGTTGACATGCCTGCTCTAGTCGACTCGTCTACTCCTATTAAATCTACTGATACAAATGATGTTGAAATGCATGATGATGTAACTGATTTAGATGATGATAGTATGCATGTTAAGACTAGAAAAACATGGAAATCTGCTCATGATACTGAAAATATCATTGGTGACTCTACTATTGGTGTAAAGACTAGACGACAACTCTTTGAGTCGCAAGAACAGCCTAGTCCATCTATGTTTTGCTGGTGTTGTTTCCTCTCATCTATCGATTCTAAGACCGTTAATGAGGCATTGGCTGATAGCAATTGGATCATCGCTATGCAAGATGAGTTGAACCAGTTTGTTCGAAACGACGTCTGGGAACTTGTCGATAGCCCAAAACACCATAATGTAGTTAGCACACGATGGATTTTCAAGAATAAGAAAGATGAGAATGATGTATTCGTAAGAAATAAGGCTAGACTAGTAGCCCAAGGCTATTCACAAGCTGAAGGCATAGATTATGATGAAACTTATGCACCTGTTGCTAGACTAGAAGCCATTCGATTGTTTCTTGCATATGCTGCCTATATGAAGTTTATTGTATATCAAATGGATGTTAAAAGTGTATTTCTTAACGGTATTATTGCGGAAGAAGTGTATATATGTAGAACAACCTCCAGGTTTCGAGGTGAAAGGCAGCTAAGTGTACAAGTTAAATAAAGCCTTATACGGATTAAAATAAGCTCCAAAAGCATGGTATGATACTCTTTCTATATTTCTATTAGAAAACGGTTTTACTAAGGGCAAGGTCGATAGAACCTTGTTCAGAAGACAAGAAGGTAAGGATATCCCACTTGTTCAAATTTACGTGGATGATATCATTTTCGGATCACCCAACAAAAAGCTGAGTGAAAGTTTGTCAACACTCATGCAAATTAAGTTTGAAATGTCAATGATGGGAGAAATGACTTATTTTCTTGGACTTCAAGTAAAACAAACTCCCGATGGGATTTTCATAAATCAAGCCAAGTATACTAGAAATCTACTAGACAAGTATGGTATTAAAACTTCAAATCTTCTGGAGTACCAATGCTACCCACTTACAGGATGGATCCTGATGAGAACGGTAAGTGCTGATCAATCATATTATCGTGGTCTAATTAGCTCATTACTGTACTTGACTGCTAGTAGACCTGATATTGCATTTTATGTTGGCGTATGTGCTCGATTTCAAGCTAATCCAAAAGATAGTCATATGGAAACCACTAAACGGATACTGAAATATTTGAAAGGAACCATCAATCGTGGTATATGGTATCCTTCGAATGAAGATTTATCCCTAAGTGGCTACTCTGATTCAAGAATAGATAGGAAATCTACATCTGGTTCTTGTCAATTTTTGGGCACAAAGCTTATTTCATGGTTTTCGAATAAGTAGACTAGTGTGGTTACCTCCACTACTGAAGCCAAGTACATGGCTGCTGGTAGCTGCTGTAGTCAATTACTTTGGCTCATTCAACAACTTAGAGATTATATATGTGAATCAAATGTTCCCATATTTTGTGACAGTAACAGTGCTATTGCCATTACACAAAATCCTGTTCTGCACACACGTTGCAAGCATGTTGATGTGAAACATCATTTCATACATGATCATGTAGAAAAGAAAAATATTTGCATGGAGAAGATTCACACTGATATTCAAAGAGCTGATATCTTTACAAAACCATTAGCTGAAGCTCGCTTTAGAGAGTTATGCATTAGTCTAGGACAAGTTACCACAAAGGGTACATCACAAAGAAGTAAGGAGAACAGACAAGTTACCACAGAAACAGAGCACTCGTCTACTCGTCAACAAGACAGGTACACAAAGTTAGACAAGATGACCAAACAAACCGATGTGGAAGCTGGTAAAGCTGAGGGTAATACTGAGGGAATATACATTTAAGGGGGAATCTATGATTTCTTAAATAGCCTTATGTTGGCTCTTAAGTTTGTTAAAAGTCATCTTGTTTGACACCTTGATTACTGCATATGAATGATATTCTATTTATTTATTATATTCTACTACTCGCATCTACTCTCATTCGTCACTCAAGATGAGACAGGTACTTTATGATGTTCGACAATCAGACAGACAAGCACAGTCGAAGGGGGAACTCGTCTAGTGTAGATGAAGTCTACTAATCTGTTCTGATGAACTCGAACAGACCAGATAAGCTCTCTCGTGATTTAAAATTCACTAAGTATTCAATACATGTATGAAGGGTATTAGTGTAATTTGATAGGGCGAAATTTTGGAAAACCTAAGACTGGATATATACACTCCATTTAACGAGGTGTATACACCCAGTTCCCGCCTAAAACCTATTGGACTAGGTCAGATGAGTACACTCCTCTGTACTAACCAATAGAAAGGGCGGATTCCAAAGTTTACAATACCAAATCACATAATATTCTCGATTACATAACTGAATGCCAAGAGTCTCTGCCGTTAGATCTAACAAATCAATCCTGGCCGTTTATTCAAAATTTGATTTGTAACAAAACTGTTCTTTCCTCAAATCTCTCCTCACAATTCACTCTACTTTCCTAATTTCTTACAATCAATCGCTCTTGATATCTCTGAAATTGATTACATATTTTGTTATAACAATGTCGATCGTATCTATGTTTGATATTTCCACTAACATGCAAGCAAGATTTGATCTAGGCAAGTACGCCTCTGAAGCAAGGTACATGTTGAAAGCTCAGTGTTCTTCAAAGGCAGGCACTCCAAAGACAACAAAGAGATTTTGATGAAATGCCTCATATGCGGCTTGAAACCTTACTTGGAAACCGTTCCCGAAGTTGTCTATGAAGAAGAAATGTTAGAGTTCTTCGCCACGTCTACTCGCCTAGCAGACTCTATCGAAGCCTTTGTTGGTGGATGCCGAGTGGAGATCACTCGAGAAATTCTGTTCAAAACATTATGATTACCTTCGGGTTCGATCAATGTTGAACAATATGGAGTCGGACAGGAATTGAGGTATCTAAGTGTCTTCTGCGGAAAGAAGTTGAAGTTAGGGCGAGATGGCAAGATTCCGTCTGTTAAAAAGAAAGAATTGTTGCCAAAGTACAAGACCCTCCTCGACATTGCAAGCAAAATGTTGCTCGGAGTGACTGGAAGTTATGATTCTGTAACTCTCCAGAAGGCGAGGGTGATGGCTGCAATCTATGATGGTATTATTGATGGAAATTGGTACAGACTATTCTTGGATAGGCTGATGTACTTTGAGAAGAATGTTAAAGTAGACACCAATGCTAGAGAATGGGTGGTGTCTGTAGTTGTGAGTTTTGGAAACAAACTCAGTATTCTTCTACCCGTCTTACTCCCAAACAAGACGAACTGGAGCAAAGGTAAGCTGTTTCATGTTTTGAAACATTATCTAAAGAAGGACGCTCTCGATAGACAAGCTGAGCAAAGGGCTCTTGAGCGTGGACAAGTTCAGATCAACCCAAAAGATGCGATGATAGAAGCCAACGCGTCTAGTGCTGAAGAAGACTAGGTTGAAGCTGGAACCAGTGGAGCTTTGGTTAGCTATGTCTCAAATGAGGCTTTGATCGAGCCTACTGATGATTCTGAAGAAACTCAATCGGATGATGCTTCGGAAAAAGAAGTTGAGGATGCGGAAGCATACAGACTGGTGAGAGTTGAGACGAGTTCACCACTAGAAGAGAAGACTGAATTGGTTAGTACTTCTTCTCGTGCTATTTCTATTCCTCTCAATATTCCTGTGAAAACCAAAGCAAGATCACTTCGATCTCGTGCCAAACCTATTTCCCGAACCACTCCGTTGATCGTTCAACCGCTGAGGTCAAACATTAGCCAAGACACTACTATATATGCTACAGCTGATACTCCTACGGCTGACATACCAAACCTAGCCACATCACAACCCCAAGAAACCACAACCCAAATTTTTCCCATTCCCACAACAGAAAATGTTGACACTTCAAACCCATCTGTTTCGGGAACTCCACTAGCTGACACTTCAGCAACTGAGTTAAGGACCCCACTTACTCAGACCCCTCCCAAAAACAGATTTGAAGCCCTGGTCGATTATCCAATGTGTCTACGTGAAAAGAGATTACGTGCACAAATGACCAGAAACTTGAAGAAAATGCTGACATCAGTCGAGATCGATACAACTTCAGAAGTGTATGAGAAGTTGATTAGGATATGCACATGGGTTGCAATGTTGCATTGAAGAAAGGTCCGACTGAAGACATATTTGAAGTAATTCTTGGAAAGGGTGGAATTGCGAATTTCCAAGACTGGGAAATGGAACAAATGGAAAATAGCGGAGTTAAGGATCACCCTGAATTACTCCTACCGTATACCTTGACTGCTCTTGTCAAAATGATGCTAAATATTTCTGATGATGTGTTATCTTCAGAAGCAAAGATAAGTGTTGGTGTACAAGTATCTGAAACTGATCTTGCAGAAGATGAGTTAATGCAAGATGCGGAGCCAGTAGAAGAGATGCAGTCTACTGATCCACAAATTGATCTTGAGAATGTGTCTGATCAAATGAGAGGACTGGTGTTCAGATTTCAAGTGGAACATTCTCACAGCCTAAGGACAGATGTAGGGCAGATCAATAGATACGTTGAGAAAGATTTTCCAGCAGAGTTGTGTGGTTATGTAAAGAAGTTACATGCCATGGTGAAAAGAGACTCTGACGAGGATGAAAGAAGATTCAAGGAAGCAAGGTTAGCAATTATACCTTACTGTCCTCCTATCAGTTTGAAAGCCATAGCTGGAAGTGTTGTTCCATATGTTGAAGCAGTAGAAGACGAGGTCTTGTCTACTGATCTGGAAGACCAATTGGTTGAAGTTCAAGTTATTGATGAAGAAGAAATCATGGAAGAAGCGATTCCTGATGAAGCTGTTCCTATTGAAGTTGCTCACACACATCAAGTGATTCCAATTGTTTTATTAGATGAGTTGAAGATGGATTTGAAGCAAGTAATTCAATCATCTATTGATGAATTTCTGAAGTCAGATGTGGAGCTAGTTCTAGAAGAACAGAACAAATCTCTTGTTGAAAGTTCGAAAGATCTGATTGTTGGTGAAGTTAACCAGATGGATGCGACATTCAGACAGGAGATGTATACTCAGCTAGAAGACTTCTTGAAAAGACAGATCGATTATTCTGAGAAGTGTTCTGTGGATTTTGCAAGAGTTTTAGCTGAAGAGTCGAAGAAGATGGAAAGACTCTATCGTGTTAAAATTGACATTGCTGATGAGCAGAGAAGAGAAGCTCAAAGTCAATTGGCGCAAGCAAGAGCTCTAGTGACTGAAATGACTGAAGAGAACATGTTACTTCATTTAACTGCGAATCATTTTAAGAATGAGTTGAACCCGTCTACTCGAAAGTTAGAGCTAGTTGCTACTAAGCTTGACAAGCTGAGTCAAGACAAGGGTCATCAACAACAGATTGACAGAGCTGTTGAGATGATGTAGCAAGCTGTTAAAGAAGAAATGACTCGTTTCACTTCACTTTTCACTCCTAAGGCAAGTGATGAAGCCAAAAAAGGGGAAGAGACTGAAGATATGAAAGTTGCTGCTACTGCGACTGATCTTGTTGCTGAAGAGACTAGTAGACCAAAAAAAAGAAGACTAGTAAAGAAAGCAGATTTGGAGCAGATCAGTGCAAGTGCTGAAGAGCAGAAAAGAATGATAAAAGTCAAATCATTTGTGATAGAAGATGTTCAACCTAGAACAAGATAAGTTAAGAGGAAACTAGATCTTGAGAAGAAGAAAGAAGTATTAGGAGAAATACTTGCTGGAATCGATGATGAAGAAGTTGAAACTCTTCATAAGAAGTAGAAGCTTGAAGATGATCGTTATGCTAACAAGAAGTTGTTAGGAAAACACATCAAAAGGATGCAAAAGTTGAAGGCTGATCCAGATATGATTGAAGATGCCCACATAGACAAATTCATTGACAATGAGCATAGAGATGCTTGGAAGATTTTCAAGTTGAAATGGGAAGTTGATCATTGGATTATCAGGAAATTTGGTGATGCAGATAACAAAGAAGAGTTGTATGTTGTGTTTGACAAGTTCATGGAAGCTGAAAATGAGAACTTATGGAACTTGATCATGCGCATTGCGACTGCTATTGGTTATAATATTCTAGTTCCGGACATTCCTAAGTGGGAGACTCCACTACTAGGTTCTGGAAGAAGAATTGACTTCAACAAGGTGAAGAAGTTTGAAGAAGAGTTGCTCGAGAAAGAGAAGATAGACAATGAAAATCATATTTCTGACATTCACAAAAGGATTCTCGATGCATTCAGTATTCCTAATCCAGACATTGATAACATCAGTGAGTAACATTGTAAGCACCTTACTTAGTTTCTTTTTCATTTTGCTAAGTATTTGGAATCTATCTGATCTTACTGAATGAATGAAAAGATAACATATTTTGAGAAGATAACTACTTAACTGATCTATTTACTTAAAATAATTCAAGTAGTTTTAGCTTCATCAAAAAGGGGGAAATTGTTGGGATATGAATCCTAATATAAAGTCCTAATTGATGAAAGAAGTAGTTTTGATAAGCCAAAAGAGGACTTGAATATATTTCTAAGTGTTGACTGATCTAGTTATGGAAGTCGTCTTGTAAACAAGATCAGTAGAGTACAAAGTTAAGAAAGAAAAGAAAAGTTTAAGTATGAAAGAAAAGACAAGTACGTTTTATAAGTACTGTGTTATGTTTATGTTAGGTTTATGATGATCAAATAATTGATGTATAGCTCATATGTTTTGTTCATAATGATGTATAGATTTAAGGTGACTAAGTTGAATTATAAAGCTTAAAGTAATGTAATAGTCTTGTTAGGATTAGATGATAGGACTACTATAGATTAGTTCTTCATGGAAGTCTACTGTTGGAAGAAATCTACTGAAGATAAGAAGGCTCACGCAAGACAAGACGAGTTATGAAGACTGAAGAATTTGTCTAAGTATGGAAGATCAGACTAGGCAAGTGCGCATAAAAGAAGAAAGATTACTTAAGTCAGAAATGCGTATGAAGGAAGATATATTGAAGAGTTAGTTATGGAATAACTAATTAACTGAAGAAACGCGTGGAAGGATAAGAAGAAACAGTTAGAAGACAGTTATCAAGAAAGTTAGTTGGATAACAAACTGTTCTTGAAGGTTCAGAATTCTATAAATACTCCAAGGTATTCTACGATTCAAGACTACTGAAACTCGATATACTGAAACGTTTTAAGAGATATTCGAAGCAAATAGAAGCTCACAGAGTTCAAGTTCAGAAAGTTGAAGCCAGAAGACAAGTCAAATTCAGAAGGCTACTACTGGACTAAGAGAAGTTTTTCTTATTGTTGTTAATTGTTCAAGTCGTTAGTTACTTGTAAATAGCTAGTTGTTAGATCGAAGATATACCTGGTGGTATAATCGAGAAGATCGAAGTCTTATTTCTTGGGACTTAAAGCCACAAGAACACACTACTCGAAGAGAAGAGTTAATAAGAATTTCACGACTGGAGTTGTGAGAATGGATGTAGATAAGTTGTCGAACCACTATAAATCTTGTGTTGTTTACTTTACTGTTTTATTTGTGTTTAGTTGATTACTTGTTTAATTGATTAATCTGCATATAGAATAGACAAGTTAAGTGTTCATACAGAAGTTCAATTACGAAATTAGTTGAGTATAAATTGTTGGGCTCATTGTTAATCTGATAATTCTGCATTGTGTACTTTGATATATTGAAAGATTTTGAAAAGTCTATTCACCCCCCTCTAGACATTTTCCTAGTTTACTCAATATTATCTACTCAACTAGGGACCTACATCAGTTCAGGCTACTTGCTTTTGGTCATTCAACCATGTTGTCCTCTCTGTAATCTTGTCCTCATGTATTCAGCAAACTTGAGCTAAAAGACTAAGATTAATAAGTTGCCTAACATACCAGCTGTTGGGAATAAAATGAGATATGTTTTGATTTAATACCAAAACCCCCTAAGATATGCCTAAGTCTAAGATGATTATGTTCTAAGCATGTTAGAACATATAGAATAAGGCTAGATGAGGAACTGATATGTTAGGCAGCTCTTAGTTGTTTAGATGCACAATTTGAGGGGGAACATATGCTTTGAAGACTAACAAGAACAAGTCCCCTTAAGGCTCAAATTCTGGAACAATCACTAAGTCTATTGAAGGCCAAGTATGCTGATCAGAAGAGTAAGACTATCTAAGTTGGTTATAAGTGCGGAATTAATGGTTGGCCCTTTAGTTTAAACTCCTTTAAGTTCTGAAATCACTTTAAGCAATACAATCCAGTTTTCAGGGAACTTGTCCAATTCAGTTTTTGCACAGTCTTTGAATATATGTCCTTTGAAAGATCAGTTTTGTGTGTAGTGTTGAATGTATGAAAGTACTTTGAAAGTAAATCAACACAAGAGTTTATAGTGGTTCAGAGACTCAAGCTTCTACATCCACTTTCCCTGATTTAACAGGATAATTCCTTCACTCTTGGAATTAACTTGTTTTATAGTGCCAAGGTGCACTTCATCAAGAACACCACTCCTTGGTGAATTGATCCCTAGGATGTCTAGAGTCCTAGTACCCTCTTCTCAACTCAGAACTGAACTGTTCTTCTCTCAACAGTCAGCTCCTACCACTTCTACTACTACAACCTTCTCACTTTCTCACTTGAAAGGGGTAAGGGTTGAAGTAAGGTTCCAACTAATGAGATATCCTTTACAATGAAGGTCAGTGTATAAGGATTAGGATATCTCTCTGAGCTTGTATGGATATACAATGAATTCAGCTTAGAAGAAGTGTTTCAAGACTAAGAATGTCTTATGACTCTTTGAAGCTTCAGAATGCTTGTTCAGTTGGATGTAGAATGGATGCTTCAAATGGTCTTCACACTTCTGTATTTATAGACAAAATTGAGGATTTGCTCGTTGGAGAGGCAGCCCCAAATTGCTATAAATGTCTTCCTTGAGTTCTTCAAAACTGGAAGACAGATTCTTGATAGTGACATATCCTCATTTGGGTAATAAACGGCTGTTTGATCTTTGTCTTCATTCTGCAGCACTCTTCCCAATGTTTGACTTCAAGATTCACTTGATTAAGCTTGGACATGAATTCTGAAGGTTGATCCAATGATAGGACAGCATTCCTTATCAAATGGACAACTCTGCTTATCACTATCAACAGACTTTGCTTATCAGCATAGTTGGCTTGCTCTTATTAAGATGATTTGGCTCTTTTCCCTTTGCTTTACTTGGAATTGATCTTAGGGTATAGTTGTCTTCATCTCTTCAGCATAGTTGACCTTTAAACTTCAGAACATTTGTTCTTGTGTAATTCTGCTGAGACAACTCTAAGTACTCAATAGTACTTAGTAGCTTGGTTATCTTTGGAAAGGTTATACATCTTCAGCAGAGTTGTCCAAGACAATCTTGCTGAACTCTGGTTTGATCAAAGTTGAAAAGAATTTGCATACAAGTGTATTCCCCCCCCCATACACTTGTTATATACTCCTTTCAGGACCAACAAGTGGTATCAGAGCAGGGGTTCAAGGACCACTGCTTCTGAAAATCCATCTTGATTTTCAAAATCACATATTTGGTGTGGTCACTTAACTGATCTATCTGAAATCCTATTATTTGACTAACATCTTATTCTTGAGCTATGGCCAACAACAATGTTGTTCCAAATGATGCTGTTCAAGGAATCAACAATATGGCCACCAATCCAGTCAACCATATATCACATCACAAGCTGCCCATGTTCTCAATTGAGAACTATGACTTCTGGAAGATCGAATGAGAGCTCATCTTGCATCTCTTCATATTGACATGCTGAGAGTGATAACAAGAGGACCCTATATGTTCACTCAAATCAACCCCAGATTAACTGAAGATCAAAGAGCTGACATAAGGGAAGAGATCCCTAAAGATGAAGATGATTTCACTGCTGAAGAGAAAAGAAAAGATAACTTGAATTATCTTGCAATGAATACTCTCTATCAAACAATTCCAGATGCAATCATGGGAAGAGTTTACCACTGCACAACAGCCAAAGAAATTTGGGATACCCTTGCAGAAATGTGTGAGGGTACTGAAAAGATAAAGGGAGAACAAGCTCCAAGTGGTTGTGCAGAAGTTTGAACAGTTCTCAATGGAGCAGGATGAGTCCATTGACAAGTTTGCTGGTAGATTCACTAATGTGATGAATGAAATCAACTCCTTGGGCAAGGTGTACTCCAGGAGAGAAGTTGGATTGAAAATCCTGAGAAGTCTCACTCAAAAGTGGGATGTATATGCTGTAATGATGCAGAACACCAAGGATCTCTCCTCCATGCCCATGCAACAAATCTTCTCAGAACTCAAAGCATATGAGTTTGACCTCAACAGAACAAAGCCAGCAGAGGAATCTTCTCTACCAACCAAGGGAGTGGCATTTAAAGCCAAAACTGCTGAACCAGAAATGCAGTCCACTCCAAGATCATCAAAGTCAGTCTCTAAGGCTGAAATGAAGGAAGAGATGGCCCTCATGGCTAGAAGGTTTGACAAACTCAATTCAAGGTTTGGTAGATTCAAGAAATTCTACCAAGACAACAAATTCAAGAGAAGGTACAACTCTCCTGAAGATCAGGCTGGGGACAAAAAGCCTGAAGAGAAAAGATCACAGGACAAGTACTCTGATAGGAGAAGGTCCAGTAGAGCTGACCCTTCATCATCTAAAAGAAGAGATGAATCCAAGAAGGATGATGATGAAGACCTGTGCTATAATTGCAAGAAGAAAGGGCACTTCCAGTATGACTGCCCTGAATTGAGCTCTAAAGAAAGAAGAGAAAGGCAAGCAAAAAGAGACAGAAAGTTCACCAATAGGAAGGCCATGATGGCTGGTGAAGAATTTGATAATGCTGAAAGCTTCAAGTCTTCTGATGGACTGTTCTCAAACAGTGATGATGATGATGATGTGTGCAATATGGCCATTGAGGATGATGAGGTATCCTCCACTTCTAGCTCACCATCATTTCTATCACAGAACACTAGTGAAGTCAACTTGAAACTTTCCTTTGGGAAGTTGATGGAAGATTTCACTAGGCTGCAAGAATTTCATGACAATTGTGTGAGAGAAAATGAAAGACTTTCAATTGAGCTTTCAAAACCTGTTGAGACAGTAGTTGACATTAAATCTACTGAGTTGTACCGACAAGTCTTGAGAGAGCTTTAGGAAGCAAATCTCAAGATAGTTGACCAACAAGGACAGATTGATGCTCAATTACTTACTCAGAAGAGAAAAGAGTTTGAATTAAAAATTCTTCAAGCAAAATTTGAAAACCTCTCACATGAGTATGACATTCTCAAATCAAGTGAAGAGAGCCTGAAATTAAAGATGTCTGCTTTGAACAAATCCTCTAGAGCAATAGAGGAAATTCAAAGTTATCAAAGACCTATGGCTCAAAGAAGTGGATTAGGTTTTGATCCATTTGAATCTTCACCTTGTCTTAGTGTTGCTTCAACAAGTAACACTAAGAAAATCTTTGTCAAATCAGTGGCACAACAAGCTGAAAATGAAATAATACTGCCACTGAACATAGGAAAGGGCAAAATGGATGATTTGCCAACTCAAGTACTTCAGGAGACTAGGCTCAAACCTAAGGAAATGGCCAAAGTCCCTGAACACAAGAGGAATGTTGGTCAGCAGAGTAGACCCAATGGAAGGGCAACTCTCCTGAACAATGTTCAGAGGAGTTATCCAAGGTATAATCAGCCAAGGCCAACTCTTCTGAGAAAGCCTCAGCTGAATAGACCTAAGGACAACCATCATCAAAGGCAAAATAAAATGAGACAACCAAAACCCTTCATGCCAAAGGGTAATGGTCATAAAAAGGCCTTTCCTCAAAGATTTCATCAAGTTACACAAAGAACTCATAAGTTCAGGAGATTTGACAACTCTCCTGCAACTTACAGAGTTAATACTTTCACACACACCTTTCCAAAGGCATTTAAGGGAAAGGATGTGTATGTTAATGCACAAGGAAAACAACTTAGCCACCTTGAATCAACCAGGGTAATTAGGCAAGTTTGGGTTCCTAAAGGTACAACTAACCTCTCAGGACCCAAAATTCAAAGGGTACCTAAAACTTGCTAATTGCAGGTACCCAAGGGCCACAAGAAGAGGAGCATGAGCAAAAAGTCAGCATGGTACCTTGACAGTGGATGTTCAAGGCACATGACTGCAAACAAGGAACTCCTCACTGATTTTATTGAAAAAGAAGACCCAAATGTCACATTTGGAGACAGCTCACAAGCAACAACAAAAGGTTATGGTACTTTGATGATTGGTAACATCAAAGTATCCAATGTATCTTATGTGGCTGGTCTCAAATATAACCTCCTAAGTATTAGTCAATTCTGTGATAAAGATTTCAATGTTATTAGTCAATCAAAGATAAGACTCAACAAACTCTATTGACTGGAACTAGGAAAGGAAATGTGTATTTTGCAGACTGGGACAAGTCTACTGATGCTGCATGTTTCATTGCTAAGATTTCTAGTGAACAAAGCTGGTTGTGGCATAAGAGATTAAACCACCTGAACTTTAAATCAATGAATAAACTTTCTAGGAATGCATTAGGTAAAGGACTGCCTAATGAGGTTTTCATTAAAGAGCATGTTTGCAAACCATGCTAAGAAGGAAAACAGATTAAAGCCTCATTCAAGAGAAAACCAGTCATCTCTACTGAAAGGGTACTTGAACTTTTACATATGGACCTATTTGGACCAATTACTCCTGCAAGTATTAATGGTAGAAAATACACATTGATAGTAGTAGATGACTTTTCTAGGTTCACATGGGTAGTATTTCTCCTTAATAAGAAGGAAACACAAGTCAAACTGCCTGAACTTTTAAAGAGACTGTCAAATGAGAAAAGCCTTAGCATTATCAAGATAAGATCTGATAAAGGCACTGAGTTCATAAATTCATACATCAATGAGTATTGCACATTAAATGGAATAGCTCATGAAACCTCAGCAGCTAGAACTCCTCAACAAAATGGAGTTGCAGAAAGAAGGAATATAACCTTAAAAAAAGCTGCTAGAACCTTAATTGCTGATTCAAATCTACCTAAGAGGTTTTGGGCTGAAGCTATAAATACTGCATGCCATACTCAAAATAGGTGTTTGATTACTAAGGGTCAAGGCAAAACCCCCTATGAACTCTGGAAAAGAAGAATGCCTAAAGTGTCATACTTTCACATATTTGGTTGTAAGTGCTTCATTCACAATAATGGGAAAGAACAGTTGAAAGCCTTTGATAGCAAAGCTGGTGAGGGAGTATTTCTTGGATACTCTCAAATCAGTAGAGCTTTCAGAGTTTACAACAAGAAAACCCTTGTTGTGGAGGAAACACCTCATGTTGTGTTTGATGAATCTATTCATGAGTTCAGGAATGAGAACTTGGAATCCGAAGAAATCACACAGAGGACAACCAGATTGAGCCTAAAGGACAAGGACACTGAATTCATAAATGTTGTCCAAGCCAATCTCCTTGAAATTGTTTCACTGGACAACAATCCTGAAGGCAACATTCATGAAGCAAACCCCACTGAAGGAAATGGTGAACTGAATGATCCAATCCCAGTTCACACTCAGGTAACAACTACCAATGAAGAAGCAGGCTCTGCTGAGGTAGTTAATGGATCCAATATTCCAGGGGGAATCATAAATGTTTAAAATGCCAATGTTCTTGACATTGAGAACAACATCCCTGAATATGATCCTGAATTAGATCCTGCATTCAATTATCCTGAATTTTATAACACTGGTGACTCAACTTCAGTAGAGGACAACTCTACTGAAGGGATCAGAAAAACAAGGACTTGGTTATCTGACCATCCTACTAATCTGATACTTGGTGATCCAAGTATAAGAGTCAAAACCAGAAGTTTTCATGGTGAAAGTGCTCTGTTTTGTTGTTTCTTATCAGAACAGGAACCAAAAGACATTGATGAAGCACTTCAAGATGCAAACTGGATCACAGCAATGCAGGAAGAGCTAAACCAATTCACCAGAAATGATGTATGGGAGCTGGTGGATAGACCTTCACATCAAGATGTTATTGGAACCAAGTGGGTGTTCAAGAACAAGAAAAATGAAAATGATGTGATTGTCAGAAACAAGGCCAGATTAGTGGCAAAAGGCTACTGTCAATCAGAAGGCATTGACTATGATGAGACCTTTGCACCTGTGGCAAGGCTAGAGGCAATCAGACTCTTCTTAGCCTATGCAGCCCACAAGAGGTTCAAAGTATACCAAATGGATGTCAAGAGTGCCTTCCTGAATGGAGTCTTAAAAGAAGAAGTCTATGTGGAGCAACCACCTGGTTTTGAAGTTGGAAACCAAGTCTATAGACTGAAGAAAGCTCTATATGGACTCAAACAAGCTCCAAGAGCCTGGTATGACACCCTGTCACAGTTCCTCTTGGATCATGGTTTCATCAAAGGAACTGTGGACAAAACTCTCTTCAGAATCACTGAAGGAGAGGACATCTTGCTTGTCCAAATATATGTGGATGACATCATATTTGGATCCCCAAATGAGAAGCTGTGTGAGAAGTTCTCCAAGCTCATGCAAAGCAAGTTTGAGATGTCCATGATGGGTCTGATGAATTTCTTTTTGGGACTTCAAGTCAAGCAATCTAAAGAAGGAATCTTCATCAATCAAGCTAAGTACACCACAGAAATGATCAAGAAATTTGGGTGTACAACTAGCAAGCCAGTAAGGATCCCAATGAACACAAATTGGAAGATGGATCCTGATGAGAGTGGTATCTCAACCAACTCTACTGAGTATAGAGGAATCATTGGTTCACTCCTCTACCTCACTGCCAGCAGACCTGACATCACCTTTGCAGTAGGTGTTTGTGCAAGGTTTCAAGCAAATCCTAAGAAAAGCCATCTTGAGGCTGCAAAAAGGATCTTGAGGTATCTCAAAGGCACTGAAAACCTAGGTCTTTGGTACCCTGCTGATGACAATATTGAGTTAACTGGCTACTCAGATGCTGATTATGGAGGATGTAGAATTGACAGAAAGTCCACTTCAGGGACTTGTCAATTATTGGGCAACAAACTCATATCTTGGTTCTCCAAGAAGCAGAATACAGTGGCTACTTCCACCACTGAAGCTGAATATGTTGCAGCTGGAAGTTGTTGTGCTCAGATTCTTTGGTTGAGACAACAATTAAGAGACTACAATGTCAACTCTGCTGAAGTACCTATCTTCTGTGACAACAATAGTGCCATTGCAATATCACAGAATCCAGTATTGCACACTAGATGCAAACATGTGGACATCAAGCATCACTTCATCAGAGACCATGTGGAGAAGAAGGACATAAAGTTGGTGAAAATCCACACAGTTCATAAAAAAGCTGATATATTGACTAAGCCACTTGCAGAGGCAAGATTTCTAGAGCTATCAACAGAATTGGGATTACTTGATCCAGGGAAGTTGGACAAGTAAATTCTATTGAAGTTAATGGAAGTAAAGGTGTTGGTCCCAAGTTGAGTTAATAATATTGAGTAAGCTAGTAAAAGTCTAGAGGGGAGGGGTGAATAGACTTTTAAAAATCTTTCAATATATCAGAATACGTAATGCGGAATTAATCAAAAGTAACAATGAGCCCAATCTAGTTTATACTCAACTTATATTCGAAATTCGAACTTCTGTATGAACACTCTACTTGTCTTGTTTAGATAGGCAATTAATCAATTAAGCAATTAAACAAACAAGAAAGTAAATCAACACACAACGATTTTATAGTGGTTCGACAACTTGTCTACATCCACTCTCACAAACCCAGTTGTGATATTCTTATTAACTCGTCCAATGGAGTAATGTGTTCTTGTGGCTTTAAGTCCCAAGATATAAGACTTAGATCTTCTCGAAAACACTACCAAGTGCCTCTTCGATCTAACTAGCTATTTTACAAGTAACTAGCAGCTTGAAAACAAAAACATAAAAGTAAACTTCTCTGTCTTCAGTAGTAGCCTTCTTGTTCTTCACTTGTCTTCTGGCTTCTTTCTGAATCTTCAAACTCTGAGAGTATTTACTTCACTTGAATATAGAATATTAATGCTTCAATAGTTTTTCAGTAGTCTCTAATGAGTGAATACCTTGCGGTATTTATAAGCTTCCAATTCAAGAACTTTCAGTTGTGTAACCAACTTTTCTTGAAAACTAACTTATAACTGATTCTTCTTATTCATCCACGCGTTTCTTCAGTCAATTAGTTATTCCTTAACTAACTCTTTAATCCTTATCTTCAATACGCGTTTTTGTAACTAACTCATTAGTTCTTCTCGTCTTGTCTTGTAGTCTCGCGCACCTGTCTTCTTCTCCAGTAGTAGACTTCGTCTTCTACTTATCTTGTGTAGTAGACTTCTTCTTCAGATTTCATCAAGAACTAATCTAATCATATTATCTAATCCTAACAAGACTATTACATTACATTAAGCTTTATAACATAGCTTAGTCAACTTAAGAATCTATACATCAAATATAAATCGTAAAACATGAGCTTCTATACATCTTTAAATAGCTCAGTATAAAACCTAGCAATTATACAAAGTATCAACATATTATAATAATAAGTACTTATGCTTTTCTTTCATACTTATCTTTTGAAACTTTACTTAAGAACTAGTACTTGTCTTGTGAACTCTACTGATCTGCTGAAGATGACTTCATAACTAGACTAGATCAGTCAACACTCAGAAAATATTCAAGTCTACTTTTGGCTTATCAAAACTTATCTTTTCATCATTTAGGACTTGTCTTTTAGGATTCATATCCCAACAAAAGGGAACTAAAATGGTGTTCAGCAGACTTGGTCAAGTCTACTGAAATTCAGAAAAAATGACCTCAATCATTCAGGACACTTGTCCACATCTTTTCAGGACACTTGTCCAAGTGGGGTCAGATAAGTTGTCTTGGCTATCAAACTATTTTCTTGGTTTGATAAGCACCTATTTTGGGTAATTATTGCCTATTTTGAAATCTGTCCCATTCCATATACAGATATCATCTTTTTGGGATTTAATTTGTCTCCCACCCAAAAGGTCACTTTCCATGCATTAAATGCCAAGATTTAACTCTTGTTTGCATTACACTTTTTCAAGACATGATCTACCTTGAAAACTCCCCAACCATTAACTAATATTAAACAACTTCCACGTTTTGAATAAAACCAATTGCTCACTGTTACATTGGTTTTTGACCATTG
Source organism: Galeopsis tetrahit (assembly GCA_963675135.1). Lineage (NCBI taxonomy): Eukaryota > Viridiplantae > Streptophyta > Magnoliopsida > Lamiales > Lamiaceae > Galeopsis > Galeopsis tetrahit. The sequence continues at coordinate 36,580,749 of OY776127.1, forward strand.
GATCAAAATTGGCCAACTCCCCTGAAACCAATCCTGGCCGTCCAATTTTGTTTTCCATTTTTGTTAACCGTTGAATTGCCTCAAGACTCCACCAACTCATTGACAAACATTCTTTTTAGAATATTCATAAGTTTTAAGAACCCCCACAAACACTTCTTCCCCAAGTATTCGAAACCCTAGCTTTCATCTTCTTCAAACACTCTCAAACTCACTCAAATTCATTTCTGTAACCTTCAATGGCTCCCAAAATCAGACCAGAAATGATCATTGACCTCTCCAACAAGGCTCTAGACTTTGATTTTGGCTATCTAAGCAACAAGAACGGCATTCACTTTGAGCCTATTGTATCTTTTGAAAGTGAAGACCCTGAAGTTACTCCAACTCTTAGATGGCTGAGAAGAGCTGGACTCAAGAAGTTCATGGAAGAAAGGCCAAGCTCTTGTCTGGAGAGCTATATGGCTGAGTTCTTTGCTTTCCTCAAGTGGAGAGGTAAGCCTGAAGATGGTGAAGTTGCTACAAGACTTTCATATGTAGCAGAAGGAGAGGAGGAAGAGAGATTTCACAGGGTGAAATTCTCTGAAGAAGATCTTGAAGGAGCTTTTGGATTGCCTTCTAAGGGAAGGAATCCAGAATTTTATGGTGCTGACTATGAAGAAGAGATAGCACAAGAATGGCTATTGGTCCAAGGCCCCCTCTCTTCAACACAACACAAGAAGACTCTTAAGCTAAAATTTCTCAATCTTTTTGAGGTAATCACCAAGAGTCTCTTGAGCAACACTGGAAGCTTGGAGCAGGTCAGCCATCCAAGAATCAGAATTATGGCTGCAGTTATTGATGCTAGTGACAAGGGCATCAAGTTTGATTGGAGGACCTTCATCTTGTCTGAGATGATGAAGGAAAAGGCCAAATTCAAAGTGAAAGTTCACAATAAGGTTGTATTGGAAGGAAAACTCAAGTATTGCACCAGCTTGTTGATTGAAAGGTTTTCCCACTATTCACAAATGCAAACCTTTGCAAAGCCCCTCCCTGCCCAGAAAATAATATTCAGGAAGCTTAGTAAGAAAACTGAGCAAAGAAGGTTGCAACTGGCCAAACCTGCTGAAGAGAAAACTGAAGAAAAGCCAAAGTTGAAGAAAAGGACTAAGGCCAGAGTTCTGAAGACAAGGAAGGTGTCTCAAATCCCTTCAGAAGAGAATTCAGGAGCTTCAACTGAGATTGAAGAAGTTGCTGAAGAAGGAGTGCAAGTACCTTCTGATCACTCAGAAGAGTTGAGGCAAAGATACAATGAGACTAGACAAAAGTCTAAGGGTGAAAACAGGATCAGGGAAGTTGTCCCTGAGAAGGATGGAGAAGGAAGTGGGAGCAGTAGGGCTAGCAAGAGAAGGGCCAAGCCTACTGAAAAGGTGTTAGAGCTTCAGGAGGAAAAGTCTCTACAACTTGCTCTAAGAGAGAGCAGAGCTGAAAGCAGGACCAAGTCTAAGTCAAGGACCAATTCTTCTGGTTCTGGAACTCCAGAATCCAAGGTCCCTGAAGGTCAACCAATAGAGGCCAATCTTCCTGAAACTCAGAATCCTGATCCCAACTCCCCTGAAACTCATGTTACTCCCACAAACCAACCAATCACCCCTGTCAATCTTACAAAGAGATATTCTCCAGAAGGGAGTGTGCAAAGAAGTGGGATAGATGTGCTTGCAGACTTAGCTGTAGATGAGACAAGATTACAATCACCCCTTGACTCATCTATGCTCAATTATTCAAAGATTTTAGAAGCTGCACTTCATGAGCCAACCCCCCTGAGCAAAGCCCCTTCAGATCCATTGCTCTCAAAAGCAACTGAAGTACCTTCAACTACACCCAACCCTTCTGAAGCCAACATCCCTGAACTTAACCTCCCTAAAGCCACTCTAGGAGAAGACAGAGCAAACTCCCCTATAACCCAAAGTCCCCATTCAAGTGGAGATGAGGAGGAGTATACTTATGAGAGTATGCTCAGAGGTGGAGCCAAGGCTACTGTGGACAGTTTGTATCCACAACTTGCTGAATTTCCAAGAATTCAGAAGATGTTCCATGATTTGAGGATGCTTGTGGATGTGAAAGACAAAACCATAATGGAGATATCACAAGTCATCCAAGATAAGGGTGCAAACTGGTGGCAAGTGGAGGAAAGCAGACTGCTACACTTTGCTGGTGTGTTAAAAACAAGATTCCTCATTGATGAGGAAGTTTTTGCAAAGTTAGTAGATGAGAAGATCACTGAGGAGAAGGAAAGAAAAGCTAAGGGCATCAGACATCCTGATAGTAGCTCAAATGATGATGATTCCCCTGATGATCCCACAAACCCCTCAAAACCCAATCCTCTGGAAACCAATCCCAACCCTCCTGAATCCAATCTACCTTCAACCCCTCTCTTAACCTATCATAGAAAAGGCTCTGCTTCATCAGAGGTGTTGACCAAGGGTGGTAACACAACCAAAGATACATCTGCCAATGAAGGTTCTTCTGAACCCAAGGCACAGCCTAAAGATGTTGAGGTTCCTACTTTAGAGGCTGGTTTGATTAAGGCCTATTCAGTGTCAGAAGAGTTGGACACTGATCAGCCCTTAATCATTCAGGATGACTCAGTAGCTGCTGAAATAAGCACCGTGATCTCCTCACAACTGCCATCTTTGAACCTTGTTGAAGGTGGAGATGTTGCAGGTATAGGTGAAGGTGTTGAAAAAGAGAGCTTAGTTGAAAAATCAGAGGGAGTAGAGGATGAAAGAGAGGTTGTGATCACTAAGATAGTGAGTGTACTACCAAATGAGGGTGATATAAATGAGGAAGGATAGGCTATTCTTGAAGTCAAATCTGAACTTCAAGAATCCCTTGATGAAAGGAGGCCTGATTCCTTGAGTGAGGACATTATTCATGAAGGAAGAAAAGAAAAAGTTGAAAATGAGAAGAAGACTGCTGATGTATCAGAGTCTTATGAAAAAGAAACTGAGGGTGATGAGTGTGTTTTTCCTAACCCTTTTGATTTGTCTGATCTTGCAGGTATATCATTTGACCAAATTTTTGCAGATGACTTCCTAACAGATGCTCCCATCCAAGTTGATTCTGGATCTGCACAAGCTTTACTTGGAATGCAATCAGAAAAGTTGGACTCCTTGACTCATCAAGTCCAATCAGCTCATGCAGAAACCACTGGAGCTTTGGATCAACATGGAAGAACTTTAGCATCTGTGGAAATGAGGCTAACAGGCTCTGAGGATGTGGTGCTACCCACATTGGAAGCAAGGATAGGAGGAGTGGAATCTGGTCTTCAAACCATTTCCACTGAAGTCCAAAAAGCCAAAGCAACCATGGAGAAAATCTCAGAAGAGGTCAAGAAAGATCAGAAGCTACTCAGATATAATCACAATGCCAATGTTCAAGCTATTAGGCTAACCATCAAGCAAGCACTTGGCAAGAAGACTGCATTGCAGAAGAAAAGAGCAGAGGCACAAAGGCTTGCTATGGTGAAAGCAGCTTCAGAGAAATTTTCCCAAGAAGTGATGGCCAACATTGCTGAAGGTGCAGTGGCCAACCTCACTGAGCTCTTAAAAGCCCAATTGGATGCATCTCTGAAAGCAACCTTGGAGGAGATTGTTGAGCAAAAAATGAAGCCTATTCTAGCTTTCCTTAGCTTGAGCAGTGATAGGATGCAGAATATACATGATGAGAATGTATATCTGCTGGAAGAGATGAAATCTCTGAACCTAGCCCAATCCCTGATGGCTACAACCATGAGTGAGCTCAAACCTCAGTGTTTTGATGCTGACAAAAAGGGGGAAAGGGAAAGAGCAAGGGCCAAAGGTGCCTTGATTATTGGAGGTTCAGACAAGAGCAAAGAAAAAGTTTCTGAAGTTAAAGGAAAAGAGCCAGCAGTGCTGAACTTGGAAGATTTGGATGAAGAGGAGCAGTTAGCAATTGCCATGAAAAACTCAATGGCTTCAGCACAGGAAGAAAGAGTGAGGCTACAACAAAGACCAGGAGGAGAGGTATCTGGTTTGGACAAAGATGCTGAAGGTGTCCAAACTAGAGGAAAAATCAAGAAGGTCAAAGGAAAGAAAAGAAAAGCGGAGACATTTACTGACTTTCCCAACAGCCTTGATCTGCCCCCTGAGTTTAGAATTGATGATGAAGTGCCTACCTCCAAGAAGGCCAAAAATGCTGAAAAGGACAAAGATGCTGAAGTGTCCAAGATTGCTGAAAAAGACAAATCCTCTGAAAAAGAAAAGTCTGCTAAGACTAAGTCCTCTGATGGTACCAAAGTTGCTGAAGATGTAGAAGAGTTGTATGAAGAAGGCTTTGGACCAGGACCAAAGAAGAAGAAAGTTGTGTTGCTGAATGATCCATCAAAGTTGTTTCATGAAGGGTATGGCAAAGACCCTGAAACTCAACAGAAGCTGGCCATGATGAGGGCCCAAGAGAAGATAGACTTGATGGATGAAGCACAAAGAGCAAGAGACAAAAAAAGAGCAGATTTTCAAAAGCCCAGAAGGAAGAGAGCAACTTACAACAAGTTGAAGCCACAGCTCTTGATCCCCATGGACACCAAATATCCTCACTTGGATAAATGGGTGCCAATTCAACTGAATGACTCATGGGAGGAAGCCAAAAGGGAGTTTGTCTATGACTATTATGTCATTGATAGGTGGAATGGAAGGGAAGTTAACACCATCTTTGCTGAATTCATGATTGAATACTTCAGAGACCTTTATCAGCAACTACTTGCAGCTGCTGATCTTGAAAAGATTGAATCTGCTGCTCCCAAGCCAATCATCTATATGCCTCCCAAGCTGGAAGGATGGATTGATCAATCTAGGATTCTCCAAGAGTTCCTAGAAATTGTGAAGCTAAACAAGATGGTACTTGGACCTAAGGGCACTAATCAAGATGCCATGGAGCTTAAGAAGAGGGTGTGGGCACAATATGGGATGGTGCCACCTCCTAAAGATGATCTCTGAAATTGGTTAAGTCCTCTTAATACCTTTCTGCTGATTTGACTGTCTTGAATGCTGACTTTCTGAAATTGGTCATCTATGCTGAAGTTTGGTCAAGAATGCTGATGTGGTGTGCTCTGAAAATATGTTTGCTCTGATATGCTTTTGTGCTCTGATACTTGAAGATCTAGATGCTATTAAGTATTTAGTATATGCTCTGATAACTTGTTATGAAATGCTCTAATGTAATAGTGTTTTGGATTCATGCTCTGATATGTTAACTTCAACTATCAACATGATTGTAATGATTTTCAAATGAATGATAGTTGAACTTACTTTGAATCAAGAAACATTATTGCAGAAATCTCTCTATGCCTATCTTTGAAACCTATCTGCAACATGAATGGTGAGTACACTAACACATTCTTTTTCAGGATAATTGACCCTAGTCATGTCTTCTGAAGATAAATGTAATAGGTGTAGTCAAGTCACCTTTGCATAAAATGTATAGGTTTTGGCATCATCAAAAAGGGGGAAATTGTTGGGAATAAAATGAGATATGTTTTGATTCAATACCAAAACCCCCTGAGACATGCCTAAGTCTAAGATGATTATGTTCTAAGCATGTTAGAACATATAGAATAAGGCTAGATGAGGAACTGATATTGTTGGGATATGAATCCTAGAACAAATCCTAAATGATGATAAAAGATAAAAGATGAAGTTTTGATAAGCCAAAAGTAGACATGAATATTTTCTAAGTGTTGACTGATCTAGTCTAGTTATGAAGTCGTCTTGTATGAGACAAGATCAGTAGAGTTCACAAGACAAGTCAAGTTAACATGATAAGCATAAAAGAAAAAGACAAGTACAGTTTATAAGTACTATGTATATTTGTTAGGTTTTATATTGAGCTATTTGAAGTTGTATAGAAGCTCATATTTTGATTATATTGATTGTATATTGATGTATAATTTTCTAAGTTGACTAAGCTTTATAACAAGAGCTTAATGTAATGTAATAGTCTTATTAGGATTAGATAATAGGACTAGATTAGTTCTATGTTGTAATCTGAAGAAGTCTACTGCACAAGACAAGTAGAAGACGAAGTCTACTACTACTGAACAAGACAGGTGCGACTCAACAAGACAAGAAGACCGGAGTTAATTACAGAAACGCGTATTGAAGATAAAGATTGAAGAGTTAGTTAAGGAATAACTAATTAACTGGAGAAACGCGTGAAAGGATAAGAAGAATCAGTTACAAGTTAGTTTTCAAGAAAAGGTTGTTACACAACTGAAAGTTCTTGAAATGGAAGCTTATAAATACCGCAAGGTATTCATTCATTAGAGACTACTGATAATACTATATACTGAAACATTATTGAAGATTCAAGGAAGAAGAAAATAACTTTCAGAGTTTGAAGTTCAGAAAGTGAAGCTACACAAGACAGGTGAAGATCAAAGAAGGCTACTACTGAACGAAGAGAAGTTTTATTTTTGTTTACTGTTTCAAGTTGCTAGTTACTTGTAAAATAGCTAGTTAGATCGAAGAGGCACTTGGTAGTGTTTTCGAGAAGATCTAAGTCTTATTTCTTGGGACTTGAACCACAAGACTACTCGATTGGAAGAGTAATAAATTTCACGACTGGAGTTGTGAGAGTGGATGTAGACAAGTTGTCGAACCACTATAAAATTGTTGTGTGTTGATTTACTTTCTTGTTTGTTTAATTGCTTAATTGATTAATTACCTATCTAAACAAGACAAGTGGAGTGTTCATAACAATAGTTCGAATTACGAATATAAGTTGAGTATAAATTTGATTGGGCTCATTGTTACTTTGATTAATTCCGCATTACGTATTCTGATATATTGAAAGATTTTTAAAAGTCTATTCACCCCTCCCCTCTAGACTTTTACTAGCTTACTCAATATTATTAACTCAACTTGGGACCAACAGATATGTTAGGCAGCTCTTAGTTGTTTAGATGCACAATTTGAGGGGGAACATATGCTTTGAAGACTAACAAGAACAAGTCCCCTTAAGGCTCAAATTCTGGAACAATCACTAAGTCTATTGAAGGCCAAGTATGCTGATCAGGAGAGTTGTCCAGAAGAGTTGTCTCAGCAGAATTACACAAGAACAAATGTTCTGAAGTTTAAAGGTCAACTATGCTGAAGAGATGAAGACAACTATACCCTAAGATCAATTCCAAGTAAAGCAAAGGGAAAAGAGCCAAATCATCTTAATAAGAACAAGCCAACTATGCTGATAAGCAAAGTCTGTTGATAGTGATAAGCAGAGTTGTCCATTTGATAAGGAATGTTGTCCTATCATTGGATCAACCTTCAGAAGCCATGTCCAAGCTTAATCAAGTGAATCTTGAAGTCAAACATTGGGAAGAGTGCTGCAGAATGAAGACAAAGATCAAACAACCATTTATTACCCAAATGAGGACATGTCACTATCAAGAATCTGTCTTCCAGTTTAGAAGAACTCAAGGAAGACATTTATAGCAATTTGGGGCTGCCTCTCCAACGGGCAAATCCTCGATTTTGTCTATAAATACAGAAGTGTGAAGACCATTTGAAGCATCCATTCTACATCCAACTGAACAAGCATTCTGAAGCTTCAAAGAGTCATAAGACATTCTTAGTCTTGAAACACTTCTTCTAAGCTGAATTCATTGTATATCCGTACAAGCTTAGAGAGATGTCCTAATCCTTATACACTGACCTTCGTTGTAAAGGATATCTCATTAGTTGGAACCTTACTTCAACCCTTACCCCTTTCAAGTGAGAAAGTGAGAAGGTTGTAGTAGTAGAAGTGGTAGGAGCTGACTGTTGAGAGAAGAACAGTTCAGTTCTGAGTTGAGAAGAGGGTACTAGGACTCTAGACATCCTAGGTATCAATTCACCAAGGAGTGGTGTTCTTGATCAAGTGCATCTTGGCACTATAAAACAAGTTAATTCCAAGAGTGAAGGAATTATCCTGTTAAATCAGGGGAAGTGGATGTAGGAGCTTGAGTCTCTGAACCACTATAAACTCTTGTGTTGATTTACTTTCAAAGTACTTTCATACATTCAACACTGCACACAAAAATGATCTTTCAAAGGACATATATTCAAAGACTGTGCAAAACCTGAATTGGACAAGTTCCCTGAAAACTGGATTGTATTGCTTAAAGTGATTTCAGAACTTAAAGGAGTTTAAACTGAAGGGTCAACCACTAATTCCGCACTTATAACCAACTTAGATAGTCATTCAACTAAGTACTCAATAGTACTTAGTAGCTTGGTTATCTTTGGAAAGGTTATACATCTTCAGCAGAGTTGTCCAAGACAATCTTGCTGAACTCTGGTTTGATCAAAGTTGAAAAGAATTTACATACAAGTGTATTCCCCCCCCCCCCAATACACTTGTTATATACTCTGTAGATGTTGTTAACTCTTAAATGCTTTAACATTATCAACAACATCTTAATTTGACCTTCCTTGATTTATTCTAAGTCTTTTCTGAAATGTTACATTAAATGTTGTACTAAATGCTCTCACATTCAGGAACGATTCTAGAAGCTTCTACAAGAGTCTGGAACCTGGAAGATTCCAGAAGGTTGGAGAAGGTGCTAGAAGGCTTTGGAGCATTGTAGAACGACCTGGAAGATGGCAGAATGATCTAGAGAGATCATGGAGGTTGAGGTCCTAAAAAATAGGATCTCATAATGGAAGGATCTAGAAGCTGTGTATTTCTCTATAAATACCGCCAGAACCTCTCATTTCAAAGTATGCACTATTCGAGTAACACCTCCTTGAGCGTTCAACCCTAGTTAGGAGTTATGGTCAGTAGTTGTATCATTTAACGTACGCCGAGGGATACCACGCCTTCCAGTGTACTTTGTTCTAGTCTTGAATCGAGTGAGAGTGAATCACAAGATTAGATTAGTTCTTTAGACAGTGTTTTACACTTAAGTCTGTTTGCGGATTCAGGCACCTGCCTCGATTGTAGTTTCCGTTTGTGGAATGTTGAAGTAATTGCTGAGACATTTCACACGACATTTTTGTATAACTTAGGAACTAAGTTACTTTTCGCCGTAAGGCTTAGCATAGGTTTTGTTATTAATAAAATCTATGTTAAAAATTATTCCATTGTGTTCGTATTGTGTTTTAGTGTTTTAGACTTCCGCTGTGTACTGTGTTTACTTATTCACATTCTGTTAGAGTTAATGCTACACTAATTGTCACAACATTCAGTGTAACATTGTTCTGTTTTTTACTTAAACACTAGATACCACCCACACACACTTTCAGTTGGTATCAGAGCCGATACCTGACGACACTAGGTTAGATCCTTGCTTAAAGTGTGTTTTAGTTTATGTTAGCAATGGAAACACATCACATATCCACTGCACTTAGGCCACCCGTTCTAGATGGTTCAAATTATGCTTATTGGAAGCCTAAGATGCGTATGTACATCAAGTCAATTGATGAACGTGCTTGGAGGACTATTCTTACAGGTTGGGACGTACCAAAGAATCCAGCAGATGCCGATGGTGAAATTCAACTTAAGAAAGAAGTTGATTGGACAGCCGATGAGATAACAACAGCAGGATATAATTCTAAAGCCTTAAATGCTATTTTTACTTCTGTTGATACCTCTATGTTTAAAATTATATCTAACTGTTCTACTTCTAAGGATGCATGGGACAGGTTACAAGAGCATTGTGAAGGTTCCGATAGTGTTCGAAGGACAAAGCTTCGAATGTTGGGGACAAAGTTTGAGAATCTCCGAATGAGGGAAGATGAAACCATTTCATCCTACAACGAAAGGTTAAGTGAGATTATTAATGAATCACATTCTCTTGGTGACCCTATTTCAAATGTTAGAGTAGTACATAAGATATTAAGGTCTGTTCCTAAAAGATTTGATGCTAAAATTTGTGCTATTGAAGAAGCAAAAGATACTGATAAGTTGAGTCAAAATGAATTAGTGAGTATTCTTAGAACTTATGAAATAAACACTAATCAAATTGATGAAGCTAAAGATGATAAAAAAGTTGTTGTTTTTAAAGGAGAGACATCAAACAAATCTGAGATTCAGCCTATCATTACTGAGGTTGATTCGGATGAGGAATTGCTTGATGAATGCCTTAACAATCCTGACAGCATTGCTCTTCTTACAAAGCATTTTAATAAATTTCTTAAGAAGTCTATGCATAAATCTAAAGGAAACATTCAGCCTAAGATCCAAATCAACACATCAACACCACAACCAGAAAGGAGGAAGAGTCAATTCACACCAAGACCATCAAAGAGTGAAGGTAAACCAAGGTATGATCCTGAATTTAGAAAATCAGTTCAATGCAATGCATGTTCTGGTTATGGACACTATGCAAATGAGTGTGCCAATACCAGACTGAAGCAAAAACTGAATTTTAGTGCTACCTTGAGTGATGAATCTGATAATGATGATCTTGATGAGTTTAATGAAAATGAAAGTGCTCATTTTACCAGAATTGATTATAATAATTCCTTAGATGATGATCTGGATGATACAGATTCTGATGTTGCACCTGATGTCTTCACATCTACAGTAACATCAAAACAGAGTCACCCAGATTTGAACTGTTTTAATGGCTTTGTTGATGATGCAGGAAAAAGGATTGATGATGAGACATATCAGAAATTGTTAGATGATTGGAACTCTTAGAAACTCTCTCTGAATTCTTTGAATAAAGAGAATGAGGATCTGAAAGACACAATCACTAAGCTAGAAGTCTTACTTACCAGAAGAGATCTTGAAGTTTGTAAACTGAAGGAGAAATTGATCAACTCTACTTTAAGTTTCAAAAAGTTTTCCAAGAGTGCTTCTACAGTGAATGATGCTATAGCTACTGGTAAATCTAATAATTATGGTTTAGGTTATGATGGTGAAACTGCTTCTATTTCTGAAAACTTTAGAAAACCTGTGAAATTTGTGAAGGCAAATGCTAGCACATCTAGTGTAACATCTGCACAAACAGATTCTCACAAGGTTAAAAGGAAGTATATTTGTCATTATTGCTTTAAATATGGTCATATTCGTCCCTTCTGCTTGAAAATGTTTAAAGATTTGAGAGCTGAATTTAAGTCATTCAGAATGTCTTCACATCCTAGGAAACATTCTGTGAAATCTGCATGGAAATCAAAAGTTACCTGTAATGTTGTTCACACATCCTTGAAAGCATGTTTACCTGGTCTATGGTATTTTGATAGTGGTTGTTCTAGACATATGACAGGACAAATAGACTACTTATCTGATTATGTGACCTTGAATGGTGGTAATGTTACATATGGTGGTGGATCAAAAGGAAAGATAATAGGAAAAGGAACTTTGAATGTTAAAGGTTTTCCTAAGCTTAAAAATGTTTTGCATGTTGATGGCTTACTTGCTAATCTGATTAGTATTAGTCAACTTTGTGATGATAATTTGCATGTAAAATTTGACAAAGAGTCTTGCTATGTTCTTAATGAAGATGATGATTGTGTAATGACTGGTATTAGGTCTGCAGATAACTGTTATCTTATTGGAACTAATGTATGCAATTTGTCAAAACATGATGAGAATGTCTTATGGCACCAAAGATTAGGACATGTAAATTACAGGTCAATGAAGAAACTAATCACATCAGATGCAATCAAAGGACTACCTAAACTGAGTTTCCAGAATACCACTGTATGTGGATCATGCCAGAAAGGTAAACAGGTAAGAGTGCCGCATAGAATGCTGTCACATTGTTCTACACATCGATGTTTTGAATTGTTGCACATGGATTTGATGGGTCCTATGGAAACTGAAAGCATTGGAGGTAAGAGATATTCCTTAGTTGTGGTAGATGATTTTTCTAGATATACTTGGATTGAGTTTTTAAGAGATAAATCTGAAACATTTGCTGCTTTTAAAGTTCTCTATAAAAGGTTCAAAGATGTGTTTAACTTAAAAGTTGGCCGTATTAGAACTGATCATGGTAGGGAATTTGAGAATAGCATGTTTAATGATTTCTGTGATAAGAAAGGTATCTTGCAAGAATATTCATCTCCTAAAACTCCACAACAAAATGGAATTGTTGAAAGAAAGAATAGAACTTTACAAGAAATGGCAAGAGTCATGCTTTTATCTAAAAGTCTTTCTAAAAGATTTTGGGCTGAAGCATTGAATACAGCATGTCATATCATTAATAGAGTTTATATTCGATCTGGTACTAATCAAACACCTTATGAGATTCTGAATGTTAGAAAACCAAGTGTGAAATATTTTCATGTATTTGGTTGTGTGTGTTATATTCTGAATGATAGGGATCAACTTCACAAGTTTGATTCTAAAAGTGATAAAGGTTTCTTTTTAGGCTATTCTAGAAATAGTAAAGCTTATAGAGTTTATAACCTTAGGACTAACACTGTTCAAGAATCTGTTAATGTTGTGTTTGATGATGATAAAGGTCTTACAGATGATAAAGATGAAGAGGATGTATCACAAGTCACTGACAATTCTGAGAATACACTGAAGTCTGATAATGCTGCACCAAATGCTAACACATCTGGAGCAACATCTACAGAACAGACAGTTGTAATTCCACAGAATGATCAGTATGTTCCCAAAACGAATCCTTCTTCAAGAATGGGGAAAAGTCATCCTTCTGACCAGATCATAGGCGATGCTGCAGTTGGAGTGCAAACAAGAGGAAGAATAAGATCAAATAAGGTAGATGTGGTAAGAACAATATGCATGTCTTCTATTTGCAATGTTGTGAATGCTGAGTGTTACTATTCTGAAATTGAACCTAAAAATGTAAATGAAGCATTAACTGATGAAAATTGGATAAATGCTATGCATGAGGAACTTAATCAGTTTGAAAGAAATGAAGTTTGGACACTTGTTCCAAGACCTAGTCATACTAATGTCATTGGAACAAAGTGGATTTATAAGAACAAAACTGATGAGTCTGGAAACATTGTTAGGAACAAAGCTAGGTTAGTTGCACAAGGTTACACCCAAGTTGAAGGTGTTGATTTTGATGAAACTTTTGCACCCGTTGCTAGGATAGAATCTATTAGATTATTACTAGCAATTGCATGTTTTATTGATATTAAACTACATCAAATGGATGTAAAAGCTGCATTCTTAAATGGCATATTAAATGAAGAAGCATATGTAGAACAGCCTAAAGGTTTTGAAGATCCACAATACCCGGATCATGTGTACAAACTAAAGAAAGCATTGTATGGTCTAAAACAAGCTCCTAGAGCATGGTATGGTAGGCTTACGGACTTTCTTTTAGAATATGGATTTATTAGAGGAGAAGTCGATAGGACTTTGTTTATTAAGCACACTGGAGAAGGATTACTAATTGCTCAAATATATGTTGATGACATTGTGTTTGGTTCAACATGTGATAAAATGCTGAACAGATTTGTTGAAGCAATGACAGCCACATTTGAGATGAGTATGGTTGGAGACTTGAATTATTTTTTAGGTCTTCAAATCAAGCGATGTAAGGATGGTATTTTCTTCTCTCAAGGTAAGTATGCTAAAAACTTAGTCAAACGGTTTGGTCTTGAAAGCTCAAAAGTAATGAAAACACCTATGGGTTCTACTTTGAAACTTTGCAAAGACAATGGTGGAAAGGATGTTGATCCAACATTGTATAGATCCATGATAGGTAGCTTACTTTATCTAACCTCTAGTAGACCTGACATTATGTATAGTGTGTGTGTTTGTGCTAGGTACCAAGCAAATCCAAAGGAATCTCACCTGAATGCAGTGAAAAGGATAATCAGATACGTTTCAGGTACAAGTGAACTAGGGATATGGTACACTAAGGACACCAACAACACATTGATTGGATACAGTGATGCGGATTGGGCTGGAGACATTGATGACAGAAAGAGTACAAGTGGAGGATGTTTCTACATGGGGAACAATCTTGTGTCTTGGCATAGCAAGAAACAAAATTGTGTTTCTCAATCCACTGCCGAGTCTGAATACATAGCTGCAGGAAGTTGTTGCACACAGCTATTGTGGTTAAGTAAGATGTTTCATGACTATGGAATTGAAAACAATATCCTCACAATTTTCTGTGATAACACAAGTGCTATTAACATATCTAAGAATCCGGTACAACACTCACTCACTAAGCACATTAGCATTAGACATCATTTTATGAGAGATTTAGTGGAGAAGAACATAGTTAAGTTGGAATATGTGCCTACTGAAAATCAAAATGCTGATATATTTACTAAGGCTCTTGACCATGAGAGATTCTCATTTTTGAGGAAATCTCTTGGTATGTGTAATATCTGAATAATTCTTGAGAGGATGTTGTCATAAATGCGGTAGCATTTGGGACAACAGCCTAAGGTGGTATAGTTATTATAGATTTGATTTATTTCTTATTTTCGTTGAATAATTCCTTTGTAAAATATTCTTGAAATCTGAAATTTGTTTGTGCAAAAATAGACATGTACTACACCTCTCAAAAGCTTGAAAAATTGAGAATGTTACAGCATACTAAAAGATGTACCAATTCACTGAGTAACTATGGAGCACGGAGTTCGCTACTACGATGCCTTCTTTTCAAAAGGTGAATTTGGTAAAAACATCAAGAGGTTCGTAATCCATTAAGTAAGTATGGGGCACGGAGTTCGCTACTACGATGTACTCTACAGGAACAATGGATCAATACGAATTAGATGCTGTAGCACAAAAAGAAGAAATGCAATGAAGAGAAAAATGCTGAAAAAATTGGCTACATTGGATAGGTAAAACCTGTGAAAAACCAATGTTGAGGTGTATGTCAAATCCTTGAGCACAACATTACATGATTCAATTATATTTTTATAAGTTGTAATTATTTAATTAATTGTGGGAATTTATTTTATTTATTTAAAATTATACTAACCACGTTCCTTTTATTATTTCAGATTATACACATTTTTTATTTTTAATTAATTCTAGAATATTCTTAATTTAATTAATTAATTAAGATTTTACCCCACTAACTCACCCATGATTTACTTGTGGCTGAATTTGTGGAGCATTATCCATTCAATCTAGAATTTTCTTTAAGTCAAGCCTTAATCACACGTACATTATTCCAACTACTAAGCTCTCTCTATATAAATACTCCCATTTCATGTTTTTCTAAGCTTTGTAATTAATTGAGTAAGTTGAGTATTAGTTTTGCAGATTTTGTTATAAGATATTTTGTGTTTATCTCGATTCTTGTGTTGGTTCTTTTCGAATTCTTGGTTTAAATGGCAGGAAACAAGAAATTAAACTCACAGAAACCAAACTCTCCCAACTCACAACCGTCATCTTCATCCCTCTCTAATCTGCATACTCTAGCTTCCATGGCTGCTTCACACGAAAATTCACCCCCAACTGCCACAACCGTCACACCCACTCCAGCTACTCCGACAACCATCCACATCCCAAACCAAGCTACACTCTCCGAGCTGAGCCAGGCGGTTGAGAATTTTTCTCAATCGATGAGATCACCTAATCCACCCATCCTCACGATTGGTGATATGTCCATTGACATCTCTCACTACTTGCGCACCCAAGAAGTGATCACTACTGCACCTTCTTCATCCACAGCCGAAAAGCCCCAAATTCCGAGCCCTAACGCTGAAACAGAGGCCCCGACTGCTGCTTCTATGGGGGAGACTGAAAAGGAGATTGAAGAATCCCCTGTTGCTGAGTCAAAGGAGTCGTCGAATGCGGAGACATCCGACAATGAGGACGCTCAAATGGAGGATGCTGAAGAATCCGACAAAACCGACTCTGACATCTCGAAATCCGACTCTGAACCGATTCCTTTCAAGAGGAATGCTGAAGAGAAGAAGAGAAAGAGGAGCCCAGTTCCAAGAAGACGATCAGGTCGAGTTTTTACTCGAGTTGATTACTCAGACTCTTTGAGGAAGAAGAAGAAGCTAGGTGGTGATGTTGCTGAACCAATTCAGGTCTTCTCTGAATCTGAAGAAGAAGTGGTGATTGAGAAGCCAACTAAGAAGAAAGCTGATCCTAAGGGGAAGGGAAAGGCAAAGGTTGATGCTGTTCGAACAATGCCTGAAGAACCAGAACATGATTCTGATTCTGAAATGGAGATTTGTCTTAGGGATATACAACAAGCCCTGAAGAAGAATGCTGCCTCACATGCTGAATCAAGTGCTCCAGCACCAGAACCTGATGATGGAGGTGATTCAAGCAGTGCAGCTTCTGACAAAAGCTCTGAAAAGGAAGGGGAATCAAGCTCTGAATCAAGCTCTGAAGAGGTGAAAGAACCAAGCTCAAAGGACACTACTTCTGAGGAAGGTAATTCTGAAACTGAAGTAGATTCTGATATTGATGGATTGGTTGATAAGATAACTAGGTTGTCTAGGAGGAAATTGTTGATGGAAAGGAGAATTCATATTTCTGATTTTGAGAGTAAGAATTTGATTCAATCCTTAGAGGATAAAAAGTTGATGAAAGCTCTGAACTTGTGTGATACTTTTGTTTCTGATTGGGTGTATGAGTTTTATGCTTGTCTGAGGAAGAGTAATGGTAGGAGGAGTTCCCGTTGGTATGGGAATGTACAGTTTAGGGGGAGTATAGTTCCATTTACACCAGAATTGATCAATGATTTCTTAGGCATAGAACCAGTTCTTGATGATGATGAACCTGATTTGGATGTTGTTACTGCTTCTATGACTGGTGGTTTATTGACTAGATGGAGGAATGGAATGTTGGCCAAAGACCTTACTTTTCTTTATTCTGTGTTGCACAAATTGATTGTTTATAACTGGATACCTTCCACCAACTCTACCAAAGTGACAAAGGATCAAGCAATCTTGCTTTATAGGATAGTGGTTTTGAGGAAGTTTAATTTGGGATTGACCATTTTCCACCACATGATGAAGTTTAGTGGTGATATTTCTGATAAAGAAAACCTTCCATACCCTGTGCTTATATGTTCATACTTGAAGATGCATGGTTTTAGCCCTAAGAAGACTGAAGTTCTTAGAGGTAAGGTTCTTTTATACACCATTTCACCTGCTTTGCTCATTGGTGAAAGAGTGAAAGATCTGCCCTTGCACAATCCTGGAAGTTCTTCTCAAAGACCAGCTCCTGCTCAACCACAACCTCAACCTCAACCAGCACAGAGACCTGAACAGAACACAGCTGCATCTAATGCTGCACCAGATGCTGAGAACATTGGTGGTAACACTGACACCACTTTTTCTGTTCCCAGATCTTTTATATTACTGCAGTTACAGCACTTACAGGACCAGATTGATGAGCTCCATTTCATCAAAGACAAGTGGACCAGGCTACTTTCCACTACAACAGGGGGAGTACCACCTTCCACTTCAGCAAGAGCTTCTGGAGTTGTTATTGAAGAGCTGAATCCTGAAGATGTTGGAGGTGTACCTGATGCTGCTGCTGCTACAGAGAATGGAGGAACTGCTGCTGCTAACAATGTTGTTGCACTCTTTGCATCAACTTGTTTCATTGAGGAACCAGAGGAGGCTGATGAAGACAAGTTTGCAGATGCTGCTGAAGATGATGAGGATATGGAAATCCTCTATGCTGATATCTAGAACAGATGATACAAGACAGGGGGAGTACTGAAGTACAGATGGCACATGTGCAGGACCTTGATGCTGCTGCTATTGTTATAGCAATTCATGCCATTTTCAGTCCTACTTTTGTTTTTGATATTCTGTTATGTTTAAGTTAAATTCTGTTTATTCTGATACAATATTTACTATTTCTAGTTGATAGGTTGTCTATATTTATCTTGCTTAAATTAGTTTGCACTAATGATATCTGATTACTACTTATTGCTTAATTCGTTTTCCTATCATTAATTGCTTACTGCATGATGAATATGCCTTGTTTAGTTTATTTTTTTTCATAGTTTTGTTTGCTCTGATTATATTGTTTAGTCCTTGTTTGTTTTTGTTTGTCTGTTTTTTAGTCTTACATAAGTCTTAGAACTAATCTGGTATATACCCTTATATGCTCTGATTTAATCTTTGATTTTTTGTAAAAGTTAATTGTTTGTAAACAAGTGTACTGTTTATACTTGTTTTGTTTTTGAATAAGATTACTTTGATCTTATGGCACGGATCTTAGTAAAATTATTCTTGATCTTCTTTTGAT
Organism: Galeopsis tetrahit; assembly: GCA_963675135.1. Taxonomy (NCBI): domain Eukaryota; kingdom Viridiplantae; phylum Streptophyta; class Magnoliopsida; order Lamiales; family Lamiaceae; genus Galeopsis; species Galeopsis tetrahit. The sequence goes on from OY776127.1 coordinate 36,598,896, forward strand.
TTGATCAAACGGTTACAACAGGTATTGTCTTGACTAGTATTTAGCTTTGATGTTCAACATACCTAAATACATAATACTGAGTATGTATAGAAATATATGTGCATCAGGTGTGTTGTAGTCGAAAGGTCAAATTGGGGGAGATTGTAGATGTTGTTAACTCTTAAATGCTTTAACATTATCAACAACATCTTAATTTGACCTTCCTTGATTTATTCTAAGTCTTTTCTGAAATGTTACATTAAATGTTGTACTAAATGCTCTCACATTCAGGAACGATTCTAGAAGCTTCTACAAGAGTCTGGAACCTGGAAGATTCCAGAAGGTTGGAGAAGGTGCTAGAAGGCTTTGGAGCATTGTAGAACGACCTGGAAGATGGCAGAATGATCTAGAGAGATCATGGAGGTTGAGGTCCTAAAAAATAGGATCTCATAATGGAAGGATCTAGAAGCTGTGTATTTCTCTATAAATACCGCCAGAACCTCTCATTTCAAAGTATGCACTATTCGAGTAACACCTCCTTGAGCGTTCAACCCTAGTTAGGAGTTATGGTCAGTAGTTGTATCATTTAACGTACGCCGAGGGATACCACGCCTTCCAGTGTACTTTGTTCTAGTCTTGAATCGAGTGAGAGTGAATCACAAGATTAGATTAGTTCTTTAGACAGTGTTTTACACTTAAGTCTGTTTGCGGATTCAGGCACCTGCCTCGATTGTAGTTTCCGTTTGTGGAATGTTGAAGTAATTGCTGAGACATTTCACACGACATTTTTGTATAACTTAGGAACTAAGTTACTTTTCGCCGTAAGGCTTAGCATAGGTTTTGTTATTAATAAAATCTATGTTAAAAATTATTCCATTGTGTTCGTATTGTGTTTTAGTGTTTTAGACTTCCGCTGTGTACTGTGTTTACTTATTCACATTCTGTTAGAGTTAATGCTACACTAATTGTCACAACATTCAGTGTAACATTGTTCTGTTTTTTACTTAAACACTAGATACCACCCCACACACACTTTCATACTCCTTTCAGGACCAACACCAGCTTTGGACAACTAACCTGAACACTAATAATCTCAACATTTCTGAGATTTCTAGACTTAGCAGTTTTACTGTCTCAACTATCCTGAGACACCTAGACTGATATACTCTCTGTCTATCTCAACTAAGCTGACCATCATCAATCAGGGGTTTTGGTATCTTAATCAAAATCAATTCATTTCCCAACAATTTCCCCCTTTTTGATGATGTCAAAACCTATTTACAAAGGAAACTTGACTTATACTATACTTGTCTTCAAGTATGTTGATCTGATCAATTTTCCTGAACCAAACTGTTAGCACAATAAATCAAGTATATAGGTTAGGTCAGGCTAGTTGAGATAATGAGTTGTTATCTCTTGATAAAAACAGTTGTCCTTTTCATATATATCATAGAGCATTACAGATCAGAAAATTGAAAGGACTAACTATGCTGAAATGAAAAACAGATAGATAAACAGCATGATAAAGATAGATAAGGGAAGAATGAACTTATTCATTCAGAAGGAGCCATCATCTTGTGGGGCAATGCCATACTGAGCCCATACTCTCTTCTTCAGTTCCCAAATCTCCTAATTCGTCCTCTTGGGCCCTATCTTCATCTTCTCCATCTTCATTATGGAGATGAATTCCTCCAGAATATTTCCTTCATCAATTAAGTTCCCACTGAACTTTGGAGGCATGTACAGAATGGGACATGGTGCCTTGAATTCTATCCTTGCTATGTCAGCTGCTGCAAACAGCTTTTGATAAAGCTCCCTATAGTTGTCAAACATGAACTTAGCAAAGATCTCTTCCACATTTTCACCAAGCCATTTTCCTATGACATAGAAACCATAGACAAATCTCCTTTTGGCTTCTTCTTCTTCTTGAATTGCAGGCAATTTAGCTTCCTTTTTCAGTCTCTTTGATTTTCTGACCTGAGTTTCTTCTTCAACTTTGAATTCAGCAGGCAAGGTCAGGCTTGTTGGGAATGAAGTGAAGGTTTGCTCTTTTCTTTTCCTTCCAGTAGCTTTTGAAACCTCCCCCCTTACTTGGATGTCCTTCTCCTTGGGGTCTATCCCTGCAGATTGTCCTCCAGGTCTTTGTTCCCATCTAGCCTGTTCTTCCATAACAGAAGCCATGGACTTCTTCACTACTATTTGAATTTGCTCATCCTCATTCAGGTCTTCAAAATTCATAGGCTCTTTGCCTTTTCCAATCTCTTTCTCTTCAGCTTCAGGCATCTTGTCCTTCTCTTTGGGCTCACCAATCTTCAAGGTTCCTTTGGCCCTTGCTTTCTCTCTTTCCCCCTTTTTGGCATTATCAAAACACTGGGGCTTTAAATCACTCAGATTTACTGAGAGATGAGTCTGAGCATAGTTGAGAGTTGATTTCTTGAAGAAGATATACATTTTCATCATGTATATTCTGCATCTTGTCATCAGTCATGCTTAAGAAGGCATGAACTGGCTTCATCTTTTGAGCAACAATCTCATCCAAAGTGGCCTTCAAAGATTGCAGCAGATCAGTGAGGTTGGTCACAACTTGATCAGAGACTTCGGTCATAAGTTCAAGGGTGAACTTTTCAGCAGCTTCTTTGACCATTGCAGCTTTCAATTCCTCTGCCTTCTTTCTCTGTGCTGCAGTCCTTTGCCTCAAAACATCTTTGATTGTCCTTTTCAATGCCATCACATTGTGTTTGTAGCTATTTGCCAAGCCCTTCTGCTCCTTCTTCACAACTTTTGTGAATTTGTCCATAGCTTCCTTTGCTTTTGTAACTTCAGTGGAGACTGTTTGCAGGCCAGTCTCAACTCTACTGATCCTGGCATCAAGAGTGGGTAGGACAACTTCTTCAGATCCAGTGAGCCTCATTTCTATGGATGCAAGAGTCCTTCCTTGACCATCCAAAGCATCTGAGGTCTCAGCATGTGCTTTCCCAACTTCTCTGACCAGATTGTCCAACTTGCCTGACTGTGCCTCAATGGAAGTAGTAGTTTGTGAAGCAAGTTGCAGTCCTGCTTCAGTGGCATTGGCTTGTTCAAAGTAGATTTTGGACAGTGTGGTCATGTTTGCTGATATGGCCTCAAGATCAACATCAGTGTTGACTGGAATATCTGTCAAAGTATCATCAGCAAAAATCTGTTCAAGGGTTACAGGTTCTGAACCTGCAAAACAGAAAGGGTTAGGTAAAACACCCTCATAACCCTCTTTCTTTTTATCTCCCTTAGGATCTGATACATCAGCATCCTTTCTCTCATTTCTGACTTCTTTCTTTTCTTCATTTTCAATAGTTAAGCTCTCATTCACTAGAAAGTCAGGCCTCCTTTCACCAAGGGATTCATCAAGTTCAGATTTGACTTGAAGAATAACCTGACTCTCATGTTGGGCTTTACCCAACATTTCAACTTCTTCTCCCTCTTTAGGTGGTGCACTCACACTACCTACAATCTCACATTCACCAACACCTCCCTCTGATTTTTTTCTCACTATCATCCTTTTCAACTCCTTCTTGCCCTAAACCTGACACCTCTATATCCTCAATAGAATCCACAGAGGGCAGTTGATGGGAGATCACAGTGCTTGGCCTTCCCAAGTGTTGGGATATAAATTCACCCTAAGCCTCCTCATGAGATAGGATAGTTTTGATGGCCAAAACACTTAGAGTTTATAAAATATTTGTAATAGGATTAGCTGATATTGTATAGGTCAGCTCAGTTCTTACTCTAGTCATGTGTAATCAGCTGTATGTATTTGTAATAGGATTAGCTGATATTGTATAGGTCAGCTCAGTTCTTACTCTAGTCATGTGTAATCAGCTGTATGTATCTCAGCTGATAACACAGTCCCAGTTTACATGTGCAAACTCAAGAGATGAAGAGAAGAAGACCTGAAGACTAGAAGACCCTTGAAGAACAGCTAAGTTACGTGCTTATATACCTACTTAGGTGATAATGTCCAAGACGAAGATGACAAAAATCAGCACAAGTATTGCCCAGATCAGAAGAGTAATACTCATCTGATTATAGAAGACATATGATACCTGGCCAGACGATCTCATCAGGCGACAAAGAACTAAATCAGCAGACTAGATGTTTCGTCCAAGGACAAGATTCCAAGTCATCTTACAACTTTCAAAAGAAGACTTACCATACATAGAAGATTGACGAAGATTCCAGAATTTAAGCAATCAAGATCAAATCAACTAGAATCAAGGGATCAACATTAAACAAGGAAAGATTGCCAACGGCTAGTTGTTCTAATCTTCCCTATAAATACAAGAAGATGAGGAAGATCAAAGTACGGGAATACTACGCAAGAATTCTTAAGCTATATTCAAGCAAGCAAGTTAAAGCCTCACAACAAAGGAATTCTCAAGAGCCCAGAAAGTCTTAGATTATTCCTAGCTCTTAAGTTATTTCCTCATCCAACAAAAGAACCTGAATCCAAATCAATATTGTAAACACCTTGATTTAGGCATAGTGGTTAAGCATATTTATTAGCTTGAAACAGTAGTTGGATCCATTCAAAAACCCAAAACCCCTCACCGAAAGGTTTAGTTTTTGAACCCCTGTAAGAGTGCAAGTGCTCATCAATCACTTGTGGAGACCGTAACAGTTTGGAACTGTTCAGATCTCAAAGTCCTTCTCTTGGGACTATAAAGGACAAGCCCCTGTAATTTTTAAGAAATTAAGGGATTAACATCACGATTGGAATCGTGAGAGTGGACGTAGGACCTGCAATCCGAACCACTATAAATCTACGGTGTCATTTACTTATCTGCACTTTATTTACAAGACTATTTCATATTTATTCCATTATAGTGCATACTGTGATTTTGAATTACCTTTGCAAGTAAAGGCCATATATCTTTCAAACCAGCATCAGCTGAGTATTTCATCTAATCAGTTAATTGAGGTTTTCAAAAGAACACTCCATCTGAATACTATAGTTATCTGGACCAGCAGACCTGTAGTCCAGCTGACTTAGTAAATCAGAAGAGTCCCAACTCTTTAACAAAAATTTTTTTTAAGTCTATTCACCCCTCCCCTCTAGACTTTAATCCTATTCACTACTCGTTTAGGGACCAACAAATGGTATCAGAACAGTGGTTCTAATGGACTACTGTCTCTAGATTATCAGAAGACTTGAGGGAGTCTTTCTGTAGTCCTCTTGAACAGACCTATATCCTTTTGAAAAACCTATTTTTGAAAATTCATTCAGCATGAGTGCTAACATGCGTAAGCTTTCTATGTTCTCAGTAGAAGACTATGACTACTAGAAGATAAGAATGAAGAAGAATCTCAGCTCAGTTCACTAAAAGATGTGGTCTGTAATCACCGAAGGGCCAATTACAATTATGACCGTTAACACTGCAAATGGTGATCCAGATGTCCCAGTTGGTGAGCTTGCCCCCAAACCAATGAAAGATCTCACTCTAGAAGAGATGAAGCAATCAAATCTTGACAACATTGCTCAAGATTACATTATGTAGACACTTCCTAATGAATATATAGGAAAAGTACTCAACTGTGATACAGCCAAAGAGATGTGGGATGCTCTAGCACTCCTATGTGAAGGAACGGAGCTGATCAAAGAAAGTAAACTCTCAACTGAAGTCAAGAAGTTTGAACACTTCAAAATGCAACCAGAAGAGAGCATCGATCAGCTGGATAATAGATTCACCAAGATCATTAATGAAATCGAATCTCTAGGCAAGAAGTACACCAATAGGGAGAAGAACCTAAAAGTGCTGGACTCTCTATCAAAGAAGTGGAAACTCAAGAAGACCATCATCAAAGATACTCAGGATATCAAGAACTGGACCGCTCAAACTTTGTTCCAGAATCTCAAAGCACATGAGTATGATCTGGAGAGAGAAGAAAATTCAGAGAATGAAGAGCAAACTTCAACTCCATCCGCCACCAAGACCGTAGCCTTCAAAGCATCTACAAGTACAAGAGCTGCAATCACATCATCTGGCAAAACCTCTTTAAACATAGAAGAAGTAAGAGGGTCAGATATGAGCTTAAAAGAGCAGATGGCTCTTATGATCAAAAGATTTGAAAGGATGAATAATCGAAACAACAAGTATAGAAAATTCTATAGAAACTACAAAGATAAACAAGTTGGTTCACACTCTAGAGAAGCAAGAGAAAAGACCCCAGAAAGGTATCCCGGAAAGGACAAGGAGTCATCTGATAGTCGAAGCTATAGGAGAAGAGATGCTACACCTCCTAGAAGAAGTACCCCAAACCCAAAATTGGGTACTTGCTTCAACTGCCACAAACCTGGACACTACGTCTATGAATGTCCAGATATGAGTTCAGAAGATAAAGAAGAAAGAAATTCTAGACGAGACAAGAGAAACTCAGACAGACAGGCAATGGTACTTGAAGAGTCTAAGTACCAAAGTGATGATCTGCCCTCATCACCTGATTCTGGACTTTTCTCAAATGATGATTCAGACGATGTAGCTATGATGGCCATAGTTGAAACTGAGGTAAACTCCTATACTTCAACTTATCATTTACCTGCTTCTTCACACACAGATGAGGCTAACTCATCTGTAGGCGAATTCGAGAACACCTATTACCAATCCTTGGAGAAAGTAAAAGGTGACCTCGATATCGCAACTAGAGTATTTATCGAAGTGGAAGAAGAGAACAAAGATTTAAGAAAAGAAATTACTAGGTTAAAAAAGGCCAAGTTTGAAAGCACCCCTGAGTTATTAACAATGAATGAACGATTAAATAAAGAAATTGAACTTCTTAAGGAAGAAAACACCACAATAACTCAGTTGTATGAGGGGATGCTGAAAACTCAAGCCCAAGAAACCAAGGAATTTCGAACACTTCAATTTAAGTTCGATGATCTTTTTCGTGCAAAAGAGCTCTTAGAAAAGGAGAAGAATAGCCTAGATCTAAAGATATCAGAGTTCAATAGAGCTTCGGCTACTTTAGAAAACATCTCTGAATATTATAGATCATATGGCAACAAGATGGGATATGGTTTTGAATCAAATCCATCAACATCTTCTCCAGCTGAGGGTAGTACACCTAGCAAGGATACTACTCGATTACATGAGACTGGTGAGTGTTCTAAACACAATGAACCTAATATAGATCAAAAGGCATCTGTACCAGCTAAGGTTAACTCTCTTAACATAAAAAATGGTAAAAGACAAGTAAACCCCAAGCCTGCACAGTTAAGGCGACCTCATCTGGGTCCAACTCAGCTGAGTGCGTCAAGGCATGTACAGAGGATCAACAAACAGCCTAGACCATCTCGTTTGAGACAGTCTCAGTTGTATGCTGCTCCAACCAAGAAGAAGAAGTCTTCTTCACACAAATCTGTTCTCTTTACACCCCCTATCTCTTATGATATTGTGAGAACAAAAGAGTATGGTCCATATAATCATGTACATCGATCAGCTAATGCACCCAAGCTGAATGTAGCTAGTCAGAAGATAAACCCTGCTAACTAACTATACAGAAAAGAAAGGTCCAAAAGTCTTCTTTGGTGATAACGCGCACGGTAACACAAAAGGATATGACACCTTAAAGAATGGTGACATTGAGGTACATGATGTATCTTATGTAGAAGGTTTGAAGTTCAATTTACTGTCAGTATCTCATTTCTGTGACACTGGATATTCAGTAAAATTCTCTAAAGATAATTGTCACGTAAGTGATAAACGAACAAAACAAACTCTTCTAACAGGTTCTAGAAAAGGTAGTATGTATCTTGCAAATTGGAACTACTGTCCTAAGGATACATGTCTGCTTGTAAAAAGTCCTAAAGATATCAGCTGGTTATGGCACAAACGTCTTAGCCACTTGAACTTTAAGACTTTAAACAAACTAGCAAGAGAATCCTTAGTCGATGGTCTGCCTAATGAACTCTACTGTAAAGATCAGGTATGTGATGCTTGTCAGCAAGGGAAGCAAACAAAGGTTTCCTTCAAAATGAAGAAGACTGCATCAACCAGCAGAGTTCTTGAACTGCTCCACATGGACGTATTTGGGCCAATCACTCCAACAACTCTGACAGGAAGGAAGTACACTCTAATTGTAGTAGATGATTACTCCAAGTACACTTGGGTTATCTTTCTATACAAGAAGAGTGAAACTCAGCAGATCGAAGCTTCCTGAATTACTAAAAAGGATCCAAATAGAAAAGAGAGAACCTATTGTCAAAATTAGAAGTGACAAAGGCACTGAATTCATTAACTCTCATATTATTGCTTATTGTACTTCTAATGGCATTCAGCATGAAACTAGTGCAGCAAGAACACCTCAACAAAATGGTGTAGCTGAAAGAAGGGTTAGTACACTTAAAGAAGCTGCAAGAACCCTTCTAGATGAGTTCTCCACTCCCAAGAAATTATGGGCAGAAGCCATCAATACAGCATGTCATACCCAAAACAGGTCGGGTATTCACAAAATTCATGAGAAAACTCCATATGAACTATGGAAAGGTAGGAAACCTAGGGTATCTTACTTTCATATATTTGGTTGTAAGTGTTTCATTCACAACAATGGGAAGAGTAAATTAAATGCCTTTGATGCCAAAGAAGATGAGGGGATATTCTTAGGATACTCCTCAACTAGCAAAGCATTTATAGTGTTTAATAAACGAACCCTTCTTGTGGAAGAAACACCTCATGTTGTATTTGATGAATCTTGTGAAAAGAATACAGCAAACACAGACTCAGCAGCGGAAAAGATGAGGAGATTAATGATCAGATCTAAAGACAAGACAGAAGAGTTTATCGAAGTTGATGAACCCTTCTCTGAGGATCCAGAAGAAGACAAACCTCATCGACCTGTTACCAGAACACAAACTCAAACTGAACAGCCAACTCCTAGACAAGATGCTCCAATTCCAAATGCTAGAGGGAATGATTTGTTCGACACTTAAGATACAGATGATGATCGAGCAAATCCAGTCAACTCTCCTGATAACACTAGAATAAATGAGGATCCTAACTCATTTGGTGTCAATACACCTTTAAGGAATACATGGAAGTCTAATCATCCATTTACCCTCATCCTAGGAGGAGCAGACTCAGGTGTCAAGACCAGAAGACAGTTAAATCAGAACCCTCAGACCTCTATGTTATGCTGGTGTGCATTTCTGTCCAACACAAAACCAGCTGACATAGAAGAAGCAATGAAGGATAGCAACTGGATCATTGCCATGCAAGAAGAATTGAATCAGTTCACACGAAATGAAGTGTGGGAACTAGTAGACCGTCCTAAACACCACAATGTAGTTGGAATAAAGTGGGTATTCAAGAACAAAAAGGATGAGAACGATGTGATAACTAGAAACAAGGCTGGATTGGTAGCCAAAGGTTACTCACATTCCGAAGGGATTGATTACAATGAAACCTTTGCCCCAGTCGCTAGACTAGAAGCCATTAGGCTATTTCTAGCTTATGCATCATACATGGGTTTCAAGGTATACCAAAGGGATGTCAAGAGTGAATTTCTAAATGGAATACTTGTGGAAGAAGTTGTTGGGAATAAAATGAGTCTTGATTATGATACCAAAACCCCCTTAGACATGCCAAATAGATAAGTCAGTCTAAATGAACATGTTTCAGAAATGTTAGGACATGTAGCTCAAGGCTAGTTGAGAAGCTGGTATGTTAGGCAGCTCTTAGATCAATAGATGCACAAGTTGAGGGGGAACACATACTTAAAAGTATACAAAGATCAAGTCCCCTCAAGGCTTAGAATTAAAATTGACCTTGAATCTGCTGATGGACATCTGTGCTGATTAAGTTAGCTAAATTGTGGAACAACCTATCTGAAGATCAAATGATTTTGATACTTCATCAGTTCCAAGTCTACTAAAGCATACATCAATGTTCAGAAGGTTTGTCCAGCAAGTTTGTCTCAGCACAATGGAACCAGAACAGTTTGAAGAACAGCCCAACTGTGCTGATGAGGTCAAGACTACTTATCCAATGCCATGAATGCACAAAAACCTATCCTAAGATGCATGGAAAGTACAAAGAGCCAAGTCATCTGAAGAGCAAGCCAACAGTGCTGATAAGCAAAAGTCTGCTGATCTTGATAAGCAGAATTGTCCAAGTGATAAGGAAGGTTGTCCTTATCCAAAGACCAATGATCAGAAGGAATGTCCATGTTTGATCAAGTGAATCTTGAAGTCAGACATTGGGAAGAGTGATGCAAAGTCATGACAAAGTGGTTACAGCCGTTTACTTCCCAAATTAAGGACATGTCACTATCAAGAAACTGTCTTCCAGTTGCAGAGTTCAAGGAAGACATTTATAGACAATTGAGGCTGCCTCTCCAACGTGCAAATCCTCAATTTTGTCTATAAATACAGAAGTGTGCAGACCATTTGAAGTATCCAACTACTATCCAAGAACATCAACTATTCTGAGGCTTCAAAAGTTCTCTAAAGACATTCTTAGTCTTCAAACACTTCATTCTAAGCTGAACCTCATTGTATACCCATACAAAGATTAGAGAGATATCATATCCTTATACACTGAACCTCATTGTAAAGGATATCTCACCCTAGTTGGAACCAACATCAATCCTTATACCTTTCCAAAAGAGAGAGATAAAAGGTTGTTGTAGTAGAAGTGGTAAGAATTGACTTTTGAGAGAAGAACAGTTCAATTCTGAGTCGAAAAAGGGGTACTAGGACTCTGATATCCTAGGGATCAAGGCACCAAGGAGTGGTGTGGTTGATCAAGTGCACCTTGGCACTATAAAACAAGTAATTCCAAGAGTGAAGGAATTATCCTGTTAAATCAGGGAAAGTGGATGTAGGAGCTTGAGTCTCTGAACCACTATAAACTTTTGTGTTGATTTACCTTCAAGCACATACAATTATACAACACAGCACACAAATTGACCTTTCAAAGATATATACTTAAGACTGTGCAAAATAAGATTTGGACAAGTTCCCTGATATACTGTGAAACTGTTAAGGTGATTTCAGAACTTAAAAGGAATTTAAACCAAAGGGCCAACCACTCATTCCGCACATATAACTCCATTAGATAGTTATTCAACTAAGTACTCAATAGTACTTAGTAGTTTGATTATCTCTTAAGAGTTGATCATATCAGCAGAGTTGTCCAGAACAACTGTGCTGAAGTCTGTCTTGGTTAAATTCAAAAAGACTTGCATACAAGTGTATTCCCCCCCCCCCCTCCATACACTTGTTATATACTCCTTTTAGGACCAACATCTATGTACCATAGTTCATCTTCTGGTCCTCCTCTCATCTGTAGATCCACGCGACCCTGCAAGCAAATTATTGCTTAGGTACCCATTTTGTTTTGGGTCATTGGGTGTTAGTACTACCCTTGCGAACCCAGATGTACATTGCACTTCTGAACAATCTAGAACATTTCATCTTATTCCCACGGGCATCACAATACCAAACCTTCTTAACGTTTTCCTTAGTTAAAGAGGCTTTATTAGTGTCAGCTGTTTGAAATTCAGAAGGCTTCTAATTTTCATTCAGCTTGGGTGCATCAGCTTTAAGTGATGGAAGCCAAACTCCAGATCTGTTGATTATTTCATAAGAAACTGGAGGTGCAATTTCAACAGACCTTTTATCAGCCTTTTGTTTCGGCTTGGTTATTTTCAGTTAGGACTTCTTAGCAGAGGGTCCAAGCTGACTACAACTTAGTTGTTGTTCTAACACAATCTGCAGCAGTTGACTATAAGTCTTCTGCCTTAGAATGCGAAACTTTTCCTTAGAATCCTTAGGTCGACCACCATGTCTCGTGACGAGAAAATTCATCTTTGGATCAACAACAACTTGAAACGCAGGCTTTGGATTTTGGATGACCTCAGACTTTTGAGGGTCTTTGGTCAAATCAATCACTTCAGTAGTAGAATCAGTACATTCTACATTGTCAGCTGGAGAAGACTTATCCAGGTAAATCAGCTCACGTTCATCTTCTGATTCATCAGCTTTGTTTTCACTCAGCTGATTAACAGAAAGTTTACCTTCGTAGCCTACTCCTGCTTTCACTTTCAGACTACGGGAAAAGACATTACATTGATTAAGAGCTTTCTTTGCTCTGTTAATCTCGGCTACCTTTAAGTCCAAAAGGTTCTTCTCTTTTATAAGCTCTCGATGGTCGCTGATGAGTTTCTCATGCGATGCTCTGAGATCTGAAAGTTCTTTAACTTCAGCAGCATGAGTCAGAACTTGTGTCTTATAAACTTGACTTAAAAATGAATGTTTGTCTTTGAACTAAGAAAGTTCTTCAGGCAGCCTTTCATTAAGAGTCCTGAGTTTAAGACACTCTTCTGGCTTATGCTCCTTCAGCTGAACCATTTCAGCTCTCAAACGCATAGTCTCATCTTCAGCTTCCAAGTAAGCTGTTGTAGCCAGACTAAGATCAATCTTCAATTGTTCACAAGTGAACTGAAGGTGATCTTTAGAATCAGCATTAGATGAGTCGGACTCATCTGTTTGTGAAAAAGAAGAATGAATAGAAGCAGTTTTGGAGTTTACCTATTTTTCTTCTCTTGCCATCATGCAATGATCATCCAAGAGAGATTCATCACTATCAGATAGAAAATCAGATTTATCTGAAGAAGGTAGATCATCATCAGAACTACTACTTTCTTCATCATCCATCATAGTTTTCTGTCTGGAGGCGTATCTCATCTCTCTTCTGGCTTTAAGTGCTTCTCGCTCCTTGGGACTCAGATCAGGACAATCTACACTGAAATGACCAGGTTTACTACATGTAAAGCATAAATCCTTACCATCCCTAGAGCTTCGACTAGGGGTAACATCTCTTTTGTTACTCCCTCTTCGATCAGATAACTCTTCTCGTCTGGAAGAACTAGGTTCCTCCCTTCTACGCTCTAGAGTCCGTTCTGATCGATCCTTGGATTTATATGAAGATGATGAGCCTCCTGCATGGTTAGCTTTTCTATCCTTATAATCTTTATAAAAGCGTTTATATTTACCATGCTGATTTTAAAGCTTGTCGAATCTCTTCATCATCAATGCCATTTGTTCCTGTAGGCTCAAGTCTGATGGAAGAGGAGTCGTCTCTTCTCTCACTTTGGGTTCTTTGCCAGATCAACTGGAACCCTTGGCGGCAGCTGAAGCTCTAAATGCAACAGCTTTAGAAGAAGACGTTGACACTTGTTCATCACCTGTCTCTTGTGCTCTTTCAACATCATATTCGTGAGCCTTAAGATTTTGAAATAGAGTTTGTATGGACCAATTCTTAAAATCTCTATCATTTTTAATGATCCATACTTTAGTTAACCAAATCTTGGGTAAAGCATACAATACTTTAGCGTTGACTTCGCTTTTCAAGTATGTCTTACCTAGATCCTCTAATTCATTGAATATTCTGATAAATCTATTATCCATCTGGTCAATATTCTCACCGGGCAGCATCTTAAAGTTGTCAAACTTCTGTACTGCCGTGATAAGCTTATTTTCCTTAATCTGCTATGTACCCTTGCACATAATAGATATGGTTTCCCACATTTCTTTTACAATTTAAGACATATAATTTTACCAGCATATTCATTAGGAACATAAGTTAAAATCATGTTCTTAGCTATTCTATCGAAGTTATTTTACTTTGCCTCATCTAGAGTGTACTCTAGTCGATTCTTTGGCACTGGCTGACCAACAGGAACCTCGGGGTTGCATGTGGCTGTATTTGGAGCCATGATAGTGATAGGTCCATCAGTTTTTTCACGTCCAACATCAGATCATGAACTTGGCTGAAAGCAACCTCTATTCTTGCCTTCCAGAAATCATATTTTGCAACTGAAAATCTAGGCAAGTTACGTGTGTAAGAGTCTCCACCCATAATGATTAATATGTATGAGTTTTATGAAAAATAGGGTTTTGGAAATATAGATCTGTTCTAGAGAGCTACAAGAACTTCTTCCTTAGAAGTTAAGTAACAGAATCAGCAGCTTGTTAGAACCACTGCTCTGATACCACTTGTTGGTCCCAAAACGAGTATGGTGAAAGTCTAGGGGGGGTGAATAGACTTTCAAGTGTTTAAAACTTTTTTGTGATTTAGATCAGATGAGTTATATACTCAGTCGTCTGAATGCAAACAATATGTTCTGATTTATAGAGTGTTAGTGTAATATAGAAGATTAAGATAACAACCTTACTGACTGCTGAATTTAGCTGGTCAATTTGAGAGTTATCTAAAAAGATATAGGTGCGGAAATGTGTAGGCCCTAAATGTTTAGACTTGTGGGTTGATATGTGTTGGGAATAAAATGAGATATGTTTTGATTAAATACCAAAACCCCCCCTGAGACATGCCTAAGTCAAGATGATTGTGTTCAAAATGTGTTAGAACACATAGCATAAGGCTAGATGAGAAGCTGATATGTTAGGCAGCTCTTAGATGCTTAGATGCACATTGTGAGGGGGAACCTATGCTTTGAAGATTATCAAGATCAAGTCCCCTCAAGGCTCAAAATCTGGAACAAACACTAAGGACAAACATACTCTATAGAAAACCAAATGCTCTGATCAGGAGAGTTGTCCAGAAGAGTTATTTCTATGGAAGAACAAGATTGTAAAGCTCAAAAGGACAAAATTAGCCAAATGCTCTGATCAGGAGAGTTGTCCAGAGAAAGAATTATCCAGAAGGGTTGTCTTAGCAATCAAGCCCAAGTACTCTGAAAGGCTTGAGGTCAACCATACTGAAAGAATGAAGACAACTACATCCTTAAAGAACTACATTGAATCATGCTAAGATCAACTTCAAGAGAAGCAAAGGATGAGAGCCAAGTCATCTGAAGAAGAGCAAGCCAACCTTGCTGACAAGCAAAACTGCTGATAGTGATAAGGAGAGTTGTCCATTTGATAAGGAATGTTGTCCTATCATTGCATCAACCTTCAGAAGCAATGTCCAAGTCTTAACAAGAAGTCAAACATTGGGAAAAGTGCTGCAGAAAGAAGACAAAGTCTTACAAGCCGTTTATTACCCAAGTGAGGACATGTCACTATCAAGAAACTGTCTTCCAGTTTGAAGAACAAAATGAAGACATTTATAGCAATTTGGGGATGCCTCTCCAACGGGCAAATCCTCCATTTTGTCTATAAATACAGAAGTGTGAAGACCATTTGAAGCACCTCAACCTTGACAAGAATATCCAACTATCTTACAAGTTGACAAGTGCTCTCAAGCTTTCAAAGAGACTATCTTAGTCTTCATACACTTTTTCTAAGTTGAACCCAATTGTATATCCATACAAAGCTTAGAGAGATATCCTATCCTTATACACTGTTCTTCATTGTAAAGGATATCTCATTAGTTGGAACCTTACTTCAACCCTTACCCCTTTCAAGTGAGAAAGTGAGAAGGTTGTAGTAGTAGAAGTGGTAGGAGCTGACTGTTGAGAGAAGAACAGTTCAGTTCTGAGTTGAGAAGAGGGTACTAGGACTCTAGACATCCTAGGGATCAATTCACCAAGGAGTGGTGTTATTGATCAAGTGCACCTTGGCACTATAAAACAAGTTAATTCCAAGAGTGAAGGAATTATCCTGTTAAATCAGGGAAAGTGGATGTAGGAGCTTGAGTCTCTGAACCACTATAAACTCCTGTGTTGATTTGCTTTACAAGTACTTACATTCATTCAACACTGCACACAAAACTGATCTTTCAAAAGATACATATTACAAAATTGTGCAAGAACTGTTTTGGACAAGTTCCCTGAAAACTGGACTGTACTGAATTGACCAAGTGATTTCAGAAACTAAAGGAGTCTAAACTTAAAGGGCCAACCACTATTCCGCACATACAACTCCCCTAGATAGTTATTCAACTAAGTACTCAATAGTACTTAGTAGTTTGATTATCTTAGTTGAGTTAATCATCTTCAGCAGAGTTGTCCAAGACAGCCTTGCTGAGCTCTGGTTTGATCAAAAGTTGAAAAGAATTGCATACAAGTGTATTCCCCCCCCCCCATACACTTGTTATATACTCCTTTCAGGACCAACAAGTGGTATCAGAGCAGGGGTTCAAAGACCACTGCTTCTGAAGATCCATCTTGATTTTCAAAACTCACATATTTGTGTGGTCACTGAGCTGATCTCTATCTGAAATCCTTTACCTGTTGACTAATTGTTTATTCTTGAGATATGGCCAACAACAATGCTGTTCCTCCACCTGCTGTTCAAGGATTGGACAACATGGCCACAAATCCAGTCAACCACATTTCACATCATAAACTGCCCATGTTTTCAATAGACAGTTATGATTTCTGGAAAATTAGAATGAGGGCTCATCTTGCTTCCCTTCATACTGATACCTTGAGAGTAATTACAAGAGGTCCTTTTGTGTTTACTCAAACTAACCCCAGGGTGACAGATGAGCAAAGAGCAGATGTAAGGGAACTGATTCCCAAAGATGAAGATGACTTCACTGCTGATGAAAAGAGGAAAGATAACTTGAATTATCTTGCAATGAACACCCTCTATCAAACAATTCCAGATGCAATCATGGGAAGAGTCTACCACTGCACCACAGCCAAAGAAATTTGGGATACCCTTGCTGAAATGTGTGAGGGTACAGAAAAGATCAAGGAGAACAAGCTCCAAGTTGCTGTGCAAAAGTTTGAGCAATTCTCAATGGAAGCTGATGAGTCCATTGATAAATTTGCTGGTAGATTCACTGATGTGATGAATGAAATCAACTCATTGGGCAAGGTGTACTCCAGGAGAGAAGTTGGACTGAAGATCTTGAGAAGTCTCACTCAAAAGTGGGATGTCTATGCTGTGATGATGCAGAACACCAAGGATCTCTCCTCCATGCCCATGCAACAAATCTTCTCAGAACTCAAAGCTTATGAGTTCGATCTCAACAGAAGAAAGCCTGTTGAGGAACCTTCAAATCCTACTAAGGGAGTGGCATTCAAAGCCAAAGTTACTGAACCTGAAATGCAACCCACTCCCAGACCATCAAAGTTAGTTTCTAAGACTGAAATGAAGGAAGAACTAGCCTTGATGGCTAGAAGGTTTGACAAGCTCAACACAAGGTTTGGTAGATACAAGAAATTCTACCAAGACAACAAATTCAGGAGAAGGTACAACTCCCCTGAAGATCAGGCCAAGGACAAAAAGCCTGAAGAGAAAAGATCAGAGGACAAGTACTCTGATAGGAGAAGGTCCAGTAGAGCTGACCCCTCATCATCAAAAGGAAGAGATGAATCCAAGAAGGATGATGATGAAGACCTGTGCTACAACTGTAAAAAGAAAGGGCACTTCCAGTATGACTGCCCTGAACTGAGCTCTAAAGAAAGAAGAGAAAGACAAGCTAAAAGAGACAGAAAGTTCACAAATAGAAAAGCCATGATGGCTGGTGAAGAATCTGATAGTGCTGAAAGCTTCAACTCTTCTGATGGACTGTTCTCAAACAGTGATGATGATAATGATGTGTGCAACATGGCTCTTGAGGATGATGAGGTACCACTGGGCCACAAGAAGAGGAGTATGAGCAAAAAGACAGCATGGTACCTTGACAGTGGATGCTCAAGGCACATGACTGGAAACAAGGAACTCCTCACTGATTTCATTGAAAAAGAAGGCCCAAATGTCACCTTTGGAGACAGCTCACAAGCAACAACAAAAGGTTATGGTACTTTGATGATTGGTAACATCAAAGTAACCAATGTATCTTATGTAGCTGGTCTCAAATATAATCTCCTAAGTATCAGTCAATTCTGTGATAAAGATTTTAATGTTGAGTTCTCAAGTGGAAAATGCTTAATTAGAGATAAAACTCAACAAATTCTATTGACTGGAACTAGGAAGGGAAATGTGTATTTTGCAGACTGGGACAAGTCTACTGATGCTGCATGTTTCATTGCTAAGAGCACTAGTGAACAAAGCTGGTTATGGCATAAGAGGCTAAACCACCTGAACTTTAAATCAATGAACAAACTTGCTAGAAATGCATTAGTGAAAGGACTGCCTAATGAGGTTTTCATTAAAGAACATGTGTGTAAACCATGTCAAGAGGGAAAACAGATTAAAGCCTCATTCAAAGGTTAATCAGTCATCTCTACTGAAAGGGTACTTGAACTTCTACATATGGATCTTTTTGGACCAATCACCCCTTCAAGCATAAATGGTAGAAAATACACATTAGTTGTAGTAGATGACTTCTCTAGGTTCACTTGGGTGGTATTTCTCCTTAATAAGAAGGAAACACAAGTCAAACTACCTGAACTTCTCAAGAGATTGTCAAATGAGAAAAGCCTTAACATCATTAAGATAAGATCAGATAAAGGCACTGAGTTCATAAATTCATACATCAATGAGTATTGCACATCTAATGGAATAGCTCATGAAACCTCAGCAGCTAGAACTCCTCAGCAAAATGGAGTTGCAGAAAGAAGGAATAGAACATTAAAAGAAGCTGCTAGAACTTTAATTGTTGATTCAAATTTACCTAAGAGGTTTTGGGCTGAAGCTATAAACACTAAGGGGCAAAATAGATGTTTGATTACTAAGGGGCAAGGCAAAACCCCCTATGAACTCTTGAAAGGAAGAATGCCTAAAGTGTCATACTTTCACATTTTTGGTTGTAAGTGTTTCATACACAATAATGGGAAAGAACAATTGAAAGCCTTTGATAGCAAAGCTGATGAAGGAGTATTCCTTGGATATTCTCAAATCAGTAGAGCTTTCAGAGTCTACAACAAGAAAACCCTTATAGTGGAAGAAACACCTCATGTTGTGTTTGATGAATCTATCTTTGAGATCAGGAATGATAATTTGGAACCTGAAGAAATCACACAGAGGACAACCAGATTGAGCCTAAAAGACAAAGACACTGAATTCATAGATGTTGTCCAAGCCAACTTACATGAAAAATTCACATTGGACAACAATCCTGAAGGCAACCTTCCTGAGATAAACACCACTGATGGAAATGGTGAACTGAATGAGACAATCCCAGTTCACATCCAGGTAACAACTACCAATGAAGAAGCAGTTCCTGCTGAGGTAGTTAATGGGTCAAATAATCAAGGGGGAACTCAAAATGTTGAAAATACCAATGTCCCTGACATTGAGGACAACACCCCTGATTATGATCCTGAATTAGATCCTGCATTTAATTATCCAGAATTCTATAACACTGGTGACTTAACCTTAGTAGAGGACAACTCTACTGAAGGGATCAGAAAAAGGAGGACTTGGTTATATGACCATCCTACTGATCTGATACTTGGTGACCCAAGTATAGGAGTCAAAACCAGAAGTTTTCATGGTGAAAGTGCTATGTTTTGTTTTTTCTTGTCAGAACAAGAACCAAGTAATATTGAAGAAGCACTTCAAGATGCCAACTGGATCACAGCCATGCAGGAAGAACTGAATCAATTCACCAGAAATGAAGTATGGGAGCTGGTGGATAGACCCTCACATCAAGATGTTATTGGAACCAAGTGGGTGTTCAAGAACAAGAAGAATGAGAATGATGTGATTGTCAGAAACAAAGCAAGACTAGTGGCAAAAGGTTATTGCCAGTATGAAGGCATTGACTATGATGAGACTTTTGCACCTGTGGCAAGGCTAGAAGCAATAAGGCTCTTCCTAGCCTATGCAGCCCACAAGAGGTTCAAAGTATACCAAATGGATGTCAAGAGTGCCTTTATAAATGGAGTCTTGAAAGAAGAAGTCTATGTGGAGCAACCACCAGGTTTTGAAGTTGGGAACCAAGTATACAGACTGAAGAAGGCTCTATATGGACTCAAGCAAGCCCCTAGGGCTTGGTATGACACACTGTCACAATTCCTCTTGGATCATGGTTTCACCAAGGGAACTGTGGACAGAACTCTCTTCAGAATCTCTGAAGGAGAGGACATCTTGCTTGTCCAAATTTATGTAGATGACATAATTTTTGGATCCCCTAATGAGAAGCTGTGTGAAAAGTTCTCCAAGCTCATGCAAAGCAAGTTTGAGATGTCCATGATGGGATTGATGAACTTCTTTTTGGGTCTACAAGTCAAGCAATCAAAAGAAGGAATCTTCATCAACCAAGCTAAGTACACCAGAGAGATGATCAAGAAGTTTGGGTGTACAACAAGCAAGCCAGTAAGGATCCCAATGAATACTAATTGGAAGATGGATCCTGATGAGAGTGGTGTTCCAACCAACTCCACTGAGTATAGAGGAATCATTGGATCACTCCTCTATCTCACTGCAAGCAGACCTGACATCACCTTTGCAGTAGGTGTTTGTGCAAGGTTTCAAGCAAATCCTAAGAAAAGCCATCTTGAGGCTGCAAAGAGGATCTTGAGGTATCTCAAAGGCACTGAGAATCTAGGCCTTTGGTATCCTGCTGATGACAACATTGAGTTAACTGGCTACTCAGATGCTGATTATGGAGGATGTAGAATTGACAGAAAATCCACTTCAGGGACTTGTCAATTCTTGGGCAACAAACTCATATCTTGGTTTTCCAAGAAGCAAAACACAGTGGCTACCTCCACCACTGAAGCTGAATATGTTGCTGCTGGAAGTTGTTGTGCTCAAATCCTTTGGCTGAAACAACAACTCAGAGACTACAAAGTCAACTCTACTGAAGTGCCAATATTTTGTGATAACAACAGTGCAATTGCAATATCACAAAATCCTGTATTGCACACAAGATGCAAACATGTAAACATCAAGCATCACTTCATTAGAGATCATGTGGAGAAGAAGGATATCAAGTTGGTAAAGATCCACACAGATCATCAAAAAGCTGATATATTGACAAAGCCACTTGCAGAAGCAAGGTTTCTGGAATTATCAGCAGAGTTGGGTCTTCTTGATCCAGGGAAGTTGGACAAATGAGTCCAAAGGAGTTTATTCATTAAGGGGGAAATAAATTCAAACTTCAGCAGACTTGGTCAAGTCTACTGAAATTCAGAAAAGTTGACCTTACCTCTTCAGGACACTTGTCCCTTGAAATTCAGGACACTTGTCCACAGCACTTCAGGACACTTGTCCATGTAGGGTCAGATAAGTTGTCTTGGCTATCAAACCAAATCTTGGTCTGATAAGCACCTATTTTGGGCAATCATTGCCTATTTCGAAATATGTCCCATTCCAATTACAGATATCATCTTTTTGGGATTTAATTTGTCTCCCACCCAAAAGGTCACTTTCCATGCATTAAATGCCAAGATTTAACTCTTGTTTGCATTAAACTTTTTGGGACACGATCTATCTCGAAAAACCCCCAGCCTTAAACAAACATTAAAACTCCACCCATGTTTTTGAACAAAACAGCTTTTCACTGTTACATTGGTTTTTGACCATTGGATCAAAAATGGCCAACTCCCCTGAAATCAATCCTAGCCGTTCATTTTGGATTTCCAATTTTGTTCACCTTTGAATTGCATCAAGACTTCACCAACTCATTGACAAACATTCTTTTTAGAATATTCACAAGTCTTAAGATCCCCCACAAACACTTCTTCCCCAAGTATTCGAAACCCTAGCTCTAAATTTTCTTCAAACTCTCTCAATATCTGTCAAAACTTTATTCTGTAAACCTTCAATGGCTCCCAAAGTTAGACCAGAGATGATTATTGATTTCTCCAACAAGGCTCTAGACCTTGATTTTGGATATTTGAGCAACAAAAACAGTCTTCACTTTGAGCCAATAATATCCTTTGAAAGTGAAGATCCTGAGATTAAACCAACCCTGAGATGGTTGAGGAGAGCTGGATTACAAAAGTTTATGGAGAAAAGACCAAGTTCATGCTTGTAAAGCTACATGGCTGAGTTCTTTGCATTTCTCCAGTGGAGAGGTAAACCTGAGAATGGTGAAATCTCTACAAAGCTCTCATTTGTTGCAGAGGGAGAGGAAGAAGAGAGATTTCATAGAGTGAAATTCTCTTCAGAAGATCTTGAAGGAGCCTTTGGATTGCCTTCTGAGGGAAGGAATCCAGAAGTTTATGGTACTGGACATGAAGATGAAATAGCTCAAGAATGGCTATTAGTACCAGGTCCTCTCTCTTCAACACAAAACAAGAAGACTCTCAAGCCAGAATTTCTCAACCTCTTTGAGGTAGTTGCTAAGAGTCTCTTGAGCAATACTGGAAGCTTGGAGCAAATCAGCCATCCAAGAATCAGAATTATGGCTGCTATTATTGATGCTAGTGACAAAGGCATCAAATTTTATTGGAGAACCTTCATCATATCTGAGATGATGAAGGAAAAGGCCAAATTTAAGGTGAGAGCCCACAACAAGGTTGTGCTAGAAGGGAAACTCAAGTATTGCACCAGGGCAAGCTTGTTGATTGAAAGATTTTCCCACTACTCTCAAATGCAAACATTTGCAAAGCCTCTCCCAGCCCAAAAGATTCTGTTCAGGAAGCTCAGCAAGAAAACTGAGCAAAGAAGGATGTTTCTGGCCAAACCTGCTGAAGAGAAGGTTGAAGAGAAGCCTAAGATGAAGAAAAGAACTAAGGTCAGGGCTGTTAAAACAAGGAAAATGTCTCAATTATCTTCAAGAGAAGTCTCAGGAGCATCAGCTGAAGTTGATGAAGTGGCAGAAGATGGAGTAAGTGTGCCTTCTGACCACTTAGAAGAGTTGAGGCTGAAATACAATGAGACAAGACAAAAGAAGAAAGGAGATAAGAGGATCAGGGAAGTTGTCCCTGAGAAGGAAGGTGAAGGCAGTGGGAGCAGTAGGGCCAGCAAGAGAAGGGTCAAGCCTACTAATAAAGTGTTGGAGCTGCAGGAAGAAAGGTCTCTACAATTGGCTCTAAGAGAGAGCAGAGCTGAAAGCAGGACCAAATCCAGGTCAAGGACTAGCTCATCTGGTTCTGGAACTCCAGAATCCAAGGTCCCTGAAGAGGCCAACATCCCTGAAAGCCAAAATCCTGAACCCAACTCCCCTGAAACCCATATTACCCCTCCCAACCAACCTATCACCCCTGTAGATCTCACCAAGAGATATTCTCCAGAAGGAAGTGTGCAAAGAAGTGGGATAGATGTGCTAGCTGATATAGCAGTAGATGAGACAAGACTGCAATCTCCCCTTGACTCATCCATGCTCAACTACTCAAAGCTCTTAGAAGCTGCACTCTTTGAACCAACCCCCATGAGCAAAGCCCCTTCAGATTCATTGCTCTCTAAAGCAACTGAAGTACCTTCATTTGAGCCTAATCCTTCTGAAGCCAACCCTCCTGAACTTAACTTGCCTGAAGCTGCAATTAAGGAAACCACAGCTAACTCCCCTATAGCCCAAAGTTCTCCATCTAGTGAGAATGAGGAGGAGTATACTTATGAAAGTATGCTCAGAGGTGGAGCTAATGCCACTGTGGACAGTTTATACCCACAACTTGCTGAATTTCCCAGAATTCAGAAAATGTTTCATGATTTGAGGATGCTTGTGGATGTGAAAGATAAGACCTTAATGGAAATATCACAAGTCATCCAAGATAAGGGTGCTAACTGGTGGCAAGTAGAGGAAAGCAAGTTGCTACACTTTGCTGGTGTGATGAAAACAAGATTCCTCACTGATGAGGAAGTTTTTACAAAGTTAGTAGATGAGAAGATCATTGAGGAGAAAGAAAGGAAAGCTAAGGGCATCAAACACCCTGATAGCAGCTCAAATGATTATGATTCCTCTGATGATCCCTCAAACCCTTCAAACCCCAACCCTCCTGAAACCCCTCAAGCCAACCTCCCTGAACCCTCTCAACCCAAGTCTTCTGTAGCAGACAGACTTTCAAACCCTCCTAGAACCTATCATAGGAAAGGCTATGTATCTTCAGAGGTGTTGACCAAGGGTGGTAACACAACCAAAGACACATCTGCCAATGAAGGTTCTTCTGAACCCAAGGCACAGCCTAAAGATGTTGAGGTTCCTATGCTAGAGGCTGGTTTGATTAAGGCCTATTCAGTGTCAGAAGAGTTGGACACTGATCAGCCCTTAATCATTCAGGATGACTCAGTGGCTGTTGTAATAAGCACTGTGATCTCTCCACAACTGCCATCTTTGAACCTTGTTGAAGGTGGAGATGTTGCAGGTTTAGGAGAAGGAGTTGAAAAGGAGAAGTTAGTGGAAAAATCAGAGGGAGTAGTAGATGAGAGAGATGTGGTGATCACTAGAATAGTGAGTGTACCACCAAATGAGGGTGATATAAGTGAGGAAGGGCAGGCTATTCTTGAAGTCAAATCTGAACTTCAGGAATCCCTTGATGAGAGGAGGCCTGTTTCTTTAAGTGAGGAAATTACTGATGTAGGGAGAAAAGAAAGAGTTGAAAATGAGAAGAAGGCTGATGATGTATCAGAGTCTTATACAAAAGAAATTGAGGGTGATGAGTGTTTATTTCCTAACTTGTTTGATCTGTCTAATATTGCAGGTATTTCCCTTGACCAAATTTTTGCAGATGAGTTCTTAACAGATGCCCCTATCCAAGTAGATACAGGCTCAGCTCAAGCCTTGCTTGGATTGCAATCAGAGAAATTGGACTCCTTGGCTCATCAGGTCCAATCTGCTCATGCTGAAACTTCAGGAGCATTGAATGAGCAAGGAAGAACTCTAGCATCTGTAGAAATGAGGCTTACATGATCTGAGGATGTTGTGCTACCCACTCTGGAAGCAAGGATTAGTGGTGTGGAAACTGGCCTCCAAACCATTTCCACTGAAGTACAAAAAGCCAAATCCACCATGGAATCCATCTCAGAAGAGGTCAAGAAGGAACAACAGCTGCTGAGAGACAATCATAATGCAAATGTTAAAGCTCTCAGGCTAACTGTCAAGCAAGCTCTTGGAAAGAAGACTGCATTACAAAAGAAAAGAGTTGAAGAACAAAGGCTGGCTATGGTGAAAGCAGCCTCTGAAATTTTTTTCCAAGAAGTGATGGCCAACATTGCTGAAAGTGCAGTGGCCAACCTCACTGAGCTCCTTAAAGCCCAACTTGTTGCATCCCTGAAAGCAACCTTGGAGGAGGTTGTTCAACAAAAGATGAAGCCTGTTCTAGCTTTTCTTAGCTTGAGCAGTGATAGGATGCAAAATATACATGATGAAAATGTATATTTGTTGGAGGAAATGAAGTCTCTAAACCAGGCCCAATCCCTAATGGCCACAACAATGAGTGAGCTGAAACCCCAATGTTTTGATGCTGCCAAAAAGGGGGAAAGGGAAAGAGCTAGAGCAAAAGGTGCCTTGGTGATTGGAGGCTCAGACAAGGGAAAAGACAAAACTGCTGAAGCAAAAGGAAAAGAGTCTGCAGTGCTAAACTTAGAAGAATTGGATGAAGAAGAGCAACTAGCACTTGCATTGAAGAATTCAATGGCCTCAGCACAAGAAGAGAGAATGAGGCTACAGCAGAGACCAGGTGGTGAGGTGTCTGGTTTGGACAAAGATGCTGAAGGTGTCCAAACTAGAGGAAAGATCAAGAGGGCAAAAGGGAAGAAAAGACAAGCTGAGACATTTACTGACTTTCCTAACAGTCTTGATCTTCCACCTGAGTTCAGAATTGATGAACATGAACCTACATCAAAAAGGGCCAAAGCTGCTGAAGAGCCCAAAACTGCTGAAGAAGACAAATCTTCTGACTATTATGGGTGCCAATTCAGCTGAATGATACATGGGAAGAAGCTAAAAGGGAGTTTGTCTATGACTATTATGTCATTGACAGATGGAATGGAGGAGATGCCAACTCTGCCTTTGCTGAGTTCATGATAGAATACTACAGAGAGTTGTATCAACAATTGCTTGCAGCTGCTGATATTGCAAGAATTGAACTCAATGCTTCCAAGCCTATCATCTACATGCCTCCAAAGCTTGATGGATGGATTGACCAAGCAAGGATCCTGAGGGAGTTCACAGAGATTCTTAAGCTGAACAAGATGACCCTTGGACCCAAAGGAACCAACCAGGAAGCTATGGAACTCAAAAAGAGAGTGTGGGCACAATATGGGATGGTGCCACCTAAAGAAGATGATCTCTAAAATGGCTAAGTCTTCCTGACTCTTATATGCTGAAATGGATGTATACCTAAATTGGTTTCTAACTTATGTTTTGGTCAACTATTCTGAAGATGCTCAAGATGTTGATATGATGTGCTCTAATGCCTAAATGCTGAATGATTTAAGAGTATATCAAACTTTTGTAATGAATGTGTGCCTAATTGTACTATCTCTCATGCTCTGATATGTTTTGTTCAAACTATCAACATGCTGTAATGATTTTCAATTGAATGATAGTTGAACATATTTTGAATCTGAAAAGCAAATCTCTTTATGCCTATTCTTGAAACCTATCTGCAACATGAATGGTGAGTACACTAACACATTTTCTTTCAGGGAAATTGACCTCAGTCATGTCTTCTGAAGATAAATGTATTAGGTGTAGACAAGTCACTTTTGCATAAAATGTATAGGTTTTGGCATCAACAAAAAGGGGGAAATTGTTGGGAATAAAATGAGATATGTTTTGATTAAATACCAAAACCCCCCCTGAGACATGCCTAAGTCAAGATGATTGTGTTCAAAATGTGTTAGAACACATAGCATAAGGCTAGATGAAAAGCTGATATGTTAGGCAGCTCTTAGATGCTTAGATGCACATTGTGAGGGGGAACCTATGCTTTGAAGATTATCAAGATCAAGTCCCCTCAAGGCTCAAAATCTGGAACAAACACTAAGGACAAGCATACTCTATAGAAAACCAAATGCTCTGATCAGGAGAGTTGTCCAGAAGAGTTATTTCTATGCAAGAACAAGATTGTAAATCTCAAAAGGACAAAATTAGCCAAATGCTCTGATCAGGAGAGTTGTCCAGAGAAAGAATTATCCAGAAGAGTTGTCTTAGCAATCAAGCCCAAGTGCTCTGAAAGGCTTGAGGTCAACCATACTGAAAGAATGAAGACAACTACATCCTTAAAGAACTACATTGAATCATGCTAAGATCAACTTCAAGAGAAGCAAAGGATGAGAGCCAAGTCATCTGAAGAAGAGCAAGCCAACCTTGCTGACAAGCAAAACTGCTGATAGTGATAAGGAGAGTTGTCCATTTGATAAGGAATGTTGTCCTATCATTGCATCAACCTTCAGAAGCCATGTCCAAGTCTTAACAAGAAGTCAAACATTGGGAAAAGTGCTGCAGAAAGAAGACAAAGTCTTACAAGCCGTTTATTACCCAAATGAGGACATGTCACTATCAAGAAAATGTCTTCCAGTTTGAAGAACAAAAGGAAGACATTTATAGCAATTTGGGGCTGCCTCTCCAACGGGCAAATCCTCCATTTTGTCTATAAATACAGAAGTGTGAAGACCATTTGAAGCACCTCAACCTTGAAAAGAATATCCAACTATCTTACAAGTTGACAAGTGCTCTCAAGCTTTCAAAGAGACTATCTTAGTCTTCATACACTTTTTCTAAGCTGAACCCAATTGTATATCCATACAAAGCTTAGAGAGATATCATATCCTTATACACTGATCTTCATTGTAAAGGATATCTCATTAGTTGGAACCTTACTTCAACCCTTACCCCTTTCAAGTGAGAAAGTGAGAAGGTTGTAGTAGTAGAAGTGGTAGGAGCTGACTGTTGAGAGAAGAACAGTTCAGTTCTGAGTTGAGAAGAGGGTACTAGGACTCTAGACATCCTAGGGATCAATTCACCAAGGAGTGGTTTTATTGATCAAGTGCACCTTGGCACTATAAAACAAGTTAATTCCAAGAGTGAAGGAATTATCCTGTTAAATCAGGGAAAGTGGATGTAGGAGCTTGAGTCTCTGAACCACTATAAACTCCTGTGTTGATTTGTTTTACAAGTACTTACATTCATTCAACACTGCACACAAAACTGATCTTTCAAAAGATACATATTCAAAAATTGTGCAAGAACTGTTTTGGACAAGTTCCCTGAAAACTGGACTGTACTGAATTGACCAAGTGATTTCAGAAACTAAAGGAGTCTAAACTTAAAGGGCCAACCACTATTCCGCACATACAACTCCCCTAGATAGTTATTCAACTAAGTACTCAATAGTACTTAGTAGTTTGATTATCTTAGTTGAGTTAATCATCTTCAGCAGAGTTGTCCAAGACAACCTTGCTGAGCTCTGGTTTGATCAAAAATTGAAAAGAATTGCATACAAGTGTATTCCCCCCCCCCCCATACACTTGTTATATAATCCTTTCAGGACCAACAATATGAAAACCTTTTTTTAAAGAATGACTTTAAAACAGTGTATGTTATCAGCAGATAGGATATCTGCTGATTTGTGAAACTTATACTTAGTGGATTTTGACTCTTTTATAAACCAATGCTTTTATCAAATATGATCAATATGATTAAGATACATAATAGTAAATAAAGAAATAAGAACACATGTATTTATAGTGGTTCGGATCTCAATATCCTACGTCCACTCTCTCTAATCAGATAGAGAAATTCACTATCTTGCTGCTTTATAGTCCCAAGAGAAGACTTGTGATCAAGAACCTCAACTACTTTCTGAGGCTACGGATCTACTCTTTGGTGAGGTAACAAGTAACCTTTACAACTGGTTTCTTACAAATAACGTAAAGAGTATGTGTATAACCAGCTGGTTCAAATCACTAAAGATAGGATTATTTATGCAGGCTTAGGATCGGAAACTTAGAGCACTAAGGATAGAAATCTTTGCAGGCTCTAAAGAACTCGACACTTAGAATATTTCTGAATTGGTTGTTCTTGATATCCGCTGAATGCGAGAGTTCTTGCTTGTAAGGTTTCCGGTATCTTGTTCCAAAGAACAAGTGTTGTATTTATAGAGAGATTTGGACTTCAAACTAGTCATTGGTGAGAAACTAGCCGTTGCACCAAATCTTCTAAGTATGGTCGATATCTTCATGGGAGAGTTGCTTGTATATTTTTTGGTACGACATTTCCTGAAGAGGTAACGTGCATTAAATGCTTCGTATTATATCTGGCCGATCTCTGTACGACCTAGTACTTGTCAACTCCGTAGCTTCGTGTTGATGTATCATTGGTCCACATCAGCTAAGTTAATTGAACAACTATCTTGTCTTCTAATTGAGCAATTCAGAACTGGTCTGACATTCTCTTTGCCTTATATTATTGTAGCCTTCAATGCACTTTAATGAACTAACACTTTCTTCAAGGTGTTTTATCCATAAATGCTAACTGTCATATGAATCTTCAGATGGGCATGACTTGAGTAATCATTAAGGCTTCTTTGACAAGATATAGATGAGCTCATATCTGCTGAATAGTCTTCTGATCTTCAATGCAGATTATCATATAGTTACTTTCAGTCTATAAGGTATACAATAACCTTTAGATCTGATTTCACTTATGAGCTCTAGTGTCTTCTAGTCTTCTTCTCTTTAAGTCTTGAGCGAGCGCGTGTTTGTTCAAATGAGGTATCAGCTGATATACATACAGCTGATTCCTCAGACTTGGACTTAGACACATTTACATTACATCTAAGCTTTATAGAAACAGCTTAGGTAACTTAGTTCTTGATTACAAATTATTGATCTAACCTGTACTCTACTGATCTAGTTTTGACCATCAAAACTAAACTTATAAATTGTGATCAGATTAGGGGCTAGATGAATATCCCAACAGTATTTACTCAGATTTTGCAAAGGCTTAACCAAGAAAAGGGGATAGCTAATTGGAACACAACTCTAATAACTTTTATTCCCAATGTAAAAAACCCTAAAAACATGACTCAATTTCGGCCAATTAGTCTGTGTAATGTCAACTATCGGATTCTTACACGTAACATTACAAATAGATTGAAACTCATAATGCCCGAGATTATTGATCAGTTTCAAAGTGTTTTTGTTCCAGGGAGATTGATTATAGATAACATCTTGGAGGCCTATGAATGTATGCATTGGATTCGAGCGTCAAAGAGAAAAGAAGGGTATGCAGCACTCAAATTAGACATGAGCAAGGCATATGACATGGTTGAATGGGCCTTCCTTCAAAAGATTATGTGTAAGTTGGGGTTTTCTGCAAAATGGATTGAGCTTATCCTTCGATGTATCACTTTAGTTTCATACTGCATTAAGATTAATGGTGTTGCATCTGAAATCTTCAAACCATCTCGTGGCATTAGACAAGGTGATCCGTTGTCTCCTTATATCTTTGCAATTTGTGCGCAAGGATTATCATCTCTATTAACTAAAGCAGTGGAGGATAAGGGGCTATTAGGAGTCAAAATAGCAAGAATTGCACCAATCATCTCACATATGTTCTTTGTAGATGATAGTCTTTTGCTTTTCAAAGCCTCAATTAAGGAAAGCCAAAGGGTTGCTGATTGTCTTCATACATATGAAAAGGCTTCGGGGCAACTTGTTAATTTTGAAAAGTCAGCAATCACATTTAATCTTATAGTGAAAAAGATGAATGCTGATATAGTAAGGAGTAAGTTGGGGATTAGAACAACTCAAGGTCATGAGATTTATTTGGGTCTCCCTACTCTTACTATTAGAGCAAAGAGACACCAATTTGGTATTTGGTGGAGAGAATAAAGAAAAAGATTGATTACTGGGGTCACAAATTCTTTTCAGAAGGAGGTAAAGAAGTTCTTATTAAGGTTGTTTTACAAGCAATCCCATCATACGCAATGATGTGTTTCCGTCTTCTGGTTTCTATCTGTTCAAAGATTGAATGTATTATTGTAAATTTTTGGTGGGGCATGGACAAAGGGTATAGTAGAATTCACTAGACAAAGTGGAGTGAAGTTTGTAAGAGGAAGGAACAATGGGGTTTGGGATTTCGAAGATTTGTTCGCTTTAACAAGTCACTCCTAGCCAAGCAAGTATGGCGGCTACTACAAAACCCTTACAGTCTTGTTGGCAGGATGTTCAAAGTCAGATATTTTCGTAATTCTGATATCATGAGTGCAGAGATTGGTTCGAATCCTTCTTTTATCTGGCGATCATTGATGTGGGGAAGAGAGTTGATTAAGGCTATAGCAAGGTGGAAAATTGGTAGTGGCAACACAGTTGAGATATTCAAGCATAGATGGGTACCCTCCTTGCATGATGGTCATATTTACTCATGAATAGCAAGTGGTTCGAAGGTATCAAGATTCATTACAGCAGATCATAAATGGAATGAAGATTCAATTAGAAGGGCTTTCCTTCCATTCGAAGCTAACGATATTCTAGAAATCCCGATCGATGATACAAGTTCTAATGATTTCTTAATCTGGAAAGGTGATTAAAGTTGCAAGTTTTCGGTGGCATCAGCATACATGTGTCTTGGAGTGATCACGAAGATGGAAAATTATCAAGGTGATTGCAAAGCTCTTCGTCAACCGAGCTCACAAGCAGTATATACATGATGATTTGGAAAACGCAGGTTCCACCAAAAGTGAAGATATTTGGCTGGAAAATGAGCAAAGAATTAGTGGCAACCGAAGGTAATTTATACAAGCACCATGTTCCTATTAGCCCTTCTTGCCAATACTGTGGTAATTCGATGGCAAGTCTGATGCATGTGATTTTTTAGTGTAAGCCTGCAAGAAAGGTTTGGAAGACTTTTGGTTTTGGGGAGCAAGTTAAGAGTCTGGCTGCCAACAATTGCATTGATACTATTGTGGGATGTAAAGAAAAGATTCCAGATGAAATGGACAAGATTCTTATCATTGCATGGGCAATCTGGAAAGAAAGATGTAGGGTTCTTCACAATAAAGATTGGCACGATAAAAAGCAGATCATGAATAATGGTTTTCCGGTTGAATGGGCGTTCAAGTTATTACAAGATTTTAAGAAAAAATGATCCAGGAGGAGGCATTGATAAAAATGATAGTAAGAAGATTGATGAGCTAAGCATAAGGGAATTTTCAGGTAATCTTCTGTTTACGGATGCAGCTTTTAATACTGAGAAACAGAGGTTTGCTACAGGATATGCCATAATTGATAGTCAAGGAAAAGTTATTATGATTGGGTTTAGAAGAATCCAAAATCCAACAAGTGTGTTAGCATCTGAATTAAAGGCTATTGAGAATGGTTTAGATAAATGTAAGGAGAGCAAAGTGGCTATTAAAGGCATCCGATCTGATTTTGCTCAAGTTGTTGAAATTATCAATAAAGATTTGCAGGTAGACAAGCTTGTTAGCGGTTGTGTTCAAAATATTAAGCGCCTATTGAGAGAACTCCTAGTGTGGGATTGTCAGTTCATCTCAAGAAATCAGAACAAAATAGCACATGAAGCAGCAAAATTGGCGCGCATCTCTTCAGTGTCTCAAGATTGGCTTGAAGAAGATTTCCCACAACATATCAAGGACATGCTTTTAAATATTACATAATGTAATCCTTGTTTATGTTTGTTTCAAAAAAAAATTTAATAAGTAGAATAATGAATTTTAATGGATAATCAGAATTTGTTGCTTCAGAATTTTATATGGTAGTTGTAGATGAATATACAATATATATGTGTGTAGTGCTGTTATTCGAACTGAGCCTTAACGAGACTCGGCTCGGCTCGACTCGGTAAGGCTCGACTCGTGGAGGTTAATGAGCGAGCTCAAGTAGCATAAAAGCTCGATTACTTAACGAGCTTAGCTCGGCTCGACTCGCAAGGTACTCGTTAAATCTCGAAACTCGAATGGGTAATTTTGTAAAGTCCACAAATTAGGTCAATAACCCATTCACCCTCAGTTCCCAAAACTCCAATTCTTATTCTACCTCTTTTGCTTTCACACACAGACGCACAAAACTCACTCCTCATTGTCCTCAACCTCACACACCCACGTCGTGACACAAACGCTCCTCAACCTCACACTCACTCTGTAACCGGCCAACCGCCGCACTGCAACCCTCCAGCCGCAGCCGCCGCGCCGTAACCCTCCAGTCGCAGCCGCCGTGTCGCAATTCCCAAGCCCTAACCATAGTCGAAGCACTCATTTACCTACTACAATTTCTTCAAGTTTAGGGATACACCAACTCCTTGATTTGCATACTGGTAAGTAATTTTTTCTCCATAGTTTGTGTTTCTACTTTCTAGCATACAAATAAGATTTATTTGCTAATCGCAGTACAATCTCAACTCTTTTTCGAAATCAAACTGTTTCAATTGTAATAGAGCATGCTAATCTTAATATGGATTCAAGGGAAAATGAAATAGTAACTAAAAGAAATTCTCACCGAGTGGGGGTTTGCGAGTTATCACCGATCATTTTGAAGCTAAGTGGCGAAGTTTTACTCCGAGGCACTATTTTTGACTTAATTTATCAAAAAAGATAAGAGGAATGAACTTCTATTTCTTTTTCCCCAAAATTTTTTTAATTTATTTGGTTTCTAATTCATTCGGTGGGTATGTAGTGGGGTGGGTTTCTAATTTACATTGGGTACTGGGTAACATAGTTTCAGTGGGATGGGTACTGGGTATGCCCCGTATGTTTCTTTTGCTTCATAAAAATATTGAATTACTATGTTGGAGTATTATTTATTGTTTATAATTATTGGTGGTGGAATATTGTGATTGGTAGCATATGTTTCTTTTGCTTATTGTTTATAATTTCTAATTTATTCTTTTACTAATGTAGTGATGTAAATATGGTGGAGTATAGATAGATTCATGCTCAAATGTTGGTATGGAACAAATTAATGAAGATGGTGGACAAGAGTTTGAGATTGAAGAAAATGTAGATGTGATGAGCTAGAAAAAACTCCAAACAACAAGTGACCAACTCAATGAAGTAGGAGGGAAAAAAGAAGGCAATGAAGAAGTTGAACTCTCATTTTTATTTATTGTAAATTCCATATATCTTATTTATAGTTTACATATAATGACTAACATTTTTTTTTTGTAGGAATCACTGGATGTTGTTGAATCATCTGCATCGACTTATCAAGAAGTTGAACTCCCTGATCAAGATTGAAGAGTGAATTTGTTGGACGTTGTTGAATATTTTCGTTGTTGAATGAAGAAATGTAAACATTTTTTTTAACGATAGATTGATGCTGCTTTCATATTTTAGTTGTACTTGCATATGTACTTTTGAAGTATGGATTTGTTTTGATATTTGTACTACCTTTTACATTGTGTTGATGAAATTGATATAATATTTTGGTTAAATATGTATTTTTATAGGAATTTTAATATTTTAGTTAAATATGTGTGTTTACAGAATTTCGAGCTCGATTTCGAGCTTTGTCGAGCTCAACTTATTTTGTTAAACGAGCCGAGCTCGAGTTCGAGCTTAATAAAAAAAATTACACGAGCCGAGCTCGAGCTCGAGTTTAAAAAAAGAAAAATCGAATCGAGTCGAGTCGCATAGTAAACTCGATAACGTTATCGAGCGAGCTCGAAATATGTTCGAGCCGAACTCGAACCTTAGGTACTCGGGCTCGCTCGGCTCGAATAACAGCTCTATATGTGTGCATGTGCCAGTCAGTACTCAGCAGGCTACATAACAGTGATTTAAAGCTACATGCACATGCTACTATTAATATTAAAAAAAAAAAACCTGAAAACCCCGTCGGTTTAATCGCCAGTTCGGCGGTTAAATCGAAAAATCGGTGGGTTCAAGAAAGCTTAACCAAAATAGAACCGTATTTTATTTGCCAAATCAACGGTTCGATTTTGCCCAGGTCTAATGGCAGGGGGACCTTTCGTTCGTCCCTTGGCGTCTTCAGGGCATTTGGAGTGCGGCGCGACACTTATTAGGTGAGATGTATGTTCGGTTCACCCATACATTTAGGTGATGTTTACTTTGGGTTTGAGTGGTTTTGAAAATCGGTTTTTGAAACCCTGATTAATAATAATATATTTGTTTCTTTTAAGTTTTGGAATAGTAGAATATTTAAGTTTATGTCAAATTAATGTATTATATTATTGTTAATAAAGATTATAATGATTGAAGTGATATTATATAGGTATAACTTTATGTCAAATCAATAGGTTTGATAGGAGTGATTTTGAGTGACTTTTGAAAACTAGTTTTTAAATCCTAAAGAAAAACGGGTTTAGGATCTTAAAATCCAAGTTTTTAAAACGAAAAGTAAACATCGCCTTAGAGAAGATAACTAGGCTGTAGATGCTTTGGCTAAGACACGAGAGGCCTCTGTCTGGAGGGGTTAATGTCCGAACTTCATTTTATCTTTTCTATATATTGACATGAATAAATAATATTTTCGTTTTGGAAAGTTTGATCTCCAGGGGGTATACTTTTTTTTTTTACCCGAATTTTGTTCCTAAAGAGAGTTTTCCAGACAAATTTTTAACGACGTCTCGAGCCTCTCGACCTTTAATTCGACTTGTGAACTTATAACTTTAATTTTTTTTTTCTTTCTTAATATAAAAGCTTTATTCGTATGTGGATTATATTGCCTTTTCTTTTTCCCTGATAGGCGAGTTCATATAAGCAAGTGTGCATTCGGTTGCATCGAATAAAAACCCTAACCACCCAACAACTAACAAGACATTGTACTCGTCGCCTATATTCATAGGCGACATTTCCGAAGCTCCAATTTTCTTCAATACATACAATGCACTAAAGCTGTTTGTGTTTATTCCTCACTGGCCTCTCTCGTTTTCTCTCGTTTTCTTCTTCACCCCACCACACTCATCAGAATGGCTGCCGCCTCCGCCGCTGGATCCACCGTTGCTGCTTTCAATTCCGCCCGGATTTCTCAACGCAGCATCGCTAATTTTAAGCAGATTTCGTCGCCGGTTAAGCTCCCGGCTTCCCTCAATTCGCACTGCAGATCAATTCGCTCGTCTTCTTCCTTGGGTACGAGCTCGATTTGAATCTGATCTTTTACGCCCTTTTTCATCTTGTTTTATGGGAAGACATATCATGATTGAATTAGGTATTAATTGGTGGTGTGAGGAAAATATGTTGCTTAATTGAACTTTATCTGCAGGTATAAAGGCGCAGGTTGCGGCTGTTGAACAATTGGGTAGTGAAGCAGCTCAGAAAGTGGAAGCCCCTGTTGTTGTTATTACTGGAGCCTCAAGAGGGATCGGTAGAGCGATCGCTTTGGCTCTTGGGAAAGCTGGTTGTAAGGTTAGGTTCTCTACTTCATTTCCTTTTAGTGTATATCTTGTTTTTTGTTATTGATTATTTAAAGTTAATGCAGCACCCCTGACTAAGTAGCATTATTGGTGCAATTCGATTTCTGATTTATTTTCTTAAACTACTTTCTGGATTACAATTAGGCATTCTATATCTTTTTAGTTCTTCTTTGTTGGTCCAGTTACTGTTGAGCTTTTGTCATACTGTGTGGCCGATTAAGAGAATATTTATACACAGTCAAAAGAATCCTGTATGCATGTATAACATAAATTGCAATATTTGGGATTTGCAATGAGGCTTCTTTTTCACCTTTACCGTTACTGATAAACCATTATTGATGCAGGTTCTGGTTAATTATGCAAGGTCATCGAAGGAAGCAGAAGAAGTTTGCAAACAGGTAAATAAAAACCTCATAAATGCATAATGTGTATCTTGGGATTATTTGCGTATACATAATTTCTGGATTTTTGCAACCATTTCTCATCCTCTGAGATCTTTTAGGACTTAAAAATGACCATCTGATTTTCTGGACTGAATATCTTACTTGATTATTGTGGGAAAACCTACTAAACCCAATGAGATTATGATGTGAGTATACTTCACATAGAAGTATGTGTGTAATGTGGACTCATCATTGTTGTTGTTTTATCTTTAACATGTGTTGGAGATTCAGTAATATAGATTTTTGTATATGTCTTTTCCAAGAGGATTGAATCCCTCTTCCCATCCCAATACACCAGGTGGCACACATGTGCTCACACCTTGTCAGCTATTTGTGCAAAGCTGCAGTTAAGCTTAGTTAAAATGAAGAGGAAAAACTCATGAAATTGATCTTGTGTCTGCACTTATTTTTGTTGCTTTAATGTAAAAGGCTAAATTTCTATTCCTACTTCCTGCAGATTGAAGCATCCGGTGGACAGGCAATTACTTTTGGTGGAGATGTTTCCAAAGAAGCTGATGTAGAGTCTATGATAAAAACTGTGAGATAGTTCTTCGATTCTGTTAAATCAAACGATATGCTGAATACATCATTTTCTGAATTAAATCTAATTGAGGCATCTGCAGGCAATTGATGCATGGGGAACAATAGATGTTTTGGTCAATAATGCAGGTAGTCAAAGGGCCAACCTTCTTTATTTTTGCAAATCTATTTTGTGGTACTGTTCTTTTATACATATGTATAATCACAGGAATTACAAGGGATGGTTTGCTGATGAGAATGAAGACTTCTCAATGGAATGAGGTCATTAATCTTAACCTAACTGGAGTGTTCCTTTGCACACAGGTAATTTTTTCAAACCTCTTATACTTGGATAAATAATGCATCAATTTGTTCAAATTAATTCAAACTGTCATACTCTCTTCAGGCAGCTGCCAAAGTAATGATGAAGAAGAGAAAGGTACCCACTTCATTCATTTGATAATGGTTGTATCTCGTTAAAGAACTCATTTTACATTTGATCTTTGTGAATTTATTTTCTTTGTTTCAGCATGTCACATTCATATGGTCTGTTTATTTTGCTTCTATTGGAATATTTGTCGTTTCTTGAAGTTAAGTTTATATTTTCTTGCATTTGTGAATTTCTGCAGAATTATGCAACTCTTGAATCTTACTATAATACTATTTCATGTGGGCAAAAATTAAATCCACATCCAACATTTAATAAATAATAAAGATAATAGAAATTACCTATGAGAATCTTCCAGAAATTGTCCTCCAAAGATGTGAGACCACGTGCCACCAGCGAACTCTGATCCTGAAAAGAACCCGTTGGGGGGATCCGACTCACTCTTGCACATTGATTTGACATAAAGTTAAATTCTACCCTATTTAAAACTCAAAACAAACATGTACCATTACTATTTATCAAGTTGAAATTCAAACATAGCCTTTAGGTTGCATTTTCTGTATGACAGCTTCTTGTCTTAAGATTCTAATGCAAAATTATTAATGACTCTCTAGGGTAGGATCATTAATATTGCATCCGTCGTTGGTCTCGTCGGTAATGTTGGACAAGCCAATTATAGTGCAGCAAAAGCAGGGGTAATTGGACTAACAAAGTCAGTTGCCAAGGAATATTCAAGCAGAAACATTACTGTGAGTATTATCTTATTTAGGTGTATGCATATGGTTAAACGTCTGTCTTGTTGAAATTAATGAATGCTTGTATTAACAGGTAAATGCAATTGCTCCTGGATTCATTGCATCTGATATGACTGCTGAGCTTGGGCCAGACTTTGAGAAGAAGATATTGGAAGCCATCCCATTAGGTAACTTATTTCTCTCTCACCATAATTAATTTAGGGAAAATTGTTTTTTAGTCCTGAAAATTATTCCTATTTTGGTTTCAGTCCAGTTGACTTTCACAAATTAAAAAATTAGTCCTGTAATTTCCTTATTTTCACTTTTTGGTCTGGTAACCGACTTTAGGAGGTGAAACATTTGGTTGATGCTGACGAGGCAGAGTTTGATTAGTCCACGTGGCAAAGTCTGATTGGTCAACCGAATGCTTCACCTCTTACAACCGGTCACCGAACCAAAATGTCAAAAAATGGAAAGTTAACATGACTATTTTCAATTAGTGAAAGTCAATAGGACTAAAATCGAAATAGGAGTAACTTGCAGGGAAAAAAAACATTTTCCCTTAATTTTATCCATCATAAGTGAAGTTGCAACTGCTTCAAACCATTGTCTTCTCAACCCTCTCTAACTGTTAGTGTCTGCGTTTCCACCCAACATTTTGATGAAAATTAATTTTCTTCCATTGCTTATTACGTGGCCTCATCGAATATGTTTTCTAAGGAAGTCACTATTACTTTTTTTCTCAACATTGCTTATATATCCATGGCGACGTGATTTGCTGAAAGCTGTCAGATTGATTTAGATACAATTATCAAATACTGAGTTTTGATCTGCAGAATCGAATTAATCTGTGTACATACTGATTAGAGGACCCGCCCATTTGATTATTACTAATAACTGCTCTGGTATACTAAATTCAGGAAGGTATGGCCAACCAGAGGAAGTTGCTGGGCTGGTAGAGTTCTTGGCAATTAATCCTGCTGCTGGTTATATCACTGGACAGGTTTGTAACTCGTCATCTATTTTATTGCGTTAGTTGAACACCTTCACTTAACCACAAGAACTGGAGTAACACTTCGTTGCAATTTAAACCCATTTTTTACTAAAAATTCAACCAAACAATTTTTTTTATATTTTTTCGCAAATCATATAAAGAACCGGTCGAAGATACTAGTTCATATAATGAAAAGTATTAGTTGTATGTTAAAAAATATACTAATACTGTTCAACCTGCAAACTTATTTTTTCTTCATATGAACTGATACTTCTCATTATATATTTTGGTTTTTCTTTTGTGAATATGTTAAACTTTGATCAAAATTGCATGGTGCAACTGGTGCTTAGAAGTTTTTGCCCAGGAACTATATGGTCTTCTTGACATCGCATTTAGTCAACAATTAGCTCAATTCTTTCCAATTTCAGGTATTAACTATCGATGGAGGTATGGTCATGTAAGGGCTTCTGAGATTATCCATCATATATACTGACTACCGCTCCGAAATGAATGAATGAAACTCCATTTTCTTTCGTATTTTGAGACAGCTAGTTGATTTAAGCGGTCGATTTTGTACCCCAGTTTGGTTTACGAACAGTATTAAAAAGATGAAGTGAAGTATGAATCGATACAAGGAAGATCAGTTTTCGTGTTTTTGCTCTTTGCTTAATGACTGTTTCTCTCCCAGCAGTAATATAATTGATGATTTCTGTTTTCGTATTACGAAAAAAGATGAGCTTTAGTTTATATTGACTTGTGTTTAAGGATTCCACTTGTTATACAACGATCAATGATTCCTGTATTATTATCATCTTGAGGTTGTCGAGGGAGTCTTTGGACTTAATTTTTTTTACTATCTAGCTATAAGGATTGTCAAAGGGGGCTTTTGTTTAAATTCTTCAATGAGAATCATTGAAGATAAATAATTATAGGAGAGGAGGTGGTAATTAATTACTCCCTCTGTCCACCAAAAGTGTGCTCACTTTTTTTATATATGCTTTTAAAAAAATCATATTTTAATTATAAAGAATATATTTAATATAATGAGTAAAAAATATATTTGGTAGATACTCAATCTTGTTAGTAAAGTATAAAAAATATTCAAAAGTTAACTATTTAAATAGAATAAGCACGATTTTTGTGGACCCAAAAAAAGAAATGAGCACACTTTTGGTGGACGGAGGGAGTATGATTTAACTTATTTTGTGTCTCGTTACTTCGCATTGAAGAATTTTGAACCACGATTATTTAATTAAAACAAGATCTGAATCCATCGTTTTTGGTCACCAAAATAAGTAACCATTCTAAAAGGGCAACCTTAATTTATTTATATTTTCCGGTTGCTTAGATATTTTCTGGTTGCTTAGAGAATATGAGTTTAAGAAACACAAGGCACTTGTTGCTTTCAACTTGAGAAGGCTGTGTTATATCAGAATATTCCATCAGCACAAAGTATTCTTTTTATTTTCTTCTTATAATTATGTGTATTGTGATCCACCTAATATTTTCAAAATACACCCATTCTCCTATATAAACACACACTTTGAACACTGGATTTTGCATTTTAAACCCCCCAATGGAGATCCCAAAAGTGTATGATTCAGCTCTCCCTATATTCACACTCTGGTTCATCTCCATATACATGTTAGGACACTTGACCATGTTCAAGAATTGGGACAAGAAATACAAATCTGAAGCTGCAAGTTGTCTCATGGCACCCCTGCACTTATCCTATCCATATTCTCAATCTACCAATCTGATTTCACTTCTCCAAACACCCCCTTCCAAGACACAGTTCTTGAATACAGCATTGCCTATTTCTTGATGGACCTCTTGCACTACATACCAAGTGACATGCTTCTCATTGCACACCACTTGGCCACACTTTATGTTCTTACAACATGTCGATATCTGTTTGGACACGGGGCAGTCGCCATCCTCGGTACTCTAATCATTGCTGAAGCTACGACCACGTGCCAGAACACGTGGAGCCTTGCAAGGCTGACTCCGCTAAGGCTGCTGCTTTGTTTGAGTTCATTTCACCACTATTTTATGGCTATTACAGTGTGGTAAGGGGGATTCTTGGACCATTGTTTGTGTACAAGGTAGGATTGTGTTTTGCAAATGTGGATGATGGTGTGATTCCAAGGTGGGGTTGGATTTCTTGGATGGTTGTCATTGGTGTGGGGATTGGGCTTAGCATGTTTTGGGTTCTTCATTTGTGGATTGATTTGTATAAATACAGATTCAAGGGCCCAAAGAAATTGTAGTAAATGTTTAATACTCACCTCATCCCATTCCATTATTAATTGATCATTTACTATTTACACAATGTATATACATAAATCATCATCATCATCTATTGTATTTATTCTGTAAATTAACTTATTTACATGGGTACGTAAAATAACATTTGATTTACATGGACTCGAATTGAATGTGTCATTCTACACATCAAATTTTATTCACACTAAATAAACAAACGAGACTTCATTTAAAATAGAATAAATCCCATTACATGAAAATAAATGTTTTTTATGTTGAAATGAACAACACTAATTTATTGGTAGAACTTGTACGTCTTGGCTGATAGAATGATGTTCCTTAGGCCTCCAATTGGTGCTAATGTCATCAATATAACCCCAAACACAATGCAGAGCTGCAAGTTAATTGAACAAAAAATATATATTATTATTAATTATTGCAATCCCGACAACTTATTTGATATTTTATATATAACGATATATATAATGGATAAAACTTACCCAATTAATAAACCATGAGAAGCCGAACTTTTTGGGTTTCTTCACAATGAGCCACATGATGCAAGGAAGCTAGAAAAAATTTAAATAATTAATAAAAGATGAAGAGAAAAATATGTCCAATTCGATAATTAAGTGGCCTTACAAAATATGTGGTTGGGGCCAAGGCAAATCCACCAAAGAAGCCAACAAGGCCACCAAAAAATGGGAATGTCATTGCAGTGAACATGGTAAATCCTGTCAGTTTCATAAGAAAGAAACTCATCATCTGATATCATATGATAAAAACATAGATCCAAAACCAAGTGTCCTTACCAACAAATAGTGTTCGCGTAGTAAAACGAAGACCGAAGGAAGGCTTCAACTTAACTTGCTTCACCAAATACGTCTCTATCATGTCAAACACGGGCATTGCATATATCTACATTATACATAAGCTAATCAATATCACTGTAGAAATAATTATGTCAATTTTCTTCTTGTAGTACGTGTTAATTACCTGATAGCTTCCAATGACATGTATCAAGACAAACATATTTGCGGCCGCAATGATCCACCTGGGCTTCTCAAGGGACAACATAATGTTGTCCTCTACAGAGTTGCCAAACGTATAGTATCCCACGAATGCCACCGGAAAGTAACACATGGCCACCACGATGTAGGCGAAGATAACTCCCCGCCACATAGGTACCTTCGACGGTTTCTCAGGCGTGGAAGGCAGAGTGGCTTGAATTTCCAACACAACATTATGCCCTGCATAAGCAAATGCTATGTCTCCCATTGCATTGAAGAAGTTGAACACATTCTCCTCTGTGTTCTTGCCTCTCAAGCTATAGTCAACAACACGTCCATCTTTCCCATTAGCAAGTGGAACCGTCCATGCTATTGTTGAGTAACTACACAAGACAAAATCAAAATACATAAATTAATAGTAACAAATTAACTGTAATTTTTTTATGGAGCTCAAATCAGCATAAACTACTTGTACACTGCTACATAGTACAAGTAGTACTATATATGCTGATTTGAGATCCATACATTACTCAATATACAGGGCTAATTGCAAAACCATTTGATTTGAAAAGTTCTATCAAGTACTTTTATCGACATAACTCAGATGTCGTTAGGGTTTATTTCAAAACTAGTCTCACATGAAATATTTGTGAGACTAGTTTTGAAATTAACCATTTTAGCATGCATAAATCACTTGTCCCACTCGTTAAAAGTTTTTAATGACAGAAAATTGATCAGAACTTTTCATTAAAAGTTAATTTCCATCATTAAAAAGCTTTTAGCTGGAAAACGACAAAATTTATGTCATCAAAGGTCAATTTTTTTTATAATGTACACATGTCTTTTAGCTGAAAAACCTATGATGACAGGATTTCGCATGAAATGAAAGCGTACGTACGTTAAGGACATGACGGCGGCAGAGAGGGAGATGATGGAGATGGAGTTGAAGTTGGGGAGATGGGAGAGAACAAAGTGGACAGAAGAGAAGATCATAATAAAGTAGGTGAGCCTTATGTTGTTGCAATCAGGGCAGACAGATTGGTGGAACTTCTGCAGTGATTTTCCTCCGGTAACCATGTAAACAATGCAAGTGCTGACCTCGACAACAATCTGCTGCGGTACAACAATGTACAAACCAAGCTTTTCACCAAAGGCATATTGCCCCAACTCATGGTACCTATCAAACCTTTTTCCAGGAACCATTTCGTGCATTTCCACCATTTGCCATAGCGTGTAGAATGTTATTATCCATGATAAAATCATGATTGTCACGCCAGGTCCCCTGAATTAATTAATCATCATTTCACAATTAATTAAATCTATGTTCCATAGCTAGTTAAGATTAAGACTAGAATAACCACATCTCACCTCTTATTGATCGTTGATTGATAGTTAAAGATTAAGGATAGATTATACTTTTAAATCTGTAAAGTTTAGATATTATCATAATCTCACCTAATTAGTCCTGTCTATCAAACAAGATTCTAACTAGTTAAGAAATTTATAGATATATAGCTACGTTTTTCTTTTTTTAGATGTTCCAAATTATACTTACACTAGTGTAAGAACCACATTTACACAGGGTTGTAAAATATAGTATATGTATATAACAAAATTTAATATCATTTTTTAAAATATATATGTATGTAAAAAAAAAAAAACAAATTAACAGAATTTAAAGAATTTTAATATATAGGGAAGATTTCCTCATTTACGTATTATTGATAATTTTACTCCGACTTAAACTTACTCTATAATTACTTAAGCTATCAAGGGTAAAATAGACATAATACCTAAATTTGACCGTATTTATTGTTTTTCTTAATTTGTGTTTAAATGTAGCCATAAAATCACAATCAATCAAAATAATCAAGTCTCCATGAAATATGCATGCTTAATTAAGACCATTAGGGTAACACCACAAATGACACTTAATACTTCAAATCATGTAACGTAGCAAATAAATCAATTAAATAAATGGTTTACAATATTCATTAATTATTTAATTAAATCATCAACACCTATACCGATTTGGGAAAACTAGTAATATATGTATGCATAGGGTCGGAAAGCAGAATTAATCCCCATTTAAACAATATATTTCAAATGTTCGATCAGCACAAATCAACCATATAATATTTTAGCTAAGATAAATGGTAGTAATTTAACGTGCACAAGATCCAAATCGATCGACAATATATATATATATATAATGGTACGTACCATCCCATGCTAGACATGGCGTAGGGAAGGCTGAGGACACCGGCACCAACCATGGCGGTAACATTGTGGAATGTAGAGTACCACCATTTGGCTTCACGGTTGGAAGTGATCGGAAGCCAGTCGTCGATCGCCTTCTCCTCCGCCGTCTTCTCATGACGAGGTGGGGATACCGTAGCCATTTTATCCTCACTTTCTCACACACAAGAAGAAATGAAGGACAAAATGGCCTTACACAATATTATTTCGTTATTCAACTCAACAC
Source organism: Galeopsis tetrahit (assembly GCA_963675135.1). NCBI lineage: Eukaryota > Viridiplantae > Streptophyta > Magnoliopsida > Lamiales > Lamiaceae > Galeopsis > Galeopsis tetrahit. The sequence continues at coordinate 36,643,766 of OY776127.1, forward strand.
TATATATAATGGTGAATAAGTTTAACCGTCTCCTCGGTTTTTACTCTGACTCATTGATTCCCAAGATATTAGGAATTTATTTCATTACTCAAATATGACTCATTTTGACCCTTAATTATCCATTTACCTAAATAATCGGCCCATACAAAATTATATTCCCCCTTTTTAAGTAACTTCTTTATATATTCAAACACAATTCTAACTTCACCAAATTTCTTCCTAATTTACTCTTATAAGTTATTAAAAATAAACTAGATATTATAGAATTTCCAAACAAATTAACTACTGCTTGGACTTGGGAGTCGCGCGATTATTTAATAGTAAAGATTTGAACACCATATTACTTTAATTATTTAATAGTAAATTAAAGATTTGGATAACCAACAAATTATTATTATTTATTTTTTTTTTTTGGAAACTATAACCAACAAATTAATTACTATGAAAACATATTGGTATTATCAAATCAAGAAATATAGTTTTAACCAAATTTTGAACATTACATTCATTTCCTCGTATTTTATCCAAAATGTTTTATTTATATGTCGTTTTGCTAATACTTTGAACAATGCCTCTAACTCGAATAAATACGTATCTTTTCATATAACAAGAAATGGTATGACACATTAATTGGGGTCAATAAGACTCTTTTGATACCCTAATTATATAGAGTATTCATTTAATTTTTTAAATTTTCACTCATTTTGAACCCATATATTCTCATACATCTCATCAAATCACATTTACACCTTATTAAATCACTCAGTACTCCTTATTTATTTGACTCCACACTCCACTAAATTTACTTTTCTTAAAAAATGAATCTATCAAGGTATGCAGATCATCACGGAGTGGACAAAGTATATATATTAACGCAAAAACTTATATGCAATATTGCATACATGCAATATGACTAATTAAGGTAAATTAGGTCAAAATTCGTGGGTCAACGCGGGTCAACACGGGTCAAAGAGGGTCAATCTTAATTAAAATATTTATTTTTACTCTAATATATTATTATTTTACTACGTGACCAAAATTATGTTACTACAAGAACTAAATTTTGTCACTACAAGGTCAAAAGTGTATTACTACAAGTCCAAAAATATTTTGAACACTTATTTTTTTGTGGCAAAATTACTAAAATAATTTTGACTTATTCGGCTACTACATGACTAAAACAATGTTACTACAAGACCAAAATTTTATCACTACAAGGTCAAAAGTGTATTACTACATGTTCAAAAATATTCTGGAGACTTTATTTTTTGGTGAATTTTTCAGAATGTTTTGACATGTAGTATTAAATTTTTGGCCTTGTAGTAACAATATTTTGGTCATGTAGTAAACCACCTGTTTGCAACCCGCGAATTTTCTGGGCAACCCGGATCCAGGCTTATGACCCGCGAATTTTTTTAAATTGACTTAATTTGACTTTTGGACTTAGGGTTTTGACTTGCCTAATTGAAATGGAAGGCATGTATGCAATATTTCACATAAGACTAACCCATATATTAATATAGGTTAAATATTTATATTTGTATTTACAATAAGTTAATATATAAGTATATAAAATTAATGTCTAATATTAACATGTAAGTGTGTCTACAATATGATAAAATTATTAAATCATTATAAAATGTTAAATAGTGATAAAGTAATTCAATCACGATTTAAATTAAATTACTGTGATATTTAAATAATGCAATAATCTAATATCAACAATAGTTTAATAGAAAATAAAATCATGTGAAACTTAAATATTAAATTATTATAAAATAACACATACCTAAAAACATCGTGAATCTGCATTTTTTGTGATATTCAATTACGATTGTTGTCATGACATAATAAAATTTTCAAACCATGATGGTTTGTTATTCTAGATATGCATATAATTGATTGTGACTAAATACAGGCTTCTAAAGAAGAAAAAACTCCTACATGAGAAACGATTGCACCTAACTTTTATTATAATAGACTTAATATATGACATAATCAACGAAAATTGTCTACGTTGAAACTTGAAAGGCAGTCTAAACCCCGTTTGATACAAAAATAAATTTATGCGGAAAAAGCATGTATAAGAGGCCCGCAGAATACTTTAATACAGGATGGGGCATATAAGAGGTGTATAAAGTCAAATTCTTGTGTGATAGAAGGTACAAAAAGTTATACTAAAATCCCTAAATTATGTTACACTCTTGTGTGATAGCATGTATTAATAGGTGTATAAACTTATTTTTTATTTGATAGAGTTCATATCCCACCATATAAAAATGATGAAAATGCTGAAAAAATATTTCTACCCTCATTTTTCAACATTCAATACATTGTTTTCTAGCATATATTATTTATTAAGCCTTATATATATATATATATATATATATATATATATATATATATAATCAACACAATCGTCCACGTCTACATTTCCATTTCAACCCAAAGGTCACCAACACAAACGAGACGCATGTATCTTCTCCAAAATGAAACATATTTCTTCTGTCACTCTTGTTTTCTCTCATTAAAGCACATCTAATTGTGTTCCTTTTTTTGCAGATTTCTAACCGTGTTCTTCATTTCTAACGGTCTAGGTATGTTTATCTTCTTCTTTACGGCATTAACTCAACAGTCATGTAATAAAATCAATGTTTTAGCTATTGAGTATAACAATGGTTTCCACTCATCAGTTGTATTATCGTGTTAGTAGAGCAAGTTTGATTTTTTCTCCGTTCGAGTGTTGACTAGGGTTTAATTAAATATTTATTTGTCATGCTTCATTTTGAACAATGTCGTTCTAAAATCAAAACAGGGGTTTAATTTGAGTGAATTTTTGTTAGGGTTTAGTGTTTTTTATTGTTTGTTTTGATTCGGCTATAGATGGAGGGTGGTGGTTCCAGCTTTGAGGCGGGACCACAAAAGGGAAAAAAAGGTACAAGACCCATGCGAAGAAAACTACAACTAAACAGAGTAAGCGGACGCGAAAAAATTGGACTAAGCTCGAAGAGTCCACTCTTTTGCAGAAGTTAAAGGAGTTGGTATTGGATGGAGGGAAGTCTGGTAATGGGTTTAGGTCAGGTTATAAGCTAAAGCTTGAAGAAATTATCATGAATGCACTCCCGGCACCGACATTCGTGTCAACCCTCACGATCATAATGTGGAAGAGGAATTACAGTTCCATCAAGACCATGCTCAGTGATAACTTCGAAATTGGTTTCAACAACACCACCCATCTCATTGACTGTGACAATGAGATGTGGGAGAGAATTGTCAAGGTATGCTATCAAATGATGTGTATTTTGTAAATATTTTATTGTCGATTATAATACCAAATTGTAGTTAATGCTTTGTGTTTTCAGAAGGATACATCCGCGTCAAAAATACGTTATAAGCATTGGCCAATGTATGATGATTGGATTGAGGTCTTCGGAAATGATCGGGCGATTGGGTCAGGTGCTGAGGACGTGTATGAAGTATTCGATTCTCTTGTTAATGACTTGACGGACCCAGACGAGGATATGAACCCTTAGTCTCAGCCAACCGACGATCGAACTACCAATGGTGGGGTGTTCACCAACGCCAAACGAGTAGATGTCCATTGTGAGATGGATAAAGATTCTGAAACACATGCACCCATACCCACGGTGTTGGGAAATTAATCCCAATACCCAATAATAGTCCCCCAACAATATGGTCCCCAACTCTTGTGGTCCCCAACTCCTTTGTGGGAAATTATTATGAGACCACATTCCCCATCTCCTTTGTGGGGAATTATTGGCACTTGTGGGTTATGGACCATCACGCTAGGAATCCTTTGAGACTCTCGGGAATCTTTTGAGATGCCCTAGGGATCTTTTGAGACCCTCGGGAATCATTTGAGACTCCTTTAAACACTACTACACATTTTCACTTGGAGAGCTTTGAAAAAGGGTCTTGGAGAGCTTTTAAAACCGCTCTCCAAGTGACAGCTCTCCAAGCTAAGAGAGCGGTTAAAAACCGCTCTCTAAGTAAAAGGACTTAGAAAGCGGTTTCCAACCGCTCTGTAGGTGTACATCTTAGACAGCGGTTATGAACCGCTCTCTAAGTAAAAGACCTTGGAGAGCGGTTCAAAACCGCTCTCTATGTTATTTTTTTTTTTATTAATTTCACTTGGAGAGCGGTTCAGAACCGCTCTCTAAGTAATATATTTTTTTTTCTTTTTTTTTTATATTATTTTTTTAATAATTATTTTATATTTTAAAAATCCTATTTATATTATTTTTTTAATAATTATTTTATATTTTAAAAATCCAATTTATACAAAATCAAAACTTAATTATACCACTACAATATATATATACGTCAAATACGAAAAAAATCAAATAAATATACACAAACATATATACAATCATCACAAATATATAAGTTAATATATTACATTCTACCAAAAGTTATACTAATTTAATTATACGTTTACATATCGATTGTAAAGGTACCCTGTCCAATCTTTTTTCCATTTATCCATTCTTTTGTCGTTGTAAGTCTTGAGCGGACGGTTATAGATAAACTGCAAACAACGATCAATCAATATAGTTAGATATATAGTATATGATTTTTTATTCAATAAAAAATAATTTAAATAAATCGATAAATTGACTTACCCCGTTAGGAATCGTCGTTTGATAAGTCGTGATTATATTCTCAATATAACAACATACAAAATGTCCACAATGATAACTATCACGTTGGCTGGGGAGAAATGAGAAGTTACAAATTGTGGTTGCTCATAGTTTAAAAAGTTGTCTACATCAAATAAATGTCAGCTTCATTCCCTCATACTAATAATAGGTTTCAAAAGTTTTATTAGAATTGTGTGGGAGAATGTAGTTCTTTGCAAATCAACCCTTTTGACATATTTGTCACATCAAGAAAAAACGAGAATGCAAAGGGGTGAATGAGTACCGGATAAATAACATATTTGATGCTAGGAGTAATCTTCATTTCCTTCTCAAGTTCAAAAATGTGAAGCTTCCACTACAAAAATATCAGCATCATCAGTAAGGATTATATCCTCAATACAAAACAATTTACACGAGCAGTTTAGGGAATGACTTAAAGGGAAGGAGCATGCGTTGAAAAAGATGAAATAAAATCTCATTCTCTTAAGTTAAATCAAACCAACTTACAGGGACTGAACGGGGCAGAACAATGATTTCACCATTTGAGTCTACATTTATTCTTGTTAAGAGACTATTCATGACACCTGACTACATTCTAATAAAAGTATAATAACAAATTAATTAATATGGGTGAATTACGCAGAATGACTACATTCTATAATTAATTAATTGTCTTAGCTTCTCATGCTTGTCTTCTTTAAAATATTGAACCACATATTTGAGAACTCTACTAAACTAAAACGTACAAACTCTTTCATTAATACTCCTATTTTATTCACTTTAATTTCAACATCTTAATTACATTTCAAAGTGTGTACTAATTAAATAGTTTTTGCCAAAAGCAACATCTCAATTACATTTCAGAGTGTGTACTAATTAAACAGCTTTAGCCTAAAGCACATCGTACATCAAGTTCACTATGCCTTATGTAAAATGTTTTCTTAACTTCTTTGCCCCTTATGGATTTCACTACTCCCCTGTGAGACCCACACAGAAAAGTCACCACCGCAAATACAGAGAAAACAATGAACATGGAAAAATAGAGGCCTTCCCATTATCAGGAAAATCAGAGATTATTCTTTGCATTGAACTTTTCATTCTTTTATTTGAAGTACTACAGAATTGTGAACAATAAAGGTAGAAGTTAAAAGGCAGCATACTAAATACTAGACATAGCCAATTTATGTGTTTATGTTCACTATAAGTAATTTGTCTCCCAAGCAGAGTAGAGTACTGGACTACAGAATCTTTTTATTCTCTCCCAACTCCAATAAAGTAATTTTTCAATGGTTGTATATAAAGATATTATTGCTCAATCTGTATCCTAATGCACATAATTTCTGATGGGAAATAAATCTCATCATTACAAGACAAGTTAAATTTGTAACTATTTATATCATGAAGCAAACAGTGTCAATATAGTACATTATACACATAAATGGGAAATAAATCCCATCATTACAAGACAAGTTCAATTTGTAACTATTTATATCATGAAACTAATAGTGTCAATATAGTACATAATACACATAAATGGAATTGGTCCCTCAGTTCCAATAATGAAACGATGGAAAAACGATAAACAATTCAAAAAAAAAAAAATCCAAATTCAGATTCAGATTTTCAATGCAATCGTCAATTAGTAAAGTTTCTAGTTGCATGTCTTTCATACTCACTGATATCAGATACACCCATACAATGCACACTGTGCCAGGTTTGCTTCATAAGAAAAGGAACATACCCCAAATATCAAAATAAGAAAAACAGATGTCGATAGACTTCTTATAGGCATACATGAGGCAATTTTATGAAACAATATGGCAAAGAGAAATGACTAAGCATTGCTACATTAATACTCTGCTGAATAGATTTAGAAATGTATGCTTGTAGAGCTATCAAAAATAATTCTCACACTTTTAAATCAACAATTGAATAACAAAAATAATTTCACAACAATTTTTGTCTGCACTATCTTATGAACAATCTCACATCCAAGCTATCAAAAATGCTCAAACATCTTGAATATCAAAAACAGAAACAAAAATGCTCAAAGCATCTAAAATATCAAGAACAGAAACATTAAATTTGCAAAATAACGATGCCTAAAGAAATCAAAATCCTTCATATAATGCTTCATGTATATATATACAGTAGATACGTCCAGTTTATTTTTCTTCTATTTCTTCAAAACAGTAGTTCTATACACATATATATACATATACAAGCTTAGAGTACGTACGTACCTACAGTTGTGGGAGTGGGAGTGGGACGTCGACGGCGACGGCAACGGCGATGTCTGGAGAGGAAGTCGACGGCGACGGCTGTAGAGGAGGTCGACGGCGATGGCTGGAGAGGAGGTCGACGGCGCGAGGAGGGAGGCGACGGCGGCGGCGCGACGAGAGAGAGGGAGGTAGGCGACGGCGACGGCGCGACGAGAGAGAGGGAGGTAGGCGACGGCGCGAGGAAGGAGGCGACGGCGGATTTGAATTCTAGGTTAACGCGTTTGTGGGATTTTGGGGGGGGAGAACACCAAACTTCAATTAATTTGCGTGGTGAATTAATATTAAGTGGGGGATTGAATTAATTAATATTTGACCAGATCGAGAAACTCTCTTGTAGAGCGGTTAAGAACCGCTTTCCAAGTATTCTCTTGGAGAGCGGTTCAAAACCGCTGTCTAATTGTGGCTTGCAATGCGGTTCTCAACCGCTGTCCAAGTGAAACACTTGGACAGCGGTTGAGAACCGCTGTCTATCTTAATTTTTTTTTTTTTTATAAAACCGCTCTCCAAGTGCTATCTTGGAGAGCTTTTCGAAAAAACAGCTCTCCAAGTGGAGCTCTCCAAGTGGAGCTCTCCAAGCTTAAATGTGTAGTAGTGAAAATTACCCGGATCTATTTGGGACGTAATTTAAATATGAATTATCATAAATCTAATTTCATAATTTAAACAAATTAAATCAACTAATTTATGTAATGAATGTACGGTAAAATAATTAAATCCCTAAACATGCGGAACTAAGGGATTACGTGTTTACCTTTAAATCGGAGAGATACCGTTGAGAAGAGTAACAACTTCAACCCAATTGCCTTCTCAAGTATTCCCTAAGTCCTAGTCCGTTGACCCGGTGGGAGATCTCACGAACTATTAACTCTCAAGGAAGAATTAATTTTCTCTTGTTGCACACACTGTAATTTCGAAAATTACAGATCTTTTTTTTTTTTTTTCTTCTTAGTCTCAAGAGTACCAATTTTTTTTCTTCTCCTTTTATAAGAGAGAATCTATGTTTCTTCTCTTACAAGAAAGAAAAATTGACCGGTCAATTTATCTTGGAATAATATAGAAATAATCTCTTATTTCCATATATCTTTTTCCATAAATATCTCTCTCTAATTTCTTGCAACAAAATTAATCCTTATATTTTAATTACCTTAATTAATAGACTTTTATTGGGCTACTTGAGGGGCCTTTAGGAGAATTAGGATTGGACCTCCCAATGGGCCCAAAAATCAATATTGAGCCACAACATTTTTCCAGCCCATTAATATTAATTCATACCAAGGAGACATAATCAACTTGACACTCCAAGACACGATTCTCTGTATTAATTTTGGCAATCTGTCCTGTAATTAATAATATTGCCCAAAATACAAAGTATTGAATCAAATTGATTCTTTACCCATAATAAATCAAAGCAATACTTCTTAACTACAGACAATCCCATTTAAGTGACAGAGATTAAGAAATCAACAACCACTGAGGTCTAATTCTTCATTCCTTAAGTCAGTTTAGAAGAATTACCTCTCTGTAGGTCCTATTCAGCACATCATAATGCACTAGTGTAATCTCTTGGTCAAGATAAACCAATCCGAGCCTTACACCTCAACTTCTACCAATGGATTGTTCAATTCCATCTAAGTTGTGAATCAATTGTACTTATATACAAGGAACTGACAATGTGATCTTCTGTGATCTTCTACACACCACATTGTCTACAATGTAAAGTACATCTGAACGTTTATGCAATAAATAATTAACATTCATTATATTTAAAGCAACCAGTGATAAAAATATTATTCTCATTTATAAGTGCAAGAATCAGTTTGTATACATAAGTAGCACTAAAAGCATACTTGCCAGTATAACCCTAACAATCTCCCACTTATACTCAAAGTCTGCTTTTAAGTATACTACAGCACGTCCATGTTCTACATGTCCTATTAAATTCTCCCACTTATACTCAAAGCAGCTTGGCAACGCACTTGACCCCCATTCCTTCCACATGTCTCTCGAATGTACTCTGAGGCAGACCCTTTGTGAAAGGATCAGCTAGGTTGTCTTCCGATGCGATCTTTGCCACCACTATGTCTCCTCTCTTAACGATTTCTCGTATAAGATGGTATTTCCTTTCAATGTGTTTGCTTGCCTTGTGGGCTCTTGGTTCCCTTGAATTTGCAACTGCTCCAGCATTATCGCAATAAATAGTGATACTGCTGGGCAAATTCAGAATCACATCCAAGTCCACTAAGAAGTTCTTAAGCCAAAACGCTTCTTTCGCTGCTTCACAAGTAGCTACATATTCGTCTTCCATGGTAGAATCAGCGATGCATTTCTGCTTCACACTTCTCCATGTCATGGCTCCACCCCCAAACAAAACACACTACCCGAGGTAGATTTTCTAGAATCCATGTCTGATTGGAAATCTGAGTCCGTATAACCTACAGGGAACAGACTGTCTGACTGATAAACTAACATTTTATCTCGAGTTCTTTTTAGATACTTGAGAATGTTTTTAACTGCAGTCCAATGTTCTTTCCCTGGGTTACTTTGATATCTTGCTACCATGCCTACAGCAAAACAAATATCCGGTCTCGTGCACAACATTGCATACATGAGGCTTCCAATTGTCGACGCATATGGAATGTTTCTCATCTCATCCATCTCCTTTTGTGTCTTAGGACACATCTCTTTAGATAGATGAATTCCATGTCTGAAAGGAACAAATCCTTTCTTGGAATTTTGCATGCTGAATCGTTTCAAAATAGTGTCTATGTATGAGGTTTGGGATAAGCATATCATCCTTTTCTGGCGATCTCGAGTAATCTTAATCCCAAGGATGTGACCAGCTTCTCCTAAATCCTTCATATCAAACTGTTTTGACAACCATACCCTCACGTCTATCAACACCTTTTTATTGTTTCCAATAAGCAGAATGTCGTCTACGTATAATACTAAGAATACCAAGGCAGTTCCGATACACTTCTTATAGACACAACTCTCAAACTCATTTTGATCAAATCCATAGGATTGTATCACCTGATCAAAATATTGATTCCAAGCTCGCGATGCTTGCTTAAGTCCATATATTGACCTTTTAAGCTTGCATACAAGATTCTCTTGGCCTTTTTCAATGAAGCCTTCGGGTTGGCGCATGTAGATTTCTTGTTCAAGACTTCCATTTAGGAAAGTTGTCCTGACATCCATTTGCCAGATCTCAAAGTCTAGGTGAGCTGCAATCGACAAGAGAATACGGATAGACTTAAGCATAGCTACAGGCGAAAAGGTCTCCTCATAATCGATTCCCTCTTTTTGAGTATATCCTTTTGCCACTAGTCTAGCTTTGAAGGTTTCAACCTTCCCATCTGATCCTCTTTTTCTCTTGTAGACCCACTTGCATCCAATAGGCTTTATGCCTTTGGGTAGTTCCACAAGCTCCCACACTTTGTTATGATCCATAGACCCCATTTCTGCTTCCATTGCAGTTTGCCAAGAATCTGCATCCTTATCTTGGATTGCCTCATCGTACGTCCAGGGGTCAGATTCATCCTCTCCGGGGACCAAGTCCGAAGACTCTCCCACGAACATGAATCGCTCAGGTTGTCTCACAACCCTCCTACTACGACGAGGTTCCGGTTGTGTTTGTGTATCGCTTGGTACATCTACTTGTACACTTGGTATAGGAGTTGGCCCTCTTAATTCTTTTAAGGTAATCTCACTCTTGGGCTTTCTATTACTCATATAGTTTTCTTCCAAGAATCTAGAATGTGTGCTTATCACAATTCGCTGATCCTTTGGACTATAGAATAAACCCCCTTTCGTTCCTCTAGGATATCCTACAAACAGCCTTAATTCTGAACGAGGGTCTAACTTTCCAGCTTCCTTGTCCAACACGTATGCAGGACACCCCCAAATTCTTATGTGTTTTAGACTAGGCTTTCGCCCGGTCCACAATTCAGTAGGGGTTTTAGGAACTGATTTGGAAGGTACCAAATTCAGAATGTAAGTCGCTGTTTCCAAGGCATAACCCCAAAACGACTTAGGTAAATCTGAATAACTCATCATAGATCTGACCATCTCTAAAAGAGTTCGATTTCTTCGCTCTGCAACCCCATTTTGTTGGGGGGTTCCGGGTGCAGTTATTTGGGATACGATCCCTTCACCTGATAAGTAGCCCAAAAATTCATTGCTGAGGTATTCGCCTCCACGATCTGATCGTAGAAACTTGATACTCTTTTCCCTATGCTTTTCTGCTTCAGCCTTAAACTCTTTGAATTTATCAAAGGTCTCAGACTTATGCCGCATTAGATAGATGTATCCATATCTTGAGTAATCATCGATAAAAGTAACGAAATACTCAAAACCACCTTTTGCTTGAATTGACATTGGTCCACATACATCAGTATGAACGAGTTCCAACACTTCACTAGCTCTATTCCCCTTTGCCCCAAAAGCTCTTTTGGTCATTTTACCCTCTAAACATGATTCGCAGGTTGGAAACGGCTCAACCTGGAGTGATTCCAACTAGCCGTCATTCACCAACCTTTGAATCCTTCTTAGATTAATATGACCAAGTCTAAGATGCCACAGAAGTGTTTCGTTCATGTCTGAATAATGCTTTCTTTTCTTAGAAATAGTCGATGTGTTATACGATTCATTTTGTGTGGAATGTGCACAATTAATAGTATAAAGATTATTCACCAATGCTCCCGAACAGATAATCTCGTCATTACGACAAATAACGACATTTTTATTAAAAGAAACTGAATATCCATCCAAAAATAGTTTAGAAACTGAAATCAAATTCTTTCTAAAACTCGGAACATAAAGAACGTCTTTTAAAACTAAAATTCTATCACTAAAAGATAGTTGCACATCTCCCACTGCAACAGCCGCCACTTTCGTAGCATTGCCCATGGTGATGATGATCTCACTCCCACTAAGTTGTCGGGTTAGCTTGAACCCCTGAAAATTGAAACAAACATGATCAGTGGCTCCCGTATCCACCACCCACGAATGGGAAGAATACACCGCTAAACAAGTTTCAATTACTAGTGCGTGAGAATTACCTTGCTTACCAGCCTTCTTAGGCTTGGTACAGGCTGACTTCCAATGTCCTTTCAGACCGCAACTAAAGCACTTTCCCTTAATGGTCTTTTTCTTGACACCTCCCTCAATTGGTATCTTTTCCTTATTATTAGCTTGTTTCTGGCCATTTGCCTTCTTCTTCTTTCCACCTTTCGGTGTAGAATTAGAAGATGGACCATTTGCCAACATTGCCGTATGCTCGTTCCTTGGTCCCATTAACATCTCAGCCGAAACTAAAGCTTGCAAGAGCTGAGCCAACGTATACTCTTGATCATTCATCGTATAGTTCAGTTGGAACTGCTCAAAACTTTTCGGTAGAGAATGGAGTATGAAATCGATCTGCGTTTCCGCATCGAATTCAGCACCAAGAATCTCAAGTTTGTTAAGGAAACCCATCATTTTAAGAACGTGATCCCTCACAGGAGTTCCCTCGACCATTTTCTGTGATAACATATCTATCATGGTCATTTGTCTAGCCGTACGATTCTGATGAGCAAAAAGTTCCTTAAGGTTCATCATAATAGCTGAAGCGGATTCCATGTTCTGGTGTTGGTGTTGCAACACATCTGACATTGAAGCCAAGATGGTACACCTAGCCATTTCATCGGATCTCATCCACTCCTTATGATATTCCTTATCTTCTTGGTTCGTCTCATCCGTAGGGGCAGGGGGTTTAGGTTCATCAAAGACCCACTTATGCTGTTGTGCAGTCAAGACTATAAATAAATGTCTTTTCCAATCCACATAATTCTCTCCTTCCAATTTATTTTCTTTAAGTATACTAAACAGTGGGTTAAAAGGAGACGACATGCTGAACTGAGAATAAAATATACAATTTGTATTAATATCCTATTAACACAAAAATTATCACATAATTTGATCACATGTACTATATCAAAAACCTCAAAAAACGATATAAACATGCACCAGCCAACATCTTAAAACCAATTTAAGCAAGTCACGATGAGTGTGAACGTTTACTCAAATACATTTAAGCAGGTTACAAACAAAGCAGTTACAAACCCTTAATTCAAAATTAATAGTTGGCTTTAACCTAGCCATATAAAATTGACAGGGACTCCGATGGGAAGTTAATATATCAATTTTATACCTAAGTAATAACCATAATTAAATACAGGACTATTATTTCGTTTTGAATACGCCACTCGATGGGAGGGTCATACCGCCACTAGTAATAATCCACAATCATCCTTAAAGGAATTTATTCATGTGAACTTATCCTTTGGCCTATCCGATAGGGAGAGAGGCACTTGCCAATGCGTAGCCAAAAGACTTCACAAATAAATAAATTATGGAGGCCATTTAATCAATTTATTATCTTAAATAAATTTAATAAAAAAATATACTTAGTAATTTTTAAACTAGAGGTTTTTCACGAATTCTCATGCAAAATTAACAAATAATCATAGCATAATAACAAAACAAAAATTAAACACAAATTAGGCAAACACGTCCAATTATCATGGTTTAATTTTCTCGTTTTGAAGAAACAAGAATTCGTACTCCCACGGCCGCAACAAAAAAATCACACCACGCCCACAACCGGCCCGTGTGGCTTGGTCGTCCGGGTGCGCCTCCGATTCTTTAATCCGTCCAACGGTCTTCGTCTTTGATCCGTTACAATTTATTTACAAAAAATAAATCTAACTTCTAGACTAGTCTATTACAAATTAAATAATCTAATCTACCCCTGGATTTTCTCACGGGAAAAATAAATCTGACCGAATCAGATTAAAAACCACATTCAAACAACATAAATTAAAACATACATTAAAACCATGATAATTGGATACCTGCAAAAAAGATCAACAATTCTACCATCCAAATATCAATTTAATGTAAATAGATTTAAATTCTAATTTAAATTACAGAGCCCAAAACCTTGGCTCTAATACCATCTGTTGGGAAATTAATCCCAATACCCAATAATAGTCCCCCAACAATGTGGTCCCCAACTCTTGTGGTCCCCAACTCCTTTGTGGGAAATTATTATGGGACCACATTCCCCATCTCCTTTGTGGGGAATTATTGGCACTTGTGGGTTATGGACCATCACGCTAGGAATCCTTTGAGACTCCCAGGAATCTTTTGAGATGCCCTAGGGATCTTTTGAGACTCTCGGGAATCATTTGAGACTCCTTTAAAATTACCCGGATCTATTTGGGACGTAATTTAAATATGAATTATCATAAATTTAATTTCATAATTTAAACAAATTAAATCAACTAATTTATGTAATGAATGTACGGTAAAATAATTAAATCCCTAAACATGCGGAACTAAGGGATTACGTGTTTACCTTTAAATCGGAGAGATACCGTTGAGAAGAGTAACAACTTCAACCCAATTGCCTTCTCAAGTATTCCCTAAGTCCTAGTCCGTTGACCCGGTGGGAGATCTCACGAACTATTAACTCTCAAGGAAGAATTAATTTTCTCTTGTTGCACACACTGTAATTTCGAAAATTACAGATCTTTTTTTTTTTCTTCTTAGTCTCAAGAGTACCAATTTTTTTTCTTCTCCTTTTATAAGAGAGAATCTATGTTTCTTCTCTTACAAGAAAGAAAAATTGACCGGTCAATTTATCTTGGAATAATATAGAAATAATCTCTTATTTCCATATATCTTTTTCCATAAATATCTCTGTCTAATTTCTTGCAACAAAATTAATCCTTATCTTTTAATTACCTTAATTAATAGACTTTTATTGGGCTAGTTGAGGGGCCTTTAGGAGAATTAGGATTGGACCTCCCAATGGGCCCAAAAATCAATATTGAGCCACAACATTTTTCCAGCCCATTAATATTAATTCATTCCACTATAGAATTAATATTGCACTATCCATCCTAACCCATATTACGAAATATGGCTCCCGGTTATTATTTCCCGTGTTTAAGATTCAATGTCCATCAATTAATTTAAGCTACTGAATGCTTTAATTAATTAATATCTTTTATTCTTCGGAGTAAGGACAACTCAACATTATTATCATACCGGAAATAAATTCCACTGATCAGATTTGATATGATAAACCTTTTGAGCCCACCAAGGGGACATAATCAACTTGACACTCCAAGACACGATTCTCTGTATTAATTTTAGCAATCTGTCCTGTAATTAATAATATTGCCCAAAATACAAAGTATTGAATCAAATTGATTCTTTACCCATAATAAATCAAAGCAATACTTCTTAACTACAGACAATCCCATTTAAGTGACAGAGATTAAGAAATCAACAACCACTTAGGTCTAATTCTTCATTCCTTAAGTCAGTCTAGAAGAATTACCTCTCTGTAGGTCCTATTCAGCATATCATAATGTACTAGTGTAATCTCTTGGTCAAGATAAACCAATCCGAGCCTTACACCTCAACTTCTACCAATGGATTGTTCAATTCCATCTAAGTTGTGAATCAATTGTACTTATATACAAGGAACTGACAATGTGATCTTCTGTGATCTTCTACACACCACATTGTCTACAATGTAAAGTACATCTGAACGTTTATGCAATAAATAATTAACATTCATTATATTTAAAGCAACCAGTGATAAAAATATTATTCTCATTTATAAGTGCAAGAATCAGTTTGTATACATAAGTAGCACTAAAAGCATACTTGCCAGTATAACCCTAACACACGGCTGGTGGGCCCAATATTTTAAGGAAGCGAAGCTCTTCCATGGTCAATTATGAAGATCCTTTGATGGACATCCTGGGACAGATGGCAACCTCCTCCGATAAACGCCTAGGAGAGATTTGTGATGTGCTTAAATACGAGTCCAATCTTGGCCTTAAAAGGAATTATATTTCAACTTGTTAGGCGGCATTCCTGGTCTGACTCTTGATGAGAGGATTGACACCTCCAAACTTAACATGGGATTTCCAAACGAAGCTCGTGCTCGATTTGTCCATCGGATCATATCAGGGGATGTTTTGATATGATATGTATGTGTTGTGGTTGCGGGTGAAATTAACTTATTTTGTGTTGTTCAGATACTATTAATTCCTTTTTATGTAGGTGGATACAATTTAACTCATGTTGACACTATTAACTCCTTCTGATATGTATGTGTTGCTTGTTGGTTTGTATCGTAGGTGGCTAATCTATTTGAACTCTTTATAGGACAAATGTGATTTTATTTACAATATTTTAATATTTGGTGATCAGTGATTTGCTATAATCTATTTATGCATGCAAGATGATTGAGTCGTTTGAATTTGGGTCTGGAACTTTGATTGTGTGGGATAATTGTTAGACATTGCAGTTGGATTTATTTAGTTGTGATGTCTCAAATTTGCAGGCTAAGTTTTTGGCATTTCTGTGGGGGTATGATTTATTTTTTTTACAAACACTTCATTTCTCATTTGCACTATTTAAGTGATCTTGATTAGATATGTTTTATTGTTTAGCATTTATGTTTCTTTTCTTTGAAAGTGTGTAACAACCAACCAAAATATGCAAATTTGAGAGCGAATGTAAACTTAACAATTACCAACAAAATATTACATCTCTTGCACCCCGTTCCTACTACATTGATTGACTACAGTCCTATTACTATATTCCTACCACATCACAGCCTACATAATAGAACATCAACAATACAACAAACATGAGCATGTCATACCAATACAAACATCAAATTCATCAACACATTATGGAGCCTCGATTGATTCAACGAAAGTGTTAATTGTACAGTGTCTAGGCACAACTACATCACAGTCTATTTCGAAAAACCGGTTTGATGTGATGTCTCAATACACGTACGTACCTATGGGATCAATCCTAATGAGAATCTTTGAATCATCCGGATTTATGAACTTGATCGGCTGGATACTTACCAGTCCTCTAGCATTCCTTAATATTGGACCATCCATCGTTATCTTTATCCATGAATTGCAAGCTCTGTAATCCCGAAGAATCCAAAAATTAATACTGTTTTGAAAGAAGTAGAGGCTGGAGTAAAATATCAAGGTGCCATTGTCCAACGCACCAATAACACAAGGAAAACCCTAATATAACGCTTCAACGGGAGTTTGTATTATGCTAAGCCGTTCTAAACTCATATCAAACGTAGCCACTTGACAAGAGTGTGGGCCAAAATGTATCTACCAATGAAGGGTTCCCTTCACATAAACACTTGGATCTGTTACACATTCCATGTGCCTAAAATAACCCAAACCAGGCCGTTCATTTTTTTGGGAAGAATAGACCGAAATAAAGGGGCTGATATTCGTACTGTTGGTCCTGAAAGGAGTATATCACAAGTGTATGGGGGGGGGGGGGAATACACTTGTATGCAAATTCTTTTCGACTTTGATCAAACCAGAGTTCAGCAAGATAGTCTTGGACAACTCTGCTAAAGATGTATAACCTTTTTCAAAGATAACCAAGCTACTAAGTACTATTGAGTACTTAGTTGAATGACTATCTAAGTTGGTTATAAGTGCGGAATTAGTGGTTGGCCCTTTAGTTTAAACTCCTTTAAGTTCTGAAATCACTTTAAGCAATACAATCCAGTTTTCAGGGAACTTGTCCAATTCAGTTTTTGCACAGTCTTTGAATATATGTCCTTTGAAAGATCAGTTTTGTGTGCAGTGTTGAATGTATGAAAGTACTTTGAAAGTAAATCAACACAAGAGTTTATAGTGGTTCAGAGACTCAAACTCCTACATCCACTTTCCTTGATTTAACAGGATAATTCCTTCACTCTTGGAATTAACTTGTTTTATAGTGCCAAGGTGCACTTGATCAAGAACACCACTCCTTGGTGAATTGATCCCTAGGATGTCTAGAGTCCTAGTACCCTCTTCTCAACTCAGAACTGAACTGTTCTTCTCTCAACAGTCAGCTCCTACCACTTCTACTACTACAACCTTCTCACTTTCTCACTTGAAAGAGGTAAGGATTGAAGTAAGGTTCCAACTAATGAGATATCCTTTACAATGAACGTCAGTGTATAATGATTAGGATATCTCTCTAAGCTTGTATGGATATACAATGGATTCAGCTTAGAAGAAGTGTTTCAAGACTAAGAATGTCTTATGACTTTTTGAAGCTTCAGAATGCTTGTTCAGTTGGATGTAGAATGGATGCTTCAAATGGTCTTCACACTTCTGTATTTATAGACAAAATTGAGGATTTGCCCGTTGGAGAGGCAGTCCCAAATTGCTATAAATGTCTTCCTTGAGTTCTTCAAAACTGGAAGACAGATTCTTGATAGTGACATGTCCTCATTTGGGTAATAAACGGCTGTTTGAGCTTTGTCTTCATTCTGCAGCACTCTTCCCAATATTTGACTTCAAGATTCACTTGATTAAGCTTGGACATGGCTTCTGAAGGTTGATCCAATTATAGGACAACATTCCTTATCAAATGGACAACTCTGCTTATCATTATCAGCAGACTTGCTTATTAGCATAGTTGGCTTGCTCTTTTCAGATGACTTGGCTCTTTTCCCTTTGCTTCACTTGGAATTGATCTTAGCATCATTCTTTGAAGTCTTTTAGGGTATAGTTGTCTTCATCTCTTCAGCACAGTTGACGTTTAAGCTTCAGAACATTTGTTCTTGTTTAATTGTGCTGAGATAACTCTTCTGGACAACTCTCCTGATCAACATACTTGGCCTTCAATAGACTTAGTGATTGTTCCAGAATTTGAGCCTTAAGGGGACTTTGTTCTTGATAGTCTTCAAAGCATATGTTCCCCCTTAAATTGTGCATCTAAAACAACTAAGATCTGCCTAACATATCAGCTCCTCATCTACCCTTATTCTATATGTTCTAACATGTTTAGAACATAATCATCTTTGACTTAGGCATGTCTCAGGGGGTTTTGGTATTGAATCAAAACATATCTCATTTTATTCCCAACAATTTCCCCCTTTTTGATGATGCCAAAACCTATACATTTTATGCAAAAGTGACTTGACTACACCTATTACATTTATCTTCAGAAGACATGACTAGGGTCAATTATCCTGAAAAAGAATGTGTTAGTGTACTCACCATTCATGTTGCAAATAGGTTTCAAAGATAGGCATAGAGAGATTTCTGCAATAATGTTTCTTAATTCAAAGTCAGTTCAACTATCATTCATTTGAAAATCATTACAAGCATGTTGATAGTTGAAGTTAACATATCAGAGCATGAATCCAAAACACTATTACATTAGAGCTTTTCATTACAAGGTATCAGAGCATATACTAAATAATTAATAGCATCTAGATCTTCAAGTATCAGAGCACAAAAGCATATCAGAGCACACCACATCAGCATTCTTGATCAAACTTCAGCATAGATGACCACTTTCAGAAAATCAGTATTCAAGACAGTTAGATCAGCAGAAAGGGATTAAGAGGACTTAGCCAATTTCAGAGATCATCTTCAGGATGTGGCACCATCCCATATTGTGCCCACACCCTCTTCTTAAGCTCCATGGCCTCTTGATTAGTGCCCTTAGGTCCAAGTACCATCTTGTTTAGCTTCACAATTTCTAGGAACTCTTGGAGAATCCTAGATTGATCAATCCATCCTTCCAGCTTCGGAGGCATATAGATGATTGGCTTGGGAGCAGTGAATTCAATCCTTGCAAGATCAGCAGCTGCAAGTAGTTGCTGATAAAGGTCTCTGAAGTATTCAATCATGAATTCAACAAAGGTGGTGTTAACTTCTCTTCCATTCCACCTATCAATGACATAATAGTCATAGACAAATTCCCTTTTGGCTTCCTCCCATGAGTCATTCAGTTGAATTGGCACCCATTTATCCAAGTGAGGATATTTGGTGTCCATGGGGATCAAGAGCTGTGGCTTCAACTTGTTGTAAGTTGCTCTCTTCCTTCTGGGCTTTTGAAAATCTGCTCTTCTTTTGTCTCTTGCTCTTTGTGCTTCATCCATCAAGTCTATCTTCTCTTGGGCCCTCATCATGGCCAGCTTCTGTTGAGTTTCAGGGTCTTTGCCATACCCTTCATGAAACAACTTTGATGGATCATTCAACAACACAACTTTCTTCTTCTTTGGTCCTGGTCCAAAGCCTTCTTCATACAATTCTTCTATATCTTCAGCAGCTTTGGCACCATCAGAGGACTTAGTCTCAGCAGACTTTTCTTTCTCAGAGGATTTGTCTTTTTCAGCAATCTTGGACACTTCAGCAGCTTTGTCCTTTTCAGCATTTTTGGCCTTCTTGGAGGTAGGTACTTCATCATCAATTCTAAACTCAGGGGGCAGATCAAGGCTGTTGGGAAAGTCAGTAAATGTCTCAGCTTTTCTTTTCTTTCCTTTGGCCTTCTTGATTTTTCCTCTAGTTTGGACACCTTCAGCATCTTTGTCCAAACCAGATACCTCTCCTCCTGGTCTTTGTTGTAGCCTCACTCTTTCTTCCTGTGCTGAACCCATTGAGTTCTTCAAGGCAATTGCTAACTGCTCCTCTTCATCCAAATCTTCCAAGTTCAGCACTGCTGGCTCTTTTCCTTTAACTTCAGAAACTTTTTCCTTGCTCTTGTCTGAACCTCCAATAATCAAGGCACCTTTGGCCCTTGCTTTTTCCATTTCCCCCTTTTTGGCAGCATCAAAACACTGAGGTTTGAGCTCAGTCATGGTTGTAGCCATCAAGGATTGGGCTAGGTTCAGAGATTTCATCTCTTCCAGCAGATATACATTCTCATCATGTATATTCTGCATCCTATCACTGCTCAAGCTAAGGAAAGGTAGAACAGGCTTCATTTTTTGCTCAACAACCTCCTCCAAGGTTGCTTTCAGAGATGCATCCAATTGGGCTTTTAAGAGCTCAGTGAGGTTGGCCACTGCACCTTCAACAATGTTGGCCATCACTTTTTGGGAAAATTTCTCTGAAGCTGCTTTCACCATAGCAAGCCTTTGTGCCTCTGCACTTTTCTTCTGCAATGCAGGCTTCTTGCCAAGTGCTTGCTTGATGGTTAGCCTAATAGCTTGAACATTGGCATTGTGATTATCTCTGAGTAGCTTCTGATCTTTCTTGACCTCTTCTGAGATTTTCTCCATAGTGGCTTTGGCTTTTTGGACTTCAGTGGAAATGGTTTGAAGACCAGATTCTACTCCTCCTATCCTTGCTTCCAGTGTGGGTAGCACCACATCCTCAGAGCCTGTTAGCTCCAGTGGTTTCTGCATGAGCTGATTGGACTTGATGAGTCAAGGAGTCCAACTTTGCTGATTGCATCCCAAGCAAAGCTTGTGCAGATCCAGAATCAACTTGGATGGGAGCATCTGTTAGGAAGTCATCTGCAAAAATTTGGTCAAATGATATACCTGCAAGATCAGACAAATCAAAAGGGTTAGTAAAAACACACTCATCACCCTCAGTTTCTTTTTCATAAGACTCTGATACATCAGCAGTCTTCTTCTCATTTTTAACTTTTTCTTTTCTTCCTTCATGGATAATGTCCTCACTCAAGGAATCAGGCCTCCTTTCATCAAGGGATTCTTGAAGTTCAGATTTGACTTCAAGAATAGCCTGTCCTTCCTCACTTATATCACCCTCATTTGGTGGTACACTCACTATCTTAGTGATCACAACCTCTCTTTCATCCTCTACTCCCTCTGATTTTTCAACTAAGCTTTCCTTTTCAACACCTTTTCCTATACCTGCAACATCTCCACCTTCAACAAGGTTCAAAGATGGCAGTTGTGGGGAGATCACAGTGCTTATTTCAGCAGCCACTGAGTCATTCTGAATGATTAAGGGCTGATCAGTGTCCAACTCTCCTGACACTGAATAGGCCTTAATCAAACCAGCCTCTAAAGTAGGAACCTCAACATCTTTAGGCTGTGCCTTGGGTTCAGAAGAACCTTCATTGGCAGATGTATCTTTGGTTGTGTTACCACCCTTGGTCAACGCCTCTGATGAAGCAGAGCCTTTCCTATGATAGGTTAAGAGAGGGGTTGAAGGCAGATTGGATTCAGGAGGGTTGGGATTGGTTTCAGGAGGATTGGGTTTTGAGGGGTTTGTGGGATCATCAGGGGAGTCATCATCATTTGAGCTACTATCAGGGTGTCTGATGCCCTTAGCTTTTCTTTCCTTCTCCTCAATGATCTTCTCATCTACTAACTTTGCAAAAACTTCCTCATCAATGAGAAATCTTGTTTTTAACACACCAGCAAAGTGTAGCAGTCTGCTTTCCTCCACTTTCCACCAGTTTGCACCCTTATCTTGGATGACTTGTGATATCTCCATTATGGTTTTGTCTTTCACATCCACAAGCATCCTTAAATCATGGAACATCTTCTGAATTCTTGGAAATTCAGCAAGTTGTGGATACAAACTGTCCACAGTAGCCTTGGCTCCACCTCTGAGCATACTCTCATAAGTATACTCCTCCTCATCTCCACTTGAATGGGGACTTTGGGTTATAGGGGAGTTGGCTCTGTCTTCTCCTAGAGTGGCTTCAGGGAGGTTAAGTTCAGGGATGTTGGCTTCAGAAGGGTTGGGTGCAGTTGAAGGTACTTCAGTTGCTTTTGAGAGCAATGGATCTGAAGGGGCTTTGCTCAGGGGGGTTGGCTCATGAAGTGCAGCTTCTAAAAGCTTTGAATAATTGAGCATAGATGAGTCAAGGGGTGATTGTAATCTTGTCTCATCTACAGCTAAGTCTGCAAGCACATCTATCCCACTTCTTTGCACACTCCCTTCTGGAGAATATCTTTTTGTAAGATTGACAGGGGTGATTGGTTGGTTTTTTTTCCTGATCTCAAAGATGGATTCATCAAACACAACATGGGGTGTTTCCTCCACAACAAGGGTTTTCTTGTTGTAGACTCTGAAGGCTCTACTGATTTGAGAGTATCCAAGAAATACTCCCTCATCAGCTTTGCTATCAAAGGCTTTCAACTGTTCTTTCCCATTATTGTGAATGAAGCACTTACAACCAAATATGTGAAAGTATGACACTTTAGGCATTCTTCATTTCCAGAGTTCATAGGGGGTTTTGCCTTGCCACTTAGTAATCAAACACCTATTTTGAGTATGGCATGCAGTATTTATAGCTTCAGCCCAAAACCTCTTAGGTAGATTTGAATCAACAATTAAGGTTCTAGCAGCTTCTTTTAGGGTTCTATTCCTTCTTTCTGCAACTCCATTTTGTTGAGGAGTTCTAGCTGCTGAGGTTTCATGAGTTATTCCATTTAATGTGCAATACTCATTGATGTATGAATTTATGAACTCAGTGCCTTTATCAGATCTTATCTTGATAATGCTAAGGCTTTTCTCATTTGACAGTCTCTTTAAAAGTTCAGGCAGTTTGACTTGTGTTTCCTTCTTATTAAGGAGAAATACTACCCATGTGAACCTAGAGAAGTCATCTACTACTACCGAAGTGTATTTTCTACCATTAATACTTGCAGGGGTAATTGGTCCAAATAGGTCCATATGTAAAAGTTCAAGTACCCTTTCAGTAGAGATGACTGGTTTTCCCTTGAATGAGGCTTTAATCTGTTTTCCTTCTTGGCATGGTTTGCAAACATGCTCTTTAATGAAAACCTCATTAGGCAGTCCTTTTACTAATGCATTCCTAGCAAGTTTGTTCATTGATTTAAAGTTCAGGTGGTTTAGCCTCTTATGCCATAACCAACTTTGTTCACTAGTGCTCTTAGCAATGAAACATGCGGCATCAGTAGACTTGTCCCAGTCTGCAAAATACACATTTCCTTTCCTAGTTCCAGTCAATAGAGTTTGTTGAGTTTTATCTTTGATTAAGCATTTTCCAACTCAACATTGAAATCTTTATCACAGAATTGACTGATACTTAGGAGGTTATATTTGAGACCAGCTACATAAGACACATTGGATACTTTGATGTTACCAATCATCAAAGTACCATAACCTTTTGTTGTTGCTTGTGAGCTGTCTCCAAATGTGACATTTGGGCCTTCTTTTTCAATAAAATCAGTGAGGAGTTCCTTGTTTCCAGTCATGTGCCTTGAACATCCACTGTCAAGATACCATGCTGACTTTTTGCTCATACTCCTCTTCTTGTGGCCCATAGGTACCTGCAATTAGCAAGTTTTAGGTACCCTTTGAATTTTGGGTCCTGAGAGGTTAGTTGTACCTTTAGGAACCCAAACTTGCCTAATTACCCTGATTGATTCAAGGTGGCTAAGTTGTTTTCCTTGTGCAACAACATACACAGCCTTTCCCTTAAATGCCTTTGGGAAGGTGTGTGTGAAAGTATTAACTCTGTAAGTTTCAGGAGAGTTGTCAGATCTCCTGAACTTATGAGTTCTTTGTGTAACTTGATGAAATCTTTGAGGAAAGGCCTTTTTATGACCATTACCCTTTGGCATGAAGGGTTTTGGTTGTCTCATTTTATTTTGCCTTTGAGGATGGTTGACCTTAGGTCTATTCAGCTGAGGCTTTCTCAGAAGAGTTGGCCTTGGCTGATTATACCTTGGATAACTCCTCTGAACATTGTTCAGGAGAGTTGCCCTTCCATTGGGTCTACTCTGCTGACCAACATTCCTCTTGTGTTCAGGGACTTTGGCCATTTCCTTAGGTTTGAGCCTAATCTCCTGAAGCACTTGAGTTGGCAAATCATCCATTTTGCCCTTTCCTTTGTTTAGTGGCTGCATTATTTCATTTTCAGCTTGTTGTGCCACTGATTTGACAAAGATTTTCTTAGTGTTACTTGTTGAAGCAACACTAAGACAAGGTGAAGATTCAAATGGATCAAAACCTAATCCACTTCTTTGAGCCATAGGTCTTTGATAACTTTGAATTTCCTCTATTGCTCTAGAGGATTTGTTCAAAGCAGACATCTTTAATTTCAGGCTCTCTTCACTTGATTTTAGAATATCATACTCATGTGAGAGGTTTTCAAATTTTTCTTGAAGAATTTTTAATTCAAACTCTTTTCTCTTCTGAGTAAGTAATTGATCATCAATCTGTCCTTGTTGGTCAACTATCCTGAGATTTGCTTCCTCAAGCTCTCTCAAGACTTGTTGGTACAACTCAGTAGATTTAATGTCAACTACTGTCTCAGCAGGTTTTGAAAGCTCAATTGAAAGTCTTTCATTTTCTCTCACACAATTGTCATGAAATTCTTGCAGCCTAGTGAAATCTTCCATCAACTTCCCAAAGGAAAGTTTCAAGTTGACTTCACTAGTGTTCTGTGATAGAAACGATGGTGAGCTAGAAGTGGAGGATACCTCATCATCCTCAATAGCCATGTTGCACACATCATCATCATCATCACTGTTTGAGAACAGTCCATCTGAAGAGTTGAAGCTTTCAGCATTTTCAGATTCTTCACCAGCCATCATGGCCTTCCTATTGGTGAACTTTCTGTCTCTTTTTGCTTGCCTTTCTCTTCTTTCTTTAGAGCTCAATTCAGGGAAGTCATACTGGAAGTGCCCTTTCTTCTTGCAATTATAGCACAAGTCTTCATCATCATCCTTCTTGGATTCATCTCTTCTTTTAGATGATGAAGGGTCAGCTCTACTGGAACTTCTCCTATCAGAGTACTTGTCCTCTGATCTTTTCTCTTCAGGCTTTTTGTCCTCAGTCTGATCTTCAGGAGAGTTGTACCTTCTCCTGAATTTGTTGTCTTGGTAGAATTTCTTGTATCTACCAAACCTTGAATTGAGTTTGTCAAACCTTCTAGCCATGAGGGCCATCTCTTCCTTCATTTCAATCTTAGAGACTGACTTTGATGATCTTGGAGTGGACTGCATTTCTGGTTCAGCAGTTTTGGCTCTAAATGCCACTCCTTTGGTTGGTAGAGAAGATTTCTCTGCTGGCTTTCTTCTGTTGAGGTCAAACTCATATGCTTTGAGTTCTGAGAAGATTTGTTGCATGGGCATGGAAGAGAGATCCTTGGTGTTCTGCATCATTACAGCATATACATCCCACTTTTGAGTGAGACTTCTCAGGATTTTCAATCCAACTTCTCTCCTGGAGTACACCTTGCCCAAGGAGTTGATTTCATTCATCACATCAGTGAATCTACCATCAAACTTGTCAATGGACTCATCTGGCTCCATTGAGAACTGTTCAAACTTTTGCACAGCCACTTGGAGCTTGTTCTCCTTTATCTTTTCAGTACCCTCACACATTTCAGCAAGAGTATCCCAAATTTCTTTGGTTGTTGTGCAGTGGTAAACTCTTCCCATGATTGCATCTGGATTGTTTGATAGAGAGTATTCATTGCAAGATAATTCAAGTTATCTTTTCTTTTCTCTTCAGCAGTGAAATCATCTTCATCTTTAGGGATCTCTTCCCTTATGTCAGCTCTTTGATCTTCAGTTATTCTGGGGTTGATTTGAGTGAACATATAGGGTCCTCTTGTAATTACTCACAGCATGTCAGTATGAAGAGATGCAAGATGAGCTCTCATTCTGATCTTCCAGAAGTCATAGTTCTCAATTGAGAACATGGGCAGCTTGTGATGTGATATATGGTTGACTGGATTGGTGGCCATATTGTTGATTCCTTGAACAGCATCATTAGGAACAACATTGTTGTTGGCCATAGCTCAAGAATAAGATGTTAGTCAAATAATAGGATTTCAGATAGATCAGTTCAGTGACCACACCAAATATGTGATTTTTGAAAATCAAGATGGATTTTCAGAAGCAGTGGTCCTTTAACCCCTGCTCTGATACCACTTGTTGGTCCTGAAAGGAGTATATCACAAGTGAATGGGGGGGGAATACACTTGTATGCAAATTCTTTTCAAATTTGATCAAACCAGAGTTCAGCAAGATTGTCTTGGACAACTCTGCTGAAGATGTATAACCTTTTTCAAAGATAACCAAGCTACTTGTTGGTCCCAAGTTGAGTTAATAATATTGCGTAAGCTAGTAAAAGTCTAGAGGGGAGGGGTGAATAGACTTTTAAAAAAATCTATCAATATATCAGAATACGTAATGTAGAATTAATCAAAGTAACAATGAGCCCAATCAAATTTATACTCAACTTATATTCGAAATTCGAACTTCTGTATGAACACTCTACTTGTCTTGTTTAGATAAGTAATTAAACAATTAAGCAATTAAACAAACAGTAAGGTAAATCAACACACAACGATTTTATAGTGGTTCGACAACTTGTCTACATCCACTCTCACAACTCCAGTCGTGAAATTTTTATTACTCTTCCAATCGAGTATTCTTGTGATTTTAAGTCCCAAGATATAAGACTTCGATCTTATCGATAACACTTCCAAAGTGCTTCTTCGATCTAACAACTAGCTAAATACAAGTAACTAGCGACTTGAACCACAAATGAAAAAAAACTTCTCTAAGTCAAGTAGTAGCCTTCTTCGATTTCTTCACTTGTCTTCTGGCTTGAACTTTCTGAACTTCAACTCTGAGAGTGTGTTTGCTTTGAATATCTCTTTTAACGCTTCGATTCTCTTGGTAACAGTATTCTTCAAATGTAGAATACCATGGGGTATTTATAAGCTTCATTTCCAAGAACTTTCTGTTATGTAACTAACTTTTCTTGAAAACTAACTTCTAACTGTTTAGCTTTATCCATCCACGCGTTTCTTCAGTTAATCAGTTATTCCTTAACTAACTCTTCAATCTTTATCTTCAAAACGCGTTTCTATAACTAACTTCTGTTTTCTTGTCTTGTTTTGTTAAGTCTTGTTGCGCACTTGTCTTGTCTCCAACTTGACTTGTCTTGCGCAGGTCTTCTTCTGTAGACTTCAGCATAGAACTAATCTAGTCATATCATCTAAACTTAACAAGACTATTACATTACATTAAGCTTTATAAATCAGTTTAGTCACCTTAAAAACTATACAATGAATATGAACGAAACATGAGCTTCTATACATCTCAAATAGCTCAGTATAATACCTAACAATTATACAAAGTATATTCATACTATAAGTACTTGTCTTTTGTTATCTTGACAATACTTGTCTTGTGAACTAGTACTTGTCTTTTGTGAACTAGTACTTGTCTTTTGTGAACTCTACTGATATGTTCAAGATGACTTCTCTTAACTAGACTAGGTCAGTCAACACTTAGAAAATATTCAAGTCTTCTTTTTGGCTTATCAAAACTTATCTCATCTTTTCATCATTTAGGACTTGTCTTAGGATTCATATCCCAACAATTTCCCCCTTTTTGATGAAGCCAAAATTACTTGAATCTTTTCATAATAATAGACTAGTTAAGTAGTTATCTTGTCTTTAAACATCAAAATAGTACTTATGTTTTCATTCATTCAGATAAGATCAGTAGATATTACACATACTTAATCAAAGTTAAAAAAAACTAATCTGAGAGTGTACCTCCTTCTGGATTAGGAACACAAAACGCATCCAGGAGTCTCTTGTGTATCACTCCAATATGATCTTCATCATCAATCTTCTCCTTGTCTAGTAGCTCCTCTTCAAACTTCTTAATCTGATTGAAGTCAACTCTCTTACCTGAGTTAAGCATAGGAGTAGTCCACTTTGGATAGGCTGGCACAAGAATGTTGAAATTCACAGCAACAGATATCCTCATGATTAAATTCCAAAGCATCTTGTTCTGTCCTTCCATGAACTTATCAAAGATTGAATACAGTTCATCCGAGCTTTCAGTATCACCAAACTTTTTGATTATCCAGTGATCCACTTCCCATTGCATCTTGACTTTGAACCATTCTTGACGATGTTCTTTGTCAATAAAGTTGTCAATGAAAGCATCTTCAACTTGGTCTTCATTCGCCTTCAACTTCAGCAATCTTCTGATATACTTACTAACCTTCTTTTGGCTTGCATAGTGACTTTCATCATCAGCATCAACAACTTTTTGCTTCTTCACAATTGCAGCCTGTTCTTCATCTTCCTTAGATTCAATAACCAATTTTCTTTTTATTCTCCTCTTCTGAACCTCATCTTCAGGAGTAGCAACACCTTTGCCTTTCTCCTTACTTTTCAACTCATCTGCTCTAGCTTGCTCAAGATCTGCAATTTTTACCAACTTACCTCTCTTAGGCCTCTTGAGATCTTGCATAGCAGTAGCAGCTTCCTTCATCTCAGGTTCAGCACTTGATTTTGATTTCACCACTTCGAATCTACTCGTCTCTTCCCCCTTTTTGGCTTCATCAGTCGCCTTGAGAGTGAAAAGAGAAGTAAAGTGAGTCATTTCTTCCTTAACAACTTTTTTCATCGCTTCTGCAGCTAGCTCAATTTTCCTCTAATGCGTCTTTTCGCGACTCATCTTGTCAAGACGATCAGCAGTAGATTCCAATTTCTTCGAATTAATGATCAATTCGTCCTTGAAATGAGTAGCAGTCTGTTTGAGCAGCCTGTTCTGGTCTGTTAACTCATTAAGAATAGTTCGAGAACGCACCAACTGATCTTGTGCTTCTCGTCTCTGCTCATCAGCAATTTCAATCTTAACCCTGTAGAGTCTTTCCATCATACCTGACTCTTCAGATAAAGATCTAGCAAAGTTGATTGATCTCTTCTCCGAGTAGTCAACTTGCCTTTTCAAGAATTCCTCAATCTGAGCATACATTTCTTCTTTGAAAGACGAGTCCATCTTGTTGACCTCACCAACTATTAACTCTCTTGAGCTATCAACAAGTGACTGATTATGTTCAACTAACATGTCTTTCACCTTCGAGTGTAAGAACTCATCTATAGACGACTGAACAACATCCTTCAAGTCTGTCTTTAATTCATCTAGATATCCTTCAGGAAAAACTTGAGTAGATCGAGTTTCAGATACCTCATCATCTTTGATAGCGATCTCATCTTCATAAAAAATGAATGCTTCTACAAACTCATCATCTTCTTCACCAAGTTCGATCAACTCGACTTCTCCTTCAGCACTTTCAGTTTCATCTACAAGATGATCAGGGACATTTTCTTGTTCCAAAATAGGTTCTGAAGTCTGAACAGCAGCATCAATAAGCTCAGCTTTCGACTCTTCTTCCAGGAGATCAGTTTGAATTCCAACATCAAACTTGAATTCTGAACACAACACCTCATCAAGAATGTTCAGCATTCTCTTCACAAGAGCAGTTAGGGCATGAGCAGGAGATAACTCAGAATGGTCTTGAACTCCACTGTTCTCCTTTTGCTCCATCTCCCAATCCATAAAATTGGAGATTCCTCCCATCCCTAAGATGACTTCAAAAAGATCGTCTGTTGGGGACTTCTTCAATGCAACCCACGTGCAAATCCTAAGAAGTTTCTCATACTGCTCTGTCGAAGTGTCTATCTCAATAGACGAGAGCTTCTTCTTCAGATTGTTGCTCACCTTCGCACGAATTCTCTTCTCCCTTAAGCACATAGGATAATAAACCAGGGATTCAAATCTAGTTTCAGAAGGGATCTGAGCAGGTGAGGTCCCTGCTTCAGTTGTTGCAGTGGCAACTGGAGTCTTTTCTGAAATAGATGGGTTAAGGGGTTCAACATTTTCTGTTGAGGATAAGGGAATTTGGATTGTGGTTTTTGGGGGCTGTAATGAGGCTTGGTTTGGTTTGACAACTGTAGGAGTATCAGTTGTATCGATTATAGTAGTGTCTTGAGTTATGTTGGCTCTCAGTGGATGTACTGCCAACACTTGTGAGGATGAGGGTGCAGGTCTGGCACGAGATCGATGTGATCTTGCCTTGGTTCGAACAGGAGGGAGAGAGAGAGAGAGGAATTGAAAGAGATTGAGAAGAGGAACCAACCTGTTGAGTAGTCGTCTTGTCTGGTGAAGGACTCGACTCAACTCTCACAAGGCGATAGACTTGAGGAACTTCAGCACCTATCTTCTCAATTTTCTTAGATTCTTCAACGGATTGAGTCTCCTCCGAGTCTTCTTCACTAGATCCAACTTGTGCCACATCTTCAGATTCTTCATCATCTGACTCGTCTTCTTCTGAACTAGACGAGGTAGCCTCAGGCATTGCATCAAGAGGATTGATGTGCATTTGTCTGGGTGCAGCAGGTCTCGCAGCAACTTGCTTCCTCAAAGCCTCCTTCTTTAAATAAAACTTTAAGGCATGAAACGGCTTGCCTTTGCTCCAATTCGTCTTGTTCGGCAATAAGATGGGTAGAAGAATACTTAACTTGTTTCTGAAACCAACCACATTGGACACCACCCAATTAGCTGTATCGGTGTCAACACGAACACTTCTTTCAAAGTACATTAATCGATCTGCGAACAACTTGAACCAATTTCCTTCCGTGATTCCATCATATATTGCAGCCATCACTCGAGCCTTATGCAATGTGACCGAATCATATGAACGAGTGACACATAGCAACATCTTGCTAGCTATGTCAAGGAGTGTTCTGTACTTCTCAAGAAGTTCCTTCTTCTTGACAGCTGGGAGTTTTCCATCCGGGTTTAGCCTTATTTTCTTTCCACAAAAAATACTTAGATATCTGGCTTCATGGCCAAGGGCATAATTTTCCACATCAATCGATCCGATAGGCAGCTTCAAAATCTCGAACACAGCATCACGAGTGATTTCCACTAGACTGCCTCCAACAAATGATTTTATGGAGTCGCCTCTTCTGGTGGCGTTGGCAAAGAACTCTAACACCTCCTCCTCCAAGACGACTTGTGGAAAAGCCTCCAAATATGGTTTTAAACCACATCTCCAACATTTTGTTAAAATTTCTTGATTGCCATCAGTGTGTTTTCCCTTGAAAAACACAGAAGGCTCCACATGCACCTTGTTTTCAGAGATGAACTTGCCTAGGTCGAACCTAGCCTGCATGTTAGTCCTTACATTGAAAAGAGATATGATCGTCATAGTGAATAGATTGATGTAGAACAAAAGTTTTGGGTTTTGCAAGAAATTGAATACTTGAGAAGGAGAATTAGGAAAATCGTGGGGCGATTAGTGTGTAAGTGTTGGGTTTTGTTAAAACTGGATTTAAGCATCAATGGCCAGGATTGAGGGATTAGATCCAATGGTTGGGCCTTTTGGTATTCAGTTACGGAATTGAGAAAATTATGTGATTTGGTATTGTAAAATTTGAAATCCGCCTTTTCTATTGGTTAAGACAGAGGAGTGTACTCATCTGACCTAGCATAGTAAAGTTTTAGGCGCGAACTGGGTATATACACCTCACTAAAGGGAGTGTATAAATCCAATCCTGGGTTTTTCAAAATTTCATATTATCACATCACATTAATATCTTTCATTCGTTTTGATTAAACACTTAGAGTATTTAAATTGTAAGAACACTTATCTTGTCTGTTCGAGTCTATCCAAAACAGACGAGTAGACTAATGCGCACCAGACGAGTTCCCCCTTCGACTGTGCTTGTCTGTTCTGAATGTCGAACGACTTTTTGTACCTGTCTTATCTTGTGCGCCACATTAGATAAGATACATATAGTAATATAATTTATTTGAATATCAGTTTAGTATAGTAATCAAGGTTTCGAACAAGATGACTTTTAACAAACTTAAGAGTCAACATAAGGATTTTTAAGAAATCACAGATTCCCCCTTAACTGTTTATTCCCTTAGTATTACCCTCAACTTTACCAGCTTCCTCATCGGGTTGTTTGGTCATCTTTTCTGACCTTGTTTACCTGTCTGTTAAGCGAATAGACGAGTGCTCTGCTTTTTGAGTTAACTTGTCTGTTGCTCCTTTCTTCTTAGAGATGTACCTGTCTTGTTAGTACATTGCTACATACTAGTAGGGTCTAGATCAATTAGTCCTAGACTAATGCATAATTCACGAAATCTAGCCTCAGGTAATGGTTTTGTAAAAATATCACCTCTTTGAAAATCAGTGTGAATCTTTTCCATGCGAATATCCTTCTTTTCTACATGATCACGTATGAAATGATGTTTCACATCAACATGCTTACATCGTGTGTGCAAAATAGGATTTTGTGTAATGGCAATAGCACTGTTACTGTCACAGAATATGGGAACATTTGATTCACAGATATTATAATCTCTAAGCTGTTGAATAAGCCACAATAATTGACTACAACAACTACCAGCAGCCATGTACTCAGCTTCTGTAGTAGAGGTAGCAACACTTGTCTGCTTTTTCGAAAACCATGAAATGAGTTTTGTGCCTAAGAATTGACAAGAACCAGATGTAGATTTCCTATCTATTCTACAACCACCAAAATCAGAATCAGAGTAGCCACTTAGGGATAAATCATCATTTGAAGGATACCATATACTACGATTGATGGTTCCTTTCAAATATTTCAGAATCCTTTTAGTGGTTTCCATATGACTCTCTTTTGGATTAGCTTGAAATCGAGCACATACGCCAACAGAAAATGCAATGTCCGGTCTACTAGCAGTCAAGTACAATAATGAACCAATAAGACCACGGTAATGAGTTTGATCAGCACACTTACCATTCTCGTCTGGATCCATCCTGTAGGTAGGTTGCATAGGAACTCCAGAAGATTTACAAGTCTTAATACCATACTTGTCTAGTAGATTACGAGTATACTTTGCTTGATTTATGAAAATCCCATCAGGGGTTTGTTTTACTTGAAGTCCAAGAAAATAGGTCATCTCTCCCATCATTGACAATTCAAACTTACTTTGCATGAGTGTAGAAAAGCTTTCACTCAGCTTTTTGTTGGGTGATCCGAAAATGATATCATCCACGTAAATTTGAACAAGTAGGATGTCCTTACCTTCTTGTCTTCTGAACAAGGTTCTATCGACCTTGCCTTTAGTAAAACCATTCTCTAATAGAAATTGAGAAAGAGTATCGTACCATGCTCTGGGAGCTTGCTTTAATCCATATAAGGCTTTCTTCAATTTGTACACTTGGTTGCCTTTTACTTCGAAACCTGGAGGTTGTTCAACATACACTTCCTCCACAAGAATATCATTAAGAAATGCACTTTTAACATCTATTTGATATACAGTAAACTTCATATAAGCAGCATATGCAAGAAACAATCTTATGGCTTCTAGTCTAGCAACAGGTGCATAAGTTTCATCATAATCTATGCCTTCAGCTTGAGAATAGCCTTGAGCAACTAGTCTAGCCTTATTTCGAACGACTACATCATTCTCATCTTTCTTGTTCTTGAAAATCCATTGTGTACCTACTACATTATAATGTTTAGGTCTATCGACAAGTTCCCAGACGTCGTTTCGAACAAACTGGTTCAACTCGTCTTGCATAGCAATGATCCAATTACTATCAGCCAATGCCTCATTAATGGTTTTAGGCTCGATAGATGAGAGGAAAAAACACCAGCAAAACAAAGATGGACTAGGTTGTTCTAGCGACTCAAAGAGTTGTCGTCTAGTCTTCACACCAACAGTAGAGTCATCAATGATATTTTCAGTATCATGAGCAGATTTCCATGTTTTTCTTGTTTTAGCATGCATACTATCATCACCTAGATCAATTATAGCATCATGCGTTTCAATATCATTTACATCATAAGATTTAATAGGAGTAAACGAGTCGACTAGCTCAGGCATGTCAACTGGTCTAGTAGATTTACCTTGAGCACTTACCTTCTCCTTATCATCAGACTCGAGAGCTTTCATGAACGGGTTATAGGCTTGTACAGATTCATAAACTTCTGATTCTTGATCAGTTTGTATCGATAGATCAGTTACCTTTTTACTGATCTGGTCGGCAGACGAGTCCTGTAGGGATTCATCGAAAACTACATGTGGTGTTTCTTCCACACATAGGGTAGAGTAGTTGAACACTCTGAATGCTTTGCTAGTCGAGGAGTAGCCTAAGAATATCCCCTCGTCTGCTTTAGCATCAAATGCATTCAACTTGCTTTTCCCATTGTTATGGATAAAACACTTACAGCCAAATATATGGAAATATGAAACTCTGGGTTTTCGACCTTTCCATACCTCATAGGGCGTCTTACCTAGTGCTTTATTGATAGCACTTCTGTTTTGGGAATGGCGTGCAGTATTGATTGCTTCTGCCCAAAACTTTTGAGGAGTGTTGTACTCTATCAGCATGGTCCTGCAGGCCTCCTTAAGGGTTCTGTTCCTCCGTTCTGCTACTCCATTTTGTTGTGGTGTCCTTGCTGCACTAATAAGGTGCTGGATGCCACGCTTAGAACAAAATTCTTTAATATAGCAGTTAATGAATTCAGTACCCTTGTCACTACGGATCTTGACAATAGACTCATTCTTCTCAACTTGTATCTTCTTCAACAGATCAGGTAGGAGTGTTTGTGTATCACTCTTCTTGTGTAAGAAGACTACCCAAGCGAATTTAGAATAGTCGTCTACCACAACAAGTGTGTACCTTCTACCGTTCAAAGTTGGAGGAGTAATTGGGCCATGTAAGTCCATATGTAGAAGTTCAAGAACTCTACTTGTTGAGAGGGTTGGAATAGATTTAAAGGAACCCTTTACCTGTTTACCTTTCTGACAGGCATCGCATACATGTGACTTGAAATATATTTCGTTGGGTATACCTTCAACAAGGTAATCTCTTGCGATCTTATTAATCACCTTAAAGTTCATGTGGCAAAGGCGTTTATGCCAAAGCCAACTGATCTCTTTGGGTGTCTTAGTAAGAAGACAAGTGTCCCGCGGACAACTATTCCAATTCACGATATACACACTGCCTTGTCTTACGCCGACAAGTAGTACGGTATGAGTCATTTTGTCTATGATTTCGCACTTTTGACTTTTGAACTGCACTTTGTAACCTCGATTACAGAACTGTGAAACAGATAGTAGATTATATTTCAAACCTTCTACGTATGATACATCTTGTATCTCTACGTCGCCATTTCGGATATAGCCAAAGCCTTTTGTGATGGCTGTAGAGCTATCACCGAATATAACCTTTGGTCCTTCTTGCTCATAGTAGCTTGATAGAAGTGCCTTGGTACCAGTCATGTGGTGCGAACAACCACTGTCTATGTACCAGGTTTCTCCTACTGAGCCACCCTTCTTGTATAGATCGAGTCGACCCTGCATTAGATGATATTCCATAATTTAGGTACCCTCCTTGTCTATTGGGGTCCTGGGGGGTTAGTCGAGTTCAATGGAATCCAAATATACATTGGAGTCCTGAACAAGTTTGATCTTCTAAGCTTTCGACCATATTTGTTGCAAAATAAGACCCTGTTGTCCTTGTCTGGTCTATCAGCAGTTCTTGGGTCTACTCGTCTAAGGTAGCCTTTTGACTTAACCTCTACTTGAGTAGGCATAGGCCTATGATAGTCAGAGTAGGGCTTGTATGCATTGGGGCCATACGGTTTATAGACATGTTTAGGTCTTTCTTCTCCTTCGATATCATATGATTCAGGCGGAGGATATAGGACGGGTTGAATACGATATTTGGGAGCCACATTCCTAGGCCTAGACGAGTAGAGCTGAGACTGCCTTATGAAAGGAGGTCTAGGCTCTTTCCATCTAGTCTGTACTTGTCTAGTACTCGTCTCCTCAGGATACCAATCCTCGTATCTGACCTGGTTTGGTCGTCCACGATTAGAGGTCCTTTTTCGACTTGTCTTAGACTGAAAAGGTCTGTTGTTAACATTCTTTTTACCACCTTTGGTAATCGGAGTGTTAGCACCAGTCTGCTTAAGTGCAGTGCCTTGGAATGTTGTTCCAGTATCGTATTCCATGGGTCTTTTACCTTTATCATGTGCCAAAGAGCTTGAACCAACTTCAATAGGGTTCTCAATGACGTGAGTAGGCGAGTTAAGTGTTTCAGCACCCAACCCTGTCTTATCATTTGGAGCCCTATACCTATCTGACAATTTTTGATTAGTCATTGAAGATTTAATCAAGTCAATAAGTTTAAGGTCCAAACTTACGACCTCAGTCTCTAAGAACTTATTGCATTCTTCAAGCTTATTGCACTTGCTTTTTAAAACATTGAATTCATGTTTCTCAGTAGCATGTGTCTTAAGTAGGTCTTGATACAACTTGTCTGTCAATGCACACTTGTCTTTGAGTTGTCTCAACTCTTCTTGCAAGCGTTCATTTAGGACTGTTATATTAGGATCTACTTTAGACTGAGCTTCCTTAAGATCAATGATTTCTTGTTTTAAAATGATGTTTTCGTCACTGACTTCCATGAATGTCTTATTAGCGAGTAGGAGGTCTTCTTCAGTCACACCAGTAGAGTGATGAAGACTACTCCCTACACCACTATCGGTTGTATCACTTTCATTAGAGTCTGATTCATCACATGATTGAAATGAAGTTGCAGATGATACCTCTTGCTCAATTTTAGCCATGCAGCAGAGTCCATCATCAGCTATGAATGCTTCATCATGATCAGACGGGTAGCTAGATGAAGACGATGGTAACTCGTCTGAGTCCGTTTCAGAGTCATTGTTGGCCATCATTGCCTTCTTACCCCTGTTGTATCTTCTTTCCCTTCTTGCCTTGCGTTCTCACGATCATCAGTGCTCAGGTCTGGACATTCGTAAATGTAGTGACCTGGTTTCTCACAGTTATAGCATAGAGGATCGTTAGTAGACTTTTTAATAGGAGATTTATCCCTGCGCTTATCACGTCTATCAGAACGCTGAATCTTCCTATCATCGGACTCTCTATCTCGTCTGTTACTTTTCGAGACTTCGTCTCTCCTTTCGGACGAGTTTCGGTCTCGCCTGGTCTCAGACGAGTTCTTAGAAGTAGAACCTCTATAGTCTTTATAGAACTTCTTATATCTACCATAGCGCTTGTTTAGTCGGTCGAACTTCCTAACCATAAGGTTCATCTGATCTTTCAGACTTAGATCAGACTTGTCTAACTCGTCTCTTATGCTAGCAGGCTTGGACCTGTCTACTCTAGAGCTCTTAGACGTAGTAGACTTAAAAGCAACATTCTTCGACACGGCTTTCTCCCTATCACTACTGGCAATTGGTTCTTCCTCATCTAATTCGAACTCATGCGCCTTAAGAGTCTGGAACATGGTTTCTGAGGGCCATGAATCAATATCTTGTGTGGATTTAATGATCATCTTGACCATTTTCCATCGTTCATCCAAAGCCTTCAAGATTCTCAAGTTAATCTCTCTTTCAGTATAAGTCTTTCCTAGTACTTCAAGATCATTCATGATTTTAGTAAATCGAGTATCCAGTTCATCAATGGATTCACCTGGCTTCATCTTAAATGTTTCAAACCTTTGGACAGCTATGGACAGTTTGCTTTCTTTGATCAGCGTAGTACCCTCACAAAGAACAACTAATTTGTCCCACATTTGCTTGGCAGTCTTACATTTTAACACTTTACCAAGATACTCGTTTGGCAAGGTGTGTAAAATATAATTCTTAGCAAGACTATCCAAATTATTTTGACGCATTTCTTCAGAAGTTAATTCTGACCTTGGTTTAACAATCAGCTCGCCAACGTCTTTAGTTGGATCCAGTGTAGCAGTGTTTTTTATCATGGTAACGACTGGTCCTTCTTTGATCACAGAGACCATAAGATCATGAGTTGAGCTGAAGATGGCTTCCATCCTCAACTTCCAGTAGTCGTAGTCTTGAACAGAGAACTTGGGAAGTTTGTTAGCACTTATCTCAAGAGACATGTTTTAGCAGTTTGATCAGATAGGATAATAGCAAGAAATCAAGATACAGATATATTAAGGAAATGTAGTATGAATCAGAACAAACACGAACCAAGACTTCACCCAAAGTCTTTAAATGTTATCAAGAAACAGCAGTTCGAAAACTACTGCTCTGATACCACTTGTTGGTCCCAAGTTGAGTTAATAATATTGAGTAAGCTAGTAAAAGTCTAGAGGGGAGGGGTGAATAGACTTTTAAAAAAAATCTATCAATATATCAGAATACGTAATGCGGAATTAATCAAAGTAACAATGAGCCCAATCAAATTTATACTCAACTTATATTCGAAATTCGAACTTCTGTATGAACACTCTACTTGTCTTGTTTAGATAAGCAATTAAACAATTAAGCAATTAAAAAAACAGTAAAGTAAATCAACACACAACGATTTTATAGTGGTTCGACAACTTGTCTACATCCACTCTCACAACTCCAGTCGTGAAATTTTTATTACTCTTCCAATCGAGTATTCTTGTGATTTTAAGTCCCAAGATATAAGACTTCGATCTTATCGATAACACTTCCAAAGTGCTTCTTCGATCTAACAACTAGCTAAATACAAGTAACTAGCGACTTGAACCACAAATGAAAAAAAACTTCTCTAAGTCCAGTAGTAGCCTTCTTCGATTTCTTCACTTGTTTTCTGGCTTGAACTTTCTGAACTTCAACTCTGAGAGTGTGTTTGCTTTGAATATCTCTTTTAACGCTTCGATTCTCTTGGTAACAGTAGTCTTCAAATGTAGAATACCATGGGGTATTTATAAGCTTCATTTCCAAGAACTTTCTGTTATGTAACTAACTTTTCTTGAAAACTAACTTCTAACTGTTTAGCTTTATCCATCCACGCGTTTCTTCAGTTAATTAGTTATTCCTTAACTAACTCTTCAATCTTTATCTTCAATACGCGTTTCTATAACTAACTTCTGTCTTCTTGTCTTGTTTTGTTAAGTCTTGTTGCGCACTTGTCTTATCTCCAACTTGACTTGTCTTGCGCAGGTCTTCTTCTGTAGACTTCAGCATAGAACTAATCTAGTCCTATCATCTAAACTTAACAAGACTATTACATTACATTAAGTTTTATAAATCAGCTTAGTCACCTTAAAAACTATACAATGAATATGAACGAAACATGAGCTTCTATACATCTCAAATAGCTCAGTATAATACCTAACAATTATACAAAGTATATTCATACTATAAGTACTTGTCTTTTGTTATCTTGACAATACTTGTCTTGTGAACTAGTACTTGTCTTTTGTGAACTCTACTGATCTGTTCAAGATGACTTCTCTTAACTAGACTAGGTCAGTCAACACTTAGAAAATATTCAAGTCTACTTTTTGGCTTATCAAAACTTATCTCATCTTTTCATCATTTAGGACTTGTCTTAGGATTCATATCCCAACACTACTCAGTACTATTGAGTACTTAGTTGAATGATTATCTAAGTTGGTTATAAGTGCAGAATTAGTGGTTGGCCCTTTAGTTTAAACTCCTTTAAGTTCTGAAATCACTTTAAGCAATACAATCCATTTTTCAGGGAACTTGTCCAATTCAGTTTTTGCATAGTCTTTGAATATATATCCTTTGAAAGATCAGTTTTGTGTGCAGTGTTAAATGTATGAAAGTACTTTGAAAGTAAATCAACACAAGAGTTTATAGTGGTTCAGAGACTCAAGCTCCTACATCCACTTTCCCTGATTTAACAGGATAATTCCTTCACTCTTGGAATTAACTTGTTTTATAGTGCCAAGGTGCACTTGATCAAGAACACCACTCCTTGGTGAATTGATCCCTAGGATGTCTAGAGTCCTAGTACCCTCTTCTCAACTCAGAACTGAACTGTTCTTCTCTCAACAGTCAGCTCCTACCACTTCTACTACTACAACCTTCTCACTTTCTCACTTGAAAGAGGTAAGGGTTGAAGTAAGGTTCCAACTAATGAGATATCCTTTACAATGAAGGTCAGTGTATAAGGATTAGGATATCTCTCTAAGCTTGTATGGATATACAATGGATTCAGCTTAGAAGAAGTGTTTCAAGACTAAGAATGTCTTATGACTTTTTGAAGCTTCAGAATGCTTGTTCAGTTGGATGTAGAATGGATGCTTCAAATGGTCTTCACACTTCTGTATTTATAGACAAAATTGAGGATTTGCCCGTTGGAGAGGCAGTCTCAAATTGCTATAAATGTCTTCCTTGAGTTCTTCAAAACTGGAAGACAGATTCTTGATAGTGACATGTCCTCATTTGGGTAATAAACGGTTGTTTGAGCTTTGTCTTCATTCTGCAGCACTCTTCCCAATATTTGACTTCAAGATTCACTTGATTAAGCTTGGACATGGCTTCTGAAGGTTGATCCAATGATAGGACAACATTCCTTATCAAATGGACAACTCTGCTTATCACTATCAGCAGACTTGCTTATCAGCATAGTTGGCTTGCTCTTTTCAGATGACTTGGCTCTTTTCCCTTTGCTTCACTTGGAATTGATCTTAGCATCATTCTTTGAAGTCTTTTAGGGTATAGTTGTCTTCATCTCTTCAGCACAGTTGACCTTTAAGCTTCAGAACATTTGTTCTTGTTTAATTGTGCTGAGACAACTCTTCTGGACAACTCTCCTGATCAACATACTTGGCCTTCAATAGACTTAGTGATTGTTCCAGAATTTGAGCCTTAAGGGGACTTTGTTCTTGATAGTCTTCAAAGCATATGTTCCCCCTTAAATTGTTCATCTAAAACAACTAAGAGATGCCTAACATATCAGCTCCTCATCTAGCCTTATTCTATATGTTCTAACATGTTTAGAACATAATCATCTTTGACTTAGGCATGTCTCAGGGGGTTTTGGTATTGAATCAAAACATATCTCATTTTATTCCCAACACGTACCCGTGAACCTTACGATGTGAACCACCTTGTAATCATCCATGTTTGCATCGTATCCCAACCCGAACGCCAGCACCGCTCGTTTGCACAAACCTGGAAACACAATGCTATGTGAAGGTAGTGCCCGGTGACGATTTGTAGTTGGATTCGACAAGAAACTGTTGTATTGGACCCCGAGGGCACAAAGTAGTTTGTTACAACTCCCAACTACCTCGAACAGCTTCTCAACGTTGCCGATTAAGGTTCTTTCGTTACCCCAGTTAGCCCAATCCATGGGTTCATCCCGTCCGACCTCTAAAATCGGTCTCCTGCTTTCCTGATTTAGCATGTATTCGTCATTATTTTGATTGATCATTTGACGTAAATGGTGCTTCACAAATTCGGGACTTTCAATGATCTCTTTCCAAGCTCTACACACAACCTTGCATCTGATAACATGCAAGGTTGGGAAGTAATGAAAGGATCTCCTAAATCCATTCTAACGGTAATATTGGAACCATGGACATTCTTTGACAGCTCATTGTGCTTACAATTTTTTTGAAACTTGACAGGAGGATGAAAATTATCTTTTGGTCTAAGAACTTGATTTGTTTCCTTCACCACGATGACCCTCTTTACACGAAACGAAACAATAGGTTCAAAAATATATGTCGTTTGGAATTCCGAGGTAGATAGAGTTTCAACTCTAGTATCAAATTGCAACGCTTCATATCTATTTCAAATTGAGTTTCAACGTGTGTTATTTTTTGTTTAATTTCAATTCCCATCTATTTCAAGATAAACAATTTTGTTTATCTAATTTTAGAGTTCCAAAATTATTTAATTTATTTACACAACAAATTAATTGATTAAGATATATTTAATTAGTTCGATAGTTTAAAATTGTTTACATTCCAAATGAGTAAGATATATATATATATATATAGAAATGATATGGAGCTCATTAATAGCCTATTTATGAAGTCAAATAATGATGTGACATTATCCAATCATCATATTAACTTATTTAATTAATTTAAAAATTGAAAAAATATATAATTGCAGGTATATCTCAATCTCTATCCGTATAATTAGGAAATAAAATATTTTAAGATTTAAAAAAAAAAAAAAATTTAACGGGTTTTATTATTAATACATAATTATTAAATATTATACATTTAATTTATTTATTGTACTCTACAAAAAATAAAACCATTCTTTTATACATGTAAGTTTTTTAATAACAAAAAATTAAAATTATAAAAAATAATAACTATATTAATATACTTAACCCTAAACCTCAAGAACCCTAAAACCCTAAATCACTAAACCCTAAACCCTAAACCACTAAACCTGAACCCTAAACCACTAAACCCTGAATCCTAAAACCCTAAACCTAAACCCTAAAACTCTAAATCCTAAATCTCAACCCTAAACCACTAAACCCTAAAATTCTAAACTATGGCCTAAATTCTAAAAATTAAAATTAAAGTTATAAATTAAAAATAGTGAGTTATTTTAGGATTTAATAAAT
This sequence comes from Galeopsis tetrahit, assembly GCA_963675135.1. Lineage (NCBI taxonomy): Eukaryota > Viridiplantae > Streptophyta > Magnoliopsida > Lamiales > Lamiaceae > Galeopsis > Galeopsis tetrahit. The sequence goes on from OY776127.1 coordinate 36,686,707, forward strand.
TAATGTAGTCATTATTTTTTATAATTATAATTTTATTTTTTTATTATTAAAAAAATTAAATATATAAATGAATAATTTTTTTAAAGTACATTACTGCGTGATTGAGTTTATTATCAATATTAATAAATATTAATTATAAATAAATTATTATTAACATAAATTTGTCACATACGTGACTTTTCCCAAATTTTAGGGGAGATCTTAAGATATATTTTTAAATCTTTTTATTTTTTTAAATAAATTTTAATTAATTAAAAAACAGAATGACATGGATAATGTCATATCATCATTTGACTCCAAATGGGCTCCATATCATTTCTATATATATATATATATATTTTTTCTATATATATATATATATATATATATATATATTTATATATATACTAGTCCTATACCCGCGTTTTACGCGGGGTCAATTTATTAAAATAATAATATTATATTAGAGTCGATTTATTAAAATAATAACTTTAAATACTATATTAATTTTTATATCTTTTTTCTTTTCATGTCAGAGTATGTGAGAGTTAAACTTTTTTTTATTCTAATATATTTATAACATATACATTTCTACAAATTTGAATCTATATTATTATATTTATATTTTTATATATTATAGAGTAATATTTTTTAATATATTAATAACATATGCATTAATAAATAAGGGCATTATAAATAATTTTATTAATAAAAATATATATAAAATTACAAATTTCTAAAAGCTTCACAATTCTACAAAACTACAAAAATAAGGAGGGTGTATTCAATTGAGATTCTATTGAATTTTTTTGGATTTTAAAAATTACGTGGATTTATAAAATCCATAAACTTGACAGGATTGTGGAATATATTTTTTTATTAATTTACATATATTTTCATAAACTCCGATATTAATGCAAAGAGTTAAAGAGTTATTTTTAATATTTTTTTTAATTAATATTATATATATTATATAAAATATTTTACCAATAATATATATAAAGTTTATATATTAATTCGGGGCGGGGCAGATACCCGTGGGTCGGGCATAAGACCCAAACCCGACTCATACTCAATACGGAGCGAATCTGGCCAGACCCAAAGCTCGCGGGTGGGGTGGGTACCCACGGGTCGGATCAATATTGTCATTCCTAATTTTTAGTCTTCAGAGTTCTATGAGAGAATCCGTTGAAATCTCTTGTTTTTAGAAGAGATTTTGGATAGTACAATTTATTTATATTTTTGGAGGAGAATTCAACAAAATCCATAAAGTAATAAAATTCATAGACGGTTGAATACCTTAGAATTTTTAAAGACTTTTTAAAATCCAAATTGAATAAGACTTTGAAAGTCCAAAAAAATCCTACAAAATCCACAACCAATACACCCCCCTAAGTGGGTGTTTGTTTTGGAATTTTAAGAATTTTGAAATTTGGATTTCAAAATCTAGTAGATTTTGAATTTTTAATGACTTAGGAGTATATATTTTGTGTTTATTTTGGAATTTAAGTAGGATATAATTTAACTTGTATAGAATTATATGTGTTTATATATGTTATTATAGGTATTTATATAGAGTTTGTAGATATTTATAGAGTTGACTTTTGTAGGATTTATAGATATTTGTAGGGTAAGTTTTTAAAATTATAAATCTAAATTCTAAAGTAGAACATGGTTGAAATTTTCCATTCCAAAATAAATATCCACTTAAAGACAAATACAATGATATCTTTAAATATAATAAATTATTATATAAACAATAACAAAATATAAATAAATTTATAAAAAATAAATAAATTATTAAAAACGATTATATTATAACAAATAATTGTATAATTATAACAGGGCATATTTATTCGACATTTCAATTAACTAATCAAACTTTGTTGGAATTTCTTAAATTATTCTAGACAATTACTAAAAATTCTCTAAAATTCTCTATATCTTTGAAAGTTTTTATTTGCAAGAAAATATTTAATTTATTTAAAAATAAGTATACAAACCTATTAAGTTGTATTTTTTTTAACTTATAAAATGAAACATTATTTTCATCTCATAATACGATAAAATGAAACATTCGAAATTATAAACTCAGATTTTTAGATATAATTTTCTCAAAGAAATAAATATAAAATAAAATATTAAAAAAAAAAAGTAATATACAAATTGATAAATTCAATAGTATAGAAAAAGAAATAACATGATCTTGGAATAAAATGTACTCCTACATCTCTAAAAATTAATTACATGATCTTGAAATATAAAGTACATCACTAAGAATTTTCGAAAAAAAAAAAATTCAATAAAGTACATCTCTAAATGGATTTCTTGTGCATTAATTACACATGACTTTTAAAATTTACATCATTGTAGATCTTGAACTTGCATAAGATGTTTCAAATGAAAAAACGAAGATGAAAATCATCTGCAAAACTTGAGTACACATTAGAGATTAGAGAAAATAAAAATTTCTATAAAAACATCGTCATACCCGTAAACTCGAGAGAAATGAGTGATGAAATTATGATTAACAAATGATTTATGCATATGCTTTATATAGTTGGAATTATGATTTGAATGTACGATAATTAAGGTAGAAGGTGGGCGAAAATTAATGATAATCTTAAATTTGAATATTCAAAATTGAATTTGTTAATAACATATTTTTACGTTGAAATTCTGTTTCACGAAGTATATTTAAATTTTAATATTAAAAATTAATATTTAAAAGTGGACATTTAGAAGATAAAATTAAAATGATTTTAAAAAAATCTTACGTTGGGTTAAAATTAATAATTAAGATTAATAAAATATTAATAATTGTTATATTAATAAGAAAAAATCAATTTTGAAATAGAATTAATTTGAGAAAATAGAGATTGAAATATATCAATCATATATTAAAATTAAGATAAAATTAAAATTAAGATAAAATTAAAATTAAGATTTGATTAAAAAAATATCGTGATTAAAAAAATATATATAATGTGATTAAAAAAAAAAAAAAAACCGCTCAATCAAAGAAAGAGAATAAAGATTTATTGATTTGAATTGTGATTAAATTTTAAAAAATAAATAATGTTGCGATTAAAGTTTAAAAAAATAAAATAAAAAATAATAATTATGATTTCAAATTTAAAAATAATAATTATGAGTAGATAATAGATAATATGTAAATTATTATTTTGAGATTAAAATAGGAAAAATTGATTTTTTTAATCAGAATGCCTGAGAATGCAGAGATTTTGAAATAGACGATTTTGGTGAAGAGAGAGATTGTGTAGAGTGATAATATTGTGACACGTGTCCCATTATATTCTCACAAATATAGAGTAAGTATTAAGATATTTCACAATTTAGCCCATTTAAATCCAACTATGAGGCCCATATATAGAAATAAAAGCCCAAATTAATCACATTTTTTCTTCGCGCCAAAAAAAAATTGATTAACATTCACCCATTTAAATAACTGTACTAAACAGGAATAAGTTATATGTATGTAACTGGTACATACAAGTATTTGCCAAAAAAAAAAGCACATTGGTTGGCAACGGACAAAAGGTGAAATTATGCCCAGATTTTATCAATTGATTTATGGGCGCGGCTAAAGGTACACACAGATCCTATGAGTATACCCACGCGATGAGGACACACACAAAATGGATGAGTACACCCACGTGAAAATTCCAAAATTACCCTCTTCTAAATTAAAACCCTTCACTCTCTTTCTTCTTCTCAAAATTCATCAGGACACCCACCTCCATTTCTCTCTTCACGTCGGAGCGGCGCCGCCCCTCTTCCTGCGTCCCGGCGTCGCCTTCCCGTCTGCAGCGCCGCCTTCGCCTCCCAAGCCACACACGCCGGTGGCGAATTCTCTCCCCCAGCCCCCCGCTTCTCTTCCTCTGCTCCCACGTCGTCGCGTCGTCGCCACCTTAAAGAAGGATGCGGTCGCTGTCGCCCCTTCTCCAAGCGACGCGGTCGCGCTATTGAAGAAGAAGCCAAGCGGCGGGCGACCGTTCGCACCCCTCCTTCCTCGTTCGCTCCTCCTCCCTGTTTCAAGAAGACGACTATCGACGCCGTTCGAGGGTTGTCGCCGCCGCCCACCGACGCCGTTCGAGGGCTCTCCCCCTCCCTTTCATCACACCCACGCACGTCGCCGAAGGTAATTTTTTTTTTTCTTACAATTTTTACAGAAATTAGGATTTTGAAAATTTTAGAAAATTTAGGAAAATTAGGGTTTTTAGTAGTTCGGGAATTATTTTCGAACATATTGAGTTTGTTTTGGAAAAAATTTCAAACATATTGTGTTTGTTTTGGAAACAATTTCGAACAACTTGAGTTTGTTTTGGAAAAAATTTCGAACAAGATGTTCAATCTTTTTTTTCGGACAAATTTGAGTTGTTTTGGAATTTTTTTCGAACATATTGAGTTTGTTTTGGAAAAAATTTCGAACATGTTTGTTTTGGAAATTTTTTTCGAACAGTTGGTGTTTTAGATTTATTTTTGTTGCAATTTTGGAGTTTTTTTTGTTGAAGAATGGTGTTTGTTTTGGTGGTGGTGGTGGAGATAATTATGTGAAATAGAATGGGTGAATGTACTCATCTTCGTTTTTTCCATAAATTTTACCCTAGGGGTATATGGGATATTTCACATGTTCTGAAAGATTAAAAAAATGTTTGATGGGTGTACTCATAGGAAATCGGGTGCATTTAGCCGCGCCCTTGATTTATTAATTCATAATTCAGCCCATCTAAAAGTCGACTATGAGGCCCACTAACCCAAACAAAAACCCTCTTTGCGCCAAATAATCATTATATTCCATATACCCTCACGTCTCAACATATTTCTCCTGAAGACTCGCAGCGCCAATCTTGGAAAAAGGTTGTTCCCTTCAATTAAGTCCTCATCCTAAGTTCCTAACCCCTCTTTAATCCAATCAAAGGTTAGTAGACTCCGTAAAAAAAAATTACTATTATTTAGATATAAAACAAAAATAAAATCTATTTAGAAAAATATATGATTTGGATCACAAAGACCCCATAGAAAGAAATAAAAGGAAGTGTGATTGTTGTTGGGCCAAAGGGCGAATTAAAAAAAGCCTATGAAAAATAGGAAAAAATAAATTTGAGCATAGTTTTGAATTGAAATCAAAATGTGTAATTCGTCTGGACCAAATTTAAAATCTGTCCAATTTATTGGACTGGAAAATCTTTAATCTCTAATTAGAATTTTTTATAAAAAAAATTATTAAGTGGGCATAAAACAAAAACAAAAAAATCTAGAAAAATATATGATTTGGATCACAAATAGAAATAAGAAATAAAAGAAGGGTCAAGCTATAAACCCCTCCATACTTGTTAAATATACCCCCGATTCATGCACTCCCCCTCAAAATCGATTATGTTAGATTTACTCCCCCTAAAATACATCATATGTCATTTTCAATAAAAAGTATAAATGTTAAATATACCCCCCTCAAATCCTAATTTATTCCTCCCTCTTCCCACCTGTTGGGATATGAATCCTAAAAATAAAGTCTTTTTTTATGGCCAAAAAGCAACTTAAAGTTAATAAGATAAGTAGGATAAATCATTTTAACTAAGTTATCATGAGAAGTCACAAATAATCATATAAACTGAGTTTACTGGTCTGATATGTTATATAAGTGAAATATTCTAACTATCAAGAACTAAGCTGAATAAAGATTGTATAGACAGTTTATAGTATAGACATAGAAATACTCAAATGTGTATAGTTCAGTTGAAGTATCGATATGTTTTATAAATTGTATAGACAATTTATAGTATAGACTTAGAAATACTCAAATGTATACAGTTCAGTTGAAGTATCGATATGTTTTATATTTGTAAGTTGATATTAAGTGTAATCAGCAAAGTTAGATATCAGAAAACTAGTCAAGATCAGAAGACTACAGACTTAGAAGACTACTCTACCAAAGCAGAAGACTACAAGTTAAGAAGAGTAGATTGAAAACTTAGAAGTATTGAGGTATAGAAGAAGGGTCTTTCTATCGTCAATGCCCTTCCTGACGATAGGTGACCAATCAGAAATTAACACCTCATATATCTTCGTCAAAGAGCCATGAAGGTTGGCAAAATAATTAAATAATTAATATTTTAAAAATATATATAAAAGTACTAAAATGTCCTTACAATATTTTAATAATTATTTAATAATGATATACTCCGTACAATAAATATTCTTAATAAGAATAATGTGAATGACTCATTCTTACCTCCCAAGAAATGAACAAATCGTGAAAATCAAAATCAATGCCCTAAAAATCAAGAAAATTAAAATCTCCCAGGAACCGGTCCGCAGATTAATGTTCATCATCTTTCATTTCAATTTATCTGTGTTGATCAAGAGGATTGGAGCGGCCGATCGAGATGAAGGTGAATTCGTTCATTTTTATCTCAGGGAAAGGGATGAGAGCAAGGAGAAGAGATGTTGAAAATGGGGGCGCACTTCTTCAAAGGAGAAATATCAGATTTGCATTCAAGTTCTTCAAACGAGACAATAAAAAACCGCAGGTGTTTTTATTTCCCCTAAATTTAACGACCATTTGATCTTCAGTGGTTGTGATTGATTGCTTGTATAATATGTGCTTATTGTATATATCTGTTTTCTTATTTGTCAAATATTAGGCGTTGCAACTCATCGATTAGCAAGTTTTTCTGGGGAAAAAGTTGGAGTTGTTATGCTTGGCCTATCTGTTTTGTTGATAGGTAATTTGATATACAATATTGTTATTAAACTTGCAGTATGTTACTTGTAGTGTTTGTTTGCACAAATTAAGCATGGTGTTGTTGAATTTGAAGCTACGGGGACAACATTTTTTCTGAAGTTGAGAGCAAGATATGACTATGGGCTGCTCATATTCATCCTTACATTTAGTCTAATATCGGTTTCGGGTTATCGAGATGATGAGATTGTAGATGTTTCATTGAATAGGCTAACCACAATCCTTATAGGTGGTTGGGCTGGTGAAGATCTTCATAATATGCCCTGTTTGAGCTCTCTTTATCGTGGTGGGGAGACGTGGTAAAAGCAACCGGGACAAGGGAAGGGAGTAGAGGATGGCTGCGGGAAGGGGTTGATAGAGTTTTAGAAAATGGAAGGAATACACTATTTTGGGAATCGCAGTGGGCTGGGGTCTTAGGAGCAGGTTTTATAGATTAATGATTATATTGTCTAAATCTCAATAAAATGGAGGAGAAATCAAGAAGACCAATGCCGGTGGAAAAATGGAGGAATAATAAATTTTTTAGAGACGCGTACACAATAGCAAGTAAACTAACTAAGGAGATCAAAGCAAGAGTTTGGAGTTGAGTATCAAACAAGGAGATTAAATTCTGGGACTATGACTTCAGGGAATGGAACTGGAATCCCAGAGCAGTAATGGAGTGCTGGGTATTAGAGAGCAGATGGAACACAGATTGCTGCTCTTCTAATATCTCACTTCTTCCTTACTTAATGTTCTTTTATAATTTGTTTTGTCACTTTCTTATGCTGGGTATAATTTATACCAAGGCAGGTTGTATTCGTTGTACAATGATCATGTTAAATAGAATCCATTCAGGACTCTTATCTCTTAATTCTTTTATTTACTGTAATTAACTGTGAAGTCTGTGAGGCTTTCTGATTCTGTTTTGGTATTTCTGGTACTACCTTACACATCTATTTGTATTGATTAAATAATGTCAATAAAATAGTTCTTTTGCTTGACCAAAAAAAAAAGAGTCCATTTTACAGACAAAAAAAAAAAAATCTTAATCGTTGCTTCTACTAATATATATAACTATTGGTTCATTTATTTTTTTCAATTGATATGATTTGTCAAATCAATTGAAATAAGTTTAATTGCTATTAAAATGACCACCCTTTGTAAATTCAATCTGATCTACACTAATCTATATATGAAAATTCAAAATTCAACAGTTTGTGCTACTAATTTGTATAAACCATAAATTAATTTCAAACTCAAGAGTTTAAGATTATGTCCTATTGTTTCCAACAAAACAAAATATAAAATAACCGGTTGCTAAAACCACAATATAATTAGTTTTAATCCTCTAATAACTCACTCGGCTTCATGTCCATTTTGGCTTCATTAAGATTCCAAGCCACATTAATAGTTATGTCTTGTAAAAAGATATCAAGGTGACTTTCAGTGAGTTTCTTTAAATCTTCATCATCTTTTAGTTCAATCTCATCGCCATTGGTATCCACTTCCCATACTTTGTAAACCTCTTTCAATATTCCACCCACAGTCATCTCGTGAAGATAAAATTGAGTCGGCATACAATAAGATTTATCCTTGTCTGGTAAAGGAGTAACCCACACACTAACGGGACCACTACAAAAATCATATAATTTTGTGTTATTTCATAACGATCACATGACCTGCGTATATTAATAGAAAAAAAATATATATTCTCAAATGTATTACCTAGGGTAAGCTAAATTCTGAGAATGAAAAAACAAATGTGATGCCAGCCTCCTACGAGTGATCACAGATTCTTCCTGTTCCGGAAACATCATGAGCAAGCATGTGATCACAGATTCTTCCTGTTCCGAAAACATCATGAGCAAGCATACATATAGACCGCAATTATACATTGCATATATGAGAAAACATTCTATAGTTGGTACCTCTAAAAAAAACATTCTATAGTGGGTACCGTGGCAATCATGATATAATTATCAATTATTAAATTGATTAACATAAATACCACAATACCACGAAAGAGTATAGTACCAAGAAGCAAGGAAAACCAAATTCATGGATAACTAAGAAGCTGAGTGTGAATTTAATTTTCTCATACTGTATGTGAAATGATAGACACCAAAATAAAATAGCTCTCAATACATTAATAACAATACTCAACAAATACATTCTGTTGGTTCGCTTCTACAATCATCCAAGGAGTTCCAAGAATACATCATACCTCTCGCCTTTAGCCATTGAAAAGATGTACGTCTAATGCTTTCAAAAATAAATTCCTCCTCAAAAGCAGCTCCCGAGAAACAAGTCTTATTCCTAGATTTCCATATTATACAATGCCATAGTAGCACCCACGCAAGCTTCCACTTGATGTTAACTTTTGCCCCATGATAACTAAAGTGTGCCAACCTGCAGTCCCCCTCTTCATAGATCAAACCAAACCATTCATAAACTCTCTTCCAAGTTCTGGACGTGCAGTGACATAAGAAGAACAGATGATTTGTATTTTCCTCTGCCAAACCACACCATTTGCATAATAACGAAAAATTCTCATGATATGCTCCCCTTCTCCTCAAGTTTAATAACGTAGGAATTTTCTCTTGAAACATCTTCAAAGAAAACGTGCTAGCCTTCAAGGGGACTCCTTTGATCCAAATGTGCCTAATCTCGTCCACCTCCGGAATATCGTCTGTGATTTTCCCCATCAGTCCACAAGTTTATAAAACCACAATAATTTGATTAGGATGCACTAACTAGTTTAAACTTGTTCTTTTTCAATTAATAGCGACACGCGAAAAGCAACTTCTCATTTGATAAGAGATGAAATAAGAGAAACATATAAATTATAGAATAAAATGAGTTAAAAGGTTATAATTAGAAACTAATCATTCCTCTAAAAACCTCATCACGTTTCAAGCCTCATAGAAGAAGACCCACATTCTCACCAGCCTAGAAAAAATTAAAATTTGTTAACAGATGCAACATAGAATTACATTAATGAAAACAAACAAAAATTAAGTTCCTTACTTGACCATAATCCAATGTCTTCTTAGAGACCACATAACAAAGCAGCTGCAAACATTGATGAAGAATGAATCATAACTTGATTGCTGTGTGAAATTGCTTTGAATCATACCAAATGGATAACAAACTCCATCATGCAAGAAAGCCAAATTATGGAAAATTGAATAATCAATGAGTTGCAGAAAAACACAAGAAAATTGAAAACAAGTAACATTTTCTCTACTGTATTTGATATTCTGACAACAAGGGGCAATCCATCCAATGAATCTACAGATAAGTTAATCACACGAAGAAACAACTGATTGAAAAACCCTACTACTTTAAATCACACTAACAATTTAGTGGAAGAATTTTTTGCCGATCGAGAAGAAGACAATTTTGTCGAAGAGGACCGCGAATTAATTAGCAGGAAACAATTACTTTCGTTAAATTTAGGGAAAAAATCACCTGCAAATCTTGATCATGTCGTTTGAAGAAATTGAATGCGAAATTGGGTTTTCTCCTATGAAATGAAGAAGCAAGCGCGAGTCCTTGTTTCCCCAATTTTCAGCATCTCTTCTTCCTGCACTGAAATAAAATGAGCGATAATACCTTCCTCTTGGCCGCTCATCCCATCCCCTCTTGTTCAGCACTAGGTACTTGAAAGATGTTTCTCATCCCTGTTCGGCACCGAGTAGTTGAAAACGATGAACATCGTTTTTTTTGTTAAAGCATTGATGATTTGATAATTTTCTGGGAGATTGAGGATCGTTAATTAAAAAATAATTTTAATAAGTTTTTTTATTGTTAATGTTATTATTTTTTTTTTCGAATCTTTAATTTAAAGGGTATTTCTGACATTTTATATTTATTTATTTAATTTATTTGCGGGGCGATGCAAGACGATTGCAAATAGCATAGGGCAAATGCATTAATGCAGAGTGCAATCATGTTAAAAAGATCTTATACGTTAGATTGTTGATCCAACGATATTTAAAGAGCTTCCGTTTGTCATCAGGATGGGCGAAGCCTTCCATAGAAGAAATATTCTAAAGTCGTACTTGAAAGAAGCTAGTACAGAAAATAAGAAGAGTACTTGACAAGAGTAAATACTATTTTTAAATAAAAAAAAAAATTTACTATTAAATAAATTAAAATTAATATAATTACTTATATTATCAAGAATTATTATACTAATATTTTATATTATTAAAAATAATATATTGTATATATTATTTATATTCTTGGAAATTTATTAAATTGTTTTTTTAAATTAATATATTTATAATTTAATATTATTAAAAAATAATATTATGTTAAAATTTAATGTATTATTATTTATATTTTTTTAATTTATTATATTTTTATTTTTGAGATTATATATTATATTAATATTTTTAAAATATAATATTTTTATTTTAAATTATTAAATAATAGTAATAATATTATTATTATTAGTTTTATTTATTTATTAAAGTTTGATTTCATACATAAACCAATGGGTCGAGAAGAAATGAAAATTTCATACCGTACCAATTATACCCTAAGGGCTAGTTTGGATTGATGGATGAGAAAACATTGGACAAATTATCTCACCCTTCCCCTAAGACTATTAGTCCCTCGAATGCATGATAAATAGTAAAAAATTAGCGGACCTTGCATTAAACCCGAGTCACAATCAATCAAACCAAACGTTTGATTCATCGGGAATAAAAAGTCAATCAAGCCTAATCCTACCTAATCAAGCAAACCAAACAAGAACTAAGTATTTTTTTTTATATATTTTACATTATTTTATAATTCTAACTAGCAATAATAATACCTTCAATAACCAATAATAACAATATTACAGATTTATACAATATACTCACATTTTATAACTGTTCATACCAATACCAATCAAAATCACTAAGAATCATAAAAATGATTATTCTTATATCAATACCAATCAAAATCACTAAAAATCATAAAAATGATATATTATTCAATTCATATTTTTTTATTCTTGTATTATTCAATTCATATTTTTATTTCATTCATAAGTTCATTTCATTCCGATTTAATTCAATCATACTAATCTATAGAATTCAAAATCCATTGGATTCTTACTATTTTTTTGAAAGAAATCAACAAATCAAAAGCTAAAACTATAAAATCAACAATGACAAATGCAGCATCCCAAAAATGGAAAGTAAGTTAAAGATTAAGAATTACAGTAAGTTAATCTATCCACATATTACATCCCAATACACTTCACGGCCTTGCTGTTAACAATGAATTTGCCAATATGATGCCCCATTCTTCATTGCGTTTCTTGGGAAATTTATATCCATATGTTGCTAACAATCCACTCAAGCAGCTAAGACGAGATTTTGGATCATACGATCAATAAATATACGGAAATATCCTCCAAGGAACAAGTTTCCGATATTCTGCCCATATTTCCTTGTACTTCTGTGCACACCGAACTTCATCTCTTCTCTCTCTCCATATTAGTAAGATAAATAGGTATATAGGATAAAAATATGGCACCGGAGAACTGTATAAACACAGTATATATATGAGCATCGCATTAAAGTCGTAGCAACGTTTTTAATGGAGTGTAAAGCATGAAGCAGAGTATATTACCTTATCCCGCACGGTAAGCTGAAGGATAGAGCGACCAATAAGTCGCCAAGATAGTTACTATGCCTTGCAATGCCCCTGATAATCGAGTATAAGTGAGTAATATGATCAAGCTATCATTATGTCAGAGAAAGGTGACAGTTGTCATCATCTGAAATGTGCTTTATTAGTAGGGATAACGCTACAGAAGATGTTTCCAATGATTGGTATGAAATCCTTCCAAACACAAGTCAAATGGAATATCCAATTTTAGAATTATCTGCTTCAAATTTTAGAAACTAGTACAAAAAGGAATCCCTTTGCAATAAATGGGGCAACTAATAAAACAAAAATGTAAGTTTCGAGCTATTTTAACTCTTCTAATAGAATTTATGTGTGAAGATACTGACAGAGAAAATGACTGAAGATCAGGAACATACCAATAACCAGATGCAAGCAACTTCCCCCCAATGACCTTTGGAGGTCGACCCCAAATTAGTGCTTTGGGATTCTTTTTGAATAGATGCTTCTGCTTATTAGCTCCTCTAAAGACCATATAGCTTCTCAATCACAAAGCAAAAAACATGAGCGCATCAGAGACTTGTGTGTTTAGGACAAAAGAAAGTAATAATCTTAGCAAAACTGTTACAATAACATCAGAAATGAGAAATATTACCCAAGCAAAAAGACAAGACAGTTTGCAATAACAGCAGCAGTTGTTAGCTCTACTTCATTCTTTAGAAGCCACCACCCCTTTTAAACACAAGGAAAGGATAAATAATCCAACAGTTGAAACAGAAAAACATAGTTTTCCAATCCTAGTGTTTTTCACTAGAATACCTAAGCATCAATCAAATGCATTGCATCATTGAATTAGAAATGGATAAAGCCACCATTGAAACAGTCCACTAGATCAAGTACTATATTGGTTGTACAAGAGCACCAGATTAAATTGCTGAGACACAGGATCCAGTAATTTTCCTAGCATTTTCATTAAAACTACTAGTACAAAATTGCATGATTATGTGCTCAATGTTACAGCTGTAACTAATATCTTGTTGCATAGAGAAAGGAACAAAAATGACAAAATATACATAAAAAGCTTCATATGATAGAGGCATATGTAAATAGTGGGATTTGTGGAAATTGGAACTGTACCAGACGCAAGAATTTAAAACTCAATAAATTAAAATGAAAAATAAAGGGTATATATCATGCATAGAGTCGGGAATAAAATTATCCCAAAAGCAGTTCTATGATGAACTGAAATTACATTTGTCCAACAAATAGGATGTTGTCTATGTATATAATCATATACATCCGCCACGTGAGTCATGAGGTCTTTACTTCAACATCTATTCTAAGAAACTTTAGGTAATTTGAAAAATACAAACATAAGTTTTAAAAACTAAGTTGAGTGAAAAAGTTCCCTTTTACATATTTTGTACAATTTCAAGTAACAAAACCTTTTCATATATTTTAGCAAAAACGACTTTGTTATATACCTGGATACTGAACGTGAATGGGATCCAGACTAGATCACCAAACACCAGCATGAACCCCAACCTCTCAGCAATTATGTCCCATCTAAGAAGATCAATCAATTGAGGTCAGAGTTACAAACTCAACAACAAAAATCAAACTATAGTCAATAGAATAACAGAGACAAAGGTAAGTTCTTATTAGAGACAAAAGAAGTTTATTTCTAATAGAGTAATGGGGAATGTAAGCTGTAATTCAAGATAATGCATTCACTAATGAAACTCCACATTAGCAGATGATTGTACACATTAATACACCAGATCGATTGGCACAAGACACTAGCATGAACAAATTGTTTCACTTACGTGGAGGTCATGTACTCTTCATGGAGAAAGTAGTCCAGAATGTATAGCTGCATTTGAAAAGAAAAAAAGAAAACCTCAATGCAAAAAGGGAAAAAAAATGGATTCAGAGAGAAAAGCGTTTGAATAGAATCAACTTACAACACAAAATAGCTGGTAAAGAATCATCGATTGGCTTAAGTTGGTCTCTTGAATGCATTTCACAAGAACAGAAAGATTTATAAGAAGCCATCCCATCATACCAGCTCTAACAAAGTAGAACCTACAAAAGAGAGAATATTACCAATAAGAAATATTATAGCAATAAACAAATTAACTAGATTAAACAACTTATTAGCTGATGAATGAGATGTCTGACTTTTAAGTTGCATCAAATTTAAGTATAAAACTCAGACTTGGAAAAGAATGCAACAAGTAAATGAGGGCATCAGCTAATAAGTAATACTCCTAATACAGTCACAATGTCAAGGCATTTCAGTTAGGAAATGTACTTGAGGTCGATTCCCATGAATTGAGGATTCAGTTGTATCCCAAACCACCTGTCAGATGAAATAGTGCAACATTAGCATTAAAGCTGCAAGCAATGATTGATCACTCTTCAAAAGTTGGAAACCTAACTTGAAAAGCTAAGCAAGAATGAAAATAATATTTGCTGCTAATTATTCTAATATTTAAATATTTTTTAGGAAATACATTTCTTTAGGAATGTTAAGATTGACCACAGATCAACATCATCAACCATCCGACCCTTATACATCGATACAGGCCATTAGGAAGAAATAAAAAATTGTTGTATTGGCACAACAAAGCATATCCATCGTAAGAGAAACAATCTCAGTGTATTCCTTATCAAATGCCACATTAATTACCAGTCATGGATTAGGTTTCCAGTGATGTGAGGTTTTAAAGAAGAACTTTGATGACGGGATCTACAACCAGCCACGTAAAGCAGAAGAGTCACCTGGAACGGACACATAAAAAGTAAAGAGAACTGAATAGCCACAACAAGGTGATTGCAAGTAGTTGCTAGTGGTTGTTAATCAGACAAGAAAACATGCAAAAGTTGTGATATCGTTGCATAGTGTTACGTACTTTTCAGAAGTTGGTCTATCATCAATCCATTCATACACCCACAAAGCTTACATTTTTATGTATATTTGGTGCACACTTGCAATGGTTGCACTTCAGTGTCAGACACTAGTGCACAGATGAGGCAATCAGCAGCACTTATTATAATGTGAGTTGTGGAGCAAGATTGCAATATCAAGGGATCTAAATATTTTATTCATGTAACTAAATTTAAACGTACATGCACTAGTTAAAAGTCACTCATCTTGCTGCTACAAAAATTCTTTAACTGTCATATAAAGAAAAAGAAACAAGCACAGTTAAACCTGAAACTTACAAATACACTGAATATCAGCGTTGTGGATAAAAGCTCGAGACCTCTATCTGCAATTGCCTGCAGCATAACGAAAACAAGAATGAAACTCAAGAATACAAGTCCTGCAACCAATACCTAAGCTACATACTAGATTTAAAGCAAAGGTCAACGTCTACTAAAGAATGCAATGAAAAAGGCAAATCCCCATTGATGCACTTCCAAGTCTTGCAACCAATTAAAAATGTGAGTTAATAATGAGCATAACGAAGCTACATGTAAGCTGGATTCAAAGCAGAAAATGTTTATATGAAGATGAGGTGAGGAACAAGTAAAAGGCAGTGTTAATTCTCACAGTGGGTGATACAAGGTCCATGGAACCGCCAATGGCAAGAAGAAGAACAAATAAGAGAAGCAGTAGCAAGCCTGAAATCATGTAACAAAAATAGTTGAAATCCGAAGTGCAAAAAGTAGGAGGTGGAGTTGTTAGTTACCGTTGCAAGTGTAATGCAGACGGGTGCCATCCGGCAAAACAACTCCGGGAACACTTGTTCCGGGCAAAATAGATCCAGCGATAGCCAAATAAGCGACAAAAATCAGTAGCATAGACACCTATTTCGAAATTTCACCGTGGTTGTTAGAGGAATGATTAAAATCAATTGAAAGAGAGAGAGAGAGAGAGAGAGAGAGATACCGAAGTCCATGAAGGAGTGAAGGAGGCGTGAAGAAGAGGAATGAGATCCATGCCCCCCAACTTCAGATTCTGCTGCTCACTCCTTGGCCTTGCTACCTCAAATTACAATTAATTTGACAAAGTGAAGGAATTAGTAGAATAAAAGCGTGGACTAAACTAAACCAGAGGCTGTCAAATAGGCCGGTGCCGCGCCGGGCCAACAACTTTTGTCGGGCAGGCCAGCTCGGCTGCTAGCGGGCCTATAATTCTGTGGCCCAACCAGACCAAATGGCCCGGATTTGTTAGTAATTTAAAAATAATAAATATTTATACAAACACTAGGGGGGTAGACCGTAGATGCTTTTTTTTTTTTATGTCGATTCATTACTCTTCTTCTTTCTAGAAATATTTCTATGTAAATGAAGATTAAATTTTGTGAAATTAAATAAAAATTACAGCCAAA
This sequence comes from Galeopsis tetrahit, assembly GCA_963675135.1. Classification (NCBI taxonomy): domain Eukaryota; kingdom Viridiplantae; phylum Streptophyta; class Magnoliopsida; order Lamiales; family Lamiaceae; genus Galeopsis; species Galeopsis tetrahit. Next base: position 36,703,402 of record OY776127.1, read on the forward strand.
AAGACACTTAATTACACTCCAAAAAAAAGAATTTAGCCACACATACAAAATCGAAAGGTTAATCTTAGAAAAAGATTAACAAAACTACGGTTTTCAGAAATCACTGCTACAAAAGAAAATTGTATATTCTTGAAAAGGTGGGCATTGCCGTGCGGATGGATGCTGGTGGTACTCGTGCGCGGCTCTTTCCTCACTCACAAAAACTCGTGCGCGGCTCTTAGCTGGAGGTGGGCTGTCCGGTTGGTTAAGAAGGCTCTAATTTCATTTGGGAGGTGGGTTTGGTTTAAATTTTTAGCCTTTTTAGTCTTACGGATTACTTTAGGTTTAGTTTTTTTTTTTACTTATTACTTATTTACTTTTTTATTAGTCACTCTATTCTATTTGTACTTTTTTTCTTATTCGTCTATTCCACAATTATTTATCCATCTCAAAAATGAAACTTTTTAAAAAACCTCACCCTCACAATATTTACACATGTCATTATTTTTACACTCAATCCAATCATTCACTTTATTTTATTCATAAAAATTTACAAAATTACCTCTCAACACTCCACTCATTACACATTTTTCTTAGTTTGTATGCCCATAAAGTGGTGCAAACAGTTTTAGGACGGAAGGAGTATTTATTCATAAGTTTTTAATATATATATATATATATAACAAAAACTTATATACAATATTTTATAATAATCTTAATGTGAAAAATGCTCAAATAACTATCTGGATTTGATCCACCATATCCAATCTATTTGCACCCCCTATTTTATGAGTTTACTCCTTTTTTTATTGAATGGTCACGATTATTTGTCCCCTATTTTATGAGTCAGAAGAATCATCTTTAGAATCAGAACCATCTTTCTAATGCTTAAACTAGCCTTTGACATATGTTTAATGTTTTTTATTTTACTAAAAAAATACAAGAACATAAAATTAAAAATTGAATAAGATAAAAATCATGTATGGACCTATTTTAATTAACTGTTGATTATTGTGTATTTTGTAATTTTAGGGATGAACTATTCAAGATGTGTGGATCTAAATCTATATTTTTTGTTTTCGGGATGAACTGAGTATTTCATTCGCGCAGTAATGACATTTTATTAATGGTTGCACTCTTGTGTACGAATTATATGCATGTAACTAGATTCAATAACTCATTACAAATAACACATGTCTCATTTACTATATTCATTTAGCATATAGATTGTACATAGAAAATGTTCACGTGAGATATGCATGTAATTTGTTGACATCATCAACAATTCAATTTATTTTTTCATGGGCCTTTATTTTACACCAATTATTTTTTTTTTAAAAAAATTCATTTAAAAATAATACTCTATTAATTTTTAAAAAAATATTTTTTCTTTTATTTTACTACCATTGATATTTCTATTTCTCCTTTTAATATTATTTTTTTAAAGGAATTTATTTTTCTTCATATTTATCATTTGTGATCCAAATGATAATTTTTTTTCATGTACTTCTTTTTATGCTACAAATAATTATTCTAAAATTTTAAAGTAATAAAAAATTAAAAATAATATTGATTGTTTTTTTTAAGTATTAAATAATACAATAATAATTTGATTTAAAAAATAAAACCTTCATCTCTCTTAGCTGTTTTTATAGTTTAATTAGTTGATGTATAATTTTCACCTTAACCTTTCAAAATTTACTTCATTTCTTACAAATTTTACTTCGTTTTACATTGTTTAATTATTTTTTTCATTCGAACTTTCATTTTTTTAATCACTTTATTTTAGTTTTTTATGAATATAAATTTTAGTTTATAAGTGTTATGATAACAATTGATAAATGTTATGGTATAATATTAGCTAATATGCAGTACAATATTAGTTCATATAGGTACCGTTTGATAGGGCAAATAAAGAGATTTTTATACCTGTATAACAACATCTGTGCTGTTTGATAGCCTAAATAGATATCTCAGCCCTGAATAGGGCCAAAAGCTACATACGAAAAAAATGCTTATTTAGGCCTTATATGCCCAAATCACTGTTCCTCCTTCAAAAAATTATTTAACCCTCCTAGTATTAGCTATATGGCCTTTGCCCCGTATAAGCACGATTACTATATTGCCCCTCGATTTTTCATTTTTCCTACATCTTTGCCCTAATCGCATATTTTCCAATTGAATTTTCTCAGAATTTCAAAACCATTTTCTTCGACTTTTTTCTGGCGATTATCCATCGCCGATCCTCTTTGTCGGCCATCACTGTCGTTCTCCACGGGCGTTTTATATCGTCATCGTCCGTTCATCTGACTGCCTTGGCTCCCGCGTTCAAGCTTTTGCTTCATCGCCGTTAATGGTGAAACTCGCAACATCGAAGGATTTTTTTTTTAAATAATTCTTTTAGGGCTTGTCGTCGATGAATACTCTTTCGTTTTTTTCGTATTCACCATTCTCTTGTGGTTTTTAGGCGTGTGTTCGCTGCTCGCTGGGTTCCTTGACATAAAGCTTGAAGGTTTGATTTGCTTGTTCACTTGAATGTTCAATCTACTTTAGTTATTGCAGATTAGTAATTTTTTGTTGGAGATTTTTAATAACCCAGATCGATTGCATGTAGGTTATCTTTGTGGGCTTAGGGTTCCGTCGCATTTTTTTATTACAAACATGTTAGCGTGCATTTTTATTTTGGGTTCATGGATTTGGGAATTTTTATACAAGTGTTTTGATTTCGTTTGTTTTGCTTGTGTGCTCTGGGAACATTGTTGTGTGATCTGTTTGAGTATCTAATTATTCGTTGTTCGTATAGGTAATTCCTACCTATATAATGCTGACCCCTTCGATGAAAAAAAAACTTCTGATGTTCTTCTTAGTTGAAGAGATCTTGCACCAACAGTTCATTCTTACATGTATACTCATAATCCTAATAACTAGACGAAACAGAAATGTCAGAAGGCGCACCATTACTTGGGGTATGATTTCTAGAATCCCTAGGCAAGTTTTACACTTGAATAGATTGGTCCATACTCGCGATTCTGATTGTGTTGCGAATCTAAGGATGGATCGAAATGCGTTTGCACATTTGTGTTATTTACTAAACGAATTAGGGGGCTTAAAAAGACGAAAGTATGTTGGTGTTGAAGAGCAAGTTTCGGTGTTCTTATCTGTTCTTGCTCACCATAAAAAGAATAGGGTTTTGGCATTTGATTTTGAAAGGTCTGGTCAAACAATATCCACCATTGTCCGCCTAGTATTGAAAGCTGTTTTGAAATTGCATCATCTGTTCTTAGTTAAGCATGTGCCTGTATCTGATGACTCCACCGACTCAAGATGGAAATGGTTCACGGTAATTTTTGGTATACATTTCCTCTTGAATTGCATTATATGTTGCTTATTTTATATTTGTCGTTTTAACTATATCCTCAACTTCTTTTGATAGGGTTGTCTCGGTGCCCTTGATGGAACATTTATTGATCTTCATGTACCTTCCGAAGATAGAGCACGTTATAGAACACGGAAGTGCCGTATTTCTACCAATGTGCTCGGAGTATGCGACACACAAATGCGATTCGTTTACGTTCTTTCGTGGTGGGAAGGGTCTGCTGTCGATTGTAGAATACTTCGCGATGCTGTATCCAGGCCTTATGGTCTCAAAGTTCCTAAAGGTAAGTATGTGTACGTCTAACATGTTGCTTACCTGAAATTTTCACATGCATCTCACCTAAATGTCTTTTGTAGGGAAGTACTATTTGTGTGACAACGGTTATCCCAACAGCGAAGGCTTTCTTATTCCTTACCGTAATTGTCGGTATCATCTAAGTGAGTGGGGTCCCAATACTGGCAGGCCAACTAATCCACATGAACATTACAACATGAGACACACTAGGGCGCGTAATATCATAGAACGGGCTTTTGGTGTATTGAAAAAGCGTTTTGGGATACTTAGAAGTACGTCGTTCTATCCTCTGAAGGTTCAAGTTAGACTTATCATGGCTTGTTTCCTCCTCCACAATTACTGCCGCTCTCAAATGCATGTTGACCCAATTGAGGAAATGTTTGATTTACATGATGATGTCCCGGCCGACGATGAAATGAATGACGACGTTGTGGACACCGTTGAGTCATCGGCCCAGTTTAACGAATGGCGAGAGGGTTTGGCTCAGGAAATGTGGGATCGTTGGAGATCCGGAGACTAATACATTCTGTCTTTCATTGCATGTTTGGACTTGAACACATTTTTACTTTTTTTTTTAATTACTGGGAGTAGACATCTGAGTTTGTGTGATTTGCATGTTTGGACATTCGAAACTGTGTCATTGCTGTGATTGGGGATCATAATTTGTGTCTGTTTGGATTGGCATTGTAATTGTTGACTGCTTGAGTTTTTAATTGTTGTTACATGCATCATTTTTAATCCCGTCTCTTATATATGCTGTACTTGTGTTTCGCCAAGCTTTCAGGAAATGGTCCCTCCGATGTGTTCTTGTGGAAATGGACCTATGATCACAAAGTGCGCAGGTGAAAGTTCGAGGCATCCGGGTAGATACTACTACAAGTGCCCGAGATACCTTCAACATAGTAAGCACTTTTATTGGTGTGATGAATATCATCGGAATGATAAATCTTGTAATGTTCCGACATTCCTTACTACTCAAACTTATAATTCAAGCAAGATGTGTTCAAGTTCGTGTACAAATCCTTTGGTCCGAGATTCAGGCTCTCAACTGCATCGCCGGTCCAATGAAGATGAAACTGATAGCATATCGACAAGTGGCAACGAACCACTAAATTCATCTTCTATTGCTGTTAACCTAAATGGAGTCCCAAGTCATCTAATCATTTGTTTGTTGGTTGTGATCGTACTTATGTTTGTCACTATCATTGTCTTATTGGGTTTCCTAATTGCTCATTGAACTTTTGATATGTGTGTGTAATTTTAATTAGAGTTTAATGGATCGATGTTGAAGCGTGTGGTTTTTACTATTCAACTTGTGAATGCCATATATTCAAGATTCTAATCAAATGGCTGATCGACTTATCAAATGTTATTTTCCATACAATGAAATATATTCTTTGACTTAAATCTTCATGAAAAGACCATTCACAACTTTCTAATCTTTTAGAACAAAGCAATAACCAATCACTTTCTAATCTTCATGAACAGACAATTCACAACTTTCTAATCTATTACTACTCAACTACATAAGCTGCATTCCCCTAACACTCCACCTATGCTCATCTTCACATACTCAAAAAATGCCAAACTCTAATCTCCCAAGCATCCCTCTGCAAGAAATCTTGTTGTACTCGGGCATTTGGGACTTTGAATGTGATGATGTGTTCATTGATAACCTACTTATCTAGAAGAGTCTAGGACGGTGGCATCCGAACGAGGTAATAAACTTTGGTGCAATATGCACTAGCATTCAAGCCGTGAATGAGAGGTACAACCATGCGTTGACATGGATCGATGGTATCGAACGTTATTCTGATCTTGAACGTCGGTACCACAATTTCAAGAAGCTTAAAGAACACTCGAAAGTTTGGTGGGATCCGGAATGGAACGTCGTTCATACTTCGAAACAGAATTGGATTCGCTTGATTCAGGTTTCATTGAATTCTCGTCCTTTTATTTTATAGTATTTGATTACTTACATTAACATTAACATATTGTCACAGTCGGATGAGACCGTCAAAGCCTTCTTCCATCGTGGAGATCCACACCATGAGAAGTTTAACATGTTATTTGGAATTTCCGATGCTCCCATCGAGCCTTCAGCGAATGTTGAAATTATTCAAGTAAGTGACGATAGCCGCACCAATGATGACGATGTGAAGAACAACAACTCTGAACCATTCATAGTGTCCGACGATGAGTGTCAACATGGCCATCCTCCGATAATAGACCCCACATTTAACTATGGCCCATGGGCGCCGGCAAGATCAACTGAATATGAGGACGTTGAACCACTTCAAGAGTCGACCCCGTCATGGTCTCCTCCTCGTCAGCAATTAATCCAGCCTTCAGCCCTTCCGGACATCCAACCACTTTGTGGAGTACAAACAATAGAGGGGCTTGTTCTTCGTCTTGTACTTCTTCAAGGTCTCCGAAGAAGGGGAAAAAGAAGATGACTTAACATGATCAAGTTGGTACGTCAGTCCCATGCTGCTTCCGTTCAAGTCTTATTGAGTCAGCCATGTGATTCCGATGCAAGCTAATGTATTTTAGTTTCCATTATGCTTTCATTTTATGCTGTTTTCGTTGTTGTTGTGTCTTTGAACATTTGCGTTTGTCGTGGTGTTGTCTACATTTTAATGTATTTTCAAAATTGACAACCCTTATCGTATTTCGATTTCATTGTGTGCTTTGTGTGTATAGTTGATTGATAATGGGCCTTTTTGTGGGCTATTTGTTTAGTCCATACGGAAAATTCACTAGTTGCAATTAATATAGCCTTGGACGACATAGGCTTACATGGATATTTCATAAATAAGCGTAAATCTAGGTGGAATACTACATAATTGGGTACCACACTTTCAACATATGAACTTGAACATAATAGGTAGGAGACAGAATATGAGTGCAATGACAAGAAGATTTTGAAGTTTCGTCAACTCTTCAATCCGTCCAGTTTTATAGTCATTATCTAGACTCAAGGTGGGTACATGATTCCTTCCAAATTTCAGCATAATCTTTTGCCCGACTCAACCTATTCATGAGCTCTTGGTTTTCAACCAACAGTGAGTTGAACTTCGTCACTATGCCCGGCAGCATTCCGTGTGGAACGTTGACTTGCACGTTCCTTGAGTGTTCGTCTGCCCAAATAAAATAGTCACATCCAGCATCATCCTTCGGATAATAGCACGAGTAAAAGAGTCTTCCTCTACTTTGTTCGTTACTTGAAATGCATATACAGGCCTCTTTACCACAATCACATGTCACATACTTCCCATAGTTTTGTGGAGAAGAAGCATACATGATTTTGTGTGGTTGTGTGGCTATGGTTGGATCGTGTTGTGTATATATAAGTGCAAAATATTTTCCCCCCAAAAGATTAAGAATGTTCCCTCCAAAAACGGTAACAACGTTCCCTCCAAATGGATTAGGGTTTAGTTTTGGTTTTGGCGCCAAACTTTCCCTCCCATTAGGTTATGTATGACAAAATATGTTGAAGCCCAAAAAATCAATTATACTCGGTCCAAACCAATCAGCCATTTAATTAGAGGCTTTCAAATGCCCTCAGGCCGAATATGCAACATGACTAACATGTGATAATGAATATGCAACACATAATAACATAACGTAGCAACATTCCCATACATGATCACAACAAACTTCAGCATAATTAACCTAAATCAGAGTTCATGTAAATTCAACATAACATAACATGCGTGGGTTTAGGAGTTGGCATTGTAGTCGGCATAACATAACATAACTATTTAATATTGTCTTCATTGAGTAGCTCAACACAATAGGACTTTAGATAAGATTCACACATTTGTGGAACGATGTCTTGCACATCTTGTCCCGTAGCAAGGCATTCCAACATCTTCATGCACAAAATTCCACAATCACTACCATTTGTTTGTTGTGGAGGACACGGATAAAGACAAACATCCCACACCGGCTTTAAAGACTGTAATTCCCGTTGGCCCTTCCATACATCTCCTTCTACACATAAGGTAGGCAAGAGTTGGGCCATCTTTTTGAATAGTTGCATCAGTTGTGGCTTCGGACGACGCCCCATTAGGGAATCGTATATCTTTATTGTCTCGTCCTGAATAATAATCTGATACAACACCCAATGGTTATTCGCGACATTTGCAACACCAAACACATACTCAACATCTGACCATGGGCGACAGTAGACATTTTTTGGCCGTCGGCCGGTCACATACTTAAGTATACGCCCTTCCTTTTCAAACCAAGTACATACTCCATCGCGTGCCCGTTTCCACGAGTTGTAACATCTCGACGGGAGTAATGTCTACATGAATTATTTCCAATATTCTTCAGCGCACACACACTAATAACGTATAAGAAAACAAAAAACATCACTTACATCCATGCTAACATCAACAGGTGTCCAATTGCGTAAGAAACACGTTGGCCACATCTCTACTTTGCGTAGAAGGAGGTACATGAGTGCATCCATGTGCTAAAAAATAAATAACAACTACGTATAACGATACCCATAAAAAACACGTTTACCACATTAAAATTGAAAAAACATATCTAACCTCATCTGAAAGCAACCCTGTATCGGTCCATATATCATTGAACCAACTTGGCTCCACATAAGGGACACACTTCACAGATAATTTCACCTTAATATGTAGAGATTGGTTAGCGGCCCACCAGTCCGAGAAGTGGCATACCGATTTCGATGAAACTTGACTAAGGAGTGGATTGAAAATAATTCTATGTGCATCGCTTTCCACATAAGGGACTATTTGAAGCATCTACATAAAAATAAATAAAAGAGAATGTCATTTACATCGTTCAATGTGCAACTAACCTGAGTAACATTTGTAATTGGTTAGTACGTTACATTTTCCCGTACGGTTGTTCCATCGTCGTCCTTTAAGCATTCACGGTCCCCATCTTTAACACAATCACTCTCAGCATCCTTCGCACACTCGTCATCAGCCTCCTTCATTGGCTCATTATCCGACTCCTTGACACACTCGCCCTCAGCCTCCTTCATTGGCTCATTATCAGACTCCTTCACACACTCGCCCTCAACCTCTTTCATTGGCTCATTATCAGACTCCTTCACACACTCGCCCTCAGCCTCTTTCATTGGCTCATTATCAGACTCCTTCACACACTCGTCCTCAGCCTCCTTCACACACTCATTCTCAGACTCATTCAAACAATCGTGTTCCTACAATTAAAAATAATATTGTTTAGTAAATAACAATTCGTAATTGACAGATAAGATTCTTACTGAATTAAACTTCATGTCTTCATGAACGTGATCGTCGCCACCGTTCACTTTGCTACCCTCTTGTCCATCAGGTTCCACTACATTCTCATATTTGGGGTTTTGATCAGTCTCCACTGACTTGGCGCTAATACCAAGCTTCAGGCAAATAGCATTCATCAACATCTCTAGCCTTGCCTGAGTTCTGTCTATAGTATCTAGCCGTCCAATGAACGTTTCACGAAAGCTCTTTATCTTTGGTTCGTTTGTTTCTGTTGGTTCATCTTTGTGGACTGTTTGAGTTTTGCGTGCCCCTCTTCCGGTCGCATTTGTATCGCAATCAGTAACATCAATGATTGGAGGAGTCTTTCTCTTACGAGATAGTCGGGATGGATCATCATGAGTGCGGACTTGATCGAGTTCCTCTTCCCATAGGACGGCACTACGATAACACGGTGAATTTTCCTCAACCTTTGAGGGCACTAAATTACCCACCACACGCATCTGCATAAAGGGGGTGAATATTATAAAATACACAACATAATCAACCAAATTGGGAACATTTTGCACTTACATTATCTGCAGAGCGATCTCGTCCCTTCAACCTTGGGAAACATTTCTTACTGAGTTGTTGATAACGTATAACCCCGTCTACACAACTCCATCTGATCATACGGGGGATGGATGACCGACGGCGGGCTATAGGCACCGCACAAGTAGATGCAACACTGTGCATTGCCTCATATGCCCAGATTTGAAGGGCATAACTGAAACCATAAACATCAATGTACATTCTTGATTTTCGTTTAGACCGTTGTTTGGGCTTCTCACTCTCTTGAAGTTTAAGGGCATTGAGTTTCTTCCTAACATCATCAACAAGGAACTCGAAAGCAACACGACCCCATGGATAACCATTAAATTCAACCAAGTCATCAATGAGGAACATATATTCAAGATCAACAAACTTCGAATTTTTATGTTTAATGAGCAGAACACCATAGAGCAATAGCAATAACGACAATTTCAACGACAAATCAAATTCAAGATCTTGTCCACATTTGTATAAAAAGGCATCCTCAATTTGGGATACGGTTACCTCTGTTGCAGACTTGAAGACCTTCTTGTGCACCAACGAGTTGGTGGGTATTGAAGACTTCGAACCAAATTGCAATCCGGTGACTAATGCAAATTCCCTAGGCCCGAATTCAGCTTTTGTGTTGTTAATATTGAAAATTAACTTGTCTCCAACATTTGTCAGGTCTTGCTTATACAACAAATGAAGGTAGAGTTGTCCTTGAAATGCGAGATCTTCAATATCTAAGAACTACTCAAAGCATGTCTCACGAAATTTAACTATGTTTTTTGCACCTAGACTGTTGCTAATAGTATCTATGATGCGTAATTCCGACCTATTGCTAAGACCCACTGCAAACCCAGGTTCAATACTCTTCGTAGCCATTCAAGCATGTTGTAAATCAGATACAAAACTCACCAGTCACCACCAAACACATATATATGACATAATATTTCACACCAAAAACATCAAATTAACACTATCGCAATGAATACCGACCATAGAGTTATGAATACCAACATGCAAACAAGATATAAGTTGAAGTTGATATACAACAGTATACGAACCTTTTTCGATTGATTAATGATAATTTCAGGGCGGAGAGTGAATCGAAGAACGCGAGTTGTTTCCAGTACACAGATATGAGTCCTCCTAAGGGATAAAAACACTCAACTAAGAATGGATTAAAATTTTCACTATAATATTTTATTCCTGAATTTTTTTGGCGCGCACCGACCTTGGGGTTAGGGTTTTATTGTCTGGGATAGTGGGCCTCATATCCGAGTTTTAAATGGGTTGTATTGTGTTTTTGAAAATGAGGAATTGTGCATTAAAAAATAAATCAACCTTTGAAGATGTGTGATTCACGTATTATGCAACACTAAAATACACGACCGCAAGTATACGGCGTCTATCGTAGTGTGATAAGTACGAGGTCGATCCCACGAGAAGGTGTAGTATAAAAGTGAAGTTTGTTGACGGAATTCTAAATAGACGTGATCGATTAAGTGAAAATGGTGAATTACCCTAAGATTGCCTACCAATTGTCACGAATAAACAATAAAGAGTAACGTAAAATCGATCAAATAACATGCAAATCAAGAAAGCGAGATGGAAAACGAATGAAAACTCAAGTATGAGAAGGTAGGTTCTAAAGCACATGCAATACTAATGAATCCATCTATGATTAACTATCTACTTAGGTGGTGTTCATGCTTTGTCTATAAGATTGATCACATAATAATGAATTAAAAGTTTCTTCAATCCAAGTAATCCAAAGGAAATATCACACAACTTAGTATCTCTACCTAAATTGCACAATAAAACCCAATCAAGCTCCTAGGATCATCACACATCTTCCTAATCATTGATCATCTTTCAATCTCACAATAAAATTAGGTCAAATGCTTGCAATCAATCAATCAAAATAGATTTCTCAACCTAATTCAATTAACTAAGATTAACATATCACCATTGTACACTAATGACATGCTTTGCAATGAAAATCAAGCATCCAAATAGAATTAAGCCACACAAACACCAAATAAGCAAAACATTAATTCATAAACTTCAACAAGAGTATTTACAAGGCTCTAGAACCAAAAGTGTTCTAGCCAAGAACTAATATAATCAAATTAACAAAATCCAAAGAAATAGCTAAATAAAAAGAGATAGAAAGAGAAAGCTTAGTCTAGAATGTGGTGGAGAATGAAAATTCCAAGCTATTGGTGCCTTCCTTGCATTGATTGATGAAGAAATGAAGAAAATATGGCCAAATCACCTTCAATTGTGTGTTACTATGTGTGGAATTTGAGGAATTGGGGGAGAATACAAATGATTTCAAGAATGGGGGCTTATATAGTGTTGGGGTAGGGTTTGGATGCAAAAATTGCAAGTTGGTCCCTAAAAAATGGCCAAAATAGGGAAAAGGCACCGAAAATGGGGGTAGCACGGCCGTGCACGGAGCACGGCCGTGCAAAATGGAGTTTGGGCTAGGATGGAGCTCGGCCGAGCAGGTGGCACGGTCGTGCTGTGCGGCGCTTCAATTATCCTCGAGTTCGGCCGAGATGAGGCCTCGGCCGTGCCCCTTCGTTGCCTCAATGTTGTTGTTTCGACCATGGTTCTCTCGAGCCTAATGCGCGGCCGTGGCGCTGGATTTGGAGGATCACTCGAGCTCGGCCGAGAATGAGCCTCGGCCGTGCTATCCCTTGGCCTCAAAGTTTCTGGATCGGGCATGGCCATTTCGAGATGGTGTCTCGGCCGTGGCCTTTGGATTGTGGAGTTGCGGCAGCTCGGCCGTGCCATGCTTGGCACCTCAAAAATCTGTCTCGATGGCCCCTATTTCGCGCACTTGTCTCGATCGTGGCTTGATTTTGGCCTGAAAAATGGCTCGGCCGAGCCATGAGCTCGGCCGTGCTCTTGCTTGACTTCGACTATTTCTCGTTTTATGCATATCTTTCGCCTCGGGTGTCCGATCGACTTGATTCTTTTAGCTATTCCACTCCATTTTTCGAGAAGAACTCAACGGTGCACTCCTCTTCTTGATCCAGTGAAGTATGGTTGATGTTTTGCTCCAAATTCCATCGTATTTCCTACAAAATCGACAAAACACAACCTTTCTCTCATTTTGGCTCAAATCATCATAATCAATCCATAATTCAATGAAAAACTCATCGAAATACGCTTCACATGTGCCTCTAATGTGTGTAAATTCCACCCGAATCAAATCCCCCCAAACTTAAAATGTTGTTTGTCCTCAAACAACTAAACACTTAAAGCAATGAGGGTGGAATGATCACAATGGAATATTCAATGCAAATCACACATGCAAAGTAAAGTGTAGTGATATCTCTTTCTCAAAGTGCATATCTCAATGAAGGTCATAGGCTCATTATTGCAATTCACACTCATAGATCAAAGAATGCACAAGCACACAACCTATTGTGAATGGGAAACATAATCCGAATGCTCAAGTCCTCTACTCACATGATAAAGTGTTTCTCTCAAACACACAAACAAATTGAGGATATTAATGCACTCATCAACCAAGTTATGCTATGCAATCACTATATGCTTGCCCAAATTCTACTTTCTACAACACTCAAATGCTCAACAATGTGATCAATAGGACTTAATCAAGGATGTAACATTGGTTCTTTGGACAAGGTGGGATGAATTTGGGAATTTGTGACTCTTCTAGTGGAGGACAAAGCTTGTTGTTTTACATTGTGTGCTTTCACTTTCAAAGCTTACAAACTCCATCCTCACTTTTCATCTTTCTTTCTTTTTCAAGTATTCATCACCTCATCTTTTTGAACCATTCTTCTTTTCAAGCTTTTGGGGCCCTTTGTCCCTCTTTTCTTTTCCATTGATTTTCTTTTTCATCTTTTCTCTTTTTTTTTTCAACTTTTCCAATTTCCCCTTTCACCAAAGATATTCAAGCACATGTTTATCCACTTTGTCTTTTATCCCCCACTAGATATAGGTATCAAAGGCTCAAAAAGGCTAAGTGTTTAACATTGTAGTTTGCCAAGAAAATGAGGAATTAAGCTCAAAGGGGCTAACTACGGAAGATTACTTCGGTTTTAAGAAATTTTGGCTAAGTGACTCTTTATAACAAGATGACCTATATCCTATCACAAAGTCTCACACAATCATGCTTTCAAACAAGAACTTGGGCAAGTTCTAAGATAACTAGCAATAACCTAATCCACTCTCAAATGAACTAAACCGGATTATATGTTCGATTTAAGGCTCAATTCTCACCGGTTTATTCAATAGGACCCTCACAATCATCAAATGTTCCCAAACAACAACACATCATGCATTCATGCTATCAAAGATCAACAAATATGAACATAACATGATACTAATATCCATCACCAATCATGCATACATTCAAAGCAAATAGACATCACCACAACTACTCACTATGGATTTCAAAGATTATCCATGCTCACATTTCACCAAAGATCCACTACCCAACATATGATCAAAACCAACTTAAACAACAATAAGCATATGAAAACAAAGTGTGCGCCGGTACAAAATGTAACACAAGTAGAATGACGAACCGGTGCAAGGGTAACAACTAGTAGAAAAATAAAAGAAAAAATAACTCTCCCAAACTGTTACAAGTTGTTACCTCCCTCCTTGCACATCCAATGCTCTTCAAAGATCACCATTGCAACACTTGCTTCCCCTCTCCAAAGTTGGTTTTGCTTCCTTCTTCATTCTTCAAGCTATAATGTCCAAAATACTTCTCATCCTCACCTACAAAAGAAACTAAGCTATCAAAACTATCAAAGCAATAAAAACATGAAAGCAATAAAACCTTGGGTTGCCTCCCAAGAAGCGCTATTTTTAACGTCCTATGCCGGACGGTTTCTTTCCACTTTCAAGCCTCATCCAAGCGAAGCGACTCCACCATTCGAAGTTGCTCATTTCCAAAATAGTGCTTCACTCTTTGACCATTCACCACAAAGGTTGCTCCATCTTTACCAATAAGTTTCACATTTCCCATGGGCGTCACATTCTTAATCACAAAGGGTCCCGACCACTTTGACTTCAATTTGCCCGGAAATAGCCTTAACCTTGAGTTGAACAATAGGACTTGTTCTCCAACTTGGAACTCCCTCCTCTCAATCATCTTATCATGAAATTTCTTGGCCCTTTCTTTGTGAATCTTGGAGTTCTCAAAAGCTACATTCCTAAACTCATCAAGCTCATTGAGCATCATCTTCCTTCTTTCTCCGGATGCCTTAAGATCAAGATTTAACTCGTTAATAGCCCAACGAGCTCTAAACTCCACTTCCACGGGTAGATGGCAAGACTTGCCATACACAAGTTGATATGGAGATGTGCCCAAAGGTGTCTTGTAGGCGGTTCGATATGCCCAAAGAGCATCATCTAACTTGATGGCCCAATCTTTCCTCTTTAACCCAACGGTCTTCTCCAAAATTTGCTTCACTTCTCGATTAGCAAGCTCCGTTTGTCCATTAGCTTGAGGGTGATAAGGTGTTGTCACCCTATGCTTCACTCCATACTTTGACAAGAGTTGATCTAACCATCGGTTGTAAAAGTGTGAACCACCATCACTCACTAATGCTCTTGGAGTGCCAAAACGAGTGAAAATGTTCTTCCTCAAAAAGTTGAGGACTACCTTGGCATCATTTGTAGTGGTTGGAATGGCCTCAATCCATCTAGAAACATAGTCAATGGCCAAAAGGATGTAGGAAAATCCATGAGAAGTTGGGAAAGGTCCCATAAAGTCTATTCCCCACACATAAAAGAGCTCCACTTCAATCACATTCTTCATAGGCATCTCATGCCTTTTTGAGATATTTCCCATCCTTTGACACTTATCACACTTCTTCACAAAAACTTCACAATCTCTAAAGATGGATGGCCAATAGAAACCACTTTGAAGAACTTTGTGGGCCGTCCGATTTGCTCCAAAGTGCCCTCCATAAGGAGATGAATGGCACTCCTCAATCACTTTCTCCCACTCATCTTCCGCTAGGCACCTCCTCATGATCATGTCCGAACACCATCTATAGAGGAATGGATCCTCCCACACATAGAACTTGACATCATGGTAAAACTTCTTCTTTTGATGGAATGAGAGATTTGGTGGGTGTGTTCCGGTGGCTATGTAATTCACAAAGTCGGCAAACCATGGACATGCTTCTTTGATAGCAAGAATTTGTTCATCGGGGAACCACTCCTTGATAGGGACTTGGACATCTTTTTCCTCCACATTCTCAAGTCTTGAGAGGTGATCCGCCACCACATTCTCACACCCTTTTCTATCTCTAATCTCCACATCAAACTCTTGCAAAAGGAACACCCATCGTATCAACCTTGGTTTAGCCTCTTTCTTCTCAATCAAGTACTTAAGAGCCGTGTGATCCGTGTACACTATGGTCTTAGCTCCCACCAAATATGCTCTAAACTTGTCAAAGTTATAGATCACGGCTAGCATCTCCTTCTCCGTTGTGGTGTAATTCTTTTGAGCCGGATTCAAGGTCTTGCTTGCATAGTAGATCACACGAAAGAGTTTGTCTCTCTTTTGACCCAAAGCTACTCCAATGGCATAATCACTAGCATCACACGTGATCTCAAACGGTTGACTCCAATCGGGTGTCACTAACATGGGAGCTTTGATCAAAGCCTCCTTCAATATCTCAAATGACTTCATACACTCCTTACTAAAGATGAAGGTGGCCCCTTTCTCCAACAATGAACACATGGGCTTGGCTATCTTTGAAAAATCTTTGATGAATCTTCTATAAAATTCGGCATGCCCAAGGAAACTTCTCACCGCCTTCTCATTGGTTGGTGGAGGTAACTTCTCGATTACCACAATCTTTGCTCTATCCACCTCAAGTCCCTTAGCCGAAACCTTGTGCCCAAGCACAATTCCTTCCTTCACCATGAAGTGGCACTTCTCCCAATTGAGCACCAAGTTAGTATCTATGCATCTTTGCAAAACACAAGAGAGGTTACGTAGTCATGTATCAAAACAATAACCAAATAAGGAAAAGTCATCCATAAACACCTCCATTATGTTTTCAATCATGCCATGAAATATAGCCATCATACATCGTTGAAAGGTGGCGGGAGCATTACACAATCCAAATGGCATTCTCCTAAAAGCAAAAGTACCATAAGGGCAAGTAAAAGTTGATTTCTCTTGGTCCTTGGGATCAATCAAAATTTTATTATATCCCGAGTAGCCATCAAGAAAGCAATAATACTCGTATCCCGCCATCATATCCAACATTTGATCAATAAAAGGCAAATGGAAGTGATCTTTCCTAGTGGCATTATTCAACACACGATAATCAATGCATACTCTCCACCCCACAATGGTCCTAGTAGCAATTGCCTCTAAGGTTTCGGTTGTAACAATAGTCATGCCTCCCTTCTTAGGTACCACTTGTGTTGGACTCACCCACTCACTATCACTTATGGGAAAAATTATGTCATTATCTAACCACTTCAACACCTCTTTTCTCACTACCTCTTGCATGATGGGATTCAATCTTTTTTGACCTTGGGCTTTAGGCTTAATAGACTCATCTAGTCTAATTTTATGCATGCAAATATGAGCCGGTATACCCTTTAAATCCGAAATATCCCAACCAATAGCCGATTTATATGTTCTAAGAACCCTAAGCAATTTTTCTAACTCAATATCATGTAAGTGTGAAGAAACAATAATCGGAAAGAGGTCACCTTGTTCGAGATATGCATATCTCAAGTGATACGGAAGTGGTTTCAAGTCTAGCTTCCTCCCTTTCTCTTGAGGTTTCGATTCCTCCTTAGCTCCCTCCTTTGGTGCCTCCAACGAGAAACATGAGGGCCAAGTGTCAAGATTTTTGTTAGGAAATCTTTGACACTCTTCAAGAACCCTCCCCCCCCCCAAAAAAACTTGGCTTCTCGTCGTATCTCCATGAATTTCTCTTCCTTCTTGATTGGGAGCTCCTTTAAAACATCAAGAGAACACATGTATTCAAACAATTCTATATCAGCAAGTTCATCATAATTAAAATCAAAAGGAGTAAGAGAAGGTGAAGTAAGAGAGTTTCTTATGCAAAAGTCAAGTGGATCTTTTGAGTTGCTCTTTTCCATGTGCATATCCACACAAGCTTGCACACTATTGATCATGTTGCACTCGAAAACCTCATCCTCATCATCCCGGAACTTGATAGCTTTGTAAATGTTGAACAAGACTTTCTCATTGTTCACTTGAAGCTCCAACTCCCCTTTCCTCACATTTATGATGGCTCTTCCGGTTGCCAAAAACGGCATTCCCAAGATCAAAGGGATGTATTTGTCCTCCTCCATATCCAAAACCACAAAGTCTACCGGAAAGATAAACTTGTCAACTTTGACCAATACATCCTCTACTATACCCAAGGGGTATGTCATCGATCTATCCGCCAATTGGAGGCTCATCGTAGTCGGTGTGAGCTTTCCCAAACCAAGAGACTTGAAGATGGATAGAGGCATAAGATTTATACTAGCTCCCAAATCACATAAAGCTCTAAATGTACCTCCATCTCCAATGACGCAAGGCAAAGTGAAGGATTCGGGGTCTCTAAACTTTTGAGGTAGCTTGGCTTCAATTATAGAGCTACACTCCTCGGTTAAGTGCACCGTCTCATACTCCACCATCTTCCTCTTGTTTGACATGATTTCCTTCAAGAACTTGGAATAATGGGGCATTTGTTCAAGAGCTTCAGCAAAGGGGATATTGATGTGGATCTTCTTGAACATCTCCACGAACTTGGAAAATTTGTTGTCCAAGCCCTTCTTCTTCAACCTTTGAGGGTATGGAAGAGGTACCACATTCTTGCCTTTGTCTTGTGGAGGGATTGCCTCCTCACTCTTCTTCTCCCCTTCTTTCTCTTCTTCCCTCACTATCTCTTCTTGCCTTTCTTTCTCTTGGCCTTCTTCTTTGTCAACACCCTCGGGTGCCATTACCATTTCCTCCTCTTGTGGCATATTGGGCCCCTCATAGCTTGTCCCACTTCTTAGTTTTATGGCCTTGCAATGCTCCTTGGGGTTGAGCTCCGTGTTCGAAGGAAATTGCCCCGGAGTGTGTTGACTTCCAACGACATTAGAGAGTTGGCTCATTTGCTTCTCCATGGCTTTCATGTTGTTTGCCACATTCTTGATCATTTCCCCTTGTTCATCAAGTCTTTGCCAAGTCTTGGCCATGTAACTCTTTGTCTCTCCCATGAAGTTCTTGGTTTCTCCCATGAATGCACCAAACATATCTTCCAATGATGGCTTTGATGAGGGTTCAACGATCATTCCATCCCTCACATTAAAATTCGGTGGTGGTTGGATAGCATTCCTTGGATTGGCATAGGAGAAGTTCTCATGTTGCCTCAAATCGGGATGATATTGGTTTGGATTGGGAGGATTCTCACGATTTTGCCTGTCGTTCCACCCCCTTTCTCTAAAGGTATGTTTACTTTTGGTTTTAAAAACCAGGTTTTGGATTTCAAGATCCAAAACTCATTTTACTTCGGGATTTAAAAACCGGTTTTCAAAATCCACTCAAAACCACCCCTATCAAACATATTGATTTGACATAAAGTTATATCTATATAATATTACTCCAATCATTATATTCTTTCTCAACAATAATATAATAATACTATAATAATATAATAATACAATAATATAATACATTTAATCATTACACAATTAATTGATTATTATAATCTCTGTAGATGTTGTTAATTCTTAAATGCTTTAACATTATCAACAACATCTTAATTTGACCTTCCGACATTTTTTCTAAGTCTTTTCTGAAATGCTACATTAAATGTTGATCTAAATGTTGTCGCATTTCTGGCAGGATCTAGAAGCTTCTACAAGGATCTGGAACCTGGAAGATTCCAGAACATTGGAGAACATGCTAGAACAGCCTAGATGCATTTGGAACGACCTGGAGCTTGCTAGAAGGATCTAGAAAGATCATGGAAGTTGTGGAAGTTGAAGTTCCTAAAAAATAGGACCTCAATGTGGAAGCCTCTAGAATTCGTATCCCACATCTATAAATACCCATTGAAGGCTTCATAATTCAGTGTGCTCTATTCGATCAATATCCTAGACCGAGCGTTCATCCCTGTTAGGAAATTGTGGCCAATAGTTCTACATTTTAGTTCATACGTTGTATACCACCCGTATGACTGTGTGTCTTCTTATCTATTGAGAGTGTAATCATTAGATAGACTAGGCATTTCGACAGTGTATAATTTATACACTTAGTTCGTTTTCCAGACTTGGCACCTGCCTCGTTTATAGTTTCGTTGTGAAAGTTATTTTTGTAACATTTCACACAACATTTGTACTTGAAGATAAGTATTGATTTTACGCCATAAGGCAGACATAGATTTTTATTTATAAAATCTATGTTAAAAGTATTTCCATTGTGTCTCATTTGTTTTTAGTGTTTCAAGTCTTCCGTTGTGTATCTTAATTTCTGATATTCTGTTAGAGTCAGTGTTGCACTATTTGTCTCAACATTCTGTGCAACATTTATCTACTTATACTTAAACACTTCACTTACACCACCCAGCACACTTTCAGTTGGTATCAGAGCCGATACCCGACGACACTAGGTTAGATCTTTGGTCAAGTGTGTTTTTAGTTTAGGTTAGCAATGGAAACACATCACATATCCACTACACTTAGGCCACCCATTTTAGATGGTTCAAATTATTCTTATTGGAAGCCTAAGATGCGTATGTACATCAAGTCAATTGATGAACGTGCTTGGAGGACTGTACTTACAGGTTGGGAAGCTCCAAAGAGACCAGCAGACGCAGATGGTGAAGTTCAACTCAAAAGAGAAGTTGATTGGACGGCTGATGAAATAACAACAGCAAGCTACAATTCTAAAGCTTTAAATGCTATCTTTACTTCTGTTGATGTTTCAATGTTTAAAATTATACCTAACTGTTCTACTTCTAAAGATGCATGGGACAGGTTGCAAGAGCATTGTGAGGGTTCAGACAGTGTTCGAAGGACTAAGCTTCGAATGTTGGGGACAAAATTTGAGAATCTCCGAATGAAGGAAGTTGAAACCATTTCATCCTACAATGAAAGGTTAAGTGAGATAATTAATGAATCACATTCTCTTGGTGACCCTATTTCTAATGTTAGAGTAGTTCATAAGATATTAAGATCTGTTCCTAAAAGATTTGATGCTAAAATTTGTGCTATTGAAGAGGCAAAAAATACAGATACATTAAGTCAAAATGAGTTAGTGAGTATTCTTAGAACATATGAAATAAACACTAATCAAGTTGTACCTGATACTTCAACATCTACAGCAACATCAAAACAGAGTCACCCAGATTTGAACTGTTTTAATGGTTTAGTTGATGATGTAGGAAAAAGGACTGATGACAATGAATACCAAAAGTTGTTAGATGATTGGAAGAATCAGAAACTCACCCTTGATTCTCTGAATAAAAGGAATGAGGATCTGACAGACACAATCACCAAGCGAGAAGTTATTCTTACCAAAAGAGATCTGAAAATCTGTAACTTAAAGGAGAAACTGATAAATTCTACTTTATGTTTCAAGAAATATTCCAAGAGTGCTTCTGAGGTAAATAATGTTATAGCTACTGGTAAGTCTAATAATCATGGTTTAGGTTATGATGGTACTACTGCTTCTATTTCTGATAAATTTAGAAAACCTGTGAAATTTGTTAAGGCAAATGTTGACACATCTGGTGCAACATCTGCAGAAACAGAGTCTCACAAGGTTAAAAGGAAGTATATCCTGTCATTACTGTTTCAAAATTGGTCATATTCGTCCTTACTGTATAAAGTTGTTTGAAGAACAGAAAAACTTGAAAATGCTGCAAAAGAAACTGTCACATCCTGGTAAACAGTTTTTGAAATCTGCATGGAAACCAAAAGCTATGTTGGGATATGAATCCTAGAACAAGTCCTAAATGATGAATAAAAGATAAAAGATGAAGTTTTGATAAGCCAAAAGAAGACTTGAATATTTTCTAAGTATTGACTAATCTAATCTAGTTAAGTTGAAGTCATCTTGTACAAGATCAGTAGAATTCATAAGACAAGTACTAGTTTTAAAAGACAAGTATTATTGGAAGATAAGTACGATTTATAAGTACTTCATATTTCATGTTTGTATATGTTAAGATTGTTATTGAGCTATGAATAATTGTTGTATAGAGCTCATGATTTTAAATGTAATAGATAGATTCTGTGTATAGTTTTATAAGTTGACTAAGCTTTATAACAAGAAGCTTAATGTAATGTAATAGTCTTGTTAGGATTAGTTGATAGGACTAGATTAGTTTTATGTTGTAATCTGAAGAAGTCCACTACACTAGATAAGTAGAAGACGCAGTCTACTACACAAGACAGGTACGACTCAACAAGACAAGACAAGAAGACTAAAGTTAGTTACAGAAACGCGTGTTGAAGGTGAAGTGTGAAGAGTTAGTTAAGGAATAACTAATTAACTGAAGAAACGCGTGAAAGGATAAGAAGTTTCAGTTAGAAGTTAGTTTTCAAGAAAAGGTTGTTATACAACTGAATGTTCTTGGAATTGGAAGTCTATAAATACCCCAAGGTATTCATTGATTGGAGACTACTACTGAAAGACTACTAAAAATACAGATACTGAAGTTACATACTGAAAGAATTGTTCGAAGTTTCTCTCAGAGATTGAAGTTCAGAAAGTGAAGCTACACAAGACAAGTGAAGAAACCAGAAGGCTACTACTGAACGAAGAGAAGTTTTATTTTCGTTTACTGTTTCAAGTTGCTAGTTACTTGTAAAATAGCTAGTAAGATCGAAGATATATCTGGAGATATAATCGAGAAGATCTAAGTCTTATTTCTTGGGACTTAAAGCTACAAGAACATATTACTCGATTGGAAGAGTTAATAAGAATTTCACAACTGGGTTTGTGAGAGTGGATGTAGACAAGTTGTCGAACCACTATAAATCTCGTGTTTGATTTACTTTACTGTTTTGTTTGTTTGAATTGATTAATTGTTTACTTATTAAACATACATAACTGAACAAGACTAGTTGAGTACATAAAACAGAGTTCTCGAATTAAGTTGAGTATAATCTTTAAATTGGGCTAATTGTTAATTTCGTATTCCGCACATTGTAATTCTGATATATCGAAAGATTTTAGAAAAGTCTATTCACCCCCCTCTAGACATTTTCTTTAGCTTCCCTCGATATTAACTCAACTTAGGGACCTACAAGTGGTATCAGAGCAGTGGTTTACGAACTGCTGTTTCTTGATAACCAACTCAAGACTTGGGTGAAAATCTCAGTCCAAGATCATACTTGCTTACGTGTTCTTGTTCAATATTCTTGATATATTGTTTTCTTGTTCCCTGTTCTTGACTCATATACTTCTTGATCATAAAACTGATTAGCACTAGACTACTTGTTAAAACATGTCTCTTGAAATAAGCGCTAACAAGTTGCCTAAGTTTCAGGTTCAAGATTATGACTATTGGAAACTAAGGATGGAAGCCATCTTCAGTTCCACTCACGACTTAATGATCTCCGTCATCACTGAAGGTCCGATAGTGACCATGATTCCCAATACTGCTGCCCTTGACACAAATCAACCCGTGGGTACACTCGTCAAGAAACCAAGGTCAGAACTAACCTCAGAAGAAATGAGACAGAATAATTTGGACAGCTTGGCCAAGAATTACATCTTACACACTCTTCCTAATGAGTATCTGGGAAAAGTGTTAAAATGTAAAACTGCCAAAGAAATGTGGGATCGCTTAGCTATCATTTGTGAAGGAACCTCTCTAATCAAAGAAAGCAAGCTTTCCACTGCAGTCCAAAGATTTGAATCATTTCATATGAAAGCTGGCGAAACTATAGACCAGTTGGATACTCGTTTTACCAAAATCATGAATGACTTGGAAGTCCTTGGAAAATCTTATACTCCACGTGAAATCAATCTTAGGATTCTCAAAAGCCTTGATAATCGATGGAAAATGGTAAAAATGCTTGTTAAGAATACCCAAGATATAGATGTATGGACAGCAGAAACCATGTTTCAAACTCTAAAGGCCCATGAGTTTGATTTAGACGAAGATGAACCTATAGTAAGTAGTGACAGAGAACATGCTGTAACTAAGAACGTTGCTTTTAAGGCTAGTTCGTCTAAGGTAGACAGGTCGGAATCTAAGACTAGGTCTACTTCTGTGAAAGACGAGTTAGATACTGATCTTAGTCTGAAGGATCAGGTAAGCCTTATGGTTAGAAAGTTTGATAGGCTAAATAAATGTTTCGGAAGATATAAGAAGTTCTATAGAGAGCATAGAGGGTCTGCTTCTAAGAACTCGTCTGAGACCAGACGAGACCGAAACTCGTCCGAAAGGAGAGACGAAGTCTCGAAAGGTAACAGACAAGATAGAGAGTCTGATGGTAGGAAGATTACTCGTTCTGATAGACGCGATAAACGAAGGAACAACTCTCCTATTAAAAAGGCTACTAATGATCTCTTGTGCTATAACTGTGAAAAGCCAGGTCACTACATATATGAATGTCCAGACCTAAGTACTGATGATCGAGAAGAACGCAAAGCACGAAGGGAAAGAAGATACAATCGTGGTAAGAAGGCAATGATGGCCAATGATGACTCTGAGTCTGACTCAGACGAGTTGCCATCATCCTCATCTAGCTACCCGTCTGAACCAGATCACGATGAAGCTTTTATAGTAGATGATGGTCTATGCTGCATGGCTAAAATCGACCAAGAGGTATCATCTGCTACTTCTTTTCAATCTTGTGATGAATCAGATTCTGATGAAAGTGATACTGCCAGTAGCAAAGTAGGGAGTAGCTTTCAGCACTCTACTAGTGCAGTTGAAGACGACCTCCTACTTGCCAACAAGGCAATCATTGAAGTCAGTGACGAAAACATCATTTTAAGACAAGAAATCATTGATCTTAAAGAAGCTCAGTCTAAAGTAGATCCTAATATAACAGTCCTAAATGAACGCTTGCAAGAAGAGTTAAGGCAACTTAAAGACAAGTGTGCATTGATAGACAAGTTGTATCAAGACCTACTTAAGACACATGCTACTGAAAAACATGATTTCAATGTTTTAAAAAGCAAGTGCAAAAAGCTTGAAGAACGTAATAAGTTCTTAGAAACCGAGGTTGTCACTCTAGACCTTAAACTTACTGACCTGGTTAACTCTTCAAAGGTTAACCTTGAATTGTCAGATAGGTATAGGGCTCCTGCTGACAAGACAGGCATAGGTGCTGAGACATCAAGCTCGTCTACTCAAGCTCCTAAGAACCCTACTATTTTCATCTCAAGCTCTTTGACTAATGATAAAGGAAAAGGACCAATGATATACGATATTGATACTCCATCTAAAGGTACTGTACCAAAACAAGCTCGAGTTAACATTCCAATTACCAAAGGAGGTAAAAAGAATGGTAACAACAAGCCTGTTCAACCTAGAACTAATCTTCTAAGGACCACTAATCGTAGACGATCCAACCAGGTCAGATACGAGGATTGGTATCCCGAGGAGACTAGTACTAGACAAGTACAGACTAGACGACAAGAGTCTAGACCTCCTTTCATAAGGCAGTCTCAACTCTACTCATCTAGACCTAGACAGGAAGGTCAAAAATATCGTACACAAGCAGTCCTATATCCTCCACCTTTGTCATATGATATCGAAGGAAAAGAAAGACCTAAACATGTCTATAAACCGTATGGACCTAATGCATATAAACCCTACTCTGACTATCATAGACAAGTGCCTACTCAAGTAGAGATCAAGTCGAAAGGCTATCTCCAAAGAGTAGACCCGAACTCGACTGATAGGCCAGATAAGGACAACAAGGTCTTATTTTGCAACAAATATGGTCGAAAGCTCAGAAGATCAAACTTGTTCAGGACTCCAATGTACATTTGGATTCCATTGAACTCGACTAACCCCCCAGGACCCCAATAAACAAGGAGGGTACCTAAATTATGAAATATCATCTAATGCAGGGTCGACTCGATCTATACAAGAAGGGTGGCTCAATAGGAGAAACTTGGTACATAGACAGTGGTTGTTCGCACCACATGACTGGTACCAAGACTCTCTTATCAAGCTACCATGAGCAAGAAGGACCAAAAGTAATATTTGGTGATAGCTCCACTGCTGTTACCAAAGGATTCGGCTACATTCGGAATGGAGACATAGAGATCCAAGATGTCTCATATGTGGAAGGTTTGAAATACAATTTACTCTCTGTTTCACAATTTTGCGATCGTGGATACAAGGTGCAGTTCAAGAGTCACAAATGTGAAATCATTGACAAAAAGACTCATACCGTACTACTGGTCGGCATAAGACAAGGAAGTGTGTACATAGTGAACTGGAACAGTTGTCCGAGGGACACCTGTCTACTTACTAAGAATCCTAAAGAACTTGGCTGGCTCTGGCATAGACGCCTCTGTCATCTAAACTTTAAGGTTCTTAATAAGATAGCCAGAGACTACCTTGTGGAAGGTATTCCCAATGAAGTCTACTACAAGTCACATGTATGCACGTCCTGTCAGAAAGGTAAACAGGTAAAAGGTTCCTTTAAATCTATTCCATCCCTCTCAACAAGTAGAGTTCTTGAACTTCTACATATGGACTTACATGGCCCAATAACTCCTCCAACTTTGAACGGTAGAAGGTACACACTTGTTGTGGTAGATGACTATTCTAAGTTCACTTGGGTAGTCTTCTTACACAAGAAGAGTGATACACAAACACTTTTGCCTGATCTGTTGAAGAAGTTACAGGTTGAGAAGAATCAGTCAATTGTCAAGATCCGTAGTGACAAGGGTACTGAATTCATTAACTGCTATATTAAAGAATTTTGTTCTAAGCGTGGCATCCAACACCTTACTAGTGCAGCAAGGACACCACAACAAAATGGAGTAGCAGAACGAAGGAACAGAACTCTTAAGGAGGCCTGCAGGACCATGCTGACAGAGTACAATACGCCTCAAAAGTTTTGGGCAGAAGCTATCAATACTGCATGCCACTCACAAAATAGAAGTGCTATCAATAAAGCACTAGGTAAGACGCCCTATGAGGTATGGAAAGGTAGAAAACCCAGAGTCTCATATTTTCATATATTTGGTTGTAAATGTTTCATCCATAACAATGGGAAAAGCAAGTTGAATGCATTCGATGCTAAAGCAGACGAGGGGATATTCTTAGGATACTCCTCGACTAGCAAAGCATTTAGAGTATTCAACTACTCAACCCTTTGTGTGGAAGAAACACCACATGTGGTTTTCGAAGAATCTCAACAGGACTCGTCTGCCAACAAGATCAGTGAGAAAGTTACTGAGCTAACTATCGAATCTGATAAAGACTCAGAGGTATATGAATCCGTTCAAGTATACAATCCATTCATGAAAGCCCTCGAATCTGATGACAAGGAAAGGGTAAGTACTCAAGGTAAGTCTACTAGACCAGTAGACATGCCTGCTCTAGTTGACTCATCTACTCCAGGTAAAACTGTTGACGATATAAATGATGCTGACATGCACGACACTATAAACGATCTAGATGATGATACTATGCTTACAAAGACT
Organism: Galeopsis tetrahit; assembly: GCA_963675135.1. NCBI lineage: Eukaryota > Viridiplantae > Streptophyta > Magnoliopsida > Lamiales > Lamiaceae > Galeopsis > Galeopsis tetrahit. The sequence goes on from OY776127.1 coordinate 36,730,538, forward strand.
AGAAAAACATGGAAATCTGCTCATGATACTGAAAATATCATTGGTGACTCTACTATTGGTGTAAAGACTAGACGACAACTCTTTGAGTCACAAGAACAACCTAGTCCATCTCTGTTTTGCTGGTGTTGTTTCCTCTCATCTATCGAGCCTAAAACCATTAAAGAGGCTTTAGCTGATAGTAATTGGATCATCGCTATGCAAGACGAGTTGAATCAGTTTGTTCGAAATGACGTCTGGGAACTTGTTGATAGACCTAAACATCATAATGTAGTTGGCACTCGATGGATCTTCAAGAATAAGAAAGATGAGAATGATGTAGTTGTTCGTAACAAGGCTAGACTAGTCGCCCAAGGCTATTCACAAGCTGAAGGCATAGATTATGATGAAACGTATGCTCCTGTTGCTAGACTAGAAGCCATTCGATTGTTCCTTGCATATGCTGCTTACATGAAATTTACTGTATATCAAATGGATGTTAAAAGTGCATTTCTTAACGGTATTCTTGCGGAAGAAGTGTATGTTGAACAACCCCCAGGTTTCGAAGTCAAAGGTAACCAGGTATACAAATTAAAGAAGGCCTTATATGGACTAAAGCAAGCTCCAAGAGCCTGGTACGATACTCTTTCTCAATTTCTATTAGAAAATGGTTTTACTAAGGGCAAGGTAGATAGAACCTTGTTCAGAAGACAAGAAGGGAAAGATATTTTACTCGTCCAAATTTACGTAGATGACATCATTTTTGGATCACCTAACAAAAAGCTGAGTGAAAGTTTTTCAACACTCATGCAAAGTAAATTTGAGATGTCTATGATGGGTGAAATGAATTACTTTCTTGGACTTCAAGTAAAACAGACCCCAGAAGGAATTTTCATAAATCAAGCAAAATATACTCGTAATCTACTAGACAAGTATGGTATTAAGACATGTAAATCTTCTGGAGTACCTATGCAACCTACTTACAGGATGGATCCAGACGAGAATGGTAAGTGTGCTGATCAAACTCATTACCGTGGTCTTATTGGTTCATTACTCTACTTGACTGCTAGTAGACCTGATATTGCATTTTCTGTTGGTGTATGTGCTCGTTTTCAAGCTAATCCAAAAGAGAGTCATATGGAAACCACTAAAAGGATTCTGAAATATTTGAAAGGAACCATCAATCGTGGTATATGGTATCCCTCAAATGATGATCTATCTCTAAGTGGCTACTCTGATTCTGATTTTGGTGGCTGTAGAATAGATAGGAAATCTACATCTGGTTCTTGTCAATTCTTAGGCACAAAACTCATTTCATGGTTTTCGAAAAAGCAGACAAGTGTTGCTACCTCTACTACTGAAGCCGAGTACATGGCTGCTGGTAGTTGTTGTAGTCAATTATTATGGCTTATTCAACAGCTTAGAGATTATAATATCTATGAATCAAATGTTCCTATTTTCTGTGATAGTAATAGTGCAATTGCCATTACACAAAATCCTGTTTTGCACACACGCTGTAAGCATGTCGATGTTAAACACCATTTCATACGTGATCATGTAGAAAAGAAGGATATTCGCATGGAAAAGATTCATACTGATTTTCAAAGAGCTGATATTTTCACAAAACCATTAGCTGAGGCCCGATTTCATGAATTATGCATTAGTCTAGGACTAATTGATCTTGATCCTACTAGTATGTAGAAATGTACTAACCAGACAGGTACAGTTCTAAGAAGAAAGAAGAAACAGACAAGTTACCACAAAAGGAGCAGAGCACTCATCTACTCATTCAATAGACAGGTATACAAGGTCAGACAAGTTGACCAAACAACCCGATGAGGAAGCTGGTAAAGCTGAGAGTAATACTAAGGGAATAAACATTCAAGGGGGAATCCTTGATTTCTTAAAAATCCTTATGTTGACTCTTAAGTTTGGTAACAGTCATCTTGTTTGAATCTTGACCATTATGCTCGATTGATACTTACCTTACTTAATTATTTTACTCGACTACCTGTATTGCATCTAATCTGTTACACAAAGTTAAGACAGGTAAAAATAACAGTTTGATGTTCAAAGTAGACAAGCACAGTCGAAGGGGGAACTCGACTGGTGGTCATAAGACTACTCGTCTTGTGCAATTAAGTCCACTCGCCTTATAAAGATTAGGCCTACTCATCTGTTCTGGATGGACTCGAACAGACACGCTAAGTTTTCTATTTAAATGTGTTAAGTGTTTACTCGAAACAAATTAAGGGTATTAACGTAATTTGATAGTGTTAAAATTTGAATATCCTAGAATTGGATTTATACACCCCCATTTAATGAGGTGTACACATTCAATTCGCGCCAAAATACGAATATGTTAGGTCAGATGAGTACACTCCTCATTTCTGCCAATAGAAAAGGCGGATTTCAAATTTAACAAAATCAAAACACAGTGTATTCTCGATTCCGTAACCGAATACCAAAAGGCATGACCGTTGGATCTAATCCTTCAATCTTGTCCGTTGGATCGACAATTCAGTTTCAAACAAAACCCAACACTTGCACACATTCTAACCCACGTTTTCATAACTCTACTACTTGCGCACACATTGATTTCTTACTAATTCGATTATATTGTTCATAACAAATCATTCATCATGTCAATTCGTTCTATTTTCGATGTCAGTTCCAACATGCAGGCACCATTCGATCTAGGGAGATACATAAATGACAACAAGGTGCATGTTGAACCATCTATGTTCTTCAAAGGAAATCACAAGGAAGGAAATATGGAAATCTTGACCAAATGCATCAGATGCGGTCTAAAACCCTACCTAGAGGCGTTTCCTCAAGTTGTTTTGGAGGAAGAGGTTCTGGAATTTTATGCCAACGCCAACAGACAGGGAGATGTGATTGAATCTTTTATTGATGGAAATCGAGTGGAAATCACTCGGGAAGTTATGTTCGAAAGATTAAGGCTACCCATCGGAACGATTGATGTGGAGAAGTATGCTGAAGGTCAGGAGATGAGGTACTTGAGCATCTTCTGTGGTAAGAAAATGAAGCTAAAACCAGATGGTAAAGCTCCTACAGCTAAGAAGGGTGAACTCTTGGAAAAATATCGCACTCTGCTGGACATAGCAAGCAAGATGCTTCTATGTGCCACTGGGTCTCATGACTCAGTTACCCAAGCCAAAACAAGGGTAATGGCAGCTATCTATGATGGAATCACTGAGGGTAACTGGTTTAAGCTGATAGCTGACAGGATGATGTACTTCGAAAGGAGTGTTATAGTGGATGTTGATACTCGAAATTGGGTAGTATCACAGGCTGTTGGATATGGAAACAAGCTGAGTATATTACTTCCATTTTTGCTGCCCAACAAGAGTGATTGGAGCAAAGGAAAGCCATTTCATCCTCTTAAGTTCTACTTAAAAATAGAAGCGATGAGGAAGCAAGCTGCTGCAAGGCCAGCTGCCCCAAGGCAAGTTCAAGTTGATGATTCAGAAGTGTTGCCATATGCAAATTCATCCAGTTCTTCACAAGCCGGGTCTGAAGAGGCAGAGTCCAGTGCAGATGATTCAGAGAAGACTCAGTCAGATGAAGAGTCGATTCAAGAGAAGGAGTCGAGTGAACAAATTCCTGAGATGTATACTCTCGTAAGAGTTGAATCGCCTACTCGTCCAGTCGAGTCGAGTATACAGGTTGGTACTTCTACTCAATCTGTTTCAATTCCTCTCTCTCTCCCGTCTACTTCTATTCGAACCAAGGCTAGGTCACATCGATCTAGGCCTCGTCCTATACCCCCAACCTCACAAGTACTGGCAGCACGACCGCTGAGAGCCAGTCTTCCCTTAAACACTCCCATACTTGATACAACTGATACTCCGACAGTTGTCACACCAAACCAAGCCACATTGGAGCCCCCAGAAACCACAGTCCAAACTCTCTCTCTACCCTCAACAGAATATGTTGAACCTTCTCACCCATCTACTTCAGATAAGACGCCAGTTGCCACTGCAACAACTGAGATAGGGACCCCACCTTCTCAGACCCCGTCTGAAGTTAGATTCGAATCCCTGGTATATTATCCTATGAGCCTAAGAGAGAAGAGAATCCGTTCAAAGATGAGCAGAAACTTGAAGAAGAAGCTCTCGGCTATTGAAGTCGACTATGCATCAGAACAGTTTGAAAAACTTCTACGTATATGCACCTGGGTGGCATTGAAGAAGTCTGGCACGGATGATCTTTTCGAAGTCATCTTAGGAAAAGGAGGCATCTCAAACTTTATGGACTGGGAAATGGAACAGAAGGAGAACAGTGGTGTTCAAGACCACTCAGAATTATTCCCAGCTCATGCCATCACTACTCTTGCAAAGAGATTGCTAAACATTCCTGATGATTTAATGTGCTCAGAATCGAAATTTGATGTGGGTATTCAAGTTTCGGATTCAGATTTTGAGAAAGATGTGGTTATGTCTGAAGCCACACAAGCTGAAGAACTCCAGTCTACTGATCCTATATTGGACTTAGACAATGTCTCAAATCAGTTGAGAGGCATTGTGTTCAGATTTCAAGTAGATCATGCTAACAGTCCAAGGTCAGATTTTGCTTTTATTAATCGATATTCTGATGATTTACTTCCCATTGAACTTTGTGGATATATGGAGAAGTTGCACGCTTTGTTGAGAAAGGACTTGGCTGAAGCTATAAGGAAGGCTAAGGAAGCTAAGTTAGCTATAGTGCCTTATTGTCCGTTTCCGAGTTTGAAAGCCATAGCTGGTAGTGTGTTTCTAGATTCCGACGTAGTGGAAGACGAGGTCTTAACTACTGCTACAGAAGGCCAATTACTTGAAGTAATATCTATTGCTGATGATGTGGTCATGGAGGAAGCCATTCCTGTTGAAGTTGGTCATTCATCTAATTTATTCTCCACTGCTTCTATAGATGAGTTGAAAGCAGACTTGAAAGGTGTTATAAAATCGTCCATTGATGATTTTCTCAAATCTGATGTAAAGAAGACTCTTATTGAACAAAACAATGTCCTTGTGACAAGTTCAAAAGATATGATCGTGAATGCAGTCAATCAGATAGATGATGAATTCAGACAACATATGTTTGAGCAACTTGAAGGATTTCTCCAAGATCAGGTGGAATACTCGGAGAAGAGTTCAGTCGATTTTGCTCGTGTTCTAGCTACTGAATCCAGGAAGTTGGAAAGAGTCTATAGAGCAAGAATCGAGGTTGCTGATGTTCAGAGGAAGGAAGCTTATGATCAGTTAGCTCAAGCTCAACAACTTATTTCTGCTATGACTAATGAAAATAAGAAGTTACGTTTGACCGCAACACATTTTAAGAATGAGTTGAACTTGTCTACTCAAAAGCTGGAGTTGGTGGCGACCAAGCTGGACAAGTTGAGTCAAAACAGTTCGCATGAAAAGCAGATTGAAAGAGCTACGAGTCTAATGAAGCAAGCCATGTATGAAGAGATGACTCGTTTCACTTCTCTTTTCTCTCTCCAGGCTACTGATGAAGCCAAAAAGGGGGAAGAGACAAAGAAGACAAGACCAGTGGATATTAGTGCTGAAGCTGAAAAATCTAAATCCAGTGCTGAGCCAGAAGCAAAGGAAGCTGCTGAAGCTATGCAAGATCTCAGAAGGCCTAAGAGAGGCAGAGGCAGGTTGGTTAAAACTGCAGAGGTTGAGCAAGCTAAAGCTGACGCAGAAGAGTTGAAGAAGAAGGAGAAGGGCAAAGCTGTTGCATCTCCTGAAGTTGAAATTGAAACTCAAACTCGACTGATATCTAAAAGGAAATCTATTCAGATAGAAGAGCCTAAAGAGATGGAGACAACAACAAAAGTGAAAAAGCAGAAGGTTGTTGATCCAAGTGATGAATCTCACTATGCAAGCAAAAAGAAGATAGAAAAACATATTGAGAATTTGCAGAAGCTGAAGGAAGATGAAGAGAAAATAGAAGATCAGTTCATTGACTATTTCATTGACAAAGAGCATCGTCAAGATTGGCTCAAAGTGAAGAGACAATGGGAACTTGATCACTGGATAATCAGAAAGTATGGTGATTCTGAAAGTTCAGATGAACTGTATTCGATGTTTGATAAGTTTATGGAAGGTCAGAATCAAATGCTTTGGAATCTGATATTGAGGATATCTGCTGCTGCAAATTTCAACATTTTAGTACCGATCTTTCCAAGATGGAAGACTCCCATGACCAGCTCAGGTAAAAGAGTTGATCTTAACCAGATCAAGAAATTTGAAGAAGAGCTACTGGACAAGGAGAAGATCGAGACTGAAGATCATATCAGAGTAATTCATAAGAGACTCCTAGAAGCATTCTATGTCCCAAATTCAGAAGAAGGTACTCTTCAAGACTAGATTTTTTTGCTCTGATTACTTAGTTTTATTTTGATTAAGTATTTGTAATCTCTACTGATCATATTTCTAAATGAATGAAAAGATAAGTACTATTTGATGTTTAAGACAAGATAACTACTTAACTAGTCTATTATTGTGGAAAAGATTCAAGTAGTTTTGGCTTCATCAAAAAGGGGGAAATTGTTGGGATATGAATCCTAGAACAAGTCCTAAATGATGAATAAAAGATAAAAGATGAAGTTTTGATAAGCCAAAAGAAGACTTGAATATTTTCTAAGTATTGACTAATCTAATCTAGTTAAGTTGAAGTCATCTTGTACAAGATCAGTAGAATTCATAAGACAAGTACTAGTTTTAAAAGACAAGTATTATTGGAAGATAAGTACGATTTATAAGTACTTCATATTTCATGTTTGTATATGTTAAGATTGTTATTGAGCTATGAATAATTGTTGTATAGAGCTCATGATTTTAAATGTAATAGATAGATTCTGTGTATAGTTTTATAAGTTGACTAAGCTTTATAACAAGAAGCTTAATGTAATGTAATAGTCTTGTTAGGATTAGTTGATAGGACTAGATTAGTTTTATGTTGTAATCTGAAGAAGTCCACTACACTAGATAAGTAGAAGACGCAGTCTACTACACAAGACAGGTACGACTCAACAAGACAAGACAAGAAGACTAAAGTTAGTTACAGAAACGCGTGTTGAAGGTGAAGTGTGAAGAGTTAGTTAAGGAATAACTAATTAACTGAAGAAACGCGTGAAAGGATAAGAAGTTTCAGTTAGAAGTTAGTTTTCAAGAAAAGGTTGTTATACAACTGAATGTTCTTGGAATTGGAAGTCTATAAATACCCCAAGGTATTCATTGATTGGAGACTACTACTGAAAGACTACTAAACATACAGATACTGAAGTTACATACTGAAAGAATTGTTCGAAGTTTCTCTCAGAGATTGAAGTTCAGAAAGTGAAGCTACACAAGACAAGTGAAGAAACCAGAAGGCTACTACTGAACGAAGAGAAGTTTTATTTTCGTTTACTGTTTCAAGTTGCTAATTACTTGTAAAATAGCTAGTAAGATCGAAGATATATCTGGAGATATAATCGAGAAGATCTAAGTCTTATTTCTTGGGACTTAAAGCTACAAGAACATATTACTCGATTGGAAGAGTTAATAAGAATTTCACAACTGGGTTTGTGAGAGTGGATGTAGACAAGTTGTCGAACCACTATAAATCTCGTGTTTGATTTACTTTACTGTTTTGTTTGTTTGAATTGATTAATTGTTTACTTATTAAACATACATAACTGAACAAGACTAGTTGAGTACATAAAACAGAGTTCTCGAATTAAGTTGAGTATAATCTTTAAATTGGGCTCATTGTTAATTTCGTATTCCGCACATTGTAATTCTGATATATCGAAAGATTTTAGAAAAGTCTATTCACCCCCCTCTAGACATTTTCTTTAGCTTCCCTCGATATTAACTCAACTTAGGGACCTACAAGCTACCTGTAATGTTGTTCATACCTCCTTAAAAGCATGTCTACCTGATTTATGGTACTTTGATAGTGGTTGTTCTAGACATATGACAAGCCGTATAGACTTCTTATCTGATTATGTGACCTTGAATAGTGGTAGTGTTACATATGGAGGTGGTTCTAAAGGAAAAATTGTTGGTAAAGAAAATTTGAATGTTGAAGGTTTTCCTAAGATTAAAAAGGTCTTGCATGTTGATGGCTTACTTGCAAATCTGATTAGCATTAGTCAACTTTGTGATGATAATTTGCATGTGAAATTTGACAAAGATTCATGTTATGTTCTTAATAAAGATGAAGTTTGTGTCATGACTGGTACCAGGTCAGCTGATAATTGTTATCTTATTGGAACAAATATGTGTAACTTGTCAAAGCATGATGGAAATATTTTGTGGCATCAAAGATTGGGTCATGCAAATTACAGAGCAATGAAAAAGCTAATCAAAGCAGATGCAGTAAAAGGAATTCCAAAACTGAGGTTTCACAATACCATTGTATGTGGACCATGCCAAAAAGGTAAGCATGTAAGAATGCCGCATAAAATGCTGTCACATTGTTCTACACATCTGATGAAATAACAACAGTAGGATACAATTCTAAAGCTTTAAATGCTATTTTTACATCTGTTGATGTTTCAATGTTTAAAATTATATCTAACTGTTCTACTTCTAAAGATGCATAGGACAGGTTGCAAGGGCATTGTGAAGGTTCGTACAGTGTTCGAAGGACTAAGCTTCGAATGTTGGGGACAAAGTTTGAAAATCTCCGAATGAAGGAAGATGAAACTATCTTATCCTATAATGAAAGGTTAAGTGAGATAATCAATGAATCACATTCTCTTAGTGACCCTATTTCTAATGTTAGAGTAGTTCATAAGCTATTAAGGTCTGTTCTTAAAAGATTTGATGCTAAAATTTGTGTTATTAAAGAGGCAAAAGACACTGATAAGTTAAGTCAAAATGAATTAGTGAGTATTCTTAAAACTTATGAAATAAACACTAATCAAGTTGATGAAACTAATAAGGATGATAAGAAGGTTATTTTTAAAGGAGAGACATCAAACAAATCTGAGTGTCAACCTATCATTACTGAGGTTGATTCGGATGAAGAATTGTTTGATGAATGCCTTAACAATCCTAACAACATTGCCCTTCTCACTAAGCACTTTAATAAGTTTCTTAAGAAATCTGTGAACAAATCTAAGGGAAACATTCAACCCAAAATTCAAATCAACACATCAACACCTCAACCAGAAAGGAGGAAGAGTCAATTCACACCAAGACCATCAAAGAGTGAAGGTAAACCAAGGTATGATCCTGAATTTAGAAAACCAGTTCAATGCAATGCATGTTCTAGATATGGCCATTATGCAAATGAATGTGTTAATACCAGACTTAAGCTAAAACTGAATTTTAGTGCTACCTTCAGTGATGAATCAGATGATGATGATCTTGATGAGTTAAATGAAAATGAATATTCTCATTTTACCAGAATTGATTATAGTGATTCCTCAAATGATGATATGGATGATACAAATTCAGATGCTGCACCAGATGCCTTAACATCTGTAGTTAGACCTGTCAAGACGGGCCGGCGGGGCGGGGCGGGCCAACCCGTTTACTAGGCGGGCTGCTAAAACCTCAACCCAACCCAAAAATAGACGGGCCGCGGGTTTAGGCGGGCCAACTTTTTTTTAATTTAAATATTTATTAAATTCATCAAAAAAAACATAAAAAAACAAATAAATATATATATATATATTGTACATAATATAAATAAACATCACGAATTAGAAATATTGTCATTATTAATTGTGTATATATAATATATTATAAACTACAATAATAATATAAATATATATTAAAATAATATACATATATAATATATACGGTATAAAATATGGTATTATGAGTACAGAAAATGAAGAAAGAAGGAAGAAATGAAGAAAGCAGGAAAAAATGCAGCTGCTTCTATAATCTGTAATGCGCTAGAGTTTTTTCTTTTAATTAGATTTATTATATATTAATTTAAAGATAAAGTTGGATAGCTCAAGTGGTTATAGCAATATTACTTAGGCCTAGGGTCTTGGGTTCGAGTCTTGAAAATAATAAAAAAATAAAATTGTTTAATATATTTTTTTTTAAATAAAAAAATGGCGGGCCAGCCCGCCAAAGCCCGCACCAACCCGCCAAAAACTGCAACCCAAACGGGCCGGCCCGCTCGGGCCCGCCTCCTGGCGGTCTTGAAAAATTCTAACCCAACCCACTATTTTTAGTGGCGGGGCGGCCTGGCCCAACGGGCCCAGCCCGTTTTGATGGCTCTATCTGCAGTAACATCAGAACAGAATCACCCAAATTTGATCTGTTTTAATGGTTTGGTTGATGATGCAGGAAAAAGGATTGATGACACTGCATACCAAAAGCTATTAGATGATTGGAACTCTTAGAAGCTCACTCTTAATTCCTTGAATAAAGAGAATGAGGATTTGAAAGACACAATCACCAAGCTAGAAGTTATACTTACCAAAAGAGATCTTGAAATCTGTAACTTAAAGGAGAAATTGATAAATTCCACTTTATGTTTCAAGAAATATTCCAAGAGTGCTTCTGAGGTAAATAATGTTATAGCTACTAGTAAGTCTAATAATCATGGTTTAGGTTATGATGACAAAAATGCTTATGTTTCAAAGATATTTGGAAAACCTGTAAAGTTTGTGAAGGCTAATGTTGACACTTCTGATGTAACATCTACGCAAACAAACTTTAAGAAAAAGTATATCTGTCATTACTGTTGCAAGATTGGTCATATTCGTCCTTACTGTATAAAATGGTTTGAAGAACTGAAAAATTTAAATATGCTGCATAGAAAACTGCCACATCCAGGAAAACAGTTTATGAAATCTGCATGGACACCTAAAGCTACCTGTAATGTTGTTCATACCTCCTTAAAAGCATGTTTACCTGATCTATGGTATTTTGATAGTGGTTGTTCTAGACATATGACAGGTAAAATAAACTTCTTATCTGATTATGTGACCTTGAATGGTGGTGGTGTTACATATGGTGGTGGTTCAAAAGGACAGATCATTGGTAAATGAACTTTGAATGTTGAAGGTTTTCCTAAGCTTAAAAATGTCTTGCATGTCGATGGCTTACTTGCAAATCTGATTAGCATTAGTCAACTTTGTGATGATAATTTGCATGTGAAATTTGACAAAGAATCATGTTATGTTCTTAATAAAGATGAAGTTTGTGTCATGACTGGTACTAGGTCAGCAGATAATTGCTATCTTATTGGAACAAATATGTGTAATTTGTCAAAACATGATGAAAATATTATATGGCATCAAAGACTGTGGCATGCAAATTACAGAGCAATGAAAAAGCTAATCAAAGCAGATGTAGTAAAAGGAATTCCAGAATTGAGGTTTCACAACACCACTGTATGTGGACCATGCCAAAAAGGTAAGCAGGTAAGAATGTCACACAAAATGCTGTCACATTGTACTACACATCGATGCTTTGAATTACTGCACATGGATTTGATGGGTCCTATGGAAACTGAAAGCATTGGAGGAAAGAGGTATTCCTTAGTTGTGGTAGATGATTTTTCTAGATATACCTGGGTAGAGTCTTTGAGAGACAAATCTGAAGCATTTGCTGCATTTAAAATTCTTTATAAGAGGTTCAAAAATGTGTTTAACTTGAAAGTTGGCCGTATTAGAACTGATCATGGTAGGGAATTTGAAAACAGCATGTTTAATGATTTTTGTGATAAAAAGGGTATCTTGCAAGAATATTCATCTCCTAAAACCCCACAACAAAATTGAATTGTTGAAAGAAAGAATAGAACTTTACAAGAAATGGCTAGAGTTATGCTTACATCCAAATGTCTTGCTAAGAAATTTTGGGGAGAAGCATTGAATACTGCATGCCATATTATTAATAGGGTTTTTATTCGTTCTGGTACTAATCAAACACCTTATGAGATTTTGAACAACAGAAAACCTAATGTGAAATATTTTCATGTATTTGGTTGTGTGTGTTATATCCTGAATGATAGGGATCAACTTCATAAGTTTGATTCTAAAAGTGATAAAGGTTTCTTTTTAGGCTATTCTAGAAATAGTAAAGCTTATAGAGTCTATAACCTTAGAACTAACACTGTTCAAGAATCTGTTAACATTGTGTTTGATGATGATAAAGGTCTTACATATGACAAAGGTGAAGAAGATGTATCACAGGTTACTGACACTTCTGAGAATACACTGAAGTCTGAAAATGTTGCACCAAATGTTAACACATCTAAGTCAACATCTACAGAACAGTCAGCTGTAAATTCACAGAATGATCAGTACATTCCCAAAACAAATCCTTCTTCAAGAATAGGCAAAAGTCATCCTTCTGACCAGATCATAGGCGATGCTACAGTTGGAGTGCAAACAAGAGGAAGAGTAAGATCAAACAAGGTAGATGTGGTAAGAACAATATGCATGTCTTCTATGTGTAATGTTGTAAATGCTGAATGCTATTTATCTGAAATTGAACCTAAGAGTGCTAAAGAAGCCTTAACTGATGAAAACTGGATTAATGCTATGCATGAAGAACTTGGTCAGTTTGAAAGAAATGAAGTGTGGACACTTGTTCCTAGACCTAGTCATACTAATGTCATTGGAACAAAGTGGATATTCAAGAATAAAACTGATGAATCTGGTAATATTGTTAGGAACAAGGCTAGGTTAGTAGCACAAGGTTACACCCAAGTTGAAGGAGTTGATTTTGATGAAACTTTTGCACCTGTTGCTAGGATAGAATCTATTAGATTACTGCTAGCTATTGCATGTTTTATTGATATTAAGCTTCATCAAATGGATGTAAAGGCTGCATTTCTAAATGGCATATTAAATGAAGAAGCATATGTTGAACAACCTATAGGATTTGAAGATCCACAGTATCCTGATCATGTATATAAACTTAAGAAAGCATTGTATGGTCTTAAACAAGCTCCTAGAGCATGGTATGGTAGGCTTACTGACTTTCTTTTGGAATATGGATTTATTAGAGGAGAGGCAGATAGAACTTTGTTCATTAAGCACACTGAAAATGATATACTAATTGCTCAAATATATGTTGATGACATTGTGTTTGGTTCTACTTGTGATAAAATGTTGAGTAAATTTGTTAAGGCAATGACTGCAACATTTGAAATGAGTATGGTTGGAGACTTGAATTATTTTCTAGGTCTTCAAATCAAACAATGCAGTGATGGTATTTTCTTCTCCCAGAGTAAGTATGCTAAGAACTTGGTTAAAAGATTTGGTCTTGAGAATTCAAAACCAATGAAAACTCCTATGGGATCTTCTTTGAAACTTTGCAAAGACAGTGCTGGAACAGATGTTGATCCAACACTTTACAGATCTATGATAGGTAGTTTACTGTATTTAACCTCTAGTAGACCAGATATTATGTACAGTGTGTGTGTTTGTGCTAGGTACCAAGCTAATCCAAAGGAATCTCACCTGAATGCTGTGAAAAGGATTATCAAGTATGTTGCAGGTACAAGTCATGACCTTGGAATCTGGTATACTAAGGACACCAACAACATTCTGATAGGTTACAGTGATGCTGATTGGGCTGGAGATATAGATGATAGAAAGAGTACGAGTGGAGGATGTTTCTACATAGGAAATAATCTTGTTTCATGGCACAGCAAGAAGCAGAATTGTGTTTCACAATCTACTGTAGAATCTGAGTATATAGCTGCTGGAAGCTGCTGTACACAACTCTTGTGGCTGAGCAAGATGTTCCATGACTATGGTATTGAGAATGGTATACTTACAATCTTTTGTGATAATACTAGTGCCATTAACATTTCTAAGAATCCTGTACAACACTCACTCACAAAACACATTAGCATAAGACATCACTTTATGAGAGATTTAGTAGAGAAGAACATTGTTAAGTTGGAGTATATACCTACTGAGAAACAAAATGCTGACATTTTTACTAAAGCATTAGACCATGAGAGATTCTCTATCTTGAGGAAATCTCTTGGCATGAGCACTATCTGAAAAAATCGGATGGATGTTGTCACAAATGCGTCAGCATTTGGGACAACATCATGGGTTGTAAAAATTTTATAAGCTGAATCTATCTCTTACTTTGTTAAATAATTTCTATGTAAAATATCTACGAATCTAAGAACCTTGTAGTGCAAAAATAAACATGTCTCACACCTCTCAAATGCATAAAAATGAGAATGTTATCAGCATACTAAAAGATGTACCAAATCACTGAGTAACTATGGAGCACGGAGTTCACTACTACGATGCCTTCTTTTCAAAAGGTGATTCTTTGGTAAAAACATCAATATATTTGTAATCCATTAAGTAAGTATGGGGCACGGAGTTCGCTACTACGATGTACTCTACAGGAACAATGGATCAATACAAATTAGATGCTATAACACAAAAAGAAAAAATTATGGTGCAACACAAATGAAGCAAATTCATGTAAAAACCGTGTTGAGGTGTTTGTAACAGTTTTGAGCACAACATTGCCTGATTCGAATTTATTTTTATTAGTTGTAATTATTTAATTATTAATTGGGATTTATTTCATTTTATTTAATTACTGACCCTCATTTTTTTTATTTTTCAGATTATGCGATTTTAATTATTTTGGAAGCTTCTTAATTACCTAATTTAATTTAATTAAATTTCCCCACTAATTACCCATGATCTACATTGTGGCTAATTATGTGGAGCATGATCAAAAGACTTCTGGATTATTTTTTTTTCTCTCCAACTACATAATTCTCTCTATAAATATCACTCATAAGATTAAATGTTAATACTAATCGTGATTTTTGAGTTTGTTAAGTACTAAGTTTTTGCAGAATTGTCAATTGGCCGTATATCTCTCAAATTTTGTGAATACACTCCTCAAACCTATCTTGAAATTCCAACCGTCCCTTAAATGGCTGGAAACCGACCTCAATCCCACTCACAATCTCACTCTGATTCGAAGAACTCATCCCCTTCTCACACAAACCCTCTCGAAATCCTTGCTTCCATGGCGTCTCAGAAATCAACCTCGTCAAATGCTGACTCAAATGTCTCTGCAACACCATCAACAACCACTCCCACTCCTCAAACTGCTCCTCAAACCATTCCACCAACAACCAACATTCCTCAAGATGCAACTGTCGAACAGTTCAACAAGGCTATCGAAGAAGTGTCTGACTCTCTTCGAACAACTGGTCATCTGCCCGTGATGACATTTGGAGATATCATAGTGGATATCTCAAGCTATTTGGCTGATCAAACCGCCCAAATTGCTGCTGCTTCAAAAAGCCCTAAATCACCTACTGTTCACAACCCACAAGATGAAAACGAGGAGGTTGCTGCTGAAGAAGAAGCTACTGCTACTTCCGACCCTGAAGATGTTGAAATGGAGGATGCAAACATCTCTGAAGACGGTACAAACTCTTCACTCTCTGTTTCTGATGAATCTGCTCCCATTCCTTTCAAGAAGAATGCGCAGAAAGGAAAAAGACATAGGAGTCCTGTTCAAAGAAGAAGATCATACCGTGTGTTCACTCGTGTGGATTATTCTGAATCCATAAGGAAGAAGAAGAAAGTTGGAGCTGAAGCTGCTGAACCCATCCAGGTGTTCACAGACTCTGAAGAAGAAGCTGCTGTTGTTGTTGAGAAAGTTAAAAAGACTGTTGCTGAGAAACCCAAGAAGGCTGTTGTTGAAAGGAGGAAGAAAGCTGCTGCTGATCCCAAAGGCAAAGGGAAGGCCAAGATGATCCCTGAAGAAGAACCTGCTAAATCAGACTCTGATTCTGATTTCAATGTTTGTCTAAGAGACATGCAAGAATCTCTTAAGAAAAATGCTGAGCATTTTGCTGCTGCAAAGGAAGCTGCACCAGGACCTGAAGATGATGGCAGTGGTGATGGTGATAGCTCTTCCAGTGCAGAAAGCAGCTCTAAGGAAAGCTCTGCTAAAGATTCTACATCAAGCTCCAATGACCTTGCTTCTGAAGAGGAAGGTAATTCTGACTCTCTTGAGACTCTAGAGAATAGGTTGGCTATTTATTCTAAGAGGAAACTGCTAATAGAGAAGAGGATTAATATCCCTGATTTTGAAAGTAAAGGCATGGTTAGTTTCTTAGAGGAAAGGAATTTGATGCATGCTGTGAATTTTGGTGAATCTTTCTTGACAAATTGGGCTTATGAATTTTATGCTTGCATGAAAAAAAGTACTGGTAGGAGATCATCTAAGTGGTATGGGACTGTAAACTTTAGGGGGAGGGATGTACCTTTTACTCCTGAATTGATAAATGAGTTTCTGCATATTCCCAATGTTGAGGTGGATGAAGAACCTGACATGGATGTTGTTATTGCTACTATAACTGGTGGTAGGGTAATTAAGTGGACTAGACAGATGCTAGCCAAAGACCTCACTTCCCTACATTCTGTGTTATACAAACTCATTATCTACAACTGGATTCCCACTACAAATACCACTAAGATCACAAAAGACCAAGTTGTTCTTATGTATAGGATCTCTGTGCTTAAGAAGTTCAATTTAGGCCTCACAATTTTTCAACATATGATGAGATTTACTGGAAAAGTTTCTGAAAAAGGCAACCTACCCTATCCTGTTCTGATTTCAAATTACTTGAGGCATCATGACTTTGTTGCCAAGAACACTGATGTGTTGAGGGGGAGAGTACCATTACTGGCCATAGCTCCTGCCTTACTCACTGGGGATAGAGTAATTGATCTGCCTTTGACTGCTCCTGGTAATGATCATCAGCACAGGCCTTCAACTACTGAACATCAGCAAAGACCCTCAACTTCTGATCATCCAGAATCATCCAGATCAAGACAGAGAAATGCACCCCCAAATGTTGAGAACATCCATATCAACATTTCTGGTAATGTGTATCTTTCACAGGAATTCATCAAATTGCAGCTCAAGCACTTGCAGGAAACCATTGATGAGCTTCAGTTCCTGAAGGACAGGTGGACCAGTATGCTTTCACCTACAACAGGGGGAGTACCACCACCATCGAATTCCAATGTGGTGATTGAAGAGTTGAATGATGATGGAGTTCCTACTGCTGCTGATGCTGGTGGTGAACCTGATGCTGCAGTGACTGATGTAGTTGCACATCTTGCTGCTACTTACTTTGTGGATGAAGCTGATGATGAAGATGCTGAGATGGAGACCCTGTATGGTGATCTACACTGATGAACATGGACAAGCAAGAAAGGGGGAGATCTGAATATATCATAATGGCTACTGTGCAGGAAGTTGATGATGCAGTTGTTACCACAACAATATATGCCATTTATTCAGTTCAATCTCTGTAATTAATGTTTAAGTATTCTGAAATTCTGATACACTTGTTATTAATTTCTTAGATGTTAGTTTGTTTATTTGTTGCAACTTGCTTAAATTATGGTTACATTTGATGATATCTGTTTACTGCCTTTGCTTAATATGTTTACAGATTATCATGTGTTTACTGCAGGTAGCTGAGTATTTGTTGTGTTTATTCTTTTTGTTCTGATATTTTGTTATTTTGTTTTTGTTAGTGTCTTACTTTGATTCTAAGTTAATTCTTCCAGTTCAACTTATGATCTTAAGTATAGTTACTTATGTTGTGAATAAGTATACTGTTTATGCTTATTCTATTTTGGATAAAATTATTTTGATCCTTTGGCACGGATCATTATAAGGTTACCCTTGATCTTCATTTGATTTGATCCAACGATTACAACAGGTATTGTCTTGACTAGTGCTTAGCAATGATGTCAACCTCAACTAAGTACATAAAACTGAGTATGTATAGAAATATGTGTGCATCAGGTGTGTTGTAGTCGAAAGGTCAAATTGGGGGAGATTGTAGATGTTGTTAATTCTTAAATGCTTTAACATTATCAACAACATCTTAATTTGACCTTCCGAGATTTTTTCTAAGTCTTTTCTGAAATGCTACATTAAATGTTGATCTAAATGTTGTCGCATTTCTGGCAGGATCTAGAAGCTTCTACAAGGATCTGGAACCTGGAAGATTCCAGAACATTGGAGAACATGCTAGAACAGCCTAGATGCATTTGGAACGACCTGGAGCTTGCTAGAAGGATCTAGAAAGATCATAGAAGTTGTGGAAGTTGAAGTTCCTAAAAAATAGGACCTCAATGTGGAAGCCTCTATAATTCGTATCCCACATCTATAAATACCCATTGAAGGCTTCATAATTCAGTGTGCTCTATTCGATCAATATCCTAGACCGAGCGTTCATCCCTGTTAGGAAATTGTGGCCAATAGTTCTACATTTTAGTTCATACGTTGTATACCACCCGTATGACTGTGTGTCTTCTTATCTATTAAGAGTGTAATCATTAGATAGACTAGGCATTTCGACAGTGTATAATTTATACACTTAGTTCGTTTTCTAGACTTGGCACCTGCCTCGTTTATAGTTTCGTTGTGAAAGTTATTGTTGTAACATTTCACACAACATTTGTACTTGAAGATAAGTATTGATTTTACGCCATAAGGCAGACATAGATTTTTATTTATAAAATCTATGTTAAAAGTATTTCCATTGTGTCTCGTTTGTTTTTAGTGTTTCAAGTCTTCCGCTGTGTATCTTAATTTCTGATATTCTGTTAGAGTCAGTGTTGCACTATTTGTCTCAACATTATGTGCAACATTTATCTACTTATACTTAAACACTTCACTTACACCACCCTGCACACTTTCAATCTCACCAAACAATAATATAATAATACAAACTCATTCAATCTTACAATTTGATTTGACATAAAGTTAAATCCTACACTATTTCAAAACCCAAAAGAAACACTCATATTACTATTCATCGGGATTTTAAAAACCAGGATTTCAAAAATCTGGTTTTTAAAACCACCCAAAACCCAAAGTAAACACCCCCTAAAGTTCCGTTGGTTGTTCATGTAGTGGGCCTCTTCATATTGCTCATCACTTGGTCCCACTAATGCCTTGGCCGTCATTAGAGAAGTCAACTTATCCATCTTGTTGGATAAAGTTGCAAAATCCTCCGATTCTTGAGTTAAGGCAATCTTTCGGTTTTGTCTTCTCTCGGATGGCCATTGATTTCCGTTCTTAGCCATCTCTTCCAAAAGCACATAACCTTCTTCCGTCGTCTTCCCCAATAATGACCCTCCACCGGCCGAAGCATCTACCATCCCTCTTGTACGGTGATCCATCCCGTTGTAGAAGTAGCATATTAGTTGATCTCTTGAAAAACCGTGTTGTGGACAACTTCTAATGAGGTCTTTGAAGCGCTCCCATGCTTCGGCCAATGACTCATCGTCGTCTTGCCTAAATGAAGATATCTCCCCTCGGATTTGGATAGTCTTGCTCGGAGGGAAATATTTCATTAGGAATGCATCAACAAGGTCGGCCCAATTTTCAATGGTTCTCAAATCAAGAGAGAGATACCATTGCTTGGCTCGGTCCCGGAGTGAGAAGGGGAAAAGTTGCAAACGGATGTAGTCTTGAGGGACACGGTTGATCTTAACCGTTCTACTTATCTCGAGGAATTGAGACAAGTGGAGGTTAGGATCTCCTTGGAAAGCCTACCAAATTGGTTATTTTGGACCATGACTATCAATGCCGGTTTGAGCTCGAAGTTGTGTGCATCCACGGGTTCCCGACCCGCTCCTCCATACGGCATTGGGATAGGGCGAAAGTGATCCCTCAAAACTTTTTGATGCCTATGTTCCTCATTCACCCTTGGTGCTCTATCTCCTTCCTCTTCATTTGGCCCTTGATTCTCAATTTCTTCCTCAACCTCGTCCACTATTGGATTCTCTCTTCTATTCATGGCTTCTAGATCAATTCTTCTTCTTTCGATGTTTTGCCTTCGACAACGAGCTTCGATTTCCGGGTCTAGAGGTAACAACACTTGTTGATCTCTCATAGCTCAGGTAATCATGGGCCATGTCTAAACAAGAGTTAAAGAGAAGGTGAGAATTGTAAGTCAAATCAAAATAACACACAAAGATATTTTTGGATTTTTGCAAATAAGGAAAGAAACTAAAATGTCTAAACTAAAATTCTATCAACCTACACTCTAGGACTACAAAACCTCCCCGGCAGCGGCGCCATAAACTTGATTCACGTATTATGCAACACTAAAATACACGACCGCAAGTATACGGCGTCTATCGTAGTGTGATAAGTACGAGGTCGATCCCACGAGAAGGTGTAGTATAAAAGTGAAGTTTGTTGACGGAATTCTAAATAGACGTGATCGATTAAGTGAAAATGGTGAATTACCCTAAGATTGCCTACCAATTGTCACGAATAAACAATAAAGAGTAACGTAAAATCGATCAAATAACATGCAAATCAAGAAAGCGAGATGGAAAACGAATGAAAACTCAAGTATGAGAAGGTAGGTTCTAAAGCACATGCAATACTAATGAATCCATCTATGATTAACTATCTACTTAGGTGGTGTTCATGCTTTGTCTATAAGATTGATCACATAATAATGAATTAAAAGTTTCTTCAATCCAAGTAATCCAAAGGAAATATCACATAATTTAGTATCTCTACCTAAATTGCACACTAAAACCCAATCAAGCTCCTAGGATCATCACACATCTTCCTAATCATTGATCATCTTTCAATCTCACAATAAAATTAGGTCAAATGCTTGCAATCAATCAATCAAAATAGACTTCTCAACCTAATTCAATTAACTAAGATTAACATATCACCATTGTACACTAATGACATGCTTTGCAATGAAAATCAAGCATCCAAATAGAATTAAGCCACACAAACACCAAATAAGCAAAACATTAATTCATAAACTTCAACAAGAGTATTTACAAGGCTCTAGAACCAAAAGTGTTCTAGCCAAGAACTAACATAATCAAATTAACAAAATCCAAAGAAATAGCTAAATAAAAAGAGAGAGAAAGAGAAAGCTTAGTCTAGAATGTGGTGGAAAATGAAAATTCCAAGCTATTGGTGCCTTCCTTGCATTGATTGATGAAGAAATGAAGAAAATATGGTCAAATCACCTTCAATTGTGTGTTACTATGTGTGGAATTTGAGGAATTGGGGGAGAGTACAATTGATTTCAAGAATGGGGGCTTATATAGTGTTGGGGTAGGGTTTGAATGCAAAAATTGCAAGTTGGTCCCTAAAAAATGGCCAAAATAGGGAAAAGACACCGAAAATAGGGGTAGCAAGTTGGTGTTTTGCTCCAAATTCCATCGTATTTCCTACAAAATCGACAAAACACGACCTTTCTCTCATTTTGGCTCAAATCATCATAATCAATCCATAATTCAATGAAAAACTCATCGAAATACGCTTCACATGTGCCTCTAAAGTGTGTAAATTCCACCTGAATCAATGTGTTAAACGGTGGGATCCACTCGATAAGAAACTCGATAAAATGAATGGAATAGATTCGTCTCGACTCGATTACCTATTTAATTTTTTTAATTAAAATTGTCAAACAATTTTTTTCTTAAATAGTAAACTCGAACTCAACTCGACTCGCTTACTTGTTTTTCAAAATGAGCCTCATAGTTGTATTTTAAAATTTGTCCGAGGTAGTTGCACTCGTATCCGTGTTTTTAAAAATGGGGAATTGTGAATTAAACAGTGGGATCCACTCGATAAAAAACTCGATAAAATGAATAGAATAGACTCGTCTCGATTCGTTTGCCTATTTAATTTTTTTAATTAAAATTGTCAAAAACGAACTCGAACACGACTACTTATTTTTTAAAATGAGCCTCATAGTTGTATTTTAAATTTGTCTGAGTTAGTGGGCTTCGTATCCGTATTTTAAATGGGCTGTAATGTGTATTTAAAAATGGGCAATTGTGAATTTTATAACTAATCAATATTTAAAGATGTGTTAAAGAGAGGGTTCGTCTCGACTCAATTGCCTATTTAGTTTTTTTAATTAAAATTGGAAAACATATTTTTTACGAAATAGTAAACTCGTACTCGACTCGATTACTTATTTTGAAAAATGGGTGTTATAATTGTATTTAAAATGGGCGGAAATGTGAATTAAACTGTTAAATAATCGAATCATTTAATTTCAAAAAATAAAAAAAGATTATCTCAACTTTTAAATAATCGTCGCATAAGTTGAAAAGTTAAATCCAACTGGAGAACCAAACGACGCAACTCCGGGAATCGCACCTGTCCTTGCTTGTAAAAAGGGTTTTGATCTTCGTTTCAAACCACATCACATTCATATTCTCAGACCATTTTCTTTCTAACTAAAACAAAAATTTCACAAAATCGTCCTACAATATGAGTCCTAAAAAGTTATCTATGCCCACAACGCTGCCGTTCGAGTTGATTTGGGAGACATTGACCCTTCTGCCAGCCTTGTGTGTTCTTGGATGTAAGAATGTGTGTCGGGCCTGGAAAATAATGATTGAGAGTCCCGCCTTTGTGAAGCGACATTTGCGTGAAATGATCAAGCAGAACAAAGGTGGGTACATGCTGGACCATGAAAGTAGGCGCTAGAGTATAGTGGTCCATCGGAGTGAGCCAACGGGATGGGGAGACTTGGAGAAGCCGTTCGAAGTTGTTGGGAGTTGTAACGGCATACTTTGTGCCATCGGGGTCGAAGACAACATTTTCTTGTGGAATCCAACTACAAATCATTATCGGGTACTTCCTCCGCATAACATTCTGTTTCATTTAAATGAGTGCAATAGGGTGGTGTTGTCCTTTGGGGTGGGGTTCAATGAAGGGACGGATGATACTAAAGTGAGTCGCCTTGTACGGTTCACGGGTTCGAATTTGGGTCCATATTTGTCGATATATTCTTCAAGACAAAATATTTGGAGAGATTTGGGGCATTCTCGGGATATAGATTGTGCGTCGAAACCAGGTGTGTATGTGAAGGGTGCCCTTCATTGGATTATTTCTTTTGGTCCACATAGTCGTCAAGTGGCTGCATTGGATATGGGGTCAGAGGAGTTTAGAATAATACGAACCCCCGTTGAAGCGTTAGATCCGGGGTTCCCTCATAATATTGGTGCGCTGGACAATGATACTCTTATTTATTACTCCAGCTTCTATTTCTTTGAGAACCGTATAAGTTTTTGGATTCTTAAGGAGTATGGAGACGACAATTCGTGGACAAAGATAACGATGGATGATCCAATACTCAGGAACGCCATAGGACTAGTGAGTATCCAGCCGATGAGATTCAAGAAGTCAGATGATTCGAAGATCCTTATGAGAGTTGATCCAATTGGTACATTTGTGTACTGGGACATGGTCGAAAACAGGTTTATTGAAACTGATTATGATGTAGTTGTGCCTGGACATTGCACAATGAACACATACATTGAGTCAGTTGAAGTTCCATGATCTTGCACAATGAACTCCTTATTGTGTTTTGTGTTTATGCTTATTTTGGCTAGTAGGAAGATTATATTGTTGTACATTATTATATGAACCAATGGGGTGTCCATTTTGTTATTTTAAAATCAGTGTCACATATCGTTTTTGTGCATATTTCTTTGTTGGTTTACTTTAGCATCCACACACAATGAATGATGTGGGCTTGGCTACTCAACAAACAATGGATTCAAGATCACAAAAATGTAAACAATACACCCTAAAGAAACGCCAAACAAATAGCCCACAATTGTAATATGACATAATCGAAACATGTTTTGTAAAACTGATTATGATGTAGACATTGCACAATGAACACATATATTTCGTTAGTAGAAGTTCTTATATGTTCGTGCACAATGAACACACATTGGGGTACCTATCTTGTTGTCATGAAAAATAGTGTTTCTATTCGTTCTTTTTTTTTTTTTTTTGCATATTCATTGTTTTGGTTGTCTTTAAAGTCACTTTCTTCCCCACACATATGAGCTTGAGTGCCTGACTACCAACCCCACAACTGATTCAAAATCACACCATAAACAATACTTCATAAACAAACACCCCAATCAAAACAACAAATTTCAACAACAATGCTAACATTCAAATATCCAAAAATGTACCAAAGCAGGAAGCATGAGCATGTTATAAAGTTAGCAAAACAACATTCAACAAAAATACTTTAACATCCATAAACTACGCAAATATATCAGACGGTTGTACATAATGTTGACAAAATATAGAGTATCCAACAGCCGAAAATATAGGTAATAAAGTATCAAAGAGGCCAAAAAGTAGGGGATTTAAGTTTCGATCAACAACCCCAGGCCCATCAACAAAAACAACCAAACATCCCTTCATATACGAACATCACCGGATATGATCCGGTGCACAAACCGAGCACGCGCTTCAGGCGGAAAACCCAAGAACATCTCCATAACGGCAGTATTCTGCACGAGCACGTTCAATGTGTCAATCCTCTGATCAAGAGTCAACCCTGGAATGTCCCCAAGAAGGTTATAGATGTCGTGCCTCTTAAGACCAAGATTTGACTCATATTGTAACGCATCACAAATCACGCCTAAGCGATGGTCGGAGGATGTGGCCATCTGACCCAGCACGTTCATCAACGGATCTTTAGAATTCACAGCTGCTGCCGAAGAGCTTCGCTTACGAGAAACATTGAGACGACGACCATTGATGGGTGTGGGTGCCTGAGTTTCAGAATCCTTGTCCATTGAACAATTAACATTAACATCAGGTTGCTCAGTGTCTGCGTTCGCCCCACGGAAATGAGTCCCAGCTTGCGGTGGCTCTGATTCCATATTCACATACTCAACATCATCCACGGGCGGCAAATCATCATCAACAAGGGAATTGAAAGCTTCGTACACATCCTCAGCGCTAGATTCGGTTGCTCGATCATTGCCGAATACCTCAAGCCAATCACCATACATTGGCCAGGGCTTGAAGCGCATGGTTGCGGCATATGGATCTTTCTGAAAACATAAACAATCTACAACTTAAATACAAATACATAATAGAATCAACCACATCTATTGAACAAATTTTATGTAAATACCTTAACTTTATATTGCACAACTGAAAACATAAACAATCTAAACCACACACATATATTGAGCAAACTTTATGTAAATACCTTAACAATCTTTTCCCACATCTCATTGTCACAGTCAATGAGGTGAGTTGTGATGTTGAATCAAATTCCAGAGTTATCTTTCAGCATGGTGCTAAGGGAGCCATATAGCCTCTTCCAAACAATTATCTTCGAATTAATTTGTGGATTTGCTCGAATGTCGATGTCGGGCATCTCAACCAACATCATCTCCTCCAGTTTATTCTGATAACCTGGCGGGAAGCCATTGTCGGTCTTCCAGCCATCAAGCACAATCTCCTTAAGCTTACTCAGCAGAACGGACTCCTCTACGTCAGTTCAATTTCGCCTCTTTCGCTTATTATTTTTAGTTGGCAATATGTTCGAACGGGCCTTGTACCTCTTATTCCCCGTTGGTGGGGTAGTATCAAAACTTGAGCCTCCACCTTCCATCTACGACCGATTTAAAGCAATAATGATAAATCAAACTCAACAAGCCCTAATTTTTTTCAGACTATAACATATTTAGACAAAATGGAAGGGGAAAACGGTAAATCCAGTAGAAACCCTCGCAAACAGTGAACCAAATATCATATTGAACAAGAAGACGAAATTTTCATCGACTAAAACACCAACCCAACATAATCGTTTGTGACATTAAATAGCTAAGAAATGTACATCATATGACAACGAGTTCTGAAATGGAGAAAAAACAAAGATAAAAAAACTTGGGACATTGTCGGCTTCAACAATGGAAAGCGCACCTGCAACGAGGAAAAGAACAACAGATGGTTAGCGGTGACAAAGAAACTCAGACGACGGGGGAATGGAGAATGATGAAGAAAACCTTGCGTGTAGTCGAGAGCTTTGGAAGACGATGAAATGGAGAACTTGGGAAATGTGTGCGTGAAGTCGAAGAGTGGCAATTGACAAATGTCCAATGTTAATAAAGAATGTTCGATTTTGATGTATCAGAAGTAATATGGTGCATCAAACAATGAATAAAGTGATGAATAATGAGGGTAGAAATGTCTTTTCATCATTTTCATCATTTTTATATGGGGAATTGAATATTCTATCAAATAAAAAAGAACTTTATATGAAGCTTTATAAAGTTTAATACATGCTATCACACAAGAATTAACAATAATATAGTGTTTTTAGCACACTTTTTTGTACTTTCTATCGCACAAAATTTTAACTTAATACACTTTTATATGCCACTTTTCGCATTAAATTAGTATGCGGGCCTCTTATATGTCACTTTTCGCACTAAATTTGTATCTTGTATCAAACGGACCCATACATTATAGTATTAATTTGTATATTGGTACAAGTTCTAATGTTTTTGAGTTTCGAGTTCACATACTCTCTATGGTACTAGTTTAAATATAGTATAATGTTAGTTTACATATTTTATAGTATTAGTTCACATACTCTATTGTAGTAGTTCAAATATAGTATATTATTAGTTCACATATTATATAGGATTAGTTCATATATTAAATAATATTTTATACCCACATTAATCTCTAGCACTATACAATATATTAACTAGTACTGTATCGACACGGGCGATTTCGAACCGGCAAACCGCCGAACCGTCCAAACTGGCGGTTTCGGCTTTGAAACCGGACCGTAACCTTAATTTCACGGTTCGGTTAAGGTTCGCCCCTATGGAAACCGGCGGTTTCGGTTAAACCGGCGGTTTGCCGGTTCAACCGTCGATTTTCAGGCTTTTTTTTTTTGTAATGGGCTTGGGCCTTGGTGGCAGATTTTGCAGGCGCCTGCATCACAACTTTTACAAGCCATCAAACCTTATCACATGACCATTGACCTACTATTTTCTTTATGCCTACTTGCCTAGGCTTTATGCAGCATACTCTATTTATTCTTTTGTGCATAAGAGAGGGGAGGGAGAAAGTAACAAGTTTTACCAACACTGCAACCTTCATTGAATTAGACTATCTTTATCCACAACCCCAACCAACCCAACCTTCCAATATAATATTCATTTCTCTCTCATCCACATACACAATCTACAACCCAACCCAATTCCAATTTTTTTTCACTTTATCAATGACACCAACCCAACCTAAAATATTTATTATTTCTTTATTATTTTCCAAAATATGTTATCTATAATTAATTTTTCTATTTTATTTTTAGGTGTGAAATAGTATATAACTATGATTTGATATTCTAAAACCGCAATTATAAATTGGGAAAAAAATACATATTCTTAAAATAAAATTACAAACTCAACCAAAATTAAAATTACAAGACAATCAATAGGAAACTGAAATGAAATAAAAAGAAAAATACAAATAGATGCATTAAATACTAAATTACAAATACAGAAAATGCAAGTTACATATTTAACTCGACGGGCCAAATTTTTGCCATATATGCTCAATCAAGTCCTTCTGAAGAGCGTTATGAGCTTCTATATTGCGGAGTTGTTCCCGATTAATCATATAAGTGGACAAACTCGAAATGCGTTCAATAGAGTATCGATAACGATGTTCGTCATCTGTGGGATTATCCATTATAAATTCTGTGGGATCCTGGTAATTTTGATATGTGTCTCGCTCATCCTCTACTATCATATTGTGCATGATGATACAAGCCATCATAATCTTTCCAATCAAAGACTTATCCCAAATAAGGCATGGTTGTTTAAGAAATGCGAAACGAGCTTGTAGGACTCCAAATGCTCGCTCTACATCTTTTCGTGCAGCCTCTTGATGCTGAGCGAACAACTTGTGTTTTCGAAGTTGTGGAGAAGTAATTGACTTAACAAATGCAGCCCATGACGGATATATGCCATCAGTGAGATAATATGTCCTATCATTTTCGCGACCATTCACGATGTAACTAACCTTTGGTGCTCGACCTTCCAAGACATCACTAAAAACTGGAGATCGATGAAGTACATTAATATCATTGCATGTACCTGGTGTTCCAAAGAAAGCATGCCATATCCATAAATCATATGATGCAACAGCTTCCAAAATAATCGTCGGTTTTCCACTTCTTCCTGCATATTGCCCAGCCCATGCATTAGGACAATTTTTCCATTCCCAGTGCATACAGTCAATACTGCCTATCATACCAGGAAATCCACGAAGATCCCCTACATGTAGTAGTCTGGCCAAATCTTGTTCATTAGGCCTTCTAAGATACTCCTTACCAAAGCAAGAAACTACACCTTCCACGAAATGAATAAGAGATTGTCTTGTCACAGCTTCACTCATTCGTAAATATTCATCAACGGCGTCAGCTGATGACCCATACGCCAACACCCTCATAGCTCCAGTACATTTTTGCAAAGAGGAAAGACCTTTTCTACCCGTGGCATCAAATCTTTGTTGAAAATATTCGTCTCTCGCAGTAACAACTTCCACTATACGCAGGAATACCGTTTTTCTCATGCAAAATCTTCGTCGGAAGATCTGGGGAGTATACGTCGGTCTGTCATTGAAATAGTCTTTCATCAAAGTACGTTCACCAATCTCACGATCTCTTTCACAATTTGTTCTTCTGGCTCTAGGAGTCTGACCTCCTATAACCAGATCAGGATTGCTTATGATCATATTCTCGACGATGAGATCGATTTGATGATTCTGTTGAGTGGCTCGTTTCTTCCATTCGTCGAGTATGTTGAAATCGTGAGAACCAGAACTTGAATCTGAATCTACTGATGAAGTTTCATTGGAAGACATTTCTAAAATATAATGAGTAAACAACAAGGGTAGAAAATATATTTGAGAGTAAGCAATTGCTAAAGATAAGGGTTTTGGTGTAAGTTTGATATGGATTCTATAAGTATATATACAAAATAATGTGATATTTGTTATAATAAAGTAGACTAGACTAGATTAGACAATAGCATGTGATATCTGATATAATAATGTGATATATGTTACAATAAAGTAGACTAGACTAGACAATAACATGTGATATCTGATATAATAATGTGATATCTGTTACAATAAAGTAGACTAGACTAGACAATAACATGTGATACATGATACAATAAAGTGGACACAACACTGGACATTAGCATGTGATATCTGATACTCGAAATTGGACTAGCCTAGACAATAACACGTGATATGGTACAGTAAATTAGACTAGACTAGCCAATTGCATGTTCTATCTGACACAATAAAGAACTACCAAACAAGTCTATGGCATGTGATAAGCCATACTTTACACTATTTCTCTCACTTTATCTTACTTTTACCTAGGTTGGTGTATTGGTGTTTGATGTTTGAGTAGACGAGATAATTACTTGTGATATGCCATACTTTTACACTATTCATGTCACTTTATTTACTTTTACATAGTATGTTGTTTGATGCTTGAGTAAGAAAAGACAAGACCATTCCATGTGAGCTTTGCAGGTAAAAACTAATAATGCAACATGTAACCAAGATATGAAGCAAGATATTGAACACTTTTCATTTCAAACATTGCT
This sequence comes from Galeopsis tetrahit, assembly GCA_963675135.1. NCBI lineage: Eukaryota > Viridiplantae > Streptophyta > Magnoliopsida > Lamiales > Lamiaceae > Galeopsis > Galeopsis tetrahit. The sequence continues at coordinate 36,759,990 of OY776127.1, forward strand.
AAAATTAAACACACAAATCAAATACGAAACAAATACAAAGCATAAACACACAAATTAAAAGTCTTACAAGACATAAACTGAATTACATGAAAATAAATTACATCACTTATTAAACACAACTCCGATTAGATAACGTCTCAACTCTTCTTCTTCAGGAGTTAAGTGATCTTTCGCCATCAATGCCGTCAAGATTTTGCGATTTGATAGCATGATTTTCTTCTCTTCCTTTTCTCTCCCGTATTCCATTCTCTCTTTCTCCAGTTTGCTCATCACTTCAACTTCTTTTTCTCTAATGAGTCTTAATTCACGAATTTCTGCAGCAATTTCATCAGTACAACGGTTTTGTGATGCCTTACCTTTTCCTTTTCTTTTTGCAGCGTCTCTACCTATAGGACGAGACATAGTTGAACATCCACCATCTGAAGCTTCTGGATGTGACGGGATGGAATACTCTCCAGCTTCTGGATGTGAGGGGATGGAATACTCTCCATCTTCACTCGTTCTTGATCTCTTTGCGCTGCCACCACTTTCTTGTTCATTTGAATGATGATCTAGATTAATTTCCCATTTGGGATATTTGCACATAACTTCATTAAATACAGTCAAGTCATTAAACTTGCTGCCACCCGCTTCATAAATTTCATGAGCTTGAGTCTTAATATTACTCTGGCTCATTCCGCTCGTTCTCAGAGCATATGCTTCCTTGTAGGAAGCAACCCATCTGCATGCATTTTGACTAAGTCGTTTCCAACGACCTTTTATTGACTCCACGTTCCTTTCTTTTATCTCTTTCGGATTTTCTTGTCGAGCTTCACTATACAAAGCATGCACTCGTTTCCACAAAGAGCCACCCTTTTGATATTTCCCACGTACACTATCTGTACTTACATAACACCAAGATGACATTAGAATTACATCTTCTCTCGTTTCCTACTTCTCGCTTTTTGGCCCATTCCGTTTTTTTGTCGGTTGACGTAGTTTCTGGGAACAAATTTCGGGAGATATTTTGTGATGTTTGGATTTGTTCTGAGATAGGAGCCTGATTAAGATCCGGGGAAAACTGAGAATTTTGATAATTTTGGAAGCTCGAAAAATCTCCAGAATTTGAAGAGGAAGAGTTAAGATAAGATCCAAAATTTGGATAATCTTGGGAGTATGGATAATTTTGAGAGTTTGAGAAAATGTTGGGATTATTTGGATCCATAGTAGAAAATGATACAAATATGAGAGAAAGAGAGAAAGAGTGATAATTGATTTGTTTTCCAAAATGCATCAAGATTGGACTCTATTTGTAGAGGATTTTTTTTTATGAATTTTGATAATTTTTTTTTTTTTTAAAACATTATCTTCAATAATTTACCTAATACAAAAAAAAATTTGGATAGCCAATAATAAAGTGACAAGTGTCACAATATTAAAGAAAGTCATAAGCATGACATGGGGTTGCTCCACCCACCGTGTCAAACCTTGAATGTCACAATTTTGTTATTTTATTATTATAAATTTTTGTCATTTTGTGCAATTTTGTGGTGACACTCATTTGGGTGTCACCGATAAATGTAGTCTTAGGGTTTCAAGAAATGGACTTACTTTAATTTTACTCCGCCACCATTGAATGTTTGAATTTATTACTCCTCCAGTTTTCCTTTTATGAAGCATCACAATTCAGTGAATTCACAAGCCATCAATTTATTTGCAGGTAAATGTGTACCTTCATTTTCTATTTCTTCTTCACCTTCACCGATGTGCACACCTTTATATGAAAGTTTGTGTCAATGTCTCTCTCTCTCTCTCCCTCTCCCCCTCCCTCCCTCTCTCTCTGAATAAATTTTGAGGGTTTCTGTAATGGACTAATGGCCACCGAACAAAAGATTTATACTTTTATATATGAAAAAAAAAATCGGCCGAACCGGTGGTTCAAAAACCGAACCGTAACCGGCTCGGTTCCGGTTACATTTTTTCGCAAACCGTAATCGCCGATTTCTAATCGAAACTGACAGTTTTAATCGTTTGCCCATGTCTAGTACTATACCATATGCGTACTAATACCATATCGTATTTAAACTAATACTATACTTAACAAAAAATACATAACTTAACACATTCATAATTTCAGGCATACTATGCAAACTAATACATCAATATTGAAATATTGATATTAACTAACTACTAAGAGGAACAAAAGTGAGAATGAACGCACTGAACACACAATTAATGGATACGATCACACTCAATAAACATATAAATGCATCAACACGGTGATGACCACGAAGAAAATAATAAAACTAATGCAATATTATGTTGGTTTCTTCCCCAATTCTCAACTCAATTAAGTTTCTAAATATAAATTTTAATTTTCAAATAGATTATGTTATTAATCAATCTTTAAAAAATAATCTACAACTTTAAAAAAATTGTAACAAACCAGATATCATTGCAGAAATAATGAAGACATAGCAAAATAATCTTAGTTATTATGAATCAGATTAAGGGCTAGAAAGTGATTCTGCAATATTCATACATTTATACCCAAATTAGAAAAAAAAAATTGAATTTTTCTAGTTTAGTTGTTTTTTTTTTCGATTTTTTTTTGTATTTTTTTCCTAAATTTTGATCATTTTTTGAAAAAAAAAATCTGAAATTTTTATTTCATAATTTTGTTTATGAGCTTCATATTTTTTTCCAATAATTTTTTTCAATATTCGTAATTTGTTTCAATATTTATTTTTTGAAAATTAAAAAAAACATATATATATTTGACTATGTAGTGATTCATTGGTGACTCGGTAGTTGGTGTATGATTATAATTTTAAACAAATTCTTGTGTGTATCAGTTACACATATGTAATTTGTTTCTATTTAATATAATTTTTTAAATGAGTGAATATAACTTATGAGTTATGACAAATACAATATTATTAGTTTAAATAGAGTATAGTATTAGCTCACATATTGTATAGTATTAATTCAAATATTAAATAGAAACAAGTTATATGTAACTTGTACACAAGAGTGCAACACATAATTTTAATGAGTTGTATTTTAATTTAATTGATAAAATGATAATATAATTTTTCAAAAGTAATTTTCTTTTTAAAAAATTGGGGGTGAACTTATTAAAAAATAAGAGATAAATAACTAATAACACATTTAAAAAATTGGACCAAGTTACATATATGTTACTTGAACACATAAGTGTCTAAAAGAATTGAGGGTGAACCTATTAAAAAAGAGGGAGTAAATAACTAATAACTTATTTAGAAAAGTGGATCTAGTTACATGTACGTAACTAGTTGTCACATCCCAACTTTAGGGCCTAGATGAAAACACCATACTTCTACCTTGAATGCTATTGTAACTCGAGTTTATAAATTTTTAAAAGGATTTGCAGCGGAAGATTAAATAAAACTCAAATTACTTAAATAAAATCATTACCGAATTTTAATTCAAGCAAAACATAAATACTTACTTCAAAGAAGTTAAAGTGGCGCATAAATTAAAAATGTGCTTAAGTCAAGATGCAACTAAATTAAATTCAAACTAATATAGAGGAAAACATTGCATGACAAGACATCCACATCCACCGACCCTCCACCGCAACTCCGTCAATCTGTAAAATGTTAAATAGATTGGGGTGAGCAAAACAACTAGCTCAGTGGGGTCCCCTTTGTCACCGTTAAATATAAATGCAAATAAAATCATAACTCACAAACATGCGTAAATAAGTCTTCCATATATTGACCAATTAAATTGGCCAATCTGTATACGGTGGAGTTGCCCCCAAGGATCTTACCATCCCGGACCGTAGTCCCCGCTAGTTACAACGACCTTTCCGTCGAGATAACCCATAATAAGCATAAGCATAAACATATGATCATGTAGTCAAGCAACAATTAAATTCACATAACATTTAAAAGCGACAAAGTGTAAGAAAAACTCCACCTTAAATCTTTAGTAGTCTCGTAAATACGTGGATTGGTTTAACGCATGAGAGTCACGTCACCTAAAAATATTAAAGAATAATATAACTTAGAATTATCACTATAATAAAGTAATTAATAAATAACTAATATATTATTATTAAATTAATAATTAAAAATATATGTTCTAATGGATTTGAGCAAAAAATATCAAACATACTGACATTTGATTAAAAGTCTACAAACCCAGCTGACTAAGTAGAATGGAAAGAAAATATAAAATATTAATTAATAATACTTACAATAATTATAAAAAAGGGGGAAAATCGGTTAACAGTGAATGTCGGCTTATATGTATACCAAAGTCTTAAAATTCCAAAACCTCCATTATTATAATATATATATGTATATGTATATATATACAAAAAGTACTGCTATAGTTAATCTAAAATAGAAAACAGAGGAAGACAATGAATAGAAAACAGAGGAAACCCAGTGCTAAAACTTATTTTGCAAAAAAATTAAAAGAAAGGCAACTTTTAAGATTTTTATACACCAGCATAAATTGGCTTTGCAAATACATGACAGAAAAACATTTTTAAAATTTGTAAAAGTTACGCAGAAACAGGGTTTGTCCCAAATCATAGTCCTAACTTAGTAAATGCACCCGCAGACCCAAAACACTTGCCTACTTAAATGAACACTACTATATACAGTGCAAGAAACCTTTAAAAGATAGCATAAACATGAGAAAGGGAGAAGAAATATTTACAGTGCTTTAAAGGAGAAGTAGGACAACTGCTTCAACAATGAGGGAGGCTAACACGAATTTTCAATTCAGGGAGAGCACACTGCAGGAGTTGATGTCTCACTAATTTATGAAGTTTGTAAGGTGTCGAGAGAAAGATAGACATTAGTTGCCATTTTCTTGGGTAGGGTTTTGACTCACAATAAATGATTGAAAGAGGAGAAATAAGAATGCATATATATATAGAATTTGATACCCAATAACATGGTGACACCTCTTACTCACAACAAATATGTCCTCTCCTCCAAAATAACAACATGTACGAGAATTAAAAGGGTAGCAGACATTTTCTGGTTTTTGGTAATTTGAATAAATGGAATCAAAAGGGAATATTCTTTGATTCCATATTGCTATTGTGTGTATGTGGAAAACCAACAAGGAAGAGGGTGGATAGAATCTGAATTTTATTTATAAATGATGCGTACAACTGAGTTTGGATAAGTTTACACCATTGAGAGAAAATTATGGAATTTATGATTTTTCTAAAGTGTTCTCTTAAGAGGGTTTTAAATCTTCAAATAAAACAAATGGGAGAAAACTCACGCTAAAATTAAAAATAAATCATGAGATCATATTTTTAAAATAAATATATTTTATTATATTAATATATATATAAGTAGACATATCCTATGTAATTAAAAATAAAAAAATTATAATTAATTTTAATTTAATATCTTATATATTCTTATTTTCAATGGTGATTTAAAAATCACGGGTGTTACATCCTATCCCCTTAAAATAAATTTCGTCCTCGAAATTGGTTATGTACCTTGATCATGTTGACCCATGGCAAAAGTTCGAGCTCCGCCACCAGTTCCCGTACTTGGTCCTTTTGTTCCAGTTCCACGTTTCGTCTTTGGACATTCACCGATCATATGACCCTTTTCTTTGCACCAATAACACCGATTTTGACCCATCAAACATTCACCATTGTGATTCTTTCCACATTGCGGACAAGTAGGTCTGTCTATTCTTTCTTTACCTCTCACATCACCATTGTCATTTACTCGCTTGTTACCTACATCTTCCTTTTCACTCGATCCTTCCCTCTTTCGTTTTCCACGATCCCCTTCAATCCTTGGTTTTGGTGCATCCATGGCAATGCTAGCGGCGATTTCTTCAGCACGTTCAAACGTTTCAGCTAAAGTTGTAATGCCTTGACCCGAAACCACATTTCTAATTTCCGAACGGAGACCATACCTAAAACGTTGAGCCTTCTTAGCCTCTGTGTCCACCAGATGTGGAGCAAAACGACTCATCTGACTGAATTTCCGCTCATATTCTGCCACTGTCATGTTTCCTTGTTTAAGGTTGAAAAATTCTGATTCCATCTTCACCTGGTACGATGGGGGATAGTACTTCACCTTGATGATACGTTTAAACTCCTCCCATGATAGTGTTGCACGCTCAGCAGCTGGTCGCATGCCCCAATATGAGTTCCACCATATTCTTGCGTCTTCCCGAAGTTGAAAGGATGCACAAGCTACTCGTTGTGCATCAGTGCACATTATAAGTCCAAGAATGCCCTCGATGGTCTCCAACCATTCTTCAAGTGCAGCCGGTCCATCCCGACCGTTAAAAGTAGGAGGTTTGAATCTGTTGAACTGTTCAACAACTTGGAGTTGACGTGGGGGTTGTTGAGGAAGATTTTGTGCATTCAGAGTTTGAAGTAGGTTGGCCAAATTTTCCAACAGAACATTTCCACCTTGAGGTTGATTCTGGTTTCCAGCAGCTTGGCCCGGATTAGCAGCATTTTGGGCTCAAAACAAATCTGCCAATGAAATATCTTCCTCGTTTCGCTGATTTTGATTTCTGTTATTAGCAGCTCTTGTACGGTTACCTTGACCCTCACGTTGATTAGCCATATCCTAGAAAAGAACTCGATTGTTTTAGCTTTAATGGTATTATTATTATTATTTTCGAGTATAAAAAGTAAAAGCAATTCCATTCTTGCACTTAATTATCCATACTTCTTTATACCATTCATTCTACCATCCGTACTACCATCCGTAATTCAAAATAAACAGAAAATTACAGCTACCGAAAAATATAAGAAGATAATTCTCTAAACTACTCAGTAAGATCCCTCATCATCGCTCTCATCATCGCTCTCATCGTCGCTCTCATCATCCACAGGGTCTAAGCTTGATTTCTTCATTCCTACTGGCTTGCCGTTCTCGTGTGTAGTGTGGATTACCGTTTCTTCTTCAGGAATAGGTTCCTCCTCTGGGAGTGGTAGTATTTCCTCCGGATCCTCTACTGCATTCCCAGTTTGTGCCCATCTATACAAACACTCAGTTACCACATTCTCTAAGTCGGTCTGCATTCTTCGTTGCTCTCTATCCGCAATGAAGCTTCTAACTTCCTCCTCCCAGTCCAAAGGTAATCGAGTTATTACTGGGTTTACGGCCGCCTCATAGTGAGGTCGATTCGGCATATCTCTAATTCGTTGTAAGCTCCCCACAAGAAATTTCGGGACATTATCCCTCTCATCAATAATCCTCTCATACCTTTTGCGCTTATTCATGTTATCTATTAATCACCAAAGTTATTATAATAGTTTATCAGAACCATTACATCATAATTATGCGTCGTAATATCACTTCCGACATTAATCGTGTATCGTCTATCATGCAAACATCTTTCCATGATAAATAACATAGCATAATAACATATTATACCTTGGAGTTGGAGCGGTGGGCGGTGGTGGATGCCATAACTTATATATAAACTCAACAATGTCCGATTTAAATTATTTTGAAAAAAAAAAATATCTATATATATATATATATTTTCTTAACTCAAATTTTATTTTTTTTTAACAAGTCTACAAGAACGTAGACCTGCTCTGATACCACTCTGTCACATCCCAACTTTAGGGCCTAGATGAAAACACCATACTTCTACCTTGAATGCTATTGTAACTCGAGTTTATAAATTTTTAAAAGGATTTGCAGCGGAAGATTAAATAAAACTCAAATTACTTAAATAAAATCATTACCGAATTTTAATTCAAGCAAAACATAAATACTTACTTCAAAGAAGTTAAAGTGGCGCATAAATTAAAAATGTGCTTAAGTCAAGATGCAACTAAATTAAATTCAAACTAATATAGAGGAAAACATTGCATGACAAGACATCCACATCCACCGACCCTCCACCGCAACTCCGTCAATCTGTAAAATGTTAAATAGATTGGGGTGAGCAAAACAACTAGCTCAGTGGGGTCCCCTTTGTCACCGTTAAATATAAATGCAAATAAAATCATAACTCACAAACATGCGTAAATAAGTCTTCCATATATTGACCAATTAAATTGGCCAATCTGTATACGGTGGAGTTGCCCCCAAGGATCTTACCATCCCGGACCGTAGTCCCCGCTAGTTACAACGACCTTTCCGTCGAGATAACCCATAATAAGCATAAGCATAAACATATGATCATGTAGTCAAGCAACAATTAAATTCACATAACATTTAAAAGCGACAAAGTGTAAGAAAAACCCCACCTTAAATCTTTAGTAGTCTCGTAAATACGTGGATTGGTTTAACGCATGAGAGTCACGTCACCTAAAAATATTAAAGAATAATATAACTTAGAATTATCACTATAATAAAGTAATTAATAAATAACTAATATATTATTATTAAATTAATAATTAAAAATATATGTTCTAATGGATTTGAGCAAAAAAAATCAAACATACTGACATTTGATTAAAAGTCTACAAACCCAGCTGACTAAGTAGAATGGAAAGAAAATATAAAATATTAATTAATAATACTTACAATAATTATAAAAAAGGGGGAAAATCGGTTAACAGTGAATGTCGGCTTATATGTATACCAAAGTCTTAAAATTCCAAAACCTCCATTATTATAATATATATATGTATATGTATATATATACAAAAAGTACTGCTATAGTTAATCTAAAATAGAAAACAGAGGAAGACAATGAATAGAAAACAGAGGAAACCCAGTGCTAAAACTTATTTTGCAAAAAAATTAAAAGAAAGGCAACTTTTAAGATTTTTATACACCAGCATAAATTGGCTTTGCAAATACATGACAGAAAAACATTTTTAAAATTTGTAAAAGTTACGCAGAAACAGGGTTTGTCCCAAATCATAGTCCTAACTTAGTAAATGCACCCGCAGACCCAAAACACTTGCCTACTTAAATGAACACTACTATATACAGTGCAAGAAACCTTTAAAAGATAGCATAAACATGAGAAAGGGAGAAGAAATATTTACAGTGCTTTAAAGGAGAAGTAGGACAACTGCTTCAACAATGAGGGAGGCTAACACGAATTTTCAATTCAGGGAGAGCACACTGCAGGAGTTGATGTCTCACTAATTTATGAAGTTTGTAAGGTGTCGAGAGAAAGATAGACATTAGTTGCCATTTTCTTGGGTAGGGTTTTGACTCACAATAAATGATTGAAAGAGGAGAAATAAGAATGCATATATATATAGAATTTGATACCCAATAACATGGTGACACCTCTTACTCACAACAAATATGTCCTCTCCTCCAAAATAACAACATGTACGAGAATTAAAAGGGTAGCAGACATTTTCTGGTTTTTGGTAATTTGAATAAATGGAATCAAAAGGGAATATTCTTTGATTCCATATTGCTATTGTGTGTATGTGGAAAACCAACAAGGAAGAGGGTGGATAGAATCTGAATTTTATTTATAAATGATGCGTACAACTGAGTTTGGATAAGTTTACACCATTGAGAGAAAATTATGGAATTTATGATTTTTCTAAAGTGTTCTCTTAAGAGGGTTTTAAATCTTCAAATAAAACAAATGGGAGAAAACTCACGCTAAAATTAAAAATAAATCATGAGATCATATTTTTAAAATAAATATATTTTATTATATTAATATATATATAAGTAGACATATCCTATGTAATTAAAAATAAAAAAATTATAATTAATTTTAATTTAATATCTTATATATTCTTATTTTCAATGGTGATTTAAAAATCACGGGTGTTACACTAGTGCACATAAGTATTTATCTTTTATTAATGTAGTAACACATATTTCTCAATAAAGTAATACATTTGTGTGTATATAGTAACACAATTTTCAATACCTTACATGTGTTACTTTAAGGTGTATTACTCAAAAGACAATTATGTGTTACTTGTCCTTACAGTTACACATATTTGTTTGTACAGTAACATGTAATTGTATTTCGATTTGTCTTTTGAGTGATTTTTTTAAAAAGATTTATTTAATTTGATATGACTTTCGTATAACTTGCAAATAATCTGTGAGATTTTTATTTCCTTAAATTAATTGTACTAATATTTCATGTGAAAAATCAAGTTATGTGTTATTTGTACTTACAGTAACACATATTTGTTCTTACAGTAACATATAATTACTTTCATAGTAACACAGACATGGAACCCGTTTTCCTGTTAGCCTTCTGTGCGATTATTTTTTTAAAGATTCGTTTTTGACTTAGTCAGACCCGCAAAAGATTCGCGAATTTTTGGCCCTTTCTTAAATATACTAATATTTCACATGATATATTTCATATAAGCCTCTCTATATATATATATATATATATTTTTTTTTTTTTTTAAAGCACCGGGCCAACCCGAAAAATTGAGCCAAGCCCGGTGTGAGCCCGGTCAGTCAATTGGGTTGGGCCAAAACGACCCGGTTCTTTTTGGATCGCTAAAATAAAGCTCAGCGCAGTCTGTTAGTTGGGTCGGGCTCGTTTTGATACCTCTAACTAAACACATCCAAACATATATTCCATCCGTCAAGTGATTACTTGCACATTTTTCTTTTTGGGTTGTCTCAAGATTACTTGCACACTTTTAATATGGAAATACTACATTAGTTTCACAGTGCAAAACTCTGGCTTTAAACAGGGCCCCACAAGTGGACGGTGGGATTGGTCCCCCGAATTAGTCGGTCTTTGGATCAGATAGCATGAAATAAATGAAAATACCCCCACAAAATTAATACCCTTTCAACATCATTTTATTTTCAAAGTTGTCACTCATTTATTAAATATATTTTAATTTTAACCTCATCAAATTCACTCAACACCTCAACAAACCATCTAAAATACCTTATATTTATTTTAGGGAAAATATCACTTTTTGGTCACTGAACTATACCACTTTTCAGTTTTGGTCACCCACATTTAATCACTATCAAAATTGGTGAGTGCTCTGTTAGTGAATCCGTCATTTACTAACGGAGAAGAGTTTTGAGGCGCGAACTTTTATTTTCCCTCTTTTAATTCCTTAACCCTAAACTCCCAAACCCATTTATTTTTTAAATTTTACTGAATTTATCTCCAATTAATATTACTACTGTTTGATTAAGAATAGATTATCAAGTCCTAATAATTATAAATTGGGAAATGAATTCTAATAATTAACTATTTTGAAATAATTTTATATTCCTCAGCATTATACAAATTCAATATGAAAATCAGTAATTGAAATATTATTCAAAAAAGTCTGAAAAAAACAGAGTACAAAAGCAAGTCTGAATAATTTTCAACCACAGTGAATACAATAATTATAAACCATCAAACTACACACTATAATTATAAAAACATAGTACTCCATAACTAGTACATGACCAACACAATTTAACTAATTTAGCTTGCCATCACTCTCACTTGTTTTTTCTTTGGTATTTTCCTTGTTGGGTCCTTTTGATGAACCACTGCCACTCTTTCCCATGTAAGTAGCTAGATTTGACATAGTGATGTAATTCACTCCCCCTTTCACAATAATTGGATTGTGTACTCTTGATGATTGCACCATCTATAAAATAAAAAATTAGTCACATAACATTACAGTAATTATAAAATGACATGGTAAGCCAAGACACACTCACATTTGCTTCATTGTGATTTTTTCTTTTCCTACCCCCTCCTGAGTTTCCCATTTCCTGGTTACCCTGTAAAATGAAAAGTTAACCAACAAGAGATGATAATAAATTATAATTGAGTTATATAATTATTAACAACTTACTGATAATTCTTGGCTACTTTGGAAAGGGTTGGTTGATGAATCACCCAATGTTCTAGAAGATGCATAAGAATTCCTTCTAACCTATTACAACAGATAAATATAATAACATAATTTAGTGATACAAAAAACTTAAATATTAAATTGAAATAAGAAATACATATTGTACATACCGGTAATTTTTGTTTCTTTACTTAAGTATTGCTTGCTGGAGTATTTTCCACACTGATTGACTGAGATTTTCCACTGGGTATTTCTTCGGGCTCCACGACTGCAAGTTCAACATGCTCCATTCTTGCTTCTACGTTTGTTTCATTTTTTCTTTCAGGACAAGTTCTTACATTGTGTCCTAACACACCACATTTACCACATTTCGAAGGTCTTTGATTTTTTTTTAACCTATGTGGATAAGTTGGTTGTGTAGGGGGTGGGGGTTCATTATGACCCCTTCTTCTCAATTTTTTAGGCCTGCCTGCCCTTTTTTCATACTTAGGAGGCAAAGGTGCTATCAAATCACATTTTGGCCAAAAATCTGAACTCATGATCCCTAAAATAGAATGTGCATATGCTTCTTTAAATGACTCTACACTGTAAAAAGGGTGTACATAAGACTCTGGTTGCTCATCTCTACACCAGATGGCTGAAATAGCATGTTTACAGGGGATCCCTGTTAAATCCCATCTCCTACAACTGCATGATTTTTGTGATATGTCTACAGTGTGTTGTCGAATGGTCCTATGATTTGAAAATGCCAATCATCTGATTTCATAGGAATGCATTCAGCTGCTTCCTTCATATTTTTTTGTAGTGTCAACTTGATTCTAGGGCATATTTCATCATCCCATTTTTCTGCAGCATCTCTATTCACTTGCAGCCTCACCATGATAATGTTTCTGATTGTTTCAAGCATGGTGATGATTGGTTTGTCTCTTGCAGGAAGAATGAGTGAGTTGAAGCTCTCACACATGTTATTGGTCAAGATATCACACTTTGGAAAAGCATTGAAGTATGCTCTGGACCACTGGGAAGGATTTCTCTTTATAAGCCATTGCTTCCATTCTAGCATTGAAGCTTTGAATTCTAGTTGCTCTAGCCGCTGCCCACAATGCCTTCTTAACTGCAAGCCCTAAAAAAACCATCTTTTTTCATGTTACTGTGAAGGTGTTGTACACAAAATCTGTTATCTGCGTCAGGAAATAGATTCTCAAATGCTGGGATCAACCCTTTTTGCTTGTCACTCATGAAAGTCCAAGCATACTGATTATCAAACCCAATATCATTATCCAGCAATGTTAGAAACCACTTCCAAGTATCTTTGGTTTCACTCTCCACTACTGCATATGCAATTGGGAACAAATTGTTGTTGGGATCTATCCCAACTGCCGTTAAAAGCTGACCACCATAATGCCCTTTTAGAAAACAACCATCAACCCCAATAACCTTTCTACAAACTTTAAAACCTTGTTTGCAGGCCTCAAAACATATATACAACCTCTGAAATTGAGATGCACTACCTTCACCATCAGTCAATTTCAACACCTTAGTCCTTAACAACTCTTCACAATACTTTCATTCTTGTAATTCCAGGAGCATTTTGTGTGTTGTGGATTGTAAGCTTTAATCTGCCATGATCCGTTATTATGCATTGGAGATACCCACACATACCACTCACATCCCTCTTTTCTACATACACCTTGTAGTCTTTTTTTGTCATTATGGTTAAACCTGAAACCCATTCCCCTCTTAATACAAAAAGTGGTAATGGCTTCCTTAGCTTCTTTTTTTGATGAAAAAATAAGTCCAACTTTCAACTCAGGCTTTCTAGATTCAGTTACTTCATTAAATTTGGGGAATTTAGGCAAATCTTCTTCATCAGACCCCTGAATACTCTCAAACTCATCACTACTATTATCAAATGTCTCATTTTCATCCTCTAGCCTAGCATAAACCTTCTCACTCACATACTTATTTTCCATCTTATCACCAGTAATTTCAACACGATTAAACTCAGCATCATGATCAACATATTTTTCATATAACATATCATCCTCATCCATATCATATTCACTATCAACTAGAACGTCACTATCTTCAGAATTTTCAGAATTGGAGGCCCCAGGCTCATTTAAAATCACATTATCTAAAAAAGACATATCAACTTCAGCACCAAAATCACCACCATCAACCACAGTCATTTCCCTCTCACTATCTAAATGTTCAAAAAAAAAATTGATAAAAATGTAAACAAAACAAAACTAATTAACCCATATATTTAAACGTAAAAGTTATAGAAACTTACCGTAGTATTGGGGTGTAGAAGCATTCTGGTTCCTTTTAGACATCTTCAGTTCTTCGTACAAACTCAAAATCACTCTATTGTGGTTTAGGGATTTAGGGTTAAAGGAATTAAAAGAGGGAAAATAAAAGTTCGCGCCTCAAAACTCTTCTCCGTTAGTAAATGACGGATTCACTAACAGAGCATCAAAATTGATAAAAAAAGAATAAGTGAGTGACCAATTTTGATAGTGATTAAATGTGGGTGACCAAAACTGAAAAGTGGTATAGTTCAGTGACCAAAAGTGATATTTTCCCTTTATTTTACATCACCAATCACTAAATCTATTTTTCTTAAAAAATGTGTCGATCGTGCAAATCATCTCAAAACGGAGAGAGTATTTCATCCCGTTTCATTTTAAATTCATATTTACGGTGTGCGCGGAGTCTAGTGTAGGAGTTGTTTATTATAGGTTTGGCATCTTATCACAGTTTAGAAAACGATAACAAAAAAAATAATTTTAACGTTCCAGCAGAAGAGGATTAAATTTTGTATTTCTCATTCATTCATATCCACACACAGGCACAGCCATTCACGAGGTCGGAAAGTGAGAATCTCGAGGGAATATCAAGATTCCCATAATTTGAGCACTCCCTGCCTCCACAAATTTTATTTTCATTATTAATAGTGGAGTACTAAATTTTAGAGTTAGTTTATAATATATTTATTAATAGTTAATTATTGTATAAATTTTATAATACATTAAAAATGTTTATATATTTATTAATAGTTAATTATTTTATAAATTTTATAATATATTAATTCATTTTTAATTGGTTATATCAATTTTTTTAGAATTAATAGTTAATTAATAAGTTTTTTTTTATTTTTTTCACGTTTGATCCCATAAGGGCATTCCAATGCTGGGTAGAAATCTTATGTGGCATGCTACTTCTACCAAAAAATTGAGGTAGAAGTGATTGTGGGGGTGATGAGGTGTCAAAGGTAGAAAGATTGAGTGAGGACTGCTCCTCACCGGTAGAAGTAGAAAGTTGGAGAGTGGAGGTGAAAGAAAGTGAAGAGAAAACAATGTAAAATAGGTTATTTCTTAGCGCGTGGGGCCACGTGCAAGTGGATATTAAATAATGGTGTGGTCCCCTCAACAAAAATGGTTGCAGACATTGTTTTTTTATACACCTTCCAAAGCTCCAATGCAATGCTTTGTTTATTGACTAGTTTTTTTTATATATAATATCATGCTTTCTTTTTAAAAGATATAATGTATATTTATTTTAGGGGACCAAAAAATATATTATTAATATTAGTATTTTAGATTTCCTACCTCTAATAAGAAATTAAAAACCCAGTTTCTTTTTTCAAAAAATAAATAAATAAAAATCTAACATTTTTTTTATTTGTTGTAAGCGAGCTTGCTGTAGCTCAAAAGGGAGAATCTAACATTAATTTATTTTCTAAAATTAAATACTCTCTTCATTTTTTAATAAGTGTCATTTTGACTTTTTACAACAAATTTTAATTTTAATTATGATCTATATTACTCTTAAGTATTTAAAACTAATTTTGATATACAATTTTTTTAATAAAGAATACGGTAAAAAATGCAGCTAGTATTCATAAACCAAATAAATTTTGGTATAAACAATATTTATGAAATTTATTTGTGAAAAATATTTGTAATAAATGAATAAGGGTAAAATTTCAAAATTAAATAAAAAAAAAAAACTCAAACACATATCAAAAATAGTTAAAAATAAAATAAATCAAAGTGATTATTAAAAAATAGAGGGAGTATAAATATAATATTTAAATTATAAAAATAAATTATAAAATAAAAATAATGAATGAATGTGAAAGAGTAAAATATATATAATTGGAGAGTGGGACCCATAAATAATACTTTTGAGGTAGAAAGCATTGGAGGGGGTAGAAGTTTTTTGAAATAGGGGTAAGAAACTTTTGAGGTGGCACACATGTGCAAACTTAAAACTCAAGATATGTAATGGGGGATCCTATTGGATCATGTTTGTAAAATTTGAGATGGTTGTGTTTCGATGAGAGATTTGATTAGAGAAGATATTTTAAATGAAAGGATTTGAAAATAGATGGTTTCAAATGACATATTTTTAGTGAAGATTTAAAATCTTCTTAATTTTAACTAAAAAAATGTTAAGTATTTAAAATTCACTCATTTACATTTTAGCCAAAGTCTTGTATACACTCAAGTACATGGTGTATTTGGGTGGACTTTGAGTAGTCAACTGTTGACCGTTGACCAGTCAATAGTCAATTTTGACTTTTTTTTTAAAAAAAAATTTGAATTTTTTTTTGAATTTTTTTTTTTCGATATTTTTTTTTCATTTTTTATTTTGAAAAAGTGTATGTTAGTATATTGAAAAGTGCATCTTTATTTTTTAAATGAAAAGTGTACGTTACTATATTGAAAAGTGCAACATTGTTTTTAATGAAAAGTGTATGTTATTATAACTTAAAAGTGTATGTTATATTAATGAAAAATGTATGTTATTATAACTGAAAAGTATATGTTATTATAACTGAAAAGTGTATGATCTATTAATGAAAAGTGTAAGTTATATATTAATAAAAAGTGTATGTTATTATAACTGAAAATTGTATGATCTATTAATGATTATAACTGAAAAGTGTATGTTCTATTAATGAAAAGTGTAAATTATATATTAATTTCACACATTTAATTATTTAAGCTTACACTTTTATGACTATTAAAGGTACACGTTTTGATTATAAGTACTTGCACCTTTATAATCTAAATAAATTGTTTCTAATTTTTTTTTTAAATGTTATTAATTTCACACATTTTTTTATTTATTCTTGCACTTTTATGACAATTAAAATATACCTTTTGGTTATTAGTACTTGTACTTTTATAATCTACAATAAGTGTTCCTAATTTTTTAAAAAACATTGTTATTAATTTGACACATTTTATTATTTAAATTTGCACTTTTATGACTATCAATGATACACCTTTTGGTTATTATTGTTGCACTTTTATAATCTAGATAAACTGTTCCTAATTTTTTTTAAAATTATTATTAATTTCACACATTTCATTATTTAATCTTGCACTTTTATGACTATCCATGATACACCTTTTGGTTATTAGTCTTGCACTTTTATAATTTATATAAACGAGTGTTAAAATATTTATTAGGTGGGAAAAAAAAACAGGTGATAAAATAAAATTAAATTATCAATGATACACCTTTTGGTTATTAGTGTTGCACTTTTATAATCTAGATAAACTGTTCCTAATTTTTTTTAAAAAATTATTATTAATTTCACACATTTCATTATTTAATCTTGCACTTTTATGATACACATTTTGGTTATTAGTCTTGCACTTTTATAATTTATATAAACGAGTGCTAAAATATTTATTAGGTGCGAAAAAAAAAAAAACAGGTGATAAAATAAAATTAAATTAAATTCAGAATTTGATGTAGGTGGGAATTGAATGCATGACCTTGTGGTAAACAATGGAGGGGGCGACCACTAGGGTATAATGGCTAGTTGGTATATAAGCGTGCAATATGTTATTTATCCATATGTGGCAGTTTGCAAGTGGACTCAAGTACACCGTGTACTTGAGTACACAACAGCCATACCCTACATTTTAATCCAAATAGGGGAGTGAATTTGAATTGTGTATTTAAAATCTATTGATCAAATTCCCCTATTGGAGCCTTAAATTTATTTAATGATCAATTGACTATTTTGAAGTCAGTTTTTTTTTTTTTTTTTCCGTAACGTTTGAGATCATTTGCAATAAATATTATGCATGAGACTAAATTTGCAAGACATATTTCGTATGAGACTAAATTCAAATATCATCTAACCAAAAATCAACGGCTCCATGATTAATAGGATCAAATATGCAATTAACTCTCATGGTCTATTCTAAATTTTAGAATCAAAATTTTAAAATCACACCTTATAAATATCTATAAATTCTACAAAAATCAACCATATAAACACATGTAAATGAGTAAAACCTATAATATAAAATATGAAGTTAAATCATATTCTATTTAAATCTAAAAAAACAAATACAAAACATTCAAGCCATTAAAATTTTGAAATCCCCTAAATTTTGAAATGCGAATTTCAAAATTTCCAAAACAAACATATGGAATATCTTATTACTCCTTTCCTATAAATTTTTCGTACTTTTTAACACATAGATTAAGAAGAGTGATTAAATAATAAATATTACTACAAGTGATGTGAATGAGAGATTGAGAAAAAAAAGTAAGATCTAAAGTGAAGTATAAGAATAAAAAATTAAACGATATTTAACAAAAAAAAAAAGTATGTAAGGCTTATAGATGGAAGAACCAAAATAACAAAATAGAAAGTTTATAGACGGACAAAAATAATATATTTAAATCATAATTCATATAATTCAATCATACGTATTGAATAATAATAATATAATAATTCAAATTGCATTCAATTTTTTACATTGATTTTATTGAATAATAATAATAATATAATAATTCAAATTGCATTCAATTTTTTACATTGATTTTATGTACATTTAAATTTCACTTTACTTAAAAAAAACAATAATACTATTTATTAGAATTTTTAATAATCAAATTTTAAAAGTCATTTAAAATTCAAAGTAATGGAATCATGGATTATCGTAAAATGCAAGATGGGTCTTTCTATCGTCAGGAAGCCTTCGCACTTCCTGACAACAGGAAATTCATTTAATACCGTTGGATCATTGATCCAACATATATAATTGTTTATATATGATTGCACTTAGCAATAATGCGTTTGCTCTATGTAATATGCAATCGCACTGTTTCGCCCATTAATTTTCTCATAAATAAATTAAATTAATAAATATAAAATGACAAAAATACCCTTTAAATTAAAAATTAGAAAATAAATGAATTAAATATTAACAATATAAGTAATATTTTTTTTTATTAAAATCTAAATTATTGATTCTTATCTTCAATCAAAATCAAATGCCCTAACACGTAACAGATGTTCATCATCATCGTTCTTTCAATTCACTGAGAGGATAGGATAGGAGGCTTAGGAGCACCAAGATGAATGTAAATTCTTTCATTTTATTTTGAAATCGAGGGGAAGAAGAGATGTTGTAAATGCAGCACGCTTCTTCAAGGTAGAAATCTCAGATTCACACTGATAGTTCCCGATTCGGGATTCACTTCGCATTTTCCAGATTTTGGGCATTTTTCGCTCCTCTCGAGTTCTACGCCCGATTCAGTTCTTGTTTCGAGTTCCAGATTTTGGGGCTTTTTATTTCAAGAATTGGGTTTAGTCTTTTATCTTTGATTCTCTGTTTTTCTTTTCCAGATTTTGGGGCTTTTTATTTTAAGAATTGTGTTTAGTCTTTTATCTTTGATTCTCTGTTTTTTTTTCACGAATTGTGATTCAAAATATCATTATCGCTCATATTTTTCCCCTTGCCATACTATGGCTACCGATTCATCTTCTTTAAATCCCATCTTGTTTTTTTAGCTTTCTTTTTCTGATGTCAAATGGATATCGACGGTAAACTTATGGATTGGAATTTGGGACTTAATTTTGAATTTATCTTGGTGCAGAGGATACACTACTTTGGACAGGGATTCCGAGCGATTATATGGACCCCGATGCTCTAGACACCCTATCTAAGGTAAAAAAATCAATCAACCTGAACTTCACGTCATGTTATTTTCCCTTATTTGCATCGTAAATATATTTGATGGGCCGTGATAATAGGAAAACGAAATATGATTTGTGAATTTTTTTGGTGAATAGTTGAGATTAACAGAGTTACTGGGATTATTAAAATATGATTTGTGAATCTTTTTTGGTGAATAGTTGAGATTAACAGAGTTACTGGGATTAACAAAATTAATAAGAGAAGAAAGAACCGGCCATGGGTATTTAGGCGGCCTGATTAAGTAAATCACTACATTGAGTTAGTTAAAGCATGCTTATACAATATGGAATGCACCTGAAATTATTTTTTAAAGCACTTGATTTTGGGGTGGCAAAATGAGTACCACAATTTTTCGGATTGTCAATTTAAGGACTGCAACTTCGGGCAGACAATTTAAGAACGGTAACTTTTAAAAGTCGCGATGAGGCCAAATTAGCCCGAAAATTGAGTCCAAATTCAGGTCAAATTGGGCTAATTAGCCCGATTTGGGTTGATTCAGGCTGATTTGGCCAAAATTCGCGGCTTTTAAAAGTTGCCGCTTAAATTGTCAGCCCGTAGACCTAAAATCCTCTAATGGTGCATCAGCAAAGCTTTGCGCAGCAGTTCAACTATGTTATCAGTGTTGAATCTTGTGTCTCATTAGTAGTGATTGAGAAGCATTACTGGTTTAGACAACAGAAACTGGAGAAATTTTGCTTAAAAAACGCCATGGGTGTATTTTGACTTAATTTGAACACTCCTCTTTTGAAAACCGTAAGTTACAAGTATATGGATTGCAGGCTCTTAAATTCATGGTATGCTATGCTTATGGATATCTTTTGCATATCTTCCTATCAAGTAAAATTATATTGTATGTGTGTTGTAACTGGTTCTAAATTGAATCTGTTCCATTTAGATTATAAAATGCACACCTATTTTGTATTCAGGTTAGATATAGTGAGTTTGCAAAAAGAAGTTAGAGTTAGTGAAATGGGAGAATGGGGAGAGGGGGGATGGGAATGGAAATGGGAGTGGAGGAGTGTGTTGAATAGTCGGGATGGTTATTCACTAAATGAATTATTGATGCTTGTTAACAGGAGAAAATTGCAACAGTGGAGCACGGATGTATGGAACTGGGAGTGTGCACCGGCTGGAATATACTCGACCATATTCGTGAATATTGTTTCTCATATACAATATGCAACATAGGTATGATTGCGGTCTATATGTATGCTTGCTCATGATGTATCCAGGAGGCATTAACCGAGCATTGACAGAGGTAAATAAAATATTTGTTGATTTCATTTTTTATGAATGTATTTGTGACTAGCAAAATCTCACGAAAAATGATGAAACAGGAAGAATCTGTGATCACTCGTAGGAGACTGGCATTACATTTGCTTTTTCATTCTCAAAATTTAGCTTACCCTAGGTGATGCATTTGAGAATATTTTTTTTCTATTAATATACACCGGTCATGTGATCGTTATGACCTAACACAAAATTATATGATTTTTGTAGTGGTCCCGTTAGTGTGTGGGTTACTCCTTTACCAGACAAGGATAAATCTTATTGTATGCTGACTCAATTTTATCTTCACGAGATGGCTATAGGTGGAATACTGAAAGAGGTTTACAAAGTAAGGGGAGTGGATATCAATGACGATGAGATTGAACTAAAAGATGATGAAGATTTAAAGAAGAGGTTTACAAAGTATGGGGAGTGGATATCAATGACGATGAGATTGAACTAAAAGATGATGTAGATTTAAAGAAACTCAGGGAAAGTTACCTTGATGTCTTTTTACAAGACATATCTATTAATGTGGCTTGGAATCTTAATGAAGCCAAAATGGACATGAACCCGAGTGCATTATTAGAGGATTAAAAGTAATTATATTGTGATTTTAGCAACTGGTTATTTTATATTGATATTAGTGCGATTGCAATATGACATGATTAAATTGAACTTATTTATATATTTTGTTTTGTTGGAAACAGTGGGACATAATCTTAAACTCTTGAATTTTTGAAATTAATTTATGGTTTATGCAAATTTTGTCGTACAAACTGTTGAATTTCGAATTTTCATATATAGATTAGTGTAGATCAGATTGAATTTACAAAGGGCGGTCATTTTATAGCAATTAAACCTATTTCAATTGATTTGACAAATCATATCAATTGAAAATAAATGAACGAATAGTTATATATATATTAGTAGAAGCAACAATTAAGATATTTTTTTTTTTGGTCTGTAAAATGGACTCTATTTTTTTTTTTTTTAAAAACAAAACTCAGAGTTTAAGCTACCATTTCAAAAAGATGTACGAACTGATTAATGTTCCTGTAGTCTGTACAAGTTAATAAAATTGAAATCTCATCCAAAATGCAAAAGTAAAGAAAGCTACTCCCTCTTTAAGCTCCCCTCCAGAAAATCAGACAAAAACCCCTAGTTTGCTTTTACAAGGAAGTAGGAACATCTTCTTCACCTTTGGATGTATCAACATGGTTAACAGGCATAGCAGCAGCAACTTTGTTGTTTTCATGGACTTCTCCAACCTCCTCACTCTGAATGTCTTGATTGTTAGTACTGGAATCAGATCCACGACTTTCTTGGATGTTAGGCTCCACTTCCGTGCACTGAGAAGCTACAATTACAATAATAATTTTAAGACGTTAGTTATATTGTACACAAAGACAATACAGCGCGCTTGTCCGAACCCTACCACATCAAACAGTAAAACAAAACTCAGAGTTTAAGCTACCATTTCAAAAAGATGTACGAACTGATTAATGTTACCTATAGTCTGTACAAGTTAATAAAATTGAAATCTCATCCAAAATACAAACTTCATCCTGCAAGAAAACCAAATCATGGAAAATTGAATAATCAATGAGTTCAAAATATCACAAAATACCAACTTTTACCTATAAAATCAGCACCCCTACAAGTTTATAAAACCACAAGAATTTGATTAGGATGCACTAACTAGCTTAAACTTGTTCTTTTCCAATTAATAGCGACACACAGAAAACAACTTCTCAATTGATAAGAGAGGATCAGAGAAACATCTAAATTAGAAGTACACAAAAGTAAAGAAACTGGCTCTATAGATTACCGAATATGTGATAGCGAGTGAGGAATATGTAAGAAGAGCCTGGACACGTAGCAAATGGAAGAGCACATAGAAGATTAAGAATATAGATTAATTAATCACACCACAGCCAAGAAAGATGGACTCCCAAAAAGGCTATGCTAAACAATACAGCTACTAAGTCGTGAATGAATTCCATATAGTTAACTAATATTCCAAATATGCTCCTGGTGCTTATACTCTTATTTTAAAGCTCATGCTTCGGTCTTTCCAATCATATTTAATATTTGATATTCTCACAACAAGGGTCGATCCATTCAAATTTCAATGCATCTATAGATAAGTCAATCATACACGGAGAATGAACAAATTGAAAATCCTACCATTAGCAGAGTATTTTCCGCACCACTTTAAATCACACGAACAATTTAGTAGATGAAATAAAAGGAAGACTATGGAGTTGGACCATGGCGAGCTACAAAATCAGACCAAACTTCACTTCCAGAAACTGGCTCAGCAACCCACGAACAACTCTTCAATTTTGAAGGGGAACAGGGAGGGCCCTGGAGAGTTAGATATAATACACAATTGCTACTGCACTACCAATTCTTTTTCCTTTTTCTCATATAATTACTTTTGTACACTATGAGGCAGTGGTATACCAGGACCTCCAAGAAACCATCTTCTTTAATTATTATACTATGTTTATTGCCCGATCAAAAAAAAAAAAAAATTTGCTCATCTGTGAGAGATGGCCAAAAGGCCGAGAAGAAGACAATTCTCTCTAAGAGGACGCTTCGTTAAATTTAGGGGGGGGGGGGAGGGAAATCACCTGCGATTTGTCTCGTTTGAAGAAATTGAATGAGAATCTGGGTTTTCTGGGTTTTCTCCTATGACGAAGTACGTGTCCTAGGTTTCCCCCATTTTCAACATCTTTTCTTCCTTCTGCTCTCGACCTTTGCACTGAAATAAAATGAACGAGAATACATTCCTCTTGGCCGCTCGCACCCCATCTTGTTCAGCATTGAGTAGTTGAAAGATCCGCTCATCCCCTCTTCAGATTTTCGGCACCGAGCAATTGAAGATTGATGAACATAGTTTTTGTTAGGTCACTGAATTCTCACGACAGATTGAGGATAAGTAATTTAAACATTAATCTTAATAAGAAAATATATTATACTGATAAAATAAATATTATATATTATTATTAAGTAATTAATTAAAAATATGTTTAATTAAAAATATTATAAGGACATTTTAGTACTTTTATGTATATATTTAAAATATTAAATATTTAATCTTTTTGCAAAGCTTGATCCTCATTTGACGAAGATATGTGAGGTGTTAATTTATGATTGGCTTCCTGTTGTCAGGATGTGCGAATGCCCTCCCTGACCATAGAAAACCCCATGCAAGATTTGAAAAATGAAAACAAGAAAAATGGGTGATTATTATGAGTGATTACAAAATTTAAAAAACCACTTAAACCAATCGAATCGAACCGTATTACACTGTTATCAATATTTTTTTCAAATGAACCGCTTTAATTTTTTTTTTTTTTTTTAAATCCAAACCTAACTGTTAATATGGTGCAATTTTAATTTTTGCTGCAAAATTGCACCCACCGCATATGTATATTTTAACGTATAGGTTAATAGTTTTAATATTCAAAAACTATTTTATATGTATATTAATATATAGTACTTCATTCGCACAATTATTTACATCATTTTTTTTGGTACAAAAATTAAGAAAAAATTATAATGAGTAATTATTTTGGGATAATTTTATAAACTTTTATGAATAAAATAAAATTAATTGAATCGAGGGTAAAATTTATAATGACATTTTGCGCAGATGTGCAAATATTGTAAGGAGTGAAATCTATGGAAGAGTTTATTTTTTAGAGGTGGTCAAACAATTATGAGACAAACGAATTATGGAATGAAGACCGACAATAATGACACATACTCATTTCGTTTAAAAAAGTATAGTCCACTTTTTATTTTTTGTTTGTCATAAATTATAGTCCACTTTCCTTTTACTTGAACATTTTTATTTAAAATACTTATATATTTTTAATGACTGTTGTAATTAATCATTATATTGACCATTAACATTAAATAGGAACATAATTTTCTTGTTCCTCTCCGCAATAACTTTTTCATATGAAAATTATCATATGCTTTCCAAAAATATAAAAATTGGCATCTCATAAAACAAAAAAATAATTTTAACATTCCAAGGCCCACAGAAATGTTGTGATTTTCTCTCTCTTCTTTTCCTCACCTCATTCACATCCACAAAAATCAGCAAGCAAGCAAGCGTGTGTGGCCTTTTAATCATCTTCCTTCACAAATGCACAAATCTGATTGTTTTGTCATTGAAATCCAAAAAAATGCCCCCCACATTCACACAGTACTTTCTTCCTCTGAGATGGGAAAGCACAGGAGATCAATGGTGGTTTGCTTCCCCCATCGATTGGGCAGCTGCAAACGGCCATTACGACCTTGTCCGTGAGCTTCTCTACATCGACACCAACCTCCTCATCAAATTAACCTCTCTCCCACGCCTCCGCAGGCTCGAAACTGTCTGGGAGGACGATACCCTAAACGACGTCGCTAAGTGCAGGGCCCGAGTCGCTCGAAACCTCTTTTTGGAGTGCCAAAGCAAGGGCCACAATTCCTTGATCGGAGCCGGATACGGCGGATGGCTTCTCTACACGGCGGCGGCTGCGGGAGACGTGGGCTTTGTGAAGGAGTTGTTGGATAGGGACCCACTTTTGGTGTTTGGAGAAGGGGAGTATGGTGTTACTGATATACTGTACGCGGCTTCTCGGAGCAGGAATTGTGAGGTTTTTAGGGTGGTGTTTGATTCGTGTGTGGGCCATGTCAAGGAGGTTGAGGTTGAGGAGATGACGAATCGGGCGGTTCATGCGGCGGCCAGAGGCGGCAATTTGGAGATGTTGACGGAGCTTTTGGGTGGCGATGATGTTTTGGCTTACCGGGATGCTCGGGGATCTACCGTGCTGCATACGGCCGCCGGCAGAGGCCAAGTTCAGGTAATCCTCTCCATTTACTGTGTTTGCACTTGCACACTCATTATCTTAATTCATATTCTTATCTATGTTTAGACTAATATCTCAATCAATACATTCACATTAAATTTAATTATACATATTTTTTAGTCACTCAATATACACTCAATCAATTAATTAAACATCTACCGTGTGCAAATTCATCTATCTAGTTAAATTTTGCTCACTTATATATTTGAGATAATGAGTACATAATATTGAATAAACAAAAGTTAAATATTTAAATTAAATAAACATATACTTTGTCGACCAAAAAATTGGTGTGAACAAAATTTTACGAGGGAGTAATAAATAGTACAAGTGATGTCATTTACAAAGAGGGAGATATAGAAAAAAAATAAGATACTCCATAAAGTAGAATGTAAGATTAAAAAATTAAAAAATATTTGTCAAAAATAGTATGAGGACGAATCAAAATGATAAAATGTAAAACTTATAATTTGCGGAGGAAGTAAGAAAGAAAGAAAGAAAAAAAAAAGATAATGAGACACTTAGCTCACGACGAGGATGAGAGACTAATTTTTAAATAATACTACTACTAATGTTTGTTATTTTTTAAAAAAGTATTGATGAATGATGGGTCACTCTTTATTGATTTCACGAAATAATATTGTCACCGGAATGTTGTGTACTTTATTTGGAAGTTTAAGCATAGGCATATATGCTGTTGGAATATTTATTGTCGTTACATTATTTTGCTAGCATATACTTCATCTGTTCCTGTGTAATTAATCAGTTTGCTTTTTGTACAAAATTTATAAAATATAGTATTAAAATAATATTGAGTTGGAAAAGATAGAGTTAGAAAAAATATAGAGAAATAGTAAAATATTCCCATTATAAAAATGAGTCAATTAGGTAGTTACAATAAAAATGACAAAATTATTCAATTACTGTAGTACATAGGAACTGTAAAAATGACAAAATTAGTCAATTACATAGTAACATAGAAACACCATGAGTATAAGGTTGTTATTTAACAAGTGAACTCTTAGTTATATAGTTAGTTGTATGATGAATCTTACTAAGTTGAAAAGTCTTTTTTCCATAACTTTGTTCAATTTTGATCCACAAAATGTCCATCTTTTAGATTTAGTCTCAATATTGAAAAAATTGTCAAATTTTGGTTCTAAATCGCGGAAAAATTGAAAGCAATATTGTTTTACGTCGATGGAATGTCTAATTTTAGTCCCATAACCCGTCCCCAAATTAAATCCTAACGTGACATATAACGACATCGTTTTCAAATAAGTTATTGTTCAACAACTGTGCAGGTAGTTAAGCATTTAATATCATCATACAAACAAGACATGATCATCACTTCAGTTGACAGTGGAGGCAACACAGCCTTAAATGTTGCTGCTTACCGGGGCCATCTCTCAGTACTAGAGCTTCTCATATCCCTGGCATCAATACCCAACAATTATGGTGACACTTTTCTTCACATGGCAGTTTCCGGTTTCCTGGCCCCGGGTTTCAGAAGGCTCGATCGACAGCTGGACCTCCTCAAAACGTTGGTTGGTGGCACGCTTGTTAACATACAAGACATCATCAATGTTCAGAACAATGAAGGCCGAACTGCCCTTCACATGGCTGTAATTGAGAACATCCAATCCAACGTCGTCAACCTTCTCATGTCCGTCCCCTATATTAACTTGAATATACGCGATGGTGACGGGAACACTCCCCTGGATCTCCTCAAGCAACGCCCACACTCAGCGTCTTCAGAGATTCTGATCAAACGCTTGATTTCAGCTGGAGGGATTTCCAACTGTGAGGATCAAATGACGAGGAACGCCCTCGTTTCCCATCTGAGAAGGCATGGGATCGGGGCTAGTCCCGGAACTTCCTTCAGAATACCTGATTCTGAGATATTATTGTACACTACAGAGTGTGGTGAAATTGAAGTGGCTTCTAAGAAGCGTTTCACCAACCTTGTCCGTTTTTCTAAAAACGGAGACGATGCTTTGGATGACTGTTCGATCAGGTCATCCAAAACCAAGAGTCCAATCCTCCCATTGAGACTTCAATTCTCACGTGCATCGTCTCTCCCATGTAATAAAAGAATACAATCTTATACGCATCCGAGTCCATCCACCAAGAAGAAGTTTACTACAGGGCTAGCGCAAGGCGTTCTAAAGCTCGTTCCAAAGGCTTACTTTGGATCCCCTTCAGAGTCGCCCTTTTCGTCTCCTCTATCAGCTAGGAGTGCAGGGGGTTATAGTGCAAATCAATCTCCCAGTTCGGACAACCTTAAAACGAAGCGTAAGAACGGGTCTTTGAGGTCTATGAACAGCTACTTGTGTTTTGGTGCACAAGGCCTGGCCATGGATAACTCCCCACAACAAGAAGGCCAGAATCAGGAGAGTTTAGTTGTATGATCCCTTTAATCTCTATATGTAATATATATATACAACTTTGTATTTAACAATGTAAGATAGTTTCTTGCTAACAGCTCCATGTAAGTGAGCTATTATTATTGTAGTATTTTTCTTTCAAACTAAAGATATAGGTATTGCATACTATCTGAATTAGATTAGAATAAAAATAATTCAAGATTTTTTTCTTTTCTTTTCAAAATGTTACTTTTATGTGTTCAATATTTTTCAACTTCTTTAGGAGTATCAATCTTTAGAAACACATCAGTACAACTTTTGAATTAAAAAAATTACTTTTATGTTTTCGTAGAGTTTAAAAACGTACAATACTTTTAACCTGAAAATTAACGTTATCATTATTTTAAAATATAGTATTAATATTTTTAAGTGAATTTCAAGTGAAAAATGATAGTACATGAACAAATTTTTGAGTACTCAAGACAATTATTTTATTGAACATGTTATGTGTGTTGATTCTTGAAGCAAGTTTTGATTGAACAAATCTAACTTTTGACGATAAGGGTCATCATATAATCCTAAATCAAATTGTAGATATCTTTAAAAGTGGAATACTATTAGGCATGACCTAGGCTCGTTTGAAAAAAAAATTAAGTTCGTGTTTGGTTCAGGGCCGTCAGGCTCAAACAAAAGAGTTCAAGCTCGGCTCGAGTGAAAATTTGAGTTCACGAATAGTTCAATTGTACTAATCGAGCTTAGTTCTCGAATGTAAAATATTGTGTTCACAAATAGTTCAAATTTGACATAGAAAAACTCGTTAACGAGGTAAACGAATCTAATTCGAGCTGAACTCAAAGAATTAAACTCGTTAACAAGTTAAAAAGATATAGCTTGAGCTCGATTCACAAAAAGCTCGTAAACAAAATTAGCTCTCATGCTCATTAAAATTATTAAAAAAAAAAGTTTTAAAATGTTTAAACTTCAATTTAACTGCCTAATAAAATACGTTAAACACTAAAATTAAAATAAATAAACATGTCATTAATACTTTAATAAATCTTAATATGAGCTCATTATTCGTACTCCCTGTTTGGGAGCTCATAAACAAACTTGTTTGAGAATATGTTTGCGCCTGTTTGTTGTTCACCTGGTGTAATTATGTGTATTTTTAATTTTTTCACTATACAATACCAGTATTGTTCATTTATTTCACCTAACAATGGCTTATACCTTTCCTTAACTTACCTTTTGGTATGTTTTCTTTTTCTTTTTCTTTCTCTTTCTCTTTTATACAACATACCTTTTATTGTCAATTACACGTGGTGAAACAAACTAAATAAAAGAAAATTATAGTAAAAGAAATAACAATATTTCTTCAAGCTTTTTGAAACTGGAACTTCTATTTCAAGCAACTTGTACAAATAGAAGGTCCGGTAGCAGCAACGAGAACTGCAACAAAAGAAACTAAACAATTAGGGAAAAGAGAGTCGAATCAAGGTGATACCTTTACCGGTAAAATAAACATGTCCCGACTAGTGTTCACGGAACAGAACAACGTGATGCTTCGAAAGGTAAAACGACTTCGTCTTTACACGAGCAACACTGCAACATACAAAGATTCAACTAATTGAAGACACATCTGAACCGGGTTGCACTTTGAAATGCAATGCAGAAAATAAGTATTTATGGCAATAACTGCCACTACATGAATGACCATAACCTAGAAATGGTAGCGGCTCATCTGAAATGGACTAGTCTCTAATTTTGAGCTGCTCTTATATTCGTGTGGGCCAAAGCCTAAAACTTTAGAACACAAAAAATATAGATGAACCCCTAAATTCAAGCACAAAGTCCAATTGTCAAAATCCAAGGCAAAGGCTAAGGCTCACGGGCAGGGCCGGGCCCGGGCGGACGCGTGGTGCGCGCTTGCGCGTGTGGCCCATTGAATTTTTCCATGGTCATTACAATTTGAATTCTTTTAACTAACTCCTACTAATAACTAGTGAATTAATTCTCACATTAATCAATGTAGTTCAATTTTCTATTTCTTTTTTCGCGTTCCACTAATATTTCATCCTACTGAATTTTTAACACTAATCCAAGACATCACTTTTACGTCTCAAAACTTTGTATATTAATTTCTCACTCAATGAAATTTGATTTTAAAATTTTAAATACACTACGATCATCTACTCTCAGAGTAGAGCGATCCTATAACATTCAATTTCACGAAAATTAAATTTCAATACCCTTAGGGGATGTTTCCTTTTGGTTTTAAAAACCAGGTTTTGGATTTCAAGATCCAAAACCCGTTTTACTCCGGGATTTAAAAATCGGATTTCAAAATCCACTCAAAACCACCCTTATCAAACATATTGATTTGACATAAAGTTATATCTATATAATATTACTCC
Source organism: Galeopsis tetrahit (assembly GCA_963675135.1). Taxonomy (NCBI): domain Eukaryota; kingdom Viridiplantae; phylum Streptophyta; class Magnoliopsida; order Lamiales; family Lamiaceae; genus Galeopsis; species Galeopsis tetrahit. The sequence goes on from OY776127.1 coordinate 36,790,692, forward strand.
AATCATTATATTATTTTTCAACAATAATATAATAATACTATAATAATATAATAATACAATAATATAATACATTTAATCAACTAATCATTATAATCTCACCAAACAATAATATAATAATACAAACTCATTCAATCTTACAACTTGATTTGACATAAAGTTAAATCCTTCACTATTCCAAAACCCAAAAGAAACACCCATATTACTATTCATCGGGATTTCAAAAATCTGGTTTTTAAAACCACCCAAAGCCCAAAAGAAACACCCCCTTAGGGGGTGTTTACTTTGGGCTTTGGGTGGTTTTAAAAATCGGGTTTTTGAAATCCCGATAAATAGTACTCCCCCCGTCCAATACTTGAAGGCACATTTTACCATTTTGGGTGTCCCATACTTGAAGGCACATTACCTAAAATAGCAAAAACACTTTTAAACACTCCCCTTAAAACATTACAATATTACTACAAATGCCACTACTTTATTACACTAAAAAGTAACTCTATTACTATTTATAAAGTTGAAAAGTCTTTACTACCCCCACTTTATCTTACACAATATTAATAAACAATTCATTCATTAAAACTCGTGTCCAATTGGTTTTTTTTTTTTTTTGACAATACAACAAGGATAACAAAAGAAAAACCACTCTTAATGAAAAGAGTAGGAACTGGCAAGATCCTTGTAATACTGTAGACATTCATCTTCACACCAATCTTGAGGCAATGAAGTGTGGTAGATACTTTGAGCTAATGCGTGAGCTATGTAATTTTCTTCTCTAGGCACATATTGACAGTCCCACACTAGGATCTGTTGCAATAGGCATTTGATTCTGCTCACCATTTCACTTTCAATTTTTCCATAATCCAAATTTTCATTAATGCATTTTAATGCATCAGCCGAATCAGATCTAACACCATTAATATTAATATGGTGCTGAGAACATTTTTGTAAGCCAATCTCAATTCCATGAAGCTCTGCAACACATACTGTTCCCACATTCTTAATTCTCTGTGCTCCTGCAACTAGAACACTCCCCTCTTGGTTCAGAACAACAAAACCAATCGCAAAAATTTTTTTTTTAGGGTTAAAAGCTGCATCAGTATATAGCAAAATACCATATCCATCCGGATGGTGCACTTCCTTCTGTTTGGTTGAAAAATCCTTACATATACCTTCTATGTTTCTTACATTCAGATATTCATACCAGTAGGAGACAGACCATTCCACATTAAATTTCACACAAGCGTGCAATCGTTTAAGCCTATTATCATCATCTTTTTCATGCAACAATCTACATCTCTCTTTCCAAATTGCCCATGCAATCATCCAAATCAGAGCCATGCAATCCCTGTCCAACTTCTGAGCACACCAAAATACAAAGGCCATGCAATCTCCTCGTGTAGCTTCCTTAATATTATACCACAGACCTTGATTCTTCCATGTATTTTTAGCAAAAGGACATTTAAAGATGCAATGCATAGAATCAGTCCAGAAGAAGCCACACAAACTACAAACAGTATCCACAGGCACATGATGCATGGCTAAACTTCCTTTTGATGGAATCATATTGTGCAGAAATTTCCAGCAGAAGATACGTACCTTAGGCGACAATTTAAGCTTCCAAATTTTCTGCAAAAGAATATGACCTCCTCTCACATTCGATGTGCCTGTCCCAGCTGTATCAGCAATGCCTTGATCCATCTTCTTCGCAATACCATAGCCTGTAGCAACTGTATACTTACCAGATGATGATGGCGGCCAAAAAAACTTATATGTTTCCTCCATACCACAAGTTGTCATCTCCAAGGTTCGATCAGCCTCAAAAGGTAAAAAATCCTGTCGTACCAATTGCTCGTTCCACTCACCAGAATTTAAAAGAAATCTACTAACACTTGAACCACTAGCAAGCTTAGAAGATATTCTCCCATCATTTAAGCCCGTAACCCATCTGTCTTTGAAGATATGAGTATCGACGCCATTACCAATCATCCATCGCCCACCCATCTCCAGAAAATCTCGGCTCCACATTAAAGACCTCCACACAAAAGAAGGATTGGAGCCTAACTCAATATCTGAAAACCCCGAGTGTTTAAAATATCGTGCTTTGAAGATTTTACCAATGAGTGTATCCGGCTGCGTAATAATTCTCCACAGTTGTTTGGCCAACAAAGCTTTGTTAAAATGAATCATACTACGAAAACCCAAACCACCTTCTTTCTTAGAGGCACACAAAACTTTCCATTTCTTCCAATGCAATTTCTTTCCTGAGTTACTGTCTCCCCACCAAAACCCAGCAATAATCCGTTCAATGTCATGGCAAATAGATGTGGGGAGTCTAAAACAGGACATTGCATAGGATGGAACCGCTTGAATAACGGCTTTAATCAAAACTTCTTTGCCCCCTTCAGAGAAAAACTTATGATTCCAAGATAGCACACGCTTCCTAACTCTATCCTCCAAATAGCTAAACTTCAACTTTTTTGCCTTTGGAATGATCGTAGGAAGGCCAAGATAAAGGTCATGACCCTTAGAAGATTGAATTCCTAGTATCATTTTTGAGGACTCCATATTTTCTTGGCATGTAGATGGACTGAAAGTAATAGAGGATTTATCCCTATTGACCAGTTGGCCAGAAGCTTTTTCATACACATAAATGCAATGTGCCATAACTTGAACTTCATTGTTAGAAGCCTTATAAAAGAGGAGACTGTCATCAGCAAAGAATAAATGTGAAAGCACAGGGGCTGATCTTGCAATTTGAAAACCAGAAATCAGCTTGGATGAAACTGCCGAAGAGATAATGGAGGAAAAAACTTGTGCACACAGGACAAATAGGTAGGGCGAAAGTGGATCGCCTTGACGAAGACCACGGGATGGAGTAAAATAATCAGATGTGCTTCCATTGATTTTGACAGAATACTGCACTGATGATACACACCTCCAAATAAGATTGATCCATTTGGATGAAAAGCCCATAGCCTTTAGCACCGACATAAGAAAGGACCATTCAATCCTATCATATGCCTTACTCATATCTAGCTTAAGAGCAACAAAACCAACCTTGCTCTTGGATGATTTAAGATGATGCATCCCCTCATAGGCCAACAGAACATTATCAGTAATAAGGCGCTCCGGAACAAAAGCACTTTGAAACTGATCAATTAAGTCCCCCAAAACACTCTTCAGCCTATTAGTTATTGTCCTGGCCAAAATCCTATAACACACATTGCATAAGCTTATGGGTCTGAAATGTTGAGGCAGAGTGGGCTTACCAACCTTTGGGATAAGTGTTATAATAGTCTGATTCCAGGACTGTAATGACTCATCTCCATTCAGAATATTCAGAATAGCAGAAGAGACATCATTTCCAATGATAGACCAATTAGTTTGATAGAAAGACGCAGGGAAACCATCTGGGCCTGGAGCTTTCCAGGGTGAAAGATCTTGGAGTGCTTTAAAGACCTCATCTTTCGTAAAAGGAGAATCCAAGAAATGTAATGCCACATTTGATAGCTTGCTCGTAATAAACTGAGTGGCTCTCTGAGTATCATTTGACGATGGGTTGCAAGAAGAGAAAACCTGTTGAAAGTGATCAGAAAAGACTTTCTTAATACTCCCCTCCTCAAATTGCCAATCTCCATTATCATTTTTAATTTGCACCAGATTGTTGACCATACTACGAAGAGAAGCACGAGAGTGGAAAAACTTCGTATTTTGATCACCCTCTTTGAGCCATAAGACACGAGCCCTTTGCTTCCAGAACCACTCATCTTGCGTAGATAATCTAGCCAATTCAGCCTCCAAATTATGAACAGAATCCATATTTGGGCAAGTATCATCCAAATCTAGAAGCATATCTAACTCCCCTTGCACATGCTTTATTTTATTAGAAATCGTCCCCCCCTTCTGCTTTGCCCATTTGTGCAATAAGGTTCCACAATTTTTCAAAGACTCCTGTAATTGGGTCGTATCACTACTCTTTGTCCATGCAATAGACATAATCTTCTGAAAATCCGCCTCTTTCAACCAATAGTTTTCAAATCTAAAAGGCTTTGAAGAGTTTGGCGATGTAATCTTCCTTTGAACCTCAAAAGAGATAAGAATTGGCCTGTGATCCGAACCCGAAAAACTTAATGACGAAGCAAAGTATTTGGGAAACAAATCCAACCAACTTTGAGTGACCAAAAAACGATCTAGCTTTTCCTTAATATAGTGAGTGCCTTTTCTACGATTATGCCAAGTATACTTAGGCCCATGCATATTAACACAATTCAGATCATTGGATAACACCACATTATGGAATGAATTAATCTGTGCATTTTGTCGTTCCAGGCCCCCAAATTTTTCATCATTAAACAATACTTCATTGAAATCTCCCCCAATAATCCATGGCTTTGGCAGTAGTGGTAAGTAGTTCTTAAGACGTGAGAGCAATTGCCAAGATGCATTTCGATTTTGAGGATTAGGGTCACCATAGAAACCAGTAAATCTCCAATTCCCAAATGAGTCAGTGATATTACAATCAATATGACCCTTAGAGTACGACAAAAGAGAAAGATTGCATTCATTCCATAGTAAAACTAAACCTCCAGCAAGGCCACACGCAACTACACTAAAAACAGAAGAAAGCCCTAATCTAATTCTGAGAACATCAGCATAGGAAGAACCACATTTTGATTCGGAAATAAAAACAACTAAATGATGATGCATAGAGACCATGCTGAACAGCCTCCCGAACGCTCGTGCACTGCAGATCCCACGAGCGTTCCAGCATAAAAGTTTCATTCCCCATGGCGGGGTTGAGTAACCTTAACCTCCGCCGAGTTAGGATATACAAGCGCCGTGCCATACGTCTCAAGCATACTTTTTGCTTTTTTAAAATAACCCCAATCCAAACCATCAATTTCCCCCCTTACCCTTTCTGCACCCACATAATTAGCAAGATCCCCTGAAAAATCCCTCCAAAGGCGCTTCTTACCAGCCGGCATATCATGTGGTATTATCATAGCCTCATCATCTTTCTCGCATTTTGCACCCTTCCTGATCTTGTGTTTATCAGGCCAATGATTCTGCCCCACCTCCTCCCTCAAGGGTACATATGGCACTTCACCCTCATGAATGATTTCAACAAACTCCGTAAAATCGAAAGCCCTGAAATTCTGACCAACCTGATGAACGATACGATAGTCCTTGTCCTTCCCATTGTCATGGTCTGGTCCCCAAAGAGGATCTTTTGCCATCCTATATTCAATGGAAAAAGTTAAAGGTTCCAAAATTGTACCTGTTCTTGGATCCACCTTTGCTCTGCCACCAACAGTCGCCATTTCACCTCCCTTGCTTCTTGGCACCAAATCCTGAAAGTTATAAACTTCTTCTCTTTCATTAAGACAAGCACGAACATTGACATCAAAATCTCTACAGGTCTTGTTGACTTCCCTCTCAGCTTCTTGCCACATTTCCTTAACACCTTCGTCCAAGAGAATGGCTTTCCCCTTGACCCTTCTTCTTTCCGCAGAGTCCGCCTGAGCAGGAGTGTCTTTGTTAGACTGCTTTTGTTGTGAATGATCTCTTATAACAGGCACCTCCTGATCATTTACAGCTCTCACTCCAGCAGGGCCCAGAATAGCTTGCATGCCTCTTCCAACAACATTACCTTCCCCATCTTCATCAGCTAGGCCCCTGAACACCAGCCCTTGATCCACATTGACACCAATACTCCTCAAAAAGTCATGCATGGCAGTTTCAGATGGGTTTTTGACCTTATCCGCACGAAGCCAATCTGGAAAGAACTTATGCCTTTCCAGCCATTCATCATCCCTATCCTTAACCATCAGACAACCTTTCACAGAATGGTTAAGACGCCCACAGTATGAACAAAAATCAGAGAGCCTTTCATATCTAAAAAAGATGACATACTTAACCTTTTCCACCGTTAAGTAAGTAAAGCGACACAATGGGGCCTTGGTATCCAGCAAGATACAAACCCGTAGTGATTCTCCCCAAGCCACTTCTCCATCCATAGCATCCACATTCAAGACTTTCCCAATAATACTGCCCAACCTTTCTCCAGTAACCTTATTCATTGCATGTGCCATCAAACCATGGATCTGGACCCAAAAGGGCACACAATCCATTTTCATAGTTGCAAACCTTTCTGCCCCAATTAATGGTTGGAGCACCATCAAGGACCTCCTAAGATTCCATGGATGCGACTCAAGCACCTTCTCCATCTACTCTTTCTCCTGAAAATCAACAACAAACATTCCATCTCCAACCATAGAGAGGCTCAGAGACGAAACAAATTTCCAGGAAGAAAGAAGAAGGTTATTTAACTCAGGAATGTTAAAGAACCTTCGTGCAACAAATTTAAGCGCCATGGATTTGGTAGGAACAAACAGCTCATTAGTGAGGAGCTCTGTGTTGGACTCCTCCTTTTCCGAAATTCTGCATGCATCAAACTGTTGTTGGATCGCCGTCGCCATTAAACACTGAGAAGAAAATGAATCGTATAGGAGGAGAAAGAAGTGGAAATGTGACTGTTTGATTGCCCAGACCTCCAAATTTATAGCCACAAATCCACTTTCAAAACCAGGGGAAAATACAATTACCATTGGCCCTCTCACAAAAGATGTATCCTTTTGGATATCTTTACCACTAAATCGGCTAACCAATGATCCTCCCAATGAAAATCTCGGTTGCTGCACCAGGAAAAAAACAGAAAAAGCTTCGTGCACCAAACGCCCAGTGGATAAGCAAGTATTTAACACGCTCGAAGTACTAATAGGGATTATCAGAACCAAACTAATGATGAGGCGTATATTGCAAAACCCAAGATAATCTAAAAGACATAATGAATGTTTTCAAATATCCAGCATGCATTAAATGAGGGGAATGGACTTTCAAAATGCAAAACCAAGAAAGCCCATGGAATTAAGCAGGAATTTTAATAAAAAAAGGCTAACTCACACTCAATCCGTGAAGATGATGTGTCAATTGGTTTTAGCCTTCAAGTATGGAACGGAGGGAGTAATATGAGTGTTTCTTTTGGGTTTTGGAATAGTGGAAGATTTAACTTTATGTCAAATCAAGTTGTAAGATTGAATGAGATTGTATTATTATATTATTGTTTAGTGAGATTATAATGATTAGTTGATTATGTAATGATTAAATGTATTATATTATTGTATTATTATAGTATTATTATATTATTGTTGAGAAAAAATATAATGATTAAAGTAATATTATATAGATATAACTTTATATCAAATCAATATGTTTGATAGGGGTGGTTTTTAGTGGATTTTGAAAACCGATTTTTAAATTCCGAAGTAAAACGGGTTTTGGATCTTGAAATTCAAAACCTGGTTTTTAAAATCAAAAGTAAACATCCTCTCAATGAATTGATGAATTAATTACCAATTAATTTTTTTAAAATTGATTATAAAACCCAATTTCTCCGACATATTAATTGATCAATATTTGTTTTTTTTTGAAACAGCAAGAAATATAGCCTACATATTACATCTAGTAAAAATTACAGCACTGCTATGTCTGCCAACCAGTTCGGAATCTCTCCGTTGCTCCAATCGCGAGAAGAACGAGAGTGCGCGGCTCTTTGTGCAAGTTCATGTGCCGCTCCATTGTTCGTCCTGGGTATGTGTAGCACTTCGCACACTACGAAGTCCTTTGCCAATTTCTGTATATTTTCCAGGACGAAGCCTTCCCAGCTCCAAAGTTTCTCCTTTTGTTTCACGGCCCTCACCGCGTCCATAGAGTCCGACAGGATCTTCACCCGTGTTATCGCATTGTCCCTGCACCATCGCATTCCTTCCTCTATGGCTCGTAACTCAGCTCCCATCACCGTCCTTGGGTTACTAAGGTTCTTGTAGCAGGCCTTATATAAATTCCCTCCCGGGTCCCAAAGAGCCCCTCCCATTCCATACATATTTTTGTCCTCATGAAACGCCGCATCTACCTTCATGGAATACCCCCCCTTCTAGTTCGGCGTCTGGGCTCACTTGACCACTCACGTTCATGCCCTTTTCCAATTTCCTCCTACTTTCCTGGTAATCTTTCAAGAAGATTAAAGCCCATTCCATGTTGGAGAAACAGCCCTCGTGTTTTTGCTTCGTACTTTGCTCATGTGTTATTTTACACCTTTCTTTCCATATTCCCCACGCAATAGTCACCAATTTATCCCAGCCCATATGTATTTCAACCTCACTCAACCTTTCCAAAATTTCTTCCATCGAATTCCTTTTATAAAATTTCAGCACATTCCACACCCCATGCCATTTCCATACATGTTTAATTACAGGGCAATAAAAGAGAGTATGACTCGTTGAGGCTGTATATTTCTTACATACCGCGCACATACCTGTCACCGGGACATGATGTCTGTGTAAATTTCCTTCCGTCGCCAGGATCTCCTTAGTCACTTTCCACCAGAACAGCTTGATTTTTGGTGGGACATTGAGGCGCCAAATTTGTCTCCATTTCTTCTCGAGGGAGCAGCGGTCCGATCCCGATGGCCCAGCTCTCATCTCCTCCTCCATCCTCCTTGCTACCCAATATCCCGTCTTGACTGTGAATCTCCCTTTCTTGTCCGGCTCCCAGAATCTGGAATCGACACAGCCTGCCCCTCCTATAGGTGTCTGCACAATTGCATTGCATTCCATAGGTAGAAAGGCCTGTTGGACCAAGTCCCCATTCCATTTCCCTTGATCATTGATGAATCGATTTACCGGGGAGCCACTTGCAATTCTTGAGAAAATTCGTCCCCCTGGAAGCCCATTCACCCATCTATCCTTAAATATCCTCACTTGTTGTCCATTTCCAATTCTCCATTGCAATCCTTTTTCCAATAGGTCTCTACTCCAACACAGTGACCGCCAAACAAATGAGGGGTTGTTGCCTACCCCTGCCTCCATCACATCCAGGTTTTTGAAATACCTCGCCTTAAGCACTCTGCTCAGCAGCGCATTGGGGTACTGAATTACTCTCCAAACTTGCTTGGCCAGAAGAGCCTTGTTAAAATGAACCAAGCTCCTATAGGCTAAACCTCTCATTTCCTTTGCTTCACATAAATCTTCCCATCTCTTCCAATGCAATTTCTTTCCCTCCTTCTTCAAACCCCACCAAAAGTCCGCCATTAGCCTTTCAATGTCCTTACACACTGTAGTTGGGACTCTAAAACAAGCCATGGTATAGGTGGGAATTGCTTGGAGAATGGCCTTAATCAATACTTCCCGTCCTCCCTCCGAAAACTCCGTGCATTTCCACGTATCCATCTTCTTTGCTATTTTATCTCTCAAGTAGCCAAACTGGATTCTTTTAGTTCTCATAGAGAACGTTGGTAATCCCAAATACATCTCATGTCCTCCCGTGAGCCTAATTTGCAGCGTGTCCCGCACCACTTGCACATTCTGCTGTCGTGCCTTTGGGCTAAATGTTATTGAGGACTTATCATAATTGATCCTTTGGCCCGATGCCTTCTCATATATAACAAGGGCCGCTTTAACTGCATCACAGTCCTTCCTTGTAGCTTTAAAGAACAATAAGCTGTCATCTGCAAAAAAGAGGTGAGTTATTGGTGGTGCGTCCCTAGCCACACAGACTCCGTTTATAGCACCATTGATCGCCTCTTTATTCATATAGGATGACAACCCTTGTGCACACAACACAAAGAGGAAAGGTGAGAGGGGGTCACCCTGTCTTAACCCCCTTGTTGGTTGCAAATTCCCCACAATCGCTCCATTGACTCTGAAAGCATATCTAACCGTTTTAACACAATGCATAAGTAGTGTTGTCCATTTCTGAGAGAATCCCAAATGTTGCAACATTTTTTCCAGGTATGGCCATTCCACTCGATCATAGGCCTTGCTCATGTCTAACTTTAGGGCTGCATATCCTTCCTTGCTTTTATTGTTCCGTATCCAGTGCATACATTCGTAACCAAGGATGATGTTATCCGAAATTAACCTTCCTGGCGTGAAAGCACTTTGATTGTCATCAATCAAATCTCCCATAATGCATTTCATTCTGTTTGTGACTGTTCTGGCAAGAATTCTGTATACCACATTGCTCAGACTGATCGACCTGAATTCCCCCACCATTCTTGGATCTCTTTTCTTAGGTATCAGTGTGATCCATGTCTCATTCCATGTTGTTAAATCTCCTCCATGATTGAGTATTTGCAGAATTTCCTTTGTCGTATCCTCTCCCACTTTGTCCCACATTTGATGATAAAAGCCCGCTGAGAAGCCGTCCGGCCCCGGAGCTTTCAATGGACTAAGTTGGAAGGCAGCTTCCTTAACCTCCCGTGCTGTAAAAGGGAGCTCCAGAATTTATGTCATAGTTGGCGTGAGCATGTTTTCGACTCCTTGTACAACTTGATCCATGATATTACTGCATGGGTCCTGAGTCTCAAAGATTTCCCTGAAATAATGTTGAATTATCCTCCCAATGTCCCCATTTTGAGTCCTCCACACTCCATTTTCATCCTCCAGCCCCTTAATATGGTTCATTTGTTGCCTCTGCGTGGCCTTTCGATGAAATGTTTTTGTATTTCAGTCTCCGTCCTTTAACCAAGCCATTCTTGCCCTTTGGTGCCATTTCAAGTCTTCTTGGGACTGCAGCTTCTCCAACTGTGTCTCTAGCTCTCGAACAACCGTCATGTTTATTTCTCCCCTTTCATTGTTTAATATGTCCTCAAGGTCAGCCCTGCATCTCTTTATCTTGCCTTTAATATCTCCCACTACCTTAGCTGCCCATTTTCCAAGTCTTTCTCCACAACTCTTCAGTCGAGTAGCTATGTTCCGGGTATCCTTTGTTGCATTCCACTCCTCTTCCACCACTCTTGTAAATCCCTCCTCTAAGGTCCACGCCCTCTCAAACCTGAAACTGTGTGTTCGCCCCTTCCATCTTGCCTCATTTCCTCCACCAATGGTTAAAATAATTGGCCTATGATCGGAACCATAGAAATTGAGTGATTTAGCCTCAAAATTCCCCACCATATCCAACCATTCCTGGTTTGCCAAGTATCTGTCCAACCTTTCTCTAACTAACTGCGTTCCTTTCCTCCTATTCATCCATGTAAACTTCGGTCCCTTAGTTTCTATCTCACGTAGTCCCAGCTCATCAATCACATCCCTGAAAGCTTTCATTTGCCCATACGGGCGTTGTCTCATATTGTCTCCTCCCTTTTTCTCATAAAGATACATGATCTCATTAAAATCTCCCCCTATAAGCCAGGCATTATTTCCTCCTAAGTGTGTACTTCGGATTTTCTTAATCAACTCCCAAGATTGCTTTCGAAGGCAAGTATTCGAAGCACCATAAAAACCAGTAAATCTCCATTGCAAAGAACCAAAATTCACACAACAATCAAGATGTCCAGCAGAATACGAGAAAAGAGAAACATCCACTTTGTCATTACCAAACAGAATCAGACCACCACTAGCTCCCACAGAATCATAACCAACACAGAAATTAAAATTAAGCTTAGTCTTCCAACCACTACAAACATAAACTGGTAACTTAGTTTCAATGACAAACAAAAGATCGGGTCTATGATCAGCAATTACTTGCTGCAGCGCTTGGAATGCACGTCTACTCCCGAGCCCCCGTGCATTCCAACTCATGATGATTATGGTGCGTAGCGGGGCTGAGTAGCATCAGTCGCCGCCTCTTTGAGCTTTCCTTCTTCCTCCTCTTCACTTTTAGTCCTCCTGGCTCTCCCTGTACCTCCACTTGCATTCACCACCGCCCCTTTGTCCTCTGTTGTGTTCCCCTTGATTGGCATTGATACCCTAGTACGTTTTTTAGCTTGCGAGGCCAACATCTTACTAATGTCATCCTGCTTCTGGTGTCCTTGTTTCATCTCTGGGGTTAGACCAAAAGCTTTGAACAGTGCCTGGTTATAGCTGAAGGTGTCCCTTTGCCCTGGTTGGTTACTCCCCTGTCCCTCCATTGGTATATTGCCTACATAGCGAGTTTGCTGCGGGATTGCAAACTTTGGGAAGACCTCCCCAGCTGCTGCTCCCAAATGTGGGTATGAGTTCATAAAGGCCTGATACCGCATAGTATTTGATAGAGACATCAGCTCGTCCTCCTTGTACCCTTCTTGCTCAGCAGTAAACTGGACTGTATTGATGTGTTGCGCCACTACCTCCTTTCCTTTGTGAGATGTGTTGTCCAATCTCTGTTCAATATGTGCTTGAGTTGGATGTGCTACTGGGGCAGCTGGCTGTTGTGGTGTTGATGCTGCCTGTGTTTGTCTCCTCTTCTTGCCCAATCCTACTCTGACAGCCCATTCAAAATCCTCCTGAGTTGGAGCCTTCTGCCCTTCTGCTTTCAAGAAGGCCGGATAGGCTTTCACTTTTCCTTTTTGTTGCCCCTCCTCATCAAAAGTTGTCGGGCAATCCTTATCAAGGTGTGTTATTTTTCCACATATCCCACAAAATTCCTTGATTTTCTCATACCGAAACAGCACCATCTGGTCCTCCCCTTGCACCTTAATAGAGGTCCCTCTAGCTAGGGGCCTTGTGATGTCAATACATATCCTCATCCGGAGACACCTACCCCACGTCGCCTCCCCTGTCGGTTTGTCCACCTCCAGCACTTTCCCCAATCTGTCTCCCATCCTCCTTCCTATGACCTCATTCATGGAATTTAGCTGCATTCCGTGCATCTGCACCCAGCACGGTGCCTGTGTGAAGACCACCGTTGCCGGACGCTCCTTTCCTGTGAGTTTCATTAAAACGAGGGTCGTACCTTGCAAGTTCCATGGCTGCCTGTAGTACGCCATCTTGCAGTCCGCAGCAGCGCTGAACTCGAACACGAATAGCCCGTCTGCCACCTGAGATACCTTGAAAGATCCCTCCAGCCTCCAAATTTTCTGCATTGTTGTGCTAATTTCCACTGGTCCCATGTTCCTCCTTATGGTGAGTTTGCCCATAAGGCTATTCTTTGGTTGGGAGAGCTCCGCCTCTTCGACCTCGAAACCTTCTTCGTATTGCTCGATCGAAACCTGCTCCATGAGAGTGTTGATTTGTTCCGCCATCTGAGTTTCTGAAAATGGGAGTATGAATGTAAGATCTAACCAAACTGAGTAGTTTGCGCTGTAGATCGGTGAAGAACAGGGCCCCATCTCCTGGGTATTTATAGCCATTCTTGCCTCACTTGACCACCAATGACGGTGTAGTTGGACTTACTAGGAGGATAGTACTCAATGAGTTCTATCGATTTTCCCCTAGAAGTTGCAGGGACGCTGCCTCGGCGGCAGCAATCCGGCTCGGAAATAATTACTGTGTTGGTGGCGTGCAAACCCTAGATTTTCGGAGAGAGAAGAGAGGGGCGCGTGACGCGCGTACCATTTATAAAAGAAGTTTTTTAATTGATCAATATTTGTTGATTACACTAAACAATGTTAGTTCCTTTTATTTAATAGTATTACTTGCACCAATTACATAGTATACAATAATACACACAAAAATGACTCACATTCGCGATTTTTTAGACCAAATACTTCCTCTCCCGCAATAATTCTCATATTTTTGTTAGTGTCATTGCATCCTTAAAATGAAAATTTCTCTAAAACTCCACTTCTACAATATCCTTAAATTTATATAGAATATAATTATTTTTTTATTTACACATACACACAACACAAGTAACTTTTTTTATTTTTTTTATACATACAAATTTATAAAATTATCTCTTAAAATTTTACCCATCATTACTTTTTTTTTAAAAATATGTTTATCCATCTACCAATAAAACTTATAATGAAATAAAGGAAGTATTATTAGTCCACTACTCAAAATAGAAAAGGCACTAATTATTGTTCCAAGTAAAGTTCAATATCTCACTCTAAGTCCTAAGTGCTACTTTCAAAAAGGGAAAAAAGGTCATACTCATAAGGAATGAAATCATTTGTAGTAATATTTACGTTTCATATCTTATTCCACTATATAAATGATTTTACATATGTCATAAAGAAAAACAATCAAAGATTCGATGTAATTGAATACTAATGAAACACGAAAAGTGAAACAAAGAAATCGAACTAAACCCACCTACACAACTTGCATTTTTAATTAATTAATAAATGTCTTACATGAAACCAACCAACTACCACCAACCATGTGATGGAGATTAACTTAAAGTCACTTTTTTTTTTTTCTAACAAATCTTGTTCACAAACCTTCAACATTCAAAGGCAAGGCAGCTGAGTAATGGCTACGCCGCCGTCACGGCGTCGGAGGCGGCGGAGTGGGGGTGGGTGCTGCGGCGGTTGCTCAATTGTTGCAGTTTTGGTATTAATGTTGTTACTGCTCATATTTTGTACTATCATCATCTACCTGCAGGATATTCACTACCTCAGAAAATTCGGTTTTCATATCACTTTCTGGAAGAAACCTTGATTTTTTATTTTCTGTTTGTTTACTTTGGGTTGTGGAATTTTGATTATCTTTTGATGTCAAAAATTATATGAAAGCCAAATCTCTCTTCTCTCCCTCCTCCATTTACATTTTATTTGTGATGAATACTTAAAGTTCGATCTCGAACTTGAATCGAACTCGACTCAACTCGATTGCATTAACCAGCAGAAAAATAAATTCGACTCGTAAATGAGTTTAACAAGCCTAATGAATTTTTTTATTTTTTTAGATCTACGAGTCAAGATCAGTCCAGTTTATTAGTAAATCGATTATCTAACGAGCGAGACGAGTTCGAACTTTAACTAATCAAGTCCACGAATAACTGGTTTCACTTAGCAACACTAATTTCTTGAATTTGGTTCTCAAATATAATAAGGGGGTTTTCACCTTCAATATCTTCTCATGGGATTATTTATGGAGGTGTGAGTTGTTACTTGTTAGTCGTTTTGTAAGCATGATGTGGCTACAAGATTTCAACTAACAAGTATAAATTAATCAAGTATTTAGGGGTTTTTTTTTTCATTTAGATATGTGGAGTAAGTTATGACTTTTCAGAGATTTAAATTTTTTTATGAATAATAAATATGTGTGTTTGTTTTCAAATCCGGATAGAGTGTGATTTTAATTTATGTTAAATCAATTAATGGATAAGTTATTTTAAAGGGTATAAATTAGATTGTATTGAAAAAAGTGTTACTTCATCCATTAAATTATTATTCGAATATTTGTCAAATTTTTTTTAAAAAAATATCTCTTATTTAAGTTACATGTAATTACTATTTACATATTAACAATTTCTTTTTTATCTCTAGTAGAAATAGACATACAGTACTATCCATTTAAAAAGTAATTTTATCATCTTTAATAGCAACAAACAATACTTGCATTAAAATTCGTGCAAACAGTAAATGTTCGAATAAAAATATATAAGACGAATGAAGTAATAGGTTTATAGATAAATTTTTTTTTTGATAGGTTACAAAGATCGGAAATATGAAAAATCACATCTAGCTCTAGATCTTCAAACCGAGACAAATTCAAACGGCGTCGTTGTCACCTCCAATCGTGAGGAAGTAGAGAAACGAGTGAAGAACTGTGTCCGTAAAAGAAGCATAAATCTCCATTTCTTGAACCAAGACACCCCACACTAAGGTATCAACAAATCAAGAAAGCTAAAGATAAAAAAATAAAGACAAAGGATCATCGAGCGCCATATTCTTTTAAAAAATCCAAATCCCAAAAACATCCATGGGTCTTTGAGAGAAAACAAAGGGTTTTTTTTTTTTTAAAAAAAAGGGGTCTCAAAAGAGAAGGGAAGCATGAATTAACCACAGAAAGATTGACAAAAAACACCAACAGGAAACAAACAAAACTACATCAAGAAAAAATAAGAAGAAGAAAACAACAATAAACTAAATATTGGAAAATAAATACAGAAAAAGATAAATGAGATCAATAGAAGACTTACCCGATCGGCCACCGTAGCGCCGTCAGAGAGATCTATCCATTGATCCCAACTAAATTTCTAAAAGAAACCCTAACCCCACAGGATGATCTGTTGAGAGAAGAATTAAACAAGGCGACGGTGCGGTAGGACGACTGACGGTGTTGCAGCTGGCGGTGTTAAGGTGGCGCGATGATCGGTGCTGATACTCCTCTTTTTTAATTCAGGCGGTGGATTAGGCGGTTGTTGGTTGTGGTGGGTTTTGTAGAGAGAAGACGGAGAGTTCTCCTAGAGAGAGAATACAGTAGGTTTATAGATAATTTTTAGATATGGATTAAGCATGAGATTTGAAATTCATAATTTGTATAGGACAAAGGGCATGATTAGTATGTAGGAATGAATTAGGAATGGAATGATCGTTCCTTAATTCATTTCAAATACCATGATTGGTATGTTTATTTATCAGGAATGACCATTTCAAAGGGCATCAGGAATGGAATGGTCATTATAAAAAATTAAGGAATAATCATTTCTTCCATACCCCATGGTATTATGTATTTCATGATGTGAGAAATGAGTTTTATTATTATTATTATTATTATTACTACTATTACTATTATTATTATATAAAATATTACTCCTATTATTTATTTTCATTTTCATATATTATTTTTCACTTAATAATAATAATTTAAAAAATTAAAATAAAATAAAATTTAATATTATAAATATTAAATAAATAATAATTTATTATTCATAATAAAATTTTAAAATAAAATAATACTAATATACATTAATATATAGTAATAATTATAAAAATATTAATAATACATACAATTAAATTAAAAAATATTTATTATTTAATAATAGTAATTTAAACACTCAACAATAATATTTTTATATATTAATAATAATATACTCCCTCCATCGCCTATAAACTTCTCATACCCTTTTTGGTAAGTATTTTTTCTTACACTTCACTTTATATTTTACTTTTTTCTCTCTATCTCCCTCCTTCTTCCAATCACATCACTTGTACTATATCTATTATTTAATCACTTTTCTTAATCCTTGTGCCAAAAAGTAGCGGGAAGCTTATAGGCGGACGGAGGGAGTATATATTTATATATAATACTATAATATTTAATAATAATAATTTTTTTAATAATAAATAGTAATAATAACAAACCATCACAACAACAAAAATTAACAATAATAATAATTTATGTAATTTTACACTACACCAATTTTTCATTCATTGTTCATACCAATCATAACAATTGTCATTCCTATTTTATTCCTTTCCCACCTTCATTCCATTCACGAGTTCATTCCATTCAGCCATATTTTCATTCCATCATATCAATCATGCCGTTAAAGTTCTAAGTTCATCCGTGTAAATTCCAAAAGAAACATATCTTGAGGATGAGAATATTTAAATTACTAATGCTCAAATTGTAGAGAGGAGAAGGGAAGAGAATTCTAATGAGATAAAATAATTTGTATTAATAATGATTTAGTTGTTTTATTTCAGGTCAAAATACATATTTATATTACATGCATTTGTATGTTGTCCTCGTTACAATTAGCTTGATGATTTATAATCACAAAGCTCATAGACGAGATACCTAGTGAATGACCTGTTTTACATGAGAATTCAGCTTGATTAGATAGTTGCTCGTCCTAGGTGGACATGTATATGCAGGTTGCTCGTCCGCCTTGTCGACCCAAGTGGCATACCAAGGAGTTGACATCCGATGTGGACGAGGTGAGTCTAAGACGACCTCCGATGTGACATTTGACAAACACCCACAAACTTATTGACTAACATTCGTCGACTCCAAGTTGTCATCTTTAAATTCATTGATCAGCTCTACAGGTGGACGAGACCATTAACTTGAAATTTGTGAGATGTTGACTGGGTATAACATTTGCCACCGCGATCATTCTTCAATGCTTTACTTGGAGAATGAGGTAACAATATTGTTGAACTGACCTTGATTTCCACCCGTTCTGATAACAAAGGTGTCTCGAAGTTACACTTTGAATTTCATACATCCACACTTTTTCGAGGCTTATGGTGACATGAAAGGCAGCAGGGTAATGATAAATTGATAATAGCATGGGGCTCACGCACCAAATTTGAACCGGTACAACTGAGCCTATGCGGCCGTGTAGTTTGCACGTAGGCCCCCTAAACTTTTTGAAAATTTGCAAAATGACTTTGTCTGCCTTCCTACTTGTAAGATTTTGCCCCCATTTCTCATTCTCATTTTCACTCGAACTCTCTTTTGCAAGACATTTCCCTTTACGTTTTCTCAATTTGTCAACACCGGTTTTCCACGGAACAAGGTAAAAAGTAATTGATTTATATTCTTCTTTTTTCTCAATCTTCAAAAGCTTTTGGTGAAAAAAGTTGAAAGAAGGCAAAGGTTTTGGTAGAGAGGGTTATAACATCAGCTGCTCCGGTGGTAGCACGCTGGAAAGACACCGAGAATCAGTCAATGTACCTTCCTTGAAATCAGAACGTGCTCGCGAAGTTAATATGGGTGACGAGGAAGTTACATCGACTAGAGCCCAACCATCTAGGGTTCTACACAACTAGTAAAAAATAAAAATCAATACATAATTACATGATCCTGAACTGAAAATCAAGTGAATCATGGACACAATAAATCTACAATCTGTACACATTTTTGTTCACATATATTGAAAATTATATAATCTACTGTAACTTGTATAGTAAAAACTATGCTTTAAAACCATTTCAAGTTCCACCCTTACCTTTTTCATCGCACCATTGCCTGTTATCATAATCTTTCGTTCCTTTTTCTACAAACACAATAAAATATATTATTGGTGTTTAAATCCATCTACTCTCTCATCCCCTGTGATTCATGTTTTTATTTTTAGCAAATTGCAGCAACAAAAACATTACTTGAACATGATCTGTTGTATAGGATCGTACCTCTCTATCCTCAGAGCTTGTAAGACAATGCAGAGAAAACCAAATCCAGTTTGCTAAAAGTAATTCCTCGACGAGCAGTGTACGGATGAGCCATCACCAGAGAAGGAGTGGAAGGGTCTCGTTACATATGCAAATCCTAGCTGTTCATTTTTTAGATCTTGATCATTTTACCAGCTGTAACAGGTAAACTTTCCGGTAATTGACTAATCGCTGACATGGCATTTAACAGCAACTTGCCACGTCGGTGATTACCAGTAAGTTTACTTTCAAAACATAAAATTTTATAAAGTTAAGGGACGAGTTTCAGAGTCGGAAAAGTTAGATGAATAAAATCAAAATGAGTGTAAGATAATGGACTAAAAACACTACTCCCTCCGTCTCGCAATTACTTTCACACTTTTCTTTTCGGGACGTCCCACAATAACTTTCACACTCTTAAAATAAAAAACCATTTATAAACTCCACCCTCACAATATCCTCAATTTTACACAAATGTCATTACTTTTCTCCACACTTACACAAAAGTCAACTCATTTCTTTACTTTATACATAAAGTTTTACAAAATTACCCCTCAAAATTCCCACTAAATTCACTTTTCTTATTTTGTGTGCCACTTCACATGTGAAAGTAATCACGGAACGGAGTAACATTTACCCTGCCAGAAATAGTGGTACAGAGAGATTACCAAGTAGGCTAAGCAAGGCAAAGGTTGTGTAGCTGATGAACCTGATAACTAAGTAACAATTTTCACGAATGTATGCAGATGAAGAATAGAATATGAAAATGATAAATTTGTAATGCATTTGCTAAATCTTTAAACTATTATAAATGTTACCAACTTGAATCGGGCTACACATAAGGAGAATGGGTCATGTTTCAATCTCTGAACTATTTCATTCAATGAACTTGTTCAATCGTGTGAGGAACATATCTATCCTGTGAATCACCAAATCAGCACGAAAGATTTTAATCTGCAGCTGTCACTTGAGATTTCTCATATAGCATAGATATTGGACTGCCATATGTTGTTTCCAGTTATCCTATAGAAAACCTAGCCCATCAGAGTGTAAATCATCATCTCCCACCATTGGACAATTCTCGGTTTCATGCCCTAATTGCCCACAGCAAGGGACTGTACAACGCCTTCTCTTTCTGAACATGTCTAGTTCATCTCTCAACCTTTTTTCTTTCAGCTTTGCAAATGCTAAACATTCATGTGGATTCCCACTGAAACTCTGAGCAATACCGTCGGAATCTTCAACATCTGGAAGAATGAAGGAACCAGGACTGTTATAAACAATGGCATCAATACCACCATCTGCTGTTGTGGGAAACTCTTTGACACGAGCTAGAACCATAGAAATATGATCACAAGCAACATCAAGTCGATCTTCAGTCTCCATCGACTCTGTGATCAGTGATGAAATCATCGATTGCAACAGCTGTACCTTTCCTGCTGCAGGTTTTGTTGATGATGAGTCACGCCAACGCAGAGGTAGATATTGGTCTGGAATGTGAAAACAGTTATTGGTTGATAGAACACGTAGAATGTGTCTGCAAAGGATCCCTGAAAACTCAAAATGACGACAAGTGCAAGTGACAAACTCATCATGTGGGACCCATAATACCTTGCACCCTCCATCCACTTCAGTATGGTGCCTCGCGATATAACAACTTTCATCCACCATCATTGTTGCATATTGTGGGGCCAAGACTAGTTCCTCTTGTAGTTTGCAGAAGGCATACGGTGTGAGGACAGTAACAGCATGCGACTCAATTGGAGATCCTGTTTTAAGAGTTGCTTTAGGGACCTTTTGCAACATCTTTGGTTTTGCTCCTTGATCTCTAGCATCTAGATTTGAGGCCACCTGTGAAAAGAACAAAATGTTGGAATCTCTAACTACTCAATTAAAAAAGGCATAATGCATCAAAAGCCATTTTAGGTACCCATCACCCGAGTAATTAGGGTTGAAGTAACTTGCACAAAACACATCAATATTAACAAAATTAACGTATATAACGGGACAATTCAGAGGAATCATAAAAAATTATCAATTCTCATCTTGAGGGAGCTTGAGAAATAAAATTTCAATACTTGAAGAGTTTTTTCAAATAAAAAAATAGCTTAAGGATCTATCAAAACAAATATTGATAGTTTAGAGATTTGTTGATGCCTTGTGCCCAAATTAATTAATAAACAAGAGAGACTGAGACAAATAGACCAAGGTTGTCACCTGTTCCACAAAATCATCAAGTATGGATTGTGCACTGAGAAACCGTTGGATATAGGAATTAATCAACTCTGATTGGAATGTATTTGACATTCCTGCAAAGAAATACGATCTCAGAAAAGGTAGTGCCCAGTATGCACGTAGTGCATACAAGCTGACAATATGCTTGTTTCCATGTAGTCCATATATGCTAACCATCTCCCTCCATCCAATTTCAAATTCCTCAAGAGAGTGTAGATTATAAAGACGGTGAAATTCAGCTTTCCAATTATCGTATTGGGAGCCAAGTAACACAGAGAACCAATCCGAAAGTTTTGATATTATATGCCAAATAGAGAAGGCATGTTTGGTCCCAGGCATTTCCATAGAAAGTGCTTCTTTAAGCCATGTATTCTGATCAGTCAAAACTGTTCCTGGTGCTTTTCCATTCATAAAAGCCAAGAATGTCTGCCAACGTTCACAACAATAAGAACAAAAATGAGAAAGGACTCGTATAGTTTTAAACTTTCCAAAATATTTGTTCCTTTTTAAATCACAAAAATCACATCCTGTTAGTTTGACAGAATTCTTCAAAATCTAGATGAAAAAGCACGACAGATCTCTAGCATAAATTACACCAATCCACAATCTCGATATCCTTTGCAAAACCAACTGGATTTAAGGTAAGGAAGATTATATAATATGCTGAGAACACAAAAAAGATATATACCTTCAATCCCCAGGAGAATGACTGCACATTTTCATCCCGAAGGAGCAAGCAGCCAAAGAAGCAATAAGTCCCGTTATTGTCCACTCCAATCAAAATCCCAAGAAGCATATCATAAGCCTCCAAACGATGTGTTGTATCAAGAACTACAACATCCCCAAAAGCCTCATACAATCTGATAGATGAAGCATACGACCATGCAATGTGCTCCAATCTGTTGTTAGAATCTATTTTGTAATCATATTTGAAGTTGCTGTCTTTGTCTTTCTTCTCCTTACACATTTTGAGAAGATCGATCGGATCATTATCCCGTTCCACATGTCGAAATGACTGTAGCAAATTTCTGACATCAATCTCAGAGAATGGTAAACAACCTAGCTTAACACCTTTCTCTAGCTCCATTAACCTGAGCATTTGTCGCACAGACATCCCAGCTTTAGCATACATACAAACACGACCTTTGTCATCAGCCGTCATTGTACAATAGGCTGGGAGTAGTTGTACCTCGTTGGACTTCAAGAGTTCATGATTATGAGCATTGCTAAAACCAGTTACCCTCCATTCTGGGACATCAAATTCAGCCCTTTTAACAATCCTCATGTACGCTTGACAACCACATCGTGAAGATTTCCTATTCCTCTGAGTTTTTCCATCATCTGTGGGCTTTAGCTGGGGATAACCACCACGATGGCAGGTGAAATCCCGTCTTGTAATCCCCCTACCTACACCGTCTTTTCCACGAGTTCGATGGCGTCTGATTGAAAAGCCACATTGCTTGGCATAGCTACAGTAGAATTCATAGGCAGCATCTTGTGATATGAATCTCTGTCCAATGAAAGGTACAAGGTTGACAGATGTAAGCTGGGACAAGATTGTGTCTTCAGGGCTACTATCATCGGGAGACGATTCTGATCCATTTTCAGATGCTTCCTTAAGTATATTTGTTTGCTCAGACATTATAAGCCACCAGCATTAATTAATCTCCAGATACAGTGACTGCAAAAAAATATTAAAACAAAAGCCAATTATATGAATGCATCCAGTTGGGTTTGCATCTCATTCAAGCTCGATCTACGTTATATAAACTAAAAACTCTCCAAATAACGCTAACACCACAAAATATGGCAATTTTTGTTTTGCCAGAATTTTCACAAACAATTTCAAATCTTCTTCGTATACTGTGCATTTTGTGTTAATTACATCAACTATATTTTTAGTCAATTAACTGGCAACTAAAATGAATTTAATGTTTACCAGCTAAAAATGTCAGATCATGAAAACCCTAGAACCTCCAAATGATCTCCATATTGAATAATCCACATTGTCGTAACCACTAACCAGTATGATTTGAGCACCTGAAAAATCAAGGCGAACGTTGAATTAACCAAAAAGCGCCTATGATTAAAACCCTAGAACCTCATAATGATCTCCATATTGAATAATCCTCATTGTGGTAACTAGTATGATTTGAGCATCTGAAATATCAACGCGAACGCTGAATTGACCATAAACAGTTATGATAACCAAAATAATGTGGAATGTAAAATGAGCTCCAGCTAAAAAATTAGATTATCATACTGTAATTCCGATAAAGTGTTCCGCGATGAGACAAAATGAAGAGAGATTGACATGAATCAGCTTACCAAATATTGGGGAAAATGGCAGTAGCCGTAGATATTTTTCAAAATTTGAGAAACTTTAAGCGATGCCGGAAGGGCGGGGAAGATCCGGAAAGGGAACAATGCGCATCCATGGAGGAGGATAATCGTGAGTGGCGTTGGTGAGCTATCGTGCGCCTATTGGAAGAATGGAATTATCGTGCGCATGGGTTTCAATTATTGGCCATCGTCCGATTGGACATTGATATCCAACGGTGACGGGACGTCTTCCAGGCTTGAGTGGGCCGGGCTAGAATTCTGGTCTGGGCCATACATTTTTGTGGTCCTTTCCCCGGGCCCATACGGCTGATGAAAGGATATTCCAACAAATGTTAGATACACTCACCTATTTATTTATTACTTCCTCCATCCATAA
Organism: Galeopsis tetrahit; assembly: GCA_963675135.1. Lineage (NCBI taxonomy): Eukaryota > Viridiplantae > Streptophyta > Magnoliopsida > Lamiales > Lamiaceae > Galeopsis > Galeopsis tetrahit. Next base: position 36,814,514 of record OY776127.1, read on the forward strand.
AATGTAGTCTCATTTGTTTTATATTCTTTGTCCACAAAATTTGGTACCACTACTGACACCCCAAAACATGTTATACACACCCCCATCAATTTAAAAATAAAAATAGATAATTGTAAAATAACTTAGTAACCCTTATACAAATTAAAGATAATTTTTTTAAAAAAATCGAAAAAATCTAAAAAAATGTAATTAAAATCTAAAAAGTATTTTAAAAGATTAATAAAATCTTAAAAAATAATTAATTTAAACAAATCAAATATTTTTTAATAATAATCTGAAAAAATTAAATATTTAAAAAAAAATTATTCAAATAAAAAATTCAAAAATCAATTAAAAATAAATAAATTCATAATTTTTTTAATAAATCGTAAAAAATAATTAATTAAAAAATCAATTCAAATTAAAAATTCAAATTATGATAAATAAAATCAAAAAAATAAAAAATCACCTAAATCTTAAGAATTAATTAAATTAATTATAAATATTAAAAATATAATTGATATAATTATTTTTTTAAATTGAGTTGAAATTTTTAAATTTTATTTAGCTTTATTTTATTTTTAAAGATTTTATTTTTTAATTTAATATTAAGTTGCTTTTTCTTTATTATTTTATTTAATTTTTAAAAAATCGTTAATTGTTAAAATTTTTTTATTTGATTTATTTTTCAGATTTTATTTAGATTTAATTATTATTATTTTCATTTTTTTTTCATTTTCTTGATTTTTTTAATTGATTGTTCCATTTTTAAATGATTTTTAAAATTTAGCTGATTTTTTAAAATATTTTCAACGTTTACACGTAATTTTATTGTATTATTGATTTTTTTTTGTTAATTAAATTTTAAATTTTATATGTTTTTAAAGATTTAGTTCATTTTTATTAGTTGTGAGGGTTGAAGGGTAAATAGGAAATAATTGGGGTGTGTATAGTAATAAAAATTGAATTTTAAATTTTAATGGGGTGTGTTTAATATTTGGAGTGGGTATAACATTTTATGGGGTGTTATTAGCCCCACCCAATTTGGTACCACTACTGTCACATCCCGATTTTAGGGGCCTAGATGAAAACACCATTTTTCTACTATTTGAAGGTTAACTAAATAAAATAATGTCTTATTTGGATTTTCAAAGGACATATGTAGATAAATTTATTAATTTACAAAAATATTTGCAGCGGAAGTAAATACAATTTTGAAAACATAGCATCAATCACTTCAAAATAAATAAACTTACTTTAAAGATAAACATAATTTTTAATACAACAAAACAGATGTGACTTTTGTAACATGTGGACTAATTAAATTTCGTTTTAAAATAATAATCTGCATCCACACCGTCCATCCGCGACTCCTTTAATCTTTTGAATCTGTAAGATGTTAAATGGATTGGGGTGAGCAAAACAACTAGCTCAGTGGGATCCCCTTTGTCACAGTTAAATATCAATGCAAATAAATCATAAACTCACAAACATGCGTACATAAGTCTTCCATATATTGACCAAGTAAATTGGCCAATCTGTATACGGTGGAGTTGCCCCCAAGGATCTTACCATCCCGGACCGTAGTCCCCGCTAGCTATAACGACCTTTCCGTCGAAATAACCCATAATAAACATTCTTTCATATATTGACCAATTAAATTGGCCAATCTGTATACGGTGGAGTTGCCCCCAAGGATCTTACCATCCCGGACCGTCGTCCCCGCTAGCTATAACGACCTTTCCGTCGAAATAACCCATAATAATCATAAACATAGGATCATGTAGCTAAGCAACAATTAAATTCACATAACATTTAAAGGTGACAAAGTGAATACATAGTAAGAAAATCCCACCTCGATTTCATGTCGTGGATGTAATGCATGGAATGAAAATAACTTTAATTCTCTTTGAGTCGTCTTCCATAATTCCAAAGTAGAATAAATAAATCTTATGAAAATATTTTGCACGTGTGCTTTTGCTTTGTGAATAGGGTCTCTATTTATAAAGGAGAAAGTAGTTTTGCTTTTAAGAAAAGTTCGGAATTTAAATTTATAATGAAAATCTAAAATTTTGATTATGGAGTAATATAGATTTGAGAGAGGTAGATTTAATTTCGAAATTTACGAAATTATAGAATAAGTAGGTAGATTTCTCGCTCAGAGATTATTCTCCAAATTGTATTTCAAGCAATCAGTGGCGTGGAATATATACATATCTTATTAAATTTAAAAAAATAATTAAATAAGGAAATCTAATTTAATAATAATATTAATAATAATGGTGATGATAATACTTAAGGGAAAAAAAAAACGGTCGAACCAATATTTAAGTTTGGATTGAAACCAAATCATAATGATCTTTGGGATTTTATTTTGATTTAAATAAAAACATGTAGTTTGCTTGATTTTCGGAAGTTTTTAAACAACTTACTATTCTTTTTAATTAGGAAAGAAAATTATAGAATTCAAATTATAAAAAAATCACACTCACAATATATACTCCAAAAATTAAATTTAAATGAGTGGGAAATGTATATCCATATCAAAACTATTTTGGAATATTATTAAATCTTTCAAATAAAGAAAAATAACTTCTCAAATAATATTATTATGTACATTTAAAATAATTTATTTAATTATATCTGTGTAAAAATTTTAAGATATAAGAATAATTTATAAATTTTTAAATCGTGAAACCTCTTGTTCAAAAGAAAAATGAAAGTTTAAATACATTTTTAAAATAACAAACTTGAGAATTTTGGGGGTGTTACATCCTTTCCCCCTTAAAATATTTTCGTCCTCGAAAATGAGAATGTATTATAGAATATGCATGCATGTAATGTATTGAAATTTTAAATAGCATGTACTGAATGCACTTAATTTCATGGTTTTATAACATGGCTTTGGACTTGTAACTTATAACGTACGTAGCGTATGTATCATATATCATGTGATCATCTTTCCATGATCCATAGCAATAAGTCTAATTAAATTTCATAATATACCTTATTGGAGTCGAAGCGGTGGACGGTGGTCGATGCCATAAGTTATACTCAACAATGCATGATTTAAATTATTTTGAATTAAAAAAAAAAAATATATGTACATTAATAAAAAAAAATAAGATAATAATTTTTTTTTTTAACAAGTCTACAAGAACGTAGACCTGCTCTGATACCATTCTGTCACATCCCGATTTTAGGGGCCTAGATGAAAACACCATTTTTCTACTATTTGAAGGTTAACTAAATAAAATAATGTCTTATTTGGATTTTCAAAGGACATATGTAGATAAATTTATTAATTTACAAAAATATTTGCAGCGGAAGTAAATACAATTTTGAAAACATAGCATCAATCACTTCAAAATAAATAAACTTACTTTAAAGATAAACATAATTTTTAATACAACAAAACAGATGTGACTTTTGTAACATGTGGACTAATTAAATTTCGTTTTAAAATAATAATCTGCATCCACACCGTCCATCCGCGACTCCTTTAATCTTTTGAATCTGTAAGATGTTAAATGGATTGGGGTGAGCAAAACAACTAGCTCAGTGGGATCCCCTTTGTCACAGTTAAATATCAATGCAAATAAATCATAAACTCACAAACATGCGTACATAAGTCTTCCATATATTGACCAAGTAAATTGGCCAATCTGTATACGGTGGAGTTGCCCCCAAGGATCTTACCATCCCGGACCGTAGTCCCCGCTAGCTATAACGACCTTTCCGTCGAAATAACCCATAATAAACATTCTTTCATATATTGACCAATTAAATTGGCCAATCTGTATACGGTGGAGTTGCCCCCAAGGATCTTACCATCCCGGACCGTCGTCCCCGCTAGCTATAACGACCTTTCCGTCGAAATAACCCATAATAATCATAAACATAGGATCATGTAGCTAAGCAACAATTAAATTCACATAACATTTAAAGGTGACAAAGTGAATACATAGTAAGAAAATCCCACCTCGATTTCATGTCGTGGATGTAATGCATGGAATGAAAATAACTTTAATTCTCTTTGAGTCGTCTTCCATAATTCCAAAGTAGAATAAATAAATCTTATGAAAATATTTTGCACGTGTGCTTTTGCTTTGTGAATAGGGTCTCTATTTATAAAGGAGAAAGTAGTTTTGCTCTTAAGAAAAGTTCGGAATTTAAATTTATAATGAAAATCTAAAATTTTGATTATGGAGTAATATAGATTTGAGAGAGGTAGATTTAATTTCGAAATTTACGAAATTATAGAATAAGTAGGTAGATTTCTCGCTCAGAGATTATTCTCCAAATTGTATTTCAAGCAATCAGTGGCGAGGAATATATACATATCTTATTAAATTTAAAAAAATAATTAAATAAGGAAATCTAATTTAATAATAATATTAATAATAATGGTGATGATAATACTTAAGGGAAAAAAAAAACGGTCGAACCAATATTTAAGTTTGGATTGAAACCAAATCATAATGATCTTTGGGATTTTATTTTGATTTAAATAAAAACATGTAGTTTGCTTGATTTTCGGAAGTTTTTAAACAACTTACTATTCTTTTTAATTAGGAAAGAAAATTATAGAATTCAAATTATAAAAAAATCACACTCACAATATATACTCCAAAAATTAAATTTAAATGAGTGGGAAATGTATATCCATATCAAAACTATTTTGGAATATTATTAAATCTTTCAAATAAAGAAAAATAACTTCTCAAATAATATTATTATGTACATTTAAAATAATTTATTTAATTATATCTGTGTAAAAATTTTAAGATATAAGAATAATTTATAAATTTTTAAATCGTGAAACCTCTTGTTCAAAAGAAAAATGAAAGTTTAAATACATTTTTAAAATAACAAACTTGAGAATTTTGGGGGTGTTACATCCTTTCCCCCTTAAAATATTTTCGTCCTCGAAAATGAGAATGTATTATAGAATATGCATGCATGTAATGTATTGAAATTTTAAATAGCATGTACTGAATGCACTTAATTTCATGGTTTTATAACATGGCTTTGGACTTGTAACTTATAACGTACGTAGCGTATGTATCATATATCATGTGATCATCTTTCCATGATCCATAGCAATAAGTCTAATTAAATTTCATAATATACCTTATTGGAGTCGAAGCGGTGGACGGTGGTCGATGCCATAAGTTATACTCAACAATGCATGATTTAAATTATTTTGAATTAAAAAAAAAAAATATATGTACATTAATAAAAAAAAATAAGATAATAATTTTTTTTTTTAACAAGTCTACAAGAACGTAGACCTGCTCTGATACCATTCTGTCACATCCCGATTTTAGGGGCCTAGATGAAAACACCATTTTTCTACTATTTGAAGGTTAACTAAATAAAATAATGTCTTATTTGGATTTTCAAAGGACATATGTAGATAAATTTATTAATTTACAAAAATATTTGCAGCGGAAGTAAATACAATTTTGAAAACATAGCATCAATCACTTCAAAATAAATAAACTTACTTTAAAGATAAACATAATTTTTAATACAACAAAACAGATGTGACTTTTGTAACATGTGGACTAATTAAATTTCGTTTTAAAATAATAATCTGCATCCACACCGTCCATCCGCGACTCCTTTAATCTTTTGAATCTGTAAGATGTTAAATGGATTGGGGTGAGCAAAACAACTAGCTCAGTGGGATCCCCTTTGTCACAGTTAAATATCAATGCAAATAAATCATAAACTCACAAACATGCGTACATAAGTCTTCCATATATTGACCAAGTAAATTGGCCAATCTGTATACGGTGGAGTTGCCCCCAAGGATCTTACCATCCCGGACCGTAGTCCCCGCTAGCTATAACGACCTTTCCGTCGAAATAACCCATAATAAACATTCTTTCATATATTGACCAATTAAATTGGCCAATCTGTATACGGTGGAGTTGCCCCCAAGGATCTTACCATCCCGGACCGTCGTCCCCGCTAGCTATAACGACCTTTCCGTCGAAATAACCCATAATAATCATAAACATAGGATCATGTAGCTAAGCAACAATTAAATTCACATAACATTTAAAGGTGACAAAGTGAATACATAGTAAGAAAATCCCACCTCGATTTCATGTCGTGGATGTAATGCATGGAATGAAAATAACTTTAATTCTCTTTGAGTCGTCTTCCATAATTCCAAAGTAGAATAAATAAATCTTATGAAAATATTTTGCACGTGTGCTTTTGCTTTGTGAATAGGGTCTCTATTTATAAAGGAGAAAGTAGTTTTGCTTTTAAGAAAAGTTCGGAATTTAAATTTATAATGAAAATCTAAAATTTTGATTATGGAGTAATATAGATTTGAGAGAGGTAGATTTAATTTCGAAATTTACGAAATTATAGAATAAGTAGGTAGATTTCTCGCTCAGAGATTATTCTCCAAATTGTATTTCAAGCAATCAGTGGCGTGGAATATATACATATCTTATTAAATTTAAAAAAATAATTAAATAAGGAAATCTAATTTAATAATAATATTAATAATAATGGTGATGATAATACTTAAGGGAAAAAAAAAACGGTCGAACCAATATTTAAGTTTGGATTGAAACCAAATCATAATGATCTTTGGGATTTTATTTTGATTTAAATAAAAACATGTAGTTTGCTTGATTTTCGGAAGTTTTTAAACAACTTACTATTCTTTTTAATTAGGAAAGAAAATTATAGAATTCAAATTATAAAAAAATCACACTCACAATATATACTCCAAAAATTAAATTTAAATGAGTGGGAAATGTATATCCATATCAAAACTATTTTGGAATATTATTAAATCTTTCAAATAAAGAAAAATAACTTCTCAAATAATATTATTATGTACATTTAAAATAATTTATTTAATTATATCTGTGTAAAAATTTTAAGATATAAGAATAATTTATAAATTTTTAAATCGTGAAACCTCTTGTTCAAAAGAAAAATGAAAGTTTAAATACATTTTTAAAATAACAAACTTGAGAATTTTGGGGGTGTTACATCCTTTCCCCCTTAAAATATTTTCGTCCTCGAAAATGAGAATGTATTATAGAATATGCATGCATGTAATGTATTGAAATTTTAAATAGCATGTACTGAATGCACTTAATTTCATGGTTTTATAACATGGCTTTGGACTTGTAACTTATAACGTACGTAGCGTATGTATCATATATCATGTGATCATCTTTCCATGATCCATAGCAATAAGTCTAATTAAATTTCATAATATACCTTATTGGAGTCGAAGCGGTGGACGGTGGTCGATGCCATAAGTTATACTCAACAATGCATGATTTAAATTATTTTGAATTAAAAAAAAAAAATATATGTACATTAATAAAAAAAAATAAGATAATAATTTTTTTTTTTAACAAGTCTACAAGAACGTAGACCTGCTCTGATACCATTCTGTCACATCCCGATTTTAGGGGCCTAGATGAAAACACCATTTTTCTACTATTTGAAGGTTAACTAAATAAAATAATGTCTTATTTGGATTTTCAAAGGACATATGTAGATAAATTTATTAATTTACAAAAATATTTGCAGCGGAAGTAAATACAATTTTGAAAACATAGCATCAATCACTTCAAAATAAATAAACTTACTTTAAAGATAAACATAATTTTTAATACAACAAAACAGATGTGACTTTTGTAACATGTGGACTAATTAAATTTCGTTTTAAAATAATAATCTGCATCCACACCGTCCATCCGCGACTCCTTTAATCTTTTGAATCTGTAAGATGTTAAATGGATTGGGGTGAGCAAAACAACTAGCTCAGTGGGATCCCCTTTGTCACAGTTAAATATCAATGCAAATAAATCATAAACTCACAAACATGCGTACATAAGTCTTCCATATATTGACCAAGTAAATTGGCCAATCTGTATACGGTGGAGTTGCCCCCAAGGATCTTACCATCCCGGACCGTAGTCCCCGCTAACTATAACGACCTTTCCGTCGAAATAACCCATAATAAACATTCTTTCATATATTGACCAATTAAATTGGCCAATCTGTATACGGTGGAGTTGCCCCCAAGGATCTTACCATCCCGGACCGTCGTCCCCGCTAGCTATAACGACCTTTCCGTCGAAATAACCCATAATAATCATAAACATAGGATCATGTAGCTAAGCAACAATTAAATTCACATAACATTTAAAGGTGACAAAGTGAATACATAGTAAGAAAATCCCACCTCGATTTCATGTCGTGGATGTAATGCATGGAATGAAAATAACTTTAATTCTCTTTGAGTCGTCTTCCATAATTCCAAAGTAGAATAAATAAATCTTATGAAAATATTTTGCACGTGTGCTTTTGCTTTGTGAATAGGGTCTCTATTTATAAAGGAGAAAGTAGTTTTGCTTTTAAGAAAAGTTCGGAATTTAAATTTATAATGAAAATCTAAAATTTTGATTATGGAGTAATATAGATTTGAGAGAGGTAGATTTAATTTCGAAATTTACGAAATTATAGAATAAGTAGGTAGATTTCTCGCTCAGAGATTATTCTCCAAATTGTATTTCAAGCAATCAGTGGCGTGGAATATATACATATCTTATTAAATTTAAAAAAATAATTAAATAAGGAAATCTAATTTAATAATAATATTAATAATAATGGTGATGATAATACTTAAGGGAAAAAAAAAAACGGTCGAACCAATATTTAAGTTTGGATTGAAACCAAATCATAATGATCTTTGGGATTTTATTTTGATTTAAATAAAAACATGTAGTTTGCTTGATTTTCGGAAGTTTTTAAACAACTTACTATTCTTTTTAATTAGGAAAGAAAATTATAGAATTCAAATTATAAAAAAATCACACTCACAATATATACTCCAAAAATTAAATTTAAATGAGTGGGAAATGTATATCCATATCAAAACTATTTTGGAATATTATTAAATCTTTCAAATAAAGAAAAATAACTTCTCAAATAATATTATTATGTACATTTAAAATAATTTATTTAATTATATCTGTGTAAAAATTTTAAGATATAAGAATAATTTATAAATTTTTAAATCGTGAAACCTCTTGTTCAAAAGAAAAATGAAAGTTTAAATACATTTTTAAAATAACAAACTTGAGAATTTTGGGGGTGTTACAACTACTAACCCCCCAAAATAAACATGTTATACACACCCCATCAATTTAAAAATAAAAATAGATACCCTTTTTAAAATACACCTCTACACAACACTTGATTTATACCCTTTTAAAAAAACAAATATTACATCAAATATTCAAATATCATTGAATTACTCACTTACTTTATTAGAATAAAATTGAAAGTCAAATTATATCCTTGTTGACTTTACATTATATCTATGTTTTATATAAAATATACATCTATATATATATATAATAACAGAATAGTGGCTTCCCTAACAAGTACCGCCTAAAATGTTGTGGGCCCACCAATAAAATATCATCTTTTAAAATTCATTTTCTCTCTCTTCCTTTATTTTCATTTTCTTTCTCCTCTCAATGCTGGTCAATTTTTCTTTTTTAGATTTCTTCATTATTCTCTATTAGGAATATAATTCTCTATCATTCATATATATCTTTTTTAGTATATTTAATCAAATCTTCATATCTATTTTATAGACATACTTCTCTATATCTATAAATATAACTGGTAAAACACTATTACTTATCAAAGATTATATAAAATTAATATTTATTAATTATGCTCAATTAATTATTTTTGACAAATCTTAATTATATTATTGTGACGTTTATTTTTTAAATAAAATATTAAAATTAATGGTCCTACAAAAAATCTTATACTATTGTATGTATATAAAAAATTATTTATTAACATCACACTGTTTATATAAATTTATTAATTTATAAAACGTGCATCGCACGGGAGAAATACTAGTTTTACTTAAAACATGTGTCCACTTTAACTGGGACTATTTACTGAGGATGGAGGGAATATTTCCTCCGTCCGAATTCATTATGTTCATTCCTTTTAACACGAGTTTTAATGAATATCACTAGATACGTTCATATAGTTAAAATTGTCGGTTACGATTTGACCATTTTACAAACCGAAAACGAATTGTAACCGGAACGGTAAAGATTTTGAATTGGCGGTTTGAATTTTTTCCTTTTTCTTTTTCATTTTTTTTTGCTCGTTTTTTTCCCTCATTTTTTATTTAGAAAATAAACTACTAAATAAGAGATGAGAGAGGTTGGTATGAAAAAAATGAGTTTAAATTGAGATATTTATAGAAGAATATTAAAAAATATATAGAAAAATGGGCAAACCGTCGATTTCGATTTTGAATTTCCAGAAATCGAACCTTAATTTTAAGGTTACGGTTCGGCGAACCGGCGGTTAAAAACCGATCGGTTTGGCTGGTTCGTCCGATTTCGATTTTGCATATGTTTAGAATATTACTAATCAGTTTGCGCATGAGACATTGTGAGATTTACTTATAAATGAAGTGATTATTTATAAATAAATAAATGACAATATAGATAAATAAGGGATGGTTGAAGAGTCAAAATAAAACACCTCATTAATAAATGCACTCCCCACCTAAGAGTCGAGAGATGATTGTACCAAGGATGGAAATATCGGTATCGGTGGAAATATCGAGACCTTAAATTTATGGATATATCGATATTGATGGATATATCGATATCGGTAAATTTTAAAAATTTAATAACAAACATTTAGTACATAAAATCAACAAAATAATTTGAATACATTTTATATCAATGATAAAAATTTATATAAAATATAATATACAATGTTATTTTGTATGACATTTATCGATATTTTTCGACATTTTCTCGATATTTTACCGATATTAGGCTCGATATTGTTATTGTCTACCGATATTTATCAATATTTTTAATTTTTTTACAAATACAGTATCGTGAAAATATCGATTCTTCCCAACATCGATATCGATGACCCCGAAAAATGGATATATCGAGGATATTTCCGAATATTTTCATCCATGGATTGTACTGTGTCTTTTCAGTTCTCATTAGAATAGTTACGTTCCAAAAAAATAAGGTTTTTAAAGCACATTAGAGTAATATTACAAACAAAATTGTAGAGGCCTTTTAAAAAACATTGCAAAAAGGTTGGCTTCGCCCGGACTCGAACCGGAGACCTTCAGTGTGTTAGACTGACGTGATAACCAACTACACCACGAAACCAATGTGTCATTGTAGGTTATGTTTAATATTTATAAATAATGTAGTATACTTTTAAATTTGAATTAATTGTCAATAAATTGGCAAACTGTACCATATAAATTTGATAATTTCTGTTAAAGTAACACTAACTAAAAATTCTTATTTAAGATGGAAACTAATAATACACAATTTTTTTTGAGATCGTATCCATCAAAATTAAAAGAAAATGTAATAGTTAGATATTGCCGATAACAAATATATTTAATATAAATATATCTCACAATCAGATTTAAAAAGTGTACAAATCTTATTGGGCAATGATAGTACAATTGCGTAGTTAATTACCGAGTAATTACATATGATCTAACCAAAACTCTATACATCCTACCATTGTTTGCCCACCATTAAATGTGTTATAGTATTAAATTCTTTCATAAACTCCATTGCTCATCCTTACAAAATTTACATTTTTATATAAAATATAATTACTTTTACATTCATTTCAACCATTATCTTCCCTTAATTCATATAAGTTTACAAAATTATTCATCAACATTCCATTCATTACACTTTTTTCTTAAAAAATGTGCTAATTTTATGGTGTACACTTATGGAACAAAGAGAGTACTAATTATATATTTCCTCAGTACCTTTTAAGCTTAATTTCATTTGTTTTTTGCAGGGAGATTAGAGAATATAGTATTATGTGTGTAGTAGATTGTGAGTGTAAAAAGATAGGAAAAAAAGTAAGGAGATACAGTTATTAGAAAATTAATATATACACTAATTAAATCTTCACCTCTATCAAGGAATAGTCAAACATTTCTTGTATATAGGACTTGATTGTTGTATTTACCTTTTGTATTTATCTTTTTCTAAATTCATGTAATTAGGTTACAATGTAATTACCACTATAAAAACAAGTCATACCTCACTCACCAACTTATCGGTGATCATATCTCATTGTTCACATGGTATCAGCTTAAACACTACACCTAAAAACCCTAACCCTAATTCTCTTTCTCCCTCTCTGTCGCCGCCGCCGCCTCTATATTCTTTGTCGAGATTTTCCCCCTCGACAGTTTCTATTCAATGACAGACTCTTCCATCCCTATGAACGTCCTCATTCATATGGTCACGGCAAGTTGTCCCAATGCTTACCTGTGCCGATCTCATTGGCTTTGTGGATGACACATCCGATCCTCATGTTGCCACCCATACTACCTTCGCTGCCTGGAAATCGAAGGATCAGAAGGTTCTTGCCCTTCTTCTCTCCTCTCTCACTGAGGAGACTTTAGCCGAAGTTGTTCAATGTGACACGGCTCGTGATACCTGGCTTGCCCTCGAGGATGCCTTCAGCCATTCCTCCTAGTTACGTATTACTCAACTCCGTGAGGAGCTCCTTCTCCTCAAACATGATTCTCTCCCTGTCGCCGCTTTAAGGTATTGTGCGACCAACTTGCCGCTATCGGGAAACCCTTGGATAAATCTGACATGTCACATTGGTTTCTGCAGGGTCTTGGCCCCAAATTCAGCGGCTTTGCAGACACTCGGATGACCTTCTCGCCGGTTCCCTCCTTTTGAGATCTGCTACATCAGGTCATTGCCTTCGAAATCATGAACAAGCCCGACTCTGCTGACCCTTCCTCGGCTGCCTACTATGCTCATGGTCAACCATCTGCTCGCCCACAACCTTCTACCTCTTCTCGTGGTGTTCAAAATACCTTCTCCGGTGGCCGCGGGGGTGGAAGCCCTACATCCCTCGCTGTTAGATTTGTCGCGGCGAGCACTATGCTAACAAATGCCCTCAGCGATTTGTTCGCGGCTCAGATCCTCGCCAGTCTGCTCGCCCGCCTGCCCGCCCGTCCGAGGACTCGACCGCCAACCTTGTTCAGGCCTTCCAGTCAGCCTGCACCATCTCCTCGCCAGCCTCCTCGGACTGGTATGTGGACTCAGGGGCCTCAACCCATATGACCTCAAATGCCTCGCATCTGGATTCCTCGCCCCCTATACTGGTAATGGTCAAGTCACTGTCGGTAATGGTAATTCCTTACAGATCTCTCGTGTTGGGTTCCAATCACTCTCTAAGGGTATTGATCTTTTGGATGTTCTGGTTGTTTCCCATATCACCAAGAACCTCCTTTCCATTAGCAAACTCACATCTGATTTTCCAGTTGATGTCTGTTTTTCTGACAAATCATTTATTATTCAAAATCGGGCTACCAAGGAAGTGGTGGCTCAGGGTCGATGTGAACATGGATTGTACGTGTTAGAGAAGGCACTTCCAGCTTTGGTCGTTGCTTTGAAGCCTGGAGTTGCAAATGCATCATTTGATTTATGGCATTCCCGTTTGGGTCATGTCTCATTTGATACTATCAAGGAATTAAATAGATTAGGGCATCTTTCTGTTAGTTCACTTTTGCCAAATCCTACTGTTTGCACCTCTTGCCAGTTGGCTAAGAGTAAACGATTGTCATTTACTATTAATGAAAAACAAGCTTCTGCAATTCTTGACTTGATACATTGCGATCTCTAGGGTCCTGCCCCCGTTAATGCTTCTTCTAGCTTTCGTTATTATGCGGTGTTTGTCGATGACCATTCTCGGTTCTCTTGGTTGTATCCTCTCTATGCCAAATCGGAATTCTTTGCAACCTTGGTCGCATTTCACAAATTTGTGTGCAATCAGTTCTCCTCGACTATTAAAGTCTTTCAGAGTGATGGTGGTACTGAGTTCGTCAATAGAGTTGTTCGCACTTTTATGGCCGAGCATGGCATATCGCATCATGTGTCATGCCCTTACACACCTCAGCAAAATGGTCGCGCTGAGCGAAAACACCGACATATCGCTAAAATTGGCCTATCTATGGTCTTTCATGCTCATGCGCCTTTTGAATTTTGGTTCGATGCTTTTGTTACTGCAGTCCATCTTATTAACCGACTCCCGTCCTCTGTCTTGGGCGGCCTATCTCCCTTTCAGGTGTTGTTCGGTACTTTACCCCTTTATGGAAACCTCAAGCCTTTTGGTTGCCGGGTGTTCCCTTACCTCCGAGACTATGCCTTGAACAAGCTATCTCTTCGAAGTCATCCTTGCATTTTTTTGGGATACATCAGTCAACATAAAGGTTTTCGGTGTCTTGATCCTGGCTCATCCAAAATATTTATTACTCACCATGCTATATTTGATGAAGAGTGCTTTCCCTTTTCAGGTTCTGCTCGGCCTATGCCGACCAGTGCAATAGTCTCATCCTTTTTGGATGCCGACCTTGATTCCTCCCTGGGCTCCCCCTCTGAGTCCGGCCCTCCCGCTCCGACTCTGCCTTGCTCGGCATGCATCTCTGATCATGGTGAGGATGCACCTCCTCCGCCAGCTTCTATTGCTGATCCACCTGCTCCCCCTGAACCGGCCGAGCAACCACCACCGACCATTGATCCTCCGATGCAGTAACCACGGTCCAGGCATCAAATGATCACGCGAGCAAAATCTGGGATTTTCAAACCCAAGTATCCACTAATCTTGGCTTCCACTGCCTTGCTTAGTGCAATCACCACCTCCTCGGAACCACGTGGTTTCAAGTCTGCTGCCAAATCACCTAAATGGTTGGCCGCCATGCAGGAAGAAATTGATGCCTTGCGAGTCAACGAAACTTGGGATCTTATTCCTCACCCTCGAGATACGAACATTGTTAGTTCAAAATGGGTATTTCGGACTAAGTACAAATCTGATGGTTCAATTGAGCGGCACAAAGCCATATTGGTCGCTCAAGGATTCATCCAAATCCCTAATACAGACTTCTCACACACTTTATGTCCGGTTGTTAAGGCGACCACAGTTCGTGTCATTCTCGCCCTTTCTGTTCGACACAATTGGCCCCTTCATCAGTTGGATGTCAAGAATGTTTTCCTTAACGACTATCTACAGAAACCAGTCTTCATGGCCCAACTTCCTGGCTTCATCGATCCTCGGCTTCCGGATCATGTCTGCAAATTGAAAAATGCCTAATATGGTCTTCGCCAAGCCCCTTTGGCCTGGTTCCAGCGGTTCAGCTCCTTCCTGCTCGGCATTGGCTTCAAGGAGTACAAGTCTGACTCCTCGTTGTTTTACCTATTTCAGGGTTCCTCGGTCGTCTATCTACTCTTGTATGTGGATGATATCATTGTTACTGGTAATGACCCCGCTATTCTTGCTCGCTTCATCGCTCGGGCGAACAAGGAGTTCGCACTCAAAGATCTTGGTCGCCTAAATTACTTTCTATGTTTGTAAATCTCTTACACCTCTTTTGGCTTGTTCGTCGGGCAGTCCAAATATGCTCGCAAAATTCTTGAGCGAGCGGATTTTCGAGATTCCAAGCCTATTGCCACTCCCCTGGCCGCGGGCGAGACCCTGGTTAGCACTAGTGAACCATTCTCGGATCCCACTCTTTATCGCTCTTTGGTGGGCGCCCTTCAGTACCTCACCATCACTCGACCTGATCTATCCTTCTCCATAAATCATGTCAACCAGTTTCTCCAAGCGCCGACCAGCGACCACTTCTCGGCAGTGAAGAGGATTCTTCGCTATGTCAAGCATACCATCAACTACGGCCTTTCCTTCACTCGCCGACCAGACTCCTCCGTGGTCGCCTACTCAGATGCTGACTGGGCTCGTTGTGTGGAAACTCGCTGATCCACCTATGGTTATTCGGTTTTCTTAGGTGGAAATCTGGTGTCTTGGAGTGCCAAGAAACAGCTCACTGTTGCTCGCTCTAGCTGTGAATCAGAGTATCGTGCCATAGAAAATGCAGCTGCCGAGGTTGTTTGGCTAACCTCTCTGCTCCGTGAGCTCCGCGTTCTGTTGCCTGCTCGCCCTGTTCTCCTATCCGACAACAACAATACCCTTTTTCTCAGCCAAAATCCAGTGGCTCACAAACGGGCGAAGCACATTGACATTGATTGTCACTTTGTTCGCGAGCTCGTCACCTCTGGAAAGTTGTCCACACAGTTTGTCCAACATATCTCCAGCTCGCCGACATCTTCACGAAGAGCCTTCCTCGCCCGACGTTCGAGTTCTTTCGATCCAAGCTCTGCGTTTTTCCTCATCCCACCCATCGCTTGACGGGGGATATTAAGGAATAGTCAAACATTCCTTGTATATAGGACTTGATTGTTGTATTTACCTTTTGTATTTATCTTTTCCTAAATTAATGTACTTAGGTTACAATGTAATTACCACTATAAATACAAGTCATACCTCACTCACCAACTTAACGGTGATCATATCTCATTGTTCACAACCTCTCCAGAAGTTCAAACTTTTAGATGATACTAAATTCTTTAATGGTATCAGAGCCTCAAGACTTACGCCCACATGTCCTGAATTCGATTCCTACTGAAAGCAACTCCACTCAGTTCAGACTTTTAGATCTACCTTTCTTTTAGGTCTAACATATAACTTCTAGATAAAATGTTAGATATGAATGTTGATTGGATCTATAACATTCGACCAACCTAAATAAGAAGAGAAAGACCATGCTAAACTAGATGCACTTATCACACTAGATAATTTAGTTCTTGTTTGTCTCTACCTTTTGTGTTCCATAAGTCTTTTATTTACATACAACATCCCTAATTGCTTTTACACTTCAAAGATTCGTTTTACATGATCTAAAAACTTCATTCACCAACTCCATAAAGATAGGAACAACCCATGTCCATTCTCAACTTCTTACTCTTTATCTTTGCAATCACTTGATATATGCAATTTTTAAGTTGTCAGCCTGCATACAAGAACATTAAGAAAAACATATAAAATTCAGAGTTAGTGTTAGGAGAAAGGGAAAATTATAATTTGTCAAATATATTGTATCATTCTGCACAATATTGACACACAATGTTGTCAAATATGTTATGACATTTTGCACAATATTAGTACAACAACAAGAAGTTATATATAGAAAATAAAAACACACACTAATATACATAGCACTACACGTTCACACTCATCACACTTTAAATAATATGAAACTATAATATACTTCCTCTGTTCACCAAAAGTGTGCTCACTTTTTTTATACATGATTTTTTTTTAAATCATATTTTAATTATAAAGAATATATTAAGGATAATGAGTAAAAATATATTTGGTAGATACTCAATCTTGTTAGTAAAGTAGAAAAAATATTTAAAAGTGAACTATTTAAATAGAATAAGCATATTTTTTGTGAACAAAAAAAAAAAAAATGAGCACATTTTTGGTGGACGGGGGGAGTAATATTTTACCTTGGGAGTTTAGTTGAGCATGGAGAATTGTGATCTGAAAAGTGGAAGATGGTCAAAGCAAGTTTGATTTGATGTGGAACTTGAATCTCCTCATGTATAGGAGGGTCTTGTGCAGGAGGAGGGCCCTTGGATCTCATACATCTGTGCATGTGTGTATATGAGATCCAAGGGTCCCCTCCTATGTAGAAGTGGATCTAATTTCATTTGATGTGGGAGTAATTTGGTAACATTGAAAACTACCTTGTATCTAAATGTAATTATTTGTAGTTGTTAAGGTTAAATTTGAGAAGAATCAATATGTTTTACCTTTTTCTCTTAAAACCCCTGTCACCACCATTTTTTTACTTCCCTCCCTTCCTTTTCCACCATCTCTCCTTTTAGAAAGAATCTCCCTTAAGAGGGCACTACTACCACCACAAACACTGTCACACCACCACCGTCGTCCCGTTGTCCGCCCATATGCGCTTTGCTCTCTGTCATCACCACATGCGCACCTACTATCACTAACCATCGGTCACTACCGCCACCAATGTCGCACCACTCCGCCTCCACAAATCCACTTTCTGGCTTAGAAAGCTTGCCCAATTGTAGTTAGAACTAATGGGTCGATCCCCCATAACTGCACCATGGTGGCCGATCGGGTAAGGGATCTGTGAATCCTGTTTTATTGTTTGCATTTTTTTTTAGTACTTTAGTTTGTTTATTTTTCATTTCATGGTTGTTGTTTTCCCTATGCATTGTGGATCTTTGTCCCTTACTTTTTCTTTGTTGTATCTTGACACGAAAATACCTTATTGCGGAATATTTGTTTCGTATTGAGAATTGAGATCTGAACGTAACTTTAGACAAATAGTATACTCGTCTCCCCACTTTCTCAAGATTGGAATGATCAACGATGTTGATTGATTTGTTTAGGATTGAAGGACTTAGGCATATAATTATATCAATCTTTGTAATGATCTTGTAAACCCCTAAAAAAACAAAACAAAACAAAACAAAACATTTAACAAATATTATTAATGAAAAAATATTATTACAAACAAACTCACTTTTCTCTATATTTCTCTCTCTAAAAAAAAATATTCACCCCCATATCACAATCCTTCTTTCTCCTTTTCTCCTCCCCTCCCTCCCTTCTCTCTAGCTTTTGCTCTCTCTAGAAGAAATCGTATTTTATAAGACACCACCACCACCACCACCAAAAGCATTGTCACACTTGACCCACCACACCTGACCCACTGTCCCACTCACCACCTTACCGGTTCATTTTCACATATCAGATTAGGAAGTTATTCCTGGTGTAATTGGATCAACGAGTCGATCCTCTATAACAATGCCACAGTAATCAATCAGGTGAGTCATATATTGATCATATTTTATTGGTTGTTTTAATTTTTTTAGTACTTTAGTTTTTATTTTATTTTTCGTTTTCTAGTTGTTGATTTTCCTACGCCTTGTGTGATCTCTTCTCCCTAGTGTTATGATACCTGCTTCTTTTTCCTTCCGAGCTTTTGAATCTTGGTGTTTGGTGGATTTTTTTCTTTATTTTCTATTTCTTTTTTTTTTAACATGAGAATGTCTTAGCGTGGGGTTCTTTTTTCGTATTGAGAATGGAAATCTAGATATAATTTTGGACAAATGGTACACTCGTCTTCCCACTTTTTTATGATTGGAGGAGACAACTATGCTAATTTGATTCACTTCGGGTTGAAGTTAAGAAGAATCACTTATCTAAAAAAAATAGAACCACCAATTAATAATATTCCGCAACCATAATTGCGGATACTTAATTTTAAAATATTTGACACCCACAATTCTCATTTCGAAGCAAGTAATTAAGCAACAAAAATAACTTGATTAGAATATTCAGTAAAATTCTTTTGTGTTTAATAAATTTGTAGTAAAAAAATTTGGAAAGAATCGACCATGAATCCCCAAGCTCATTGAGAATGTAATATTCCACTGTAATATTATTCCACTTTACTCACAAACAATCATAATACTGTAAAATGCCCATTTTACTTGAGTTTTTTTTTTTACTTAAAACATGTGCCCATTTAAATGAAGTAATATATAAAAATCAGATAGGACCCTGGCTGGTGAGGGCTAGTGGAACCACCTACACGCAAAACTAGATGGCTAATTTTGTTAATGACAAACTTGAGTGTGAGACCGTGATCACTTTTCAATATAAATTTATCAATTTTTTAATGTAAAGTGTAAAATTCTTTGAATTTTTATTTTAAAACGATACATTTTACATATATTTTTTCATTTATTTATGCCATAATTTCTTCCTCCCTCTCACATTCTTCTTCATTTTTCATCTTCATCTCTTCTCCATCACCCGCCGCCACCCGTTGCCCGTGGCCGTTCAACCCTCCATTTTTTTTTGTATTTTCTGCAATAAACGGCGGCGACGCCATCCCTCCTTCGCCCAGCGCCGCCGCCTCCTCCCCTACCCAAGGCCGCGCCACTCCTCCCTCACGTCGCCGCCCTGCCTTTCCCAACCCGACACCGTCCCTCCTCCCTCTTTCCTCTTTTTCGTTTTCGTTTTTTGATTTTATATAACTTAATCGGCGGCGGCGGCGCCCCTCCCTCGCCAAGCACGCCGCCGCCGCCTCCTTCCTCGCCAAGGCCGCGCCCATCCACCGCCTTCCACCTGAAACCTAAAATGCAGGTAGGTTTTTTTTCGACAACTCTTGGTTAAAAATATACACTATTCGATAAATAATTGTTGACGATAGTGTATATTTTCTTCCAAGAGTTATCGAAAACTTTATTTTTTTTTAAATTTCCTTAAAAGTTGTCGACAAGAGTGGTTTTCGTCGACAAATAAGTGTCGAAAAATGTATTTTATTTATTTCTAAGGTTTTTCTTTATTATTTCTGGTGCGTTGGCAGTGGCGACCAAAAGTGCTACTCCATTAATTAGAGTTAGTGGTTTAATTTAAGATGGGGTGTATCTTTCTATGAATATTTTATTAGAGGGGTATATTAGAATTTTTACATCTATATTTAATTAATAAATGTAGAGATATGAGTATATTTAAAAAGTATGGAGGGGTATATAGCCCGGCCTTTTTTAAATTTCTAACAAAAAACCTGAGATTCCTTCTTTGTGCGACAATGATTCTTGCAAATATTTTAACCTTAATCTCCTCTCATCATGGTCCACTCTTGTTATGGGGGCACCTCTCTCCTCTCGCAATCCTTCTCCCTTTTTATTAAAAGTAAATTGGAAATTTGATTATCAATTGTTTTTAGCGATTTTAGTCTCTCACAAGTGATAGTTAAGATAAAATATTTCAATATACCCACCAAATCGATCTCCATGACAGTACAATTTAAGTCATACATGCTGTGGTAATTTCATGTAGCAATCCGACCAGGACCGATCCGAATGTGAGGCCAACGAGGCTATCGATGCAGGTCCAGAAATATTTCAATTTTTTAGGGGTTTGTTAGATTAAACCAAATTCTCTAAATCAAGTTTTAGTCAATTGTGTCCTTCAATATTCTAGTCAAAGAGTCACCTTGTAGTTTGGGTTGTGAATATATTTTAATTTGACTCCTATGTCACCAAGTAGTATAAATATGTAATCTTGGTGTGTCATTCGGCAAGGCAGAAACTACAAACTTGAGAAATATAAATTCGTCTTCTCAAAGCCTTCAAAATATACTTGTGTTTCTTTCTTACAAACTAGAAGCATAAACAAAATTCCCAACAAACTGGTATCAGAGTCGGTTCAAAATATGTCGAACCAACTAGTTTCTCTCGTGCCTCGCTTCAATGGAGAAAAGTTTGATTATTGGAGCAATCTCATGAAATTATGTCTTGAATCCCAAGACCTATGGAGTGTTGTTGAAGAAGGTGTTGGTGCGCCGGACGACGAGTCTCAACTCACCGTCGCACAAAAGGATCTTTTGAAGAACATGAAGCAGAAGGATAGGAAGGCTCTTTTCCAAATCTATCAAACACTTGAAATTCCAGTTTATGAGAGGATATCGATGGCTGCGAATGCACAAGAGGTATGGAAAATGCTCGAAACAACTTATTCCGGGCAAGACCAAGTGAAGAAAGTTCGTCTTCAATCTCTACGAGCAGAATTTGAGAAGCTAGAGATGCGAGACAACGAAAAAATCTCAGAATATTTTACACGGGTCTCTACCATTGTAAATCAAATAAGGTTGAATGGAGAAATAATGGATGTTCAGAAGGTTGTCGAAAAAATCTTACGAAGTCTTCCAAGTAAGTTTGATCATATTGTGGTGGCTATTGAAGAATCTCAAGATACTTCTTCAATGAGCATTGAAAGTCTATAAGGAAGATTGGAGGCTCACGAGTTCAGAATGCTTCAACGGAGCACTCAAACGATTTCTTCTCAAAATCAAGCACTGAAATCCCAACACGGACCTACGGGAGGCCAAGGCTCTTATCGTGGACGAGGAAAGAGTGCAATCAAGGAAGATGTGGGAACCAATCCTCTAACCAAGAAGTGCCAGGGAAGAATAATGGTGATCCCAAAAATGAGGAGAGACAATCCTTCCAAAATTATCAAAGAGGTAGAGGACGAGGTAACTACAAAGGTAAAAAACCTTATATTGAATGTGATTATTGTCACAAACCTGGTCACAAAGCACCTGATTGTTGGGAGAAATATCTCGAGAAAAAATGTGAAGTTGGTTTTGTGCATGAAGGTGAAAACTATGAAACTCTGTTAATTGCATCTGATGGGAATGTTGAAAATATTTGGTATTTGGATAGTGGTGCAAGTCGGCATATGACTGGAAATAAAAGCCTTTTCTCAACTCTTGAAGAAGCTAACTATTAGACATAATCCCCCAGATTCATCTCCTAATAATTAGTTGATTTGTTTTCCTGATTTCTAGCCTCAATTACTGTAATTACTTAGCTAGTCTTTAGGCACATAATTGTATTCTTTATGTATATATAGGCGTAATGTATCTTCCCTTTCAAAACAATACAAAACATATCTAGTCTATTCTATATGGTATTAGTAGGGTTGCGATCTTAACCATCCAACTCGTTTTTTCCTCTCTACAATTTACTCTTACCATGTCGTCGTCTTCAAACACCGGTAATACTAAGACTCCTGCCGCTTCACCGGCTCCAGCCACTCCGGCAATTGTCCCAATTTCTGCTCGACATGACCTCCCCATTAAGCTTTCCCACAAAAATTACCCCTCTTGGCGGGCACACCTTATGGCTCTGCTTCGTGGACATAACCTCTTGGGGTTCATCGATGGCTCTCGACCATGCCCTGTTCGTCTTACCAATGGCTCCAATGCTGCCACAATCTTGGCGTGGGTACAACATGATCAGCTTCTCCTTGCGGCGATTTTTGGATCCCTTGCTCTTGAAATTTTACCCATTGTCTCTTCATCATCCACATCGGTTGATGCTTGGGCAATTCTCTCACGAATGTTTGCTGGTAAATCCAGGTCGCGGGTCAATCAACTTAAGAGCAAATTACACCGTATCACCATCGGTGATCGCTCTGTTTCTGAGTATATTCACTATGTCAAATCCAAGGCTGATGAGTTAGCCTTGATCGATCAACCTGTGAGTATCGATGATCTCACACTCTTTGTGATCAATGGGCTTGGTCCTAAGTATGCGACAATTGTTGGTCCTATTCGGACCCGAGAAAATTCTCTTCGTCTTGAAGAACTTCACGATCTTCTTTATGAGCACAAACTTGCTCTGAAATCCCAGGAAGCCGCTGCTCGCTCTTTGGTCGCAACGGCCAATGCAGCCCACTGTTGTCCGTCCCAGCGCAATTTCAGATCCCGTGGTGGTTCCTCGACTAATTCTGGTCGCCACATACGTGGGGGTCGTAACTCCGGTTCCCATTACCCCCAGCAGTATTGGACGCCTCCCACTCGCTCCAACTCCCGTGTTGGTGGTGCTCCGCCCTCACCTCCTCTGGTAATATGTCAAGTCTGCGTTTCAAGGGGCATTCTGCCTTATCATGCTCTCGCTTGCCCTCTGTCACGGCGAATTTTTCTCAATCCCCATCTGGTAATTCTCTTAACTCTCCTTGGATGGTCGATTCGGGTGCCTCTCACAACTTAATTGCAGATTTAAATAAATTGTCGATTCATTCTGAATATGATGGCACCGACGAGGTGCAAATGGCCGATGGAAATGGCCTCCCTATCACTCACACCGATACTTCTTTATTACGTACTTCATCTTGTAATTTCATTCTTTCGGACGTTTTATGTGTTCCTCAAGCTCGGCGGAATTTACTATCCGTTAGTAAATTCACTCGTGATAATAATGTTACTATGGAGTTTTATCCAACTTATTTTATTGTTAAGGATCGGAGCACGGGAGCGTCTCTAATTAAGGGTTCCTGCCTTGATGGTGTCTATCATTTTCCTCCAAGAACTACTATTGATGCGGATGTTGCTTCTTTTGGAATTCATACTTCTTCATTTAATTGGCATGCTCAACTTGGTCATCCGTTTGTGGATACCAGTCGCTTTATCATTCAGCATTTTAATTTACCCACTATGGACAAATCCCAGTTTTTGGGTGACACATGTATTTCTTATCATTTGAGCAAGTCATCTAAACTGCCTTTTACTACGTCTTCGTTTACTGCATTACACCCTCTTCATTATGTTTATGCGGATGTATGGGGGCCTACTTCAACAATTTCGATAGATGGTTCCAAATATTTTCTGCTGATTGTTGATTTGTTTTCCCGTTACTGCTGGTTGTTTCCTATGAATGCTAAATCTCAGGTCTCCATGATATTTCATAACTTCCGAACACTTGTGGAGAAGCAATTTGGGAATTGTATTAAAAACTTTTATACGGATAACGGTGGTGAATTTTAGGCTCTACGTTCCTCGCTAATAGTTGCTAGTATTAGTTGGCTCACGACGGCTCCACACACACCCCAACAAAATGGGATTTCTGAAAGGCGAAATAGACATATTTTGGAAATTGGTCGAGCTCTTCTTCTTCATGCCAAATTATCTTCAAAATTCTGGACTTATACATTACAAACTGCTGTGTATCTCATCAATCGGATGCCCACACATGTTCTTGGTCGGCGTAGCCCGTTCTCTATCTTGTTCGGCAAGGACCCAAATTACACTCGGCTACGAGTTTTTGGCTGCCTCTGTTTCCCATGGCTGCGCCCATAAGATTCGAGTAAGTTCTCTTCTCCCTCACGCCAGTGTATATTTCTTGGTTATTCTACAACACAAATTGCATATCGGTGTTATGAGATCTCTACAGGCCGTATTTTTTTGTCTCGCCATGTTCGCTTTATGGAAACCACTTTTCCAAATCTTTCGCCCTCTTTGCCATCAGCACCTGCTCAACCAAATAGTTCAATCACTCTTCGCCTCCTTCCATTAGAACAGTTGGGCAGGCCTTCCTCGGCACCTCTCGACCCACCATTGAGTGTTGATGCTTCCCTTTCGCAGGAATCTCATGTTGCTCGCGATTCCACCACCACCACACCTGCTCCTCTAGTTTGCCCTTCCTCGCCGCCTCATCCCCCGGCTCAGCGAACTCATGCTATGCGCACTAGGGCCCAAAATAATATTCACAAGCCTAAGAAGTTATTTGCTGCTACTAAACACCCCCTTCCTACCGACATCGAATCGACATCCGTGATGCAAGCTCTTTCAATGCCGCATTGGCGAGCCGCCATGTACGACGAGTTCACAGCTCTCCAACGACATGGTACATGGGATTTGGTTATGTCTCCACCTCATGGGAATATAATCGGTTGCAAGTGGGTTTTTAGAACTAAGCGTCATTCTAATGGAAGCATCGACAAATATAAGGCACGTTTGGTCTCAAAGGGGTTTCATCAACGACCTGGGGTGGACTTTAAAGACACTTTCAGTCCTGTTATTAAACCAGCAACAATACGAACTGTTCTTACCTTGGATTTAACTCGTGGGTGGCATCTTCGGCAATTGGATGCAAGTAATGCCTTTTTGCATGGGCATCTCGACGATCATGTGTATATGCAGCAGCCTCCGGGGTTTAAAGACCCCTCCCTACCATCCTATGTGTGTCTTCTTCGTCGTTCACTCTACGGCCTCCGTCAGGCTCCTCGAGTCTGGTATGACTCCCTCTGTTCGACTTTACAAATATTTGGGCTTGCTCACTCGTAGGCAGATTCTTCTTTGTTTACTTCTCACACAACCGCTGGGAGCCTCTTTGTCCTCGCCTATGTCGATGACTTGGTTTTAACGGGATCATCCATCTCCCTGATTTCAGCCTTTACTCGACACGTGCAATTAGTCTTCGCCGTCAAGGATTTGGGTCCGCTCTCTTATTTTCTTGGCATGGAGGTTGCCAGTTGTAAGGAGGGTATTTTTCTGTCCCAACACAAGTATTTGATTGACCTTCTTAAACGTCACAAGATGGAAGGTGTTAAACCCGTATCCACCCCTGCTGCTACTAAGTCTCCTTGTGCCTCGGGTTCGGTTGACCCCATGGAGTATCGCAGCGCAATCGGAGGCCTTCAATATTTGGCAATGACACGTCCAGACATTGCCTTCACAGTTAATCGTCTTGCTCAGTTTATGTCAGCCCCAATAGTGACTGCTTGGTGCTCGGTTAAGCGTCTATTTCGATATCTAAAGTCTACAATTCACCACGGTTTGTTACTGCGTAAAGAGACTACTCTCCGCCTAACTGCTTATTCAGACTCTGATTTCGAGGGAGATCTTTCGGACTGCAAGTCCACCTCAGCTTACATGGTCTTTCTTGGCTCCACGCCCATTTCAAGGCGATCTCGAAAACAACGAGGTGTAGCCAGGTCGTCCACAGAAGCCGAATACCGTGCTTTAGCTACGGCTGCCTCCGAAGTGTGTTGGCTCAAACAACTCTTTCAAGACTTACGCCTACCTCTATCCGAACAGCCACGTATTCTTTGTGATAATATGGGAGCTACTCGCCTTGCGCTCAACCCGGTTTAGCACTCCCGTATGAAACATATTGCGATTGATCTCCACTTTGTCCGTGATTTATTTTCTAAAGGTATTCTGTCTGTGGCTTATGTTAACACTTGTGACCAGCTTGTAGACTTACTGACAAAGCCACTTGCCGAGCCTCGTTTTCAAGATCTTCGTTCCAAAATCTCTGTAGCTGATGGTTCGTCAATTTTGCGGGGGCGTATTAGACATAATCCCCCAGATTCATCTCCTAATGGCTAATAATTAGTTGATTTGTTTTCCTAATTTCTAGCCTCAATTACTGTAATTACTTAGCTAGTCTTTAGGCACATAATTGTATTCTCTATGTATATATATAGGCGTAATGTATCTTCCCTTTCAAGACAATACAAAACATTTCTAGTCTATTCTATACTAACCATGGACAGGTGATAATTGGAGATGCTTCGGCCTACAAAATTGAAGGAGTGGGAGAAATTTCATTCAAAACGAAGTCCGGTAATATTGAGAAAATGTCCGAGGTATATTATGTACCTGGATTACGAAGCAACCTGCTAAGTGTGGGACATCTCTTGAGAAAAAGGATTTGACATCCAATTTGCTCACAAATTATGCACTATGAAAAAGAAAAATCAGCTTGTTACAAAAATAGGTTTGGGTTCAAATAATCTATTTCCACTCAAACTTGATGTTCTCAAAGTTGGTTGCCATATAGGTGTTATTGAAGAAATCTCCAAATTGTGGCATGACATGTTTGGGCACCTAAACTTTCGAAGCCTGAATGAACTCTCAAAGAAGAACATTGTTCGAGGTTTGCCACAACTCAATGAAGTAGGAGAAGTGTGTGAAGAATGCCAGTTGGGAAAGCAGCACCGGGAGCCTTTTCCATCCAAATCAAAGTGGGAGACAAATTCAGCTTTGGAACTCATCCACACTGACCTTTGTGGACCAATGTGAGTTCCGTCTCTCGGAGGTAACTGATATTTCTTGTTATTTATAGATGATTATACAAGAAAAATTTGGGTGTATCTTGTCAAAGAAAAATCTGAGGCTCTTTCCTGTTTTAAAGAGTTCAGAATTAAAGTTGAAAAATTCTCTGGTTTCTAAATAAAAAATTTGAGGAGTGATCGTGGTGGAGAATTCTTATCTTCTATGTTTGAAGATTTCTGCAAAAACCAAAGCATAAGGCATGAATTGACGGCTCGCTATAGTCCACAACAAAATGGCATGGCGGAGCGCAAAAATCGGACGATCATGAACATGGTGAGATGCATGTTGAAGAAGAAAAATATGCCTGTCGAATTTTGGGCAGAAGTAGTTTCATGTGTTGTTTATTTAATAAACAGATCACCAACCAAGAGCTTGCAGAACTCTACTCCTAATGAGGTTTGGTATGGGAGAAAGCCAAATGTTAGCCATTTAAAAACATTTGGTTGTATTGCTTATTCTCATATTCCAGATTATTTGAGAACTAAGCTTGATGATAAATCTGAAAAATGCATCTTCATTGGATATAGCGAGAGGAGTAAAGCATACAAGTTGTACAATCCAAAAACAAAGAAGATTGTGTTTAGCCGAGATGTTCGTTTTGACGAAAAGGCTGCTTTTGATTTTTCAGATTTTGCAGGATCATCAAGTTGGCAGATTCTTGATTTTGGAGAAGGAGATTCATTAGAAGAACCTGGCAACATTGAAGAAAATGTGGATGTTCAAAATTCACCCTCTCCTGAAGCAAGAAAAATGAGAAGATTGCAAGAAATCCATGCTACAAGCGAAGAAGTAAATATGGGAGATCATATGTTCTTTGCTTTCTTTGTAGGAGAAGATCCAGTCACATACGATGAAGCATCGAAGGATGAAAGATGGATTCGTTCAATGAAAGAAGAAATCAAGTCCATTGAAAAAAATGTTACATGGGAACTTACTACATTACCATCACACAAATCTGCCATTGGTGTGAAGTGGGTGTTCAAGACCAAAACCAATCTTGATGGCTCCATCAACAAGCACAAAGCAAGATTGGTTGCAAAGGGCTACAAGCAAAAGGAAGGTGAAGATTTTAAGGAGGTGTTTGCTCCTGTTTCCAGACTCGATACAGTTCGTATGATAATTTCGCTCGCTGCCCAAAATGGTTGGAAGCTCTTCCAAATGGATGTAAAATCAGCATTCTTGAATGGCATCCTTCAAGATGAAATCTATATTGAGCAACCACCTGGTTTCGTAAACAAAGGAGAAGAAAGCAAAGTTTATAAGCTACGAAAAGCATTGTACGGGTTGAAGCAATCACCTCGAGCATGGTATGCTCGAAGCAATGATTACTTCATGAAATATGGCTTCGAAAAATGTCTGTTTGAGCATACTCTCTACATCAAGAAAAATTCCAAAGGAAATTTCATGCTTGTGACTCTATACGTGGATGATCTTATCTTCACCGGAGATGATGTGGAGATGTTATCAAATTTCAAGAATTCAATGATGAATGAATTCGAGATGACTGATTTGGGAGAATTACACCATTTTTTGGGGATAAGCGTTCAACAAGCAAAAGGTGGAATTTTTATTTCACAAGAGAAGTATGCTGCTGAAATTTTAAACAAATTCAAAATGGAAAATGCAAATGCAGTTTCAACTCCTTGTATTACGGGTTTAAAGTTAAGTAAGGAAGGAGAAGGAAAGTTTGTGGATTCAACTATGTTTCGAAGCTTAGTTGGAAACTTGATGTACCTTACTGCTACAAGACCCGATATCATGTTTGCGGTAAGCATGATTAGTAGGTTCATGGAGAAACCTTACTCAAGTCACTGGGAAGCAGCAAAAAGAATTATGCGATATGTGAAGGGTACCATTGATTATGGTATTTTCTATCAAGCTCATGTGCCTATCAAGCTTGTGGGTTATGCCGACAGTGATCTTGGTGGAAGTGTTGACGATTCTCGAAGTACTTCAGGCTATGTTTTCAATCTTGGAAGTGGAGCAATTTGTTGGAGCTCAAAGAAGCAGCCAGTTGTGGCACTTTCGACCACCGAAGCTGAATATATAGCAACTTCTTCTGCTGGGTGTCAAAATTTATGGCTGAAAGGTGTTCTTGAAAGCCTAAAATTTAAAGAAAATAAACGTACTACTTTGTACTGTGATAATAGTTCAGTTATTTCCATCTCTAAAGATCCAGTTCTACATGGAAAGACGAAGCATATCCATTTGAAGTTTCACTTCATACGTGAACTTGTTCATGAAGGAGAAATTAATTTGGAGTATTGCCGAAGTGATGAGCAATTGACTGATATGTTTACAAAATCACTTGGAGGACCTGCTTTCTCAAAGAACGTCGAAGCCTTGGGAGTTCGAAGCAAATTTGGTTTAAGGGAGGCAATGTTATATTAAACCAAATTCTTTAAATCAAGTTTTAGTCAATTGTGTCCTTCAATATTCTAGTCAAAGAGTCACCTTGTAGTTTGGGTTGTGAATTTATTTTAATTTGACTCCTATGTCACCAAGTAGTATAAATATGTAATCTTGGTGTGTCATTCAGCAAGGCAGAAACTACAAACTTGAAAAATATAAATTTGTCTTCTCAAAGCCTTCAAAATATACTTGTGTTTCTTTCTTACAAACTAGAAGCATAAACAAAATTCCCCAACAGGGCTCATTTTTTAAAATATATATTATAATATATTAATATAACTATATAAGATGCATAAAGAGAAGTTAGAAAGACGGCAGGCCTAAAAAAGTAAAAAGAATTAGTGAAGGAGAAGGAAAGAAAAAATTAGGAGAAAAAGTCTCAACAAAGGCATGAGATTACCAGTTTATTATCATTCATCAAATAAGTATATTTTAGGAGAAAAATTCGTTTTACGTCCTATAATTTTAAGTTTTCATCTTTTCAATTTATGTCTAAAAGTGTCCAATTTACATCATTTTCGCCAAAAAATTGAAATTTCGGGCAAATAGTTCAATTTACCTCCTTTAAATTTGAAAATTAAAAAATAATATTAAAAATTGATTTCTAAAAATCTCATTAAAAAAAATTACTTGTATAAAAAATAAAGCGTGATACAATTACCTGTATGATTTGTGGATTATTTGACAAAGGTAGATTTGCTGATGGCTGGA
Source organism: Galeopsis tetrahit (assembly GCA_963675135.1). Lineage (NCBI taxonomy): Eukaryota > Viridiplantae > Streptophyta > Magnoliopsida > Lamiales > Lamiaceae > Galeopsis > Galeopsis tetrahit. The sequence continues at coordinate 36,845,028 of OY776127.1, forward strand.
AGCTGTTCAAAGATATGGAAGCTCGTCAAGTACGTCCCAATTTACCTACATATAATATGCTATTGAATGGCTTGTGCACGAGAAGAGAGATTGTTAAAGCAATTTCATTTCTACATTACTAGCTCTATGGAAGAAAAAGGCATTGTTCCTAATATTATAATTGTACGTATATAATACTCTCATTAATGGATTATGCAAATTAAGATGGAAAACTTGAAGCTGCAAGAGATATTGTTTTTAATGAACTAGATGTTAAAACGTACGTGTTGTATGCGCTATGATCGGGGTGATTCGGATGTGGACTGTTCTTTAGCACGATACAAACATATATGATTAAACGGGGTTTATTACGTGTTAATGCGGATTATGAGTATAGTTTATGATGATCTTATGAAGATATGAAGAACAAATAAGAACACAAAGGTGTAGCTTCTTGGAGAAGCTAAAAGCTTGATGCTTTGGGGAGTATATTGCTTAGATTGGGTGTTTGTAGGAATTCATCACTTAACCTTACAAATGAGCTCATTTGGGCATTATATAGTGGTTTTTAGGGGCAGCCCGCCCTTTACACGTGGCGCCCTGGTAGTGGACCTTTCTCTCTGCCCGAAAAGGTGATGGGACAGCGCATTTAATGCTAAACCGCCTCTGGTGGTAATCCTCGGCGAGATGCCGATGAGCTGATCTACGGTGGTCGCCGAGGAAGGTGGTCGACCAATTCGCCGAGGAAGGTGGTCGCCACGCTCCATGCTGTCCCCCAAGGCTTCAACACTTGTCTTCTCTTGGCTTACATAAACATGTGCTCGCCAACACACTTTGGCGAGCAGCTAACTAAAACATGTGCTCGCCGACATATTTGGGCGAGCACTTAAATATATTAAATACATTATTTCTATTACATTTTCTTCATCTTGTTGACTAGTCGTCACACGACTTTGTTGACTGGTCCTCGCCACGTAAGCTGGTGACTAGGATTGACTTGTCAAAGATTGACTTCTTTGACTAGGTGTAACATTTGCCCCCTGGCCGCCTTTCTTCGTGTTCGTAGAATAGTAAGGCGAGCAGTGTGATCGTTAATATGGAAAGCGGATTTGTTCTCGACAAACGAATCAATTTTGAGATCTTGATGACGTAAACTGGAGGCGGTCGCCTCGTTTCCTACGCCGAGCACACTTTTCGAAGCACCTTTAATGATGACTGATGTGACTTGTGTCAGGCGCGTGATCGGCGCCCGAAATTTGAATTGCGCGCGTGGGGCGCGTGTCGACCTCAACGGTCGCGCGTGAGCCCACTTTCCCACCTCGATTTCGGAAAATGGCCCAGATTTTTGGGGAAATTGCAATTTTGACCCCGTTTTCTTGCACATTTGCCCCTGAACATACTTGCTTATAAATATGGCCTCAACTCCTCATAAAATCCTTTTCACTTCTGCAAATTTTTGAATTTCTCCTTGAGTTCCTTCCAAGCCTTCTTCTTCAAGCTTTCCGGCGAGATTTGGGTGGTTTCCGATCGACAAAAAGGTAAAGAACTTACATTTCTTTCTTAAAAACTCTTCTTTCCCCCATTTCTTAAGAAAAAATGGACGTTAGTGGTGGTTCCGGTGGTGGTTCGCCGCCGTTGGACGGTAGTGCCGCAAATTCCGGCGAGGTTGATCGATTAGCCTTAGCGGAGAGGACATCCTCTTCGGACTCTAGGATCCACTCCCCTGAACCCATCAATGTTGGAGGCCGACGAAACCGATAGGGAAGATGCCGGCAATAGTGCCAAGGAGGATGGCGACGAGACTGACTCAGATCTGCGCGACCAAGGTTTGGATAGAGGGGTGGGCGAACAGATCGACCCTGCTCGAGTCGAGGAGACTTTGACGAGCAGCCTCCGCGAGGATTATGAGGAAGTTGTTCGCTATGCGGCGAGCATAAAAGATGTTTTGAGTGGACGAGAGGATTTGGATGGCGATGAACTCTCGAGGGAGACATTTTACAAGTATTTCTGCGATTACCTGCCTAGAGAGGTTCCTTGCCCGTACCGAGAAGCTTATGAATCGAGATATGAGGCCAGTAAGTATGCGAGCAGTGTCTCCTCGGCCCAACTAGAAAATTCCCGGAAGAAATATCACCTGTCGGCCGACGTCTGCTTCTTTGTTCCTCGCAAAGATGAGAGGGCCGACCAGCCACCTGAAGGGATGGTCGTCGTCAACATCGGCATGATGGAGGCAGGGCTGAGGTTCCCCCTGCACCCCGGAGTTTCAAATTTCTTACGCTTTCTGGGGGTGGCCCCTTCTCAAATATTGCCGAACGGGTGGTCGAATCTGATCGGGCTCCTCACGTTGTTCGGCCTGGTCACAGCCGAGAACGGTTGTCGGAACACTTAGCTCTGCCCGAAAGAGATCAACTATCTGCTTCAAGCGGCCGAGGCTGGAAAAAAGGTGGGCTACGGGTTTTACTATGTAAAAAGCCGCGACTACATGAAGCTGGTCGAAGGGGTCCCCAACAAAATCCGAGATTAGAAGACCAATTGGTGGTGGGTAGCCGGGGACTGGAAAAGTGCGGTGAGGCCGGATGGATCCTCTACTCGCATTCCCATCGCGACAGACTATTAGAGAATTCGTGGTAAGTCTTTTATTTCTGCTCGTTCTTGTCTATACTGAATAACTCCTCGCTCTTGCAGGTGAAACTGCTCGCACGAAGACCGTCGACCACCGTCTCTCGCCCCTCTTCCAATATCACATTTGCTGCGTGCTTAATCGTCCCTATTTGGAGAGGTCATGCCGCTTCCTGAACAGGGAGTGTATGCGCGAGCGAGCAGGTCTTAGAGTACCTCCTCACCATATCACTCGAGAGTTTCCTCCAGGTATTTGAAATATTTCCAAGTCTTTTTCGTAAAAAAAAAATTTCTCTTCGTAATACTGACTCTTTATTTTTAGTAGTGGTTCCTGAAAAAGTTGTCACCTACCTTCCTCCAACCCTCGATTACGACCGAATCATGTCGAGCAGAATTATCCGAGCAGCGAAAGCGCTCCGCGAGCGCCAGATCGTCGATGGCTCAGGCAAGAGGAAAAGGCCGGAGACCACGGGGGATCCTCCAAAAAAAGCTGCGAAACCAACCCGAGGGGGTTCTTCTCGCCCAACTGCTGCCGAGCAGTGGCTTGGGCAGAGTGTCGAGGAGAGGGTCTCGCCGAGGAGATCTCCGCCGAGGGGTAACTAGCCTCCCCCACAGACCGTATCCCCAACGAGGTCGTCCCCTTCTCGCAGAAGCAAACGGACGCGAGAGGTCGCTGCGAGCTCGTCGGCCGGGCAAAGGGCCCTTGGTGATAAAACTCTTCTCGGCTGGGACGTCGACCGGGTTGCCAAGTAAGTTCTCTGAAAGAAATGCCTTTGAATATTTTCTAAGTACCCTTTCTAATTTTCTCCTCTTTATTAGGCTTTCCGAGCAACCGGTTGTTGAACCTTTCAATGAAGACCTCCTCGACTTTTACCGTTCGCGGGATCCCCAAGACGAGGAGGTGCTCCCCCAGCCCGTGGTCAGGGCCATGAGGAACGTGCCCCGATCGCTATCTACAACTTTTGTCGACGAGGTCGACAACCACAATTCCTTGGAGAATGCGAGGCTGGTCGCCATTGAGACTAGTCGCGCAGCTTTTACTGCCGAGAAACTTTGTATCCAGATCTATGAAAACCGCAAAATCAGCGAGGAGAGGAGCGTGAAGCTCGTCCACCTAGCAAGGGCTAAAGCGGGCATTGAAAGGCAGCTGGCCGTTTCTGAGGAGAAAGTGGGTGACCTTGAGACAAAACTGGCCGATTCTGAGGCCCAGCTTGAGGTAGTTCGGAAGAAGGATCAGGAGGATCTTCAAGTGATCGAAGATCTCCGTGCTCGCCTCACAACTGCCGAGAACGAGCTAAAAATGAAATCCGCCGAGGTAAACATTCTTCAAAATAAATTTACAACTGCTGAGGATAACTTGGCCTCTCTTCGGTAAGAACTGGTCGCCGTGTCGGCAGAGCGAGATGAAAGCAATGACGTCGCTGAGTGCGCAACCATTTTATCAGTGGTGCTCACTGCCCACGAGCTTGTTACACTGCTCGGCGGCTTCATAGACGACCTCATCATGGTTGAAAATCCTAAGGCTGAATCAAGACTACCCCTGCTCCCTTTAATGAAAATGGGACTCCAGTTCCCTCGTCTCTTGGGTGTTCCGGTGTATTTTGATGATCCGCCACAAGACTCCCCGACTCGTCAGGACGAGCAGGATGCTCCTGGCAAGGTGGTGGCCGTGGGCGAGGAGGAGGAGGTTGCCGGCGAGCAGGATGCTCTTGCCGAAGGGGATGCTGCGGAAACTTAGTTCTTTTTACTTTATTTTGTTTTAGGACTGTTCGGCCACTAGGGCCTTTTTGTAATTTCAGCCTTTTAAGGCTTTCTAATGAACGGAACTTTTTTGCTTATGATGTGTTCGTTTTCTTTGAGTGATCGTCTTCGTCACTGCTTTTCAATTTATGTTGATTATTTTTTGCAAGCATCTTTTAATAAATACTTGTCTTTTTATTTTTGTCTTTCATTGGTTTGTGTTCGTCGTTGCTATCTTGCGAGCATCTTTTAAGAAAGAGTGCTCGTCTTTCCTTTGCGAGCATCTTTAAGAGAGAGTACTCGTCTTTCCTTTGCGAGCATCTTTAAGAGAGAGTGCTCGTCTTTTCTTTGCGAGCATCTTTAAGAAAGAGTGCTCGTCTTTTAGAGTTAACCATTCGTCGGTTGAACTCTTATTTCTTAGGTAGTGATCGTCGTCGCCACTACCCTGCGAGCATCTTTAAGGAAGAGTGCTCGTCTTTCCTTTGCGAGCATCTTTAAGAAAGAGTGCTCGTCTTTCAGAGTTAACCATTCGTCGGTTGAACTCTTTTGTTTCATAGCTGGCTACGCAGAGCCTTATCTAGAATTTCTAAAACTTATCTAACACTTGATGAAATTTGATCTTTGACATGTATTGGAAATGACGACTAGATACAAACTATACAAATATAAAGAAATTAAAAACTTACTGATAAAACTTCTTCAGCTTGACCGCATTCCATGGGTACTTGCTCGGCTTGCCCTCGAGATCTTCTAGCTCGTACGATCCGTTCAGGAGTGTGCGCGTTATTCGGTACGGACCCTCCTAAGTCGGGCCAAGTATGCCAATGGACTGCTCCGTCGCCCGTCGAAGTACGAGCTGGCCGATGGTGAATTGGCGAGCACGTACTTTGGTGTTGTAGTAGCGCTCTGACCTTTTTTTGTAGACCACATTCTTCTCGTTCGCTGTTAGTCTTCGCTCTTCTAGGAAGTCCATGTCGGAGAGTTGTGCATCGTTATTCAACTGCTCGTCATAGTTTGCCACTCGGAAGGTGGCGACCTGCCCCTCTGCTGGTATGACAGCTTCGGTTCTGAACGCGGGCGCGAACGGGGTCTCACCTGTAGAATTTCTCGTGGTCGTCCGATATGCCCACAGAACCATGTGCAGCTCGTCCGCCCATTTGCCCTTCAATCCATCTAGCTTAGCTTTCAAGATGTGCTTGATGATTTTGTTGATTGCTTCTACTTGACCATTTGATTGTGGATGATAGGTTGTTGAAAAAAATTTCTTGATGTTCCACTTTGAGCAGAATTCCATCATGTCTTGACTCGTGAATTGACGTCCGTTGTCGGTCACTATTGCTCGTGGTAGGCCGAACCTGCAAATTATATTTTTCCAAATGAAGCTTGTCATCTGGCCTGTTGTGATGGTTTTTAATGCCTTTGCTTCTGTCCATTTGGTGAAGTAATCGACTGCTACGACTACGAAAGTTACTCCCCCTGCAGCCTGTGGGAAAGGTCCGATGATGTCGATCCCCCACTTTGCGAAAGGCCAAGAACTATACACCGAGGTGAGCTCGTCTGGTGGTGAGTGAATGGCGGGAGCGAAGGCTTGACATCTCTTGCACGTCTGCGCGTAGTGGATTGCATCCTTCTTTAGTGTTGGCCAAAAGTAGCCTTGCCTTATGATCTTTAAAGCGAGCGCTTGCCCCCCTGTATGATTTCCACACACTCCGTCGTGGATTTCATGCATGACGATCCTTGCTTCGTCTTCTCCGAGGCATTTCAATAAATGCATTGAAAAACCCCGTTTATACAGCTGGTCGCCAATAATAGTGTACCTTGCGGACCTGAGCTGCAACCTGGTCGCCTTCACCTTGTCGTTCGGGAGCTCGCCGGTCTTGATGTACTTGGTGATCGGTGTCCTCCAGTCCTCGTCGCTGGTCGTTTCAATCTACAAAATTTGACTTCTGCTCACTGATGGGGAAGAAATCTTAGTGATGGTCACTTCTGAAAAAATTGCCTCCCCCTCTGAAGTGGCCAGCCGAGCTAAGGCATCTGCTTGCGTATTCTCCTCCCTAGGGATTTGCTCGATGTGAAACTGATCGAATTGCTCAAGCAATCCTTTTACCAAGTCTTGATACTTCAACATTTGGTCTCCGCGAGCCTCATACTCGCCCGTTATTTGACAAACCACCTAGCCTCGTGCTCGTTCGCCTCCAAAAGGTGGTCGTCGAAACGTCGACTGGACTCCCCAACTTCGATTTTTTGATATTTTCTGGGAAGACCCTCCAGGTAGTTCATTTATTCTTTTTGTTTTTGACACTCGATATACAGGCCAATCATAGTACTTTCCTTAGAGTAACGCTTAGCAAAACGGACGAGACACTCCCTCGCCCGCGTCTGATCGCCCTTGACGGTTATAACTCCCGTCGGGGTTGGAAATTTTACACAATAGTAATAAGTAGAAACGGTCGCCTTGAACTCGTCAAAGAAAGGTCGGCCAAGGAAGACATTGTACGACGACGGCATGTCGATGATCATGAAGTCGAGCTGCCGGGTACAGTGTATTTTGGCTCTTTTGTAGACGCCAGTTCCAAAGATAGTCTGATTTTCCCAATTGGATGGGAGCGAGTGTCTCCAAACCCTACGATAATATCATCGCAAGGTTTGACATATGCAGCATATCCACCGAGGGCATCAAGAGTATGTTTAAAAAGGATGTTGGTGTATGCCCCGGTGTCGACCATCATGCGATGGACGTATGTTCCCATAATTTTTCCAGTGATGACCAGCGCATCGTTGTTTGGCTGCACCACGCCGTTCAGATCGTCGTTTGTGAAAACGAGTTGGTGGGATGGAGGTTGCTCGGCAGCAGGAGCGACGCACACTTGATGCACGTTGTTGAGTGCTCGCATATCGCTCTGTTGTCGGCGAACAGACAGAGCTTTCCCGGACTGAGTTCCCCCCAAGGGGCCTTCCAAGACCATACAACCTCCGCCCACATTATCGATGTCGCCTGTTGGATTGCTCGGCATGGAGGGGCCAGTTTCTGGCGATTAAGCTGTTGGCGAAGGTCGTCGCTGTCGTCGCGACGTTTCTTGCCCCTGTTGTCGCCATTTCCACCTCCGGACTTGATGAACTAGGCGAGCTTGCCCTCATTGTACAGTTTAAAGAGATTTCTCACCAAGTCTCGGCACACATTGGTGTGGTGGCCGACTGAGTTGTGGTAGTTGCAGAATTTACTACCATCAAGATTAGCATCACTTGTATGCCTTGGCTTAGCTTGGGGGAGCAAATTCTTTCCCCTGATGGCATCGTAGATACCCCTGAGGTCAACAGAGAGGGCCTCCCTGAATTGAAGAATCTCAGGAGACTCCTCGAAAGGCCTGAAGTTTGATGGGCGAGCACTGCGCCCTGAGTGGTCGCCTTTTTAGGCTGGGATGACTCCCCAGTGTTAGAGCTTTTCTTGGGCCACACCCTTTTGGCCGCGTCAGGCTGCTCGTTAGCCTTGGCGGCATCCATTATTTCCTCCATCTGGATAAAATTTCCCGCCCGACTGCGGAAATCCGCATAGAAAACGGGGAAAGAGGTGTGCATAAATTCCCAAAGCTTGGAACCTATTCTCAGACCAGAGATAGCCGAGATCAACTTCGTCTCGTCGTTGACTGCCTCTCCATCGATTACCAACCTATCGAAGCGCTCCATAAAGTCCTTGCCCGACTCGGTTGGTGTCTAGCGAACGTTTGCCAAACGTTGCTTTGAGGCTGAGCGAGCAGCAATAGACCCAAAGTGAGTCAAGAATTGTTGCCCCAACTCTAAAAATGAGGTGATAGATCTGGCACCCAAGGTGGTGTACCAACGATGAGCTCGATCTCCTAAGGTCAAGGAGAAGTTTCTGCATTGGGTGGCGTCCGTTGCCCCGATTGAGGCCATATAGCTTGCATACTTTGATAGATGCACCCTGGGGTCGGACGCCCCGTCGTACGCTGCCATAGAAGGCATTTGAATCTTCCTCTGAATGGGAGCGGTGAGAATCATAACACTTAGAGGTGGAGTGGGCAGAGTGACTGGTGGAGCAGTTCCTTGCTTTGTTGCGACCACCTCTGCTCGCAGGGTTTCCATCTCTAACTTCATAACTCTTTGTGTTTCGAGGAACTGGGCGAACTGCCCCTCCTCGGCGGTTTGTGGTTGGGGGACGATGACCTCGTCGCGTCGGCTCCCGCGAGATGCAGCCGGGTGATCACCACGATGTGATCGCCTGGGAGAACGCCTCTCTGAATGATGGTTGTGATAACTCCTTGACGGAGCTCGCACGCCTGGCCCTACTCGATCTAGGGCGGAGACCCTGTCTCCTTTTCTTCCACCACGATCTCTGTGGTCATCTTTAGCTGGTCGTCGCCCGATATCAAAGTGCACCGGGCGAGGAGCGTTTAGTCGGTCCTTGTCGCCCACTCGGTTAAACACGGAGTTCTGAGCGTACGAATCTCCCGTATGGCTGTTATGGGAGCGAACAGGAGCTTTATTTCTATCCCCGTCCTGGGGACGAACAGAGTACGAATGATAGGAGCGATTGTCCTCATCATTGTCATTTACCCTCGCCTTGGCTTTGCGAGCTCTGTCGAAGGCCAGATCTTTGGCCTTCTCAACTTCTTCCACCTCGATTAACCTCCTCTTCTCCAGGAGGAAATCGGAGAATTCTTTCAGGTGCTGGGGATCTTTCATGATGTCCCCCATGTTCAAGTTTCCAAAAGGATTTAGCGACGGAGCCGCCGGCGGCGGAGGGTGCTCGTTCCCTCCGAGTAGTGGGATTCCGTCTTGATTCGTATGCTGAGACATCGTTTAAAGAGTGTATTTCTTAAAAGATTACAAAGGTATGACTATTCTAAGCCTTCGACGCTTAAAACGAAAGATTAAAAGTTCTTACCCAGAAGAACGAGCTATTACAACTACTAAACTAGTAAAGTAATAACAGAAGCTTGAAAACACAATTACAAGGAGATCAAACTCCAAAATATGTCTTGAAAACCGAAAATGTTCAAGAACACGAAGAACACTAAAAAGCGTAAATGATGCTTTAAACGGTAGATCTACCGATTAAAACCTGAAAAACAAGAGTTTGCTAGCCGATCGTTCGATGATCGGTTGAAACTTTGATGATGAACACGAAAAAGGCCCCTCCTTCTAGCGCCACATGTTGTATGCGCTTTGATCGGGGTGATTCGGATGTGGACTGTTCTTTAGCACGATACAAACATATATGATTAAACGGGGTTTATTACGTGTTAATACGGATTATGAGTATAGTTTGTGATGATCTTATGAAGATATGAAGAACAAATAAGAACACAAAGGTGTAACTTCTTGGAGAAGCTAAAAGCTTGATGCTTTGGGGAGTATATTGCTTAGATTGGGTGTTTGTAGGAATTCATCACTTAACCTTACAAATGAGCCCATTTGGGAATTATATAGTGGTTTTTAGGGGCAGCCCGCCCTTTACACGTGGCGCCCTGGTAGTGGACCTTTCTCTCTGCCCGAAAAGGTGATGGGACGGCGCATTTAATGCTAAACCGCCTCTGGTGGTAGTCCTCGGCGAGATGCCGATGAGCTGATCTACGGTGGTCGCCCAATTCGCCGAGGAAGGTGGTCGCCACGCTCCATGCTGTCCCCCAAGGCTTCAACACTTGTCTTCTCTTGGCTTACATAAACATGTGCTCGCCAACACACTTTGGCGAGCAGCTAACTAAAACATGTGCTCGCCGACATATGTGGGCGAGCACTTAAATATATTAAATACATTATTTCTATTACATTTTCTTCATCTTGTTGACTAGTCGTCACACGACTTTGTTGACTGGTCCTCGCCACGTAAGCTGGTGACTAGGATTGACTTGTCAAAGATTGACTTCTTTGACTAGGTGTAACAGTACGTATACTGTGATTGTTGGTTCACTTTTTCGAGAAGGATCGATCAATGGAGGAGGCTAGGCAAGGTGGCCCGCATGATAGTTGCTTATACAATAATGTTATTGTCCAGAGTTTGTTTAGGAGGTTTCCGGCGGCATTCATGGAGCAAATGTACGTGTACGTGAAAGAGGGTTCTCGGCGGATGCCACCACCACGTCCTTGTTAATTAAATGCTACTATACTTTTTGAAATGATTAAGAAAAAATATTGTGATTAAATAAAAAATACTGAACAATTAGGTATGCATGTGAAGGGTTTGTTTAATTTGCTGTTGGGATCCAATTAATTTTCTGAATTTAATTAGTGTAATTGTGTTTTAGGGTTGATCCGTTGATGATCAAATTAGTGTTAATTAATTAAGTTACCCTATTATGGGTTCCATATTAAATCTCTGTTTAATTACTACTCCTATAATTTTAGTATCTGAACATGTTAACAACACTTTATATTATTTTTTCGTAAAAAAATATATATTATTTTGATGTGGTAAGGTCAATTATCAGAAGAACATATTCAATAACCTAATAAATTTGTATTTAGTTTATTTTGTAAGATTAAATTTTTTTTATGAATAAAATATAATTTAAGTGAAATAGTGGTCAAAACTATTTAATAATTAATCATGAAAAAATTGTAAAATTATGATTCAGTATAGTTTATGTATAGTATGTGCGACACTATAACCTTTCCAACAATATAGTATTTATTATTAACTTAAAATATGTATACTTTTTAAAATTATTTCATGGAAGATATTAAAAAAGGGTGTTGGATGTTTATTCACATTATTTGTTCGATTTCAAACATGTAGTCTAAAATTGAACTCCTTAGACAAAATTTTTACTTACTTATTTAGGTTGTATTTGGATTGAGGTATTTAGGTATGAATTTTAAATACTCTACACTACAATTGAATGGGTTCTACTGCAGTTTAGTACACACCCTCTACATAGTTATTCCCTAATACAAAAAGCAACATAAATTGTCAATTATGCCCCTGAACGATAATTACTATACAAAAGTAAAAAAAGCAACGCCTGCAAAAAAAAAAAAAAAAAAAAACTTTTCATCCTGTCAACTTTATTTTATTAAATTGTACGGATTTTTAATTAGTTTTTTAGTTAAAACTATTCAAAAAAATTATTCACTGTACGAATTTTTTTATTCAATTTTTTGTTTTTATTATTATTTTTAATTAAAACTTTTTTATTAAAAAAATTTAAAATACATTTTTTAATTCAAAAAATTTAATAATATTGCGTAATTCTACATTGCACATTGACACATATATTGCACATTTATACATTGCACATTAACACATATATTGCACATTGACACATATATTGCACATCTACACATATATTGCACATTGACACATATATTGCACAATTTGACGATTCATTTTTAAATTCAAAATGAACGACTTCAACCAACCATTACAAACAATTATTCAATTATCCATAATCAATTCTACCAAACCTTTAAAATACAGACATTTACATTAAAAAATCACAACAATTATCCAAAATTAATTCTACCAAAAAAAATATACATAATTTTTTTTAATATAACAAGTAAAGGTGTCTTAAAATAAACAATGTAATAATACAAATAAATTAAATGGTCGTGAGTGACCATTATTTCCCACAATAACATACTAAAACATAAAACAAAACCCAAAAAAAAAAAAAAAAAAAAAACACAACTTTAGCACTCTGATCCGCCTCCATCTCTGTCGGGAGCATCCGCTGGAGAGTCCGACGGAGCAGCCGGAGTCGCCTTCTTCTTCTTCTTATTCACCAAAGAAAGTATTAAATTATAAATAAGTGAAGAGAGAGACAAACCTTTGAATTTTCAGATATTAGATCTCGGATCTCGAAGCTGTGCTGCGGCGGCCATGGCGAAGTTTAGCCGCGTCGATCTGTACGGCGGCGGTGGAAGCTTTCCGGCGTCCATGGTGGCTCGCGGCCGACGGGGTTGCAGGTCAAGACCAATTGATCGGCGCACCGGAGTTGAGGGGGTTGTAGATCGGCACTGTCGGACGAAGAAACCCACCCCAAGGCCACCACCATCTAAGAAACCCACCGTGGCCGATTTTCCGTTTCTCACCCTCGAAGAAACCCACCACCGTTGAAGAAACCCACCGGTTGAGTATAGATCGGTTCCGATTTTGCCGATCTGTTACAGATCGCAACCGACACAGATCTGGTGACGGAGATGGAATCGTAGCCACCATCGCCGAAGACGAAGACGGGCGGAGCCACCGCCCTCGCCGGAGAGTATGACACTTTTTTCTTCATACGACGTCGCCGCCTTCTACAAACCGTCGCGGACTCGCGGCGACCTTCTTACAAATCCGGCGGCCTCTCTGTCTTCAAACCCCGACGGCGGTAGTGAAACGCAGAGGAGGGGTTCGAATGGGCAACGCTGTTAGAAGACGAAGCAGGGAGGAGAGAAAGATAAATTCCCACTTTAGAGAGAGAGAAAGAGTTTGAATAATGACGGAGGAGAGAGAATAAAGTGATGAGAAGGAGAAGGAGAAGGAGAAGGAGAAGAAGAAGTGAGAGAGTGATAAGACATTTTGAATTTGAAGTGTTTTTTGGTAAATGAGATACAAGGGCAAATAAGACATTTTAGCACTCAAATTGTGGTGGACAGTATTAAAAAAAAAAGTGGCAGTATTAGAGTTGGAAAGTTTTTCAAATTTTGTACCTTTGAGTAGATAATCACTAATTTAAATTCACTTCACTTGTTTGGATTAAAAAGTAAATGAATGAATTTGACTTTTTTTTTTTTAAAGTAAATGAATGAATTTTAAATTCTCACTAAAACCAATCATGTCATTTGAAATTAATCTCTTTTTAAATATTTTCATTTGAAATGCCTATTTTCATAGAAATTTTAATTTTAAATTCATTATATTTTAAAGCCATCTTACTTTTTTAATTTAATCTTGAGTATAATTAAAATTGTTTAATTCCTACATAAATTTATATTATTTAAAAAGTTATGTTTTATGTAATCATTAAAATATTTATTGGGTTTGACTGTCATTGTTATAAGATTTATCTTAATTTAATTAGATTGCTTTTATCATTGTAATTAAAACATGAAAATCAAGATATGTTCATTTAGATGCTAAAAAAAATCATGTCCATTCAGTTATTTATTTATTATTTGATGGAGTATTTTATTTAACAGCAATTAAATTACATTTATTTGGTTATGCTTTGACAATATATTGAATTAAATGGTCTTTTACACAATACTATTACTTTATACTTCATTTAAAAAAAATATAAATTGAATTAGTCATGAACGTAGTGAATTTCAATTTATAAAGAGACATTCAAAATTGAATGCGGAAACAACACAGGTCATAAAGTATTGATCCCACAAATGTTGTTAGCTCCATCCGATCCGAGATTGTCATTCAAATTTTAAAGGAGACAATTTCTCTTTTATTGTATCGTATGATATGACAATTGTTGAGATATGAATCCTAATACAAGTCCTAAATGATTAAAAAGATAAGATAAGTTTTGATAAGCCAAAAAGAGGACTTGAATAATTTCTAAGTGTTGACTGATCTAGTCTAGTTATGTAAGTCGTCTTGAACAGATCAGTAGAATGCATAAGTAGAGTGCATACGTACAGTTCAAAAGATAAGTATGATTTGAAAGACAAGTACGGATTATAAGTACTTTGTATATGTTATAATTGTTAGGTCATTATACTAAGCTTATTGAATGATGTATAGAAGCTCTTAGTTTGATATTAGTTTTGATTTGTAAATGTTTATTAATTTTATAGATCTTAAGGTGACTAAGCTGATTTTATAAAGCTTAAAGTAATGTAATAGTCATGTTAGGATTAGTTCTTGTTAGAAGTCTACTACAGAAGAAGAAGACTGGATGCGCAAGACAAGACAAGACAAGTGCTGAAGAAAGCTGAAATATTCTAAGTGTCGAAACCAGACAAGACAGGTTCGCGACATATAGTTAAGTGAAGGATTTGTTAAGTAAGAAACGCGTATTGAAGATAAGGATTGAAGAGTTAGTTATGGAATAACTAATTAACTGAAGAAGCGCGTGGATGGATAAGAAGAAGAAGTTAGAAGTCAGTTATCAAGAAAAGTTGGTTACACAACAGAATGTTCTTGAAGTTGGATGTTTATATATACCCCATGGTATTCAACAATTGAAGACTACTGACACAATGATATTCTACACAATATTGAAGCGAATTACGAAGTATTCAAAGAGAAACAAAATCACAGAGTATTAGTTCAGAAAGTTCAAAGCCAGAAGACAAGTGAAGATTTCGAAGAAGGCTACTACTGAGCTAAAGATAAGTTTTATTTTTGTTTTGTTTCAAGTCGCTAGTTACTTGTATTTAGCTAGTTAGATCGAAGATATATCTGGTGATATAATCAAGAAGATCAAAGTCTTATATCTTGGGACTTAAAATCACAAGAACACTCGATTGGAAGAGTTAATAAATTTCACGACTGGAGTTGTGAGAGTGGATGTAGACAAGTTGTCGAACCACTATAAATCGTTGTGTGTTGTTTACGTTTCTGTTCTATTTGTGTTTACTTGTTTAATTGATTGAATTGCTCATAAGAACAAGACAAGTAGAGTGTTCATACAGAAGTTCGTATTTCGAATATTAGTTGAGTATAAACTGTTGGGCTCATTGTTAAAACTGATAATTCCGCATAGTGTACTTTGATATATTGAAAGATTTTGAAAAGTCTATTCACCCCCTCTAGACATTTTCCTAGCTTACTCAATATTATAAACTCAACTAGGGACCAACAACAATAAACAAAAGTCAGGGACAATCTCTTTCACATGTCGACCTACTGTTGAAGAAACCCGTCTTTAATCACAGTAATTATATGTTACAATTTCACGAGTGATCAATCGAAAAGGGTTTAAAATTTTAATTTGTGACCAAAATGGTGAGGTAGTGTTTGCAAACTCAACTGGTGGGGGCATAATAATTAGAGTTTGCAAACACTCCCCGAGAATAATAGGTCTACAAAATGTGTTGTATACAAAAAAGTAAGTAGAGTTTTTTAAAAGCTGTCCCCTCGGTTGTGTTTGCAAACTATAGTGATTGATTTAAAGTGATTAAAATTGATTTTTGCAACAAAATTGAAAGTTGAAAATTAAGTATTTTAAATCAATTGTGTATATGTTGTGGTGTATACAAAACAAATCACTTTTTTTTATAAATTTAAAAAAAAACACCCTTATTACATTTGGATAGGTAATGTGCAAAGATGAAATATTATTTAAATTGTGGGGGCAAAATTGTAAAATTGATTATTATAATGATGAGAAGCACATGGAAGCTATTAGAAGTATGTTACAGGGGTGTTTCACCAAAATCACTTTTAACAAATTAACTTAATCACTTGGTTGTATTTGCAAACACTCTAAAAGTGATTCTATTTGAAAAAAAAAAAGTGTTTTTAAGCACCTTCTAGTGTTTGCAAACACCCACTTAGTGGGTGTTTGCAAACAAAACTATGTGTTTAAAAGCACTTCTTTCTCGCGCTCATCCGAAGTTCAAAATGAGCTTTTTTTTTTTTTAAAGTTGTATTTCATTTGTTTACGTATGTTGTATTAAATTTATCATTTTTGTTTTCTTAGTTAATTCCCTATTGTATCTTGTAATTTAAATTTGTAGAGTAATACTTAGGTGCAATTGGTTTCACCTAAGCTCTATTAAATTGTGTCAAATGTTGGGTTAAATATTAAATTGAGTAAATTGAATATTAAAATCCAAGTGTATATATCTATACAATTAATTGCATGAGAGAATTTGTCAAATTAGTACTCCGTAGTATGTATATTTTTATCCTATTGTATTTTATAATTTAAATTATTAATATTGTCTTACAATTAATTATATACTTCCAATTTTTAAATATTCTATTATGATTAATCATAAAATTCAAAATTATTTCATTATTTTATTTAAATAATAATTATAGAATAATGAATTCTAAATAAATGAATAAAAATATATATATAAACACAAATTTGCCACCAAAAAGTAAATGGTAGCAAACTGCCACCAACATTTGGTATGCATTGGGCCATCTTTTTCATTTAGTTTGCTGATTTGAGGTGGGGTTGGAGATGCCCTAACAAGGAACAACTTCTAAGTTCTAAGTGCTTCTAATCATTACACTCACTAATTTTACAATTTTGCCCTCACAATTTAAATAATATTTTATTTTTATTCATTATTTATTCAAATGTAATAAGGGTGTTTTTTGTGAAATTATAAAAAAATGATTTGTATGACATACACCACAACATTTAAAAAATTTATTATAAGTGCTTGTTTTTAAAATACTATCTACTTTCAATTTTACTACAAAAATCAACTTTAATCACTTTGAATCAACTACAGTTGTTTACAAACACACTCTTAGCCTTTAGCTTTTGAGAAGTGCTTCTAAGTTGTAAGTAGAGTTTGCAAACACTCCTCGAGAATAATAAGTCTACAAAATATGTTGTATACAAAAAAGTATTTCAAAATCAGTAATTTCATGCGTGTTATTTTTATTTAGTTTTGTATACATGCATTTTTCATTTAGATTATACTAAGACAATTATTTCCTAATTAAATTCTTTTTTCGAATCTCAATTTTACTCATATTGAATAGTAGCATAATATTAATTGTTCATTAATAAAATTCTTAAACTCTTAAACCGTGAAATACTAGTTTTGTTAATGATAAACTTGTGTGTGAGACCGTAACCACTTTTCAATATAAATTTATCAATTTTTTAATGTAAAGTGTATGATTCTTTTGAATTTTTATTTTAAAATGATACACTTTAAATACATATATTTTTTAAAAAGTGATACTCACTTCGTCCCAAAAAAATAATCATGTTTTCTTTTTTCGAATGTTTTAAATTATAGCCACATTTTTTCTTTTACTTAAATATTAAATGTTTTATTGACAATTTTATCCCTAATTGAACTTACCTCATTAACATTGAATTAAGAGTAATTAAAAATCAACTACTTTTGAATTTGCACCATATTTATTAAGGGTAAAATATGCATATTAGTTAAACTTAACCGTATTTATTACTCCCTCCATCCATGAAAAGTAGTCCCAAGAGCCTTGTATTCTTTGTCCACCAAATGTAGTCCCATACACTTTATGAAAACTATCACCCTTCAACCATCAACTTTATTCACAATGGACCCCACAATACCCTATAATACTCTTACTTTATCTACCTTTTTTTTTAAACTTGTGTCCACCCTCTCCATGGGACTACTTTTGGTGGATGGAGGGAGTAATTTTTTTTATTTTATGTGTAAAGTTAAATGTAGTTATATTTATGAAACTAAGGAATTACCATTTTTTTTAGAAGGGATAAAGTAAACATAAGACATTTCTTTGTCAATTGAAGCCGAATATTCGACCATCCATTTTGGATAGAAGATACAAACAAATATGCCGAAATAAAAATTATTTATTAAAATAGTCTTTCTTCTAGTTTATCTATTTGCAGCAATTCAAACTATTCTATTCAAATATTTACACTATTTAGTATTGTAATTGAATAGTAATTACATAGTGTGGATTATATAATTAACTCAAATATACACGTACACTATTTTGGTTAGTTCCTGTATGCATTCTCATTCCAAGAGCAATAGCAGCATCTCAAACTCTTCCAAAGGATTGAACACAAGGACCTTGTACCAACTGCTTAATAAATCGTACGTTAACATGCCCGATGGAGCTACACTTCTGCAGGTCCTATTTTTTCGAATCGAATACACAATCACATATATAATCTGTTAGCTTATTCTAATTTGCTAGCTAGACATCTAGTACATATATCTCCTAAAGCCTATATATATGTTGTGTTGTTCCTCCTGTCCAAGTGTGTGGTCTACTCAAAGTAGTTACTTATTCGTAGATGATCGATCTTCTCAAGAATTCCATCGCCAAACTCGAGAAGGCCGAGTTACTATCTCTTAGCAATTCAGCCGGTGAGTCGTACTCCACAACTCTACCTGTGCACCACACAACACATGCATCAAACACTAAACAGATATTACATGATATTACCATATACTAATAATTAAGGAAACTAATTAATTTACCTTGAGCGAGGAGCAGAACTAGGTCATTGTCGACCACTGTAGGTATGCGATGGGCTACCGTTATTACAGTGCACCCGTTAGTTTCGTCTCTTATTGTTCTTTGGATCAAGTTATCTGTTGCTGTATCTACAGAAGCTGTAGCCTCGTCTAGGACTAGTATTCTTCTTCTCTGTAACAACACTCTAGCTAAGCATACAAGTTGCCTTTGTCCCACACTCCAATTCTCTCCATCTTCAGCAACTGCATCAGTTTTACCAATGTCTCAACATTAAAAGCTAAGATAGTAATAAATACTAAGCTGATTATCTAGGTGGCGTTTGCAAACTCTACAAGGTAAGGCAGGATACTCTTGAAAAAAAGTGATTCTAGAAGTTGTTAGTATAGTTTGCAGGCACACCCTTAAACAATTTTTCAAAATCATTATCTTTTGCAAACACATTTGTCCAAACGAGAGTACACACCTGGTGCGTCAAGGAGCCTCTCGTCTTGCTTCACATTTTCAGTGATGTGACATTTGTGTAAAACCTGGCACATTGCAAGGAAAATATAAGTCATGCATGCACGCGTTACTTTTGTGCATTGTCTCGACAATTATTATATATATTATATACACATATATTTATATCGCTCACCTCCCATATCTCCAGATCTGAGTGCTCTTGTAGAGGATCAACATTTGTCCTCAAGGTTCCTTGAAACAAAATCGGATCTTGAGGAATTATACTTAACCTCGACCTCAAATCTTGTAAGCCTATCTTCGAAATGTCGACTCCATCAATCACAATACGTCCCTCAGAAGGCTCCACCACTCTGAAGAGAGCTTGGATTAGAGTAGATTTCCCACTTCCAGTTCTTCCAACAACCCCAATTTTCTTTTTACCAGGAAAGGTGCAAGTTATTCCTCTGAGAACATTAGGGAGAAGAGGGTTGTACTGTACATGAAGATTTTCAACTTCAATTCTTCCATCATGGGGCCAATCTTTATCGGGCCTGTGATCTTCGACAACCAAAGGAGCTTCACTCTGTATACGAGTGAACTGAAGAATCCTCTCAACAGATATCATTTTGTTTTCTACGTTGCATAGGTTCCATATCACCCATGCTTGGAGTACGTTTAGGTTCAAACCATACGTAGCTGCTAGTCCTGCCAAGCCTGCAATCAAGTCAATAAACCATGGTTAATCAAGCCAATAAACCATGGTTAATAATATGAGTGATGGGGAAATGCTTACTGGGGTCAATGGCAGATCTTGGAAGGCTAACGAGGATGAGGAGGAGGAAGAAGAAGACGAGGTTGAAGAGGAAGTTGATACGAACACAGAGCCACTCCATTGTGCCATAGTTGTAAAAAGATACACGAGAGTAGTCATCTATGAGACGCACACTTTTCTTCCAAAACCGGTCTTCCTGATTGAAGCTCCGTATTACTGTGGCTCCAGCTATGGATTCTGAAAAGTGATGGAGAATTGGAGCTTGCTGAGTTGGAACCATTCTTGCTAATTCTCTTGCAGTCCTGATGTAGTATGCCTGCACTCAGAAAGCCTTCATTAATTACTATGCTTCCTGAGTTAAAAAGTTCTTTGGTTCCATGATTTATTTACTGTCCAATTTTGGTCCCAAAATCATTGAAATTTTGAAAACGAAGTTAACTTTTTTGATTTCTCCAAAATCGTCGAAAATTTTAAAGCGAATGTCATGTGAGGATTTATTCTAGTTCCAAAATTGGATATTAGGCAAGTTAAAGGGGACAAAATTAACATTCATGTGACATAAAACGACAACGATTTATATTTTACAGCAATTTTGGACCAAAATTAGACAACTTTCTTAATATTGAGACTAAATCGAAAATGTTTTGTGGGATCAAAATTGAACCGTAGACAAGTTATTGGACCAAAAAACATTTAAACTCAAACAAATTTATTTTAAACATAAAGAAGTGGATGGGATTTAGCAAAGAAAAGATTGATGCTTGAAATGTACCTGATACCATATGGAGATGATGAAAACAATGAGGAAGAGGAAGAAGACCTGCCAGACAACCTGGGACATGAGCACGATGATGCTTAATAGCTGAATCAGCGCAAACACCAGCCCGGCTAACCTGTATGGAATATCCGTATCTACTACGCTCTGATCTGTAGAAGCCTGGTGATCCACAACAGAATTTTAGAACAAAAAAAAGAGGGAAAAAAAATCTGGAAACATGAAAAATGACTTGGAATCTACTAACCCGATTAAGAATTCTGCTTGAAGGAGTGGAGTCGAAGAAGGACAAAGGTGCACGAAAGACAGATGACATCATTCCAAGGAAGAGACGCTGAGAAGTGGCAATAGCAATTGTTGAGAGCAGAATTGCTCTTCCTAAGATAAAGAAGGAGCTTCCTCCAGAAAGCAAAGCAAATATCCCGATCAATTGCTCTTTCGTAACACTCTCTTCTCTTTCTGATCCCCAAGCTATCCAATAATTGCTTGCCATCTGTAACAACTGGAAGAAGACCTGACACAGTAGGATGATAGGAACAAGAGCTCCTTTGTATGCAGACGTGACAAAGGTTGCATAAACGTCCCATTTTACCCTCCCACTTTCTGTTTCTTCATGTAGGAATTTCCCCGGACACCTATTGCTTCTGCTAATGTCTACGAAGTTTACTTCGGTTAACTCTACGTGTTTAGTCCGTGGACGACTCTGGGGTATGCACGTAGTAGATGTTGGAGGGCTCACTTGATTTAAAGATAGACCGTGGGCTTCCATTTGTTTCATGAGCTCTCCATCAGGATTCAAAATTAAATCTTGATACTTTCCTGATTCAATAATTTTGCCATCTTTCATAACCTGCACAAAATTTGCATCGTTGTAAGAAAATGACCAGAAAATTCACCTCTTTGATTGCTTGAATCAATATATTTAACTTACCAATACAAGATCCGAAGCATCCAAGAATTCCAGCTGATGAGTAACATAGACAACAGTCTTCTCATGCAAGAGTTGCATCAAACATTTCTGCACAATGTCGATCAAAATTAATTATTCACGTGAAAGCAAGTTTTCATTCAACAGAATGATAATATTAATTAAACTCTTTCTTACCTTGAACATATGAGCTCCAGTATGTGCATCAACGGCGCTGAAAGGATCGTCAAGCAAATATATATCAGAGTTGCTATAAATCGCCCTTGCCATTTGAATTCTTTGTTTCTGCCCTCCACTCAAGTTCAACCCTCTTTCCCCCACAACACATAAATCTCCATCAGCCCACATACTGATATCTTGATTCAGTGCACATGCTTCCACCACATCTTCGTAGAAAGCTTGATCCATTTCCTTACCAAACAAGACATTATCTCTAACAGTTCCTGTCTGAATCCAAGCACTCTGAAGCACGAAAGCCTTTGACCCATGGGTCGTGATACTTGACCCGGATATTCTAGTTAGCTCACCGAGTATACTGCATAGCAAACTCGTTTTACCTGAGCCAACTGAGCCGCAAATGGCCACCTTGCTCCCTCTCATAATTCTGAGTTTCTCAGTTATCTTAATGGTAGGTTTCTTCGTATCTCTATTCTTCCATGCATATTCTCCAGCTTCAATCTCAATGGCCACACACGGCGAGCTCGGAGTACGATTTTGCACCAATCTTTTATGATCTTCTTCCATGAGAAAACTCTGAATTCGATCAATCGAGACTTTAGTTTGAGCAATCATGGAGAAGAGCTCAGGCAGATTGTAGATTGGTTCTTGAAGAATACGGAAAGTGGCTAAAGCTGAGAGAACTGTGGCTGATGTCAATGGCGTCCCCAGAACGACGCACACACCAAAAGTAACAACTGAAACTAGCGTGGGAGAAGCCCAGAAAAGAAAAGCAGCAGCAGACCTCGTGTATAGGTACTTTTTAAGCCAACTTCTTTCAGTCTCCCTAAGCTTAAGCAGTTTCTTCAAAAAAGCTGATTCCCATGAATGCAGCCTAAGGACTCTCATGCTTTTCAACGTCTCAGATGTAGCTTTAATACGTGAGTCCTTCTCTTCCATTATCTTCGTATGGAGCCTTTCTTGAAGATTAGCAAGTGGGGTGTTGCTTATCATCACAAAAACTGTGGTGAAAAGAGCCGCAAGAGATGGAAAAGCTCCTAAATTCCTGTACAATATCAGCAGAGCAAAAATAACCTGAATAGGAAGCAGCCAAATACCATGAAAGTACCAACAGAAGTCTTCAATCCTCTCAACATCAACACTGATGTAGTTAATGATTATACCGCTTCTTGTGCCACCATTTTTAATGGCCAAAGATCTTTTGTATATCAATGCCATTAAAGCTGCTCTGACTCTGATGCCTATACGACGAGCACCAAAGTACCACTGCCTCTGAGAGAGTGACTCCATGTTCTTCGCGGTGAAGAAGATCAATGCGAGGATTAGACCATAATGCCATGAGTTTTCAGTTTTTGTTGACAAAAAGTTCACGAAGGTTGTAATTAGCAGTGGACCGATGTAAGAAGCAATTGTATTGATCCCTGAAAGCATCATTCACAAAATCAAGAAATTGAAATTGAATTATAGAATATCTTCATCTTACATCAGATTAGACAGAAGTTTTACAACTGAAATGAACTTAGTAACAACTCATGAATTTAATTTATCTTTTGTTGTTGCTCAAAAGACTTTTATGCGTTGAAGCTTTAATTTACTTTAAACTATTTCAATTAAAGTGTCTGCACTTTTCAATTCATTTATTAAAAAAATGTTTCATCAAGAGTGACAACTCAAGTTCCAATTATTGATGCGAAATATTCAACTGCACATTCTTCATGTATCAAAGTCATGCATCAATGATATAACCACTAATTCATTCATATAAACAACAACTAGTTTGAATAGAAAACACATAAATACCTGCAAAAACTGCATTTTTGGTCAAGGGCGTTCGTATTGCATTGAATATGGCCTTCGGGAGGGAGGGAGCCTGAGTTTTCTGCTCTCTGAGAAACTGTTCAAGCAACAAAGAAGCTTCATCCGCAGTTTCTGTTGGAGGAATTGGTGGGACATCTTCGAATTGGAGTTTACCATGATGCCCCTTTGCAAAGAGAGGATTCAGCCACCTAAATGTGATTTGGCTCCAAACTCCAGAGCTGGAAAATGGAACATTCGCACCCCCTAAACTGTCGTCTAACCGATTTGCAAGCAACGGTTTTGTAAACTCACTCATTTGCTTGCAGTTATTCGTTCGTAAAGAGTTGATAAACAGCAGCAAAGACAACGGAAGAGCTGCAAAATCTACTAGGTTAGATTTCGGAAGAAACTTGTGCAAAGCTACAAAGAATTCGACACGATTGAAGAGACAAAACACCACTCGAACCAAATCACAAGTGCTGGAAAACCCCCACCATACAATGAGAAGAGGCGGCCATCTTTTCTGCTCTTGACTCACTGAATAAACTGCCACCATGCATGCAAAAAACCAAGTCATTGCTGAGAAAATAGCCTCAATCGAAACGATATTCTTCGATATCCATAACTCAACAAGAAAGAATCCAAAATATGAAAAACTGATTACAAAATTCAATGAAACAGTAATCTTAGGGGAAAGGGGTGACATCTCTGTCTCTCTCTCATCAACATTCTCTCTCCTCTTCTTGTTCTTGAAAGCACCCCACAAAATCCATACCACAAACAGCAAGCAAAACCCCACATCCACAAACTTCAAATTAACACCCATTAACAAATCCAAACTCATAACTGAATCAGAAACCAGCAATTGCACACATGAATAAGCATTAACCAATATTCCTGAACCAGAAACAGGCCCAACACTAAAAAACACAAGAATACAATAAAAAAGAAAAAACTAGAACAAAACAATTCGACTAAAAAGGGTAAAGTAATCATAAAAGACAAAGGATTACATACAATAATGCTGGAGAAATTATCCAGAATTGGATCAGCAGCAGCAGAAAGCACGTGGGCAGTTAAAGGTTGGTGAAACAGGGGAAAGGAATCTAAGCTTTAGCCATGGTGGACTCACTAATGGTCTACTGCAATGTGCAGCTATCTTATTTATTCATATACATATATATATATAGAAAATTCTACTAGTAGATATCATATCACTATCCCAATTTCTGATTTATTCAAAAAAATTAAAAAAAAAAAAAGAAAAAGAAAAAAGCAATGGGACCAGAATCTGCCGTTTGAAATTTTAGTGGCTATTCTAAAGGCTACTGTCAATTTTCTTCTGCAGAAAAAGAAAATGTCATCATGCATGTCTTCATTCTACAACATTTTCTGTATATATATATACACCCAAAAAAAAACTGGCTCCTTATCACATTCTGTAGATATACATTGACAGAAAAAGCGGATAAATTAAGAGAAGTATAAAATAGAGTAATTTAATCTTACGTATGAACAGGCCCCCTTCCCATTTGAAGCATGTGAAGGCTCAAGCCTGCATTATTATTAGTATATATGAATTTACTCTTGAGTAAAAATTGGGCGTATCAGCTGCAACCATGACAGTTGGCACAGGATTGATTTTGCCCAAATTTGAATTCGATAATTAATTAACTAAATCATTATTAGCATATATTTTCTTATTTAAGCTTTACATTTTGTCACTTTTAAAGAAAGTTTATTTTGAGATTTCCAGAATTTTTAAATTTGAATTTTAAAATCGGACATATTCCTTTTTTGGATGTCCCAATTAGCTACATTTCCTCTTTTACTTTAGTATTAAATGTTTTATTGTCAATTTTACCCATAATTAATAAGAGTAATTAAGGCTTAGCCTATTTTGGAGAATATGATTTTAAGGGCAAAATTGACACATGAGCTAAATTTGACTATATTTATTGATTTTTTTTAATCTGTGTAAAGTCAAATGTAGCTATCTTTGTGGGACAGAGCTATTTTTGTGGGACGAAGGGAGTAATAAATTGTATTGTATATTTTGGGTTTATTTTGAAATTTAAGTAGGTAGAATTTAACTTTATATTATAGGAATATAAATTTGTGACGAAGTTGGATAGCTCTTAGAGCACCACTACCTAAACTTTAGATCCTGGTTCGAGTCATGAGGAGGAAAAAAAAAAAGAGGAATATACATTTGTTTGGTAAAATTTTGAAATCTTGAATCTAAATTAAAAACTAACATGAATGAGATTTCAAAATTTCAAATCCAAAATTTTCATCTCGAAACAAACACTCTCTCAGTGTCTGTTTTAAAAGTTTTACTTTTATTAGCAACTATCCATACCTAACAGCTATTTCTACTTTTATATAAAATTGCATCAATTGTTGCTCACTTTTCGTTCTCTCTCCAACTTTTTTTTTCTAACTTTTATCATTAACAAGTTTACATAAAACATTATACTTTTTCATTTTTGGTGTCTCACTAAAAATCATTTATTTCTTTTTTTCACAAAACACGATATCTTTTTTTAGTTGTCATTTCTCTCTAACTATTTTCTTTTATATATCTTTCTATCTTTTTTTTTAATCTCTCTTCATTTAACAATTTACTACACATATAATAATATATTCTTTAATCAATGTAAAAAATCAAAATAACAACTCTAAAAAAAGACAGGAGAGTATTTCTTAAAATATGTGTCATGAGGGACATTTGGACTATGGAATTTTTATTTATTTTTTGCCTAATTTTTTTAAAGATTTCTAAGATCAGTTTAAATAGAGACGAATTAATTCGGTATCGCTTCTCACTCCAATCACGAGTAAGTGGAAAAAACGAGTGTATCACTATATTTTGTTAATAATTTAATTTGAAAGAAAAATAAAAGGGGTGGTTGGAGAGGAAGGGTGGCGCTCGTGAAAGTATGGTGTTGGCAAGGTAGCAAACAAACCTATAATCACATGATGCATTTTCGCCAACCTCCACTATAATATTTGTAATTTTATATCAACACCAATTTATACGTGAACTTTTTTTTAAGTATACAAAATCCTACTACTGTTTAGTAATTTTGAGATATACGAGTACACTTTGTATATTAAGATTCAATTTAGTAAGTACATTAGTTCAAAAGATGTCTAATCGAATGTGAAATTATATTTGATTGTGTGCATATCTACAGAAAAACACGTAAATTTATAATTAAATTTATTCTAGTTAAAATATTCGAACAGAGTTTATTCTAGTTAAATTTATAAGATTCAATTTAGTAAGTACATTAGTTCAATAGGCATCTTAATATATCTAAAAAAAAAAAAGCTAAAAGAGTGATACTTGGAAAATAAACATGTGAATCTTGTTCATAAAATTTGTCTTCATTGAAGTTAAATTTATTGTTTAATGTCACATCCCGATTTTCACCAAAGTAGATTTCTTGAAAAACAGTTAAAATTTTTGCTATGTGGCGTGTACTAAAATTTGTTTGAAAATTTATATTTTCACAATGAAAGACTTTGAAGATATACATAGTTTAAAAACTTGAATATTTTAGGATAAGCTAAGTAAACATATGAATTTGTATAAAAAGTTGCAGTGGAAGTAAATACTTAAAAAACTAGTAGTTTCAAAACTTAACTTCAATTACTCAAAAATAAATTAATTTGCTTCAACGGTAAAAAAGATTTTTAATACAATTAAAAGATGCGACTTTTTATTAAAAAAAAAAAATTAACTCTCAAAACTCATAATTTCTTGACACACATCCACTGCCGTCAAAATAATCGTGTAATATGCGTAATCATATAATTATGTAGCTAAGCAACAATTAAATTCACATAATATTTAAAAGTGACAAAGTGAATACGTACGTAAATAAGAAAATCACACCTCGATTTTATGTCGTGAACATAATGAAAATAACTTTAATTCTTGATATTGTAGTCGTTTCCCATGAACCGAGAATAGAATAAATAAATCTAGAATTGTTGTGGTAAAAAAAATTTATGTGTTTTTAGTTTACAATTTGGGTCATCTATTTAGAGAAACACTTGTGTGAAATATTTCACACATGAAATATGTTTAATTAAGACATTTTTAAAAAAATTTACAAGTTAAAAGTATGGATTCAGGTCACCCCAAAAGTTTGCAGGTCGCAAACAGGTAATTTACTACATGACCAATATATTGTTACTAAAATATCAACATATTATCACTATAAGAAACAACATTGTTTTTTATTTCGATCCAATATCGAAACGTCAAATTCGGGCACAAATGAGATTGTCTAGAAGTCTAAATTGCAACAATATTGAAAGGTGGTGATTTTATTTGCAATTATTCAAAAGTTTAGATTAAATTGCAATTCATCGAAAGGTGGTGATTTAATTTGCAATTAACCCTAAAACTATTCTAGAGAATTCCCCAAAAAATTAAGTGTCTAGAATATTTTTGGACTTATAGTAGCACACTCTTGGTTTTGTAGTGACAATATTTTGGTCATGTAGTAAAACATTACTTGAAAGCGAAAAAATATATTTTAATTAAGTTTGACTCATGTTGACTTGCGTTGACCCAAGTTTGACTCACATATTTTTAACCAAAATTTATCTTAATTATCTATATTTCATGTATGAAATATTTTATATGAAGTATAAGTTTTTGTGCTCTAATTATAGTGGAGAAAATAGTTTTTATGGTAAAATGAATTTAAATTTACATTTGATTTACTTAAAATATGTCTATGAGATGTTAATAGAAATTTATAAATATCTTTTATGAAATTTTATTTTCTATAATTAAACAAAATTTATAATACTAATAATATTGATGAGGAAAGATGACGGTAAATTGCCAAAAAAATCACCAACGTGGGAATGACCAAATCTTTACTTAATCTATATATGTATTATTATTAAATCTTTTAATAAAATGAACTAATATCCATGTATATTCAAAATAATATTTATGATATAATTAATTCATGTGTATATATTTTTTTTTAAGTCTCGGTATCCGGTACAAGGATCGATTAATCTAGGGGAATCAATTCCACCGCTCACTTGCTAAGATCTAGAGAGAAGCATAATCTTATGTTCCAAGTTTACACCACTAGGCCAACTTCTTGGGGTTAATTCATGCCTATATGTTAATTTATTTTAGTCAAAAACTTATATACAATATTTCACA
The DNA here is from genome assembly GCA_963675135.1 of Galeopsis tetrahit. Classification (NCBI taxonomy): domain Eukaryota; kingdom Viridiplantae; phylum Streptophyta; class Magnoliopsida; order Lamiales; family Lamiaceae; genus Galeopsis; species Galeopsis tetrahit. Next base: position 36,873,557 of record OY776127.1, read on the forward strand.
ATAGTCTTATCGTGCAATTTGACCCATTCTTTTATTTCTATCCGGTAGTCGGTTCCTTTTTCCTTCTGCGCAGCTTTCTTCTCTCTTCTCTTCTACCGGTTCCTTCTTCCTTCTGCACAGCTTTCTTCTCTCTTCTCTTCTGCGCTGTGTAGCGCTGCTTCCATTAAAAAAAAAAAAAAAACTTCAGAACAAATTCTCTTCTGCGTTGTGTAGCGCGCTGCTTCCATTAAAAAAATAACCTTCACAAATTCTATTGTATTCAGATTTCTAATCGTGATGTGCTAAAAAAAAAAAAAAAACTTTAGAAAATCTGTTATGTTCAGATTTCTGATCTGGGAGAGAAATTATTATTTATTTTTTGAATAAATTTTTGAATGAGAAAAAATCAAGATAATACCACACACAGATTTATTTCAATTAATTGTTGATAGTTATGTCTTTGTAATTGTAAGGATCGATAAACTATTTAGTAAGGTTGTGTTTTTCGTGTTTTTAATTATTGTTGTTCATCTTTTTAATGTGAGTATCTCATCCACTCTCAATAATGACATTTTATTTATATAGTAACACATCTTTCTCATTAAAGTAATACACTTGTGTTTATATAGTAACACATTTTTCTGTGTTACTTTAAGGTCAAATATGTGTTACTCAAAAGCCAATTGTGTGTTACTTGTCTTTACAGTAACATATAATTGTATTTATAGTAACATGTATTAAGAGTAAATTTTTCTATTTTATCCTTCCTTAAATTAATTGTATTAATATATCCTGTGAAAAGTTAATTTGTGTGTTATTTGTACTTATAGTAACACATATTTGGTCTTACAGTAACATATAACTACCTTTATAGTAACACAGACCTGAAACCCGTTATCCTGTTAACCTCCTGCGCGCGATTTTTAAGGAAATATTCGTTTGACCGGTCAAACCCGCTATAGATCCGCGAATTTTGGACCCTTCCTTAAATACACTAATATTTCACGTGAAATATTGTACATAAGTGCGCCCTTTATTTTAAATATATTATGTATAAAATTTTGAGAGAGATGTGAATAATTTACGATTTTCAAAAACACAAGGAAATCTCTTATTTAAATAAATGAATATTTAAATGCATTTTTAAAATAATTAATTTGAAAATTTTGGGGTATTTTACCATAAATGATGGAGTAGTATTTTTTTAATTAAGAAGGGATATATATTAACAAGATTGCCCTTAATTAATTAATAATTTTAGCTTATTCTAAAGGTAAATTAGAAATCTTTTCTAAAATTAAAAGAAGGGTAAAATTGAAAGAAACAGTGTAAAATATTTAATAGTGTACAAAAATAAAATGGATGGAAGTATATGGAGTTAATAGGTAAATGGAATATATTAATTACAATGTCTTAATCCTTCAGAAGTTGATATTAATGGAAACAAGTTATGTTTACATAGATAAAGAATGACATGAATTGAGAAAGTTATTTATAATAGCCATAAATATATATGTGAACACTGATGATATTTTTATGCTTTCGATTTATCTATATAAAGTAAATATTATCACAAAATAAAGTAGAAAATTAAAATTGAAAACGATATTTAGGACATGCTTAAATTAACTGATGGCGATGAGAGACTATGTAATAAAAATGACAAGTCATTTTCATTAGTAATAATTAAAATGGGCTGGATATTTAGTACTCTTCATTTCTTGTTTTTTTGGGAACTGCCAAAATTTTTTTATTGCTTTAGTACTCTTCATTTTTTGTTACCTAACCAAATTAATCCTTAATTTCTCTTGGATTAGTGTAAAATGACAAAGTAAAAAATAATTACTAAAATGGATAAGTGCTGAGAATATCAGAAAACTAGCAATTTTGATAACAAAAATGTTAATTTTTTTTAATATATAAAAAAAAAATGCCTTCACTCATTACCCACTTTTGAGACCAATTCATATGCAGAGTGGATAAATGATGAATGAAGCACATGTAGATGAAAGTTGGTATAAAGAGTGGGTTGGGAATGAGATATACTTCCTCCTCCATCCTTATTTAATTTTATTATTCTCACTTTTTTTTCCTATTTTATTATATTTATTCTTATTTTAGAAATAATATATTTTCTACTATTCAATTTTACTTATTTATCTACATTATCATTCACTTTATTCATTGAATAGAGTTATATTTTTGAGTTGATCTTGGATGAGACCATCTCATAGATCTCATTATCTGAAACAGGATCTCCCTTAACTTTATATAATAAAACATTATCACTTTTTTGACAATAAACTAATACAGCGTCTAATAAAATGTGAAGACAGTTGATTTCAACAATAAAATATCCAGAAGACACAATATCATTTAAGGATACAACCTTAGGGCATGTTTGTTTTGGGACTCACACGTCCGGACGTGGGACGTAACGTCCCCCGTCCTGTTCTAGTTCGAGATTTCACATCCGGATTTCAACATCCAACTTCATCCACCCCTAAAAATACCTATATATTTTATTATTATAATAATACAACATCACTCACTTTTACTAATTGATTTGACATAAAATTATATTTTATAATACAACATCATATCCTCTTACACAATTGATTTGACATAAAGTTACATCTTATCCTACTTAATATCCCAAAACAAACATACACAATCACTATTTATCAAGATTTCTCCATTCAAGATTTCTCCATCCGAATTTCTCCCATCCTACATAATCCCAAAACAAACATGCCCTTAAAATTTCTTAATATATTTCTCAATGTTTCAGAATGCATTATACATCCTCTTTTATTTGATTTTACAAGAGAAGAGTCAAACCTCATCAAATTTGAGAAAGAAAAATGGATTGTACAACTCAAAAATCTGAAATATGGATTCGTGAGATGACACAAGTTTTTGTTAATATTTTTCTTTCGAAAATTTAATCATGTACACTTTTATATGTATGCAATATTTAATTTAATTTATGAAAAAATGTTTGTCTTAAATTATACCCGTTTCATTATTATTTGAACATTTGTTATAAATATTTGTCTAACTTTTTATTGAACATTTCCTTATTTGAAAATAAACAATTTGTTAATTCTTTAAAAATCATCTCAAACATCTCTTGTTTACGTCACATGTCATTTTATCAGATTTGGTGACATAATATCAGCTATTGGAAGAATGATAGGTGGGCTGGCCGAAGCTCAATTCAGCTGGACGAAACGGGAGGGTGACGGCATAGCACACAAGGTGGCGGGGAAGGGTCTTTCTATTAATGTATATATTACAACTCGTGTAAATAATAAATGTTCAATTAAAAATGGAACGGAAAGAGTAGTAACTCAATATGATATTTGGCATTGACAAAAATCTGCATCAACCCCATGAAACAAAGAGTCGAGATATAATCATATTTGTGTGCATCAATCAAATTTAATTATAATTTTACTTTAATTTTAATGTAGCACATTAAAAAAATAATTAAACAATTAAAAATATACAACAAATTTACAATGCAATTGCATTGTATATAAACAATATATAGCATACAAAAATTTATGTGAAATAAATAATGTCATTTTATATAGGTTTAGTGGAGTTGGCGAGTAAAAACAGAAATGGAATGGGACGTGGTGTTTGGTAATGGAGAAGGGTGGTTGGGTTGGGTAATGGTGAAGGGAAAGGTGGGTGGTGGAAGTTAGAATTTTTGTTTTATTTAATAATTTTTTTTAGATAAATTAGATTTTAAATTAAGTAATATTTTTATTAGTAAAGCTTTAATGATACTCAAAATTAGTACTCAGACTAAGATATATGAAGAATTACCCTTATGAGTACTTCAACCTTCATAAATAAGGTATCATTGTTATAAGTATTCGTAACACTGAAATTTCATATACATTAATTGAAGTACGCATAACACTGATACATCGCATACAAAAGTTAAAGTACTCGTAACATTGATATCTCTTATATATACGTGAGTCAAAGTAATCGTAATAATGATACCTTGTATACAAGAGTCGAATTACTCAATCATAATAATGATATTTTATATTTATAATAGAGATATTTTGTATACGAGAATCAATGTACTCGTAAAAGTAATGCCTCGAATACGAGAGTTGGAGTCAATAGAGTCATATACCATATAATAATAAAAAATGCACTTTAAAAATACATGTGGAAGAAAAAAACATTCGTTCACATGAATAAAATCTTGAAGTCAATGCATTATTAAAGATTTAAAGTACATGAGAAAATAATACAGTACATTGTTTCTAGCTAGGAACATAGTTCAATAATTTAATGAAAGGGAGTTTGTTCCATATTATATTAAGAAAATAAATAAAAAGAAAATCAATCGATCACATCAATAGAATCTATAAGTCTAGGAAACATCACTATCCTTGTCCATCATTTATTTCATAACACATGTACTTTCTCTTCTCAACACTTTTTTTTTTTTTCCGGTTTATTCCAATAAAAGTTATACTCCTTTCATCCACAATAAATAGTCTTATTCAAAGTGAACACATGTATTAAGAAAATAGTATACTCCGTATATAGTAAAAGTATTATAGGTTATTGTGCGATCCATTGTAAATAAAGTGATTGTTTGTGAATAAAGTTGATGACAATTTGAGTAATTAAGTAATAATTAAAGGTTGATAATAAAATGATGATTGAAATAAAGTGTATATTACTACATTTTGTGGACGAATAATATAAGATAAATAAGGTTATATTTCGTGTACGAAAAGAGTACATTTTTTTATAATATTTTTTTTATGGATTAGTCTGCTATGGACTCGAGTGCATGCTGTGCACCCTAGTCCATGTTGTACTTTTCAATTTACTGACTTACACTTTTTGGTAAATGGTGTTGCACTTTTCAATTATTAAACTGTATAATAATATTTTTAGTAATAATTGAAAAGTGCAACACCATTTACCAAAAAGTGTAAGTCATTAAACTGAAAAGTGCATATGAACTAGGGTGTACAACATGCACTCGAGTGCATACTAGACTTTACCTTTTTTTTTATATTTTTCTTTCTTTTAATTACATTTACTTATTTTATAATATTTCTTAATTTTTATATTTTTGTCCAAATTTCATATATAGGTAGTGACGTTTGAATTTGATTTAATGTGACTGCTTCTGCAGAGAATGTCGTCATGCATGTCTTCATTGTGTAATAATCTATTTTCTAAATATAAAATAAATATCTTGTTTTTTTTTTTTGACAGATAAAATAAATATATATACCTTGTAGGCTGTAGCAGACATGGACGAAAATATCCGGAAATTTCCCCGATATATTCTCGATATATCCATTTTTTACTGTCACCGATATCGATATTGGAAAGAAACGATATTTCCATGATATTTGTAAAAAAAAATAAAAAATATCGATAAAAATCGATATACAATAACAATATCGAAACTAATATCGGTAAAATATCGAAAGAATATTGGAAATATCGAAAAAAATCGAGAAATGTCGATAAATTTAAAAAAATATCATATGAAATAACATTGTATGCTATATTTTATATAAATTTATCATAGATGTAAATGCATTTAAATTGTTTTGTTGAATTTATGTATTAAAAGTTAGTTATTAAATTTTCACAATTTTAAAAATTTACCGATATCGATATTCGATATATCCATCGATATTTCCACAAATTTAAAATCTCGATATTTTCTATGATACCGATATTTTTGACCTTGGTAGCAGATATATATGGATATAAATTCAATTAAATAGGGGATAAGTATAAGTTGAGGAATTTTGTTCTTACCTTGTAAACACGGTGGGCTTCAAACCGACTGCAAAGTACAAATACTTATTTTATTTTTTTATACACTCCATCATAAAAGAATATTTTGTTCCAAAACTGATACTCCCTCTTCGTCTATAAAATTTTCTTAATTTTTGAATACGAAGATAAAGAAAAATGATTAAATAATAGATATAGTACCAGTGATGTAATTGAAAAAAAAAATATAGAGAAAAAAAGTAATATATAATTAAAGTGAATTATAAAAATAAAAAATTATTTACTAAAAGAATATGAAAAGTTTATAGACGGACGAACTAAAATAGCAAAATAAAAAGATTATAGACGAACAGAGGGAGTATCTTATATGGGTTCCACGTTCTACAAAATATTTTACTCTATAAAGTCTTAATTATTATATTTTAGTATAAATCACTAATTTTTAAAACGTTCAAACCATTTTGAACTTTATCTAGAATAGTTTTTTATATGGATATAATAGTCATTTTCTTCTTCAATAAAATAAAAATACATTCATCTACATTAAAAAAAAAAATCTTAATAAAAAAAATTATACAATCCGTGTAATTACGCGGGTCTTATACTGGTTATATATATCAAATATATCATGTATAGAATTTTAAGAGAATGTAAATTATCTATAATTTTTAAAATCACATGAAGTCTCTCATATAAAATAAAATAATAAAATTATACAATCCGTGTAATCATGCGGGTCTTACACTGGTTATATATATCAAATATATCATGTATAGAATTTTAAGAGAATGTAAATTATCTATAATTTTTAAAATCACATGAAGTCTCTCATATAAAATAAAATGATTTTTTTTTTGACAATATAACAAGGAGAAATCATTAATAATTTGGAATTAGCTCATTGATATATTGGGACAATCTTCTTCAAACCAATCACGATGTTGTGAAGAGTCAACGCCCAATCTATGTCAATCCATGCGCTAGGCTATTTTCAGATCTAGGAATATGTTGGATATTCCACACTAGAATTTCTCGCATCATTTGCTTGATGTTGGCCACAAAAGTGTTTTCGAATCCACTAAAAGTCCGAGTTGACATGATAGCGTCAACTACGATTGAAGCATCCGACCTAATACCATGAACATCTAATTTGTTATGGATGCACTTTGAGAGCCCATTCTCAATTGCCTTTAATTCAGCTGCAATTATAGTACCTAAATTAATAATATGTCGATACCCCTCCAATAGAATTGATTGATCCTTCACTAATGCATATCCTATCGAGAAGAAATCACTGTTTTCATTAAAGGCTACATCTGTGAATAATATATCCCCCTCTCCCCCCCCCCTCCACTCTTTTCTTGCATACCGTCTAATTTCCTTCGTAATTGTGTGTCCAGAGTCATGCAGCTTCTTGAGTCTATGAAATCGTGCCAATAATCTATCACCCAATCCACTACAAACATATGAACTTGCTTCTTAATTGCATTTTCACAAGTTGATTGGTGTAACCAATTGCACCTTTCCTTCCAAAGAGCCCATGCTATTATCATTATTTGTGCCATATGTTCAACAGAAATACGACAATAAACCATATAAAGGAGATCATCATAGTTACCCTTAGTACAGTCTTTCAACACCCACCACCAACCATGTCTTTTCCAAGCTTTCTTAGTAAACGGGCACAGAAAAATAGCGTGGATAGAATCAGTAAAGAAAGCACCACAACATCCACAAAAAGGTTCTAAAGGGACATGGTGATTAAACAAGTTACCTTCCGTAGCAAGCACATTTTCCATCAAACTTCAGCAAAAAATACGAATTTTTGGTGGAACCTTCAGTTTCTAAATGATCTTGTACATCGATGTGTACGGATGTTGACTTGATGGTCATGCGTTCCTACCCTACCCCCTTCTAGCACGAAGATTAATTAATTTATAATAGTCTGATGCAACCGAGTATTGGCCCATTGAATTTTCTGGCCAATATCGATCATCCTCCAAATCATGGCCACGAACCGGTACCTTAAGAATTGCATCTGCTTCAAAAGGAAGAAAATCTTGTCTGACGAGGCTCTCATCCCAAGATAGATCATTCGTAAGGAAACGATTCACGATTGATGCGCTGGCAATTCAGGAAGTAATCCTACCTTCATTAAGCCCTTGGACCCATCTATCTTTAAAGATATGTACCTACTTTCCATCTCCAATCCTCCATCTAATACCTTCTTCTAATATTTTCCGGCTCCATAAAAGACAACGCCATATACATGACGGGTTGGAGCCCAATCCCGCTTGCATAATATCAACATGCCTGAAGTACCAGGCTTAAAAAATTTGGCTGATGAGTGTATGCGGGTGTTTCATGATTCGCCACACTTGTTTAGCTAAAAGAGTTTGATTAAAAGATACTAGGCGTCTAAACCCCTAAGTCAAGGTCATGCCTTTAATCTTTTTGCTCGAGTTGTAAGAGTAGGCAACCCTAAGTAAAGGGCATGCCCCTGAGTAGATCGAACACCAATAATACTCTTAACTTCCTCAATATGTTCTATTCACGTCTCTAGGCTGAACATGATCGTCAATTTTTCCATATTTATCAGTTGACTCGGCTTTCTCATAAATGACATTCAGAGAAAGCCGTTTTGAAAAAAAAAAACTATCATATGCAAAGAAAATATGTGAGAGAATGGGCGCCGTTCTTGCAATTATGATACCTGAAATCTTTTTATCAACAATAGACTGAGAGATAAGCGATGAGAAGATTTAAGCACAAATCACAAAAAGATAAGGGGATAACAAATCATCTTGTGGAAGGCCTCGGGTGGGATAAAAAGTATTAGAGATTTCACCGTTAATTTTAATGTTATAGGACACCGAAGAGATGCACTTAAAGATGAGGTTTATCCATTTTTGTGAAAATCCCATTTTTCCACAACCGCTTGAAGGAATGGCCATTCTACCCGGTCGTAGGCCTTGCTCATATCCAATTTGAGTGCCGCATAACTCACTTTACTTTTTGAAGATCTAAGCCAATGCATACCTTCAAAAGCTACTAGAATATTATCAAAGATTAATCTACCCGGAATGAAAGCGCTTTGGAAAGGATCTATAATCTCGTTCATAACAATCTTCAGCCTGTTCGTGATTATACGGGCAAGAATACGATAGCTAACATTGCATAAACAAATTGGTAGAAAGTGGGTTACCTGTGTTGGGTTTTTAATTTTCGGAATGAACGTAATAATCGTATTGTTCCAAGCTTCAAGAGACCCATCCTGGTTCAACACATTCAAAATAATCTTAAATATCTCCCCACCTACTATTGACCAATTATACTGGTAAAAGGATGCTGGAAATCCATCAGGGCCTAGAGCTTTCCAAGGATTAAGATTCGCCGTAAAAGGTGCATTCAAAAGTTGGTTGAGTTCAGAGGAAAGTGTGCGTATCATTTGTAAGGTAGCTCTCTCAATGTCCTTGCGTTCCGGTTCTGAGGTCCTGAAAATGTTATGGAAATAATCTAAGAAAACCTTTTTAATTGCTTTTGTCTCCGTACACCACAACCCCGTCCCATCGTGAATACCGGATATGGTATTTAATCGTGTCCTAGTTGTGGCTAGGGAATGAAAGAAACATGTATTACGATCACCCTCTCGTAACCAAGAAACCATCAATCTTTGTTTCTAGTACCATTTTTCTTGAGTTTGAAGCTTTTCTACCTCATTCTCTAGCTTACTCACTATACCCATATCTGGAATATGTGCATCCCTGTTCAGTTCTGAAGCCAAGTTCTTTTGGATACTCTTGATGCGTTTTGATAAAGAGCCTTGTTGGGAATAAAATAAGATTTTGATTAAGATACCAAAACCCTTGATGATATAAGATACATAAGTCAAATTTGATTAAGTATGTTTCAGGACTGTTGGAACATATAGACCAGGTTAGTTGAATAGCTGATGTGTTAGGCATCTTATAGATGTTAGAAAGCATAAGTTGTGGGGGAACACAAGCTTAGCAGATCACATAAATCAAGTTCCTTTTGGCTCAGAATCAGAAGAGTTCAACCCTGCTGATAAGATAAGATCAGTAGAGTTCAACCATGCTGATGACACAAGATCATAAGAGTAAAACAGAAGAGTCAACCCTTCTGATAGCTCAAGTTTAGAAGATCAAATCTTATGAATCAACCCTGCTGACATCAACTCAATTAAGATGTGAAGATCAGCAAAGTAGATCAGCACACTAGATCAGAAGACTAAGATGAAGTCTAAGTCAAGAGACAACAATGCTGATGAAGTCTTTCTCACTGATAAGAAGACATATTCATCAAAGCTTGATCTAAGTTATAATCATTAAAAGCCAACTTAACTGAAGAAGCAAGCCAACACTGCTGATAAAGCCAAGTCAGCTGAAGAGATAAGAATGAGCACAAATCTGTCTTGTTAATGATAGGGAATGTTGTCCTTAGACAAGAATCAACTTTCAGAAAGAATGTCTTATAGTTGACAGCTGAAGATTCAAATCAAACATTGGGAAGAAAGCCACTCAAGTCAAGACAAAGATGCTTAGCCGTTTACTTCCCAAATTGAAGACATGTCACTATCACAGATTTTGCTTGTAAGATGCTCATTCCAAAGAAGATGGAAATAGACAATTTGAGGTTGTCTCTCCAACGGACATAACCTCACTTTGCTCTATAAATACTGGAGTTTGGAAACCATTCAAAGTATCTAACTAGTCAAGGAAACCACAACCTCTTAGCATACACGCCTACAAAGCTCATAAGAATTTATCATTCTTAGTTTCCAAAAACACTTCAGTACCCATCTAAGCTGAACTCATTGTATATCAATCAAAGCTTAGAGAGATATCCTATCCTTATACAGTTCTTCATTGTAAAGGATATCTCACCCTAGTTGGAAAACAACCTCAACCCTTAAACCTTTCAAGGAAAGTTAGAAGAGTTGTTGTAGAAGTGTGAGAACTAGAACTATCAAGTGAAGTACAGTTTAGTTCAAGTAGAGTGAGTACTAGGACTCAGAATTCCTAGGGATCAAGGCACTAAGGAGTAGTGTGGTTGATCAGTGCACCTTGAAACTATAAAACAAGTTAATTCCAAGTGAAGGAATTATCTTGTTCAATCAGGGAAGTGGATGTAGGAGCTTGAGTCTCTGAACCACTATAAACCATTGTGTTATTACTTACTCTCATTTCATTCAAGTAACACATTCATACACTGCACATAAAATTGATCTTCAAAAGATATAATTCATAACTTGTGCAAAACTGTTTTGGGACAAGTCCCCTGAAAACTAGTTAAGTGTCAAGAAGTTTTTCAAAAATTAAAGGAGTTTAATTATAAAGGGCCAACCATAATTCCGCACATATAACTTACTTAGATAGTTACTCAACTGATTACTTCATAGTTCTCAGTAGTTTGATTATCTAAATCAAAGTTATACATACTCATAGAAGTTGACTAGACAACTCTCCTGATAGCCTGATTTGTTTAAAGAAAAAGAATTTGCATACACAAGTGCATCCCCCCCCATACACTTGTGTCATACTCCTTTCAGGATCAACAAGCTTCCCTTGCTAGCCTCCAACTTTTTTTAGAGCACGTCCACATAAGCTCATATTTTCAAAAAAAAAAAAAAAATTCCCAAATCCATATTTCTCCAAATGTTCTCCACCACATTCTTAAAATCAGGTTCATTAATTCAGTGATTTTCAAACTTGAAATTTCGCCTCCCTACATTATTATGAGAAGTCCATCCAATATCACAATGCAACAAGATAGGCCGATGATCAGATCCTATGAAATCAAGTGATTTTGCATATTAGTGTGGAAACAAAGAAACCCATTCATCATTAGCAATAAAACGGTCCAATTTTTCTTTGATCAAATTCTCACCCTTTCTTTTATCATACCACGTAAATTTAGGTCCACTTGTTCGTAAAGAAGTGAGATTGTTAAAATCAAGATCATCTTGGAATTGAGATAGACGTTCAAAAGTTTTTTGTAGACCCCCTCCCCCCCAATATTTCCAAATGAAATAAAGTTTCATTGAAATTACCCCACAAGCCAAACAATAGGTAAAACATTAGGGTATAACTTTAGTCTTCTTAAAGTTGCCACGAAGCACTTCTTAAAGTAGCAGAAGGGTTACCATAAAATCCAGTAAATCTCCAATGAACAAAATCAGACTTAATCACACAATCAATATGTCTACTAGAGTAAGACAAAATATCAATATCGCATGCATTCCAAAATAAAATCAAGCCACCAGAAAGTCCATGAGCAATAACACAAAAACAACTACAAAACCAAGCTTGAGTTTCAAAACATCAGCAAAATGAGAAAAATATTTCTCTAGAGATAAACAAAATAGTTGGCCTAGTTTGAGAAACTAACCAATGTGCATTCTAACATAAAGCGATCATTCCCCACGGCGGGGTTGAGTCACCTCAACCTTCGCCACTCCTAGAATGTTTATTCCTTCACCATAAACTTCGAACATGCTACGGGCTTTCTTGAAGAAGCCCATCGCATCTTCCTCCCTTCCCCTACATGCACCCCACAATTCCAGTGAATCACCCATATACGCCATCAATGGCCTCTTCTTGCACGGTATCGTGTTGCTTTTAACTGATGCTACATCATCTCCAATATCCCTTGCAACCACTTCCCTATTTATTGCTCTCACTGGCCTCAAATTCTGCATAGCTTGTTCCCGCGCCGGCACATACGGAGCCTTCCCCTCATGTATAACCTCAACATAGGCATTGAAATCGAATGCTCTAAAATCCCTTCCAACATGGTGAGTGACACGGTAGTCTCTCCCATTGTCCTCCCCAAATAACGGTACTTTAAAGAACATGTATTCATGTTCCACTGGAATAACAAAAGATAAAACCTCCAAATAAGTACATGTTCTTGGATCTTGACGGGATCAATTTCGCCCCATCTCTTCCCTCCCCATCATCATAGAAGGGTTTCTCATAGGCATCAAATCCGCAAAGTTGTGAACTGTTGTATGCCCTGGACCTCTCCTCTCTCCCCTATACACAACCTCATCATCTTCAATCATCACTTCCTTGCCATTTTCACGCCTAATTGCTTCCTCTCGAACTTGGTCTTGGTCTAGTCTTCCAGCCTATATCTCCTTCTCAAGAAACTTTAGAAGTTGTTGCATGTCTTTCTCTCTTGGACTCTTGCGATTATCAGCTTTAAGCCACTCATGAAAAGCCCTATGGCTTATGCACCCCTCCTCTGTCTTGCCCATAGCTAAACCACAATATTTTTCCACATGATCCAACTTACCACAAAGATAGCAGAAGTTAGATAGCCTCTCATACCTGAAGAACATGGCCACACGGTCCTCCTCAATAGTGATGAAGGCACATCGACACAAATGTTGATTAATATCCACATGCACTCTAACTCTGAGACATTCTCCCCAAGCTTCCTCCTCATCTTTAGTCTCTACCTCAATAACACTGCCGATAATACCTCCCATCCTCAGCCCAATAGATTTTAACATTGCATGGAATTGCAATCCATGAACTTGCACCCAAAAAGGAACAGAGCATAATCTCAAGTTTGAAGACTTTTCTCGCCCACGTAGCTTCATTAGAACCAGTAGAGATCGACGGAGATTCCATGGTTGTCGGTGTTAAGCAGCCCTCATCTCTGCCTCATCGGAGAAGTCCAGAAGGTAAAGCACTTCTCCCACAAGAAACAACTTCAAATTCGCCTTCACAATCCAGATTTTCTTTAGTATCGCTCTGAGCTCAACCGCCCTAAAATGTCTCTGGGCCACAAAGCGCATAAACAATGTGTGCTTGGGGATGAAAAGCTCTTCTTTAGCAGCCACAATATTGGTCGATTCCTGCTCCGTAAGTGAGAAATTTTCAATTTTTTCTTGAACTGTTTCAACCATAGTGAGAGAGAGTGTGAATACAAAGAGTCGGATACTAGAAAAAACACAAAGGTGTGTCCCCATATGAAAGTCGTCGGGGTATTATATAGGCCCCAATCCACCAAATAGAAACAGGGGTTAACGTACACCGGCTTCCAATGCAAACCTTGGTTGGATATTGTATTGGAATAAAAATAAACAAGAAATCCATTAGAAAACATATACCCAATCCACAATGAAGCCTGCATGTGTGATTTTTAGAAGAAAGACGGGAGTGAAAAACACCCCCAATAAACCAGCAAGTGAAGCTCACGCAATCGGAGAAAATAAAAAAACCCCAAATCTACTCTAATGATTGAAGAATATTCAGAAATCAAGAAAAAAAAAAGGGTTAAAAGGCGGAAGATTGAAAAAATAGACACGAAAAAATGGGGTAATCTCAAGACTAGAGGGGCATTAGGAGACGAAAGGTCGCCGGAAGAAAAGAAATAAACTTCTCGAGACAAAGCTCTTTGGGGTGGCTTACAAGGTTTTCTCTGTAAACAAGAGAGAGAAACCAAGAAGAGGAATAAAGAAAATGAAGTTGTAGTTAGTCAATAGACAAATCACAAGTTGTCACATGAATATTTAGCCTAACATTTCTGCCAGTCAACATGAAGATAAAAGATCAAGATCGGAGCATTAAATAGATGACACATTTTCATGCAAGTTTTTTTTAGGGTTTACGAGTTCATTACAAAAGATTAATACAAATCATGGACGAAAATATCCGGAAATTTCCCCGATATATCCATTTTTCGTGGTCACCGATATCGATATTGAGAAGAAACGATATTTCCACGATATTTGTAAAAAAAAGTCGAAAATATCGATAAAAATCGATATAGAATAACAATATCTTGATTAATATCGGTAAAATATCGAAAGAATATCAGAAAATATCGAGAAATGTCGATAAATTTCAAAAAATATCATATGAAATAACATTGTATGCTATGTTTTATATAAATTTATCATATATGTAAATGTATTTAAATTGTTTTGATGAATTTATGTATTAAAAGTTAGTTATTAAATTTTCACAATTTTTAAAATTTACCGATATCGATATATCCATCGATATTTCCATAAATTTAAGGTCTCGATATTTCCACCGATACTTATATTTTTGACCTTGATACAAATCAAATCTCAAAACCTTCTAACCGAGACAGATCAATACAATATTGTTGCCCCCTCCAATTGTATGGAAGTGGAAATACGAGTGTACCATTTGCCCAAAGAAAAGTCCAGAACTCCATTCTCAACACTATTAATCAAGTTAATTCTGAGGGAATAAGAAATTGTCTCATTTAATTATGAAAAGTGAATGTAGGAGCTTGAGTCTTTTAACCACTATAAAATTTGTGTGATTTATTACTTACTTTATTAACTGTCATCATAATCATCTAAGCATAAAAACACTTTATACAAATTATTTTATGAAACTTGAAGTTTCTCCACTAAACCTTCTATATTTTTCTAACTCTCATTTTGGCCATATTTTTCAATGAGAGTCCAAATTGCACTTCAGATTGGTAATTTGCCATGGGTCTCATCCTCTGCATTATGGCAATCCCACGTTACTTTTCTATTGATTTTGAAATTGGGTACAGTCAGGTCGTTTGCCTGGGGTCCACTGCAGTCGTTTTCTTCCCGTGCCTTTTGGCTATCAATTCTTCTGACCAGAAGCTCTACTATTTCGATTGGGGAAGGGAGGCCCTCTATGTTGATCCCAGTATATTTCCTGGCTTCATTCTGAATGACCGGCTCTAGGAGGTCGGTTAACTACAGCTTTTGTTTTTTAACCTCCAAGAGAACTTTATCATTACAATCAATCACTGCCTGTTCTTCTATTGACATGTTGAGATCGATTGAAGATTGCTTCGACGAACAACTACCAACACTTCGATCGTTCCCTACGTATAGAATAAGGTTCTCCTCTATGAAAGAGAAAAGTCATTCCCTACATTAAGCCAACGTCAAAAAGGAAAGAAGCTCTCCATCTCCCCAATCGAGTCGACTTAAGACCCAGCGGAGGCCCTTACGAAAAAGGGTGAGCACCATATCCAAATGGACTATCAAAAAGTGGCAAGATCCAAAACAACAGAGCGAAAAAGAACAAAGTCAAACTAATACGAAAGATATAGTTTCGTTTCCATATAGATGAACTAGAGTGAGGTTGCACTCGGGCCCTCCATTTGGAAGCGAGTTCTCTACAAGACTTAGATATCCGTTTCATGGCTTAATGATTCATCTATTTAGGTACAGAAAAATCAAAGAAAATAACGCGTACCCGAGCCTCAACCATCTGATGTTGGATGCTCCATTACTGTTGCGCCGAGATGGGGAAGAACGCAAGGACAGGCAAGGAGGAAAGTTTGGCTCGGACTGACTCTCTTTCTATAGAACTTATCCACGGGCAGGCCTCTATTCCTCTTCAACTGAAAGGGCATCGCTACAAGGTTGGCTTTATGGTCATAACTAGGAATTCCTAGTCTCATAGGATAAATGGCTTCGGGGTGGTTAGGGTCGGACTTGGTTGAGTTGAGGAATTTGGTCATAGCCGGGTAGGCGAGAGCACTTTGTCTTTGAAAGATGAAAGGTGGTTTGTCAGAGCATAGGAAAAGAATCTCCCTGCGGGGATGAGTCTTCTATGGAAAGAAAGAACTGTCGGGATCGATGCAATTGGTAAGTAAGAGTGAAAGCTTCAGGGTCAGGGCGGATGGCATAAAAGGATATTCTAGTCGAGTAAGTAGGCTGCTTCAGGGCAGGCTTTGTTCGATAGGTTTAAGGGATGAATAGAGGACTCAGAGTGCAAGGGACTACAATAGTTGATTCAATGAGCAAGCTAGGGCAGTGGGTAATTCATTCAAGCCAAGAAACCTCATATATAATATATAATATAAGGCAACAATCCATTCCATTCCTAATCGACCAAGAAAGCTTTCCACTCTAAATCTGGATTGTTGGTGAAGCTTTTGTCTCAGTTCTCGCGTAACCCAAACCAGAGAGAATCGCTTATCCTGGATAACTTGGATAGCCTGGGTAGTTAGTTCAATGGAGTTCATAGTCTCAAAGAGAAAAGGCATAGCTTTTATTTCTAAAATAACGTTATGTTGATTCGAGTACATACTTTCAGTACTGGTGGATGAAACCTTTTTATCAACGACAGTTGAACCTAGCAACGGGGCCCAAGTGGCTTCTATTTGATCACCTTGATCACTAACTATATGCGAGATTCTTTTTTGATCTGGAATAGGACATCCACCACCTTGTTGCTGGAAAGCGAATCCTATGCCGCGAGTTAAATAAAAGATGCTCGACCATTGGTAGATGGTTGAGCGTACTCATGCCTGCCCGACTCTTTCCTAAAGGGAAGTTCTCCGCCCCTACCTAGTCTTAAAGCTTACAAGGCTTTGTCCTTCTTCTTACTACTTACTACTTCAGACAAAGCTCTAGTTCTTTCTTTTGAACCAACGGGTTCTGCTCTTGCTTCTGTAGCTGTGAACCCCCCGGGGGCTTTCTTGGGGTGTTAAAACGAAGAATGTTTATGTTCCTATGTCGGACAAGAAGGCACTTTTGTCAACCAAGGTCGTCTACCTAGTTAGTCTTTTAGATAGGCGCCGCCCAGGAGCCGGAAGATAGGGAGTCCATAGGAAAGAATGGCTATATTGATATAAAGAATGTGGATGTGTTAAGCATATAACCAGCGTTGTTGTCAAATTGTCCAAATGCGCCAAAAATGCGGGTTACACCGCTCGAAAACACCTATTTTCGAAAAGACTTTATCATAAGCAATTCTGCAAAAGCATGCCCTCGAAAACGACCTCATGTGAATGAATCGTAGAAAAATCCCCGGTACTAGTGATTCGAGAATGCTAAAAAATACGTCTTTTTTTAACTTGCGCGAGATTCTCGAACAGGGCAAGGAAAGGGTGTGTGATAGACTCTCTCTTCATTTCCCATTGGGGGAGGTGGGACTTTAGCTAGGTCAAATTGGGGCACAGTAGTGAACGAAGAATACGTAATTGCCTATTCAGTTGACGAATTATAATAGATGTAAAGAATACGAAACAATTCTTTCGAGATGCTAATCAGTGATCAAGGCCAGACAAGGTAGATATGGCTTCAGGGTTAGGAGACCCCGCCTCTTCTGTGTTATGTCTGGATTTGTTACAAGCAACTAAGTTCGAACCGTTGATGTAGCTGGGTCACTCGGAGTTCCAAGCCACTATTCTTGTCATTTTCATCCTCGGCGGTCTTATAGTAATAGGTGGAGCACAACTTGTTCCAGCACAAAAATAAGATCTTCGACCCCTTGCTTTCTTTTTCCCGGAATGTTAGCTTGACTGTGCTGTGTCATAGATGGCACCGGTGGAGCTGCTCGATAAGCCACCACTGTCTATGCCTCCGGGTCTTGATGGTTGAGGTGCTTATGAGTAAGTCGTTGCTTCAACGAAAGATTTACTGAGCGAACTACTAAATCAACAAGACCAATCGTCTTTGCTTCCGCGGCTGTGCAAACTGAAATTTCTTGAATGATAAAAAATTTAAGAAGTCTATCAATTATTAAAAAAAATAAAAATTAAGGGCTTACACTTTTGCACTGTGATTAAGTTAGATAGCTTTCCAATTCAAAAACTAAACTCTCATTAGAGTATAATTTGTTTTTCCAGTTATCTAAGTCAACATAATATTTAGAGATTGTTTTTAATATTTGAATCATTATACATGTGTATTCATGTTGCTAGGTGTACATAATATTGTCTTCTCTTTAAAGATATATAAAGGGGATAAATTGGAGAAAATGAGGAAAATAGATAGAATGACAGTTATTTTAAATCGGATGGAGTAATATTTTGTTGTTGTTGATGGCAGGAGAGTATTATCATCAATTGTAAATGTTTCCTCATATAGAAAGATATTTGTTCAAAACAATAATGTAATATCAAATTGGCTCAAATTAAATGTACTTTTATCTACGAGTAGATGTTGCGTGAAACTGTCTTGTGGTGAAATGAAGTATAATTTAAACATGACATATTAACTTTTAAAAATATATTAGAAATAATAATTTAGTGAGTGGGTGAGTTTTAATGTGATCATGACAAGTGTACTTAATATGTATATTTCGACTGGTTCAAATTCGATTTAAAAAAAAAAAAAAAAAACCAACAACGTCCCTATTTCTATTGCACTATAATTAGCAAATAATAATTCTATTAAAGGAAAAAGAAGCAAACTTAAAACCATAAATTCAGAAGTCGAATTAGAGGTCGGGGTGCTATTAAAACTTTACCCAAAAAAATATTCTTTAGGAACAAAATTCGGGTCAAGAAAAAAAGTATACACATCTAAGAGTGTAAATAAGTAAATCTGAAATATTCTTTGTTCATATCACTAAAAAAAAATAAAAAATGAACAATGAAATTCGGGCATTGACCCTACCAGACAGTTGGGCCGTGTTTGGTTTGGGATTGACCAATTCGGATTTGGATTGACCATTCTCAATCCAATCTCTCTCAATTTCTCTCAATCCAAATACCTAATATATGTACGCACCAATTTGTATATAATCACATCACCATTTTTCTTTATAACTACTCATTATCTCTCCTATTATTTTTCTGTCCACTAATCAAATATTACACATCACTTTTGATTTGACATAAAATTGCATCCATCCTTACTTCTCAATCTCTATCCAAACATAATTACTACTATTCATAGATCACCCCAATCTACATTTTTCAATTTCAATTTCAATTTAATCCACCACAATCTCTAACCAAACATCACTTTAGAGTGCATTTGCTACCTTATTCGTCTCTCTATAGATATGTGTATATCGAATGGACACCATATTCGTCATCGGACATGTAGCGCCCCACAACCCTTTCAATCACCACATAACGAGAGAAGTTTGGCATCCCAAAGAGCGTACTACTAAAAAAGAATCAAACTTTATTCTACCGTCCTGAAAGTGGACAAACTTAATCTCCAAAAGACCAGCTTGAATCTCAGCATCTGTTGCACTTAAATTAGTTGAGTTTGTGAATCATAGAGTTGGTAATTCACAAAAATATCCACAACCACCCTGTACTCCACCTACTACATTCATGGAAGATCATAAGGGATTAGTTCAATGGAACTCCTTTATACTTCAAAAATATTGCGAAAAAATTCATACTACTCGCATTGTTTACGAAAAGTGTGCTCATATTTTTAGGTACAAGTTTTAAGAGAAACATATAAAGTATGGTACTGTTGTGGAATTGTCGTGAGATAAAAATAAATAGATTGTTTCCATAAAAGGAAATGGACACACTTTTAATGATCAAATAAATAAGAAAAAGTAACACACTCTTAATACACAAATGAAGTAGTTTAGAAAATGCACGAATTACGTTTTTCTGTGATTTAATAATAAAGCCAATACATTAAAAAAAAAAAAGTTAACGATTTTATCTGTATCATGTAACCAAGGATGAAAATATCGATATCGGTGGAAATATCGGTACCTTAAATTTACGGATATATCGATGGAAATATCGATATCGAATATCGATATCGGTAAAATATAGAAAATTGACGGAAATCTTATTAAAATGATGAAAATTTAAGACGAAATTTTAGAAAATGTTATAACTAACATTAATACATAAATTTAGCTTAAAATCACTACAAAATGATTTTTTTATGACAAACATGTTAGTAAAAAAATACAAAATCAGTCTAAAGCGATACAATATTTGTTCATAATTATTTCACACTAGATAATTAATACCAAAATGATAGACAAGACACAAGATACTTGCTTGTTTTGAAAAAAAAAAGGAACATAACAATTAAAACTCTGAAAAAACGGAACAAAACAATTCAAACCGATATTACCGATTTTTTTCCGACATTTTCCAATTTTTCGCCGATATTTCGACGATATCAAGGAAAATTTGTACTAAACATAACCGATACCGATATCGATACCGATATTTTTCGATATATCCCGATATTTTACCGATATTTTGGAAGATATCTCGTTCCGGTGCATATCGATATCGGAGAGTCCAAAAATCCGAAATATCGCCGATATTTCGGCGAAATTTCCCGATTTTTTTCATCCTTGCATGTAACTGATTGTTTCAAATATTAAAATTTTGAAACTATACAATAAGGACATAATGAGAAATAGAGAAAATAGATAAAATTATTATCTCGTTTCTGAAAAGAAATATAATGAGAAATAGAGAAAATAGATAAAATTATTATCTCGTTTCTGAAAAGAAATATGTATAGTTAGCAACTTAGCATTATGAATACATCACAAGAAGTGTCATCCAATTTTCAAACTACAAGTGAATGTTTGTTTTGGAATTTTAAAATCAGAATTTTAAATTCTGGTGGATTTCAAAATTTAATTTTAATGTTTTTTTATATTCTGTGTTTGTTTTGAAATTTAAGTAGGATATGCTTCAACATTCTGTATAAGATTATAGATGTTTATATAGGTTTTATAGGTATCTAAATAAATTTTGTAGGTATTTATAGAGTTGACTTTTGTAAAATTTATAGATATTTGTAGGGTAAAAGAATAGACAGATAATTATATTTATTCTGATTTAGAAATGTCGTTATTTAATACTCCATCTACCCCTTGTGAAGTTAATCATTTTATATTTTCAACGTCTCTTATTATATATTCCCTCCGTGGAAAGTTCTCCATGAGCTCCGGGCACGGAGATTAAAAAATACTAATATAATAAGTAAATGCATTAGAGGTGATGTCATTGAGAGAGAATAATATAATTAAATGTGAAGGGAAATAATTATCAAAAAAGTGTTGAGGAGCTTTCATTGGGACGGACGAAAAATGAAAGTTGGATAGCTTTCACTGGAACGGAGGGAGTACAATTTTTTTTTGTTAACACTCCACATCCCACTATCTATTTCTATTTTTTACATTTTCTACTTACATCTCATTACATTTTTTCATTTCTTATATCTCTCTACCATAATACTCTAATATACATTAAATATTATAATATATTCTTTAAAATTTGTGTAAACAATAAATGAGTAACTTAATGGGAGAGAGTATACAATATACTCCCTCCTTCCTAAAATTATAATTTTTTTTTTATTCCAATATATAGTCTCATCCTTTTTAAAAGTGGGTATAATGTTAAAATTACTCATATTTAATATATATTTAAATTATTTTAATGTGTGAAGGAAAATAGAGTTTTTTAATTTTAAAATCATTTAAATAAGAATATACTATAAATTCTATAGTTAAAATTTAAAATCTTATCCACAACAAATAATGTTTATTAATCTCTGTAAACAAATAAAATGAGACTATAATTTTGAAACGAAAAAAAGTATAGAAATGACTAATGAGTGGAGGAAAATAGGATTGAATGAGACTCTTACAAATGAATAAGATTTTTTTTAAAAAAAATAAAAAAAAAATAAATATAATAATGATGTTTTGGAGTTAAAAATTGTGGTTGTGGACATCTGTTGTACAACTCATCAAAGAATCTGTCTTTAAAAAAGGGAGATTTTGTGGAAGGCATTGTCACGTGATTTTAAAAGCGCACCAGATTGGAGGGAAAAACGTGTTTGTGTATGAGAGGCGTGTGACGGTTTGTGGTGTTCGCGTGGAAGGAAACTAACAGAGTTTGTATTTCATGTGTGCCCCTACCCAAGTCTACTTGCCTAGACTAGACTAGACTAGACTAGAGTGGTCCAACAATTTTTGCCAAACTTTGGTCCCTAGAATCTTGGGTGAAACTAAAATTTGAATTTGTTTTTCAGTTTTCAAAATGAGTTGCTCCCTCTTTACTGATATCTGATATGACTTCCACCATTTGATTGACACGATTTTTAAGAAAATAATACGAGTATTTAGTAGATGGTGAGGTTGAATTAAAGAGGAATATTTTTAGGTGATTTAGTGAAATGTAAATTAAAATGTAGGTAAAAGAGAATGACAATTTTAAAAATAAAATGATATCATGAAAGGATTAATTCTACGAGATATTTACAAGTAATCACAAGACTAAGGAGGGTGTATTCAATTGAGATTCTGTTTGATTTTTTTGGACTTTAAAAAGTCAGTGGATTTAGAAAATGCATAGACTCTATGCAGAGTTTGACTGACTTTTTTATTGATTTATATGGATTTTCATAGATTTGACAGGATTCTGAAATACACATTTTTTTTTATTTATTTAAATGGATTTCCATAAACTACGCCACTAAAACTATTGATGCAAACGTATATCGAACACATTTGTATATAAAAAAAATTATCTAAATTATTTAGAAAAAATATCAAAAATATATCTTCTTTGTTATTAGCCATACTGGTTCTCAATGCATTCCGTGTGTAATCCAGTCCTTGTGTTTGAAATGGAAACTTGTGATTTACATTTCTTAATGCATGAGGAAGAAGAAA
This sequence comes from Galeopsis tetrahit, assembly GCA_963675135.1. Classification (NCBI taxonomy): domain Eukaryota; kingdom Viridiplantae; phylum Streptophyta; class Magnoliopsida; order Lamiales; family Lamiaceae; genus Galeopsis; species Galeopsis tetrahit. The sequence continues at coordinate 36,896,761 of OY776127.1, forward strand.
GATTGAATAATTGCATTTCTGGGGTGACGACCTTGACCACCAAAATCTTTTAGATGATATCGAACATCAGGAAGTTGACGTCGATTACTGGAGTGACGACCTTGATATCAGGAAGTTGACGTCGATTACTGGAGTGACGACCTTGATATTGCTAACATAACGATATACTATAATTTTTAAAGAAAAAATATAATTTTAAAATACAGTTTTCACGATAATAATAATGGTAGTGAAGAATATGTGAGGCTTATCTCTACTTTTTAAAAGAGATTTTGAATAGTGAAATTTATTTATATTTTTGAAGGAGAATCCAACGAAATCCATAGATTGTTGAATACCTAAAAATTTCTAAAGCCTTTTTAAAATCCGTATTGAATACCTCAAAATTTTGAAAGACTTTTAAAAATCCGGATTGAATACCCCCAGATTTTAAAAGTCCAAAAAAATCCAATAGAGTCTCAATTGAATACACCCCCCTAAGAGACTTGTAGATAAAGTTGTCAAAACGGACTAACGGTGCGATGCGGTCCATAACCCACCTCAACCCATCATTTTACGGGTTTTGGCGGGCCGGTCCACGGCGGAGACGGGTTGAAAATTACTCAATCCAACCCAACCAATGACAGGCTGTGGACTAGCCCACATGCTTTTTCATAATATATTTATTTTTTACTTTTTCACAATTATTATAATAAATTTTAAACAATACATAAATAATTACTAAAAATTTAAAAAAACAAAGTACTAATAATTTTGGATAATCTTTAATTAAATCCACCAAGTAATTTTAATCTCTTATAATAAAAAAGTAAACATCAAATAAGATTTTTTGTTTAATTGACAAATCAATCGAACTAAAATTTAAACCTTAATATTGTTTAAATTCTTATTCCTAAAAGGACAGAATCAATATATAATATTCAACGAAAGTTTAATGGGAAAATCAACTCAACTATCAATTTGTGAATACACATATCACCACATACTCTCTCAATTTACTTATGATAATTATGCATTTATAAAAAGAAAGTAAAAAAAAAAAATTCATATCTATATTAATTATCAAATCTCTCTATGAGTCATCTGAATATTTCTCATTCTCAAATCTCAATTTTGTTTAATATAATATTTTGTAATTTTGTATCTTGATTTAAAGTTGAATTGAATCCATAAATTTCCAATATCACAATTTTACTCATAGTCACAATTCAACTTAATAAAAACGCATTTACTGCTTCATTTAACCTTAAAAAATTATTTAAAAAAATCTTAAAAATAAAAACCCACGGGCCAACCGGCTCCTCTGCGGTCCAACCAGCCAAAATTCACAATCCATACGAACTTACATCTTAAACGGGCTTAGATTATTTAACATAACCCACATTTTTAATAGGCGGGGACGGATCGACCAAACGGGTCTAACCCATTTTGACAACTCTACTTGTAGATAAGTGAGAAAATGAGTAAAATTAATAGAAAAATTCTTGTATACACCTGAGGTATGATGTGCAATTGATTTTTTTAAACAACACTACTATTTTCACTAAACAATATTAATTGTATTTATAGAAATATTAGTAATTTTATTAAACACATTAATTATTTTTATTCGATAATATTAATTGATATCCATTCAATTTCACAACAATTTTTATACTTTCTTTTTTCTTTTTTAGACGTCTCACAATAACTTTCACCATCTTAAAATGGAAAACTTTTTATAAACTTTACCTCACAATAATTCTAAACAAAATTTCATTACTTCTGGCCTACGCATACACACAAGTCAAACCATTTTTTTTTTAACTTTATACATAAAGATTTATAAAATTATCCCTCAAATTTATTACATTTTTTTTAATATGTGTGTACAATCTACCTATAAAATTTACACAAAAACTTATATGCAATATTGCATACATGCAATATTGACTAATTAAGTAGATTGAACTGAAAATATTGACTTATTAAATCAATGAGCTGGAAATATATATTATTGGGCCACCATTAATTCATTTGGGTTAATTCTTAATTTATTTGTCAACTGACCCGCTTGTATTCTAATTTTGACAAAAAAATTTAACCCGTTTATTTTGTCAATTTCTGTGATTTTTTATCTTTTATTTTATTGCCGAACGCGGGATATTAAATGTAGTAATTCAAATCGTAATATGTAGTAACACACATTATTTTATGTAGTAATAACACAAACTATTTTATATAATAATACAAATTCTTTTATTTAGCAACCCGTTTTTTTCTAGTGTTTTTGTTAATGTAGTAACTCACATTATAATACGTAGTAACATATACTATCGCATGTAGTAAACACAATAACCATGTTGTAATGCAAATCATTTGATAAAGTTACATATAGTAACAAACGCATATTCAATGTAGTAATTCAAACTGAAGTATGTAGTAACATATAATTTTTTATATAGTAATACAGATTCTTTTATGTAGTATTTTTTTCTTGAATATTTATTGATTAAGTAACTCACATTATAACACATAGTAACATATATTATTACATGTAGTAATATAAAATAATCTCGATCCATAATAATAATTAAAAAATATTTAAAGAAATATAAAATATTTAAAGATTAAGGCCGTCGTAAATTGCAGCGTTCGGCCGCGGCCTCGGGTGACCGAAAACTGTTCGGAGAAGATGACTAAGTACAATTTCTATTAGTGGGTGTATTTATAAAAAATATTTCTGCTAGTGGGTGTATTTATAAAAAAATATGGGTGTGAATTGAACTGTCAGTGGGTGTATTTATAAAAAATGTGGATTTAACTGTCGATGAGTGTATTTATAAAGAATGTGAGTGTGAATGACTGAAATGGATATATGCAATATTTTAAAAAAATTAGCCCTAAAATTTATTACAAAACAAAATGAGTATTACTAAACTACATTTTATGGAGGATCATTTTTTTCTATTGAATAATATTAGTTGCGCACAACATAAATGGTACACACATGTTACTAAAATCAATATAATTCGTTGGAATTTGTTTCAGTTCATATGATAGTATATGATTAAATAAAAGAATTAAATTTTTAAAAAAAATAGATAAATTGAAGTTGTATTTTATGAAAGGTTAAATATATTTTAGAGTGGAAGATCTCTTAGTTTTATAACATGAAAATTTTAATTTTACTTGATCATACGCCATAGGTCCCAAAACGAGCAATCGAGGGTAAAAAGTTTTGGAGGAGAAAAATAAATAGATTTTTTAATAAAAATTGTTTGGAAATTCTCAAATGCACCACGCGCACCAAAAGCAAAGCAGATTTGCACGTTTGGTACACATGCTTTTGTCCTTATCCCCCACTTACACTTATTAATTATTATCCATTTTTCTCTACTTACGGTTATACCTCCATTTTTTTCTCTACTTATTAATTAATTAGTTTACAATCTATTACTTTATTAATTAATTTATAATTATTAATTAATTTACTATTCTCATTTTTATCTATCAATATTTATAATTATTAATTAATTTTCAATTCTCATTTTTATAGATCAATCCATCACTTAATTAATTAATTAATTTACAATTATTAATTAATCTATAATTTTCATTTTTTATGCTATTTTAATTAATTAAAACTGGTGTATTTAATTATAAATTGTACCATTAAAATTATTATTAAAACTGAAAAAATGTTATTCTTATTATTAAAAAGTGGTAGATTTTATAAAAACACAACTTTCTCTCTCTATAAAATTTTCTCTCCCTTCTCTCTAGTAGATAGTTCTCTATTCTTCATTCAATCAATCTGCCGCCCACCGCTTTCATCCCCAATCCATCTCCTTCCCTCAAGGATGAAAATATCGCTATCACAACCTTAATTTTACGGATATTTCGCGGGATATATCGATATCGCATATCAGTATCGCATATCGGTATCGCAAAAAAAATTAAAAAAATGACGGAAATCTGATTAAAATCTTGGAAATTTAACATGAAATTTTAGGGATTATTAAAACATACTATTATATATGTATTCCATTCAAAAGTCATTAAAATTATATGTTTAAAACAAACATATAGATAATAAATTATATAAATATTGGCTGACGAAAACTAATTGACAACATAATACAATATAAAATGATTAAATATACATGATGAAATACAATTAATATCAAAATGATGACATATGAGGTTCAATTATAGTAGGTGAAATGACATTTTTGTCCAAACAATATTGATAAAATACAATTAAATACTAGCTGACGAAAACTAATTGACAACATAATACAATACAAAATTATTAAATAAATATACATGATAAAATACAATTAATATCAAAATGATAACATATGGGGTTCACAAATAGTAGATGAAATGACATATTTATCCAAACAACATTCATACTAACTCATCACATTATAGTAATTTAGGATATAGTTATGCACATATAATTCATATGTTTAAAAAAACTACTAAATATATGAGGTGAATTGAAAATATATTCGTTTCCATTATTAAAAATAAAATGTATAATTTTGTGCATAAAAAAATAAAATTTTAAATAAGTTTGCGATTTTTTCAGATTTTGCGATATTGTGCGATATCGTGCGATATATCCGCGATATTTCTCGATTTCCATCCAATTTTACACTACGGTTGAACGATATCGATATCAACATCGATATTTAGCGATATATCCGCGATACTCGGGAAAAAATACATTAGACCCCAATATCCATATCGCAATATCCAAATTTGCGATATATCCGCGATATTTCGCGATATTTTCATCCTTGCCTTCCCCATCCCCTCCAATACATCCAACATCCACACCATCACTATCATATAGATTTTTAAAGAGATCTAATTTAGAAGGAAAAAGGGGTAGCCGCACCACTCATCGGGCTAACGCATTGTTCGTCGCGCCGCCACACTGTCGCTCGTCGTGATGTTGTTTCTCTTAATCTTTTTTCAGCAGATCATCAAGTGGGGTTAGGAGTTTCTTTTTAGGATTTTAGTTGGGGCTACGGTGGTCGATTGGGTGGGTTATCCGTTGATCCCTTTTATTTTCTGTATTTATTTTAGTTTTTTATTTTCTTGCAGTTTTAGTTGTTTCTGTTTTTTCTCTTGGTGATTTCTGCAGCTTTTTTGTTTTCTTAGGTAGATGTTTAGTTTTTTTTGTTCCGAAGCCCCTTCCCTTTTTTGGTGGGTTTTTCTTCCCTTGTGGTTATCTTCCCTTGTGGTGTTTCTTCCCGTGTGGTGTTTGGCAGTGCTTAGAGCTCTTATGGTGTTACCTTTGTGGAGTTTGGATTTTTGTGATGTTGAGTGGTTGGTTCCTGATTTTCCTCTTTTATTAGGACGGACACGTGGATGTTATGGCGCTCGGTGATTCTTTGTCTTTATTTTTCTATCTTTAGTTTTCTTGATTTGTTGATACCTTAGTATGGGGTGTCTCGATTCGAGAAATGGAGATCTATGCTTCTATTGTGGACAAAGTTTTCGCTCGTTGATTTACTTTCTCACGATTGGTGGTGACAACGACGCCGTTTGAATCTGTCTGGTTTGAAGATCTAGAGCTTGAATTTGACTTTTCACTATGTGAAAGTGTGCATGGGGTAGTATCTAGTGTTTAAGTAAAAAACAGAACAATGTTACACTGAATGTTGGGACAAATAGTGTAGCATTAACTCTAACAGAATACAAAGAAGTAAACACAGTACACAACGAAAGTCTAAAACACTAAGACACAATAAGAACACAATGGAATAATTTTTAACATAGATTTTATTAATAACAAAACCTATGCTAAGCCTTCCGGCGAAAAGAACTTACTTCGTAAGTTTACTAAAAATGTCGTGTGAAATGTCTCAGCAATTACTTCAACATTCCACAAACCGAAACTACAATCGAGGCATGTGCCTGAATCTGTAAAGAGACTTAAGTGTTTGATCACTGTCTAAAGAACTAATCTGATCTATGATTCACTCTCAATCGATACAAGACTAGAACTAAAATACACGAGAAGGTATGGTAATCTTCGGTGTATATTAAATGACACAACTACCGACCCTAACTCCTAACCAGGGATGAACACTCAGAATAGGTGTTACTCGAATAGTGCATACTTTGAAATGAAAGACTCCAGCGGTATTTATAGAGCAATAGCCGAATTCTAGATCCTTCCATATGAGATCCTATTTTTTAGGAACTTAATAAAGACTTTTGAAGTGTTTTGGTTGCATAGTAATATACGATGGATAATGGAGAAAAGTTATAGAAAGTGAATTGCTCTTTTTAATTGATTGATAAAGCCTATACACATGATGCTATTTATAGCATAGAGCAACCTATATGTTCATGACACTTGTCATCTTACAACTGGTCAATACTACAATCCAAATATTTCCCTCCTAACAAACTTGTACTAGATGCCTAACAAACTTGTACCAAATGCAGAGTGAATTGCTGTCAAATAGGATAGAGGAGAATAAAGGAATCTTTAATGGAATATGCTATATCCCTTGATTTGTAGTTTGTGTTTCCAACTTGCTTGACTCCATTGCATATGTGGCAGTCTCCATGTGACGTGGACAGTCAACATTTTCATTGTCTTCAATATGCCCCCTCAATTTTGAGGGAGGGTGAGGAAACACAGATAACTTGTTCCTCAAACGACTGAAAAATTGGTTCGTAAGCGGCTTGGTAAAAATATCTGCCACTTGATCAATACTCGGCACGTGTTGGACTCGAATCTGATTCTTTGCAACTCGCTCCCGAATGAAATGTAGATCAACCTCCAAATGTTTTGTGCGGGAATGAAACACCGGATTAGCGGAAAGGGATATCGCACCTTGATTGTCAATCCAAATTAATGGAGGCTTCGAGTAAGAAATATGCAACTCTTTGAGAAGTGACTGAATCCAAATGAGCTCACACGTAACTGAAGCCAAACTCCTATATTCGGCCTCCGTACTCGATCGAGACACAATTGGTTGTTTCTTGGCACACCAAGCCACTAGATTGCCACCAAAAAATACGCATTGGCCTGTGGTAGACCTCCTGTCATCCAAATCATTGGCCCAATCTGCATCCGCGAAAGCAATAAGATCAAGAACTGTTGGCTTAGAATAAGTAAGCCTGTGGTCAATAGTGCCGGCCAAGTATCGGAGAATTCGTTTCACAGCCTTCCAATGTGTATCAAGAGGGTGTTGCATGAACTGGCTAACTTTATTTACGGAATAAGCAACGTCCGGACGTGTGATAGTAGCATATTGGAGTCCCCCAACTATGCTGCGATAAAGTCGAGGATCCGGGATCAGATGTCCATCATCTTTGGACAAGTGATTTCCTGATATCATGGGAGTACTAATACCCTTGGCATCAACCATACCAGCCCTTTGCAACAATTCATGAATGTATTTCTTTTGATTTAAAACCATACCAGTTGCAGATCGCTTGATATCAATACCCAAGAAGTAATTAAGCTCACCTAAATATTTGATTGAGAAATATTTATGGAGAGAGCGAATTACCTCTTGAATTTGATTGGAATTAGATCCTGTGATAACAATGTCATCGACATAAGCCATGATCAGAATTAGAGCCCCATTAAAATGGCGAAAGTAGAGTGAGGAATCTGCGCGAGAAGTTTGAAAACCAAGAGTTTGAAGGGCAGAAGCAAATTTTGATGTCCAAGCCCGTGAAGCTTGTCTCAACCCGTATAGAGATTTCTTGAGTTTGCAAACAAGATCATGACCTAACTCAAAGCCCGGAGGCTGCACCATATACAAGTCATTCTCTAAATCACCGTTGAGGAAAGCATTATCCACATCTAATTGATGAAGTGGCCAAGAGTGATGCAAGGCAAGGGATAAAATTAATCGAATAGTAACAGATTTAACAACAGGGCTAAATGTATTAGTAAAATCCATACCAGGCACCTGGGTATAACCCTTGGCAACGAGTCTTGCTTTGTATCTCGAGATGCTCCCGTCTGCATTCTTTTTCAGCTTAAACACCCATTTACAACCAATGATGGAATGGTTTGAGGGTGTGCGACAAAGCTCCCAAGTTCCATTTCTTAACAGGGCACCATATTCTTTTTCCATAGCTTCTTTCCACTGGGGATGCATCAAGGCTGCTTTGTAAGAAACAGGCTCAAGTACAGGAGTGATAGCAGTGAGAATCTTCGGCTTAACAATCCCGGCTTTTAATCTCGTGGTCATCGGATGGTGATTTATTGGTGGAGGTGAAACCTGTGTATGAGTACCTGGAACCTCATGAGAAACATTAGAAACATCATGCAATATATGATTATCAACATCAATTGGCAATTCTACATAATGCTGCCCAGATAAATGATTCGAAGTGGAACTTGGAGAGGAACTAGAGGATGGTGATAGGGGAGCGGGATGCGGGGGAGATGGAGGCTCAACAAGGAGGAGGGGTCCCGTTTGGTGCATGGGGGGTGAAGGAGGAGGATCGACATGTTGAGTATTTTGAAAAGGAAATATAGACTCATCAAAAATTATATGCCTAGTAACAATGATCTTGTTATTCGGCAAGAGAACTTTGTAACCTTTGTAATGAGGGTTGTATCCAAAAAACACACTTCTGTCGGATCGGAATTGGAGTTTATTTTTGGTGTAGGGTCTAAGGTAAGGGTAGCAAAGACAACTGAATACTCTAAGATAAGAGTAGTTTGGTTTGGTTTTAGTGAGGAGTTCGAAGGGAGTTTTGAAATGAAGTTGTTTAGACGGGGTTCTATTTATCAAATGGACTGCAGCCACAAAAGCATCATCCCAATGCTTTGTTGGAACGCCAAAATGAGCTAAGAGAGCAAGACCTTTCTCAACAATGTGTCTATGCTTTCGTTCGGCTAAAACATTTTGTTCGAGAGTGTAAGGGCATGAGATTTGATGATGGATCCCAGAATCAGCAAAGAATTGACTTAAGGACTTAAATTCAGTCCCCCCGTCACTTTGAAATCTCTTTATTTTTGCATTATATTGATTTTCGACAAGATTTTTGAAATGGATAAAGGCTGCCTTGACATCAGATTTTAGTTTTAACAAGTAAAGCCAAGCAAATCGGGAATGATCATCAATAAAGGTAACATAATAAATGTAACCATTAACAGATGGAACTGGAGAGGGACCCCAAAGATCGGAATGGATTAAAGTGAAAGGTACATCAGTTGTGGAAATTGAAGCAGAAAAAGGCAATCTATGACTCTTTGCCTTCATACAAGCATGACAAATGGATTTAGAATTGTCATCAACATAACTAATATGGCTACTATCTAAAGCCTTCTTGGTAATATCAAAAGATGCATGGCCGAGTCTGGCATGCCAAGTGCTAAGAGGTAGAGTTCTAGAAACCTCAGTGGAGTGAACAGCAGCGGAAGACGGAATGGTAGTAGGACGACGTGATTGATTTGTAGAGGAATTGGAACGAACAAGCTTGAACTTGTATAAGCCATTATCAAGATCACCTTGGAGAAGGATCTTGTGTGTAACTCGATCCTTCACAAAACAAATAGAGGGGTGAAATTCAAAAAAGACATTGTTGTCTTTAGCAAACTGCGATACACTCAACAAATTCTTCCGTATATTTGGAACATGCAAAAGGTTTTGTAATAGAAAGGAATGAGAATCATGTTTATCTTGAGCAGTTAAAGTAGAAGAACCAAAATGAGAGATAATCAAACCTGCACCGTTTCCCATTTGCACTCTTTCAGCCCCATGATATTCTGATCCAATATTCAAATTGTTCAAATCGAACGTAACATGGTTTGTTGCCCCCGAGTCTGGATACCACGAACTTTCTCCACGAGTGTCGTTGCGCTCGAAACTTGCCATATTAACAGAAGGGTGATTGAGACTTCCACTTGCATGTTGAGTTGCATTCCTTCGAGGAAGTGGAGTGTAATTTAAATCCGCTCTATAGAAGCATTTGTTCGCCGTATGATTGTCACGGTAACAAATCTGACAGTTGGGGCTATTACTTCTGCCGCCTCTGCTCCTCTGGTTTCCTCCTCTTGAAAAACCACGACCTCTGTTTCCTCCAAAATTGTTGCTGGACCTCCCTCTTCCATATGCGTTATTGAATCTACCATTTGTGTTTCCTTGATGAGTACTAGTGAAGTTTACTGAAGGACTTGAGCCTTCATTGCTGAAATTTCCTTGAGATGCTATGCTTTCAAGTCTTGACTCAAAACTTATCAACAAGGAACTCACATCTGCAATACTTACGGAACCAAGCTTCGATGCAACATTGACCATTACAGGATTGTAATCTGATCCAAGTCCTCCCATTATATAGAGAAGATGGTCTTCCTCTGTCACCTTATGCCCAGTGGCATTCAAAGTGTCACAGCATGCCTTTACTTTGCTGAGATATTCTCTCATCGGCAGTGTATTCTTTTTGAGGTTGTGGAGCTCTTGTTTGATTTGCATCACCTTTGCGCCCGACTGCATCGCAAAACTTTCTTTCAAGGAATCCCAAACTTGACGAGAGGTGTTTAACCCCACGGTGTTTATCAGAACGGGCTCGGTGAGAGTAGAAAGAAGCCACGACACAATAAGTTGATCTTGTCTCATCCACCTCTCATATTCTGGATTTATGGTGATTTTATCTTTCTCGTACTTCGTCGGACATTCTTTCTCCCCAGATATGTATCCTTCAAGACCGTAGCCTTTGATGGCCGCCGTGGTTTGGTGTTTCCAAACCAAATAGTTTTCTTCATTGAGTTTAACAGTAACGAGATGGTTTAAAGATGGTTGAAAGGTTGAATTTGAAAATGGGGAGGTAACATCACTTTCTGATGCCATTAATGGAAGTTAAAGATGAAAGCTAAAATATGGAAACGATGCAGAGACACTAGGTCACCCTAGTGCTCTGATACCATAAAGACTTTTGAAGTGTTTTGGTTGCATAGTAATATACGATGGATAATGGAGAAAAGTTATAGAAAGTGAATTGCTCTTTTTAATTGATTGATAAAGCCTATACACATGATGCTATTTATAGCATAGAGCAACCTATATGTTCATGACACTTGTCATCTTACAACTGGTCAATACTACAATCCAAATATTTCCCTCCTAACAAACTTGTACTAGATGCCTAACAAACTTGTACCAAATGCAGAGTGAATTGCTGTCAAATAGGATAGAGGAGAATAAAGGAATCTTTAATGGAATATGCTATATCCCTTGATTTGTAGTTTGTGTTTCCAACTTGCTTGACTCCATTGCATATGTGGCAGTCTCCATGTGACGTGGACAGTCAACATTTTCATTGTCGTCAATACTTAACTTCCATGATCTCTCTACATCCTTCTTCCATCTTCCAGGTCGTTCTAAACTGCTCCAGACTCTTCTATCACGTTCTCCAACATTCTGGAATCTTCCAGGTTCCAGACTCTTGTAGAATCTTCTAGAATCGTACCTGAATGTGAGAGCATTTAGTACAACATTTAATGTAACATTTCAGAAAGGACTTAGAATAAATCAAGGAAGGTCAAATTAAAATGTTGTTGATAATGTTAAAACATTTAAGAGTTAACAACATCTACAATCTCCCCCAATTTGACCTTTCAACTACAACACACCTGATGCACATATATTTATTTACACACGTCAGTAATATGTATTTAGGTGAGGTTAACATCTACTCTAAATACTAGTCAATACAATACCTGTTGTAACCGTTGGATCAAATCAAAAAAAGACCAAGAATAGTTTCATTAAGATCCGTGCCATAAGATCAAAGTAATCTTATTCAAAACCAAAACAAGTAGTAAACTTGTTTACAAAACATATAACTTTACAAAAATCAAAGGTTAAATTAGAGCATAAGAGTATATACCAGATTAATTCTAAAACTTATGTAAGACTCAAAAACAGAATCAGAGCAAGGACTAAATATGAATAATCAGAGCAAAAAGGATGAAATAAGAAAAACATAATTAACTAAGATCAAATCCCTATGCAGTAAACAAATAAAATTTTATTCTTTTGACAAACATAAACTTGATTCACGTATTCTACAACGCTAGAATAAACGACCGCAAGTATACGGTGTCTATCGTAGTGAAGTAAGTACGAGGTCGATCCCACGAGGAGGTATAGCGTAAAAATGTAGTTTGTTAACGGAGTTCTAAATAGACGCGATTGATAAAGTGAATTACCCTAAAGGTGCCTATCAAATTGTCACAAATAAGCAATAAAGAGTAATAAAGAATCGATCAACTAGCATGCAATCACAAAAACGAAGTAAAATGGATGAAAACTCAAAGATGAGAAAGTAGGTTCTAAAGCACATGCAATACTAATGTATCCATCTATGATTAACTATCTACTTAAGTGGTGTTCATGCTTTGTCTATAAGATTGATCACATAATAATGGATTAAATGTTCTCTCGATCCAAGTAATCCAAAGGAAATATCACACAACTTAGTATCTCTACCTAAATTGCACAATAAAACCCAATCAAGCTCTTAAGATCATCACACATCTTCCTAATCATTGTTCATCTTTCAATCTCACAATAAAATTAGGTCAAATGCTTGCAATCAATTAATCAAAGTAGATTTCTCAACCTAATTCAATTAACTAGGATTAACACATCATCATTGTACACTAATGACATGCTTTGCAATGAAAATCAAGCACCCAAATAGAATTAAGCCACACAAACACCAATTAAGCAAAACATTAATTCATAAACTTCAACAAGAGTATTTACAAGGCTCTAGAACCAAAAGTGTTCTAGCCAATCAAACACATGATCCAATTACAAGGAAAACTAAGATTAAAGCAATAAAAAGTGAAAGGAAAAGAAAAGAAAGCTTAGACTATTGTATGGTGAGGAATCAAATTCCCAAGCTAATGGTGGCCTCCTTGCATGAATTGATGGAGAATTGAAGAAGTAGATGATGAAAACCTCCAAGTGTGTGTGATTGTGTGTGAGAATGCTTGAAGGAGAGGTAAGATGGTTTTGAATTTAAGAATGGAGGTATTTATAGTGTTGGGATAGGGTTTGGGTGTAAGAATTGCAAGTTGGTCCCTTGACAATGGAGAAAATGCAAGTTTGGCACCGAAAATGGGTTGGCCCGGCCGGGTGGGAATGTGGCTCGCCCGGGCGGGTATGTTGGCCGAAAAATTTGGGAACAGGGGGTAAGTGGCCCGGCTGGGTGGGAATGTGGCCCGGCCGGGCCAAACCTTTGTATTGGCCAAAAATTCAATATTTTATCGCTCGACCGGGCGGGTATAGTGGCTCGCCCGGGTGGGTATGTTGGCCGAAAATTTTGGGAACAGGGGGTAAGTGGCCCGGCCGGGCGGGTAATGTGGCACGCCCGGGCGGGTATAGTGGCCCGGCCGGGCCAAACTTTCGTTTTGGCTCCGTCCTTCGTTTTCGTCCTCCAACTTCGTTCCTCCGTATCTTGAGCTTCCGACCTCCGATTGACTCGATTCTTTTTGCTATTCCACTCCATTTTTCGAGCCGGATCCAATGGTGCACTCCTATTTCAGATCCAATCACTTTTGGTATGTGTTTTGCTCCAAATTTCATCGTATTTCCTACAAAATCGACAAAACACAACCTTTCTCTCATTTCGGCTTAAACAATCATATTCAATGCATAAATCAATGAAATCCACCTCAAAATACACTTCACATGTGCTTCTAAAACATGTAAATTCCACCCGAATCAAACCCCCCCAAACTTAAAATGTTGTTTGTCCTCAAACAACTAAGCACTTAAAGCAATGAGGGTGGAATGATCACAATGGACTATTCAATGAAAATCACACATGCAAAGTAAGATGTAGTGATGTCTCTTTCTCAAAGTGCATTTCTCAATGAAGATCATAGCATCATTATTGCAATTCACACTCATGAATCAAAGAATGCACAAACACACAACACATTGTGAATGGGAAACATAATCCAAATGCTCAAGTCCTCTACTCACATGATAAAGTGTTTCTCTCAAACACAAAAACAAATTAAGGATATTAATGCACTCATCAACCAAGTTATGCTATGCAATCACCATATGCTTGCCCAACTTCTACTTTCTACAACACTCAAATGCTCAACAATGTGATAAATAAGACTTAATCAAGGATGTAACATTGGCTCTTTGGACAAGGTGGGATGAATTTGAGAGTTTGTGACTTTTCTAGTGGAGGGCAAAGCTTGTTGTTTTACAATTTGTGCTTTTACTTTCAAAGTTTACAAACTCCTTCCCCACTTTTCACCTTTTTTTTTTTTTTTTTTTCAAGTATTCATCACCTCATCTTTTTGAACCATTTTTCTTTTCAAGCTTTTGGGGCATTTTGTCTCTCTTTTCTTTTCCATTGATTTTCTTTTCATCTTTTTCTTTCCTTTCAACTTTTCCAATTTCTCCTTTCACCAAAGACATTCAAGCACATGTTTCTCCACTTTGTCTTTTTATCCCCCACTAGATGTAGGCATCAAAGGCTAAAAAAGGCTAAGTGGTTAACATTGTAGTTTGCCAAGAAAATGAGGAATTAAGCTCAAAGGGCTAACTACGGGGGATTACTTCGGTTTTAGGAAATTTTGGCTAAGTGACTCTTTTAGAACAAGATGGCCTATATCACATCACAAAGTTTCACATAATCATGCTTTCAAACAAGAACTTAGGCAAGTTCTAAGATCACTAGCAATAACCTAGTCCACTCTCAAATGAACTAAACCGGATTACATGCTCGATTTATGGCTCAATTCTCACCGGTTTATTCAATAGGACTCTCACAATCATCAAATGTTCCCAAACAACAACACATCATGCATCCATGCTATCAAAGATAACAAATATGAACACAACATGATACTATTCTCCAACTCCAATCATGCATACATTCAAAGCAAATAAACATCACCACAACTACTCAACCATGGATTCCAATTATTATTCATGCTCACATTTCACCAAAGATCCACTACCCAACACATGATCAAAACAAACTCAAACACAATAAGCATATGAAAGCCAAGTGTGCGCCGGTGCAAAATGTGACACAAGTAGAATGACGAACCGGTGCAAGGGTAACAACTAGTAGAAAAAAAAAATACAAGAAAAATAACTCCCCCAAACTTAGAATTTTACTATGTATAAATTCTAAGTTTGGGGCTACAAGTTGTTACCTCCCTCCTTGCACATCCAATGCTCTTCAAAGATCACCATTGCAACACTTGCTTTCCCTCTCCAAAGTTGGTTTTGCTTCCTTCTTCATTCTTCAAGCTAGAATCTCCAAAATGCTTCTCATCCATACCTACAAAATAAACCAAGCTATCAAAACTATCAAAGCAATAAAAACATGAAAGCAATAAAACCTTGAGTTGCCTCCCAAGAAGCGCTATTTTTAACGTCTTATGTCGGACGGTTCTTCCTTGGGGGGAATATCAAGTCACCCCCTTATCATCCTTGTTCTTGACCTTCTTTGCCCAACCGACTTTCTTAAGTCCATGGAAACACCCACTTGCTAGCCCATCCGGCTCTTCAACCATGTCATAAGAAGTTGATGCTTCATTTACTCCCAAGCTTGCATAAGTAGCTTTTCTTGATTTGGGGGAGTTTTTGAAGAAAACTCCCCCAAACTTGGCCTTCTTGTCTATCTTCAAATCTTTGTCTTCCACCTTGGGGTTCTCTTTCACAAAGTTGATATTGGGCTCCTTTTCCATCTTCTCTTCCATAGGCCTTGAATAATGATCTCCCTTGGAATACACATACTCTTCCTCCTCACCCTCATCATCACGGAATCTAACGGCTTTATAGATGTTGAATGAGACTTTCTCCTCACCAACATGTAGTTCAAGCTCTCTATTTCGTACATTGATGATGGCTCCACCCGTTACTAGGAACGGTCTTCCCAAGATCAAGGGGATTGCCCTATCTTCCTCCATATCAAGTACCACAAAATCAACCGGGAATATGAATTTCCCAACTTTGACAAGCACATCATCAACCGTTCCCAAGGGATAAACTATGGAGCGATTCGCCAATTGAAGATTCATGGTAGTAGGCGTCAATTCTCCCAAGCCAAGTGATTTGAAAAGTGATAGTGGCATGAGGTTTATGCTTGCTCCAAGATCACACAAAGCACGATAAGTTCCCTCCTTGCCAATCACACAAGGCAATGTAAATGAACCGGGATCCCTAAGCTTTGGAGGTAGCTTAGCTTGGATGATGGCACTACACTCTTCGGTGAGGTTCACGGTTTCAAATTCTACCATCTTTCTCTTGTTGGACATAATCTCCTTAAAAAACTTGGCATAGTGAGGCATTTGCTCAAGGGCTTCCGCAAATGGGATGTTGATGTGTATCTTTTTTAACATCTCCAAGAATTTGACGAACTTTGCATCCAAACTCGTCTTCTTGAGTCGTTGAGGGTATGGAATTGGAGGCTTGTATGCATCATTCTCTTTCTCACTTGTTTTCTCCTTCTCAACATCTTTCTCTACAACTTTCCTTCCTTGTTGCTCCTCTTCACCATCTTCCTTTGGCATCATGGGGCCTTCATAGTTTGTACCACTCCTCAACTTAATTGACTTGCATTGCTCTTTGGGGTTCAATTCCGTGGTTGAGGGGAATCGACCCGGCTTGTGTTGGTTTCCAACCATGTTAGCAATTTGGCCCACTTGAATCTCAATGGCTTTCACATCATTCTTGATTCCCATCACTTCATTTGCCAATTGACCAATTTTCTCATCTTGACTCTCAATCTTTTGCCAAGTCTTTGTCATGAAACTCTTCGTCTCTCCCATGAACTTCTTAGTTTCTCCCATGAATGTTATGAACATTTCTTCCATAGTGAGCTTTGACGAAGATTCTTCTCTCACACCATCTCGTGCATTGAAGTTCGACGGTGGTTGAATGGCATTGTGTGGGTTAGCATATGAGAAGTTTTCATGGTTTCTCAAGCCGGGATGGTATTGGTTCGGATTAGGAGGGTGATAGTTCCCATGGGCTTGTCTTTCTCCCCAACCTCTTTCTTTAAAATTCCGGTCCCGTTGGTTGTTCATGTAATGAGCCTCTTCATATTGTGCATCACTGGGCTCCACTAGTGCTTTGGCCGTCATTAAAGAGATTAGCTTATCCACTTTGTTGGATAGATTGATGCTTTCTTCCGAATTTTGAGTGGAGGTTACCCTTCGACTTTGCCTTCGTTCGGATGGCCATTGATTCCCGTTCTTTGCCATCTCCTCTAATAACACATAGCCTTCATCCGTCGTCTTTCCCAACAAAGACCCTCCACCGGCCGAAGCATCTACCATCCCTCTTGTACGGTGATCCATCCCGTTATAGAAATAACAAATGATTTGATCCCTTGAAAACCCGTGTTGAGGACAACTTCTTATGAGATCTTTGAAGCGCTCCCATGCCTCGGCCAATTATTCATCCTCATCTTGTCGGAATGAAGATATTTCCCCCCGTATTTGAATGGTTTTGCTTGGGGGAGAATACTTCATTAGGAAAACATCCACCAAATCATTCCAATTCTCTATCGTCCTTAGATCAAGAGACATGTACCATTGTTTTGCACGATCACAGAGTGAGAAAGGGAACAATTGAAGACGAATGTAGTCTTGAGGGACTCGGTTTATCTTCACCGTCCCACTTATCTCTAAGAATTGAGATAAATGGAGGTTGGGATCCTCCTTCGACAACCCGCCGAATTGGTTGTTTTGAACCATCATGATCAACGCCGGTTTGAGCTCAAAGTTATGAGCGTCAACGGGTTCCCTACCCGCTCCTCCGTACGGCCTTGGGATGGGTCGAAAGTGATCCCTCAAAACTCTTTGAATTCCATGCTCCTCATTCACCCTTGGTGCCCTATCTCTTTCTTCTATATTCGGCCCTTGATTCTCAACTTCTTCCTCAACCTCCTCCACTAATGGATTCTCTCTTCTATTCATGGCTTCCAAATCACTTCTTCTCCTTTCGGCGTTTTGCCTTCGACAAGAGCTTCGATTTCCGGGTCTAGAGGTAGCAACACTTGTTGATATCTCCTAGCTCGGGTGATCATAGGCCATGTCTAAACAAAAGTTCAAGAAAAAGTGAGAATTACAAGTGGAATCAAAGTAAAACACACAAATATTTTTGGATTTTTTGACAATAAGGAAAACAAGTAAAATGTATAAACTAAAACTCTATTAACCTACACTCTAGAGCTATAAAAACCTCACCGGCAGCGGTGCCATAAACTTGATTCACGTATTCTACAACGCTAGAATAAACGACCGCAAGTATACGGTGTCTATCGTAGTGAAGTAAGTACGAGGTCGATCCCACGAGGAGGTATAGCGTAAAAATGTAGTTTGTTAACGGAGTTCTAAATAGACGCGATTGATAAAGTGAATTACCCTAAAGTTGCCTATCAAATTATCACAAATAAGCAATAAAGAGTAATAAAGAATCGATCAACTAGCATGCAATCATAAAAACGAAGTAAAATGGATGAAAACTCAAAGATGAGAAGGTAGGTTCTAAAGCACATGCAATACTAATGTATCCATCTATGATTAACTATCTACTTAAGTGGTGTTCATGCTTTGTCTATAAGATTGATCACATAATAATGGATTAAATGTTCTCTCGATCCAAGTAATCCAAAGGAAATATCACACAACTTAGTATCTCTACCTAAATTGCACAATAAAACCCAATCAAGCTCTTAAGATCATCACACATCTTCCTAATCATTGTTCATCTTTCAATCTCACAATAAAATTAGGTCAAATGCTTGCAATCAATTAATCAAAGTAGATTTCTCAACCTAATTCAATTAACTAGGATTAACACATCATCATTGTACACTAATGACATGCTTTGCAATGAAAATCAAGCACCCAAATAGAATTAAGCCACACAAACACCAATTAAGCAAAACATTAATTCATAAACTTCAACAGGAGTATTTACAAGGCTCTAGAACCAAAAGTGTTCTAGCCAATCAAACACATGATCCAATTACAAGGAAAACTAAGATTAAAGCAATAAAAAGTGAAAGGAAAAGAAAAGAAAGCTTAGACTATTGTATGGTGAGGAATCAAATTCCCAAGCTAATGGTGGCCTCCTTGCATGAATTGATGGAGAATTGAAGAAGTAGATGATGAAAACCTCCAAGTGTGTGTGATTGTGTGTGAGAATGCTTGAAGGAGAGGTAAGATGGTTTTGAATTTAAGAATGGAGGTATTTATAGTGTTGGGATAGGGTTTGGGTGTAAGAATTGCAAGTTGGTCCCTTGAAAATTGAGAAAATGCAAGTTTGGCACCGAAAATGGGTTGGCCCGGCCGGGTGGGAATGTGGCTCGCCCGGGCGGGTATGTTGGCCGAAAAATTTGGGAACAGGGGTAAGTGGCCCGGCTGGGTGGGAATGTGGCCCGGCCGGGCCAAACCTTCGTATTGACCAAAAATTCAATATTTTATCGCCCAGCCGGGCGGGTATGCTGGCCGAAAATTTTGGGAATAGGGGGTAAGTGGCCCGGCCGGGTGGGAATGTGGCCCGGCCGGGCCAAACCTTCGTATTGGCCAAAAATTCAACATTTTATCGCCCGGCCGGGCGGGTATGATGGCCGAAAATTTTGGGCCGCCCGCCCGGGCGGGTATAGTGGCCCGGCCGGGCCAAACTTTCGTTTTGGCTCCGTCCTTCGTTTTCGTTCCTCCGTATCTTGAGCTTCCGACCTCCGATTGACTCGATTATTTTTGCTATTCCACTCCATTTTTCGAGCCGGATCCAATGGTGCACTCCTCTTTCCTATCCAATCACTTTTGGTAGGTGTTTTGCTCCAAATTTCATCATATTTCCTACAAAATCGACAAAACACAACCTTTCTCTCATTTCGGCCTAAACAATCATATTCAATGCATAAATCAATGAAATCCACCTCAAAATACACTTCACATGTGCTTCTAAAACATGTAAATTCCACCCAAATCAGCCTTCTATAGCAGTAAGTCAAGTAAGAATATAATTTCTAAGACAAACATATTTTAAGCATATTGGACATAGATCAGAGTTAGAAACATAAAACAAAAAAATACAGAACAAGACATATTCATCATGCAGTAAACATTTAATAATAAGAAAATAAATTAAGCAAAAAGCAGCAATCAAATATCATTAATGCAAACTAATTAAGCAAGATAAATATAAACATCTTATCAACTCGAAATAATAAATATTGTATCAGAACAGACATAATTAAACTTAAACATAAATGAATAACAAAAACAAAAGTAGGACTGAAAATGGCATGAATTGCTATGACAATAGCAGCAGCATCAAGGTCCTGCACATGTGCCATTTGAACTTCAGTACTCCCCCTGTCTTGCAGCATCTGTTCTAGATATCTCCATAGAGGATTTCCATATCCTCATCATCTTCAGTAGCATCAGCAAACTTATCTTCATCAACCTCTGGTTCTTCAATGAAACAAGTTGCAGCAAAGAGTGCAACAACAATTTTAGCAGCAGCAGCAGTTCCTCCATTCTCTGCAGCATTAGGAACACCTCCAGTTTCAGGATCCAGCTCTTCAATAACAACTCCAGAAGCTCTAGCTGAAGTGGAAGGTGGTACTCCCCCTGTTGTAGTGGAAAGTAGCCTGGTCCACTTGTCTTTGATGAACTGGAGCTCATCAATCTGGTCCTGTAGGTGCTGTAACTGCAATAATATAAAAGATCTCGGAACAGAGAATGTGGTGTCAAAATTACCACCAATGTTCTCAGCATCTGGTGCAGCATTAGGTGCAGCTGTGTTCTATTCAGGTCTTGCTGGTGTGCGTTGAGGTTAAGGTTGAGCAGGAGCTGGTCTGTGAGAAGTACTTCCAGGAGTGTGCAAGGGCAGATCTTTCACTCTTTCACCAATGAGCAAAACAGGTGAAATGGTGTATAAAGGTACCTTTCCTCTAAGAACTTCAGTCTTCTCAGGGGTAAAACCATGCATCTTCAAGTATGAACATATAAGCACAAGGTATGGAAGGTTGCCTTTATCAGAAATGTCACCACTAAACTTCATCATGTGGTGAAAAATAGTCAATCCCAGATTAAACTTCTTCAAAACCACTATCCTATAAAACAAGATTGTTTGATCCTTTGTGACTTTGGTTGAGTTAGTAGAGGGTAGGGGTGGGAATAGGCCGGGCCAGGCCTTAAGAAAAAAAGTCTGGGCCTGGTATATAATATTTGGGCCCAAGCCTGGCATGTGGCCTATTATAGGCTTTCTTTAAGAGGCTAGGCCTGACCTTTTTAGTAAATAGGCCTGGCCCGAAAGCCTTTTAAAGGCCTTTTTAGTGTTATTCAAAATTATTTTTTTACTATATTACCATTAAATTATTAAAAAAAACTTTTTTAAATCTCAAAATGAAGAAATAAGAACAATAAAAAATTAATCAAAAGGTCCATAAAATTATACTAAAATGCAAATGTTTATATCAATTATTTTTAACTATTACAAAGAAAAATAAAACAAAAAATTATATAATTTCTTCAAGATAATCTCATCATATATTGAATATTATTTATTATGTGTCCAATATCATGTATTATATTATATATTTATTGTATTTTTATATATTATATATTTATACATATATAAATAGAGTTAAATAGGCCGGCCTGTTGGGCTTAAAAGGCTTACGAAAAAGCTCAAGCCCGGCCTATTTAATTAAAAAGGCTTTTAAAAAAGCTTGAACCTGGCTTGTTTATTAAACAAGCCGAGCCGAGCTTTAGAAGGCCGAGCCGTAGGCCCCTGTCGGGTAGCCTGGCCCATTCCCACCCCTAGTAGAGGGTATCCAATTGTAAACAATCAACTTATGCAATACAGAATAAAGAGATGTAAGGTCTTTAGCCAGCATTCCATTCTTCCACTTAGTCAATAAACCACCAGTCATAGAAACAGTAACCACATCTAAATCAGGTTCATCATCATCAAGTAATGGTTCTATTCCTAAGAAGTCATTAATCAGTTATGGGGTGAATGGAACTGTATTCCCCCTAAATTGTACATTCCCATACCAACGGGAACTCCTCCTACCATTACTCTTCCTTAGACATGCATAGAATTCATATACCCAATCAGAAACAAATGTATCACACAAAGACAGAGCTTTCATCAACTTTCTATCCTCTAAGAATTGAATTAAATTTTTGCTCACAAAATCAGAAACTTGAATTCTCCTTTCCATTAACAGTTTTCTCCTAGACAACTTGGTAATTTTTTCATCTAAACCATCAATATCAGAATTACCTTCCTCAGAGTTTGATTCTTTGTCTTTCTCAGAACTGGATTCAACATCATTTTCAGAGCTTTCCTCTGATCCTTCACTGCTGGAATCACCTCCATCATCAGGTTCTGGTGCTGGAGCACTTAATTCAGCATGTGTAGCAGCATTCTTTTTTAGAGCTTGCTGAATGTCTCTGAGGCAGACCTCCATTTCAGAATCAGAATCAGCTTCTGGTTCTGCAGGCATAGTTCGAATAGCATCAATCTTTGCCTTCCCTTTCCCCTTTGGATCAGCCTTTTGCTTGGTTGGCTTCTCAATCACCACCTGTTCTTCATCGAATTCAGAAAATACCTGAATTGGTTCAACAACATCACCACCTAACTTCTTCTTCTTCCTCAAGGAATCTGAGTAATCAACTCGAGTAAAAACTCGACCTGATCGTCGCCTTGGGATCTAAGTAATCTACACTATGTTATATGTTAGATCTGATCTCTGTAACCTGTCAAAAAAAAAAAGTGGTAGATTTTATTACTGAAAAATGTAATTATTATTATTGAAAAGTGGTAGATATTTTAACTGAAAAATATAATTTTTATTATTGAAAGTGTTAGATATTTTAACTGAAAAGTGTAATTCTTATTATTGAAAAGTGGTAGATATTTTAACTGAAAAGTATAATTCTTATTATTGAAAAGTGGTAATATTTTAACTAAAAAATGTACCGAAAAGTGTAATTCTCATTATTGAAAAGTGGTAGATTTTGTTACTGAAAAGTGTAATTCTTATTATTGAAAAGGGATAGATATTTTAACTGAATGTGTAATTCTCATTATAGAAAAGTGGTAGATTTTGTTATTGAGAAGTGTATTTCTTATTATTGAAAAGTGGTAGATATTTTAAATGAAAAATGTAATTTTTATTATTGAAAAGTGGTAAATATTCTAATTGAAAAGTGTAATTCTCATTATAGAAAAGTGGTAGATTTTGTTACTGAGAATTATATTCATTATTATTGAAAAATGGTAGATATTTTAACTGAAAAATGTAATTTTTATTATTGAAAAGTGGTAGAAATAGTTTAACTGAAAAGTATAATTCTTATTATTGAAAAGTGGTAAATTTCATTACTAAAAGTGTATTTTTTATTATTGAAAAGTGGTAGATATTTTGTGGTGTTAAGATATAATTATTAAAAAAATATTTAGTTACAATCTTAAAATATTACAAAATTATTTACATTTAAAAAATCTGATTTCATTTTTCTAAAATTAATATATTACTAAAAAATAATATAATATTAAATAATAGTACAATTGAAGATGGAGGTTGCAAGTTTTGAACTTGGGACCTCAAACCCAGTTACTGTTGTTGTAACCGCCTCACCAACATTACTTTGTTCAAATCTTCCGCTTTTAATAAGTAATAAAGGTTGACTAGAATGCACACTATGCACCAGAGACCAATTTAAAATCTTTTTTTTTTACAATTAAGTTGTTGATTTAGTGAAAATAAATCAACTAACAAATAATAATTGTGAGTGCGAAGTGTAAGGTGTTCCAACTCAGACTGATAACTAATCTACTAAGTGTTCGGAAGCTGATCAGTTGGACATCTATTAAGATAAGGTAGATGCAGAAATGTGTAGACCCTAAATTATACCCGTCGACAGTGACGAACCCAGAAATTCACAATTGGAGGGCCCGATTTACAAAATAATATTATACCTACAAAATTATTTTATTACAGAGTATAAAATTTTCAATATATCTCATTTTATTAAATTTAAAGACTTTTATTATATTTTGAAGGGAATTAATTTTGATTGTTCCGCCTCGTACTAAGCAAAATGGTGTTAAAATTTAATTTGCAACCCTGCAGAGACATTAGTTACTAGTATTAGATAAACTAGTATTTCACCCGTGCGATGCACGGCTTATGATGGTATTATTTAAATTAATTAGTCTTTTTTATATATAAAATATAGTATAAAATAATTAGTGATGTAAAGTAAAATTTATTTTAAAAAATTGTGTTTAAATGTTTTGGCAGAAAGTCCAATAAATCATGTATATAAATGGAAGTAAGTTATGTTTCACGTCATTTTATCATTGAATATTTTGAGTATTGTAGTAAGAACCAACACTTTACGTCTTTACCTCGCCGTAAATTTTTGCAACAGTAATCACTGCCTGCATGATTATATGTTTAAAAAGAATTATATGTAAAACTATAACTTAAATGTTTACTAAAAATATCAAAGTTACTCTTATTAAATTAATAGATAGTTTGCTTGTAAAGAAAAATATGCATTATATATGTGAATAATATTTTATTTTTTATTATGATACACTTACATTACATTCATAAATTACATTCATAAATAGATAAGCTCTCAATCCGGTACAATTTTACCTTCTTTGTTTATCGCAAAATAATTCAATAACATCAAAAATTACATAGGCACCAAGAGTGCTCCACATCAGAGAAAGATAGAAATAGAGTCAAAAATCAAACAAAACCAAATAGAAAAGCAAACATATTGAAGGTAGACAACACGCCCAGCTTCGATTCTAAAGCTGATGTCGTCAACTGAGAAAGCGCCATGGACCGCCGAGCCATTATCTGTATGGTATACTACTCGAGAGTGTATTGTTGCAAGTCACCCAAGTCCAAAACCGTCCTTTAATTTCGTCCAAAATTTTACCCACATCCCAAATTACATTTTGAAACACTTTTTTATTTCGCCAATTCCACATTACCCAGACCATACAAATCCACAGACCCACAGCAAGATTGCACCCTCTGTTTTCCTAGGAATCCCAGCATGAATAGAAATTGCTGATGTATATGAATATGCATCGGAATGGTGATGCCTAGCCAATTGTAGCAGCCGTGTTAAACGCCATAAGTCTCTCTATTACAATTTTTCCTTGTGGACAATCCTGCATACTCTAAAAAGGCATTTTAGCATCCTCTCGAAAAATGGTTCCTCCATAACAATCTATTACAATTTTATTAGTCACGTCCACTCAGAAACAATACAAATGTTTAGGAAATCAAAATTGACAACAAACTAAATTAACTAAAACTACAATAAAACACAACAAAAGTTGAAAAATACTTATTTAGAACCGGAACCTGCAATACAACGTCAAAAAAGACTCGAGACAGAGAAAAAAACAATGTAAACATAGCCTCCTCGGCGCTGCTCTCCGCTCTGGCAATGGATACATACCAATTGTTACCTTCATATGTACCGATTTTCAAGTAGTGGGACTCATACAACGCGTAAACTTTAATTCTCTCAAATGAAGCACATAAATGTTGAAGGAAAATATTATTTAAACTCAATACAATGCATAGGTCACTCGATAGCGATGCTCATTGCATGTTACTCACTGCATGTTATTAAGTGGAATCTCCACGATTTAACGCTGTCACTACTTGCAGCAGAGTGCAGAGGACCCCAGATTTCTTCTTCACAACTGCTGTCTACTAATGGAGATGCAACTGATAGTATTTCCACCACCTACTCCACCCAGTACACACATACCAACAAAGAAGTTAAAGATGAATAAAATGTAAATGAAACAATAAACAAAATAACACTAAGACATTTTAAGATAAATATATTTACATTAGCGAAAAAATGGTATTAATTGTTTCAATATTTGTATAACACCCTAATAATAAAAAGCATCCATGAAATGAGTCTAATAAAAATACTAAAAATCAATTACTTACAATTTCAGCAGCTGCACAATTAGTTGTAGCCCAAAAAGACAACCTTGTTTGCTTCCACATACTCAATGAAACACAGCGCGTTCAGAGAGGATGAAAATGATCAAAATGACATTTCTGGCTGAAAAAAACCTAGCAACCAACACAATGCTTGAACAAAAGCGCCATACATAGATTAAAGCCCATCAAAATCAACGGAATCTGAACAAATATCCATCAGTATTTAGTGTTTAATTTATCCATCAGAGCAATAGTTAAACCTGTAAAATAAAACTGAAGATTCATGATTCATACAGATCGATAGAAGAAAACAATGAAAACCATAAGCAAAACAGAACAGGAAAGAATGAAATTGAAACACTAAAACATTATTTGAATGAAGCTATGGTATATCATTATGTATACTATGGAGCATAAGTGTTCTCTTAAGCTAGTTTAGTATATCATTATGCGCTGATTTCAATGAAACACTAAAACATTATTTGAATGAAGATAATTTTACAGGTTTTATTTATACTCAATAGACAAATATTCAAGCAAAATAATCAAAATCACCATCCGCACTTCTACTTTGGAGCATAAGTGCTCATAATAATAGCCAACAACTATTTGAAGATAAATAAACTAAACTAATTCACTAACTAAAATTGATTGGTTGAAATTTGATATTTTTGTGATCCTTGAAATCTCAAATATATAGACTTCTGTTGCGAATACTGAAATCTCAAATATAGACTTCTGTTGCATCCCAATTTGAATATTATCTTCCATATATAATTCGATCGAAAGATTGAAAAAAGAATAAACTAAGACTGCCAAAAATATTTTAAAATAGTCTTGAATTTATAGAGAAGAAAAGAGAAAAATATGAAATTATGTGTATTTTGATTAAGAGTTAGGACTCGATTACAAACAAAATGCATACCGTTAAGTTCAATCGCCTCCACATTACCACAATGCCTTCCGAACCGTCTACAAAAATGATAAAGAAAAAAACCAAAAAGAATATCAAGCTTATGAGGCAAATCATAACAGTAACCCTTCTGGTATCAGAAACTAAAGTCGGCATAAACAAAAATGAGAGAGAGATGGGAGATATACCTTGGGAGAAGTTTGAAGATAGCAAGGGTAGCAGCAGAACCCAGTATAACTCCAGCTCCAAGCAACACCAAATTTATGGACTTCTCTGCCATCACAAATGTGTATGCAGAAAGAGAGCACCGAAGCTCAGGGTTTGAGTTTAAAACAATACCGAGTTGAGCCTACACTTTGGGAACTGTAAAATTTACAACAGACATTTCATTTATAGAATATAAAACTCCTTTACTATGGCAAAAACTGAAACAAAACAAAAATTACACAGTCCCAAGGCCCCAACCAAGAAGAAACTGAAACAAAAATCGGATTGAAGGGAAATGTGTGACAATCTAGGAAACGTAAGCAGGGGCAGAACCATTCAACTCTTCTCCAAAGAAAAAAAAAATCTTCTTCTCAATAAATTAAACCTAATTAAAGCCCCAAGAAGAATTTCAATGAAAATTTAGGCAGATTTATTCAAATAAACTAAACCTGGTAGAGTTAAGGATCCATCTCTAAGTATTAAAATGACATCTAATGCACTAACCATTCGGACCCTTTGCAGCTCACTAAGATTCAAGAAATTATAGAGAGGGTGAAGAACTAACTATACCTTCTTTAATTTTCTCCAAGAAAGCAAACAGATCTTTTCTCTTTGGTTTCTTCAACCACTGTAAGAATCCACAAAAATGAAAAAATTAGAAAAAAGTTACAGTAATCAGCTAAAAAATTGAACCATTTTTGACCCACCTTTTCCCAAATCTGTAAATTGATCTTTCAGCAAATAAACAGACAAAAATCATGATTGTAGTGACTATAGCAACTGAGGGTACTATCACACTTGCGTCCTGTCTACCGAGGAGCTTTAAAGGGGTCCCTGATCTGGGCGTGGCCATACAACCCTCCGGAAGTTCATTCGGCCCAAAAATTCGGTCGGGCCGCCACGACCTGTTTCTCCTACAGATCCAAACCAAACAGTGCGGCGAGGCTGGGAGGGGTGGGACGACGGCGACGACGCAGGGGAGGGACGTCGACCGCCTTCTTCTTCATGGCGTCGACGACGTTGACCGCCTTTTTCTTCAGCGGTGGCATCTGCCGACTTATGCAAACGGCGAGGAAGGCGGGAGAAATGGAGAGAGGGTGTAATGATGAATGGAAAGAAATGGATAACGCGAAATAAGGCAGAAAATGAGATTAATTCTTTATGCTGTCATTCAAAAACTCTAGATGGAAAAGAGGAGTCCAAAGGCCAGAGAGAGAGTAGTGAGACGGTGGAATGAGATGTGACTAATTCTTTATGTTGGGCCACACCGAAATAGTAATATTTTAATGTAAATTGGGTGGGAACTTCTACAGGAAGTTACTATTGTATTATTATATATATATAGATGTAGAGCTTAAATTATACTCCCCCGTGATGTCTTGGTTCACTGGCTCAGGTGAGGTCAAATAAAGGAAGAGTATTTTGGACGATTTAGTGAGGTGTAAAATAGAATTTAGTGAGGTGTAAAGGAAAATGTGAGTAAAAAATGGGTAACAATTTTTAAATTAAAATAATGTAGTGATCAGGGTATTAATTTTGTGAATTATTTTTGTATTAAGAGTGTATTAGTAATCTTAAAACGTCTCAATAAAAAAATAGATAAATAATTGGAACAAAATATATATAAAAAAATAAAAATAAAATAGTGGGGGCCTTCTGCCCCCGCTGGGCACCACGTCGGTCCGTCACTGCCCGTCGACTTATAAATTTGTATTTTAAACTTAAAAAAGTTTTAGTTAATTTTATACAATCATAACAATATCAGTTGTGCTTGGTGCTCAACTGGTCTGTTGTGTTATTAGATGAATGAATAATATATATCAAAACAATAAATAACACAAAGATTTATAGTGGTTTGAAAACTCAACTTCTACGTCCACTCCACAAACTCGATTGTGAGTTAATTCCTTCCAAGGAATGCTTGGTTTTTAAGTGTTAATGGACATTTCGTTGGTTTTGTCTCTTAGAATTTATACGAGTTTCAGTCCTCTTACAACAGTTGAAACTAAAAAAAATTAAGCTAGCACTCAATCTCTCAATTATAGGGTAGGTATGTTGTGGAGTAATTTCAACTATGTGAAATCTCTCTTAAAAGTTATGAAAGTGTGTGTGTAAAGACAAATATAGAATGTTTTACAAGATGTTATAACATTAAGTACAACATTGACTGAATTACAAAATATAATCATAAATAGATACTCCCTTCGTCCCAAAGGGAAAATTTCACCCTTGGGATTGCACGCATTTTAAGAAATGTGTAATGAGTGATTTTTGAGGGGTAGTTTTAAAAACTTTTATAAATAAAAAAAAAAAGTAGATTAAGTGTGAAAAAGTAATGACATATGAACAAATATGTGTATATTTTGAGGGTGGGGTCATAATTTTTTTTTTTTTTAAGTGTGCAAATTGATATGGGACATCCAAATATAACAAGTGTGAAAATTTATGTGGGACGGAGGGAGTACAATGGAAGACTTAATCACAAATTGCAAATGGAAGTAAACTTTTAACATAGACTAAAATAGTATGTGCGAGCTTTGTGGCGAAACATTCACTAAATCAAAGTGAATACAAAGTGTTGTGTGAAATGTTTTCAAGACAGAATTTTCACAACATAAATTATGACTCAATAAACATTAATCGAATCTAAAAAGACTAATTGTATAACATTGCCAAAAACTTATCATTCTATCAATGATCTTTATATCGATTGATACAATAATAAGTTTATGTTAATCGAAATGTTAGAACATTTAGGAGTAACGTACAAGAGGAAATAATAGTCCTAATGTCTAAATAGGATAAAAACTTAAGTAGACATTATTTGATTATTCATTGCCTTATGATGAAGCCTTCAAGCTTTATTATAGAAGTTTAAACAAATGTTTGACCTTCATCATGTAGATCCTATTTTTTAGGAACTTAAACTACGTCATGCATCCACTCTTCACACAACCGACTTCTAGATAATTATATATGTCTTGGCATGCAACTGCCTGTGCTAGACGGTTCTCCACTATTCTGGAGTCATAAGTTCTTCTACACTCATGTAGAATATTTTAGAACTTCAAACTACATGTTACAACACTAATGACAACAGTAAGAGCAACATCCAGACATAAAGAGTTAGTGAAATGAAGAAAGAACACGTTTTTATCTTGTGGTCAATGTCATAACACCGCAAGCAACAACATCAACAAGTTTAGTTTCAGACATTTCTTCTAAACTTTAGAATTTAGATTAATAAACCTAGAATACAAGGTAGAACACTTAGAGCAAGTTTGTTTTGGGACTCACACGTCCGGATGGGGACGTAACGTCCCCCATCCTATTCTAGTTCGGGATTTCACATTCGGATTTCACCATCCAACTTCATCCACCCTTAATAAAACATATATATTATACTCCCTCCATCCACCAAATGTAGTCCCATTGGGGTGGGACACAAATTTTAAGAAAAAGGTAGATAGATAAAGTAAGGGTATTATAGGGTATTGTGGGGTCCATTGTGAATAAAGTAATTATTTATGAATAAAGTTGATGGCAAATTGAGTAAATAAGTGATGGTGGAAGGGTGATAGTTTTCATAAAGTGTATGAGACTACATTTGGTGGACAAAGAATATAAGGCAAATAGGACTACATTTCATGGACGGAATGAGTACTATTATAATAAAACATCATACATTCTTACACAATTGATTTGATATAAAGTTACATTATATAATATTATAATACAACATCACATACTCTTACACAATTGATTTAACATAAAGTTACATCATATCCTACTCAAAATTTCTAAAGAAACACACATAATTTCTCCATCCAGGATTTCCCCATCCGAATTTCCCCCGTCCTACATAATCTCAAAATAAATACCCCCTTAAGGATTTGACTTGCTAGTGTTCTTGAAAATACTAAGATAAAAATCTTGGACAATTGTGTGTACGTTGGGTTCTCTTAGTAGTATTTTCGTAACCTTACTCTGAAGATCCAGCCTTATATTTATAGTTGGTCTTCAAAACTAGCTACTAGAGAGCTAATTCAAAAACTTACTAAGTATAGTGCATATCTTCTTTGAGAGTTTTACTTCATATTTGATCATACCAAATTAGAAGAGTCTTTGGTTAACACTCCCCTCAAAACCCTGCCCCTATTTTTTCACAAAATTCTAACCCTGATTTTGCAGCAGCAGCCACCGCCCCCTCCGACCGCTAATATATTCAGGAAAAAAAATTAATTTTTTTTGACCAACCAGTGTCGATCGACCCTAGTTTGTCGACCGTAGAATATATCGTCGACTATAATTTGTCGACGAAGAACACCCTGATTGACAACATTGTACCGAAAGAAAATAAAAAATTAATTTTCGACAGGAAATGTCGACCAAAAACATTATGGTCGACAACAATTTGTCGACAATAATGTTTTTGATCGACATTTCTTGTCAAAAAAATATGCGTACCTTACTGTAAAGAAAGGGAAAAAAAAGGAGAGGAGGGTGGCGGCGGCGCTGGGCAAGAGAGGCGGTGTCGCCCGATACACACACTCCCTTAAGTTGTTTACCAATTACAACACACACACATATGTATATATATATATATTTTTTTTTTTCTATTCGATACACCACCTTTTTAAGTTTTGCAATTCGATGCATCTGCCTATTTTTTTTTTTTGCAACACATAAATGATGTGGATGCCTAAGCAACATTAAGGTACTACAAAAATATCCACGTAAATGTCATGACTGGTGAATAAGATGTTTGTTTATTTTTAAAACGTTTTTAAGTAAAAATAATATGTAAAATTTTAGGTTATTTTTGGTGGACTATGATTTGGAGGACGCGGTCCCATTCTTTTGAGTTTTAAGGAAAAATGATAATAATTAAATTTGTTTATGATTTACTTTTAAAAATAATTTTTTGGTATTGATTTTAGTTAAAAACGTTTAAAAAAATTATTCATCAGTCATGACATCTGTGTGGCACCTCGACAGCTCCAGACAACCATATCATGATTCAATTGTTGCTAGAAAATGGATAGATGCATTAAATTGCAAAACTTAAAAAGATGGTGTATCGAATTATAAAGAAAAAAAGATGTATTGTAATCGATAAATACCCTAAACGTTATAATTTTTTTTTTTTTGTAATTAACCAGTTTTTAAATAAATAACTCGAGGAACACTTATGTGAAATATTTCATGTGAAATATTTGTATATTTAAGGAAGGACAAAAAATTTACGGAATTGACCAGGTCAAATAGATCTTTCAAAAAAATTGTGCAGATGGCTAACAAGAAAACGAGTTTCAGATCTGCATTACTATGAAAGTAATTATATGTTACTTACAATAACACATAAATTGACTTTTCACATGAAATATTAGTACAATTAATTTATGCAAGGATAAAAAACTCACAGATTTTTTTGCAAGTCACAAAATAAACAGATCTATAAAAAATATCAGTGTTACTTAAAATACAATTATATGTTAATGTACGGACAAATATGTGTTACTGTAAGGGCAAATAACACATAATTGACTTTTAAGTAACATATATTTGTCCTTAAAGTAACACATGTAAGGTATTGAAAATTGTGTTATTATATAAACACAAGGTATTACTTTATTGAGAAACATGTGTTACTGAATGAATAAAATGTCATTACTGCGGGAATGAAATACTCAGTTCATCCCAAAAACAAAAAATATAGATTTAGATCCATGCATCTAGAATAGTTCATCCCTAAAATTACAAAATACATAACAATCAACAGTTGATTAAAATAGGTTCAAATATGATTTTATCTTATTCAGTTCTTAGTTTTATGTTTTATATTTTTTTAGTAAAATAAAAAACATTAAACATATGTCAAATGCTCGTTTAAGTATTAAAAATATTGTCCTGACTCATAAAATAAGGGTGGTGAACTCATAAAATAGGGGGCAAATAATCGTGACCGTCAAATATAAAGAGTCAGTCCAGGTCTATTTTTTTTTTTATAAAAGAAAAATAGGAGAGGTGCATATAGATTGGATATGGTGGTTCACATCCAGATATCTATTTAAACATATTTCACAATAAAACTATTGTAAAATATTGTATATAAGTTTTTACCAAATTACTTTAATCTCTAAAGTTAATAGTTTTAACGTGAACTATTGTGAATCAATTTTCAAATTGAAATAAATGTTTGAAAAGGTAAAATTATATAACCACTTGAGGCAAATCCACCAACCCTCCAATGCATTTTCGTCTAAATTTACAAAATGTTAATTAGATTGAGGTGAAAAAAACAACTAGCTTAATGGGGGCCCGTTTGTTAATGTAAAATAAAAATCATGCAAATCATCACTAAATACTACAATACACTGTAAATTTAGCAAGGACCCACAAGTGATTCGAGCTACTATAGAAACGGTTGAACATATCATATAATGGAGATAAAATTCAATTTAGTCTCATAACTTTCTACATTTTCTAAAATAGTCCAAAAAATTAAATATGTGTATATTTTGAGAGTGGTGGTTATGAAGATATTTCCATTTATGAAGTGTGCAAATTTGTACGAAACATTCACATATGAAAAATGTGCAAATTTATATGGAACGGAGGAAGTAATATATATTTTGACTTGATTCGATCCAAAAAAAAAAATTCACCAGTTTCATTTTTTTTTTTTTTTGAGGGGTTACAAGAATAATAGAACAAGAACATCTTCAACCCAGAAGGATCAAACCGACAGCTGCTCCATCCCAATCGTGAGGAAAATGAGAGACGAGTGCAACCTATGCCCACAGATACGACCAGATCTCCATTCTCAAAACGAGATAAATACCCCACACAAAGGTATATCCATGTCAAGAAACACAGAGACAAAAGAAAAGACAAAGGTCCACCAAAAGCAAAATTAAAAAACACAGAGAACAACAAAGGACCCATGTAGGGAAGAGAAAATGGACAAGGCGAGGAGAGTTCTCAAAGCGAAGGAAAAAAAACCCAAAAAGAACTGAAAATAAAAAACAAGCTAAAAAACAAGAAAAAACCGCTAAAATACTAGAAAAAACAATAAATTAAGATACAGATGAATCACCCAATCGGCCACCATGGCGTTGTCCGGGAGGATCTACCCGTTGATCCCACCTAAACCTTAAAGAGACTCCCGAAGCCCGTAAATTTGAGGAGACAGTCTGGTTAAGTGACGAGCAAACGCGGTGGTCCGACGGAGTAAATGAACGACGTGGACTTTGCTAGCTACGGTGGGTATGTAACCTCTTTATTAGGAAACAAATCAAATGTTACCATATTTATAGGGATTTTGTATATATCTTTATTTTCTTAAAATTAATCTTTCCTTATCTCGTCATTGTATATTTGTAAACTTTGACTATAATGTAATTACTCCTCTATATATATTCAATTACCCTAATCACCTAAGGTTAACAGTGATCAAATCTGATTCTCACATGGTATCAACCTTTCTTTGATCCTGAAATCCTGTTCCCTACCGCCCTCGCGTCACCTCTCTTCCCCATCTTCCCCCTCTGACGAGCCGAACCCCCTCGTCCCTCTTCTTTCCGTTGAGCTTGTCCCCCTTGACTCCTCTTTCAAAATGTCGATTTTGAAGTTTCGATGAATGCCTTGATTCACATGGTCACTGTGAAATTTACCTCCACAAATTATCTCTTATAGAAAAAGCAGGTCCTCCCCATGCTTCTCTGTGCCGATCTATTGGGATTCATTGATGGATCCACTGTTGCCCCTCTTACCACTGCCAACAGTGCCACAAATCCGGCCTATACTGTCTGGTGCACGAAGGATCAAAAAGTTATTGGTCTCCTTCTTTCTTTCCTCACTGGGGAATCCTTGTCCGAGGTTATCGACTGTGATACCTCTCGGGATGCTTGGGTTGCCCTTGAAGCCGCCTTCAGCCACTCTTCTCAATCCCACACGACTCAACTACGCGAGGAATTACTCCTTCTCAAGCGCAACGATCTTTTTGTCGTTGAATATGGTCGCAAATTGAAGCTTCTTTGCGATCAACTCGCCGCCATAGGCAAGCCCATTGACGATTCTAACAAATCTCACTGGGTTTTTGCGGGGCTTAGGCCCTCACTTTGGAGGTTTCGCTGACACTCGTATTGCTCTCACTCCTGTCCCGGTTTTTTAGGATCTACTACATCAGGCAGTTGCCTTCGAAATTATGAATAAACCTGATGATCCTATTCCACCACCGGCCGATTTTGTTGCTCATGATCGTTCTTGCCCTTCCTCTGGCTCCTCGTCGCACTCTCGCGGACAGTTCGCTCATCGTGGACATCAAAATGGCAGGGTCGAGCACAAACATTGCACATTACGGAGACAAGACTATCTATGATGTTTCATGCCAATCTCCCTGCTCGTTTTTGGTTTGATGCCTTTGTTGTGGCTACTTATGTCATCAACCGCCTGCCGTCTACTATCTTGAATAACACTTCCTCTTTTGAGGTTCTCTTTTCCTCTTCGCCTTCAAGCCCCTGGGCTGTTGTGTCTATCCCTTCCTCTGAGACTATGCTCCGCATAAACTGGATCCCCGTAGTCGCCTGTATGTTTTCTTGGGCTACATCAGTATTCACAAGGGTTTTCGATGTCTTGACCAATCTTCGAATAGAGTGTTTGTCACTCGTCATACCAAATTTGACGAACAGTGTTTTCCCTTATTGAACTTTGCTCGCTCTTCCCCGCCTCCTATGTTGGATGTGTCTATTTTCTTGGAGCCTTTTTGCTCGCCCTTACTTGTTCGTTCTACCGACCAGTCCCCTCTGGTCCCGCCAGCACCGTGCTCGTTGTGTTCATCTGATCCTGACGCGTTTCCCGATACGGTTGCTCCGATCATCGACCCACCATCACCTGCTCGCCCTCTGCCTCTACCTTCATCACATCCCATGATTACTCGGGGCAAAACAGGTATATTTAAGCCCAAGTATCCGGTAAACATAGCCTCCTCGGCGCTGCTCTCCGCTCTGGCTCTTTCTTCTGAACCTCGAGGGTTCAAATCGGCTACTAAGTCCCCTCTTTGGCTAGCGGTTATGCAAGAGGAAATTGATGCCCTCCGCAACAATGATACTTGAGATTTGGTTCCTCGCCCCTCTAGTGTTAATATAGTTGGTTCCAAATGGGTCTTTCGGACGAAGTTTCATTCCGATGGCTCTTTTGAGTGCCACAAGGCACCTCTGGTCGCTCAGGGTTTCACTCAGTTTCCATGTGATGATTTTTCTCACACTTTCAGCCCGGTAGTCAAGGCGGCGACTGTTCGGATTGTTCTCGCCATTGCGGTTCAGTTCAATTGGCCTCTTCATCAACTGGATGTAAAAAATGCCTTTTTTAATGGTGTTTTGGATAAGTCGGTCTTCATGGCCCAACCACCAGGCTACATCGATGCTCATTTTCCGGATCACATTTGTCACTTGAAGGAGGCCCTATATGGCCTACGACAAGCGCCTCTGGCTTGGTTCCAAAGGTTTAGTACCTTTCTGTTCGACCTCGACTTCTTTGCGTGCAAGTCTGATTCCTCATTGTTCTACCTGCACAAGGGCTCGTCTATCATTTTTCTCCTTTATGTGGATGACATAATTGAACGGGTAATGACTCTTCTCTCCTTACTCGCTTCATCTCCCGGCGCACAAGGAATTTGCCTTGAAGGATTTGGGTCGCCTTAATTACTTTTTGGGGCTCGAGATTTCGTATACTCCTGATGGTCTCTTCATTGGCCAGTCAAAGTATGCTCGCGACATTTTGGACCGAGCATCCTTAATTGATTTTCGCCCTATTACTACTCCTCTGGTCGTTGGTGAGTCTCTGACGAGCACTGGTGATCCCTTCCCGGATCCGACTCTTTATCATTTGCTGGTTGGTGCTCTCCAATATCTAACGATCACACAACCTGATCTGTCATTTGCCGTCAATCATATCAGTCAATTTCTTGAGGCCCCTTCTGTTGATCATTTCTCTGTGGTCAAGCGCATCATCCGCTACGTCAACGGAACACTCAACTATGGTCTTTCGTTTGTTCGCCGCTCAGACCGCTCCATCATTGGTTACTCTGATGCGGATTGGGCTCGTTGCCTTGAGACTCGTCAGTCCACTTTTAGTTACTCTATTTTCTTGGTTGGAAACCTTATTTCTTGAATTTCTAAGAAACAACCCATGGTTACTCGCTCGAGTTGTGAGTCTGAATATTGGGCTTTGGCGAACTCAGCTACCGAGATGATTTGGTTGACAAACCTTCTACGAGAACTTTGTCAGCTTCCTCCTGCTCGCCCGGACCTACTTACTGACAATAGGAGTGCTTTGTTTCTAAGCCAGAATCCAGTCGCCCATAAGAGGGCAAAGCATATTGACTCGATTGTCACTTTGTTCGGGAAATGGTGACTTCTGGCAAGCTCCTAACAGATTTTGTGCCTTCCCATCTCCACCTCGTGGACATCTTCAACAAGAGTCTTCCACGACCAGCTTTTGAGTTTCTTCGTTCCAAGCTTTGCGTTGTTCCTCATCCCACGCAATGTTTGACGGGGGTATTAGGAAATAAATCAACTGTTACCATAATTATATGGATTTGTATATATCTTTATTTCCTTAGAATTAGTCTTTCCTTATCTCGTTATTTGTATATTTGTAAACTTTGACTATGATGTAATTACTCCCCTATATATATTCAACTACCCTAATCACCTAGGGTTAACGGTGATCAAATTTGATTCTCACACTATTAACTCTTACACATAAACCAACGACGACGGAGGCGGCGCGCACGACAGCGACACAAATGGAAGGAGAACGACTTCTACAAAGTGGAGGTAGGGAATGAGAGTCTGAACTATAAAATTAGTGAGGTGGAGAACATAGATAAAGGTATGAAGTAGGCGGCGAAAGTATGGTGGTGGGCGGTGATGCTTATTTTCTAAGCTACGAGAGAGAGATTATTTCTAATTTTCTCTCTTTTGACTTCTAAATTTTCACCAGTTTCATTTAATAGCCATATTTCTTTAATGGTTGTATTAAGGAAATTTTATTTTTGGTCCTATAAATTTAGAATAATCCAAAATAAATTCTTTAAGTTTTTAACTTTACAAAATACGTCATTTATATTTCAATTTAGTCCCTTTTTATCCAATTTTAATCTTTTATCTTTAGAAACAATTAAAGTTAATTAAAATAATTAAAAAATACTTCATGGATCAAACTTAATTAAATTTATTTAAATAAAATTAGGCATGCAATCAATTTTTAATTGACAACATATTTATTGAATAAAACTTCATTTCAATTTTGTTTTATAGTAACAAATTCTACTACTGTTAAAATCAATTAATTATAAAATTATGTATATAATTTAAATATAATTAAAAAAATACATGGTTAATTTTTAAAAATATTTCTCAGATCAGTAATCGACTTCAGTTGAAAAACAACAAATCCTTGAAATAGGAAAATGAACAAATCAATTACCATCAAGTTGACAAAATTTCAAAAATCAAAACAAACATGAGGATATGAACAAATCAATTACCATCAAGTTTATTGATAATCAAAAAAGTTAAAACATTAAATTTTCCGCCTACAAATTTCGGCGAAATTTCAAAAATCAAAACAAATCTGAGGATAATTGATTACTTATGTAGAAGACGAAGCCAGATTCGAAGGAACTATTGAACTGGTTCTCAGATCCATACCCGACTTTGAACTCTGCAAAATAGTTAATTTATAGATTTTTTATTTTCAGAATTTTATGTTTTTATGAGATTTTTAGAAAAAAATTATTTTAATTTACAAGTTTTTCAAATTTTTAGAATTGTAGATTTTTTAAAAAAAAATTTTAGAATTTTTTATTTTTATTTTACACAATTTATAAATTTTAATGATATTTTTAGTTTTTAATGAGATTTTTAATTTTTTTCAGAATTTTTTAATTATTACTCCCTCCGTCCCATACTTGAAGGCTCAAACCAATTGGGCACGAGTTTTAATGAATGAATTGTTTATTAATATTGTGTAAGATAAAGTGGGGGTAGTAAAGACTTTTCAACTTTTTAAATAGTAATAAAGTTATTTTTTAGTGTAATAAAGTAGTGACATTTGTTGTAATATTGTGATGTTTTAAGTAGGAGTGTTCAAAAAAAGACCGGACCGGAAAAACGACCGGAACCGGTCCGGACCGGACCGGAACCGGACCGACCGGTTAGATTCCGGTCCGATCTCCGGTCCGGGAAATTTTGGATTCCGGTCTTCCGGTCCGGTCCGGTCCAAGACCGGAATTTTCCGGTCCGGACCGGTTTGGACCAGATTTTTTTTTTAATTTTTTTTATATTTTTTTACTAATACACTCTCAATTATTTTTCAAAACCAAGTAATGTGTTGAGATCTTATTACATTTTTTACAAATATATAATTTAACAAACATATTTAATTTATTTTTAGGGTCAAAAGATCATTAATAACAATGTAAATAAAATTCACATTGACGTAATGAAGAGCAAACACTTTAATTTTCATACACAAATTCATCAATCTTGTTCTTGCTTCCATAAATTAAAAAAAAAAATTAAAAAAAAAAAAAACAATTCCGGTCCAACCGGTCCAAACCCGGACCGGATAGATTCCGGTCCGGTCTCCGGTCCGAACTTTTAGTAAGATTCCGGTCCCGGTCCGGTCCGGTTTTGGACCGGTGCACACCCCTAGTTTTAAGGGGAGTGTTTAAAAGTGTTTTTGCTATTTTAGGTAATGTGCCTTCAAGTATAGGACGTCCAAAATGGTAAAATGTGCCTTCAAGTATGAGACGGAGGGAGTAATTTCTAATTTTCAAACTTAAAAGACGTAAATTGGACTATTTGGCCGCAATTCCAATTTTCCGGTGAAAATGACATAAATTGAACCTAAAAGGACATAAATTAGACACCATAGGACGTAAATTGAAAAAGTGAAAACTTAAAACATATAAACTGGAGTTTAAAATGAAATTTTCTCTAATTTAATTGACAAGTTAATGAAAATCAATCTATTTCACACCATACACGGGAGAATTACTAGTTTTATAAAGTTAAAACTTAAAAATTTTATTTTGAAATGTTGTAAACTTATGGGACCAAAAATTAAATTTTCTCAAATACTCTCCTTACTCAACTTTTTTTTTTTTTTTTTCCATTAGTCCCAATAAACACTATTTATTCTATTTTATATATATTTTTTTTATTTGTGAACCACGTTACATTTAATACATATATATTTTAATTGGGTAACGCTACGAACACCCCAAAATATGTTATACACACCCCATCATTTTAAAAATAAAAATATATAATTGTAAAATGACTAAGTAAATTAAAATCTGTTTAAAATAATCTGAAAAAATTAAATATTTTTTAAAAAGAAAAAAATAAATTATTCAAATAAAAAATTTAAAAATCAATTAAAAATAAATACAGTAAATTCGTAAATTTTTTAATAAATCGTAAAAAATAATTAAAATTAAGAATTCGAATAATGATAAATAAAATCTAAAAAATTAAAAATAACCTAAATCTTAAGAATTAATTAAATTAATTGTAAATATTAAAAATATAATTGATTTAATTATTTTTTAAAATTTAGTTGAAAATTTTAAATTTTATTTAGATTTATTTTATTTTTAAAGATTTTATTTTTTAATTTAATATTGAGTTGATTTTTCTTTAAAAAAAATAATCGTTAATCTTAATTTTTTTATTTGATTTATTTTTCAGATTTTATTTAGATTTAATTATTATTTTTTTTATTTTCTTAATTTTTTTAATTGATTGTTCCATTTTTAAATGATTTTTAAAATTTTACTAATTTTTTAAAATATTTTCAACATTTACACGTAATTTTGTAATTTTATTGTATTATTGATTTTTTTTCTGTTAATTAAATTTTATATATTTTTAAAGATTTAGTTAATTTTTATTAGTTATGAGGGTTGAAGGGTAAATAGGAAATACTTGGGGTGTGTATAGTAATAAAAATTGAATTTTAAATTTTAATGAGGTGTGTTTAACATTTGGGGTGTGTATATCATTTTTTGGGTATTATTAGCCCACCCTTTTTAATTAACTTTCACCTCACCTAGGGAGTATTTAATATCACTCTATCCTTTTGGAGGGTGTGGTATATGATATTGTTAGGCCATAGCACTCGAAAGTGTGTTTAATGGGGCTTGAATCGTATCAAACACTTCATTCTCCTCAATTCCACCATTCCCTTTCGCCAGGGTTTCGCATACCTAGGGTTTCCAAGCTGCTAGCAAGGCTGCAACA
This sequence comes from Galeopsis tetrahit, assembly GCA_963675135.1. Lineage (NCBI taxonomy): Eukaryota > Viridiplantae > Streptophyta > Magnoliopsida > Lamiales > Lamiaceae > Galeopsis > Galeopsis tetrahit. Next base: position 36,938,188 of record OY776127.1, read on the forward strand.
AGACCGACTACCTAAGCATTCGGCTAAACTTCGAGTTCCGCACGTCCTAACTGTTGCTGGTTCCGATTCCGGCGCCGGCGCCGGAATCCAAGCCGACTTGAAGGCCTGCTCTGCGCGTGGGGTTTACTGTTCCACCGTCATCACTGCCCTCACTGCTCAGAACACTGTCGGAGTTCAGGTCGCCTCATCATCACATTATATTATTCTCTAATTGGTTAATCTAAGGGCATGATCAATGAATCAACGTTTAATTTATTATCGTAATGTGGTTATTGATGTTATAGGGAGTGGATGTTGTAGCCGAGGATTTCGTTAGAGAACAACTGAATTCAGTGCTATCTGATATGCATCCTGATGTTGTAAGTTCTTCTTAACATAATTTCTTAGTGGTGTATGCTTTTTCCTTCTACAACAGTAAATCCTAATATTAATTGATGATGTTTTTGGTGGAAATGACAGGTTAAAACAGGTATGCTTCCTTCATCTGGCATAATCAAGGTCTTGTGTCAGAGCCTCAAGCAATTCCAAGTTAGAGGTATGTAGTAACGGTATTTCTTAGTCGTCACTGTCACTTCTCTAAACTGAATCTAATTGTAGTTCTTCTCTGATGACCATATGAATTTTCTCAAGGAAGCTTTGGTTGTTGATCCTGTTATGGTATCTACAAGTGGTGATGTACTAGCCCCGCCTCTAATTTTGGCTAGCCTTAGGTATGTTCATGCTAATAAATGTCCCTTCGATTACTCGTGGTTTAAATTATTGTGCTTATGACTCTCTTAGGACAAGAATAGCTGCAGATTGGCAAGATGCAGTTGCAACAGGCCAACAGCTATTGGACAGTAGCTTAGTGAAAACAATGTCCCTGTGTTTACTCCATATCAATGCATTGATTGAATTAGGAAATAATCAGGGTGGAGTTGACCTCTTTCAAGGATATTACTGCTTCTTAGTCACAATAATGAACCAATATTACTGCTTCTTTGATTCAATTAGTGATCTTAGTAGATACTACTAAGAAGCCTTTATCAGTTCTGAAATGAGTCGAGTGACAGATATAATAAACCAATAATCTCCATATTTAAGTTTATGTATGTGAAGCACGATACATTATGAAACCATAATGTATCAAAACGGTACGTGATTTTTCAAAACCTTAAATCTTCTTTGGATATTGTAGTCATATCAAGTTCACAGCCAAAATTCTTCCTTTTGATTTTTCTGGAAATTTGTCTAGTGATTCTATATTGGATTTGCATATTGGGAGAATTATGGAGAGCTTGAACTTTTAGTTTGAGTGATATAGGTTGCTGGTGAACCTTTGATACGGGGAATTACCTTTCTGTATAATTTGATTATGACCTTATTTTGTTACTTAGATTTATCATTTTCTTATACAGGGATGAGCTTCTTCCTCTGGCTGATGTAGTAACTCCTAATTTAAGAGAGGCATCTGCTTTACTTGGTGGTGTACCACTTGAAACAGTTGCTGACATGCGTTCTGCAGCAAAATTGATACATGATATTGGCCCTCGGTAAGCTCTAGGAAAACATAAATGATTTTTAAAAAACATGATGTTTGCTTAGGTAATAACTCCACTTTGGCTTGACACCATTGCTAACGGAAAGAACGGTTTGTCAATTTGGAGGAGAATGTAGGCTTGAGGTTCTACTGTAACTGAAGTTGGAAAACCAAAGCAAGAACGATCTTAAGTTGTACAATATTATGTGATAAGACTTTTCTATGCATTCAATATTTAACAACTTCTGAATTTCTTGTCTCCTCTGACCATTGTCATTCTTAAAGAGTTAATGTAAACTTTATTCCTTTTAATGATACACAATCTTCAACTATCAGATTTATGGAATCCTAAAGCCTTTTATAGAAGTCTATTGGATTGACTAAGTAAAGTGTTGCACCTAATCAGCTCCAGCCTCGCATTGAATCTTATTATACTTGAAATGGTTTACTTTGAAGTACTTCCTGGGAAATTTGTGAATTTCTCATATTTAATTTAGGCCGCAACTATTAACACCCACGAAATTACTAAATACACCCACACTTTATAGCAATGTTTGATGTTACAAGTATTTAAAAAATATTGTACTTATGGGTGTATAAGCAATTCGGTGGGTGTAAATAGCTGCACCCAAATTTTGTTACTGGAGTGTGTTTTGGCCTGCACACTTTTGACTATCTCACACAATTAAATGATATAACTGCTCTAGCTGTCCTTTAATATCTACAACTTGTGCTCATTTCAGAAATGTTCTTGTAAAAGGAGGTGACCTTCCCGCGTCATCTGATGCAGTTGATGTTCTGTTTGATGGTATGCTTTGTACATCTTCTGCATTTGTGAGCCAGTGATTCTCAGTTCACTTTGTGTATTGAAGCTCATAGAATCTTATAATTTAACTATCTAGGTAAGGAGTTCTATGAATTTCGCTCGCCCCGGATAAAAACTACTAATACCCATGGAACAGGCTGTACTTTGGCGTCATCTATAGCTGCTGAGCTGGCTAAGGGTTCTTCAGTGCCCTCTGCTATTAAGGTGATTGACTATCCGTTTATTCTATAGTTAAAGCATCTGTTTATGGATGATATGCATGATGTGGAAGTTCAACATCACTCTCATTTCTTTTCCCCCCTAAATCCACCTGGGAATTGAATTTCATTCCACTATCTTGCCATTATTGTCTGGCATGCTTGGAATTGATTATGCACCAGCAAAATATGATCTCTGAATTTCCGTATGGTAGAAATATCTCTCTCTTGCACTTCCATATTATGAATCCTTTTTGGTAGAAATATGCTCGATTCAACTCTTTTTTAGCATCCTTGTAATCAGTAGCTGATATATGTATGTGAAAGATGACTAAATGCCAAGAATTGAATGCAATTATGTCTTTTTATGAAGGAACTAGATGCCTCTCCTCTGCCAAATTTCAGTTTCTACAAATATTGATTGTTATCATTATTATTATCTTGTTTTTTTAAGGAAAAAAAAAACTGTGGGTCCAATATTTTGTTAATCTACTCGTAAACACCTTGACATACGCACATTCCAAGTGGGCATATGTAAAGAGAGTGAGTTGGTATACCCTCACGTTTTCTTCTTTTCCTCTATTATAGCACAACTACATTAATAAAGAACCATACGAGATATATCATGTTGGGTATGGAGGTTTGACCAGGCTAGTTCAGCGTATATCTTTTAGTTTTCATCAGGTTTTACATATACACTTTCCAATTTGTCAAGTGCTTACAGTTTCTTGTTTACTGATGTATTCTTCTATTCAGATAGCTAAGCGATACATTGATTCTGCCCTGGAATATAGTAAGGACATTCTAATTGGAGGCGGAAATCAAGGACCCTTTGACCACGTAATGAAGATTAAAAATGTTGCCCATCATCCATTTGATCCAAGCGAGCTTCTCTTATATGCTGTAACAGACTCAAGGATGAATAAAAAGTGGGGTCGTTCCATTAGTGATGCTGTGAAAGATGCCGTAGAAGGAGGTGCTACTATAATCCAGCTGAGGTTTGTTTTGAATGCGCTATGCACTCCTTTTCTAGTCTATATTTTTGTTTTGAATAGATATTTAAGTACTGCATAATAGTCTGGGAAGGAATCTTTTGATTGCTTTAGACATTCAGCTATTTAGGTTAGACTGCATTCCACAAAGATTGGCTTACATCCATGCATGATTTAATTGGTGTGAAAATTGTCTAACATGGCAAGGTTCTTGTTTGACTTTTAAATGTCTCACATGTGAACAATCAAATTAAGGTTTTAGATAAGGATTATTCTGTCTGAATTATTTGCTGGGTGGTTCAAATTTTACTCAAATATTAGCAGGTGCACGCAGTGATAGTGACTCTTGGTGGTAAGGCATGACTTGAGGACGTTTATAATCATGAATCTTGATAAAAGGAATATTAAATTACCTGAAACTGTTGAATGAATAACTATTGAATCGAGCATGGCCTTTCCTAACCCTTGAAAATGCTAATAAAACAAATAATAATCTCTATATATATTCCGTTCCCTGCTAATCAGAGTTTCCACTACATGAGATGGTTTAACAAGAAAATTTGAGCTTAAGCACCCGAGCCCTTGAGCCCCACTCCTCTCCCTCTGCCCCTTAAATAGGGAAGAAGATGGAGGAAATAGATCATTCAGGTGATGTTTGATTTGGGATGTAGAGGATTTTGATTAATTGTAATGGTGTGTGTTTGTTTTGAGATTTAGATAGGGTAGTGTTTAACTTTATGTCAAATCGATGGATTAAGAGTGTATGATATTGAATTATTATATTATTGTTAATTGTTATTGTAATGATTGAGTGATTGTGTGTAATAATTAATGTGTTTTATAGGAAGTTGCAAACGTGAGAATAAAACGTGTGATAGTAGAGAAAAAATGGTATTTATAGAGTTTATAGGTATTTGTAGGGGTGAATGTATTGGAAAACCGAATTTTAAAATCCCAAATTCAGCTTTCTAATTCCAAATCAAACACACCCTTGGGAATTTCACATGATTAGGCTATATTATATTGTTACATTTTAAAAAATCATTCTTGGAAGCCTGTTTTAATGCCTATGCACCTTGTAATTGTAGAGAAAAGGACACAGACACAGGGGATTTTCTGGAAGCAGCCAAATCATGTGTCGAAATATGCCGCCGCTACGGTGTGCATTTGCTGATTAACGACAGAATCGACATTGCCATTGCTTGTGATGCGGATGGAGTTCATATCGGGCAGTCAGACATGCCTGCCAGTGTTGCCCGGGCTCTTCTGGGGCCCGACAAAATCATCGGCGTATCTTGCAAAACAGTAGAGCAAGCTGAAAAGGCATGGATGGATGGGGCCGACTACATTGGTTGTGGGGGCGTGTATCCAACGAACACGAAAGAAAACAATGTGAGAGTGGGGTTGGAAGGGCTGAGAAGTGTGAGTTTAGCTTCCAAGTTGCCGGTGGTTGGTATCGGAGGAATCGGCATATCCAATGTCAAATCTGTTATGGAGTTGGGTGTGCCTAATCTCAAAGGAGTTGCTGTTGTGTCCGCTCTTTTTGACAGGGAATGTGTTTTCAGCGAGACTCAGAATTTGCTCAGACTCATCATGGATTCAATCAAATAACAGAATAACTCACTTCATTTTTGTAACTTTTCTTTTAATAATGATTGGTGAAGTTCCAATTAGAATTCTGAAAATAAATAATACTCCCACCGTTCAAATTCATTGGGTCCTGACACTAGGTTTAATGTATATTGATTACTTTATGGAGTGTATAAAGTAGATTTATTGGGATATGATAGTTCACTTATAAATAACTTATAAATAATTTGATTGATTCGTTATGAATAAAGTGAATAAAATAAGTGGACAAATTTTTGTATGTAATTGGATGTAAACATGCAACTTGAGTTTTAAGTGATCTATATATATAGTTTTAATTGTTAAATTGAATTTTTATCACCAAATTAGAACAAAGTAAAAATTGTAATTTAATTGTACTCAACGCACCATGTAATTGAGTGTACACAAGTGTGATTCAAATAAGTGGTCATTGATGCAATTGAGTGTATACAACACACTTCAAATAAGTGGTCATTGATGCAACTGAGTGTATACAAGTGTGACTCAAATAAGTGGTCATTGAAGAATGAAGATAAAGCAGTGTGGATAAATTATTTCTAAAAAGTGAGTATACAAATCCATTAACACAACTTAACTTTTTTTTTTTTAAATGTTGACCTCCTATAAATTAAATATAGTATCATTCATTCATTAATTTGTTTTTTTTTTTTCCATCTTAATTCTTAAGTAATCAATCCCTTTTATTTATAACGATCTTATAAGAAAGTGTTCTGATTTTAAAAAGAAAAGGAAAAAGGAAGTGTTTTAAGAAAGGAAGATGAACCAATATATATTTTTAAAACACTTTTCACCAATTTTTTTGTTTTGTTTTTTTTTAATACTCACTCCGTTTTAAAATAAAATATCGTTTATAAAATTTGTATGAAATTAAGAAATCTGAAAATTTATTTTATTATGGAGTACCTATATCACTCTTTCTCTCACATCTCCACTCATTGTCTCTCCTCTATTGTAATGTACGACAATGTGAGTGTGGTGACTGCTCTTCAACCTGAGGATGGATATGTGTCTAACTTGATCTAGCAGTGGAAGATTTCAAGTTGCATGAAAATCAGTTTGAGGTTATTATGTTGAAACAACAAAATTAGTTAAATGCTCAATTTTCATAACTTTTGGGCCCGAGTTTTAATGTATGAATTGTTTATTAATATTGTGAAAGATAAAAGTGAGGGCAGTAAAGATTTTTCAACTTTAAAAATACTCCCTCTGTCCACCAAAAGTGTGCTCACTTTTTTTTATATGTGCTTTTAAAAAAATCATATTTTAATTATAAAGAATATATTTAATATAATGAGTAAAAAATATATTTGGTAGATACTCAATCTTGTTAGTAAAGTAAAAAAAATATTCAAAAGTTAACTATTTAAATAGATTAAGCACGTTTTTTGTGGACCCAAAAAAAGAAATGAGTACACTTTTGGTGGACGGAGGGAGTAATAAAAAATGTTTTTTTAGTGTGAATAAAATAATGTTATTTAATGTAATATTGAAATATTTTGAGGAGGTGTTAAAATGTTGTTTTACTATTTTAATATGGATCATTTAAGGGACACGAAAAATGGCAAAAGGGGTCCTTAAGTAGGGAGGGGTACTACACTTGTGCATTTGTGTTGTCGGTATGGTACTGTGCATCAGTTTTGAGACGGTTAAAGAAGAGTTTGTCGTTGAAACTTAAGATAGCATCAAAGAAGAGGTTATAAGCTACACACTAGACTTGATAACTGTTTGTGTCATCTAAAGATATAGTGCACCAAAGTTTAGAGAAAAAATAGAGTATTCACAATTTTCATAAATTAGAGTTTTGATGAGTGTATTCTAGTGCTACTCTTGAAGAATTTTTTTGTAACACCTTTGAAATACTTAAAAATCAATAATATTCTGAGGTCACTAAAGTGGCCGGGGTGTAGGTCATTTTTGAATTGAACCATTCCAAATCTTGTGTTTCTAGTTTAGTGAATTGAGGTTATAAGAGAAGTTGACCATGTTCCTTTGATTGAGAATGTAAACAGAAGAGAACTTTATGGAAGAAGTTGACCATGTTCCTTTGATTATACGTTTGAACTGTTGGGAGAGTTCATTACATATATAATGCCTTGTAGGTCGACACATAAAAAAGAAATATAAGTTAATAAGGAATGCAGGGGGCAGCCCCGTCACTAGCTGCTGCATCCAAGGTTGTACGACTAGCCTTGACTTGATAAACCCAGATTCAACTCCCCACCAAGCCTGAGGGCCTGAACAATATGTTCAACCCTCACAAGGTCTCTTATAAGTGTGGAGGTCTTGTCACCCTTAAGGAAAATATTATCGGTAGTGGACAAGGCTTCTTCCTTATCCCGCTAGCTTAGGAGATCGAAGAACTTGCTTGAGAGGAGTAATCATAGCCATCTCCACTCCATGTAACCTAGAGTCTCAACCCCCCCCCCCCCCCCCCCCCCCCCCCCCCAAGTATACTCATGGGCCTTTCCGTAGCTGAGGCAGGCATCACCGGATAAGGCTGGCATTCTGAATGAAGGTGAAAAGAGAAGTTTTCGGTGGGAAGTATAATATAATATGACATGTGTACGTGCCCACAAAGAAGAATATCTTGCAATTCAGACTCCAAGGAATAATTAACAACACCGTGCCTTCGACTTTGCCCTCCAAAATCAAATGAAAAATAATTCTGGGTAGCCAACAATGAAGTGGCAAAATCCTTACAAACAGTCTCCATGACCACAGTTGGAACAATGGACTGCTTTGGGTCTTAAGCTACATCTTCCAACCAAATGATGTACCTCATTTCTGTACACACAATTACTATCACCAACCTCCTGCAAGTTAAGTCGTACACCTGATTATCCGAAAACAAGCAACACTTTTTCTCACAAACATAAAATACAACAAGATATGTTGTGGAGTACATATCCACAAAAACAAGCAACACTTTTGTCACAACAATTGCAAAAGACAACATTCTTAAGTACAAATAGAATGAACAGAGAACATCCTTAATCAACTAGAAAATATTGAGTAATTTTACTACTGCAGTCTCCTAGAAAATGCAAGCTGTGCATTTTTCTGAAATCAGGTCAAACATAATTTAAGGAAACAGAGAAAATTCTGCCTCGACTTTCTAATGTTAATAAGCTCATCTATCATAATGCAATAATGAGCATAATCTGGAATGGTAATACAGATACAGAATTATGTTCTAACAATAATAATCTCATTTTCCATATCTCCAAAATAGCTTATTACTACAATGGAAGCATTACTAAACCCAGAACTCAGAAAACTATTTTAACACTTTATATTACTTCTACATTTGATCATTTTGGACAATTCACATTGTTATTCAAAATTCGAGATGTGAGACTTACAATTGCATTAATCATAGAATCATGATTTGTGAACATTTGTATAACAAATTATATGTTCCTGAAGTACAAGGGTTGATCTTTGTATATTCTGTATATAAGATGTTTTCTAAGGCAAAATAATTCTAATTAAAATTGAAGAGACTGAACAATCACTTTTGAAACAACATCAACCAACAAAGAAATCTTAGCTCAAAGAAGAACTCTTGCAAATAAGTCATGATCAAAATCTAAAGATAGAACCAAGAGTTGCAGACAAGCAAAAATATTACAGCTAAAAACATCCCATGGACCATTTAATAGATAATATTAATCCCTATAAAACATTTCCCCACTAAATGGAAAACCCACTTGACTGGACATACCACAGGCAAAATTCTTCAAAGGACTCTCAATGCCTTTTTTCATGCCTCTTGCTCTTTCCCTTTCTCCGACTGCTCTTATCCTCAGAATCAGAGTCTGAGTCAGAGGATGACTCAGATGAAGAGCTGTGTCTACGATGGCTTCTCTTCCTCTGTTTCTTATTTCTGCTCTTCTTCTTTCTCCTCCTCTCCTCTTCAGAATCAGTGGATGAACTATAACTAGACTCACTCTCCCCTGATGAATCATCTGATCCCGTAACTGACGATGAATTACTGTCAGATTCAAAAACTGAAGCCTCACTGTCATTATCAGACTTATTTCCAGACTTATGCTTCCTCTTAGTCTTCTTTACACGTTTTACAGTCTTTTCCTCCGTCTGAACATCTGGATTGTCTAAATCATACGAAATGGACACCTTCATTCTGAGTTTTGGGTTCTTCAGTTGCTGTGTGCGGGATGGTCTTGAGATATAAACCCTCTCATTCTTGCACTCATAAGTCCAGTGACCCGTTTGGTAGCACTTCTGGCATTGTGAAGCAGCACCAATTGTCGAAGTTGTGCCTTTGTTGAGATCCTTGCGTTCACCCAATCTTACTTGTTTCTCAGTACTCATCAGATACATCTGTCTCTTGGCTTCTTTCCTTTCTTGCCATCTGCTAGGTCCTTCTTCCTTCTGCCCATATGCATTTACATTCCGGGCAGCTGCAGCCGCTGCCCGCTCGGCCTGGGCACGGCTGAGACCCTTTGCAGCTGTTAAAGCAGCTGCCTTGATTCTTTCTGCAGCGCCATCATCTTTGTTGCTTGACATGATCAACTGTAAAAATCAAAGATTTAGAATTTGAGAAATTATATTCAGTGGAATAAGAAGAAACTCATGGTTATTATGACAAAATACAGAAACGGTAATCATTAGTAAATCAAAATTTTCTAGAAGTGTTCACTCATCTTCTTAATGATTAAGGCTGTCGATTTGTAGTTGACTAATATACATGAAAATGTATGCACTTTTGATATAGTTGTAGCATCAACAATTCTTATCAACTGCCACTCCAACTATAACAGAAAATTGTACCAATGTGAAGATTTTCTTAAGTTGTTAATTGAAACAAGTTTCATGCGCCATTGAAAGAAACAAAATAATTGTTCCGAAAGTAGTATTACCCTAATATCTTGCCTAATCGTCTGAAAATTGTGACGATGATATCAAAGATGGACAATAGTTAAAGATACTTGCAGATTGGATAAAACCGACTATATTTACAATTGAATGGAAATTCATGAGATTATGTTATTGGTGTGCGATACAACTTAGATCGATCTTTATTTTGCCTTAAGATTTCAGATCTTGAGACTTTTTGGAGATCTGTTCTTAACGTTGAAACTACAAGAAGGTTTAAACAGAAAAATCGGCCAACACGTACAAAAACTATCTAGATCCGAATAATTCGTAGATCTATTTTGAATAAACGTCGAACATAACAAATATATCATGAACATACGTCGCTTAGACCTTTCTCAAGGTCGTTATTACCGTTCAGATCAAAGCAGAATAAAGAACAAAAAATCAAAAGCTTAACAAACCAATATACTGACCTTTCTCTTGAAGAAGATAAAATCGACGCAACCAACTTGTGGATTGAAGGTTGCTCTTCAATTATTTTACTAATTCTGGGTGGTTTTTGAAGAATTGCTTACATGAGCGGCGCCGAATCGATTCTAGGTTTTGGGTTTTGGAATGTAGTGCGATGTATTCTACTCCCTCCGTCCCGGTATAAGTTTCCCCTTTCTTTTGGGTGTTTTGATTAAGGAATATAATAAAATAATAGATGTAGTACAAGTGATGTGATGGTGAGAGAGAAAATAATAGAGTAGTATGAGATGAAGTATAATAAAATATTAGATAAAGTATAAGTGATGTGATTGAGAGAGAGAAAATAATTTACCAAAAATGGAATGGGAAACTTATTGTGGGACATCCAAAAAAGGAAAGTGGGAAACTTATAGTAGGACGGAGGGAGTACTATACAATTTAATGGCGGGCTTTCATAAGATAGTATCCGTCTCCACTAAAATTTAGGTTTGTTTGGTGGCAAAGTTATCTTATCTTACGATAAGCCCAATAGTCAGGTTTATTAGTTACTAGACTCTAGAGTATCCGGGTCGGCCTAATCGAGCTGGCCCGTTTAACTCTGAAAAATACAGGGTTAGGGCTTATGAATTATAGATCCTAAAATTGGGCTTTTTTTATCAGGACTGGTTAGCCCGCGGGCTAAACCGGGCCAGCCCGCTAGCCCGAGTTGTTACTTTTTTTTTTTTTTTACTGTAATAAATAACCTAACAAATTTTGGGTCATTTGACCAATAACCATATTTGTTTAGCTTTATTTTTATTTTTGGTGACCAATGAGTTATAGAATTGTATTTAAATTATACTTTTTTTTTTCATTTACTGATCATTAACTAAATATGTATTTTTCTATTTTATTTGTTTGTTGAACATGCCAATTTAGATCTTTAATTTTAAAAGAAAAAAATTTATTGTAGTCCGTTAGTGGTCCGTTTAGCCCGTGGCCCGCTAAGGTTAGGTTTAGGTCCCAACAATTGTACGCCCGTTAAATATGAACCGGTTAAGGCCTTAACCCGTTTAGCCCGTAGCCCTGTAGGGCTGGCCCTATAGGGCTAGGGTCAGCCCGATAGACATCTCTACTAGACTCTATATTGTTATTTTATATTGATTTTTTTTATATATAAATATTGTGAAAATATTAATTCTTTGCAATGTCGTGACCATGTACAAATTAAATTATTTTAAGAAAAAATATTTTAATAAAATGAATTATACTATTATTTTAAAATCATAATTAAAGATGGTTCCTTTTAGTTGTGACTCGTACCGTCGTACGGTTGGATGGGTACGGTGAAATAACTTATGAATTGAATCATCGTTCATAAATCTATTTTTACTAAGAATGTTGATTCTAAAAAACAAAGAATTGTCATTCCTTTCGACCCATTCATTTTAGCTAGGAATCAATTTTTTAATAAATAAATAATTAAATAATAATAATATAATAATATAATTCTACTTAATAAAAATATTATATAATATGATTAGTACAATAATCTCAAAAATAAAAGTAATAATGTTGATCGTGAAAGGAGTATAACACAAGTGTATGGTGGAAATACACTTGTGTATGCAAAATTTTCTTTTTAAAACTCACAGATTATCAGAAATGTGTAAGTTATAAGTGTGAAATAAGAGTTGACCCTTTAATTTAAACTCCTTTTAAATTCTAAAAACTTAGTTAACACAAGCACTGAATTTCAGGGGACTTGTCCCAATAAAAATTTTCTCTAACCTGTGAATGATAACTTTTAAGAACATGTTTGTGTGTAGTGTATGAGTGTGTTTGAATGATAAAGTAATGAATGTAAATAACACACAACTCAAGCTCATACGTCTATTTCTCTGATTGAAAAGGATAATTTTTTATCTCTTCGAATTAGCTTGTTTTACAATGTCAATGTTGTTGGTCCCAAAACGAGTATCTATGAGAGAAAGTCTAGAGGGGGGTGAATAGACTTTCTATGTATTTTAAAACTTTTGCGTGTAGATTAGATGAGACGATCAGAAGAGTGATATACTCTATCGTTTGATGCAAATAAGATGTTCTGATCTTGAGTGTGAGTGTGTTATAGCAGATCAAGATAGCAAACCTATTGATTGCTTAAATCAGCTGGCCAGTTAGAAAGTTATCTCAACAACTATAGGTGTAGAAATGTGTAGGCCCTACATGTTTAGATTCGTGGGTTGGATGAAAACCTTTTAAAGAATGACTTTAAAACAATGAATGATATCAGCTGATTTATAAAACTATACTTAGTGAATTTTGACTTTTTTTAAAAACTTATGATTTTATCAAATATGAATAGTATGTATAATATAGACAATATACAGAAGGTAAATAAAGCTATAAATGAACACAATATTTATAGTGGTTCGAACAACTTGTTCTACGTCCACTCTCACTATCTCAATAGTGAAATTATATTCCTTGCTAAATTTATAGTCCCAAGAGAAGATTTTTGATCAGGATACACAACTACTTTCTGTGTATATAGATTTATTTGTTGGTTAGAGAACAAGTACCTTTTACAAACTTTGATTCTAAACGGTAAAGTATGTGTATAACCAACTCAATGTGGTAACAAATCACACTGTTATTTTAAGCACTAAATATAGGAATCTTAAGGCATGCTTATGATCGGAAACTTAGAGCTTTTGAGGATAGAAAAACTATGCAGACTCTAAAGAACTCGATTCGATATTTCAGACAGATAAGTGTTCTTCAATACTTCTGACTTCTGGGAGTTCTAGAGTGGGAGTTTCCGTAACTTGTTCCAAATAACAAGTGTTGTATTTATAGAGGATTTGAGCTTCACAAAACTAGTCGTTGGTGAGAAACTAGTCGTTGCATCAAATCTTCCATTTGTGGATAGAGATCTTCATGAGTAGATGTTCATTCTTCATTCTGGTAAGTTATTACCAGAAATGGTAATATGCATTAAATGCTTGTACGACTCAGCATAAAGGTCTTTGTCATCCTAGTCCAAGTCAACTTCATAGATGTGTTGTCATCTTCTTATTGGTCCACATCAGCCGGGTTGTTAGACTATCTGTCTTGTCTTCTGATAGAGCAATTCAGAACAGGTCCGACATTCTCTTTGTCTTTTGTTATCATTGCCTCTTCATTCAATGTGTAACACCATAAATGAACTAACACTTCTTCAAGCGCTTATCATCTTAAATGCTAATTGTCTTCTAAATTTCAGATGAGCTTGTCTTTAATGCTTCTTGAGGTTTCTCTTAGGAAAGATCAGGTGAGCTCATATTTGCTGAATGTTCTTCTGATTTGTTGTAGATTATCATATAGTTACTTTCAGTTTATAGGGTATACAACAACCTTTAGATCTGATTTTACTAATGATCTTCGATGTCTTCTAATCTTCAGTCTTCTACTCTTTAAGTCTTGAGTAAAGCGCATGTTTGTTCAGATGAGGTATCAACTGATATGCATACAACTGATCCCCCAGACTTAGACTTAGACACTTCAATACTTCTAAACTCTATAAAACAGCTTAGGTAACCTACTTCTAGATTACAAATTATTATTCTAAACCTTACTGATCTGGTTTTGGCCATCAAAACTAAACTTAAAAATTACAATCAGATTAAGGGCTGTATGAATATCCCAACAAATGTGCACATAAGTGCTTTGATCCCGCAGAATTTTGAGTCCTAGTACTCAACTCTTCTAAACTAAAATTACTCTTCACTTGACAGTTTAGCTCCTCATTTATTACAACAACACTTCACTCTTTCTCTCTATGAAAGGTTTAGGGTTGAGGTTGGTTCCAACTAGTTTGAGAAATCATTTACAATGAAGTACAATTGATAGGATATGATATATCTCTAAGCTTTGATAGTATATAAATTTAGGCCAATAAAAAGGTATGGAATATAAAAGAAAAAAGAAAACCTAAAACCATAAGCTCACAAGTCGAGCCAGAGGTCGGAGTGCCGTTAAAACCTTGCCTAGGAAAACCCTCCTTAGGGACAAAACCCAGGCGAAGGAAAAAGGTAAAATCCTCTAACAATCAATGTCTGTAAAAGACAGTATACAAATCCTTATGCAAGAAAGTGAGTAAGAAATTTGGAGGGTATCCCCTCCAAATGCAGTTGATCTTCGTCTTGGACACTGCGTCAGCCGCCTGGTTGGCCTCTCTAAAAGTGTGAGAATACCGAATGTGCATGTCTGTGGTAAGAGGATGAACCTGACTCCAGAGACCCTGCAGACGCCAAGGAACAGAAGGAGTAGAGCTCATCAAAGTGCTAACTGTCAGACTGGAGTCTGACTCGATCCATAAGAACCGCCACCCTTGGGAATGTGCATACTGAATAGCAATGAGTGCCGCTGCTAACTCCGCCTCAAAAGGAGTACCCCAACCAACCTCTTGGGCAATAGCCGCAACAAAGAACCCCCTGAAGTTCCTAAACACCGCCCCTGCATGCAAACTACCTGGAGAGGATGTTGCACTGCCGTCTGTGTTGATCTTGTACCAATCCGGATCCGGTGGGATCCATCTAACAGACGAACCCTGATGAGTCGGCTTGTGCCTGCCCAATACACCAAGAGACCTGGCAATCAAGAGATCCTGAACAGAACCGTCAGAGTAACCCCGAGAGATGCTATTGGCTTCCCTAATACCAGCAACGATTTGCGCCATGCATCGTCTGACTGAAGGAGAGACCCCATCAAAGACCACCCTGTTCCGAAGAGCCCAAATAGCCCAAACTGTAGTGACAAATGCTGCTCTCCATAACTTCAAGGACTGCGGACCCAAGCGAACTCTGGTAGCCTGGAGGAAGATATCAAGAAAGCTGATCCCCGTGTGGATCGTAACTCCAAAAAGCTGAGTCAGATGCTGAAGAATCTCTAGAGTGAATGGATAGTGAGCTAACAAGTGGTCTAAAGACTCAGAGTCTCTACGACAGAGCATACACATCGAAGGACCGTGAATCCCAAATGAGACTAGCCAATCAGAAGTAGGGAGCTTGCCCCATATCGCCCTCCAAATAACCGTAGAAAGACACATCGGAATGAAGGAACTCCAAATCCACGACGACCAGCCAAGACGAGGGAGAGGAGATCTGAGCATGTCATAGGCTACTGAAGAGGTTAGCTCCCCTGAGGTAGTACCTTCCCAAATACGTTTGTCAGGGCCATGAAGGACTCGAATCTGAAGGATATCTCTGACGATATTAGTGAAGTCCGTGACGAAGCACTCCTCAAAGTGCCAACAATCGTCATAGAAGAAGTCCCCAACCGTGCTCTTCAGGGTAGCCGCAAACCAATCTGGGAGGCCAATCTTATCAGAAATAGTGTAACCCAACCAGTTATCATGCCAAAAGCTGACTGTTGAACCCCTACCAATCAGCCACCTTGACCCATCAGAAAGCCTCGAAACGTGAGGACGAATACCTGGCCCAATAGATGAGATCCTCCCATGGGGACGCAATCTGCCATCCGAGGAAAAGTGTCTCCTGTGAAGCAGAGCTGTATCTGGAGATCTGTGCTGAAGAATGTCCCAACTCAACTTACAGAGAAAGGAGGCATTCGCCAATCTAATGGAGCGAACCCCCATCCCTCCTTCTCCAAAGGGCGCACAAACCCTCTTCCATGAGACCGAACAAGAACCACTCTTACGATTGATGTCACCCTTCCAAAGAAAGTTGCGCATAGCAGATTCCACTTGGCGAAGAAGCGAACTGGGCCACTTGTAAACCATCATAGAGTGGACCATAGAACCCGTGATAACCGAGTTAATCAAGCATCGTCTCCCTGCCAAGGAAAGGGAGCTACCCTTCCAACAGCTAAACTTAGCAATAACATCGTCTGCCACAGGCTGTAAATGAGCCTTCCTGGGGCAACCTCGAAAGATCGGAACTCCTAGGTAGGTGAAAGGAAGGGAACCTTCTACGATGCCTGTGACCCTGTGCATCCGACGACGAAGTCTTTGGGGAACAGCACGCCCAAAGAAAGCCCTAGACTTCGGAGGACTATAGATCTGACCTGAAAGATGACCATACCCCTGTAAAACCGCATGTAGGTTCCTGATATTAGACTCTGTGGCCCTCAAAAATATCATGATGTCGTCCGCATAGAAGAGATAACGAGGGACAAAACGGATGGGACGAAGACGACCTCTATCGATCTCCCAATCAATCAATCTCCCGAGCGCCTCCTCCGCAATACAAAAAAGCAATGGTGATAGAGGATCTCCCTGACGAACACCCCTGGAGCAAGAAAAGTACCCCTTCGGCTCCCCATTGATGAGAACTGAAATCCTAGCCGAATCCAGGACTCCTCTCACCATAGATATGAAAGTAGTACATAAGCCCATCCTAGCCATGACAGCCTCCAGAAATCGCCAAGAGATGGTGTCAAACACTTTGATCATGTCAATCTTCAAGGCCATATACCCGTGAACTCTCGGGTAGTCCAGGGTATTAATGGCGTCAGATGCAAGAGCGATGCAGGTGTGAATCCGCTTGCCCGGGACGAAACCAAACTGATATGCAGAGAGACAACTACTAACGAAAGTGCCCAATCTCGAAGACAAAACTCTGGTCATGACCTTAAAGATGAAGTTACCCATCACAATTGGACGAAACTCCTCAACTTTACGGGCCCCGTCCGACTTGGGAACAAGCGTCATGAAACAGGAGTTCAGCCCAGGAGGTAAAAGTCTGAAAATGAAGAAGTGTCTGACAGCATCAACCACCTCCTGGCCCACAATGTCCCAACATCCCTGGTAAAAGCAGCCCCCAAAGCCATCTGGACCCGGAGCGCTCGAAGCATCCATATCAAAGACAGCCCTTCGGACCTCTTCCGCTGAAGGAGCACTCACAAGGAGACCATTATGGTCATCAGTCACAACGGTATCCATAAAGTTGTCCAGAATACTAGCATCGAAAGGAGACGACCGATCATCCGCAAACAACTGAGAATAGTAAGTAACCACATGGGAACTGATGGTGTCCAAGTCCGAAGTAAGGATGTCGTCAATGAGCAAAGACGTGATACCCCCCTGGCTATCCTAGTCTGCTGAGAAATGTGAATCTAGTGTTTCTATCACCGTCAGTCAACCACTGCAAACGGTTCCTCTGAGTGTAGTATTCCTGCCTGGCCGTCAACAACCCATCAAGATCAACCTGAGCCTGAATCTCTTCTGCAAAGGTGGCCTCAGAATCACCCTCCAACTCAATACGATGCTGAATATCAGCCAGGCGACGAGTGGCAGACTCAATCTGAGTGAAAACATTCCTGAACACAGTCTTGTTCCAAATCTTCAATGCAGACTTGAGCCTCTTCAGCTTCCACATAAAACAGACAATGGGGTTTTGGTGCATCAACGGTTGGGTCCATGAAGACTCGACAACTGATCTGAAGGAATCATGCTGACACCACATACTGAGGAACCGAAATGGACGACGAACCTGAACCCAGTCTGATCTGACAGTAAGGAGCAGGGGATGATGATCTGACTTGTGTCTGGGAAGAGCAATAACCTCCACGCCTGCCCATAGATCCAAAAAATCCTGATTAGCTAACACTCTGTCCAACCTAGCAGCTTGAAAACCCCTAGGACCCCGGCGAGTAGACCACGTGAACTGAGACCCAGCGGTATCCAAATCAATCAGACCCGACTCATCCATGAACTCCCTGAAATCAAGAGAAGCTCTAGGAGTAGCCACAGAACCCGGACTTCTCTCATGCGTCCCTGTCACCACATTAAAATCACCCAAAACACAGAGACTAGTAGCAGAAGAAGCTAAAACATCGGACCACATCAAACGACGAGTAATATAAGAATTACTAGCATGCGTAAAACCAAAAGACCAAGAACGAGTGGCATCCCTAGTCTCAATCAAAACAATCTGGTCTGAGCTATGACAAACTCTAGATGTAGGAACATGGGTAGGCTTACAGAGAATCCAAATATTTGGAGCCGATGCAACTCTATCGTTAACAGTAAACACAACCAAATTCAAAGACTGCAAATAGCGAGAGGGAAGGCTAGAAATCATAACCTTAGGCTCGTAGATGGCGACCCAATCAGGGTTATGAGTGCGGCAAAGCTCATGAAGGGCATTCCTCGTCCGAATATGCCCCACCCCGCAAATGTTCCAAGACAACACTATCATGGATCACTCGTCGAGCCGTGCATCGGCGGCTGATAGCAAGAATCCTCCCCAGACCAGCGTCTGGTATGCCTCGAAACACTCGATTGCTCCGTCAAGCTGGTGTCCTCTACCGTAAAAGGTTCCTTGGCAGTATCCCTAAGGGAGTCATAAGCCGGGGCACTCCTTCCTCTGACAGGACGTCGAACCGGCGATACTATGGGTCTAGCATATCTACTGCGGGCGTGCTCCAAGATGGAAGAGACCAAAGGAGGTGGCGCCATCTGAAAGTTGTTCGGTCTAAAAGAACCAGAATCTGACTCGTCACCCTGATGCTGCTCGGAATCAGGGTTTTCATCTGAAAGGGCCTCAAAAGTGTTCCCCACAGGAACTAGGGCTGAGTTAGGGTCCTCCACGTGCGCCCCATCAGTAGGCCTGGAGCCCCTCTTAGACTTGCTCCGTCCCCGACGGGCAGAAGCCCTCCGTTCACGTCGCTTGGCACATTTCCTACAAACAGCGAGAGAATGGCCCACGATCTTACAAGAGGTGCAAAATTCAGGAAGAGTCTCAAAATGGACCTGAGCGAAATATATGTGACCATCCAGCTGAAATGGAATGTTGTCTGGGGGGGCGGTAAGCATATCCACCTCGACTAGTAATCTGGCATAGTGGCCCATCGTGCCCTGTAAGGTACGCTCATCAATCTGCACCAGAGTACCTAACACAGATGCCAATGACTCCAGAATCAAAGGGTCCCAAAACACAATTGGGAGATCCGAAAGACGAACCCATACCTGGGCCAGCGAAGACCTAAAAGTGTTCGGGTTAAAGTAAGGAGACCATGTCATAAGATGAATGACCCCTGGCCTTAACTGCCAAGACCGGGTCTCGAATATCCGATCCTTATCCTCTGAAGTGGGAAAGCTGATATTGAAAAAACCCTTGCCCAAAGAGACAACCTTGAGGTCTGTAATCTGCCATAGGGACCGAAGTGTCTCGAGCAGGTGTGCATGCTCATAAGGTTTCTCCCCTGACTGGATGATGACCCTACCAATTACCGTGTTCACAAATAGAGAGGCCCTCCTCTGAAATATGTCCTTATCAATATTGACTACTAGGACATCTCCATCTAAATCTGGCCTCATAGATTCCGGCAAACTGGCACTAGGCCGTGAGGGCCCCTGTTTTTTGCTGGCTGTGACCTTGGCATACGAGACACCCATGGGGGTGCGTACCTGCGAGGGAATGGAAGACGAAGCAGTACCAGAAGTAGGGGTGAAAGTAGGAAATTCACTTTGATAAGTGGACGTACCCTGTATGCCGGAGGGATGAGAGTGACCACCCCGTCCGGCTTTGGAGGCGCCAATCTGCCCAGGGGCAGAAGCATGATCAAGCATAGGAGACTTTCCTCGAGATTTACCCCTAGGATCTCTCGTGCGTGAAGGTGCATGAACATCGTGCATGGCAGCCTGTGGTGAAATGGAGGAAGGAGCAAATCCAATGGAAGGAGTGACAATTTCAGAATCAGAGACATCACCAGGCTGCCTCGATGCAGCAACAAGAGGTGTTGTATTCAGTGGAGGGATTGTCGGCATGGAACAAAAGACATCAACGCTTGAAGTAAAGGCCTGCGAAGGAGATGCAACAAACGTAGCATCCTGAACAAAAACAGGAGAATCATGTGAATAAGAAACAGGCAACGTACCTTGTGGGCCGGAAACGAGAGGAGGCTCAACGTTCCCGGCAAAATGTGCGCCAATCCGCGGGCCTGCGGAAGCATCAGCTGTACCATATGGTGGCAATGACATATGAGAGTGAACCAATTCTAGGTGTATTAAGGAAACCTGAGGGTGTACCCAGGATGGGTGTATTGAGTGAAACTGGGGGTGTGAATCCTGTGAGTGTATTAACTGAAGTTGGGGGTGCACATATGAACTGGAAAACCCTAGCCCATTAGCATTAGCAGGCCCAATGGAGGAAGAAAACCCTAGCCCCTGACCTTGCACCTGAGTGGCCGCCGCCGCTGTCTGAAAAGCCGCCGGCAACGGAGAGCCTCCGGCAACATGGTGGGGGATCGGCGCGTGGTCGCCGACGATCGTAGCAGGTGGCGCGGGCATGGAGAAAACCTCCCTGAGAGAGGCGGCAACCTGCGCTTGGATGAGAGAAGACAACAACGCGGTATCCAACGGGAGTGAGCAAGGGTGCCGATCGTGAAACACCATTGAAGCCATGGAAACTCCATTGACGCCGGATTGGAGGGCGTCGTGAATAGAAGCGGCTGTCTGTGATGTGTTTTGAAACACCATGGACGCCATTGAAGCTCCATTGACGCCGGACTGGGATTCGTCGTGGAGGGCAGCGGCTGCAATCGTTTCGACGGGAACCGCCATTGACGCCGGAAGAAGGTCAGTGGGGGACGACTCCATTGCAGCGGAGGATGGCCGCGGCAGTGTCTGTGCGCGATGGGAAGAGGAGCTTCCTTGCGAAGCATGAATGGAGGGGGCAGCCATGGAGGTAGCTGACGACGGGAGTTTAGATTGCGAGAAGGAAGAGTTGCTGCAAGAACTTTCGGCGGGAGGTGCGACGGCCAATGGTGACCGGAGTTGGAGGAAAATGGCAGGTAGCTAACGACGATGGAAAGTGGCCGGAGGCCGGCCGGCGGCGGCGGGAGAGGCCGATTGTAACTAGTGGGTGGACGGGTCTAACCGCCGGCAGCGGTCATTTTCCGGCTGGTAGCGTATGAATTTAGGCTTCGCTTAGAATTGAAGTGATGGCAAACTTGGATGATAGCTTGAATAGAATTAGAGCTTGTATGTTTGATTGCTTAATTATAGTATCGGTAGATTCTTCAGTTTGAATACATTCAATATTTATAGGATAATTTGACCATTTGTCCATTGGAGAGACAATGTTCAAATTATTCTATTTCCAGCTTCCTTGGAATGAGCATTGATCTTCCTAGTATTGCGACAGTTACATGTCTTCACTTTGGAAAAAACGGTTGCCAGATTTTTTTTGTCTTGTGTTGCAGTCTTGCACTTATCCCAAGGTGTCAGTCCTATGTATCTAACAGACAAATTAGAGACAACCTTTCTGAAAGTTTATTTTTGTCTTGTATGAACATTCTCTTTGTTGTCCTAACTGCTCTGACCTCATTCCTCTCTGATGAATCTTGTGTCAGTTGATTTGACTTCAGTATGGTTGGGATGCATACTTCAGTAAACTTGTCTTTCCATCTTCAATAATCGTTACTTGGAAGTTATTTGTTGAGTGTAGACATACTCTCAGTTTTCTTGATCAGCATAGTTGTCACTTGCCTTGCTTCAATTCTTTGTAGTATAATAATACATTAATAATAATAACATAAAATATATTAACACAAATTTATAATATATTTTAATTTATTAATTAAAAAACTAATTTTTAAGACTACATAGATTTTTAAATTTCTTTATTCTACTAAAAAATGAAAAAAAAACGTTGTAAAAATATTGATTATGTCATTTATATAAAAAAATAATAATAGAAAAGAGAATTATAAAAATGAATTTGTAAAAGAAATCTTTATTATAAATTAAAATATTTGAAAAACTTTCTTGTAGACAATATTTTTCCATTTGAATGTAGACAAAGAATTTTCAATCCACTTTTTTTTACCCCAGAGGCTGCAATATACATTTGTTTGTGTGTGAACACAGGTTTTGGAAGATAGACACCTATCATTGAAAGGGACCATGGAAGTAATGAGAAAAGATCACATAGCGTGAAATTGAAAGCTGAAAGGAAGATTTCCAGAAAGATCCCTGGAAAGAAAGATGATCCTAAGAAAACCACTTTTAAACTGCAACCCAAGAAGAAGAAGGTAAGAAGCCAAAGGAACCTGATGGATAAGAATAAAAATTAAAGATAGGAAGCAATCAGATTGTTCCACTCCAACCCAAACGGAGAAGGCTTTCACTACATAAATATAGACTCTTGCCGAGGAATATCGCTTCTATGCCCGATTCTAACTAGGAAAAACAATAGTGTTTACTCTACTTTATGACCTGTTTTTTTTTAATATTCGCCCTTTTTTTGATAGTCCAATGCAGGTTATTGTGGGCTGTGTCCTTCTCCATGGGCTTCTTTTGTTCCGCTTTTTTGTTTTGTGGATTCTTTGATTCGATTTCTTCAATGTACCGCCTCTATCTCTACTCTAAAGGGGCTTACGCACTTCGATTCGCTCTGTATGCACCAAAATCCAATCATTGTGTATACAGCTGTGGTGGCTCCTTTCATTTAGAGTTGTTTAAAACGAAAGGAAAGGCTCTTCCACTTCTATTTACTATATATGCTGTTCGACTGAACTCGTTCTCGTTTTGGCTCCGCCTTCATGAAATTCCAAGACCCGGAAAATTCTTCGATCTCCATTTCGGGCGTATGGAATTCGTTCATCTCTAGTACTGAAGATAGAAGGGGAATCCATCTTTGTTTTTGGCTCGCAATAAAGCTAGGGTCCTGATCGATAAAGTACTAGTCCTATCTATCCACCTCTCCAGACACAATATCTTGAGTACCTATGATGGTGACCACATTTGCTGGCATGTGATGTTTGGACATAGAATCGAGTCCTTGTGAATGGGCAAAGCCAGGTGCTCTTATTTTACGACGGTAGGGACGATTGCTTCCATTACTGACCAGAAAGACACCAAATTCTCCTTTAGGTGCTTCAACTGCGGTATAGGTAGAAGAAGCTGGTACGGAAAACCCTTCTGTATAAGGTTCGAAATGGTGAATTGAGGTAGAGTAGACCGATGATCCTGTAGTCATTTGGCCGGCTATTGAAAGAAAAAGCTTGCATCTGCTCCCTCTATTATATAACTGGTCCCATCTCTCTCCAAACCTAACGTGGTAGTTTCCCATCATTGGGCTTTCTATCTATAGATTGAGCCATTACCAAGGAGCTAATTCGTTCAGAACTCAGTTTACTCCTTCTATAGATAAGGGGGAGCGTCCTTGGTTCAGCATTATAGCACATAGGGCTTCGGCCCTACTACAGCGCTTCGCTAACTCGAAGCGCCTCGCTATGAGAATCTAGCTTCGCTAACGCTCGGCTAAGTCTTGAACCTTCGCGTTGACCGTTCGCTTTCTCCTCGCTAGAGCGTTTTCTCATTGCGCGGAGCCCCAACGAGGAAGGTCTTAGTGGTTTATCATTGGGTCAATAATGCTAATCCCTCTTTTTGTGCTACTCCTAGGGCGGGAAGAAGATAAGAAAAGGCGAAGCGTTCTCTGATCTACTCCCACTCTTCACCTCTTGGCTCACCTGGGATACGTACACCCTGTTCTTTCTAAAGACTGCCCTCTCTCGGATGGATGTTGGTCCAGCCTACTACGAGGATCCCGTATCCAGCAACCCAACCTATACAAAGGGCATCAAAGCCCCTTTACTAGGTTGGAGCTATGAAGCTTACCAACATTTCATTTTTGATGAAAAAGGGAAAGGGCTCAGCTGGTGCGCAGGAGCGCACTTACGTTTTCCCTTTACTAATAGGGGGTCCCGTGGTTCCTATGCCGCCGCATTTTCCGGTCCTTTTCTTTTAATGCTTCGACCCGAAGCGATAGCTTCTAGCTAGTTCAGTGGATAAGATGGCTGCGCTCCAGCTCACTCAAGAATGGGACGGCAGTGGTCCGCCGGCAAGCTCGTTCTGATCTTGGACGCAGTACATTGGAATCCTAAAGCACCACCACGAACGCTACCGCGCGTCCGCCTGCGGTGCGGTAAGGCACCACCCTCTTGTGCCAGCAGCCAACTCCGGCGTGTCAGCTTAGTTATCCTCATCAAGCCACTTACTTTATGTCTAGCTTCCCAACTGGTAGACCTTTCCTTTTCCCCTAGATCAATGAAGAAGGGAGACGTAAGTGGATTCTTCCGAAGAACCGGAAGCGAAGCGCTATGCCGGGGCGGGGGGACGGGAAAAGAAAATAAAGGGCTCCGAAGAAAGAAATTGGGGTTCCGAATGCTTCTCCACGCTCAACGAGATGCGCCAACCTCGGGATGCTTTACTCCTAACCCCACAAGGTTCCGAGACGGAGCTTAACCTGAGTCTCGGTTAAGAACGACGATGATCTACGTTTCACACGGCGCACGATTCCATGGATAGTTTCATTCGACATCGTGATGGAGGACATAACTTACGATCATCGGCTTTGATCATGCCACTAGGCATTTTATTAAGACATTGCACAATGATCCGAACACTTTATCGCATCTCTTCGATACGAATACAGTAACGATCATAGCGATCTCCTCTGGTACCTATTGGTACGTCAGGATCAAATTGGTCATGAACATCGTAAGGTGCTGCTCTTCGCAAATCCCAGCATACCCCTGAACCTCTTAACATTACACCACTGAATCCCCAATCCTTTGCTTGTTGTGCAGTGACAGTACCAATATCCACTAATCGTTGTTTCCATATACGGTTGCCGGTTGACATCTCTTCTAATTCGTCGATACGAGAAGAAAATTGTTGTGTGAAGGAATCAATATCTCGACATAAGCCAAGAGGCAGATCTTGTGCCACTCCACCTGGTCGTATGAAACTGGCATGCATCCTGGCTCCCGAGACTCTTTCATAGAATTCCAACAATTTCTCCCGCTCCTCAAAAGCCCACAGGAACGGAGTTGATGCTCCCACATCCATAGCATGAGTAGTTAAAGCAAGTGAATGATTTGAAATTCGAGTTATTTCACAGAATAACACTCGTATATATTGAGCTCGTAATGGTACCTCGCAATTCAAAAGTCTCTCTACGGCTGAAGAATGAGCGTGTTCTTGGGCCATCATAGAAACATAGATAGGGTCAACGACGGAACGAACAACGAAACTTTACGACATCTTTTTCGTACACGTTCACTTGCATTACATACACAAGTGCTTTCTGAACCGGGCAATAAAGTCACCCATAACACGGCTCTCCCATTTGAGTTATCTTAGCCCCAATTCAATAATATTGGAAAAATGGCAGCGTAAGGGTCCGAAGGAGTGGAAAGCTGGTCGTCTTTGGAATATGAGTAGGGCTCCTAGGTGGCGCGTTCATGGAGGCAAACCGAAGGAAGAGCAAAAGGAAGGTTGGGTGCTTGTGGGGCGAGGCCACCCGGCCTCGAATGGGAGGGGGCTTCGCTCTAGATCCTCTCTACTTGCAGAAATGAATGGATCAGAAGGGGGTTTGGTTCTCTCTATTTCCGGGTCGGGCGGGAGGTTAAGGCCATAAGAGAAGATTGCCCTCCCGGTAAGGAAGAGGGGAAAAAAGTGTTGTCATCTATCTCGACCAGTTTCCCGAGGCGTTGGAAATCCAGACCGGCTCAGAGATTTATGGCGCCCTTCGTTTCGCCAACAAAGAAGTCATCCTTGACAATTTCCCATTCCTTCCCTGCCGAGCCGCCTCTATTCGCTATTCGATGCCTCCGCCTTCCCTTTCTATAACATACCCAGGCTCCCTCCTTTCCAATCACTAAGAAAAAATCCAATCAAAGCCCTATCTAAGTAAAGCTTCGTCTGTTATTTTTCCGACCCCAGGCGAGTTGACTCGACCCATTCCCCAGTCTCCCGCACTGCTCAAGGTTGTGTGCGACTCCATATGAGGACCTCCTTCTCTTCTGCCCACTCTCTGTTCACACGGTTCTCAAAGCAGAGGAGGAAGGGTGGGCAGCAGGTACCACGAGCCCTCTGTCCCACACATCTATCCAGAAGCAAGTGTAGTTCACCGGTTCCACCGAATGCTCCTATCTCTCGGCAAAGATCGTGTGAGTGTGCAGTTATGCTTCGGATGCTTCGCCATAGAATAGATCGACCCAGTTCCCGTTCTTTTCCGGTGCACTCGCTTTATATCTCCGACACATAAGGAAGGACGCGGTGGGAAGGAAGCAGCCCTAGCCTCTGTCCGGCCGATCATTCCGCTGGCATCTCGCATTCACGACCCCGTTTGACTGCCGCTCGGGGATGTAGTTGTAGATAGGTTAGTCTTAGTAGGTCGTTGGCTCCACCTGTTATCTCCTTCTACGACATGCTGTTGTCGTCGCCATATTCCATATGTCACTTAGTCATCTCTGCCTCGCTGCGGGTCAGCACCTCCGAAAGAAACGGAGGACTTCATTCAGTGACCCCGCGATCGCCCTTTGAACGATCAGAATAAGGTAAAGCTTGAAGATAAGTTTTATACTCTATTAATTTCTCAGTCCCCCTAGTCGGGTGGGCGCCGGCCGGTCTTTCGACCAGATCCCCCTAAAAACCATACATGCGGGTCTCCCCGCATGCGGCTCACGCCATTCGAGGTGGCCCAGCCCGGCATTCATTCGCAAATCCTGTAGTTAAATTGAGACTGCTCAACCTCAGAAGCTAATTCGCGTGTAGGCAACGCTGTCTGTTGTACCTATCTATTCATTTAATTTGCTTTATTGCATTTTCGATTTATATTTATATAGGCTCGCGCCCTCTTTTTCCAAGAATTCATGCACTTCCCTTGACTCCATAGGGCCTTCTCAAATAGGGAAAAGCCTTCCATTTCCGTCAAATGACCCGGCCTCCCCTGGCTCTTCCACCGTCTGGTCTCCCTTTCCTCCCTATGCTATGCTCCCCCGGCGCAGGCCTACCACGCTTCGCGCCTGCGGCATTTTCGCCAGACGGTCTTTGCTAGTAGTGCCATCCTCCCCGCTGGCTGTATGGGCGGGTTGTCCCTCGCTGCTGCGTTCTGTTAGGCTATGGATTACAGGAACAAATGTAGTTGAATGGAACAGCAGGCGGGTTACACGTTCCACTGTGCCGAGATGTAAGGTGCAGGTGGTGATGATCACCCCGGGGTATGCGCTAGCGCCCTTGACAGGCACTCCAGAACCCGCCAACGCTCGTGAAACCCGGGTCGGTCGGTCCTCCATTCATCCGACCGGAGGTGTGGATAACGAGGCCACCTTCACAACCTTCTCCCTTCTGTCCCTATGTAAGGTAGGGCGGTTCGCTTGAGTTGCTCAACCGCCCCTTAGCCCGGTGCTCATGACGCGCTACAGAACCTCCACCGTGTCGGGGGACCAAGCAGGGCATAGCTAGCGGCATAGGAGCCGACTCGGCATCAGCGGCTTCATGCCGCACTGGAGTGATCCAATATGTGGTTCCGCACGTTCCACCACTTCTCCGTTCATTTCCAATACTAATCGTGAAACACCATGAGCAGCAGGATGTTGAGGTCCGAAATTCAAAGTGAAATTTTGGATTTGCCTGTTCCTAGTCGTCATGGGAAAGAAAGGCAGAAATAAGAAAGAAATAGATTCTTCCCTGAGAGCTTGTCCAATACTACCAGTACCATAAATGCATCTCCTTCGCCCGCGCGAGAGACTTCTATGCCAGCCGGGAATAACGGCTCTGTTATGTTATGAAAGAAAGCGGTAGACAGACTGACCTCTGCTAACTACTACGTTTTATATAGACTGGAAGCTAGATAGATACTAAGGTATAGTGCCGCTACCAGAGCCAGAGAAGGCTCTTTCATGCTAGGCGCCCAGACCTACTACGCCCGAGCCGCATCCCCGGCACACTTGCTATATCCACTAACGCTTCATACCACTTCATCCTACTATACCTGATATAAAGCCGTTCTATAACAATTCAAGACAACAAGAAAGCAAGAAAGAAAAAGATAGCGATCGCTTTGGGAGCGTCACGGGGGAGGAAGATAGAAAGATAATCTATGACACCGGGGAGTTACGCTTTTATCCCGCCTCAGCTTCGCGGATGGGACGAGGGCGAGAGCTGAGCACGCACGCCCTATGCTTTTCCCCAGCTTTCTTTCCCTCTAGTAAAAGATTAGCTCATACCCCCTCCAGGGATTCCTGGGGAATGAGTTAAGCATATAGTGGATTGCTCTTTCTTTCGATGTTGCGTTGGTACTTTTTTTTTGGAGTCTCTCTATGTAGGCGTGCAAAACAAGAGAGCCACTTCAGGGCGGTGAGGTGGAAAATTCCTTACTCCAGCTTCAGAGGAGCATCTTTGCATGAATCAATACTAACTCCTCAGTCAACTGACCTTCGATTTTGGAGATTAGAGCAGAAGAACTCCGTAACGGCGGAGAAGGGTTTCGCCTCGAATCCAAACGATTTCTTGTCTTCTCTTAAGATATTTCTAGTTAGGACTTGAGAAAGGGATCAAATGACTCCGAAACATAAAGTAAGAAGACCATAAACCCGTTTGGACTATAAATAATAATAAGGTTAGCACCTTCCTCAAATTCAGGAGTTTACCGCTATGCAGCACTCTCAAATCCACTCATAAAAGCATAGCTAGAGATAGCAGCTTCTGAGAAACCATATCCGGAGGGACAATTCATTCTATCTAAGGTTCTAGTTAAACTCCCAAACTCCCTGGTTATAGGGGCTTGTAATAGTACTTGAAAGAAAATAAATATGTTATAAAACAGGAAAGATTATATGTTAGTACTCCATCTCTTATTCGAGACGAGAATAGGCTTTAACCAACTCGCCTGCATCGACATCAAAGGAAATAGGTAACTATCTTAACTGGCTTTCCCCGGGGAAAGATGAAAAGAGAAGGCCTAGAAATGGAATTGGATGGGCTTTGAATATTGGCTGGAAGCGCTTAGCTTAATACTTCAACTGGATCTCTAGCTGCCAAGAGAACTCAAACTGGCCTAGCTCGACATGTATCGAACCTCGAGGAGAGCAGAGCGGATAAATAGCAAACCAGATAAAGAATTGTCTCTCTAACAGGTCAATAGAAAGTATTATACAGAGCCTATCTACCTATCTATATCTATATAGGCTGCTCTATCTGTCCAATTCGAATTCTTTCTATTTTGAAGTACACCAAAGGCTTAACACTCCCTGGCGGGTTGAGTCTTTGTTTACGTTGATTGTCCGGAGTTAAGCGTTGAACCCATCCAATTTTAAAAAGGAGAACCGGGAGATGAAATCGAGTTTTGAACGACCGATAATGTGTCTTGGGAAAAGAACAAGCTCCCACAGGCGATGAACTGCTTCCGACTTCTTTGCTTTGTAGCCATACCGTATAGAGTGCAAAATTCCTTTGTTTGGGAGTAGCTAGATGAAAGCAAGATAGCTGCGGTTTTTGTTCATAGAGAGCCCCATTCCTCACTCACAAGCTCTTTCTCAGCCCCAGGTTTAACCTACCGAGTGCATTCAGTTTCATGTCCAAAATCAGTTGAAAGGACGTACAATCGGCGAGAAATGAAGTTCCTTTACTTAGGGAAGGACCTGATTGCCCTAAGTCTAATCCCTAATCATGCGCAACACATGGAATTGGACCTTTCCTGTTTTCAGGATTTGATGCTCTTTTGAGACAGCTTTCAATAGAACATAGAGCTCTGCCCTTCTGGCTGTCCTAACGAGTTCACTGCCTTAATCCCTTAAACGGAACAGTTAATCGTAGAGCAGGAGGAATTCTTGCTTTCTTTCTGTCCGCTAGTCAGGAATGGAATCGGACGCTACGAATACGAATTATTGGATGGGGGGAATTAAAAATATTAGACAAATAGGGCACTAGAACGCTATTCTTCCTCCTTCCCCGCTTAGGCCTTAGGGGCTTAGGACATTAGCAGTAAGACTTCAGCAAGGTAGCAAAAAAAGGAGGAGCAGTGGAAATAACAGTAGTTGTAGCCAAATCATTGGCACGCTAGGCCCCTTCTATAAGCCTATCTTGGGTATGCAGGCGGACATCTGAGATGGCATCAAGCCGAGCACAAAACAGATCAGGGCTCCTAGTAAGGAGGACGGTAAAGCCTTCTAGCATAAGTGATGCCTTCCCAAGCAAGGTCTCGTCGCTTCGGTACGGGTAGGTAGTTAGTATTGAGACATCTAATTGCGTTCAGATCGGGCTACATTCTGACCCAATTTGGTGAAGATCGTCTGTTAGCTACGATAAGCTACTATAACTATAGGATTGTAGAAAGTTTGTTCTCAGTGATTCAAGCGGGGATCAATCTCTCCTTAAGTTTTTCACTCTATTGCCTAGTCTAAAGCTAGTTCAGCGAGGTAGTTTACTTGCGGACTCGATAGAGTTTGGGTACGACTCAGCTCTTTGAAAGCCTCGACTAGAAGGAAGAAAGAAGACCGGCCGAAATGAAGGGCGCCTTTGATGCCGATGCCAGCGAGCGAACCACACTACTGGCGCCTTGGTTGAAGATCAATCCTTTGTGGAGCCCTAATAATCTAAGGGACGAGGAGAAAATTGCAAAAGACAATAGAATAGAAAATTTTCTTATTCGAAACTTTATAGCAGTGTCATCCGAAGTAGTCAATGTCATTCTCGGGATAAAAACTTTACTACTAACATTTCTTCCACAAAGAATTCAGGACAAAAAGTGGATGTCTACTGATCACCAGAGCTGATACGATAGTGATGCAAAGGAAGAAGGAAAATGAGTTATACTCTTTAATTGGAGAGACAATTACAAGGGCAACTGATAGTCATGAGCTCTGATGATGCAATGCTATGTCATAAAAGATTGGTACATGTGGGGGAGAAGGTCCTGATGGAGTTATCCAAGAAGGGGTGTTCTCTCAGAAGATATTCAGGAATCTTGAGTTTTGTGAGATGTGTGTTCTTGGCAAGGCCAAGAAGAAGTCATTCCAGAAGGGTGAGCACACCACAATTGTGTTTCTGGATTATGTTCATTCAGATGTGTGGGGACCATCAAGGACCGAAACCATTGGTGGAGGTAAGTATTTCATGTCCATTATAGATGATTATTCTAGAAAAGTTTGGGTGTTCATTCTCAAACAGAAGAGTGAGGCCTTTACAAAATTCAAGGAATGGCTAGCTGAGATAGAGAACAGGAGAGGCAAGTCCTTAAAAGTTTTAAGGACAGACAATGGCCTTGAGTATCTATCAGTCGAGTTCAATGAATTTTGCAAAGAGAAGGGCATCATCAAACATAGAACTGTCCCTCTAAATCCACAACAAAATAGATTAGCTGAGAGGATGAACATGACTATTCTAGAACGGGTCAGATGCATGTTAGCTGATGCTAAGTTACCTAAAAGCTTTTGGGGAGAAGCTGTGTGCACTACTCGTTATTTGATAAACAAAACCCCCTCATTTGCTTTAGAAGATAAAACACCATATGAGATCTGGTATGGCAAGTTGAGTGATTATTCAAAATTTAAAGTGTTGGATGTCAAGCTTATGACCATATAAGACAGGATAAGCTAGAGCCAGTGGCTCTGAAATTAATATTCATTGGCTATCCAAAATGTGTTAAGGGCTATAGACTATGGTGCCTTGAACCAGGGCATAAGAAACTTATTATCAATAGAGATGTTGATTTTAATGAGAAGGTAATGGGATATCCTCATAATGGAAATTCCCATGACCTGGATGGGGAAATTGCAAATGAGTCACAAGAGAGTTCCTCAGCTGAGGTGGACCAGAGGAGGTGGCTAACCCAGCTGATATAAACCTAGAAAACAACACTCCAGATGAGGTTGTCCCAGAACAGGTAGAAGGAGATGATCCAGATGATGCTACCATGGAGGACAACCCTGCTGATCTAAGGAATTATAGTCTTGCAAGAGATAGGCTCAAAAGGTAAATTCATTCCCCATCTAGGTTTGGCCAAGCTGATCTTGTATCATATGCTCTGATCACAACAGAAGAGGTGGATGAGCCAAGAAACTATAGGGAAGCTATCACTAGTCCTGAGAAAGAGCATTGGATAATAGCCATGTCAGAGGAGTTGCAATCCTTAGAGAAGAACCAGACCTTGATCCTAGTAGAGATGCCAATCAACTAGAAGTTATTCAGTTGTAGGTGGCTCTTCAAGAAGAAGCTTGAAGTTAGATCTAGTGGTGCAAATGAGCACATCAGATTCAAGGTAAGGTTGGTAGCTAGAGGATTCACTCAAATGGAAGGCATTGACTTCAATGAGGTATTCTCTCCTGTTGTTAAACATTGTTCAATAAGATTACTTTTATCTAAGATGTCTCAAGATGATCTTGAGTTACATCAACTAGATGTCAAAACGGCATTCTTAAATGGTGATCTAGTTGAAACAATATGCATGCACCAACCAAAAGGGTTTGTCATGCCTGAAAGTGCAAGTAAGGCTTGTCTACTTAAGAAGTCATTGTATGGGCTTAAGAAAAGTCCCAAACAATGGTATAGAAAGTTTGATCACTTCATGCTTTCTATTGGTTTCTTAAGGAGCATATATGGCAGTTGTGTGTATATTGGTAAACAAGAAAATATAGAGAGCACCTATCTACTGATCTATGTAGATGATATGCTTACAACTAGCAAGAGTATGCAGAGGATTACTCAGCTGATGGGGCAGCTGAGTAACAAGTTTGAGATGAAGGATTTGGGTGAAGCTAAACGGATATTAGGGATGGATATCTTAAAAAACAGGAAAGCAGGGAACCTGTTCCTATCCCAGAAGAGTTATGTTCAGAAGGTCTTAAGTAGGTTTCTTATGCATCAATCAAAGTCAGTGAGCACTTCATTTGGACAACAATTCAAGTTATCAGTGAAGCATTCTCCTCAATCAAAAGATGAGAAGAAGCAAGTGCTTACTGTTCCTTATGCTAATGGAGTGGGTAGTCTCATGTATGTCATGGTGTGCAGTAAGCCCGATCTAAAAACTTGACACGTGATTTTACCAACACACTCCTCTCAAGTATAAGAGGACCGTAGTAATAAAAGCAATGCCCGGTTAAATTATCGATCCACGAGACTAGAATGCTAAGTAGCCTCAGTGCTATGTATTGTTCTTCGAATATAGTGAAAATTCATGTTTTGTGCAAGGAAATGTAAGTTAAATTCCCAATTAACAACTAATGATATGTAAGAACTAAAGTGATGATAATATGAATCAAGTGAGAAGTAGTGTTCGGGTGTTCGTCATTGTGTGGAAATCAAGTTAAAGTTCAACTTCAATGTATAATTCGTAGGTCGGTGTTTGGTAGAAGCAATCGCTATGCATACATATAATCTAGCACCTCGGATCGGGAGGAAGAATAGAGACGTTCTTGCCCGGGTAATCACACAATTAAGGGTTTCTGCTCTATTTAAATTAAGTTAATCTAATCCTTAATCATGTTTTTCCACTTGAATATTAACAACCAAACTCCTATGGTCTTCTCACTAATTACCTAAACTCACATTCAAGCAATCAATGTAGATAAATGAGGTTCTAATGAAAATTACCCAACTCTCGTTGCGATAACCCAATATTAACTCAATTCACTCGATTTCCAACCCTCAATTATACTATCTACCTCAATTAACCAACTCTCGTTGCATCAATCAAGCTTCACATATAACCTACTAATTTAATTCTAGCAAATGATCAAATAAAACCCATAAACCTAACCAGCACACCTTCCATTTGAATTATACAAGCAAAATCAATCTAAAACTCAAATTCCATCACAAATCAAAACACTCAAACACAAATTAATATGCTTAGCTCATGGCTAAGTTAGCAAAATAGATGAAGAAATTGATAAGAAGTAACATACCCATAATGAATAACAAGAAAATGCTTGAATAAAAGTAAGGTATCACCTCTTTGATTTGCAAAATGAAATAAACCATGAAATCTTCCACAAAGTCTTCAATCTCTTGCTTGGAAAGGAAATTACAACTAAATTGCACTCTGTTCTATGAAATAAACTCTAATATATGGATTAAACTAGCTAAAATGAGTGAAAGATGATGAAATTTGGATTTGGGGAGCTTGAGCGGTGTTCCAATGGCTGCCTCTCTTTCAAAAAACGAATTTGTGGCCTTTTATACCCTTCCAATCAAGCTTGGCACGTGTCCCTAGGTCAATACGCAAAAAAACGAGTTACTCGGCCGAGTCGGGAGCAACAAAAACGTGCGCGCGCCTTTTCCAGCTCAGCTGCTCGACCTAGTTGTGCTTCTCGGCCGAGTCAGTGTTCGTCCATGCCCTAGATTGCTCGGTCGTGTCCTTCATCGCCCCTGTTCCAGCTTGCTCGGCCGAGTTGTGCTGCTCAGCCGTGCACCTGATCGTCCAAGTTTCTGGTTGCTAGGCCAGCTCGGCCGCCTCTATACACTCGGCCGAGGGCTTGGTGCTTCTTTGCTCGGCCGAGTTGTGCTGCTTGGCCGAGTTGGTGCTCGTCTAAGTTGTAGGTGCTCGGCCTAGCTCGACCGTTTCTGTACACTCGGCCGAGTTGACCTTCTGTCCTTGCTTTTTGCATAACTTTTGATCCGGAGGTCCGATCGGCCCGATTCTTGTTTCATTACGACCCTCTCTTCGATATATTTCATGTGATCCACTCATTGGATTGATCCATCGGCCTGATTCTTCGTGAATTGCTTCAAAACACCCCGTTTACCTATAAATTAAACAAGACTGATCATGTATCAACATTTCAACAATTAAACCACTTTCTCCCTATTCTTGCAAGAATAAATTGATATTCAAAGCATAATTCATCCAAAAATTCGAGCAATCACACGATAAATCACTCCCCAAACATAAATATTTGCTTGTCCCCAAGCAAAGAAAGAAAAGAACAAAGGAGAGTGGTTGTGAAGAATTTGAACTATGAAATCAATTAGAGCAATGATATGATTAAGTGAACTTTCAATGAACAATTATCAACCATGAACTCCCCTACCATTTTCATGCAAGTTGTGATTAAAACAAAGTAAAGTCAAGCACTTGATTCACAATCCTCACAAGAAGTGTTTCTCTCATTCACCCAAGTAAATTGAGGCTATGTTTCCACTCATCAATTGAATCACATCACATAGTCACCATAAGCTTGCCACAAATCTCATATATCTACCACTTTGTTATGCTTGACAATAGGATCAAAAGGACTTTGATTCGGACATAACGTTGGCTCTTTGGAAACGGTGGGAAGAATTTTGGAAAATGTGACTCGACTAGTGGAGGACAACGAACAATTTTTTCATTTCATTCAAACCAAAATATCCACCATCCCCACTTTTCTTTTCATTCTCAAGAATTTTTCTTCCTTTGTTTTTCAAGAGTCAACTTTTGCTCTTAAGCACATGTTTTTGAGAGATTACCTCTTTCAAATTTTTTATTCTTTCATTTTTTTTAGAGGCTCTCATTTTCTTATCCTTCTCTTTTGTTTTTCATCTTTTCTTTCTTTTTTTCTCTTTGCTCAAACACCCCACACACATATCAATCAAAACTCATGTTTTTCCACTTTTCACTTGTCCTCCACTAGTATGGGGCAAAGGCTTATAAAGTTCAAGTGGTTAAACATTGTAGGTTGCCAAAAGATCAAGTTTTAAAGCTCAAATTGGCTAACTACGGAAAATTCTTTTTGGTATGAGAATATTTGGCTAAGTGACTATTAATACAAAACATGGCCTAGATCATATCCCCTTGTTTCACACAATTGTGGTTTCAAGCAAGACTTTTGGCAAGTTCTAGAACTATGGACAATGACCGATCCACTCTCAAATAAACAACCAGATCATGATTGATTCAATGATCAATTCTCACCGGGTTTTCAATTATGTGAATACAAGCATTATATTAAGCCTAGTTCTTCACAACACACATTCAAATGGTAGGTTCATTCATGAATCAACTCTCAATTCACATAAAAAGTCACAAAATCATACATCCTATCAATACTCATCCATAATCCAAAATCAACTCATTCACATCAACCAAGCACGATATCATTAATATAAGAATCACATGAAATCATTCATTCAAACATCCACAAATATAATAAAAAGCAGAATCGAGATAAACGTAAAGAGGAAAAGAAATCTCCCCTTTCACTTGTTGGGATGAATTTTTCTTCTAGCTCCATGCCTTTCCCAACATATTTCGGTTTGATTCTTCTCCTTCCAATGCTCAAAGTTCATGCAATACTCACGATCCTCGCTTCCAATTAACAATTTTGCTAGACTTCACCAAATAATCAACAAACAATGAAATTCATGTGCTTGGATGCAAAATTTACTTTTAAAAACGACCACCTCTCCCTAAACTTTTTCATTGCTATGCAATAAAAAGTTTGGAAATCAAGTGATAAAATTAAATTGCAACCAAACACTACACAATAGCTCCAATCCAACACACATGACAAGTGAATTCACCATCATTAGAATCAATCAAGCACACACACCAATCCAATATTACAAGAAAATACTAATCTCCAATGGCATGTGCTCATATGAAAAATAAGCCAAGTACAAAAAAATAAAGAAAAATCTCCCTACCCCCCCCCCAAACTTGAGCATTGCTAAGCAATTCCAAGTTTGGAAAATGGTGTACCTTCCATGATGGCTATCCTTTATCATTCTCAATCCACATCTTCAATGATAACACGTGCATCTCTTCAACCATTAGACCACAAGTCCATATGAATGTACCTACAAAAATCAAGCTCACCCACCATCAAAAGCATCATCTAAAAACGTAAAAGAAACAACTACACTATGAAAGCAAGTAAAAATGGGTTGCCTCCCATTTAGCGCTAAGTTTAACGTCTTCAAGCCGGACGGAGCTTAAGTCACTCAACTATCTTCAATGTAATCCACATTCACATCCCCTATTTGAGTAGGGGAAAGGTATTTCTTGATCTGATGCCCATTCACCGTGAAGTGTTCATCCTTGGTTTTTTTCAATTCAACCACTCCATTTTGAAAATTCCTCACTATCTCAAAGGGTCCACTCTTGACTTGAGTTTCCCGGGAAAGAGCTTCAATCGTGAGTTGAAGAGAAGCACTTTGTCACCCACTTGAAAATGCTTCTTTTTTATTCTTTGGTCATGCCACTTCTTCGTCTTCTCCTTGAAGATACGAGAATTCTCATAAGCATTCTCCCTAAACTCTTCTAGCTCATGGAGTTGAAGAAGCCTTTTCTCACCCACCAATTTGCTATCTAAATTTATCTTTCGAATGACCTAATATGCTTTGTGCTCTAACTCCACGGGCAAGTGACACGACTTTCGAAAAATAAGTTGGTATGGTGGCATGTTCAAAGGAGTCTTGTAAGCCGTACGATAGGCCCACAATGCGTCATCGAGTTGGATGGCCCAATCTTTCCTATTGACCTTCACCGTCTTCTCCAAGATTTGCTTGATTTGACGATTCGAAACTTCCACCAATCCATTTATTTGAGGATGATATGCCGTTGCAACTTTGTGTTTCACCACATACCTTTCAAGCAACTTTCCCAACAATTTTTTTACGAAGTGGGAACCTCCATCGCTTATCAAACATCTTGTGACTCCAAAACGTGAGAACATGTTATTCTTGAGAAATTTGATCACCACTTTTGAATATCACTAGTCTTTGTGGCAATTGCTTCCACCCACTTTGATACATAATCAACTCCCACGAGTATGTAGCTACATCCAAATGATGGTGGGAATGGCCCCATGAAGTCAATTCCCCATACATCAAATACTTCCACTTCGATGAAGATTGTTAGTGGCATCTCGTCTCTTTTTGTGATCGTCCCCATTCTTTGACATCAGTCACAACTTTGGACAAATTCTCTACTATCTTTGAAAATAGTAGGCCAATAAAAACTCGATTGTAGGACCTTCATCACCGACTTAGAAATCCCAAAATGTCCACCACAAGGCAATGAATGGCAATGTGTCAAAATGTTTTCAACTTCTTCTTGTGGCACACACCTTCGAAGTATAGAATCGACTCCTCTCTTCAATAAAATATGATCATCCCATATGTAGCTTTAAACATCTCTAAGAAACTTCTTCTTAGCATACCTTGGAATGTCCTAGGGTAGCTTCCCACAAGCCAAGAGATTAGCAAATTCCACATACCAAGGAGTGCTCACCTCAACTTCCATCATCGGATTCATCTCCACATAGTCGACCTCCTCTATCCCAAAGAGCTTTTCATCCGGAAACTCTTCTTTGACCTCACCTTCTTTCTCTTCAAAATCCTCTTCTCTCTCAAGACGTGATAAGTGATCCGCTATCACATTTTCACTCACTTTCTTGTTGCGAATCTTGATATCAAACTCTTGGAGAAGCAACACCCATCAGATCAATCGTGGCTTAGCATCTTTCTTGCTCATGAGGTAGCGAATAGCCGAATGGTCCGTATACACAATTGTTTTTCCCCCACCAAATAGGGGCAAAATTTATCAAAAGCATATACGACCGCCAATAGCTCTTTCTCCGTAGTGGTGTAATTTGCTTGAGCCGGATCAAGGGCGGAGGCAGGATGAAAATTTACGATGGGCTGGAAGCAAAAAATTAATACAATACAAAAAATAAAACAAAAGTAATTTTTTTTTACATAAGTTGCACCCTACGATTCGTTATCCGATAAAATTCACCGATAATAGAATCAGGATCAATGTCTTCAAATAATTCTCTTTCAATATAAACAACCATAGAATCAGATAAATAATCGCTCTTCATTTTATTTCGAAGAACACTCTTGACATGCTTCATAACTGAAAATGCTCGTTCAGTCGTGGCAGTGGTAACAGGAAGTGTCAAAACAAGATGAATCAATCTTGTAATCAAAACATATGCTTGTGCCTTCTTGGTCTCGACTAACTTTTGGGATAGTTCAGAAATAGTTGACAGATTATGAAAAGTTTCTTGAGAAGGCATATCGATTTTGTAATGCTGCAATTCAAATCTCAGACGAATCATTTCTTGATTAGTAAAATCCTCGGGATAAAATCTATCGGCGAGATCATAAATATGATCCTCATTAAACAACCTGAAGTTGTCCTTGGGATCTAAGGCAGCGCTAAGCTTAAGAAGCTCCACCGTCTCATCTTTGAATCTACTATTAATTTCAGACAACTGAGTATTTATCGCGTGAAGTTTAAGAATGGTCTGAAGATCCGAGGAGAGCCATTGGAATTTAAGAATGGAAGGTTGGGCGTGAAGTTTCTGTCAATTATTTTTTACTATTAACATCTTGATTTATATATGTATATCATGACTTTCTGTAATCCGTGGGACATGCCTTATGGCCCAAGATGTTTAATTTATAAAAGACTTTCTTTGCTTGATAAAAATAAAAAAAATTGAGTATCTATCGCATCGTTGAAGACATCAATTCGGTGATGATGTCCAAATGTGATGAAGTCCACTTGCTGACATGAACGCCTTGTACCCATTTCATAGAGATTGGACAATAAGAGGCGGTTGAGGAGGTTGGACAATAAGAGGCGGAACTACATCATCATGGTTTGATGTAAGATTCTCTTCACTTGTTGTAGGGTTCCTTCCTTTTGAAGTTGGTAAAGAGTGACTTAATGGTTTTCCCTTTCTTTGCTTTTCGATTTTCCATTACCTATTATAAAATTAAATACACAATTAGTCACTTGGTCAAAGAAATACAATAATTAATTTTTAATAAAAAGGTGAACACAAAAAAGAAACCAATCATCAATTATTATTTCTTCTACACAAGACTTGTTATTTATATGAATGGGGACATAGATAGTAACAAATGGACAAACGATGAATTAAATTATTAAAATTCAATTATAAAAAATTCAAGACGTAGGGGGTGTTTGCAAACTCTATAAAAGCACTTCTGAAAAGTAAAAGCTGTAAGAGGGCAGCTTTAAAAAAAGTGATTCTGAAAGCTGTTTGTAGTGTTTGAAACACTCCCTTAAAAGCTTTGTACTGGACTACTGGTGCTTTTTAAAAAAAATCAACTTCTGATGTTCCAAAATCCATTTATTAATAGTGTGCTGTGGATAACATTATAATATTAATAGTGGACTGTGAAAACATTCATATACTAATATTGAATACTCATAGACAGAACATAGTGAGCTTATTGGGAAGAGAAGAGTTACAAAGTTTAATCTTAAAAAACAGAGCAATTCATCTTATAAAAAGAAAGCCACATACAAGCAAGCTATAATACTCTGGTTACTGGTACACCCCATTCATCTTCGAAAAAAAAAAAAAAAAAAGCCCTCTTCTCAATCTATTTCTTATTTTTTAAATAATATCAAACAAATTTAATTACTTAGAGGTTAGACGGCAAGATGCAGAGCGGTGAACAAGAGGCGCAAGAGGCGGCGCCGAGGTTGAAAGCGGAGCACCGGAAGCGGCGTGAGACGTCAATGGAGAAGTTTTTTTTTCCCAGGTCTGAAAAGGATAAATTGGGGGTTTTAGGGTTTGATAATTAAATGAATTTTTAAATTGGATAGAGTGTAGATATATTTATTTTACAAATAGTTATAATCAAAGTTAATGTTGGATAGATGGTGAAGGCTTTTCTTAACCTCAAAAATGTCATGTGTTCGAATTAGCTTGGTTACATTTTTTTATATATAATTTTTCAGTAATTTTTTTTTTTTAAAAGTTGGGTGGGCTACAGCCCACCTTAGCCCACACTATCCTCCGCCCTTGAGCCGGATTAAAGGTCTTGGAAGCATAATAGATTGCTCGGAACTTCTTTTCTCGGACTTGTCCAAGAACTACTCCCATAGCGAAGTCACTAGCATCACACATGAGCACAAATGGTTCACTCTAATCCGGACTTACTAGGATATGTGCGGTGATCAATGCCTCCTTAAGAGCCTTGAAAGAAATCAAAGAATCATTAGTGAACTCAAAAGGCACATTTTTCTCAAGTAAATGAGATAAGGGTTTAGAAAGCTTGGAGAAATCCTTGATTAACCGACGATAGAATCTGGCATGACCAAGGAATGATCTTATCCCTTTCTCACTCGATGGTGGTGGTAATTTCTCAATGGCTACCACCTTAGCATGATCCACTTGCAAACCCTTTGATGACAAGTGGTGTCCAAGAACAATCTCGTCTCTTACCATGAAGTGACACTTCTCCCAATTTAAGACAAGATTAATATCTTCACATCTCTACAACACAAGCTCAAGATTATGTAAACAAGAGGTGAATGACTCTCCGAAAATGGAAATGTCGTCCATAAACACTTCCATAATATTCTCAATAAGCCCATGAAAAATTGCCATCATACATCTTTGGAAGGTAGCCGGGGCATTACAAAGCCCAAATGGCATCCTTCTCCATGCAAAAGTACCATATGAACAAGTAAATGTTGTCTTTTTTTATCCTTTGGGGCAATCATGATTTGATAATACCCGAAGTATCCATCCAAGGAATAATAATATGCAAAGCCACTCAATCTATCTAGCATTTGATCAAGAAAAGGCAATGGAAAATGGTCCTTGCATGTGGCATTGTTAAGTTCACGGTAATCAACACATACACGCCATCCCGTGGCAACCCTAGTAGCAATCAACTCATTATTATCCCCATGTATGACCGTCATTCCACCCTTCTTAGACACTACATGTAATGGTGAGACCCATGGACTATCCGAAATGGGGAAAATCATCTCTGAATCAAGAAACTTAATCGCCTCTTTCCTAATTACCTCTTGTATGATAGGATTCACTATTCTTTGATTTTGCACAATGGGGTTTTTTATCTTTTTCTAAACGAATTTTATGCATGCAAATTGAAGGGTTTATGCCTTTTAAATCTTCAATAGACCACCCTAAAACTGACTTATGCTTCTTAATGACAACAAGAAGATCATGCAATTCACTATCTTTTAAAAAGGAAGAAACGATTACCGGACACTTTCCTTCATCTTCAAGAAATGCATATTTGAGATGATCCGGTAGAGGTTTCAATCCTTCTTTCTTTCCTTCCGATTTCTCTACTCCTTCCACGGGTTCCCTTAGAGGTGGTGTTGGGAACTTCTTTCTTTCCCAAACTTCATTGACATCCTTCTTCTCACAAGATTTCCTACCATCAACACAATCCAATGAAAATTCATCATTCATATCATCAAGAAGAGAATTATCGAAAATATTAGGAGAAAAAGGGTCAAGATAATTTTCAAGTGTCTCTTGGATACAATGTTCCACAACATCAATTGATTTGCATTCAAATTCCTTGGATGGGTGTTTCTGTTGGGATATTTTATATCGTCATGTTTGTATACTTGTTATATGATAAGTTGTATTATATAGACAACTTCATCATTCATCTTGTAATAGATTAGGATCTGGTCATATCAGCAGTGTTGGAACCTAGCTGATTCGGAGGAGAAACGCGCACATGCTCAAGATAAGAAGAGAATATCAGAAGTGCAGAAGAGTAAATCAGATGAGTGGAACTCACCTGATGACCAGAGGTGTAAATCAGATGAGTGGAACTCACCTGATGATCAAAAGACTAAATCAGATGAGTGGAACTCACCTGATGATCAGAAGTCTAGAGTAAATCAGATGAGTGGAACTCACCTGATGTTCAGCCGAGGCAAAATCAGTTGAGTCAACAAGATCAGCTAAGTAAAGCCAAACACAGCTGAGACAAAGTCTGCTTGACTAACCAGACAAGTCTATTGATGAGTCGGATTTATTGCATGTTTTTGTGCTTTAATTGAATATTCTTTGGATATTAAAGTGGTTATTTAGTGCATCTTTTCGACTCGTATTTGTGACTTCAATTATCTCAATATTTTTATTTTCTTATCTAATTCAGGTAAGAATAGAAGAATTAATCTTGTCACAAACCCTTGCATGATATAATTTGGGGTTGAGGCCCAAGTACTTAAGTAAATGGACTGTGTGGGTTAATGGAGTAAATGAAATGGAAGTTGCTGGACTGCTGAAGAACAAGAAAGTCTTGGGCCAGGTGTAAGAATGTGGGCTTTAAAAGAAAGAATTAAAAGAAGCCCAACAAGGAGAATGGGCCAAAAATTGTGTTTAGAGGAGGCATTAACACACACACAGCGGCCGTTTTGGAAAGAAGGAAGTCAACGCGAGGTTTTTTGGCTTTTGGGGGAAAAACATCTACTGGCCGTGACATTGGAAGGAGATAACAAGATTTTGATGTGAATGTTTCTTGGATTTTTGGTTAACTTCTTCTGCCTTTTTCTTCCGTATTGACTTTTTGAGATTATGGATCAACGAATTATTTGTATTGTTTCGTTGATTATGTTTAGCTAATTTCTTATTCTAGCCCGAGGACGTAAAACCTCATATTGATTATGCCTGTTTAATTAAACAATTCCTGGTTGATTTTGATTTATTTCTCGATTTTGTTATTACTTGAGTAGATGCTATGCGTGTTTGAATTAGGAGTTTAATAGGCTTGATCACCCAATTTTATTCCTATTTCAATTCTAGCTATCCCATAAATTGTAATCCGTAATTGTTATAATATTTTGGGAATTGTAGCAACTAAGGCAAAACACCTTAGGGAGTAGTAACATTTAGGTTGCATGAAACGAGCGTCTCGTGTTCATGGTCTAATTTATCCTATTGTTTTAATTCTTGAATGCGTCCCTCGAGTTGAACCTTAGATACATATTTTAGGGTTATTCGTAGGGATAGATTAATTGGGGGTCGTACCTGCTGATTAATTAAACGTAAGAAGCAATTCGAACTAGTTTGGTCGTACCACTGGTTTAGGGATAAGATCCGAGAATAAATTGAGACAACTGGGTTTGTTGATTAATTTGATATAATTAATTGAGGGGACACTATCCGAGGGCTAGATCGTTCTTATTATTTGAATACATATTATTTT
Organism: Galeopsis tetrahit; assembly: GCA_963675135.1. Classification (NCBI taxonomy): domain Eukaryota; kingdom Viridiplantae; phylum Streptophyta; class Magnoliopsida; order Lamiales; family Lamiaceae; genus Galeopsis; species Galeopsis tetrahit. The sequence goes on from OY776127.1 coordinate 36,982,391, forward strand.
ACCTGCTCTTTATTATTATTTCTTTGGTATATAGTAGATTTTAGTTCACCAATCCAAAACCCCCCCTTTTATTGCATTCGTACACAAATTAATTCGATTAAATTACACCATTCCCTGTGGATCGACTCTTACTTGCCCTACTATATTCGTGGGTAGCTAAGGAATTATTTTTGGGTGCCGGCGACAACACACCAAATTTTGGCGCCGCTGCCGGGGATTCGGTTGTTAATTCAATTGAATACTTTGTGTTTTTAATTTTTGTCAAAAAATCAAAAAAATTCTGAACATAAATTTTTTTTCTGAATAGAAACAAAAAAAAACTATTCCCGTGGCTTTCTGTTGCTGTGAGTTGCTGATTTGAACTAACACTGAACCCTCAGTGTTAGTTCTGTTTTTCTTTGTTTTGTTTTCAGTGAATGATCACTCGATCAAATCGGAGTGAACGACTTGAATTCAATCCAGAAGTAGAGAGAACAGCAAGGAGGCTTAGGAAGGAGACTCGTACACGTCGACAAATTAATTTTGCACCGACAAGAGAGACGAGCAGTGAAGAAGAAAATGATACTCGTGAAGAGCCAATTTTCGAGCAAAATTTTGAGAATATGGCTGAAGAAGCTGAAGAGAGAACGATGAATGAGTTGGCAAACCCAACCATCACTCGTCAACCCCTTTGCATTACAATTCCTACTCTTGCTGCTAATGTAAATTTTGAATTAAAATCAGGACTAATCCATTTGTTGCCTTCTTTTCATGGTCTTGCAGGAGAAAACCCACACACTTTCCTCAAGGAGTTTCATGTGGTATACTCGAGCATGAAACCAACCGGAGTCACTGCAGATCATGTCAAGTTGAGTGCATTCCCGTTTGCACTCAAAAGTACTGCAAAAGACTGGTTGTATTTCTTGCCACCAAATTCAGTGAACGCGTGGAATGACATGGAGAGGGAATTTCTCCAACACTACTTTCCAGCCACTCGAGTGGCAAATTTACGAAAGGAGATTGCAGGTGCCAAACAAGGGTCAGGGGAGACGTTGTATGAATATTGGGAGCGTTTTAAGCGCCTTATAGCTTCATGCCCACAACACCAGATTGGTGATCAGCTGCTCATACAGTATTTTTATGAGCGACTCGCCCTCACAGATCGTAACATGATTGATGCAGCTAGTGGAGGAGCTTTGATGGATAAAACACCAACGGCTGCACGTGAGTTGATATCTAATATGGCAGCGAATAATCAGCAGTTTGGTGCACGAGATTCCATGCTTAGGCCGTTCTTGAGTCAAAGGATGATGCCTTGGAGAAAATTTCTAGCATGATGCAGATGATGATGAAGGGAAAAACTTCAGAAATCCGACCATGTCGAATTTGCTCCACCACAGATCATGCCACTGATGATTGTCAGATTTTGAAGGAAGAAATAGAGCAGCATGCTAATGCAATTAGTTTTGGGAATTCTCAAGGTCGGAGGTATGATCCACACTCCAACACCTATAATCCGGGGTGGATGGACCATCCCAATCTACGATATGGGAACCAACAAAACTATCAGCATGTGGAGAATCAAAGGCCTCAACACCAGGATCGTAAGTTCCAATTTTTAAGAGGGAATGATCATAATGCTGAACCTATGGGGCAGAATAGTGGTGGTGGAAATTCAGATATGTCTTTTGAGGATATGTTGAAGTCATTGGCATCCACGACGTTGAAAGTTCAACAAGAGAATCAAGTAGTCGTGCAAACTTTGCAATGTGGACAAAGAAATCTAGAGGCCGGGCAAAAGAGTTTGGAGGCCGGACAAAAGAATTTGGAGGCCCAAATGAGTCAGATAGCTACAGCCCTCAACCAAATGCAAGCCCAAAACAGTGGTAAACTACCATCTCAGCCCGAAATTAACCCTCGGAATGTAAGTGCCATCACTTTACGAAGTGGTAAGAAGTTAGAAGAAATTTCGACACCCAAACGAAGTGAGGAGGATGGAGGGCAGGTTGGAGAAGGTGATGAGGGGCATTCCCAGGTCCCTAATGATCAGATTGATGCTCGGGACGAGCTGGTCGGACCCGAGAAAGCTGTCCGAAAAAATCAGGATGCAGATTTCAGTAACACTGACCCTCTCAGTGTCAGTGTCCCAGAAATGAAAAATGAGGTAAATGCTCGTAATTCAATTCCTTTTATTACTGAACCTTTACCTTTCCCATCCAGGTTTAAAAAGGCAGAAAAAGGTGTCAAGGACCAGCAAATACTTGACGTGTTCCGAAAGGTTGAGATCAACATTCCGTTGATAGATGCCGTTAAGCAGATTCCAAGGTATGCCAAGTTCTTGAAATAATTGTGCACTAATAGGCGTAAGTTGGCTGGGAACGAAAAGATCTTTATGGGAGAGCATGTCTCAGCTGTCTTCCAAAAGAAGCTGCCTCCCAAAAGGAAGGATCCAGGTATGTTCGTTATTCCTTGTACAATAAGGGATCAAAAGATTGAGCAAGCTATGCTTGATCTTGGAGCCTCTATTAATGTTATGCCTCGATCTATATATGAGAAGTTAGGTATTGGACCATTGAGGGAGACGGGAGTGACTATCCAACTAGCTGATAGAAGTGTCACACATCCAGTTGGTGTAGTTGAGGATGTTCTCGTACAGGTAGATAAGTTAATCTTTCCTGCAGATTTTTATGTGTTAAATATGAATGATAATCCGGGACATTCCATACCTATTTTGTTAGGAAGACCATTTATGGACACTTCCCAAACAAAAATAGATGTTCACGGGGGTACCCTCACAATGGAATTTGATGGACAAATCATTCATTTTAATATATTTGATGCTATGAAATTTCCTAATGCTTCTGACTCTCTTTTTGCTGTGAGTGTCATAGAACCAATTGTGCAGGAAGTTTTTGAGCTTGATTGCAAGAATGAATTAGAAAGTCTGCAAGAAATGAAAAAAAAGGACGAGAAATCTATAATTTTGGAGATGTCAGATATGTATGAGGTTGTCTTTGATAAATTGCCACACATTTACCCAAAAACTCTTCCATCTTCCTTGCAGGCCTTGGATCTTGAATTGAAGCTACCTCTTGAGCACTTGAAGTACACGTATTTGGGCAAAGTTGGATGACATATATTTTTCAAGTCGAGCCACCGACAATAAACAAAGGCGCTTGTTGGGAGGCAACCCAATATTTACTTAGTTTTATTTTGTTATTTTTCTCTTTTAATTTCGTTTTTGTGTGTTTGTGTGGCAGGAGAGAATTTCAGATAAGGCGTGGGCACGTCTTATTTGAAGAGGAGTTTATGTTGAAGTGGCTAGATAAGGTGTGGGCACGCCTTAACAAAACACCTCTCCTGGAACTTAGTTAGTTTTTTTTTTTACGTGATTAATTTTTTTTTCTTACTTAGCTCTTGCAGGCCCAAAGTAGAAGCCCATCACAGAAACCCTACCCCACCGTGTTCCACTCCCGCCTCCAACATTTCCTTTTCGCCGTCCCCTCTTTCTCGCCGGCGCAACCACTCCAGTCGGCGAGACCGAATTTCCGCCACCCTCTCACCGGAGTACAGCGGCCGTGACTCCACAGCGCCGCGACTCACATACCCACTCTTCGCCGCCCACCCATTCATCACCGCCGCATCGCGAACGGAGCTGCGCCTCCCACATGCCCTCTCTTGGCCGAACCACCTGAATCGCCACCATCGCGCGTGGCCCCCCTGCAGCACCGCGTATCCAACGTCGACCGCGCAACACCCCTTTCTTCGCCGGAAATTCAGGCCCGAGCCTCCGCCGCTCACTTCACCGGCGCAACCACCCCACCGGCGATGAGACCTAATTCCACAGCGCTCTATCGCATCTTATTCTCGCCGGAATCGCAGCAGCCGCACCATGTCAGCGGTCTGACCTGGTCCACAGCGCCACCACCGGCACATTTGCAGCAACGTTGCACCTCAGCGCCGTATTTGCGCAATACGACTCCACAACGCCACCACCTTAGAATCTGGTACCCCCGTTCCACTCTGTTTTTCATTCTTATATGGTGTTTGCTTTTTGTATCTCTTGCTTTAGTGCTAAGGGACTAGCACCTATTTAAGTGTGGGGGGAGTGATTTATATTGGTGAATTATATCGTGTGTTTGCGTGTTTGAAACTTGATGGCATGAGTATTTGCATATGAATCTAGTGGCTGTAATTTGTTTCTTTTTGTTAAATATGTTGTGATCTTTGGTAGTTTGTCCCGATTGATGATTGGATTTGATATTCATGCTTGAGTGGTGGAATCGAGTTGATTTTTGGTTATTTTGGTGCTGAAGTAGTTCTAAATTTCTTGTATTTTGGGTAAATTTGTTTTGGTTCTCTTAAGAAGGAAAATCTGAGTTGGTGGACGAAGTCGAAAAATATTGAAATAATTGAGGATGGAGGAAAAGAAAAAAGGAGTTGAGTTGAAAAGCATTGAAATGAAAAAAATAACGAGGGGCTGAAACAGCTACCTACTTGAGGGGGCTCATGTGCTTTGGATGAAAAATTAATAACACAAAAAAGAGCTAAAACCCGAAAAGTAGAGAGGAGTTGCAGACCTCGTTTGAAAGTAGAAGAAAAAAATTCCAACTCCAAGAAAAGAAAAAAAAAAGATGAAAAGAGGAGACGGATGCCACTCAGATTAGTACTTTGATAGATGATTGAATCAAATGAACCAAAAACAAAGTTTTAAGGAACTACTGATGTACTCGGGATGATCGTTAATTGATGAGTTTCATGCTTAGGTGTGAGTAAAAGGTCTTAGTTGTATAGGAGGGACGAATTACTTTTGATTATGGCTCAAAAAGCAAATTCAAATGCTAGAGTTGTGTGGAAGTATTTTTGTTAATCTTGGTTGAACATTCAAGTAATCGGTGTTGGTTGGTTATATTATTGATATGAATTTTTGTTCCCTTTGAATGTAATTATTGCTTGAGGACAAGCAATTGTTTAAGTGTGGGGGGATTTGATGAGTCAGATTTATTGCATGTTTTTGTGCTTTAATTGAATATTCTTTGGATATTAAAGTGTTATTTTAGTGCATCTTTTCGACTCGTATTTGTGACTTCAATTATCTCAATATTTTTATTTTCTTATCTAATTCAGGTAAGAATAGAAGAATTAATCTTGTCACAAACCCTTGCATGATATAATTTGGGGTTGAGGCCCAAGTACTTAAGTAAATGGACTGCGTGGGTTAATGGAGTAAATGAAATGGAAGTTGCTGGACTGCTGAAGAATAAGAGAGTTTTGGGCCAGGTGTAAGAATGTGGGCTTTAAAAGAAAGAATTAAAAGAAGCCCAACAAGGAGAATGGGCCAAAAATTGTGTTTAGAGGAGGCATTAACACACACACAGCGGCCGTTTTGGAAAGAAGGAAGTCAACGCAAGGTTTTTTGGCTTTTGGGGGAAAAACATCTACTGGCCGTGACATTGGAAGGAGATAACAAGATTTTGATGTGAATGTTTCTTGGATTTTTGGTTAACTTCTTCTGCCTTTTTCTTCCGTATTGACTTTTTGAGATTATGGATCAACGAATTATTTGTATTGTTTCGTTGATTATGTTTAGCTAATTTCTTATTCTAGCCCGAGGACGTAAAACCTCATATTGATTATGCCTGTTTAATTAAACAATTCCTGGTTGATTTTGATTTATTTCTCGATTTTGTTATTACTTGAGTAGATGCTATGCGTGTTTGAATTAGGAGTTTAATAGGCTTGATCACCCAATTTTATTCCTATTTCAATTCTAGCTATCCCATAAATTGTAATCCGTAATTGTTATAATATTTTGGGAATTGTAGCAACTAAGGCAAAACACCTTAGGGAGTAGTAACATTTAGGTTGCATGAAACGAGCGTCTCGTGTTCATGGTCTAATTTATCCTATTGTTTTAATTCTTGAATGCGTCCCTCGAGTTGAACCTTAGATACATATTTTAGGGTTATTCGTAGGGATAGATTAATTGGGGGTCGTACCTGCTGATTAATTAAACGTAAGAAGCAATTCAAACTAGTTTGGTCGTACCACTGGTTTAGGGATAAGATTCGAGAATAAATTGAGACAACTGGGTTTGTTGATTAATTTGATATAATTAATTGAGGGGACACTATCTGAGGGCTAGATCGTTCTTATTATTTGAATACATATTATGTTGGGATGTAAATTCACCCTAAGCCCCACTTGATGTTAGAATAATTTTGATGGCCAAAACACTTAGAGTTTATAAATGTAATAGGATCAGCTGACTTTGTATAGATCAGCTTAGACTAGTCTTGTGTGATCAACTGTATAGATATTAGCTGATTAGCACAGTCCAGGCTTACATGCGCTCCCTCAAGATGAGAAGAGTAGAAGACATGAAGACTAGAAGATCCTTGAAGGCCAGTTAAGTAAGGTGCTTGTATACCTACTTGACTGATGGAGTCAAAGATTGAAGATGTCCTAAAGCAGCACAAATTATTCACAGATCAGACGAGTGTTACTCGACTGATATCAGAAGACAGAAGACCTAAGGCCAGAAGAGTAGTCAGAAGACTAGTAGTACAGATCAGAAGACTATGTTCTCTTCCAAGACTCGGCTGATTCCCAAAGTCATCTTGCAATTCAAATGAAGACCTACCTTATTTAGAAGATTGACATGATCCCAGGATTGGAGCAATCAAGCAGCTGGAATCAAGGAATCAAGCCACACATGGAAAGATTGTCCCAACGGCTAGTCAACTCCAACGACTAGTTGCAAGCAATCACCATTATAAATACAAGAGGATGAGAAATCACAAGCAAGAGATCACATTGAGAGAATTCAACAAGCCAAGCAAGCAATCAAGCAAAAGCCATACTGTTCTAAGAATTCTCCAAGAGCCCAGAAAGCATTAGAATACTTTTAGCTCTTAAGTGATTTCTATCCAACCCATAAGAACCTGAAACCTGTTCATATTGTATATCAATTGTTTTAGGCATAGTGGTTAAGCAATTTATAAGCTTGAACCATTAGTTGGATACACTTCAAAAACCCCAAACCCTCTCCGAAAGGTTAAAGTTTTTGAAACCCTCAAAGTGCAAGTGCTTACAATCACTTGTGGAGACCGTAGCTGTTAGGACGGCTCAGATCTCAAAGTCCTATCCTTGGGACTATAAAGGTCAAGACCCTTGTAATTTGTGGTAAATTAAAGGGATTAAACATCACGTTAGGATGTGAGAGTGGACGTAGGATCGTATATCCGAACCACTATAAACCTGGTGTTATTTACTTACTGCACTTTACATTCTGTCATTTCATTAACTATTATATAGTGCATACTGTGATTTCAACATTCTTCAAAACAAGGCCACAACTTTCAAACCAGCATCAGCTGAGTACTTTCATTAAAGAAAACAAGTTAACACTTTCTTAAGAAACTATAAGAACGAGTCTAATCAAGGCCTACCATAATTCCGCATACAACCTCTTCATTATAGGCATCTGGACCAGCAGACTTGTAGTCCAGTTGACATAGCAATCAGAAGAGGTTCCCAACTCGCTTGAAAAAGTTTTAAAGTCTATTCACCCCTCCCCTCTAGACTTTAATCCCATTCACTACTCGTTCAGGGACCAACATATTATTTTACCTGCTCTTTATTATTATTTCTTTGTTATATAGTAGATTTTAGTTCACCAATCCAAAACCCCCCCTTTTATTGCATTCGTACACAAATTAATTAGATTAAATTACACCATTCCCTGTGGATCGACTCTTACTTGCCCTACTATATTAGTGGGTAGCTAAGGAATTATTTTTGGGTGCCGGCGACAGCACACCATCTATACAGCTGAGGAAACAACCAAAACTGCTAATTGTCAAGACCAAAAGAGAAGACACAAGATCAGATGAGTAAATCAGCTGAGATGAAGTCTTCTGTTCTACGAATTGAGAAGTCACATCTGAGCTGACGTGGACTTATGGGAAGACGACAATAGACATCTAGATTCTGACAAGGCACAATACTCAAAGGACTGAAAAGTCAATGGAGCATTAATTATTACTAGGCAATGGTAATAATTAATAGACTCTTACCTAAAGATTGCTTTCCTGAAATAGAGGGATTTGAAGTTATCTTCCAACGGTAACATCTCAGAATCCCATCTATAAATATGAGTTCAAATCATAACTCATGTGTGGGTGGGCAAGAGTGTGTGTGAGAAAGGATGCAAAGGCAGAGCAAATATTCTAAGTCCAGAAAATGAGAAGAGCTCAAGAACACCTTCATGAAGATATCCAGCAAAGTATCCTTACACTCTTAATCTCTTAGTGAGTGAACTCAACTAGGCTAGCAATGTCATATATACATCCTAAGCATAGAAGAGAAATTCTCAATCCTAGCTTTAGGCTAACTCAGATTGTAAGGGAATTTCTCATACTTAGTCATTCTCGAGTCCTCCCTTCTATACACCCATTTAGGAGATAGACCGAGGTATACATACTAGGTACAATCAAGAAGAAGACAACTGTAAAGGTTACTTGTTATCTAACCAACAAGTAGATCCGTATCCTCTTGGGACGTTAAAGTGTTCAAGAAGGCCAATATCACATAATGAGATGTGAGAGTGGATGTAGGATATTGAGATCCGAACCACTATAAATACTTGTGTTCTTTACTATTTTAGCATGCATATTTACATAGCATATGTTTAAAGGAAAATATCTTATATCAGCTGACACCAACTCAACTGATATACTCATCTGTTTTGTTATTCGAAAGTTCATAATTAGAAGACATCAAGTCTTCTGATATCATAAAATGTGTTTATGTATGAAATAAAAGTTATAAATTTCCATGAGTATATAGACGAGTATAATCTTTCTAAAATAGGCACACTTCAAATTCCGCACACGCTTCTCTATCAGTTGATGTAATCAGCAGATCATCTAGTTCTAGACTCCTAGTTAGTCAGCTGACCAAGTCATCTGTATAGAGAGCTAGTTTTATTTTCTACACCTGAACTTATAAATCAGATGTCATCAAGTCATCTGATTTTCCAAAAACTCGTCTGATTCATACCCCAAATTAAGGGACCAACAACTTCATGGCTTCATATGATTGAACAACGAGCTTTTCCTTCCCAAGCTCTAATGTGACTTCACCCGAATAAGTGTTCACCACCACTCTAACCGTGGCTAGAAAAGGCCTCTCTAGAATCAATGTCACACTTTCATCCTCTTCTATGTCCATCACCACGAAGTCCGCTGAAAAAACAAACTTCCCAATTTTGATCAACACATCCTAAAAAATGCCTTCCGGATACGTAATAGATTGATCCGCAAGTTGGAGGGTCATGGAAGTAGGCCAATAAAAGGTTTTGCATTAAAAGTAAAAAAAGAAAAAAAATAAACAAACATAAAGCCATAAGTCCACAAGACGGACCAGAGGCCGAGTACAAGTAAACATGTTAAAATGTTTACAGAAACGAAATCAAAATGAAGTCGAAACCAACACACAAACGTAAATTCAAAATTGGCCGAATTGCACAGCCAACAACCCAAATCACCAACTCCAAACCGGAAGACCAACTTCGGCCAGGAATCCCCAATTCAATTTTACCCAAATCCAATGCCCAAACAAGAAGGAAATCGCGAGAATGAAGTACCCAAACTCGCCTCGATTTCTCAAAACTGTCATCGAATCACGAAGATAACCAACGCCAGAAATCGATTTATCGGAATAGAGCCGACAATTACCAATCGAACCGTAATCCCCAACAATCACCGAGCACCAAACTCAATACCAGAAAATGAATTTTGGCCAGAAATATCCAATTCAATTCCCCCCAAATTCAATGCCCAAACAAGAAGGAAATCGCGAGAAGAAAGTAGCCAAACTCGCCTTGATTCCTCAAAAATGTCATCGAATCACGAAGAAAGTCAACAAAGATAACCAACGCCAAAAATCAATTCGGCGACAAAGACGGAAGACTCAAACAACTCCGGTGAAATGGGTAATGGAAGTGGAGTTTGAGACGTGGCCGAGGCTGCATGAGTAGTGGCTGAAAGGTCTAGGTGCATGGAGGAAAGAAGTGGGTGCGCTGCTGGGTGCATGTAATAATGCAGTGGGTGCGCATCAGCAAAGTAAGGAAACCCTCGGGGTATATTGACTGAAATTGGGGGTGTGAATCTGGGGGGTGTATTAACTGAAATTGTGGGTGCACATCTGAGCTGGGTAACCCTAGCCCATTAACAAGCCCAAATGGAGGTGGAAACCCTAGTTGATGCCCTAGGTGATTTGCGACCGCCGCCGCCTGAGGAGTCACCGACAGAGCTAAGTTTTCGGTGACGTGAATGGGACCCGCCGCTGCGTCGCCGACAGCCGTAACAGGCGGCACCGACATGGACATCTCTCTAAGAGAGACGACAACCTGAGAATTAATGAGCGAAGCCAGCGAGGTGTTGTTCAACGGGATTTGGGGAGGAGGCCGTTCGCGAGTTGACGGAGCAGCAATTATGGACGACAGAAGGAAGCCATGGCCGACGTCGTGCGAGCGCGGCTATGAGGAGGAGTTGCCATGGTCGACGGCGTTCGAGCGCAACTGTGAGGAGGAGTTGCCATAGTCGACGTCGATCGAACGTGGCTGTGAGGAGGTGTTCCCATGGGGAGGCTGTTGGCCGACGGCGTGAAAGGCCACGGACTCAGGCGAGTTCCATGGTTGGTCAGTGACGTGAGGTAGGCTGCTCGGGCATAAAGACCCTGCAGCGTGAGCATCAGCGACCATGGAGTCAAACGGCTATGTGGGAGACAACTTGAACACAACTAAGAACACCAATTACACAATGAGCCAATGGAGGTGAAGAGGCCGGACTGAGAAGCCAGAATAACGGCCGGAGAGACGCCGACGGCAACAGCCGGTGGAGACGAAGTCACGCTGGAATGGGATTTAGTGTGTGAAATCGCACACTCTATGTGTGTGAGAGAAGAGATCATTTTTCTTTCAATGGTGAATCCCAGAGGGTCATGGAAGTAGGTTTCATCTCTCCATCCTTCAATCGGTTGAAAATGGATAGAGGCATTAGGTTGATACTTGCCCCCACATCACACAATGCTCTTTTTTTCTCATTGTTCCCCAACTCACACAAGAGTGTTATGCTTCCCGGGTCCTTGATCTTTGGAGGGAGATTCTTTGGTAGTATTGCACTACATCCCAAAGTGAGATTCACCACTTCACTATCACCCGCCTTCCTTCTTTTCGTGATCAAGTCCTTAAGAAACTTTGCATAAGTGGGCATATCTTCAAGAGCTTCCATCAAGGGGACATTAATAGCCACCTTCTTGAACACCTCTAAGAACTTTGAGAACTTCTCATCATGTTTCTTCTTTATGAAATGTTGAGGGAAAGGTGGTGGTTCAAGTGTTTTTGGAATTCTCCAAGTATCACACTCTATCTTCTCTTCTTGCAACCTTGCTTCTTTAACTTTCTTCCACTTAGGAATCCTCTCCCCTTTCTTCACCTCTTCATTTTCCTTGGTGTCTTCAATCCCACCTTGCTCTTCCACAATCACAAAATCTTATCCATTTTCACCTTTTTCATCAACCTTCTCTCCTTCCTCAATTTGCATACTTGGTCTTTCATAGCTCTTCCCACTTCTTAGCTCAAATTTCTTGCAATGCTCTTTAGGATTAGTTTCCGTAGTGGAAGGAAACTTACACTTTTGATTTCCCCCACTCGAAGAAGCAATTTGGCTCATGTGAAACTCCACGTTCTTCATTTGATTAACCAATGAGAGCATTTGTTCATCCAATCTTTATGTCTTTTGGTTTTGTTGAGCCGTAGTTTGATTATTTTGAGCTATGAAAGTAGTCAACAAGTCTTCCAAATGTGGTCTCCCCTCATTGTTTGGTACACGAGCACCTGGATCAAATCCCGAGGGAGTGATAGCGGCCTTAGGATTTCCATAAGAAAAGTTTTCATATTTTCGAGAATTTGGATTGTAAGGAGGATTTCCTTGGAATTGGGCTTGGGCATGTTTTTGGAAACGGTTTTGATTGGGAGCTTGGTTTGGGAAGGGTTGGTGAAAATTTTCTTGAAAATTCCCTTGTGGGTATTGGGGCCTCCCCATGTAGTTAGCATCCTCAACTTGGTTCAACATGTTGGGCATTTCCATTCCCCCACCAAAATTTTCCCTTCTTTGATTGTTCTCCATTGAATCAACCTTGTCCAAGAGCATCTTGATTGTATCACTCAATGTTGTTGAGTCATTTCCAATTTGAGCAACTTTATTGGATCTATTTCCATCAATAGGCCAATCGTAGGTGTTTGTAGCAATTACTTCGATGATTTCCTTTGCTACCCTTGCATTCTTTGCAAACAATTGCCCACCCGCCGTTGCATCAATGTATTGCCTTGAAGAAAGTCTGAATCCATTGTAGAAGAAGCTAATCGTTTGCTCTTCCGCAAACCCATGTTGAGGACATCTCTTGAAAAGACTTTGGAATCTCTCCCATGCACTATAAAAACTCTCGTTCTCCCTTTGGAGAAATTGAGTAATCTCGGTCTTGCATTGAAGAGTCTTGGATGGAGGGAAGAATTTCAATAAGAACTACTTGCTAAGCTCGTCCCATGTGGTTACTCGGTTGTTGATCATTGAGGTAAGACATTCCTTAGCTTTATCTTTCAAGGTGAAAGAAAAGAGCCTCATCTTCAAAGTATCCTCATGTACCCCATTGATCTTTACCGTATCCGCATACTCCAAGAATCGAGACAAGTGTTGATTTGGATCTTCAAGTGGCTCACCCCCAAATTGCCTCTTCTCTAGCATTCGAATTAGACTCGGGCTAATTTTGAAATTGTTGGGCACAATTGGAGGGCGCTCGATTCCATCATAGTACCTTTGAACCGGGGGTTCAAAGTAATCCCTTATGGTTCTCTCTTCCTCACGACCAACTCCTCCCTCATTTTCCGCTTCAAGGACTCGGCTGTCAACCGTAGGTGGAAATATGTTTTGATTGTTGTTGTTTCTTTGATTATCCGCCATTGCTCTCTCTTGTTCAAGTCTTTGATTTCGGTCTCGATTTCTTCTTCGTGTTGTAGCTTCAATCTCCAAATTAATAGGAATAGGATCAGCTCCACTTGCTCTTGTGTCCCTGCACCTATAGAATCAACCAAGTATCAAATCTCAAAGACAAGGCAAACAAAGAACTTACTAACAAGAAAAATAAAATCACTAGTACTCAAGACCAACAAACACTAAGTTACTTAAAAATAAAACTAGTCCCCGACAACGACGCCAAAAACTTGACACGTGATTTTACCAACACGCTCCTCTCAAGTATAAGAGGATCGTAGTAATAAAAGCAATGCCTAGTTAAATTATCGATCTACGAGACTAGAATGCTAAGTAGCCTTAGTGCTATGTATTGTTCTTTGAATATAATGAAAATTCATGTTTTGTGCAAGGAAATGTAAGTTAAATTCCCAATTAACAACTAATGATATGCAAGAACTAAAGTGATGATAATATGAATCAAGTGAGAAGTAGTGTTCGAGTGTTCGTCATTGTGTGGAAATCAAGTTAAAGTTCAACTTCAATGTATAATGCGTAGGTCGGTGTTTGGTAGAAGCAATCGTTATGCATAAACATAATCTAGCACCTCAGATCGGGAGGAAGAATAGAGACGTTCTTGCCCGGGTAATCACACAATTAAGTGGTTCTACTCTATCTAAATTACGCTAATCTAATCCCTAATCATGTTTTTCCACTTGAATACTAGCAACCAAACTCTTATGGTCTTCTCACTAATTACCTAAACTCACATTCAAGCAATCAATGTAAATAAATGGGGTTCTAATGAAAATTACCCAACTCTCGTTGCGATAACCCAATATTAACTCAATTCACTCGATTCCCAACCCTCGATTATACTATCTACCTCAATTAACCAACTCTCGTTGCATCAATCGAGCTTCACATATAACCTACTAATTGAATTCTAGCAAATGATCAAATAAAACCCATAAACCTAACCAACACACCTTCCATTTGAATTATACAAGCAAAGTCAATCTAAAACTCAAATTCCATCACAAATCAAAACACCCAAACACAAATATGCTTAGCTCATGGCTAAGTTAGCAAAATAGATGAAGAAATTGATAAGAAGTAACATACCCATAATGAATAACAAGAAAATGCTTGAATAAAAGTAAGGTATCACCTCTTTGATTTGCAAAATGAAATAAACCTTGAAATCTTCCACAAAGTCTTCAATCTCTTGCTTGGAAAGGAAATTGCAACTAAATTGCACTCTATTCTATGAAATAAACTCTAATATATGGATTAAACTAGCTAAAATGAGTGAAAGATGGTGAAATTTGGATTTGGGGAGCTTGAGTGGTGTTCCAATGGCTTCCTCTCTTTCAAAAAACAAATTTGTGGCCATTTATACCCTTACAATCAAGTTTGGCACGTGTCCCTAGGTCAAAACGGGTTGCTCGGCCAAGTCGGGAGCAATAAAAATGTGTGCGCGCCTTTTCCAGCTCAACTACTCGGCCGAGTCAGTGTTCGTCCATGCCTTAGATTGCTCGGCCGAGTTGGCTGCTCGGCCGTGTCCTTCATCGCCCCCTGTTCCAACTTTCTCGGCTGAGCACCTGATCGTCCAAGTTTCTGGTTGCTAGGCCAGCTCGGCCGCCTCTGTACACTCGGTCGAGGGCTTGGTGCTTCCTTGCTCGGCCGAGTTGTGATGCTCGGCCGATTTGGTGCTCGTCCAAGTTGCAGGTGCTCGACCTAGCTCGGCCGTTTCTGTACACTCGGCCGAGTTGACCTTTTGTCCTTGCTTTTTGCATAACTTTTGATCCGGAGGTCCGATCGGCCCGATTCTTATTTCATTACGACCCTCTCTTCGATATATTTCATGTGATCCACTCATTGGATTGATATGTAGGCCTGATTCTTCGTGAATTACTTCAAAACACCCCGTTTACCTAGAAATCAAGCAAGAATGATCATGTATCAACATTTCAACAATTAAACCACTTTCTCCCTATTATTGCAAGCATAACTTGATATTCAAAGCATAATTCGTCCACAAATTCGAGCAATCACACGATAAATCACCGATCTAGCCTATGCAGTCAGTATGGTTAGTAGATTCATGGGAAACCCTGGGAAGCTACACTGGGAGGCTTTGAAATGGATTTTAAGATATCTGAATGGATCATAACACTTAGGTCTAGTGTTCGAGAGGTCAGCTGCTACTAAGAGTCAATTGCAAGGGTTTGTGGATTCTGATTTTCCTGGAAACATTGATTCGAGGAAGTCCTTATCTGGTTATGTACTTACCTTGTATGACACTGCTATTACCTGGAGAGCAGCTTTACAATCAATGGTGACCTTATCCACAATAGAAGCTAAGTATATAGCCTTAATTGAAACAATCAAGGAAGCATTGTGGTTGAAGGGAATTTTGAGAGACTTTGGCATATACCAGAAAAGTATTCAAGTTCTATGTGATAATTAGAGTACAATCCATCTAGCTAAGCATTAAGTGTTCCATGAAAGATCAAAACACATTGATGTGAAGTTGCACTTTGTGAGGGATGTCCTAGAGAAAGGCCTGGTAGAAGTTCAGAAAGTTGCTACTGAAGAGAATGCAACTAATATATTGACTAAGGCTTTACCAAGCAATAAGTTCAAACATTGCATAGAGTTGGTAAACCTTAGAACTTGGGATGTTCACTAAGAAGAGTGAACAACAACCTTGAGGAGGGCTGGGAAGAGGCAATCTTGCATTAAAGTGGAGAATTGTTAGGATTAATGCAATATTGAGATGTCATCTGATGCTAATGCTTATCAGAAGAGATGTTAGCCATTTGGTTTGGGTCAGTACAAGCTGAGTAGGGTCAACTCAGTTGAGAAGGTTAGTCATCTGATTAAGATCAACTAATCTGAGAGAGTGAGGACAACTCTGCTGAGTGCAAGTCGTCTAATCAGATCAGGAGAGTTGGGGTCCAAGTCTGCTGAAGTCAAGTCAGCTGATAGGCATATCAGCTGAGTCAAGTCTGCTGATTTCTGTTATTCTAGAGTTGGTTATTAACAATTATTTCTGTTAGGTAGTTAGTTAGTTCATGACATTTTCAAGTGGCATTGTATCTCCATGAATACACCACTTAGTGCATAGATTAGGGTTGATAGAATCTGTGTGAGATCATTTTAAGTGAGATCATTTTAAGTGAGATCGTATTCTTTGTGAGTTGAACAAGTTAGCAAGTTTCCGAGTGATCATACTTGTAATTGTAAACACTTTGTTCAAGTTAGTAAAAAGAGCCTTATATCCTTCGTGGACGTAGATCATTTGATCGAACCACGTAAATCCCGTGTTCTTACTCGTACTATTCATTGCGTTCTTGTTTATCTTGTTTTATCATTTGTGATTGGAATAGCTAAGTGCAATATTCCATAACATTCCCTATTAATTATTGTCTAAATTATTTGCTTTAAACTCTTCACACTCAATGCAAAGAGTGACAACCACGTGGACAAGGAATGATGTGCGGAGTAAATGTTGATGCTAAAATACTTGAATAAATGGTATTGAAAGCTTATTCGGGTTCGGATGCCATGTAGAAGGTTTTCTCAGAACTCAAAGCCTATGAGTTCAACCTGAATATGAAGAGATCCACATATTAAACACCCACACCATTCAAATGAGTCGCATTCAAGGCTAAGTCCACTAAGCGTGAAATGGAAAACACTCCAAGATCATCAATGTCAGTCTCCAAGGCTGAAATGGAAAGAATAGATGTCCTTGATGGCAAGAAGATTTGACAGACTGAATTCAAGGATTGGGAAATACAATAAATTTTGTAGAGATTCAAGAAACATACGGAGTACAAGATATAATCAGTCTGAATATAAAGTTGAAGAAAAAACAAGATGACATTAGACGAGTTGATGATAAGTATGATGAGAGAAGAAGATCCAACAAAGTTAAACCATCATCTTGCAATAGAAGAAGAGGGCATGAAGGATAATGAGTCTCTTGATGTTCAGACTCAAAATCCCACCTTAGATGAGTGTGAGTATGAAATTGAATCAAATTCTGGTTGTAGTAACTTGGTAAATGAGTGGAATACTTTGAAGAACAAGTGTCTTGACCAACAAAAAATAATTGATGATCAAACAATTACCATTTCTCTTGTTGATTATGGCTAAGGGGCTTAGTCTTCTTGTCTATAAAGCAACAGAGCTTGGACTAATAGAAGCGGTTGAAGTAGGTAGTGATAAAGTCAGAATCTCACATTTATAATACACATATGATACTATCTATCTTTACGTGTCCGACCAAGCTTGATAATATTATTGCTAACGATTTTTAAGAATTTTTGAACTCTTGACCTACATCTCGGTTAATTTTGAGAAATGCACCATATGTGCATCAACTCTTTTTAGATAGGTTGTCTCAACTTTCGGGGTGTGAAATTGGGCAAGGACCATTATCGTACTTGTGCTTATTTGTGGGCATCAACCATCGTCGAGCATCCTCATGGTCAAAGCTGATTGAGAGAGTTTGCATTTGATTGCCATGATAAAATGATAAAAACATTTATTTTCGTGGTAGAGCGACTTTAATTAAAGCTGCCCTTTCAGCCGTTTCGATATATTATCTATCTTTTTCAGGGGCGAACCCAGGATTCGAAGTTAGGGGGGGTCAAAAATATTGTTGTTGCATTGTAACGTTTAATATTGATCGAGAATTAAAAAAAAAATGAACATTCAAATTATTGAACATTGAAAATATCTTTATTTATTTTTTGTTTTGTTTGATGCGATTTAAAATTAAAAAAACAATAAATTTAAACTATTAATTATATTTTCTTAATTAATCTCTCTTATTTAAGATTTAAGTGACTATTTTTTTTTTTATATAATATTACTATGTAAATTAAAAAAATACTACAATAATACAAAAATGATCATCTTTTTATCAATAATAGTCTCAAACATATAAAATATAATTATTTTGAAATTAATTATAAAATTAAAATACGTACACAATAATAAAGTACAAAAAGTGTAATAAAAAAATTATTTTGAGACAATTCTTGCAATAATCTTACTATCACAATGACTTATTAAATTAATATATAAACTTAATATATTTTTTTAAAAATACAATTTTTTTTAATATATGTAAAGGGGAGGTGGGTGGGGGTTGGGGGGTGCCCCTGATCTTTTTAACGTTTTTCGCTTTTCGAAAAGAAGCTATTTCTGATGTGCTTATGCCTTATGTCATTGCTATATGAACTTTGATTGAATTTTGAGAATTATAATTTAAATATATTAAAATGTATTAAGAGACATTTGATTATTTTATAATTAGTTTATATATGTTGTAGCGATGACTTCTTAATAAAATTCAAAATCTCAAAATAAAACCATATAAAAAATTTGAAATCCAAAACCATAAAAAACCAGAACAAATTTGAATCCGGTCTTAGTAGTATTTAATGACTTACATAAAGATGAACTTTAACACAAATGAAAACATTTTTTTCTTGAATTTAATTCAAACATAATTTGAAAATATGGGTCTTTTTTATATATAAAGATGCAATTTTTACATTTTAAAATACAAAAAAAGAGGGAACAAGTATTTTTCCAAAATTTAAGAGCGTTAAATATTTGGTGAAATACTAAATTCCCTCGCAATAGCCGTCCCTAACAAGTAACATCCCTCACCTGCTTCTTCTTCTTCTGTGCAAACAATTTGCAATAAACGGAAAAGAAAGATTAAATTCGGAAAATGGAGATTGAAGAGAAGAAGAGAGACAGAAGAAATCTGATTGCTTTGACCGGAGCCGCCGCTCTTCTCGCCGTTGCAGTCAACTTCGCCGTCACTGCACTCAAAACCCACTTCAAGAATCGCAACACAAAAGGTACATTATTATCGCCTTAAACAATTGAACCCAGTTGGTTTTTTTTGTTGTCTTGCATTTTCTTTATGGATGAGAATCAGTTCTTGGGAAGTTCCATGTTCTTGTCAGCTGGCCATTTTCAATTTTCTTGGTGTAAAGAACTTAACTTTATTGTAATTATTTCGTTTTCTTGGAGGTCTTTTCCCCCCTATGTTATAATGGGATTGCAGAGAGTTAAACGTGCTATTTTTGTAATAAATTTATTGGATGTGGAGATTTGATGAGAGTTCTGTTTCAAATTTGGTTTGCTAATTTTAAATTTCAGTCTTTCCCGTATCAAATCTAGGATAAATTTATCTGCTTCTGAGATATAAGTAGTTGCAAATTCTAAGGAGGTTCATGATGCAGAGCTGTTGGCTGCTGGTCATTTTCATTTTTTCTTGGTTCATAGAACTTGGTTGTTGAATGTATATACATATGTATTCAACTTCTTTATACTGGGATTGCAGAGAGTGCTGTTGCTTTTAAAGGTGCAAATTTTGCTATTTTGGTAATAAATTTATTGGATGTGAAGTCTTGTTGAGAGTTCTATTTTTTTCAAATTGGTTTTGCTATTTTTGAATTTCAGTCGTTCCCGGATCAAATCTGCGGATAAATTTATCTGTTCCTGAGATTCTGAGATTAGCAGACAACATAGTTGCACATTCTAAGGAGGTTCATGATGCAGTTGCTTCTGTTCCTCTTGACAAGGTATGGTGATACTTTTCGTCTTTGCAGATTTCTCTTATTTGCATTTTGCAACTAGAGAATAAGTTGTGCTTAATGCTTATTTGCAAATTCTAAAGAGGTTCATGTTTATTTGAAATTTATGCTTTCTTGATGTATCAATGTTTATACCCTGATTGACTGATTCTAGTTTTGTTGGCATTCAATCCCGTAAAAATATCAGAATTCCAAGTAGAAATGCAGATAGGATGAACATCCTAATGTAGAGAACCTTCATCATATTTGACATGTAATTCTTAAAATGAGATTCTTTGATGGTTGGAATTTATTCACAGGTAACTTATGCCAATACAATACTACCGTTAGCGGAACTGGAAGTGCAGCAATTTCCTCTGGTACAGTCTTGTGCATTCCTGAAATTTGTATCTGTTTCTGAGGATATTCGTAAAGCAAGCATTGAAGCTGAGCGAACAATTGATGCTCATGTTTCCATATGCAGGTTTTTCTCTTTCTCTTAAATCTCCTGATTGGTTGAAATGGGTTATGATGCACGTTAGTTGATGCTCAACAAGGAAAAGGAAACAAGTAAAATATTAGGGAGTTGATCATATATAAAACAGTTTTATCGTACAACAGATTCATCACTGTCAATTTTATAGTATAACAGCTACTCTCTCCGTCCCATACAAAATTTCATACTTTCCCTTTTAGTCCGTTCCACAAAAGTTTGCATATCCCAAAATGGAAATAATCTTCACAATCCTCACCCTCACTATCACACATATTTATCCTTCATGCCATTACTTTTGGGGCCCACCACTACATTCAATTCAACCAATTTCTTTATTTATATATAAAAGTTTACAAAATTACTCCTCAACACTCTAATAATCACACTTTTTTCTTAAGCTGTGTGCCCATGATTCTCCACAAACTTTTACGGGATGGAGGGAGTAATATTTTTTAATAAAAGATAGTATCATATAGTTTTTGGGACATGTGGTGGTTCTGATTCAGTCAACAGGGCTGCTAAGAAGTTGATTGATTTTGTGATCAGCAAAGTTAAGGCTTCATAGATGGAATTCTTTAGAAGAGTTTTAGGATATGATGGCTATTACACTCCAAAAAAAGGATCATCATATCTATGTGTTGTCTAAGTCTTTTCAGATTACTCAGCTTATTTCGATATTGTTGATTGTATATATTGTTTTGGATGTTGATAAATATATTTAGAGAATCTTTGTTTTGTCTTTTGATGCAACTCATACAGTAAGCGTGAAGATGTTTACCGTGTTATCAAAGCTTTCACAGCACGGGAAGATTGGATAAGTTCTGAAGTCAAGCGTTTTGTGCAGAGTTTGGTAAGAACCTCTGAGCAAATTCATCGAATGGCTAATGTAGAATTTTTGTGCTGCATACATTTTAACTACTTTCCTTTAAACTATACAACTTCATGTTGGTTTGTATGATCTGGTGAATGAGCTTCAGTCAATTGATCTCTTAAAAGCTGTATCATTTGCATTATTATATTGCATCAATATTACATTCAAAGTCAAGAAAATATGTTTATTTCGTTATTCTGGTCAGATTATTCTCTATTTATAGATATCATCAATTTATCCCTGAAGCGATGCTTTGAGATTAATACTGCTTTTTTCTATAAAATACGTTTGTTTGTCAAGTATTTATTTGTAATGTCTAGTGACAGGTTCAAGATTTTGAGCGGAACGGATTGAATCTTACTTCAACCAAGAGGGATGAATTGCAGCGTTTGAGGGATCAAATAGACGAGCTAAGTATGCGTTACATCCGAAATCTCAACGATGATAGTACGTTTCTTCTTTTCAGAGATGTGGAGCTACATGGTTTACCCCCAGAGTTCCTTAAGGTTTGTGTCTTATATTTCCTCTCATTCCAACAAAAGTCCCTTGGTTATAGGAGTGTTCACTACCTTGATGTTATTGTTTGTCGTCTATTATTTTTTATCGTTTAAAATTTAGGCGCAATGCATCAAAAGGTCCTTGTTTCACTAGGTTCTTAAACTATTTTTTATTTTTAAAATAGCCCTTCAAGTATTGAAATTTTATTTCACGAGCTCCCTCGAGGCAAAAATTGATGGATTTGTTTTGATTAATTTTAATGGCCCCATTAAATATATGCTAATTTTATTGATGTCCACATGTGTTTTGTGCAAGTCGTTTAACCCCAATACTTAAGGTGATGAGTACTTAGAATGACTTGCGAAAAATACTTTTGTATAATTAAAATTAAATAAATCGGACATGTACATTATATAACAGGACCAAACATAAATTGATAGTTTAGGGACCTTCTGATGCTTTATGTCTAAAATTTATTTTACCCTTTTTATGTAAGATGTTTGGTGGCTAGCATCTGATCAAACTTAGTATCAGTAATTAATGTAGGCTGTATATTCTTTCCCAAAATGTTCGTTTAACTTTAGATTTCATTATGAGGTCTTTCGAAATGTAAGAATGATCAAGTGTCTTGAATGCATTATGCCTAGCTGTGTTTGTGTCTTTTCTCCTAATGTTCTGGTTGACATCTTTGTATTGTTTCAGGATTTGGATAAAGGTGAAAATGGTAAATTGAAGGTGTTGTTAAGAAGCCATCACGTGTCACCCATCCTAGAGCTATGCAAGGTAAAATTTCACAAAAGGTGGAATCTTTTAGCTCTTTCTGTCCAAGTAGCTCATCTTTTAGTTCTTTTTTGGCTACATTCTGTTTATCATACGAAGTATTACGTTTTAAAAAATTCTTCAAAATTACAAAATATCGTTATACATCGTATGCTAAACAATATTACCGAAATCACCATGAAACTTCCGTGAACCAAGTTAATATATGTTTTGTCTTCGTTGAATTGTACTGTACTGTACTGTACTGCAATGCAAATTTTTGCTCCATGACTTATGAATCTGTTGTACTGAAGGTAGGATCAACCAGGAAATCTGTAGCTACGGCTTATGGAAGGAGGGGTGAAGGAAATCTTCCAGTATTGGAAAAAATGGTAAGCAAGAAGTTGAATGATGCATATAACCTATTCTATGTTGATGGTATAATGCTTTTAGTATGAGTAGCATTAGATAAATTATTTATATGAAGCTCGTGAAGTGTGAGAGAAAAATATTTTGGGAGATTCAGTAAACTGACGTATGAAGTGGAAAATTGCACATTTAGATCTCAAAATCTTGATAAATAGTAATGGTGTGTTTGTTTTGAGATTTAAATCCGGTTTTCAAGTCCCAAATCAAACCCACCCTTAAGGTGTTGTTTAAAGCTATGTGATTAAGGATGCTGCGATGAAAATGAGTCAAAGTCGTAACTTGCGATTAATTGTACTCGTGTCAACGTGAAATTATTCATTTGTACGTTTTTCATTCAACCATTCATTCATCTTTGTTGTACTTCCAGATTCAGTTGCGTCATAAACTCGCCAGATTGCTTGGCTACTCCAACTATGCAGAATATGCTGTTGATCGTAGAATGGCGAATTCATCTGCTAAGGTTTGTCTTGATTTTCGTCACTCATCGTTACCTTAAACTCAAATTCTGACATTGCTTTTACTAGTTTGATCTATTGTGGAAAATTCACTTGTTTGTCTTTAGGTCTTTGAGTTCTTAGAGAAAATATCTGGAAGCTTAACCGAGTCAGCTTCAAACGAACTTTCTCTGTTAAAGGAATTGAAGGTTGGTATGCATGGTTTCTTCTCTTAAATTTTGGTTAGAAATCCGTGGGAATATATCATTTTTGCCCCTAAAGTTTACATTTTTCCAGTTTTGGTCCCCTCTTTCAAATAATTACATTTAGCACCCCTAAATAGTTGATTCCTTCAATCAAAGGATAGTCAATTAACGATGGAACCAAATATGGAAGTAACTTCCAAGACTGAATTTGATGGCGAATGAAAGAGGGGGGGGGGACCAAAACTGGAAAAACGTTAAGTTTAGCAACAAAAATGATATTATCCTGAAATCTGTCTTTCAGCTTGATGTTCGTCTTACCTGTTATGCTGGTGGTTAAGAGGAGGGGGAAATTGCCTTTGGAATCGAAGACTTACCCTACTATGCAAAGAGGATGAAAGAAAACCAGTGTGATCTGGATTTTGGAGTTTTGAAACAGTACTTTCCCACCAGTTTAGTTTTATCTGGAATCTTCAAAATATACCAAGACCTTTTTGGTAATTATTCTGCACATTTATCGTAACGTTATATTCAGGCTTACGTCACGTTATATTAATTTCTATTCACTGTTTAAAACAGGCTTAAGATTTGAGGAAATGGTAGATGCGGAAGTTTGGCATCAAGACGTCCAACTTTATTCAGTTTTTGACTTGAGTTCTGGTGAACTCATGGGCTATTTTTATCTTGATATATATACTAGGTTCGTTTTGATCCACCCTAATTTACTGATGGTAATTTGATCTTAACTTGTTTAGTAAGCTTCTTCCTAGTAATGATCCCTTATCTTGTAACCGTATGTTGCATCTATATAGGGAGGGGAAATATGGTCACACCTGCGTTGTGCCTCTTCAAAATGGTTCATCGATTAACAACATAAGACAGGTGAATGTCCATTTCCTTTATGGGGCGACTCTTTCTAGTTTGGTCTAACATGAAACAACCTGTCATTTTCCAGATTCCGGTCGCTTTACTAATTTCTCAATTGCACAAAGGAGTTGGTGGAGATCCTGGATTGTTGAGATTCTCTGAAGTAGTAAATTTACTCCACGAGTTTGGTCATGTGGTACGTTTCTTTCATACTGCCCAAATACCGTCGAATGAACTTTTATCTTACAAAATAGAGACTGCTTAATGGTTTTAGGTTCATCATATTTGCAACCGAGCAACATTTGCTAGATTTTCTGGCTTACGCTTGGATCCCGACTTTGTGGAGATCCCGTCCTTGGTATTGGAAAACTGGTACGTTCATGATGTTGGAGATTGCTCGTTATATAGCCGTTAGAAGATTCTCACTGCAAAGCTTTTTGTGATTAGGTGTTACGAAAGCAGCTCTCTTCGACTCATCTCTGGTTTTCATCAGGATATCACAAAACCTATAGAGGATGAGATGTGCAAATCACTTAAGAGATGGCGGTGTTCCTTCTCAGCACTCAAGCTCAAACAGGAAATTTTATATTGTATGTGTTCTACTAAACGACGATTTCCTTTACTTGCGATCGTTTTATCCAAAGCTTTAGTAACAAAATAAACATGTTATCAGGTCTTTTTGATCAAATCATACATTCCTCTGAAAATGTAGACATGATTGAGTTGTTGAAGCATCTCCATTCCAAGGTACTCTTCATTATCTACTATATATATATATATATATAATGTCATTTGTAATGGCGGCAGGTTATGCTGGGACTGCCTATGTTAGAAGGTACAAATCCAGCTACTTGTTTTCCTCGGACTGCTATCGGCTATGAAGCTACGTGCTATAGTCGCATATGGAGTGAGGTGTTTGACCACTCTTCTTTGGCTGCACAAACGTTTTTTTTTTTCAAGTATCACTGTTATGTATACGAAGTTACCCATTGATTAATCTCATGGGCAGGTTTTTGCAGCGGATATATTCGCGATGAAGTTTCGAGACGACTTATTTAACCAGAATGTTGGCATGCAATTCAGGAACAAGGTAATGGGTCCTGGAGGGGGAAAAGAGGCTCTTGAGATACTAACAGATTTTCTTGGGAGGGAACCATCAATACAAGCTTTTGTAGATAGCAAAGCTCATTATTCACTGATCTAGACTTAACTTGTTTCTTTTTTAATACAAACACAAACAGAGATGATATATTCCTCCCAAAATTATGGTCTCAAAAATATGGAGATGTAGTCATGTACCACATACCATACATAAACATGTTGATGATCTTGAAAAAAAAATAGGGGCGTGTCATTCAAATAATTGATCCGGTACTTAGATGTAGTCTTTCTGTCGGGAAAGATGCCTAATATAGTAATACTATGTTTATTGGTTCATGAACAACCTGATTGTCCATATAGGACAAACAAAAAAAAAAAAAAAAAAAATTTTTTTTGTTGACCACGGTTGTGGACTTGTAGCACAATCAAGAACAACCAAAGCATTAGATGTGATATTTTTTTTTTTCAAAAAATCTAAGTATGCAACGTGTTCAGTTTTTACTCGTCGGTTGTATTTTTATTTAGGTAATTTTCGATTTTCACTTATCTATTTAAAAAAAAAAATCAAAATTCATAAAATTAAATTCTCTACAAATAAAGACCAATCTTAATATATTTGTATGACAATTTCATACACTTCCTTTTCTCTTCTCCTTATTTTTTTCTCTTCCAATTTTATTTATTTTCAGTTGTATTTCAATTTTTTAATTTTTTTAAAATGTATGGTAATTTTTTATTATAATTATCTATTTTTTAATATTAAATAATTGTATATATTTTCTAAATATTGTATAAATATTATAAAAAATTAATAAAAATATAATTATTATAAGAAGGGAGGCCTTTTAAATGAAGTTTTATGTTGACTAGGTCATTTCAATAGAGATCCCATTAATTAAATGTATGTTGTGGTTGTGATGGTTATGAATAAAGTGTGAAAAAAGATGAGTTTGACTACACCCACAAGTGTAAAATGTGTAAATGGAAGAGTGATAAATGAATTTTATATTTGATGACCCGATCATGGCTGGTCATGGATAAACATGGTCTAACACCCTAGTCGTTCAAGGTCAATCAATTAAATGTGACTTGTATGATGAGTACACCCACAAGTCACAAGGCCCAACAAAATAAGTCCGCAAGTTATTTGAAATCTAGATTTAGGGGTGTATTCAATTGAAATTTTATTGGATTTTTTTGGACTTTAAAAAGTCCGTGAATTTAGAAAAAATTCATAGAGTTTATGCAGAGTTTGTCTTACTTTTTTTTTTATTGATTTATACTCCCTCCATCCAATTTTATTATGCCCACTTCTCCGGGCACGGGTTTTAATGAATATTGATTAGTTTATTCATAAATTAGATAAGTTGAGGGTATGATGAGATATTGTGGGGTCCATTTATAAATAGATGATTTTTTATGAATAAAGTGAATGACAAAGTGGGTAAATAAGTGATGGTATGAGGGTGAAGATAAAGTAATATGAATAGTATTGTTTCCAAAAAGGGTATGAGTATAATAAAATTGGACAATAAAAAAAGGAAAGTGAGAATAATGAAATTGGATGGAGGGAGTATGAATTTTCATAGACTTGACATAATTGTGAAATATATATATATTTTTAGATTATTCTCTAATAGAGTCATTTCTATAGAGTTTTAAGCAAGTAAAACCTACAATTTTTAAAATTCTCTAATAGGGTCAAATTAATGTCAAAAAATCTTAAATACCCTTAATATTCATATAACTCCTCAATTAATATATTTTACCCATTAATTCGAATTTTAAATTCAAATCTTAATTGCAACACATCAATTCCCCAATTATAGCGCATATTCAAAAAAATTATTGACTTTCCCAAAATCGAATCCTGACATTTCATTCCAGAAAATCTTTCAGTGCAGAAATCAAAATAGAAAGTTTCTATCAATTTTGTTCAATTGTTCATATCATCAAATTCATTTCATCAATTTTAAATTCATAATTATGGTCAGCCAATTAATTCGGGGGGAGTTATAGGCATAACTTGACAAATTCTTGACTTTTCCAAATCGAATTCTTAAAATTCATCTCCATCATCGATTTCTGGGCTGAGGGGGCGATTACGATTTAATTCAATCGCTGCAAATTGGTGAAAACGCGAAGCTGTTTTTTGTTTGGAAGATTGTGGGTGAATATCACCATCGGTTTCTGGGCTGAAGGAGCGGTTACAATATTCTGGAATCGCTGCAATTGGGAAGAACACATCGATGCATTTTGGGAGGAACGAAGGAGAATTCACCATTGTGTTGCTGGGCTGCAGAAACGATTCAATCTTTGTTGCCATTGATGCGATTTGGAAAAAATCACAAACGATTAGTCCTAATTTTTGCCATTGTTGATGAGCTTTTTCGAAATCTGCCATTGTTGATGAGCTTTGTTCGAAATCTGCCATTGTTGATGCGATTGGTGCGAAATCGACCACTGTTCACGCCATTAAAACTGGAGTTTCTAGAGTCCATTGGTGAACGTTCACTGTTGGAATTGTTAATCTTCGCTTGGAAGAATTCAGATCTGGAATCACGTTTTTTGTAGGATACAACAGCTTGACATGGAGGTGAACATTAGATATGCACATTTCCGTATGCATGTATACATGCATATCGTATAGTGCATTTCACATATGCACATATGAAAACGCATGTACCCCGTTTTCCGTGCATATTAATATGCATATCCATGTATAAACCTTTTTCTAAGCTTATAAACTCATAATTTTATTATGACCCATTTATACACACCAAAATTCATTTCACTGTTCATATTAAACTTCATAATCTATTTTCATATATGTATGCATATTCAAATAATCGGAAACTGCATCCACACGCTTATTTAGTCTTTTTGTGTTTTAATTATGTTATGAGTATTTTGGTTGTAATTTAATTCTGGATCATAAAATGAAGATTTTATACCTTTATTTGTTTTGAGAAAGTAATCCTTCAGCTACACAAAGTCAGCTAATTAATTCGAATTGGCTTAAATTTAGGAACATTTGAATTATGGAAGGTGATATAATATCGCGTTTTACGGGGGATATGCTTTAATTCAAACGATTTAATGTAAATCTGACTAATATTTATTAATTTCAAATTATTTAAATGGGTAAATGGCAACTATGTCTTATTAGGTGTCATTTTGACTCTAATAGATTTAAATCAATAACATATTCCCAATTAGATAAAACTCTTAGTGAAATGACCATAACAATAATTTACCCTATATTTTTTTATTGATTTACATATATTTTCATAAACTACGACGTTGTAACAATTGATGCAATTGTATATGGAACACACTTGTATATGACCCGAATCTGTTCTAATGTATTATGCCCCGGACCCGCCCCGTACAAGTCCTAGATAGTCGCCCCATGTCCCGCCCCATTTTTTCATATCATGTTGAATTTATTTAAGTTGTTTCTCACAAATTGAAAACAATGTTTTTCATGCATATACAATAATATAAATATTTTTCATGTTATATATATATTATATATATAAAGTATTTTACCAATAATATATATATATATATATATATATATATATACTATTTAAACATTTTATATAATAATTCGGGTCAGGTCGGATACTCGTGGGTCAAACATAAGACCCAGACCCAGTCCGTTCATATACGGGGCAGACTCGACCCATTCTCAATACGCGACACATCCAACCTGGCCTAAAGCTCGCGGGGCGAAACGGGTACCCGCGGGTTGAGTCAATATTTCCATCCATACTTTTGATATTTTGTCTTCAGAGTTCTCTGAGAGAATCCGTTGAAATCTCTGGTGTTTAGAAGAGATTTTGGATAATGTAATTTATTTATATTTTTGGAGGAGAATCCAACAAAATCCATAAAGTATTAAAATCTATATAAACAATTGAATACCCAAAGATTTTTTAAAACTTTTTAAAATTAGTATTGAATACCACATAATTTTTAAAGGCTTTTAAAATTGAATTGAATATCCCAAACTTTAAAAGTTTAAAAAAATCTTACAGAATCGACAACCAATACACCTCTTCAATCAATACTCTCTAAACACCGACAGTATGATGCACCCACGAAAGACTCAAAATATCCATTTCTCTTATTAAGCCTAACAAGAGAAATGATACTTTTTGTTTGCACATTCTTTCATTGCCAAATTCAACAACATAATCAGAATAAGTGGTGAAAAATAAATGGCTACAAAAAAAAAACTTCAGAGACAATTCACTACAAAAAACGAGCGATTTACCGACGGACCTACCGACGGAATTGTCGTCGGTAGGCGTGGTTTCCCGACGGAATTACCGACGGAATAATTCAGTCGGCTCTAGACTCGTCGGTACGGGTTACCGACGGAATTTTTTTTTCCGTCGGTAGTCCCGACGGATTCCCGACGGAATAAATCTGTCGAGTCTGCCGACGGATCTCATTCCGTCGGTAGTCCGAATGACCCGTTTCGAAACCGGGTCTGATATCTGTCGACAATTCCGTCGGTCTGTCCGTCGGTAGTACCGACGGACTTACCGACGGATATTTAATTTTAGCATTTTTTTTAAGAAAAATATATCCGTCGGCTTCTGTCGGTACGTGCCGACGGAACTGCCGACGGATCTAGATTTTATATTTTTTAAATTCGGGATTATATTCAGTCGGTGTCCGTCGGGGGTTCCGTCGGTAGTGCCGACGGAATTATCCGTCGGCAAGTCAACCCAAAAAAAAAAAATTAATTGACCCGGGTCACCGACCCGACCCGGACCCGACCCGACCCCGACCCGACCCGCGAAC
Source organism: Galeopsis tetrahit (assembly GCA_963675135.1). Taxonomy (NCBI): domain Eukaryota; kingdom Viridiplantae; phylum Streptophyta; class Magnoliopsida; order Lamiales; family Lamiaceae; genus Galeopsis; species Galeopsis tetrahit. The sequence continues at coordinate 37,012,491 of OY776127.1, forward strand.
TGTTATTAAGGCCACCATATATTATTCTGGCCTTGCTAGGAATCGAACCCGGGTGTGTGGGCGCCTAGTGAAGGGCGCCTACCACTCGGACAGATGTGTTACTTGTTCGTAATTGTAGTATTAATTGTATATGTACTCATTTTCGACCCATTTTTTTTTTTAAATTCACAAAATTAATTTCTTTCAAATATATCAAATAATTAAATTTGAAATCTATAATTTATATTTTTATAATTTATATATTTTAAAATACTAAAATATTCATATTTTAACTAAAATACTAATATTTTTTTAGTAAAAAATTCATTTTTTTGCTAATTATTTTTAAAAAAATTTCATAAAATTAATTTCATTCACATAAATTAAATAATTAAATTGTAATATAATTTATATATTTTTAAATACTAAAATATTCATTTTTTTTACTAAAATATTCATTTTTTTGCGAATTATATTTTTAAAAAAATCAAAAAAATAATTTCTTTTCACAATTTTTAGTTGTAACTTAATGATAAATAAATATTTTTAAATTGTACATCTAATAAAATAATTAGCTTACATTATATAATTTATTCTTCATCTTCTTCCTCTTCATCTTCTTCATCTACATTTTCATTATTTGTCTCATCTTCCTCTTCATCATCATCCTCCTCCTCCTCCTCCTCCTCCTCCTCCTCCTCTTCCTCTTCATTTTCATCATCTTCCTCATTTCCATTATCGTTTTCAATTTCGATCAATTGTGAATTTCCAGCCGTCAAGTCTACGTGGATATTCAAATCTCCCGTAAAGACTTCAGTTCTAGCCTCTATTTGTTCCGTTTGAAACGGAGAATCATCTTCATCACTCTTGTCCTTTGTAGGGACTTCTACCATTGATCTTGCCTTTACTTTGCAAACAGCGTGCCATTCAATTTTACTACGTGATGATCGTACTGGATACTTGCAGTAGTATACTTGAGATACTTGATGGGCAAATACAAATGGATCATTCCCGATATAGCTCCTTTTCGGATTAACATCGACGAGTTTGTACTCCGGATGAATCCTTGTTCCTGAAGGGCCTGAATCAAACCAATGACACTTGAACAACACTACAGTCTTTGTTGGATATCCCGGATATTCTACTTCAACGACTTCGTGCAACACCCCATAGTAGTCACTTGCATCTGCATTGTAGTTTGCACTGCTAACGCAAACACCACTGTTGGTAGTCGCTTTTCTCGATGCATACTCAGATGTATGAAATCTGTAGCCCTTCACAATATAGCCGTTGTAAGTCTTTACACGACGTAGTGGTCCTTTGCTGAGATCCTTTAAGAATCGATTCCCAAAATCGTTTGACCGTCCCTATACAGTTCAAATAATTAACATTAATTATGAATCATATTTATTTACGTAAAATTTAAGGAAATGGTACTCACACAACGTTGGAACCATCGGGCAAAATCACGTTGAAGACGAGCATCTATATCTGTATCTGAGATGTTTTGTTCTGTTCGTCTTAGTTCTTGAGTATACATCCTAATTCACAACATCCAATCACAATTAATATTAAATTACATAAATGAAGTAATGATAAAAATATGAAATACTTACTCAATGTAAGGCTGAACTTCATCACAATTCAATAACACATACGTTTGTGCTATTTCTGCCTCTCTGTTCGACTCCCACTCTCGTTCAGTGAATTTTCCTATTGATCGTCCCTTAGACTTGAATATAGACAGCATTCCATCAACCTCTTCACCGATATTGTCTGTATCTCTACCACCGTAGTTACGTGGTTCACTTCTCAACCGAGTGTTGACATGGTCTTCAAAATAATAAGAACAAAACATGCCAACCTCTTCATTCAAATATGCATTAACAATCGATGCTTCCACATTTGCCTTTTGTTTAGCATTGCGTTTCAAGTTGTGGAGATATCTGATTTATAATAAAAAAACATATATTTTAATTCAGTGAACATGCATGCATGTAGTATATATAAAAAATGAAAAATGTAAGAGTTTACCTTTCAAATGGGTACATCCACCTGTACTGCACTGGACCACAAATTCTGGCTTCATACGCTAAATGAACGGGTAAGTGTTCCATGGAGTTGAAGAAGCTAGGTGGAAAAATTTGTTCCAACTTACACAAAATCACTGGAATATCTTGCTCCAAACGAATCATATCATCGATCTTGATCGTTGAAGATGTTAAATCTCTAAAAAAAAGACTTAATTCAGTGATAGCCCTCCACACATTGAGAGGAACAACGTCTCGGAACGCAATCGGTATCAAGCGCTGCATAAAAACATGACAATCGTGACTCTTCATCCCTGAAACCTTACCCCTGTTTATGTCTGCGCATCGACTCAAGTTTGACACGTAGTTGTCTGGAAAATTCAACTCGTGAATCCAACGACACAGTTGTTGTTTCTGTGGCTTGTCCAGTGTGTAGCAAGCCTTCGGATATTTACCTGTACTGGGATCCTTTTCCAACTCTTGACGACGACAATAAATGTTCAGCTCTTCCCGGGACTTTGGAGTATCTTTCGTCTTGCCTTCTGTGTTCATCATTGTGTGGAACACATTATCAAACACATTCTTCTCAATGTGCACCACGTCCAAATTGTGTCGGATCAATAGTGAACTCCAGTATGGCAAATCCCAAAAAATACTCATTTTATTCCATCCACCTGGGATTCGACCGTTGTGTTCAGCTGCATTTTCCTCAGTAGATTTTTTCAAACCCGTCCACTGAATCTCATGTAACAACGTATGTCCTGTACGGTAACATTATACTAGAAGAAATTAATAAAACATATACGTATAACATTATACTAGATCAAATAATTGTATAATTAATTAAAATACGTACCGTTTCGAATGGGCGGTCGATTGATTGTAACTGTTCTGTTCTTCAAGAAGTTGTTCTTATTCCTTCTAAATGGATGATCTCGAGGTAAGAACTTTCGGTGATTATCGAACCATGTAACTTTCCTACTCTTCTCAAGACTGAAAGCTTCAGAAAAATCCATACAATACGGACATGCTTGAAAACCAGCCGTTTTCCATCCAGACAACATAGAATATGCAGGAAAATCGCTAATGGTCCACAATAAAGCAGCACGCATCGTGAAATTCTGTTTTCTGAACACATCATACGTTTGGACACCACTTTCCCATAAAAAGATCAGGTCTTTTATAAGAGGCTGGAGATAAACGTCAAGCTTATCTTTTGGATTCGACGGACCTGGCACCAATACAGTTAGAAACATTGTTTGAGGTTTCAAGCACATCCACGGAGGAAGATTATACGGAGTCAGAATCACCGGCCACAACGAATACTGCTTTCCAAAGCTCCCAAACGGTGCAAAACCATCAGTACACAAACCTAGCCTCACATTCCTCGGTTCAGAGGAAAAATTGGGATACACGTTGTCAAGGTGTTTCCAGGCCTCCGAGTCCGCCGGATGTCGCATCTCCCTAGACTCGGTCGAAGACGAATCTGTTGCATGCCACGTCATGTGTTGTGCTGTGGCAGTAGATTGATACAATCTCATTAAACGAGGAATGATTGGAAGATAATACATCTTCTTGTGTGCCACTTTCTTCTTCGACGGCTTCGATTGACCAGCGGGCCCCTTCCGACGTGGCTCTTTGTAACGAGGATGACCACACATCCTACACATGTTCAGATTGCTATCTTCATCACCCCAATATAACATGCAACCGTTTATACAACAATCAATCTTCTCGACCGGCAATCCCATATTTTTCAGCATTTGCTTGCTTTGATGATACGTTGTAGGCACCTTATTCTCAGGAGGGCAGATCTCACTGCATAATTGTGTCATTTGCTCATATGCCCTGTTAGAAAGCTTGTTCTCGGTCTTGATAGCCATAAGTCGGGCATTAAATGACAGTTGAGAGTGTGAATCACAACCCGGATACAAATCTTGATCGAGAAATTTGAGCATTTCATAAAACCGAAATGCTTCATCCGTCGGCTCCTCTTCTACATTTGAAAAACAGGCTTCCATTATCATTGTTTGATACATATTGGGTTCTCCCTCCCCAAGTTGTTCTTCCCTACCAAACTGTTGTTCCCCACCGAACTGTTGTTCCCCACCAAATTGTTGTTCAGTACTCGTGCCGGCATGATTACCATATATTTGTCTTTCATAGATACCAGCAGTGTAATAGTATAAAACTTGATCAAAGTTATAAGGCCAACGTACTTCGCCGTGAAATGTCCAATTATAATAATTAACAGTGAAACCATTCTTCAGAACATGTACCAAAACCTCATCAATCGACTTAAATATTTTATTCTGACATTTTTTGGCATTACACGGACACTTGATACAATCCCCATGCATGTAATGTGGGTGGAGCTTTGCAAATTCAACAAATGACACAAGTTCATTGTAAAATTCACTATTCACATTTCCTAAAATGAACCTAGGAGTTTCATACATCCATCGACGATCCGGCAAATCCATCTGTTAAACATTTAACATAAAATTCTTACAAACATCCAGAAAAATGCACAACTAAACTAAACTACACATATATAAAATGCACAATTAAAATACACAACTAAACTACAAATATATAAAATGCACAACTAATTAAACTATAACAATATAAAATGCACAACTAAACTACAAAATTTAACCAAGTAAAAAAGGAAAACGTACCGAAATTTGCTTGCTCTCATACAATTTTTACAATTTCCACGATTTTTTTCGACTGAGTGAGAAAGGGGAAGAAACTTTCTGTAAATATTACGCGCTACCGACGGATTTTGAAATTCCGTCGGTGCGTACATTTTGAATCTACCGACGGATTTTGAAATTCCGTCGGTATGTTGCCGCCCAAAATTCCGTCGGTCGAGTACTTGGCCGACGGAATATCCGTCGGCAGACACTACCGACGGAGTTTTATTTCCGTCGGTAACATTGGCGGAATAAAAAAAAAATCGAAAAAAAAAATTAAAAAATACTTTACTTTATACCAAAATCTAACGAAAAATTATGTATTATGTATAAATTAAAAACAATAACATAAATAAACAATTCATTGACAAACAAGCATCAACCGAAATAAATATGTCCAACAGAATAATAAATAGTTCGACAGAAAAATAAATAGTTCGACAGAAAAATAAATAGTTCGACAGAAAAATAAATAGTTCAAACATCAACCAGTATACGGTACAAAAAAGTCATCACCACCAATGAAATCATCCAAGCCGTCGTCTGCGGCTGCATCTGGATTTTGATCTGGAGCATTGAAAGGGGGAACTGAACCACCAACCGGAGCATCGAAAGGCGGAGGGGAAAATGGACCAACCGGAGCAGCGAAAGGCGGAGGAGGGGGGACGCTCATCGCCTGTTCAAAGCATGTATCTATTTGATCCTGAGGCATCCCCAACGATCGACCCATAGTGTCAGCCATCTGTCGGAAGTAGTGGTTCATCCAGTTGACAATGTTCGGGTCCGGAGGAGCAGCAGTGGAGGATACAGAGGCCTGCGATGCACGCTGGGACGAACTGGACGACGCAGCTCTCACTGAGCGGCTCATCCGGCCAAGGCCAAGGACCCGTCCTCGATCAGCCGGGGCCTCCTCCAGGTAAATCCGGTTAAGATCAGGCGGAGGGGCGGCGCTGGGCCCGGCTTCATCAACAGAAGCCTGTGTCGTCGCCTCTGCAATCCTCCGGTTCACATTCAACTACATAATTACAAAAATATTAAATTAATACATAGTTCAATACATTTAATTAATTAAATATTAAAAAACACATCACAGTTTAATTAAACTTACGTGAAGCTCAGTAGTGCGTCCATATGTGGACGTCTGCGAATCTCGATCAAACGGATGAAGAACGTTCAACCGATCCACGTGAGTGGGTTCACGCCCAAGATCCCGCTCCTATTTTGTACCAAATGAGCATAAAAAATTATTTTATATAATATTATAATATAAATAATTGAAATAAATTTAGTGAACACTTACTAGAGCAATTGAGTGCTCATACGCGGATCGGGCCCCCCCCCGATGCCTTGACATCCCACCTCCCACATCACTTCTACGGTTGGCTCGAGCAGTTGCACACCTCCGCACGTACTCCGGGCTACTCCAATACGTGGTCAACGTGTTCCACACGTCGACTCCATCGTCCTCCCCCAACGTCGTCTGCTCCACGCCACGACTACGCCAAGCAGTCCTCCAGGTGTACATAATCTCATTATACCTAGACTGACATGAAGATACCCAGAGCCTGTGGATATCGTTGTCCGAAAAAAACTCCCTATGCCAATAAGCATGTTTCTGCACATATTCGATCAGCATATTTATCAAATAATATATATAATAAATTGTTTATTAATATTTAATTGAATGCACTCAAATACCTGAAATTCCTCCCAGTATTCATCCTTTTTCGTCTGCGGCACCTTCAGCCAAGAGTAGGCATTCGCAGCAATCTTGCACTGAGTAATCACCTCAGTGCAAATCTTCGATATCTCATTACCAGGAAGTAAGCTGTGACATTATATATATATTAAGAAATAAACACATTATAAATTAAAAAACGTACAAAAATTGATGCTATTAAATATTGTTAAACCTTAAAATTATTTAATTAATTACTTACTGTACATTATCTTCAATCCATATTCTCAGTCTGGTTTCTCGGGCACGCGTGGGATGTCGACGAGCTGCCGACGACTGAGATGACGACGGCGAATGCTGTGGAACGGATGCCGACGACGTCAACGTAGCAGGCTCAACAGGCCTAAGTGAGGTTCTCCTACGTCGAGATCCTGAGGCCCCACTAGCATCTTGACTCATCTATTTTAATAAATAAAATTTAAAAGTATAATAAATTAATCAATAATTAATATAGTAATGAAATCAATAATTTCCTAATTTAATTAATAACATTTTAGTAATTTAAGTCAATAATTTCCTAATTTAATCAATAACAAAATCACGTTACTAATGAAATAAATAATTTACCAAACTAATTAATAATGACTTAATTTAAACAATAACAATAATTATTATATTAATCATACCGTACAACACCCCTACTTATAAGAATAATTACTAATTTAATCAACAATAATAACCTAGTTTAATTATAAGAATAATTACTAATTTAATCAACAATAATAACCTAGTTTAATTATCAAAACGAACTAACAAGAACTACATTATATATTTGAACTAACATGCAATTTTTAATTACAATTAACCAATAAAAAACATATAATCCACGTACTAACATATATTTGAATTAATTATACATATATATTCATCAACTACGTACATGAAATTTTATACGAACTAACATGCAATTTATAATAATTCAATAACAGTTTTATAATAATTATAAACATGCAATTTATAATACAATAACTTAATTAAAATTAATTAAGAATTTATAAAACGTACCGTTTAAATTGAAGAAAATTGGAGTAGATAATCGTTATGCCCTTTCTCGATCAATCCACGCACCACGCACAAGAAAATCCACGAACAGGAGACGAACAGGGAGAGGGGGACGAAAGCAAAAAAAAAATTTCCCTTATGGGGAAGAACTGCCTCTCTTCGGCAGTTCTTATATAAAAAAAAAAATTTGGCTACCGACGGATATTTCCGTCGGTAGCACACGAATATTTATTAGCCAGTCAAAGCGGTGCGGCTACCGACGGATATTTCCGTCGGTAGCACGCGAATATTAATGTGTCAGTCAAAGCGGGTCGGCTACCGACGGATATTTCCGTCGGCAGTCGAAATTTGAACGACCGACGGAAAAAATCCGTCGGCAAGCAAGGCGAAACGACACCGTTTGGCTGCGGAACTAAATCCCGTCGGGAAGTCCGTCGGCCGGTCCCGACGGATCTTGTATTCCGTCGGGAGTCAGTCGATTCGAGAATTCTGTCAGCGATCCGTCGGTCCGACCGACAGAATGGATTCCGTCGGTAGCCTTCCGTCGGCAAACTCCGCGTTTTTTGTAGTGATTTCAGTACATGTTTTTCTTAAAAAAAAGAAAAAACTTCAAAGACAATTTCACTACATGTAATATGAAATGAGGACTTTGTAAGGAGGGAAATCAACAACACATTAAATAAGAGAACCAATAAAAGGATAAAACAAAATATCAAATAATATTTTATTTCAATTAATTTACCTTAATTAATTAAAGTTCATAAAAGATTTTGTGACGAATATGTGAGAAAAGAAAAGCATACAACATAGCACCTACACATATTATACATGTAACAATGGCTTAAAGCTTCAATAGAGTTTACTCATCAATATGCATAATCGAACAATTTTTTTATGTATTTATGACAACATATTTTAAACAAAATCAGTAACGACGATAAATAGGCATAAAAGATGTGAATAAGATCATTACGATTATATTTTGCATTAGAGAAAAAATAATCCTTTTACGTTTCATTAACTCGCGTGCTCTGATCTATCATCAAAATCAAGAATGAAAAATGAGAATATATATATATATATTTAAAAAATCAATGAAATCATTTACAAAACACACTTAAAATGTATAAAATACGTTGATAAATAATTCATATGATTTGTGTGAGTCCACACATAGAAATATTTGCCTTTAAAAAATAAAATAAACAATGAAAATGACTGAATGATTACTCATTAGATTCTTCTGGATCTGAAAGGGTATGAATGGGCATATTCCTTTCTCCATTTAATTTCTTTTTTCAATGTTTTTTAAACTTTAGGCAGTACGTACTATGTTGTGGCCTGTGGGTGTGAGTTTGGTTATTCCTTATAGCGAGGGGGTCTTCGTAAGCAGCCGTTTGAAACTTTTATCGGAGCTATATCAGCCTGAAGAGGTGGAGGCGATGGGAGTGATTGAAACATTGTCATGGATTAAACAATTGGGACTGACGAGGGTGATTAGTAGAGGCTGATTCGCGAGTGGTTGTGGGGTGTGTTGAGGAAGATAATCATGGGAGGTTGGCTTTCGACAATATGACTAACATTTGTGCAGACACTACAAAAAATGTCTCGATTAGAGACCGTAAAGGCGGTCTCAACACACGTTAGAAAACGATTTGAAATCGTTTTATGGTGATCCTTATACGCTTGATACCTTATATTCAGAGACCGAATTTATGAAACGATCTCAAAGTAGAAACCAATTTTCGATCGGTCTCTAAATTAGAGACCAGTAATTCGGTCTTAAAACGGTCCCTAAACGTGAGTCGGCCCGACCTATTTTCGGGCCCTAAAATGGTCAAAACGTTCTCAACATTAAATTTTGCCCCGTTTATTAATTGGGTAAAAAATGGTCTCAAATCGGTCTACAAATTACAGACCGATAATTGTGACCCGACACCCGTCTCGATTCTTCCCGAACCAACCCACCCGACTCAACCCCAGATCCCGGGTGGATGGGCACCCAGCTATGGGCACCCACCACTTTGACAAGTAACTGTCTTGTGTAATTTTTAAAATTAATTATATATGTATTAATTAAGTTCAAAACAATATTAATAACTATTTAAAACTAATATTCATCATCATCCTAATCCTCAAATTTAGATATCGTAATAAAATATTATTTTTCAGACGTGGATACTTTTTTCGAGTTTGGAATTTGCAATTTCTTATACGCCAATTAAATACCGAATTTTCAGTCTCTAAACAAAATTCGAAATTTAATTTTTGTTAGAGACCGCAAATTCAGTCTCCAAACGGTCTGCAAATATTATACTCCCCCCGTCCCTGAAAAGCTTGCATTTGTTGGAACGGAGTTTAAGGAAAAAGTGTAATAATTAGAGTTTTGATTGTAAACTTTTATATATAAAGCAAATAGAGTGGTTTGATTGAGTTAATGGTGGGACCCAAAAGATATTGCATGAAGGGTAAATATGTGTATATCGTGAGGGTGAGTATTAATGATCGGATTGAAAACGGTCTCTAAATGAGCAGTCAAAATTGACAGGCAACTAAAAATTTGGGATTTGCAATTTTTTATACTAATTAAAGACCGAATTTTTAGTCTCTAAATAAAATTCGAAATTTAATTTCTGTTTAGAGGCCGCAAATCCAGTCTCTAAACGGTCTGAAAACATAATATTAAAGATCGGATTGAAAACTGTCTCTAAACGAGCGGTCATAATTGACAGTCAATTAAAAATTTGGAATTTGGAAAATTTTTAAGAGATTTTTTAGTAATGGCTCCCACTTTGGCCAACCTATAGCAAATTACTCCCATTCACTTTTTGGACTAAAACTAATTCCCAAATTCTTCATACATTGTCTCTTTTGCCCTTCTACTTAATTTCCTTTATTTATTTAATTATTTTAGAAATTTATGTCCCTTCACTGACATACTTCTCTCTTTTTTTTCTCGGTGAAATGACTTATCTTCCTCCATACTTCTTTCTCATTTCTTTTTAAATCTCACTCCATTTCAAAATCCAAAAGAACACTCAAATGGTAGGTTCTTTGCAGCGGTAGGTTCTTTTCGGCGGTTCTTTCCGGCGACACAAAGATAAATATGTTGCGGAGTCCGAAACCGTGAGTCTTCATTGCAGCGGTAGGTTCTTCAGCCCCGCCCCCAACCCTGATGCACGTCGCCGTCGCCTCACAACCTCGCCCCCAACCCTGATGCACGTCGCCGTCGCCTCACAGCCTCGCCCCCAACCCTGATGCACGTCACCGTCGCCTCACAGCCCCGACCGCCCCAACCCCCGTCGCCTACCTTGAGTCGCCCAACCCCCGTCGCCCAACCCACCCCAGCCGTGACCAGCCTTGTCGCACACCCCTCCTATCCCATCCGTCGCCGTGACTAGTCCAGGTGAGTGGTGTTTGATTTTTTTTTTGTTCCTAGATCTGTGGTGTTTGATTTTTTGTTTCTAAATTTGTGGTGTTTTTTTTTTTGTTTCTAGATCTGTACATATACCAGATAAAAAAAATCGGAAATAAGTTAGATTTTGTTATTTTTTTGGGGGAGAGAATGTAGTAATTTTCTTGTTTGTGAGGAACACAGAAAATATGCGCACTTCAGCTTTTAAAAGTCAAAAGTGAAAACACTCCCTGCTCAATTTAGTAGGAAAGTGAATAATTTATGTTTTCTTTCATTCAAGAGATTAGTTTTGTGAATATTTGCACTAAAATTCGTTATCAAATTGGTATAGAGGACCTCGAATTTATTTTGTCTTCAGGTAATTGTCAAAATTAATGGACTAACAAAGGTAGCATTTGATGCACATGTTTGCTCTCTAAGCCTTCTAGCGGGACTCTTAATGATGATTGACTTGAAAGCAAATCAAAGACCTGGTCAGTTTGTCAAACAGATAAGAAGGTTAATAGTTGATGGGAGTTGAAATTTGTTTTCTTGAACGAATTCACCAGGTGTTGATTTCTTGTTTCCATGGAATTGACTATTTTATCCTCTTAAAGCAAATATGCATAGCTGTTTGTATAATTTTTACTTATTCTCTTATAATAGTAGCAAGTTGAGTGTATTTACGGTGGAATGTGCAGTTTTGGTTTTATAACTACTCTATTGTCCAAATTTGATCCCATAAAATGAGATCATTTCAATTTCCTGATTTTGTGGTTAAATTGAAAAAAAAAAAAAAAAAATCTACTGCATAGCCTGCATAGAATACTTGCGCTCTGTTTCTGTAAGAATAATAAATTTAAAGGAAAAAAAGTGGCATAGCCTGCTATATTCCATTACACATCTCATGAATGAGCACTGTATATCCTAAATTTAAGTTTTAAAATTAAAAAAAATGCACTCTTTGTTCAGATATTCACCCTCCGTATTCAAATATTTGCTTTAGATTTAAAGTTTATGTTTAGTACCTTATGTACCATTTAAGTTTAGTAAGTTATGTTATATTCAAATTCAATTATGTAATATTCAAACTCAATTAAGGTTTATATACCTTGTATACCATATAAGTTTAGTAACTTATGTAATATTATTCAAATTTAATTTCAATTTAACTTTTAGTAACTTATGTAATATCCAAAATCAATTTAAGTTTAAGATCTATGACATTATATTTAGTACCTTCTATACAATCTAAGTTTAAAAACTTATGTGATATTTCAATTCAATTTTTGGGTTTAGTACCTTATGTTTATCGAATAATAAGAGATTTAACAAGAAAATTAAACTTGATGAGATGATTGAAAAATATTTTCTCTTATTTAAAATGCATAGTGATTTTATGTGACATGTTGAAAATGTGCAATGATTCAATCTCAATCTCAATTTCAATTTTAGTAACTCATGTAACATTCAAACTCAATTTAGGTTTATGGTTTAATAATTTTTATACAATTTAAGTTTAGTAACTTATGTAATATTCAAATTAAACTTACATTTAATTTATATAGTAAATTGACTTGTTCCTATTTATAGGGGTGTCTATTTATGATTGTTTTGTATCGTGTTTTATTTCTATTATTTTGTTGTTCTCGATGTCAATCTTGAGATTAAAATTGGAGTAAAGTTAATAGAAAATCATAAGAATCACATTTCTTCTGTTGATATCTTTGAGTATTTCTTCAACTGTTAGCTTTAACCCAATACACCTACATATATTAGAAAAATAAAACAACTTAACATTTTTTTCAATTATTCTCTACTTAAATCCATTATCACGAGAAAAATTCAAAAAAATACTCTCTTTGTTCAAATATTCACCCTCTGTGTTCAAATATTTGCCTTAGGTTTAAGGTTTATGTTTAATACATTGTATACTATTTAAGTTTAGTAACTTATGTTATATTCAAATTCAATTATGTAATATTCAAATTCAATTAAGCTAAATTATACTCATACTTTAAAGGTCAAATAATTAATTTTAGTCCATACTTTTCTTTTAAGCTAAAATATACTCATACTTTTCATTTTGTTATCAAATTTAGCACAAACCTTTTCTTTCATATCCACACTTTTCATTTTTAATCAAATGTAGCACAAACAAATAAAGTTTTACCAATTTTAGCACATGTGTGATATGTTCTTATCAATTAATTTAAAATACCAAAAAAAAATGTAAAACTTATCTAATAATTAAAAAAATATATATCTTAAAATAATTAAGAATTAAAATTATCTAAAATTATTGAATTAAAAAGAAATTAACACAATATATATAAAAAATACAGTAATTGAAATAAATTGTACTCCCTCCATCCACCAAAAGTTCTCTTATTTAAATTGAATAATGATTTTATGTGACATGTTGAGAATGTGCAATGATTCAATCTCAATTTAAATTTAAATTTTAGTAACTTAATTATATAATATTAAAACTCAATTTAGGTTTATAGAGTTTAGTAACTTATATACAATTTAAGTTTACTAACTTACATAATATTCAAATTAAACTTATATTCAATTTATATAGTAAATTGACTTGTTCCTATCTATAACCGGAATATATTTATGATTGTTTTGTATTGTGTTGTATTTTTATGACATTGTGTTCTCGCACTACAAAAAACGAGCGATTTACCGACGGACCTACCGACGGAATTGTCGTCGGTAGGCGTGGTTTCCCGACGGAATTACCGACGGAATAATTCAGTCGGCTCTAGACTCGTCGGTACGGGTTACCGACGGAATTTTTTTTTCCGTCGGTAGTCCCGACGGATTCCCGACGGAATAAATCTGTCGAGTCTGCCGACGGATCTCATTCCGTCGGTAGTCCGAATGACCCGTTTCGAAACCGGGTCTGATATCTGTCGACAATTCCGTCGGTCCGTCCGTCGGTAGTACCGACGGATATTTAATTTTAGCATTTTTTTTAAGAAAAATATATCCGTCGGCTTCTGTCGGTAATTCCGTCGGTACGTGCCGACGGAACTGCCGACGGATCTAGATTTTATATTTTTTAAATTCGGGATTATATTCAGTCGGTGTCCGTCGGGGGTTCCGTCGGTAGTGCCGACGGAATTATCCGTCGGCAAGTCAACCCAAAAAAAATAAAATTAATTGACCCGGGTCACCGACCCGACCCGGACCCGACCCCCGACCCGACCCCCGACCCGCGAACTGTTATTAAGGCCACCATATATTATTCTGGCCTTGCTAGGAATCGAACCCGGGTGTGTGGGCGCCTAGTGAAGGGCGCCTACCACTCGGACAGATGTGTTACTTGTTCGTAATTGTAGTATTAATTGTATATGTACTCATTTTCGACCCATTTTTTTTTTAAAATTCACAAAATTAATTTCTTTCAAATATATCAAATAATTAAATTTGAAATCTATAATTTATATTTTTATAATTTATATATTTTAAAATACTAAAATATTCATATTTTAACTAAAATACTAATATTGTTTTAGTAAAAAAATCATTTTTTTGCTAATTATTTTTAAAAAAATTTCATAAAATTAATTTCATTCACATAAATTAAATAATTAAATTTGTAATATAATTTATATATTTTTAAATACTAAAATATTCATTTTTTTTACTAAAATATTCATTTTTTTGCGAATTATATTTTTAAAAAAATCAAAAAAATAATTTCTTTTCACAATTTTTAGTTGTAACTTAATGATAAATAAATATTTTTAAATTGTACATCTAATAAAATAATTAGCTTACATTATATAATTTATTCTTCATCTTCTTCCTCTTCATCTTCTTCATCTACATTTTCATTATTTGTCTCATCTTCCTCTTCATCATCATCCTCCTCCTCCTCCTCCTCCTCCTCCTCCTCTTCCTCTTCATTTTCATCATCTTCCTCATTTCCATTATCGTTTTCAATTTCGATCAATTGTGAATTTCCAGCCGTCAAGTCTACGTGGATATTCAAATCTCCCGTAAAGACTTCAGTTCTAGCCTCTATTTGTTCCGTTTGAAACGGAGAATCATCTTCATCACTCTTGTCCTTTGTAGGGACTTCTACCATTGATCTTGCCTTTACTTTGCAAACAGCGTGCCATTCAATTTTACTACGTGATGATCGTACTGGATACTTGCAGTAGTATACTTGAGATACTTGATGGGCAAATACAAATGGATCATTCCCGATATAGCTCCTTTTCGGATTAACATCGACGAGTTTGTACTCCGGATGAATCCTTGTTCCTGAAGGGCCTGAATCAAACCAATGACACTTGAACAACACTACAGTCTTTGTTGGATATCCCGGATATTCTACTTCAACGACTTCGTGCAACACCCCATAGTAGTCACTTGCATCTGCATTGTAGTTTGCACTGCTAACGCAAACACCACTGTTGGTAGTCGCTTTTCTCGATGCATACTCAGATGTATGAAATCTGTAGCCCTTCACAATATAGCCGTTGTAAGTCTTTACACGACGTAGTGGTCCTTTGCTGAGATCCTTTAAGAATCGATTCCCAAAATCGTTTGACCGTCCCTATACAGTTCAAATAATTAACATTAATTATGAATCATATTTATTTACGTAAAATTTAAGGAAATGGTACTCACACAACGTTGGAACCATCGGGCAAAATCACGTTGAAGACGAGCATCTATATCTGTATCTGAGATGTTTTGTTCTGTTCGTCTTAGTTCTTGAGTATACATCCTAATTCACAACATCCAATCACAATTAATATTAAATTACATAAATGAAGTAATGATAAAAATATGAAATACTTACTCAATGTAAGGCTGAACTTCATCACAATTCAATAACACATACGTTTGTGCTATTTCTGCCTCTCTGTTCGACTCCCACTCTCGTTCAGTGAATTTTCCTATTGATCGTCCCTTAGACTTGAATATAGACAGCATTCCATCAACCTCTTCACCGATATTGTCTGTATCTCTACCACCGTAGTTACGTGGTTCACTTCTCAACCGAGTGTTGACATGGTCTTCAAAATAATAAGAACAAAACATGCCAACCTCTTCATTCAAATATGCATTAACAATCGATGCTTCCACATTTGCCTTTTGTTTAGCATTGCGTTTCAAGTTGTGGAGATATCTGATTTATAATAAAAAAACATATATTTTAATTCAGTGAACATGCATGCATGTAGTATATATAAAAAATGAAAAATGTAAGAGTTTACCTTTCAAATGGGTACATCCACCTGTACTGCACTGGACCACAAATTCTGGCTTCATACGCTAAATGAACGGGTAAGTGTTCCATGGAGTTGAAGAAGCTAGGTGGAAAAATTTGTTCCAACTTACACAAAATCACTGGAATATCTTGCTCCAAACGAATCATATCATCGATCTTGATCGTTGAAGATGTTAAATCTCTAAAAAAAAGACTTAATTCAGTGATAGCCCTCCACACATTGAGAGGAACAACGTCTCGGAACGCAATCGGTATCAAGCGCTGCATAAAAACATGACAATCGTGACTCTTCATCCCTGAAACCTTACCCCTGTTTATGTCTGCGCATCGACTCAAGTTTGACACGTAGTTGTCTGGAAAATTCAACTCGTGAATCCAACGACACAGTTGTTGTTTCTGTGGCTTGTCCAGTGTGTAGCAAGCCTTCGGATATTTACCTGTACTGGGATCCTTTTCCAACTCTTGACGACGACAATAAATGTTCAGCTCTTCCCGGGACTTTGGAGTATCTTTCGTCTTGCCTTCTGTGTTCATCATTGTGTGGAACACATTATCAAACACATTCTTCTCAATGTGCACCACGTCCAAATTGTGTCGGATCAATAGTGAACTCCAGTATGGCAAATCCCAAAAAATACTCATTTTATTCCATCCAC
This sequence comes from Galeopsis tetrahit, assembly GCA_963675135.1. Taxonomy (NCBI): domain Eukaryota; kingdom Viridiplantae; phylum Streptophyta; class Magnoliopsida; order Lamiales; family Lamiaceae; genus Galeopsis; species Galeopsis tetrahit. The sequence goes on from OY776127.1 coordinate 37,029,249, forward strand.
CTGGGATTCGACCGTTGTGTTCAGCTGCATTTTCCTCAGTAGATTTTTTCAAACCCGTCCACTGAATCTCATGTAACAACGTATGTCCTGTACGGTAACATTATACTAGAAGAAATTAATAAAACATATACGTATAACATTATACTAGATCAAATAATTGTATAATTAATTAAAATACGTACCGTTTCGAATGGGCGGTCGATTGATTGTAACTGTTCTGTTCTTCAAGAAGTTGTTCTTATTCCTTCTAAATGGATGATCTCGAGGTAAGAACTTTCGGTGATTATCGAACCATGTAACTTTCCTACTCTTCTCAAGACTGAAAGCTTCAGAAAAATCCATACAATACGGACATGCTTGAAAACCAGCCGTTTTCCATCCAGACAACATAGAATATGCAGGAAAATCGCTAATGGTCCACAATAAAGCAGCACGCATCGTGAAATTCTGTTTTCTGAACACATCATACGTTTGGACACCACTTTCCCATAAAAAGATCAGGTCTTTTATAAGAGGCTGGAGATAAACGTCAAGCTTATCTTTTGGATTCGACGGACCTGGCACCAATACAGTTAGAAACATTGTTTGAGGTTTCAAGCACATCCACGGAGGAAGATTATACGGAGTCAGAATCACCGGCCACAACGAATACTGCTTTCCAAAGCTCCCAAACGGTGCAAAACCATCAGTACACAAACCTAGCCTCACATTCCTCGGTTCAGAGGAAAAATTGGGATACACGTTGTCAAGGTGTTTCCAGGCCTCCGAGTCCGCCGGATGTCGCATCTCCCTAGACTCGGTCGAAGACGAATCTGTTGCATGCCACGTCATGTGTTGTGCTGTGGCAGTAGATTGATACAATCTCATTAAACGAGGAATGATTGGAAGATAATACATCTTCTTGTGTGCCACTTTCTTCTTCGACGGCTTCGATTGACCAGCGGGCCCCTTCCGACGTGGCTCTTTGTAACGAGGATGACCACACATCCTACACATGTTCAGATTGCTATCTTCATCACCCCAATATAACATGCAACCGTTTATACAACAATCAATCTTCTCGACCGGCAATCCCATATTTTTCAGCATTTGCTTGCTTTGATGATACGTTGTAGGCACCTTATTCTCAGGAGGGCAGATCTCACTGCATAATTGTGTCATTTGCTCATATGCCCTGTTAGAAAGCTTGTTCTCGGTCTTGATAGCCATAAGTCGGGCATTAAATGACAGTTGAGAGTGTGAATCACAACCCGGATACAAATCTTGATCGAGAAATTTGAGCATTTCATAAAACCGAAATGCTTCATCCGTCGGCTCCTCTTCTACATTTGAAAAACCGGCTTCCATTATCATTGTTTGATACATATTGGGTTCTCCCTCCCCAAGTTGTTCTTCCCCACCAAACTGTTGTTCCCCACCGAACTGTTGTTCCCCACCAAATTGTTGTTCAGTACTCGTGCCGGCATGATTACCATATATTTGTCTTTCATAGATACCAGCAGTGTAATAGTATAAAACTTGATCAAAGTTATAAGGCCAACGTACTTCGCCGTGAAATGTCCAATTATAATAATTAACAGTGAAACCATTCTTCAGAACATGTACCAAAACCTCATCAATCGACTTAAATATTTTATTCTGACATTTTTTGGCATTACACGGACACTTGATACAATCCCCATGCATGTAATGTGGGTGGAGCTTTGCAAATTCAACAAATGACACAAGTTCATTGTAAAATTCACTATTCACATTTCCTAAAATGAACCTAGGAGTTTCATACATCCATCGACGATCCGGCAAATCCATCTGTTAAACATTTAACATAAAATTCTTACAAACATCCAGAAAAATGCACAACTAAACTAAACTACACATATATAAAATGCACAATTAAAATACACAACTAAACTACAAATATATAAAATGCACAACTAATTAAACTATAACAATATAAAATGCACAACTAAACTACAAAATTTAACCAAGTAAAAAAGGAAAACGTACCGAAATTTGCTTGCTCTCATACAATTTTTACAATTTCCACGATTTTTTTCGACTGAGTGAGAAAGGGGAAGAAACTTTCTGTAAATATTACGCGCTACCGACGGATTTTGAAATTCCGTCGGTGCGTACATTTTGAATCTACCGACGGATTCTGAAATTCCGTCGGTATGTTGCCGCCCAAAATTCCGTCGGTCGAGTACTTGGCCGACGGAATATCCGTCGGCAGACACTACCGACGGAGTTTTTATTTCCGTCGGTAACATTGGCGGAATAAAAAAAAATCGAAAAAAAAAATTAAAAAATACTTTACTTTATACCAAAATCTAACGAAAAATTATGTATTATGTATAAATTAAAAACAATAACATAAATAAACAATTCATTGACAAACAAGCATCAACCGAAATAAATATGTCCAACAGAATAATAAATAGTTCGACAGAAAAATAAATAGTTCGACAGAAAAATAAATAGTTCGACAGAAAAATAAATAGTTCAAACATCAACCCCTATACGGTACAAAAAAGTCATCATCACCAATGAAATCATCCAAGCCGTCGTCTGCGGCTGCATCTGGATTTTGATCTGGAGCATTGAAAGGGGGAACTGAACCACCAACCGGAGCATCGAAAGGCGGAGGGGGAAATGGACCAACCGGAGCAGCGAAAGGCGGAGGAGGGGGGACGCTCATCGCCTGTTCAAAGCATGTATCTATTTGATCCTGAGGCATCCCCAACGATCGACCCATAGTGTTAGCCATCTGTCGGAAGTAGTGGTTCATCCAGTTGACAATGTTCGGGTCCGGAGGAGCAGCAGTGGAGGATACAGAGGCCTGCGATGCACGCTGGGACGAACTGGACGACGCAGCTCTCACTGAGCGGCTCATCCGGCCAAGGCCAAGGACCCGTCCTCGATCAGCCGGGGCCTCCTCCAGGTAAATCCGGTTAAGATCAGGCGGAGGGGCGGCGCTGGGCCCGGCTTCATCAGCAGAAGCCTGTGTCGTCGCCTCTGCAATCCTCCGGTTCACATTCAACTACATAATTACAAAAATATTAAATTAATACATAGTTCAATACATTTAATTAATTAAATATTAAAAAACACATCACAGTTTAATTAAACTTACGTGAAGCTCAGTAGTGCGTCCATATGTGGACGTCTGCGAATCTCGATCAAACGGATGAAGAACGTTCAACCGATCCACGTGAGTGGGTTCACGCCCAAGATCCCGCTCCTATTTTGTACCAAATGAGCATAAAAAATTATTTTATATAATATTATAATATAAATAATTGAAATAAATTTAGTGAACACTTACTAGAGCAATTGAGTGCTCATACGCGGATCGGGCCCCCCCCGATGCCTTGACATCCCACCTCCCACATCACTTCTACGGTTGGCTCGAGCAGTTGCACACTTCCGCACGTACTCCGGGCTACTCCAATACGTGGTCAACGTGTTCCACACGTCGACTCCATCGTCCTCCCCCAACGTCGTCTGCTCCACGCCACGACTACGCCAAGCAGTCCTCCAGGTGTACATAATCTCATTATACCTAGACTGACATGAAGATACCCAGAGCCTGTGGATATCGTTGTCCGAAAAAAACTCCCTATGCCAATAAGCATGTTTCTGCACATATTCGATCAGCATATTTATCAAATAATATATATAATAAATTGTTTATTAATATTTAATTGAATGCACTCAAATACCTGAAATTCCTCCCAGTATTCATCCTTTTTCGTCTGCGGCACCTTCAGCCAAGAGTAGGCATTCGCAGCAATCTTGCACTGAGTAATCACCTCAGTGCAAATCTTCGATATCTCATTACCAGGAAGTAAGCTGTGACATTATATATATATTAAGAAATAAACACATTATAAATTAAAAAACGTACAAAAATTGATGCTATTAAATATTGTTAAACCTTAAAATTATTTAATTAATTACTTACTGTACATTATCTTCAATCCATATTCTCAGTCTGGTTTCTCGGGCACGCGTGGGATGTCGACGAGCTGCCGACGACTGAGATGACGACGGCGAATGCTGTGGAACGGATGCCGACGACGTCAACGTAGCAGGCTCAACAGGCCTAAGTGAGGTTCTCCTACGTCGAGATCCTGAGGCCCCACTAGCATCTTGACTCATCTATTTTAATAAATAAAATTTAAAAGTATAATAAATTAATCAATAATTAATATAGTAATGAAATCAATAATTTCCTAATTTAATTAATAACATTTTAGTAATTTAAGTCAATAATTTCCTAATTTAATCAATAACAAAATCACGTTACTAATGAAATAAATAATTTACCAAACTAATTAATAATGACTTAATTTAAACAATAACAATAATTATTATATTAATCATACCGTACAACACCCCTACTTATAAGAATAATTACTAATTTAATCAACAATAATAACCTAGTTTAATTATAAGAATAATTACTAATTTAATCAACAATAATAACCTAGTTTAATTATCAAAACGAACTAACAAGAACTACATTATATATTTGAACTAACATGCAATTTTTAATTACAATTAACCAATAAAAAACATATAATCCACGTACTAACATATATTTGAATTAATTATACATATATATTCATCAACTACGTACATGAAATTTTATACGAACTAACATGCAATTTATAATAATTCAATAACAGTTTTATAATAATTATAAACATGCAATTTATAATACAATAACTTAATTAAAATTAATTAAGAATTTATAAAACGTACCGTTTAAATTGAAGAAAATTGGAGTAGATAATCGTTATGCCCTTTCTCGATCAATCCACGCACCACGCACAAGAAAATCCACGAACAGGAGACGAACAGGGAGAGGGGGACGAAAGCAAAAAAAAAATTTCCCTTATGGGGAAGAACTGCCTCTCTTCGGCAGTTCTTATATAAAAAAAAAAATTTGGCTACCGACGGATATTTCCGTCGGTAGCACACGAATATTTATTAGTCAGTCAAAGCGGTGCGGCTACCGACGGATATTTCCGTCGGTAGCACGCGAATATTAATGTGTCAGTCAAAGCGGGTCGGCTACCGACGGATATTTCCGTCGGCAGTCGAAATTTGAACGACCGACGGAAAAAATCCGTCGGCAAGCAAGGCTAAACGACACCGTTTGGCTGCGGAACTAAATTCCGTCGGGAAGTCCGTCGGCCGGTCCCGACGGATCTTGTATTCCGTCGGGAGTCAGTCGATTCGAGAATTCTGTCGGCGATCCGTCGGTCCGACCGACAGAATGGATTCCGTCGGTAGCCTTCCGTCGGCAAACTCCGCGTTTTTTGTAGTGTCGATATCAATTTTGAGATTGAAATTGGAGTAGAGTTAATAGGATATATGAGATTTTGAGATTTGTTTATTGTCATCTTTTGAAGTATAATTCAATAATCACAATTTCAGTTTATTAACTCATGTAATATTCAAATTTTAATTTCAATTCAAGTTTTAGTAATTTATGTAATATTCTAACTCAATTTAATTTCAAAAAAATGAGTTAGAATATTCTAACTCAATTTAAGTTTTAAAATTAAAAAAAATGCACTATTTGTTCAGATATTCACCCTCTTTGTTCAAATATTTGCCTTAGATTTAAAGTTTATGTTTAGTACCTTATGTACCATTTAAGTTTAGTAAGTTATGTTATATTCAAATTCAATTATGTAATATTCAAACTCAATTAAGGTTTATATTTGGTACCTTATATAGCATATAAGTTTAGTAACTTATGTAATATTATTCAAATTCAATTTAAGTTTTAGTATCTTATGTAATATTCAAACTCAATTTAGGTTTAAGGTTTATGTTTAGTACCTTATATACAATTTAAGTTTAGCAATTTATGTAATATTTCAATTTAAATTTTGGTAACTTATGGACATTCAGTTTATATATGAAAATTTTAATGAATGAATGAATCAACTTCAATTTTTCATTTAAGTTTAATAATTTATGTTTTAAATTTAATTTAAGGTTTATGGTTTATAGTTAAGTTTAGGTTTATATATTCAATTTATAAATGAATAATTTCATTTTATATATTAATTTTATATATTTAAGTTTAATAAATGAATAATTTCATTTTATTTTAGTACGTAATATTAGAATGTTCAAATATTCATCTTATATTCAAACTCAATTTTAATTTTAATAATTTATGTAATATTAAATTTAAGTTTTAGTAACTAATATTCAAATTCAATTTAGGCTTATATATCATTTAAGTTTAGTAACTTATCTAATAATCAAATTTAATTTTAATTTAAGTTTTAGTAATTTATGTAATATTAAAACTAAGTGTGAAAGGTTCTTTGAAACAGATGAAATATAAGATAAGGTACTAAACATAAACCTTAAATCTAAATTGAGTTTGAATATTACATAAGTTACTAAAATTTAAATTGAAAATTGAATATTAAATAAGTTACTAAAACTTAAATTGAAATTGAGTTTGGCTTAATATCTGAACAAAGAGTGTCTTTTTTTTTTTTTCCTAATAATGGAAAATTTTGAATTTAAATATTACTAAACTCTAAACCTTAAATTAAATTTAAATATTACATAAGGTATTAAACTTAAATTAAAATTGATTCATTCATTAAATTTACATATATAAATTGAATGTCAATAAGGTATCGAACCCTTTAAGGCATTGAACCCACAAGGAAATAACTATTTCCCTTATGCCCATCTAGGTAATTTATATACCATTTAAGTTTAATAACTTATGTAATATTCCAATTCAATTTAGGATTTTATATAGAGATGTCTATCGGGCTGGCCCTAGCCCTATAGGGCCAGCCCTACAGGGCTACATGCTAAACAGGTTAGGGCCTTAACCGGTTCATATTTAACGGGCCTACAATTGTTGGGACCTAACCCTAACCCTAGCGGGTCACGGGCTAAACGGCCTACAATAATTTTTTTTTCTTTTAAAATTAAAGGCCTCAATTGACACGTCCAACAAGCAAATAAAATAGAAAAATACACAATTTAGTTAATGATCAGTAAATGAGAAAAAAAAAGTATAATTTAAACACAATTCTTGAACTCATTGGTCCTTAATATGACCAAATAAAACTAAACAAATATTATAATCTAATAAAAAATAGTAATAATGACTAATGGATGGTAAGAGGCTTCTTAATGCTTATAGTTATGGTTATTGGTCAAATGACCCAAAATTTGTTCATAGGTTATTTATTAAAAAAAGAAAGAAGAAAAAGGTAAAAACTCGGGCTAGCGGGCTGGCCCGGTTTAGCCCACGGACTAACCGATTCGGGTAAAAAAAGTCCGATTTTAAACGGGCCTATAATTCATGAACACTAACCCTGTATTTTTCAGGGTTAAACGGGCCAGTCCGATTAGCCCGGCCCGGATAAACATCTCTAGTTTTATAGTACTAACTTATGTAATATTTCAATTTAATTTAGAGTTCGGTGCTTTATTGATATTCAATTTACATAGTATGTAAATTTTATGAATAAGTCAATTTCAATTTAAATTTAGTACTTATGTAATATTTAAATTTAATTTAAGATTCAGAGTTGAGTACCTCAATTTAATATTTAAATTTTTGTATATTACATTTTCGATTTAGGTTTTACTACGATAGTATACTTAAGAAAACTTCTTAAATGAAACTTCTTTTTTCTTGGCCCACACATAACCCCAATACAAATTCAGGGGCAAAACCTCCATTTTTATTCATCACACAAATAGCATCCCAGAATCACAGGCACACTTCAATTTTTTTCCCATAAACAACTCTACAGGAGCAAAAACTAATTTCTCCATTTTTACCAACACAGAAATTGAAACAACTTCCTCATATTTAAAGGAGATCCCAATTTCTACCCCAAAATATGAAGAAATCGAAGAATCTGCTTAACTCTCTAAGTCAGCTCTGGAATCGCTCAACTCCTTGAGTCAATTAACTAGGATCCCTATTTTCTGCTTCCACGGCATCCCTAGAGGTTGCGGTTTTGGAGACGACGGCGGCATTGCCGAAGATGAAATCGACGGTGTCGTAGATGTCGCATTCGCGGTAGAATTGGCGGAGGGAGTGAACGCAGAGTGTGTCTTGGTAGGCGATGAAGCTGCAGTTGTAGAAGGCGGAGAAATAGGCGACGCTGCGGACATCGACGGCTTGGTGCAATTTTTTGTTCTATAAAAAAAGAGTTTTCTGCAATTTTTTTTAACGGCACCCAGTCAACCCGGCGACGATTTCGGCCGACTAGGCGCCGCCCCAACCCCATTCCGATTTCATTATTCGATGACTAGAAATCAGGGCATTTTGTCACGTCTAGCCCCTAGGACATTTAATTTGAGAAATAGAAAAATGAATACCTTCAAAATTTGTTCATCTTCCTTCATGGAGATTTTCTCAGCTTCTTGGGGAAGATGAAATGAATCAAAAATGATAGTCATGTTGCTGAAAGTGTTTGGGAAGACAAAAAGGGGGCTTTTTTTCATTTTGAAAAGAGGAAATCAACTCAGGGGTATTATAGTCAGAATGCCTCCCATTTAGAAGCTAGCTGCAACAATTTTTTGGGGGTGAGAGTGGGTTGCTATAGGTCATCCCACGAGGGACCTTATAGTGATTCCCCCATTTTTTTATACCAATTATTTTTGGTGTCTAAAAAAAATTCAAAATTCGAATTTAATTTCTATTTAAAGACCACAAATTCAGTTTCTAAACGGTTTGAAAACATTATATTAAAGATCGGATTGAAAACGGCTTCTAAACGAGTGGTCAAAATTGACAATCAACTAAAAATTTGGGATTTGTAATTTTTTATACCAAATAAAGACCGAATTTTCGGTCTCTAAACAAAATTCAAAATTTAATTTCTGTTTAGAGACCACAAATTCAGTCTCTAAACGGTCTGAAAACATAATATTAAAGGCCGGCTTGAAAACGGTCTCTAAACGAGTGGTCAAAATTGACGGTCATCTTAAAATTTGGGCATTGAGATTTTTTATACCAATTAAAGACCGAATTTCCGGCCTCTAAACAAAATTCAAAATCAAAATTTTAATTTCGGTTAAGAGATCAAATTTCGATCTCTAAACGGTCTGAAAACATAATATTAAAGATTGAACTGAAAATGGTCTCAAAACTCGATTTTTTTTTCGGATCGGTCTCAAATCAATTTTAATTTTAGACTGATTTATATCTGTTTCAAAACTTTGGTCTCTAATTGAGGCATTTTTTGTAATATTAAATAAAGATAATCCAAGTTTCACGGTGAGCTGGATTTATAGAGATGCTAACCATATGATACATCAATTTGCTAGAAGTTAGTCCTTATCTTTGGATCGATTGTCCAACATTTATGGATAGCCTTTAACCTTTTCGATATTTTACGTTCGTGCAATTAATAAATTGAGAGTTTAGAGTTAAATAGAAGAAAGAAAAAAAAGGCAGTCTTTCGACTAACATTTTATTGTACATCATGCATTTTCTAATATGGCCGGCCACCTAACCAGATAGTGGTTTTATGGCTCTTAAGTTTTCTTTCATTTATATAAGGTTGAGTTTATATAATACGGTCCACGTATGGTGATGTTTGTATATTAGATGTGTATTCCGTACGGACCAGACATTTAATTAAGTATTACTATAAAAGTATTTTATTGAAATTAAGAAAAAATAAAAATAAAATAATGAAATTATGTAAAAAAAGGATAATTATCAAAAATCAAAGTCTCATATGGACTCAGGTGCATGCACTCGAGTGCCACGTGACTTTTCCTTTTTGTTAATTTCAATAAAAACCGCTGAACTTTTTTTTTTTCGCTCCTTTATTTTTGCGTTTTATTTTTCGCTTTTTTTTTTGTATTTCTTTTTGTTAATTAAAAAAAAAGTGAAACACAAAATTTTTGAAACGTACAAGTCAGTATAACAGGAAAGTGCAACACAATATTGTTGGGAATAAAATGAGAATTTTGATTAAGATACCAAACCCCTTAATGACATGCCAATTAGACAAGTCAATATGATATGCACATGTTTCAGGAATGTTGGAACATGTAGTTAAGGCTAGTTGAGAAGCTGATGTGTTAGGCAGCTCTTAGTATATTTAGATGCACATATTGAGGGGGAACACATGCTTAAAAGTATACAAGAGACAAGTCCCCACAAGGCTCAGAATCAAGTTTGATCCCAAGTCTGCTGAAGTACTCAATTGACCAACTGTGCTGATCAAGTCAGCTCAGTAATGGATCAACCTCTCTAAAGATCAATACATCATCAAAACCAAGTCTACTAAAGTATATGTCAAAGACTCAAAAGAGATGACCAGTAGAGATGTCTCAGCACACTTGAACCAGAATAGTTCTAAGGCAGAAAACCAACTATGCTGATAGGATCAAGACACTGAAATGGAACCAAGAATGCTCAAAGAACCATCAAACGATGTGTCATGAAAGAGAGTGAGCCAAGTCATCTGAAAGAGCAAAGCCAACATTGTTGATAAGCCAAGTATGCTGAAAACAGATAAGTAGATCTGTCCAAATGATAAGGAAAATTGTCCTTATCAAAGGACCAATGATCAGAAGTGATGTCCATGTTTGAACAAGTGAATCTTCAAATCAGACATTGGGAAGAGTGCCTCAAAGTCAAGACAAAGAGAAAACAACCGTTTACTTCCCAAATTAAGGACATGTCACTTTCAAGAATCTGTCTTCCACTTGCAAATTTCAAGGAAGACAAATATAGGCATTTTGAGGCTATCTCTCCAACGGACATAACCTCAATTTGCTCTATAAATACAGAAGTGTGGAAACCATTTAAAGGCATCCAACTATCCTGCAATCAAGAGGAAACTACAAGCTCATAAGCCTTCAAGCTTTCTAAGAAACATTCTTAGTTTCCAGAAACACTTCTTCTAAGCTGAACTTCATTGTACATCAAACAAAGCTTAGAGAGATATCATATCCTATACACTGACCTCATTGTAAAGGACATATCAACTTAGTTGGAACCAACATCAACCCTTATACCTTTCGAAGAAAGTTAGAAGGTTGTTGTAGTAGAAGTGTAAGGAATTGACTGTTGAGAGAAAAACAGTTCAATTCTGAGTTGAGAAGAGAGTACTAGGACTCTGATATCCTAGGGATCAAGGCACCAAGGAGTGGTGTGGTTGATCAGTGCACCTTGGCACTATAAAACAAGTAATTCCAAGAGATAAGGAATTATCCTGTTCAATCAGGGAAAATGGATGTAGGAGCTTGAGTCTCTGAACCACTATAACTCTTGTGTTGATATACTTTCAAGTATTTTCATAAAGCCAACACATTCATACACTGCACACAAATTGATCTTTAAAAGACATACATTCAAGCCTGTGCATAACTACCTTGGGACAAGTCCCCTGAAAACTAGTTAAGTGTTAAGCTAAGGATTTCAGAATTAAAAAGGAGTTTAAACTAAAGGGCCAACCACTATTCCGCACATATAACTTACTTAGATAGTTATTCAACTAAGTACTCAATAATACTTAGTAGTTTGATTATCTTGTGAAAGTTATACATATCAGAAGAGTTGTCCAGGACAACCTTGCTGAAAGCCTGATTTGCTTAAGTTTGTAAAAGATTTGCAAAAAAGTGTATCCCCCCCCATACACTTGTTATATACTCGTTTCAGGACCAACAAGTGGTATCAGAGCAAGGGTTCAAAGACCACTGCTTCTGAAAATCCATTTTGATTTTCAAAAATACATTTTAGTGTGGTCACTGATCTGATCTTTCTGAAACTTTTAACACTATGTTATCTAACCCCTATTTCTGAGATATGGCAAGGGGCAATCACAACAATCAAAACCAGCATCAGAATCAGAACCAGAACCAGAACCAAAACCAGAACCAGAACCAGAACAATAATGTTGTTCCTCATGATGCTGTGCAGACCATCAACAACATGGCCCCGGATCCAGTCAATCACATATCTCATCATAAGCTGCCCATGTTCTCTATTGAGAACTATGATTTCTGGAAAATCAGAATGAGAGCTCATCTTGCATGCTTTCATACTGAAATGCTAAGAGTCATCACAAGGGGACCATTTGTCTTTACACAAGCCAACCCCAGAGTCACTGATGCTCAAAGAGCTGATATAAGGGATGAGATTCCCAAGGATGAAGATGATCTCAACTATCTAGCAATGAACACTCTCTACCAAACAATTCCAGATGCAGTAATGGGGAGAGTCTACCACTGCACAACAGCCAAAGAAATTTGGGACACCCTTGCTGAAATGTGTGAGGGTACTGATAAAATTAAGGAGAATAAGCTCCAAGTTGCTGTGCAGAAGTTTGAACAATTCACAATGGACAAATTTGCTGGTAGATTCACTGACATAATGAATGAAATAAACTCATTGGGCAAGGTGTACTTCAAGAGAGAGAGATAGCATTGAAGATTCTAAGGAGTCTCACTCAAAAGTGGGATGTATATTCTGTAATGATGTAGAATACAAAAGATCTCTCCACCATGCCCATGCAACAAATCTTCTCAGAACTCAAAGCCTATGAGTTTGATCTCAACAGAAGGAAACCTACTGAAGAATCTTCCTTACCAACCAAAGGAGTGGCATTTAAAGCCAAAGCTGCTGAACCAAAAATGCAGTCCACTCCTAGATCATCAAAGTCAGTCTCCAAGGCTGAGATGAAGGAAGAGCTAGCCCTCATGGCTAGAAGGTTTGATAAACTCAACTCAAGGTTTGGTAGATACAAGAAATTCTACCAAGACAACAAGGTCAGGAGAAGGTACAACTCTCCTGAAGCCAAGGCTGAGGACAAAAGGCCTGAAGAAAGAAAGTCAGAAGACAAGTACTCTGACAGGAGGAAGTCCAACAGAGCTGAACCTTCATCATCTAGAAGAAGAGATGATCCAAAGAAAGATGATGATGAAGATCAGTGTTACAACTGTAACAAGAAGGGCCACTTTCAGTATGATTGCCCTGAACTTAGCTCTAAAGAAAGAAAGGAGAGGCAAACTAAGAGAGATAGGAGATTCACTAACAGAAAAGCCATGATGGTTGGTGATGATTCCCAAAGTGCAGAAAACTTCAACTCTTCTGATGATGGACTATTCTCCAACAGTGACGATGATGATGACATCTACAACATGGCCATAGAAGATGATGAGGTATCTTCTACTCCTAGTTCACCATCAATACAATCACTGAATACTAGTGATGTCAACCTAAAACTCTCCTTTGGAAAGTTGATGGAAGATTTCACTAGACTACAAGAATTTCATGATAACTGTGCGAGAGAAAATGAAAGGTTATCCATTGAACTTACAAAACCTGCTGAATCTGTGGTTGATGTCAAGTCTACTGAGTTGTATCAACAAGCTTTGAGAGAGCTTGAGGAAGCTTCTCTCAGGATATTTGACCAACAAAAGAAGATTGATGAACAACTGCTTATTCAGAAGAGAAAGGATTTTGAACTTAAAATTCTTCAAGCAAAATTTGAAAACCTCTCACATGAATATGATATTCTGAAAGCAAGTGAAGAGAGGCTGAAAATTAAGATGTCTGCAATGAATAAATCCTCTAAGGCAATAGAGGAAATTCAAAGCTTCCAAAGACCTATGGCTCAAAAGAGTGGATTGGGATATAATCCATTTGAATCTTCACCTTGTCTTAGTGTTGCTTCAACAAGTAACACTAAGAGAGTCTTTGTTAAGTCAGTGGCACAACAAGCTGAAAATGAATTAATTCAGCCACTTAACAAAGGAAAGGGCAAAATACATGAGATGCCCACTCAAGTACTTCAGGTAACTAGGCTCATACCTAAGGAAAAGGCCAAAGTTCCTGAATACAAGAGGAATGGTGTTCAACAGAGTAGACCCAATGGAAGGGTACCTCAACTAAACAACATTCAGAGAAGTTGTCCAAGGTATGTTCAGCCTAGGTCAACTCCCCTGAGGAAACCTCAGCTGAACAGACTTAAGGTCAACTCTCCTTATGGGTACAATAAAATGAGACAACCAAAACCCTTCATGCCAAAGGGTAATGGTCATCAATATGCCCATCCTCAAAGATTCCCTCAAGCTGCACAAAGAACTTATAAGTTCAGGAGAAATGACAACTCTCCTGAAACTTACAGAGTCAACACTTTCACACATTATTTCTCAAAGGCATTTAAGGGAAAAACTGTGTATATTGATGCAAAAGGGAAACAACTTAGCCACCTTGAATCAATCAGGGTAATTAGGCAAGTTTGGGTTCCTAAAGGTACAACTAACCTCTCAGGACCCAAAATTCAAAGGGTACCTAAAGCTTGAACATTGCAGGTACCAAGGGACCAAAAGAAGATGAGGAGCTTGAATAAAAAGACAGCATGGTACTTGGACAGTGGATGTTCAAGGCACATGACTGGAAACAAAACACTCCTCACTGAATTCATTGAACAAGAAGGTCCCAATGTCACATTTGGAGACAACTCACAAGAAACAACAAAAGGTTATGGTACCTTGATAATTGGTAATATCAAGGTATCCAATGTTTGGATGGTCTCAAGTATAACCTCCTGAGCATAAGTCAGTTTTGTGATAAGGGATATAATGTTGAGTTCACAAGTAATAACTACTTAATCAAAGATAAAACTCAACAAACCTTACTAATTGGAACTAGAAAAGGAAATGTGTATTTTGCTGACTGGGACAAGTCTACTGATGCAGCATGCTTTATTGCCAAAAGCTCAAATGAACAAAGTTGGTTATGGCATAAAAGGCTAAACCACCTGAACTTTAAATCTATGAACAAGCTGGCTAGAAATGCATTAGTTAAAGGACTGCCAAATGAAGTTTTTATTAAAGAACATGTGTGTAAACCATGTCAAGAAGGAAAACAGATCAAAGCTTTATTTAAAGGCAAACTAGTCATTTCTACTGAAAAGGTACTTGAACTGTTACATATGGACTTATTTGGACCAATTACCCCTGCAAGCATAAATGGAAGAAAATACACATTGGTTGTAGTAGATGTCTTCTCTAGGTTCACATGGGTAGTATTTCTCCTTAATACGAAGGAAACTCAAGTCAAACTCACTGAACTGTTAAAGAGACTGTCAAATGAGAAAAGCCTCAATATAATCAAGATAAGATCTAATAAAGGCACTGAGTTCATAAATTCATACATCAATGAGTACTGCACTGAAAATGGAATTGCCCATGAAACTTCAGCATCTAAAACCCCTCAGCAAAATGGGGTAGCAGAAAGAAGAAATAGAACCCTTAAAGAAGCTGATAGAACCTTAATTGCTGATTCAAATTTACCTAAGAGGTTTTGGGCTGAAGCTATAAACACTGCATGTTATACTCAAAATAGATGTTTGATTACTAAGGGTCAAGGCAAAACCCCTTATGAACTCTCGAAAGGAAGATTGCCCAAAGTATCTTATTTTCTCATATTTGGTTGTAAGTGTTTCATTCACAACAATGGGAAAGAACTATTGAAAGCCTTTGATAGCAAAGTTGATGAAGGGATATTTCTTGGATATTCCCAAATCAGTAGAGCTTTCAGGGTCTACAACTGTAAATCCCTTATTGTGGAAGAAACACCCCATG
The DNA here is from genome assembly GCA_963675135.1 of Galeopsis tetrahit. Classification (NCBI taxonomy): domain Eukaryota; kingdom Viridiplantae; phylum Streptophyta; class Magnoliopsida; order Lamiales; family Lamiaceae; genus Galeopsis; species Galeopsis tetrahit. The sequence continues at coordinate 37,044,873 of OY776127.1, forward strand.
TTGTATTTGATGAATCTATCTTTGAGAACATGAATAAGACCCTGGATACTGATGACATCACACAAAGGACAACCAGACTGAGTCTAAAAGACAAAGATACAATGTTCATAGAAGTTGTCCAGGCCAATCCTCCTGAAAATATTTCACTTGACAACACCTCTGAAGGAAATCTCCCTGAAACAAACCCCACTGAAGGAAATGATGAATTGAATGACCCAATCCCAGTTCATAGTCAGGTAATAACTACCAATGAAGAAGCAGGCTCTGCTGAGGTAGTTAATGGATTAAACATTCAAGGGGAAAATGAAAATGTTGAACATGCCAATGTCCTTGACATTGAGGACAACACCCCTGAATATAATCATGAGTTAGATCCTGCATTAAATTTTCCTGAATTTTATGATCCTAGTGACTCAACCTTAGTATAGGACAACTCTACTAAAGGGATCAGGAAAAGAAGGACTTGGTTATCTGACCATCCAACTGACCTGATACTTGGTGATCCAAGTATAGGAGTCAAAACTAGAAGGTTTCATGGTGAAAGTGCTTTGTTTTGCTGTTTCCTATCAGAACAGGAACCTAAGGAAATTGATGAAGCACTTCAAGATGCAAACTGGATTACAACCATGCAAGAGGAGCTGAACCAATTTACAAGAAATGATGTATGAGAGCTGGTTGATAGACCATCACATCAAGATGTTATTGGAACCAAGTGGGTGTTCAAGAACAAGAAGAATGAGAATGATGTGATAGTAAGAAACAAGGCCAGATTGGTGGCCAAGGGTTGTTGTCAATCAGAAGGCATTGACTATGATGAGACATTTGCACCAGTGGCAAGGCTTGAAGCAATAAGGCTATTCTTAGCCTATGCTGCCCACAAGAGATTCAAAGTCTATCAAATGGATGTCAAAAGTACTTTTTTGAATGGAGTACTAAAGGAAGAAGTCTATGTTGAGAAACCTCCTGGATTTGAGGAAGGAAACCAAGTTTACAGACTGAAGAAAGCTCTTTATGGACTTAAGCAAGCTCCAAGAGCTTGGTATGATACCCTGTCACAATTCTTATTGGATCATGGTTTTGTCAAAGGGACAGTGGACAGAACCTTGTTCAGAATCTGTGAAGGAGATGACATTTTGCTTGTCCAAATATATGTTGATGACATTATATTTGGATCACCCAATGAGATGCTTTCTGAAAAGTTTTCAAAGCTCATGCAAAGCAAGTTTGAGATGTCAATGATGGGGCTAATGAATTTCTTCTTGGGTCTTCAAGTCAAGCAATCTAAAGAAGGAATCTTCATCAATCAAGCTAAGTACACCAGAGAAATGATCAAAAAGTTTGGGTGTGCTACTAGAAAGCCAGTGAGGATCCCAATGAACATAAATTGGAAGATGGATCCTGATGAGAGTGATGTTCCAACCAACTCTACTGAGTATAGAGGAATCATTGGATATCTTCTCTATCTGACAGCCAGTAGGCCTGACATCACCTTTGCAGTAGGTGTATGTGCAAGGTTCCAAGCCAATCCTAAGAAGACTCATCTAAAGGCTGCAAAAAGGATATTGAGGTATCTCAAAGGCACTGAGAATGTAGGCCTTTGGTACCCTGCTGATGACAACATTGAACTAATTGGCTACTCAGATTCTGATTATGGAGGATGCAGAATTGACAGAAAGTCCACTTCAGGAACATGCCAATTTTTGGGAAACAAGGTCATTTTTTGGTTCTCAAAGAAGCAAAACACTGTGGCCACTTTCACTACTGAAGCTGAGTATGTTGCAGCTGGAAGTTGTTGTGCTCAAATTCTCTAGCTAAGACAACAACTTAGAGACTACAATGTCAACTCTACTGAAGTGCCCATATTTTTTGATAACAACAGTGCAATAGCTATATCACAAAATCTAGTGTTACACACAAGATGCAAGCATGTGGACATCAAACATCACTTCATAAGAGACCATGTGGAGAAGAAGGACATTAAATTGGTGAAAATTCACACAGATCACCAAAAGGCTGACATATTGACCAAACCACTTGCTGAAGCAAGGTTCATGGAACTTTCAGTAGAGTTGGGACTTCTTGATCCAGGAAAGATGAACAAGTAAGCCCAAGTGGAGTTTATCAATCAAGGGGGAACAAAAGTGTTCTTCAGCAGACTTGGGCAAGTCTACTGAACTTCAGAAGTATTGACCCATAATTGATCAGAGAAGTTGGACATGCCTAACTTCAGCGGAATTGGGTCAGGACACTTGTCCATGTAGGGCCAGATAAGCTGAAATGGATATCAAACAAATCTATATTTGATAAGCACATATTTTGTGTAATCATTGCCTAGGTTGATGGTTGTCCCATTCCTCTTAAAGCCATCACCTTTACAAAGATTTAATTTGTCACTTACCCAAAAAGTCACTTTCAATGCATTTAATGCAAAGATTCAATTCTTGTTTGCATTAAACAATTCTAGCCCACAATCTACCTAGATAACCCCCAAGCCTTAAAGCACCTTAACTTCACTCCCCACGTTTTGATAAAACAGTTTTCAAAACTGTAAGATTAAATTCAACCGTTGGATCAGTTTTGGCCAACTCTCCTGAATTAATCCTGGCCATCCAAAAACTGATTTCCTCTTTTGCCAACCGTTGAATAGCCTTAAGACTTACCTACTCAATGACAAACATTCCTTTTGGAATACTTTCTAAGTCTTAAGAAGCCCACAAACTTTCATGTCTTCCCCACGCATTCTATCACTCTTTGAAAACTCTCAAGCTATCTTACTGTTTCATCAATGACACCCAAAATTCGACCAGACATGATTGTTGATTTCACCAAAAAGGACTTAGACCTTGATTTCTCATATCTAAGCCACAAAAAAATCTCACCTTTGAGCCTATCCTTGCATTTGATAGTGAAGCTCCAGAGGTAACTCCCACCCTTAGATGGCTAAGAAGGGCTGGATTGCAGAAGTTCATGCAGAACAAGCCTAGCTCTTGTTTAGAACAATATATGGCTGAGTTCTTTGCCTTTCTAAAATGGAAAGGCAAGGCCACTGGAGGAGAAGTGTCAACAAGGTTGACATATGTGAGTGAAGGAGAAGAAGAGGAAAAACCTCACAGGGTCAAGTTCACTGAAGATGACCTTGAAGATGCTTATGGATTGCCTTTAGATGGAAGGAATCCATAATCCTATGGCACAAGGCATGAGCAAGAGGTGGCTCAAGATTGGTTACTTGTTCCAGGTCCTATCTCCTCCACTCAACACAAGAATACCTTGAAGCCTGAGTTTCTTACACTTTTTGAAGTGGTAACCAAAAGTATTCTGAGCAATACTGCAAGTTTGGAGCAAGTAAGGTCACCAAGGATAATGATCATGGCTACTGTAATTGATGCTAGTGATAAGGGCATCAAATTCAACTGGAGAGACTTCATCATGGGAGAAATGATGAAGGAAAAAGCCAAGTTCAAGGTGAAATCCCACATGAAGGTGGTGATTGAAGGGAAACTAAGATATTGCACTAGAGCAAGTCTCCTGATTGAGAGGTTCTCCCATTACACAGAGATGCAGACCTTTGCAAAGCCTCTTCCAGCCCATAAAATTATGTTTAGAAAGTTATCTAAGAAATCTGAACAAAGGAAGCAGCAGATGGCCAAACCTGCTGAAGAAAAGGTGGAAAATAAGCCTAGGACAAAGGCAAGGGTTGTGAAGACAAGGAAACTATCCAAGATCTCTTCAGAAGAGAATTCTGGTGCTTCAGCAGAGGTGGATGAAGTTGCTGCTGAAGGTGTACAAGTGCCCTCAGATTCTGAGGAGATAAGGGAGAAATTTCCAATGGTGGTAAAGAAGAAAAAGGCTGTAAAGAGGGCAAGGGAAGTTGTCCCAGAAGAGGAAGGAAGTGGAAGCTCAAGATCTAGCAAGAGAAGGGCCAAACCTTCTGAAAATATGCAAGAGCTTCAGGAGGAGCAGACTTTGAAAGTATCTCTAAGGGAAGTAGAGCTGAAAGTAGAACAAAATCAAAGTCAAAGTCCAACTCTCGTGATTCTGGAACTCCAGAATTTAAGATTCCTGAAACCCAAAACCCTGAGCCCAACTCTTCTGATACCCATAAAACCCCTCAAGATCAACCCATCACCCTTTTGAACCTAACCAAGAGATATTCTCCTGAGGGAGCTGCCCAAAGAGGGCCAATTGATTTGCTTGCTGATATTGCAGTTGATGAGTCAAGACTGCTGTCACCTCTTGACTCTTCTATGCTTAATTACTCCAAACTCTTAGAAGCTGCACTATTAGATCAAACCCCCTCAACCAAAATCCCTTCAGGACCATTGCTCTCAACAGCACCTGAACAATCCATTGCTGAACCCAATATCCCTGAAGCTAATCTTGAAGCCAACCCTATTGAACCCAGAGCCAACTCCCCTATAAACCAAAGTCCCCAAACCAGTGGAGATGAGGAGGAGTATACCTATGAAGGTATGCTCAGAGGTGGAGCCAAAGCTATTGTGGATAGTTTGTACCCCATTCTTGCTGAATTCCCAAGATTGCAAAGGAATTTCCATGATTTGAGGGCTTTAGTTGAAGTAAAAGACAAAACCATCATGGAAATTGCCCAAGTCATTCAAGATAAGGGAGCAAACTGGTGGCAGATTGAGGAAAGTAGGTTGCTACACTTTGCTGGTGTGCAAAAGACAAGGTTCCTGACTGATGAGGATGTCTTTGCAAAGTTTGTAGCAGACAAGGTTGCTGAAGAGAAGGATAGAATTGCTAAAGGGATCAAGCACCCTGATAGTAGTTATAATGTTGATGACAACAATGATGATCCTACAGATCCTAACCCCCCTGGTCCCAAACAGCCCACAATCCATTACCTTACCTATCATAGGAAGGGCTCTGTATCTTCAGAGGTGTTGACCAAAGATTGTAACACAGCCAAAGATGCATCAACCAATGAAGGTTCATCTGAGCCAGAGGCAAAGCTTAATGATGTTGAGGCCTCCCCATTAGAAGCTGGTTTGGTTAAGACCTCATCAGTGTCAGTAGAGTTGGACACTGACCAGCTCTTAACCATTCAGGATGACTCAGTGGCTTTAGAACCAAGCACTGTGATCTCCCAACAACTGCCTTCTATGAACCCTATTGAGGGTATAGAAGCTGCAGGATTAAGTAGTGGAGTTGAAAAGGATGATATAATCAAAAAATCAGAGGGAGTTGAGGAGGAGAGAGATGTAGTCATCACTAAGATAGTGAGTGTACCACAAATAAAGGGTGATATAAGTGAGGAAGGGCATGCTATTCTTGAAGTCAAATGTGAACTTCAAGAATCCCTTGATGAGAGGAGGCCTGACCCTGAATGTGAGACTATCAATAAAGAAGGGAGAAAATAACAAGTTGAAAATGAGGAGAAGACTGCTGATGTATCAGAGTCTTATGTAAAAGAATTTGAGGGTGATGAGGGTATTTTTGCTAACAAGTTTGATTTTTCTGATATTGCAGGTGTCACATTTGATCAAATTTTTGCTGATGAAATTTTCACAGATGCCCATGTTCATATTGACACATGTCTAGCACAAATTGCTTTTGAGAAGCAATCAGCAAAGTTGGACACTTTGGTCCATCAAGTGGAATCTGCCCATGTAGAGACTTCAGAAACCTTGGATGAGCAAGGTAGAACTCTTACATCAGTAGAGATGAGACTCACTGGATCAGAAGAAGTGGTGTTACCCACTATTGAGGCAAGGATCAGTGGTGTAGAGTCTGGGTTGCAAACAATCTCTACTGAAGTTCAGAAAGCCAAGGTCAGTATGAAATATTTCACCAAAGAGGTCAGGAAAGATCAGAAAATGCTTATGGACAACCACAATAAGAATGTGAAGGCTCTCAAATTGGTTTTCAAGCAAGTTATAGGCAAGAAAAACGTCCTTTAGAAGAAAAGGGCAGAAGAGATGAGACTTGCTATGGTCAAAGAAGCCTCAGCAAAGTTTACTCAAGAAGTGATGGCCAAGATTGCTGAATCTGCAGTGGCCAACCTCACTGATCTACTCAAGTCCAGTTGGATGCATCCCTAAAGACAACCATGGAGCAGGTTGTGGAACAAAAAATGAAACCTGTTCTTGCTTTCCTAAGCTTGAGTAGTGACAGGATGCAAAATATACATGATGAGAATGTATATTTGCTTGAGGAGATGAAGTTCCTAAACCAGGCACAGTCCCTAATGGCCTCCACAATGAGTGATCTCAAGCCCCATTGCTTTGATGAAGCCAAAAAGGGGGAAAGGGAAAGAGCAAGGGAAAAAGGTGCCTTGACAATTGGAGAGGGAAGCAAGGGAAAGGAATAGGTACCTGAGCCCAAAGGAAAAGGAAAAGCAGTCCTGAACTTGGAAGATTTAGATGAGGAAGAGCAATTGGCAATTGCTATGAAAAATTCAATGGCCTCAGCTCAGGAAGAAGGAGCTAGACTTCAGCAAAGGCCTGGAGGTGAATCAGCAGGGATGGACAAGACTGCTGAAGGTGTCCAAACCAGAGGGAAAATCAAGAAGGCGAAAAACAACAAGAGGAAAGCTGAAACCTTCAATGACTTTCCTAACAGCTTAGAGCTACCTGCTGAATTCAGAGTGGAAGAAGAGCCCACTCCAAAGAAGGCCAAAACTACTGAAATTGCTGAAGAAGCTGAAACTGCCAAGTTCACTGAAGCTGAAACTGCTGAAAGCACCAAAGTTGCTGAAACTGAAGATGAAGTTGAAAAGCTTTTTGAAGAAGGCTTTGGAGCTGAACCAAAGAAGAGAGCTCCAGTTCTTGTTGATGATCCTTCAAAACAATTTGAAGAAGGATTTGGGAAGGATGCTGAAACTCAGCAGAAACTATCAATGATGAAAGCAAAAGAAAAGATGGAGCAGCTAATGGAAGCTAACAGAGCTAGAGATAAGAGAAGAGCAGACTTTCAAAGGCCAAGATGAAGGATAGCATCATACAACAAATTGAAGCCTCAGCTGCTGATACAAATGGATACCAAATATCCACACATGGATAAATGGGTCCCAATACAGCTGAATGATGATTGGGAAGAAGCTAAGAGGGAGTTTGTTTATGACTTCTATGTCATAGGCAGATGGATGGATGAAGACCTTGAGTCCATCTTTACTAAGTTCATGTTTGATAACCATAGGGAGCTTTATCAAAAACTTCTTGCTGCTGCAGATATTGCAAGGATTGAGTTCAATCATTTACATCCCTCCTAAGGTGCAGGGCTACATTGATCAATCTCGGATCTTTCAAGAGTTCATCCAAATATTGAAGATGGAAAGGATGATTCTTGGACCAAAGGGAACTAACAAGGAGGCTATGGACCTAAAGAAGAGGGTCTGGGCACAGTATGGGATGGTGCCTCCTCCTCAAGATGATCTCTGAACTGCTAAGTGTTCCTTGTTCCTTTTGATTGCCCATAACTGCTGAAATGGATGTTGTGTGCTCATGGCTGCTGAAATTGACAACTATGCTGATAAACATGTCTCTGACTGCTGATATCTTTCTGCTCTGATCACATCTTTGTTTTTAATGTAATTGCTCTGATTTCATGCTCTGATAAGTTTATTTGAATATCAACATGCTTGTAACATCTCATTGTCTCGACTTGCCTGACTTAAACCTATATGCACTTAAACTGTGATTATACTAACATGTTCTTTCAGGAAATTTGACCTTAGTCACATCTACTGAAGTTATATGTAATAAGTATAGTCAAGTCACCTTTGCATAAATTGTATAGGTTTTGGCATCATCAAAAAGGGGGAAATTGTTGGGAATAAAATGAGAATTTTGATTAAGATACCAAAACCCCTTATTGACATGCCAATTAGACAAGTCAATATGATATGAACATGTTTCAGGAATGTTGAAACATGTAGTTAAGACTAGTTGAAAAGCTGATGTGTTAGGTAGCTCTTAGTATATTTAGATGCACATATTGAGGGGGAACACATGCTTAAAAGTATACAAGAGACAAGTCCCCTCAAGGCTCAGAATCAAGTTTGATCCCAAGTCTGCTGAAGTACTCAATTGACCAACTGTGCTGATCAAGTCAGCTCAGTAATGGATCAACCTCTATAAAAATCAATACATCATCAAGACCAAGTATACTAAAGTATATGTCAAAGACTCAGAAGAGATGACCAGCATAGATGTCTCAGCACACTTTAACCAGAATAGTTCTAAGGCAGAAGGCCAACTATGCTGATAGGATCAAGACACTGAAATGGAACCAAGAATGCTCAAAGAACCATCAAAATATGTGTCATTAAAGAGAGTGAGCCAAGTCATCTAAAAGAGCCAAGCCAACACTGCTGATAAGCCAAGTATGCTGAAAACAGATAAGCAGATTTGTCCTGATGATAAGGAAAGTTGTCCTTATCAAAGGACCAATGATCAGAAGTGATGTCCATATTTGAACAAGTGAATCTTCAAGTCAGACATTAGGAAGAGTGCCTCAAAGTCAAGACAAAGAGCAAACAGCCGTTTACTTCCCAAATTAAGGACATGTCACTTTCAAGAATCTGTCTTCTAGTTGCAAAGTTCAAGGAAGACAAATATAGGCATTTTTAGGTTGTCTCTCCAACGGACATAACCTCAATTTGCTCTATAAATACAGAAGTGTGGAAACCATTTGAAGGCATCCAACTATCCTGCAATCAAGAGGAAACTACAAGCTCATAAGCCTTCAAGCTTTCTAAAAAATATTCTCAGTTTCCAGAAACACTTCTTCTAAGCTGAACTTCATTGTACATCAAACAAAGCTTAGAGAGATATCCTATCCTATACACCGACCTCATTGTAAAGGATATCTCAACCTAGTTGGAACCAACACCAACTCTTATACCTTTCCAAGAAAGTTAGAAGATTGTTGTAGTAGAAGTGTAAATAATTGACTGTTGAGAGAAGAACAATTCAATTCTGAGTTGAGAAGAGAGTACTAGGACTCTGATATCCTAGGGATCAAGGCACCAAGGAGTGGTGTGGTTGATCAGTGCACCTTGGCACTATAAAACAAGTAATTCCAAGAGATAAATAATTATCCTGTTCAATCAGGGAAAGTGGATGTAGGAGCTTGAGTCTCTGAACCACTATAACTCTTGTGTTGATCTACTTTCAACTATTTTCATACGGCCAACACATTCATACACTGCACACAAATTGATCTTTAAAAGACATACATTCAAGGCTATGCATAACTGCCTTGGGACAAGTCCCCTGAAAACTAGTTAAGTGTTAAGCGATCCGCACATATAACTTACTTAGATAGTTATTCAACTAAGTACTCAATAGTACTTAATAGTTTGATTATCTTATGAAAGTTATACATATCAGAAGAGTTGTCCAGAACAACCTTGCTGAAAGCCTGATTTGCTTAAGTTTGTAAAAGATTTGCAAACAAGTGTATTTCCCCCCCCCCCATACACTTGTTATATACTCCTTTCAGGACCAACACATATTTAATGAAAAGTGTAAGTCAATATAATTAAAAACTGCAATACAATATTACTAAAAAGTGTAACACAATATTATAAAAATGTGCAAGTCAGTATAACTGAAAAATGTAACACAATATTAATGAAAAATGTAAGTCAATATAACAAAAAAGTGCAACACAATATTACTGAAAAGTGTAAGTCACTCAAAGTGAAAAATGCAAAACAATATTACTAAAAAGTGTAAATCACTCTAAGTGAAATGAAATATAATATTAATGAAAAGTGTAACTCATTATAACTGAAAAGTGCAATACAATATTACTAAAAAATGTAAGTCACTATAACTGAAAAATGCAAGTCGAGCCGAGTATTTGAGGTTCGAGCTCGACTCGAGCTCTTATCGAGTCGAGCCGAGCCCGGCTCGATAACATTACCGAGTTAAAAATTGAGCTCGGCCCGACTCGTTAACGCGTTTAACGAGCTTAACGAGCCTATCGAGTCGAGCCGAGCCTAATGGAATTTCTTACAAAAATTTAGTTATCGAGCCTAACAAGTCGAGCTCGAGCCGGCTCGTTAGTAAATCGAGTATCTAACGAGCTCGAACTCGGCTCATTAAGCTATACGAGTCGAGCCTTATCGAGCCTTAACGAGTCGAGCCGAGTCTCGTTAAGGCTCGTTTCGAATAACAACACTAAATGCAACATAATATTAATGAAAAGTGTAAGTCAGTATAACTGAAAAGTGCAACACAATATATTACTAAAAAGTGTAAGACACTATAACTGAAAAGTGCAACACATGCAGTATTACTAAATAATGTAAGTCACTATAACTGAAAAGTGCAACATAATATTATTAAAAAGTGCAAGTGAGTATAACTGAAAAATGCAACACAATATTAATGAAAAATGTAAGTCATTATAGCTGAAAAGTGCAACACAATATTACTAAAAAGTGTAAGTTACTATAACTGAAAAATTTAAGAAAACTATTTATTATTGAGTATGTGAACAACTTAATTAGTAAATGAACATTTTTATAAGGTTGAATTACACTTTTTGAATCTGTCCCCTATTTTATTTTTACCTTTATTTTTATTTTAATTGAACAATTTGATAAAAACGACCACATAATATTAATGACAGTTGCTATAAATTGTAGCTGAAAAATATTATCACATATTTTTGTTGATTATTTATGTTACACCTTTTAGGGCATGTTTGTTTTGGGATGGGAAATCCGGATTTGGAATTTCGAAACTCCACCCCGTTATAGTTTGGGATTTTGATTCAGGATTTCAAAATCCTACCCTATGAACCCTATAAAAGTCAACCCTATAAATACCTACAAATCCTATATAAATACCTATAAAACCTATAACCCTATTCTATAAAGTTAAATCCTACCTTACATAAATTCCAAAACAAACACAAAACATAAAAAGCATTAGAATTTTAAAATCCACTAGATTTTGAAATCCGGATTTCAAAATCCTCCAAATCCCAAAACAAACATGCCCTTATTAATTACTATTTGCACTTTTTATTTATTATTAATGTTACACTTTTTATTAGTTACTACTCGCACTTTTTATTTATTATTAATGCTATACCTTTTGATAATTACTACTTACATTTTATAATTGAGAACACCATAAAAAAAAGTTAATTAACAAAAAAAAAAAAAAAAAAAGGGAAAATTTGACCCATGAGACCAACCCTTAACAAAATTAGGGTATAAGACTAATTAAGACACATGAATAATCAAGGTTAAAATATTTTGTAGATTTTTATTATATATATATATATATATATATATATATATATATATATACTAATAGGGAGTTTAAATTGATGATGTGTCATCTTGTGGTTAATTTGGCTTATGTGTCTTTTTGTGGTTAATTTGACTTATGTGTCATAATTTAAGGTGGTTGTTAATTTTAAAAATGGTTAATTTCAAATTAAATCACCACCTTTCGAACATTTGCAATCTAATCTAAACTTTAAAATAATTGCAAATAAATCACCAAGTTTACATATTATTTGCAAATTAGACTTTTTAGAAGTCTACTTTGTCCCTAAATCATATCTTATGATATTTGGTTTGATTAAAAAATAATATTGTTTTATTAAGGTGTTGTTATGTCATTAAAAACTCTAAATTATATTAGATTTGAACACAATTGAAATTATCAAAAAGAATAAATTGCAACAATATTTAAAGTTTATGATTTATTTGCAATTATCTTAAAGTTTAGATTAAATTGCAAATGAGGAAAATGTTGTGATTTAATTAGCAATTAACCCAAATATTTATTTATTTAAGGTGTTGTGGTTGATATTGAAGGATGACTTACAATTTATTAAGAGTTATTTTATTATTACTAAAATTGTTTTTTTTTTCTCGAAATTGTATAATTTTTTTAAAAGTTATTTTTATATTTATTAAATATTAAAAATTAAACGTCTCATTTCGATTGTTTCTCACACATTTTATTTGGAATTTACTTTATAAAATTATTTAATTATTTATAATATAAATATTTATTTTATTAACTTTCCGCGTAATACGCGGGTGCTAATCTAGTTATATATAAAAGTAAGTCTATCCATGTGAATCCCTCTATAATGTGTCATATTTCAAAGAGTTAAAATATTTAAAATAAAGTGACATGTGATAATTATATTGGTTAAAGAATATGTGTGACATAAATATTATGCAAGCGTTGGTTGAAATTTAATTTAAAATATATGTGTGATATAAATTTTTCTTTAAAATTATTTTCATATTTACTAAATATTGTTTTAAGAATTTTTTTTTATCTCATTCGCCCTTTTGTCAAATTTTTTTATTTAAATATTATTTTATAAAATTATTTAAATATATAAATGTTATGAATATTTATTTTGTTAACACAACGCGTAATACGCGGGTACTCATCTAGTATATATATAAAGGTAAATTGAGAAGTTATGATATTCAAAGATAGACATTAATCGCACTCAAGCGGTCAAGCCAACATAGTTTTTTTTTTTTAATGTTAATTTTATTTATTAAAATTAAGTATATTCAATTGGCAACAACATATATTCCACTTTTGATGTTGACTTTTGTTTATTAAAGTAATTGGGCAAGAAATTTTCTCAATTTCTGCAATAACAATACTAAAATAAAATAAAATTAAATACATGTAGGTAAAAATCACTACTATACATTTAAGCTTGCACAATTGCACTTGAACAACCCTTTTTTTAAACAACTCTCCAAAATATAGATTGGAGAGCGATTTTATTAAAAAAAAAAGACAACGGTTTACAACCGCTGTCCAAGAATTACACTTAGAGAGCGGTTAAAAACCGCTATGAAAACTCACCTAGACAGCAGTTTAGAACCGTTGTCCAAGTAAACACTTGGAATGCGGTTAATAACCGCTGTCTACGGTTGTAAACGAATCGAATCAAAGCGAATACCACACTATTCGATTCGTATTCGTGAAAGTATTCGAATATTCATTTATTTTTCGAATAATAAATTCGATTTGGTATTCGATTTGAATGGTTATTCGCTATTATTCGATTCGATTCGAATGGTTATTCGCTATTATTCGATTTTTAAAACAATATTATTCGATTATTCAATTCGAAATTGATTCGTATTCCATATTATTCAATTCCAAACTATTCAATTCGAAATTTTGTGTAGCAACACCATCACCAATTCACAAGAAAACCAAGGTAAACTAGAAAATCCAAAATACTCACAGCCATAAACTTTCAATAAAAAAACTCATAACGGGAGTGCAAACTCATAGCCAATAACATAAATCTCCAAAGCAACTTTTTTTTATTTGTAAAAAATGAGTTTCCATTAAAGTAGAAGAAATGGGGTACAAGTACCAAATTAAATAATGGGAAAGCAATTAAGAATTCGAACTATCATACTAGTATACACCATGACCTCTTGTTGTGGTCATTCTAAGGGAAACAGAATAAAATAAACGCCTAAGGAGTTCCATTAACCCTTTTTTTTTTGATCGAGCAAAAAAGCTATTTATTCATGTAGAAATTAAGCAACAGTGTCATTGGTACAAGAAGTACCAGTACATAGGTCAGTAAAGAAAGTTCAGAAATGAGTTAAAAACAGAGTGCTCCCAGGTCCAGGTCCAAAATTCGTTCTATTCTTCCAGGTACTGTCTTGGTCTTATGATTCACTCCGCGAACGTGGCTAGTGTGATGTTTCGATCGAGGCAAAAGAACCAGCTCCACATCCGTCCTCTTGTCTCGTCGGTGATTTTCTGCTCGTCCCAGTTCGCCCCTTCAAACACTATTTTGTTTCTCCATCTCCATATCATCCACACTATGCATATCCACATGCCGATCGCCCTCTTTCTCCCCCTACAACCTAGGAAGATCCCTGCAAATCCTAAGAAGTGTTCCATGATTCTGTTTTGCATTGGCGAGAAGAAGTCGATCCATTTGTGCGTTTCGTGCCATATACTTCTCGTTATCTTGCACTCCAAAAACATGTGAGCTGCGGATTCAGGGCACTCCTTGCATAGGGGGCATAGTGCGTCGTCTCTCGTTAGCAGCACCTTTCTCTTCAGGAGGTTGTCCCGGGTCGGTAATCTGTTATGCAGCACCTTTCTCTTCAGGAGTTCCATTAACCCTACTAATAATAAGTAGAAGTGTGTGTCGATGTGGAAGATTGGGCCAAGGAGGGATCGCAATTTTCACAGCCAGCGGGATAGAGAGAATGAGAGGAGCGGCGGCTAAAGGGAGAAAGTGAAATTGAATTAAGGTATTAGAGTTTTGTGAATGTGTGTATATTGTATAGGCGTGATGTACTGATGGGCCTGTGGGCTCTACCTGCAGTAATATTAAATAAATTAATATAATTTTAATTTATTAAATAACTTAAGAATATATATATATATATATATATTCGAATCGAATACTTATGAATATCGAATCGAATATCATAATTTTGTATTTGTATTCGTTTATTAATCGGATCAAACAAAATATTTGTATTCGAATTTGAATCATAAAATTTCGAATACGAATACCGAATAGAGTAAAATTATTTGATTTGTTTACAACCCTATGACGATGTCCAAGAGCTCGGTTTTCAGTCAAACCCAAATGCGCGATTCCAGAAGCATTATCTCCCCCCAAATTCGTCTCTTCCAAACTCGTCTCCCCCAAATCGCATGCGCGCCGTCGCCTCCTCTCCCCCAAATCGAACCCGCGCGCCGTCGCCCTTCTCTTCCCTCTACCGCCGTCGCTCTAGCTCCTTGTCGTTGTCGCCCTAGCTCCTCCATATATAGGCATTTTTTTTTGTATTGGTGTATGTATTGATGTATATATATCATGTTGTATGTATATTAGTGTATGTATATCATGTATATTGGTGTATATATATCATGTTATATGTATTGGTGTATGTATATTAATGGTGTATGTATATTGATGTTTGATGCACTCAAGGTGTTTGATAATATGCTTGTGTGAGGATTTAAGCATAAATTAGTGTTAATTTATTAGGATTAATGTTGTTAATGTTAGAGATGAACAATTGATGCTTGGTTTATATATTGTTCATTGTTTATATATATTGTGTGGCTTGGATTAGTTGTTGTTAGTGTTAGAGATGAATATATATTGTGTGGCTTGGCTTGATTTTTTATGCTAATTTAGATATGAACAATTGATGAACTCAAGGTGTTTGATAATATGCTTGTGTGAGGATTTAAACATATATAAATTAGGATTAATACATTAGAATATATTTTGGTTATATTAATTTGATGATTTGGTGAATGGATAGTAGCGTGTTTGCTTTAGATGATTAATGATGGTACATTAGGATATATATACATTGTTTTGAGATGCAACAAATCCTTAGGTACATGCAATTAATATACAAACCTTAGGTACTACCACATTCTATATACAAGTTTTATACATTAGAATTGTAATACTTTTAAGTTTAATACTTTTAGGTTTAATACATTAGGATACATTGTCTTGAGAAACACTTCATATTGTCTTTCCTATAGGCATATATAGTTCTATAATACATTAGGATACATTGTCTTTCATATTGTGCTTGAAGTTGAACGACGAGTGGTTGAGTGCAACCACCATAACCTTTTACCTCATGTATGTGTTTATTAATTATCAGTATTTGCTTTCTATATAGTTTAATTTTCTTTTTAAATATTAATTAACGTATATATGTTGGTTAAAGATATTTGTGTGAGGTATATCTCTCTAGAGATGCCCGAGCATGTGGAATGTATTCCTTCGTCTCCCCCCAAGTGTCTTGCTCAATGGGTGATAGGGCATAGGGCATGGAGGGGATAGTCGAACATATGCTGAGTCATACTGGGAGAGAACATCTCATTTTTTGGCCAACAAATGTGGGGGTGAGTACAATAAACATTTAATTAAAATTTGTATTCATAATATGATATTTGCACATTTGCTAAATTTGTAGTTTATTTTAATTTTCTTAATATAATATAGGGACCATTGGGTGTTGGTCGCCATAAATGTGAATACATTAAGTGTATATTTTATGGACCCAACTGTGAATGAGGTGGTTGCAAATCGACCCGGTCTCATGCCATACATGGAAGCGTAAGTTCATTTTTAATATTCTAATATAATGATTTGTTTTACTTTTAAAATTATGCATATTTAATCTATTTTTATTTTCTAATTATAATAATAATAGTGTGATGACGATGTATCGGAGTCGCCTTCCAAATCAAGGCTCAAGATCTAATTTCAATAAAGTGAGCTGAACAAACATTAAGGTAAATTTAATTTAGTAAGTTATCAAATTAATAGAAAATAATCATAATTGTAATACATGCTTATAATTGCTAATCATAACAGTTTCTGAGGCAACGAGATGGTGCCCATTGTGGACATTTTGTGTGTTGCTATATTGAAGATATAATCCCCGCTTCTCAAACGACGATTAATCCTAACAATGTAAGTCAATTTATCGATTTATTTAAATTATTATTGATTGAATAAAAATTCACATACAATATATCTAACTATATTGATTGATCGTTGTTTGCAATTTGTCTATCAACGTTCGCTCAAGACTTACAATGCCAAAAGAATGGATAAATGGAAAAGAGATTGGACGGGGTACCTTTACAATCGATTTTTGTATATTTATAATTAAAGTGGTATAACTTTTGGTAGCATGTAATTAACTTATATATTTGTGATGACATTTCATATTTTTGGTGTATATTGGATGTATGTATGTGTATGTTTATTTATTTGATATTTTGGTATTTGACATATATATAATGTAGTGGTATAAGTTTTGGATTTGTATAAACAGGATTTTTAAAATGTAAAATAATTATTAAAAATATATATATATTAGACAGCGGTTTTAAACCGCTGTCCAAGTGAAACACATTAAAAAAATATATATATTAGACAGCGGTTATGAACCGCTGTCCATGGAAAACACTTGGAATGCGGTTAATAACCGTTGTCCAAGTGCACCACTTGCAATGCGGTTAATAACCGTTGTCCAAGTGCTTTTCTTAGACAGCGGTTTTTTAACAACTGTTACTTGGACAACTATTAAAACCGTTCTACGAGTGCTGTAAAATCGGTTAAGAAATTTCTGCTCCATTTGTTCCCAACTGTCAATTAAGCTAGCTTCCAAATCGATGCACTAATCGAATGCATTGCCCTTTAAAGAGCGTACAAATTGCTTCACCAAGTGATCTCCGTAAGTGCCGACATTGTTGCAAGTCTCCACGAAGTGAGCAATATGCTTCTTTGGATTACCCTTGCCGTCGAACTGCTGCAACTTTGGAGGTTGATAACCAGCTGGCATCTGCAAACCGTCAATCCTGTTCGTGTAAGGCTTGCTGTAGGTAAATAAAGACTTAGAATTTTCCTCGAACTTATCTTTGATCGCCCCAAGTATGATTTCTTTTAGTCGATCAACAGGCACCAAACCATCGGGAGAAACTTGTAACTCCTTAAGAGTTGGGTCAATTTTCATTGATTGACGTTCGCGAACGTCTCAACATCATTCCCTTCGACTTGCTTTCCTTTTACACGACTTGACTCCCCTTTGTCTGCATTGCTCATCAACTTAGCAATTTGGGCATCCTATTCTTGGACATGTTTCGTGAGTCCTTCTATGGCTCGAGTCAAGCTTGCCAATTGCTCCTCAATAGCCGTAGTTTCTATCGCCATTGCTGAGGCTGTGCTTGAATCTGATGATCTTGCCGTGGAATGAGTAGGGGAACATGCTCGGTTGTTTTCCTCATTCGCATTGTTAGGTGGTGGACCCTCTACAGTAGCTTTCTCTAAAGAAGCGGATGACTTGGAGCATCTTGACATACTCCTCGTGACTACGTTCGCGTCTTCAAAGTCGACATCAACTGATTCGGATGCAACGCCTCTCTTGATCTTAATCTTGATTGGCGCCATCGTCGTGTCTTGATTTATTTGAAGAGTAGAGATGAGAGGCAGAGATTGTCCCACCGGGCGTGCCAAATTTGTAAACACAAATTTTGTGAATTAAATATAAAAACGCGAAAATGCGAAACAATTTTATTTATTTTCGGATTAAACCGAGAATTTAGCGGGTTACAATCTCTAATTTCTCCCCTGATTCTCTCTTCTTGACTTCACTTGAACTTTTGGGGTCGGATCCGCACCCGAATCCTCTTCGATCTTGAATTAGAGACATTGTAACGCTAATCCAAGGGCTTGACGCCGTATTTTGGATTAAACGTCGATTTTAGGGACTTTTTGAGATGAACGTCGTTGAAGATCGTTCTTGAACTTGGGACTTTGTAACGTTAACCCAAGGGCTTGAGGGCATATTTTGGATTAAACATTGATTTTTTGGACTTTTCGGACATTGAGGGTTAGTTTGTGGCTATTCAATCCAATTACCTCACTTGGAGACAATGAGTTAACTGGAGTTAGTTTGTGGCTATTCGATCCAATTACCTCACTTGGAGACAAGACAATCGCTTTATTGTTGAACCTTACAGCTCGCACTGATTTAGCCATCAATTTGTCTTTTACCAAGAAGTTACGGGAGAGTTGATTTTTGATCTTCGTGAAACCCCATTAGATAATGAGACGCATTATTGGCAATCTTGTACTTTGCGCGGGTCTCGTGCTAAAGTGTGTTTACTGATTCCCCCCGTAAATCCTAAGTCGTATTCTTCACCAGATTACAAGAAGTGGTGGGCCCAAGCCCATGGTACTTACTTCGAAAATCATGTTGACGACTTGATTAACTCGAAGCATGACAATGTCTTGGAAGAAGAGGTGTTGGTTATTGATAGTCATGATCCTTGTGGAGAGCTTGATGAAGACACTTCTCGAAAGCCGGTTGATCCTCCCTTGATTCCTGAAGTAGCGCTAGTGGTTGAGACTAGCAAGAGAAAGAGCGTTTCTCAGTGCTCGGAAGTGAGTCAAGGTAAAGACGATGATCGCTATTGGAAACGGGCCAAGAAGGTTACCAAAACTTCAGTACCTTTGAAAGAATTAGTTAAAGACTCCCTGAAGAAAGAGGTTTTTGTTACTCACTCTTTTCTTACTTTCCATTTTTTTTTATAATACTACTTTACTAATTATGTTCACATGTCTACTTTTTCAGGCGTTGGTAGACATCTTTGGTAGTGATCATGATGATTATAGATCAGATGAGGAAGAAGTATCGTCTTCGGTGAAGGTTTTGAAAGCTTCTTCTCCTATCAACGTTGGAAAGCAGCGTACTCAAGCAGTTTCGGTATTTCACGCCGATAAGTTCTTTCTTGATCATGAACGGAACTTTGTTTTGTCTACATGGAAATCTCTTCAAGCAAGAGTCATGGAAACCCCTATTAACTTCTTATCTTCTATGAAGGATGAAGTGCTTATTGCATTAATGACGTTAAAGACTTATGCCCAAACTGACCTCCCGACTATAGAGGCGTCTTTGATATCCTTGTTCGAGAGAACTGATGCTCATGACATGATGAGGTCTAAATCTTCTGATGGATGTCCTAAGGAGGCTCTTAATCAATGGTTGACTGAAGTTAAGCATGCCCTTCACGAGGTCGAGGAGAAACGTGTTGAAAGTCTTTCCTAAGTCGAGGCTATCTAAACGAAACTTCAAAATGTCAAGGATAAGGTGCGCCGCTTGAAGGAGTTGAAGAAGAAGAAGAAAGTATTGACCCAGTCATTAGAGGAGAAAGAAATATTAGTTCAAGGTTTTGATACCGAGATCCTAGGTTTTCAAGACGAAATCTCCACTATCAACAATACGCCCCCGATAGAAGATGCCATAATTGAAGGTTTGAAGAATACGAAGACCGAGGTGGAGGATGCTTTAATTTAGAAGAGTTTAAGGGTTTAGGCCTCTTTGTTTAGTCGCTTTATGACCTTTATGTTTTTCCTCATTTTATTTGTTGCTTTTCATGAATATTTTGCTTTACATACTCCATTTATTTATTCCTTTTTGCTTTTGCACTTTGATTAAAATTTATTTTCTTCGTCTATATCTCACATGTTCATATTCTTCAATACTTGCTTTTTTATATTCATCGAGATAAATGAATTGGTTTTAAACCTAGAGCCATAAGTTCACAAGTCGAACCAGAGGCCGAAGTGCCATTAAAACATTGCCTGGAAAAACCCTCATTAGGGACAAAATCTAGGTCAAGGGAAAAGGTACACCCCTCTACAAAATTGAAGTACAAAATCAAAAATATTCCTTATACATATATGGCAAAATGATGTTTGGGCATTGCCCCCTTCACTTTCTTCCTTCTTTGTTTTCTTCATGCTTCATATGTTCATCACTTGTGTGTTCATCGATCCGACTTACTCGAACAACTCCATTCGAATTACGACTGTACTTAGAAACATAATAAGTTGCCTACGTACCTCTCTAAAGAGGATCAAGTCATAATGTAGTTCAAACAAAATATATATTTTATTTGGGGGGGGGGGGGGACGTTCACAGTTTATACTCATGCGGGCCAGGAGTGACTATTCTTTAACTACTGTAGACAAAGTAGGGATTTAAGTATTTAACCACTTAAAATGCCTTTAGTGGAGTAAGTTAACAGTTTAACCACATGTATTTACCTTTAGTGGTCGTCGTACACAGTTTATACTCGTGCGGACCAGGAGTAATAAGAAGTTTAGTCTCGTGCATCATGGAGCAACAAGCAGTTTAGGCTCATGCGTTCTTGGAGCAACAAGCAGTTTAGGCTCATGCGTTTATGGAACAACAAGAAGTTTAGGCTCGTGCGTTGTTGGAGCAACAAGCAGTTTAGGCTCATGCGTTTATGGAGCGTACTTGTTTTCTTTACGCGTAGTAGCGTTTCAAAAACTTCTCGTTTATAGGACCAATGTTCGCGCCATCTTCAGAAATCAACTTGTAGGTGTCGTTTGTGTAAACTTCTTTAACAACATATGGCCGTCCCACTTAGGCAAGAATTTATTTCCAACACGGTGAGTTACTACGATGGGCCTTCTCACAGCAAGCACTAAATCACCAACTTGAAAAGAACGTATCCTCACTTTCTTGTTAAACGTTTTAGAAAGGCGGGTTTGATAGCATTCGAGCCTTTGTTGTGCGTCCAATCTTTTCTCATCTAGGGCTTCCAACTCTTCAAGACGCAAGCGTGCATTCTCTTCTTCCGTCAGCCCTTCTTGTATCGCCATCCTTAGGGACGGAATTTGCTTCTCAAGGGGAACAACTGCTTCAACACCGTATACCAACGAATAGGTAGTGGCTTGCATAGGTGTTCTGTAAGTAGTTCGATATGCCCATAGAGCTTCATCATCTTTTCATGCCAATCTTGGATCGACTCGCAAGATGGTATCTCCAATTGCAACAATTCGAGATCATTTACGTCCCTCAAAAGGCTGTCAAGGGGCAAATTTTGGCCGATTTCTTAGCCGATCATCCAATACC
Source organism: Galeopsis tetrahit (assembly GCA_963675135.1). Lineage (NCBI taxonomy): Eukaryota > Viridiplantae > Streptophyta > Magnoliopsida > Lamiales > Lamiaceae > Galeopsis > Galeopsis tetrahit. Next base: position 37,066,309 of record OY776127.1, read on the forward strand.
TGCAGAATGGGAGTTATCTGACGATCTTCCAGATAAAGACGTCCTAACTGTTGAAGTAACCCCTCCATGGAAGATGTATTTTGATGGGTCCGCTCATAAAGAAGGAGCCGGTGCTGGAGTTGTGTTTGTAACATCTGATGGAGAAGTCTTGCCCTATTCTTTTACTTTGATAGAGAATTGCTCAAACAATGTTGATGAGTACCAAGCACTCATACTTGGGTTGGAAATGGCAGTTGATATTAAGCAACTACATCTCAGGGTGTATGGAGATTCAAAATTGATAATGAATCAGATGCTTGGATCATACGAGGTCAGGAATAATTAAATCTCTACTTTGTCTATAGTAGTTAAAGAATAGTCATTACTGGCCCGCATGAGTATAAACTGTGAACGGTCCACCCCTAAAATCAAATCTTATTTTACCTGAACTACATTTTGACTTGATCCTCTTTAAAGAGGTACATAGTCAACTTAATATATTTCTAAGTACAGTCATAATTCGAATGGAGTTGTTCGACAATTGTAGGTCGACCATATATATTCTCGTAGACAAATTGTTATCGACGAGAGTGTATATGGTTGACCAACAAAGGTCTAACGATTTTTTTTTAAATTTCGACATTGTAATGTCGACCATATACACTCTCGTCGACAGCATTTTGTCGACGAAATTGTACGTGGTCGACACTACAATGTCAAAATAAAAAAAAGGGTAAAAAAATGAACAAATAGGATCGGGCCGATGTACATACCTGGGGCGGAGGCGAAGTCGGTCGGAGCGGCGTGGGGTGGGCCGCGGCCGATGAAGAGAGAGGGAGGGGGACGGAGGCGGCCGCTGGCAGCGACATATATTTTTTTCTTTACAGAAAACGAGGTGGGGGCTGTGAGGGGCGCAAGGGTGGGAGCGAGGGCGGCCGCGGTGGCGGGGGCTGCAAGGGTGGGGGCGAGGGCGGGTGCCGGCAGCGGCGGCGGGAGTAGGGGCTGGAGGAGTGGTTTGGGGGGGGGGAGAGAAGAAGAAGATGAAGGAGAAATTAGGGTTTGAAGGGGGTGTGGGTAGTAATAGAAATTTTTATGAGAGAAGGGCATTTATGATAATTAAGGGGGGGTGCATCAATCGGGGGAGTGCACCCCCCTTTAATTAAGGCGCATATAGTCAAACCCAAAAAAAAAAAAAAATTGGGGTACAACTGTATTTCCTTTTCTCTGAATAGGTTCGCCACTGAACAATACATATTAACACACTAAAAAATTTAATATGGCTACATAATATTTTTTACAATATTGATTTTATATATATGCTAATGTAGACGAACACACATTGAATGTTATGATTTTATGCAATAAAACTCAACACTATCGAGTACATTGATGATTTAATTGATACAATGCCTTGAAATATTCCTCCTTGGTGTGTACCGAGATAACAATGTAGACAAAATAAAGCCTCAACCTCTTTTCGTTCTCACGTGCGGTCTGGTCATGTACACCCATTGAGTTCAGAAGTGTTAGTCGAAGTGGCCCTCACTTTTCACTTATATAAGCGATCTCCTTTCGAGTATTCCGCCATACTCAGCCTCCTCAAGGCGTTAAAAATCATTAAAAGTTAAAGACTTACATTCACCACAATCTTATGAATTTCGACACTTGGTGTTTTGCTGTCTAAAGAATAGTCGGAAATAACAAATGTTTCCAACAAACATCCACAACTTAGTTTTTCTATTGAACAAAGATCTTGGGATCTCTAGTTAACAATGTTGGGTTACTACTATTTCTATCTTTTGAATTTTTGGACTCATTCCTTCTAGCACATTTATTTGATATTAGTTTAAGCTCATTTGTAGCAGATCTACTTGAAACCAAATATTATTAAACACCTCAACATTTTGAGGTATTTGTAAACCACTTCTAATTTGCAAAAACTTCAAATCACACACATCCATGTGACTTAAGTTAGAGGTTCAATGTTACACACTCGCGTCTCTACGACTTTTAAAATTAGGCGACATTTTTTATCAGTTTTCCACTTCCACACTTGTGTTACACCATTTAGGTTTATCGATATTTGGAATATTAATAAGTTAAAATGTATTAATCGTTTTATAACTTTAAATTTACATGTCAAAATCTCAAATGCTATAAAGAAGAACATTTAATTACATTAACAACAACAAAAGAAAAATACTCATAATGTTATCACTGTTATAGCATTTTATCCATTCTCTGATTGTCTTCTTCAATACGGAGTTTCACAACTCTTTAGCAGTACGAATTGAGCAGTAGACATATATAGTGCGTCAACTAGCCCTTCTAGGGCAAGTAATAAGCATGGATCCGGGTCGCCCAAAAAATTCGCGAGTTGCACAATATATTGTTACTACAAGGCTAAGGTATTACCACTATAAAACAAAAAAATGTACTACTACATGTCAAAAAAATATTTTAAAAAATTCACCCATAAAATTATTCCGATCATAAAATAAATTGAGTCTAGAGGCTCTCTACTGGGATAAGAATTGAGACCAACCGTGCACTGGTGTAACAATTGCACTTTTGGGTCAAGGTAAGATTTAAAGCTTTAAAAAGAGTTTCCTGCCAAACGGGAGGTTCAATGAAAGAATGAGACAACTATTTTCGGTGGAGGTTGGTCGTAGCAGCGCCGGGCTGAACGAAAGAGAGAGACTAACTGCCATGGTGAGGGGATAATTTGCAAAACTACCGGAAGAAAGTACGTATTTGATATATATATTCATCCGTATCTCGTTTAACATCGCGTTCGTAGGTTGCTATTTTTATTGTGAAAAAGTAAACATCACATGTATATAGTGTGATGTTGCTTAAAAGCAAAATACTATTCCTCCCGTCTCCAACTCAATTGAACATTTGTCCAAAGGGTTCGTCCCTAGCTTAATTGAACAATATTTTCTCCTTTCCCTTTAATTATCCCCTCAAACATCGTAATATTACACCTCATGTCAATACGTTTCCTACATAAAATCATCTTTTGTCTTATTCACTTCACGGGACCATCACACCCTCATCAGAAAGCAACTCTATCTCCTTTAATACCAATAAACAAATTTCATATTAAAACCCGTGTCAAAAACAAATGTTCAATTGATATCCCGTTTCGAAGTGCAATAATTAAATAAATTAGCCCTTAATTTAGATCAGTACCGTCCCACACAAGAATCTGTCTTCTTAAGCACCTAGGGATCATTCAACAATACTAAAATGGTAGCTAAATAAAGGTACATAATCGGTAGGAAAGAAAACAAATCAATGGCAATTTAACTTGGGAAGTTTTAAAGCAATAATTTTATAACTAAAATTTGGTGAATGTCATCAGAGAAGTAAAAAAAACAAAAAATCAGATAGTGATAGACCTAAACTACTTAGGCACGATAAATTATGCACTTTGACAAGCAAATTTATCACCTACCAAGTGAAAATTTTAAATTTATGCAGGCACAGTCTGCTTCTGAGACGATTCCTCGGACGCCTGCAAGCTCTCGTAATATCTGACCAACACTTGCCATCCGCTGGGACACATGAAACCATCTGGCGGATTTTCACCGCTTCTTGCAAACGCTCGCATCTACACATGAAAATTTTATGACAAAAAAATCCATCCATCTCTAAGGTGTATGTATCTCTTGCATAATGCTATAATACAATTAAGTTGTCTTTCTTTCTTTTTTTAAGTAACAATATCATTCCATAAGCTATGGCTTCAAAGAGGTGTTGAATTGATTAAATCAGGATGAATTTTGGGATTTGGAAAAGTCTCTGAATTCTCAACTTTTGTTCCGATAGCTCTATAAACTATTTTTTCATTTTATTAATATCCACGTGTTTTGTGCAAGACATATAAACCCCATGACTTCAGGTCATGGAGTACTTAAAATGGCTTGTAAAAAATATTTTTGTATACAATTAAAATTAAATAAAGCTAACGTGTACATTATTTAAGGGACCATTAAGGTGAAAAAAACTCACCTTAGTTCCGGATATGAAGAGAAATTCTTTAGCGCGAGAAGGGTCAAAAAATGCCATCTTCTTTGCTACCGTATCATATGCAGCCACCTACATTATAGTGGCAGTTAAAAAACATAAGATGCAGCATTGTAATACGTCAATGTATATTTGTAATTCAAATCGCAATGGGGAGTTTTGTGGTTGTAAACAGGCAAACAACAAGGGTATGTTTGATTAGGGATTTCGAAATCTAAATTTGTAATACTTTAGGATTTTAGAATCCTGTTTTTAAAAACTCAAAACATCCTATAAACCTTATAAGTGCCTTTTCTTTTATTCTCATTTTTGCAACTTCCAAAAAAACACACCAATTATTACAGAATCATTCAATCATTACAATTACAATCAACAATAATACTAGTATAATAATACAACGTCACACTCCCTTAGATATCGATTTGACATAACGTTATTACCCTGCCCTATTTAAATCTAAAACTCAACACACACCATTACTATTTATCAAGTTTTGCAACCCACCTAATTTTGAAATCCAGATTAAAAAATCCTCTGAATCCAAAATGAAACATACCCCAAGGGTGGTGTCGTATTTAGCCCTACTTTAAATGCATAAGATTAGGGTATATTACCTTGAATGGCAGAATATTCAACTTTTCGAGACCAGGTGCCATACTCAACACCTTCTTCCCATGATCCGGATCATACAAGTCTCTCTTCTCTGTTGGGTGACCCATACCCGCAGGATCACGGCCCACAATGTAGAAGTTGGCACCCGCATTTATTCGTGCTTTCGCATGCCACTGCACTTCAGTTGGCCCAGCGTAGTGCATCGGTGAAGGGAAAATAGAAACAATGGTGGTTTCAGGATCAAGAACCCCATCTTCAAGTACCTTTGTGACGAATAATAACTTCAATTAAACTCAAAGGACATGATTCCACAAATTGAAAATGTTGGGGGTGCAAACTTCAAACTTAGCAATCACGAATAAAGTAGTATTAGTAGATGGATTCAAGTATTTAATCATCCCAACAAATGTTAGAAAAATGTATTGATTCGAGCCTCCAAAGGCATCGTCTTTTTTGGGTTTTGAAAACCGGTTTTAGGATCTGCTTCCAGGGGGCCACACTATTGATTATAAACATAAAGAGATCGAAGACCAAGGAAAGCAATTAGATATAGAAACCTTGCTATGTTGCTCCATGCGAACATCAAGCGGCACATCATCAGCCTTTGTGAAGCCTCCTAAAGGATGAAGCAAAAGAATCGGATTCTTATACCCCATTTCCAAAAGCCTCCTACGAGTATCATTCATGAGCAACGCATGACCATTATGTACGGGATTTCTCAACTGAAAAGCAAAGACTGCATCTGCTTCACGCCTATCAAATTCATCACGAAGTTGTTTTGGGGAAAGCCTGTAGTTATCGAGACCATCATTGTATTTGATAGGCTTTAGCACTTCCAAATCTCCACCAATCAGCCAATTTCCAGCTGGCGTAATCACCTCGTCAACGTATGGTAATCCCGGAGCTGTGGTTCCCCATGTTCTTGCGATTCTTTCTTCTTTGTTATGCTTGTAAATTTCAATGCTGCAAAAAGAATAAATAGTAAAATAATTATATAACGTGAAAGATATCTAACTTTTTTTAAAATTATGGGTCGCAATATCAACATGTCATCACATGATCTGTCTTTGTTGCAGGCTTTTGGTAAACGAGGGATGTTGTACCTCGGTGAAAAACATGTAAGCAACATTCTACTCTTTCTTGAGATCAATTACTGTGGTCACATGATTTGAGCTGATAGTAAATCCACAGTGTTCGATCTATTACATGATTTGAGCTAGATTATGCATGTGAAACACACCTTAATAAAAATTATGATCAATCATGATTCCTAGAAATGCAAATTGCGAAACTTTATCAATGACATTTTCTACACAGATAGAAAAAGAGTGATGCATCTTCACACTAGTAGTTCTCCAAGAATTAGAAAGAGCAATATATTCTTTAATTTGTCTTATTGTATCATCCAACAAAATATCTTCTTTCTTCTTATTATTGCCATTTCGTATCATAATAAAAATGTTTTCTTTCATTATATAATGATTTTGTTCAAGCCAGGAAGCGACATCAAGTATCCATAATCACTTGTAAACATGAATTTAAACATAATAGTCAAAACCCAGAAACACTATTAGAGAAACATTTATTTTGATACTAGAAAAACAATCTTGAAACAAAAACAAAAAAAAATATTCAGATAGGTCCAAATGCCAAGAAATTAGGCCCAGCAAGCTGCATTTTTTTAATCTTTTGCAAGTTAAATATTCCAGTGATCTCCACTATTTTCATCATGATACACACAAAACAAACACATAATAAAAAAAAAACAAACAAAATTCCTTCATTATATAATGACTCTGTTGAAGCCAGGAAGCAGCACCAAGTATCCGAAAACATTCACAAAAACAGTAAAAATACTCAGATAGTTCCAAATGCCAAGAAATTAGGCCTAGTAAGCTGCATTTTTTTAAATCTGATACACACATAATGAATAAAGAGCAACAGAAAAGCAAACAAACCTACTAAGAATGGCAACCAAATCACCATCAGGGCCAACCAATGTAACACTGGAAGAACCCCCAATTCTGTCCTTATCCTCATCATCAATGGCCAACACAATCGGCAGAGACATATTAACCAAACGCCCATCTTCCATTCTCAAACAATTGAAATGCAAACTCTGCAAATACTCATCTTCCCTCATAAACCCTTTCAAAGGGCTGGCCCACCCCTCACTTATCACATGCGCCCATTCAAGATCAATTTTTGTCAATTTCACTTTCGGCAATGCCTCTGCCTCCGAAATTTTAAGACCCCTTTTGGCCTCAGGGGTGACAAGATCCACCAACGACCCCCCATCTGCCTCTATCAAAGAACTCTTCACCATTAAAGGATTTTCTGAAGAAAAAGATTGTGTTTTTCGGTGAGAAAACACCAGTGGGGCTAATGGGTTTGTGTGATAAATGGGTTTGGGATGAAATCGCCTTTTCTTGATTGTTGTTGTCGAATGGACTTGTGCTGCTGCAGTGTTAACATGGTGTAGCCTAATGGTTAGTGACATTTTTATGTAATAGTAATAAAAGGAATTGTTTTTTTCGTGTAGATTTGGTGGGGGTTTCTTGATGAGATATGAAATGGGAATTGAGTAGATGAAAGAATATATGGAGATTAACACTTATATATCCTCTAGTGTTGTAGTCAAGTTCGAATTCAATGGTTGTGGAATGTTGATGTTTGCTTTTAGATTTTTATTATTCTTTTTAAAGTAAAGAATGTTTTTTATATGATCTATGGTTTGCAATCATTTCCACATGTGGGGTTGAAATTCATTCACTCTTTCTTTAAGTTGTTGGTCCCCCTTTAACAATATATTCTTAGTTTAGAGACCGAAAGAAATTATTTTTTATGTATATATAAATTAAAATAAAGAGATTTATATGAAACGGATCTTCGATTTTGTACTTGCACTATAAGAAAATTGACTTATTATAACGACAATCTTTAATGGCATAAAAAATCATGTAGTGATTGAAATTCTAACATTATTCTTAACTTTTTAGAGAAGTATAATGACAATATTTTTGTTAGTTGTCCGTTTTTGTAGTGTGGTGATCATATTTGTCTTTAAATATAGTTGAGACTAGGCTGTATAAATTCACGGATCATATAACTGTTAGAAAATGTTGGTTTTGACCACATTTTATAAAATATTAAGTGACAATTTTATAATTCATTTTTGCATAAATGAATTTAGTTGATTTGATTTCTCAAAATCAAATTTTGGGTGAATGAGAAATTAATATTAAAATTGGCCATTTAATGAGTGAATAAATATATTGGTGAATGTATTTATTATTATATAATAATAGTAATGGATTGTGACATATATATATAGATATGGAATGTCATGTCTTTTGGTGAAATGATAATAAATTACACAATTCAAAATTTCTTCTAAAAACCAGAGATTTTAACGGATTCTCTCAAAGACAAAAGGTCAAAAGTAGGGATAGCAATATTGACCCAACTCGCGGGTACCCGTCCCGCCCCGCGAGCTTTGGGTCAGGTCGGATCTGCCCCGTATTGAGAACGGGTCGGATCTGCCCCACCCCGTATGTGAACGGATCGGGTCTGCCCCGCACCGTATGTGAATGGATCGGGTTTAGGTCTTATGTTCGACCCACGATTATCCTACCTGACCCGAATTATTATATAAATTTTATATAGTATATATATATATATATTTAATTATTGGTAAAATACTTTTTATATATATAACATGAAAAATATTGTTTTCAATTATGAGAAACAACTTAAATAAATCCAACATGTTGATGTTGATATAAGTGTTTTGTTTAATGATCCAACACTAACAACCGAGTGTTGTATTTAATGTTCCCAACACTTATGACAACATCAGAATTTGCCCTTCCTTTTCTCACTAACACCAATCTTACACTTGTTGTCTAGTAATGTCCCCAGTGCAGTTAGAAGACGTGGGCAACACTAGGTCACGCAACTGTGTGGGAGTGAGAAGTTATTGGGCATAATATAACAAGTCCTACATTTAAGGAGATGTGAAGAGAAGTTATTATAACCGCTTGATCTCACGGCTGTGATGATCATAGGAGTTGAAGGCAGTTCGTCCATGAAGCCTTAAATAACGTAGCTGCCTCAACACAAGATACGCAAGGAGAAAAGCTAAATTCGATTACTAGTCTATAGAACGCTTTATACGCTTCTATTTAGAAAAATACTTGTTTCTTCTTGTAGATTCTCATACTATTGTAAACCCGAATAGTAGTATGTTAATTATGGTCTTATTTACTAGGTTATATGCATAGATCTATGAGGGAGATAGTTTCATAGGATCTAGTAAATTCTATACACTCATTCGTAGTGTTTTTGTACACCTCAAAGAGGTTGTAATCGTTTCATATATGTTTATATAGTGAACAACGTAGATTATTTTATAATCTACGCAAATTTTGAATACTTTCATTTTTCAAAGTGCAATTTAATTTCCGCTGCATAGTGTTGTCTGGATAGTGCCAACACGACAGACAACATCTCTGATTTCGCATGAACACACACTATCAGTTGGTATCAGAGCCAACTACTTGATACACTAAATAGAGATTCTACTTAGAGTGTGTGATTTTGAAATGGAGTATCCACTTTCACCCGCACTAAAACCTCTTATTCTAGATTGCACGAACTATGCCTTTTGGAAACCAAAGATGAGAATGTACATCAAGTCCATTGATAAACGAGCCTGGAGGAGTGTTCTTGCTGGTTGGACTCAACCAGGAACCACGGCGGATGAAGACAATAAAGCTCGGATCAAGAGAGAGCTCGACTGGACAAATGATGAAATCACAGCTGCCAGTTACAATTCAAAGGCATTGAATGCAATCTTCACCTCAACTGATGCCTCAATGTTCAAGATCATCTCAAACTGCATATCTTCGAAGGATGCATGGGATCGGCTGCAAGAGCATTGTGAAGGATCAGATAGTGTACGAAGAACCAAACTTCGTATGCTAGGAACCAAGTTCGAGAATTTGAGGATGAAAGAAGATGAAACAATTTCATCTTACAATGAAAGGCTGACTGAGATTTCAAATGAAGCTCATTCTATTGGAGATCCAATATCTAATACAAGGTTAGTACACAAAATCCTTAAATCTGTTCCTAAACGTTTTGAACTTAAGATATGTGCTATAGAAGAAGCTAAGGATACTGATGTGTTAAGTCAAAATGAATTGATTGGTATTTTGAAAACTTATGAAATGAATATTTCTGAAAAGACGGATAATGATAAGAAAGTACTTTTTTTCAAAGGTGATGCCTCATCATCTGCATCATCAGGTTCTAGAAAGTCTCCTTATGTTATTGAAATTGAATCTGATGAAGATGATATTGAGGAATGTTTCAATAATCCTGATTACATGACATTTATTATTAAACAGTTTAAAACTTTCTTAAGAAACAAGAACAACAATTTTAAAGAAAATATTCAACCTAAGGTTCAAATTAATAACACTCAACAATTGCATGTTAAGAAGAATACTTTTAACCCTTCTAGACAATTGGAAAGAGGTATCAGGTTTAGATCTGATCAAGATTATAGGAAGAATGTTAAATGTGATGCATGTTCTGGATATGGTCATTATGCTAATGAATGTGCCAACACCACACTAAAAAAGAAACTTAATTTCAGTGCAACTTTAAGTGATGAGTCTGATGTTGAACATGATCCTGAAAATGATATTGAAAAAGCTTTCTTTGCAAGAATTGAATATGATGATACTTTTGATGATGACCTGGATGATTATTATGATGTGAGAACAAATGAGCCATCATTTGGAAAATCACTGAGTAATAATGCTCCAGAATTTAACTGTTTTACAAGTTCTGTTACAGAAACAGGTACATCAAATAAACCAGGTTTATCCAGAAGAGATGCAGACATTCAAGACTTATCTAACACTATTTTTAAATTGGAAAGTATTTTAACAAAGAAGGATAAATAAATTTCAAAACTCAAAAAAAGACAAGAAGTGTCTATTCTTGATTTTAAGAAATATTCTAATGAAAAACCTTTAACAAATGAATTTTTTTTCAAGATATCTTCTGAAACTGAGAAACTTAATCACATAATTAAGTCTCTGAACTTTGAAAACTCTGACTTAAGGGAATCTATTACCAAGCTCGAAGGTATTCTAACAAGAAAAGATATTGAAATATCTAAACTTGAAGATAGGTTGAAGGAAGCCTCACTGAGATTTAAAAGATTTTCTGAAGGAAAGATGAAACTGGAAGACTCTCTTATGACTAACAACTCAAGAAGAACAAGTATTGGCTACCAAGGTAAAAATCCCAAAAATTCTGAACATAAGAAACCTACTGTTTTTGTAAAAGCTGAAGTGAATTACAGTCCTAGTGTTTCTGCTAAGACTCAGATCAATATAAAAGATGTGGTTTGCCATTACTGTTTTAAAAAGGGTCATAAAAGTCCTCAATGTTTGAAGAAGAAAAATCATCTGAAAACTTCTGTATTGCCTGAAATGACTCAACATTCAAGACCACATAGTAATAATTCTATGTGGATTCCAAAAGAAAATACATCTTGCAATGTTGTTCATATGTCTCTAAATCATGTATTCCTCGATTATGGTACTTTGATAGTGGTTGTTCTAAACACATGACAGGTCAACTTGATTATCTTTCTGATTATACAGCTTATAATGGTGGTAATGTCACTTATGGTGGTGGATCTAAAGGAAGAATCATTTGTAGAGGGACATTAAATGTTCCCGGTTTTCCTAAATTATCTAATGTTCTGCATGTTGATGGATTACTGGCCAATCTTATAAGCATTAGTCAATTATGTGATGATGATTTGCATGTTAAATTTGACAAAAAATCATGCTATGTATTAAACAAAGATTCTGAATGTATCATGATGGGAAACATATCTGCTGATAATTGTTATCTCATTGAATCTAAACTTACATGCAATAAGGTTAAAATTGATGATAGTACCTTATGGCATCACAAACTTGGACATGCTAATTACAGACAACTTGATAAAATAATAAGATTGAAAACTGTTACAGGTTTACCAGATCTGAAATTTTCAGATAAAAAGGTATGTGGACGTACCTTGTCAAAAAGGCAAACAGGTTAAAGTGTCTCACAAAATGTTGGGACACTGCTCAACTAAACACTGCTTCGAATTGCTTAACATGGATCTTATGGGTCCTATGGAAACAGAAAGTATTGGAGGTAAAAGATATTCTTTAGTTGTGGTTGATGACTACTCTATATTCACATGGATTGAATTCTTAAAAGATAAATTTGAAACTTCTTCCATTTTCAAAATTCTGTACAAAAGATTCAATACTGTTTTTAACTCTAAAGTGTGCAGAATCATGTCTGATCATGGAAGAGAATTTGAAAACAGATCTTTTACTAAGTTTTGTGAATCAAAAGGGATAATTCAAGAATTTTCATCACCTAAAACTACTCAACAAAATGGCATAGCTGAAAGGAAAAATAGAATTCTTCAAGAGATGGCAAGAGTCATGTTGTGTTCTGAGAATCTATCTAAAAGGTTTTGGGCTGAAGCTCTAAACACTGCTTGCCACATTACCAATAGAGTCTACATTAAAACAAATTCTATTAGAACTCCATATGAAATTCTGAACAGTAGGAAGCCTAACCTTAAATATTTTCATGTTTTTGGTTGTGTTTGTTACATCTTAAGTGACAGGGATCAGTTACACAAGTTTGATTCAAAGAGTGACAAAAGGTTGTTCCTTGGTTACTCTAGGAATAACAAAGCTTACATAATCTACAACTTCATGACTGATATTGTACAAAAATCAGTAAATGTTGTATTTGATGATGAAACAAGCATTACAGGAAAATGTATTGAAGATGAAGACATTTCAGATTTGATTGATGTTCCAATCAATACTGAAAAAGTTGAACAGGTTTAGAATGTTGAGAAGAATGATGACACATCAGAAGAATCATCTGATAATACAGATCCTGAAAATCCGTATAATCTCCAGAAGACACCTTCCATAAGGATTCAGAAGTATCACCCACATGATCAAATCATTGGTGAACAATCCACAGGTGTTCAAACCATAAGAAGGATGGTTATTGATGAGTCGGATTTATTGCATACTTTTGTGCCTTAATTAAATATTCTTTGAGAATTAAATCGGTGTTTTAGTGCATTCTCCGACTCATTATTTCGTGACTTCAATTACTTTGATATTTTTATTTTCTGATTCAATTCAGGAAAAATTGGTACATTTTAAAAGTACATTGATGAGCTTATTTGAGGAGAAATTGGCCTAACAATAAAGGAGTTAAGATTGGGCCAGATATGAATTAAAAGCCCAATCAATTAGCAACCGTGATTCTGGAGAAGTTAATAAAAAAAGAAAGGAAGTTTTGGGCCATTGTTTGGTTGTTTGAATTGGCCCAGAAAAAGGGTCAAGTGAATGAAAATAAAAGATCACAGCCGCCGCAATTAAAGGAGAGTCAACGCTGATTTTGTTTGTGGAGAATTGGTCAAACACGCACACACAACAACATAGAGAGGAGAGAGTTGTTTTGTTTTAAAGAAGGGAGAGCAATTGACGTGGGTGCGAGGAGAGAGAAAGAGACCTTGGATGATTGTAATTTGGTCTTGATCATTCAACTTTCGTTTTTCGATGAATTATCTCTTTAATTTTATTATCTCGTATATTATGCGTAGCTAATTTCCTTATTCTAGCTCGAGGATGTGAAACCTTATGACAATTATGCATTTTTAATTATATAACTACTGATTGATTTTGATTTATATCTCGATTTAGTTATTACTTGAGTAGATGCTATGCATGTTTGAATTAGGAGTTTAATAGGCTTGATCACCCAATTTTATTCCTATATCAATTTTAGCTATCCTATAAATTATAACCCGTAATTGTTATAATATTGTGGGAATTGTAGCAACTAAGGCAGAACACCTTAAAGAGTAGTAACATCTAGGTTGCATAAAACGAGCGTCTCGTCTCGTATTTATGGTCTAGTTTATCCTAATGTTTTAATTCTTGAATGCGTTCCTCGAGTTGAATCTTAAATACATGTTTAAGGGTTATTCGTAGGGATAAATTAATTGGGGGTCGTACCTGTTGATTAATTAAACGTAGGGCTGTCAAATGGGCCGGGCCAGCCCGCCACGGGCCCACCGGGCCACTCATTTTTATCGGGCCGGTCTAGCCCGGCCCAATTGTTACCAGGCCTGAAATTTTGAGGCCCAGCCCGGCCCTGGTCGGGCTGTCGGGGCACCGGGCCAAAATAGCCCGTAATATTTTTTTATTTAATTATTTGATTAGGCCATTAATTAATTAATTTGTTAGGGTAATAAAATAATTGGGCTCAAATTTATTGTTTTGTTAATACTGATTGGGCCACTTTACAAGCCCACTTTTTTTGTTTAGTTAATATATATATTTCAATTAGGGTTTTTAATAAAAAAACATATCAATATATCATAAAGCAGCCGCAGCAACTTTGATTTTTCTTTTCTTTTCTTTTCTCTTTTCTAATCGAAAAAAGTGGTGATTGAAGATTTAAGTGTTAATTCAGGTGAGAATGTATGTTTGTGCCCTTCTCTTTGATTTAATTATTCATCACAATTCAATGATTCATCATTCAAACAAAACATAAAAAACAACATCAACAAGAATTTGTAGATTAACTCATAAATACCAAAAGTTTTGAACTTACGAGTGTGGAAGTTGCCGAAGTAAGTGATCTCATATTTGGGTGCGGCTCGCGAGCGCTGTGCGGCTGTGCCATCGCCTTGTGAAATGTATTTGGGAAAAGGGAGGCACAGCGGCTGGGTAGGAGTTATGTTTTTTTTTTTTTGTATAGCAATAGTTAGAATTTAGAAAATAGAAAAAAAAAATGTCAGAACCGGGCCAGCCCGAAAATTCGGGCTTAGCCCGGCCCGGGCCCGGTCGGCCCAGTTGTTCAAGTGGGTCGGGCTAAAACGGCCCGGTTGTTTTCGGGCCAATAAAATCATAGCCCAGCCCATAGGCCGGGTGGGCCGGGCCCATTTTGACAGCCCTAATTAAACGTAAGAAACAATTCGAGTTAGTTTGGTCGTACCACTAGCTTAGGGATAAGATTTGAGATTAGATTGAGATTACCAGGGTCGTTGATTAGATTAGTATAATTAATTGAGGGGAAGCTATCTGAGGGCTAGATCGTTCACATTATTTGAGTCTCGTTGATTTTACATTTGCAATTTATTATTTCTTGCTTCTCAGTAGTTCGTTAGTCAACCAATCAAACTCCCCCCTTTTTAATTGCTTTCATAATACGAATTGGTTAATTAAATTACACCGTTCTTTGTAGGATCGACACTTACTTCCCTACTACAAATTGGGTATTTAAGGTAATTATTTTTGGGTGCCGGCGACAGCACACCAAATTTTGGCGCCGCTGCCGGGGAACGGTTGTTAATTCGATTGAATTTTTTGTGTTTTTAATTTCTGTCAAAAATTTCCAAAAAATCCAAAAAAAAATAAATAAATAAAAAAATAAATTATTCCACTGACCTTTTGATGTTCTTCTTTGAATTATTCTGCTTTGCTGATTAGAGCTAACACTGATCCCTTCAGTGTCAGTTCTATTTTTCTCTGGTTTTGTTTTCAGTGAATGATCACTCGTTCATACCGGAGTGCACGACTTGAATACAGTCCAGAAGTAGAGAGAACATCCAGGAGACTTAGGAAGGAGACTCGTGTACGTCGCCAAATTAATTTTGCACCGACAAGAGAGACGAGTAGTGAAGAAGAAACTGATACCCCTGAAGAGCCAATTTTAGAGCAAAATTTTGAAAATATGGCTGAAGAAGTTCAAGAGAGAACAATGAATGAGTTGACAAACCCAACCATAACTCGTCAACCCCTTTGCATTACAATTCCTACTCTTGCTGCTAATGTTAATTTTGAATTGAAATCGGGACTAATTCATTTGTTGCCTTCTTTTCATAGTCTTGCAGGAGAAAATCCACACACATTTCTCAAGGAATTTCATGTAGTATGCTCGAGCATGAAACCAACTGGAGTCATAGTGGATCATGTCAAGCTAAGTGCATTCCCGTTTGCACTCAAAAGCACTGCAAAAGACTGGTTGTATTTCTTGCCACCTAATTCAGTGAATGCATGGAATGACATGGAGAGGGCATTTCTCCAACACTACTTTCCAGCCACCCGAGTGGCAAACTTATGAAAGGAGATTACAGGTGCCAGACAAGGGTCAGGGGAGACGTTGTATGAGTATTGGGAGCGTTTCAAGCGCCTTATAGCTTCATGCCCACAACATCAGATTGGTGATCAACTGCTTATACAGTATTTTTATGAGGGACTTACCCTCACAGACCGTAACATGATTGATGCAGCTAGTGGAGGAGCTTTGATGAATAAAACACCAACAGCTGCACGTGAGTTTGAAAGTGTGCTGGGGTGTATAAAAGTGTTTAAGTATAAGTAGATAAATGTTGCACAGAATGTTGAGACAAATAGTGCAACACTGACTCTAACAGAATATCAGAAATTAAGATACACAGCGGAAGACTTGAAACACTAAAAACAAACGAGACACAATGGAAATACTTTTAACATAGATTTTATAAATAAAAATCTATGTTGGGATATGAATCCTATAAACAATATTCTAGTTGATGAAAGTATGTTTTGATGGCCAAAAGCAACTTAAAGTTAGTGATATATGTGGTTCTAAGTCATCTTAACTAAGTCATCTGAATATAAGCTTACTAATCTGATGAGAAACTTAAGATTGAGTTTACTGATCTTAATGCTAACTGAAGTAAGTTTACTGATCTTATTAAGTAATATTAAGAACAAAATTACTAATCTTAACTGAGTTATGTGAAATAAGATTACTGATCTTAGTATGGGAACTGAGAATATTTTTAGTGATCTTATATGAGATATTTGAAATCTGAGTTACTGATCTGATGTACTTACTGATCTGATATGCTTACTGATCTGATATGTAAGTTACTGATCTTAAATGTTTACTAATCTTAGATATTTACTAATCTTATGTGGAAATTATTGAACTTACATGAGTTACTGTTCTTATGAGTTACTGATCTTATTAGTTACTGATCTGATATATGAACTGTTAAGTACTAAGCTGATGTTTTGTATTGTATAGACAGCTTATAGTGTAGGACTTAGATATACTCATCTGTATATAGTTCAGTTGGTGTATAGATAGGTTTTATATTTGTAAAGTTGTATTTTGTTGTATTCCGCATTGTAAAGTTCAGAACAGTAAAATCAGAACACTAGATTAGGAATAGATTAGAAGAAGATCAGAAGACTAAGAAGACTCAGAGGACTACTTCAGACTAAGAAGACTTCAAAGAAGAGTTGAAGAAGAGCTTAGAAGAAATCTGGAGAAGTTTTGAACAGTTTTTGGTTACTGTGCTGATTGAATCAGAAGAGTAAAAATCAGCAGAGTAAAATCCGAAGAGTAAAAATCAGAACAGTAAGTTACTGTGCTGATTTGTTGAAAGTGAAGAATAAGTTTGGAAAGCTTATTTAAGGTGTAACTGGAGATTTATTGAAGATATGCTGACTTGGAAGGAAGTTACAAAGTCGGTTACAAGAAGAAGTTACAAAAACAGTTTTAGAGTTAGTTGAAAGTTAGTTCACAAACTGCTAACTGTCATACTAAGTTCTATAAATACTGTATGATCTCCTACTGCTGAAGACGACTGAAGCAATTACTGATCTTAGAGAATTCAAGAGCAAGTCTACAAGCAATTACTCACAGAGTTGAAGGAGATTAAAGAAGAAGAAGAGCCACTGAATTGAAGAGAAGAATCAAAGGCTATTCAAAGAGAAGTTTTACTTTTCAAGTTTAAGTTTGTATTTTGTAAAACAAGTGTGCTAGTTACTTGTAGAATTACTAGTAGATCGAAGATATACCTGGAGGTATAATCGAAAAGATCAAAGTCTTAATCTTGGGACTTTAAGCCACAAGAAGCTCAAGAAGAGTAATAAAACTTCACAACTGGAGTTGTGAGAGTGGATGTAGACATTTGTCGAACCACTATAAAATTCTGTGTTCTTTACTTTACTGTTTGATATTTGTTTGAATTGTTTAATCAAGAACATTAAGAATTAGCAAAGATAAAGATCTAGATAAAAGTTGAGTATAAACTAGTAAGGCCCATATTATTCTGAAAGTACTGATCTGAGCTGAGTAAGCACAGTACAGTACATAAGAAGACTAAATTCCGCATTGCATATTCTGATATTTTGAAAGATTTTTGAAAGTCTATTCACCCCTCCCCTCTAGACTTTCTTAGCTTACTCAATCTTAACTCAACTTTGGGACCAACAAGTGGTATCAGAGCAGTAGTTCATTGGACTGCTGTTTCTTGATAACCTTACAGATCTTGAGGGATATTTTACTGATCTTACTGTTATTTCTTGATACTTGTTACTATCTGAATACTTGAAATCTATCTGCTATACTACTGATCCTATTTGTCTAATCAAACATGGATGAGACTAATGTGAACAAGCTACCTAAGTTCAAGATTGCAGATTATGACTACTGGAAGCTTAGGATGGAGGCCATCTTTAGCTCAACCCATGATCTGATGGTGTCTGTGGTGACTGAAGGACCAATTGTCATCATGGTGGAAAACACTGCTGTTCTGGATCCATCTAAACCAGTTGGTGCACTGGTCCCTAAACCAAGGTCAGAACTGACTTCAGAAGAAATGAAACAAAACAATTTGGATAGTCTTGCCAAGAACTACATTCTACATACCTTACCAAATGAGTATCTTGGTAAAGTATTAAAATGTAAGACTGCAAAACAGATGTGTGACAAACTGGCTATTCTTTGTGAAGGTACTACACTGATCAAAGAAAGCAAGTTATCCACTACTGTCCAAAAGTTTGAATCATTTAAAATGAAGCCAGGAGAATCAATTGATGAGTTAGATACTCGATTTACCAAAATTATGAATGATCTTGATGTATTGGGAAAAACTTATACTGAAAGAGAGATTAACCTGAGAATCTTGAAAGCATTGGATGAAAGGTGGAAAATGGTCAAGATGATCATTAAAACCACACAAGACATTGATTCTTGGCCAGCAGAAACTATGTTTCAAACACTCAAGGCACATGAGTTTGAGTTAGATGAAGAAGATCCTATTTTTGTGATCCATAAGGATAAGGATGTCTCAAAGGACATAGCTTTTAAAGCCTCTATCTCTAAGGGGCCTGGATCATCTAAGTCTAAGGCCTCAAGCATAAAAGATGAACTGGATAGTTCTGATCTAAGTCTGAAAGATCAGATGAGTCTTATGATCAAAAGATTTGATAAACTGAACAAGAGGTATGGCAGGTACAAAAGATTCTACAAGGAATCTAAGGGTTCTATTAACAGGGACTCTTCTGTGAACAGAAGGGATCAAAACTCTTCTGAAAGAAGGGATGAGATCTCTAATGAAAACAGGAGAGATAGGAACTCATCTGAAAAGAGAGACAGAAAGTATTCTGATAAGAAAGACAGGAACTCAATTGACAAGCATGACAGGAACAGAAAGCATTCTCCTCCTAAAAGAACTTCTAACAATCCTGTTTGCTATAATTGTGATAAGCCAGGTCATTATGCTTATGAATGTCCTGATCTGAGTTCTGAAGATCGAGAAGAAAGGAAAGCCAGAAGAGATCGAAAATATGCAAAGGGTAAGAAGGCAATGGTGGCCTACAATGACTCTGATTCGGAATCAGAAGAGTTACCATCGACTTCATCTGACTACCCCTCTAGCAATGAAGATGAAGCCTTCATAGCAGATGATGGACTGGCAATGATGGCCAAAATAAATGATGAGGTATCATCTGTTAACTCATTTCAATCTTGTGACAATTCTGACACTGATGAAAGTGATGCTGCTGTTAGCAGTGTAGGAAGTAGTCTTCATCATTCCCAAGGAGTGACTGAAGAAGACCTTCTACAAGCTAACAAAGCATTCATTGAAATTAGTGATGAGAATATATCTTTAAAGCAAGAAATCATTAGGCTAAAAGAAGCTCAGTCAAAAGTGGATCCTAATATAGCTGTCATAAATGCAAGACTATCAGAAGAGTTGTCTCAACTCCAAGAAAAGTATGCATCCATTGATAAACTATATCAGGGTATGCTTAAAACTCAAGCCAAAGAGACTAATGAATTCAATGACTTAAAGATTGAATGTGAAAAACTTGAAGAGCGCAATAGATTCTTAGAATCTGAAGTAGTGAGCCTAGATCGAAAGCTATCTGGGATGATTAACTCTACTAAGATTAATCAAACAATCTCAGACAGATATAGAGCTCCAAATGATAAAAGAGGAATAGGTACTGATCTGCCTAGTCCATCTACTTCAGAAATTAAGAACACTAATGGAGCTAGTACAAGTTCTTTACAACTAGATAAAGGAAAAGAACCTATGACTTATGATGATGAACCAAAACTCAAAGTACAGTCTAAATACATCCCTCCTACTACCAAGAATGGTAAAATGAAGAATGTATTAAGGCCAGTACAGTCAAGACCATACCAGAAGAGTTATACTCCTCTGACCAGATCAGATCAGTCCTGGAATCAGAAGAGACAAACTCAGAACAGTAGGTCAAGACAAACACAGGCAAGTTGGGAACAGCCTAGACCTCCTTTCATAAGGCAGTCTCAGCTGTATTCAACTAAACCTAGGAGATTTGTGCCTCATTATCATAACAAACCTGTTCTTTATCCTCCTCCTTTATCTTATGATATCTATGGAGAGAAGAGACCAAAGCAAATTTATAAGCCTTATGGTCCACATGCTTTTAGACCATATTCAAACTATTACAGACATACTGATCTTACTGAAAAAGGGATAGAACCAAGGAAAGGCTATCTCAGAAAAATAGATCCTAAGTCTGCTGATAATTCTGAACTGGTTAATAAAGTACTGTTCTGTGATAAATTTGGAAGGAAACTGAAGAGGTCCCACTTATTCAAATCCTCAATGTTCATTTGGGTACCTCTTGCTACTAACCCCCAAGGACCCCAATAAACTAGGGTACCTAAATTATTAAGATCACTACTTTGCAGGATCGACTGGACTTATACAAGAAAGGTGGTTCAGTTGGTGAGACCTGGTACATAGACAGTGGGTGCTCACACCACATGACTGGTACCAAGGCCTTACTTACTGACTATCAAGAGAAGGAAGGACCAAAAGTCATCTTTGGTGATAGCTCAATAGCAATCACAAAAGGATTTGGATTCATCAAGAATGGAGATGTTGAAATCCAAGATGTATCCTATGTTGAAGGTTTGAAGTATAATTTGTTATCTGTATCTCAATTCTGTGACAGGGGATACAAGGTTCAGTTCAAGACCAGAAGATGTGAAATAATTGATAAAAGGACTCACAATGTTCTACTTGTTGGCTCAAGACAAGGAAGTATATACATTGTGAACTGGAATAGTTGTCCTAAGAATGCCTGTCTTATTACTAAGAGTCCTAAAGAAAACAGTTGGCTCTGGCATAAACGCCTCTGCCATCTAAACTTTAAGATAATTAACAAGATTGCTAGAGAACATCTTGTTGAGGGCATTCCTAATGAAATCTATTCCAAGTCACAAGTATGTGATTCCTGTCAAAAAGGTAAACAGGTAAAGGTTTCATTTAAGTCCATTCCAACTCTTTCAACAAGCAGAGTTTTAGAACTCTTGCATATGGATCTTCATGGTCCTATCAATCCTCCTACATTGAATGGAAGAAGGTATACTCTGGTTGTTGTAGATGATTATTCTAAGTTTACTTGGGTAGTCTTTCTACACAAAAAGAGTGATACACAAACACTACTTCCAGAGCTATTGAAGAAATTGCAGGTTGAAAAAGGTCATCCCATTGTCAAGATTAGGAGTGACAAGGGGACTGAATTTATTAATTGTTACATTTCTGACTACTGTTCTAAGTCTGGCATACAGCATTTGACAAGTGCAGCCAGAACCCCTCAACAAAATGGTGTTGCAGAAAGGAGAAACAGAACACTAAAAGAAGCTTGCAGAGCCATGATTGCAGAATTCAACACACCTCAGAAATTTTGGGCAGAAGCTATTAACACAGCTTGCCACTCTCAAAATCGAAGTGCTCTTAATAAGGTACATGGTAAAACACCTTATGAGGTATGGAAAGGTAGAAAACCAAGAGTTTCTTATTTTCATATTTTTGGTTGTAAGTGTTTCATACATAACAATGGCAAAAGTAAATTAAATGCTTTTGATGCAAAAGCTGATGAAGGGATATTCTTAGGATACTCTTCTGTAAGCAAAGCATTTAGAGTGTTTAATTACTCTACCCTATGTGTAGAAGAAACACCCCATGTTGTCTTTGATGAGAATGTACAGGACTCTGCTGATCATCAGCTCAGTAAGAAAGTTGACAAACTACAGCTTCAGATCAACAATGAAGATGATGATACAGGAATATATGAATCTGTACAAGCATATAATCCTTTCCTGAAAGTTCTAGATCAAGATTCTGATAAAGAAAAGGTAAAAGACAAAGGTGAGTCATCTAATACTTCTGAAATAAAAGAATTGAATGACTGCTCTCCTATGAACAAAACTGCTGATATAAATAATACTGATCTGCATGATAATTTGCAAGATATACTTGATGATACTGTTAAGAATAGAAGGACATGGAAGTCTGCCCATTCTACTGATCTGATTCTAGGTGATTCTAGTATAGGTGTCAAAACTAGAAAACAATTGTTTGATTCCAAAGAAGAACCTAGTAAGTCTCTATTTTGCTGGTGTTGTTTTCTATCATCTATTGAGCCTAAAACAGTGATTGAAGCTTTAAGTGATAGTAACTGGATTATAGCCATGCAGGAAGAACTTAATCAGTTCACTAGAAATGAAGTATGGGAACTTGTTGATAGACCTAGTAATCATAATGTTGTAGGCACTAAGTGGATTTTCAAGAACAAAAGGGATGAAAATGATCTTGTAGTTAGAAACAAAGCTAGATTAGTTGCTCAGGGCTACTCTCAAGCTGAGGGTATTGATTATGATGAAACTTTTGCTCCTGTAGCTAGACTAGAAGCTATAAGATTGTTCCTTGCTTATGCTGCACATATGAAATTTACTGTGTATCAAATGGATGTGAAAAGTGCATTTTTGAATGGTATACTTGCTGAAGAAGTTTATGTGGAACAACCACCTGGTTTTGAAGTGAATAGTCACCAAGTATACAGGTTAAAGAAAGCACTCTATGGATTGAAACAAGCCCCAAGAGCATGGTATGACACTCTTTCTCTATTCTTACTTGAAAATGGTTTTACAAAAGGCAAGGTTGATAGAACTTTGTTTAGAAGACAAGAAGGCAATGATATATTACTTGTTCAAATTTATGTGGATGATATTATCTTTGGATCACCCAACAAAAACTTGAGTGAAAGCTTTTCTACACTCATGCAAAGTAAATTTGAAATGTCTATGATGGGAGAAATGACATATTTTCTTGGTCTTCAAGTAAAACAAACTTCAGAAGGTATCTTTATAAATCAAGCAAAGTATACTAAGAATCTGCTAGATAAATTTGGTATTAAAACCTGTAAGACAGTTGGTGTGCCCATGCAACCTACATACAGAATGGATCCTGATGAAGGAGGTAAGTCTTCTGATCAACCTCACTATCGTGCTTTAATTGGCTCTCTACTCTATCTAACTGCCAGCAGACCTGATATTGCTTTTTCTGTTGGAGTATGTGCAAGATTTCAAGCAAACCCCAAGGAAAGTCATCTGGAAGCTGCTAAAAGGATATTGAAATATCTAAAGGGGACCATTAATCGAGGATTATGGTATCCTGCAGATGATGATATATCTCTAAGTGGTTACTCAGACTCGGACTTTGGAGGTTGCAAAATAGATAGAAAATCTACTTCAGGTTCATGTCAATTCTTAGGAACTAAGCTCATTTCATGGTTTTCAAAGAAACAAACAAGTGTGGCAACTTCTACTACTGAAGCAGAATATATGGCTGCAGGTAGTTGTTGTAGTCAGCTTCTTTGGCTAATACAACAACTCAGAGACTACAATGTTGTAGAATCTAATGTACCTATATATTGTGACAGTAATAGTGCCATTGCCATCACTCAAAATCCTGTTTTACATACTAGATGCAAACATGTTGACATTAGGCATCATTTTATTAGGGATCATGTTGAAAAGAAGAATATTAGAATGGAAAAGATTCATACTGATATTCAAAGAGCTGACATTTTTACAAAACCTTTGGCTGAAGTAAGATTCAGAGAATTGTGCATTAGCTTAGGATTGATAGATATGGATTCTGTGTGTATATAGAACTGTGCTAACATTTCAGGTACTGATCTTATACCAAGAGGAAGATAAAGCAGAAAGTAAGAGCAGCACATCAAATTTCAACAGTCAGAAGAGACAATCCAATGTCAGATCACTAAAACAGGTAACAAGGTTACTAAAGTGACCTTCATCCCAATGAGGAAGCTGGTAAAGCTGAGGGACACTGAGAATATACATTAAGGGGGAATCTGTGATTTCTTAAAGATCCTTTTGTTGACTCAGATCACTAAGTCACTTTAGCATAAATCTTGATGTGATCATTAAATTAAACATTATGTTACTAATCTGTACTGTTTTACACTTATACCTTATGAACTAACACTTCTACCAAGGTGAAACAGGCACAGAAGAGGAATTCTCCATTGAAGGGGGAACTGATCTGATTACAGATTTGAAAAGTCTACTAATCTGATCTGATTATAGGCTATATCAGTCTACAGATATATTCTGATTAATACATTGACTTGTCTACAGAACTGTGCTGATTACAAAGTTTCTTTGTCTACAGTACTGATCTGATTACAATTCAGTTATTCTACAGAACTAATCTGATTACTGACTAATTTGTCTACAGAAAGACTTGTTTGTGGAAATCTGTCTACAAGAAATCTACTGATCTGACACAGTACTGATCTGAGGATTACTGTGCTGACCCATCTACTGATCTGAAATCTACTGTGCTGATTCATCTACTGATCTGATTTCTAAAAAGGTTACTCAGCTAATCACAGTACTCAGCTGATTCAGATAAGTGAAACCTTCTTTAAATTTAAGTAAGAAAATGAAGTGAAATTGTTTTGGAAACTACTGTGCTGATTTGCATCAGAACAGTCTTTTGGTTTAGATTACTCTAAGTCAAAAAAATTGTTCAAATTTTTAGATTACTAATAGAGAAGATTAATACACTCTTCTATTTCTAACCTAAAAATTGTGGTGTATTTATCAAACACAAGTTGGCTCCAAAAATTAAGAATGTTACTAGAATGTGAACAGTTATTGTTTAACTCGAATTTCGAGATTTAATCCAAACCATTCTTTATAATAATCGAATTCAATCCTAGCCCTAGATTGGTTTTGAATTATAACAAAAACAATCACACTTCATCTTCTTCGTTCTTACGAGTTCATTTCTGGATATTTCTTAACTTCATAACTTCTGAAAATCTGATTTCTACAAAATTCTCAAATGGCAACTGTCAATATTATCAATGAAGCTAACCAAGTAGCAGGAACTTTTGATTCGAATTTATGGATGCGAAAGAAGGGCATTTTCGTGGAGAACGCTGTCTATTTCAATGGCAGACATAGTGCTGAAAATCAGGCCATTTTAACTATGTGTGAAGAATGCGGACTACGAAAGTTTCTGGAGTCATTTCCCGTGAATGTCTACGAACCAGAAGCGGTGGAATTTTATTTACAACTCCAAGGAGATAAAAATGGTGTTCACTCGATGCTTGCTGGACACAAAGTCACCATTACAAGGGACATTCTCGAAGTGATGTTGGACTTACCACAAGGTCCAGTAGATATTATGACCTACAAAGCTGGAGAAGAAAAGGAGTGCGTGGGAAGATGGTCAGGAGTTGAAACAGAGACCTTGACGAATCTGAAGAAGGATGTACTTCCTACTGGGTTGCAGTTCTTGATGGATATTGCAGGAAAATGCTTGTTAGGGCAACATCATAGCCAGGATGCCTTATCGAGTTTTAAAATTAGAATTATGGCTGCAATCATCGACAGAGTGGAAGGTGATTGGCAAGGATTCTTCCTGGAAAGGCTAATGACTGAAAAGGAAAAAGTGTTGTTTGATGAGGACACTTTGGAATTCTCACTGAAATCAAAGTTAGGGTTTGGAAACAAGCTGAGTTTCTTGCTGCCTCAGCTGGTGAAAAAGCCATACTGGAGTAATCCCAAGAAATTCCATCATGGGAAATTCTTGATGAAGAAGGAGTCTGTTCAATTTGAACAAGAGAACCCCTTGGAACACTCTCAAGAAATTGAAGCAGAGGAGTCTGGAGCTTCAATGTACCAATCGGAGGACGATCAAACTGAGGTTAGATCAAAATCAAGGCATGATCCGAGCAGTACTACGTTAAGAAGAGGAAGGTCTGCTACAGCTGCCTCGGAACCAACAGTTCATTTTGTGGAAACTGTGGTGCAGTCAAGCTCAGATGAGCAAGAGGTTAGTGTTCCTAGTCCTGTTGCTATTCATAAGAGGACTAAGTCAAGAAGTGTTAGGAGGAAGTTGGTTGTTGTCTCTCCTACCCCTTCTGATTCTGAACCAAGCCAACCTGAACCCCAAAACCCTCAACCTTCATGTTCTGGAGGATCAGATCACTACTTTTCTGAGACTCAGAACACTCCCCATTCATCACCTCAGCTCACTACCTTTGAGCCTACTTCAATTCCTACCCCTCAACATCAAACTTCACATCAACCTTCACCTCATCAATCCCCAATACAGGTTCATGCTCACTCTACTGAACATGAATTTGAACCTTCTACTGAACCAATTGATATTTCATCTTCTCCTGAACCTGAATTTATTGCTCCTAAACCTGCTGATTTGATGGAGTACACTATCTGTGACAAAGAAGATAGAATCAGGATTGATTTAAGGATAGCACTGTTGAAACAATTTCCTGGTTTGGATGAGAGCTCTGTTGAGTTTGAGAAGCTCCTTAGGATAGGCACTTGGGTGTATCTTAAGAGGAGTTCTTTGAAGGAAAATTTAGCCATCATGGAAGGTATGGGAGGTGCTTCAATCTTTGATGATTGGGAAGCAGAACAAATGCAAGCAGCTGGTGTTAACTCTTTTCTTGAGTTAGTCACTCCAGAATCTGTTGTACTTCTTGTTGAGAGACTAACAGGGATCAAGTACACTGTTGAAAAGATTACAACTCCTAACTCTGATGAGGATTTGTTCAGTGAAGAGAAAGGTGTTGATGAAACTGAAGCTGCTGAGACAGATTTTATGGAAATTGATGAAGACATTGTCAATGCAACAGAGGTGTTTGAGAACACTGTTGTACTTGAAGAAACTGTTGTGATTGAGGAGACTGATGCTGTTGAAAATCAGGATGTAAATGCTGAAGAATTGGAAAGCATTCCTATTCAACCTACTGATCCTATTGAGGATGTGCAAGAAGAGATCAGAACAGATCATGTTGAGAAGGAATCTGATGTTTCTGAATTTGAAAAATTGAAAAAGCAGAATGCTGAACTTCAAGCAAAGTTGGAAGCTGCTATCCAAATGTTTCAAGAGGCTACTGAAAGGATGAACAAGATGCATTCTGAACACTCTTATGAGAAGGTAATGGAGTATACAATGTCCAAAATATTTGACCTTCATAGAGTACAAGAGAAGAATTTGTCTCAGGTGTTGCATAAGAAGCTGGAGCAACACATATCTTCCTTGAAGGAGTGGCATGATGAAGCCAAAAAGGGGGAAGATAGGACAAGACAAGTAATGGAACAAACACAGTCACAACAAGCTCAGCCGGTTGTAAGTCAAGATGAATTAAGAGCTGAAATTCATATGTTGAATGAAAAGCTGAAGCAAAGAAAGCAACAAAAGCAACAAGGTCAAGAGATTGTTGAGAAAAGACCTGAGATTGCAGGAAGTTCAAGTCAGAGGAAAAGGAAGCTAGTTCTATCTGATGAAGAACAACAAGAGGAAGAAGCTGAAAGAATGACTAGATCAAAGAGCAAAATGAAAGCTGGTATGACAAATGAAGAAGAAAACTTGAAAAAGAAGAAAGAAAAGGATGTCAAGTTCTTGAAGAAAAGATTTGATAATCGAGTCACAGCTTTGAAGAAGAAGATAAATGCTCAAAAGAAAGCTGAACAGTTTGACAAAGATTTTCAAGATGAAAACTTTGTGGATTTCATTGTTTTAACAGAACATATGGAATACTGGAAGAATTTGAAGAAGAAATGGCAGATTGCTAACTTCATTGTGAAGAAGTTTGGTGATCATTCGAGCAAGGAAGCAGAATTTATTGATTTTGAAGAATTTATGCTGAATATTGATCAAGAATTCTGGGAAGACATAGCACAAGTTGCTAATCGAGCTGGAACAAAGATTTTGTGCCCTGAAGAACCTAATTGGGAACCTCCAAGACTGGAAAGTGGAGAACCTGATTACAAAGAGATCAACAACATTATTGCTGAGATTATCAAGGAAGAAGGAATCACTGATCATCAACACATGATGGATATCAAAGCAAGAATGTATGTGGCATTCAGAATTTGAAGATGCAGAATGAAGATGAAGGACAAGCTCAGAAGATAACATTTCTATCCTTAATCTTTATTTCTATATTTTTGTGATTTTCATATTCTGTGATTATTTGTAATATTTGATCTTATTTGAATATGAATCTGGAATTTTGAATTGATGAACTGTTATGATTGACTACATACTTAACTACTGATTTATTAACATTTAAGTAGTTTTGGCTTCATCAAAAAGGGGGAAATTGTTGGGATATGAATCCTATAAACAATATTCTAGTTGATGAAAGTATGTTTTGATGGCCAAAAGCAACTTAAAGTTAGTGATATATGTGGTTCTAAGTCATCTTAACTAAGTCATCTGAATATAAGCTTACTAATCTGATGAGAAACTTAAGATTGAGTTTACTGATCTTAATGCTAACTGAAGTAAGTTTACTGATCTTATTAAGTAATATTAAGAACAAAATTACTAATCTTAACTGAGTTATGTGAAATAAGATTACTGATCTTAGTATGGGAACTGAGAATATTTTTAGTGATCTTATATGAGATATTTGAAATCTGAGTTACTGATCTGATGTACTTACTGATCTGATATGCTTACTGATCTGATATGTAAGTTACTGATCTTAAATGTTTACTGATCTTAGATATTTACTGATCTTATGTGGAAATTATTGAACTTACATGAGTTACTGATCTTATGAGTTACTGATCTTATTAGTTACTGATCTGATATATGAACTGTTAAGTACTAAGCTGATGTTTTGTATTGTATAGACAGCTTATAGTGTAGGACTTAGATATACTCATCTGTATATAGTTCAGTTGGTGTATAGATAGGTTTTATATTTGTAAAGTTGTATTTTGTTGTATTCCGCATTGTAAAGTTCAGAACAGTAAAATCAGAACACTAGATTAGGAATAGATTAGAAGAAGATCAGAAGACTAAGAAGACTCAGAGGACTACTTCAGACTAAGAAGACTTCAAAGAAGAGTTGAAGAAGAGCTTAGAAGAAATCTGGAGAAGTTTTGAACAGTTTTTGGTTACTGTGCTGATTGAATCAGAAGAGTAAAAATCAGCAGAGTAAAATCCGAAGAGTAAAAATCAGAACAGTAAGTTACTGTGCTGATTTGTTGAAAGTGAAGAATAAGTTTGGAAAGCTTATTTAAGGTGTAACTGGAGATTTATTGAAGATATGCTGACTTGGAAGGAAGTTACAAAGTCGGTTACAAGAAGAAGTTACAAAAACAGTTTTAGAGTTAGTTGAAAGTTAGTTCACAAACTGCTAACTGTCATACTAAGTTCTATAAATACTGTATGATCTCCTACTGCTGAAGACGACTGAAGCAATTACTGATCTTAGAGAATTCAAGAGCAAGTCTACAAGCAATTACTCACAGAGTTGAAGGAGATTAAAGAAGAAGAAGAGCCACTGAATTGAAGAGAAGAATCAAAGGCTATTCAAAGAGAAGTTTTACTTTTCAAGTTTAAGTTTGTATTTTGTAAAACAAGTGTGCTAGTTACTTGTAGAATTACTAGTAGATCGAAGATATACCTGGAGGTATAATCGAAAAGATCAAAGTCTTAATCTTGGGACTTTAAGCCACAAGAAGCTCAAGAAGAGTAATAAAACTTCACAACTGGAGTTGTGAGAGTGGATGTAGACATTTGTCGAACCACTATAAAATTCTGTGTTCTTTACTTTACTGTTTGATATTTGTTTGAATTGTTTAATCAAGAACATTAAGAATTAGCAAAGATAAAGATCTAGATAAAAGTTGAGTATAAACTAGTAAGGCCCATATTATTCTGAAAGTACTGATCTGAGCTGAGTAAGCACAGTACAGTACATAAGAAGACTAAATTCCGCATTGCATATTCTGATATTTTGAAAGATTTTTGAAAGTCTATTCACCCCTCCCCTCTAGACTTTCTTAGCTTACTCAATCTTAACTCAACTTTGGGACCAACAATCTATGTCTGCCTTATGGCGTAAATCAATACTTATCTTCAAGTACAAATGTTGTGTGAAATGTTACAACAATAACTTTCACAACGAAACAATAAACGAGGCAGGTGCCAAGTCTAGAAAACGAACTAAGTGTATAAATTATACACTGTCGAAATGCCTAGTCTATCTAATGATTACACTCTCAATAGATAAGAAGACACACAACCATACGGGTGGTATACAGCGTATGATCTAAAATGTAGAACTATTGGCCACAATTTCCTAACAGGGATGAACGCTCGGTCTAGGATATTGCTCGAATAGAACACACTGAATTGTGAAGCCTTCAATCGGTATTTATAGAGGTGGTATGCGAATTCTAGAGGCTTCCACATTGAGGTCCTATTTTTTAGGAGCTCAACTTCCATGATCTTTCTAGATCCTTCTAGCATGCTCCAGGTCGTTCTAAATGGTTCCAAGGTGGTCTAGCACGTTCTGCAATGTTCTGGAATCTTCCAGGTTCCAGATCCTTGTAGAAGCTTCTAGATCCTGCCAGAAATGCGACAACATTTAGATCAACATTTAATGTAGCATTTAAGAAAAGACTTAGAAAAAATCTCGGAAGGTCAAATTAAGATGTTGTTGATAATGTTAAAGCATTTAAGAATTAACAACATCTACAATCTCCCCCAATTTTACCTTTCGACTACAACACACCTGATGCACATATATTTCTATACATACTCAGTTTTATGTACTTAGTTGAGGTTGACATCATTGCTAAGTACTAGTCAAGTCAATACCTGTTGTAACCGTCGGATCAAATCAAATGAAGATCAAGGGTAACCTTATAATGATCCGTGCCAAAGGATCAAAACAATTTTATCCAAAATAGAATAAGTATAAACAATACACTTATTCACAACATAAGTAACTTTACTAAAATCATAAGTTGAACTGGAAGAATTAACTTAAGATCTAAGTAAGACACTAACAAAACAAAATAACAAAAATCAGAACAAAAACAACAAACAAATCAAAGACTCAGCAACCTGCAGTAAACACATGATAATTTGTAAACATATTAAGCAAAGGCAGTAAACAAATATCATCAAATGTAACCATAATTAAGCAAGTTGTAGACAATAAACAAGCTATCATCTAGAAAATAAATAACAAGTGTATCAGAATTTCAGAATTCAAACTTAAACATTAATTACAGAGATTGAACTGAATAAATGGCATATATTGCTGTGGTAACAGCTGCAGCATCAACTTCCTGCACAGTAGCCATTATGATATATTCAGATCTCCCCCTGTCTAGCTTGTCCCTGTTCATCAGTGTCCCTGCTCATCAGTGTCCCTGTTCATCAATGGTGTCCATCTCAGCATCATCATCATCAGCTTCATCCACAAAGTAAGTAGATGCAAGATGTGCAACTACATCTGTTACTCCAGCATCAGCAGCATCAGGTTCACCACCAGCAGCAGCAGGAACTCCATCATCATTCAGCTCTTCAATCACCATATTGGAGGAGTTTGATGGTGGTGGTATTCTCCCTGTTATAGGTGAAAGCATACTGGTCCACCTATTCTTCAGGAACTGCAGTTCATCAATTGTTTCCTGCAAGTGGTTGAGCTGTAGTTTGATGAATTCCTGTGAAAGATACACATTACCAGAAATGGTGATACGGATGTTCTCAACATTTGGGGGTGCATTTCTCTGTCTTGATCTGGATGATTCTGGATGATCAGAAGTTGAGGGTCTGGAAGGTCCTGGTTGAGCAAAAGTAGAGGGTCTGTGCTGATGTTCAGTACCAAGAGCAATCAAAGGCAGATCAATTACTCTATCCCCAGTGAGTAAGGCAGGAGCTATGACCAGTAATGGAACTCCCCCCCTCAACACATCAGTGTTCTTGGCAACAAATCCATGATGCCTCAAGTAATTGGAAATCAGAACAGGATAGGGTAAATTGCCTTTTTCAGAAACTCTCCGAGTAAATCTCATCATATGTTGGAAAATTGTAAGGCCCAAATTGAATCTCTTAAGCACAGAAATCCTATACATCAAAACAGCTTGATCCTTTGTGATCTTGGTAGTATTTTTAGTGGGAATCCAATTGTAAATAATGAGTTTGTATAACACAAAATGTAGGGAAGTGAGGTCTTTGCTAGCATCTATCTAGTCCACTTAACTACCCTACCACCAGTTATAGCAGCAATAACCACATCCATGTCAGGTTCTTCATCTACCTCAACATTGGGAATATGCAGAAACTCATTTATCAACTCAGGAGTAAAAGGTACATCCCTCCCCCTAAAATTAACAGTCCCATACCACCTAGATGATCTCCTACCAGTACTCTTTTTCATGCAAGCATAAAATTCATAAGCCCAATTTGTCAAGAATGATTCACCAAAATTCACAGCATGCATCAAATTCCTTTCCTCTAAGAAACTAATCATGCCTTTACTTTCAAAATCAGGTATATTAATTCTCTTCTCTATCAGCAGTTTCCTCTTAGAATAAATAGTCAACCTATTCTCTAGAGTCTCAAGAGAATCAGAATTACCTTCCTCTTTAGAAGCAAGGTCATTAGAGCTTGATGTGGAATCTTTAGCAGAGCTTTCCTTAGAGCTGCTCTCTGCACTGGAAGAGCTGTCACCACTGCCATCATCTTCAGGTTCTGGTGCAGCTTCCTTTGCAGCAGCAAAATGCTCAGCATTTTTCTTAAGAGAATTCAGAATATCTCTTAAACACACATCAGAATCAGAATTGGAATCTGATTTTGCAGGTTCATCTTCAGTAATCATCTTGGCCTTCCCTTTGCCTTTGGGATCAACAACAGCCTTTCCCTTTCCTTTCACTTCAGCACCAGCTTTCTTCTTGGATTTCTCAGCAACTTTCTTAGGTTTCTCAACAGCAACATGAGCTTCTTCTTCATAGTCTGTGAACACTTGGATGGGTTCAGCAGCTTCAGCTCCAGCTTTCTTCTTCTTCCTCATGGATTCAGAATAATCCACACGAGTGAACACACGGTATGATCTCCTTCTTTGTACAGGACTTCTCTGTCTTTTCCCTTTCTGCGCATTCTTCTTGAAAGGAATGGGAGCAGATTCATCAAAAACAAAGAGTGAAGAGTTTGTACCGTCTTCAGAGATGTTTGCATCCTCCATTTCAACATCTTCAGGGTCGGAAGTAGCAGTAGCTTCTTCTTCAGCAGCAACCTCCTCGTTTTCATCTTGCGGGTTGTGAACAGTAGGTGATTTAGGGCTTTTTGAAGCAGCAGCCATTTGGGCGGTTTGATCAGCCAAATAGCTTGAGATATCCACTGTGATATCTCCAAATGTCAACACGGGCAGATGACCAGTTGTTCGAAGAGAGTCAGACACTTCTTCAATAGCCTTGTTGAACTGTTTGACAGTTGCATCTTAAGGAATGTTGGTTGTTGGTGGAACGGTTTGAGGAGCAGTTTGAGGAGTGGGAGTGGTTATTGATGGTGTTGTAGAGACATTTGAGTCAGCATTTGACGAGGTTGATTTCTGAGAAGCCATGGAAGCAAGGATTTCGAGAGGGTTTGTGTGAGAAAGGGATGAGTTCTTCGAATCAGAGTGAGATTGTGAGTGGGATTGAGGTCGGTTTCCAGCCATTTAAGGGACGGTTGGAATTTCAAGGTAGGTTTGAGGAGTGTATTCACAAACTTTGAGAGATACACGACCAATAAACAATTCTGCAAAAACTTAGTACACAACAAAATCAAAAAATCACGATTAGCATTAACATTTAATCTTATGAGTGATATTTATAGAGAGAATTATGTAGTTGGAGAGTAAATCCAGAAGTTTTTCGATCATGCTCCACATAATTAGCCACAATGTAGATCATGGGTAATTAGTGGGGAAATTTAATTAAATTAAATTAGGTAATTAAGAAGCTTCCAGAATAATAAAAATCGCATAATCTGAAAAAATAAAAAATGTGGGTCAGTAATTAAATAAAATGAAATAAATCCCAATTAATAATTAAATAATTACAACTAATAAAAATAAATTCGAATCAGGCAATGTTGTGCTCAAAACTGTTACAAACACCTCAACACGGTTTTTACATGAATTTGCTTCATTTGTGTTGCACCATATATTTTCTTTTTGTGTTATAGCATCTAATTTGTATTGATCCATTGTTCCTGTAGAGTACATCGTAGTAGCGAACTCCGTGCCCCATACTTACTTAATGGATTACAAATATATTTATGTTTTTACCAAAGAATCACCTTTTGAAAAGAAGGCATCGTAGTAGTGAACTCCGTGCTCCATAGTTACTCAGTGATTTGGTAAATCTTTTAGTATGCTAATAACATTCTCATTTTTTATGCATTTGAGAGGTGTGAGACATGTTTATTTTTGCACTACAAGGTTCTTAGATTCGTAGATATTTTACATATGAATTATTTAACTAAGTAAGAGATAGATTCTGCTTATAAAATTTTTACAACCCATGATGTTGTCCCAAATGCTGACGCATTTGTGACAACATCCATCCGAATTTTTCAGATAGTGCTCATGCCAAGAGATTTCCTCAAGATTGAGAATCTCTCATGGTCTAATGCCTTAGTGAAAATGTCAGCATTTTGTTTCTGAGTAGGTATATACTCCAACTTAACAATATTCTTCTCTACTAAATCCCTCATAAAATAATGTCTTATGCTAATGTGCTTTGTGAGTGAGTGTTGTACAGGATTCTTAGAAATGTTAATGGCACTAGTATTATCACAAAAGATTGTAAGTATACCATTTTCAATACCATAGTCATGGAACATCTTGCTCAGCCACAAGAGTTGTGTACAGAAGCTTCCAGCAGCTATATACTCAGATTCTGCAGTAGATTGTGAAACACAATTCTGCTTCTTGCTGTGCCATGATACAAGATTGTTTCCCATGTAGAAACATCCTCCACTCGTACTCTTTCTATCATCTATATCTCCAGCCCAATCAGCATCACTGTAGCCAATCAAAATGTTGTTGGTGTCCTTAGTATACCAGATTCCAAGGTCACTTGTACCTGAAACATACTTGATAATCCTCTTCACAGCATTCAGGTGAGATTCCTTTGGATTAGCTTGGTACCTAGCACAAACACACACACTGTACATAATATCTGGTCTACTAGAGGTTAAATACAGTAAACTACCTATCATGGATCTGTAAAGTGTTGGATCAACATCTGTTCCAGCACTGTCTTTGCAAAGTTTCAAAGAAGATCCCATAGGAGTTTTCATTGGTTTTGAATTCTCAAGACCAAATCTTTTAACCAAGTTCTTAGCATACTTACTATGGGAGAAGAAAATACCATCACTGCATTGTTTGATTTGAAGACCTAGAAAATAGTTCAAGTCTCCAACCATACTCATTCCAAATGTTGCAGTCATTGCCTCAACAAATTTACTCAACATTTTATCACAAGTAGAACCAAACACAATGTAATCAACATATATTTGAGCAATAAGTAAATCTCCTTCAGTGTGCTTAATGAACAAAGTTCTATCTGCCTCTCCTCTAATAAATCCATATTCCAAAAGAAAGTCAGTAAGCCTACCATACCATGCTCTAGGAGCTTGTTTAAGACCATACAAAGCTTTCTTAAGTTTATATACATGATCAGGATACTATGGATCTTCAAATCCCTTAGGTTGTTCAACATATGCCTCTTCATTTAATATGCTATTTAGAAATGCAGCCTTTACATCCATTTTATGAAGTTTAATATCAATAAAACATGCAATAGCTAGCAGTAATCTAATAGATTCTATCCTAGCAACAGGTGCAAAAGTTTCATCAAAATCAACTCCTTCAACTTGGGTGTAACCTTGTGCTACTAACCTAGCCTTGTTCCTAACAATATTACCAGATTCATCAGTTTTATTCTTGAATATCCACTTTGTTCCAATGACATTAGTATGACTAGGTCTAGGAACAAGTGTCCACACTCCATTTCTTTCAAACTGACCAAGTTCTTCATGCATAGCATTAATCCAGTTTTCATCAGTTAAGGCTTCTTTAGCACTCTTAGGTTCAATTTCAGATAAATAGCATTTAACATTTACAACATTACACATAGAAGACATGCATATTGTTCTTACCACATCTACCTTGTTTGATCTTACTCTTCCTCTTGTTTGCACTCCAACTGTAGCATCGCCTATGATCTGGTCAGAAGGATGAATTTTGCCTATTCTTGAAGAAGGATTCGTTTTGGGAATGTACTGATCATTCTGTGAATTTACAGCTGACTGTTCTGTAGATGTTGACCCAGATGTGTTAACATTTGGTGCAACATTTTCAGACTTCAGTGTATTCTCAGAAGTGTCAGTAACCTGTGATACATCTTCTTCATCTTTGTCATCTGTAAGACCTTTATCATCATCAAACACAACATTAACGGATTCTTGAACAGTGTTAGTTCTAAGGTTATAAACTCTATAAGCTTTACTATTTCTAGAATAGCCTAAAAAGAAACCTTTATCACTTTTAGAATCAAACTTATGAAGTTGATCCCTATCATTCAAAATATAACACACACAACCAAATACATGAAAATATTTCACATTAGGTTTTCTGTTGTTCAAAATCTCATAAGGTGTTTGATTAGTTCCAGAACGAATAAAAACCCTATTAATAATATGGCATGCAGTATTCAATGCTTCTCCCCAAAATTTCTTAGCAAGACATTTGGATGTAAGCATAACTCTTGCCATTTCTTGTAAAGTTCTATTCTTTCTTTCAACAATTCCATTTTTTTGTGGAGTTTTAGGAGATGAATATTCTTGCAAGATACCCTTTTTATCACAGAAATCATTAAACATGCTGTTTTCAAATTCCCTACCATGATCAGTTCTAATACGGCCAACTTTCAAGTTAAACACATTTTTGAACCTCTTATAAAGAATTTTAAATGCAGCAAATGCTTCAGATTTGTCTCTCAAAGACTCTACCCAGGTATATCTAGAAAAATCATCTACCACAACTAAGGAATACCTCTTTCCTCCAATGCTTTCAGTTTCCATAGGACCCATCAAATCCATGTGCAGTAATTCAAAGCATCGATGTGTAGTACAATGTGACAGCATTTTGTGTGACATTCTTACCTGCTTACCTTTTTGGCATGGTCCACATACAGTGGTGTTGTGAAACCTCAGTTCTGGAATTCCTTTTACTGCATCTGCTTTGATTAGCTTTTTCATTGCTCTGTAATTTGCATGACCTAATTCTTGATGCCATAGAACATTTTCATCATGTTTTGACAAGTTACACATATTTGTTCCAATAAGATAGTAATTATCAGCTGACCTAGTACCAGTCATGACACAAACTTAATCTTTGTTAAGAACATAACATGAATCTTTATCAAATTTCACATGCAAATTATCATCACAAAGTTGACTAATGCTAATCAGATTTGCAAGTAAGCCATTAACATGTAATACATTTTTAAGCTTAGGAAAACCTTCAACAATCAAAGTTCCTTTACCAACAATCTTTCCTTTAGAACCTCCACCATATGTAACACTACCACTATTCAAGGTCACATAATCAGATAAGAAGTCAATACGACTTGTCATATGTCTAGAACAACCACTATCAAAGTACCATAAATCAGGTAGACATGCTTTTAAGGAGGTATGAACAACATTACAGGTAACTTTCGGTTTCCATGCAGATTTCATAAACTGTTTACCAGGATGTGACAGTTTCTTATGCAGCATTTTCAAGTTTTTCTGTTCTTCAAACAACTTTATACAGTAAGGACGAATGTGACCAACTTTGAAACAGTAATGACAGATATACTTCCTTTTAACCTTGTGAGACTCTGTTTCTGCAGATGTTGCACCAGATGTGTCAACATTTGCCTTAACAAATTTCACAGGTTTTCTAAATTTATCAGAAATAGAAGCAGTAGTACCATCATAACCTAAACCATGATTATTAGACTTACCAGTAGCTATAACATTATTTACCTCAGAAGCACTCTTGGAATATTTCTTGAAACATAAAGTAGAATTTATCAGTTTCGCCTTTAAGTTACAGATTTCCAGATCTCTTTTGGTAAGAATAACTTCTAGCTTGGTGATTGTGTCTATCAGATCCTCATTCCTTTTATTCAGAGAATCAAGGGTGAGTTTCTGATTCTTCCAATCATCTAACAACTTTTGGTATTCATTGTCATCAGTCCTTTTTCCTGCATCATCAACTAAACCATTAAAACAGTTCAAATTTGGGTGACTCTGTTCTGATGTTGCTGTAGATGTTGAAGCATCAGGTACAGCATCAGAATCTGTTTCATCCAGATCATCATCTGAGGAATCATTATAATCAATTCTGGTAAAATTAGAATATTCATTCTGATTTAATTCATCAAGATCATCATCTGAATCATCACTCAAGGTAGCACTAAAATTCAATTTTTGCTTAAGTCTAGTATTGGCACATTCATTTGCATAATGGTCATAACCAGAACAAGCATTGCATTGAACTGATTTTCGAAATTCAGGATCATACCTTGGTTTACCTTCACTCTTTGATAGTCTTGGTGTGAATTGACCTTTCCTTCTTCCTGGTTGAGGTGTTGATGTGTTGATTTGAATCTTAGGCTGAATGTTGCTAGATTTGTTCACAGATTTCTTAAGAAACTTATTAAAGTTCTTAGTAAGTAAGGCAATGTTGTTAGGATCATTGAGACATTTATCAAGCAATTCTTCATCAGAATCAACTTCAGTAATGATAGGTTGAATCTCAGAAATGTTTGATGTTTCCCCTTTAAAAACCACAAGTTTCTTATCAGCATCATTTTCATCAATTTGATTAGTGTTTATTTCATATTTTCTAAGAATACTCACTAACTCATTTTGACTTAATGTATCTGTATTTTTCGCCTCTTTAATAGCACAAATTTTAGCATCAAATCTTTTAGGAACAGATCTTAATATCTTATGAACTACTCTAACATTAGAAATAGGGTCACCAAGAGAATGTGATTCATTGATTATCTCACTTAACCTTTCATTGTAGGATGAAATGGTTTCATCTTCCTTCATTTAGAGATTCTCAAATTTTATCCCCAACATTCGAAGCTTAGTCCTTCGAACACTGTCTGAACCCTCACAATGCTCTTGCAACCTGTCCCATGCATCTTTAGAAGTAGAACAGTTAGATATAATTTTAAACATTGAAACATCAACAGAAGTAAAAATAGCATTTAAAGCTTTAGAATTGTAGCTTGCTGTTTTTATTTCATCAGCCGTCCAATCAACTTCTCTCTTGAGTTGAACTTCATCATCTGCATCTGCTGGTCTTTTTGGAGCTTCCCAGCCTGTAAGTACAGTCCTCCAAGCACGTTCATCAATTGACTTGATGTACATACGCATCTTAGGCTTCCAATAAGAATAATTCGAACCATCTAAAACGGGTGGCCTAAGTGCAGTGGATATGTGATGTGTTTCCATTGCTAACCTAAACTAAAAACACACTTGACCAAAGTTCTAACCTAGTGTCGTCAGGTATCAGCTCTGATACCAACTGAAAGTGTGCTGGGGTGTATAAAAGTGTTTAAGTATAAGTAGATAAATGTTGCACAGAATGTTGAGACAAATAGTGCAACACTGACTCTAACATAATATCAGAAATTAAGATACACAGCGGAAGACTTGAAACACTAAAAACAAACGAGACACAATGGAAATATTTTAACATAGATTTTATAAATAAAAATCTATGTCTGCGTTATGGCGTAAATCAATACTTATCTTCAAGTACAAATGTTGTGTGAAATGTTACAACAATAACTTTCAAAACGAAACTATAAACGAGGCAGGTGCCAAGTTTAGAAAACGAACTAAGTGTATAAATTATACACTGTCGAAATGCCTAGTCTATCCAATGATTACACTCTCAATAGATAAGAAGACACACAGCCATACGAGTGGTATACAGTGTATGATCTAAAATGTAGAACTATTGGCCACAATTTCCTAACAGGGATGAACGCTCGGTCTAGGATATTGCTCGAATAGAACACACTGAATTGTGAAGCCTTCAATCGGTATTTATAGAGGTGGTATGCGAATTCTAGAGGCTTCCACATTGAGGTCCTATTTTTTAGGAGCTCAACTTCCATGATCTTTCTAGATCCTTCTAGCATGCTCCAGGTCGTTCTAAATGGTTCCAAGGTGGTCTAGCACGTTCTGCAATGTTCTGGAATCTTCTAGGTTCTTGATCCTTGTAGAAGCTTCTAGATCCTGCCAGAAATGCGACAACATTTAGATCAACATTTAATGTAGCATTTCAGAAAAGACTTAGAAAAAATCTCGGAAGGTCAAATTAAGATGTTGTTGATAATGTTAAAGCATTTAAGAATTAACAACATCTACAGAGTTGATATCGAATATGACAGCGAATACTCAACATTTTGGTGCACGAGATTCCATGTCTAGGCCGGATCATGAGTCAAAGGATGATGCATTGGAGAAAATTGCTAGTATGATGCAAATGATGATGAAGGGAAAAACTCCAGAGGTCCTACCATGCCGAATTTGCTCCACCACAGATCACACCACTGATGACTGTCAGATTTTAAATGATGAAATAGAGCAGCATGCCAATGCAATTGGTTTTGGGAACTCTCAAGGTCGGAGATATGATCCACAGTCCAACACTTATAATCCGGGGTGGAGGGACCATCTTAATCTATGATATGGGAACCAACAAAACTATCAGCATGTGGAGAATTAAAGGCCTCAATACCAAGATCGTAAGTTCCAGTTGCTTAGAGGGAATGATCGTAATGCCGAACCTATGGGACATAATAGTGGTGGTGGAAGTTCAGATATGTCTTTTGAGGATATGTTGAAGGCATTGGCAGCCACGACGATGAAAGCTCAACAAGAGAATCAAGTAGCCGTGAGAACTTTAGAATCTGGACAAAGAAATCTGGAGTCGGGGCAAAAGAGTTTGGAGGTCGGACAAAAGAATTTGGAGGCCCAAATGAGTCAAATAGCTACAGCCCTTAACCAGATGAAGGCCCAAATGAGTCAAATAGCTACAACCCTTAACCAGATGAAGGCCCAAAACAGTGGGAAACTACCATCTCAGCCTGAAACCAATCCTCGAAATGTAAGTGCTATCACTTTACGAAGTGATAAGACGTTGGAAGAAATTTCGGCACCTAACCGAAGTGAAGAAGA
This sequence comes from Galeopsis tetrahit, assembly GCA_963675135.1. Taxonomy (NCBI): domain Eukaryota; kingdom Viridiplantae; phylum Streptophyta; class Magnoliopsida; order Lamiales; family Lamiaceae; genus Galeopsis; species Galeopsis tetrahit. Next base: position 37,107,800 of record OY776127.1, read on the forward strand.
TGAAGGGCATTCTCAAATGTCTAATGATCAGATTGATGCTCGGGACGAGCCAGTTAGACCCGATGAGTCTGTCCAAAAGAATCAGGATGTTGATTTCAGCAACACTGACCCCCTCGGTGTCAGTGTCCCAGAAATGAAAAAGGAGGTAAATGCTCGTAATTCAATTCATGTTATTACTGAACCATTACCTTTCCCGTCCAGGTTTAAAAAACCAGAAAAAGTTGTCAAGGACCAGCAAATACTTGATGTGTTTCGAAAGGTTGAGATCAACATTCTTTTGATAGATGCAGTTAAGCATATTCCGAGGTATGCCAAGTTCCTGGAGGAATTGTGCACTAATAGACGGAAGTTGATTGGAAATGAGAAGATATTAATGGGAGAGCATGTCTCAGCCGTCTTCCAAAAGAAGTTGCCTCCAAAAAGGAAGGACCCGGGCATTTTCGTTATTCCTTGCACGATAGGAGGTCACAAGATTGAGCAAGCTATGCTTGATCTTGGAGCGTCCATTAATGTCATGCCACGGTCTATTTTTGAGAAGTTAGGAGTTGGACCATTAAGGAAGACGGGAGTGACTATCCAACTAGCTGATAGAAGTGTCACACACCCAGTAGGTGTAGTTGAGGATGTTCTCGTACAGGTAGGCAAGTTAATTTTTCATGCAGATTTTTATGTGTTAGATATGAATGATAATCCAGGACATTCCATACCTATTTTGTTAGGAAGACCATTTATGGACACTTCTCAAACAAAAATAGATGTCCATGGGGGTACCCTCACAATGGAATTTGATGGACAAATTATTCATTTTAATATATTTGATGCTATGAAATTTCCTAATGCTTCTGACTCTCTTTTTGCTGTGAGTGCTATAGAACCAATTGTGCAGGAAATTTTTGAGCTTGATTGCAGGAATAAATTAGAAAGTTTGCAAGAGATGGAAGAAGGAGATGAGCAAGAAAAAAGTTCTAGGTATGATGTTGCATTTGTAAAATTACCTGATACTTACCCAAAAATTCTTCCATCTTCTTTGCAAGCACCAGAGCTTGAATTGAAGCCGTTACCTAATCATTTGAAGTATGCTTATTTGGGCCTAAATGATACACTTCCCGTCATCATTTCTGCAAAGTTGACGGAGGCTCAAGAGACGAAATTGGTTTCGGTGTTGAAAGAGCACCAACAGGCTATAGGTTGGACAGTGGCAAACCTCAAGGGGATCAGTCCATCATTGTGCATGCATCGAATCCTACTTGAGGAGGAATCATGTCCCACTCGAGAAGCCCAACGTCGATTGAACCCACCAATGATGGAAGTGGTGAAGAAAGAGATTTTGAAGCTACTACAAGTTGGGATAATTTTTCCCATATTGGATAGCAAGTGGGTTAGTCCTACATAGGTGGTACCAAAGAAATCCGGAGTGACAGTGATAGAGAATGATAAGGGTGAATCTATTCCAACTCGTGTACAAAAGTGATGCCTCTATCCCAACTAATGATGCCTCTATCCCAGAAGGCACATCAGATCAGCAGACAGCTGACACAGCAAAAGTGAATGACTCAGCTGCGTCCGTTCCTGCAGAAGACTCAGCTGAACCAGCTGACAGAACTGAGATTGAAAGAGAAGTAATCACTATTCCTGATCACTTCATGCCTAAGGATACTCTAACTCACTTCATTGATAAAGGAGACATTATCATGTCCCACCTGGTTAAGACCACTACCTCATTTCTCAATGAAGAGTATCTATCAGCTGAAGAAAGAGGCAAAGCCCTGATTGCTCACCCAAAACCTCAAGGTACTGCCTCACCTTCTATTTCAACAGCTGACTATACAGCAGACATATGCTCACAGGTCAAGGCTGCAATAGACCTACACTTTGAAAAGGGGTTAGGCCTACAACTTGGAAGATATGTTGAAAAGGCTGTTAAGGAGCAGAGAACTCGTCTTCATGACCAGATCATTGACATTGAAGACAAGTTTGGAGAATCACTTCACAATCAGATAAGTGAGTATCTGACCAGCATTCTGAAGAAGGCAGGTGACTATTCCACCAGGTTTGCTGATCTCTACACTAATGAGGTCAACCGCATGGAAAACACCTACAAGAAAAGAATTGAAGATGCTGAAGCAAGAGCTACTGAAGGTCGAGCTCTTCTCCAATCAGCTACAGCAGAGAATGAAAAACTTCAGACTCAGCTGAAGGAGACAGCAACCAAATTGGAAGCACTTACAGCTAAACTAGAAGTTGCCTCCTCCTCCAACTCTCATGCTCAGATTTTAGACCATAGCATCACTCATCTGACCCATATTGGCAAAGTCAATGCCATGGCTCTTCAACAAACTCTGAGAGTGGAGATTCTGAATGCCATGAAGCCTTTTGCAGCTGCACTTGCTGAAGCTAAAAAGGGGGAAGATGTATTGATAAAAGCTCTAGAGAAGGCTACTGCACAGCAAGCTGTAATGGTAGTATCTCAAGATGAGCTGAATGAAACCTTGGGTGGTATATCAAGCAAAATCAAGAGCAGGCAAGGCAAATGCAAAGAAATTGCTCAAGAAGACATCTAAGCTCCCACTCAAGCAACTGCCAAAAGTCTGCAGATCACTGCCTCTACAGAACAAGTTCCTGAGAAGAGGATGACAAGGAAAAGGAAGGTAGATGAGCAAGCAGATGAGCAAGCTCAGAAGTCAAGCTCAGAAGTCAACTCCAGCAGAGCCTACTGCAGAAGAGAAAGAGGCTTTAGAGTTGAAGAAAAGAAAAGAGCTTGAAGCTCAAGAGCTTAAGCAGAATAAGCTAAAAGATGCGAAAGCAGTCAAAGCCAAATTTGACAGGAAGATAGCCAAACTCAGGAAAGCTCTCAACGACAAAGCATTGAAAGAAAATGTTCTGGCACAGAAAGATAAAGTTCCGGTGTTTGATAGCAACTATGTGGATTATTTAGCCCTTCAAGATGAACTACCAAGGTGGTACCCTCTGAAGAAGAAATGGCAAATTCAACACCACATTGTAAGAAAATTTGGCCCTCTCTCAACCTATGAAGATGAATTCTTCCAGTTCAATCAATTCATGAACATTGAAGATCAAGAGTTCTGTAATGAAGTAATCAAAACAGCCAAAGAACTTGACAACTGCAGAATCCTAACTCCTGAAGAACCCAAATGGGATCCTCCCACTCTGGATTCTGGAAGAACAGACTTAATTGAAGTCAAAAGGATCCTAGAGAAGATCTATGAAGAGGAGAATGTTACAGACCTGCAGCACATGGAAGAAGTTCGATCTCGTCTGTACCTTGCTTTCCGCATCTGAAGATCAGAAGACCTGATGAAGACCACTTTCAAAGCTTTAAAGAAACTATTACTTGTAATCTGTAAAAGCTCTATATATATTCAAGTTTAGTTCTCTATGCTTTCAAGACAAACTCTCATTGTCTTCATCAGATACTTCCGTTTTTATGAAGTTTATAAACTCCTATCTTATCTTATTAAGATCATTTATCATATATAGTTTTGGCTTCATCAAAAAGGGGGAAATTGTTGGGATATAAATTCACCCTAAGCCCCACTTGATGTTAGAATAGTTTTGATGGCCAAAACACTTAGAGTTTATAAATGTAATAGGATCAGTTGACTTTGTATAGAACAACTTAGACTAGTCTTGTGTGATCAACTGTATAGATATCAGCTGATCAGCACAGTCCCGGCTTACATGTGCTACCTCAAGATGAGAAGAGTAGAAGACATGAAGACTAGGAGATCCTTGAAGACCAGTTAAGTAAGGTGCTTGTATACCTATTTAACTAATGGAGTCCCAGATTAAAGATGGCCTAAAACAGGACAAAGAATTGCCAGATCAGAAGAGTTCTACTCTGCTGATGCCAGAAGACAGAAGACACAAGGCCAGAAGAGTAGTCAGAAGACTAGAAGTTCAGATCAGAAGACTATGTGTTCTTCCAGGACTCGGCTGATTCCAAAGTCATCTTGCAATTTAAACAAAGACATACCTTATTTAGAAGATTGACATGATCCCAGGATTGAAGCAATCAAGCGACTGGAATCAAGGAATCAAGCCATTATGGAAAGATTGCCCCAACGGCTAGTCAACTCCAACGGCTAGTTGCAAGCAATCACCACTATAAATACAAGAGGATGAGAAATCACAAGAAAGAAGTCACAACGAGAGAATTCAACAAAGTCTAGCAAGCAATCAAGCTAAAGTCATACTGTCTCAAGAATTCTCAAAGAGCCAGAATCCATTAGATTATCCATAGCTCTTAAGTGATTTCTATCCAACCCATAAGAACCTGAAACCTATTCATATTGTATATCATTTGTTTTAGGCAAAGTGATTAAGCAAATTATAAACTTGAATCACTAGTTGGATACCCTTCAAAAACCCCAAACCCTCTCCAAAAGGTTAAAGTTTTTGAAACCCTCAAAGTGCAAGTGCTTACAATCACTTGTGGAGACCGTAGCTGTTAGGACGGCTCAGATCTCAAAGTCCTATCCTTGGGACTATAAAGGTCAAGACCCTTGTAATTTGCGGTAAATTAAAGGGATTAAATATCACGTTAGGACGTGAGAGTAGACGTAGGATCGTATATCCGAACCACTATAAACCTGGTGTTATTTACTTATTGCACTTTACATTCTGTCATTTCATTAACTGTTATATAGTGCATACTGTGATTTCAATATTTTTCAAAACAAGGCCACAGCTTTCAAACCAGCATCAGCTGAGTACTTTCATTAAAGAAAACAAGTTAAACACTTTCACAAGAAATAAAAGAACGAGTCTAAACAAGGCCTACCATAATTCTGCATATAACCTCCTCTATCAGATCACTATAGTCATCTGGACCAGCAGACTTGTAGTCCAGCTGACATAGCAATCAGAAGAGGTTCCCAACTCTCTTGAAAAAGTTTTAAAGTCTATTCACCCCTCCCCTCTAGACTTTAATCCCATTCACTACTCGTTCAGGGACCAACAAGTGGTATCAGAGCAGTGGTTCTAACGGACTACTGTCTCTAGATTATCAGAAGACTTGAGGGAGTCTCTCTGTAGTCCTCTTGAACAGATCTTTTTTTTGAAAAACTTGTTTTCAAAAACTCATACAGCATGAGTGCTAATATGCGTAAGTTGCCTAAGTTTTCAGTGGAGGATTATGATTACTGGAAGATCAGGATGAGGAAGAATCTCACATCAGTCCACTACAAGATGTGGTCAGTAATCACCGAAGGTCCAATCACCATCATGGCAGTCAACACTGCAAATGGTGATCCAGAAGTTCCAGTTGGAGAGCTAGCCCCCAAGCCGATGAAGGATCTCACACCAGAAGAGATGAAGCAGTCAAATCTTGACAGCATTGCTCAAGATTACATCATGCAAACTCTTCCAAATGAGTACATTGCAAAAGTAATCAATTGTGAAACAGCTAAGGAAATGTGGGATGCTCTAGCACTACTCTGTGAAGGAACCGAGCTGATTAAGGAGAGCAAGTTGACAACAGCAGTCAAGAAGTTTGAACATTTCAAAATGCAACCAGAAGAGTCTATTGATCAACTAGACAATAGATTTACCAAGATCATCAATGAGATAGAATCTCTGGGCAAGAAATATACAAATAGAGAGAAAAATCTAAAGATATTAGACTCTTTAACCAAGAAATTGAGACTCAAGAAGACCATCATCAAAGACACTCAAGACATCAAGGAGTGGTCTGCACAGACTCTATTTCAGAATCTAAAAGCCCATGAATATGATCTTGAAAGATAAGAAAACTCAGAAAATGATGAACCTATTGCTACTCCATCTACATCCAAGACTGTAGCCTTCAAGGCAGCAAATACAAAAGCTGCAAGCACCTCATCTAGCAAGACCTCTCTGAAAACAGAAGACTGTGAAGGATCAGACATGAGTCTGAAAGAACAAATGGCTCTGATGATCAAGAGATTCGAAAGGATGAACACTCTCAACAGCAAATATAGAAAGTTCTATAGAAACTACAAAGATAGAAGAGCAAGTTCACCCTCCAGAGGTTCCAGAGAAAGAACACCAGAAAGACATCCTAGAAAGGATGTGGAGTCATCTGACAGCCGAGGCTCCAGAAGAAGAGATGCCACACCTCCAAGGAAAGGCAATTCAAATCAGAAGCCTGGTGCATGCTTCAATTGTCGTAAACCAGGTCACTATGTCTATGAATGCCCTGAGCTGGATGACAAAGAAGAAAGAAGGCCAAGGAGAAGAAATTCAGATAAGCAAGCAATGCTGACTGAAGAATCTGAATATCAAAGTGATGAACTTCCTACATCACCAGACTATCAAATCTACTCAGATGATTCAGACGATCTAGCTATGATGGCCATAGGAGAAAATGAGGTAAATTCTTACACTACTACTTTCCATTCACCTATTTTCTCACAAACAGATGACATAAACTCATCTGAAGGCGAATCAGAAGACACCTATTATCAATCGTTAAGAAAGGTAAAAGGTGATCTGGATATTGCCACTAGAGCTTTTATAGAAGTGGAAGAGGAGAATAAGGATTTAAGGAAAGAAATTGCTAGGTTGAAAAAGGTTAAGTTTGATAACACCCCTGAGTTAGTCACCATGAATGAAAGGTTGACCAAAGAAGTGGAACTTCTTAAGGAAGAAAATACCACAACAACTCAGTTGTATGAGGGGATGTTAGAAACTCAAGCCTTAGAAACCAAAGAATTTCGTATACTACAATCTAAGTTCGATGATCTCTTCCAAGCACACAAGCTCTTAGAAAAGGAGAAGGAATGCCTAGATCAAAAGATATCAGAATTCAATAAAGCCTCGACTACTATTGAAAGTATCTCTGAATATTATAGATCAAATGGCAATAAGATGGGTTTAGGCTATGAACTTAATCCATCAACATCCTCTCCAGCTGGGGGTAGTACACCTAACAAGTGCACTACTCAGACACATGAACAGGGTGAGTGTTCTAAACACAATGAACTCAATATGAACCAAAAGGCATCTGTACCAACTAAGGCTAACTATTCCAACACCAAAAATGGTAAAAGAAAAGTTAACCCCAAATCTATACAAAGGAACAGCAAACAGCCTAGACCATCTCGTCTGAGACAGTCTCAGCTGTATGCTGCTCCAGCCAAGAAGAAGAAATCTTCTTCAAACAAATCTGTTCTCTTTGCACCCCCTATCTCTTATGATATTGTGAGAACAGAAGAGTATGGTCCATATAATCGTGTGCATCGACCAGCTAATGCACCCAGGCCGAATGTAACTAGTCAAAAGATATTGTATGTTCACTCCTATAAAGGAAAACCATTTGACTATTACTTAGCTGACACAAACAACAAATCAGATCAGTCCAAGGTGTTAACTGGTAAGATTTGGTTCTGTGATGCCCGAGGGAAACAACTCAAGTGCTCAAGGTTGTTCAAACGACCAATGTATATGTGGGTTCCCAAGGGTAGTACTAACACCCAAGGACCCAAAACAAAAAGGGTACTTAAGACTTAATCTTTCTTGTAGGAAAGGAAGGACCTATACAGAAAAGGAGGTCTAGCAGGAGAGATATGGTACATAGATAGTGGATGCTCAACCCATATGACTGGAACCAAAGACCTGCTGACCAACTACACATAAAAGAAAGGTCCAAAAGTCTTCTTTGGTGATAACGCGCACGGTAACACAAAAGGATATGGCACCCTTAGAAATGGTGACATTGAGGTACATGATGTATCATATGTAGAAGGTCTTAAGTTTAATTTATTATCTGTTTCTCATTTTTGTGACACTGGTTATTCAGTTAAATTCTCTAAAGATGAATGTCTCATAAGTGATAAGAGAACAAAACAAAACCTTCTAACAGGATCTAGAAAGGGAAGTATGTATCTTGCAAATTGGAACAACTGTCCTAAGGATACATGTCTGCTTGTGAAAAGCCCTAAAGATGTCAGCTGGCTATGGCACAAACGTCTTAGTCATCTGAACTTTAAGACTCTGAACAAGTTAGCAAGGGAATCCTTAGTTGATGGTCTGCCTAATGAACTCTACTGTAAAGATCAGGTCTGTGATGCATGTCAACAAGGAAAGCAAACAAAGGTCTCCTTCAAGACCAAGAAGACAGCATCAACCAACAGAGTTCTTGAACTATTACACATGGATCTCTTTGGACCAATCACTCCAACCACCCTAACAGGAAGAAAATACACTCTTATTGTTGTAGATGACTACTCCAAGTTTACTTGGGTTATCTTCTTATACAAGAAGAGTGAAACTCAGCAGAAGCTTCCTGAACTGTTAAAGAGGATCCAAGTAGAGAAAGGAGAGCCTATTGTGAAAATTAGAAGTGACAAAGGCACTGAATTTATTAACTCCTATATTATTGCATATTGTACTTCTAATGGTATTCAGCATGAGACAAGTGCAGCAAGAACACCACAACAAAATGGTGTAGCTGAAAGAAGAGTCAGAACACTCAAAGAAGCTGCAAGAACACTCCTTGCTGAATTCTCTACTCCTAAGAAGCTTTGGGCAGAAGCTATCAACACAGCTTGTCACACTCAAAACAGGTCAGGTATTCACAAAATCCATGAGAAAACCCCATATGAACTGTGGAAAGGAAGAAAACCTAGAGTATCTTACTTTCATATATTTGGTTGTAAGTGTTTCATTCACAACAATGGGAAAAGTAAGTTGAATGCTTTTGATGCCAAAGCAGATGAGGGGATATTCTTGGGATACTCCTCAACTAGCAAAGCATTTAGGGTATTCAACAAACGTACCCTTCTTGTGGAAGAAACACCACATGTTGTTTTTGATGAATCTTGTGAAAAGAGTGCAGTAGAAATAACCTCAGCTGCAGAACAGATGAAGAAACTAGTGATCAAGAAGAGGTCTGATGAGTTTATTGAAGTCAATGAACCATTTCCTGAAGAACCAGAGGAAGATAAACCACTCAGACCAGTCACTAGATCTCAAACTCAAGCTGAACAAGTTACCCACAATCAAGATGCAACAATCCCAAATGCCAGGGGGAATGATCTCTTTGACACTCAAGATACAGATGATGATCGACCAAATCAAGTCAACCCTCCTGATGGAATTAGAACAGATGAGAATCCAAGTTCATCTAATGCAGATACTCCTGTAAGACATACATGGAGAAACAATCATCCATCAAACCTCATATTAGGAGGAGCAGAATCAGGTGTCAAGACAAGAAGACAACTGAATCAGAATTCTCAATCATCTATGTTCTGCTGGTGTGCTTTTCTCTCCAACATTGAACCAGCTGACATAGAAGAAGCAATGACTGATAGCAATTGGATCACTGCTATGCAAGAGGAACTAAACCAATTCGAAAGAACTGAAGTCTGGGAATTGGTAGATCGTCCTGAAAACCACAATGTAATAGGAACAAAGTGGGTATTCAAAAATAAGAAGGACGAAAATGATGTAATAACTAGAAATAAAGCAAGGCTAGTTGCAAAAGGATATTCACAATCTGAAGGAATTGACTTTGATGAAACTTTTGCTCCAGTAGCTAGATTAGAAGCCATTCGACTATTTCTAGCCTATGCATCATTTATGGGCTTCAAAGTATACCAAATGGATGTCAAAAGTGATTTTCTAAATGGTATTCTGGCAGAAGAAGTATATGTAGAGCAGCCTCCAGGATTTGAAAAAGGTGATCAAGTATATCGACTGAAGAAGGCTCTCTATGGTCTAAAACAAGCCCCTAGAGCTTGGTATGACACATTGTCACAATTCCTACTTGACAATGGATATACAAAAGGCAAAGTTGACAGAACTCTCTTCAGAATACAAGAAGGAGAAGACATTCTAATGGTACAAATATATGTAGATGACATTATATTTGGATCACCCAATCAAGAGATGTGCAAGAAGTTCTCTGAACTTATGCAAGGAAAATTCGAAATGAGCATGATGGGTGAGATGAACTATTTCCTAGGACTTCAAGTCAAGTAGAGTCCAGAAGGGATCTTCATCAACCAGTCCAAGTATACCAAGAGTCTACTAGAAAGATTCAAAGCTCTACAAAGCAAAACTGCAAGGATTCCTATGATGACATCTTTCAAAATGGAACCAGATGAGTCCGGAAAGGCAGTTGATCAAGCTGAATATAGAGCACTGATTGGATCTCTACTATACCTTATAGCCAGCAGACCAGACATAACATTTGCTGTAGGAGTATGTGCTAGGTTTCAAGCAAACCCAAAGCAAAGTCATCTAGAAGCAGCAAGGAAGATTCTCAAGTACCTAAAAGGATCAGTCAACTTAGGACTATGGTACCCTGCTGATGACAATCTAGAATTGAGTGGCTATTCTGACTCAGACTATGGAGGATGCAGAATTGATAGGAAATCCACATCAGGAACTTGTCAATTTCTAGGCAACAAGTTGATATCATGGTTCTCTAAGAAACAAACCTCAGTTGCAACATCCACCACTGAAGCAGAATATATGGCAGCTGGAAGTTGTTGTAGTCAGCTACTCTGGCTAGTTCAACAACTCAAAGATTACAATGTAGAGGCAAGAGAAGTCCCTATCTTTTGTGACAGCAGCAGTGCCATTGCCATCACTCAAAATCCAGTCCTCCACACAAGGTGCAAACATGTCGACATTAGACACCATTTTATAAGAGACCACCTTGAAAAGAAGGACATCAAGATGGAGAAAATTCACACAGATATCCAAAGAGCAGACATCTTGACTAAGCCCCTAGCTGAAGAAAGATTCAAGACCCTATGCTATAGCTTAGGACTCTTGGACCCAAGCTCATGAAGAGCACAAGATCAGCTGAAGACCCCAACTGATACATTTTGCAGCAGACTAGGAGGATCAGATGAGGTGAATAGACACCCTCATCTTCAGGTAAGTTCTTTCCCAATGAAGACAAATAGAGCTGAGGGAAAATATAGAGTTATCTAATCAAGGGGGAATCAATGATACCTTAAGAATCCTTGATGAAATACTCTAAAATCTGCATTGCATAGTATATATACATACATACAGCAGACCTGACCAAAGTTATTTGATCTCTTTACTCTAAGCAATGTATAACTATGTATATTAATAAACTATTCTTCATAAAATAATTTATTCATATACATACATACAGTATACTACTGAGTCATACTTGGCTGGATTAATACACCATCCTCACCGACTCAACAGTATGCATGCACTGTACGGATTTCAAATAACTCATGGTCAAAATTTATAATTTCTGCATTCCATTAGATAAAGCCTGAATATCCTTAAATGTGCACCCTTAGATCAAGAATCTCACTGTTGATCTTAAGAAATCACTTTTCAGAAATTCAGACCTATCACCTCTATAATTTTGTCATCTTTCACTCCACTACCTCATTTCTACCCCTATAAAAGGAGGAAGTTATGAGAACACCTAAGAACACAAGTCATTTAGCACTATTCTTGTTTCAGGTATGGAGACAATTGAAAGAAGAGATGGAATGGAGATCATTCTTCAACCAAGATATTGGGTGAAGGAGATGAAGATTTGTCCAGAAAATGAAGATGATGCAGATCTATTTACTTGGCTTACTCAACATGAGTATGACCATGAAAGCTAAAGGAAGAAGAGACGTTCTTGTTGAAAGCTAAAGGAGGAAGAGATGCAGAGGACAAAGTAGCAAGCAAGCAGAGCTTCTTCTCCAGGGGGAAGTTCTGCATGGAGAGCTTGTTATCAAAAGTTACTGTGTCTAAACAGAACATGAAGGCTGCGTCCATGGCCCTCTCTTCAACTCCATTGAAGCACCCTTCAATCTTCCTTCCCCTTCAAGAGAAGCGAAGAAATTCAACAAGGACACGTTAGATGCTACATCCCATCTGATGATGAGGAACATCCGATGGTGAGAAGCAGTTAAATCAGTGGGATTTTGTCTAGGCTAGTTCCACTTGATTTAAAGAAGGAGCTGAAAGATCCATCAAACCAGGTTGGATCATCACTCACAATAAAGCTGGAAGGATCCATCCAGGTTGGATCATCACAGCAAACACCGTTTCCTCTACTCAGCTGATCAGAAGACCAACTCAGCTGACCAGAAGACTTTTCAAAGAAAATCAGCAGACATCTTGAAGAACTCAGAAGACCTCACTCTGCTGACCAAATCACTCCAACTTAGAGTATAATGACTAGTCTTGATCATGTAATTCATTCTAGATTTATTCCTGAATGTAATTAAACAAATTGGCTTATATAAGGAATACAATTCTCTTATAGAAAACGGCCTTGATGATCAATTCTTACCATAAATTAGTCACAACGGCTATTTTTGGTAATGATGTCATTAATACTCAAGTACCATATTGCCAGCAAATCAAATACTGCCACATGGCAAAATCAGCCGGCAAATTTAAGAAATCAAAGAAGGAAATCTTGGGCTCTACTCCAAATTAAATCCAAATCTGACCGTTAGATCAAAATTTTCTGGAGTATATATTCACACCCCTAAAACCTCTTCCAAACCCTGTCTCTCACATTACTCAATTACTCACAATACTCTCTCTCGTTCTGCAAATTTCTTTCAAGCCCTCAAACCCTAACACTCAAACTCTACTATGGCAATCATTGAAATTTACGACGAGAAGACCAAGAGCACTAGCACCTTGGATGCTGCAAAGTGGTCCAAGGAAGGGAAGATCTTTACAGAGAATGCTCTATTTTTCAAAGGCAAACACACAGATGAGAACAAGGAGATATTGCTTAGGTGCGTCAATCTGAAACTCAGAGACTTTCTGGAAGCAGCACCAACTAATGTTTATGAACAAGACGTACTAGCATTCTATGCAAACGCTGTGATGAAGGGCTCTCATGTTGAAAGTGTCATGAATGGACACAAAGTCAAGGTTACAAGGGAAATCCTTCAGGAATTGTTTGGCCTGTCAAGGGGGAAAATAAATATCTCCAACTACACCATGAATAGAGAAAAGGAGTATATGGAGATGTTTACTGGTGGAAAAATCAAGGCTGTTGATGCAATTGGGCTCAAGAAATCCCAACTTGAACCTAAATTCCAAACCTTGATGGATATTGCAGGAAAGATGATACTTGGTAACACATTCAGTCATGATGTTGTTACTACTTTAAAGGCTCGAGTTATGGCTGCAATCTGGGATCAGATCGATGGAGACTGGCAAGGACTATTCTTAGAAAGAATTGCCATTGAGGCAAAGAAAGTCACTTTGGACTTACAATCGAGAGTATGGAAGGTAGCAGCTACAGTCAGCTTTGTCAACAAGCTGAGCATCATCCTTCCAGATATTCTCCCAAAGAAGTACAAGATGGGACCTCATAAGACCTTCCACATCTCCAAATATTATCTGAGAAAGGAAGCTCTTGCTGAGGCAGCAAGGTTGAAAGAAGAGAAGAGGAAGCTGTTGGCTGAAGCATCTTCCGAAGATGTTGCTGAGAAGGCAGCAAAAGAGTCTGATCATGACTCTGCTGAAGAAGAAGAGGAGCCAGCCAAAGAAGAGGCTCAGAAGAAGGCTGCTGAGGATGATGATGATGACAATCAGACCTTAGCACAAAGACGATATCTAATCAGATCAGGGCTCATCTCCCCATCTGATTCAGATGCCACTCCCACTGCCTCTCCCTTGAAGAAGGCAGGTACCTCTAAACCCTCTCCCACTTTTACTCCTTCTAAATTGTCAAAGGGTCAGAAGAGAAAGAAGAATAATTCTTCTTTCAACAAAAAGTCCAAGAAATCGAGGCTTCCTACTCCCATGTTAATAGCCCCGATTGCATCCTTCAACCCTTCTGATGACTCCAACCCATCTGACCACTCAAACACTGATATCCAAATCCCTGCTGATACTCACACAGCAGAGGAACAAGCTCAACCTACTTCAACCCCTGAATCTCTATTGCCTACCCCTGCTGATGTTCAAACAGCAGACACCCAATCACAGATCTCTGTTGATCAAACTCAGATTCCATCCAACACCCCTGCTGACATTCACACAACAGATGTCCACGATCTACAGGTTCAACCTTCTACCGATCTTCATGAATGTACTGAACCAGACCAGCAGACTCAAAACCCTGCTGATGAACAGACCACTGAAGATCAAGAACATATCACTTCCCAAATCCCTGCTAATACTCACACAGCAGAGGAAACTAACCCAAATACTCAAACTCCGACCATCATTGACCCTTCTGTTCCAGAAGACATGGCACCAGCAGACCTGGCCCAAGCTGGTCCCTCTCAACCTCAATACAGAATGGTACACTATCCTATGTGCACAAGAGAGAAGATAATGAGGATGAAGATAGCAAACCTGCTCAAGTCTACTATTCCTGGTATTGATGAGGAATCAGTTCAGTTTGAACAAGTTCTCAGAGTCTGCACCTGGATTGAACTCAGGAGAGATGATGTGGATGACCTTATTGAGGTCATGGAAGGAATGGGAGGAAAAGCTAATTTCCTCGACTGGGAAATGGAGCAAAAAGAAGTTGCTCAAGTTAAATCTTTTGCTCAGCTGCTGCCCGAAGAAGCCTTTACCGCAGTATGCCACAAGATTCTAGGAATTCCAACTAATGATGCCTCTATCCCAGAAGGCACATCAGATCAGCAGACAGCTGACACAGCAAAAGTGAATGACTCAGCTGCGTCTGTTCCTGCAGAAGACTCAGCTGAACCAGCTGACAGAACTGAGATTGAAAGAGAAGTAATCACTATTCCTGATCACTTCATGCCTAAGGATACTCTAACTCACTTCATTGATAAAGGAGACACTATCATGTCCCACCTGGTTAAGACCACTACCTCATTTCTCAATGAAGAGTATCTATCAGCTGAAGAAAGAGGCAAAGCCCTGATTGCTCACCCAAAACCTCAAGGTACTGCCTCACCTTCTATTTCAACAGCTGACTATACAGCAGACATATGCTCACAGGTCAAGGCTGCAATAGACCTACACTTTGAAAAGGGGTTAGGCCTACAGCTTGGAAGATATGTTGAAAAGGCTGTTAAGGAGCAGAGAACTCGTCTTCATGACCAGATCATTGACATTGAAGACAAGTTTGGAGAATCACTTCACAATCAGATAAGTGAGTATCTGACCAGCATTCTGAAGAAGGCAGGTGACTATTCCACCAGGTTTGCTGATCTCTACACTAATGAGGTCAACCGCATGGAAAACACCTACAAGAAAAGAATTGAAGATGCTGAAGCAAGAGCTACTGAAGGTCGAGCTCTTCTCCAATCAGCTACAGCAGAGAATGAAAAACTTCAGACTCAGCTGAAGGAGACAGCAACCAAATTGGAAGCACTTACAACTAAACTAGAAGTTGCCTCCTCCTCCAACTCTCATGCTCAGATTTTAGACCATAGCATCACTCATCTGACCCATATTGGCAAAGTCAATGCCATGGCTCTTCAACAAACTCTGAGAGTGGAGATTCTGAATGCCATGAAGCCTTTTGCGGCTGCACTTGCTGAAGCCAAAAAGGGGGAAGATGTATTGATAAAAGCTCTAGAGAAGGCTACTGCACAGCAAGCTGTAATGGTAGTATCTCAAGATGAGCTGAATGAAACCTTGGGTGGTATATCAAGCAAAATCAAGAGCAGGCAAGGCAAAGGCAAAGAAATTGCTCAAGAAGACATCCAAGCTCCCACTCAAGCAACTGCCAAAAGTCTGCAGATCACTGCCTCTACAGAACAAGTTCCTGAGAAGAGGATGACAAGGAAAAGGAAGGCAGATGAGCAAGCAGATGAGCAAGCTCAGAAGTCAAGCTCAGAAGTCAACTCCAGCAGAGCCTACTGCAGAAGAGAAAGAGGCTTTAGAGTTGAAGAAAAGAAAAGAGCTTGAAGCTCAAGAGCTTAAGCAGAAGAAGCTAAAAGATGCGAAAGCAGTCAAAGCCAAATTTGACAGGAAGATAGCCAAACTCAGGAAAGCTCTCAAGGACAAAGCATTGAAAGAAAATGTTCTGGCACAGAAAGATAAAGTTCCGGTGTTTGATAGCAACTATGTGGATTATTTAGCCCTTCAAGATGAACTACCAAGGTGGTACCCTCTGAAGAAGAAATGGCAAATTCAACACCACATTGTAAGAAAATTTGGCCCTCTCTCAACCTATGAAGATGAATTCTTCCAGTTCAATCAATTCATGAACATTGAAGATCAAGAGTTCTGGAATGAAGTAGTCAAGACAGCCAAAGAACTTGACAACTGCAGAATCCTAACTCCTGAAGAACCCAAATGGGATCCTCCCACTCTGGATTCTGGAAGAACAGACTTAATTGAAGTCAAAAGGATCCTAGAGAAGATCTATGAAGAGGAGAATGTTACAGACCTGCAGCACATGGAAGAAGTTCGATCTCGTCTGTACCTTGCTTTCCGCATCTGAAGATCAGAAGACCTGATGAAGACCACTTTCAAAGCTTTAAAGAAACTATTACTTGTAATCTGTAAAAGCTCTATATATATTCAAGTTTAGTTCTCTATGCTTTCAAGACAAACTCTCATTGTCTTCATCAGATACTTCCGTTTTTATGAAGTTTATAAACTCCTATCTTATCTTATTAAGAGCATTTATCATATATAGTTTTGGCTTCATCAAAAAGGGGGAAATTGTTGGGATATAAATTCACCCTAAGCCCCACTTGATGTTAGAATAGTTTTGATGGCCAAAACACTTAGAGTTTATAAATGTAATAGGATCAGCTGACTTTGTATAGAACAGCTTAGACTAGTCTTGTGTGATCAACTGTATAGATATCAGCTGATCAGCACAGTCCCGGCTTACATGTGCTACCTCAAGATGAGAAGAGTAGAAGACATGAAGACTAGGAGATCCTTGAAGACCAGTTAAGTAAGGTGCTTGTATACCTATTTAACTGATGGAGTCCCAGATTAAAGATGGCCTAAAACAGGACAAAGAATTGCCAGATCAGAAGAGTTCTACTCTGCTGATGCCAGAAGACAGAAGACACAAGGCCAGAAGAGTAGTCAGAAGACTAGAAGTTCAGATCAGAAGACTATGTGTTCTTCCAGGACTCGGCTGATTCCAAAGTCATCTTGCAATTTAAACAAAGACCTACCTTATTTAGAAGATTGACATGATCCCAGGATTGAAGCAATCAAGCGACTGGAATCAAGGAATCAAGCCATTATGGAAAGATTGCCCCAACGGCTAGTCAACTCCAACGGCTAGTTGCAAGCAATCACCACTATAAATACAAGAGGATGAGAAATCACAAGAAAGAAGTCACAACGAGAGAATTCAACAAAGTCTAGAAAGCAATCAAGCTAAAGTCATACTGTCTCAAGAATTCTCAAAGAGCCAGAATCCATTAGATTATCCATAGCTCTTAAGTGATTTCTATCCAACCCATAAGAACCTGAAACCTATTCATATTGTATATCATTTGTTTTAGGCAAAGTGATTAAGTAAATTATAAGCTTGAATCACTAGTTGGATACCCTTCAAAAACCCCAAACCCTCTCCAAAAGGTTAAAGTTTTTGAAACCCTCAAAGTGCAAATGCTTACAATCACTTGTGGAGACCGTAGCTGTTAGGACGGCTCAGATCTCAAAGTCCTATCCTTGGGACTATAAAGGTCAAGACCCTTGTAATTTGCGGTAAATTAAAGGGATTAAATATCACGTTAGGACGTGAGAGTGGACGTAGGATCGTATATCCGAACCACTATAAACCTAGTGTTATTTACTTATTGCACTTTACATTCTGTCATTTCATTAACTGTTATATAGTGCATACTGTGATTTCAATATTCTTCAAAACAAGGCCACAGCTTTCAAACCAGCATCAGTTGAGTACTTTCATTAAAGAAAACAAGTTAAACACTTTCACAAGAAATAAAAGAACGAGTCTAAACAAGGCCTACCATAATTCCGCATATAACCTCCTCTATCAGATCACTATAGTCATCTGGACCAGCAGACTTGTAGTCCAGCTGACATAGCAATCAGAAGAGGTTCCCAACTCTCTTGAAAAAGTTTTAAAGTCTATTCACCCCTCCCCTCTAGACTTTAATCCCATTCACTACTCGTTCAGGGACCAATATGTGCGATGCAAGTGATTATGCTATAGGGGTTGTTCTTGGGCAGCGTGTGGATAAGAAGTCTCATGTGATATATTATGCATCACGAACTTTGGATCAAGCTCAAACTAACTATTCTACCACGGAAAAAGAACTTCTTGTTGTGGTTTTTGCTTTAGAAAATTTTTGTTCATATTTGCTTGGGACTAAAGTGATTGTATTTTCTGATCATGCAGCCTTAAAGTATTTGATGACAAAGAAAGAAGCTAAACCGAGACTTATTCGATGGATTTTATTGCTCCAAGAGTTCAATCTTGAAATTAAAAATAAGAGAGGTACAGAGAATGTAGTGGTTGACCCTCTTAGTCGCTTGGAGAGAGCTGAGGACGCTGAACCAATGCTGGAAGAATTCCCAGACGAGTAGTTGCTCGTTGTGACGCCCTCAGTATCAGTGCAGTCTGTCCCATGGTTTGCTGATCTGGTGAATTTTCTAGTAGTTGGATTTTATCCAGAGGAGATGAACAAGGCTCAAAGAGATAAGTTACGTAGTGATGCTAAATACTATGTTTGGGATGATCCATATTTATGGAAGCATTGTGCTGATCAGGTAATACGAATGTGCGTACCCGATTTTGAATTCTTTTTTATTCTCACATTTTGTCATAATTATGCTTGTGGAGGACATTTTGGATCCAAACGTACTGCTTTTAAGGTTCTAGAGTGTGGATTTTATTGGCCATCATTGTTTCGAGATGCATATAATTTTTGCAAGTCGTGTGATAATTGTCAAAGAATAGGAAATATTTCTCAAAGGAATGAAATGCCCCAAAATCCCATAATTGTGTGTGAAATTTTTGATGTGTAGGGTATGGATTTCATGGGCCCGTTTCCGTCTTCTTTTAGTAATATATATATTTTGCTTCTTGTTGTTTATGTCTCGAAATGGGTGGAAGCAAAATCCACTCGAACTAATGATTCTAAAGTGGTTACAAGATTTTTGAGGTCTAACATTTTTGCTAGGTTCGGAATTCCAAGAGCGATCATAAGTGATAGGGGGACGCATTTTTGTAATCGAACTATTGAAGCATCATTGCGGAAATATTCAATTATGCATAAGATGTCTACATCATACCACCCTCAAACAAATAGTCAAGCCGAAGTGTCGAATAGAGAGATCAAGGCAATTTTGGAGAAGACGGTGCAACCTAACCGTAAGGATTGGAGCGTGAGATTAGATGATGCACTATGGGCATATCGTACAACATATAAGACACCTATAAGGATGTCTCCTTATAGGCTCGTCTACGGTAAGCCATGCCATTTGCCCATTGAACTAGAACACAATGCATATTGGGCGGTTAAGAAGTGCAACATGAGTTTTGATGAGGCTGGTATTGGTCGAAAGTTTCAATTGCAAGAGATTGAGGAGTTGAGGAATGAAGCATATGAGAATTCTGTGATTTATAAGATGAAAACAAAGGCATTTCACGATGCACGGATTTCACGGAAAAATTTCAATGTTGGAGAAAAAGTGCTTCTTTATCATTCTAAGTTGAAATTATTTCCAGGTAAGTTACGTTCTCGTTGGATAGGTCCCTTTGTTATTACTAAAATATTTTCTCATGGTGCAGTTGAGATCCAAAGCCTTAGGACGAATAAAATTTCAAGGTGAATGGTCACCAATTGAAGGAGTATCGAGAAGGTTTTCAGAAAGAGCACATGGAATGTGTGGAGTTAGATAATCCACAATACTAGAGGAAATCACAATCCTAAGTCGAGCTATCGACAATAAATAAAGGCGCTTGTTGGGAGGCAACCCAAAGTTTACTTAGTTTTTTTTTGCTTTTTTTTTTTCCTTTTAATTTCGTTTTTGTGTGTTTGTGTATCAGGAGAGGATTTTAGATAAGGCGTGGGCACGCCTTATTTGAAAAGAAGTTTGTATTGAAATTACTAGATAAGGCGTGGGCACGCCTTAAGGGAAGACTTCTCCTGGAATTTTTCTTTTATTGAGGTGGCAAGATAAGGTGTGGGCACGCCTTAACAAAACACTTCTCCTGGAACTTTGTTTGCTTAATTCTTTGGGTAAATTATTGTTAAAGTCATTTCACTAAGACATTTATCTAATTGGGAATAAGTTATTGTTTTTTATCTATTAGAGTCAAATTGACACCTAATAAGACATAGTTGCCCTTTACCCATTTAAATTATTTGAAATTAATAAATATTAGACAAATTTACATCAAATCGTTTGAATTAATGCATATCCCCGTAAAACGCGATATTATATCACCTTCCATTATTCAAATGTTCCTAAAATTAAGCCAATTCGAATTAATTAGTTGACTTTGTGTAGGTGAAGGATTATTTTCCCAAAACAAATAAAGGTATAAAATCTGCATTTTATGATCCAGAATTAAATTACAACCAAAATACTCATAACACAATTAAAACACAAAAAGACTAAATAAGCGTGCCATAGTGGATGCTGTTTCCGGTTATTTGAATATGCATACATATATGAAAATAGATTATGAAGTTTAATATGGACAGTGAAATGAATTTTGGTATGTAAAAATTGGTCATAATAAAATTATGAGTTTATAAGCTTAGAAAAAGGTTCATACATAGATATGCATATTAATATGCACGGAAAACGGGGTGCATGCATTTTACATATGTGCATATGTGAAATGCACTATACGATATGCATGTATACATGCATACGGTAATGTGCATATCTAATGTTCACCTCCATGTCAAGCTATTGTATCCATGAAACTTCTCATTTTTTCGCCTAATCCCCGAGTACTAAGTTGCACCCTAAAAACGTAATAATTAGGGCGATTCTTGCTCAGAAAAATACTAACCGGTGATTCTTTCAACGTTGGGTTGCACCTCCCAGTTTTCAGCGAATAAAAGATGAAAGAAATCACTTCTTTAGTCACGAACACAAAAATGAAACTCACACGAGCAACATCCAACAATAGACTGTGATTGCAGGACATAAATTCTTCAGAAATTCCAGCAAAGAATATTGAGGAACACCAGCTTTTCTGGTGTTAACACTTGCAGATTTCGTAGATTCGTGTTCTGCCCAATTTGCAGAAATTGATCCTCAATTAACACGAACAAACTCCTACAAAAACAGTGTGTGCAGATCTGAATTCTTCCAAGCGAAGATTAACAATTCCAGCAGTGAACGTTCACCAATGGACTCTAGAAACTCCAGTTTTAATGGCGTGAACAGTGGCCGAATTCGCACCAATCGCATCAACAATGGCAGATTTCGAACAAAGCTCATCAACAATGGCAGATTTCGAAAAAGCTCATCAACAATGGCAGAAATTAGGACTAACCGTTTGTGATTTTTCCAAAATCGCATCAATGGCAGCATAGATTGAATCGTTTCTGCAGCCCAGCAACACAATGGTGAATTCTCCTTCGTTCCTCCCAAAATGCATCGATGTGTTCTTCCCAATTGCAGCGATTCCAGAATATTGTAACCGCTACTTCAGCCCAGAAACCGATGATGACATTTACCCACGATCTTCCAAACAAAAACAGCTTCGCGTTTTCACCAATTTGCAGCGATTGGATTAAATCGTAATCGCCCCCTCAGCCCAGAAACCGATGATGGAGATGAATTTTAAGAATTCGATTTGGGAAAGTCAAGAATTTGTCAAGTTATGCCTATAAGTCCCCCCAAATTAATTGGCTGACCATAATTATGAATTTAAAATTTGAATTAAATGTTCAAATATAGAAATTAAGGATGTATATGAATATTAAGGGTATTTAAGGGTTTTTTACACTAATTTGACCCTATTAGAAAATTTTAAAAGTTGTAGAAATGACTCTATTAGGGAATATTCTCTAATTCTTTTTGTTTGATTAGTTTTTATTTACTTATTATTATTATTTTTTTTGTTTATTTATTTTATCCTGTTTATTTATTTATTTAATTTTTTTTAATTTCTCTCAGGCACGCAGAAACCCTAATCAATCTAGTTTCACAATCAAACCGCCTCCCACACTCTCTCTCTCGCCGGAACGCAGCAGCCGCCCCTCCAGAGGGCGGCTTAACCAACAACGCCGCACCACCACGACAATTCCACAGCGCCGCTACGCCGTCTGTGCGACCGCCGTCTACCCAGAACCGTGGTCGCCCCTCTGTCACAACACCCCCTGCACTACAGTTGCAGTGCCGCGACCCCCTCTATATTTCTACCTCCGGGATCGCAGCGGCCTACCTGAGTCGACGCGACTAACATACCAGGCTAGTCCGACCACACGCGATCTGAGCGCCGCCTGCGCACTCAACCACCGTCCGACGCCTGAGCAACGCCACCGCCGGGTCATCGCAGCTCCAACGCAGCGTCGCACACTGCTCGAACATCGGAGTTGGACCACCCCACCTCTCTGTTTATTGGAATACACGGCCGAAACCACCCAACCAGCGGCCCGATTTCACAGCGACGCATCCCTCACAATCACTCCACCGTCGTAAAACTTTGGTACACCCGTTCCACGCCTGGTGTTTATTTTTTATTTTTATATCTTTAGTGCTAAGTGATTAGCACGATTTAAGTGTGGGGGTGAATTATATCATGTACGAGTGTCTTTCTTGTTCTTGTATCTTGTATATGTTGGTATTGCGCATGCTTGAGTGTTTGAAACTTGATGACATGAGTAGTTGCATGAATCTAGTGGCTGGAATTTTGTTATTTTTGTTAAATATGTTGTGACCTTGAGTAGTTTGTCCTAATTGACGATTGGATTTGATATTCATGCATGAGTGATGGAATCGAGTTGATTTTTGGTTATTTTGGTGCTGAAGTAGTCCTAGATTTCTTGTATTTTGGGTAAATTTGTTTTTGGTTCTCTTAAGAAGGAAAATCTGAGTTGGTGGACGAAGTCGAAAATAATGAAATGATTGTGGACGGAGGAAAAGAAAAAAAAGGAGTTGAGTTGAAAAGCATTGAAATGAAAAAAATAACGATGGGCTGAAACAGCTACCTACTTGAGGGGGCTCATGTGCTTTGAATGAAAAATTAATAACACAAAAAAGAGCTAAAACCCGAAAAGTAGAGAGGAGTTGCGGACATCGTTTGAAAGTTGAAAAAAATTCTAATTCCAAGAATAAAGTTTAAAAAAAAATAAAACAATAGAGAGATGAAAAGAGGAGACGGACGCCACTTAGATTAGTACTTTGATATAGGATTGAATCAAAAGAACCGGAAACAAGGTTTTAAGGAACTACTGATGTGTTTGGAATGATTGTTAATTAATGAGTTTCATACTTAGGTGTGAGTAAAAGGTCTTAGTTGTATAAGAGGGACGAGTTACCTTTGATTATGGCTCAAAAAGCAAATTCAAATGCTAGAGTTGTGTGAGTATTCTCGTTAATCTTGTTCAAAGATTCAAGTAGTTGGTGTCAGTTGTTTTGATGATGTGATATTTTGTTCTCTTTGATTGTAATTGTTGTTTGAGGACAAACAATGGTTCAAGTGTGGGGGATTTGATGAGTCGGATTTATTGCATACTTTTGTGCCTTAATTGAATATTCTTTGAGAGTTAAATCGGTGTTTTAGTGCATTCTCCGACTCATTATTTCGTGACTTCAATTACTTTGATATTTTTATTTTCTGATTCAATTCAGGAAAAATTGGTACATTTTAAAAGTACATTGATGAGCTTATTTGAGGAGAAATTGGCCTAAGAATAAAGGAGTTAAGATTGGGTCAGATATGAATTAAAAGCCCAATCAATTAGCAGCCGTGATTCTGGAGAAGTTAACAAAAAAAGAAAGGAAGTTTTGGACCATTGTTTGGTTGTTTGAATTGGCCCAGAAAAAGGGCCAAGTGAATGGAAATAAAAGATAACAGCCGCCACAATTAAAGGAGAGTCAACGCTGATTTTGTTTGTGGAGAATTGGTCAAACACGCACACACAACAACCTAGAGAGGAGAGAGTTATTTTGTTTTAAAGAAGGGAGATCAATTGACGTGGGTGCGAGGAGATAGAAAGAGACCTTGGATTATTGTAATTTGGTCTTGATCATTCAACCTTCCTTTTTCGATGAATTATCTCTTTAATTTTATTATCTCGTATATTATGCGTAGCTAATTTCCTTATTCTAGCCCGAGGATGTGAAACCTTATGACAATTATGTTTTTTTAATTATACAACTCCTGATTGATTTTGATTTATATCTCGATTTTGTTATTACTTGAGTAGATGCTATGCATGTTTGAATTAGGAGTTTAATAGGCTTGATCACCCAATTTTATTCCTATATCAATTCTAGATATCCTATAAATTATAACCCGTAATTGTTATAATATTTTGGGAATTGTAGCAACTAAGGCAGAACACCTTAGAGAGTAGTAACATCTAGGTTGCATAAAACGAGCGTCTCGTCTCGTATTTATGGTCTAGTTTATCCTATTGTACGTTTTAATTCTTGAATGCGTTCCTCGAGTTGAATCTTAAATACATGTTTTAGGGTTATTCGTAGGGATAGATTAATTGGGGGTAGTACCTGCTGATTAATTAAACGTAAGAAACAATTCGAGTTAGTTTGGTCGTACCACTAGCTTAGGGATAAGATTCGAGATTAGATTGAGATTACCAGGGTCGTTGATTAGATTAGTATAATTAATTGAGGGGAAGCTATCCGAGGGCTAGATCATTCACATTATTTGAGTCTTGTTGATTTTACATTTGCAATTTATTATTTCTTGCTTCTCAGTAGTTCGTTAGTCAACCAATCAAACTCCCCCCTTTTTAATTGCTTTCATAACACGAATTAGTTAATTAAATTACACCGTTCTCTGTAGGATCGACTCTTACTTCCCTACTACATAGTGGGTATTTAAGGTAATTATTTTTTGGTGCCGGCGACATCACACCAGTTATGAACTCAAAGGATGTGGTAAGATCTATATGTATGTCATCTATGTGTAGTAAGGTAAATCATGAATGTTATCACTCTATGATTGAACCTAAAACAGTTAAAGAAGCATTAGATGATGAGAATTGGGTTGAAGCCATGCATGAAGAATTAAATCAGTTTGTTAGAAATGAAGCCACTAAATGGATCTTTAAAAACAAAATTGATGAGATGGGAAACATTATTAGAAACAAAGCTAGACTGGTTGCTCAAGGCTATACACAAGTAGAAGGTGTAGACTTTGATGAAACATTTGCTCCTGTGGCTAGAATAGAATCCATTAGGCTCTTACTTGCCATTGCATGCTATATTCATATAAAAATGCACCAAATGGATGTTAAAGATGCTTTCTTAAATGGTATTCTCATGGAAGAAGCTTATGTTGAACAACCAAAAGGTTTTGAAAACCCTGAATTTCCTGACCATGTCTTTAAACTGAAAAAGGCTCTATATGACTTGAAACAAGCACCTAGAGCATAGTATGAAAGACTAACTGATTTTTTAATTGAATTTTGTTTTGTAAGAGGAGAAGCTGACAGAACACTATTACATGAGAAAAGTGCTATTATGATTGCTCAAATCTATGTTGATGATATAGTATTTGGTTCTACATGTGATAATATGCTCAAACTGTTTGTGAATGAAATGACATCTACTTTTGAAATGTCCATGGTTGGTGATTTAAATTACTTCTTAGGACTGCAAATTAAACAGCAAAAAGATGGTACTTTCATCTCACAAAGTAAATATACTCGAAATCTAGTGAAAAGATTTGGATTAGAGAATGCTAAACACATGAAGACACCCATGGGATCAACTCAGAAACTGAGTAAAGATAATGTTGGCCAGAATGTTGGCCCAACATTATCCAGGTCAATGATAGGCAGTCTTCTTTATTTGAGCTCTAGTAGGCCTGATATTATGTTCAGTGTATGTTTATGTGCTAGATATCAATCTAACCCTAAAGAATCACATATGAATTCTGTGAAATGATTATGTCAAAAGAATCATTAAGTATGTTGCAGGAACATATGATCTAGGCATTTGGTATAGCAAAGATACAAACTGTACCTTGATTGGGTATAGTGATGTAGATTGGGCAGGTGATTGTGATGACAGGAAAAGCACAAGTGGTGGTTGCTTTTATATGGGAAATAACTTGATCTCTTGGCACAGCCGAAAGCAAAACTGTGTGTCTTAATCCACAACTGAATTAGAATACATTGCAGCAGGGAGTTGTTGTACTCAATTGTTATGGTTGCAAAAAATGTTTCATGATTATGGCTTACCTAGTGATGTGTTGACTGTGTACTGTGATAATTCAAGTTTTATAAATATTTCTAAAAATCCAGTGCAACATTCATTAACAAAGCACATAAGTATTAGACATCACTTCATTAGAGATCTTGTTGAAAAGGAAGTTGTTAAGTTGGAGTACATATCTACTGAAAAATAATTGACTGACATATTCACTAAAGCTTTCTTGATGACAAGAGGTTTTCATCCCTTCAAAAATCTCTTGGTTTGTGTAATATTTGAAAATATGATCAAGGGTGTTGTATCAATTGCGATAGTATCACAAGCCGTGTCACATTGAACGACCTCGACCAAGGTTTCCTCGGTGAGAGAGGAGAGAAGAAGGGCAAGAACCTTCTGATCCTTCGATTTCCAGGTAGCGAAGGTAGTATGGGTGGCAGCAGGAGGATTGGATGTGCCATCCACAAAGCAAGGAGATCGACACAATTAAGCATCGGGACAACTTGCTTCTTCCACAAGAGATAATTGGAAGAAGAGAGTTTCACCGTAACCATATGAATGAGGACATTCATAGGGATGGAGGAGTCTGCCATTGGAAGAGAATTTCGAGGGGGACAAGCTCGAAGAAGGGGCGGCGGCGGCCAAGAGAGAGAAATATAGGGTTAGGGTTTTTAAGTGTGTGTTTAGGCTGATACCATGTGAACAATGAGATATGATCACCGTTTACTTTGGTGAGGTGGTACAACTTGTATATATAGTGAAGAATTACAATGTAACCGATTACATAATTGTAGGGATATACATTAAATATACAATAAATGATATTTACAAGGAATGAGTCAATCACTCTTTAATAAATAATACTCCCTCCGTCCCGAAATAATTTTCATAGTTTGACCGGCACGTTGTTTAAGAAAAATGGATTTAGTGGTTGATGATGTAAGATAAAAGAGGGGTATTTTAGGTAATTTGATGATGTGTAAAGTGAAATGTATGGAAAAAATGAGTGACAAATTTGAAAATAAAATGATGTTGTGAGGTTATTAATTTTGTGGGGTATTTTCATATTAAGAGTTTGCAAGTAATTTTGGGACGTCCCAATAAGAAAAGTGTGCAAGTAATAATGGGACGGAGGGAGTAACATGTTTGTGATACAATTCAAATTCAAGAACACATATTCTTGGATTTCATTATTTGATGTGATTATTTACTAGGATATGCAATTTACACCTCCTTGGCATTTAAAACTTCAAGAATAATATGACATTATTTAAAACTACAAAAACAGGTAAAATAAAAAACCAATTTTACCCCTAAACTTCATCTTCCAAATTATATTTAAATTTCAAATTTCCTTATGTCTCTCTCCTCTTTCAAATCAACTCACATCCAATCATATTCTCTCTCTCTCTCTCTCTCTCTCTCTATTTCGATTTCATTTTTCAAACTCTTTCAAATCTTCTTTCTCTCTCATCTCAAGATATTCTCCGTTCTCCCAGAGTACAATTTCTATGGGGCCATGTCCATATAGAGCGCAAAGCTCTGTCTTTAAACGGGACCCCCGCAAGTGGGCGGTGGGATTGGTCCCCCGGGATTAGTCGGTCCAAGACCGGATACCCGAGACTTCATAAAAAAAATTCACTCTCCTAAATGAAAAATTATCTCCCTCTCTTCTCTCTCCATTGTTCAAATTCTACCATTTACTCAGTCATTAAAATATTGTCGGAGCACCGTCTACAGTCGTCGTACTAGATGACATGGAAGCCTCCGCACGTGAAGCGTTGTCGCATGAAAGGAGGACACATGACTCGTCAGATCTTCCACTTGAATCGAGAACGAAAAAACCCTATATCTGAGGATAAAATTCGACGGCGGCTACCAAACCCTAGATCTGTGAAGTGGATGGCGGATTGTGGTGGTTACCGCGGCGACAATGGTCGAGGAGGTGGTGCGATTATTGGAACTAGAAGCTTCTTGAAAATGTGTTTCATCTCGTCACGTTTAAGGTGTGTATCTTTCTGTTTGAGATGGTGTTTGTTATATAGATCAAGGAGTCAACAAGTTAAATGTTGACCGGTCAAATAGTCAGCGACGAATAGTCAAAGTCTTCAGTCCTAGTCAACAATAACGAGGACGAACAACCAATAAGAGACAAGGAAGAAAGTCTTCATAAAAGGGTCAACAAGTCAAATAAATCCACATAGAATCGAGAAGAATCAATGATATTATATTGGCGAATAATATATTTATGGTCGCCTAAATTAGAAGGATTAGGGATATTATTAAGATAAGTTGTATTATCAAGTCAAGATGGTCGGCAGAGATAAAGATGACAAACAGCGTCGTGATCGCGAAGAAGAAGCCTTGAAAACCCAAGATTATACTTATATTATGAAGATCCAAGATTAGTTGTTCGCCCAATGGCTAAGCCAGGACGAGGACGACCAGAAGTGAGTATTAACGAGCAGCATCGAGCAATGAACCATGGATTTCATCTTTGGAGCATTGACAAGTCAAATGCGGTGTATTTAAGATGCTCGGCGATGAGCATCGTGTAGGATGGGACATATAATGGACGTTTTCAAAGGCATTTAATGCAAAGTTGTTGCATTAAATGCATGAAATGATCATTTATAGCAGCTGTAAATTAGGAAGTAATGAGATTAATGCTGAGCTGCCAGCAATTAAAGACATGCAATTGTAACCCTAATATAAAAGCCCATTGAGGCTGAATCAAAAGTCACAATCTCATAACTTAAGAAAATATTACATGCTTTTGATTACTTTGTCTCTAAGTCTTCAAAGCTTTCTTTAAGAACACAAACCCTAATTCCATAGGTCTTTAAGAACACACTAAGATCATCTTATAATTCGTATAAACCACTCAAATATAAATTATTATTTTTGTAAACGTTTGATTAATACACTCCGACAGAAATCGTTACAACATTTGGCGCTAGAAGAAGGGGAATACGGTGCAATTATAAGATCTTCAACAAGTTTTCAAGCTCAAGAACAAGTTGTTCTTCAGTGTTTATACGTTCGTACAAGTTTATAGAAACTTTGTACGGTGACATATCATCTAAGTTGTAATCTAAAGATTTTGCTAAGTTTTTGTTGTAGAATCATCGACTTAAACACCAGTGTGTTTAAGGTTTTCAGTTTCTAAGAATACTTTCTGGATTTTTTAAGTTTGTTGTTCTTAAGTGTTCAAGAACAAGTTTAAAAATGTTATTCCTTCTATAAAAATCAAAATTTTTAGCAAAAATGTCTCAACATCATTCAAACAAAGGTGATAGTCCAATCAGGCCACGAGATGGGGATCGTGGAAAAGGCCCAGAAATTTTGCCACAAGACGGACAACCACCGGCGCTGGGAATGCCAGCAGCTTTCCAAACCGGAACCACGATTAAAATTGAAGCCCTTTCAGAGATCCTCAAAAAATGAGAGATCTGATGAAGTTTCTGGTTGAAGAACAAGAATAAGAAAGAGAAAGAGAGAGGGCAAATCGAGAGTTGCCCCTACAAATATTTATTGAAGAGTACAGTTCTCAACAAAGGAGTGGGGGGCAGCAACAAAGGCATCACCGAGGTGATGGCCGAAGAGAAGGGTCGATTGACTCACAACGAACCCGACGATCAGCTATTGATCGTTTGGGTGATCAAAGAAATCCGAGGGTACTACCTGCCCGAAGAAATTTGAATGAGCATAGGGATGATGGTCGATATATCCCTGCCGAGAATGTTCAACGACCAGAAAGAGTACACCATCATGTGAGAAATGATGGACAACGATTAGTACATGAGCGAATTGATGGTGATCACCCTGCTCGGTCCGAGAGGGTGCATCACCATGCGAGAAAATGATGGCCACCGACCAGTACTTCATCGCGTGGGACCACAACCAGCAGCTTCAGGAACTTCAATCAATGATCGACAAGAGGCAGATTATGTTCGACGACCAGCCCCGATCCCGGAACCTATGGTCGCCGAGGTCGAGGATAATCGGATAATCATGATGGCACAAAATCAAGAGAGACTGCAGAGGCAGGTTGAAGGTTTAATGCTCGAAGTTGAAGCAAACCGAGCAACAACAAGGCCGATCACTATGCCCATTTTCCCATTAAGTGTGCTAATTCTCACTGCCCTAATACAGAAGAAGATTCAGGTGTCGACCATTCCGGTGTACAATGGTGAATCGGACCAATGAGTGCATTTGTCAAAATATACTGATTATATGGCCTCGGTGGGGGCAACGGACGCGGCCCAGTGTAGGAACTTCTCGCTTACACTGGGGGATAGAGCTCATAGGTGGTATTCAATGTTGCCAGCAGGAACGATAGTATCTCTTGCCCATCTGGGGCAAGAATTCTTGAACTATTACAGTGCAATAGTTGCTCGTCCAGCATCAAAACAAAGGCTGGCAAACATGAGGCAGGGGTAGGATGAATCAAAGGACTTTATCGAAAGGTTCGATCGTTGGAGGATTAAAGGTTGGTACGAGACTTTGGAAAGACTTGAACTTACGTTTTCCAAAGTCGTATACAGAGTTAAAAAACAGGGTTGGACACATCATTCAAATTGATGAGAGATGACCTTTCGAAGGTCCTGTAAATGTACAAACGATCAAAGATGTATTTCATGCTGTAGGCATTAATCCGCGAACAGTCTACGAGGCTGGGGGAGTGCATTAAACAAAGCTGGAGGGGTTTGTTGTATAGTGTTTAAGTAAAAACAGAATAATGCTGCACTAATTGTTGAGACAAATAGTGCAACAATGACTCTAAGAGAATATCAGAAATAAAGATACACAGCGGAAGACTTAAAACACTAAAAACAAACGAGACACAATGGAAATATTTTTAACATAGATTTTATAAATAAAAATCTATGTTAGCCTTATGGCGAAATATCAATACTTATCTTCAAGTACAAATGTTGTGTGAAATGTTACAACAATAACCTTCACAACTAAAACTATAAATAGGGCAGGTGCCTTGTTTTAAAAACGAACTAAGTGTATAAAGTATACACTGTCGAAATGCTAGTCTATCTATGATTACACTCTCAATAGATAAGAAAAAGCACGCAATCATACGGTGGGATACTTCGTATGAACTAAAATGTATAACTAATGGCCACAATTCCTAACAGGGATGAACGCTCAGTCTAGGAGATTGATCGAATAGAATACGCTGAATTGTGGAGCATTCCTTCGGTATTTATAGAGTGGGGTACGAATTCTAGAGGCTTCCATCCTGAGATCCTATTTTTTAGGAGCTCAACTTTCATGATCTTTCTAGATCCTTCTTGCATGTTCCAGGTCGATCTACAAGGTTTCAAGCTGGTCTAGCACGTTCTGCAATGTTCTGGAATCTTCCAGGTTCCAGATCCTTGTTGAAGCTTCTAGATCCTGCCAGAAATGCGACAACATTTAGATCAACATTTAATGTAGCATTTCAGAAAAGACTTAGAAAAAATCTCGGAAGGTCAAATTAAGATGTTGTTGAGAATGTTGATACATTTAAGAATTCACAACATCTACAATCTCCCCCAATTTGACCTTTCGACTACAACACACTTGATGCACATATATTTCTATACATACTCAGTTTTATGTACTTAGTTGAGGTTGACATCATTGCTAAATACTAGTCAAGACAATACCTGTTGTAATCGTTGGATCAAATTGAATGAAGATCAAGGATAATCTTACAATGATCCGTGCCACAAGTAATTTACAACATAAGTAAACAATAAGTATAAACAATACACTTATTCACAACATAAGTAATTTACTAAAATCATAAGTTGAACTGGAAGATTTAACTTAATATTTGAGTAAGACACTAAAGCGAATATAAATCAGAGCAAAACAGAAAGAAAAACAACTGCTAACAATCTAGACAAAACTAAACATGATTAACAACCTGCAGTAAACAATCAATAACATGTAAGCATATTAAGCAATGGCAGTAAACATATATTATCAAGTGCAAACATAATTAAGTAAGTTGTATATCAAGCATAAGAAAAAACAAACATCCTATCATCTAGGAATAAAAACAATTGTATCAGAATTAACATAATTTTTAACTTAAACACCAAATACAGAGATTGAAACTGAAAAAATGGCATAGATTGCTATGGTAACAGCTGCAGCATTAGATTCCTGCACAGTTGCCATTTTGAATTCAGATCCCCCCTGTCTTGTAGCTTCTTCATGTTCATCAATGGAGATCACCATATAAGGTATCCATTTCAGCAGCATCATCATCATCCTCAGCTTCTTCAACAAAGAAAGTAGATGCAAAATGTGCAACTACATCAGTCACTGCAGCATCTCCAGCATCAGGTCCTCCACCAGCTACATCAGCAGCAGGTGTAACTCCCTCAGTCATTTCTTCAATTACCACATTGGAGTTACATGGTGGTGGTACTCCCCCTGTTGTAGTGGAAAACATATTGGTCCACATGTCCTTTAGAAATTTGAGCTCTTCAATAGATTCCTGCAAGTGTTGTAGCTGAAGTTTGATGAATTCCTGTGAAACACAAACATTACCAGAAATGTTGATACGAATGTTCTCAACATTTGGGAGTGCATTGCTCTGTCTTGGTCTGGAAGGGCCTGGTTGTGCAGAGGTAGAGGGTCTGGAAGATATTTGCGGACTGTCAGTACCAGGAGTACTTAGGGGCAAGTCAATCACTCTGTCCCCAATAAATAAGGCAGGAGCAATAGCCAGCAGTGACACTCTCCCCGTCAAAACATCAGTCTTCTTAGCAGTGAAGCCAAGGTGCTTCAAATAGTTAGAAATCATGACTGGATAGGGCAGATTTCCTTTCCTAGTAGTTTTTCCAGTAAACTTTCTTATGTGGTGAAAAATGGTGTGACCTAGATTGAACTTCTTAAGTATAGAAATCCTATACATAAGAATGGTTTGATCTCTGGTAATTTTAGTGGTGTTGGTAGTGGGGATCCAGTTATAAATGATAAGCTTATAAAGAACAGAATGTAGGGAGGTTAAGTGTCTAGCAAGCATTTTCCTAGTCCACCTAGTTTTTCTACCCCTTGTGATTGCAGTAATCACAACATCCATATATGGATCATCATCTTCATCAACATTAGGGGTGTGCAAGAACTCATTAATCAGTTCTGGAGTGAATGGCACATCCCTCCCCCTAAAATTCACAGTACCATAACATCTAGAACTTCTCCTACCAGTGGTTTTCTTCATACATGCATAGAAGTCATAAGACCAGTTTGTAAGAAAAGCTTCACCACATGTAACAGCATCTAACAAGTTTCTATCCTCTAAAAACTTGACCATCCCCTTACTATCAAAGTTAGGCACATTAATTCTCTTTACAATCAATAACTTCCTCTTAGAGTAAATTTCTAGCCTTTTCTCAACATAATCAGAGGGATCAAATATACCTTCATCTTCCTCAGAAGGCAGTTCCTCATCAAGATCAGAACCTCCATCATTTTTTAGAGCTTTTGGAATAGCTCTTTACCTCAGAAGATGAGTTGTCTCCACTCCCATCATCACCAGGTTCGGGTGTGGACTCTTTTGCAGCAGCAAAGGTCTCAACATTCTTCTTAAGAGACTATTGAATGTCTCTTAGGCAAACATCAAAACCAGAATCAGAATCTAATTCAACAGGTTCTTCCTCAGGGATCATCTTGGCCGTCCCTTTTCCTTTAGGTTCAGCAGCAACCTTCTTATTCTTTGCTTTCTCAGCAACAGTAGCAACAACAGGTTCTGTTTCTTCCTCGGATTCAGTGAACACTTGGATGGGTTCAGTAACATCATGTCTAGCCTTCTTCTTCTTTCTCATGGATTCAGAGTAATCCACTCGAGTAAACACACGACTTGACCTCCTTCGTTGGACGGGGCTTCTTCTTCTTTTGCCTATCTGCACCAGTTTCTTAAGAGGAACAGGGGCAAACTCATCAGAAGGTGAGAGAGAGGAGTTTGTACCACTTTCAGAAGCTTGTGCGTCCTCCATTTCTACATCCTCAGAGTCGGATGCAGTAGCAGCAACTACTCCTTCAACAGTGGCCTCAACATTCCCTTCCGTTGAAATAGGGTCAGTAGGGTTCGGTGATTTGGGGCTTTTTGATGCAGTAGCCATTTGAGCAGTTTGTTCAGCTAGATAGCTTGAGATATCCACAGTGATATCTCCAAATGTCATCACGGGCAGATGACCAGTGGCTCGAAGAGTATCAAACACCTCTTCAACAGCCCTAGTAAACTGTTCGACGGTTGAATCTTGTGGAATGTGGGTAGTTGGTGGAGTAGTTTGTGGAATAGGAGCGATTGTTGATGGGGTTGCAGA
Source organism: Galeopsis tetrahit (assembly GCA_963675135.1). Classification (NCBI taxonomy): domain Eukaryota; kingdom Viridiplantae; phylum Streptophyta; class Magnoliopsida; order Lamiales; family Lamiaceae; genus Galeopsis; species Galeopsis tetrahit. The sequence continues at coordinate 37,142,401 of OY776127.1, forward strand.
GACATTAGAGTCGGCATTTGAGGGGTTTGATTGTTGCGAAGCCATTGAAGCAAGAAGTTCGAGAGAGTTTTGGGCAGTTTGTGCGGAGGATTCAGAAGTAGAGTGAGAGTGAGATTGAGATTGAGGGTGGTTTCCAGCCATTTAAGAAACGGTTTGGATTTCGAGGCAAGGTGGGAGAGTGTATACAACAAATTGAGAAATACACGGCCAATTCAATTTTGCAAATGAAGTACTTAACAAAACTCGACAAAACACTTAGCAAAAGTAAATCACGATTAATTGAGTTTAATATAGAGAATGTATGTAGTTGGAGGTTGAAAAGATAATTCTAGAAATAATCGATATTGCACCAATTTTTAGCCACAACCTTGATCATGGGTAATTAGTGGGTAAAATCAATTTAATTAATTAATTAAGTAATTAAGAAGTTTCCAGAATTTTACTTAGTCCAAGCATAATCTGAAAAATAGAAGAACGTGGGTCAGTATTTAATTAAATAAATAAAATAAATCTCAATAAATAATTAAATAATTACAACTTATAAAAATAAATCCGAGTCAGGCAATGTTGTGCTCAAAACTGTTACAAACACCTCAACACGATTTTTACACCAAGGTTCTTAGATTCGAAGATATTTTACAAAGGAATTATTTAACTATGTAAGAAAGAAATTCAACTTATAAAGTTTATACAACCTATGATGTTGTCCCAAATGCTAACGCATTTGTGACAACATCCATCCGAATATTTCAGATAGTGCTCATGCCAAGAGATTTCCTCAAGGTGATGAATCTCTCATGGTCTAAAGCTTTTGTAAAAATATCAGCATTCTGTTTTTCAGTAGGTACATACTCCAACTTAACAATATTCTTCTCTACTAACTCTCTCATAAAATGATGTTTTATGCTTATGTGCTTAGTGAGTGAGTGTTGTACAGGATTCTTAGAAATGTTTATGGCACTAGTATTGTCACAAAAAATTGTAAGTATACCATTCTCAATGCCATAATCATGGAACATCTTACTCAGCCACAAGAGTTGTGTACAGCAGCTTCCAGCAGCTATGTACTCAGACTCTGCAGTGGATTGTGAAACACAGTTCTGTTTCTTGTTGTGCCATGATACAAGATTTTTTCCATGTAGAAACATCCTCCACTCGTACTCTTTCTATCATCTATATCTCCAGCCCAATCAGCATCACTGTAACCTATCAGAATGTTGTTGGTGTCGTTAGTGTACCATATCCCAAGTTCACTTGTACCTGAAACATACTTGATAATCCTTTTCACAACATTCAGGTGAGATTCCTTTGGATTAGCTTGGTACCTAGCATAAACACACACACTGTACAAAATATCTGGTCTACTAGAGGTTAAATACAGTAAACTACCTATCATGGGTCTGTAAAGTGTTGGATCAACATCTGTTCCAGCACTATCTTTGCAAAGTTTCAAAGTAGATCCCATAGGAGTTTTCATCGGTTTTGAATTCTCAAGACCAAATCTTTTAACCAAGTTCTTAGCATACTTACTCTGGGATAAGAAAATACCATCATTGCATTGTTTGATTTGAAGACCTAGAAAGTAATTCAAGTCTCCAACCATACTCATTTCAAATGTTGCAGTCATTGCCTCAACAAATTTGCTTAACATTTTATCACAAGTAGAACCAAACACAATGTCATCAACATATATTTGAGCAATAAGTAAATCTCCTTCAGTGTGCTTCATGAACAAAGTTTTATCAGCCTCTCCTCTAATAAATCCATATTCCAAAAGAAAATAAGTAAGCCTACCATACCATGCTCTAGGAGCTTGTTTAAGACCATACAATGCTTTCTTAAGTTTATATACATGATCAGGATATTGTGGATCTTCAAATCCTTTAGGTTGTTCAACATATGCTTCTTCATTCAATATGCCATTTAGAAATGCAACTTTTACATTCATTTGATAAAGTTTAATATCAATAAAACATGCAATTGCTAGCAATAATCTAATAGATTCTATCCTAGCAACAGGTGCAAAAGTTTCATCAAAATCAACCCCTTCAACTTGGGTGTAACCTTGTGCTACTATGCCTTGTTCCTAACAATGTTACCAGATTTATCAGTTTTATTCTTGAATATCCACTTTGTTCCAATGACATTAGTATGACTAGGTTTTGGAACAAGTGTCCACACTTCATTTCTTTCAAACTGACCAAGTTCTTCATGCATAGCATTAATCCATTTTTCATCAGTTAATGCTTCTTTAACGCTCTTAGGTTCAATTTCAGATAAATAGCATTCAACATTTACAACATTACACATAGAAGACATGCATATTGTTCTTACCACATCTACTTTATTTGATCTTACTCTTCCTCTTGTTTGCACTCCAACTGTAGCATCACCTATTATCTGGTCAAAAAGATGACTTTTACCTATTCTTGAAGAAGGATTCGTTTTGGGAACATACTGATCATTCTGTGAGATTACAACTGACTGTTCTGTAGATGTTGACCCAGATGTGTTAGCATTCGGTACAACATTTTCAGACTTCAGTGTATTCTCAGAATTATCAGTGACTTGTGATACATCTTCTTCATCTTTGTCATCTGCAAGACCTTTATCATCATCAAACACAACATTAACAGATTCTTGAACAGTGTTAGTTCTAAGGTTATAAACTCTATAAATTTTACTATTTCTAGAATAGCCTAAAAAGAAACTGATGCGGCCTAAAAATGTCACCTAATAAGGAGTCGACACGTGTATAGGGGATAAGATAAAAGTGAAAGGATCAGATTATGTAATACTCTCTGAGGGGAAATCCTCTCGGGAGATCCCTTTGGAGGAAGCTTCGGCTAAAGAGAAGCTTCCAGGAGAATTACTTTTGGTGAAAGTTCGTGAGCCCTGAATGTAGGGAGGTTCCGCTATTTTCGGCTTAGACTCGATAGAAAGTGGACCTTATCCTCTATTATCTGGGGAACCAAGTCAAAGGAGAAGGGATATGGCCGAGTCTTCGGGAAGTGGAGGAAAGAAGGCTTCGTCCACTCCGCAGGACCGAGTCTTGCGGGTAGTTCCGGAAAAGGAGGAAGGCTTGACTTCCTCTCCAGCAAGCATCTCTATAAATAGGTAAAATCGAGGAGATTTCCAGGTTAGACACTCGTACACTACACATTTAATACACTGAATACAATATACCCTTCGGAAATCTTTTGAGAACTATTTTTATACATCAAGGATCTTGAGATCCTTGGAAGAGATTAATAAGCCCTATACTGACTTAGGCATCGGAGTGTCCACGCCGGACTCCCCTCCGGCGCGTTCTTTGCAGGTTCTTGAAGGTTTTGAGCGAAGGCAACACACCCGAAGCAATTATTCGTGTTCGAAGAACAGGACATTTAATCCCGAGGATACATAATCCTCTCGTGCAAATTTTGGCACATCAACTGGCGCCGTCTGTGGGAAAGAGTTGAAAGATTTTCTCACGAATTTCTACCTGTTCGAGCAAATGGGTGGCGGAGACAAAACATCTACTTCTGGAAAGAAGAATCTTCCAGGGGGGAATTCCCCTTTGCCGAGTGATCCCCCACCAATGGGAGGCCGGGGGAAAAACCAAATCCATACCCCTTCTGGATCAAATCAGCCATTGGCTCCCACTCTAGATTTAGGTGACGAAAATCATCCCTTACCGGTCCGGGAGGGAATAACAGGGAACCTTGAAACCCCAGAGTTCCAGACCGCAGATCCTCAGCGAGAGGATATTCCAGACTCAGGGACACTCTTGATCTCTCCCGATCAATTGAACGCCCTCATCAAGGAAGCTGTAGATAAAGCCTTTACAGATCAAAGGGACCAGATTCCCAAGGCTGCACCGGGGAATCCAGAGGTACCGGCCCATAGACCCCAGGATGAAGCACCTGGAACCTCCCAAGTGTTGTCCAAGGAGATGGGGATACGAGTGGAGGAGGATGATAAAGTGCCCTCGCGCGCGGAGAGAAGCATTCCCCTTCGGAGCACTAGAAGGAACGCAGATTCGGCACCCCGAGGGACAGAACCCCTTGAGACAGAAGAAAGCACTGATGATACCTACGGAGGGCCAGTTAGCGACCAGCTACAGGCTCTGCAGAAAGAGATGAAGGATATGAGGAGACAGATGAACAACCGAACCAGTAGATCCGCTCATACATCCGGATGCCAGTTCTCCCCTAATATATTACAGGATGAATTACCATTCAATTTCAAGCCCCTTAATTTTGAGTATGACGGTACGGCAGACCCTTACGAACACTTAGTAAGATTTGAGAACGCTGCGCTATTACATCGCTACGGAGAAGGAATTAAGTGCAGGGTGTTCCTGACCACCCTGGCGAAAGCAGCGCAGCAATGGTTCACTCAACTAGAACCTAATACCATCCGATCCTGGGAAGAATTCAGTGAGTTATTTCTCCATCAATTTGCAAGTGCCCGGAGACAGCCACGGGCCACCTTGACCCTCTTCAATCTGAGGCAGGGGGAGAGCGAAAGCTTAAGAGCTTTTCTCCGGAGGTTTAATCAGGCAGCTCTGGAGGTCCCTACAGCCTCTCCGGAGGTGAAGATCAATGCCCTTACTAACGGATTACGAGATGGAGATTTCTTTTCCTCCTTAGCTAAGAAGCCAGTTAAGAATTTCGATGAGCTGCTGCACAGGGCAGAGAAGTACCTCACTCTAGAAGAGGTCCGTAAGGCCAAAAGGCTGGAGGTTAGGCCACCAGATCGAGAGAGAAGAAGGGAAGGTCCCTCCAGACGATCCAGCCCAGAGGTCCCTCAGACCTCTGGATCAACAAGAGATAGCAATCCCTCCGGAGGTCCCCGGTCTGGCCCTCGTGGGAGGTTCGAGAAATACACGCCCTTGAGGATTGAGCCTGCTGAAGTACTGGAGGTAGCCGGAGACCATCCAGACTTGAAATTCCCATATTCCAGAAATCGAGGACCTCAGAAACCCAAGTCTGCTCGATTTTTCCGATTCCACAATGAATATGGTCATGATACAAATCAATGTTACCACTTGAAGGACGAAATTGAGAGGATGATCCAAGCGGGCCATCTAAAAGAATTTATATTCAGAGATAGGCAGGGCCCTCGAGGGCAGAAGCGGAAATATCATGAAAGAAAACCAGAAGAGAAGGAAACCAGAGAGGCAGCTGAGGATATGCCCCCTCCCCCACCAAAGAGAGGAGTAATCCACATGATAGTGGGAAGGCCAGCTGATGGGGATTCTTTTCGGAAGAGGAAGCAAAATGTCCGGGCTCTAAGAGCAGAGCAAGGGAGCCAGTTAAGAGAAGTGGGGCGTATGACGGAGACGCCCAATATCCGATTTGGCCCAGAGGATGTGAAGGGAGTTAAGGAAGATCACAACGATGCTCTGGTGATCACTACCGACATAGCGGGATTCGATGTTGCTCGAATCTTCGTAGATACGGGGAGTTCGGCTGACATCATGTTCTTTGAATGTTTTAAGAGAATGGAGTTGAGTGTGAAGCTGCGCCCTGTAGATACCTCTCTGTATGGTTTCTCCGGAGGTGCAATCCAACCTTTGGGGTCAGTGATGTTACAGGTAGGATTAGGAGACGCTCCAGCTCGGAAGGTCCATGTGGTGGAGTTCCTTATTGTAGACATTCCCTCGTCGTACAATGTTGTGATGGGACGACCCAGCCTGAATCTTTTTCAGGCAATCATTTCCACATTTCATATGAAAATGAAATTCCCTACAGCCACAGGGGTGGGAGAAGTGAGAGGAGACCAGTACCAAGCACGGAAGTGCTATGCAGAGTCCGTAAAGATGGCAGATAGAGCCCTAACTAGGGGCCTGGAGCGGACGAGAGGAGATGACCCTGAGGTCAAGAGGAAGAAAGTAGAGGGAGCAGCACCTGAACAAGTGAATGTTAAAACAGACGAGGAACTGATGAGCGTGGAGCTCTTTCCAGAGAAACTCGGCTTTGTTACCAAAATAGGTACCCAACTGGGGCCTGAACTCACAGAGAAGGTAATATTTACATTACGTCGAAATTCCGATATATTTGCATTTTCTCCAGCTGACATGACAGGAGTCCCTCAGGAGATAGCAATACATTGCCTTAATGTTGATCCAAAGGCAAGGCCCGTAAAACAAAAACTACGAAATTTCGGGATTGAGAAGAATAACATTGTGAAAGAAGAAGTCGAGAAGCTATTGAAAGCAGGGCATGTAGTAGAAGTCCAATTCCCAGAATGGCTCTCCAATGCCGTGCTAGTGCCTAAAGGGGGAGGAAAGTGGAGAATGTGCATCGATTTCAGGGACCTCAACAAGGCATGCCCTAAGGACCACTACCCGCTACCAAGGATAGATCAGCTAGTGGATGCAACTTCAGGCTTTGAGTTGCTGAGCATGATGGATGCATACCAAGGGTACCACCAAATCCAACTGAATCCTGCAGATGTCCCCAAAGTGTGCTTCATAGCAGCCTGTGGAACGTTCGGATATGTTCGGATGCCATTTGGATTAATCAATGCCGGAGCAACCTATCAGAGGATGGTCGATGCTGTCTTTCGAAAGCAGCTAGGGAGAAACATGGAGATATATGTACATGATATGTTGGCTAAGAGTGTGAAAGCAGATCAACATATAGAGGATCTGGAAGAAATTTTCCAAGTAATTCGAGAAAACGGCATCAAGTTGAACCCAGCCAAATGCTCTTTTGGAGTAAAATCAGGGAAGTTCCTCGGATATATGGTCACTCAAAGAGGTATAGAGGTGAATCCAGCCAAGGTGAAGGCTGTACTGGACATGCGGCCACCAAGAAACATAAAGGAGCTCCAGACACTCAATGGGAGGATTACAGCATTGAGCAGATTCATAGCCAGGTCTGCTGAAAAGAGCCATCCCTTCTTTAAAATCCTTAAGAAAGGGACCAAGTTTGAATGGAGCGAAACATGCCAAAAGGCCTTTGAGGACCTGAAGCACCATTTGTCTCAGTTGCCGAAGCTGACGAAGCCTTCTCCAGGAGATACCCTCATTTTGTATCTCTCCGTAGGGGAATTCTCACTAAGCACTGCCTTAGTCAAAGAAGAGGGATCTCTGCAGCACCCTATTTATTATGTCAGTAAGGTCATTCAGGGGGGCGAAAATCGATACTCAGAAATTGAGAAGGCTGCTCTGGCTGTGGTAGTTACAGCGCGGAGGCTGCGCCCATATTTCCTTTCTTACAAAATACTGGTCCGCACTAATTACTTGTTGAAACAGGTTATAGGGCGAGCAGACCTCTGTGGAAGGATGGTGAAGTGGGCGATCGAGCTCCAAGAATATGACGTAGGTTTCGAGCCACAGAAGTCTATAAAAGCTCAAGCTTTGTCAGATTTCATCCAAGAGTCGACTAAACCAGAAGAGGTCGAGGGATGGAAGGTGTATGTAGATGGCTCAGTGACCCTGAGCGGATGTGGAGCAGGGATTGTGTTGACAGGCCCTCGAGGAGAGGACCTACAATTCGCAGTGAGGTTTCAATTCATGACCTCAAATAATGGAGCAGAGTACGAAGCTTTGATCAGAGGGATGGAGATGGCATTGGAATTGGGAGCTCCAAAGGTAACTCTATACTCAGACTCCCAATTAGTTGTTCAGTAGGTGAATGGTGAATATGTAGCCAAAGATAGCAGGATGGCTGCTTATTTGGAACGTGCCAAAGCGGTGATGGGCAAATTCCAAGAGTGCGAGGTAGTCCAGATACCCCGAGAGAAGAACATGCAGGCGGATAGCCTCTCCAAACTCGCTAGCTCCACAGAGTTTGATGGACAGGGAACAGTAACTCTAGTAGTTGCAGAAAGAGAGACTCTGGAGAACCCCATTGGCTCCATTGAAGAGGAAGATGATTGGAGAAGAGCTATATGGATAGAACTCACCAAGGGAGCAGATGCCCCTACCACCAGAGAGACCCGAGCCCTTCGGATCAAATATTGTATTATCGGAGGGCACTTATACAAGAAATCATTCACACACCCATATTTGAGGTGTATATCAACTAGAGAAGCTATGTACACACTTAGAGAGATCCACGAAGGTGATGCAGCCAGTCATGAAGGATACAAAGCGGTGGTGAAGAAAGTTTTAAGGGCTGGGTTATACTGGCCCTCCATGACAAAAGATGCTAGAGAATTTGTGAGAAAATGTGTCAAGTGTCAGAAAAATGCTCCATTGATAAGGATCCCCTGCGGAAGAGATGCGAGCGATGCACTCTCCCTATCCCTTCGCTAAGTGGGGAATCGACTTGGTAGGACCCTTCCCTCCAGCCTCCGGAGGGAGAAAATTTCTGATAGTAGCAGTGGACTATTTTAGCAAATGGGTGGAAGCTGCTCCCCTGGCTACGATAGATGAAGAAAATGTGATTAAATTCTTGAAAAAACAAATCTGCTGTAGATTCGGAGTACCCAGAATATTGGTCTCCGATAATGGAACACAGTTTAATGGCGAAAACGTGCGAGGATGGTGTGCAAGATTGAACATAATACAGAGATTCACTTCTGTAGCTCATCCTCAAGCTAACGGACAGGTGGAGGTTACTAATCGAACAATAGTAGATGGGATTCGAACTAGGTTGACAAAGATAGGAGGAGGATGGGTAAACGAGTTAGATAATGTATTATGGTCATATAGAACTAGCCCGAAGACAGCAACTGGAGAGTCCCCATTTAAGCTGGTCTACGGAGCTACGGCGGTGATACCTCCAGAGGCCGTTTTACGATCGCACCGAGTTGCCCAATTTGAAGAACATCAGAATGACAGATTGATGAGAGAGGCTCTAGATTTGATGGAAGAAGAAAGAGAGATGGTTAGGGTACGCGCTGAAAGATATAAAAGCAGAATTAAAGCTGCATATGATCGAAGGGTGATCCCGAGGTCCTTCAGAGCAGGGCACCTGGTGCTGAGAAGAGCGGACGCCCTGAAAAACACAGGAAAGCTGGAGCCCAACTGGGAAGGACCCTATAAAATCACACAGGTGCTGAAAGGAGGAGCATACAGACTGCAGAGTATGGAGGGGGTTGACATAGCTAGACCCTGGAACGTTTGCCATTTGAAGAGATTCTTTATTTGAAGACAGTGTAAGGTCTTGAGACCATCTATAACTTTTGTTTTGTGATTTTTTGCATTGATTCATACTTTGCTTGGTGTATTTTGTGGCTTCACCGGAGCTCTTTTTCCCTCTCTACGGGTTTCCCCTTTGGGGTTTTTCCGTAAAGAGGTTTTTAATGAGACCGGCGTAGGTTATCTATGGCCTATGTTGAAAATTGACAATAAAGCAATGAAGCCTTATCCCTTTTTGAAGAAAGAATTATTCAGAATTATTATGTCTTGGTTATCTTTCTCATATTTGAACATGCGACGTATGAATATAACTATAACGAGAGTGAGAGACACTCAAAGGCCTAGAGGCCGAGGTGCTCCAAAGAGCCCTCACTTTACTTGAGGCCCAAGTGGGTTACTGAAATTAGAGGATTTTATGAATTAAAATCTTTTAAGAATAAGAGTGAGAGACACTCAAAGGCCTAGAGGCCGAGGTGCTCCAGAGAGCCCTCACTTTACTTGAGACCCAAGTGGGTTACTAAAATGAGAGGATTTTATGAATTAAAATCTTTTAAGAATAAGAGTGAGAGACACTCAAAGGCCTAGAGGCCGAGGTGCTCCAGAGAGCCCTCACTTTACTTGAGACCCAAGTGGGTTACTAAAATGAGAGGATTTTATGAATTAAAATCTTTTAAGAATAAGAGTGAGAGACACTCAAAGGCCTAGAGGCCGAGGTGCTCCAGAGAGCCCTCACTTTACTTGAGACCCAAGTGGGTTACTGAAATGAGAGGATTTTATGAATTAAAATCTTTTAAGAATAAGAGTGAGAGACACTCAAAGGCCTAGAGGCCGAGGTGCTCCAGAGAGCCCTCACTTTACTTGAGACCCAAGTGGGTTACTGAAATGAGAGGATTTTATGAATTAAAATCTTTTAAGAATAAGAGTGAGAGACACTCAAAGGCCTAGAGGCCGAGGTGCTCCAGAGAGCCCTCACTTTACTTGAGACCCAAGTGGGTTACTGAAATGAGAGAATTTTATGAATTAAAATCTTTTAAGAATAAGAGTGAGAGACACTCAAAGGCCTAGAGGCCGAGGTGCTCCAGAGAGCCCTCACTTTACTTGAGACCCAAGTGGGTTACTGAAATGAGAGGATTTTATGAATTAAAATCTTTTAAGAATAAGAGTGAGAGACACTCAAAGGCCTAGAGGCCGAGGTGCTCCAGAGAGCCCTCACTTTACTTGAGACCCAAGTGGGTTACTGAAATGAGAAGATTTTGTGAATTAAGATCTTTTAGGAATAAGAGAGTAAGAAATACGTAGAGGCTCAGAAAACCGAAGTCTTCCAGAAAGCCCTAACCATGCTTGGGAATTACAAAGACCATATGATGAAGAAAACAGGTTTTATGATTCGGGAGTTAAGAGAAGAGGGAGGATGACCTCCCACAACCAAGGCACCCGAAATCAAAAGCAAAAACTGTACAGTCAAGGAGTGGTTTCAACGTAGCCTACAAGACCAACAAAAGGGGGGAAGAAAAGAGCCACACCTCCAACACATTCTTTGCTGGTCTTGTAAGTTACTCATGCACGAAAGAGAAAGACAACAAAAACATCCAACACCAAGCTAATATGACTACTGCAAAAAGACCCCACATATCCAGGAGTGTGGGGTCCCCTACAAAGTATGGAGAGCAAGTATTATGAGCAGAAAATAAAGAGTGTAGCAAAACAACAGAAAAATAAATTGTTTGATGTGATCATAGAAATGTGAAACTTAAACTGCTTTCTCAACAGCATCCCCTTCAGCAATAGCCCCCTCGACCTCAACTCCTCCAACAATGCCATCCTCCTCAGCAGCATGATTGCTAGATCCTCCGCCCTCCTCTGGACCCGTAGTACCTCCCATGGTGTCTGCAACGCTAGTTCCTCCATCTACTGCGGTTGCCACGATTAGAGCGGAGTCATAAGGATAAACCAGACGCTCCAGAGGCTTTAGATCAGCCATACCTACCTTGACAGCCTGCAGCTTGGTGATAGCCTGACTAATTCCGGGTAGCCACCAAGGACTATCAGGGCTCTCCTTAGGATCCCCCAAGAATTTTGGAGGAGTAGCGAGCCGGTCCAAGTGGAACTCATGAGAGTAGGTTCCATTAAACCCCGGGGCTGAGTGCTCGGCTACGGCATTGCTGAAGCCGTGGTCGATGAAATGAGGGATGTGCGGCCCCATAGCACAGAGGAAGCTCGAGCTTTTTAAGAAGCTGGATAGCCACTGAGTATGAAGAGTTTCCAAGAACTCTTGACCCAGAGAAGAAGTGAATAAGGATTTAATGCAAGCCTGCACTCCGACATCTGGCAGCTCGCGCTCCATCCGTTCCACCTCTAGCACCAGGCGCTTAATCCTGGCTACATCCTGCTTGCTTTGAGCCTGTAAGAGGGACAACTCCTTAGAAAGAGCTTGAGCTCGCTTATGGGCCTTATCTTTCTCCGTGGTGATACCCTTGAGGGTTGACTGGAAAGAGGATGCTTCAGCCCGGAGAAGTTCAAGCTCAGCTACCATCTCAACGCCTTGGTCGAGTATCTTAGTATAGGTAAGACCAAACTACAAAGGAAAAGGAATTAACGCCTGAAGATATGAAGAAGGCAAATATTATAAAAAGGGAAAATGCCAGAAAATACCTCAGAGAGAAGATGAGCGTCGTGGATCAGTCGATCCTCAGGAAGAGGCGGGTCGGATAACTCAGCATCCGGAGGAGTAGGACATCGGTCAATGAGGCGATGGAGAGGCTCGTAAACAGTAGAAGGAGGCGTTCCCTTATCAGCACGGGTAACTTTCCCCTTCTTCTTCTTAGATGTACCACAGTCGGAAAAGAAGGCATTGGCAGAAGAACGGGTTCTTTTGGCAACTGAACCTGGGACCTGAGTAGAGGAACTAGGGAGAGGAGGAATTTTCGAAGAACCCTCTGGAGCCGGAGTCTTTGCAGAGCTCTCGAGAGCGGGGGACGGAGGAGCCTTTGGAAGATCTTCTGGAGCAGATAGCACAGGGGTCTTCACTATGCTGAGAGCAGGGGCATCTCGGGAGATATGAGTCAACCAACTCATTGCTACAAATAATCAAGAAAATTTTCAGAACTCAGAAAACAGCCGCATGCAAGAAATAAAATATAGCAATAGAAGATTTTTTACCATCTCGAGAACCTAAGGGAAAATCTTGAGGGCAAAAGCCGAAGTGGGAGAGGATGCGAGGATTGTTGCAAATGGTAATAACATCGAAATAGTCGTGCAAACGGGTATGAGTATTGAGATTGTTCATAATAGTGTGATTGGAAACAGAGTAAGCTTTCAGAGGAGGAGGAATCACTCTGGGATTGTGGAATAACCAATCCCCGTGAGGAAATGGCCAATCAGTGGGGCTGGTAGCAAAGAAATAATAATCTCGCCAAGATGAGTCTTCTTCATGGAGTTTTTTCAGAAATTTACAAACACGGGACCTTCGCCCACTAACATAGAAAAAACCATCATTCACCTTACAGGAGTGTTGGCTCAGAAATAGTTCGGCAGATGGGTCACCCCCATTCCCCTTCACCAAGATGAAAAAAACCTATCATGGTACGGATAGCATTCGGAGTAAACTGGTTAAGAGGGATCTGCATGCGGGTGGATATGGCAGCCAAATAGGAATGAATCGGAAATCGTAGTCCTGCCCTAAGATGTGCTTCGAAAAAAGCAAGAGTTCGAGGCTGGGAGATATCTGGGCGTTCATCGGAGCGAGGAGCGCGAAAGGCGTACTCCGATGGAAAACCATAGGCATGAGCGAGGTTAACTAGGTGAGTATGGTCGATTTGGGAAGCGGGGGAAATCCTATTCTCTGGACTCCCCATCAGAGAGGGAGTCGCTTCAGAGGAATTTTGGCTGGCAGCTTCCGGCAGAGAGAAAGGATTTGACATCGATTTACAGTGTTAATAAAAGAAGAACAAAAGAATAGCTGGGTTACCTTGAAGTGGAAGGGCTATGGAATCAGACGAGGCGGTTGACGACGGCAGAAACTCGAGGTGAAGAACACCGGAGAAGAAGGATGAAGACGATGAGAAATTTTTGGGAAAAGTGAAATTTGAAAAGCGAAGAGAGAAAAAGGAGGTAGTTGCGCGAAGTAAATGAGGAAAGATAGGGGGAAGAATCGAGGGTTTTCCTCGGGAGAATAACAAAAGAGAGAGAAAAGTGATCGCGTGGAGCCCACGCGCGGAAGTCGAAAAGTCTCCCAGAATTGGAGGCGGGAAAGCCCTTGGAGAAGCACATTTTTGAAACTTCCTCTCCGAAGCAGGAACAATACACATTTCTCCAGAAGGACCTTTGTAATAAGTTCTAGGAAAATTTTTCTACTCTCACAAAAGATGTCTCCCTTTTACGAGAGTAAGGGGGAGTAGATGATGCGGCCTAAAAATGTCACCTAATAAGGAGTCGACACGTGTATAGGGGATAAGATAAAAGTGAAAGGATCAGATTATGTAATACTCTCTGAGGGGAAATCCTCTCGGGAGATCCCTTTGGAGGAAGCTTCGGCTAAAGAGAAGCTTCCAGAAGAATTACTTTTGGTGAAAGTTCGTGAGCCCTGAATGTAGGGAGGTTCCGCTATTTTCGGCTTAGACTCGATAGAAAGTGGACCTTATCCTCTATTATCTGGGGAACCAAGTCAAAGGAGAAGGGATATGGCCGAGTCTTCGGGAAGTGGAGGAAAGAAGGCTTCGTCCACTCCGCAGGACCGAGTCTTGCGGGTAGTTCCGGAAAAGGAGGAAGGCTTGACTTCCTCTCCAGCAAGCATCTCTATAAATAGGTAAAATTGAGGAGATTTCCAGGTTAGACACTCGTACACTACACACTTAATACACTGAATACAATATACCCTTCGGAAATCTTTTGAGAACTATTTTTATACATCAAGGATCTTGAGATCCTTGGAAGAGATTAATAAGCCCTATACTGACTTAGGCATCGGAGTGTCCACGCCGGACTCCCCTCCGGCGCGTTCTTTGCAGGTTCTTGAAGGTTTTGAGCGAAGGCAACACACCCGAAGCAATTATTCGTGTTCGAAGAACAGGACATTTAATCCCGAGGATACATAATCCTCTCGTGCAAATTTTGGCACATCAGAAACCTTTATCACTTTTGGAATCAAACTTATGAAGTTGATCCCTATCATTCAGAATATAACACACACAACCAAATACATGAAAGTATTTCACATTTGGTTTTCTGTTGTTCAAAATCTCATAAGGTGTTTGATTAGTGCCAGAACGAATATAAACTCTATTAATAATATGGCATGCAGTATTCAATGCTTCTCCCCAAAATTTCTTAGCAAAACATTTGGATGTAAGCATGACTCTAGCCATTTCTTGTAAAGTTCTATTCTTTCTTTCAACAATTTAATTTTGTTGTGGAGTTTTAGGAGATGAATATTCTTGTAAGATACCCTTTTTATCACAAAAATCATTAAACATGCTGTTTTCAAATTCCCTACCATGATCAGTTCTAATACGGCCAACTTTCAAGTTAAACACATTTTTGAACCTCTTGTAAAGAATTTTAAATGCAGCAAATGCTTCAGATTTGTTTCTTAAAAACTCAACCCAGGTAAATCTAGAAAAATCATCTACCACAACTAAGGAATACCTCTTTCCTCCAATGCTTTCAGTTTCCATAGGACCCATCAAATCCATGTGCAATAATTCAAAGCATCGATGTGTAGAACAATGTGACAGCATTTTATGGAGCATTCTTACCTGCTTACCTTTTTGGCATGGTCCACATACAGTGGTATTGTGAAACTTCAGTTTTGGAATTCCTTTTACTGCATCTGCTTTGATTAGCCTTTTCATTGCTCTGTAATTTGCATGTCCCAATCTTTGATGCCATATAATATTTTCATCATGTTTTGACAAGTTACACATATTTGTTCCAATAAGATAGTAATTATCTGCTGACCTAGTACCAGTCATGACACAAACTTCATCTTTATTAAGGACATAACATGAATCTTTGTCAAATTTCACATGCAAATTATCACCACAAAGTTGACTAATGCTAATCAGATTTGCAAGTAAGCCATCAACATGCAAGACATTTTTAAGCTTAGGAAAACCTTCAACATTCGAAGTTCCTTTACCAATAATCTGTCCTTTAGAACCACCACTATATGTAACACTACCACCATTCAAGGTCACATAATCAGATAAGAAGTCTATTCGACCTGTCATGTGTCTAGAACAACCACTATCAAAATACCATAGATCAGGTAGACATGCTTTTAAGGAGGTATGAACTACATTACATGTAGTTTTTGGTTTCCATGCAGATTTCAGAAACTGTTTACCAGGAAGTGACAGTTTTTTATGCAGCATTTTCAAATTTTTCAGTTCTTCAAACCATTTTATATAGTAAGGACGAATATGACCAACCTTGAAACAGTAATGACAAATATACTTCTTTTTAACCTTGTGAGGATCTGATTGTGCAGATGTTACATCAAATGTGTTAACATTTGCCTTCACAAATTTCACAGGTTTTCTAAAATTTTCAAAAATAGAAGTAGTTACACCATCATAATCTAAACCACGATTATTAGACTTACCAGTAGCTATAGCATTATTTACCTCAGAAGCACTCTTGGAATATTTCTTGAAACATAAAGTGGAATTTATCAGTTTCTCCTTTAAGTTACAGATTTCCAGATCTCTTTTGGTAAGTATAACTTCTAGCTTGGTGATTGTGTCTTTCAGATCCTCATTCTCTTTATTCAAGGAATTAAGAGTGAGTTTCTGATTGTTCCAATCATCTAATAGCTTTTGGTATGCATTGTCATCAATCATTTTTCCTGCATCATCAACCAAACCATTAAAACAGTTCAAATTTGGGTGACTCTGTTCTGATGTTGCTGTAGATGTTGAAGCATCAGGTACATCATCAGAATCTGTTTTATCCAGATCATCATCTGAGGAATCATTATAATCAATTATGGTAAAATGAGAATATTCATTATCATTTAACTCATCAAGATCATCATCATCAGATTCATCACTCAAGGTAGCACTAAAATTCAGTTTTTGCTTAAGTCTGGTATTGGCACATTCATTTACATAATGGCCATATCCAGAACAAGCATTGCATTGAACTGATTTTTGAAATTCAGGATCATACCTTAGTTTACCTTCACTCTTTGATGGTCTTAGTGTGAATTGACTCTTCCTCCTTTCTGGTTGAGGTGTTGATGTGTTGATTTGAATCTTAGGTTGAATGTTTCCCTTAGATTTGTTCACATATTTCTTAAGAAAATTATTAAAGTGCTTGGTGAGCAAGGTAATGCTGTTAGGATTGTTGAGGCATTCATCAAGCAATTCTTCATCCGAATCAACTTCAGTAATGATAGGTTGATACTCAGATTTGTTTGATGTTTCTCCTTTAAAAACAACAACTTTCTTATCATCATTATTAGTTTCATTAACTTGATTAGTGTTTACTTCATAGGTTCTAAGAATACTCACTAATTCATTTTGACTTAACTTGTCCGTATCTTTTGCCTCTTCAATAGCACAAATTTTAGCATCAAATCTTTTAGGAACATATCTTAACATTTTATGAACTACTCTAACATTAGAAATAGGGTCACCAAGAGAATGTGATTCATTGATTATCTCACTTAACCTTTCGTTATAAGATGAAATAGTTTCATCTTCCCTCATTCGAAGATTCTCAAATCTTGTTCCCAACATTCGAAGCTTAGTCCTTCGAACACTGTCTGAACCTTCACAAAGCCCTTGCAACCTGTCCATGCATCTTTAGAAGTAGAACAGTTAGATATAATTTTAAACATTGAAACATCAACAGAGGTAAAAATAGCATTTAAAGCTCTAGAATTGTATCTTGCTGTTGTTATTTCATCAGTAGTCCAGTCAACTTCTCTCTTGAGTTGAACTTCACCATCTGCTGGTCTTTTGGGAGCTTCCCAGCCTGTAAGTACAGTCCTCCAAGCACGTTCATCAATCGAATTGATGTACATACGCATCTTAGGCTTCCAATAAACATAATTTGAACCATCTAAAACAGGAGGCCTAAGTGTCGTGGATATGTGATGTGTTTCCATTGCTAACAAAAACTAAAACCACACTTATAACAAGGATCTAACCTAGTGTCGTCAGGTATCGGCTCTGATACCAATTGAAAGTGTGTTGTATAGTGTTCAAGTAAAAACAGAATAATGCTGCACTGAATGTTGAGACAAATAGTGCAACAATAACTCTAACAAAATATCAGAAATAAAGATACACAACAGAAGACTTGAAACACTAAAAACAAACGAGACACAATGAAAATATTTTTAACATAGATTTTATAAATAAAAATCTATGTTAGCCTTATGACGAAATATCAATACTTATCTTCAAGTACAAATGTTGTGTGAAATGTTACAACAATAACCTTCACAACTAAAACTATAAACAGGGCATATGTCTTGTTTTGAAAACGAACTATGTGTATAAAGTATACACTGTCGAAATGCTAGTCTATCTATGATTACACTCTCAATAGATAAGAAAAAGCACACAATCATACGGGTGGGATACTTCGTATGAACTAAAATGTATAACTACTGGCCACAATTCCTAACAGGGATGAACGCTCAGTCTAGGAGATTGATCGAATAGAATACGCTGAATTGTGGAGCCTTCCTTCGATATTTATAGAGTGGGGTACGAATTCTAGAGGCTTCCATCTTGAGATCCTATTTTTTAGGAGCTCAACTTCCATGATCTTTTTAGATCCTTCTTGCATGTTCCAGGTTGATCTATAAGGTTCCAAACTGGTCTAGCACGTTCTGCAATGTTCTGGAATCTTCCAGGTTCCAGATCCTTGTAGAAGCTTCTAGATCCTGCCAGAAATGCGACAACATTTCGATCAACATTTAATGTAACATTTCAAAAAAGACTTAGAAAAAATCTCGAAAGGTCAAATTAAAATGTTGTTGAGAATGTTGATACATTTAAAAATTCACAACATCTACACTTGCAACAACTATTAAATTGGAAGTAGGAAGCCCAATTGCTATCAAATTTATATGCCCCTTCAACAATGTTAGCCGTGGTTTATATGCCCCTTCAGCAATGAGTATGTACTCTCCCTCCCAATTTATTAATTTAATACCTATATAAAATATCCAAATTGTCTTTTTTTATTAAAAAAAAAACCCTAATGGTTTTTTATCCAAACTGTCTTTATATATATATATATATATATATATATATATAACCCTAATAAATGCACTCATCTCCACTTTCAAACCTAACTCTAATTGTAGTCGCCACTTGCCACTGTCGCCGCCGTCACCTCCAACCGCCAACACCACCACCTAAACAATCCCAATCAGTGCAAAAAAATCACATAAATCTAAAAATAAAAACATATTTTTGACAAATCAGTGTCAGAAATATGCATTATTGTCGAGTCGACACTTCAAAAACATTTTAAAAAAGATCTAAAAAGAAAAATAATCAACCATTTGAGTATATATATATATATATAATTTGATATGGAACCAACTTGCATAATCAACCGCTTGTACACTTTAATTAGTATGTATATAATTTTATGATGTATTTTACGAAGATATATGGTTGATTTCATAAGAAGCCCACCAAATTTTATATCATCACTCGTGTATATATATCTTTTGGAGAATAGGCTATATAATTTTAGTTAGTATTAGGGATGTCACTAGTTGGACCCTGCACTTGAGCCCACCTCATATAAGATGTAAATTTTTATTTGCAAGTCCAGTATATAAATCAATATGGGTTATTCTTATATAAAATATTGCATACATGCATTCCATCCCAATTAGGCAAGTTAAAACTCTAAGTTCAAAAGTCAAATTAAGTCAATTTAAAAAAATTCACGGGTCATAAGTCTGGATCCGGATTGTTCAAAAAATTCGTGGGTTACAAACAGGTGATTTACTACATGACCAAAATATTGTTACTACAAGGCCAAAATATTACCTCTACAAGACCAAAATTTTAATACTACATGTCAAAACATTCTGAAAAATTCACCAAAAAATAAAGTCTCCAGAATATTTTTGAACATGTAGTAATACACTTTTGACCTTGTAGTGATAAAATTTTGATCTTGTAGTAACATTGGTTTAGTCATGTAGTAGCCGAATAAGTCAAAATTATTTTAGTAATTTTGCCCCCAAAAAATAAGTGTCCAGAATATTTTTGGACTTGTAGTAATACACTTTTGACTTTGTAGTGACAAAAGTTAGTTCTTGTAGTAACATAATTTTGGTCATGTAGTAAAATAATAGTATATTAGAGTGAAAATAAATATTTTAATTAAGGTTGATCCGCTTTGACACGTGTTGACCCGTGTTAACCCACAAATTTTGACTTAATTTACCTTAATTAGTCATATTGCATGTATGCAATATTGCATATAAGTTTTTGCGAATCAATATTAATATAAACATGTATGTGTAAAAATGTATGACAAATATTATATTTACCTGTTTAAATTACTAATTTAGTCAGAACGAGTAAACATTACCTGCAAAATAACATATATTAATTCATTAATATTAAGCGACAGTATATATATTTATATATCTATTCTTAATTACGTATAGCTCTTTAGCCAGGTTGGTATATTAGGGAGAGAAATAAAGAATGTAAGGTTTCCAAATATATGAATCAAACGTAAAGACGTGGGATGTGTAATTATTTACTCTGCAACGGTAAGTTACTAAAAACGTGAATCAATAATTACTGGACTAATATATTAAAAGAAAATTGTGGTTCTCGATAAAATAATTAAAATCCATATTCGAATCAATCCAACACAACAAAGTAGTTGGATCAAGAAAATTGTGGTTTTAGTTACGACCATTCTTATTCGAGCTGAGTAATGAAAGTTCGAACTCGATTAAATTTAGGAGTGGAAAAGAGAGCTCGATTCATTAGATATGTTTATTTGAATTTTTTTGAAAGTTTTCAAGATTTCATTGGTTTTCAACATTTAATCTCACCCAAACCAAAGATTTATGAAGGTTGTTAAAGATTCCATCAAATTCACATGAAGGTTTTCGAAAGATTGTAATTCGACGGTTTTGAAGATTGCAATATATCTGTTGGAACATCCACAACCATTTCATTAAATTCATACATTTTTTTAAGGTTTTAAATATTACTCCATAATATATTCGTTGAAACGTTTGCAACAATTCGATTGATTATAATATATCTGTTGATTTTTTTTTAAAGGTTTTTAAATCATTTCCATTTAACCCAAGACCTAAGGCCTAGGTAGTGGTGCTCTAATCACTTGAGCTATCCCACTTTGTCTCTACACATCTATATAGTGAAAACAACTTAAATGGTGTTAATTAGGGAATATAATACAGTAAAACCTCTCTATAGTCATATCTTTGGGACCACAAAAAAATATTTCTAAATGGGGGTTATTCCTAAATAGAGTTATAAGATTTTTTTTTTTAAATGCATGTATATTATAATGGTATAATTAGTAGATACATGTACATGACATGAGCAACAAATTATTTATGCTTTAACGGATGAAGAAATTATTGAAGGAATTATGCAAAAAAATGAGGAAAATAATCCAGAGGATGATAGCATAGAAGTACAAAAAGTTTCATGTGAAGAAGCTTTAAACTTACTCGACAAGTTGTAAATGTTTTGGGTTCAACAAGAAGGTGGTCATGTGGACGAGCTAATGCGCACACGCAAGTTGAAGGATAAGGTTACAACACAAAAGATTAAATCATTGTCACAATCAACCTTGAACAAGTATTTTAAATCATCTTAAATCTATTGTAAAATTATATATATTATTATGATTTATTCCTAAATGGAGGTGTATTTCTTTATGTTGGGACTTGAAAAAATATGAATTATGACAATATGGAGTTTATTTCAAATTATAACTAGTCCCAAGTTGGGACATGAATTTTTATTCCTAAAGAGAGTTTATTGCTTAGAGTATTTTTTTGAGAGGTTTTACTGTAACTATATATGCAAAAAAACTGATTATCATATTAAGAAACAACACTAGATTATATAGTTGATGGGTGATAATTTGTCAACGTACGTCTTATCTCCGTAAATTAGATCTTATATATATTTTCATTTTTAGTTTTTCACGCTTTTGACACGTATTTTTTTGCTTTAAATATATTATTTTTATAGTTATTTTATATTAAAAGGTTAGATGTTTTATAAATTGAGAAGAAAATGGATAAAATAATTTTAAAATATATAATCTTGAATAATATTTAGAGGTAAAAAATATTCATATTGCTAAACTGAAGGAGTATTGTAATATGTGAATATATATATATATAATTTTTTCATATCTACCTAATGTTGCCAATAATTTGCTTAAATCATGATATTATTTATTAATTGATTGAATCTTATTAATTAATATTTAGTCTAAATCTTTTCAGTAATATGTTTATTTATTTTTTTACTAATATTATTTTGATGAGATAACTTTCTATAATCTTTTTTTCGAATCCAAGCAACTTAAAGTCCATTATTGCAAGAACAAATAGTAGTAGGTAGGCCACAACGGTTGGTGGGTCGACCCAAGTGTGAGAGCTCCCATAATGTCGGGCAACTCTTGCTAATTCATGTGCCATGACATTGACACTTCTTTTGACAAAATAAAAATTAATACTCGTAAATGAGTTCTTCAATTCTCTACAAGAAGATATAAAATCCCTAAATATAGATCTTGCCAACGAAGGGTTATTAATTCCATCAACGACCAGTTTGGCATCTCCCTCAATAATTCCATTGTCCATTTCCCAAAGATTTAGCCCATAAGAGGGCCTCGTAAAAGCCCATCGCCTCTCCTGCTTCCACGTCCATAAGCCCCGAGACGGCCACAGTTCTAGCTCTGATGAAGACCCCATTTTCATCTCTGATCACCATACCAACTCCCGTTTGAAGTGAGCCTGCATGGAATGCAGCATCCACATTAATCTTCCATTTCCCAGGCGGCGGTGCATGCCATGTCCCACACGGCTGAGGATGCGCTACACGATTCACAGAGTGCTGGTGAGGACTCTCTATTGTGGTTGCATGCCACTCCCTACATAAAGTTGTCGAAGAGTGAACTGCTTCCACCTCAGATTTGCAACTTCCTTCCCACAATTTGGTATTCCTTTCTTTCCAAATTTGCCACAAGATCATGCGTACACTAGTTGCCACCATCTTAATAGGACTCTTCAGCATATGGAAGAGCAGATCTGAACACCTTCTACATGCGGTATCCCTGTTTCCAGTTTAGACAAGAGTCCTGCTGTAGTCCAGCATTCTCTCGCATATTTGCAATCAACAAATGTGTGCCAAGATGTCTCGTCTCCGTCCTCGCACAATATCCATGCCTTATCTTGCACAACTTTTCAATCGAAGAGATTAATCTTATTCAGTAAGCAATCACGTCCCAGTCCCCACAAGAAGTCTTTCACATTTGGAGGGACGTTTAACTTCCAAATGGCCGCCCAATCCCTTATAGAGATTAGTCAATGAACCTTCGTGATATCGGCAACCGCTCTATAAGCTCATTTGACCGTGTAGCAACCGTTGTTGTTGTAGTGCCACACTATGACATCATTGAACCCCGAAGGTGGGAGTGTTGTGTTCAGAATACGCTCCAGATCCTATGGGGTGAGCTCTTGGATCAGTGCTGCGTCCCAGCTCGTGGTGTCGGTATCAATAATTTCTACCACCGTCATATTTTCATGTCCCTCAATAATTGGAGATATGACTCGATAATTACCATCGTCTTTGATCCACAGTGCCGTCCACATATTGATAGCACTATCCGTGCCCACTTTCCACCTGCAGCCCATGCGTATTAAATCTTGACTAGCGAAAATGTTCTTCCATGTATAACTGAGATTCCAGCCCGGGCCTGCTGTTAGGAAGTCACTGTGTGGGAAGTAATGGGCACAGAGGACCCTACAAACAAGTGCCTCTGGATCTGTTAATAATCGCCAGCCCATTTTCCCTAGAAGAGCCACATTAAATAGATGGAAATCACAAAAGCCACGACCACCCTCTTTTTTGTAAAGACATTGTTTCTCCCATCTCATCTAATTCATCCCTTTGTTTCAATCCCCACTGTTACCCCACCAAAATTTATTGATCATAACATGGAGCTCATCAAGTAAGGTTGAGGGGAGTAGGAAGGTTGACATACAATAAGCTGGAACTGCTTGCGCCGAAACTTTAATAAGGACCTCTTTTCCGGCTTTTAAGATTTTCTTGCTTCTCTATCCTTGTAGTTTCTTCCAAAGACGATCCCTTATATATTTGAAAAAAAAAACATTTATTTCTACCAATAGAGATGGCACCCCTAGGTATTTCCTATGTTAATCGGGTTATGGACACCCAAAATATTCCTCATGGCTGTTCGATTTTCTTCATCTATGTTTGATTCGGGTGGAATTTACACATTTTTTATGCACATGTGAAGCCCATTTTGATTGTGATTTCATTGATTTATGGGTCGCTTATGAGTGTTTTGGTCAAAATAAGAGAAAGGTGGTGGTGTTTTGTCGATTTTGTAGGAAAAATGAAGAATTTTGGGATCAAAACACCTACCACATTTCACTGGACCAAAGAGAGGATTACACCATTTGATCCATATCGAAAAATGGGGTAGAATGGAAAAAAGAATTGAGTCAATCGGAGGCCGGAAGCTCAAGATACGAAGGGACGAAGATGGAGGATGAAAGAGGCTCAATACGAGCTGCACAATCGTCCCCATTTACGAACTTATGGCCCGGCCGGGCGGTCGAGTCCAGCCAAAATGCACCCCATTTACGAAAGTTCCGACCGGCTGGGCGGCATCACTCGCCCGGCCTGTTTTGCCCATCCAGCTCGACCAACATCTCGCCCGGCCGGGCCACTTTCCCACCCGGCCGGGCCACTTCCAAACTCGGGGTATTTTGTGTATTTTTGTCTTTTTCGAGGGACTTAAGTGCAAAACTTACCCCCAAACCCTACCACAACACTATAAATACCCCTTTTCTTGAATTTCAAACACATTACCCCCTTCCACAAGAACTCTTCACGTACAAACACACACTTGGATGTAATCACCGTCATCTTCTTCAATTCTTCACCAAATTGAGCAAGGAGGCAACCAATAGCTTGGGAATTTCATTCCCCATCATCCATTAGTTTAAGCATTCTCTTTCTTTCACTTTTATTTGCCTTTATCTTTAGTTTTTTTTGTTATAGTTTGATTATGTTGTTGATTGGCTAGAACACTTTTGTTTTCTAGGGCTATGTTTACACTTTGGATAATGTTTATGAATTAATTTCTTATTTATTTGGTGGTTGTGTTGCCTATTTCTATTTAAATGCTTAATTTTCATTGCAAGACATGTTGTCAATGACCTTGATAATATGTTTTATTTATTATTAATTGAAATTAGATTGAGAGATCTTTTTCATTAATTGTACTTAAGCATTCGACCCAATTTATTGTGAGTTCGAGAGAGGATAAACTATTGGGAGGGTATTAGATGATCTTAGGAGATTTTCTTCGGATTTATTATGCATGCTAGGTAGAGATACTAGTTTGAGTAATATTTCTCTTGGATTAATTGTATCGAAAGAACTTTTAATTCATTATTTAGTGATAAACCCTATAGTAATAAACACAACACCACTTAAATAGGCTTTTAATCATAAATTGACCTCTTAGTGTGACATATGCCTTGGAACCTCACTTCTCTTTGCTTTCGTGATTTGTATGAGCATTACTTGATCGATTTTATCCATTACTCTTTTATTATTTACTTGTGACACTTGGTAGGCAATTTAGGGTAATCAAACACTTAATTTTCAATCACGTTTATTTAGAACTAGATCAACAAACTCCACTTTTAAACTCCCCCTCCTTATGGGATTGACCTTCTACTTACTTCACTACAATATACCCCGTATACTTGCGCTCGTGTATTTTAGAGTTGTGAAATACGTGAACAAGTTTATGGCGCCGTTGTCGGGGAGGGTTTGGTAGTTCTAAAGTGTAGATTGAGATAGTTTTAGTTTAGGCACTTTATTTACTTTCTTTACTCTAAAAAATCCCAAAAATATTTGTGTTTTTTATTTCTTATCTTGTTTGTTATACTCACTCTTCTTTTAACATTTGTTTAGACATGGCTTATGATCTCTCGAGCTAGGAGAAACCAACAAGAGTTGCTATCCCTAGATCCGAAAATCAAAGCTAATTGTCAAAGACAAAACGCCGAGAGAAGAAGACGAGAGTTGGAAGAGATGAATCGAAGGGAAATCCGATTGTAGATGAAGTTGAAGAGGAGGTAGGGAATCGTGAAGATATCATTGGAATAGTGGAGCCAAATGGGAATGGAGGCAACCGACCATAAAGAGTTTTAAGAGACAACCTTCACCGGAGGGTTGGAGGAAATGCAAATGTGCAGCGGGAGGAGACAGAAGGCCAATGGAGAATGAGGAAAATGGTCCACAAAGGGTGTTGAGGGATCATTTCCGCCCAATACCGAGGTCGTATGGAGGAGCGGGTTGAGAAGCCGTGGATGCTCACAACTTTGAGCTCAAATCGACATTGATAGTAATGGTCCAAAACAACCAATTTGGTGGGCTTTCCAAGGAGGATCCTAACCTCCACTTATCTCAATTCCTCGAGATAAGTGGAACGGTTAAGATCAATCGAGTGCCTCAAGATTACATTCGGTTGCAATTATTCCCTTTCTCTCTTCGAGATCGAGCAAAGCAATGGTACCTATCCCTTGATCTAAGGACCATTGAGAATTGGAATGACATAGTTGATGCATTCTTGATGAAGTATTTCCCTCCAATCAAGACCATCCAAATCCGAGGGGAAATATCTTCATTTAGACAAGATGATGATGAGTCTCTAGCCTAAGCATGGGAACGGTTCAAGGATTTGATTAGAAGTTGCCCACAACACGGTTTCTCCCGAGACCAACTCATATGTTACTTTTATAATGGAATGGACCACCGAACAAGAGGTATGGTGGATGAATCGACGGGAGGAGGATCTTTATTGGGGAAGACTACAGAGGAGTGATATATTCTTTTGGAGGAGATGGAGAAGAATGGAAACCAATGGCCATCGGAAAGGAGGCAAAACCGTCGGATAGCCTCAACACAAGATTCAGAAGAACTTTCCAACTTATCCAATAAAGTGGATAAGTTGACCTCTTTGATGACGACCAAAGCACTAGTGGAGCCTAATGATGCACAATACGAAGAGGCCCATTACATGAACAACCAAAGAGACCGAAATTTTAGAGAAAGAGGTTGGGGTGAAAGGCAAAATCGTGAGAACCATCATCCTCCTAATCCAAACCAATATAACTCCGGTTTAAGGCATCATGAGAACTTCTCTTATGCCGATCCAAGAAATGTCATCCAACCTCCACCAAATTTCCATGTGAGAGACGGTATGATTGATGAGCCTTCGTCAAAGCTTACCATGGAGGAGATGTTTACAGCCTTCATGGGAGAAACCAAGAAGTTCATGGGAGTGATAAATAATTTCATGACAAAAACTTAGCAAAAGATTGCAAGTCAAGATGATAAAATTGATCATTTGGCAAATGAGGTGATGGGAATCAAGAATGATGTGAAAGCCATTGAGATTCAAGTGGGCCAAATTGCTAACATGGTGGGAAATCAACACAAGCTGGGTCAATTCCCCTCAACCACGGAATTGAACCCCAAAGAGTTATGCAAAGCATCAAGTTGAGGAGTGACACAAGTTATGAAGGCCCTATGATGCAAAAGGGAGATGATGCAGAGGAGCAACAAGAGGAAGAGAAGTTGAGAAGAAAGATGTTGAAAAAGACAAAGAGAATGATGTCTACAAGCCCCCATATCCATACAAGCCTCCAATTCCATATCCCGAACGACTTAAGAAGACGGGTTTGGATGCAAAATTTGTCAAATTCTTGGAGATGTTTAAAAAGATTCACATCAACATTCCCTTTGCGGAGGCCCTTGAGCAAATGCCTCATTATGCCAAGTTTTTTAAGGAGATTATCTCTAACAAGAGGAAGATGGTAGAATTTGAAACCGTCTACCTCACCAAAGAGTGTAGTGCAATCATTCAAGCCAATCTACCTTCAAAGTTAAGGGATCCCGGTTCATTTACATTACCATGTGTAATTGGAAAGGAAGGAACTTATCGTGCTTTGTGTGATCTTGGAGCAAGCATAAACTTCATGCCATATCACTCTTCAAATCACTTAGCTTGGGAGAATTGAAGCCTACTACCATGAATCTTCAATTGGCGGATCGCTCCATGGCATATCCCATATGCACAGTTGAGGATGTACTAGTAAAAGAGGGAAAATTAATCTTTCCGGTTAATTTTGTGGTGCTTGACATGGAGGAAGATAGGACAATTCCCTTGTTCTTTGAAAGACCGTTCTTAGCAACGGGGGGAGATATCATCAATGTACGAAATGGAGAGCTCGAACTAAATATTGGTGATGAGAAGATATCGTTCAACATTTCTAGAGCCGTTAGATTCCGTGATGACGATGATGAGGATGAAGAGTATGAGTACCCCAAGAGAGATCACCATCCAACATTCGTGGAAGAGAAAACGGGAGAAGACTTTAAGATCAATTTTGTGAAAGAAAACCCCAAGGTGGAAGACAAAGATTTGAATATAGGTAAGAAGGCCAAGTTTGGGGGAGTGAAGAAAACTCCCCCATTTCAAGAAAGGCCACTTGTGCAAGTGTGGGGGTGAATGAGGCATCACATTCTTATGATATGATTGAAGAGCCGGATGGGCTAGCTTATGGATGTTTCAATGGGTTCAAGAAAATTGGATGAGCAAGAAAGTTTAAAAATAAGGATGATGATGGGGTGACTTGACATAATCATCTCAAGAGAACCCGTCCGGCATAGGACGTTAAAAATAACGCTACTTGGGAGGCAACCCAAGATTTTATTGCTTTCTTTATATTCTTGCTTTATTTCCTTAGTTGTTTTATAGCTTAGTCGTTTTTATAGATTTGGATGAGTGGAACATTGTGGATATAATTTCTTGAAAAATGGAGAGGAAATCAAAGTCAACCTTGGAAATAGAGAACAAGTGGTGCAATGGTGATCCTTTAGAGAAGCTTTGGATGTGCAAGGAGGGAGGTAACAAATTGTAGCCCTAAACTTAGAATTTTTACATAGTAAAATTCTAAATTTGGGGGAGTTATTTTTTTTATTATTTGCTTCACTAGTTTGTTATCCTTTGCACCGGTTCGTCATTCTACTTGTGTCACATTTTGCACTGGCGCATGCTTGTATCTCATATGCTTACATTGGTTGAGTTAGCTTTGATCATGTTATTGGGTAGTGTATTTAGGGTGAAATGTGAGCACGGGTAATCTTTGAAATCCATAGTTGAGGAGTTGTGGTGATTTCTATTCTTTGAATGTATGCATGATTGGTGAAGAGTTTTGGTGCTTATATTGTGTTCATTTTTATTGGTTTTTGATGATATGAGTGCATGATGTGTTGTTGTTGGGGGGGCAATTGATGAATGTGTGAGTTATATTGAATAAACCGGTGAGAATTGAGCCCTAAATCGAACAATAAACCGGTTTAGTTCATTTGAGAGTGGATTCAGTTATTTCTAGTGATCCTAGAACTTTCTCAAGTTCTTATTTGAAACCATGATTGTGTAAGACTTTGTGATATGATTTAGGCCACCTTTCGTTCTAAAAAGTCACTTAGCTAAAATTTTCGAAAACCGAAGTAATCTTCCGTAGTTAGCCCATTTGAGCTTAATTCCTCATTTTCTTGGCAACCTACAATGTTGAACCACTTAGCCTTTTTGAGCCCTTGATATCCATATCTAGTGGAGGATAAAAGATGAAGTGGAAAAACATGTGCTTGGATATTTTTGGTTTAAGAAAAATTGGAATGAGTTGAGAAAGAGAAAAGATGAAAAGAGATGAAAAGAAAAAAAATCATGAAAAAGAAAGGAGGGACAAAGATCCCCAAGAGCTTAAAAAGAAAATTTTGGTTAAAAAAGATGAGGTGATGAATGCATGAAAAAGAAAGAAAATGAAAAGTGAGGATAGAGGTTGTAAGCTTTGAGAGTGAAAACACGAATTGTAAAATAACAAGCTTTGTCTTCCACTAGACGAGTCACAATTCCAAATTCATCCCACCTTGTCCAAAGAGCCAATGTTACATCATTGATTAAGTCCTTTTGATCACAATGTTGAACATTTGAGTGGTGTAGAAAGTAGAATGTGGGAAAGCTTATGGTGATTACAAAGCATGACTTGATTGATGAGTGCACATATGTCCTTAATTTGTTTGTGTGTTTGAGAGAAACACTCTATCATGTGAGTAGAGAACTTGATCGTCTGGATATTGTTTTCCCCTTCACAATGTGTTGTGTGCTTGAGTTATCTTTGATCTATGAATGTAATTTGCAATAATTAGCATATGACCATCATTGAGAAAGTATCTTTAGAAAGAGATCTCACCACATTTCACTTTCCATGTGTGATTTTCATTGAATATTTCATTGTGATCATTCCACCCTCATTGTTTAAGTGTTTAGTTGTTTGAGGACAAACAACATTTTAAGTTTGGGGGGGTTTGATTCGGGTGGAATTTACACGTTTTTTATGCACGTGTGAAGCTCATTTTGATTGTGATTTCATTGATTTATGGGTCGATTATGAGTGTTTTGGTCAAAATAAGAGAAATGTGGTGTTTTGTCGATTTTGTAGGAAAATGAAGAATTTTGGGAGAAAAACACCTACCACATTTTACTGGACCAACGTGAGGATTGTACCATTGGATCCGTCTCGAAAAATGGGGTAGAATGGAAAAAAGAATCGAGTCAATCGGAGGCCGGAAGCTCAAGATACGAAGGGACGAAGATGGAGGATGAAAGAGGCTCAATACGAAGATACGGCCCGGCCGGGCGACATCACTCGCCCGACCGGGCGGCCGAGCTGCACATTCGTCCCCATTTACGAACTTATGGCCCGGCCGGGCGGCATCACTCGCCTAGCCGGGCCACCCTTATTTTGCCCATCCAGCTCGACCAACATCTCGCTCGGTCAGGCCACTTCCAAACTCAGGGTATTTTGTGTATTTTTGTCTTTTTCGAGGGACTTAAGTGAAAAACTTACCCCCAAACCCTACCCTAACACTACAAATACCATTTTTCTTGAATTTCAAACACATTACCCCCTTCCACAAGAACTATTCACATTTTTTTTACTGAACAAGAACTCTTCACATACAAACACACACTTGGAGGTAATCACCATCATCTTCTTCAATTCTTCACCAAATTGAGCAAGGCGGCAACCAATACCTTGGGAATTTCATTCCCCATCATCCATTAGTCTAAGCTTTCTCTTTCTTTCACTTTTATTTGCCTTGATCTTTAGTTTTTTTTTTTTGTTATAGTTTGATTATGTTGTTGATTGGATAAAACACTTTTGGTTCTAGGGCCATGTTTACACACTATATAATGTTTATGAATTAATTTCTTGTTTATTTGGTGGTTGTATTGCCTATTTCTATTTGATTGCTTAATTTTCATTGCAAAACATGTTGTTAATGACCATGATAATATGTTTTATTTATTATTAATTGAAATTGGATGGAGAGATCTTTTTCATTAATCGTACTTAAGCATTCGACCCAATTTATTGTGAGCTCGAGAGAGGATCAACTATTGGGAGGGTATTAGATGATCTTTGTAGCTTTTCTTGGGATATATTATGCATGTTAGGTATAGATACTAGTTTGGATAATATTTCTCTTGGATAAATTGGATCGAAAGAACTTTTAATTCATTATTTAGTGATCAACCTTATAGTAATAAACACAACACCACTTAAATAGGCTTTTAATCATAAATTGACCCCTTAGTGTGACATATGCCTTGGAACCTCATTTTTCCTTATTATGTTTAATTCGTATTCTCCTTGCTTTCATGATTTGTATGAGCATTACTTGATCGATTTTATCCATTACTCTTTTATTGTTTACTTGTGACACTTGTTAAGCAATTTAGGGTAATCAAACACTTAATTTTCGATCACGTCTATTTAGAACTAGATCAACAAACTCCACTTTTACACTTTCCCTCCCCGTGGGATCGACCTCGTACTTACTTCACTACAATATACACTGTATACTTGCGGTCGTGTATTTTAGAGTTGTGAAATACGTGAACAATGTTCTTACTGAAAAACACCCCCGACAATGTGATACCCCCTCATAATTTGTCAAGATTGCTCTTAGCCTAGAACATTCCTACATAGTCGCCCTATAGAAGAGCAAACTATCATCAGCAAAGAGTAGGTGCGAGATCTGATGAGCTCCCCTATTATGAACAATGAAATATGATCACCGTTGACTTTGGTGAGATGGTATAACTTGTATATATAGTGAAGAGTTACAATGTAACCGATTACATGAATGTAGGGAAATATATACATTAATTATACAATAAATACTATTTACAATGAATGAGTCAATCACTCCTTAATATTCCCCGTCAAGCGATGCGTGGGATGAGGAAAAATGCAGAGCTTGGAACGAAGGAACTCGAACGCCGAGCGAGGAAGGCTCTTCATGAAGATGTCGGCCAGCTGAAGATGTGTGGGGATAAATTGTGTGGACAGTTGGCCAGAGGTGACGAGCTCGCGAACAAAGTGGCAATCGATGTCAATGTGCTTTACCCGTTTGTGTGCGACTGGATTCTGGCTGAGAAATAGGGCATTGTTGTTGTCGGAGAGGAGAACAGGGTGAGCTGGTAACGGAATGCGGAGCTCGTGGAGCAGAGAGGTTAGCTAAACGACCTCGGCAGCTGCGTTGGCTAAGGCACGATACTCCGATTCACAACTGGAGCGAGCAACGGTGGGTTGTTTTTGGCACTCTAAGACACCAGATTTCCACCCAAGAAGACCGAGTAACCATAGGTTGAGCGACGAGTTTCCACACATCGACCCCCGTCAGCGTCAAAGTAGGCGACCACTGAGGAGTCTGGGCGGCGAGTGAAGTAAACGTCGTAGTTGATAGTGTGTTTGACATAGCGAAGAATCCTCTTTACTGTCGAGAAGTGGTCGTTGGTCGGCGCCTGGTGAAACTGGCTGACATGATTCACCGAGAAGGATAGATCAGGTCGAGTAATGGTGAGATACTAGAGAGCACCGACCAAGGAACGATAGAGAGTGGGATCTGAAAACGGATCACCAGCGGCCAGGGGAGTATCAATAGGCTTGGAATCTTGAAGATCTGCTCGCTCAAGAATCTCACGAGCATACTTGGACTGCCCAACGAACAAGCCCGACGAGGTGTAAGAGATTTCCAAACCCAGAAAGTAGTTGAGGCGACCAAGATCCTTAAGTGTGAATTCCTTGTTCGCCCAGGCAATGAAGCGAGCAAGTGTGGAGGGCTCGTTTCCAGTGACAATGATATCATCCACATACAAGAGTAGGTAGACGACCGAGGAACCTTGAAATAGATAAAATAACGAGGAGTCAAACTTGCACTCCTTGAAGCCAATGTCGAGTACAAAGGAGTTGAATCGCTGGAACCAGGCCAGGGGCCTAGCGAAGACCATATAGGGCCTTCTTCAATTTGCAGACATGATCCGGGAGCCGAGGATCAATAAAACCAGGTGGTTGAGCCATGAAGACTGGTTTCCAGAGATACCCGTTAAGGAAAGCATTTTGACATCCAGCTGATGGAGGGGCCAGTTATATCGGACAAAGAGAGCCAAGATAACACGGATTGTGGTCGCCTTGACAGTTGGGCTGAAAGTGTGCGAAAAGTTCGTGCCAGGGATTTGGGTGAAGCCTTGAGCGACCAGTCTGACCTTGTGCCGCTCAATGGAACCATCAGACTTGTACTTAGTTCGAAAAACCCATTTAGAACCAACAATGTTCGCATCCCGATGGCGAGGAACAAGATCCCAAGTATTGTCAACTCGCAAAGTATCAATTTCTTCCTGCACGGCGGTCAACCATTCAGGGGACTTGGCAGCAGATTTGAAAGAATTAGGGTTTTAGGTGTGTGTTTAAGCTGATATCATGTGAACAATGAAATATGATCACCGTTGACTTTGGTGAGGTTGTATAACTTGTATATATAGTGAAGAGTTACAATGTAATCGATTACATGATTGTAGGGAAATATATACATTAAATATACAATAAATACTATTTACAAGGAATGAGTCGATCACTCCTTAATACCTACACACCTTGTTTCCATGTAGCTGTCCCACTACACATGCTTGATTCAGGGCTGCAGACAGGCCTTCCGAGCATAAGATGAACATGTACAGTGAGAGAGGGTCACCTTGGCAAACATGTATACTCGGGCCAACTGTGTCTTCGTTCACCTTCACCGTATACCTTACAGATCGGACACACATCATCATCCAATCAATCCAAACTTTTGAAAAACCCAACTTACGAAGCACCTTCTCTAAATACAACCAATCCACTCTATCGTATGCCTTACTAATATCCATTTTCACTGCCACATCTCCCCTTTGACCATTCTGTTTGGTCTTCATTGCATGAAGAGTTTCGAATGCAATGAGGACATTGTCCTGAATTGCTCTTCCAAATATAAAAGTGGATTGGGCTTTATCAATAAGATTAGGGAGAACTCCCTTCAATCTATTACATAGCACTTTGGAAATGATTTTGTATAAGACGTTACACAAAGATATTAGTTGTAGATCACGTACCGTTTGAGGGCTTTCCACCTTCGAGATGAGGACAACATTTGGCCTATTTAAATTCTGTGGGATATCAGCCATTTGCAGCCAGCTAACACCCTCCGAGTAGATGTCATTTCCCACCACATCCCAAAATTGTTTGTAAAACGCCGGATTAAATCCATCAAGACCTAGCGCCTTATCGTTGTGCATTTGTTTAATAGCCACGATGAATTCTTCCATAGTAAAATCACGAGTCAGCTTCCCATTCTGCTCCTCTGATATTATCCCTTAGATCAGCTGTAAGAAGTCCTCGTCGCATCCCCGAGTGGGATTTGTCGTGAATAGAGAGGTGTAGTACTCTCCAATGAGTGTGGAAAGATCTTCCTGAGTCTTGATCCAAGTACCTTCGTCGTTTTGTAATTTAGCAATCTTCTTGTGTTTCTTTCTAGCCGTGGCTGATTGGTGGAAGAATCGGGTGTTTAAGTCTCCATCTTTCAGCCAATATTGCTTTGCTCTCCGCTTCCAGATAATCTCCTCTTGCAGCAGAAGTTTACCTGCCATCAACACTTACATCCCTTGTAAGACCTCAATTTTCTTCTCTAGCTCTTTCTTAATCATCCGAAACTTTGAGTCCGACCACCTTATTACCCCATAACGCCAAAGTATCGCTCATCACGGGCAGCCTATGAGTGATACTCAGATCGCGAGAACTCCTCTAGCTTTTGCGGATTACCAATTTGAGGTCCGGCTCATCTGTTTTCAAAATGGAACTTCTGCTCTCGGAATCTGGTAGGTGTTGGGCGAGTGTCCAATAATAGTGGTTGTGATCGGATAAAAGTAGGGGTGGGCATAAAACCGAAAAAACCGAAAAATCGAACCGAACCGACGATTTTCGGTTTATTTGGTTTGGTTTATTCGGTTGTTCGGTTCGGTTGAAATTTTTTAAACTTTCGGTTTGTTCGGTTCGGTTTATATTTTCCAAAAACTGAATAAACCGAACCAACCGAATTATAAATAAAAATAAAAAAAATAAATTAATTAATAAATAAATATATATATATATATATATATATATATATTCAGATTTTTCCAAAAACCCTAGATCTAATACTCTATTTCTTTTTCATTCGTTTTTAATTTTCCATCTTCTCTCCTTCAATTTCTTCTACAGCAAAAATGGCAAAATAAATTTGGTGAGGGAGTGAGGGATAAAGAATGGGTTATATATAGCCTGTAATCATTGTATATTAATTATATTTCCAGATTTTTTATAGGTTATGTGGAATTTGTTTGATTATGTATTTGTTTATGTGTGATTTGTAATGAAATTATGTTATGGAGATTTGAATTTAATTTTAATTTGATTTTATGCAGTATGCACTGTGCAAAATTGAACTTTTAGAATTGTTAACTTGTTTTCATTAAAAAAAAAAAATTATGCAGGAAAATTCGGTTTAAACCGAACCGAACAAACCGAATTGTAATTCGGTTCGGTTCGATTTTACAAAAAGTTCGGTTCGGTTCATCTTTTAAAAAATTCGGTTATTTCGGTTCGGTTGAAAAAAGTCCAAAACCGAATCGAACCAATCGAATGCCCACCCCTAGATACAAGGGCTGTCAGATTATGGAGAACAACCCTTGGGAAGATATATATAGTATAGATCGAATCTATCAATCCATATACATTTATTGATATGTTCTTAAATTATATTGAAATAATTTTGAAATTTAAACTTTTGACTAATCACGTAGATGGATTGAAGATTTGAAGAGAATAAAAACTTAGGAGAGTAGATAATTAATAGACAAAGTGGGATAGATCAAGTGGTTAGAGCACCACTACCTAGACCTTAGATCCTGGGTTTAACTTAGTTTGTAAAATTTAAGCATTTAGAATGTACCAAGTGAAGCTACACTTATCCTATTATTTTAAACTATTTTTTTAGGGATGTTTAAAAATCCCTTTATTGCAATTTATTAAATATAAATACATACCTTTTAAAATTCAATTTTCTTAATATAATACACGGGTTTAAGAAATATCACTTTAAAGCAATTTCATGTATATATATATTTCTAAAGATCTTTATACCAATCTATATTATTTGCTAATATTATTTGATCTTCTGTGCACCGTGCACACTAACGTAGCATTTATAACAGGTCAATCAATATATATTATTCAGATAAAAAATGTTTATCAAATTAACTTCTCTCCCAACAGTTTCAACAATCAATTGAGGTCACATGTTCTCGATTATTGTAAAATAATTTTATTAAAAAATATTAGTAATAATAATTTTTAAATACATTTTTTTAGTAAAACAAAATTACTTTACAATAAAAAAATTACTACTTTTCAATAACAAAATTACCACTTTACAATAATAACAAAATTACTACTTTTCAATGACTTCCTCTTATTTTTCTATTTGGAAATCCTGAATTTTGGTGAGTCGGTTAATTTTGACATTTTTTTTTATTCTTTTTTAAAATGCTTTTAACAGTTTTTTTAAAATCTTTTATTTAGCTTTCATTTACCCCACCCTTTCCTTTCAGCCTGCAAATTTTCGTTCTTATCTTCATTGTACATTCTTGCATCATTCTTTACAAAAACTTGAACATCCTCAATTTTTCACTCTATGCTCACGTCATTTTCTATATTAAGTTTTTGTTTCAATATTCATCTTTTTTTTTTTTTTTTTTGTTAATTTCATGTCAGATAAAAAGTCTCAGACAAAGAGGGAGGACTAAATTGAAGAGGATACAACATTAATCTTATGAAGGCATTGTCGGTATAGATTTTAATACATATATTTTTAAATTCTCCATGTTGCCTATGTGGCTTCCTCTTATTTTTCTATTTTGAAATCCTTAATTTTGGTGAGTCGGTTAATTTTGACATTTTTTTTTTTACACTTTTTTAAAATGCTTTTAACAGTTTTTTAAAAATCTTTTATTTAGCTTTCTTCTGCTTTCATTTACCCCACCCTTTCCTTTCTTTCAGTCTCTGTTGCAAATTTTCGTCTTTATGTACATCCCAGCAGCCTTCTCTACAAAAACTCTAACATCCTCAATTTTTCACTTTATACTCACGTCATTTCCTAAATTAAGTTTTAGTTTCAATATTCATCTTTCATTTTTTCTTTTTTCTGTTAATTGCATGTTAG
The DNA here is from genome assembly GCA_963675135.1 of Galeopsis tetrahit. Classification (NCBI taxonomy): domain Eukaryota; kingdom Viridiplantae; phylum Streptophyta; class Magnoliopsida; order Lamiales; family Lamiaceae; genus Galeopsis; species Galeopsis tetrahit. The sequence goes on from OY776127.1 coordinate 37,179,439, forward strand.
ATAAAAAGTCTCAGACAAAGAGGGAGGACTAAATTGAAGAGTATCAAGAATTCCAGTCGATTAGACGTCTCCAACCAAGTAGAATACTTGAAGATATAAGAAATAACCAGCTAAGATAGTAATTCAAAAAGTAAGCAACGAGACAAACAACACACGAAGAATTTAAGTGGTTCGATCAATGTGATCTACATCCACTGGACCAGACGAGTACTTCTTTGATTGATAAAGAATGTTTACACACTCATTCACTCGGAATAGAATATTTCCTCACTTCGCTCGTGAACTCACACAACTCAAAGATTACAATCGTACTTGCATCTAAAATCTCTCCAACCTTTACAATGTAAACATACAAGAGTATATAAAGACCAAGATAGTTGCTGCTGTTAGGAACTGTTTGAGTAGTTAACAATTATTTGCAACCGCTTGTAACAACCCGTGTGCTCTATTATTGCCCAACTGAAATGGTAGTTATGTCCTCAAGTAGTTGTAACTGTAATACAGCTAGTTAAACTAACTAACTTTCATATCAGAAGACTTGTCCATAAAGATCAGAAGATTACTTACTCTTCTGATACCCAACTCTTCTATTCCGTGATCAAAAGCTGACTCTGCTGATAGGCTTCTTACTGTGCTGATCTTTACTGTGCTGAAGTACTGTGCTTATGGTACTGTGCTGATATACTCTGATGAAGTATTGTGCTTAAGTACTCTGCTGAATTACTGTGCTTAGGTATTGTGCTGATGTACTCTGCTCATCTGACCAACTGTGCTGAACTCTAAGCATCACCTCCTCAGCTGATTGAAACCTTCAACTCATCTGATTTCGGCCTAAGTCATCTTATCTGATCCTATCAGCTGACTACTTAGTGTGCTGACTATGAGATAACACTCACAATTCTCCACATTTAGCTCATAATCAAACTAATCTCCACCAAAAAATAAAACAACAACACTATTCTCCTTAAAGAATAGCCTCCACCACTGCTCCTCTGCCACATGATCAGCAGCCTTTTCCTCGGAGGAATTAATGCAGTCCAATAAGTCTAAGACACAAGCCAAACTTCTCTTTTGGCAATGCCTTAGTGAACGCATCAACAGGGTTCTCCTCTATAGCAATCTTCACTACCTGGACCACCCCCTTCTCTACAATATCTCTTACAAAGTACAGCTTCACATCTATATGTTTAGTTCTCTCATGATACCCTGATGCTTTGCAAGATGTATTGCACTTTGGTTATCACAGAAGACAATCACACTTCTTTGTGATATACCAAACTCCTTCAAGATCCCCCTAAGCCACATGCTCTCCTTAACTACTTCAGTCAAGGCTACGTACTCTGATTCTGTAGTAGATAATGCAACTACAGACTGATGTATTGACCTCCATGATATAGTTTTACCAAATAAGGTGAATACATAACCTGTTAATGACTTTCTTGTGTCTACGTTGGCTGCATAGTCGGCATCAACATAACCCACAAGTGCTTCTACATCATCTGATATCTTCTGAAATTTCAGACCCTTCTTAGCTGATCCCAGAACATATCTTCTGATATCTTCTTTTTAGAAGTGCCGCAGTCAGAAAAGAAAGCACTGGCAGTTGAGCGAGTCCTCCTAGCGACAGAGCCCGGGACTTGGGTAGAAGAGCTGGGGAAAGAAGGAGCCTTTGTAGAACTCTCTGGAGCCGGGGTCTTTACTGAACTTTCTAGAGCCGGAGATTGAGGAGCTTTTGGAAGGTCTTCGGGGGCAGCCGATGCAGGGGCCTTCACCATTCCAACCGCAGGGGCATCCCACGAGATATGAGTCAACCAACTCATTGCTGCAGATAACCAAGAAGATTTTCAGAATTTAGAGAAATAGCCACATGCAAAAAATGAAATACAAAAACAGGGAATTTTTTACCATCTCGAGGTTCTAAAGGGAAATCTTGAGGACAGAATCCAAAATGGGAGAGGATGCGAGGATTTTTGCAGATACCAAGAACATCAAAAAAATCGTGTTGACGGACATGAGCATTGAGATTAGTCATAACAGTGTGGTTTGAAACAGAATAGGTTTTCAGAGGAGGAAGAGGTATTCCCGGATTATGATATATCCAACTTTCGTGGGGAAACGGCCAATCGGTGGGGTTAGTAACGAAAATATAATAATCCCTCCAAGATGACTCTTCTTCATGGAATTTTGTCATGAACTTGCAGACACGAGACCTTCTCCCACAAACATAGAAGAAGCCGTCGTTCAACTTGCAAGAATGTTGACTCATAAATAATTCGGCAAAAGGCTCACCGCCATTCCCCTTCACCAAAATGAAAAACCCTATCATAGTGCGGATAGCATTCGTAGTGAACTGATTGAGAGGGATTTGCATGCGAGTAGATATGGAGGCCAAATAGGGGTGAATATGAAATCGAAGACCCGCCCTAATTTGAGCTTCAAAAAAAGCTAGGGTTCGGGGCTCAGGAAAATCGGGGCGTTCATCTGAGCGAGGAATTCGAAGGGTGTACTCCGGTGGGAAGATTTGGGCCCGGACAAGACTGGCTAGATGGGTGTCCGTGATTAATGAAGAAGTTGAAATCCTATTTTCAGGACTCCCCATCGGAAACGGAGTCAACTCGGAAGGAGTGGGTTCGGAAGATTTAGGGTGAAATATTGACTAAATAGTGATTAAAAGAGAGAGAAGAAGATAGCTAGGTTACCTTGTTGAGAGAAATACGAAGTCGGACTAGGCGACCGGCGATGAGGAGGCTTGGGGAAGAAGACGCCTGAGTAAGGAAAGAGAAAGTAATGGGAGAATTCCCGAGAAGATGAAATTTGAGGTGAGTAAGAGAAGAGAAAGTAATTGCGTGGAGTGAGTAAGAGAAAGGGGGTTAGAATCGAGGCTTCTCCCCGAAAAACTAGCAAGAGAGAGAAAATTGCAACTGTGTGGGACCCAGGCGCAGAAATCGAAGCGTCTTTTCGAAACCAAGGGCGGGAAAAATCTCCGAAGGGAAGCACTTTTGAAATTCCTCTCCGAATCAAGAATAATACACGTCTCTCCAGAAACGCCCCTGTGCTAAATTCACTTGAACTTCTTACTCTCACAAAAGAGATAATCACTTTATGAGAGTAGGGGGGAGTAAATGATGCGGCCTAAAATTGTCATGGCACAAGAAGTCGACACGTGTATAGGGGATAAGATAAAAGAGGAGATACGGGATTAAGGAATACTCTCTGAATAAAGAATCTCTTCCGGAGGTCCCTCCGGAGGGAGCTCCACCTGGGGAGATATATCAGGAAGACCTAATCTTTATAAGAATTAGTAGTCCGAAGATCTAGGAGGAGTCCCGTACGAAACGGCCCAAGACTGGGTAAAGGAAGGCTCATTCTTCTTTTATCCCAGTGGGCGAAGTCCACTAGGGGGAGTGGTTCCGGTTCTTCAGGAAGTGAGAGAGTGGAAGACCCTGTCAACGCAGCAGGGCTGAGTCCAAAGTGCAGCTCCAAAATAGATGGAAACCCTAACTTCCTCTTAGGTGGGAACTCTCTATAAATAGGTAAACTGAGGTACATTTTCAGGTTACGATCTCTAATTTCTACAAGACTTATTACACTTCTTATTAAATACTTTTGATACCCTTCAAGAGCCTGGTTGAGAAATCGAGGATGAAAGTGTGCGGGGTGTATAAAAGTGTTTAAGTATGAGTAGATAAATGTTGCACAGAATGTTGAGACAAATAGTGCAACACTGACTCTAACAGAATATCAGAAATTAAGATACACAGCGGAAGACTTGAAACACTAAAAACAAACGAGACACAATGGAAATACTTTTAACATAGATTTTATAAATAAAAATCTATGTCTGCCTTATGGCGTAAATTAATACTTATCTTCAAGTACAAATGTTGTGTGAAATGTTACAACAATAACCTTCACAACTGAAACTATAAACGAGGCAGGTGCCAAGTTTAGAAAATGAACTAAGTGTATAAATTATACACTGTCGAAATGCCTAGTCTATCTAATGATTACACTCTCAATAGATAAGAACACACACAGCCATACGGGTGGTATACAACGTATGATCTAAAATGTAGAACTATTGGCCACAATTTCCTAACAGGGATGAACGCTCGGTCTAGGATATTGCTCGAATATAACACACTGAATTATGAAGCCTTCAATCGGTATTTATAGAGGTGGTATGCGAATTCTAGAGGCTTCCACATTGAGGTCCTATTTTTTAGGAGCTCAACTTCCATGATATTTCTAGATCCTTCTAGCATGCTCCAGGTCGTTCTAAATGGTTCCAAGGTTTTCTAGCATGTTCTGGAATCTTCCAAGTTCCAGATCCTTGTAGAAGATTCTAGATCCTGCCAGAAATGCGACAACATTTAGATCAACATTTAATGTAGCATTTCGGAAAAGACTTAGAAAAAATCTCGGAAGGTCAAATTAAGATGTTGTTGATAATGTTAAAGCATTTAAGAATTAACAACATCTACAATCTCCCCCAATTTGACCTTTCGACTACAACACACCTAATGCACATATATTTCTATACATCATTGCTAAGTACAAGTCAAGTCAATACCTGTTGTAACCGTTGGATCAAATCAAATGAAGATCAATGATAATTTCATAATGATCCGTGCCAAAGGATCAAAACTATTTTGTACAAAATAGAATAAGCATAAACAGTACACTTATTCACAACATAAGTAACTATACTAAGATCATAAGTTGAACTGGAAGAATTAACTTAGAATCTAAGTAAGACACTAACAAAAACAAAATACAAAATATCAGAGCAAAAAGAATAAACACAACAAATGGACAGAAACTAAGACTAAACAACCTGCAGTAAACACATGGTAATCTGTAAACAAATTAAGCAAGGGCAGTAAACACATATTACCAAATGTAACCATAATTTAAGCAAGTTGCAGACAAAAACAGCCTATCATCTAAAAACATAAATAACAAGTGTATCAGAATATCAGAATTCAAACTTAAACATTAATTACAGAGATTGAACTGAATAAATGGCATATATTGCTGTGGTAACAGCTGTAGCATCAACTTCCTGCACAGTAGCCATTATGATATATTCAGATCTCCCCCTGTCTAGCTTGTCCCTGTTCATCAATGGTGTCCATCTCAGCAGCATCATCATCAACTTCATCCACAAAGTAAGTAGATGCAAGGTGTGCAACTACATCAGTTACTCCAGCATCAGCAGCATCAGGTTCACCAGCAGCAGCAGTAGCTGGAACTCCATCATCATTCAACTCTTGAATCACCACATTGGAGTTTGATGGTGGTGGTACTCCCCCTGTTGTAGGTGAAAGCATACTGGTCCACCTATTCTTCAGAAACTATAGTTCATCAATTGTTTCCTACAAGTGGTTGAGCTGTAGTTTGATGAATTCTTGTGAAAGATACACATTACATTACCAGAAATGTTGATACGGATGTTCTCAACATTTGGGGGTGCATTTCTCTGTCTAGATCTGGATGATTCTGGATGATCAGAAGTTGAGGGTCTTTGCTGATGTTCAGTAGTTGAAGGCATGTGTTGATGATCAGTACCAGGAGCAGTCAAAGGCAGATCAATTACTCTATCCCCAGTGAGTAAGGCAGGAGCTATGGCCAGTAATGGTACTCTCCCCCTCAACACATCAGTGTTCTTGGCAACAAAGTCATGATGCCTCAAGTAATTTGAAATCAGAACAGGATAGGGTAGGTTGCCTTTTTCAGAAACTATTCCAGTAAATCTCATCATATGGTGAAAGATTGTAAGGCCTAAATTGAACTTCTTAAGCACAGAGATCCTATACATAAGAACAGCTTGGTCTTTTGTGATCTTGGTAGTATTTGTGGTGGGAATCCAGTTGTAGATAATGAGTTTGTATAACACAGAATGTAGGGAAATGAGGTCTTTGGCTAGGATCTGTCTAGTCCACTTAACTACCCTACCACCAGTTATAGCAGCAATAACCACATCCATGTCAGGTTCTTCATCCACCTCAACATTAGGAATATGCAGAAACTCATTTATCAACTCAGGAGTAAAAGGTACATCCCTCCCCCTAAAATTAACAGTCCCATACCACTTAGATGATCTCCTACCAGTACTCTTCTTCATGCAAGCATAAAATTCATAAGCCAATTTGTCAAGAATGATTCACCAAAATTCACAGCATGCATCAAATTCCTTTCCTCTAAGAAACTAATCATGCCTTTACTTTCAAAATCAGGTATATTAATTCTCTTCTCTATCAGCAGTTTCCTCTTAGAATAAATAGCCAACCTATTCTCTAGAGTCTCAAGAAAATCAGAGTTACCTTCCTCTTCAGAAGCAAGGTCATTAGAGTTTGATGTAAAATCTTTAGCAGAGCTTTCCTTAGAGCTGCTTTCTGCACTGGAAGAGCTATCACCACTGCCATCATCTTCAGGTTCTGGTGCAGCTTCCTTTGCAGCAGCAAAATGCTCAGCATTTTTCTTAAGAGAATTCAGAATATCTCTTAAACACACATCAGAATCAGAATTGGAATCTGATTTTGCAGGTTCATCTTCAGTAATCATCTTGGCCTTCCCTTTACCTTTGGGATCAGCAACAACTTTCTTCTTCCTTTCAACAACAACTTTCTTGGGTTTCTCAGCAACAACCTTTTTAATTTTCTCAACAGCAACAAGAGCTTCTTCTTCAGAGTCTGTGAACACTTGGATGGGTTTAGCAGCTTCAGCTCCAGCTTTCTTCTTCTTCCTCATGGATTCAGAATAATCCACACGAGTGAACACACGGTATGATCTCCTTCTTTGTACAGGACTTCTCTGTCTTTTCCCTTTCTGCGCATTCTTCTTGAAAGGAATGGGAGCAGATTCATCAGAAACAGAGAGTGAAGAGTTTGTACTATCTTCAGAGATGTTTGCATCCTCCATTTCAATGTCTTCAGGGTCGGAAGTAGCAGTAGCTTCTTCTTCAGCAGCAACCTGCTCGTTTTCATCTTGCGGATTGTGAACAGTAGGTGATTTAGGGCTTTTTTGAAGCAGCAGCCATTTGGGCGGTTTGATCAGTCAAATAGCTTGAGATATCCACTGTGATATCTCCAAATGTCATCACGGGTAGATGACCAGTTGTTCGAAGAGAGTCAGACACTTCTTCGATAGCCTTGTTGAACTGTTTGACAGTTGCATCTTGAGGGATGTTGGTTGTTGGTGGAACGGTTTGAGGAGCAGTTTGAGAAGTGGGAGCGGTTGTTGATGGTGTTGCAGAAACATTTGAGTCAGCATTTGACGAGGTTGATTTCTGAGAAGCCATGGAAGCAAGGATTTCGAGAGGGTTTGTATGAGAAAGGGATGAGTTCTTCGAATCAGAGTGAGATTGTGAGTGGGATTGAGGTCGGTTTCCAGCCATTTAAGGGACGGTTGGAATTTCAAGGTAGGTTTGAGGAGTGTATTCACAAACTTTGAGAGATACACGGCCAATAGACAATTATGCAAAACTTAGTACTCAACAATATCAAAAATCACGATTATCAGAGTTGATACCTGACGACACTAGGTTAGATCTTTGGTCAAGTATGTTTTTAGTTTAGGTTAGCAATGAAAACACATCACATATCCACTGCACTTAGGCCACCCGTTTTAGATGGTTCGAATTATTCTTATTGGAAGCCTAAGATGCGTATGTACATCAAGTCAATTGATAAACGTGCTTGGAGGACTGTACTTACAGGTTGGGAAGCTCCAAAGAGACCAGCAGACGCAGATGGTGAAGTTCAACTCAAGAGAAAAGTTGATTGGACGGCTGATGAAATAACAACAGCAAGCTACTTCTAACTGCAATTTTTACTTCTGTTGATGTTTCAATGTTTAAAATTATATCTAACTGTTCTACTTCTAAAGATGCATGGGACAGGTTGCAAGAGCATTGTGAAGGTTCAGAAAGTGTTCGAAGGACTAAGCTTCGAATGTTGGGAACAAAATTTGAGAATCTCCGAATGAAGGAAGATGAAACAATTACAGCCTACAATGAAAGGTTAAGTGAGATTATCAATTAATCACATTCTCTTGGTGACCCTATTTCTAATGTTAGAGTAGTTCATAAGATATTAAGGTCTGTTCCTAAAAGATTTGATGCTAAAATTTGTGCTATAGAAGAGGCAAAAGATACAGATAAGTTAAGTCAAAATGAGTTAGTGAGTATTCTTAGAACATATGAAATAAACACTAATCAAGATGATGAAGCTAATGCTGATAAGAAAGTTGTAGTTTTTAAAGGGGAAACATCAAACACTTCTGAAGCTCAACCCATCATTACTGAAGTTGACTCTGATGAAGAATTGCTTGATGTATGCCTCAAAAATCCGAACAACGTTGCCTTGCTCACTAAGCACTTTAATAAGTTTCTTAAGAAATCTGTGAACAAATCTAGAAACATTCAGCCTAAGATTCAAATCAATACATCAACACCTCAACCAGAAATGAGGAAAGCTCAATTCACACCAAGACTATCAAAAAGTGAAGGTAAACCAAGGTATGATCCTGAATTTCAAAAATCAGTTCAATGCAATGCTTGTTCTGGTTATGGCCATTATGCAAATGAATGTGCCAACACTAGACTTAAGCAAAAGCTGAACTTTTGTGCTACCTTGAGTGATGAATCTGATGATGATGATCTTGATGAATTAAATCAGAATGAATATTCTAATTTTACCAGAATTGATTATAATGATTCCTCAGATGATGATCTGGATGAAACAGATCCTGATGCTGTACCTGATGTCTCAACATCTACAGCAATATCAGAACAGAGTCACCCAGATTTGAACTTTTTTAATGGTTTAGTTGATGATGCAGGAAAGAGGACTGATGACAAGGAACACCAAAAGTTGTTAGATGATTGGAAAAATCAGAAACTCACTCTTAATTTCTTAAATAAAGAGAATGAGGATCTGAAAGACACAATCACCAAGCTAGAGGTTATTCTTACCAAAAGAGATCTGGAAATCTGTAACTTAAAGGAGAAATTGATAAATTCCACCTTATGTTTCAAGAAATATTCCAAGAGTGCTTCTGAGGTAAATAATGCTACAGCTATTGGTCAGTCTAATAATCATGGTTTAGGTTATGATGGTACTACTGCTTCTATTTCTGAGAAATTTAGAAAACCTGTGAAATTTGTGAAGGCAAATGTTGTCACATCTGATGCAACATCTGCACAATCAAATCCTCACAAGGTTAAAAGGAAGTATATCTGTCATTACTGTTCTAAAGTTGGTCATATTCGCCCTTACTGTGTAAAATTGTTTGAAGAACAGAAAACTTTGAAAATGCTGCATAAAAAACTGTCACATTCTGGTAAACAGTTTATGAAATCTGCTTGGAAACCAAAAACTACCTGTAATGTTGCTCATACCTCCTTAAAAGCATGTCTACCTGACTCATGGTACTTTGATAGTAGTTGTTCTAGACATATGACAGGTCGTACTGATTTCTTATCTGATTATGTGACCTTGAATAGTGGTAATGTTACATATGGTGGAGGTTCTAAAGGAAAGATTCTTGGTAAAGGAACTTTGAATGTTAAAGGTTTTCCTAAGCTTAAAAATGTCTTACATGTTGATGGCTTACTTGCAAATCTGATTAGCATTAGTTAACTTTGTGATGATAATTTGCATGTGAAATTTGATAAAGATTCATGTTATGTTCTTAATAAAGATGAAGTTTGTGTTATTACTGGTACTAGGTCAGCTGATAATTGCTATCTTATTGGAACAAATATGTGTAACTTGTCAAAATATGATGAAAATGTCTTATGGCATCAAAGATTGGGTCATGCAAATTACAGAGCAATGAATAGACTAATCAAAGCAGACGCAGTAAAAGGGATTCCAAAACTAAATCTTCACAACAACACTGTATGTGGACCATGCCAAAAAGGTAAGCAGGTAAGAATGTCGCACAAAATGCTGTCACATTGTACTACACATCGATGTTTTGAATTACTGCACATGGACTTGATGGGTCCTATGGAAACTGAAAGCATTGGAGGAAAGAGGTATTCCTTAGTTGTGGTAGATGATTTTTCTAGATATACCTGGGTAGAGTCTTTAAGAGACAAATCTGAAGCATTTGCTGCATTTAAAATTCTTTATAAAAGGTTCAAAAATGTGTTTAACTTGAAAGTTGGCCGTATTAGAACTGATCATGGTAGGGAATTTGAAAACAACATGTTTAATATTTTTGTGATAAAAAGGGTATCTTGCAAGAGTATTCATCTCCTAAAACTCCACAACAAAATGGAATTGTTGAAAGAAAGAATAGAACTTTACAAGAAATGGCTAGAGTTATGCTAACATCCAAATATCTCGCTAAGAAATTTTGGGGAGAAGCATTGAATACTGCATGTCATGTTATTAATAGGGTTTTTATTCGTTCTGGCACAAGTCAAACACCATATGAGATTTTGAACAATAGAAAACCAAGTGTGAAATATTTTCATGTATTTGGTTGTGTGTGTTATATTTTGAATGATAGGGATCAACTTCATAAGTTTGATTCTAAAAGTGATAAAGGTTTCTTTTTAGGCTATTCTAGAAATAGTAAAGCTTATAGAGTTTATAACCTTAGAACTAACACTGTTCAAGAATCTGTTAACGTTGTGTTTGATGATGATAAAGGTCTTACAGATGACAAAGATGAAGAAGATGTATCACAGGTTACTGACACTTCAGAGAATACACTGAAGTCTGAAAATGTTGCACCAAATGTTAACACATCTGGGTCAACATCTACAGAACAGACAGCTGTAAATTCACAGAATGATCAGTACATCCCCAAAACAAATCCTTCTTCAAGAATAGGCAAAAGTCATCCTTCTGACCAGATCATAGGCGATGCTACAGTTGGAGTGCAAACAAGAGGAAGAGTAAGATCAAACAAGGTAGATGTGGTAAGAACAATATGCATGTCTTCTATGTGTAATGTTGTAAATGCTGAATGCTATTTATCTGAAATTGAACCTAAAAGTGCTAAAGAAGCCTTAACTGATGAAAACTGGATTACTGCTATGCATGAAGAACTTGGTCAGTTTGAAAGAAATGAAGTGTGGACACTTGTTCCTAGGCCTAGTCATACTAATGTCATTGGAACAAAGTGGATATTCAAGAATAAAACTGATGAATCTGGTAATATTGTTAGGAACAAGGCTAGGTTAGTAGCACAAGGTTACACCCAAGTTGAAGGAGTTGATTTTGATGAAACTTTTGCACCTGTTGCTAGGATAGAATCTATTAGATTACTGCTAGCTATTGCATGTTTTATTGATATTAGACTTCATCAAATGGATGTAAAGGCTGCATTTCTAAATGGCATATTAAATGAAGAAGCATATGTTGAACAACCTATAGGATTTGAAGATCCACTATATCCTGATCATGTATATAAACTTAAGAAAGCATTGTATGGTCTTAAACAAGCTCCTAGAGCATGGTATGGTAGGCTTACTGACTTTCTTTTGGAATATGGATTTATTAGAGGAGAAGCTGATAGAACTTTGTTCATTAAGCACACTGAAAATGATATACTAATTGCTCAAATATATGTTGATGACATTGTGTTTGGTTCTACTTGTGATAAAATGTTGAGTAAATTTGTTGAGGCAATGACTGCAACATTTGAAATGAGTATGGTTGGAGACTTGAACTATTTTCTAGGTCTTCAAATCAAACAGTGCAGAGATGGTATTTTCTTTTCCCAGAGTAAGTATGCTAAGAACTTGGTTAAAAGATTTGGTCTTGAGAATTCAAAACCAATGAAAACTCCTATGGGATCTACTTTGAAACTTTGCAAAGACAGTGCTGGAACAGGTGTTGATCCAACACTTTACAGATCCATGATAGGTAGTTTACTATATTTAACCTCTAGTAGACCAGATATTATGTACAGTGTGTGTGTTTGTGCTAGGTACCAAGCAAATCCAAAGGAATCACACCTGAATGCTGTGAAGAGAATCATCAAGTATGTTTCAGGAACAAGTGACCTTAGAATCTGGTATACTAAGGACACCAACAACATTTTGATTGGTTATAGTGATGCTGATTGGGCTGGAGACATAGATGATAGAAAGAGTACGAGTGGAGGATGTTTCTACATGGGAAACAATCTTGTATCATGGCACAGCAAGAAACAGAATTGTGTTTCACAATCCACTGCAGAATCTGAGTATATTGTTGCTGGAAGCTGCTGCACACAACTCTTGTGGCTGAGCAAGATGTTCCATGACTATGGTATGTGTTGGGAATAAAATGAGATATGTTTTGATCTAATACCAAAACCCCCTGAGACATGCCTAAGTCAAGATAAATATGTTCTAGAAATATTAGAACATATAGATTATAGGCTAGATGAGGAGCTAATATGTTAGGCAGCTCTTAGATGATTAGATGCACAAATTGAGGGGGAACACATGCTTTGAAGTACATCAAGAACAAGTCCCCTCAAGGCTCAAACTCTGGAATCATGATCAAGTCTGCTGAAAGACAAGAATGCTGATCAGGAGAGTTGTCCAGAGGAGTTGTCTCAGCTCAATTGATCAAGATCAAGTGTTCTGAAAGCCTGAGGTCAACTATGCTGAAGAGAAAGAGACAACCATACCCTAAAGAAATACAATGCAACATGCCAAGATCACCTTGAAGTGAAATAAAGGGAAAAAGCCAAGTCATCTGAAGAAGAGCAAGCCAACCTTGCTGAAAGGCAAAACTGCTGATAGTGATAAGGAGAGTTGTCCAGTTGATAAGGAATGTTGTCCTATCATTAGATCAACCTTCAGAAGCCATGTCCAAGTCCTAACAAGAAGTCAAACATTGGGAAAAGTGCTGCAGAATGAAGACAAAGTCTTACAAGCCGTTTATTACCCAAATGAGGACATGTCACTATCAAAGAATCTGTCTTCCAGTTTGAAGAACTCAAGGAAGACATTTATAGCAATTTGGGGCTGCCTCTCCAACGGGCAAATCCTCAATTTTGTCTATAAATACAGAAGTGTGAAGACCATTTGAAAGTACCTCAACCTTGACAAGAATATCCAACTATCCTACAAGTTGACAAGTGCTCTCAAGCTTTCAAAGAGACTATCTTAGTCTTTATACACTTCTTCTAAGCTGAACCCAATTGTATATTCATACACAAGCTTAGAGAGATATCCTATCCTTATACCTTGATCTTCATTGTAAAGGATATCTCATTAGTTGGAACCTTACTTCAATCCTTACCCCTTTCAAGTGAGAAAGTGAGAAGGTTGTAGTAGTAGAAGTGGTAGAAGCTGACTGTTGAGAGAAGAACAGTTCAGTTCTGAGTTGAGAAGAGGGTACTAGGACTCTAGACATCCTAGGGATCAATTCACCAAGGAGTGGTGTTATTGATCAAGTGCACCTTGGCACTATAAAACAAGTTAATTCCAAGAGTGAAGGAATTATCCTGTTAAATCAGGGAAAGTGGATGTAGGAGCTTGAGTCTCTGAACCACTATAACTTCTTGTGTTGATTTACATTCCAAGTACTTTCATACATTCAACACTGCACACAAAACTGATCTTTCAAGGATAAACATTCAAAGACTGTGCAAAAACCTATTTGGACAAGTTCCCTGAAAAACTGGACTGTGTTGCATTGACTAAGTGATTTCAGAAATTAAAGGAGTCTAAACTTAAAGGGCCAACCACTATTCCGCACATATAACTCCCCTAGATAGTTATTCAACTAAGTACTCAATAGTACTTAGTAGTTTGATTATCTTAGAAGAGTTAATCTTCTTCAGCAGAGTTGTCCAAGACAACCTTACTGAACTCTGGTTTGATCAAAGTTGAAAAGAATTGCATACAAGTGTATTCCCCCCCCCCATACACTTGTTATATACTCCTTTCAGGACCAACAGTATGGAGAATGGTATACTTACTATCTTTTGTGATAATACTAGTGCCATTAACATTTCTAAAAATCCTGTACAACACTCACTCACAAAACACATTAGCATTAGACACCATTTTATGAGAGATTTAGTAGAGAAGAATGTTGTTAAGTTGGAGTATGTACCTACTGAAAAACAGAATGCTGATATCTTTACTAAAGCCTTAGACCATGAGAGATTCTCTATCTTGAGGAAATCTCTTGGCATGAGCACTATCTGAAAAAATTCGGATGGATGTTGTCACAAATGCGGTAGCATTTGGGACAACATCATGGGTTGTATAAATTTTATAAGTTGAATTTATTTCTTACTTAGTTAAATAATTCCTTTGTAAAATATCTACGAATCTAAGAACATTGGAGTGCAAAAATAAACATGTCTTACACCTCTCAAATGCATAAAAATGAGAATGTTATTAGCATACTAAAAGATGTACCAAAACACTGAGTAACTATGGAGCACGGAGTTCACTACTACGATGCCTTCTTTTCAAAAGGTGATATTTGGTAAAAACATCAACATATTTGTATTCCATTAAGTAAGTATGGGGCACGGAGTTCGCTACTACGATGTACTCTACAGGAACAATGGATCAATACAAATTAGATGCTATAACACAAAAAAAAAATATGGTGCAACACTAATGAAGCAAATTCATGTAAAAACCGTGTTGAGGTGTTTGTAACAGTTTTGAGCACAACATTGCCTGATTCGAATTTATTTTTATCTGTGTAATTATTTAATTATTTATTGAAATTAAGTTTATTTATTTAATTAATTACTGACCCGTATCTATTTCTTTCAGATTATGCGAAATTAATTCTGGAATCTTCCTAATTATCTAATTAATTTAATTAATTTAATTAATTAATTTTTTCCCACTAATTAACCATGATCTAGGTTGTGGCTAATAATGTGGAGCACTTTCGAAAATTCTAGATTAATTATTCTGTTTTATTTTCTTAACCTCCAACTACATTACTCTCTCTATAAATATCGAACATAAGATGCCATTTATTTGCTAAATTGTGATTTCTGATTGTGTTGAGTACTAAGATTGCAAAATTGTTATTTGGTTGTGTATATCTCAAAGAAGTGTGTGCAAATTTCCATCCTTACCTTGAAATTCCAACCGCCTAACTTAAATGGCTGGAACAAACTCGAATTCCTCACAATCTCTCTCTGATTCGAAAACCTCATCTCACTCTCGCACAAATCCTCTCGAAATTCTTGCTTCCATGGCTTCACAAAACTCTACCGCTTCAAATGCTGACTCGAATGTCTCTGCAACTCCATCAACAACTGTTCCCACTCCTCAAACCACTCCTCAAACTGCTCCTCAAACAAACTTCCCTCAGGATGCAACTGTTGAACAGGTCACTAGGGCTATCGATGAGGTGTCTGATACTCTTCGAACCACAGGTCATTTGCCCGTGATGACTTTTGGAGGAATCACGGTGGACATATCAAGCTATTTGACTGAGCAAACTGCCCAAATGGCTTCTGCTTCAAAAAGCCCCAAATCACCCTCTGTTCACGAACTGCAAACTGAGAATGTTGAAGCTTCTGTTGAAGAAGAAGCCACTGCCACGTCTGACCCTGAAGACGTTGAAATGGAGGATGCAAACATTTCTGAAGGTACAAACTCTTCACTCTCTGTTTCAGATGAGTCTGCTCCAATTCCTTTCAAGAAAATTGCACAGAAAGGAAAAAGGCAGAGAAGCCTTGTACAAAGAAGGAGATCGTACCGTGTATTCACTCGTGTGGATTACTCTGAATCCATGAGGAAGAAGAAGAAAGCTGGAGCTGATGCTGGTGAACCTATTCAAGTGTTCACAGATTCTGAAAATGAAGCTCCTATTGTTGATGAGAAACCAAAGAAAACTAAGACTGTTGTTGCTGAAAAATCCAAAAAGAAGGTTGTTGCTGCAGAAAAAGGGAAAGGAAAGTCTGTTGCTGAACCAAAAGGCAAAGAAAAGATGATCACTGAACATGAACCAGCTGAGTCAGAGTCCAATTCTGATTCTGAAAGATGCTTGAGAGACATTCTGAAGTCTCTTAGGAAAAATGCTGAGCACAATGCTGCTGCAAAGGAAGCTGCACCAGAACCTGAAGATGGTGGCAGTGGAGATAGCTCTTCCAGTGCAGCAAGCAGCCCTGAACAGAGCTCTGCTAAAAGCTCTACACCAAGCTCAGATGACCTTGCTTCTGAAGAAGGAGGTATTTCTGATTCTCTTGATACACTAGAGAATAGATTGGCCATTTATTCTAAAAGAAAACTGCTGATAGAGAAGAGGATCAATATACCTGATTTTGATAGTAAAGGCATGGTTAGTTTCTTAGAGGAAAGGAATTTGATGCATGCTGTAAATTTTGGTGAATCTTTCTTGACAAATTGGGCATATGAATTCTATGCATGTTTGAAAAAGAGCACTGGTAGGAGATCTTCTAAGTGGTATGGAACTGTTAATTTTAGGGGGAGGGATGTACCTTTTACTCCTGAGTTGATAAATGAGTTTTTAGAAATTCCCAATGTTGAGGTTGATGAAGAACCTGACATGGATGTGGTCATTTCTGCTATAACTGCTTGTAGGGTAGTTAAATGGACTAGACACATACTAGCCAAAGACCTCACTTCCCTACACTCTGTGTTATACAAACTCATCATTTACAATTGGATTCCCACCACAAATACTACCAACATCACTAAGGATCAAGCTGTTTTGATATATAGGATTTCTGTGCTTAAGAAGTTTAATTTGGGTCTCACAATATTCCAACATATGATGAGATTTACTGGGAGAGTTTCTGAAAAAGGCAATTTACCCTATCCTGTTCTGATTTCTAACTACTTGAGGCATCATGGTTTTGTTGCCAAGAACACTGATGTGTTGAGGGGGAGAGTTCCATTATTGGCCATAGCTCCTGCCTTACTCACTGGGGATAGAGTAATTGATCTGCCCTTGCTTGCTCCTGGTACTGAACATCAGCAAAGACCCTCTACTTCTGCTCAACCAGAACCAACCAGACCCTCTACTACTGATCATCCTGAATCATCCAGATCAAGACAGAGAAATGCAACCCCAAATGTTGAGAACATCTGTATCAACATTTCTGGTAATGTGTATCTTTCACAGGAATTCATCAAACTCCAACTCCAACACTTGCAGGACACAATAGATGAGCTTCAGTTCCTGAAGAACAGGTGGACCAACCTACTTTCACCTACAACAGGGGGAGTACCACCACCATCCAACTCCAATGTGGTCATTGAGGAGATTAATGATGATGGAGTTCCAGCTGCTGCTGATGCTGGTGATGGACCTGATGCTGGAGAAGATGATGTTGTTACTGATATTGTTGCACACCTTGCAACTACTTACTTTGTTGATGAAGGAGATGATGACGATACTACTGAGATGGACAGGGGGAGATCTGGAGAAAGCTGTTAGACAGGGGGAGATCTGAATTCCACAATGGCTATGGTGCAGGAAGATGATGCTGCAGCTGTTACCACAGCAATATAAGCCATTTATTTATTGTCTAGATTGTAGGATGTTTTATTACTGCAACTTGCTTAATCGTTCCACTTGATATTTGTTTACTGCCTTGCTTAATTTGTTTGCAGATTATCATGTGCCTACTATTGCAGGTTGTGTATAGTGTAGTTTCTGTTTTGTTTATGTTTATGTTTTTGTTTTCTATGTTTGTTGCTCTGATTTTTTTTGTTTTTGTTAGTGTCTTACTTAGATTTTAAGTTAATTTCTTCCAGTTTAACTTATGATCTTAGTAAAGTTACTTATGTTGTGAATAAGTGTAGTGTTTATACTTGTTCTATTTTGGATAAAATTTATCTTGATCTTATGGCACAGATCATTGTAAAATTATCCCTGATCTTCATTTGATTTGATCGAACGGTTACAACAGGTATTGTCTTGACTAGTGCTTAGCAATGATGTTAACCTCAACTAAGTACATAATACTGAGTATGTATAGAAATATATGTGCATCAGGTGTGTTGTAGTCGAAAGGTCAAATTGGGGGAGATTGTAGATGTTGTTAATCCTTAAATGCCTTAACATTATCAACAACATCTTAATTTGACCTTCCGAGATTTTTTCTAAGTCTTTTCTGAAATGCTACATTAAATGTTGATCTAAATGTTGTCGCATTTCTGGCAGGATCTAGAAGCTTCTACAAGGATCTGGAACCTGGAAGATTCCAGAACATTGGAGAACATGCTAGAACGGCCTGGAACCATTTGGAACGACCTGGAGCATTCAAGAAAGATCTAGAAAGATCATGGAAGTTGAGTTCCTAAAAAATAGGACCTCAATGTGGAAGCCTCTAGAATCAGCACCCCACTACTATAAATACCGATGGAAGGCTTCTCAAATCAGTGTACTCTATTCGATCAACTTCCTAGACCGAGCGTATATCTCTGTTAGGAATTGTGGCCAGTAGAACTACCTTTTAGATCATACGTTCGTATCCCACCCGTATGGCTGTGTGTCTTCTTATCTATTGAGAGTGTAATCTTTAGATAGACTAGGCATTTCGACAGTGTATACATTATACACTTAGTTCGTTTTTAGAACAAGGCACCTGCCTCGTTTGTAGTAACAATTTGTACTAAGATTTGGTACCGGCTTTGTCAATATTCTAGTGCTCATTCAATAAAAGGTGTATTCTTATGCGAATCTTTCCACATATACAATACATCTCATATTTTCGCAACATATTGATTGAAACTATTAATATCCACGTTAAATTAAATAGATTTAAATCCTTCTCCACAACATCGTAGTTAAGGAGTAGTCAATTATGCAAATCACAACATATAATAGTTTATCTCGATCCTATCTATCATAGATAAATTATTCTTCTCACTCAAATTATTAAATAATACTCTGTAATATAATTTTTTTAAAAATCCCACGGGTCTTGCACTGGTGTGTATATATACTAGTATGAGACTGCGTAAATAATTACGCGAAATTATAAAAATGAAAAATTATTTATTAAAATTTAAGATAATTTTTTTAATGTAAGCATATATAATTTATTTTATTGAAGAAGAAAATGAAACAATAATTTAAACAGAAATTTAAAAGTTAAAAAAATTAATTATATAAAAAAACCAATGTAAAAAAAGAAGTTAGAAGAGAGAAAAAATTTAGGAAATGAGAGGAAAGAGAAAAATATTTTTAAAATGAGATTCAAAATCTACCCTTAATTACTACTCACTCCGTCCAATTTTATTATGCCCACTTCTCTGGGCACGGGTTTTAATGAATATTGATTAGTTTATTCATAAAGTAGATAAGTTGAGGGTATGATGGGGTATTGTGGGGTCAATTTATAAATAAATAGTTGATTATGAATAAAGTGAATGGTAAAATGGGTAAATAAGTGATGATGGGAGGATGAAGATAAAGTAGTATGAATAGTATTGTTTCAAAAAAGGTTATGTGCATAATAAAATTGGACAACTAAAAAAAGGAAAGTGGGAATAATAAAATTGGACGGTGGCTTCTCAATTTTTTTTTTAATTTTCTAATTTTCTTAAAATTTACAATTTATTTTTTCATTCTCTCTCCTCTCTCTCCCTTTTTTCTCTCGGTTATTTTCTTTTACAAGTTTTTAAATTATTTTTTAGTTCTCTCCTTTCTCTCCTTTTTTTTCTCTCTCTATTCTTTTACAGTTTTTATGAATTCTTTTATATTTATATTAGATTTTTTTTCTGAGTTTAATCACTGGGATGGGAAGGACAATCCTATAGACTAATATTCAAATAAAGGAAACAAACTGAAACAATACAATTAAGATCCAAAACCTACATAAAAACCCTTTTATACCCTTTATTTACAATACACAATATTAAATCAAATCATCGTTCATTTCTCTCTCTCCAATTAAAAAAAAAGTGTCCATTTCTCTCTTTCTCCTATAATTTCTCATTTCAGTTCATTTCTCTAGCTCTCTCCAATTAAAAAAAAAAGTGTCCATTTCTCTCTTTCTCCTATAATTTCTCATTTCAAAACCTTTTTAAGATTCAAATCCCCAGCCATAATCACATGGCGGCACAATCGGCCCGACACCACCCTACCCGGCACAATCGGTCAAGTCGTAGACCGTTCGCGATTTTGCCTCCATCTCCTCCATTTCTCCGACGAAGACGACGGCAACCGCGGGGGCTGAAATCGTCGCCGATCTGTGGTTGTATTGCGAGGTTATTCGGAGCCCTAATCGATTAGGCCCAAGAATCGGCCGCTTCGACCATTCGATGCGGGCCGTCGCTCTTCGCGGGCACAACGCGGCGGCAGCGCGGACCGATCTCTTAAAAAATGTGTCGATCCCGACGGATTTGTGGTACACATAAGTTCTTTCCTTCAGTTATACACATATTGACCATCATCTCGAATTCTTTTATATATCTTAAAGCATACTCAGAAGACACTCTCCATTAGGTATACAGATATGATGACGTGCAAAATATTGGCTATGTGATTCCATCAATAGTTGTTTCTCATTTTCTTGAAGACTACGAGAGGAATGGAAAATACACCTGTGAGTTTTCCTTCTATCATCCTTTATAATCAGGTTCCGGAAAATAACTTTTTAATAATCTGGATTTTGTATCCTTCGATTGACAAAGCTAGATTGGGTTTGAACTCAATGTATCTTAGATGTTCTTTGTTTTGGGGCAAATTTTTCTGAATGCTTGATTCTCTATATTTTGCTTTTTGTTGCAAGACGATCTTAGGAATGTGGAGGATTTGGAGAAATTGTTTTCTCAGAACAAGTAATATGATTTTATTGATGTTTATTTTAAACTCAATTTTGTACTAGGAATATTGTATCAGATAAGATCTAATTTTATTGGAACTCTTCACAGGTTTGATGCAATTATCCATTTCGCTTTGCGTGTGTGTGCACATTTCAAAATGTTTAAGAAATTTGGTTTCAGATTTGTGTGCACTAAATTGGGCATTTTTCTTCTGTTTGACGTGTTGTGTTTTAATTCTGGGATAATATTTTGGAGACTGCCCTTAAGGTAACGAAATTACGAGTTTCTTCAATATCTAAGCAATTTCAAAATGTTGGGGAAATTTGGTTTCAGAATTGTGTGCATTTAATTAAGGCTTTTTCTTTTGTTTGATGTGTTGTGTTCTAATTCTGAGATGATGGGTTGTCTTAATTTAATTGAAAATTTTCTTTCAAGTTCCCAACATTAAACATTCAAAATTGAGTTCATTTTTCTGATATATAATTCAGGGAGCTGGGAAATCTAGCTAAACCACCTACATTGACTGAAATATTACATGCCACACTTGCGATGTAGGCATCCCTTCACTGCATTTTACTTTTATCTCCACTCTCTCTCCCTTTTTTCTAGGTTTTTTTTACAGTTTTCATTTTACAACTTCTGTCTTTCAAATTTTGTACGTTTGTCTTATCTATATTTCTTGCGCCGCTTCTTCGACGTCGTCCATCATCACAGGTATGGTTGAAATCGTCTTTTTAATTTTCTGTCAATGTCTGATTTTCTATTTTATTGTCCTCTATGGCTAATTGGGTTTTCTCACCTGTCTTATCGGTACTCATTTTGCTTCAATTCATTTTTTTGGTTGATCTATCTTACTCATCTTCATGGTACTCATTTTCTATTCTTCATTTTTTTTTTTGTATATAGGTGTCTTCCGTATCGGTGCTTGCTAGAGGGCAAAGAGGTAGAAACCCCACAAAAATCATTTTCTTCTTTTTTTTTTTTTTTTTTTTGAGAGGAGAATCATTTTCTTTTAGTTGTCACTAAAATTGCTAACTTATGTTTCGTATGTACGTAGGTCTGTACAGTGATTTTGGTTTAAAAAAAATAGAGAGACATTAATTTATTTCTAAATGAAAGATGAGGAAAATGAAAAATCAATTAGCCCAAAGAATTAGATTATAGTACATTTTTGGATATGCCAAGTTTAAATTCTAAATTTTGTTTTGCATAATTTGCATATTGATGGGGAGGGAGAGAATATCATAGTTTTAATTCCCTATGATGATAAACTATTGAAAATGATCAATCTCTTCTTCTTGCTCCATGAATTATGTGGAATTAACTACCTCCATAATGTTGTAGGCCTACTAAGTCTATTTTTTAGTTGATGATGAAGGAAATAGATTTGGACTTAGCCAATAAGAATTCAAACAACCAGTCATTGTCCATAATACATTGGTGATGTTCTTAATAAAATGAAACATTAGATAATTACATGTACGTACTTTTAATTAGTAGCTGTCTTTAATGTCTAGAAAACAATTTATGTTCAATTAATTTGACAAAATAAATTAAAATTGAAATGATCAATACATCAGTATAACAAAATAGCATGCTTGCACTAAAACACTGATTCGTTATTGCTATACAAATGTCTTACTCTACAATATCAATGTGTGCTCTAAATTCATTGATGATTAACATAATTTTATTGTTTCTATCGGACTTCCAGCCCGTTTAAGTGACTAGACTCTCAGTCCGCGTCACAATGAAAAATTGTGAGAAGCATTTTTCAATTGAAGGGAAGATATTCAGTAATGACATAATTTAATCCAGTTTGCCTCATTGAAATGTCATATTTTTGATCCATATGCCACTATCCATAACAATCACAATTCTCTATGCATTTGTATTTGTAAAGTACAAAAGCTTTCATGCCATCTAGCGATCCCTGAATTTCCATCCAATGGATTCTGTTCGGCCATTATCTCGCCAGAAGAGAGGTTCAATTATCAAACCTTTTTTTCCTCGAAAAAATTTCAAGTTTTTACTTTGTTTGTGCATGTGTCTATTGTTAGTGAATGAGTATTTTGTATTTCGACAACACTCGCGGCACGACTATTTACAATAGAATTTGAAATTTAATTTTAATTTTTTAATTGTTGAGGGACGATTTGAAGTCTTTATTATTAGAGGTATATTTCTTGAATAATTGTATGCAGAAAACGCTTGATTGAACTTAAGATTAATCTTTAAATGTTCCTTTTATGTTTTTATTATTATTTTTTTTCTTCATAATCTTACATTATCTTCTTCTCCTCTTATGAAGTTGAATCCAAAACTTCAAGGGTGAAGACGCGTGAGTACATTGAGATGAATTTGACGATTTTGATATCTTGAAATAGATTCACTCCTATTTTTAGTGGAAAGTATTCAAACATATTAACTCCATTGCATAATGTTTAATAACAAACATATAGTTTGTATGTTTAATAATTAAAACTATGTTGAATGTTTAATTCTGAGTCTATTTTTACCCGACATATCTCTAAATTCTCTATTTTAAAATTGTGCATTTCTATAATTTTATATTTTCTATTTAATTTAATTAATGTAACCGGCATTCCTTATTTTATATTTTCTATTAAATTTAATTTTTGTAACCATTATTATCTTACATAAATCCTATTGAATTGTTTTACATAAATCCTATGCATTTTCAATAACTCACTTATAATATTTACTAATTCAATGCTAACTGACAAATGTTTTCTATATTATTCTACAAAATTTTAGGACTACAATCATCTTTAATGTTCATAATTGTTCTTTACACAAAAAAATAAGTTTGTATACTCAATTATATTTCATCACTTCATGTAATTCTCTTTTAATTTCAATTTCATTGTTTTATCTCAATTTCAAGTGCCGAATTATCAAATAAAATATAATTTTTTTTCAATCCCGCGCGAGTCTTATACTAGTTGGTATATAAAGGAGATATATTTAAACCAAACAATTTTAAATACGTGTTTCGTTGAATATTAGTGGGCCAAATACGTGTTTCGCATTCAACCATATTTAATTCATATTATTGAACCGCGTTCAGCCATATTTAGTTCTTCGTCCTCAATAGAAAAACACATCAGTTCGATCTAAGATACTCTAAAGAGAAAATCTAGTTAATCAATCTTTGAAAATTAGGTTACCTCCGATTTCTCAAACTCTTTGTCCTAATTTAATCAAATTTCTGCATTCTTTCATTGATGTTAATTTCTGCAATTGATTTCTAATTGATGAAAATTGATGATCGGTAGGAATGAACTTATGTTCTTCAATTCATAGATTTTTGTATACCACTTTCTTTTTAAGTATGCAAATTTTGAAACGTGCACTTACATATGTAAAAATGTATTGTAGATTATAAATTCATTCAATCTTGTGTGATATCATTTTATAAAAATGTATGTAAAAAAAAAAATCAAAATGCAAGGATCTAAATAATTCAACTTATATATGTCTTAATTAATTTTGTTTTGAAACAGATAAAGCTTTGATGCTGGAGGAAGTAATAGAATAACAAAAAAGAGCAATGACATGTCATCTATTGCCAGTTGCCACAACAACAACTTCAGATACACATGATACCATCAATAATCACTTGCCCGTATTTTGGTGGAATCATGATGGTCATTGTAGACACTGGAATTTTATTAAATTTTGAAAGTGTCAAATATTGTAAATCCTGGTTTTGGAGATAAGAAAATAAAATAATATCTCCAAAACTTAAGGAATTATCTATTTCCTTAGGATTTTTGAATATCTTTCTTGCTCTATCGTTAGTCTCTTATAAATAGGAGAGTGAAAATAGAATTGCAGGAGGTCAGATGGAATAAGTCAGTCACGACTCCATCAACTCCCTATAACTAAATTGTCGGTCAAATCGAGTTTGATGGAATAAGTCACAAACGACTCCATCAACTCCCTACTACCAAATTGTAGGTATCATCGGAGTCTTTGGTAAAATCTATGTCGTAGAAGGTGTTTTCCGGCGATGGCATGGACGTTCCACCATGTTCTTCGACGTGCAAAGGATCAAGCGTCACTTGTTGCGTGGTGCTCACGCTCGAGCTTCCATGATATAAGTGAAGTAGATAATATATGAGTATAAGAAGAATTGATAGATATATAGTAAAGCTAAAGGGATTAAACCGCTTTTGTTCTGGGGTTGAATATGTGTGCTGGGGCTTTTTGATGGAGTATCCAATTACTATTCAAAAAGATAAGAAAAAGGGCATAGAGGGAATGCAAGTGTAGCTAGTATTGTAAGAGGAAGAAACATATGTAATAATTAAATATTTTTGAGCATATGTATTCAATGTGACGTGGATGAAAGAATGGAAATAAGATTTACTATATAAATAAGTGATGAAAATGTGCATGCCACGAGATGAAAGACATGTATAAATTACAAGCCCCTAATTAAATCAAAGAGTTCAGTCCACGTAAACGTTAATTATTCCTGAAAACTGTGGAAGGGAATGAAATTATATGTTTCAATTTTGGTGTCACGTTTCATTTTATTATATGAATGATTGATATGTATTATATTAAAAAATAATCAACGTCTAATAATATTAGGGGCGATGTTTGAATTTGAATTGTCTTGTATATTTATAAGGGATGACATGTTTGAATTGTCTTGTATATTTATAAGGGATGACATGAGTTTTGTGTTGAAAAAAAAAATGAGAGTGTAGCATACTCGTCTTTAATCAACTTATTGAGGTTTATAAATAAAATTGCAAAAAAACTAAAAACTAAATGTCATAGAATCGTTGATCGTTTTATTTTAAAATCTCAAAATTAAATTGGAGAAAGAGACAACATGATTTCAGACTTTCAGTAGAGAAATTACACCCTCTATTTTTTATTTTTGCATTTTTCATATTCTTTTTTTACTGAATAATATCTTTGTTGTTTAAAAATAATTATTGATTTTTTTCTTTGGGCGGATCATAATAATCTGTTTTAATAATTTTTTTTTTTTGGTTTATTGATTTTTTTTTAGTGGATACGGTTATTGAAGGAGGAGACGTGATTTCAGCAGATAAAAATAGAAAAAATATTATTTTCACTAGAGAAATAGAAAAGAGATTATAGAAAAAGAAATTAACGTTTACACGGTCGGTAGGTGTTTACTTCTGTATGTGGGGTCATTTCTTAAATGTTTTTTTATAGAATAATATTTTTGTTGTCTTAATAAAATATTGATTAGAGTCGAGAGGAGTAACTTGAAAAAATATTATTTATTCTTCTCATCATCGTGATTTCATTACATTATTATTTACTTTACTTAAAATAGAAAAAAAGAATTTCAATTATTGAGTACAGAAGTACTTTGAAAACCAAGGTTACAATAGGTAATTTTTTTAAACCAAGTCCCGATGTAGTACATATATCAAATTTTCTTACAACAAAATAGAGTCTAATGGTTAACTCCGTAATAATTAAGAAAAAAAATATTTGTTTTGATCTTCTCAACTCTCTAGTCCTTAAAATTTTGCTTGTTTCTGAATTTTCATAGTCCCACCCGATGCACTCCATCCATCACATATTTCTGTCTTTTGCAATCCAAAATACTAGGTGATTTGGGACTGCAGCTGCAGCAGAGTTTGAGACTGTATGACATTGGGCCGTCTAACGCAAAATAACCAACCTTGATGACCTACCGTTCATGTTTGAGGGATAGAGTTATTAAAGGACATGTTTCGATCTTGAATTTCCATAAGAATTTATCGAGGCTATAATAATAGATGGCACATATTTCTGCTTGTGGACAAATGGAGTGGCGTTTCATTATAGAATTGGAGAAAGATTATAAGGAATGAAATTAAAGTTTGACATTGTTCACTTCTATCTATACAACACTGTATTTTTTTATTTTTTTTGTATTTTTTAAACAGATATTTCCTTTTCTTTTTTCTATAAAACGTTGCATTTTTTATTTTATTTTTTGTCATTTTTCTTATCAAATATTTCCTTTTCTTGCATATCGAGCTCTAACTAACTGGTTTACTTTCTCTTTTTGCAGAATACCAAGTGCCAACCCCTTCTCGCAGAATAACAAGTGCAGTGCCAACTGATTTATACTTCCTCTTTTGCAGTAGCTGATTTGGAAGGTTTAGGGTGTGTTTGCAAATAATAGTGATTGATTCAAAGTGATTAAAATTGATTTTTGAAATAAATTTGACAGTGAATAGTTTTTAAAACTAAGCACTTTTAATCAATTTTGTATATGCTGTGATGTTTGCAAAACAAATAGCTTCTTTATAATTTTACAAAATACCCTTATTACATTTAGATAAGTAAGGGATAAACATAAAATATTATTTAAATTGTGAGGGCAAAAATGTAAAATTGATTACTACAATGATGAGAAACAAATAGAAGCTATTAAAAGTAGGTACTGGTGCTCTAACCACTTGAGCTATCCCACTTTGTCTGGAGGGATGTTTCACCAAAATCACTTTTAACAACTTAATTTAATCACTTAGTTGTGTTATCAAAGACTCCAAAAGTGATTATATTTTAAAAAAGAAGTGTTTTTATACACATCACACCCACTTATACTTCCTCTTTTGCAGAAAAAAGTGCGTAGCTGATTTTGAACTTGGAAGTGTAGAGTATAAAATTTATGGTTGTTTTAGGTATCCAATCGGAGAAAAGGTTGGAAATTACCTAACAGTCTAGCCAGACATGAGTTTTTTCTGAATAATATTTTTGTTGCCTTTAAATTTTTTATCTTTTTTAGCATTTAATTCAACCCATACATATAATAATATTATTATAATAATAATAATAATAATAATAATAATAATACTGTAATAATTTTGTCGGGCAGGGATAAAATCGTTGAAGAAGGAGACATATGATAATAATTTTTTTTGACTGGGTCATTGGGAGAGGAGACGTGTTTAGAGTTTATTGCATCAAATATATTGTTGGAATTAATGCAAAATTAATTGGGTTTTGATACCCTTATTTAATTAAATTAATTAGAGACACTAAACGTTAATTATTAAATAATTAAACGTGACATAGTCGATCTATCATCGAAGTAGATGAACATGGTATATTTAATATTTTAAAACTAAGTTTAGGTGAGTGAGAAATTAATTAATGAAGTTGAAAGATTCAACTTTGTGTTTGAGTGGTGGGAAGGTGAAGGGCCACCTATCCCACATAGGAAGTCCACAAAACATTTAAGGACTTTAAAGGCATTGAAGTGAACATGGAGTTCAACCATTTATTAGGGGTACACTCCCCAAAAGGCCACACATGTGCGCACCCGTTCGGTCGGCTCAGCTTTGAATTTAGCAATTGGTCTTTGAGGCCTGCCTATCTTTTTGCAGACCAAAAAACTACGAAAGCCCAACTTGCACTTGCATGGGCCAACCCATTCGAATGTTATGGGACAAGAAATCCGAAACACTTCAAAGCACAGAACATTCCAGAATGTTCTCAAGCCTCAAACTTGATCTTCAAGAACCACTACTCCACAAAAACTCTGAAAGCCTAACTTGCACTTGCATGGGCCGACCCATTCGAATGTTATGGGACAAGAAATCCGAAACACTTCAAAGCACAGAACATTCCAGAATGTTCTCAAGCCTCAAACTTGATCTTCAAGAACCACTACTCCACGTGCGCACAGAACATTCCAGAATGTTCTCAAGCCTCAAACTTGATCTTCAAGAACCACTACTCCACGTGCGCAGACCCAAAAACTCCGAAAGCCCAACTTGCACTTGGGCCGACCCATTCGAATGTTATGGGCCAAGAAATCCGAAACACTATCAAGTACCACTACTCCACGTGCGCAGACCCAAAAACTCCGAAAGCCCAACTTGCACTTGGGCCGACCCATTCGAATGTTATGGGCCAAGAAATCCGAAACACTTCAAAGCACAGAACATTCCAGAATGTTCTCGAGCCTCAAACTTGGTCTTCAAGAACCACTACTCCACGTGCGCGAGAATATCACACCCACATCTGACTCTGATGGGCCTGGGCCCACACACGAATCTCTCAACTCCCCAGGGTACCAAGCTCTTTCCACATAATTATTCGCTCATATTTCTCCCTTACTCTACGTACGTTCGCCGTAACGTCTTTTGCAGTGGTGTTACTATAGAAGGCGTAGAAAGTCGTTTTACCTTTCGGAACAGAACGCCAAACCTGTTGAGCACTACCAGGGCGTATTCTGTTCTGCGGGCAGAGTAAGATGCTTTTCTATCTGATCGTGCTTGGACTTTCGAGGTTAATGAAAGAGGACAACAGGTAACAAGAGAGGATCTTCTATGATCAGTGGGGGGACTGTCTGACGCCCTCTACAATGTCTACTGTGACATTAAGTCTGCCAAGGAACTGTGGGAGTCCTTGACAATGTCTACTGTGACATTAAGTCTGCCAAGGAACTGTGGGAGTCCTTGGAGAAGAAGTACAGGACTGAAGAAGTACAGGACTGAAGAAGTTCGTGGTTACACAATTGTGCGACTTCAAGATGGAAGAAAATAAATCTGTGGTGGATCAGGTCCAGAAACTGCAGATAATTTTTCATAAAATTGCTGCTGAAGATATGGTTCTGCCAGATGTCTTTCTGGTGGCAACCGTAGTTGAGAAAATGCCTTCGTCTTTGAATGAGTTCAAGTCATACCTCAAGCACAAGCGAAAGCAAATGAGCTTGGAGGATCTGATTGTTCATCTCAAAATTGAGGAGGACAATAGAAGAAGAGAAGGGAAGGGGTCTCAAAATTGAGGAGGACAATAGAAGAAGAGAAGGGAAGGGATCTGCCCTCCAGATTGAAGCTAAGGCGGACTTGATGGAACAAGAGGGTCCATCAAAGAAAAGAAGACGTCCTAACGAGTCTGCTGCCAACACACCTGTTGTACGTGCTTTTGAGTGGATGATCTGGATGTGGACTTTTCGTAAGCACTACACAAACATGAATTATGATCGGGTTTATTATGTGTTAATACGGATTAATATGATGATTTGTGATGAACAGTATGAAGAACAAGCAAGAACACAAGAAGTAGCTTCGTTGAGAAGCTAAAATCTTAGAGCTTTGGGAGGTGTATTGCTTTGGGTTGGGTGTTTGTAGGAAATTGTTAACTTATCTTACAAATGAGCCATTTTAGGCTTTATATACTAGTTTTTAGGCTTGCCCGCACTTTACACGTGGCGGGCTGATATTGGACCTGAAATCCCACCACATAAAGGTGATGGGACCTGCATTAAATACTAAACCGCCTCTTTGGTGGTCGTCCTCGCCGGAAACGAGGAGCTGGGCCACGGTGGTCGCCGGAGGACCTGGTCATCCAGTCATCTTCATGGATGGTGGTCGCCAAACAGTCTTTGGGCGAGCACGCTCCATACTCTCTCCCAAGGCTTCAATACTTGTCTTAATCTAGCTAACTCTACATGTGCTCGCCAACATCTTTGGGCGAGCACATAATTACATTTTCTTCATATGTTGACTAGTCGTCGCATGACTTGGTTGACTGGTCGTCGCCACGCAAGCTGGTGACTAGGATTGACTTGTCAAAGATTGACTTCTTTGACTAGGTATAACATTTGCCCCCTGGTCGCCTTTCTTCGTGTTCGTAGAAATAGGAAGGCGGGCAGTGTGATCGTCTTCTTGGAAGGCGGACTTGTCTTCGAAAAACAAATTAATTACAAAATCTTGATGATGAGATTCGGCGGCGGTCGCCTCGTTTCCCGCACCGAACACGCTTTCTGAAGCGCTTTGATGACGATGGATGTGACATGTGTCAGGCACGTGGTCGGCGCCCAAAAATTTGAATTTGGCGCGTGGGCGCGTGCGAGGACTCAAAGGTCGCGTGTGGAGCCCCATTTCGGCCTCGATTACGGGGACGACCCCTAAATTTTGGGAATATTACCATATTTACCCCGTTTTTTGCTCTTTGGTCCTCGGACACTTTTGCCTATAAATAGGACCTCACTTCTCTTGAAATCACTTTTCACTCTTTGCAACTTACGAACTTCTTCTCGAATTTCTTCCAAGCAAGTTCTTCGAGCATTTCGGCGACTTTGGGTGTTCCCGACCGGTGTAAAAGGTAAATAACTCACATTTTCTTTTTATTCTTCCATTTCCCTCCATTTTCATCGGAAAAAATGGTGGTTGTTGGGACTTTCGGTGGTGGCTCGCCGCTGTTGGATGGTGGTGCTGGACCTTCCGGCGAGAGTCCTCGTCGGGACCTAGGAGAGAGGGTGGTTTCCTCGGATTCTGGCGTGCATTCGCCTAACCCCTTTAGGCCCTCTCCATTGAGAGGTATTTAGTGGGGAAGATGTTGAGGTGGAGGAGAGAGGTGGATGATGTGGAGGAGGGAAGGGGTTGGAAAAGTTGTTTGGAGAAGTAAGTAACTTCCCCATGTATTTGTGAGGGGGTGAGAGGATTTATTGAGTGGGGGCCACAAATACCTACTTTTTGAGGTAGATAATTAATATAAGTGAAAAATTTAAATATGATATGAATATATTGAGTGGGGGCCACAAATACCTACTTTTTGAGGTAGGTTGTGGGGAGAGGATTTTGTGTTTGGGGTAGATGCTGACGTGGCGCTAAGGTGGAGTACTAAATACCTCAAGTTAACTTCCCCTCATTGGAGAAGGCCTTAGCGTAGGATTCCCTAACCTTTCGGCTGACAGTTGGGATGAAATGCTAGAGGTGGTCGGCATTGCGGTCGCCAATGAGACCGACGAGTCTATAAGGGAAGATGCCGACAATGATGCCGAGGAGGTCGACTCAGATTTGGGCGACCCGGATTTGAATGCGGAGGTGGGCAACCAGATTGATCCGGCCCGAGTTGAAGACACTCTGACGAACACTCTCCGCGAGGAGTATGAGGAGATTGCTCGCTATGCGGCGAGCATTAAGGATATTTTGAGCGGGCGGGAAAAGCTGGACGGGGACGAGTTCTCGAGGGAAACATATTACCAATATATCTCCGAGTATCCACCCAGAGAGATTCCTCGCTCATACCGAGAAGCATACGAATCGCAGTATGCAGCTAGCGAATATGCGAGCACCGCCTCCCCGGCCCAACTAGCGAACTCTCGGAAAATATACCAAGTGCGTCAAGATATTTACTTCTTCGTTCCGCGAGAAGACGAGAGGGCCGACCAGCCTCCTGAAGGGATGGTCGCCGTAAACATTGGCATGATGGAGGCCGGGCTGAGGTTCCCACTGCACCCCGGAATTTCTAACTTCTTGTTTTTTCTTGGGGTGGCACCTTCTCAAGTGACGCCGAACGGGTGGTCGAATATAATCGGTCTACTTATAGTGTTCCGTCTGGAGGCCGTCGAGAACGGTTGTCGCCATACCTGCCTTAGTCCTCGAGAGATCAATTATCTCCTTTAGGTGGCCGAAACCGGAAGGAAGGTGGGAAAGGGCTGGTATTACGTGAAGGGTCGCGATCGCATCAAGTTGGTCAGGGGTGTTCCCAACAAAATTCGGGATTGGAAAACCAATTGGTGGTGGGTCGCCGGGGACTGGAAGAGTGTTGTGAAACCCGATGGGTCCTCTGATCGCATTTCCATTCCGACTGATTACCAAAGAATTCGTGGTAAGTCCTTTGATTTTGTGCTCGTTCTTGTCTATACTGAATAACTCCTCGCTTTTGTAGGTGAATCTGTTCGCGCGAAGACCGCCGAGCACCGTCTGTCACCCTTATTCCAATATCATACTTGTTGCATCGCCCGTCGTCGCTACTTGGAGAGGTCTTGTCGCTTCTTGAACCGCGAGTGCATAAGGGAGCGAGCAGGTCTTCGAGTACCTCCTCACCACATCACTGGAGAATTTCCTCCAGGTAACGAGTAATTTCTTTTCACTGCCTTTGCTCTTCTTTTCTTTGTAAAAATGTTGACACTTTTTTTTAGTAGTGGTTCCTACGAAGGTCATCACCTATCTTCCTCCGACCGTCGAGCTACAAGACGTGATGGTGAACCGATCCCTCCGATTTGCGCAGGTGAACCGCGAGCGCGGCATAGTCGAAGGTTCTAATAAAAGGAAAGATCGGGCGAAGACCACGGAGGCTCCCGTTAGGAAAACTGCTAAAACGGCCTAAGGGGGTCATCGCCCTCCTACTGCCGACCGGAGACCTTCTCCGAGGAGATCCCCGCCGAGGAGGAATTCACCTCCTCCCAAAAAGTCATCGCCTGCTCGCAAACCTAGGCGGTCGCAGGAGGTTGCCGCGACCTCGTCGTCCGGGCAGAGGGACCCCGCAGACATCACTCTACTCGGCTGGAATGCCGATCGGGTTGCCAAGTAAGCTTTCCTTAAAAGTGCCTTTGAATATTTTTAGAAGTACCTTCAACTGATTGCTATCTGTTCTTTTTTAGAGTTGCCGAGAACCCGTGTTCCGGTCCCTACAGCGAAGACCTTCTCAACTACTATTGGTCGCGGGACCCGACCGACGACGATGAGCTAGACCAGCTCACGATCCGGGCAATGAAGAACGTGCCCCGGTCACTGGCTAAAACCTTCGTCGAGGAGGTTGATTGTCACAATACTACCGAGAACGCTCGGCATATCGCCATCAGCGCTTGTCGCCAAGCTTATGCGGCCGAATGGCTTTCCCTTCAAATCCACGATCTCCGGAAGGGCAGCGAAGAGAAGGACGTGGCAATTGCCCGTCTGATGAAAGCTAACAATGGCTTTGAGAAAAAGGTGGTCGACTTGATGGCCCAACTTGCAGCTGTCCAGAAAAAGGATCAGGAGGATCATCAACTGATTGAAGATCTCCGTGCTCGCCTTAAGTCTGCCGAGGAAGAGAGGACAGCGAAGTCCAACGAGCTCGCTGGTGCTCGCGAAGAGGCGGCCACTCTGCAAACCCGTCTCACAACTGCTAAGGATGAGTTGGCTTCTCTTGGGCGAGAGCTGACCGCTGTTAAAGAGGATAGGGATAATTAAGCTTATCTTGCTGAGTCCTGAGCTTGCTACTCGGCAGCCTTCACTGCGCACGAGCTTGTTCGCCATTTCAAGGAGTCTCATCCGGAGGTGGATGTGTCCCTCTTTGGCGCTTTTATCGACAATCATCTTATTGAAGAGGAACCTGCAGAAGGCTCCGTCCTCCCCCTGCTCGACCTGGTGAAGATGGGTCTCATGTTTCCTCGTCTTTTGGCGAAGAAAGTTTTATTTGAGTGCTCGCCCCAACTCCCACCGGTCGAAGGGGGCGAGCAGACTGGTGAGCAGAGTGCTCCTGTGGAGGAGGTGGCTGCTGGCGAGCAAGATGCTCCGGCTGGGGAAGAAGTTGTAGATGTGGAGTAAGCTTAGACTCTGTTCGACCCATAAAGCCCCTTTTTGTAGTGTTCGGCCATAGAGGCCCTTTTTTTGTAATCTCAGCCTTCGAGGCTTTTTTAATATGAATGAACTTTTTGTTATGGCTTGTGTTCGTTTTTTGAGTGATCGTCCTCGTCACTTGCTTTCAATTTATGTGATTATTATATTTTTTTCAAGTATCTTTCAAAACGAGTACTTGTCTTCAGAGTTAAACCTTTCGTTGGTCTGTGCTCGTATATTTTAATAGTGATCATCCTCGTCACTATTTTGCAAGTATCTTTTAAAAACAAGTACTTGTCTTTTAACGTTAACCATTCATCGGTTGAACTCGTTTGTTTTAATAGTGATCGTCCTCGTCACTGTTTTGCAAGTATCTTTTAAAAACGAGTACTTGTCTTTTAGAGTTAACCATTCATCGGTTGAACTCGTTTGTTTTAATAGTGATCGTCCTCGTCACTATTTTGCAAGTATATTTTAAAACGAGTACTTGTCTTTAAGAGTTAACCATTCATCGGTTGAACTCGTTTTCGGACCTCTACCATTCGTTGGTTTACGTCCGTATGTGTTTAGAGTTAACCATTCGTCGGTTGAACTCGTTTCTAGTTGGCTACGCAGAGCCTTATCTAAAAACTCTAAAATTTATCTAACACTTGATGAAATTTTAAAACTTGACATGTATTGACATGATTCAAAATACAAACTATACAAATGTACGAAAATGAAACTTACTGATAGTATTTCTTCAATTTGACCGCGTTCCATGGGTACTTGCTTGGCTTGCCCTCGAGATCTTCTAGCTCGTACGATCCGTTTGAGTGCGTGCGCGTTATACGGTACGGGCCCTCCCAAGTCGGGCCAAGTATACCTATGGACTGCTCTGTCGCCCGTCGAAGTACGAGTTGGCCAATAGTAAATTGTCGAGCACGTACTTTAGTGTTGTAATAACGTTCTGACTTTTGTTTGTATACCACGTTCTTCTCGTCCGCTGTCAGTCTTCGTTCTTCAAGGAAATCCAAATCGGCGAGATGTGCATCGTTGTTTAGCTGCTCGTCATAATTTGCCACTCGAAAGGTGGCGACCTGTCCTTTTGCTGGTATGACAGCCACTATTCCGAACGCGAGCGCGAATGGAGTTTCACATGTAGAGTTTCTCGTTCTCGTCCGATATGCCCACAGAACCATGTGGAGCTCGTCCGCCCATTTTCCCTTCAAACCTTCCAGCTTTGCCTTCAGTGTGTGTTTGATAATTTTGTTTATAGCCTCTACTTGACCATTTGATTGTGGATGATAGGGCGTTGAGAAAAGCTTCTTGATGTTCCATTTTGCGCAGAAATCCAGCATGTGTTGACTGGTGAATTGGCGTCCGTTGTCCGTCACGATAGCTCGTGGTAGGCCAAACCTGCATATAATATTTTTCCAAATGAAGTTCGTCATTTGACCTGACGTGATGGTCTTTAGTGCCTTTGCCTCCATCCATTTGGTGAAATAGTCGACTGCTACAACGACGAACGTTACTCCCCCCACAGCTGGATGGAAAGGTCCTATGATGTCGATCCCCCACTTCGCGAAAGGCCAAGAACTATACACCGAGGTGAGCTCGTTTGGTGGTGAGTGTATGTCGAGAGCGAAGGCTTGACATCTCTTGCACGTCTGCGCGTGGTGGATTGCGTCCTTCTTTAGGGTAGGCCAAAAGTAGCCTTGCCTCATAATCTTCAAAGCGAGTGCTTGCCCTCCTGTATGATTTCCACATACTCCATCGTGGATTTCGTGCATGATGATCTTCGCTTCATTTTCTCCGAGGCATTTCAATAAAGGCATTGAAAAACCTCGTTTGTACAATTGGTCGTCGATGATGGTGTACCTGGCAGACCTGAGTTGCAGTCTGGTCGCCTTAACTTTGTCTTCCGGGAGCTCGTCGGTCTTGATGTACCTGGTGATCGGCGACATCCAGTCCTCGTCGCTGGTCGCTTCAACCTGCAAAATATGACTTCTACTCACTGATGGGGAAGAAATTTTAGTGATCGTCGCCTCTAAAAATATTTCCTCCCCCTCTGAAGTGGCTAGTCGAGCTAAAGCGTCTACTTGCGTATTCTCCTCCCTAGGGATTTGCTCGATGTGGATTTGATCGAACTGCTCGAGTAATCCTTTCACTAGGTCTTGATACTTCAACATCTGGTCGCCGCGAGCCTCGTACTCGCCCGTAATCTAACATACCACTAGTTGAGAGTCTGAAAAAAAAATTCAGCTTTCTAGCGCCCACGGCCATTGCCATCTTGATTCCAGCGACCAGAGCCTCGTACTCTGCCTCGTTGTTGGTCGCCCGGTACTCGAATTCGATTGTCGAAGCAAAAGTTTGTCCAGACGGGCTGGTGAGGACGATTCCTACCTCTGCCTTTGTGCTCGTCGACGAGCCGTTGACGAACAGTGTCCAAGGAAGCTCGATTTCCTTGTCCAAAGCGTCTGGGAAAGTGAGTTCCACTATGAATTCTGCCAACACTTGTCCCTTGATCGCCGTTCTAGGTGCGTAGGTGAGCCCAAATTGCCCGATTTCCACTGACCATTTCAAAAGTCTTACAGTGGTGTCCGGCCGATGCAGTGCTCGTCGAAGAGGAAAAGTCGTAAGAACGACTACCTCGTGGTCGAACAGGTACTGCCTTAGCTTTCTTACGCTCATGACTAAAGCGTAAGTCAATTTTTCCATTGGGGTGTATCTTAGTTCAGCATCTCTCAGTGATTGACTTACATAGTATATTGGCAGATGTGTGCTCCCTTCTGCTCGGACGAGCACTGAACTAATCGCACAGTCAGTGGCCGCCAAGTAAAGATATAAAATTTCGCCCGGGACTGGCTTAGATAGGACCTTCGTATCCGATAAATAATCTTTCAGCTTCTCGAAAGCTTTCTCGCACTCATCGGTCCATTCGAACCTTCCTTTTTTCAAAGCGTCGAAAAAAGGTTTGCAATAAATCTGTTGAGCGATGCTAGGCATCTTGTCAACCTCTGTACTTCTTTTACATTTCTTGGGCTTTGCATGTTGATGACTGCTTGAATTTTCGTTGGATTCACCTCGATGCCTCTCTCGCTAACCAAGTGCCCCAGAAATTTTCCGGAGCCAACACCGAAACTGCACTTCTTTGGATTCAGCTTCATGTTATACTCTTTCAAAATGTCAAAAGTCATGGCGAGGTGGTGTAGGTGATCTTCTTTCCGCAAACTTTTGACGATGATGTCGTCGATATAGACCTCCACCATCTCCCCGATATGTTTCTCAAACGTTTTGTTTATCGTTGGGATGCATCGCGATCTGATGGTATCCCGCGAAAGCATCCATAAAAGTTAGCATTTCATGCCCCGCCGTGTTGTCCACTAGATGATCGATGTGGGGCATCGGAAAATGATCTTTTGGACAAGCATCGTTTAGATCTTTGAAGTCTATACACAGTCGCCACGACCCGGTCGTCTTTCGGACGAGCACTAGATTTGCCAACCACTCGGGATCAGTTCCTGTTTTCTCGATTAACTTGTTATCGATCAACTTTTTAACTTCGACCGCCATAGCCGCATATTTATCAGGCCCAAACTTTCTTCATTTTTGAGTGATGGGTCTTCTTGTCGGATCAATGTTTAATCTATGGCAAGCATGATCCATGTCGATGCCCACCATATCTTCGTGCGACCATGCAAATGCCCCAATGTTTTCTTTCAAAAAAGCGATCATTTCTACCCGCAACTGTTCAAGCAAATTTGATCCAATAAACACTTCAAGTTCTAGACGAGCATCATTTAGGTGGATGGTTTCAAGGTCCTCCGCTGGAGTTGCCCGTTCTTTGGGTTCTTTCCAACGAGGATCCTCAATTCCAAATTCTGGCTCGAAGCCTAACCTATGTTCTAGATCTGGAATGTCTAGTTCTGGAACCTGGTCGTCGATCACCTCAGGAGGCCGATCGTTCATTTCTATTTGATCGTGCTCGTCAATCTCCATTGGGGTTTGCTCGTCAATCACTGCTTGGTGGTCGTAAAAAATCTGACTTGACTCCTCAATTTCTATCTTTTGATACTTGTTGGGAAATCCCTCCAAGTAGTTCAATTTGGTTTCTTCGTTAGGACACATGATATACTTTCCAATTATAGGTTTTTCTTTAGAATGACACTTAGCAAAACGGACGAGACACTCCCTCGCCCGCGTCTGGTCGCCCTTGACGGTTATAACTCTCGCCGGGGTTGGAAATATAATACAATAGTAATAAGTAGAGGTGGCCGCCTTAAACTCGTCGAAGAAAGGTCGGCCGAGGAAAGCATTGTATGACGATGGCATGTCGACGATCATGAAGTCGAGCTGCCTAGTGTAATGCATTGCTGGCTCTTTCGTCGAGGCCAGCTCCAGTGATAGCCTAATTTTTCCCAGAGGAAGGGAGCGGGTGTCTCCAAAACCCACTATGATGTCGTCGCATGGCTCGATGTATGTGGCATATCCACCGAGAGCATCCAGAGTATGCTTGAAAAGGACATTGGTGTATGCCCCGGTGTCGACCATCAAGCGATGGACATTAGTTCCCATGATTTTTCCGGAAACAACCAAAGCATCGTTGTTTGGTTGCACCAATCCATTAAGATCATCTTCTGAGAACAGGACTTGGTGGGATGGGGGCTTCTCGGCAGTCGAGGCGACGCACACTTGATGTACATTGTTGAGTGCTCGCATCTCACTCTGCTGTCGACGAACAAACAAAGCAGTTCTAGATTCAGTACCCCCTAAGGGGCCTTCTATCACAAAGTTGCCTCCGCCCACGAAGTCGACGTCACCATTAGGGCCATTCAGCATTGGGGGGAGTAGTTTTTGGCGATTAATCTGTTTGCGCAGATCCTGGTCGCCCTCGTCGCGCCGCTTCTTCCCACGGTGGTCGTCATTTCCACCCCTGGGCTTGATGAACTCGACGAGCTTGCCCTCATTGTACAACTTGAATAAGTTCTTCATTAGATCTCGACACCCATTCATGGGGTGGCCGATTGAGTTGTGATAGTTGCAGAACTTATTCCCATCCAGATTGTTCTCGTTCGTATGCATTGCCCTTACCGGGGGGAGTAGATCCCTTCCTCTGATTGCATCAAGAATGGACCTCGGGTTAAAAACCAGGGTCTCTCTGAACTGCGTGATCTCCGGTGCTTCTTCAAAAGCTTTGAAATTTGACGGACGGGCACCGTTTCCTTGATTTACTACCCTTTTTGGCTGGGAGGGCTCCCCAGTTGTAAAGTTCTTTTTTGGCCATACTTTTTTGGCCGCCTCAGGCTGCTCGTTAGCCTTGGCGGTGTCCAAAATTTCCTCCATCTGAATGATATTGCCGGCCCGGTTACGGAAATCTGCGTAAGATTCCGGGAAAAGTGTATGCATAGATTCCCAGAGCTTGGAACCTATCCTTAGGCCGGAAACGGCTGAGATCAGCTTGGTTTCATCATTCACTGCCTCCCCATCGATCACCAACCTATCGAAGCATTCGATAAAGTCCTTTGCTGACTCGGTTGGGCTTTGGGAAGCATGTTTTATGTTGCAAAGACACTAATACACACACTTGCATACTCACACAAAGAGACACGACACTTGATTTCATAGAAAAAAAACATAACATCATACATATTTGCATCGAGCATATTGAGTGCAGTCCAGTTTTCGTGTCGATTCAGTTCGTTGGAACTCTATACGTTGTGGTGCTGCTCGTATAGAGGCGAAAATCATTTTACCTTTTAAAACGTTACGTCAAACCGTGAGCACTAGCCGGGACGTATTCGTTTTGCGGGAAAAGGGTTTCCTTGACTCGACTTTAACTTTGTTCCTATTGTTCGTGAGATGGGGTCGTTGCTGCTGATTTCGAGAACCTGCCTGTTTTGGGAAGCTGTTAAAGGAGAAAAGCTGCTGAAAGAGGAAAATCGAAGATTCTGTGTAAATATTAATTTAATTGTATTTACAATTTTGTTATTTATTTCTATCAATTTTGTAAAGCCATTGTTGGGTGCTCAAAAATTCCAACAATAGGCTTCCATCCAAAATGGCAGAAGTGGGTAATGGAATGCGTCACATCAGGTTCAACTTCGGTCCTGGTAAACGGCAGTCCCTCAGGTGAGTTTCGTATGGAGAGAGACCTAAGACAAGGGGATACTCTATCCCCTTTTCTGTTTTTGATAGCAGCTGAAGGCCTAAGTATACTTATGGAAAAAGCAATAGCGCTGGGATTATTTAAAGCTGCCGAAATTGGAAGAGAAAAAATTAAAATCTCTCACTTACAGTTCGCGGATGACACAATTTTGATGGGTGAAGTCAGTGAGGAGAACGCATGGTTGATGAAGAGGCTACTCCGAAACTTGGAACTTATGTCGGGATTAAAAGTGAATTTTGATAAATGCGCACTTATTGGAGTTAACTCAATGGAGCAGCGTATTGAAAGGATGGCAACTATACTCTGTTGTAAAGTTGAAAGCACACCCTTTTCCTACTTGGGGCTGAAAGTTGGGGCGAACCACAGAAGAGTAGCAGAATGGGGACACATTGTGGAAAAAATAAAAAATCGGCTACGAAGATGGGGCAATAAAAAAGTCTTGATAGGAGACAGGATCACGCTTCTGAACTCAGTTCTCTCTTCACTACCTACATATTATCTGTCATTCTTCCTTATCCCAAAAAAAAAACTGTGTGTGAGATTGTGAGTTTGCAGAGAAATTATTTGTGGGGGTTTGGGGAGAGCTCTAGAAAATTAGCTTGGATTGATTGGAAAACAATTTTCAAAAGGAAAGAAATGGGGGGCTGGGGGTTCGGGATGTGGAGATTTTCAATAGAACTTTATTAGGAAAATGGGGATGGAGATTTTTTAATGAGAGCCATAGTCTTTGGGTAAGAGTTATAATTTCGAGATATGGCGAAAATTGGGGGGATGGGTTCGGAAAATTCCCAACTGGGAGAAATGGGCATATATCTAATTGGTGGGCTGATATTTTAAAAGTTGTAGGTAGAGGGTCAATAGGCTGGTTTCAGGAGCATATAGAGAAGGTCTTAGGGGATGGGAAAGGGACACATTTCTGGGAAGAAAATTGGACAAGGGTAGGCCCTTTAAGGGAAAAATTTTCTAGATTGTTTAACATCAGCTTAGATAAAGGAGGTAGAGTGGGCGAGATGGGGTCTTGGGGGTGATAAATGGAACTAGATATGGAATTGGAGAAGACCACTCTTTGATAGGGAACTTGAAACCTTTAACGCTTTTAATGTTCTTATTGACAGGTTTCAACCCAAATTTGGAGTGACGGATACGTGGAATTGGAAACTACACTCGAGTTGAAGTTTCGTAACCAAGGAAACGTACCTGTCAATCTTTAACCAAGGAAATGCGACCCAGATTTCGGAGGAAAATTAGACAGCCTTCAAGACACTATGGAAGAACTCTACACCTTTGAAGATTAGAGCACACGCATGGAGACTTCTGTGGGGAAGATTACCCACAAAAGTAAACTTACGACGACGAGGAATTCTGAACCAGGGCGAGTCTGTGCACTGCATCTTCTGCGGAAACCACGACGAGACGGAGGAACACACTTTCTTTGGATGCACACATACCTACCCGATATGGACAAATTGTTTGAAATGGAT
This sequence comes from Galeopsis tetrahit, assembly GCA_963675135.1. Classification (NCBI taxonomy): domain Eukaryota; kingdom Viridiplantae; phylum Streptophyta; class Magnoliopsida; order Lamiales; family Lamiaceae; genus Galeopsis; species Galeopsis tetrahit. The sequence goes on from OY776127.1 coordinate 37,221,160, forward strand.
CCGGATAGCGACGGTAGCACATGCAAGAACCACTGAATTTTTTTTAGGCTTCAGCAACATCTATAGAGGAAAGAAAGGAAGACATTTTGCAACCTGCATATGGCTGGGAGTAGTTGGCAAATATGAAAATGGAGGAACGCAATCATCTTCAAGAACGAGGAACGAGGTATTCTCCCTATCGAAATTTATGGTGGAACTTAAGTCACGGCTATGGAGTTGGGCAACTATCAAATACCCACAAATCAGCAACTCTTCCTACAGCGAATGGATGTCAAATCCACTGCAATTTTTTAGCCGTTAATCTAGCAACATTTGATGGTTTTTCTATCAATTGAGATGTAACTGTACTGTTGAGGGTATACCTTATACAAGTTATACCCACTTTTGATTAATAAATGCAGTTTTCACCTATCAAAAAAAAAAAAATTAACTTTGTAATGGACTGAGTACCTTTTGTACTCAAAAGTTATGAAATTTACCATAAAAAAAAAAAAAAAAAACAATGAAATATTACATTAAATTGATCAATCGTATCAAAATTGTTTATTCAGAAAGATTAAAGTTTCAATTGCCACAAAAATTATAACTTTTGTCCTAAGAGGATTATATTTCATTAATTATTTACATAATTAATTAATGTTACACAATGCATTAATTATGGGACGCGCTCCTTTATTTCATTATATATATTTTATTTTAAAAAAAAACGTGCTAGACTAGAGGATGTCTCCCCCTTTCTTTTTTTTTTTTAAATTTTTTAATTTATTTGTGTCCTCTGATGTAATTAAAAAAAAAGAGGGGGAGAGAAATTTGTATATAAGGGTAGATTATTTTAAAATATAATTAAATTATTTATTTACTTATAAATTTAATTTAATGTTCAAATTTTTTAAAATTCAATAAAAAATAAAATTAGTAAAAATGAAGAATAAGAGGGGAAAGTAAGGAAAAAAAGAAAGAGAAAAGATTGACTGTTTTTTGTAAGATAAAAGAATTGAGATAAGAGAAAAAGGGGGAGAATGAAAAAAATAATTAAAGAAAAATGTAAAATAAAATAATTGAGAAAACCAAAGAAAAAAAAGGAAAGAGAGGGGGAGAAGAGAAAAGATTAACCGTTTTTAATCCTAATCCAATTCAATTCATAGTATTTTAAAATTAAAAAATGACAGAGAAAAATGAGAAAGAAATAAAATTTGTAAAAAAAAAAATCTGTAAAATAAAATAAAATAATTGAGATAAGAGAACGAATTTTCTTTTTAAAGAAAATTCAATTCATAGTATTTTAAAATTAAAAAATGACAGAGAAAAATGAGAAAGAAATAAAATTTGTAAAAAAAAAACTGTAAAATAAAATAATTGAGATAAGAGAAAAAGGAAGAGAACGATTTTTTTTTTTAAAGAAAAATGTAAAAAAAGGGGAAGTAGAGAGAGGGGCGAGATGAGCGAGAAAGAAAATTGAAAAAAAAAATAATGGTAAGTTTTAAGAAAATAAGAAAAATTAGATTAATTGAAGAAATGGTAAAGGAAAATAATTAAGAAAACTGTAAAAGATTGAGAAAAGGGGAGAGAAAAAAAACTGAAGAAAAACTGTAAAAGAAAACTGTAAAAGAAAAATAAATGTAAATTTTAAGAAAATTAGAAAGTTAGAAAGAAAGAAAAGCAAGAAGCCACATAGAAGGGAGAAGAGAAATAGTAATTAAGGGTAGATTTATATACATAGGGATAAATTTGTAATTGTGTTTCATGATGCAAAAACTAACATAGCCTTACAAAAATATACCAAAGGTGTGAGATTGAAGATTACCTAACTAACATAACTAAACAAGTACATAGAAAAAAAAATATTTAACCAAGAACACTCAAATTAACAAAATTGATAACTTAGGAATATGTATATTTAAGTTGTTGCAGTTAAAAAGCTCGTAGTTGAACTTTGGGTTGGTCCAGCCGGTCCGTCTTTCGTTGTGCACCGGTCGGTCCATCTTGCGTTGTGCACTGATCGTCTCATCCCTTCTGTCGACGATGCGCTTCTGGTCTTAACTGTTTAAATGGCTACGAGAGTATAAAACTTAAAAAACAACTCCAAAAGAAAATGAGAGAGTAATAAATTTAATTTTCAATTACAAAGAACATAATTCAAGCTAGTCATAAATTATGAATTCTAGAATATACTTCTCCTTTTTTGGCAAAAAAATTATTGTTTTTTAAATATTGACACTTTATATCATTGTATGTGCAATTATATATAAATTCAAATTGTTGCAAAAAAAAAATATATAAATTCAAATTATACCAACCTACTCTTTCTTCTATACTCCGGAATTTTTATTTACCATACATTTTCTATTGATTTCTGTTTCTATTTTTGGTCAAGGAAGAAGAGAGTTCAAAATATCTGTGTGAAGTGAAAACAACGTTTATAAGTATTTTTATTTGTTCAAATTTGGATGAATAAGAACGAGCCATGGCTGCTTTTGACTTTGACCCTTGGCTGTACGATGTGGAATTTTAATCCAACTAGTCTAGGAGGAGTAATAAGAAATTCTGAAAATAAGCCCCACTCGAAATTATTTAAAGGGAAAAAAATAATGCGCCAATAAATAAGAAACAAGAGAGAAAATTAAAACATTGCTGGTAAAAGGAATCAAAAGTTGTACCAAAAAAAAAAAGAAAAGAAAAAAAAAAAAAAAAAACGAAAGAGAAGGAAAAAAGTAAAAGGAATTTCAAGAACACGGCAAAATAGTGTGATTATTCCTCTATATCTGAGAAATAATCATTTCCCGTCGTTCTTACCTTTTCAACAGTAAAACTCTGTAAGTTGTAACACCTCTTTTGTTGTGCTTAATCTTGAATTTCTCTGCTTTATCTCTTTGGTCGAATTTTCAAAGTTTGGGGTTTTGAGGATTGTGCTGAACTCGGAGGGAGATAATTGAAGTTATTATTTTGTGGATTTAAGAATATGGGGCTTTGAATCGAAAAAATAAGCTTTAGTTTGGGGAAAAAGACATGAATAGAGGCATGGGGTCATTTGTATTGATTGGGACATTAGTGGGATTCTTGATCTTTGGTTGAGAGTGGGTTTCTGCAATTGGGGTCGCTTTTCATTCCAATTTTCTTTGATGAATAAAGGGGTTCTTTTAAAAGATAGAAAAATGCAATCTTGCTTGGTTTTGTTGTGAGTTCAAACAGCAACCCATGGTTTTGTTACCGTTTCTTGACTTTTGCATCTGAGTTTGAGTGTTTGTGGTGAAAGAAGAAGTGAGGCCTCTCTATTGATTTGGATAAGATTTGAGTTTTACATCAACTTAATTTGGAGATTGGAGTTGGGATAATTAATCAAAATATGATCAAACAGATTCTTGGTAAGATTCCTAGGAAGCATTCAAAATCTTCAGGAGACTCAAGTCCCTCTTCGACTTCTTCGAATAATTCAAAGAAAAGTGAAGGGGGAAAGAGATTTAGTAATGTTGTTGATGAAGTAATTTCTGCTCCATTTTCTGTGTTAAGCGTTGGAAATAACCTCGAAGACAAGATTCTTCGAGATAAGAACGTGAGGATAGATGGGCCCTTAGCCTCTGCTTCATATGAAGCATTACCAAGTTTTAGGGATGTTCCCAGTTCCGAAAAGCAGCTCTTGTTTATCAGGAAGGTTAAGATGTGTTGTGTTGAGTTTGACTTTACTGACCCCACGAAGAACTTCAAAGAGAAAGACATCAAGAGGCAGACATTGTTAGAGTTAGTGGAGTACATGACTTCCGCAAGTGGGAAATTCACTGAAAATATAATGCAAGAGATTGTTAAGATGGTTTCAGTTAACATATTTCGAGAGTTTACGCCTCAGCCTAGGGAGAACAAGCTTGTAGATGGAGTTGAGTTAGAGGAAGAAGAGCCTGCAATGGATCCTGCTTGGTCTCATTTGCAAGTTGTGTATGAATTCTTGCTAAGATTCGTTGCTTCACCAGAAACTGATCCAAAGGTTGCCAAACGATACATTGATCATTCATTTGTTCTGAAATTACTTGGTCTCTTTGACTCTGAAGATCCAAGAGAAAGGGAGTATCTGAAAACGATTCTTCACCGAATCTACGGGAAATTCATGGTGCACAGGCCCTTCATCAGGAAATCAATCAATAACATATTCTATCAATTTGTTTTTGAGACGGAAAAACATAATGGTATTGCTGAGTTTCTTGAAGTTCTTGGGAGCATAATCAATGGATTTGCTTTGCCATTGAAGGAAGAACATAAGCTCTTTCTTGTTAGGACGATGATTCCTTTGCATAAACCGAAGTGTTTGGGCATGTACCATCAACAGTTGTCTTACTGCATTACACAATTTGTGGAGAAAGACTGCAAACTTGCTGATATTATCATCAGGGGCCTGATTCGATACTGGCCAGTTACCAATAGCACAAAGGAAGTTCTGTTTCTTAATGAGCTGGAGGAGGTGTTAGAAGCAACGCAAGCACCTGAATTCCAACGCTGTATGGTGCCTTTGTTTCATCAAATTTCACACAGCTTGAATAGTTTCCATTTTCAGGTATGTATTATACGATATCTTGTGTTTCTCTTTCTACTCTCCCCCCACTGGTATTTGCACCCTTCTATAATCCTTTCATATGTTAGGGGGTGTCTATTTATGGATTTGATTGGACTTGAAATTCTGTATATGGATTTGATGAATAGTAAAAGATATACTTATTTGGATTTTGTAATATATTTGGGAGTGTAAATTTTGTAGGATTTTGAAAAAGTAGGTGATAGATGATTGATTGTGTATTGGAAATTGCCGGTAAAGTAGGAGAGAAAGTGTTGAGTTGGTAGATAAAAATTAGAAAATGGGAGGTAAAATTGATGTATTATAGGTATTTTAGGTAGAAAAAAAAAGGTATCGAAATCCTAAACAAAAATCCGGAGAAACAAACGGGAATATGGATTTGAAATATAAACGTGGGGCGTGGGGCCGGGCTAGAAACCAACACCCCGGGTACCCCTTCAATAATTTCCATGTGCTAACATGTCTTTGATAATGGATTGACCATTCTCAATAATATTCTGATGAAGGGGGGATGTATTTTTGATCCAGCTATGCATATTAGCTCAGCTTCTTGTGCAATACATAATGTTTATGAGTTTCAAGTTTGTAATCTGCCTTGTTCTTGTGCAGACAAGTTATCAATATGCATTTCTTCATCCTTGTTTAATGATTCTCTGAACTACGACAATAGGATTGTTTTTGGTAACTGAAATGACGGTCACTTTAATATCTGGGACTCGTTTGTTGGATAGGGTACCTGGGATAGAGATGATTCCAATAATCTTTCAAATTAGATAATGATTTCTACTTACCTACTATGCTAGTTTCTGATAATTGGTAATGAATATGGTTATCGGTAATGGTTGTGTAAGAGATTCAATGGTTTGATGAGTGTGGGCAGGGGGGGGGGGGGGGGGGGGGGAGGGAGGGCACTTGGCCCACCTGAAAATTTAGAATTTTTTTATTAGAATATTTTAAAAAATTAATAATTATTTAGTAATTTATAGGTGTACTTTTTACATATGAACAATGACATTATTCAATAATTACAATTATGATGAACTAAAGATGTGAAAAATGAAAGATGTTCAAATCTCGACAATCTCCACATTATTTTGTTTGTCATGAGTTGTAATGATCAAGACTTTTATGAAAACAAATTGCAAACCAATTTCGTCCATTTTTTATTGATTTTGTGTTTTGACATTATTAATATTAGATCAAATCCATAATTAGTTCTCCCTCCGTCCAAATTCATTATGTTCATTTCTCCGTACACGAGTTTTAAAGAATATTGATTAGTTTATGTATAAAGTAGATAGGTTGGGGATATGATGGGGGTATTGTGGGGTCAACTTATAAATAAAGTGATTGTTTATGAATAAGTAAATGACAATTTGAGTAAATAAGTGAGGGTTGGATGGTGGAGATAAAATAGTGTGAATAGTATTATTTCTAAAAAGGGAATAAGAATAATGAAATTAGACAACCGAAAAAAAGGAAAGTGGAAATAATGAAATTGGACGGAGGGAATATTTATAATTGGACCTCCATGAGCATATGTTTGGTTCCGTCAAGTCAATGTACGAGGGTAAATTTAACACTTTTCGTGGTTATTTACAGAGGCATAGATGGTGGTATTATGCATGTGTAAAATGTGTTTTCCATGATCAATCTGGACTCTGATCTCTGTCACGATAAACGTCTTGCACAGTTGGTTTCCTTGCACCTTGCATGATTGAAGAGAGCTAATTTAAAAAAAAAATCCGTCACTTTTTACATTGCTTTTCTTTCCACTGTATGTATCCTGTGGTTTTAAAAGTTGTTCGCCAGAATTAAGGGCACGATTGGTTCAAATTCTTCAATGAGAATGAGAATCATTGAATAGTGAATTGCAATGAAACTGATGGTTACATTGATAGTTTTTTCCTCTAACCCTGGAATAGTCAGCGACAAAAAATGGTTGTTGGTTGAGGAATAGTGTGGAATGATTAACTTATTTTTAATTTTATTACCTCGTACGAACTATGATGAACTCGGTCGTGACCTTAATTTCCACTCTATAACAAGTTTGTGATACAGTTTTTAAAACTGTTTGGCTAAGCCTGAAGTTAGCACATATACATTATAAATTTTTTATGGGGGGGAGGTTGAATGCTTCTTGTTACCCGGCCATGTTATCGGTTTTGGACCCATTCAACATAGCTGACAATTTTTCCTAGGTCTTTTGGCTATTTGAAATTATAGAATCAATACTTATTTAGTTAATTTGATTACCTGGAATTCTTGATTCCTTTTTTCTGGACGAAATCTATTTCCGTATTTTTATTGTGTGAGCCTAACGATATACGGGCTCAGCTCTCGTGGGACCTTGTTTGAATTGAGGTATGCATTTATGAATTTTATCAGATCGTTGATGTTTTCATAGTAACTCAAATTTTCTGTTCTTTTGATTCCTTTATGATGATGATGATTCTATCAAACTTGCTCGTCTGAATGTTTGTTGGTCGAATTAATTATGGATATATTTGTTGATTTAGGTGGCAGAGAGGGCTTTGTTTTTGTGGAACAACGATCACATCGAGAATCTGATAAAGCAAAACCGTAAGGTTATACTGCCCATCATCTTCCCTGCTTTAGAGAAAAATGCTAGACATCACTGGAACCAAGCTGTTCATAGTTTGACCTTGAACATTCGGAAGTTCTTTTATGATCTAGACCCTGATCTATTCAAAGCGTGCCAGATCAAGTTTCAAAACGAGGAATCAAGTGCAAATGATATGAAAGAGAGACGTGAAAACACGTGGAAACGCTTGGAAGAACTTGCTTCTAAGAGGGCTACAACCAATGAAGCAATTCTTGTTCCTTCACTGAGGTCCTGATTGTCAACGCTCGATTTGCTTGTATTTTGATTCTTCTTTCGTTTCTCATTTGTTATCGGGTTTCTGTGAGGGTGGAGAGGAGTTTGTTTAGACAGTTGGAGGAGTCGGTTTTAATTTTTTTTAAACATGGTGAATTCCAGTTGCTTATATCTGCAAAGCTGTTTTAAGGGGTTTATTACATTATCTTTATATTTTAAAGATGTCTAAATAATAAGTTGATTGATGTGGAAGATGGAGATCTGTACCCCATCATTTTTGGCCCTTGTGATGAAAATAATTTTATTTTATGTTTTGAAACTAATACTCTCTTAATATAAATCTTCGTTAAAATTTATTTCTTTGGACTATGTTTTAAATTTGATATTATAGTGCACCTATAGTCTCTCGTACAAAAAAATATTATCCACATTATAAATTGCATCTCCAATATCCCAATACTCCATTCACATATCGATAACTTTAAAACTAATATAATTCTAATCATCATTTTGCACACACTTGTATGTTGTCAGAAGAATAAAAAAAACTATCACTTACATGTAATGATGTTCATATAAATAGAAAACTAAGTTAAATAATTCTCGTCGAAATCGATTTCAAATTAAAATCAATCAAACTAAAATTCACACCCAAAAATAAATGGATTGTTATCAGAAAATTAAGCATCCAAATTCTGTTTTATTCCTTTGATCTCGATTTATGCTCTTCATGAGCGGATTCGCTATATTGTCTTTTGACTTCACATAGTCAATAGACATTATTTCAGTTGAGATCAATTTTCTAACGAAGTTGTGTCGACGACGTATGTGTCTCGACTTTCCGTTATACATGACGTTCATATCTCTACCAATAACAGCTTGACTGTCACAATGTACCATCACAAAGGGTACTGATATGTTCCAACAAGGAATGTCTTCCAGAAAGTTACGCAGCCATTCAACCTCTACACCGGCTAGGTCTAAAGCGATAAATTTTGATTCCATTGTGGAACGAGCAATACACGTTTGTTTCTTGGATCTCCACGACACTGCTGCTCCTCCAATAGTGAATACATATTCACTAGTGGATAACAAATCTTTAGAGTCGGATATCCAGTTTAAATCATTGTAACCTTCGAGTACAGCTTGATGTCTCGTGTAGTGAAGCCCATATTCAAGGGTGTACTTCAAGTATCTTAAGACCCTTTTAAGAGCATTCTAGTGCTCATGACCTAGATTATTCGTGTATTGATTCAGCTTGTTCACTAAGCATGCAAGATCAGGGCGTGAACAATTCGTAATGTACATCACACTTCTAGTGATCCTTGCACATTCCAGTTGAGCTACTGGATCTCCTCTATTCTTCTTCAAGTGAACATTAAGTTCCAGAGATGTTTTGGCAAGTGGATCGTCAAAGGCATTAAATTTCTTTAGTACCTTTTCAACATAGTGAGATTGTGTCAAGGAAATTCCATTAGACGTTCTCTCAATCTTTATTCCAAAAATCACATCTGCTAATTCCATGTCTTTCATATCAACGTTTCTACTTAACATGTTTTTCGTATTAACTTTGACGTTATGATTGTTACCCATGATTAACATGTCATCGACAAATAAACACACGATAACAAACCCATTTGGTGTATCCTTCACATATACACACTTGTCACATTCATTAATTATAAATCTATTTGACAACATCATATTGTCAAATTTCAAGTGCCACTGTTTTGGAGCTTGTTTAAGTCCATATAGTGATCGAACAAGTTTGCACACCTTTTTCTCATTTACAGGTGCAACATATCCTCCTGGTTGATTCATGTTTATTTAAGCATCCATTTCACCATTAAGAAACGCAATCTTAACGTCCATTTGGTGTATTTCGAGATTGTGCAAGGCAGCAATCGCGATGGCCGATGAGTACACGAATGGAGGTGATTCTTGTCACTAGTGAATAAGTGTAAAAGAAATCATACCCTTCTTTTTGTTTAAAGCCCTTTGCAGCCAGACGAGCTTTATATTTATCAACTAATCCATCTGCCTTATATTTTCTTCTAAGGATCCATTTGCATCCTAAGGGCTTGCAACCTTTGGGGAGATCAACCAACTCCCATGTATGATTTTGCAGAATTTAATCATATTCACTTTTTATGGCTTCTTAGAAGAGGTGCATCTGGTCTTGCTAAAACTTATTTGATAGTCTTAGGTTCATCATCCTCCAGTACGTAAGTAATAAAGTTTGAACCAAAAGTCTTATCAATTCTAGCTCTCTTACTACGTCTTGATTCTCCACTCTCTTGAGTAGAAGGACCTGCAGTGTCATCTGCTGCTTCGTGGGTTCTTTTATTTGAACTCACTTCCTCTCTTTCCCTAGAAGAAAATATATTTTCATAGAACACGACGTTCCTTGACTCAATTGTAGTGCCTTCTGTCATATCGGGTATTTCTGACTTGTGAATTAGAAAATGATAGACACTACTGTTCAAAGAATATCCTATAAGATATACAATAGACCGTTTTAGGGTCGATTTTCACTTGTTTAGAAAGATGTACTTCTACCTTGGCCAAACACCCCCACACTTTGAGGTATTTGTATGATGGTTTGCGTTTCCTCCATACTTCATAAGGAGTCTGATCCTTAGTTTTGTGTGTAATTTTGTTCAAAATGTGGTTAGCCGACATAATGGCTTCCCCCCACAAATTCCGAGGCAAACCCAAGATGATTAACATAGCGTAGTGTTCGGTTTTTCCTTTCCACAACGCCATTCGACTGAGGTGAGTAAAGGTTGTTGTTTGATGTATTATGCCTGATTCAACACATAATTGTTCAAACGGAGCTACATACTCTCCACCTCTATCACTACAAATTGATTTAATTAGATTGTCCAACTGATTCTCTACTTCATTTTTATAAAGCTTAAAAGCTTCTATAGCTTCGTCCTTGCTTCGTAAAAGGTAAACGTAGCAGAATCTTGTACAGTCATCTATGAAAGTAATGAAATACTTTTTCCCTCCTCTACTTTGTAAAAAAATTAAATCACATACATCCGTGTGAATTAAGTCTAGGGGGCCAGTGTTCCTTTCAACCGATTTAAATGCCAATTTCGTCATTTTTGCTTTAGTGCATATTTCACATCGTTTGGATGTATCAACATTATCAATTTAAGTAAATCGAGATTTACTAAATGTTTTATGGATTTTAAATTTACATGTCCTAATCTAAAATGCCATAAAGAGGAACACTCAACGATGTACGCAGAAAAAGAATAAATTTTATTAATAACTTGTTTGCCATTACGGCTTACAACCATAGTACTTAATTTTAAAAGACCATTCTCGAGATAATATTTTCCGAGAAATTGGCCAAACTTGCTCAATACAATTTTATCAGACTAAAAAACTAGCTTGAAATGATGGCTAACTAAGACTCTAAGAGTGATCCTGAAATCAGATTCTTTCGGATGTTTGGGACATGCAGCACATGCATTCTTCAAAGTTAGCTCCTTTTCCGACGTCAGCTTCAACACCACTATTCCAACTCCAACCACTTTAGACGAGGCCTGGTTTCCCAAAAATAGCTTACTCCCTTCAGTAGGAGTATAAGTGGAGAAGGCAGATTTCTTTGAGCAAACGTAGCAAGTGACACCAGTGTCCACGAACCACTCCTTGTTGTCCACCATATTGACCTCCTTCACCACAGCAGACATATCCAGATCTGTAAGGTTCACATAATCTTGCTCTTTCTGTTTTCCTTTTCCCTTGTCGTCACGACGAGGCTGACGACAGTCACTGGATCAATGATTGGGCTTCCCACATTCGGAAGTTCTTTTATGATCTCGACCCTGATCTATTCAAACCGTGCCAGATCAAGTTTCAAAGCGAGGAATCAAGTGCAAACGATATGAAATAGAGACGTGAAAACACGTGGAAACGCTTGCAAGAACTTGCTTCTAAGAGGGCTACAACCAATGAACCAATTCTTGTTCCTTCACTGAGGTCCTGATTGTCGACGCTCGATTTGCTTGTATTTCAATTCTTCTTTCGTTTCTAATTTGTTTTCGAGTTTTTGTGAGGGTGGAGAGGAGTTTGTTTAGACCGTTGGAGCAGTCGATTTTAATATTTTTTTAAACATGGTGAATTCCAGTTGCTTATATCTTCTCCAAAGCTGTTTTAAAGATGTCTAAAATAATAAGTTGATTGATGTGGTTTAAATTCATTATGTTTATTTTTTTAGACTATATTTTAATGAATAGTGACTAGTATGGTACCCGTGCATTATATCTACTAGATTTTCACCCGTGCGATGCACGGACTTGTTTATTTCTTCATAATTAACTTGTTTTAAAAAAATTAATATTAATTGCTTTGAACAAAAGTTTTATCTTCTTTCATTTATATCATCTATAAAAACACTTGTGCAATGCACATATCTTCTTCCATTTATATCCACTAATACATATTTGACCTTGGAGAGCTTTTAAAAGAGCTCTCCAAGTGGGAGCTGTCCAAGCTAAATTGCACTTGGAGTCCAAGTGCAATTTAGCTTGGACAGCTCCCACTTGGAGAGCTCTTTTAAAAGCTCTCCAAGGCCAAATATGTATTAGTGATCATATATTTTAATTTTCTTATAGTTGGTAAATAATAAGTATATATATATATATGTGTGTGTGTGTGTGTGTTAAAACTCTCTTACAGAAAGAATTAAACAAAAAATACTCCCTCCGTCCCGCTATAAACTTTCCCTTTCTTTTGGGTGTTTTGATTAAGAAATATGATAAAATAATAGATAAAGTATGATGTGATGGTGAGAGAGAAAATAATAGATAGGTATTAGATGAAGTATGATAAAATAATAGATAAAGTAGAAGTGATGTGATTGGGAGAGAGAAAATAATATGCCAAAAATGGAATGAGAAACTTATAGTGGGACATCCATAAAAGGAAAGTGAGAAACTTATAGTGGGACGGAGGGAGTACTAAATAGAATAACAACCCTTTCTCCCTTGTAGAGAATATTGAGGAATATAAACAATAGATGTTTTTTTATTAGAAAAGAATTAATGTGACAGAAGCAAATAAATGATTCAAAAAGAGCCATTCAAACTCCTTTAAGACTTGTAGAGAATTTCTCTCATAACTATAGCTTCTTCAATTTGTTTCCTTACTTCACCTTTAGATACACTAACATAGAATAATTAGAAAGATAGCCAAAGCAACTATAAATCCATAATAAAAGACAACCTAAAAAAAAGTGCCAAAAAATCATGAATATTTATGCAGCACAAAAAAATCAATTCAGTCACACAAAAGTAAAAATCATGAATATTTACGTTTCCTATTTTCTTGGGTCAACAGATTTCTTAATCCCTTTTTTTCTTTTATACAGTATCACTCTTCCCACAAATCCCGTTCCTTAATTTCTTCACTCTCGTGCAACTTTAACCATTCCCGGCCATCTACTCCTTACGTTCGGGTCTATCGGTAATTATTGGCTCTCTCACTCCGACATTAATTGCGTCGGGATGCGTGGATCACTCAACTCGGCACAAACTACGTACATAAACTGAGTTGATGATAAAGAAAAAAGATAGAGTCGACGATCTTGGTGTGGTCACTGACCCTGAAGACTTGACATTGAAAATCTTGACGGTGCCTGCCGTGAACTGTCTAATGAAAAACTTACTCACCACGATTACCTCGCGTTCCAATCTGCCATCTCCACGGCTTGTTACGCCTTTTTATTGTGGTCACCAACCTACTTAGGCGAGTAAATTATAAGGAATTTTCCACCGAGTGGCAATTTATACAATCTAATTTGGGTACATCTTTTTCTTCAATAGTAATATCATGCATATACTCTTTTACATCAACTGATAAAGAGAGTAGGAAATGAGTTGATGAATGACAGATGGAGAATTAATGCAACAATAAAACCATCCTAGAGAAAATTGGCAAGCATCATCAAGTATACATACAACTGGAAGTAGTATAAACTTAAATAACCTGCACGATCGATGTCAATATATCGCTCGTATTTTTGTAGTTTGGAGTACGCTTTCAAGATCGTCATCTACTCGTCATTGTCATTAATATTTGCTTCCTCAAAGTAGAATACTGTCAAATTAATTAATGCCATCAGCAAGATAAAAGGAAAGAGGTGTAAGAACAACTAATTTCAACCATTACAAAGAAATTAAAACCACATTCAGTAATATAGTGCTTACCCGAGGATCCTCTTCAAGATCAGCAAGAAAATTAAAAAAAAATATATGAAAGATCAAAAATAGATGTTTAATCTCTAAAACCATAACATCTACAAACACATGAGTGCACAATTAAACTTTTCTTTTGTACTAAACAATTTCCTCACAACATGATCCAGTCCCTGCAATAACCCAATTAACAATCGAAATAACATCAACGACAAGTGAAGCAAAAAAAGAAATAGAGACGCATGCACAGAGATGGGACAGGAGGCGGATTCAGGCGGCTTAAAAAATGAGTTCTTGATATTGACAAGACAAGAAATCTAATGATTGCTTTGGGGGAAATCTTCGGCGACTATGGTGGCTGCGATCTTGGACACTCTTTTCCGTCGCGGTCATAGTTTCTCCTTCCCGTCCTTTATCACTCATTCTTCTTCAATCACACTTCACTACAAAAACTATTTATTTAATTATTTCTAATGTAGGATATAGAATTGCAATATAGTATACCAAATAGTGAGCATTTTCAGGTCGCCTTCTTCTTTATGCTCTTTTGCTTCACTTGCGATACATTTGTATGCATCTTCTTCTTAATCTCTAAATTGTCAAGACAAATAACAGGATCTGGCTTTTCTTTTCCTCCAATAGAGGAATTAATGAGAATTGTAAACGCCACTAAAGTTATTGAAAAAATATGTAACTGTCAGAAGTTATGGAGAATACTAATTTGGGAGAGACCGGAACAAAAGGAATAACGCATAGTAGGAAAATTTTGAATGTAACTTTAAAGTAGGATACGTGACAGAAGGAGGGGTCTCAAATGCACACATGGCAAAAGCAGAAGAGCCCTCGTCTTCCTTTTATATATATAGATTTGTTGATAATTAATTATTAAATAATTTTTTGTTACTAATTTTAAATACAACTCTTTTAAGAGTATAGCATAAAATATTTACGTTGGTTGTCAATAACTTTTATCAATTAAATCATATGATAGTTCACAATGTTTTAAATTTGATATTATAGTGTACCTATAGTCTCTTGTACAAAAAAATATTATCCACATTATAAATTCAACATAAATTTTATATTATCCCAAAACTAATTATAAACAATATTTTTAAATTATAATCCTAGAGTAATCAGATTTACAAAGCATACTTATATATAAATAAACTCTGTCAATCTGTTTACTAAAATGTACATAACAATAAAATATACGTGAAACTTGAATTAAATAGAAGTACAACAATATTTAATAACTAGCCTTAGCCTGCATTTTACATGGGACGATTTTAAAAAACAAATGTACCTACACGAGATGATTTCATAAAAATTATAAATAAAAAGAATTGTACATAATACATAAAATTTGTAATCTACTTAAAAAAAAAATTATTTCAACTATATTAATATAATTGAACATTTTACAAACAAAAATATTTAACAATTTATGTTTCATCTTAATACAAACTATTACGTATATGATTAAAATAAGGGGCGATCTTTTGTGCAATATTGAATGTATGCATCTCAGTCCAATTAGGTCAAAGTCAAAACTCTAAGCTAAATCTAGCAAGTCTCAATTTGGTCTCAATCAATTCTGTTAATAAACTTCACAAAAATTCGCGGGTCATAAGCCCGAATTCGGATTACTCAGAAAATTCGCGGGTCGATCGCAAATAGGTGGTTTTATCCATGACCAAAATATTGTTACTATAAGGCCAAAGTATTACCACTACAAAGTCAAAAGTTTACTACTACATGTTTAAAAATATTATGACAAATTCATCTAGAAAACTTAATGTCCAGAATATTTTTTGACATGTAGTAATACACTTTTGACCTTGTAGTGATAAATTTTTGGTCTTATAGTAACATAGTTTTAATCATTTAGTAGCAGAATATTTTTGAAGTTTCGTCCAAAAAAAAAAGTATTTAGAATATTTTTAGACTTGTAGTAAAACACTTTTGGCCTTGGAGTGACAAAATTTTGATCTTGTAGTAACATAGTTTTGATCATGTACTAAGATAATATTTTGGAGCGAAAAAAAATATTTTAATTAAGGGTTAATTGCAAAAAAAATCACGACAGTAGATTTACCAATTACAACATATCTTTTTTTCTTTGCAATTCGATACGCAATATTTTTAAGTTTTACAATTTAATGCACCGATAAATTTTTCGGTCAATTTTAATATGATGTGGCGTCAGAAACATCAAAATCGCCACACAGACGCCAAATAGATTGCCAACTAATTAATTATTCTTTAAAAAAACATTTTAAAAACTAAAAAACATACAAAATTAATTAATCCGCCCTAATTATCTACCAAGAATCCTAATTCCTAAACGCACGCACATCTATATATATATAATAATAGGATAGTGGCTTCCTAAGCAAGTTCCCGCCAAAATGTTGAAGTATTAAAATATTATTTTTGTGAGCCCTTATTTTTCTCTTTCTTCCTTTATTTTCATTTTCTCTCTCATCTCTCCTACAATTTTTCTCTTCTCCATCAATTTTTTCTCTTATGTAATCTTCTTTCCTAACAAATTAGGTCAACCTTTTTAAAAAAAATTATTATCCTCTCATTCTCCATTGTACTCTCTCGACACCATTTTTCTCCATAATTTTATGTTCTTTTTTTCTCCACAATATGTTTTATCAACAATACTTCTAACAAATTATCCCCAAAATTGCAGATTTTAAAATAAATACTCTCAATGTTGTGCTTTCTTCATTAATCGTTTTGTCTACTCATTTTTTAGTCCGATTCTTCTAACAAATTATTCTGAGTTTTTAATTTTCGATTTGCTTCCTCTCTGTCCAACGCCTTTTGACCGCTGATTTTGGAACGATTCAATTCACACAATTGTTGCTGCCTAAGTTAATTTGCAAATTGATATATATATATATATATATATATATATATATATTGGTTTTGTAAACATCAGTTCTTAGTGACTAGCTTTCTACTCATTCTTTTTTTTAGTCAGGTTAAACAAGATTCCGCAAATAATTTGCAATCCTTAGTTTAATTAGATTGAACTCAATTTTGTACTCCATTTTCTTTATTTGTCCCCAAATCAATGATTGAACTAATTAATTCAATTAGATTAAATATATGATATTTTTTTATTATATAATTTTTTTTGAGCTTAATGAACAATTATAAATAATTTAAAATTTTAAGCTACATCAACGAAAAACAATGCAGTTAAAAACCCCAAATTTTGTTTACTTCATATGTTTTAACTTTTATGTACTCCCTCTGTCCCAGAGAAAGCTCCCCATGAGCTTCAGACACGAATATTTAGAAATACTAATATAATAAAAAATACTAATATAATAAATAAATTTATTGAATAACTATTCTCTCTCACAATTCATTATATTATTTTTTTTTCTCCATCGCATCATCTCTAATACATTTACTTGTTATATTAGTATTTTTTAACAATCGTGTCTGGAGCTAATGGGGAGCTTTCCCTGGGACGGAGGGAGTATTAATATTCCTCTTTTGCATATACTTTATCAAATATTATATAAAATAAATATTTATTAATTATGCTCCATTAATTATTTTTAACAAATCTTAATTTTATTCAATATTATTGTGACGTTTATTTTTTAAATAAAAATATTAAAATTAATTGTCCTACAAAAAAAATCTTATAATATTGAATGTATATAAAAAATTATTTATTAACATCACACTATTTATATAAGTTTACCGTGCATCGCACGGGAGAAATACTAGTAAAAATATCAAAACAACAAACTAGAATTAAAAGAAGGAAGCAAAGAGGCAAAATGAGATGTATTCCTTCCGCAACCAAAATCCAGTTCAGTCATCTGTTTGTTTGAGGAGGGAATACACAATTGAGCATGGTTACATGGTATTCTTGATGCGACAAGAATAAATTAGGAGAAAATTTATTGGCCAAGATCTTAAATATGGTTACATGGTATTCTTGATGCGATAAGAATAAATTAGGAGAAAATTTATTGGCCAAGATCTTAAATATGGTTACATGTAATTCTTGTTGCAGATCTTAAATATGGCTACATGTAATTCTTGTTGCTTCTAATAAATAGTTTTTAATTTTTTTGGGTTCGACAACTCTCTCAAAAGTGTAATAAGTAATAATCGTCACAAGAGCATCAACCTGACTGCAGGAGTCCAAATTTGAGCAAAAAATCGCTGATGATAGCATTGTAGATCTGCATCGGGACAAAACCCATAAGGTTCCAACTCAAAAATCAATTAGTGTAATCAAAACTGGTACAATAATCTTCGACAATTTATGACAGGTTTGTGGATTTGTGTGGTGTGGACCATTTGGTACTGGAGAAACAAAGTATTATTTGAGAATGTATTACTGGATTATGGCAGAATTATTGAGGAGGTCAAGGGGCGTTTATGGAGTTGGTGTACTGCAAAAAAATCTGATTAAGCAAGGTTCACACTTCAGAGACGGGAGCAAGGAACCAATACAGATGACTGAACTGGATTTTAGTTGCGGGAGGAATACATCTCATTTTACCTCTTTGCTTCCTTCATTTGACCTCTTTGATATTTTTATGTGTGTGCGTTTAGGAATTAGGATTCTGGGTAGATAATTAGGGCGGATTAATTAATTTTGTATGTTTTTTAGTTTTAAAATGTTTTTTTTAAAGAATAATTAATTCGTTGGCAATCTATTTGACGCCCGTGTGGCGATTTTGATGTTTCCGGCGCCACATTATATTAAAATTGACCGAAAAATTTACCGTGCATTAAATTGTAAAACTTAAAAAGATTGCGTATCGAATTGCAAAGAAAAAAAAGATACGTTGTAATTGATAAATCTACTAAAGGTCGTGATTTTTTTTTTTGCAATTAACCCTTTAATTAAAGTCAACCCGTGTTTGACCCGCGTTGACCCACATTTGACCCTAATCCAAACATTATATGAACCCGTGCAACTTTGATAATAAAACAAGGGAAAGTTCCTCTAAAGTTCATTTTACCTATAGTTTTTATAAATAAGTTCAATGTTTTTTTAGTTACTATTAAGTTCAAAATTGAATCTAAATGTATCATTGTGTCATTTTAATTAAATAGATGTTGAAATATATTGAATAAGCCAACTATTATGATAACAGATTTTATAATCCCTAATATGATCGTGCCTATTAATTAACTTTCCAAAATTCAATTCATTTCCTAAAACTAGAGGATTCCAAGTAATTAGAAATGTTTTATACTTATACTTATGCATAACACCTATTTACAATTTTATGTATGCAGAATAATGTTAATAATATCTTTTCAATATTCTAATATTCAAGCAACGTATATATGAATTTATGGCTTTATGTGTTTTTTCTTTTTCTTTTTAATAAAATCTTTATTCACCAATATTAATAAATGACTTTTTTGCATATCACATTTATATTTATTCATACCAGTTATTTACAATTTACATGTACACTTCTGCATTTACTCTTAATTTTATAATTGCATAAAACAACACGAAAATTTCAAAGAAAAAGTGTATAACATTTAAGTATAATTACATAAACGAGCAACTCATAAAAAAATTGCATAACACGAGTAACTCATAATAAAATGAAAGAAAATTGACATTCCCACATTATTCGTTACAATTAAAGTTTCATTAAAGAGATTTAATATTCAAGGATGAGATCGAAACTCAACATAGCAGTCACACATAGTTAGCAACGTGTTGTTTGAGTTCAACTTGCTACTCTCAATCTAAGCTTTCATGTACGGAAATTAAATAAGGTAAAGAGATATGTAAAAGTAGAAATGATAGAAGGAGAGGTAGAAAAAAAAAAAAATAAGAAAATGTATATATTTTTTTTTTTGATGGAAAGTTAAATACCCATTTCCATGACTCGAACCCAGGACATAAGGCCTAGATAGTGGTGCTCTAACCACTTGAGCTATCCCACTTTGTCATAAAAAAATGTATAGATAGAAAGAGAGGTAAAAGAAAAAAATAGAAAGGGAATGAGGGCAAATTTTTTAAATTATTATGTTTTTCAAATTTAATATTGAAAATATAGCATAAATGATATTTTTTATAAAAATAAGCATAAACGCGGGTGACACTAGAACTTATTAAAAAGTCGCATGTTGCACCGTGCTTCTTTAACCTGTTTCGTTAAGAAAATTGAAAATAAAAAAAATTGAATGCATACAGAGTCGCGGCTGACACCCGCGCCTTTGGCAGAATATATTTTACCTCCTCTGCGCAATTTCTTTTTATCCTTTTCAAATAAAATTTTCGCATTTTTCTCTCCTCTCCCTTGTTTATTTTTATTCCTTTTATCTCTCTTTTTTATCTTCTCTATATCCTCTATACAATCTCTCACTTCATGTTCCCTCCCCTCTCTACACCAATATTAATCTACCTTCTCAATCAACCGTAGAATTGAATCATATAATATATATATATAAATTTATTGATGTTATATATATTCATTTAAATATGTTATATGAATCATTTCTACAGTTGGTTGAGAGGGAATGAAAATTAATATTAGTGTGGAAATGAGGGATGGTATAGAGCCATAGAGGATATAGAAAAGATAAAGAAGTGAGATAGGATAAAAATAAATAAGGAACAGGAGGAGAGAAAAATGACGAAAAGAAATTACGCAAAAGAGAGAAAAAGGTAAAAAAGATTCTGCTAGAGGCGCGGGTGTCAGCCACGACTCTGCATGTGTTCAATTTTTTTTTTAATTTTCAATTTTCTTAACGAAACAGATTGTCACCCGTGCTTATACTTATTTTCATAAAAAAAATACTCCTCCGTCCACCAAAAGTGTGCTCATTTCTTTTTTTGAGGTCCACAAAAACGTGCTTATTCTATTTAAATAGTTAACTTTTGAATATTTTTTCTACTTTACTAACAAGATTGAGTATCTACCAAATATATTTTCTACTCATTATATTAAATATATTCTTTATAATTAAAATATGATTTTTTTAAAAGCACATATAAAAAAAAAGTGAGCACACTTTTGGTGGACAGAGGGAGTATCATTTATGCTATATTTTCAATATTAAATTTGAAAAACATAATAATTAAAAAAAATTCCGGGAATGAGAAAGTGTTCTTACTTTGTTCCACAATAATTTTCATACACGTATAAATAAGTTAACTTATTTTTTTTATTTTATACATAAAAGTTTATAAAATTATCTCTCGAAATTCTACTCATTATTGCACTTTTTAATAATGTGTGTTCATATTTGTTGAAATGGCAAAATGACCCGTCCCGACCCCATCCTGTTTCGAGAGATTTGGACTTGCCCTGCCCTGTTCCATTCTAAAAACGGGACTAAGCTGCCCCATCCTGTTTCGAGAGATTTGGACTTGCCCTGCCCTGTTCCATTCTAAAAACGGGACAAGTCTGCCCCGACCAGCGGACAGAGAAGGGCAGACATTAATTTATATCAATATTTGTTTTAGTTTAGTATAAGATGAATTTTAATATTTAATTTATTTCATTTTAAATATTTCATATAATTTTTATATATATAAAATGAGATATAGGACAGGACGGATGTGTATATCCTCCTGCATTGGCATCCGACATTTACTGAAGAAGTTATGGGACAAATGGAGTATAGATTTTATCATTTTAAAAAAATTAAAATTTATGATTAGACCTTATTTTAATACTCTATCTTTGTGAGAATATAATGAGACACTTGACACAATTTTACCCCTCTATAACAATCTATGGCATTCTTATTAAAAAAAAAAAAAACAAAATTTTCTATTTTAATTTCAAATTAATAATTTACATATTATCTACTCATAATTATTATTTTTAAATTTTAAATCATAATTATTATTTTTAATTTATTTTTTAAACTTTAATCATAACACAATTTAATACCACTGTATTCAAATCTCTCTCCTTCTCAAAATCTTTGATCAGATTTCATATGAAGAATCTTGAAGATTTTAAACAAAGACCTATTTTAAAAATTATTTATCTCCGAAAAATCACCTAAAAATTTAATAAGAAAAAAATCAAATATACCTCTTTATAAAAATCATTCACCACCTAAATTTAATAAAAGAGAAAAATTAAAAATCATTAACCTCCAAAAAATCACCTGAAAATTTAAATTTAATGAGAGGAAAAATAAAAGAAGAAAAGTTATTTTCTGTACCAAGAGAGTTTGTTTTTCTGTATCGAAGAGGGTGGTCGAGATAAGATAATGAGTTGGGTATAAAAAGATTAGAGATTTAACTTAGTTGAGAAAATCATGTGATTATTTAAATTTAAAATAATTAAAAGAGATAAAATTGTCATGTGATTATTTAAACCTGTCATTTAATTTTATTAAGCAACTTTTATTCTTTTATTTTTTCTCTTTCATTAAATTTAAATTTTCAAGGTGATTACGTGTCCAAGGTCTTTTGGTCTTCTTGGCATCTGTTATTTTGGCCCAAATTTTTTTGGTTCTTAAAAAGAAACAGTTCGAGAAGGTTCAATTGGCCGAAATGAATTTCTAGACTCACGGATTTATGGACATCAGGTTCGTAAAAAGAACAAAATTTGAGTTTTCAATTATGTATGATCAAAAAAATCAATTCTAAAAAACCTTGTATTTACCTACTCTTTTGCTACGATCTTCGGGGAATCGAATCCCTTGTACCCCATTCCTAGTCATAATAGGTCTATTTTTGTTTGAAGAAGACTATTTTATTTGACTTTATAACTTTACCAACCCCTTCTTGGTTAATGATTTTTACTTTTTCTCTTTTATTAAATTTTTAGGTAGTGAATGATTTTAAGAAAGAGGTAGGTTTGATTTTTCCCTTTTTTATTACATTTTCAGGTGATTATTCAGAGATAAATAATTTTAAAAATAGGTTTGTTTAATTTGAATTATTTTACTTTATATTACTCCCTCCGTCGGCCTATAAGTTTCCCATTTTAGTCCGTCCGCTTATAAGCTTCCCATACCCTTTTTGATAAATATTTTTTCTTACACTTCACTTTATATTTTATTTTTTCTCTCTATCTCTCTCATTCTTCCAATCACATCACATCACTTGTACTATATCTATTATTTAATCACTTTTCTTAATCTTTGTGCCAAAAAGTAGCGGGAAGCTTATAGGCGGACGGAGGGAGTATTTTTATCTTCTCTTACTTTTCCTCTTTTATTAAATTTTCAGGTTATTTTTCTGGGATGAATAATTTTAAAAAGAGTTTTGTTTAATTTTATTTAAATTATTTTATATTATTTTTATGTATTTTCTCTTACTATTTCTCTTTTATTAAATTTTTGAGATTTTCTTAGGATAGTCCAGGTGTCGTCTGACTATTAATAGTTCGGATGTCAAATTGTATCGCTCTGTGTCGCCCTAACTTGATACCTGTCGTCTTTTTTTAATATTTTAAAATAATTATTTAAATTTTATTTTATTAATTACTATTTTATCCTTTATTAAAATTAATAATAATATTATTTAAATTAAACAATACGAACGTAAAATTAGATTTTTTTTAACAGAATTAAATTATTATTTTATTTATATTTTATCTACACATGCTTATTTAATTAGTTCACCCTCAAATTATTATTTTACTACGGTTATCTCGGCACCCGCTCATTTTATGAGTTCACCCAAATCATATTTTAACCATGGTTATCTGCAATCGCTCATTTTATAAGTTCACCCCAAAATTATTTTTTACTACGGTTATATGTAGTTGCCCATTTTATAAGTTCACCCCCAAAAGATTTTTTTTTTTAAATAATTACATTTTAAGGACTATATTATCCTTTTATTAATTTACACAAAATATAATAAAATCAACCCTAATTTGTAGGGTGATACTCGGGTACATGCAAGATACCGGTACACACCAATTTTAATTTTTTATTTATATTTTATCTACACCCATTCATTTAATGAGTTCACCCAAAAATCATTTTTTTACTACGGTTATCTGCACCCGTTCATTTTATGAGTTCACCCACAAATCATTTTTTTTATCACGGTTATGTGCGCTCATTTTATGAGTTCACCCCTAAATTATTATTTTTTACCATGTTTATCTACACCCCTCATTTTATGAGTTCACCCCAAAATATTTTTAAAAAAGTAATTAAATTTAAAAGACTATATTATCCTTTTATTAATTTACACAAAATATAATAAAATCAACCTTAATTTGTATATTTACAATCTGTAGTCGAGTCATTACCGAGTTACCGTCGATTCACCATCAAGTCACCCATATTTTTAGAAAAAAAACGTAAAACATAATTTTTTTTTTTAAAAAAAACTATCGAAATTAGTCACAAATCTTGATTTTTTTTCTTTCTAAGTTTTCTTCCTCTTCCCCTTTTTCTCCCATTTTCAGTTTTTATTTCAAATTTTAATTTCTTCGTTTTTTTCCTTTTACTTTTTTTTTTATTTTCCATTTTTTCATGTGTATTTTTTTAAATTTTAATACAAAATAATATTATGAGTATGATTTTATTATAGTCGGTAATACAATAAGTAATAACGAGTAATACCAAAAATAGTAATCATTAATACCATTAATTGTAATTAGTACGAATAAACACTTATCTTATTCAAAGGGAGATGGTCTCATGGCGACACTGTTCATAAATTAGTAGAAATAAACACTTATTTTTTCCAAAGTGTTAAAACGTCATTCTCAAACTATGTTTTGGAAAGCAGAATTTTGGTGAAATCAGAATTAAAAAAACTTTAGGAAATGTGAATGGAACTATAGGAAAACGTCATGCTCAGACCATCGATTAATTCTAAAAAATATGTGTCCATATAATGTTGCTTAAAACATTGACCTAAAGTCCGATTTGTATAATGTAACTAGATTGATTGTTACCAGACTCGAAAATTACATTATTGAGGACACATTTTTATTTTGGAAGGAAATCAAGGAATGTTGGTAGCAAAGTTTTTATTCTAAGAATAATATTGAGTGTTTCGATGACACGACTCCCATAAAGTTTTGAATAAGATAATTTTTTATTCTACTGTCTTTTGCAATGACGATAAATAAAAGTTAAAGGTCGGTCTCTTTTCATTGTAGGTGTGTATAAAGTTTTGAATAAGATAATTTTTTATTCTACTGTCTTTTGCAATGACGATAAATAAAAGTTAAAGGTCGGTCTCTTTTCATTGTAGGTGTGTAGTGTGTACCTTCTGAAACATGTTCATGCATAGACAATTATATGTTGCAGTCTCTAAAGTTAAGAGTGGATTGAAAAATATTTACCTAGATTCAAATGAATAATAAATTTACAAATTTATACTATGGAGTACATGTTTCAAATATTTTTTTAATTGACAAATTAAACTTAAAATATATTATAAATTTATTTGAATTCCTTATGGGCACTAACGGTCCTACGTTGCCCATTGTGACATTGTCCCTCCTTTTACGTCAAAGAAAGAAGAAATTGTGATCGAGAGCAAACCGAGTAAGTGGAGACTTTTTGGGCCAACAATGTTAGTCCATTTAATTAAAAGTGGAGAATGTTTTGGGCTAGCATTTAATTAAAAGTGGGCAGTCCAATTGTTTTATCAAAGAAAAGAACCAAATTGACCCGTCCATTTCTTGAATTGTGCGTGAGCAATAACAAATGTTAAAAAAAAAAATGTTTTTTCAACAATTACAACGAAAAAATACATCAATTTTTCAAAATAATCTCATCTTCATGTTGAGCCCCCTAAAATATTATAAAACATGCTGAAATTTTATTATGAATGAACAAAAAATTCTTCAAAATTATTCCACACAATTGATGCCTTTTGCCTTTTCTTTTTAATGACAAAATCATTGTCATTTTTATCTTAGATATTATTAGATTAAGTTGTGTCATCATTCTCATGTTGAGAAGACATATCTGCAAAATATACATTAAAAATAAGGTAAAGTCTAGTATGCACTCGAGTGCATGCTGTGCACCCTACTCCATGTGTACTTTTCAGTTTATTGACTTACACTTTTTGGTAATGGTGTTGCACTTTTCAATTATTACTCATTTACCAAAAAGTGTAAGTCAGTAAACTGAAAAGTGCACATGGACTAGGGTGCACAGTATGCACTCGAGTCCATAGCAGACCAACCCTAAAAATAAAATTAATAAATGTCAGAATCTTACTAAATTCATAAGTAAAATTCATAAATTTCAAATAAAAAATCTCATAAATCAATAACCATATAGAAATCATACAAATTTTATATGAATGACAATTGAGATTTAAGAATACTGCGTTAATGTAATTTTCCAGAAAAAACAAACAAAGTATTAAAGAAACACAGAAAAAAATCAAAAATTCAATAATGCTCAATATCACATGATTTGACTCATAATAAACAAAAAAATAAAAAATAAAAATATAAATCACATCATGTTAACCTGGATCGAGCAGGAATGTGGAAAAATGTGAAGAGAGTTTTTTTAATGAACGTGTTTCTGTTAAATTATACTCCCTCCGTCCCACAGGAATTTGCACACTTTCTATAAATGGATGTCCCATACCAATTTGCACACTCCATAAAAAAAGAAATATCTTCATAACCCCACCCTCAAAATATACTCTTATTTACCCATATGCCATTACTTTTCCACACTCAATCTACTTTTTACTTTACTTTATTCATAAAACTTTACAAAACTACCCCTCAAAACATCACTCATTATACATTTTCTTATAGATTTCTTAAATTATGTGCCCACCCAAGTGTATCACTCATTACACATTTTCTTACACATTTCTTAAATTATGTGCCCACTCAAGTGTGCAAGTTCCTATGGGACGGAGGGAGTATAAAGTATCTTAGCTAATTTTCTGATCATAAACATATCAATTATAATCATCAATTGTAACAACTCTGAATTCTGACCAATAGCACCTACTGGGTTCTATAAGAAGTTATGTTTCTAAATAAAAAATTCACCTATATATATAAAGGCATAGCACAAACTGTCCCCAGTTTTGTGATCTCGGATAATTTCCGCACTTTGGAAGTCAATTAGGCAATGAGAAACGGTTGAACAAAATCAACACAATATAAATGAAAAGATAAAATTAAACAGCCTAATTAGTGGATTCCCGCCTGTTCTAACCATTTGTACATCTCCAAAGACTCAAAGACTGGACAGTAAAAAATAAATGTAAAAGCAAGTAGAAAATTTTAATGTCAAATTAATATCTTGAATACTGAATTCAAAACAGAAATTTGTATAAAAATTCAACTAAATTAATAATTTAACCTAAAATTCAATTAATTCAAATATCTATCTTAAACCTTAGATTTACCAAAACTAATTTGAGTAGAAAATATAGGATTGTTCATACTTGGAACTCTTCTTCAATGGAATTTTCGAATTCCTAAATTTATCAAAACTAATTTGAGTAGAAAATATAGAATTGTTCATACCTGAAGCTCTTCATCAATGGAATTTTCGAATAAAAGAAGAAAACAAAAGAATAGTATGTGCCGGCTATGAATTCGAAACAGAAATTTGTATAAAAAATTCAACTAAATTAATAATTTAACCTAGAATTCAATTCATTCAAATAAAAGAAGATAACTTATTGTTTATTACGATTAATAATGATATGAGAATTAAAATAAAAATTATATATTATCAATTAATTTTTTTATTAATAATGTGAGGATAAATTTGTAATTTTATAATTATATATTTAAAATTATTAAATTTAATTTAAAAGTGTGATAGGGCAACAAAAAACGACGATAGTAAATGCAATGTAAGGCAATGGATTCTGCGACGCCAAATGCAACAGGTTGCATGTCATCAAATATAAGCCATTAAAGCGACACCTAAACTGTCCTGAGAAGACCCCTAAATTTTTATGTGATTTTATAAAGATGGACTAATTCAGAGGAAATTTTATTTTTTGTCCTATAAATTTAACACATTCCAAAATAAATCCTTTATACTGAAGGCCCCTAAATTTTTATGTGATTTTATAAAGATTGACTAATTCAGAGGAAATTTTATTTTTGGTCCTATAAATTTAACACATTCCAAAATAAATCCTTTAAGTTTTAACTTTACAAAATATGTCCTTTATATTTTAATTAGTCATTTTTTATTCAATTTTAATCATTTATCTTTAGAAACAATAAAGTTAATTAAAATAATTTAAAAAAAATTCATGCATCAAACTTAATTAAATTTATTTAAATAAAATTAGGCATGCAATCCATTTTTAATTGACAACGTATTTATATGAAATAAAATTTCATTTCAATATTTTTTTAACAGTATCAAATTCTAGCTATTGTTAAAATCAATTAATTATAAAATTATGTATATAATTTAAATATAATTAAAAAATACAAAAAATAATTTTTTAACCAAATAACAGTACACGTAAAATTTGAAATTTTAAAAAATATATATTTGATTTATATATAATTTTTAAAAACGATAAAAAATAGCACACATCAAAAATAAATTTACACAACAAATATAATCGGACAAAATAACAAAAAAATATATATTTACCTATAACTATATTAATGCGTGCCCATATATTATATATAGAGTTTTGATATGGAGCCCATAATGGGCTCCTTATGGAGTCAAATTGCTTAGATGTCATTATTCATTCATTTAATTATATTAATTAAAATATATGTTTTTCGAATTTTAATGAGATAAAATAGATATTTCAAATCTTTATCCTTGATTTAAACATGGAATGAATCTCCCAGACTGTAAAGATTATTTTTGCTTAAATATTGTCATCGTCTAGTGAGTCGTCTAGTGACTATACCTTTATTAATTTTCTCTTGTTCGAGCTGATAATAAGTGAATGAAAGAATGAATAAAACAATGTTGTAATTAAGTTCTTTGTCAACATTTTTCAAATAATCACAAATGATTTTAATTATTTCTAACAGGAACAAATTATTTTGTTCACACATTCAAACAATTTATATATTTTTCAAACTATCAGGCCTAATTCCCAAATCATAAATTAACTTTGCTATGAACCCTAAATACAATATATTAGAAACTGCTTTGAAAATCAGAAATTTAATTTTGAGCCCAAATTAAATAAAAAATTATTTGCGCTAAAAAGAGATTCTGCACCTTTTTAAAACTAGCTAGTTTGACTAAATTCGTGGAAAATTGCAAAGCATGCAAGAGCTGGTTCAATCGTGTTGGGAGTACTGTCCGTAATATTTACTGAAAATGCGTGAGAGATAGGTGGATCAAAGATATATATATTCACTGAAAATGCGTGAGAGATAGGTGGATCAAAGATATATTTATAACTTGAAAGGAAGGACGATTGAGTGAATTGGGTTTAAGATTTGTTCAAGTGAGAGATAGGTGGATCAAAGATATATTTATAACTTGAAAGGAAGAACGATTGAATGAATTGGGTTTAAGATTTGTTCAAACTCCATTTCAGCATATTATCCATATATAGTTAGATCAAGAACATTGTTGGACATAATATAAAATAATTATAATCAGAAATAATCTCTATATATCAGTAGAAAATTTTCATTTTTGCAAAAGATGAAGGTACTGTATTCTAATTAAGATGGAGAAATCACAAAACTATGTTGACGCTTGAAAGAATGCGTAGTTGGAGATATATTCTAATTTATAGACAAAAATATCTATTTTATATGTTAATAATATCGAATAAAGATTTGAAATATTTATTTTATGATCCCATTAAAATTCGAAAAAAATTATATTTTAATTAATTTAATTAAATAAATGAATAATGACATGGAATGACAGCTAAGCAATTTGACTCCATAAGGAGCTCATTATGGGCTCCATATCAAAACTCTATATGTATATATATATATATAGTACCCTAAAATAAAATAAAAATATTGAAATGAAGTTTTAATTGTACTCTAAAATCAAATAAAAATATTGAAATGAAGTTTTGTTTCACAAATAAATACGTTGTCAATTAAAAATTAACGGTGGACCTAATGTTATTTGAATAAAATAATAAATACGTATTTATGGAACAAAATTTCATTTCATTTCAATATTTATATTTTTTTTTTATTTTAGTGTACAAAACTTATACTATATGGGCACGCAGTAATGTATATGTAAATGTATATTTTTTGTATTTTTTGTTATTTTTTCTAGTAATATTTGTTGTGTAAATTTATTTTTTGACATTTTTTTTTTCATTTTTTAAACTTTCAAATTTCAAATTTTACACTGTATATTTAAATTCTATACATAATTTTATATTTACTTAATTTTAACAATAGAATTTGATGTTGCCAAAAAAAAATATTGAAATGAAATTTTATTCCATAAATACTTTGTCAATTAAAAAATTGATTGAAATGCCACATAATATATATTTTATTCCATATTTTTAGATTATTTCTATTTTACATCATAAATCTTACCTTGATTAAAAAAATAAAAATAAAAATTATATTCCAAAAAAATTAATTGATGTTTAGTAAATAAAATTATATTAAATCAATTTTAAAGTTATTTTGAATATTTATTAATAATTAAATACAAAAATTATTATTAAAAAAAAATTAAAAGTTATTTTGAAAAACTAAAAAATATTTTAAAAAAATGATAACCATTCCAAAAGTATTTCCAAATTTATTTTAAAAAAACTTTAGATTAGAGTATATCATTTTTAAATGAATAAGTTTGCAATATAAATTATATTGAAACATCTTTCCGTAAATAAATTATGTATTGGAGTATTAAATATTTTTTTTCACAAAATTAAATTATCTACGCATAACATTAAAAAAATTATTATGATAAAATTGTTTATTTCATACATTGTTAAAGTTGTTTATTTCATAAATCATGTATTATTATTATTATTTTTATAAATTTATTTATTTTAAAAATCATGAAAAGTGCAACATTGTTTTTAATGAAAAGTGTATGTTATTATAATTAAAAAACGTATGTTATATTAATGAAAAATGTATGTTATTATAACTGAAAAGTGTATGATATTATAAGTGAAAAGTGTATGATCTATTAATAAAAAATGTAAATTATATATTAATGAAAAATGTATGTTATTATAACTGAAAAGTGTATGATATATTAATGAAAAATGTATGCTCTATTAATGAAAGTGTAAGTTATACTCCCTCCGTCCCACAATAACTTTCACACCCTTAAAATGGAAAATTCTTTATAAACTCCACCCTCACAATATCCTCAATTTTATACAAATGCCATTACTTTTTCTCCACACATACACAAAAGTCAACTCATTTTTTTACTTTATACATAAAAGTTTACAAAATTACCCCTCAAAACTCCCCCCATTATTACACTTTCTTAAAATTTGAGCCCATCTACCTATGCAAACCTATGCACCAAAACAGGTTTGGTGGACATGCTTTTGTCCTTATCCTCCTAATCTAACTTATTATCCCTTTTTCTCTGGTTATAATTCTATTTTTTTTCTATTAATTAATTAATTAATTAATTTATAATCCATTACTTAATTAATTTACCATTATTAATTAATTACAATTCTCATTTTTATCGACCAATATTTACAATTATTAATTAATTTACAATTCTCATAACTTAATTAATTAATTTACAATTCTCATAAGCATGAAGTCACAGGCTCGAATCCTTTCAAACTTTTTTTTTTTTTAGTTTTTTTTTTTCATTAATAAAATTTCCACTCTTCACTAATAACAGTTACCACTATTCAGTAACAAAATTTCCACTTTTCACTAATAATAATTACCACTTTTCAGTAACAAAATTACCACTTTCCAGTAACAAAATTTCCACTTTTCAATAATAATAGTTACCACTTTTCACTAACAAAATTCCCACTTTTCAATAATAAGAATTACACTTTTCAGTTAAAATATCTACCACTTTTCAATAATAAAAATTACATTTTTCAGTTAAAATATCTACCACTTTTCAGCACTTTTCAATAATAAGAATTACACTTTTCAGTTAAAATATCTATCACTTTTCAATAATAAAAATTACATTTTTAAGTTAAAATATCTACCACTTTCCAGTAACAAAATTTCCACTTTTCAATAATAAGAATTACACTTTTCAGTTAAAATATCTACCACTTTTCAATAATAAAAATTACATTTTTCAGTTAAAATATCTACCACTTTTCAGTTATAAAAGTGGTAGCTATTATTAGTGAAAAGTGGTAATTTTGTTACTGAAAAGTGATAATTATTATTAGTGAAAAATGGAAATTTTGTTACTGAAAAAAAAACGAAAAAAAAATAAGTTTCAAAGGATTTGAACATGTGATCTCATGCTTATGAAGGATATCTATAACCACTAGAACATTCATTACTTATTTAATTATATTTGTCTTTATAAATAGATATATGATTGACCTGTGCATTAGTGTGCACGTGCACACTGTGCACAGGAGACCAACTCATTAATGAAAAGTGTATGCTATTATAACTAAAAAATGTATGTTAATTTAGCTGAAAATATTATTGAAAAATGTAAAATTTTCTATTAAAAAAAAAGTCAAAGTTTGACCGTTGACCAATCAAAGTTCACTCAAGTATACCGTGTACTTGAGTGCACAAGCGACTCACCCATTAAGAATAAATTTAGTAGGTAGAATAAATAAAATCTATAATTTTATCCTCCATATTACTTTTTGAACTGAGTGGTGTGGAAGAGTTTTATTAAGTTGTCTTTCTAAATTCTTGTGTGTAGACACCTAAATTTTAAATTCATTTGGACCTCTAAAGTCCAGTAAATCAAGACGGGCCTCTAAAGTCCAGTAAATCAAGACGGGCCTCTAAAGTCCGGTAAATCAAGACGGGCCTCTAAAGTCCCATAAATTTAAGACGGACCTCTAAAGTCCAATAAAGCAAGACGGGCCTCTAAAGTCCCATAAATGAAGTTGGGCCTCTAAAGTCCAACAAACCAAATTGAGCCCAAATAGGGTATTCTTAGCCCAAGTAATTCAAAATTTGAATTAAACCCTAACCACTTGCACAAATATCTCCCTGGCCCATAAGAAACCCTAGGTTCTACACCTTTAAATAGGGGCCTCATTTCATTCATTTCAGAATCAAGAAATCAGAAGCATTCAAGGCTCTAAAATTCTCTACAGAGATTTTAGAGTGTTCTTCAGCAAGCGGAAGATCTTCAAAGGCGTTCTTCGTGTAAAGCGGCGAGAAGTGGTGTTCGAGTGGAGATCAAGGTGCTAAGCCTCTTCGATTCGGCGTTTCTTCAAGGCGTTCTTCGTTTTTAGGATTTTCGAAGGCGTTACTAGTTTTGGAGATAAGAATATAAAATAATATCTCCAAAATTTGAGGATTATCTCTTTCCTTATTTTTAGGATTTTCGAATATCATTTTCTTGCTCTCTAAGTTGTTCGCCTCTTATAAATAAGAGAGTGCAAATAGAATTGTAGTAGTTTTCAGATGGAATAAGTCAGTCACGACTCCATCAACTCCCTACTACTAAATTGTAGGTCAAATTGAGTCTGATGGAATAAGTCACAAACGACTCCATCAACTCCCTACTACAAAATTGTAGGTTAAATTCAAAATCCGGAACACGTCGCTGAGACCCCAGTATCAAATTATGTTTAGAGAGTGGAATCAAGAGATCAACGAGAGTTGTACCCCAAATTTTTAATAAAAATATGTTTACCTTATTTTTATCACCATCATTTTATGTGCATATTTGCAGGTGTTTAAATTTGTGTTTACAAATTGGCACGCCCAGTGGGACAATCTCTACCTCTCATCTCTACTCTTCAAGCAAATCAAGTCACGACGATGGCGCCAATAAAGATTAAGATCAAGAGAGGCGTTGCATCTGGATCAACTGGCGTCGACTTTGAAGACGTGAACGTAATCACAAGAAGTATGTCAAGGAGCTCCAAGTCATCCGCTGC
The DNA here is from genome assembly GCA_963675135.1 of Galeopsis tetrahit. Lineage (NCBI taxonomy): Eukaryota > Viridiplantae > Streptophyta > Magnoliopsida > Lamiales > Lamiaceae > Galeopsis > Galeopsis tetrahit. Next base: position 37,254,738 of record OY776127.1, read on the forward strand.
TTCAAAGAAGAATATTGCAGAGGGTCCACCACCCAACACTGTGAACGAGGAAAACAGTGCAACATGTTCTCCCACTCACTCCATGGCAAGCTCATCATTAGATTCAAGTGCAGCTTCAGCAATGGCGACAAATGCCACGACTGTTGAGGAGCAATTGACAAGCTTGACTAGAGCCATAGAAGGACTCACGAAACATGTCCAAGAACAGGATGCTCATATTGCTAAGCTGATGAGCAACGCAGACAACAGGCAGTCAAGTCGTGCAAAGGGAAAGCAAGTCGAAGGACATGATGTTGAGACGTCTGGAGAATGTCAGCAGATGGAAATTCACCCAACTCTTAAGGAGTTACAAGTTTCTCCCGATGGTTTGGTGCCCATTGACCGGCTAAAAGAAATCATACTCGGGGCGATCAAAGATAAGTTCGAGGAAAGTCCTAAGTCTTCATTCACCTACATCAAGCCTTACACGAAGAGGATTGACAGTTTGAAGATGCCAGCTGGTTATCAACCTCCAAAGTTGCAGCAGTTCGATGGCAAGGGTAATCCAAAGCAACATATTGCTCACTTCGTGGAGACTTGCAACAATGTCGGCACTTACGGAGATCATTTGGTGAAGCAATTCGTGCGCTCTTTAAAGGGCAATGCATTTGATTGGTATACCGATGTGGAAGCTAGCTCGATTGACAATTGGGAGCAGATGGAGCAGGAATTTCTCAATCGATTTTACAGCACTCGAAGAACGGTTAGCATGCTTGAATTGACGAACACTCGTCAATCAAAGGAAGAGCCGGTGATCGATTACATAAATCGATGGAGAAATCTAAGTCTAAATTGCAAGGATAGATTGACTGAAGCTTCAGCCATCGAGATGTGCATCCAAGGAATGCAGTGGGGTCTTCGATATATCCTTCAAGCAATTCGACCAAGATCATTCGAGGATTTGGCTACTAAGGCTCATGACATGGAGTTGAGCATGTCTACAAGTGGATTTGAAGGGCCGCTATCTCAAGAGTGGGGGCAAAGAAAAACGATTTTGAAAGAGTTGCAACAAAAGCAGTATCCATTCCTAGACTCTGACATCCCCGTAATTTTCGATGAATTGATCAAGAATGATCTCATTGAACTACCACAAATGAAACGACCCGATGAGGCTGGGCGAACGGACGACCCCAAATATTGCAAGTACCATCGATTGGTAGGACATCCAACCCAAGACTGTTTTATACTTAAAGATAAAATTATGCGACTAGCCAAAGAAGGGAAGATCTTGCTAGAAGAAACTGAAACAGCGACGAATCACGTCACAGTTGAAGACAATCAAATTAAGGAAGTTTATGCAAATAGCGCCTACAAATTGATTTATGAAGATGGCATATACATTTGTCCCATGAACGGAATGTTTTTGAAACGCTACTATGCGTAAAGAAAACAAGTATGCTCCATAAACGCACGAGCTTAAATTGCGTATTGCTCCATAAACGCACGAGCCTAAACTGCTTATTGCTCCATGATGCACGAGCCTAAAACTGCTTATTGCTCCATAAATGCACGAGCTTAAACTGTTTGTTGCTCCAAGAACGCATGAGCCTAAACTGCTTGTTGCTAAAAAAACGCACGAGCCTGAACTGCTTGTTACTCCATAAACGAACGTGCCTAAACTACTTGTTGCTCCAAGAACGCATGAGCCTAAACTGCTTGTTGCTCCATAATGAGCGAGTCTAAACTGCTTATTACTCCTGGTCCGCATGAGTCTAAACTGTGTACGACGACCACCAAAGGTAAATACATGTGGTTAAACTGTTAACTTACCCCACTAAAGGCGTTTTAAGTGGTTAAATAATTAAATTTCTACTCTGTCAAAAGTAGCTAAAGAATAGTCACTCCTGGCCCGCATGTGGGAAATCATTTGAAAGTAATTCGCAATTCGTCCACATCAAAGTCAAACGTTCTTGTGAACGAAATGCGAGGGGGCATTTGTAGACACCTAAATTTTAAATTCCTTTGGACCTCTAAAATCCAGTAAATCAAGACGGGCCTCTAAAGTCCAGTAAATCAAGACGTGCCTCTAAAGTCCAGTAAATCAAGATGGGCCTCTAAAGTCCCATAAATTTAAGACGGACCTCTAAAGTCCAATAAAGCAAGACGGGCCTCTAAAGTCCCATAAATGAAGATGGGCCTCTAAAGTCCAACAAACCAAATTGAGCCCAAATAGGGTATTCTTAGCCCAAGTAATTCAAAATTTGAATTAAACCCTAACCACTTGCACAAATATCTCTCTGGCCCATAAGAATATAAAAGGTTCTACACCTATAAATAGGGGCCTCATTTCATTCATTTCAGAATCAAGAAATCAGAAGCATTCAAGGCTCTAAAACTCTCTGCAGAGATTTTAGAGTGTTCTTCAGCAAGTGGAGGATCTTCAAAGGCGTTCTTCGTGCAAAGCGGCGAGAAGTGGTGTTCGAGTAGAGATCAAGGTGCTAAGCCTCTTCGATTCGGCGTTTCTTCAAGGCGTTCTTCGTGCAAAGCAGCAAGAAGCAGTGTTCGAGTGGAGATCAAGGTGCTAAGCCTCTTCGATTCGGTGTTTCTTCAAAGTGCTTCGTGGATCTTCAACGGTGTTCGTCCCGAAAAGTCCCGAAGGTCCCGAAAAGTCCCGAAAATCAACGTTTAATCCAAAATACGGAGTCAAGCCCTTGGATTAATGTTACAAAGTTCCAAAATCAAGAACAATCTTCAACGACGTTCATCTAAAAAGTCCCTAAATCCGGCGTTTAATCCAAAATACGGTGCTAAGCCTTTGGATTAACGTTATAAAGCCCCAAATACAAGATCGGAAGGGATTCGGCTGCGGATCCAGCTCCAAAAGCTCAAGAAATTCAAGAAGTTCAGGAAGAGAGAATCAGAGGAGAAATTAGAGATTGTAACCCGCAATATTCATCGGTTTAATCCGAAATTAAATAAAATCGTTTCGCATTTTTATATTTAATTCACGAATTTGTGTTTACACTGTGTAAAGTGTTTTGATCTACCAAATCTTTTAATTTTGAAGATCTTTTGATTTTAAAGGTAGTTGTTGTTACTGAGACTCTAGAATCACGTATTCATGTTACCAAAGACAAATATGTAAAGTATTCATTCAAAAATGGAAGAGACATTGAGTGTGTCGGATGTACCAATTTCATATTTATTTATTGTATTATATGTGAGATGTTGGAAGTAAAATATTCATTCCAAAAATGATTTTAGATGTACCAAAGAATTGAAAACTCTTCCAAAAATATGAATCTATTCAAATGGAAAATCTTTCAAATATGTCCCAATTCAAATGGAAAACAATGCAAGTATATTACAAATGTTGTTAGCTAGAAATTTGTAAAGTTATATATTTACTTCTTTATTAATAAAAATATTTAATGCTCTTATTAATTTCTTTTTTTAAAACTTTTACCATTAAATCATAATTTCATTAATGCATAATTATTCATATATTAAAAATATTATAATATAAATTAAAATTTATAGAAATGTATACGTTATAATTATATTAAAAAAAATTAACTTCTACGAACTATAAAAATGAAAAATGTATAAAAATTAATATTCTATGAACTATAAGTCTATAACAATGAAAAATTTATAAAAATTAATATAATATTTAAAGTCATTATTTTAATAAATCGACATACACGGGCATAGGGCTAGTAAATAGATAAATGAAAAATATTGAATAGAAAATAATTCTGCATCTTTAGTTTCATCCTTAAGACGTTTCTAAAATGAGTTAAATTCACAAAATCTAATATTAGTTGATAAGTAATCCAGAATCCGCCCTCAAACAGAAGTATAAATAAATCACATATTTCTTTCCTAAAAGAAAGAAAACAGAGGAAAATGTGAATATATATAGATGAAATTTCATAAATCTAAATAAAACATCTTACATGATTCAATTACAACCGAATTATTTCAGACCCCAATTAAAGATCTATTCTCGGTCTCGGGGAAAGCTCCCCATGAGCTCCGAACACAGATATTAAGAAATAACTAATATAATACATATAGATGTATTAGAGGTGATGTGACTGAAAAAAAGAAGAATATAATTAAATGTGAGAAAAAATAGTTACTGAAAAAGGGATGGAGAGCTTTCATTGGGACAGACGAAAAAAGAAAGTTGAGTAGTTTTCACTGAGACAGAGGGAGTAATTAATTAAGACGTACAACTCAGTAATTGTCTCTGGCGGGTTCACAGGGATCCGACCGGATTACACACTAAGCTTTTCCATCCCTGTGAACCCGTTCATGAGCGCATTAGCCCTGATCAAGCTCCCAATAGTGTTGACAACCAATTTCAAATCATCCAACGGGTTTCCGGGTACAACCCGTTTGTACAATTAAATAGCTGTCGAAAGTCATCTTCTGCACATAATCATCAGCACACATTTCCACAAACGCCGGATTCGACCGGTAGAAAACCTTCTGCAAAATGTCTAGAACCAATACGTTTTGTCCCACTTTTCCAAATATACCCTCAAGTCACTTTCATCCACCCGCTCTTCGCCGTCAAGTAAATTCCCTCCTTGGCCGCGGGTGTTCCGAGATTGGGTGCGCCTCCACGCAGATGATTTTTCCTCCTTCTATTTTGTTTTGCAAAGGAAGAATATAGAGCTGATCATCATAAATATACAATATACTACAAAAATGTACAAATAGATACAAATTTGTAAAAAAATTGAGATTTGAAAACGAAAATGAAATCGTATTGTCATTATAAACAAATTAAATACGTTTTTTAGTTTCTAGAGTTTTAGATATGAATTAGATACGAATACCACCGTCTTTAAGCAATCAAAGTTTTCTTTCCACCATAAAACGAGTCAAAGTGGTGCAGGAAATTTGAATTTTTGATTTGATACAAAATTTGACCGTCTCTAATCGGTATCTATTTAGTCAAATGGTAAAATTAAATAAAAAATAATATTAAAACTTTTTTAATTGATTTTATTTATTTTAATTACTCTCTCCGTCAATTTATGTATTTCTCACTTTCTTTTTCGGGCTATCCAATTTTATTATTCTCATTCCTTATTTGAAAATTTTCATATTCACACTACTTTATCTCCACCCTTCAACCATCACTTATTTATTCAAATTGTCTTTATTCATAAACAATCACTTTATCTATAAATGTACCCCACAACATCTCATCATAGCCCCCAACTTATCTACTTTATACATAAACTAATCAATATTCATTAAAACTCGTGCCCGAAGAAGTGGGCATTTTAAAATTGGACGGAGGGAGTATTATTTAATAATATACTCCCTCTCTGTCCATAAAAAGTATGATGACTTTCATATTTGTCTATCCACCAAAAGTATTCTCATTTCCTTTTATGGAAACAATCACTTTATGTTTACCTCACAACAACCCCACAACACCCTTATTTTACCTACTTTATCTATTTTTTCTTAAAACCTGTATCCAGCCAAAGAGACATAGTTATCGTGAACGGATGGAGTAAAAACAATATATCCTTTTAATTTTAAATAAATAAAAATATTTAATTATTAAATGACATATATATCTAGAATTATCAAATAGGTTGGTCCGGCCCAATGACCTGTTGGGGACGTATGTTTCCTTCAAATTGGGTCGGATCTAGACTAGGCTGAGTCGGGCCCAAAAAGGGCCGCACCGGGATGAGTCGGACCAGACCCAAATTAGGCTGGGCCAGGCCGTCTCGATTTAAGCCCGTATTGGGCTAGGTCGGGCCAATGTTCGGGTTGGGTTTGGTCCGGGCCCAACTTGAATTGGGTTGGACTTTCTCTCGGGCATTGACATCAACGGCGTAGCCAACTCAGGAAAAAACTCTTAACATATATTTTTATAAAAATAATACCCCGTATAAGGATATTTCATTAATTTTATATTTTTTTCAAAAAAATAATAAATGTTTTATCTAATGGCGAAGTGCGATCACACATGGCAAAGCGAAATGATGTGCTACTTTTTTTAATTTGACGCTTATTATAAGACAAGGTGAACCCCTTGTCTCACGGTACAAAATCCTTTAAAACTTACAATTTTAATATATGTGAAAGAAATAAATTTCTTGAATTAAAAAAAATGGTCAAAAGAATATACATATACAATTAATGTGAGCCCAATTAATATTCAAAATCCTTTTTTAATTGGGCTCACACACTGAACTGCAGGAAGAAGATAATCCTTCTTAAGTATCTGGGATTGAAAATTGAGGCGAATCCGAGGAAACAATTAAATTGGAAAGAGGTCGTCAATAAGGTGGAGTCTAGACTAAATTCTTAGGATGTTAAATCTCTTTCTTTTGGAAGAAGGATGGTGCTCATAAACTCAGTCCTTTCTAACCTAGGCATTTTCCCTTGACAAAGCCCCTTTATCCATTATTAAAACCATCCAAGCCGCTCAACGACGATTCCTGTGGAGCAGTGGTGATTCAAAGGTACGTAACATTTTTTGGGTGAGTTGGGAGATCATGTGTAGGGCTAAGGCAAACGGGGGTTTGAGCTTCAAGAATCTGAAATTATTTAATTATGTACTTCTGGGCAAATGGGGGTGGAAAATGTTAAACAATAAAGATAGTTTGTTAGGTGCTATTCTTGATTCTAAATATTGGGGTCTAATGGAATGTGTTTAAAAAGAAATGCAAACACTCTAAAACTTGGTCTCACTAGTGGTCTTCGATTGTTTCCTTAGTTGGTTCGAGTAACTGGTTTTTTGAAAACTGCTCTAGAATTGTTTGTAATGGAAAGAATACTATTTTTTGGGACGACTTGTGGGCTGGGGAGAAGAGTCTTAGAGAGCAATTTCCTAGAATGTATGCTCTTGAGAGGAACAAAAATTGTAGTGTTTTAGATAGGATCGAGTGGGTGGGGGAACGCTTACAATGAAATGGGATTGGCGAAGGGAGTTGTTTGCTAGAGAAACAGATGCTACTAATGTTTTGTGCAGCCATATTAGCAGGTTCATCTCGGAGTCAGTAGATGGTCGTGGAATTTGGAGAATAACGGCTTATATTCCGTAAAGTCGGCAAACAGATTCCTACTGGAGAAAGAGACGGAGGAGAGGCGGGATCTTGTAGTGCTAAGCAAAGTGTGGACGAAAGGCGTTCCGACCAAAGTAGCAGGTTTTTCATGAAAAATGATTCAAGACAAAATCCCTACAATCATGAACTTGAAGAGGCGTGGAGCTTTTAACCCGAATTTCTCAACTACGTGCAAACTATGCGGATCCGCAGACGAGGATACTAATCATCTTTTCTTCGGGTGTGAGTCATCAAGGAAGACTTGGGAACTGATTTACTCCTGGTTCGATCTCCCTTACTTTACTAGGGAGACGGGCCTCTCTCACTTCGACAATCACAGCAACAGCGTTGACATAAAATTGAGGAAAAAATCAAGGGCGGAGTCAGAATTTTCTTTTAGGATGGACTGGAATGAATGCAATAAAAAAATAAAAGTAGTATTTTCTTTTACATAAGTTACAACATACGAATTTTTTATTCGATAGAATTCATAAGTTTTCAAACAATTCTCTTTCAATATTGACAACTATATAATCTGATAAATTAATAGCTCTCCATTTTGTTTCAAATACGCTCTTGACATATGTCATTGTTGAAAATGTTCGTCCGTTTGTGACAGTGGTAACAAGAGGTGTTAAAACTAGGTGAATTAGTCTCGTAATCAGAGCATACATTTGCACCTTGTTTGTCTCGACTAACTTTTTAGGTAGTTCAAAAATAGTTGATAAATTCTTTTTTTTAGAGGTTATTTAATTGAATTTTTAAATTATTAAAAGAGTTAAATATGTATATTTTACAAATAGTTTTACAAAAACTAAGTTAATGGTAGGTGTAAAGTGAATTTGGTGAGGTTTGAAGTAAAATGTAGATAAAAAAAGAGTGACAATTTTGAAAATAAAATAATGTTGCGAGGATATTAATTTTATGGGTGTAATTTTGGAATGTCTCAATAAAAATAAAAAAGTGTACAAATAACTACGAAACGAGGTATATATAAAAGAAAACCCCAAAAAATGAGGGTGGGCTGGAGCCCTCCTTAGCCATAATGCCCTTGGAAACAATGGCAAATCATCTGGCACGGCACGATCTGGGTAATTTAGACCAGCAGGAACGCGAAGACTTTTGATGCATGGGAAGGAATTTGATTCTGAGTCGGCAGTGGATAAGATTAAAAGCTATATCTTGCAGATGGATTAAATCTAAATCTAAGGCAATAAGGGGTATTACCTTTAATGAGTGGATAAGGGAACCTAGATCTTGTTTTAGTTAGGAGCATTCTGGTGCTTTTTTTTTCTTCTCTCTCGTGCTTTGTTATTGTTGGGAATAAAATGAGATTTTGATTAAGATACCAAAACCCCTTAAGACATGCCAAATAGATAAGTCAAAGTGAATTGAATAGGTTTCAAGAATGTTGGAACATATAGATCAGGCTAGTTGAGAAGCTAGTATGTTAGGCAGCTCATTGATGCATTAGATGTATAAGTTGAGGGGGAACACAAGCTTAAGTGATTGCAAGAATCAAGTCCCTCAAGACTCAGTATCAAGTTGATCTCAAGACTGCTGATGTACTTAAAGTCCAACTATGCTGATGATCAAGTCAGCTTAGTAAAGAGATAACCTCCCTAATGATCAATTAAGAAGAACTTATCTGTTTGACCAAGTCTACTGATAAGTATGCAATCAAGATCAGAGGAGTTGTACAACAGATTTGACCAAGCACACTAAACCAGAAAAGTCTAAGGCAAGAGCCAACTGTGTTGAAGAGGTCAAGTCCACTGATATGGAAGCATGAATGCTTAGAAACTATCAAATAATGATCAGTGAAGATAAGGAGCCAACTCAACTGAAAGAGCTAGCCAACACTGCTGAAAGAGTCAAGTCAGCTGAAAGTGATAAGAAAATTTGTCCTGCTGATAAGGAGAGTTGTCCTTTATCAATGAACCAACGATCAGAAGTAATGTCCATGGTCTGTCTACTGAATCTACAATTCAGACATTGGGAAGAGTGCATCAAAGTCAAGATAAGAAGCTTCCAGCCGTTTACTTCCCAAAACAAGGACATGTCACTTTCAAATATCTGTCTTCAAGTTGCAAAGTTCAAGGAAAACATATATAGACATTTTGAGGCTGTCTCTCCAACGGACATAACCTCATCTTGCTCTATAAATACTGGAGTATGGAAACCATTCAAGGTGTGGAAACTACAAGCATTCAAAGCCTACAAGCCTTAAGCACTCACAAAGAATATTTCATTCTTAGAGTTTCCATACACTTCCACTTACCAACTAAGCTGAACTCATTGTAAATCATACAAAGCTTAGAGAGATATCATATCCTTATACATAACTCAATTGTAAAAGATATCTCACCCCAGTTGGAACCAACCTCAACCCTTAAACATTTCAAGGAAAGTTAGAAGAGTTGTTGTAGAAGTGTGAGAACTAGAACTGTAAAGAGAAGAACAATTTAGTTCAAGAGTTGAGAGAGTACTAGGACTCTGAATTCCTAGGGATCAAGGCACTAAGGAGTAATGTGGTTGATCAGTGCACCTTGGCACTATAAAACAAGTTAATTCCAGAGTGAAGGAATTATCCTGTTAAATCGGGGAAAGTGGATGTAGGAGCTTGAGTCTCTGAACCACTATAAACTCTTCTGTTATTTACTTACAAGCTATTTCATACAAGTAACACATTCATACACTGCACACAAACAAACTTTCTAAAGACAGACATCACAAGTTATGCAAAACTGGTTTGGACAAGTTCCCTGAAAACAGTTTATGTGTTAAGGAAGATTTTCAGAATTAAAAGGAGTTTAAACATAAAGGGCCAACCATAATTCCGCACATATAACTTACTTAGATAGTTATTCAACTGAATACTTCATAGTATTCAGTAGCTTGATTATCTTAACAAGGTTATACATACTCAGAGAAGTTTTCCAGGACAACTCTGCTGATAGCCTGATTTGCTTAAATTGAAAAGATTTGCATACACAAGTGCATTCCCCCCCATACACTTGTGCCATACTCCTTTCAGGACCAACAAGTGGTATCAGAGCAGGGGTTCAAAGACCACTGCTTCTGAAAATCCATTTTGATTTTCAAAACAAAATTTTAGTGTGTTCAATGAACTGATCTTTCTGAAAGCTCAACACTCTGTGATCTAACCCCCCCTTTCTGAGATATGGCAAGGAACAACAACAACAACAACAATAATAACAACAATGCTGTTGTTCCTGGAGATGCAGTGGAGACCATCAACAATATGGCTCCAGATCCAGTCAACCACATATCTCATCATAAACTGCCCATGTTCTCAATTGAGAACTATGACTTCTGGAAAATCAGGATGAGAGCTCATTTTGCATGCCTTCACAGTGAGATGCTTAGAGTCATCACAAGGGGACCATTCATATTCACTCAAGTTAACCCCAAGGTTACTAAAGCTGAAAGAGCTGATCCAAGGCAGAAGATCCCCAAGGATGAAGATGATCTTACCACAAAAGAGAGAAGGAGACACAACCTCAACTATCTAGCAATGAACACTCTCTATCACACAATTCCAGATGCAGTAATGGAGAGAGTCTACCACTGCACAACAGCCAAAGAAATATGGGATACTCTTGCAGAAATGTGTGAGGGTACTAACAAAATCAAGGAGAATAAGCTCCAAGTTGCTGTGCAGAAGTTTGAACAATTCACAATGAAATCTGATGAAGCCATTGACAAATTTGCTGGTAGATTCACAGATATAATGAATGAGATCAACTCATTGGGCAAGGTTTACTCCAAGAGGGAAATTGCACTCAAAATTCTAAGAAGTCTCACTCCAAAGTGGGATGTATATTCTGTAATGATGCAGAACACTAAGGATCTCTCTACCATACCCATGCAACAAGTCTTCTCAGAACTCAAAGCTTATGAGTTTGATCTCAACAAAAGAAAGCCTACTGAAGAACCTTCCTTACCAACCAAAGGAGTGACATTCAAAGCCAAAGCTTCTGAACCAGATATGCAGTCCACTCCAAGATCATCAAAGTCAGTCTCTAAGACTGAAATAAAGGAAGATCTAGCCCTCATGGCTAGAAGGTTTGAAAAACTTAACTCAAGGTTTGGTAGATACAAGAAATTCTACCAAGACAACAAGGTCAGGAGAAGGTACAACTCTCCTGAAGCCAAGGCTGAGGACAAAAGGCCTGAAGAAAGAAAATCAGAGGGTAAGTTCTTTGATAGGAGAAAGTCCAGCAGAGCTGCCTTCATCATCCAGAAGAAGAGATGAATCCAAGAAGGATGATGATGAAGACCTATGCTATCAATGTTAAAAGAAAGGGCACTTTCAGTATGATTGCCCTGAACTCAGCTCTAAGAAGAGGAAAGAGAGGCAAGCCAAGAGAGACAGGAGATTCACCAACAGAAAAGCCATGATGGCTGGTGATGAATCTCAAAGTGCTGAGAGCTTCAACTCTTCTGATGATGGACTGTTCTCTAACAGTGATGATGATGATGTTTGCAACATGGCCATTGAAGATGATGAGGTATCTTCTACTTCTAGTTCACCATAAATTCAATCACTGAACACTAGTGATGTCAACCTGAAACTCTCCTTTGGAAAGTTGATGGAAGACTTCACTAGATTACAAGAACTTTATGATAATTGTGTGAGAGAAAATGAAGTATTATATTCTGATATAGTAACACTTTCTCAAGCTGAATCTGTAGTTAATGTCAAGTCTACTGAGTAGTATAAACAAGTCTTGAGAGAACTTGATGAAGCTTCTCTCAGGATAGTTGACCAACAAAAGCAGATTGATGAGCAACTACTTATTCAGAAGAGAAAGGACTTTGAACTTAAAACTCTTCAAGCAAAATTTGAAAACCTCTCACATGAATATGATATTCTTAAATCAAGTGAAGAGAGCCTGAAAATGAAGATGTCTGCAATGAATAAATCCTCTAAAGCAATAGAGGAAATTCAAAGCCTCCAAAGACCTATGGCTCAAAAGAGTGGATTGAGTTATGATCCATTCGAATCTTCACCTTGTATTAGTGTTGCTTCAACAAGTAACACTAAGAGAATCTTTGTTAAGTCAGTGGCACAACAAGCTGAAAATGAATTAACTCAGCCACTGAACAAAGGAAAGGGCAAAGTAAATGAGGTGCCCACTTAAGTATTCCAGAGAACTAGGCCCATACCTAAGGAAGTGGCCAAAGTCTCTGAATATAAGAGAAATGGTGTTCAGTAGAGTAGACCCAATGGAAGGGCAACTCCCCTGAACAACATACAGAGAGGTTGTCCAAGGTATGTTCAGCCTATGCCAACTCTTCTGAGGCAACCTCAGCTGAACAGACCTAATGCCAACTCTCCTCAGAGGCACAATAAAATGAGACAACCAAAACCCTACATGCCAAAGGGTAATGGTCATCTATATGACCATCCTCAAAGATTTTATCAAGCTGCACAATGAACTCATAAGTTTAGGAGAAATGTCAACTCTCCTGATACTTACAGAGTTAACACTTTCACACATTGTTTTCCAAAGGCATTTAAGGGAAGAACTGTGTATGTTAATGAAAAAAGAAAACAACTTAGCCACCTTGATTCAATTAGGGTCATTAGGCAAGTTTGAGTTCCTAAAGGTACAACTACCCTCCCAGGACCTAAAATTCAAAGGGTACCTAAAGCTTGATCATTGCAGGTACTAAAGGACCACAAGAAGATGAGGAGTCTGAACAAAAAGACGGCATGGTACTTGGACAGTGGATCTTCAAGGCACATGACTGGAAACAAATCACTCCTTACTGAATTTATTGAACAAGTAGGTCCTAATGTAACCTTTGGAAACAGCTCACAAGCAACTACAAAAGATTATGACACCTTGATAATTGGTAATGTCAAGGTATCTAATGTATCATATGTGGCTAGTCTAAAGTATAACCTCCTAAGCATAAATCAGTTCTGTGATAAAGGATATAAGGTTGAGTTCTCAAGTGATAAATATTTAATAAATGACAAAGTAACTCAACAAACTCTACTGACTGGCATTAGGAAAGGAAATGTATATTTTCCCGACTGGGACAAGTCTACTGATGCAACATGCTTTATTGCTAAGAGCTCAAATGAACAAAGTTGGTTATGGCATATGCTGCCCACAAGAGGTTCAAAGTCTATCAAATGGATGTCAAGAGTGCTTTCCTGAATGGAATACTCAAAGAAGAAGTCTATGTGGAGCAACCCCCAGGGTTTGAAGAAGGAAATAAGGTGTACAGACTGAAGAAAGCCCTTTTATGGACTTAAGCAAGCTCCAAGAGCTTGGTATGACACCTTGTCACAGTTCTTGCTAGATCATGGTTTTGTCAAAGGGACAGTGGACAAAACCTTGTTCAGGATATGTGACGGAGATGAAATCCTACTTGTCTAAATATATGTGGATGACATTATATTTGGATCACCAAATGAGAAGCTTTGTGAGAAAATCTCAAAGCTCATGTAAAGCAAGTTTGAGATGTCAATGATGGGGCTGATGAATTTTTCTTGGGACTTCAAGTCAAGCAATCAAAAGAAGGGATATTAATCAATCAAGCCATGTATACAAGGGAGATGATTAAGAAGTTTGGATGTTCAACCAACAAACCAGTGAGAATTCCAATGAACACAAACTAGAAGATGGATCCTAATGAGAGTGGTGTATCAACCAACTCTACTGAGTATAGAGGAATCATTGGATCTCTACTCTATCTCACAGCCAGCAGACCTGATATCACCTTTGCAGTAGGTGTATGTGCAAGGTTCCAAGCAAATCCTAAAAAGAGTCATCTAGAAGCTGCAAAGAGGATCTTGAGATACCTCAAAGGCACTGAAAATGTAGGCCTTTGGTATCCACCAGATGACAACATTGAGCTAACTGGCTATTCAGATGCAGACTATGGAGGATGCAGAATTGATAGGAAGTCCACTTCTGGAACATGTCAATTCTTGGGAAGCAAGCTCATCTCTTGGTTCTCAAAGAAGCAAAACACTATGGCAACTTCAACAACTGAAGCTGAGTATATTGCAGCTGGAAGTTTTTATGCCCAAATCCTTTGGTTAAGACAACAACTCAAGGACTACAATGTCAACTCCCCTGAAGTGCCCATATTTTGTGACAACAACAGTGCCATAGCAATCTCACAAAATTCAGTGTTACATACAAGATGCAAACATGTGGACATCAATCATCACTTCATAAGAGACCATGTGGAGAAGAAGGACATTAAATTGGTGAAAATCCATACAGATCACCAAAAGGCTGATATTCTAACCAAACCTCTTACTGAAGCAAGGTTCATGGAACTTTCAGCAGAGTTGGGACTTCTTGATCCAGGAAACATGGACAAGTAAGCTTAATGGATTTCAATAATCAAGGGGGAACATGAAATGTTCTTCAGCAGACTTGGGCACATGTCACCCTTGATGGCATCAAGTCTACTGAATCTCAGAAGAGATGACCTATATAAGCTTCAGAGAAGTTGGGCAGACCAATTTATTGGTTTGGGCCCACTTTAGGTGTTTTAAATGGGTCAAGACAATTGTCCATGTGGGGCCAGATAAGCTGATATGTCTATCAAAACAAATCTAGGGATGATAAGCACCTATTTTGGGTAATCATTGCCTATTTCGATGGTTGTCTCATTCCTCTTCAAGCCATCACCTTTACAAAGATTTAATTTGTCCCCTACCCAAAAGGTCACTTTCGAAGCATTTAATGCAAAAGATTCAATTCTTGTTTGCATTAAACATTTCAAGCCCACAATCTACCTTGATAACTCCCACAGCCATAAAAAACTTTAACTTCTTATCCCACGTTTTGATAAAGCAGTTCTAAACTTAGAAATTAAATTTCAACCGTTGGATCATCAACTGGCCAATTCCCCTGAATTAATCCTGGCCATCCAATGTTTGATTTCCTCATTTGTAAACTATTGAATTGCCTTAAGACTCACCAACTCATTGACATACATTCCTTTTGGAATATACTCTATGTCTTAAGAAGCCCCCAAACCTAATCATTCTTCCACACGCATTTTTTCAACTCTCAAAACCTAACCAAAACTTCTAGAAACTCTCTCAAGCTTTTCTTACAGTTCATCCATGGCTCCCAAAATCAGACAAGACAAGCTTGTTGACTTCTCTAATGAGAAGTTAGACATTGATTTTCAATATCTTAGCCACAAAAACAATCTCACATTCGAACCAATCATATCATTTGAGAGTGAACTGCCTGAAGTCACTCCCACCCTCAGATGGCTAAGAAGGGCTGAACTTCAGAAATTCATGGAGAATAAACCAAGTTCATGCCTAGAACAGTATATGGCTGAGTTCTTTGCCTTTCTAAAATGGAAAGGTAAGGCAACTGGAGGAGCAGCTTATACAAGATTAACCTATATTGATGAAGGTCAAGAAGAGGAGAGCTCACACACAGTCAAGTTCTTAGAGGAGGACTTGGAAACTGCTTTTGGATTGCCTTCAGAAGGAAGGTGTTGGGAATAAAATGAGAAGTTTTGATTAAGATACCAAAACCCACTGAGACATGCCAAATAGCTAAGTCAAGAACTAAGTGATCATGTTCTAAGAATGTTAGAACATGTAGATTAAAGCTAGTAAGAAGCTGAAATGTTAGGCAGCTCTTAGAAATGATAAGATGCACAAAGTGAGGGGGAACACATGCTTTTGAGTCTACAAAGATCAAGTCCCCTCAAGGCTCGAGTTTGACTGACCCCAAGTCTGCTGAAGGACAACTGTGCTATAATTATGAAACAACCTATCTGAAGAACAACTGAGATGAATGCATCATCAAGACCTAGTCTACTGAAGCATACAAGTTCAGAAGGTTTGTCCAGCAAGATTGTCTCAGCACAGTTGAATCAGAACAAGCTATGAAGAACAAAGTCCAACTATGCTGATGAGGTCAAGACTATCTATCCATTGCCATGAATGTACAAAGACCTACCCTAAGAATTCATGGAAAGGGAAAGAGCCAAGTCATCTGAAGATCTAAAGCCAACTTTACTGATAAGCAGAATCTGCTGATCTTGATAAGCAGAATTGTCCAAGTGATAAGGAAGGTTGTCCTTATCCAAGGAACAATCATCAGAAGTCATGTCCAAGTTTAACCAAGTGAATCTTGAAGTCAGACATTGGGAAGAGTGCTGCAAAGCGAAGACAAAGTAGTTACATCCGTTTATTTCCCAATCAAAGGACATGTCACTATCAAGAATCTGTCTTCCAGTTGCAGAGTTCAAGGAAGACATTTATAGACATTTGAGGCTGCCTCTCCAACGGGCAAATCCTCAAATTTGTCTATAAATACAGAAGTGTGAAGACCATTTGAAAGCATCCATTATCTATTATCTATCCAACTATCCATCAACAAGGAACAAATCTGGAGCTTCCAAAGAGACTTTCTCAGTCTTCAAACACTTCATTCTAAGCTGAACCTCATTGTATATCCATACAAAGCTTAGAGAGATATCTTATCCTTATACACTGAACCTCATTGTAAAGGATATCTCATTAGTTGGAACCAAACTTCAAACTTTATACCTTTCAAGAAAGAAATTTAGAAGGTTGTAGTAGTAGAAGTGGAAGGAGCTGACTGTTGAGAGAAGAACAGTTCAGTTCTGAGTTGAGAAATGGTATTAGGACTCTTGACATCCTAGGGATCAAGGCATCAAGGAGTGGTGTGGTTGATCAAGTGCACCTTGGCACTATAAAACAAGCTAATTCCAAGAGTTAAGGAATTATCCTGTTAAATCAGGGAAAGTGGATGTAAGAGCTTGAGTCTATGAACCACTATAAACTCTTGTGTTGATTTACTTTCAAGTACTTACATTCATTCAACACAGCACACAAATTGGACTTTCAAAGATATATACATAAGACTGTGCTAAACAGATTTGGACAAGTTCTCTGAAACTGGATAAAGTGTTAAAGTGATTTCAGAATTTAAAGGAGTTTAAACTAAAGGGCCAACCACTAATTCCGCACTTATAACTCACTTAGATAATCATTCAACTAAGTACTTAATAGTACTTAGTGGATTAGTTATCTTTAAGAAGTTATACATCTCAGCAGAGTTGTCCAGGACAACCTTGCTGAAGTCATATTTGGTTAAGTTTGAAAAAGATTTGCATACACGTGTATTCCCCCCCCCCCCATACACTTGTTATATACTCCTTTCAGGACCAACAGAAGGAATCCAGAAAATTATGGTATTGGGCATGAACAAGATACTGTTCAAGAATGGCTCTCAACTCCAAGCCCAATCTCCTCAACTCAGCACAAGAATACTCTAAAACCTAAGTTTCTCACACTTTTTGAAGTAGTGACCAAGAGTATTCTCAGTAATACTGGCAGCCTTGAGCAAGTAAGCTTGCCAAGGATCAGGATCATGGCTGCTGTGATTGATGCAGGTGATAAAGGCATCAAGTTTAACTGGAGAGACTTCATCATGGGGGAAATGATGAAGGAAAAGGCAAATTTCAAAGTGAAATCCCATATGAAGGTGGTGATGGAGGGAAAACTGAGATATTGCATAATGGCAAGTCTCCTGATTGAGAGGTTCTCTCACTATTCCCAAATGCAAACATTTGCCAAGCCTCTTCCAGCTCAGAAAATAATGTTCAGAAAGTTATCCAAGAAGACAGAGAAGAGGAAGTTGCAGGTGGCCAAACCTGCTGAAGAAGTGATTGAGCAAAAGCCTAAGATGAAGCCTAAGAGAAAGGCTAGAGCAGTGAAGACTAAGAAAATGGCCCAAATCCTTTCAGAAGAGGATACTGACACTTCAGCAGAGTTGGAAAAGGTTGCTGAAGTAGGAGTTAACTTGCCATCAGACTCTGAGGAATTAAGAGAAAAGTTCCCTATGGCAGTGAAAAAGAGCAAGAAAAGGGTCAGGGAAGTTGTCCTAGTGGAAGAAGGAAGTGGTAGCTCTAGAGCAAGCAAGAGAAGGGCCAAGCCTTCTGAGAAGATGCAAAGTTTGCAGGAGGAAAAGACCTTGAGGATTGCACTCGAGGAGAGTAGAGCTGAAAGTAGATCAGGGTCAAAATCCAAGTCTAAAACTAACTCCCCTGATGCTGGAACTCCTGAGTCCAAACTCCCAGAAACCCACAAGACCCCAGAAAACTAAACCATTATTCCCTTAGATCTTACTAAGAGATATTCTCTAGAGGGTACAACTCAAAGGAGTCCAATTGACCTATTGGCAGACATTGCAGTTGATGAATCAAGATTAGAGTCTCCTCTTGATTCAACTATGCTACAATACTCAAGATTTCTTGAAGCTGCATTATTAGAACCCACACCCCTAAGTAAACTCCCTTCAGGAACATTTCTCTCAAAAGCACCTGAAACATCCATTGCTGAGCCCAATGTCCCTGAATCCAACCCTGAAACCAATCCTCCTGGACACTTGTCTAACACTCCTATAACCCAAATTCCCCAGTCTGATGGAGATGAGAAGAAGTATACCTTTGAAGGTATGCTCAAAGGAGTTGCTAGAGCAACTTTGGACAACTTGTACCCCAACCTTGCTGAATTCCCAAGATTGCAGAGAAATTTCCAAGATTTGAGAGCCCTTGTTGAAGTTAAAGACAAAACCATCATGGAAATTGCCCAAATTATTTAAGACAAAGGTGCAAGTTAGTGGAAGATTGAGGAGAGTAGACTTCTACATTTTGCTAATGTCTAGAAGACTAGATTTTTGACAGATGAAGCTGTCTTTGCAAAGTTGGTGGAGGACAAGTTTGCTGAAGAGAAAGAAAGGATTGCTAAAGGGATCAAACACCCTGATAGAAGTTCCAATGATGATAGTGATGATCCCACAAATCCCAACCCTCCTGGTCCTCAGAGAAGTCAGGTACATTACTTGACTTATGGTAATGCAAAGGACTCTGAAACTTCAGAGGTGTTGACCCAGAGTGGTAACACAGTCAAAGATGCATCAGCCCATGATGGTTCAATTGAGCCTGAGGCACAGCTGAATGATGTTGAGACTTCCATAGGAGAAGCTAGTTTGGTTAAACCTCATTAGTGTCAGCAGAGTTGGACACTGACCAGCTTTTAACCATTCAGGATGACTCAGTGACCCTGGTATTCCCAAGCACTGTGATCTCCCAACAACTGCCCTCTATGAATCCTATTGAGGATGTAGAGGATGCAGGTTTAGGTGAAGGAGTTGAAAAGGAGATTAGTCTTGAAAAACAAGAGGGAGTAGAGGATGATTGTGAGGTAGTAATCACTAAGATAGTGAGTGTACCAATCATAGAAGGAGAGGATAGAGTTAGTGAGGAAGGACAGATTATTCTTGAAGTCAATTCTGAACTTCAAGAATCCCTTGATGAGAGGAGGTATGTTCTTCATGGTTGTGAGATTATCTATGAGAAAGGAGAAAAAGAAATAGTTGAAAATGAGAAGAAGGCTGCTGATGAGTCAGGGCCTTATGAAAAAGAAATTGAGGGTGCTGAGGGTGTTTTCTCTGAAATTTTTTTCTTAGTAGACACTGTAGGAATAACACTTGATCAAATATTTGCTGATGATTTGTTTACAGATGCACCTGTTCAAGTTGATGCAGGTTTATCCAAAATTGCTCTTGAGGAGCATTCAGCAAAATTGGACACCTTGGCCCAACAAGTGGGAATTGCTCATGCACACACCTCAGAAGCCTTAGATGAACAAGGCAGAACACTTTCCTCAGTGGAGATGAGGCTCACTGGCTCAGAGGATGTAGTGTTTCCCACTATAGAAGCAAGGATTAGTGGAGTTGAGTCTGGGCTGCAGACCATCTCTACTAAAGTTCAAAAGGCCAAGGACAACATGGATAACTTTACTAAATCTGTGAAGAAGGATCAGAAGCTGCTTCTTGACAACCATAACAAGAATGTCAAGGCTCTAAAATTGGTTGTGCAGCAGGCCATTGGAAAGAAAGGTGATCTTCAGAAGAAATTGGATGAGACTGGCTATGGTGAAGGAAGCATCAACCAAGTTCTCTAAAGAAGTTCTTGCTAAGATCTCTGAATCTGCAGTGGCCAACCTCACTGAACTTCTCAAGGCCAACCTTGATTCATCACTTAAAGCCACAATGGAGGAGGTTTTTGAGTAGAAAATGAAGCCCGTTCTTGCCTTCCTTAGCATGAGCAGTTATAGGATGCCAAACATTCATGATGAGAATGTTTATCTTCTTGAGGAGATAAAGTCCCTAAACCAGGCCCAATCCTTAATGGCTACCACAATGAGTGGTCTTAAGCCCCAATGCTTTGATGTTTCCAAAAAGGGGGAAAGGGAAAGAGCAAGAGCCAAAGGTGCCTTGAAGATTGGAGAAGGCAGCAAAGGGAAGGAGCAAGTGCCTGAAGTTGAAGGGAAGGGAAAGAAGGTGCTGGACATAGAGGATCTTGATGAAGAAGAGCAATTAGCCATTGCCTTGAAAAACTCTATGGCTTTAGTACAAGAAGAAAGTGCTAGATGGCAGCAAAGGCCAGGTGGAGAATCAACAGGCTTGGACAAAGTTGCTGAAGATGTTCAAGTCAGGGGGAAGGTGAAGAAAACAAAGAAGAACAAGAGACAAGAAGAGACCTTCACTGATTTTCCAAATAGCCTGGAACTGCCTGCTAAGTTCTCAGTTGATGTAGAGCCCACTCCAAAGAAGAGCAAGACTGCTGAAGAAGAAGAAGTGGCCAAAAGCCCTGAAAAGAAGAAGAAGGTTCCAGTCCTTGCTGATGATCCCTCTAAGTTGTTTGAGGAAGGTTTTGGAAAGGATGCAGAGACTCAGCAGAAACTGTCCATGATGAGAGCACAAGAAAAGATGGAAGAATTGATGGAAGCAAACAGAGCCAGAGATAAAAGAAGAGAAAACTTTGAAGGAAGAGGGCATCTTACACAAAGCTCAAGCCACAACTGCTGATCAAGATGGACACCAAGTATCCACACCTTGATAAATGGGTCCCAATCCAGCTGAATGATGAATGGGAGGAAGCTAAAAGAGAATTTGTTTATGACTTCTATGTCATAGGCAGATGGATGGATGAAGATATTGAATGCATCTTCACTCAGTTCATGTATGATAATCATAGAGAGCTTTACCAGAAACTCTTTGCTGCTGCAGATATAGCAAGAGTGGAATTTAAAGCTCCTGGTCCCATCATCTATATGCCTCCAAAGCTACAAGGCTACATTGATCAACAAAGGATTCTTCAAGAGTTCATTGAAATTCTCAAGATGGAGAAACTAAAAGTTAGACCCAAGGGCTTTTGTGACGTATATTCGATTTCCTTTTATCTGAAATAAATGGTTTTTCACATTATTGCATTCTTTGTGATTACTTGTATGTCTGCTTATCTTGCATTGTAGACGATGTGGTGGGTTTGTAGTTACACAAAAGATCACATTGTCAGTTCCTTGTAAGATATAAACAGTATTCACAACTAAGATAGTTATGGACAAAACTATTGGTTTAAGTTGTAGTGTAAACTTGTTAGTGGTTTGTCTTGGCCATTAGTTTATACTAGTGCGTTGTGGCGTATTGAATGGATCACAGATAAGACATGTTCTTCTGTTCTGACTGTTATGAAGAACTAGAGGTCTTGGTGACTTTTATGATTCTTAACCCTAAGTGTGATATTTAGATGTGTGGGGTGCTTGTTCACTACTTTGATGTACCATAGGTGAGAATCTTGGTAGATTCTTCACGCTCCGTATTTTGGGTAGTGGCATCGCTCGCATGATGTCTACTTATTGGCATTAGGGCACCGTGTCCTGTACATCCAGGCTGATGATGTCCCCTTGAGGAAACTCATAAAGGATTGTCGTATTAAACCCTGAAGGTGGATTTAATCCGTACAACAACAAGGTTGAGTGGTACTACTCAAGGAATTATAGAAATTAATTATTTAAAGAAGTCAGAAGCTTTAATAATTAATGGACGTGCGATATCTTAAACACGAGGAATTATAAAGTCTAATAGAAGCCCTGATTCAGTTCGGGATAGGACGGGAGTGCAACATTAATTCTCTAGTGGAATGAATTAATGTTCTCGGGCCAAAATATATGTTCTGGGCTGAACATAAGAGTATTTGGGCCTGTAAGAAGCCCAAACCCTATACCTTCTAATGGATCCCTAGTCTGGCCCATGAACTTATGGAGATTATAAATAGGAGCCTCAAAATAGTTTTGAAAACCTAGCACACACGAAATTGAGAAAAATGGATAGGGTTTCAAGGAGACGAAACTGAGGCACCTTCTCCACGTTTGATAGCGCGCCGTCCACCCGGTGTTCGAGTGAGGTTGGGAGACAGGCTAGAAGATCCGTAGATTGGAATCAACGTCTCGATCTTCAAGGGTAACGAATCTAAATTATGCTTTAGACGCATGTTTAGGTTTTAATTCGTTATTTATACGTTTGGCATCCGACAATGATCCCGGTGATGGACCGCCTTCGCCGGCGTGTTCCAGCAATTGGTATCAGAGCCTGGATTCGTGGATTGTTGGCTCTGCTTGAAATGTATGATTGTATGATTCAATTTATTTTGTTTCATGTATGTATGCATTTCTGTTGGTTATGTTTTTTTTTTCTTCTCTCGCAACCCTAGACCCTAGTGTTATGTAATCGTTTTTCCCACGAGATAATAAGTGTGGGTAGTATAGGACTATTTCGTAGATCACTGTAGTAGGGTTTTGCTCGTTTATATTGTATTTTTTGATCGTGAGAACGGGCGGTGTCGATGGAAGATCTGAGAACAGTAATCTGAGTTTTTCGGGTTATGGCCTTGGACGGTGAAAACTGTTTTGGCCATAACTTTTAACTCGGGTGTCTGTTTTCAGCCTACAAGACCTTTTCGGAAATGTCTCGACGAGATCTAAAGGACCTGTTTTCAGCTGGGGCGTTGAGTGGCGAGGCCTAATTCAAAATCCTTGATGAAGTTTTCTGCCAGTTTTTGTCGGCGGATGAGAATTCGAGGTTTTTGCATTGCGTGAGAGGCCGATGCGAGGCATCCGTCTGCGCCACTGTTTTTATCATGGTAATAGCTTATAATAGGCTGTTTTTGATAGGTTTTCAAGGGGTTGCGATAGATGTGCATTTATTTATTTTTGTCTATGTTTATTGCATCTTGTATTGTTATGGCATGCATGTGTTGATTTTTGTTAATTTGCTATGCCAATGAATAATCTTCATGTTAAAATGACTAAGTGAGATAATTGAATTTTAATTAATTTATAGGCCTCCACAATTGGTCTTTAAGTAAGGTGTATGTTGCTCGTGGGACCTTGGGAGTCTCCCCCTAACGGGTGCAACATTCACGAGCTTACTAGTTAAGACTTCTAATAAAACTGTTTTAATCTTTAGATGAAGTGTGTGATCTTCCCTAACGGATGTTTCATCCATGAGTTCATCAGTAAAGAATAATTCAAGATAACTGTTGTTAAATTGTGGTCATCACTTAGATGTGAATTTTAATATAACCCCCCAACGGGGTCACTGTTCTTGTTTACATGGCCAGTTAAAGTTCGATTGTTTATTTCATTCGTCATAAGGATAAGTTGACGTGATATTGAAATTAAAGACTGAATGTATGGTCGATGAATACATGTGTAAACGACCACCCTAACATGGCTTGCATATGTGTTTGTTGGGCTGTTGGAGGTTGTGTTGAATATTGGTTTTGAAGGTTTCCAATGTTTTATGCTTCAAACTTATGTGATTTATTGCTTGCATTTTATTTATTTCAGATACATTATGGTGACATTCAACCCACTTATGGTTATCTTAAATTAAAATAAGCTTATTGGTCAAAATTACTTGGGTTGGAAAAGAAATTTGGACATTGTCCTAGTTGCTGATGAGTACAAGTTTGTGCTCGATACACCTGCTCCTGCCCCTTTGGGAGCCGAATCTACTGAAGAGCAAAGGGAGGCTCATAAGAAGTGGTACAAGGCTGATGAGATGGCTCGTTGTTACATTTTAGCCTCGATGTTAAATGTTTTACAACAGCAGCATCAAACTATTCCTAGTGCCGCAGTTATGATGTTGAGCCTCAAAGAGCTTTTTGGTGAGAAAGATAGGGCTGCCCGCTTTGAGGCTATGAGGAAGATCATGTCAACCTCTATGCTAGAGGGAGCGTCCGTGAGGGACCACAGTCTCAAGATGATGGAATATCTGAATGAGATTGAGGTCCTCAGAGGGTTAACCGATAATGACACCAAGATCGATATGATCCTACACTCGCTCCCAAAGTCTTTTGAGAACTTCCGTGTAAACGCGATCATAAGTAAGAAGGATTATACTTTAACCGAGCTTCTTACGGAATTGGTCGCGGTGGAGGGTCTCATGGGTAAACGACCACAGGCCAATGTTACTGTTCAGGCTGGACCTTCTTTGTCTAATGGCAAGAAGAAGAAAAAGCCTTTACAGAAAAAGGGTGGTGGTGAAAGCAGTGGGAGCAAGAAACTAGCGCCTTCTGGTGGCGTGAAAAAGCTGAAGGGAAAATGTTTCAAGTGCAACAAGACAGGACATTGGAAGTCTTATTGTCCTCTCCTGAAAAAGGACAACTCTGGTACGTCTCTCGCTTTAGTTGTTGAAACATGTTTTGCGGCTTGTTCTGCCTTTTCTTGTGTAGTAGATACATGATCCACTGACCATGTTTGTTACACCTTGTAGGGGTTTCTGTAGACAAGGGAACTGAGTGAGGGCGTGATTACTATTAGTTTGGGCAATGCTGCGATAGTATCAGTGGTTGCAGTGGGAGACGTGCACTTATGTTTTTCTAATTCTGTTTTAGTATTAAAGAACGTTTTATACTTGCCGAATTTTCGGAGAAATTTAATTTCTGTTTCGAAGTTGTTTATGGATGGATGCTCAGTTGTTTTTAATGACAATGTTGTTATTATGAGAAATGACTCTTTAATCTGTTCTGGCATGTTAGAAAACAATCTTTATACTATTACGTGTGCATATCATACTGTGACTGAAGCTCATTCATCATCATCATTAAATAAGAGAAAGGAACCTTCTAAGTTGAATCAAACATACCTTTGGCATCTAAGATTGGGTCATGTCAACCTAAGAAGGATTCAAAGACTAGTAAGTAGTGGGTTTTTGGAGTCTCTCCAAGTGGAACCATTCTCAGTCTGCGAATCCTGTTTGGAAGGCAAGATGACCTCGAGGCCTTTTAAGGCCAAGGGTAATAGGGCTAATGATGTGTTGGAATTGATTCACTTTGATTTGTGTGGGCCTATGACTGTTCAAGCTAGAGGAGGCTTTGAGTACTTCCTCACTTTCATTGACGATTACTCAAGATATCGATACATCTACCTGATGCGCCATAAGTCTAAATGCTTTGGCAAGTTCAAAGAATTTAAGGCAGAAGTGGAGAACCGTCATGGTAAGAGTATCAAGTCACTGCATTCTGATCGTGGTGGCGAGTACCTTAGCAATGAATTTAGGCAATACTTATTAGATAACGGGATTAGATCCCAGCTCTCCGCGCCTGGTACTCCGCAACAGAATGGCGTGACTGAGAGAAGGAATAGGACTCTATGAGATATAGTGAGATCGATGATGAGTTATGCTTCATTACCTACCTCTTTTTCGGGTTATGCCTTGGAAACAGCAGCGTACCTTCTAAAGTGGTTCTAAAAACCCCGATTGAATTGTGGTCTGGGCGAAAGCCTAGTCTAAACCACATTCGGATTTGGGGTTGTCCAGCACATGTGCTGAACAAGGAAGCTGATAAGTTAGCACCTAGAACTGAAGTACGGTTGTTTGTAGGATACCCTAAGGGAACGAGAGGTGGTTATTTTTATAGTCCTAATGATCCGAGGGTGGTGGTGAGTACCAATGCCCGATTTTTAGAAGAAAACTATATGAAAGAGCATAAGTCCAATACTGAGATCATTCTAAATGAGTTGAGAGGAGACAATGGCACACCGAGTGTGCGAGAGGAAATACCACAAGAGACTACACAACATGGCGACTCTGATGAACCTTTGTATACATTGCCTCGTCGTAGTGGGAGGGTTGTTCGCCAACCTGATCGTTTCATGTTTGTGGGAGAGTCTATGGACTTGATTCCAAGCGATGAACATGATGATAACGACCCCTGGACATACAAAGAGGCAATCAAAGACAAAGATGCAGAGTCTTGGCATAAGTCCATGGATTCAGAAATTGAATCTATGGATGCTATGGAAGTGTATGACCTAAGTGAACTTCCCCACGACAAGAAAGCCGTTGGGTGTAAGTGGGTCTATAGACGTAAGAGAGGGTCTGATGGGCAGATTACTGATTTTAAGGCACGGTTGGTGGCAAAGGGTTTTATCTAGAAAGAATGAATCGACTATGACGAGACCTTCTCACCAGTAGCCATGCTAAAATCGATCCGGATTCTCTTATCCATAGCTAATCACATGAACTATGAGATTTGGCTAATGGATGTCAAGACAGCTTTCCTTAATGGAAATTTGGATAAGGACATCTATATGCAGCAACCCGAGGGTTATGTGAAGAAAGGCCAAGAGCATCTAGTCTGGAAGCTGAAAAAGTCTCTTTATGGGCTAAAACAAGCTTCCAGGTCTTGGAACATTCATTTTGACGAGGTGATCAAATCTTTTGGATTTGAATAATGTCAAAATGAAAGTTGTGTGTACAAGAAGAGTGACGGAGACGTAGTAGTATTCTTAGTACTATACGTAGATGATATTCTTCTTATTGGCAACAATGTGAAAGTATTATCAGACGTAAAGGTGTGGCTTTCAGAACAGTTTCAAATGAAGGATAGGGGAGAAGCATCGTACATTCTTGGTATTAAGGTCACTCGTGATCGAAAAAAGAGAATGTTGTATTTATCTCAAGCGTCTTACATTGATACTGTGATTGCTCGTTTTGGCATGCAGAATTCCAAGAAGGGTGTACTACCTTTCAGACAAGGAGTCCCTCTATCTAAAGATATGTGTCCTAAGACACAGAAGGAGATAGAGGAGATGGCTAAGGTTCCTTATGCTTCGGTTGTAGGAAGCATTATGTATGCGATGTTGTGTACGAGGCCTGCTATTTGCTATGAAGTCGGCATGGTAGCATGATATCAGTCTAACTCTGGTCAAGGACACTAGACTGCTGTTAAGCATATTCTCAAGTACTTGAAAAAGACTCGAGATTATATGCTAGTATACCAGTCAAATAGTTTGATTCCTTTGGGTTATACCGATTCAGATTTCCAAGCTGATCGAGATGAACGGAAGTCAACCTTGGGTTATGTGTTTATGCTGGGAGGCGCAGCCATATCTTGGAGAAGTGTGAAGCAGAAATGCATCGCGGTCTCCACTATGGAAGCCGAGTACGTAGCTGCCTCAGAGGCCGCAAAGGAGGCTGGCTGGCTGCGTAATTTCTTTCTGGAATTAGGGGTATCTCAAAGTATGCCGATGTGTATCACTGTTTATTGTGATAACACGGGTGCAGTGGCAAACTCGAAAGAACCTAGAGCCCATAGAGCAAGTAAACACATAGAGCGAAAGTACCACATTATACGAGATATCGTAAATCGAGGAGACGTGGCTGTAGCTAAGATTACGTCGTTGGATAACTTGGATGATCCTTTCACAAAGACGCTAGCAATAAAAGTCTTTGAGAAACATGTAGAGGGTCTTGGTTTACGATGTATTACAAGCTAGACTTTGAGTATAAGTGGGAGAAATGTTGATGTCTTTATGTGTATACTAAAAGTTAAGCTTTAGTATAAGTGGGAGATTGTTGGTGTATACTGTAAAGCAAACTTTTAGTGGGCTTTTGTGACGTATATTCGATTTCCTTTTATCTGAAATAAATAGTTTTTCACATTATTACATTCTTTGTGATTACTTGTATGTCTACTTATCTTGCATTGTAGACGATGTGGTGGGTTTGTAGTCACACAGAAGATCACATTGTCAGTTCCTTGTAAGATATAAACAGTATTCACAACTAAGATAGTTATGGACAAAACTATTGGTTTAAGTTGTAGTGTAAACTTGTTAGTGGTTTGTCTTGGCCATTAGTTTATACTAGTGCGCTGTGGCGTATTGAATGGATCACAGATAAGACATGTTCTTCTGTTCTGACTGTTATGAAGAACTAGAGGTCTTGGTGACTTTTATGATTCTTAACCCTAAGTGTGATATTTAGATGCGTGGGGTGCTTGTTCACTACTTTGATGTACCACAGGTGAGAATCTTGGTAGATTCTTCATGCTCCGTATTTTGGGTAGTGGCATCGCTCGCATGATGTCTACTTATTGGCATTAGGGCACCGTGTCTTGTACATCCAGGTTGATGATGTCCCCTTGAGGAAACTCATAAAGGATTGTCGTATTAAACCCTGCAGGTGGATTTAATCCGTACGACAAAAAGGTTGAGTGGTACTACTCAAGGAATTATAGAAATTAATTATTTAAAGAAGTCAGAAGCTTTAATAATTAATGGACGTGCGATATCTTAAACACGGGGAATTATAAAGTCTAATAGAAGCCCTGATTCGGTTCGGGATAGGACAGGAGTGCAACATTAATTCTCTAGTGGAATGAATTAATGTTCTCGGGCTAAAATATATGTTCTAGGCTGAACATAAGAGTATTTGGGCCTGTAACAAGCCCAAACTCTATACCTTCTAATGGATCCCTAGTCTGGCCCATGAACTTATGGAGATTATAAATAGGAGCCTCAAAATAGTTTTGAAACCCTAGCATACACGAAATTGAGAAAAACGTCTAGGGTTTCAAGGAGACGAAACTGAGGCACCTTCTCCACGTTTGATAGCGCGCCGTCCACCCGGTGTTCGAGCGAGGTTGGGAGACAGGCTAGAAGATCCGTAGATTGGAATCAACGTCTCGATCTTAAAGGGTAACGAATCTAAATTTTGCTTTAGACGCATGTTTAGGTTTTAATTCGTTATTTATACGTTTGGCATCCGACAACGATCCCGGTGATGGACCGCCTTCACCGGTGTGTTCCAGCAGAGGGCATCTTACACAAAGCTCAAGCCACAGCTGCTGATCAAGATGGACACCAAGTATCCCCATCTTATTAAATGGGTCCCAATCCAGCTGAATGATGAATGAGAGGAAGCTAAAAGAGAATTTGTTTATGACTTCTATGTCATAGGCAGATGGATGGATGAAGATATTGAATGCATCTTCACTCTGTTCATGTATGATAATCATAGAGAGCTTTACCGGAAACTCTTTGCTACTACAGATATAGCAAGAGTGGAATTTAAAGCTCCTGGTCCCATCATCTATATGCCTCCAAAGCTACAAGGCTACATTGATCAGCAAATGATTCTTGAAGAGTTCATTGAAATTCTCAAGATGGAGAAACTAAAAGTTGGACCCAAGGGAACAAACAAGGAGGTCATGGATCTGAATAAGAGAGTTTGGGCACAGTATGGGATGGTGCCACCTCCTGAAGAAGACCTCTGAAACTGCTAAGTTTCCTTATCCCCTTTGCTCATGGTTGCTGATATTTATGTGTATTTATGCTTTATGTTGTGATTACATGCTCTAATTGGCTAATTTGACTATCAACATGCTTTGTAATGCTCAAATGATACATGAATGATAGTTAAACAATTTTAAATCAAGAGATAATTTTTCATTGTCTCAACTTGCCTGACTTAACATATATACACTTAAACTGTGATTATACTAACATTTTCTTTCAGGAAAATTTGACCTTAGTCATCTCTACTGAAGATAAGTGTAATAGTATATGTTGGTCCTAAAAGGAGTATATAACAAGTGTATGGGGGGGGGGGGGGAATACACTTGTATGCAAATCTTTTTCAGACTTTAACCAAACTAGTTTCAGCAAGGTTGTCCTGGACAACTCTACTGAGATGAATAACTCTTTAAAGATAATCAAACTACTAAGTACTATTGAGTACTTAGTTGAATAACTATCTAAGGGAGTTATATGTGCGGAATTAGTGGTTGACCCTTTAGTTTAAACTCCTTTTAAGTTCTGAAATCTTCTTAACACTTAACCTGATTTTCAGGGAACCTGTCCAAGACAGTTTTGCACAATCTTAAGTATATGTCTTTGAAAGGTTACTTTGTGTGCTGTGTATGTATGTGTTGTTTGTATGAAAGTACTTGAATGCAGATCAACACAAGAGTTATAGTGGTTCAGAGACACAAGCTCCTACATCCACTTTCCCTAATTTAACAGGATAATTCCTTCACTCTTGGAATTACTTGTTTTATAGTGCCAAGGTGCACTTGATCAACCACACCACTCCTTGGTGCCTTGATCCCTAGGATATCAGAGACCTAGTACCCTCTTCTCAACTCATAATTGAATTGTTCTTCTCTCAACAGTCAATTCCTACCACTTCTACTACAACAACCTTCTATCTCTCTTTTGGAAAGGTATAAGGGTTGATGTTGGTTCCAACTAGGTTGAGATATCCTTTACAATGAGCTCAGTGTAAAAGGATAGGATATCTCTCTAAGCTTGTATGGATATACAATGAGGTTCAACTTAGATGAAGTGTATAAAAGACTAAGAATGTCTTTTGAGAACTATGAAAGGCTTGTGAGCTTGTAGCTTCAGAATTGTTGATCACTAGTTGGTTCTCTTAGTTGGATTGTAGTTGGATACCTTCAATAGTCTCCACACTTCTGTATTTATAGAACAATTTGAGGATTTTCCCATTGGAAAGACAGCCTCAAATTGTCTATATTTGTCTTCCTTGAACTCTGCAACTGGAAGACAGATTCTTGATAGTGACATGTCCTTAATTTGGGAAGTAAACGACTATGAGCATTTTGTCTTAACTTTGAAGCACTCTTCCCAATGTCTGACTTCAAGATTCACTTGATCAAACATGGACATCCCTTCTGATGATTGATCCTATGATAAGGACAACATTCCTTATCACTTGGACAATTCTGCTTATCAGGATCAACAGAGTTTGCCTATCAGCAATGTTGGCTTTAGCTCTTCAGATGACTTGGCTCTTCATCTTTCCATGCATATCACTTGATGGTCTTTGAGCATTCATGGCTTTGGATCAGTAGCCTTGACCTTATCAGCAGAGTTGGGCTAATTCTTGAAACTGTTCTGGTTCAATTGTGCTGAGACATTCTTGCTGAACAAAACCTTCTGAACGTGGGTATATGCTTCAGTAGACTTGGTCTTGATGATGCATTTAATTCAGTTGATCTTTAGATATGTTGTATCACAGCTAAGCTGACTTGATCAGCACAGTTGTCCATCAGCAGACTTAAGGTCAATTTGATTCTGAGCTTTGAGGGGACTTGACTCTTGTAGACTTCTAAGCATGTGTTCCCCCTCAACTTGTGCATCTATTATTCTAAGAGCTGCCTAACATACCAACTTCTGAATTAGCCTTAATCTACATGTTTCAAAATTCCTGAAACATGTTCATTCAAATCTGACTTATCTATTTGGCATATTGTTCGGAATAAAATGATTTTGATTCAGATACCAAAACCCCTAATTGATGATGTTCAGATTAGTTGAGATATGCTCAACTCCAGTTCAGACAAGTTGTCTCAGAACACTTGAGTCAGTAGAATGCTTAAGTCAAAAATCTCAGAAATGTTGTGAGATTTTAGAGTTCAGGATAGTTGTCCAAAGCTGAATGTTAGGCAGCTTGATATGTATTAAGTTTCTAGGCCAAAGTTGCTGAACTTACAAGACAAGCTAACAAAGTGGACAACTAAGCTGAAGAGATCAAGAATGTGAAGGCAATGCTCATAAATGCAAATGATCAGAACAATTAAAGTGAAAATGATCAAGAGCAGTGAATGCCAAAGCTCAGCAGGCACATTCAATGAAACATTTATTTCCAATCATGCCTGAACCAATCATTGAAGACTTGAAGCATTAAAGTATGAAGCATTGAATGAATGTTGGAACATTCTGAATTGCAGTAGGAATGTTCAGGGAGCTTGTCCCATCTGACCGTTGGTTGAGTATAGCTTCTGCCACAAATCAACCTTGGGAAATGTGCATATTTGGAATCTGACACAAGTCTTCTCAGCCGCATTTTTCAGAAGTCAACACATTCATTCAAGCAACCATTGAAGAGGCCTTTTACACAGTGGATAAAAGGATGCCAAGCTTCATAGCCGTTTCAATGGTGCTGCAAATAGACAAGTTTGAATTGCTATCCCTCCAACGGTTAGCTGCTCAAATTTGCCTATAAATACAGAAGTGATCAAGGGATTCAATCATCCAACTACAAGCTATCAAACTATCATCAAGCTTTCAAAGGAAACCAATCTGTTTTTTAGAATCCCAAGTTTCCTGAATCACTTCATCTAGCTAAACCAATCTTTGTAAACATCCAAAGCTTAGCATTGAGATATCCTAAGCCTTTACACTATTCTTATTGTAAAGGATATCTCTATTAGTTGGAACCAAACCTCAAACCCTATCTCATTAAGTGAGTTTGTTTTAGAAGTGAGGAGTTAAGGACTGTCATTGTGAAAAGCAGCCTTAACTCAGAGAGATTGAGCACTAGGACTCAGATTATCCTAGGGATCAAAACACTAAGAGAGTGTTGTTGATCAGTGCACCTTGGCACTATAAAACAAGCTAATTCCATTGTGAAGGAATTATCCTGTTCAATCAGGGAAAGTGGATGTAGGAGCTTGAGTCTCTGAACCACTATAAACTTGTGTGCCATTTACTTACTGCACTCTTTATTGCACTTATATTCAATCATTTTTCCAAGAGCAAAACTCAGTAAATTAAGAAAAACAGTTTTGGACAAAGTCCCTGAAAGCTGTGTTTTTCAGAAATCAACTTGGAGTATTTCATTGAGTAAATAAGGCCAACCACATTCCGCATTAAGAAAATCTCTTAGATATTTAGCCAACTGATCACTTAATAGTAATCAGTAGGACAAGTATCTATCAAAGTTCACACTCAGGCCTGTTGTGAGACAACCTGCCTGATAAGACCAGTTTGTTAAAAAGAAAATAATTTGCATACACAAGTGCATTCCCCCCCATACATTTGTGTTATACTCCACCAAGGACCAACAAGTGGTATCAGAGCAGGGGTTCAAAGACCACTGCCTCTGAAAAGAACTGATTTTCAAAAAAAAAACATATCATTCCTGTGGTCACTGAACTGATCCAAATTTCTGAAAAATTTATTTGTGATATTCTGATTCTATTATTATAGAAATGGCTAACAATGCAGTTCCAGGAGATGCTGTCAACACCATCAACAACATGGGTCCAAACCAAGTCAATCATATTTCTCATCACAAACTGCCTATGTTCTCAATTGAGAACTATGATTTCTGGAAAATCAGGATGAGAGCACATCTTGCCTGCCAGCATGATGAAATGCTTAAAGTCATCACCAGAGGGCCCTTCACCTTCACCAAGCTTAATCCCAAAGTCACTGATGCTCAGAAAGCAGACCCTAGGGAGCTATTGCCAAAAGATGAAGATGAGCTGACAGCAGAAGAAAGAAAAAGGCACAATCTGAACTACATTGCCATGAACACTTTGTACCAGACTATTCCAGATGCAGTGATGGGAAGAGTGTATCACTGCACCACAACAAAAGAGATCTGGGATACCCTAGCACTTATGTGTGAAGGTACCCAAAAGATCAAAGAAAATAAACTTCAAGTGGCCATCCAAAAGTATGAGCAATTCACTATGGAGCCCAATGAAACTATTGATCATCTTGATGGCAGATTCACTGACATCATGAATGAAATGAACTCTCTGGGCAAGTTCTATGCCAAAAGAGAAGTTGCTTTGAAGATTCTGAGAAGTCTCACATCAAAGTGGGACATATATTCTGTCATGATGCAAAATACCAGCAATCTTGACAACATGCCAATGCAGCAAGTATTCTCTGAACTCAAAGCATATGAGTTTGATCTCAACAGAAAGAAGGTGCATGATGAGCCATCCTCCTCAGGCAAAGGTGTTGCCTTCAAAGCTGCTGAAACAGAAAAGAAGAACTCTCAAAAGTCTTCTCAAAATGTATCAAAATCTGAAATGAAGGAGGAAATGGCACTCATGGCTAGGAGATTTGAGAAGCTCAACTCCAGATTTGGTAGGACAAGAAGTTCTACCAAGACAACAGAACAAGAAGGAGATTCAGCTCTCGTGACAGCAAATCAGAGGACAAAGTCTCTGATGAGAAGAAAGAAGACAGATATGTTGACAGAAAGAAGTACAACAAAACTGAACCATCATCATCAAGGAGGAAGGAGTCCTCAAGCAAGAAAAATGATGATGAAGATGTGTGTTACAACTGCCAGAAAAAGGGTCACTTTCAGTATGACTGTCCTGACCTAACTGCCAAAGAAAGAAAAGAAAGGCAGAACAAGAGAGACA
This sequence comes from Galeopsis tetrahit, assembly GCA_963675135.1. Lineage (NCBI taxonomy): Eukaryota > Viridiplantae > Streptophyta > Magnoliopsida > Lamiales > Lamiaceae > Galeopsis > Galeopsis tetrahit. The sequence goes on from OY776127.1 coordinate 37,289,189, forward strand.
AGAGGCTAAGCAACAGGAAGGCCATGGTAGCTGAGGAATCAGCAAGTGAAGAGAGTGTCTACTCTTCTGATGATGGATTGTTCTCCAACAGTGACAGTGATGATGACTGTCAAATGGCATTTGAAAACGAAGAGGTATGTTCATCTTCCAACCTTTCCATTAACACACATGAATCTAGTGAAATCCACCTTGACTTTGAAAAATTATTGGAAGATTTCACCAGAATGCAAGAAGTATGCAATATGGCATTAAGAGAAAATGAACAGTTGAGGTCTAAAATTAAAATCTCCAATCTTTCTGAATCCGAGGTTGACATTAAATCAACTGAGTTGTATCAGCAGATTGTGAGAGAACATGGAGAAATGTCTCTCAAAGTCTCTGAACAACAAAAGCTGATTGATGAACAAAGTCTGATTCTAAAGAAAAAGGATTTTGAATTTAGAACTCTTCAAGCTAAATTTGACAATCTCTCAAGTGAATTTGATACTCTAAAATTAAGTGAGGGGAGCTTAAAAATGAAAATGTCTGCCTTGAACAAATCTGCTAAGGCAATAGAAGAAATTCAAGGGTTTCAAAGACCATTTGCTCAAAAGGGTGGATTAGGCTATAATCCATTTGAACCCTCACCTGGTCTTAGTATTGCTTCATCAAGCAACTCTAAGATGACTTTTGTAAGATCAGTGGCACAACAAAATGAAATGGAAGTAAATCAACCACTGATCAAGGATAAGGGTAAAGGAATTTCTATACCAACTCAAGTAAACAATGTCCCTAAACCCATACCTAAGGAAAAGGTTAAAGACATTGCTTACAGGAGAAATGAGGGTAAGAAAGGTAGAACCAATGGAAGGCCAACCTATCTGAATCCTCATCAGAGGAGTTGTCGAAAATCTGTTCAGAAAAGGCCAACTCAAATGAGGCAACCTCAACTGAATGGATTAAGGCCAATCCCCTCTGACAGGTATAAAACCTTCAGGAAGCCTGGACCTTACATGCCAAAAGGAAAAGGCCATCCAAAACCCTATCCTCAAAGGTCTTACCAAGATGCACCTTGGTCTAGTAACTTCAGGAGGAATCCCAAAGAAATTCATCAACTCTCCTGAACCTTACAAGGCTAACACTTATGCACAGAAGCCACCCAAGGCATTTAAGGGTCAAACTGTGTATGTAGATGTAAATGGAAACCAAGTCAGTCACTTTGAGTCAATCAGAGTAATCAGGCAGATTTGGGTTCCAAAAGGTACAGCTAACCCTCTAGGACCCAACACTCAAAGGGTACCTAAATTTTGACTTTGCAGGACTGCAAGGACCACAATAACAAGAGAAGCATCAACAAGAAAATAGCATGGTACTTGGACAGTGGATGCTCAAGACACATGACTGGGAATAAAAAGCTTCTCTCAGACTTCATTGAAAAAGATGGTCCCTCAGTAACCTTTGGAAACAGCTCTCAAGGAATCACAAGAGGTTATGGTACATTAAACATTGGTAGTGTCAAAATTACTGATGTCTCATATGTCCTAGGCCTAAAATACAACTTGCTGTCCATAAGTCAAATCTGTGATAAAGGATATAGTGTTGAATTTGCACCAAATGAATGTATTATCAAAAATAATTCAACACAACAGGTGCTACTAACAGGGGTGAGAAAGGGAAATGTTTATTTTGCAGATTGGAGCAAAACCCCTGAAGCAGTTTGTCTTGTTGCCAAAGGCACAAGTGAGCAAAGCTGGTTGTGGCACAAAAGACTAAACCATCTGAACTTCAAAACCATCAACAAGATTGCAAGAAACTCTCTAGTTAAAGGGCTGCCAAATCAAGTGTTCACCAAAGAACATATATGCCAGCCATGTCAGGAAGGAAAGCAGATCAAAACTTCATTCAAAGGAAAACCTATCATCTCAACTGAGAGAGTTCTTCAACTAATGCATATGGATCTATTTGGTCCAATCATCCCAGTAAGTTTGAATGGTAGAAAATTTGCATTAGTGGTTGTTGATGATTTTTCTAGGTACACTTGGGTAGTATTCTTGCTGAACAAAAAGGAAACCCAAGTCAAGCTACCTGAATTGATGATGAGATTGAGCAATGAAAAGGGCCTAAGTATTGTCAAGATCAGATCTGACAAAGGCACAGAATTCATAAACTCATACATCAATGAGTACTGCAGCAAGAATGGCATCACTCATGAGACTTCAGCAGCAAGAACACCTCAACAAAATGGTGTTGCTGAAAGAAGAAACAGAACCTTGAAAGAAGCAGCAAGAACATTGATTGCTGAATCCAAACTGCCTAAAAGGTTCTGGGCTGAAGCCATTAGCACTGCATGTCACACTCAAAACAGGTCCTTAATCACCAAAGGACTAGGTAAAACCCCATATCAAATATGGAAAGGTAGATTGCCCACTGTTGCTTATTTCCATATATTTGGTTGTAAGTGTTTCATTCATAATAATGGGAAAGAACAATTGAAAGCTTTTGACAGCAAAGCTGATGAAGGAATATTTATTGGATATTCACAAATCAGCAAGGCTTACAGAGTCTACAATTGCAAAACCCTTATTGTGGAAGAAACACCTCATGTTGTGTTTGATGAATCTGTTAATGAGTTCAGGGATAGAAACCTAAATATTGATGAAATAACACAAAGAACAACCAGATTAAGGCTTCAAAGCAAGGAAACAGTGTTTGTAGATGTTGCCCAGCCTGAACTTCATGAAAATAAAAAACTGGACAACCTACCTGATGGCAATCAACCAGAGGTCAACCAACCTGAAGGAGAAATTGAACTGACTGATCCCATCCCAGTTCAAAACCAGGTAACAACTACCAATGAAGAAGCAGTCAATGCTGAGGTAGTTAATGGATCCAATATTCAAGGGGGAACCAATGAAAATGTCAACTTATCTGACAATGAGGACAATACCCCTGAATATGATCCTGAACTTGATCCTTCAATTAACTTTCCTGAATTTAATGAATCTAGCGATCCAACTTCAGATGAGGACAATCCTCCTGAAGGGATCAGGTCTAGAAGGACTTGGTTGCATGACCATCCAACTAGCCTGATACTTGGAAATCCAAGTGAAGGGATCAAAATTAGAAGATTTCATGGAGAAAGTGCTTTGTTTTGTTGTTTCCTTTCAGAACAGGAACCAAAAGATATTGAGGAAGCACTACAGGACACCAACTGGATCATAGCCATGCAAGAAGAGCTAAACCAGTTTACCAGAAATGAAGTATGGGAGCTGGTGGATAGGCCAACTCATCAAGATGTCATTGGAACCAAATGGGTGTTCAAAAATAAGAAAAATGAAAATGACATCATTGTGAGGAACAAAGCAAGACTGGTGGCCAAAGGATATTGTCAATCTGAAGGGATTGATTATGATGAGACCTTTGCTCCAGTGGCCAGACTTGAGGCAATCAGACTCTTCTTAGCTTATGCAACTCACATTAGATTCAAGGTGTATCAAATGGATGTAAAGAGTGCATTTCTCAATGGGGTGCTCAAAGAAGAAGTATATGTTGAACAGCCCCCAGGCTTTGAAGATGGAGACAAGGTGTACAGACTAAAGAAAGCCCTCTATGGCTTAAAGCAAGCTCCAAGAGCTTGGTATGACACCTTATCACAGTTTCTTCTAGATCATGGTTTTGTCAAAGGCACTGTTGACAGAACTTTGTTCAGAATCTGTGAAGGAGATGATATTTTGTTAGTCCAAATCTATGTGGATGACATTATATTTGGATCTCCAAATGAGAAGCTATGTGAGAAGTTCTCCAAACTGATGCAGAGCAAATTTGAGATGTCCATGATGGGATTGATGAACTTCTTCTTAGGACTTCAGGTCACTCAATCTAAGAAAGGAATATTCATCAATCAAGCCAAATATACAAGGGACATGATCAAGAAATTTGGATGTGCTACAAGCAAGCCAGTCAGAATTCCTATGAATACTAACTGGAAAATGGATCCTGATGATAGTGGAGAATCAACAAACTCCACTAACTACAGAGGAATCATAGGATCCTTGCTATATCTCACTGCAAGCAGGCCTGATATTACATTTGCAGTTGGAGTTTGTGCAAGATTTCAAGCTAATCCAAAGAAGAGCCATCTTGATGCTGCCAAGAGAATCCTAAGATATCTCAAAGGCTCTGAGAATCTTGGATTATGTTATCCAGCTGATGACAACATTGAGCTCACTGGATATTCAGATGCAGACTATGGAGGATGTATAATTGACAGAAAATCCACCTCAGGAACATGTCAATTCTTGGGCAGCAAGCTTATCTCATGGTTCTCCAAGAAGCAAAATACAGTTGCAACTTCAACAACTGAAGCAGAATATGTAGCAGCTGGAAGTTGCTGTGCTCAGATACTTTGGCTCAGGCAGCAACTGAGAGATTATAAAGTCATTTCAAATGAAGTGCCAATATTCTGTGACAACAATAGTGCAATTGCCATCTCACAGAATCCAGTGCTCCACACCAGATGCAAGCATGTGGATATCAAGCATCACTTCACAAGGGATCATGTGGAAAAGAAAGATATCAAGCTTGTCAAAATTCACACTGATAAGCAAAAAGCTGATATCTTGACTAAGCCACTAGCTGAAGCAAGGTTCTTGGAACTTTCAGCTGAATTAGAATTACTTGATCCAGGGAAGATGGAGGAATGAAGAAAGGAAACTCATAAGAAGGGGGAAGTTCATTAATTTGAATTTCAGCAAGGTTGACCAACCTCACTGAAGCAGTCTGCCAAACAGGGAAACTCAGCAAAGTTGTCCTTATGGTAGTCAGCAATGTTGGTCAGGACCTTTGTCCTAGTGGGACCCAGTCAGCAACTTTGGGACCTACTCAGGAATGTTGGTCAGACATTTTGACCTCCACAGAAGTCAAAACACATCTCAGGATGTTTGTCTGAACAAATTGGATAATTATTGCTATTTTTAGCATTGATTAGACATTTAAAAGATTTCTTGGTCTAAGAGTAGGCCATTTTAGGATGGCGTGTGCTATTAAGATCTTTGCCCCCAAAATGGCAAATCAGCATTTAATGCAAAATCTCCATTAAGATTTCATGAATTCTTGAGCCATCATCAAGGCCATTGATTTGCATTAAACATTCTTTTAACCGCTTACCCCACTTTATCCAATTGTTTTTTTGAATTTTACCCACCATTATTTACTATTAACCAACGGTTAATAAATTCCTCACATATATAAACTCCTCGATTTTTACCTTCTTCCCTACGCACTCATATTTTCCAAATTCACAATCTTTTGAAAACCTCTCAAAACCTACAACTTTTCTAAAAAATCCTTTCTATCTCTCAAAATTTTTCATGGCTCCCAAAATTAAGAGAGAAGAACTTGTAGATTTCAATGACTCCTCCTTGGACATTGATTTCTCCTATCATAGCAACCCAAATTCACTTTGGTTTGAAAAGTTGGTTGCTTTTGACAGCCCAGACACAGAAGTTCATCAAGTCCTCCAATGGCTAAGGGAGGCAGGGCTTGAAAAATTCCTTGGCACCAAGCCTGATTCCTGCCTGAATCCATTCATGGCAGAATTCTTTGCCTATCTCAGATGGAAGGGTAAAAAGGGTGATGTATGCACCAAATTGACTTATGTTGAGGAAGATGAGGAAGAAGAGAGCCAACACACTATCATCTTCACTGCAGAGGATCTAGATGCCAGTTTTGGGCTACCTTCTGAAGGCCAAAATCCAGAAGTATACAGAGAAGGAGAGGAGCAGGAGTTCTCCAACCCATGGATGCTATTTCCCAAAAAGCTAGTAAGTGCTCAGAACAAGAACACCTTAAAGCCTGTTTATAGGCATTTGTTTGACTGTGTTGTGAAGAGCTTGTTGAGCCATTCTGGTAGTGTTGAACAAATCAGTATGCCAAAATTGAGAGTGATGGCTGCTGTGATTGACTCTACTGAAAAGAGAGTCAAGTTTGATTGGAAAAGTTTCATTCTGGACAAAATGATGAATGAAAAATTCAAGTTTAAGGAGGTGAAGCACCACAAGGTGGTGGTAGAAGGGAGACTCCAGTTTTGCACAAGAGCTAGCTTGCTCTTAGAAACATTTGCACATTATACACACCTCCAAGCCAAACCAAAGCCTTTTCCAGCCCAAAAGGTGATGTTTAGGAAGCTGTCCTCAAAGACTGAAAAGAGGAAGCAAGAGGCAGCCTCCAAGTAAGCAGTAGCTGTTGTACCAACCACCAGATCCTCTCCAAGAAAGAGGAAAGCCCCACCTGTGAAAGCTCAGCCAAAGAAGAAGAGGATGAAGAAGATTATGAGTGAATCTCCCCCAGAAAGCCAGTCAAGAAGTGGAGGAGCCACTTCTGAGGAAATTGAAAAGGTTGCTGATGAAGGAGTCAACCTTCCTGAAGAAGGTGAAGAAGTCAGAGAGGTTGTCCCCCTACAGCCTGAAATTGTAACAGAGTACAGGGACCTTGATAAGCCCACAAGGTCTGAAAGAAGGAAAAGAATTATCAAAACCTCTGAGAAGCAGAAGTTGATGGAAGAGGAGAAGAAGAAGAAAGAGTTCTTCAAGGAGATTAGACAAGCAAGTATGTCTAACTCCAAGTCCAAGTCAAAGCCCAACAGCCCTGAAACCAATTCTCCTGATATTCAATCTGAAAGAATATCACCATCAAGGCAAGAAGAAGAGGAGTGCCCCAATTGTGGCAAAGAAAGTCTACTCCCCTGAAGGTGCCCCTGACAGGTCAGGAATTGATGTGCTGGCTGACTTAGTCAATCTTGAAGATAAGCCATTCTCCCCACTTGATCCAAGACTTCTCTCATACACCAAACTTCTTGAAACTGTTCTTCAAGAAGGTGATCAAGTTGTTCTCCCACCCATTCCAGCCATTCCAATTACCTCTTCAGGAACATTGCTCTCAAAAGCACCTGAATCCCAACTTGTCTTAAGCTCATCTGAACCCAATCCTTCTGAATCCAACCCTTCTAAACCCAACCTATCTGAGCCCCGGCCAAGCCTACCTGAATCTCAATCCAACCCCCCTGAATCCCAAACCAACTCTTTTGAGGAAGATGAAAGTGGAGAAGAATACACATATGAGGGGATGCTGAGGCAGATTGCCAAGGCTAATGTGGATGAGTTGTATCCTGGATTGAAGGCATATCCTAGGCTGCAACAACAATTCTATGATCTCAGGGCACTTGTTGAGATCAAGGATAGAACAATTGTGGAGATAGCTCAAGCCATCAAGGATAAGGGTGCTAGCTGGTGGCAGGTAGAAGAAAACAGGCTATTACATTTTGCAAATGTAAAGAAGACCAGTGTGTTGACCACTGAGGCCTTGTTTTGCACAATAGTTCATGAGAAGGTGCTTGCTGAAAGAGAAAGAATTGCACAAGGAATCAAGCATCCTGATAGCTCATCTGATAATGATGATGATGATGACAACACCAATCCCAATCCTCCTGGCCTCAACTCTGCTCAGGTACATTACTTGACTTATCATTCTGTTAAGGACTCTAATCATTCAGAGGAGTTGACCAAAGATGGTGACTCAGTCCAAGATGCATTGGCCAAGGATGGTTCTTCTGAACCTGAGGCACAGCCTGACAATGTTGAGACTTCCATGGGAGAAGCTAGTTTGGCTAAAGCCTCATCAATGTCAGGACAGTTGGACATTGACCAGCCTTTAGTCATTCAGGATGACTCAGTGGCTTTGGGATGCCCAAGCACTGTGATCTCCCAACAACTGCCCTCTGTGGATCCTGTTGAGGATATGGAGGTGTCAGGTTTAGGAAAGGAAGGAGTTGAAAAGGCTGATAGTGATGAAAAATCAGAGGGAGATGGTGAGGATGATTGTGTGATTACTGGTTCCCTGAGTGCACCAACTATAGAGGGAGAGGAAGTAGAAATATTGGGTGCAGCCCAATATGAGAGTCAGGCTATTCTTCAAGTCAAATCTGAACTTGATGAATCCCTTGGTGAAAGGAGGCCTAATTCTCCAGTGAATGTGAGTCTATCTATTGATAATGAAGAAAAGAAAGAAGTTGAAAATGAGAGTATAGGTGCTGATGAATCAGGCCTATTGGGAGATAAAAAGAATGAGGGTGTTGAGGGAGTTTTTACTAACACTCTTAGTTTTGCAGATTCAGTAGCTGTCACCATTGAGCAAATTTTTGCAGATGCTTCTCTTACAGATATCCCAGTTGATGCTGACATTGACCTAGAAGCAGTCTCAGCAAATGTGTCCACTTTGAACAAGATCTACTTTGAGCAAGTAAATGCAACTGAGGCCAGCTTGCAAATTGCATCAAAGACTGCAACATCCATTGAGCAACAGTCAGAGAAGTTGGATACCTTGGTCAGGGAAGTTGGGAAAGCTCATGCTGCAACAGTAGACACCCTTGATAACCAAGGCAAAACTCTTGCCTCTGTAGAGATGAGGCTTACTGGCTCATAGGAAGTAATCTTGCCAACACTGGATGCAAGGATTTGTGGTGTTGAAACTGGACTGCAAACAGTTTCAACAGAAGTGACAAAAGCAAAGGAGGAGATGGTGAAGTTCACAAAATCTGTGAAGAAAGAGCAGAAGGATCTCAAGAATCTCTACAAGGAGAATGTGAGAGCTCTAAGGAGGACAATAAAGGATGCCTTGAGGCAAAGAACACCTGCTCAAAGGAAAAAGGCTGAAGAATTGAAAGCTGCAATGGTGAAAGAGGCTGCAGAGAAGTTCATTGTTGAACTCATGGCCAAAGTGTCTGATCAAGTTGTGTCCAACCTCACTGATCAACTTCAGGCCAAACTTGATCAATCACTGAAAACCACCTTGGATGCCATTGTTACTCAAAAAATGAAACATGTTCACACATTCTTGAGCATGGCAGATGACAAAATGCAAAACATTCACGATGAGAATGTTTACTTACTGCAGGAGTTGAAGTCCCTCACTCATGCCCACTCACATCTCTCAGTCTCAATGAGTAACTTGAAGCCCCAATGTTTTGATAATGCCAAAAAGGGGGAAAGAGAGAGAGCTAGGGCAAAGGGAACCTTGGTGATTGGTGAATCCAAAGGAAAGGAGAAGGTCCCTGATGTTGAGGAGGAGGCTGTAGAAGACATTGGGAAAGGCAAAGGCCCAATGAACATTGAAAACTTGACTGAAGAAGAGCAAATTCAAATTGCTGTCAAGGAATCTATGATGTCAGCCATGGAAAGTCAGGCAAGGAGGCTTCAGAGGCCTGGTGGTGAGTCTGCAGAACTTGACCCAAAAGAGAAGGTTGCTGAAGTAAGGGGGAAAGTGACAAGAGCATCTGAAAGAAAAAGGAAGGAATTGCAAGCCTTCAATGAATTCCCAACTAGCCTGACTCTGCCATCAGAATTTCAGACTGAAGAAACAACTCCAGTAAGACAATCCAAGAGGTTGAAGAAAGCAACCAAGTTGCCTGTTATTGAAGAAGAAGCAGAAAAAGAAGAACAGGACAAAGAGCCTGAAGTTAGAGTGCCCAAGCTTGCTGATGATCCTTCTAAACTATTTGAAGAAGGATTTGGAAAGGATCCAGAGACACAGGAGAAGCTAGCTCTTCAAAGAGCTAAAGAGAGAATGGATCATTTGGTTGAGGCCAACAAGGCAAGAGATGGAAGAAGGGCAAACTTCAAAGCTCCAAGAAGGAGGGCTTCATACAGAAGGCTCAAACCACAAATGCTGCAAAGATGGGACACTCAATACCCTCACCATGATAAGTGGGTTCCAATCTCACTGAATGATGCATGGGAGGAGGCCAAGAGAAGTTTTGTATATGACTTTTATGTCATTGGGAAGTGGCTTGAAGAGAGTGTAGATGAAGTCTTTGTGCAGTTTATGTTTGAGAACCATAGGGACCTCTACCAAAAGCTGTTTGCAGCAACTGAGATGGCAAGAGTTGAATTGCATCAAAGACTGCAACATCCATTGAGCAACAGTCAGAGAAGTTGGATACCTTGGTCAGGGAAGTTGGGAAAGCTCATGCTGCAACAGTAGACACCCTTGATGACTAAGGCAAAACTCTTGCCTCTGTAGAGATGAGGCTTACTGGCTCAGAGGAAGTAATCTTGCCAACACTGGATGCAAGGATTTGTGGTGTTGAAACTGGACTGCAGACAGTTTCAACAGAAGTGACAAAAGCAAAGGAGGAGATGGTGAAGTTCACAAAATCTGTGAAGAAAGAGCAGAAGGATCTCAAGAATCTCTACAAGGAGAATGTGAGAGCTCTAAGGAGGACAATAAAGGATGCCTTGAGGCAAAGAACACCTGCTCAAAGGAAAAAGGCTGAAGAATTGAAAGCTGCAATGGTGAAAGAGGCTGCAGAGAAGTTCATTGTTGAACTCATGGCCAAAGTGTCTGATCAAGTTGTGGCCAACCTCACTGATCAACTTCAGGCCAAACTTGATCAATCACTGAAAACCACCTTGGATGCCATTGTTACTCAAAAAATGAAACATGTTCACACATTCTTGAGCATGGCAGATGACAAAATGCAAAACATTCATGATGAGAATGTTTACTTACTACAGGAGTTGAAGTCCCTCACTCATGCCCACTCACATCTCTCAGTCTCAATGAGTGACTTGAAGCCCCAATGTTTTGATAATGCCAAAAAGGGGGAAAGAGAGAGAGCTAGGGCAAAGGGAACCTTGGTGATTGGTGAATCCAAAGGAAAGGAGAAGGTCCCTGATGTTGAGGACGAGGCTGTAGAAGACATTGGGAAAGGCAAAGGCCCAATGAACATTGAAAACTTGACTAAAGAAGAGCAAATTCAAATTGCTGTCAAGGAATCTATGATGTCAGCCATGGAAAGTCAGGCAAGGAGGCTTCAGAGGCCTGGTGGTGAGTCTACAGAACTTGACCCAAAAGAGAAGGCTGCTGAAGTAAGAGGGAAAGTGACAAGAGCATCTGAAAGAAAAAGGAAGGAATTGCAAACCTTCAATGAATTCCCAACTAGCCTGCCATCAGAATTTCAGACTGAAGAAACAACTCCAGTAAGACAATCCAAGAGGTTGAAGAAAGCAACCAAGTTGCCTGTTATTGAAGAAGAAGCAGAAAAAGAAGAACAGGACAAAGAGCCTGAAGTTAGAGTGCCCAAGCTTGCTGATGATCCTTCTAAACTATTTGAAGAAGGATTTGGAAAGGATCCAGAGACACAGGAGAAGCTAGCTCTTCAAAGAGCTAAAGAGAGAATGTATCAGTTGGTTGAGGCCAACAAGGCAAGAGATGGAAGAAGGGCAAACTTCAAAGCTCCAAGAAGGAGGGCTTCATACAGAAGGCTCAAACCACAAATGCTGCAAAGATGGGACACTCAATACCCTCACCATGATAAGTGGGTTCCAATCTCACTGAATGATGCATGGGAGGAGGCCAAGAGAAGTTTTGTATATGACTTTTATGTCATTGGGAAGTGGCTTGAAGAGAGTGTAGATGAAGTCTTTGTGCAGTTTATGTTTGAGAACCATAGGGACCTCTACCAAAAGCTGTTTGCAGCAGCTGAGATGGCAAGAGTTGAATTCAAGGCCCCTGGTCCTATTCTGTACATGCCTCCTAAGTTCAATGGGAACTTAATTGATGAGGGAAAGATACTGGAAGAATTCATCAACATCATGAGGATGGAGAAATTGAAGCCTGGCCCTAAAGGAACCAACAAAGATATCTGGGAACTGAAGAAAAGGGTATGGGCTCAGTATGGGATTGCCCCTCAAGATGATGGAACTCTCTGATGGATAAGTTCATTTTTTCCCTATCTGTTGTTATGATTTCTTTTATGATTGTTGTTATTCTGCAGTATTAGACTAGTGAGTCCTTTTTAATTTTCTGATCTGTAATGCTCTTTGATTTATATAAAAGGATCACTATGTTTCTATCAAGAGATAACAACTCATTATCTCAACTAACCTAACATGACATATCATACTTGATTTATTGTGCTAACAGTTTCTTTCAGGAAAACTGACCAGTTCACTTACCCTGAAGGTAAAATATAGTATAAGTCAAGTTCCCTTTGTAATAGGTTTTGGCATCATCAAAAAGGGGGAAATTGTTGGGAATAAAATGATTTTGATTCAGATACCAAAACCCCTAATTGATGATGTTCAGATTAGTTGAGATATGCTCAAGTCCAGTTCAGACAAGTTGTCTCAGAACACTTGAGTCAGTAGAATGCTTAAGTCAAAAATCTCAGAAATGTTGTGAGATTTTAGAGTTCAGGATAGTTGTCCAAAGCTGAATGTTAGGCAGCTTGATATGTATTAAGTTTCTAGGCCAAAGTTGCTGAACTTACAAGACAAGCTAACAAAGTGGACAACTAAGCTGAAGAGATCAAGAATGTGAAGGCAATGCTCATAAATGTAAATGATCAGAACAATTAAAGTGCAAATGATCAAAGGCAGTGAATGCCAAAGCTCAGAAGGCACATTCAATGAAGCATTTATTGCCAATCATGCCTGAACCAAGCATTGAAGACTTGAAGCATTAAAGTATGAAGCATTGAATGAATGTTGGAACATTCTGAATTGCAGCAGGAATGTTCAGGGAGCTTGTCCCATCTGACCGTTGGTTGAGTATAGCTTATGCCACAAATCAACCTTGGGAAATGTGCATATTTGGAATCTGACACAAGTCTTCTCAGCCGCATTTTTCAGAAGTCAACACATTCATTCAAGCAACCATTGAAGAGGCCTTTTACACAGTGGATAAAAGGATGCCAAGCTTCATAGCCGTTTCAATGGTGCTGCAAATAGACAAGTTTGAATTGCTATCCCTCCAACGGTTAGCTACTCAAATTTGCCTATAAATACAGAAGTGATCAAGGGATTCAATCATCCAACTACAAGCTATCAAACTATCATCAAGCTTTCAAAGGAAACCAAGCTGTTTTTTAGAATCCCAAGTTTCCTGAATCACTTCATCTAGCTAAGCCAATCTTTGTAAACATCCAAAGCTTAGCATTGAGATATCCTAAGCCTTTACACTATTCTTATTGTAAAGGATATCTCTATTAGTTGGAACCAAACCTCAAACCCTATCTCATTAAGTGAAGAAAGAGTTTGTTGTAGAAGTGAGGAGTTAAGGACTGTCATTGTGAAAAGCAGCCTTAACTCAGAGAGATTGAGCACTAGGACTCAGATTATCCTAGGGATCAAAACACTAAGAGAGTGTTGTTGATCAGTGCACCTTGGCACTATAAAACAAGCTAATTCCATTGTGAAGGAATTATCCTGTTCAATCAGGGAAAGTGGATGTAGGAGCTTGAGTCTCTGAACCACTATAAACTTGTGTGCCATTTACTTACTGCACTCTTTATTGCACTTATATTCAATCATTTTTCCAAGAGCAAAACTCAATAAATTAAGAAAAACAGTTTTGGACAAAGTCCCTGAAAGCTGTGTTTTTCAGAAATCAACTTGGAGTATTTCATTGAGTAAATAAGGCCAACCACATTCCGCATTAAGCAACTCTCTTAGATATTTAGCCAACTGATCACTTAATAGTAATCAGTAGGACAAGTATCTATCAAAGTTCACACTCAGGCCTGTTGTGAGACAACCTGCCTGATAAGACCAGTTTGTCAAAGTGGTGGATGCCCAGCAATGGGCGCCTGCCCACAGTTGGGGTGAGGGTGGTTGCGGGATGGGGTGGGTATAGGGGAGGGTTCGGTAGGTGGGTGTGGGTCGGGTGGATTCGTGTTCGGGTCAGTGGGTTCGGGTTGGTGGGTGTAGCTATAGATTTTGAGTCGACAAAACGTCGTTTTTAATTAGAAACAAAATTTGAAACAGATTCTTAACCAGGATGTAAAACGGGTCGTTCATCGTTTAGATACGAAAAAATGAATTCTTCACCTGGATGTAAAAACCGAAAAAATGAATTCTTGTAAACTAGGTTGTTCGTTGTTTATATACGAAAAAATGAATTCTTGACCCGAATGTAAAATAGGTAGTTCGTTGTTTATATACGGAAAAAAAAAACAGTTTCAAATTCATCCCTTATTAGAAATATCATGTGATTAGTTGTTTAGAAACCGTTTTTATAGTATCTAATCCGTTTCTAAATCTTAATTTTTTTTATGAATATTATTAATTGATTATTTTGTTTTAAAAAAATCGAACACAAGAAAATATGCATTACCTTTCTCAGCAAAAGGAAAAAGAGGGATCACCATTAGCTCCCATGTGGGCTGAACAATTGCAACCCACTCCCACACAAAAAAGATGTTGAAAGGAGCTTTTAAATTGAAGGTGTTGTGACTATAATAACCCTGATGATTTCCCCTTTTTAAAACAAAAAAAAAAAGCCCATTTTTGCTTTCTGCCTTTTGTCTTCCCAAGGCATTACCACCTACCTCCCCAAAATGATTTCCGGCAATTGGAAGATATTTGCAAAATCAATCGCGTCGCCTTGAAGACTTATAACAACTCCGATGACCGGCGCTAAATCCTTGATTTTTCTGATTTATGATGGTTCCTTCGAAATCTTTCCAGACCAGGTGAAGAAATCCGATGGCCAGCGATATAATTTCGAAAAGCAAGGGGAAGAATTCCGATGACCTTCTATATATCATCGATAAGGTTATTCATTCTTTTCTGTATTTTTTTCCAACTAGATTCGACTTTCTTTCAGATACTTCAAAAAAATATTTGTTGAGCACCTTTTTTTTTTCATGAAAGTCTGTCGAGCCTGAAGAGGGCCAAAGAAAGGAGATGTTCGTCCCCTCATTCTTGAGGCCGTCTGTTGAGCCTGAAGAGGGCCAGTCGCTGCTGTCAAGAGACGCATTTTTCAGGCAACGGTGGCGACGACATACGGGCTACGAGGGCGGCCATATTTGGGGCTCTGGGGTGGTGGTCAAGGGACGCATTTTTCATGGAGATGGTGGCGACGACATAGGGGTTAAAGGGCGGCCGGATTTGGTGCTTTGGGGTGTTGGCCTGATTTGGAGCTTTGCCGACTCTATTTCTGAGGGGAAGGGAAGCAATAACTCAAGTTTGAGAAGGTCTCATATGCACCCTACACACCGTGCACACTATATTTGACCCACCCAATCCTCCATTTGACCCGCTCCATTTAACAGCCCAACGGATTCGGACTATCAGAAATTCATGGCTAAATTATCTAATAGACAAATACAGTTTGAGATTTCAATACACCATTAATAGCTTTAATTTAATGACTCCATTAGTACGTAGCTCTGTTCGTAAAACTTTGAAAATTTGAAGAGAGTTGAGTAACTGGACTGTGGTAACCGCTGCTCTTCTCAATATTAAAGCTACACTGTCGATGAAATTAATTTCTCCTAAGACTCACGTTTGCCCTTGCTTTTTTCTTCACCGTTTTTGCATCTCCCCCTCTCCATCGAATCACAACCGACCTTGAATAATTTGGTTAATACTTAATAGTCATTTGCCTTTTCCCAATCATGATAATTATGTTGATAAGAATGTATGATTTGCTGAGGAGTTTTATAGTTAGAGGTCATCGCATTGGGTCTTGAAATTGGTGATGGTATTAGGTCTTGAAATTGCTAGTGGTCTATCATATTGAAAGTTAGATCTCATTTAACCGAAAATATTATTCTTATTATTGAAAAAAAATTGTTAATTGAGAAAAGTCTAATTTTTATTATTGAAAAATGTTAGATCTTAATTGAGTTTGAATAATGTTACATTAGTTACTAAACTTATATGCTATACAAGGTACCAAATATAAACCTTAAATCTTAATTGAGTTTGAATAATATTAGGTCTTGTAATTTTTATATAAGTTACTAAAACTTATATTGAATTTGAATAATATTACATAAGTTACTAAACTTATATGCTATACAAGGTACCAAATATAAACCTTAAATCTTAATTGAGTTTGAATATTATATTATTAAATTTGAATATAACATAAGTTACTAAACTTAAATGGGAGTATAAGGTACTAAACATAAGACAAATATTTGAACACAGAGGATGAATATCTGAACAAAAAGAGTTTTTTTTTTTTTTTTTAATTTTTCTCCTGATAATGGATTTAAGTAGAGAAGAATTGAAAAAAAGAAGAAGCTAAGTTGTTTTATTTTCCTAATATATTTAGGTGTATTGGGTTAAAGCTAACAGTTGAAGAAATACTCAAAACTATAAATAGAAGAAATGTGATTCTTATGATTTCCTATATGATACTCCAATTTCAATCTCAAGACTGACATCGAGAACACAATGTAATAGAAATACAACACTATACAAAACAATCATAAATAGATACACGTTATAGATAGGAACAAGTCAATTTACAATATAAATTGAATATAAGTTTAATTTGAATATTATATAAATTACAAAACTTAAATTGTATAAAAAGTACTAAACCATAAACCTAAATTGAGTTTGAATGTTACATAACTCACTGAAATTGAAATTGAGATTGAATCATTGCGCATTCTCAACATGGCACATAAAATCACTATCCATTTTAAATAAGAGAAAATATTTCTCAATCATCTCAGCAAGTTTAATTTTCTTGTTAAATCTCTTATTATTCGATAAATATAAGGTACTAAAACCTAAATTGAATTGGAATATCATATATAAATTGAATGTCAATAAGGTACCTAACCATAACCTATGGTACTAAACCCTAAATTCAAAATCGAAAATTTTTATATTGCATAAGGTACTAAAATGAAATTAAATAATTCATTTATTAAATTTAAATATATAAAATGAATATAAATTGAATTGACATATTACATAAGTTTCTAAATTTAAATTGTATATAAGGTACTAAACATAAACCTTAAACTTAAATTGAGTTTGAATATTATATAAGTTACTAAAACTTAAATTGAAGTTGAATAATATTACATAAGTTACTAAACTTGTATGCTATACAAGGTACCAAATATAAACCTTAAACCTTAATTGTGTTTGAATAATATATAATTGAATTTTAATATAACATAAGTTACTAAACTTAAATGGTATACAAGGTACTAAACATAAGGCAAATATTTGAACACATGGGGTGAATACCTGAACAAAGAGAGTATTTTTTTGAATTTTTCTCCTTATAATGGATTTAAGTAGAGAAGAATTGAAAAAAAAAAAGTTAAGTTGTTTTATTTTCCTAATATATTTAGGTGTATTGGGTTAAAACTAACCGTTGAAGAAATACTCAAAACTATGAACAGAAGAAATGTGATTCTTATGATTTCCTAATAATTTTATTTCAATTGCAATCTCAAGATTGACATCCAGAACACAATGTAATAGAAATACAACACTATACAAAGCAATCATAAATAGATACCTGATGCGGCCAAAATATGTCGTCCTTGGAGATATCGACACGTGGATATAGGATGAATTAAATCCGTCTTATTATGAGTGATGGTTTGGTGAAGGGGATTAATACAACCCTGAACACAAAGAGGGAAATAGGCGTAACTGGGCCTTTAACCCATATCTGTGGCCCGATTATTCTTGGGCTAAGTATTTCCAGCCCAGGAAGGAAATTCCTAAGATCCAGTCTTAATGAATGAGGCCCGAAAGAAGCCAATCAGAGGGAATGGGAGAAGTCTACCAAAAGACCGAGTCTTAAGGGGCGGTTGAGAAGGAAGAGGAAGAAGGATTCACCCTCTCTCCCACGAAGAGGGCCAGGTATAAAATCAGGTTTTTTTTTACTATATTGACTACGTTTTTTCCATATTAAGAGAAGATACTTATTTTTCATAGAATACACACAGAAAACAGAGAGAGACCGGATAATTCTTGAGAGAATTTCCCTTGATCCTTAGGGAAATTCCTCTTTGATTCTCCCGAAACAACTTCTGACTTGAGCGTCGGATATTCCACGCCAGAATCCCCTCCGGCGTGTTTTTGAAGGTCTTTCGAAAGCTTAAAGGAGGATCATTGGTGAGAAAGCTTGCGAGAAAGTGACGATTTATGCCCACAACAGCCATAATCCGAACAAGGAGATTCGGTATCCCTCATCGTTACTTTTCGACGCAACAACTGGCGCCGTCTGTGGGAAATTTTCGAGCTAAGAAGTGAGAAAGTTTCATACAAAATGGGCGGAGAACAGGATCTGATGAAGCAGACTAAGGAAAAGGTAGATACTACCTCTCCTTTCCCTCCGCCTCCTCCGGGTTTTCCCTTAAACAAGAATCTAGGGAAACAACCCTCAACCAGGTACTGAACGATAACCCTCCTACACCTGAAGGAAATACAACTGGTACCTCTGGAGCCTCAGGAAGTGGGATCAATAAGGACACGCCTCCTTCCAACACTCAGCCCGAGCTCCTTACTGTATCTCAGGATCAGCTAAATGCTATGATCGCCCAGGCTGTGGAGAGGATGATTGCTTCTCGAGGAGTCCATACTTCTGGTGTTGCGCCACCAGGGAACGAAAATATGAAACAGAAGAATCCAGAGCACATGATTGACTCCTCTCTAGCCCCTTCCAGGAACGAGGGGGTCCTTCGAGATCAGGAAGATAAAGTACCCTCTCAGGCTGAGAGGAGTGTTCCTAACAGAACCCCCAAGAGGAACGCGGAAGTAGTCCTTGAAAGGACTTTGGATACGGAGATTGGGGAAAGTACGGATGACACTTATCAAGGAGCCGTCAGCGATCAAATACAAGCCCTTCGAAGAGAAATGAAGCACATGAGGAAACAAATGGCTGATAATGTAAGTAAATCTCCTTATATTACTGGTTATCAGTTTACTTCGAATATCTTGCAAGATGAATTACATTTTAATTTCAAATCTTTGAACTTTGAATATGATGGTACGGCGGATCCCTACGAACACCTGGTGAGGTTTGAAAATGCCGCCCTGTTGCACCGCTATGGAGAGGGTGTCAAATGCAAGGTCTTCTTAACCACTTTATCTAAAGCTGCACAACAGTGGTTTACGCAATTGGGACCTGACACCATTCACTCTTGGTCAGAGTTTAGCGAACTGTTCTTACATCAATTCGCTAGTGCCAGGAGGCAGCCTAAAGCTACCCTCACCCTGTTCAACATGAGACAAGAGGATAATGAAAGCCTTCTAGATTTTCTGAAAAGATTCAATCAAGCAGCCCTGGAGGTACCTACTGCCTCTTCCGAAGTTAAGATTAATGCTCTTACCAAGGGATTGAAGGATGGAGACCTTTTCACCTCCCTGGCTAAGAAACCGGTACAGACATTTGATGAACTATTGAGGAGAGCCGAAAATATCTCGCCCTGGAGGAAGTACGGAAGGTCAAACACTCTGAAACTAAACCAATGGGAGGAAATGGAGAGCGAAGAAGAGAAATCATACCCACGAGGCCCAGTCCTGAGAGATATAGAAGTTCGAGGAGGACTAGAAGCATAAAGGAAGAAGCAGCACTCTCGGGTCCCAGGGGAAGGTTCGATAAATATACCCCTCTAAAAATAGAGCCAGCGAAAGTCCTAGAAGTAGCAGGGGATCACCCTAACATGAAGTTTCCCTATTCCAGAAACAGAGGTCCTCAAAATCCTAAATCTGATAAGTTATGCCGGTTCCACAATGATTACGGTCATGATACAAATCAGTGCTGGCACTTGAAGGATGAGATAGAAAGAATGATCCAAGTAGGCCATCTTAAAAAATTCACATTCAGGGATAGGTAGGGCCCTCGAGGGCAAAAGAGGAAGGATCCGGAGGGGAAGCCAGATGAGAACAAGAGAGATCAGAGGAAGGATACAGAAGGTCAACCCCCTCCTCCCCAGAAGAGGGGGACAATCCACTTGATTATGGGAGGCCCTACCGATGGAGATTCCTTTAGGCAGAGGAAACAAAGTGTTAGATCGCTGAAGACCGAGCGGAATGTGGAGCACCGAGAGATAGGGAAGATGACAGTGGGCCCTAACATTCATTTTGGACCAGAAGATGTTGGAGAACCTAGGGAAACTCATAATGACGCTCTAGTCATTACCACGGACATTGCAGGATACGACGTGGCTCGAATCTTTGTGGATACGGGAAGCTCAGCAGACATCATGTTCCTGGAATGCTTTAAAAAGATGGAGCTGAACATAAAGCTCATACCAGTGGAAATGGCTCTTTATGGATTCTCAAGGGGAGCAATCCAACCCCTTGGTTCAGCATTATTACAAGTAGGGCTAGGGACTGCCCCTAACCGGCGAGTACAAGTGATAGAGTTTTTGATAGTAGACGTCCCATCCTCATACAATGTGGTGATGGAAAGACCGAGCTTGAACATCTTCCAGGCAGTAATTTCCACCTTTCACATGAAGATGAAATTTCCTGCCTTGGGGGGAGTAGGAGAGATACGTGGAGATCAGTACCAAGAAAGAAAGTGCTATATAGAATCAGTAAAAATAGCAGACAAGGCTGTGTTCCGAGGGCTGGAAAGGTTTAAAGGCGAGGATCACGAGTTGAAAAGGCAAAGAGTGGGTGAATTGGCAGGGGAACAGCCCAAAATCAAAGCAGATGAGGAGCTGATGAATATTGAGCTCTATCCAGGGAAAGAAGGATTCACAACCAGAATTGGCACCCATATGGATCCAGAACTTAAAGAGAGTATGATAGCCACTCTTCGAGAAAATGCGGACATATTTGCTTTTGCCCCAACGGATATGACAGGCATCCCTCCAGAGATAGCAATACACTACCTCAATGTAGATCCCAGAGCGAAACCAGTAAAGCAGAAACTAAGGAATTTTGGTAAGGAAAAAAATCTTATTGTGAAAGAAGAGATTGATAAATTGTTAAATGCAGGACATGTAAAAAGGGTGCAATTCTCTGAATGGCTCTCAAACGTAGTGTTGGTGTCTAAAGGAGCCGGTAAATGGAGAATGTGCATCGATTTCAGGGATTTGAACAAGGCATGTCCTAAAGACCATTACCCCCTACCAAGAATCGATCATCTAGTAGACGCGACATCGGGATTCGAGTTGCTCAACATGATGGATGCTTATCAGGGATACCATTAGATTAAGTTGAATCCCCTTGATATCCCGAAGGTATGTTTTATTGCAACATGTGGTACCTTTGGTTATATACGTATGCCCTTTGGACTGATAAATGTAGGAGCCACCTACCAAAGAATTGTAGACTCAGTATTTCGAGAACAGATTGGTAGGAACATGGAAATATATGTGGATGACATGTTGGCTAAGAGCATTAAGGCAGAGGAAAACATAAAAGACCTGAAGGAGATATTCCAGGTAATCAGGAGTAATGGCATTAAGCTGAATCCAGCTAAATGCTCCTTTAGAGTAAGGTCAGGAAAGTTCTTAGGATACATGGTGACTCAGAGGGGAATAGAAGTCAACCCTGCAAAAGTGAAGGTCGTACTCGACATGCAGCCCCCTCGAAACTTGAAAGAGCTACAGACCCTGAATGGCAGAATAACAGCCCTGAGTAGATTCATAGCAAGGTCAGCGGAGAAAAGTCTCACTTCTTCAGGACACTAAGGAAAGGATCGAAATTCGAATGAGATGAACGTTGTCAGAAAGCTTTCGAAGAACTTAAGCTTCATTTAGAACAACTTCCAAAATTGATAAAACCCTCTTAGGGAGATATCCTACTCCTATATCTCTCAGTGGGGGAGCATTCCTTCAGTACATCCTTGATGAAGGAAGAGGGCTCCACACAACAGCCCATATACTATGTGAGTAAGGTAATCCAAGGAGCAAAAACCAGATACTCAGAGGTGGAAAAGGCTGCTCTAGCGGTGATAGTGACGGCTGGGCGATTACACCCTTATTTCTTGTCATATAAAATCATTGTGCAGACTAACTACCCTTTGAAGCAGGTATTAGGAAGGGCGGATTTGTCAGGCAGGATGGTCAAATGGGCCGTTGAATTGCAGGAATACGATATTGATTATGAACCCAAGAGGGCTATTAAAGCCTAAGCCCTGACATATTTTATTCAAGAATCCACTAGAACAGAGGAGATGGAGGGCTGGAAGGTGTATGTCGATGGCTCCACACATCAACACTGGGGTATGGAGCAGGGATAGTATTGGTAGACCCTGAAGGCCAAGAGATACAAGTTGCGGTTAAATTCCGGTTTTCAACCTCTAATAACGGAGCAAAATATGAGGCCCTGATCAGAGGAGCTGACATGGCAGCGGAGCTGGGAGCACAAAAGATTACTCTATATTCATATTCGCAACTGGTGGTGCAGCAAGTAACAAGGGAATACCTCGCCAAAGATGAGAAGATGATTGCATATTTGGAGCAAGTGAGGAACTTAAGGAATAAATTCAATGCTTTCGAAGTAATACAGATACCGAGGGAGGAAAACACGAAGGCAGATGGGTTGTCCAAGTTGGCCAGCTCCACTGAGTTTGAGGGTCAAGGGAAGATAACCCTGTTAGTGGCGGACCGGCTGGCGACAGAGGCTTTAGTCGGAGAGATAACAGAAAGAGAAGACTGGAGAAAGGAGATATGGGAAGAATTGAGCAAGGATCCCGCGACTCCAGCATCCAGAGAAACCAAGGTGTTGAGGTTGAAATAATGTATCATTGGAGATCAACTATACAAAAGAGCCTTTACTCAACCATACCTGAAATGCCTCTCAAAACAAGAAGCGAAGTTTGTAATCAAGGATATTCATGAAGGTTGTGCAGCCAGTTACGAGGGCTATAAGACTATTGTGAAGAAGGTGTTCAGGGCAGGTTTCTACTGGCCTAGTGTGATGA
This sequence comes from Galeopsis tetrahit, assembly GCA_963675135.1. Classification (NCBI taxonomy): domain Eukaryota; kingdom Viridiplantae; phylum Streptophyta; class Magnoliopsida; order Lamiales; family Lamiaceae; genus Galeopsis; species Galeopsis tetrahit. The sequence goes on from OY776127.1 coordinate 37,311,872, forward strand.
GGGATGCTCAAGAATTTGTGAAGAAATGTGAGAAATGTCAGAAGAACGGACCGCTGATATGGGTACCAGCGGAAGAAATGGGGGCCATGTATTCGCCCTGCCCATTTGCGAAATGGGGAATAGATTTGGTAGGACCTTTCCCTATGGCACCTAGGGGAAGCAAATTTTTAATTGTGGCAGTAGATTACTTCAGCAAGTGGGTAGAAGTCGCACCGTTGGCCAAAATAGAGGAAGACAATGTAATTAATTTCCTAGCAAGGCACATCTGTTGCAGGTTTGGAGTACCAAGGATTCTAGTCTCGGATAATGGTACACAGTTCAATGCGGAGAGAGTGAGAAAGTGGTGTTGGAGATGGAATATCCTGTAGAGGTTCACTTCAGTAGCTCATCCACAAGCTAATGGTCAGGTGGAGGTCATAAACAGAACCATAGTGGATGGTATCTGAACCCTCCTACAGAAGATTGGAGAGGGATGGGTGAAGGAACTGGACAATGTCCTTTAGTCTTATAGAACTAGCCCTAAATCTGCTACAGGGGAGTCCCCCTTCCAATTGGTGTACGGGGCAACAACAATAATACCACTAGAGGCCCGGTTAGGATCACATCGAATCGCACATTTTGATGAAAGGAAAATGAGGAGTTAATGAGAGAGGCCTTAGATCTGATAGAAGAGGAGAGAGAGATAGCGAAGCTGAAGGCAGAGAGGTATAAGAGCAGGATCAAAACAGCTTACGACCACAGGGTGATCCCTAGATCCTTTAGAGCTGGAGATCTAGTCCTCCGAAGAGCCGATGCCCTGAAGAATACTGGAAAGATGGAGCCCAACTGAGAAGGTCCTTACAAAGTCGTACAGGTGCTGAAAGGAGGAGCCTATAAGCTCCAAGATATGGAAGGAAAGGAGATACTGCGCCCGTGGAACGTGTGTCACCTTAAGAGGTTTTATGTTTGAAAACATGCTTATTTGAACAGATTTGTCCCTTTCTTTTTTCTTTTGGTTTACTTTTGACATTCATTTCCGTTCGAATAATTGTACACACCGCTTCACCGGTACTCTTTTTCCCTCTACGTGTGTTTCCCTTTGGGTTTTACCATGGAGAGGTTTTTAATGAGGCCGGCATAGGTTTTCTTTTTGCCTATGTTGATAAACACTTTTGATCAATGAAGCTTTATTTTTGAAGAAATTGCAATGACTCCTCTGGATTTTCGGAGAATTAGCGTACGAAATAGATATGTGGAAATGTGATGAAATGATTGATATACACAAGCGCTACAGAGGAAAAAATTGTATCCCTTAAAGACGAGGGATAAAATAAATTTACAGGAACCTTGATTCAGAACCTTCCTTTGAGAAAATGCGCAGGTTTAGACAAACCTCACCCTGAGAAATTGAGTAGGTTCTGATGAACCTTACTTTGAGAAAATGTGCATGTTTAGATAAACCTCACCCTGAGAAATTGAGTAGGTTTCGATAAACCTTACTCTGAGAAAATGCGCAGGTTTAGAGAAACCTCACCCTGAGAAATTGAGTAGGTTCCGATGAACCTTACTCTGAGAAAATGCGCAGGTTTTGACAAACCTCACCCGGAGAAATTGAGTAGGTTTCGATGAACCTTACTCTGATAAAATGTGCAGGTTTAGACAAACCTCACCTTGAGAAATTGAGTAGGTTCCGATGAACCTTACTCTAAGAAAATGCGTAGGTTCTAATGAACCTCACCATGAGAGAATGAGTAGGTTCCGATGAACCTCACTCCGAAAAATTGCGAAGGGTCTAATGAACCTCACTCTGAGATGAACCCTGCTCCAAGAACTAACGTGACTTCAAAATAAACTTTATCCTAGGGGAAGCATTTGAAGATGATATTCGAAGCCCCAAGATCCAACATACTTCAAAGAAAGAAATCTCCACCCATTATAGCCTCTGAGGCTAGGGGGAGTAGGAGCTATGGGGGGATTCTAGAAGAATTATGACTCTATAAGAATTATCAAGATCAAAGTCAAGTAAGTACAGAAATCTGAACTCCCTATTTTTTGCGATAATGAAGCCTCAAAGCATATATGTGTCAGGAGAATGCCAGAGATATAAATAGAAACTTAGCTAAGAGAAGTTAAACACAATATATGACATGTTCATTATCCTAAATATAACACATGGCATGCTAACGTAGAAGAAGCAATATGTATATATGTGTGCAAGGAGATAACATGCAGGTACGATAGCGAGAAATAAAATAAAGAGAAGATAATATCCAAGAACAGGAGCATCACGCCCTGGCCCCCCACAAAAAAACACAGGAGTGTGGGGTCTCCTGAAAATACCAAAAGAGGCATATAAGCCTTAGAAAATATTTTAGAGAACCAGAGTTATACAGTAGCAAAATAAATTAAAGAGAAGATTATCAAGATTCAGGAGCCTCAGCCCTCTCATCACCTTCGGCCGCCGCATCGACCTGCCCACTGGAACCGCCTCCCTCCTCTTTCTCCTCAGAAACATCGGCAATTACAGTGGATAAAGGATCTGGATTGATCAGGTGAACGGGGAATTCCAAGTTCTCTAGAGGCACTAAATCCTCCATTCCCAGGGCCGCATCCTTCAGCTCTGAAATAGCCCTTCTCATACCAGGTAGCCACCAAGGAGTATTGATATCCTCCTTGGGATCCCCAAGAAACTTGGGAGGAGTGGATAACTCTTCTAGGCAGAGGGCGCGAGTGTAATGGCCATCGAACCCTGCAGCCGAGTGCTTTGCTACTGCATTTGAAAAGCCATGATCAATAAAATGAGGAATATACGCCCCCATGGCCCCTAGAAAGCTAGTACTCCTGAGAAAAGCTCTTAGCCACTCCTTGTGGAGAGTCCCCAAGAAAGCCTGCCCTGCCGCAGAAGTGAAGAGGGATTCAATGCACAACTTTACTCCAGAGAAAGGCAATTCGATCTTCAGCCCCTGAATTTCAGCCTCTTGACTGGCAAGTCGTGTACGGAGCAAAGATACATCCCCAGAAAGGATTTGATTCTGCTGTACTACTTGACCTTTTCAGCCATAATTGTCTTCCTCTCCAGGGTAGCTGTCTGAAGCTCCGCCTCAATTAACTCCTTCTTCACTTTCTCTTGCTCCACCTGGCTGCAGAGATCTTCGTGAAGTCGGACGGATTGGAGAGCTCGGTCGAACACGTCAGAGTAAAGCAGACCGAACTTCACAAGGTTATAAAATAGTAAAGAAAATCAGAACATGCATTTCACTCTTTGCCAGGTACGTGAAGAAATGTACGGTAAAGACTTACTTGAGAAAAGCTATAGGCTGTGTAGACCATCCTCTCTTCCAGAGTCAAGGTGTTAAAAGCTTTGACAGCCGGCACAGGAACATGGCGCTCCACGAAGGTGGTGAATTGCTCGATGCTGATATCGTCCGTAGCCTCTAAAATAATGGTCTCTAATGGGGTGAAAGAGGATTTAACTTTGGTTTTCTTCTTCTTAGAAGCACCAGAAGTGGGGAGTCCAGAAGAGAAAACAACTTTTCCGGTGGATGACCTGGTACGTTTGGCGACCAACCCCACCGAAGGCTTCATTGGAGAAAGAGGAAGTGGAGCCTTTGAGGAACCTTCCGGAGCAGGAGGTTTGTTCACTATGGAGAGGGGAGTAGCGTCTCGAGAGATTTGGGATAACCAACTCATAGCTATGACAAGAGAACAAAGATATCAGAAACCATAAAGATATAAACACAGAGGGTAGCAATAGGGAAAGGAAACAATATTACCATCATCTGGACCTAAGGGATAATCAGTGCGACCAAAACCAAAATGGGACAAAGCTCTAGGATTTTTACATATGCCCATCACATCAAAATACCCATGAAGGATTACATGCTTATTCAAATTTTCCATTACACCGAGATTAAGAGGGGAACAAACAGTGAGAGGAGGACTAGGCACCCCAGGATTCTCATAAATCCACTTCTCATGAGGAAAATCCCAGGAAGAAGGACTAACAACGAAGAGGTAATAGTCCTTCCACTCCTAAACTCCTTCGTGGAGTTTTTCCATGAATTTCCCGGTTCTAGAGGGGCGACCGCAAACGTAGAAAATCCATCCGCAAACTTGCACATGTACTGAGTTAAAAAGAGCTGGGCAGAGGATTCCCCACCATTCCCCTTAACCAGAATGTAAAACCCTATCATCACCCGGATAGCATCTGGGGTGAATTGGTTAAGGGGTATGCGAAGGTAACAGGATATTTCGGCAAGATAGGGGTTAACGGGAAAGCGAAGGCCGGCCTTTAGTTGGGCTTCCCAAAAGTCTAAGCTCATAGGACCGGCGAAATTTGGGCGTTCTTTAGGGTAAGCAACCCTAACTAGGTAATCCGTCGGAAAAATCCCAGAACGGATAAAGGCGGCGACCCGCTCTTTTGCAAGGGCGGAAGAAGTAGAGATTTTATTTTTTAAGGCCGGAGCGGTTACGGGAAATAGAGGGACCGAGTTGGAAGAGGAGTCAGAATCCTCCATAGAAACCCGGTCCGACGAAGTTTTAGAGAAGGGAGATATGAATACAAAATAAAAGAAAATGGAGAAGTGGAGAATGGTACCTGAAATAAAGGCGCCTTTCGAGTGTGAGTGATTTGCCAGCGAACGTGTGAGTGAGGTGGTTGGTCGTAGAAAATGAATGGAAGACACTGGAGATGAAGGTTGAGAAGAACTGATATAATCGAAAATGAGAAGTTTTACAGACGTGGGGAATTTTGAATTGGGGAAGTTATGATGGTTAAGTAAAAGCGAGGGGGGGAAATCGAGAAGGGGTGTAATCGAAGCCCAGAGAGAGCGCGCGTGGATGAGAAACGGCGGCGAAATGTCTTTTCCTTTGTAGGCGCGTAGAATAAAGGTAGGTGGGAGGTTCGAGGCTATGCAAGAGCGTAAAGTTGAAGGTATTATTAAAGGTTAGGGAATCCATTAATTAGCGATAAATGCTGAATCCGAGATTGGATTAAATTTGGTTATCAGAAAAAGGAAAGGGATATTTTTCCCAGAATAATATGCTCTGAAAAGTTGTGAATTAAGGGTGACAAAGGCAAGGAAATTATTTCGCTTAATTCATCTTATCTTCTTTTCATAACTCTCATAAAATTACAAACATTTTTACGAGAGTAGGGGGAGTAGTTGATGCGGCCAAAATATGTCGTTCTTGGAGATAACGACACGTGGATATAGGATTAATTAAATTCATCTTATTATGAGTGATGGTTCGGTGAAGGGGATTAATACACCCCTGAACACAAAGAGGGAAATAGGCATAACTGGGCCTTTGGCCCATATCTGTGGCCCGATTATTCTTGGGCTAAGTATTTCCAGCCCAGGAAGGAAATTCCTAAGATCCAGTCTTGATGAATGAGGCCCGAAAGAAGCTAATCAGAGGGAATGGGAGAAGTCTATCGAAAGACCGAGTCTTAAGGGGCGGTTGAGAAGGAAGAGGGAGAAGGATTCTCCCTCTCTCCCACGAAGAGGGCCAGGTATAAAGGTAGGTTTGATTTACTATGTTGACTACGTTTTTTCCATATTAAGATAAGATACTTATTTTTCATAGAATACACACAGAAAACAGAGAGAAACCGGATAATTCTTGCGAGAATTTCCCTTGATCCTTAGAGAAATTCCTCTTTGATTCTCCCGAAACAACTTCTGACTTGAGCGTCGAAGATTCCACCCGGAATCCCCTTCGACTTTTTTTTGCATGTCTTTCGAAAGCTTAAAGGAGGATCATTGGTAAGAAAGCTTGCGAGAAAGTGACGATTTACGCCCACAACAGCCATAATCCGAACAAGGAGATTCGGTATCCCTCATCGTTACTTTTCGACGCAACAATACCCGTTATAGATAGGAACAAGTCAATTTACTATATAAATTGAATATAAGTTTAATTTGAATATTATATGAATTACTAAACTTAAATTGTATAAAAAGTACTAAACCATAAACCTAAATTGAGTTTGAATGTTACATAAGTTAATAGAATTGAAATTGAAATTGAGATTGAATCATTGCACATTCTCAATATGTCACATAAAATTAGGGTTGGCAACGGGGCGGGTATGGGACGGGTTTGGCCTATCCCAGGACCCGCCCCGCCAAAAAATTTTAGACCCGTTACCCGCCCCGCCCCGCCTCAATACCCGCCTAAACCCGCCCCGTCCCATCCCATCCCACGAACCCGGCGGGTAAACCCGCCCCGCCCCGCCATCACAAATCTATTTTTTTCATTTTTTATTTTAATAAAATAAAACATAAAAACTACTTTAAACTACAATATATATATATATAATATACATATATATTTTTTAATATACATATATATAATATATTGTATATACTGATATATATATATATACATTTTTATCATAGATATACAATTATTAACATACATATATATACTGATATACTTATACTGATATATATATAACTATTAACATACATATATATGCTGATATATTTATATATTTTTTAATATACATATATAATATATATATATATTAAATATATATGTCTATACGGGTCGGGGTCGGGTCGGGTATATATAAAACCATTACCCGTCCCATACCCGCCGGGTATTGTTTGATCGGGTATTTACCCGACTCGGACCCGTTTGACCGGGTATTTACCCATCCCGTGCGGGTCGGTTTCATGCGGGTCCGGATTTTTACCTGTCCCATAGCCATCCCTACATAAAATCACTATCCATTTTAAATAAGAGAATAATATTTCTCAATCATATCAGCAAGTTTAATTTTCTTGTTAAATCTCTTATTATTCGATAAACATAAGATACTAAACCCTAAATTGAAATTAAATTTGGATAATATTACAAAAGTTACTAAACTTATATGGTATATAAGGTACCAAATATAAACCTTAAACCTAAATTGAGTTTGAATATTACATAGGACGAATATTTGAACACAAATGGTGAATATCTGAACAAAGAGTGTCCTTTTTTGAATTTGAGTTTGAATATTACATAGTACGAATAATTGAAATTATCTCAGACCAGCTTGTTGATACATCAATATTGTGCACCCACAATCATAATTCATAACATCTAAACAAGCGAAATTTAAGTAGAGAAGAATTGAAAAAAAAAAAGTAAAGTTGTTTTATTTTCCTAATATATTTAGGTTTACTGGGTTAAAACTAATAGTTGAAGAAATACTCAAAGTTATGAACAGAAGAAATGTGATTCTTATGAATTCCTATTAACTCTCCCTATCAAGATATAATCATCCAATTAATCGGCTTTTCTAAGTTGCTCTTGGTTTCTTTCGTGCCATTCTTCATCCGCTAGAACCAGTCCTCCTGCCCTTGCATTCGGCCGAACCACAATAGAGTTAAGGCCTCTCCTAACCTCCGTCTGGGGTTGCGGTTGAGGCTCCTGACCCCTTGCTTCAACAATACTTCTTAGAAATTTGTACTAGTTCTGATTCAGCCCTCTTTGTCCATCTGCCCGAAGCCATAACTGAAATTCTTTGAACTCCCCCCTGCGATAACCTTCCTCACTATACCTCTCCAAGCAATCTTTTTCTACATGAGTTAAGAGTCCATAGTAGTAACAGTAATCACCAAGCTTTTCATACCTGAGTGCCAAAAGAATGGCTTCTCCTCGAATAGTGATGTCGGTACTACGGTTTAGTGGTTGATGGAGATCCACAAGAACACGTACTCTAAGGCATCTGCCCCATGCTGCTTCGTCTTCCGGGCAATCAAGCTTAATAACATCCCCCAACATTTCACCCAATTTATGAGCAAGAGTTTTAGTCATACAAAAAATGGGGAGCCCATGGAATTGCACCTACAGAGGGATCCTGTTGATAACAAGGTCCCTTAGAAATTCATCACCTTGAAGTTTGGAGAGGATCAACATTGGGTCGTTGATAATCCACGGTTGTCGGTAGAAGGCCCTATTGTAGTCAGCTCCCCTCTCGAAATCTAGCATGAAATACCCATTGGCAACAAGGATGATTCTCACGACCCCTTCAGTCTTCCAGATTCGTCTCGGTGTATTGAGTAGTTCATTAAGGCTCACCGGCCTTCGAATGGTAAAGTGTACCAAGAGGGCATGACGAGGCACAACAAGCTCGTTCTCGTTCACCTGCAAATTTGCGTCTTCAGCATCGGGGATTCAGACATTCCTATGAGGCTTGTGGAGATGCTCTGCCATCTGAGAGTTCTAGGTACTCGTAGAAGTAATAGGCAAGAAGAAAGGGGGATACAAATGAGGTTTGAGGGTGTGGGAAACTCCCAATCCTCCGCCGGTATAAATACCCAAACCCACCATTCCCTTGCCCAATCAGATAAAAAAAAACAAGGAAACAGGTAATAATTAAGGCGTACACTTCAAAAAAGTAACCAGATCTAATGATTACCGGATTTCTGAAAAGAACCCTAAGTTAATTCCCCCGAAGTTGTCAGAATGAGAAAACCGCACACTCCCGAGGTAAATTCGCACCCTCACTGCGTGAAAATCGCCCCTCCTAAGCGCATGATGCGCGTCCCCCACTCTATCCTCCAATATAATTGTTTTTATAGTGATTTTAATCTATCCTTTATATAGTTGTCTTACTCATGGGTCCCATGGATTAGAAATAAGTCCCTGTCAATTTAAGAGAGAATTGAAGACAAAGGGTAAACGATCTATCCCAACACCTAACTACTACCATCACACGCAATCGATATGGTTGTATATATCTTTAGAGGTATTAATTTCTTTCACATATATAGGTGCAAATGGTTCTCATAAGAAATTTAACATTCTAAAATACAAAACCTATATACTTTGAAGAATAAACTAAATAAGGCCAATCAAATGATGACACGCGACACTACACCTAATAACTCTAAAATCAAGGTACAAGGTGTGGGGGTAGGAATTAAATGATGACACATGACACTATACACCCAATTACATATTGGAATTCATGTCACCCACTTAGTTTGTTCAATTTTCCAATTGCTCAAGTCGAGTGCAACGAGCTTGCGGGTATATGTCCATTATCGAATTTCGTGAGCTGATTTAATGGCGTGGGTTATATCCCTTCAACTTTGTTAAATATACTCCAACGATACACGTACCCCTTAAAACACACGTAAGATAGATACACGTACCATTGTCTTTTAAAATTTTGTAGGATAAATGCATACCCCCTAAATCCTAATTTTACTTTTTTTTTCCACCTTCATTATTCCTTCAACCCTTCTTCTTCCTCTCACCATCCAACCCGCACCACAGTCGCCTCCCACTGCCCAATCTCCTCCTTTCCTCCTTTTTTTTTTTCCATTTATGTTTACAGGCGGCGTCGCCGCCCCACCCCACCCAAACCACCGTCCCCTCATCCCTCTTTATTTTTATTTTTTAAAATTTCTACAACACCACTGCAACCCGCACACGTGGCAACGGCACCGCCCCCTCGCTCAGTGACGCCGCCACCTCCTCCCACCACCGTCCTACTTGAAAACCCCCACCCAAGCCGACCGTCATCCCGATCTTCTCCCTCGTCAGCTCGTTTCTTCAACGTATAGTTTTTTTTTTAATTTTCGACAATTTCTTGTCAAAATTTTTGATTTTTTTTTTTAAATTTTCTTACGATAAAATATTGTCGACAAGGGTGTTTTTCGATGACTGTCGGTGGAGGTGGGCGGCGGCTACTCCCCTGTAATTAGGGTTAGAGTTAGGATGTGTTTGAATTTTAGGGGAAGTGTATCTATCCTGTGATATTTTACTAAAATGACAAATTGAGTATTTTATATTAATATTAAATTAATAAATGAAGGGCGAGTATATTTAACAAAGTTAGAGGGGTATATAACCCACGCCTATTGTATTTGGGCTTTAAAAAGGCTGCTGTTTATGGGCTGAAACACTCGGCCCAAATCTGCTTTCTTCGTTCAAAGGTAACCCACGGTTATCTGCTCCCCGAATTTGATGAGATCACCACCCATGAGATTTTATTATTTTAAGAATGAGGTGAAAAAATCGTTATTCCCTCTATTGATGAGTTCACCCCTCTCCGGACAAACTGCTTAAACAGATCGGTATTCTCATTCCCTCACATCGTTCAAAAAAAATTGGACAAGAAACTTAAAGAAAAATGGGCCGTTTTGACTTTTTTTTTTTTAAGGTTTACAAGAAGATCAGATCATACAAAATATTTTCCAAAGCAGCAGATCTTCAAAACCAATGACGAAATAAACAGGTGTCGCTACCCGCTCCAATCGTGAAAAGTGGGGACGCGAGTGTACTCTTTGCCCACGGAAATGCCCAGTCCACTATTTTAACAATGAGACAAATCCCACACTAAGGTAGTCTATATTGTTATGATAAATAGGGAAAATAAAAGGACAAAAGCCACCAAGCACCAAATCATTCCATACCAACACCACTGACCACTATAGGGACAAACAAAACTCCAGGCTCCATAGAGGGACTCCACAAAGGGACAGACTGGGGGCTCCACAAAGGGACAATAAACTCCCATTGAGAGAGGAAGAAACGCAATGCATGATGCTCCCAAACATCATAAAGTAAAACAACTGAGCCAAAAGGCAGAAATTAAACAATCTAGACTAAAAAGTAAAATAAAAAACACTAAACTAAGAAAGCAGAAAGTAGAGAACAGAAAATAAAGAACACACTAAACTAATAAAACAGAAATAACAGAACCGAAAAATAAACGGGATCAACGGATTGCTCACCCGATTGGCCACCGTAGCGCCATCAGGGAGGAAAAATCCGTTGATCCCACTAAAATTGAAACAATAAACCTTTAGGTCTTACAAAATTTTTTGAATAGGAGAGAAAGTAGAGGAGCGGTCGGCGGTGCGGTAGCTCTTTAGGCGGTGCGGCGGCGCATTGGACGGTGCGGTGGCGCTTTAGACGGTGCCGCAGCGAGACAAGCAGTGGCTTTTTGAGAAGATGGAGAAGAAAGATGGATTGAATAAGGAGAAAGTGAGCGGCGGAATTTGTGGGCGGTGACTTAAGGGCTCGTTTGGCTCAGCTTATAAGCTACTTAAAACAGCTTATAAGTTGTTTAAGAGCTTATAAGCTGTGTAAATGTATTTGGCAAATTTTTTTTTAAACATCTTTAACATCTTATAATTAGTTGTATAAATAAGCTACTTGAAGCTTATAAGCTCCAAAATAAAAAGTAGGACAACCCCAACTTATTTTTTAGAAACTTATAAGATATATGTAAATTACAAAAATATCCCTAATACTTTTAATTATTTACATGAATATTAATACAAAAAATAACAATTTCATTAATCATAATTTTTTTATTTTCTCTCTTCTCTCTCTCTCCTCACGATCTCTCTCCCCCTTTTCTCTCACGAAATCGCCGGCCGGGGATTGCAGGATCTGACCGCGCCGCCGCGCATGAATGATAAAGCCGACACCACCGCCGATTTCATAGTCACAACCATCTTCTTGAGTTTGCGGCTCCTCATGAGCTTCTCTCTCGAACTAATCGACCCTAATTTATAGGTTTGAAGAAAGATCTGCCTTTTTCTGGCTCTGTCTCTCCGATAGCTCTAAGAAGTCATTAGAGTTTGGTTGCTCCGCCGCGTCGAGAAAATTCTCTAGCCGTGATTTTCTCTTCTTCCTTGATCGGCCTCGTCATCATCTGCTATTCTGTTAAAACGAACGGTCAGATTTCTTGGAACTGTGTTGATCATATCCATGGCGATCGAGAGGACTAAATGTGTTTGAAAATATGCCTAAAAGAAGAAGATTTGAATTGATTATATATACAGTATGTGAAGGAGTTTGTTACATGTGTATAAATCTGGATTATTCTATTTATTTTAATTCGTTTTGAATTTATTGAATTTATATTTTAAGATTTTGTTAAGTAGTAACAAAAAAAATTCAAGTTTAAAAAATTAAAAGATTAGATTTTAAAAAAAACAAGAATCATAATAAATTCAAAAAAGTTGCGTTAACAAATTTTGTTTAAAAAAAAAAGACTATTTGCATTTTTCGAGAAAAGAAAAAATGAAAATATTATCTAAAATTATTGCGTTAACAATAGATTTTGTTTAAAAAAAATTGCATTAACAAAAACATGGAGTAAACATGTCCTTTTTGGTAATTACAATACTAAAAATGGCTTATAATGCCAAACACATCATCATCTTATAAGATTGTATAAGAACTTATAAGTTTCATTAGCCAAACACTTTTATAACTTATAAGTTCCATTAGCCAAACACTTTTATAACTTATAAGTTCCATTAGCCAAACACTTTTATAACTTATAAGCTACTTAAAAATTACATCTTATAAGTTATTTTAAGAGCTTATAAGATGTTATAGCTTATAAGCAATTTAAAATAAGTTGAGCCAAACACCCTCTTAGTTGAATAGAGAAGGTGGAGAGATTTTTTTTGTGGCGCTCAAACCCAATTATCAATATCGGGCCGTTTTGACTTACAACGGTAGGTTTGCAGGGTACTCTGTAGTCTGTACACAAATGGAAATGTTGTTTATTTTTTATTTTTTTTAATTCTTGGTTAATATTTGGTTTATTTGAATAATGTTTATTTGTATTTGGTTATTTTTCATGCTATTGTTGTTTGTTTAGTCATATTGTTGTATGTTTATGTATATAGTTAAAACAATTATATGTTAACCCTAGTTGATTCTTGGTTTTTCTCTTTTTTTTTTCGAACTTGTCATTTTCGAGCTTGGTTTACATAATTTTTTTCAAAATTCTCGGTAGAAATTGTCGAGTTTTATTGACTAAAAAAAAATGTTGTCGAGTTTTGCCATTTTAGAAAGAAAAAGTCTAATAAATGATGGATCGAAATGAAAATTAGCATAATTAGGTGGGAGTACATGATGATTCTTCATATTTATTTATTTTTTTGAAAGGACATGATGATTCTTCATATTAATTGCAATGCATTAATATAACATTCATGGGAAGAGGGAAAAATTACGGATCATTTGCGGGTTAAACCTAGTCAAATAAATCTTTCCAAAAAACATGTAAAAGACAAATAATTATAAGGTTACATATGTGTTATCAAAAGGACAAATAACACATTTCTTAAAAAACTTTTTTATTTCGCATCATTGTTTTTTTTTCTATTCAATATACTCCCTCCGTCCCTGAAAAGTTTTCATACTTTCCTTTTTTGTTTGTCCCCGAAAAGTTTGCATACCCCAAAATAGAAATAATCATCACAATCCACACCCTTACAATATACACATATTTACCCTTTATGCCATTACTTTTGGGACCCACCATACACTCAACCCACTTACTTTATTTACTTTATATATAAAAGTTTACAAAATTACCCCTCAACACTCTCATCATTACACTTTTTTCTTAAACAATGTGCCCAAGATTCCCCGCAAACTTTTCGGGGACGGAGGGAGTATATAATTAATGTATACTGTATAAGGAACTTTATAGACAAAGTTCAGAAATTCAAGTACAATAAACATTACTCCCTCCATTTTTAATTAAGTGTCATTTTAACATTTTTCAACAAATTAAGATACTCCCTCCGTCCATGAAAAGTAGTCCCATTTGCTCTATATTTCTTGTCCACAAAATGTAGTCACATACCCTTTATATAAACTATCACCCTTCAACCATCACTTAATTACTCAAATTGCCATCAACTTTATTCACAAACAATCACTTTATTTACAATGGGCCCCACAATACCCTATAATACCCTTACTTTATCTACTTTATCTATTTTTTTCTTAAAACACGTGCCCCACTCCCATGTGACTACTTTTCATGGATGGAGGGAGTATTAAATTATGAACTATTTTACCCTCCATTAATGATAAATAATTTTAATATTAAATTTTTGTTTAGTAATGAATGTGGTCAATAATGTAGGCGGTATTCATATATACAATAATTATGATTTATCCATGATTTATGTTATACTATATTCATTGGAGGAAAAAAACTTAAATCAAGGTAAAGAAAATGGAGGTAGTATAACTTATAAGGGTAAAATTGTTAAAATTAAAGAAAAAAATGTAGAATGACACTTATTTTAAAAATATTAAAAAAGGTAAAGTGACATTTAATAAAAAATGGAGGGAGTATTTTATTAGTCAAAACTTACATACTAGTGTGTGTATATATATATATAAATATATATATATGTACATTTAATGTTTAGTCCATAAACACAAAATAAATGATGTTTTCACCTTGAATCCATCTAATTATTTCACTCCCAAAAAAAAAACTTCTGAGAGCAAATAAATTATGGAAATTTGAGTTGGTCAATTGCTAACTTTTGTTGGAATTAATGGGAATTAATTGGGTTTTGACACTCTGATCTAATTTAATTAATTAGACGGACTAAACGTTAATTAAGAAATAATTGAACGTGACATAGTCGATCTACTCGCGGAGTAGATGAACGTGATATATTTAATATCTCAAAACCGAGTTAAGGTGAGTGAGAAATTAATTGTTGAACTTGGTCTTCAAGATTTAGTCTTCAAGACGTAAGAGATATTTTCGTGATATTCCCACGATTTTCTCAATATTCCCACGATTTTCTCAACAACCTCCTAGGATTTATTCTGCCTATAAATATCAGACTCTTCCCTCATACATCCTTACGCTGAAATTCGCCCCTCTACCTTTCTCTCTCCTCTCGTCCCTACGCAGTGTATTGAGCTACCGAAAGCCTTACACTGTTCTTTCTTGTGCCGGATTTATTTCCGAGAGTGTTCAGTTCGTACTACGTACGTTCGTCGATACTTCTTATACAGTGGTGCTACTGTGTATTAAGTGAAAGTCGTTTTACCTTTGGGAACGGAACGCCGTAACAGTCGAGCACTATCCTGGGCGTATTCTGTTCTGCGGGAAAAGGGTTTCCCTTGACTCGACTATTTGTGGAATTTACTTGTTATTCTGATATTTTTGATATTGCAGTTTACACAGCGTAGACCAGTTTCCAACAATCGCAGAACAGAATATATATTAATTAATTTATTTAACTTTGGATAATTAATTAATTAAAGTTTGAATAACTACTGCTGCAAATATCGAATATTTTGTTATTCATTATTAATGGTGGTTATATATATATATATATATTAACCTTGGTATCCAATAATTTCGAAATTGAAAAAAAAAAAAAATTAAACCATGGCACCGCCTCTGCAATATTTTATTTCAGTCGCACTAATTCTGCTTCTGGCTGCCGTGCTTTTCTACGGATTCGAAACTTTCGATCCGGCGCCGCTCCCCGAGTATTAGGGTAAATTAATTTGATTTTCATTGATTTGAATAATGAGTACAATCATGTATATATACAGAAGACTTTTCCTAATCTAAATAAGGCAATAATACAAATCTGCACAATTTAGGAATAAGCAATAAATCAAATTATTATGATTGATTTATGCTAACATCCCCCCTCAAGCAAGACGCGGGATGAGGACCGACTCGCAGCTTGGCCCGAAAAAAATCAAAGAGAGGACGAGGAAGAGCCTTTGTGAATATATCCGCAATTTGGAGATCGGAAGATATGAACTGAGTACTCAACTTGCCCGATGAAACAAGCTCCCGAACAAAATGGTAGTCGATGTCAATATGCTTGGCGCGCTTGTGAGCACTTGGATTTTGGCTCAAAAATACCGCACTGTTGTTGTCCGAGAAGAGGGTAGGACAAGTCGGTATAGGGACTTGAAGTTCCCGAAGAATATGAAGAACGCACACCAATTCGGAGGCAGCATTGGCGAGGGCGCGATATTCTGACTCACAACTGGATCGGGAGACGGTGGGTTGTTTCTTTGCACTCCAAGAAACAAGGTTTCCACCAAGAAAAATGGAATAACCATAAGTAGAGCGTCGAGTTTCGACACAGCGGGCCCAATCAGCATCAGAGTAAGCAACTACATCAAGAGAAGATCCTCTTGTGAAAGAGAGACCATAGGAAGGCGTGGTCTTCACATAGCGCAAAATGCGTTTAACAGCCTGAAAGTGTTCAATTGTTGGGCTATGCAGATGCTGACTGACAAGGTTAACAGCAAAACTAAGATCTGGACGAGTAATGGTGAGGTATTGGAGAGCACCGACCAAAGATCGGTAAAGAGTGGGATCATCGAACAAAGGACCAGTTTGGGGGAGCTGACAGCCGGCGACGAGGGGAGTATTAACAGGCTTGCAATCCTCAAGGGCAGCTCGCTTGAGGATATCACGAGCATATTTAGCCTGGTTCAAAAAAAGACCAGAAGGAGTGTAAGAGACCTCAAGACCTAAAAAGTAATTCAACTTACCCAAGTCCTTGATGGCAAACTCCTTACGAAGACGGGTGATGAAGTCCTGCAAGGTGGAAACAGAATTGCCGGTTAAAATGAAGTCATCAACATAGACTAACAAATATAAGGTGTTAGAGCCGCGAATGTAAATGAATAATGAAGAATCAGATTTGCTACAGACAAAACCAATGCTTAGGAGGAAGTCACTAAGGCGTTGAAACCAAGCACGAGGGGCCTGTTTAAGCCCATACAAGGCCTTTTTGAGGCAACAAACATGATCAGGAAATCTAGTGTCAATGAATCCAGGAGGTTGTTCCATGAACACAGGTTTGGACAAAACGCCATTTAAGAAGGCATTTTTCACGTCAAGTTGATGAAGTGGCCAATTATTAAGGACGGCCAAAGAAAGCACAATGCGAACTGTGGACGCTCGTACCACCGGGCTAAACGTGAGAGAGTAGTCAAAACCCGGAAGTTGAGTAAAACCCTGGGCAACAAGACGCGCTTTATAACGCTCTGATACCATATTAGGGTAAATTAATTTGATTTTCATTGATTTGAATAATGAGTACAATCATGTATATATACAGAAGACTTTTCCTAATCTAAATAAGGCAATAATACAAATCTACACAATTTAGGAATAAGCAATAAATCAAATTATTATGATTGATTTATGCTAACACCGAGCACGAGTTAACTCAGAAGGGAGAATCGTTGATTGACCCCTACAAAAATAACGACCGTATGCTACTCGGATCGGAGAAGATCGGGTATGGCGAGATGCCGGGGCCGGCGGACATCGCTTATGACCCCAGACCAGATTAAATTCTGAGAGTTGGTCTAAACCTCCAGATGTTCTGGGAATTGTCTAATGCTCCACATTAAAATTCTGGGAGTTGATTTAAGACTTCAGATTAAAATTCTGGAAGTTGGTTTGGGAATTGTCTAATGCTCCACATTAAAATTCTGGGAGTTGATTTAAGACTCCAGATTAAATTCTGAGAGTTGGTCTAAACCTGGCGCTTACTCATGGATTTGGCAAAATTCTGAGAGATCACGCCTGGAAATCCAATTTAATTGGAATTATCCATTGAGCTGCGGGGCGTACCTGGAAATTCAATTAAATTAAATTGGAATTGCACGTCAATTAATCTATAGGATTAAATTAGAGGACGTGCTGATAAATTGATTAATAACCGTAATTAATCAAAGAGGATTAAATTAGATTTAATTAAATCAATTAATCGAGAGGATTAAATTGATTAATTACATCAGTTAATCAGGAGTATCAAAGTGTATTTGATATGGAGCATGGCTTGGTAGGCGCATGGCTTCGTAGGAACATGGCTTCGTAGGAGCATGGCTTCGTAGGAGCATGGCTTCGTTGGAGCATGGCTTCGTTGGAGAATTGGATTCGTAGGCGCATGGCTTCGTAGGAACATGGCTTCGTAGGAGCATGGCTTCGTTGGAGCATGTAGGAGCATGGCTTCGTAGGAGCATGGCTTCGTTGGAGAATTGGATTCGTAGGAGCATGGCTTCTGGACAACATCTTCGGCTTAGGCTGAATTGATGTATTCTGAGAACAGAATTGACTTTGTCAATTAATTACCGAATAAAATAAATTAAGAATTAGTTAAATTTTGGATAATTACTGAGGAATATCCAAATTTAATTATTAATTATCTCTGGGAATTAAATATTTGTGCTCGAGAGCATAAATTTGTTTTGAATTTAGTTCAAAAGATTTTGACTAGTATAATTTGATCGAAAATTATGCTCGAGTCACGAATGACAATAAAAGTCACATTTGAAATTGAATTTAATTTTGGTATGTTGACCAAAGATTAAATTAATTTTTAAGTTGGAAATAATTCCAATAAAAGAAAAATCAAAGATCGATTTCTAATGTATCGAGGCTGTGTCCAAATTTGGTGAATAAGAGAAATTTACAAATAAAGTGGCAAGCAGCTCGAATGTGGGGATATGCATCTCCTCACATGGAAACATTCAAATGTGAGGGAGAGAGGTCTCCGTCGACATGTTTGAATGAAAAAGGTAGCTAAAGTGTGACCTTAAAGCTAAATATGGAAAAACCTAAAATGGTTGAATTCAGTGGAATGTTTTCCACAAGTAATGTGGATTTGTTCATCTTGAAAAATCACATTCGAGTAAAAGCTCCACACGAGGAGTGGAAAAAGTACTTTATTGATGATTGTACACGATTCTGCTACGTTTATCCTTTAAGAAGTAAAGACGAAGCTATAGAAGCTTTTAAACGTTATAAAACTGAAGTAGAGAATCAATTGGACACTCGAATTAAATCAATTCGTAGTGATAGAGGTGGAGAGTACGTAGCTCCGTTTGAACAATTATGTATTGAATCAGGGATTATACATCAAACGACAGCCCCTTACTCGCCTCAGTCTAATGGTGTTGCGGAAAGAGAAAAAAAAAACCGAACACTAAAAGAGATGATGAATGCAGTGTTAATTAGCTCTGGTCTACCTCAGAACTTGTGGAGGGAAGCTATTCTGTCGGCTAACCACATTCTGAATAAGATTCCTCATAAAATTAAGGATCAAACTCCTTATGAAATATGGAGGAAACGAAAACCTTCATACAACTACCTCAAAGTGTGGGGGTGTTTGGCTAAGGTTGAAGTACCGCTTCCTAAACAAGTTAAAATCCGCCCTAAAACCGTCGATTGTATCTTTATAGGATATGCTTCAAACAGTAGTGCCTATCGATTTCTGATTCACAAATCGGAAGTACCGGATATGACAGAAGGCACTACAATTGAGTCAAGGAACGCAGTGTTCTTTGAAAGTATCTTTCCTCTTAAGGAAAAAGAGGAAGACTGTTCGAGCAAAAGAACTCTCGAAGCAACAGACGACACTGTTAGTCCCTCCACTCAAGAGAGTGAAGAATCGAGACGCAGTAAGAGAGATAGAATTGATAAAGATTTTGGTTCAGACTTCATTACTTATGTTTTGGAGGAAGAAGAACCCAAAACTATCAAGGAAGCAATGGCAAGACCAGATGCACACCTCTGGAAAGAAGCCATAAAAAGTGAATACGAGTCTATTCTCTTAAACCACACATGGGAGTTGGTTGACCTCCCCAAAGGTTGTAAGCCCTTAGGATGCAAGTGGATCCTTAGAAGAAAGTACAAAGCAGATGGATCTGTTGATAAGTACAAAGCTCGTCTTGTTGCAAAGGGGTTTAAACAAAAGGAAGGGTATGATTTCTTCGATACATACTCACCAGTGACAAGGATCACCTCCATTCGGGTGTTAGTCGCCATTGCTGCGTTGCACAATCTCGAAATACACCAAATGGACGTTAAGACGGCGTTTCTTAATGGTGAGATGGATGCTGAAATATACATGGAGCAACCTGAAGGGTACGTTGCTCCTGGGAACGAGAAAAAGGTGTGCAAACTCGTTCGATCACTGTATGGACTTAAGCAAGCTCCTAAACAGTGGCACTTGAAATTTGACAATATGATGTTGTCAAATGGGTTTCGAATTAACGAATGTGATAAGTGTGTATACGTAAAGGACACACCAAATGGATATGTTATTGTGTGATTATATGTCGATGACATGTTAATCATGAGTAACAATCACGATATCATAGTTAATACGAAGAACATGTTAAGTAGAAACTTCAACATGAAAGACATGGGATTAGCAGATGTGATTCTTGGAATCAAGATAGAGAAAACGTCCAATGGAATTTCCTTGACACAATCTCACTATGTGGAGAAGGTACTAAAGCAATTTAAGGCCTTTGACGATCCACCTGCTAAGACACCGTTGGAACTCAATGTTCACTTGAAAAAGAATAGAGGAGAACCAGTGGCTCAACTGGAATACGCAAGGATCATTGGAAGTGTGATGTACATCACGAACTGTACACGCCCTGATCTTGCATGTTCGGTAAACAAGTTGAGTCAATACACGAACAATCCAAGTCATGAGCACTGGAAAGCGTTGAAAAGGGTATTAAGATACTTAAAGTACACCCTTGATTATGGGCTTCACTACACAAGACATCCAGTTGTAGTCGAAGGATACAGTGATGCAAATTGGATATCAGACACCAAAGACTCGTTGTCCACTAGTGGATATGTATTCACTATTGGAGGAGCAGCAGTGTCGTGGAGGTCCAAGAAACAAACATGTATTGCTCGTTCCACAATGGAATCAGAATTTATAGCGCTAGACCTAGCCACTACAGAGGCTGAATGGTTGCGTAACTTTCTGGAAGACATTCCATGTTGGAAAAAGCCGGTACCTGCGGTGACGGTACACTGTGACAGTCAAGCTACCATTGGGAGAGCTTCGAATGTCATGTACAACGGAAAGTCGAGACACATACGTCGTCGACACAACTCCGTTAAAGAATTGATCTCCACTGGAGTAATGTCCATTGATTATGTCAATACGAAGGACAATATAGCGGATACGCTCACGAAGAGCATAAACCGAGATCAATTGAACAAGCTGGTAGAAGGAATAGGTCTAAAACCCACAATAAAAAGCAAAGCAGTGGTAACCCAACCATGATGACTGGAGATCCCAAGAACTTGGTTCAATGGGAAAACGAAGCTGTGGAGGTTAGTGATAAAACACTTGAAAATTACGACTATTCCGGACAACACTATCTCAAGTGTTAACGACCCGTAAGATGTGGTAAAGGCTGAGTCTTCGACTCTTAATGATTCCTAGAGTATAACGGGATACTCGAAAGGAAGTTACCTATATAAATGAGAAGTGAGGGCCGCTTCGACCAAACATTTATGAATACAAAGGACGTCCATGGCCAAAACGGACAAAAACGTGAGAACGTTACAAAGACGAGATTGAAGTGTGCTGACACTGTTGTCTAGGTATACACTATGGAGGAATAGTTCAAGGCATCGCGTCCACTAAGCCGCCGGTATATCCGATAGTGTTTGGCTACGGAAAGTTCAAGGCCAAAAACCACTTATCCGGAAGCACGGAGATCTCACTCGAACTGAACACTGAGTCTGATGTTGTATAGATACGATTTTCACTCATGTGGGGGATTGTTGGAATTAATGGGAATTAATTGGGTTTTGACACCCTGATCTAATTTAATTAATTAGACGGACTAAACGTTAATTAAGAAATAATTGAACGTGACATAGTCGATCTACTCGCGGAGTAGATGAACGTGATATATTTAATATCTCAAAACCGAGTTAAGGTGAGTGAGAAATTAATTGTTGAACTTGGTCTTCAAGATTTAGTCTTCAAGACTTATCCACGTAAGAGATATTTTCGTGATATTCCCACGATTTTCTCAATATTCCCACGATTTTCTCAACAACCTCCTAGGATTTATTCTGCCTATAAATATCAGACTCTTCCCTCATACATCCTTACGCTGAAATTCGCCCCTCTACCTTTCTCTCTCCTCTCGTCCCTACGCAGTGTATTGAGCTACCGAAAGCCTTACACTGTTCTTTCTTGTGCCGGATTTATTTCCGAGATTGTTCAGTTCGTACTACGTACGTTCGTCGATACTTCTTATACAGTGGTGCTACTGTGTATTAAGTGAAAGTCGTTTTACCTTTGGGAACGGAACGCCGTAACAGTCGAGCACTATCCTGGGCGTATTCTGTTCTGCGGGAAAAGGGTTTCCCTTGACTCGACTATTTGTGGAATTTACTTGTTATTCTGATATTTTTGATATTGCAGTTTACACGGCGTAGACCAGTTTTCAACAACTTTCTCGTGAGGATTTAAGCGGCTGCACCAATGGCAATAATAGAAACCTTAAAATAGTGATAGTAGTGATCGATGAATCACATGTTTGATTTTCCTTCGTTAGTTGGAACTCCGCACCAAGCACTCCCTTTAAGATGTTTCTGAGAATCTTTACTTCTCGCTTCACTAATTTTTTCTAATCCTATCATTTAAATCTTTCAGACCAAAGAGTCTACATTAACTAAATGCTTAGTTCTTATTGATTTACTAATTGAAACTCTTAATATATACATGGTGCAACATTTACATAACACCATTGGGTTATTTTTTCAAATTTATAGGACGTAAATTGAACATTAAGCCAAAATTTTTAATTCAATCAATCTGTGCAAGCAGCAAGCTCTTGTTTCCGGCAAATTTTAAAAAATGACGTAATTTGGACAAAAAATAACGTAAATTGAACACTCTGTAGTGTAAATTGAAAAGGTTAATAACTAGAGGATTTAAATTGAATTAGGCCTAAGTTAGGTGACATAAAATGTAATTATCCAATGTAAGAATTCGAGAATTTGAAAATTTTAGGGCTGATAGCCTGATATCTATCTTTAACTTACGTTTTGTTTAGTTAATTTTCATGCTTATTATCAAGTATTTTAACCATTAGAGAGAAAAATTATTAACGTCCCCTTATTTTTGTATCTTTTTTTAAAAAAATCCAAATAAAGATAAAATTAAATTTACGTTCCATAATTTATGTTCAATTTTTTTTTTTTTCAATAACGAGAAAAGAAATTATTTACGTAAATAGTTGAATATTTTTTTGTAATATTATGTAATAGCATAACTCCAAATTTCATTTTTTTAATAAACATCTTATATTCTACTCCCTTTCTCCCATGATTCCTTTCACATGTAAAAGTGACACAAATAGAAATAAAAAAATGAATTTAGTGGAGATTTTGAGGGGTAATTTTGTCAACCTTTATGTATAAAGTAAAAAAATGAGTTGTCTTTTATGTATGTGTGGAGAAAAAATAATTGCATTTGTGTAAGTTATTGTGGGACGTCACGAAAAAGAAAGTGTGAAAGTAATTGCGGACGGAGGGAGTAATAAACATTCACGTTGTTGATTAATTCCCGACCACGTCACTATGTAAATTACATAAGGTTAAGTATTTGGAATCTTGGATGGAGGGATTTAGGTATGAATTTTAAATCCATAATCTAAATTCACTTCTTATTTGAATTAAAAAGTAAATTAATGTATTTCAAATATTTAGCATTTTTTAGTTAAAATTGAGAGGATTTTAAACCTCACTAAAATCATATCATTTGAAATCCATCTATTTTTAAATCCTTTCATTTATAATACCTCCTCAAATCAAATGGACTTATTCAAACACAACCTAACATTTTTTATTGTACTTATTTTCGTCCTTATTAATTTTATATATATATATATTAAAATGTTACATATATTATTTTATTACGTCCTTCCTGTCTCAACAGCATCAGAGGATCAATGCATCAAACTCATATTTTCTGTTGCAGAATTTTCTTTCCCATATACCTGCATCACAATTAGCTAGATAAATAGATGATGTGATTGCAAACCAAATTAAGTGCTAAAAATCACATTTAAAAAAACACTAAAAACAGTTTTTTTTTTTGTGTTATTTTAAACTGAATGAATGATCACTATAGCTGATTATGCACCAACTTTGGATTCTTAAATTAAAAAAAAAAAAAAAAAAACCTTCTAAACAGTGATTTTTTTATTTTATTTCAAACACTATCAATTTCTAAAAAAAAAAATCTTCAATATGCCAATTTTTTATTTTTACTACAAAAATCAATTTAAACCAGTTTTTAAAAAACACAATCACTAACCCGTGCTAATTCCTTTAGATACGTACCTCCCAAGCATCATAACAGTGGCCTGAGGATTTAGTTCCGGGGGAGTTATAAAAGGTTGAACCATCAATCACGCGCAATGAATCCACACCCATCACCCTATAATCGGAATCAACGACTCGACCCACTTGACACCCTCCATGGTAATGCCATATGGTAGCCACACTATCTACACAAAACTGTTCCAATGAAAGAGTTCCTCTGAACATGTGTATTTTCCTCTGGTTAGTAGGAAGCCCAAATGTTGTTTCTAATAGTAACTGGAAAGAGGTGTTAGGGTATCGAAATTGAGAGAAGGCATTCGATTCAACAACCCTTTTGATGATTTCCATGCCCTTCACACAAACCTGAATGTCCCTCGGATCCTTGAAGTAGTTGAATGTCACTCTTGGATTCTCATTCGGGTCAGTGCTTTGGAGCTCCAAATACCCTGTAGAAAAAGGTCGGGCCACCTTTTCCGCGATGATTTCCAATTCTACGGTGCTTTGGTTAAAGGTAGATGATTCAATGTAGCAACCAACATCATCAGCTATACCCACTATCTTAATGATGCCATTTGTTTTAACGGGCCTAGGGGAGGGTACCAGAAGAAAATTCTGTGGGTTATCGGACAAGCCCTGGCCTACCATTGGCTGGTCCAATATGACATTTATTTTATGGGCCTTGAGATGATGTGACGGCCCAATACCACTCAACATCAACAGCTGTGGGCTCCCCAGTGCACCAGCTGAGAGAATGATCTCACTTGGCATATTGTCGTTTAAGAGTGCTGTGTGTTTGGTACCTTTCGAGTCTCTGAATACAACGCCGTAAGCTTTGGGTTTTTTCTCTGCATAACTCAAAGTATAACTTAGTTTCTTAAAAAAATTGTACTCCCCCCATCCATAAGTGTTTGCACCACAAAATAGGCACATTTAAAAAAAAAATGTAATGAGTGGAGTGTTGATGGATAATTTTGTAAAGTTAAATGAATAAAGTAAAGAGAGTGGTTGAAATGAGTGTACAAGTAATGACATTTTTGTGTAAATATGTGAATATTTTGAGGGTGGAGTTTATGAAGAAGTTTTCTTTTTAGGGTATGCAAACAATTGTGGAACGGACGAATAAGGAAAGTGCACAAACAATTGTGGGACGGAGGGAGTATATTTTAAGTATATTTTAACTTTAAATAATTAGTTAGCAAATTTTTTAATAATTTCACACGTTCAATAGTTAATACCATTTTAATCCTGGAGGCACGACACTTAAGACACAAAATGGAAAACCTCAATATATCAAGGGGGGATAAGGATAATCTACACATCGGGGAGGATGAGAACACGGATCAAAAAAATTCGGTGGAATTGAGTTTGATTGGCAAGTTCTTATCAGAACCAAACTTGTCATTCAATTTACTCAGAAGTCGGATCACAAGCATGTGGAAACTGGTGCGGGGAGTAATGATAAAATACATTGGAGAAGGTTGACTTTTGATCCAATTTAACCATATGATGGATCTGTTAAGGTCGTGGATGGTGGGTGTCAATATGCTAGTCCTACACAAGCTGAAACTGGGAGAGGTACCGAACCAAATCCCACTGACACTAGTCCCTTTCTGGGTTCAAGTGTATGATGTCCCGGTGGGGTTCTTTTCGGAAGGTGTTGGAAAGCCTATTGGAAATTTCATTGGTCCATTCTTGCGTTGTGATGAATCGAACAAGGGGCTGCTTGACGGAGATTCATGAGGATTAGAGTTGAGATGGATGCCATGTTACCTCTAAAGAAATCTAAGAAAATCCTCTTAGCAAATGGCATTTCTTCCGAGGTAAAGTTCAAATATGAACGGTTGAATATGTTATGTTTTTATTGTGGAAAGTTGGACCACCCCGTGAATTTTTGCACTGCACGGTTTGACGATCTCTCGCCACAACTGGTATTGAACTGGGGACAAATGGATAAGAGAGACGTCAGATTCGGAGTCGGAGGGAGTTACTGGAAATCATTAAACTTTCAATTCGGAATTTAATGAACCTCATAATGGTGATGGACAAGGCTTAAATGCAGAGGAAAGGAAGGGCGATGATCAAGGGGAAAGAGAGCTGGCGAACCGTTTCACTGCTGATAAATCGGTAGCCATTATGAGGAGTGAATTTGGTATTGCAGTTGACCAAAACTCCTCTTTAATATCAAATCCCATGTTTGTAGACAATGAATTTAATGACGATGATTATTGTGAGGGCACCTTCTACCTAGAAATCAAAAAAAGGAAACGAATAGTGGAAATTAATTCTGAAAATGATGGCGAGCATTTTTTAGCAACGGGGCTTGCGGATCCTAACGATAGTGTTAGGATGGAATTGCATGGGGTTTGGCAACCCTACTGCAATTTCGTTTCTCCGTGAGCTTGTTTGTGTAAGACGGTCACATGTCCTTTATCTTTCTGAAACTTTGTCTTTGAATAATAATGGGCTACGATTGTGTGTTCACTGTAAATTTCATAGGACACAGTGGAGGTTTATGTGTACTTTGGAAGGAGTGAGATACATGCTTGATTAAAACTTACTCAAGGAACCATATTGATCTTGAGATTAGTGAAAATGGGCTACACTGGAGACTCACATGCTTCTACGGCTTACCAAAGAGATTGAGACGAACAGAATCATGGAACTTGTTGAGGATATTGGCAGGTGAGAACCCACTACCATGGATGTGTATATAGGATTTCAGCGATCTTCTTTCTTAGGATGATTAACGTGGCCGAGTTGCTCACCCAAATTGGCTATTCCAGGGCTTTCGAAATACTATCTCGGATTGTGGTTAGTATGATGTTTCTTTGGAGGGCCATCCGTATACTTGGAGTAGAGGGAGGGACACACAAATTTTTTTTTAAGAAAGACTTGATTGAGCTATGTGAGACTACTTGTGTCACACATCCTTCCCGACTACTAGCTTGAGAACCTAAATAGCACCGATTTTCTACCACTCCCCACTATTGTTGGACACAAACCCTGTGGTTAGAAGTCACCGGCCGAGAAGATTCTAATTTGAAAATAAGTGGCTAAATGAGAGAAGTCTGAAGCCGGTAGTGGAACGAAGTTGGGTGGGATTTGGAGACTTTGATCTCCTTCGTAGACTGGAGGCAACAAGAGAGGTGCTACAACAGTGGGGTCGACACATTGATGAAGTTTGGAGGGAAAAAAATGAATTGGGGATAGAGCTTCGATGCTTAGAGGACAGGTCAGACTACGACTCACACATGAAATTTCTTGAGGCGCGTAAAGAGCTTGCAACCTATTTGATAAAGGAGGAAAAATATTGGGAGCAGCGAGTAAAAACCTTATGGACAAAAAATGGTGACTTCAACACACGCTTCTTCCATCAAATGGCATCTCCAAAAAAGAAATCCAACAAGATAAAGGGTCTATACAATAAACACGGTACATGGGTCACAAACCAAAGAGAGATAGAGGAGGTCATCATTGACTATTTTCAAGACCGCTTTGGACCCTAATACCAACCTGGGGACATTGCTAGGGTCACAAATGCGATACGTAGACGGGTGTCGGATGAAGAGAATTAGAGGATGGAGAGGGAGTTTGTGCCAGAGGAATTTAAAGAGGCCCTTATGCAGATGCATAAAGATAAGAGTTTGTGCCTGACGGTTTCAACCCGGGTTTTTACAAGAAATTATGGAATACATGTGGCTCGAATATAGTACAAGCGAGTATACAATGGCTGCAATAAGGAGTGTTCGCTACCAACTTAAATAACACTCAAGGAGGCATTACCTAACTTGATCGATGGGGCTCAATCGACATTTATATCAGGGAGGACTATCCAGGATAATGTCCTCATCGCTTTTGAAACCTTGCATTCGATGAAAAGAAAGATCGAGTCTGGTGGGGGATGTCGCAATGAAAATTGACATTAGCAAAGCGTATGATATAGTGGATTGGGGATACCTTGATGCGGTCCTCATACGTATGGGATTTACAGAAAAATGGATAGGGTGGATCAACATGTGTGTACGTTCTATATCCCTTTCCTTCCTGGTAATTGATAAAATTGTGGGCCCGATACAACCGGAGAAAGGGCTAAGGCAGGGGGGTCCTGTCTCCCTGTACTTGTTCATCCTTTGCTCGGAAGGTTTATCGAGTCTTCTACAACAATCAAACAAGTGTGGGGTGCTCTATGGGAGTAGGGTGTGCCGAAGGGCCCCTTACATCTCGCATCTGCTATTTGCAGATGATTGCTTATTGTTCTACCGAGCCACACGGGAAGAGAGTGGGGCGTTAAAGGATGTCCTAAATCTATACGAACGAGCATCAAGGCAAGCCGTGAACTACCTGAAATCCGAATGCTTCTTCAGTGCCAATGTCCTCCCGGATGATAAAGAAGAGATAAAAAACATTCTAGGAATCCATAACCCGTTGGGAACAGGGAACTACTTAGGCCTACCGGCCTTAGTGGGCAAAAATAAGGCTGGGATTTTCCAATACATTCGTGACAGATTATGCGAAAAATTGAATGTTTGGCGAACAAAGAAGATATCAAAAGCTGGTAAAGAAATCCTCATCAAGTGTGTTGATCAAGCTATCTCGGCTTACGTAATGAGCACATTTATGATTCCAGATTCGGTGCTCGATGGGCTGCACAAAATGATGAATGCCTTCTGGTGGGGTCATGGGACAGACCCGAAAAAAGGAATAAAGTGAACAAGTTGGGACCAGGTGTGTTGGCACAAAAACGCAAGGGGTATGGGATTCCAAGACTTGCATTTATTCAACACTACTCTTCTTGGAAAAATTGGATGACGCTTATTGATGGCTCCTAATGACCTCCTGGGGCGTGTTTTGAAGGCCAAATATTACCCTAGGTCAGACTTTCTAAACTCACAGTTAGGGCATAACCCTAGTTACACCTGGAGGGGTGTATTTAAGGCAAAAGTGCTTGTTCGAATGGGACTGCGGTGGAAGATTGGGAACGGATCACAGATTGTTGGGTAAACCAAGATGGGAATCTTAGAATCTGAAAGCCACAAGTCGAGGGACAAGAGAATGCAAGAGTGGCCGACCTATTCTTCCTAGGGAGACAAAGTTGGGATGTTGAGCTTATTCGGGATGTTTTTTACGAGTAGGATAGGCGGTGAGATGTTTTTGAGCTTATTCAGTCCTTCACAATAGAAGGATAGGCGGTGATGGAGTATGCCCGGTCTGTAACGGCGAATTTGAGACCTTTTGGCACTTGTTCATCGACTGTAATTTCGCGAGAGAGTGTTGGATAGAGATTGGGCTGTCGGAAAAAACTGGAGAGCCTCTTTACTGAGGTAGATAGCCACATTGAACTGATGCTGAAAATGTTAAAATTGTTGATTGAAGAGGGGCGAAAAAGGCTAATGGTGGTTGCTTGGAAAATATGGGAGAATAGGAATGCAGTGGTTTGGAATAATGATGGAACAAATCCCATCCAAACTGTGCACCAAGCAATGTGCTTGCTGGTTGAATGGAAGACGGCTCAGGGTCGTGATAACACACACCGAGAGAGGACAGACCCCTGCAATAAATGGCACAAGCCGAAAGCCACGTTCGTGAAAATAAATGTGGATGCGGGCTTGTTCATTGACACCTTCGAAACAAGTAGTGGGATGTTGCTCAGGGATGAGACGGGGAATTTTATTATGGGGCAAACGATGAAAACGACTGAAGTCATGGGAGTCGACGGAGGGGAGGCGTGGGGAATATTGGAGGCAGTGAATTGGGCGACACAACTAGGCTATGTTCGAGTCATCATTGAGACGGATTCTAAGAGAGTGGTGGACGGACGTGGATGGTGTAGATGACACAATCCTAGGTGATTACATAAATCTATTAAGACATGTGATAAGGGAGCAGATTTCGTATAACCTTAGATGGGTTAGGAGAAATGCCAACTCAATGGCACATTTTTTTGCTACGGTCTCTCGAGATTTTGAGAGCCCTCATTGTTGGGTAGAGCCCCCAAATTTTGTGGAAGGCCTATTCGATTTTTGCACTACTTGCGAATAATTTTGGCTCTCAGTAAAAAAAAAATAGTTAATACCAAAAATCGTCCTGTAACTTAATTTGCTCAGTTCAATTTTAGTCATGTATGTTTTAAATTTTAAAATTTTGGTCCTTTTGTTGTCAGAGCTGGTCCAAAAGGACCCGCACTAAAGTAAAAACATTCAAGACTAAAATTAGTTACGACCTATATTTCAATACAAGTAAATTCTACTCTCTATGTCCGCCTATAAACATTTCCATTTCACCATTTTGGTCAATTCGCCTATAAGCTTTCCATACCCTTTTTGGCAAATATCTTTAAATTTTTTATTCTTATACTCTACTTTATATCTTACTTTTTCTCTACTAGGGAATAATATAATATAAGAATAATATATTTTTATTATTTTAGTTCATATCTTTGTATATATCTTCTTGATATTGTTTGTTGTATTTACCTTATTTATCTCTTTGTAAATACTTATAAATAGTGGATTATTCCTATCACCTCATTAACATGATCACATACATATTCTCACATGGTGTCAGTCTGACTCGCCGAAACCCTAATTTCTCTCTAAAGCCTCATGCTAAATCTTCCCTTCCCTCCTCATGGTTGCGGTGACACCTCCCCATGCCATTCCCCTCAACACCTTGGTTCATCTTTTGACCATTAAGTTGACATCCTCCAGCTACCTATTTTGGCGAAATCAGGTGGTTTCATTTCTATCAAGCCATGATCTTCTCTCAATGTGCATGGTACGATCGATACTCCAGCAAAATCGATCACCACATCTAGTGAATTGTCTCCTAACCCTGAGTACATCTCTTGGTTTAAAAAGGATCAAATGATCCTTAGTCTCATTCTCTCCTCCCTTTTCGAATATGATATGGCCGAAGTCATTAGTTGTGACACATCTCTTTCTGTTTGGACTGCCCTCGAGTCTGCTTTCAGTCATGCCTCTGTTACGCGCATAAATCAGTTGCGGAACCAATTACTCTCTCTTCGTTGTGGTTCTTTCTCTTTCGACGACTATATCTAGAAGTTCTGTGCTATATGCGATCAACTCGCCTCCATTGGTAAACCTGTTGTAGATGATGACAAGTGTTACTGGTTTCTTACTGGGCTTGGCCCTCAGTTTGCTAGCTTCTTTGACACTCGCATGGCTATGTCACCCGCTTGCCTTTCCAGATTTGATCCTTCAAGCCTTGAACTATGAGCAGTTTACTCACTCGATGGACTCCTCGTCCTTGCCCGTTTCGGCGTTCGCTGCTTCTCCTCGTTTAGGAAAGTCTCCTCGCCCTGGCACCAAATCCCATAACCCTTCTTCTTGGAATTTTGGTGGCCAGACGACCATTGGATCCTCGTCTCCTGCTCGTCGCCCTCCCACGTGCCAGATCTACCGACAATAGGGACATTATGCCAATCGCTGCCCATAACGTTATGCTCGCCCTGCCCCATATGTGGCATATCTTGCTTATGTCTTTGATACTCAGTGTCATATCTCGCAGCCTTCTGCCTCAGATTGGTTCCTCGATAGTGGTGCCTCCGTTCACATGAATCCTCGCTCTACCGATTTGGATACTTTTCACCCGTATTGTGGTAGCGATAATGTTATTGTTGCAAATGGTTCTACTATTTCGATCACTCATGTTGGGTCATGTTCGGTTAATAAGGATGTTCGCTTGTTAGATGTGCTCGTCGTACCGCACCTTACAAAGAAACTATTATCCATTAGTAAGATTACTTCCGATTTTCCTATTGATGTGTTACTTACTAATGACTCATTTGTCATCTAGAATCGGGCGACCAAGCAACCCTTGGCGAGGGGTCGGCATAGTCGAGGACTCTATGCCCTGGAGCGGGGCACTCCAGCCTTGGCCGTTGCTTTACAGAGCTCGTCCTTAAAAGCTTCATTTGAGTGTTGGCATCGTAGATTAGGCCATGTTCCTATTTTTTTCATTAATTTATTATGAAAGTTAGACTTATTGTCCCTTACTTCTTTGTTACCCAATTCGAGCTTATGTAATCCTTGTCAAATGGCTAAGAGTAAACATTTATCTTTTTTTTTTGAATGAAAAGCGAGCATCGCATGTATTGGATTTAGTTTATTGTGATCTTTGGGGACCTGCCCCTGTTGCTTGGAATGATGGTTTTTGGTACTATGTTATTTTTGTGGATGATTTCTCCAGATTTACTTGACTCTATCCCTTGCACGCAAAGTCTGATTTCTATGATGTGTTTGTTCAGTTTCACACTTTTGTTTGCAATCAGTTCTCCACTTCAGTTAAGGCATTCCAGAGTGATGGTAGAACAGAGTTTGTTAATGGTCGCATTCGTGGGTTTCTTGTCGACCATGGCATTCATCATTGCATCTCTTGCCCTTACACTCCTCAACAAAATGGCCAGGCCGAGCGCAAGCATCGTCATGTCACTGAAACTGGGTTTCATTATTGTTTCAAGCGAGCATGTCTGCTCACTTCTGGGTTGATGCCTTCTTCACAGCTGTCTACATTATTAACTGTTTGCCCACACTTGTTCTCGGGGATAGGCCGCCCTTTCAGCTCCTATTCGGCACTGCTCCGAACTTCAGAACATTTGGTTGTCGAGTATTTTCATATCTTCGTGATTATGCTCTCCACAAGCTTGTTCTATTCGACAGTGTTCTGTTTGTTTTTATGGGTTATAGTTATTCTCATAAAGGGTTTCGGTGTTACGATCCGATCGCTTCCTGCTTCTACACTACTCGCCATGCTTAGTTTGATGTGTCTGTGTTCCCATTCTTGACTGCACATGCTCCATCCTCGCTTGTCGATTCCTTTAAAATCAGATCGTTCATGGAACCATCTGCTTCTCCTCGTCGCCTTCCTTGTGGTCTATGTCCTGACCCACCAGGGCTAGCCATGCCTCCTGCTCGGCCAACCCCTAAGGTGCCTATTGCTCGCCAACCTGAGCAGTTGCCTCCTGCTCGCCATATTGATTGGTTGCCCTTTGCTCGTCCAGTTGAGCTGCCACCAGTTGCTCACCCTCTCCCTTTCTGGACTTATCTAATGGTCACTCGGGCTAAGTCTAGTATTTTTAAACCTCGGCACATTGCTAACATTATGACCACGTGCCTTCTGTCCGCCCTCTCGGTCTCTGATGAGCCCAAGGGTTCCAAATCGACCCTTAAGCATCCACATTTATTAGTCGCTATGCAACCTGAACTCGATGCCCTGTATGATAATCAGACCTGAGAGCTGGTTCCTCGGCCTCCCTCTACAAACATAGTTGATTCGAAGTGGGTCTTTCGGACCAAGTACCTTGTTGATGGTACATCTGATCGCTAAAAAGCTCGTCTGATCGCCTAGGGCTTCTCACAGGTTCCTGGTCTTCTCGCACACCTTCAGTCCGGTCGTCAAGGCTGCTACTGTTCACATCATCCTGTATCTAGTTGTTCGGAATCAGTGGCACATGCATTAACTCGATGTGAATAATGCTTATCTCCATGCTTAACCTCCTAGCTTTGTTGATCCTCGCTTCCCCGACTATGTTTGTCGCCTCAAGAAGGCTCTATATGGTCTTCGGCAAGCTTCCCTCACCTGGTTTGTTCGCTTTAGTGGCTTCCTTAAGTATTTGGGTTTTCTGTGCAGCCGAGCAGATCCACCCCTCTTCTACTACAGGAGTGGTGAAGTTACTCTATATCTCTTACTCTATGTGGATGACATTATTGTGACAGGGAGCGACCAAAATGTCATTCGGCATTTCATTCGCCGTGTCAACAAGGAATTTGCGATCAAGGATCTTTTTTGCCTGAGTTACTTCCTCGGCCTCGAGGTCACCAATTCACCCAACAGACTCTTCCTTAGTCAAGCAAATTATGCTCGTGATGTCCTATCTCGGGCTGAGTTGCTTGAGTCCAAGCTTGTCTCCACTCCTCTCGCCGCGGGAGAATCTCTAGTCAATTCAGGTGCTCCTTTTGACGACCACACTCTTTACCACTCGCTCATTGGCGCCCTGCAGTACCTGACCATTACTCGTCCTGATCTCTCGTATGTTTTTAAGTTATGTAAGTTAATTCCTGCACTCGTCGACCATCGACCACTTTCTTGCAGTCAAAATAATCCTTTGATATGTTAAGGGTATTATCAACTATGGGCTTTCTTTTGGTCGAGACAATGACTACTCTCTTATTGGATACTCCGATGCAGATTGGGCTCGTTGCGCTGAGACCCGTCGTTCCACTTATGGTTATTCGATATTTTTGGGTGGAAATTTAATCTCTTAGAGTGCGAAAAAATAACCAACTGTTGCTCGCTCGAGTTTTGATTCCGACTATCAACCCCTCGCGAACACAGCTCAAGAAATAGTTTGGGTCACTCAACTTCTTCGGGAGCTTGGTCAGCTTCCCGCATCGGCCCCAACACTTCTTGTTTGTTAACAAAAGTGCCATATTTTGGGGTCAAAATCCAGTTGCTCATAAACGAGCAAAACACATTGACATTTACTGCCATTTTAATTTGTTCGCGAATTGGTCTCATTAGGTTGTTTTCTCACCAGTTCATCCTGTCTCATCTTCAGCTCGACGACGTGTTCACCAAAAGTCTTCATCCCCCAATTTTGAGTTGTTACGTTCCAAGCTCTATGTTCGGCTACATCCCAGCGTCGCTTGACGGGGATAATAAGGAATAATATAATATATGGATAATATTTTTTTATTATTTTAGTACAAATCTTTGTATATATCTTCATGATATGGTTTGTTGTATTTACCTTATTTATCTGTTTGTAAATACTTATAAATAGTGAATTATTCATATCACCTCATTAATGGTGATCACATATTTATTCTCACAGTCTCCCTCTTTCCCTCAATAACTTTTCTTAATCCATGTGTCTAAAGGGAGTAGCTTTCTATATTGATTTGACCTGATATGGGGGATAGTGTAGGAGTTCTATTTAAATTAAATTATAAGCATACCTGGTAAAGTCGTAAACAAGATTTGATGTACGGTTGCATTCAAATAAACTGTAATCATTGTTTCATTTGCATTCTCTAGTAGATCTGCAGCAGTGTGTCTATACCCATTCTCGTCAAAAATTGAGCCCCCAATCTTGGTCCCTTGCAAATGGTCATACGTGAATCCCCTGTACGGAGACACTCCGGCTTCCACCAATCCGTCCCTCAAAGCCGCATGCCACCCGTTCGAAAATATGGATTGTCGAAACGCTACTTTCCTCTCCACCCACACATACGACTCGTTCACCAGCCGCGGGTCCCACCCCACCTCCTTCACGTACTCTCTACTAGCCCTCGAATAGAAACCGGCGTTGATGGCAGAGCCACCACCCAGAACACGAGCACGAAAGTTTGGAACGCCTTCGGTTGAGTTAAACGGCTGCGCTGGTGACTTCGGGGAGGCATTCATTTGCAATGAAAGCAAACCAGTTTCGTGTGTTATGTTGGGGTTGTTGTACGGCAGGTCACCCCTCTCCAAAAGTAGTACTTTTGCGGTGGCAGAGAGTGTCGCCGCCAAAGCACAGCCGGTGGTTCCACCTCCGACAACTATGTAGTCATAATACCCTTCTGGCGCGGCTGATGTGGCATCCTTTGCAAAAGAGGGATATGGTGCTGACCATAAATACATATGAAAGTTACTAGTAGTTAATATCATAGATAAATACCCCATCCATTCCATTCTATCTATCATTTTTTGGATTTCACACACATTAAGAAAGTTATTTAATACCAATGATTATTTGTAGCTCTGCAAGTAGTATTAAATAAAAAAACCCGAACTATCATTAATATTTCTTGAAAATTATACTCAGGTTACAATATATTAGAACTATTTTTAATTCCAAAAGTGTAATTAACGGAAGGAGATAAACAGAGAAAAATGCACTTTTGGTCCCACCATCCACTAGCACTCATGGTTTTGATCCCAACATTCTGAATTTTAGTCCCGAAAGAGAAAAACTTGACACATTTGGTCTTAAAATCGAAAAAGCTAACACATTTGGTCCCACCCACATTAAATGTTGACGGAACAACTTACGTGCGTGTCACGTGGTTATACGCACACACAACTTTATTGAGGACACCCACTGAGAATTTTTTTGAAAGCCATATGGGCACATAATTCCATACTAATTACACCTTTTTAATGTAGCTAGAAAGTAACATCTTAAATTTTAGTGTTTTACAACTATTGGAGGCAATTTATCTTCGTTTGAAATCTACCAACAGTTTTTGGTGGGGATAGATGAATATATATACAAACATATATATATATAGGGAAAATAGCACTTTTATTCATATTAGAATGAGGTCAAATCACTTTCGATCATTTAATATACAATTTTAGTTCCATAAGAATTTTCCGTTAAGAAAAAAATTGTGTGAAACCCACGCGGCCGTTAGAATTGTACGTTTGGTCCTGTAAGAATGAGTTCATATCACTTTTGATCATTTTTTTAGATATTTTTACTCTCATAGAAAATTTTCATCTGTTTTGATCCAAACACATCCAAAAGTTTAATGTCGAATTAAACAAACTCTTATAAAAAAAAATGAACCCTAATTCCACTCTAAAAAATCGCATCCAAATTGAACTCTTAACTTAAGATTTTTTTTTAATTAAACTAAATTATGAAATTAATAAGTATAATACAAAATCAAAATATTTATGTATCTGGGAATCAGTTTAAAATATGCAAATTAAATTTTATAAAATCTAATTAATTTTTTTTTTCTAAATAAAAATCTTTACAAAACAATAAAATTGAAAAATGCCAAGAAAAGAAAATAAAATAAAAATTAAATATATGAAATTTGAAATTTAACTAAAGCATAAAATCTTTAATATTTATATAAAAAATATATATATACTACATTAAATTCAAAAGTTAAAAAAAAATCAACAAAAATAAAATAAACCTACATAAATTTTTAAAAAATACTAAAAAATAATCAAATTTTGGTAATGTCACTAAAATTATAAAAATACCAAACATATTTTTACTTTTTATTTATATAATTATTTAAAATCTGTAAATTTACTCAAGCCGAAACCAAACCCAAATCAATGCAAAAAAAAAATTGCTTGATTTTTTTTCTTTGTATTTTTAAATTATGTTCAAAATTTTATGGGGTTAAAAAATCATTTGAATGTTAAGATTATATTTAAATAGATATTGTTTATTTTTCAATGAGAATTTTTTGTATATTTAAATTATTTTTCAGAATTTACTTTTGAGTTATTTAAATTTCAGATTTACATTGCATTATTTTTCAATAATTTTAATTATATTCAAATTCTTGGGTTAAAACAAATATATTCGGATTATATAAAAAAATTATGATTATATAACTTTGTGAAAAATCTTAATATCATATATTTGCAAAC
Organism: Galeopsis tetrahit; assembly: GCA_963675135.1. Lineage (NCBI taxonomy): Eukaryota > Viridiplantae > Streptophyta > Magnoliopsida > Lamiales > Lamiaceae > Galeopsis > Galeopsis tetrahit. The sequence goes on from OY776127.1 coordinate 37,349,199, forward strand.
ATTTTAAGAGCCACGTGTTGTTGCAAAGTCATTGGTTTATCCCCATCTATTTTTTTTCAAATTTTTCCATTTTAAAATCTCTTTTTTCTCATTAATTTCACTTCTTATTAATTGTTTTATTAATCTTAATCATTAATCTTAACCGTACATTTTTTTAATCTAATATTTTAAATGTAGTCTTGAATATTAAAATTTAAATGAAACAAAACTTTTGAATAATTACTTCAATATTATTTTGAATAATAAAATTTATAAATATAAATTAGTTATTTTTATATTAAATATTAAATTAAATATCATATATGCGGCAGAACCTCTCGAAAAATTTATTTAACAAATTCAATTTTGAGTATTCAAATTTATGATTTTCCTCCACCTTCCACCTTAATTCATTTGTTTGTTTCACTTAATTCCACTATTTTCCATCCCTTTCTCTTACAATAATCGGTGAGTTTCTATTATACTGATTTTTTTTATCAATCAATTTTTAATAAAATTACAGAAGATTTTTTTTTAATATCTTATTTAAATGAGAGTTCACGTTTTTATCCATTTTTTAATAAAAATTTTCCGTAGCTTGAATTCTGGAAGTTTACTGTCCACCAATAATCTTTACAGACTTCAATTTCAAAACAACATCTCAAATATTTAATAGGTGAAATGGTTAACTTTTGTATTTATAGTATTACACAGGTTGTCAATTCAATTTATAACTGTATATAATATTTTATAACTTTTTTACTGTATTTTTTATAGATATTTCTAATCATTTTGTTTTGCAGAATTTTCTCTAATTAATATATATTGTTTTTTGTTTTTCAGAATTTTGTTCTCTCTAAAGTTTTGCAGAATTTTCTCTAAACAATATATATATATATATATATATATATATATATATATATATATTAGAATTTTGTTCTCTCTAAAGTTTTGCATAATTTTCTCTAATCAATTTTTTGTTTTGCAGAATTTTGTTCTCTCTAAAGTCTCTTTAGTTTTACAGTTTGTTTTGCAGAATTTTGTTCTCTCCAATTAATATATTGTTTTTGTTTTGTAGAAATTTTTTCTCATTTTGTTTTGCAGAATTTTCTCTAATTAATATATATTGTTTTTTGTATTCCAGAATTTTGTTCTCTCAAAAGTTTTGCAGAATTTTTTTTAATAATTTTTTTTTGTTCTCTCTAAAGTTTTGCAGAATTTTCTCTAGAATTTTGTTCTCAAAGTTTTGCAGAATTTTCTCTAGAATTTTGTTCTCAAAGTTTTGCAGAATTTTCTCTAATCAATATATATATTTTTTTGTTTTGCAGATTTTGTTCTCTCCAATCAATATATTGTTTTAGTTGAATTTTTGTCTCTAATCAATTATTATATGGAATGTCTACTTAAATTCGAATATCCCCTAATAAAGAAAATCATTTTTTATCAATTAGTCTTTATTTATATTTATTGACACCCGACTAAAGGAAATCATATTTTTTATTGAGTAATTTCAAATTATATGAAAAAATTCGAACCTAATTTTATTGACTTAAAAAAAAATTATATAAAAATAAATATAAAATCTACTCTATTCGGCAATCTCCTGTTACAACTCACATCTTCTGTTACATAGTTTAGATGAATTTCACGTGTCTTAATTTATAATTTACTTAATAACTAATTTAATTAATTATGGTCAAAATAAAACCCCTTTATTTTCTCCCAAATTTAACTAAATCTTTCAAAATTTAAATTACGGCACAACTCACATCACGTGTCTTAATTTATAATTTACTTAATAACTAATTTAGATTAATTATGGTCAAAATAAAATCCCTTTTATTCTCTCCCAAATTTAACTAAATCTTTCAAAATTTAAATTAAAAAAAATGTAATTTTTTTTTTACAATTCTAGAAAAATAATTTTATATTGAAACTATTTTAATAATTTTATTCATTAAAATCTTAAACTATATCAAAAAAAAATTCAACCTTAATTTAAATATAATTACATCAATACAAAATAGAATATATAATTTAATATTTTTAAAAAATTTATTGAAATATAATTAAATACAAAACTGAAAAATTTTCATTAAATTTTTTTATATTCTATTTAACATTTATATTAAACAAAAGTATTGCATAAATATAATTAAATACAAAATCAATTTATTTAAAGATTTTACTATCAATTTATATTTATATTTAAAGGATTTGTTGAGTAATACAAATAAATATACAATTATAGTACACAAAATTCCTTATTTGCATAAAAATTCAAGTCATAAAGTTTAGTAGGAATATCTACTTAAATTTGAATTTCCCCGAATATAAGAAATTTTTTTTTTTTCAATCAGTCTATATTATTGACATATTCTTAAATTATGGAATAATTTCTAATTATATGGAAAAATTCGAATCTAAATATATGGAAATAAATATAAAATCTCCATTGTTGAATATTAAACAAAAATTTAAAATTTAATGACCGAAATTATACTCCCTCTTATTCGTGACGTGTCTTAATTTCTAATTTACTTAATAACTAATTTAGATTAATTATGGTCAAAATAAAATTCCTTTATTCTCTCTCAAATTTAACTAAATCTTTCAAAATTTAAATTAAAAAAAAAAAGCTACATAATTTTTTTTTTTACAATTCTAGAAAAATAATTTTATATTCAAATTGTTTTAATAATTTTATTCATTAAAATCTTAAACTATATCAAATGTTTTTATTTAAATATAATTAAATATTTTTAAGTGATTTAATAATTTTTTACATTTAAATTTTAAGCACTATAATTTTTAAGAAAATTCAATTTGTATTTAAAATTTTGAAACTCGTGTTATATGGGACAACATTATGAACATTTATTCGAGGTCAAGTTTGTGCAATGGGACTAGATATACATTAAAAAAAAAGTTGATCTATTTTGTGGATTTTTTTTATACTAAAATATTAATTTTAATTAAAATTCAAAATTCAAAAAATTATTTAAAGTTAATAATAAATAAAAAATCTAAATAAAAAGAAATCTTAACAAGCTAACAGTAACTTTCTTGCTAAAGTCATGAGTCAATTTAAATATTTACATTACTTCTACAAATATTGAATTAATTATAAAAATTTTAAATGTGTTTGTTGCGTAGTCAATACATTTATATATTTTTAAACTTTTACATTTAATAATTTTTCCATATATATAATCAAGTAATTAATTTTGATAAAAGTCTTATAGTATATGTTTTAAATTTCTTGCTAAAATTATGGAATTATTATACTTCACGTGATGAATTATGAAGGTACAGGTTTATGAATTAATTTTTTTTTTTAAAGTATTTTATATTTGACAAAAGAGATATGTGAATTTTTTCATGTTCATTTTTAGATTTTATAAAATTTAATATAAATATATACACATATTTTTTTAATCACAAAAACTTAAAAGAAATGTTTCATTTCATAAAATATATCTAATTAATTAAGGTAAATTGAGATAAAAAGTAAAAAATAAAATATGACAATTTTTTAAAATTGTCTTAATTAGACATATTTTATGTATAAAATATTTTACACAAGTGTTAATTATTTTTAATTTAATATTTTATTTTGTGTATTAATGTTATTAACACGTGAAAAGAATTAGATATAGATAATTTTATTTATTTTTAAATGTGATCTATATTTGGTTTTTTATACTCAAATTTTAATTAAAATTAAGTATTTAAAAAAAATCGTTTAATAAAAACCAATCCTAACTTCCAAACAATAGTGTAATTTTTTTGCTAAAATATATATGTATTAATATATTGCGGTCATTTTAGATATTTACATTCCTTTTATAAATATATGTGTATTAATTATGACAAACTTTAAATTTTAAATGTATTTATTATTTAGTAAAATATATATATATATATATATTTTCTAACCGTTATATACATTTATATATAATACATTCAAGAATCTTTTCATATCATTGAATAATTATTATTTTAGTAAAATATATTAATAAATTTATTTCAACCCGCGTAATACGTGGGTCTTACACTAGTTTTATAATATAGAGTAACAAAATTAATATTCTAAATTCTATTGATTTTAATTTTTTATTCTAATTTGGGCAATTGAAGTCCATATTGACCAAAAACTTAGTGCCCATCACCCTTATAACTGGTGTCCTTATTAAACAATTTTCCCTATACATATGAACTTTATGTAGTTAACATAGTTTTTTCTGCGAAATTGGGTGCAATTTAAATCATAAACAAAATTAGCAGCACAGATTTTTGTTTCTATGCAAAAATTAGCATCGAAATCCTAGTTTAATTCGTTGTACTACCCCAGTTTGGTAGGACAGATTAGCTAAAGTTAAATAGGTGATCAGGTTAATGATATACGTCTAAATAGGTCTAGAATTAAAAAAAAAAAAAAAAATCATGCAAAAACACACTTAATTATGTGCATTTCAAATATTCAAAGAAACACTATCCGCCTTTTAATATGAGTCAGTTGAAATATGTAGACCATACTATAAATATCTCAACATATCTAACAATGGGCTGCTAGATTGTTTTGTCATCGAATTAGTTGTAAAAGTCATATAGTTTATATAAGCAAATGGGAAAAAAAAATGTTTACGTACCTTTCTCAGCAAAAGATGATAATAAGGAGTAGAGAATTACAAGTGAAAGTGGAACAATGGGAACACACTTTCCAAAAGCCATAGTAGTTTAATTGCAAGAGCACATGAAATTAACAAATCAATTTATCAACAACGTAATCATCCTTTTATTGGCTGAGGGATTTATGTGGGTTTGACTAATTAAACAATGAAAATAGATCATATGTTTTGCATTTTTTAATTAGTTGATAATTAAATGCAATTAACATCTTAATTAAGTTAAGACTAGCTAGGGTGAAACAAAAGAAGAGGTCGGCGATTAATTAAAGCGACGACACTTCGAGTTTTGGTTGTAAACACGAGAGAAAATTAATGCTAATTAAAAATCGATAATTTATTTTTAAATGATAATTAAGTTGTAATTAATTGTCTAAAAACTGGAGCTGTCAAAACAGACTAACGGGACGGTGCGGTCCATAACCCACCTCAACCCATCATTTTACGGGTTTTGGCGGGCCGATCCACGGCGGGTATGGGTTGGAAAATACTCAACCCAATCCAACCTATGGCGGGTTGCGGACTAGCCCACATGCTTTTTCATAATATATTTTTATTTTTTCACATTTATTATTATAATAAATTTTAAACAATACATAAATAATTACTAAAAATATATAAAAAAAAATATAAAGTAAGAATAATTTTGGATAATCTTTAATTAAATACGCCAGTAAATAATTTTAATCTCTTATAATCAAAAAGTAAACTTCAACCAAACTATCAGTAACAACTATCAATTTATGAAAGTTTAAACTATCAATTTATGAAAGTTTAAACCTTAATATTGTTTACATCTAGAGATGTCTATCAGGCTGGCCCTAGCCCTATAGGGCCAGCCCTACAGGGCTACGGGCTAAATGGGTTAGGGCCTTAACCAGTTCATATTTAACGGGCCTACAATTGTTGGGACCTAACCCTAGCGGGCCACGGGCTAAACGGACCACTAACGGGCTCCAATAAATTTTTTTTCTTTTAAAATGAAAGGTCTCAATTGACACGTCAACAAGCAAATAAAATAGAAAAATACATAATTAGTTAATGATCAGTAAATGAGAAAAAAAGTATAATTTAAACACAACTCTAGTAATCATTGATCTTCAATATGACCAAATAAACCTAAATAAATATCATAATCTAATAAAAAATAGTAATAATGACTAATGGACGGTATTGAGCTTCTTAATGCTTATAGTTATGGTTATTGGTCAAATGGCCCAAAATTTGTTTTAGGTTATTTATTTTAAAAAAAAAAAAAAAAAACGTAACAACTCGGGCTAGCGGGTTGGCCCTATAGCCCTGCGGGCTGGCCCGGTTTAGCCTACGGGCTAACTGGTCCGGGTCAAAAAAAGCCCGGTTTTAAACGGGCCTATAATTCATGAACCATAACCCTGTATTTTTCAGGGTTAAACGGGCCAACCCGGTTAGCCCGGCCCGAATAAACATCTCTATTTACATCCTTATTCTCAAATCTTAATTTTGTTTAATATAATATTTTACTCCCTCCGTCCAATTTCATTATTCTCACTTTCCTTTTTTGGTTGTCCAATTTTATTATGTCCATACCCCTTTTGGAAACAATACTATACATACTACTTTATCTCCACCCTCCTACCATCACTTATTTACCTACTTTGTCATTCACTTTATTCATAAACAATCATTTATTTATAAATGGACCACACAATACCCCATCATACCCTCAACTTATCTACTTTATGAATAAACTAATCAATATTCATTAAAACACGTGCCCGGAGAAGTGGGCATAATAAAATTGGACGGAAGTAGTATATTTTAATTTAAATTTGAATTGAATTCATAAATTTCTAATAAAAAAAATAAAAAGTCTGCGGGCCAACCCGCCCCGTCCGCGGTCCAACCCGCCAAAATCCACAATCCATATGGGCCCGCATCTTAAACGGGCTTGTATTATTCAACTCAACCCACGTTTTTAATAGGCGGGGGCAGACCGACCCAACGGGCCTAGCCCATTTTGACGGCTCTACTAAAGACTAACAGAGACAAAATAGATAACTCATGCACATAGACTAAAACAGCGGAAGCTCTCGTTTAACACTAATTGCCTATGGCCGAACTATGTGAGAATTAACTACATTTGAACCAAGTCAATTAACATTATATATGAACACATAGGTGTAATTAGAGTGGGCAATTCGGGTCGTCGACTCAGTCTAGCCCAGTCCATTGAGACAAGTGATCCATGTTCTTGGATTGGGTCGGGCCGGCCCACGGTCTAGTTGGGGCTACATAATGGGAGTCCAGTCTAGCCTTATCTAGGCTAGCGGATCAGCCCAACTTATTACTTGAATTTTATTTTATTTTAATATTTCTAGCAAAAGTCACTACTACAAAATTGGACTTGGAGAGCTTTGAAAAAGGGCATTGGAGAGCTTTTAAAACAGCTCTCCAAGTGACAGCTCTCCAAGCTAAGAAAGCTGTTAAAAACCGCTCTCTAAGTAAAAGGGCTTGGAGAGCAGATCAAAACCGCTCTCTATGTTAATTTTTTTTTTATTTTTTTAATAATTATTTTATATTTTAAAAATCCTATTTATATTATTTTTTTAATAATTATTTTATATTTTAAAAATCAAATTTATACAAAATTAAAACTTAATTATACCACTACAATATATATATATATATATATATATACGTCAAATACGAAAAAAATAAAAAATAAATTAAATAAATGCATGTACACAAACATATATACAATCATCACAAATATATAAGTTAATATATTACATTCTACCAAAAATTATACTAATTTAATTATACGTTTACAAATCAATTGTAAAGGTACCCTGTCTAATCTTTTTTCCATTTGTCCATTTTTTTGTCGTTGTAAGTCTTGAGCGGACGGTTATAGATAAACTGCAAACAACGATCAATCAATATAGTTAGATGTATAGTATATGAACTTAATAACTTTAGGGATTACGAGAATTTTGGGGGAATTTGTTTAACAGAATATTCATATATTAATTAAAAATCAACCGTTGTCTAATACTAATACTAATACAAAGAAAACTACGATCCATAGATATACAAATTAAATTTATAAAATAGAAACAAGACATGAAATTAAAATTAAATAAAGGGAAGAAAGTCACCTGGAAGATCTTCGAGAATTCAAGAACGAGGACATGAACCCTAAAACGTACATCTTTGAGAGTTGTGAAAAATATGATAAAGATTAAAGGGTATATATAGGTGTAGAAAACGCAGATAATGCAAAATCTGGACGAAATCACACGCCATATCATGAGAGGTGATTTAAAGAGTGTAGTATATATTGAGGGATTACACGAGATTTACAAGGAATTATACAATAAACTTATCTTATAATATATTTTACAAAGATATTGTACAAGATTTATTCTTTATTTGTAGATCGAGTCTTGGAAATATTTATGAAAAATCCTTCTTCTAATTCGTTTCCTCTTTTTGCGGTTGAATTAATTCTAATTCAAATTGTCACTGGCCCAAAGTTAGAACGGAAAATAACTTTCGCAGAATTTATTCACAGCAAGTTAGGAATTTTTGCACCCACGTACGCCTATCATCTTCTTCCTCTTCGCATAAAATTTGTTATCAAATTAACACAGGAAAAACAAACATAAAATTTTCAAAATTTATTCAACTCTCAACCGTAGATCTATACACACATATATATATATACAAGAGTACGTACCTACAATTGTGGGAGTGGGACGTCGACGGCGACGACAACAGTGACGGCTGGAGAGAGTCGACGACGACGGCGACGGCGGCGGCTGAAGAGAGTCGACGGCGGCGAGGAGTGAGAGGGAGGCGACGGCGACGAGGAGTTGGATTCACAACGCGTGATTTTAGGGTTTAGACTCTTGTGGGATTTGGGGGAGAATTGATGCTGATTCAGTATACGCGTCGTGATTAATGGGGGAGTGGCTTTAATTTGACCAAAAAACTGACTTGGAGAGCGGTTCTAAACCGCTCTCTATTGTGCCTTGCAAATCGGTGCTTAACCGCTCTCTTAGTTAATTTTTTTTTTTTTTTTTTATAAAACCGCTCTCCAAGAGCTATCTTGTAGAGCTTTTAAAAAAAAGAGTTCTCCAAGTGGAGCTTTCCAAGTGAAAATGTGTAGTAGTGAGTTATACTCTTTACTTCCTTTCGAAACTATTTAATTTTCTTTTTTCACATTGATTCAGAAACATAGTATTATATGTGTAGTGGGTTGTTAATTAATGTAGAATAGTGAAAGCTCTCGTTTAGCATTAATTGCATATGGTTGAACTTTTGAACCAAGTTAATTACTTCTTCCAATTCAAAATGCATGTCATTTTGACATTTCACACTGTTTATAATTTAAAATGCATTTAATAGAACTAAAAATGTCTTTAAATGAGTTTTGAGCCTATGTATCAAATGGTCCGACAAAACCTAAAAAAATAAGTTTATATATGATAGGCCAGGGTCAAGCTTGAGCCCAAAAATTAATTGTCTTTGAGACAAAATAGATAACTCACATAGACTAAAGCAGCGGAAGCTCACGTTTAGCACTAATCGCCTATGGCTAAACTCTGTGAGAATTAATTGCACTTGAACCAAATAAATTAACATTTATATATGAACAAATAGGTGTAATTAGTGTGGGCAATTGGGGCTGCCGGGATCAGTCTATCCCAGCCTATTGGAATAAGTGATGTTCATGGGTTGGGTGGGCCGGCCCACAATCTGATTGGACCTACAGAATTAGAGTCCAGTCTAACATTGTTTAGGTGAGCGGGTCAGTCCAATCTTAACTTGATTTTTTTTTTTAATTTATCTAGTAAAAGTTATACATTCTCCATCTCTTCGAAAGTATTTAATTTGTTTTTTTTTTTTACATTGATTCACAAATATAGTATTATATATGTGTAATGGATTGTTGATGTAGAACAATATAAACTCTCGTTTAGCATTAATCGCCTATGACTGAACTATGTGAGAATTAACTGCATTTGTGAACCAAGTCAATTAATATTTATATATGAACGCATAGGACCATAGGTGTAAATAGAGTGTGCAATTCGGGCCTCCGGCTCAGTCTAGCCTAGCCCATTGGGACAAATGATGTTCTTGGGTTGGGTTGGGTTGGATTGGATCGGGCCAGCCCACGATCTGGTTGGGGCTACAGAATGGGAGTTCAGTCTAGTCTTGTCTGGACTGGACTAGTGGGTCGATCAGCTCTACTTATAACTTGAATTTTATTTTTTTAATATTTTCTAGAAAAAGTTGTACTCTCCCCCATCCCTTGAAAAGTGTTCATAAATTTTAATTGACTTTGTTCAAATGCAGTTAATTCTGTATCACATAGTTCACACATATGCGATGATACCGCCGCCCATCCTTTAAATGATTTTGTTGCTGTAATAGATTATTGGGGCAATTACTATTAGATACTACATACCTATAGGCTATAGCAATAAGATACACACCACCAAATCATTTAATATTGGCTCATTTTGTCTTTTCTTTGGTCCCTTTATCGACAAACTTTAAAAAAAATTGTTAATAACGATAATATCATTCTCATTTCAGTTGCAATAAGACAATTTTGAGGTAAATAATGCAAATAATTCGAGTATATTGAGCAATAAAATCAAATCAACTGAAAAATATCTGAAATGAAGAATCTAACTCCTTTGAAGAGTTAAGATTCAAGAAATACATAAATCTTCTGCTCTCTTAAATAATGTGAATAGTTCAAAAAGATAATATTATTTGAATCATCTGCCACTCTGCACAATAGAGTGTCGTATTTGCATCATTATCAATTTTTGTGTTGTAGAATATATTTTCTGTCCCATATACCTACATCATCAGATCAATAAATTAAATGGACATATTTTGCCAAATATAGCAACACATACCTTCCAAGCATCATGATAGTTGCTTGAGGATTAGTTCCAGGGGCGGTATAAAATGTTGAAACCATCAATCACACGTAACGAATCCACAACCATCACTCTCCACTTAACAACCTACATTAAAATGCCATATGGTCATCACACTCTCTAAGCAAAACTGCTCCAATGAAAGAGGTCATGTGATCACGTGCCTTATTCTAATGTTAGTAGGAATCATCAACGTTAACTACAATAGTGATTCGAAGCTAGTGAAAGGGTATAGAAATTTGGAGAAGGCATTCGACTCAACAACTCTTTTGACGATATCCATGTTTTGCACGCACTTCTAGAGGTTCCTTGGCCTTTAAAGTAGTTGAACGTCACTTTCAAATTCTGATACGGGTCTTTGCTTTGGAGCTCCAAATACCCAGTGGAGAAGGCTAGGGTCGGGCAAACTTTTCCCCGATGAATCCAAGGCCTCAGGCAAAGGAGAATGTATTATAACAACACTACAAAAAAACTTCAAAATACCGACGGATTAACAAAGTCAATCGATTTACCGACGAAATTTGTTTTCCGTCGGCAATCACAAAAAAAAAATACCCTTGATTACCGACGAAAATTTCCGTCTCTAACCACAAAATTAAAGAAAAACAAAAAATTTAAAAAAAATTAAAAAATTGTGATTACCGACGGAAATTACAAAATTAAAAATTAAAAAAAAATTCGTGCAAAAAATAAATTATTAATTAAAGAAGAAAATTTGTTAGCTAGTAAATTATGATTGATTAAAATAGAAATTTTTTTGATTAAATTAGAAACATGTCGATTAAATTAGAAAATTATTGATTAAGTTAACTAGAAAATTATTGATTAAATTATAAAATTTTATATTAAATTAGAAAATTATTGATTAAATTAGGAAATTTTATATTAAATTAGAAATTTTTATGTTATATTGTTTGTACATAATTTCTTTAGTTTTTATATCCATTTAGTATTTAGTTTATGTGATAATTAAGTCTTTTGTTGTGTGAATTAACAAATAAAAGAATTAAAAATAAAACTACATTTACAATTTATAAATTTAAAAAATTACAATAATTATATGCCAATTTAGTGATTAATATAAGTGAAATAATGTTTAATCAAAACTAAAACAAAAAGATTTATACATGTGAATTTTAGAATTTTAATTAAAACAAAAAAATTACATTTACAATTTATAAATTAAAAAGTTAATTTTACAATAATTATAAGTCACGAATTTAGTGATTAATATAAGTGAAAGAATGTCAATTATTAATATGATGCATGTATACATTAAATTACTAATATACTATTTGAAAATAAGATTCACACATATACAATAGTTATAAGTCACAAATTTAGTAATTAATATAAGTAAAAAAATGTTCAATTATTAAATAGATTTGTTAAAAAAAAAAGAGTAAAACATGTATATATAATATGAACCTTTTTAATTAGAATTTTAAACAAAACATAAAAAATAAATAAATTAGATTTACAATATATAAATTAAAAAAATTAAATTTACAATAGTTATGAATCACAAATTTAGTAATATTAATATAGAAATAAATTAATTTTGTGATTTTTTTTTTAAAAAAAATGGGTCGAAAAAGAGTACATAGACAATTAATATTACAATTATAAACGAAAAACAGACTTGTCCGAGTGGTAGGCGCCCCTCACTAGGCGCCCACACACTCGGGTTTGAGACCCACGAAGGCCTAATATATTCAGCCTACTATGCTCGGGCCTTGCAAGTCTGGGCTGGGCCAGCCCGTTGGCTTGGGCCTGCGTCCAAATTTTTTTTTTTAATTTGGTTTATCGACAGAATATTCCGTCGGTAATTAAAAAAAATTATGATGGTAATTCCATCGCATTAAAAAATTAAAAAAAAATTCGTCGGTAATTTTTACCGACAAGGTTAGCACCGACCGAATTTTTCCGTCGGAAAACACTATTTCCGACAGAATTTCCGTCGGTCTATGGGGCCATGTTCATACAGAGCCGAGACTTCAAAAAAAAAACCATGAACATTGATTAGTAATATCTTATACAATAACAAATAATTCCACAAATCTAATTATATCTTAAACACAAATTCGTGAATTAAATATAAAAACGCGAAAATGGTAAACGATTTTATTTAATTTCGGATTAGAACCGAGTAATTTTGTGGGTTACAATCTCTAATTTTCTCCTCTGATTCTCTCTTCTTGAACTTCTTGATTTCCTTGAACTTTTGGAGCTGGATCCGCAGCCGAATCCTTTCCGATCTTGTATTTGGGGCTTTTATAACGTTAATCCAAAGGCTTAGCACCGTATTTTGGATTAACCGCCGAATTTAGGGACTTTTTTGGATGAACGTCGTTGAAGATCGTTCTTGAATTTGGGACTTTGTAACGTTAATCCAAAGGCTTGACGCCGTATTTTGGATTAAACGTTGATTTTCGGAACTTTTCGGGTCTTTTCCGGGACTTATTCGGGACTTTTCGGGACCTTTCGGGACTTATCGGGACTTTTCGGGACTTTTTCGTTGAAGATCCACGAAGAACTTTGAAGAAACGTCGAATCGAAGAGGCTTAGCACCTTGATCTCCACTCGAACACTGCTTCTTGCTGCTTTTCCCCAAGAACGCCTTGAAGAAACGCCGAATCGAAGAGGCTTAGCACCTTGATCTCCACTCGAACACCACTTCTCGCCGCTTTGCACGAAGAACGCCTTTGAAGATCCTCCCCTTGCTGAAGAACACTCTAAAATCTCTGCAGAGAATTTTAGAGCCTTGAATGCTTCTGATTTCTTGTCGATGTTCAAATGAATGAAATTAGACCTCTATTTATAGGTGTAGAACCCAGGGTTTCTTATGGGCCAGGGAGATATTTGTGCAAGTGGTTAGGGTTTAATTCAAATTTTGAATTACTTGGGCTAAGAATACCCTATTTGGGCTCAATTTGGTTTGTTGGACTTTAGAGGCCCATCTTCATTTATGGGACTTTAGAGACCCGTCTTGCTTTATTGGACTTTAGAGGTCCGTCTTGAATTTATGGGACTTTAGAGGCCCGTCTTGATTTACTGGACTTTAGAGGCCCGTCTTGATTTACTGGACTTTAGAGGTCCAAAGGAATTTAAAATTTAGGTGTGTACAGTAATATCTTATACAATAACAAATAATTCCACAAATCTAATTATATTCAGTAATACCAAAAACAATTATCAGTAATACCATAAACAATAATATGTAATATCATAAAATAATAATAATCAGTAATGTCTTAAACAATACTCCCTCCGTCCCAATTAGATAGACTTGTTTTCCTTTTATGGATGTCCCATTTAGATAGACTTGTTTTCATATGAAATAATATTTTCTAATTCATTTACTAATATATCCCTATGCATTAATTACATTAAAAGTTATAACATTCATTAAATAGGGTTATAATAGAAATTTGAATTGTGTAATGTGTATTCCCAATAAAATTTCTTAATCTTTGTGAAAAGTCCAACAAGCATATCTAATTGGGACGGAGGGAGTAATAAATAATTTCACATAATCAGTGATACCACAAACAATAACCAGTAATACCACAATTAATAATCATTAATATTAATTCAATAGTGTATTAATAGTTATATCGCAATCAATAACTATTAATACCAGTATCAATAATTAATACCACTAACAATAATACCATAAAAAATGGAGAGAGTGCAGATCGGGGTGTACTGAAGAAAATAGGGGGTGCACATTATCAAGCTCAATTGAAGGGAACCCTAGCCCAATGGGAGGGCACCCTAGGTCAACAGTCGTCGCCTAGGATTTCATCAGCAAGGTCACCGGCTCTGAGTGCCGGCCGGTCAGAGATCCATCAACAACATACTCATAGTCCTCCGTCGGGCCGCCGTCAGCCGAAGGAAGAGGATGCGCAGGAGTAGGGTGAAGAAGATGGATGAAGCAATGTAGCTTCGATTTGGGCAGAGATGAACGACGAGAGAGAGAGATAGCGTCGCTCCGAGTGTTGCAGGCGAACGTCATTGATGTCGGAGAAGCTCCTGGATCGCGAACGCAAGAGAGATTGATCGAAGCATTCGCGTCGGTGGTCGAAATGAGGAGAGGATTTTGGCCGCCATGGATCGTAGCCGAGATGGAAGATCATGTCGATTGTCATGGAAGTGAAGAACGCGATTGCGATTCGAGGAGGGGTCTCGGGCTTCAGAGGCCGAGACGGAAGCGCCGCCATCGCCGTCGAGGGGGTGGTCGGGCATGGTGGTGGCTGGGTCACCCGCCGACAGGCATGAATTTCCGGCAGGTCCTTTACTCATCAAATTAAAATTAAAATTCAGGTGTACCGCCGATCGATTATAATAAAATCATACCTATAATATTATTTTGTATTATAATGAACGGGTGCAGATAATTGTAGTAAAAATATGATTATGGGGTGAAATCATTAAATTAGCGGATGCATTATCTGTAGTAAAATATGATTAGGGGGTGAACTCATTAAATTAACGGGTGCAGGTAAAATATAAATAAAAAATTAAAATTGAAACTAGGGGGCACCGTACACTAGGGGGTACGCGAGAATTTGGCAATCAAATTTATTTTGTAGTTAACCAACAATCTAACTAGCTAACTAAGTCCAATTTAAATAAAATTACATACAAAATTAATTAAATTTTCTTACTCTACCAACTAAATTAAATTACATGCCGTTTAACTAATTAAAAAAACATAACTAATTTTATACTCCGTATTATAAAAGGAGATGAGACTCTTTTGCCTTCCACCACCTGTCAATATGAAGTTTTCATGATTTCACCACATGTGAATTTTTTTACCATGCAAGTACAAACGACGGTTTCTTAAGAGCATCTCCAGTGTCAGTGAGGAATTTTGGGTTTTAAGTTTGCCACATGTATGCCACCTCAAAAGTTTTCTACTCCTATTTCAAAAAACTTCTACCCCCTTCAATGCATTCTACCACTCTTCTACCTCAAAAGTGGGTCCCACTCTCCAATTAGAGTATATATTTTTCTCTTCACATTCTTTCATTCATTATTTTTATTTTATAATTTATACTCCCTCTATTTTTTTTAATAAATGTCACTTTAATTTTTTTAATTATTTTTAAAGTAAGTGTCACTTTGAAAAAAAAAATCTTTAATTTTGAGTATTTTACCCTTAATCATTTATTACAAATATTTTTCATAAATATTGTTTGTAGCAAAATTTATTTAGTTTATGAATATTAGCTATATTTTTTTCCCCAAAATTATTTACTTCTATATAACATAAATATTGTTCATACCAAACATGTTGCTATTTGATTTGTCAATCATTCAAAATATACCACTAGCTTTATAAATGCTTTATGAATTTTTGAACTTGTTTACTTAATTTTAAGTTTTAAAAAAATACAGTATATTTTTTGACTTATATATAAAAATAAAATAATGTTAATATATTTTTTGACAAAATATAATTGAAATAATACAAAGAGTACAAGATAAAAAATACATCAATGGTAAATACAAATTAAAATACAATTAAAAATAATAATTAAAATATAAGTTATAAAAAAAAAAAAAAAAGTTGGGACCACTTGAAATGGGGTAGAAGTTCTTCTACCCCATTTCTCCTCTCTCCTCCACATCATCTCTCCCCCAACCCCTTCTACCCTTAATTTGAGTTGTGTCACATGGGATTTCTACCCCCATTGGAGATGCCCTAAAGAGATGGGTCACAAATTAATGGTTTCAACTCTTAAATGTTCCACCAGTTTCTTCAAATCCACTTAAATACATTAAAAATTTACCCCTTTTATCCGTTTTCGATCAAGATTTAATGTTTCTTCGATTGTAATTGAAAGTGTGTTTACTAGTGTTTAAGTAAAAAAACAGAACAATGTTACACTAAATGTTGAGACAAATAGTGTAACATCGACTCTAACAGAATATCAGAAATATAAAGACGCGGAAGTCTGAAACACTAAAAACAAAATGGACACAATGGAATACTTTTTAACATAGATTTTATTAATAAAATCTATGCGAGCCTTACGGCGAAAAATCTTTACTTAACTTGTAAGCACAAATGTTGTGTGAAATGCTACAGCAATAACTTTCACAACGAAACTACAATTGAGACAAGTCTCAATCTGAAAACGGACAAGTGTACAAAATACACCGCTCAAAGACTAATCAATATCTATGATTACACTCTCGATAGATAAAAAAAAAGTATCCAGTTGCCAAGGGCGGACCCAGGAATTTTTTTTAGGACGGGCTGTTAAAAGTCAAAAATAAATGCAGTACAAAAAAAAAAGGTAAAAAAATGTTTACATAAGTTGTGCCCTACGATTCTTTATCCGATAAAATTCATCGATAATAGAATCAAGATCAATATCTTCAAACAATTCTCTCTCAATGTAGACAACCAAAGAATCTGATAGATAATCACTCTCCATTTTATTTCGAAGAACACTCTTAACATGTTTCATAGCTGAAAATGCTCGTTCAGTCGTTGCAGTGGTAACAGGAAGTGTCAAAACAAGGTGAATCAATCTCGTAATCTGAGCATACACTTGCGCCTTGTTTGTCTCAACTAACTTTTGGGATAGTTCAGAAATAGTTGACAAATTCTGAAAACTTACTTGAGAAGACATATCGATTTTGTAATGCTGCAATTCAACTCTTAGACGAATCATTTCTTGACTTGTAAAATCATCTGGATAAAATCTGTCGGCGAGATCATAAATTTGATCTTCATTAAACAACTTGAAGTTGTCTTTGGGATCCAAGGCAGCACTAAGTTTAAGAAGTTCTACAGTCTCATCTTTGAATCTATTATTGATTTCAGCCAACTGAATATCTATCGCATTGTTAAAGACATCAACTCGATAATGGTGCCCAAATGTGATAAAGTCAACTTGTTGACACGAACGTCTTGTACCCATTTCATAACGATCATTCATATTAGGTATTGCAATGCTATGTTCTCCACAAGCTAACTCTACCTCTGTTAGAAGAGAATCAAAACCTTCATCCCTCAACAATTGAAGTAAACCTTTAGTGCTTGAGACAAGATCCATTGCATTCAATATATCAAGTGACTTTTGCTGCAAAGATCGACAAAGTATATCTGAAATTCCCAAGATTTTATTCATCAAGTGTAGGATGAATACAAACTCAAAAGACCTCATTACCATTTGACAACCATAAGCTTCACCACTTGTATCGTAAGAAGAACTCTCATCTGACATATACTGAAGCACAATAATCACCGCACCATACATATCAATCAAACTACACGTGGAATCAAAATGAGAACTCCAACGAGTTTCTCCAGGACGATGCAGACTACCCATTTGATTAGCTCCTCTGCCTGTTTCACGTTCTCCTGTAGCTACCTTTTCTGCAATTTCAATAGCTTGAGCAGATCGTAGCTCAGTATGACGCTTAGGAGAAGCACCAACGATATTTACAATCTTATTCAAACTTGAAAAGAAACAATAAACTGGTCGTACTTTTCCACCTGAAGCAACTAATGCCAATTGCAATCGATGAGCAAAACAATGAACATGATATGCATAAGAACATTCTCTCAAAAAAAGGGCTTGTAAGCCATTCCATACACCTTGCAATCGATGAGCAAAACAATGAACATGATATGCATAAGGACATTCTCTCAAAAAAAGGGCTTGTAAGCCATTCCATACACCACCCATATTGCTCGCTCCATCGTACCCTTGACCACGCATATTGCATATTTGCAGGTTATGGCGACTTAAGACAAGACATATTTCATTCTTCAATGTTACAGCAGTAGTATCTTTAACATGTACAATGTCAAGAAAGCGTTCTTTTAAAAAACCACCAACATCAACAAATCTTAACACAATAGCAATTTGCTCTTTGTTAGATATATCTTTAGCTTCATCAACTAAAATGCAAAACTTTGAATCACCAATCTCCTCACGAATTTTGTTTCTCACCCGATCACCAAAGATGCTCAAAATCTCTTTTTGAACTTTCGGTGATGTATACTTCGCATTTAAAGGAGCATTCTCTAAAACAACATCATTAATTTCAATATTCATCTCTCCCAAAAGTTTTATCAATTCAATGAGATTACCTCGATTTTTGGAAGACGCCAACTCATCGTGTCCTCTCAACGCACATGCTTGCAAAGTAAGATACTGACATTTAATCGTTGTCATAACCCGCAAACGATTTTTCTTTATCTCTTCCGGTTTTTCCCGATTAATTGCTTTATCAATATGTTGGGAGACATCCTTTAGAGAGTTCATATAAACTACAGCACTTTTATGACTTGAATCAGCATCTCCCACGTGTTTTAAAAATGAACATTTCTTCCCGTTGTTGACTCTTTTCCAACTGTTGAACCCACCAAAAGTAAATGCACAACGACTATTGTTCAAATGATCAAATAAGAAGCACGGAAAACAATATGCGGCATGATTTGTGGGTGAGTACTCTAACCAAGGAAATTGACGAAACCACGAGACTTGAAATCGACGATTCTGATATCCGTCAAATGTTGGCTTATATTCATCCAAAATGGGTTGAAATGCTCCCATTTTTATGTAAGCTCGTCTTATTTCATCTCTTTGATTGACAGGATGTTCACAAATTGGGACACGTTTAAATGGATCACGCTCAAGTGAATCTAGATCAATTTCAATTCTTTGTGATTGAGAAGGTTGGACATTGGAAGGTAGAGGTTGTGGAGCTACATTATCACTGTTTGATGTAAGATGCTCTTCACTTGTCGTAGACTCCTTCCGCTTGAAATTGGTAAAAAATGATTCAATACTTTTATTTTTCTTCGTTTTTCGATTATCCATTACCTATTTCAAAATCAAATACAAAATTAGTTTCTTCTCAAAAAATATCTACAAATAAATATAAAATTAAATTGCCAAACAAAACACGACAAAACTGTTAAGACCTACAAAACAATACCTCAAAAAAAATACAAATTAAATTGACAAAATTAACAAAATAAATTCACAACAATAAAATTCCATTCTTTCTGATACTTACTGACCGACAACTATCAATATTCCATCCTCCCAATAAAATATAAAACAAAAGGCAAAGTAATTATTTTTTTACAACTACTAATAATCCATTGCCCCAAAACAATCAATAAATAAATTTTGAAAATAAAAGGCAAAGTAGTTGGTTTTGTACAGCCAATAACCCACTGCCCATAAACAATTAAATAAAGTTTATTTATTAAAAATTGTTAATGTATTAGTATTACGCATATTTCGAGGCACCGACGCACCGTCTTCAATCAAAGATATATACTGAACATTACAAAGAATAAGGCAATAAATCTCTTTCAAGCTGTGTGCCCTCATTCTTAGAAACTCACGGCCACGGGAAAAAATTACAGAAGATTAAATCAGCGTTAAGTCAATACCTTACCAAGAAAAATAAATAGTGGCTCAAGATATATTTCTGTTATTGGCGAGCCGGCAGACGACAACGACGACCGACGAGAAGAACTCAAGAAAGTCGACGATGGCCGATGGAGGAAACAATGGAACGGCGGCAGCCTACCACGAACGCACAGGCAGGTTGCGATTTTTTTAAGGGTTTTAGAATTTAGAGTTTGATTTGGGAATTTTTAATTTAGGGTTTATAGATTTATTTTAAATAAAAAGTGACGAAGTACTTTCAATTTTGTTAATATATAAGTGGTTCGATTTTGTTTTGGGTGGGCTGAATTTTTTTAATATATAATTTTTTTTTTTAAAAAATGCAATTCTAAATAGTTGGGTGGGCTGTAGCCCAGCCAACCTTATGTTCCGCCCTTGCCAGTTGCGCGGAAAGTTGGTATACTTCTGATGCAGGTGGAAGCACGATACACACGTAATCCGTTGATTCTACTAATACCCGGAATATACGTAAACGAGATTAAAAGTGAAAATCCATTGATTCAAAATGAATACTGGAAGAACACAAATAAAACACGTCAAAAGGGATAAAACTCAATATTTTTCTATTCAAATCAACTCCCCTTACAATGTGAAACACCAAACCTATAAATAAGCAAATTCAAAACCCTAGTTCTAAGGCCCAACACTATCGTGGGCTTATAGTACTGAAATAGGAAATAACAATTATAATTAAAATACGAATCAAATCAAGCCATCAATTTCCAATCATTCCTTAATTGCTGCTAATTGATCTCCATCATTCTCTCCCTCTTCGAAAAGATTCGTCCTCGAATCTGCATGAATCTTATCTCTAGCAGTATGAAAAAAGAAAAAAACCACGACGGGATCATCTTTAGAGAAAGCAAAATTAATTAACGCCTCAGGAAATTTGACGTCAAAAACATCTGTAGTTCGTATGTTGCCCAAGGTCTTGAGACTATAAGCAAATGTTGGCTTAAGAGAAGTGCCAAAATAATTATCATTAGTAATAAAAAACAATTATTACTAACTCTAGGTCCACTATTTCCCTCATAAAATACAGGACCAAATTCTCCCAAAATAATAGTCGTCGACTGAATCCGTTGGTTGTGTAGAGATGTAAAACTGGTGGAATGAGTTTCTGGAACGGGGGGCGACACTGTGGCAGCGGCGACAAGGGCTGCCAAAACTGGAGATGGTGGTGGCGCTGGCGTTTCCAGTGCGGCAAGTTCGTCTCGTTGGTTGTAGCTGTCGAAAATTCCATCGACGGTGGCGGCCAATTGAGACTAGAGAAAATGAAATTTCTCCTCCGTATCGTAATTTTGCTTCATCGTTGATAAACGATAAACCTCACCGAATCGTTATGGCTCTGATTACCAATTGATGCAGGCGGAAGCACGATACACACGTAAATCCATTGATTCTACGAATACCCGGAATATAAGTAAACGAGATTAAAAGTGAAAATCCATTGATTCAAAATGAATACTGGAAGAACACAAATAAAACACGTCAAAAGGGATAAAACCCAATATTTTTCTATTCAAATCAACTCCCCTTACAATGTGAAACACCAAACCTATAAATAAGCAAATTCAAAACCCTAGTTCTAAGGCCCAACACTATCGTGGGCTTATAGTACTGACATAGGAAATAACAATTATAATTAAAATACGAATCAAATCAAGCCATCAATTTCCAATCCTTCCTTAATTGCTGCTAATTGATCTCCATCAACTTCGGCACAATCTAAAAGATGTAGCTACTGGTCATAACTCCTAACAGGATGAAAGCTCAGTCTAGGATGTTAATCGAATAGTACATGCTGAATAATGAAGTCTTTCTTCTGTGTTTATAGAGGTAGAAACGAGTTCTAGAGGCTTCTAAGTGAGATCCTACTTTTTAGGATCTTGACTCTCAAGATCTATCTAGATCCTTCCGCAATGTTCCAGGTCACTCTAACATGTTCGAGGTTGCTCTAGGACGTTCTCATAGGTTCTGGAGTCTTTCAGGTTCCAGTCCCATGTAGAAGCTTCTAGATGGTCACCTGAATGTGATAACATTTAGCTCAACATTTAATGTAACATTTCAGAAAAGATTTAGAAAATATCAAGAAATGTCGAATTAAGATGTTGTAGATTATGTTAAGACATCTAAGAATTAACAACATCTACAGTAACTTTCATAATAAGGGATTAATCACTTCATTTCTTCTTTATTTACCTTCCATAGATCTGTAAGTTTCTCATTTCTTGTCACACCTAAATTTTCACAATAGTTATAAAATAAAATGGCATGAACTAAAATATTTACGTAAAAAATATTAGACTTAATTACGAACTTATTTAACAATAAAGTTGCTTGATAAACAACGATGGCAAATCTTGACTATCTCAAAATGATTTTAATTTAAAATACCATTTATGTCAAATCTTGACTATCTCATAAAAAGTTTGGCAATGAAAAGTCTAATAAAGAAATGAATTAGTTTAATTAGTTTTACTAAATGATAATAGTAATAATAATTTGTTATACACCGCACCGCTCCACCCCGTCATAAGCTTCTCAATCTGAAATGTTAAATTGATTTGGCACCCAACATTGATTGTTGAGCCTCCACCCAAACACGAGCATAGTGGTTTAGAACACCGTCTGTTGAGACAAATTGTTTCATAGGTGAGATTGTTAAAGCATCCAACAACATCGGTAGAATTAAGTCAGTTTTGTGGAGTACACTGGGGTTGTTGTTTAGAAGGCCGCCCCTCTCCAGAAGTAGTACCCTGTAGAGGCGGAGAGGGTCACCACCAATGCGCATCTGGCCGTTCCACCTCCGATGATTTTGTATTCGAAATAACGAAAAGGCTGTTCCACCTTCCACTACAAAAAATGCGAGACCGGAGTTTCGAGACTGCCAAAAACGTTCTCAAATAAAGACTGGTTTGAGACCTATTTGAAAAAATTAAGAATTTTGAGACCGTTTTCAATCCGGTCTTTAATATTATGTTTTTAGACCGTTTAGAGACCGAATTTGCGGTCTCTCCCGAAATTAAATTTCTGATGTTGAACTTTGTTTAGAGACCCAGTCTTTAATTGGTATAAAAAATCCAATTCCCAAATTTTTAGCTGACTGCCCATTTTTGACCACTCGCTTACGGTCTCTAAACCCTATAATATAAAACGTTCAGGACCGTTTGTATTTTTTTTCACTCTCGGCCTACTCTCTGATCTCTCGATAAAATTTGATCTTCTCACTCTCCTTGTTAGTCGCCACTTTGTTCGAAGCCGCCGCCTCTCCCACCTAACGTCGACTGTAGCAACGTCACCTCCCCTACCTAATGTGATGGTAACAATGTTGCCCTCTACTCACAGTCCATTCTAAAAAATAAACGAGGTTTTTCCATTCTCGAAAAACATCACGTCGTCCTCTAGTCACCACCAGAAAACCCTGGAAGTCAGAGACACCGCAACTACTAACGGTGAGGCCACTGGAAGTCTTCAGCGCCACTAAACTGTTGAATCGCCGCCGCTGCCACACTCACCCACTCGAAAGCGACCCTCAGGCCACTGGAACGTCACTCCGCCGCAACTTTGTGTCACTACAAAATATTACTGAAAAGGCATCGGCAAATGGCAACGGCAGGCCGGCCGATGCCAAAAGGGGACGACATTTAATGCTCGATGCAAAATGGCATCGGCAGTGGGCCCCGATGCCAAATGGCATCGGCATTTAATGGTCGATGCAAAATGGCATCGGCAGTGGGCCCCGATGCCATTTGGTAACGGTCCCCCCGATGCAAAATGGCATCGGCAGTGGGCCCGATGCCTTCCCCGATGCCCTAACTGAGTATAAATCGACCCCCCCTCTCTTCCAGAACGTAACAGCCGCCACCCCCCTCCCCCAAACCTCCATTTTTGCGATTTTTTCACCTCCACACTCAAAAATCACCTTCGTTTGCGGATCGAACTCGGTTTTTGGCCATTTGTGTTCTACACTTCGACGGGAGCATTTCTACGGTAATTTTTTTCGTTTTCATTGGTTAAATTTGAAGTTATATGTGTATATATAGTTTTAGTATATATATACATATATGTTGTATGTATATATAAAATTGTTAGAAGAATTGTTAATTTTTATTTATGCATGTGTTAATTGTTAGAATTTATAAATTGTTAATTAATTATGTTGTGTTAGGCATGTATTTATATGTATGTTTTAATAATTAAGTTATATGAATTTATTTGTTAATTAGGGTGTTAATTAGAATTATATTTGTGTTATATGTCTATATATGAATTTATTTGTTAATTAGGGTGTTAGAATAATTATTAGAATATAATTAGAATTATATTAATTGATTTTAATAGAGTTGGGAAATGAGACGTTGGTTGTTTGTGTGTTTGTAGACGTCGATTGACATGGATTATTCAATTCGTAGTTGGATGTATAGTCCAAGATTAGTGAATGGGATTATGAACCCCAGATTTGTTAGTGGAATAAATGGATTTATTGAATTTGCTACTAGTAATCCGAATTCGATTTGGGAAGGAAAAATTAGGTGTCCTTGTTCGAAAGCTAGATGTCGAAATCAAACTTATAGAGATCCTAATGAAGTGAAATCTCATTTATATCGAAATGGTTTTACATTGAATTATTATAATTGGATTTATCACGGGGAAGAGAGTTGGGGTCCACGTCCGTATCAAAACACTAATGAATATGCGTCAACTTCAAATGACGTTGACCCAGCGGGACCTAGTTCGTACCACACTATGGTAGAAGAGTTAATGGGTGGCCCAAACATTGATTTTGGAATCGACGTGGAAGAGGAGGCACTTAATGAAGAACCCCCTAACGAGAATGCGGCACAATTTTACGGCATGCTTCGTACAGCGGACCATGACTTGTATCCTGGTTGTGAATCTCATTCGCAGTTGTCATTCAATTCCAGATTGTTGAACATTAAAACGGAAAACAGATTGTCTGAAAGGGGATACAATCAGGTTGTTGAGTTGATTCGTGAGATTTGTCCTCCCGAAAATAAGGTTTCCAAGAAATTTAACGACACCAAACATTTGATGAGTGGGATGGGTCTTCCGGTAGAAAGGATTGATTGTTGTGCACAGAATTGCATGTTATTTTGGGGTGCAGACAACGAACTAGATTTTTGTAAGATTTGTGGTCGATCACGGTATAAGCCGAATAGGGTTGATGTAGATGGTCGGTTGAAAAAGAAACGCCCGGTTAAGGAGATGTTCTACTTTCCGATAATTCCTCGTTTGTAAAGATTGTACATGTCCAAGGCCACTGCGAAGGATATGACATGGCATGCCTCGTGCGCTTCTGATGACTCTGGTGTTATGCGTCACCCGGCAGACTCGCTGGCTTGGAAGCATTTGGACCGTTCGTATCCTGCTTTTGCATCTGAAATTAGGAATGTGAGGTTGGGCTTGAGCACAGACGGTTTTGCACCGTTTGGAATGACGGGAAAACAATATTCGTCATGGCCAGTTATACTTACTCCGTACAATCTACCCCCGTGGTTATGCATGAAGGATCAATTCATGTTTCTTTCGATTCTCGTGCCCGGGCCTAAAAGTCCGAAGGACAAACTTGATGTGTTTTTGCAACCACTGATAGCAGATTTGAGATTTTTATGGGAAAATGGGGTGCAAACTTACGATGTTGCTAGAAAGCAAAACTTTTTGATGCGAGCTGCACTTATCTGGACCATTAGTGACTTCCCAGCATACTCAATGTTGTCTGGTTGGAGTACAGCCGGAAGGCTTGCTTGTCCATATTGTGGAGAGTACACCGATGCATTCTATTTGAATAAAAGTCGAAAGCAGTCGTGGTTCGACAACCACCGAAAGTTCTTACCACCGAATCACACGTGGCGAACGAATAAAACTGCATTCATGGCCGGAGTAGTAGTCACAGATGATCCACCGCCTATTCGAACGGGTGCAAGTCTCCTATACGAAATTGATCATTTTGGATATAGAAAGGTTACAGAGGATGGTGCTGAGGCTCACAACAAAAAACTTTCTGGAGGGTGGA
Source organism: Galeopsis tetrahit (assembly GCA_963675135.1). Taxonomy (NCBI): domain Eukaryota; kingdom Viridiplantae; phylum Streptophyta; class Magnoliopsida; order Lamiales; family Lamiaceae; genus Galeopsis; species Galeopsis tetrahit. Next base: position 37,375,300 of record OY776127.1, read on the forward strand.
AGTGGAAAAGCATTTTCTGGGAGTTGCCGTATTGGAGTACCTTGTTGATACGACACAATTTAGACGTGATGCATATTGAGAAAAATGTGTTTGATAACGTTTTCAACACGGTGATGAATGTGGAGGGGAAAACAAAGGACACGTATAAATCAAGAGATGAGCTGAATGATTATTGTCGTCGTCCCTCTCTGAAGAAATGTCCACGTACATCAAAGTATCCTAAGGCTTCTTTTTCGCTTGATAAGAAGCAGAAGGATGTTGTTTGTAAGTGGATAAGTGAGTTGAAGTTTCCAGATGGATATGTGTCTAACATGTCCCGTTGCATTGACTGGTCGAAATTGAAATTGTATGGGATGAAGAGTCATGATTGTCACGTGTTTATGCAGAGACTACTACCGATTGCTTTTTACAAAATTCTGCCGCTCACTGTGTGGAAAGCAATCACTGAGCTTAGTCTATTTTTTAAGGAGTTGGCTTCTACAACCATCACAGTTGACAACATGACTCGACTGGAAACAGATATCCCAATCATCTTGTGCAAGTTGGAACGTATCTTTCCACCCAGCTTCTTCAACTCTATGGAACATCTACCTGTGCACCTTGCATATGAAGCAAAAGTGTGTGGTCCAGTTCAATACAGATGGATGTATCCATACGAGAGGTAATTTAATTAATTTCTCATACGATTCTTCAAATTATATGAACTTACGATTCTTAAAATTTAATCAGGTATCTTCGCACCTTGAAATTAAGCGTGGGTAACAAAGCATGTGTTGAAGCTTCGATTGCAAATGCATATTTAACCAGAGAGGCGTCAATGTTTTGTTCTCACTATTTCGAGGACCATGTTACGACAAGGATACACAATGTACCTCGTAATTACGATGGTCGGGACGAAGTACACGAGTATGTCGAGGGCACTTTTTCCATATTTAAGGCGCCTGTCAAACGATTAGGAAAGCCTAAGAAAAGATGGATTTTAGACGAGGAGAAAAAAGTTGCTCATACGTACGTGTTGTTGAATTGTGATGAGGTGCAGCCATATGTTCAGTAAGTCAATCCGACTAAAATGTTTGTCAATCAAATACTTAGTGTTGACATGTCTTATTAATCTTATATCGATCGTACGTAGGCTATTCATGCAACAACTTCAAGTTCTTCAACCAAATCTCTCGGCCGCTGAATCAGATTTAAGACTACAAGATGGATTTGCGTCGTGGTTTGCAGACATTGTAAGTTATCTTAAAATAACGATAAATTGCGTCGTGGTCCCATCATTGGTTAGAAATTCTCACATTCATTCGTCTTATATATATATAGGTGAAGATAAATCGCGTCGAGAACAGGTTTTTATACGATCTTTCGGCCGGTCCGTCTGGTCAAGTTCTTACGTACGTAGGGTATTACGTGAACGGGTACAAATTCCACACCATGGCTTATGGTGCATCTAGAGCAACATCAAACAGTGGGGTTTGTATCAAGGGAAAAAACTATGACGCGGATGAGGAAGATTTCTATGGGAAACTCGAGGAAGTAGTCGAATTGGACTATCAGGGGTACCACGAGAAGAAAGTGGTTTTGTTCAAGTGTCAGTGGTTTGATCCCTCAAACAATGGGACAAAAGTTCATCCTAACTACAAGCTCGTGGAGCTTAATCAGAGGCGATCTTACGGCCGATACGATCCATTCGTACTAGCAAGTCAAGCCACACAAGTCTACTATTGTCCATACCCCGGATCCCGTACTGATTGGATATTTGTCTGCAAAGTCAAACCGAGATACTTGGTGGATGCAAAAGATACTACTGAAGATGAAGTTCCCGCGTGGCAAGAGGATAACATAGAGACTCAAATGATTGTGCAAGTAGATGATGATCCTGTCATGTTAACTGATGACACCGGTACAATGATGGAAATGGCAGAGTATGAAGAAGATGAAGAAGAAGACGGAGATGAAGAGGGAGAAGAAGACGGAGAAGAAGACGACGAAGATGAAGATGAAGCTGAAGATGATGAAGATGAATGATGTTGTTAATTGTTAGACTATGTTATCTAAATATTAATTGTTAGACAATGTTATCTAAATATTAATTCCTTAATTATATTCCTTATTTAGAGTTCACCAATAATCGTTACAGTGATGTTCATATATAATGTTTTTTAATTGTTACAATGTTCAATGTTAATAATGTTTTAATGTTCATTTTGACAGATGAGTGGTCGTCGACATGTTTCTGGATATGGCTCTGGTCAGGGTTCTTCTGGACAGGGGCGAGGTAGAGGTAGAGGTAGAGGTAGAGGAGAGCCGGTGGATGAGACACCGACTGTGCAGATACCACAGGGTTTGTATATGCCCGATATGACTGGGATAATGTTGCCCCAGATGCCCGGAATGAACCCTAATTCCTATTACACTCAGGTGCCTCAGTTGCCTCATATGGTTCCACATCCACAGGAACAATCCCCTCCACCGATACATTCGCCAGTTAGACATCCGTCTGTCGGGACACAGGCCAGCATGTCGACTGATGCACCCGACAGTCGCATCCGACTGTTTATCTACCGGGATACGTAAGTATATTATATTTAAATTTCATTAGACGTATGTATAACATGTTTATTAATAATTTTTTATTTATTATAAAATACATGTAACAGGTTGATGCCTTCAAATTTAATTTCGAGGACGATCAGATCGATAATGTACCGGAATATGGAGCTTGGTGCACACGCCTGGGCTATGGTATCACCCGGCACGGTACAGCGGTGGTGGGATACATTCCAGGTATAAAATAACTTTACATTTTGTTATTTTGTTATATTACTTCGTTAATTAATTTTTTTTTGCAGACCGAGGTCAGGTGGGACCCTGAAGCCACATCTTCTACAGAGGTGTACAGACTCTTTCTTCAAAGAGCTGCAACTCGGTACACTAACATGTTATCAAAAATCAAGAAAGCGTGGGTAAGGGATAACAAGAGGCCGTTGTGGGATGTGAATGTTTGGAACTCCTTAGTTCGTCACTGGAACAATCCCGAAACAATTAAGAAGAGCGAGCAGGCTCGTAAGAACCGCTTATCCGAGCCTGGAGGTCCGGGTACTGGCCATGGTACTCATAAAGGCGGAGCTCGTGGAGCAGCAGAGGTCGCACGACGCATTGTAAGTATTTGTGGTCAATTATATATAATTAATTTTAGTTAATTATTTAGTTTATTTATTCGTATATGTCTTCGATTCAAAATACAGGAGGAGAGGATGGGACGCCCTGCATACGACTGGGAGATAGTTGAATATTACCACCGTTACGAAAACGGGACATACACTTGTGGCTATATGGGTGATATACTTGTAAGTGTGTATATATATATATATATACATTACATTATATAACAAATATATATTTAATTGTACTTGAAAATGTATTAACCCACTTTTAAATGTGCACGTATAGGACCAGATACATGACGAGTTCACCAATAATACTACAAGAGATCCGTCAGATGAACCTAGTTCAGAGGATGGTTCCCAGGCCCCACCTATACCCGATATGTCTGAACTGTACGTGAAGAAGGTCGGCAGGTCTCATGGACGTGTTAGGGGCCTTGGACAAGTAGGCAAGAACAGACGGGTCTCCTCCGGTCCTGGCGAGACGTCAAGTGGTACGACTTATGGACGATTCACCCAGGAAGACATGAACAATGCTATTGCTGAAGAACGGAGAGTCAATGAAGATAGAGAGCAGCGCTTAGTGGAACAAATGCGGCAGCAGGAGGAGCGCTTACGCAAGGAGTTTCAGGACCAGCTTGCATTGATGATGGGACAGATGGGTGGGGAGCCGAGGCCGTCGGGGGCGTCGCACAACGTTCAGGATCAGGATGATACTGAGGATGATGGTGGTGGTGATGAGGAGGAGTGATACATTTTTATATTACTTTGTTACGTGTGATGTTATTATATTACATTGACGTTGAGGATTAATTTTTATTTTAATTGACGTGAACATGCTAATTATGATTATAATTAATGTTGTTTGTGATATGATGTTATTTTAATTGAAAATGAACTAAAGAATAATTTTATAATAGATGAAAATATTTTTAATTATATGGATAAGTGAATTCATATTTTTAAATGGATAAGTGAAAATAATTATATATATTTAATGTTGTGAATTGAAAACTAGAATGAATTTAAATGATGTGATTAGAATAAATTTAAATGTATAAGTGAAAATAATTATATTCAATGTTGTATGTAATTATAATGTTGTGAAATAAAAAATTAGAATGAATTTAAATGTTGTAAATTGAGGATTAGAATAAATTTAAATAGTGTGAATTGATACCGTAAATAAATTATTTAATTTAAAAAACATAATTTAGTTAATTTGAAAAACATAATTTAGAAATAATTATGATATGCTTTGATAAATAATTTAATAAGCAACAATTAAAGTTAGAATGGATTGAATTAATTAAAGAATTAAAAACTCAAATTAAATTGAATATATATAAATTGCATTCACAACATGTCGACTAAAAGCTCCTAGCCTAAACGGCACACAGGGGGCGCTCAAAAGCCTTCGAGACCGCGAGGTCCCGAGTTCGAACCCCAGAAATCGCGAAAATGGCCAGAAATCGCGAAAATGTGGTGGCCCAGCGGTGGGGGGTGGGTGTTGGTGGCCTATCGACCTGGGTTCGAAACCCAGATTCGCCTTTTTTAAATTTTAATAAAAAGGCATCGGCAAAATGGCATCGGCAGTGGGCCCGATGCCATTTGGTAACGGCAGTGGCCCCGATGCCATTTGGTAACAGCGCTTTCCCCGATGCGAAATGGCATCGGCAGTGGGCCCCGATGCAAAATGGCATCGGCAGTGGGCCCCGATGCCATTTGGTAACGGCGACCTGCCGATGCCAAAAGGCATCGGTTTTCCCAAAATCCGATGCCATTTAAATGGCATCGGCACACTGCCGTCCCCTTTGCCGTTGCCTTCATCTGTGGGGACGGCAGATCCGATGCCTTCCCCGATGCCATTTTTAAAGTATTTTGTAGTGTGTTAAGGTGATTTCTTGAAATAATTGTGCTACTCTCTTTTGTTTTTGAGTTTTTGGTGGTGATTTTTTGTTGGTACGTATTTCTTGAAATAATCTTGCAAATTTTTGTTGGTGGTTTTCTTATGTTTTGAGAATTTTTGCTGGTGATTTTGTGTTTCGGGAATTTATTCGGTTTTGGGAATTTCAAACCGTTTAGAGTCCGTAAAATGCGGTCTCTAAATTTCAGACCGATTTGAGACCAGTTTAAAAAATCGGGCTAACATTACAATTTGGGACCCTTTTTAAGCCGCTTTACCAGTTTATAATTTAGAGACCGAAAAAAACTGTTTATAATTTGAGTCTGTTTCATGAATACCATCTCAAAATATTAGAGACGAGATGTTTTAAGACCGCCATATAACGGTCTCAAAACGGTCTATATCGTGTTTAGAGACCGTTTTTCAATCTCTATTAATCGATTGCTATTCGAGGTGATGGTCCCGAAAGGAGTGTGACATGCATGTGTAGGGGGGAAGGAACCCTTGTATGTGTTTTTTTTTATTAATATAAACACAGTGAAAGAATTTCGTTTCATCTAAAAGTCTGAACTTGTAGAGAGGGTGGGAATTAATTCTTGTATATTAATTCCTAACACTCCCCCTCACTCGTGGGCCGGATGAAGTGCTTTCAACAGGAATCGAACCCAGATCGTTTGCCCACAATTTAAATGGGTGGAGTGCTGGAATCGAACCCAGGTCGTTTGCCCGGTTTGCTCTGATACCATGAAAGAATTTCGTCTCTTCTAAAAGTTCGAACTTGTAGAGAGGGTGTGAATTAATTCTTGTATATTAATTCCTAACACACAACAATCAGAGTCAGGTAAGTTAGTTTTGTGCAAAGTCCTATGGAAACACTTTTTATGGTGTTTTTACAAGTCTTTCACAAATAAGCAATTGTATATGCAGAATTATGTGTGTCGGCCCTTTTATACTCCTTTAAAAATACACTTTAACAATTTAACTTCTCTATCTCACCCTAAAATCATTACTTATGCGAACTCTTATGAAAAATAGTTTTTCAAATACGAACTATCCTGTGTAGAATCAAAACCAGTTTTATGCACAAATAAACAAATAATGAATAAGCAAATACTAATTAGTAAGTACACTAAAAAATTAGCTCCAAATCGTGAGGGATTTAGAGAGGGAAAAATGCTCGCCAATGAATTTCGCGAGGGAAGTAATTCCTTGACAATTGTTTCCCGAGGGAATCCGAAAATCCTTCGGCGTTTCATGAGGGAAAGCTTCGTCTCCAAATTTGCGAGGGAAATGGTCCCTCGACGAGTACCGAGCTAGCAAAAAATCCATCGGCAATAGCAAGGGAATCTTTCCCTCGGTAATCAGGAGGGTTTTTCCTCGCCAAATCCGTCGGCATTTTCGTGAGGGATTTCCCTCACTATTACCCCTCACCGAAAATGTAGTAAATAAAAACGAATTACCTGGGTTTCGAACCCAAGCGTTTCCCGAGGGAAAGCATCGTCGCCAAATTCGCGAGGGAAATGGTCCCTCGGTAATGAATGAGGGATTATTTTATTTTCTATATTCCCTTGCCAAATTCGTCGCCATTTCCCATGGCATTTTCGCGAGGGATTCGATTCAGTACTGTAGAAATTAGGAGTAGGAAGGAGGGAGGCGTTCGATTCACCATCGGCGACACCAGAATATTCTTGTGGGTGCTGATAAGCAATGTCGTCGGCTCTGGCGATGTAGCTACAGTGAAAATTAAGGGAGAAAAGACGGGTGATAAATGAGAACGGAAGGATAAGGGCAAAACCGTGTGCACCATACCAATTTGGTATTTAGAGTGTATTTAGACTTTCTCTTTCGTTGTACTCCCTCCGTCCCTGAAAAGCTTTCACTTGATGGAACGAAGTTTAATAAAAAAGTGTAATAATTAAAGGTGTCCTAAATGTAATTTTGTAAACTTTTATATATAAAGTAAATAAAGTAGTTTAATTGAGTGTACAATTGATCACATAAGATATTATATAAAGGTTAAATACGTGTATATCGTAAGAGTAACTATGAAAACTTTTCAGGGAGGGAGGTAATAGTTTTTTTTTTTTTTTTTAAGGAGGAGTGTATCTTTTCCTACTCTACCCCAGATTTTGTGCTTTTGTGCCTAAAGAAAAAGAATTCCAGACAAGATTTTTAATGGCAAGTGAACAATAAATCACTGCTAGTGCTAGATATATAATCGCGAACCATAACACCAACATTGTATCCCTCATCGAATTAGAAAGGTAGCACCTGATATTAGACATGTTCAATGGTTAGAAATAGCTAATTTCGGTTTTCAAAAATTACAAATTGGAATCAGCCAGTTTTTTTCGCTCAATTTTTGCTCTTTTTTTTAATAGTATTCACTCATTTTTGTAGAAAATAAAATACTCCCTCCGTTCCAGAGGAATTTGCACCTCTGGGATGACACACATTTTAATAAATGTGTAAGAAAAAGTGTAATGAGTGATGTTTTGAGGGGTAGTTTTGTAAACTTTTATGAATAAAGTAATGTAAAAGGTAGGTTGAGTGTGAAAAAGTAATGACATATGAGTAAATATGAGTATATTTTGAGGGTGAGGGTTATGACAATATTTCCTTTTATGGAGTGTGCAAATTGGTATGGGACATCCATATATGAAAAGTGTGCAAATTCCTATGGGACAGAGGGAGTACTAAATAAGAGTTGAGAGAGGTTGGTGTGAAAACATGAGTTGAAATTGAGGTATTTATAAAAGAATATTTAAAAATTAATAATAAAGGGCAAAATCGTCAATTTGACTTATTTAATCATCGAACCACCAGTTTCAATTTTATGTTTTCAGAATCAAAATCAAACCTTAATTTTAAGGTTATGGTTCGACTTTTGAACCAAATCCGCCGATTCGAAATCGATCGATTCGGCCGATTCCATTTTGCACATGTCACCTAATATACTCCTTATTGCATATGTAAATGATTAAACTTTTCTGATTGCATTACGTATGTCATCTTTTTTTTTTTATGTTTACTTTCTAATTCCATCCTGTCCGCGGTCTAACCTGTCAAAGCTCGCGACCCGTGCGGTCTAGACCATCTAAGACCGCCATTTAAACGGACTTGTATTTACTAACCATCTTAGGACTTCCCTTTAAACGGACTTGTATTTATTCAGCCCAATCCACCCGTTTTATAGGCGAGGTAGGGCCCTAGACATGTGCAAAATCGAAACGGGCCAGTTTCGAACCATCGATTCGAAAACCTAATCGTGACCTTAAAATTAATGTTCGGTTTCAGTTCTGAAACTTCAAAATCGAAACCGGCGGTTAAACCGGCCAAATCGACATTTTTTTTCCTTTTTTTTCAATATTATTTTTTAAATACGTCAATTTCAACTCATTTTTTCACACCAACCTCTCTCAACTCCTATGTATTAGTTTATTTTCTACAAAAATGAGAGAAAACGAGCAAAAAAAAAAAATTAAATGGTCGTACCGGCTGTTCAAAACCATAACCGTAGCCAAGGATGAAAATATCGGTGTCGGTGGAAATATCGAGACCTTAAATTTATGGAAATATCGACGGATATATCGATATCGAATATCGATATCAGTAAATTTTAAAAATTGTAAAAATTTAATAACAAGCTTTTAGTACATAAAATCAACAAAATAATTTGAATACATTTTATATCAATGATAAATTTATATAAAATATAATATACAATGTTATTTCGTATGCCATTTATCGATATTTTTTGAAATTTATCGATATTTTCTCGATATTTTACCGATATTTATCGATATTTTCAATTTTTTTACAAATATCGGTTCTTCCCATATCGATATCGGTGACTCCGAAAAATGGATATATCGAGGATATATCGGGGATATTTCCGGATATTTTCATCCTTGACCGTAGCCCCGTAACCAGTCCGGTTCGGTTCGTAATTTCTGAAAACCAAAACCACCAATTTCTAACCGGAATCGACAGTTTCTAACCGTTGAACGTGTCTATCGGGCCAGTCCAAAGGACATGCCTCATTTTGACACCTTTAGTGCTCCCTCCGTCCAATTTCATTTTTCACATTCTTCTTTGAAAATAATATTATTCATAATATTTTATCTTGACTCTTCAAGCAACAATTATTTACTCTATTATACTCCCAACTTATCTATCTTTTAGTAAACTAATAAATATTTCATCCACCCCTCATTAAAATACTCATTTTTTGCACTCTCATTAAATTTCTCACTTTATAAACACTCGACTATCGCTCTTTACCTTTTTTATTTTCTACATTTTCATCTTTCATACATCTCTTTACCGTTTCTCTTTCCTAACTCTATTTATTTATTTTCTTTTCTATCTCCTTCTACCTTAATACCACATTGCACATTAAATGCTAGAGTTACTTTTGTGTCCACCTTATTGCATGATGTAAATGTAATTGGTGCAGTTGAACCAAATTTTTAATTTGATTTTAATGTGGGGATTACAAACTCAATTGGACAATCACTTAAATTCCAAGTGCATGTATACACCCAAAATATACAAGAATTTACCTCTATTATATTTTTTAAAATATGTCCAAATAATTAAAACTATTAAATGAGCTAGACCTGTTGGGTCGATCTGCCCCGCCTATAAAAAAGGTAGATTGGATTGAGTAATACAAACCCGTTTAAAAGGTGGGCTAGACCCCTGACGGGGAGGGTTGGCCCGCAAGTTTTTTTTAAAAGGTTAAATGAAGAAGTAAGAAGTTATTTTTTTAATAAAGATGTGATGGCTAGAAATTTATGGATTCAATTCAACTTTTTAAATCAAGATGGAAAATCACAAAATATTATACTAAACAAAATTGAGATTTAAGAATGAGGATACACTGTTGTCGCCCACATATTCACATGACTCCGAGAGAGACTTGATAATTAATGTAGATTCAAATCTCTTTTTTAACATTCTTTTTATAAATGCATAATTATAATTAGTGCTGTTATTCGAACCGAGCCTTAACGAGACTCGGCTCGACTCGTTTAGTTAAACGAGTCGAGTTCGAGCTCGTTTAGATGCTCGATTTACTAACGAGCCGGCTCGAGCTCGACATGTTAGGCTCGATAACTAATTTTTTGTAAAAAAATTCATTAGGCTCGTTAGGCTCGGCTCGACTCGATAGGCTCGTTAGACTCATTAACGAGTCGAGTCGAGCTCAATTTTGAACTCGGTACTGTTATCGAGCCGAGCTCGGCTCGGCTCGACAAGAGCTCGAGTCGAGCTCGAACCTCAAATACTCGGCTTGAATAACAACTCTAATTATAATGAGTAGATTGAGAGAGTGTGTGGTGAGATGTGTATTCGCAAATTGACATTTGCTGGTTTAAATTTTAGATTGGTTGATTGTCAATTAAACAAAAAACTATATTTGAGGTCTACTATGTGATGATAAGAGATTAAAATTATTCACGACTTCACGTCAACTAAGTGAAAATTTAATAAAAGATTATCCAAAAATGTTGCACTTTTTTTTTTAAGTTATGTATATACGGTTTAAAATTTGTTATAATAATATATGTGAAAAATATATAATGAAAATGTATGTGGGCTAGCCCGCATCCCGCCATGAATTGGGTTGAGTACTTTCTAATTTGTCCCCGTCGTGGATCGACCCGCCAAAACTCATAAAATGATGGGTTGAGGTGGGTTGTGGACCGCCCCGTCCCGTTAGCCCGTTTTGACAACTCTACAAACCTACGGGGAATGGATAGAGTATTAATTAAAACTCCACTCCAAAAAATAAGTATAATGATTTTGGATGGAGGAATTACAACATATAACACAAGATTTTATATATTACTCCATTCCTATTTTACTAGGTTGCAGGTTTTTCTTTTTGATCCGTTTATTATTAGATTACCCGTTTTTTAAAAAAGAAATAACTTTATCACTTTTATCTAGTTTATTACTTTAAATATTATTAAAATGAGTTGGTCTCCTGTGCACAGTGTGCACGTGCACACTAATCAACATTTTGAAAACTGATCGATCAATATGTATTAACTAAAGCGAAATTTTGAACAAGATAACAGTTGTTCAAATGGTTATAGAAGCCTAAGTCATATACAAGGTCATGGGTTCGAGACCAGCATAATACACACCATTTTTTAAATAATAATTTTTTAACAACACAATACACCATTTTTTTAACAATCATTTTTTAACAAGCACAATGCACCATTTTTTTTTATCACTTTTTAATAATTAAAATTACACTTTTTAGTTCAAATATCTACCACTTTTCAATAATAAGAATTACACTTTCAATTAAAATATCTCCCATTTTTCAATAATAAAAATTACACTTTTCAGTTAAAAAATCCACCACTTTTCAATAATAAAAATTACACTTTTCAGTTAAAATATCCACCACTTTTCAATAATAAAAATTACACTTTTCAGTTAAAATATCCACCACTTTTCAATAATAAAAATTACACTTTTCAGTTAAAAAATCCACCACTTTTCAATAATAAAAATTACACTTTTCAGTTAAAATATCCACCACTTTTCAATAATAAAAATTACACTTTTCAGTTAAAATATCCACCACTTTTTAGTTAAAATATCCCCACTTTTCAATAATAAATTTTCCACTTTTCAATAATAAATCAAAACTAACAAAATTACCAAAATTTACAATCTTCTTCTTCAGCCTCCTAACACCAAACACCACCACCACCACCACCACCACCGATGTCTTCAGCACTTCTACCACTCCTTCTCCAGGGCGATATCCATCGTCTTCTCCGGCGAAATCCATTGTCATCTCCATATTCTCCCTCGCTCTAGCCGGAAAACACTCTACCGCGGCGATATCCTCCGGCGAAATTTTCAGTTAAATAAGTTGCGCGTCGACATCGCTTAATCGGCTACTTCTGCGGGTCGTCGGCAAGGATCCGACCCGAATTCGTTTAGGATTTTTAGAAATCTTGATACCCTTTTTCGAATTCGGCGTCGAACAGTTACAATTACTCAAAGAAGCTGATGATGCAGAATCTGAAACCAAGATTTGTTTCTTCTTTTTATTCTTTCTTTTAGTAATTTTGTACGAGGATTGTGGAATTGTGGAGGAGCTTGATGGGTCAGAAGGGATCTCCTCCGCCGGGTGAGCGGCGGCGTTGCCGTTCGTATGGCGGTGGAGAGCGGCATCCATGGTGAAATTTGAGAAGGGTGTGAGAAATAAAGATGCGGCAGGGCGGAGGGTTTGATGGAGGAGACTTTAAAAAAAGTGTGAGAGGAGAGAAAAAGGAGTAGAAAAAAGTTAAAAAAAAGCGTGTGCACCAAACTAAGTTTGGTGCATAGTGTGCATATGCGAATTTCTCTATTAAAATATTACTTCATCCGTCCATATCCATTAAAAATATGTTCAATTTCCTTATTTATCTGTCAATCAAAAGTATATTCATTTTATTTTATGAGAACAATCATTTTATTTTTTACCTCATAATAATCGGCAAAATACTATTATTTTATCTACTTTAAACACGAAATATTAAATAACTCCTACATGAAAACTCATTTTCCGAAATGGGTTTAATTAAAACATGAGAGTGTTATTTGCCAGCAAACGTAATGAGGATACAAGGTTTAGGTACCCAAAAAGTCCAGCTTGCTACACAGCCAAAAAGTCCAGCTTGGCACCCATACCTAAACTCTCCATAAAAAAGAGTACTTATTTGTTGTTAGATAAAAATTACGGAGTACTAATTTATGGTTTATTATAATTACATTTCCATTCAAACTTTTGAAAACTCTGTTTCTACTTCCAGAAGCTCTCGTTATCGTCTTAAAATATTGAATCGGTCTCCACTTCCATGTAAATTTCAAAAGCTTTTTCTCTCATATATATACACTTTTTCTTGATTATATGCATATATTCATCCAAAATGCCGAGCATAAAAGTGAAGGTATACAGCGTACTCTTCAAATTCTTCCTTAAACGCAAGCTACAGACCTTGATTGACTCCCATGGCGGTAACCCGTACGGCGTCGTTTCACGACCGGATGAGACAATCGCTGCAGCAAACCCCAGCTTTTCGGAAGACGGCGTCGCCACCAAGGACCTTCACATCGACCCGTTGACCTCCCTCTCCCTTCGGATTTTCCTCCCTGATTCTGCCATTATTCCCCCTAAATCGGTCCCGGATCTCAGGGTTAGGACTCCCTCGACTAGGGGTTTGAAGAATGCGTCGGCTAATAAGGTGGTTTATGGTGGGTATTTACCGGAGAAAAACGGCCGGAATTGCCGGAAACTTCCGATTATTTTGCAGTTTCACGGTGGAGGGTGGGTAAGTGGCGGAAGCGATACTGTGGCGAACGATGTGTTTTGTAGGAGGATTGCGAAATTGTGCGACGCTGTGGTGGTGGCGGTAGGGTATAGGCTGGCGCCGGAAAGTAGGTATCCGGCGGCGTTCGAGGATGGTGTTAAAGTGTTGAATTGGCTGGCGAAGCAGCCGAATTTGGCGGATTGTGATCGGTCGTTGGGGAACAGGAGGGTTGGAGGAGGGGAGGGGAGGAGGATGCAGATTGTTGATGGATTTGGGGATTCTATGGTTGAACCTTGGTTAGCTGCTCATGGAGATTCATCTAGGTATATGTTTTGATTCTAAGCTTAAGCTGCTGTTTCGAATTATTCTGGAATCTGGATACGATAATGTGTTAAATGCTTAGTTGGATTGCTTCGTGGAAGTTGCATTTAAAGTGTTCGATTAAATGATTATGTTTGTTTTGATTGGTTTTTGGTAATGTTATTAAGATTAAACTTTACAGATTTTAAGGCATAATCTACCCTTAATCTAAGCTATCAAACATGGCCTGAATGTGCATGATAATAGGAGTGATCAAATGGAGAATTACAATGAGAATATTGTTGCTGGTGTATTGCTCTAATCTTGATATGATAATGGAGTTTTCTTATAATGTGTTACATGCTTAATTGAATTGCTTCGTGGAAGTTGCATTTAAAGTGTTCGATTAAATGATTATGTTTGTTTTGAGCATATGCATAATTGCAAGTTCAGTACTAAGGGGTGCTTAATTCAAATTCTTCAATGTGAATGATAATAGGAATCATCAAATGAGAATATTGTTGTTGGTGTATTGCTCTAATCTTCGAATAAGTTAAGGTAAATTATGATTGTTGTTGAGAAATAGTGGAATGATTCAGGAGAAATGATCATAGGGGAAGAGATTAACTTGTTTTGAGTCCCTAACCACCACGATTAGTCTATATTCATTTTTTCAGTACCATTCTCATTGAAGAATTACGAACCACACGCCTATCGTATTCCTGAAGTGTTAATCACTGACAAGGACTACATGGTTTTGCATATTTGAACTTGATGCCTTCAATATTTTTCTATCTTCTTTTATTTGTTAGTCTTTTGCTCTAATCCAGGAATAATTAGAGAGAGAAAAAAAAAGATGGTTGGTCGAGTAATAATAGAACGATTGAGTAGAAATAGTTATAAGAATAATTAATCAAAATGGGGTATGATTAACTTATTTTGAGTCTCATTACACCTTAGGAAGTATGATTAACTGTTGTTGTCATTGTACGTCTATAGAAAAAATAATTTTCTCGACATCCTTGTACAGATGTGTTCTTCTTGGAGTGAGCAATGGTGCAAATATTGCTAACTACGTTGCACAATATTGCATCAAGGCTGGCAAACTTTTTGACCCTATACGAGTTGTAGCTCAAGTCCTGATGTACCCTTTCTTCACTCCCACACGTTGCGAGATCAACCTGTATAATTCCTACCTCTACGACAAATCTACTTCTTTGCTTGCATGGAAACTCTTCCTACCCAAACAAGACTTTAACTTGGACCACCCAGCAACCAACCCTTCAACAGCAGAAGTACCTCTCAAGTACATGCCTCCAACACTAACCATTGTTGCTGAACACGACTGGATGCGGGACCCAGCTATTTCATATTCAGAGGAGCTTCGTAAAGTGAACGTAGATGCCCCAGTTCTGGACTACAAGGATGCAATTCATGAATTCGCAACCCTTGATGCCCTCCTCAAGACCCCTCAAGCTCAGGCGTGCTCCGAAGACATTGCTATATGGGTTAAGAAGTACATATCTCTCCGAGGCAACGAGCTATCTTACTAAACATGATGGGTGAAAGGATTATCGAATGCAGGGAGGCTAGCTCTTTGCACGTTGTAATGATCTGAGGCAATACCTATGGATTCGATCTGGTGATGATGGGATTCTTGGTGAAATCTGCATTACACTTTTGTACAGATTGAGGTAGTTTTTATTTCTCTTTTTCTGCAAATTCTTTCGTGTAAACTAGGTAGCCCAGTGTATATTATTGTTTCAAAGCAAGACGTGATAGTAAAGATTTATTCTTTTTTGGCACTGTACACTCAGTTACTGGGAATAAATGTACACCTATTCTTTCATTTTAGACCAAGTTTTTGTACGAGGTCGGTAACACTTTATAATTGATTAAAGTGTTACTATTATTTTTTTAGAAAAATAGTAATCACTTTTAAAATATACTCCATCCGTCCATGAAAAGGTAGTCTCATTTACCTTATATTCTTTGTACACAAAATGTAGTCTCATACCTTTTTTTGGAAACTATCACCCTTCAATCATCACTTAATTAATCAAATTGTCATCAACTTTATTCACAAACAATCACTTTATTAACAATGGACCCTACAATACCCTACAATACCCTTACTTTATCTACATTTTTCTTAAAATATGTGTCCCACTCCAATGAGACTACTTTTCATGGATGGAGGGAGTATATATATATATATATATATATATATATATATATATATATAATGATATGAAGTCCATTAATAGTTGAAGTCAAATGTGATTTGACATTATCCAAGTCATCATATTAACTTATTTAATTAATCTAAAATATGTAAAATATATAAATGCATGTATATCTCAAGTTCTCAATCTCTACTCATAAAATTAGAAAATTAATAAAATATTTGAAAAAATTTTAAAAACTATTTTTAATGGATTTTATTATTTCATAATTATTAAATATTACACGTTTAATTTATTTATTATGCTTCAGTTAAAAAAATCATTAATTTAAACATTTAATTTTTTTAATAATAAAAAATTAAAATTAAAGTAATAAAAATAATGATTAAATAAATAATGACTACATTTAATTACTTCACTCTAAACTCTAAAACCCTAAACCTTAAAACTCTAAACCTCTATGTTGATGTTGATATAAGTGTTTTGTTTAATGATCCAACACAAACAACCGAGTGTTGTGTTTAATGTCCCAACACTTATGACAACATCAGAATTTGTCCTTCCTTTTCTCACTAACTCCGATCTTACGCTTGTTGTCTAATGATGTCCCCAGAGCAGTTAGAAGACGTGGGCAACACCCAAGTCATGCCATTGCGTGGGAGTGAGAAGTTATTAGACATGGTATAACAAGTTCCTAAATTCTAGGAGTGGTGGAGAGAAGTTTATAACCGCATGATCTCACGGCTGTGATGATCATGGGAGTTGATGGCAGTTTGTGCATGAAGCCTATAAATACAGAAGCTGCCATCAACACAAGATACACAAGAAGGAAAGCTGAATTCGACTACTACACTATCGAACACTATATACGCTTCTAGTTAGGAAAATTATTGTTTCTTCTTGTAGTTCTTCACATTATTATAAACCCGAATAGTAGTGTGTTAGAACATAGTCTTATTTACTAGGTTGTGTGATTAGATCTATGAGGAAGATAGTTTCATAGAACTTAGTAAATTATATACACTTTCGTAGTGTTTTTATACACCTCAAAGAGGTTGTACTCGTTTCACATATTTTTAATATAGTGAACAACATAGATTATTTTATAATCTATGCAAATTTTGAATACTTCTATTTTCAGTACGTGCATTTTAATTTTCGCTGCATAGTGTTGTCTGAACAGTGCCAACACGACAGACAACATCTCTGATTTCGCACGCACACACACTTTCAGTTGGTATCAGAGCCTACTACTTGATACACTAAGTAGAGATTCTTCTTAGAGTGTGTAAATCTGAAATGGAGTATCCACTTTCACCCGCACTAAAGCCTCTGATTCTAGTTGGCACGAATTATGCCTTCTGGAAACCAAAGATGAGAATGTACATCAAATCCATTGATGAACGAGCCTGGAGGAGTGTTCTTGCTGGTTGGACTCAACCAAGAACCGCGGCGGATGAAGACAATGAAGCTCAGATCAAAAGAGAGCTCGACTGGACGGCTGAAGAAATCACAACCGCAAGTTACAATTCAAAGGCGTTGAATGCAATCTTCACCTCAACTGATGCCTCAATGTTCAAAATCATATCAAACTGCATTTCATCAAAAGATGCATGTGATCGATTACAAGAACATTGTGAAGGATCGGATAGTGTACGAAGGACAAGACTACGTATGCTTGGAATCAAGTTCGAGAATCTGAGGATGAAAGAAGATGAAACCATTTCATCTTACAACGAAAAGCTGACTGAGATTTCAAATGAAGCTCATTCTCTTGGAGATCCAATTTCAAACCAAAGGTTAGTACATAAAACTCTTAGATCAGTTCCTAAACGTTTTGAACCTAAGATATGTGCTATTGAAGAAGCTAAGGATATTGATGTGTTAAGCCAAAATGAATTGATTGGTATTTTGAAAACTTATGAGATGAACATTTCTGAAAAGACTGATAATGAAAAGAAAGTGCTTGTTTTCCAAAGGTGATGCCTCGTCATCTACATCATCAGGTTCTGGAAAGTCTCCTTAGGTTACTGAAATTGATTCTGATGATGATGATATTGAGGAATATTTGAATAATCCTGATTACATGGCATTTATTACTAAACAGTTTAAGACTCTCATGAAGAATAAGAGATTCAAAGACAACATTCAACCTAAGGTTCAAATTAATAATACTCAACAATTGCCTATTAGGAAGAATACTTTTAATCCTGCTAGACAATTAGAAAGAGGAAACAGGTTTAGATCTGACCAGGATTATAAGAAGAATGTTAAATGTGATGCATGTTCTGGATATGGTCATTATGCTAATGAATGTGCCAACACCATTCTCAAAAAGAAACTTAATTTCAGTGCTACCTTAAGTGATGAGTCTGATGTTGAACATGATCCTGAAAAAGACCTTGAAAAAGCCTTCTCTGCTAGAATTCTATATGATGATACTCTCGATGATGATTTGGATGATTATTACGATGTGAGGACAAATGTGCCATCATTTGGGAAATCACTGAATAATGATATTCCAGAAGTTAACTGTTTTACAAGTTCTGTTTCTGAGACAGGTACATCAAGTAAAACAGGTTCATCCAGAAGAGATGATGACATACAAGATTTGTCTAATACTGTTTTCAAACTAGAAAGTCTTTTGACAAAGAAGGATAAGGAAATTTCAAAACTTAAAGAAAGACTAGAAGTGTCAATTCTTGATTTTAAGAAATATTCTTATGAAAAACCTTTAACAAATGAAAAAGTTTTCAAGATATCTTTTGAAACTGAGAGACTTAATTACATGTCTCTGAATTTTGAAAATTCTGATTTAAGAGAATCAATTACTAAACTTGAAGGTATTCTGACAAGAAAAGATATTGAAATATCTAAACTTGAAGAAAGAGTGAAGGAAGCCTCACTGAGTTTTAAAAGATTCTCTAAATGAAAGATGAAACTAGAAGACTCCCTTATGACCAATAACTCAAGAAGAACAGGTATTGGCTATCAAGGTAAAACCTCAAAAAATTATGAAACTAAGAAACCTACTGTGTTTGTAAAATCTGAAATTAATTGCAATTCTAATGTTTCTGCTAAGACTCAGATCAATGCTAAAGATGTGATATGTCATTACTGTTTCAAAAGGGTCATAAAAGTCCTCAATGCTTGAAAAAGAAAAACCATCTGAAAAATTCTGTATTGCCTGGAATAACTCAACATTCAAGATCTCACAGCAGTAAATCTACATGGGTTTCAAAAGAAAATACATTGTGCAATGTTGTTCATATGTCTCTAAAAGCATGTATTCCTGGATTATGGTACTTTGATAGTGGGTGTTCTAAACACATGACAGGTCAAATTGATTATCTTACTGATTATACTGTTTATAATGGTGGTAATGTCACATATGGTGGTGGATCTAAAGGGAAAATCATTGGTAAAGGAACATTGAATGTTCCTGGTTTTCCTAAGTTATCCAGTGTTCTACATGTTGATGGATTACTGGCCAATCTTATAAGTATTAGTCAATTATGTGATGATGATTTGCATGTGAAATTTGACAAAAATTCATGTTATGTGTTAGACAAAGATTCTGAATGTATCATGATGGGAAACAGGTCTGCTGATAATTGTTATCTTATTGAATCTAAACTTATTTGTAATAAGACTAAAGTTGATGATAGTACATTGTGGCATCACAAACTTGGACATGCTAACTACAGACAACTTGATAAACTTGTTAGATTAAAAGCTGTTACAAGTTTACCAAATCTGAAATTCTCAGATAAAAAGGTTTGTGGACCTTGTCAAAAAGGCAAACAGGTCAAGGTGTCTCACAAAATGTTGGGACATTGCTCAACCAAACATTGCTTCGAATTTCTGCACATGGATCTTATGGGTCCTATGGAAACAGAAAGTATTGGAGGTAAAAGGTATTCTCTAGTTGTGGTTGATGATTACTCTAGATTCACATGGATTGAGTTCTTAAAAGATAAATCTGAAACTTTTTCCATTTTCAAAATTCTGTATAAAAGATTTAAGAATGTTTTCAATTCCAAAGTTTGCAGAATTAGGTCTGATCATGGAAGGGAATTTGAAAATAGTTCATTTACTGAGTTTTGTGAATCAAAAGGTATTATACAAGAGTTTTCATCACCTAAAACTCCTCAACAAAATGGTATTGCAGAAAGGAAGAATAGAACACTTCAAGAAATGACTAGAGTCATGCTATGTTCTAAGAACTTATCCAAAAGATTTTGGGCAGAAGCTCTTAATACTGCTTGTCATATTGCCAATAGAGTTTACATTAGAACAGATTCTACTAGAACTTCTTATGAAATTCTGAATAATAAAAAGCCTAACCTTAAATATTTTCATGTTTTTGGTTGTGTATGCTATATCTTGAATGACAGGGATCAGTTACATAAGTTCGATTCAAAAAGTGATAAAGGGTTCTTCCTTGGCTATTCAAGAAATAGCAAGGCCTATAGAATTTATAACTTTAGGACTGATACTGTACAAGAATCTGTAAATGTTGTTTTTGATGATGATTCAAGTATTACAGGTAAAAGCATTGAAGATGAAGATATATCAGATTTGATTGATGTTCTAATCAATACTGAAAATGTTGAACAGGTTCAGAATGTTGAGAAGAAAGATGACACACCAGAGGAAACATCTGATAATGCAGATCCTGAAAATCTGTATAATCTCCAGAAAACTCCCTCCATACGGATTCAGAAAAATCATCCACAAGACCAAATCATTGGTGAACAGTCTACAGGTGTTCAAACCAGAAGAAGAATGGGTATGAACTCAAAGGAGGATGTGGTAAGGTCTATATGTATGTCATGTATGTGTAGTAAAGTTAATCATGAATGCTATCACTATGAGATTGAACCTAAAACTATTAAAGAAGCATTAGATGATGAGAATTGGATTGAAGCTATGCATGAAGAACTTAATCAGTTTATTAGGAATGATGTTTGGACATTAGTTCCTAGACCAGACCATGTTAATGTCATAGGGACAAAATGGATTTTCAAAAACAAGACTGATGAGATGGGAAACATAATTAGAAATAAAGCTAGGTTGGTTGCTCAAGGATATACACAAGTAGAAGGTGTAGACTTTGATGAAACATTTGCTCCAGTTGCTAGAATTGAATCCATTAGGCTATTACTTGCTATTGCATGCTATATTGAAATAAAATTACACCAAATGGATGTTAAAGCTGCTTTTCTAAATGGAATTCTTATGGAAGAAGCTTATGTTGAATAGCCAAAAGGCTTTGAAAACCCTGATTACCCTGACCATGTCTTTAAACTGAAAAAGGCTCTATATGGCTTGAAACAAGCACCTAGAGCATGGTATGAAAGGTTAACAGATTTCTTGATTGAGTTTGGTTTTGTAAGAGGAGAAGCTGACAGAACACTGTTCATCAAACATGATAAAAATGATATTATGATTGCTCAAATTTATGTTGATGATATAGTATTTGGCTATACTTGTGACAATATGCTTAAACACTTTGTGAATTAAATGACATCTACATTTGAAATGTCCATGGTTGGTGATTTGAATTACTTCCTAGGATTGCAAATAAAACAGCAAAAAGATGGGATTTTTATTTCACAAAGTAAGTATGCTAGAAGTCTTGTAAAAAGATTTGGATTAGAGAGTGCTAAACACATGAAAACTCCTATGGGATCAACTCAGAAACTGATTAAAGACAATGTTGGCCAGAATGTTGATCAAACACTGTACAGATCAATGATAGGCAGTCTTCTATATTTAAGCTCCAGTAGACCTGATATTATGTTCAGTGTTTGTTTATGTGCTAGATACCAGGCTAACCCCAAAGAATCACATATGAATGTTGTTAAAAGAATCATTAAGTATGTTGCAGGAACTTGTGATTTAGGCATCTGGTATAGCAAAGACACAAATTGTACCTTAATAGGTGTTGGGAATAAAATGAGATATGTTTTGATCTAATAACAAAACCCCCTTAGACATGCCTAAGTCAAATTAATAGTGTTCTAAAAATGTTAGAACACATAGCATAAGGCTAGATGAGAAGCTGAAATGTTAGGCAGCTCTTAGACAATTAGATGCACAATTTGAGGGGGAACCTATGCTTTGAAGATGATCAAGATCAAGTCCCCTCAAGGCTCAAATTCTGGAACAACCACTTAAGAGCAAGGACACTCTATGAAAAACCAAATACTCTGATCAGCAGAGTTGTCCAAAGAAGCTAGCCACATGCTAGAACAAATTTACCTAGCTCAAAAAGACAAGGCTACTCAAAGGCTTTTGATCAGGAGAGTTGTCCAAAGAAGCCAACTCTATGTGTAAAGTGCTCTGATGCTAAAAGACCAAATATGCTGATCAGAAGAGTTGTCCAGAAGAGTTGTCTCAGCATGATTGAATCAGAACAGATGTTCTAAAGGTTGAAGGTCAACTATGCTGAAGAGAAAGAGACAACCACACCCTAAAGATCACCTTGAAGTGAAATAGAGGGAAAGAGCCAAGTCATCTGAAGAAGAGCAAGCCAACCTTGCTGAAAGGCAAAACTGCTGATAGTGATAAGGAGAGTTGTCCAAATGATAAGGAATGTTGTCCTATCATTGGATCAACCTTCAGAAGCCATGTCCAAGTCCTAACAAGAAGTCAAACATTGGGAAAAGTGCTGCAGAATGAAGACAAAGTCTTACAAGCCGTTTATTACCCAAATGAGGACATGTCACTATCAAGAATCTGTCTTCCAGTTTGAAGAACTCAAGGAAGACATTTATAGCAATTTGGGGCTGCCTCTCCAACGGGCAAATCCTCCATTTTATCTATAAATACAGAAGTGTGAAGACCATTTGAAAGCACCTCAACCTTGACAAGAATATTCAACTATCCTACAAGTTGACAAGTGCTCTTAAAGCCTTCAAAGAGACTATCTTAGTCTTCATACACTTCATCTAAGCTGAACTTCATTGTATAACCATACACAAGCTTAGAGAGATATCCTATCCTTATACCTTGATCCTCATTGTAAAGGATATCTCATTAGTTGAACCTTACTTCAATCCTTACCCCTTTCAAGAGTGAAAGTGAGAAGGTTGTAGTAGTAGAAGTGGTAGGAGCTGACTGTTGAGAGAAGAACAGTTCAGTTCTGAGTTGAGAAGAGGGTACTAGGACTCTAGACATCCTAGGGATCAATTCACCAAGGAGTGGTGTTCTTGATCAAGTGCACCTTGGCACTATAAAACAAGTTAATTCCAAGAGTGAAGGAATTATCCTGTTAAATCAGGGAAAGTGGATGTAGGAGCTTGAGTCTCTGAACCACTATAACTTCTTGTGTTGATTTACATTTCAAATACTTTCATACACTCAATACTGCACACAAAACTGATCTTTCAAGGATAAACATTCAAAGACTGTGCAAAAACCTATTTGGACAAGTTCCCTGAAAACTGGACTATGTTACATTGACTAAGTGATTTCAGAAATTAAAGGAGTCTAAACTTAAAGGGCCAACCACTATTCCGCACATATAACTCCCCTAGATAGTTATTCAACTAAGTACTCAATAGTACTTAGTAGTTTGATTATCTTAGAAGAGTTAATCTTCTTCAGCAGAGTTGTCCAAGACAACCTTGCTGAAACTCTGGTTTGATCTAATTAAGAAAAGAATTGCATACAAGTGTATTCCCCCCCCCCCATACACTTGTCATATACTCCTTCAGGACCAACAAGTGGTATCAGAGCAGGGGTTCAAAGACCACTGCTTCTGAAAATCCATCTTGATTTTCAAAACTCACATATTTGGTGTGGTCACTGAACTGATCTCTATCTGAAATCCATCACTTGTTGACTAACTGATTATTTGTGAGATATGGCCAACAACAATGCTGTTCCTCCACCTGCTGTTCAAGGATTAGACAACATGGCCACAAATCCAGTCAACCACATTTCTCATCACAAACTGCCCATGTTTTCAATAGACAATTATGATTTCTGGAAAATTAGAATGAGGGCTCATCTTGCATCTCTTCATACTGATATGCTTAGAGTAATCACAAGAGGACCTTTTGTGTTTACTCAAACTAACCCTAGATTGACAGATGAGCAAAGAGCAGATATAAGGGAACTGATTCCCAAAGATGAGGATGACTTCACAGCTGATGAAAAGAGGAAAGATAATTTGAATTATCTTGCCAAGAACACCCTCTATCAAACAATTCCAGATGCAGTTATGGGTAGAGTCTACCACTGCACCACAGCTAAAGAAATTTGGGATACCCTTGCTGAAATGTGTGAGGGCACTGAAAAAATCAAGGAGAACAAGCTCCAAGTTGCTGTGCAGAAGTTTGAACAATTCTCAATGGAGTCTGATGAGTCCATTGACAAATTTGCTGGTAGATTCACTGATGTGATGAATGAGATTAACTCATTGGGCAAGGTCTACACCAAGAGAGAGGTTGGACTGAAAATCCTAAGGAGTCTCACTCAAAAGTGGGATGTCTATGCTGTAATGATGCAGAATACCAAAGATCTCTCCACCATGCCCATGCAACAAATATTCTCAGAACTTAAAGCCTATGAGTTTGACCTCAATAGAAGAAAGCCTGTTGAGGAACCTTCAAATCCTACTAAGGGAGTGGCATTCAAAGCCAAAGTTGCTGAACCAGAAATGCAACCCACTCCCAGATCATCAAAGACAGTCTCTAAGACTGAAATGAAGGAAGAACTAGCCTTGATGGCTAGAAGGTTTGACAAGCTCAACACAAGGTTTGGTAGATACAAGAAATTCTACCAAGACAACAAATTCAGGAGAAGATACAACTCCCCTGAAGATCAGGCTGAGGACAAAAAGCCTGAAGAGAAAAGATCAGAGGACAAGTCCTCTGATAGGAGAAGATCCAGTAGAGCTGATCCTTCTTCATCCAAGAGAAGAGAAGAATCCAAGAAGGATGATGATGAAGATCTGTGCTATAACTGTAAAAAGAAAGGGCACTTCCAATATGACTGCCCTGAATTGAGCTCTAAAGAAAGAAGAGAGAGACAAGCTAAAAGAGACAGAAAGTTCACCAATAGAAAAGCCATGATGGCTGGTGAAGAATCTGATAGTGCTGAAAGCTTCAACTCCTCTGATGGATTATTCTCCAACAGTGATGATGATGATGATGTTTGCAACATGGCTCTTGAGGATGATGAGGTATCCTCTACTTCTAGTTCACCATCATTCATCTCACAAAACACTAGTGAGGTTAACCTGAAACTTTCCTTAGGAAAGTTGATGGAAGATTTCACTAGATTACAAGAATTTCATGACAACTGTGTGAGAGAAAATGAAAGATTGGCTACTGAACTAACCAAGAACTCTGAGGTAGCTGTTGATGTCAAGTCTACTGAGTTGTATCAACAAGTCTTGAGAAAGCTTGAGGAAGCAAATCTCAGGATAGTTGACCAACAAAAGGAGATTGATGATCAACTTCTCTCTCAGAAGAGAAAAGAATTTGAATTTAAAATTCTAAATGCCAAATTTGAAAACCTCTCACATGAATATGATATTCTTAAATCAAGTGAAGAGAGCCTGAAATTAAAAATGTCTGCTTTGAACAAATCCTCTAGAGCAATAGAGGAAATTCAAAGTTATCAAAGACCTATGGCTCAAAGAAGTGGATTGGGTTTTGATCCATTTGAATCTTCACCTTGTCTTAGTGTTGCATCCACAAGTAACACTAAGAGAATCTTTGTTAAGTCAGTGGCACAAACTGAAAATGAAATAATTCAGCCACTGAACAAAGGAAAGGGCAAATTGAATGAAATGCCTACTCAAGTGATTCAGGAGAATAGGCCAAAACCTAAGGAAATGGCCAAAGCTCCTGAGCACAAGAGGAATATTGGTCAGCAGAGTAGACCCAATGGAAGGGCAACTCTCCTGAACAATGTTCAGAGGAATTATCCAAGGTATAATCAGCCTAGGCCAACTCATCTGAGAAAGCCTCAGCTGAATAGACCTAAGGACAACTACCCTCACAGGCAGAATAGAATGAGACAACCAAAACCCTTCATGCCAAAGGGTAATGGTCATAAAAAGGCCTTTCCTCAAAGATTTCATCAAGCTGCACAAAGAACTCATAAGTTCAGGAGAGTGGACAACTCCTCTGAAACTTACAGAGTTAACACATTCACACATACTTTCCCAAAGGCATTTAAGGGAAAGACAGTGTATGTTGATGCACTAGGAAATCAACTTAGCCACCTTGAATCAATCAGGGTTATTAGGCAAGTTTGGGTTCCCAAAGGTACAGCTAACCTCTCAGGACCCAAAACTCAAAGGGTACCTAAACCTATCTAAATGCAGGTACCAATGGGCCACAAGAAGAGGAGCATGAACAAAAAGACAGCATGGTACCTTGACAGTGGATGCTCAAGGCACATGACTGGAAACAAGGAACTCCTCACTGACTTCATTGAAAAAGAAGGCCCAAATGTTACTTTTGGAGACAGCTCACAAGCAACTACAAAAGGTTATGGTACTTTGATGATTGGTAACATCAAAGTAACAAATGTATCTTATGTGGCTGGTCTCAAATATAATCTCCTAAGTGTCAGTCAATTCTGTGATAAGGATTTTAATGTTGAGTTCTCAAGTGGAAAGTGTCTAATTAAGGATAAAACTCAACAAACCCTATTGACTGGAACTAGGAAGGGAAATGTGTATTTTGCAGACTGGGACAAGTCTACTGATGCTGCATGTTTCATTGCTAAAAGTTCTAGTGAACAAAGTTGGTTATGGCATAAGAGGCTAAACCACCTGAACTTCAAATCTATGAATAAACTTGCTAGAAATGCATTAGTTAAAGGACTACCTAATGAGGTTTTCATTAAAGAACATGTGTGTAAGCCATGTCAAGAAGGAAAACAGATTAAAGCCTCATTCAAAGGAAAACCAGTCATCTCCACTGAAAGGGTACTTGAACTTCTACATATGGATCTGTTTGGACCAATTACCCCTTCAAGCATTAATGGTAGAAAATACACATTAGTGGTAGTAGATGACTTCTCTAGGTTCACATGGGTAGTATTTCTCCTTAATAAGAAGGAAACACAAGTAAAACTACCTGAACTTCTCAAGAGATTGTCAAATGAGAAAAGCCTTAGCATTATCAAGATAAGATCTGATAAAGGCACTGAGTTCATTAATTCATACATCAATGAGTACTGTACATCAAATGGAATAGCTCATGAAACCTCAGCAGCTAGAACTCCCCAACAAAATGGAGTTGCAGAAAGAAGGAATAGAACTTTAAAAGAAGCTGCTAGAACTCTAATTGCTGACTCAAATTTACCTAAGAGGTTTTGGGCTGAAGCTATAAACACTGCATGCCATACTCAAAATAGATGTTTGATCACTAAGGGGCAAGGCAAAACCCCCTATGAACTCTGGAAAGGAAGAATGCCTAAAGTGTCATACTTTCATATATTTGGTTGTAAATGTTTCATTCACAATAATGGGAAAGAACAGTTGAAAGCTTTTGACAGCAAAGCTGATGAGGGAGTATTTCTTGGATACTCTCAAATCAGTAGAGCTTTCAGAGTCTACAACAAGAAAACCCTTATAGTGGAAGAAACACCTCATGTTGTGTTTGATGAATCTATCTTTGAGATCAGGAATGATCATTTAGAACCTGAAGAAATCACACAAAGGACAACCAGATTAAGCCTAAAAGACAAAGACACTGAATTCATAGATGTTGTTCAAGCCAATCTGCCTGAAAAACCCACATTGGACAACAATCCTGAAGGCAACATTCCTGAAACAAATCCTACAGATGGAAATGGTGAACTGAATGAACCAATCCCAGTTCACATCCAGGTAACAACTACCAATGAAGAAGCAGTTCCTGCTGAGGTAGTTAATGGGTCAAATAATCAAGGGGGAACTCAAAATGTTGAAAATGCCAATGTCCCTGACATTGAGGACAACACCCCTGATTATGATCCTGAATTAGATCCTGCATTAAATTATCCTGAATTCTATGATCAAAATGACTCACCTTCAGTAGAGGACAACTCTACTGAAGAGATCAGGAAAAGAAGGACTTGGTTATCTGACCATCCTACTGATCTAATACTTGGTGATCCAAGTATAGGAGTCAGAACCAGAAAGTTTCATGGTGAAAGTGCTATGTTCTGTTGTTTCTTGTCAGAGCAAGAACCAAGTGATATTGAGCAAGCACTTCAAGATGCCAATTGGATCACAGCCATGCAGGAAGAACTGAACCAATTCACCAGAAATGAAGTATGGGAGCTGGTGGATAGGCCTTCACATCAAGATGTTATTGGAACAAAGTGGGTGTTCAAGAACAAGAAAAATGAAAATGATGTGATTGTCAGAAACAAAGCAAGACTTGTGGCAAAAGGGTATTGCCAACATGAAGGCATTGACTATGATGAGACATTTGCACCTGTGGCAAGGCTAGAAGCAATAAGGCTCTTTCTAGCCTATGCAGCCCACAAGAGGTTCAAAGTATACCAAATGGATGTCAAGAGTGCCTTTCTGAATGGAGTCTTGAAAGAAGAAGTCTATGTGGAGCAACCACCAGGTTTTGAAGTTGGAAACCAAGTTTACAGACTCAAGAAAGCTCTATATGGACTCAAACAAGCCCCTAGGGCTTGGTATGATACACTGTCACAATTCCTCTTGGATCATGGATTCACCAAGGGAACTGTGGACAGAACTCTCTTCAGAATCTCTGAAGGAGAGGACATCTTGCTTGTCCAAATTTATGTGGATGACATAATTTTTGGATCCCCTAATGAGAAGCTATGTGAAAAATTCTCCAAGCTCATGCAAAGCAAGTTTGAGATGTCCATGATGGGGTTGATGAACTTCTTTTTGGGTCTACAAGTCAAGCAATCTAAAGAAGGAATCTTCATCAACCAAGCTAAGTACACCAGAGAAATGATCAAAAAGTTTGGGTGTACAACTAGCAAGCAAGTAAGGATCCCTATGAACACCAATTGGAAGATGGATCCTGATGAGAGTGGTGTGCCAACCAACTCTACTGAGTATAGAGGAATAATTGGTTCACTCCTCTATCTCACTGCCAGCAGACCTGATATCACCTTTGCAGTAGGTGTTTGTGCAAGGTTTCAAGCAAACCCTAAGAAAAGCCACCTTGAGGCTGCAAAGAGGATTTTGAGGTACCTCAAAGGCACTGAGAATCTAGGCCTTTGGTACCCTGCTGATGACAATATTGAGCTAACTGGCTACTCAGATGCTGATTATGGAGGATGTAGAATTGACAGAAAGTCCACCTCAGGGACCTGTCAATTCTTGGGCAATAAACTCATATCTTGGTTCTCCAAGAAACAAAATACAGTAGCCACCTCCACCACTGAAGCTGAATATGTTGCTGCTGGAAGTTGTTGTGCTCAAATACTTTGGCTAAGACAACAACTCAGAGACTACAAAGTCAACTCTACTGAAGTGCCAATTTTCTGTGATAACAATAGTGCCATTGCTATATCACAAAATCCTGTCTTGCACACAAGATGCAAACATGTGGACATCAAGCATCACTTCATTAGAGATCATGTGGAGAAGAAGGATATCAAGCTAGTGAAAATACACACAGACCATCAAAAAGCTGATATACTAACTAAGCCACTTGCAGAGGCAAGGTTCCTGGAATTATCAGCAGAGTTGGGACTTCTTGATCCAGGGAAGTTGGACAAATAAATCCAAAGAAGTTCATTGATTAAGGGGGAAACAAACTCAAACTTCAGCAGACTTGGTCAAGTCTACTGAAACTCAGAAACATGACCTTACTTCTTCAGGACACTTGTCCACAGTCTTTCAGGACACTTGTCCATGTAGGGTCAGATAAGTTGTCCCAGCTATCAAACCAAATCTTGGTATGATAAGCACCTATTTTTGGTGATCAATACCTATCTCGAAATCTGTCCCTTGAAATACAGTTTTCACCTTTCTGGGATTTAATTTGTCTCCCACCCAAAAGGTCACTTTCCATGCATTAAATGCCAAGATTTAACTCTTGTTTGCATTAAACTTTTTGGGACATGATCTATCTCGAAAAACCCCCAGCCTTAAACAAACATTAAAAACCACCCACGTTTTGAATAAAACAGTTATTTCACTGTTACATTGGTTTTTGACCATTGGATCAAAAATGGACAACTCCCCTGAAATCAATCCTAGCCGTCCATTCTGGATTTCCATTTTTGTTCACCTTTGAATTGTCTCAAGACCTTAACTACTCATTGACAAACATTCTTTTTAGAATATTCACAAGTCTTAAGATACCCACAAACACTTCTTCCCAAGTATTCGAAACCCTAACTCTATTTTTCTTCAAACTCTCTCAAAACTCTCTCTGCAAATATCAATGGCCCCCAAAGTTAGACCTGAGATGCTTGTTGATTTCTCTAACAAGGATCTAGACCTGGATTTTGCCTACCTTAGCAACAAAAACAATCTTCACTTTGAGCCAATAGTTTCTTTTGAAAGTGAAGATCCTGAGATTACTCCAACCCTGAGGTGGTTGAGAAGAGCTGGACTTCAAAAGTTCATGGAGGAAAGACCAAGCTCTTGCTTGGAGAGCTACATGGCAGAATTCTTTGCCTTCCTCAAGTGGAGAGGCAAGCCTGAAGATGGTGAAGTATCAACCAGACTATCCTACACAGCTGAAGGAGAGGAAGAGGAGAGATTCCACAGAGTAAAATTCTCCTCAGAAGATCTGGAAGGAGCTTTTGGATTGCCTTATGAGGGAAGGAATCCAGAGGTTTATGGTACTGGGCATGAAGAGGAAATAGCCCAAGAATGGTTATTAGTTCCAGGCCCTCTCTCTTCAACTCAAAACAAGAAAACTCTCAAGCCAGAGTTTCTCAATCTTTTTGAGGTAGTTGCTAAGAGCCTCC
This sequence comes from Galeopsis tetrahit, assembly GCA_963675135.1. Taxonomy (NCBI): domain Eukaryota; kingdom Viridiplantae; phylum Streptophyta; class Magnoliopsida; order Lamiales; family Lamiaceae; genus Galeopsis; species Galeopsis tetrahit. The sequence continues at coordinate 37,406,111 of OY776127.1, forward strand.
TAAGCAACACTGGAAGCTTAGAGCAGGTCAGCCATCCAAGGATCAGAATCATGGCTGCCATTATTGATGCCAGTGATAAGGGCATCAAGTTTGATTGGAGGACCTTCATCATATCTGAGATGATGAAGGAGAAGGCTAAATTTAAGGTGAAAACCCACAATAAGGTGGTGCTAGAAGGGAAAATCAAGTATTGCACCAGGGCAAGCTTGTTGATTGAGAGGTTTTCCCACTATTCCCAGATGCAAACCTTTGCAAAACCCCTCCCAGCCCAAAAGATCCTATTCAGAAAGCTCAGCAAGAAAACTGAGAAAAGAAGGATGTTACTGGCCAAGCCTGCTGAAGAACAGGAGGAAGAGAAGCCCAAGATGAAAAAGAGAACAAAGGCCAGGGCTATCAAAACAAGAAAGATGTCTCAATTGTCTTCAAAAGAAGCCTCAGGAGCATCAGCTGAAGTTGATGCAGTGGCAGAAGAGGGAGTGAGTGTGCCTTCTGACCACTCAGAAGAGTTGAGGAGGAAGTACAATGAGACTAGGCAAAAGAAGAAGGGTGATAAGAGAATCAGGGAAGTTGTCCCTGAGAAGGAAGGAAGTGGAAGCAGTAGGGCCAGCAAGAGAAGGGCCAAACCTACTAAGAAGGTGTTGGAGTTTCAAGAAGAAAGGTCTCTTCAAATGGCTCTAAGGGAGAGTAGAGCTGAAAGCAGGACCAAATCCATGTCAAGGACTAATTCATCTGGTTCTGGAACTCCAGAATCCAAAGTCCCTGAAGGTCAACCTATAGAGGCCAACCTCTTTGAAACTCAGAACCTTGAGCCCAATTCCCCTGAAACCCATGTCACCCCTTCCAACCAACCCATTACCCCTGTAAATCTCACTAAGAGATATTCTCCAGAAGGGAATGTGCAAAGAAGTGGCATAGATGTGCTTGCAGATTTAGCTGTAGATGAGACAAGACTCCTGTCTCCCCTTGACTCATCCATGCTCAACTATTCAAAGCTCTTAGAGCATGCACTCCATGAGCCAACCCCCCTGAGTAAAGCCCCTTCAGATTCTTTGCTCTCTAAAGCAACTGAAATACCTTCATTTGAGCCCAACCCTTCTGAAGAAAATATCCCTGAACTTAATCTGCCTGAAGCCACATTAGGAGAACCCAGAGCCAACTCCCCTATAACCCAAAGTCCCCATTCAAGTGGAGATGAGGAGGAGTATACTTTTGAAATTATGCTCAGAGGAGGAGCCAAGGCTACTGTGGACAGTTTGTATCCACAACTTGCTGAATTTCCAAGAATTCAGAAGGCCTTTCATGATTTGAGGATGCTTGTTGATGTGAAAGACAAATCTATGATGGAGATATCACAAGTCATCCAAGATAAGGGTGCAAACTGGTGGCAAATAGAGGAAAACAGATTGCTACACTTTGCTGGAGTTACAAAGACAAGATTTCTCATTGATGAGAACATTTTTGCAAAGTTAGTAGCTGATAAAATTGAGGAGGAGAAAGAAAGAAAAGCCAAGGGAATCAAACACCCTGACAGTAGCTCAAATGATGATGATTCCCCTGATGATCCCTCAAACCCTTCAAATCCCAACCCTCCTGAAACCCCTCAAGCCAATCTCCCTGAATCCTTTCAACCCAAGTCTTCTATAGCAGATAGACTCTCTAACCCTCCTAAAACCTATCATAGGAAAGGCTCTGTGTTAGAGGTGTTGACCAAGGGTGGTAACACAACCAAGGACACATCTGCCAATGAAGGTTCTTCTGAACCCAAGGCACAGCCTAAAGATGTTGAGGTTCCTGTATTAGAGGCTAGTTTGATTAAGGCCTATTCAGTGTCAGAAGAGTTGGACACTGATCAGCCCTTAATCATTCAGGATGACTCAGTGGCTGCTGATATAAGCACTGTGATCTCCCCACAACTGCCATCTTTGAACCTTGTTGAAGGTGGAGATGCTGCAGGTTTAAGAGAAGGAGTTGAAAAGGAAAGTAGTTTTGAAAAATCAGAGGGAGTTGAGGATGAAAGGGAGGTAGTCATCACTAAGATAGTGAGTGTACCACCATATGAGGGTGGAATAAGTGAGGAAGGACAGGTTATTCTTGAAGTCAAATCTGAACTTCAAGAATCCCTTGATGAGAGGAGGCCTGATTCCTTGAGTGAGAACATTATCAAAGAAGGGAGAAAAGAACAAGTTGAAAATGAGAAGAAGACTGCTGATGTATCAGAGTCTTATACAAAAGAAATTGAGGGTGATGAGTGCTTATTTCCTAACTTGTTTGACTTGTCTGATGTTGCAGGTATCTCTCTTGATCAATTTTTTGCAGATGAGTTCTTAACAGATGCACCTATCCAAGTAGACACAGGCTCAGCTCAGGCCTTACTTGGAATACAATCAGAGAAGTTGGACTCCTTGGCTCATCAAGTCCAATCTGCTCATGCTGAAACTTCAGGAGCATTGAATGAGCAAGGAAGGACTCTAGCATCTGTAGAAATGAGGCTCACTGGCTCTGAAGATGTTGTGCTACCAACCCTTGAGGCAAGAATCAGTGGTGTGGAATCTGGTCTCCAAACCATCTCCACTGAAGTTCAAAATGCCAAATCAACCATGGAAGCCATCTCAGAGGAGGTCAAGAAAGAACAAAAGCTGCTGAGAGACAATCACAATGCTAATGTCAAAGCTCTCAGGCTAACTGTCAAACAAGCTATTGGAAAGAAGACTGCACTGCAAAAGAGAAGAGCTGAAGAGCAAAGGCTAGCTATGGTCAAAGCTGCCTCAGAAAAATTTTCCCAAGATGTGCTGGCCAACATTGCTGAAGGTGCAGTGGCCAACCTCACTGAGCTTCTGAAAGCTAAATTGGATGCATCTCTCAAAGCAACCTTGGAGGAGGTTGTCCAACAAAAAATGAAGCCTGTTCTAGCTTTTCTTAGCTTGAGCAATGATAAAATGCAAGATATACATGATGAAAATGTGTATTTGTTGGAAGAGATGAAGTCCCTAAACCAGGCCCAATCCCTGATGGCCTCAACAATGAGTGACCTCAAGCCCCAGTGTTTTGATGCTGCCAAAAAGGGGGAAAGGGAAAGAGCAAGGGCAAAAGGTGCCTTAGTAATTGGGAGTCCAGTGAAAGGGAAGGACAAAGTCCCTGAAGGAAAGGGAAAAGAGCCAGAAATGCTGAACTTGGAAGATTTGGATGAAGAGGAGCAGTTAGCATTGGCATTGAAAAACTCAATGGCCTCAGCTCAAGAGGAAAGAGTAAGGCTACAACAAAGACCAGGTGGTGAAGTGTCAGGTTTGGACAAAGATGCTGAAGGTGTCCAAACCAGAGGAAAGATCAAGAAGGCCCAAGGAAAGAAGAGACAAATTGAGAAATTCACTGACTTTCCTAGCAGCCTTGATCTTCCACCTGAATTCAGAATTGATGAAGATGAGCCTACATCAAAGAAAGCCAAAACTGCTGAAGAGCTCAAAGCTGCTGAAAAGGTCAAATCTTCTGAATCTGGCAAAACTGCTGAAAGTACCAAGTCCACTGAAGACATTGAAGAAATATATGCTGAAGGATTTGGACCTGAACCTAAGAAGAAGACAACTGTTCTAGCCCATGATCCATCAAAGCTGTTTCATGAAGGGTATGGCAAAGACCCTGAAACACAACAGAAACTGGCCATGATGAGGGCCCATGAGAAAATGGATCTGATGGAAGAAGCCAACAGAGCAAGAGATGAAAGGAGAGCAAACTTTCAGAAACCAAGAAGGAGAAGAGCAGCTTACAGCAAGATGAAGCCTCAGCTTCTAATCCCAATGGACACCAAATATCCACACTTGGATAAATGGGTGCCAATTCAACTGAATGACACATGGGAAGAAGCCAAAAGGGAGTTTGTCTATGACTATTATGTCATTGACAGATGGAATGGAGGAGATGCAGACTCTGCCTTCACTGAGTTCATGCTAGAATACTACAGAGAGTTGTATCAACAACTTCTTGCAGCTGCTGACATTGCAAGATTTGAACTCACAGCTCCCAAGCCAATCATATACATGCCTCCAAAGCTTGAAGGATGGATTGATCAAGCAAGAATTCTGAGAGAATTCACTGAGATCCTTAAGCTAAACAAGATGGTTCTTGGACCTAAGGGAACCAACCAAGAAGCCATGGCATTGAAAAGAAGAGTGTGGGCACAGTATGGAATGCTGCCACCCCCTGAGGATGATCTTTGAAATGGCTAAGTCTTCTGACCTTTCTTGATTGATCAACTATGCTAAAATATGGTCAAGATTGCTGATATGGTGTGCTAATCTGGTTGCTCTGATCTGTTAAAGATTGCTCTGATACAAGCTCTGTGATCAGATGCTGAATATCTTATTTTATGTCTTGAATTGTTAGAATGAAATGCTCTGATGTATTTAAGTGTTATTGATTCATGCTCTGATATGTTAATTTCAACTATCAACATGCCTGTAATGATTTTTGAATGAATGATAGTTGAACTTATTTTGAATCAAGAAACACTAATCTCTCTATGCCTATCTTGAACCTACTTGCAACAGAAACAGTGAATACACTAACACATTGCTTTTTCAGGAATATTGAACTTAGTCATGTCTTCTGAAGATACATGTAAAAGGTGTAGACAAGTCACTTTTGCTTAAATAATGTAGGTTTTGGCATCATCAAAAAGGGGGAAATTGTTGGGAATAAAATGAGATATGTTTTGATCTAATACCAAAACCCCCTTAGACATGCCTAAGTCAAATTAATAGTGTTCTAAAAATGTTAGAACACATAGCATAAGGCTAGATGAGAAGCTGAAATGTTAGGCAGCTCTTAGACAATTAGATGCACAATTTGAGGGGGAACCTATGCTTTGAAGATGATCAAGATCAAGTCCCCTCAAGGCTCAAATTCTGGAACAACCACTTAAGAGCAAGGACACTCTATGAAAAACCAAATACTCTGATCAGCAGAGTTGTCCAAAGAAGCTAGCCACATGCTAGAACAAATTTACCTAGCTCAAAAAGACAAGGCTACTCAAAGGCTTTTGATCAGGAGAGTTGTCCAAAGAAGCCAACTCTATGTGTAAAGTGCTCTGATGCTAAAAGACCAAATATGCTGATCAGAAGAGTTGTCCAGAAGAGTTGTCTCAGCATGATTGAATCAGAACAGATGTTCTAAAGGTTGAAGGTCAACTATGCTGAAGAGAAAGAGACAACCACACCCTAAAGATCACCAAAGAAACAAGCTAAGATCACCTTGAAGTGAAATAGAGGGAAAGAGCCAAGTCATCTGAAGAAGAGCAAGCCAACCTTGCTGAAAGGCAAAACTGCTGATAGTGATAAGGAGAGTTGTCCAAATGATAAGGAATGTTGTCCTATCATTGGATCAACCTTCAGAAGCCATGTCCAAGTCCTAACAAGAAGTCAAACATTGGGAAAAGTGCTGCAGAATGAAGACAAAGTCTTACAAGCCGTTTATTACCCAAATGAGGACATGTCACTATCAAGAATCTGTCTTCTAGTTTGAAGAACTCAAGGAAGACATTTATAGCAATTTGGGGCTGCCTCTCCAACGGGCAAATCCTCCATTTTGTCTATAAATACAGAAGTGTGAAGACCATTTGAAAGCACCTCAACCTTGACAAGAATATTCAGCTATCCTACAAGTTGACAAGTGCTCTTAAAGCCTTCAAAGAGACTATCTTAGTCTTCATACACTTCATCTAAGCTGAACTTCATTGTATAACCATACACAAGCTTAGAGAGATATCCTATCCTTATACCTTGATCCTCATTGTAAAGGATATCTCATTAGTTGGAACCTTACTTCAATCCTTACCCCTTTCAAGAGTGAAAGTGAGAAGGTTGTAGTAGTAGAAGTGGTAGGAGCTGACTGTTGAGAGAAGAACAGTTCAGTTCTGAGTTGAGAAGAGGGTACTAGGACTCTAGACATCCTAGGGATCAATTCACCAAGGAGTGGTGTTCTTGATCAAGTGCACCTTGGCACTATAAAACAAGTTAATTCCAAGAGTGAAGGAATTATCCTGTTAAATCAGGGAAAGTGGATGTAGGAGCTTGAGTCTCTGAACCACTATAACTTCTTGTGTTGATTTACATTTCAAATACTTTCATACACTCAATACTGCACACAAAACTGATCTTTCAAGGATAAACATTCAAAGACTGTGCAAAAACCTATTTGGACAAGTTCCCTGAAAACTGGACTATGTTACATTGACTAAGTGATTTCAGAAATTAAAGGAGTCTAAACTTAAAGGGCCAACCACTATTCCGCACATATAACTCCCCTAGATAGTTATTCAACTAAGTACTCAATAGTACTTAGTAGTTTGATTATCTTAGAAGAGTTAATCTTCTTCAGCAGAGTTGTCCAAGACAACCTTGCTGAAACTCTGGTTTGATCTAATTAAGAAAAGAATTGCATACAAGTGTATTCCCCCCCCCATACACTTGTCATATACTCCTTCAGGACCAACAATAGGGTATAGTGATGCAGATTGGGCAGGTGACTGTGATGATAGGAAAAGCACAAGTGGTGGTTGCTTTTATATGGGAAACAATCTGATCTCTTGGCACAGCAGAAAACAAAACTGTGTCTCTCAATCAACAGTAGAATCAGAATACATTGCAGCAGGGAGTTGTTGTACTCAATTACTTTGGTTGCAAAAAATGTTTCATGATTATGGCTTACCTAGTGATGTTTTGACTGTGTACTGTGATAATAGTAGTGCAATAAATATATCTAAAAATCCAGTGCAACACTCATTAACAAAGCATATAAGTCTTAGACATCACTTTATAAGAGATCTTGTTGAAAAGGAAGTTGTTAAGTTGGAGTACATATCTACTGAAAAACAATTGGCTGATATATTTACTAAAGCTCTTGATGACAAGAGGTTTTCATCTCTTCGAAAATCTCTTGGCTTGTGTAATATCTGAAAACATGATCAAGGGTGTTGTATCAAATGCGGCAGCATTTGAGACAACACTAAGATAAAGTCTCTTGTGATTACTATTTGAATTCTGAGTGACTTGTGAAAAATACTAAAAGAGCCTATACACCTCTCAAATGCTATAAAAGAAAAATCACATATGAGATGTTTTATAAATCACTGAGTAACTATGGGACACGGAGCTCGCTACTACGATGATCTCTTTTCAAAAGGTGATATAAATTGCATCAATATATTCATAAATCCATTGAGTAACTATGGGGCACAGAGTTCGCTGCTACGATGCACTCTTTTCAAAAGATGGATCAATATGAAGAGTGATAAAAAGAAAAAGTTATTAGAGCAACACATATGATGAAAAATCATGAAAAAACTGTGTTGAGTTGTATAGAATGCCAACAATAGTAAAAACACTCGTTAATTCAAATTCTTATCCCAATTTTCATGGAATTAGTTATTTTTTATAAGTATTAAATGTTGGGATATGAATCCTAAGACAAGTCCTAAATGATGAAAAGATGAGATAAGTTTTGATAAGCCAAAAAGTAGACTTGAATATTTTCTAAGTGTTGACTGACCTAGTCTAGTTAAGAGAAGTCATCTTGAACAGATCAGTAGAGTTCACAAGACAAGTACTAGTTCACAAGACATGTATTGTCAAGATAACAAAAGACAAGTGCTTATAATATGAATATATTGTATTAATTGTTTAGGATGTTATTGAGTTATATTAAACATTGTATATAAGCTCATAATTTTCATATGTAATTGATATAAACTTTGTATAGTTTTTAAGATGACTAAGCTGATTTATAAAGCTTAATGTAATGTAATAGTCTTGTTAAGATTAGATGATATGAATAGATTAGTTCTATATCAAAGTCTACAGAAGAAGACCTGCGCAAGACAAGACGAGTAAGGATGAAGACTCAGAATTTGTCTAAGTGTCGAAACCAGACAAGACTGGTGCGCAATAAGACAAGACAAGAAGACAAAAGTTAGTTACAGAAACGCGTATTGAAGATAAATATTGAAGAGTTAGTTAAGGAATAACTAATTAAACTAAAGAAACGCGTGGATGGATAAAGCTAAACAGTTAGAAGTTAGTTTTCAAGAAAAGTTAGTTACATAACAGAAAGTTCTTGAAGTTGAAGCTTATAAATACCTCATGGTATTCTACATTTGAAGACTACTGTTACAAAGAGAATTGAAGCATTCATAAGAGATATTCAAAGCAAACACACTCTCAGAGTTGAAGTTCAGAAAGTTCAAGCCAGAAGACAAGTGAAGAATTCGAAGAAGGCTGCTACTGGACTTAGAGAAGTTTACTTTTACGTTTTTGTTTCAAGTCGCTAGTTACTTGTATTTAGCTAGTTGTTAGATCGAAGAAGCACTTGGAAGTTTTATCGATAAGATCGAAGTCTTATATCTTGGGACTTAAAATCACAAGAATACTCGATTGGAAGAGTTAATAAATTTCACGACTGGAGTTGTGAGAGTGGATGTAGACAAGTTGTCAAACCACTATAAAATCATTGTGTGTTGATTTACTTTACTGTTTGTTTAAATTGCTTAATTGATTGAATTGCCCATCTAAACAAGATAAGTAGAGTGTTCATACAGAAGTTCGAATTTCGAATATAAGTTGAGTATAAATTGGATTGGGCTCATTGTTACTTTGATTAATTTCGCATTACGTATTCTGATATATTGAAAGATTTTTAAAAGTCTATTCACCCCTCCCCTCTAGACTTTTACTAGCTTACTCAATATTATTAACTCAACTTGGGACCAACAAGTGGTATCAGAGTAGTAGTTTTCGAACTGCTGTTTCTTGATAACATTTAAAGACTTTGGGTGAAGTCTTGGTTCGTGTTTGTTCTGATTCATACTACACTTTCTTGATATATCCGTATCTTAATTTCTTGCTATTATCCTATTTGATCAAACTACTAAAACATGTCCCTTGAGATAAGTGCTAACAAACTTCCCAAGTTCTCTGTTCAGGACTACGACTACTGGAAGTTGAGAATGGAAGCCATCTTCAGCTCAACTCATGATCTGATGGTCTCAGTGATCAAAGAAGGACCAGTCGTTACCATGATCAAAAACAATGCTACACTGGATCCAACTAAAGACGTTGGCGAACTGATTGTTAAACCAAGGTCAGAATTGACTTCTGAAGAAATGCGTCAAAACAATTTGGATGGTCTTGCTAAGAATTATATTTTACACACCTTGCCAAACGAGTATCTTGGTAAAGTGTTAAAATGTAAAACTGCCAAGCAAATGTGGGACAAATTAGCTGTTCTTTGTGAAGGCACTACACTGATCAAAGAAAGCAAACTGTCCACAGCTGTCCAAAGGTTTGAAACATTTAAGATGAAGCCAGGTGAATCCATTGATGAACTGGATACTCGATTTACTAAAATCAAGAATGATCTTGAAGTACTAGGAAAGACTTATACTAAAAGAGAGATTAACCTGAGAATCTTGAAGGCTTTGGATGAAAGATGGAAAATGGTCAAGATGATCATTAAATCCACACAAGATATTGATTCATGGCCCTCAGAAACCATGTTCCAGACCCTTAAGGCGCATGAGTTCGAATTAGATGAGGAAGAACCAATTGCCAGTAGTGATAGGGAGAAAGCCGTGTCGAAGAATGTTGCCTTTAAGTCTACTACGTCTAAGAGCTCTAGAGTAGACATGTCCAAGCCTGCTAGCATAAGAGTCGAGTTAGACAAGTCTGATCTAAGTCTGAAAGATCAGATGAACCTTATGGTTAGGAAGTTCGACCGACTAAACAAGCGCTATGGTAGATATAAGACGTTCTATAAAGACTATAGAGGTACTACTTCTAAGAACTCGTCTAAGACCAGATGAGACCGAAACTCGTCCGAAAGGAGAGACGAAGTCTCGAAAAGTAACAGACGAGATAGAGAGTCCGATGATAGGAAGATTCAGCGTTCTGATAGACGTGATAAGCGCAGGGATAAATCTCCTATTAAAAGGTCTACTAACGATCCTTTATGCTATAACTGTGAGAAACCAGGTCACTACATTTACGAATGTCCAGACCTGAGCACTGATGATCATGAAGAATGCAAGGCAAGAAGGGAAAGAAGATACAACAGGGGTAAGAAGGCAATGATGGCTAACAATTACTCTGAAACGGACTCAGACGAGTTACCATCGTCTTCATCTAGCTATCCGTCTGATCATGATGAAGTATTCATAGCTGATGATGGACTCTGCTGCATGGCTAAAATTGAGCAAGAGGTATCATCTGCAACTTCATTTCAATCATGTGATGAATCAGACTCTGATGAAAGTGATACAGCCGATAGTGGTGTAGGGAGTAGTCTTCATCACTCTACTGGTGTGACTGAAGAAGACCTCCTACTTGCTAATAAGGCATTCATGGAAGTCAGTGACGAAAACATCATTTTAAAACAAGAAATCATTGATCTTAAGGAAGCTCAGTCTAAATTAGATCCTAATATAACAGTCCTAAATGAACGCTTGCAAGAAGAGTTGAGACAACTCAAAGACAAGTGTGCATTGACAGACAAGTTGTATCAAGACCTACTTAAGACACATGCTACTGAGAAACATGAATTCAATGTTTTAAAAAGCAAGTGCAATAAGCTTGAAGAACGCAATAAGTTCTTAGAGACTGAGGTCGTAAGTTTGGACCTTAAACTTACTGACTTGATTAAATCTTCAATGACTAATCAAAAATTGCCAGATAGGTATAGGGCTCCAAATGATAAGACAGGGTTGGGTGCTGAAACACTTAACTCGCCTACTCAAGTCATTGAGAACCCTATTGATGTTGGTTCAAGCTCTTTGACACATGATAAAGGCAAAAGACCAATGGAATACGATACTAGAACAACATTCCAAGGCACTACACTCAAGCAGACTGGTGCTAACACTCCGATTACCAAAGGTGGTAAAAAGAATGTTAACAACAGACCTGTTCAGTCTAAGACAAGTCGAAAAAGGACCTCTAATCGTGGACGACCAAACCATGTCAGATACGAGGATTGGTATCCTGAGGAGACGAGTACTAGACAAGTACAGACTAGATGGAAAGAGCCTAGACCTCCTTTCATAAGGCAGTCTCAGCTCTACTCGTCTAGGCCTAAGAATGTGGCTCCCAAATATCGTATTCAACCCGTCCTATATCCTCCGCCTGAATCATATGATATCGAAGGAGAAGAAAGACTTAAACATGTCTATAAACCGTATAGCCCCAATGCATACAAGCCCTACTCTGACTACACAGGCCTATGCCTACTCAAGTAGAGGTTAAGTCAAAAGGCTACCTCAGACGAGTAGACCCAAGAACTGCTGATACACCAGACAAGGACAACAGGGTCTTATTTTGCAACAAATATGGTCGAAAGCTTAGAAGATCAAACTTGTTCAGGACTCCAATGTATATTTGGATTCCATTGAACTCGACTAACCCCCCAGGACCCCAATAGACAAGGAGGGTACCTAAATTATGGAATATCATCTAATGCAGGGTCGACTCGATCTATACAAGAAGGGTGGCTCAGTAGGAGAAACCCGGTACATAGACAGTGGTTGTTCGCACCACATGACTGGTACCAAGGCACTTCTATCAAGCTACTATGAGCAAGAAGGACCAAAGGTTATATTCGGTGATAGCTCTACAGCCATCACAAAAGGCTTTGGCTATATCCGAAATGGCGACGTAGAGATACAAGATGTATCATACGTAGAAGGTTTGAAATATAATCTATTATCTGTTTCACAGTTCTGTGATCGAGGTTACAAAGTGCAGTTCAAAAGTCAAAAGTGCGAAATCATAGACAAGAGGACTCATACCGTACTGCTTGTCGGCGTAAGACAAGGCAGTGTGTATATCGTGAATTGGAATAGTTGTCCGCGGGACACTTGTCTTCTTACTAAGACACCCAAAGAGATCAGTTGGCTTTGGCATAGACGCCTTTGCCACATGAACTTTAAGGTGATTAATAAGATCGCAAGAGATTACCTTGTTGAAGGTATACCCAACGAAATCTATTTCAAGTCACATGTATGCGATGCCTGTTAGAAAGGTAAACAGGTAAAGGGTTCCTTTAAATCTATTCCAACCCTCTCAACAAGTAGAGTTCTTGAACTTCTACATATGGACTTACATGGCCCAATTACTCCTCCAACTTTGAACGGTAGAAGGTACACACTTGTTGTGGTAGACGACTATTCTAAGTTCACTTGGGTAGTCTTCTTACACAAGAAGAGTGATACACAAACTCTCCTACCTGATCTGTTGAAGAAGATACAAGTTGAGAAGAATCAGTCCATTGTCAAGATCCGTAGTGACAAGGGTACTGAATTCATTAACTGCTATATTAAAGAATTTTGTTCTAAGCGTGGCATCCAGCACCTTACTAGTGCAGCAAGGACACCACAACAAAATGGAGTAGCAGAACGGAGGAACAGAACCCTTAAGGAGGCCTGCAGGACCATGCTAACAGAGTACAACACTCCTCAGAAGTTTTGGGCAGAAGCAATCAATACTGCATGCCATTCCCAAAACAGAAGTGCTATTAATAAAGCACTAGGTAAGACGCCCTATGAGGTATGGAAAGGTCGAAAACCCAGAGTTTCATATTTCCATATATTTGGCTGTAAGTGTTTTATCCATAACAATGGGAAAAGCAAGTTGAATGCATTTGATGCTAAAGCAGACGAGGGGATATTCTTAGGATACTCCTCGACTAGCAAAGCATTCAGAGTGTTCAACTACTCTACCCTATGTGTGGAAGAAACACCACATGTAGTTTTCGATGAATCCCTACAGGACTCGTCTGCCGACCAGATCAGTAAAAAGGTAACTGATCTATCAATCCAAACTGACCAAGAATCAGAAGTTTATGAATCTGTGCAAGCCTATAACCCGTTCATAAAAGCTCTCGAGTCTGATGATAAGGAGAAGGTAAGTGCTCAAGGTAAATCTACTAGACCAGTTGACATGCCTGAACTAGTCGACTCGTCTACTCCTATTAAATCTTCTGATGCAAATGATATTGAAATGCATGATGCTATAGTTGATCTAGATGATGATAGTATGCATGATAAGACTAGAAAAACATGAAAATCTGCTCATGATACTGAAAATATCATTGGTGACTCTACTGTTGGTGTGAAGACTAGACGACAACTCTTTGAGTCGCAAGAACAACCTAGTCCATCTTTGTTTTGCTGGTGTTGTTTCCTCTCATCTATCGAGCCTAAGACCATTAACGAGGCATTGGCTGATAGTAATTGGATCATTGCTATGCAAGACGAGTTGAACCAGTTTGTTCGAAACGACGTCTGGGAACTTGTCGATAGACCTAAACATCATAATGTAGTAGGCACACGATGGATTTTCAAAAACAAGAAAGATGAGAATGATGTAGTCGTTCGAAATAAGGCTAGACTAGTTGCTCAAGGCTATTCTCAAGCTGAAGGCATAAATTATGATGAAACTTATGCACCTGTTGCTAGACAAGAAGCCATAAGATTGTTTCTTGCATATGCTGCTTATATGAAGTTTACTGTATATCAAATAGATGTTAAAAGTGCATTTCTTAACGGTATTCTTGTGGAAGAAGTGTATGTTGAACAACCTCCAGGTTTCGAAGTGAAAGGCAATCAAGTGTACAAATTGAAGAAAGCCTTATATGGATTAAAGCAAGCTCCCAGAGCATGGTACGATACTCTTTCTCAATTTCTATTAGAGAATGGTTTTACTAAGGGCAAGGTCGATAGAACCTTGTTCAGAAGACAAGAAGGTAAGGACATCCTACTTGTTCAAATTTACGTGGATGATATCATTTTCGGATCACCCAACAAAAAGCTGAGTGAAAGTTTTTCTACACTCATGCAAAGTAAGTTTGAAATGTCAATGATGGGAGAGATGACCTATTTTCTTGGACTTCAAGTAAAACAAACCCCTGATGGGATTTTCATAAATCAAGCAAAGTATACTCGTAATCTACTAGACAAGTATGGTATTAAGACTTGTAAATCTTCTGGAGTACCTATGCAACCTACCTACAGGATGGATCCAGACGAGAATGGTAAGTGTGCTGATCAAACTCATTACCGTGGTCTTATTGGTTCATTATTGTACTTGACTGCTAGTAGACCGGACATTGCATTTTCTGTTGGCGTATGTGCTCGATTTCAAGCTAATCCAAAAGAGAGTCCTATGGAAACCACTAAAAGGATTCTGAAATATTTGAAAGGAACCATCAATCGTGGTATATGGTATCCTTCAAATGATGATTTATCCCTAAGTGGCTACTCTGATTCTGATTTTGGTGGTTGTAGAACAGATAGGAAATCTACATCTGGTTCTTGTCAATTCTTAGGCACAAAACTCATTTCATGGTTTTCGAAAAAGCAGACAAGTGTTGCTACCTCTACTACAGAAGCCGAGTACATGGCTGCTGGTAGTTGTTGTAGTCAATTATTGTGGCTTATTCAACAACTTAGAGATTATAATATCTGTGAATCAAATGTTCCCATATTCTGTGACAGTAACAGTGTTATTGCCATTACACAAAATCATGTTTTACACACACGATGTAAGCATGTTGATGTGAAACATCATTTCATACATGATCATGTAGAAGAGAAGGATATTCGCATGGAAAAGATTCACACTGTTTTTCAAAGAGCTAATATTTTTACAAAACCATTACCTGAGGCTAGATTTCGTGAATTATGCATTAGTCTAGGACTAATTGATCTAGACCCTACTAGTATGTAGCAATGTACTAACCAGACAGGTACATCACTAAGAAGAAAGGAGCAACAGATAAGTTAACACAAAAAACAGAGCACTCGTCTATTCGCTTAACAGACATGTAAACAAGGCCAGACAAGATGACCAAACAACCCGATGAGGAAGCTGGTAAAGCTGAGGGTAATACTAAGGGAATAAACATTTAAGGGGGAATCTGTGATTTCTTAAATATCCTTATGTTGACTCTTAAGTTTGTTAAAAGTCATCTTGTTCAAAACCTTGATTACTATACTAGACTGATATTCAAATTAATTATTCTACTCTACGATATGTATCTTATCAAATGTATAACACAAGATAAGATAGGTACAAAAAACCGTTCGACATTCAGAACAGACAAGCACAGTCGAAGGGGGAACTCGTCTGGTGCGCATTAGTCTACTCGTCTGTTAAGGATAGACTCGAACAGACAAGATAAGTGTTCTTACGATTTAAATACTCTAAGTGTTTAATCAAAACGAATGAAAGGTATTAATGTGATGTGATAATATGAAATTTTGAAAAAAAAAACCTAGAAATGGATTTATACACTCCCTTTAATGAGGTGTATATACCCAGTTCGCGCCTAAATTTTACTATGCTAGGTCAGATGAGTACACCTCTCTGTCTTAACCAATAGAAAAGACGAATTTCGAATTTTACAATATCAAATCACGTAATATTCTCGATTCTGTAAACTGAATTTCAAAGGACTTTCATATCTGTCCATTGGATTAAACCTTTTGATCTTAACCATTGATTCAAAGCTCAAGGTTTAACAAAACCCAAACTGTTTCATTCTTCAACCTCTCACAAGTTCATAACTTCTCGATTTTCATAACTTCTCAAGCATTCAACACTCACAAATCTTCTCGATTTTCATAACTCCTTCATTATGTCAATCGTTTCAATATTCGATGCTCGCATTAACATGCAGGCAAGATTTGATTTAGGGAAATATATCACAGAAGGAAAAGTGCATGTAGAAGGATCTGTGTTTTTCAAAGGAAACCACACTGATGACAACAAAGAGATCCTCATGAAGTGTTGGAGATGTGGTTTAAGACTGTATTTGGAAGCATTTCCAGAGGTGGTTTTAGAAGAAGAAGCCCTGGAATTCTACGCCACAACTACTAGACAAGGCGACTCCATTGAAGCTTTTGTTGGAAGAAGGCGAGTAGAAATTACTCGTGAGATCGTAACTGAAGCTTTGAAGCTACCATCCGGATCGGTTGATATCGAAAGATATGCTGAAGGACAGGAGCTAAAATATCTAAGCATATTCTGTGGAAAGAAGCTGAAATTGAATCGTGATGGAAAGATCCCAGCAGTGAAGAAGAATCAATTACTCGACAAATTCAAGACTTTGTTGGATATTTCCTCAAAGATGTTGCTTGGAGTCACTGGGAGTTTTGACTTTGTGACACTTCAAAAAGCAAGAGTGATGGCCGTAATTCATGATAGCATCACTGAAGGGAACTGGACTAAGCTCTTCTTGGATAGATTGATGCATTTCAAGAAGAATGTTCAAGTTGACATTAGTACAGTCAACTGGGTCGTATCTGCTGCAGTAAGCTTTGGAAACAAACTTAGCATTTTGCTATCGATCTTACTTCCAAACAAGACGAGCTGGAGTAAGGGAAGCCGTTTCACCCACTGAAGCATTATCTGAAGAAGGAGGCTCTTGCGAAGCAAGCTGCTGGTAGAGCTGCTGCCCCTAGACAGGTTGAAATCAATCCTGAAGATGCAATGTATGATGCTGCCTCGTCTAGTTCTGAGGAAGATGAGTCAGATGCTGAACAATCTGATGAAGTAGTTGAAGCTGGAACTAATGGAAGGCTAGTTCAGTATGTGCCGGAATAAGCTATGTTTGAAGCTGCAAAGGATTCTGAGGAAACTCAATCAGACAAGGAGTCTAAGGAGAAAGAGGAAGAGTTGCAAGTTTATCGGCTGGTGAGAGTCGAGTCGAGTCCCTCACCAGACAAGTCGACTGAAGAAAAGGGTGGTACTTCTTCTCGAACTTTGTCAATTCCTCTATCTCTTCTTGTTAAAACCAAGGCAAGATCACTCCGATCTCGTGCCAAGCCTGTACCCAAATCCTCTTCTGTGTTGGCAGTACAACCACTGAGAGCCAACATAACCGAAGACACTACTATATTTGACACAACTGATACTCCTACAGTTGTCACACCAAACCTAGCCACATCAAAGCCCCCAGACACCACAATCCAAATTCCCGTACCCTCAACAGAAAATGTTGAACCCCTTAACCCATCTATTTCAGAAAAGACTCCAGTTGCCACTGCAACAACTGAAGCAGGGACTCCACCTGCTCAGATCCCTTCTGAAACTAGATTCGAATCCCTGGTTTATTATCCTATGTGCTTAAGGGAGAAGAGAATTAGTGCGAAAGTGGGCAACAATCTGAAGAAGAAGCTCTCGACTATTGAGATAGACACATCGACAGAGCAGTATGAGAAACTTCTTAGGATTTGCACGTGGGTTGCATTGAAGAAGTCCCCAACAGACGGCCTTTTTGAAGTCATCTTAGGGATGGGAGGAATCTCCAATTTTATGGATTGGGAGATGGAGCAAAAGGAGAACATTGGAGTTCAAGACCATGCTGAGTTATCTCCTGCCCATGCCCTAACTTCTCTTGTGAAGAGAATGCTCAACATTCCTGATGAGGTGTTGTGTTCGGAATTCAAGTTTGATGTTGGTATTCAGACTGATCTACTAGAAGAAGAGTCGACAACTGAGCTTATTGATGTTGCTGTTCAGACTTCAGAACCTATTTTGGAACAAGAAAATGTCCCTGATCATCTTGAAGATGTAACTGAAAGTGCTGAAGGAGAAGTCGAGTTGATCGAACTTGGTGAAGAAGATGATGAGTTTGTAGAAGCATTCATTTTTTATGAAGATGAGATCGCTATCAAAGATGATGAAGTATCTAAAACTCGATCTACTCAAGTTTTTTCCTGAAGGATATCTAGATGCATTAAAGACGGACTTGAAGGACGTTGTTCAGTCGTCTATAGATGAGTTTTTAAACTCAAAGTTGAAAGACGTGTTAGTTGAACAGAATCAGTCACTTGTTGATAGCTCAAGAGAGTTAATAGTTGGTGAGGTCAACAAGATGGACTCGTTTTTCAGAGAAGAAATGTATGCTCAGATTGAGGAATTCTTGAAAAGGCAAGTTGATTTCTCAGAGAAGCGATCGATAACCTTTGCTAGATATTTAGCTGAAGAGTCAAGTAAGATGGAGAGACTCTACAGGGTTAAGATTGAAATTGCTGATGAGCAGAGACGAGAAGCACAAGACTAGTTGGTACGTTCTCGAACTATTCTTAATGAGTTAACAGATCAGAACAGGCTGCTCAGATAGACTGCTACTCATTTCAAGGACGAATTGGTCATTAATTCGAAGAAATTGGAATCTACTGCTGATCGTCTTGACAAGATGAGTCGCGATAAGACGCATCAGAGACAAATTGAGTTAGCTGCTGAAGCTATGAAGGATGCTCTCAAAGAAGAGATGACTCGCTTTACTTCTATTTTCACTCTTAAGGCAAGTGATGAAGCCAAAAAGGGGGAAGAGACGAGTAGAGTGGTAGAGAAGTCAAGTGTTGAACCAGAAATGAAAGTTGTTGTTACTGCTATAGAAGAGTTAAGAAGGCCGAAGAGAGGAAGGCTTGTAAAGAAAGCTGATTTAGAAGCAGAAGAGACAGGCAAAGGGCAAGGGTATTGCTCTACCTGAAGAAGAAGTTCAGTCACCTCAAGTTAAAAGGAAGCTGGTGATTGAAGAACCAGAAGAAGAGACAACTGCAATCGTGAAAAAGCAAAAGATAGTGGAGAAGATTGATGATGAATCTCACTATGCTAGTAAGAAGAAAGTTGGAAAACATATAAGAAGGTTGCAGAAGTTGAAGGCAAATCCAGATCTAGTTGAAGATGCATTCATTGACAACTTCATTGACAATGAACATCATGAAGATTGGTTCAAAGTCAAGTTGCAATGGGAGTTAGATCACTGGATAGTTCGGAAGTATGGAGATTCAGAAAGCTCTGAAGAACTTTATTCTATATTTGACAAATTCATGGAAGGTCAAGACATGAAGCTATGGAATCTGATTATGAGGATAGCTGCTGCTGTGAATTTTAATATTCTAGTACCTATCTTTCCAAAATGGACTACACCGATGCTGAGTTCTAGAAAGAGAGTTGATTTTAATCATATCAAAAAGTTTGAAGAGGAGCTACTAGATAAAGAGAAGATAGAAACTGAATATCATATTTCGGTGATACACAAGAGACTTCTGGATGCGTTCTGTGTTCCTAATCCAGAAGGAGGTACACTCTCAAATTAGGTATATTTTACTCTAAATTCTTTTGATGTTGATTTTGTTTAAGTATGTGTAATATCTACTGATCTTATCTGAATGAATGAAAACATAAGTACTATTTTGATGTTTAAAGACAAGATAACTACTTAACTAGTCTATTATTGTGAAAAGATTCAAGTAGTTTTGGCTTCATCAAAAAGGGGGAAATTGTTGGGATATGAATCCTAAGACAAGTCCTAAATGATGAAAAGATGAGATAAGTTTTGATAAGCCAAAAAGTAGACTTGAATATTTTCTAAGTGTTGACTGACATAGTCTAGTTAAGAGAAGTCATCTTGAACAGATCAGTAGAGTTCACAAGACAAGTACTAGTTCACAAGACAAGTACTAGTTCACAAGACAAGTACTAGTTCATGAGACATGTATTGTCAAGATAACAAAAGACAAGTGTTTATAATATGAATATATTGTATTAATTGTTTAGGATGTTATTGAGTTATATTAAACATTGTATAGAAGCTCATAATTTTCATATGTAATTGATATAAACTTTGTATAGTTTTTAAGATGACTAAGCTGATTTATAAAGCTTAATGTAATGTAATAGTCTTGTTAAGATTAGATGATAGGACTAGATTAGTTCTATATCGAAGTCTACAGAAGAAGACCTGCGCAAGACAAGACGAGTAAGGATGAAGACTCAGAATTTGTCTAAGTGTCGAAACCAGACAAGACAGGTGCGCAACAAGACAAGACAAGAAGACAGAAGTTAGTTACAGAAACGCGTATTGAAGATAAAGATTGAAGAGTTAGTTAAGGAATAACTAATTAAACTAAAGAAACGCGTGGATGGATAAAGCTAAACAGTTAGAAGTTAGTTTTCAAGAAAAGTTAGTTACATAACAGAAAGTTCTTGAAGTTGAAGCTTATAAATACCTCATGGTATTCTACATTTGAAGACTACTGTTACAAAGAGAATTGAAGCATTCATAAGAGATATTCAAAGCAAACACACTCTCAGAGTTGAAGTTCAGAAAGTTCAAGCCAGAAGACAAGTGGAGAATTCGAAGAAGGCCGCTACTGGACTTAGAGAAGTTTACTTTTACGTTTTTGTTTCAAGTCGCTAGTTACTTGTATTTAGCTAGTTGTTAGATCGAAGAAGCACTTGGAAGTGTTATCGATAAAATCGAAGTCTTATATCTTGGGACTTAAAATCACAAGAATACTCGATTGGAAGAGTTAATAAATTTCACGACTGGAGTTGTGAGAGTGGATGTAGACAAGTTGTCGAACCACTATAAAATCATTGTGTGTTGATTTACTTTACTGTTTGTTTAAATTGCTTAATTGATTGAATTGTCTATCTAAACAAGATAAGTAGAGTGTTCATACAGAAGTTCGAATATAAGTTGAGTATAAATTGGATTGGGCTCATTGTTACTTTGATTAATTCCGCATTACGTATTCTGATATATTGAAAGATTTTTAAAAGTCTATTCACCCCTCCCCTCTGGACTTTTACTAGCTTACTCAATATTATTAACTCAACTTGGGACCAACATTAAATATTATCCTCTGAAATATTTAATTTGACTTTGTCTCCCTTGTTTATTAATTCTGGTATTATATATTCCGCTTTTTATTATTTTTTGTTTTTCAGAATTGGTATTCTCTATGTTAACCACGATCAATTAGTGGGAAGTTACCTCCACTACTTCACTTCCCTCACTCTCCAAATCGTGTAACTCCTTCCTCTCAATTCTCCATATAAGATGAGTCTCCATAACAGTGTTGGAAAATACTTGAAAAGCCTTTTTAATGCGTTTAAGCCTGGTAATTACTGATCTTAATTTAATTTACAACACTCATGTATATCTAGTACCTATGTCATATCATTCCTTGACTCATACTTTTTGAAACCTGCTTTGCATATATCTGTAGAATTCGAAAGGTCTCCAGAATTAACTTTTTGTCTCGTTTTGTGTGTACAACTTCTATTATGCCTAACAATTCTCAGGACTCTGCTACACATTCGAACTCAAACTCAAGCAACAAGAATTCTCCAAATCCTCTCAACCTTCTCACAGAAATGGCTTCATCCAACTCACCAAACTCTCCATCATTTACTGTAGGAACCATAGTAGTTCCTTATGCTGAAGCCCAAACTCCCACTCAAACATCTCCTCTCGAGGTCGTCCCTTACAATCCGTTTGACATTCGCACAGAAATTGCAAATGCGAACGCAGCTGCCAAAATTTCGGCCACCAAATCACCAAATGAGCCCTCATCCGAAGGTCCCGTACCTGAAACCACTCCAGTAACCCTACACTTCCCTCTGGGCACCCCTTTCAACACTTTGAAGGATGCCTTCGAAACCCTAAGCCTAAAAACAGCACACCCTGTTTTAGTGCTTGAAGGAGAAACACTGGACAATGCCATGTTCAAAGGTGATGTGGACATGCATACTCAGCAGGAATCGTCAGATGATGAAGTTCTAGCCGCTAAGTTCGAAAGGTTACACCGGCAGAAAAAGGGCAAAAAGAAGGTCGTTGCTCTTCCTACTGCAAGAAAGTGGCCGGGTGGAAAGAGGAAGTCCCAAAGGAACCTGGGCAAAATTGTTGACTACACTGGGAAGAAGAAGCCCAGGACAGATGGGAACTCATCCGATCCCATTGCAGTGTCCGACTCTGAACCAGAAGCAGAGCAAGTACAAACTACAGCCCAGATGGAAGAAGCAGGGGCTGTCAATGAAGATAATGTAGATGAAGTTGCTGAGGAAATGGAAGAAGAGAGTGAACCCACTCCACTAGTCAGACGATCAAAAAGGCTTCGAGAGCCCGAGAGTGTTGCCTCTCCGATGGCAACACCAAAATCATCAGATCAAGAACAGTCATCCAACTCTTCAGATGAAGATGAAAATGAGGTATCTTCTTCTTCTGATGATAGGAATAATGACTCTGATGAGGATTATAATGATAAGTCAAGCATACATTATAGAACTATAAGAACTAGGCAGATTCTCAGTGAAAGATTGATTAAAATTTCTGATTTTGAAGAGATGAATCTGCTTGATTGGTTTAAGGAAAGATCTTTACTGAATGCCTTACAATTTGCTTGTCCTTATGTTGTTGACTGGATATATGAATTCTATGCTAATATCCCTCAATTTGCTGGTGATTCAAACTCCACAAGATATGGACATTTTTGGTTTATAGGAACTAGGCATATGATTACCCCTAGAAGGATCAATATTCTGCTTAAAATAAAAATTATGGAGGATTTTGACAGGGGGAGTAATCACCAAATGGAGAAGAAGAATTTTAGCCTCTAAACTGACTAGTTTGTATTCTGTCTTGCATAAACTGGTTTGTTTTAATTGGCTGCCTAGCACAAACAACACCACTCTCACCTTAGAACAGGTTGTTTTGATGTACAAGATTGGACACATAAAAAGGTTTAATCTAGGACAGGTTATTTTCACTAATATGATGACCTTTAAGTCTGATATGACTGGAAGAGGCATACTACCTTACCCATGTTTTGTGTACAAATATCTGCTGGACAAAGACTTTGAGAGATATGAAGATGAAGTTTTAAGCTCCTATATCTCAGGGTTTAGCATCTCAAATCAGTTCTTAGTGAGAGGTGAAAGGGTGGTTGATCTTCCTTTAGGAAGGAATGATGATGAAGCAGGCCCAAGTACAACAACCAATGTTCCAGCAAATGATCCCTTCCACAATTCCACACTGCCTCCTCTATTTATTTATCTTCCCATTATATAATGAGGCAGATTGATATCTTGCAGGGATCTATTATTAATTTGCAGCACTCTGTGGAGGATCTTCTAGTCCAAAAGAAATTTTGGATGTATCTCCTTTCCACTTCAACAGGGGGAGTAGCTGACAGTTCACACAATCAGCCCACTAACATTGTTGCTCCTGTTGTAGATGAATCGAGTTCAATTCCTGGCCGAACTACTGAACTTGCTGCTGGCACTACAATGAGTGAGAGAGATGAACAGGACATCCATGATCTCTATGGTGATCTGTGATCTGGATGCATGATAAGCTTGAAGACAGGGGGAGAACTTACACTATGGGGGAGTATATGCAGACTATGGAGATGCAGCTGATACACATTCAGCCCAATCATTTCCCATGTGTTAATCCAGTTCTTATCTTGTTGTAAAAGCTTTGTACTTATGTTTTTTTTTTTGTTACAAACTCTGTTATTTACATTCTGTAATTATTTAGGATTTATTTTTGCCTTAGTTATTTAAATCTAAACAAGTTTTTTGGTTTAGATGTTGTTAATTTTAATTTGATCGTATACATATTGTTACTTCATATTTTTGGAATATCAATTGTGTAAATTTCTTAATCAATGTTTTTGTTGTGTGAACTTCAGTTATGTTGATGTAGAAATGTCAAATTGGGGGAGATTGTTGATGTTGTTGATATAAGTGTTTTGTTTAATGATCCAACACAAACAGCCGAGTGTTGTGTTTAATGTTCCCAACACTTATGACAACATCAGAATTTGCCCTTCCTTTTCTCACTAACTCCGATCTTACGCTTGTTGTCTAATGATGTCCCCAGAGCAGTTAGAAGACGTGGGCAACACTCAAGTCATGCCATTGTGTGGGAGTGAGAAGTTATTAGACATGGTATAACAAGTTCCTAAATTCTAGGAGTGGTGGAGAGAAGTTTATAACCGCATGATCTCACGGCTGTGATGATCATGGGAGTTGATGGCAGTTCGTGCATGAAGCCTATAAATACAGAAGTTGCCCTCAACACAAGATACACAAGAAGGAAAGCTGAATTCGACTACTACACTATCGAACGCTATATACGCTTCTAGTTAGGAAAATCATTGTTTCTTCTTGTAGTTCTTCACATTATTATAAACCCGAATAGTAGTGTGTTAGAACATAGTCTTATTTACTAGGTTGTGTGATTAGATCTATGAGGGAGATAGTTTCATAGAACTTAGTAAATTATATACACTTTCGTAGTGTTTTTATACACCTCAAAGAGGTTGTACTCGTTTCACATATTTTTAATATAGTGAACAGCATAGATTATTTTATAATCTATGCAAATTTTGAATACTTCTATTTTCAGTACGTGCATTTTAATTTCCGCTGCATAGTGTTGTCTGGACAGTGCCAACATGACAGACAACATCTCTGATTTCGCACGCACACACACTTTCACTCTAAACCTAAAACACTGAACCCCTAAACTCTAAACCCTAAACCTCTAAACTCTAAAACCCTGAACCCCTAACCCCTAAACTTTAAACCCTAAACTCTAAATTCTAAAACCCTAAACCCCTAAACTCTAAACCCTAAATCTGAAAAGAAATTATTATTTTTAATTTATAACTTTAATTTGAATTTTTACAATTTAGAGTTTTAGGATTTAAAGTTTAGAGGTTTAGGATTTTAGGGGTTGAAGGTTTAGGGTTTTGAGGTAAATTAATGTAGTCATTATTTTTTAATCCATTAATTGTGTTATTAAAAAATTACATATATAAATCAAGTTTTCATGTTTGTGATAAATGTGCATGTGATTATATTTAAATTGATTAATATTTATTTTTAGAAAAATAAATAGAAAGTGAAATTTTCATACATGTGATAATATTTAAATTGATTATAAATTGGATTTTTGTGCATGAATATAATTTAATAATTATTTTAAATATTTCATAGTTAACAAAAATAATTTTTTTAATTTTTATATAATTGAATGTCGTCAAAGACAAATATCACATGCATGAAAATTCAGAAATATTTAATTTATAATCGTAAGCACGGAAACTTGATTTATATTGATTAAATTTTTTATTTTTTATAATTAAGATGTAATAAAAAAAATTAATTTATAAAATAATTTGTCTAAGATTCCGTTGAAATTTTATAATTAATTATATTTATGTTGAGATATACATTATAAATAAATAAATATTAATTTAAACAAATCTTACCAAATCTACCAATTGAAAATATTACCAAATCTTCTCTTATTATTATCTAAAACTAATAATATAAGTTAATTAAGTAAATATGATGAGGTGGATAATGTCAAATCATCATCATAGGCTCCATAAAGAGCGGTTCCATATCAAAACTATATATATATATATATATATATATATATATATATATATATATATATATATATATATATCGGAAATGATATAGAACCCACCAATAGTGTCTTGAATTTAATGTCATATTAATATTTGCAAAAACTTATATGCAATATTGCATACATGCAATATGACTAATTAAGGTAATTAGGTCAAAATTTGTGGGTCAACATGGGTCAACGCGGGTCAACACGAGTCAAAGCGGGTCAACCTTAATTAAAATATTTATTTTCACTCTAATATATTATTATTTTACTACATGACCAAAATTATGTTACTACAAGAACTAAATTTTATCACTACAAGGTCAAAAGTGTATTACTACAAGTCCAAAAATATTCTGAACACTTATTTTTTTTGGGCAAAATTACAAAAATAATTTTGACTTATTCGGCTACTACATGACTAAAACAATGTTACTACAAGACAAAAATTTTATCACTACATGGTCAAAAGTGTATTACTACATGTTCAAAAATATTTTAGAAACTTTATTTTTTTGTGAATTTTTCAGAATGTTTTGACATGTAGTATTAAAATTTTGGCCTTGTAGTGGTAATATTTTGACCTTGTAGTAACAATATTTTGGTCATGTAGTAAACCACCTGTTTGCAACCCGCGAATTTTCTGGGCAACCCGGATCCAAGCCTATGACCCGCGAATTTTTTAAAATTGACTTAATTTGACTTTTAGACTTAGGGTTTTGACTTGCCTAATTGGGATTGAATGCATGTATGCAATATTTCACATAAGACTAACCCATTAATATTTTATTTTATCGAAATTTTAAAATCCTTTTTTTTACCTTTAATTTAATATTATCCCTATCAAATCACGCAGCTTTGCATGTGCTATTAATTTTTTCTCAAATCTTTCCATCGTCATTAATTTTTAGAAAACGATTAATGGCAAATGGAAAGCTGCGTGATTTGATAGGGATAATATTAAATTAAAGGTAAAAAAAGGATTTTAAAATTTTGATAAAATAAAATATTAATATGACATTAAATTAAATTAAATATAAATAAGAAAGAATTTAATGACGTGTGTATGCCACCTAGGCGGTGGGCACTATTGGTGGGCTCTATATATATACTAGTGTAAAATCCGCGTATTACGCTGGACATAAGAAAATTTTATATATTTATTAAAAAAATAATAGAAAAAGAGAAGAAAAAAAGGAGAAAAAAGAATTTAAATTTAAAATTAGATAAAAGAAAGAATAAAAAAATGCATATTTATTTTATATATTTATTAAAAAAATAATAGAAAAAGAGAAGAAAAAAGAGGAGAAAAAAGAATTTAAATTTAAAATTAGATAAAAGAAAGAATAAAAAAAATGCATATTTTTTATAAAATAACAAAATTAAATTGAAGAAAATAAGTTTGGAGTGGATAGAAGTTAGGAAACTAAACTAAACCGCTTAATTAAAAAATGCAGAAATTTAAGAAAAATAGAAAATTGAAAATGAGAGAATATGGAGCGCGTGAGAGAATAAATTCAGAATTAGTATATAGGGTAGATATCTTTACAATGTATATTTCACAGTTTTTTTTTATCCTACGTGGCTTTCTCTCCTCATTTTATTTTGAAATTCTGCAATTATGTGAGTCGGTTTTTTTATAGTTTTTTTTTTTCTTTTGCAGATTTTTATTTAAATGCTTTTTTGACAGTTTTTTTTTTAAAATTCTGCATCCTATTATTTTGTATTTTTATATTTATTTTTTTGTAACCGTTTTAATTTTAGATAAGAATCTGTTCATTCTTAATATTCCTCATTTTTATGTTTTGGTTTCAGTATTAGAGGTAATGCTAGGGGATGATTTTTTTTGGGATAACGTTGAGTTTGGTTCTCTTTTAATTTATATATTTTTTTATTATTCAATTTTTCAATATAAATTGTGTTAAATCTGACGTATTTATTAATATTTTGCTCTTCTATAGGGTTTATGTTTTATAATGTTGGTATGTACATTATTGTGATTTTTTTTAGTAATTCAATATATGATTTTTTTTATAAGTACATAAATTTCAAAATCTTATTTTTCTTTTTTTAGTTTCGATTTTCTTATTATTGGTTTAAAATTGTTATTATTTTTAGCTTTATACATTTCTTTACGAACAATAATATATATATTTTTTTGGGTTTAATTGTTATTATTAGTAGCACATTTTTTTACATCTTAGATGGAAAAAGTAAAGTTTTACTGACTCATATAAGAGGGTATCGAATTATCAACAACAAGAAGAAAAAACATTAGTTGTCCTATTGGATTTTTATGATTGTTGAGATTTTTTGCAATTCATATGACCCTAAATTTATTATGAAAATTTTCTATAGTTAAAAAATTAAAGAAAGTTGGAGAGTATTTTAATAAAAGATTATTTGAAAGTACAATGCTCATATTAATTTAATTAATCTAAATATCACATATTACTCCAAATGTTAATCTTTTTATTAATTACCTTCTTAATTTTTTCACAGTTTTTTTCTATATTTTCTCTTTTATTAATTACCTTCTTAATTTTTTCACAGTTTTTTTCTATATTTTCTCTAATCTTTTTATTTTATTTTGAAATTCTGAATTTGTAGAGTTTTCTATTTTTTTTTTGCTGATTTTTATTTAAATGCATGATATTTTTTTTTTTGAAATTCTGCATTTCTATTATTTTGTATTTTATGACTTCCTGGTTTTATGATGTTTAATCACCTCTTCTTCTTTTGTATATTCTCTAAGTTCCTCTCTACATTCATCTTCTTCGGTATATTCTCTCTTCTCTCACTTTTTCTATACATTCTCTCTATTAGTCCTTACTTTTGGCGACTTTTGGCGATTTCCTATTTTATTATCTGAGCATTTTTTTTTATTATAGGCAGGTGATGCTAAGGGAGTGATTTTTTGGATAATGAGTTTTAGAAATCGTTGAATTTGATTCCTTCTCAATTTATATATATATATTTTATTATTCAATCTCTCAATATAAATTGTGCACGTATATATTAATGTTTTACTGGATTTCTGTTTTATGAGGGTTTTTTTTATAAGTACATAAATTCCAATCTTATTTTTCTTTTCTTTTCAGTTTCAATTTTCTTTATGGTGCATAATTTTTGCTGCATTTTCTAAACTTGATGAAGTATATAAGATGTTTTTTTTTATTGGTTTAAAATTGTTATTATTTGTAGCTTTACATTTCTTTACTAACCATAACTTTTTCTTTCCTGGTTTAATTGTTATTATTCGTAGCTTCCACATACTGACTAATGAAATCAAGGGTATCGAATTATCAACATGGAGAAGAAAAGACATTAGTTGTCCTATTGAATTTTCATGATTGTTGAGATTCACAATTCCTATAACCCTAAATTTATTATGAAAATTTTCTAAAGTCCAATTTATCAACGTATGATAATGGATGAGAAAACTAAAATATGTGCATTGTAATAAGTTCATAAAAAATTAAAGAAAATTGAAGAGTATTTTAATAAAATATTATTTAAAAGTACATTGCTCAAATTAATTTAATTAATCTAAATATCACAAATTACTCCGAATGTTAATTTTTTATTAATTACCTTCTTAATTTTTCTTTTGATTTATTATTTTAAATAAGTTATAATTAATGTTGATAATAAGTTATTGTTATTATACATATAAATCATAAAATCAATTAAAAAAATTACTATAATTAATTTGAATTAATCATTTAAATAAAGTGTTTATTTTTTTTTTATCCCGCGTAGTACGCGGGTACTGCACTAGTATAAATGTATATTTCAGTTTTTTTCATTCCTACATGTCCCTAGTATAAATGTATATTTCAGTTTTTTTCATTCCTACATGTCTTTCTCTCCTCTTTTTATTTTGAAATTCTGATGTGAGTCGATTTGTTTTACTGTATTTTTTTATTTATTATTTTTGAATATAAATTTTTTTCCGCTTTAATTTTGAATAAGAAACCGTCAATTTATAATATTCATCTCTGTTCTTTCTCAGTTTTTCTTCTCTTCTCTATTTTCTTCATTGCCGACTTTCTGTTTTATGATGATGGATACGTACATTATTTCTAAAAAAAATTCCGCCTCTTCTTCCTCCGTACATTGTCTCTCACTTCCTCTCTACATTCTCTCTCATTTCTTCTTAGATTTTTTTCACTTTAATTTTGGATAAGAAAACCGTTAATTTCTAATATTTCTCACTTTTATTCCGCCTCTTCTTCCTCTATCTATTCTCTCTCAGTTTTTCTTCTCTACTCTATTTCCCCCGTTAGCGACTTTCTATTTTATGATGATGGACTGATGGTACGTACATTATTTCTAAAAAAAAAAAACACCTCTTCTTCGTCTGTACATTGTCTCTCACTTCCTATCTACATTCTCTCTCATTTCTTCCTAGATTGGCGAAATTTGACGTATTAATGTTTTGTGAACTTCCTGTTTTATGATATTTGTTTAACATTATCTCCCTCAATTTATATATATATTTTTTTTGTTATTCAATTTATGATTTTCTGTATACAATATATCTCAAAATTCTCTCTGTTTATTCTTTCTCTCAATAGAACTGGGTTACATCATAATTTTTTAGCCCGTTCGAGAGGTCGTGTGTTATAATTTTTTTTTTCAATTTTCTTCCCTCCTATGTTTTTTTGAATTTTTTAAAAATATCAATCCAACTCGTACTAATTCAAAATATGGAGATATCAATCAACTCCTACTAATTTAGTGTATCGAAGATGGTGTCGGCTCATTTTCTTTCTCCCTCTCAACTCCACTCTTAGTATATAACTCTAAAAATGACTATAAATTTCAATATATATATATATATATATATATATATATATATAAAAAAGTACCATTAAAAACAAAAGTTTAAAAAGTGATACATGTACATTAAAAAGTGATAAATTTACGTTAAAAAGTGATAATGGTCTCACATTATGATTGTTTCCCGGCTATTACGACTGGACTTTGAACTTTGCGACTCCTGACTTCATTGGTTTCGGGATTTAAAGCAAGAATTTTGAAATAACTAAGTAATCCTTATATAAATAAAGAGTAAAATAATTTAAAAAATAATTTGAAAAAATATAATTAAAATTTGAAAGTATTTTAAAAAAGTCAAAAAAATATTTAAAATAATAAATCAATTAATTTTTTTTTTTAAAAATACATCTGAAAATATTCAGAAATAAATAAATAAAAATATTCAAATAAAAAATTTAAAAATCAATTAAAGAAATAAAACCGTAAAAATATTTTATAAATTTGATAAACTGTAAAAAATATTTAAATTAAAAAAATAAAAATTCAAATTAATATAAAAAGATAAAAAAATATATTTAAAAAATCATCTAAATCTAATTAAATAAGTTTTGAAGATTTAGTTGAGTTTTTAATATTTTTAAATTTTTTGTAGGTTTAATTTATTTTTGAAGATTTTTTGTTTAATTTAGTTTTTAATTTTTAAGATTGAATTGATTTTTCTTTCTCTTATTTATTTATTTTATCAAAATTCTGGATTCTTAAATTGATTTTTTTAATTTAGTTATATTTAATTTTTATTTAATTTTGTCCCGATTTAATTAAAAAAACAATTTAATTATTTTGAAATTTTAGTTGATTTTCATAACCTTTTAAATTTTTTAATTGGTTTTTTAAAATATTTTTCACCTTTTTTTTTGAATGATAATTTTTTTAAAAAAATTTATATATTTTTAAAATTTAGTTAATTTTAATAATGTTATTTTGGGTTTTATTTAATTTGTATTTTGTTTTAAGTATTAAAGGGCAAATAGAAAAGAATTGGGGTATATTTAGTAATAAAAATTGATTTTTAAATTTTAATGGGGTGTGTTTAACATTTGGGGTGTGTATAACATTATATGGGGTGTTAATAGCCTCACCCATTACTTTATCACCCACTACCATTTTCTTTTTTATTCACACTGTATACTCACAAATAATATAATAATACAACATTAGTAAAGTTTTCCACCACTTTATCCTATAAAATTTTAAAATAAACATATATTTTAATTATAAGTAACACTTGTGCACACCAGTAACAGTGCAATCGATGCAACTAATGTTTGTTCAATATAAACAATTAATATAATTTAGTGAAACAATTAATACTATCTAGTGAAAATAACTAATATTGTTCAATGAAAATAATTATATTGTTAAAAAAAAAACATGTGTTGTATGCGATACCACTAATGCATAATCCCTAAGCAAACTTAGGGATCACATGACAAAGACTTAAATGAGATGAAACTCATTATGACTTTAATTCATTTAGTTACCCTTGCTAAAACTCATGAACTCCTATTGCTCTTAATTGCGATGGTGGCTTGGCCGTTCATAATGTTGGATTTAGTAGGTTAGAACAATCAATCTCGTAATACAGCAATAAATATTTTGAACTAGCTACTTGAATTCAACATACGTACCATGATTCTCGCAGTTAGAACACAATCACGTGAATTGTTTGACAAACTATTTCTTATTTCCACATTCTAAGTGCTTTTGTGTTTTTGTATTGACGTAGTATGTATCTTGTAGAACTAAGAAAGTTGGATTTAGTAGGTTAGAACAACCAACCTCGTAATGTAGCGGAAGATATCTCTAACCTAATTGAATTCCACATAATTCCTTCAACAAGGACTTATAATTTAAAGTGCCAAGAATAACGCTTGGATTGTCACTCTTTGTGAGCTTAATCCTACTTACTATTGTGTGCACAAGTACACTTACAATCTTCAAAGATACAACAAACTTATTCAAACTAGGGTTTAATATGAGTAGGGTTTGAAGTATAGATCCAACTATGAGTTGTTCAAACAATACATTTGAATGAACTCTTTCTAAGCTTAAGATATGGATTGATTGTCTTAAAGATGGACAAGAAACTTGGAGTTCTAGAGGTATGGATATGAACTTAGGCTTTATAAAAATACTGGATTTATCTTGCTCGAACGCGTGTAAGTTGATAAAATTTCATCTCGGCTGATAGAATTCTTGCTTATATAGTTTCCGTAGTTTCACCACTGGAATGATGTCTTGTATTTATAGAAGGATTTTGAACAAACTGGCGGTTGGAGTCTCAATCCTTCTATTTTTTTGTGTTGGTTTTCATCATAAATTGTTCCTAATACAAGTCATTCCTTAAATTGGAAGGTGCATTAATTGTCATTAATGCAATTGTACTATTAACATCGTTTGATATGATCTTCTGACAGTCTAGTCAACTTTGTATGTTTGTTGTCGATTTGTCATTGATCCACGTCAACTAGGTTGTTAGACTTGTCCAACAGACATAATTCAAAAGAATGAATGTCAAATCACCAGTGTTTTGCATTCTTCTTGTCTATTGATATTTAATTGACACTTAGTCAAAATATTCTCTTTGTTGCTTTTCGGATCAATTGACTTATCATAGCTTAAAGTTCATATCAACTAACTTATTATAGCTCCATTAACAAATCATTTGATTTTCAATATGGACTTTATTTCAAGTTCCTACTCTTTAAGTCTTGAGGTGTTGATCTAGCATGGATCAACTATGATACATATAATTGTTCCCTTGACAAAGACTTAGTACTAAAGTTGTTTTCTAATGAACAATATTTTGTCCGGTCGCTAACTTTGACTTGGTCAGTTTGGCGAAATTCGTCGCTAAACCGTCTCTAATGGCGACAAAATGTTGGCCGTCGCTAAATTTTCGTCTCTAATTTCCATATTTTTTTGTAGTGTATATGCATATTTGCAAGAGTTGGAATATTTTGTTTTATAAATTGTCATGCCTGGTAGGACGATTTTCTTTCTTTATCTCCACTTTTTAAAGATTCATGTACGTAGAATTTCATGGGGCATGTCAAATCACCTTTTGAGTTCTACATCAAGATTTCAAAACTATGTCTCTACAATAAGTTTCAAACAACATTTGTAGACACCGAAATTTTATTAGTATATTTTAAAAGTGTCGTATATTGTGTAAATCTTAATTTCGGAGATATAAATGTAAGATAATATCTCCAAGATTTGTGATTATATCTTCCTCTATCTTCAAAATTTGAGAATATATATCTTCTTCTTGTAAATAGGATAGTAAAAATAGAGTAAGCTACAAACGACCCATCAATTCCCTACCTTTTTTATTTCCTATCTCACTTTATATCAATACTCCACACATTAAATATTATATTCCTTAAAACTCGTAAGAAAAATAAATGATTAACTTAACTGAGGGATGAGGGGAGTGTATTTTTATTCTGGATTTCAATCTGTCCTTCGGAATCCTTCTTCTTATCACCTAATCTTGGAAATTGAAGGTTGGTATTCAACAACTCAACTGAAATATTATTAGATATAATCAAATTAACATACAAAAACACGAAACCATTATTTTTTTTCCTGAAACTATGAACAAGATACAAATCTGGATGTGATTGATGTACAGAGAATCTTCATCCTTCTTCATTCCTTCAGCTTTTTACAACCCTGTTAGGGAAATTTGTACTATTATTTATAATCAACCATGCAATTCATAATTACTAGTACTAGTAGGCATATATTTTGGAGTCACAAAAACACTGGTATGCCCTCACTCAATTGCACGACAATTGAGCCACAATTTTGATTTTAATGTGAGAATTAAAAATTTAATTGGACAATTAAATATATATTCCAATCACTTAAAAATCAAATTGTATGTATATACCCAATTGCATACAAAAATTTATCTATAATTTGCTCAACATCAGTACATCAGACTCACCGGGATTTCTCTTTGGGTTTTTCTTGTTCGGAATCTTCCTCGGGTGATTCATCTCCTATGTTCAACGATGTCATCTTCCCGAACGATTCTTTGGCATCCCCAAAGAAGTCCTTCACTTTATCTACCACAGTTTTCAGTTTATCCTGCGTCGGAAGCTGAAAATTTTGCACCAATGCATATATATGTTAAAAGTGCAACACAAACGAGCCAAAAGCCAAATCCAATAATTGTACCACATAAAGTAAAGAGCTGAGTGCAAAAACGAAAAAAAATTACAAAATAAAAAAGGTTCAAAATTCTTCAATGGAATAAAAGACTATCAATTCACTTTCATCATACTACATATGAGGAGGTTATGAGACTCAAATACGATAATTATTACCCCATTTTGAATAACTACACCCCTTCACTATTCTTCAACCAAATCAATTTGTATCCCCGTTTATTCCTACATTAGAGCACCACCATTCTCGTTGCAGAATTTGAACCAAACACCCCCTAAATTTAATCAGGATATTAAGAGAGAGTAGAAGAAATCTGAATA
Source organism: Galeopsis tetrahit (assembly GCA_963675135.1). NCBI lineage: Eukaryota > Viridiplantae > Streptophyta > Magnoliopsida > Lamiales > Lamiaceae > Galeopsis > Galeopsis tetrahit. The sequence continues at coordinate 37,440,718 of OY776127.1, forward strand.
CCTCAACAACATCAGTTGGAGCTAGTGCGGACCTCAAATTGTTTTTTTCCTGCATACAACATCAGAGTATGAAATCACCCCTTCTCTTCTCCTGGACCTGGAGATATTCTTAGGGTCTGAACTGAAACGAAAGAAGAGATAAGAAACATTACAACAAGTTTGTAGCCATAACGGAATTCTTTCGCAGACCGCAATATACGAAACTGTTTTGTAGCCAACTTCTGAATTTCCGCTTCGTCCTGTTTCAATAAGATACAAACAAGAGTGTGTGAATGCACTGATTCATACAAACTATGGCCACATATAGAAGTTCAAATTGGTTTGTACACTTGTGTGAACTTGGAATTCTGTCTAATTTTTTATCCATATACAAAATGTCATAAGATTAATATTATCTAATCTATAAATGTTGAATTGTGTGCATACAACTCATGTTTCTAAGCTATACAGATCTAATCCTAAGCTTGGTACCATCCAGTTCAGATGATATAGAATCATTTGATCTAAGTTTAACTATACCTAGATCAATAAGACGAGATAGTTATTGAGTCGTACTACAGAGAAAGCAATTTACTACATCCACGTAGTATAAGACTGTCATTGCACCAAGTAAAATTAGAGGTTGGACGGAAAAGAGAAATTTCGAATACAGGCAATGGTGTAAAGAAGAAACGAGAGAGAGATTGTAGATACTTGTTGGATACAAGAAAACTCACATTATAAATAACTGCAGCAAGATTCCTAGCTAGAGTATCTTTGTAAATGTATTTTCCCAGAAAATTGTCCTTTGCAGCAACCATTATTTTAGCTGTTGTGCCTCCTGTAACAACATTAAGTGGGTACCAAAGGTAAACCTGAACAACAACACAGAAACATTCAACTCCAATAGTTTTGCATATTAACCACCCATGAAATCATTCATAGTAGAGAATCAAAGCTTCAATTATAGCTAATGAGAATAAAAAATGATTTACTAGTCCCCCTATAATCATTCCTATTACATCCATTCTTTTATCCTAACAATGTACCCATCATTTCCATACCATTCTCAACGAAGAATTTGCCTTTTTTCATAAGATTTAAAAGAGAATCTAGCAGCAAAAGACAATAAAGAATTAAGACAAAAGTAAAAGAAATTACATTAGCCATGCGGATGAAGATAACAAATTTGGGGTTGCCATCATCTTCAAGCTTGGGAAGAGAAGGAGCGGGGGGCCTCTGAAACTGCCTAGCCGCCATTCCTTTCTTGCCTTTAGCTTCAACTACAAGCTGCTGCAATCTATTATTGTACGGATATGGCTTCGGTGCTGTTTTCATGGAAGAAAAGAGAGAGTGTCGGATGAGTGAATCAGCTTCATGGGTTCTTCCGTTCAAGGGCAATCTCGCCAGAGACATTCCAATCTCCATAACTAATCTCTAGAGCTTTTTCAATTTCCCCACCACATTCTGGTTCTACCGCTATTTGTATGGGTCCACTCCTTAGCTAAGCCTTATCCACAAAATTTCAAAACTATTTGCATTTTTTTATTTCATTTTTCCAATTATTTGTGGGTTTTTATGGGTGGAAATGAACAGGTTACCGAGAGAAATTTTTATTTTTAATTAAATAAATTTAGGGCAAAAACTTATATGCAAAAGTCAAAATTCGTGAGTCAAAGAGTGAACGGAGTCAACCTTAATTATAATATTTATTTTCACTCTAAAATATTATTTTACTACATGACCAAAACAATGTTACTACATGACATAAATTTTGTCACTACAAGACCAAAAGTGTATTACTGCAAGTCTAAAAATATTTTGGACACTTATTTTTTTTTTTGAGCAAAATTACTAAAATAATTTTGACTTATTCGGCTACTACATGACTAAAACAATGTTACTACAAGACCAAAATTTTATCACTACAAGGTCAAAAGTGTATTACTACATGTCCAAAAATATTCTGGACAATTAAGTTTTTGGGTGAATTTGCAGAATGTTTCGACATGTAGTATTCAATTTTTGGTCTTGTAGTGATAATTTTTTGACCTTGTAGTAACAATATTTTGGTCATGTAATAAACCACCTGTTTGCGACCCGCAATTTTTTTGGCCAATTCGGATCCGGGCTTATAACCCACAAATTTTTTAAAATTATCTTAATTTGACTTTTGAACTATGGGCTTAGGGTTTTAACTTGGTCAAATTAATATGAAATGCATGTATGAAATATTTCACATAAAACTATCCTTTTTTTAGAGCTTATAACTCAATAGACAAATAATGATTTAATTAAAAAAAAAAAAAAATCTAGAGTCATAAGTTAAATCAGGTTCGTGGGGGAGGGGATCATTAAAATTTTGCTTGAAAAAATTCTCCATAGAAATAAAATTTACATCGAGAAAAAAGGTATACCCTCTAAAAGTACAAATAAGTAAATGTGAAATATTTTATGTTCATATCAATAAAAAGGAAAGGAAATTCGAAAATTGACCTCACCAGCCAGTTAAAGTTTTGAACTTGGCACTCTATATATATATAAACTCAACAAATCGACTTATGTAACCATCTTTATATATAAATTATAATATAGTAACAAATAAATAAAAATTAAATGATATATAATACTCCTATATAATAGAAATACACAATTGTTTATGTATTCACACATATGCATAATTTTTTATTTAATAGTTAAATAAAAAAAAAGATGGTAGGAACTAATATGATACTCCTTCCGTCCCGTCATAAGCAGTGTAATTTTAAGATTTTTTTTATAAGTTGTACTCTCTCCGTCTCTGACTTAATCAAACACTTATTTTTTTAAACGAATTTTAATGTGAAAATTGTTTATTGACGTTGAAGGAGATAAAGTTGAATATTTAAACATAAAATTAAACATATACTCCCTCCGTCCCGGACTAAGTACTCCATTTAATATTTGTAGTTTTCAGGAATAATAATATTAAATGGATAGTGGAGTATTGTAATAGAGAGAAAGAAAAAAAATAATGGTAGAAAAGAGTATAAAAGAGAAAATGTAGAAAAATAGAAAGTAAAAAAGGTAGAGAGTGGGGTGTTGACAAAAATGAAAATGAGAGGGAGAGATATTATATAAAAAAAAAAACACCTAAAGCCATAAGTTCACATGACGAACCAGAGACCGGGAGCCGTTAAAATCTTGTCCGAAAAAATCGTCCTTAAGGACAAAACCCGGGTCAAGGGAAAATGTACCCCCCTCTAGGTAACATTCTTATTGAAACAAAAATACTCAATGTTCATATCACTATACAGAAAATGAGAGACAATATTCGGGCATTGCCCTCTTCAAATGGTGGAGGTGGTCCGAAGCTTGGCAAGAGAATCAGTTGTCTGGTTCGCTTCCCTGAAGATATGGGTGAAGCGGACCATCATGTCCTCCAAAAGGTGGTGTATCATTCCACATGCCCCGAAGTCTCCAAGGAATAATCTGAATGAGACCCTTCCAGGTCCGGACTGCCAACTCCGAATCAAACTCAATCCATAAGTGTCTCCTGTCCTGAGAGTGTGCAAACATAATAGCATGAAGCCCCGCTGTAATCCCAGTCTCAGGGGAAAAGCCCCAACCAACACTACGGGCGAAAGCCGCTATAAAGAAAAACCTCTCGAATTACAGAACAACGCCCCAGCAAAAAGTGCACCTGGAGAGGAGATACAACTACCATCCACATTCACCTTGTACTAACCTGGGTTTGACGGGAACTATCTAACTGGGACGGGGACCCGAACAGATCGATGGCGACACTGAACCCCCAAGGCTCGACAAACAACCAAGTCACAAATCGAGTCATCCCCGCGACCCTCGAAAAGGCCAACAAACTCACGCACCTCTAAGAGGACAAAGGCCAAACATCTATGAACAGAGGGCCCCGCGCCATCAAAGATCACCCTGACAAAATAGAGCACTTAGCCGAAAACGGAGAGAGAGTATACTACTCCTAATTTTCTTCTTTCTTAATATTAGTATAAATAGGAGAAGTGGTGTTTTGAGAAGAAAAAAACACTTTATAAGTTGTACTTCCTCCATCTCTGACTTAATTGATTTTTTTTTTTTAACGAAATTTAATGTGAGAATTGTTTGTTAACGTTAAAGGAGATAAAGTTAATTTTTTTTATGAAGGTGGTTGGATGATCAAATTGTGAATAAGACAAAAAAAATGTAAAAAGATTAATGAATAAGAAAAAAATTATTGAAATGATTGGGATAGTTAAAAATGAAGAAGTAATTTTATTTCAATTTTAGAAAATGTTCAAACAAGCTATGTACAGACCATTTTAACAAATGGTCAATTGATTTTTTATTTTTTTTTGGGAGATTTACAAGTTGAAAGTATATTGTCAATATAATTTTTCAAATTCAAAATTAATGATTTTCATCAATTCAATATCATGGTTGTTGCTCCATCCAATCGTGAGGAAGAGGAAAACGAGTGTACTCTGTGCTCCACATGAAAGTCTAGGCCCATTCTCAAGACGAGTCAATCCCACATTAAGGTATTCTCATATCAATAATAAGGAAACTGAAAAAAGAAACAAAGCTCAACCAAATACCATAATTCTATCAAACCACTCAAAAAAAGTCTCACACAAGGGAAAGGGCTCCACAAGTGGGAATGGGAAACAAAAACATAAAAAAAAAAAAGTGGAGAAACTAAGACGATCGCCGACAACGGCGACAACGAGAGCTTTTCGAGAAGAAACAAAGTAGATCTGAAGATCTACGGACTAAAACTTACGAAAAATCGAATAAAGTAAACGACACCGGTAAAACAATGGCGACGGCAAAACAAACGACGGCGACGACAACATATGGACGGCGACAAATTGATAGCAGCAACAGCAGATCGACAACGACTGACTGACAGTGAAGGCTGGTTAAGTGGGGGAGAAGCACCCTCTAGGGAGAGAAGCTCTCCCCTCTCAATGATCAATTGAATTAGACAAGGGAGAAGTATATAAATATTTATTCCTTCAAATTTTATTGTACCCATATTTACTTCTTAAATTTTGGACTCACATAGGAATATAGGAAAATAATATTAATGAAAATTTAACAATAAATTCTAGAATTATTTATATACCCAATATGTTTGGTGTCAAGTCGTTGATATATACAGAAATGAGACATTTACTATTAAAAAAAATTTCATCAATAATAATTTTTACACTTTTTTTTTTTTTTAAATTTTTTAAGTCTCATATAGACTCGACTACCTATATGCACCCTAGTTGATCGATCAACATTTGATTTTTTTTCTAAAAAGTGTAAGTTAATATAACTGAAAAGTGTAAGTTATTATAACTAAAAAGTGCAACACAATTTTTATTAAAAAGTACAAGTCAATATAACTGAAAAGTACAACACAATATTAATGAAAAATGTAAGTTATTATAACTGAAAAGTGCAATACAATTTTTTACTCAAAAGTTCAACACAATGTTATTAAAATGTGCATGCCAGTATCACAATTTTTTATGAAAAGTGTAAGTCAGTATAACTGAAAAGTGCAACACAATATTACTGAAAAGTATAACACAATTTTTAATGAAAAGTGTAACACAATTTTTAATGAAAAGTGTAAGCTACTATAATTGAAAAGTGCAACATAATTTTAAAGAAAAGTGTAAGACACTACAACTAAAAAGTGCAACACCGGATCTACACAAGACCTGGTCAACTCAAATTCTTATATAATTGAAAAGTCAACACTAAAAATATTATTAAAAAGTGTAAGTCACTGTAATTGAAAAGTGCAATACCATAAAAAAAAAAATTGACTTGGTCAACTCAAGTTCTTATATAGACTTCAATCTACACAAGACCTACTCTTATTTTAGGACGTCACACTCTTAAAATTGAAAACTTTTTATAAACTTCATCCTCATAATATTTTCAATTTTACACAAAATGTCATTATTTTTGGGTCCAATACAAAGTTAACCCATTTATTTACTTTATACAAACTTTATAAAATTACCCCTCAAAACTTAATCATTATACTTCCTTAATATATGTATTCACTTACATATGAAAGTTATTATGGGACATAGAGAGTGTAACAAATTAAATTAGTGAATAGAAAAAAACAACAACAGAGTAGCAAAAAAATAAAGAAATCTAAAAAGTTGATATTTTAACGTTATTGTTGAAAATAAAAATAAAAATTTGATTAAAATATCAAAACGATAAGCCTAAATTAGTCTAAGTGACAATGGGTATTGAGGCATTTAGTTCATGCTAGTTGTATTAAGTGAAATGTTAGACAATTTGATACACGTATAATTGTTCAGTTGAAGAGAAACTCAACTTATAGATAAATCCCATTTTAAAAAAAAAAACTTATACACAAATCACCTGAAAAACCAAGAAGCTAGCTAAAACAAAATCAACTCAGTTGATATAATACCAACTCAACTAATAGTTAAATAAAGTTGAGTTAAGAGCATAGAAGTAAGGCACAATGCGTTAAAGAGATCCTTCAAAGACAACATCAAGAAGACTAATGATAAAGTTACAAAAGTCTAAAGTCATAAGTCTATTTGTCTCAGATCATAAAGGGTGAAGGACTCGTAGTAGTAAAGAAGAACAAATGTTCTATTCCGATTTACTACTTATCCACCTATCGAGCTCCTAAAAAAACCTTGAGAGAGATTGAGAGTGTTCAACGAAAGTTCTTTTGGGGTGGGGGTTGTGAGAATGCAAAAAAAATCCCGTGGGTGAATTGGAAACAAATTTGTAAAGCTAAACACATAGGGGGCCTCGGGGTGAGGGATTTGGGGTTATTTAACAAGGTGTTATTAGGTAAGTGGATGTGGAGGTTCTTGAACGAGAGGGAGAGGCTGTGGGCAAGGGTTATTGAGTCAAAATTGGAGTGTGGTGGGAAGAGGGCCTCGGAGATAGCGGAACGAGAAGAGGTAAAAAGATTAATGGGTGGTGGGGAGAGATTATAAAGGCAACTGGGGCAGGAGAAGGGTGTAGACGCTGGTTTTGGGAAGGGGTTGATAGAGTCTTAGGTGATGGTAGAAATACGTTGTTCTGGGAGGCCCCATGGGCTGGGGGAGAGTGCCTTAGGAAAAGGTTTCATAGACTATACCGTCTTAATTTAGATAAAATGGAAAAGGTCGGAGATATGGGGGAATGGAGGGATGGGTTGTGGGAGTGGAAGTGGAGATGGAGTAGAGAACTGAGAGTTAGGGATTTAGATATGCTGAATAATATGCTCTCTGTGATTAACAGGTACACTCTGAAGCGTGATCGAGCCGATCAATGGAGATGGAGCATGGCATCAGATGGAAAATTTTCAACCAAAGGGGCCTATGAGTGGCTGCAGAACAGGATAGTAGAAAATGAAGAAATGGCAGAAGAACACAAGCCACTCAAGGATATCTGGAATATATACTCACCACAAAAAGTCGAGATACATGCATGGAGAACGCTGCTAGAAAAGCTACCGACAAAGAGTGCCCTTCAAAAAAGAGGGAGTCCTAGACACGAATGCAGATACAAAATGTTATTTATGTGGAGATAGTACAGAAACAGTTAGACATGTAATGTTCACGTGTCCCTTCTCATATCAAGTATGGATGGACATATGCAAATGACTAGGAGTATCGACAGCACTACCTCAAGATCCTGCAACGAGCTTAAGACTTTTTAGCAGAATGACAAGAGGAAAGAGAGGCAAGGAGATAGCCATTGGAATTTGGGAATGTGTCAGTTGGACGATATGGAAAGGGAGAAATGCGAAAGCCTTCAGAAATGAGGAGGTATCCGGTAGTAAAATTATCGAGGAAATCAAAGCAAGAACGTGGAGTTGGATAACAAGCAAGGAGAGTAGAACTGTGGAGTACGATTTCAAGGAATGGAGCTGCAACCCAAGAGGAATCATGGAGCATCAGCGAGCAAACATGTAGAAGGAAGGGGGGAGCTGCTGCCTAAATGATATTTTTCAAATTTATTTGATTTCAGTTTGTTATCTCACTTGTGTTTCATTTCTTATGCACTGGGTATACCTTATACCAATGCTACAAACTGCACAATGGTTTTGAGAAATAAAATTCATTTAATGACCAAAGAAAAGTAAAGAAGAACAAATGTGCTTAAAACTTTCGAGTCCAAGGTGTTCTCCACTGCAAAATTTCTCTCTCTAAAAAGTCCCTCTTGCTTAGGGTTTTGTAGCTCCCTAAGAGCCGACACTGTTCCTTAGTTTGACTAAGGTCTTCGTCTCCATCAAGTTTACTTTTTGGAGCTTATGTTTCCCCCAATCACCATCCCAACCTCCGTAACAACCATACCCAATCACCACCCCCTCTTCCATAACAACCAGATCCGTCCACCTTCTTACCTCTCTATTAAACCAGGAGAAATACTCTCGGAACCCAGGCTTGAGTTGAGTTTGTCTCTGTTTTCTTTGGACTTACGACTCGTTCTCTGTTTTCGTTTTGGTGTGCAGGTTCCCAGCCTATCAAGCAAGTGACCTTGGCCTCCACTGTCAGCAGTCGACTATCGAACAGATCTATAGCCTCTGACCCAAAGGGCAAACGGAATATAAGAGAACATGAGGATACTATTCGTATCGCAGATGAGGAGCTCACAAATATCCGAGTCTCGACCCGCTGCCTCATAGGGAAAGTGCTAACTTCAAAGCCCTTTAACACTTTCGGGTTCCTCGAAGCTATGAAAAGAGCAATGAAACCGGCTAAGGGTTTCACGGCAAGAGAGGTGGGAAGAAACCTGTTTTCCTTTCAGTTTAATTCCGAGAAAGATATGCAAGACATATTAGAAAGGGAACCGTGGCACTTTGAGAAAAACTTACTTGTACTCCGGGAGCTGAAAATGGGTGAACAGCCTTCTCAGGTTGACTTGGACTTCTCAGCCTTCTGGTTGAGAATGTATGACCTCCCAGTTGCTGCGAGAAACCCCGGTGTTGTTGGAAAAATTGCAAGCGTTTGTGGCGAAGTCCTGGAAATCGACTCGCCCTCACTTGACGGTCTATCTCGAAGCATACGCGTAAAGGTCAGAACAGATTTGAGAAAACCCCTCAAGACAGGCACAAATCTAGAACTCAAGGCAACCTCACTGTGGATCCCATTCACATATGAGCGGCTTCCCTCTTTCTGCTTCATTTGTGGAATGATGGGTCACATGAAAAAAGAATGTGACGTTATTGAATCTACTGAAGAAATCGGGAACATACCAGATGCAAAGCTCCCATTTGGAGAGTGGATGAGAGCATCTCCAGGGAAGACAACAATGATTTCAACCTCCGGTGAAAGCTCAAACAGAGAAGGGACAAGCAATACCCAAATAAGACGCCGACTCTTTGAAAGTTTCAAAACCCAACTAGAGCAGGAGAGGGGAAAAGCGGAAGAAGGGGAAGGGCAGACAGCTGAGAGCAGAGAAAAAAATTGGGCAAAAATTGAAGAAGTGAGAGAAAGCTTAGCAAGAGTGAAGGTAAAAAATGAAGACAATAGGGACAGGACACATGTGGAGAGCTATAAAGAAACTTTGATGAGTAAAGTGGAGACAAGAACAAGAGGAGAGATCATCACTCCCAATGTGAGAAACATGGGACCCCAAGGATATACCAACAACCCCCTTGAAACTCCTCTAATGCCAATGGAAGAGCTACTTAAACTCTGCCACCCACTCACACAATTAATCACACCTCCAGTATATTAAATTCGCCCCATAAACCAAACCAACCCTCCACCATAAAACCCCCCTCACACCAACCATACAATATTAAACTCCAACCCGACCCCACACTACCTTCAGACATCTCAAACCCCGCCCATCCCATCCCAACTAATAGCCACACATCCATGCAGAACAAACTTCCAACCCAGAATATACTACCTACTACACCAAACGAATGTATCCCACATAACACAAACCCAAAAGTAACCCAAGATGCACTTGATAGCCGTATCAATACCCACCAAACTACCCAAAAAACTAACCCAAACAAAAACCAAAATCCCATAAGACACCGTAAGCCAAACATCCTGCAGAAACCGACCATAGAATGCAAAAAGAGCCAAGCTAGAATTCCACAAGCTGCAAGGAAAAGAAAGATAACCGAGGACATGGAGATAGACACTAGTGATAAAAAGAAGAAATATGATGGATACGATGGTTCAAAGAACACAAATGATATAACGGTGGTGGCTGCGGTGCAGCCCCGCCGATCACAATGATCGTATTAAGCTGAAACTGCCGCGGGCTTGGGAACCAAGCGGCGTTTCGAGCTCTCAAGAAGCTCCTGCATGAGGAAAATCCGGATATAGTTTTCCTCATGGAAACAAAACTAAAGTGTATCCAAATGAAAAATCTCAACACCCTTTCACTGCATTTTGAAGGTTGTTTTCCGGTGGATTGTGAAGGGGAGGGAGCTCAAGAAAATGAGGACTTTGTATGCTATGGAGAAATAAGCTAGTACTCTCATTGACATCCTTCTCAAAGAACCACATTGCTTTTGGGGTGGATGCGAATGAAGAGTATGAAGTTTGGTTCATTACAGACATCTACGGGTGGCCTGATCATCACCATCGATCAAACACCTGGCGGCTTATGGAGGAGGTCCATCCCACAGAAAATACTCTGTGGCTTTGTTTGGGCGATTTCAATGAAATCCTTTGGTCTCATGAAAAAAAGGGCGGCAACGCTAGACACACTATGAGTATGGAAAACTTTAGAAATACACTTATTAATATGCATCTCCAGGATCTGGGATTCGAGGGCCACTCTTTCACTTGGTCGAATGGTCGAGCTGGAGAGGAGAACATACAGGTTCGGCTGGATAGAGCATTTGCTACTCCCCTTTGGAAGGCAGTTTTCCCAACATCAACTGTCCACCATCGCCTAAAGTTTGGATCGGATCACTCCCCGATTGTAATTCGGGGACAAAAAGAACCATGTGATTTTACAAATATCGCATTTTCCCAAAACTCTAATATTCAATTTCATTGTCAAACTTGAAGATCTGCACAAAAATCGTCAAATCAAATTAGATATTTTCTCCAGAAAAACCTCTGACTTGATTATGCAGAAAGATCTGCAGGAAAATCGCTGAATGCAGAAAAAAAAAAAAACTAAAATTGCATGAGCATATCAATAATGCAGAATTAAAGTTGCATCAACATATAAATAATGCAGAAGTGTGCAGTACATTATGTGCATATACAAATATCATTATGCAGAAAAATGACTTTAATGCAAATTTGATCTGCAATAATAAAATTCGTCTATTAATGTAGGCCACATACCAGTCACTTGATTCAAGACTTCTAGAAATGTTGAAGATTGATTAGCACGAACCAACTTGATTTTCCCATCGAATTCGATCTTGAGTATCACGAAATAATCCATTGATTCGCAAATATATGCAGATATAATTAGAGAATTTTTAGGGCAAAACTCTTCATCTCACCGGATTAATGGTTCCCATGTGGACCATACGTTGCGTCGCCCCACTCCTAGGCGACAAAATCGTCGTCAAAGGCCCACCTCCGCCTCCTCCACCACCTCCGGCGTCCTCTTCGTCTACACACACCGAACACTCACGGATCCAATCATCCTCTCCGCCATCCTTCGCCGTCACATCCTCCGCCGCTACCTACTCTCTCTCCCGCCTCTCAGAAATCACCCCCTCGTCCCCACCGTCCGATTAACCCGGATCCGAGGTTATTAATACTACCAACTGAATACGACATTGATATACTATTGGAAAAAAACGTAGGCCACATACCGATGATTTGATTCACAACATCTGCATACAGTGAAGATCGACTAACACAAACCAACTTAGTCTTCCCATTGAATTTAATTTTCAGAATCACCACACAGTCCATTGATTCAAATTCTGCAGCTTAAATGAGAAAAAACATGCAGAACACGATTAACAAACGACAGGGACGAAGAATTCTGAATTAGGGTTGTTTTTGGGAAATTACGATTGGTTTAATTGAAAATTCCTATCAATCGTACAGATTGAATACGAATAAGGAAGGTGAGATTCTTATTTCCATATGAGTGATATTAAACGGAATGAGTCTTTGTGAAATGGTATGTTGTTGAATATATTGCGAAAAATAAGGAAGGTATGACTTGTTCCTTTATTAAATAAATTAATAAGTTAATCTTCATATTTAAATGTAAGGGCATAAATGGTTATTAACATATGTTTTTGTCCTTTTTTAAAAAGATTATATTAGTTGTCCTTTATTAAGAAGGTAGGTGTCTGAATGACTTTTTTTATAAAAATTCTCCTAAAAAAATGCAACATGGAATAGAGTGCACAACATGCACTCGAGTCCATAGCAGACCAACCCGATTATTAATAAAGGACTATTTAGTTTATGATATAAATCTAATTATTATATTTACATGTGACCCTTGTCCCAAAATTACTTAACCCTCTGGCTAATACTTATGTTTGCAAAGGGTGTTTGCAAAGGGTACTATTTTGGAGAAATACAATAAGAGTCTAAATTAATTATAATTCATCTCTAATTTAATTCTCTAGCATAAAGTTTAGAACCAAAAGTGCAAACTAACATTTTTTGTAACGGTAGGAACAAAAACGTGGTGGTTGGGATCAAAAGTGTAACCATTGGACCAAAATTGTGGGGTCCCGTGACGGGTGGTACCAAAAGGGAAATTTTCAAAATGCATCTTGTAACTTAGGTCGATTTCATTTTAAATTCTTTAAATTTTCACCTTTTCAAAATACGTTCCAAAATGTCCAATTTACATCATTTTTGTCCAATTTACATCCTGTAACTTAGGTCAATTTACGTTTTGTAACTTAGTTCAATTTTATTTTAAATCTTTTAAGTTTTCACTTTATCATTTTAAATACTTTTGCCCAATAGACTACAGTTGATGTATTCAAACACATACAATGTGATGAGACCTAAGAGTATCTCCAATAAGAGGCAAATACTCAAATTGCCTACCAAATGTCCTCCCATTCATACTCAAAATAAGAGGCAAATCCAAACTCAAATTTATTTTGTTCCTTTTGAATTAAAAATAAGATAAAATTAAGAATATTTCAATTGAGCTCAAATTTGAATTTAAGAATTGAAGATAATTTTATTGTTTGATTAAAATTTGGTGACAAATTGAAAATTTTGGTGACAATTTACCTTCGATGGTTGAAGATGCTCTAAAGCAAAAAAATATACAGGTCACACCAGAATCAAAGGTGCAATATTAATCTTTGCAAAAAGTTGCATATAACTGAACATAGTCTATACATTACATACCGGATATAGAGCGTGGACACTATTTTCATGCCCACGGCCTATGTGGATTGTTATATATGACAATGAGATTAATTTTTATTATGTGAAGAAGAGATTTTGAGAAAAAATTAATGAGAATTGAAAAGATTAATGGTGTTAGTTTGATTTGATTTGATAGAGATAATATTAAATTAAATGTAAAAAAGATTTTATAATTTTGATTGAATAAAATAAAATATTAATATGATATTAAATTTAAATTAAATAAAAATATGAAATAATTTATTAACGTGGACATGCCACATAGATCGTTGAAACAAAACTGTGGACACAAATATTGTCCATATCATTTCTGTTGTATACTATAAGAACATATTTGATAGTAAAAACTAATTAAACTTAGATTAGATGGTACTAAATTTTTTAGATTTTAAAACATAACAAGTGGAAGTCTTTGCGCTTTTTTCTCAAACACGTGGACTGATGCATTTGTTGCTTATGGGGTTTGGAGAGAGATGAATATTTAAATTTTGAAACAAAAAATTAAGGACGAAAGTTTGTAAATTCTGAATGAGGGAGAATCTTTAGTTATTTTAATCACTCCAATATATTTAATATTTTACAAGATCTCAAGAAGAAGATAAAAGAATGATTAAAATGAAAAAAGAAAAATATATTTTTAAGATAAAAGAATATTTTTTACAAGATCTTCAATTTTAATATGAATTTATTAAATTTGTTATAATCAAGTTTTGGTTAATTTTAAAACCATTTATAGAAAATATAGGCGTCTTTTTCGGTCTCTTTCTTTATTTTTATTCTTTAATTAATTATCTTGTTAATTTTTTATTTTTTCTTAATTATGATTCATATATGAATCTTTACGAGATTTTAATTAATCTATATATACACTTACAAAGTTACAATACCCACACACATACAGAATTATATATCTGATCATGCAAATTAAAAATATATTATTTAGATAGATATAGTATAATTTAGATAATACACAGTATCCACTGTAAATCCACATACGGATCCACATATATCTGATCATGCAAAAATATATCTAGCTATCTAGCTAATTTAGATATATATATATATATATATATATATATATATACATACGTACGCTTACAGAACTATCGAGTGAGTCATTCATAATAATTAAGTCCTATCGATAATTCCTAGCTATTTTTGTCGATCGATCGATCGATCGGGCGATGGCTTCAATCCAGTTTTCTCCGGTGGGTCTTCAGGTCCTTGTTATCGATTCCGATAATTCGACGTTATTGAATCTTCAAAACATGCTTACGGAAAGCGATTACCATTACCAAGGTATCTAGCTAGCTAGCGAATTAATCATTAATAGAGCTAGGTCCTTTTAATATTTTTATAATATACTAACTAGTATTATTAATTCTCTTCGTTCGAATATTTCAATCTTACACTTACTGATCAATGAATATATTAATTTTGCGGGCCTCAATTATTTTAAAAGTATCAAAGTGTCCAAAAATTAATTACTATATATATATGTAATTAGCCAGTACTGGTTATATAATTTGTGCAGTAACCACGTGCACCTCAAAAGAAGAGGCTGTTGATAAGCTCGGGGAGAAGAACGATAAATATCAATTTGATATGGTAATGTGTGAGGTCGTGGACATGCAGGTTGACGATTCTGTGTTTTTCCAACTAGTTGTGAACAAGTTTGATATTCCAATTATAAGTGAGTCCACGTCTTTTAATTAATTAATTAATTTCTCTATAATTAAATATTAATTGAATGCATGTATAATTAATTAATTAATTTTAAATTAGTGATGACGGCTAGCGGAGATTTGACCGAGGTCAAAAAAGGAATTGACAGCGGGGCTTGTCAAGTTCTGGTTAAGCCGTTAGAAAAAAAAGATATTACGTACATATGGCAGCATGTGTGTCGTAAAAGACTACAACGTCAACATCAAATTCAAATTCATGAACAAGACAACACTAATGGTTCGAATCTTGGAAAGAAAATACGAAAGGAAATTGGAGAAACTTCGAGCTCTGTCAACAAGAAACCAAGGTTCCGTTGGGATGCTGAAGTTCATGATAAGTTTTTGGAGGCTCTAAAACAAAGTGTAATTGAAAATAGTAAGTATATATATATATATATAATATTCAATCATATTAATTAATTTAATTTAATTTATTGATGTATGATCTAATTGTAATTAATTCACAGGAGTTGGCGCGGTAAGGATAACGGAGTTGATGAAGTCTATGGGAGTGACTGAGTTGACAAAAGATCAAGTTGGTAGCCATTTACAGGTGCGTGCGTTTTTCTCTCTTTTAATACTATTATCTATTATTTTTCTTAATATTCCGTTTCTTGTATATTAATACCTAAAAATAATATTTATTTATGCATATATGGTTTCAGGGCCACCGGTCTAAAACTGGTACAAAAGTATCCTCCGTTGCTGCAATTCCCCAACACGAGCATCATGTGATCATTTCAAACAACCCGGGTCAACCGTTGCAGTTGCAGCAACAACATGTCGCAGCAGCCACACAAGTATCCTCCGCTCGTACAAATATTAATTATTCCCAATATGACCCTCCTTACATTCCAAACAACTTTCATACAAATAATTATCCCCAATATGACCCTCCTTACAATATTCCAAACAATCTTTATATAAATAATTATCCCCAACATGAGCCTCCTTCCGTTCCAAACAACCTATACAACAACCAATTTAATTCTCCACTACTCCAGAGTCGACTTGCTGTTGCACCTTATCCACATAATCAACACCTATACAGCAACCAATTTTCTCCACTCCAGACTAATAATAGTCCACTTGTTGTTGCACCTTTTCCGCAGTACAGCAACCAATTTTATTCTCCACTACTCCAGACTAATAATAGTCCACTTGTTGCTGCACCTAATTATCTGCAGAATCAACACCTATACAGCAACCAATTTTCTCCAGTTCTCCAGACTAATAATAGTCCACTTGGTGCTGCATCTAATTATCCGCAGAATCAACACCTATACAGCAACCAATTTTCTCCACTACTCCAGACTAATAATAGTCCACTTGTTGCTGCACCTAATAATTATCAACGCCTATATAACAACCAATCTTCTCCAGTACCCCACACTAATAATAATTAATGCTGTTGTTGCATCTTATTCGCAAAATCGATGCATATATAACAACCCGTTTACTCCTCCACCCCTGCTGCAGCAGCAGGAACCTAATTACTTAGCCACACCTCCACCTTCTAATCCTAATTTCTTGGGTGGTTAAGATGGAACTATATATATATATATATTGGAGTTGAATGTTAATTTATGAATAGTAGTAGTTGCTCGATCAGGAATATTACCTATGTACACATTTAATGTGTTACATATAATCCAGGTAATTACAAATACTCTCGAAATTGGTAGCTATGTGAATGTAGTAAATATTCAATTTTCATTAATATTCGGATTCGGAATATGTTGTCCAAGCTCTACAAGCTAGGGAAGCTTCTGTGCGTTCCATGGAAATGTGCAGCGCTATGGCAACACACTACGGCTAACCTCAGGGGAATGAATCTAGTAGTGTCACACATCTACAAAGAAGGGAATGCCTCGGCAGATAAGCTAGCAACGATGGCGCGCGGAAACGACCTTCAAGTGGTGGGATGCTCCTCCGGATATTTTAAAGGATTTTTTGTTCAAAAATTTGTACTCTGTAGATTCACTTAGAGAAGTTCCCTTTTTCTTCACTGCGACTTTCTTCCTAAGGTTTTTAACGGGGCTTCGATCTCTTGAGCGGACTGTGCTCATATGACTCTAGGTTTTTTCAGTAATAAAAGATCTGAATTTATACATTAATACTATATTCATTGATTCTAATTGTGTTAGTTCAGGATTTAAGAAGTAAATATATATATATATATATATATATTGGGAACAAAAAAATTTAAGCGTATAAATATTTTCATTTGTTCATAATTCAATTGAACATTTGTCATTTTTAACTTGACATTTCTAAAATTGAAATAAAGCATAAAATCATGAAATTCTTTTAATTTTCTAATTAATTTCTGCGACTTTTTTTTTTTTTTAAATCTAGCTATCCACCTTCCCTACTCAAGGCATTCAATTTTAGGGATTTTTTACTTTTATAAGGAATATTATGAATAATTAACTTTATTGGGAGAGACTCTAGGCATTCAATTTTAGGATATCACTTAAACTATATTTTGCTTCTTTGATGTTTGCTTGTTTGATTTTGGGGCACAGTAAACTACTGAGCTGATAGGATCAGATAAGATGACTTAGGCCTTATCAGATGAGTTGAAGGGTTTCAATCAGATGAGAAGGTGATGCTTAGAGTTCAGCACAGTAAGATCAGCACAGTACTGGATTAAGATCAGTACTTCAGCAGACTGGACTAAGATCAGTACTTCAGCAGAGTGTACCAAGATCAGTACTTCAGTAGAGTAGATCAGCTCAGTACCAGATCAGCACAGTACTTGGGTCAGCACAGTACCAGGTCAGCACAGTACTTGGGTCAGCACAGTACTTGGTCAGTGCAGTAAAGATCAGCACAGTATGAAGTCTATCAGCAGAGTTAGCTTTTGATCATCAGAGCAGAAGAGTTGGGTATCAGAACACTAAGTAGTGATCTGATCTTTATGGGCAAGTCTTCTGGTTCGAAGTTAGTTAGTTTAACTAACAGTTTTACAGTTACAACAACTTGAGGGCATAACTACCATTTCAGTTGGGCAATAACAGAGCACATGGGTTGTTACAAGCGGTTGCAAACGGTTGATAACTACTCAAAACAGTTCCTAACAGCAGCAACTACCTTTGGTCTTTATAAACTCTTGTTTTGTACATTGTAAAGGTTGGATGAGAGATTTAGTACGTTATTGTGTTCTTTGAGTTGTGTGAGTTCACGAGTGAAGTGAGGAAATATCCAATTCCGAGTGAATGAGTGTGTAAACATTCTTTATCAATCAAAGAAGTACTAGTCTGGTCCAGTGGATGTAGATCACATTGATCGAACCACTTAAATCCTTGTGTGTTGATTGTCTCGTTGATTACTTTTCTGAATTACTATCCTAGAGCAGTTATTTCTTCTATATTCAAGTGTTCTAATTAGTTGGAGACGTCTAACCGATCGGAATCATCTTGCCAATTGGCGCCGTCTGTGGGAAACCGAAGTAGCTGCAGATCTAAAGATGGGGAATTCTACCAAGTACAACATAGAGAAGTTTACAGGCACTGGAGATTTTGGGCTGTGGAAGGTCAAGATGCAGGCCCTCCTTGAACAGCAAGGATTATTCGAGGCTCTCGAAGAATCCGAAGAGATTGCAGAAGAATCTGCAATAGCTGCGGCTGAAAGGAGCAAGTTGCTCAGGAAAGCTCGAAGCACGATCCTACTCTGCCTTGGAGATAAGGTCTTGAGGGAGGTTGCTAAAGAGAAGTCAGCGAAGGAGGTTTGGGATAAGCTTGAGAAGCTATATATGGTGAAAACTCTTGCTAACCGACTATATTCGAAGCAGAAGTTGTATGCCTTTAGAATGGGAGATGACAAACCCATTACGGAGCAGCTAGATGAGTTCAACAAGATTCTTGATGATCTGGAGAATTTAGATGTCAAGTTAGAGGAAGAGGATAAGGCTCTGATCTTGTTGAGTGCTCTGCCTAAGTCCTTTGAAATCCTAAAGGACACCATCTTGTATGGTAGAAAGGAAGCAATCACATTGGAGGATGTGATCTTGGCTGTCAAGTCCAAGCTGTTACATAACAAGACATCTCAAGGAGATAAAAGTAGCAGTGGGGAAGGATTGGCAATCAAGGGAGGACAGAAGAAATCTGTCTCCAAGAAGGGGTCTAGTCAACCCAAGGGAGCTGATAAGGGAAAATCAGCAGTGTCAAATCAAGGGGAAGTAGTGTGCCACCACTGCAACAAACCTGGGCACTTTAAGAGTACTTGTTACATGTACAAACAGCTTATGAGAAAATCTGGTCCTAAGAACCCTGTTGATAAGAATCAAGCAAATCAAACCCAAGATGATAAGGAGCAGAAAGGCTATGAATCAGTTCAGTCCCTATCCATCACTTCCACTAAAGAGCAGCAAGATTGTATTTTAGATTCAGGGTGTTCTTTCCACATGACTCCAAGAAGAGAGTGGTTTCATGATTTTAAGCATCAGAATGGAGGTTCTGTGTTGTTAGGGAATGATCACACTTGCAAAATCAAAGGTGAAGGTACAGTACACTTGAAGATGTATGATGGAGTAGTGAGGATTCTCAAGAGGGTCAGGTATGTTCCTGAACTCAAGAGAAATTTGATATCTCTTGGTATGCTGGATTCATTGGGCTATAAATTCCAGTCAGAAGATGGAGAACTCAGAGTTTCAAAGGGGAAGCTTAATGGTCTTAAAGGTGAGAGAAGAAATGATCTCTACTTTCTTAAGGGGGGAACAGTTATTAGCAGATCAGATGTGGCAAGGGTGCAAGACAACTCAATGTTGTGGCACAAAAGATTAGGTCATGTAGAAGAGAAGGGCCTACTTGAGCTAAGTAAGCAAGGATTGCTATGTGGTGACAAGATCACAAAGCTTGATTT
Organism: Galeopsis tetrahit; assembly: GCA_963675135.1. Classification (NCBI taxonomy): domain Eukaryota; kingdom Viridiplantae; phylum Streptophyta; class Magnoliopsida; order Lamiales; family Lamiaceae; genus Galeopsis; species Galeopsis tetrahit. Next base: position 37,460,621 of record OY776127.1, read on the forward strand.
GTGTGAGCACTGCATTCTTGGGAAATCCAAGAGATTGAAGTTTGGGAAGAGTTCATACTCTACCAAAGGAATTTTGGACTATGTCCATTCAGATTTATGGGGGCCAGCTAGGAATCAGACCAGAAGTGGTGGGAGATACTTCATGTCTATTATAGATGACTACTCAAGAAAGGTATGGATCACTATCCTGAAATCCAAGTCAGAAGCATTTGAAAAATTTAAGGAATGGCTCACTGAGGTGGAGAACATTTCTGGAAAGAATCTAAAGCATTTGAGAACTGATAATGGGCTGGAGTTCATATCAGAAGAGTTCAATGTTTTCTGCAAGAAGAAGGGTATAGTGAGGCATAGAACAGTACCAGGTACACCTCAGCAGAATGGAGTAGCTGAGAGAATGAACCAGACTTTACTTGAGAGAGTTAGATGCATGTTGAGCAGCTCTGGATTGCCTAAAGTATTTTGGGGAGAAGCAGTGTCAACAGCAGCCTATTTCATAATCAGAAGCCCTTCCTCAGCTGTGCAATTTAAAACCCCAGAAGAGTTATGGTCTGGCCATGCAGCTGAGTACAGTAATTTGAAAGTGTATGGTTGTTCAGCATATGCCCATGTCAAGCAAGATAAGCTTGAGCCTCGAGCCTTGAAATGCGTGTTCATAGGGTATCCTCCAGGTGTGAAAGGATACAGATTGTGGTGCCTAGAAACTGGAATGCAGAAGTGTATTATCAGCAAAGATGTAACTTTTGATGAGAATAGAATGCCATTGAAAGAGGAGGCAAGCTCCAGTACAGCACACAACAAACCAGATGAGACACAGGTGGAGGTGGAGCATGGTGACATCAGAACACTAACTGAAGAGCAGATTGATCCAGATGAGGAGGAAACTACTCATAGTGATACTGAGCTTCATGACTATCAACTGACTAGGGACAGAACCAGAAGAGAAGTCCACCCACCTCAAAGGTATGGTCAAGCTGACATAGTATCATTTGCATTATGTGCAGCTCTTGAGGTGGAGTCTTTGGAGCCTAAAACTTACACAGAAGCCATAAACTGCCATGACAAAGAGAAGTGGTTAGTTGCAATGGAGGAAGAACTGTTATCTCTTAACAAGAACCAGACTTGGGAGATTGCTGAGAGGCCTAAGAACAAGAAACTTGTTGGGTGTAAGTGGATCTACAAGAAAAAGGTGGAGGCTCAGAGAGGTGGCAAGATTAGGTACAAGGCAAGACTTGTAGCTAAAGGATTTACACAGAAAGAAGGTATTGACTTTAATGAAATCTTCTCACCTGTTGTAAAGCATTGTAGCATCAGAATCTTGTTGGCTATGGTTTCTCAATATGAATTGGAGCTGCATCAGATGGATGTGACCACAACATTTCTTCATGGGACTTTAGATGAGAAGATCTACATGAAAATACCAGAAGGGTTGGACATAGAAGATGGAGAAGACAAAGTGTGCTTACTCAGAAAATCACTCTATGGACTTAAACAAAGCCCTAGACAATGGTACTTAAGGTTTGATGAGTACATTTGCTCAGTTGGTTTTGCAAGAAGCTTGTATGACAGCTGTGTTTACTTCAGGAGGGTTGGGAGTTCAGTTACCTATCTTCTGCTGTATGTAGATGATATGTTAATAGCTGGGGAGTCTATTAACAGTATCAATCAAGTTAAGGAGATTCTCAAAAGGGAGTTTGAGATGAAAGATCTTGGTGAAGCTAAAGTGATTCTTGGGATGGAGATCAGTAGAGTTGAGGGAGCAATTCAGCTTAGTCAGCCTACCTATCTGAGGAAGGTGTTAGAGAGATTCAGGATGAATCAAGCTAAGTCAGTTTCTACACCAATTGGCCAGCATCAGAAGCTATCCAATCAGACGTGTCCCAAGAACAGCCAAGAAAGAACTCAGATGAGTAAGGTTCCTTATGCCAGTGCAGTAGGGAGTTTAATGTATGCTATGGTGTGTTGTAGACGAGATTTAACTCATGCAATGAGTGTAATCAGCAGATATATGAGTGATCCAGGCTTAAGTCATTGGGAGACAGTTAAGTGGGTCATGAGATATGTTCTAGGATCAGCTGAGAAAGGTCTGAAATTTCAGAAGATATCAGATGAGGGAGAAGCACTTGTGGGATATGTTGATGCCGACTATGCAGCCAATGTAGACACAAGAAAGTCCTTAACAGGGTATGTATTCACCTTATTTGGTACAGCTATATCATGGAGGTCAATACATCAGTCCGTAGTTGCATTATCTACTACAGAATCAGAATATGTAGCCTTGACTGAAGCAGTAAAGGAGAGCATGTGGCTTAGGGGGATCTTGAAGGAGTTTGGTATATCACAAAGAAGTGTGACTGCCTTCTGTGATAACCAAAGTGCAATACATCTTGCAAAGCATCAGGGGTATCATGAGAGAACTAAACATATAGATGTAAAGCTGTACTTTGTAAGAGATATTGTAGAGAAGGGGGTGGTCCAGGTAGTGAAGATTGCTACAGAGGAGAACCCTGCTGATGCGTTCACTAAGGCATTGCCAAAAGAGAAGTTTGGCTTGTGTCTTAGACTTATTGGACTGCATTAATTCCTCTGAGGAGAAGGCTACTGTTCTTGTGGCAGAAGATCAGTAGTGGAGGCTATTCTTTGAGGAGAATAGTGTTGGTGTTTTTGTTTTTGGTGGAGATTAGTTCGATTATAAGCTAAAGGTGGAGAATTGTGAGTGTTACCTCATAATCTCAAAATCAGCACAGTAAACTACTGAGCTGATAGGATCAGATAAGATGACTTAGGCCTTATCAAATGAGTTGAAGGGTTTCAATTAGATGAGAAGGTGATGCTTAGAGTTCAGCACAGTTGGGATCAGCACAGTAAGATCAGCACAGTACTGGATTAAGATCAGTACTTCAGCAGACTGGACTAAGATCAGTACTTCAGCAGAGTGTACCAAGATCAGTACTTCAGTAGAGTAGATCAGCACAGTACCAGATCAGCACAGTACTTGGGTCAGCACAGTACCAGGTCAGCACAGTACTTGGGTCAGCACAGTACTTGGTCAGTGCAGTAAAGATCAGCACAGTTTAGCTTTTGATCATCAGAGCAGAAGAGTTGGGTATCAGAACACTAAGTAGTGATCTGATCTTTATGGGCAAGTCTTCTGGTTCGAAGTTAGTTAGTTTAACTAACAGTTTTACAGTTACAACAACTTGAGGGCATAACTACCATTTCAGTTGGGCAATAACAGAGCACATGGGTTGTTACAAGCAGTTGCAAACGGTTGATAACTACTCAAAACAGTTCCTAATAGCAGCAACTACCTTTGGTCTTTATAAACTCTTGTTTTGTACATTGTAAAGGTTGGATGAGAGATTTAGTACGTTATTGTATTCTTTGAGTTGTGTGAGTTCACGAGTGAAGTGAGGAAATATCCAATTCCGAGTGAATGAGTGTGTAAACATTCTTTATCAATCAAAGAAGTACTAGTCTGGTCCAGTGGATGTAGATCACATTGATCGAACCACTTAAATCCTTGTGTGCTGATTGTCTCGTTGATTACTTTTCTGAATTACTATCCTAGAGCAGTTATTTCTTCTATATTCAAGTGTTCTAATTAGTTGGAGACGTCTAACCGATCGGAATCATCTTGACACTGACTTTTATAAAGGACATTATGAGTAATTCAACTTTATTGGAGATATAAATTTTAGTTAGTGTGTAAAAAGTAATGTAATGTGGTATAAATAAGATATATTTGAGAGAGTTTTTTTAAAAGAGTAAAAAATTATTTTTTCTAAATAAGGAAATGTTCTATTAATAATAAGACAGACGATTTTAGCAAATGTTCTATTAATAATGGAACGAAGGCGGTATATATATAATATAGTAATATATAATAATGGAGTACTGCCTAACCGTTCAATTAGCGATTTCCGACTTTTACAATCTTGATTTTTAGACAACATATATGCCCTTACAATATCAAATTTCAGTCTATTTAAATTTACACATTGTACACACGACATCAAACTTCAGCCGGCCTATTTAAATTTCCACATTGCACACACGAGCATACCATTGCATATTTATTAATATAACATTTTGTTTTGCAAACTTCATTAATAAAACTACTTCTAACCGGTATTCACATGACAACACCTATACCTTTCGAAAATGATCAAGTGGGAGATTTTAATTTTAAAATATATCATATGAAATATCATTGAATAATATATTTTTGTTATTTTATATAAATTTATATACATGTAAATGTGTTTAAATTGTTTTATTAAATATATGTATTAAAATTTTGTTATTAAATTTTCATAATTTTTAAAATTTATGGATATTGATATTATCCATATATCCACAAATGTAAGGTATTGATATTTTCACAATAATTCAATATTTTCAATCATGTCTACACGCAAGATATTGAAAATGGAAAATTAATTTTAAGAAAAACTTAAGACATTATTGAGATATGTCTTTCAAAAGTAATATTTTAAAGGAGTGATTAAGAAAAATTAAACTTTAATTTAATATACTTTTAAAAAATAATGACTGTAGCGAGATATTAAAAATGGCAAATGAAAAGGTGAAATTTATAATTTAATTTTTTTTTAATGAGGCCTGTTGCAAGATATTGAAAATGGGAGATTTTTTTTTTTAAATATACAAGGAGTATACAGAATTAAAAGTAACACATCTCCTTAATATATTGGGGAATATCATTTTCAACCCAATCGTAAGGTGTTAAAAAATTTCAAATTTTCAGAGTCATCATATGTGCTGCCTGGTTACTTTCTCTTGGGATAAAATCACAATCCCAAATTAACAGATATTTCAGCAAGCTTCTGATTTCTTTAACCAGGTCATTCTCCATTCCTTCAAAACAAATAGAAGCATTAATGGCCCCAACAGAATTGGCAGAATCCATTCTAATACTCGAAATCGGCACCTTGTGTTTAATACAACTTTTCAAACCTTTTTGAGCCGCCAATAATTCTGATGCAACAACAGATCCCGGGTTTTTAATACGCTCCCCACCAGCCAGTAAAACCATACCCTTATAGTCATGAACCACAAAACCAACAACAAAAAAGTTATTTTCTAAATTAAATGCAGCATCAGTAAAGAGGGTAAAATGATCATACTGAGCAGTTCCATCATTCTTCATCTTACGAAAACCAGGTTCCTTCTCCAATGCTAAATAACCAAGTTTTTGAAAATCATTCCAATAATCAATTGCCCATTGAACTTTAAAGACCTTTAGAGATGTCATATTATTATTTCCACAATCATCCGAATGTAGCCAGCTGCATCTCTCCCTCCAATTGCCCAAGCAATAATGAGAATCAAAGAGAAAAAGGTCTTATCATAAAGTTCCATAATAGCATAAGCAAGCTGGAAAATCGTACCTTTAGTCAAGCTTTTTAACTGCTCCCATATTCCTTGATCCTTCCACACTCTTTTAGCAAACAAACATTGAAAAAGAACATGCAAGGTATCTAGATAAAATGCACCACAACAAGAACACGAAGGTGAAGTTGGAACATGATGAACTACCAGATTACCTTCCGTTGCCAGCGAATCATTCAAAATCTTCCATCCAAAAATACGGATCTTTGGCGAAATTCGCAATTTCCACAAATAATTCCAAAGCATCTGTACATGGTTTTTCCCAGATGAACACGCAGTAGGTTTTGAGCATTCCTTTAAAGAAATACGGGATATAAAGCGATAACCCGAGGTCACTGAATAATTTCCTGATGCATTTTCCGGCCAGAATTGTTGATCATTTTGATGAATTCCAACAAGAGGAGTTCTTAGAATAGCCTCCGCTTCATTTGGCCAAAACGCCTAGCGAACAAGCTCCCCATCCCACTCAGAAGTTGGAAGAATAAATCGGCTGACTGTGGAAGCACTAGAAATCCTTGAGTGAATCATGCCATCTTCGACTTCCCCAACCTATCTATCCTTAAAGATATGCACAGTGTTTCGATTGCGAATTCGCCACATAATTCCCTTGTCCACTAAATCTCTGCTCCACATCATAGACCTCCAAACAAATGAAGGGTTGGACCCCAATTCTGCATTCAAAATGTTAGATTGCCTGAAGTATTTTGCTTTAAAAATCTTACTTACAAGAGATTCTGGACGAAGCATAATCCGCCACACTTGTTTAGCAAGGAGAGCCTTATTAAAATGAAACATCTTTCGAAAATCCAATCCACCTTCCCCACGAGGCTTACATAAATCGCTCCATTTCTTCCAGTGGAGTTTACTATGTTTATCCGTTGAGCCCCACCAAAAATTAGCTATCAGTCTTTCCAAATCCGTGCAAATCGAAGATGGAATCCTAAAACATGACATTGCATAACACGGGATAGCTTGCAAAACGGAATTAATAAGTACTTCTTTCCCACCTTCTGAAAAATTTTTATGACTCCAAAAATTGATTTTCTGCCTTGCTCGATCCACAAGATACCCAAATTGATGGCGCATAGCTCTGATTGAGAAAGTAGGAAGCCCCAAATAAATGTCATGGCCATTCGTTGATCGAACCCCTAAAATTTGCTTCACCAGTTCTCAATTTTCCACCTTTGTTGATGGGCTAAAAGTGATGGCTGACTTCTCAAAATTTATCAATTGACCCGACGCTGCTTCATATGTTTGAAGACATCCTTTCAAAACTGTAGATGTTGTTAACTCTTAAATGCCTTAACATTATCAACAACATCTTAATTTGAACTTCCGAGATTTTTTCTAAGTCTTTTTTGAAATGCTACATTAAATGTTGATCTAAATGTTGTTGCATTTCTGGCAGGATCTAGAAGCTTCTACAAGGATCTGGAACCTGGAAGACTCCAGAACATTGCAGAACATGCTAGACCAGCCTGGAACCTTTTAGAATGACCTGGAGCATGCAAGAAGGATCTAGAAAGATCATGGAAGTTGAGTTCCTAAAAAATAAGACCTTAATGTTGGAAGCCTCTAGAATTCGCACCCCACTCTATAAATACCGAAGGACGGCTCCACAATTCAGTGTATTCTATTCGATCAATCTCCTAGACCGAGCGTTCATCCCTGTTAGGAATTGTGGCCAGTAGTTATACATTTTAGATCATACGAAGTATCCCACCCGTATGACTGTGTGCTTTTCTTATCTATCGAGAGTGTAATCATAGTCTCATAGATAGACTAGCATTTCGACAGTGTGTAATGTTATACACTTAGTTTGTTTTTAAAACTGGGCACCTGCCTCGTTTATAGTTTTAGTTGTGAAGGATATTGTTGTAACATTTCACACAACATTTATACTTGAAGATAAGTATTGATATTTCGCCGCAAGGCTCGCATAGATTTTTATTTATAAAATCTATGTGAAAAATATTTCCATTGTGTCTCGTTTGTTTTTAGTGTTTCAAGTCTTCCGCTGTGTATCTTTATTTCTGATATTTTGTTAGAGTCAGTGTTGTACAATTTGTCCCAACATTTAGTACAACATTAATCTACATATACTTAAACACTTAATACCAACACACTTTCAGTTGGTATCTGTAGGTCCCGAAAGTTGAGTTAATATCGAGTAAGCTAGTGAAAATTTCTAGAGGGGGGTGAATAGACTTTTCAAAAATCTTTCGATATATCAGAATACAGTGTGCGGAATACGAAATTAACAATGAGCCCAAAACAAATTTATACTCAACTCTTCAAATTCAAGAACTCTGTTCTATACTCAACTAGTCTTGTTTAGTTATGTGTGTACAATTAAGCAATTAAATAAAACAGTAAAGTAAACAACACAAACAATTTATAGTGGTTCGACAACTTGTCTACATCCACTCTCACAACCCAGTTGTGATATTTCACTAACTCTTCCAATCGAGTACAAAGTGAACTCTTGTGATTTAGAGTCCCAAGAAAAAGACTTAGATCTTCTAAGACTATACCACCAGATATGTCTACGATCTTACTAGAAATTTAACAAGTATCTAGCAACTTGATAAAAACAAACAACATAAAAAAACTTATTCAGTAGTAGTCTTCTGATCTTCAATTGACTTCTGACTTCCTTTCTGAACTTCAGTAAACTATGAGAGTAACTTTGAACAATTCTTCAGTATGTAGCTTCAGTATATGTATTTCCAGTAGTCCTCAAATGATAAACACCTTGAGGTATTTATAGACTTTAGAAATCAAGAACTTAGTTAGTTGTAACCAATTCTTCTTGAAAACTAACTTCAAACTGAATCTTCTTATCCTTCCACGCGTTCCTTGTTAAGTAGTTATTTCTAACTAACTTTATAATCCTGATCTTTTGTACGCGCTTTACTTTTACTTCACTTCAAGTTGACTTGTCTTGTGGAGTCTTTGTATGCACTTGTCTTGTAGTCCACCTGTCTTGTGTAGTAGACTTCAATCCTTCTTGTCTAGTCTTCTCTTGTGATCTTCAATAGTAGACTATTCTATCTTATCAAGACTATTACATTACTTTAAGCTTATAGCTTAGTCAACTTAAAACTATACAGACACTCTATCTATTACATTCAAAATTATGAGCTCTATACAATGATTATCCATAGCTCAATAACAATCTAACAGTTAATATGAACACATATGAAGTACTTATAAATCGTACTTATCTTTTAAAATCTAAACAATACTTGTCTTTCCATGTGAACTCTACTGGTCTTGTTCAAGATGACTCTTCTCAACTAGACTAGATCAGTCAACACTTAGAAAATATTCAAACTACTTTTGGCTTATCAAAACTTCATCTCTTATCTTTTATCATCATTTAGGACTTGTTCTAGGATTCATATCCCAACAATTTCCCCCTTTTTGATGAAGCCAAAACTACTTGAATCTTTTCATAATAGTAGACTAGTTAAGTAGTTATCTTGTCTTAACACCAAATAGTACTTTATCTTTTCATTCATTAATGATAAGAACAGTAGATATTACACATACTTAAAACAAATCAAAATTAGATACTAAGTAATCAGAGCAAATAATCTAATCTGAAAGAGTACCTCCTTCTAGATTTGGAACACAGAAAGCATCAAGGAGTCTCTTGTGAATAACTCTGACATGGTCTTCATCATCAATCTTCTCTTTCTCAAGTAGCTCTTCTTCAAATTTCTTGATTTGATTGAAATCAACTCTTCTACCAGAACTTGACATAGGACATTTCCATTTTGGAAATTCAGGAACAAGAATGTTGAAATTCGCTCCAGCAGATATCCTTAAAATCAGATGCCATAGTAGCTTGTTCTGACCTTCCATAAATTTGTCAAACATAGAATACAGCTCATCTGGACTCTCAGAATCACCATACTTACGAATAATCCAGTGATCAAGTTCCCATTGCTTCTTCACTTTCATCCATTCAGATCGATGTTCTCTATCTATGAAGTAGTCAATGAACTTATCTTCCATTTGATCTTCATCTGCCTTCAACTTCTGCAAACTTTCAATATGTTTTCCAACTTTCTTCTTGCTTGCATAATGAGTTTCATCACTTGGATCAACAACCTTCTGTTTCTTCACTTTTGTTGTTGTCTCCACTTCTTTCGGCTCTTCTATATGAATAGATTTCCTTTTTTATACCAGTCGAGTCTGAACTTCAGCTTCAGGAGATGCAACTGCTTTGCCCTTCTCCTTCTTCTTTAACTCATCTGCTTCAGCCTTAGCTTGCTCAAGTTCTGTAGTTTTAACCAACCTGCCTTTGCCTCTCTTAGGCCTTCTGAGATCTTGCATAGCTTCAGCAGCTTCCTTAGCTTCTGGTTCAGTACTGGACTTAGCTTTTTCACTTTCAGCAATAACATCAACTCGCCTTGTCTCTTCCCCCTTTTTGGCTTCATCAGTCGCCTTGAGAGAGAATAGAGAGGTGAAACGAGTCATCTCTTCAAACATAGCTTGCTTCATAAGGTTCGTAGCTTTTTCAATTTGTCTTTCATGAGAACCATTTTGACTTAACTTGTCCAACTTGGTCGCCACCAACTCCAGCTTTTGAGTAGACAAGTTCAACTCATTCTTAAAATGCGTTGCAATCAGTCGTAACTTCCTGTTCTCTTCAGTCATAGCACTAATAATTTCTCTGGCTTGTGCTAACTGATCATAGGCTTCCTTCCTTTGAACATCAGCAACCTCGATTTTAGCTCTATAGACTCTTTCCATCTTCTTGGATTCAGTAGCTAATACACGAGCAAAATCGACTGAGCTTTTCTCCGAGTATTCAACTTGATCCTGGAGAAATCCTTCAATTTGATCAAACATCGCTTGCCTGAAGTCAACATCCAGCTGGTTGACCTCGTTCATGATCATCTCTTTTGAACTCGTCACAAGGACACTGTTCTGTTCAACAAGAGTCTTCTTTAACTCAGTCTTGAGGAATTCATCGATAGACGACTTGATGACAGCTTTCAAGTCTTCTTTCAACTCATCTATTGAAGCGGCTGGGATTGCTTGAGACGATTGTCCAACTTCAACATGAGTAGCTTCTTCCATGATCTCATCTTCAGCAAGAGATACAACTTCAATTAACTGACCCTCTGGAGCACTAGCTAAGACCTCGTCTTCCACTACTTTAGTTACAGAAAACACACTTCCAGCAATAGCTTTCAGACTTGGTAAAGGACAATAAGGCACCATTGCTAACTTAGCTTCCTTAGCCCTCCTTGCAGCATCAGCCAAGTCCTTTTTCAACAAGGCGTGCAACTTCTCCATATATCCACAAATTTCAATGGGAAGTAAAATATCAGTATATCGATTAATGAAAGCAAAATCTGATCTTGGACTGTCAGCATAGTCTACTTGAAATCTGAACACAATGCCTCTCAACTGGTCTGAGACATTGTCTAACTCCACTATAGGATCAGTGGACTGAATCTCCTCAGCTGGTGTGGCTTCAAACATAACCACATCTTCTATAAAATCAGCTTCCGAAACTTGAACACCCATATCAAATTTCGATTCTGAACACATCAAGTCATCCGAAATGTTCAGTAACCTCTTTGCAAGAGCAGTAATGGCATGGGCTGGAAATAACTCTGAGTGGTCTCGAACACCACTGTTCTTCTTCTGTTCCATTTCCCAATCCATGAAGTTTGAGATGCCACCTTTTCCTAAGATGACTTCGAAAAGGTCATCCGTGTCGGACTTTTTCAATACCACCCAAGTGCAAATTCTTAGAAGTTTTTCAAACTGCTCTGAAGAGTAGTCGATTTCGATAGACGAGAGCTACTTCTTCAAGTTCCTGCTCATCTTCGCACGGACTCTCTTCTCTCTTAAGCACATAGGATAATACACTAAGGATTCGAATCTGACTTCAGACGGAGTCTGAGTAGGTGGGGTCCCTATCTCAGTTGTTGAAGTGGCAACTGGCGTCTTATCTTAAGTAGATGGGTTAAGGGGTTCAACATATTCTGTTGAGGGTAGAGAGAGAATTTGGTCTGTGGTTTCTTGGGGCTTTGACTTGTCTAGGTTTGGTATAACAACTGTCGGAGTATCAGTTGTGTTAATTGTGGGAGTGTTTGAGGATAGGCTGGCTCTCAGCGGATATGCTGCCAGCACTTGCGAGGTTGAGGGAATAGGTCTAGGCCTAGATCGATGTGATCTTGCCTTGGTTCGAATAGTTGAGAGAGAGAGAGGTGTTGAAAAATAGTGAGAAGAGGTACCAACCTGAGGACTCAACTCTTCTGATGGAGGAGGTGTTCCAACTCTTACTAGCTTGTATAACTCTGGAACTTGAGCACTTGGCTCCTTCTCTTGATCAGACTGCTCTTCTGATTGAGTCTCCTCCGAGGCATCTGCACTAGACTCAGCCTTTGCAGCATCCTCTGATTCTTCCTCTTCGGACCTACTTTCTAAAGAGCTAGATGAGTTGGCATACGGCAAAACGTCTGAATCATCAATCTGAACTTGCCTTGGGGCAGCTGGCCTTGCAGCAGCGTGCTTCCTCATCGCCTCTATCTTCAGATAGAACTTAAGGGGATGAAAGGGCTTTCCCTTGCTCCAATCAGTCTTGTTTGGCATCAATAGAGGGAGTAAAATACTCAGCTTGTTACCATATCCAACCACATTCGATACCACCCAATTGCGAGTATCAATGTCCACCCGAACACTTCTTTCGAAGTACATCATCCGGTCAGCTATTAGTTTAAACCAATTTCCCTCCGTAATTCCATCATATATAGCTGCCATTACCCTAGTCTAGGACTGAGTAACAGAATCATGCGAGCCAGTGGCACATAGCAGTATCTTGCTCGCTATGTCCAGTAGAGTGCGATACTTTTCCAAGAGTTCTGACTTCTTGACGGCAGGAGCCTTGCCACCTGGTTTAAGCCTCATTTTCTTACCACAGAAGATGCTCAAATACCTCATTTCCTGACCTGCAACATATTTTTCCACATCAATCGTTCCGATGGGCAACTTCAAACTTTCGAACATAACTTCTCGAGTGATTTCCACTCGACTTCCACCAATAAAGGACTCGATTGTGTCTCCTCGTCTGTTGGCGTTGGCATAGAATTCCAGTACTTCCTCCTCCAAAACAATTTGAGGAAACGCCTCCAAGTAAGGTTTTAGGCCGCATCTGCTGCATTTGGTCAAAATTTCTGCATTTCCCTCTTTGTGATTTCCCTGGAAAAACACAGATGGTTCAACATGCACTTTGTTGTCGTTGATGTATCTACCTAGATCGAATGGAGCCTGTATGTTAGTGCTCACATCGAAAATAGATCGAATCGACATGGTGATAGGTTTGTTATGAACAAGGGAATTGGGTATGCAAGAAATCAAATGTTTGAGAGTAGTAGAAGTATGAAAACGTGGAGCAAGATGTGTGCAAGTGTTGGGTTTTGTTCAAAACTGAATTTCTGATCCAATGGCCAAGATCGAAGGATTAGATCCAACGATTGGGACTTTTGGTATTCGGTTATGGAATCGAGAATATAATGTGATTTGATATTGTAAAGTTTGAAATCCGCCTCTTATTAGTTTGGGCAGTGAAGTGAACTCATCCGACCTAGTATAGATGAGTGCGAACTGAGTGTATACACCTCATTAAATGGGAGTGTATATATCCAATTCTAGAATATTCAAATTTTAGCAATATCAAATTACTTTAATACCCTTAATTGGTTTCGAATAAACACTTAAAATATTTTAATCAAAAGAACACTTAACTTGTCTGTTCGAGTCCATCCAGAACAAATGAGTAGGCCTAAGCTTCATAAGTCGAGTAGGCTTAAGTGCACAAGATGAGCAGTCTTATGAACACCAGTCGAGTTCCCCCTTCGACTTTGCTTGTCTATTCTGAATGTCGAACATCTTTATGTACCTGTCTTATCATTTGCAACGTGTAATCGTAGGTACAAATAGAGTAAAATAAATAAGATGAATATCAATGTAAAGTAATGATCAAGGTTTCGAACAAGATGACTGTTAACAAATATAAGAGAATCATAAGGATATTTAAGAAATCAATGATTCCCCCTTAAATGTTTTATTCCCTTAGTATTACCCTCAGCTTTACCAGCTTCCTCATCGGGTTGTTTGGTCATCTAGTCTAGCCTTGTATACCTGTCTGTTGAGTGATTAGTTGAGTGCTCTGATCTAGTGATCTTGTCTCCTTATTTCTTTGATGTACCTGTCTGGTTAGTGCATAGCTATAGGCAAGTAGGGTCTAAATCAATTAACCCTAGACTAATGCATAACTCATGAAAACGTGCCTCAGCTAATGGTTTTGTGAAAATGTCAGCTCTTTGAAAATCAGTATGCTTTTCCATGCGAATGTCCTTCTTTTCTTCATGATCACGTATAAAATGATGCTTCACATCAACATGCTTACAACGTGTGTGCAAAACAGGATTTTGTGTAATGGCAATTGCACTGTTACTATCACAGAAAATAGGAACATTTGATTCATGTATATTGTAATCTCTAAGCTGTTGCATGAGCCAGAGTATTTGACTACAACAGCTACCAGCAGCCATGTACTCGGCTTTGGTAGTTGAAGTTGCAACACTAGTCTGCTTTTTAGAAAACCATGAAATGAGTTTTGTGCCTAAGAATTGACAAGAACCAGATGTAGATTTCCTATTTATTCTACAACCACCAAAATCAGAATCAGAGTAGCCACTTAGAGATAGATCATCATTTGAAGGATACCATATACCACGATTGATGGTTCCTTTCAAATATTTCAATATCCTTTTAGTGGTTTCCATATGACTCTCTGTTGGATTAGCTTGAAAACGAGCACATACGCCAACAGAGAATGCAATATCAGGTCTACTAGCAGTCAAGTATAGTAATGAACCAATAAGACCACGATAATGTGTTTGGTCAGCACATTTACCTTGTTCGTCTGGATCCATCCTGTAAGTAGGTAGCATAGGTACGCCAGTAGACTTGCATGTCTTAATACGATACTTGTCTAGTAGATTTCTAGTATACTTTGCTTGATTTATGAAAATCCCTTCTGGGGTCTGTTTTACTTGAAGACCAAGAAAGTAATTCATTTCACCCATCATAGACATCTCAAATTTACTTTGCATGAGTGTTGAGAAACTTTCACTCAGCTTTTTGTTAGGTGGCCCAAAAATGATGTCATCTACGTAAATTTGGACGAGTAAAATGTCCTTCCCTTCTTGTCTTCTGAACAAGGTTCTATCGACCTTACCCTTAGTAAAACCATTTTCTAATAGAAAGAGAGAGAGTGTATCATACCATGCTCTTGGAGCTTGTTTTAGTCCATATAAGGCCTTCTTTAATCTGTAAACTTGGTCACCTTTGACTTCGAAACCTGGAGGTTGTTCAACATACACTTCTTCCGCAAGAATACCGTTAAAAAATGCACTTTTAACATCCATTTGATATACTGTAAATTTCATGTGAGCAGCATATGCAAGGAACAATCGAATGGCTTCTAGTCTAGCAACAGGAGCATATGTTTCATCATAGTCTATGCCTTCAGCTTGTGAGTAGCCTTGGGCGACTAGTATAGCTTTATTCCTAACGACTAAATCATTCTCATCTTTCTTATTCTTGAAAATCCATCGAGTGCCAACTACATTATGATGTTTCGGCCTATCGACAAGTTCCCAGACGTCGTTTCGAACAAACTGGTTCAACTCGTCTTGCATAGCGATGATCCAATTATTATCAGCCAATGCCTCTTTAACAGTGGTAGGCTCAATAGCAGAGAGGAAGCAACACCAGCAAAACATAGTTGGACTCGGCTGTTCTTACGACTCAAAGAGTTGTCGTCTAGTCTTCACACCAACAGTAGAATCACCAATGATATTTTCAGTATTATGCGCAAATTTCCATGTATTTCTATTCTTAACTGTAGCACTATCATCTATATCATGTACAGTATCATGCATGTCAACATCATTTGAATCATCAACAGATTTACCGGGAGTAGATGAGTCAACTAGAGCAGGCATGTCTACTGGTCTAGAAGACTTACCTTGAGCACTTACCTTCTCCTTGTCATCAGATTCGAGAGCTTTCATGAATGGATTGTAGGCTTGTACGAATTCATAAAATTCTGATTCTTGATCAGTTTGGATCGATAGATCAGTTACTTTCTTACTGATCTGGTCGGTAGACGAGTCCTGTCGAGATTCATCGAAAACCACATGTGGTGTTTCTTCCACACAAAGAGTTGAGTAGTTGAATACTCTAAATGCTTTGCTAGTCGAGGAGTATCCTAAGAATATCCCCTCGTCTGCTTTAGCATCAAATGCATTCAACTTGCTTTTCCCATTGTTATGGATAAAACACTTACAGCCAAATATATGGAAATATGAAACTCTGGGTTTTCGACCTTTCCATACCTCATAGGGCGTCTTACCTAGTGCTTTATTGATAGCACTTCTGTTTTGGGAATGGCATGCAGTATTGATAGCTTCTGCCCAAAACTTCTGAGGAGTATTGTCCTGCAGGCCTCCTTAAGAGTTCTGTTCCTTCGCTCTGCTACTCCATTTTGTTGTGGTGTCCTTGCTGCACTAGTAAGGTGCTGGATACCACGCTTAGAACAAAATTCTTTAATATAGCAGTTAATGAATTCAGTACCCTTGTCACTACGGATCTTGACAATGGACTGATTCTTCTCAACTTGAATCTTCTTCAACAGATCAGTTAGGAGTGTTTGTGTATCACTCTTCTTGTGTAAGAAGACTACCCAAGTGAACTTAGAATAGTCGTCTACCACAACAAGTGTGTACCTTCTACCGTTCAAAGTTGGAGGAGTTATTGGGCCATGTAGGTCCATATGTGGAAGTTCAAGAACTCTACTTGTTGAGAGAGATGGAATAGATTTAAAGGAACCTTTTACCTGTTTACCTTTTTGACAGGCATCACATACATGTGATTTGAAATAGATTTCGTTGGGTATACCTTCAACAAGGTAATCTCTTGCAATCTTATTAATCACCTTAAAGTTCATGTGGCAAAGGCGTCTATGCCAAAGCCAACTGACCTCTTTGGGTGTCTTAGTAAGAAGACAAGTGTCCCGCGGACAAATATTCCAATTCACAATGTACACACTACCTTGTCTTATGCCGACGAGTAGTACGGTGTGAGTCCTCTTGTCTATAATTTCGCACTTTTGACTTTTGAACTACACTTTGTAACCTCGATCACAAAACTGTGAAACAGAGAGTAAATTGTATTTCAGGCCTTCAACATATGAGACATCTTGGATCTCTATGTCTCCATTCCGAATGTAACCAAATCCTTTAATAATAGCAGTGGAGCTATCACCAAATATCACTTTTGGTCCTTCTTGCTCATGGTAGCTTGTTAAGAGAGCCTTGGTACCAGTCATGTGGTGCGAACAACCACTGTCTATGTACCAGGTTTCTCCTATTGAGCCACCCTTCTTGTATAGATCGAGTCGACCCTGCATTAGATGATATTTCATAATTTAGGTACCCTCCTTGTTTATTGGGGTCCTGGGGGGTTAGTCGAGTTCAATGGAATCCAAATGTACATTGGAGTCCTGAACAAGTTTGATCTTCTAAGCTTTCGACCATATTTGTTGCAAAATAAGACCTTGTTGTCCTTATCTGGCCTATCAATCGAGTTCGGGTCTACTCTTTGGAGATAGCCTTTCGACTTAATCTCTACTTGAGCAGGCACTTGTCTATGATAGTCAGAGTAGGGTTTATATGCATTAGGTCCATACGGTTTATAGACATGGTTAGGTCTTTCTTCTCCTTCGATATCATATGATTCAGGCGGAGGATATAAGACGGGTTGAATGCGATATTTTGGAGTCACTTTCCTAGGCCTAGACGAGTAGAGCTGAGACTGCCTTATGAAAGGAGGTCTAGGCTCTTTCCATCTAGTTTGTACTTGTCTAAAACTTGTCTCCTCAGGATACCAGTCCTCGTATCTGACCTGATTTGGTCGTCCACGATTTCTAGTCCTTTGTTGACTTGTTTTAGACGGAACAACCTTGTTGTTAACATTCTTTTTACCTCCCTTGGTAATAGGGATGTTAACTCGAGTCTGTTTAGATACAGTGCCTTCAGATGGAGTTCCAATATCGTATATAATTGGTCCTTTTCCTTTATCATTAGTCAAAGAGCTTGAGATGAAAATAGTAGGGTTCTTAGGAGCTTGAGTAGACGAGCTGGGTGTCTCGGTACCTATGCCTGTCTTGTCAGCAGGAGCCCTATACCTATCTGACAATTCAAGGTTAACCTTAGAAGAGTTAACCAGGTCAGTAAGTTTAAGGTCTAGAGTGACAACCTCAGTTTCTAAGAACTTATTGCGTTCTTCAAGCTTTTTGCACTTGCTTTTTAAAACATTGAATTCATGTTTCTCAGTAGCATGTGTCTTGAGTAGGTCTTGATACAACTTGTCTGTTAATGCACACTTGTCTTTGAGTTGTCTCAACTCTTCTTGCAAGCGTTCATTTAGGTCTATTATATTAGGATCTACTTTAGACTGAGCTTCCTTAAGATCAATGATTTCTTGTTTTAAAATGATGTTTTCATCACTGACTTCAATGAATGCCTGGTTGGCAAGTAGGAGGTCGTCTTCGACTGCACTAGTAGAGTGCTGAAGACTACTCCCTACTTTGCTACTGGCAGTATCACTTTCATCAGAATCCGATTCATCACAAGATTGAAAAGAAGTGGCAGATGATACCTCTTGATCGATTTTAGCCATGCAGCATAAGCCATCATCTACTATGAATGCTTCATCGTGATCTGGTTCAGACGGGTAGCTAGATGAGGATGATGGCAACTCGTCTGAGTCAGGATCAGAGTCATCATTGGCCATCATTGCCTTCTTGCCACGGTTGTATCTTCTTTCCCTTCGTGCTTTGCGTTCTTCTCGATCATCAGTGCTTAGGTCTGGACATTCATATATGTAGTGACCTGGTTTCTCACAATTATAGCACAAGAGATCATTAGTAGCCTTTTTAATAGGAGAGTTATTCCTTCGTTTATCACGTCTATCAGAACGAGTAATCTTCCTACCATCAGACTCTCTATCTTGTCTGTTACCTTTCGAGACTTCGTCTCTCCTTTCGGACGAGTTTCGGTCTCGTCTGGTCTCAGACGAGTTCTTAGAAGTAGACCCTCTATGATCTCTATAGAACTTCTTATATCTTCCGAAACGTTTATTCAACCTATCAAACTTTCTAACCATGAGGCTTACCTGATCCTTCAGACTAAGATCAGTGTCTAACTCGTCTTTCACAGAAGCAGACCTAGTCTTAGACTTTGACCTGTCTACCTTAGACGAACTAGCCTTAAAAGCAACGTTCTTAGATATAACATGTTCTCTGTCACTACTTGCTATGGGTTCATCTTCGTCTAAATCAAACTCATGGGCCTTTAGAGTTTGAAACATGGTCTCTGCTGTCCACACATCTATATCTTGGGTATTCTTAACAAGCATTTTTACCATTTTCCATCGACTATCAAGGCTTTTGAGAATTCTAAGATTGATTTCACGCGGAGTATAAGATTTACCAAGGACTTCCAAGTCATTCACTACAGGAAATTTGAGAAATCGCAACGACAACAATTCGTCATAAAAGCATCATTTTTCGTCACAAAATGTGTTTGACGACGATTTTTCTCCGTCGCAAAGAAGGTCGCCGTAGGTGCGTCGCATTAGGTAAATGTGACTTTATTTGAATTCGTCATCAAAAGTCATCTTTTGGTGACGCTAAAGTTCATTGTCGCTATATTATTCCATCTATGGTGACGAATAAAGCGTCACATTTGACACTGACTTTTATCGCTAAATATGATATTTCGTCACTTAAAGGTTAACTTTAAATGACATTTTGATTTATTGTCACTAAGATATTAATTTTTGGCGACGATTACACATTTCATATCAACCTTTTAAAATTGTAATGACGAAATTTTCGTCACAAATAGATTAATTATTTCGTCGTAATTTATATAGTTCATCACCAAATAGTTCAACCTTACATGACAATTTGATTTATCGTCACAAAATATTAATTTTAAGTGACGATTTTTTTCCATTTTCTACCGCATTTGTCGAAATTTAGTGACAACATTATCGTCACAATTAAATGAATAATTTCGTCACCTTTTATATAGTTCATCACCAAAGAATATCACATTAGTGACAAAATTTAATCGTTGTTGTATATATGTATGTATAATGACGACACGGTTCGTCAGGAAAGGGTAATATTTAGTGACAAAATATTTTTGATCACTAAATAGCATAGAAATGGTGACGAAACTATTTTGTCATAAGAAATATTATTCAGTGACGAATATGATAATTGTCACAATTCTTTTAGATATAATGACAACATATATTTTGTCACAAAAAAATTACACTATTATTACAATTTTTTTATCGTCATCATATGTGTATATATAATGACAACACAATTCGTCATTAAATAGTAAAATTTTAGTGACAATGACAATCATCATAAAAAAAATTAAATATAGTGACAACATATATCGTCATTACTAATTAGTATATGATGACATTGCCTTTTATCATTAATTGAATTTTTATTGTGACAAATAAATTGTTATAAAATGACTTTTTTTATTGAGATTTTGATTGAATTGTATATACCTATATTAATTAAACATATTTATAATAAACGAAAAATACTATCATGATGAACTAATTTAATTACTGAATTATAATAAATAAATATTTACATCTATCACTAAATTGGAGATATATGATAAATAAATTTATATTGCATGATAAAACAATAAATGCAATGAAACAAATTGTACTAAAAATCAAAAGTAACAAACATAAAATAAATATACAAAATATTCTACTAAATCTTAAAAGTTAATCTCTTTCTCAGCAAATAAATTCACAAGTATGTTCATGGTGTCTTTTATATCACTCACTTATGTTTGAAGTGCACCCACGCGAATTTTAGATGCTTCCAACTTTTCTTGTCTCAATTAAGTAGTCCCCTTTGCAATGGGTAAGAAGCATCATCTGAAACATTGCATCTGCTTGGAGGTTTTGGACCATAATCGAGCCTAATCAATGCCATGACCTAAGACCTCAGGAACAATCCTAGTTGAACTTTTATCAATTCTTTGTTCAGTGTATTCTTCTTGCTTCTTTATCATTTTCTCCTATTTGATCATGAAAAAAAAAGCATTAATTTTAGTAATAAAATTAAATCTCAATAGTAGATGCCTACATAACTAACCCAATTTTTATTAACCTCAATGAACATTCAATTCATTTCTTTCACACACTTCTCCACTATTCATGTTTAGACTGCAAAAAATCAACATATTTAACTAGCTAAAAGGTATCGATCGTAAAATCAGGAATGTCTATGCAAGAATCAGATGCCATAGAAATAAAATATAGTTTAAAGTTCTTTAAATTTTTATACAAATTACATGAAGAGTGTTCTTGTAAAAAAATATGCCATAGAAACTAAGCATTAAGGTTGAATCCGTTAAAATCACTCCTAGGATAATTTAACATGAGAATGATGAATTCTACATCTAATATAATTTAAAATAAGAGAGGTAAATTATACATCTAATTTAATTTAAAATAAGAGTGGTGTATTCTACATCTAACATAAAATGAACTCACCGAAACAACTATGGATGAATTTGACTTTCTCGCTTCCAAATCCATCTTCAAATCTTCAATCCAGAAGCAAACCTAAAGGCCCAAACCAAAATTTTAGCCACAATAATGTTGAATACCACCAGAAAACCTGCTCCCAAAATAAAATTACCTACAAAACGTTCAACTAAAAAAAAGGGTAATACTCCAATCTCTATTGACATAGCAAAATAACCAAAATGTGAAGAACCAACGAGCACCTAAATAATGCCAATGAGAAGAACTAATGAGCATATAAGACTAATACCATTCAAATGAGATTATAATCACTTACCAGCCTCAACTATCCATGGCCACAGGCAACATTTGAAACACAACAATAAGAAGAAAAAAAAAAAAAACACAGAGCAATCAATGACTAACAGCCAATTAAAATGACAGATGTCGATAAAAACCAAAAATTTCAATCCTTTCCAAAAGTAAAACAAACAAATAAAAAATGCATACTAAAGGAAATAGCTTAGCAACAATTCATATATTCACAAGTCCAAATAATACAAATATTTAGAGGACATTTTCTTCAAACAGGCAGAGAGCATAAAAAATTGAACACCAATTGAATCAAGAAAATATGGCATATTGAGAATACAGAAAACGTGGCACACAGAGACAAGATAATTAAATCAAAACGAGCAGGAGAATATGATAATTGAAGCTATTAAATTCTCACGTGACTTGTAGTACCTTTCACGTGAAATTCTCCCCATTGCTGTTAAACCCCTTGTATAAAAAAGAAAGAAAGAAATCATCAAACAAACAATAAAAATGATAATTCAAGTTGTGTTGAAATCAATAAGAGGGAGATATGTAGTAAGTTTTCTCGAGAAGCCAGGCTGATAAAAGGATAATACAGGATATATTAAAAAGAAATCATCAAACAAACAATAAAAAGGATAATTCAAGTTGTGCTGAAATCAATAAGAGGGAGATATGCAGTAAGTTTTCTTGAGAAGCCAGGCTGATAAAAGGATAATACAGGATATAATAAAAAGAAATCATCAAACAAACAATATCAGATGACAATTTCAGAAAGTGATTTGAAATGGAAGAAATCAAAAACAGTTACAAGAAAATCATCAAACAAACAATATCAGATGACAATTTCAGAAAGTGATTTGAAACAGTTACAAACAAATTAGAAGGCGATTTGAAAAGAAAAGAGATTAGTTGATTACTTCTTTGCATAGTTTTAGGAAATGAAAAAAGCTTGGTATCACTCTCATGGTGGCATTGTTGTTCAGTATACGCATAAAAAAACTTTAATCTCTCATCTCATCAATATCACTATCTAAACTTTTGGTCCTATCCCACATATTCAAACAGTGATTTGTTTATATCATCTGGCACGTGAAGCACCAACTTTACAGCCGCTCGACAATTTGAAATCAAAACCAAGAAAAGGTCTAGAATTCAAAAATGAATCAGAACAGTACAAAAATAATTCTAAAAAGACCCAAACCAAGAACATAATCGAATTTAATCAGAAACAAACTTTTTTTTTTTTTAATCTCAGAAAAAAATACGTGCTAAGAACAATAAAGACCAAACTGTGGAGCATCCGTAGTAAACTAGATAAACTAACAAGAATTGACCACGTAATAGGCTAATAGCCCTCGTACTCTCCAAGAACGAGATTTGAAAACAGCCAAACATTACAAAGAATTAGTTGTTATAGTTCCCACTAGTTACAAGAGAAGAGTCATCCCTGCATTAAAAGAGCATTCAGAAATTGAAAATCTACCAACAATTGTGAGAAAATGGTGCAAACACATTTTCCACTAAACATTTAAGGTTGACTTACATTTTTCTACATTTGTAAACCCAATAGGATCTCCATGTTCAATGAATGGCATTGGGTGCAACCCATCTAAGGGGAATGAAAATTAACTCTCCTTAAAGAGTCCTCCTTGCGCTTGTCCTTAGAAACGATGTCGTCCTTGTGGCGCTTCCGATGAGGAACGTGAACACGAGCGGTGGTGCCGGTGTCGATGACGGCCTCTACCATCGGGTGACTGCTTCGGTCGGGTGTGGGAGCGTTTGATGCGCTCACAGTCAGGATCGCGATCAAGTTCACGGTCGTCTCGGTGTCTCTTCCAGTCACAGTCGCGGTCTCGATCTCTATCCCGGTCGTGGTTCCGGCGGTCGGGTGTGGAATAGTTTTAGGGCAAGATTGACGAAATTAGAGCAGGGGAAAAAATAAGAGGGAATTTGTGAAATTTTTATTTTTAAAACAGAAGCACAAATTTATCAAGGTGTGAAAATTAAATATTCTAGGGCTCCCTCTTAGTGCTGGGTGGGAGAAATGGGGGGAATTTGAGGAAATGTTAATTTAGAAAAAGGATTAAGATCAGGCGCGGATTAGGAGCGGGAGTTAAATTCTTAATCCCTCCATTTAATTTTATTATTTTAATTTTTTTTTTTAGAAATACTATTATTCAAACTATTTTATTTAACTTTCTAATTATCACTTTATTTTTCTTTATCGTTACAATACTGAATTTTTTTGATTCAATATGAAATTTTTGATAAATTCGACATTTTTCGATATATAAGCATGATATATGATAATTCGATGTTTTTTCAAACCCCTAACTAAAAGTACTTGAAAGTAGGACTGTTATTTGAACCGAGCCTTAACGAGACTCGGCTCGGCTCGTTAAGGGTCGACTCGTTTACCTAAACGAGCCGACTTGTTAGGCTCAATATCTATTTTTTAGAAAAATTCATTAGGCTCGTTAAGTTCGTTAGACTCGTTAACGAGTCGAGCTCGATTTTTGACTCATCAATGTTATCGAGCCGAGCTCGGCTTGATAAGAACTCGAGTCGAGCTCGAACTTCAAATACTCAGCTCTAATAACCGCTCTACTTGAAAGTAAGAATTACGAGTTAATCTAACTTGAAAATTCACACGTAAGAAAAATAGAGAATCACTTCTTGCTATAGTTTATTATAAGTTTAAGGTTTTTTTTTTCGTTTTCTTTTATAAAATTTAATACATTATAAAAATTAGTCGAGCATATTCGTGAGGTTTGTAAGAGTTCATTCGTGAACTAATAAAAATATATATTGTGCTGGATTGAAATTTAAGTCGAACCGTGGTAAAACGCTTGATTGGGACTCAAAATCAAAATTGCTTAGTGAGTGAACCAAACAACCAATTTGGGTTGGTTGCTCCCTTGTGGCAAACCTGGCTGTCACATCAATCAATGTTGACCTAGCTAGCTCAAAATGAGTGTATCACGAGACAATCTCAAATCTCGCTTGCTTTAGTTTAATAATAAATCTCAGCTTTCGCGGGTAGGGGTATGATTATGTTTGTGTTTAAATATTTACTTTTTACTTGCTTTCATCTCGCAACACGTGTGAACTCGATATAAAGTTGTAGGTGTTCACTAACTTAAAGAGTGTGGACTCAAATAGGATTAGATGTCAACTTCAAAAGTATGTAAAAGTACAACAATATTCACTAGAGTCGTATAACAATATTAAATGTAGGACAAATTTACCACCTAAAAAGAATGAAAATTGATGCATAATTTACTTATATATGTATATATAATTTTAAATGAACAATTAAATATTTGTTGTAATTAAAATAAATGAATTAACCAATGCTCACCCTTTTATTAAAATTATGTTGGATAACAATGTGTCACACTATTTTTTTAGACTTATAATATATACATTTGATGCTTATAATTTATATTTTTCTTCAGATATTTGAAGCTTAATTAAATTATGAATTTGTTTTATTTAATTATTTAAGACTTATAATATATGTTGTGTTGCATATGTAAATTAAATTAATAAAAACGGGGTTGTACAAATTTTTTTTTTTTAGAAACCCGCACTAAAGAAAAATATGGAGGGAACCCAAAAAATCATACTATTTTAGTGGGAAAATATGGAGGGAACCTAATACGTATGTTGATCCTAATACATCTATTCCTAATTCAAAATACCAAAACCTCTATTCCTAATTCCTAATTCCTAGTTCTCAGCAGTTAACGCTAAAACACAACCTCTGCCGGTGCCTCTGGTTGTTGCGAAACCTATCCCAAAACAAGATTTCAGAGAGGCGCAGTTGCTCCTCCTCCTTGATATTCAATCTATGTTCCCTCTCCTCTTAGGTATCTAATTCTTCTAATTTCCCTTTCCTCTCAGGTATCTAATTCATCTAATTTCGTGAACTATAGGTTTGTAATTAGAAATTCAATTGATGTTTCGATCGACCGATTCAGCTAATTATTGGAAATGAGAATCAAATATTCTAATAAAACTCTTTTTCCTCTGTGAACCACAACTCTATTCTTTTATGGTATATTATTTTTGTTTTCCAGATTTACCCTCTTTCTAGTAGGATAATTTTTGATGGAATTATAGGTGCTTGTGAATAGTTTTCTTGTATGACATAAGTTCTTCTCGGGACAATGTTGGTTGCAGCATTAGTTGTTTAAATATTCTTTAGATCAGAATTAAATTTGATCAAATAAACTCCTTCTGAAATCAAATTCTAACTATTATTAGACTTGTGCAAATTTAGATTTTTTGTTGCAATGACATTGAGATATTTTTTTTTTTTTTCATTTTGGTGGACTTTAGGCGATATTGTATATATTAAGAATTTTGGGTGGAGGGATTGATGATGTACTAACTTCATTTTTTGTTGTATAAAGTTGAAGAATTAATGATTTTGCTTTACAAATTTGATGTTGTCTCCCTCTCTGCTGATTAATTTGTGTATAGGAATTGAATAAATCTAGCTTGATCTGAGTCCAAGCTGAAAAATCAGGTGGATCCTGTTGAGCTTCTTGGAAAACAGAGTTCACCCCATTTAGGTCAATAGCGTCAATATATTGATTTGTATTTGTTTATGTTTTTGAACTACTGGTAATGTCTCGTCTGCAACCACTGAATCTGATTTCTTTAAGAAAGTGTAGTTACTCTAATACAACTGATAAACTCTATTTTCCAGCTTGAAGAGACTCCAGTTCTCTTATTTAAATACTGAAGAGAAACCAATCTCAAAATTACTGCTGCTTATGTATACTTAATACGGTAAATTGTTAACACTTGATTGTTTTTCCTTCACCAATTGCTTTGCCCTCTGAATTATAACATACGAGGATGAGGAGGGGAATTTTCCTTTCTATGAATTTCAATTATAAAATATTGTTGGTTGTTTATAGAGTTTCAATTAAAAAATATTGTTTTCCTAATACAAATGGTAGATAAACACATAAATTGAGATTTCAAGGGGTTTCTTTTAATTGATTAAAATCTGGGATTTTGGTGGTCAAACTATCATATTACTGTAGTATTAATTAGTTAGAATTCTGATATTACTGGCCCAATATGCTTATTATCCCTTTTTTTTGACAGCTTGATAACATATAGTTCATATATATGAAGTACATTATACTGTATGTAGTTTTAATAGAAAACAAAAGAGTGTTCACCATATTTTCACAAGTAAGGGCATTCACATTTTCTCCAAATCTTGTAAGTTGCTTCTCATTTCTGGTTCAAGATATCTATTTACCAACCATCTAATCTTGATTTTGTAACCCATATTTTTAGAAAAATGTCTTAGCTTTTTTTCAAATTGTGGTTGTGTATAGTAAAATGCTAGTTTTACATTACTTGCATACTATAGGATTTAGATTTGTTATGACTTGAGAACTCTGCTAGGTTTGGTTTTACCTATTGCTACATTTGACACCTTGTATGGATAATTTACTTGCTCCCGACTGGTAAAATATTGTAGGGAGTCTTTGATAATTAAATCTTTTGTATATTTCATAACTTTCTTCTACAACCAACTTTCAGTGGATTATTTCAATGGGACATATATGCTATCTCTTTAATTGATAAGAAAAAGGTTTTATTGGATTGATTGAATTTGAACGCAGTTGATTGAATTTGAACCCTGCTTAGTTGATAATAATAGGATTTTGTTGGATTGATTGATTTGGACGTCATTTTATCGGCAGTGTTCTCCGGGGATCGGTTGCCGTATACAGGTCTACATTTGAGTGGAGTCTTACTGGTGCATAAATATGTATTTTTATTTGGAATTCATTCCTCTTGATTGCTCATTTTATTTTTCTTCTATAAATATAATCTGTTCATAGTTTGAGTTGAAAAGGTTTCTTTATGTTGATGTCATCTTTGGTAGTTATATGTCATTTCTTATGCTTTATATCCTTTTATTTTGCACGATTTGTTTGCTTGTCTTTTATCCCTCACATTTGTGAGCAGATTTTTATTAGTACTTCTAAGCAGCTAAGTTAGACTTTGATGCACATAGTCATGAGGGTTGCATTTTGTGGTACAGTTGGTCACAACATGCATCGAATCTTGCAAGTTACGAACAACAAGATGCACATTAATTTCTTATTTCAATTCTTGATGGAATTCATGAAAAGATGCAGAAGGACAGGCGCAAGCCACATACTAACGGTAAGACCAAACATTCAGTTTTATTTTTGAGCTGGTGGTGATGGATTGAATAAGAGAACAATGCATACAATATTTTGGTTTTCCTCACATTTTTAACTTGATGCATGCTCGTAAGTATGGGTTTTGAACAATTTTTACTATTTCATTTATTAATATGTAGCCTTATTTTCATATCAAAATGCATGTTCACAAACTCCATAAAGATGTTCAATTGGAACGAGGCTTTTTTTTTTCCTGTGCTATTTGTAGTATCAACAATATTGTTAGTTTGAACTATTAATGTTCTGGCAGGACTTGGATTCAGTGTAGAATGCACAGGTTCTTATGGGAATAAAATTGTAAGTTGTTGAAGTTGTTAGTGCATCCACATTCGTATTATCTTCCGCTCTTTTGGCTCTTGTTCTACCCACTCTCCCTCACCCATGGCTTCTCTCTATGTTCTAAATTAGCTTTGACTTGCTTTATCTTCTGCCCTCAACTGTAGCTGGTCTAAAGTGAATTTGAAGTATGTGAATGTTGGTCCCAAGTTGAGTTAATAACGAGTAAGCTAGTGAAAATGTCTAGAGGGGGGTGAATAGACTTTTCAAAAATCTTTCGAAATATCAAAGTACAATATGCGGAATACGAAATTATCAATGAGCCCAATTCAAGATTATACTCAACTTATTTTCGAGAACTCTGTTCTATACTCAACTTGTCAAGTTCAGTTAAGTAGTTAAAACAATTAAGCAATTTAAACAATCAAAACTGTAAAGTAAATCAAACACAAGATTTATAGTGGTTCGACAACTTGTCTACATCCACTCTCACAAACCCAGTTGTGATGTTTCCACTAAACTCTTCCAATCGAGTACAAGTGTATGATCCTGTTTTTAAAGTCCCAAGAAGAAGACTTAGATCTTCAACAGACTATACCTCCAGATATGTCTACGATCTTACTAGAAATTTTACAAGTATCTAGCACCTTGAAAAGTAACAAAACAAAAACTAAAAACTTCTCTGATCTTCAGTAGTAGCCTTCTTGATTCTTCACTTGTCTTCTGGCTTCACTTTCTGAACTTCAATCAACTCTGAGAGTAAACTTCAATAAACTTTCGTAAGCAGTAATTCTCAATCTTTCAGTAGTCTTTAACCAATGAATACCTTGGGGTATTTATAGACTTCAAATCCAAGAACTTTCAGTTGTGTAACAACCTTTCTTGAAAACTAACTTCTAACTGATTCTTTTATTCTTCCACGCGTTTCTTCAGTTAATTAGTTATTCCATAACTAATTCTTCAACTTCATCTTCAATACGCATTTCTTTAACTAACTTTAAATTTGACCTGTCTTTGTGTAGTAGCGCACCTGTCTTGTCCAGTAGTAGTAGTCTGCGTCTTCTACTTGACTTGTGCAGTAGGCTTCCAATAGAACTAATCTAGTCCTATCATCTACCTTAACAAGACTATTACATTACATTAAGCTTTTATAACACAAGCTTAGTCAACTTATAACTATACAATGATTCTATACATTACATATATAAAAACATGAGCTTCTATACATCTTGAATAGCTCAATATAAAAACCTATTACGTATACAAAGTACTTATACACTGCACTTGTCTTTTTCTTTCATACTTATCTTTTGAAACTATTACTTGTCTTGTGAACTCTACTGATCTGTATAAGATAACTTCAACTCAACTAGACTAGATCAATCAACACTTAGAAAATATTCAAGTCTTCTTTTGGCTTATCAAAACTTTGTTTTTTATCTTTTATTCATCATTTAGGACTTGTTCTAGGATTCATATCCCAACAATTTCCCCCTTTTTGATGAAGCCAAAACTACTTGAATCTTTTCTCATAAGTAGACTAGTTAAGTAGTTACCTTATCTTAAACATCAAATAGTACTTATCTTTTATTCATTCAAAATAGATCAGTAGATTACACATACTTGAATAACAAAATATTAGAGAAAAAAACTAATCAAACAAAAACTAATCTGAAAGAGTACCTCCTTCCGGGTTTGGAACACAGAATGCATCTAGGAGTCTCTTGTGAATTAGACTGACCTGATCTTCATCTTCAATCCTTTCTTTATCTAGCAGCTCTTCTTCAAACTTCTTGATTTGATTAACATCAACTCTTTTTCCTGAGCTTGTCATAGGAGTCTTCCATCTTGGAAAGGTCGGTATCAAGATGTTGAAATTTGCAGCGGCTGATATCCTCATGACCAAATTCCAAAGCAATTTATTCTGTCCTTCCATGAATTTGTCAAACATGACATACAACTCATCTGGACTTTCAGACTCACCATATTTTCGAATAATCCAATGATCAAGTTCCCATTGCCTCTTCACTTTGAGCCATTCTTGTCGATGCTCTTTGTCAATGAAGTAGTCAATGAACTGATCTTCCATCTCTTCTTCATTCACCTTTAGCTTTTGCAGTCTTTCAATATGTTTTTCTATTTTCTTCTTGCTTGCATAACGACTTTCATCATTAGGATCAACAATCTTCTGCTTCTTCTCAACTGCAGCAACTCCTTCTGTTTCTTCAAACATTATCTTCCTTTTAGACCGTCTAGTCTGAATTTCAGTTTCTGGAGATGCAACATTCTTTCCTTTCTCCAATCTTTTTAGTTCATCAGCTTCAGCTTGCTCTAACTCTGCAGTTTTAACTAGCCTCCTTTTAGGCCTTCTTAGCTCTTGCATAGTAGTAGCAGCATCCTTTTCTTCTGGTTCAGTACTTGACTTCTCTTCAACTCTACTTGTCTTCCCTTCCCCCTTTTTGGCTTCATCATTTGCCTTAAGAGTGAATAGACTAGTGAATCGAGTCATTTCTTCCTTTAGTGCTTCCTTCATAGCTTCAGCAGCAAGCTCTATCTGCCTTTGATGTGTTTGATCCCGACTCATCTTGTCCAGGCGATCGGCAGTAGATTCTAACTTCTGTGAGTTAATGACCAACTCATCTTTGAAATGAGTAGCTGACTGACGTAGAAGAGTGTTCTGCTTTGTTAGCTCAGTGAGAACAGCTTGAGATCGCACCAACTGATCTTGTGCTTCTCGCCTTTGTTCATCAGCTATCTCAATCTTCACACGATATAAACGTTCCATCTTGCTGGATTCTTCAGCCAATGATCTAGCAAATGAAATAGATCGTTTCTCAGATTCATCAACTTGCTTTTGCAAAAATCTTTCAACTTCTGCAGACAACTCCGCTCTGAAAGTTGAGTCCATCTTGTTGACCTCTCCAACAATTAATTCTCTAGAGGAATCAACAAGCAACTGATTTTGCTCAACTAGCACATCTTTCACCTTTGAACTTAAGAACTCATCAACAGCAGAGTGAACAGCATCTCTTAAATCAGACTTCAATTCTGTAAGATATCCTTCAGAAAAACCTTGAGTAGATGACTGAGCTTCAGTAACACCCTTTTCTTGAACTTTCTCAATAAGTTCATCTTCTGTAAATATTTCGGCATCCATGAACTCATCATCCTCCACTCCAAAATTGAAAGCATCATCATCAGAGTTTTCAGACTCAACTTCTGACTGATCTGAAGTTTGAATTCCAGCTTCAACACTTACAGCTCTCAACTCCGCTTCCAGTAGATCAGTCTGAGTTCCAATATCAGATGAGAACTCTTCAACCAGAATTCCATCAGGAATTTTCAATAGCCTTTTTACAAGATCAAC
Organism: Galeopsis tetrahit; assembly: GCA_963675135.1. Classification (NCBI taxonomy): domain Eukaryota; kingdom Viridiplantae; phylum Streptophyta; class Magnoliopsida; order Lamiales; family Lamiaceae; genus Galeopsis; species Galeopsis tetrahit. Next base: position 37,491,914 of record OY776127.1, read on the forward strand.
CAAGGCTCTTGGCGGAAATAATTCGGAATGATCCTTTACACCACTATTCTCCTTTTGTTCCATCTCCCAATCCATAAAATTGGAGATTCCTCCCATGCCTTGAATAACTTCGAAAAGATCATCAGTTGAAGACTTCTTAAGAGCAAACCAGGTGCATATCCTCAAAAGAATTTCAAACTGCTCTGACTCATAGTCGACTTCGATAGTTGAGAGCGTCCTCTTCAGATTCTTGGTCATTCGGGATCGAATACGCTTCTCTCTCAAACACATAGGATAGTAAACCAGGGAATCAAATCTAACAGCAGACGGGTCCTGAGTAGATGGGGTCTCTAACTCAGTTGTTGCAGTGGCAACTGGCGTCTGGTCTGCAGTAGATGGGTTGAGGGGTTCACCATATTCTGGTGAGGGAGAGGGAGTGAAAGCAATGGTTTCAATGGGCTTTGATGTGGCTTGGTTTGGTATGACAACTGTAGGAGTATCAGTTGTATCTAATTTGGGAGTGTTTTCGGGTAGGCTGGCTCTCAGCGGATATGCTGTCAGCACTTGTGAGGTTGAGGGAATAGGTCTAGGCCTAGATCGGTGTGATCTAGCCTTGGTTCGAACAGTAGTAGACGGGAGAGAGAGAGGAAATGAAACAGATTGAGTAGAAGTACCAACCTGTGTACTCAACTCGTCTGGACGAGTAGGCGATCTGACCCTTACAAGAGTGTACATTTCAGGAATTTGTTCACTCGACTCTTTCTCTTGTTGCGACTCTCCACCTGACTGAGTCTTTTCTGAGTCATCTGCACCGGACTCTCCTTTTTCAACCTCTTCCGATTCTTCATCATTAGACTTGTCTTCTGAGGAACTAGATGACCCACCATACGGCATCACATCCATAGGATTTACCTCAACTTGCCTAGGAGCAGATGGCCTAGCAGCAGCTTGCTTAGCCAGAGCTTCCTTCTTCAAGTAATGCTTTAGAGGATGAAACGGCTTGCCTTTACTCCAACTCGTCTTGTTTGGCAATAGAATGGGTAGGATGATACTTAACTTGTTTCCAAAACTAACATTTGCAGAAACAACCCAGTTGGCTGAGCTGGTATCAACTTGCACAAACTTCTTGTAGTACATCAATCTATCCAAGAAGAGTTTAGTCCAGTTTCCTTCCGTGATTCCATCATAAATCACAGCCATAATTCTTGCTTTCTGGGGCGTCACAGAGTCAAAACTCCCAGTGACTCCTAGCAACATTTTAGATGCAATATCAAGAAGAGTCTTGTATTTTTCAAGAAGCTCCTTCTTCTTCACCACAGGAACCTTTCCATCGCTTTTCAACTTCAGCCTTCTACCACAGAAAATACTTAAGTACCTCAACTCTCGGCCTTCAGCATATCTCTCGATATCTATCGATCCGGATGGTAGTTTCAGCGATTCGGTCAGGAATTCTCGAGTGATCTCCACTCGCCTCCTTCCAATAAAAGCTTCAATCGAGTCGCCCTGTCGAGTTGCAGTAGCATAAAACTCCAACACTTCTTCTTCAAGAACAACCTCAGGAAATGCCTCCAAATAGGGTCTCAAACCGCATCTGAAGCATTTTATCAAGATTTCCTTGTTGTCTTCAGTGTGATTCCCTTTGAAAAATACTGATCCTTCTGTATGCACTCTTCCTTCGGTAATGTACTTACCGAGATCAAACCTAGCTTGCATGTTAGTACGAGCATCGAACATTGAAACGATAGACATAGTAAAATGGTTTATGAAAATCGAGAAATTTTGAAGATGTTTGAGTGCTTGAGAAGTTATGAGATCAAGAGAAACTGAAATCGCGAGCAGTTAAGAACGAGTAAAATGGGTTTTAAACCTTTGGGTTCAATGGTTGAGATTTGCAGTATTAATCCAATGGACAGATATGAAAGGCTTTAGAAATTCAGTTTTACGGAATCGAGAAAATTATGTGATTTAGTATTGTAAAATTTGAAATCCGCCTCTTCTATTGGTAGGATAGAGGGGTGTATTCCTCTGACCTAGCTCAGTAGAGTTTTGGCGCGAACTGGTTATATACACCTCATTAAATGGAGTGTATAAATCCAATTCTAGGTTTTTCAAAATTTCAATACTTCAAACTACATATATATCCGTAATTTAAATTGATTAAACACTTAGAATATGTAAATCATGAGAAAACTTGTCTTATCTGTTCGAGTCTATCCAGAACAGACGAGTAGACTGGCGCACTAGACGAGTTCCCCCTTCGACTATGCTTGTCTACTTTAAACATCAAGTGACTATATGTACCTGTCTATTCTTGCACTACAGATTAGATGTATTACAGGTAGTCGAGTAGGATAAATAATAATGAATATCAATCTAAGTCAATGATCAAGGTTCAAACAAGATGACTTTTACCAAACTATAGAGTCAACATAAGGATCTTTAAGAAATCAAGAATTCCCCCTTAAATGTATATTCCCTTAGTATTACCCTCAGCTTTACCAACTTCCTCATCGGGTTGGATGGTCAAATTGTCTGACCTTGTATACCTGTCTGTTGCGTGAGTAGACGAGTGCTCTGTTCTTTTGTGGTAACTTGTCTATTTTCTCTTTTCTTCTTAGAACTGTACCTGTCTGGTTAGTACATTTCTACATACTAGTAGGATCAAGATCAATTAGTCCTAGATGAATGCATAATTCATGAAATCGAGTCTCAGCTAATGGTTTTGTGAAAATATCAGCTCTTTGAAAATCAGTGTGAATCTTTTCCATGCGAATATCCTTCTTTTCTACATGATCACGTATGAAATGGTGTTTCACATCAACATGCTTACAACGTGTGTGCAGAACAGGATTTTGTGTAATGGCAATGGCACTATTACTATCACAGAATATAGGAACATTTGATTCACAAATATTATAATCTCTAAGCTGTTGTATAATCCATAATAATTGACTACAACAACTACCTGCAGCCATGTACTCGGCTTCAGTAGTAGAGGTAGCAACACTTGTCTGCTTTTTCGAAAACCATGAAATGAGTTTTGTGCCTAAGAATTGACAAGAACCAGATGTAGATTTCCTATCTATTCTACAACCACCAAAATCAGAATCAGAGTAGCCACTTAAAGATAAATCATCATTCGAAGGATACCATATACCACGATTGATGGTTCCTTTCAAATATTTCAAAATCCTTTTAGTGGTTTCCATATGACTCTCTTTTGGGTTAGCTTGAAAACGAGCACATACTCCAACAGAAAATGCAATATCAGGTCTACTAGCAGTCAAGTAGAGTAATGAACCAATAAGACCACGGTAATGAGTTTGATCAGCACACTTACGATTCTCGTCTGGATCCATCCTGTAAGTAGGTTGCATAGGTACTCCAGAAGATTTACATGTCTTAATACCATACTTGTCTAGTAGATTACGAGTATATTTTGCTTGATTTATGAAAATCCCTTCTGGGGTCTGTTTTACTTGAAGTCCAAGAAAGTAATTCATTTCACCCATCATAGACATCTCAAATTTACTTTGCATGAGTGTTGAGAAACTTTCGCTCAGCTTTTTGTTAGGTGAACCAAAAATGATGTCATCTACGTAAATTTGGACGAGTAAAATGTCTTTCCCTTCTTGTCTTCTAAACAAGGTTCTGTCTACCTTGCCTTTAGTAAAACCATTTTCTAATAGAAATTGAGAAAGAGTATCGTACCAGGCTCTTGGAGCTTGCTTTAGTCCATATAAGGCCTTCTTTAATCTGTATACCTGATTACCTTTGACTTCGAAACCTAGGGGTTGTTCAACATATACTTCTTCCACAAGAATACCGTTAAGAAATGCACTTTTAACATCCATTTGATATACAGTAAATTTCATGTAAGCAGCATATGCAAGAAACAATCGAATGGCTTCTAGTCTAGCAACAGGAGCATATGTTTCATCATAATCTATGCCTTCAGCTTGTGAATAGCCTTGGGCGACTAGTCTAGCCTTATTACGAACGACTACATCATTCTCATCTTTCTTATTCTTGAAAATCCATCGAGTGCCAACTACATTATGATGTTTCGGTCTATCGACAAGTTCCCAGACGTCGTTTCGAACAAACTGATTCAACTCGTCTTGCATAGCAATGATCCAATTACTATCAGCCAATGCCTCATTAATGGTTTTAGGCTCGATAGATGAGAGGAAACAACACCAGCAAAACAGAGATGGACTAGATTGTTCTTGCGACTCAAAGAGTTGTCGTCTAGTCTTCACACCAACAGTAGAGTCACCAATAATATTTTCAGTATTATGCGCTGATTTCCATGTATTTCTATTCTTAACAATAATACTATCATCTATATCATGTACAGCATCATGCATGTCAACATCATTATCATCAGAAGATTTAATGGGAGTAGACGAGTCGACTAGTTTAGGCATGTCAACTGGTCTAGTAGAGTTACCTTGAGCACTCACCTTCTTCTGGTCGTCTGACTCAAGAGCTTTCATGAATGGATTATATGCTTGAACGGATTCATATACCTCTGAGTCTTTGTCAGATTCGACAGTTAGCTCAGTAGCTTTCTCACTGATCTTGTTGGCAGACGGGTCCTGTTGAGATTCTTCGAAAACCACATGTGGTGTTTCTTCCACACAAAGGGTTGAGTAGTTGAATACTCTAAATGCTTTGCTTGTCGAGGAGTATCCTAAGAATATCCCCTCGTCTGCTTTAGCATCGAATGCATTCAACTTGCTTTTCCCATTGTTATGGATGAAACACTTGCATACAAATATATGAAAATATGAAACTCTGGGTTTTCTACCTTTCCATACCTCATAGGGCGTCTTACCTAGTGCTTTATTGATAGCACTTCTATTTTGTGAGTGGCATGCAGTGTTGATAGCTTCTGCCCAAAATTTCTGAGGCGTATTATACTCTGTCAGCATGGTCCTGCAGGCCTCCTTAAGAGTTCTGTTCCTTCGCTCTGCTACTCCATTTTGTTGTGGTGTCCTTGCTGCACTAGTAAGGTGCTGGATGCCACGCTTAGAACAAAATTCTTTAATATAGCAGTTAATGAATTCAGTACCCTTGTCACTACGGATCTTGACAATTGACTGACTCTTCTCAACCTGTAACTTCTTCAACAGATCAGGCAAAAGTGTTTGTGTATCACTCTTCTTGTGTAAGAAGACTACCCAAGTGAACTTAGAATAGTCATCTACCACAACAAGTGTGTACCTTCTACCGTTCAAAGTTGGAGGAGTTATTGGGCCATGTAAGTCCATATGTAGAAGTTCAAGAACTCTACTTGTTGAGAGGGATGGAATAGATTTAAAAGAACCCTTTACCTGTTTACCTTTTTGACAGGACGTGCATACATGTGACTTATAGTAGACTTCATTGGGAATACCTTCCACAAGGTAGTCTCTGGCTATCTTATTAAGAACCTTAAAGTTTAGATGACAGAGGCGTCTATGCCAGAGCCAGCCAAGTTCTTTCGGATTCTTAGTAAGTAGACAGGTGTCCCTCGGACAACTGTTCCAGTTCACTATGTACACACTTCCTTGTCTTATGCCGACCAGTAGGACTGTGTGTGTCCTTTTGTCAATGATTTCACATTTCCGACTCTTGAACTGCACCTTGTATCCACTATCACAAAATTGTGAAACAGAGAGTAAATTGTATTTCAAGCCTTCAACATATGAGACATCTTGAATCTCTATGTCTCCATTCCGAATGTAACCAAATCCTTTAGTAACAGCAGTGGAGCTATCACCAAATATCACTTTTGGTCCTTCTTGCTCATGGTAGCTTGATAAGAGAGTCTTGGTACCAGTCATGTGGTGCGAACAGCCACTGTCTATGTACCAAGTTTCTCCTGTTGAGCCACCCTTCTTGTATAGATCGAGTCGACCCTGCAATAGATGATATTTCATAATTTAGGTACCCTCCTTGTTTATTGGGGTCCTTGGGGGTTAGTCGAGTTCAATGGAATCCAAATGTACATTGGAGTCCTGAACAAGTTTGATCTTCTAAGCTTTCGACCATATTTGTTGCAAAATAAGACCTTGTTGTCCTTATCTGGCCTATCAGTCGAGTTCGGGTCTACTCTTTGGAGATAGCCTTTTGACTTGATCTCTACTTGAGCAGGCACTTGTCTATGATAGTCAGAGTAGGGTTTATATGCATTAGGTCCATACGGTTTATAGACATGTTTAGGTCTTTCTTCTCTTTCGATATCATATGACAAAGGTGGAGGATATAGAACAGCTTGTGTACGATATTTTGGACCTTCCTGTCTAGGTCTAGACGAGTAGAGTTGAGACTGCCTTATAAAAGGAGGTCTAGACTCTTGTCGTCTAGTCTGTACTTGTCTATTACTAGTCTCCTCGGGATACCAATCCTCGTATCTGACCTGATTTGGTCGTCCACGATTCCTAGTCCTTTGTTGACTTGTCTTAAACGGAACAGGCTTGTTGTTAACTTTCTTTTTACCTTCCTTGGTAATTGGAATGTTAACTCGAGCTTGTTTTGGTACAATACCTTTAGTTGGAGTGTCAATATCGTATATCATTGGTTCTTTTCCTTTATCATTAGTCAAAGAGCTTGAGATGAAAATAGTAGGGTTCTTAGGAACTAGAGTAGACGAGCTTGATGTCTCAGCACCTATGCCTGTCTTGTCAGCAGGAGCCCTATACCTATCTGACAGTTCAAGGTTAACCTTAGATGAGTTAACCAGGTCAGTAAGTTTAAGGTCTAGAGTGACAACCTCGGTTTCTAAGAACTTATTACGTTCTTCAAGCTTTTTGAACTTGCTTTGTAAAACATTGAATTCATGTTTCTCAGTAGCATGTGTCTTAAGTAGGTCTTGATACAACTTGTCTGTCAATGCACACTCGTCTTTGAGTAGACTCAACTCTTCTTGCAAGCGTTCATTTAGGACTGTTATATTAGGATCTACTTTAGACTAGGCTTCCTTAAGATCAATGATTTCTTGTCTTAAGATGATGTTTTCGTCACTGACTTCAATGAATGCCTTGTTGGCAAGTAGGAGGTCGTCTTCAACTGCACTAGTAGAGTGCTGAAGACTACTCCCTACTTTGCTACTGGCAGTGTCACTTTCATCAGATTCTGATTCATCACAAAATTGAAAAGATGTAGCAGATGATACCTCTTGGTCGATTTTAGCCATGCAGCATAGACCATCATCTACTATGAAGGCTTCATCGTGATCTTGTTCAGACGGGTAGCTAGATGAGGATGATGGCAACTCGTCTGAGTCAGAGTCAGAGTCATCATTAGCCATCATTGCCTTCTTACCACGGTTGTATCTTCTTTCCCTTCGTGCTTTGCGTTCTTCTCGATCATCGGTACTCAGGTCTGGACATTCATATATGTAGTGACCTGGCTTCTCACAGTTATAGCACAAGATATCATTAGTAGCCTTTTTGATAGGTGAGTTGTTCCTTCGTTTATCACGTCTATCAGAACGAGTAATCTTCCTACCATCAGACTCTCTATCTTGTCTGTTACCTTTCGAGACTTCGTCTCTCCTTTCGGACGAGTTTCGGTCTCGTCTGGTCTCAGATGAGTTCTTAGAAGCAGACCCTCTATGCTCTCTATAGAACTTCTTATATCTTCCGAAACGTTTATTCAGCCTATCAAACTTTCTAACCATGAGGCTTACCTGATCCTTCAGACTAAGATTAGTATCTAACTCGTCTTTCACAGAAGTAGACCTAGTTTTAGACTTTGACCTGTCTACCTTAGACGAACTAGCCTTAAAAGCAACGTTCTTAGACACAGCATGTTCTCTGTCACTGCTTACTATGGGTTCATCTTCGTCTAGATCAAACTCATGGGCCTTTAGAGTTTGAAACATGGTTTCTGCTGTCCATACGTCTATATCTTGGGTATTCTTAACAAGCATTTTTACCATTTTCCATCGACTATCAAGGCTTTTGAGAATCCTAAGATTGATTTCACGTGGAGTATAAGATTTACCAAGGACTTCCAAGTCATTCATGATTTTGGTAAAACGAGTATCCAGCTGGTCTATTGTTTCACCGGCTTTCATATGAAATGATTCGAATCTTTGGACTGCAGTGGAAAGCTTGCTTTCTTTGATTAGGGATGTCCCTTCACAAATGATAGCTAAGCGATCCCACATTTCTTTGGCAGTTTTACATTTTAACACTTTTCCCAGATACTCGTTAGGAAGAGTGTGTAAGATGTAATTCTTGGCCAAGCTATCCAAATTATTCTGTCTCATTTCTTCTGAGGTTAGTTCTGACCTTGGTTTCTTGACGAGTGTACCCACGGGTTGATTTGCGTCAAGGGCAGCAGTATTGGGGATCATGGTCACAATTGGACCTTCAGTGATGACGGAGATCATTAAGTCGTGAGTGGAACTGAAGATGGCTTCCATCCTTAGCTTCCAATAGTCATAGTCTTGAACCTGGAACTTAGGTAACTTGTTAGCGCTGATCTCAAGAGACATGATTTCAAGAAATAAGTGCTAAGTAGAGTTATGATCAAGAATAACAGATAAGTCAAGAACAGGGAGCACGAAACAGATATAACAAGAATATTTGATCAAGAACACGTATACAAGAACAATCAAGGACCAAGACTTCACCCTAAGTCTTAAGTCGGTTATCAAGAAACAGCAGTTCGAAAACTACCGCACTGATACCACTTGTAGGTCCCTAAGTTGAGTTAATATCGAGGGAAGCTAAAGAAAATGTCTAGAGGGGGGTGAATAGACTTTTCTAAAATCTTTCGATATATCAGAATTACAATGTGCGGAATACGAAATTAACAATGAGCCCAATTAAAGTTTATACTCAACTTAATTCGAGAACTCTGTTTTATGTATACTCAGCTAGTCTAGTTCAGTTATGTAATTCAAGTCAAACAAACAAATCAGTAAAGTAAATCAAACACGAGATTTATAGTGGTTCGACAACTTGTCTACATCCACTCTCACAAACCCAGTTGTGACGTTTCCACTAAACTCTTCCGATCGAGTACAAGTGTATGTTCCTGTCTTTAAAGTCCCAAGAAGAAGACTTAGATCTTCAACAGACTATACCTCCAGATATGTCTACGATCTAACTAGAAATTTTACAAGTACCTAGCACCTTGAAAAATAACATAACAAAAAAACTAAAAACTTCTCTGATCTTTAGTAGTAGCCTTCTTGATTCTTCACTTGTCTTCTGGCTTCTATCTGAACTTCAATCAACTCTGAGAGTAAACTTCGAATATATCTTTTCTTCGAGTATATAGATTTTCAGTGTATCCATTCTTCAAATGATCACCACCATGAAGTATTTATAAACTTCTGAAATCAAGAACTAATCAGTTGTAACCAACTTTTCTTGATAACTACCTTCAACTGAATCTTCTTATCCATATACGCGTTTCTTGTTGTGTATTAGTTATTCCATAACTAACTTCTGTATCTTTATCTTTTCACGCGCTTCTAACTAACTATCTTCACGTTGACTTGTCTTGACTAGACTTGTATGTACTTGTCTTGTCTTGTAGTCCTCCTGTCTTGAGTAGTAGACTTCAACTCTTCTTGTCTGGTCTTCCTAGTTCAATCAGTAGATTATACTAAACCTATCAAGACTATTACATTACTTTAAGCTTTCATAATACAAGCTTAGTCAACTTATAAACTATACAATAAAACTAATCTATTACATATAAAAACATCATGAGCTCTATACAACATTTAAATAGCTCAGTAACAAACTTAAACAAATACTGTACACACATATGAAGTACTTATAAATCGTACTTATCTTTCAATAATACTTGGCTTTCAAAACGAGTACTTGTTTTGTGAATTCTACTGGTCTTGTACAAGATGACTTAACTCAACTAGACTAGATCAGTCAACACTTAGAAAATATTCATACTACTTTTGGCTTTATCAAAACTTCATCTTTTATTCATCATTTAGGACTTGTTCTAGGATTCATATCTCAACATTTATCACTAAATATTTCAAATAATTGTGACGAAAAATAGTATTGTCATGAATATATATATATATATATATATATATATTTGACGTTGAATATCGTCATCAATTATTATTAAAATCGTCACTAATTATTTTTTTGACGAAATAATTTTATCACTAAATATTTCGAATAATTAATGATAAAAAATAATATCGTCATGAATTTTTCATGACGTCGAATGTCGTCATCAATTATTATGAAATTTTTCACCAATTATTAGTGTGACGAAAATATTTTGTCACTAAATATCTCGAATAACTAATGATGAAAAATAGTATTGTCATAAAAATATATTTTTCATGACGTCTAATATCGTCATCAATTATTATTAAAATCATCACCAATTATTTTTGTGACGAAAACATTTTGCCACTAAATATTTTGAATAATTAATGATGAAAAATAAAATTGTCATGAAATTATATTTTTTATGACGTCGAATATCGTCATCTTTTACAATTAAAATCGTCACCAATTATTATTGTGACAAAAACATTTTGTCTCTAAATATTTTGAATAATTAATGACGAAAAATAGCATCGTCATGGAAATATACTTTTTATGACGTCGAATTTCATCATCTATTACAATTAAAATTGTCACCAATTATTATTGTGACGAAAATATTTTGTCTCGAAATAATTCAAAAAATTAATGACGAAAAATAGTATCGTCATGAAGATATACTTTTTATGACGTCGAATTTTATCATCAATTATTATTAAAATCGTCACCAATTATTATTGTGACAATAGTTTAGCATTGTCAAGAAAAACTATTTTTCATGACATTGAATTTCGTCACCATTTATTATTAAAATCGTCACATAATATTATTGTGACATACTTCTTAACATCGTCACGAAATATACAAATTTGTGACGAAATTTTTTGTAATTGGTGACGAAATAAAATTTTATCACAATTTCTAGTACTTTAATGACGAAAAATAAAATTCATCGCGTTTAAGTGAGAAATTGTGACGAATTTCGTGTCGTCGAAAAAAAATTCGTCACGAAATGTGCGATTTCTTGTAGTGATTCATGATTTTGGTAAAACGAGTATCCAACTGGTCTATTGTTTCACCAGTTTTCATATGAAATGATTCAAATCTTTGGACTGCTGTAGAAAGCTTGCTTTCTTTGATTAGGGATGTCCCTTCACAAATGATAGCTAAGCGATCCCACATTTCTTTGGCAGTTTTACATTTTAACACTTTTCCTAGATACTCGTTAGGAAGAGTGTGTAAGATGTAATTCTTGGCCAAGCTATCCAAATTATTCTGTCTCATTTCTTCTGAGGTTAGTTCTGACCTTGGTTTCTTGACGAGAGTACCCACAGGTTGGTCTTTGTTGAGGGCAGCAGTATTGGGGATCATGGTCACTATTGGACCTTCAGTGATGACGGAGATCATTAAATCGTGAGTGGAACTGAAGATGGCTTCCATCCTCAGTTTCCATTAGTCATAGTCCTGAACCTGGAACTTCGGTAATTTGTTAGCACTAATTTCAAGTGACATGATTCAAGAAATAAGTATTAAGCAGGTTTATGATCAAGAAGCAGTTAGTTCAAGAACAGGGAACCAAAAAAAACAGAAATATCAAGAATATTGATGAAGAACACGTAAGCAAGTATGATCAAGAACCACAACTTCACCCTAAGTCTTAAGTCGGTTATCAAGAAACAGCAGTTCGTAAACTACTGCTCTGATACCACTTGTAGGTCCCGAAAGTTGAGTTAATATCGAGTAAGCTAGTGAAAATGTCTAGAGGGGGTGAATAGACTTTTCAAAAATCTTTCGATATATCAGAATACAGTGTGCGGAATACGAAATTAACAATGAGCCCAAAACAAATTTATACTCAACTCTTCAAATTCAAGAACTCTGTTCTATACTCAACTAGTCTTGTTTAGTTATGTGTGTACAATTAAGCAATTAAACAAAACAGTAAAGTAAACAACACAAACAATTTATAGTGGTTCGACAACTTGTCTACACCCACTCTCACAACCCAGTTGTGATATTTCACTAACTCTTCCAATCGAGTACAAAGTGAACTCTTGTGATTTAGAGTCCCAAGAAAAATACTTAGATCTTCTAAGACTATACCACCAGATATGTCTACGATCTTACTAGAAATTTAACAAGTATCTAGCAACTTGATAAAAACAAACAACACAAAAAAACTTATTCAGTAGTAGTCTTCTGATCTTCAATTGACTTCTGACTTCCTTTCTGAACTTCAGTAAACTCTGAGAGTAACTTTGAACAATTCTTCAGTATGTAGCTTCAGTATATGTATTTCCAGTAGTCCTCAAATGATAAACACCTTGAGGTATTTATAGACTTTAGAAATCAAGAACTTAGTTAGTTGTAACCAATTCTTCTTGAAAACTAACTTCAAACTGAATCTTCTTATCCTTCCACGCGTTCCTTGTTAAGTAGTTATTTCTAACTAACTTTATAATCCTGATCTTTTGTACGCGCTTTACTTTTACTTCACTTCAAGTTGACTTGTCTTGTGGAGTCTTTGTATGCACTTGTCTTGTAGTCCACCTGTCTTGTGTAGTAGACTTCAATCCTTCTTGTCTAGTCTTCTCTTGTGATCTTCAATAGTAGACTATTCTATCTTATCAAGACTATTACATTACTTTAAGCTTATAGCTTAGTCAACTTAAAACTATACAGACACTCTATCTATTACATTCAAAATTATGAGATCTATACAATGATTATCCATAGCTCAATAACAATCTAACAGTTAATATGAACACATATGAAATACTTATAAATCATACTTATCTTTTAAAATCTAAAAAATACTTGTCTTTCCATGTGAACTCTACTGGTTTTGTTCAAGATGACTCTTCTCAACTAGACTAGATCAGTCAACACTTAGAAAATATTCAAACTACTTTTGGCTTATCAAAACTTCATCTTTTATCTTTTATCATCATTTAGGACTTGTTCTAGGATTCATATCCCAACAGTATCAGAGTCGATACCTGACGACACTAGGTCAGATCCTTGTTTAAGTGTGTTTTTAGTGTAGGTTAGCAATGGAGACACATCACATATCCACTGCACTTAGGCCACCCGTTTTAGATGGTTCGAATTATGCTTATTGGAAGCCTAAGATGCGTATGTACATCAAGTCGATTGATGAACGTGCTTGGAGGACTGTACTTACAGGCTGGGAAGCTCCAAAGAGACCAGTAGATGCAGATGGTGTAGTTCAACTCAAGAGAGAAGTTGACTGGACGGCTGATGAAATAACAATAGCAGGCTACAATTCTAAAGCTTTAAATGCTATTTTTACCTCTATTGATGTTTCAATGTTTAAAATTATATCTAACTGTTCTACTTTTAAAGATGCATGGGACAGGTTGCAAGAGCATTGTGAGGGTTCAGACAGTGTTCGAAGGACTAAGCTTCGAATGTTGGGAACAAAGTTTGAGAATCTCCGAATGAAGGAATATGAAACAATTTCATCCTACAATGAAAGGTTAAGTGAGATAATCAATGAATCACATTCTCTTGGTGACCCTATTTCTAATGTTAGAGTAGTTCATAAGATATTAAGATTTGTTCCTAAGAGATTTGATGCTAAAATTTGTGCTATTGAAGAGGCAAAAGATACGCATAAGTTAAGTCAAAATGAATTAGTGAGTATCCTTAGAACGTATGAGATAAACACTAATCAAGTTGATGAAACTAATGATGATAAGAAAGTTGTGGTTTTTAGAGGGGAAACATCAAACAATTCTGAGATTCAACCTATCATTACTGAAGTTGATTCGGATGAAGAATTGCTTGAAAAATGCCTCAAGGATCCAAACAACATTGCCTTGCTCACTAAGCACTTTAATAATTTTCTTAAGAAATCTGTGAACAAATCTAGTAACATTCAGCCTAAGATTCAAATCAATACATCAACACCTCAACCAGAAAGGAGGAAAGGTCAATTCACACCAAGACCCTCAAAAAGTGAAGGTAAACCAAGGTATGATCCTGAATTTCGAAAATCAGTTCAATGTAATGCTTGTTCTGGTTATGGCCATTATGCAAATGAATGTTCCAATACTAGACTTAAGCAAAAACTGAACTTTAGTGCTACCTTGAGTGATGATTCTGATGATGATCTTGATGAGTTAAATGAGAATGAATATTCTAATTTTACCAGAATTGATTATAATGATTCCTCAGATGATGATCTGGATGAAACAAATTCTGATGATGTAACTGATGCTTCAACATCTACAGCAACATCAGAACAGAGTCACCCAGATTTGAACTGTTTTAATGGTTTGGTTGATGATGCAGGAAAAAGGACTGATGACAATGAATACCAAAAGCTATTAGATGATTGGAACAATCAGAAACTCACTCTTAATTCCTTGAATAAAGAGAATGAGGATCTGAAAGACACAATCACCAAGCTAAGTTATTCTTACCAAAAGAGACCTAGAAATCTGTAACCTAAAGGAGAAACTGATGAATTCCACTTTATGTTTCAAGAAATATTCCAAAACTGCTTCTGAGGTAAATAATGCTATAACTACTAGTAAGTCTAATAATCATGGTTTAGGTTATGATGGTGCAACTACTTCTATTTCTGAAAATTTTAGAAAACTGTGAAATTTGTGAAGGCAAATGTTGACACATCTGGTGTAACATTTGCACAATCAGATTCTCACGAGGTTAAAAGGAAGTATATCTGTCATTACTGTTTCAAAGTTGGTCATATTCGTCCTTACTGTATAAAATGGTTTGAAGAACTGAAAAACTTGAAAATGCTGCATAAAAAACTGTCACCACCTGGTAAACAGTTTCTGAAATCTGCATGGAAACCTAAAACTACCTGTAATGTTGTTCATACCTCCTTAAAAGCATATCTACCTGATCTATGGTATTTTGATAGTGGTTGCTCTAGACATATGACAGGTCGTATAGACTTCTTATCTGATTATGTGACCTTGAATAGTGGTAGTGTTACATATGGAGGTGGTTCTAAAGGAAAGATTGTTGGTAAAGGAACTTTGAATGTTGAAGGTTTTCCTAAGCTTAAAAATGTCATGCATGTTGATGGCTTACTTGCAAATCTGATTAGCATTAGTCAACTTTGTGATGATAACTTGCATGTGAAATTTGACAAAGATTCATGTTATGTTCTTAATAAAGATGAAGTTTGTGTCATGGCTGGTACTAGGTCAGCTGATAATTGCTATTTTATTGGAACAAACATGTGTAACTTGTCAAAACATGATGAAAATATTTTATGGCATCAAAGATTGGGACATGCAAATTATAGAGTAATGAAAAAGATAATTAAAACAGATGCAGTAAAAGGAATTCCAAAACCGAGGTTTCACAATACCACTGTATGTGGACTATGCCAAAAAGGTAAGCAGGTAAGAATGCCGCATAAAATGCTATCACATTGTTCTACACATCGATGCTTTGAATTACTGCACATGGATTTGATGGGTCCTATGGAAACTTAAAACATTGGAGGAAAGAGGTATTCCTTAGTGGTGATAGATGATTTTTCTAGATTTACCTGGGTAGAGTCTTTGAGAGACAAATCTGAAGCATATGCTGCATTTAAAATTCTTTATAAAAGGTTAAAAAATGAGTTTAACTTGAAAGTTGACCGTATTAGAACTGACATGGTAGGGAATTTGAAAACATCATGTTTAATGATTTTTGTGATAAAAAGGGAATCTTGCAAGAATATTCATCTCCTAAAACTCCACAACAAAATGGAATTGTTGAAAGAAAGAATAGAACTTTACAAGAAATGGCAAGAGTCATGCTTACTTCCAAATGTCTTGCTAAGAAATTTTGGGGAGAAGCATTGAATACTGCATGCCATATTATTAATAGGGTTTTTATTCGTTTTGGCACAAATCAAACACCTTATGAGATTTTGAATAACAGAAAACCAAATGTGAAATATTTTCATGTATTTGGATGTGTGTGTTATATTCTGAATAATATGGATCAACTTCACAAGTTTGATTCTAAAAGTGATAAATGTTTTTTTTTAGGTTATTCTAGAAATAGTAAAGCGTATAGAGTATATAACCTTAGAACTAAAGAATCTGTT
Source organism: Galeopsis tetrahit (assembly GCA_963675135.1). Classification (NCBI taxonomy): domain Eukaryota; kingdom Viridiplantae; phylum Streptophyta; class Magnoliopsida; order Lamiales; family Lamiaceae; genus Galeopsis; species Galeopsis tetrahit. The sequence goes on from OY776127.1 coordinate 37,508,030, forward strand.
AATGTTGTGTTTGATGATGATAAAGGTCTTACAGATGACAAAGATGAAGAAGATGTATCACAGGTCACTAACGATTCTGAGAATACACTGAAGTCTGAAAATGTTGCACCGAATGTTAACACATTTGGGTCAACATCTACAGAACAGTCAGTTGTAACTTCACAGAATGATCAGTACGTTCCCAAAAAGAATCCTTCCTCAAGAATAGGTAAAAGTCATCCTTCTGACCAGATCATAGGCGATGCTACAGTTGGAGTGCAAACAAGAGGAAGAGTAAGATCAAATAAGGTAGATGTGGTAAGAACAATATGCATGTCTTCTATGTGTAATTTTGTAAATGTTGAATGCTATTTATGTGAAATTGAACCTAAGAGTGCTAAAGAAGCCTTAACAGATGAATACTGGATTAATGTTATGCATGAAGAACTTGGTCAGTTTGAAAGAAATGAAGTGTGGACACTTGTTCCAAGACCTAGTCATACTAATGTCATTGGAACAAAGTGGATATTCAAGAATAAAACTGATGAATCTGGTAATATAGTTAGGAATAAGGCTAGGTTAGTTGCACAAGGTTACACCCAAGTTTAAGGAGTTGATTTTGATGAAACTTTTGCACCTGTTGCTAGGATATAATCTATTAGATTACTGTTAGCAATTGCATGTTTTATTGATATTAAACTTCATCAAATGGATGTAAAAACTGCATTTCTTAATGGCATTTTGAATGAAGAAGCATATGTTGAACAACCTAAGGGATTTGAAGACCCACAGTATCCTGATCATGTATATAAACTTAAGAAAGCTTTGTATGGTCTTAAACAAGCTCCTAGAGCATGGTATGGTAGGCTTACTGACTTTCTTTTGGAATATGGTTTTATTAGAGGAGAGGCAGATAGAACTTTGTTCATTAAGCACACTGAAGATGATATACTAATTGCTCAAATATATGTTGATGACATTGTGTTTGGTTCTACTTGTGATAAAATGTTGAGTAAATTTGTTGAGGCAATGACTGCAACATTTGAAATGAGTATTATTGGAGACTTGAACTATTTTCTAGGTCTTCAAATCAAACAATGCAGCGATGGTATTTTCTTCTCCCAGAGTAAGTATGCTAAGGACTTGGTTAAAAGATTTTGTCTTGAGAATTCAAAATCAATGAAAACTCCTATGGGATCTTCTTTGAAACTTTGCAAAGACAGTGCTGGAACAGATGTTGACCCAACACTTTACAGATCCATGATAGGTAGTTTACTGTATCTAACCTCTTGTAGACTAGATATTATGTACAGTGTGTGTGTTTGTGCTAGGTACCAAGCTAATTCAAATGAATCTCACCTGAATGCTGTGAAGAGGATTATCAAGTATGTTTCAGGTACAAGTGAACTTGGAATCTGGTATACCAAGGACACCAACAACATTCTGATAGGATACAGTGATGCTGATTGGGCTGGAGATATAGATGATAGAAAGAGTACGAGTGAAGGATGTTTCTACATGGGAAACAATCTTGTATAATGACACAGTAAGAAACAGAATTGTGTTTCACAATCTACTGCAGAATCTGAGTACATAGCTGCTGGAAGCTGCTGTACACAACTCTTGTGGCTGAGCAACATATTCCATGACTATGGTATTGAGAATGGTATACTTACAATTTTTTGTGATAATACTAGTGCCATTAACATTTCTAAGAATCCTGTACAACACTCACTCACTAAGCACATTAGCATAAGACACCATTTTATGAGAGATTTAGTAGAGAAGAATATTGTTAAGTTGGAGTATGTACCCACTGAAAAACAAAATGCTGATATTTTCACTAAGCCATTAGACCATGAGAGATTCCCTATCTTGAGGAAATCTCTTAGCATGAGCACTATTTGAAAAAATTCGGATGGATGTTGTCACAAATGCGTCAGGATTTGGGACAACATCATGGGTTGTATAAATTTTATAAACTGAATTTATCTCTTACTTAGTTAAATAATTCCTATGTAAAATATCTACGAATCTAAGAACCTTGGAGTGCAAAAATAAACATGGCTTACACCTCTCAAATGCATAAAAATGAGAATGTTATTAGCATACTAAAAGATGTACCAATCACTGAGTAACTATGGAGCACGGAGTTCACTACTACGATGCCTTCTTTTCAAAAAGTGATATTTGGTAAAAACATCAATATATTTGTAATCCATTAAGTAAGTATGGGGCACGGAGTTCGCTACTACGATGTACTCTACATGAACAATGGATCAATACAAATTAGATGCTATAACACAAAAAGAAAAAATATGGTGCAACACAAATGAAGCAAATTCATGTAAAAACCGTGTTGAGGTGTTTGTTACAGTTTTGAGCACAACATTGTCTGATTCGAATTTATTTTTATTAGTGGTAATTATTTGATTATTGATTGGGATTTATTTCATTTTATTTAATTAAATTGACCCACGTCTTTATTTTTTCAGATTATGCGACTTTTAAATATGGAAGCTTCTTAATTATTTAATTAAATGGATTTTACCCACTAATTACCCATGATCTAGATTGTGGCTAATTATGTGGAGCATTATCGAAAATTTTCTGGATTATTCTCTTTAACCTCCAACTACATAATTCTCTTTATAAATATCGATCATAAGATTAATTTTCTTGCTAATTGTGATTTTTGATTTCGTTGAGTACTAAGATTGCAGAATTGTTTTGTGGCTGTGTATATCTCAAAGAAGTGTGTGTAAACTTCCATCCATTACCTTGAAATTCGAACCGCCTCACTTAAATGGCTGAAAGAAATTCAAAATCCTCACAAACTCACTCTGATTCGAAAAACTCATCCCACTCTCGCACAAACCCTCTCGAAATCCTTGCTTCCATGGATTCACAGAACTCAACCTCGTCAAATACTGACTCAAATGTCTCTACAACACCATCAACAACCGTTCCCACTCCTCAAACTGCTCCCCAAACCGCTTCACAAACAACCAACATTCCACAAGATGAAACTGTCGAACAGTTCACTAGGGCTGTCGAAGAGGTGTCTGATACTCTTCTAGCTACTGGTCATCTGCCCGTGATGACATTCGGAGATATCACTATAGACATCTCAAGCTATTTGGCCGATCAAACCGCTCAAATGGTTGTTGTAACCAAAAGCCCCAAATCACCTGAACCTACTGTTCACGGCTTGCAAGCTGAAGATGTTGAGGTCGCTACTGAAGAAGAAGCTACTGCTACTTCCGACCCTGAAGACGCTGAAATGGAGGATGCACACATCTCTGAAAATGGTACAAGCTCTTCACTCTCTGTTTCTGACGAATCCTCACTTATTCCTTTCAAGAAGAATGCGCAGAAAGGCAAACAACAGAGAATTCCTGTACAAAGAAGGAGATCAAACCGTGTATTTACTCGTGTCGATTATTCTGAATCCATGAGGAAGAAGAGGAAAGCCGGAGCTGATGCTGGTGAACCCATCCAAGTGTTCACAGATTCTGAGGAAGAAACTCAAGTTGCTCCTGTTGTTACTGAGAAACCCAAGAAAGCTGTTGCTGAAAAATCCAAGAAGAAGAAGAAAGTTGTTGCTGATCCCAAAGGCAAAGGGAAGGCCAAGATGATCACTGAAGATGAACCTGCAAAATCAGATTCCAATTCTGATTCTGATGTGTGTTTAAGAGAAATCCTAAATTCTCTTAAGAAAAATGCTGAGCATTTTGCTACTGCAAAGGAAGCCATACCAGAACCTAAAGATGATGGCAGTGGTGATAGCTCTTCCAGTGCAGAAAGCAGCACTGATCAAAGCTCTGCTAAAAGTTCTACACCAAGCTCGGATGACCTTGCTTCTGAAGAGGAAGGTATTTCTGATTCTCTTGAGACTTTAGAGAATAGGTTGGCTATTTACTCTAAGAGAAGATTGCTGATAGAAAAGAGAATCAATATACCTGATTTTGAAAGTAAAGGCATGATTATTTTCTTAGAGGAAAGGAATTTGATGCATGCTGTGAATTTTGGTGAATCATTATTGACAAACTGGGCTTATGAATTTTATGCTTGCATGAAGAAGAGTACTGGTAGGAGATCTCCTAAGTGGTATGGGACTGTTAATTTTAGGGGGAGGGGTGTACCTTTTACTCCTGAATTGATAAATGAGTTTCTGCAAATTCCAAATGTTGAGGTAGATGAAGAACCTGACATAGATGTGGTAATTTCTTCTATAACTGGTGGTAGGGTAGTTAAGTGGACTAGACAGATGCTAGCCAAAGACCTCACTTCCCTTCACTCTGTTTTATATAAACTCATTATCTACAATTGGATCCCACCACAAACACTATCAAGATCACAAAAGACCAAGCTGTTCTTATGTATAGGATATCTGTGCTTAAGAAATTCAATTTAGGCCTCACTATCTTCCACCACATTATGAGATTTACTGGAAAAGTTTCTGAGAAAGGTAATCTACCCTATCCTGTTTTGATTTCCAATTACTTGAGGCACCATGATTTTGTTGCCAAGAAAACTGATGTGTTGAGGGGGAGAGTTCCATTACTGAATATTGCTCCTGCCTTACTCACTGGGGATATAGTAATTCACCTGCCTTTGACTGCTCCTAGTACTGAACATCAGCACAGACCTTCAACTTCTGATCATCCAGAATCTTCCAGATCAAGACAGAGAAATGCACCCCCAAATGTTGAGAACATCTGTATCAACATTTTTGGTAATGTGTATCTTTCACAGGAATTCATCAAGCTTCAATTATAGCACTTGGAGGACACCATTGAAGAGCTCCAGTTCTTGAAGGACAGGTGGACCAATATGCTTTCACCTACAACAGGGGGAGTACCACCACCATCTAACTCCAATGTGACTATTGAAGAAATGATTGATGAGGGAGTTACAACTGCTGCTGGTGATGGACCTGATGCTAGAGATGCTACATCGAGATGTAGTTGCACACCTTGCACACCTTAAATGGTGATCTCCACTGATGAACAGGAAGAAGCTACAAGACAGGGGGAGATCTGATTTCATAATGGTTACTGTGCAGGAATCTGATGTTGCAGCTGTTACCACATCGATATATGCCATTTAATCAGTCTCAATCTCTGTAATTAATGTTTAAGTTTGAATTCTGAAATTCTGATACACTTGTTATTTATTTCTAGATGATAGGTTGCTTATTGTTTTTACAACTTGCTTATTATTATTACACTTGATGATATCTGTTTACTGCCTTTGCTTAATCTGTTTACAAGTTATCATGTGTTTACTGCAGGTTGTTTAGTCTTAGTTTTTGTCCATATAGTTAGTTTTTCTCTAATGTTAGTTGTTATTTTTGTTCTGCTTTTGTGTTAGTGTCTTACTTAAGTCTTAAGTTGTTCTTCCAAAACTTAACTTAGGATTTTAGTAAAGTTACTCATGTTGTGAATAAGTGTATTGTTTATACTTTTTCTGTTTTGGATAAAACTATCTTGATCTTATGACACGGATCATTGTAAGATTATCCTTGATATTCATTTGATTTGATCCAACGATTACAACATGTATTGTCTTGACTAGTGCTTAGCAATGATGTCAACCTCAACTAAGTACATAATACTGAGTATGTATAGAAATATATGTGCATCAGGTGTGTTGTAGTCGAAAGGTCAAATTGGGGGAGATTGTAGATGTTGTTAACTCTTAAATCCCTTAACATTATCAACAACATCTTAATTTGACCTTCCGAGATTTTTTCTAAGTCTTTTCTGAAATGCTACATTAAATGTTGATCTAAATGTTGTTGCATTTCCGGTAGGATCTAGAAGCTTCTACAAGGATCTGGAACCTGGAAGACTCCAGAACATTGGAGAATGTGCTAGACCAGCCTGGAACCTTTTAGAACGACCTGGAGCATGCAAGAAGGATCTAGAAAGATCATGAAAGTTGAGTTCCTAAAAAATATGACCTCAATGTTGGAAGCCTCTAGAATTCGCACCCCACTCTATAAATACCGAAGGAAGGCTCCACAATTTAGTGTATTCTATTCGATCAATCTCCTAGACTGAGCGTTTATCCCTGTTAGGAATTGTGGCCAGTAGTTATACATTTCAGATCATACGAAGTATCCCACCCGTATGGCCGTGTGCTTTTCTTATCTATCGAGAGTGTAATCATAGATAGACTAGCATTTCGACAATGTGTAATTTTATACACTTAGTTCGTTTTCAAAATTGGGCACCTGCCTCGTTTATAGTTTTAGTTGTGAAGGATATTGTTGTAACATTTCACACAACATTTATACTTGAAGATAAGTATTGATATTTCGCCGTAAGGCTCGCATAGATTTTTATTTATAAAATCTATGTGAAAAATATTTCCATTGTGTCTCGTTTATTTTTAGTGTTTCAAGTCTTCCGCTGTGTATCTTTATTTCTGATATTTTGTTAGAGTCAGTGTTGTACAATTTGTCCCAACATTTAGTACAACATTAATCTACTTAAACTTAAACACTTAATACCAGCACACTTTCAAAAACCATACAATCACGTTGCGTAGCTTTCAAAAATATCAGGCTATCATCTGCAAAAAATAAATGAGAAACAGAAGGAGCACTCCTCGCAATTTTAATACCTGTAAATAATTTCCGCTCCATGGCTGCATGAATAAGAGATGAAAGGCCTTGAGCACATATTACAAACAAAAACGGGGATAGTGGATCACCTTGGCGAAGATCTTTGTAAGGCTTAAAGGTTTCAGTAATCGAGTCATTGATACAGACGTTGTAAGAGACCGAGGAGATGCATTTAGCTATAAGCTGAGTCCATTTGCTTGAAAAGCCAAGCCTCTTCATAGCTTGCAAGAGAAAGGGCCATTCCACCTGGTCATATGCCTTACTCATATCCAACTTCAATGCAGCGTACCCTTCGCGACTTTTCGACGATCGAACCCAATGTAGACATTCAAAAGCAATTAAAATATTGTCCGATATAAGCCGTCCAGGAACAAATGCACTTTGAGAGAAGTCAATGATGTCATTCATAACATCCTTCAATCTATTTGTAATGACTCTTGAAAGGATCCGATAACTAACATTACAAAGGCTTATAGGCCGAAACTGTAATACATTAACCAGATTCTTTACCTTTGGAATTAATACCATCATAGTATTATTCCAAGAGTCCAACGGTTTATCATTATTCAAATGCATCAAGATTTGTTCTGCCACCTCATCACCACCGTATTCCAATTGACTTGATAAAAAGAGGCCGGAAAACCATCTGGTCCAGCAGCCTTCCACGGATTGAGGTCATTAATAGCTTTATTCACTTCCTCCCTAGAAAAGGGCACATCAAGAAATCTTACATGATCATCAGAGAGTTGTGTACCCATATCTTTTGTTGCATCATTAATCATTTGATAACTAGGGTTGCATGATTTAAAAATATCTTGGAAATACTGGACAAAAATCTTCTTGATTCTATCTTCGTTATGCACCCATTCCCCAAATTCGTTTTGAATCTTAGTAATACGATCGGTGCACTTCCTCTAAGTAGCTCGACTATGAAAAAAACGAGTATTTCTGTCACCTTCTTTAATCCAAGAAACCCTAGATCACTGTTTCCAATACCAATTTTCTTGAGAATACAAATTCTCCAATTCTTTCTCCCAATCCTTCACACGCTGGACATTCGGGATATTGTTCTCATTATCCAATTCCTGCTTGATTTGTTTTTTAATATCACAAATTCTGCTCTTCAAAGTACCCCCTTCCTTACCGCCCACCTTTTAATTGATTCACCACATTGCTCTAAAGATGTAGGCAAGTCTGGCTTCTACCCCATAACAACCCACACCTTACCAACCATTTGCTTAAAATCAGACTCTTTGATCCAATGGTTTTCAAAACGGAAACCAACTCTTGTTTTAAAATGAGGATGATCAGCTTCCATGTCACATGTGAGTATAAGAGGTCTATGGCCCGAGCCCATAATTTCAAGCAACTTTATATCATAAGAGAGAAAAGAAGCTATCCATTCATTGGTAGCAACAAATCTGTCCAACTTTTCTTGTATTAAATCATTTCCATATCTCTTATTCATCCATGTAAATTTTGGTCCATTAACCTTCAAATTTATCAAACCATTGTGATTAAGAGCATCCTGAAAATTCAATAATCTGGACAAAGGTTTTTTAACACCCCCCATTTTCTCAGAATGAAACAAAGGCCCCACCCACAAGCCAGGCTTTATTTGCAAATTGAGTATAACTTCCAAGACGTTTAAGTAATTCCCAGGAGAACTTCCTATCTTCCAATTTTGGGTTTCCATGAAATCCTGTGAACCTCCATTGAAAATTTTGTGATGAAATCAAACAATCAATATGTGCACAAGAAAAAGATACAATATCAAGCACAATATCCTTCCAAAACATCAACAAGCCACCAGAATAACCCTTTGCATTAACAGAAAAACAACAACTGAATCCAAGTTTAGATTTCAAAAAGTCAGCTCTAGCCGAAGAACACTCTAATTCAGAAACAAACAACACATTAGGGCGGAATTTAAAAACTAGTCTACTAATATTAGTAAATGCCAGAGCTCCACGAACCCCTCGGGCATTCCAGCAAATAATAATCATTCCCCGTGGCGGGGCTGATTCACTTCAGCGTCCACCGTATCCCGAATCACAATAGGTGCTCCATACATCTCGATCATGCTCTTAGCTCACTTACAAGTGCCCTCCACATCTTTCACAATTTCACCCTCTGACCAACCCTTACCATCGCCCCAAAATTCCATGTCTGCACCCGAGACATCCTTCCATGGTCATTTTTTATAAGGTGTGGCAAAGCTGTGTGTCGAGTCTGCATTCACCGTAATCTCTTTTCCTGAAACAAATTCTCAATTTCTGGAACTGCATGCCTATTTACAGCCTCCATCTCATAGACTGGAGTAAAAGGATCTTCCCCTCCATAAATAATCTCTAACATAAGAGGAATATTTAGTGGTGCTAAGATCTTTTCCCACAAAGTGAATCACTCGGTAATCACGCCCATTTTCCACACCATACAACGGTTCCTTCATAAAACAGTGTTGAAATCCCGGCGGTACAGTAAAAGAAAGAGGGTCCAAATACATACCTGATCTTGGATCAAATCTCCCCTTCCTGTTAGGCAAAAAACTGTGTCTACCTCCCTCCGATCCACCTTTTTCTGGCATAAGTTCATCAAAACAGTGCACAATCTGTCTTTTCTAAGGGCCAATCTCTAGCCTAGTCTCCACCTCTTCATTTTCTACCACCACCGCTTTACCTTTCAAGGCCCTTCTAGCCTCCTCATCCATCTGGTTCTACAACTGAGCCTGCTCCCCTACACCTATCTTGAGAAGATGGAAAAAGTGTTCCAACTCATCAATTGTCGGACTCTTCTTTTTATCCGCCTGAAGCCACGAAGGGAAAAACCGGTGATCCTTACACCACTCATCATTCTTTCCATAGGCAAGAGAACATTCCTTCTCCGAATGATCCAACATCCCACACAACGAGCAGAAGCTCGACAGTCGTTCATACCTAAAAACCCCAGTAATCGGTTCATCTTCCACAGTAATGCAAAAGAAACGACAAAGGGGCTTAGAGACATCCATCAACACCCGGACTCGTAAGCATTCACCCCATGCCTCTTCACCTTCCTTCGCGTCAACCTCCACAACCTCGCCCACGATGCAACCAATTTTTAACCCCAAAACTTTACTCATGGCAAACAGATGAAGGCCATGGACCTGAATCCAGAATGGAACAAGGTTTAACTTGAGTTGGGACAACCTTTCACCCTCATGCATCCGCTCCAACACAATCAGTGACCTTCGAACATTCCAAGGCTGCTGAAGAAGCACCTCCTTAGCTTTGGCATCATCTTCAAAGGTGAGAAAAAAAAGCCCCTCCCCTACACTCAGAATCTTCAGCGGGGCGCGCAGACGCCAAGCCCTTCCCAGAATCTCCTTCAGTTCTGCAATGTTAATTGTTCTCTGCGCAACAAATCGCATGGCCACCGTGTTTTTAGGAATTGCTAATTCATTCCTTTGCGCCACTATATGTGTGGTTTCTTTATTTGAAATCCGGATATTTTCCATCATCTCATTGAGAGACTCCGCCATAGTTATAAAAATAGAGATATGCTTAACCAAGAGAAAGTTTCTGAGTAAGAATGGGTGAGAAGTAAAACCTTCCACCCAATATATAAAGGAAGAAACCACTGAAAACTGTGGTGGAAATAAAACCACTATCTTAAAACCATCAAAATCCACCAATACAACTGTTTGGAGGGAGGAAAAACCCCCGAAATTTTTTCACCCAATCATCTTTCTGAGTTTCAAAATTTGTCTCCAAGAAAGAGTATAAAACCCCATACCCATCCCCAATGGATGCGCGAGTGGCATACAGAATCTGATAAAAAAACTTCTTCCCACAAATCTAATGATTAGAGGATTTCCACAATCCAATACAATTAAAACCAAGTGTGGAAGAAAAATATTCTCGCGAACCAAGAAGATAAAAAAAGATCGGCAGAAAAAAAAAATCGGAATTCGAAGCGGTGCTTATGATAAAAGTTTTCCTAGAAAACTCTAGATATTCAAGAAAACTCTCTTGTGAAGAGAGAGAAATCTCGCGGATGAGTTGAACTACTCACAATCGCTAAAATGGGAGATTTTTTTAAGGAAACAAAAAAAAGACTATTATGCTTATAATGAGATTCGAACCTGAAAATGGGAGATTTTTTTAAGAAAAAAAAAAGACTATTATACTTGTAATGAGAATCATGAGATTCAAACTTGTCCAAATGCATACATAAATAAAAAGGAACGAGAAACCCACATGTCCAAATGCATACAAAGTTCACTCATTTATTTACTTGACATTATTAACTCCATGGTACAAAATTTGCCCCTTTAGGAGTAGAAGGTACGTGCGTAAATTTGTTTCACTTTGTTCCACTTATCAATACAAAATTTAAGGTAAAATGTCTCAACTGCTCTTTATCTCCAAAAGATTAGACACTTCTCTCTCCTCCCTCTCAAACAATTTAATATTGTCTTCTCTCTCTTTTCTCTCACATTCCGGATGGGGAAAACACACACACAAATGGGGCTTGAGAGTTCAAAATACCCTCCTGCGTCTACGCATCCGCAAATCCGACGAAGAGGAGGATGTGGCCTTGGAGTTTTTAGACGGCGGCGGGAGCTGCTCATCGATCTCCACCGCCATCCGGAGTTTCTCTCCTTCGTTGGGCATTTTTCGCAGCACGTCAAAAATGGCAGTCGTTTGTGTATTTTGTGACGGCGAAGAAGGCAACGAGTCGTCGTCGGTGTAGATCCTGAATGCTCTGTCAAGGGGCTCGCGTCTTCTCCGATCTGCGCCGCTCGCGTGATGGCGGTGTAGATCTAGGATTTTTTCTGTAGAGGTGTTGACAGAGTTGACTTAGTGAGTTTCTACTCTCTTTTCCAAAGGTAGCTACTCCTCAATATAATAATGGAGTACTGCCTAACCGTCCGATTAGCGATTTTCGACTTTTACAACCTTGATTTTTAGACAACATATATATATGCCCTTACAATATCAAATTTCAGTCTGTTTAAATTTACACAATGTACACAAGACATCAAACTTCAGCCGACCTATTTAAATCTCCACATTGCACACACGAGCATACCATTGCATATTAATATAACATTTTGTTTTGCAAACTTCATTAATAAATCTACTTTTAACCGGTATTCACATGACAACACCTATTCCTTCTGAAAATGATCAGTGGGAGATTTTAATTTTAAAAAATATCATATGAAATATCATTGAATAATATATTTTTATTATTTTATATAAATTTATATACATGTAAATCACTACTACACATTTCCACTTGGAGAGCTCCACTTGGAGAGCTCTTTTTTCAATCAGCTCTCCAAGAGAAACTCTTGGACAGCGGTTGAGAACCGCTTTGCAAGAAAGATTACAGAGCGGTTTAGAACCGCTCTCCAAGTATACACTTGGAAAGCGGTTCATAACCGCTCTCCAAGCCCAAATTCTGGTCATAACCCTAAATCCCCCAAATTCAATTAATTCGACGCGTTTTCTACTCATTCTTCTCCTCCAACATTCATTCTCCTCCTCCAACATTCAAAACGCGTTTGCAACCTAATTTCTCCCCCAAATTAACAGTCGCCGTCGCCTCCTTCCTCGCGGCGTCGCCGTCACCGTCACCGTCGCCTCCTTCCTCGCGGCGTCACAGTTACCGTCGCTTACTTCCTCGCGGCGTCGCCGTCACCGTCGCCTCCCTCACTCTCTCTTCTTGCGCCGTCGCCTTACTCCCTCCATCTCCCTCCTCGTGCCGTCGCCGTCGACTTTCTCTCCAGCCGTCGCATCGCCTCCCTCTCCGTTGCCGTCGCCGTCGCCGTACTCCTCGTTGCCGTCGACTTGCTCTCCAGCCGTCGCCGTCGACTTGCTCTCCAGCCGTCGCCGTCGCATCGCCTCCCTCTCCGTCGCCGCTGTAGGTATAGGTATGTACACACACACACACACACATATATATATATATATATAGATGTATTTACAGGTTAATGGTGTATATATATGTGTGAATTAGTGTATATATGTATGTTAATGGTGTATATTTGCAGACGTATTTGAAATTTGATGATTATTGTGATTTGTAATACCTTCAATCCCTCCCGTTTTTTCTAGTGATTAATTTTATGGTTTTTTTTCTAGTGATTGTGGGTTTTATCAAGAAATTGAATTGAGGGTGAGGTGAATATATTTAATTTATTTCGTATCTGTCAAACATATATACTGTATTTATTTCAATCAATAAAAGAAGTAGTAAATAATTTTTTTTTTTTATTGATATCCAGCTATACATTAGTTTATAAAGATGAGAATCATTATATATTTTAAAAATTAAATAAGTACGTTTAGTTTAGTTTTCTTAATCTTGAGAATTTTGAGAATTCTTTACGAGAGCTAAATCTTCTTTTGGTTAAAATGAAAAACAACATGATTGATTATATACTTTTAAAATCTTACTACAAAAATTATTAATTGTCTCTTAAAATATTAATTATATAAAAATTACAAACTCATCAAAGTGAGATTTTTTGGATGACGACGAACTTAATTTTTTTTAAAAACTACCCATTATGTTAGAGATTTTGGCATCTTTTATGACAATTATTTATCTCCTTTTCAAGTTTTAAAATTTATTTGAAAAAAAAGGTATTATGTATATAGACTTATTAATTGCCCATAGACTTATTTACAGAAGATAATCCTTCAACTAGAAATTAAAGGCGAAACATTTAGAAAATGAAATTGAATAATTGAAATGATTTCGAGTATTTAATACTCCAGTAACCAACTAAATACATTCACGAATACATTAGGATACATTAATTGTCTTTAGAAACACTTATATTGTCTTTACTATAGGCATCTATAGTTCTATATGGATCGAAAGTGGGTTCGAGCTGATCGATTATCAGAGGAGTATAGGAATGGGGTGGAAGAGTTTTGTAATCATGCAATTAGACACTGCTCTGACGATCATTACATTCCATATCCTTGTTGGAAATGTATGAATGGAAAAACTGTTAGAGGTCGAAAAAATTTGTTCACCCACTTGATGATTAACGGTATTGATAAAGCATATACCGTTTGGACATTTCATGGTGAGACAAGAGATGGGTGTAGCTCAAGAAACCTAAAAACTGACTTTAGGTTTGAAAATACAGTGGATGATGTACCTACTGTTGATACATCGAGTGGGGATGACGATGATCTGCCAGATCACCCGTACATGTCAGAGCAGTTAAGGGATTCATCTGGATTACCCCTTTGGCCCGGGTGTACGAAGGCAACAAAACTGTCAGCTGTGTTGATATTGTTGAACTTAAAAGCAACTCACGAGTTATCTGATGCGTGCTTCACAAGTATGCTGGAAGTAATTAGTGGTCTATTGCCTGATGAAAATGTACTGCCTAAGAGAACATATGAAGCTAAACAAATGCTCAAGTCCATCGGGTTAACACATCAGAAAATTCATGCTTGTCCGGATGATTGTATCTTATTTCGGAAGGAGTATGCAGACCTCGATGAATGTCCCAAGTGTGGGAAGAAGCGATATAAGAAAAACAAATCTCCCGCGAAGGTGATGTGGTACTTTCCAATAATACCAAGATTCAGGAGAATGTATAGTAGCGCTGTGGATACTAGAAATTTAACTTGGCATCATGATGATAGGATCAAAGATGGAATGCTAACACACCCTGCTGATTCACCCCAGTGGAAGACATTCGATTTCAAGTATCCAGAATTTGGCAACGAGCCACGACACTTGCGTCTTGCACTCTCAACTGACGGAATGAATCCGTTCGGTATTCAAAGTACCAACCACAGTACATGGCCAGTGATTCTGTTAGTTTATAACCTTTCACCCGAGTTGTGCATGAAGCGCACTTACATGATGTTGTCTATGTTGATATCGGGACCCAAACAACCTGGTAACGACATAGATGTATATCTGGCTCCTTTGATAGAAGACTTGAAGCTCCTGTGGGATGAGGGTGTCGATGTGTATGATGCTTGTAGAAAGGAGAATTTCAAGTTGAAGGCAATGTTGTTTGGAACTATCAATGACTTTCCTGCTTACGGGAATCTATCTGGATATAGTGTGAAGGGGGCCGATGCATGCCCTTGTTGTACCAAGAAGACACATCACATTCGATTGAGTCATTCTAGGAAGACCGTTTATATGGGACATAGGAGGTGGTTGGAACCAACGCACAAGTACAGAAGAATGGCTGATGCATTCGATGGCACAATCGAGACAGATAGAGCACCATGTTTATTGTCAGGTTCGGATGTATTGGATGAGATGAAGAATATCAAAACACAATACGGAAAGAGCTTCAAAAAAAGTGTCCCCACTAGTGGTTTCAAGAGGGAAATAATTTTCTTTGAATTGCCCTATTGGAAAGAGCTGTATGTTAGACACTTCATTGATCTAATGCACGTTGAGAAGAACGTTTGTGTCAGCTTGCTCAATACTCTGCTAGTTGATAAGAAGTCCAAGGATGGTTACAATGCAAGAATGGATATGATTGATATGGGAATAAGATTAGAACTAACACCTGTGCCTAGAGAAAAGGGCAAACCGTTCTTACCTCCTGCTGCACACACCTTGTCCAACAATGAGAGAAAAGAGTTACTACAGACACTGAAGGATGTGAAAGTACCGGAGGGTTATTCGTCCAACATACAGAGACTTGTACCAGATGATGGGATGAGACTGATGAATCTGAAATTGCATGACTATCATGTCATCATGGAGACTTTCTTGCCAATTGCAATACGTTCTATCTTGCCTGAAAATGTGCGCATAACCATAACAAAGTTATGTTGGTTCTTCAAGGCAATGAGTAGCAAGGTCATAGATCCTAGAAAATTGGTTGGTTTTCAGAGACAGATTGTGGGGACGCTTTGTGAGCTTGAGATGTATTTTCCTCCATCATTTTTTGATATAATGGTTCATCTAACCGTTCATTTGGTACACGAGACAAGGATGTGTGGTCCTGCTCGTATGCGATGGATGTATGGTGTAGAGAGATATATGAAAGTGCTCAAAGGATATGTGATGAATATGTCCAGTCCGGAGGGATGCATTGCAGAACGCTATTTAGTAGAAGAAGCAGTTGAGTACTGGTCTGAATTTATTCCGAATGTCGATGCAATTGGACTTCCAATTACCCGGCACACCAATAGAATGGATGGTGAAGGCATTACTGGTGGTCGACATGTAAGTGTTAGTATGGAGGAACTAACACGAATGCACTTGTGCGTACTTCATAACACGGTCGACGTGCTTCCTTTTATTGACTTGCACATGCAAGCACTTGCTGAGATGTTTCCCACCAGAGATAGATCATGGATTGAAATTGAGCACAACCGAACGTTTGTTGACTGGTTCAACGGTCATGTACGAAGTATGTTGTCACAGGATAAAGATTCAGTGACATAAAGAGTTAAGTGGTTATCCAGAATGCCTGATAGACATGTGTATTCATACAAGTGTTATCTTATTAACGGATACACATTTTATACCAGAGATCATGATGCCACAAGTACAATGCAGAATAGTGGGGTGTCCATTACTGCAACTGCAGGGGATCAATCGACTACTTACTTTGGACAGATTGTCAACATTTTGGAACTCGAATATGTTGTTCACCGCCAACCAATCTTCGAGTGTAGTTGGGTGAGGATCCCTAACGGGGTCCAAGTTGAAAGTTCTGGGATCGTACGCGTTGATTTGAAGAATGTGGGATACAGAGATGACCCTTACATAATGGCCAGTCAAGCTCAACAAATTTTCTATGTCCCCGACCCAGTTAATAAGAAATGGTCCATTGTGGTTATGTCAAACAAATTGAACAATAGTTACCAGAATAGCGACCACGTCGATGAAGATGATCCTTTTCAGAACTTCACTCATCCTGTACTCTCTTTCGATGATCCTGCAAATCTACGCCCGTACCAGAGAATAATTAGAGATGAGGATGAATATTGCAATCCGGATCTTGTTAACATTCATGGTCATGAACGAGAAAAGTCAACCAAAAAAAGAAAAAGAAAAATAAGTGCTAAAAAGAAATGTACGAATTTATTGAATGTTGTTTCTCCTGCTTTATTGAATGTTGTTTCTTCTGCTTTATTGAATGTTATTTCTTTTGCTTTATTGATTAATGTTTGTTTTTTGTTTATTAAATGTTGTTTCTTCTACTTTACAGGATCATGTCTTTTTTGGAACATCCTGGAGATTCTGATGAAGATGATGATTTGAGAGAGGGTCTCACTGATGCTCCCACCAGTAGCAGCTCTGGGGAGAAGCGCGCCAGAGGCATAGTGACGATGTCTGCTATTAAGAGGGCTCGTAGCCATGGGAAAATGCCTAAGGTAATTTTATTACAATTGAACAGTTGAAATTGTAATTACATTATTTGATCGTTGAACCTAATTAAATACTATGTTATTGCAGGTGACGTTCAATGAGTATGGACAGCCCATAGGAAAAGAGAGTGAGAAGTTCTCCTTCTTCCTTGGAGCTACAGTCAGGAGTGTGATCCCTATCGTGCTGCCATCCAAGGACTGGCGCAGCAACCAAATGGCTCCTTTGAAGGACAGATTATGGGACGAACTGACGGTATGTTAATTATATGCTTATTGAAAGTTGTTGTATAATTACTAAATTTACTAAATTGTCATGTTATATGCGTATAGACTACATTCGTCGGTCTTGAACATTCACACAAGAAGTCTATACTGTCGCAAGCTGGAGTACTGGCCAAGAATTTTCGGGCTTGGTTGAGAAATAACGCACTAGATCTGGAAACCGGACTTTACTCGGCTACTCCGCCTGAGCAGTATGAGAATAACCCTATGGTGGCCCCGTATTGGCAGGACTTTATTCGTAGAGCTATGGATGAAGATTTTCAGGTAAAATTGATCAATGTCATTTTCCTCAATTCCTTATGTCCTATGCTTTTCAGTGTTTATCGTATTTATAATACAACTGTAGAGGCAAAGTCATCAAAATCGCGAACAAGCCAAGAAGATGGAGGCTCGATATCGTGGATCGAACAAAGGATATGCACGCATAAGCGAAAATATTGTGAGATCAGAATTCTAACTTTTAATTGTTTTTTATATGTTCACTTTTAATATATCTAATAAAGTGACACTTTCATCACTATTGTAGAAGGAAGAAAGAAGGAAATCGGGAGAGAATGCTGATTGGGTGTGAGATTGCTCGTTTTTGTGCTCATTATTGCTATGTTATCGTAGCATTTTGATGTGGTTTTGGTCATAATTGTTAGAAATGGTGCTACTAACCTTGTTGTTAAGAAATGTGTTTAAAGTGTAGGAAACAAGGTGAAATAGTCCGTTTTAGAAGGAAAACAAGCATCGGCGCGTGGGAATTGAAGTTCGGTTGGAGGACAAGAAGGAAAGCCAAGGAAAAGTGTTAGAAAAATCAAAGTAGCAGAAGTCACTCGGCCGGCCGAGTGGGATCACACTGGCGGCCGAGTGAGAAAAACTTACAGAAAGTTTCTGGAATGGCCATGTCACACTGGCGGCCGTTTGATATCACACTGGCACCCGTTTGACATCTGGAACCATTTTTGGTTCTGGAAGTCCCTCTCACTCGGTTGACCGAGTGATCCACTCGGTTGACCGAGTCAACTCACGATTTTCGGGGTTTTTTGAGAATTTTGAAGAACTTCAAGGACCCAAATGCTAATTTCGTCTCACACACTTTTGGAAGCTTTAAATAGCTTCAAAACTCAGTTTGTAAAGGGTATTGGCCTCATTCTATTACAAAACTCAAACCCTAGTTCATCTCTTAGCATAGTTTTAACATTTATTGCACTTTTAATTCTTAGATTAGTTTCCAAGTTGAATAGTTAGCTTGGGTTTTTGAAGATTAAGGTTATACTCTCTTGTAGTAGCTTGGGTATTAGAAGAAACATCAAGGTGACTTCAAACCATACTCTCTTTTGCTATTTAATCACAAGTTTCATGTTTATTTCATTCTTTGTTATTGTTTTGGCCATGGGTGTTTCTCAAAACACCATGGGCTAAGTTTATTTATGCTTTGGGTGTTCTAAAACCATGTGAATATTAAGTTTGGAATTGTTTGGGCTTTGTTATTGTTGATATTAGGTTCATTGCTTCTTTTATTGGGTATTATTGGTACTTTGTATGTTAACTTCTATTAATCCATATTTAGATGCATGTTTAGCGTAGACGAGAGTTACATGGACATGTTTATATTTATGGTGTGAGTTGTTGGTATGCAAATGTGTTAGTTATACTTTTAATTCGTCGAGAGAGAGTTAATCGTATTAGAACCCCATTAAAGGACATTAATTACTTGAATGGTTGTTTGAGTAGTTGGTGAGGATTAGGAAGAAATCCTTATTACCGGGTTTGGGAACACCTTAGAATTAAGGCTATATTACCCGAAGGGAAATGGTTATCATCCTAGCATTTAGGTGCTCTTAGCAAGTCATAATTGAAGCAATAACAAAGTAAAAACAATTCCTCTCCATTTCACTAGGTAGAGAACACCCGAAGCATTCTCCCACACTTGCACTTCTTCGAATTATATTCGTAGTTGTTCTTTGTTTTAGTTGTTAAATACTTGCTTAGTAGTCATTTTCTTTGTTAAGTTGTGGTAATTTCTCTTATTTGTGCTTTTCTCACTTTTAGTAGTATAAATCACTTGTTAGTTTCTAGGTTGGTAGTTGATTTAATTTCTAGGATCTTGGTAGTAATTTAGTTTTGATTTTAGAAATCCAAAAACCCGAAACCGTAGTTACATTAGCTATTACAACATAAAACTCTAGGGATCCATTGCACAAACCCACCTCCTAGGTCGATACTACTTGGTCGAATACTTCCATTACTACTACGAACCCTTATGCTTGAGGGGAAGTAGTTAGTCAAATATAGTGACCAAAAATTCGTTCAAGTCAATGGCGCCGCTGCCGGGGAGGCGACGTAGTGCTATAAGTGGGACTTAGAGTTAGTTGAATACTAGTGCTAGCTACAATTACTTGCTTTATTTTGATTTTATTTTTGTTTCAAGACTTTGATATTTGCAATTTTCCATAGGTGCATGTTAACAAGAGCACGTGGTGGACAAATTGAACCTATCAATCTTGAGATTGAAGCCACCGCAAGAAGGAATCGAGCTATAAATCGAAGAATGGCGGAGAATAGACAAAATCAACCTCCGGGTGCCGTGGTAGATGATGAAAGTGATGAGATCAATACCCAAGAAAATCTCCAAGTTGAACATCAAGGAGATGTTCAAATACAAGGCGGAGTAGGAAATGTTATGCAACACCCACCTAATGTTCAAATGGGTGGTGTGCTCAATCAAGGTCACTATGGTGGACAACCTCAAGGGTATCCCCCTAATATCCAACAAGGAGGGTATCCCCAAGGCTATCCACCATATCCATACCCACATTATCCTCAAGGATATTATCAACCTCCACCTCAAGGGTATTATCCCCACCCTTATCCATACCATCCACCCCAAGGTGCATTCCCTCAAGAAGTACACGCTCCACCTCCACCGGAAAGGCAAGAACCTCGTCCTCCAATACAACATGGGAGGCCCATGAGAGAGTACTTTGAGCCTCAACAAAGGGAGCATTATGATGGGATAGCAAGGCCAAATGTGGAGGCCAATAATTTTGAGATTAGTGCTTCTTTGTTGAGAATGCTTAGAGAGAAGCAATTTGAAGGGAGGACCGAGGAAGGCTTTGAAGAAGACCCAAATGAGCACTTGGCTCAATTTTTAGAGATAGCCAATACACTCAAACAAAACGGTGTGTCCGAAGATGCAAAAAAGTTGAGGCTATTTCCCTTCACACTTTCCGGAAAGGCAAAAGCATGGTTACAAACAAGCATTCCGGCTGGAGAGGTGAGAACTTGGGAAGAATTGAAGAAAAGGTTTTTATTGAAGTACTACCCTCCTTCCAAAACAATGGAAGTAAAGCAAAATATCTCTCAATTTAAACAAGGAGCTAATGAGAGCCTTAAAGAAGCATGGGAAAGGTTTACCAACCTACTCATAACTTGTCCTCAACATGGTTTTCCATTGGAGCAAACGACTTGTTGGTTCTTTTGTGGCTTGAGAGAAGAAGACCAACATCATTTGGATGCTTGTGCCGGAGGTTCGATATGGCTCAAGTCGGCGGAAGAGATCAAGCAAATAATGGAAGGGATATCGAACAATTCTTTTAAAATGAGGATTGATAGAGGAGGAAGGCATCGAGTTGCTCAAGTTAATGAGGTGGACGCCATGAAAACAATGATCACCACGTTAATTGAGAAGGTGAATGCTCTTTCGTCTAATCAACCAAGTGAAAGCCCATTACCAATGGTTCAAGGAGAGCTTTCGATAAATCAAATGGAAGATGTGAACTACATGGGTAGGCCACAATATCAAGGAAACCATCAACCAAACTTTCAAGGTGGTCGTCCCTATCAAGCTCCTCAACAAAATCGTTTTCAAGGTGGTCAATCCTCAACACTCCAACCCAATCAAAGTCACCCGATGCAAGGGGGGCCATCCACCTCATTTCAAGGGAATCAAAATCAAAACTTCCGAAGGCATGACAATTTAGCGTATTCTAACCCAAAAGGAGCAATGCAATATCCACCCGGATTTGATCCCGGGGCAAGGCTTCCTAATGGGGAAGGAAAAGCTACTACGGAAGATACACTTTTACGGATGGAAGAGTTGTTCAAGAAAGCTCAAGAGCAACAAGTTAAAACGAATTTGGAACAAGCAAAGATCAATGAACAACACTCAAGGGGGATTAAAAATCTCGAGCATACGGTGGGGCAACTTGCAATGTCCGTTGGAGAGTTGAGCACGGCGGTTAATCAAATGCTAAACAAGGGAAAATTTCCCTCAACAACCGAGATAAATCCCAAAGAGCATTGCAAGACAATAGAGCTTAGAAGTGGCACCAAATATGAGGGTCCATCCATGCCCTCTCAACCGGGAGATGATGATGTCAAGGCAAATTGTGAAATTGAAGAAGAGTGTGAAGAGGTAGAGATGGGAAAAGCCGAAGAGGAGGAAGGAAATGGGATGGAGTCAAAAGAGAAAAAGAAAGTTGATGGTGAAGAAAGAATACCAAAGTGGAAAAAGATGAAGGAGAAGAAGATTGAGGAAGAAAAGAGCATACCATGTGATGAGTGGGGGGTACCAAAGACAATGGTACCATTCCCTCAAAGATTCATGAAGAAGAAATTGGATGAGAAATTTGCTAAATTTCTTGAGGTTTTCAAGCAACTCCACATCAACATTCCATTCTCCGATGCTTTAGAGCAAATGCCCAACTATGCCAAATTCCTCAAATACTTGATCTCCAAGAAGAGGCGGATTGATGAACCCGAGCTCGTCAAATTCAATAAGGTGTGTAGTGCTATGCTCCAAAAGAACATTCCACAAAAGATGAAGGATCCGGGTAGTTTTATCATCATGTGTGATATTGGAAATGGGATCAAGAAGAATGCTCTTTGTGATTTAGGGGCTAGCATTAACTTGATGCCCCTATCTTTGTTTAAAAAGCTTAAAAGGGTGGAGTTGAAGCCTACCTCAATTGCACTTCAACTTGCCGATCGGTCGATCACAATTGCTAAGGGCATTGTGGAGGATATTCTAGTGAAAGTGGATAAATTTGTGTTTCCCGCCGACTTTGTGGTGCTAGAAATGGAGGAAGATGAACAAGTGCCTATCATTCTTGGAAGACCATTTTTAGCAACGGCGGGAGTTGAGCTTAATGTGAAGAAGGGAGAGGTAACATTGGAGGTAAATGAAGAGAAAGTGACTTTCTCCATGTATGACTCAATAAAAAATGCTCCAAGTAATGAAGAATGCCACTCTATCAAAGCACTCAAGCTTTGTGTTGAAAAAGGTAAGGGAACGGAGCTAGAGAAATTGTCCAATGTGCCATTGAAAGATCCGAGAGAAGGTAAAGAATGGAAGCAAACACCCAAACTTGAGCAAAATTCAAGTTTGGGGGGGATTGATAAGAAAAAGAAATTTGGTAAGTTGCTTGAATCAAGAGATGATGAAGAGGAAAGAGGAGAGAGTTCAAAGGAGATAAACATTGGAAAAAGATTTGAAATTAGAGATGAGGTAATATGGTGCAACTTTGGAGTGATGAAAATTCTTAGAAAGTTGAAGCTCAAGGGACGTAACACGTTGGTTATGAAGAAAGCGAACTTTGAAGGAAATCTTGAGTTGCCAAATAAGGAAGACGGTCTTTTCATCACCGATGAGCATAATGTGAAACACTATCATCCTCCATTCAAAGAAAGATTGTCAAATACCGAGATCGAAAGAGCATTTTGAACTTTTTTAGTTCCGTCCGGCATAGGACGTAAAACCTAGCGCTAAATGGGAGGCAACCCATTCATTTATTGCTTTCTTTTCATTTTAGTTTGTTTTATGCTTTTTGATCTTTTTGGGTTTGTTTTGTTTAGTAGGTTGATATATGATGTTGGTGCTTAATGGAGCTTGGACATGAACTCTTTATGGAGGAGAAAGGATACAAAGAAGAAGATGGAATGGTGTATGGTGCAAACTCAAAGGTAAACACTCATTTCCAAACTTAGATTTGCTTAGCAAAGTCTAAGTTTGGGGGGGTGTGGGGGTTTTTTTACAATTTCATTTGCTCCATTACACATTCGTTTATTATTGTTTGAATGAGCTTGGTCAATTGATTTGGAGAATTTGTTGATGGATGCATGAGTTTACTATAATTGATCTTGTGATGTTTCTTGATGAGTGGGAAATCGATGCATGTATGACTCTATCATTTGATTGCATTTTGTGTGAAGGGCTAGGCTTATGAAGACACTTGAGTTTACCACATTGAGCCGGAGAGACTTTAGCCTTCTTGAATCGAAATATCATTCCGGTTCAATTCTTCTTGAGTGAGTCGTCCACGAATTATGCATTTCTAGAACTTGCTCTTTGACTTGTTTGAAACTTGATTTAGGAGGAAATTGTCAAAAATGATAGGAGGCATTTCTTTGAATTTGAATCACTTGGCCAAATAAATCCCACCAAATGATACATTTTCGTAGTTAGCCCCGTTGAGCCGTAAAACCAATTTTCTTTGGCAAGCTACAAAATGTCACCATGAAACCACATCTTTTGAGCCTAATTGTCCTTATCATTTGTAGAGCTTCAATGTTGGTTGACATGGTGAGGGAATTGAAGTGAGTGGATTTGTATTGATCAAAGTGAATTCAAAAGAAAGAAAAGGGTTGAAAAGAAAAAGAAAAAGAGGAGCTAATGAGCTTGTGCTTAATGTGAAAAATAAAAGGGAAACAAAAAGTCCCAAAAGCTCAAATCACAAAAGTGAAGATAAATGGCTCCAAAATTTTGGGAAAAGAAGGAAAAAGGGGGTGAAGTTCATTTTGAGTGAAAAGAAAAGAAAGAGAGCAAGTGTTGTGTGAGAGTGAATGAAAAATGAGAGAAATACAACAATTGTTGCTCTACAAGTTGAATGAGTCACTAATTCTAAATTCATCCCACCCCTTCCAAAGAGCCTACATTACAACCCTTGAAAGACCTCTTTGATTGACAATCGATGCCTAAATAATTGGTAGAGAATTGAGTTGAAAAGCAAGCCTATGGTCTTTGTGTTTTTCGTGGATTGACATTTGAGAGCTTACATGCCCAATATACACTTGTGTGTTGAGAGAAACACTTCTTGAGAGAGTGGTGAATCAAGTGTGTTGAATTTGTCTTAGCTTGGATCACATTTTGTCTTGAAAGTGGTAGAGAAATTGCATGTGTTGATGAACCATTCATTGGAGATATTGTTTGATCATGCCTACTATGCATTATATCCATTCACAAATCCTTCACAATCACCCTCCTTTGGTTTCTTTTTCTTTGCTTGGGGACAAGCAAATCTCTAAGTTTGGGGGGGTTGATTGGGTGTGAGATTGCTCGTTTTTGTGCTCATTATTGCTATGTTATCGTAGCATTTTGATGTGGTTTTGGTCATAATTGTTAGAAATGGTGCTACTAACCTTGTTGTTAAGAAATGTGTTCAAAGTGTAGGAAACAAGGTGAAATAGTCCGTTTTAGAAGGAAAACGAGCATCGGCGCGTGGGAATTGAAGTTCGGTTGGAGGACAAGAAGGAAAGCCAAGGAAAAGTGTTAGAAAAATCAAAGTAGCAGAAGTCACTCGGCCGGCCGAGTGGGATCACACTGGCGGCCGAGTGAGAAAAACTTACAGAAAGTTTCTGGAATGGCCATGTCACACTGGCGGCCGTTTGATATCACACTGGCGGCCGAGTGATATCACACTGGCGGCCGTTTGATATCACACTGGCACCCGTTTGACATCTGGAACCATTTTTGGTTCTGGAAGTCCCTCTCACTCGGTTGACCGAGTGATCCACTCGGTTGACCGAGTCAACTCACGATTTTCGAGGTTTTTTGAGAATTTTGAAGAACTTCAAGGACCCAAATGCTAATTTCGTCTCACACACTTTTGGAAGCTTTAAATAGCTTCAAAACTCAGTTTGTAAAGGGTCTTGGCCTCATTCTATTACAAAACTCAAACCCTAGTTCATCTCTTAGCATAGTTTTAACATTTATTGCACTTTTAATTCTTAGATTAGTTTCCAAGTTGAATAGTTAGCTTGGGTTTTTGAAGATTAAGGTTATACTCTCTTGTAGTAGCTTGGGTATTAGAAGAAACATCAAGGTGACTTCAAACCATACTCTCTTTTGCTATTTAATCACAAGTTTCATGTTTATTTCATTCTTTGTTATTGTTTTGGCCATGGGTGTTTCTCAAAACACCATGGGCTAAGTTTATTTATGCTTTGGGTGTTCTAAAACCATGTGAATATTAAGTTTGGAATTGTTTGGGCTTTGTTATTGTTGATATTAGGTTCATTGCTTCTTTTATTGGGTATTATTGGTACTTTGTATGTTAACTTCTATTAATCCATATTTAGATGCATGTTTAGCGTAGACGAGAGTTACATGGACATGTTTATATTTATGGTGTGAGTTGTTGGTATGCAAATGTGTTAGTTATACTTTTAATTCGTCGAGAGAGAGTTAATCGTATTAGAACCCCATTAAAGGACATTAATTACTTGAATGGTTGTTTGAGTAGTTGGTGAGGATTAGGAAGAAATCCTTATTACCGGGTTTGGGAACACCTTAGAATTAAGGCTATATTACCCGAAGGGAAATGGTTATCATCCTAGCATTTAGGTGCTCTTAGCAAGTCATAATTGAAGCAATAACAAAGTAAAAACAATTCCTCTCCATTTCACTAGGTAGAGAACACCCGAAGCATTCTCCCACACTTGCACTTCTTCGAATTATATTCGTAGTTGTTCTTTGTTTTAGTTGTTAAATACTTGCTTAGTAGTCATTTTCTTTGTTAAGTTGTGGTAATTTCTCTTATTTGTGCTTTTCTCACTTTTAGTAGTATAAATCACTTGTTAGTTTCTAGGTTGGTAGTTGATTTAATTTCTAGGATCTTGGTAGTAATTTAGTTTTGATTTTAGAAATCCAAAAACCCGAAACCGTAGTTACATTAGCTATTACAACATAAAACTCTAGGGATCCATTGCACAAACCCACCTCCTAGGTCGATACTACTTGGTCGAATACTTCCATTACTACTACGAACCCTTATGCTTGAGGGGAAGTAGTTAGTCAAATATAGTGACCAAAAATTCGTTCAAGTCAAATGCGCCTCTTGTTACCCGTTTTGAGTTATTTCAGGCTACAAGAAAGACTCGAGATGGGCGTATTCCCGATTCCAATGCACAGCGGATCATCGAAGAAGCGGTAATCTATCCATTAATTTATCTTTCAATTACAAACTATTATTTCTAAACAAATAATTAAATGATATTTTTTTGTGATTTAGGAGCGCATATCTCAGACCATGACACCCGACGACATCCGCGCTATCGGCACTGATGATTTGTATGGACGGGTTGTAGGTCGTCAGGAGCATCCCGGCCGCTTTCGGAGCTTGGGATATGGCGTGACGAAGACCTCGTTAGCTATGGCACCTGCCCTTCAAGCCATGAATATGGTGGGTATACTTTGAGAACAGGTTGCCAAGTTGACTAGAGAAATGGAGACTATAAGGTCCGAGAAAAAATCTAGTCACGGATTGTCGTCGAGTGGAGCAAGCTGTGAGAATAGTGTCGTTGATGCTAGGTTTTCGGCTGATGGTGGAGACGACTTTATTGAGGCACTTCAAAACATCTCTCAGGTATCAAAATGTGCATGTCTCGCCTTTGTTTTAATTAAAGAGTAGTGTATTAAAATTTTCTAACTAATATCTTATTCGAACAGCCACCGACCTTTTGCTACCTTTATTTGGAGGATCCTCTTCGGTTGGTGGCCACGGGATCGTTGCACAACAACTCCCATCAAATGATTCATGGTTGTCCACTCACTCCTGGTTTCGTGAGGGTCACACTAGAAGTACCCATAGACGAAGAATTAGATTCACCCTTGCCGAAACCAGTAGATGATGCTGTCACAGTCGGAACAGCGATCGGACACTTCATCGAATGGCCGAGACACTTGGTCTCGCACACCGCGAAGGTAAAATATATGTTATTAAAATTTATTATCTTATATGTCGTTCTAAATAATGTTGCAAATTGATTGTAGACACTATCTCCACGATAAAAGCCTAAACAGAAATCAAGAGATGTCGTAGATAGTCGGATGGAGAGAACGAGGGACGTGGGTATTCGGGCACGCGTACTTGGTTATCCATTGCCTGGACACTTAGATCACGGCCCCGCCGTACAGAATATGGTGAACACGAAGGTGCAGTCCGGTGCTTTCGATACCATCACAGTTCCGTTGACTTCTTACTTTCACAAGCATTTTTTTGAGGAATTCATCGGTGCGGAAAATGTCCTTGAAGTCTTGAACGACCAGTGGTTGAGTGCAACCACCATAGCCTTCTACCTCAAGTATGTGTTTATTAATTATCAGTATTTACTTTCTATACAGTTTAATTTTCTTTTTAAATTTTAATTAGCGTATATATGTTGGTTAAAGATATTTGGGTGAGGTATATCTCTCTAGAGATAACCGAGCATGTGGATTGTATTCCTTCATCTCCCCCCAAGTGTCTTGCATATTGAGTAGTGATAGGGCAGAGGGCATGGAGGGGATAGTCGAACATATGCTGAGTCATACTGGGAGAGAACATCTCATTTTTTGGCCAACAAATGTGGGGTGAGTACAATAAACATTTCGTTAAAATTTGTATGCATAATATGTTATTTGCATATTTGCAGCTAATTTAAATATATATTCTTAATATAATATAGGAGCCATTGGGTGTTGGTTGCCATAAATATGAAGACATTAAGTGTCTTTTTTATGGACCCAGCTTTGGATGGGGTGGTTGCAAATCGTCCCGATCTCATGTCATACATGGAAGCGTAAGTTCATTTTTAATATTATAATATAATGATTTGTTTTAATTACTTTTTAAATTATACATATTTAATCTATTTTTTTCTTATTATTATAATAATAATAGTGTGATGACGATGTATCGAAGTCGCCTTCACAATCTAGTCTCAAGATCTACTTTCAATAGAGTGAGCTGGATAGATGTTAAGGTAATTTAATTTAGTAAGTTATCAAATTAATAGAAAATAATCATAATAGTACTATTAATGCATACTTATAATTGCTAATTATATATAACAGGTTCCGAGCCAACGTGATAGTTATCATTGTGGACATTTTGTATGTTGTTATATTGAGGATATAATCAAGACTTATCAAACGACGATTCCTAACACGGTAAGTCAATTTATCGATTTATTTAAATTATTTTTCATTGAATAAAAATTCATATACTATATATCTAACTATATTGATTGATCGTTGTTTGCAGTTTATCTATAACCGTCCGCTCAAAACTTACAACGACAAAAGAATGGACAAATGGAAAAAAGATTGGACAGGGTACCTTTACAATCGATTTTTGTAAACATATAATTAAATTAGTATAATTTTTGGTAGAATGTAATGTATTAACTTATATATTTGTGATGTGATGATATTTCATCTTTTTGGTTTATATATGTTTTCGTACGTTTATTTATTTGAATTTAATTAAGTTTTGATTTTGTATAAATAGGATTTTTAAAATATAAAATAATTATTAAAAAAATAATATAAATAGGATTTTTAAAATATAAAATAATTATTAAAAAAATAATACAAAAAAAAAAATACTTAGAAAGCGGTTTAAAACCGCTGTCCAAGTAAACTCGAAAAAAATATATATTACTTGGAGAGCGGTTTTGAACCGCCCTCCAAGTGAAATTAATAAAAAAAAAAATTAATATAGAGAGCGGTTTTGAACCGCTCTCCAAGCTCTTATACTTAGAGAGCGGTTCATAACCGCTCTCCAAGGGCCTCACTTGCAGAGCGCTTTAAAACCGCTTTCCAAGTCCTCTTACTTACAGAGCGGTTTTTAACCGCTCTCTTAGCTTGGAGAGCTGTCGCTTGGAGAGCGGTTTTAAAGGCTCTCCAAGGCCCTTTTTCAAAGCTCTCCAAACTCAATTTTGTAGTAGTGAATGTATTTAAATTGTTTTATTAAATATACGTATTAAAAGTTTGTTATTAAATTTTCATAATTTTTAAAATTTATGAATATTGATATTATCGATATATCCATTGATATATCCACAAATGTAAAGTCTTGATATTTTCACAGATAATCCAATATTTTCAATCATGTCTACACGCAAGATATTGAAAATGGAAAATTAATTTTAAGAAAAACTTAAGATATTATTGAGATATGTCTTTCAAAAGTAATATTTTAAAGGAGTGATTAAGAAAAAGTAAACTTTAATTTTTAATATACTTTTAAAAAATAATGACTGTAGCGAGATATTAAAAATGGCAAATGAAAAGGTGAAATTTATAATTTAATTTAATTTTTTTTAAATGAGGCCTGTTGCAAGATATTAAAAATGGGAGATTTTTTTAAGGAAACAAAAAAAAGACTATTATGCTTATAATGAGATTCGAACCTGAAAATGGGAGATTTTTTTAAGAAAAAAAAAAGGGTGGGACTAATAACACCCCATAAAATGTTATATCCACCCTAAAATTAAACACATCCCATTAAATTTTTTTTTTAAAGAAATTTTATTTGAATATTGAGAATTTTTCCGATGTGAAGGAAGATGATTTTGAAGGAGATTTAGAGGAGAAATTTAATTTGTTTGGGGCTCTTTTTCTTCAAATTTTAATTGTTTTAGATGCTTAATTGGGTGCTAGGAAATGTTAAAGAAACAATATATTTGTCTTCATATTTGCCCTTTTGTGTGTGTGTGTGTCAATTTATTTGAAATTTAATTTCTGGATGAGGAATATAAAACTTTATTAGATTTGTGGAAAGGTCTATTTTAGATTTATATAATGCAGTACTCCCTCCGTCTATCGGGAGAAGCTTCCTAATAATAGAGAATAAGTAGATATGATTGATGAATATGAGATTGATAATATGGTTCAATTTACCCTTTTTAGAATTGATTTTTTTAGTATGATTTGGTTTACGGTTTTTGTGATACCCGAGCTTCTCACTACTCATTGACTAATATAATTCATGCATTGAGCCTTTTATATCATTTATGAGCTATTTGTGATATTGCAATATTTTATCTTGCATTTAAATTGCTTTTAAATATTGAAACTTATGTATATACTTTTAAGTGATTAATGGTGTGAGGACTCTAGTATAATTATTTGGACATTATTAGAATTAAGTGAGTCCAGTAATTAATTTAGGTATTAATAAAGGATATTATTAAAGTTGTAATATATTTTTTTTTTTTGACAATAAAACAAGGATAATACAAATATACTCTTGATATTAAGAGCGAGTTGAGACTAGATCCTTGAGATACTGTGGGCAATCATCTTCACACCAATCTTGAGGCGATGAAGTGTTATAAACACTCTGAGCTAGTGTATGAGCGATTTTATTATTATCTCGTGGTACCTTAATGCAATCCCATACTAGGATAGTTTGCATAAGATTCAAAATGTTGTTCACCAGCCTTTTTTCCAAAACTCCTACTATTCCGGAGCCCATTATAGCATTAATGGCATAAACTGAATCTGATCTGATTTCCAAATTTTGGACCTTTTTTTCAATACATTTCTCCAATCCAGCCTCAATGCCTTTTAATTCTGCTCCACAAACTGTACCATTATTCAAAACCCTTCTTGCCCCCGCTATTTTAATATCTCCTTCTTTGCTCAGAACCACATATCCAATAGCAAAGAAGTTATTGTTGGGGTGGAAGGCTGCATCTGTGTATAGCACATTCCCATTTCTTTTCATTGTCTCATGTTGCGTCGATTTTGCAATACCATCAACCAAAATAGAATCCACCTTTTTAGCATTTATAAACTCATTCCAGTAAGAAACAACCCATCCCACCTCAAATTTTAAACATGAAGGTTTATGCATATAAGTATGTATGATCTTACATCTCTCCTTCCAAATTGCCCAAGCCACCATCATAATTAGAGCCATATGATCACTCTTCATATGATCCACACACCAATCCACGAACCCTCGACAATCACCCTTTATTGTCCTTTTAATTTCATGCCAAAACCCTAAACATTTCCATGATTTTTTGGCAAAAGGGCATTCAAAAATGCAATGCAATGTATTGGCACAGAAAAAACCACATAAAATGCATTTTGGATCAACAGGAACATGTTTCATAGCCAATCTACCCTCTGATGCAATCATGTTGGAAGCTAGTTTCCAGGTGAAAATGCGTACCTTTGGTGGGACTTTAAGCTTCCAGATCTTGTCAAACACAGTCAATTTGGTTTTTGGATTCGATGCACTGGCCATGTTTGAGCAATCAGACCACTGTACCATTTGTTTAGATAGTGAATATCCCGATGCAACCGAATACCTTCCGTTGGATGTCTCTGCCCAGTATAATTCATCCCTAGCCTCAGGCCCCAGCGTTTCCATTTCCAATATCCTCTCGGCCTCAAATGGTAAGAAAGCTTGTCGTATTAATTGTTATTCCAACCCCCATTATGAAGAATAAAGCGACTGACGGGAGAAGCACTTGCAATGCGTGATGATATTCTCCCATTTTGAAGGCCACTTACCCATCTATCTTTAAAAACTTGGACATCCTCTCCACTTCCAATCCTCCATCTTCCACCAACTTCCAGCAGCTCCCTACTCCATAAAAGGGATCTCCAAACAAATGATGGGTTCGATCCCACCTCAATATCGGAAATTGAAGAGTGCTTGAAATACCTTGCTTTAAAAATCCTGCCCATCAAGCTGTTAGGCATCGTGATGATCCTCCACAATTGCTTTGCTAGCAAAGCTTTATTGAAATGGGCCATATCACGAAATCCCATCCCACCCTTCTCCTTCAGTTCACACATGTCACTCCATTTTCTCCAATGTATTCGACTTCCTTTCTCCTTGTTGCCCCACCAAAAATTTGCAATAATCTTTTCAATATCCATACAAACTGAGGTAGGAACTCGAAAACAAGACATAGAATAAGCTGGAATGGCCTGGAGGACAGATTTGATAAGGACTTCTCTTCCGCCCTCAGAGAATTGCTTGTTGTTCCAAGAGAGCACCTGCTTTTTCACCCTCTCCACCAAATAGTTAAATTTCAATCTTTTTGCTTTGGGTATCATAGTTGGGAGACCTAAATAAAGATCATGACCCTGTGATGATTGAATCCCAAGAATAGTTTTTGCTTGATCCACATTAGCCTGACAAGTGAGATTACTAAAAGTAATCGAAGATTTTTCCCTGTTTACCAATTGGCCAGAAGCTTTTTCGTATGTGTAAATCACGTTGGCCATTGCTTGTACCTCATTTTTGGATGCTTTGAAGAAGAACAAGCTATCATCTGCAAAGAAAAGGTGTGATAACACAGGTGCTGATCTTGCAATTTTAATGCCTGTAACCTGCTTTAAGTGAACCATTGAGGAGACAATGGAAGAGAATACCTGGCCACAAAACACAAACAAATAAGGCGATAAAGGATCTCCTTGCCTTAAACCACGAGAGGGTACAAAGTATTCTGAGTTGGAGCCATTGATCTTGATGCAATACTTAACAGAAGTAATGCATTTCCATATTAAGTTGATCCATTTCTGAGAGAAGCCCATAACTTGCAAAGTTGTCTTAAGAAAAGACCATTCTATTCTGTCATAAGCCTTTGTCATATCCACTTTCAAGGCAGCATACCCTATCTTACTCTTTGTTGTCTTAAGATAATGCATACCTTCATATGCCAAGAGAATGTTATCTGTAATGATTCTTCCAGGTACAAAGGCACTTTGATTTTGGTCAATCACACTTTCCAATGTATGCTTCAATCGATTAGTCATTGTTCTAGCCAATATTCTATAGCAAACATTACAAAGACTAATTGGCCTGAAATGATTTGGCAAAGATGGGCTCCCAATTTTCGGAATGAGTGTGATAATGGTCTGATTCCATTCTTGTAAAGATCCATCACCATTGAGAACATGAAGGATAGCATTTGAAACATTATCTCCAATAACACTCCAGTTAGCTTGAAAGAAAGATGCTGGGAATCCATCCGGGCCTGGCGCTTTCCATGGTGAGAGGTCTTTAACCGCCTTGAATACTTCTTCCTTGGTAAATGGTAAATCCAGCATGCCAACATCCAAGCTTGATAATTTAGCTGTTAAGAATTGAGTAGCCCTTCTAATATCATCAATAGATGGCTGCCCCGAAGTGAATAATTTTTCATAGTAACCTTTAAATGTCGATTTGATCCCCTCATCCTCATATTGCCAAATCCCATCCTCATTTAACACTTTTGAAATCCTATTAACTCTTCTTCTCATATTAGCCCTGGAATGGAAGAACTTTGTATTTTGATCCCCATCTTGGAGCCAGGAAACCCTAGCCCTTTGTTTCCAAAACCACTCTTCCTGTGATGATATTTTAGCAAATTCAGCTTCTAATGATCCCACTTTTTCCATGTTTGGCTCAACATTATCATTGTCCAAAATGGTATTGATCTCTTTTTGGACCTGCTTAAGCTTGTAGGATAGTGTACCACCCTTGTTCTTTGCCCAATCAGTCATAATCTGACCACACTTTCCTAATTTTTCTGGCAACTGCATTTGGTGATCATGCTTGTTCCAGGCCACACACATAGCTTTATCAAAATCTGGCTCTTTCATCCAATAATTCTCAAATTTGAAAGCTGTAGAGGTTCTTGTTAAACAATTTGTTCTATGTCCACCAAGCTCAATCATAATAGGTCTATGATCTGATCCTAGAAAACTCAAATTTTTTGCATTGTAGTTTGGGAACATCTCACACCAGCTCTCATTGACCAGAAATCGATCAATCTTTTCTTTTATGTACTGGCTGCCCTTTCTCCTATTATGCCAAGTGAATTTTGGGCCATACATCTTACAACTTTTGAGATAATTATGTAACACAGCTTCTTGAAAAGAATATGTCCTTGTTGTTCTACAATCCCTGCCTCCCTTCTTTTCATGATTGAAAAGCACTTCATTGAAATCCCCACCAATAATCCAAGAATCGGGAAGAGTTGGTAGGTAATTCTTAAGCCTTTTCAACAATTGCCAAGAGGCATTTCTTTTATTAATATTTGGGTGTCCATAAAAGCCAGTAAACCTCCACTTACCAAAAGTTTCAGAAATTTGACAATCAATGTGGCCTTTCGAGTAAGACAAAACGGAAACATCACATTCATTCCATAGCAGCATTAATCCACCAGATCTACCATTAGCATCCACATAAAAGCCTGAAGTAAAGCCTAACTTAGTTCTAACAACATTAGCAAAAGTAGAACTACACTTAGTTTCAGAAATAAAGAAAATAACAGGATGATGCATCATAACTAGCTGCTGAAGCCTTCTGAACGCACTCGGGCTGCAAATACCCCGTGCGTTCCAACATATAATTTTCATTCATCATGGCAGGGTTGAGTGACCTCAACCTCTGCCGAATCTGGATATCCAAGCGCATTGCCATAAGTTTCCAGCATACTTTTTGATTTTTTGAAAAAGATCAAGCTATCCATCTCATTTCTGATTCTTTCTGCTCCCTCGTAGTCAGCAAGATCAGCCGAAAAGTCCCTCCACATTCTTTTCTTTCCAGCTTTCATGTCATTTGGTATGAAAAGATTCCCCCCATCAGTTAAGTTTCCCTCACTTGCACCCAAAGTTTGTGACTCATTCAGCATATTCTGGCCTACTTCCTCCCTAAATGGTACATATGGCTCCTCCCCTTCATGAATGACTTCAACAAAGTCATTAAAATCAAAAGCCCCAAAATTTCTGCCAACATGATGAACCACCCTATAATCTTTCCCATTGTCATTCTTAGGCCCATTAAGTGATTCCTTTGTAATTCTATATTCAAAACCCGCCGGAATGGTAAAGTTCAAAGGCTCCAAAGTCATACCTGTTCTTGGATCAACCTTTGTTTTGCCCCGACCAACAGCCACTTCACCAATGTCCCCCCTGGGCATAAGTTCCTGAAAATTGTACACCACTTCTCTCTCAGTCTGGACATCACGAACATTGACATCAATACTTCGCCTCCTAGAGTCAATCTCTTGCTGCTCTGCCTCCTTCCATAGCTCAAGCACGCCTTCATCAATTAAGATAGCTTTACCTTTTTGCCTTCTACGTTCTTCAGACTCTGTGCATGTCTGATCCCTCACCTCACGCTCATCTTGTCCTCCTGATCCAGCCCTAATTTCCGTGTTGCCTTGACCTGCATCCCCTAGTTGAAGAATCACCTGCTCACGCCCTTCTTCCACCCCATCTTCGATAACTGCATTCTGCACCTGGACTGCTCCTCCCGCCCCATCATCATCACTAGCATCCTCATGTGTACCACCAAATACCAAATCTTCATCCACATCAACCCCCATAAGTCTGAAAAAGCTATGCATGTCCCTCAAAGATGGATTTTTTTGTTTATCAGCACGAAGCCATTCCTGGAATAACTTATGTGCTTCAATCCAATCATCATTTCGATCTCTCACTTGAAAGCAACCCTTAACAGAATGGTTAAGGTGTCCACAAAAAGAGCAAAAATCAGACAACCTCTCATATCTAAAGAATAAAACATATTTCACCTGATTCACTGTTAGATAAGTGAACCGACATAGAGGGGCCATCGTACTCAAGAGGACACGGACACGCAAAGATTCACCCCAAGCTTTCTCACCCTCCTTTGCATCAACCAACAGCACCTCCCCAATGATCTTTCCAATCTTTTCTCCAGTGATTTTCGACATTGCATGTACTGGGAGCCCATGGATCTGAATCCAAAAGGGCACTTGATCCATCTTCATAGTGGCAAACCTCTCCGTTCCAGTTAGTTGCCTAAGCACCATCAGTGATCTGCGCAAATTCCATGGTTGCATGTCCAGTACATCCTCCATATCTGCCTTTTCCTGAAAGTCCACAATAAATAGGCCTTCTCCCACCACTGAAACTTTAATGTGAGAAGCTATCTTCCATGAAGATAAAAGAAGCCTCTTCAGTTCAGCCGTATTGAAAAAACGGCGAGCCACAAATTTAAGAGCAACAGATGTTGTGGGGATAATGAGTTCATTATTTTGGAGCTTTGTGTTAGAGACTTCCTTTTCAGAGATAGTACATGCACTCATTTGTGCTTGGATAGCCATCGCCATGAGAGAGAAGTTTTTTACTAAATCGTATAAGAGAAGAAACAGTTTTGAGTGTGACTCTTTACATTCTCTCATCCACAAATATATAGAGCCATTTCTGCGCATAAAACCATGGGAGAGAAGAATTACCATTGGCTTGTTATGAAAAGTTGTTTTGTGTCGAATTTTTGAACCAAAATATCGGCTATCCATTACGAAAACCAAGGCTAATGATGATCCTTCAATAAAAACTTCCATACAACTTAACCTGCGTTCCATTCACCACCAGTCCAAGCGCAAGTTGATGTCACGCTCCAAAGATAACCGAATTTGCCACAATGATGAGGAAGATATTTGTATCCCAATGTAATCCAAAAGGCAGAAAGGATGTTGGTAACAAAAACACGCAATTAATGAGGGAATAAACTAGATTGAAATTCGGGAGTGAGAAAAGGGGGTAACCTTTCGGAAGATCATAAATCAATGATGTTAATTCATCAAGAACACCATTCTACTTCTTTTCTAGAGAGAAGGCGGAGAAAAAAAAGTTCATTTTATTTTAGATATTAAAGTTGTAATATATACATATACATATATATGATTTACACGTGAGTCGGTGGGTGAGTGTGTGCATTAGTGCATATTTATATATATATATATATATATTATATTATATTATATTATATTATAGTATAGGTGAATACTAACTATTAGTAATTATCCTAATTAATAAAAATAAAGAAACTTCATAGATAAGCTATAGGAAAGCGGCCGTGTAAAGTTTAATTGTCACACATATCTAAAATCTTGTTTCAAATAATAAAAAAAAAAAAACACACACCAGCATACACTTGAGAATTTCAGAAGTTGGGGGTGAAGCAGAAGCCAACGAAAAAAAAAAAAAAAAGGGAGAGAAGATAGAGAGGTATTAGGCGAGAGTTCAGAGTGAATTTATATAGGTATGTAATTACATGTTAAATACTCTTCCTTCCATATACGTTGGTTAATTAATTTGGGTTGTAGAAACATATTAATCCAATTTCAAATAGGAATTTGAGTATTTCAATCGAAGCATTTAATTGAGAATTAAAAGGAAGTTGGTTCTAATTTAATTAGTTAATTATTTGGAGTGATGTTTATAATTGATTTTTATTAGATTGGATATTTGACGGCGGCGATAAGACGAGTTAGGAGTTCGAATTATTTACACTTTGTAGACTCGAGGTAAGTAGAAATTCATTTGCAACTACAATGCATAAACATAGTATATTTTGAATTAATTGTGTTGATTGGTGATATGTGAGTATTCTTTAATTAAGAAATTTGAGTTTTAAATGATCTTTTGAGCTTCGTGATAATTTTGAGTTGAATTTGTGAATTCAATAGTTATTGTGAATTGAACCTGTGAGTTCAACGATATGTGATAATGTGAGATATCTTATGTTGCATTGCATTGCATTTAGCATACCATGAAAGTAAATGATGTGTTTTAGCCGCAAAGGAATAAAGGTATAAATTCGGGTTATATTTAAATTGGCCATGTGATGGTCTGTATACTGAGCTTATGTCAGTGTATATTGGTAAGTTTGGGTTTCCCAGCAACTGATTAGAAGTTGAACTAGGCGAGTGTTAGAAATTGATTTAGGTGAGTGTTAGAAATTGAATTAGGCGAGTGTTAGAAATTGATTTAGGCAAGTGTTAGAAATTGATTTAGGCGAGTGTTAGAAATTGAATTAGGCGAGTGTTAGAAATTGAATTAGGCGAGTGTTAGAAATTGATTTAGGCGAGTGTTAGAAATTGATTTAGGCGAGTGTTAGAAATTGAATTAGGCGAGTGTTAGAAATTGATTTAGGCGAGTGTTAGAAATTGAATTAGGCGAGTGTTAGAAATTGATCGAGGTGGTTTCGAAATAAAGTATACGTGAAGGATATTTACAGGATCATATTATCATGCATAATTTCTGCTTACTGAGATTTATCTCACGTAGTTTATGCATTGTAGGTAACTTTGATGATCAGTGACTCTGTGAACTTACTGGACAAGCTGTGGAGCCCCTACAGGATTTTGAGTGGCGGTGTACATAGATGACGACCTGTTGGGCAGGATTGTGGCTTATTTTGCTTCCGTTGTTGTGTTTCTTTTACTACGTATGGTATTGTATAATCTAGTACGTACTGGTACGTTGATTTGGAGGTGTTCGTGTGTTTATGATTTTGAAACCTTTTATGCACATGTATGTAAACAAGTTGTGTTTGAGTATGAGATGATATTTTGTTTAAAAAAAAAAAAATTACAGCACGTTTACAGGTTGTAATATGTTTAAATTCGTATTATCTTGAAGTTGAGTAAATGTGGTCGTGTCAGAGTGGTATCAGAGCACGGTTTGTGTCCTGCAGACTGTCTATGTACACGGGCTCAAAACTCTGAGGAGCACAGCTACGTCAGTAAGTGTGTATTTAAATTATGTTCATATTATGTGTATCATGAAATATATTGGTCAAATGGTGTAGGATTTGTAGTAGTCTTAAACAGATATGGTAAGAGGTGAAGGTGAGGGCAGTGGGATTGAAAGAACCCCTGAAACTGAGGCACCAATTGTGGGTGTCGAACGTGATGCTGTCATTACCCGATTAGCAGATTTGGTGGAACGTCAGTCTCAACAGATCCAACAACTTATGCAACAAAGAGAAATGGGTAGACAACCACCAGAGGGAGTGAATCAGCCCCAACCTCGAGTAGAAAATGTTGATATGGTTTGTGAAAGATTCCGAAAGCTGAGTCCACCTATATTTGAGGATGCTACTGATCCTTTAGCTGCAGAAGATTGGTTAAGAACTTTGGATAACATGTTTCAGTACAGCCGAATTCCTGAAGTTGAGAAAGTTCTGTGTGCATCTTTCATGTTACGGGGTAGTGCTGGACACTGGTGGGATACTATTAAAAGCCTTGAAAATGTTACTGCTATGACTTGGGATCGATTTAAAGAAATTTTCAGAAACAAGTATTTCACAGCTCCTGTTAGAATGATGAAGATGAATGAATTTATACAACTGAAGCAGGGAAACATGACTGTTACAGACTACCTTCGTAAGTTTGAACAATTGTCTAGGTTTGCTGAACATATGGTCAGTACTGAAGCATTGAAGGTGGAGAGGTTTCTTGAGGGATTGAGGCCAGAGTTGTACAGGGATGTGAGTATGGCAGGAATTCAAGGAGCTACATATTCTCAAGTTGCAGAGAGGGCACAAATTGCTGAGCAAGCTGAGATGCGTATTAGACAGGCACAAGAGGTACGACGTCAGTTTCAGCAAAGACAAGCCCCACAGTGGAGTGGAGATAACAAGAAAAGATCATTGCCATTCCAGAAACCAAGATCTAATTTTCAACCTAGACCAAGCCAGGGGCAGAGACCAGAACAAGCAGGCCCTCATAAACGTTTCAAGGTTGATCAGAATAAAATACCACCACCACCACCTGTATGTCTGAATTGTGGTAGACCACACAGTGGAGTTTGCCATTTCAACCCAAAGATTTGTTTTACATGTGGAGAACTAGGACACATGGCTAGTTTGTGCCCGAACAGAGATAAACAGAAGAACCAAGGGAGAGCTCCAGCATGAGTTTTCACTCTGACTAGGGAAGACGCTGAAGAGAATCCAGTTGTCACTGGTAAACTTTCTGTCTTTGGCATTTCTACTTTTGTATTATTTGATTCTGGAGCAACACATTCATTTGCATCCACTGAGTATGTGAGGAAGCTGGGTAAAGCACCTAACTTGACAGAAGCTAGATTTGATGTGATGATCCCTTCTGGTGATTTAAAACAAACCAATCAGATTCTACGAGGATGTGTTATTCCTATAGAAGGCAGAGAATTGTGTGTTGATTTGATTGTGTTAGACATGAATGATTATGATGTGATTTTGGGTATGGATTGGTTATCAAAGTATGGTGCTACAATTGACTGTCAGAAAAAGAGTATTTCATTTCAACCAGTGGGAGAAGAACCTTTTTGTTTTGTTGGAACAAAGAAAAGATTCAGATTTCCGATAATATCAGCAATTAAAGCACAAAGATTATTGAAAAGTGGTTGTGAGGGTTATTTGGTGAGTCTGATGAGCCTTGAGGGGCAACATTGCCCAACTGTAAGTGATGTACCCATTGTGCAGGAGTATCCTGAGGTATTTCCAGATGATCTTCCAGGATTACCACCTGATCGTGAAATAGAGTTTGTCATTGAATTACAACCAGGTGTTTCTCCTATATCTAAATCACCATATAGAATGGCACCAGCTGAATTGAAAGAGATAAAGATACAATTGCAAGATTTGCTGGAAAAGGATTTCATCCAACCTAGTTTTTCACCATGGGGAGCGCCTGTTTTGTTTGTCAGAAAGAAAGATGGTACGATGAGGATGTGTATAGATTATCGAGAGCTGAATAAAGTTACAATCAAGAATAAATATCCTCTACCTCGCATTGATGATTTGTTTGATCAACTTCAAGGTGCATCTATCTTTTCAAAGATTGATTTGCGATCAGGGTACCATCAGTTGAAAGTAAGAGAGGAAGACATCTCAAAAACTGCATTTAGTACGAGGTATGGACATTATGAGTTCCTGGTGATGCCGTTTGGTTTGACAAATGCTCCAGCAGCGTTCATGGACTTAATGAACAGGGTATTTAAAGACTTTCTGGACAAATTTGTTATTGTCTTCATTGATGATATCTTGATTTATTCCAAGACTAAAGAGGACCATGTGGTGCATTTGAGGAAGGTACTGGAAGTTTTGAAAGAAAAACAATTGTATGCCAAGTTCAAGAAATGTGAATTCTGGTTAGATCGAGTGGTTTTCTTGGGACATGTAATATCAGGAGATGGAATTTCAGTGGACCCAGGCAAAGTTGAGGCAATAAACAACTGGCCACAGCCTACAAATCCTTCAGAGGTGCGCAGTTTTCTTGGTTTAGCTGGGTATTATCGCAGATTTGTAGAAGGATTTTCCAAAATTGCTTCTCCATTGACGCAATTGACCAAAAAAGGTGTAACTTATAAGTGGACGGAGACGTGTGAACGAAGTTTCCAAGAATTGAAGAAGCGGCTGACATCAGCACCTATCTTAACAGTACCTACAGGGACTGGAAATTTTAAAGTTTACAGTGATGCTTCAAAGAATGGCCTCGGTTGTGTACTGATGCAGGATGGTAAAGTGATAGCTTATGCATCCCGACAGCTTAAAGAGTATGAGAAGAACTACCCTACTCATGATTTAGAGCTAGCAGCGGTGGTGTTTGCACTCAAAATTTGGAGGCATTATCTATATGGGGAACGTTGTGAGATCTACACTGATCATAAGAGTCTGAAATTTTTCTTCACCCAGAAAGAGTTGAATATGAGGCAACGAAGGTGGTTAGAACTTGTGAAAGATTACGATTGTGTCATCAATTATCATCCAGGTAAAGCTAATGTGGTGGCAGATGCATTGAGCCAAAAATCAGTAGAAAAGGTAGCAGCTTTGACTGTGATTCAGAAACCAGAGTTGTGTGACCTACAACGAATGAATGTGGAACTTGTTGAGCATGGACTTGTAGAAACAAGACTTGCAGCACTAACACTTAGACCGACTTTGATGGATAGAATCTACCAAGGGCAACAGATTGATGAGTATTTTGCTAAGGTAAAGAAAAACATCAATTCAGGAGAATCATCTGATTTTCAGTTATCCGAGAAAGGTGTACTTCGTTACAGAGACAGATTGTATGTACCTGATATTGACAACACTCGTGAAGATGTTATGAAAGAGGCACATTCAACACCATATTCAGTGCATCCAGGAGCTACTAAGATGTATAGAGACTTGAAGTTGCATTACTGGTGGCCAGGTATGAAGAAAGATATTGCTCAGTATGTTGAACAGTGTTTAACTTGTCAGCAAATCAAGGCAGAGCATCAAAGACCCGCAGGCACTTTGCGACCTTTGTTTATTCCAGAGTGGAAATGGGAAAATATCACTATGGATTTTGTTACTGGATTTCCCAAGACAGTTAAAGGTTATGACGCAATTTGGGTTATTGTGGATCGATTGACTAAGTCAGCTCACTTTCTTCCGATTTGTACTACATATTCTATGGATCGTTATGCTCAGTTATATATTCAAGAGATTGTTAGACTCCATGGCGTGCCACTTAGTATTGTTTCAGACAGAGACTCCAGATTTTTATCTACATTCTGGAAGAGCCTACACAAAGCATTGGGAACTCAATTATCATTCAGTACTGCGTATCATCCACAGACAGATGGACAATCGGAGCGGACAATACAAATTCTGGAAGACATGCTCAGAGCTTGTGTGTTAGATTTCCAAGGTCAGTGGAGTAAATTTTTGCCTTTGATTGAGTTTTCTTATAACAACAGTTATCAATCCACTATCAGAATGGCTCCGTATGAAGCACTTTAGGGAAAATTGCACTTTTAGTCCTGTAAGAATGCCTCAATATCGAAAATGGTCATTTTTACATCATTTTTTGTCCTGTATGATATTTCTGTTAAATATGTAACAGAATGCTGTGGGTGAGCTGCACGCTCTGTTAACAGCAGGTGTTTTTTTTTTTTTTTTTTTTTTTTTTAAATCTAAAAAATTCTGAAAATCCCAGCAGAGCGCGTATCACCATTCTTCCTCATTGTCGATGAGTATTTATTTGGCGGCGAATTTCGGTGGCTTTCCATGTCACCCGCTGCCGCACACCCCAAACACAAAAAAAATAGAAAATTAAAGTTAATAAAACTATCAAAAATCGCTAATTAAAAGTCATGATGAAAATTTGCGAATCTGAGATGGAGAAGGGATCGAAAATTAAAATTGACAAGGAGCTTTAATTTCTATCACTGAGACGAGGCTATACTGGGTAGCCACGACAAATTCCATGACCGACGGCAAGAAGAGAAGCAGGGGAGGAAGAGGGGGAGATACGGCATATATATTTTGTTTTATATAGTATCTCATTATATCATGGGGTTTGTTTTAATTTAGATTATTGTTACAGAATTTACATTTTAAACAATTATAATTAATATTTTTGAATTCTATTTGGTAATTTTTTTTAAGTCTATTTGGTAAGTAGGAGTATTAAATATTCAGATTTTATATTAATTTTAATTTATGTTCATGTTATATTCAAAGACTGATTATATATAATTAATATATAATATAAATAATGTATACAAATTTTTGTTTTAATATAGATTTATATTCAAAAAATATTTAGAATTTACATTTAAAATAATTTGTAATTAATTTTTTGAATTCTATTTGGTAATTATTAAATATTCAGATTTTATTTAAATTATATTTTATATCTTCAAATTATATTCAAATAATTATTTTTCTTCAGAGTTTACTTTTGAACTTGTATTTTTGCATATATTTCAGTTTTAATATAAATATTTTATTCAATAAATATTTAAATTTCAGAATTTACATTAAATTATTTTTCAGTAATTTTTTATTTTATTAAAATTCTTGGGTCCGAAAAATATATATTCAGATTCTATAAATAATGTGTTTTTTTCAAATTTCAG
This sequence comes from Galeopsis tetrahit, assembly GCA_963675135.1. NCBI lineage: Eukaryota > Viridiplantae > Streptophyta > Magnoliopsida > Lamiales > Lamiaceae > Galeopsis > Galeopsis tetrahit. The sequence goes on from OY776127.1 coordinate 37,551,978, forward strand.
ATTATATAACGTAGTGAAACTTCTTCATATTAAAAAAATGAATTTTTTTTTTATATTATTTTTTATTAGCTTTAAAAATATTTTTTTAGTTATATCCCTATTATATATATAAAGAGATAGATATATGATTAATTTATAATTATAGAAGTTATATAGATTATATAAATTTTTATTATTATTTTTTTTTAATTTATTTTGGTAAGTTAGCTAACGGTTTCCATCCAATGAATTATCCTACAGGACCAAATGTGCATACAATAGGACCATTTCCAAATATTGAGACCAAAAGTGATTTGAAAAAATTCGTACAGGACTAAAAGTGCAATTTTCCCAGCACTTTATGGTAGAAAATGTCGATCTCCAATGCATTGGGATGAAGTCGGGGAAAAGAAACTTTTAGGTCCAGATATGATTCGAGAGATGAGTGAAGCTGTGATGCTTATACGAGAAAGAATGAAGACTGCTCAAAGTCGACAGAAAAGTTATGCAGACAAAAGAAGAAGAAAGCTAGAATTTGAAGTTGGTGATCAAGTATTTCTCAAAGTTTCTCCAATGAAGGGCATAATGCGATTTGGAAAGAAAGGAAAGCTCAGTCCAAGATACGTTGGTCCATTTTCTATTATTGAAAGCGTTGGTGATGTAGCCTATAAACTTGACTTGCCTGCATCAATGTCTCAGATACATAATGTGTTTCACGTGTCTACTTTGAGGAAGTACATAGCAAATCCATCTCACATTTTAAAGAATGAACCTCCAGAGCTGAAAACAGATTTGAGATATGAAGAGAAGCCAGTGGAGATTTTACTTCGAGAAGTAAAACAACTTAGAAATAAAGAAATTTCATTGGTTAAAGTGTTGTGGAGAAATCAGGCAATAGAAGAAGCTACTTGGGAGCGAGAAGAGGAGATGAGGTCTAAGTATCCAGAACTCTTCAGGTAAGTTAAATTTCGAGGACGAAATTTTTATAAGGAGGGGAGGATGTGATACCCGAGCTTCTCACTACTCATTGACCAATATAATTCATGCATTGAACCTTTTATATCATTTATGAGCTATTTGTGATATTGCAATATTTTATCTTGCATTTAAATTGCTTTTAAATATTGAAACTTATGTATATACTTTTAAGTGATTAATGGTGTGAGGACTCTAGTATAATTATTTGGACATTATTAGAATTAAGTGAGTCCAGTAATTAATTTAGGTATTAATAAAGGATATTATTAAAGTTGTAATATATACATATACATATATATGATTTACACGTGAGTGTGTGCATTAGTGCATATTTATATATATATATATATATTATATTATATTATATTATATTATATTATATTATATTATATTATATTATATTATAGTATAGGTGAATACTAACTATTAGTAATTATCCTAATTAATAAAAATAAAGAAACTTCATAGATAAGCTATAGGAAAGCGGCCGTGTAAAGTTTAATTGTCACACATATCTAAAATCTTGTTTCAAATAATATAAAAAAAAAAAAAAAACACACCAGCATACACTTGAGAATTTCAGAAGTTGGGGGTGAAGCAGAAGCCAACGAAAAAAAAAAGAAAAGAGAGAGAAGATAGAGAGGTATTAGGCGAGAGTTCAGAGTGAATTTATATAGGTATGTAATTACATGTTAAATACTCTTCCTTCCATATACGTTGGTGTTGGGATATGAATCCTAGAACAAGTCCTAAATGATGAACAAAAGATAAAAGATAAAGTTTTGATAAGCCAAAAAGAAGACTTGAATATTTTCTAAGTGTTGACTAATCTAGTCTAGTTGAGTTGAAGTCATCTTGTACAGATCAGTAGAATTCAAAAGACAAGTACAGTATAAAAGAAAAGCATTATTAAAAGATAAGTACGATTTATAAGTACTTCATATCTGTTCATATATGTTAGATTGTTACTGAGCTATTTAAATGTTGTATAGAGCTCATGATTTCTATATGTAATAGATAGATTCATTGTATAGTTTATAAGCTGACTAAGCTTGTATTATAAAAGCTTAAAGTAATGTAATAGTCTTGTTAGGTTAGATGATAGGACTAGATTAGTTTTATTAGAAGTCTACTACACAAGAAGAGAAGACCAGTCTACTACTCAAGACAGGTGGACTACAAGATAAGTACATATACAAGTCTACTCAAGACAGGTCAACGTGAAGATTAGTTACAAATACGCGTGAAAAGATAAAGGTATAGAAGTTAGTTATGGAATAACTAAGTCATAACAGAAACGCGTGGATTAATAAGAAGATTCAGTTGAAGGTAGTTATCAAGAAAAGTTGGTTACAACTTACTAATTTCTTGGTATTTGAAGTCTATAAATACCCCAAGGTATTCATTATTAAAAGACTACTGATTACAAAAGATACTGAAGAATTACTACCTACAAACGATATTGAAGATTCAAACGAAGTTTACTCTCAGAGTTGATTGAAGTTCAGAAAGATAGCCAGAAGACAAGTGAAGAATCAAGAAGGCTGCTACTGAAGAACAGAGAAGTTTTTAAGTTTTTGTTTGTTATTTTTCAAGGTGCTAGATACTTGTAAAATTTCTAGTAAGATCGTAGACATATCTGGAGGTATAGTCTGATTGAAGATCTAAGTCTTCTTCTTGGGACTTTAAAGACAGGAATACACACTTGTACTCGATTGGAAGAGTTTAGTGGAAACATCACAACTGGGTTTGTGAGAGTGGATGTAGACAAGTTGTCGAACCACTATAAATTGTTTGTGTTTGATTTACTTTACAGTTTTGATTGTTAAATTGATTAATTGGTTGAATTACTTAACTGATCTAGACTAGTTGAGTATAGAACAGAGTTCGCGTATTAAGTTGAGTATAAACTTTAACTGGGCTCATTGATAATTTCGTATTCCGCACATTGTAATTCTGATATATCGAAAGATTTTGGAAAAGTCTATTCACCCCCCTCTAGACATTTTCTTTAGCTTCCCTCGATATTAAACTCAACTTGGGACCAACAAGTGGTATCAGAGCAGTAGTTTACGAACTGCTGTTTCTTGATAACCGACTCAAGACTTAGGGTGAAGTCTTGGTCCTTGACTGTTTTTGTATACGTGTTCTTGATCACATTCTTGTATCATCCGTGTTTCGTGCTCCCTGTTCTTGACTTATCTGTTGTTCTTGATCATAACTCTACTTAGCACTTATTTCCTGAAATCATGTCTCTTGAGATCAGCGCTAACAAACTACCTAAGTTCCAGGTACAAGACTACGATTACTGGAAGCTAAGGATGGAAGCCATCTTCAGCTCCACTCACGACTTAATGATCTCCGTCGTTACTGAAGGTCCAATTGTGACCATGATCCCCAACACTGCTGCCCTTGATCCAAATCAACCAGTGGGTACACTCGTCAAGAAACCAAGGTCAGAACTTACCTCTGAAGAAATGAGACAGAATAATTTGGATAGCTTGGCCAAGAATTACATCTTACACACTCTTCCTAATGAGTATCTGGGAAAAGTGTTAAAATGTAAAACTGCCAAAGAAATGTGGGATCGCTTAGCTATCATTTGTGAAGGGACATCCCTAATCAAAGAAAGCAAGCTTTCCACTGCTGTCCAAAGATTCGAATCATTTCATATGAAAGCTGGTGAAACAATAGACCAGTTGGATACTCGTTTTACCAAAATCATGAATGACTTGGAAGTCCTTGGTAAAACTTATACTCCACGTGAAATCAATCTTAGGATTCTAAAAAGCCTTGATAGTCGATGGAAGATGGTAAAAATGCTTGTTAAGAATACCCAAGATATAGACGTATGGACAGCAGAGACTATGTTTCAAACTCTAAAGGCTCATTAGTTTGATCTAGACGAAGATGAACCCATAGTAAGTAGTGACAGAGAATATGCTGTATCTAAGAACGTTGCTTTTAAGGCTAGTTCGTCTAAGATAGACAGGTCTAAGACTAAGTCTAGGTCTGCTTCTGTTAAAGACGAGTTAGATACTGATCTTAGTCTGAAGGATCAGGTAAGCCTCATGGTTAGAAACTTTGATAGGCTGAATAAACGTTTCGGGAGATATAAGAAGTTCTATAGAGAGCATAGAGGGTCTGCTTCTAAGAACTCGTCTGAAACCAGACGAGACCGAAACTCGTCCGAAAGGAGAGACGAAGTCTCGAAAGGTAACAGACAAGATAGAGAGTCTGATTGTAGGAAGATTACTCGTTCTGATAAACGTGATAAACGAAGGAACAACTCTCCTATTAAAAAGGCTACTAATGATCTCGTGTGCTATAACTGTGAGAAACCAGGTCACTACATATATGAATGTCCAGACCTGAGTACTGATGATCGAGAAGAACGCAAAGCACGAAGGGAAAGACGATACAACCGTGGTAAAAAGGCAATGATGGCCAATAATGACTCTGACTCTGACTCTGACGAGTTGCCATCATCCTCATCTAGCTACCCGTCTGAACCAGATCACGATGAAGCATTCATAGTTGATGATGGTTTATGCTTCATGGCTAAAATCGACCAAGAGGTATCATCTGTTACTTCCTTTCAATCATGTGATGAATCAGATTCTGATGAAAGTGACACTGCCAGTAGCCAAGTAGGGAGTAGTCTTCAGCACTCTACTAGTGCAGTTGAAGACGACCTCCTACTTGCCAACAAGGCATTCATTGAAGTCAGTGACGAAAACATCACCTTAAGACAAGAAATCATTGATCTTAAGGAAGCACAGTCTAAAGTAGATCCTAATACAACAGTCCTAAATGAACGCTTGCAAGAAGAGTTGAGACAACTCAAAGACAAGTGTGCATTGACAGACAAGTTGTATCAAGACCTACTTAAGACACATGCAACTGAGAAACATGAATTCAATGTTTTACAAAGTAAGCTCAAAAATCTTGAAGAACGTAATAAGTTCTTAGAAACCGAGATTGTCACTCTAGACCTTAAACTTACTGACCTGGTTAACTCGTCTAAGGTTAACCTTGAATTGTCAGATAGGTATAGGGCTCCAGCTGACAAGACAGGCATAGGTGCTGAGACATCAAGCTCGTCTACTCTAGTCCCTAAGAACCCTACTATTTTCATCTCAAGCTCTTTGACTAATGATAAAGGAAAAGAACCATTGATATACGATATTGACACTCCATCAAAAGGTACTGTACCAAGACAAGCTCGAGTTAACATTCCAATTACCAAGGGAGGTAAAAAGAATGGTAACAACAAGCCTGTTCAACTTAGAACTAATCTTCAAAGGACTAGGAATCGTGGACGACCAAATCAGGTCAGATACGAGGATTGGTATCCTGAGGAGACAAGTACTAGACAAGTACAGACTAGACGACAAGAGTCTAGACCTCCTTTCATAAGGCAGTCTCAACTCTACTCGTCTAGACCTAGACAGGAAGGTCCAAAATATCGTACACAACCTGTTCTATATCCTCCACCTTTGTCATATGATATCAAAGGAGAAGAAAGACCTAAACATGTCTATAAACCGTATGGACCTAATGCATATAAACCTTACTCTGACTATCATAGACAAGTGCCTGCTCAAGTAGAGATTAAGTCAAAAGGCTATCTCCAAAGAGTAGACCCGAACTCGACTGATAGGCCAGATAAGGACAACAAGGTCTTATTTTGCAACAAATATGGTCGAAAGCTTAGAAGGTCAAACTTGTTCAGGACTCCAATGTATATTTGGATTCCATTGAACTCGACTAACCCCCAAGGACCCCAATAAACAAGGAGGGTACCTAAATTATGTATTATCATCTATTGCAGGGTCGACTCGATCTATACAAGAAAGGTGGCTCAACTGGAGAAACTTGGTACATAGACAGTGGTTGTTCACACCACATGACTGGTACTAAGACTCTCTTATCAAGCTATCGTGAGCAAGAAGGACCAAAAATGATTTTTGGTGATAGCTCCATTGCTGTTACTAAAGGATTTGGTTACATTCGGAATGGTGACATAGAAATTCAAGACGTTTCTTATGTTGAAGGCTTGAAATACAATTTACTCTCTGTTTCACAATTTTGTGATCGTGGATACAAGGTGCAGTTCAAGAGTCAGAAATGTGAAATCATCGACAAGAAAACTCACACAGTACTACTAGTCGGCATTAGACAAGGAAGTGTGTACATAGTGAACTGGAACAGTTGTCCGAGGGACACCTGTCTACTTACTAAGAATCCTAAAGAACTTGGCTGGCTCTGGCATAGACGCCTTTGTCATCTAAACTTTAAGGTTCTTAATAAGATAGCCAGAGACTACCTTGTGGAAGGTATTCCCAATGAAGTATACTATAAGTCACATGTATGCACCTCCTGTCAAAAAGGTAAACAGGTGAAGGGTTCTTTCAAATCTATTCCATCCCTCTCAACCAGTAGAGTTCTTGAACTTCTACATATGGACTTACATGGCCCAATAACTCCTCCAACTTTGAACGGTAGAAGGTACACACTTGTTGTGGTAGACGACTATTCTAAGTTCACTTGGGTAGTCTTCTTACACAAGAAGAGTGATACACAAACACTTTTGCCTGATCTGTTGAAGAAGTTACAGGTTGAGAAGAATCAGTCAATTGTCAAAATACGTAGTGACATGGGTACTGAATTCATTAACTGCTATATTAAAGAATTTTGTTCTAAGCGTGGCATCCAGCACCTTACTAGTGCAGCTAGGACACCACAGCAAAATGGAGTAGCAGAACGAAGGAACAGAACTCTTAAGGAGGCCTGCAGGACCATGCTGACAGAGTATAATACGCCTCAGAAGTTTTGGGCAGAAGCTATTAACACTGCATGCCACTCACAAAATAGAAGTGCTATCAATAAAGCACTAGGTAAGACGCCCTATGAGGTATGGAAAGGTAGAAAACCCAGAGTTTCATATTTTCATATATTTGGATGCAAGTGTTTCATCCATAACAATGGGAAAAGCAAGTTGAATGCATTCGATGCTAAAGCAGACGAGGGGATATTCTTAGGATACTCCTCGACTAGCAAAGCATTTAGAGTATTCAACTACTCAACCCTTTGTGTGGAAGAAACACCACATGTGGTTTTCGAAGAATCTCAACAGGACCCGTCTACCAACAAGATCAGTGAGAAAGCTACTGAGCTAATTGTCGAAACCGACAAAGACTCAGAGGTATATGAATCCGTTCAAGCCTACAATCCATTTATAAAAGCTCTCGAGTCAGACGACCAGAAGAAGGTGAGTGCTCAAGGTAACTCTACTAGACCAGTTGACATGCCTAAACTAGTCGACTCGTCTACTCCTATTAAATCTTCTGATGATAATGATGTTGACATGCATGATGCTGCACATGATATAGATGATAGTATTATTGTTAAGAATAGAAATACATGGAAATCTGCGCATAATACTGAAAATATTATTGGTGACTCTACTGTTGGTGTCAAGACTAGACGACAACTCTTTGAGTCGCAAGAACAATCTAGTCCATCTCTGTTTTGCTGGTGTTGTTTTCTCTCATCTATCGAGCCTAAAACCATTAATGAGGCTTTGGCTGATAGTAATTGGATCATTGCTATGCAAGACGAGTTGAATCAGTTTGTTCGAAACGACGTCTGGGAACTTGTTGATAGACCAAAACATCATAATGTAGTTGGCACCAGATGGATTTTCAAGAATAAGAAAGATGAGAATGATGTAGTTGTTCGTAATAAGGCTAGACTAGTCGCCCAAGGCTATTCACAAGCTGAAGGCATAGACTATGATGAAACATATGCTCCTGTTGCTAGACTAGAAGCCATTCGATTGTTTCTAGCATATGCTGCTTACATGAAATTTACAGTATATCAAATGGATGTTAAAAGTGCATTTCTTAACGGTATTCTTGTGGAAGAAGTATATGTTGAACAACCCCCAGGTTTCGAAGTCAAAGGTAATCAGGTATACAAATTAAAGAAAGCCTTATATGGACTAAAGCAAGCTCCAAGAGCCTGGTACGATACTCTTTCTCAATTTCTATTAGAAAATGGTTTTACTAAAGGCAAGGTAGACAGAACCTTGTTTAGAAGACAAGAAGGGAAAGACATTTTACTCGTCCAAATTTACGTAGATGACATCATTTTTGGTTCACCTAACAAAGAGCTGAGTGAAAGTTTTTCAACACTCATGCAAAGTAAATTTGAGATGTCTATGATGGGTGAAATGAATTACTTTCTTGGACTTCAAGTAAAACAGACCCCTGAAGGGATTTTCATAAATCAAGCAAAGTATACTAGAAATCTTCTAGACAAGTATGGTATTAAGACATGCAAGTCTGCTGGCGTACCTATGCTACCTACATACAGAATGGACCCAGACGAACAAGGTAAGTGTGCTGATCAAACCCATTACCGTGGTCTAATTGGTTCATTACTCTACTTGACTGCTAGTAGACCTGATATTGCATTTTCTGTTGGTGTATGTGCTCGTTTTCAAGCTAATCCAAAAGAGAGTCATATGGAAACCACTAAAAGGATTCTGAAATATTTGAAAGGAACCATCAATCGTGGTATATGGTATCCTTCGAATGATGATTTATCTCTAAGTGGCTACTCTGATTCTGATTTTGGTGGTTGTAGAATAGATAGGAAATCTACATCTGGTTCTTGTCAATTCTTAGGCACAAAACTCATTTCATGGTTTTCGAAAAAGCAGACAAGTGTTGCTACCTCTACTACTGAAGCCGAGTACATGGCTGCTGGTAGTTGTTGTAGTCAATTATTATGGCTTATTCAACAGCTTAGAGATTATAATATTTGTGAATCAAATGTTCCTATATTCTGTGATAGTAATAGTGCAATTGCCATTACACAAAATCCTGTTCTGCACACACGTTGTAAGCATGTTGATGTGAAACACCATTTCATACGTGATCATGTAGAAAAGAAGGATATTCGCATGGAAAAGATTCATACTGATTTTCAAAGAGCTGATATTTTTACAAAACCATTAGCTGAGGCACGATTTCGTGAATTATGCATTAGTCTAGGACTTATTGATTTTGATCCTACTAGTATATAGCAATGTACTAACCAGACAGGTACAGTCCTAAGAAGAAAGGAGAAATAGACAAGCTACCACAAAAGAACAGAGCACTCGTCTACTCATGCAACAGACAGGTATACAAGGTCAGACAAGTTGACCAAACAACCCGATGAGGAAGCTGGTAAAGCTGAGGGTAATACTAAGGGAATAAACATTTAAGGGGGAATCTTTGATTTCTTAAAGATCCTTATGTTGACTCTTTAGTTTGGTAACAGTCATCTTGTTTGAACCTTGATCATTGATTTAAATTAATATTCGTCATATAAATTCTACTCGACTATCTGTCGTACTAAAGAAGACAGGTACATAAAGCTGTTCGACATTCAGACAGATACGCATAGTCGAAGGGGGAACTCATCTGGTGAACATAAGACTACTCGTCTTGTGCCGCTTAACCCACTCGCCTTATGAAGCTTAGTCCTACTCATCTGTTCTGGATGGACTCAAACAGACAAGCTAAGTTTTCATTTGATTTTCATTGAATATGTGTTAATATGTTTACTCGAACCAAATTAACTATGATAAAGTAATGTGATTGTGTTAAAATGTGGAAATCCTAGAATTTGATTTATACACCACTAGTTAATGAGGTGTACATATTTCGTTCATGCCAAAACACGACCAAAATAGGTCAGATGAATACACTCTTTTATTTTTGCAAATAAGAAAGGCGGATTTCAATTTGCACATAATCAATTCACATTCTTTTCTCGGTTCCGTAACTGAATGCCAAAGGTCTTCACCGTTGGATCTAATTCTTCTATATTGGCCGTTGGATCAAATTCTGTTTTAAACAAAAACCAACTATTGCACACGTCTTGCCTCACGTTTCATAACCTCTCTACTTCTTGCTACCAGTAATTTACTGCATAATCCATTTGTTTGTGTTCTTAGTAAATCATTCACCATGTCTATTCGATCGATTCTCGATGTAAGTTCCAACATGCAGGCACCATTTGATCTCGGAAGATATATAAATGATAACAAGGTACATGTTGAACCATCACTATTCTTCAAAGGCAATCACAAGGAAGGAAACATGGAAATCTTGACCAAATGCATCAGATGCGGTCTACAGCCCTACCTAGAGGCATTTCCACAGGTTGTGTTAGAAGAAGAAGTTCTGGAATTTTATGCCAACGTCAATAGACAGGGAGAAGTGTTAGAATCTTTTATTGATGGGCATCGGGTGGAAATCACTAAGGAAGTAATGTTCGAAAGATTAAGGCTACCCATCGGAACGATTGATGTGGACAGGTATGCTGAAGGGCAGGAGATGAAGTATTTGAGTATCTTCTGTGGAAAGAAAATGAGACTCAAGCCAGATGGTAAAGCTCCTACTGCCAAGAAGGGTGATCTCTTGGAGAAATATCGCACTCTGCTGGACATAGCAAGCAAGATGCTCCTATGTGCCACTGGGTCTCATGACTCGGTCACTCAAGCCAAAACAAGGATCATGGCAGTTATCTATGATGGAATCACTGAGGTGAATTGGTTCAAATTGATAGCTGACAGGATAATGTACTTCGAACGAAGTGTAAAGGTGGATGCTGATACCAGACATTGGGTGGTATCTCAAGCAGTCGGGTATGGAAACAAGCTGAGTATATTACTTCCGTTTTTGCTGCCAAACAAGAATGATTGGAGCAAAGGAAAGCCGTTTCATCCTCTTAAGTTTTACTTAAAGATTGAAGCAATGAGGAAGCAGGCTGCTGCAAGGCCAGCTGCCCCAAGGCAGGTTCAAATTGATGAATCAGAAGTGTTGCCGTATGCCGATTCATCCAGTTCTTCTCTAGACAAGACTGAAGAGGCGGAGTCTAGTACAGCTGACTCAGAGAAGACTCAGTCAGAAGAAGAGTCAACTCAGGAGAAGGAGTCGAGTGAACAAATCCCTGAGATGTACACTCTCGTGAGAGTTGGGTCGCCCACTCGTCCAGTCGAGTCGAGTATACAGGTTGGTACCTCTACTCAATCTGTTTCAATTCCTCTCTCTCTCCCATCTACGTCTATCCGAACCAAGGCTAGATCACATCGATCTAGGCCTCGACCTGTACCCCCAACCTCGCAAGCACTGGCAGCACGACCGCTGAGGGCCAGTCATCCCCTATACACTCCTATACGTGATACAACTGATACTCCTACAGTTGTCATACCTGACCAAGCCGCATTACAGCCCGTTGAAACCATTGCTTTCACACCCTCTCCCTCACCAGAATATGGTGAACCCCCTAAACCATCTACTTCAGACAAGACGCCAGTTGCCACTGCAACAGCTGAGTTAGAGACCCCATCTACTCAGGACCCGTCTGTTGTTAGATTCGAATCCCTCGTCTATTATCCTATGTGTTTGAGAGAGAAGAGAATTCGAGCCCGAATGACCAGAAATCTGAAGAGGACGCTCTCAACTGTCGAAGTCGACTATGAGTCAGAACAGTTTGAAATTCTTGTAAGGATATGCACCTGGTTTGCTCTTAAGAAGTCCTCCACCGATGATCTTTTCGAAGTTATTCAAGGAATGGGAGGCATCTCCAATTTTCTGGATTGGGAGATGGAACAGAAGGAGCATAGTGGTGTAAAGGATCATTCAGAACTATTTCCGCCGAGAGCCTTAGTTGATCTTGTAAAGAGGTTATTAAAAATTCCTGACGGAATTCTGGTTGAAGAGTTTTCATCTGATATTGGAACTCAAACTGATCTAGTTGAAGAAGAGATCAAGCCAGAAGTTGCTGAGATAGCAGTCCAGACTTCAGAACAGTTAGAAGAAATTGTTCTTAGTGATGAAGATGAAGTCGACTCATTCATGATTGGAAAAGAAGATGATGAGTTTTTGGATGCTGTGATGTTTGATGAAGAAGAACTCAAGGCAGTTGATAATGTTGTTGGACCTTCCAGTTCGACTCTAGCTATGCCAGACAGCTTTCTGAATGATTTAAAGACTGATCTGCGAAGTGTTGTTCACACTGCTATAGATGAATTTTTGAACTCGAAAATGAAGGATGTGCTGATTACACAAAATCAATCACTTATTGATCAATCCAGAGACTTGTTTATTGGTGAAATCAACAAGATGGACTCGACTTTCAGAGAAGAGTTGTTTGCTCAAGTTGATGATTTTCTGAAGAAACAAATTGAGAGTTCAGAAAGGAAATCAATCTCGTTTGCTCGATCATTGGCTGAAGAGTCCAGTAAAATGGAAAGACTCTACAGTGTTAAAGTTTCTATTGCTGATGAACAGAGAAGGGAAGCACAAGACCAGTTGGTGCGTTCTCGAGCTGTTCTACATGAGCTGACTGAACAGAATACCCTTCTTAGACAGACGGCTACTCACTTGAAGGATGAACTAGTTTCCTGTACACAGAAGTTGGAGCTAGTTACTGAACGCTTAGACAAGATGAGCAGTGCAGATTCGCATCAGAAGCACATTGAGTCAGCTGCTGACGCTATGAAGGAAGCTTTGAAAGAAGAAATGACTCGCTTTACTTCTCTTTTTACTCTTAAGGCAAGTGATGAAGCCAAAAAGGGGGAAGAGACCAGTCTAGTTGAAGTTACGAAGTCTGCTAGCGCTGAACCGGAGATGAAAGATGCTGCTACTGCAATTGAAGAACTAAGAAGGCCTAAGAGAGGCAGATTAGTGAAGAAGGCAGATCTAGAGCAAGCTGAAACTGAAAAGCAGATGAGATTAGTGAAAGGTAAAGGTGTTGCATCGTCTCCTGAAGCAGAGATTCAGACTAGACGAGTTAAGAGGAAGCTGAGTATTGAAGAATCTACTCCTGAATCTACTAGTTTGAAGAAGCAAAAGATTAGTGATCCAAGTGATGAAGCTCATTATGCAAGCAAAAAGAAGATAGAAAAACACATTGAGAATTTGCAGAAGCTGAAGGAAGATAAAGAGAAAATGGAAGATCAGTTCATTGATTACTTTATTGACAGAGAGCATCGTCAAGATTGGCTCAAAGTGAAGAGACAATGGGAACTTGATCACTGGATAATCAGAAAGTATGGAGATTCTGAAAATGCTGATGAATTATACTCGATGTTTGATAAGTTTATGGAAGGTCAGAATCGAATGCTTTGGAATCTGATATTGAGGATATCTGCTGCTGCAAACTTCAACATTCTGATACCAATCTTTCCAAGATGGAAAACTCCTATGACAAGCTCAGGAAAGAGAGTTGATCGTAACCAGATCAAGAAGTTTGAAGAAGAATTGCTAGACAAGGAGAAGATTGAAGATGAAGATCAGATTAGCTTAATTCACAGAAGACTCCTCGATGCATTCTGTGTTCCTAACCCAGAAGGAGGTAATCTTTCAGATTAGTTGATTGTTTTAGTTGTTTTTTTTTGCTCTGATATTTTATTTTTGGAAGTATTTGTAATATCTACTGATCTATTTCTGAATGAATGAGAAGATAAAGTACTATTTTGATGTTTAAAGACAAGATAACTACTTAACTAGTCTACTTATAAGAAAAGATTCAAGTAGTTTTGGCTTCATCAAAAAGGGGGAAATTGTTGGGATATGAATCCTAGAACAAGTCCTAAATGATGAACAAAAGATAAAAGATAAAGTTTTGATAAGCCAAAAAGAAGACTTGAATATTTTCTAAGTGTTGACTAATCTAGTCTAGTTGAGTTGAAGTCATCTTGTACAGATCAGTAGAATTCAAAAGACAAGTACAGTATAAAAGAAAAGTATTATTAAAAGATAAGTACGATTTATAAGTACTTCATATCTGTTCATATATGTTAGATTGTTACTGAGCTATTTAAATGTTGTATAGAGCTCATGATTTCTATATGTAATAGATAGATTCATTGTATAGTTTATAAGCTGACTAAGCTTGTATTATAAAAGCTTAAAGTAATGTAATAGTCTTGTTAGGTTAGATGATAGGACTAGATTAGTTTTATTAGAAGTCTACTACACAAGAAGAGAAGACCAGTCTACTACTCAAGACAGGTGGACTACAAGATAAGTACATATACAAGTCTGCTCAAGACAGGTCAACGTGAAGATTAGTTACAAATACGCGTGAAAAGATAAAGGTATAGAAGTTAGTTATGGAATAACTAAGTCATAACAGAAACGCGTGGATTAATAAGAAGATTCAGTTGAAGGTAGTTATCAAGAAAAGTTGGTTACAACTTACTAATTTCTTGGTATTTGAAGTCTATAAATACCCCAAGGTATTCATTATTAAAAGACTACTGATTACAAAAGATACTGAAGAATTACTACCTACAAACGATATTGAAGATTCAAACGAAGTTTACTCTCAGAGTTGATTGAAGTTCAGAAAGATAGCCAGAAGACAAGTGAAGAATCAAGAAGGCTGCTACTGAAGAACAGAGAAGTTTTTAAGTTTTTGTTTGTTATTTTTCAAGGTGCTAGATACTTGTAAAATTTCTAGTAAGATCGTAGACATATCTGGAGGTATAGTCTGATTGAAGATCTAAGTCTTCTTCTTGGGACTTTAAAGACAGGAATACACACTTGTACTCGATTGGAAGAGTTTAGTGGAAACATCACAACTGGGTTTGTGAGAGTGGATGTAGACAAGTTGTCGAACCACTATAAATTGTTTGTGTTTGATTTACTTTACAGTTTTGATTGTTAAATTGATTAATTGGTTGAATTACTTAACTGATCTAGACTAGTTGAGTATAGAACAGAGTTCGCGTATTAAGTTGAGTATAAACTTTAACTGGGCTCATTGATAATTTCGTATTCCGCACATTGTAATTCTGATATATCGAAAGATTTTGGAAAAGTCTATTCACCCCCTCTAGACATTTTCTTTAGCTTCCCTCGATATTAAACTCAACTTGGGACCAACAGTTGGTTAATTAATTTGGGTTGTAGAAACATATTAATCCAATTTCAAATAGAAATTTGAGTATTTCAATCGAAGCATTTAATTGAGAATTAAAAGGAAGTTGGTTCTAATTTAATTAGTTAATTATTTGGAGTGATGTTTATAATTGAT
Organism: Galeopsis tetrahit; assembly: GCA_963675135.1. NCBI lineage: Eukaryota > Viridiplantae > Streptophyta > Magnoliopsida > Lamiales > Lamiaceae > Galeopsis > Galeopsis tetrahit. Next base: position 37,567,041 of record OY776127.1, read on the forward strand.
TTTTATTAGATTGGATATTTGACGGCGGCGATAAGACGAGTTAGGAGTTCGAATTATTTACACTTTGTAGACTCGAGGTAAGTAGAAATTCATTTGCAACTACAATGCATAAACATAGTATATTTTGAATTAATTGTGTTGATTGGTGATATGTGAGTATTCTTTAATTAAGAAATTTGAGTTTTAAATGATCTTTTGAGCTTCGTGATAATTTTGAGTTGAATCTGTGAATTCAATAGTTATTGTGAATTGAATCTGTGAGTTCAACGATATGTGATAATGTGAGATATCTTATGTTGCATTGCATTGCATTGAGCATACCATGAAAGTAAATGATGTGTTTTAGCCGCAAAGGAATAAAGGTATAAATTCGGGTTATATTTAAATTGGCCATGTGATGGTCTGTATACTGAGCTTATGTCAGTGTATATTGGTAAGTTTGGGTTTCCCAGCAACTGATTAGAAGTTGAACTAGGCGAGTGTTAGAAATTGATTTAGGTGAGTGTTAGAAATTGAATTAGGCGAGTGTTAGAAATTGATTTAGGCGAGTGTTAGAAATTGATTTAGGCGAGTGTTAGAAATTGAATTAGGCGAGTGTTAGAAATTGATTTAGGCGAGTGTTAGAAATTGATTTAGGCGAGTGTTAGAAATTGAATTAGGCGAGTGTTAGAAATTGATTTAGGCGAGTGTTAGAAATTGATTTAGGCGAGTGTTAGAAATTGAATTAGGCGAGTGTTAGAAATTGATTTAGGCGAGTGTTAGAAAGTGATCGAGGTGGTTTCGAAATAAAGTATACGTGAAGGATATTTACAGGATCATATTATCATGCATAATTTCTGCTTACTGAGATTTATCTCACGTAGTTTATGCATTGTAGGTAACTTTGATGATCAGTGACTCTGTGAACTTACTGGACAAGCTGTGGAGCCCCTACAGGATTTTGAGTGGCGGTGTACATAGATGACGACCTGTTGGGCAGGACTGTGGCTTATTTTGCTTCCGTTGTTGTGTTTCTTTTACTACGTATGGTATTGTATAATCTAGTACGTACTGGTACGTTGATTTGGAGGTGTTCGTGTGTTTATGATTTTGAAACCTTTTATGCACATGTATGTAAACAAGTTGTGTTTGAGTATGAGATGATATTTTGTTTAAAAAAAAAAAATTACAGCACGTTTACAGGTTGTAATATGTTTAAATTCGTATTATCTTGAAGTTGAGTAAATGTGGTCGTGTCAGTTTTCACTAATGAAAAACCGTAAAAAATCGAACCAAATCGAACTTATTTTATATATTATATAAAAAATATATATATTATATAATATTATCTAAATAAATATTATATACTCTATATTATATAATCTCTAAACTAGTAAATCCAAGACATTTTTCAAGCCGGCAAGCTCAATTGTCCAAAGCCAGCCGCTCTTAGCCACTCACTAGCTCAAAAAGAAGACAGAAGTTTGTGGTTTCTTTTTGTGGTTATTTAGTTATTTTTTAACGAATAGTTTGTGACCGTTATAATAGCATTTCGTCTATTCGAATTATATTTTGGATTATTGGGATTTCATTTTGTCTATTGTATTGAGATTGTGTTTTACATTTTTATTAATTATTGTGTATAGGGAAAAAATTAGCAAAACTACGGTTCGGTCAAACCGCCCGAAATATTATGGTTTCAAACCGAACGGTTTTTATTAATACGATTTGGTTTACGGTTTTGAAAAAAAAAAAAAGAACGGTTTATAGTTTGATTTACAATTTACAGGCAGTTTGGTTAACCAAACCGAACCGTGCACACCCCTATCCCAACATGAGCCTGCTTTCATTCTAAACAAACCATTTGTTTTTCTCAATCAAGATTTATCAACAACATTCCAATTGGTCACATTACAACTTGACAAAAAAGTAAGTGAAACGATGTCATTTTTGTGTATCCGTAAAAAAATTGGACGTAAATTAAGTAATTTACAAAATAATGGGACGTAAATGTAAATATTTTTTTTCTCGTTTACGAAGGTTTGAAATTAGAGTGTTGAAAGTTTGGTGTTGGTGTTTTTTAGCTTCCATTATCCAAATCTTTATATTATGGATGGTTAATATGCAACTATTGCGGTTGGATGTTTACGAAGGTTTGAAAGTTCGGTGTTGTTGTTCATGATTATGAATGTAGTAAATATTCAAGATTCAATTTTCATTAATAGTATATTAATAATAGATTGTTGTGTGGCTTAGTTTTGAACCATTAATATTCAATTTTCATCAATTTTGGACCATTTTTTGTAGTGTCTATACGATTTTTTAAGACTACATTGGTACATTATAATTAATCTTTATATATATTTAATAATTATATAAAAAAAATTTAAGTGTATTGATGAAATATTAGTAGTGCAATTATTAATTTCTCCTATCATAATGTATATTGTTTAATTTTGTATATAATTAAATAACATTTCTTTTTACAAATTTACTCTTCATTACCCTTATCCTGTAAGATTGAGAGAAAATAAAGAAAAATAAAAGGGAATGTGATATAACTTTCCTTTAAAAAATAAAATAATAACGTTTTTAAAAATTAATAATGAATAATCAATTTCCACCAACCAAAAACTGCGGAAGCAAATACAATCAGATCTAAAATATAGAGTATATCCCAAAAATCTCATTTGAACAAACAAAAACGAGAAGGCTAAATAATCTAGAACATTAGAAAAATCAACTAAAAATTTAAAATAATTAAATTGAAAAAAATCAATTAAATCTAAATAAAATCTAAAAAAATAATAAAATAAAATTTAAAAAGTAATTAAATTAAATCTTAAAAATTTAAACGTAGTGAACTTTAATTTTAATATGAATTTATTAATTAAATGTGTTTTGAGTGTTCATAATTTTTAATAATGTTTCATTCATATCGATCTCATATGATTTTGATCTCATATGGATATCTCCCATGCATAAGCCCAAAATACACACTTTACACTTACAATATCTATACATAATTTAGATAGATATATACAGATCTATCATCTATATATATACACAGTTCCAATAGTACGTAACCAAATATATATCTCATGAAAAAAAATATATATATATTATATATTTTCTCTGTCCATCAAAAGTATGCTCACTTTTTTTTTATGTAAAAGTCTAGTATGCACTCGAGTGCATGCTGTACACCCTAGTCCATGTTGCACTTTTCAGTTTACACTACAAAAAAGAGGTGTTTTACCGACGGAAATGCCGACGGATATTCAGTCGGTATTGGCTCTTGCCGACGGATATACCGACGGATTTCCAGGAATGGGTCGATATGGTTTACCGACGGAAAATATGATTCCGTCGGTATGTGGCGACGGATTCCCGACGGTTTCTGCCCGTCGCCAGTACCGACGGATTAAATTCCGTCGGCATTCAAACCAACCCGTTTTCAAATCGGGTTGCCAGTACCGACAGATTCAATTCCGTCGGCAGTCAAACCAACCCTTTTTCTAACCGGGTCAAGATTCCGTTGGTAGAACCGTCGGTATATTTTGGACATAAAATTTATTCTTTTAATTTACCGACGGCATTTTCCGTCGGTAAGTACCAAAAATATTTTTAAAAAAATTGTATTCCGTCGGCCCGTCCGTCGGCATTACCGACGCTAAACCGACGGAATATTCCGTCGGTAAGTACCAAAAATTTTAAAAAAAAATTATTTGTGATCGGGATCCGACCCGACCGACCCGATCAAAATTGCATTAATTCATTACTAATAACAAAATTCATTCCAAAGAAATGAAGAACATCAAGTTAAATAATTCAATACACAAATCTACATTAGATCCAACAGAATAAACAAAACCGAACTCAGTTGGGTGACACAAATCTACATTAGATCCAACAGAATAAACAAAATCGTCCTTTGCCTGAGCAAACAGCAACTTGTTGGTTGATTTTTGAAACATTTCTTTCAATATCATCCTTTTGGCTTTAGGCGTTGCTTGCTTCAGATTTTATTAATCTAGCAATCTTTGTGTGTGTTGTAGTATTGAGTAGGAGGTCAGACAGCGGAGTTTGAAAAATTAAAGACAGCTTAAGCAAATTCACAACCTATTTTTCACATAAAGAAATTAATTAATATATAAAATTACAAGAGGATTATAAAATAAATCGTTTAAAAAAGAATTACAAGAGGGTAAGAATCTTATTTTCCATTTATTCACAGAGTAAGAATTAGATCAGTTGGGTTATTAAATTGCTGAAATCAAAATTTATACCAGGAAAGAGAAGAACTTGATTAAACTGTCCTTCGCCGACTCCATCCCTGCCATTTCAAAATCAATTCCAAAGAATCAAGATTCAATTGTCATTTTATATATTTAAACATAAATTAAATTATCATAAAAATTGAACATACCTCAACAATACTACGAGATCAAGTAACTTCATTAGGCTCACATAGTTTCGGTCGGTCTCAGCAAACGTCATTACTACTACATGTTTATATATTTACTTTAGAATATTTGATGAAATTTCTCGTGAAATGGAATACGAAAAAGCGACAAAGTGGGATAGCTCAAGTGGTTAGAGCACCACTACCTAGGTCTTAAGTCTTGGGTTCGAGTCATGGGGAGGGGAAAAAAGGATGGGTATTTAACTTGTAATAAAAAAAAGAAATACGAAAAAGCTAGCTAATTAAGGAATTATAAAAGAATTGAATAAACTAAAAGGAAAAGCATATCTCAGGTGAAAATCTTCCAAAATAAAAAGATTAAAAAAAGAAAAAGAAAGAAAAGCAAAAGCTGCCACAAGATCGCTTTCTATTCTTAAAATTTTGAAAAAAGATAGTAATTGGGATGCCACAAGAACGCTTTCTAAATTTCAGACACCATTATAGCCATTCATCATACTATTATACACACACAGATACACGTGCGTGTGTGTGTTTTTGTTTCTGACAGTGTAGAGAACACAGATCCTTGCAGAAAATTGTACATAAGAATAAATCATGTGAAAAGGTCACCAATTTTTTTGAAAAAGAAAAAGGATTAAATTCTTATATTGTTGTAACCATTTTTTGGGTTGAGGTCAGTGACGGACCTAGGTAATGCCCAGGGGGGCCGTGGGCCCCCCACTAATTTTGTAAATTTGTTAGGGTTATTTTGATAATTTCACATATATTTAAATTAATACTCTGTTCTATAATTATTTGAACACTTCAGATATAAAAATAATCCACAAAATTAATATATATTCGAACATCATTTTATTTTAAAATCGTCACTCATTTTGGGTCTACATTTTATCCTAAATTTCATTAAATCTATTTTACATCCTACTAAATCCTCCTTACACCTTATCAAATCACTCAAAATACGTTTTCTTATTTGACTCTACACCACTAAATTCAATTATTTTTTTAAAGTGAATCGGTTAAAATGTGCAAGTTATCACGGGACGGAGGGAGTATTAACTTGTACCAAAACATAGCAAAAGTCAACTTATCCGATCAATTTAATTTAATGAAATGTGACGTATTGATAATTTTATAATATGAAATTTTGATGAAATAATGAGTACATATTTTTATTTTTATAATAATATTAATCGGGCCCCCTACCGAAAATTTATGGTTCCGTCACTGGTTGAGGTTGATAAAATTGTCATTTGCTTTATTTTTGTTTTCTGATTCTTGAAATTGAGGAGCATTTGAAACAAAGTTCATTTCAGTATCGTTTGAATGCCAATCAATTGCTAATAAAATAAGTGAAATTCAAAAAATTTAAATTTGTTCCAGTTGGATTGTTTATACTTTCAAATTAGTGTGACTAATTGCAATTACAAAAAGTGGAATGCAAAAACAGAAATTTGAGAATATAGACATCACAAGCCAAAGTGGGGAGTGTCACCATCTAGACAAAGTAACCGTTATAATTAACGTAAATTATACTTTAGGACCTTTTTTTGACATAAACATACATACAAAAAATGGACACCCACAGGGTATCCACACTTGATAGACTAATTGGGTGGGTGTATGTACTAATATTAGATATATATATATAACTATACTCGAGAGACAAATAGGGAACCAAGATCTATCAAATAGGGTACCTTGAAGAGTTGCTCCACAGTGTATTATGGTCAGAATCTTGCTGTAAAGATCCACCGCCTCTTTCCTCCAAGAATTGCCGCAATCCCGTCGCGTCGTCGCCGCTTCCTATGGTGGAGAGGTCATCTTCACCGGAACCATCTGGATATGGTGGCGAGGGAGAGGTTCATTAAGAAGGGTGGGGGTGGGGGTGGGGGAGAGGGAGAGACAGAGAGAGAGAGAGAATAAGAAGGTGGAGTGGGGGAAATAACGCGTGAAATGAGAGAAAGTTACATTTATATTCGGAAATGCCGACGGAAATGCCGACGGATATATCCGTTGGCATTGACTCTTTGCCGTTGGCGACGGATATGCCGACAGATATATCGGTCGGCTTTGACTCTTTGCCGTTGGCGACGGATATGCCGACAGATATATCGGTCGGCTTTGACTCTTTGCCGTTGGCGACGGAAATGGCAACGGATATATCGGTCGGCTTTGACTCTTTGCCGTTGGCGACGGATATATCGGTCGGCTTTGACTCTTTGCCGTTGGCGACGGAAATGGCGACGGATATATCGGTCGGCTTTGACTCTTTGTCGTTGGCGACGGAAATGGCGACGGATATATCGGTCGGCTTTGACTCTTTGACGTTGGCGACGGAAATGGCGACGGATATATCGGTCGGCTTTGACTCTTTGCCGTTGGCGACGGAAATGGCGACGGATATATCGGTCGGCTTTGACTCTTTGCCGTTGGCGGCGGAAATGGCGACGGATATATCGGTCGGCTTTGACTCTTTGCCGTTGGCGACAGATATATCGGTCGGCTTTGACTCTTTGCCGTTGGCGACGGATATTTTCCGTCGCCATTGGATTTTTATAACCAAATGATAAATAATTAGATTATAAGTTATAACCAAATGATAAATAATTAAATCTTATAAATTGTACAAAATAAAATAGCTAGGTTACATTAATTTAATATTCATCTTCTTCATCTTCGTCTTCATTTTCATTATTTGCCACATCTTCCTCTTCCTCCTCATCTTCTTCATCCTCATCTTCTTCATCCTCCCTCTCGTCATGTTCATCCTCCTCCTCATGTCCACTATCGTTTTCAATAACAATCAATTGTGGATTTGCAACCGTCAAGTCTATCGAAAGATTAAAATCTCCCGCAAACACTTCAGTTTGATTCTCTATTTGTTCCATTTGAAACGGAGGTTCATCTTCATCGTTGTTTTCCTTTTGGGGGACCTCCACCATTGACCTTGCCTTCACTTTGCAAACAGCGTGCCATTCTCTATTACGTTTTCCAGCTCCTGGATACGTGCAGTAGTAGACTTGAGATACCTGAGAGGCAAATACAAACGGATCATCCCCGCTATACGTCATTTTCGAATTAACATCCACAAGCTTGTACTCCAGATGAATTTTGGTTCCTAAAGGGGATGTGTCAAACCAATGGCACTTGAACAACATTACGGTTTTCATTGGATATCCCGGATATTCAATTTCAACGACTTCATGCAACACCCCAAAGTAATCACTTACATCTGCATTGTAATTCGCACTGCTAACACAAACACCACTGTTGTTAGTCGTTCTTGTTGATGCATACTCTGATGTATGAAACCTGTAGCCTTTCACAATATAGCCGTTGTAAGTCCTCACACGCCGTATTGGTCCTTTACTGAGATCCTGTAAGAACCGACTCTGAAAATCGTGCGATTGTCCCTATACAGTTAAAATTAACATTAATCAAAACAATTATTTGTTCACGTAAAATTCAATTAATGATACTCACATAACGTTGGAACCATCGGGCAAATTGACGTTGAAGACTAGTATCTATGTCTCTATCTGAGATGTTTTGATCTGCATGTCGTAGTTCTTGTGTATACATCCTAATAATTCACAACAGAATTAGATGATAAATGACGTACGTTTTTGCTATTTAATTAGATGATAAATATATGAAATACTTACTCAATGTAAGGCTGAACTTCATCACAATTCAATAACACGTACGTTTGTGCTATTTCAGCCTCTGTGTTTGTTGACCAATATCGTTCAGTGGCTTTTCCAATAGGTCGCCCCTTAGACTTGAATATAGAGAGCATGCCATCGACTTCTTGTTGCGTACCTCTACCATCGAAGTTACGTGGTTCATTCCTGATCCTCGTGTTGACATGGTCTTCAAAATAATATGAACAAAACATGCCAACCTCTTCATTCAAATATGCATTAACAATCGATGCTTCGACGTTTGCCTTTTGTTTAGCATTGCGCTTCAAGTTGTGGAGATACCTAAAATTATAATTGTTAACAAATTAAAATAAGGGTTCTTATACTAAAAACTAATTAAATGAGAGAAATAGAATTGTTCACCTCTCAAATGGATACATCCACATGTACTGCACTGGACCACCAATCCTAGCTTCATACACTAAGTGAACAGGTAAGTGTTCCATCGAGTCAAAGAAGCTAGGTGGGAAAAAACGTTCCAACTTACACAAAATAACTGGAATGTCTCGTTCCAAACGATTCATATCATCAACCTTGATTGTTGTAGATGTTAAATCTCTAAAAAAGAGACTTAATTCAGTGATAGTCCTCCACACATTCAGAGGAAGAAATTCTCGAAACGCAATAGGTATCAAGCGCTACATAAAAACATGACAATCATGACTCTTCATCCCTGCAACTTTGCCTTTTGTTGTGTCTACGCATCGACTCATGTTTGACACGTAGCCGTCTGGAAATCTTAACTCTTTAATCCACCTACACAATTCCTGTTTTTGTGTCTTATCTAGTGTGTAGCAAGCCTTCAGATATTTACCTGTACGGTATCCTTTTCCAACTCATCACGGCGACAGATAGTTTTCAACTCTCTCCTAGACTTTGGAGTATCTTTCGTCTTGCCTTCTGTGTTCATGATTGTGTGAAACACATTGTCAAACACATTCTTCTCAATGTGCATGACATCCAAATTGTGTCGGATCAATAGTGAACTCCAATATGGCAAGTCCCAAAAAATACTATTTTTCTTCCAGTTACCTGGGATTCCTTTGTTGTGTTCTTCTGCATTTTCCTCCGTAGTTTTTTTCAAACCCGTCCACTCAATCTCATATAACAGGCTTCGTCCTGTACGATTAATAAATGTTATAATAAATGTAACCCATAAAAACATGTTAAAATAAATGTATAAAATACCATTTCGAAGGGGCGGTCGATTGTTTGTGACTGTTCTATTCTTCGTGAAGTCCACCTTATTCCTTCGAAATGGATGATCTCGAGGTAAAAACCTTTGGTGATTATCGAACCATGAAACTTTTCTACTCTTTGGGAGACTGATAGCTTCAGAATGTTCCATACAATACGGACAAGCTTGCTTTCCGGCTGTACTCCACTCGGACAACATAGCATATGCAGGAAAGTCGCTAATGGTCCATAATAAAGCAGCACGCATCGTGAAGTTCTGTTTCCTAGAAACATCATACGTTTGGAGGCTGGAGATAAACATCAAGTTTATGCTTTGAATTCGACGGACCAGGAACCAATACAGTCAGAAACATCGTTTGAGGTTTCATATATGCACATCCATGGAGGTAGATTATACGGAGTCAGTATCACCGGCCACAAAGAATACTTCTTTCCATAACTCCCAAACGGTGCAAAACCATCAGTACTCAAGCCTAATCTCACATTCCTTGATTAACAAGCAAATCCTGGAAACACGTTATCAAGGTGTTTCCAGGCTTCAGAGTCGGACGGATGTCTCATATCCCCAGCCGTAGTATCTTCAGAATTTCTTGCATGCCACGTCATGTGTTGAGCTGTAGGACTAGATTGAAACAATCTCATTAAACGAGGAATGATAGGAAGATAATACATCCTCTTATGTGGCACTTTCTTTTTTTGTCTTGCTCGATTGACCACCTGGTCCCTTCCGTCGTGGCTCTTTGTACCGGGGATGGTCACACATTCTACACATAAGAAGATCGCTATCGTCATCACCCCAGTATAACATGCAACCATTCACACAACAATCAATCTTCTCAACCGGCAAACCCATATTCTTCATCAGTTGTTTGCTCTGATGAAACGTCGTAGGTACTTTATTATCGACAGGACAAATCTCACTGCATAATTGTGTCATTTGCTCATATGCTCTGTTAGATAGCTTGTTCTCCGTCTTTATAGCCATAAGTCGAGCATTAAATGACAACTGAGAATGAGAATCACACCCTGGATACAAATCTTGATCGACTAATTTGAGCATCTCATAAAACTGAAATGCTTCATCCGTTGGTTCCTCCTCTATATTTCACATACCGGCTTCCATCACCATTGTTTGATACATATCGGGTTCTTCCACTCCAAACTCTTGATCGTTACTGGTGCCGACATGCTCGACGTGTACTGGTTGTTCATAAATTGCAGTAGTGTAATAGTACAAGACTTGATCAAAATTATAAGGCCACCGTTGTTCGCCATGACTTGTCCAATTATAGTAATTATCAACGAACCCATTCATGACAATGTGGCATAAGACTTCATCAATGCTTTTAAATGATCTATTCCGACATTTCTTAGCATTACACGGACGCCTAATACAATCCCTAGACATGTAATGTGGGTGTAGCTTTGCAAATTCAACAAATGACACGAGTTTATCATAAAATTCACCATTCACATTTCCTAAAACAAGCCTAGGAGTACAATACATCCACCGACGATCCGGCAATTCCATCTGTTAAACAATTTGACCAAATTAAAATTACACACTAAAAATTAAACACAGAAAGTAAAAACTATATACATTTCACAAAAATTAAACACTAAAAGCTTTATAAAACTATATACATTTCATAAAAATTAATTGCAATAAAACTATGTACACTTAATAGAAAAACATACCTTAAATTTTCACTCCACTCCAAAATTTTCGCTCTACTCCAAAATTTTCGAATTTTCGCGTGTTTTGGGGTTCTGGAACAATTTTCAATACTATATGCCGACGGAAATGTCATTCCGTCGGTATATCATGCGCCGAAATTCCGTCGGTATTGCCAATACCGACGGATAATTTCAGTCGGTAACACAGATTTCAAATGTATGTCAAATCAGTCAGATTCCGTTGACCAATTTTCAGTCGGTATTTACATTGCCGACGGAAATTTCCGTCGGCATTGAACATGTGTCAATACCGACGGAATCACTTTCCGTCGGTAAAAGACGCGTATAAAAAAAAATGCACAATCTTAACACTTCAACCACACTCAAAACAACCTACTTCTTCACAAACATCAAAAAATAAAAAAATACAGAAACTCATGTCTTCATCTTCGGCATCCATGAAAATTGTGGTATGCCATTGTGGAAAAGAAGCTCGTGTGTGCATGTCGAAGCAAGAAAAAAGCAGAGGTAGACTATTTTATACTTGCCCAGATTCACTAAATGGTTCTAGATGCTCCTTTTTTGTTTGGGCCGATGAACACGAAATCCACGGACAAGGAACGGGTTCACACGGAATGTTTCCGGGCATGGTGAGGAGAATTGACTCACTTTTGCTTGAAAATCAAGAGCTCAACAACAAGTTGAATCATGCGCAACTAGTTGGGGATATGTATAAGGATACATCTGACCAACTAACATCAGAATTAGGATTTGAAGCTGGAAAGGTTGAAGAGCTAAAGAAGTAGAGGAACTTTCTTATTGTGGCCATAATATTTTGTGTTCTACCCTATGTGTTCAAGTTTATAGGTTGGATGTAATCCTAAGTTTATGTCTCTAATATGTATTGCTAAGTTTATGTAATGTTAAGTGTATGCATGTAATGTAACCACAACAACAGCCTTTCTTCAAGGCAATTTTCAATGAAAATGTTGTTTATCTATCACATATAGTCTCCCATCACATTCACATTCACATAAACACAAACATGAAAAAACAGAGTACATTCAAACATAAATGAAGATCCAATACATATAACATCCAAAATCACACATAAAACATAACTAAAATTAATATACACATTCTTAACACATAAAACACACATAACTAAAATTAAACAACTAATACTTAAACATAAAAGTAAATAGTTCAACAATAATGCAGATAAAAATAAATAGTTCTACGAGAAATAAAAGTAAATAGTTCTACGAGACATAAAAATAAAATTGTTCAACACATAAAAAAAAAAAAATTTGTTCAAAGTCACTCAATCACCATACATATACATATCAAGGCCATCATCGTTGCCAATGAACTGCTGAGCCATCATGTCATTATCAAGCATGGTCGGGACATAGCCTGAGGGGGCTGAGGGGGCTGGGGGAACAGACACGTTCACGTTGGCCGTCGGTGGAGGAGCTTGCATGGTTCTTTGATAAACCTTCTCGATCCTCTCGTCCGACCACCCTAACTCTCGACCCATATTAATATGCATCACATGGATGTAATGGTTGAATTGTGCTATCATATCAGGAGTTGGGGTGGAAGATACGGAACCCTGCGATGCCGTCTGGGACGGACCAGTGCCGGACCTGACATCACTGCTCATACGACCAAGGCCCAGAACTCGTCCGCGGGTGGTGGGGGCAACTTCCAAATAAGTCCGGTCCACCACCTCGACTGTAGGGGCACTGCTGGTTCCGGCTTGAGTAGGGTCGACTTGAGTTCCGATCTCGGCCATCCTCCGATTCATCTCCAACTACATAATTAATAATTGTAAATTAATAGAATAAACTATAAAAAAATGTATTTAATTAAACAATTTTATTACTTACGTGGAGGTTAGTTGTGCGCCCGTATGTGGATTGCTGTGTATTCTCGTCAAACGGATGAGCAATGCTCAACCGGTCCAAGTGAGTGGGTACACGCCCCGTCTCCCGTTCCTAATAATTAAATTTATGTATTATATATACTAAATAATTAAATTTATTGAAATTAATTAAAAAAATATTAAACACTTACAATAACAAGCGACCGCTCAAGGATGGACCGGGATCCACACCGATGCCTGGACATCCCACCCCCAACGTCGGATCTCCGATTGGCCTTAGCAATCTCATACTTCCTGATGTACTCAGGATCCAGCCACTCTCTCGTCAATGAATCCCACAATTAAACATCATTAGCATCCTTACCCAAGCTCTGCGTCTTCCCATCGGTCCGCCCTGCCATTCTCCATTCGTACATTAAATCCTTATACCGCTCTTGCGCCGATTTACTGAAATGCTTGAACATAGCCTGATCCGAGTACATATCCCGATCCCAAGTGACATGTTTCTGCACATATAATAAATTGTTTATTATTGAACAAATTAACAAATATTAATTAAATAATTAAGTAATTAATTACTACCTGAAATTCCTCGAAGTACGCCCACTTTTTTTGTTTTGGGACCTTCCTCCAGGTAATTGCACTCGCAGAGATCGGTAAAGCGCCAAAATCAATCGTGCATACCCTGGAGACCTCGTTACCAGGTAACAATCAGTGACATTAATTAACAAACAAAACACATTATAAATTAAAACGAATGCGAAATTAATTATTAATTATTAAACAATAAAAGTATTTAATTACTTACACTCTTCTGTCGACCCAAACGCGCTGCCGGCCATCCCAAGCAGGAACAACAGGATGCTCCCGGGCAGACGACTGAGACGACAACGGAGGCGACGGGTGCGGAATGGGTGGCGGAGGCGACGACAATGGTGCCCGAGACAGTATAGGCGGCGCCTCGGGTCTAAGTGTGGCTCGTCTCTTCCTCGATCGGCTACGTGACCCGGAGGCCCCGTGAGATCCCGAGCCACCAGCACCATCTCCACTCATCTATTTAATTTAAATATTCAAATTAATAAATATATATATATATATATATATAATACTAATTAATTAATAATAAATTTCTTAATTTAATAAAAAACAATAATCTAATAAATTAAAATTTTATCCCTAAATAATAACCTATTTTCATCAATAATAACCTATTTTAATAAATAATTTTCTATTCAATCAACAATACCTAATTTAATCAATAATTTCCTATTTTATTCAACAATAACTAATTTAATCAATAATTTCCTATTTTAATAAATAATTTTCTATTTTATTCAACAATAACTAATTTAATCAATAATTTCCTATTTTAATAAATAATTTCCTATTTTATTCAACAATAACTAATTTAATCAATAATTTCCTATTTTAATTAACAATTTTCTATTTTAATTAACAATTTTCTATTTTAATTAACAATCTATAACCTAATAAATTTAGTAATAATTTTCTATCTTTAAAATAACAATTTTCTAATATAATTAACAAAGCCCCTAATTTAATCAATAATTTCATAACTAAACAACAATATTAATCTAGCTAATTATAACGTACAATATCATAATTTAATGATGTAATTAACTCCACTCCAACGTATATGCAAATTAAACAATTAATAATATCCACTATATATATAACATCAATTATGCAAAACATTCAATATCGATCTTAACAAATCACATCAATTTATTATAAATAACTATATACATCAACTATATATATAGGCAATTATCCACGAACAATATCAACTAATTAATTAGATATATCAACTACATACATGCAAACTAATTAACTATATACAACAACTACAAACAATTTCATATTAATCTATATAACAAATTAAATTAACACATGCAATTTAATTCATAATTATAGGCATTACAATATAACTTAAAAATTAATTATTAACAAATTAAGAAAGCGTACCGTATAGATTTTCTAATCGAGAGATCACCTCGGCAGAGCCTCTTCGCGCGATGAAGACGAACACGAACGAATTGAAAGAGGATCGAGTTTTTTTTCTTTCTTTCGAAAGAAAGAGTAATCTGTATGCAGATTATATAGAAAAAAAATTGCCTTTACCGACGGAAATTTCCGTCGGTAATGCCCACATTAAATTTTGCGCGTCTATCAAGAGGCGGTTAGTTAAAGCGGGTCGGTTACCGACGGAAATTTCCGTCGGTACGACCGAATTTAAATTATTTCGCGCCTAAGGCGCGATTACCGACGGAAAATATCCGTCGGTAACCATAATTTACATTACCGACTGAAAATATCCGTCGGTCAGTGACCCAAAAACGACACCGTGTAGAGAGTTATGTGTGCCTGTCGGCAGTCCGTCGAAAAAGCTGACGGAATTTGATTTCCGTCGGTAGTGTCTTTTCACTTTCTATTCCGTCGGCAATCCGTCGGCATAGCCGACGGAAAGGTAATCCGTCGGTATAATTCCATCGGCAAAACTGCGCGTTTTTGTAGTGTTACTGGCTTACACTTTTTGGTAAATGGTGTTGCACTTTTCAATTATTACTAAAAATATTACTCTCTCCGTCCATGAAAAGTAATCACATTAGTCTTATATTCTTTGTCCACCAAATGTAGTCCCATACACTTTATGAAAACTATCACCCTTCAACCATCACTTAATTACTCAATTTGCCATCAACTTTTTTCACAAACAATCACTTTATTCACAATGGACCCCACAATACCCTATAATACCCTTACTTTATCTATTTTATCTACCTTTTTCTTAAAACTTGTGTCCACCCTCCATGAGACTACTTTTGGTGGATGGAGGGAGTATTATACAGTTTAATAATTGAAAAGTGCAACACCATTTACCAAAAAGTGTAAGTCAATAAACTGAAAAGTGCAACATGAACTAGGGTGCACAACATGCACTCGAGTCCATAGCAGATCAACCCTTTTTTTATACATACTTTTTATAAAAATCACATTTTATTATCATATTTTATTTATAAAGAATATATTTGGAATAACGAGAAAAGAATATATTTGATAGATACTCAATCTTTTATTAAAGCAAAAGTGAATTGTAGACCTAAACAAGTGAGCACACTCTTGGTATATATATACACACCAGATACACCATCGCAGAAAATAGAGTACCGAGTCATTCTTCATAAGTCTTACTATATATTCCGAGTCATTCATAACTCATAAGTCTTCCAATTAATTTTGTCAAGTCGAGTCGAGTCGATGGCTTCAAGCGGGTTTTCTGCGGAGGGTCTTCGTATCCTTGTTGTGGGTCGTTATGATTCTACCATGAAACAACTTGAAACCTTGCTTACGAAAAACCATTACCAAGGTATCAAATTCATTCCCTCCCTTTTTTTAATAATTAAAAATATTTGTCATTGTCTATATTTTCCTTCGAATATTTCAAATTTACTCTTATTCATTCCACCTATTATTCTCATGATCATATTTTCTCTTTCGGTAAAATATTACTTTTGATCACTTGAAGTTTATCTGGTCACCTACATTTAGTTACTATCAAAATTTGTCACTCACTTATTACTCCCTCCGTCCGTCTATAAGCTTCCCGCTACTTTTTGGCACAGAGATTAAGAAAAGTGATTAAATAATAGATATAGTACAAGTGATGCGATTGGAAGAAGGAGAGAGATAGAGAGAAAAAGTAAGATATAAAGTGATGTGTAAGAAAAAGTATTTACCAAAAAGAGTATGAGAAGCTTATAGACAGACGGACCAAAATGGTAAAATGGAAAACTTATAGACGGACGGAGGGAGTATTTTCTTTCAAAATTGGTGCTGTTGTAATTGACTAACTCCAATTTTTTTCAATTTCTACTAGATTTATTTTCAATTAATATTATTGTTGTGTGTGGTTGAGAAATAAAAAAAAAATCCACAAATAGATGATAAATGGAAGATAAGATGAAAAATAAGTCACTCGATTTGTGGATTTTTTATTTCTCAAATAATTTTGTAGAAATTGAAAAAAATAAAATTGAAGTTTAGGGTTTAGAAATTTTTATCAATAGAAAATGAAAAAAAATATTCTATTGATGGAAATTCTGTAGAAATTGAAAAAAATAAAATTGAAGTTTAGGGTTTAGGAATTTTTATCAATAGAAAATGAAAAAAAAATTGGGGTTTAGGATTTATGAATTTTTATCAGTAGAAATTGAAAATTTTTTTTGGAGAGTTTAGGAATTAAAAGATCAATTCAATTCAGTAGAAATTAAAAAATAAAAATTGGGGTTTAGGATTTAAGAATTTTTATCAGTATAAATTGAAAAAAAAAAAAATTGGAATTTAGAGTGAAAAAAAAAATTGGGGTTTAGGATATAGGAATTTTTATTAGTAGAAATTGAAAAAAAAAATTTAAAAGATTTATTCAAGATATTTTCAGTAGAAATTGAAAAATAAAAATTGGGATTTAGGATTTAGAAATTTTATAAGTAGAAATTGAAAAAAAAAAAGAATAAGTAAGTGATCAATTTTTGATAGTGACTATGTGGGTGATTAAACGTGGGTGACTAAATCTGAAAAGAGTTAAACTTCGGTTACCAATATTTTTCCTTTCCACAATTTACGATTTTTTATTGGATTTATTCTAAAAGTATCAAAGTGCATTCTTATAACGTGAAGTCCCTTTTACTCAGTTATATATGCACCAAAGTATCAAAGTGTTCCAAAATTAATTAATTACTCAATTGCATGTTATTATTGACATAAAATTATAACCTTAAATTTGTTGTAAAAAGTTAAAAAAAAATGGAAGAAGTATATATATATTCAATGATTTTGAAAGACGGGATTAATTTTATATATATATACACGTGTAATTATTAGCTATTGATTTGTGAGTTATAAAGACGTGTAATTCAACAAAAGAAACCGTTGATATATATATATATATATATATATGCTTTTGAGAGTAACAAATTATTCAATTTTCTCGTTAATCCTATTCATGAGAACATATATACTTTTCACGAGTTTTTGTTTTGTAAGTGTTATATGTGGCTGATAGTAATAGGAGAAATGTCAGTGGCTTATATCTTGTATCTAAGAGCAATTATTCCATTCAAATTTTATTAACCAGAAATCAAATAATAAACAGCTCTAGAATTTATTGTTGTTGAATTCTCTTAATATTATTTTTCTAGCTAGCTAGATTGCTTGGACTTTGAATTCTCTTAATATTATTTTCCTATGTAAGTCCAACCAAAATTTAAGATGCATGCATGGGGCATATATGAGAATTTGATCGAGGGAATAAATATTCAATTCAACATTGAAATAAAGAACCCCTTCCTTTAATTTTATAAATATTACTTTTCGTATGTACTGATGTACATATATAAAAAATGCTAATTAATTGATGTTGTGAGTTTCAGTAACGTTTTGTAATTCAAAAGAATGGGCTGTTGAAATGTTGGAGGAGAAGAAGGAGCTAGAGTTGTGGATTTGAAATGATAATAAACGATGTGGACATGGATGACGACTTTGGGTTTCTCCAACAAGCTAGTTGGTCACAAGTTGAAAATTCCAATTATAAGTGAGTCCTCTTTTTTTTTTTTTTTCTACCCAATTAATTATATATACTAATAATAATAATTTGAATTTAAATTAGTGATCATGACACCTAGTGAAGGAAGATCAGTTGAGCAAGGTGGTACAAGGGATTAAAAGGGCACCTTTAGATATGAAAGATATTAAGTGCATATGGCAGCATGTGCATCTAAGTGAACCTACAAAGAATACTAATGAAATTGATAATAATGGTTCGACGAGTACTGTTGGAAAGAAAAGAAAGGAAGTTGGAGAAACATCTTGCTCTGTCGGAAAACAAAGAGTCAATTGGAAGGTTCCTGAACTTCAGGATAAGTTTTTGAAGGCTCTAAAAGAATGTGAAACTGGTGACCAAAAAAGTAAGCTAGCTAGTATTTCATGGATCCATCAATCATATTAATTTAATTTTGTCATGAACTCGATCATTTTATCTTGTGAATTCACTGCAGGGATACTGAAGTTGATGAAGTCCATGGGAGTGACACAAGACTTGATAAGCTAGAGATCAAGTTAACAGCCATTTAATTTACAGCAGGTTCGTAATACTCTATTATTTTTCTCAATGTACGTAAATATGTATCTTTATTTATTTATTTATGCTTAATTTCAGAAGCACCGTGATAAAAAATTAAAGGTGACTGACGGTGCAACAACATCCCCAACATGCAGCACCCGTCATACAAATGCCCCCTAGCTATTACAAATAATTATCCTGCTGCTACCATTCTAAAAACAACATGCAGCATACAAATAATTATCCCCAACACCACCAGTCCGCTTTCATTCAAAACGACTTTCATACAAATAACTATCCCCAACAACACCAGCCTGCTTTCATTCCAAACAACTTTCGTACAAATAATTATCCCCAACAACTTGAGCCCACTTTCATTCCAAACAACCCATTTGTTCATCTCAATCAAGATTTTCAACAACAACATCCCAATTGGAATGCTTTACAAAATCTGGAGCAGCCTTATCCTCAGAATCATGCAACGACACCTATACGACAACCAATTTGCTCCAGTACTCCAGACTAATAATAGTCGACTTGTTGTTGCACCTTATCCGCAGAATCAACGCCTATATAACAACCAATCTGCTCCACCCCAGACCAATAATTAATGGTGTTGTTGCTGTGCAGAATCGATGCCTATATTGTTATACCCAGTCAAAGAAGTCAATCTTTGACAATTCAATCCTAGTCACCAGCTTACGTGGCGAGGACCAGTCAACAGAGTCAAGCGACGACCAGTCAACAAGAAGAAAATGTAATATAATTATTGTATTTAATATATTTGAGTGCTCGCCCAAATATGTTGGCGAGCACATTCTAGTGAACTGCTCGCCCAAAGATGTTGGCGAGCAGGTATACGTTTGAGATAGAGAAGACAAATGTTGAAGCTTTGGGAGATGACACAAGACATGGCGACCAGTTGCCCCGGCGACCACGGCGGCGAGTGACGAGCTGGTTTTCCAAGCTGCTCGACATCTCGCCGAGGACGACCACCAAAGGCGGTTTAGCATTAAATGCGCCATCCCATCACCTTTTCGGGCAGAAGACAGGTCCATTAAGGTTTTGCCACGTGTAAAGGGCGGGCAGACCCAAAAAACCACTATATAATGCCTAAAAGGCTCATTGTAACACACAAGTTCTTCATTCCACCAAATCACCCAAACCTAAGCAATATACTCTCCCTAAGCTCTCAAGCTTTTAGCTTCTCCAAGAAGCTACATCTTTGTTCTTCATCTTTCTTGCTTATTTCATCATATTATCTTCGATTAATCTTCATAACTATCCGTATAAACACATAATAACCCCCGATCATAATACATGTTTGTATCGTACTAACGAATAGTCCACATCCGAATCAACCCATTTAAAGTGCATACAACATTTGGCGCTAGAAGGAGGGGACCTTTTGCGTGTTCATCATCAAGGTTTCAACCGATCATCGAGCGATCGACTAGCAAACTCTTGTTTTTAAGTTTTAATCGGTAGATCTACCGTTTAAAGCATTTATTTACGATTGTTAGTGTTCTTCGTGTTCTTGAACATTTTCAGTTTTCGTAGCATATTTTGGAGTTTGATCTCCTTGTATTTGTGTTTTCAAGCTTCTGTTGTTATTACTTTGCTAAGTCTAGTAGTTGTAATAGCACGTTCTTCTGCGTAAGAACTTTAATCTTTCGTTGTTAGATCATTACTTTGTAATCTTTTAGAAAAGACACTCTTTAAACGATGTCTCATCATTCAAATCTAGATGGACTCCCACCGCACGGAGGGAACGAGCACCCTCTACCGCCGGTGGTTCCGCCGGCAAACTCTTTTGCAAACTTGGACATGGGGGACATCATGAAAAACCCCCAGTATATGAAAGAATTCTCCGATTTCCTCCTGGAGAAGAGGAGGTTACTCGAGGTCGAAGAGGCCGAGAAGGCTAAAACCAGGAATTTGACCGAGCTCGCAAGGCCAAAGCGAGGTTGAATGACGATGAGGACAACCGTTCCTATAACTCTTACTCCGTTCGTCCCCAGGACGGGGAGAGAAACAAAGCACCAGTCCGCTCCCATAACAGTCATACGAGAGACTCATATGCTCGGAACTCCGTTTTCGACCGAGTAGGCGACAAGGACCCACATAAAGCTCCTCGCCCGTTGCACTTTGATATCGGGCGACGACCAACTAGGAACGACCACAAAGATCGTGGTGGTAAAAAGGGAGACAGGGTCTCCGCCCTAGATCGAGTAGGGCCAGGTGGTGGGCGAGCTCAGTCAAAGAGTTACCACAGCCATCACTCAGAGAGGCGTTCTCCCAGGCGATCACATCAAGGTGATCACCCGGCCGCTTCTCGCGGGAGCCGACGCGACGAGGTCGTCGTCCCCCGACCACAAACAGCCGAGGAGGGGCAGTTCGCCCAGTTCCTCGAAACTCAAAAAATAATGAAGTTGGAGATGGAGACCTTGCGAGCACAGGTGGCCGCAAAGCAAGGGACTGCCCCACCAGTCACTCTGCCCACTCCACCTTTGAGTGTTATGATTCTCACCACCCCCATTCAAAGGAAGATACAAATGCCTTCTATGGCAGCTTACGATGGGGCGTCCGACCCAAGGGTGCATCTTTCTAAGTATGCAAGTTATATGGCCTCAATCGGGGCAACGGACGCCACCCAATGCAGAAACTTCTCCTTAACCTTGGGAGATCGAGCTCATCGCTGGTACACCACCTTGGGTGCCGGATCCATCACCTCTTTCCTAGAGCTGGGGCAACAATTCTTGACTCACTTTGGGTCTATTGCTGCTCGCCCAGCCTCAAAGCAACGTTTGGCAAATGTTCGCCAAACACCAACCGAATCGGGCAAGAACTTTATCGAACGTTTTGATAGGTTGGTGATCGACGGAGAAGCTGTTAATGACGAGACAAAGCTAATCTCGGCTATCTCCGGACTAAGAATAGGTTCCAAGCTATGGGAATCTATGCATACCTCTTTCCCCGTTTCCTATGCGGATTTCCGCAGTAGGGCGGGAAATTTCATCCAAATGGAAGAGATCATGGACGCCGCTAAGGCTAACGAGCAGCCGGACGCGGCCAAAAGAGTTTGGCCAAAGAAAAATTCTAACACTGGGGAGTCTTCCCAGCCCAAAAAGGCGACCACTCAGGGCGGCAGTGCTCGCCCATCAAACTTCAGGCCTTTCGAGGAGTCCCCTAAGATCCTCCAATTCAGGGAAGCCCTCACCGTTGATCCCAGGGGCATCTACGATGCAATCAGGGGAAAGAATCTGCTCCCCCAAGCAAAGCCCATGCATACGAGCGATGCAAATCTCGATGGTAGTAAGTTCTGCAACTACCACAACTCAGTCGGCCACCACACCAATGGGTGCCGAGACTTGGTGAGAAATCTTTTCAAGCTATACAATGAGGGCAAGCTCGCCCAATTCATCAAGTCCGGAGGAGGAAATGGCGACAACCGGGGCAAGAAGCGTCGCGACGACAGCGACGACCTTCGCCAGCAGCTCAACCGCCAGAAACTGGCTCCCCCCATACCGAACAATCCACCGGGCGACATCGATAATGTTGGTGGAGGTTGTATGGTTTTGGAAGGCCCCCTAGGGGGAACTCAGTCCGGGAAAGCTCTGTCTGTTCGCCGACAGCAGAGCGACATACGAGCACTCAATAACGTACATCAAGTGTGCATCGCTCCTGCCGCCGAGCAGCCCCCATCCCACCAGCTCGTTTTCACAAATGACGATCTGAACAGCGTGGTGCAACCAAACAATGATGCTTTGGTCATCACGGGGAAAATCATGGGAACCATTGTCCATCGCATGATGGTCGACACCGGGGCATACACCAACATCCTTTTCAAGCATACTCTTGATGCCCTTGGTGGATATGCAGAATACATTGAGCCTTGCGACGATATTATCGTAGGGTTCGGGGACACGCACAACCTTCCAATCGGAAAAATCAGACTCTCCCTGGAGTTGGCATCGTCGAAAGAGCCAAAAATGCACCATACTCGGCATCTCGACTTCCTGATCGTAGACATGCCATCGGCCTACAATGTGTTCCTCGGCCGACCTTTCTTCAATGAATTCAAGGCGGCCGCTTCTACTTATTTTTACTGTGTAAAGTTTTCGACCTTGGCGGGAGTTATAACCGTCAAAGGCGACCAGACACGGGCGAGAGAGTGTCTCGTCCGTTTTGCTAAGCACCATTCTAAAGAAACTCCTATGATTGGCCAGTATATTGAGTGTCAAAAACAAAAAGAACAAATGAACTACATAGAAGGTCTTCCTTACAAATACCGAAAGATCGAAGTTGGGGAGTGTAGTCGGCATCTCGACGACCACCAAATAGAGGCGAACGAACACGTCTCCATGGAAGTGGACGAGCACACCCAGATGGAGATCGACGAGCAGATAGATTCGGGCGACCAGGTCCCCGACGACCAGGTTCCAGAAAACATTCCAGATCTGGAGCCTAGGTTAGGCTTTGAGCCAAAATTCGGAATTGAGGATCCTCGTTGGAAGGAGCCTAAAGAGCGGGCAACTTCAGCGGAGGATCTTGAAACTATTCAGTTAAACGATGCTCGTCCGGAACTCGAGGTATTCATAGGTTCAAATTTACCAGCACACTTGCGGTCCGATATAATCGCATTTTTGAAAGAAAACGTCGGAGCTTTCGCATGGTCGCATGAGGACATGGTTGGTATCAAAACAAGCCATGCCTACCACAAGTTAAACATTGATCCAACAAGAAGACCCATCACCCAAAAACGAAGAAAATTTGGGCCCGATAAGTATGCGACTATGGCAGTAGAAGTCAAGAAATTGATCGACAATAAATTAATTGAGAAAACTGGAACTGATCCTGAGTGGTTGGCAAATCCAGTGCTCATCAAAAAGGCGACCGGGTCGTGGAGATTGTGTATAGATTTCACAGATCTAAACGACGCCTGTCCGAAAGATCACTTTCCGATGCCCCACATCGATCATTTGGTAGACAATACAGCGGGGCAAGAGATGTTAACTTTCATGGACGCTTTCGCGGGGTACCATCAGATTGCTATGCATCCCGACGACCAGCGACACACTGCTTTCATGACCGCAACAGACATGTACAGTTGGAAAAGAATGCCTTTTGGTTTGAAAAACACGGGGGCAACATACCAAAGACTGGTAAATAAGATGTTTGAGCAACACATCGGCGAGATGGTGGAGGTCTACATCGACGACATCGTTGTCAAAAGTTTACGAAAGGAAGATCACCTACACCACATCTCCTTGACATTCGATATTCTGAAAGAATACAACATGAAGTTAAATCCAAAGAAATGCAGTTTTGGAGTTAGCTCCGGGAAATTTCTGGGGCACTTGGTTAGCCAGCGGGGCATCGAGGCGAATTCGAGTAAAATTCAAGCAATCATCGATATGCAAAGACCAAGAAACGTAAAAGAAGTGCAGAGGTTGACAGGATGTCTTGCATCGCTGAACAGATTCATAGCACGAACGGGCGATCGTTGCAAACCTTTTTTCGATGCTTTGAAAAAAGGGAGATTCGAATGGACGGACGAATGCGAAAAAGCTTTTGAAAAGCTGAAGAAATATTTATCGGATCCGAAGGTCCTGTCTAAGCCAGTCCCCGGAGAAATCTTATATCTCTACTTGGCAGCCACTGACTGTGCGATCAGTTCAGTGCTCGTCCGAGCAGAGGGGAGCACACATCTTCCAATCTATTATGTAAGCCAGACATTGAGAGAAGCGGAGTTGAGATACACTCAAATGGAAAAATTGGCGTACGCATTAGTCATGAGCGTCAGAAAACTAAGGCAATACCTATTCGACCACGAGGTGGTCGTCCTCACGACTTTTCCTCTTCGACGAGCACTTCATCGTCCGGATACCACTGGAAGGCTTTTGAAATGGTCGGTGGAAATCGGGCAATTTGGGCTCACCTACTCGCCCAAAACGGCAATCAAGGGACAAGTGCTGGCAGAATTCATTGTGGAACTCACTTTCCCAGAGAAGTTGGACAAGGAAATCGAGCTTCCTTGGACACTGTTCGTCGATGGCTCTTCGACGAGCATCAAAGCAGGGGCAGGAGTCGTCCTCACCAGTCCAGCCGGACAGACGTTTGCTTCGGCGATCGAGTTCGAATATCGGGCGACGAACAACGAGGCAGAGTACAAGGCTCTGGTCGCAGGAATTAGGATGGCTATGGCCGTGGGCGCCAGAAAACTGAATTTTTTTTCCGATTCTCAGCTAGTGGTATGTCAGATAACGGGCGAGTACGAGGCTCGCGGCGATCAAATGTTGAAGTATCAAGACTTGGTGAAAGGATTTCTCGAGCAATTCGATCAGTTTCACATCGAGCAAATCCCTAGGGAGGAGAATACGCAAGCAGATGCCTTAGCTCGGCTGGCCACTTCAGAGGGGGAGGCAATATTTTCAGAAGCAACCATCACTAAGATTTCTTCCCCATTAGTGAGCAGAGATCAAATTTTGCAGATTGAAGCGACCAGCGACGAGGACTGGAGGACGCCGATCACCAAGTACATCAAGACCGGCGAGCTCCCGGACGACAAGGTGAAAGCGACCACGTTGCAGCTCATGTCCGCAAGGTACACTATTGTTGGCGACCAGCTGTACAAACGAGGTTTTTCAATGCCTTTATTGAAATGCCTCGGAGAAGACGAAGCGAAGATCGTCATGTATGAAATCCACGACGGAGTATGTGGGAATCATACAGGGGGGCAAGCGCTCGCTTTAAAAATCATAAGGCAAGACTATTTCTGGCCAACACTGAAGAAGGATGCAATCCACTACGCGCAGACGTGCAAAAGATGTCAAGCCTTCGCTCCCGCCATTCACTCTCCACCAGACGAGCTCATCTCGGTTTATAGTTCTTGGCCTTTCGCGAAGTGGGGGATCGACATCATCGGACCTTTCCCACCAGCTGCTGGGGGAGTAACTTTCGTAGTCGTAGCAGTCGATTACTTCACCAAATGGACAGAGGCAAAGGCATTGAAGACCATCACAACGGGCCAGATGACAAACTTCATTTGGAAGAATATAATTTGCAGGTTCGGCCTACCACGAGCAATAGTGACCGACAACGGACGTCAGTTCACGAGTCAAGACATGCTGGAATTCTGCTCAAAGTGGAACATCAAGAAAAAATTTTCAACACCCTATCATCCACAATCAAATGGGCAAGTGGAGGCAATCAACAAAATCATCAAGCACACCTTGAAAGCTAAGCTAGATGGATTGAAGGGCAAATGGGCGGACGAGCTGAACATGATTCTGTGGGCATATCGGACGACCACGAGGAATTCTATAGGTGAGACACCGTTCGCGCTCACGTTCGGAACCGAAGCTGTCATACCAGTAGAGGGGCAGGTCGCCACCTTTCGAGTAGCAAATTATGACGAGAAGTTAAATAACGATGCACAACTCTCCGATTTGAACTTCCTAGAAGAGCGAAGACTAACAGCGGACGAGAAGAATGTGGTCTACAAACAAAGGTCAGAGCGCTACTACAACACCAAAGTACGTGCTCGCCAATTCTCTATCGGCCAGCTCGTACTTCGGCGGGCGACGGAGCAATCCATCGGCATACTTGGCCCGACTTGGGAGGGTCCGTACCGAATAACGCGCACACTCCTGAACGGATCATACGAGCTAGAAGATCTTGAGGGCAAGCCGAGCAAGTACCCGTGGAATGCGGTCAAGTTGAAGAAGTTTTATCAGTAAGTTTTTAATTTCTTTATATTTGTGTAATTTGTATCTAGTCATGTTTCAATTCATCAAATCTTTTGTACCAAGTGTTTATCAGAAAGTTTGTAAAATTCATCAAAGTGTTAGATAAGTTTTAGAATTTTTAGATAAGGCTCTACGTAGCCAGCTGTGAAAGACGAGCACTCTTTTTTAAAGATGCTCGCAAAGGAAAACCGAGCACTCTTTCTTAAAGATGCTCGCAAAGGAAAGACGAGCACTCTTTCTTAAAGATGCTCGTAGGGTAGTGGCAACGACGATCACTACCTAAGAAAAAAGAGTTCAACCGACGAATGGTTGACTCTAAAAGACGAGCACTCTTAAAACGATGCTCGCAAAGGAAAGACGAGCACTCTTTCTTAAAGAGGCTCGCACAGAAAAGACGAGCACTCTTTCTTAAAGAGGCTCGCAAAGAAAAGACGAGCACTCTTTCTTAAAGAGGCTTGCAAAGGAAAGACGAGCACTCTTTTTTAAAAGAAAGATGCTCGCAAAGGAAAGACGAGCACTCTTTCTTAAAGATGCTCGCAAGATAACAACGACGAACGCAAACCAATGAAAGAAAAATAAGAAGTATTTATTAAAAGTACTTGTAAAAAATAAACAACATAAATTGAAAAGTAGTGACAAGGAAAAACGAACACGTCATAAGCAAAAAGGTTCATTCATTAAAAAAGTCGTGGAAAGGCTGAAATTAAAAAAGGCCCTAGTGGCCGAACAGTCCTAAAAAAAAAAGGCAGAAAAGAGAACTAAGTCTCGGTGGCATTCCTCTCGGCAGGACCCTCCTCCTCGCCCACGGCCGCCACTTCGGTAGGAGCACCCTGCTCGCCTCCAACCACCACCTCGCCTTGTGGGGGGTTATAGAAGTACACCGGAACCCCAAAGAGACGAGGGAACTGGA
Source organism: Galeopsis tetrahit (assembly GCA_963675135.1). Taxonomy (NCBI): domain Eukaryota; kingdom Viridiplantae; phylum Streptophyta; class Magnoliopsida; order Lamiales; family Lamiaceae; genus Galeopsis; species Galeopsis tetrahit. The sequence goes on from OY776127.1 coordinate 37,594,715, forward strand.
GTCCCATTTTCAACAAGGGGAGCAGGGGTAATCTTTATTCAGGTTTGGGATTTTCACCCATGACGAGGTCGTCGATAAAACCGCCGAGGACTGTGACGTCCACATCTGGCTGAGCCTCTTTGAGTTTGTGAACGAGCTCGTAGGCAGTGAGGTCCACTGTTAAAATGGCCACGCTCCCGGCGATGTCGTTACTTTCATCTCGCTCATCCACCACGGCGTCCAGTTCTTGCCGAAGAGTGGCCAGGTGATCCTCAGCAGTTGCTAGATTATTCTGAAGAATGCCCACCTCGACAGTTTTCATTTTTAGCTCGTTCTCAGCAGCATTGAGGCGAGCACGGGGATCTTCGATCAGTTGGAGATCCTCCTGATCTTTCTTCCGAACAACCTTGAGCTGGGCCTCGGAATCGGCCAGTTTGGCCTCGAGGTCGGCCACCTTCTCCCCAATCTTGGCCAGCTCCCTCTCAACACCAGCTTTTGCCTTGGCCATATGGGAGAGCTTCACCCTCCTCTCCTCGCTGATCTTGCGACTATCATAAATTTGGCTGGCGAGCTTCTCGACAGTGAAAGCTGCGCGGCTGAGCTCGACGGCGACCAATCTGGCGTTCTCCAGAGAGTTCTGATTGTTCACCTCGTCGACCAGTGTGGTCGTCAGCGATCGAGGGAGATTCTCAATGGCCCGGACCGTGGTCGGATCCAGCGTCTCTTGGTCGGCCGGGTCCCGCGAGCGGTAGTAGCCGAGGAGTTTGTCATTGAAAGGATCAGTAACCGGATGTTCGGCGAGTCTGTTTAAAGAAGAAAAAGTTAGAAAAGGTACATCTAGGGAAAATTCAAAGGTATTTTTCAGTGCTTACTTGGCAACCCTTACGACGTCCCAGCTGAGAAGGGTGTTATCTCCAGGGACCCTCTGTTCGGCCGACGAGCTCATCATAGCCTCTCGCGACCGAGTGTTTCTGCGAGGAGGGGATACGATCTGTGTAGAGGGAGGCGAGTTAGCCCTCGCTGGAGATCCCCTCGGAGAGATATTCTGGGCGACTACTGGCTCGGCCCTCTGCTCGGCAGCAGCTAGGCGAGAAGAACCCCCTCGGGCGGGTTTTGAGATTTTCTTTGGAGGAGCCCCCGAGGTCTCCGCCCCTTTTCTTTTACCTTTGCCTGAGCCGTAAACGATATGACGCTCACGAAGCATCCTCGCTTGTTGAATCATTCGGCTCGACATGATTCGATCAACTTCAACAGTTGGGGGAAGATAAGTGACAACTCTTTCAGGAACCACTACTAAAAGACAAAGTGTTAGTATTACTTAGAGAAGAATTTCTTGCTAAGAAACTTTGAAACATTTCGATACCTGGAGGAAACTCTCGTGTAAAGTGGTGAGGAGGTACTCTGAGACCTGCTCGCTCACACATACACTTCCTGTTCAGAAATCGGCAAGACCTCTCCAGGTAGCGACGGTTAAGAACGCAACAGATGTGATATTGAAAAAGGGGCGAGAGACGGTGATCGGCAGTCTTCTTGCGAACAGTTTCACCTACAGGAGCGAGGAGTTATTCAGTATAGACAAGAACGAGCAGAAATAAAAAGGCTTACCACGCATTCTTTGATAGTCGGTCGCGCTGGGAATGCGAGCAGAGGATCCATCCGGCCTCACCGCACTTTTCCAGTCCCCGGCTACCCACCACCAGTTGGTCTTCCAATCTCGAATCTTGTAAGGGACCCCCTCGACCAACTTGAAGTTATCGCGGCCCCTTACATAGTAATAACCATGGCCCACCTTCTTTCCGGCCTCGGCCGCCTGAAGGAGGTAGTTGATCTCCTTCGGGCTAAGCCACGTATTCCGACAACCGTTCTCGGCCCCCACCAGGCCGAACAGCGTCAAGAGCCCAATCAAGTTCGACCACCCGTTCGGCAATATTTGTGAAGGGGCCACCCCTAGAAAATGTATAAAGTTAGAAATTCCGGGGTGCAGGGGGAACCTCAACCCTGCCTCCATCATGCCGATGTTTACGGCGACCATCCCTTCTGGCGGCTGGTCGGCCCTCTCATCCGGGCGAGGAACTAAGAAACAGACGTCGGCCGGCAGATGATACTTCTTCCGGGAATTTTCTAACTGGGTCGAGGAGACTTTGCTCGCATAGTTGCAGGCCTCATATATCGATTCAGAGGCTGCTCGGTGCAGGCGAGGAACCTCTCTTGGAGGATAATCGCAGAAGTACTTATAATAGGTCTCCCTCGAGAGCTCGTCGCCATCCAAGTTTTCTCGCCCACTCAAGATATCCTTTATGCTCGCCGCATAGCGAACAACTTCCTCAAAATCCTCGCGGAGGCTTCTCGTCAAGGTCTCCTCGACTCGAAAAGTCTCTATCTGTTCGCCCACTCCTCGGTCTAAACCTTGATCGTGCAGATCTGAGTCGGTTTCATCATCGTCCTCCTCGGCATCGTTGCCGACATCTTCCCTATCAGTCTCGGAGGACTCTTCTAGGTCGACGACCACCTCCGGTCTAATATTGCGAAGATTCACGCTGAATGGTTCGGGGGAATAGATCCTAGAGTCCGAAGAGGCTGTCCTCTCCACTAAGGCTAAAGACAAGTAGTCGACATCGCCGGATCTGGCGGCGCCACCATCCAACGGCGGCGAACCACCACCGGAACCGCCACCAACCTCCATTTTTTCTTGAGAAATGGGGAAGAAAGAAGTTTTAAAGAAGAAAATGTGAGTTGTTTACCTTTTTGACGATCGAGAACCACCCTAAATGTCGTCGGAAAACCTTGAAGAAGAAGCTTGGGAGGAAGAATAAGGAATTCTAAAAATTTGCAAAGTGAAAGTGTTTTGAAGAGGAGGAATGTTCTATTTATAGGCAAAAATCGATCAGGGACTAATGTGCAAAAAACGGGGTCAAAATCGCAAATTTCCAAAAGTTTTGGGGTCATTTCCGAAATCGAGGTCGGAAAGTGACCCCCACGCGCGACCGTTGAGGTCGGCACGCGCCCCACGCACTCAATTCAAATTTTTGGGCGCCAATTACGCATCTGACACAGGTCACGTCAATCATCATCAAAAGTGCTTCGGAAAGCGTGCTCGGCGTAGGAAACGAGGCGACCGCCTCCATTTTACGTCATCAAGATTCCAAAATTGATTTGCTTGTTGAGGACAAATCTAAGAAGGCGAGTACACTGCTCGCCTTACCATTCTATGAATGCGAAGAAAGGCGACCAGGGGGCAAATGTTATACCCAGTCAAAGAAGTCAATCTTTGACAATTCAATCCTAGTCACCAGCTTACGTGGCGAGGACCAGTCAACAAAGTCAAGCGACGACCAGTCAATAGAGTCAAGCGACGACCAGTCAACAAGAAGAAAATGTAATACAATTATTGTATTTAATATATTTGAGTGCTCGCCCAAATATGTTGGCGAGCACATTCTAGTGAACTGCTCGCCCAAAGCTGTTGGCGAGCAGGTATACGTTTGAGATAGAGAAGGTAAATGTTGAAGCTTTGGGAGATGACACAAGACGTGGCGACCAGTTGCCCCGGCGACCACGGCGGCGAGTGACGAGCTGGTTTTCCAAGCTGCTCGGCATCTCGCCCAGGACGACCACCAGAGGCGGTTTAGCATTAAATGCGCCATCCCATCACCTTTTCGGGCAGAAGACAGGTCCAGTAAGGTTTTGCCACGTGTAAAGGGCGGGCAGACCCCAAAAACCACTATATAATGCCTAAAAGGCTCATTGTAACACACAAGTTCTTCATTCCACCAAATCACCCAAACCTAAGCAATATACTCTCCCTAAGCTCTTAAGCTTTTAGCTTATCCAAGAAGCTGCATCTTTGTTCTTCATCTTTCTTGCTTATTTCATCATATTATCTTTGATTAATCTTCATAACTATCCGTATAAACACGTAATAACCCCCGATCATAATACATGTTTGTATCGTACTAACGAATAGTCCACATCCGAATCAACCCATTTAAAGTGCATACAACATATATAACAACAACCAGTTTGCTCCACCTGACCCCAGACCCCCTGATTTCATGGGTGGTTAATGGAACTATTGAAGTTGAATATTCAGTTGAAAATTTGGTGTTGTAATTGTTGTTCAGTTTAATTTACCAACGGTATATCACTTAATGTTGTACGTTGAGCAATGACAGTCTTATACCATGCATGCTATGTGGATGTAGTAAATTATTCAATTTTCATTAATATTTTTCTATATATAGTGTTCCAAAATTTAACAAGTAAATATGGGGATGGGGTACAAGAAAATCTAAGTGAAAAATATTATTTGTTAAAATGTTATGTTGGGATATGAATCTGTAGAACAATGTTCAAATTGATGATTGTATGTTTTGATGGCCAAAAGCAACTTGAAATTAATGGTATATGTGATTATATGTTGATATAATTGTGTTATATGATATATTAGTTACTGATCTTAAGAGATATTTGAATCTGAGTTACTGATCTTATATAAGTTTACTGATCTTAGTGAGTTACTGATCTGATATATGAACTGTTTATGAGCTAAGCTAATGTTTTGTATTGTATAGACAGCTTATAGAATAGGACTTAGATGTACTCTGTTGTATATAGTTCAGTTGATGTATAGATAGGTTTTATAAATGTAAAGTTGTATTCTACTATATTCAGCATTGTAAAGATAAGAACAGTAGATTAGGAATAGATTAGAAGAAGATCAGAAGATTATGGAAGACTCGGAAGACTACTTCAGAATAAGAAGACTTCAAGAAGAGTTGAAGAGAAGCTTAGAAGAATTCTGAAGAAGTTAGAACAGTTTTGAGAACTGTGCTTACTGACTAAGAACAGTAAGACTAAGAAGAGTAGTTTACTGTGCTGAGTTGGTAAGTTTGAAGAATAAGTTTGGAAAACTTATTTAAGGTGTAACTGAAGATTTATTGAAGAGATGCTGACTTGGAAGTTGAAGGAAGTTACAAAGTCGGTTACAAGAAGAGGTTACAAAAACAGTTTTAAAGTTAGTTGAGAGTTAGTTCACAAACTGCTAACTGTCATACTAATGTCTATAAATACTGTATGATCTCATACTGCTGAAGACTACTGAACAACTACTGATCTTAGAGGATTCAAGAGCAAGTCTAAAAAGCAATTTGAAGAACTCACAGAGTTAAAGAGATCAAGGAATTTGAGAAGAAGCCACATATTTGAAGAGAAGAAATCAGAGGTTAATCAAGAGAAGTTTTACTTTTCATTTTAAAGTTTGTATTGTTGTAAACAAGTGTGCTAATTACTTGTAGAATTACTAGTCGATCGAAGATACACTTGGGAGTGTAATCGATAAGATCACAGTCTTAGTCTTGGGACTTTAAGCCATAAGAAACTCAAGGAAGAGTAATAAAACATCACAAATGGGATTGTGAGAGTGGATGTAGACTTTTTGGTCGAACCACTATAAAATTCTGTGTTCTTTACTTTTCTGTTTGATATTTGTTTGATATTTGTTTAACCAATAACAGTAAAGTTGTCTAAGTAAAGATCTAAATAAAAGTTGAGTATAAAACTAAAACAGGAAGTACTGATCTGACCCAGTAAGAACAGTACTGTTCAGAACACATTTCCGGATTAAAACTCTGATATTTTGAAAGATTTTTGAAAGTCTATTCACCCCTCCCCTATAGACTTTCTTAGCTTAATCAATCTTAACTCAACTTGGGACCAACAAGTGGTATCAGAGCAGTAGTTCCTTGAACTGCTGTTTCTTGATAACCTTGTAGATCTTGAGGGAAATCTCACTGATCTTGCTACTATTACTTGATATTTGTCACTATCTGAATACTTGAAAACTATCTGCTATACTACTGATCCTATTTGTCTGATCAAACATGGATGACACTAATGTGAACAATCTTCCTAAGTTCAAGATTGCAGATTATGACTATTGGAAGCTTAGGATGGAGGCCATCTTTAGCTCAACTCATGATATGATGGTTTATGTGGTAACTGAAGGACCAATTGTTACCATGGTGGAAACCACTGCTGTTCTGGATCCTTCTAAACCTGTTGGAGCACTAGTCCCAAGGTCAGAACTGACTTCTGAAGAAATGCGACAAAACAATTTGGATAGTCTTGCTAAGAATTATATTTTACACACCTTGCCAAATGAGTATCTTGGTAAAGTGTTAAAATGTAAGACTGCAAAGCAAACGTGGGACAAATTAGCTATTCTTTGTGAAGGTACTACTCTGATCAAAGAAAGCAAATTATCCACAGCTGTCCAAAGGTTTGAAACATTTAAGATGAAGCCAGGTGAAACAATTCATGAATTGGATACTCGATTTACAAAGATTATGAATGATCTTGATGTGTTAGGAAAGACTTATACTAAAAGAGAAATTAACTTGAGAATCTTGAAAGCTTTGGATGAAAGGTGGAAAATGGTCAAGATAATCATTAAAACCACACAAGACATTGATTCTTGGCCAGCAGAAACTATGTTCCAGACACTTAAGGCACATGAGTTTGAGTTAGATGAAGAAGATCCTATTACTGTAAATCATAAGGATAAGGATGCCTCTAAGGACATAGCTTTTAAAGCCTCTACCTCTAAGGGGTCTAGATCATCTAAGTCTAAGGCCTCAAGCATAAAAAATGAACTAGATAGTTCTGATCTTAGTCTGAAAGATCAGATGAGCCTTATGATCAAGAGATTTGATAGACTCAATAAAAGGTATGGTAGATATAAGAGATTCTATAAGGAAACAAAGGGTTATAGTAACAGGGACTCTTCTGGGAACAGAAGGGATCAAAACTCTTCTGAATGAAGGGATGAGATCTCTAATGAGAACAGAAGAGATAGGAACTCATCTGATAAGAGGGACAGAAAGTATTCTGATAAGAAAGATAGGAACTCTATTGACAAGCATGACAGGAACCGAAATTATTCACCACCTAAGAGATCTTCTAACAGTCCTGTTTGCTATAATTGTGATAAGCCAGGTCATTATGCTTATGAATGTCCTGATCTGAGTTCTGAAGATCGAGAAGAAAGGAAAGCCAGAAGAGATCGAAAATATGCCAAGGGTAAGAAGGCAATGATGGCATACAGTGAATCTGATTCGGAATCAGAAGAGTTGCCATCGTCTTCATCTGAATGCCCCTCTAGCTATGAGAATGAAGCTTTCATCGCAGATGATGGACTGGCAATGATGGATAAAATAAATGATGAGGTATCATCTGCTAACTCTTTTCAATCTTGCAAAAATTCTGACACTGATGAAAGTGATGCTGCTGATAGTAGTGTAGGAAGTAGTCTTCATCATTCCCAATGAGTGACTGAAGAGGACCTTCTACAAGCTAACAAAGCATTCATTGAAATCATTGGTGAGAACATATCCTTAAAACAAGAACTCATTAATCTAAAAGAAGCTCAGTTGAAAGTGGATCCTAATATAGTTGTCATAAATGCACGACTATCAGAAGAGTTGTCCCAACTCCAAGAAAAGTATGCATCCATTGATAAACTATATCAGGGTATGCTTAAAACTCAAGCCAAAGAGACTAATGAATTCAATGATTTAAAGATTAAATGTGAAAAACTTGAAGAGCGTAATAGATTCTTAGAATCTGAAGTAGTGAGCCTAGATCGAAAGCTATCTGGGATGATTAATTCTACTAAGATTAATCAAACAATCTCAGACAGATATAGAGCTCCAAATGATAAAAGTGGAATAGGTACTGATCTGCCTAGTTCCTCTACTTCAGGAATTAAGAACACTAATGAAGCCAGTACAAGTTATTTGCAACTAGATAAAGGAAAAGAACCAATGACTTATGATAATGATCCAAAACCTAAAGTACAGTCTAAGTACATTCCTCCTACTACCAAGAATGGTAAAATGAAGAATGTATTAAGACCAGTACAGTCAAGACCATACCAGAAGAGTTATACTCCTCTGACCAGATCAGATCAGTCCTGGTATCAGAAGAGACAAACTCAGAACAGTAGGTCAAGACAAGCACAGGCAAGTTGGGAACAGCCTAGACCTCCTTTTATAAGGCAGTCTTAGCTGTATTCAACTAAACCTAGGAAATTTGTGCCTCATTATCATAACAAACCTGTTCTTTATCCTCCACCTTTATCTTATGATACCATTGGAGAGGAAAGACCAAAACGCATCTATAAGCCGTATGGTCCACATGCTTTCAGACCTTATTCAAACTATTACAGGCATACTGATCTTACTGAAAAAGGGATAGAACCAAGGAAAGGCTATCTCAGAAAAATAGATCCTAAGTCTGCTGATAGTTCTGAAATGGTTAACAAAGTATTGTTCTGTGATAAATATGGAAGGAAACTGAAGAGGTCCCATCTATTCAAATCCTCAATGTTTATCTGGGTACCTCTCATCACTAACCCCTAAGGACCCCAATAAACTAGGGTACCTAGATTATTAAGATCACTACCTTGCAGGATCGACTGGACGTATACAAGAAAGGTGGTTCAGTGGGTGAGACCTGGTACATAGACAGTGGGTGTTCACACCACATGACTTGTACCAAGTCCCTACTTACTGACTATCATGAGAAGGAAGGACCAAAAGTCATCTTTGGTGATAGCTCAATGGCAATCACAAAAGGATTTGGATTCATCAAGAATGGAGATGTTCAAATCCAAGATGTTTCCTATGTTGAAGGTTTGAAATATAACTTGTTATCTGTATCTCAATTCTGTGACAGGGGATACAAAGTTCAGTTCAAGACCAGAAGATGTGAAATAATAGACAAAAGGACTCACAATGTTTTACTTGTTGGCACAAGACAAGGAAGTGTATACATTGTAAATTGGAATAGTTGTCCTAAGAATGCCTGTCTTATTACTAAGAGTCCTAAAGAGAACAGTTGGCTCTGGCATAAACGCCTCTGCCACCTAAACTTTAAGATAATCAACAAGATTGCAAGAGAACATCTTGTTGAGGGCATTCCAAATGAAATCTATTCCAAATCACAAATGTGTGACTCCTGTAAAAAAGGTAAATATGTAAAGGTTTCATTTAAGTCCATTCCAACTCTTTCAACCAGCAGAGTCTTAGAGCTCTTGTATATGGATCTTCATGGTCCTATCAAACCTCCTACATTGAATGGAAGAAGGTATACTCTGGTTGTAGTAGATGATTATTCTAAGTTTACTTGGGTAGTCTTTTTACACAAAAAGAGTGATACACAAACACTACTCCCAAATCTATTAAAGAGGTTGCAGGTTGAAAAGGGTCAACACATTATCAAAATAAGGAGTGACAAGGGGACTGAGGTTATTAACTGTTACATCTCTGACTACTGTTCTAAGTCTGGCATACAGCATCTAACAAGTGCAGCCAGAACCCCCCAACAAAATGGTGTTGCAGAAAGGAGAAACAGAACACTAAAAGAAGCATGCAGAGCAATGATTGCAGAATTTAACACACCTCAGAAGTTTTGGGCTGAAGCCATTAACACAGCTTGCCACTCCCAAAACCGAAGTGCTCTTAATAAGGTGCATGGTAAAACACCTTATGAGGTATGGAAAGGCAGAAAACCTAGAGTTTCTTATTTTCATATCTTTGGATGTAAGTGTTTCATCCACAACAATGGCAAAAGTAAGCTAAATGCTTTTGATGCAAAAGCTGATGAAGGGATATTCTTGGGATACTCTTCAGTAAGCAAAGCATTTAGAGTGTTTAACTACTCTACCCTATGTGTGGAAGAAACACCCCATGTAATATTTGATGAGAATGTGCAGGACTCTACTGATCATCAGCTCAGTAAGAAAATTGACAATCTAAAGCTTCAAACCAACAAAGATGATGATGATACAGAAATATATGAATCTGTACAAGCATATAATCCTTTCCTGAATGTCCTAGATCAAGATTCTGAAAAAGAAAAGGTAAAAGACAAAGGTAAGTCATCTAAAACTTCTGATATGTCAGAATTGAATGACTGCTCTCCTATGAACAAATCTGCTGATTTGATGCAAAATAATGATACTGATCTGCATGATGATTTGCATGATATAAATGATGATAGTATTTCTGTTAAGAATAGAAGGACATGGAAGTCTACTCATTCTACTGATCTGATTCTAGGTGATTCCAGTAAAGGTGTTAAAACTAGAAAACAATTGTTTGATTCCCAGGAAGAACCTAGTAAGTCTCTATTTTGCTGGTGTTGTTTTCTATCATTTATTGAGCCTAAAACTGTGAATGAAGCTTTAAGTGATAGTAACTGGATTATAGCCATGCAAGAAGAACTTAATCAGTTCACTAGAAATGAAGTTTGGGAACTTGTTGATAGACCCAGTGATCATAATGTTGTAGGCACTAAGTGGATTTTCAAGAATAAAAAGGATGAAAATGATCTTGTAGTTAGAAATAAAGCTAGATTAGTTGCTCAGGGCTACTCTCAAGCTGAGGGTATTGATTATGATGAAACTTTTGCTCCTATAGCTAGACTAGAAGCTATAAGATTGTTCCTTGCTTATGCTGCTCACATGAAATTCATTGTGTATCAAATGGATGTGAAAAGTGCATTTTTGAATGGTATACTTGCTGAAGAAGTTTATGTGGAACAACCACTTGGTTTTGAAGTGAACAGTCACAAGTATACAGGTTAAAGAAAGCACTCTATGGACTGAAACAAGCCCCAAGAGCCTGGTATGATACACTTTCCTTATTCTTACTTGAAAATGGTTTTACAAAAGGCAAGGTTGATAGAACTTTGTTTCGAAGACAAGAAGGTAATGATATATTACTGGTTCAAATTTATGTGGATGACATTATTTTTGGTTCACCCAACAAAACCTTGAGTGAAAGCTTTTCTACACTCATGCAAAGTAAATTTGAAATGTCTATGATGGGTGAAATGACATATTTTCTTGGTCTTCAAGTAAAACAAACTCCAGAAGGTATCTTTATAAATCAAGCAAAATATACTAAGAATTTGCTAGATAAATTTAGTATTAAAACCTGTAAGACAGTTGGTGTGCCCATGCAACCTACGTACAGAATGTATCCTGATGAAAGAGGTAAGTCTTCTGACCAACCTCATTATCGTGCTTTAATTGGCTCTCTACTCTATCTAACTGCCAGCAGACCTGATATTGCTTTTTCTGTTGGTGTGTGTGCAAGATTTCAAGCAAACCCCAAAGAAAGTCATCTAGAAGCTGCCAAAAGGATATTGAAATATCTAAAGGGGACCATTAATCGAGGATTATGGTATCCTGCAGATGATGATATATCCTTAAGTGGTTATTCAGATTCTGACTTTGGAGGTTGCAAAATAGATAGAAAATCTACTTCAGGTTCATGTCAATTCTTAGGAACTAAGCTCATTTCCTGGTTTTCAAAGAAACAAACAAGTGTGACAACTTCTACTACTGAAGCAGAATATATGGCTGCATGTAGTTGTTGTAGTCAGCTTCTTTGGCTAATACAACAACTCAGAGACTACAATATTGTAGAATCTAATGTACCTATATATGGTGACAGTAATAGTGTCATTGCCATCACACAAAATCCCGTTCTACATACTAGATGCAAGCATGTTGACATTAGACATCACTTTATTAGGGATCATGTGAAAAAGAAAAATATTAGGATGGAAAAGATTCATACGGATATTCAAAGAGCTGACATTTTTACAAAACCATTGGCTGAAATGAGATTTAGAGAGTTATGCATTAGCTTAGGGTTGATAGATATGGATTCTATATGTATATAGAACTGCACTAACATTTCAGGTACTGATCTTATACCAAAAGGAGATAAAGTAGAAACTAAGAGCAGTACATCAAAAGCCTAAAACTCAGAAGAGACAATCCTATGTCAGATCAATACATTTAAAACAGGTAACAAGGTTACTAAAGTGACCTTAATCCCGATGAGGAAGCTGGTAAAGCTGAGTGACACTGAGAACACACACTAAGGGGGAATCTGTAATTTCTTAAAGATCCTTTTGTTGACTCAGAACACTAAGTCACTTTAGCATAAATCTTGATGTGATCATTGATTTAATCATACTATTACTACTATGTACTGTTTTACACTTATATTACATGAACTAACACTTCTACTAAGGTGAAACAGGCACAGAAGAGGAGTTCTCCACTGAAGGGGGAACTGATCTGATTACAGATTTGATATGTCTACAAATCTGATCTGATTACAGGCTATATCAGTCTACAGATCTATTCTGATTAATAATTTGACTTGTCTACAGAACTGATCTGATTACAAAGTTTCTTTGTCTACAGAACTGATCTGACTACAAATTCAATTATTCTACAGAACTAATCTGACTACTGATTTAAACTGTACAGAAAGATTTGATTACTACTAATCTGTCTACAGAAAAGAGAATTGATCTGACACACAGTACTAATCTGAGGATTACTGTGCTGATATAAAAAATATGAAATCAGGAAAGTTGGAAACTGATCTGAGTACTACTGTGCTGACCCCAACAACTGATCTGATGTTCAAAAGGTTACTCAGATGATCACGATACTCAACTGATCCAGATAAGTAAATTTTCTTTAAAAACGAGTAAGAGGATGAAGTGAATTATTTCTAAAACCTACTCTGCTGATATACATCAGAACAGTCTTTTGCCTTAGAATACTCTCAGTCAAAAACTGCTCGCCTTTTAGCTTACTAATAGAGACGATTAGTACACTCCTCTATTTTTAACCTAATTGCTATGGTGTATTTATCAAACACAAATTAGCTCCAAGAAATAAGAATGGTACTAGAATATGAACAGTTTGACTAATCACGAATTTCGAGACTTAATCTCAGCCATTCATTGTGAAAATAAATTCAATCCACGCCCTAGATTGGTTTTGAATTTATAAAACACGATCACTTTCATCTTCATCTTCTTTACTAGTTCATTTCTTCTACATTTCTGGAAACTCTTAAACACGAAATTGATTCAAGTCTAAATTCTATATCTTCAACATTTCTACAAATGGCAATTATTAATGTGTTGAGTGAATCTAATGAAGTTGTAGGAACATTTGATTCTGGATTTTGGATGCGAGAAAAGGGCATTTTTGTAGAAAATGCAGTCTACTTTAATGGTCGCCATTGTCCAGAGAATCAAGCTATTCTAACCATGTGTGAAGAAAGCGGTCTCAGGAAATTTCTGGAATCATACCCACTCAATGTGTATGAACCCGAAGCAGTGGAATTCTTTTTACAGCTTGAAGGTGACAACAATGGTGTGCGTTCAATGCTATCCGGGCACAAGGTCGAAATAACTCGAGAGATTCTTGAGGTTATGTTGGATTTACCCCAAGGACCTGTTGATATTCTGAACTACAAATCCGGAGAAGAAAAAGAGTGTGTGGGTAGATGGACGAGTGAAGAACCAGAAACTCTACTCAATCTGAAGAAAGCCGTGCTTCCTTCTAGACTTCAATTTTTGATGGATATTGCTGGAAAATGTTTGTTAGGGCAACATCACAGTCAAGACGCTATATCAAATCTGAAAATTCGAATCATGGCAGCAATAATCGACCGATTTCAAGGTGATTGGCAAGGTTTCTTTCTTGGAAGATTGCTAAGCGAAAAAGAAAAGATTATGTTCGATGAGGACTCCGAAGAGTTTTCAATCAAATCGAAATTAGGGTTCGGGAACAAGCTGAGCATTCTGTTGCCTCAAATTTTTGTTAAGAAAGCGTATTGGAGTAATCCTAAGAAGTTCCATCAAGGGAAATTCTTGATGAAAAAGGAATCTGTTCGTTATGAACAAGAAAATCCTTTGGTGCTACCTCTTCCAGAACTAGAAGCTCAAGAATCTGGTGCTTCTATGTACAAATCAGATGATGATCAACCAGAGAGAAGGACCAAGGCAAACCATGATCCTAGTGGTTCTGGATTACGAAGAGGAAGGTCTGCTAAATCCTCAGCAGAGCACACAGTAAGATTTCTTGAAACTGTGGTGAGAGACAGCTCTGTAGATCAAGAGGTTAGAACTTCTAGACCTAGGGAAATTCTTGATTCTACCCCTACTCCATCAAATTCTGTTCCATTTCAACCCCAACCCATTGATCGATATTCAACCTGTTCTGAGGAGTCAGTACACTACTCTCCTATTAGACAGAACACTCCACCCTCAACCACTCAGAACACTTCTTTTCATACCACTCCCCATTCTAGTCCTCAACATATTCCCACTCCTCATTTTTCCCCTGAACCAGTTCATGATCACTCTACTGAGCATGAACATATGCCTGCCTCTGAACCTATTGAAATCTCCTCATCTCCAGAAACTGAGGTTATTCAACCAAATTCTGTATTTTTGATGGATTATCCTGTCTGTGATAAGGAAGAAAGGATTAGGTTTAAACTGAGAAATGCACTTCTGAAATGTTTTCATGGATTAGATGACATCTCTATGGTGTTTGAACAACTTCTAAGGATAGGTACTTGGGTATATCTTAGAAGGATTGGCTTGAAAGAGTTGTTAGTTGTTGCAGAAGGCATGGGAGGTTTATCTGTTTTTCATGATTGGGAACAAGAGCAGAGAGAAGCTGCAGGTGTTCAATCTTGTTCAGAATTATTTACATTGGATTATGTTATTCAGTTGATTGAAATATTAACAGGATGTAAGTATTCTATGGTTAAGTCTGCTGAGACTCATGTTGATTCTGATGTAAATTTGGGTGCTGAGGATGTTGGTGCTGAAGAATTTAATAATCAAGCTGATATGCAAGCTGATCATGAAGCTGATACCAATGCAACTGAGGTGTTTGAGAACACAGTTGTAATTGAAGAAACTGAGGTCATAGAGGAACCAACTTTGGGTGCTGATGAGTTGGAAAGCACTCCAATTGAAGTTGCTGAAACTACTGTGCTTAATGATGTTCAAGAGCCAGTAAGACCTGTTCATACTGACACAGTTCCAGATAGCTCAAGCTTTGAGATGTTGAAAAAGCTTAATGAAGAATTGCAAAGCAAGCTGGAAGCTACTTTGAAACAATTTCAAGAGGCTACTGAGAAATTGGAGAAGTTAACTGCTACCAGTTCATATGAGCAAGTGATAGATCACAATGTCCAAAATCTATGATCTGCATAGATTACAAGAGAAGAAATTGTCTGCTAAGCTGCAAAAGAAAGTTGAGCTGCTTGTAACACCCTTGAAAGAATGGCAGGATGAAGCCAAAAAGGGGGAAGTTAAGGTAATGAAGGTCATGGAGCAAACTCAAACTCAACAAGCTCAATTAGTTGTAAGTCAAGATGAACTAAAAGAGAGTATGGATGATCTGAAAGAAGAGATCGTTAGTTTGAAAAAGAACATTGCAAATCTCAGAAAACATGAGAAGTCTTCTGAAGCTGAAACTCAAGTCATAGCAACTGTTGAAAAGAACATTGCTGAAACTTCATCTGGAAAAAGAAAAAGAAAGTTAGTTTTGAGTGAAGATGAAGAAGAAGCTGAAGAGTCTGGAAGAGTTACCAGGTCTAAGAGTAAGCTGAAACATGTTGTTGCTAGCAGTAGGCCAAGTGATGAGAAGATGGCTGAAGCTGTTGAGAAACATAATGAGTTGCTAGCTAAGAAGAAAGCTGAATTGTTTGAGAAAAGAAAAGCTGATGAGCAGATTAGGAAACAAAAGTTGAAAGATGCAGAAGCTGCAAGAAAGAAGTTTGATAATCGAGTTGCTGCATTAAAGAGGAAAATGAAATCTAAGTCTGCTGTTGGTGTTCTTAATGAGAATTACATAGAATTTATTATTGATGATGAAAATTTGGAATATTGGAATAATCTTAAGAAGAAGTGGCAGATTGCAAATTTTATTGTGAAGAAGTTTGGTGATCATCCTACCAAGGAGGATGAGTATGCTGATTTTGAAGACTTTATGATGAATGTTGCAAGAATCTTCTGGGAAGATGTGTTGTTGTTAGCTGCTGGTGCAAACATTCAGATATTATGTCCTGAAGAACCAATATGGGAACCTCCAAGATTAGAGAATGGAAAACCTGATCTAAAAGAGGTTGGAAACATCATTTCAAAAATTATTCAAGATGAAGGTATTACAGATCACAAGCACATGCTGGAAATTAAGAACCGGATGTATTTGGCATTCAGAATACCAAATGAAGACTGAAGATGAAGGACTAAGCTCACAAGATAACACTTCTTAACCTTGTCTTTATTTTCTTCATTTTGATATTTTTTTTTGTGACTATATGAAGTATGTGTAATATTTGGTTTATGTGAAAACTATTCTGATGTTTGAATTGATGAATTGTTATAATCAACCATATATCTTAACTACTGATCTGAGTATATTTAAGTAGTTTTGGCTTCATCAAAATGGGGGAAATTGTTGGGATATGAATCTGTAGAACAATGTTCTAATTGATGATTTTATGTTTTGATGGCCAAAAGCAACTTGAAATTAATGGTATATGTTGATATAATTGTGTTATATGATATACTCCCTCCGTCCGCCTATAAGTTTCACGTTACTTTTTAGCACAAAGATTAAGAAAAGTGATTAAATAATAGATATAGTACAAGTGATGTGATTGAGAGAAGATAGAGATACATAGAAAAAGTAAGATATAAAGTGAAGTGTAAGAAAAAGTACTTACCAAAAAAGGTATGAGAAACTTATAGACGGACGGATCAAAATGGTAAAATGGGAAACTTATAGGCGGACGGAGGGAGTATTAGTTACTGATCTTAAGAGATATTTGAATCTGAGTTACTGATCTTATATAAGTTTACTGATCTTAGTGAGTTACTGATCTGATATATGAACTGTTTATGTGCTAAGCTGATGTTTTGTATTGTATAGACAGCTTATAGAATAGGACTTAGATGTACTCTGTTGTATATAGTTCAGTTGATGTATAGATAGGTTTTATAAATGTAAAGTTGTATTCTATTGTATTCAGCATTGTAAAGATAAGAACAGTAGATTAGGAATAGATTAGAAGAAGATCAGAAGACTATGGAAGACTCGGAAGACTACTTCAGAATAAGAATACTTCAAGAAGAGTTGAAGAGAAGCTTAGAAGAATTCTGAAGAAGTTAGAACAGTTTTGAGAACTGTGCTGACTGACTAAGAACAGTAAGACTAAGAAGAGTAGTTTACTGTGCTGAATTGGTAAATTTGAAGAATAAGTTTGGAAAACTTATTTAAGGTGTAACTGAAGATTTATTGAAGAGATGCTGACTTGGAAGTTGAAGGAAGTTACAAAGTCGATTACAAGAAGAGGTTACAAAAACAGTTTTAGAGTTAGTTCACAAACTACTAACTGTCATACTAATGTCTATAAATACTGTATGATCTCATACTGCTGAAGACTACTGAAAAACTACTGATCATAGAGGATTCAAGAGCAAGTCTACAAAGCAATTTGAAGAACTCACAGAGTTGAAGAGATCAAGGAATTTGAGAAGAAGCCACATATTTGAAGAGAAGAAATCAGAGGCTAATCAAGAGAAGTTTTACTTTTCATTTTAAAGTTTGTATTGTTGTAAACAAGTGTGCTAGTTACTTGTAGAATTACAAGTCGATCGAAGATACACTTGGGAGTGTAATCGATAAGATCATAGTCTTAGTCTTGGGACTTTAAGCCACAAGAAACTCAAGGAAGAGTAATAAAACATCACAACTGGGATTGTGAGAGTGGATGTAGACTTTTTGGTCGAACCACTATAAAATTCTGTGTTCTTTACTTTTCTGTTTGATATTTGTTTGATATTTGTTTAACCAAGAACAGTAAAGTTGTCTAAGTAAAGATCTAAATAAAAGTTGAGTATAAAACTGAAACTGGAAGTACTGATCTGACCCAGTAAGAACAGTACTGTTCAGAACACATTTCCGCATTAAAACTCTGATATTTTGAAAGATTTTTGAAAGTCTATTCACCCCTCCCCTCTAGACTTTCTTAGCTTAATCAATCTTAACTCAACTTGGGACCAACATGTTATGTCCTAACTTGATTGAACACCTTATTTTGAGTCGGATTTCTTTTAAATCGTGACTTTTTTCTCTCATAATCTTTTTCTTCAAAATCCATTAATATAATAGTAAAATTTAGTACTGCGTTTTTCCTTTCTAGTAATTTTCTGGAATATATATATTTTTTAAACTCCTGCTCAATATTTTCTCATCATAATCCTTTTCTTTAATTAATTCTAATTATTTTTCGCACCAAAGCTAAAATCGCATTTATATATGGGGTCATATGTATTAGGAATATAATATTATAAAGATTTGTATCTTTTAATATTATGATTCATTCTTATCTCTTAGAATATTTAATGTAAATATTTATCCATATCTTGTAAATATAGATACACTTTGTATCTATAAATACATCTCTTGTAAACACTTTACAATTATTCAATGAAATTATAATTTCACAATTCATTGTTTCTCTATATGGTATCAACGAGTCGTACGGCTAACGCCTCGATCCGACACCCTCCCTCGTAGTTGTTGATCGACACTCACTGTCGTTCAAATCTCCCGACTACCACCCTTCTTTGTCAAGCCTTTCAATTGCCCAACCTCTACACCTGCAACTCCCCTGTTTCTTTAAATCACAAACTGTTGGGATATGAATCTGTGAAACAATGTTCTAATTGATGTGTATGTTTTGATGACCAAAAGCAACATGAGGATAATGGTATATGTGTTTGTATGTTGATATAAAAGTTCTATAGAGAATAAGTTTAGTGATCTTAGTGTGGAAACTGAGAATAAGTTTACTGATCTTATATGAGATATTTGAATCTGAGTTACTGATCTTATATACTTACTGATCTTATATGCTTACTGATTTTATATGTAAGTTACTGATCTTAGGTGTTTACTGATCTTATTGTGTTTACTAATCTGATATATGAACTGTTAGGAACTAAGCTGATGTTTTGTATTGTATAGACAGCTTATAGTATAGGACTTAATTATACTCATCTGTATATAGTTCAGTTGATGTATAGATAGGTTTTATATATGTAAAGTTGTATTTTATTGTAATCAGCATTGTAAAAGTTCAGAACAGTAGTTTAGAACACTAGATTAGATGAAGATCCGAAGACTATGAAGACTCAGAAGACTACTTCAGAATAAGAAGACTTCAAGAAGAGTTGAAGATAAGCTTAGAAGAAATCTGAAGAAGTACAGAACAGTTTTGGAGAACTGTGCTTACTGACTAAGAACAGTAAAACTAAGAAGAGTAGTTTACTGTGCTGAGTTAGTATGATTGAAGAATAAGTTTGGAAAACTTATTTAAAGAGTAACTGAAGATATATTGAAGATATGCTGACTTGGAAGTTGAAGGAAGTTACAAAGTCGGTTACAAGAAGAAGTTACAAAAACAGTTTTAGAGTTAGTTGAGAGTTAGTTCACAAACTGCTAACTGTCATACTAAGTTCTATAAATACTGTGTGATCTCCTACTGCTAAGACTACTGATCTTAAAGCATTCACAAGCAATCTAAGTCTACAGAGCACAAGAAGAACTCACAGAGTTGAAGGAGATTAAAGAAGAGAAGAGCCACTGAATTGAAGAGAAGACTCAAAGGCTATTCAAAGAGAAGTTTTACTTTTCAAGTTTTAAGTTTGTATTTTGTAAAACAAGTGTGCTAGTTACTTGTAGAATTACTAGTAGATCGAAGATATACCTGGAGGTATAATCGATAAGATCAAAGTCTTAATCTTGGGACTTTAAGCCACAAGAAACTCAAGAAGGAAGAGTTAATAAAACATCACAACTGGGATTGTGAGAGTGGATGTAGACATTTGTCGAACCACTATAAAATTCTGTGTTCTTTACATTTTCTGTTTGATATTTGTTTGAATTGTTTAACTAAGAACATTAAGAATTAACAAAGATAAAGATCTAAAGAAAAGTTGAGTATAAACTAGTAAGGCCCATATTGCTTTGAAAGTACTGATCTGAGCTGAGTAAGCACAGTACAGTACATAAGAAGACTAAATTCCGCATTGCATATTCTGATATTTTGAAAGATTTTTAAAAGTCTATTCACCCCTCCCCTCTAGACTTTTACTAGCTTACTCAATCTTAACTCAACTTTGGGACCAACACAAACTGACGGTGAAAAACCTCAACATAATTATCTTAACTTTCATTGTGCAAACCTCCATTACACTTAATACTCAGATTGTGCCTACTCCAAGAAATTGCCACTTTTTTTGTGTAAACATCAAATCCCAACAATTTCTTCTTCCAAGCTCCCATCAATGGCAGCCCTGCAACTCCGACATGAAGCTCCTCTCTTGGCCGCCAATCCTCCTCGGCTTGATCAACTGCTCGCGACGCCATCTTCCTCGGCCCGCGCATCGCAGTCCCTCGCAGCCCACACCGCGTCGCGTCGCTCCGTCAAATTGTGCCCGGCGTCGGCCATGGTTGCCGGCGCCTCAGCCCGCCCATCAAGATCGTCTTGCACGTGTCAATGGTGTCTTGTTCAGGGGCACACCGGACGAACGTGCCCAGAACTCCAGCAACTGCTCCCTGGTCAGATCCACAACTCACTGGGTCAACTCGGTCCCCACTCACCGAGTCGACTCAGTCCTTACTCAGTAGATACCCACACCCCCAACTCTAATAAATGCACCCCCCATAAATCTACACACTCTCCTACTACTTACACCCCCAACTCTGGAAAATACACCCCTCCACATCTACGCACCCCCTACACTCCTACATACACCCCACCCAGTCCAGACACCCACCCTGCTAGTACATACACAACCTCCGCCCAGTCGACTATTTCATATACACACTCCATTCCTTGGATCCTAGACTCCGGGGCCTCTCATCATATTACAACTCACCTCCAAAATTTATTCGTTTCCTCTCCATATTCCGGTTCGGATGATGTAGTCATCGGTGATGGTAACGGTTTGCATATTTCGCACATTGGTTCCTTGACGTTTCCTCATGTTGATATGTTGAAATTCTCAAATGTCCTTGTTGTCCCACAAATGGCCAAAAATCTTATTTCCGTTTCAACCTTGTGTCTAGATAACGATGTTAACATTATCTTCGACTTTAATTATTTTCAGGTGCGGGATGGCAAAACGGGGACCATTCTCCTCACGGGGAGTTGCGTGGATAATCTCTACGTATGGCCGACTCGAACGTCTCTTAACCCCACAGCCTCCATCTCGGAAAAACAACATTCGCCCATCTGGCATGCTCGTTTAGGTCATCCGTCCTCCAAAATCCTTTCTCATACCTTATCCAAGTATAGCTTACCTATCACGAACTCAAAACTGCTTTATTGTGATTCTTGCAAGTGTATTAAAAGTTATAAACTTCCCTTCTACGATTCAAGCATTATATCTAGTTCCCCTCTTGAAGTTCTTTTTTCTGATGTGTGGTCGTCCCCTGTCCTGTCAACTGAAGGCTTCAAATACTATGTCATTTTTGTTGATCACTTTAGCAAATACATATGGCTCTACCCCCTAAAACGTAAGTCCGATTTACTCCATACATTTATCTCCTTTAAAAACACCAAAATCAAAACCCTTTATTCTGACAATGGAGGTGAGTTCATTGCTCTTCGGTCTCTCCTTCAAACTCATGGCATATCCCATCTCACAACTCCTCCCCACACCCCTGAACACAATGGCATGTCTGAACGTCGTCACAGACATGTTGTTGATACTGCCTTAGCCCTTTTACATCATGCCTCCATGCCCCTTACATATTGGCCTCATGCAGTTTGTGCTGCTACCTATATTATAAACCGTTTACCAAAACCCAATCTTAACATGTTGTCCTCATATCAATACCTCCTAAAACAAACTCCCAACCTAGCCAAACTTAGAGTTTTTGGTTGCTTATGTTATCCTTGGCTACGCCCCTACACTTCTCATAAATTAGACCCTAGATCCACTCCCTGTGTCTTCATTGGATACTCTCCTACCCAAGTTGCTTATCTTTGTCTTGACATAAAAACTAACAAAATATATACCTCTCGTCATGTTCAATTTGTTGAAAATGTCTTTCCTCTAGCCACTCCTAAAACTGCCTCTGATACACCCCGTGATTTAGTAAATACACCCCCTGCCCACCAGAAAACCCTACTGTTATACTCTTTCCACCGCCCACTCTGATTAGTACACCCCTCCCTTACCTGCTGACCTTGCCCCACCCCCAACCTTTACGAATACACCCCCTTACCCAAATATACCACCTCTCGACGTCAACCCGAACCCACCACCGACCCCATTACCTGCACCCCCTGTTTCGCTTAATACACCCTCCAACCCAATGCCTAGCCCTGCTGCACCCCCTGGTCCGCTTAATACACCCCCCAGCCCAATGTCCAGCCATACTGCACCCTCCAGCTTACTAAGTACACCCCCATCAACCCTTGATCTCGAGTCGGTAGATGCTCCCTCACTGCCATCCCCACCGATACAACAACGAACTCGAATGGTCACTCGAGCCCAAAACAACATCTTCAAACCAAATTCGAGGTATGGTCTATCTTCTACTTTATCTTCTGACACAGAACCTAGCTGCGTCTCTCAGGCATTAAAAGATGAACGATGGAGGGAGCCCATGTCATCTGAATTTAATGCCCTTCTAAAAAACGGTACTTGGGATTTAGTACCACCTGATGACTCTGGAAACACTATTGGTTCAAAGTGGGTCTTTCGCATCAAATGCAAACCAGACGGTTCATTAGACAAGTTTAAAGCTCGACTTGTCGCCAAAGGCTTTCACCAACGCCCTGGGATTGACTTTTCTGAAACATTTAGTCCTGTGGTCAAACCATCAACCGTTCGAGCTGTCCTGAGTATTGCAGTCATCAAAGATTGGCCACTTCGTCAGTTCGATGTGAATAATGCTTTTCTTCACGGCTCCTTAGCCGAATCTGTATTTATGGCTCAACCACCTGGGTTTGTTGACAAAACCTTCCCTACATATGTGTGCAAGTTACATAAATCCATCTATGGCTTAAAACAGGCACCTCGCACTTGGTATTTTGCTCTTCGAACCTTCTTAGAGAGTATTGGTTTCATTCACACCAAGTCTGATGAGTCTCTCTTTGTATACAACAAATCCTGTATAACTGCATATTTTCTAGTGTATGTTGATGATCTAATCCTTACAGGAAATAACACCTCGTTCCTCACAAAAGTGGCCTCAGACCTTAGCACAAAATTTTCGGTCAAAGACATAGGATCACTTTCCTATTTCTTAGGCGTAGAGGTCCTTCGCTCTACCAAATCTTGCTTCCTCTCTCAACGTAAGTATATCATTGACCTTCTCACTAGATATAACATGCTCTCCTCCAAACCTGTCCAAACCCCTATCTCAACCTCTGCTCGTTTATCTCTTTCTGATGGAACCCCTCCCACTGATATCACTCAATATCGTCAAGTTCTTGGAAGACTCCAATACCTCCAACTCACTAGACCCGATATTGCTTTTGCTGTTCATAAACTATCCCAATTTATGCATGCTCCAAATGTCACTCATTGGGGTACTGTAAAAAGGCTTCTTCGATATCTTAATGGCACTAGAGATGTTGGAATTACCCTTCATCCCAACTCATCTGACTCACTTCACTGCTTCACGGATGCTGATTGGGCTGGAAATACTGATGATCGCACGTCGACAAGTGCCTACATTGTCTTTCTTGGACCGAATCCCATCTCTTGGTCTTCCAAGAAACAAAAGTCTGTGGCTCGCTCCTCCACTGAAGCAGAATATAGGGCCATTGCATCGGCAGCCTCTGAGGTACAATGGTTAAAGTCTCTTTTTCAAGAACTATGTTTTTCCATCAAAACTCTCCCTGTCATCTACTGCGACAATATTGGTGCAACATATCTTTGCTCTAATCCTGTTTTTCACTCTCGAATGAAACACATTGCCATCGACTATCACTTTGTTCGAGATTTGATCAAAACAACTCAATTACGTGTTTCACACGTATCATCTGAAGACCAACTAGCTGATGCTCTCACAAAGCCTCTTCCTCGTTCTCGTCTTCAAATGCTTATGATCAAGATTGGACTCTCCTACGGTGCTCCATCTTGAGGGGGCGTATTAGGAATATAATATTATAAAGATTTGTATCTTTTAATATTATAATCCATTCTTATCTCTTATAATATTTAATGTAAATATTTATCCATATCTTGTAAATATAGATACACTTTGTATCTATAAATACATCTCTTGTAAACACTTTACAATTATTCAATGAAATTATAATTTCACAATTCATTGTTTCTCTATAATATGTATTGTACGTTTCAATTTTATTACTCTTAAAATCTACACAGTGGCTTCACTTGGAATTTTTTGTTCCCTTTAATTCCTACACCTTCATAAGTTATCCTTTCACAGGCCCTAGCTACTTTCTGAACAACCCTTTCGATTGCATTTTCTCTCAGTCGCTAGCTACATTCTGTCGACCTATTACTTCGCTTAGATTTTCTCATACCGGCCTAAGCTAAATATCAACCTTATATTTATTGATTCGATATTGAATAGTATGCTATTGAGGGAATTGAAAAGATCGAGAATTGGATTGGAATTACTTGATCAAAATGATTATCATTCCTCTTCGATCTATATATATAAGAGGGATGGTTACCTTGTTATTCTTCACGTTGGTTTTCGTGGGGAATTTGAGAACTCTCCACTTGAATTGAAGCGGAGATCGGGTATGTTCTTTAAGATATCGTGGAAAATAGGGTTTCATGCACAAAAGTTTTGGTTGGTTGTTACAAATCAGATGAAAATTCCGTTTCTTTGTGCTCATGCACGCGGCGTTGGGGTTCTTTTGGGCGAATTTTGTGAACACGAGGTTGTTTATATGGAGAGAAGATGAGACAGCCACTACTCATCTGGTCAAGGCACTCGTTCCCAATTGACTCCAACAGTCTATAGATCTGGTCAACATGAACAAGCTAAGTAATTTTAAAGTGTCTTTTACAAAGCATGCGCTGCATGCACAGAGGGGTGTACTAAATAATTGTGTGTGTGCATGGGTTCACGTGTATTGCATGCTTTAGGAGTGTATTTACTAATGCTTCAGGAGTGTATTTACTACTCCCTCCGTCCCGTGATTAATAACCTCACAACATCATTTTATTTTCAAATTTGCCACTCTTTTTTTCCATACACACTACAAAATATTGGCCAAAAGGCAACGGCAATTGGCAACGGCAGGTGGGCCGATGCAATTTGGTAACGACATTTAATGGCCGATGCGAAAAGGGGACGGCAGTGGGCCCCGATGCCATTTGGTAACGGCATTTAATGGCCGATGCCATTTGGTAACGGCATTTAATGGCCGATGCAAAAAGGGGACGGCAGTGGGCCCCGATGCCATTTGGTAACGGACCCCCCGATGCTAAATGGCAACGGCAGTGGGCCCGTTGCCTTCCCCGTTGCCCTAAATGAATATAAATTGGCCAAACCCCCTCTCTTCCAGACCGTAACAGCGGCGCACCCCCCACCTCCGTTGAAGCTTCGAGTTTTACACCTCCACACTCAAAAATCACCTTCGTTTGCGGATCGAACTCGGTTTTTGGCCATTTGTGTTCTACACTTCGACGGGAGCATTTCTACGGTATTTTTTTTCATTTTCATTGGTTAAATTTGAAGTTATATGTGTGTATATATATATATATATATATATATGTATATATATGCATATATGTTGTATGTATATATAAAATTGTTAGAATTGTTAATTTTTATGCATGCATGTGTTAATTGTTAGAATTTATAAATTGTTAATTATGTTGTGTTAGGCATGTATTTAATTATATATATGTATGTTTTAATTAAGTTATATGAATTTATTTGTTAATTAGGGTGTTAGAATTATATTTGTGTTATATATATGTCTATATATATATATGAATTTATTTGTTAATTAGGGTGTTAGAATTATATTTGTGTTATATATATGTCTATATATATATATGAATTTATTTGTTAATTAGGGTGTTAGAATAATTATTAGAATATATTTAGAATTATATTAATTCATTTTAATAGAGTTGGAGGAATGAGATGTTGGTTGTACGTTTGTGTGTTGTAGACGTCGATTGACATGGATTATTCAAGTCGTAGTTGGATGTATAGTCCAATATTAGTGAATGGGATTATGAACCCCGGATTTGTTAGTGGAGTAAATGGATTTATTGAAGCTGCCACTAGTAATCCGTATTCGATTTGGGAAGGAAAAATTAGGTGTCCTTGTTCGAAAGCTAGATGTCGAAATCAAACTTATAGAGATCCTAATGAAGTGAAATCTCATTTATATCGAAATGGTTTTACACTGAATAATTATAATTGGATTTATCACGGGGAATAGAGTTGGGGTCCACGTCCATTTCAAAATACTAATGAATTTGCGTCAACTTCAAACGACGTTGACCCAGCGGGACCTAGTTCGTACCACACTATGGTAGAAGAGTTAATGGGTGGCCCAAACATTAATTTTGGAATAGACGTGGAAGAGGAGGCACTTAATGAAGAACCCCCTAACGAGAATGCGGCACAGTTTTACGGCATGCTTCGTGCAGCGGACCAAGACTTGTATCCTGGTTGTGAATCTCATTCGCAGTTGTCATTCAATTCCAGATTGTTTAACATTAAAACGGAAAACAGAATGTCTGAAAGAGGATACAATCAGGTCGTTGAGTTGATTCGTGAGATTTGTCCTCCCGAAAATAAGGTTCCCAAGAAATTTAACGACACCAAACATTTGATGAGTGGGATGGGTCTTCCGGTAGAAAGGATTGATTGTTGTGCACAGAATTGCATGTTATTTTGGGGTGCAGACAGCGAACTAGATTTTTGTAAGATTGGTGGTCGATCACGGTATAAGCCGAGTAGGGTTGATGTAGATGGTCGGTTGAAAAAGAAACGCCCGGTTAAGGAGATGTTCTACTTTACACATCATCAAATTACCTAAAATACCCCTCATTTATCTTACATCATCAACCACTAAATCCACCTTTCTTAAATAGCGTGCCGGTCAAAGTGTGCAAATTATCCCGGGACGGAGGGAGTAATATTTTTTGCATGAGTTTAACACGGAGGGGAGGGGGTTGGGGGTTACTGCCCCGGATTTGGGGAGCCTGAGTCTTACCTCCACTACCTTCCGATTCACTTCCAACTATAAGGACTTTTAGAAAAAATAATTTATTATATATATTAGTACTCGCCCGGCCCTAATTTACATTAAAGATACTCTAATTAATCAATTAATTATATATGTGAAATAAATTTATAAAATAAGTCAAAATGTAATACATATACAATTTAGAAATTAACAACTAAAACTTACATATAGAAATAAATTAAATGAATTAAAAAAATGGTCAAAATAATATACACATACAATTAATATTAAAAAATAAATAAATAAATTACCTGTCAAAGTGGCGGGTGTTCAATTTCCACATAAACTAGATAAATGGTCATTTAAATAGTTGAGAAGAGGGTGATTGCGGGGTGGGGTGGGGTGGGGTGGGTATGGGTATAGGCATGGGCAGGGGGAGAGTTAGGTAAGTGGGTGTGGGTCGGTCGGTTTGGGTTCAGGCTGGTGGGTGTAAGCTATGAATTTAATTAGAAACATCGTTTAGATACGAAAAAATCAGTTTCAAATTCGTCCGTTATTAGATACGAAATTTACAAAACCATGTGATTAGGAACGGATAGAAAATGGTTTCAAAATATGTTTCTGTTGTACGTGCTTTTGGATGGATGATCTGGATGTGGACTTTTCGTAAGCACTAAACAAACATGAATATATGTGGGGGTTATTTACGTGTTAACAACGGATTAATCGTTGTGATCTTATCGAAAACAATGAAGAACACAAGAAGTAGCTTCTTGGAGAAGCTAGAAGCTTTGAGCTTTGGGAGTGTATTGCTTTAGGTTGGGGTGTGTAGGGAAAATTCTAACTTATGTTTTCAAATGAGCCTTTTAGGCATTATATACTAGTTTTTTATGGCTGCCCGACCTTTACACGTGGCGGGCATATATTGGACCTGAAATCCCACCACATAAAGGTGATGGGACCTGCATTAAATGCTAAACCGCCTCTTTGGTGGTCATCTTCGCCGGAAACGAGGAGCTGGGCCATAGTGGTCGCAGGAGGACCTGATCGTCCGGTCATCTTCATGGATGGTGGTCGCACTCGCCGTGCTCGCCACGCTCCATACTCTCCCAAGGCTTTTATACTTGTCTTTATCTAGCTAACTCTACATGTGCTCGTCAACATCTTTGGGCGAGCACACAATTACATTTTCTTCATAATGTTGACTAGTCGTCGCATGGCTTGGTTGACTAGTCGTCGCCACGCAAGCTGGTGACTAGGATTGACTTGTCAAAGATTGACTTCTTTGACCCGGTGTAACATTTGCCCCTGGTCGCCTTTCTTCGTGTTCGTGTTAGGAAGGCGAGCAGTGTGATCGTCTTCGTGGAAAATTGAATCATTTACAAAATCTTGATGATGAGATTTGTCGGCGGTCGCCTCGTTTCTCGCACCGAGCACGCTTTCCGAAGCATTTTGATGACGTCAGCAGCCGCCAATGTCAGGCGCGTGGGGAAGCGCGAAAATTTTTATTTTTGCGCGTGGGCGCGTGACGCCCACTTTCCCGCCTCGATTTCGGGGATGACCCCAGATTTTTGGGCAATTTGCAATTTTGACCCCGTTTTTTGGTCTTTGGTCCTCGAATATTTTACCTATAAATAGAACCTCACTTCTCTTGAAATCACTTTCTTCACTTTGCACTTTACGGACTTCTTCTCGAGCCTTCTTCCAAGCAAGTTTCTTCAAGCTTTTTCGACGACTAAGGCTGTTTTCCGACCAGCGTAAAGGTAAATAACTTACATTTTCTTTTTGTTCTTCCACTTTCCCCCCTTTTCACCGGAAAAAATGGTGGTTATTGGGACTTCTGGTGGTGGTGCTGGACCTTCCGGCGAGAGTCCTCGCCGGGACCTAGGAGAAAGAGTGGTCTCCTCTGATTCTGGCGTGCACTCGCCTGACCCTTTTAGCGTAGGAATTCCTAACATACCGGCCAACAGTTGGGATGAAATGCTAGAGGTGGTCGGCGTCGCGGTCGCCAATGAGACCGATGAGTCTGAACGGGAAGACGCCGGCAATGATGCCGAGGATGATGTCGAGGAGGTCGACTCAGATTTGGGCGACCATGACTTGGATGTAGAGACGGGCGACCAGATTGACCCGGCCCGAGTTGAAGACACTTTGACGAACACTCTCCGCGAAGAGTGTGAGGAGATTGCTCGCTACGCGGCGAGCATCAAAGACATTTTGAGCGGGCGGGAAGAGCTGGATGGGGACGATCTCTCGAGGGAAACATATTATCAATATGTTTTCGAGTATCCGCCTAGAGAGATTCCTCGCTCATACCAAGAAGCATATGAATCGGAGTATGCAGCTAGCGAATATGCGAGCACCGTTTCCCCGGCCCAACTAGCAAACTCTCAGAAAAAATACCAGCTGCCTCAAGATGTTTCCTTCTTCGTTCCGCGAGAAGACAAGAGGGCCGACCAGCCTCCTGAAGGGATGGTCGCCGTAAATATCGACATGATGGAGGCCGGGCTGAGGTTTCCACTGCACCCCGGCAATTCTCACTACTTGCATTTTCTTGGGGTGGCACCTTCTCAAGTGACGCCGAACGGGTGGTCGAATATAATTGAACTCCTCACAGTGTTCGGTTTGGAGGCCGTCGAGAACGGTTGTCTACATACCTGCCTCAGTCCTTGAGAGATCAACTATCTCCTTCAGGTGGCCGAAGCCGGAAAGAAGGTGGGAAAGGGCTGGTATTATGTGAAAGGTCGCGATCGCATCAAGTTGGTCGAGGGTGTTCCCAACAAAATTCGGGACTGGAAAACCAACTGGTAGTGGGTCGCCGGGGACTGGAAGAGTGTTGTGAAACTCGATGGGTCCTATGATCGTATTTCCATTGCGACCGACTACAGAAAAATTTATGGTAAGTCCTTTGATTTTTTGCTCGTTCTTGTCTATACTGAATAACTCCTCGCTTTTGTAGGTGAGACTGTTCGCGCGAAGGTAGGCGAGCATCGTCTGTCACCCTTATTCCAATATCATACTTGTTGCATCGCTCGTCGTCGCTACCTGGAAAGGTCGTGTCGTTTTCTGAACCGCGAGTGCATAAGGGAGCGAGCAGGCCTTCGAGTACCTCCTCACCACATCACCAAAGAGTTTCCTCCAGGTAACGAATAATTTCTTTTCACTGCTTTTGTTCTTCTTTTCTTCGTAACATGCTGACACTTTGTTTTTAGAAGTGGTTCCTACGAAGGTCATCACCTATCTTACTCCGACCATCGAACTACAAGAAGTGATGGTGAATAGATCCCTTCGATTAGCGATCGTCAACCGCGAGCGCGACATAGTCGAGGGCACTAACATGAGGAAAGATCGGGCGGAGACCGCGGAGGCTCCCCCCAAGAAAACTGCTAAAACGGCCCGTGGGGGTCATCGCCCTTCTGCTGCCGACCAGAGAACTTCTCCGAGGAGATCCCCGCCGAGGAGGAATTCGCCACCTCCCAAAAAGCCATCTCCTGCTCGCAAGACCAAACGGTCGCAGGAGGTTTCCGCGAGCTCGCCGGCCGAGCAGAGGGCCCCCGAAGATATCACTATGCTTGGCTGGAGTGCCGATCGGGTTGCCAAGTAAGCTTTCCTCTCAAATGCCTTTGGATATTTCTAGAAGTATCCTCTTCTGATCACTATCTGTACTTCTTCAGGCTTGCCGAGCACCCGTGTTCCGCTCCTTACAACGAAGATCTTCTCAACTACTACCGGTCGCGGGACTCGACCGATGACGATAAACTAGACCAGCTCGCGATCCGAGCGATGAAGAACTTGCCCCGGTCGCTCACTAAACCCTTCGCCGAGGAGGTCGACTGTCACAACGCTGCCGAGAACGCTCGGCAGATCGCCATCAGCGCTTGTCGCCAAGCTTATGTGGCCGAGCAGCTTTCCCTTCAAATCTACGATCTCCGGAAGGGCAACGATGAGAAGGACGTGGCGATTGCCCGTCTAATAAAAGCTAACAATGGCCTCGAGAAAAAGGTGGCTGACTTGGTGGCCCAACTTGCAATTGTTCAGAAAAAAGATCAGGAGGATCATCAACTGATTGAAGATCTTCGTGCTCGCCTCAAAACTGCCGAGGATGAAAAGTCAGAGAAGTCCAATGAGCTCGCTGCTGCTCGCGAGGAGGCGGCCACTTTACAGGCTCGTTTAACATCTGTTGAGGGCAAGTTGGCTTCTCTAGGGCGATAGCTGACCGCTGTGAAGAAAGATCGGGATAGGCAAGCTTATCTCGCTGGATCTACCAACGATGGGCCCGGTCTCCCAAAGTCAGGGAGAAGTTTCGATACTGTGTGGCGTCCGTTGCCCCGATTGAGGTCATGTAATTTGAGTACTTTGATAAATGTACCCGGGGGTCGGACATCCCATCATATGCTGCCATAGAAGGCATCTGAATCTTTCTTTGTATGGGGGCAGTGAGGATCATAACACTTAGAGGAGAAGTGGGAAGAGTGACTGGTGGGACAGTTCCTCTCTTTGATGCGACCACCTCTGCTCACAAGTTTTCCATCTCCAGTTTCATCTGTTTCTGCGTTTCTATGAACTAGGCGATCTGCCCTTCCTCGGCAGTCTGTGGTCGGGGTACGACATGCTCGTCACGTCGACTACCATTAGATGGGGCCGGTCGATCATCTCGATCTCTGTGTGATCGCCTGGCTGAGTGATGGCTGCGATAACTTTCGCTGGTTCTCGCGAATTTGGCCCTACTCGGTCGAGGGCGGAGATTCTGTCTCCTTGATCTCTATTCCCACCACGGTCTCTGTGGTCGTCTTTCTCCGGTCGGCCGTCAACTTTAAAAGGTATTGGGCGAGGAGTTTTTGGGTCCTTATCGCCCACGCGATTAAAAATAGAGTTCCGACCACCATGCGAGTCTCCAGTATGACTATTGTGGGAGCGCTCGTGAACTTTATTCTTCCCCTTATCGCGAGGAAGTACCGAATACGAGTGATAGGAGCGCTCATCCTCGGCATCATTCTTGGCGTTGGCCCTCGCCTTTCGAGCTTTATCAAAAGCCTGATCCTTGGCTTTTTCAAGTTCCATCGCCTCGTTTTTCCTCATTTTCTCGTTGAGGTAGTCTGTAAAATCTCTCAGGTGCTTGGGATCATTCAAGATGTCCCCCAGATTGATGTTTACCAAAGGATTGGCCACCGGAGCAATCGGTGGTGGAGGGTGTTCGTTCCCTCCGGGAGGTGGAACTCCGTCACGATTTGTGTGTTGAGACATCTTTTGAGAGTGATTTCCGGTAAACGGTTACAAAGATATGAACTTGGCCTAAGCTTTCGACGCTAAAAAACCAAAGATTCGAGTTCTTACGCAGAAGAACGTGCTATTACAACTACAATTTTGCAAAGTAACAACACAAAAAAGCTAAAAATAAAATTACAAGGAGATCAAACTCCAAAATATGCCTAGAATACCGAAAATATTCAAGAACATGAAGATAATTAAAATACGTATGAAATATGTAAACAATGTTCTAAAAGGTATTTCTACAGATTAAAACCTGAAATAAGGAGTTTACAAGCCGATCGTTCGATGATCGGTTGAAACTTTGACGAAGAACACGTAAAAGGACCCCTTCTTCTAGCGCCAAATGTTGTACGTGCTTTTGGATGGATGATCTGGATGTGGACTTTTCGTAAGCACTAAACAAACATGAATATATGTGGGGGTTATTTACGTGTTAACAACGGATTAATCGTTGTGATCTTATTGAAGAACAATGAAGAACACAAGAAGTAGCTTTTTGGAGAAGCTAAAAGCTTTGAGCTTTGGGAGTGTATTGCTTTAGGTTGGGGTGTGTAGGGAAAATTCTAACTTATGTTTACAAATGAGCCTTTTAGGCATTATGTACTAGTTTTTTAGGGCTGCCCGACCTTTACACGTGGCGGGCATATATTGGACCTGAAATCCCACCACATAAAGGTGATGGGACCTGCATTAAATGCTAAACCGCCTCTTTGGTGGTCGTCCTCGCCGGAAACGAGGAGCTAGGCCACGGTGGTCGCCGGAGGACCTGGTCGTCCGGTCATCTTCATGGATGGTGGTCGCACTCGCCGTGCTCGCCACGCTCCATACTCTCCCAAGGCTTTTATACTTGTCTTTATCTAGCTAACTCTACATGTGCTCGTCAACATCTTTGGGCTAGCACACAATTACATTTTCTTCATAATGTTGACTAGTCGTCGCATGGCTTGGTTGACTAGTCGTCGCCACGCAAGCTGGTGACTAGGATTGACTTGTCAAAGATTGACTTCTTTGACCCGGTGTAACAGTTTCACTACTCTAACTAATACTATTTCATTTGTTTGCTTGATTTCTGGGCGAATTGTGTGAACCTGAGATTGTTTATGCGGAGAGAAGATGAGAGAGTGGGTGAGGAAGATGGAAGGTTGTTTTTGCACCAGATTCTTAATTCTTGCGAGTTTATAATTAGAAGAGAATGTATATTTGGGATTGATGGATAACAGTACTTACCTCAAAAGAGCTGGATGGATGAGAGTAAAGATTTAATTTTTGCATCTCATTCACAACAGAGGAACCATATTTTCTTACAAACTGCATTTAGTTAAATTTGCAAGTTGCTTTAAATACCTGTAGAAGAAATCGGTGCATTCATTTCTCAAATGTGAGTTGACTCTAATTGTATCTCCATAAGCTAATTATTAATTAAAGAACGATTATTGTGCAAAGTAGATTACACTATTCCATTACTGAGCCTCCTCCCCAGTTTTCCGTTGATTAAAGAAATAGTAATAATAATACTGTTATTTTTTTATTGCTTACACTTAAATACACTCGAGTGTACTCTAATGTAATTTATTATTTTTTGTCATATTTCCTTTTTTTTTTGGTTGATTTATTTTCCTTTTTTTTCTTTTATTTCCCTTTTTTTCGCCTTATTTACACAATATTAATAAAAATTATAAATCAACTGAAAAGTAAAATACAATATTAATAAAAAGTGTAAGTCAATATAAATAAAAAGTGCAACACAATATTACTAAAAAGTATAAGTCAATATAACTGAAAAATGCAACACAATATTATAAAAAAGTGTATGTCAGTATAACTGAAAAGTGCAACACAATATTATAAAAAAGTGCAAGTCAGTATAACTGAAAAGTGCAACACAATATTACAAAAAAGGGATTAAAGATTTTTTAGTCCACTAAGTTGGACTGATTTTGAATTTGGTCCAAACGGATTACACATTTTGATTTTGGTCCGATAAGTATATTTAAAATTTGAAATCAGTCCTTTTACCTACAATAGCAGGTGATGTAACAGGTCATGCACATGGATTTAATCCATTTTCTTTTTTATATGTTTTGTGATATTTTCTTATATATTTCTATTTTTTATATGAATTAAAGATTAATTTAAATTTATTAATTAATAAAACCATGAATATTAGCAAAATTAAAAAAAAATCCTTACTAAAACTTTACTTTTATTTTAATATTTTAAATAAATCAAAAATTCGCCAAATATTTTAAATCATAAAAAATCCTCAAACAAATAAAAAAATATACAAGTAAATTCAAAATTTGCACCCTCTCCCCCCACTTTAATAGAAAGAACATGATGAGTAGTAAAAAAAATTATTTGAAATTAACTATATGTCAATTTTATTATATTTTTTATTTGAAATTAGCTCATAAAAAATATGAAGAACTATTTTTTGTAATATTCTATTTAAATAAATATACTTCTATTTATTGAATTAAATCAATGATTTTTTAATTTATTTTGAGAAATTTTTGGGATTTAAAATATTTGGTGAATTGTGAATTTATTTAAAATATTTAAATATTAATATATAAGTAAGGTTTTAGTGAAATTTTTTGGCGATTTTAATTTTTTGATTTGGAAGTTTTATTATTTTAAGGATAAATTTGTATATTTATTATATTTTAAAATAAATAAATTTATAATACTAATTTTTTTTAATTAGGTATGTTAATTGAGTTTTTAAGAATTAATTGATTTAGAAAATAATTTATTTTATTTATTTATTTTTTCATATTATAATATTTTAGATTAAAAAAAATCATTTTATATTTTATATACTAATCATAATTTATTTTCAATAATTTTAAAATATTATCTAGTGTTTTAATTAATATTCATAGTTTTTCTAAATTAATAAATATAAATAAGTCATAAAAAGAAAATAATATTTCACATGTTAAAAGAGAAAATAAAAATTAAAATCCACATGTGTGTTGACTTGTTGGTGACCTACTATTACGGATAAAATGACCATTTTCAAAATTTAAGCATACTTATTGGACCGAAATCAAAATGTATAATCCATCTGGATCAAATTCAAAATCAGTCCAACTTAATGGAATAAAAAATCTTTAATCCCTACAAAAAATGTAAGTCAATATAACCTAAAAAGTGAAACACAATATTACAAAAAAGTGCAGGTCACTATAAATAAAAATATTACTCCATCAGTCCAATTTTATTATGCCCACTTCTTCGGGCACGGGTTTTAATTAATATTGATTAGTTTATGTATAAAGTAGATAAGTTGGGAGTATGATGTGATGTTGTGGGGTCCATTTATAGGTAAAGTGATTGTTTATAAATAAAGTTAGTGGCAATTTGAGTAAATAAGTGATGTTTGGAGGGTGGAGATAAAGTAGTGTGAATAGTATTATTTCGAGAAAATTTCATTTTACGTCCTGTAACTTAGGCCTAATCCAGAATATATCCTTTAAGTTTTCACATTTTCAATTTACGTCCTAGGGTGTCCAATTTACATCCTTTTCGGTCCAATTTACGTCATTTCCACCGGAAAATTGGAAATCCGGTCAAATAGTCCAATTTACATCCTTTATGTTTGAAAATTAAAAATTAATAATTAAAAATTTCTGAAAATCTCATTAAAAATTTAAAAATCTCATTAAAAACTTATAAATGGTAATAAAATATAAAAAATCTAAATTGTTTTTATAAATTGTACAATTCAAAAAATCTGAAAATGTGTAAATTTATTTTTTTTTCTTCTAAAAACTCATAAAAATAATTAAAAATCTATAATTTCTACAATTCAAAAAAATCTGAAAATGTGTAAAAAAAAGTTCTTTCTAAAAGCTCATAAAAATAAAATAAAAAAACTATAAATTAAAATTTTAAAAATATTTAAAATACAAAATTCCACAATTTTAAAAATATCGTGAAAATGAATTTGGGACGGTTCCAAAATCGATCAAGGTGTACATGGAACTTCCACTCAACCTCGTCGGTGAGTTGGAAAATCTCGTGGGACCCAAATTTTTAGGAGTTCGAGCAAAACTTTAATAGCAAACGAGTATGAATCAAGTCTGATTTTTAATGAAATTAATGTTAATAATTTTTATTATTCCTATTAGATTTTTAGAATTAGTAATTTATAATCTACACATTTTTAATAAATTAATGAGATTTTTTGAGTTTTTAGAAATTTTAATGAGATTTTGAATTTCTTAATTTTTAAATTACACGTTTTTCATTCTTTCAATTGTAGAATTTTTTATTTTTTGTATTTTCAAAATTTTAGAATTTTTTGTTTTTGTTTTACACATTTTATAATTTGTAATGATATTATTCAAAATTTTATTGATATATTTTGAATTTTATTTACACATTTTATTTTTTTTAATTTTAAGGAGATTTTTGGATTTTTAATGATATTTTAGATTTTTTAAATCTTTAATGGGATTTTTAGAAAATTTTAATTATTAAATTTTAATTTTCAAACTTAAAGGACGTAAATTGGACTATTTGGCCGGAATCCCAATTTATTCCTCACATTCCGGTGAGTTTTAAAATTTTCCGGCGGAAAGGACGTAAATTGGACTAAAAAGGACGGAAATCGAAAAAGTAAAAACTTAAAGGATATATTCTGGATTAGGCCTAAATTACAGGACGTAAAATGAAATTTTCTCTATTATTTCCATAAAGGGAATGAGCATAATAAAATTGGACAACCAAAAAAGGAAAGTGAGAATAATGAAATTGGACGGAGGGAGTATTATACAGTGTAACAATTGAAAAGTGCAACACCATTTTATCAAAAGTGTAAGTCATTGAAAAGTGCAAGTCACTACAACTGAAAAGTGCAACATCATTAAAAAAAAATCAATGATCAACTCAGTGCACACAAGGCTAACCCTTTTTTTATTTATTTTTTCGTGCATGACGTAATGAGTGGACTTTTTAATAGATTATCATATATAATAGATGTTGCTGGTAATATTTTTGTTTTGGACTTCTTAATAAAGATAATCTTCAAATTTTACAATTGTTTTTTCTGATCGATCAGTGGAGGATTCCCTTGTATCATAATTAGCATCTTCCTTGCAAGAAAGTTTTTTTCGTTATTTGTGTCTTCATCCCCAGGAATTTGTAGATTCAAACTGCCGTTATAATAATTTTTCAGGTCATTATTGTCAACTTCACCCATTTTTCTTAATTACCTTAAATTTGGACGTGCTAGATGCCTCTTTGTTAATGTAAAAAATGAAAGTGTGAGGATGAAAATAAAGTAGTGGGTGTGAAGAGTATTTTAAAAAAAAAAAATGAGAATTATAAAAATGAATATACAAAAGAATTATAAAAACCTGGTGATCTAATTTTATTAATTAAAAACAACTGAATGTAATACTGTTATTTGTTAATAAGTAGTACTCTAATTATGTGTAAGATGTAATATTGTTTCTTTTAACTTATAGGTTATATGATATGCATTAATAGAAAAGTAGTGAAGTGAAAACGGAGTGGATGGAGGCTAGTAAGTTTTACTATGATACTTCGACAATAAAATTAGGTGGTAAAAAAAAGACAAAGGAAAAAGTTCGAGTGGAATGTATGATTAAACTTTCTTTTAAATATTATATGTTTTCAGTGTAAAAAT
This sequence comes from Galeopsis tetrahit, assembly GCA_963675135.1. Classification (NCBI taxonomy): domain Eukaryota; kingdom Viridiplantae; phylum Streptophyta; class Magnoliopsida; order Lamiales; family Lamiaceae; genus Galeopsis; species Galeopsis tetrahit. Next base: position 37,632,746 of record OY776127.1, read on the forward strand.
TGAAAATTGAAAAAAGCCCAACTAAAACTTTTAAATATCTAGAGAAAAAACTTAAAATATTATAAAAATCAACTAACCTTCGAAAATATATAAATAAATAAAACTAATTAAAATATGCAAAATATTAAAAAACCATCTACATTTAAAAAAATTAAATTAAAAAACTAAATAAAATCTATAAAATTTGAGAACATCACCTAAAACTTAAAAAAAAAAATTAAAAATATCAAACAATCAGATTAATTACTTTTAAAGATTATCTTGAATTTTTTAATATTTTTTTAGATGTTATTTAGTTTTAATTGATTTTTTTAATATATTTGTTTTTAAGAATTTAACTGATTATTATACTATTTTCAGATTTTTTCGATTCTATTTAATTGATTTTGTTTAATTCAATCATTTTTTAAGATTAATTCGATTTATCCAATAAGATATTAAGAGTCTAAGCACTAAACTAAACCATATGACATCGTTTACAAAAAAATAGGATTAAAGTTTTTTTTAGTACATTAAGTTACCAAATTTTTTAATTTAGTCCACAAGATTATCATTTTTTAAATTTTGATTTATTTTGATTTTGATCTAGCAGGTAACTCCACTTTTTATTATATACACCCCACAATATACTATATACACCTCAAATGCTAAAATTAAAATATCAATTAAAATTAAATAAAATTATAAAAATGTTTAATAAATTACCAAAAACAATTAAATTAAAAAGGTAAGAATTTAAATTAATATGAAAAAAATTAACAGCACTCCGGCCTTAGGTTAGTATTTTTTTTTTTTTTAAATTAGACTTTAAAATTTTTAAAATTATTATTTGGGCCATAAAGAAAAAAAACCCATTAAAAAATATATTACTTGGGTGACAAAGAACAAATAAAATGAAATGAAAGGAAGTGTGATTGTTGCTTGGCAATAGTGATGCAGCAGCGGATAGAATAAAAGACGATCCTCCGTTGATTTCTTATGAAATATCTGGTGAATGAGATTAAGGAATAAACCTTGAATTTTTATAAAAAAATTCTGAAATGCGGTAATTAATTAAATACATTGGAATTAAATTTTGACTGAAATAAATATATAGTAGCTTCATTCTCCATCATTCGCACCTGGTTCAATATGATTCGACCTCAAATCATCATTAGCTTCATTTTCTTCAGTGTTCTTGCCAGTGTAGGCGATGAGATGTTTGACGTTGAAAACATCTGATGTACGAATGTGAGGAGACAATTGAAGGCGATACGCGTTAGGATTAATGACTTCCAAAATCTGTAGGGGGAAATTTTCCGCTAAGCCAGTTTGTTGTACTCGCGCGGAGGAAAACAATCTTTGGTTAGAATAGTCCGAACAAGGTCGCCTTTCTGAAAGACCATGTCGCGGCGTCTAGAGTCAGCTCGACTTTTGTATTCAATTGTAGTGGATTCCAATTAGGCTTTCGTCTCACCGTGTATACGTTGGATGCCACAGATGAGGTCCTCGGCACGTTGGTGCATGACGCCGGAGGATGGGAAAGGAAACAGGTTGGTTGGGCTCCTCGGTATAGTGCCATATACCACGTGGAATGAGGATAGGTGAGTGTTGTGGTTGATAGCCGAGTTGTGAGCGAAATATGCTTGCGGTAGAATAGAATCCCAAAAGGAGATTCTCGAGAGATCGATTAACGACCTCGAATTTGCCGTCCATTTGAGGGTGGTATGCACTGCTAAAAAGGAGCTTAGTTTTCATCATTTGCCAAAGTGAATGCCAAAAGTGATTAATAAAATGTGTATCACGATCAGAAACTATGGACAGGGGCAGTCCATGAATGGAGTAGATTTCCCTGAAAAATAGTTGAGCGACGTGAACTGCATCTGTGGTTTTCTTGCACGGGATCAAGTGCGACATCTTTGAGAAACGGTTAACAACGATAAAAACGGAGTCGAAGCCGCGTTAGGACCGAGGAAGGCCCAAAATGAAATCCATGCTCAATGTCGTCTATGGAAGGGAGGGGACTGGTAAGGGTCTGTAAAGTGCTGCATTTGAAGCAGCGCTGTAGATGTTGTTAATTCTTAAATGTCTTAACATTATCAACAACATCTAAATTTGACCTTCTGAGATTTTTTCTAAGTCTTTTCTGAAATGCTACATTAAATGTTGACCTAAATGTTGTCGCATTTCTGGCAGGATCTAGAAGCTTCTACAAGGATCTGGAACCTGGAAGATTCCAGAACATTGGAGAACATGCTAGAACAGCCTAGATGCATTTGGAACGACCTGGAGCAGGCTAGAAGGATCTAGAAAGATCATGGAAGTTGTGGAAGTTGAGTTTCCTAAAAAATAGGACCTTAATGTGGAAGCCTCTAGAATTCGTATCCCACACCTATAAATACCCATTGAAGGCTTCATAATTCAGTGTGCTCTATTCGATCAATATCCTAGACCGAGCGTTCATCCCTGTTAGGAAATTGTGGCCAATAGTTCTACATTTTAGTTCATACGTTGTATACCACCCGTATGACTGTGTGTCTTCTTATCTATTGAGAGTGTAATCATTAGATAGACTAGGCATTTCGACAGTGTATAATTTATACACTTAGTTCGTTTTCTAGACTTGGCACCTGCCTCGTTTATAGTTTCGTTGTGAAAGTTATTGTTGTAACATTTCACACAACATTTGTACTTGAAGATAAGTATTGATTTTACGCCATAAGGCAGACATAGATTTTTATTTATAAAATCTATGTTAAAAGTATTTCCATTGTGTCTCGTTTGTTTTTAGTGTTTCAAGTCTTCCGCTGTGTGAATCTTAATTTCTGATATTCTGTTAGAGTCAGTGTTGCACTATTTGTCTCAACATTTTGTGCAACATTTATCTACTTATACTTAAACACTTCTATATTCATACACACCACACACTTTCAGTTGGTATCAGAGCCGATACCTGACGACACTAGGTTAGATCTTTGGTCAAGTGTGTTTTTAGTTTAGTTTAGCAATGGAAACACATCACATATCCACTGCACTTAGGCCACCCGTTTTAGATGGTTCGAATTATTCTTATTTGAAGCCTAAGATGCGTATGTACATCAAGTCAATTGATGAACGTGCTTGGAGGACTGTACTTACAGGTTGGGAAGCTCCAAAGAGACCAGCAGACGCAGATGGTGAAGTTCAACTCAAAAGAGAAGTTGATTGGACGGCTGATGAAATAACAACAACAAGTTACAATTCTAAAGCTTTAAATGCTATTTTTACTTCTGTTGATGTTTCAATGTTTAAAATTATATCTAACTGTTCTACTTCTAAAGATGCATGGGACAGGTTGCAAGAGCATTGTGAGGGTTCAGACAGTGTTCGAAGGACAAAGCTTCGAATGTTGGGGACAAAATTTGAGAATCTCCGAATGAAGGAAGATGAAACCATTTCATCCTACAATGAAAGGTTAAGTGAGATAATTAATGAATCACATTCTCTTGGTGACCCTATTTCTAATGTTAGAGTAGTTCATAAGATATTAAGATTTGTTCCTAAAAGATTTGATGCTAAAATTTGTGCTATTGAAGAGGCAAAAAATACAGATACATTAAGTCAAAATGAGTTAGTGAGTATTCTTAGAACATATGAAATAAACACTAATCAAGTTGATGAAAATGATGCTGATAAAAAAGTTGTAGTTTTTAAAGGAGAAACATCAAACATTTCTGAGTCTCAACCTATCATTACTGAAGTTGATTCTGATGAAGAATTGCTTGATGAATGTCTCAACAATCCTAACAACATTGCCTTGCTCACTAAGCACTTTAATAAGTTTCTTAAGAAATCTGTGAACAAATCTAGAAATATTCAGCCTAAGATTCAAATCAACACATCAACACCTCAACCAGAAAGGAGGAAAGGTCAATTCACACCAAGACTATCAAAGAGTGAAGGTAAACCAAGGTATGATCCTGAATTTCGAAAATCAGTTCGATGCAATGCTTGTTCTGGTTATGGCCATTATGCAAATGAATGTGCCAATACTAGACTTAAGCAAAAACTAAATTTTAGTGCTACCTTGAGTGATGATTCTGATGATGATCTTGATGAATTAAATCAGAATGAATATTCTAACTTTACCAGAATTGATTATAATGATTCCTCAGATGATGATCTGGATGAAACAGATTCTGATGCTGTACCCGATGCTTCAACATCTACAGCAACATCAGAACAGAGTCACCCAAATTTGAACTGTTTTAATGGTTTAGTTGATGATGCAGGAAAAATGACTGATGACAATGAATACCAAAAACTGTTGGATGATTGGAAGAATCAGAAACTTACCCTTGATTCTCTGAATAAAAGGAATGAGGATTTGACAGACACAATCACCAAGCTATAAGTTATTCTTACCAAAAGAGATCTGGAAATCTGTAACTTAAAGGAGAAACTGATAAATTCTACTTTATGTTTCAAGAAATATTCCAAGAGTGCTTCTGAGGTAAATAATGTTATAGATACTGGTAAGTCTAACAATCATGGTTTAGGTTATGATGGTACTACTGCTTCTATTTCTGATAAATTTAGAAAACCTGTGAAATTTGTTAAGGCAAATGTTGACACATCTGGTGCAACATCTGCAGAAACAGAGTCTCACAAGGTTAAAAGGAAGTATATCTGTCATTACTGTTTCAAAATTGGTCATATTCGTCCTTACTGTATAAAGTTGTTTGAAGAACAGAAAAACTTGAAAATGCTGCATAAGAAACTATCACATCCTGGTAAACAGTTTTTGAAATCTGCATGGAAACCAAAAGCTACCTGTAATGTTGTTCATACCTCCTTAAAAGCATGTCTACCTGACTTGTGGTACTTTGATAGTGGTTGTTCTAGACATATGACAGGTCGTATTGATTTCTTATCTGATTATGTGACCTTGAATAGTGGTAGTGTTACATATGGTGGAGGTTCTAAAGGAAAAATTGTTGGTAAAGGAACTTTGAATGTTGAAGGTTTTCCTAAGCTTAAAAATGTATTACATGTTGATGGCTTACATGCAAATCTGATTAGCATTAGTCAACTTTGTGATGATAATTTGCATGTGAAATTTGATAAAGATTCATGTTATGTTCTTAATAAAGATGAAGTTTGTGTCATGACTGGTACTAGGTCAGCTGATAATTGCTATCTTATTGGAACAAATATGTGTAACTTGTCAAAACATGATGAAAATGTTCTATGGCATCAAAGATTGGGTCATGCAAATTACAGAGCAATGAAAAAGCTAATCAAAGCAGATGCAGTAAAAGGAATTCCAGAATTGAGGTTTCACAACACCACTGTATGTGGACCATGCCAAAAAGGTAAGCAGGTAAGAATGTCACACAAAATTCTGTCACATTGTACTACACATCGATGCTTTGAATTACTGCACATGGATTTGATGGGTCCTATGGAAACTGAAAGCATTGGAGGAAAGAGGTATTCCTTAGTTGTGGTAGATGATTTTTCTAAATATACCTGGGTAGAGTCTTTGAGAGACAAATCTGAAGCATTTGCTGCATTTAAAATTCTTTATAAGAGGTTCAAAAATGTGTTTAACTTGAAAGTTGGCCGTATTAGAACTGATCATGGTAGGGAATTTGAAAATAGCATGTTTAATGATTTTTGTGATAAAAAGGGTATCTTGCAAGAATATTCATCTCCTAAAACTCCACAACAAAATGGAATTGTTGAAAGAAAGAATAGAACTTTACAAGAAATGGCTAGAGTTATGCTTACATCCAAATGTCTTGCTAAGAAATTTTGGGGAGAAGCATTGTATACTGCATGCCATATTATTAATAGGGTTTTTATTCGTTCTAATACTAATCAAACACCTTATGAGATTTTGAACAACAGAAAACCTAATGTGAAATATTTTCATGTATTTGGTTGTGTGTGTTATATTCTGAATGATAGGGATCAACTTCATAAGTTTGATTCTAAAAGTGATAAAGGTTTCTTTTTAAGCTATTCTAGAAATAGTAAAGCTTATAGAGTTTATAACCTTAGAACTAACGCTGTTCAAGAATCTGTTAATGTTGTGTTTGATGATGATAAAGGTCTTACAGATGACAAAGATGAAGAAGATGTATCACAGGTTACTGACACTTCTGAGAATACACTGAAGTCTGAAAATGTTGCACCAAATGTTAACACATCTGGGTCAACATCTACAGAACAGTCAGCTGTAAATTCACAGAATGATCAGTACATTCCCAAAACGAATCCTTCTTCAAGAATAGGCAAAAGTCATCCTTCTGACCAGATCATAGGCGATGCTACAGTTGGAGTGCAAACAAGAGGAAGAGTAAGATCAAACAAGGTAGATGTGGTAAGAACAATATGCATGTCTTCTATGTGTAATGTTGTAAATGCTGAATGTTATTTGTCTGAAATTGAACCTAAGAGTGCTAAAGAAGCCTTAACTGATGAAAACTGGATTAATGCTATGCATGAAGAACTTGGTCAGTTTGAAAGAAATGAAGTATGGACACTTGTTCCTAGACCTAGTCATACTAATGTCATTGGAACAAAGTGGATATTTAAGAATAAAACTGATGAATCTGGTAATATTGTTAGGAACAAGGCTAGGTTAGTAGCACAAGGTTACACCCAAGTTGAAGGAGTTGATTTTGATGAAACTTTTGCACCTGTTACTAGGATAGAATCTATTAGATTACTGCTAGCTATTGCATGTTTTATTGATATTAAACTTCATCAAATGGATGTAAAGGCTGCATTTCTAAATGGCATATTAAATGAAGAAGTATATGTTGAACAACCTATAGGATTTGAAGATCCACAGTATCCTGATCATGTATATAAACTTAAGAAAGCTTTGTATGGTCTTAAACAAGCTCCTAGAGCATGGTATGGTAGGCTTACTGACTTTCTTTTGGAATATGGATTTATTAGAGGAGAGGCAGATAGAACTTTGTTCATTAAGCACACTGAAAATGATATACTTATTGCTCAAATATATGTTGATGACATTGTGTTTGGTTCTACTTGTGATAAAATGTTGAGTAAATTTGTTGAGGCAATGACTGCAACATTTGAAATGAGTATGGTTGGAGACTTGAACTATTTTCTAGGTCTTCAAATCAAACAATGCAGTGATGGTATTTTCTTCTCCCAGAGTAAGTATGCTAAGAACTTGGTTAAAAGATTTGGTCTTGAGAATTCAAAACCAATGAAAACTCCTATGGGATCTTCTTTGAAACTTTGCAAAGACAGTGCTGGAACAGATGTTGATCCAACACTTTACAGATCCATGATAGGTAGTTTACTGTATTTAACCTCTAGTAGACCAGATATTATGTACAGTGTGTGTGTTTGTGCTAGGTACCAAGCTAATCCAAAGGAATCTCACCTGAATGTTGTGAAAAGGATTATCAAGTATGTTGCAGGTACAAGTGACCTTGGAATCTGGTATACTAAGGATACCAACAACATTTTGATTGGCTACAGTGATGCTGATTGGGCTGGAGATATAGATGATAGAAAGAGTACGAGTGGAGGATGTTTCTACATGGGAAACAATCTTGTTTCATGGCACAACAAGAAGCAGAATTGTGTTTCACAATCTACTGCAGAATCTGAGTATATAGCTGCTGGAAGCTGCTGTACACAACTCTTGTGGCTGAGCAAGATGTTCCATGACTATAGTATTGAGAATGGTATACTTACAATTTTTTGTGATAATACTAGTGCCATTAACATTTCTAAGAATCCTGTACAACACTCACTCACAAAGCACATTAGCATAAGACATCACTTTATGAGAGATTTAGTAGAGAAGAATATTGTTAAGTTGGAGTATATACCTACTGAAAAACAAAATGCTGACATTTTTACTAAGGCATTAGACCATGAGAGATTCTCAATCTTGAGGAAATCTCTTGGCATGAGCACTATCTGAAAAATTCGGATGGATGTTGTCACAAATGCGTCAGCATTTGGGACAACATCATGGGTTGTAAAAAATTTTATAAGTTGAATTTATTTCTTACTTAGTTAAATAATTCCTTTGTAAAATATCTACGAATCAAAGAACCTTGTAGTGCAAAAATAAACATGTCTTACACCTCTCAAATGCATAAAAATAAGAATGTTATTAGCATACTAAAAGATGTACCAAATCACTGAGTAACTATGGAGTACGGAGTTCACTACTACGATGCCTTCTTTTCAAAAGGTGATTCTTTGGTAAAAACATCAATATATTTGTAATCCATTAAGTAAGTATGGGGCACGGAGTTCGCTACTACGATGTACTCTACAGGAACAATGGATCAATACAAATTAGATGCTATAACACAAAAAGAAAAAAATTATGGTGCAACACAAATGAAGCAAATTCATGTAAAAACCGTGTTGAGGTGTTTGTAACAGTTTTGAGCACAACATTGCCTGATTCGAATTTATTTTTATTAGTAGTAATTATTTAATTATTTATTGAGATTTGTTTTATTTATTCAATTATATAACTAACCCACGTTTTTTTTATTTTTCAGATTATGCTTGGACTTAGTCTTTATTCTAGAAATTTCTTAATTATTTTATTAATTAATAAAATGGATTTTTCCCACTAATTAAACCATGATCAAGGTTGTGGCTAAAAATGTGGAGCACTATCACATTATTTCTGGAATTAATCGTGTTAACCTCCAACTACACATACATTCTCTCCATAAAACTCAATTAATTGTGATTTATGTTGCTAATTTGTTGATTGTCGAGCTTTGTTAAGTACACTTCTTGCAGAAATTGTGTTTGGCCGTGTATTTCCCAAAATTGCTGTATACACTCTCCCACCTCGTGCCTCGAAATTCAAACCGTCCCTTTAATGGCTGGAAACCAACCTCAATCTCACTCTCACTCACACTCTGTTTCTGAAACTTCAAAACAAACTGCCCAAAACTCCCTTGAAATTCTTGCTTCAATGGCTTCGCAACAATCTAACTCCTCAAATGCCGACTCCAATGTCTCTGCAACCCCATCAACAACCGCTCCTGTTCCAACAACTACCCAAATCCCACAAGATTCGACCGTTGAACAGTTTACAAAAGCTGTCGAAGAAGTGTCTGCAACTCTTCGAACTACTGGGCATCTACCCGTGATGCAATTTGGAGATATCACTGTGGATATCTCAAGTTATTTGGCCGATCGAACTGCTCAAATGACTGCTGCAACAAAAAGCCCTAATCCTACTGTTCCAGTTTCAACGGAGGAACATGTCGAAACCGGTGTTGAAGGAGAAGCTGCTGCTGCATCCGATTCTGAGGATGAAGAAATGGAGGACGCCCAAGCTTCTAATTCTGGTACAAACTCATCTCTCTCACTTTCTGAAGAGTCTGCTCCTATTCCTTTCAAGAAAAATGCACAGAAAGGGAAAAGACAGAGAAGCCATGTACAAAGAAGGAGATCGTACCGTGTATTCACTCGTGTGGATTACTCTGAATCCATGAGGAAGAAAAAGAAAGCTGGAGCTGATGCTGGTGAACCCATTCAAGTGTTCACAAATTCTGATGAAGAAACCGAAGTTGCCACTGTTGTTGCAAAGAAGTCAAAGACTGTTGCTGAGAAACCAAAGAAAGCTGTTGTTGAACGAAGGAAGAAAGCTGCTACTGATCCTAAAGGGAAAGGGAAAGCCAAGATGATCCCTGAAGAAGAACCTGCTGAATCAGACTCTGATTCTGATTTCAATGTTTGCCTAAGAGACATGCAAGAATCTCTTAAGAAGAATGCTGAGTCATTTGCTGCTACAAAAGAGTCCACACCAGAACCTGATGATGGTGGAAATGGGGACAGCTCATCTTCTGAGGCAAAGAGCTCATCTGCTGAAGCAAAGAGCTCATCCAAAAGCTCCTCTGCACATGATGGAGACACTGATCCTAATGAGGAACTACCTTCTGAGGAAGAAAGTGAAGGTATCTCTGATCACTCTAACTATGTTGAGAAAAGGTTAGAAATTTACTCTAAGAGGAAGTTGTTGATTGAGAAAAGAATTAATGTGCCTGATTTTGATAGTAAGGGGTTGATTAAGTTTTTAGAGGATAGAAATCTGTTGAATGCTGTTACATTTGGTGAAGCTTTTCTTACAAACTGGTCTTATGAATTCTATGCCTGTATGAAGAAAAGTTATGGAAAAAGAAGTTCTAGGTCTTATGGTACTGTTAATTTTAGGGGGAGGGATGTGCCATTCACTCCAGAACTTATTAATGAGTTCTTGCACACTCCTAATGTTGATGAGGATGATGATCCAGATATGGATGTTGTGATTACTGCAATCACAGGGGGTAGAAAGACTAAGTGGACTAGGAAGATGTTAGCTAGACACTTAACCTCCTTACATTCTGTTTTGTATAAGCTGATCATATTGGATTCCCACTACCAACACCACTAAGATTATAAGAGACCAAGTCATTCTTATGTATAGGATTTCTATACTTAAGAAGTTCAATCTGGGACATACTATCTTTCACCATATGAGGAAATTTACTGGGAAAACTACTAGGAAAGGAAATCTGCCCTATCCAGTCTTGATTTCAAACTATCTGAAGCACCATGGCTTCACTGCTAAGAAGACTGATGTTTTGAGGGGGAGAGTGTCACTACTTGCTATTGCTCCTGCCTTATTGATTGGGGACAGAATCATTGATCTGCCCATAGTTGCTCCTGGTACTGATAGTCCACAGAGATCTTCCAGACCCTCTACTTCTGCTCAACCAGGCCCTTCCAGAACACATCAGAGAAATGCACCCCCAAATGTTGAGAACATTCGTGTCAACATTTCTGGTAATGTGTATCTTTCACAGGAATTCATCAAACTCCAACTCCAACACTTGCAGGAAACAATAGATGAACTCCAGTTCCTGAAGGACAGGTGGACCAACCTCCTTTCACCTACAACAGGGGGAGTACCACCACCATCCAACTCCAATGTGGTCATTGAGGAGATAAATGAAGATGGAGTTCCAGCTGCTGCTGATGCTGGTGCTGTACCTGATGCTGGAGGAGATGCTGCTGTTACTGATGTAGTTGCACATCTTGCATCTATTTACTTTGTGGATGAAGTTGATGAACAGGAACATTGATGAACAGGGACAAGCTACAAGACAGGGGGAGATCTGAAACCCACAATGGCTATGGTGCAGGAAGATGATGCTGCAGCTGTTACCACAACAATATAAGCCATTTATTCAGTTCTACCTTTGTATTCTGAATTTCTGATACACTTGTTGTTTATTTTTTCTAGATGATAGGATGTTTATTACTGCAACTTGCTTAATGGTTCCACTTGATATTTGTTTACTGCCTTGCTTAATTTGTTTGCAGATTATCATGTGTCTAATATTGCAGGTTGTGTATAGTATTAGTGTCTGTTTTTATTATGTTTTGCTCTGTTTTTTTTTTGTTTTGTTAGTGTCATACTTAGATTCTAAGTGAATTTCTTCCAGTTCAACTTATTGTCTAAGTATAGTTACTTATGTTGTGAGTAAGTGTATAGTTTATACTTATTCTATTTTGGATAAAATAGTTTTGATCCTTTGGCATGGATCATTATGAAATTATCCTTGATCTTCATTTGATTTGATCCAACGATTACAACAGGTATTGTCTTGACTAGTGCTTAGCAATGATGTCAACCTCAACTAAGTACATAAAACTGAGTATGTATAGAAATATATGTGCATCAGGTGTGTTGTAGTCGAAAGGTCAAATTGGGGGAGATTGTAGATGTTGTTAATTCTTAAATGTCTTAACATTATCAACAACATCTAAATTTGACCTTCCGAGATTTTTTCTAAGTCTTTTCTGAAATGCTACATTAAATGTTGACCTAAATGTTGTCGCATTTCTGGCAGGATCTAGAAGCTTCTACAAGGATCTGGAACCTGGAAGATTCCAGAACATTGGAGAACATGCTAGAACAGCCTAGATGCATTTGGAACGACCTGGAGCAGGCTAGAAGGATCTAGAAAGATCATGGAAGTTGTGGAAGTTGAGTTTCCTAAAAAATAGGACCTCAATGTGGAAGCCTCTAGAATTCGTATCCCACACCTATAAATACCCATTGAAGGCTTCATAATTTAGTGTGCTCTATTCGATCAATATCCTAGACCGAGCGTTCATCCCTGTTAGGAAATTGTGGTCAATAGTTCTACATTTTAGTTCATACGTTGTATACCACCCGTATGACTGTGTGTCTTCTTATCTATTGAGAGTGTAATCATTAGATAGACTAGGCATTTCGACAGTGTATAATTTATACACTTAGTTCATTTTCTAGACTTGGCACCTGCCCCGTTTATAGTTTCGTTGTGAAAGTTATTGTTGTAACATTTCACACAACATTTGTACTTGAAGATAAGTATTGATTTTACGCCATAAGGCAGACATAGATTTTTATTTATAAAATCTATGTTAAAAGTATTTCCATTGTGTCTCGTTTGTTTTTAGTGTTTCAAGTCTTCCGCTGTGTGAATCTTAATTTCTGATATTCTGTTAGAGTCAGTGTTGCACTATTTGTCTCAACATTCTGTGCAACATTTATCTACTTATACTTAAACACTTCTATATTCATACACACCACACACTTTCAAGCGCCTTTTGAAATTTGGCAGACGCGACAACGGGCAAAAAATTTGGTACTTATAGTCGTCTAGAAATAACGGCGCAACACCAGGTCAATGGACCGATCCCTGCCCACGTGGTCTACCGAGTGAAGTTCCGAAATGAGTTTGTAGCTTAAGTTGTAGTTCGGGATACAAATGGCGAGTCCCTTAAAAATAAAACCCTCATGAATGTGGAATTTGCTCAGAACACCGTCTTTTAGCTGTTGCAGAATTGAGGCAAAGAAAGGATCATCTTTATACAAGTTACGAAAATCGTCAATGCCCGGAACAGTGGTGCGAAGTTCGGGCAGTAGGCATGATCGACGATTGAAAGCATCTGCAATGCGATTAGAGGCATCAGAGATGTGGCGAGCGACGAAAGTGAACTGCTGTAAAAAATTGGACCACTTGGCATGTCTTGTAGATAAATTGGACTGCGTGGACTGATGTTGGTGTGCCTCGTGATTCGAGAATAAAATAAATTTTCGATGGAAAAGGTAGTGGCTCCAATTCTGGATTGCACGCACGATAACAAAGAATTCTACATCGTAAGTTGAATATCGAGTATGGGCTCCCGAGAGTTTCTCGCTGAAGAAAGCAGTAGACCCGTTTCCTTGACTAAGTACAACGCCAATGGTGAGGAAAAGGTGAGGAAAAAATCCGGCAATATAAGGAGGGGAGCTGAGGTAAGCTTTTACTTAATCAAGTTGAAGGCATGGGTTGCATCTATAGTCCAATTAAAATCCTTACCTTTCATAACATTCGTGATCGGGGCCATGATCATGGAGAAGTGGTGAATAAAATTCCGGTAAAAGGATGTTAGGCCGTGAAAACTCCTCGTCGCTGTGATCAACGTCGGTGTCGGCCAGTCCACAATGGTCTGTAGCTTTGATTCATCGACTTAGTTACCAGCAGATGAGATCCGATACCCCAAGAATGCTATTGATTCCACCAAGGAGCTGCACTTGTTTGGTGCGGCATAGAATTAAGCCTCTCGCAAGATAAGGAAAACTGACCGTAAGTTTTCCATATGGGTGTCGACCGATTTGCTATATATTATGCTGGAATGCACTGACGAAGGCAGTCTGTCGCCAGAATCGATGTTAGATACCAAATGTACAAAACAATGAATAAAACCTAAATATGCATCTAAAACAGAGTTTAGATTTGTTACCCTTGAAGATCGAGGCATTGGTTCCATTATAGATCTTCTAGTCTGTCTCTCAATCTCGTTCAAACATCGGGTGGACAGCGCGCTGTCAAACGTGGAGAGGGTGGCCTCAGTTTCGTCTCCTTAAAACCCTAGCCGCTTTTGCTATTTCGTGTGTGCTAGGGCTTCAAGAATAACTTAGGGCTCCTTTTTATATTCTCCAAAGGTTTTATGGGCCGGACTAGGGATCCATTAGAAGGTATAGGGATTTGCCTTATTTCAGGCTCAAATACTCTTTTGTTCAGCCCAGAACATATAATTTGGCCCGAGAACATTAATTCATCCCACTAGAGAATTAATGTTGATCTCTCGTCCTGTCCCGAACCGAATCAGGGCTTCTATTAGACTTTATAATTCCCCGTGTTTAAGATATCCATTAACTATTAAAGCTTCTGACTACTTTAAATAATTAATTTCTATAATTCCTTGAGTAGTACCACTCAACCTTGTTGTCGTACAGATTAAATCCACTTGCAGGGTTTAATATGACAATCATTTATGAGTTTCCTCAAGGGGACGTCATCAGCCTGAATGTTCAGGACACGGTGCTCCTAATTCCAATTAAGTAGATATCATGCGAGTGATGTCACTACCCAAAATACGAAGCGTGAAGAATCTATCAGATTCTCACCTATGGTACATCAAAGTAGTGAACAAGCACCCCACACGTCTAAATATCACACTTGTGGTTAAGAATCATAAAAGTCACCAAGACCTCTAGTTCTTCATAACAGTCAGAACAGAAGAACATGTCTTATCTGTGATTCATTCAGTACGCTACAGCGCACTAACATAAACTAATGACCAAGATAAGCCACTAACAAGTTTATACTACAACTTAAACCAATAGTTGTGTCCAAAACTATCTCAGTTTTGAATATTGTTCATATCTTACAAGGAACTGACAATGTGATCTTCTGTGTGACTACAAACTCACCACATCGTCTACAATGTAAGATAAGCAGACATACAAGTAATCATAAAGAATGCAATAATGTGAAAAACCATTTATTTCAGAAAATAAGGAAATCAAATATACATCCATAAAAGCCCACTAAAAGTTTGTTTTATTGTATACAACAACAATTAAGATGTCGTCGAAGTAGAGGACAACACAAACACCAATGAGGGGCCGTAGTGTTATGTTCACATCACCCGCATAAAAGTGTTTGGTGAGCTAGAGAGTCCAAAGGGAATTACCATCTCGTGTTTTGAAAGTCGTTTTTCATTCGTCGCCGGGACGGACACGAACTTGGTTGTATCTGCTCCTTAGATCGAGCTTGCTGAAAATAGTAGCACCACTAAGATGATCCAATAAATCCTCTAAGAGAGGGATGGGAAATTGGACCGAATCGTTATTTTTTTATTCCTCTACTGTCAACGCACATTCGCCAATCACCCGTTTTCTTTGGAATCAACAATGCTGGAACCGCGCAAGGGCTAGTGCTTTAACGGATGAGGCCCTTTTGAAGTAGGGTTTCTACTTGACGCCGAAGTTCCTCGTGCTCTTTGGGGCTCATGCAATAGTGGGGGCGGTTTGGCAAAGGAGCTCCCCGGATTAGGTTGATTCGGTGTTGAATGTCCCGTAACGGCCTTGAGGCGATGTCTCCGAGAAGATACCAAAAAACTCTTCCATTAGTTGAGTGAGTGCTGGGGACTCACCGGAGAATAATGTGACCATTTGCGGAATGATCAAAAACAAGGTTGGGGCGTCGTTTACTTCCTTTGAAAATGCAGCTCGAGCAGTAGGTGTGGACGATGATAACGGTAGTTGTCTTCGGCATTGTGGTCGATGGTGGACGAGCATCAATGGTGCCGATGGGCAATCTCTTCGGAAACTGCAAGGCGAGAAAGTAGTGTGTCCTCGATGATTACTATGTTGTTCCTGCTCTAATACCAGATGATGCAGCAGCGAATAGAATAAGAGACGATCCTCCGTTGATTTCTTATGAAATATCCGGTGAATGAGAATTAAGGAATAAACCTTGGATTTTTATAATTTTCTAAATGAATTAAAATGATGGTACATTTCCCTTTTAAAGGAACTCTTCAACAGAAGAGTCAAGACTCATGAATGCGATCACAGATTGGATTTATGACGTCATGGGAGCTCTGATGGTGATGGTGCAGAAGGCCAAGAAGTCGCGGAAGTGCGACAAGCTCTCGATAAAGACTTTTTTTTTTGTTTTGTATAGGCTCCAAACCAAAGGAGATCAATGGAAATTCGTAAAAAAACTGTCGAAGAAGCTGCTAAACGCCTTTTCTCAACAGCTTTGAGTCGCCGTTCCTTTGGCGCTCGG
Source organism: Galeopsis tetrahit (assembly GCA_963675135.1). Lineage (NCBI taxonomy): Eukaryota > Viridiplantae > Streptophyta > Magnoliopsida > Lamiales > Lamiaceae > Galeopsis > Galeopsis tetrahit. The sequence continues at coordinate 37,648,891 of OY776127.1, forward strand.
GTTTCTTTTTCATCGATTCTTCATCCCTTTCTTTGAACCTTGTCGATGATCGAACTTAAAGATATGAACTGAGTGCCATTTGATGAGTAACTGAGAACAAAGTAATTAAATACATTGTAATTAAAATTTGACTGAAACAAATAGATAACAGACTTCTAGAAGGACTCTTCGAGTACAACTTCATTCTCCATCAAACAGTGAGCTTCAAGCTTCAGCTACTGGAGAAAGGAATCGAACTACATTGAACAGGAATAACGCAACGCTGACCAAACATGATCCAGTTAGGATAAACATTTTAGATGGATCCAGTTACACGACTTTTGTTTTTTGTCTATGCAAATATATTCATGTTAACAAATTCTTGTGTATTATATATATAAGCATAACCTTACAAACAGTTGTTTTTAATACCTAAAAGAAGCATCTCGAAATTTCCTTCAACAATAATACAAAAATGCCCTTTTTCAATCAACTCTGGATATTTGGAGATTTATTTTCATTCATACACTTCTTTGTAGTAAGACATTTGCTAGAATAGCTTGGAGCATTCGACCGTTGGGTCTTCCCTGAAAGCCTCCACGGAGGCCTTGTATCTTTGTCTTGAACAACTTTGAAAGGCGCAGGATTTTCTTCAATCTTCGGTAAACGAGTTGGAGCCTGAAAATTGTGTGCGTCACAAGTCACAACCTATATCAAACAGAGTTATAATGTACAATATAACTTGTTATGTTGGCACTTATTTTTACCTTGTTTGATAAATTTCGGGGGGGAAACTCTGCATTTTTTGTTGTTTCCAATGCAACGGAATTGCGGAGATCCTTATCACTGCCTCTTGTCTTAGTCTGCACACCATAAGTTTATTATTATACTTTAATGTTCAGTCACTAAATATATCACAAATGACACTATTTATTTTTTCCTGTATCCCCCAAATCTGCAATCAGCTGGCCTTACAGTTAGATACGAGACAAGACATGCCTCCAACTAGCAGATCAGCAGTTTGGATTTACAAGTGTCTGTACAAGATAAAATTAAGATTGCAGTAATCAGGAAACCTGTGGTTTTGCATGTATTTGATGTTTCTCCTTCTCTGCATCCTTTGATTTCATTTTCTGCTCAAGCTTCTGAAAAATATTCAAATTATAAATAAAGCCAAAGCATTAGAATTAACAAAATAAAGCATAATTAATTAGTTAGTTTTTGTAGCAAAAACAGCTGACTTGCCTCTCTTCGTTTTACTGCTCTTTCTTCACTCTTAAACGTGAAAGAAGAAGGCATAGTCGGAGTTCGTGTCTTGATTACAGAAGATTTGGAGCAGCTGAAATGACAAAGAGATGATATAAATCAGTTTTTTAGTTTTCTTAGCACAATTTATACCACACTGGAACATGACAAGTCTATGAAGAAACAGCACAAATAACACGTAAAAAGGCTTACTTTGAGGATGGGGGCTGCACTTTCTCAACCACTTTTGTTGCACGTGAAATTGGTCTCGTGATCCTGTGTACATCAATTAATCAATCTAGTTAATTAGACATTGCATCAGTATATAATGAAGCATCATAAAAAACACGACATACCTGCTGCTGTTGAGTAGACCATTTGCAGATGCCTGCGTTTAAGATATTCGAAAGAAATTGGCTTAAGTATTATTACACGTCGAGAATAACAACCAAGGGAAGGAAGGGAAGTACCATCGTTGAAGAACTGTTTTTAAATTTCTTAGCTGGAGCCCTCCTCACAAATTTTGACTTTGTTGTATCTTTTTCTGAAGAAAAATTGATAGACGTGTGGAGGGACGTCGTGTATGACCTCCTTTTGTTATTCGACTCCTCGCTCTTGCTATTGCTCTCTGGAGTCTTTTCACTATTTTTGAGTTGAACAGGGGCCCACTCCCAAGCCAAGTTGCTTATCTCGCAACTAGTGTTGTCCTAGAACATAGCCAAAGCATCAAGAATAAATGAGAGAACAAAATTACTAATTGCCTAACATTATAAATGAAGAAATGCACACCTTTTTGCCCTCCTTATCCTCTATCTTTGACACAATATCACTAAAGCATCCATCATTTTCAACATGGTTTGTTGATTCCACAAGTGGCTCCATAACTTGTTTAGGTTTGACATCATCCAACGTTGTTCTTTTAGACGAAGCATCAACGTTATTTGTATCATCACTGTCTCTCTGCGTATTTGTCTCAGCTAAATTGGCAGCCGCCGCGTTCTGCTGCTCAAGCAACGCTGCAGCTCTCCTTCTCTTGAAATGGGCTTCAAAGTAAGCTTTCTTCTCAGCAACAGAACCAGGCTTGGAATACCTCTCAGCTTCCTCCAAGTATCGATTCTGCGTAAAAACTGACCATTTCTCCCAGTCCAACGATTCGGACACGAATCTCCCCAAGGATATTGATGTTGTTAGAGGATTCCCCTGCCAAGATATTAGCACAATAATCCTAATTATTTTGCACGTTTTCATCAACACATGGCTTCATCATCTATGTCTCCAGATCAACTTCATATTTAACCATTATGGTTAATTTTAACACCATGGTTTTCTACTACTCGACCTACTAAACCCCAATTCAAATAAACAAATTCTTGCATATGGCATTCAGACTTTCAGTAGTTACAGCTAGTATTTCTATGGCCCAGTTTGGTAGAGTAGATTAGCCCAAAATAGATGGGTAATCAGACACAACCAGTCGAACGATTCGGACACGAAACTCCCCATGGATATTGATGTGGTTAGAGGATTTCCTCTGCCAGGATATTAGCACAGTAATCCTAATTATTTTACACTTTTTCATCTACACACTGCTTCATCATTTATATCTCCTTATCAACTTCATATTTTAACCAATCTGGCTAAAACATGACCTACTAAAACCCAATTCAAATAAACAAATTCTTGGCATTGAGACCGTAGTCCAAAATAGATGGGTAATCGGACACAACCAGACCTAAAATTGAATTTGAATTGCAAAAACACAATCGACTGTATCAAATAAAATTGAATCCGAAATCCCATTTCCTTATTTTAAAAAGATTAGGGATTTGGGACTCTGGTTATTAGAATCCGCTTAAAAACCAAATCTAGATCCCCAATTCCTAAATAAAGTAAATAATTTAAAACTAGTAAAAGAAAATCCAAACAACACCCAATTGATATCAAGAACAAGAAATCAACATTAAACCAATTTCACGAGCGTCCACATGAATAATAATACTATAATTTAAAATAACCGGAAAGAAAAAGAACCTTTTTTTCTTGAGTGGAGGTAGGAGAAGGGTTAGAAAATGATCGCACAAGGCAGGCAGATGATTCGGCCATGGTTGAATATGAATCTTGTGAAGTGTGCGCATACAGAAATGGGAGGTTTTGGGATCTTGAATTCAAAACTAGCACTACTGCTACTAACGGCTATTTTTTTTATCCTTTTTTGTCCTTTTCTATGTCTAATCAAAACCTATTTGATAATTACAAGAGACTTATTATCAAAACAATAAAAAAATCAATTTAATTATAGACGGCAACGGTTAAATATGACCCAAGGACCAAAACAATTGGACCTATAAAACGTGGCCACATTTTTTATTTAATTTTAGTGTTTGAATTAATAATTCAATTAAACAAATTAAAAAATATATTTGAATAACTTAAATTGTATGTATACATCACATCTTGTATACAAGAATTTGCAAAAATTTTAATTGGAAAAAAGTTGAATGACATTGTCATGCTCGTAATTAAATCAAGCTATTTTATATTTAATTGAGATTGTTGGGTAAAAGTTTGTTTGAGTTCGGTTTCACATAGATATCAAACAAGTTTAAACATATATTTATGTTTGATACAATTTGAAGCTTGATTTGAGATTCAGCTCGATAAATAAATAAAAAAATTAAAATAGTGTAAAAATGTCAAACTACTCGAGCTCGACTTGTATTCGGCTAAATTAAAGCTCGTTCGAGCTCGACTCGTTTAATTATCAAACAAACTTAAATTAACAATAATTTCAAAACTCGATAATAGTTCAAACAAGCTTGAACTATATCGTGTACAATTCTACCAAACTAATTTACAACTCGTGGTTTTATTATTGTTACTATAATAATAATAATAATAATAATAATAATAACTATTGGCTTTTTAATCATTTTATATTCTGATAATTATTTAATTAGCTTTTTATTTACCTAACAAACCATATATTCGTGAAGCTAAAAATTTATATACAATATTTTATAATATACTATCGTGAAATTTGACTCATTCTTCTATTTCTATTAGGTATCCGATAAAGTAGTGCAACTCTTCTTCTTTCTTCTTCTTTTCTGCGCAACGCAATCCCCATTAAAAAAAATTCAGAAAATCTGTTCGATCTGCTATCAAGTCCTATTTAGATTTCCGATCTGCTATCAATTCGTTCAGATTTTCGATCTGCTATCAATTCGTTTTCGTTCAGATTTTCGATCTGTTAATAACGAAACAAGGCGGAGAAATCATTATTTTATTTTTTTGAATGAATTAATGAGAAAAAATCAACAATAATACCACACACATATTTATTTTAATTAATTATTGATAATTATGTTTTTGTAATTGTAGGGATCGATAAATTATTCAACATGGTTGTGTTTTTCGTGTTTTCAATTATTGTTCTTCGTCTTTTTAATTTGGGTATCTAATTTCCTCTCAATAATGACGTTTTAGTTATACAATAACACATCGTTCTCTATCAAGTAATACACTTGTGTTTATATAGTAACACAATTTTCAATCAATACGTGCGTTACTTTAAGGACAAATATGTGTTACTAAAAAAGTCAATTGTTTTTGTCCGTATAGTAACATATAATTGTATTTAAAGTAACACAGATTATGTACAAGTTTTCTGTTTGTCTCTTAAGTGATTTTTTTTTAAATATATGTTTGATTTGGTATGACTTGCAAAAAATCTCGAGTTTTTTATCCTTCCTAAAATTAATTGTATTATTATTTTATGGGAAAAGTCAATTTATGTGTTATTTGCACTTACAATAACACATTTTGCCCTTACAGTAACATATAATTACCTTTATAGTAATCCAAACCTGAACCCCGTTTTTCTATAAGCCTTCTGCGCGATCTTTTTCGCGATTTTTTTGAAAAGATCCGTTTGATCGATCAGACCCGCTACAGATCCGCAATTTTTTTACTCTTCTTTAAATATACTAATATTTCGCATGAAATATTTCATATAAGTGTTTCCCATTCGTGAAATGGGGTTCTAAGTCTAACTAATATTTTGAGTTCATCTACACTCGACTTAAAATCCTAAAATGCAAAAGGAAAAAATAAAATGATATTCTGAAACAAAACAACAGGGAAGCAAAAGTGTTTAACAACTTAATCATAACGAGGTGGAATAACATAAGTGGTTAGAGCGTCACTCCCTAAAACTATAAGGGCTCGTTTGGTTTGCTTTGCTTGACATGATAGATATATTATGATAGTTGTTGTGCCACAAATTGCATAGAGGGATTAGATATCCGTTGAGTTAGATATCCCAATTTCCAAACTCGTACAAATAATCCGAGCACGCTTCCTTCTCTGAAATGACTCTTCAAGAACCTGCAAAAGACACGCCGGAGGGGAGTCCAGCGCGGATACTCCGACGCTCAAGTCAGTATGGGTGATTCAGTATATCACAAGGACTCAAGAGTCCTTTCTTTATCAATAAGGTTCTCGAAAGATATCAGAATATTCGTAAGAAGTATAATAGGTTAAGTAATATTAGAGATCGTAACCTTTTAAAGTATCTAGGCGTGGCTATTTATAGAGGAACTATACCGAGGAGTTGTTAGGTTTTCCCCCTTTCTTGGATCGGCCATTCCCCTATCCTTGAATCGGTCTGCAAATTTCCACTCCCCCAAGAATCGCAACTACTCTACCCTCTAGATTCTAGCCGTTTGGGTAAAGGAAGAATTAGTCTTCCTTTATCCGTTCTTATCCTGTTTTATAGGAGATCTCTCCGGGAATCCAGGCCGACTAACTCCTCTTAGAGCCCGGTCTTCCTAGTATTTCTCCCTCAAGATCCTTAAGTGGAGCTCCCTCCGGATGGACATCCGGAGGGATTTATATCCTCAAGAGTTCTCTTCCCGTTCCTATCTTCTCATAAATCTTATCCTCGATACACGTGTCGACACCTCCTGAGGTGACAATTTTAGGCCGCATCATCTACTCCCCTCTACTCTCATAAAGTGATCATATCTTTGTGAAAGTAAGAAGTTCAAAGGGATCTGGAATAAAGGACACCTCTGGAGAGACAAGTTCTAACTTTCCTCCGGAGGGAAGTTTCGAAAATGTTTACCCTTTTGAGCTTTCCCGCCCAGAAAACTCGGAAAGACGCTTCGAATTCCGCGTCGGGGTCCCACTTGGATGTGATTTTCTCTTTCCGGCTACCTTCCCGAAGACATACCTCGATTTTACCCCATCTCTGCTCACTTTTTTCCCCTTTTGTCTTCTTGATTCACAATTCCTCTTCTTGAAAACTCCCCCACCGTCTTCTTTTCTTCCTTTTGGCGTCCCTCTTTTCTCCGGCTTCTCGTCATCGTCGATCGTCCGGTCCGACCTCACACTTCCTCTGACAAGGTAACCCAGCTATCTTCTATATCCTTTTCTTTTTATTTTCGCGCTTTTCGTTAATGTCTTCCAGCAAGGCAGCCCCATTTGAGTCCTCCAAACCGAATCCTCCCGAGTCGGTACTGTTTCCGATAGAGGATCCTGAACTAAGGGATAAGATTTCGACTTCTTCCTTAATCGATGATACCCACCTGGCTAGTCTCGTTCAAGCCCAAATCTTTCCCCCGGAGTATACCCCCCGAATTCCTCATCCGGATGAACGCCCCAATTTCCCAGGACCTCGAACCCTAGCTTTCTTCGAAGCCCAGATTAGGGCTGGTCTTCGATTTCCTATCCATCCTTATCTGACCTCAATATCTACCCGCATGCAAATCCCTCTTAATCAGTTCACTCCCAACGCTATCCGTACTATGATCGGATTTTATATTTTGGTGAAGGGGAACGGTGGCGAGCCTTCCGCTGAATTATTTCTGAGCCAGCACTCTTGTAAGCTGAACGATGGCTTCTTCTATGTTTGTGGGAGGAGGTCCCGTGCTTGTAAATTCATGAAAAAACTTCATGAAGAAGAACCGTCTTGGAGAGATTACTCTATTTTTGTGACCAAATCCTCTGATTGGCCGTTTCCCCACGAAGGTTGGTTATATCATAATCCCGGAATACCTCCTCCTCCTCCTCTGAAAGCTTACTCCGCCTCAAATCATATTGTTATGACTGGCCTCAATGGTCATGTTCGCCTACGCGATTTCTTTGATATCATTGGTATCTGCAATAACCCCCGTATTCTCTCCCATTTTGGATTTTGTCCTCAGGATTTTCCTTTAGAGCCTCATGATGGTAAAAAGAATCCTTACTCTCTTGTTTCGTTCTTCATACATGACTATTTTCCTGAATGTTTCTTGGTGACTTGCAGGTATGAGCTGGTTGACTCACATTTCATGGGATGCTCCTGTTGTCAAGATGATTCCGATCAGCTAGACGTCTCCAACTAATTAGAACACTTGAATACAGAAGAAATAACTGCTCTAGGATAGTAATTCAGAAAAGTAATCAACGAGACAAACAGCACACAAGGATTTAAGTGGTTCGATCAATGTGATCTACATCCACTGGACCAGACTAGTACTTCTTTGATTGATAAAGAATGTTTACACACTCATTCACTCGGAATTGGATATTTCCTCACTTCACTCGTGAACTCACACAACTCAAAGAATACAATAACGTACTAAATCTCTCATCCCAAAAGGGTGTCAACCTTTACAATGTACACAATCAAGAGTTTATAAAGACCAAAGGTAGTTGCTGCTGTTAGGAACTGTTTTGAGTAGTTATCAACCGTTTGCAACCGCTTGTAACAACCCATGTGCTCTGTTATTGCCCAACTGAAAATGGTAGTTATGCCCTCAAGTTGTTGTAACTGTAAAACTGTTAGTTAAACTAACTAACTTCGAACCAGAAGACTTGCCCATAAAGATCAGATCACTACTTAGTGTTCTGATACCCAACTCTTCTGCTCTGATGATCAAAAGCTAACTCTGCTGATAGACTTCATACTGTGCTGATCTTAACTGCACTAACCAAGTACTGTGCTGACCCAAGTACTGTGCTGACCTGGTACTGTGCTGACCCAAGTACTGTGCTGATCTGGTACTGAGCTGATCTACTCTGCTGAAGTACTGATCTTGGTACACTCTATTGAAGTACTGATCTTAGTCCAGTCTGCTGAAGTACTGATCTTAATCCAGTACTGTGCTGATCTTACTGTGCTGATCCCAACTGTGCTGAACTCTAAGCATCACATTCTCATCTGATTGAAACCCTTCAACTCATATGATAAGGCCTAAGTTATCTTATCTGATCATATCAGCTCAGTAGTTTACTGTGCTGATTTTGAGATTATGAGATAACACTCACAATTCTCCACCTTTAGCTCATAATCGAACTAATCTCCACCAAAAACAAAAACACCAACACTATTCTCCTCAAAGAATAGCCTCCACTACTGATCTTCTGCCACAAGAACAGTAGCCTTCTCCTCAGAGGAATTAATGCAGTCCAATAAGTCTAAGACACAAACCAAACTTCTCTTTTGGCAATGCCTTAGGGAACGCATCAGCAGGGTTCTCCTTTGTGGCAATCTTCACTACCTGGACCACCCCCTTCTCAACAATATCTCTTACAAAGTACAGCTTCACATCTATGTGCTTAGTTCTCTCATGATACCCCTGATGCTTTGCAAGATGTATTGCACTTTGGTTATCACAGAAGACAGTCACACTTCTTTGTGATATACCAAAATCCTTCAAGATCCCCCTAAGCCACATGCTCTCCTTTACTGCTTCAGTCAAGGCTACATATTCTGATTCTGTAGTAGATAATGCAACTACGGACTGATGTATTGACCTCCATGATATAGTTGTACCAAATAAGGTGAATACATACCCTGTCAAGGACTTTCTTGTGTCTACATTGGCTGCATAGTCGACATCAACATATCCCACAAGTGCTTCTCCCTCATCTGATATCTTCTGAAATTTCAGACCTTTCTCAGCTGATCCCAGAACATATCTCATGACCCACTTAACTGTCTCCCAATGACTTGAACCTGGATCACTCATGTATCTGCTGATTACACTTATTGCATGAGTTAAATCGGGTCTACAACACACCATAGCATACATTAAACTCCCTACTGCACTGGCATAAGGAACCTTACTCATCTGAGCTCTTTCTTGGCTGTTCTTGGGACACATCTGATTGGATAGCTTCTGATGCTGGCCAATTGGTGTAGAAACTGACTTAGCTTGATTCATCCTGAATCTCTCTAACACCTTCCTCAGATAGGTAGGCTGACTAAGCTGAATTGCTCCCTCAACTCTACTGATCTCCATCCCAAGAATCACTTTAGCTTCACCAAGATCTTTCATCTCAAACTCCCTTTTGAGACTCTCCTTAACTTGATTGATACTGTTAATAGACTCCCCAGCAATTAACATATCATCTACATACAGGAGAAGATAGGTAACTGAACTCCCAACTCTCCTGAAGTAAACACAGCTGTCATACAAGCTTCTTGCAAAACCAACTGAGCAAATGTACTCATCAAACCTTAAGTACCATTGTCTAGGGCTTTGTTTGAGGCCATAGAGTGATTTTCTGAGTAAGCACACTTTGTCTTCTCCATCTTCTATGTCCAACCCTTCTGGTATTTTCATGTAGATCTTCTCATCTAAAGTCCCATGAAGAAATGTTGTGGTCACATCCATCTGTTGCAGCTCCAATTCATATTGAGCAACCATAGCCAACAAGATTCTGATGCTACAATGCTTTACAACAGGTGAGAAGATTTCATTAAAGTCAATACCTTCTTTCTGTGTAAATCCTTTAGCTACAAGCCTTGCCTTGTACCTAATCTTGCCACCTCTCTGAGCCTCCACCTTTTTCTTGTAGATCCACTTACACCCAACAAGCTTCTTGTTCTTAGGTCTCTCAATAATCTCCCAAGTCTGGTTCTTGTTAAGAGATAACAGTTCTTCCTCCATAGCAACTAACCACTTCTCTTTGTCATGGCAGTTGATGGCTTCTGTGTAAGTTTTAGGCTCCAAAGACTCCACCTCAAGAGCTGCACATAATGCAAATGATACTATGTCAGCTTGACCATACCTCTGAGGTGGGTGGACTTCTCTTCTGGTTCTGTCCCTAGTCAGCTGATAGTCATGAAGATCAGTATCACTATGAGTAGTTTCCTCCTCATCTGGATCAATCTGCTCTTCAGCTACTGTTCTGGTTTCAACATGCTCCACCTCCACCTGTGTCTCATCTGGTTTGTTGTGTGCTGCACTTGAACTTGCCTCTTCTTTCAATGGCATTCTACTTTCATCAAAAGTTACATCTCTGCTGATAATACACTTCTGCATCCCAGCTTCAAGGCACCACAACCTATACCCTTTCACACCTGAAGGATACCCTACGAACACACATTTCAAGGCTCGAGGCTCAAGCTTATCTTGCTTGACATGGGCATATGCTGAACAACCATAAACTTTCAAATTACTGTACTCAGCTGCATGGCCAGACCATAACTCTTCTGGGGTTTTAAATTGCACAGCTGAGGAAGGGCTTCTGTTTATCAAGTAGGCTGCTGTTGACACTGCTTCTCCCCAAAATACTTTAGGCAATCCAGAGCTGCTCAACATGCATCTAACTCTCTCAAGTAAAGTCTGGTTCATTCTCTCAGCTACTCCATTCTGCTGAGGTGTACCTGGTACTGTTCTGTGCCTCACTATACCCTTCTTCTTGCAGAAAACATTGAACTCTTCTGATATGAACTCCAGCCCATTATCAGTTCTCAAATGCTTTAGATTCTTTCCAGAAATGTTCTCCACCTCAGTGAGCCATTCCTTAAATTTTTTAAATGCTTCTGACTTGGATTTCAGGATAGTGATCCATACCTTTCTTGAGTAGTCATCTATGATAGACATGAAGTATCTCCCACCACTTCTGGTCTGATTCCTAGCTGGCCCCCATAAATCTGAATGGACATAGTCCAAAATTCCTTTGGAAGAGTGTGAACTCTTCCCAAACTTCAATCTCTTGGATTTCCCAAGAATGCAGTGCTCACACAAATCAAGCTTTGTGATCTTGTCACCACATAACAATCCTTGCTTACTTAGCTCAAGTAGGCCCTTCTCTCCTACATGACCTAATCTTCTATGCCACAACATTGAGTTGTCTTGCACCCTTGCCACATCTGATCTGCCAATAACTATTCCCCCCTTAAGAAAGTAGAGATCATTTCTTCTCTCACCTTTAAGAACAGTAAGCTTCCCCTTTGAAACTCTGAGCTCACCATCTTCTGACTGAAATTTGTAGCCCAATGAATCCAGCATACCAAGAGATATCAAATTTCTCTTGAGTTCAGGAACATACCTGACCCTCTTGAGAATCCTCACTACTCCATCATACATCTTCAAGTGTACTGTACCTTCACCTCTGACTTTGCAAGTGTGATCATTCTCTAACAACACAGAACCTCCATTCTGATGCTTAAAATCATGAAACCACTCTCTTCTTGGAGTCATGTGGAAAGAACACCCTGAATCTAAAATCCAATCTTGCTGCTCTTTAGTGGAAGTGATGGATAGGGACTGAGCTGACTCATAGCCTTTCTGCTCCTTATCATCTTGGGTTTGATTTGCTTGATTCTTATCAACAGGGTTCTTAGGACCAGATTTTCTCATAAGCTGTTTGTACTTGTAACAAGTACTCTTAAAGTGCCCAGGTTTGTTGCAGTGGTGGCACACTACTTCCCCTTGATTTGACACTGCTGATTTACCCTTATCAGCTCATTTGGGTTGACTAGACCCCTTCTTGGAGGCAGATTTCTTCTGTCCTCCCTTGATTGCCAATCCTTCCCCACTGCTACTTTTATCTCCTTGAGATGTCTTGTTATGTAACAGCTTGGACTTGACAGCCAAGATCACATCCTCCAATGTGATTGCTTCCTTTCTACCATATAAGATGGTGTCCTTTAGGATTTCAAAGGACTTAGGAAGAGCACTCAACAAGATCAGAGCCTTATCCTCTTCCTCTAACTTGACATCCAAATTCTCCAGATCATCAAGAATCTTGTTGAACTCATCTAGCTGCTCCGTAATGGGTTTGTCATCTCCCATTCTAAAGGCATACAGCTTCTGCTTCGAATAGAGTCGGTTAGCAAGAGTTTTCACCATATATAGCTTCTCAAGCTTATCCCAAACCTCCTTCGCTGACTTCTCTTTAGCAACCTCCCTCAAGACCTTATCTCCAAGGCAGAGTAGGATCGTGCTTCGAGCTTTCCTGAGCAACTTGCTCCTTTCAGCCGCAGCTGTTGCAGATTCTTCTGCAATCTCTTCGGATTCTTCGAGAGCCTCGAATAATCCTTGCTGTTCAAGGAGGGCCTGCATCTTGACCTTCCACAGCCCAAAATCTCCAGTGCCTGTAAACTTCTCTATGTTGTGCTTGGTAGAATTCCCCATCTTTAGATCTGCAGCTACTTCGATTTCCCACAGACGGCGCCACTTGTCAAGATGATTCCGATCAGCTAGACGTCTCCAACTAATTAGAACACTTGAATACAGAAGAAATAACTGCTCTAGGATAGTAATTCAGAAAAGTAATCAACGAGACAAACAGCACACAAGGATTTAAGTGGTTCGATCAATGTGATCTACATCCACTGGACCAGACTAGTACTTCTTTGATTGATAAAGAATGTTTACACACTCATTCACTCGGAATTGGATATTTCCTCACTTCACTCGTGAACTCACACAACTCAAAGAATACAATAACGTACTAAATCTCTCATCACAAAAGGGTGTCAACCTTTACAATGTACACAATCAAGAGTTTATAAAGACCAAAGGTAGTTGATGCTGTTAGGAACTGTTTTGAGTAGTTATCAACCGTTTACAACCGCTTGTAACAACCCATGTGCTCTGTTATTGCCCAACTGAAAATGGTAGTTATGCCCTCAAGTTGTTGTAACTGTAAAACTGTTAGTTAAACTAACTAACTTCGAACCAGAAGACTTGCCCATAAAGATCAGATCACTACTTAGTGTTCTGATACCCAACTCTTCTGCTCTGATGATCAAAAGCTAACTCTGCTGATAGACTTCATACTGTGCTGATCTTAACTGCACTGACCAAGTACTGTGCTGACCCAAGTACTGTGCTGACCTGGTACTGTGCTGACCCAAGTACTGTGCTGATCTGGTACTGAGCTGATCTACTCTGCTGAAGTACTGATCTTGGTACACTCTGCTGAAGTACTGATCTTAGTCCAGTCTGCTGAAGTACTGATCTTAATCCAGTACTGTGCTGATCTTACTGTGCTGATCCCAACTGTGCTGAACTCTAAGCATCACATTCTCATCTGATTGAAACCCTTCAACTCATCTGATAAGGCCTAAGTTATCTTATCTGATCCTATCAGCTCAGTAGTTTACTGTGTTGATTTTGAGATTATGAGATAACACTCACACCTGTTCTAGGGGTAGTGAAGGCACCTACGACTACTACCCCTAATAACCCTCATGAGGCTTCTCCTTCTCCAGCTCCGGTTCCTGGAAACTCAGTGAAGACCCCAGCTCCAGAGAGTTCTACCAAGGCTCCTCCTGTTCCTAGTTCTTCCGCTCAAGTCCCTGGTTCTATTTCCAAGAGAACCCGTTCAGTTGCCAACACTTCCATGCTCGATTCCGTCAATTCTAAGAAGAAGAAAGGAAAGACTACTCGTGCCGCTCCTGAGAAGGAGGCCTCCCTTCCTGCTTCCTACGAACCTCTCCAACGTCTCATCAGCCGATGTCCTCCTCCTTCCACCACCACACTCTCTTGCAAGCCTCTTCCTGAGGATCTGTTGCTCTATGGTGCTCACCTGTTTTCTGAGGTATATCCCCTTATCCTTACGGTCATCTAATTTTCTCATGTCTGAAATATTACCTTTTCTTGTCATGCAGTTCGGACTTGTCTATACTAAGATATTTGACCAGACCATATAAATGGTTGCTGAGAACGAACTCCTTCGGGCTGAGGCGTCCTCATCTCAACGGACTCTCAGAAGTGCCACTGCGGAGAGAGACAAGGCTCAGAAGCGGGCTCAAGCTCTGGCTGAGGAGCTACCTATCCTCCGGGCTCAAAGTAAGCAAGAGGCGGCTAAGACTAGGCATTTGGAGGGAGAGGTAGAACGAATGGAAAAGGAGATGAAGCGGATGGAGGACGAGATGAAGCGAATGGAGCGCGAGCTGCCAGATGTTGGAGTACAGGCCTGCATCAAATCTCTGTTTGCCTCTCCTTTAGGTTAAGAATTTCTGGGGACTCTCCATACTCAATGGCTGTCCAGCTTCTTAAAGAGTTCCAGCTTCTTGTGTGCTATGGGGCCACACATTCCTCACTTCATCGATCATGGTTTCAGCAATGCCGTGACCGAACACTCAGCCCCAGGATTTGATGGGACCTACTCTCGTGCATTCCGTCTGGACAAACTTACTCCTCCTCCCAAATTCTTAGGGGATCCAGCAGAAAGTGCTGACAGTCCTTGGTGGTTACCTGGAATGGGTCAGGCTATTGCCAATTTGCAGGCGGCCAAGGTGGGCATGGCTGAGCTGGAGCCTTTGGAGCAATTAGTCTATCCTTATGCCTCCGCTCCCGAGAATGAGGTGAAAGCAGGTGGTGGAAGGATGCTGAAGCTACCCCCGGAGGAGTAGAGGGCCCAGAGGAGGGTGGAGGGTCTAGCGGTCCTGCTGCTGTTGAGGAAGCTGCCGTCGAGGGAGCTGTGGTTGAAGGAACTGCTGTTGAAAAGGCAGCTTAAAATTCATGTTTCCATGGTCATAACAAACATTTTACCTTTCTTTTACTACACTCTTTTAATTTATGCTCATAATACTTATTTTTCTTATACTCTGTAGGGGACCCCACACTCCTGGATATGTGGGGGCTTTTTGTGGTAATTGTGTTAGCTTCGTACTATCTGTTTGTTGGCATGTTTTTTTTTCTTGCTTACATGGGCAGCCTATAAGACCAGTAAAGAACATGGTGGAGGTGTGCTCTTTCCCTTCCCCCTTATTGGTCTTGTAGGCTGCACCATTATTTTCTCCTGGTTACATAACCTTCGAGGAATCTTCTAAAAAGATTAGAGGAATCTCTTACCTTTTCGAGGAATCACCTCTAGTTTCAGGTTGCTCGAGGAGGTTTTCTTCGGCTTCTGGGCTTCTGTCTATCTTTTCTTTCCTTCTTTAGGTAGAATCTTGGCAAATGGTTTCGGTTCATAAAATTTTTTGTTTTCTAAGCAAGCCTCGTAGGTCTTGCTTATGGGGAGATGCTCTCTAGCTCTCCATGGCTTCTAGGCCTCTGAGTGTCTCTCACTCTACTTCTTAAGAGATCTTGATTCATAAAACCTTTCTTTCATTAAATAATCCCTTTGGGTCTTAAGTATGGTGAGGGGCTCTCCAGCTTTACTTGGCATCTAGGCCTCCGAGTGTCTCTCACTCTCGTTCTTAAAAGATTTTAATTTGTAAAATCTTTTCTTTCATTTTCAAGTAACCCACTTGGGTCTCGAGTATAGTGAGGAGCTCTCTAAATCTCCTTGGCCTCTGAGTGTCTCTCACTCTCGTTCTTAAAAGATTTTAATTTGTAAAATCTTTTCTTTCATTTTCAAGTGACCCACTTGGGTCTCGAGTATAGTGAGGAGCTCTCTAACTCTCCTTGGCCTCTAGGCCTCTGAGTGTCTCTCACTCTCGTTCTTAAAAGATTTTAATTTGTAAAATCTTTCTTTCACTTTCAAGTAACCCACCTGGGTCTCGAGTATAGTGTGGAGCTCTCTAACTCTCCTCGACTTCTAAGCCTCTGAGTGTCTCTCACTCCCGTTTTTAAAAGATTTTAATTTGTAAAATCTTTTCGTTCACTTTCAAGTAACCCACTTTGGGTCTCTTATTTTCAGGATTCACATTCACACATTAACATGAAGAGAAAACAATCAAAACATAATAACTCTGCATAATTCTTCAAAAAGGGAAGAAGCTTCATTGATTAATTATTAGTTCTCAACATAGGCGATAGATAACCTATGCCGGCCTCATTAAAAACCTCTCTACGGAAAAACCCTAGGGGGAAACCCGTAAAGAGGGAAAAAGAGCTCCGGTGAAGCTATTAAATACGTTAAGTAAAAACAGGAATCAATACAATTCACGAGTGGTCTTAAAACCTTACATTTTCTTCAGACAAAAAATCTCTTCAAGTGACAAATATTCCAGGGTCTAGCTATATTGACCCCCTCCATGCTCTGCAATCTATAGGCTCCTCCCTTCAATACCTCTGTGACTCTGTATGGACCTTCCCAGTTGGGCTCCAGCTTCCCTGTGTTCTTTAGTGCATCGGCTCTTCTCAGCACCAGATCTCCCACTCTAAAGGATCTCGGGATCACCCTTCGATCATACGCAGCTTTGATTCGACTCTTGTATCTTTCGGCACGTACTCGAGCCATCTCTCTTTCCTCTCCCACCAAATCCAAGGCTTCTCTCATCAGCTTCTCATTTTGATGTTCTTCGAATCGGGCAATTCGATGGGATTGCAATACGGCCTCTGGAGGTATCACTGTCGCGGCCCCGTACACCAACTGGAAAGGAGATTCTCATGTTGCTGTCTTTGGACTGGTCCTATAGGACCACAACACGTTGTCTAGCTCGTTCACCCATCCTCCACCTATTTTCGTCAGCCTCGTCCGGATGCCATCCACTATGGTTCGATTAGTAACTTCCACCTGCCCATTAGCTTGGGGATGAGCTACGAAAGTGAATCTTTGCACTATGTTTAGCCTTGCGCACCATCCTCGTACATTCTCTCTGTTGAACTGTGTCCCATTATCAGAGACTAGTATCCTAGGTACTCCGAACCTGCAGCAAATCTGTTTCCTCAAGAATTTAATCACGTTCTCCTCATCTATTGTATCTAGGGGGGCGGCGTCGACCCACTTGCTAAAATAATCCACTTCTACTATCAAAAATTTTCTTCCTCCTGAGGCTAGAGGGAAGGGTCCCACCAAGTCCACTCCCCATTTGGCAAAAGGACACGGAGAGTGCATAGCCCCCATCTCCTCTGCAGGGGTCCTGATCAGGGGACCGTTCTTCTGGCATTTCGTGCACTTCTTTACGGACTCTTTGGCGTCTCTTGTCATAGAGGGCCAGTACAACCCGGCCCTCAAGGCTTTCTTTACCATTGTTTTATATCCCTCATGGCTGGCCACCTGGCCTTCATGGATCTCCTTGAGCGTATAAGCCGCCTCCCGGGTTGATATGCACCTCAAGTACGGTTGGGTAAACGACCTCTTGTATAAATATCCTCCGATAATACAATATTTGATCCTGAGAGCTCGACCCTCTCGGGTGGTTGGGGTATCTGCTCCTCTGGTGAGTTCTGTCCAGATATCTTTCCTCCAATCGTCTCCTTCCTCGATGGAACCAATGGGGCTCCCAAGAGCCTCTTTTTCTGCTACCACCAAAGTCACCGTTCCCCGTCCCTCCAATTCCGTGGAACTGGCAAGTTTGGAGAGGCTATCAGCCTGTGTGTTTTCCTCTTGAGGGACTTGAATCACCTTGCACTCTTGGAATTTTTCCATCACCTCTTTAACCCGTTCCAGGTAAGAAGCCATTCTGTTATCCTTGGCTACATACTCTCCATTTACCTGTTGAAAAACCAATTGGGAATCAGAGTATAGAATCACATTTGGGGCTCCCAATTCGGCCACCATCTCCATTCCTCTGATCATAGCTTCATACTCTACTCCATTGTTTGAAGTTATGAATCGGAATCTCACTGCAAATTGTAGGTCTTCTCCTTGGGGATTCACCAGCACTATCCCCGCTCCACACCCGCTCAGGGTTACTGAGCCATCCACATATACCTTCCATCCCTCTATCTCTTCTGGTTTGGTAGACTCTTGGATAAAGTCGGACAAAGCTTGGGCTTTTATGGCCCTCCGTGGCTCAAAGTCCACATCATACTCTTGGAGCTCTATTGCCCATTTCACCATCCTTCCAGAGAGGTCTGCTCGGCCGATAACCTGTTTCAATGAGTAATTAGTGCGGACCAATATTTTATAATAAAGGAAATATGGGCGCAATCTCCGTGCTGTAAACACTACGGCTAGAGCAGCCTTCTCAATTTCTGAGTATCGAGTTTCAGCCCCTTGGATGACCTTACTGACGTAATAGATAGAATGCTGGATGGATCCTTCTTCTTTTACCAGGGCCGTGCTCAACGAGAATTCTCCTACGGAGAGATACAGGATGAGAGTATCTCCGGGGGAGGGTTTAATCAGCTTCGGCAGCTGGGACAGGTGGTGTTTCAAATCTTCAAAGGCCCTCTGGCATGTTTCGTTCCACTCGAACCTGGCCCCCTTCTTAAGAATTTTGAAGAAGGGGTGACTCTTCTCAGCAGACTTAGCTATGAATCTACTCAGCGCTGTGATTCTCCCATTTAACGTCTGGAGCTCCTTCACATTCCTTGGTGGCTGCATGTCTAATACAACCTTTACTTTAGCTGGGTTTACCTCTATCCCTCTCTGAGTAACCATGTATCAAAGGAACTTCCCCGACTTCACCCCAAAAGAGCATTTGGCCGGGTTCAATTTGATACCATTCTCTCGAATAACTTGGAAAATCTCCTCTAGGTCCTCCACGTGCTCTTCTGCTCTCACGCTCTTGGACAACATATCATCTACATAGATTTCCATGTTTCTCCCTATCTGCCCTCGAAAGACAGCATCAACCACCCTCTGATACATTGCACCGACATTGATTAACCCGAATGGCATTCGGACATAACCAAACGTTCCACACGCTGCTATGAAGCACACCTTAGGGACATCTGAGGGGTTCAGCTGGATCTGGTGGTAACCTTGATATGCATCCATCATGCTCAATAGCTCAAAGCCTGAGGTCGCGTCCACTAACTGATCTATTCTCGGCAGCGGGTAATGATCCTTAGGGCATGCTTTGTTGAGGTCTCTGAAGTCAATACACATCCTCCATTTCCCGGCTCCCTTAGATACTAACACCGCATTGGAGAGCCATTCGGGGAATTGTACTTTCACGATATGTCCTGCTTCCAGTAACTTCTCAACCTCTTCTTTCACTATATTGTTCTTCTCAATACCAAAATTTCGTAGCTTTTGTTTTACTGGCCTTGCTTTTGGGTCGACATTAAGACAATGCATGGCTATCTCCGGGGGAATACTTATCATGTCAGCCGGAGAAAATGCAAATATATCAGAATTTCGACGTAATGTAGAGATTACCTTTTCTGTCATTTCGGGTCCCAGTTGGGTCCCTATCTTGGTGACGAAACCAACTTTTCCGGGAAAGAGCTCCACATTCATCAACTCCTCATATGTCTTAACGTTCACCTGTTCGGGTGTGATCCCTTCCACTTTCTTTTTCTTTAGTTCGGGGTCATCTTCCTTCGTTCTTTCCAGTCCCCTAGTCAACGCTCTATCTGCCATCTTTACGGACTCTGCATAGCACTTCCGTGCTTGATACTGGTCTCCTCTTACTTCTCCTACTCCTCCAGCCGTGGGGAACTTCATTTTCATATGGAATGTGGAAATGACCGTTTGGAAAAGATTCAGACTAGGTCTTCCCATCACCACGTTATATGATGAGGGGATGTCCACTATGAGGAACTCCACTACGTGGACCTTCCGGGTTGGAGCATCTCCCAATCCTACTTGTAGCATTACAGACCCTAGGGGCTGGATGGCCCCTCCGGAGAAACCGTACAAGGAAGTGTCTACAGGCCGCAGCTTCACATTCAGTTCCATCATTTTAAAGCACTCAAAAAACATAATATCGGCCGAGCTCCCCGTGTCTACAAAGATTCGGGCGACATCAAATCCTGTTATGTCAGTAGTGATCACCAATGCATCATTGTGATTCTCTTTAATTTCCCTTACGTCCTCTGGCCCGAATTTGATATTGGGTGTCTCTGCCAAGCGTCCTACCTCATTCGGTTGGCTTCCCTATCCAGCCCTCAAGGCTTGAACAATTTGTTTTCTCTTTCGGAAGGAATCTCCGTTCGCGGGACCCCCCATGATTATGTGAATTACTCATCTTTTTGGCGGCGGAGGGGGCATGTCCTCGTCTGCCTCTTTGAGTTCCTTTTCCTCTGGCTTCCTGTCGTGTTCCTTCCGCTTCTGCCCTCGAGGGCCCTGCCTATCTCGGAATATAAATTCTTTCAGATGTCCCGCCTGGATCATCCTTTCGATCTCATCTTTCAGGTGATAGCATTGGTTCGTGTCATGTCCATACTCGTTGTGGAACCTGCAGAATCGATCCGATTTTGGTTTCTAAGGGCCCCTACCTCTGGAGTAGGGGAATTTCAAATCGGGATGATCGCCTGCTACCTCCAGTACTTCAGCAGGCTCTATTCTTAGGGGTGTATACTTCTCAAACCTTCCTCGAGGGCCCGAACGGGGACCCCCGGAGGGGTTAGAATTTCCCGATGGCCTAGGACCCCGAGGGACCTCTGGATTGGATCGTCTTGAGGGTGGCTCCCTCCTTCTCTCCCGGTCCTGTGGTCTAACTTCTAGTCTCTTGGCTTTACGAACCTCTTCCACGGTGAGGTATTTCTCCGCTCTGTGTAGTAACTCGTCAAAATTCTGGACTGGCTTCTTGGCCAAGGAGGAAAAGAAATCTCCGTCGCACAACCCATTGGTTAGAGCGTTGATCTTCACCTCTAGAGAGGCGGTAGGGACCTCCAGAGCTGCCTGATTAAATCTGCGGAGAAAAGCTCTCAAACTCTCGTTTTCTCCTTGCCTCATATTGAAGAGGCTTAACGTGGCCCGAGGCTGCCTCCGAGCGCTCGCAAACTGATGGAGGAATAGTTCGCTGAACTCCTCCCATGATCGAATGGTATTGGGTTCAAGCTGGGCAAACCACTGTTGTGCTGCCTTGGCCAATGTAGTCAGGAACACTCTACATTTGACCCCTTCCCCGTATCGATGTAGCAGGGCTGCATTCTCAAATCTTACCAGGTGCTCGTATGGGTCTGCGGTGCCATCGTATTCGAAGTTGAGGGGTTTGAAGTTGAATGGCAACTCATCCTGTAATATGTTAGAAGAAAACTGACATCCAGTAACGTAAGCGGACCTACTCGTTCGGTTACTCATCTGCTTCCTCATATCTTTCATTTCCTTCTGTAGGGCCTGTAGTTGGTCGCTGACTGGGCCCGGATAGGTGTCATCTGTACTCTCCTTTCCTTCGGGGGGGTCTATCTCTCGGGATACCAAGTCTGCCTTCCTTCTTGCACCCCGAGGGGGGATACTTCTTTCTGCCCGAGAGGGCGCTTTCTCATCTCCTTCTACTCGTACTCCCTCTTCCTTAGAAAGTGCTTGGGAGGCCCTAGGGGCCTCGTCCTGAAGTCTCGGAGTAGGCGTCTCCGCGTTCGCTGGTACAGTTCTCGGGGCTCGACCTCCTTGGGCTGCAAAAGCTCTCTCCACAGCTCGGTCAATGAGGGCGTTCAATTGATCTGGAGAAACCAGAAATGGTTCTGCGCTCAGAGCATCCCCATGTTGAGAACCTGAGGCCCGGACCTCTGGGATTTCAGTATTCTCCGTCACTCCGTCACCCAGGCCCGGGATTGGCGTGGTGGCCGGGGCTATTGGCGGATTCGATCCAGAAGGGACATACATAGGGTCCTTTCCGTGGCCTCCCTTCGATGCCGGATCAGATGGTAGGGGAGGGATATCCCCCGGAAGAGTGTTCTTCCCTAGAGTAGGCGTGATTGTGTTATTTCCTCCGCCCATCGTTCAAACAAGTAGAAAATTCGTGAGAAGATCTCTTAGACGTTCCCACAGACGACGCCAGTTGTTGTGCCACAAATTGCACAGAGGGATTAGATATCCGTTGAGTTAGATATCCCAATTTCCAAACTCGTACAAATAATCCGAGCACGCTTCCTTCTCTGAAATGACTCTTCAAGAACCTGCAAAAGACACGCCGGAGGGGAGTCCGGCGCGGATACTCCGACGCTCAAGTCAGTATGGGTGATTCAGTATATCACAAGGACTCAAGAGTCCTTTCTTTATCAATAAGGTTCTCGAAAGATATCAAAATATTCGTAAGAAGTATAATAGGTTATGTAATATTAGAGATCGTAACCTGGTAAAGTATCTAGGCGTGGCTATTTATAGAGGAACTATACCGAGGAGTTGTTAGGTTTTCCCCCTTTCTTGGATCGGCCATTCCCTTATCCTTGAATCGGTCTGCAAATTTCCACTCCCCCAAGAATCTCAACTACTCTGCCCTCTAGATTCTAGCCGTTTGGGTAAAGGAAGAATTAGTCTTCCTTTATCCGTTCTTATCCTGTTTTATAGGAGATCTCTCCGGGAATCCAGGCCGACTAACTCCTCTTAGAGCCCGGTCTTCCTAGTATTTCTCCCTCAAGATCCTTAAGTGGAGCTCCCTCCGGAGGGACATCCGGAGGGACTTTATATCCTCAAGAGTTCGCTTCCCGTTCCTATCTTCTCATAAATCCTATCCTCGATACACGTGTCGACACCTCCTGAGGTGACAATTTTAGGCCGCATCAATAGAATTTAATGGGGTTACAGAGTTCACTATTTAAAAAGTTGGTTTATAATTTATGAGTTGGTCTCTGGTGCGTAGGGTGCACACCGCACACTATACTGACCAGTCAATTCTTATCAATTATAAAAGGCGAAATTTTATAACTAAGTAATTATTGGTGAGTTGGTTACAATTCCATAGGTTGGTGACGGTTTCATAGGTTAGAAACCCTATGGCTTCAATGTCTTTTTTCAATTAAAATTTTATAAAAAAAAAAATACCACTTTTCATAATTACCAGCATTTTTTTTTTACTTTAAATACCACTATATTCACGGTTTTTAAATACAATTTAAAAAAAAATACCACTTTTCATACCTCAATGTCTTTTTTTAATTAAAATTTTATAAAAAAAATACCAAAAAAAAAAAAATACCACTTTTCATAATTACCAGTATTTTCTTTACTTTAAATACCACTATATTCACAGTTTTTAAATACAATTTTAAAAAAAATACCACTTTTCACTAATAATAATAGTTACGCAATAATAATTATCATTTTTCATTAATAACCGTTACCACTTTTTAGTATTAAAGAATAACACTTTTCATAATAATAATTATCACTTTTCACTAATACTCATTTTCACTAATA
Source organism: Galeopsis tetrahit (assembly GCA_963675135.1). NCBI lineage: Eukaryota > Viridiplantae > Streptophyta > Magnoliopsida > Lamiales > Lamiaceae > Galeopsis > Galeopsis tetrahit. The sequence continues at coordinate 37,672,267 of OY776127.1, forward strand.
ATAGTTACCCTTTTCAATAATAACAGTTACCATTTTTCACTAATAACAATTACCATTTTTCACTAATAATAGTTACCACTTTTCACTAATAATAGTTAAAAATAAAATTACCACTTTACAAAAATAAAACAGACCACTTTTCAGTATTATAAAATAACATTTTTCAGTATTAAAGATTACTACTTTTCAATATTAAAGATCAACACTTTTCACCTTTAAGATTAACACTTTTCATTTAGTATTAAAAAACTGAATAACATCTTGTCCAAATCAACCAAATAACATCAGAAAACAAATATTCACCTTAAAAATATAGCAAACAATACTTCAGTTAAAAATATTATACAACAAAACATAAAAACTGAATAATATAATCTTCTCCAAATCATAAAAATTCATCACCTATCTCTCTTTTCTAAAATTTTTCTTTTCCTTTAACCAACTAGGGCTTCATCTCATAAAACACCTTCATTTTTTCAATGAACTCAAATTTATAACGGTTCATGTCAAATGCTAGTAGATAATTCTGCCCTTAAAAATCCTCTTAGACGTGTCTATATTTCAAGAAAAAACAAAATATTAAACATAAAAATGAAAAAAGAACAACAAATTTAAATAATATTTTTTAAAAAAAAAATACCCTTTTCAAAGAAATGAAATTGTAATTTACACATTTGAAATTCTTCAAGTAGTCCATCACAATAAAAATTATCATTTTTCAGTATTAAAGTTTACCATTTTTCAATATTAAAGACTACCACTTTTGAGTATTAAAAACTACCATTTTTCAATATTATGAAACAACATTTTTCAGTATTAAAGAATACCACTTTTCAGTATTAAAGATTACCACTTTTCATCTTAAAAATTACCAGTTTTCAATATTAAAGATTACCACTTTTCAATATTAAAGATTACCAATTTTCAGTATTATTATGAAACTAACACTTTTCATTATTAAAGACTATTTTCAGTATTATGAAAAACACTTTTAGTATTAAAGAATACCACTTTTTTCAGTATTAAAGACTACCACTTTTCAGTATTATGAAACAACACTTTTCAGTATTAAAGAATACCACTTTTCAGTATTAAAAATTACCACTTTTCAGTATTAAAGACTACCACTTTTCAAGTATTAAAGATTACCACTTTTCAGTATTATGAAACAACACTTTTCTGTATTAAATACTATCACTTTTCACTATTATGAAACAACACTTTTCAGTATAAAAAAATACAACTTTTTCAGTATTATAAACAAGGGTTAATTGCAAATTAAATCATCACCTTTCCCTAAATTGCAATTTAATCTAAACTTTTGAATAATTGCAAATAAAATCACCACCTTTAAAAATTATTGCAATTTCGACTTCAAGACAACTTCATTTGTGCTCAAATTTGGCGCGGCTAGCTGATGTGACACCTCCTTAATGAAACAACATTGTTTTTTATTTCGATCTAATCTCAAAACATCAAATTTGAGTGCAAATGAAGTTGTCTTGAAGTCTAAATTGCAACAATATTTAAAGGTGGTGATTTTATTTGCAATTATTCAAAAGTTTAGATTAAATTGCAATTTAGAGAAAGGTTGTGATTTAATTTGCAATTAACCCTACAAATTACCTAAATGAAAAAAGTAGGAATATGCAGTTTACCTTTTTCTTAGTTGCTTGAAACAATGATCTAACACATCGAGCACCAACACTCACAAACTTATCATGGGAAAAGGATGGATCAGGATCTTGTAATCTGATAATATAAATTGGCAACATCTCAGGTTTATAGATTTTTTCAGATAATTTGAGAAATATCATACAAATTGTTTTTGATAATCCACACATAAATATAAGAGACAACCATACAACTATGAGCCAATTCTTAAATGCCCACAGAAACACATAAATTTTCATATACAACAATGCAAAGTGAAGTTATTTCAAATAGAAATCACTTAATCAGAGATCCAAAGAGTCCAATGAGTAGCTATCCAAACCATAAAAACTTACTTTGGATAAATATACAGTAGAACAAAAACAATAAACACTATTTTCTTCTATTTATCGCACATATAAATAAGATAATATATGATTACTTGTTCTATCTTTACCACAAAGGTTAATGAATCTAAATTATTTCCCCGAAAAAAGCCTTACATTTCTTCAAATTCAGAGCATGCTCTTTAAAAGAATGGTACCCCATACATTTGCAAAGAAAAACTCACGAAACCAAGCTAAGTAAAAAAAGGGGACAAGCTCAAAGAAAGTAAAGCAATAATAATAAAAAAAAAAAAACCAACCCCTCCCAATTTCAGTTTTGTTTAGTGTCAAGAAATTGAAGTGGATTTCTCCTCCATTTCAAAATAGTGCACTATCTAACCCTTTTGACTTTTGGTTCCAATTCATGATTTCAGCATCATTTTAATAGAATGCTAGATTGATTCATAATCAAAGAGAGCTAGATTGATTCGTTGTTCTCAATTCATTATATTTTTTTAATTCGGATTTCAAAATCCTCAAATCTCAAAACAACCCCCCTTTAAGAAAATCCCCCACAATGCGAACAATATTAGCAAAATCAAACAACAAACATTATTCAAAACCTTTACAAGTATCTAATTCCCGTAAACAAAATTCAAATTCATAAGAGTTGGACTTGTGCTAAAATAAAAGGAGTTTAAGGTTTGACGATGTCAGACGGATACGGGAGGAGAATCAAGAAGATAGGATTACATGGAGTATTCAGTCTCCAAGTGGGAGATTGTTGGAGTGTGGAGCCTGAATTAACCTAATGGACTTGGAGTGGGGAGCAAGTTTGTTGCTTATGGACTTGGAGTGGGGAGCAAGTTTGTTGCTTATGGGCTTGGAGTAGGGAGCAAGTTTGTTCCTAATAGGTTTATGGTTAATTATGGCAAGTTTGTTCCTAATGGGCTTGGAGTAGGGAGCAAGTTTGTTCATAATGGGCTTGGGGTTAATTAGGGCAAGTTTTCTATATAAATAGATGATCTCTCTCTCTCTCTTTGTAATCATTGCGCATCCGAAAAGCATAGTGAAATACCTGGCTTGGCATTGCCTCCAGACGTAGTCGAAAGACGAACTATGTGAACAAATTCTTGTGTTGGTGATTGTGTTATTTCTTCATTTTATTTCTTGTTTATTTTTCGTCTGCCCTTGGGGGAATTAATTTCCCGACATAAGAAACAAAGCTAAATTAGAGAAATTGCATGTACCTTGATTTGAGGTATGGAATAGGCTAAACTTCCCAAGTAAAATAGATGAGCGTATAATCTCGATTCTCCTAAAGGCACCTTCCGAAGCAGCTTCGTTAATGATTCTCTATCGAATTCAATATGTTCATCATCGTCTTCATCAAAAACATTGCACTCTCCATTCTCTTCGCAGCAAACTGAGAGAACAAAGAAGAAAGGAAGAAGGAGAAGAATTTTTAGAAAGGAAAAAACGGTTAAAAAAAATTAGAGTGCACCAAATTGATTTGGTGTGTATGGTGTACATGAGACTTTCCCATAATTTATATTTGAATTGATGGATTGAACTTTTAAGTTTATATAATAATTTATGCCCAAATTGTTTGAATTATGGGATATAATTGAATTGTAGTGTCAAATGTTAAAAATACCCATTAACATTATTTTTATATTTTATTTTCACAAAACTGATTCTTCTCTTTTGATTTACTTTTTTTTATTTATTTCTATTAATTATTTAGGAAAATATATTTTACATTTAATTTTATAAAATTATATAGATAATTGAGTCGAGTCGAGTTTTATCTTAAAAAAATTAGACTCAATAGAGTTTGACTCGAGTTTTAAGCTTTGAATATAATAATCGGATCGAGTTCGAACTCATTTACACCCCTACTCATTTACACCTATTCATCATGCAGCATAATAAAAAATTATAGATGATATTAATTAAATCGAAAAACATGTCCATTTCAATAATAGGTCTTACTTCTCGGTCTTCTATTAGTAGATGAATGAAAGTCTAAACCCAAGGTATAGCTCATCACTAGTGTAATGATACCTGTTAACATACGAAAAAAAAAATGGTGTAAATTTTCATCAAAATATAATCCGTACAAACAGGAGCGGATCTATACGTATATTGGGGGTGACCATGGCTCCCCTCAAATTTTTAAATTTTTTTACTATTATATTTATAATAATGAATTAATATATAATTAAATTGTACTCCAGTTATATTTATTGATTTGGACTTTTAGTTAATTAATGTGTATATGATATTGATTGGACTTTGAGAATTAAATCCAAAGATAAAATCAGTTCACATTGCATAAATAAAAAAGTATTAAATTAAAATATTTAAATAGAAACTAAAATTGGAAATTGGGAAATCAATACATAATCCTTTGCATTCTAATTCCTACAGCTTCACACTAGCGTATTAAATTTTTTTATTAATTGTTATACATTAATTCTACTATTTTTAATTTCAGCTTGATATAGAGTTTAAATAATTTTGATCATAATTATGTAAATTTTCAATTCTCTACAATTTCTTTTTCCATTTTTTTAATCATGATATATTGTTTAAAATTATTAGATCTCACTTAATCTACATTAAAAAAAATAACAAATTCACACACATATTGATATGCATAACATGTAAGTTAGACGTTCTAAGTTTCAATATATATTTAATGTCATATTTATGTATTTAAAATATTTAATGATGAATATTGATATAATTATTGTAAATGTAAAAAAAAAAAAGAAAAATCATATAAAGTTCCTCGGATACATGGTCACTCAAAGGGGTATAGAGGTGAATCCGGCTAAGGTGAAGGCGATACTAGATATGCAGCCCCCAAGAAATATAAAGGAGCTCCAGACGCTCAATGGGAGGATTACCGCATTGAGCAGATTCATAGCTAGATCTGCTGAAAAGAGTCATCCCTTCTTTAGAATTCTCAAGAAAGGAACCAAATTTGAATGGAATGTAACATGCCAAAAGGCTTTTGAAGATTTGAAACATCACTTATCCCAGTTGCCGAAGCTAACAAAGCCTTCTCCGGGAGATACCCTCATCTTGTATCTCTCCGTGGGAGAGTTCTCATTGAGTACTGCCTTAGTCAAAGAAGAGGGATCTCTGCAGCACCCTATTTATTATGTCAGTAAAGTCATTCAAGGGGCCGAAAACCGATATTCAGAAATCGAGAAGGCTGCTCTGGCCGTGGTAGTTACAGCGCGAAGGCTGCGCCCATATTTCCTTTCTTATAAAATACTGGTCCGCACTAATTACTTGCTGAAACAGGTCATAGGGCGAGCAAACCTCTCTGGAAGGTTGGTGAAGTGGGCGATCGAGCTCCAAGAATATGACGTGGATTTTGAGCCGCGGAAGGCTATAAAAGCCCAAGCTCTGTCCGATTTCATCCAAGAATCGACCAAGCCAGAGGAAGTCGAAGGATGGAAAGTGTATGTAGATGGCTCAGTAACCTTGAGCGGATGTGGAGCAGGGATTGTGCTAACAGGCCCGCGAGGAGAGGACCTGCAATTTGCGGTGCGATTTCAATTCATGACCTCAAATAATGGAGCAGAGTACGAAGCTTTGATCAGAGGAATGGAGATGGCCTTAGAATTAGGAGCTCCAAAGGTAACTCTATACTCAGACTCCCAATTAGTTGTTCAGCAGGTGAATGGTGAATACGTAGCCAAAGATAGCAGGATGGCTGCTTATCTGGAACGAGCCAAAGAAATGATGGGCAAGTTCCAAGAGTGCGAGGTAGTCCAGATACCTCGAGAGAAGAACATACAAGCGGACAGCCTCTCCAAGCTCGCTAGCTCCGCAGAGTTTGATGGAAAAGGAACAGTAACTCTAGTAGTGGCAGAAAGAGAGACTCTGGGGAACCCCATTGGTTCTATTGAAGAGGAAGATGATTGGAGAAGAGCTATATGGATAGAACTCACCAAGGGAACAGACGCTCCTACCACTAGAGAGACCCAAGCCCTTCGAATCAAATATTGTCTTATTGGAGGGCATTTATACAAAAAATCATTCACACACCCATATCTGAGGTGCATATCAATTCGAGAGGCTATGTACACACTCAAAGAAATCCACGAAGGGGATGCAGCTAGTCACGAAGGATACAAAGCAGTGGTGAAAAAAGTTTTAAGAGCTGGATTATATTGGCCCTCCATGACAAGAGACGCTAAGGAGTTCGTGAGAAAATGTGTCAAGTGTCAGAAAAACGGCCCATTGATAAGGACCCCTGCGGAGGAGATGGGAGCGATGCACTCTCCCTGTCCCTTCGCTAAATGGGGAATCGACCTGGTAGGACCCTTCCCTCCAGCCTCCGGAGGAAGAAAGTTCCTGATAGTAGCAGTGGACTATTTTAGCAAATGGGTGGAAGCTGCTCCCTTAGCTACGATAGATGAGGAGAATGTGATTAAATTCCTAAGAAAGCAGATCTGTTGCAGATTCGGAGTACCCAAAATATTGATCTCCGATAACGGAACCCAATTTAACGGAGAAAATGTGCGAGGATGGTGTGCAAGACTGAACATAATACAGAGATTCACCTCTGTAGCTCACCCTCAAGCTAATGGACAAGTGGAGGTCACTAATCGAACGATAGTAGACGGTATCCGAACAAGACTAACGAAGATAGGAGGAGGATGGGTAAACGAGCTAGATAATGTATTGTGGTCATACAGAACTAGTCCAAAGACAGCAACTGGAGAGTCCCCATTTCAGCTGGTCTACGGAGCTGCGGCGGTGATACCTCCAGAGGCAGTATTGCGATCACACCGAATCGCCCAATTTGAAGAATATCAGAATGAAAGATTGATGAGAGAGGCTCTAGATTTGATGGAAGAAGAAAGAGAGATGGTCAGAGTACGGGCTGAAAGATATAAGAGCAGAATTAAAGCCGTATACGACCGGAAGGTGATCCCGAGGTCCTTCAGAGAAGGCGATCTGGTGCTAAGGAGAGCTGACGCCCTAAAAAACACGGGAAAGTTAGAGCCCAATTGGGAGGGGCCTTATAGAATCACACAGGTACTGAAAGGAGGAGCATATAGACTGCAGAGTATGGAAGGGGTCGACATAGCTAGACCCTGGAACGTTTGCCATTTGAAGAGATTCTTTATTTGAAGAAAGTGTAAGGTCTTGAGACCATTTATGACTTTTGTTTCGTGATTTTTCGCATGGATTCATATTTTGCTTGATGTATTTTTGCGGCTTCACCGGAGCTCTTTTTCCCTCTCTACGGCTTTCCCCTTTGGGTTTTTCCGTATGGAGGTTTTTAATGAGACCGGCGTAGGTTATCTATGGCCTATGTTGAAAATTGACAATAAATCAATGAAGTCTTATCCCTTTTTGAAGAAAGATTTATTCAGAATTATTATGTCTTGCCTATCTTTCTCGTATTCGAATATGCGACGTATAAATATAACAATAAAGAGAGTGAGAAACACTTAGAGGCCTAGAGGCCGAGGTGCTCCAGAGAGCCCTCATCTTACTTGAGACCCAAAGTGGGTTACTGAAATGAGAAGATTTTATAAAATAAAATCTTTTAAGAATAAGAGTGAGAGACACTCAGAGGCCTAGAGGCCGAGGTGCTCCAGAGAGCCCTCATCTTACTTGAGACCCAAGTGGGTTACTGAAATGAGAGGGTTTTATGAAATAAAATCTTTTAAGAATAAGAGTGAGAGACACTCAGAGGCCTAGAGGCCGAGGTGCTCCAGAGAGCCCTCATCTTACTTGAGACCCAAGTGGGTTACTGAAATGAGAAGATTTTATATAATAAAATCTTTTAAGAATAAGAGTGAGAGACACTCAGAGGCCTAGAGGCCGAGGTGCTCCAGAGAGCCCTCATCTTACTTGAGACCCAAGTGGGTTACTGAAATGAGAGGGTTTTATGAAATAAAATCTTTTAAGAATAAGAGTGAGAGACACTCAGAGGCCTAGAGGCCGAGGTGCTCCAGAGAGCCCTCATCTTACTTGAGACCCAAGTGGGTTACTGAAATGAGAAGATTTTATAAAATAAAATCTTTTAAGAATAAGAGTGAGAGACACTCAGAGGCCTAGAGGCCGAGGTGCTCCAGAGAGCCCTCATCTTACTTGAGACCCAAGTGGGTTACTGAAATGAGAGGGTTTTATGAAATAAAATCTTTTAAGAATAAGAGTGGGAGACACTCAGAGGCCTAAAGGCTAAGGTGCCGAGAAATAATTCCAGATTAGCCTACAAGACCAACAAAGAGGGGGGGAAGAGAATACACCTCCAACACATTCCTTGCTGATCTTGTAAGCTACTCATGCAAGAAAGAAAGAGACAACAAAGCATGCAACATCAAGCTAACATAATTACTACAAAAAGCCCCCACATATCCAGGAGTGTGGGGTCCCCTACAAAGTATGAGGAGCAAATGTTATGAGCAGAAAATAAAGAGTGTAGCAAAACAACAGAAAAGTAGATTGTTTATGATGATCAGGAATATGATATTTAAACTGCTTTTTCAGCAGCAGCTTCCTTGGCAGCAACCCCCTCAACCTCAACTCCTTCAGCTACTCCAGCAGTGCCCTCTTCCCCAGCAACATGATTGCTAGATCCTCCACCTTCCTCTGGATCCTTCATACTCCCCATAGCATCAGCAGTGCCGGTCCCTCCATCCATCTCTGTTGCCACTTTTGGAGCAGAAGCATAAGGATAAATAAGTGGCTCCAGAGGCTTTAGCTCAGCCATACCTATCTTGGCAGCCTGCAACTTGGCAATAGCTTGGCCCATCCCGGGTAGCCACCAAGGACTGTCCGGACTCTCTTGAGGATCCCCCAGGAACTTTGGAGGGGTAGCGAGTCGATCCAGATGAAACTCACGAGAATAAGTCCCATCGAATCCTGGGGCTGAATGCTCGGCGATGGCGTTGCTGAAGCCATGATCGATAAAATGAGGAATGTGCGGCCCCATGGCACAGAGAAAGCTCGAGCTCTTCAGGAAACTGGACAACCACTGAGTATGAAGAGTTTCTAAGAACTCTTGGCCCAAGGGAGAAGTGAATAGGGACTCAATGCAAGCCCGCACCCCAACATCCGGCAGCTCCTGCTTCATCCGCCCTACCTCCTGCACCAGACGCTTGATCCTGACAGCATCCTGCTGGTTTTGGGTCTGTAAGAAAGACAACTCCTCGGATAGAGCCTGTGCTCGCTTATGAGCCTCCTCCTTTTCCCTAGTAATATCCTTGAAGGACAATTGAAAAGAGGATACCTCAGCTCGGAGAAGCTCAAGTTCAGCCACCATCTCGACACCTCGGTCGAGTATCTTGGCATAGGTAACGCCAAACTACAAAGAAAAGGAAAATGATGTTGGAGATGTAAAGAAAACAAAGATCGTGAATAAGAAAAAATAGAAGATACCTCTGCGAAAAGATGAGCGCCATGGAGCAGTTGGTCCTCAGGAGGGGAGGAATCAGATGAAGCAGTAGCATGGGAAGGAACGAGACATCGGTCAATGAGACGATGGAGAAGTTCATATGGAGAGGAGCTTTTCTCGACAAGAGTACGGGGCGTTTTTCCCTTCTTTTTCTTAGAAGTCCCACAGTCAGCAAAAACGGCGTTGGCAGCCGAACGGGTTCTTTTAGCAACTGAACCTGGGACCTGAGTGGAAGAGCTCGGGAGAGGAGGAATTTTTGAAGAACCCTCTGGAGCCGGAGTCTTAGCGGAGCTCTCAAGAGCAGGAGACGGAGGGGCCTTGGGAGGATCTTCTGAAGCAGATAACACGGGGGCCTTTACTATGCTGAGAGCAGGAGTATCCCGGGAGATGTGAGTTAGCCAACTCATCTCTGCAAATAACCAAGAAGACATTCAGAATGCATGAAAATAACCATATGCAAGAAATAAAAACACAGCAGTGGAAGATTTTTTACCATCTTGAGGACCTAAAGGGAAATCTTGAGAACAAAAACCAAAGTGGGAGAGGATGCGAGGATTTTTGCAAATATCAACAATGTCAAAATAGTCTTTCAGAAGGATGTGAGTATTGAGGTTGCTCATGATAGTATGGTTAGAAACAGAGTAAGCTTTCAGAGGAGGAGGGATTACGCCGGGATTGTGGAACAACCAATCTCCGTGAGGAAATGGCCAATCAGTAGGACTTGTGACGAAAAAATAATAATTTCGCTAGGACGAGTCTTCTTCATGGAATTTTTTCAGGAATTTGCAAACACGGGACCTTCGTCCACTAACGTAGAAAAAACCATCATTAATCTTACAAGAATGCTGGCTCAGAAACAGTTCAGCAGTCGGGTCGCCCCCATTCCCTTTCACCAGGATGAAGAAGCCTATCATGGTACGGATAGCATTTGGAGTGAATTGGTTAAGAGGAATCTGCATGCGGGTTGATATGGCAGCCAAATAGGAGTGGATCGGAAATCGCAGTCCTGCCCTAAGATGTGCTTCGAAAAAAGCAAGGGTTTGGGGCTGGGATATATCTGGGCGTTCATTTGAGCGAGGAGCGCGAAAGGTGTACTCAGAAGGAAAACCGTAGGCATGAGCAAGACTAGCTAAATGGGTATGATCTATTTGGGAAGCGAGGGAAATTTTATTTTCTGGATCCCCCACCAGAGAGGGAGTCGCTTCGGAAGAGTTTTGGCTAGTAGGGGGACTCGACATCGATTTACAGTGATAATAAAAGAAAAAAAAGATAGCTGGGTTACCTTGAATAGAAGAACTATGGAATCAAGCGAGACGGCCGGCGATGGCGAGAGCTTGGGAGAAAGAACACCGGAGAATAAAGATGGAGACGACGAGAATTTTCTGGGAGAATGAAGTTTGAAAAGAAAGGAGAGGAAAAGGGAGTAGTTGCGTGAAGTAAATGAGGAGAGATAAGGGGAAAAGTCGAGAACTTTCCTCGGGAGGATAACGAGGCAGAGAAAGGGGGGCGCGTGAAGTCCACGCGCGGAAGCCGAAAAGACTTCCAGGATCGAAGGCGGGAAAAGTCTTTGGAGGAGATAATGTTTTGAAACTTCCTCTCCAAAGCAAAGAGATACACGTTTCTCCAGAAAGACCTCCGTACAAAGTTCTAGGAAATTTTTCTACTCTCACAAAAGATATCTCCCTTTTACGAGAGTAGGGGGGAGTAGATGATGCGGCCTAAAAATGTCACCTAATGAGGAGTCGACACGTGTATAAATGATAGGATTGGGAAGAATGGATAGAATTCATTTAGGGTTCTCTGGATAAAGAATCCTCTTCGGAGGGCTCTCGGGAGGGAGCTTCGTCTGGAGATGAATATCAGAATCAAACAGTTTTAGCTAAGATCGTGGGTCGCAAATATAGGATGCTCCCGCCATTTCCGCCCTAGCTTTGATGAAAAGAAGACTCTGTCCTCCTTTACTTTAGGAGGATAAGTCCACGAAGATAAGATGCTACCGAGTCTTCAGGAAGTGGAGAGTAAGGGAGACTGGGTCTCCTCGGTAGGGCCGAGTCTTATGGGCAACTCCGAGATAAGGGGAAGGCTTGACTTCCTCTCCGGAAGATATCTCTATAAATAGGTAATTTTGAAGATATTTCCAGGTTAGACACTTTACACCTAAAAAACCTAATACACCAAATATCCACATCTCCGTTTGTGATTCTTTGAGTTGATTTAAGATATCCAGGATCTTGAGATCCTTGGGAGATTTGATAAGCCCTATACTGACTTAGGCATCGGAGTGTCCACACCGGACTCCCCTCCGGTGTGTTCCTTGCAGGTCATTCGAAGATTCCAAGAGGAGATAATCTAATCAGGACTATTATACACATTCGGGAAGAAGGACATCTATTTCAGAGGATACCTAATCCTCTCGTGCAAATTTTGGCACATCATAACCAAATATTGAAACTTCATTATGTCCCACATCGAAAGAGTAGAACAAATATAAGGGAAAAACTTTATAAAACTAATAGTGTTAGAAAAACTTTATATGAACTTCATTATTGTCCCACATCGAAAGAGTAGAAGAACTATGAGAATTTTTTCTTATAAAAGTAGTTTGGTTATAGTAACCAAACAAACTTAAAAGTTTATGTCCCACATCGAATAAGGTAAAAAAAGATGTTATGTCCCACATCGATTAAAGGCGGAAGAAACATGAGTGAAAAACATTATAAAAGGGGCCTAATGCCAACTAAATTTAAAATTTAAAACAGTTAAATTTTTTTTAAAAAAACCGAGTCAGACCGGTTTTTGCCCGGTTTTCCGGTTTTGGCCGGTCAAACCGGTTTTGACCGGTTGAACCCCTAAAACGAGTTTTGACCATTGTCTGGACCGGATCCGTGACCGGTTCACGGTTGGACCGGTTGAACCGGCCGGTCCGGTCCGGTTTTGAAATCATTGGTTGGAGGTACTCCATCAACCACTTTAATAATTTAATAATTATGTGAAAACCCCAGAATGCCCTTTAAGTAATATTACACTATTAAATGCACTCTCACTACTAACTACAATCCTTGTTCAATCTTTAAACCCTAAACCTAATTTCTGCAGCAACCACTGTCGCCGCTGCTATCACCACCACCATTTCTGGTGGCCACCAAAAAAAAAAAAATTCAGAAATTTCAGAAAAAACTAAAAAAAATCTCAAAAAAAAAAAATCGATAAACCAGTGTCGACCATATACACTCTCGTCGATAACAATTTGTCGACGATAGTGTATATGATCGACCTAAAATTGTCGAAAATAAAATAATTTAAAAAAAAAATTTGAAAATTTAATATCGACCATATACAATCTCGTCGACAAATTGTTGTCGACGAGATTGTATATGGTCGACATTAAATTGTCGAAAATATAAAAAAAAAAAGGTTTCTGCAGAAAACCCTAACAAAAAAAAAAAATGCGACTGACATCTTTACCAGGCGGCAGCGGTGGCGGCCGAATGCACAAACCTAGGGTGGGGTGGTCAGCATCTTAGACAAGGCGGTAGGTTGATTTTTTTTTGCAGAAAATCGAGGGAGGGCGTCGCGCTGGTGAAGAGAGAATCGAGGGAGAGAGAGGGGTCGCGCCGGTGAAGAGAGGGAGAGGAAGGGGACCGCGGTGGCGAGGGGCGGCTGCCGGTGAGGGGTGGCGTGCGAGGGCGACAGGTGGAGGGTGGAAAATGAGAGATGAATTAGGGTTATAAATTAGGATTTGAGGAGGGTGTAGTTACTAAATGTGCATTTTATTGAAAAAGGGGAGAAACCTGGTATTTATGACAATTAGGGAGAGGGTGCATCTATCATAGTAAAATTTTGAGAGTGAATCAATCGGGAGTGTGCTCTCAACACAAATAGAGGTGTATATAGTCAAACCCGTCTTGCAAATGTGTGATTATTCTAAAAAGTAACTTATGGCCCATTTGTATCTTGGGCCAAAAATCAACACACCAAACTCCTTAATAAGAGCCTTTGGGAAGTAGAAGTCCCGTGTGGTATGTGTGGTAGTAGGGATTAGAGGAAGATAATGTGGCATGGATTGGATATAGGATAAATGGGTGGGGAATACTTCAACCCCATTTCAAATGGTCCCAACTATTTTTTTAATTTTTTTTTCATTTTAGTTTCTTGAGTTTTTTTTACGGTTGTCAAATTATACAAATCGACTACTGTAGTCAATATGTCGACTCGCGCCACGTGACGTCGTATGTTTCGTATGAACCTGCTACCTGTTCTATGAGTTTATGTTAATTAAATTATTTTTTAATTTGTATTTTGTTAGTCTCTCCGTCCAATTTTATAATTCTCATTTGGATTTGACACGAGTTTTAAGAAAAATTGATTGTTTATGTAAAAAGTGAAAGATTGATAAGAGAGATAAGTAGAAATAAAGTAGTTGGTGAGAGTAATATTTCCTTTTTAAGAAAGACAAATTATAAAATTGAAAGATAAAAAAGGAAAGTGAGAATTATAAAATTGGACAGAGGGAATATTTACTATATTACCCTTTTTAATACAAATTATATTTTTAAAATAAATAAATAAAATTACCCTCCTACTCTTTTTCAATAGAAATTACATTATTTAAAAAATTAAATTAAAAAAAATTAAGAGTCGAGTTAATTAAAAGAGGAATTAGGGTTCATCTTCCTCGTTCATTCCCAATTCCGTTGAACGGCGACGACATTCTGAACCACCGTTTCCCCAATTTCTCCCTCCTCCACCCGCACTTCCTCTATACTCGCGCAATTCTCTGTTTCATCGACTACTCGCTCACTACTTGAAGTCTTTAAATTTAAATTTTAATGACTCAAATTTAACTGACTACGGTAATCATACGACACTCTAACTACATGTAGAAGCTCCCTAGTTTCTTATTTATTTACTTAAGTTTTTATTAACTTATGTTGTGTTTTGCTTTCTTTTCATGTCTTTTCATTTATTTTATTTTAATTTATTAATTATTTAATTATTATTTTTAATTGTATTTTAATTTGTATTTATAATTGTTGTATTTTTTTTTTAATTTTGTACTCTTATAAGTTATTTCAATAATATTTTGTTAGAAAATATATTAACATTATTTTATTTTTATAACTTAAATTTTATAATTCATATTTATTGTAATTTTTAATTGCAGAAGTTAAATTATAAATAAAAACAGTTAATAAATAAATATGAATAGAATAAAATAAAATAAAATAGAAGATTTATTAGTGAGACATATGCATAGTTTTAATGTAGAAAGCATTGGAAGTAGAATGATTTTTTTTTTTTGAAGTAGGAGCGTGAAACTTTTGAAGTGCTACATATGTGATAAATTTCTACCCTATAAATCTAAGAAAATTTAATAAAACACTTTTGAGTTTTGAGCGTGAAAATTTCTCACTTGCATAGGTGATGCTCTAAATCTAATAAAACAAACCGGCCTAATCTATAAAACCAAACACACCCTATAACTATAAGAACGGGCTAAGAAAAAAAATAAACTAAAAACCGTTCACACCATATAAATTACTCTTATTTCTTACTCAATGCTACATTTTTAATCATTTTATATTCTGATAATTATTTAACTAAAAATGAAATAAAATCAATATCCTCGAACATCTCTAAATCACACCAAATTTAATTATTTTTTCCATACTAACTCAATACACTTTTTCTATTACTCTCTCCCACAAAATAAAAAAAAACATACTACCCCTTTTCAAAAAGCAATGTTATCACTTTAATATTTATAAGTAATTTATATATTAAATTTTGTGCAAAGTTGTTGCATTAAGTGAGGGATAGTGGTTTAAATAAAAAAATTCTCCGACATTTTTTTTTATAATACAACAAAAAAATACAAATTTAGTAGGCCAAAACTTTTCGAGTCTGTCGTTCAATCAGAAAATGACCAAATTCCAAATTCTTAAGATATGGAAATCTGAGAGAGTTTATTTTGGTGAGCAGCCTGTGAAAACTATTGCGGTGAACTTTGGTATGGTGTTGGGGAGATATGGAAAGTATTAGGAATTAATATATAAGAATTAATTCTTCACCTCTCTACAAGTTCGGACTTTTAGATGAGACGAAATTCTTTCATGGTATCAGAGCCTCCAGGTAAACAACCTGGATTCGGTGCAATGAAGGGGGACGATGAGTGGTTGAGAAGGCGTGGGGTGTCGCCTGATGTGATGCATGGCACCCCCCCCCAACAGCCTGGTTATCGGAAGTTGAACTGTGATGCAACGTTCTTGTGAGATGTTGTTGGGGAGGATGCAACTTATACTCGGTTGTGTGAATGTGGAGGTTGGCGAGGCGATGTGAATCTATGAGGCGCTTAAGTGGATGAAGCTGCGATGGATGATTGTGTTTTTTAGGGTGATGTTAACATGGTTGTGGAGGCTATTAATTTATTGGATGTTATTGATTTTACCTTTGGAGACTATATCTTGACTTGTAGGGATATATTAGCTCAATTCACGAATGTATAGGTGACGAAGGTTAGGCGGTGTGCTAATTCTGTGGCACACACGTTAGCTCGTGAGTCCTATTAGTTCTATAATTTCTTTTGTTGGGTAGACCCATCGAATATTGTGGTTGAACTCCCTTCTCCTATCAACGCACTTGAAATCATAATTCACATGTAGAACATCTCTTTTGTATAATTTATTTTGTTGGTAATCCGTCTCAGTGAAGTGTTCAGGTTGTTGTCGATGCTTTCATAGGCGTGTAACTATTCCAAATGGCTTTGAATCCCTTCTCAATCTTGATAATCTCTGTGGATTTTTTTTTTTTTTTTTTGCAAAATAAAAAATTACAAATAGTAGGTAGATATGAAGGAAAGAACCATCTTCACTAAAGTGATTTACGTACTACTCATCCAAATATTTTTATCATCCCACGTCTTCAATTTACTTTAACATTTTGAACCATTGGAACCTATACAAACAATTAATTTCTTATAGTGAATACCCAATTTGATTTCCACACATGAGAAGATAATATTTTCGATCTGAAAGAATTTCGTCTCATCTAAATTAAAGTTCAAATTTCTAAAGAGATGAAAAATTAATTCTTATATATTAGTAATATTCTAATACTCCGCCTCACTAATTGAATCTATGACGTGTGGGTGTAAGACTTAAGACTAGTACCTTGAAAGAATTTTGTCCTATCTAAAAGTTGTCCTATCTAAAAGTTGCAACTAATAGTGAGTTGGAAAATTAATTATTTTATATTAATATCCTAATACATTCAAAAAACCAAAAGTAGGGTGAGGAAATATACCAAAATTTCGATATACCGAGCTTTTCGGTATGGTATCAGTATGGTTTGGTATGATCGGTATACCTTATCGACCCGCCTTAGCCAAGAGTACCCAT
Organism: Galeopsis tetrahit; assembly: GCA_963675135.1. Taxonomy (NCBI): domain Eukaryota; kingdom Viridiplantae; phylum Streptophyta; class Magnoliopsida; order Lamiales; family Lamiaceae; genus Galeopsis; species Galeopsis tetrahit. Next base: position 37,689,078 of record OY776127.1, read on the forward strand.
CATTTCAATGAGTGAGTTGTTCTCCACATTCACTCCCAAAATGTTATACTTATTGTAGTTGACCACCAACTTAAAAATAAGAATGTGTTTCATAACCCGAGCATTATCTACGTTCACTGTTGTGAGAATAGGTATGTGATCACCGTTAATAAGGTGATATGAATGATTCACTATTTATAAGAGTATTTACAAAGAGATAATTAAGGTAAATACAACAACCATATCAAATAGATATATACAAAGATATGGACTAAAATAAAAATATATTATTCATATATTATTATTCCCTATTACCCCCCGTCAAGCGATGTTGTGGATGCAATCGAACAAAAAGCTTAGAACGTAACAATTCGAAGCTGGGGCGAGTAAGACTCTTGGTGAAGACGTCGGCGAGCTGAAGAGTAGACGGGAAGAACTTGGTGATGAGGCGACCAGAGGAGACCAACTCGCGAACAAAGTGGCAATTAATGTCGATGTGTTTTGCTCGTTTATGAGCAACTGTGTTTTGACTCCAAAACAAGGCACTCTTGTTGTCTCAAAGCAGCGTGAGAGCCGAGGAAGGAAGCTGACCAAGCTACCGAAGAAGTTGAGTGACCCAAATCATTTCTTGGGCTGTGTTCGCGAGTGCCCTATACTCGGATTCACAGCTCGAGCGAGCAACAGTGGGTTGTTTCTTCGCGCTCCTGGAGATTAAATTTATGCCCAAAAAGATCGAATAACCATAAGTGGAGCGACGAGTCTCAGTGCAACGGGCCCAATCTGCATCGGAATAAGCAACGAGCGAGTAATCACTTGTCCGGCCAAAGGAGAGCCCATAATTGATAGTGCCCTTAACATATCTGAGGATCCTTTTGACTGCGAGAAAGTGGTCGGTGGTTGGCGAGTGCAAAAACTGACTAACATGATTAACAGCATATGAAAGATCAGGACGCGTGATCGTCAGATATTGTAAGGCGCCGACGAGCGAACGATAAAAGGTGTGGTCGGCAAAAGGGGCCCCTGTACTAACCAAAGATTCCCCGGCTGCAAGGGGAGTGGAGACAGGCTTGAAGTCGAGCAACTCCGCTCGAGATAAGACATCGCAAGCATACTTCGCTTGGCTGAGAAAGAGATCGACCAGTCGATGAGTGAGTGACCTCGAGGCCGAGGAAGTAGCTCAGGCGACCAAGATCTTTGACCGCAAATTCCTTATTGACAAGACGAATAAAACGCCGAATATCATCCTGGTCACTCCCTGTAACAATAATGTCATCCACATAAAGCAAGAGGTATAAAGTGATTTTATCACGTCTGAAGTAGAAGAGTGAGGGATCTGCTCGGCTGCACAGAAAATCCAACGACTTAAGGAAGTCACTGAAGCGAACAAACTAGGCGAGGGGAGCTTGCCGAAGACCATACAATGCCTTCTTGAGGCGACAAACATGGTCAGGAAAGCGAGGATCAACAAAGCCAGGAGGTTAAGCCATGTAAACAGTGTTCATCAACCTTCCATGGAGAAAGGCATTGTTTACATCGAGCTGGTGCATGTGCCACTAATTCCGAACAACCAGACACATAATGATGGGAATAGTAGCGGCCTTGACGACTGGACTAAATGTGTGCGAGAAGTCAAAGCCTGTAACCTGCGAGAAGCACTGGGCGACCAGACGAGCCTTGTAGCGATCAATTGTACCATCCACAAAAATTTGGTGCGAAAAACCCATTTTGAACCAACAATGTTTGTAGAGGGTGGGCGAGGAACGAGCTCCCAAGTTTGGTTAGCATGTAGGGCATCGAGCTCAGATTGCATTGCAGCTAACCAGTGTGGATGTTTTAGGGCCGATTTGAAACCCTTAGGCTCGTCAGAGACCGAGAGAGCGGACAGGAGGCCAGTGGTCGCAATGTCGATAATGTGCCGAGGCTTGAATATCCCAGATCTGGCACGAGTAACCATTAGATAAGTCGGCACAGAACGTGGGCGAGCCGTTGGTGGATAAGGAGGCTGCTGAAATGCTGGGCGAGCAAGAGGCTACTGAACTGCTGGGCGAGCAGGTGGCTGCTGAACTGTTGGGCGAGCAGGAGGCTGCTGGGCGAGCAAGAGGCCGGGCGGACTCCTATGAGTCAGGACAGAGACTACAAGGGAACCGACGAGGATAAGCAGATGGCTCCATAAATGAACTGACCTCAAGGGAATCAAGCGAGGATGGGGCATGAGCAGCTGAGAACGGGAACACTGATTCATCAAACTGAGCATGGCGAGTGGTGTAGAAGCGGGAAGCGATCGGATCGTAACATCGAAACCCTTTATGGGAAGAAGTGTATCCCATAAAAATGCACGAAGCACTGTGAGGAGTAAGCTTGTGGAGAGCATAGTCGCAAAGATACGGAAATACCCTACACCCAAAGGTTCTGAAGTTCGCAAAGTTGGGGGCAGTGCCGAACAAAACCTGAAAGGGCGAGCTGTCTTTGAGAACAGGTGTGGGCAGCCGATTAATGATGTAGACAGTAGTGGAGAAGGCATCAACCCAAAAGTGAGCAGGCATGCTCGACTAAAACAACAAAGAGAGCCCAGTTTCAGTGACATGACGATGTTTGCGCTCAGCCCAACCATTTTGCTGAGGAGTGTATGGGCACGAGATGCGATGATGAATGCCATGGTTGGCAAGGAAACCACGAACGCGACCATTAACAAATTCAGTTCTACCATCACTCTGGAAAACTTTGATCGAGGTGGAAAACTGATTGCAAACAAAGGTGTGAAACCGAAAAAAAACATCGTAGAAATCAGACTTGGTGTGCAGAGGATAAAGACAAGTGAATCTCGAGAAATCATCCACAAATATGACATAATATTTAAAACCATCATTCGAAGCAACAGGGGCAGGTCCCCAAATATTACAATGAACTAAATCCAAAACACGAGATGCTCGCTCCTCATTTAATGCAAAAGATAAGTATTTACTCTTAGCCAACTGACATTGAGTACATAAGCCCGGATTGGGCAAAATAGAAGGGACAACAAGCCCAATCACATCTCTTCAAAAAGGGAAGAGAATTAAATTAAAATCAATCAAGCCAATCAAATCGACATCGACCGATAAGAAGACGCCACGTGGCACGGTAAAGAGGGAAAGTCTTCACTCTCTCACCCTATAAATAGGGTCCTCCCTCATTCATTTCAGACACACACAAGAAGAGCTATCAAGACTCCAGAATTCTCTACAGAGATTCAAGAGTGTTCTTCAGCATTTAGAGCAGCTTCAAAGTCGTTCTTCGTGCAAAGCGGCCAAAAGCAGCGTTCGATTCGAGATCAAGGTGTTAAGCCCCTCAATCCGGCGTTTCTTCAAGGAAGTTCTTCATGGATCTTCAACGATCTTCAAAAGCGTTCTTCGTGCAAAGTGGCCAAACATAGTGTTCGATACGAGATCAATTAAGGTGTTAAGCCCCTCAATTCGGCACTTCTTCAAGTCAAACTCAGAGGCGTTCTTCATCACCTTCGTCCGAAAGCTCCTCAAATCAGCGTTTGATCCAAAACAAGACTTCAAGTCCTTGGATAAACGTTACAAATCTGCAAGTTCCATCGTTGTCAAGATCAAAACGAGGATCACGCGCCAGATACCTTTCGAGTCAAAGTCAAGATCGAAAAGAAGAGAAGAATCAGAAGATTTAAATTAGAGATTGTGAACCCGCAAAATTCTCGGTTTAATCTGAAATAAATAAAATTGTATTTCATTTTTCGTGTTTTATATTAATTTCACGAAATTTGTTGTTACAAATTTGGCATGCTCAGTGGGACCTCTCTACCTCTCATCTCTTCTCTTCCTAGCTGATGTGCCAAAATTTGCACGAGAGGATTGCGTATCCTCGGGATTAAATGTCCTACTCTTCGAACACGTATAATTGCTTCGAATGTGCTGCCTTCACTCGAAATCTTCAAGAACCTGCAAAGAACACGCCGGAGGGGAGTCCGGCGTGGACACTCCGATGCCTAAGTCAGTATAGGGCTTATCAATATCTCATAAGGATCTCAGGATCCTTAACGTATCCAATCAGTTCTCAAAGAATCTTGGAAGTATATTTTGTTTAAAGTATATCAAGTTTTTGTAAGTAAGAATGTCTAACCTGGGGATATCTTCGAATTTACCTATTTTTAGAGATACTTTCCGGAGAGGAAGTCAAGCCTTCCTCTTATTTCGGAGCTGCCCGTGAGACTCGGCCCTGCTGCGTGGACCAAATCCTCCCTTATCCCCACTCTCTCAAGACTCGGCAGCCCCCCAGCTCATTAGACCTTCTTCCCTAAAATAAAGGAAGACAAGGTATTTCTTTTATCGAGTCTGGACCTGAAGTCGCGGGAGTCTCCTATATTTACGGCCCACGACTTCATGCTAAGACTACTTCTTTCTGATACTCCTCTCTAGACGGAGCTCCCTCCAGAGAGACCTCTAGAGAGGATTCTTTATTCAGAGAACACTAGATGACTCAATCCTTTCTTCTCCAATCCCGTCATTCATACACGTGTCGACTCCTTATTAGGTGACATTTTTAGGCCGCATCATCTACTCCCCCCTACTCTCGTAAAAGGGAGACATCTTTTGTGAGAGTAGAAAAATTTCCTAGAACTTAGTACAAAGGTCGTTCTGGAGAGACGTGTATTGTTCCTGCTTCGGAGAGGAAGTTTCAAAACATGTCCTTCTCCAAAGGCTTTTCCCGCCTCCAACTCTGGGAGACTTTTCGGTTTCCACGCGTGGGCTCCACGCGATCACTTTTCTCTCTACTTTGTTATCCTCCCGAGAAAAACCCTCGATTCTTCCCCTATCTTTCCTCATTTACTTCACGCAACCACCCTCTTTTCCTCTCTTCACTTTTCAAATTCCATTCTTCCCAAAAATTTCTCATCGTCTTCATCCTTCTTCTCCGCTGTTCTTCATCTCGAGTTTCTGCCGTCGCCAGCCGCCTCGTCTGATTCCATAGCCCTTCCACTCAAGGTAACCCAGTTATCCTTCTTTTCTTCTTTTATTAACACTGTAAATCGATGTCAAATCCTCTCTCTCCGCCGGAAGCCACTAGCCAAAATTCCTCTAAAGTGACTCCCTATCTGATGGGGAGTCCAGAGAATAGGATTTCCTTCGCTTCCCAAATCGACCATACTCACCTAGTTAACCTTGCTCATGCCTATAGTTTTCCGTCGGAGTACGCCTTTCGCGCTCCTCGCTCAAATGAACGCCCTGATATCTCCCAGCCTCGAACTCTTGCTTTTTTCGAAGCACATCTTAGGGCGGGACTACGATTTCCGATTCATCCCTATTTGGCTGCCATATCCACCCGCATGCAGATCCCTCTTAACCAGTTTACTCTGAATGCTATCCGTACCATGATAGGTTTTTTCATCTTGGTGAAGGGGAATGGGGGTGACCCGTCTGCCGAACTATTTCTGAGCCAACATTCTTGTAAGGTGAATGATGGTTTTTTCTATGTTAGTGGGCGAAGGTCCCGTGTTTGCAAATTTCTGAAAAAACTCCATGAAGAAGACTCATCTTGGCGAGATTATTATTTCTTTGCTACCAGCCCCACTGATTGGCCATTTCCTCACGGGGATTGGTTATTTCACAATCCAGGAGTAGTTCCTCCTCCTCTGAAAGCTGACTCTGTTTCCAATCACACTATTATGAGAAATCTCAATACTCATATCCGTTTGCACGACTATTTCGATATTATTGGCATTTGCAACAATCCTCGCATCCTCTCCCACTTCGGCTTTTGTCCTCAAGATTTTTCCTTAGATTCTCAAGATGGTAAAAAATCTTCTACTGCTGTATTTTATTTCTTGTGCGTGGCTGTTTTCTGAGTTCTGAAAATTTTCTTGATTATTTGTAGCAATGAGTTGGTTAACTCATATCTCCCGAGATGCCCCTGCTCTCAGCATAGTGAAGACCTCTGTGCTATCCGCTCCAGAAGATCCTCCAAAGGCTCCTCCGTCTCCCGCTCTCGAGAGCTCTGTAAGACTCCGGCTCCAGAGGGTTCTTCAAAAATTCCTCCTCTCCCTAGTTCTTCTACTCAGGTCCCAGGTTCAGTTGCCAAAAGAACCCGTTCCGCTGCCAATGCTTTCTTTTCTGACTGTGGCACATCTAAGAAGAAGAAGGGGAAAGCTACCCGTGCTGATAGGGGAACTCCTCCTTCTACTGTATACGAGCCTCTCCATCGCCTTATTGACCGATGTCCTGCTCCTCCGGATGCTGAGTTATCTGACACGCCCCTTCCTGAGGATCGACTGATCCATGGCGCTCATCTTCTTTCTAAGGTATTTTCTGGTATTTTCCATTTTTATAATCTTTGCCTTCTTCATATCTTCAAGCGTTATTTCCTTTTCCTTTGTAGTTTGGTCTTACCTATGCTAAGATACTCGACCAAGGCGTTGAGATGGTAGCTGAGCTTGAACTTCTCCGGGCTGAAGCGTCCTCTTTCCAGTCAACCCTCAAGGGAATCAACATGGAGAAAGATAAAGCCCATAAGCGAGCTCAAGCTCTATCTGAGGAGTTGTCTCTCTTACAGACTCAGAGCAAGCAGGATGCAGCCAGGATTAAGTACCTGGTGCAGGAGGTGGAGCGGATGGAGCGCGAGCTGCCGGATGTCGGAGTGCAGGCTTGCATTAAGTCCCTGTTCACTTCCTCTTTGGGTCAAGAGTTCTTGGAAACTCTTCATACTCAGTGGTTGTCTAGCTTCTTAAAGAGCTCGAGCTTCCTCTGTGCCATGGGGCCGCATATCCCTCACTTCATCGACCACGGCTTCAGCAATGCCGTAGCCGAGCACTCAACCCCGGGGTTTAATGGAACTTACTCTCGTAAATTCCACTTGGATCGACTCGCTACTCCTCCAAAATTCTTGGGGGATCCTAAGGAGAGCCCTGATAGTCCTTGGTGGCTACCCGGAATGAGTCAGGCTATCACCAAGCTGCAGGCTGTCAAGATAGGTATGGCTGAGCTAAAGCCTCTGGAGCGTCTGATTTATCCTTATGATTCCGCTCTAGCCGTGGCAACCGCAGTAGATGGAGGAACTGGCGTTGCAGACACCATGGGAGGTACTACGGGTCCAGAGGAGGGCGGAGGATCTAGCAACCATGTTGCTGAGGAGGATGGCATTGTTGGAGGAGTTGAGGTCGAGGGGACTGTTGCTGAGGAAGCTGCTGTTGAGAAAGCAGTTTAAGTTTCACATTTCTATGATCATATCAGACAATTTATTTTTCTGTTGTTTTGCTACACTCTTTATTTTCTGCTCATAATACTTGCTCTCCATACTTTATAGTAATTGTATTAGCTTGATGTTGGATGTTTTGTTGTCTTTCTCTTTCATGCATGAGTAACTTCCAAGACCAGCAAAGAATGTGTTGGAGGTGTGGCTCTCTTCCTCCCCCCTTTTTGTTGGTCTTGTAGGCTACGCTGAAATCACTCCTTGGCTGTACAATTTTTGTTTTTGATTTCGGGTGACTTGGTTGTGGGAGGTCATCCTCCTTCTTCTCTTGACTCCTGGATCATAAAACCAGTCTTCTTCATCATCTAATCTTTGTAATTCTCAAGCATGGTTAGGGCTTTCTGGAGTACCCTGGCCTTTAGGCCTCTGAGTGTTTCTTACTCTTATTCTTAAAAGATTTTAATTCATAAAATCCTCTCATTTCAGTAACCCACTTGGGTCTCAAGTAAAGTGAGGGCTCTCTGGAGCACTTCGGCCTTTAGCCTTAGAGTGTCTCTCACTCTTATTCTTAAAAGATTTTAATTCATAAAATCCTCTCATTTCAGTAACCCACTTGGGTCTCAAGTAAAGTGAGGGCTCTCTGGAGCACCTCGGCCTCTAGGCCTTAGAGTGTCTCTCACTCTTATTCTTAAAAGATTTTAATTCATAAAATCCTCTCATTTCAGTAAAAAATCTTCTAATGCTGTATTTTATTTCTTGCGCGTGGCTGTTTTCTGAGTTCTGAAAATTTTCTTGATTATTTGTAGCAATGAGTTGGTTAACTCATATCTCCCGAGATGCCCCTGCTCTCAGCATAGTGAAGACCCATGTGCTATCCGCTCCAGAAGATCCTCCAAAGGCTCCTCCGTCTCCCGCTCTCGAGAGCTCTGTAAAGACTCCGGCTCCAGAGGGTTCTTCAAAAATTCCTCCTCTCCCTAGTTCTTCTACTCAGGTCCCAGGTTCAGTTGCCAAAAGAACCCGTTCCGCTGCCAATGCTTTCTTTTCTGACTGTGGCACATCTAAGAAGAAGAAGGGTAAAGCTACCCGTGCTGATAGGGGAACTCCTCCTTCTACTTTATACGAGCCTCTCCATCGCTTTATTGACCGATGTCCTGCTCCTCCGGATGCTGAGTTATCTGACACGCCCCTTCCTGAGGATCGACTGATCCATGGCGCTCATCTTCTTTCTGAGGTATTTTCTGGTATTTTCCATTTTTATAATCTTTGCCTTCTTCATATCTTCAAGCGTTATTTCCTTTTCCTTTGTAGTTTGGTCTTACCTATGCTAAGATACTCGACCAAGGCGTTGAGATGGTAGCTGAGCTTGAACTTCTCCGGACTGAAGCGTCCTCTTTCCAGTCAACCCTCAAGCGTATCAACACAGAGAAAGATAAAGCCCATAAGCGAGCTCAAGCTCTATCTGAGGAGTTGTCTCTCTTACAGACTCAGAGCAAGCAGGATGCAGCCAGGATTAAGTACCTAGTGCAGGAGGTGGAGCGGATGGAGCGCGAGCTGCCGGATGTCGGAGTGCAGACTTGCATTAAGTCCCTGTTCACTTCCTCTTTGGGTCAAGAGTTCTTGGAAACTCTTCATACTCAGTGGCTGTCTAGCTTCTTAAAGAGCTCGAGCTTCCTCTGTGCCATGGGGCCGAATATCCCTCACTTCATCGACCACGGCTTCAGCAATGCCGTAGCCGAGCACTCAGCCCCGGGGTTTAATGCAACCTACTCTCGTGAATTCCACTTGGATCGACTCGCTACTCCTCCAAAATTCTTGGGGGATCCTAAGGAGAGCCCTGATAGTCCTTGGTGGCTACCCGGAATGAGTCAGACTATCACCAAGCTGCAGGCTGTCAAGATAGGTATGGCTGAGCTAAAGCCTCTGGAGCGTCTGATTTATCCTTATGACTCCGCTCTAGCCGTGGCAACCGCAGTAGATGGAGGAACTGGCGTTGGAGACACCATGGGAGGTACTACGGGTCTAGAGGAGGGCGGAGGATCTAGCAACCATGTTGCTGAGGAGGATGGCATTGTTGGAGGAGTTGAGGTCGAGGGGACTGTTGGTAAGGAAGCTGCTGTTTAGAAAGCAGTTTAAGTTTCACATTTCTATGATCACATCAGACAATTTATTTTTCTGTTGTTTTGCTACACTCTTTATTTTCTGCTCATAATACTTGCTCTCTATACTTTATAGTAATCGTATTAGCTTGATGTTGGATGTTTTGTTGTCTTTCTCTTTCATGCATGAGTAACTTTCAAGACCAGCAAAGAATGTGTTGGAGGTGTGGCTCTCTTCCTCCCCCTTTTTGTTGGTCTTGTAGGCTACGCTGAAATCACTCCTTGGCTGTACAATTTTTGTTTTTGATTTCGGGTGACTTGGTTGTGGGAGGTCATCCTCCTTCTTCTCTTGACTCCTGGATCATAAAACCAGTCTTCTTCATCATCTAATCTTTGTAATTCTCAAGCATGGTTAGGGCTTTCTGGAGTACCCTGGCCTCTAGGCCTCTGAGTGTTTCTTACTCTTATTCTTAAAAGATTTTAATTCATAAAATCCTCTCATTTCAGTAACCCACTTGGGTCTCAAGTAAAGTGAGGGCTCTCTGGAGCACTTCGGCCTTTAGCCTTAGAGTGTCTCTCACTCTTATTCTTAAAAGATTTTAATTCATAAAATCCTCTCATTTCAGTAACCCACTTGGGTCTCAAGTAAAGTGAGGGCTCTCTGGAGCACCTCGGCCTCTAGGCCTTAGAGTGTCTCTCACTCTTATTCTTAAAAGATTTTAATTCATAAAATCCTCTCATTTCAGTAACCCACTTGGGTCTCAAGTAAAATGAGGGCTCTCTGGAGCACCTCGGCCTCTAGGCCTTAGAGTGTCTCTCACTCTTATTCTTAAAAGATTTTAATTCATAAAATCCTCTCATTTCAGTAACCCACTTGGGTCTCAAGTAAAGTGAGGGCTCTCTGGAGCACCTCGGCCTCTAGGCCTTAGAGTGTCTCTCACTCTTATTCTTAAAAGATTTTAATTCATAAAATCCTCTCATTTCAGTAACCCACTTGGGTCTCAAGTAAAATGAGGGCTCTCTGGAGCACCTCGGCCTCTAGGCCTTAGGGTGTCTCTCACTCTTATTCTTAAAAGATTTTAATTCATAAAATCCTCTCATTTCAGTAACCCACTTGGGTCTCAAGTAAAGTGAGGGCTCTCTGGAGCACCTCGGCCTCTAGGCCTTAGAGTGTCTCTCACTCTTATTCTTAAAAGATTTTAATTCATAAAATCCTCTCATTTGAGTAACCCACTTGGGTCTCAAGTAAAATGAGGGCTCTCTGGAGCACCTCGGCCTCTAGGCCTTAGAGTGCCTCTCACTCTTATTCTTAAAAGATTTTAATTCATAAAATCCTCTCATTTCAGTAACCCACTTGGGTCTCAAGTAAAGTGAGGGCTCTCTGGAGCACCTCGGCCTCTAGGCCTTAGAGTGTCTCTAACTCTTATTCTTAAAAGATTTTAATTCATAAAATCCTCTCATTTCAGTAACCCACTTGGGTCTCAAGTAAAATGAGGGCTCTCTGGAGCACCTCGGCCTCTAGGCCTTAGGGTGTCTCTCACTCTTATTCTTAAAAGATTTTAATTCATAAAATCCTCTCAGTTCAGTAACCCACTTGGGTCTCAAGTAAAATGAGGGCTCTCTGGAGCACCTCGGCCTCTAGGCCTTTGAGTGTCTCTCACTCTTATTCTTAAAAGATTTTAATTCATAAAATCCTCTCATTTCAGTAACCCACTTGGGTCTCTAGTAAAGTGAGGGCTCTCTGGAGCACCTCGGCCTCTAGGCCTTAGGGTGTCTCTCACTCGCGTTATTGTTATATTCATACATCACATGTTCAAATATGAGAAAGATAATCAAGACACAATAATTCTGAATAATTCTTTCTTCAAAAAGCGATAGGGCTTCATTGCTTTATTGTCAATTTTCAACATAGGCCATAGATAACCTACGCCGGTCTCATTAAAAACCTCTTTACGGAAAAACCCCAAAGGGGAAACCCGTAGAGAGGGAAAAAGAGCTCCGGTGAAGCCACAAAATACATCAAGCAAAATGTGAATCAATGCAAAAAATCACAAAACAAAAGTTATAGATGGTCTCAAGACCTTACACTGTCTTCAAATAAAGAATCTCTTCAAATGGCAAACGTTCCAGGGTCTAGCTATGTCGACCCCTTCCATACTCTGCAGTCTATATGCTCCTCCTTTCAGCACCTGTGTGATTTTATAAGGTCCCTCCCAGTTGGGCTCCAGCTTTCCGGTATTTTTCAGGGCGTCTGCTCTTCTTAGCACCAGGTCTCCCGCTCTGAAGGACCTCGGGATCACCCTTCGGTCATATGCAGCTTTAATTCTGCTTTTATATCTTTCAGCACGTACCCTAACCTTCTCTCTTTCTTCTTCCATCAAATCTAGAGCCTCTCTCATCAATCTTTCATTCTGATGCTCTTCAAATTGGGCAACTCAGTGCGATCTTAAAACGGCCTCTGGAGGTATCACCGCCGTAGCTCCGTAGACCAGCTGAAATGGGGACTCTCCGGTTGCTGTCTTCGGACTAGTTCTATATGACCATAATACATTATCTAGCTCGTTTACCCATCCTCCTCCTATCTTTGTCAACCTTGTTCGAATCCCATCTACTATTGTTCGATTAGTAACCTCCACTTGTCCGTTAGCTTGAGGATGAGCTACGGAGGTGAATCTCTGTATTATGTTCAGTCTTACACACCATCCTCGCACGTTTTCGCCGTTAAACTGTGTTCCATTATCAGAGACCAATATTCTGGGTACTCCGAACCTACAACAGATTTGTTTTTTCAAGAATTTAATCACATTTTCTTCATCTATCGTAGCCAGAGGAGCAGCTTCCACCCATTTGCTAAAATAGTCCACTGCTACTATCAGAAATTTTCTCCCTCCGGAGGCTAGAGGGAAGGGTCCTACCAAGTCGATTCCCCACTTAGCAAAGGGACAGGGAGAGTGCATCGCTCCCATCTCTTCCGCAGGGGTCCTTATCAATGGACCATTTTTCTGACACTTGACACATTTTCTCACAAATTCTCTAGCGTCTTTTGTCATGGAGGGCCAATATAATCCAGCCCTTAAAACTTTCTTCACCACCGCTTTGTATCCTTCATGACTGGCTGCATCACCTTCGTGGATCTCTCTGAGTGTGTACATAGCTTCTCTAGTTGATATACACCTCAAATATGGGTGCGTGAATGATTTCTTGTATAAGTGCCCTCCGATAATACAATATTTGATCCGAAGGGCTCGGGTCTCTCTGGTGGTAGGGGCATCTGCTCCCTTGGTGAGTTCTATCCATATTGCTCTTCTCCAATCATCTTCCTCTTCAATGGAGCTAATGGGGTTCTCCAGAGTCTCTCTTTCTACAACTACTAGAGTTACTGTTCCTTGTCCATCAATCTCTGTGGAGCTAGCGAGTTTGGAGAGGCTATCCGCCTGCATGTTCTTCTCTCGGGGTATCTGGACCACCTCGCACTCTTGGAATTTGCCCATCACTACTTTGGCTCGTTCCAAATAAGCAGCCATCCTGCTATCTTTGGCCACATATTCACCACTCACCTGCTGAACAACTAATTGGGAGTCTGAGTACAGAGTTACCTTTGGAGCTCCCAATTCCAATGCCATATCCATCCCTCTGATCAAAGCTTCGTACTCTGCTCCATTATTTGAGGTCATGAATTGAAACCTCACTGGGAATTGTAGGTCCTCCCCTCGAGGGCCTGTCAGCACAATCCCTGCTCCACATCCGCTCAGGGTCACTGAGCCATCTACATACACCTTCCATCCCTCGACTTCTTCTGGTTTGGTCGACTCTTGGATGAAATCTGACAAAGCTTGGGCTTTTGTAGCCTTCCGTGGCTCGAAATCCACGTCATATTCTTGGAGCTCTATCGCCCACTTCACCATCCTTCCAGAGAGGTCTGCTCGCCTTATAACCTGTTTCAACAAGTAATTAGTGCGGACCAGTATTTTGTAAGAAAGGAAATATGGGCGCAGCCTCCGCGCTGTAACTACCAAAGCCAGAGCAGCCTTCTCAATTTCTGAGTATCGATTTTCGGCCCCCTGAATGACCTTACTGACATAATAAATAGGGTACTATAGAGATCCCTCTTCTTTGACTAAGGCGGTGCTTAGTGAGAATTCCCCTACGGAGAGATACAAAATGAGGGTATCTCCTGGAGAAGGCTTCGTCAGCTTCGGCAACTGAGACAAATGATGCTTCAGGTCTTCAAAGGCCTTTTGACATGTTTCGCTCCATTCAAACTTGGTCCCTTTCTTAAGAATTTTAAAGAAGGGATGGCTCTTTTCAGCAGACCTGGCTATGAATCTACTCAATGCCGTAATCCTCCCATTGAGTGTCTGAAGCTCCTTTATATTTCTTGGTGGCCGCATGTCCAGTACAGCCTTCACCTTGGCTGGATTCACTTCTATACCTCTTTGAGTGACCATATATCCGAGGAACTTCCCTGATTTTACTCCAAAAGAGCATTTGGCTTGGTTCAACTTGATGCCGTTTTCTCGAATTACTTGGAAAATTTCTTCCAGATCCTCTATATGTTGATCTGCTTTCACACTCTTAGCCAACATATCATCTACATATATCTCCATGTTCCTTCCTAGCTGCCTTCGAAAGACAGCATCGACCATCCTCTAGTATGTTGCTCCGGCATTGATTAATCCAAATGGCATCCGAACATATCCAAACGTTCCACATGCTGCTATGAAGCACACTTTGGGGACATCTGCAGGGTTCAATTGGATTTGGTGGTACCCTTGGTATGCATCCATCATGCTTAGCAGCTCGAAGCCTGAAGTTGCATCTACTAGCTGGTCTATCCTTGGTAGCGGATAGTGGTCTTTAGGGCATGCCTTGTTGAGGTCCCTGAAATTGATGCACATTCTCCACTTTCCTCCCCCTTTAGGCACTAGCACGGCATTGGAAAGCCATTTTGGGAATTGGACTTCCACCACATGCCCTGCTTTCAATAGCTTCTCGACTTCTTCTTTCACAATGTTATTCTTCTCAATCCCAAAATTTCGTAGTTTCTGTTTCACGGGCCTTGCCTTTGGATCAACATTAAGGCAATGTATTGCTATCTCCGGAGGGACTCCTGTCATGTCAGCTGGAGAAAATGCAAATATATCGGAATTTCGACGTAATGTAAATATTACCTTCTTTGTGAGTTCAGGCCCCAGTTGGGTACCTATCTTAGTAACAAAGCCGAGTTTCCCTGGGAAGAGCTCCATACTCATCAGTTCCTCGTCTGTTTTAACATTCACCTGTTCAGGTGCTGCTCCCTCTACTTTCTTCCTCTTGATCTCAGGGTCATCTCCTCTCGTCCGCTCCAGGCCCCTAGTTAGGGCCCTATCTGCCATCTTCACATACTCTGCATAGCACTTCCGTTCTTGGTACTGGTCTCCTCTCACTTCTCCCACCCCTGTGGCTGTAGGGAATTTCATTTTCATATGAAATGTAGAAATGATTGCCTGAAAGAGATTCAGGCTGGGTCGTCCCATCACAACATTGTATGACGAGGGGATGTCTACAATAAGGAACTCCACCACGTGGACCTTCCGAGCTGGAGCGTCCCCCAATCCTACCTGCAACATTACTGACCCCAAAGGTTGGATTGCACCTCCAGAGAAACCATACAGAGAGGTATCTACAGGGCGCAGCTTCACACTCAGCTCCATTCTCTTAAAACATTCAAAAAACATGATGTCAGCCGAACTCCCCGTATCTACGAAGATTCGAGCAACATCGAATCCCGCTATGTCGGTAGTGATCACCAGAGCATCGTTGTGATCTTCCTTAACTCCCTTCACATCCTCCGGGCCAAATCGGATATTGGGCGTCTCCGTCATACGCCCCACTTCTCTTAACTGGCTTCCTTGCTCTGCTTTTAGAGCCCGGACATTCTGCTTTCTCTTCCGGAAGGAGTCTCCATCCGCTGGCCCTCCCATAATCATGTGGATTACTCCTCTCTTTGGTGGGGGAGGGGGCATATCCTCAGCTGCCTCTCTGGTTTCCTTCTCTTCTGGTTTTCTTTCATGCTCTTTCCGCTTCTGCCCTCGAGGGCCCTGCCTATCTCTGAATATAAATTCTTTTAGATGGCCCGCTTGGATCATCCTCTCAATCTCATCCTTCAAGTGGTAACACTGATTTGTATCATGCCCATATTCATTGTGGAATCGACAAAATCGATCAGACTTGGGTTTCTGAGGTCCTCGACTTCTGGAATATGGGAATTTCAAGTCTGGATGATCTCCTGCTACCTCCAGAACTTCGGCAGGTTCAATTCTCAAGGGTGTGTATTTCTCAAACCTCCCACGAGGACCAGACCGGGGACCTCCGGAGGGATTGCTATCTCTTGCTGACCCAGAGGTCCGGGGGACCTCTGGACTAAATCGTCTGGAGAGGCCTTCCATTTCTCTTCTCTTCTCTCGATCTTGTGGCCTAACCTCCAATCTCTTTGCTTTTCGGACCTCCTCCAGAGTGAGGTACTTTTCTGCCCTATGCAGCAATTCATCAAAGTTCTTAACTGGCTTTTTAGCTAAGGAGGAGAAGAAGTCTCCATCACGCAATCCGTTAGTAAGAGCGTTGATTTTCACCTATGGAGAGGCTGTAGGGACCTCCAGAGCTGCTTGGTTAAACCTCCGGAGAAAAGCTCTTAAGCTCTCGCCCTCTCCCTGTCTCAAATTAAAGAGGGTCAAAGTGGCCCTCGGTTGTCTCCGGGCACTGGCAAATTGATGAAGGAAGAGCTCACTAAATTCTTCCCAGGATCGGATTGTGTTGGGTTCCAACTGAGTGAACCATTGTTGTGCGGCCTTTGCTAGGGTAGTTAGGAACACTCTACACTTTATTCCCTCTCCATAGCGGTGTGGTAATGCAGCATTCTCGAACCTTACTAGGTGTTCGTACGGGTCTGCCGTACCGTCATACTCAAAATTAAGGGGCTTGAAATTGAATGGTAGTTCATCCTGTAATATGTTAGGGGAGAACTGGCATCCAGAGGCGTGAGCGGATCTACTGGTTCGGTTGCTCATCTGTTTCCTCATATCTCTCATCTCTTTCTGTAGGGCCAGTAATTGGTCGCTCACCGGCCCTCCGTAGGTATCATCTGTGCTCTCTTCTGTCTCAAGTGGTTCTGTCCCTCGGGGTGCTGGATCTGCATTCCTTCTAGTACTCCGAAGGGGAATGCTTCTTTCCGCACGCGAGGGCACTTTATCGTCTTCCTCCACTCGTATCCCCATCTCCTTGGACAACACCTGGGAGGTTCCAGGTGCTTCATCCTGGGGTCTAGGGGCCGGTACCTCTGGATTCCCCGGTGCAGCCCTGGGAATCTAGTCCCTTTGATCTGCAAAGGCTTTCTCTACAGCTTGCTTGATGAGGGCGTTCAATTGATCGGGAGAGATCAGGAGTGGCCCTGAGTCTGGAATATCCTCTCGCTGAGGATCTGCGGTCTGGAACTCTGGGGTTTCAAGGTTCCCTGTTATTCCCTCCCCGACCGGTAGGGGATGATTTTCGTCACCCAAACCTGGAGTGGGTGCCAATGGCTGATTTGATCCAGAAGGAGTATGGATTGGGTTTTTCCCCCGGCCTCCCCTTGGTGGGGGATCAGTTGGCAAAGGGGAATTTTTCGCTGGAAGATTCTTTTTCCAGAAGTAGATGTTTTGTCTCCGCCACCCATTTGCTCGGACAGGTAGAAACTCGTGAGAAAATCTTTCAATTCTTTCCCACAGACGGCGCCAGTTGATGTGCCAAAATTTGCACGAGAGGATTGCGTATCCTCGGGATTAAATGTCCTACTCTTCGAACACGTATAATTGTTTCGAATGTGCTGCCTTCACTCGAAATCTTCAAGAACCTGCAAAGAACACGCCGGAGGGGAGTCCGGCGTGGACACTCCGATGCCTAAGTCAGTATAGGGCTTATCAATATCTCATAAGGATCTCAGGATCCTTAACGTATCGAATCAGTTCTCAAAGAATTTTGGAAGTATATTTTGTTTAAAGTATATCAAGTTTTTGTAAGTAAGAATGTCTAACCTGGGGATATCTTCGAATTTACCTATTTATAGAGATACTTTCCGGAGAGGAACTCAAGCCTTCCTCTTATTTCGGAGCTGCCCGTGAGACTCGGCCCTGCTGCGTGGACCAAATCCTCCCTTATCCCCACTCTCTCAAGACTCGGCTGCCCCCCAGCTCATTAGACCTTCTTCCCTAAAATAAAGGAAGATAAGGTCTTTCTTTTATCGAGTCTGAACCTGAAGTCGCGGGAGTCTCCTATATTTACGGCCCACGACTTCATGCTAAGACTACTTCTTTCTGATACTCCTCTCTAGACGGAGCTCCCTCCAGAGAGACCTCTAGAGAGGATTCTTTATTCAGAGAACACTAGATGACTCAATCCTTTCTTCTCCAATCCCGTCATTCATACACGTGTCGACTCCTTATTAGGTGACATTTTTAGGCCGCATCACTAGCGAAATTCAAAGACCATCAAAATGTCTCAGCGCAATATCTTATTTATAAGGACAGGTCCTTCCAAGACAGTTGATACCAACGTTGTCACGAGAAGTATGTCCAAGAGATCGTTGTCACATGCTTTTTCAGGAGAAAATAATTCAACTGAAACAACTGCAAACCAACCTCAACACTACGTTGCCGCAGGTGAAGAAGAAAACTTTACTGATTCGACTCCTCTCTCCAGGTCGAACTCTTCGTCGACTTCAAGCGTTGTTCCGGTCATGATGACGAATGCCTCAACTATCGAGGAACAACTTGTTGGCATCATGAAAGCTATTGAGGGACTATCAAAGCACATCCAAGAGCAAGACTCTCGAATTGTTAATTTGATGGATAAAGTGGAAAATGGTGACGCGAGTCGCACCAACGGAAAGCAAGTTGAAGAACAAGATGACACTGAAACCTCAACTAAGAATCGGGCAATGAAAACTGAACCCACTACTAAAGATTTGATCATTTCTTCTAATGGAGGGATGAACGTCGATCAACTCAAGGAGTTAATATTGGATACGGTAAAAGATAGACACGAAGAAGGATACAAATCATCTTTCACTTATACCAAACCGTGTACTAAAAGAGTTGACAACTTGAGGATGCCAGCAAGCTATCAACCTCCAAAGTTTCAACATTTTGATGGCAAAGGAAACCCAAAGCAGCATGTGGCTCATTGCGTCGAAACTTGCAATGATACTGGAACTTATGGTGATCACTTGGCCAAACAGTTTGTCCGCTCCTTGAAAGGGAACGCGTTTGATTGGTATATCGATTTAGAGGCTAACTCCATCGATAGTTGGGATCAAATGGAGTAGGAATTTATGAACCGCTTCTACAGTACAAGAAGAACTGTTAGCATGATTGAACTGACCAACACTCGTCAGTGGAAAATGAGACAGTGACCGATTATATTAATCGATGGAGAAATCTAAGCTTGAATTGCAAAGATAGGTTGACTGAATCTTCTGCGATCGAGATGTGCATTCAAGGAATGCAACGGGGCCTCTAATACATCCTGCAAGGAATCCGGCCAAATACTTTCGAAGAATTAGCAACAAGAGCTCACGACATGGAGCTAAGCATGTTTTCTAGTGGAGTCACATCACCGCCGGTTCAAGAGCGTCGCAGTAAGCCTTATACTAAACCTTCAAGTAAGGAATACATTACAGACATGCCTCGAGATTGGGGGCAAAGCGGGTTGACATTAAAAGACATGCGACAAAAACAATATCCGTTTTTAAACTCCGACGTCTCTGGGATATTTGATGATCTGCTAGAGGCAAAGCTCATCGAGTTGCCTAATATGAAACGACCGGAAGAAGCTGGACAGGTTGATGACCTGAAATATTGCAAGTAACATCGACTAATAAGCAATCCAATTCATGATTGTGTCACATTTAAGGAAAAGATAATGCAATTGGTCCAACAAGGGGAAATCGTGTTGGAGGAAACTATTTAAAGCCCCTCAAGCCGACTCTCCTCGACAAGAGACTAAACTGCCTGAGACTCTAAATTCGAGTCATTCAAATCAAAGCTCCTTGATAAGAGCAAAAACTTTCTAAAAAAAAAACTCCTCGACAAGAGACTAAACTATCTGAGACTCTAAATTCGAGTCATTAAAATCAAAGCTCCTTGATAAGAGCAAAAAACTTTCTAAAAAAAAAATTCCTTCACAAGAGAATAAACTGTTTGAAAACTCTAAATGCGAGTCATTCAAATCAAAGCTCCTTGATAAGAGCAAAAACTATCTAAAATTCTCAAGTAAATCTCCCTGATAAGAGAATAAACTGTCTACAAATTTAAAAGTGAAAACTCCTTGATATGAGTATAAACTATCTACAAATTCAAATTTTAAAGCTCTTTGATGCACGAACTTAAAACTGCATATCACAAATCAGATTTTGTTCCTCTTGAACTACGTTATGACTTGATCCTCTTTGAGGTACGTAGGCAACTTAGAAATCTTCTAAGTACAGTCGTTATTCAATTATCTCGTTTAAGATCATTAACTTAACGAGTGATCGAATAAAAAAAAGAGGTGCCGAAATCAAGAACCTTCATCATTTTTCAGCCGGACTAATTAATTTGGTTTGGGTTACCAAAAAAAAGAGGACTTCAAACGTCCAACGAATTTCGTGCTTCATTCACTCCAAGAAATAAATCGTCCGTGAACAAAGCACGAGTGAGCATTTGTAAGCAAATTAAATTTGCACCCAATCACATGGTGACACGTGGACAAATATATATTAAAATCAAATTAATTTACTATTTAAATTTGAGAATTAAATTAATTCTCGAATTAAATAGTTAAATTAGTGATATTTAATATACACAATACAAGCCGGTCAAATTATACGAGTATTGAAATGCTCGTAATAGGTAAGAATAAACTTGACTTACCATATATGAGGGAAATCAAATCACATCTCTTCAAAAAGGGAAGATAATTAAATTAAAACCAATCAAGCCAATCAAATCGGCATTGACCGATAAGAAGACGCCACGTGGCATGGTAAAGAGGGAAAGTCTTCACTCCCTCACCCTATAAATAGGGTCCCCCCTCATTCATTTCAGATACACACAAGAAGAGCTATCAAGACTCCAGAATTCTCTACAGAGATTCAAGAGTGTTCTTCAGCATTTAGAGCAGCTTCCAAGTCGTTCTTCGTGCAAAGCGGCCAAAAGCAGCGTTCGATTCAAGATCAAGGTGTTAAGACCCTCAATCCGGCGTTTCTTCAAGGAAGTTCTTCGTGGATCTTCAACGATCTTCAAAGGCGTTCTTCGTGCAAAGCGGCCAACCATAGTGTTCGATTCGAGATCAATTAAGGTGTTAAGCCCCTCAATTCAGCACTTCTTCAAGTCAAACTCAAAGGCGTTCTTCATCACCTTCGAAGGTTGATTCGGATGGAATTTACACACTTTAGATGCACATGTGAAGCTCATTTTGATGTTGATTTCATTGTTTTGGTCGAAATAAGAGAAATGTAGTGTTTTGTCGATTTTGTAGGAAATACGAGGGAATTTGGAGCAAAACACCAATCATACTTTACTGGATCAAAAATAGGAGTGAACCATTGGTCCTGGCTCGAAAAATGGAGTGGAATAGCAAAAAGAATCGAGTTAATCGGAGGTCGGAAGCTCAAGATACGGAGGGACGAAGTTGGAGGACGAAAGCGAAGGAGTCAATACGAAGTATTGGCCCGGCCGGGCCACATTTCGCGCCCGGCCGGGCGGCCAAATCCAGATTTTCACTAATTTATGAAGGTTTGGCCCGTCCGGGCCACATTACCCGCCCGGGCGGGCGATAAAATGGTGGAATTTTGGCCATTTACGAAGGTTTGGCCCGGCCGGGCCACATTACCCGCCTGGCCGGGCCACTCACCCCCTGTTTTTGCAACTTTTGTCCAACACTCCCACCCGGCCGGGCCACTTTTCCACCCGGTCAGGCCAATCCATTTTCGGTGCCAAACTCATAATTTCTCCATTTTCAAGGGACCAACTTGCAATTCTTACACCCAAACCCTACCCCAAAACTATAAATACCTCCATTCTTAAATTCAAAACCATCTTACCCCTTGCTCAAGAAGTTCTACACACAATCACACACATTTGGAGGTTTTCATCACCTACTTCTTCAATTCTTCATTAATTCATGCAAGGAAGCCACCATTAGCTTGGGAATTTCATTCCTCACCATACAATAGTCTAAACTTTCTTTTCCTTTCACTTTTTATTGCTTTTACATGAGTTTTCTTTGTATTTGGATTATGTTGTTGATTGGCTAGAACACTTTTGGTTCTAAAGCCTTGTAAATACTCGTGTTGAAGTTTATGAATTAATGTTTTGCTTATTTGGTGTTTGTGTGACTTAATTCTATTTGGATGCTTGATTTTCATTGCAAAGCATGTCATTAGTGTACAATGATGATATGTTGATCATAGTTAATTGAATTAGGTTGAGAAATCTAGTTTGATTGATTGATTGCAAGCATTTGACCTAATTTTATTGTGAGATTGAAAGATGATCAATGATTAGGAAGATGTGTGATGATCCTAGGAGCTTAATTGGGTTCTATTGTGCAATTTAGGTAGAGATACTAAGTTGTGTGATATTTCCTTTGGATTATTTGGATTTAAGAAACTTTTAATTCATTATTATGTGATCAATCTTATAGACAAAGCATGAACACCATTTAAGTAGATAGTTAATCATAGATGGATTCACTAGTATTGCATGTGCTTTAGAACCTACCTTGTCATACTTGATTTTCATTCGTTTCCATCTCGTTTTCTTGATTCACATGGTATTTGATCGATTTTAAATTACTCTTCTCATTGTCTATTTGTGACAAATTGTTAGGCAATCTTAGGGGTAATCACACCATTCTCTTTAATCGATCACCGTCTATTTAGAATTCCGTCAACAAACTACACTTTTATACTATACCTCCTCGTGGGATCGACCTCGTACTTACTTCACTACGATAGACACCGTATACTTGCGGTCGTTTATTCTAGTGTTGTAGAATACGTGAATCAAGTTTATGGCACCGCTGTCGTGGAGGTTTTGTAGTCCTAGAGTGTAGGTTGATAGAATTTTAGTTTAGACATTTTAGTTGCTTTCCTTATTTTCAAAAATCCAAATATATTTGTGTGTTTTACTTTGATTCCACTTGCAATTCTCACTTTTTCTTGAACTCTTGTTTAGACATGGCCTATGATCACCTGAGCTAGGAGAGATCAACAAGTGTTGCTACCTCTAGACCCGGAAATCGAAGCTCGTTGTCGAAGGTAAAATGCCGAAAGAAGAAGAATTGATTTGGAAGCCATGAATAGAAGAGAGAATCCAATAGTGGAAGAGGTTGAGGAAGAAGTTGAGAATCAAGGGTTAAATGTAGAGGAAAGAGATAGAGCACCAAGGGGGAATGAGAAACATGGGCATCAACGGGTTTTGAGGGATCACTTTCGCCCTATTCCAAGACCGTACGAAGGAGCGGGTAGGGAACCCGTAGACGCTCATAACTTTGAGCTCAAACCGGCATTGATCATGATGGTTCAAAATAACCAATTCGGAGGGTTGTCAAAAGAGGATCCTAACCTCCATTTATCTCAATTCTTAGAGATAAGTGGGACGGTGAAGATAAACCGAGTCCCTCAAGATTACATTCGTCTCCAATTGTTCCCCTTCTCACTCCGTGATCGTGCAAAACAATGGTACATGTCTCTTGATCTAAGGACGATAGAGAATTGGAATGATTTGGTGGATGCTTTCCTAATGAAGTATTTTCCCCCAAGCAAAACCATTCAAATACAGGAGGAAATATCTTCATTTCGACAAGATGAGGTTGAATCATTGGCCGAGGCATGGGAGCGCTTTAAGGATCTCATAAGAAGTTGTCCTCAACACGGGTTTTCAATGGATCAAATCATTTGTTATTTCTATAACGGGATGGATCACCGTACAAGAGGGATGGTAGACGACGGAGGGTCGGTGGAGGGTCTTTGTTGGGAAAGACGACGGATGAGGGTTATGTGCTTTTGGAGGAGATGGCTAAGAATGGCAATCAATGGCCATCCGAACGAAGGCAAAATAGAAGGGTAGCTTCCACTCAAAATTCAGAAGAAAGCGTCAACTTATCCAACAAAGTGGATAAGCTAATCTCTTTGATGACGGCCAAAGAATTAGTGGAGCCCAATGATGCACAATACGAAGAAGCTCATTACATGAACAACCAACGGGACCGAAATTATCGAGAAAGAGGTTGGGGAGAAAGACAAACCCATGGGAACTATCACCCCCCTAATCCGAACAAGTACCATCCCGGCTTGAGAAACCATGAAAGTTTCTCATATACTAACCCTCACAATGCCATTTAACCACCGTCGAACTTCAATACCCGAGATGGTGTGATAGAAGAGTCTTCGTCAAAGCTCACCATGGAAGAAATGTTCATAACATTCATGGGAGAAACTAAGAAGTTCGTGGGAGAGACGAAGAGTTTCATGACAAAGACTTGGCAAAATATTGAGAGTCAAGATGAGAAAATTGGTCAATTAGCAAATGAAGTGGTGGGAATCAAGAATGATGTGAAAGTCATTGAGATTCAAGTGGGCCAAATTGCTAATATGGTTGGAAATCAACACAAGCCGGGTCGATTCCCCTCAACCACGGAATTGAACCCCAAAGAGCAATGCAAGTCAATTAAGTTGAGGAGTGGCACAAGCAATGAAGGCCCTATGATGCTAAAGGAAGATGGTGAAGAGGAGCAACAAGGAAGGAAAGGTGAAGAGAAAGATGTTGAGAAGGAGAAAACAAGTGAGAAAGAACATGATGCATACAAGCCTCCATCTCCATACAAGCCTCCAATCCCATACCCTCAACGACTCAAGAAGACGAGTTTGGATGCAAAGTTCGTCAAATTCTTGGAGATGTTAAAAAAGATACACATCAACATCCCATTTGCGGAGGCCCTTGAGCAAATGCCTCACTATGCCAAGTTTTTTAAGGATATTATGTCCAACAAGAGAAAGATGGTAGAATTTGAATCCGTGAACCTCACCGAAGAGTGTAATGCCATCATCCAAGCTAAGCTACCTCCAAATCTTAGGGATCCCGGTTCATTTACATTGCCTTGTGTGATTGACAAGGAGGGAACTTATCGTGCTTTGTGTGATCTTGGAGCAAGCATAAACCTCATGCCATTATCACTCTTCAAATCACTTGGCTTGGGAGAATTGACGCCTACTACCATGAATCTTCAATTGGCGGATCGCTCCATAGTATATCCCTTGGGCACGGTTGATGATGTGCTTGTCAAAGTTGGGAAATTCATATTCCCGGTTGATTTTGTGGTACTTGATATGGAGGAAGATAGGGCAATCCCCTTGATCTTGGGAAGACCGTTCCTAGAAACGGGTGGAGCCATCATCAATGTACGAAATGGAGAGCTCGAACTACATGTTGGTGATGAGAAAGTGTCATTCAACATTTATAAAGTCGTTAGATTCCGTGACGATGAGGATGAGGAGGAAGAGTATGTGTATTCCAAGGGAGATCATTATTCAAGGCCTATGAAAGAGAAGATGGAAGAAGATCCCAAGATCAACTTTGTGAAAGAGAACCCCAAGGTGGAAGACAAAGATTTGAAGATAGACAAGAAGGCCAAGTTTGAGGGAGTTTTCTTCAAAAACTCCCCAAAATCAAGAAAAGCTACTTGTGCAAGTTTGGGGTTGAATGAGGCATCAACTTCCTATGACATGATTGAAGAGCCGGATGGGCTAGCTAGTGGATGTTTTGATGGACTTAAGAAAGTTGCATGGGGAAAGAAGTCCAAGAGCAAGAAGGATGATGGGGTGACTTGATAATCATCTCAAGGAAAAAACCGTCCGACATAGGACGTTAAAAATAGCGCTTATTGGGAGGCAACCCAAGGTTTTATTGCTTTCATGTTTTTATTGCTTTGATAGTTTTGATAGCTTAGTTTCTTTTGTAGGTATGGATGAAGAGCATTGTGGACATCATATCTTGGAGAATGAAGAAGGAGGCAAACTAACTTTGGAGAGGGGAAGCAAGTGTAGCAATGGTGATCTTGGAAGAGAATTGGATGTGCAAGGAGGGAGGTAACAACTTGTAGCCCCAAACTTAGAATTTTTACATAGTAAAATTCTAAGTTTGGGGGAGTTATTTTTTTTCTTCTTTTATTTTTCTACTAGTTGTTACTCTTGCAACGGTTCGTCATTCCTCTTATGTTACATTTTGCACCGACGCATACTTGGCTTCCATATGCTTATATTGTTTGAGTTGATTGTGATTGTGTGTTGGGTAGTGGATTTATGGTGAAATGTGAGCATGGATAATCATTGGAATACATGGTTGAGTAGTTGTGGTGATGTCTATTTACTTTGAATGTATGCATGATTGGTGTTAGAGAATAGTATCATGTTGTGTTCATATTTGTGATCTTTGATGGCATGAATGCATGATGTGTTGTTGTTTGGGGACATTTGATGATTGTGAGAGTCCTATTGAATAAACCGGTGAGAATTGAGCCTTAAATCGAACATGTAATCCGGTTTAATTCATTTGAGAGTGGATTAGGTTATTGCTAGTAATCTTAGAACTTGCCCAAGTTCTTGTTTGAAAGCATGATTGTGTGAAATTTTGTGATATGATATACGCCATCTTGTTCTAAAAGAGTCACTTAGCCAAAATTTCCTAAAACCGAAGTAATCTTCCGTAGTTAGCCCCTTTGAGCTTAATTCCTCATTTTCTTGGCAAACTACAATGTTAACCACTTAGCCTTGTTGAGCCTTTGATACCTACATCTAGTGGGGGATAAAAGACAATGTGGATAAACATGTGCTTGAATAGCTTTGGTGAAAGAAGAAATTGGAAAAGTTGAAAGAAAAAGAGAAAGATGAAAAGAAAATCAATGGAAAAGAAAAGTGGGACAAAGAGCCCCAAAAGCTTGAACAGAAAAATGGTTCAAAAAGAGGAGGTGATGAATGCTTAAAAAAGAAAAGAAAATGAAAAGTGAGGATGGAGTTTGTAAATTTCGAAGGTGAAAGCACAAATGGTAAAACAACAAACTTTGTCCTCCACTAGAAGAGTCACAAATTCTCAAATTCATCCCACCTTGTCCAAAGAGCTAATGTTACATCCTTGATTAAGTCCTATTGATCACATTGTTGAGCATTTGAGTGTTGTAGAAAGGAGAATTTGGGCAAGCATATAGTGATTGCATATCATAACTTGGTTGATGAGTGCATTAATATCCTCAATTTGTTTGTGTGTTTGAGAGAAACACTTCATCATGTGAGTAGAGGACTTGAGCATTTGGATTATGTTTCCCATTCACAATGTGTTGTGTGTTTATGCATTCCTTGGGCTATGAATGTGAATTGCAATAATGAGCCTATGATCTTCATTGAGAAAGCACTTTGAGAAACAGATATCACTACACTTTACTTTGCATGTGTGATTTGCATTGAATATTCCATTGTGATCATTCCACCCTCATTGCTTTAAGTGCTTAGTTGTTTGAGGACAAACAACATCTTAAGTTTGGGGGGGTTTGATTTGGGTGGAATTTACACACTTTAGATGCACATGTGAAGCTCATTTTTATGTTGATTTCATTGATTTATGGGTTGATTATCATTGTTTTGGTCGAAATAAGAGAAAGGTAGTGTTTTGTCGATTTTGTAGGAAATACGATGGAATTTGGAGCAAAACACCAATTATACTTTACTAGATCAAAAATAGGAGTGAAACATTGGATCCGTCTCGAAAAATGGAGTGGAATAGCAAAAAGAATCGAGTCAATCGGAGGTCGGAAGCTCAAGATACGGAGGGACGAAGTTGGAGGACGAAAGCGAAGGAGTCAATACGAAGTATTGGCCCGGCCGGTCGGGCGGCCAAATCCAGATTTTCACTAATTTACGAAGGTTTGGCCCGGCCGGGCCACTCACCCCCTGTTTTTGCAACTTTTGTCCAACACTCCCACCCGGCCGGGCCACTTTTCCACCCGGCCGGGCCAACCCATTTTCGGTGCCAAACTCATATTTTCTCCATTTTCAAGGGACCAACTTGCAATTCTTACACCCAAACCCTACCCCAACACTATAAATACCTCAATTCTTAAATTCAAAACCATCTTACCCCCTGCTCAAGAAGTTCTACACACAATCACACACATTTGGAGGTTTTCATCATCTACTTCTTCAATTCTTCATCAATTCATGCAAGGAAGCCACCATTAGCTTGGGAATTTCATTCCTCACCATACAATAGTCTAAGCTTTCTTTTCCTTTCACTTTTTATTGCTTTTACATGAGTTTTCTTTGTATTTGGATTATGTTGTTGATTGGCTAGAACACTTTTGGTTCTAAAGCCTTGTAAATACTCTTGTTGAAGTTTATGAATTAATGTTTTGCTTATTTGGTGTTTGTGTGGCTTAATTCTATTTGGATCCTTGATTTTCATTGCAAAGCATGTCATTAGTGTACAATGATGATATGTTGATCATAGTTAATTGAATTAGGTTGAGAAATCTAGTTTGATTGATTGATTGCAAGCATTTGACCTAATTTTATTGTGAGATTGAAAGATGATCAATGATTAGGAAGATGTGTGATGATCCTAGGAGCTTGATTGGGTTCTATTGTGCAATTTAGGTAGAGAAACTAAGTTGTGTGATATTTCCTTTGGATTATTTGGATTGAAGAAACTTTTAATTCATTATTATGTGATCAATCTTATAGACAAAGCATGAACACCACTTAAGTAGATAGTTAATCAAAGATGGATTCACTAGTATTTCATGTGCTTTAGAACCTACCTTCTCATACTTGATTTTCATTCGTTTCCATCTCGTTTTCTTGATTCACATGGTATTTGATCGATTTTAAATTACTCTTTTCATTGTCTATTTGTGACAAATTGGTAGGCAATCTTAGGGGTAATCACACCATTCTCTTTAATCGATCACCATCTATTTAGAATTCCGTCAACAAACTACACTTTTATATTATACCTCCTCGTGGGATCGACCTCGTACTTACTTCGCTACGATAGACATCGTATACTTGCGGTCGTTTATTCTAGTGTTGTAGAATACGTGAATCAAAACTGTCTGAAAGCTCCCCAAATCAGCGTTGGATCCAAAACAAGACTTCAAGTCCTTGGATAAACGTTACAAATCTGCAAGTTCCATCGTGGTCAAGATCAAAACGAGGACCACGCGCCAAAAACCTTTCGAGTCAAAGTCAAGATCGAAGAGAAGATTCAGAAGATTTAAATAGAGATTGTGAACCCGCAAAATTCTCGGTTTAATTCGAAATAAATAAAATTGTATTTCATTTTTCGTGTTTTATATTAATTTCACGAAATTTGTTGTTACAGCGAGCATGGAGGTCTGGGCAACAGTTGGCATAATGGCCCTGTTGTCGGCATATCTGGCAAGTGGAAGGACGGTGAGCAGGGGTCGAGCCACCAGCTGAGGATCTAGTAGTCGCCTGGCCACCAGAATTCCGAGGGGAGAAGTTACGGGATTTGGTGCCTGGGCGAGAAGGTTTACCCGAGCGAGCAGAGATAGAGAATGCTGGAACGGGCGAGGACGAGGAGTCCATCGAACGAGTAAACTGGTCATAGTTTAAAGCTTGATGTATAAGATCCCGAAAAGAAGGCATGGGCGACATAGCTATGCGAGTGTCAGAGAAACCAGTGAACTGGGGGCCGATACCGGTAAGAAACTAATGACACTTGTCGTCATCATCAACAAGCTTACCAATGGAGGCGAGTTGATCGTAGAGAGCATGAAACTTCTTGCTGAAGTCGTCAATGGAGATGGATCCACGACGAAGGGAGAGGAGCTGATTCCTCAGTTGAGTAATACGGGAGACCGAGGTGTGACTGTAGGCTGCCTCGAGTGTGACCTAGAAGGAGCGCGAGGTGTCACAGCCGATGACCTCGGCCATGGCTTGCTCAGAGAGGGAGGAAAGAAGAAAACTAGGGATCTTTTGATCCTTCTCAAACCAAGCGATGTAGGCTGGATTTGGAGCCGATTCACTAGATGTGGTGATCGACTTCGCCGGAGCGGGTGTGGTTCCATGAACATGAGAGATGAGATCATGGCTTGACAGGACCGGGACAACCTGATTTCACCAGAGCAGGTAGTTGGAGGATGACAATTTGATTGTCAATAGATGAACCAAAACATTGAGAGGGATGGTGGGGGGAGTAGGAGCCGCCGCCGCCATGAGGAGGGAAGGGAAGAAATTTAGCGTGAGGCTTTAGAGAGCAAATTAGGGTTTCGATGAGTCGAACTGATACCATGTGAGAATAGGTATGTGATCACCATTAATGAGGTGAAATGAATGATTCACTATTTACAAAGAGATAATTAAGGTAAATACAACAACCATATCAAAGAGATATATACAAAGATATGGACTAAAATAAAAAGATATTATTCCTATATTATTATTCTCTATTGACTACCCCCACAAAAATTGTATCATGCATCCACAATAGACACGCACATGGTTCGGGAACCAACAATTACAGTTTCGAACCGACGATTCCACGGTTCCAAAATATTGAAACTGGAATCGAACTGTGGTAATGCATCAGCCGGTTACAGTTTGCTGATTCTGGTTTCAAAACCGCCGGTTCGACCAATTTCAAGTTTTTTTCCCACTCAGTCGGTTCTCTTTCTTACTACGTTCATAATTTCTCTACTGATAGTGATGGTGATGGAATCTTACCGAAAATACAAAGCAAGGATTATGGGTTGACATATCAGAGAAGAAGGAAAAATGCTGGAATGACTGAGTAATCTTGCATGATTGACTAACTAATTAGGGAGAGCACTTATGATTAGTAATTAGATTTATTGCTTCTTTAATTATTGTTTTTATTGCTGCTTTAATTATTTATTTATTGCTGAAGTCAGAATTAGTATTTAAGTTAGTAGAATTCACCATTGTAAGCACGTTGAATTTGAATAGAGAGATCACAACTTCTTTTGCTGATTACTAGTGCACTTCGTGTTTTCACTCGGAGATTCTAGAATACCTCGAGAGAGGTTACATCAATTGGCCTCAGAGCCGTTACGTTCCTATTTTCCACACTTCCGCATCCTAACATGGTTTCGAATAAGAAGTGTTGGGAATAAAATGATTTTGATTTAGATACAAAAACCCCTGATTGATGATGTTCAGATTAGTTGAGAAATGCTCAAGTCTAAGTTCAGACAAGTTGTCTCAGAACACTTGAGTAAGATGCTTAAGTCAAAAATCTCAGAAATGTTGTGAGATTTTAGAGTTCAGGATAGTTGTCCAAAGCTGAATGTTAGGCAGCTTAATATGTATTAAGTTTCTAGGCCAAAGTTGCTGAACTTACAAGACAAGCTATCAAAGTGGACAACTAAGCTGAAGAGATCAAGCATGTTAAGGCAATGCTCATAAATGCAAGTGATCAGAACAATTAAAGTGCAAATGATCAAGAGCATTGAATGCCAAAGCTCACAAAAGACACAATCAATGAAACATTTATTGCCAATCATGACTGAACCAAGCATTGAAGACTTGAAGCATTAAAGAGTGAAGCATTGAATGAATGTTGGAACATTCTAAATTGCAGCAGGAATGTTCAGGGAGCTTGTCCCATCTGACCGTTGGTTGAGTGTAGCTTCTGCCACAAATCAACCTTGGGAAATGTGCATATTTGGAATCTGACACAAGTCTTCTCAGCCGCATTTTTCAGAAGTCAACACATTCATTCAAGAAACCATTGAAGAGGCCTTTTACTCAGTGGATAAAAGGATTCCAAGCTTCATAGCCGTTTCAATGGTGCTGCAAATAGACAAGTTTGAATTGCTATCCCTCCAACGGTTAGGTGCTCAAATTTGTCTATAAATACAGAAGTCATCAAGGGACTCAAATTTGTCTATAAATACAGAAGCTATCAAACTATCATCAAGCTTTCAAAGGAAACCAAGTTGTTCTTAAGAATCCCAAGTTTCCTGAATTACTTCATCAAGCTAAGGCAATCTTTGTAAAACATCCAAAGCTTAGCATTGAGATATCCTAAGCCTTTACTCTGTTCTTATTGTAAAGGATATCTCTATAAGTTGGAACCAAACCTCAAAACCTTATCTCATTTAGTGAAGAGAGAGTTTGTTGTAAAAGTGAGGAGTTAAGGACTGTTATTGTGAAACACAGTCTTAACTCAGAGAGATTGAGCACTAGGACTCAGGTTATCCTAGGGATCAAAACACTAAGAGAGTGTTGTTGATCAGTGCACCTTGGCACTATAAAACAAGATAATTCCATTGTGAAGGAATTATCCTGTTCAATCAGGGAAAGTGGATGTAGGAGCTTGAGACTCTGAACCACTATAAACTTGTGTGCCATTTACTTACTGCACTCTTTATTTACTTACATTCTAATACATTTTAAAGAGCAAAACTCAGTAAGTCAAGAAAAATTGTTTTAGACAAAGTCCCTGATAACTGTATTTTTTTCAGAAATCAACTAGGAGTATTTCTTTGAGTCAAAGGCCAACCACATTCCGCACTTAGCAACTCTTTTAGATATTTAGCCAACTGATCACTTAATAGTAATTAGTAGGACAAGTATCTATCAAAGTTCTCACTCAGGCTAGTTGTGAGACAACTTGCCTGATAAGACTAGTTTGTCAAAAAGAAAAAGAATTTGCTTACACAAGTGCATTCCCCCCCCCCCCATACACTTGTGTTATACTCCACCAAGGACCAACAAGTGGTATCAGAGCAGGGGTTCAAAGACCACTGCTTCTGAACATTCAACTGATTTTCAAAATTTCACATTATTTCTGTGGTCACTGAACTGATCCAAAATTTCTGAAAAATCAATTTGAATTTTCCTTTGTCTATCTGTATAAGAATGGCTAACAATGCAGTTCCAGGAGATGCTGTCAACACCATCAACAACATGGGACCAAACCAAGTCAATCATATTTCTCATCACAAGTTGCCAATGTTCTCAATTGAGAATTATGATTTCTGGAAGATCAGGATGAGAGCACATCTTGCTTGCCAGCATGATGAAATGCTCAAAGTCATCACCAGAGGACCATTCACCTTCACCAAGCTCAATCCCAAGGTCACTGATGCTCAAAAAGCAGACCCAAGGGAGCTATTGCCAAAAGATGAGGATGAGCTGATAGCAGAAGAGAGAAAAAGGCACAATCTGAACTACATTGCCATGAACACCTTGTACCAGACTATTCCAGATGCAATGATGGGAAGAGTGTATCACTGCACCACAGCAAAGGAGATCTGGGATACCCTAGCACTTATGTGTGAAGCCCAATGAAACTATTGATCATCTTGATGGCAGATTCACTGACATCATGAATGAGATGAATTCTCTGGGCAAGTTCTATGCCAAAAGAGAAGTTGCTTTGAAGATTCTGAGAAGTCTCACATCAAAGTGGGACATATATTCTGTCATGATGCAAAATACCAGCAATCTTGACAACATGCCAATGCAGCAAGTATTCTCTGAACTCAAAGCATATGAGTTTGATCTCAACAAAAAGAAGGTGCATGATGAGCCATCTTCCTCAAGCAAAGGTGTTGCTTTCAAAGCTACTGAAACAGAGAAGAAAAATACTCAAAGATCTTCTCAATCTGTTTCAAAATCAGAAATGAAAGAGGAGCTGGCACTCATGGCAAGGAGATTTGAGAAGCTCAACTCCAGATTTGGTAGATACAAGAAGTTCTACCAAGACAACAGAACCAGAAGGAGATTCAGCTCTCCTGATAACAACTCAGAGGATAAAGTCTCTGATGAGAAGAAAGAAGACAGATATGCTGATAAAAAGAAGTACAACAAAGGTGAACCATCATCATCAAGAGACAAAACAAAAGAGACAAGAGGATGAACAACAGGAAGGCCATGGTAGCTGGAGAATCAGCAAGTGAAGAGAGTGTCTACTCTTCTGATGATGGACTGTTCTCCAACAGTGATAGTGATGATGACTGCCAAATGGCATTTGAAAATGAAGAGGTATGTTCATCTTCCAACCTTTCCATTAACACACATGAATCTAGTGAAATCCACCTTGACTTTGAAAAATTATTGGAAGATTTCACCAGAATGCAAGAAGTATGCAATATAGCATTGAGAGAAAATGAACAGTTGAGGTCTAAAAATAAAATCTCCAATCTTCCTGAATCTGAGGTTGACATTAAATCAACTGAGTTGTTTCAGCAGATTGTGAGAGAACATGGAGAAATGTCTCTCAAAGTCTCTGAACAACAAAAGCTGATTGATGAACAAACTCTGATTCTAAAGAAAAAAGATTTTGACTTTAGAACTCTTCAAGCTAAATTTGACAATCTCTCAAGTGAATTTGATACTCTAAAAATAAGTGAAGGGAGCTTAAAAATGAAAATGTCTGCCTTGAACAAATCTTCTAAGGCAATAGAGGAAATTCAAGGGTTTCAAAGACCATTTGCTCAAAAGGGTGGATTAGGTTATAATCCATTTGAACCCTCACCTGGTCTTAGTATTGCCTCATCAAGCAATTCTAAGATGACTTTTGTAAGATCAGTGGCACAACAAAATGAAATGGAAGTAAATCAACCACTGATCAAGGATAAGGGTAAAGGAATTTTTATACCAACTCAAGTGAACAATGTCCCTAAACCCATACCTAAGGAAAAGGTTAAAGGCATTGCTTACAGGAGAAATGAGGTTCAGAAAGGTAGAACCAATAGAAGGTCAACCTATCTTAATTCTCATCAGAAGAGTTGTCCAAAATCTGTTCAGAAAAGGCCAACTCAAATGAGGCAACCTCAACTGAATGGATTGAGGCCCAACCCCTCTGACAGGTATAAAACCTTCAGGAAGCCTAGACCTTACATGACAAAAGGAAAATGCCATCCAAAACCCTATCCTCAAAGATCTTACCAAGCTGCACCTAGGTCTAGTAACTTCAGGAGGAATGTCCCAAAGAAATTCACCAACTCTCCTGAACCTTACAAGGCCAACAATTATACACAAAAGGCACCCAAGGCATTTAAGGGTCAAACTGTGTATGTAGATGTAAATGGAAACCAAGTCAGTCACTTTGAGTCAATCAGAGTAATTAGGCAGATTTGGGTTCCAAAAGGTACAGCTAACCCTCTAGGACCCAACACTCAAAGGGTACCTAAATTTTGACTTTGCAGGACTGCAAGGACCACAAGAAGAAGAGAAGCATCAACAAGAAAACAGCATGGTACTTGGACAGTGGATGCTCAAAACACATGACTGGGAACAAAGAGCTTCTCTCAGAATTCATAGAAAAAGATGGTCCTTCAGTAACCTTTGGAGACAGCTCTCAAGGAATCACAAGAGGTTATGGTACATTAAACATTGGTAATGTCAAAATTACTGATGTCTCATATGTCCTAGGCCTAAAATACAACTTGTTGTCTATAAGTCAAATTTGTGATAAAGGATATTGTGTTGAATTTGCACCAAATGAATGTATTATCAAAAATAATTCAACACAACAGGTGTTACTAACAAGGGTGAGAAAGGGAAATGTTTATTTTGCAGATTGGAGCAAAACCCCTGAAGCAGTTTGTCTTGTTGCCAAAGGCACAAGTGAGCAAAGCTGGCTGCGGCACAAAAGACTAAACCATCTGAACTTCAAAACCATCAACAAGATTGCAAGAAACTCTCTAGTTAAAGGGCTGCCAAATCAAGTGTTCACCAAAGAACATATATGCCAGCCATGTCAGGAAGGAAAGCAGATCAAAGCTTCATTCAAAGGAAAACCTGTCATCTCAACTGAGAGAGTTCTTCAACTACTGCATATGGATTTGTTTGGTCCAATTATCCCAGTAAGTTTAAATGGAAGAAAATATGCATTAGTTGTTGTTGATGATTTTTCCAGGTACACTTGGGTAGTATTCTTGTTAAACAAAAAGGAGACCCAAGTCAAGCTACCTGAATTGATGATGAGATTGAGCAATGAAAAAGGCCTAAGTATTGTCAAGATCAGATTTGACAAAGGCACAAAATTCATAAACTCATACATCAATGAGTACTGCAGCAAGAATGGCATCACTCATGAAACTTCAGCAGCAAGAACACCTCAACAAAATGGGGTTGCTGAAAGAAGGAACAGAACCTTGAAAGAGGCAGCAAGAACATTGATTGCTGAATCCAAATTGCCTAAAAGGTTCTGGGCTGAAGCCATTAGCACTGCATGTCACACTCAAAACAGGTCCTTAATCACCAAAGGACAAGGTAAAACCCCATATCAAATTTGGAAAGGTAGATTGCCCACTGTTGCTTATTTCCATATATTTGGTTGTAAGTGTTTCATTCATAATAATGGGAAAGAACAATTGAAAGCTTTTGACAGCAAAGCTAATGAAGGAATATTTGTTGGATATTCACAAATCAGCAAGGCTTACAGAGTCTACAATTGCAAAACCCTTATTGTGGAAGAAACACCTCATGCTGTGTTTGATGAATCTGTTAATGAGTTCAGGGATAGAAACCTGAATATTGATGAGATAACACAAAGAACAACCATATTAAGGCTTCAAAGCAAGGAAACAGTGTTTGTAGATGTTGCCCAGCCTGAACTTCATGAAAATCAAAAACTGGACAACCTACCTGATGGCAATCAACCAGAAGACAACCAACCTGAAGGAGAAATTGAACTCACTGACCCCATCCCAGTTCAAAACCAGGTAACAACTACCAATGAAGAAGCAGGCAATGCTGAGGTAGTTAATGGATCCAATATTCAAGGGGGAACCAATGAAAGTGTCAACTTATCTGACAATGAGGACAACACCCCTGAATATGATCCTGAGCTTGATCCTTCAATTAACTTTCCTGAATTTAATAAATCTAGTGATCCAACTTCAGAAGAGGACAATCCTCCTGAAGGGATCAGGTCTAGAAGGACTTGGTTGCATGACCATCCAACTAGCCTGATACTTGGAAATCCAAGTTAAGGGATCAAAACTAGAAGATTTCATGGAGAAAGTGCTTTGTTTTGCTGTTTCCTTTCAGAACAGGAACCAAAAGATATTGAGGAAGCACTACAGGACACCAACTGGATCATAGCCATGCAAGAAGAGCTGAACCAGTTTACCAGAAATGAAGTATGGGAGCTGGTGGAGAGGCCAACTCATCAAGATGTCATTGGTACCAAATGGGTGTTCAAAAATAAGAAAAATGAAAATGACATCATTGTGAGGAACAAAGCAAGACTGGTGGCCAAAGGATATTGTCAATCTGAAGGAATTGATTATGATGAGACTTTTGCTCCAGTGGCCAAACTTGAGGCAATCAGACTCTTCTTAGCATATGCAGCTCACATGAGATTCAAGGTGTATCAAATGGATGTGAAGAGTGCATTTCTCAATGGGGTGCTCAAGGAAGAAGTATATGTTGAACAACCCCCAGGATTTGAAGAAGGAGACATGGTGTACAGATTGAAGAAAGCTCTATATGGCTTAAAGCAAGCTCCAAGAGCTTGGTATGACACCTTATCACAGTTTCTTCTAGATCATGGTTTTGTCAAAGGCACTGTTGATAGGACTTTGTTCAGAATCTATGAAGGAGATGATATTCTGTTAGTCCAAATCTATGTGGATGACATTATATTTAGATCTCCAAATGAGAAGTTGTGTGAGAAATTCTCCAAACTCATGCAAAGGAAATTTGAGATGTCCATGATGGGATTGATGAATTTCTTCTTAGGACTTCAAGTCACACAGTCTAAGAAAGGAATTTTCATCAATCAGGCAAAGTATACAAGAGACATGATCAAAAAATTCGGATGTGCTACAAGCAAGCCAGTCAGAATTCCTATGAATACTAACTGGAAAATGGATCCTAATGAAAGTGGAGAATCAACAAACTCCACTAACTACAGAAGAATCATAGGATCTTTGCTATATCTCACTGCAAGCAGGCCTGATATTACATTTGCAGTTGGAGTGTGTGCAAGATTTCAAGCTAATCCAAAGAAGAGCCATCTTGATGCTGCCAAGAGAATCCTAAGATATCTCAAGGGATCTGAGAATCTTGGATTGTGGTATCCAGCTGATGACAACATTGAGCTCACTGGATATTCATTCAGATGCAGACTATGGAGGATGTAGAATTGACAGAAAGTCCACTTCTGGAACATGTCAGTTCTTGGGCAGCAAGCTTATCTCATGGTTCTCGAAGAAGCAAAATACAGTTGCAACTTCAACAACTGAAGCAGAATATGTAGCAGCTGGAAGTTACTGTGCTCAGATACTTTGGCTCAGGCAGCAACTGAGAGATTACAAAGTCATCTCAAATGAAGTGCCAATATTCTGTGACAACAATAGTGCAATTTCCATCTCACAGAATCCAGTGCTCCACACCAGATGAAAGCATGTGGATATCAAGCATCACTTCATAAGGGATCATGTAGAAAAGAAAGATATCAAGCTTGTCAAGATCCACACTGATAAGCAAAAAGCTGATATCTTGACTAAGCCACTAGCTGAAGCAAGGTTCTTGGAACTTTCAGCTGAATTAGACTTACTTGATCCAGGGAAGATGGAGGAATGAAGGAAGGAAGCTCATAAGAAGGGGAAGTTCATTAAATTGAACTTCAGCAAGGTTGACCAACCTCACTGAAGCAATCTGTCAAAAAGGGATAATCAGCAAAGTTGTCCTTATGATGTTCAGCAATGTTGGTCAGGAGCTTTGTCCTAGTGGAACCCAGTCAGCAACATTGGGACCCACTCAGACATGTTGGTCAGATAGGTTGACCAAGAGAGAAGTTAAAACACATCTCAGGATGTTTGTCTGAGTAAATTGGATAATTATTGCTATTTTTAGCATTGATTAGACTTTTAAAAGGTTTCTTGGTCTAAGAGTAGGCCATTTTAGGATGGCGTGTGCTATTAAGATCTTTGCCCCCAAAATGGCAAATCGGCATTTAATGCAAAATCTCCATTAAGATTTCATGAATTCTTGAGCCATCATCAAGGCCATTGATTTGCATTAAACATTCTTTTAACCGCCTACCCCACTTTATCCAATTGGTTTTTTTATTATTACCCACTGTTATTATCTATTAACCAACGGTTAATAAAATCCCTTCATATATAAACTCCTCAATTTTTACTTTCTTCCTCACGCACACATAACTTCAAACTCTCAAAGTTCTTTTGAAAACCTCTCAAAACCTGCAACTTGTCTTCAAAACCTTTCTATCTCTCAAAATTATCCATGGCACCCACAATTAAGAAAGAAGAACTTGTAGATTTCAATGACTCCTCCTTGGACATTGATTTCTTCTATCTGAGCAACCCAAACTCTCTTTGGTTTGAAAAGTTGGTTGCTTTTGACAGCCCAGACACAGAAGTTCATCAAGTCCTCCAATGGCTAAGGGAGGCAGGGCTTGAGAAATTTCTTGGCACCAAGCCTGATTCCTGCCTGAATCCTTTCATGGCAGAATTCTTTGCCTATCTCAAATGGAAGGGCAAAAAGGGTGATGTATGCACCAAGCTGACATATGCTGAGGAAGATGAAGAAGAAGAAAGCCAACACACCATCATCTTCACTGCTGAGGATCTGGATGCTAGCTTTGGGCTACCTTCAGAAGGCCAGAATCCAGAGATGTATAAAGAGGAAGATGATCAGGAGTTCTACTATCCATAGATGATAGAACCCAAGAAAGTTGTAAGTGCTCAGAACAAGAACACCTTGAAACCAGTTTACAGGCACTTATTTGATTGTGTGGTAAAAAGTTTGTTGAGCCACTCTGGGAGTGTTGAACAAATCAGTATGCCTAAGTTGAGAGTGATGGCTGCTGTGATTGACTCTGCTGAGAAGAGAGTCAAGTTCAACTGGAAAAACTTCATTCTAGACAAGATGATGAATGAAAAGTTTAAATTCAAGGAGGTGAAGCACCACAAGGTGGTAGTTGATGGGAGACTCCAATTTTGCACAAGAGCTAGCTTGCTCTTAGAAAGATTTGCACATTATACCCACCTCCAAGCCAAGCCAAAACCTTTTCCAGCTCAAAAGGTGATGTTTAGGAAGCTGTCTTCTAAGACAGAAAAGAGGAAGCAGGATGCAGCTTCAAAGAAAGCAAGTGTTGTTGTACCCACAACCAGAACCTCTCCAAGAAAAAGAAAAGCTCAACCACCAAAAGTTCAGCCAAAGATGAAGAAGATGAAAAATATTCTGAGTGAATCTCCCCCAGAAAGCCAGTCAAGAAGTGGAGGAGCCACTTCTGAAGAAATTGAAAAGGTTGCTGAAGAAGGAGTCAATCCTCCTGAAGAAAGTGAAGAAGTCAGAGAGGTTGTCCCCTTGCAACCTGAGTCTGTAACAGAGTTTAGGGACCTTGATAAGCCAACAAGGTCAGAAAGAAGAAGAAGAATCATCAAAACTTCTGAGAAGCGGAAGTTGATGGAAGAGGAGAAGAAAAAGAAGGAATTTTTCAAGGAGATTAGACAAGCAAGTAGGTCTAACTCCAAGTCCAAATCAAAGCCCAACAGCCCTGAAGCCAATTCTCCTGATATTCAATCTCAAAGAATATCTCCATCAAGGCATGAAGAAGAGGAGTGCAAGACTCCTGAAGATGCCCCAATTATTGCAAAGAAAGTTTATTCTCCTGAAGGTGCTCCTGATAGGACAGGAATTGATGTGTTAGCTGATTTAGCTGACATTGAAGATAGGCCATTCTCCCCTCTTGATCCCAGACTTTTATCCTACACCAAACTTCTTGAAACTGCCCTTCAAGAAGGTGATCAATTTACTCTCCCACCCATTCCAGCCATTCCAATTACCTCTTCAGGAACATTGCTCTCAAAAACACCTGAATCTCAACTTGTCTTAAGCTCTTCTGAACCCAATCCTTCTGAACCCAACCTATCTGAGCCCCAACTCAACCTACCTGAATCCAAATCCAACCCTCCTGAATCCCAAGTCAACTCTTCTGATGAAGAAGAAGGTGGTGAAGAGTACACTTATGAAGGGATGTTGAGGCAGATTGCAAGAGCCAATGTGGATGAGTTATATCCAGGATTGAAGGCATATCCTAGGCTGCAACAACAGTTCTATGACCTTAGGGCACTTGTTGAGATCAAGGATAGAACAATTGTGGAGATAGCACAAGATATCAAGGATAAAGGAGCTAACAGGTGACAGGTTGAAGAAAATAGGCTATTACATTTTGCAAATGTAAAGAAGACCAGTGTGTTAACCACTGAGGCTTTATTCTGCACCATTGTTCATGAAAAGGTGCTTACTGAGAGAGAAAGAATTGCACAAAGGATTAAGCATCCAGACAGCCCATCTGATGATGACAATGATGATGATGATGACAACACCAATCCCAATCCTCCTGGCCTCAATTCTGCTCAGGTACATTACTTGACCTATCATTCAGTTAAGGACTCTGATCATTCAGAGGAGTTGACCAAAGATGGTGACTCAGTCCAAGATGCATTGGCCAGGGATGGTTCTCCTGAACCTGAGGCACAGCTTGACAATGTTGAGACTTCCATGGGAGAAGCTAGTTTGGCTAAAGCCTCATCAATGTCAAGTCAGTTGGACATTGACCAGCTTTTAGTCATTCAGGATGACTCAGTGGCCTTGGGATGCCCAAGCACTGTGATCTCCCAACAACTGCCCTCTGTGGATCCTGTTGAGGATATGGAGGTGTCAGGGTTAGGAAAGGAAGGAGTTGAAAAGGCTGATAGTGATAAAAAATCAGAGGGAGATGGTGAGGATGAGTATACAATTACTGGTTCCCTGAGTGCACCAATAATAGAGGGAGATGAAGTAGAAATATTGGGTGCAGCCCAATATGAGAGTCAGGCTATTCTTCAAGTCAAATCTGAACTTGATGAATCCCTTGGTGAAAGGAGGCCTGATTCTCCAGTGAATGTGAGTTTATCAATTGATAATGAAGAAAAGAAAGAAGTTGAAAATGAGAGTATAGGTGCTGATGAATCAGGCCTATTGGGAGATAAAATGAATGAGGGTGTTGAGGGAGTTTTTACTAACACTCTTAGTTTTGCAGATTCAGTAGCTGTCACCATTGAGCAAATTTTTGCAGATGCCTCTCTTACAGATATCCCAGTTGATACTGACATTGACCTAGAAGCAGTCTCAGCAAATGTGTCCACTTTGAACAAGACCTACTTTGAGCAAGCAAATGCAACTGAGGCTAGCTTGCAAATTGCATCAAAAACTGCAACATCCATTGAGCAACAGTCAGAGAAGTTGGATACCTTGGTCAGGGAAGTTGAGAAAGCTCATGCTGCAACAGTAGACACCCTTGATGATCAAGGCAAAACTCTTGCCTCTGTGGAAATGAGGCTTACTGGTTCAGAGGAAGTAATCTTGCCAACACTGGATGCAAGAATTTGTGGTGTTGAAACTGGACTGCAAACAGTTTCAACAGAAGTGACAAAAGCAAAGGAGGAAATGGTGAAGTTCACAAAATCTGTGAAGAAAGAGCAGAAGGACCTCAAGAATCTCTACAAGGACAATGTGAGAGCTCTAAGGAGGACAATAAAGGATGCCTTGAGGCAAAGAACAGCTGCTCAAAGGAAAAAGGCTGAACAATTGAAAGCTGCAATGGTGAAAGAGGCTGCAGAAAAGTTCACTGTTGAACTTATGGCCAAAGTGTCTGATCAAGTTGTGGCCAACCTCACTGATCAACTTCGGGCCAAACTTGATCAATCACTGAAAGCCACTTTGGATGCCATTGTTGCTCAAAAGATGAAACATGTTCACACATTCTTAAGCATGGCAGATGACAAAATGCAAAACATTCATGATGAGAATGTTTACTTACTGCAGGAGTTGAAGTCCCTCACTCATGCTCACTCACATCTCTCTGTTACTATAAGTGACTTGAAGCCCCAGTGTTTTGATAATGCCAAAAAGGGGGAAAGAGAGAGAGCTAGGGCAAAGGGAACCTTGGTAATTGGTGAATCCAAAGGAAAGGAGAAGGTCCCTGATGTTGAGGAGGAGGCAGTAGAAGACATTGGCAAAGGCAAAGGCCCAATGAACATTGAAAACTTGACTGAAGAAGAGCAAATTCAAATTGCTGTCAAGGAATCTATGATGACAGCCATGGAAAGTCAGGCAAGGAGGCTTCAAAGGGCTGGTGGTGAGTCTGCAGGACTTGACCCCAAAGAAAAGGCTGCTGAAGTAAGGGGGAAAGTGACAAGAGTATCTGAAAGAAAAAGGAAGGAATTGCAAGCCTTCAATGAATTCCCAACTAGCCTGACTCTGCCATCAGAATTTCAGTCTGAAGAAACAACTCCAGTAAGGAAATCCAAGAGGTTGAAGAAAGCAGTCAAGCTGCCTGTTATTGAAGAAGAAGAAGTTGATGAAGTAGAACATGACAAAGAGCCTGAAGTTAGAGTGCCCAAACTTGCTGATGATCCTTCTAAGCTATTTGAAGAAGTATTTGGAAAGGATCCAGAGACACAGGAGAAGCTAGCTCTTCAAAGAGCTAAAGAGAGAATGGATCAGTTGGTTGAGGCCAACAAGGCAAGAGATGGAAGGAGGGCAAACTTCAAAGCTCCAAGAAGGAGGGCTTCTTACAGAAGGCTCAAACCACAAATGCTGCAAAGATGGGACACTCAGTACCCTCACCATGATAAGTGGGTTCCAATCTCACTGAATGATGCATGGGAGGAGGCCAAGAGAAGTTTTGTATATGACTTTTATGTCATTGGAA
The DNA here is from genome assembly GCA_963675135.1 of Galeopsis tetrahit. NCBI lineage: Eukaryota > Viridiplantae > Streptophyta > Magnoliopsida > Lamiales > Lamiaceae > Galeopsis > Galeopsis tetrahit. The sequence goes on from OY776127.1 coordinate 37,732,111, forward strand.
AGTGGCTTGAAGAGAGTGTAGATGAAGTCTTTGTGCAGTTTATGTTTAAGAACCATAGGGACCTCTACCAAAAGCTGTTTGCAGCAGCTGAGATGGCCAGAGTTGAATTCATGGCCCCTGGTCCTATTCTGTACATGCCTCCTAAGTTCAATGGGAACTTAATTGATGAGGGAAAGATACTGAAAGAGTTCATCAACATCATGAGGATGGAGAAGTTGAAGCCTGGCCCTAAAGGAACCAACAAAGACATCTGGGAATTGAAGAAAAGAGTATGGGCTCAGTATGGCATTGCTCCTCAAGATGATGGAACTTTCTGATGGATAAGTTCACTTCCTTCCTATTTGCTTTTATAATTTTTATGATTGTTGTTATTTTGCAGTACTAGTCTAGTGAGTCCTTTTTAATTTTCAGCTCTGTAATGCTCTTTGACTTATATAAAAAGGATCACTATGTTTCTATCAAGAGATAACAACTCATTATCTCAACTAACCTAACATGACATATCATACTTGATTTATTGTGCTAACAGTTTCTTTCAGGCAAGTTGACCAGTTCACTCTTCCTGAAGGTAAAGTATAGTATAAGTCAAGTTCCCTTTGTAATAGGTTTTGGCATCATCAAAAAGGGGGAAATTGTTGGGAATAAAATTATTTTGATTTAGATACCAAAACCCCTGATTGATGATGTTCAGATTAGTTGAGAAATGCTCAAGTCTAAGTTCAGACAAGTTGTCTCAGAACACTTGAGTAAGATGCTTAAGTAAAAAATCTCAGAAATGTTGTGAGATTTTAGAGTTCAGGATAGTTGTCCAAAGCTGAATGTTAGGCAGCTTGATATGTATTAAGTTTCTAGGCCAAAGTTGCTGAACTTACAAGACAAGCTATCAAAGTGGACAACTAAGCTGAAGAGATCAAGCATGTTAAGGCAATGCTGATAAATGCAAGTGATCAGAACAATTAAAGTGCAAATGATCAAGAGCATTGAATGCCAAAGCTCACAGAAGACACAATCAATGAAACATTTATTGCCAATCATGCCTGAACCAAGCATTGAAGACTTGAAGCATTAAAGAGTGAAGCATTGAATGAATGTTGGAACATTCTAAATTGCAGCAGGAGTGTTCAGGGAGCTTGTCCCATCTGACCGTTGGTTGAGTGTAGCTTTTGCCACAAATCAACCTTGGGAAATGTGCATATTTGGAATCTGACACAAGTCTTCTCAGCCGCATTTTTTAGAAGTGAACACATTCATTCAAGCAACCATTGAAGAGGCCTTTTACTCAGTGGATAAAAGGATTCCAAGCTCCATAGCCGTTTCAATGGTGCTGCAAATAGACAAGTTTGAATTGTTATCCCTCCAACGGTTAGCTGCTCAAATTTGTCTATAAATACAGAAGTGATCAAGGGACTCAAAAATCTAACTACAAGCTATCCAACTATCATCAAGCTTTCAAAGGAAACCAAGTTGTTCTTAAGAATCCCAAGTTTCCTGAATCACTTCATCAAGCTAAGGCAATCTTTGTAAAACATCCAAAGCTTAGCATTGAGATATCCTAAGCCTTTACTCTGTTCTTATTGTAAAGGATATCTCTATAAGTTGGAACCAAACCTCAAACCCTTATCTCATTTAGTGAAGAGAGAGTTTGTTATAGAAGTGAGGAGTTAAGGACCGTTATTGTGAAACACAGTCTTAACTCAGAGAGATTGAGCACTAGGACTCAGGTTATCCTAGGGATCAAAACACTAAGAGAGTGTTGTTGATCAGTGCACCTTGGCACTATAAAACAAGCTAATTCCATTGTGAAGGAATTATCCTGTTCAATCAGGGAAAGTGGATGTAGGAGCTTGAGACTCTGAACCACTATAAACTTGTGTGCCATTTACTTACTGCACTCTTTATTTACTTACATTCTAATACATTTTAAAGAGCAAAACTCAGTAAGTCAAGAAAAACTGTTTTGGACAAAGTCCCTGATAACTGTATTTTTTTTCAGAAATCAACTAGGAGTATTTCTTTGAGTCAAAGGCCAACCACATTCCGCACTTAGCAACTCTTTTAGATATTTAGCCAACTGATCACTTAATAGTAATCAGTAGGACAAGTATCTATCAAAGTTCTCACTCAGGCTAGTTGTGAGACAACTTGCCTGATAAGACTAGTTTGTCAAAAAGAAAAAGAATTTGCTTACACAAGTGCATTCCCCCCCCCCCACACACACTTGTGTTATACTCCACCAAGGACCAACAAGAAGAGATTCGAGGACATGGAAAACTCCATTACACGTTTGAGTGACGACATCGTAGAGACACTAGCTCTACAGATGGGGAATCGCTCCGAAGGAGAGGGAGGTAACCAAGCACCGGGAATCATTGACCAGGGGCAAGGGATGCATCATTACCGACGACGCGAGGAGAATGACGAAAGACTAAATAGGGACAAAGGGGAAGGATCTCACCAACCCAACAACCCATTCGCAAACTCGGGTCCATTCCACCGAGATGGATCCAAATCAAACACCGAGGACGAGGATCAGTCATCCGAAATCGAATCCAATGGGTCAATGCAGGACAGACAAAGGGGACGATCGCGGGATTTCCGGCCAAAGGGACCATGCATCGACTTCCCCAAATTCGGAGGCGAAGATGCCCTTAACTAGGTAGAGAAGGTTGAGCAGTTTTTCGACTGGCAAGAAGTGCGACCACGGGACCGTGTACGACTCGCATCGTACCACTTGGAAGGAGAAGTAAGACAGTGGTGGAGGTGGTTTGAACAAGTATGCCAAGGCAACATCATTTAGGTTGAGTTCAAAGAAGGGGTCATATCCAGATTTGGCACGACAAGTTACGAGGACGATAATGAGATCATGAGCAGGACAAAACAAACCGGCTCCTTCAAAGATTATCTCAAGGAGTTTGAAAGAGCCATTATCCGAATTCCACACTGGCCACCGAGCGCACTATTGGGGTCATTATTGGCAGGCCTTAAAGCCGAAATTTCCACCGAGCTTAAGATGTGGCAACCTCACACTTTACGCGAGGCGGTCAAATTAGCAAATATAAAGGACGAACAGCTGCGACTCAATCGTCCAAATCAACCATACAGTCGTGGGTACGGAAACAACACTCGAACCTACCCGCCCCGACCAACCACGAGCACTCCACCGCTGACCACGGGGATCTCACCGATCGGGTCTGCAAGAGGACAGACAACAGCAACCATAATAGGACAGGGTCGAGTCCAACTGACAAACGAGGAAGTTTTAAAGCAACGACAAGCAGGCCAGTGTTTTACGTATGACGACAAATACACCCGGAACCATGTCTGCCCAAACACGAAAGTCAAAATAATGAACCTTGTCATTGAAGAGGAACCCTGGGTCGAAAGAGAGTTTGATACCATGCCCAGGTATGATAAAAAACGGGATAATTCTGAAGATAACGTGCCCGATCCAAAAACAAAAGATGCAACCATTTGTTTTGATAACTTGGCAGGCCACGAGAGAGCACGTTCGCTTCGCCTCGAAGGACACATAGGACGTCAGTCCGTTACCATGCTCGTCGACAGCGGGGCTACCCTCAATTTCATTACAACCACGCTTGCGGACTACCTCGGCCTACCGGCCACACGAGGAGGCGAAGGCTTTGATGTCGTCACAGGTAGCGGTCATCGTTTCTTTTGCACTATTAAACATGAGAATATTCTTGTAGTGATCCAGGGCATACGTTTTCGCATGACACTTTATTCGATCCTGATACCCAAACACGACGTGGTGTTCGGCATGCCATGGCTCGAGGCAGTGAGCCCGTTAATAATGGACTGCAAGGAATTATCCCTTAATTTTTGGCTCGGGGACGAACTCATACTTCTTAAGGGAATCGGATACACGCCCCCTTACCCGATAGAAGTCAACATGCTCGATAAAGAAGTCGCTAAGGGCAGCGAGCTTTTTATGCTCACATCAGTTAGTGTACAACAACCCATAAATTCTCAACCAATAGAAAACGAAGAGATTCAGAAGCTACTAGATGAATTTTGGGCCATTGCAGCACCACCATACTCACTTCCACCTAGCCGTGAGTTCGACCATAGGATCAGGCTCGTGGATGAATCAAAGCCAGTCAATGTGGCCCCGTATCGACATGCTCATTTTCAGAAGGAGGAGATTGAAAATAAAGTGGGAGAAATGATGGGGTCAGGCCTGATTAGGTACAACACCAGTCCTTTTTCTTCTCCGGTTCTCCTTGTAAAAAAGAAGGATCTTACGTGGCGCTTTTGTACTAATAACCGCGCCTTGAATTCAGCAACCATAAAAGATCGTTTTCCTATCCCGACTGTGGAAGATATGCTAGACGAACTATTTGGGGCTAGATACTTCTCGAAGTTAGACATACGGGCAGGTTACCATCAGATTCGGGTTCATCCCGATGACATCCACAAAACTGCCTTTCGAACGCATAACGGGCACTACGAATACTTGGTAATGCCCTTTATCCTTTGTAATGCACCTTCTACGTTTCAATCAATAATGAATCATATTTTTCGGCCCTACTTACAAAAATTTGTGTTAGTTTTCTTCGATGATATTCTGATTTATAGTAAGGATTGGGAAACTCATGTAATCATATAAAAATGGTGATGGTTATCTTACAAGAAAACCAATTCTTTATCAAACCATCGAAATGTTTTTTTGAGGTCAGTGAGGTAGAATATTTGGGACACTTTATCTCATTCGAGGGCGTCCGAGTAGATCCATGAAAGATCAAAGATGTCCAATCTTGGCCCGTTCCGACCACGATGACCGAGCTTCGAGGGTTCTTAGGCCTCGCTGGATATTATCGCAAGTTCTGCGCAGGCTTTGGCGAGAAAGCCCGCCCCCTACACAATCTGACCAAGCGCAATAAATTCCAATGGTCAGACGATGCCCAACGTGCTTTTGACGGTTTGAAGACCGCGATGACGATGACCCCGATTCTCGCATTTCCAAATTTTGAAGAGTCGTTCACCGTTGAGACCGATGCTTCGGGATTTGGAATTGGTGTCGTCCTATCTCAAGGCGGTCACCCTATTGCTTTCATGAGCAAGGGCATTGCAGCGTCCAAGCGCTCGTGGTTCGTTTATGAGAAAGAGATGCTCACAATTCTGGAAGCGGTTCGCTGTTGGCGCCCATACCTGGTTGGCCGTCGTTTCAAAATTATCACAGATCAGAAAAGCCTACGCTACCTATTGGAACAACGGATTACAACTCCCGAACAGCAGAAGTGGATTGCTAAACTCGTAGGATTTGACTATGAGATCATATACAGACCAGGCCGAGAAAACGATGCGGCCGATGCCCTTTCCAGACGGGAAGATATGCACTCAAGCGCCTCAGAATCATTACTTGCACTATCAACCCCATCCACAGGCATTTGGGAGGACATCGCAAAGAAAACTCAATAAGACACCGAACTGGGACCACTCTTACAACAGACGATCGAAGAAGGTAGTCGCGTCAACGATCTGATTGTTCGCCATTAGTGCCTAGCAAAAAAGGGAGCAATTTGGGTTCCGAACGGCGACATCCACCACAAACTCATTATCGAATTCCACGGTTCAGTATTCGGCGGTCATTCCGGAATTCTTCGAGCATTCAAACGCCTATCTCAATTGTTCTATTGGCCGGCCCAAAAGAAAGACATAGCCGCATACATCCAGGCGTTCGACGTATGCCAACGCAATAAGACCGAGAGTCGAAGTCCAGCCGGACTGCTCTCCCTTTTGCCAATTCCAAAACAGATTTGGGCTGACGTTTCAATGGACTTTATCACGGGATTACCTCGGTCAGGTGGGCGGGATACCATCATGGTGGTCGTCGATCGCCTTTCTAAATACGCCCATTTCATTGTTGTACGTCATCTTTATTCCGCTAAAGACATTGTTGGACTGTTTGTGCGCCATATTATTAAATTACACAGCATTCCGCGTACAATCGTCTCCGATCGTGGCCATATCTTCCTTAGCACCTTTTAGCGAGAATTATTCAAACTCATGGGCACCCAACTACAATTCAACTTGGCATATCACCCGAAGCCGACGGGCAAACGAAAGTCATCAATAGATTTCTCGAGCAATACCTTCGTTGTTTCGTATTCGACAAACCAAAAGAGTGGGAGAAATACCTCGCCTGGGCTGAATATTGGTACAACACTTCATACCACCGTTCAATAGACGTGACTCCATTCGAGGTCGTGTATGGCCGCCCAGCTGTTCCCATTCCAGCGCACGAACCAGGTTCAATTGATGTTCACGAGGTGGACGTACAACTTCGGGAACGGGATGCTCTACTTCGCCAGCTACGATTTAACCTTGAAGGCGCCCAAAACCGCATGAAACAATACGCCGACACCAAATGCCGCCTTGAAGAATTCCACGTCGGCGACTGGGTTTACCTTAAACTGCAGCCGTACCGACAACAATCCGTTTCCAGGCGTGCCCATCACAAACTGTCCAGCAAGTATTTCAGCCCTTTTCAAGTCACCACACGCATAGGAGAAGTGGCCTACAAACTCGACCTCCCACCTGACGCGCGAATACACCCGGTCTTCCACGTGTCCCTATTACGCCGTCGCATTGGTGCCAACCATGTCGTGCAATCCATACTGCCTCCATACTCAACAGACGACACTCTAACAATCGAGTAAGCTCACATCCTAGACTATTGCTGGCGGTAGTCGGAAAACGGTCCTTTTCGCGAAATACTTGTTTGGTGGAAAGGTTTAGAGAAAGAAGATGCCACCTTGGAACTGGTCGACGAACTCCGTCTCCGTTTCCCCGACCTTGACCTTGAGGACAAGGTTCATTTTAATGGGGGAGGTGATGATGGAATCTTACCGAAAATACACAACAAAGATTATGGGTTGACATATCAGAGAAGAAGGAAAGTTGCTGGAATGACTGAGTAATCTTGCATGATTAACTAACTAATTAAGGAGAGCACGTATGATTAGTAATTAGATTTATTGTTGCTTTAATTATTGTTTTTATTGCTGATTTAATTATTTATTTATTGCTGAAGTCAGAATTAGTATTTAAGTTAGTAGAATTCACCATTGTAAGCACGCTGAATTTGAATAGAGAGATCACAGCTTCTTTTGCTGATTACTAGTGCACTTCATGTTTTCACTCGGAGATTCTAGAATACCTCGAGAGATGTTCCATCAGATGGAGAGAAGAATAATGGGTGGAAACGGGGAACTGAGACGTATATATATAAACGAAAAAAAAAGATGAAAAACAGATTGAAGATGCAAGATCTTCGTCTTTTTTTTATTTTTTATGGAAAGTTAAATACCCATCCATTTTTTCCCCTCCCCATGACTCGAACCCAGGACCTAAGGCCTAGGTAGTGGTGCTCTAACCACTTGAGCTATCCCACTTTGTCAAGATCTTCGTCTTTTGATTGTCAATTTCTGCCACTAAAATAGACTTGCATCCACTGTCGTCTTAATCATGATGCACAGACCTTTAGCCACCAGTAGATAAAAAGAAGGTTGAAAGAGGATCTTCTTGTGTAAGACCGTGTTCCAATTTATGTTCTACCAAAGGGCTTCCATTGCATTAACTAACATTGTTGCGGAAGTCGTCGACACACACTCCATAACCCAAATTAAAGTTAAAAAGATTCATGGTCAAATAAAAAAAGTCAAATGCCAGTGAGTTGTATGCCTTAGAAAAAGCCACCTGAAATTATATTCGATTCGACCATGTATTGTAAGAGAGTGAATAAACCTTGAGCACACAACACAAATAAAAAAAATGAGATATGGGTCTCTTGTCGCAAAGTTGGTTGTATAAAATATGAGTATTAAAGATTGTGATTTATCATATTGTAAATAATCGATCAAACTTTTATCGACGTCTCTACTAGATTTGATGTCGTCGGGCGGAAGTGGTGGTGATAGCGACTGCATTGAATATTGGAGGTGTATCTACTAAATAAAAATTAGGGTTAAATGTTAAGGGTAATATAGTCTTTTCATTTGCAGTTTTTTTTTAATTAAAATTTTAAGTGGACAAATTCATCCATGTAATTGAGTATATAGATACAATTGAATTATAATGTTTAAATATATGTAATTTATTCTTTGATCCAACACTTTAACTCAATTTATTAAAATTCTTCAATTGTATAGATGCAACCAATTGCACACAGTATCACTCATTTAAGTGATGTATCTAACAAAGCTGGAGGTTCAAATAACCATACCATACATCAATTCAGCACTCAATATGCATGGGTGCAAGGGCGCGGTTATACACACACACCAACCTATTGAGTACACCCATCTGAAAAAAAAAATTATCATGAAGGACATGTAAAATGTCCTATATACCCTTTCTGTAAAATTTTAAGAAAAAATACGAAGATGAGTACACCCGCTTATTTCATTTTTCAAGAATCATCCCCACCATCACCATACTCTTCAACAAAATTCTTAACAAACACAAAATTAGAAAGAAAGAGATGTTCGGGATTTTTTTTTCAGACAAATCAACATTGTCCGAAAAAAAAACATATGTTCGAAAATTTTACATGAACAAAATTAAAATGTTCCAAACTTTTTTTCGAACAAACTCAGTGTGTCCGAAAAAAAACATGGGTTCGAAAATTTTACATGAACAAAATTAAAAAGTTCCAAACTTTTTCTCGAACAAACTCAGTGTGTCCGAATTTTTTTTTTTTTTGAACAATTTTCATATGTCCAAAAAAAAAATTGAACATACAGATTTCTAAGAAAATCGCAAATGATTCTTACCCTAAACCCTAATCTGCAAATTTGTTTGTATGCACAAACCCTAAACCCTAATTAGATTAAAAAAAATTGAAAATGTGCACAAAAAACACCTAAACTTACCGGAATTACTTGGGAGGGGCCGACGGGGCGGCGAGTGGACGGGGAGGGGTGCGAACGGCCGCGGCCGCTTGAAGGGGAGGGGGTGCGGCCGTGAAAGGGAGGGAGACGGGTTGCGGCCGCGAACGGCCGCGAAGAAGGTGGGCGGCGGAGTGGATGAAGCGCAGTGGGGGCGGCGTGGTTGATGCTGTCGCGGCGGCGTGGGGAGGTGGGCGGCGTGCAGCGTGGGCAAGGAGGCGGGCAATCGTCGTGGGGAGGAGATGGAGGTGGGTGTACCTAGAGAAGTTGAGAAATGAGAGAAAATTAGGGTTTTAAGGTATTCAAGGGTATTTTGGGATTTTTCACGTGGGTGTCCTCAACTTACGGTGTGTGTACTCATCCGGTGGGTGTACTCAATAGGTTGGTGTGTATATAACCGCACCCTGGGTGCAATCACCAAGTTGGCCCATCAGAAATTTTTTCGGACCCACCATCGTAGGACTAGAAATTGTTTTTTGTTAAAAAAATGTTAAGGTACTTTTAACTCTTTTTGGAACTAGCCTAGGTACGTGAACTTTTATTTGTGGAATTGTATTGCTTCTAAATAATTAAGTTCGTGTACATAAATTTTAGTTTTTGAAAAGAATATACTTTAACTTCATTTAAATTAGATAATTTCCTTGTGTAACATAGGACTAAAATTGTACTCCCTCCACCCATAGGAATTTGCACACTTTTTATATATGGTTGTCCCATATCAATTTGCACACTCCATAAAAAGGAAATATTGTCATAACTCCCACCCTTAAAATATACACATATTTACCCATATGCCATTACTTTTTCACACTCAATCTATCTTTTAATTTATTTTATTCATAAAAATTTACAAAACTACCCCTCAAAACATCACTCATTACACATTTTTCTTACACATTTATTAAAATTTGTGTCATCCAAAAGGTGCTAGTTCCTGGGGGAGTATGTATATCTTAATTAAAATCTGATCTTGTATAACACAATATAGAGACCAAATCTGTAAATTTTAAATTATTAGTAAATTTAATAAATTAATAGTAAATAGTCAAGATTCAATCAAAATAAATTGTATATTCAAATATGTTTCTCTTTTTTGTAATCGATCCTTTTTGTCGCATACGGTGGAGAAAACACTCCTTGTTTGCATGTACTACTATTGCCTTTTAATAAATAAATTAGGTATCACCAATTCATCATACAGCCATCTCCTATTCAAAAATCTAGGATTTTTATTTACTTTTGCAACTTTTATACCATACTAGTGTAAGACCCGTAAAACGCGGTTAAAATAAATTTATAATATATTTTAGTTATAATTTATTAATTATATGAAATAAAAGTCTTATTTTTAAAATGTTATAGTTGAATTTTAAGTGAATGTTCAATTAAATTTTAAAGTGATTGTTCAATTGAATTTTAAAAGTGATTGTATAATTGAATTTTTAATTTCAACATTAGAATGAAGAAAAAAATATTACAAATTTTAATTTATATTTTTTAAGTAAGTATATTTATTTGTATGAAAATTGATTTTTTTTTTTTTTTTATCTTGTAATGATATAGAAATTTAATAAATTGATAATTAAAGGTGTAAATGGATGGAAAAACAATTAAGAGCCGGAAAAAAAAAAAGTGAAAAAAACAAATTTGAAAACGCATGCAAAAAAGAAAAAAAAAAGGAGAATTAAGGAAAATAACCTTCATTGGAATGTATAAATACATGTAAGAAAAAAAAAATTCCAATGCAATATAAAAATAAGAATGTACAATCATTAATGGAGAAATACATACATTGAATAACATTTAGAATAAGAACATTAAAAAGGTTAAAATGAAGCTGACGCTCACGATAAACAAAATCGACTTTTATGAGACATTCAATCCGAAAGAACAAAACCTACAAACAAAATAAAATTGTATAAATTAATTAAAACTTACCATACGAGTATTAGTATTTGTATTCTCTTTGTTAGTTTGGGTTAAGGTTGTTATTTCGTTAATTATTTTATCTGGTTTTGTGATACGTGATTTTATTAGGGATTTGACATTTTGAAAAATGATCACCCTTCTTGTTCATTTGAAACAAAAATTATTTTATATTTACCTTATTATGTGTATTAAAATTGTGTTAATTATTTTTATTTTATATCTAATTGCTAATGACACTATTAATTTTATCATAATTATCGAATGTGGTGTTCAATGCAGAATACCATTACTTGAGTATAATTACTGTGCTCCTAGGAATAATAATTTAGACAATTATGGTCTATAGAATAATGTTGAAAATCATTTTATTAGTTAGATAATAAAAATATGATAAAGGGACTTGGCAAGGTACATGCTTATAGTAAGAAAACATATATATTGCAGGTATGAAAATAAAATGCATATTAGGTTTTCTAAGGAAAAAATAAATAAAAAATGAGGATAACAAAGTGTACCTTGATTGAAGTCTTCATAACTTGATCTCAATGATGGAGTAACGTATTAGAATTATTTGTTTGTATATATGGTAATAAATAATCTTAAATTTATAAATTTTACATTTGAATTCTAAAGGAAATAATTAATAATGCAAGAATAATGTGATTTAATTGATCACTCAATTCAATTTTAGCACATGCTCGATAAAAATAAGAATAATGAAATTTAATTATTAATCAATGTATCAGATTTAGTTAAAAAAAATTAATAAAATAAATTATAAAATAACTTATTATACATTTGTGAAATGGTCAACAATCAACACATTATATTTTCTAAGTTAAAATAAGAAATATTACTTTGTACTATATATTTTTATGTGCGTTGAGTACGTTCAAAAATTAACAAATATGAAAGTAAATATTACACATTAATTGAAGATGATCGATCAACAAATTTTTTATTTTATTTTTTTATTGTAATATTTTCAAACTTAAAAAATATTATTTGATTTAATAAACGTTAAAATTTGAAAATATATCAACTTATTTTTTTTTATAAATATCATTGAACACATTTACACTTTCAAAATTCAACACGTATATAATTCAATAAAAAATGTAACACGTTTATAATTCAATAAAAAAAGTCACTTATACCTCGATTTAATATTTCTAATTAATTTATATTATAAAAATTGGTTTATATTACATGTTTTAGTAATATATTTTTATAATGAGATAACTTTCAGTTATGTATTAATTATTATTTAATATTATATACAATTTTAAATTATAAATAACTTAAAATTTAAAATGAAATACTATTTCAATAGTTAGGATTTTCTTTTTAAAAGAAATTAAAATAACTAATTGATATGATATAGGATGGAAAAATATTTAATAATTGATCGAATAACCGTGATTTGCTTATAGCTAATTTGAATTAAAATTGAGATTTTTTTTGTAATTTAGAGATAATTATTGTTGGTCCTAAAAGGAGTATATAACAAGTGTATGGGGGGGGGGAATACACTTGTATGCAATTTCTTTTTCAAACTTGATCAAACCAGAGATCAGCAATGTTGTCTTGGACAACTCTGCTGAAGATGTATAACTTCTTAGAGATGACCAAGCTACTAAGTACTATTGATTACTTAGTTGAATGACTATCTAAGTTAGTTATAAGTGCGGAATTAGTGGTTGGCCCTTTAGTTTTGAACTCCTTTAAGTTCTGAAATCACTTAATCAATCAATCCAGTTTTCAGGGAACTTGTCCAAATCAGTTTTTGCACAGTTTATAGCATGTGTCTTTGAAAGGTTCAGTTTTGTGTGTAGTGTTGAGTGTATGTAAAGTACTTGAAAGTAAATCAACACAATGGTTTATAGTGGTTTAGAGACTCAAGCTCCTACATCCACTTTCCCTGATTTAACAGGATAATTCCTTCACTCTTGGAATTAACTTGTTTTATAGTGCCAAGGTGCACTTGATCAAGAACACCACTCCTTGGTGAATTGATCCCTAGGATTTCTAGAGTCCTAGTACCCTCTTCTCAACTCAGAACTTAACTGTTCTTCTCTCAACAGTCAGCTCCTACCACTTCTACTACTACAACCTTCTCTCTTTCTCACTTGAAAGGGGTAAGGATTGAAGTAATGTTCCAACTAATGAGATATCCTTTACAATGAAGATCAGTGTATAAGGATAGGATATCTCTCTAAGCTTGTATGGATATACAATGGATTCAGCTTAGAAGAAGTGTTTCAAGACTAAGAATGTCTTATGATTTTTTGAAGCTTCTGAATGATTGTTCAGTTGGATGTACAATGGATGCTTCAAATTGTCTTCACACTTCTGTATTTATAGACAAATTTGAGGATTTGCCCGTTGGAGAGGCAGTCCCAAATTGCTATAAATGTCTTCCTTGAGTTCTTCAAAACTGGAAGACAGATTCTTGATAGTGACATGTCCTCATTTGGGAAATAAACGATTGTATAGACTTTGTCTTCATTCTGCAGCACTCTTCCCAATGTTTGACTTCAAGATTCACTTGATTAAGCTTGGACATGGCTTCTGATGGTTGATCCAATGATAGGACAACATTCCTTATCAAATGGACAACTCTGCTTATCACTATCAACAGACTTTGCTTATCAGCATAGTTGGCTTGCTCTTTTAAGATGACTTGGCTCTTTTCCCTTTGCTTCTTTTGCATGTATTCTCAGCATGTTTCTTTGAAGATCTTTAGGGTATAGTTGTCTTGATCTCTTCAGCATAGTTGGTCTCTGTCTTTCAGAAGACTTGATCTGGTTTAATTTTGCTGAGACAACTCTTTTGGACAACTCTTCTGATCAGCATATATATACTTGTCCTTCAGTGGATTTGGCAAATATTCCAGAATTTGAGCCTTGAGGGGACTTGTTCTTGATAGACTTCAAAGCATATGTTCCCCCTCAAATTGTGCATCTATTCAACTAAGAGTTGCCTAACATTTCAGCTTCTCATCTAGCCTTATGCTATATGTTCTAACTGTTGGGAATAAAATGAGATATGTTTTGATCTAATACCAAAACCCCCTGAGACATGCCTAAGTCAATATAAATATGTTCTAAGAATGTTAGAACATATAGATTATAGGCTAGATAAGAAGCTGAAATGTTAGGTAGCTCTTAGACAATTAGATGCACAATTTGAGGGGGAACCTATGCTTTGAAGATGATCAAGATCAAGTCCCCTCAAGGCTCAAATTCTGGAACAATCACTTAAGAGTAAGGACACTCTATGAAATCTAAGATGCTCTTATCAGGAGAGTTGTCCAGAGAAGATGTTCTTATGCAAGAACAAGATTGTGAAGCTCAAAAGGACAAATCCAATGAAGATGCTCTGATCAGGAGAGTTGTCCAGAGAAAATATTCATATGCTCTGATCAGGAGAGTTGTCCAAAGAAGCTAGCCATATGCAAGAACAAGCTTACCTAGCTCAAAAGGACAAGACTACTCAAAGGTTTTCATCAGGAGAGTTGTCCAGAGAAGTCAACTCTATGCACAAAGTGCTCTGATGCAAAAAGATTAAATATACTTATCAGGAGAGTTGTCCAGAGGAGTTGTCTCAGCTAAATTGATCAAGATCAAATGCTCTGAAAGCCTGAAATCAACTATGCTGAAGAGCTTGAGACAACAAGTCCCTAAAGGTCCTCAAAGGAATGAGCTAAGACCATACTCAAGAGAAATAAAGGGAAAGAGCCAAGTCATCTGAAGAAGAGCAAGCCAACCATGCTGAAAAGCAAAACTGCTGATAGTGATAAGGAGAGTTGTCCAGATGATAAGGAATGTTGTCCTATCATTGGATCAACTTTCAGAAGCCATGTCCAAGTCCTAACAAGAAGTCAAACATTGGGAAAAGTGCTGCAGAATGAAGACAAAACTGTTACAGCCGTTTATTACCCAAATGAGGACATGTCACTATCAAGAATCTGTCTTCCAGTTTGAAGAACTCAAGGAAGACATTTATAGCAATTTGGGGCTGCCTCTCCAACGGGCAAATCCTCCATTTTGTCTATAAATACAGAAGTGTGAAGACCATTTGAAAGCATCCAACTAACCTCAACCTTGACAAGAATATCCAACAATCCTACAAAGTGCTTTCAAAGCTATCAAAGACTATCTTAGTCTTCAAACACTTCTTCTAAGCTGAACACATTGTATATTCATACACAAGCTTAGAGAGATATCCTATCCTTATACACTGATCTCCACTGTAAAGGATATCTCATTAGTTGGAACCTTACTTCAACCCTTAACCCTTTCAAGTGAGAAAGTGAGAAGGTTGTAGTAGTAGAAGTGGTAGGAACTGACTGTTGAGAGAAGAACAGTTCAGTTCCGAGTTGAGAAGAGGGTACTAGGACTCTAGACATCCTAGGGATCAATTCACCAAGGAGTGGTGTTCTTGATCAAGTGCACCTTGGCACTATAAAACAAGTTAATTCCAAGAGTGAAGGAATTATCCTGTTAAATCAGGGAAAGTGGATGTAGGAGCTTGAGTCTCTGAACCACTATAAACTCTTGTGTTGTTTTGCTTTACAAGTACTTACATTCATTCAACACTGCACACAAAACTGATCTTTCAAAGATACATACTCAAAGACTGTGCAAAACTGATTTGGACAAGTTCCCTGAAGCTAAACTGAACTGTGTTGCATTGACTAAGTGATTTCAGAAATTAAGGAGTCTAAACTTAAAAGGCCAACCATTATTCCGCACATATAACTCCCCTAGATAGTCAATCAACTAAGTACTCAATAGTACTTAGTAGTCTGATTATCTTAGAAGAGTTAATCTTCTTCAGCAGAGTTGTCCAAGACAACCTAGCTGAACTCTGATTTGATCAAATTAGCAAAAGAATTGCACACAAGTGTATTCCCCCCCCCCCCATACACTTGTTATATACTCCTTTCAGGACCAACAAGTGGTATCAGAGCAGGGGTTCAAAGACCACTGCTTCTGAAAATCCATCTTGATTTTCAAAACTCTCATATTTGTGTGGTCACTGAACTGATCTCTTTCTGAAATCCATCATTTGGTAACTAACTGATTATTTGTGAGATATGGCCAACAACAATGCTGTTCCTCCACCTGCTGTTCAAGGATTGGACAACATGGCCACAAATCCAGTCAACCACATTTCTCATCACAAACTGCCCATGTTTTCAATAGACAATTATGAATTCTGGAAAATTAGAATGAGGGCTCATCTTGCATCTCTTCATACTGACATGTTAAGAGTAATCACAAGAGGACCTTTTGTGTTTACTCAAACTAACCCCAGGGTAACAGATGCACAAAAAGCTGATGTAAGGGAACTGATTCCCAAGGATGAGGATGACTTCACTGCTGATGAAAAGAGGAAAGATAATCTGAAGTATCTTGCCATGAATACTCTTTATCAAACAATTCCAGATGCAATCATGGGAAGAGTCTACCACTGCACAACAGCCAAAGAAATTTGGGATACCCTTGCTGAAATGTGTGAGGGCACTGAAAAAATCAAGGAGAACAAGCTCCAAGTTGTTGTGCAGAAGTTTGAACAATTCTCAATGGAGTCTGAAGAGTCCATTGACAAATTTGCTGGTAGATTCACTGATGTGATGAATGAAATCAACTCATTGGGCAAGGTCTACACCAAGAGAGAGGTTGGATTAAAGATTTTGAGGAGTCTCACTCAAAAGTGGGATGTCTATGCTGTGATGATGCAGAATACCAAATATCTCTCCACTATGCCCATGCAACAAATATTCTCAGAACTTAAAGCATATGAGTTTGACCTCAATAGAAGAAAGCCTGTTGAGGAATCTTCAAACCCTACCAAGGGAGTGGCATTCAAAGCCAAAGTTGCTGAACCAGAAATGCAACCCACTCCCAGATCATCAAAGTCAGTCTCTAAGACTGAAATGAAGGAAGAACTAGCCTTGATGGCTAGAAGGTTTGACAAGCTCAACACAAGGTTTGGTAGATACAAGAAATTCTACCAAGACAACAAATTCAGGAGAAGATACAATTCCCCTGAAGTTCAGGCTGAGGACAAAAAGCCTGAAGAGAAAAGATCAGAGGACAAGTCCTCTGATAGGAGAAGATCCAGTAGAGCTGAACCCTCATCATCTAAGAGAAGAGATGAATCCAAGAAGGATGATGATGAAGATCTGTGTTACAACTGCAAAAAGAAAGGGCACTTCCAATATGACTGCCCTGAACTAAGCTCTAAAGAAAGAAGAGAAAGACAAGCAAAAAGAGACAGAAAATTCACCAATAGAAAAGCCATGATGGCTGGTGAAGAATCTGATAGTGCTGAAAGTTTCAACTCTTCTGATGGACTATTCTCCAACAGTGATGATGATGATGATGTTTGCAATATGGCTCTTGAGGATGATGAGGTATCCTCTACTTCTAGTTCACCATCATTCATCTCACAAAACACTAGTGAGGTTAACCTGAAACTTTCCTTGGGAAAGTTGATGGAAGATTTCACTAGATTACAAGAATTTCATGATAATTGTGTGAAAGAAAATGAAAGATTGGCTATTGAACTTTCTAAAAACTCTGAGGTAGCTGTTGATGTCAAGTCTACTAAGTTGTATCAACAAGCCTTGAGAAAGCTTGAGGAAGCAAATCTCAGGATAGTTGACCAACAAAAGGAGATTGATGATCAACTTCTCTCTCAGAAGAGAAAAGAATTTGAACTTAAAATTCTAAATGTCAAATTTGAAAATCTCTCACATGAGTATGATATTCTTAAATCAAGTGAAGAGAGCCTGAAATTAAAGATGTCTGCTTTGAACAAATCCTCCAGAGCAATAGAGGAAATTCAAAGTTATCAAAGACCTATGGCTCAAAGAAGTGGATTGGGTTTTGATCCATTTGAATCTTCACCTTGTCTTAGTGTTGCATCCACAAGTAACACTAAGAGAATCTTTGTTAAGTCAGTGGCACAACAAGCTGAAAATGAAGTAATTCAGCCACTGAACAAAGGAAAGGGCAAATTGAATGAAATGCCTACTCAAGTGATTCAGGAGAATAGGCCAAAACCTAAGGAAATGGCCAAAGCTCCTGAACACAAGAGGAATATTGGTCAGCAGAGTAGACCCAATGGCAGGGCAACTCTCCTGAACAATGTTCAGAGGAATTATCCAAGGTATAATCAGCCTAGGCCAACTCATCTGAGGAAGCCTCAGCTGAATAGACCTAAGGACAACTACCCTCACAGGCAGAATAAAATGAGACAACCAAAACCCTTCATGCCAAAGGGTAATGGTCATAAAAATGCCTTTCCTCAAAGACTTCATCAAGCTGCACAAAGAACTCATAAGTTCAGGAAAGTGGTCAACTTCCCTGAAACTTACAGAGTTAACACATTCACACATACTTTCCCAAAGGCATTTAAGGGAAAGACAGTGTATGTTGATGCACTAAGAAATCAAATTAGCCACCTTGAATCAATCAGGGTTATTAGGCAAGTTTGGGTTCCCAAAGGTACAGCTAACCTCTCAGGACCCAAAACTCAAAGGGTACCTAAACCTATTTAATTACAGGTACCAATGGGCCACAAGAAGAGGAGCATGAACAAAAAGACAGCATGGTACCTTGACAGTGGATGCTTAAGGCACATGACTGGAAACAAGGAACTCCTCTCTGATTTTATTGAAAAAGAAGGCCCAAATGTCACCTTTGGAGACAGCTCACAAGCAACAACAAAAGGTTATGGTACTTTGATGATTGGTAACATCAAAGTAACCAATGTATCTTATGTAGCTGGTCTCAAATATAACCTCCTGAGTATCAGTCAATTCTGTGATAAAGATTTTAATGTTGAGTTCTCAAGTGGAAAGTGTCTAATTAAAAATAAAGCTCAACAAACCCTATTGACTGGAACTAGGAAGGGAAATGTGTATTTTGCAGACTGGGACAAGTCTACTGATGCTGCATGTTTTATTGCTAGAAGTTCTAGTGAACAAAGTTGGCTATGGCACAAGAGGCTAAATCACCTGAACTTCAAATCTATGAACAAACTTGCTAGAAATGCATTAGTTAAAGGACTACCTAATGAGGTTTTCATTAAAGAACATGTGTGTAAGCCATGTCAAGAAGGAAAACAGATTAAAGCCTCATTTAAGGGAAAACCAGTCATCTCCACTGAAATGGTACTTGAACTTCTACATATGGATCTGTTTGGACCAATTACCCCTTCAAGCATAAATGGTAGAAAATACACATTAGTGGTAGTAGATGACTTCTCTAGGTTCACATGGGTAGTATTTCTCCTTAATAAGAAGGAAACACAAGTCAAACTACCTGAACTTCTCAAGAGATTGTCAAATGAGAAAAGCCTTAGCATTATCAAGATAAGATCTGATAAAGGCACTGAGTTCATTAATTCATACATCAATGAGTACTGCACATCAAATGGAATAACTCATGAAACTTCAGCAGCTAGAACTCCCCAACAAAATGGAGTTGCAGAAAGAAGGAATAGAACTTTAAAAGAAGCTGCTAGAACTCTAATTGCTGATTCAAATTTACCTAAGAGGTTTTGGGCTGAAGCTATAAATACTGCATGCCATACTCAAAATAGATGTTTAATCACTAAGGGGAAAGGCAAAACCCCCTATGAACTCTGGAAAGGAAGAATGCCTAAAGTATCATATTTTCATATATTTGGCTGTAAATGTTTCATTCACAATAATGGGAAAGAACAGTTAAAAGCTTTTGATAGCAAAGCTGATGAGGGAGTATTTCTTGGATACTCTCAAATCAGTAGAGCTTTCAGAGTCTACAACAAGAAAACCCTTATAGTGGAAGAAACACCTCATGTTGTGTTTGATGAGTTTATCTTTGAGATCAGGAATGATCATTTGGAACTTGAAGAAATCACACAGAGGACAACCAGATTAAGCCTAAAAGACAAAGACACTGAATTCATAGATGTTGTCCAATCCAATCTACCTGAACATACAATACTGGACAACCATCCTGAAGGCAACCTTCCTGAGACAAATCCCACAGATGGAAATGGTGAACTGAATGAACCAATCCCAGTTCACATCCAGGTAACAACTACCAATGAAGAAGCAGTTCCTGCTGAGGTAGTTAATGGGTCAAATAATCAAGGGGGAACTCAAAATGTTGAAAATGCCAATGTCCCTGACATTGAGGACAACATCCCTGATTATGATCCTGAATTAGATCCTGCATTAAATTATCCTGAATTCTATGATCAAAATGACTCAACTTCAGTAGAGGACAACTCTACTGAAGAGATCAGAAAAAGAAGGACTTGGTTATCTGACCATCCTACTGATCTAATACTTGGTGACCCAAGTATTGGAGTCAAAACAAGAAGATTCCATGGTGAAAGTGCTCTTTTCTGTTGTTTCTTGTCAGAGCAAGAACCAAGTGATGTTGAGGAAGCACTTCAAGATGCCAATTGGATCACAGCCATGCAGGAAGAACTAAACCAATTCACCAGAAATGAAGTATGGGAGCTGGTGGATAGACCTTAACATCAAGATGTTATTGGAACAAAGTGGGTGTTCAAGAACAAGAAGAATGAAAATGATGTGATTGTCAGAAACAAAGCAAGACTAGTGGCAAAAGGGTACTGCCAACATGAAGGCATTGACTATGATGAGACATTTGCACCTGTGGCAAGGCTAGAAGCAATAAGGCTCTTTCTAGCCTATGCAGCTCACAAGAGGTTCAAAGTATACCAAATGGATGTCAAGAGTGCCTTTCTGAATGGAGTCTTGAAAGAAGAAGTCTATGTGGAGCAACCACCAGGTTTTGAAATTGGAAACCAAGTTTACAGACTCAAGAAAGCTCTATATGGACTCAAACAAGCCCCTAGGGCTTGGTATGATACACTGTCACAATTCCTCTTGGATCATGGATTCACCAAGGGAACTGTGGACAGAACTCTCTTCAGAATCTCTGAAGGAGAGGACATCTTACTTGTCCAAATTTATGTGGATGACATAATTTTTGGATCTCCTAATGAGAAGCTGTGTGAGAAATTCTCCAAGCTCATGCAAAGCAAATTTGAGATGTCAATGATGGGGTTGATGAACTTCTTTTTGGGTCTACAAGTCAAGCAATCCAAAGAAGGAATCTTCATCAACCAAGCTAAGTACACCAGAGAAATGATCAAAAAGTTTGGGTGTACAACCAGCAAGCCAGTAAGGATCCCTATGAACACAAATTGGAAGATGGATCCTGATGAGAGTGGTATTCCAACCAACTCTACTGAGTATAGAGGAATAATTGGTTCTCTCCTCTATCTCACTGCCAGCAGACCTGATATCACCTTTGCAGTAGGTGTTTGTGCAAGATTTCAAGCAAATCCTAAGAAAAGCCACCTTGAGGCTGCAAAGAGGATCTTGAGGTACCTCAAAGGCACTGAAAATCTAGGCCTTTGGTACCCTGCTGATGACAATATTGAGCTAACTGGCTACTCAGATGCTGATTATGGAGGATGTAGGATTGACAGAAAGTCCACTTCAGGGACTTGTCAATTCTTGGGCAACAAGCTTATTTCATGGTTCTCTAAGAAGCAGAACACAGTGGCCACTTCCACCACTGAAGCTGAATATGTTGCTGCTGGGAGTTGTTGTGCTCAAATTCTTTGGCTAAGACAACAACTAAGAGACTACAAAGTCAACTCTACTGAAGTGCCAATTTTCTGTGATAACAATAGTGCCATTGCTATATCACAAAATCCTGTCTTGCACACAAGATGCAAGCATGTGGACATCAAGCACCACTTCATTAGAGATCATGTGGAGAAGAAGGACATCAAACTAGTGAAAATTCACACAGACCATCAAAAAGCTGATATATTAACCAAGCCACTTGCAGAGGCAAGATTTCTGGAGCTATCAGCAGAGTTGGGATTACTTGATCCAGGGAAGTTGGACAAATAAGTCCAAAGAAGCTCATTGATTAAGGGGGAAACAAAATCAAACCTCAGCAGACTTGAAACATGACCTTACTTCTTCAGGACACTTGTCCATTAACATTCAGGACCTTTGTCCATCTTCAGGACACTTGTCCATGTAGGGTCAGATAAGTTGTCCTGACTATCAAACAAATTCCTTGGTTTGATAAGCACCTATTTTTGGTGATCAATACCTATTTCGAAATCTGTCCCTTTGAAATACAGTTTTCACCTTTTTGGGATTTAATTTGTCTCCCACCCAAAAGGTCACTTTCCATGCATTAAATGCCAAGATTTAACTCTTGTTTGCATTAAACTTTTTGGGACATGATCTATCTCGAAAAATCCCCAGCCTTAAACAAACATTTAAAACCACCCACGTTTTGAATAAAACAGTTATTTCACTGTTACATTGGCTTTTGACCATTGGATCAAAAATGGACAACTCCCCTGAAATCAATCCTAGCCGTCCATTTTGGATTTCCATTTTTGTTCACCCTTGAATTGTATCAAGACCTTACCAACTCATTGACAAACATTCTTTTTAGTATATTCACAAGTCTTAAGATACCCACAAACACTTCTTCCCCAAGTATTCGAAACCCTAACTCAAAAGTTCTTCAAACTCTCTCATTCTTCATCAAACTTTTTCTCTGCAATTTTCAATGGCCCCCAAGGTTAGACCTGAGATGCTTGTTGATTTCTCCAACAAGGATCTAGACCTAGATTTTGCCTATCTTAGCAACAAAAACAATCTTCACTTTGAACCCATAATTTCATTTGAAAGTGAAGATCCTGAGATAACTCCAACCCTAAGGTGGTTGAGAAGGGCTGGTCTCCAAAAGTTCTTGGAAGAAAGACCAAGCTCTTGCTTGGAGAGTTACATGGCAGAATTCTTTGCCTTCCTAAAGTGGAGAGGCAAACCTGAAGATGGAGAAGTCTCAACCAGGTTAGCTTACACTGCAGAA
The DNA here is from genome assembly GCA_963675135.1 of Galeopsis tetrahit. Taxonomy (NCBI): domain Eukaryota; kingdom Viridiplantae; phylum Streptophyta; class Magnoliopsida; order Lamiales; family Lamiaceae; genus Galeopsis; species Galeopsis tetrahit. The sequence continues at coordinate 37,754,894 of OY776127.1, forward strand.
GGAGAGGAGGAGGAGAGATTCCACAGAGTGAAATTCTCCTCAGAGGATCTGGAAGGAGCCTTTGGATTGCCTTATGAGGGAAGGAATCCAGAAGTGTATGGCACTGGACATGAAGAGGAAATAGCCCAAGAGTGGTTATTAGTTCCAGGCCCTCTCTCCTCAACTCAAAACAAGAAAACTCTCAAGCCAGAGTTTCTTAATCTTTTTGAGGTAGTTGCTAAGAGCCTCTTAAGCAACACTGGAAGCCTAGAGCAGGTCAGCCAGCCAAGGATCAGAATCATGGCTGCCATTATTGATGCCAGTGATAAGGGCATCAAGTTTGATTGGAGGACCTTCATCTTGACTGAAATGATGAAGGAGAAGGCTAAATTTAAGGTGAAAGCCCACAATAAGGTGGTGCTAGAAGGAAAAATCAAGTATTGCACCAGAGCAAGCTTGTTGATTGAGAGGTTTTCTCACTATTCCCAGATGCAGACCTTTGCAAAACCCCTCCCAGCCCAAAAGATCCTATTCAGAAAGCTCAGCAAGAAAACTGAGAAAAGAAGGATGTTACTGGCCAAGCCTGCTGAAGAACAGGAGGAAGAGAAGCCCAAAATGAAAAAGAGAACAAAGGCAAGGGCTGTCAAAACAAGAAAGATGTCTCAATTGTCTTCAAAAGAAGCCTCAGGAGCATCAGCTGAAGTTGATGAAGTGGCAGAAGAGGGAGTAAGTGTGCCTTCTGACCACTCAGAAGAATTGAGGAGGAAGTACAATGAGACCAGGCAAAAGAAGAAGGGTGATAAGAGAGTCAGGGAAGTTGTCCCTGAGAAGGAAGGAAGTGGAAGTAGCAGGGCCAGCAAGAGAAGGGCCAAACCTACTGAGAAGGTCTTGGAGTTTCAAGAAGAAAGATCTCTTCAATTGGCTCTAAGGGAGAGCAGAACTGAAAGCAGGGCCAAATCCATGTCAAGGACCAATTCATCTGGTTCTGGAACTCCAGAATCCAAAGTCCCTGAAGATCAACCCATAGAGGCCAACCTCCCTGAAACTCTATATCTTGAGCCCAACTCCCCTGAAACCCATGTTACCCCTTCCAACCAACCCATTACCCCTGTAAATCTCACTAAGAGATATTCTCCTGAAGGGAATGCACAAAGAAGTGGCATAGATGTGCTTGCTGATTTAGCAGTAGATGAGACAAGACTCCTGTCTCCCCTTGACTCATCCATGCTCAACTATTCAAAGCTCTTAGAGCATGCACTTCATGAGCCAACCCCCCTGAGTAAAGCCCCTTCAGATTCATTGCTCTCTAAAGCAACTGAAGATCCTTCTACTGTACCCAACCCATCTGAAGCCAAGATCCCTGAACTTAATCTACCTGAAGCCACATTAGGAGAACCCAGAGCCAACTCCCCTATAACCCAAAGTCCCCATTCAAGTGGAGATGAGGAGGAGTATACTTTTGAAAGTATGCTCAGAGGAGGAGCCAAGGCTACTGTGGACAGTTTGTATCCACAACTTGCTGAATTTCCAAGAATTCAGAAGGCCTTTCATGATTTGAGGATGCTTGTTGATGTAAAAGATAAATCTATGATGGAGATATCACAAGTCATCCAAGATAAAGGTGCAAACTGGTGGCAAATAGAGGAGAACAGATTGCTACACTTTGCTGGAGTTTCAAAGACAAGATTCCTCATTGATGAGGAGATTTTTGCAAAGTTGGTAGCCAATAAGATTGAAGAGGAGAAAGAAAGAAAAGCCAAGGGAATCAAACACCCTGACAGTGGCTCTAATGATGATGATTCCCCTGATGATCCCTCAAACCCTTCAAATCCCAACCCTCCTGAAACCCCTCAAGCCAACCTCCCTGAACCCCTTCAACCCAAGTCTTCTGTAGCAGATAGACTTTCCAATCCTCCTAAAACCTATCATAGGAAAGGCTCTGTAACTTCAGAGGTGTTGACCAAGGGTGGTAACACAACCAAAGACACATCTGCCAATGAAGGTTCTTCTGAACCCAAGGCACAGCCTAAAGATATTGAGGTTCCTGTACTAGAGGCTAGTTTGATTAAGGCCTATTCAGTGTCAGAGGTGTTGGACATTGATCAGCCCTTAATCATTCAGGATGACTCAGTGGCTGCTGATATAAGCACTGTGCTCTCCCCACAACTGCCATCTTTGAACCTTGTTGAAGGTGGAGATGCTGCAGGATTAGGAGAAGGAGTTGAAAATGAGAGTTTAATTGAAAAATCAGAGGGAGTTGTGGATGAAAGAGAGGTAGTCATCACTAAGATAGTAAGTGTACCACCAAATGAGGGTGGAATAAGTGAGGAAGGACAGGTTATTCTTGAAGTCAAATCTGAACTTCAAGAATCCCTTGATGAGAGGAGGCCTGATTCCTTGAGTGAGAACATCAATTATGAAGGGAGAAAAGAACAAGTTGAAAATGAGAAGAAGACTGCTGATGTATCAGAGTCTTATGCAAAAGAAATTGAGGGTGATGAGTGCTTATTTCCTAACTTGTTTGATTTATCTGATGTTGCAGGTATTTCTCTTGACCAAATTTTTGCAGATGAGTTCCTCACAGATGCCCCTATCCAAGTTGATACAGGCTCAGCTCAAGCCTTACTTGGAATGCAATCAGAGAAGTTGGACTCCTTGGCTCATCAAGTTCAATCTGCTCATGCTGAAACTTCAGGAGCATTGAATGAGCAATGAAGGACTCTAGCATCTGTAGAAATGAGGCTCACTGGCTCTGAAGATGTTGTGCTCCCAACTCTTGAGGCAAGAATCAGTGGTGTGGAATCTGGTCTCCAAACCATCTCCACTGAAGTTCAAAGTGTAAAATCAACCATGGAGGCCATCTCCGAGGAGGTCAAGAAAGAACAAAAGCTGCTGAGAGACAATCACAATGCTAATGTCAAAGCTCTCAGGCTAACTGTCAAACAAGCTATTGGAAAGAAGACTGCACTGCAAAAGAGAAGAGCAGAAGAGCAAAGGCTAGCTATGGTCAAAGCAGCCTCTGAAAAGTTTTCCCAAGATGTATTGGCCAACATTGCTGAAGGTGCAGTGGCCAACCTCACTGAGCTCTTAAAAGCCAAATTGGATGCATCTCTCAAAGCAACCTTGGAGGAGGTTGTCCAACAAAAGATGAAGCCTGTCCTAGCTTTCCTTAGCTTGAGCAGTGATAGGATGCAGAATATACATGATGAGAATGTATATTTGTTGGAAGAGATGAAGTCCCTGAACCAAGCCCAATCCCTAATGGCCACAACAATGAGTGACCTAAAGCCCCAGTGCTTTGATGCTGCCAAAAAGGGGGAAAGGGAAAGAGCTAGAGCAAAAGGTGCCTTGGTGATTGGGAGTCCAGTGAAAGGGAAGGACAAAGTCCCTGAAGGAAAGGGAAAAGAGCCAGAAATGCTGAACTTGGAAGATTTGGATGAAGAGGAGCAGTTAGCATTGGCATTGAAAAACTCAATGGCCTCAGCTCAAGAAGAGAGGGCAAGGAAACAGCAAAGACCAGGTGGTGAAGTATCTGGTCTGGACAAGGAAGCTGAAGGTGTCCAAACTAGAGGAAAGATCAAAAAGGCCCAAGGAAAGAAGAGACAAGTTGAGACATTCACTGACTTTCCTAGCAGCCTTGATCTTCCACCTGAATTCAGAATTGATGAAGATGAGCCTACATCAAAGAAAGCCAAAACTGCTGAAGAGCCCAAATCTACTGAAGAGGACAAATCTTCTGAATCTGGAAAAACTGCTGAAGGTACCAAGTCCTCTGAAGACATTGAAGAGTTATTTGCTGAAGGATTTGGACCTGAACCTAAGAAGAAGACAACAGTCCTAGCTCTTGATCCATCAAAACTGTTTCATGAAGGGTATGGCAAAGACCCTGAAACACAACAAAAACTGGCCATGATGAGGGCCCAAGAGAAAATGGACTTAATGGAAGAAGCCAACAGAGCAAGAGATGAAAGAAGAGCAAACTTTCAGAAACCAAGAAGGAGAAGAGCAACCTACAGCAAGATGAAGCCTCAGCTTCTAATCCCAATGGACACCAAATATCCACACTTGGATAAATGGGTGCCAATTCAACTGAATGACACATGGGAAGAAGCCAAAAGGGAGTTTGTCTATGACTATTATGTCATTGACAGATGGAATGGAGGAGATGCAAACTCTGCCTTCACTGAGTTCATGCTAGAATACTACAGAGAGTTGTATCAACAACTACTTGCAGCTGCTGACATTGCAAGATTTGAACTCACAGCTCCCAAGCCAATCATATACATGCCTCCAAAGCTTGAAGGATGGATTGACCAAGCAAGAATTCTGAGGGAATTCACTGAGATCCTTAAGCTGAACAAGATGGTTCTTGGACCTAAGGGAACCAACCAAGAAGCCATGGCACTGAAAAGAAGAGTGTGGGCACAGTATGGAATGCTGCCACCTCCTGAGGATGATCTTTGAAATGGCTAAGTCTTCTGACCTTACTTGAATGATCAACTATGCTGAAATATGGTCAAGTTTGCTGATGTGTTAATCTGGTTGCTCTGATCTATTAAAGATTGCTCTGATACAAGCTCTGTGCTCTGATGCTGAAAATATTATTTTTGTCTTGAATTATTAGAATGAAATGCTCTGATGTATTTAAGTGTTATTGATTCATGCTCTGATATGTTAATTTCAACTATCAACATGCCTGTAATGATTTTTGAATGAATGATAGTTGAACTTATTTTGAATCAAGAAACACAAATCTCTCTATGCCTATCTTAAAACCTACTTGCAACAAAAACAGTGAATACACTAACACATTATTTTTCAGGAATATTGACCTCAGTCATGTCTTCTGAAGATACATGTAATAGGTGTAGACAAGTCACTTTTGCTTAAGTTGTATAGGTTTTGGCATCATCAAAAAGGGGGAAATTGTTGGGAATAAAATGAGATATGTTTTGATCTAATACCAAAACCCCCTGAGACATGCCTAAGTCAATATAAATATGTTCTAAGAATGTTAGAACATATAGATTATAGGCTAGATAAGAAGCTGAAATGTTAGGTAGCTCTTAGACAATTAGATGCACAATTTGAGGGGGAACCTATGCTTTGAAGATGATCAAGATCAAGTCCCCTCAAGGCTCAAATTCTGGAACAATCACTTAAGAGTAAGGACACTCTATGAAATCTAAGATGCTCTTATCAGGAGAGTTGTCCAGAGAAGATGCTCTTATGCAAGAACAAGATTGTGAAGCTCAAAAGGACAAATCCAATGAAGATGCTCTGATCAGGAGAGTTGTCCAGAGAAAATATTCATATGCTCTGATCAGGAGAGTTGTCCAAAGAAGCTAGCCATATGCAAGAACAAGCTTACCTAGCTCAAAAGGACAAGACTACTCAAAGGTTTTCATCAGGAGAGTTGTCCAGAGAAGTCAACTCTATGCACAAAGTGCTCTGATGCAAAAAGATTAAATATACTGATCAGGAGAGTTGTCCAGAGGAGTTGTCTCAGCTAAATTGATCAAGATCAAATGCTCTGAAAGCCTGAAATCAACTATGCTGAAGAGCTTGAGACAACAAGTCCCTAAAGGTCCTCAAAGGAATGAGCTAAGACCATACTCAAGAGAAATAAAGGGAAAGAGCCAAGTCATCTGAAGAAGAGCAAGCCAACCATGCTGAAAAGCAAAACTGCTGATAGTGATAAGGAGAGTTGTCCAGATGATAAGGAATGTTGTCCTATCATTGGATCAACTTTCAGAAGCCATGTCCAAGTCCTAACAAGAAGTCAAACATTGGGAAAAGTGCTGCAGAATGAAGACAAAACTGTTACAGCCGTTTATTACCCAAATGAGGACATGTCACTATCAAGAATCTGTCTTCCAGTTTGAAGAACTCAAGGAAGACATTTATAGCAATTTGGGGCTGCCTCTCCAACGGGCAAATCCTCCATTTTGTCTATAAATACAGAAGTGTGAAGACCATTTGAAAGCATCCAACTAACCTCAACCTTGACAAGAATATCCAACAATCCTACAAAGTGCTTTCAAAGCTATCAAAGACTATCTTAGTCTTCAAACACTTCTTCTAAGCTGAACACATTGTATATTCATACACAATCTTAGAGAGATATCCTATCCTTATACACTGATCTCCACTGTAAAGGATATCTCATTAGTTGGAACCTTACTTCAACCCTTAACCCTTTCAAGTGAGAAAGTGAGAAGGTTGTAGTAGTAGAAGTGGTAGGAACTGACTGTTGAGAGAAGAACAGTTCAGTTCCGAGTTGAGAAGAGGGTACTAGGACTCTAGACATCCTAGGGATCAATTCACCAAGGAGTGGTGTTCTTGATCAAGTGCACCTTGGCACTATAAAACAAGTTAATTCAAAGAGTGAAGGAATTATCCTGTTAAATCAGGGAAAGTGGATGTAGGAGCTTGAGTCTCTGAACCACTATAAACTCTTGTGTTGTTTTGCTTTACAAGTACTTACATTCATTCAACACTGCACACAAAACTGATCTTTCAAAGATACATACTCAAAGACTGTGCAAAACTGATTTGGACAAGTTCCCTGAAGCTAAACTGAACTGTGTTGCATTGACTAAGTGATTTCAGAAATTAAGGAGTCTAAACTTAAAAGGCCAACCATTATTCCGCACATATAACTCCCCTAGATAGTCAATCAACTAAGTACTCAATAGTACTTAGTAGTCTGATTATCTTAGAAGAGTTAATCTTCTTCAGCAGAGTTGTCCAAGACAACCTAGCTGAACTCTGATTTGATCAAATTAGCAAAAGAATTGCACACAAGTGTATTCCCCCCCCCCCCCTCATACACTTGTTATATACTCCTTTCAGGACCAACACTAACATTTTTAGAACATAATCAATTATGACTAGACATGTCTCAGGGGTTTTGGTATTAAATCAAAACTCTTCTCATTTTATTCCCAACAATTATATATATATATATATATTAACTTGATAAAAATTTACTTAAAAAAAAAACTTGATAAAAATTGATATAAGATACTTCGCAACATTTGAAATCCCCTTTTTTGTAATTGAAAATTGATTGAAAGCATATTAAAATTTTAACTGGAGCATTTACGTTGACATATGAGGTATAAGTTGTATAACCGTATAACATAGTGGACTATAAGATGGATTCTATGAATTAAAGAAACTATTCAATAGGCAAGAATTATGAGATTTAATTAGGGGTGACAATTTTCGACACGACACGATAGCACGATACGAATCCGACACGAAAATTGTGGGTTAGTGTTTAGCCTTATCGGGTTCGCGTCGTTATCGGGTCTACCTGATAACGACACGAAAATTTCGTGTCGGGTTCGTGTCAACCCGTTAAGCACGATAAAATTAACAGGTAACCCATTAACCTGTTAACAACCCGTTAACCTGTTATTTACCTGATATGACACGACACGATAATGACACGTATCTGATAATAACACGATAATGACACGATAATTTTTATATTTATATAAATATATTATTTTTTATATATTTAATATAATTTTAAATTGATTTATTTTCTTATCGTGTCGTTATCGTGTTGTTATCGTGTTACGTGTCGTTATCGTGTCGTGTCATGTCGACACGAAAATTATCGTGTTGTTATCGTGTCGTGTCGACACGAAAATTATCGTGTTCGTGTCGTGTCGACACAGATCCTTATCGTGTCGTGTTCGTGTTTGGCCTTATCGTGTCGTGTCACTATCGTGTCGACACGAAACACGACACGATAACACGAATTGCCAGCCCTAGATTTAATTGAGTAATTTATGAGCTAATTAATTTAAGAACATGTACTTAAAAAATGTATCTAGTTGAGACTTGCCAAGTTTATGTCACAATATATAGAAACAATTTTAATAATTACTAATAATTTCCATAATTTTTGTACAATTATTCGGTTTCCTTAATTTAAGGTTATCTCTAAATTTTATATTTGACTAAATTAATTTGAATATCTAGTAGATACAATTTTTGACAAAGAGATTTTATTTTTATATTAATAAATTAGACAAAAAATTTTGGTAATATCTTTTACTAAATTAATACATTAGAGATTTTTTTGGTTATTGTCTTCATGTTTATAATATATTTTAATTATTTTGTGGACCTAGAATATGTATTTTAATAAGCATATTTCTAAATATTTAAATGAAGTAATATATTAATTATTTCCATCCTAATATACTTTTATAATTAGAGTGATTTCAATGCGTATATTTCAATGCGTTTCTTTATTGAAATAATTTTACACATTTACATTCGCATATTTTCAATAAGAAGTAATACATGATAAATTTGAGCTTAATTTGTACATTACATATGACTCTATAATTTATTTATTTTTTTAGAGGCATATGACTCTAGAATTTACATCTTTATAGATGTTAAATTGATCATGAAATGGGAAATGATGAGCAAATCTTCGTCTAATCAATATTTTTTAGGTTTGAGACGTGTTATTTGAATTGTGTAGGATGCCTCGAATGAACAAACGAAAATGAGAATCAAATTCATTAATTGAGAATTTATGCAAAAACATAAAATCGAAAATAAAAACATAAATACATACAATATACGACATTGAGAAGGAGAATGACTAAAGAATTACAGTCATAAGAGAATTTATCATTACTCGCAAACGTAAGAGTGGTGCATGACATTCAATAAGTCTTATCACAACCCCTTCCTTCAAAATCAAATTACATAATCAATCAATAGAGAAAGAAAAAAAAAATTGAGATTCGTGGGTTGAAGAAGGAAGACAGAGGATGAGATTCAATACATACAATATACAAAAATAGAATTCTACATAATTTTTGCAAATAAACGAAATAATGAAAGGAAATGAAATTTATGAAATGGAAGAAAAGAAGATGAGACTTATATATGAGATGTGATTAAAATTGTAGGGCTAGTCTTGTATGAAATATTGCATATATGCATTTCAGTTATTCATACACATGTTCTTTATAAATACACCCACAAGCTTAATTCACACACGCATTTTTTATAAATACACCCACAAACTTAATTCACACACACATTTTTTATAAATACACCCACAAACTTAATTCACAAACATATTTTTTATAAATACACCCACCGACAGTTTAATTCGAAATTTTTAATCCGTTTATTTTACTCGTTTCTGTGATTTTTTTATCTTTTATCTTATTGTCGACCGCGGGATATTAAATGCAGTAATTCAAATTGTAATATGTAGTAATACACATTATTTTATGTAGTAATAACACAAACTATTTATATAATAATACAAATTCTTTTATTTAGTAACACGTTTTTTCTAGTGTTTTTATTGATGTAGTAACTCACATTATAATATGTAGTAACATATATTATCGAATGTAGTAAACGCAATAATCATGTTGTAATACAAAATGTTTTATTGCAGGATGATGCGAAAAATATTAGATCATTTGATAAAGTTACATATAGTAACAAACGTTTATTCAATGTAGTAATTCAAACTGTAGTATGTAGTAACATATAATTTTTTATGTAGTAAAACAAATTATTACATGTAGTAATAACACAATTTTATATAGTAATATTGATTTTTTTTTTATTGATTAAGTAACCCACATTATAATATATAGTAACATATATTATTGCATGTAGTAAGATATATTATTGCACGTAATACAAAATAACATTGACCCATAATAATTAGTATTAAAGAATATTTAAAGAAATATAAAATATTTAAGGATTAAGGTCATCGTAAATTGCAACATCCGACCGCGGCCTGAGGTGACCGAAAACTGCTAGGAGAAGACGACCATATTCAATTTATGTCAGTGGGTGCATTTATAAAAAATGTGGGTGTGAATTGAGTTGTCAATGGGTGTATTTATAAAAAATGTGTGTGTGAATTAAATTTGTTGGTGTATTTATAAAAAATGTGTATGTGAATTAATCTTGTAGGTGTATTTATAAAAAATGTGTGTGAATTATGTTTGTGGGTGTATTTATAAAGAACATGTGTGTGAATGATTGAAATGCATGTATGCAATATTGCATATAAGTTTTTGTGAAAATTGTAAGGTTAAGATTAAAAGTTCAAATGAATGGATAAGATTAAAATAAAAAAGTTGAAATGAATAAGAGAGAGAGATTTTGAAATGGAGTGAAATAGAGGAGAGGGAGGTTAAGAGAGTGAATCACATTGTGACACATGTCACTTCATAAGTTTGCAAATATATAAGATTAAGATTTTAGCAGTAGTTGTCGAAAACCGTCTGTGATAGAATTACAATAATTAAGAAAATTGAATACTTTATAAAATAAAATGGTTGCAAAATTGAAAAATTTATAAAATTAACATTTTTTTTCAAATTCAACCCTTCTGCCATTACAAGATATAAGGATAAAACATAAGAAAAGTCGAAGGTAGTTAAAGGCGTTAATTAAGCAAGTGCAAGTGAGATATTGTATTATACCCCCTCGTCCAGTCATTATTTGAACACTTTCATTTTCGGTATTATCTCAATATTATTTGCACATTTTCAATAGAAAATAAGATAAAAAATATTTTAAAATTGTCACGAAACACTTCTTTATTTAACTTAGCTATATTTCCCTTTTTTTTTTTTTTTTAAATCTGTCTGAATTTATAGAGAGGTATGAAATCAATTGTACTTGGGAGTGTGGACGTGAACCCGAAATTCTAATATCATTAAAAATAAATTATTTCATTTAAAAATTCAAACTTGTAAAAATGGGTAGAATCAATTTATGGGCTAGTCTTGGGTGAGACCGTCTCACAGAATCAGATCCGTGAGACGACTTTTATATATAAAAAGTGATAATGTTTGAGCAAAAAGTGATAGTATTTAAGTAAAAAGTGATAGTCACTTTTGTTAAAAATATTATCACATTTTACTTAAACATTATCACTTTTTTTATACACCAAAATCTGGAAAAAAAATATAGGTTATCCTATCCAAAATTTTGAAATATGGGTTAAAAGGATCCGTCTCATAGAAAAAGATTCGTGAGACGGTCTCACACAAGTTTTTGCCTCAATTTATTTATATTAATTTTTTTTTTTATTGAGGACATCACCTAATAGGGAGAATATTATTTTTCAAAGTTTATAAAGTGAGAGAGGAGTCGGTCCAAAGTGACAACATATGATAAAAGGAGATTTTGTTGCCATCAAAAGCAAAAGCTAATTAGCTAGTGGTAAGCAAAAAAGTGAGGATATAATATTTAATTATCTCAAAATTAAGATGCTTTTGCATGGGAGATAACAGCCCTTTTGTCGCCGCATCCAAAGCCTATCATACGAATTAATTGCTTCATTTATTTTATTACCACTCATATTATATCAACACGAGACTAAAGAGAAAACCATAATCATGCATGCACATAAAATATACAAACCATTGCAATTTATCAATTAATTCCATGATTTGTGTAACCTACCAAACAAACTCAGAAATCTGTCCAAATTATGAAAAACCCTGAAAATTTACAAACCATGACCTATTTAATAGTCTCCCCGTACCATCCTAATTTACATTTCGGACGACACATGCTTTAAAAAATATACTCCCTCCACTTTTAATTAAGTGTCATTTTAACCATTTTCAACAAATTAAGATATATAATTATGGACCATTTTACCATTCATTAATGATAACTAATTTTAATATTAAATTTATGTTTAGTAATGAATGTGGTCAATATTATTGATGATATTCATGTATACAATAATTAAGATTTATCATGATTTATGCTATATTACTATATTCAAAAGGGAAAAAACTTAAATCAAGGTAAAAAAATTGAAGGGAGTATAATGTATAAGGGTAAAATTGTCAAAATTAAAGAAAAAGGTGTAGAATGACACTTATTTTGAAAATATTAAAAAAGGCAAAATGACACTTAATTAAAAACGGAGGGAGTAGTATTTTATATAAAATTATTGGTAGAAAATGTAAAAAAGAAAAAAGGTAAAGAGAGAAAAGAAAATGTGGGTAACAATTTGTGTATTTTTTTTTTTTTTTTGTAAAAATATGGGTCACAACGTGTCAAAAAAAAAAAGTAAAGTTTTAACGGTGATGCCAAAAATGACAAAATGTAGTGAACTGATTCTAGTGCATGAGAAGAAGATAATTGTGTTAACTGGACAAATCCATTAAGAGTGGATAAGTCGTCCGAAGTTACAAAAACAGTTGAGTGGTTTGGTCATCTCAATTGATAAGCCATCGATCTCACCTGATTGGAGGTTATCTCGTCTGATGTTATGGAGATGACTCATCTGAGTCTGATCTAAGTCATCTAATCTTAACACTGTTGAGTTAAGGACATAACAGCTGATAGCCAAATTAGTTGAGAAGAGCTCAAATCATCTGTATTCACGTGCAGATTTTAAGAAACTAACTTGGGAGCAGTTAATTCATAGCATGATAATTAGATTTAGTTATTAGCAGTTCAATTGTATTAATTGGTAATGAATTGATTCATGTTGTTGAGACCATTTATACACAAGAGAGTTAGAATATGCAAATTAGGTTTTCTTATTCTTAGTTGAGTGTTGTAACTGGTAACTTTGATTCATTCATAGTGAAGAAGTGTCTCTATCCTCCGTGAATGTAGATCTTACAATCGAACCACGTAAATTTTGTGTTCTTGTGTTTATTTTTCATTTGTCTTATTTCATTTTATTTCTTATGAGTTCTTTGAGGTATTTGATTGCCTTGTGTTTTGATAATAAAAGTATAACAATTGGTGTCGTCAGTGGGAAGAGGGTATCCTCAAGATTCAAGATGGGTTCAATGAAGATGAAAGTGGAGAAATTCACGAGCAAGAATGAATTTGCATTATGGAAAGCAAAGATGAAGACATTAGTTTCACACAATGGATTGAAAGATGTTATAGTTCCTCTTAACTCTGTTTCATCTGATGTAGGTAAGATAAATAATGAGGAGATGATGGAAAAGACTCTTAACATTGTGATTCTGAGTCTTGGAGATAAAGTTCTAAGAGAGGCGATAAAGGAGAAAAATGTAGTCGGTGTATGGAAGAAATTAAACTATCTTTATTTGAAAAACTCTATGTCAAATAGGAAGAAACCCATGGCCTACAAGATGTAAGAAGAAAAGACACTTGATGAACAACTTGGCGAGGGTTAACCAAATTGTTGATGATCTTGAAAACTAAAAGCTTGCATAGAGCAAATTCAGAGAAGAAGGCCAAGAACCAAGAAGAAGGCTTTAATGTGAAATTCAAAGCTAGAAAGAATGGAAACATAAAATTCCATGTTAAGAAAGATGAATAAATCCAAGTTTGGATTTGTTGAAAAAAAGAAAGTGTTATCAATGTCGGAAGAATGGACACGTAAAGAGAAATTGTCCAGATTTAAAGAACACTACTGAAGATCATAAAGTTGATGTACGGTAATGATAGTGTTGAGGTTCTGAATGTGACTGAAAGCAAACTCTATAATGAAAAGGTGTTTGATCCAGGTTTTATTCTTTTCACACGTGTCCTATCAAATCTTGGTTTCAAGACCTATAGAAGAATGGTGGTGGATTAGTGCTCTTGGGAAATGATGAAAGATATATTGTGAGAGGCATTGGATCTGTGAGAATCAAGATGTTTGATGGTAAGAACAAAATCTTGGCCAATGTTAGGATTGTTCCAGATTTAAAGAGAACCTTAATTTATCTTGGCACACTCCATGCTCTCGGATATGGGTTCTAAACTAATGATGGACTCTTATTGGTAACAAAAGCTGGGAGAGTTGTTATGCAAGTAAGGAAAGAAAATGAGTTGTACTTTTTAATTGGAGAAACAATCAAAAGATCCAAGAAGATGATAAAAAAACCTTGAATTTTGTGAGTTGTGCATTCTTGGTAAATCCAAGAAGAAACCATTTAAGAAAGGAGAGCACCATACCAATGAGCCCTTGGACTATGTGCACTCAAATATGTGGGGTCCTTCAAGAACTACCACACTTGGTGGAGGTAAATATTTTATGACAATCATTAATGATTTTACTAGAAAAGTTTGGGTGTTTGTTATCAGGAACAAAAGTGAGGCCTTTATATAATTCAAAGAATGGTTAACTGAGCAAGAGAACAAGAGAGGCAAGTTCTTAAAGAATTTAAGAACAAATAATTGTCTTGAGTATCTCTTAGAGGAGTTCTTAGAATTTTGTAGATCAATGGGCATTACTAAACACAAGATTGTTCCATTGAATTCTCAACAAAATGGTCTTGTTGAGAGAATAAATATAATTATTATAGAAAGGGGAGGGTGCATGTTAGCTGACGCCAAGTTACCTAAAAGGTTTTGAGGTGAAGTGAACACACATCATGTTTTTTGATAAATAAAACCTCATCTACTGTTATTGATTGCAAAACATCATATGAGTTGTGGTATGGTAAGTTGTGTGGTTAAACTAAGTTGAAAGTTTTTGGATGTCAAGCCTATGCTCACATAAGGAAAGACAAGCTAGAGCTAAAGGCTCTGGGATGCATTTTTTTAAGGTATCCTAAAGGTGTCGAGGGCTATAGATTATGGTGTCTTGAACTTGGACACAAGAAGTGTATTGTCAGTAGAGATGTTGATTTCAATGAGAAAGCGATGAGGTATACTCACAATGGAGATACCTAAGATCTTGAAGGAAGAATATTAAATGAGAGTTCCTCAACTGAGGTGGAGTTTTAGAGTTCAGATGAGTTGGCCAACCCACGTGATCTAAATAATCAAGAGGCCAACCCACTTGAAGAAGTACCAAATGAGGTAGATGAAGGTGATCTAGAAGATACCACTGTAGAAGACAACTCAACTGATCTCAGGAATTATAGTCTATCAAGAGATAGACACAAAAGGCTGAATCATTGTCCATCAAGATTTGGCCAAGCTGACTTAGTGTCATATGCTCTGATCAAAATTGAAGAGGTGGAGCATTATGAACCAAGAAGTTATATAGAATCCATCACAAGTCTTGAAAAGGAGCATTGGATCACAACTATGACATAAGGGTTGCAATCATTGGAGAAGAATCATACTTGGATCCTTGTTGATAAGCTTATCAATTAAAAGTTAGTCAGTACTAGGTGGCTCTCTAAGAAGAAGATTGAAGTTGGATTAAATGTGGCAAAAGACCACATCAAATTCAAAGTAAGGTTGGTGGCAATAAAATTCACTCAGGGAATTCATTGATTTTAATGAGGAATGCTCTCCAATTGTTAAACATTGTTCAATACGATTACTTTTGTCTAAGGTTGCCCAAGATCATGATCTTGAGTTACATCAATTAGATGTCAAAATTGCATTTCTACATGGTGACCTAATTGAAATAATATACATCAACAACCTGAGGGTTTTATCATGCCTGGAAAATGAGAGTAAGGTATGCTTGCTTAAGAAATCCCTGTATGAGCTTAAATAAATTCTAAGACAATGGTATAGAAAGTTTGATAACTTTATTCTTTCTAGTAATTGGTTTCTTAAGAAGCAAATATGATAATTACGTTTACATTGGTAAACAAAATGATCTTGTGAGCACCTATCTACTAATTTATGTGAATGATATATTGATAGCTAGTAAAAAAATTCAAGAAGATCCAACAGCTGAAAGAGCAGCTTAGTAACACCTTTGAGATGAAAGACTTAGGTGAAGCTAAGAGGATATTAGGAATGGATATTCTCAGAGACGGAGAGAATAGAAGATTATTCATGTCCCAAAGAAACTATGTTCAGAAGGTCCTCAAAAGATTTTGTATGCATCAATCCAACTTAGTTATCACTTCCTTTGGGCAACAATTTAAATTATATATGAAGCACTCTCCTCAGACTGAAATTAGGAAGAAACGGATAGTAGATACGTTATGGTATGTAGTAGACCAGATTTGGCCTATGTTGTTAGTAGTTAGTAAAATGATTCCATTTCTTTGTTTCGAAGCACCTGATTCGGGTGGAATTTACATGTGTTTGATGCACATGTGAAACACATTTCGATTGTGATTTCATTGATTTATGGGTCGATTATGATTGTTTTAGTCAAAATAAGAGAAAGGTGGTGTTTTATCGATTTTATAGGAAAAACGAAGGATTTTGAGATTAAAACACTTACCACAATTCACTGGACCAAAGAGGGGATTGCACATTTGGATCCGTCTAAAAAATGAGGTAGAATGAAAAAAATAATCGAGTCAATCGAAGGTCGGAAGCTCAAGATACGAAGGGACGAAAATGGAGGACGGAAAGGCCGAATACGAAGATTCGGCCCGGTCGGGCGGCATCACTCGCCCGATCAGGCGGTCGAAGCAGGCCATATATGCCCCTCAATACGAAACTTCCGCCCGGCCGGGCGGCATCACTCGCCCGGCCGGGCCGCCCCTGTCTCGACCATTTCTCATGCTCAACACATCCGTGCCACCCACAAACTCGGTGCTTTTAGTGAAATTTTATCATTTTGAGGGACTTATGTGCAAAACTTACCCCCAAATCCTACCCCCAACACTATAAATACCTCTTTTCTTGAATTTTAAACACATTACCCCCTTCCACAAGAACTCTTTCACATACAAATACACACTTGGAGGTAATTACCATCATCTTCTTCATTTCGATCTTCACTAAATTGAGCAAGGAGGTCATCAATAGCTTGAGAATTTCATTCCCCATCATCCATTAGTCTAAACTTTCTCTATCTTGCACTTTTTATTTACTATTGTCATTAGTTTGTTATAGTTGGATTATATTGATTGTTGGCTAGAACACTTTTGGTTCTAGAGCCATGTAAATACATTTGATGATGTTTATGAATTAATGTTTTGCTTAATTGGTGTTTGTGTGTCTTAATTCTATTTGAATACTTGGTTTTAATTGCAAAGCATGTCATTAGTGTACATAGTGATATGTTTAACCTTAGTTAATTAAAATTGGATTGAGAAATCTCTTTTGATTAATTGATTGCAAGTATTTGACCTAATATATTGTGAAATCGAGAGATGATCAATGATTAGGAAGGTGTGTGATGATCCTAGGGGCTTAATTGAGTTATGTGATGCAATTTAGGTAGAGATACTAGATTGGATTATATTTCTCTTGAGTTAGTTGGATTGAAAAGACTTCTAACCCACTATTTAGGGATCAATCTTATAGAAAAAGCACAATACCACTTAAGTAGATTGTTAACCATAAATGGATTCATTAGTGTTGCATGTGCTTTGGAACCTCTCTTCTCTTATTTGAGTTTTAATCATATTTCTCTCGTTTTCGTGATTCGCATGAGCATACTTGATCGATTTTCTTATTACTCTTTGATTGTTTACTTGTGACACATTGGTAGATAATTAGGGGTAATTAACATTCAAACTTTCGATCACCGTCTATTTAGAACTAAATCAACAAACTACACTTTTACACTCCCCCTCCCTGTGGAATCGACCTTGTACTTACTCCACTACGATATACACCGTATACTTGCGGTTGTGTATTTTAGAGTTGTAAAATACATGAATCAAGTTTATGGCGCCGTTGCCGGGGAGGTTTGGTAGTTCTAGAGTGTAGGTTGAGATAGTTTTAGTCTAGACACTTTATTTTCTTTCTTTATTCTCAAAAATCCCAAAAATATTTGTGTTTGTTAATTCTATCTTACTTGTGATTCTCACTCTATTTTGAAATTTTGCCTAGACATGGCTTATGCTCACGCGAGCTAGAAGGAACCAACAAGAGTTGCTACCTCTTAACCCAGAAATTGAAGCTAATTGTCGAAGACGAAACACCGAGAGAAGAAGAAGATCTGTTTGTAGGGGAAGTCTAAGAGGAAGTAGAAAACCAAGAGAATGTTAGAGGGATAGTAGAGGCGAATGGGAATGGAGGAAACCGACCACAAAGAGCCGTGAGAGACAACCTTCACCGGAGGGTTGGAGAGAATGCTAATGTGGAAGGGAATGGAAGGCCAATGGAGAATGAGGAGAATGGTCCACAAAGGGTGTTGAGGGATCATTTCCGCCCAATTCCGAGACCGTATGTAGGAGCGGGCCGAGAACCATTGGATGCTCACAACTTTGAGCTCAAGCCGGCATTGATAGTAATGGTCCAAAACAACCAATTTGGTGGACTCTCCAAGGAGGATCCTAACCTCCACTTATCTCAATTCCTCGAGATAAGTGGAATGGTTAAGATCAATCGAGTGCCTCAAGATTACATTCGGTTGAAACTATTCCCCTTCTCCCTTCGAGACCGAGTTAAGCAATGGTACATATCCCTTGATCTAAGGACCATTGAGAATTGGAATGATCTAGTGGATGCATTCTTGATGAAGTATTTCCCTCCAAGAAAGACCATCCAAATTTGAGGGGAAATATCTTCATTTCGACAAGATGATGATGAGTCTCTAGCCAAAGCATGGGAGCGGTTTACAGATTTGATTAGAAGTTGCCCACAACACGATTTCTCACGAGACCAACTCATTTGCTACTTTTATAATGGAATGGACCACCGAACGAGAGGTATGGTGGATGCTTCGGCGGGAGGGGGATCTTTATTGGGCAAGACTACGGAGGAAGGTTATGTTCTTTTGGAGGAGATGGCGAAAAATGGAAATCAATGGCCAGCCGAACGAAGGCTAAATCAAAGGGTAGCTTCAACTCAAGATTCAGAAGAAATTGCCAATTTATCCAATAAAATGGATAAGTTGACCTCTTTGATGACGGCCAAAGCGATATTGGAGTCGAGCGGTGCTCAATACGAAGAGGCTCACTACATGAACAACCAAAGAGACCTGAATCTTAGAGAAAGAGGTTGGGGTGAAAGGCAAAATCATGAGAATCCTCATCCTTCTAATCCGAACCAATATCACCCCAGTTTGAGGCATCATGAGAAATTTTCTTATGCCAACCCAAGGAATGTCATTCAACCACCACCGAATTTCAACGTGAGAGACGGTATGATCGTTGAACCTTCATCAAAGTCATCCTTAGAAGATATGTTTGGGTCATTCATGGGGGAAACCAAGAACTACTTGGCAAAGACTCGATGAACAAGGAGAAATGATAAAGAACGTGGCAAATAATGTGAAAGCCACTGAGAAGCAAGTGAGCCAACTTGCCAATATCGTTGGAAGTCAACACACTCCGGGGCAATTCCCCTCTAACACGGAGCTTAACCCCAAGGAGCAATGCAAAGCTATAAATTTAAGGAGTGGGACAAGCTATAAAGGGCCCAAGATGCCACAAGAGGAGGAATTGGTAATGACACCCGAGAGTGTTGACAAAAGAGATGGCCAAGAGAAAGAAAAGCAAGAAGAGCTAGTGAGGGAAGAAAAAGAGGCAAGAGGGGAAGAAGAGAAGGATGGGGATAAGAAGAATGAAGAAATTATTCCTCCACAAGACAAGGGCAAGAATGTAGTGCCTCTTCCATATCCTCAAAGATTGAAGAAGAAGGCCTTGGATAACAAGTTTGCCAAGTTGGTGGAAATGTTCAAGAAGATCCACATAAACATCCCATTCGCCGAGGCACTTGAGCAAATGCCTCATTGCTCCAAGTTCTTGAAAGAAATCATGTCAAACAAGAGAAAAATGGTTGAGTATGAGATGGTCCACCTCAGTGAAGAATGTAGCTCGATTGTCCAAGCTAAGCTACCTCCGAAATTAAGGGACCCCGGATCATTCACGTTACCATGCATCAATTGAGATGGAGGCACATTTCGTGCCTTATGTGATTTAGGGGCAAGTATCAATCTCATGCCCCTATCCATTTTTAAGACACTTAGGTTGGAAGAGCTAACTCCGACTATAATGAGTCTCCAATTGGCGGATCGGTCTATGACGTACCCCTTGGGTATAGTAGAGGATGTACTAGTCAAAGTTGAGAAGTTTATCTTTCCGGTGGACTTCGTGGTTTTAGATATGGAGGAGGACAAGTACAACCCGTTTATCTTGGGAAGGTTATTTTTGGCAACCGGAGGGGCTATCATTGATGTGAGGAAAGAAGAGTTAGAGCTTCAAGTCAACAACGAGAAAGTCGTGTTCAACATCTACAAGGCTATCAAATTTCGGGATGATGGGGATGAGAGCTTCGAATGCAACATGATCAATAGTGTTCAAGCTTGTGTGGATGATCATATGGAAAGAAGCAACTTAAAAGATCCACTTGATTTTTGCATAAGAAATTCTATCACTTCACCCTCTCTTATTCCTTTTGATTTTAATTTTGATGAGCTTAATGATGTGGATTTGTTTGACTATATTTGCTCTCTTGATGTGTCACAGGAGCTTCCAACCAAAATTGAGGAAAAAATCATGGAGATACGATAAGAATCCAAGTTTGGGGGGGTTTCTTGAAGGGTGTCAAGGATTTCCTAACAAAAATCTTGACACTTGGCCCTCATGTTTCTCGTTTGAGGCATCAAAGGATGGAGCTAATGAAGAACTGAAAGCTCAAGAAAAAGGGAAGACGATAAACTTGAAACCACTTCCGGATCACTTGAAATATGCATTTCTTGAACAATGTGATCTCTTTTCGGTTATAGTTTCTTCGCATTTGAATGATGTTGAATTGGAAAAATTGCTTAGGGTGCTTAGCTTATAAGTCGACTATTGGTTGGGATATTTCGAATTTGAAGGGCATTCCATCTCATATTTGCATGCATAAAATTAGGCTAGATGAATCCATTAAGCCTAGAGCCCAAGGTCAAAGAAGATTGAATCCCATCATGCAAGAGGTAGTTAGAAAATAAGTGTTGAAGTTATTAGATAATAACATAATTTTTCCCAGTGATAATGAGTGGGTGAGTCCAACACAAGTGGTACCTAAGAAGGGGGGCATGACTATTGTAACCACCGAGGCTTTAGAGATACTTGCTACTAGGACCATTGTGGGGTGGAGAGTATGCATAGATTATCGCATGTTGAACAATGTCACTAGGAAAGATCACTTCCATTTGCCTTTTATTGATCAAATGCTTGATATGATGGCGGGATATGAGTATTATTGTTTTCTTGATGGTTATTCGGGATATAATCAAATTTTGATTGATCCTAAAGACCAAGAGAAAACAAATTTTACTTGCCCTTATGGTACTTTCGCTTTTAGACGAATGCCATTTGGATTGTGCAATGCTCCTGCCACCTTTCAAAGATGTATGACGGTTATATTTCATGGCATGATTGAATACATAATGGAGATGTTTATGGATGATTTTTCCGTATTTGGTTATTCTTTTGATAGTTTTCTACGTAACCTCTCTTGTGTTTTGCAAAGATGCATATATACTAACTTGGTGCTCAATTGGGAGAAGTGTCATTTCATGGTGAAGGAAGGAATTGTGCTTGGGCACAAGGTTTCGGCTAAGGGACTTGAGGTGGATAGAGCAAAGATTGTGGGGATTGAGAAGTTACCTCCACCCACCAATGAAAAGGTGGTGAGAAGTTTTCTTGGGCATGCCGGATTTTATAGAAGATTCATCAAGGATTTTTCAAAGATAGCCAATCCCATGTGTTCATTGTTGGAGAAAGGGGCCATATTCATCTTCAATGAGGATTGTGTAGAGTCATTTGAGATATTGAAGGAGGCCTTAATCAAGGCTCCCGTGTTGGTGACACCCGATTGGATTCAACCTTTTGAAGTCATGTGTGACGCTAGTGACTATGCTGTTGGGGTGGCTTTGGGTCAAAAGAGAGACAAGCTCTTTCGTGTGATATACTATGCAAGCAAGACATTGAACCCGACTCAAAGGAATTATACAACAACGGAGAAAGAGATGCTAGACGTGGTATATAGCTTTGATAAGTTTGGAGCATATTTGGTGGGACTTAAGACCATTGTTTACACGGATCACACGACTCTCAAGTATTTAATTAAGAATAAGGAAGCTAAAAACCGAGGTTGATACGATGGGTGCTTTTATTGCAAGAATTCGATGTGGAGATTCGAGATCGAAAAGGGTGTGAGAATGTGGTGGCGGATCACCTCTCAAGACTTGAGAATGTGGAAGAAAAAGATGTCCAAGTCCCTATCAAGGAGTGATTTTTCGATATGCAAATCCTTGCTATCAAGGAAGAATGTCCATGGTTTGCCGACTTTGTGAATTACATAGCCACCGGAACACATCCACCAAATCTCACATTCCATCAAAAGAAGAAGTTCTACCATGATGCCAAATTTTATGTATGGGAGGATCCATTTCTCTTTAGATGGTGCTCGGATATGATTATGAGGAGATGCTTACCGGAAGATGAGTGGGAGAAAGTGGTTGATGAGTGTCATTCATCCCCTTATGGAGGACATTTTGGAGCAAACCGAACGGCCCACAAAATTCTTCAAAGTGGTTTCTATTGGCCATCCATCTTTAGTGATTGTGAAGTGTATGTGAAGAAATGTGACAAGTGCCAAAGGATGGGAAACATTTCAAAAAGGCATGAGATGACTTTGAAGAATGTGATTGAAGTAGAGCTCTTTGATGTGTGGGGAATAGATTTTATGGGGCCTTTCCCAACTTCTCATGGATTTTCTTACATCCTCTTGGTCATTGATTATGTCTCTAGATGTATTGAGGCCATTCCAACCACTACCAATGATTCTAAGGTGGTCCTCAACTTTTTGAGAAAGAACATTTTCACCCGTTTTGGCACTCCAAGAGCACTGGTGAGTGATGGTGGTTCAGACTTTTGCAACTGATGGCTAGATCAACTCTTAACAAAATATGGAGTGAAGCATAGGGTGACCATACCTTATCACCCTCAAACTAATGGCCAAATGGAGCTTGCTAATCGAGAAGTGGAGCAAATCTTAGAGAAGACCTTGGGGATAAAGAGGAAAGATTGGGTGATCAAGCTAGATGATGCCCTTTGGGCATATCGAACCGCTTACAAGACACCGTTGGGCACATCTCCTTACCAACTTGTGTATGGTAAGTCTTGTCATCTACCCGTGGAAGTGGAATGCAAAGCTCGTTGGACCATTAAAGAGTTGAATCTTGATCTCAAGGCATCCGGAGAAAGAAGGAAGATGATGCTTAATGAGATTGATGAGTTTATAAATGAGGCCTTTGAGAACTCCATGTTTTACAAAGAAAGGGCCAAGAAGTTTCATGACAAGATGATTGAGAGGAGAGAGTTTCAAGTGGGAGAACAAGTCTTATTGTTCAAGTTAAGGCTAAGACTCTTTCCGGGCAAGTTGAAGACAAAGTGGTCGGGACCCTTTGTGATAAAGAATGTGACGCCCATGGGAAATGTGGAGCTTGTTGGGAAAGATGGAGAGACTTTCGTGGTTAACGGTCAAAGAGTGAAGCACTACTTCGGAAATGAGCAACTTCGAATGGTGGAATCACTTCACTTGGATGAGGCTTGAAAGTAGAAAGAAAACATCCGGCATAGGACGTTAAAAATAGCGCTACTTGGGAGGCAACCCAAGATTTTATTGCTTTCATTTTATTCTTGCTTTAGTGGTTTTTTATAGCTTAGTCTCTTTTGTAGATATGGATGAAGAACATTGTGGATATACTTTCTTGGAGAATGAAGAAGAAAGCAAAGTCAACCTTGGAAGGAGAGAGCAAATGGTGCAATGGTGATCCTTTAGAATCTTCGGATGTGCAAGGACGGGGGTAACGAATTGTAGCCCCAAACTTAGAATTTTTACATAGTAAAATTTTAAGTTTGGGGGAGTTATTTTTCTTTTTCTTTTTTATTATTCCACTAGTTTGTTATCCCTTGCATCAGTTCATCATTCTACTTGTGTTACATTTGCACCGGCGCACACTTGTATCTCATGTGCTTATATTGATTGAGTTGGCTTTGATCATGTTGTTGGGTAGTGAATTTATGGTGAAATGTGAGCATGGGTAATCTTTGGAATCCATAGTGAGGAGTTGTGGTGATTTCTATTATTTGAATGTATGTATGATTGGTGATGAGTTTTGGTGCTTATGTTGTGTTCATATTTGTTGGTTTTTGATGATAAGAGTGCATGATGTGTTGTTGTTGGGGGGACAATTGATGAATGTGTGAGTTCTATTGAATAAACCGGTGAGAATTGAGCCCTAAATCGAACATTAAACCGGTTTAGTTCATTTGAGAGTGAATTAGGTTATTGTTAGTAATCCTAGAACTTGTCCAAGTTCTTGTTTGAAACCATGATTGTGTGAGACTTTGTGATATGATTTAGGCCATCTTTCATTCTAGAAAAGCCTCTTAGCCAAAATTTCTGAAAACCAAAGAAATCTTCGGTAGTTAGCCCATTTGAGTCTAATTCCTCATTTTCTTGGAATACTTTGGTTTAAGAAAAATTTGAATGAGTTGAAAAAGAGAAGAGATGTAAAGAAAAATCATGAAAAAGAAAGGAAAGAAAAGAGGGGCAAAGATCCCCAAAAGCTTGAAAAGAAAGAACACTTGGCTCAAAAGATGAAGTGATGAATGCTTGAAAAAGAAGGAAAATGAAAAGTGAGGATAAGGATTGTAAATTTTGAGAGTGAAAGCATGAATTGTAAACTAACAAGCTTTGTCCTCCACTAGACGAGTCACAATTCCAAATTTATCCCACCTTGTCCAACGAGCCAATGTTACATCCTTGAATAAGTCATATTGATCACATTGTTGAACACTTGAGTGTAGAAAGTAGAATGTGGGCAAGCCTATGGTGATCACAAAGCATGACTTGGTTGTTGAGTGCATATATGTCCTTAATTTGCTTGAATGTTTGAGAGAAACACACTATCATATGAGTAGAAAACTTGTTCATTTGGATGTTGTTTTCCCCTTCACAATATGTTGTGTGCTTGAGTTATCATGGATCTATGAGTATGATTTGCAATAATGAACCTAAGACAATCATTGAGAAATCATCTTTAGGAAGAGAACTCATCACATCTTACTTTGCATGTGTGATTTGCATTGAGTATTCCATTGCGATCGTTCCACCCTCATGTGTTTAGGTGCATAGTTGTTTGAGGACAAACAACATTTTAAGTTTGAGGGGGTTTGATTCGGGTGGAATTTACACATTTTTTATGCACATGTGAAACACATGTCGATTATGATTGTTTTGGTCAAAATAAGAGAAAGGTGGTGTTTTGTCGATTTTGTAGGAAAATTGAAGGATTTTGGGAGCAAAGCACTCACCACAATTCACTGGACCAAAGAGATAGAATTGCACCGTTGGATCCCTCTCGAAAAATGAGGTAGAATGGAAAAAGGAATTGAGTCAATCGGAGGCCGGAAGCTCAAGATACGAAGGGACAAAAATGGAGGACGGAAAGGCCGAATACGAAGATTCGGCCCGGCCGAGCGGCATCACTCGCCCGACCGGGCAGCCGAGCTGCACAATTTCCCAACTTACGAAACCTCGGCCCGGCCGGGCGGCATCACTCGCCCGACCGGGCAGCCGAGCTGCACAATTTCCCAACTTACGAAACCTCGGCCCGGCCGGGCGGCATCACTCTCCCGGTCAGGTGGTCGAAGCAGGCCATATACGCCCCTCAATACGAAACTTCCGCCCGGCCGGGCGGCATCACTCGCCCGGCCGGGCTGCCCCTGTCTCGACCATTTATCATGCTCAACACATCCGCCCGGCCGGGCAACCCACAAACTCGGTGCTTTTAGTGAAATTTTGCCATTTTCGAGGGACTTAAGTGCAAAACTTACCCCCAAACCCTACCCCCAACACTATAAATACCTTTTTTCTTGAATTTCAAACACATTACCCCCTTCCACAAGAACTCTTTCACATATAAACACACACTTAGAGGTAATCACCATCATCTTCTTCAATTCTTCACCAAATTGAGCAAAGAGGCCATCAATAGCTTGGGAATTTCATTCCCCACCATCCATTAGTCTAAACTTTCTCTATCTTTCACTTTTTATTTACTTTTGTCATTAGTTTGTTATAGTTGGATTATGTTGATTGTTGGCTAGAACACTTTTGGTTCTAGGGCCATGTAAATACTTTTAATGAAGTTTATGAATTAATGTTTTACTTAATTGGTGTTTGTGTGGCTTAATCTTATTTGAATACTTGGTTTTAATTGCAAAGCATGTCAGTAGTGTACATAGTGATATGTTTAACCTTAGTTAATTGAAATTGGATTGAGAAATCTGTTTTGATTAATTGATTAAGTATTTGACCTAATATATTGTGAAATGGAGAGATGATCAATGATTAGGAAGGTGTGTGATGATCATATGGGCTTAATTGGGTTATGCGATGCAATTTAGGTAGAGATACTAGATTGGATTATATTTCTCTTGAGTTAGTTGGATTGAAAAGACTTCTAACCCACTATTTAGTGATCAATCTTATAGGAAAAGCACAATACCACTTAAGTATATTGTTAACCATAAATGGATTCATTAGTGTTGCATGTGATTGTTTACTTGTGACACATTGGTAAATAATTAGGGGTAATTACAATATTCAAACTTTCTATCACCGTCTATTTAGAACTAAATCAACAAACTACACTTTTACACTCCCCCTCCCTGTGGGATCGATCTTGTACTTACTCCACTACTATATACACCGTATACTTGCGGTTGTGTATTTTAGAGTTGTAAAATACATGAATCCGTGGGAAATCCAGACATATTCCATTGGGAGGCATTGAAGTGGATCTTAAGATATCTTAAAAGGTCAAAAGAGTTGGGATTAATGTTTGAAAGGTCAGTTGATTCAAAGTAATATCTACAAGTTTTTGTTGATTCACATTTTTCTGGAAATGTGGACACAAGAAAGTCATTTTCTAGATATTCATCCTCTATGATACTGTTATCACTTAGAGGACTGCACTTCAATCAATGGTTATTCTACTAAAGCTGAATACATAGTCATGACTGAAGTTGTGAAGGAAGCAATGTGGTTAAGATGAATCTTGAGAAATTTTGGCATTATTCAGAAAAGCGTTACAGTTCTTTGTGACAATCAAAACACAATCCATTTAGACAAACATCAAGTGTTCCATGAAAGATAAAAACACATTAATGTGAAGCTACATTTTTTTAGAGATATTTTGGAGAAGGGGCTTGTAGAAGTTAAGAACGTTTCTATAAAGGAGAATGCAACTGATATGCTTACTAAGACATTACCGAGCAATAAGTTCAATCACCGCATCAGATTGGTAAAACTTAGATTATGGGATGTTCATTGAGTAAGTGTTCAAAAGCTTTGAGGATGAACGAGATGTAGAATTATTAATGTGTAATGCAAATTGGATGTTAGGGAGCTAATTCTAGTGCATGAGAAGAATATAATTGTGTTAGTTGGACAAATCCACCGAGAGTGGACAAGTCGTCTGAAGTTACAAAACAATTGAGTGATTTGGTCACCTTAGTTGATAGGCCATATCACCTGATTGGAGGTTATCTCGTCTGATGTTATGGAGACAACTCATCTGAGTCTAGTCTAAGTCATCTGATCTTAGCACAACTGAGTTGATGATATAACAACTAAGGTCCAAGTCAATTGATAGCCAAATTAGCTGAGAAGAGCTCAAGTCACATGTATATCATGCGGTTTTCAGAAACTAACTTGGAAGTGGTTAATTTGTTGCATGGTCGTTAGATTTAGTTATTAGCAGTTATATTAGGCTTTTACATCTATAAATACAAGTTAATTGTATTGATATTATTCATGTTGTTGAGATCATTCAAAAGAGTTAGAATACGCGAATTAGACTTTCTTATTCCTAGCTTGAGTGTTGTACTCTGTAACTTTGATTTATTTACAGTACAAAATCTTACACCATAAAATCATCTCCACAATTCAAGGATTGAATTGAAGACACATCACACAACTCATTCTTCTAAAATCAATCAGAATCAATCACGAGAGTCAAGCAATCTTGAAGATCCTCAACTAAAGTTATCAACCAAGAATCAAGATTGATAGTATTTTTCCATAGCTAGAATATTCTCTTTCACTATTTAGTATTATTTCAAACTCTTGTAATAATGGCACAAATAAGCACAGTGCATATACAAACTACTCACGACCAGAATACAAAGTTCATCAATGATATTACGTCTTCCCTTCATTTTATCTTTTTCAATTTGGTATTAGAGTCGATTTCTGTGAGCACTACATAAAACTCATCTTCTGCTACACTTAAAAAAAAAGGGGGGATGAGTATCATATCTCTCAATGTCAAAAACTTTGTTACACTCAAACTCAATTCGGAAAACTACCCAATATGGCATGAGTAGGTTATAACATTAGCTGAAAGCCAAGACCTTTATGGTCACCTTACTGAAGAAACAAGCACACCATTAATGCATTCTTTAAACACTTTGTCAGCAGATTCGTCAAAATCTTCATCACCAGATAAAAAAAAAAAAATCAGTGATGAGTATATCAAATGGCGCAAGTCAAATCTCTTACTTCGTGGTTGGATCATCGGAACTCCCATGGAGGAAGCCTTGTGACTGGTTATTGGACTACAATCATCCAAAGAAGTATGACATTCTCTACAAAAGACATATGATTAAGATTCTCAAGAACGAGAATTCAATTTTAGTTAACAATTAACGTATCTAAAAGAGAATGCTACTACTTCTTTGACGGGTCACATAAGACAATTTAAAAAAAAAAACGTGAGAACCTCGCTGCAATAGGTCGTCCTGTTCTAGAAAAAGAAAAGGTTTATTGCCTCATCACCAGCCTTGGTCCCCGATATGAGATCTTTACCACTACTATACTCAAGCCTCTAATGCCTTGTTATACAAAAGTAATCTATTTACTTCAAGGCTATGAGCAGTGAAGTCAATGGCAAGAACCTCAACATTTGGCATTTTATGGCCAAAAACAGAACTCTAATTGTGAATCAAATATGAACAAAATTAATTTTTCTTCTAAAGGACGTGGTTTTTAGCCAACAAATACTGGGGCTCATTCACAGAGTGTAGGAAATTTTGCAACTAATATAGGGCCACTTACACCCAACAACACCATCTTCCTGCGCATGACACCAGCTGAACGTGAACTATACCGAAAATGAAAGGTGTCAACTATGCAATACATAGGGGCATATTGCAACCATTTGTTGGGAGTGTTACAAGAACAACCCCGTTCAGTCGGAAGAAATACCACAAACACTATTTTCTTTAACCCTCGATATCTCTTAAGCATATCTTTGTAAATCTTTAATTAGACCACATATTTCCATATCGCTTGAACATATCTTTGTAAATACATTGATATAGTGAAATTATTTCAATCACTAATTCAATGGTGATCAAATTTGATCTCACATGGTATCATCGTAATCTGTCTTTGATAGCCTAATTTTAATCTCTTTTCTCCACATACTATGTCCCGCCCTCACGACACCCAACAACCTTCTCCGAAAAACTTGTATCCCTCGTCTTCAATCGCCCTTCTCCAACAAGCCAAAGTCCCTCGTTCCCAATTTGCACCTCTACGTTGATCTATCAATCCCTAGCGTGTTGGTCTCTCTCGTTCGACTCTATGTTTCATCATAGCCGATCTCGCAATCCCTATGATCATTCTCATTCATATGGTTACCATCAAATTTACCTCTGCTATTTACCCGTTGTGGAAACAGATCATCCCCATATATGATCCTCAACGCTGACCTCCTCGGCAGCTCGGCTTAATCGATGGTTCATCTGTCACTCTCTCGACAACCATTGATGGCACTACCAATTCCATTTCTCCCAACCTTGCTTACGCGTTGTGTGGAACTTAAAGGATAAAAAAATCTTGGTCTTTTGTTGGCTTCACTAACTAAAGAGTCTTTGTCTGAAGTCATCGACTATGAGTCTTTCTGTGATGCTAACTCGCGCTTAAGGGTGCATTTATCCATTCTTCCCAATCTTGCATGAGGAGTTGCTTCTCCTCAAGCATGAAACCCTCTATGTGGCAGAATATTGTTTGGAAGTTTAACTTCCCTGTGACTAGATGGCAGCGATGGGGAAGCTCGTAGACGAATTCGACAAATCTCACTGGTTTTTGCATGGGTTAGGTCCTCAATTTAGTGGGTTTTCCGACACTTGAATGATGTTCACTCCTATTTCATCATTTCATGATCTTGTACATTAAGCAATAGTCTATGAGATCATGAACAAGACGGTCGTGGACGCCGAACTTACCCAGGATGCGTTCGTTGCCCATAATCGCAACCACACTTTTTCTGGTCATTCACGTGGTCTGCATCCGGGTGCGTTTAGTTCAAAAATTCTCGTGGTTAGTTTGTAGGCGGCATCAATTCCTCTCAGCATGTTGGTGGCAATTTAGGAGGACGTGAAAGGGGATGATCCTCGTTGTCAGATTTGTAGTAGGGAGCATTACGCCGACAACTGCCCACATCGTTAAGTCTGCTCCTCTAATCATCT
This sequence comes from Galeopsis tetrahit, assembly GCA_963675135.1. NCBI lineage: Eukaryota > Viridiplantae > Streptophyta > Magnoliopsida > Lamiales > Lamiaceae > Galeopsis > Galeopsis tetrahit. The sequence goes on from OY776127.1 coordinate 37,785,241, forward strand.
TGCTCAGGCATTTCAGTCTGCATGTAATGTCTCCTCGTCAAATGCCCTTGATTAGTATGTCGATATTGGTGTCTCAACTCATATGGCATCTCAGACTACCAATTTGGACACTAATGCATCGTACTTTGGTAATGGAGGTGTCATTGTTGATAATGGTACTGCTTTGCCTATTACTCATGTTGTACCTAACATTACCAAAATTTTGTTATCTATCAACAAATCTATCAGACAAAGTGGGATAGCTCAAGTGGTTAGAGCACCACTACCTAGGCCTTAGGTCCTGGGTTCGAGTCATGGGGAGGGGAAAAAAGGGATGGGTATTTAACTTTCCATCAAAAAAAAAAAATTAGGTCCTGGGTTCGAGTCATGGGGAGGGGAAAAAAGGGATGGGTATTTAACTTTCCATCAAAAAAAAAAAATTAGGTCCTGGGTTCGAGTCATGGGGAGGGGAAAAAAGGGATGGGTATTTAACTTTCCATCAAAAAAAAAAAATTAGGTCCTGGGTTCGAGTCATGGGGAGGGGAAAAAAGGGATGGGTATTTAACTTTCCATCAAAAAAAAAAAATTAGGTCCTGGGTTCGAGTCATGGGGAGGGGAAAAAAGGGATGGGTATTTAACTTTCCATAAAAAAAAAAAAATTAGGTCCGAGTCATGGGGAGGGAAAAAAGGGAGACTTCTGATTTTTCAGTTGATGTTACTTTTTCTAATAAATTGTTTGCAACATCGGGACGGATGAAGTATAAGTTAATTACAAAATGAAAATCAAATTTTGAAAGGTAAAAGGACCAAATAAAAATAAAAATGCGGTAAGTTGAAGGACGATTTTGTTTCTCTATTAACATTATGAAAAATACTCCAAAAGGTTAACTTTATAAGCTTAATCCCAACTTTTTTGAAAATAGCTCAATTTATAAAGCACAATGGACTCGAAACGTGTAAGATTTTTTTTTTCTTCAGTGTATCATAATTTTCTAAAGGTTTTTATTACTACATAAAAAATAATAAATTTAATTTGTTATATTCATTTTTGGCAAATAATTAATCTAAAACGGTTCAGAGGTTGTATTAATTTTGAAAAAATCATCCAAATTTCACGGTTTAGACTGAACTTGTCGAAGAAACTGAAGATGCTCACAATATGTTGGATTGACATTTGTTTGACAGGTGCGTTTATTCTTTTGTTCTGTTTAATTGGATTTGGATTGGTCATACCCAAACCAATCTATCTAAATCTCTTTCAATTCAAATATCAATTCACACCTATAATACATTTACGCACATATTTTTATACAACTAAATCACCATTTTTCTTTTTAATCACTCATTTTTTATTTTACTTTTTTTTCACACACTCATTTTTTCTCTTATTACTTTTCTACTCACTAATAAAATATTATAACATCACTTTCAGGGCGGACCCATGTGGAGACATACCCCCAAAATGTAAAAAAGCCATCTAATATACCATATTAATAGCAAACGTTTGGGGGGAAAAAAATCACTGTTGGGCCCATTTGAAAATAAGTTTTTCCTGGGCTTGATTTTCCATTTGTAGAGTTCCTTTTTTTTTTTTCTTTTTCAAATTTTATATACTTCTACTATTTATTTATCATATTATAAATATAAAAGGAATTATAATTATAGTGAATTTAAATATGGGTGGGACTATTAACACCCCATATAATGTTATATATACCCCATTATTTTTAAGACAAAAATAGATATGAATAAAAAATGACTAAATAATCCTTATATAAATAGAGAATAAAAGATTTATAAAAAAAATCTAAAAAAATATATTTAAAATTTGAAAATATTTTTAAAAAGTCAACAAGATATTTAAAGTAATAAATCAATTAAATTTTTTGAAAAAAAATTGGAGAAGATTTAATAAAATCTAAAAATATTAAAAAATAAATAAAAATAATCAAATAAAAAATTTAAAAATTTATATGAAATTTTGATTAAGTGGTGTTCGGCCACATATGGATGTGTACATTGTGTACTGGCCGAACACACATGGATGTGTACATTGTGTACTGACCGAACATATCCATAGCCGCACATTAGATACTGGCCGAACACTTTCATGTGTGTACATGAAGTTGTGATCGTACAGTCTGCATAATGCAGTTTTTTAATTGTGTTTTAATATTTTAATTTGTTGTTTGATTATACCTTTTTCCCCTTTTTTTTTTTTGAAAAAGACACGATTGTTGGTGAAAGAGAGAGGGGATAATTTTTTTAAATGAATGGGGTGTGTATAGTATTAGTTAAGAACAGGGGCGGAGCCACATATACCATGGGGGTGGCCATGGCCCCCCTCAACTTTTTGCAAAATTTTACTATATATTTGGGAGATGGTATTTATGCATAATTCAATATTGTTCATGAAATTCAACCCAATGGGCCCAAAAGTAATTGAAAAAAATGGGTTGTCGTTCAAGCTCAAGCTAAAAGTAAAAAGCTTTTTTAGTCAAATACTTTTGTTTGCAAAAATAAAATAAAAATTAAGGGACAAAAAATGGAACTTTAGATGTAAAAATATAATATTCTTTTAGATTAATATATGGTCTACAATCTTCTTTTGATTTAAAAAATATTCACATTTTTTACTTAATATTAATATCAAGAATATTGTTCAATTGATTCCAATATGACTGAATTTTTTAAAAAATCGACTTAAAAACACAATTTTATCTCAATGTTAATGATAACCTATATATTGAAGAGCAACTAACAAAAAAGATTATATATAAATTATCTAATATTATATGTTTAGTGGATTGTTAAAGTAGAGATAGAGAAAAGAAAAAAAAAAGTAGAGAAAAGAGAGAAAGGAGAAAATTATAGATAAATATAAAAAAGAAAAAAATGTAGAGAGAAAGGTAGGTCTCCTGTAGACTCAAAGGAATTAGTAAAAAATGGGTAGTATTAACAATAAAAATAAAACACGCGAAAAATATATATGTTAGTTGATGTAGTTGAAACAATTGGGCATAGTCTATTTTACATTGAGATCTAGTGTTCAATTCTCAAGTGTAACATGCATTTTACAATTATATTTTTTTTAATTATAAAAGTGCATGTTGAAAATAAGGAAAAGTGTAACATGCATTTTACAATTTTTTTAGCATGTTATTTTGCAATGTTTGCAATAATAATTTAAGTTATAATGACATACACTTTTTAGTGATGTTATGTTACACATTTTAGATATATTTTGTTGCATTTTTCAGTTGTAGTGACTTACAATTTTCAACAATATTTTTCAGTTATATTGACTTACACTTTTTAGTAATGTTATGTTACATCTTTTAGTCATATTTTGTTGCACTTTTCAGTTGTAGTGACTTACAATTTCCAACAAAATGTTCAGTTATAGTGACTTACACTTTTTAGTAATGTTATGTTACACATTTTAGTCGTATTTGTTGCACTTTTCAGTTATAATAACTTACACTTTTCATTAAAATATTGTGTTGCACTTTTCAAGTATATTGACATGCACTTTTTAATAATATTGTGTTGCACTTTCTAGTTATACTAACTTGCACTTTCTAGTTATAATGACTTACAATTTTCATTAAAAGTTGTGTTGCACATTTCAATTATAGTGACTTACAATTTTTAATAAAAAAATGTGTTACACTTTTTAGTAATATTGACTTACACTTTTCAACACACACAATTTCGAAAAAAAAATTACCAATAAAAAAAAAATTACAAAAAAAAAAAAATAATAATAATAATAAATTGACCAAGTAAAAATTTTTATTCACAATATTCTTGAATATTTAGGGTTTAGGGTTGACCAAGTCAACTCAATTTCTTATTAGAAATTGATTCTGTATAAGACCAATCCAGAGAGAAATAGTGAATGTTGTCAAAAAAATATTATTTTAATAACTTTCTTTAGGTAGGATGCTCAAAATAGTCAGATGAGTAACTTTTGAAGAAACATAATGAGTATTAGTAAGTATTGAAATGTATATATCGCCCCCCCCCCCCCCCCCCTAAATCGAAAATCCTGGGTCCGCCCCTGGTTAAGAAGGGTAAATATTTTAAGTTTTAAAATAAAAAGGAAAGGAATAAATTGGGGTATGTTTAGTAATTTAAATTGAATTTTAAATTTAAGTGGGGTGTGAATAACACAATTTAGGGTGTTGATAGCCCCTCCCTTTAAATATATTATCAATTGTTCAATTGAATTTTTAACCCATCAAATTATAACTAAGTTAAAATTGTGACTCAATTGCACAATTGATTGTGACTCTTTATTTAATTATTACTCCCTTCAATTTTATTATTCTCATTCCCCTTTTAAAAACAATATTATTAACACTATTTTAGCATTTTGTCTTCACTCTGAAATCATTATTTATTTATTCAAATTGTTATTATCTTTATTCATAAACGTTCACTTTATTTATAAGTAGATCCCATCATACTCAATCATACCTCCAACATATCTATTTTATCCTAAATTAATCAATATTTATTAAAATTCATGTTTGAAAAAATTGACATAATGAATTTGGACAAAAGGGGTATATTTTTCTTATAAAACTTTTTGTGTGAGCCAAATATAATTTAAATATTTTTGTACTCCCTTGTCTATTAATCTACTCATTTTTACTCGTATTTTCTTTTTTGAACTATTAGCTCGATAGATTTTGACATTTTCACGGTGTTTTATTATAACGTGTCTTATATTTTTATTTAATTTCACCTATATGTATGTATATTCTCTTAGTCGAGTCTGCATTCATGTACACCAATGGATAAGATTTAAAATATTAAGTACGGAGTAATATTTTAAAATAGTATTTATCATACCCTCAAATTTAAATTTCTAGGCCAGCCACTAATCACTTTTGATTTGACATAAAGCTACATTTATCCCAACTTTTCAGTCTCTATCTAAATACAATTTAAACACAATTACTCTTCAGGTGGATTATACCAATTCATTTTTTTCAATCTCAATTCACCACCATCTCTAACCAAACATCACCTCGGTTTGTAAGATCAAACACAAAAAATGATATATGAGATATTCAATTGATTATTCTATCAATCTAATTTTTGCTTGTTTAGTAAAAGAACCCAAAAAGTGTTTTATTCAATCCCATAACCACGTTAATTGATTAGATTTTAATCTCAAGTTCGTTGCAATTTGAAGTATGTTGTACGAGTTTTGGACATTTTGTGGAAAAGACAAATGCTATGAAACCAATTTTCACACCTCTCATGTAGGGTTCTAAACGAATCGAATAATTTTGCTCGATTCGATATTCGTATTCGAAATTTTATGATTCGAATTCGAATACAAATATTTTTTTTGATTCGACTAATAAACGAATACAAATACAAAATTATGATATTCGATTCGATATTCGTAAGTATTCAATTATATTTATAATATATATACATAAATATATTTTTAAATGTATATTTGTCTCATGTTCTATAATATTATTTAAATTATTATTTAAAATTTCTCCATAAATTTTCGAATCGAATAGTTTCAAGTCAAATCGAATAGTATTGAATACGAATCAATTTCAAATTGAATACTTGAAAAACAATGTTTAGAATATGTATTAAAAATTCGAATCGAATCGAATCGAATAGTATCGAATAATCAATCGAATCGAATATCGAATCAAATTTATTATTCGAAAATTAAACGAATACGAATATTCGAATATTTTCACGAATCGAATAGAATACTGCAGTATTCGCTTCGATTCGATTCGTTTACAACCTTACTCTCATGTGTAGAGAAAAAGTACTTCAAATTCATTTTCTCTCTACTTTTGACATTTTCATGTCTATACTCTCATTTTTTTCAACTTCATTTTACATTTTCTTCACCCTACATTTTTCTACCTCAACTACTCGCTTTACATTTTATATTATATTCATCAATCTCCTCACTTTACATTTTATATTATATTCATCAATCTCCTATCAAAAAACAAATTGAAAGTTTGTGACAGGGAGAAGTATATGATACTCTCCTCGTTCCACAATAACTTTTACACTTTTCTTTTCGAAACGCTCTACAATAACTTTCACATCCTTAAAATGAAAAATCTTTTATAAACTTCACCGTCACAATATTCTCAATTTTACACAAAATGTCATTACTTTTAACTCATACATATACACAAGTTAACTATTTTCTTTGCTTCATACATAAATGTTTACTCCCTCCATCCACCAAATGTCCTTTTGGGATGGTGCACAATTTTTTTAAAAAAGGGTAGATAAAGTAGATAAAGTGAGGGTATTATAGGGTATTGTGGGGTCCATTGTGAATAAAGTAATTGTTTATGAATAAAGTTGATGGCAAATTGAGTAATTAAGTGATGGTTGAAGGGAGATAGTTTGCAAAAAGTGTATTAGACTACGTGAACAAAGAATACAGTAAAACCTCTATAAATTAATACTCTATAAATTAATAAACTCTCTAAAATAATAAAAATTTTCGGTCCCGACTTGGGCCTTTGTAAAAATTCATCAAATTCGATAAGATAATAAGATAATAATTTTTCAGAAAATCCCTTTATAAATATTAGGTCCCATTAAAACTCTAAATTAATAATTTATAAATATTACAATTATAAATATTATGGTAAGTTGCTAAAATATGAATCTATTGTACCTTGACTAACTTTCAAGGGCAATTCTTACGGCAGTCACATTTTACGAATTGACTACATAGTCACTTTATCGAATCGCGTCACGTGGCGTCGTAAACGTCGTAACGATCTACTACCTATTATACAAGTTTAAGTTATTTATATCATTTTTTAAATTGTATTTTATTATTTACTATATTACCCTTCTTTTATTTAAATTATTTTTAATATATATATATATTAAGTAAAATTACTGTTCTACCCTTTCTTTTGAAATTTTATTTATATTTTACCTGCACCCACTAATTTAATGAGTGCACCCCCTAATCATATTTTTACTACAATTATCTGCACCCGCTAATTTAATGAATTCACCCCCTAATCATGTTTTTACTACAGTTATCTGCACCCGCTCATTTAATGAGTTCATTCCCAAATCATTTCTTTTTTACAACAGTTATCTACACCCGCTCATTCTATGAGTTCACCCCCAAATTACTTTTTACCACAATTATCTACACTCGCTCATTTTATGAGTTCACCCCCAAATTATTATTTTACCACGGTTATCTGCACTCGCACATTTTATGAGTGCACCCCAAAATATTTTTAAAAAATAATCACATTTAAAAGACTATATTATCCTTTTATTAATTTACACAAAATATAATAAAATAAACTCTAAAAAATCGATTCACCACCAAATCACCCATATTTTTAAAAAAGCGTAAAAATATAATTAATAAAAAACTATCGAAATTAGCCACAAATCTCGATTTTTTTTTTTAATTTTTCTTCCCCCTCCTCTTTTTCTTTTTTCTTCCCATTTTCAATTTTTTTCCAAATTTTTTATTTCCTTGTTTTTTTTTCTTTTCCTTTTTAAATGTTTCTGTCTTTCTTTTCCATTTTTTTCATGTGTATTTTTTAAATTTTAATACAAAATAATATTATAGGTATAATTTTATTATAGTCGATCGGCGGTGCACCTAAATTTTAATTTTAATTTGATGAGTAAAGGACCTACCGGAAATCCATGCATGTCGGCGGGTGACCCAGCCACCACCATGCCCGACCACCCCCTCGACGGCGACGACGGCGCTTCGGTATCGGCCGTTGAAGCCCGAGACCCCTCCTCGAATCGCAATCGCGATTCTTCACTTCCATAACAATCGACATAATCTTCCATCTTGGCCACGATCCATGGCGGTCGAAATTCTCTCCTCATTTCGACCACCGACGCGACTGCTTCGATCAATCTCCCTTGCGTTCGCGATCCAGGAGCTTCTCCGACATCAACGACGCTCGCTTGCAACACTCGGATCGACGCTGCCTCTCTCTCGTCGTTCATCTCTGTCCAAATCGAAGCTACATTGCTTCATCCGTCTTCTTCACCCTGCTCCTGCGCAACCTCTTCCTCTGGCTGACGACGGCCCGATGGAGGACTGTGAGTATGTTGCTGATGGATCTCTGATCGGACGACACTCGGAGCCGGTGACCTTGCTGATGAAATCCCAAGCGACGACTGCTGACCTAGGGTGCCCTCCCATTGGGCTAGGGTTCCCTTCAATTGGGCTTGGTAATGTGCACCCTCTATTTTCTTTAGTACACCCCGATCTGCACTCTCTCCACTTTTTTTTATGGTATTATTGTTATTGGTATTATTGATTGATTGCGGTATTACTATTAATACACTATTGAATTAATATTAATGATTATTGATTATTAATTGTGGTATTACTGATTATTATTATTTTTATGGTATTACATATTATTGGTTATGGTATTACTGATAATTGTTTTTGGTATTATTGAATATAATTAGATTTGTGGAATTATTTGTTATTGTATGAGATATTACTATTCAATGTTCATGGTATTACTACTTACTGTTCATGGTATTACTGATAATTATTTTTTGTATTATTGAATATAATTAGATGTGTGGAATTATTTGTTATTGTATAAAATTTTACTGATTAATGTTAATGGTATTACTGATTAATGTTTGTGGTATTACTAATTATTGTTAATGGTATTACTGATTACTGTTTATGATATTACTAGTTATTACTTGTTGTATTACCGACTACTCCCTCCTTCCTATTGAAAGCTACCCAACTTTCCTTATTCGTTTGTCCCAATGAAAGTTACCCATTCCTTTTTTGCCAAACTATTCCCTCTCACATTTCATTATATTCTTCTCTCTCTCAATCACATCACCTCTCATACATCCACTTATTATATCATATTTTTTAACCTCTGTGTCCGAAGCTCATGAGGAGCTTTCACTGGGACGAAGGGATTATAATAAAATCATACATATAATATTATTTTGTATTAAAACTAAAAAATATACTAATGAAAAAAAAGTAGGAAACAAAAAAAACGAAGAAATAAAAAGTTTGGAATAAAAATTGAAAATGGGAAGAAAAATTAAAAAGTAAAAAAATTGAAATTTGTGCCTAATCTCGATAGTTTTTTTTAATTATGTTTTTACGATTTTTTTTCTAAAAATATGAGTGATTTGGTGGTGAATCGACGGTAACTCGGCAATGACTCGGTTGTAGATTGTAAATGTATAAATTAGGGTTGATTTTATTATATTTTGTGTTAATTAATAAAAAAATAATATAGTCTTTTAAATGTAATTATTTTTTAAAAAATATTTTGGGGTGAACTCATAAAATGAGCGGTTGCAGATAACTGTGGTATAAAAATAATTTGGGGGTGAACTCATAAAATGAGCGGGTGCAGATAACTTTGGTAAAAATATAATTTGGGGTGAACTCATAAAATGAGCGGGTGTAGATAACCGTTGTAAAAAAGAAATGATTTGGGGGTGAACTCATAAAATGAATGGATCATATAACTATGGTAAAAAATGATTTGGGGTGAACTCATAAAATGAATGGGTGCAGATAACTATGGTAAAAAATGATTTGGGGTGAACTCATAAAATGAATGGGTGCAGATAACTATGGTAAAAAATGATTTGGGGTGAACTCATAAAATTAGCGGGTGTAGATAATTGTTGTAAAAAAATGATGTGGGGTGAACTCATAAAATGGGTGTGTGCAAATAACTGCTGTAAAAATATAATTCCGGGGTGAACTCATTAAATTAATGGGTGCAGATAAAATATAAATAAATAATTAAAATTAAAATAAGGGGTATGGTACATGCGAGTGTACCCAAGTATCACCCTTTTTTCTTCCCCAATTCCAATTAGTCGGTACAATTCTTAAGATGTTTGAGAATGACTTATTTCTCCCCAAATTGATTTAAGTTGAAGCTCTCAATCTCAATCGCGTTGTTATTAATTTTATTAAGAGCAACCACATTGTGGTGGTAAGGTTATAACAAAACATTCTCTTTGGTTTGTTTTATTGTTAATAAATTGAAAGGTTATAACAAAACATTCTCTTACACCTCTCAATTCCTCCATATATAACCGTGCCCTACTAACCCCACATCCCTTTAATAGTTATAACCCATTTTATAGGGGACCCACCATCCTTTTATATTAATTTTATTAATATACATCTATTATCTTACTATATTTTTTATTTACAATTATAAAAAAAACTACCTAATTTTTTTAATAAATATATTTATTAATATTATATCTGTTATTTTAATTATTTATTTAAAATTATTATGCATAATAAAATGCATACTTAAAATTATTTTATTTTGTTACAATGGGGATTAATTAATACTTAATTAAAAATATCATCTAATTTTTTATTCGGACGATATATTTTGCATTACAAATTTATTATAATTTAAGATGAAGTACAACATATTCAATAATTAAAAAAATACAATTCATAAAAAAAAACATAGTTATTTAGAAGCATTTAAACAACTTATGGAATCAATTTTTGTCAGATTGTTCCCAAATATGCTCCACTAAATCGGCACGGAGTTGGTGATGAACTTGGCTGTTACGTACCTCGGTGTTCCTCCGGAGATAGTCTCTAAATTGAGGATTAGCACCCTGTGTCGGTTGTGCGGCCTCATCACCTTCATCGTTGTGCCAATTCGTGACCATGTCCCCCTCATCTTCGACAATCATGTTGTGCATAATAATACAAGTTAACATTATGAGGTTCAACTTTTTTCTATACCAATAACGAGCTGGCCCTCTAACAATTGCCCAACGTGATTGGAGCACTCCAAATGCTCGTTAGACATCTTTTCTCGCAGATTCTTGTCTTTCCTTAAAATATTTTCTCTTGGGATCCAATGGCGTAGGAAAAGCCTTAACGAAGGTAGACCATTCCGGATAGATTCCATCAGTTAAATAGTAACCCTTTGTGTACTGTGTTCCATTCACAGTGAAATTAACCTCTGGTGCAATGCCTTGCAAAACATCATTGAATAAAGGAGACTCATTCAACACAGGATTTGGAGAGAAATAATCATTGAAAAGTCTGGCATGTCCCTCTTCACGGTTTCTCTCGATAAATCTTCTGGTTTGTTGATTGTGCATATCATCTTCCATATGTTGAAGAAGTGTTAACATCATTCTTTCACCAGGCGAACCATGTTGATCCTCAGATTCATCGGACGAGTGTCATCGATGTTTAGAATAAAATCCAATCTAGCGGAGTTGTTCCTCGTGTCTGAGTCAGACGTCCTCGCTTTCTTTGATACACTTATCGAATTATTGTATTGTGGAGAACATAGTGGACGTTCCCTTACAATCCTCCATACATGCTCGTAATTAAACGGTTTTTGACATGCTCGTAATTAAACGGTTTTTGACCGTTGCAGTTTGTAAATTTTTCGTGTGACATTCTCATTATGTCTTCGTCATTGGTGCCACTTCTGTACACACTAGAAATGTTATTGAAACAAGAGTTGAAGAGATTTACCTTTGTCCCAATTGTATTATGCCAATGTGGCTTTATCTGTTCGGTACGTCTTTTCGGAGCACTAGCGGGGCGATTATCGTTGTAGTACTTTGTCACTCTATTCCAAAATGCCGCCCCCTTTTGATCATTGCTCATTGCCGACTATGGGATCATCACTTACCATGACAAAAGAATTTGCCAGGTGCTTGTTTTCTTCTACTGTCCACTTGTTAGACATATTATTTTGAGCATCGAATCCATTTTGATCCGAAACTTCTAAATCAATTGGAGTTGAAGGTTGAGATAGTTGTGTCTCTGGGTTGAACGATGGAGTTGCAGGTTCTTTGCCATTTTGAGATCTTGACGACATCCCGATTGCTCGTGGGGTAGAAAATATTTGAGGCGGAGACTGTCCGAAATGCTGACCCGATGAGTGTGGCCAATATTCAGGCGTCGACATGGAAAAATTTGATGGAATCGTATTGCTCAAGTTGTTAACGAAATTTCCATGATCTTGAAAATTTTGAGGATATGATTGAGGATGTGAAAAGGTTGCGTAATTTGACGGAAATTGGGTGGACGAGTAGAATTGAGAATATTAAAAATTTTGTGGATTCATAGAATTTTGAGAGAGGGAATTATCATCCGACATATTTGGATGATTGAACAAATTTCTAGAGAATCTCCTATTATTTTTTGTCCATTTGAGAATGAAAACAAAAATTTCAAGAACACAAATTTTGGGATAAAAATAATAAATAGAGAGAAAAATATGGATGGAATGATATTGGAGAGTGAAAATTGTATCATATTTATAGAGTTTTTTTTTTTACCATTGAAAAATTAGACAGATTGTATATTAAAAAAAAATACATATATATATATATATAGTCAAGTGAAACGGCTATATAGCAACGAATTGATTTTTTAAGCCAGCAGAAGTTGAATTTGAATTGTTAAAATATACTATATACATAATACATAAATTGAGATACATATTTTTAGTTTGTTTAATAAATAAAAAAAAAACATAAAAGCTTCTCTGCAGCAACCAGAATTGGTCGGCCATGTCCACTTCTTTTTTTTGCTCGTGGGCTCACCTCTTCATCTTCCATAGTGTCGTGTAGTTCACTTCCATATAATTCAATTTTGTTTAGCTACATTTTATTGCATTGGTAATAACTCCTATTTTAGAGTTATAACCGCCTAAAATGCAACCAATGTGGTTGCTCTAATATCATAAGGATAAATGTGTAATTTTAACATTACATATTTTAATTACATTAACAAAAATATAATAAATTATTTTATTGTATAAGGATAAAAATTTAAATTTACAATAATATATTTTAATTAATTTAATTTAATAGAAAATACAAATTTATGACACATTACGACACATTACGACAATACATATCGTAAAATTTACAAAAGGTAACAGGTCATCAAATCTAAATCTTTAGATTAGATTTTTAGTGGCTTAGATTAACTGACTACCGTAGTCATTACGACACACTGACTACATATAGAAGGTCCTAACTTTCAAATGATATTTTGCATGTGGGATGGTCTCTCTTATACTCACATAATACTTTACACATTTGATCATCATGGATGATTTTGCAATGCCTTTTAGATGAGAAAACATGGTTGAGTGTTATGAATTATTTTATTTCCATATTATATAGTGGAGTATATGTTTCATTCACCATGCATAAATATATTTAAGCGCAACAAATTAATGTAAACATGTATACAATGAATATATTTAAGGGAGGATCATTATTAACTCCCTTGTGGGGTGATCTATAGCAGTCCACTCCCTCCCATAAAAGATGGTGAAATGAACTCCCAAATCAAGACGGAATTGACCATAATACCCCTGAACTGAGAATAGATTAGGGGTGGGTAAATATACCGAAATTTCGGTATACCGAGCTTTTCATACCGAAAAATATCGGAATTTTTGGTATACCGAAATTTTCGGTACGGTATGATATCGTACCGAAATTTTCGGTACGATAACGGTATAGAAAATGATCATACCGCGGTATTTCGGTATACCGAAATTTTTTCGGTATACCGAAATTTTTTCGGTATTCGGTATGAAATGGTATATCGATATACCGAAATACCGAAATCTTAATAAAATAATAATTTTATATTATTTTTAAATTAAAATAACTTTAATTATTAAAACATAAATAAAATAAACCTTAAATAATTAATTTCAGTATAAAAATGCTTCAATATTTTCGGTATGAATTGGTATACCGTATTTCGATATGAAATGATGGTTCAATATTTTTGATATGAATCGATATACCGATATGGTACGATATACCGATATACCGTACCGAAAATACGATATCGGTATGAATTTTTACATACCGAAAATTTCGGTATACCGAGATTACGGTATACCGAAATTTCGGTACGGTAATTGTATGATTTTTTTCAATATCGAAATTTTCGGTATGATAACGATATGGTTCAGTATGGTCGGTATACCGTACCGAACCACCCCTAGAATAGATTATAAAATTAAAAATTTCTCTTTCTTGCCTTTTGATTTTTATCTTCCCAATGCTACCAAACAATTTTCCCAAAATAATTTCGGCATATGAACAATTTTGCCGACTGACCTCCTAGCCTATTTTTTTCTCCCTTCGACTTCGGTGGAGATTTCTCTTTCTTTCCGCTACCGGATTCGGCGGAGGAGGTTGTGCTTGTGAAGTAGGCGGTGCTGGAGAAATGTTATTACCGGAGCCCGACGACGGAGGTGGTGTTTGAGAATTGCCACTCGGCGGCGGAGGTGATGCCGAATCGGTGCTCTGCGGCGGTGGTGGTGCTGAATCTGGACTTGACGATGGCGTTGTGGTAGATGAATCGACCGACGGCGGTGTGGTAGATGAATCGGTCGGCGGTGGTGTCGTAGATGAATCGGCCGGCGGTGGTGTCGTAGATGAATCCACCGGTGGTGGTGGTGTTGTAGATGAATCAGTCGGCGGCGATGTAGTCGTAGAATCGTCCAACGACATTTTCACAATATCGTATTCGTCAGAAGAAACCGTTCGAGTAAGAAAACTTATGTTTGGCATAAGTATACATGAAATTCCACTTTCAAAAGGCTATAAATTGAAGCCTGAACTTGAGAGGAAGAAGATGGAGTGAAACTTGTGATTTGATTTTTTTATTTTTTACTTTTGGTGGGATATTGCTACTTAGCTCATTAATGAAGATGAACTATTAACTCAAATATGTGGTGGCCACGTGGGAGTCAATTAACATTTCCGAGTACTTCTAAAATTAAATGTCGTCCGGATGGAGTGCCCATGTGGAAGTCAATTAACATTTAGAATCAATCCAACAATTCCCTTTCTAAATGCTCTCTCCCAAAATTAATTCACACTTAAAAAGATATAATATAATAAACAGATGTGAAATTGAATAATAATATTACATAAAATTTAAAATTGATTCATTCATTAAATTTATATATATATATATTGAATGTGGACAAGGTACAAAATTTTAAACCTTAAATTCAAAATTTAAATATTACATAGGTACTAAATTTAAATTTAAATTTAAATTAAATTATTCATTCATTAAATTTAAATATTGGAGTATATAACATACTAAACCTAAATTGAATTTGAATATTATATAGGTTACTAAAACTTAAATTGAGTTTGAATATTATATAAATTGTGATTGATTTAGAGATTTTGAGATGCTTTTTCAAGATTATGGATTAATTTTGTTGAATGATATTTTTTAAGTTTAATGCAATAGTCACAATAATTGTCTCAATTGTCTACCCTTAACAACATTCATTGTTTAAATTTGCAATACTTGATGTTCAACTTTTATTATTTAAAAACACTCAGTGTTCAACTTTTTAACACTTGGTGTTCAACTTTTATTGCTGGGAGATCATATTTGTCTGGATTATTGTATATTTTTTAGAATCATTACGTTGTTGAGAAGTCAAAAGTTTAGATGGCTAAATATGATTTGTTTTCCTAATATATTTAGGTGTATTGGGTTAAAGTTAATCGATGAATAAATACTCAAACTCAATTTAGGGTTAGAGTTTAGTAACTTGTAGTCTTGTATAAATTTTAAGTTTAGTAACTTTAGAAAATGTAATAATGTTCAAACTCAATTCAATATAAAGTTTACATAAGTTACTAAATTCCAAATCCTAATTATATTGAATTTGAATATTAGAAATGAATGGGTCAATCAATCCGCGCATAATTATTTTGAAAAAAAACGCTATCTTACGTCACAATAATTGTCTCAGTGTTTCAATTTAAGTTTTAGTAATTTATGTAATTTTCAAACTCAATTTATGTTTAAGTTTTAGAACCTTGTACCTTATTTTTTCTTACACATTGTTTAGAAAATGTAATATTCAAACTCGGTTCAATTTAGAGTTTACATAAGTTAATAAACTCTAAACCCAAAATTGAATTTGAAAATTATGAAGATTCAAACTAAATTTCAATTAATGTTCTAGTAATTTATGTAACATTCAATTTTCAATTTAAATTTTAGTAACTTATGTAAATGACGGGTTTATATGGTACTAAACATAGTGTAGAGAAAAAATGGTAACATATTTAGATTTAAGTTTAGTACCTTATGTAATATTTAAAATTTAATTTAAAGTTTAGAGTTTAGTACTCCCTACGCACCACAATAACTTTCACACTTTTCTTTTCGGGACGTCCCACAATAACTTTCACACCATTAAAATGGAAAACCTTTTATAAACTCCACCCTTACAATATCCTTAATTTTACACAAATGTCATCACTTTTTCTCCACACATACACAAAAGTCAACTCATTATTTACTTTATACATAAATTTTTACAAAATTACCCCTAAAAATTCCACTCATTATTACACTCAGTGTTCAAATTTGCAATACTATGTGTTCAACTTTTACATCTTAATAACCCGCAGTGTTCAAATTTGCAATACTTGGTGTTCAACTTTTATTGTTGGGTGGTCATACTTGTCATTGATTTTTATGTTTTATCTTATTGTACCTTATGCCTGAAATAATATTGTATATTTTTTAGAATCATTACGCTTTTGAGGAGTCGAAAGTATAGATGGCACAATTTGATTTGTTTTGAATTTAGAGTTTATTACCTTAGATTAGGGTTCGATGACTTATTGTATGTGTAAATTTAATGAATGAATAATTTAGTTTATAAGTTTAGTACCTTATGTAAATTCAATTTCAATTTAATTTTTTAGTACGCAAAAACTTGTGTAAGACCGTATAAGCTTAAAAACAAATACAAGTAGCCAAACCATGAGCTAAAGGGTCAGATTTCTGCAGCAAACAACTAGTTCATCTTGCGATATACATGCTACAGTTTCTACTTTAACTTTTCGTTTCTTCTTTCTTCTTTCAGCCTTCAAATCAAGTCCTTCGTCTTTCTTGCATAAAAAAGATTGATCTCAAATTGAAAATTTCAGCTCAGGTTTTCGGTTTTATTGCATAGTTCTAATTTTTTTTTAAAATTGGGGGTTTCAATCGAAATGGGTCCTTCCTACAACGTAAAAATGCTCAATTGTCCAAACAAAACTCAAATCAACAGAGTTGCTTCACTTGAATCACTTACCCTCTTTTGTGCATCCCAAATTCTCAAACCCTTCCTCAATTGGAATGTTCTCCTGCAATTAACCACACACAAACAAAAAAAAATCAGAAATAAAATTTAAAAATAAAAAAGGCACTCCACAATAAAAAAAAAACCAAGAATTTCAATTATCAGATCCATTACCAAATCCATAGTTTCCTTCAACACGGCATCAAGAACTACAGGCTTATCCCCCATCTTTAAAGCAGCCAACTTTTAACTCGTTTTTTTATCAAAACTTATTCAAGAACTTATATGACACAATTGCATATGAGATGATAAACAAGATAAATCACATAAGTTACTAAAGTTGAAATTAAAATTGAGATTGAATCATTGCACATTCTCAACATGTCACATAAAATCACTATCCATTTTAAATAAGAGAAAATATTTCTCAATCATCTCAGTAGGTTTAATTTTCTTGTTAAATCTTTATTATTCGATAAACATAAGATATTAAACCCTAAATTGAATTGGAATATCACATAAGTTGCTAAAACTTAAATTGTACTCCCTCCGTCCCTAAAAAACTTTCATTTGTTGGAACGAAGTTTAAAGAAAAAAGTGTAATAATTAAAGTGTTGGGGGTAATTTTGTAAACTTTTTTATATAAAGTAAATAACGTAGTTTGATTGAGTGTATGGTACTAAATCAAAACCTTAAACCTAAATTACATAAATTGTTAAATTTAAATTGTATATAAGTTACTAAATATAAATCTTAAACCTAAATTGAATATTATATAAGTTACTAAAATTTAAATTGAATTTAAATAATATTACATAAGTTGTTAAACTTATATGTATATAAACCTTAAACTTAAATTGAATATTATATAAGTTACTAAAACTTAAATTGAATTTGAATAATATTACATAAGTTACTAAAATTATATGTTATACAAGATACCAAATATAAACCTTAATTAATTGAGTTTGAATTAATATTACATTCTTCAAGAATTTGAAAATAACAGAAGTTAATACACTTTAAAATTATTAAATATACATAAATATTAATTATAATGATTTTTTCCCTACACTTTATTTTTATTTACACTAAATGCCACTCAATTATCATCATTAATAATAGGAAATAATAATATAGGAATAATATATAATAGGAAATAATAATATAGAAATAATATATTTTAATTTAGTCCATATCTTTGTATATATGGTTATTGTATTTACCTTAATTATCTCTTACCTTAATTATCTCTTTGTAAATACTCTTATAAATAGTGAATCATTCCTATCACCTCATTAACGGTGATCACATACCTATTCTCACATGGTATCAGTCTGACTCATCGAAACCTGATTCGGGTGGAATTTACGTGTTTTAGGGGCACATGTGAAGCGTGTTTTGATGTGGATTTCATTGATTTATGCATTGATTATGATTGTTTGAGCCAAAATGAGAGAAAGGTTGTGTTTTGTCGATTTTATAGGAAATACGATGGAATTTGGAGAAAAACACCAACCATACTTTACTGGATCAGGAAGAGGAGTGCACCGTTGGATTCGTCTCGAAACATGGAGTGGAATAGCAAAAAGAATCGAGTCAATCGGAGGTCGGAAGCTCAAGAAACGGAGGGACGAAGTTGGAGGACGAAAACGACACAAGGAGCCAAAGTCGAAACTTTGGCCCGGCCGGGTGGCATCACTCGCCCGGCCGGGCGGCCTGATTCACGTGATATGCAACACTAAATAAACAACCGCAAGTATACGGCGTCTATTGTAGCGTGATAAGCACGAGGTCGATCCCACGAGAAGGTTAAAGCGTAAAAGTGGAGTTTGCTAGTCGAATTCTAAGTAGACGTGATCGATAGTTTGAATATGGTGATTTACTCTAATGTTACCTACCAAGTGTCACGAATAAGCAACTAAGAGCAAAGATAAAATCGATCAAATGGCAAACAAATCACAAAACGAAAGTAAAAATGGATGTAACTCACTTAAGAGAAGGTAGGTCCTAGAGCACAAGCAATACTAGTGAATCCATCTATGATTAACTATCTACTCAAGTGGTGTTCATGCTTTGTCTATAAGATTGATCACGTAATAATGAATTAAAAGTTCTTTCGATCCAAGTAATTCAAAGGAGATATCACACAACCTAGTATCTCTACCTAAATTGCACAATAAAACCCAATCAAGCTCCTAAGATCATCACACATCTTCCTAATCATTGATCATCTTTCAATCTCACAATAAAATTAGGTCAAATGCTTGCAATCAATCAACCAAACTAGATTTCTCAACCTAATTCAATTAACTATGATCAACACATCATCATTGTACACATAATGACATGCTTTTCAATAAACACCAAGCATCCAAATAGAATTAAGCCACACAAACACCAAATAAGCAAAACATTAATTCATAGATATCATCAAAAGTATTTACAAGGCCCTAGAACCAAAAGTGTTCTAGCTAATCAACCACATGTTTGAATTACAATCAAAACAAAGATCAAAGCAAATAAAAACTGAAAATAAGAGAAAGCTTAGGCTGTGGTGAGGTGGGGAATTGAATTCCCAAGCTAGTGGCTCCTTCCTTGCATGAATTGGTGGTGAATTGAAGAGGATATGGTCCAAAACCTCCAAGTGTGTGTTAGTATGTGAAAGGATTCTTGAGAGAGGGGTAAGATGGTGTGAAATTTAAGAAGTGGGGTATTTATAGTGTTGGGGTAGGGTTTAGGTGTGATATTTGCAAGTGAGTCCCTCGAAAATGGAGAAAACACGCGTTTGGCACCGAATTTGGAAGTGACTCGGCCGAGTTGGGGTGTTAGTCGAATCATCACAAAAAACAGGGGATCCGCGTCACTCGGCCGAGTTGGGTCACTCGGTCGAGTGGTCTTCATGCCTTCAGTTCAACTCGGCCGAGTTGGGTTACTCGGCCGAGTTGGGTTACTCGGCCGAGTGTGCAGTAAAACCCAAAATCGCAGATTCGGCCGAGTAAGCTTACTCGGCCGAGTGATGTCCAAATCCAGTGGCTACGGCATTTTGACCTTACTCGGCCGAGTTGGCTCACTCGGCCGAGTGCACAGTAAAACTCCAACTTGCAGATTGGGCCGAGTAAGGTCACTCGGCCGAGTATACAGTCGAGGCTGAACTCGCAGATTCGGCCGAGTAAGGTCACTCGGCCGAATTGCCTTCTACTTCGATTTCGGCTTTTCTCGTTTCGTGCATAACTTTCGCCTCGGGTGTCGGATTGACTTGATTCCTTTGGCTAATCCACTCCGTTTTCCGAGACGAATCCAACCGTGAACTCCTCTTTCCAGTCCGATCACTTGTGGTATGTGTTTTGCTCCAAATTCCATCGTTTTACCTACAAAACCGACAAAACACAACCTTTCTCTTATTTCGGCTTAAACAATCATATTCCATGCATAATTCAATGAAATCCACATCAAAATACACCTCACATGTGCCCCTAAAACATGTAAATTCCACCCGAATCAAACCCCCCCAAACTTAAAATGTTGTTTGTCCTCAAACAACTAAGCACTTAAAGCAATGAGGGTGGAATGATCACAATGGAATATTCAATGTAATTCACACATGCAAAGTAGAATGTAATGATATCTCTTTCTCAAAGTGCATTTCTCAATGAAGGTCATAGGCTCACTATTGCAATTCACACTCATGGATCAAATAATGCATCAACACACAACACATTGTGAATGGGGAAACATAATCTAAATGCTCAAGTCCTCTACTCACATGACTGAGTGTTTCTCTCAAACACACAAACAAATTGAGGATATTAATGCACTCATCAACTAAGTTATGCTATGCAATCACCATATGCTTGCCCAACTTCTACTTTCTACACACACTCAAATGCTCAACAATGTGATCAATAGGACTTAATCAAGGATGTAACATTGGTTTTTTTGGACAAGGTGGGATGAATTTGAGAATTGTGACTCTTCTAGTGGAGGACAAAGCTTATTGTTTTACAATGTGTGCTTTTCACTTTCAAAGCTTACAAACTTCATCCTCACTTTTCTTTTTCCTTTCTTTTTCAAGCATTCATCACCTCATCTTTTGAACCATTTTTCTTTTCAAGCTTTTGGGGCTCTTTGTCCCTCTTTTCCTTTCCTTGATTTTCTTTTCATCTTTCTCTTTTTCTTCTTTCAACTTTTCCAACTTTTCTTTTCACCAAAGACATTCATTCAAGCACATGTTTTCCACTTTGTCTTTTATCCCCCACTAGATATAGGAATCAAAGGCTCAAAAAGGCTAGGTGGTTAACATTGTAGTTTGCCAAGAAAATGAGGAATTAAGCTCAAGGGGCTAACTACGGAAAATTACTTTGGTTTTGGGAAATTTTGGCTAAGTGACTCTTTTAGAACAAGATGGCCTATATCACATCACATCATCTCACACAATCATGCTTTCAAACAAGAACTTGGGCAAGTTCTAGGATCACTAGCAATAACCTAATCCACTCTCAAATGAACTAAACCGGATTACATGCTCGATTTAAGGCTCAATTCTCACCGGTTTATTCAATAGGACTCTCACATTCATCAAATGTCCCCCAACAACAACATATCATATATCCATGCTATCCAAGATCACAAATATGAACACAATCATGAAACATCATCACAACTACTCAACAATGTATTCCAATGATTATTCATGCTCACATTTCACTAAATGTCCACTACCCAACATATGATCAAAACCAACTTAAACAATCTAAGCATGTGAAAGTCAAGTGTGCGCCGGTGCAAAATGTGACACAAGTAGAATGACGAACTGGTGCAAGGGTAACAACTAGTAGAAAAATAAAAGAAAAATAACTCCCCCAAACTTAGAATTTTACTATGTAAAAATTCTAAGTTTGGGGCTACAAGTTGTTACCTCCCTCCTTGCACATCCAATGCTCTTCAAAGATCACCATTGCATCACTTGCTTTCTTTCTCCAAAGTTGGCCTTGCTTCTTCTTCATTCTCCAAAACAAGGTGTCCACAATTCTCCTCATCCATACCTACAAAGAAACTAAGCTATCAACACTACTAAAGCAATAAACATAAAGCAATAAAACCTTGGGTTGCCTCCCAAGAAGCGCTATTTTTAACGTCCTATGCCGGACGGTTGTTTCTTCTTTCAAGCCTCATCCAAACGAAGCGACTCCACCATTCGAAGTTGCTCGTTCCCAAAGTAATGCTTCACTCTTTGTCCGTTCACCACAAAGGTTGTTCCATCCTTACCAATAAGTTCCACATTTCCCATGGGCGTCACATTCTTAATCACAAAGGGTCCCGACCACTTTGACTTCAATTTGCCCGGAAATAACCTCAACCTTGAGTTGAACAATAGGACTTGTTCTCCAACTTGAAACTCCCTCCTTTCAATCATCTTGTCATGAAATCTCTTAGCTCTTTCTTTGTGAATCTTGGAATTCTCAAAGGCTCCATTCCTAAACTCATCAAGCTCATTAAGCATCATCTTTCTTCTCTCTCCGGATGCCTTAAGATCAAGATTCAACTCGTTAATGGCCCAACGAGTCCTCAACTCCACTTCCACGGGTAAATGACAAGACTTCCCATACACAAGTTGGTAGGGAGATGTGCCCAAAGGTGTCTTGTAGGCGGTTCGATATGCCCAAAGAGCATCATCCAACTTGATAGCCCAATCCTTCCTTTTTAACCCAACGGTTTTCTCCAAGATTTGCTTCACCTCTCGATTGGCAAGCTCCGTTTGTCCATTTGCTTGAGGGTGATAAGGTGTGGTCACCCTATGCTTCACTCCATACTTTGTCAAGAGTTGATCTAGCCATTGGTTGCAAAAGTGTGAACCACCATCACTCACTAGTGCTCTTGGAGTGCCAAAACGAGTGAAAATGTTTTTCCTCAAAAAGTTGAGGACCACCTTGGCATCATTTGTAGTGGTTGGAATAGCTTCAATCCATCTTGATACATAGTCAATGGCCAAAAGGATGTAGGAAAATCCATGAGAGGTAGGGAATGGCCCCATAAAATCTATCCCCCACACATCAAAGAGCTCCACCTCGATCACATTCTTCATAGGCATCTCATGCCTCTTTGAAATGTTCCCCATCCTTTGACACTTGTCACACTTCTTCACAAAGGCTTCACAATCCCTAAAGATGGATGGCCAATAGAAACCACTTTGAAGAACTTTGTGGGCCGTCCTATTTGCTCCAAAGTGACCTCCATAAGGGGATGAATGACACTCTTCAATCACTTTCTCCCACTCATCTTCCCCTAAGCACCTCCTCATGATCATATCCAAACACCATCTATAAAGAAACGGATCCTCCCACACATAAAACTTGACATCATGATAGAATTTCTTCTTTTGATGGAATGAGAGGTTTGGTGGTGGTGTTCCGGTGGCTAAGTAGTTCACAAAGTCGGCGAACCATGGACATGTTTCTTTGATGGCAAGGATTTGCTCATCGGGAAACCACTCCTTGATAGGGACTTGGATGTCCTTTTCCTCCACATTCTCAAGCCTTGAGAGATGATCCGCCACCACATTTTCACATCCTTTTCTATCCCTTATCTCCACATCAAACTCTTGCAAAAGAAGCACCCATCGTATCAACCTTGGTTTAGCCTCCTTCTTCTCAACCAAGTATTTCAAGGCCGTGTGATCCGTATACACAATAGTTTTGGCTCCAACCAAATAGGCTCTAAACTTGTCGAAACTATACACCACGGCTAGCATCTCCTTCTCCGTTGTGGTGTAGTTCCTTTGAGCCGGATTCAATGTTTTGCTCGCATAGTATATCACACGGAAAAGTTTGTCTCTCTTTTGGCCCAAAGCCACTCCAATGGCATAGTCGCTAGCATCACACATGATCTCAAATGGTTGGCTCCAATCAGGTATCACCAACACGGGAGCTTTAATCAAGGCCTCCTTCAAAATCTCAAACGACTTTACACATTCTTCACTAAATATGAAGGTGGCTCCCTTCTCCAACAATGCACACATGGGCTTGGCTATCTTTGAAAAGTCTTTGATGAATCTCCTATAGAAACCGGCGTGCCCAAGAAAGCTCCTAACCGCTTTCTCATTGGTTGGTGGGGGTAGCCTCTCAATAGCCACAATATTGGCTCTATCAACCTCAAGCCCTTTTGCCGAAACCTTGTGTCCAAGCACAATCCCTTCCTTCACCATGAAGTGGCATTTCTCCCAATTAAGCACCAAGTTGGTATCTATACATCTTTGTAAAACACAAGAAAGGTTACGTAGACATGTATCAAAGCAAGAACCAAACACGGAAAAATCATCCATGAATACCTCCATTATGTTTTCAATCATACCATGAAAAATAGCCATCATGCATCGTTGGAAGGTGGCGGGAGCATTACATAATCCGAATGGCATTTTCCTAAAAGCAAAAGTACCATAAGGGCAAGTAAAAGTTGATTTCTCTTGGTCTTTAGGATCAATCAAAATTTGATTGTAACCCGAGTAACCATCGAGAAAGCAATAATACTCGTATCCCGCCATCCTATCCAACATTTGATCAATAAAAGGCAAAGGGAAGTGATCTTTCCTAGTGGCACTATTCAATGCACGATAGTCAATACATACCCTCCATCCTACAATAGTCCTAGTGGCGATTGCCTCTAAAGCATCGGTTGTAATCATGGTCATACCCCCCTTCTTAGGCACCACTTGTGTTGGACTCACCCACTCACTATCACTTATGGGAAAAATTATATCATTATCTAACCACTTCAACACTTCTTTTCTTACTACATCTTGCATTATGGGGTTCAATCTTCTTTGACCTTGGGCTTTAGGCTTAATAGACTCATCTAGTCTAATTTTATGCATGCAAATATGAGCCGGTATACCCTTCAAATCTGAAATATCCCAACCAATAGCCGATTTATAAGTTCTAAGCACCCTAAGAAATTTTTCTAGCTCAAGCTCATGCAAGTGTGAAGAAACAATAACCGGAAAGAGGTCACCTTGTTCAAGATAAGCATATCTCAAGTGCTCCGGAAGTGGTTTCAAGTCGAGCTTCTTCCCCTTCTCTTGAGCTTTTGGTTTCTCCTTAGCTTCCTCCTTTGGTGCTTCCAATGAGTAACATGAGGGCCAAGTGTCAAGATTTTTGTGAGGAAATCTTTGACACTCTTCAAGTAAAACCCCCCCAAACTTGGCTTCTTGTTGTATCTCCATGAATTTCTCCTCCTTTTTGATTGGAAGTTCCTTCAAAACATCAAGAGAAGACATATATTCAAACAATTCTATATCATTAAGCTCATCAAAATTGAAATCAAAGGGAATAGAAGAGAGTGAGTCAAGAGACTCGACTAGCGAACTCCACTTTTACGCTTAACCTTCTCGTGGGATCGACCTCGTGCTTATCACGCTACAATAGACGTCGTATACTTGCGGTTGTTTATTTAGTGTTGCATAACACGTGAATCAAGTTTATGGCGCCGCTGCCGGGGAGGTTTTTATAAGCTCTAGAGTGTAGGCTAAGAGAGTTTTAGTTTAGACATTTACTTGCTTTCTTTATTTGCAAAATGCCAAAAAAATATTTGTGTTTGTTATCTTGATCTTATTTGCAATTCTCACTCTCGTTTGCTCTTTTGATAGACATGGTTTATGATCACACGATCTAGGAGGAACCACCAAGAAGTGCTACCCTTAGATCCGGAGATTGAAGCCAATTGTCGAAGAAGGAATGCCGAAAGGAGAAGACTAGAGTTGGAAAGAATGAATCGACGGGAAAATCCGGTTGACGAAGAGGAGGAATTTGAGAATCACGGGGTAGAAGGAGTTGAGGAACCTAACGGGAATGGAGGTAACCGACCTCAAGGGGTACTAAGGGACAACTTTCATCGTAGAGTTGAAGAGAACATTGGGATGGAAAGAAATGTAGAGCAACGGGAAGAAAACGAGAATCAACGAGTTTTGAGAGACCATTTCCGCCCAATTCCGAGGCCATATAGAGGAGCGGGTCGGGAACCCGTAAATGCTCACAACTTTGAGCTCAAGCCGGCACTAATCATGATGGTCCAAAACAACCAATTTGGAGGGTTGTCGAAGGAGGATCCTAACCTCCATTTATCTCAATTCTTAGAGATAAGTGGAACGGTTAAGATCAACCGTGTCCCTCAAGATTACATCCGTCTCCAATTGTTCCCATTTTCCCTCTGTGATCGTGCAAAACAATGGTACATGGCTCTTGAACTAAGGACGATCGAAAGTTGGGCCGATCTTGTAGATGCTTTTCTTATGAAATACTTTCCTCCAAGCAAGACCATCCAGATACGAGGAGAGATTTCATCATTTATGCAAGATGAGGATGAGTCCTTAGTCGAAGCGTGGGAGCGCTTCAAAGATTTGATTAGAAGTTGCCCACAACATGGTTTCTCACGAGATCAACTCATTTGCTACTTCTACAATGGAATGGACCATCGCACGAGAGGGATGGTAGATGCTTCGGCCGGTGGAGGTTCTTTGCTAGGAAAGACGACGGATGAGGGTTATGTGCTCCTAGAGGAGATGGCAAAGAACGGAAACCAATGGCCATCTGAGAGAAGGCAAGCTCGGAAAGTTGCTTCCACTAAGGAGTCGGATGATTTTGCTACTCTATCCAACAAGGTAGACAAGTTGACTTCGATGATGGCGGCCAAGTCATTAATGGGACCTAGTGATGATAAATATGAAGAGGCCCATTATATGAACAATTAAAGGGACCGTCATTTTCGGGAAAGAGGTTGGAACGAGAGACAAAATCCCCCTAACCCAAATCATTACCATCCCGGCTTGAGAAACCATGAAAATTTCTCATATGCTAACCCACACAATGCCATTCAACCACCGTCGAACTTCAATGTACGAGATGGTGTGAGAGAAGAGTCTTCGTCAAAGCTCACTATGGAAGAAATGTTTATAACATTCATGGGAGAAACTAAGAAGTTCATGGGAGAGACAAAGAGCTTTATGACAAAGACTTGGCAAAAGTTTGAGAGTCAAGATGAGAAAATTGGCCAATTGGCAAACGAAGTGATGGGAATCAAGAACGATATGAAGGCCATTAAGATTCAAGTGGGCCAAATTGCTAATATGGTTGGAAATCAACATAAGCCGGGTCGATTCCCCTCAACCACGGAATTGAATCCCAAGGAGCAATGCAACTCAATTAAGTTGAGGAGTGGCACAAGCTATGAAGGCCCTATGATGCCAAAGGAAGATGGTGAAGAGGAACAATAAGGAAGGAAAGTTGAAGAGAGAGATGTTGAGAAGGAGAAAACAAGTGAGAAAGAGAATGATGCACATAAGCCTTCATCTCCACACAAGCCTCCAATCCCATACCCTCAACGACTCAAGAAGACGAGTTTGGATGCAAAGTTCATCAAATTCTTGGAGATGTTCAAGAAGATACACATCAACATCCCATTTGCGGAGGCCCTTGAACAAATGCCTCATTATGCCAAATTTTTGAAGGAGATTATGTCCAACAAGAGAAGGATGGTAGAATTTGAAACCGTGAATCTCACCGAAGAGTGTAGTGCCATCATCCAAGCTAAGCTACCTCCAAAGCTTAGGGATCCCGGTTCATTTACATTGCCTTGTGTGATTGGTAAAGAAGGAACTTATCGTGCTTTGTGTGATCTTGGAGCAAGCATAAACCTCATGCCATTATCACTTTTCAAATCACTTGGCTTGGGAAAATTGACGCCTACTACCATGAATCTTCAATTGGCGGATCGCTCCATAGTTTATCCCTTGGGAACGGTTGAGGATGTACTTGTCAAAGTTGGGAAATTCATATTTCCGGTTGATTTTGTGGTACTTGATATGGAGGAAGATAGGGCAATCCCCTTGATCTTGGGAAGACCGTTCCTAGCAACGGGTGGAGCCATCATCAACGTACGAAACGGAGAGCTTGAACTACATGTTGGTGAGGAGAAAGTCTCATTCAACATCTACAAGGCCGTTAGATTTCGTGATGATGAAGATGAGGAGGAAGAGTATGTGTATTCCAAAAGAGATCCTTATTCGAAGCTCATGGAAGATAAGGTGGAAGAAGAGCCCAAGATCAATGTTGTAAAAGAGGACCCCCAAATGGAAGACAATGAGTTGAAGATGGGCAAGAAGGCCAAGTTTGGGGGAGTTTTCTTCAAAAACTCCCCCAAATAAAGAAAAGCTACTTGTGCAAGCTTGGGGATGGATGAGGCATCAACCTCTTATGACATGATTGAAGAGCCGGATGGAGTGGCTTTTGGATGCTTTAATGGTTTCAAGAAGGTAGCATGGGCCAAGAAGGTTAAGAACAAGGAGGATGATGGGGTGACTTGAAATTCCCCTCAAAGAGGAACCGTCCGGCATAGGACATTAAAAATAGCGCTTCTTGGGAGGCAACCCAAGGTTTTATTGCTTTCTTGATTTTATTGCTTTGATAGTGTTGATAGCTTGGTTTATTTTGTAGGTATGGATGAAGAGAACTATGGATAGCATCATATCTTAGAGAATGAAGAAGAAGCAAAGCCAACTTTGGAATGGAGGAAGCAAGTGTTGCAATGGTAATCTTTGAAGAAGCATTGGATGTGCAAGGAGGGAGGTAACAACTTGTAGCCCCAAACTTAGAATTTATACATAGTAAAATTCTAAGTTTGGGGGAGTTATTTTTCTTTTATTTTTCTACTAGTTGTTACCCTTGCGCCGGTTCGTCATTCTACTTGTGTCACATTTTGCACCGGCGCACACTTTGCTTTCACATGCTTATATTGTTTAAGTTGGTTTTGATCACATGTTGGGTAGTGGACATTTGGTGAAATGTGATCATGAATAGTCATTGGAATCCATTGTTGAGTAGTTGTGATGATGTCTATTTGCTTTGAATGTATGCATGATTGGTGTTGGAGTGTAGTATCATGTTGTGTTCATATTTGTGAGCTTTGATAGCATGAATGCATGATGTGTTGTTGTTTGGGAACATTTGATGAATGTGAGAGTTCTATTGAATAAACCGGTGAGAATGGAGTCTTGAATCGAGCATGTAATTCGGTTTAGTTCATTTGAGAGTGGACTATGTTATTGCTAGTGATCCTAGAACTTGCCCAAATTCTTGTTTGAAAGCATGATTGTGTGAGATGATGTGATGTGATATAGGCCATCTTGTTCTAAAAAGAGTCACTTAGCCAAAATTTCCCAAAACCGAAGTAATTTTCCGTAGTTAGCCCCTTGAGCTTAATTCCTCATTTTCTTGGCAAACTACAATTTTAACCACTTAGCTTTTTTTGAGCCTTTTGATTCCTATATCTAGTGGGGGATAAAAGACAAAGTGGAAAATATGTGCTTGAATGAATATCTTTGGTGAAAGGAGAAAGTGGAAAAGTTGAAAGAAAAAGAGAAAGATGAAAAGAAAATCAAGGAAAAAGAAAAGAGGGACAAAGAGCCCCAAAAGCTTGAAAAGAAAAATGGTTCAAAAGATGAGGTGATGAATGCTTGAAAAAGAAAGGAAAATGAAAAGTGAGGATGAAGTTTGTAAACTTTGAAAGTGAAAGCACACATTGTAAAATAACAAGCTTTATCCTCCACTATAAGAGTCACAAATTCTCAAAATTCATCCCACCTTGTCCAAAGAGCCAATGTTACATCCTTGATTAAGCCCTATTGATCACATTGTTGAGCATTTGAGTGTTGTGGAAAGTAGAAGTTGGGCAAGCATATGGTGATTGCATTAGCATGACTTGGTTGATGAGTGCATTAATATCCTTAATTTGTTTGTGTGTTTGAGAGAAACACTCCATCATGTGAGTAGAGGACTTGAGCATTTGGATTATGTTTCTCATTTACAATGTGTTGTGTGTTGATGCATTCTTTGATCCATGAGTGTGAATTGCAATAGTGAGCCTATGACCTTCATTGAGAAATGCACTCTGAGAAAGAGATATCATTACATCCTACTTTGCATGTGTGAATTACATTGAATATTCCATTGTGATCATTCCACCCTCATTGCTTTAAGTGCTTAGTTGTTTGAGGACAAACAACATTTTAAGTTTGGGGGGGTTTGATTCGGGTGGAATTTACGTGTTTTAGGGGCACATGTGAAGCGTGTTTTGATGTGGATTTCATTGATTTATGCATTGATTATGATTGTTTGAGCCAAAATGAGAGAAAGGTTGTGTTTTGTCGATTTTATAGGAAATACGATGGAATTTGGAGCAAAACACCAACCATACTTTACTGGATCAGGAAGAGGAGTGCACCGTTGGATTCGTCTCGAAAAATGGAGTGGAATAGCAAAACGAATCGAGTCAATCGGAGGTCGGAAGCTCAAGAAACGGAGGGACGAAGTTGGAGGACGAAAACGACACAAGGAGCCAAAGTCGAAACTTTGGCCCGGCCGGGCGGCCGAGCAGCAGAAATATGGCCAAGACGAAGTTTTGGCCCGGCCGGGCGGCCGAGAAGGCCAACCCACACCTCCATTTACGAAGTTTCCGCCCGGCCGGGCGGAACCACTCGCCCGGCCGGGCCACTCGACCCCTGTTTTTGTTTTGCTTAGCCAACACCTCCGCCCGGCCGGGCCACCCCATTTTCGGTGCCAAACGCGTGTTTTCTCCATTTTTGAGGGACCTACTTGCAAATATCACACCCAAACCCTACCCCAACACTATAAATACCCCACTTCTTGAATTTCACACCACATTACCCCTTTCTCAAGAGTTCTTCACACATTTACACATAGTTGGAGGTTTTTGGCCATATCTTCTTCATCTCTCCACCAATTCATGCAAGGAAGGAGGCATTAGCTTGGGAATTCCATTCCACACCACATTCTAGACTAAGCTTTCTCTTTCTTTTCCTTTTTATTTAGTTATTTCACTTGGATTTTGTAATTTCATTATGTTAGTAGTTAGCTAAACAAATTTGTGGTTCTAAGGCATTGTGGATACTTGGATTGAAGTTTATGATTAATTTCTTGCTTTAATTGGTGTTTGTCTCTTAGTTGTGTGCTTAATTCCTTATTGCAAAGCATGTTGTTATTGGCCATGATGATTTGCTTAATTCATTATTAATTGGGGTAAGATCGAGAGATTTATTCCGTTTAATCGTATGCAAGCATGCAACCCGGTATTATTATGATCTCGAAAGAGGATTAATTATCGGAGAGGGACTTGAATGATCCTAGGAGCTATTTTAGGCGGTATAACATTTGTGAGGTAGAAATACGAACCTATATTACATTGCGTCTTTGGTTAATTAGATCGAGAGATTAATTAATTCTTCTTGTGTGATCACCCTATATGAGATAACCTTAATGGCCATTTAAACAAGATCATAAACGGATATTTATGTATTACAATTGCCTTGGAACCCACCCTTCCTTCTTTGAGTTTTCATCCGTTTTTACTTTCGTTTTCTTACTTTGCATGATTAGTTGATCGATTTTATATTTACTCTTTCGTTGTCTATTTGTGACACATAGTTAGGCAATCTTAGGGATAATTCAACACTCAATCTATTCGATCACGTCTATTTAGAACTCGACTAGCGAACTCCACTTTTACGCTTAACCTTCTCGTGGGATCGACCTCGTGCTTATCACGCTACAATAGACGCCGTATACTTGCGGTTGTTTATTTAGTGTTGCATAACACGTGAATCAAAACCCTAATTTTCTCTCTAAAGCCTCACGCTAAATTTCTTCCCTTCCCTCCTCATGGCGGCGGCGGCTCCTACTCCCCCCACCATTCCTCTCAATGTTTTAGTTCATCTCTTGACAATCAAGTTGTCATCCTCCAACTACCTGCTCTGGCGTAATCAGGTGGTCCCGGTCCCGTCAAGTCATGATCTTATCTCTCACGTTCATGGCACGACACCCGCTCCGGCGAAATCGATCACCACATCTGGTGAATCGGCTCCAAACCCACCCTACATCGTTTGGTTATAGAAGGATCAGAAGATCCTTATTCTTCTTCTTTCCTCCCTTTCTGAAGAAGCCATGGCCGAGGTCATCGGCTGTGCCACCTCGCGCTCCGTCTGGGCCGCCCTCGAGGCTACCTACATCACACCTCGGTCTCCCGTATTACTCAACTGCGGAATCAGCTCCTCTCCCTTCGTCGTGGATCCACTTCCGTCGACGACTTCAGCAAGAAGTTTCGTGCTCTTTGCGATCAACTCGCCTCCATTGGTAAGCCTGTTGATGATGACGATAAGTGTCATTGGTTTCTTACCGGTCTTGGCCCCCAGTTCGCTGGCTTCTCTGACACTCGCATGACTATGTCGCCCATGCCTGCTTTTCGGGATCTGATCCACCAAGCCTTAAACTATGACCAGTTTACTCGTTCGATGGACTCCTCGTCCTCGCCCGTTCCAGCATTCTCTGTTTCTGCTCGCTCGGGTAAACCTTCTCGCCTTGGCCCCAAATCCCGTAACTTCTCCCCTCGGAATTCTGGTGGCCAGGCGACCACTAGATCCTCGGCTGGTGGCTCGGCTTCTGCTCGCCGTCCTCCTACCTGCCAGATATGCCGACAACAAGGCCATTATGCCAACCACTGCCCAGACCGCTATGCTCGCCCTGCCCCCTCAACGGCCAACCTTGCCCATGCTCTTGACTCTCAGTGTCACATCTCGCAGCCTCCGGCCTCTGATTGGTTCCTTGATAGCGGTGCGTCTGCTCACATGACTCCTCGCTCTGCTGATCTGGATAGTCCTCACCCGTATTCTGGTAACGACAATGTTATTGTTGCTAATGGTTCTACTATCCCAATCACTCATGTTGGGTCGTGTTCGGTTAATAAGGATGTTCGTTTATTAGATGTGCTCGTTGTTCCACATCTTACTAAGAAACTGTTATCCATCAGTAAGCTTACTTCAGATTTTCCTGTTGATGTTTTGTTTACTAATGACTCGTTTTTCATTCAGAATCGGGCGACCAAGCAACCCTTGGCGAGGGGTCGGCATAGTCGAGGACTATATGCCCTGGAACAGGGTACTCTAGCCTTGGTCGCTGCTTTACGGAGCTTGTCGCTGAAGGCTTCTTTTGAGTGTTGGCATCGTAGATTAGGCCATGTTCCTATTTCTCTTATTAATTTGTTGAATAAAATGGGTTTGCTGTCTCTTTCTTCTGTTTTTTCCAAACCGGGCTTATGCACTCCATGTCAGTTGGCTAAGAGTAAACACTTATCATTTGCAATAAATGAGAAGCGAGCATCTCGTGTGTTGGATTTAGTTCATTGTGATCTTTGGGGACCTGCCCCTGTTGCTTCGAATGATGGTTTTAAATACTATGTCATATTTGTGGATGATTTCTCCAGATTCACTTGGCTTTATCCTCTGCACGCCAAGTCTGATTTTTACGATGTGTTTGTTCGGTTTCACACCTTTGTTTGCAATCAGTTTTCCACTTCTCTTAAGGCATTCCAAAGTGATGGTGGCACTGAGTTTTTTAATGGTCGTGTTCGCGGATTTCTTGCTGACCATGGCATCCACCATCACATCTCATGTCCTTACACTCCTCAGCGGAATGGTCGCGCTGAACGCAAACATCGCCATGTCACTGAAACTGGGCTATCTCTATTATTTCAGGCGAGCATGCCTGCCCACTTCTGGGTTGATGCCTTTTCCACGGCTGTCTACATTATCAACAGACTGCCCACACCTGTTCTTGGGGACAGCTCGCCCTTTCAAGTTTTATTCGGCTCTGCTCTAAACTTTGCCAACTTCAGGACCTGTGGCTGTCGGGTATTTCCATACCTTCGTGACTATGCTCTCCACAAGCTTGCTCCTCGCAGTGCTCCATGCATCTTTATGGGTTACAGTTCCTCTCATAAGGGGTTTCGGTGTTACGATCCGATTGCTTCCCGCTTCTACACTACTCGTCATGCTCAGTTTGATGAATCTGTGTTCCCGTTCTCGGCTTCTCATATTCCATCCTCGTTTGTTGACTCCCTTGAGATCAGCTCATTCGTGGAACCATCGGCTGCTGCTCGCCATTCTCGTTGTGGTCTCTGTCCTGACCCACCAGACATGATCATGCCCCCTGCTCGCCCAGCAGCTCCGCAGCCTCCTGCTCGCCCTGCAGTTCAGCAGCCCCCTGCTCGCCCACTTCCTATCTCGACTCACCCCATGGTAACTCGTGTCAGATCTGGGATTTTCAAGCCTCGTCACATTGCCGACATTGCGACCACCGGTCTCCTGTCCGTCCTCTCAGTCTCTGATGAGCCTAAGGGCTTCAAATCGGCACTTAAGCATCCCCACTGGTTAGCTGCAATGCAAGATGCCTTGCTTGCTAATCAAACTTGGGAGCTCGTTCTTCGTCCTTCCTCCACAAACATTGTTGGTTCGAAATGGGTCTTTCGCACCAAATTTCATGCGGATGGTACTGTTGATCGCTACAAAGCTCGCCTGATCGCCCAGGGCTTCTCGCAGGTTCCAGGCATTGACTTCTCGCACACCTTCAGTCCAGTTGTCAACGCCACTACTGTTCGCATCATCCTGTGTCTGGCTGTTCGGAATCAGTGGCACATGCACCAACTCGATGTAAACAATGTCTTTCTCCATGGAAAGTTGGCGAACACTGTTTACATGGCTCAACCTCCTAGATTTGTTGATCCTCGCTTTCCCGACCATTTTTGTCGCCTCAAGAAGGCATTATATGGTCTTCGGCAAGCTCCTCTCGCCTGGTTTGTTCGCTTTAGTGACTTTTTGAAAACTTTGGGTTTTCTATGCAACCGAGCAGATCCCTCGCTCTTCTATTTCAAACGTGGTACAATCACTCTTTACCTCTTGCTTTATGTGGATGACATTATTGTTACAGGGAGCGACCAGCATGCTATTCGGCGATTTATTCGCCGTGTCAACAAGGAATTTGCGATCAAGGATCTTGGTCGCCTTAGCTACTTCCTTGGCCTTGAGGTCACCCATTCGTCAACTGGTCTCTTTCTCAGCCAAGCAGAGTATGCTCGCGATGTCCTCTCTCGAGCGGAGTTGCTCGACTCAAAGCCTGTCTCCACTCCCCTCGCAGCTGGGGAATCTTTGGTGAGCTCTGGGGAATCTTTTGCCGACCACACTTTATATCGCTCGCTCGTCGGCGCGCTACAATATCTGACGATCACTCGTCCTGATCTTTCATATGCTGTGAATCATGTTAGTCAGTTTCTACACTCGCCGACCACCGACCACTTCCTTGCGGTCAAAAGGATCCTCATATATGTTAAGTTAACTATCAATTATGGACTCTCCTTTGGCCGGGTTGGTGACTACTCGCTCGTTGGTTATTCGGATGCGGATTGGGCGCGTTGCACTGAAACTCGTCGCTCCACTTATGGTTACTCGATTTTCTTAGGTGGAAACTTAATCTCTTGGAGTGCGAAGAAACAACCCACTATTGCTCGCTCGAGCTGTGAATCCGAGTATAGGGCACTCGCGAGCACAACCCAAGAAATGATTTGGGTTACTCAACTTCTTCGGGAGCTTGGTCAGCTTCCTTCCTCGGCTCCAACCCTGCTTTGTGATAACAAGAGTGCCTTGTTTTGGAGTCAAAACCCTGTTGCTTATAAACGAGCAAAACACATCGACATTGACTGCCATTTTGTTCGCGAATTGGTCTCATCTGGTCGCCTCATCACCAAGTTCGTCCCATCTACTCTTTAGGTCGCCGACGTCTTCACCAAGAGTCTTCATCGCCCCAGTTTCGAGTTGTTACGTTCCAAGCTATGTGTTCGATTGCATCCACATCATCGCTTGACGTGGGGTAATAGGGAATAATAATATAGGAATAATATATAATAGGAAATAATAATATAGGATTAATATATTTTAATTTAGTCCATATCTTTGTATATATGGTTATTGTATTTACCTTAATTATCTCTTTGTAAATACTCTTATAAATAGTGAATCATTCCTATCACCTCATTAACGGTGATCACATACCTATTCTCACAATTAAACACCTTAATTAACAATTCTTAATATTCTCACCTACCCCACCGACCTAATCCTAAATCACATTTTCCCACGTTCCCACTCTTTTGAGTTTTAACTCTTCATCTCTCTCTCTCTCTCTCTCTTGAAACCACCAAATTTTCTCTCTTGAAACCCAACTCTCTCTTGAAACCCAATTGAAGAAATAGACATTCCATTTAAGAAATGCAATTGATTTTGTCTTTATTTTTGCTTATTATTTTAAAAAGGCGAAATCAGTTGACTTTGTTTGAACCCTTCGAATCCTTTTCTTTTCCAAACTTTTCTGATATCGTTTCTTCCGATTTCTGGGAATTTATGCATTTTTGTTTTGGGAAAGATTTAACACCTGATTTTCCTCAGAGTCCAGAACCCCTTTATGCAGTTTTTTTTTTTTCTTGATTTGGGATCTCAGCCTCTCATTCCTCAAGGCTTTGAGGGTAAAGGAAGGAAATGAAGAAGATGAGCGAGCGACCTGGGCTGTGGCGACGATGAGCGACAGACTGGGAGAGGAGAGAATGGAGGCGGAAGAAAAGAGGAGAGTGGAGAGAGAAAGAGAGACGTGGGATGGGGGATGGGGGAGTGAAGAGAGAGAAGATATGAAATGAAAATAAAATTACTGATTTGGGCCCAAATAATTAAAATAAAACAAATTAAAAAATGAAATGAAGGAAAGGGTAAAATGGACAATTCTTCACTTATTTGGGAGTTAGATACAAGCCAAAAAGTCAATGGGAGTGGGATGCAAATGTTTAGGCTAAGGTGGGAGTTAGTTGTAAAAAATCTCTATATTTAATTAGTTACAATGAATTGGTTGGGAGTGGGATGCAAATGTTTAGGCTAAGGTGGGAGTTAGTTGTAAAAAATCTCTATATTTAATTAGTTACAATGAATTGGTTGATGCATGAATATAATCAATGAAAAATATATGAATTCATTTAGTTTCAATACATATACACTAAATTTGCTGAATTTCAAAAGTCTCTCTTTTAATTAATAAATATTAATTTATCGATAAATTAATATCTCTTTAAATTAATAAAATGCCATGTTCCCAAGGTTATTAATTTATAGAGGTTTTACTGTATAAGACAAATGAGACTACATTTCATCTACATTTCATCAAATGAGACTACATTTCATAAACGGAGGGAGTACATAATTACCCCTCAAAACTCTACTAATTATTACACTTTCTTAATTTGCGTGTCCATCTACATGTGAAAGTTATTCTTGGACGGATGAGTAATAAGATACTCTCCCCTTCCCATAAAGATAGTTATGTCTTTCTTTTTTCTAAATTATAGCCACATTTTCTATTTTACTTAAGTATTAAATGTTTTATTGATAATTTTACGCTAATTAAACATACTTCATAATTATTCATTAATATTTAATGCTTTAAAAATTAACATTAAATTTATAAAATATTAAAAATAAAATAGATATATTAGTTAAACTTTGATTTTTTTTTAAAAAATTTGGGTTTAAAATAGAATGTAGTTAGCTCAGTGGGAGGAAATGTTTAATAAAATAAAATAAAATAAAAATCAATAATTTCTTAATTGGAAAAAAGCGTGCAACTTAGATTCATTCGATAAAGACCCGAGGAAAGACAGAGGGCCCCACACGGAATGACTGTATTAATGCTACGTCCATATCAAATAAACAATTCCACTGCATTTCGCTAATATTTAGAGAGTGTTATTTCAAATTAAGATGATAATGATTATTTTGAAAATAGATAGTTAAAATTAAATGAAAGAATAATGATATGATTGAAGATGAAAAATTATAAGAGTTGCATAGACGAAATTAATGTAGAATAGGAGATAGTTATTACGATGGAAGTGAATTAATCTATCTTCAATTCTTAATTTAGATTGAAAAAAATGAATTGGGGTAATTTATGAATAGTAATTATTTTTTAATTGTGTTTAGTAGAAATTGAGAAGTACGGATGAATGTAATTTTATGTCACATTAAAAGTGATTTTGTAAATATTTTATTATTGTTAATTAGTGAAGAAATAATTTTTTTTTATAGTGTATATATATATATAAAAAAAATAATTATAATTATTTTTATATGTTTGATATATAATAAAATTAAATATAAGTAGTCATTATTTTTCTATAGTTATATATATATATATTATTATTATTAGTTTGATAGTTTTAATTATAATTGTATAAAAATAAGAGTGAGAATAAGTGAATACAAGAATAATATGAGAGAGAATGAGTATCTTAAAAAAAATTAAAAATAGGTATTTTAAAGGGTTGGTCTGCTATGGACTCGAGTGCATGTTGTGCACCCTAGTCCATGTTGCACTTTTTGGTAAATGGTGTTGCACTTTTTAATTATTAAACTGTATAATAATATTTTTAGTAAATAATTGAAAAGTGCAACACCATTTACAAAAAGTGTAAGTCAATAAACTGAAAAGTGCACATGGACTAGGGTGCACAGCATGCACTCGAGTGCATACTAGACTTTACCTATTTTAAATGTATTATGTTTATATTTGAATTGAGATAGATTAAGAAATATGAATTTGATCCATCCAATCCCGAATATCTCTAATCCCAAACCAACACCCGAGATTGCTCTATATTCATTTTTGTTCTGACAATAATTATTTTATCAATGAACCAAATTGTTTTTTTATAATTGTGTTTAAAAAGTATTTTCTCCGTTACATTAGACCATCTCCAATGGTATGGTAGGGTAAAAGTGAAGTTTAACTTCATTTATAGAGTTTTGCACCTTTCAGCTGTACTCTATTTTGAAGATTTAAAATAGAGTTTTGAATAGTAAACTATATAGGGCAATTCTTACGATAGTCACATTTTACAAAGTGACTATCGAATCGCGCTACGTGGCGTCGTAAACGTCGTAACGACCTGCTACCTGTTATACAGGTTTAAGCTATTTATATCATTTTTTAAATTGTATTTTGTTATTTACTATATTACCCTTCTTTTATTTAAATTATTTTTAAAATATATACATATACGGAGTATCTATTATGTAAAATTACTGTTCTAACCTTTTGTAATACAATTATTCTTATTTTAAAAATTAATGAAATCAATCCAAATAATAATTAAAAAATAGATTTGTTAAATTAGTAATTAGGTCTTTTGTCTTCCCCAATTCAGTCCGCACATTCTTAAGAGTTTTCGCAAATTCGTGATCCTTGTCCCTTGATTCGCCATTAACAAGTTTGAAGCATTATGTTGGAAGCAAGAATGAATCTTTCTCATTGATTCTACTTCTCCACTCTACAATCGAACTCGCTCACTCCAAGAACAAAGGGGCTTTTCTTCGAGGGTCGCTCAATTAAATCCGTCTGATCCTTGATTCAATCCATTATCAGGTTGCCATGTTCATTGGACAGTTCACCACTGATCACTCAATCACTATATTTTAGGTTATATAAATCATGTGTTCTTTATCAATCAGACCATCCATTGTTTTCAAACACGTTAAATTTGGGGTTAACCATGTCGTTCTATTCTTAAAAACACGTTTAGGTTGTAAAATGATGATATCGGGAAACTTAAGTTTCATATTTGACACACTAAAACGAGATAACGACCCGTGTGACATTATAACGGAACGAAGGTCATTACCGTCACTAACGACACCTTAACGACCATTCTCCTAGATCCATGTGATATTTTATACGAGTACTGTGTAGAACATGGATATCGACGTATAACATGTGTTGAATACTCCAATAAACGAGAGAACGACCCATATCGACTTCTAGACCGTGCACAACTAAATTTTGGAAATAATTATAATCCTTACAAATAATTATAAATATCAATTATATATGGTAAATTATTGGTAATGCACGACTTCTACACCGTGTACACTCTAATTTTGGAAATAATTGTAATTCTTACAAATAATTATAAATATCAGTTATTTATGGTAAGTTATGGGTAATGCACGAATTCTAGACCGTGCACACTCTAATTTTGGAAATAATTGTAATTCTTACAAATAATTATAAATATCAGTTATTTATGGTAAGTTTTGGGTAATGCACGAATTCTAGACCGTGCACACTCTAATTTTGAAAATAATTATAATTCTTACAAATAATTATAAATATAAATTATTTATGGTAAATTATTGATAAAATTGATAAATCATATCCTTATTTACAAAACAAAAACTTCCATGTTTAACACGTTCTCTTTAATAGAAAATACAAATTTATGACACATCACGACAATACGTACCGTAAAATTTACAAAAGGTAACAGGTCATCAAATTTAAGCATTTAGATTAGATTTTTAATGGCTTAGATTAACTGACTACGGTAGTCCTTACGACACCCTGGCTACATGTAGAAGGTCCCAACTATATATATGAAGTTTACTATTCAAAACTCTATATTTTATATCTATTATTTTATTAATATTTAAAATTATGTATTACAATTCTATATTAATAATTTGTTAAATATAATTATAATTCTATTGTTATACTAATTTTTAATTTAATTTTAATTGTGTAATTTAATTTTTTTATGTGTATTATTATTACCAATAAAAAAATAACTTAAAATACAATAAAACATACATTACAATTCTACGTCATTATGTGTTTCATAATTTTATATTTAAATAAAAGTTATATTTGAAAACTAAAAGTTTATTTATATTTTATGATTTTGATAAAATCAATAATATTTAATTTATAATTTAATTTACTAATTGAATATTTAATTGTATAAATTAATTTAAATACGAAGATAAATATATTATTTAATGATTGTAATATATTGAAAATTATTAAAATAATAAATAGAGTAAGATATACAGTTTCATGGTTGGAGAAAGGTTTTTAAAATAGAGTATGAAAAGTGTATTTTGAAGTTTAGAGATCTTCATTTGAAAGTTTATGGTTGGAGATGCTCTTAAGCATCCCATATTTAGCACTGGTCTCTTTTTAGCACTGCACTCTATGGAACATTTGAAAAACGAGAAACTCAATCATCTTTAATGACACTCGGTTCAACGCAGATGATATAGTTTATAGAATATGTCAAATTTCCTTAGTGCACCAAAATTATGATCGCTTTCTTTATTTGCATGTCTATCAAAAGTTTGTTAATTCTTTTTATGAAAATAATAATTATATCTTTTTTCGCAAGAGTACAACACTCTTACTTTATTTTTTCTTTAAATCTATACAAAAAAAATGTGAACGAGAATGTATTTTCATAGTGATCGGCTTGAGAACCCAAAATGTGCTTGTACTAGATTTTTGTTTATGTGTCCTCTCTCATGTTGTACCTTTCTTCTAATGTACTTTATTCGTAGTGGCATCGCTTATGCTCTATACTCACTTTTTCAATATATCTTTGTATTATTACTCTTCTCAAATACAATCCATTTTATATATTCTAAAATAATTACCGACCAATT
Organism: Galeopsis tetrahit; assembly: GCA_963675135.1. Lineage (NCBI taxonomy): Eukaryota > Viridiplantae > Streptophyta > Magnoliopsida > Lamiales > Lamiaceae > Galeopsis > Galeopsis tetrahit. The sequence goes on from OY776127.1 coordinate 37,826,809, forward strand.
AATTTTACATAAAATAAAATTAAATTAAATCTAACAAAATCTCAAAAGAAACACATTTTTACTAGTATTCATCAAAATTTAAAATTTCAATATTTTAAAGTTATGACTTTCCCGTGCACCTAAATTCTAAAAGAAACATACTCTTAATTTCCACAGTTGAGAATTGAAGTTTTAAGTGAACGGGGAGTATATTTCATAATTTAAGTTGTAAAATTCAAGTAAATTAAAAAATACATCTTTCGTTCCAAAATTACTTTTGTAGGGAGATGAACACATATATTAATAAAGTGAAATAATGAGTAAAATTTTGAAAAATAATTTTATAAACTTTTATGTATAAGTTAATACATTAATGAGTTGATATATGTGTTAACAGATTTCCAAGTAGTTGTAGGATACACATGTATTATTTAGTTTTCATGATTGTTGATCAAAACAATGTAATTAGTATAAGTAAGTTTAATGTTAGTTAATCTATATTGGATTAACACGCGTATGCTCAAGATGTGAAGAGTAAAAAAATAAGATAAGACTAGAAAATCTTAAAAACAAGTCCATTATTAAGAATAAGATAACTTGATCCTTGTATACCAATGTCAACTGAGACTCATATAAAGGAAATCAGTCGAATGATCACAAGCCAACAGATATGGGCTTATGTTATGAAATCAATTGATCTAACCAAAACTACTAAGAGGATATTTTTCTAAGTATCAATAAAAAAGTATCTGATCATAAGAAGAATGTTAAAACATTGTTGAATTGATTAGACATTCATTCTTTTGATTTATATCAATTGACAAGTCTAACAACTCCAGTTGACATGGATCAATGATAAATCGACAACAAGCTTATTGAATTAACCAAACTAGATGCAAAATATATTAAAATGGTGCAAGAAGTACAATGCATTAATAGAAGATTTGCACCTAAAATAGAAGGATTGTGCTCCCAACGACTAGTTCGATTCAAATCCTCCTATAAATACAAGACATCATTCAAGTGATGAAGTTACCGAAACTCGATCTATAAGCAAAAAATCTACCAGTTGATAAACCAGCTTACACATGTTCAAGCAAAAGTTACCCAAATTTCTTAAAGAGCTTTTGATCCATATCAAAATTCATTGTGCTCTAAGTTTCTCAAACATTCAATCCTATTTCATATATCAAAATCTTAAACTTAAAAGGGTGCATTCAATTTTTTTTTTTTTGAGTCACTAGTTAGAATATATACTTCACAAACCCTAGTTTACACCTAGATGTAAGTATTTTATTTGATATTGTAAGTGTACTTATTCACACGATAACAAGTAGGATTAAAAGCTCACGAAGAGTGGAAAATTCACGTGTTATTCTTGACACGTTTAATTACAAGTTCTTTTTAAAGGAATTAATAACACAATTAGACTGTGAGAGTGGATGTAAAATTGAGATTTAAACCACTATAAATACTTGTATTCTTTACTTGCTTTATTTACATATTCAACTGATAATATTAACTACGATAATTGTCATTCACATATATTTGATCATATTGGTATTTAGGTACTTTATAAAACTACAAAAGTTTGAAATTGTTGTACACCAAGTCAGTTGACATTAGATTTTCATTGCTCACTATTTCAAAGAGTTTTCTTAATCTTACGAGTTTAAACATTTTTTACATACACATTTTCGCACTAACAACTATGTAGATAGTAGTTTAATTGACTAGCTGAATAAGCAATCAATAGATTTATTATCTATCCAAGTTATTTTTACATTCGCATTTTAAATCAACTCATATATTATTTTAGAAGACTTAAAACCCTACTAACATCTACCAACTGATAGCACTAAATCGTTTTTAAAAGTTAAAAAGTCTATTCATACCTCCCCTCTAAAGTTTTTACCCTCTACACGATTCATTGCGGGACCTACACGTGTGTATGTGATTCTAAAAGTAATGTCATTTTGTATAAAATTGTGGGTATTATAAGAGTAAAATTTATGATAAAAAAATCATTTTTTTAGTATGAGAGTAATCTTCGAACGTTTAAATAGAGCAAGTTAGAGCGGTATATTTTTAGCATAGTCTTTCTATCATATGTGAAAGGGATTAATAATTTGGGCTAGTCTTTTGTAAAATATTGAATATATGCATTTCAGTCATTTACACTCACATTATTTATAAATACACCCAGTGACAGTTCAACCCACATTTTTTATAAATACACCCACTGACAGTTCAATTCACACCCATGTTTTTTATAAATACACCCACCAGCAGAAATATTTTTTATAAATACACCCACTAGCAGAAATTGTACTTAGTCGTCTTCTCCGAGCAGTTTTCGGCCACCCGAGGCCGCGGCCGAACGATGCAATTTACGACGGCCTTAATCTTTAAATATTTTCTATTTCTTTAAATATTCTTTAATTATTATTATGGATCGAGGTTATTTTATATTACTACATGCAATAATATATGTTACTATATGTTATAATGTGAGTTACTTAATCAATAAAAATTCTAGAAAAAAATATTACATAAAAGAATTGGTATTACTATATAAAAAAATTATATGTTACTACATACTTCAGTTTGAATTACTACATTAAATATGCGTTTGTTACTATATGTAACTTTATCAAATGATTTGCATTACAACATGATTATTGTGTTTACTACATGCGATAGTATATGTTACTACGTATTATAATGTGAGTTACTACATTAACAAAAACACTAGAAAAAAATGGGTTACTAAATAAAAGAATTTGTATTATTATATAAAATAGTTTGTGTTATTACTACATAAAATAATGTGTGTTACTACATATTACGATTTGAATTACTACATTTAATATTCCGCGTTCGGCAATAAAATAAGAGATAAAAAAATCACAGAAATTGACAAAATAAACGGGTTAAATTTTTTTGTCAAAATTAGAACACAAGCGAGCCAGTTGACAAATAAATTAAGAATTAACCCAAATGAATTATTGGTGGCTCAATAATATATATTTTCAGCCCATTGACTTAATAAGTCAATATTTTCAGTCCAATTGACTTAATTAGTCAATATTGCATATAAATTTTTGTGTAATAATTTTGCAGTTCAATAAGTTGAACAAATTTAAAGGTTGGTTCAAACGAATTACAAATTTAAATTTTGGTGAAGTCCAAATTTTGAAATAAGTATTTTACCGGCATTAGTTGGTAAAGTAACATATCATGCCAACATGGATTTTCGTTCCATTTTCGTTTTTATATTATGTCACATTTCCTTTTATTTTTCTATTCTTCATATCAATTAAAGATTAATTTATATTACCTCCGTAGTTCTATAATTGATGTATTTGTTCTTTATATATATTTTAAGAAATATAATATTAAAATAATATTTAGTTAGTAAAAAGTGATAAGAAGGATAACAGTAGAGAGATATAAAAGAAAAAAATAGAAAGATAATGAGATGTTGGTATTTTAGAATATGTGTCAATTAGATTGAGATGACAAAAATGATAAAATTAGTCAATTACAGAGGGACGGAGATAGTATTTCTAAATACTAAAAAAATTATGAATATTGATTAAAATACAAAATAATATTTTAAAAAATCGGAAAAATAAGTTGTGAGTGATGTTTAAAATACTAAATATTTTTTTGAAAAAATCTGAAAAATTATAATATGAATAAAATAAATAAATTCATTCCTAAATTAATTAATAATTATAAAAATTAATCAAGTTACCTAATTAATTATTAAAAATTGAATTAACGTATGTAACTATAATTTTATTTTATAATTATAAAATTAATATTAATTTTTTTTATTTTAAAATAATCTAATAAATATACAAATTAATCTTTAAAATAATATAACTTTCAAATAAAAAATTAATTATATTTTATGATTTAAATATTTTAAATAAAATGAAAAAATTCCAAAAGTACCCAAATAAATTCAAAATCCTCACCCATATATCCCCACTACAAGTCTACAATACAATAGGAAGAAGATGCATGATGATTAGTAATTTTTTTTATAACTATTTGTTAATTTTATTATTTATTATCTTTATTAAAAATATTTATTTAATATGAGTTTGTACCTACGTCGATCCATTTTTTGGAATACTCGATTTAGATAAATATACTCTTATTTATTGAATTATTTTAATAATTCTTGGAGATTTTTAGATTTATTTAAAATATTCAAATATAAATAAGGTTTTAGTGAAGATTTTAGGCCGTTTATATGAGTTTTTGTTATTCATTTGGAGTTTTATTATGCTAAAGATAAATGTGTATATTTTAATTATTTTATTATTATTTTAAAACAACTATATAATTTTATAATATTTAATTTGTAGATTTTTTTAATTAGGTAAGTTAAATGATTTTTTAATAATTAATTGATTTAGGAATAAATTTAATTTTTTTTCATATTATAATATTTTAGATATTTTAAATATTATTACAATTTATTTCAGATTTTTTAAAATATTATTTAGTACTTTAAATAATATTTATAATTTTTCTGTTAATTGATACCAAAAAATATAAAAAGAAAAAAAATGTCTTATGTTGCAAAAAAGTAAAAATAAAACGAAAATTAAAATTAAAATACACATGTGCCCAGGGGATCAAATATTTACCGGTAAAATGATCATTTTAAAATTTTAAATTACTTATTGAACCAAAATAAAAATATGTAATACGTCGCACCAAATTTAAAATCACCAATAAATAAATATGTTCATACTAATATTTGACCCGTCCACTCACATCTAGTCTGACGCTACTTTACTTGTGTATAAATTCACGTTTTTTTGCTATATTTTAAAGCAAAAGACTCTTGTATTATTCACTTTGTTCCATAATTACTTTTACATTTTTTTCTTTTCGGATGTCTCACATTAACTTTCACACTCTTAAAATGATCACAATTTCCTCAATTTTACATTAGTATGGTTACTTTTTCTTCATATATATACAAAAGTCTAACTCATTTCTTTACTTTACACTTAAAATTTTATAAAACTACCTTTTAAGACTCCATTCATTATCACACTTTTTAATATACCTATCCATTTAGGTATGAAAGTAGGAACCTCCTACATATAGTTAGAGTGTCGTATGGTGTCGTATGACTATCGTAGTCAATTAAATCTAAACCATTAAAAATCAAATCTAAAGACTTAACCTTGATGACTTGTTACCTTTTTTTACTTTGTGTTGAAAATATTCATCGTATGTGTCGTATGGTGTCGTATTTATAATTAATTTAATTAATTAAAATATATAAATTTAAAATTTACATTTTTATTCTTAATTTAATAAAAAAATTATTATATTTATTAATTTAATTAAAATATATAATGGTAAAACTACATATTTACCCTTATATCATTATTAAAATTAACAACAAATTAAATTAAACCAAAAAAAGTCATATGAACCTAAACCTAGAACATGAATACGTTGGTTTTCTTCCCCTTGCGAACACGCACTCCACTGACGCCGCCAAGACGTTGCCCTATTTGTGGCTCGAGCACGTGAACAAGAAAAAAACGTTTTTTTGGTTTGCACGGTTTACTGAATATCGACCGTGCAACCAGGCACGGCCGTTGGACCGTGAAAGTAAGCACTTAAAACACATTTTTTGGATTGCACGATTTACTGAGTACCGACCGTGCAACCGTGCACGACTGTTGGACCGTGCAAGTGAGTACTTCCAGTACATGTTTCGATTTACACGAGTGACTGAGTATCGACCATGCAATCGTGCATGGCGGTTGGACCGTGAAAGTGAGCACTTACAACACATTGTTTGGATTACACGGTTTACTGAGTGTCGACCGTGCAACCGGCTGTTGGACCGCGCAAGTGAGTACTTCCAGTACATTTATTATTTAATTATTTTTTTGATTGATTTATTTAATTTTTATAATAATAATATTTGTATAAAAAATGGTTTATATAAAAATAGGATAGAATAGTAATTTTACATAATATATATATATATTAAAAATAATTTTAATAAAGGAAGGGTAATATAGTAAATAAAAAATATAATTTAAAAAATAATTTAATTAATTTAAATCTGTATAACAGGTAGCAGGTTCATACGACGCCACGTGACGCGATTCGACGCGCTGACTACATAGTGTAAGTTAAGACTTAAGAAAAACCCATAAGTAATCCGGGAATGGAGATAGTATAAATTAACGTGGTGTAATATGAATTAAAGTGTCCCATGAACACTAAACTAAAGAGATTTAACTCTTAAATCCAAATTGAAATTGTGAATAATAGGTGTAACAACCAATAAGCAAAAAAAGCTTCTCTGTTAAGCGTCGATGGTTTCAGAGCTGTCGTATGGTAAAATAATTAATATTCTGTTCCAAAGTAGAAAAAGCTGGCCGTGAAATTGAACATCAATATCTGCTTTATCCCTTTTCACTTTCAAGGCAAAAAGTAGATTTGAAAAATCAAAGCACCGTGAATGAACATTACTCGGAAAAGCCAAGGAGAATAAGCCCATCTTTATTCCTTCAACACCAAATTACAAAATTCATCAACCAAAATCACCAATTCCCCAGCTCCTGATCTCAAATATGACCTCTCTTTCATACTCATATCTTTCATTAATTTGCATCATAATTCCATCCATTTTCGCCCAAGTTACAGGTCAGTACCACTTTTTCACTCTGTTTTTGTTTCTTAATTTCAGTTTCAAATGTTCATTTCATGAGTATATCCATATATATATGCAGAGTTCATCAGCATAGACTGCGGAGGGGCAAGTAACTACACCGACAAAACCACCGGCCTGACATGGACATCCGACGCCGCCGGAATCCAAGGCCAAGGCACGTCAGTAAAAATTGGGGAAAGTACCGGAAACTTACCGCAGTATCATCAAACACGGAGAGATTTTCCGACGGACGCCAGAAAATACTGCTACACGCTTCCTACACAAGAGCGACGGCGATATATTGTACGGGCGACATTTCTGTACGGAACATCGGTGACTCAAGGAACGTACCCGAAATTTCAGCTCTACTTGGATGCCACGAAATGGTCGACGGTTACGGTGCTGGAAGCTTCTAGGGTTTATGTGAAGGAGATGATAATGAGAGCGCCGTCTGAGTCAATTGACGTTTGTTTATGCTGCGCAACCACGGGATCCCCGTTTATATCCACTCTTGAGATGCGGCCTTTGAATCTGTCGATGTACGCCACTGATTATGAAGACGATTTCTACTTGAAAGTCGCTCAGAGAATCAATTTTGGTGCTCCCACTCTCGAGGCTATAAGGTATGATGGTATTCAATTGTTTCTGGATTTTACGAAATTAATTGTAGTGTTTATTCCATCGATTAGGTGCGTTCGTTTTAAGGATCGGTTTAATTACTACTCCCTCACCCCAAGATAATTTTCACATTTTCCTTACTTTTATACTTACTTTATACGTAATAAAGTTTTACAAAATTACCCCTAAAATTCTTAATTTACGTGTCAACCTACCTATGAAAGTTAATTCGGAACGGAGGAGTATCTTCTACTTTGTGCTGTACATTGTGAGATACGGAAAGTGAAATAAAACGAGAAACACCAAAATTTAAGTGAATTTAAATTATGTAATTTCAATACGGATTGAGAAAATTCTATTTAAAAAAGAAAAGAAAAGTGAATTTAACTATTGCGGAGCTGTGGCTAAAGCTGATAAGATGCTTACTAAGGGTAGAATTGAAAAGAAATACAGTGAAAAATAGTATTATTGCGAAATTATTCTATTAGAAAGGAAAAAGAAAAAGCGAGTTTAACCTTTGCGGAGCTTTGGCTGATAAGATGTTTAGTATGTTTAATTTTTTTTTCAGTAAAAATATGTTCATTCTATTTAAGTATTTAGCTTTTAAGTAATTTTTCTACTTTATTAATAATGTTAATAATTTTTACTCTTTAATTCAAATTAATTATTCTTAAAATTTGTGCTTGAGATATATTTTTCATGAACGTGAGGTGTACATTATAGTACAATTATTATATTAAGAATAAAGACATGAGTTTTAGACTATATACTAGGATTATGATAGATTTTTAGGTTGCATAATTATACAAATAAACATGTATTAATATTTTGAGAGTGAAAAAATTGAGTATTTGCCAATCTGGATGATTAGATCGAAAACCTAATTGAAGTGTTAACTAGGTGACGAATTTGTTGTATTTGGATGCAATCGGTTTTCTATCCCTTTTCTTTTCTTTGTTTTTTTTTTTTCTTTTTAGACTTTCTTTGTTTAATCTCAAATGAATTTTCTGTTTTTTTATTTATATTTCAGTTTAGTCTATTTTTCCTTATTTCTTTGTTGTTACATATTTGATATGTTTTTTTCTGTTTTGTTTATTTTCTGTTTAATATATTCAATCTTCAGTTTAGTAAAAAGAAAAGAAAAGGTAGGGAGAGGTAGAAAAAAGAAAAAGTAAAAGAGATATGAAAGAGAAAAAAATATAAAGGGACAGTGGGTGTTGAAAAAAAAAAAAACTAGAAACTTAGGGATGATATATGGTAAAATAGAAAATTAGCACATTGGTTTGACTTCAACGGTTGGAGATTATTAAATTATTCTCTTGTATAAGGAATTGAGTCTATTTTAGAAAATGGATAGGGTCAACAATAAATAAATATTACGCGGAATATGTTTAAATAATTTGCTGTAGCTGAAATGGTTAAGGTCAAACCATTTTATCTTCAGATGTTGTACTTTTCAGTTGTAGTGACTTACTATTTTCAACATTTTTTTAGTTATATTGACTTACACTTTTTAGTAATGTTATGCTACACCTTTTAGTCATATTTTGTTACACTTTTCACAACATTTTTTTAGTTATATTGACTTACACTTTTTAGTAATGTTATGCTACACCTTTTAGTCATATTTTGTTACACTTTTCACTTTTCAGTTGTAGTGACTTACAATTTTCTACAATATGTTCAGTTATAGTGACTTACACTTTTTAGTAATGTTATGTTACACTTTTTACTCGTATTTTGTTACACTTTTCAGTTATAACAACTTACATTTTTCATTAAAATATTGTGTTGCACTTTTCAAGTATATTGACATGCACTTTTCAAGTATATTGACATGCACTTTTTAATAATATTGTGTTGCACTTTCTAGTTATACTAACTTGCATTTTCTACTTATACTAACTTGCATTTTCTAGTTATAATGACTTATACTTTTCATTAAAAGTTGTGTTGCACTTTTCAATTATAGTGACTTACACTTTTTAATAAAATAATGTGTTACACTTTTTAGTAATATTGTGTTACACTTTTTAGTAATATTAACTTACACTTTTCAACACACAATTTCGAAAAAAAATTATCAATAAAAAAAATTACAAAAAAAAAAATAATAATAATAAAAAAAAATTAACCAAATCAAAATTTTTATTCACAATAATCATGAATATTTAGGGTTCACAATATTTTTGAATATTTAAGATTTAAATTGACTAAGTCAACTCAATTCCTTAGAATTGATTCTATATGAGACCAATCCTTAAATTATTTGAGTAAAGTTAGTTGCAAATTGATGATTTTGGACACAAATTGACTTCAGGACCTAAGTATTTAATTATTTCTTGATGGTAGGAGGAATGTATGAGGAAATAATTGAAGTGTTAATTCAATTAGGTATCCGGATGATCCATACGATAGAATTTGGGAATCGGATCTGGATCGAAAACCGAATTTCCTGGTGGGTGTTGCTCCTGGTACAGAGAGAATCAACACCAGCAGAAACATAGATGTTAACACAAGAGAATATCCGCCGGTGAAAGTGATGCAAACTGCCGTTGTGGGCACGAAAGGAAGCCTGAGCTACAGGATGAATCTAGAGGACTTCCCAGCTAATGCTCGAGCCTATGCCTACTTTGCTGAAATCGAAGATTTGGGAGCGAATGAGACCCGGAAATTCAAAATGGAGCAGCCTTACATGCCCGATTATAGCAATGCAGTTGTGAACGTTGCTGAAAACGCTAATGGGAGCTATACGCTGTACGAACCGAGCTACATGAATGTAACTCTGGATTTTGTCCTCACATTTGGATTTGTCAAGACTCGGGATTCGACTCGGGGGCCGGTTCTTAATGCGATGGAGATTAGCAAATATGTTGAGATTGGTGCTAAGACAGATGAAAAAGATGGTACATTCAAATTACCACACTTAATTAATTAATTAATCTTTTGTTTAATGTTTGTTTCATATGTATTACATGGCAGTGATCGCCCTCAATGCCCTGCATTCTATGTTTGCTCAAAGTGAATCCACAAAGGAAGGAGGTGATCCTTGTGTACCTACAAATTGGGAGTGGGTTAGTTGCAGCTCCACGGCACCGCCTAGGATCGCCAAGATGTAACTCACTATATACATACGGGGAAATAACTTTTCGACTTTCATGGGTTCAGAATAGTCCAATAACTTTTAATTTTTCCACATTTTGGTCTGGTGACTGGCTGTAAAAAATTACGTATTTGGTTGATGAATTAGACTCTGCCACGTTGCCAGACCAAAATGATGGAAATTACATGACTATTTTCAATTCGTAAAAGTGAACAAAATTAAAACAAAAATAGTGATGTCTTACACGTATATTGTGTAGTTTATGTATAATTAATTATATGATGCTGAGCATTTTACAGTGTTGTATCAGGTAAAAATGTGAAGGGGGAGATCCCAGAGGAGCTTAAGGAGATGGAAGGGTTGACAGAATTGTAAGAAATTTAGTTGAATTGTTTATGAGTTAGTATTGAGTATTGAAAGAAGTTTGACTTGTACAGATGGCTAGATAGGAACTCACTGAGTGGGAAAATCCCGGACATGAGCAGCCTTGTCAATCTGAAAATACTGTAAGCTCTCTCTTGGATCAACTGTATTGTACTGTACACGACGCAAATTCGACACGAAAATTACTATTAGTGTTTGGTCTTATTGTGTTCATGTTATTATTGTGTCAACACGATAACTGCATGAAAATTTCGTGTCAAATTCGTTTCGATCTGTCAAACACGATAAAATTAACAGATAACACATTAACCCATTGCCTGTTATCGATTTGATACGACACGACAAGACACAATAAGAACATGTATTCGATAATGACAAAGATAATTTTTTATATTTAAATGCAATTAATTTTTTATTTTTTTCTTATCGTGCCATTATTATTACGTGGTGTTACGTCGACGTGAAAAATACTGTATTATTATCATGTCGACACAAAAATTATGGTCTTTTTATTATGTTCGTGTTTGACGTTATCGTATGGTGTCACTATTGGGTTGACATAGTTTTGAAGCCTCTGAGGTATATATGCGTGCAGGCATTTAGAGAACAACCAATTGAGCGGTCCAATACCTTCGTACCTGGAGAACCTGCCATACTTGCAAGAATTGTAACTCTCCGTCACTTGAAATTTCCGAATATCTATTGTCTTAATTTGTGCACACATTGAAGCCTGGGTATTACACGTGGCAGGTACATGCAGAACAACTCCTTGAGTGGCCAAATACCTCCCTCGTTGTTAAGGGCAAACTTAACTTTCAGGTGACTATGATCATATTATATACTCCCTTCGTCCAAACTTTGTATACTATCCAATTTCGACCCCGTTGTCCAAATATTTGAACATTGAGACTAAATTGGATGGGTGAACTTTCCTTTAAATCAAAACTTGACAGTAAACAAGTTATGAGACGAAAAAACTTTAACTCAAAATAAATGTTCCCTATTGTTTGACAGATATGAAGGCAATCCTCATCTTAGAAGAGTAACAAAGACACGTAATAAACTACTTCTTGGAACTTCAATTGGAGTGCTGGCTATTCTTTTTGTTCTCTCCGTTGCAAGCATATTGCTGCTTCGTCATTTTAGGGCCAATAAAAGTTTACAGAGGAATGGGAAAGGTTGGTGGCCTTAAAAGTTTAAACTATAACTTCTCCTTCTGAATTCCTTCTTACGAATATAATGTACAATTTCTCAGGAAGCACCAGGTCTTTGATAATTGGACGGGGTGGGTCTATAATGGAGGAAGGTGTAGCATACTACATTCCACTCGCAGACATTGAAGAAGCTACAGATTCTTTTTCGAGGCAAATCGGGAAAGGAAGTTTTGGGCCAGTTTATTATGGTAAAATGAAGGATGGTAAGGAAATAGCAGTGAAAACCATGGCTGATTCCTCTAGTCATGGGACCAAACAATTTGTTACAGAGGTACTTACTTACACATCGATTCATTAACGTAAAGTAGGTAGTAATGATTCGTCTTTCAAGACGATAACTTGAGATCCATGCTTACAGGTTGCTCTGCTTTCAAGAATCCATCACAGAAATTTAGTTCCTCTGATTGGATATTGTGAGGAAGAGCATCAGCGCATGCTCGTCTACGAATACATGCACAATGGAACCTTACGGGATCACATACATGGTTAGCCTGGCCTCATCAAAAGTGTATATATCCGTGAGAATGTATGATAAATAGCTAACACACAATATGTGGCAGGTTCCGACAACCAGAAGCACTTAGACTGGCTAGCACGTCTTCGGATTGCTGAAGATGCAGCAAAAGGTACGATGTGAATGCTCAATAAAGTAATTTAATTTTAAGAAGCATCATCATCGTCGTCATCATCATCTTAATATATATATAGGTCTGGAATACTTGCACACTGGATGCAACCCCAGCATAATTCATCGGGATGTGAAAACGAGCAACATTCTTCTGGACATCAACATGAGAGCAAAGGTATCCGATTTTGGACTCTCAAGGCAAGCTGAAGACGACCTAACACACATATCAAGTGTGGCAAGAGGAACAGTGGGCTATCTCGACCCTGAGTAAGTGTATATGTAGCTTGATGCATTACTCTGTACGACCTAACACAACTCCCCTCTTAATAATTACCACCAGGTATTATGCAAATCAACAATTGACTGAAAAAAGCGACGTTTATAGCTTCGGGGTTGTTCTCCTGGAACTAATCTCAGGGAGAAAGCCTGTGTGTCCGGAGGAATATGGCTCTGATTGGAGCATTGTTCACTGGGTAAACCTCTCTGCAGGCCTATCTATTAGTTTCATCTCCAAATTTCTTTATTTCCATTGTTGATCTGATCAATTGTTGCTCGTTCCATAGGCAAGGTCGTTGATTCGCAAAGGAGATGTAATCAGCATCATAGATCCGAGAGTAGCAGGGTGTGTTAAAGTAGAATCCATTTGGAGAATAGCAGAAGTGGGAATCCAATGTGTGGAACAACACAGTTCGTCAAGGCCAAGAATGCAAGACATCATATTGGCCATACAAGATGCAGTCAAGATCGAGAAGGGGACGGATAAACTCGATTCATCCGGGAGCTCAAGAGCACAATCATCAAGAAAAACTCTACTAACCACCTTTCTTGACATCCAAAGTCCTGACCTTTCTAATGGATCCTTGCTCCCATCTGCTAGATAATTTGTTTTTCCCTTTATTTTCACTAATATACTGATTGCTAATCTCATGTGCTTTTTACTACGTTAAACGTTAACACACATCACACTCTTAGTGTGCTTTCTTTCTCTCTATAGACCCGCTTCTTATTTGTATACTAAATTAATGCAAAATCTTTTATTAATGGCTCAATATTTACGGAAATTCGAAATTAACGTGAGACATATTTGTGTATGTATGTAATGATATAGAATGGGATGGCGGGTTTCCTAACCCACCACTTGTATAAAAGTATATATTGTAATTTGTAAGTATAAAATGAAAATTATGTTAATTTTTTTTTCCATTTCAAACCAGGTGCATGAAATTTTTGTGTTCAATGAGTCCCTCTGAGTTTAGGGTTTTGTCGCTCTCTGGGAGTCATCGGCGTATTCCTCCCCTTTGAATTCCGGTGGAGATTCTTTCTCCCTTTTGTCTAATTTTCCCCTTTTCCTTTGAGCCATACAGTGCCTCCCCCAGCTGTCATACCCCTTTTGTCTTTTCTCTAGTCTTTCTCCCTCTAGTCTTGTCCATCTTATCCACTTTTTACTTTTTCCACCCACCCGTACATTGATTCCCGGTGGGGTACTATAGAACCCATGGGGCTTTGCCCGGGTGTTGTCTACTTTTGTTGCTTTCTTGGTCTTGTCGTGTGTGTCTAGGTTTTAGAGTTGGTCTCGTTTTTTTTCTTTTGTGTCTCATGACTCTGAGTTATATAACTACAGTGCATTGTACAAGTATGGATGTGTTGAACCAAAATACCTCAGATCTGCAAGAGATCGAAACGGTGAAGCTACAGGAGGAGGTGGGCGAAGCACATGGGGGCTCCACTCTCTGCTTAGTAGGAAAAATCATAACCAACAAACCCTTCAATGCTTTTGGTCTATTGGAAAATATGAAAAAAACAATGAATCCACCCATGGGGTTCACAGCAAGAGAAATAGCCCATAACTTATTCTCTTTCCAATTTTGTTCGTTACCCGACATGAACGAGGTTCTATCGCGAGAACCATGGTTGTTTGAGAAAAATGTTCTCGCCCTCAAGGAGTTGGGAAGGGGTGAGCAACCCTCGTCATTGAGCTTCGATAAGGTCCCATTCTGGGTCCGGCTGTACGATCTTCCTCCGGCGGCCAGATCTGAAAACAACATTTCACTGATAGGAGGTCGATGTGGTGAAGTAGTGGAGCTGGACAAAAGATCAATGGAAGGGATGTCAAGAAGCGCTAGAGTCAAAGTAAAAATGGATCTGACAAAACCTCTCACGAAAGAAATGCGGCTGGAACTGGGAGACCGGAATACCCTCCGAGTAGACCTCAAATATGAACGTCTCCCGTCATTCTGTTATGTATGCGGTGTGATGGGGCACATGAAACGTGAGTGCGATTTAGTGGACGGAGACGAACGGATCTTGGCTATACCCGAGAACAAACTTCCGTTCGGCGAGTGGCTTCGGGCCTCCCCTCAGAAAAAAGCATCTGTCACTACTGAGAACAAGCGTGAATGCAAAGCAAAAAACAATCTTAGAAGACAGCTCTTTGAAACGTTTAAAAAAAAGGCCCTGAAGGATGACGATGAAGAAGGCCGGAGCGAAGAAACTGTTACGAGGCAAAACAACCCTGAATCCCAGGAACTGAGCTTTGGTTAGAAGGCATATGGAGAAAGTCGCAGTGAGAGAGGAAAACAAAAGCAGCGATGGAGACACCGAAATGGAACCCGCATCGGATAGGGACATCACCGGCAATAACTGTGAACAAAACACCCACACTGCAATAAATAGCTCACAAACCCAACAACTAACCCCCCATCTTATCCAACCCCACCAACAACCAGAAACCTCCATAAATACTACAAAGCAAAATCCCCAAATCATTAATCCCATATCCAATACCCATAAAACAAAGCACCCTGCTACCTTAAACCCAAACATCCCAACAAAGGAATATCCCCAAAAACCCCTTTTGTCGGCCACTAACACAAACCCTACACTCCCTCCAGCACTAAACACCCAACCCACACACATTAAACCCCCCTCGAAAACCTCACTAGAGCCCCCACCTCATAAATTTCCTCCCCACCTAACTCCAACCTCGGATCTTATAAAACTCTGTAGCACACCAATCCTACCCACACCCAAGACCATAACCACAAAAAATAAACCCAAAAAACCCCATGAAACCCCCACTTTTACCAGGAGACCGTATCAAGGAAAAGAGAAGAGCAAAATTCATAACAAAAATCTCAAGGATAACAAAAGAAAATGGTAAGCGGAAAAAGAGGATACAGGCCTGGAGAAACGAATGAAAAAATTGGTTGTGGAAGGAGTATCACATAACTTCGAGTCAACGGTGGAGGCTGTTAAACAGCCCCGTCGATCGCCATGAATGTTCTAAGCTGGAACTGTCGCGGGCTTGGGAACCAAGCGACAATTCGAGCTCTTAGAAAGCTCCTACATGAGAAAGATCCGGGTGTTGTTTTTCTGATGGAAACCAAACTAAAAAACACCCAAATGATACGTCTTAACTCAAACACTTTGCATTTCAAGGGCTGCATCCTTGTGGAGTGTGCTGGGGAAGGCCATGAGAGAAGCAGAGGGGTTTGCTTACTGTGGAAAGAGAATATTGATGTCTCTTTGGTGAATTTCTCGAAGCACCACATCTCGGCGCGGGTCGGAATCGAGGGCTCAATAGCAAAGTGGCTCCTTACTGGCATTTACGGGTGGCCTATCCGCTTTGAGCGTCACAAAACTTTCCAGCTTATCCGCCAATCGGCCCCGGAAAGTGATGACCCTTGGTTGTGCTTCGGCGACATAAATGGAATCGTTTGGTCATGGGAGAAAAGTGGGGGTAACTCCAACCGAACGCAGCAGATGGACCTTTTTCGGGACACTATTTCTGAGGGTCCAGGCCCTAAAGTCTAGGATTGAAAGCCTCCAAAAGCAAACCCAAAGTGAT
The DNA here is from genome assembly GCA_963675135.1 of Galeopsis tetrahit. NCBI lineage: Eukaryota > Viridiplantae > Streptophyta > Magnoliopsida > Lamiales > Lamiaceae > Galeopsis > Galeopsis tetrahit. The sequence continues at coordinate 37,843,291 of OY776127.1, forward strand.
GCAGTGATCGAAGAGACCAAAATCCAGCAACAAAAACTTGATGAAGTTCTTAGGTAGGAGGAAGTATGGTGGTTCCAAAGGTCCAGAGCCCTTTGGCTCAAAGAGGGAGACCGCAATACCTCGTTTTTTCATGCTAAAGCTGCCCAAAGGAGGCGAAGAAACACGATCAACCGAATCAAGGACAACAATGGAATCTGGGTTGAGGGGGAAGAGGAGGTGGGGAGGGTCATGAACCAGTTTTTTATGGAGATGTTCACTCCAGTTAATACTTGTACTATGCACCGGGTTATAGAGTCTGTTGAGTCTCGACTTACAGGTTAAATGAATGAGATCCTTCTCCAACCTTACACCGCGGAGGAGATCAAGAAGGCACTGAAGCAGATGCACCCAGCAAAGGCCCCCGGGCCCGATGGTATGCCTCCTCTTTTCTTTCAAAATTTCTGGTCTACTGTCAAAAACTCTTTCATTGAAACCTGTCTTCGTATTCTAAACCAGGGAGCTGATCCGAAACCCATTAATGATACCTTCATTGTGTTAATTCCTAAGAAAAAAAAACCCTGAAAGACCAATTAGCCTCTGTAATGTGATTGTCCGTGTTATTACCAAGGTCATTGCTAATAGGTTAAAGTACATCCTCCACGATGTGATCTCCCCCTCCCAGAGTGCCTACATCCCTAATCGCCTTATTACCGATAATGCTATGATAGCCTTTGAGATTTTCCACTGCTTGAAAAAAAAGAAAAAAGGAAAGAAAGGTTTTGTTGCCCTTAAGCTAGACATGAGTAAGGCCTATGACCGAGTTGAGTGGAGTTTTCTTCGTGCTATGTGTTTAAAACTTGGTTTTGATGCCCGTTGGATTGACTTGATTATGCGTTGTGTTACTTCCGTGTCTTACTCTCTCCTTGTGAATGGCTTCCCTACGGATAAATTCACCCCGGGTAGGGGTCTCCGGCAAGGGGACCCCCTGTCTCCTTATCTTTTCCTTATTTGTGCAGAGGGTTTCTCTTCTCTCCTGAGACACGCGGAGCAAAATGGTGATATCACGGGTTTCAAGGTAGCTCGGACGACTCCATCGATTTCACACCTCCTCTTCGCGGATGATAGCATCCTCTTCTTCAGAGCAAACCAAGAGGAGGTGAATCGGATAAAAAACATCATTCAAACCTATGAACATGCATCAGGTCAACGAATAAACCTAGAGAAATCTCAACTAACCACCAGTGGAAACTTATGTGAAGATGCAGTGGCTGTCCTAGAAAGCCAACTTGGGGCCAGATTGGTATCACACCAATCGAAATACCTCGGGCTCCCTTCGGTTATCGGAAGAGGGAAGAAGGCAGTTTTTCAAACGGTGTTCGATCGGGTGGTGAGTATACTTAAGGGTTGGAAGGAAAAGGCTCTTACAAAGGCGGGAAGGGAAATCCATATCAAAACTGTTGTCCAAGCCATTCCTAATTATACTATGAGTTGCTTCCTTTTCCCAAAATCCCTGTGTGAGGATATCGAGAGAGCCGTGGCCCGCTTCTATTGATCAACGCCGGAGAAAAGAAAGACACATTGGATGTGTTGGGGGAAGATATCTAGGTCAAAGGAGAATGGTGGCTTGGGTTTTTGGGAGATGTACTACTTCAATTTGGCCATGGTTGCAAAGCAATATTGGAGACTCTTGAATAATGGGAAGTCGTTGGTGGCTCGGATTCTTAAGGCCCGTTATTTTCCTAGAGGTGATATTGAGTCGGCAACCATCGGATACCAACCTAGTTACCTTTGGAGGAGTATTCTTAAGACCCGTGGGCTTATTAGTGAGGGGACGGGGTGGCGAGTGGGAAATGGCACATCTATCCGCTGCTTCCAGGACAAATGGCTGGGCGAGTCTCCCCCACCTGTGCTACCAAATACAAACAGTGAGACTCTGAGTATGCGGGTCTCGGAGCTGCTGGACGGGGCTAATGGGGGCTGGAATCGAGATAGACTTGGGGAAATCTTCGAGCCCAATACGATAAAGCAGATTCTGGCTATCCCAATCAATTTTCGAAAGCCGGCTGACAAGCGAATTTGGCTCCCTTGCACTCATGGGAAGTTCACGGTTAAATCGGCGTACTATTTGGCTATCAAAAAAATTTCAGTGTGTGGCCGTGACATCCTTACATCGAGCTCGAGTCAGAAACTTTGGAAGATGCTCTGAAAATCTCAAGCTCCGCCTAAAATATTGCACTTTGTCTGGAGAGCCGAAACTCTCTTGCTGTCCGGGGGGTGGATATCGACCCGATCTGCCCAAGTTGTGGCCTTGAGGAGGAGTCTGTGTCCCATGCCTTCTTCAAGTGCCCAATAGCCATTCACACATGGGGGAGAAGCCCCCTCCAGTTGAACAATTACAGTGATACACCTCTGAATTTCAGAGCTGTTTTTTGGAATCTTTGTGAATCCCTCCCCGATTTGGGAATCACGACTTTCTTGTTCTTTTTGTGGAATCTTTTAAAAGCACTGAATGCTAGAGTCCTCGATCAACAGAAACAGGAGCCCACCTTGATTGCCTCTCGAGCCATGAGCAAGGGCGGAACCAAGATTAAAAAATAGGGTGGGCTAGGCTAAAAAAAAATGCTTAACTTTTATTAAAATCTTAAAGTTATGTTTGTTTTCGAATTTAAAATTTTAAAATTTAACACCGATTTTACTTTGAAATTCTAAAATCTGAATTTTAAAAGCATATTATATAAATACTTATAAATTTTATCTATAAATATCTATCAACCGCACTCTCGTTGGCTTTAATTTTGTTGCTTCAATTAGTAGAGAGCTCATATTATTACTTTGAGATGTAAACTCTGATTTTGGAGGGTTATACCCAGCCATTAATATTATAAGCACTTTTAGTCTTTTACTGACCCAAAAAAAAAAAAAAAATCTATCAACTATATATATAGATACCTATAAAATAGATTGAATTTTAATATTGTAATAGTATATATTTATTTTGGAATTTAAATAAATTATGATTAATTTAATTTAATTTTAAAATTTTCAAAATAAATATACCCTAATGTACTCCACCTTTTAATTTAATTAGTTTAAAGAATTTAATAATTTTATCCTATAATTTTTGGACCTCAATAAACTAATCATGTATAAAATTCAAAAGATTATGTTAAATTTGTTATTTTGATTTAATGTTTAGCGGAATCAATGGATAAATATAAGCCAACTTCCTTCCTATTTTTAAGCAACAATTTATTAGATAATCAATTTTTTTTTTTTAAATATACACATAATAAATAAAAATTAAAAAAAAAAATGAAAGAGAAATCTAGATGGCTGGGCGGGCTACAGCCCGTCCAGCCATCACATAGGTCCGCCCTTGGCCATGAGCATGATTGAGGAGTTTTGTAAGATTTCCAGTCCATCGGGTCGGCTCCACGCCCCCAGAACAAACCTCCTCGATCTGGTCGCACCTCCCTCCGGCTCAGTTGGATTTGGTTTTGCTATTTGAGACGAGCACGGCAAGATGGTTGCAGCTGGAGCAAAGAGAACTCTACAGCACCATGCTCGAAATTCTGGCCTTGTGCTCTTTGGGTCTTCGGGGTCTTATCCTTGAAACTGATTCACAGAGACATGGATCCCTTGCTACTTATCCCTACTCTGAGCTTATGATTGAAGACCTCCGAATTTTGGCACAGAACATGAATGTCGCTTCACTCGTAGAGTTGCCCATGTTTTGGCACATTTTGGTTCGCATGTGGGTTTTGAACTCACATGGACTGATGATTTTCCTCAATGCTGTCTCGCTTTGGCTGAGAATGATGTAAGGCCTTTGGCCAACACTTTATGATTTAATATCAGTTCTATCTTCTTCCCGTCAAAAAAAAATAAAAATTTGTGTTCGAAATGTGGAAAACGGCTACATTTTGTTTTTCTTTTGACGGAAAAATTAAAAATCTCAATAATTCTCTGACATATGACATATCCTAAAATTTCTGAAATTATACTAGAAAGCTCCATCTTAATAGAGTTCTATAAGATTTAAATATATATATATATATATATATAATATATATATCTTCAATTATTTTGAAAGACATATAAAACTATTTAAAATTAGAGTAAGTATTTTGTGAACTAGGTGTACTATGGAATTTAAGTATATTTTTAAACTAAAAAATGCTTTAAAATTAGAGTTCTATGTAAAATTATTGTTTAAAAATACATTTAGATTGTACAGTACACCTAATGTATAAAAGACTATTACTAGCTTAAATAAATTGTATATACAAATTTTTGATAGTCACTAAAATTTTGTTTGATTTTTTTTTTTTTTGAATAATTACGAATATATAATACTTGTATTTACGGAATATATACTTATCCCGATATGTCTGTTTAAATGAATATTAAAATTAAAAAATTAAAAGATTGTGAAGTTGATAAGAGAATGATACATATACAAGTCTGCTTGTGAGAATGTTTGAATTCTTCAAATTTGGTTGTACTCTCGGGATTTTTTTTTTGAGGATGTACTCTCGGGATTTTCTTCCAATTTGATTAAGTTACGAGATAATTTTCAAGGAATGAAAAAGTGTTAAATAGAACTTTCAATTCAATAAACACAATAGGTACTTTTCTTCAAATTTCAGTCTGCAAATGTTAATATGGTATCAGTTTCAATCAATTGATTGTTTCTAGATATGTTTAGGTTCGATCTCAAATATTTTGCTGCATCAAAGAATTTTTTGTTCTGTTCTTCTTCGCGAAGGATTTTCTCCTGAGCAATTTTTCATTCTTCATCACGATTTCGGTTATCATCGAACAATTGGGTTTTACGCTCAATCTGTTAGCTTCGTCTCCAGTCAAGTTCTACGCTCGATTGCAAGCCTTTTTTTTTTGCCCTTTTTTTTAGGGATTTCTTTTCTTATCGAGTTTTACGCTCGATTCTGTTTGTGATTCTTGATCGAAGGATCGCAGCTCTCTCGATTTTCTGAAATAATTGAGTTCTACGCTCCATCTCTCTCCCTATAACACGAATTTAGGGGTTTTCTTTTCTTAGCAAATTCTATTATCGCTATATTCTGTTTTCCCAAATTTCACAATTAGGAACTTCTTTGACATAGATGACTGCCGATTCAGATTCTTTGAATCCTATTCTGAATCCTTTATCACCCTTGGTGCTCCATCACAATGATAATCCCGCGGTATCGATAGTGCTTGATCCATTAAATGGTGATAATTTTGTGTCCTGGAGTCACGCCGTAAAGCGTGCTCTTTCTGTAAAGAACAAGTTGCCGCTCATTGATGGGTCAATTATTCCACCAGCAGAAGCAGATGACCGTGTGATTTTTCTGGCGTGGACTCGTGCAAAAAATCTTGTTGTTATGTGGATTTTGAATTTCATCATTCTTGAAATCAAGAGCACCTTGGAATATTTTGCTACGACAAAGGAGGTGTGGGATGAGCTTCACATCAGGTATACTCGTTCTGATTTAAGTAGAGTATATCATCTTGAAAAGACTCTAAGTAGCATTGCTCAGGGGAATAATAGTCTTGTTACGTATTACAATCAGTGTAAGGCTTCTTGAGATGAGTATTTAAGCTATATGCCAGCTTTAGCTTGTTCTTGTGATGCAAATTGTGTGTGTAAATTGCCTCAAATCATGAGTGAGACTCAAGAACAAGATGCAGTTATGAAGTTTCTTATAGGCTTAGATGATTCATATTCAGCCATTCGATCCCAATTTCTTTTACAATCTCCTTTTCCACCATTGGCTAAAGTCTATTCACTATTATTGCAAGAAGAGAGCCAAAGACAGTTGAATATACCAACTTCTTCAAATTCTGATAGCATAGCAACGTTGGCTAAAAATGTTAAGTTTTACAAAGATAAAAAGAAGCTACTAGTTTGTTCTCATTGTGATACACCTAGTCACACTATTGATAGATGTTTCCAATTGATTGGGTATCCCCCTAGTTGGAAAGGACCTAGAGGGCCTAGGATTAAGAATGAGCATACCTCTTATGCTAATTTGGCTAAGCCTTCTCCTAAAGAAGAAGCACATGTTGCTTCTAATCCCTTGTTTAATCAAGAATTGTTTGAACAATTCTTGAACTTTACCAAGACACAACAGGGACAAGAGGAAACTTCTTCACATGCTGCAGCAGGGGCCTTTGTTTCTTCCCCAAATCTGAATCAAGGTACGTGCATGAGATTTTGTTTTAATACTCTAGGCAATCCCCCTAAAATCTCAACTTGGATTCTAGATATAGGAGCTACAAATCACATGATTTCAGATTTTGACTTATTTACTTCTCCACCATCTGAATATAATATAAAGATTAGTTTACCAAACAATGCTATGTCCACAACTACACATATAGGAAACATAGTTATAAGTGAATCTCTAGCATTGTACAATGTTTTATATGTTCCAGATTTCACTCATAACTTGCTTTCCATCTCCTATTTAACTAGATATTCTAGTTGCTCTGTTATCTTTTTGTCCTCACATTGTGTCTTGCAGGACATCACCACCAAGAAAGTGATTGGTACTGCTGAACAAACAGGAGGTCTCTATATCTTAAAGACGTCTCAACATTTTGTACACTCTGCTTATCCTTTAAATAAATTTGATTTGTGGCATTATAGGTTAGGCCACGTCTCTGATAAATACTTGTCTAGCATTAGACAATTAAATGTGAATGCACGTGACATGGACAATGTTTGTACTATCTGTCCTTTGGCTAAACAAAAGAAACAACCCTTTCCTATTAGTAAATTTGTATCTCCTTGTGCTTTTCATATGATTCATTGCGATGTATGGGGTCCATTCTCTATTGTTTCTCATTCTGGGCATAAATATTTTTTCACTATAGTGGATGACTATAGTAGGTGCATTTGAATTTATTTGTTAAAAGCAAAATCTGAAGTTAGAGTCTCTCTACAAAATTTTTACAATATGGTTCACACACCGTTTGATGCAAAAATTAAAATTCTAAGGAGTGATAATTGAACAAAATTTTTTCTACATGGTTTCTATCATGATTTAGGTATTCTACATCAAACCTCTTGTGTTGAGACGCCTCAACAAAATGGTTTGGTGGAAAGAAAACATCAACATTTGCTTCAAGTTGCTAGATCCCTCATTTTTCAGTCATGTCTACCCCTTAAATATTGGAGTGATTGTGTACTCACTGCTGCACATTTAATCAATATAATTCCTTCACCTATTTTACTTAACAAATCACCATTTCAACTTTTGCATAACAAAGAGGTAGATTATTCTTATATGAGGGTTTTTTGGTGCTTGTGTTTTGCCAACACACTAACAGCTCATAGGCATAAATTTCTACCTAGAGCATCTAAGTGTGTGTTTTTGGGTTATCCATTTGGCACAAAAGGTTATAAATTGCTAGAATTGAACACTGGAAATATAATCATCTCTAGTTTTTTGAACATATATTTCCCTTTTCAAATAAACATCAAACTTATAATTTTGTTCCAGTTTTGAATGCTAAAGAAAGCACCTTAGTTTCTTGCTATGATCCTCTAAATGATAATACCAATCCATGTTCTGACACTTGTGACTCTCCTATCACATCTATTGAAATTGTGCAGCCACCCATTGAGACTTACATAAATATTAATGATACCCAAGATTCTGATTTCATTGAGGATATACATGAACATGATGTAGTTTCTGTTCCAAATACTCATGACCAGGCTACTGACACTAAATCCACCAGGAAATCTGAAAGGACTAGACATCCACCTGCCTATCTTGATATTTACCACACAAATTTACATGCCTCTATTGCTCATAAGAGACCTAGTACTAATGTTTCTATTAAACCAGGCAAACAATATCCCATTTCAGATTTTTTGTCTACTACAAAGTTGTCCAAGTCTTTTCTCTCTTTCACAGCAAATATTTCACAAATTAAAGGACCTGCAACATATAAACAGGCTATAAAGGACGAGAATTGGCAGAAGGCCATGGATGTTGAAATTCAGGCACTAGAGAAGGCTAACACTTGGACCCTTGTACCATTACCTCTTAATAAACACACTATTGGTTGTAGATGGGTTTATAAAGTAAAATACAATTCTAATGGCACAATAGAGAGATATAAGGCTAGGTTAGTGGCAAAAGGTTTTACTCAACAAGAAGGCATTGACTACTTTGACACATTCTCTCCAGTAGCTAAAATAACCACAGTACGAATTTTACTTGCTGTAGCAATTGCTAAAAATTGGCACTTACATCAGCTTGATGTAAATAATGCTTTTTTACATGGAGATTTGGTTGAAGAGGTCTATATGTCACCCCCACCAGGGTATTTCACTAATAATAAGGTCTGCAAACTAAATAAAAGTCTATATGGCCTTAAACAAGCCTCTAAGCAATGGTTTGCCAAGCTGTCGGAGTCTCTTATTTCTGTTGGATTTATACAATATGTGGCAGATAACTCTTTATTTACCAAATCAAATGCTATTTCTTTTATTGTTATTCTTTGTTACGTAGATGACTTAATTGTTACTGGAAATTCTTTACAAGAGATTCTTCTTATTAAGGATTACCTCCACAATAAGTTTACAATAAAGGATCTTGGTACTTTAAAATATATTTTGGGAATTGAGGTAGCCAGAAATCCTAATGGCGTGCATTTATGTCAGAGAAAGTACACTTTAGATCTTCTACATGATTATGGTTACTTGGGCAGTAAACCATCATCTACTCCTATGGATTAAAAACAATCATTTATAAATAATGATGCTCCATCTCTAACTGACCCTTCTTCTTGTAGACGCATAATTGGTAAATTGTTATATCTCACTGTGACAAGACCCGACATTTCTTACCCTGTGCATGTGCTTACTCAGTTTATGTGCAAGCCAAACACAGCTCATATGGCAGCTGTCCATAGATTGCTTAGATATCTTAAAAGCAATCCAGGTCAAGGCATATTTTATCCTTCTAATAATGATTTTAAGCTCCATGCCTTTACTGATTCAGATTGGGCCAGATGCCCAGATACAAGAAGAAGCATCACAGGCTATGCCATCTACTTAGGCAATTCTCTCATTACCTGGAAATCCAAGAAATAGACAACCGTAGCAAGATCTTCAGCAGAAGCTGAGTACAGGGCTATGGCAACCACCACTTGTGAGGCACAGTGGATCATTTACATCCTCCATGATCTTCATATCAAGCTCACTCAACCAGCCACCATGTATACTGACAGCAAATCTGCGCATGCAATGGCACACAATCCATGCTTCCATGACAAAACAAAGCACATCTCCATAGATGTTCACTTTACAAGGGAGAAAATTCAAGAAAGAGTAACAAGTTGATTTATATACCTAGTGAGGAGAATCTAGCAGATATTATGACTAAACTTTTGGCTCCTACTCCTTTCAACATTTTCAAGAACAAAATGGGCCTTATGAACATACATGCTCATTTTGAGGGGGGGTCTCAAGGAATGAAAAAGTGTTAAATAGAACTATGAAGACGTGCTACTCTCACTTATTCATTATTTACAACAGTTATTAGCTTAACTGATTAATTAGTTAATTAAGCAGTTTTTTAGTTTTAATCGTTCAGGATTAGTATATTAGGTTTACAACAGTTTGTAATTCTATCATCTCTTCAGTTTAAGAACTTTCAATTCAATAAACACAATATGTACTTTTCTTCAAATTTCAGTCTGCAAATGTTAATAATAATTGAGTTTTCTGAAATTTTTTAATTTTTTTTTGCTCACATTTGCAAATTGAAATTATCTTAGAGCATCAGCGGTAGAAGTCCCATGTGAATTTCTACTCCTAACTCAAATGAAAGGTAGAAGGGGTTGGGGGAAGATGATGTGGAGGAGAGAGGAGGAATTGGGTAGAAGAACTTCTACCAAGTAGAAGTAAAAATTAGAAAAAAAAAAAAAAAAAGAGTGGGATAGAGGGAGAGTGAACAACACATGAGAAAAAAACGAGTACAATTTGGAGAGTGTAACTCACTTGCGAGAGTGGACTTTAATGTGGTCTCAACTCTTTTTTATTTGCAATTTTTTTTGGGGTAGAATGCATTGGAGAGATATAAGTTTTTTTGATATAGAAGTAAGAAACTTTTGAGGTGCCACACATGTGACAAACTTAAAACCCAAAAATTCTCACCCACAATGTGAATGCTCTTAGTGGGTGCACATACAAATCTTCGTGTATGCACTTTTTTTTTAAATGTATATGCACTTTTTTTACACATAAACAACATTTTTTGAGCCTGAAAATAATAAGAAGACAATAATAGAATTGCAAGCACGATTTAAATTTTTCTTGGCCCAATTAATTTTTTTTTTTGGTGCATGTGCATTTTTATTGTTGCACTTGTGCAAAAATTTTTAGGCCCAAACTTAAATAGTATGACTGAACAATAATAAAATTGCAATTACCCAAAATAAATGCTTATGCTCAAATAGTAATTTACTAATATAATGTAATGTGTTGTAAAACAACTTAAAAGTATAACTCTATATGTGAAATAAGTAAACAAGATATACAGATAACATAGAAATACTTTATTCCACCTTCAAGTGTTTACTACAACATTTGCACCCCTATTTATAAGTCTCAATACAAGCTTGAGAAGATGAAATGAAAGGTCCACTATTAATGTAAATACATGAACAATCTATGAATATCAAAGGGCACATGGTGGATATTATGAAGGAAATAAATGGACATTCATATAATATAAATATTATTCATAACATAATGATCATTATATGTACGCAACTCTACAAATAGGTCTAGCTTTAGCTCATATATTTATCTTGACATATGCACAAATTAAAATTATTAGTCCTCCTTAAATCTGTCAATTTATAATTAAGAAAACCAGTAGAGTGAAAACTAACAATAAAATTTTATCTTAGCTTAGAGATTACCTTCTCAAATGAATTTTTTTATGTTTACACAAACAGAATTCCAACATATTGTGAAAATATACATATACTGAACAACAAAATAAAAGATTACACTACTTACTTTTTCAAAAAATAAAATAAAAAAATAACACTACTTTGTTATAAACTTATAATGCACCAATACTGCACATGTCTATAATCAATCTCTTTTTAAATATTACACAATAATGTTGATAGGAGCATGTACTGAAATTAAAATTCGCATATGAGGAAATTGAAAATAAAGTATAATTAATCTGGAAAAGTAGCATTCAATATTTCTAGATTTATTCAACCCTACTTGCTCACTCACATCTATTTTAGTCTAAATAGTGACCAACGAGGAACCACAAATTTAAGTTGTAAGAAGAAGAAAAGATGGAAGAGGGCGAGGTACAATGACTTCAAATGTGCACACGTTATATCTTCAAGGCTGTTGACAGTAAATTGTTCAGCCAGGGGCATCTCAAGAGAAGATGCAATTGCATTAAGATCAAAGTTCCAATCAGTTAAACCTTCACTTCGGCATGTCTTGCAAACCACTACTAGTATTGTTTTCCAAAATATATACTCCCTCCATCCCATACTTGAAGGCTCAAACCAATTGGGCACGGGTTTTAATGAATGAATTGTTTATTAATATTGTGTAAGATAAAGTGGGGGTAGAAAAGACTTTTCAACTTTATAAATAGTAATAAAGTTACTTTTTAGTGTAATAAAGTAGTGGCATTTGTTGTAATATTGTGATGTTTTAAGGGGAGTGTTTAAAAGTGTTTTTGCTATTTTAGGTAATGTGCCTTCAAGTATGGGACGCCCAAAATGGTAAAATGTGCCTTCAAGTATGGGACGGAGGGAGTAGTTTCTACTTGTTTTTTTCAACCCAATCCAAAGTGATTGGTTAGAAGACATAGTTTATATTTATTTTTTCAACCTAAACCAAAGGGCATGTGTTTTTATCGTAATAGAATTGCAACATTTTTAGTGTATGAACTTATTTTACACACGCAGAACATTTTGTAGGCATGAAAATAACATGAGCACAATAATAGAATTGCAAGCACGACCTAAAATTAATTAGCAAGACGGGTAATAATAGAATTTCAATCACGGCCAAAATATATGCCTCTCATGAAATAGTAATTTACTAATATAATGTAATGACCCCAGTGACAATGTCTAGCTAATATATTCATCTTGACATATGCACTAGTTAAAATTGTTAGTCCTCCCTAAATCTGCCAACTTATTATTAAAAAAGTCAGTAGAGGAAAAACAATAAAAAAAAATCTTAACTTAACTAAGAGATTGCCTTCCCGAATGAAATTTTATTTATGTTTACGCAAGTAGGATTCCCATATATTGTGAAAATATACCCTACAATGCACAATAACATAAAATATTACACTACTTTGTTATAATGCACCAATACTGCACAAAACTATAATGTTCGTTCTTCTTAAATATTACATAGTAATGTTGATAGCATGTGCTGAAATTAAAATTCGCAAAATAGAGAATTGAAAACAAAGTATAATTAAAATTCGCATTTAATATTTCTAGATTTTATTAACCCTACTTGCTCACTCGATCACATTCATTTTAGCCTAAATAAGATAACAAATATAAGTTGTAAGAAGAATAAAAGATGGAAGAGGGCGGGGAGAGTACAATGACTTCAAATGTGTCAACCCTATATCTAGTAATTTCAGACAGGGGCATCTCAATAAAGGATGAAATTGCATTAAACAATAAAGAATAAAGCAATAAACAAACACAAGATTTATAGTGGTTCAGACAACTTGTCCTACGTCCACTCTCACAAATCCAATTGTGAAGTTAATTCCTTATAAATAAGGTCATTACTACTTTATAGTCCCAAGAGAAAACTTGTGATCTCGATACACTACCTTTAGTGCAGTTGGATCTACTTGTTATTAGGAGAACAAGTACTCTTACAAAAGCTAAGAAAGTAAGGTTTGAGTTTTTTGAAATTTACCAATTAGTGTGATGAACAAAGAGGTTCAATCAACACTTTTCTAAGCTTAGGATATGAAATGGAATACAGGCTTAGATGTAGGAAACTTAGAGCTATGGATACAAGGTTCAAATACTGGCTCTAAAGAACTCTTAAAGGATTCAGAATGCTTGATGAACTTTGCTTGTCTAATGTGGGAGTTCTTGCTTGGAGTTTTCGTAAGTTGTTACTTGAAGTCTTGAACAACATCTTGTATTTATAGGACGATTTTGAGCTTGCAACTAGCCATTGGTTAAACTAGTCGTTGCAACAAATCTTCTAGGAATGGGCTCAAGATCTTCATGAAGTTGATCTTTCCTTTGATTCTGGAATGGAATTACCTAAAAAGGAAATGTGCATTTAATGTGCATTAAATGCAGTTGTACGACTCTGAATGATCTCTAAAACCCTAGTCCAAGTCAACACAATGGATGTGCTGACATCCTCTGATTGGTCCACGTCAGCTGAGTTGGTTAGAATTGCATTCTTTTCTTCAAATGAGGCTGTCAGACGAGGTTCGACATTCTCTTTGTTTGTTAAGGTTGTTGCCTTCTTCATAAATGCATGTTATCGGTTGAGTCTATCAGCTGAGTAGCTCTTCTGAAAACTTTAAGGCTTCTTGACAAAATCTATTGGAGTCCATAACAACTAGCATCTTCTACTCGACTGGTCTCATGTAGTTAATCTCAGTTTACTAAGGCATACAAGGACCTTGTCATCTGATTTCACTAATGGACTTCCTTGTCCTCTAGTCTTTAGTCTTATACTCTTTAAGTCTTGAGCATACGCGTGTTGAACCAAATGTGGTATCAGCTAGGAGTGTGCATCGGTCGGTTCGGTCACCGAACCGAATCGAACTGGTTGAACCGAACAAAAACCGAATTCTAATATTAGTAACCGAAACCGAACTGAACCGAACTGATTAAAAATTGAAGGTTTTGATTAAAAACCGAAAAACCGAATAGAAACCGAATGAAACAAAAAAATTACAATAAAACTCCACAACACAATCTCACATTCATAGAAATTATACAACAAACACAATTTCAATTCTCAGATTATCAACAAACCAACACAATCTAGATCTAATATCATAGAACCAACATTTAAAGCCAAAAGTTGAACAGAAGTTAGAGAGTAAGTGAGTAAACTGTGATTCGTGAATCTCAGGACCTAGGTCGCCATGAATCGCACTATCACCGGAGAGTGGGTCGCAGTCTCGCATAGTCGCACTATCGTCATCGCCATGAATCGTAGAGCCTCGCCTGTGGGTTGTGGGAGTAGGGTGGACGAAGAGGACGACATTGTGGGTGGATGGAGAGAACGACGGTGTGCGGCGGAGGCAGAGCCGCAAAGGCAGAGGGTTGGGAACTTGGGAGTTAGGACTTGGGGGTCTCGGGACGGGCTGGGATTGTGATGGGGACGGCTAAGGGCTGGGATTGTGAAATAGGATTAGGAAATTAGGGTTTTATGTTTTTAATATATATATATGTATATATTTTTTTTAATTGTTTTTTTACTTATTCGGTTCAGTTACGGTTAACTGAAATTCTTTTTCAATTAACTGAAACCGAACACCGAAAATTCCAAAAATGTAAATCGAAAATTGAACTGAACTTTACGAAAACCGAATCGAACTCATATTTCGGTTCGATTTTCGGTTAAAAATCAAATTGTACTCATCCCTAGTATCAACTGATATACATACAACTGATTCAACATGACTACGACTTAGAAAAAAACTAACTTCTAAGCTTTTTAAGAACAACTTACGTAACCTATTACTATTTTACAAATTATATCTAACACTAGATTACGTTATCTTGTTTTGGCCATCAAACTTAAATTCTATCTATTTAGACTAGGGGTAAGATGAATATCCCAACATACCCTACAATGCACAAAACAAAACAAAAGATTACACTACTTTGTTATAATTCACCAATACTGCACAAGACTATAATATTCTTCTAAAATATTACACAATAATGTACGTTGATAGCAGCATGTGCTGAAATTAAAATTTCATCGAAAACAAAGTATAATTAATTCTGGAAAAGTAGCACTTTATATTTCTAGATTTTATTCAACCCTACTTGCTCACTCACATCCATTTTAGCCTAAACAGAGACCAACAAGGGATCACAAATATAAGTTGTAAGAAGAAGAAAATATGGGAAAGGACGGGGAGAGTACAATGACTTCAAATGTGTCAACCTTATATCTTCAAGGTTGTAGATAGTAAATCGACCAGAGAGGGGCATCTCAATAGATGATGCAATTGCATTAAGGCCAAAATTCAGATTAGTTAACCTTTACTATAGTATGTCTTGCAAACCACTACTAGCATCGTTTCCAAGCGTAGCTACACCACCAATGACGTCATTTGTGAATGATTGGTCAGAATACATATATAGTTTCTACTTGTTTTCAACCTAATCCAAAATGATTTGTAAGAAGACATAGTTTTTGCTTGTTTTTTCAACCTAAATCAAAGGGCATGTGTTTTATCATAATAGAATTGCAACAATGTATGTGCACTTTTCTTACACACGCACAACATTTTCTAGGTCTGAAAATAACAAGAGGACAGTAATAGAAACTGCAAGCACGATCCAATTTTTTCTTAGATCAATTTTTTTTTATTTTTGTTAGTGTGGGTGCATTTTTATTGTTGCACATGTGTAAAATTTTCTAGGCACAAAATTAATTAGCAAGATGGACAATAATAGAATTGCAATCATTGGCCCAATATATATACTTCTTATGAAATTGTAATTTACTACTCCCTCCGTCCATGAAATGTAGTCTCATTTGTCTCATACTCTTTGTCCACCAAATATAGTCTCATACACTTTTTGGAAACCATAACCCTTCAATCATCATTTAATTACTCAATTTTGTCATCAACTTTATTCACAATGGACCTCACAACTATATCTACCTTTTTCTTAAAACTTGTGCCCCACCCAAATAGGACTACATTTGGTGGATGGAGGGAGTAATATAATGTAATGACCCAAATAATAAGTCTA
Source organism: Galeopsis tetrahit (assembly GCA_963675135.1). Taxonomy (NCBI): domain Eukaryota; kingdom Viridiplantae; phylum Streptophyta; class Magnoliopsida; order Lamiales; family Lamiaceae; genus Galeopsis; species Galeopsis tetrahit. The sequence goes on from OY776127.1 coordinate 37,859,284, forward strand.
GCTCATATATTCTGTAACGACCCCAAAATCTTAAAAGAATAAACATAGATTTTTTTTAAAGGGGTAAGGGGGCATTACTACGCTTGAAAATAACATAACAATTCAAATGATGCAACTATCCAAATCAAGGTGATCACCACCAAAATCCTCAAAATAATTTAGAAGTGACAACAGCGGAAGTAAACTGGTGAGTAAGGTCCTTAAGAACTTGCCTTACAATAAAATACTACAATTTCAAATAGTTAGCCAAAATAGAAATTTAAGTTTCAAAAGACATGGATTAAAAGGTTGCACTTTCGAGATCGAGTGCTCACATCCACCTTCAATCCTCCCGAACGTTCCCACCTGAAAGTGAAAGGGGTGAGCATTTGAAAAATACTCAGTGGGTTCACTAAAACACCCACTCGAATATCATACAATCTACCGCAATAAAGGGCAACCATGGGGATCAATGTATATAATAAACATAAATTTGAGATTCATTCCTCTCAATCATAGTATTAAGTCACATATAGACAACTCAAATTATATCCTTCAAGTATCATCAATCATATGACAACCATGGAACACGTTCAACATCATATTTTATATTAATAGATAGTGATAGTTATAATATAATACACGTAAGAGCACATCAATCTTGTTGGGGCACGCTTTACCCCGCTCGAGCATCTTGTTCAGGAGCTACCCGAATGTGATCTTTCGATCAAATCTTGGAACGGTGTTACCCGTAATCTTATCATAGCTAGTACGGTTATTATCCGTATACCATACACTTTGCACGGTCTTGACCGTATATCATATATCTTCACGTTTGAGACGTGCATGTATGAAAACATTCATGTAACATACTTCTTCACATATGAACATGCATAATCATAAGCATTTATGTATCCATAGAACATACTTAACACAAATGAACATGCCTAATATCAAATATCCATAAAGCATATATTCCACAAGTGAACATGAACATATTTATACACAAATTGAAAGTGTGTGGGGGGATGGTATCTAGTGTTTAAGTAAAAAACAGAACAATGTTACACTGAATGTTGTGACAATTAGTGTAGCATTAACTCTAACAGAATGTGAATAAATAAACACAGTACACAGCGGAAGTCTAAAACACTAAAACACAATACGAACACAATGGAATAATTTTTAACATAGATTTTATTAATAAAAAAACCTATGCTAAGCCTTACGGCGAAACAATAACTTAGTTCCTAAGTTATACACAAAAATGTCGTGTGAAATGTCTCAGCAATTACTTCAACATTCCACAAACAGAAACTATGATCGAGGCAGGTGCCTGAATCTGTAAATAGACTTAAGTGTAAGAACACTGTCTAATGAACTAATCTGATCTATGATTCACTCTCACTCGATACAAGACTAGAACTAAGTACACTGGAAGGTGTGGTATCCCTCGACGTACGTTAAATGATACAACTACTGGCCATAACTCCGAACTAGGGTTGAACTCTCAAGAAGGTGTTACACGAATAGTGCATACTTTGAAATGAAAGTCTTCTGCGGTATTTATAGAGAAATACACAGCTTCTAGATCCTTCCATTATGAGATCCTATTTTTTAGGACCTCAACCTCCATGATCTCTCTAGATCTTTCTGCCATCTTCTAGGTCGTTCTACAATGCTCTAAACTCTTCTATCACGTTCTGCAACCTTCTGGACTCTTCCATGTTCTAGACTCTTGTAGAACCTTCTGGAATCGTTCCTGAATGTGAGAGCATTTAGTACAACATTTAATGTAACATTTCAGAAAAGACTTAGAATAAATCAAGAAAGGTCAAATTAAGATGTTGTTGATAATGTCAAAGCATTTAAGAGTTAACAACATCTACAATCTCCCCCAATTCGACCTTTCGACTACAACACACCTGATGCACATATATTTCTATACATACTCAGTATTATTTATTTAGGTGAGTTGAACATCAAGTCTAAATACTAGTCAAGACAATACCTGTTGTAACCGTTGGATCAAATCAAAAAGATATCAAGAATAATTTTACTAAGATCCGTGGCATAAGATCAAAGTAATCTTATTCAAAACAAAAACAAGTATAAACGGTACACTTGTTTACAAAACATATAACTTTTACAAAAAATCAAAGATTAAATCAGAGCATATAAGGGTATATACCAGATTAGTTCTAAGACTTATGTAAGACTCAAAAACAGACAAACAAAAACAAACAAGGACTAAACAATATAATCAGAGAAAAAAAAACAAAAAACTATGAAAAATAAATAAACTAAACAAGGCATATTCATCATGCAGTAAGCAATTAATGATAGGAAAACAAATTAAGCAATAAGCAGTAATCAAATATCATTAGTGCAAACTAATTTAAGCAAGATAAATATAGACATCCTATCAACTAGAAATAGTAAATATTGTATCAGAATAAACAGAATTTAACTTAAACATAACAGAATAACAAAAACAAAAGTAGGACTGAAAATGGCATGAATTGCTATAACAATAGCAGCAGCATCAAGGTCCTGCACATGTGCCATCTGTACTTCAGTACTCCCCCTGTCTTGCAGCATCTGTTCTAGATATCAGCATAGAGGATTTCCATATCCTCATCATCTTCAGCAGCATCTGCAAACTTGTCTTCATCAGCCTCCTCTGGTTCCTCAATAAAACAAGTTGATGCAAAGAGTGCAACAACATTGTTAGCAACAGCAGTTCATCCATTCTCTGTAGCAGCATCAGGTACACCTCCAACTTCAGGATCCAACTCTTCAATAACAACTCCAGAAGTTCTAGCTGAAGTGGAAGGTGGTACTCCCCATGTTGTAGTGGGAAGTAGCCTGGTCCACTTGTCTTTGATGAATTGGAGTTCATCAATCTGGTCCTGTAAGTGTTGTAACTGCAATAATATAAAAGATCTGGGAACAGAGAACATGGTATCAAAATTACCACCAAAGTTCTCAGCATCTGGTGCAGCATTAGGTGCAGCTGTGTTCTGTTCAGGTCTCTGTGCTGATGTGGGTTGAGGTTGAGCAGGAGCTGGTCTTTGAGAAGAACTTCCAGGATTGTGCAAGGGTAGATCTTTCACTCTTTCACCAATGAGCAAACCAGGTGAAATGGTGTATAAAGGAACCCTAGCTCTAAGAACTTCAGTCTTCTTAGGGCTAAAACCATGCATCTTCAAGTATGAACAAATAAGCACAGGGTATGGAAGGTTGCCTTTATCAGAAAATAGTCAATCCCAAATTAAACTTCTTCAAAACCACTATCCTATAGAGCAAGATTGCTTGATCCTTTGTCACTTTGGTTGAGTTGGTAGAGGGTATCCAATTATAAATTATCAGCTTATGCAACACAGAATAAAGAGGTCCTTGGCCAACATTCCATTTTTCCATCTAGTCAACAAACCACCAGTCATAGAAGCAGTAACAACATCCAAATCAGGTTCATCATCATCAAGTACTGGTTCTATGCCTAAGAAATCATTAATTAACTCTGGGGTAAATGGAACTGTACTCCCCCTAAACTGTATATTTCCATACCAACGGGAACTCATCCCACCATTACTCTTCCTCAGACATGCATAAAATTCATACACCCAATCAGAAACAAATGTATCACATAAGTTCAGAGCTTTCATCAACTTTCTATCCTCTAAGAATTGAACCAAATTCTTACTCTCAAAATCAGAAACATGAATTCTCCTTTCCATTAACAGTTTCCTCCTAGACAGCCTAGTAATTTAATCCACCAAACCATCAATATCAGAATCTACTTCAGTTTCAGAATTACCTTCCTCAGAAGTACTTTCTTTAGAGTTTGGTTCTTTCTTCTCCTCAGAACTGGAATCAGCTTCTTCTCCAGAGTTTTTGTCAGAAGTTGCACTGCTTGAATCACCTCCATCATCAGGTTCTGGTGCTGGAGCACTTGATTCAGCATGTGAGGCAGCATTCTTCTTCAGGGCTTGCTGCAAATCCCTGAGACAAACCTCCATTTCAGAATCAGAATCATGTTCTGGTTCTTCAGGCATTGTTCGAACAGCATCAACCTTTGCCTTTCCCTTCCCCTTAGGATCAGCTTTCTTCTTAGTTGGCTTCTCAATCACCACTTCTTCTTCAGATTCAGAGAATACCTGAATTGGTTCAGCAACATCACCACCTAGCTTCTTCTTCTTCCTCAAAGAGTCTGAGTAATCAACTCGAGTAAAAACTCGACCTGATCGTCTTCTTGGAACTGGGATCCTCTTTCTTTTCTTCTCTTCAGCATTCCTCTTGAAAGGAATCGGTTCAGAGTCCGACTTCGAGATGTCAGAGTCGGTTTTGTCGGATTCTTCAGCATCCTTGTTGGTCCCTGAACATTGGACTGCAGTTAAAAACATTCTCAAGTATCTAAAAAGAACTCGAGATAGAATGTTAGTTTATCAGTCAGACAATATGTTCCCTGTGGGTTATACGGACTCAGATTTCCAATTAGACATGGATTCTAGAAAATCTACCTCGGGTAGTGTGTTTTGTTTGGGGGGTGGAGCCATGACATGGAGAAGTGTGAAGCAGAAATGCATCGCTGATTCTACCATGGAAGCCGAATATGTAGCTGCTTGTGAAGCAGCGAAAGAAGCGGTTTGGCTTAAGAACTTCTTAGTGGACTTGGATGTGATTCCGAATTTGCCCAGCAGTATCACTATTTATTGCGATAATGCTGGAGCAGTTGCAAATTCAAGGGAACCAAGAGCCCACAAGGCAAGCAAACACATTGAAAGGAAATACCATCTTATACGAGAAATCGTTAAGAGAGGAGACATAGTGGTAGCAAAGATCGCATCGGAAGACAACCTAGCTAATCCTTTCACAAAGGGTCTGCCCCAGAGTACATTCGAGAGACATGTGGAAGGAATGAGGGTCAAGTGCGTTGCCAAGCTGCTTTGAGTATAAGTGGGAGAATTTAATAGGACATGTAGAACATGGACGTGCTGTAATATACTTAAAAGCAGACTTTGAGTATAAGTGGGAGATTGTTAGGGTTATACTGGCAAGTATGCTTTTAGTGCTACTTATGTATACAAACTGATTCTTGCACTTATAAATGAGAATAATATTTTTATCACTGGTTGCTTTAAATATAATGAATGTTAATTATTTATTGCATAAACGTTCAGATGTATTTTACATTGTAGACAATGTGGTGTGTAGAAGATCACAGAAGATCACATTGTCAGTTCCTTGTATATAAGTACACTTGATTCACAACTTAGATGGAATTGAACAATCCATTGGTAGAAGTTGAGGTGTAAGACTCGGATTGGTTTATCTTAACCAAGAGATTACACTAATGCATTATGATGTGCTGAATAGGACCTACAGAGAGGTAATTCTTCTAGACTGACTTAACGAATGAAGAATTAGACCTCAGTGGTTGTTGATTTCTTAATCTCTGTCACTTAAATGGGATTGTCTGTAGTTAAGAAGTATTGCTTTGATTTATTATGGGTAAAGAATCAATTTGATTCAATACTTTGTATTTTGGGCAATATTATTAATTACATGACAGATTGCCAAAATTAATACAGAGAATCGTGTCTTGGAGTGTCAAGTTGATTATGTCCCCTTGGTGGGCTCAGAAGGTTTATCATATCAAATCTGATCAGTGGAATTTATTTCCGGTATGATAATAATGTTGAGCTGTCCTTACTCCGAGGAATAAAAGATATTAATTAATTAAAGCATTCAGTAGCTTAAATTAATTGATGGACATTGAATCTTAAACACGGGATATAATAACCGGGAGCCATATTTCGTAATATGGGTTAGGATGGATAGTGCAATATTAATTCTATAGTGGAATGAATTAATATTAATGGGCTGGAAAAATGTTGTGGCTCAATATTGATTTTTGGGCCCATTGGGAGGTCCAATCCTAATTCTCCCAAAGGCCCCTCAAGTAGCCCAATAAAAGTCTATTAATTAAGGTAATTAAAAGATAAGGATTAATTTTGTTGCAAGAAATTAGAGAGAGATATTTATGGAAAAAGATATATGGAAATAAGAGATTATTTCTATATTATTCCAAGATAAATTGACCGGTCAATTTTTCTTTCTTGTAAGAGAAGAAACATAGATTCTCTCTTATAAAAGGAGAAGAAAAAAATTGGTACTCTTGAGACTAAGAAAAAAAAAATCTGTAATTTTCGAAATTACAGTGTGTGCAACAAGAGAAAATTAATTCTTCCTTGAGAGTTAATAGTTCGTGAGATCTCCTACCGGGTCAACGGACTAGAACTTAGGGAATACTTGAGAAGGCAATTGGGTTGAAGTTGTTACTCTTCTCAACGGTATCTCTCCGATTTAAAGGTAAACACGTAATCCCTTAGTTCCGCATGTTTAGGGATTTAATTATTTTACCGTACATTCATTACATAAATTAGTTGATTTAATTTGTTTAAATTATGAAATTAGATTTATGATAATTCATATTTAAATTACGTCCCAAATAGATCCGGGTAATTTTAAAGGAGTCTCAAAGGATTCCCGAGAGTCTTAAAAGATCCTTAGGGCATCTCAAAAGATTCCCGGGAGTCTCAAAGGATTCCTAGCGTGATGGTCCATAACCCACAAGTGCCAATAATTCCCCACAAAGGAGATGGGGAATGTGGTCCCATAATAATTTCCCACAAAGGAGTTGGGGACCACAAGAGCTGGGGACCACATTGTTGGGGGACTATTATTGGATATTGGGATTACTTTTCCCAACACTTATGAGGTCCCATCTTGTACTTCTTTGGGAGAATATCTGGAAGGATGATGCTCAACTTGTTGACAAAGCTGACTGTAGCTGACACCTTCCATTCCCTCGATTGCAAATCCAGAGTAACTTTCTTTGCCTCAAGAGCAATTCTATATAAGAATAACCCTTGCCAGTCTCCATCAACCTGATCCCAGATTGCAGCCATAACTCTAACCTTCAACGTAGTAACAGCATCATGGCTAAAAGTGTTACCAAGTATCATCTTGCCTGCAATGTCCATCAGGGTTTGAAACTTAGGTTCAAGTTGGGATTTCTTGAGACCGGAGGCATCAATAGCCTTGATTCTTCCATTAGTAAACATCTCCATATACTCCTTTTCTCTACCCATGATGTAGTCGGAGATATTTATCTTCCCCCTCGACAAGCCGAACAATTCCTGAAGAATTTAGTAATGTGAGCGTAAGTGTTTGGGGGAGGTGTTAAGAGGTGTATATATATACTCCAGCAATTCTTGATCTAACGGTCAGATTAGATTTTAATGTGGAGTAGTGCCCAAGATTTCCCTTCTTTGATTTCGGGCCATTCCTTAAATTTTGCCGTCTGAATTTGCCATTTGGCAACTGTTGATTTGCTGGCAATATGGTAATCAAGTATTAATGACATCATACCAAAAATAGCCGTTGTGACTAATTTTGTGGCAAGAATGGATCATCAAGGCCTTTTTCTATAAGTGAATTGCATTCCTTATATAGGCCAATTTCGTTAATTACATCCAGAAATAAATCTAGAATGAATTACATGATCAAAGATAGTCATTATGCTCTAAAAATAAAGTCTTCTTATCAGCAGAGTGAAGTCTTCTGATTTCATCGAGATGTCTGCTGATTTTCCTTGAAGGTCTTCTGGTCAGCTGAGTTGGTCTTCTGATCAGCTGAGTAGAGGATAGGGGTTTGCTGTAATGATCCAACCTGGATGGATCCTTCCAGCTTTATTGTGAGTGATGATCCATACTGGTTTGATGGATCTTTCAGCTCCTTCTTGTAACCAGGTGGGACTAGCCTAGATGAAATCCCACTGGCTTAACTGCTCCTCACCATCGGATGTTCCTCATCATCAGATGGGATGTAGCATCTAATGTGTCCTTGTTGAATTTCTTCGCTTCTTTTGAAGAAGAAGAAAAGTTGGAAGAGTCTTCAATGGAGTGTGAAGAGAGAGCCATGGACTTGGTCTTCTTGACATCTTTTGACAAAGTGGTCTTTGATAGCAAGCTCTCCATGTAGAACTTCCCCCTGGAGAAGAAGCTCTGCTTGCCTGCTACTTTGTCCTCTGCATCTCTTCTTCCTTTAGTTTTCAACAAGAACGTCTCTTCTTTCTTTAGTTTTCATAGGCATACTTATGTTGGGTAACCCAAGTATGCTGATCTGCATCATCTTCATCTTCTGGACAAATCTTCATCTCCTTCACCCAAGACCTTGGTTGAGGTATGGTCTCCATTCCATCTCTTCTCTCGACTATCTCCATACCTGAAACAAGAATAATAGTTAGTGATTTGTGTTCTTAGGTGTTCTCATAACTTTCTCCTTTTATAGAGGTAGAAATGAGGTAGTGGAGCGTAAGATGACAAAAACTATAGAGTTGATAGGTCTGAATTTCTGAAAAGCTATTTCTTAAGATCAACAATGAGATTCTTGATCTAAGGGTTTACATTTAAAGAGATTCAGGCTCTATCTTATGGAATGCAGAATTTATAAATTTTTGAACAAGAGTTATTTGGAGTCCGTACAGTGCATGTATACTGTTGAGTCGGTGAGGATGGTGTATTAATCCAACCAAGTATGACTCACTAATATACTGTATACTTGTATAGTGATAAAGTATTTTATGAAGAATAGTTTATTACTATACATGGATATACATTGCTTAAGTATAGATTACCATTTAACTCTATTCAAATCTTCTGAATGTAAGTATATAATACAATGCAGATTATAGAGTATTTCATCAAGGATTCTTAAGGTATCATTGATTCCCCCTTGATTAGATGACTCTATGTTTTCCCTCAGCTTTATTTGTCTTCATCGGGAATAACTTACCTGAAGATGAGGGTGTCTATTCACCTCATCTGATCCTCCTAGTCTGCTGCAATTGTATCAGCTGAGGCCTTCAGCTGATCTTGTGCTCTTCATGTGCTTGGATCCAAGAGTCCTAAGCTATAGCATAGGGTCTTGAATCTTTCTTCAGCTAGGGGCTTAGTCAAGATGTCTGCTCTTTGGATATCTGTGTGAATTTTCTCCATCTTGATGTCCTTCTTTTCAAGGTGGTCTCTTATAAAATGGTGTCGAATGTCGACATGCTTGCATCTTGTGTGTAGGACTGGATTTTGAGTGATGGCAATGGCACTGCTGCTATCACAATAGATAGGGACTTCTCTTGCTTCTATATTGTAATCTTTGAGTTGTTGAACTAGCCAGAGCAGCTGACTGCAACAACTTCCAGCTGCCATATATTCTGCTTCAGTGGTGGAGGTTGCAACTGAAGTTTGCTTCTTTGAGAACCATGATATCAACTTGTTGCCTAGGAATTGACAGGTTCCAGATGTGGATTTCCTATCAATTCTACATCCTCCATAGTCTGAGTCAGAATAACCACTCAATTCTAGATTGTCATCAGCAGGGTGCCATAGTCCTATCAATTCTACATGACTTTGCTTTGGGTTTGCTTGAAACCTAGCACATACTCCTACAGCAAATGTTATGTCTGGTCTGCTTGCTGTAAGATATAGTAGAGATCCAATAAGTGCTCTATATTCAGCTTGATCAACTGCCTGTCCAGACTCATCTGGTTCCATTTTGAATGATGTCATCATTGGAATTCTTGCAGTCTTGCTTTGTAGAGCTTTGAATCTTTCCAATAGGTTTTTGGTGTACTTGGACTGATTGATGAAGATCCCTTCTAAACTCTGTTTGACTTGGAGTCCTAGGAAATAATTCATCTCACCCATCATACTCATTTCGAATTTTCCTTGCATAAGTTCAGAGAACTTCTTGCACATATCTTGATTTGGTGATCCAAATATAATGTCATCTACATATATTTGCACCATTAGAATGTCTTCTCCTTCTTGTATTCTGAAAAGTGTTCTGTCAACTTTGCCTTTTGTGTAACCATTGTCAAGTAGGAATTGTGACAATGTGTCATACCAGGCTCTGGGAGCTTGCTTCAGACCATAGAGGGCCTTCTTCAGACGATATACTTGATCTCATTTTTCGAATCCTGGAGGCTGTTCTACATACACTTCTTCTACCAGAATACCATTCAGAAAAGCACTCTTGACGTCCATTTGATAAACCTTGAAGCCCATATATGATGCATAAGCTAGAAACAGTCGAATGACTTCTAATCTGGCTACGGGAGCAAAGGTTTCATCATAGTCAATTCCTTCAGATTGTGAGTATCCTTTTGCAACTAGCATTGCTTTATTTCTAGTTATCACATCATTTTCGTCCTTTTTATTCTTGAATACCCACTTTGTTCCTACTACATTGTGGTTTTCAGGACGATCTACCAATTCCCATACTTCATTTCTTTCGAATTGGTTAAGTTCTTCTTGCATAGCAGTGATCCAATTGCTATCTGTCATTGCTTCTTCTATGTCAGCTGGTTCAATGTTGGACAAGAAAGCACACCAGCAGAACATAGATGATTGGGGGTTCTGATTCAGTTGTCTTCTAGTCTTGACACCTGAGTCTGCTCCTCCTAAGATGAGGTTTGATGGATGGTTGTTTCTCCATGTATGTCTTACAGGAGTATCTGCATTAGATGAGCTTGGATTCTCATCTGTTCTAGTGCCATCAGGAGGGTTGACTTGATTAGGTCGATCATCATCTGTATCTTGTGTGTCAAAGAGATCATTCCCCCTTGCATTTGGGATTGTTGCATCTTGATTTTGGACAGTTTGCTCAGCTTGAGTTTGAGATCTAGTGATTGGTCTGTGTGGATTATCCTCCTCTGGTTCTTCAGGGAATGGTTCATTGACTTCAATAAACTCATCAGACTTGGTCTTGATCACTAGTTTCTTCATCTGATCTACAACTGAGTCTGTTTCTACTGCACTCTTTTCACAAGATTCATAAAAAACAACATGAGGTGTTTCTTCCACAAGAAGGGTTCGTTTGTTGAGTACTCTGAATGCTTTGCTAGTAGAGGAGTATCCCAAGAATATCCCCTCATCTGCTTTGGCATCAAAAGCATTCAACTTACTCTTCCCATTGTTGTGAATGAAACACTTACAACCAAATATATGAAAGTAAGATACTTTAGGTTTTCTTCCTTTCCACAATTCATATGGGGTTTTCTCATGGATTTTGTGAATACCTGACCTGTTTTGAGTGTGACAAGCTGTGTTAATAGCTTCTGCCCAAAGCTTCTTAGGAGTGGAGATTTCAGCAAGGAGTGTTCTTGCAACTTCTTTGAGCGTTCTGACTCTTCTTTCAGCTACACCATTCTGTTGTGGTGTTCTTGCTGCACTTGTCTCATGCTGAATACCATTAGAAGTACAATATGCAATAATATAAGAGTTAATAAATGCAGTGTCTTTGTCACTTCTAATTTTCACAATAGGTTCTCCTTTCTCTACTTGGATCCTCTTTAGTAGTTCAGGAAGCTTCTGCTGAGTTTCACTCTTCTTGTATAAGAAGATAACCCAAGTAAACTTGGAGTAGTCATCTACAACAATAAGAGTGTACTTCCTCCCTGTTAGTGTGGTTGGAGTGATTGGTCCAAAAAGATCCATGTGGAGCAATTCAAGAACTCTGCTGGTTGATGTTGTCTTCTTAGTCTTGAAGGAGACCTTTGTTTGCTTTCCTTGTTGACATGCATCACAAACCTGATCTTTACAGTAGAGTTCATTAGGCAGACCATCAACTAAGGATTCCCTTGCTAACTTGTTCATAGTCTTAAAGTTCAGATGACTGAGGCGTTTGTGCCATAGCCAGCTGACATCTTTAGGGCTCTTCACAAGCAGACATGTATCCTTAGGACAGCTGTTCCAATTTGCAAGATACATACTTCCTTTTCTAGATCCTGTTAGAAGGTTTTGTTTTGTTCTTTTATCACTAATGAGACACTCATCTTTAGAGAATTTTACTGAGTAACCCGTGTCACAAAAATGAGAAACAGATAGTAAATTAAACTTTAAACCATCTACATATGATACATCATGTACCTCAATGTCACCATTTTTAAGGGTGCTATATCCTTTTGTGTTACCGTGCGCGTTATCACCAAAGAAAACTTTTGGACCTTTCTTTTCTGTGTAGTTGGTCAGCAGGTCTTTGGTTCCAGTCATATGAGTTGAGCATCCACTATCTATGTACCATATCTCTCCTGCTTGACCTCCTTTTCTGTATAGGTCCTTCCTTTCCTGCAAGAAAGGTTAAGTCTTAGGTACCCATTTTGTCTTGGGTCCTTGGGTGTTAGTACTACCCTTGGGAACCCCCATATACATTGGTCGTTTGAACAACCTTGAGCACTTGAGTTGTTTCCCTCGGGCATCACAGAACCAAATCTTATCAGTTAACACCTTGGACTGATCTGATTTGTTGTTTGTGTCAGCTAAGTAATAGTCAAATGGTTTCCCTTAATAGGAGTGTACATACATTATCTTTTGACTATTTACATTCGGCCTGGGTGCATTAGCTGGTCGATGCACACGATTATATGGACCATACTCCTCTGTTCTCACAATATCATAAGAGATAGGGGGTGCAAAGAGAACAGATTTGTTTGAAGAGGACTTCTTCTTCTTGGCTGGAGCGGCATACAGCTGAGACTGTCTCAGACGAGATGGTCTAGGCTGTTTGCTGTTCCTCTGTACAGGTTTGGGGTTAACTTTTCTTTTACCATTTTTGGTGTTGGAATAGTTAGCCTTAGTTGGTACAGATGCCTTTTGGTTCATATTAGGTTCATTGTGTTTAGAACACTCACCCTTTTCATGTGTCTGAGTAGTGCACTTGTTAGGTGTACTACCCCCAGCTGGAGAGGATGTTGATGGATTAAGTTCATAGCTAAAACCCATCTTATTGCCATTTGATCTATAATATTCAGAGATACTTTCAATAGTAGTCGAGGCTTTATTGAACTCTGATATCTTTTGATTTAGGCATTCCTTCTCCTTTTCTAAGAGCTTGTGTGCTTGGAAGAAGTCATCGAACTTAGATTGTAGTATACGAAATTCCTTGGTTTCTAAGGCTTGAGTTTCTAACATCCCCTCATACAACTGAGTTGTTGTGGTATTTTCTTCCTTAAGAAGTTCCACTTCTTTGGTCAACCTTTCATTCATGGTGACTAACTCAGGGGTGTTATCAAACTTAACCTTTTTCAACCTAGCAATTTCTTTCCTTAAATCCTTGTTCTCCTCTTCCACTTCTATAAAAGCTCTAGTGGCAATATCCAGATCACCTTTTACCTTTCTTAACGATTGATAATAGGTGTCTTCTGATTCGCCTTCAGATGAATTTACATCATCTGTTTGTGAGAAAATAGGTGAATGGAAAGTAGTAGTGTAGGAATTTACCTCATTTTCTCCTATGGCCATCATAGCTAGGTCATCTGAATCATCTGAGTAGATTTGACAGTCTGGTGATGTAGGAAGTTCATCACTTTGATATTCAGATTCTTCAGTCACCATTGCTTGCTTGTCTGAATTTCTTCTGTCTCTTCTTGGCCTTCTTTCTTCTTTGTCATCCAGCTCAGGGCATTCATAGACATAATGTCCTGGTTTGCGACAATTGAAGCATGCTCCGGGTTTTTGATTTGAACTGCCTTTCCTTGGAGGAGTGGCATCTCTTCTTCTGGAGCCTCGGCTGTCAGATGACTCCGTATCCTTTCTAGGATACCTTTCTGGTGTTCTTTCTCTGGAGCCTCTAGAGGGTGAACTGACTCTTCTATCTTTGTAGTTTCTATAGAATTTTCTATATTTGCTGTTGAGAGTGTTCATCCTTTCGAATCTTTTGATCATAAGGGCCATTTGCTCTTTCAGACTCATGTCTGATCCTTCAAAGTCTTCTGTTTTCAGAGAGGTCTTGCCAGATGAGGTGCTTGCAGCTTTTGTATTAGCTACCTTGAAAGCTACAGTCTTGGAAGTAGATGGAGTTGCAGTAGGTTCATCACTTCCTGAGTTTTCTTCTCTTTCAAGATCATATTCATGAGCTTTTAGGTTCTGAAATAGAGTCTGTGCAGACCACTCCTTGATATCTTGAGTATCTTTGATGATGGTCTTCTTGAGTCTCCATTTCTTGGTTAGAGAGTCTAAGATCTTTAGATTCTTCTCTCTATTTGTATATTTCTTGCCCAGAGATTCTATCTCATTGATGATCTTGGTAAATCTATTGTCTAGTTGATCAATAGACTCTTCGGGTTGCATCTTGAAGTGTTCAAACTTCTTGACTGCTATTGTCAACTTGCTCTCCTTGATCAGCTCAGTTCCTTCACAGAGGAGTGCTAGAGCATCCCACATATCCTTAGCTGTTTCACAATTGATTACTTTTGCAATGTACTCATTTGGAAGAGTCTGCATGATGTAATCTTGAGCAATGTTGTCAAGATTTGACTGCTTCATCTCTTCTGGTGTGAGATCCTTCATCGGCTTGGGAGCAAGTTCTCCAACTGGAACTTCTGGATCACAATTTGCAGTGTTGACTGCCATGATGGTGATTGGGCCTTCAGTGATTACTGACCACATCTTGTAGTGGACTGATGTGAGATTCTTCCTCATCCTGATCTTCCAGTAATCATAATCCTCCACTGAAAACTTAGGCAACTTACGCATATTAGCACTCATGTTGTATGAGTTTTCGAAAACAAGTTTTTCAAAAGAAAAAGATCTGTTCAAGAGGACTACAGAAAGACTCCCTCAAGTCTTCTGATAATCTAGAGACAGTAGTCCGATAGAACCACTGCTCTGATACCACTTGTTGGTCCCTGAACGAGTAGTGAATTGGGATTAAAGTCTAGAGGGGAGGGGTGAATAGACTTTAAAACTTTTTCAAGAGTTGGGAACCTCTTCTGATCTCTATGTCAGCTGGACTACAAGTCTGCTGGTCCAGATGACTATAATGATCTGATAGAAGAGATTATATGCGGAATTATGGTAGGCCTTGTTTAGACTCGTTCTTTTGTTTCTTATGAAAGTGTTAACTTATTTTTACTTAATGAAGATACACAGCTGATGCTGGTTTGAAAGTTATGGCCTTAGTTGAAGAATGTTGAAAACACAGTATGCACTATATAAAATAAATGGAAAGACAGAAATGTAAAGTGCAGAAAGGTAAGTAACACCAGGTTTATAGTGGTTCGGATATACGATCCTACGTCCACTCTCACGTCCTAACGTGATGTTTAATCCCTTTAATTTACCACAAATTACAAGGGTCTTGACCTTTATAGTCCCAAGGATAGGACTTTGAGATCTGAGCCGTCCTAACAGCTACGGTCTCCACAAGTGATTGTAAGCACTTGCACTTTGAGAGATTCAAAAACTTTAACCTTTCGGTGAGGGTTTGGGGTTTTTGAAGTGTATCCAACTAATGGTTCAAGCTTATAAATTGCTTAACCACTATGCCTAAAACAATTGATATACAATATGAACAGGTTTCAGGTTCTTATGGGTTGGATAGAAATCACTTAAGAGCTAAAAGTATTCTAAGGCTTTCTGGGCTCTTGGAGAATTCTTAGAACAGTATGGCTTTTGCTTGATTGCTTGCTTAGCTTGTTGAATTCTCTTGTTGTGATCTCGTGCTTGTGATTTCTCATCCTCTTGTATTTATAATGGTGATTGCTTGCAACTAGCCGTTGGAGTTGACTAGCCGTTGGGGCAATCTTTCCATATTGGCTTGATTCCTTGATTCCAGCTGCTTGATTGCTCCAATCCTGGGATCATGTCAATCTTCTAAATAAAGTAGGTCTTCATTTGAATTGCAAGATGACTTTGGGAATCAGCCGAGTCCTGGAAGAGTACATAGTCTTCTGTACTGTACTGCTAGTCTTCTGACTACTCTTCTGGCCTTAGGTCTTCTGTCTTCTGTTATCAGTCGAGTAGCACTCGTCTGATCTGTGAATTATTTGTGCTGCTTTAGGCCATCTTCAATCTTGGACTCCATCAGTTAAGTAGGTATACAAGCACCTAACTTAACTGGTCTTCAAGGATCCTCTAGTCTTCATGTCTTCTACTCTTCTCATCTTGAGGAAGCGCATGTAAGTCGGGACTGTGCTAATCAGCTGATATACATACAGTTGATTGCACAAGACTAGTCTAAGCTGTTCTATACAAGTCAGCTGATCCTATTACATTTATAAACTCTAAGTGTTTTGGCCATCAAAACTATTCTAACATCAAGTGGGGCTTAGGGTGAATTTACATCCCAACAATTTCCCCCTTTTTGATGAAGCCAAAACTATATTTGATAAATGCTCTTAGTAGATAAGATAAGAGTTTATAAAGTTCATAAAACTGAAGTATCTGATGAAGACAATGAGAGTTTGTCTTGAAAGCAAAGAGAACTAAACTTGATTATATATAGAGCTTTTACAGATTACAAGTGATAGTTTCTTTAAAGCTTTGAAAGTGGTCTTCATCAGGTCTTCTGTTCTTCAAATGCGGAAAGCAAGGTACAGACGAGTTCGAACTTCTTCCATGTGCTGCAGGTTTGTAACATTCTCCTTTTCATAGATTTTCTCTAGAATCCTTTTGACTTCAATCCAGTCTGTCCTTCCGGAGCTCAGAGTGGGAGGAGTCCATTTAGGTTCTTCTGGAGTTAGGATTCTGCAGTTGTCAAGTTCTTTGGCTGTCTTGACTACTTCTTTCCAGAACTCTTGATCTTCAATGTTCATGAACTGATTGAACTGGAAGAATTCATCTTCATAGGTTGGAAGAGGACCAAATTTTCTTACTATGTGGTGTTGAATTTGCCACTTCTTCTTCAGGGGATACCATCTTGGTAGCTCATCTTGAAGGGCTAAATAATCCACATAATTGCTATCAAACACCAGGACCTTATCTTTCTGTGCCAGAGCATTTTCTTTCAATGCTTTGTCCTTGAGAGCTTTCCTGAGTTTGGCTATTTTCCTATCAAATTTGGCTTTGACTGCTTTCGCATCTTTTAGCTTCTTCTGCTTAAGCTCTTGAGCTTCAAGCTCTTTTCTTTTCTTCAGCTCTAAAGCCTCTTTCTCTTCTGCAGTAGGCTCTGCTGACTTCTTGCTTGACTGAGCTTGCTCATCTACCTTTCTTTTCCTTGTTATCCTCTTTTCAGGAACTTGATCTATAGAGGCAGTGACATGTAGACTCTTGGCAGGAGCTTGAGTGGGAGCTTGGGTGTCTTCTTGAGCAATTTCTTTGCCTTTGCCTTGCCTGCTCTTGATTTTGCTTGATAAACCACCCAAGGTTTCATTCAGCTCATCTTGAGATACTACCATCACAGCTTGCTGTGCAGTAGCCTTCTCTAGAGCCTTTATCAATACATCTTCCCCCTTTTTAGCTTCAGCAAGTGCAGCCGCAAAAGGCTTCATGGCATTCAGAATCTCTACTTTCAGGGTCTGCTGTAGAGCCATGACATTGACTTTGCCAACATGGGTCAGATGAGTGATGCTGTGGTCTAGGATCTGAGCATGAGAGTTGGAGGAGGAGGCAGCTTCAAGTTTAGCTGTAAGTGCTTCCAATTTGGCTGCTGTCTCCTTCAGCTGAGTCTGGAGTTTCTCATTCTCTACTATAGCTGATTGGAGAAGAGCTCGTTCTTCAGTAGCTCTTGCTTCAGCATCTTCAATTCTTTTCTTGTAAGTGTTTTCCATGCGGTTGACCTCATTAGAATAGAGTTCAGCAAACTTGGTGGAGGTGTCACCTGCCTTCTTCATAATGGTGGTCAGATACTCACTTATCTGATTGTGAAGTGACTCTCCGAACTTGTCTTCAATGTCAATGATCTGGTCATGAAGACGAGTTCTCTGCTCCTTAACAGCCTTTTCAATATATCTTCCAAGCTGTAGGCCTAAACCTTTCTCAAAATGTAGGTCTATTGCAGCCTTGACCTGTGAGCATATGTCTGCTGTATAGTCAGCTGTTGAAGTAGAAGTTGAGGCAGTGCCTTGAGGCTTTGGATGAACTATCAGGGCTTTGCCTCTTTCTTCAGCTGAAAGGTACTCTTCATTGAGGAATGTGTTAGTGGCCTTAACTAGGTGGGACATGATATTGTCTCCTTTATCAATGAAGTGAGTTAGAGTATCCTTAGGCATGAAGTGATCAGGAATAGTGATTACTTCTCTTTCAATCTCCACTGTGTCAGCTGGTTCAGCTGAGTCTTCAGCAGAAACTGATGCAGCTGAGTCATTTACTTTTGCTGTGTCAGCTATCTGCTGACCGGATGAACCTTTTGGGGCAGAGGTATCATCAGTTGAAATTCCTAGAATCCTGTGACATACTGTTGCAAGGGCTTCTTCTGGCAGCAGTTGAGCAAAAGATTTAACTTGAGCAACTTCTTTCTGCTCCATCTCCCAGTCGAGGAAATTAGCCTTTCCTCCCATTCCTTCCATGACCTCAAGAAGGTCATCTACATCATCTCTCCTGAGTTCAATCCAGGTGCAAACTCTGAGAACTTGTTCAAACTGAACTGATTCCTCATCAATGCCAGGAATGGTAGACTTGAGCAGATTTGCTATCTTCATCCTGATTATCTTCTCCCTTGTGCACACAGGATAGTGCACCATGCTATACTGAGGTTGAGAGGGGCCTGCTTCATCCAGGTCTGCTGGTGCCAAGTCTTCTGGTGCAGATGGGGTAGTGAGGATAGGGGATTGAGCGGTTGGAATGGTTTCCTCTGCTGTGTGAGTATCAACAGGGATTTGGGAAGTGATATCTTCTTGAACTTTAGGTGATTGATCATCAGTATGATTTTAAGTCTGCTGATCTGGGACTATTTCTGCTTGAAGATCAGTGGATGGTTGGGGTTGATGGTCTTGGACAGCTGCCATTTGAATATCAGCAGGGGTAGGCAAATGTGGCTCTGGGGTTGTTTGAGGCTGGGCTTGTTCCTCTGCTGTGTGAGTATCAGCAGGGATTTGGATATTAGTGTTTGAGGGTTCAGATGGGTTTGAATCATCAGAAGGGTGGAAGGAAGTAATAGGGGCTATGCTCATGGGAGTAGGGAGCCTGGATTTCTTGGTTTTCTTAGTGAAAGAAGAATTGTTCTTCTTTCTCTTCTGACCCTTCGACAATTTAGAAGGAGTAAAAGTGAGAGAGGGATTAGAGGTACCTGTCTTCTTCACGGGAGAGGCAGTTGGAGTGGCATCTGAATCAGATGGGGAGATGAGTCCTGATCTGATTAGAAATCGTCTTTGTGCTAAGGTCTGATTGTCGTCATCATCCTCAGCAGCCTTCTTCTGAGCCTCCTTTTTGGATGACTCCTCTTCTTCTTCAGCAGAGTCATGAACAGACTCTTCGGCCTCCTTAACAGCTTCTTTGGAAGATGTTTCAGCCAACAACTTCCTCTTCTCTTCTTTCAACCTTGCTGCCTCAGCAAGAGCTTCCTTTCTCAAGTAATACTTGGAGATGTGGAAGGTCTTATTGTTAGGGTTATACTGGCAAGTATGCTTTTAGTGCTACTTATGTATACAAACTGATTCTTGCACTTATAAATGAGAATAATATTTTTATCACTGGTTGCTTTAAATATAATGAATGTTAATTATTTATTGCATAAACGTTCAGATGTATTTTACATTGTAGACAATGTGGTGTGTAGAAGATCACATAAGATCACATTGTCAGTTCCTTGTATATAAGTACAATTGATTCACAACTTAGATGGAATTGAACAATCCATTGGTAGAAGTTGAGGTGTAAGGCTCGGATTGGTTTATCTTGACCAAGAGATTACACTAATGCATTATGATGTGCTGAATAGGACCTATAGAGAGGTAATTCTTCTAGACTGACTTAAGGAATGAAGAATTAGACCTCAGTGGTTGTTGATTTCTTAATCTCTGTCACTTAAATGGGATTGTCTGTAGTTAAGAAGTATTGCTTTGATTTCAGTTTCTAAACTATTTTTGGATGGATATTCAGTTTCTTTTAATAAGAATGTCGTTATTTGTCGTAATGACGAGATTATCTGTTCGGGAGCATTGGTGAATAATCTTTATACTATTAATTGTGCACATTCCACACAAAATGAATCGTATAACACATCGACTATTTCTAAGAAAAGAAAGCATTCTTCAGACATGAACGAAACACTTCTGTGGCATCTTAGACTTGGTCATATTAATCTAAGAAGGATTCAAAGGTTGGTGAATGACGGCTCGTTGGAATCACTCCAGGTTGAGCCGTTTCCAACCTGCGAATCATGTTTAGAGGGTAAAATGACCAAAAGAGCTTTTGGGGCAAAGGGGAATAGAGTTAGTGAAGTGTTGGAACTCGTTCATACTGATGTATGTGGACCAATGTCAATTCAAGAAAAAGGTGGTTTTGAGTATTTCGTTACTTTTATCGATGATTACTCAAGATATGGATACATCTATCTAATGCGGCATAAGTCTGAGACCTTTGATAAATTCAAAGAGTTTAAGGCTGAAGCAGAAAAGCATAGGGAAAAGAGTATCAAGTTTCTACGATCAGATCGTGGAGGCGAATACCTCAGCAATGAATTTTTGGGCTACTTATCAGGTGAAGGGATTGTATCCCAATTAACTGCACCCGGAACCCCCCAACAAAATGGGGTTGCAGAGCGAAGAAATCGAACTCTTTTAGAGATGGTCAGATCTATGATGAGTTATTCAGATTTACCTAAGTCGTTTTGGGGTTATGCCTTGGAAACAGCGACTTACATTCTGAATTTGGTACCTTCCAAATCAGTTCCTAAAACCCCTACTGAATTGTGGACCGGGCGAAAGCCTAGTCTAAAACACATAAGAATTTGGGGGTGTCCTGCATACGTGTTGGACAAGGAAGCTGGAAAGTTAGACCCTCGTTCAGAATTAAGGCTGTTTGTAGGATATCCTATACCAAAACCCCCTGAGACATGCCTAAGTCAAGATGATTGTGTTCAAAAATGTGTTAGAACACATAGCATAAGGCTAGATGAGAAGCTGATATGTTAGGCAGCTATTAGATGCTTAGATGCACAATGTGAGGGGGAACCTATGCTTTGAAGATTATCAAGAACAAGTCCCCTCAAGGCTCAAAAATCTGGAACAAACACTAAGGACAAGCATACTCTATAGAAAACCAAATTCTCTGATCAGGAGAGTTGTCCAGAAGAGTCATTTCTATGCAAGAACAAGATTGTAAAGCTCAAAAGGACAAGATTAGCCAACAAGCTCTGATCAGGAGAGTTGTCCAGAAAGAATCATCCAGAAGAGTTGTCTTAGCAATCAAGCCCAAGTGCTCTGAAAGGCTTGAGGTCAACCATACTAAAAGAATGAAGACAACTACATCCTTAAAGAACTACATTGAATCATGCTAAGATCAATTTCAAGAGAAGCAAAGGATGAGAGCCAAGTCATCTGAAGAAGAGCAAGCCAACCTTGCTGATAAGCAAAACTGCTGATAGTGATAAGGAGAGTTGTCCATTTGATAAGGAATGTTGTCCTATCATTGGATCAACCTTCAGAAGCCATGTCCAAGTCCTAACAAGAAGTCAAACATTGGGAAAGGTGCTGCAGAAAGAAGACAAAGTCTTACAAGCCGTTTATTACCCAAATGAGGACATGTCACTATCAAGAAACTGTCTTCCAGTTTGAAGAATAAAAGGAAGACATTTATAGCAATTTGGGGCTGCCTCTCCAACGGGCAAATCCTCCATTTTGTCTATAAATACAGAAGTGTGAAGACCATTGGAATGCACCTCAACTTCAACCTTGACAAGAATATCCAATTATCCTACAAGTTGACAAGTGCTATCAAGCTTTCAAAGAGACTATCTTAGTCTTCATACACTTCTTCTAAGCTGAACCTATTGTATATCCATACACAAGCTTAGAGAGATATCCTATCCATATACACTGATCTTCATTGTAAAGGATATCTCATTTGTTGGAACCTTACTTCAACCCTTACCCCTTTCAAGTGAGAAAGTGAGAAGGTTGTAGTAGTAGAAGTGGTAGGAGCTGACTGTTGAGAGAAGAACAGTTCAGTTCTGAGTTGAGAAGAGGGTACTAGGACTCTAGACATCCTAGGCATCAATTCACCAAGGAGTGGTGTTATTGATCAAGTGCACCTTGGCACTATAAAACAAGTTAATTCCAAGAGTGAAGGAATTATCCTGTTAAATCAGGGAAAGTGGATGTAGGAGCTTGAGTCTCTGAACCACTATAAACTCTTGTGTTGATTTGCTTTCCAAGTACTTACATTCATTCAACACTGCACACAAAACTGATCTTCCAAAAGATATATATTCAAAGATTGTGCAAAAACTGTTTTGGACAAGTTCCCTGAAAACTGGACTGTATTGAATTGACCAAGTGATTTCAGAAACTAAAGGAGACTAAACTTAAAGGGCCAACCACTATTCCGCACATATAACTCCCCTAGATAGTTATTCAACTAAGTACTCAATAGTACTTAGTAGTTTGATTATCTTAGTTGAGTTAATCATCTTCAGCAGAGTTGTCCAAGACAACCTTGCTGAGCTCTGGTTTGATCAAAAGTTGAAAAGAATTGCATACAAGTGTACCCCCCCCTCCCCATACACTTGTTATATACTCCTTTTAGGACCAACACTATTACATTTATAAACTCTAAGTGTTTTGGCCATCAAAACTATTCTAACATCAAGTGGGGCTTAGGGTGAATTTACATCCCAACAATCCTCCATTTGAGCGTCCTCATTGTCGGATGTCTCCACATTCGACGGCTCCTTTGACTCAGCAACAGGGGACTCTTCGATCTCCCTTTCGTTCTCCCCCATAGAGGTAGCAGTCGGGGCCTTTGTTTCAACATTAGGGCTCGGATTTTGGGGCTTTTCAGTTGTGGAAGAAGAGGGTGCAGTTGTGATGACTTCTTGGGTACGCAAGTAGTGTGAGATGTCAATAGATAAATCACCAATCGTGAGGATGGGTGGATTAGGTGATCTCATCGATTAAGAAAAATTCTCAACCGCCTGGCTCAGCTCGGAGAGTGTAGCTTGGTTTGGGATGTGGATGGTTGTCGGAGTAGCTGGAATGGGTGCGACGGTTTCGGCAGTTGGGGGTGAGTTTTCGTGTGAAGCAGCCATGGAAGCTAGAGTGTGAAGATTCGAGAGGGATGAAGATGACGGTTGTGAGTTGGGAGAGTTTGGTTTCTGTGAGTGGGTTTTCTTGTTTCCTGCCATTTAAACTCAAGAATTCGAAAAGAATCAACACAAGAATCGAGACACACAGTTAGCTTATAACAAATCTGCAAAAATAATACTCAACTTACTCAATTAATTACAAAGCTTAGACAAAAACATGAAATGGGAGTATTTATATAGAGAGAACTTAGTAGTTGGAATAATGTACGTGTGATTAAGGCTTGACTTAAAGAAAATTCTAGATTAAATGGATAATGCTCCACAAATTCAGCCACAAGTAAATCATGGGTGAGTTAGTGGGGTAAAATCTTAATTAATAAATTAAATCAATAAATTAATTAAATTAAGAAACTTCCAGAATTAAAAAAATGTGTATAATCTGAAATAAAACAAAGTGGTTAGTATAATTATAAATAAATAAAATAAATTCCCACAATTAATTAAATAATTACAACTTATAAAAATATAATCGAATCATGTAATGTTGTGCTCAAGGATTTGACATACACCTCAACATTGGTTTTTCACAGGTTTTACCTATCCAATGTAGCCAATTTTTCAGCATTTTTATTTTCATTGCATTTCTTCTTTTTGTGCTACATCATCTAATTCGTATTGATCCATTGTTCCTGTAGAGTACATCGTAGCAGCGAACTCCGTGCCCCATACTTACTTAATGGATTACAAACCTCTTGATGTTTTTACCAAATTCACCTTTTGAAAAGAAGGCATCGTAGTAGCGAACTCCGTGCTCCATAGTTACTCAGTGAATTGGTACATCTTTTAGTATGCTGTAACATTCTCAATTTTTTCAAGCTTTTGAGAGGTGTAGTAAATGTCTATTTTTGAAAAAACAAATTTTAGATTCAAGAATATTTTACAGATAAATTATTCAACGAAAATAAGAAATAAATCAAATTTATAATAACTATACCACCTTAGGCTGTTGTCCCAAATGCTACCGCATTTGTGACAACATCCTCTCAAGATTTATTCAGATATTACACATACCAAGAGATTTCCTCAAAAATGAGAATCTCTCATGGTCAAGAGCCTTAGTAAATATATCAGCATTTTGATTTTCAGTAGGCACATATTCCAACTTAACTATGTTTTTCTCCACTAAATCTCTCATAAAATGATGTCTAATGCTAATGTGCTTAGTGAGTGAGTGTTGTACCGGATTCTTAGATATGTTAATAGCACTTGTGTTATCACAGAAAATTGTGAGGATATTGTTTTCAATTCCATAGTCATGACACATCTTACTTAACCACAATAGCTGTGTGCAACAACTTCCTGCAGCTATGTATTCAGACTCGGCAGTGGATTGAGAAACACAATTTTGTTTCTTGCTATGCCAAGACACAAGATTGTTTCCCATGTAGAAACATCCTCCACTTGTACTCTTTTTGTCATCAATATCTCCAGCCCAATCCGCATCACTGTATCCAATCAATGTGTTGTTGGTGTCCTTAGTGTACCATATCCCTAGTTCACTTGTACCTAAAACATATCTGATAATCCTTTTCACTGCATTCAGGTGAGATTCCTTTGGATTAGCTTGGTACCTAGCACAAACACACACACTATACATAATGTCAGGTCTACTAGAGGTTAGATAAAGTAAACTACCTATCATGGATCTATACAATGTTGGATCAACATCCTTTCCACCATTGTCTTTGCAAAGTTTCAAAGTAGAACCCATAGGTGTATTCATTACTTTTGAGTTTTCAAGACCAAACCGTTTGACTAAGTTTTTAGCATACTTACCTTGAGAGAAGAAAATACCATCCTTACATTGCTTGATTTGAAGACCTAAAAAATAATTCAAGTCTCCAACCATACTCATCTCAAATGTGGTTGTCATTGCTTCAACAAATCTGTTCAGCATTTTATCACAGGTTGAACCAAACACAATGTCATCAACATATATTTGAGCAATTAGTAAACCTTCTCCAGTGCGCTTAATAAACAAAGTCCTATCGGCTTCTTCTCTAATAAATCCATACTCTAAAAGAAATTCCGTAAGCCTACCATACCATGCTCTAGGAGCTTGTTTTAGACCATACAATGCTTTCTTTAGTTTGTACACATGATCCGGGTATTGTGCATCTTCAAACCCTTTAGGCTGTTCTACATATGCTTCTTCATTTAATATGCCATTTAAGAATGCAGCTTTTACATCCATTTGATGTAGTTTAATATCAATAAAATATGCAATTGCTAGTAATAATCTAATAGATTCTATCCTAGCAACGGGTGCAAACGTTTCATCAAAATCAACTCCTTCAACTTGGGTGTAACCTTGTGCAACTAACCTAGCTTTGTTCCTAACAATGTTTCCAGACTCATCAGTTTTATTCTTTTAAATCCACTTTGTTCCAATGACATTAGTATGACTAGGTCTTGGAACAAGTGTCCAAACTTCATTTCTTTCAAATTGATTAAGTTCCTCATGCATAGCATTTATCCAATATTCATCAGTTAATGCTTCATTCACACTTTTAGGTTCAATTTCAGAATAGTAACACTCAGCATTCACAACATTGCAAATAGAAGACATGCATATTTTTCTTACCACATCTACCTTATTCGATCTTATTCTTCCTCTTGTTTGCACTCCAACTGTAGCATCGCCTATGATCTGGTCAGTAGGATGACTTTTCCCCATTCTTGAAGAAGGATTCGTTTTAGGAACATACTGATCATTCTGTGGAATTACAACTGACTGTTCTGTAGATGTTGCACCAGATTTGTTAGCATTTGGTGCAACATTATCAGACTTCAGTGTATTCTCAGAATTGTCAGTGACTTGTGATATATCTTCTTCATCTTTATCATCTGTAAGACCTTTATCATCATCAAACACAACATTAACAGATTCTTGAACAGTGTTAGTCCTAAGGTTATAAACTCTATAAGCTTTACTATTTCTAGAATAGCCTAAAAAGAAACCTTTATCACTTTTAGAATCAAACTTGTGAAGTTGATCCCTATCATTCAAAATATAACACACACAACCAAATACATGAAAATATTTCACACTTGGTTTTCTAACATTCAGAATCTCATAAGGTGTTTGATTAGTACCAGATCGAATATAAACTCTATTAATAATATGACATGCTGTATTCAATGCTTCAGCCCAAAATATTTTAGAAAGACTTTTAGATAAAAGCATGACTCTTGCCATTTCTTGTAAAGTTCTATTCTTTCTTTCAACAATTCCATTTTGTTGTGGAGTTTTAGGAGATGAATATTCTTGCAAGATACCTTTCTTATCACAGAAATCATTAAACATGCTATTCTCAAATTCCCTACCATGATGAGTTCTAATATGGCCAACTTTCAAGTTAAACACATTTTTGAACCTTTTATAGAGAACTTTAAAAGCAACAAATGTTTCAGATTTATCTCTTAAAAACTCAATCCAAGTATATCTAGAAAAATCATCTACCACAACTAAGGAATATCTCTTACCTCCAATGCTTTCAGTTTCCATAGGACCCATCAAATCCATGTGCAACAATTCAAAACATCGATGTGTAGAACAATGTGACAGCATTCTATGCGGCACTCTTACCTGTTTACCTTTTTGGCATGATCCACATACAGTGGTATTCAGGAAGCTCAGTTTAGGTATTCCTTTGATTGCATCTGATATGATTAGTTTCTTCATTGCCCTGTAATTTACATGTCCTAATCTTTGGTGCCATAAGACATTCTCATCATGTTTTGACAAATTGCATACATTAGTTCCAATAAGATAACAGTTATCTACAGACCTAGTACCAGTAATTACACAATCATCATCTTCATTAAGAACATAGCAAGACTCTTTGTCAAATTTTACATGCAAATTATCATCACAAAGTTGACTAATACTAATCAGATTAGCAAGTAAGCCATCAACATGCAAAACATTTTTAAGCTTAGGAAAACCTTTAACATTCAAAGTTCCTTTTCCTATTATCTTTCCTTTTAATCCACCACCATATGTAACATTACCACCATTCAAGGTCACATAATCAGATAAGTAGTTTATTTGTCTTGTCATATGTCTAGAACAACCACTATCAAAATACCATAGACCAGGTAAACATGCTTTCAAGGATGTGTGAACAACATTACAGATAACTTTTGATTTCCATGCAGATTTCACAGAATGTTTCCTAGGATGGGAAGACATTCTGGATGGCATAAACTCAGCTCTCAAATCTTTAAACATTTTCAAGCAAAAGGGACGAATATGATCATATTTAAAGCAATAATGACAAATGTACTTCCTTTCAACCTTGTGAGAATCTGTTTGTGCAGATGTTACACCAGATGTGCTAGCATTTGCCTTCACAAATTTCACAGGTTTTCTAAAATTTTCAGAAATAGAAGCAGTTTCACCATCATAACCTAAACCATAATTATTAGACTTACCTATAGCTATAGCATCATTCACATCAGAAGCACTCTTGGAAAACTTTTTGAAACTTAAAGTAGAGTTGATCAATTTCTCCTTCAGTTTACAAACTTCAAGATCTCTTCTGGTAAGTAAGACTTCTAGCTTAGTGATTGTGTCTTTCAGATTCTCATTCTCTTTATTCAAAGAATTCAGAGTGAGTTTCTGAGAGTTCCAATCATCTAACAATTTTTGATATGTCTCATCATCAATCCTTTTTCCTGCATTATCAACAAAACCATTAAAACAGTTCAGATCTGGGTGACTCTGTTTTGATGTTACTGTAGATGTGAAGACATCTAGTGCAACATCAGAATCTGTATCATTTAGATCATCATCTGAGGAATCATTATAATCAATTCTAGTAAAATGAGCACTTTCTCTTTCATTAAACTCATCAAGATCATCATTATCAGATTCATCACTCAAGGTAGCACTAAAATTCAGTTTTTGCTTCAGTCTGGTATTGGCACACTCATTTGCATAGTGACCATATCCAGAACATGCATTGCATTGAACTGGTTTTCTAAATTCAGGATCATACCTTGGTTTACCTTCACTCTTTGATGGTCTTGGTGTGAATTGATTCTTCCTCCTTTCTGGTTGTGGTGTTGATGTGTTGATTTGGATCTTAGGCTGAATGTTTCCTTTAGATTTATGCATAGACTCCTTAAGAAATTTGTTAAAATGCTTTGTAAGAAGGGCAATGTTGTCAGGATTGTTAAGGCATTCATCAATCAATTCTTCATCCGAATCAACCTCAGTAATGATAGGCTGAATCTCAGATTTGTTTGATGTCTCTCCTTTAAAAACAACAACTTTCTTATCATCTTTAGTTTCATCAATTTGATTAGTGTTTATTTCATAAGTTCTAAGAATACTCACTAATTCATTTTGACTCATTTTATCAGTATCTTTTTCCTCTTCAATAGCACAAATTTTAGCATCAAATCTTTTAGGAACAGACCTTAATATCTTATGTACTACTCTAACATTAGAAATAGGGTCACCAAGAGAATGTGATTCATTAATAATCTCACTTAACCTTTCGTTGTAGGATGAAATTGTTTCATCTTCCCTCATTCGGAGATTCTCAAACTTTGTCCCCAACATTCGAAGCTTTGTCCCCAACATTCGAAGCTTTGTCCTTCGAAAACTATCGGAACCTTCACAATGCTCTTGTAACCTGTCCCATGCATCTTTAGAAGTAGAACAGTTAGATATAATTTTAAACATAGATGTATCAACAGAAGTAAAAATAGCATTTAAGGCTTTAGAATTATATCATGTTGTTGTTATCTCATCGGCTGTCCAATCAACTTCTTTCTTGAGTTGAATTTCACCATCAGCATCTGCTGGATTCTTTGGTACGTCCCAACCTGTAAGAACAGTCCTCCAAGCACGTTCATCAATTGACTTGATGTACATTCGCATCTTAGGCTAAAAAATAAGCATAATTTGAACCATCTAAAATGGGTGGCCTAAGTGCAGTGGATATGTGATGTGTTTCCATTGCTAACATAACCTAAAACACACTTTAAGCAAGGATCTAAACCTAGTGTCGTCAGGTATCGGCTCTGATACCAACTGAAAGTGTGGGGGGGGGGATGGTATCTAGTGTTTAAGTAAAAAACAGAACAATGTTACACTGAATGTTGTGACAATTAGTGTAGCATTAACTCTAACAGAATGTGAATAAATAAACACAGTACACAGCGGAAGTCTAAAACACTAAAACACAATACGAACACAATGGAATAATTTTTAACATAGATTTTTGTTGGTCCCAAGTTGAGTTAATAATATTGAGTAAGCTAGAAAAAGTCTAGAGGGGAGGGGTGAATAGACTTTTAAAAATCTTTCAATATATCAGAATACGTAATGCGGAATTAATCAAAGTAACAATGAGCCCAATCAAATTTATACTCAACTTCTATTCGTAATTCGAACTTCTGTATGAACACTCTACTTGTCTTGTTCAGATATGCAATTAACCAATTAAAGCAATTAAACAAACAAGAAAGTAAATCAACACACAACGATTTTATATTGGTTCGACAACTTGTCTACATCCACTCTCACAACTCCAGTCGTGAAATTTATTAACTCTTCCAATCGAGTGTTCTTGTGGTTTTAAGTCCCAAGATATAAGACTTAGATCTTCTCGAAAACACTACCAAGTGCCTCTTCGATCTAACTAGCTATTTTACAAGTAACTAGCAGCTTGAAATAGTAAACAAAAATAAAACTTCTCTGTCTTCAGTAGTAGCCTTCTTGTTCTTCACTTGTCTTCTGGCTTCTTTCTGAACTTCAAACTCTGAGAGTATTTTGCTTCTTTGATTCTTCAATAACGCTTCAGTATGCAGTAGTATCAGTAGTCTTTAATCGATCAATACCTTGCGGTATTTATAGACTTTAATTTCAAGAACTTTCAGTTGTGTAACAACCTTTTCTTGAAAACTAACTTGTAACTTCCAACCTTTATTCTTCCACGCGTTTAAGCAGTTAATTAGTTATACCTTAACTAACTCTTCAATCTTTATCTTCAACACGCGTTTTTGTAACTAACTTCAGTCTTCTTATTGATCTGTCTTGTTGTCTTGCGCACTTGTCTTGTCCTTAAGTAGTAGACTTCATCTTCTACTTGTCTTGTGCAGTAGACTTCTTCAGATTACATCATTATACTAAACTAGTCCTATTATCTAATCCTAACAAGACTATTACATTACATTAAGCTCTTCTTATAAAGCTTAGTCAACTTAAAAATCTATACAATGAATATATCTATTATATACAAAATCATGAGCTCTATACAATAATTAACATAGCTCAATAACAACCTACACAGTTAATATAAACAAATATGAAGTACTTATAGTTCGTACTTATCTTTTAAACTTTAAACAATACTTGTCTTATGTGAACTCTACTGGTCTGTTCAAGATGACTTCTCTTAACTAGACTAGATCAGTCAACACTTAGAAAATATTCAAACTACTTTTGGCTTATCAAAACTTCATCTTTTATCTTTTATCATCATTTAGAACTTGTTCTAGGATTCATATCCCAACAATTTCCCCCTTTTTGATGAAGCCAAAACTACTTGAATCTTTTCACAATAATAGACTAGTTAAGTAGTTATCTTGTATTAATCATCAAAGTAGTACTTATCTTTTATTAATTCAAAATAAGAACAGTAGATTACACATACTTAAATTAAAAACAAAAACTAAGTATCAGAGCAAACAAAAAAACTAATCTGAAAGAGTACCTCCTTCTGGATTTGGAACACAGAATGCATCTAGGAGTCTCTTGTGTATCACTCTGATATGTTCTTCATCTTCAATCTTCTCTTTGTCTAGCAACTCTTCTTCATATTTCTTGATCTGATTAAGATCAACTCTTCTTCCTGAGCTGGTCATAGGAGTCTTCCATTTCGGAAAGATAGGAACTAGAATGTTGAAATTTGCACCAGCCGATATCCTTATGATCAAATTCCACAGCAGCTTGTTCTGACCTTCCATGAATTTGTCAAACATAGCATACAACTCATCTGGACTTTCAGAGTCACCATACTTCCTAATAATCCAATGATCAAGTTCCCATTGCCTCTTCACTTTGAGCCATTCTTGACGATGCTCTCTGTCAATGAAGTAGTCAATGAACTGATCTTCCATCTGATCTTCATCTTCCTTCAGCTTCTGCAATCTCTCAATATGCTTTCTAACTTTCTTTTGACTAGCATAGTGAGCTTCATCATTCGGATCAACAATCTTCTGCTTTTTCATCACAGTTGTTGTCTCTTTTGGCTCTTCAATAACAATAGATTTCCTTTTTGACACTTGTCGAGTCTGGGCCTCTGCTTCAGGAGTAGCAACTCCTTTGCCTTTCTCCTTTTTCATCAACTCTTCTGCTTTGGCTAGCTCAAGATCCGAAGTTTTAACCAACTTGCATCTGCCTCTCTTAGGCCTTCCAAGATCTTGCATTGCTTCAGCAGCTTCCTTAGCTTCTGGTTCAGCACTAGACTTAGTGTTTCCACCTTCAGTAGCTTCAACTCTTGTTTCGATTCTACTCGTCTCTTCCCCCTTTTTGGCTTCATCAGCTGCCTTGAGAGAGAAAATAGAAGTGAAACGAGTCATCTCTTCAAACATAGCTTGCTGCATCAGAGTAGTTGCTTTCTCTATCTGCTTCTGGTGAGAACCATCTTGACTCAACTTGTCTAGTTTGGTTGCCACCAACTCCAACTTCTAAGTATATAAGTTCAACTCATTCTTGAAATGTGTTGCAGTCAGACGCAATTTCCTGTTTTCTTCGGTCATAGCAGTAATAAATTCTCTTGCTTGTGTAAGCTGATCATATGCTTCCTTTCTTTGAACATCAGCAGCCTCAATCCTAGCTCTGTAAACTCTTTCCATCTTCCTGGATTCAGTAGCTAAGACGCAAGCAAAATCAACTTAACTCTTCTCCGAATATTCAACTTGGTTCTGGAGAAATTCTTCGATCTGATCGAACATTGCTAGCCTGAAATCATTGTCTAACTGATTAACTTCATTCATAATCATCTCTTTTGAACTTGTCACAAGAACACTGTTCTGTTCAACAAGAGTCTCCTTTAGCTTGGACTTGAGAATTTCATCAATAGATGACTTAATGACAGCTTTCAAGTCTTCTTTCAGCTCAACTAATGAAGCAGCTGGAATGGCTTGAGATGATTGTCCAACTTCTTCATGAGTAGCTTCTTCCATAATCACATCTTCAGCAATAGATATGACTTCAATCAACTGTCCTTCTGGAATAATAGTTAAGACCTCGTCTTCCACTACTTCAGCTTCAATAACACTTCCAGCAATGGCCTTTAAGCTAGGTAATGGACAATAAGGCACCATAGCCAACTTAGCTTCCTTTGCCTTTCTTTCAGCATCAGCCAAGTCCTTTTTCAATGAGGCATGCAATTTCTCCATGTATCCACAAATTTCGGTGGGAAGAAATAGATCAGTATAGCGATTGATAAAAGCAAAGTCTGACCTTGGACTGTCAGCATGATCTACCTGGAATCTGAACACAATGCCTCTCAACTGGTCTGAGACATTGTCTAGCTCTATTACAGGATCAGTAGACTGGACCTCCTCAGTTCGTTCAGCTTCAATCAACACAACATCTTCTACAAGGTCAGTCTCTGAAACTTGAACACCCACATCAAATTGAGATTCTGAATTCAGCAGATCATCAGAAATACCCAATAACTTCTTTGCAAGAGCAGTGATAACATGGTTAGGGAATAGCTCCGAGTGGTCTCGAAAACCACTGTTCTCCTTCTGCTCCATTTCCCAATCCATGAAATTAGAAATTCCACCTTTTCCTAAGATGACTTCAATCAAGTCGTCTGTCGAAGACTTCTTCAATGCAACCCAAGTGCATATTCTTATAAGCTTCTCAAACTGCTCTGACGCGTAGTCGACCTCGATACATGAGAGTTGCTTCTTCAAGTTGTTACTCATCTTCGAACGGATCCTCTTTTCTCTTAAACACATCGGGTAATAGACCAAGGATTCAAATCTAGTTTCAGACGAGGTCTGAGCAAGTGGGGTCCTTGCTTCAGTTGTTGCAGTGGCAACTAAAGAAGTGTCTGAAATAGATGGGTTTAAGGGTTCAACATATTCTGTTGAGGTAGAGGGAATATGGACTGTGGTTTCTGGGGGCTGTGATGTGTCTAGGTTTGGTGTAACAACTGTCGGAGTATCAGTTGTGTCAGTTATGGGAGTGTTTTGGGGATGACTGGCTCTCAGCGGATGTGCTGCCAGTACTTGTGAGGTTGAGGATAAAGGTCTAGGCCTAGGTCGATGTGACCTAGCCTTGGTTCGGATAGAAGAGAGAGAGAGAGAGGAATTGAAATATCTTGAGAAGAAGTACCAAGCTGAAGACTCGACTCTTCTGGTGGAGTGGGCGACCCAACTCTCACTAGTTGATACAATTCAGGAACTTGATCACGTGTCTCCTTCTCTTCCGACTGAGTCTCCTCCGAATCATCTGAACTAGACGAGACTTGAGCAACTTCCTTAGACTTTTCTTCAGCTGACTCGTCTTCTGAAGAACCAGACGTGACAGCATAAGGCAAGGCTCCCATGGGGTCAATTTGAGTTTGCCTAGGTGCAGCTGATCTTGCAGCAGCCTGCTTTCTTAAGGCCTCCTTCTTCAAATAGAACTTTAACGAATGGAATGGTTTACCTTTACTCTATTCCGTCTTGTTTGGCATTAGCAAAGGAAGTAGGATACTCAGCTTGTTTCCATATCCAACAACATTCGACACTACCCAATTACATG
Organism: Galeopsis tetrahit; assembly: GCA_963675135.1. NCBI lineage: Eukaryota > Viridiplantae > Streptophyta > Magnoliopsida > Lamiales > Lamiaceae > Galeopsis > Galeopsis tetrahit. Next base: position 37,893,128 of record OY776127.1, read on the forward strand.
TGTCAGTGTCAACTCGAACACTTTTTTCAAAGTACATGATTCGATCTGCGATAAGTTTGAACCAATTTCCTTCGGTAATACCATCGTATATGGCAGACATCACCCTTGCTTTACTTGGAGTGACAGAATCATGAGAACCAGTGGCACATAGCAAAATTTTGCTAGCTATGTCCAGTAGGGTTCGATACTTCTCTAGAAGATCCATCTTCTTGACGGCGGGGAGCTTACCATCTGGTTTCAACCTCAACTTCCTTCCACAAAATATGCTCAAATATCTTGCTTCTTGCCCAGCTGCATAGTTCTCCACATCAATAGTTCCAATGGGCAGCTTTAGATGCTCGAACATGGCTTCTCGAGTGATTTCCACTCGATTTCATCCGAGGAAAGATTCAATCACATCTCCTTGTCTGGTGGCGTTGGCATAGAACTCCAATACCTCTTCCTCCAAGACGACTTGAGGAAACGCCTCCAAATATGGTTTTAAACCACATCTCCAACATTTGGTCAAAATCTCCGAGTTTCCATCTGTGTGCTTACCCTGAAAGAACACAGAAGGTTCAACATGCACTTTGTTTTCTGAAATAAATCTGCCTAAGTCGAATCTAGCCTGCATGTTAGTCCTCACATCGAAAAGAGATATGATAGACATGGTGATGAGTTGAGTAAGAATGAGTTGAGTAAGAATGAGTATCTTAAATTCTCAAGAGATTCAGATGCTTGAGAGTAGTAGAGTTAAGAAAACGTGGGGCAAGACGTGTGTAAGTGTTGGGTTTTATTCAAAACTGAATTAGAGAATGAACGGCCAAGATTTAAAGATATGATCCAACGGTGTGTCTTTTGGAATTCAGTTACGGAATCGAGAATATTACGTGATTTGATATTGTAGAATTTGAAATCCGCCTCCTCTTATTAGTTAGGACAGGGGAGTGTACTCATCTGACCTAGCATAGTGGAGTAGGTTTCGAACTGGGTGTATACACCTCATTAAAATGGAAGTGTATAAATCCAATTTTAGGAATTTCCAATTTTCACATTATCAAATTACTATAGTACCCTTAATTCGAATTAATTAAACACTTAGAGTATTCAAGTTCAAGCGAGCACTTATCTTGTCTGTTCGAGTCTATCCAGAACAGACGAGTAGACTAATGTGCACAAGACGAGTTCCCCCTTCGACTGTGCTTATCTATTCTGATCGTCGAACGACTATTTGAACCTGTCTTATCTTGTGCGACAGATTAGATGAAATACAGGTAGTCGAGTAGAATAATTAAGATGAATATCAATCTAAAGCAATGATCAAGGTTTCGAACAAGATGACTTTTAACAAACTTAGGAGTCAACATAAGGCTCTTTAAGAAATCATAGATTCCCCCTTAAATGTTTATTCTCTTAGTATTACCCTCAGCTTTACCAACTTCCTCATCGGGTTGTTTGGTCATCTTGTCTGACCTTGTATACCTGTCTGTTGGGTGAGTAGACGAGTGCTCCGTTCCAGTGATCTTGTCTCCTTATTTCTTTGATGTACCTGTCTGGTTAGTACATAGCTATAGGCAAGTAGGGTCTAGATCAATTAGTCCTAGACTAATGCATAACTCTCGAAAACGAGCTTCAGTCAATGGTTTTGTGAAAATATCAGCTCTCTGAAAATCAGTATGAATCTTTTCCATGTGAATATCCTTCTTTTCTACATGATCACGAATGAAATGATGCTTCACATCAACATGCTTACAACGTGTGTGCAAAATAGGATTTTGTGTAATGGCAATTGCACTATTACTATCACAGAAAATAGGAACATTTGATTCATATATGTTGTAATCTCTGAGCTGTTGCATGACCCAAAGTAGTTGACTACAGCAGCTACCAGCAGCCATGTACTCGACTTCAGTAGTAGAGGTAGCCACACTAGTTTGCTTTTTCGAAAACCATGAGATGAGTTTTGTGCCTAAGAATTGACAAGAACCAGATGTAGATTTCCTATCTATTCTACAACCACCAAAATCAGAATCAGAGTAGCCACTTAGGGATAAATCATCATTTGAAGGATACCATATACCACGATTGATGGTTCCTTTCAAATATTTCAGAATCCTTTTAGTGGTTTCCATATGACTCTCTTTTGGATTAGCTTGAAAACGAGCACATACGCCAACAGAGAATGAAATATCAGGTCTACTAGCAGTCAAGTATAATAGTGAACCAATAAGACCACGGTAATGAGTTTGATCAGCACACTTACCATTCTCGTCTGGATCCATCCTGTAGGTAGGTTGCATAGGAACTCCAGAAGATTTACAAGTTTTAATACCATACTTGTCTAGTAGATTACGAGTATACTTTTCTTGATTTATGAAAATCCCATCAGGGGTCTGTTTTACTTGAAGACCAAGAAAGTAATTCATTTCCCCCATCATAGACATCTCAAATTTACTTTGCATGAGTGTTGAGAAACTTTCACTCAGCTTTTTGTTAGGTGAACCAAAAATGATGTCATCTACGTAAATTTGGACGAGTAAAATGTCTTTCCCTTCTTGTCTTCTGAACAAGGTTCTATCGACCTTGCCCTTAGTAAAACCATTTTCTAACAGAAATTGAGAAAGAGTATCGTACCATGCTCTTGGAGCTTGTTTTAGTCCATATAAGGCCTTCTTTAATCTATATACCTGGTCGCCTTTGACTTCGAAACCAGGAGGTTGTTCAACATACACTTCTTCCGCAAGAATACCGTTAAGAAATGCACTTTTAACATCCATTTGATATACGGTAAATTTAATATAAGCAGCATACGCAAGGAACAATCGAATGGCTTCTAGTCTAGCAACAGGAGCATAAGTTTCATCATAATCTATACCTTCAGCTTGTGAATAGCCTTGAGCAACTAGTCTAGCCTTATTTCGAACGACTACATCATTCTCATCTTTCTTGTTTTTGAAAATCCATCGTGTACCAACTACATTATGATGTTTAGGCCTATCGACAAGTTCCTAGACGTTGTTTCGAACAAACTAGTTCAACTCTTCTTGCATAGCAATGATCCAATTACTATCAGCCAATGCCTCATTAACGGTCTTAGGCTCGATAGATGAGAGGAAACAACACCAGCAAAACAAAGATGGACTAGGTTGTTCTTGCGACTCAAAGAGTTGTCGTCTAGTCTTTACACCAACAGTAGAGTCACCAATGATATTTTCAGTGTCATGAGCAGATTTCCATGTTTTTCTAGTCTTAGTATGCATATTATCATCATCTGGATCAACTATAGCATCATGCATTTCAACATCATTTACATCAGAGGATTTAATAGGAGTAGACGAGTCGACTAGTTCGAGCATGTCAACTGGTCTAGTAGATTTACCTTGAGCACTTACCTTCTCCTGATCATCAGACTCGAGAGCGTTTATGAACGGGTTATAGGCTTGAACAGATTCATAAACTTCTGATTCTTGGTCAGTTTGGATCGATAGATCAGTTATGTTCTTACTGATCTGGTCGGTAGACGAGTCCTGTAGTGATTCATCGAAAACTACATGTGGTGTTTCTTCCACACATAAGGTAGAGTAGTTGAATACTCTGAATGCTTTTCTAGTCGAGGAGTATCCTAAGAATATCCCCTCGTCTGCTTTAGCATTGAATGCATTCAACTTGCTTTTCCCATTGTTATGGATAAAACACTTACAACCAAATATATGGAAATATGAAACTCTGGGTTTTCGACCTTTCCATACCTCATAAGGCGTCTTACCTAGTGCTTTATTGATAGCACTTCTGTTTTGAGAATGGCATGCAGTATTGATCGCTTCTGCCCAAAACTTCTGAGGAGTATTATACTCTGTCAGCATGGTCCTGCAGGCCTCCTTAAGAGTTCGGTTCCTTTGTTCTGCTACTCCATTTTGTTGTGGTGTCCTTGCTTCACTAGTAAGGTGCTGGATGCCACGCTTAGAACAAAAATCTTTAATATAGCAGTTAATGAATTCAGTACCCTTGTCACTACGGATCTTGACAATGGACTGATTCTTCTCAACTTGTATCTTCTTCAACAGATCAGGTAGGAGTGTTTGAGTATCACTCTTCTTGTGTAAGAAGACTACCCAAGTAAACTTAGAATAGTCGTCTACCACAACAAGTGTGTACCTTCTACCGTTCAATGTTGGAGGAGTAATTGGGCCATGTAAGTCCATATGTAGAAGTTCAAGAACTCTACTTATTGAGAGGGTTGTAATAGATTTAAAAGAACCCTTTACCTGTTTACCTTTTTCACAGGCATCGCATACATGTGATTTGAAGTAGATTTCGTTGGGTATACCTTCAACAAGGTAATCTCTTGCGATCTTATTAATCACCTTAAAGTTCATGTGACACAGGCGTCTATGCCAAAGCCAACTGATCTCTTTGGGTGTCTTAGTAAGAAGACAAGTGTCCCGCGGACAACTATTCCAATTCACAATGTACACACTGCCTTGTCTTATGCCGACAAGTAGTACGGTATGAGTCCTCTTGTCTATGATTTCGCATTTTTGGCTTTTGAACTGTACTTTGTAACCTCGATCACAAAACTGTGAAACAGATAGTAGATTATATTTCAAACCTTCTACGTATGATACATCTTGTATCTCTACGTCGCCATTTCGGATATAGCCAAAGCCTTTTGTGATGGCTGTAGAGCTATCACCGAATATAACCTTTGGTCCTTCTTGCTCATAGTAGCTTAATAGAAGTGTCTTGGTACCAGTCATGTGGTGCGAATAACCACTATCTATGTACCAGGTTTCTCCTACTAAGCCACCTTTCTTGTATAGATCGAGTCGACCCTGCATTAGATGATATTTCATAATTTAGGTACCCTCCTTGTCTATTGGGGTCCTGGGGGGTTAGTCGAGTTCACTGGAATCCAAATATACATTGGAGTCCTGAACAGGTTTGATCTTCTAAGCTTTCGACCATATTTGTTGCAAAATAAGACCCTGTTGTCCTTGTCTGGCCTATCAGCAGTTCTTGGGTCTACTCGTCTGAGGTAGCCTTTTGACTTAACCTCTACTTGAGTAAGCACCGATCTGTGATAGTCAGAGTATGGCTTGTATGCATTGGGGCCATACGGTTTATAGACATGTTTAGGTCTTTCTTCTCCTTCAATATCATACGATTCAGGCGGAGGATATAAGACGGGTTGAATACGATATTTTGAAGTCACATTCCTAGGCCTAGACGAGTAGAGCTGAGACTGCCTTGTGAAAGGAGGTCTAGGCTCTTTCAATCTAGTTTGTACTTGTCTAGAACTTGTCTCCTCAGGATACCAGTCCTCATATCTGACCTGATTAGGTCGTCCATGATTTCTAGTCCTTTGTTGACTCGTTTTAAACGGAACAGGCTTGTTGTTAACGTTCTTTTTACCTCCCTTGGTAATTGGAATATTAATTTGAGTCTGTTTGGGTACAGTGCCTTCAGATGGAGTTCCAATATCGTATATCATTGGTCCTTTTCCTTTATCATTAGTCAAAGAGGTTGAGATGAAAATAGTAGGGTTCTTAGGAACTTGAGTAGACGAGCTGGGTGTCTCAGCACCTATGCCTGTCTTGTCAGCAGGAGCCCTATACCTATCTGACAATTCAAGGTTAACCTTAGAGGAGTTAACCAGGTCAGTAAGTTTAAGATCTAGAGTGACAACCTCAGTTTCTAAGAACTTATTACGTTCTTCAAGCTTTTTGCACTTGCCTTTTAAAACATTGAATTCATGTTTCTCAGTAGCATGTGTCTTAAGTAGGTCTTGATACAACTTGTCTGTCAATGCACACTTGTCTTTGAGTTGACTCAACTCTTCTTGCAAGCGTTCATTTAGGACTATTATATTAGGATCTACTTTAGACTGAGCTTCCTTAAGATCAATGATTTCTTGTTTTAAAATGATGTTTTCGTCAATGACTTCCATGAACGCCTTATTAGCGAGTAGAAGGTCTTCTTCAGTCACACCAGTAGAGTGATGAAGACTACTCCCTACACTACTATCGGTTGTATCACTTTCGTCAGAGTCTGATTCATCACATGATTGAAATAAAGTTGCAGATGATACCTCTTGCTCAATTTTAGCCATGCAGCAGAGTCCATCATCTACTATGAATGCTTCATCATGATCAGACGGGTAGCTAGACGAAGACGATGGTAACTCGTCTGAGTCCGTTTCAGAGTCATTATTAGCCATCATTGCCTTCTTACCCCTGTTGTATCTTCTTTCCCTTCTTGCCTTGCGCTCTTCACGATCATCAGTGCTCAGGTCTGGACATTCGTAAATGTAGTGACCTGGTTTTTCACAGTTGTAGCATAAAGGATCGTTAGTAGGCCTTTTAATAGGTGATTTATCCCTGCGCTTATCTCGTCTATCAGAACGCTGAATCTTCCTATCATCAGACTCTCTATCTCGTCTGTTACTTTTCGAGACTTCGTCTCTCCTTTTGGACGAGTTTCGGTCTAGTCTGGTCTCAGACGAGTTCTTAGAAGTCGAACCTCTATAGTCTCTATAGAACTTTTTATATCTACCATAGCGTTTGTTTAGTCTATCGAACTTCCTAACCATAAGGTTCATCTGATCTTTCAGACTTAGATCAGACTTGTCTAACTCGTCTCTTATGCTAGCAGGCTTGGACCTGTCTACTCTAGATCTCTTAGACGAAGTAGACTTAAAAGCAACATTCTTCGACACGACTTTCTCCCTATCACTACTGGCAATTGGTTCTTCCTCATCTAATTCGAACTCATGCGCCTTAAGAGTCTGGAACATGGTTTCTGAGGGCCACGAATCAATATCTTGTGTGGATTTAATGATCATCTTGACCATTTTCCATCTTTCATCCAAAGCCTTCAAGATTCTCAGGTTAATCTCTCTTTCAGTATAAGTCTTTCCTAGTACTTCAAGATCATTCATGATTTTAGTAAATCGAGTATCCAATTCATCAATGGATTCACCTGGCTTCATCTTAAATGTTTCAAACCTTTGAACAGCTGTGGACAATTTGCTTTCTTTGATCAGCGTAGTACCTTCACAAAGAACAGCTAGTTTGTCCCACATTTGCTTGGCAGTCTTACATTTTAACACTTTACCAAGATACTCGTTTGGCAAGGTGTGTAAAATATAATTCTTAGCAAGACTATCCAAATTGTTTTGACGCATTTCTTCAGAAGTCAATTCTGACCTTGGTTTAACAATCAGTTCTCCAACTTCTTTGGTTGGGTCCAGTGTAGCAGTATTTCTGATCATGGTAACGACTGGTCCTTCTTTGATCACAAATACCATCAAATCATGAGTTGAGCTGAAAATGGCTTCCATCCTCAACTTCCAGTAGTCGTAGTCCTGAACATAGAACTTGGGAAGTTTGTTAGCACTTATCTCAAGAGACATGTTTTAGCAGTTTGATCAGATAGGATAATAGCAAGAAATCAAGATACAGATATATCAAGAACGTGTGGTATGAATCAGAACAGAAACGAACCAAGACTTCACCCAAAGTCTTTAAATGTTATCAAGAAACAGCAGTTCGAAAACTACTGCTCTGATACCACTTGTTGGTCCCAAGTTGAGTTAATAATATTGAGTAAGCTAGTAAAAGTCTAGAGGGGAGGGGTGAATAGACTTTTAAAAATCTTTCAATATATCAGAATACGTAATGCGGAATTAATCAAAGTAACAATGAGCCCAATCAAATTTATACTCAACTTCTATTCGTAATTCGAACTTCTGTATGAACACTCTACTTGTCTTGTTCAGATATGCAATTAACCAATTAAAGCAATTAAACAAACAAGAAAGTAAATCAACACACAACGATTTTATAGTGGTTCGACAACTTGTCTACATCCACTCTCACAACTCCAGTCGTGAAATTTATTAACTCTTCCAATCGAGTGTTCTTGTGGTTTTAAGTCCCAAGATATAAGACTTAGATCTTCTCGAAAACACTACCAAGTGCCTCTTCGATCTAACTAGCTATTTTACAAGTAACTAGCAGCTTGAAATAGTAAACAAAAATAAAACTTCTCTGTCTTCAGTAGTAGCCTTCTTGTTCTTCACTTGTCTTCTGGCTTCTTTCTGAACTTCAAACTCTGAGAGTATTTTGCTTCTTTGATTCTTCAATAACGCTTCAGTATGCAGTAGTATCAGTAGTCTTTAATCGATCAATACCTTGCGGTATTTATAGACTTTAATTTCAAGAACTTTCAGCTGTGCAACAACCTTTTCTTGAAAACTAACTTGTAACTTCCAACCTTTATTCTTCCACGCGTTTAAGCAGTTAATTAGTTATACCTTAACTAACTCTTCAATCTTTATCTTCAACACGCGTTTTTGTAACTAACTTCAGTCTTCTTGTTGGTCTGTCTTGTTGTCTTGCGCACTTGTCTTGTCCTTAAGTAGTAGACTTCATCTTCTACTTGTCTTGTGCAGTAGACTTCTTCAGATTACATCATAGAACTAAACTAGTCCTATTATCTAATCCTAACAAGACTATTACATTACATTAAGCTCTTCTTATAAAGCTTAGTCAACTTAAAAATCTATACAATGAATATATCTATTATATACAAAATCATGAGCTCTATACAATAATTAACATAGCTCAATAACAACCTACACAGTTAATATAAACAAATATGAAGTACTTATAGTTCGTACTTATCTTTTAAACTTTAAACAATACTTGTCTTATGTGAACTCTACTGTTGGGATATGAATCCTATAAACAATGTTCTAGTTGATGAAAGTATGTTTTGATGGCCAAAAGCAACTTAAAGTTAGTAATATATGTGGTTCTAAGTCATCTTAACTAAGTCATCTGAATATAAGCTTACTAATCTGATGAGAAACTTAAGATTGAGTTTACTGATCTTAATGTTAACTGAAGTAAGTTTACTGATCTTATTGAGTAATATCAAAGTTAAAATTACTGATCTTAACTGAGTTATGTGAAATAAGATTACTGATCTTAGTGTGGAAACTGAGAATATTTTTAGTGATCTTATATGAAATATTTGAAACTGAGTTACTGATCTGAGTTACTAATCTGAGTTACTGATCTGATGTACTTACTGATCTGATGTGCTTACTGATCTTATATGTAAGTTACTGATCTTGGTTGTTTACTGATCTTAGATATTTACTGATCTTATATGGAAGTTATTGAACTTACATGAGTTACTGATCTTATGAGTTACTGATCTTATTATTTACTGATCTGATATATGAACTGATAGGAACTAAGCTGGTGTTTTGTATTGTATAGACAGCTTATAGTATAGGACTTAGAAATACTCATCTGTATATAGTTCAGTTGATGTATAGATAGGTTTTATATATGTAAAGTTGTGTTCTATTGTATTCAGCATTGTAAAGTTCAGAACAGTAAAATCAGAACACTAGATTAGGAATAGATTAGATGAAGATCAGAAGACTATGAAGACTCAGAGGACTACTTCAGACTAAGAAGACTTCAAAGAAGAATTGAAGAAGAGCTTAGAAGAAATCTGGAGAAGTTTTGAACAGTTTTTGGTTACTGTGCTGATTGAATCAGAAGAGTAAAAATCAGCAGAGTAAAATCCGAAGAGTAAAAATCAGAACAGTAAGTTACTGTGCTGATTTGTTGAAATTAAAGAATAAGTTTGGAAAGCTTATTTAAGGTGTAACTGAAGATTTATTGAAGATATGCTGACTTGGAAGGAAGTTACAAAGTCGGTTACAAGAAGAAGTTACAAAAACAGTTTTAGAGTTAGTTGAAAGTTAGTTCACAAACTGCTAACTGTCATACTAAGTTCTATAAATACTGTATGATCTCCTACTGCTGAAGACTACTGAGAAATTACTGATCTTAGAGAATTCAAGAGCAAGTCTACAAGCAATTACTCACAGAGTTGAAGGAGATTAAAGAAGAAGAAAAAGCCACTGAAGTGAAGAGAAGAATCAAAGGCTATTCACAGAGAAGTTTTACTTTTCAAGTTTAAGTTTGTATTTTGTAAAACAAGTGTGCTAGTTACTTGTAGAATTACTAGTAGATCGAAGATATACCTGGAGGTATAATCGAAAAGATCAAAGTCTTAATCTTGGGACTTTAAGCCACAAGAAGCTCAAGAAGAGTTAATAAAACTTCACAACTGGGATTGTGAGAGTGGATGTAGACATTTGTCGAACCACTATAAAATTCTGTGTTCTTTACTATTCTGTTTAATATTTGTTTGATATCTGTTTAACTAAGAACAGTAGAATTAACAAAGATAAAGATCTAGATAAAGAGTTGAGTATAAATCTGTTTGGGCTCATTAGTAATCTGATTATTCCGCATTGTGTATTCTGATATATTGAAAGATTTTTGAAAAGTCTATTCACCCCTCCCCTCTAGACATTTTCACTAGCTTACTCAATATTATTAACTCAACTTTGGGACCAACAAGTGGTATCAGAGCAGTAGTTCATTGGACTGCTGTTTCTTGATAACCTTACAAATCTTGAGGGATTCTTTACTGATCTTACTGTTATTTCTTGATATTTGTTACTATCTGAATACTTGAAATCTATCTGCTATACTACTGATCCTATTTGTCTAAACAAACATGGATGACACTAATGTGAACAAGCTGCCTAAGTTCAAGATTGCAGATTATGACTACTGGAAGCTTAGGATGGAGGCCATCTTTAGCTCAACCCATGATCTAATGGTGTCTGTGGTGACTGAAGGACCAATTGTCATCATGGTGGAAAACACTGCTGTTCTGGATCCATCAAAACCAGTTGGTGCACTAGTCCCCAAACCCAGGTCAGAACTGACTTCAGAAGAGATGAAACAAAACAATTTGGATAGTCTTGCCAAGAACTACATTCTACATACCTTACCAAATGAGTATCTTGGTAAAGTATTAAAATGTAAGACTGCAAAACAGATGTGGGACAAACTGGCTATTCTTTGTGAAGGTACTACACTGATCAAAGAAAGCAAGTTATCCACTGCTGTCCAAAAGTTTGAATCATTTAAAATGAAGCCAGGAGAATCAATTGATGAGTTAGATACTCGATTTACCAAAATTATGAATGATCTTGATGTATTGGGAAAAACTTATACTGAAAGAGAGATTAACCTGAGAATCTTGAAAGCATTGGATGAAAGGTGGAAAATGGTCAAGATGATCATTAAAACCACACAAGACATTGATTCTTGGCCAGCAGAAACTATGTTTCAAACACTCAAGGCACATGAGTTTGAGTTAGATGAAGAAGATCCTATTTCTGTGATCCATAAGGATAAGGATGTCTCAAAGGACATAGCTTTTAAAGCCTCTATCTCTAAGGGGCCTGGATCATCTAAGTCTAAGGCCTCAAGCATAAAAGATGAACTGGATAGTTCTGATCTAAGTCTGAAAGATCAGATGAGCCTTATGATCAAAAGATTTGATAAACTGAACAAGAGGTATGGCAGGTACAAAAGATTCTATAAGGAAACTAAGGGTTCTAATAACAGGGACTCTTCTGTGAACAGAAGGGATCAAAACTCTTCTGAAAGAAGGGATGAGATCTCCAATGAGAACAGGAGAGACAGGAACTCATCTGAAAAGAGAGACAGAAAGTATTCTGATAAGAAAGACAGGAACTCAATTGACAAACATGACAGGAACAGAAAGCATTCTCCTTCTAAAAGAACTTCTAACAATCCTGTTTGCTATAATTGTGATAAGCCAGGTCATTATATATATGAATGTCCTGATCTGAGTTCTGAAGATCGAGAAGAAAGGAAAGCCAGAAGAGATCGAAAATATGCAAAGGGTAAGAAGGCAATGGTGGCTTACAATGACTCTGATTCGGAATCAGAAGAGTTACCATCGACTTCATCTGACTACCCCTCTAGCAATGAAGATGAAGCTTTCATAGCAGATGATGGACTGGCAATGATGGCCAAAATAAATGATGAGGTATCATCTGTAAACTCATTTCAATCTTGTGACAATTCTGACACTGATGAAAGTGATGCTGCTGTTAGCAGTGTAGGAAGTAGTCTTCATCATTCCCAAGGAGTGACTGAAGAAGACCTTCTACAAGCTAACAAAGCATTCATGGAAATTAGTGATGAGAATATATCTTTAAAGCAAGAAATCATTAAGCTGAAAGAAGCTCAGTTACAAGTGGATCCTAATATAGTTGTCATAAATGCAAGACTATCAGAAGAGTTGTCTCAACTCCAAGAAAAGTATGCATCCATTGACAATCTATATCAGGGTATGCTTAAAACTCAAGCCAAAGAGACTAATGAATTCAATGACTTAAAGATTAAATGTGAAAAACTTGAAGAGCGCAATAGATTCTTAGAATCTGAAGTAGTGAGCCTAGATCGAAAGCTATCTGGGATGATTAACTCTACTAAGATTAATCAAACAATCTCAGACAGATATAGAGCTCCAAATGATAAAAGAGGAATAGGTACTGATCTGCCTAGTCCACCCACTTCAGAATTTAAGAACACTAATGGAGCTAGTACAAGTTCTTTGCAACTAGATAAAGGGAAAGAACCTATGACTTATGATGATAATCCAAAACTCAAAGTACAGTCTAAATACATCCCTCCTACTACCAAGAATGGTAAAATGAAGAATGTATTAAGACCAGTACAGTCAAGACCATACCAGAAGAGTTATACTCCTCTGACCAGATCAGATCAGTCCTGGTATCAGAAGAGACAAACTCAGAACAGTAGGTCAAGACAAGCACAGGCAAGTTGGGAACAGCCTAGACCTCCTTTCATAAGGCAGTCTCAGCTGTATTCAACTAAACCTAGGAGATTTGTGCCCCATTATCATAACAAACCTGTTCTTTATCCTCCACCTTTATCTTATAATATCATTGGTGAGGAAAGACCTAAGCAAATCTATAAGCCTTATGGTCCACATGCTTTTAGACCATATTCAAACTATCACAGGCCTACTGATCTTACTGAAAAAGGGATAGAACCAAGGAAAGGCTATCTCAGAAAAATAGATCCTAAGTCTGCTGATAATTCTGAATTGGTTAATAAAATACTGTTTTGTGATAAATTTGGAAGAAAACTGAAGAGGTCTCATTTATTCAAAACCTCAATGTTTATTTGGGTGCCTCTTACTGCTACTAACACTCAAGGACCCCAATAAATAGTGGGTACCTAAATTACATGTGTATAGAGATATGTACTAACATTTCAGGTACTGATCTTATACCAAGAGGAAGATAAAGCAGAAACTAAGAGCAGTACATCAAAACTCAACATTCAGAAGAGACAACCCTATGTCAGATCACTATTCTTAAAACAGGTAACAAGGTTACTAAAGTGACCTTAATCCCAATGAGGAAGCTGGTAAAGCTGAGGGACACTGAGAACATACATTAAGGGGGAATCTGTGATTTCTTAAAGATCCTTTTGTTGACTCAGATCACTAAGTCACTTTAGCATAAACCTTGATATGATCATTAAATATTGCATATTGTTACTAATCTGTACTGTTTTACACTTATATCTCATGAACTAACACTTTTACCAAGGTGAAACAGGCACAGAAGAGGAGTTCTCCATTGAAGGGGAAACTGATCTGATTACAAAATTGAAGAAGTCTACTAATCTGATCTGATTACAGACTATAGCAGTCTACAGATATATTCTGATTAATACATTGACTTGTCTACAGAACTGTGCTAATTACAAAGTTTCTTTGTCTACAGTACTGATCTGATTACAATTCAGTTATTCTACAGAACTAATCTGATTACTGACTAATCTGTCTACAAGAAATCTACTGATCTGACACAGTACTGATCTGAGGATTACTGTGCTGATATCAAAAAGATGAAATCAGGGAATTTGGGTACTGATCTGAGGATTACTGTGCTGACCCATCTACTGATCTGAAATCTACTCTGCTGATTCATCTACTGATCTGATTTCTAAAAAGGTTACTCAGCTGATCACAGTACTCAGCTGATCCAGATAAGTGAAATTTTCTTTATATACTTGTAAGAAAATGAAGTGAAATTGTTTTGGAAACTACTGTGCTGATTTGCATCAGAACAGTCTTTTGGTTTAGATTACTCTAAGTCAAAAATTGTTCATATTTTTAGATTATTAATAGAGAAGATTAATACACTCCTCTATTTCTAAACCTAAAAATTGTGGTGTATTTATCAAACACTAGTTGGCTCCAAAAATTGAGATTGTTTCTAGAATGTGAACAGTTATTGTTTAACTCGAATTTCGAGATTTAATCCCAACCATTCTTTATAATAATCTAATTCAATCCTAGCCCTAGATTGGTTTTGAATTATAACAAAAACGATCACACTTCATCTTCTTCGTTCTTACGAATTCATTTCTGGAAATATCTTAACTTCATAACTTCTGCAAAATTTGATTCCTACAAAATTCTCAAATGGCAACTGTCAATATTATCAATGAAGCTAACCAAGTCGCAGGAACTTTTGATTCAAGTTTATGGATGCGAAAGAAGGGAATTTTCGTGGAGAACGCTGTCTACTTCAATGGCAGACACAGTGCAGAAAATCAAGCTATCTTAACTATGTGTGAAGAATGCGGTCTACGGAAGTTTCTGGAGTCATTTCCCGAAAATGTCTACGAACCAGAAGCGGTGGAATTCTATTTACAACTCCAAGGAGACAAAAATGGTGTTCACTCCATGCTAGCTGGACACAAAGTCACTATTACAAGGGACATTCTCGAAGTAATGTTGGACTTACCACAAGGTCCAGTAGATATCATGACCTACAAAGCTGGAGAAGAAAAGGAGTGCGTAGGAAAATGGACGGGTGTTGAGACAGAGACCTTGACGAATTTAAAAAAGGATGTACTTCCTACTGGGTTGCAGTTCTTGATGGATATTGCAGGAAAATGCTTGTTAGGGCAACATCATAGCCAGGATGCCTTATCGAGTTTTAAAATTAGAATCATGGCTGCGATCATCGACAGAGTGGAAGGTGATTGGCAAGGATTCTTTCTGGAAAGGCTAATGACTGAAAAGGAAAAGGTTATATTTGATGAGGACACTTTGGAATTCTCACTGAAATCAAAGTTAGGGTTTGGAAACAAGCTGAGTTTCTTGCTGCCTCAGCTGGTGAAGAAACCTTATTGGAGTAATCCCAAGAAATTCCATCATGGGAAATTCTTGATGAAGAAGGAGTCTGTTCAATTTGAACAAGATAACCCCTTGGAACACACTCAAGAAGTTGAAGCAGAGGAGTCTGGAGCCTCAATGTACCAATCGGAGGATGATCAAACTGAGGTTAGATCAAAATCAAAGCATGATCCGAGCAGTACTACTTTAAGAAGAGGAAGGTCTGCTACTGCTGCCTCGGAACCAACAGTTCGTTTTGTGGAAACTGTGGTGCAATCAAGCTCAGATGAGCAAGAGGTTAGTGTTCCTAGTCCATTTGCTATTCATAAGAGGACTAAGTCAAGGAGTGT
Source organism: Galeopsis tetrahit (assembly GCA_963675135.1). Lineage (NCBI taxonomy): Eukaryota > Viridiplantae > Streptophyta > Magnoliopsida > Lamiales > Lamiaceae > Galeopsis > Galeopsis tetrahit. The sequence continues at coordinate 37,908,592 of OY776127.1, forward strand.
TAGGAGGAAGTTGGTTGTTATCTCTCCTACCCCTTCTGATTCTGAACCAAGCCAACCTGAACCCCAAAACCCTCAACCTTCATGTTCTGGAGGATCAGATCACTACTTTTCTGAGACTCAGAACACTCCTCATTCATCACCTCAGCTCACTAACTTTGAGCCTACTTCAATTCCTACCCCTCAACAACAAACTTCACATCAACCTTCACCACATCAATCCCCATTACAGGTTCATGCTCACTCTACTGAACATGAATTTGAACCTTCTACTGAGCCTATTGACATTTCCTCATCTCCTGAACCTGAATTTATTACTCCCAAACCTGCTGATTTGATGGAGTACACTATTTGTGACAAGGAAGATAGAATCAGAATTGATTTAAGAATAGCACTGTTGAAACAATTTCCTGGATTGGATGAAAGCTCTGTTGAGTTTGAGAAACTCCTTAGGATAGGCACTTGGGTGTATCTTAAGAGGAGTACTTTGAAGGAATGTTTAGCTATCATGGAAGGAATGGGAGGTGCTTCAATCTTTGATGATTGGGAAGCAGAACAAATGCAAGCAGCTGGTGTTAACTCTTTTCTTGAGTTAGTCACTCCAGAGTCTGTTGTACTTCTTGTTGAGAGATTAACAGGGATCAAGTACACTGTTGAGAAGATTGCAACTCCTGTCTCTGATGAAGATTTATTTAGTGAAGAGAAGGGTGTTGAAGAAACTGCTGCTGAAGAAGATTTTATGGAAACTGATGAAGACATTGTCAATGCAACAGAAGTGTTTGAGAACACTGTTGTACTTGAAGAAACTGTTGTGATTGAGAAGAATTTGTCTCAGGTGTTGCATAAGAAGCTGGAGCAACACATATCTTCCCTGAAGGAGTGGCATGATGAAGCCAAAAAGGGGGAAGACAGGACAAGACAAGTGATGGAACAAACACAGTTACAACAAGCTCAGCTGGTTGTAAGTCAAGATGAATTAAAAGCTGAAATTCACATGTTAAATGAAAAGCTGAAGCAAAGAAAGCAACAAAAACAGCTAGGTCAAGAGACTGTTGAGAAAAGACCTGAAATTCCTGGAAGTTCAAGTCAGAGGAAAAGGAAGCTAGTTCTATCTGATGAAGAACAACAAGAGGAAGAAGCTGAAAGAATGACTAGACCAAAGAGCAAGATGAAAGCTGTTTTGACAAGTGAAGAAGAAAGTTTGAAAAAGAAGAAAGAAAAGGATGTCAAGTTCTTGAAGACAAGATTTGATAATCGAGTCACAGCTTTGAAGAAAAAGATGAATACTAAAAGCTCAGCTGGTTGTAAGTCAAGATGAATTAAAAGTTGAAATTCACATGTTAAATGAAAAGCTGAAGCAAAGAAAGCAACAAAAACAGCTAGGTCAAGAGACTGTTGAGAAAAGACCTGAAATTCCTGGAAGTTCAAGTCAGAGGAAAAGGAAGCTAGTTCTATCTGATGAAGAACAACAAGAGGAAGAAGCTGAAAGAATGACTAGATCAAAGAGCAAGATGAAAGCTGTTTTGACAAGTGAAGAAGAAAGTTTGAAAAAGAAGAAAGAAAAGGATGTCAAGTTCTTGAAGACAAGATTTGATAATCGAGTCACAGCTTTGAAGAAAAAGATGAATACTAAAAAGAAAGCTGAAGGACTGTTTGACAAAGATTTTCAAGATGAAAACTTTGTGGATTTCATAGTGTTGACAGAACATATGGAATACTGGAAGAATTTGAAGAAGAAATGGCAGATTGCAAACTTCATTGTGAAGAAATTTGGTGATCATTCTAGCAAGGAAGCAGAATTTGTTGATTTTGAAGAATTTATGCTGAACATTGATCAAGAATTCTGGGAAGACATAGCACAGGTTGCTAATCGTGCTGGAACTAAGATTTTATGCCCTGAAGAACCTAATTGGGAACCTCCAAGACTGGAAAGTGGAGAACCTGATTATAAGGAAATTAACAACATTATTGCTGAGATTATTAAGGAAGAAGGAATCACTGACCATCAACACATGATGGATATCAAAGCAAGAATGTATGTGGCATTCAGAATTTGAAGATGCAGAATGAAGATGAAGGACAAGCTCAGAAGATAACATTTCTATCCTTAATCTTTATTTCTATATTTTTGTGATTTTCATATTCTGTGATTATTTGTAATATTTGATCTTATTTGAATATGAATCTGAAATTTTGAATTGATGAACTGTTATGATTGACTACATACTTAACTACTGATTTATTAACATTTAAGTAGTTTTGGCTTCATCAAAAAGGGGGAAATTGTTGGGATATGAATCCTATAAACAATGTTCTAGTTGATGAAAGTATGTTTTGATGGCCAAAAGCAACTTAAAGTTAGTAATATATGTGGTTCTAAGTCATCTTAACTAAGTCATCTGAATATAAGCTTACTAATCTGATGAGAAACTTAAGATTGAGTTTACTGATCTTAATGTTAACTGAAGTAAGTTTACTGATCTTATTGAGTAATATCAAAGTTAAAATTACTGATCTTAACTGAGTTATGTGAAATAAGATTACTGATCTTAGTGTGGAAACTGAGAATATTTTTAGTGATCTTATATGAAATATTTGAAACTGAGTTACTGATCTGAGTTACTAATCTGAGTTACTGATCTGATGTACTTACTGATCTTATGTGCTTACTGATCTTATATGTAAGTTACTGATCTTGGTTGTTTACTGATCTTAGATATTTACTGATCTTATATGGAAGTTATTGAACTTACATGAGTTACTGATCTTATGAGTTACTGATCTTATTATTTACTGATCTGATATATGAACTGATAGGAACTAAGCTGGTGTTTTGTATTGTATAGACAGCTTATAGTATAGGACTTAGAAATACTCATCTGTATATAGTTCAGTTGATGTATAGATAGGTTTTATATATGTAAAGTTGTGTTCTATTGTATTCAGCATTGTAAAGTTCAGAACAGTAAAATCAGAACACTAGATTAGGAATAGATTAGATGAAGATCAGAAGACTATGAAGACTCAGAGGACTACTTCAGACTAAGAAGACTTCAAAGAAGAATTGAAGAAGAGCTTAGAAGAAATCTGGAGAAGTTTTGAACAGTTTTTGGTTACTGTGCTGATTGAATCAGAAGAGTAAAAATCAGCAGAGTAAAATCCGAAGAGTAAAAATCAGAACAGTAAGTTACTGTGCTGATTTGTTGAAATTAAAGAATAAGTTTGGAAAGCTTATTTAAGGTGTAACTGAAGATTTATTGAAGATATGCTGACTTGGAAGGAAGTTACAAAGTCGGTTACAAGAAGAAGTTACAAAAACAGTTTTAGAGTTAGTTTAAAGTTAGTTCACAAACTGCTAACTGTCATACTAAGTTCTATAAATACTGTATGATCTCCTACTGCTGAAGACTACTGAGAAATTACTGATCTTAGAGAATTCAAGAGCAAGTCTACAAGCAATTACTCACAGAGTTGAAGGAGATTAAAGAAGAAGAAAAAGCCACTGAAGTGAAGAGAAGAATCAAAGGCTATTCACAGAGAAGTTTTACTTTTCAAGTTTAAGTTTGTATTTTGTAAAACAAGTGTGCTAGTTACTTGTAGAATTACTAGTAGATCGAAGATATACCTGGAGGTATAATCGAAAAGATCAAAGTCTTAATCTTGGGACTTTAAGCCACAAGAAGCTCAAGAAGAGTTAATAAAACTTCACAACTGGGATTGTGAGAGTGGATGTAGACATTTGTCGAACCACTATAAAATTCTGTGTTCTTTACTATTCTGTTTAATATTTGTTTGATATCTGTTTAACTAAGAACAGTAGAATTAACAAAGATAAAGATCTAGATAAAGAGTTGAGTATAAATCTGTTTGGGCTCATTAGTAATCTGATTATTCCGCATTGTGTATTCTGATATATTGAAAGATTTTTGAAAAGTCTATTCACCCCTCCCCTCTAGACATTTTCACTAGCTTACTCAATATTATTAACTCAACTTTGGGACCAACATCTACTGGTCTGTTCAAGATGACTTCTCTTAACTAGACTAGATCAGTCGAAACTTAGAAAATATTCAAACTACTTTTGGCTTATCAAAACTTCATCTTTTATCTTTTATCATCATTTAGAACTTGTTCTAGGATTCATATCCCAACAATTTTATTAATAACAAAACCTATGCTAAGCCTTACGGCGAAACAATAACTTAGTTCCTAAGTTATACACAAAAATGTCGTGTGAAATGTCTCAGCAATTACTTCAACATTCCACAAACAGAAACTATGATCGAGGCAGGTGCCTGAATCTATAAATAGACTTAAGTGTAAGAACATTGTCTAAAGAACTAATCTGATCTATGATTCACTCTCACTCGATACAAGACTAGAACTAAGTACACTGGAAGGTGTGGTATCCCTCGGCGTACGTTAAATGATACAACTACTGGCCATAACTCCGAACTAGGGTTGAACTCTCAAGAAGGTGTTACTCGAATAGTGCATACTTTGAAATGAAAGTCTTATGCGGTATTTATAGAGAAATACACAGCTTCTAGATCCTTCCTTTATGAGATCCTATTTTTTAGGACCTCAACCTCCATGATCTCTCTAGATCTTTCTGCCATCTTCCAGGTCGTTCTACAATGCTCTAAACTCTTCTATCACGTTCTGCAACCTTCTGGACTCCTCCATGTTCCAGACTCTTGTAGAACCTTCTGGAATCGTTCCTGAATGTGAGAGCATTTAGTACAACATTTAATGTAACATTTTAGAAAAGACTTAGAATAAATCAAGGAAGGTCAAATTAAGATGTTGTTGATAATGTTAAAGCATTTAAGAGTTAACAACATCTACACAAATTCACATAGGACATTTAATACAATAAATCACATGATATATAAAGTAGGCATTGTAAAAGTCAACGAGAGTTACCCCACCTATTAACTTGAAAAGTTAAACGGTATCCTCCTTTCTTAGTTCCAAGTCCTTTCCCACTTCTCGTACCTTAAATCCTACAATAATATTTCTACCACTTAGTCCTTAATTAAGATGAACAATAACCATAGTCTAAGTGTATGTGGTTGTGATAGTGCACTTAAAAGAAGTAGAAATGTTGGCCAAACATAGAAATGAAAGGATTTAGGAAAAAAAATGCATTCTCGTAAAAGTTTAAGGACTAAAAGACAGATTTAAATAATCTGGAAGTTCAATATTTTAATGAAAAATAGTAGGTTTCAAAATTTGGGATTAAATGCCACTGATTTCATTCAAAACGAATGAAAAACGAACATTTTACCACTACAAAAATCTTCCAAAATCGCGACGGGGAAGGCAACGGATTCCCCCTCACTAATCAAGAAGGCAACGGCACTCCGCCGTTGCCAATATGGTCGTTGCTATTTTATAGGCAACGGATTTAGGGAAAACCCTCGCCTTTTCGCAACGGGGCCCAGCCGTTGCCGTCGCCTTTTTATTAACTTTTAAAAAATGAGAACCTGGGTTTCGAACCCAGGTCTCTAAGGCAACCAACACACACCCCCACCACTGGGCCACCCAATATTCGCGAATTTTCATCCTTTTCGCTCTAGCTGGGTTTCGAGCACGGGACCTCTTAGTCCTGTAGAGTTTTGGGCGCCCCCTGTGTGCCGTTTAGGCTAGGAGCTTTAGTCGTCATGTTGTGAACACAATTAATATATATTCAATTTAATTTTAGTTTCAATTCTTTATTTCAATCCATTTTAACTTTAATTGTTGCTTATTAAATTGTCAAAGCATTTCATATTTATTTCTAAATGAGAATTAACTAAATTATAATGTGTTTCAAATTAAATAATTTAATTACGGTATCAATTTACACTATTTAAATTTATTCTAATCTTCAATTTAGAACATTTAAATTCATTCTAATTTTCAATTCACAACATTATAATTACATACAACATTGAGTATAATTATTTTCACTTATCCATTTAAATTTATTCTAATCACATCATTTAAATTCATTCTAATTTTCAATTCACAACATTATAATTACATACAACATTGAGTATAATTATTTTCGCTTATACATGTAAATTTATTCTAATCACATCATTTAAATTCATTCTAATTTTCAATTCACAACATTAAATATAATTATTTTCAATTCACTTATCCATTTAAAAATATCAATTCACTTATCCATTTAATTAAAATAACATCACACACAACATTAAAATAAAAATTAATCCTCAACGTCAATGTAATATATATAATAACATCACACATAACAAAGTAATATAAAAATGTATCACTCCTCATCACCACCATCATCCTCAGTATCATCCTGATCCTGATCAACCTGGCTACGATCATGAACGTTGTGCGATGCCCCCGACGGCCTCGACGGCCTCGGCACCCCACCCATCCCACCCATCTGCTGACCCATCCCACCCATCTGACCCATCATCGCTGCCAACTGATCCTGAAAAGTCTTGACTAAGCGCTCCTCCGTCTTCTGCATTTGTAGGAGTAAGCGCTGCTCTCTCTCCTCATTGACTCTCCGTTCTTCGGCAAGAGCATGGTCAATGTCGGCCTGGGTGAATCGTCCATAAGCCGTACCACGTGACGTCTCGCCAGGACCGAAGGAGACCCGTCTGTTCTTGCCTACTTGTCCAAGGCCCCTAACACGTCCATGAGACCTACCGACCTTCTTCACGAACAAATCAGACATGTCGGGTATAGGTGGGCCCTAGGAACCATCCTCTGAAGTAGGTTCATCTGACGGTTCTCCTGATTGATTGGTCAACTCCTCCTGTACCTAGTCCTATACGTGCACATTTAAAAGTGGGTTAATACATTTTCAAGTACAATTAAATATATATTTGTTATATAATGTAATGTATATATATATGTACACACTTACAAGTATATCACCCATATAACCATAGTTGTATGTGTCGTTTTCGTAACGGTGGTAATATTCAGCTATCTCCCAGTCATGGGCAGGGCGTCCCATCTTCTCCTCCTGTATTTTGAATTGAAGACATATACGTATAAATAAACTAAATAATTAACTAAAATTAATTATAATTGACCACAAATACTTACAATGCGCTGTGCGACCTCTGCTGCTCCACGAGCTCCGCCTTTATGAGTACCATAGCCAGTACCCGGACCTCCAGGCTCGGATAAGCGGTTATTACGAGCCTGCTCGCTCTTCTTAATTGTTTCAGGATCGCTCCAGTGACGAACTAAGTCGTTCCAAACATTGACATCCCACCTCGGCCTCTTCTTTTCCTTCACCCACGATTTCTTGACGTATGATAACATGCCAGTGTACCCTTTCAGACAATCTGTTTTCCGTTTTAATGTTCAACAATCTGGAATTGAATGACAACTCCGAATGAGATTCACAACCAGGATACAAGTCTTGGTCCGCTGCAGGAAGCATGTCGTAAAACTGTGTCGCATTCTCGTTAGGGGGTTCTTCATTAAGTGCCTCCTCTTCCACGTCTATTCCAAAATCAATGTTTAGGCCACCCATTAACTCTTCTACCATAGTGTGGTACGAACTAGGTCCCGCTGGGTCAACGTCGTTTGAAGTTGACGCAAATTCATTAGTGTTTTGAAATGGACGTGGACCCCAACTCTCTTCCTCGTGATAAATCCAATTATAATAATTCAGTGTAAAACCATTTCGATATAAATGAGATTTCACTTCATTAGGATCTCTATAAGTTTAATTTCGACATCTAGCTTTCGAACAAGGACACCTAATTTTTCCTTCCCAAATTGAATTCGGATTACTAGTGGCAGCTTCAATAAATCCATTTACTCCACTAATAAATTCGGGGTTCATAATCCCATTCACTAATCTTGGACTATACATCCAACTACGACTTGAATAATTCATGTCAATCGACGTCTACAACACACAAATTAACAATCAACGTCTCATTCCTCCAACTCTATTAAAATTAATTAATATAATTTCAAATATATTCTAATAATTATTCTAACACCCTAATTAACAAATAAATTCATATATAGACATAATTAACACAATTATATAATTCTAACACCCTAATTAACAAATAAATTCATATAACTTAATTAATTAAAACATACATATAAATACATGCATAACACAATATAATTAACAATTAAATTATAACAATTAACACATGCATGCATAAAAATTAACAATTCTAACAATTCTATATATACATACAACATATATGCATATATATACATATATATACTAAAACTATATATATACATATAACTTCAAATTTAACCAATTAAAACAAAAAAAATTACCGTAGAAATGCTCTCGTCGAAGTGTAGAACACAAATGGCAAAAAACCGAGATCGATCCGCAAACGGTGCAAAATTTTGTGTTTGGAGGTGTAAAAAACGAAGGTTTTGTGTTAATGGAGGTGGGGTGCGCCGCTGTTCTGGAAGAGAGGGATGTGGGCGAATTTATACTCAATTAGGGCGACGGGGAAGGCAACGGGGCCCACTGCCGTCGCCTTTTGGCAACGGGCGTTATAAGTCGTTACCTTTTTGCAACGGGGCCCACTCCCGTTGCCTTATTCGTTGCCTTAAGGCAACGACACCCGCCCCCGTCACCTTTTTTATGCCCGTTACCAAAGCCGTTGCCAATTGGCAACGCCAGCCTGCCCTTGCTAATCATCGTTGCCTTTTGGCCAAATTTTTGTAGTGTACGTGCATTTGAAGTTCTATGGGCATTGTTGCATATTTATGAAAAACTTGTGACTTTTCTTAAATAAAATAGTGCATTTTCATAAATAATAAAAATGCATTGACAAGCTGGGAAAATATTTGACTTGGGCCAAAATGAAAATCCGAAAAATAACGTTTTGACCCCAAGATACAAATTTATCTACAAAACACAACTCATAGCTTTATACCTCAATATATTCAACCCCACAATTCATACCTCCACCACCTACCGGAAAAAGCTCCGGCAAGGTGGTCCACCAACAAAACAGGCGGCGCACCGACAGAGAGTCGCCGGAAAACGGGAGAGAGAGAGGGTATGAAAGTGAGAAGGAAAATAAAGTAGATCTGAAAGTTTTCAAACACTTTGACTGGAGTTAACTGGAGTTTTATAACTTCGATTTAAAAACTAAAATATGTTTTGGAAAGCTTATGAAAACATCTTTCAAACAAGACCAAAAACATAAAAATCGGACTTTTGTACTGAAAGTTATGGCCTAAAGAACAAGTTCCGACTATAAGGGTTTTAACCCATCTTTGACCAGCCATAACTGGAGATCTAAAACCCCGATCGAGAATCGGAAAAGTGTTCCAGAAAGCTCTCGACGAGATCTTTCCAACGGTGCTGGCCGATCAATGATCGGACATCGAAAAGTTGGCCGGAATTTAGAAGGAAGCTGAAGTGTGTGTGGGTAAAGTGTGTGTCTTGAGTGTGAGTGTGAAGTAAGATTCTTACCCTAATGTGAAGTGCCAAAAATGCGTAGAAATTCTGAAGGTGGCTATTTATAAGGTGCAAAATGCCCTAGGGTTTCCTTAGTGGGCCATAAGAATGGGTCTTGTCTTAATATTTTTGTTTGGGCCCTTTCTTATATTATTTTAAGACCACTTCTTATATCAAATCAATCCTTAATGAATAACTTAACTTGTCTTATGCCATCTACCAACATTAATCTTACTACCATTAGTAAATAAATAATTTAATAGGTGAATAACATTTAATATTATGTAAATTTCACATAATTATGATAAATCACATAATTTCACATAAACAAATATAAGGGCTCAATTCATGAGATTTTTGGGTTCTTACATATTCATCTTAACATATGCACTAGTTAAAATTATTAGTTTTCCCTGAATTTGCCAACTTCTAATTAAGAAAGTCAGTAGAGGAAAAAAAACAATAAAATTATAAGTTAACTAAGAGAGTGTCTTCCCAAAATGTTTTATTTATTTTTATGCAAGTCGGATTTCAACATATCGTGAAAATATACCCTACAGTACACACCAACACAAAAGATTACTCTACTTTGTTATAATGCACCAATATTACACATGACTATAACGTTTTTCATAAATATTACACAATAATGTTCATAGCAACATGTGCTGAAATTAAAATCCGCAAGAGAGGAAATTAAAAACAATATATAATTAATTCTGGAAAAGTAGCATTCAATATTTCTAGATTTTATTAAATTCTACACACTCACTCACATCCATTTTAGCCTAAACAGAGACCAAAAAGGAATCACAAATATAAGTTGTAAGAAGAAGAAAAGATGAGAGGGGACGGAAAGAGTATCACGACTTCAAATGTGTCAACCTTATATCTTCAAGGTTGTTAATAGTAAATTGATTAGCCAGAGGCATATCAATAGATGATGCAATTTCCTTAAGGCCAAAATTCAGATCAGTTAACCTTTACTATAGTATGTCTTGCAATCCACTACTAGCATCGTTTCCAAGCGTAGCTACAACACCAATGACGTCATTTGTGAGTGATTGATCAAAATACATATATAGTTTTCTACTTGTTTTCAACCTAATCCAAAAGGATTTGTAAGAAGACATAGTTTTTGCTTGTTTTTTCAACTTAAATCTAAGAGTATGTGTTTTATCATAATAGAATTGCAACAGTGTATGTGCACATTTCTTACACACGCACAACATTTTCTAGGCTTGAAAACAACAAGAGGACAATAATAAAATTGCAAGCACGACCTAAAATTTTTCTTGGCTCAATCTTTTTCTTTTTAGTGTGGGAGCAAATTTATTTTTGTACATGTGTAAAAAATTTTAGGCCCAAAATTAATTAGCAAGACGGACAATAATAAAATTGCAATTATGGCCCAAAATATATACTTCTTATGAAATAGTAATATACTAATATAATGTAATAACTCAAAAAATAGGTCTAGCTCATATATTCATCTTAACATTGCACTAGTTAAAAATTTCAGTCTTCCCTGAATTTGACAGCTTATAACTAAGAAAGTCAGTTAACTTAATTAACAAAGTGATTGTCTTCCCAAATGAAATTTAAGTAGGATTTCAACATATTGTGAAAATATACCTTACAGTGCACAACAAAACAAAAGAATACCATTTTGTTATAATGCACCAATACTGCACATGATTATAATGTTCTTCTTAAATATTACTGATAATGTTTATAGCACAATGCGCGGAAATTAAAATCCGCAAAAGAGGAAATTGAAAACAAAGTATAATTAATTCTTGAAAAGTAGCATTCAATATTTCTAGATTTTATTCAACCCTATTTGCTCATTCACATCCATTTTAGCCTAAACAGAGATAAAAAGGGATCACAAATATAAGTTGTAAGGAGAAGAAAAGGTGAGAGAGGATGGGAAGAGTACAACGACTTCAAATGTGTCAACCTTATATCTTCAAGGTTGTTAATAGTAAATTGATCAGCCAGGGCCATCTCAATAGATGATGCAATTGCATTAAGGCCAAAATTCAAATCAATTAACCTTCACTATAATATGTCTTGCAAACCACGACTAGCTTCGTTTCCAAGCGTAGCTACAACACCAATGACGTCATTTGTGAGTGATTGGTCAGAAGACATATATAGTTTCTACTTCTTTTCAACCTAATCCAAATTTATTTGTAAGAAAGACATAGTTTCTGCTTGTTTTATCAACCTAAATCAAAGAGCATGTGTTTTATCATAATAGAATTGCAATAGTGTATGTGCACTTTTCTTACACACGCACAACATTTTCTAGACCTGAAAATAACAAAAGGACAATAATAGAATTGCAAGCACGACCCAAATTTTTTCTTGGCTCAATCTTTTTCTTTTTAGTGTGGGTGCTTTTTATTGTTGTACATGTGCATAAAAATTTAGGTCCAAAATTAATTAGCAAGACGGACAATAATATAATTGCAATCATGACCCAAAATATATACTTCTTATGAAATAGTAATATACTAATATAATGTAATTGACCCAAAGAATAGGTTTGGCTCATATATTCATCTTGACATATGCACTAGTTAAAATCATTAGTCTTCCCTGAATTTGACAATTATAATTATGAAAGTCAGATAACTTAATTAACTATGTGATTGTCTTCCTAAATGAAATTTAAGTAGGATTTCAAAATATTGTGAAAATATACCTTACAGTGCACAACAAAACAAAAGAATACCATTTTGTTATAATGCACCAATACTGCACATGACTATCACGTTCTTCTTAAATATTACTGATAATGTTTATAGCACAATGTGCTGAAATTAAAATCTGCAAAAGAGGAAATTGAAAAAAAAGTATAATTAATTCTTGAAAAGTAGCATTCAATATTTCTAGATTTTATTAAATTATACATGCTCACTCTAATCCATTTTAGCCTAAACAGAGACAAAAAATGGATCTACCTTATTTGGTCTTACTCTTCCTCTTGTTTTCACTCCAACTGTAGCATCGCCTATGATCTGGTCAGAAGGATGACTTTTGCCTATTCTTGAAGAAAGATTCGTTTTGGGAACGTACTGATCATTCTGTGAAGTTACAGCTGACTGTTCTGTAGATGTTGACCCAGATGTGTTAACATTCGGTACAACATTTTTCAGACTTCAGTGTATTCTCAAAAGTGTCAGTAACCTGTGATACATCTTCTTCATCTTTGTCATCTGTAAGACCTTTATCATCATCAAACACAACATTAACAGATTCTTGAACAGTGTTAGTTCTAAGGTTATAAACTCTATAAGCTTTACTATTTCTAGAATAGCCTAAAAAGAAATATTTATCACTTTTAGAATCAAACTTATGAAGTTGATCCCTATCATTCAGAATATAACACACACAACCAAATACATGAAAATATTTCACATTAGGTTTTGAGGAACGGTTTGAGGAGTGGGAGCAGTTTGAGGAGTGGGAGCGGTTGTTGATGGTGTTGCAGAAACATTTGAGTCAGCATTTGACGAGGTTGAGTTCTGTGAAGCCATGGAAGCAAGAATTTCGAGAGGGTTTGTGCGAGAGTGGGATGAGTTCTTCGAATCAGAGTGAGATTGTGAGTGGGATTGAGGTTGGTTTCCAGCCATTTAAGGGACGGTTGGAATTTCAAGGTAGGTTTGAGGAATGTATACACAAACTTTGAGAGATACACGGCCGATAAACAATTCTTCAATTTTAGTACTCCACACAATCAAAATTCACAATTAGCAAGAGAGTTACTTCTATGATCGATATTTATAGAGAGACTTTTGTAGTTGGAGGTTAAATGAAATAATCCAGAAATTTTCGATAATGCTCCACATAATTAGCCACAATATAGATCATGGGTAATTAGTGGGGAAAATCCATTTAATTAAATTAAATAATTAAGAAGCTTCCAGAATAAAATTCGCATAATCTGAAAAAATAAAGACGTGGGTTAGTTTTAATTAAATAAAATGAAATAAATCCCAATTAATAATTAAATAATTACAACTAATAAAAATAAATTTGAATCAGGCAATGTTGTGCTCAAAACTGTTACAAACACCTCAACACGTTTTTACATGAATTTGTTTCATTTGTGTTGCACCATATTATTTTTTTTTTCTTTTTGTGTTATAGCATCTAATTTGTATTGATCCATTGTTCCTGTAGAGTGCATTGTAGTAGCGAACTCCGTGCCCCATACTTACTTAATGGATTACAAATATGTTGATGTTTTTACCAAATATCACTTTTTGAAAAGAAGGCATCGTAGTAGTGAACTCCGTGCTCCATAGTTACTCAGTGATTTGGTACATCTTTTAGTATGCTAATAACATTCTATTTTTTATGCATTTGAGAGGTGTGAGACATGTTTATTTTTGCACGCCAAGGTTCTTAGATTCGTAGATATTTTACATAGGAATTATTTAACCAAGTAAGAGATAGATTCAGCTTATAAAATTTCTACAACCCATGATGTTGTCCCAAATGCTGACGCATTTGTGACAACATCCATCCGAATTTTTCAGATAGTGCTCATGCCAAGAGATTTCCTCAAGATTGAGAATCTCTCATGGTCTAATGCCTTAGTGAAAATGTCAGCATTTTGTTTCTCAGTAGGTACATACTCCAACTTAACAATATTCTTCTCTACTAAATCTCTCATAAAATGGTGTCTTATGCTAATGTGCTTAGTGAGAGAGTGTTGTACAGGATTCTTAGAAATGTTAATGGCACTAGTGTTATCACAAAAAATAGTGAGTATACCATTCTCAATACCGTAATCATAGAACATCTTGCTTAGCCACAGGAGTTGTGTACAGCAGCTTCCAGCAGCTATGTACTCAGATTCTGCAGTAGATTGTGAAACACAATTCTGCTTCTTGCTGTGCCATGATACAAGATTGTTTCACATGTAGAAACATACTCCACTCGTACTCTTTCTATCATCTATATCTCCAGCCCAATCAGCATCACTATAGCCTATCAAAATGTTGTTGGTGTCCTTAGTATACCAGATTTCAAGGTCACATGTACCTGCAACATACTTGATAATCCTCTTCACAGCATTCAGGTGAGATTCCTTTGGATTAGCTTGGTACCTAGCACAAACACACACACTGTACATAATATCTGGTCTACTAGAGGTTAGATAAAATAAAATACCTATCATGGATCTGTAGAGTGTTGGATCAACATTTGTTCCAGCACTATCTTTGCAAAGTTTCAAAGAAGATCCCATAGGAGTTTTCATTGGTTTTGAATTTTCAAGACCAAATCTTTTAACCAAGTTCTTAGCATACTTACTCTGGGAGAAGAAAATACCATCGCTGCATTGTTTGATTTGAAGACCTAGAAAATAATTCAAGTCTCCAACCATACTCATTTCAAATGTTGCAGTCATTGCCTCAACAAATTTACTCAACATTTTATCACAAGTAGAACCAAACACAATGTCATCAACATATATTTGAGCAATTAGTATATCATCTTCAGTGTGCTTAATGAACAAAGTTCTATATGCCTCTCCTCTAATAAAACCATATTCCAAAAGAAAGTCAGTAAGCCTACCATACCATGCTCTAGGAGCTTGTTTAAGACCATACAAAGCTTTCTTAAGTTTATATACATGATCAGGATACTGTGGATCTTCAAATCCTATAACTTGTTCAACGTATGCTTCTTCATTCAATATGCCATGTAGAAATGCAGCCTTTACATCCATTTGATGAAGTTTAATATCAATAAAACATGCAATAGCTAGCAATAATCTAATAGATTCTATCCTAGCAACAGGTGCAAAAGTCTCATCAAAATCAACTCCTTCAACTTGGGTGTAACCTTGTGCTACTAACCTAGCCTTGTTCCTAACAATGTTACCAGGTTCATCAGTTTTATTCTTGAATATCCACTTTGTTCCAATGACATTAGTATGACTAGGTCTAGGAACAAGTGTCCACACTTCATTTCTTTCAAACTGATCAAGTTCTTCATGCATAACATTAATCCAGTTTTCATCAGTTAAGGCTTCCTTAGCACTCTTAGGTTCAATTTCAGATAAATAGCATTCAGCATTCACAACATTACACATAGAAGACATGCATATTGTTCTTACCACATCTACCTTGTTTGATCTTACTCTTCCTCTTGTTTACACTCCAACTGTAGCATCGCCTATGATCTGGTCAGAAGGATGACTTTTGCCTATTCTTGAAGAAGGATTCGTTTTGGGAATGTACTGATCATTCTGTGAAGTTACAGCTGACTGTTCTGTAGATGTTGACCCAGATGTGTTAACATTCGGTACAACATTTTCAGACTTCAGTGTATTCTCAGAAGTGTCAGTAACCTGTGATACATCTTCTTCATCTTTGTCATCTTTAAGACCTTTATCATCATCAAACACAACATTAACAGATTCTTGAACAGTGTTAGTTCTAAGGTTATAAACTCTATAAGCTTTACTATTTTTAGAATAGCCTAAAAAGAAACCTTTATCACTTTTAGAATCAGACTTATGAAGTTGATCCCTATCATTCAGAATATAACACACACAACCAAATACATGAAAATATTTCACATTAGGTTTTCTGTTGTTCAAAATCTCATAAGGTGTTTAATTAGTGCCAGAACGAATAAAAACCCTATTAATAATATGGCATGCAGTATTCAATGCTTCTCCCCAAAATATCTTAGCAAGACATTTGGATGTAAGCATAACTCTAGCCATTTCTTGTAAAGTTCTATTCTTTCTTTCAACAATTCCATTTTGTTGTGGAGTTTTAGGAGATGAATATTCTTGCAAGATACCCTTTTTATCACAGAAATCATTAAACATGCTTTTTTCAAATTCCCTATCATGATTAGTTCTAATACGGCCAACTTTCAAGTTAAACACATTTTTGAACCTCTTATATAGAATTTTAAATGCAGCAAATGCTTCAGATTTGTCTCTCAAAGACTCTACCCAGGTATATCTAGAAAAATCATCTACCACAACTAAGGAATACCTCTTTCCTCCAATGCTTTCAGTTTCCATAGGACCCATCAAATCCATGTGCAGTAGTTCAAATCATCGATGTGTAGTACAATGTGACAGCATTTTGTGTGACATTCTTACCTGCTTACCTTTTTGGCATGGTCCACATACAGTGGTATTGTGAAACCTCAGTTTTGGAATTCCTTTTACTGCATCTGCTTTGATTAGCTTTTGCATTGCTCTATAATTTGCATGACCTAATCTTTGATGCCATAACATATTTTCATCATGTTTTAACAAATTACACATATTTGTTCCAATAAGATAACAATTATCTGCTGACCTAGTACCAGTCATGACACAAACTTCATCTTTATTAAGAACATAACATGAATCTTTATCAAATTTCACATGCAAATTATCATCACAAAGCTGATTAATGCTAATCAGATTTGCAAGTAAGCCATCAACATGCAAGACATTTTTAAGATTAGGAAAACCTTCAACATTCAAAGTTCCTTTACCAACAATCTTTCCTTTGGAACCACCTCCATGTTTCAAGAAATATTCTACTTTATAAATTCTACTTTATGTTTCAAGAAATATTCCAAGAGTGCTTCTGAGGTAAATAATGTTATAGCTACTGGTAAGTCTAATAATCATGGTTTAGGTTATGATGGTACTACTGCTTCTATTTCTGATAAATTTAGAAAACCTGTGAAATTTGTTAAGGCAAATGTTGACACATCTGGTGCAACATCTGCAGAAACAGAGTCTCACAAGGTTAAAAGGAAGTATATCTGTCATTACTGTTTCAAAGTTGGTCACATTCGTCCTTACTGTATAAAGTTGTTTGAAGAACAGAAAAACTTGAAAATGCTGCATAAGAAACTGTCACATCCTGGTAAACAGTTTATGAAATCTGCATGGAAACTGAAAGCTACCTGTAATGTTGTTCATACCTCCTTAAAAGCATGTCTACCTGATTTATGGTACTTTGATAGTGGTTGTTCTAGACATATGACAGGTCGTATTGACTTCTTATCTGATTATGTGACCTTGAATAGTGGTAGTGTTACATATGGTGGAGGTTCTAAAGGAAAGATTGTTGGTAAAGGAACTTTGAATGTTGAAGGTTTTCCTAAGCTTAAAAATGTATTACATGTTGATGGCTTACTTGCAAATCTGATTAGCATTAGTAAACTTTGTGATGATAATTTGCATGTGAAATTTGATAAAGATTCATGTTATGTTCTTAATAAAGATGAAGTTTGTGTCATGACTGGTACTAGGTCAGCTGATAATTGCTATCTTATTGGAACAAATATGTGTAACTTGTCAAAACATGATGAAAATGTTCTATGGCATCAAAGATTGGGTCATGCAAATTACAGAGCAATGAAAAAGCTAATCAAAGCAGATGCAGTAAAAGGAATTCCAGAACTGAGGTTTCACAACACCATTGTATGTGGACCATGCCAAAAATGTAAGCAAGTAAGAATGTCACACAAAATGCTGTCACACTGTACTACACATCGATGCTTTGAATTACTGCACATGGATTTGATGGGTCCTATGGAAACTGAAAGCATTGGAGAAAAGAGGCATTCCTTAGTTGTGGTAGATGATTTTTCTAGATATACCTGGGTAGAGTCTATGAGAGACAAATCTGAAGCATTTATTGCATTTAAAATTCTTTATAAGAGGTTCAAAAATGTGTTTAACTTGAAAGTTGGCCGTATTAGAACTGATCATGGTAGGGAATTTGAAAACAGCATGTTTATTGATTTCTGTGATAAAAAGGGTATCTTGCAAGAATATTCATCTCCTAAAACTCCACAACAAAATGGAATTGTTGAAAGAATGAATAGAACTTTACAAGAAATGGCTAGAGTTATGCTTACATCCAAATGTCTTGCTAAGAAATTTTGGGGAGAAGCATTGAATACTGCATGCCATATTATTAATAAGGTTTTTATTCGTTCTGGTACTAATCAAACACCTTATGAGATTTTGAACAACAGAAAACCTAATGTGAAATATTTTGATGTATTTGGTTATGTGTGTTATATTTTGAATGATAGGGATCAACTTCATAGTTTGATTCTAAAAGTGATAAAGGTTTCTTTCTAGGCTATTCTAGAAATAGTAAAGCTTATAGAGTCTATAACCTTAGAACTAACACTGTTCAAGAATCTGTTAACGTTGTGTTTGATGATGATAAAGGTCTTACAGATGACAAAGATGAAGAAGATGTATCACAGGTTACTGACACTTCTGAGAATACACTGAAGTCTGAAAATGTTGCACCAAATGTTAACACATCTAGGTCAACATCTACAGAACAGTCAGCTGTAAATTCACAGAATGATCAGTACATTCCCAAAACGAATCCTTCTTCAAGAATAGGCAAAAGTCATCCTTCTGACCAGATCATAGGCGATGCTACAGTTGGAGTGCAAACAAGAGAAAGAGTAAGATCAAACAAGGTAGATGTGGTAAGAACAATATGCATGTCTTCTATGTGTAATGTTGGGAATGCTGAATGCTATTTATCTGAAATTGAACCTAAGAGTGTTAAGGAAGCCTTAACTGATGAAAACTGGATTAATGTTATGCATGAAGAACTTGGTCAGTTTGAAAGAAATGAAGTGTGGACACTTGTTCCTAGACCTAGTCATACTAATGTCATTGGAACAAAGTGGATATTCAAGAATAAAACTGATGAATCTGGTAATATTGTTAGGAACAAGGCTAGGTTAGTAGCACAAGGTTACACCCAAGTTGAAGGAGTTGATTTTGATGAAACTTTTGCACCTATTGCTAGGATAGAATCTATTAGATTACTGCTATCTATTGCATGTTTTATTGATATTAAACTTCATCAAATGGATGTAAAGGCTACATTTCTAAATGGCATATTAAATGAAGAAGCATATGTTGAACAACCTATAGGATTTGTAGATCCACAGTATCCTGATCATGTATATAAACTTAAGAAAGCTTTGTATGGTCTTAAACAAGCTCCTAGAGCATGGTATGGTAGGCTTACTGACTTTCTTTTGGAATATGGATTTATTAGAGGAGAGGCAGATAGAACTTTGTTCATTAAGCACACTGAAGGAGATTTACTTATTGCTCAAATATATGTTGATGATATTGTGTTTGGTTCTACTTGTGAT
Organism: Galeopsis tetrahit; assembly: GCA_963675135.1. Classification (NCBI taxonomy): domain Eukaryota; kingdom Viridiplantae; phylum Streptophyta; class Magnoliopsida; order Lamiales; family Lamiaceae; genus Galeopsis; species Galeopsis tetrahit. Next base: position 37,928,213 of record OY776127.1, read on the forward strand.
AAAATGTTGAGTAAATTTGTTGAGGCAATGACTGCAACATTTTAAATGAGTATGGTTGGAGACTTGAACTATTTTCTAGGTCTTCAAATCAAACAATGCAGTGATGGTATTTTCTTCTTCCAGAGTAAGTATGCTAAGAACTTGGTTAAAAGATTTGGTCTTGAGAATTCAAAACCAATGAAAACTCCTATGGGATCTTCTTTGAAACTTTGCAAAGACAGTGCTGGAACAGATGTTGATCCAACACTTTACAGATCCATGATAGGTAGTTTACTGTATTTAACCTCTAGTAGACCAGATATTATGTACAGTGTGTGTGTTTGTGCTAGGTACCAAGCTAATCCAAAGGAATCTCACCTGAATGCTGTGAAAAGGATTATCAAGTATGTTTCAGGTACAAGTGACATTGGAATCTGGTATACTAAGGACACCAACAACATTTTGATTGGCTACAGTGATGCTGATTGGGCTGGAGATATAGATGATAGAAAGAGTACGAGTGGAGGATGTTTCTACATGGGAAACAATCTTGTATCATGGCACAGCAAGAAGCAAAATTGTGTTTCACAATCTACTGCAGAATCTGAGTACATAGCTGCTGGAAGCTGCTGTACACAACTCCTGTGGCTAAGCAAGATGTTCTATGATTACGGTATTGAGAATGGTATACTCACTATTTTTTGTGATAACACTAGTGCCATTAACATTTCTAAGAATCCTGTACAACACTCTCTCACTAAGCACATTAGCATAAGACACCATTTTATGAGAGATTTAGTAGAGAAGAATATTGTTAAGTTGGAGTATGTACCTACTGAGAAACAAAATGCTGACATTTTCACTAAGGCATTAGACCATGAGAGATTCTCAATCTTGAGGAAATCTCTTGGCATGAGCACTATCTGAAAAATTCGGATGGATGTTGTCACAAATGCGTCAGCATTTGGGACAACATCATGGGTTGTAGAAATTTTATAAGCTGAATCTATCTCTTACTTTGTTAAATAATTCCTATGTAAAATATCTACGAATCTAAGAACCTTGGCGTGCAAAAATAAACATGTCTCACACCTCTCAAATGCATAAAAAATAGAATGTTATTAGCATACTAAAAGATGTACCAAATCACTGAGTAACTATGGAGCACGGAGTTCACTACTACGATGCCTTCTTTTCAAAAGGTGATTTTTTGGTAAAAACATCAATATATTTGTAATCCATTAAGTAAGTATGGGGCACGGAGTTCGCTACTACGATGTACTCTACAAGAACAATGGATCAATACAAATTAGATGCTATAACACAAAAAGAAAAAATATGGTGCAACACAAATGAAGCAAATTCATGTAAAAACCGTGTTGAGGTGTTTGTAACAGTTTTGAGCACAACATTGCCTGATTCGAATTTATTTTTATTAGTTGTAATTATTTAATTATTAATTGGGATTTATTTCATTTTATTTAATTACTGACCCACATTTTTTTATTTTTCAGATTATGCGATTTTAATTATTCTGGAAACTTCTTAATTATCTAATTTAATTTAATTAAATTTCCCCACTAATTACCCATGATCTACATTGTGGCTAATTATGTGGAGCATGATCGAAAAACTTCTGGATTTACTCTCCAACTACATAATTCTCTCTATAAATATCACTCATAAGATTAAATGCTAATGCTAATCGTGATTTTTGATATTGTTGAGTACTAAGTTTTGCAGAATTGTCTATTGGCCGTGTATCTCTCAAAGTTTATGAATACACTCCTCAAACCTACCTTGAAATTCCAACCGTCCCTTAAATGGCTGGAAACCGACCTCAATCCCACTCACAATCTCACTCTGATTCGAAGAACTCATCCATTTCTCACACAAACCCTCTCGAAATTCTTGCTTCCATGGCTTCTCAGAAATCAACCTCGTCAAATGCTGACTCAAATGTCTCTGCAACACCATCAACAACCACTCACACTCCTCAAACTGCTCCTCAAACTGTTCCACCAACAACCAATATTCCTCAAGATGCAACTGTCGAACAGTTCAACAAGGCTATCGAAGAAGTGTCTGACTCTCTTCGAACAACTGGTCATCTGCTCGTGATGACATTTGGAGATATCACAGTGGATATCTCAAGCTATTTGGCTGATCAAACCGCCCAAATGGCTGCTGCTTCAAAAAGCCCTAAATCACCTACTGTTCACAACCCGCAAGATGAAAACGAGGAGGTTGCTGCTGAAGAAGAAGCTACTGCTACTTCCGACCCTGAAGATGTTGAAATGGAGGATGCAAACATCTCTGAAGACGGTACAAACTCTTCACTCTCTGTTTCTGATGAATCTGCTCCCATTCCTTTCAAGAAGAATGCGCAGAAATGGAAAAGACAGAGAAGTCTTGTACAAAGAAGGAGATCATACCGCGTGTTCACTCGTGTGGATTATTCTGAATCCATGAGGAAGAAGAAGAAAGCTGGAGCTGAAGCTGCTGAACCCATCCAAGTGTTCACAGACCCTGAAGAAGAAGCTCATGTTGCTGTTGAGAAAATTAAAAAGGCTGTTGCTAAGAAACCCAAGAAAGCTGTTGTTGAAAGGAAGAAGAAAGTTGTTGCTGATCCCAAAGGCAAAGGGAAGGCCAAGATGATTACTGAAGATGAACCTGCAAAATCAGATTCCAATTCTAATTCTGATGTGTGTTTAAGAGATATTCTGAAGTCTCTTAAGAAAAATGTTGAGCATTTTGCTGCTGCAAAGGAAGCTGCACCAGAACCTGAAGATGATGGCAGTGGTGATAGCTCTTCCAGTGCAGAAAGCAGCTCTAAGGAAAGCTCTGCTAAAGATTCTACATCAAGCTCTAATGACCTTGCTTCTGAAGAGGAAGGTAACTCTGATTCTCTTGAGACTCTAGAGAATAGGTTGGCTATTTATTCTATGAGGAAACTGCTGATAGAGAAGAGAATTAATATACCTGATTTTGAAAGTAAAGGCATGATTAGTTTCTTAGAGGAAAGGAATTTGATGCATGCTGTGAATTTTGGTGAATCATTCTTGACAAATTGGGCTTATGAATTTTATGCTTGCATGAAGAAGAGTACTGGTAGGAGATCATCTAAGTGGTATGGGACTGTTAATTTTAGGGGGAGGGATGTACCTTTTACTCCTGAGTTGATAAATGAGTTTCTGCATATTCCCAATGTTGAGGTGGATGAAAAACCTGACATGGATGTCGTAATTGCTGCTATAACTGGTGGTAGGGTAGTTAAGTGGACTAGACAGATGCTAGCCAAATACCTCACTTCCCTACATTCTGTGTTATAAAAACTCATTATTTACAACTGGATTCTCACCACAAATACTACCAAGATCACAAAAGGCCAACCTGTTCTTATGTATAGGATCTCTGTGCTTAAGAAGTTCAATTTAGGCCTTACAATCTTTCACCATATGATGAGATTTACTGGAAAAGTTTCTGAAAAAGGCAACCTACCCTATCCTGTTCTGATTTCAAATTACTTGAGGCATCATGACTTTTTGCCAAGAACACTGATGTGTTGAGGGGGAGAGTTCCATTACTGGCCATAGCTCCTGCCTTACTCACTGGGGATAGAGTAATTGATCTGCCTTTGACTGCTCCTGGTACTGATCATCAGCACAGGCCTTCAACTACTGAACATCAGCAAAGACCCTCAACTTCTGATCATCCAGAATCATCCAGATCAAGACAGAGAAATGCACCTCCAAATGTTGAGAACATTTGTATCAACATTTCTGGTAATGTGTATCTTTCGCAGGAATTCATCAAACTACAACTCAACCACTTGCAGGAAACAATTGATGAACTCCAGTTCCTGAAGGACAGGTGGACCAATCTGCTTTCACCTACAACAGGGGAAGTACCACCACCATCAAACTCCAATGTGGTGATTGAAGAGTTGAATGATGATGGAGTTCCAGCTGCTGCTGGTGGTGAACCTGATGCTGCTGATGCTGGAGTAACAGATGTAGTTGCACATCTTGCATCTACTTACTTTGTGGATGAAGCTGATGATGATGCTACTGAGATGGACACCATTGATGAACAGGGACACTGATGAACAGGGACAAGCTAGACAGGGGGAGATCTGAATATATCATAATGGCTACTGTGCAGGAAGTTGATGTTGTAGCTGTTACCACAGCAATATATGTCATTTATTCAGTTCAATCTCTGTAATTAATGTTTAAGTTTGAATTCTGAAATTCTGATACACTTGTTATTTATGTTTTTAGATGATAGGTTGTTTTTGTCTGCAACTTGCTTAAATTATGGTTACATTTGGTAATATTTGTTTACTGCCCTTGCTTAATTTGTTTACAGATTACCATGTGTTTACTGCAGGTTGTTTAGTCTTAGTTTCTGTTCATTTGTTGTGTTTATTTTTTTTTGCTCTGATATTTTGTATTTTGTTTTTGTTAGTGTCTTACTTAGATTCTAAGTTAATTCTTCCAGTTCAACTTATGATCTTAGTATAGTTACTTATGTTGTGAATAAGTGTATTGTTTATGCTTATTCTATTTTGGACAAAATAGTTTTGATCCTTTGGCACAGATCATTATGAAATTATCCTTGATCTTCATTTGATTTGATCCAACGGTTACAACAGGTATTGACTTGACTAGTACTTAGCAATGATGTCAACCTCAACTAAGTACATAAAACTGAGTATGTATAGAAATATATGTGCATCAGGTGTGTTGTAGTCGAAAGGTCAAATTGGGGGAGATTGTAGATGTTGTTAATTCTTAAATGCTTTAACATTATCAACAACGTCTTAATTTGACCTTCCGAGATTTTTTCTAAGTCTTTTCTGAAATGCTATATTAAATGTTGATCTAAATGTTGTCGCATTTCTGGCAGGATCTAAAAGCTTCTACAAGGATCTGGAACCTGGAAGATTCCAGAACATTGCAGAACGTGCTAGACCACCTTGGAACCATTTAGAACGACCTGGAGCATGCTAGAAGGATCTAGAAAGATCATGGAAGTTGAGCTCCTAAAAAATAGGACCTCAATGTGGAAGCCTCTAGAATTCGCATACCACCTCTATAAATACCGATTGAAGGCTTCACAATTCAGTGTGTTCTATTCGAGCAATATCCTAGACCGAGCATTCATCCCTGTTAGGAAATTGTGGCCAATAGTTCTACATTTTAGATCATACGTTGTATACCACCCGTATGGTTGTGTGTCTTCTTATCTATTGAGAGTGTAATCATTAGATAGACTAGGCATTTCGACAGTGTATAATTTATACACTTAGTTCGTTTTCTAGACTTGGCACCTGCCTCGTTTATAGTTTCGTTGTGAAAGTTATTGTTGTAACATTTCACACAACATTTGTACTTGAAGATAAGTATTGATTTACGCCATAAGGCAGACATAGATTTTTATTTATAAAATCTATGTTAAAAGTATTTCCATTGTGTCTCGTTTGTTTTTAGTGTTTCAAGTCTTCCGTTGTGTATCTTAATTTCTGATATTCTGTTAGAGTCAGTGTTGCACTATTTGTCTCAACATTTTGTGCAACATTTATCTACTTATACTTAAACACTTTTATACACCCCAACACACTTTCAATATATTCATCTTGACATATGCACTACTTAAAAATTTTAGTCTTCCCTGAATTTGACAGCTTATAACTAAGAAAGTCAGTTAACTTAATTAACAAAGTGATTGTCTTCCCAAATGAAATTTAAGTAGGATTTCAACATATTGTGAAAATATACCTTACAGTGCACAACAAAACAAAAGAATACCATTTTGTTATAATCCACCAATACTGCACATGACTATAATGTTCTTCTTAAATATTACTGATAATGTTTATAGCACAATGCGCGGAAATTAAAATCCGCAAAAGAGGAAATTGAAAACAAAGTATAATTAATTCTTGAAAAGTAGCATTCAATATTTCTAGATTTTATTCAACCCTATTTGCTCATTCACGTCCATTTTAGCCTAAACAGAGATAAAAAGGGATCACAAATATAAGTTGTAAGGAGAAGAAAAGATGAGAGAGGATGGGAAGAGTACAAAGACTTCAAATGTGTCAACCTTATATCTTCAAGGTTTTTAATAGTAAATTGATCAGCCAGGGGCATCTCAATAGATGATGCAATTGCATTAATGCCAAAATTCAATCAATTAATCTTTACTATAGTATGTCTTGCAAACCACTACTAGCATCGTTTCCAAGCGTAGCTACAACACCAATAACGTCATTTGTGAGTGATTTATCATAATACATACATAGTTTCTACTTCTTTTCAACCTAATCCAAAATGATTTGTAAGAAAGACATAGTTTCTTTCAACCTAAATTAAAGAGCATGCGTTTTATCATAATAGAATTAATTGCAACAGTGTATGTGCATTTTTCTTACACACGCACAACATTTTCTAAGCCTGAAAATAACAAGAGGACAATAATAGAATTGCAAGCACGACCCAAAATTTTTCTTGGCTCAATCTTATTCTTTTTAGTGTGGGTGCTTTTTATTATTGTACATGTGCAAAAAAATTTAAGCCCACAATTAATTAGCAATACCGACAACAATAAAATTGCAATCATGGACCAAAATATATACTTCTTATGAAATAGTAATATACTAATACAATGTAATGATCTAAAGAATAGGTCTAGCTCATATATTCATGTTGACGTATGCACTAGTTAAAATTATTAGTCTTCCCTGAATTTGACAACTTATAATTAAGAAAGCCAGTTAACTTAATTAACTAAGTGATTGTCTTCCCAAATGAAATTTAAGTAGGATTTCAACATATTGTGAAAATATACCATACAGTGCACAACAAAACAAAAGATTACCATTTTGTTATAATGCACCAATATTGCACATGGCTATCATGTTCTTCTTAAATATTACTGAATAATGTTTAATGTGCCGAAATTAAAATCCTCAAAAGAGGAAATTGAAAACTAATTATAATTAATTCTTAAAAAGTAGCATTCAATATTTCTATATTTTATTAAATTCTACATGCTCCCTCACATCCATTTTAGCCAAAATAGAGACCAAAAAGGAATCACAAATATAAGCTGTAAGAAGAAGAAAAGATGAGAGAGGACGGGAAGAGTACAACGACTTCAAATGTGTCAACCTTATATCTTCAAGGTTGTTAATAGTAAATTGATCAGCCAGGGCCATCTCAATAGATGATATAATTGCATTAAAGCCAAAATTAAAATTAGTTAAATTATCCCTTTGATATCTCTTGCAAACTACTACTAACATCGTTTGGAAATGTAGCTACAACACCAATGACGTCATTTATGAGCGATTCATCAGAAGATATAATTTCTACTTGTTTTTTCAATCTAAACCACAAGGCATGTGTTTTATCGTAACTTCATAACTCTCAATCGAAGCTATTAGAACAAGATGATTAGAAAGTAAATCCATAGTAGATAAAGATATAATTAAAAAATTAGAGATCACTTGCAAAGTGAAACAAGAACAAAGGATTAAGTAATCAAACATAATATCATAATATTCTTGTTAGACTTGAAACGATATTTATTGGATATACACCAACTAATTCAGGGGACCAATTCCACCTTTCATTTGTAGGGGCCACGTTTAAAACAAGAGCAAAATTTTGTATGGACTGTCCCTTAAAAATTGTTTACACCTTATGAATTCGAGTTTGAGATTTAGAGAGGAACACACTACTAAGTCTCAAACCTATATCAATAGGCCTTGGCAAGCAAATCTATACATGATAAATTAAGTTTCAGTAATGAAAAGACCGTGTAAACCCGAATCATATATATATATATATATAGTTGTCTGAAAAATCCCCCAACGCGCACACACATATACAAGCCCATACACAAAATTTTGTTATGCACAAAGAAGCAAGTCATAAATTATTGATTAATTACATTTTGAAAATATGAATTAATTTTCACTTTGTTGAATTTGAGTCAAGTTCTCAAGCACAGCTAGCAGTATATCAAGTATTTTTTCTTAGAACATATTATTCGACACAAAACCAGCACTAGATCTTATTTTTCATGATCTTATTTTCATATATGAAGTGAATAACCAACTAGTGCACTATATGGATCACTACAAAAATGGTCTTGTATACCGACGGAATTATCGTCGGAAACAGTGCTTATCGACGGAAAAATTTCGTCGAAGACATCCTCGTAGGTAAGTTTTACCAGTGGAATTTGACCTTACCGACTGATTACAAACGGACGCTCGTCGTCTGTATTACCGACGGAATATTATTATTTATTTTTTAAATTACCAACGGTAAACCAAATTTAAATTTAAAAAAAGGTGGTCCGAATCCGGGCCCAACCCAAGGGGCTGGCCCTGACCCGGTCCAGCCCAAACCCAACCCGCGCCTTAGCCCAAGCCCGCGAGGGGCCGCGTCTGTACATAATTGGCCGAATTTTCGGCCTTTGTAGGACTCGAACCCGGGTGTGTGGGCGCCTAGTGAGGGGTGATTTGTGGTGAGATTGATTGAATTTGTGAAGTGATTATGCTTTAAATACCATTTTATACTTGCAAAAATCGTGTAAAAGTGGCTCTATTGTCAAATTATTGATGCACGATTGTTTTGCTTGGTTTTTAGGGAAAAATGAAGTGTTTTGAAGCAAATCACGCAACATCAAGTGGATGAATCGTGTTGAAGTGAATATCAAATGAAGGACATCGAAGAGAGGGTCGATATGCAACAAGAATCAAGCCAATCGAAGGTCGAAGTAAAAAATAACACACAAAACAAAATTCAAGGCCCTACTATGCCGAGTGTTCAGAACCGGCCGAGTTGCTGAAGGGACTGAAACTTGGACAATTTTTGGACACAGCCGAGTCATCAACTCGGCCGAGCTGGGCATTGTGAAGATGGGAAGACTCGATCGAGTGTTCAGAACCGACCTAGCTCGAGTTTGGCCTGTAATATTGGATTTCTGGGTTGACTCGGCCGAGCAACCGCTATCAAGAAGCATGAGCACATTTTCACCAAGGCCCGACTCGGCCTAGTCAACCCGAAATTCTTCTCCAAACTCGTTTTGACCTAGGGACACGTGCTATGCTGATGAAAAAGAGTATAAATAGATAAGTTTTCGGATTTTTAGAGAGTTATCCACTTTTGAAGACAATTTTCAGATATTACACATAGTAGAGGTGTTCTTAAGCTTTTTGTCAATTAAAGTCAATAGATTAGCTTAGATAGTGATTTAAACTTCATTTCAAGAAAGGATTGTTGTTGGACATTGTGGATTACTTGAAGTTATTGTTTAAATTACATCATTAAGGTGATATTTCTTTCAATTGCAAGTTTATTTTGGTAAATCCTATTCTTATCCATTTATTTATTATTTTTCAATGATATGGGTGTTTTGAGTCTCTTCCACCAGATCTTGAATTTCCACTGATGCAGGGGGTGGATTTGTCCCGGAAGGGACGAATGTAGGTCCTTTTCCTGAACCTCCTGGCAGATTCTTCGGAGGGGGAGGAGGGAAAATAAGTGATGAAGTTCCTCCTCCTACTGGAGTTCACGATTCATGTCGTATAGGGGAGGCAAGCACCTCCTTTCCATCTTTCGTTCACCTAATAATTTTGCGATCACCACCCATAGTATTAATGATAAACCTCACGTCTTAGATCTCAATTCCCACAGACGGCGCCAATTGTTGTGTCAAAAATTGACATAATGTGATTAGTCATCCGAGATGTTAGATTGCAATCCTCCGATTATGCATATATGTAAGTCGTCCTCTTCGAGCTCGTGAACACCTGCAAAAGTACGCCGGAGAGATCTCCGATGCGGGGACTGCGATGCTCAAGTCAGATGGAGATCTCAAGTAATCCAGGAATGGAGCAATCCAAATCAGTGGAAAGCTCCTAAAAAAATGTAACTTCAGGTGTTTAAGGGCTCGGTTTTAGGTGTATTTAGGTCACAAAAGAATACATCGAGTTATATTTTCCGGTCTAGTAATACCTTAATATTCAAATTCCTTACAAAAGAGATATCAAATAAGTACAAAAGATAACACATCTTATTACCACGTGTCACCCGTTAATAGGATGACATATTTTGTCCGCATCACGGCGGAAACCACAATTACCTCGGGAGAATTTTTATAAAAAGGGTCATTCCTAGAGCTACCTTCTTAATAAAGGACCACTAATATAATCATTTTAAATAACGACAAACACATATGTTAATAACCCTTTATGCCCTTATATTTTAATATGAAGATTAATTTATTAATTTAATAATTAAATGATCAAGTCGTTATCTTCCATAATTTTCGCCATGTATCCAACCACATTCCAATCAATAAAGATTCCTTCTGTTTAATATCACTGCTACACAAATAATAATTTGACCTTCCTTATTCGTATGCAATCTTCATAATTAGGTAGTAAATTTTAATTAAACGATTCGTAATTTCCCTAAAAGAACCCTAATTCGGAATTCTTCATCATTGTGGTTTGTTAATCGGGATCTACATGTTTTTTTCTCATTTAATTTCATTTGTATTGATAAGTTGCAGAATCTTAATCGATGGACTGTGTGCTGATTCTGAAAATCGAATTCAGTGGGAAAACCAAGTTGATTCGTGTTAGTCACTCTTCACTGAAAATCGAATTCAGTGGGAAAACCAAGTTGATTCGTGTTAGTCACTCTTCACTGTATGCAGACGTTGTGAATCAAATCATTGGTGTGTGGCCTACGTTTTTTTTCAATAGTATATCAATGTCGTATTCAGTTGGTAGCATTAATAATTGTTGTTTGGCATCAGACGATGATTTGAGTGGATTAATTGAGTTTTGCCACTTTTCTTCAGAAAAATTAGTTAATGTTTATTTAGATGTTCAACATTCCATTATTCTAATTATTGCGAACCAGAATTCTGAAAATGTTGAAAATAGGGCTGTAGAGCTTCCATCTAGTGTCCTACAGATTTCCAGAGATGTAGAAAGTAATTCTATAAGAGAGAATCTTATTGTTAATTACTATGCATCCCAAAGAGTATTTGTAAACCAAAACAAAAATATTGTATCAACTAATTTAAGTCAGGATCCTACATATTTTATTAATGCAGATTTAATTTGCATTAAAGTCATTTTCTGCATAATGATATTTGCATATGCACATAATTTACTTCACACTTCTGCATTATTAATATAATGATGCAACTTAAGTTTTTTTTTTCCTGCATTATAGTCAGAGATTTTTCTGCAGATCTTTCTGCATAATCAAGTCAGAGATTTTTCTGAAGAAAATATCTTATTTGATTTGACGATTTTTTTTGCAGGTTTTCAAGTCTAAAAATGAAATTGAATATCAGAGCTTTGGGGAAAATGCAATTGAATATAAGAGATTTGAGGAAGACTTGAATATCAAAGATTTGGGGAAGACTTGAATATCAAAGTTTTGAGAAAATTCCTAAAATTGGGGCTATGATTTGGGGAAGATTTGAATATCATAGATTTGGGAAAGTCCTAAAATTGGGGAAGACTTAGTAATTAACGGCGATTTGCATTTAAATTTTAAAATTAGTTGACTTAATATTATATTAAAACGTAATTTTAAATATTGAGGGTAAGATGGTACATTTAAGTTAAATTTTGACTTTAATTTGAAATTAATTTGAACCTTGTCCTTATTTAAAAAAACTCTATGTGAAAATACCTTATTGGTGAAATCCTCTTACCTCGGAGGCTTCCAAGCTATTAAATAACTTTACAAAAAAATAAAACATTTTTGTAGCAAAGTTAAAAAAAAAAAAAAAAACAATCGTAAAAAACTTATAAAAATAAGGTTGAATGTTCAGATCTTAGGAGTTTGTCCACTCCCAAAAAAATATATTGTTATTAAAATAAACTCGTGTTGTCGGGTAACACGCTGCTCCATGGTTGTTCTCTATCGTTGAACCTTTAGAGTGTCCACAATGGTTAGGAGTTATAACTCCCCTCTCTCCTCCACCTCATCATTTTTACATAAATAACTCAATCTCCAATAACTCCCACGACCATTCCAAAGTTATAACTTACATTTGAGGGACCCACTATTCATTACATTTCTTTTTAATTTTTAATTTTTTATTTAAGGTTTTAAAATTATGTAAAAAAATTATCAATTAATATATTTTACAAACCGAAATGTTGGCCAGCTGAGTGTTACCAAAATTCAGAAGTCTTAGTGGAAAAATTTAATGGGAAAGAGTTGCTCGAGTTATCAACGAAATTCCTGTGAACTTGAACATTTTGAGAATATATCAACGAAATTCCTGTGAACTAACATTTTGAGAATATGAAGGAGAATATTGAAAATTTTGTAGATTTAAAGAATTTTGGGAGAGTGGAATTTCATCAAGTATGATTGAACAAATTTCTACGAAATGGTGAAGAATCTTTATCCATTTGTTAAGTATTTACAGAATTCATCGTTGTTAGCAAAAAATACAAAAAGTAGGGTTATGCCGGACTAACCCATTTGAGGAGAGATATATTTTTTTAAGTTATAACTCAGCGCCACAACGATTGTAACCCTATTTTTAAAGTTATAACCCTCTAATAACCAACCGTTGTGGACACTCTTATGGGCCGTGCTTGCCAATTTCTATTAATGTTTTTCTTCCTATTTCCAAGCCAAAAAATGTTGCACATTCGGAAAAAAAAAGTGCACATCAACTAAAAGATGCACATACAATAAAAAAATGTGCTTACACTAAGATAACTGCACATGTGTTCAGAGACTTAATGGTACATGTAAGGTGGCTATTTTCTAAAACATAGGGAATGTTTTTCAAAACTGTCAGTTGCCGCAGTGTTATTATGTGTCTTAATTTGACATTTTCTCTTAAATTCAGCATACTAAGGGGTGTATCGGTCGTGCATTGTGTAGGATTTTTTTTTTTTTTTCAAAGTTTGGGGTATTCAATTCGAATTTTCAAAAGTTTTTAAAAATTCTGAGGTATTCAATACGAATTTTAAAAAGTCTTTAAAAATTTGTATTCAAATTTTAATATTCTATGGATTTTGTTGGATTCTCCTCCAAAAATATAAATAAATTACATTATCCAAAATCTCTTCTAGAAACAAGAGATTTCAACGAATTCTTTTAAAAAATTTCTGGAGACTAAAGATCAGAAGTAGGAATGACAATATTGACCCAACCCGCGAGCTTTGGATCAGGTCAGATTCGCCCCCGTATTGAGTATGAGTCAGGTTTGGGTCTTATGCCCAACCCGCGGGTATCCGACCCGCCCCGAATTAATATATAAACTTTATATACTCCCTCCGTCCGCCTATAAGCTTCTCGTTACTTTTTGGCACATAGATTAAGAAAAGTGATTAAATAATAGATATAGTACAAGTGATGTGATTGAGAGAGGAGAGGGATAGAGAGAAAAGGTAAGATATAAAGTGATGTGTAAGAAAAAGTACTTACCAAAAAGGGTATGGGAAGTTTATAGACGGACGGATCAAAATGGTAAAATGGAAAGCTTATAGGCGGACGGAGAGAGTAGTATATATATATATATATTTTTTTTTTATTGGTATATATATATATATTTTATTGGTAAAATACATTTTATATATATATATATATTATTGGTAAAATATTTTATACTTCTATATTATATATATAATATTAATTTAAAAAAAACACTTTCACATTAAAAAAAAAAAAAAATCTTTTTGCATCAATATTGAAGTTCATAAAAATCTATGTAAATTAATAAAAAAATATATTTCACAATCCTATCAAGTTTATGAAAATTCATATAAATCAATAAAAAAGTCAAATGAATATTCCTTGATTTCAGCAACTTGCCAACTTTGGTACTGTAAATCTTCTAAGGGGATCCACAGTGTTGGCGAGGAATTTTGAGTTTTAAGTTTGACACATGTGCGCCACCTCAAAAATTTTTTACTCCTATCTCAAAAAACTTCAACCCCCTCCAATGCATTCTACCTCAAAAAATAATACAAATAAAAAATAGTTGGGACCACATTAAAACCCACTCTCGCAAGTGAGTTACACTCTCCAAATTGTTCTCTTATTTTTCTCATGTGTTGTTCACTCTCCCTCTATCCCACTCTCTTTTTTTCTAATTTTTTACTTCTACTTGGGTAGAAGAACTTCTACCCAATTCCTCCTCTCTCCTCCACATAAGCACTCCCACAACCCCTTCTCCAATGGAGGGTAGAAATCCTATGTGGATTGCTACTCAAAACTCAAATTAAGGGTAGAAAGGGTTGGGGGAGAGATGATGTGGAGGAGAGAGGAGAAATGGGGTAGAAGAACTTCTACCCCATTTCAAGTGGTCCCAACAATTTTTTTCTTATTTTTTTTATAATTTATATTTTCATTGTATTTACAATTAATGTATAATTGGAGAGTGGGACCCACTTTTAATTGGAGAGTGGGACCCACTTTTAAGGTAGATTGCATTGGAGGGGGTAGAAGTGTTTTGAGATAGGAGTAGAAAACTTTTGAGGTGGCACACATGTGGCAAACTTAAAACCCAAAATTCATCACTAGCATTGGAGATGCCCTAATGTAGGAGTAGAAATCCACATGGAACTTCTACCTCCGTTGGAGATGCTCTAACACTTTGAGTATACTTGTTTGTGTGCAACTCTGCTGAAATCTCAACACTTTATTTTTTCAACTGTGACAACTCTGTTGAATCCTTTAGACGATATGTCATACTTTCAGGCTTTTTGACTTAAGTCATTAGGTTACTTTACTTCAGTCTAGTTCCCCTAACTGACTCTTCATCTTGAATACTTAAAGCTAAAAATATAATTTATCAATGTTCAAGTTGTTATGCTAACTAGTATGTGAGTTTCTAACCTAAATGAAAAACTTAGGCAATTTTTTTATTTTTTTGATATCCAATCAAAATCGTACATTATAATATTTTCACACCATATCCCAACAGTGTAAATGTTAAATATTAAAAAATGTGTTAAAAAATATAAAAATTCAAAATTCCAAAAAAAAAAATAAAAAAAAAAATCTGAAAAGACTTAAATATGAATTTTTGTTTTTTCTGTATTTCAAATTTTCAGATTTTACATAAAATCTGTGAGGAACCAAAATTATTCTTCAAGGTTTATATTAATTGGGTAATCTTGAATTTTAATTGGAAAGTCCGCGGTAGACGTCATTAATTGGGTAATCTAAATATTTTTATTTTTAAATTACGCATTTTAGAATTTTTAATATTTAAGATCGATCTTTAAAAAAATTTATTTGCACATTTACAGATTTTTAAAAATTTATCTAATAATTTACACATTTTTTAGAAAAATTTATTACTATAATTTTAAATTTTAAATTTTTTAATTTTTAGATTTTTTATTTTTAAACATATAATATACGTAAATTGGAATTTTTGAGTATTGCACTTTTGAATTTCTTAGACACGTCATTATCGAATTTATAATATTTCATTCCCTCAATGGACGACATATTTTTTTTAATTATTTGTTATGAGAAATTATTTATAACTCTCAACAATTTTCTATATATTCTAAAAAGTTACGAAATTATTTTAGAAAACTCTATCTTAAACGAGTTCTATATTATTTTAAGAACAAATAACATGCAGTATCTTCAATTATTTTGAAAGACACATAAAACTATTTAAAATCAGAGTAAGATTTTTGTGAACCAGGTGCATATATCGTGCAATTTAAGTGCATCATTTTCAAATTCAAATACATTAAAATTAGAGTTCTATATATATAAAGTTATATAGTTTTAAAATGCATTTGAATTGCACAGTACATCTAATACATAAAAGTCTGTGGCTTGATTAAATTTTGTACACATAGTCACTAAAATCTAGTTTGAATTTTTTTGGATAATTATAAAAATATATTAACATACATATACTTATCCCGATAATACACCCATCAAAATAAATATTAAAATTATAAAATAAATAAATTGTGCAGATGAGAATGATACATATACAAGTATTATGATCGAGAATGTTTCGATTTTGCAAATTTGGTTGTACTATAGAGATTTTCTTCCAATTTGATTAAATTACGAGATATTTTAGTCTTCTGCATTTTGTTTTATTTTGCACACATCTACAATTATCTCAGTGTGTATGCACATTTTTTTTACTGTATGTGTATGTTTTAGAGTATGTGCAATTTTTTAAATCATGCGTAACATTTTCTGGGTCTGGAAATAGCAAAAGGCTATAATAAAATTGAAGATATAATTGCATTAAGGCAAAAGTTCTGATTAGTTAAACCTCTCATTTAGTATGTCTTGCAAACCACTATTAGCATCGCTCCAAGGTTGGAGAACCCTTTTTTTAAACAGCTATTCAAGATGACTGTGGTGGATTGGATTGGGATTTGGGTAATCCATGAATAGTAATTGTGTGTAAGTTGTGTTCGAGAAAGTTGGGTTGGTGACAAAGGCGGTCGGTGACGGGTCGAGCAGGGGCCATCGATCATTGGGCGACGCGGCGGTGAAGATGCGGCGCTCCTTGGTGGTTGCTGCGGCGACTCAGGTCAGGTCGCCGGTGGGGTGTCTCGGTAATGGGGAAGAAGCTGTTCACCGGCGGCCGCCGCCGACCCCTCAGCCTCAGCGTTAACCGCATCATTGTTTCGGTACTTATCGAATTGTTTTTTAATTTCATCAGTTATTTGTGTTGTTGCATCTTAAATTGATCTGTGCCTTGCTTTACCTGAAATTCTGCTATTTAATTCTTGTTAGTTGATTGACATTAGAACAATTCTGTAATTATTGAATCTGTTTTTGTATTGATTGGTATTTGTGCAAAATACTGGAGTATACGTTCATTTGATTCACTTCTCAATTTGAGCTCCCTTTTCTGTTATTTTATTGAAGGAAATTGAATATCTGGATAATTCGATTTGAAATGAAAACAATTTTCGCTCAGATTTCTGATCTTCATCGGGTTGGTGCCGATTGTTATTCTTCATCATATTTATTTACAGAAAAATTTCAGTAGAAAAATCTTATGCATTCCTCTGTGCGCGATCTAAACCAAAATACTTTGGTTTTGAAAAATCTGTTGTGTCTTTTCATCTATTTTAATGTTTGTACAATATATTTGGATCTGACTATGGTGAATTGTGAAATTAGAATCATTTGATATGCCACAAAATATTTTGGATGTTTTCTAGCTGTGTTGAATTCATCACAATCAGTTAGGTTAATATACCCAAAGGCTTAAAGTTTGATCATTTGAAAATGAGCCTCACTGCATATAGGATGGATGGATGAATGTTATTCCCAATTTTCTTTTGGATCATGTTTTTAAAGCTCTTTGTTCTGAAACATTGTATAGTTAGGAACTTGTGATACAAACTAGTCCAGAGCAATGCTTTGTCCAAGAACACTACCAATAATGCGTATGCTATCCGTGTCCAGAGTTTTCAGAACAATGTAATCTGGACCTCCTTGCATATCCTCAACCAACAAAGGCTTCTCTTTTATAGCATATCCTTGCATATTATATCAATGACCTAGAGGGTGCATTAGTAGGACTAATTACAAATACTGTGATTCAATTTGATTTGAGTTGTTTACAGAAGAAACCACACCTAAATTCATAAAATTTCCAACATCCCCTAAACATTTATTTAACATCTTTCACCTATTTCGTGAGACAGCTACAAACCTGAAGGGATACTTATAGTACCTCAAATGAGTATATTTAATGTCCTTTCTGCAAGTTGACAAAAAGTTCAAGGATAGTTTTGTAATATGCCCTAAACAGCACAACATATTCTACCCTTGCTGTTGAAGCTTATACCCATTTTTTTATTTGGTACTGTATTCTTTTTCTTACATTGTGAACATTTTCTTGTTTTTGGTGTGCAGGATTATTACAAGATTTTAGAGGTGGATTTCTACGCTTCGGATTAAGCTATTCGTTCTAATTACATACGCCTAGCATTGGTACATGATAAACCCTATATGCATATGTTTCAGGTTTTAGTAAATTTAGATGTATTTTTAGTTTAATTTTCTGTTTTTCCTCTTTTCTTTCTATCTTCAATTCAGAAATGGCATCCTGCTAAGAAGAAGGATGACTGCACTGCATTGAAGTGGACAACTTGAAACATTTACTGCAACTTGTGGAAGAAGGTAGCAAAGAGAATGTTAGGTTCGATTTGGAAGAAGAAAGGGTGATGGTTAGGTTCGATTTGGATGATTTGGATGAAGAAAGGGTGCTTGTTCACAGCAAGCTTTTTTTCAATTTTGATGTTTTTCAGTTAAGATACCATTATTTTTTACTAAATTTTTTGTTGGCTTAAATTATTAATAATTTAGTGTGCAGATTCTTATAATTTTTTTTTTTTTTTTTTTGCTATTACTCATCAGTTGCAAATTTAAGTATTTAAAGGAGTATTTCTTATGACCAATTGTACTATCTTTTTTCATAAATGTTTTTTTATGTAAATATAAAATAATTATTAAAAAAAATTACTTAGACAAGCCAAATTTGTATTAGTGGTAGCTACAACACCATTGATCTCATTTGTGAGTGATTGATCAGAAGATATAGTTTTTGCTTGTTTTTTCAATCTAAACCGAAGGGCGTATGTTTTGTCATAACTCCTCTCAAGAGAAGCTGTGAGAACAAGTTGATTAGTGTATGTGCATTTTTATTGTTGCAATCATAACTCAAATTAAAACATATGGTTCTTTTGGAATAGAAGTTTACTAATATAACGTAATCATCATTACAGGTACGCAGCTCTACCAATGACAAGGTCTAGCTCATATATACATATTAACAAACCCTAGTTAAAATTATTAAGTCCTCCATGTATACCAATTTACAATTAAGACTATTAGTAGAGGAAAATAAATTAAATTAACTAAGAGATTGCCTTCCCAAATGAAAATTCTTTATGTTTACATCAATAAGATTTCAACATATTGTTAAAATATGTCTATATTGCACAACAAAACATTACACCATATTGTTATAATGCACCAATATGTCTAAAATGCACTAATACAGCACAAAACTATAATTAATATTCTTTTTAAATATTACCCAATAGTGTTTGTAGCAGCATGTGCCGAAATTAAAATCTATAATAGAGAAAATTGAAAACAAAGTATAAATAATTCTGAAAAAGTAGCCTTCAATATTTTAAAATTTTATTCAACCCTATGTTGGAGAAATTTGTTAGAAATTGATTAATTTTAATATGAGAGTGGAGAACACTCGTCTTTGACCAATTTATTGAGGGCTATAAATGTAATTTCAAGGAAATTAAATGGCATAAAATCGTTCTAGTCTCGGAGTAGATGTTCGTAGTGTATTTAAAATCTCAAAACCGAATTTCGGTGAGTGAGAAATTAATTCACGAAGTTGATACGTCAAATAATACACTTTATGGGATAAAGTGTTATATCATGCTAATTGTCCCACATTGAAACTTTAAAAGTTTAATGGGGCTAATTACTCCTTATAAATAGCCGAGACGTATTCGTTTTGCGGGAAAAGGGTTTCCTTGACTCGACTTTAACTTTGTTCCTATTGTTCGTGAGATGGGGTCGTTGCTGCTGATTTCGAGAACCTGCTTGTTTTGGAAAGCTGCTAAAAGAGGAAAAATCGAAGACGTTGTGTAAATATTAATTTAATTGTATTTACAATTTTGTTATTTATTTCTGTCAATTTTGTAAAGCCATTGTTGGGTGCTCAAAATTTCCAACAATCGCAAAACGAATACGTCCTCGTAGCAATGGCTAACGACGGAGATAACGATAACAACGTTATAATTAGCAAGGTTCCTCTGGGAGGATCCACCCGTGGTCGATGAAAACGACACGGATAATGTTAAACATGTTGTCTACGACCAATGGGTCGTTGTGACTTTATGAGTCGTAACTACATCCTTGGAGGACTAGTTGACGTGTTGTATAACGTGTACCAGTCGGTTCGTACTGCCAAATAACTGTGGGAGTCTTTGGAACGAAAGTACAAAACCGAGGATGCCAGAACTAAGAAGTTCGTGGTATGAGTCTCTATGACTTGTTGAGAAACTCCGGATTGAAAAATACAATCGGAGAATGGTCAAATGCTATAATAATAATAGCATATGAATAAAATTACATTTATGATTATTTATGTAATTAAATGTTCCTCTTTATAGCGTTTGAGATTTTTGTAAATCTAAAGCTATAAAAAGATTAATAAATTATAATTTATTAATATTTCAAATATCAATAAACCGAAAGGGTGTATGATATGTGTGGAAGTTTAAATATTGACAAAAATTGTCATTTAATTTTGAAAGGAACATTAGACCTCTACACTTAAGTCACATAGACGTATGTGATTTGAAGTTTGTGTAATTAGAGGTGGATTTGTAAATACCTCAAAATGTGGGGGTATTTAAAAATGTTTGGTCTCAAGCAGATCTGCTACAAAAGGCTTAAAACCGAGATCAAACAAATGTGCTAGAAGGAATGAGTCCAAAAATCCACAAATAAAAACGTAAACAGTGGTAACCCAACCATGTTGACTGGAGATCCCAAGATTTTGGTTCAATGGGAAAACTAAGCTGTGAATGTTTGTTGGAAACACTTGGTATTCCCGACTATTCCTTGGAGAGCACAACACCAAGTGTCGAAACCCGTAAGATTGTGGTAAAGGTTAAGTCTTTGACTTTTAATGATTCCTAACGCCTCGAGGAGGTTGAGTATGACGGGATACTCTAAAGGAGATCACCTATATAAGTGAGAAGTGAGGGCCGCTTCGACTAACACTTATTAAATTAAAGGATGTCCATGGCCGAAACGGACATAAAAGTGAGAACGAAAAGGCATTGAGGCTTTATTGTGTCTACACTGTTGTCTCGGTACACACCAAGGAGGAATAGTTCAAGGCATTGTGTCCACTAAGCCACCGGTGTACTCGATAGTGTTTGACTACGGAAGGTTCAAAGCCACAAGCTACCTATCCGGATGCAATAGTGTCTCTTGAGAACTGGATTGCGAGTCTGCATAATTATAGGTGTAATTTCCACTCATGTGGGGGATTGTTGGAGAAATTGGTTAGAAATTGATTAATTTAATTAATTAATTGATTTTAAAATGAGAGTGGAGAACACTCGTCTTTGACCAATTTATTGAGGGCTATAAATATAATTTCAAGGAAATTAAATGACATAAAATCGTTCTAGTCTCGGAGTAGATGTTCGTAGTGTATTTAAAATCTCAAAATCGAATTTCGGTGAGTGAGAAATTAATTCACGAAGTTGAAACGTCAAATAATACACTTTATGGGATAAAGTGTTAATCATGCTAATTGTCCCACATTGAAACTTTGAAAGTTTAATGGGGCTAATTACTCCTTATAAATAGGAGGGTGTTACAATGGTTCAAATAATAATGACTAAGGAACAATCCAATAGTTTATACGGATGCACGTGTGTGCTCGTACGGTTGAGCTTGGGCTTAGTCTTGGGCTCGTGACTCGTGGGTTTTAAATTTGGGCTTTCAGACCCATCTATAATTTTGGAACTTGAATATTTGAGCTTGGCTCATACAAATCAAGTTTCCAGAAAGTTGAAACCCAATTTGAAATTGGGTTAACCCAAATAAATTTAAAAGTTGAATTTGAACTATGACGAATTTGGACGTTGAGGATGTCTTGGTACATTGACGTTACAAATTGTGATAAACTTGGACGTTCGGTTGTCCAGGTTCGTAGATGTTTCAGTAATGAATTTGTAACCGCAGAGGAGTTACAAAACCATGAATGTCATACTTAAATCTTGTAACCGCAAGGCGTTACAAATAGCATGAATGCCATAATAAATGTGGAGACCCCTCACATCTTTGGAACATGGGTACATGTTTTATGTTGAAAAACACTCATACACACACTTGCATACTCACACAAAGAGACACAACACTTGATTTTCTAGGAAAAAATCATAACATCATACATATTTACATCGAGCATATAGAGTGCAGTCCAGTTTTCGTGTCGATTCAGTTCGTTGGAACTCTATACGTTGTGGTGTTGCTCGTATGAGGCGAAAGTCGTTTTACCTTTTAAAACGTTACGGCAAACCGTGAGCACTAGCCGGGACGTATTCGTTTTGCGGGAAAAGGGTTTCCTTGACTCGACTTTAACTTTGTTCCTATTGTTCGTGAGATGGGGCCGTTGCTGCTGATTTCGAGAACCTGCTTGTTTTGGAAAGCTGTTAAAGGTGAAAAGCTGCTAAAAGAGGAAAAATCGAAGACGTTGTGTAAATATTAATTTAATTATAGGGTAAATTATTAATAAGGTCATTTCACTACTAGTTTTATCTAATAAAACCTACATCATATTTTCTTGTCTAATAGAGTCAAATTGAAAAATCTAAGACAATTATACCCTTTTACTAATTTGAAACAATTTGAATTTCTTAATTCAAATTAACAGGTCAACTAAATACCATAATTATAGATTAAGAGAGGATCTCGAAAATGCGAAATTTAAGCAGCTTCCAAAAATTTAAAAATTTCCTAAAAAGTAGGTATACTCATTAATTCTTTTCACTTGCTTGATCTTCGAGATTTCTGCACTGTGCATTTACTTCCCGCGATTGTTTCATCCTTATTTGAATTTTCCGGCGACGAGGAAGACGATTCACTGCATCAGGTATGCGATCATCTGCATGTTTGATTTGAATGGTTTTCTGGTCAATAATGGTTCTGAGATATTGAAAATTAAACTCCAGTTCAAAGTATTTGTTGTAGACAATACTGGAAAAGATGGATTTCATAGTGGGTAAATTAATGTACATAAAAAGACATGTGGACAGGTGTCAAACATAAGATGTAGATTGAATATGCATTTGCAGTCTACAATACAGATATGTATGCATGTTATATATGCACCGAAATGTGCATAAACACCTTGTACATACAATTGATAAGTAAAAAAAAGGTTGAAAAGTAAATAGTCATCCAAGTTTACACAAAAAAAACTCAATAAAATATAGCATTACCCTTAATTTTATATGAATTTACTCAATAAAATATAGCATTACCCTTAATTTTCTAATCAAGTATGCACAACTATATATGCACTAACGTATGCATAAAAAAATAGAATGAACACATCCAATGAAGTTCATAATGCATATGCCAGTGAAGTGGGTGTTGAATAAGTAAATAATGCATAAGAAGATCATGTTAAAGCTTCTTTCCCTTGATGAATCATTCACAGCTCGAGTTTGCAGTCTCGTTGCATACTGCATATACATACCTGGGTCCATTTTTTCTAAACTTGTACTTAAAGTTGAGTTTTGAAACCTTGACGATATCGACAACCTGTTCAACGCAAATATATTGGAAACCCGATTAATGGATGCACTAAAATACGTAGTATACATAAGTCAAAATAAATCAAAAATTGAATTTACGATATGAATATTGCTGGTTGAACAAGAACTGCATATATCCGATGAAATCAATGATCGGTTTGATGAGATGAACAATAATCGAAAGATAAACAACAAAAGATAAGAATTGGATACGTACTTTGCAGGCGATTCTTGATATAATATGAATATGACCGATCTAATTCTGATCTCAGGCGAATCGGAGAAATTGAATCAGGCTCATCGGAAATTGGAATGCATCTCAGGCGAATCGGAGAAATAAAACCAGGCTCATCGGAAATTGGAATGCGAATTTGGGAAACAAATTACGGTGCGTAACAAGAGTCTTTTAGAATACTTTTTGAATATCAAAATTGGAAAGTGGTTGAATTATGGGAAATATATCCTAAATTTTAGGATTTTGACTCTGAAATTTTTTTAAAATTTAAAATATGCAGTTATTTTTTTATTGGTAAAAATAGTTTAAATAATTAGATTAAGGGTATAAATGTATTTTTAGCTTTATTTTGACTCTATTAGAAAAATATACATGTTGGAGATTCTATTAGCTTAATGGGTTCTGATAGTGGACTTATTAGGCAATAATCTCTTAATTATATTTACAATTTTGTTATTTATTTTTGTCAATTTTGTAAAGCCATTGTTGGGTGCTCAAAAATTCCAACACCATTGTTCATTCACATTCACATGTTAATTATTTTACTATAAAACGATAATTATGAATTTGCTGATGTGATGAAGTTCTGAATAGTGTTGTTAAACGAACCAAGTTGCTCGTGAGCTCGGCTCGATAAGGCTCGAGCTCGGATCGACTCGTTTATTTAATGAGCCAAGTTCGAGCTTCTTAGATACTTGATTTATTAAAGAGTCTACTCGAGCTAGATTCGTTAGACTCAATATCTATTATTTTTTTTCTTTTAATTTTCATTAGGCTCGGCTCAGATCGATAGGCACGTTAAACTCGTTAATGAGCCAAGTCGAGCTCATTTTTTAGTTCGTTAATGTTATCGAGTCGAACTAGATAAGAGTTCGAGTCGAGCTCGAACTTTAAGCACTCAATTCGACTCGAATAACAACTCTAATTCTGATTTTGTAAATCTAATAAATGATCTTTGTTCTGAAATTTTGATTATCATAACAAAATGAGGCACAAAATTTGGATGAAATAAAAAATCCTCTTGGTATTATATAATACTCCCCTCGTCTAAATTTATTATTTTCACTTTTTTTAATTATTTAATTTTATAATTTTTATTTTAAAAAAAATATTATTCATATTACTTTATCATTTAATTCTTACTTATTTAATTAAATTCACATTCACCTCATTCATAAATAATTATTTTATTTATAAATAGACAAGACATTTTCCTATCACATCTCTAATCCACCAATTCTATGCTCATTTTTTTGGACATAAATTGAGACTGAAAATAGATAAAATGACATTTTTTTATAAAATGTAATAAAATAAATGAGAATAGAAATAATGGAAGGAGAGAGAAGGGATGAAAAAAATACCAAAATTCCGGTATATCGAGTTTTTTGTATTAAAAAAATATTGAAATTTTCGGTATGATACAATAACAGTAAATAGCCATACCGATATTTCAGTATACCAAAAAAAATTCGGTATTCGATATGAAACGATATATTATTTTTAAATTGAATTACAGAGAAGTTAATAAAATAATAATTTTATATTATTTTTAAAATTTATATAAAAATAAAATAAATTTTAAATAATTAATTTCAATACCTTAAAATAAGTGTCCAAACAAATAATGATAACGAATTTTCATTTTCACTGGAGGTCTTGTTTGAAAAGCAAGAAAAAGGAATATGAGACAAATTTTCATATGAAAGATTGTTCCTCTTCATGATAAAATATTTGTTCGAAATGTGAAGCCCATCAAATACCAAAACCGCCGAGCTAACTCCCAGAGTAGAAATAAAGTTGGATTCTTGAAATAAAAGTTGAAAAAAATTATTAGTATATGCATGGTTTCGTCTGTTTCTTGTCTTGCAATGAAAGGTTGGGATTTTGTGCTTTCTTCTTCACAGCTTCAAGTTTTCCTTTTTACTAGTCTAAAAGAGCTCTTTTTCTACAAGAATGGGAAAAGGGCAGAATGGAAATTATGCAGATGGGAAAAGCTTCTTACAATGATATTCAACACGCAAATGCTATGTAAGTTGTTCATCATTTCTTGTTTGATTTGGCCACATTTTAG
The DNA here is from genome assembly GCA_963675135.1 of Galeopsis tetrahit. Taxonomy (NCBI): domain Eukaryota; kingdom Viridiplantae; phylum Streptophyta; class Magnoliopsida; order Lamiales; family Lamiaceae; genus Galeopsis; species Galeopsis tetrahit. The sequence goes on from OY776127.1 coordinate 37,953,896, forward strand.
TGAAGGAGTAGAATTTAAGGGTAAATTTTTCAAAGATTTGCAATGGGTTCTTTGTTTTAGGTCAATTCTGCACTACCCTTTAATGAAATACTTCTCAAGACTTCCCATTGCTGCCAAACTAAGGGCTGCTTGTTCAAATTCCTTAATTAGAATTGTAATGAGAATTATCGAATAGGAGAATGGTGGTTACATTGTTACTGTTTTGCTCGAATTTGCTACAAAAAATGATTGTTGGTTGAGGAATAGTGGAATGATTAAGGAGAAATGGTTATATGAGTGGAGGTAGTTAATCAAAATGGGTAATGATCAACTTAATTTGAGTGTCGTTACTCCGTACAAAGTATGATGAAGGTGAATTAATAGTCTTTTATTCTCATTAATCACCAAAATTTATCAATTTTCATTCCCATTGAAGAATTTTGAACCTAAATAATATGCAATTAGAATGTTGATGTTGATGTGGTTTTACATTAATGTTTTTTTTATCAATTTGTATTTCCTATATTGGATCTACTGCAACAAATCAAAGTACAGAAATTGATGGTGTTCGTATTAGCTTGCTGAAGTAGTGTGTTTGAGGTTTAACTTGTAGGGCTGCCGCTATCCCTAAAGCTAACGGAGGTGCACGTCTGCAAATGAAATTGGTCTACAATCACTTCACACCTCCGTTCCTCTTTTTTCTAAAATGGATTGACTGTTCCTGCACATATTTTCTGCCAAGATTTTTTAATCCTTTTCACATACTCATTTACAAGGTGTGATTCTACAATTTAAAGAAAGATTGTTTTCTGTTTTGTTGAGTTATGTGGTTGCATTTTAAGTCATAAACTTGCATTCTTCTTCTGTTCTCAACGACAGGTGTATACAGATGGAAGGCCGACAAGAACAACAAGTGGAAGGAAAGCGTCTATTAAAGACTTTTATGGTTAGTTAAGTCCATATTTTGTTGAACTAGATGCTGTTATGGTTATTCTAGCTGTTTCTTTTGATTAATAGATAAATAAAACGAACTTGCAGATGTTATATTACCGTCACTTGAGCAGCTCCATTATAGCTTCGCGGGGCTAAGTGATGATAACAATGAAAATCTTGCTTGTAGAAACTTCGATTCTGAGAGAGAAGACGACGAATGCGGAATATGCTTAGAGCCTTGCACCAAAATGGTCATACCTAACTGCTGTCATGCAATGTGTATTAGCTGTTTTCGAGAGTGGTAACTTACCTCTGTTTTCACGTGTTACAGAAGAGCCATCCCTATTTTTTGGTCTAAATCCTTATTTTTTCAGGAGCATAAGATCTGAGACATGCCCGTTTTGTCGTGGTAGTCTAAGACGAGTCAAATCGAGGGATTTGTGGGTTCTGACGGGAAAGGATGACGTAATCGACCCTGATACTGTCTCCATAGAAGACTTGCGACGATTCTATCTTCTTATCAGAAACCTGCCTAAAGATACACCTGATGCATTGTTCTTAATATACTATGAATATTTGATCTGATGTGTGAGGACATTGGGTGGTAAATGTATATAGAGTATGGTAAGAAAAACCTTTCAATATGTATGCGAATAGCCACTGTTTTCACTGCAGTGTTCTTCAGGAAACCTTTGAATAAATTAATCTTAGATTTATTATGAGAGGTTATAAAATAGGAATAAGATCTTGTAGGAGTGTCATGAAATCTAAATATGTCATGCTTTTATTTATTTGTTTCCTGTTATCCTTCTTGATAACTCATACAACTACATATTTCACTGAATTTGCTGCATACTTTACCAAAATAGTAAACTAAGAGAAAAAAAAAATCCTATTATTATCTCGCCCTCATGATGCATTATCCAGGGCTGTAATCTACACCTTTACTTCGGCTTTGGCTTGGACGAGCACACTGAAAGACGGTTTACAGAAGCCTTCATTGAGGAAGAGGTTGGTGATCTTCTTATTCATTGCTTCGGTGAGATGAATGCCGTCCCAACTGATGTAATTTTGAGGATCTTTGCAGGTGGTTGAGTGTGCAGAACCAAACAGTGAATGTCTGTTGATAGTGAATATACCGCTTGCCTTTTCTTCACAGCAGGCTCTAAAGGGCTCCGCAATCTGGTACTCCTTTGCGTTCGTTAGAATGTTGAGATACGCACTCCAATAATCAGCATACACGATTGAGCAATGAGGGTACAATTTCCTGAATTTTTCCAATCTTTCTTGAAGGATTTGGTTGTAACTGATGATTCCTATGTTTGCAGATGCTACGCACCCCATGTTATCACGATCCTTGGGTGAACTCGATGCCATGTAAGCCGGGAGGCAACCCACCGGTGGTAATCCTTGAACGACGACGTACTTTGCTCCGTGGTCCAGCATTACCTGTACAAATAAATGCAGGTGAGTTTAGGAATATCATAAACGAGATCAATAATCAGTAACATAAGTATATATAGATCATAAGCATTAGAAACCCAACGTCGGGTTCCATATCTGAGTTCTTGATTTTCGGCGTACCTTGAGAAGTTCACTGACTATTCTGACCGAAATCTCTGTTACATGTGGAAGAGGAATGGATGAGCCTATAGCACCCATAAAGTCAGAGACCCCCATTTCTCCTATCCAGAAAAGTGCATTTCCAATATCAGCGTTGCATGTACCTCGGCCTTTACATCCTGCCTCTGCCAGGAATTTGTTGAACCACTCAACTTGAGTCTGAAAACTTATGGGGGAGTCCTTCCAGATTAGGTTACTCAAGTTATTATTGGAAAATAAACTACCAACAAGAGCCATTGATCCTGCAACCGCAAAATTGATGCCGCCGGCGCCTTGGGTGTCATTTATAGAAGCCTGCTTGTAGGCTGAGATATCGGGTATAGAAAGAGCATCGCATAAGAAATCAACAATCAAACGACCATCTCCCAACCTCCCTTTAGATTCCCCAGCGGGAGGCGAAGGAGAGCTTGCATTTAGGAGGCCACCTAGAAGGAGAGCATTCCCGGTGTCTGTGTCTGAACCTCCAAAAGCATACACCTTGGAGAAACTACCCTTGTAACTACCATGGAAGTCGAAAGAAGCATTTATTTCTTGGCTCTGGCTATGCCCTTGACTTTGGCTAGAAGCAGTGTTTCCCTGGTTCGTAGCCTCATGTCCTTGGCTTTGGCTCGAAGCATCGTTTCCTTGACTCTGGTTAGAAGCATCATTTCCTTGGCTCTTGCTAGAAGCATCATTTCCTTGGCTCTTGCTAGAAGCATCGTTTCCTTGGCTCTTGCTAGAAGCATCGTTTTCCTTACTCTTCTTAACCTTATCTCCTCGTCTACGGCTAGAAGCATCATTTCCCTTACTCTTCTTAACCTTATCTCCCCGTTTACGACTAGATGTATCATGTCCTTGGCTTTTGCTAGAAGCTTCATTTCCTTGGCTTTTGCTAGAAGCATCGTTTCCTTAGCTCTTGTTAGAACTAGAAGCATCATTTCCTTGGCTTTTGCTAGAAGCATCGTTTCCTTGGCTCTTGCTAGAACTAGAAGCATCATTTCCTTGGCTCTTGCTAGAACTAGAAGCATCATTTCCTTGGCTCTTGCTAGAACTAGAAGCATCGTTTCCTTGGCTCTTGCTAGAACTAGAAGCATCGTTTCCTTGGCTCTTGCTAGAACTAGAAGCATCGTTTCCTTGGCTCTTGCTAGAACTAGAAGCATCATTTCCTTGGCTTTTGCTAGAAGCATCGTTTCCTTGGCTCTTGCTAGAACTAGAAGCATCATTTCCTTGGCTTTTGCTAGAAGCATCGTTTTCTTGACTTTTGCTAGAAGCATCGTTTCCTTGGCTCTTGCTAGAACTAGAAGCATCGTGCCCTTGACTCTGGCTAGAACTACTGCCTCCTTGACTCTGGCTAGAAGCATGGCCTTCTACGCTATGGCTAGAACTAATGCCTCCTTGGCTCTGGCTAGATCCTTGACCTTCTACATTATGGCTAGAACTAATGCCTCCTTGGATCTGGCTAGATCCTTGACCTTCTACATTATGGCTAAAACTACTACTGCCTCCTTGGCTATGGCTAGAAGCGTAACTTGCTTCGCTCTTGCTAGAAGCTTGACTTTCTTGGCTTTGGCTAGATCCATGACTTTCTTCCCTAGCAGTGAATTGTGCTTGGGCCTCGCCAAATGTGAGGTGCGCGGATGAAACAGAGAAGAAAAGGAAGACGAGAGCTAGTGATAAAGAGCAATACATAAATAGCTTCATCGTAAAATAAAAAAATTCATACTATCTTGGATGCTTGTTAATGTGTCCCTTCTTATTGAGGCAGTGGCAATTCTTAAGAAAGGTCATCCTTAGTCATAGGAAACAATATAGGTTATGATTTAACCGCTAATTCTTGCTCAAAAATAGAATTGTTTTTTTTGTGGTCAATTTGTTTGTTGGATTATTTTTTGAGGTACAGAATTTGGAGTGTTAATATTCTTTAGACTCATTACACCGTTAATCTTTCTTGAACCGCATAAAAGCATTCCTTCCTAATTTAGTTTCTTTCTTTGTTTTAGTATTACATCACATAATATCAACAAAGATATATACCACAACAACCAGTAAATTTTGCAGTGTTTTCATAATCGAATTAGCGACAAACTGGACTGGGCACCGGTTCATGGTTAAACCGATTGGACCGCCTGTCTAACCGTTAAAATGATTTCTATTTATTACTCCCTCCAATTTTTAATAAGTGTCACTTTGACTTTTTAATTAATTTTAAAATAAGTGTCATTTTGAGTTTTTTTTTCTTTAATTTTGACTATTTTACCCTTATTCATTTACCATATATATTGTTCATAAATAAATTTCATAAATATTGTTTATACCAAAATTAATTTGATTTATGAATATAAGCTATATTCTTGACCACATTCTTTATCAAACAAAATTTATATATTAAAATTAGTTATAATTAACAAAGGGTAATATAGACTATAATTTATAATCTTAATTTATTGAAAAAAGCCAAAATGACATTTATTAATAAACGGAGGGAGTATGTTTTAATATTTTCTATGTTACATTAAACAAAAATTGAAAGACTCAAAACAAATTACACTGTAGAAGAAAAAGACATATTTAATTTAAAAAATTAGAAAAATTGCGACTTGATCACTGCGTGCAGGATCGATACTAATAATTGTTTAAGCTGAGTCCAATTTTAATTAGTCTTAATTTTTGTACAAACATTATTGTGCAAAACTCACATTGAATTTAATTATTTTCCTTGCTACCAAAATTAGAAATGAGCAACTTTACAATTGTTTTATTTGTCTATTTAATTTGAAAATTATTTGCCAAGTGTAATTTTGGATATGAGGCTTATTCTAATTTGTGCTCTTACATAAACCTGTATAAATCAACATTGTTTTTTAATTAATCTACTCAATGTATTTTTTTTTTTTTTTTTTAAAAAACCTTAAACTCGCATGTACTAAATTTTAGGTTGTGTTTGAATGGTAGGATTTGATTTGAGTAGGTATTTGAAATGAAAGGTTTTATAAATAGATGAATTTCAAATGACATGATTTTAGTGAGGATTTAAAATCCTTTCAATTTTAACTAAAAAGATATGCTATTCAAACAAGTAAAGTGGATTTGGATGGTGGATTTGAAATCCATACATCAAATCCCTCCGTTCAAATGGAGACTTAATGCCTTTAAAAAAATCAATTATATCCATCAAGTTATCATCTTATACATGTTGAATATATACACATAAATTTGGCCCTTTAAATGTTTCATTTTTTTCAGCCCGATTTGGCCGATGAGTCACCTCACAAAAGGCATGGCCCTGGCTACGTGGCTTTGTGTAGTGCTTGAATTATGACATAAGGACACCTTGATGCCGAAGCATACTTGTATTAGAGTTGCTACTCGGTTTTGAACCGTGGGTTCCCAATTCGAAATCAAAACTGAACCGCCATATAACCATAATAGTATATTGTGCGGTTGGACTTTTGTTCCAATAGGAAAAAACAAAGGATTAGTCTTATATAGAATCAATTTCTTATAAGGAATTGAGTTGACTTGGTCAACCTAAAGCCTAAATATTCAAGAATATTGTGAACCATAAATATTAAAAAATATTGTGAATAAAATTTTTGACTTTGTCAATTTTTTTTTATTATTTTTTTTTTTGTAATTTTTTTTTATTAGTAATTTTTTTTTTCGAAATTGTGTGTCTTGAAAAGTGTAAGTCAATATTACTAAAAAAATGTAACATAATATTAATAAAAAGTGTAACACATTTTTTTATTAAAAAATGTAAGTAACTATAATTGAAAAGTGCAACACAACTTTTAATAAAAAGTGTAAATCATTATAACTAGAAAGTGCAAGTTAGTACGTATAATTAGAAAATGCAACACAATATTATTAAAAAGTGCATGTCAATATACAGTACTTGAAAAGTGCAACACAATATTTTAATGAAAAGTGTAAGTTATTATAACTGAAAAGTGTAACAAAATACGACTAAAAGGTGTAACATAACATTAATAAAAAGTGTAAGTCACTATAACTGAACATATTGTTGGAAATTGTAAGTCACTACAACTGAAAAATGCAACAAAATATGACTAAAAAGTGTAACATAAATTACTAAAAAGTGTAAGTCAATATAACTAAAAAATATATTTGAAAATTGTAAGTCACTACAACTGAAAAGTGCAACAAAATATATCTAAAATGTGTAACATAACATCACTAACAAGTGTATGTCATTATAACTGCATATTGTTGGAAATTGTAAGTCACTACAACTGAAAAGTGCAACAAAATATGACTAAAATGTGTAGCATAACATTACTAAAAAGTGTAAGTCAATATAACTAAAAAATACGTATTGTTGAAAATTGTAAGTCATTATAACTGAAATTATTATTGCAAATATTGCAAAATAAGATGCTAAAAAATTGTAAAATGTATGTTACACTTTTCCTTATTTTCAACATTCACTTTTATAATAAAAAAAATATATGTGAAAATTGTTAAATGTGAGAGTTGAACACTAGACCTCAATGTAAAATAAATTATTCTCAATCGATTTAAATTACATAAATTATCATACATGTTTCTTCGCGTATTTTATTTTTATTGTTAATCCTACCCACTTTTAAAAACGGACTCAATTCCTTATAAGAAATTGAGTCTACGGGAGACCTACCCAAAAACAAAACCTTCGGTTACACAATTTGAACTTGCGATTTCTATATTTTAATACCTGCATCAGTCATATTAATTACGAATAGGACGGTTGAGATTTAATCTCAAACTAGTTGTTGGAGCGCGCTTGAAACCGGAATCTTCAGATTGGCTCATGGAATAGTTGGTCCAGATGTAAAAAAAAAAAAAAAAACTTTTGATTCAATTTTTTAATCAAACGGTCCAAATTGATTGAAAACTAGTCGTTTATATATCCAATTGTTGCAATAAACTAGTCGTTATTTTCTACCCTATAATTATCCCTCAATTGTGAAGTAAAATTTCACACTAACTTGATCAATTTTTCTTCATCTCTCTCAATTGTCTTGTTCTACTTTAATCAAAGTGATCTACTTTTGCAATATTATTATCTTTCTCAATTATATAGTTTTTATAGTTTATATCTTTATATAATACTCTCTTCATCCACAATAACAATAAGTAATTTCATTCAAAGTGAGCATGCGTTTTAAGGAAAATGTATATTTTATGTAAAAAGTAGAAATGATGTAAAGTCAACAAAGAATATAATTGGACTTTCAACTTTATTTTAATAAAGTATGTGGGTCATTCAATGGCATTTGATGTAATGTGTGGTGTTTTAAAGGTTATAAATTAAGTGTGGTGTAGGAGTGTATTTTAAAAAAGGGTATGAGACTAAATTTTGTGGACGGAGAATATAAGACAAATTTGACTACATTTTGTGGATGGGGAGTATACATTATACACTTTATATTATATACTTTTTATAAATTTTATTACACACACAAACAAAAAAAATAAATACATCAAGAAGAGAATCATCATCTTCGTCTGAATGAAATAACAAGAGTCTGATGTCTTCCAATTTTTTTCCACCTCCGATTCCACAATGTGAAGATGATCTTAATATTCCCTGGAATGTAGAGGATATAAAGGTGGTGAATAATTTGGTCCCTGTAAATATGGATACAAAGTGAATATTCTATTAGTAGAGATATTGTTGGGATATTTAGGCCAGCTGATATCCCTTATGCTTTATACTAATAAATCAAATATGTTTGTAATAGGATAAGTTGTGTTATATAGACAACTTGATTATTCACCTTGTAATAGATAAGTTTTGGTCAGCATCAGATGAGGGGAAACCTAGTTGATGTAGTGGAGTAACATGTCTATGCTCAAGAAGAGAAGAGAAGAAGACCAAGACCAAAAGAGGAGAATCAGTTGAGGGGGGAACTCGACTGATGACCAGCTGCGTAGCCAAACACAGTTGAGGACCAAACTAGTAACTAGCCAGAAGAGGTCCACACAGTTGGGGAAACAATCAAGAGCCTAAATGCCAAGAATTAGAAGAGGTGATCCTAAGATCAGCTAAGTCAGTCAGTTGAGTCAAAGGTCATCTGCATCTAAATAAGAAAGATCAATCAGAGCTGATGTGGACTAATAGGAAGACAGCAGCTGACAGACAAGATTCTGACAAGGCATGAAGCACAAGAAAGGAATGGCAATGGTTTATTGATTATTACTAGCCAACTGTAACAATCAATAACTGCAATTAAGGAGATTGTGATTCCCGAAATAGTGGAAGATTTGAGTGTGTTCCAACGGTAACATTCAAATATTACACTATAAATATGAGATCATTTTCATAACTCACATGGGAGTGATGGGATGCAAAGGTTGAGCCAAAGTTCATAAGTTCCCAGAAATCAGAAGAGCTCAACAACTTGTTCATGAAAATTCAACAAACATCACCTTCCCAATAGTGAGAATGAGCTCATCAATCCTAAGCCAATATTGCCACATATATATCCAAAGCTTAGAGAGAATTTTTCAATCCTAGCATGAGGCTAAATCAGATTGTAAGGAAAATTCTCACCTAGTCCTCATACACGAAACCCAACTTCTACCTTAAACCCCTAGAAGTTAAGTTGAGTGAACCCACTGTAAAGAGTACAAGTTCTCATAATAACTTGTGGAGACCGTAGCACTTTGGAAGTTGCTTTGAGCTCAAAGTCTTCTCTTGGGACTATAAAGTAGCAAGACGTGTTACTCTTGACACGTTAAATATTACAAGCTCTTGGAAGGGATTAATATCACAATTGGGCTGTGAGAGTTGATGTAGGACAAGGAGGTCTGAACCACTATAAATAACTGTGTTATTTATTGCTTTAGCATGCATGTTTACATTCTGTATAACATAGTTTTAAAGAACATTTTTGTATCAGCTAATACCAAATCAGTGGATACGCTCGTATTTACTTGCTAAGCATGGCGAAGCAATGACTCTTGACAGGCTCATTGTTCTGAGTCTGAAAACATATTATGGAGAAAAATCTGACACCGAAGTCAATAGTTCGGTCTGTTTTAATAAGTCATCTATATCAGCTGACATCAAGTCAGTTGATCATACATGAAATTACTTACAAATGTTTTTCATAAGCAGTAGACGAGTATAATCTTTAAATGAACACATTACAATTCTGCACACCTCTCTATTAGCCGACTAATTAGCTCCAGACTCCTAGTGAATCAACTGATCAAATCATCTGGTGAAAATCATCTTAAAAAACACTCGTATGATAGATACCCCCTGGGTAGGGACCATCAAATATCATTAAAATAGTTGTTGGAATCTCATCAAATATATGAGTGAACCAATCACAACTTGATATCATTGTACTTTCATCTAACAGTAATAATGACAGATCATCAGATACTTGAAGAAAATATCAAAGACCAATTAATAGACTATAAAAAGGTAAAATTTATCATTCAATCCACCTATCATAAAGTATGCTAAACTAGGTCTACAAACTTAAAAGGAGTCGCTTGTCATCCAAAATAGATCAATATTGAGAGCTTGAATAGATATTGAGAAAACTTTCTTCTCCAACTAGAAGATTTTAAAATACAACTATAAATACAAAAGACATTGAACAAAACAAGTTTACAAGAAATTTTCAAGAGTAAGAAATTCTACCAAGAACTCACAAGCAATCAAGAAGCACTCAAGGTAAGCAAATTTCTCTAATATTTCTTACATTTAGAAGAGTTCATTTTTTAGGTCCCCAACCAGTTAGTGAGGGTGGAAATTTAGAGGAGAGAGGTAATTTTTTTATTTATTTTTTATAGAAATTATTTTCATGAACAGTTAAATTAGCAAACTAGTGAAACAGTCATGAACAATGAGATATGATCACCGTTGAATTGGTGATCGAGTGGGGAATGACTTGTATTTATAGGAGTAATTACATTGTAACCTAATTACATAAATTTAGGAAGAGATAAATACAAAAGGTAAATACAACTATATATGTCATATATACAAGGAATGTTTGACTATTCCTTAATATCCCCCGTCAAGCGATGCGTGGGATGAGGGAAAACGCAGAGCTTGGATCGAAGGAACTCAAACGTCGGGCGAGGAAGGCTTTTTGTGAAGATGTCGGCGAGCTGGAGATGCGTGGGGACAAACTGCGTGGACAGCTTTCCGGAGGTGTCGAGCTCGCGAACAAAGTGACAGTCGATGTCAATGTGCTTAGCCCGCTTGTGAGCCACTGGATTCTGGCTCAGAAAGTGGGCACTATTGTTGTCGAAGAGGAGAATAGGGCGAGCAGGCAGAGGAACACGGAGCTCGCGGAGCAATGAAGTGAGCCAAACGACCTCGGCAGCTACATTGGCTAAGGCACGATACTCCGATTCACAACTGGAGCGAGCTACTGTGGGCTGTTTCTTTGCACTCCGAGAGACCAGATTCCCACCTAGGAAAACTGAATAACCATGGGTAGAACGACGAGTTTCCACGCATCGAGCTTAGTCGGCATCTGAGTAGGCGACCACGGAAGAGTCTGGGCGACGAGTGAAGGAGAGGCCATAATTGATAGTGTATTTGACATAGCGAAGAATCCTCTTCACGGCCGAGAAGTGGTCGCTGGTCGGCGCCTGGAGAAACTGACTGACATGATTTACCGAGAAGGATAGATCAGGTCGAGTGATGGTGAGATACTGGAGGGCGCCAACCAAAGAGCGATAAGCATCGGATCCGAGAATGGATCGCCAGTGCTGACCAGGGTCTCACCCGCGGCCAAAGGGGTGGCAATGGGCTTGGAATCTTGAAGATCTGCTCGCTCAAGGATTTCGCGAGCATATTTGGACTACCCGACGAACAGCCCAGAAGAGGTGTAAGAGATTTCCAAACCCAGAAAATAGTTGAGGCGACCAAGGTCCTTGAGGGCGAACTCCTTGTTCGCCCGAGCAATGAAACGAGCTAGTGTAGACGAGTCGTTGCCAGTGACAATAATATCATCGACGTACAAGAGGAGGTAGACAACCGAGGAGCCTTGAAATAGGTAGAACAGCGAGGAGTCAGATTTGCACTTCTTGAAGCCTATGCCGAGCAAGAAGGAGCTGAACTGCTGGAACCAAGCTAAGGGAGCTTGGCGGAGACCATATAATGCCTTTTTCAATTTGCAGACATGATCAGGGAGCCGAGGATCGACAAAACCAGGGGGTTGAGCCATAAAAACTGGTTTATGGAGATAGCCATTGAGAAAGGAATTCTTGACATCGAGCTGATGGAGGGACCAATTGAAGCGAACAGAGAGAGCCAGGATAACCCGAACAGTGGTCGCCTTAACAACGGGACTGAATGTGTGAGAAAAATCTATGCTAGGGATTTGGGTAAAGCCTTGGGCGACCAGTCTGGCTTTGTGCCGCTCAATTGAACCATCAGACTTGTACTTGGTTCGAAAAACCCATTTTGAACCAACAATGTTCGTATTCCGGGGGCGAGGAACAAGATCCCAAGTTTTGTTAACTCGCAGAGCATCGATTTCCTCCTGCATGGCAGCCAACCATTCAGGAGACTTGGCGGCCGATTTGAAACCACGGGGATCTGAGGAGGCAGTGAGGGCACTAATCAAGGCAGTGGAGGCCAAGTTCAGAGGATACTTATGTTTAAAAATCCCAGATTTTGCTCGCGTGATCATTTGGTGCGTGGACCGTCGGTTGCGGCTGCTCGGCCGGTTCATGGGAAGCAGGTGGCCCCGCAACAGGGGCTGGCAAAGGATGGGGTTCCTCGCCAGGGTCAGAGGAGCATGCCGAGCAAGGGATGGTCGCAGAGGGAGGAACAGGCCCTGGCGAGGGATCAGGTGAGGATTCAGACTCCGCATCTAGAAAGGATGAGACCACCTCCCTGGTCGGCATGGGCCGAGCAGTTCCTGAAAAAGGGAAGCACTCTTCATCAAATATGGCATGGCGAGTACTAAAAGTTTTTGAAGAACCAGGATCAAGGCACCGAAAACCCTTATGTTGGCTACTGTATCCCAAGAAGATACATGGTCGACTGTGAGGAGAAAGTTTGTTCGAGGCATAGTCTCGAAGATAAGGGAATACTCGGCAACCAAATGTCTTAAGATTTCCATAAATGGGCACAGTGTCGAATAAGACCTGAAATGATGATAGGCCGCCCAAAATTGACGACAGAAGTCGGTTGATGAGATGAACAATAGTGGCAAAGGCATCAAACCAAAATCCTGACGGGGCGCAAGCATGAAACAACATAGAGAGCCCAGTTTCAGTGATGTGTCGATGTTTTCGCTCAGCGCGACCATTATGCTGAGGGGTGTAGGGGCATGACATACGATGCTCTATGCCGTGCTCGGTCATAAAGCTGCGAACAGCTTTGTTGACAAACTCTGTACCACCATCACTCTGAAAAACTTTGATGGTCGAGGAGAACTGATTGCACACATACTTGTGAAAGGCGACCAAGGTTGCAAAGAAATCTAATTTTGCTCGGAGAGGATATAACCAAGAAAAATGAGAAAAATCATCCACGAACACAACATAATAACGAAAACCAGAAGTAGCAGTAGTAGGAGCAGGACCCCAAAGGTCGCAGTGTACTAAATCAAGAACTGCAGATGCACGTTTTTCATTTATAGTGAATGATAATCGTTTACTCTTGGCCAATTGGGAAGGGGTGCAAGTTTTCGGATTTGGTAAAATAGAACTAACAGATATATGCCCTAATCTATTTAAATCTTTAATAATGTCAAAAGGTACATGACCCAAACGGGAATGCCATAAATCAAAAGAAGCACGAACGACACCAGACTTTTTCAAAGCAGCGACCAAAGTTGGGAGCGCCCGTTCCAACACGTATAACCCCTGCTCACATCGACCCTGAGCCACCACCTCCTTGGTAGCCCGATTCTGAATAACAAATGTTTTGTCAGAGAAGCAAACTTCAACCGGAAAGTCAGACGTGAGCTTGCTAATGGATAAAAGGTTCTTGGTGATGTGAGGTACAACGAGAACATCTAGAAGGCCAATATCCTTAGAAAGTGAGTGCAAACCAACATGAGAAATTTGTAAGGAATTGCCATTACCAACAATAACCTCACCATTACCAGAATAAGGGGCCGAGGAGTCCAGGTCCGAGGTACTGGGAGTCATGTGGGCCGAGGCTCCTGAATCAACATACTAATCCGAGGAGGTCAGCGAGGAGACGGAGCATGCCGAGTGAAAAGTCTGAGCAAGGTTGGCGGATGAGTCCTCGGACAGATGGGTGAGCAGGCTGGCGAGGAGCTGGGCCGCGAACAAAACGTTGACGACATTTTTTGGCATAGTGCTCGCCGCGACAGATTTGACAGCGGGGGACGAAGGCTTTACGCCCTCCGCGACCACCAGAAGGGCGACCACCAGTATGATCGCGTGGATTCGGGCGAGCAAAGAACGCGGCTGGAGCAGGCTCAACTGGATCAGGCTTATTCATGATCTCAAAGGCAATAGCCTGATGCAGTAAGTCACGGAAAGCTGGGACAGGCGAGATGGCCATTCTGGTGTCGGCAAATCCGCTGAATTTGGGGCCAACGCCCCGTAGAAACCAGTGCGACATGTCAGATTTGTCGACTGGCTTACCAATAGCGGCCAGTTGGTCGCATAATGCTTTAAAACGCCGACCATAATCAGCAACAGGAAGGGAATCACGCTTGAGGAGAATGAGCTCCTCACGAAGCTAAGTGATGCGTGACTGGGAGGAGTGGCTGAAGGCATCCTCCAAGGCAAGCCAAGTATCGCGGGCCGTGTCACATTGAACGACCTCGGCCAGAGTTTCTTCAGTGAGGGAGGAGAGAAGAAGAGCAAGGACCTTCTGATCCTTCGGTTTCCAGGCAGCAAAGGTAGTGTGAGTAGTGGCAGGGGGGCGGACGAGCCATCCACAAAATCAAGAAGATCGGCACAAGTAAGCATCAGAACAACCTGCTTCTTCCATAGGAGGTAGTTGGAAGAAGAGAGTTTTACCGTGACCATATGAATGAGAACATTCGTTGGAATTGATGATTCTGCCATTGAAGAAAGGTAGTCGAGGGGGACAAGCTCGAAAAAATAAGGCGGCGACGGCACAGAGGCGGCGGCAGCAGGCAGAAAGAGAGAGGGAGAGAATTAGGGTTAGGGTTTTAGGTGCAGTGTTTAGGCTGATACCATGTGAACAATGAGATATGATCACCGTTGAATTGGTGAGTGGGGAATGACTTGCATTTATAGGAGTAATTACATTGTAACCTAATTACATAAATTTAGGAAGAGATAAATACAAAAGGTAAATACAACAATATATGTCCTATATACAAGGAATGTTTGACTATTCGTTAATAAGTCGGCTGTAAATAAGAGTTGTGATGTGAAGTGTTCAACTTAAATTGATGACTAGCATAATGACTATTTGAGAGTTGACCAGTTAGACAACTGTCAAAATAAGTTTAGTGTGAAAATGTGAAGGTTCTTATATTTTACTCGCCTAATTTGAACACTCGTCTTTTAACTCTGAACACTTAGTTAACTTTATGCAATGTCAAAACAATACCATCTAGTTTGGTGCCTATTTGATTAAATATGTTATGTTTGTTATCAACCAGATGAATGACTTATAAGATAAACGAAGTAGTGAATAACAAAGACAATTTATAACAGTTCGAAAACTCAACTTTTACATTTACTCCCCAAACTCGACTGCTAGTTATTTTCTTCCAAAAAGTTCTTGGTTTGAAGAGCCAAGAGACACTAGTAAACTTATCACTTTTCACAAGTTTTATCCCCTTAAATTTAAATGAGTTCTAGCCCTCTCACAAAGTTGATGCTAAACAAACTTAAGCTTACTCTCGATCTCTCAATGATAGGTAATTTTGTAAAGTTATTTTCTATTAAGTAAAATCTCTCTTATAAGATGGGTTTGAGAGATTTATTCTAACCTTAAGGATGTGAAATTTGTAAGCTTGGGATACAAGGTTGAACAAGATTTGACTATTTAGTGTTTTTAAAAATGCTAAGGATGATTTTGCTCGAATGTGTGTAAGCTTAGTTTCTTGCAACATTTTTGTAGTATCTCCGTAACATTTTTGCAAGTAAGCTGATGCTTCATATATTAGTTTGAAAGCTAGGAGAGTTTGAGTATTATGACTCAGTTTTTTCTAGGGATGTTGGTCCCCAATGATTCTAGATAAAATAGGGGATGAATAGACATTCTAAAACAAATATAAAATTTTCTTAATTTCTTCAAAATCTTTTTAGATCTTTTCGGCAGCTTTCATGAAAATAACCAACACAAGTGTTAATGCACACTTTGCTAGCTAAGGACTAAATAGTCAACAATTGGCTAAGTGTTGACAATAAGTGAATCTTTTAAGTTAAGTCCTTGTGTTGATCAAAGTAAAGTGTTTTTCATAGTCACTTAAAAAAATGTATTTGAAAACACTTATATATGCATCATAATATTCAATAGATATGTTTTTTTTTAAATGTGCACAATACAAATGAACTTATAAGTTTTTACCAGTCTACAATTGAGGTTATGAACTATAAAAATACAATGTTAAGTATGCAAGCAAGAAATATGATATGAAATGAATATGCACATCAATATATAGTGGTTTAGAGGTTTATGTAGTCCTCTTACATCCACTATTACATCCTTAGATGCTGATATTCACTAAATCATATTACAAAATTACAAAATTTATATCCTCTAGGTCGATTCTCTCTTCCCCCAACTTGATGACCTCACTCAAACTACCTAATCAGGTAGTCCATTTTTTTTAACGGTTAAAAATGTCACTTGTCAATTTCTTACATGTTGGTTGTTAACAACCCAAGACAATGAGTCTAGTTTAATTTTAACTATCATCAAACACTTGACATATAGTATAATAGTCCATTTGATATATATTTTTTTAAACAATGGACCGGCACTGATCTTAACTCCCTATTCACTAAACATACTTTTTCTATTGAAAAATAACAATATAAAAAAGTACAACATGCAAGATTTTTCGATGTGTGTTATTAAATGATGAATTAAGTTCCCTCTAAAAAATGATAATGGTCAAATAATGAATGCACTTAATACTGAGTGTTTGTTTTGGAATTATGTAGGATGAGGGAAATTTGAATGAAGAAATCTTGAATGGGGAAGTCTTGATGAAGAGTGATTTTGTATATTTATTTTGGGATGTCAAGTAGGATATGATGTAACTTTAAGTCAAAGGGTAATTTTCTATTAGAGTCATTTCACTCCTATTTTTCTCTAATAGAACCTAGCTGATTTTTTTTGTCTAATTGATTCAAATTGAATTTTCTAAGACACTTCCGCCCTTTTATTAATTTGAATAAATTCGAAATCATTAATTCATATAATTAAGTCAACTAAAACTTCTAATCAACTATTAAGAGCTCATTCTCGAAAACGGCGTGATTTTAACACCTTCCAAAATTTAAATATTTTCGTAAAAAATAGATATCCCCAATTAATTCCTTTCATTTTGTTAAGTTTGGAGATTCTAGCATTCTGCATTTCATAATCACCTTCCAAAATTTAAATATTTTTCTAAAAAATAGATATCCCCAATTAATTCCTTTCATTTTGTTAAGCTTGGAGATTCCAGCATTCTGCATTTCATTCCACCGATTCTGAAGACATACTCTACATTTTTCGACGACGAAGTAGACGATCCACTGCAATAGGTACTGCGATCATCTACATGTTTCCTTGTAATCTTATTTCTGTCGAGAATGCATTTGAGATTTTGAAATCTAACTCACATTTATGTATTTATTCGACATTGTGGACATATCTTATCTTTAAGAAAATTGTGGAAATTGTAAACCACGTTATCATAACATAATATCAATCATCTATTGAACCATGCAACACAGACAGAATATCCCAATATTCTTTCAACCCAATGTAAATGCACATATACAATGTCTAAATGCATCTATATATGAACTATGCAATGCATACTGCTGTACATGAACTATGCAATGCATACTATATATGCATTTACGCATGAATAAAATAATTCAATTTAGAATATATCAATAAGACCTCAAAAAGTGCATGGGCATATGCGAACAGATTTGCATAATAAGTTTCTGAAACTTAGTTATTTTATAATGTGTGAATATGAAGAGTATAGGACAAGAAGAAGTTTAAGGGTTGGTGCGTATGCATAGAAAAGTGCAGCGAATTGAACTTTAAACTAGCTTAACGAGAGTGTGCATCGTCATCTGCAAAGGAAATTGCATATACAAATTGTGCAGAGGAATATGGATCTAATGTCAATATGAAATTTCTTATTTTGATTTCAGTGCATAATCGAATCTGAGAAGTTGAATTTTGAAAGTCAGGGAATTTCGGATAACATATCCTAAAATCTAGAAATTGATTAGCTGCAACTTTTATGGAATTTAAAAAATGAGTTAGTTTTTATTCACGAAAATAATATAAATAATTATATTAAGGGTGGTTTGGGTTTTTTTCCTTTAATTTGAACCTATTAGAAAATTCTTAAACTTGCAGTTTCTATTTGCTTAAGGTGTTGTAAGAATGACTCTATTAGGTAAAAATCTCTAAGTCAAATCAGTTGTGTAAGAGTGTGTGATGTTGTATTATATGATGTAACTTTATGTCAAATCAATTAGTAAGAGTGAGTGATGTTGTATTATTATAATAGTAAAATATCTATGTATTTTTAGGGGTGAATGTAATTTGATGTTGAAATTCGAATGTGAAATTTCGAACTAGAACAAGACGGGGTATGTTACGTTCCACGTCCGAACGTGTGAGTCTCAAAACAAACATGCCCTAAGTAATGACATTATCAGATGTTCATAAATTTAACATATCTCGAAATTGATGATTTTTTTTTTTTTACATTTGACATTTTTTGACATTTTTTCATCATAATGAGTCGTCATAATGGTCATGAATTAATTTTTGATATTGTGAAGTTTTTAGTGTATTTATTGTGGCCATTAATTTATACATAAAGTCACATTAATTTCTATAATACATTAATACTGTGTCATTAAGTAAATCTTTAATAGCCACTATTATAAACGGTTGAAAGTAGAGACATTCTATACGTACATAAATATCTGTAAAAATTCAATGTAACGTAGGACTTTTTTTTTTCTTTTTTATTAAATTATTATACTTAAAATTTTATAAAAAAAATTCTGTAATAGTAAAATTTTATGTTGTTGTATATAGATTAAAATGTTGTTAATTTCCAAATTTATTTGGTTAAACTATTAATCATCTTTAGAAAGAAAAGTAAAACAATAAAAAAAACGTTGAACTTAAATGACACACTATGCACAATCTTTGTGATTTACTACAATGATTCACTTTTAATTAAAATATCGACCAAATTATTGTAATCTTCCCGCCACTTTGTCAAATTGGCCCCCAATTGACTTATTAATTACACTTCCTCCATTTTATAAAAAATTTCATGTTATATCCTTAAAATGAAAAAATCAATTTACAAACTCTATTTTATATTCCTAAATTTACACAAAATGTAACTATTTTTAATTCCCACACACAAGTTAAATTACGGAGTCATTTTTTACTTTATGCATAAATGTTTATAAAATTACTCATCAAAATTCTACACGTTATTGCACGTTTTTTAAATCTGTGATCAAACAACAAGTAATTTAGGAGAATGGACTCCACTAACTTATGAAGGAATTTAGGAGAATGGACTCCACTAACTTATGAATATGAAGATGAAAAATCAAGTAACAATTGAGTATGAGAAAATATTAACTAATCAAGATAAAAGGACAAATATATTTTTAAGAAGTTGGGGTAAAGATTTTCCATTGTGACACGTGTTGAAAGGAGTGACATGTATCACAAGCAAGAGTTGCATTGCATCCTCCTTTTATATACTCCGCGTGTCCCTTACAAAATTACCCATTTACTTTTTGCTAACACTTACTATATCTACATTTTTTTTACCTCTTTCTTTTTATCTATCATATATTTTTTTTTATATCTTTTTTTACCTCAAAAATTCACTATACATATAATACTCCTTTCGTCCCTAAATAACTTTCACATGTAAATGGATATGGAAAAAAAAAAAAAGTAATATTGAGTAGAGTTTTGAAGGGTAATTTTATAAACTTTTATGTATAATAAAAATAGTTGATTAATTTGTGTGTATATGTGGCCCAAAAGTAATTTTACGAAGAATTTTTTATTTTAATAGTATGAAAATCATTGTGAAACGTTAAAAAAAAATGAAAATTATTGTAAAAAAGGAGGGAGTAATATATTTCTTAATGAACATGAAAAAACAAATGACCATTTTTTGGAGGGAGGGGGAGTATTTATTTACGAGCCCACCTTCGGGAAAAGAATAATTTGGGCAATGGAATGGGCCGGGTCGGGTCCAAATAACGAGCTACGGTAATGTTTGACTTGGCCTAACACGGCGTCGTATCATACCCATGGGTGATTCATGAAACTCTTTCCAATGTTCAGTAGTAACAAACAACAAATGCACAATCTTCAACACTGTTTCACACCGCTGCAAGCCTGCAAGATCCCTTGTGTTTTTCTCTCTTCAAGAAAAAACAAAACTGAATTATCAGAGTCCTCTTCCCGGGGTAAAGTCTGATTGCTCTGTTGTTTATTTAATTTTCTCTGGCAGGCATGAATTTAACGGTATATGATTGATTTTACGATGTGGAATTCTGGTAATATTTATTGAATATTTTTATTGTTTTCAGATCTGTGCCATTTTGCAATAGGTGAAATCGGCAAGTTTTTTCCGGTTGGAGTTTGGTTTTATTGTTATGATTGATAGAAATGGCGGAAAATCATGTGAGAGAAGATGCTTCAGCTGAGGAAGACGGAGGGAATTCTTCTGTGGATGCCCCTTTTGATGCAGTAACTGAGGGTGCTGCTGATTCAGTTGATCAGGTGCCAATTTTTAAATATATATATTTTTTTTACCTCTGTCCGGATTTGAATGTTATGAACAAACTCAGAATGGCAAAATTTAGAATTAAAGTCTTGTTTGCTTCTTTTACAATTCCAATGTACTAATAATTTTCATCATCTTCAGTATTGCTATCATGAATGTGCCTTGCACCATGTACATAACAACATACTTATTTGTGAATTCTGGAAATATGTTGTATCTTAGGTTTGTCCATATTTGGGTTTCTTGATATGCTGTAATGTCATTTCTTCTGATTAACTTGAAATTTGAAATTTTGTACAGTTAAGTGCATGTTGTTTTGGCTGTGTATTGTAACGTTTGTCTCTTGAAAGTAGCAAAAACCGCGAATTAAAGGCCTGGTAATTATTAAATCTGCTGGTAAGATTTTTTGAGCAGCTCTAGGACTCATCCTTTAGTTGTCTGAACTCGCCATGAAATACAGTACTTTGGTAATTTATAGCTAAATTTAACTTTCTTATCGGTGATAAAAAGACCTGACCAATAATTTGTTTCGCTTTTGGGCACAATTTTTTTTATTCATTTTGTGGTATTTGATGTTCACATAATGATCGCCTAGTAAGAATTTCAGAGCATCTCAGTACAGTATTCAATAATGACATGATTGAGATAAGTTCAATGAAATTCAGCCCAAAATTTAATGAGTTTGTATCCTGTCTCTTTAATAATTGCTGATTGTCCTATTCCATATGAAAATATGTGTTCTTCAGAAAGCCCAGTCACAAATATCCCGTTTTTTCTCTAAATCAAAATGTGGATATCATCAAAAAGTACAGTTGAACTCATTTGCAAACATATGGAGGCGGTGTCCTATCCTTTGAAATAGAAAACTGATTTTCCTGGGTCAGCATGAAAATCAGCTGCTTTCAGAAGGCATCCTGATGACGAATATTCTGTGACTGTCTGGAAAAAAATATGCACATATTCGATAAGTACAGTAAATTCAACTGTATGTCATTGAGGTTGTCTCTGTCCCACAGTTGAAATAATAATTGATAATAATGTTTCAGCTGGAAAATGTGCATTTTTTGAGAAGGCAATAGGGTTAATTGCACGAAGTTCCCACAGGCCATAATACTATAAAGGACATAATGAGAAACAGAAAAAAAAAAAAAAAAAAACATAAAACCATTAACCCATTTTGAAAAAAGTGGAGAGTTGGCTTTATTCAATAAACCACAAGGCAATTTCGTTCAATTCCTAATCATGAGGGGGTTTCGTGCAATAAACCCGAAGGCAATATAAAGAATCTGTCTCTTACTGGACACTAGAAATTTTTTCATAGATATTACTTTCATTTGAAATAATAACAGAACTCAGTGGCGTCTGTTGGGTTCTGTCCATGCAGATGGATCTTGCAGTCCCTAGTAAGGAGACAAGGGCAGCAGAGGATGGGGTGAGGGAGGATATGTTTGTTGATTGTCCAGATGAGATAGAAACTTCTGAATCACAACAGAGTTCTGAGGAGAAGGATATTCTACAGAATGACCAAACTAATGAATTAGACAGTGGGATCAAAGTCCAACAAGTGGTGGCTGAGATAGAACTGTTGCGTGATAAGCTTGATATGAGTGTTTCTGAGAAAGAGCACTTAGCACAACAATATGAGGTTCGTCTTGGATGCATCTCTCCTTTTTTAATCTAGGGGTAATGTTCATCCATGCCCCTCAATTATTACCTCATGTTCAAGTATGCCCTTGATGTATTTTTTGGTGCAAATAAACTCTTTCATTTTTTTAAAATTGATCAAATACGACCTTAATGTATTTTATCAGTGTAAATAAACTATCTTTCCTCTTAAAAATAAAAATGCATTTCTACTAATCCAAAATATAGACACATCATCTTATTTGTATACCACTAAATTTGGCATTTTTTTAATTTACTGTGTTCCTTGAATTTTTGGTATGTTTCCGATAAAAAAAAATACAGTATGAAATTTGTATTTTTTATGTTGGTATGGTATTTTGAAATAAATTTTTTTAATGTATTTTCTTTAAAATTAGGTAATTTATCATTTAACAAAAAAATACATTAGTGTCTTTTTTTTGTTCAATTTTTGAATGATAAAGAGAACTTATTTGCACCAAAAAATACTTTAAGGGTTTATTTGAACCTGCAAAAATACTTGAGGGGTTTAAATGCACCAAAACATACTTTGAGGGCTTACTTTGACCTCAGGTAATAATACTTCAGGTTCCCGGATGTACCTTTTCCCTTTTATCTATATATCTGGGTATCTTGTCTCGATTATAACTTTACTTACCATGCAGGAAGAAAGAGCTATGTTTATGAGAGAACTTTCCGACCTTTGTAGCCAGTTAAAGGTTTCAAGCGAGCAATTGATTCCAGCAGATGAAAATGCTGATGGATTTGATGTGGGATCTAGTTCCTCTTTGCATGATATGATAAGTGAATGCTCTAGATTCCTAAAATATGCTGTAGATGGACGCCTGCAAACTGAAGAAAAAGTACGAGAACTCCACTCCGTATTATATGCGAAAGATCAGGAGATTGATTTTCTGAATGCAAAGGTTGCTGACTTAACTGAATCAAGCAATATTTCTCAGTCCAATTCAATTTCAGAACATGATAAGTTGTCGCAAATATATGAAGTTCAGCTTAAGAAGGATCAACAAATTGAGGAAATCACAAACAGGATAATAGCATCGGTTTCTACTGTGCACCATCAGGAAGAACTGTGGGGTGGTTCACTTACAGACAAGATTTCTAACATTGAGAAGTCAGTCGCATTTTTAGTTGAAAGGTACAATCTTTTTGTTTCTGAAAGCGGCCAACTGAAGGAATGCTTGAACGGGGCTGGGTTAGATCTTGACATGATTGATGATGTTGGGACTTTTCGCATTGCACGCGATAGAATCCTTGAACATAGAAGAAAGGAAGAGGATATGTACCAAAATCTGAGCAGTTTAGGAGATGAAAATAGGAAATTAATGGAAGAATTAGAGAAACGGAAGTCAATTCTTGAAAATATGAAGGCAGAAATCAGAAGACTCAATGCAGAAGTTGAACAAGAACAAAAAAGGTATGCTAATACAAAAGAGAAGCTTAGCATGGCTGTGACAAAAGGAAAGGCATTGGTACAGCAGAGAGATTCACTGAAGCAATCATTACTTGAAAAAACAAGCCAGTTGGAAAAATGTTCAGTTGAACTGCAAGAGAAAACAAGTGCTCTAGATGATGCGGAAAAGACAAAGGAATTGCTTGCAGCAAGTGAAAAGTTGGCTGCTTTCTTGCAGGATTCTCTTGCAGAAAAGGAAATGATACTTGGGAAATGTGGGGAAATATTATTAGAGAGTTTTGCAACTCACGAACTCCAGACAACAGATATCACAGAGAAACTCAGATGGCTTGCAGATGAATACAAATCACTGAATGATATATCCCTGCAATATCATAAACTTTCTGATGCACTTTCGTCGTTTGATTTCCCAGAAACAGTGGGATCAAGTGAATTAGATGTGTGCGTCCGTTGGCTTGCAGAGTCACTTAATCTGTCTAAAGAAGAAGCTGCAAGGTTGCAATCTGAGATAGTGGAAACAAAAGAGGCTGCAAAAAAGGAGATTGAGCATCTCACCACTTCACTTTTGGCAGAAATCCAGGATAGAAGTTATCTCGAAGTAGAATTGGAGGACATAAGAAGCAAAGGTGAAGCACATGAAAGGCTACAACATGAACTAGGTCAAGCTAGGGAGTCTGTAAATAATGAGATTGATCACCTGACATCATCACTGTTGGCAGAGTCACAAGAGAAGAGCTCTCTTCAATTGGAGTTGGAGAACTTGAGACAAAAATATGAAGGAGTTATCGAGAAGGAAAATCTAGTTTCATTGGAGAAAGATAAATTAGTGAGTATGTTATTGGAGGCATCTGGACTTGCTAAGGACGGTCAAGGAGACATTCATCCAGAGAACTCTGACACTGGCACCATCATTTATAATTGCCTTGAGAAGATTAGAGAAAATGCACACCCCACAGAACCATCTCTGGTTGAAACGGAAATCCTTGAAAGCCTCAAGAGCCTTTTGTATATCAGAGATCAAGAAATGACTCTGTGTAAGCTAATAATTGAGGAATATATATTGGACTGTGCACGTGTGGGTCAATTGTCGAATGAACTGAATATGAGGACTCAAGAATTTAATACCCTGAAGGATGAGAAGGCTGTTATGCAGAAAAGCCTTGAACAGTTGGAGGAGAGATGTGCTTTACTGAAGGAGAAGTTATCCATGGCAGTCAAAAAAGGTAAGGGGCTTGTTCAAGATAGGGAAAACTTGAAAAGTTCTCTAAGTGAAAAGAATACTGAAATTGATAGTTTGAAGTCTGAACTGCAGCAAAACATATCCAGATATGCTGAATGCCAGGACCAAATCACTAAGTTATTAGTTGATGTGGAGCGCATTTCTGTGTTAGAGACAGATCTTACATCTTCAAAGGAGCGTGGTGATCAGCTAGTACAGTTCTTATCAGAGAGCAACAGCATGCTACAAAGAGTCATGGAGTCAATTGAAGCTATTACTGCTCCAACTAATCTCTTCTTCAACGATCCCGTGGAAAAAGTTAAATGGATTTCTGGATATCTTCGTGAAAATGAAATTCTAAAGACACAGATGGAACAAGAACTGATGAATGTGAAAGATGAAGTGAGTTCTCTGTCCAGAAAATTGTCTGAAGTCCAGACGACGTTGAAGTCGCACGAAGATGCCTTATCAATTGCAGAGAACAGCAGATCTGAACTCCTGGATGAAAAGAAAGCACTAGAAGTTTCCAAGGTACTTCTGGAGGAGGAATTGCAGAAGGAAAAAGAGTCAGCTTCTTCCCATACAAGTGAGTTTGAAGAACTTTTGGTGAGAAATAAAGCACTTGAAGACGCTCTGTCTGTAGCAGAGGACAATGCTTCCAGGTTCACTAGTGAGAGAGACGCAGCTGAAGAGCAGATAAAGAAACTAACAGAGGAGCTCTCTGACCATATTACTAAATTTTCTGATGCTGAAAAGACTATTCAATCCCTTGAAGAGTCAGCTTCTTCTCGTATAAGTGAGTTTGAAGAGCTTTTGGTGAGAAATAAAGCACTTGAAGACGCGCTGTCTGTAGCAGAGGACAATGCTTCCAGGTTCACTAGTGAGAGAGACGCAGCTGAAGAGCGGATAAAGAAATTAACAGAGGAGCTCTCTGACCATATTACTAAATTTGCTGATGCTGAAAAGACTATTCAATCCCTTGAAGACGCTCTCTCTCTAACAGGGTCAGCTTCTTCTCGTACAAGTGAGTTTGAAGAGCTTTTGGTGAGAAAAAAAGCACTTGAAGATGCTCTGTCTGTAGCAGAGGACAATGCTTCCAGCTTCACTAGTGAGAGAGATGCAGCTGTAGAGCAGATAAAGAGATTAACAGAGGAGCTCTCTGACCAGATTACTAAATTTTCTGATGCTGAAAAGACTATTCAATCCCTTGAAGAGTCAGCTTCTTCTCGTACAAGTGAGTTTGAAGAGCTTTTGGTGAGAAATAAAGCACTTGAAGACGCTCTGTCTGTAGCAGAGGACAATGCTTCCAGGTTCACTAGTGAGAGAGACGCAGCTGAAGAGCAGATAAAGAAATTAACAGAGGAGCTCTCTGACCATATTACTAAATTTTCTGATGCTGAAAAGACTATTCAATCCCTTGAAGAGTCAGTTTCTTCTCGTACAAGTGAGTTTGAAGAGCTTTTGGTGAGAAAAAAAGCACTTGAAGATGCTCTGTCTGTAGCAGAGGACAATGCTTCCAGCTTCACTAGTGAGAGAGATGCAGCTGTAGAGCAGATAAAGAGATTAACAGAGGAGCTCTCTGACCAGATTACTAAATTTGCTGATGCTGAAAAGACTATTCAATCCCTTGAAGAGTCAGCTTCTTCTCGTACAAGTGAGTTTGAAGAGCTTTTGGTGAGAAATAAAGCACTTGAAGACGCGCTGTCTGTAGCAGAGGAAAATGCTTCCAGGTTCACTAGTGAGAGAGAGGCAGCTGAAGAGCGGATAAAGAAATTAACAGAGGATCTCTCTGACCATATTACTAAATTTGCTGATGCTGAAAAGACTATTCAATCCCTTGAAGACGCTCTCTCTCTAACAGGGTCAGCTTCTTCTCGTACAAGTGAGTTTGAAGAGCTTTTGGTGAGAAAAAAAGCACTTGAAGATGCTCTGTCTGTAGCAGAGGACAATGCTTCCAGCTTCACTAGTGAGAGAGATGCAGCTGTAGAGCAGATAAAGAGATTAACAGAGGAGCTCTCTGACCATATTACTAAATTTGCTGATGCTGAAAAGACTATTCAATCCCTTGAAGATGCATTGTCTCATGCTCAGAAGAATATTTCATTACTTTCTGATGAAAGCAGCAAGGTACAAATTGGGCAGGCTGACTTAGAGGGCGAGATAAAGAGAATCAGAGAAGAAGCTGATGCATATACTAGCAAGCTTTCTGATGCCTCCACAACAATCAAATCACTTGAGGATGCATTGTTAAATGCAGAGAGTAACATTGCAGAATTGGCTCAGGAAAAGAAAAATGCTGAACAGGAGTTGGGATCTTGCATGGAAGAGTTAGCTGGAATCCGTAGTAGCATAGAGAATCGATCCCTGGAGCTCTCTGATCAGCTTAGCCATCTTCAAAGACTTCTAGAGGATGAGACACTTTCAACCTTGGTAATACAATGTTTCCAGAAGAAATTTGAAAGCCTAAAGAGCATTGAGTTTCTACTTAAAGAAATGTGGGATTGTTTCCTGGATATAGATTCTGATGTGCTGCAAAACAGCCTCGTCGTGGAGGTAATTCTTATTTTTGATTTGCTTAGTATTATTGCTACTAAATTGTAGGTTAACGCCTCTCTTCACAATCACATGCACACAAAGTTAAACACCTATACATGTTTTTTACTCTTTTTGCAAAAAGTTAACAATACTGCTAAGATTAACCACAGGGCCTAATTAAAGTTGCTATGACATTTCTAGTAATTATTATTTGCTTCCAATTGTCTCCACGAAGCTTATGACAAAGTAAAATAAGAATCAATATTGTGGCTTTTAACAGTAGTTTCAGTGTTTCACAATCAATATTGTTACTTTTGTATTTTACACAGTTGATTAATCGGAAAGAGACCTGAGGTGGAGTACTTTCCATGCTCTTCCGTCTTACAAGTCTTAATTTATTATTATTTTTTCAAAATTTGTTATGGTTTTTTTATTTTGTTGCAACAATAACTCTTCTTTTGGCTTGCAAAACTTGTCTGTTTTTCTTTTTAGTAGTCATTTTAAGTACTTGCCTGGTTTACAACTTTCATACTTATTTTGGAGCACTATTTTTGTTTGAAGAACTCAAATCTCTCTCTCTCTCTCTCAATATATATATATATATACTCCCTAATATATACTCCCTATGTCCACCAAAAGTGTGCTCAGTTCTATTTTTTTGTCCACAAAGAATATGCTCTTTCTATTTAAATAGTTAACTTTTAAGCATCTTTTCTACTTTATTAACAAAATTGATGATCTACCAACAATACCCTTTACTCTTTACCCCACATATCTACTTTTAATTAAAATATGAATTATTTTTAAAACATGTGTCAAAAAAAGTGAGCGCACATGTGCATTTAGGTGTGTGACTTTCTCATCATTCTGGTTCCCCTATGTGTTTGTTGTGTGATTTTGTAGGATGCTTCTCTCTCAACTGCTTCGCCATTTAACTCTGATGTTGTTGCAAACATGGAGAAGGTGAATGATGAGGTGATTGTTGTTGATACTGAAAACCTCATGCTTCATTTTGAGAAGATGGTTGAAAGATTTCATCTAAAAGGCAAGACATTAGCTGATAAATTTGACCACGTATCCACACTTTTCGATGAATCAATTACAACTGTATTGAGAAGATTACACATAACAAAGGAGAAAACAATCGATGCTGTAAAGTATACAAGTTTTCTCAAAGATCAGTTGAAGGACATTCAAATGGACAAGAAAAGACAGGATGACACCATAGCTTCGTTGGAAAGTGATATCAAAATTCTATTGTCTGCTTGTAATGATGCCACTCAAGGGTTGGAGACGAACGTACATAAAAATGTTTCAGAGCTTAGATCTATTCATGAATTGGTAAATCGGTATGGCGGAATTTCCATGGATTTGGGAGCAGTTGAGAATGATGCAGCTTCAGAACTTTCTACTGTTCATGTGAAGAAGGCTGAGAAGCTGTTACTTGCTACAAGACAGAGTCAAGATCTCAGTAAACTGTTTCAGGAAGCAATTAGTAAGTTGGTGAGTATGACAGAAGATATGCATAACAAACTGAAAGAAACTCAACTAACTTATGATGAGGTCTTGGAAGAAAGAGACCTATACAAAGGCAGAATCGTGAAATTGGAGACTGATTTGATAGCACATCAGAAATTGTATAGTGAAATTGAAATTAAGCTTGAAGAATACATGGAAAGGGAGGATGAATTCAGGAAAAGAGAATCAAAATTGTCTACTTCATCATCCAAAGTTCATGGTACTTGGTCCATTATTTTAAACAGATGCTATCTTTATGTCATTTTCCTCATACATTATCTTTATCAGGATATTTTTTCTTCTTTTGTTATTGGCTTATTGCTTTGGTAATTTACACCATAACGGTTTTTTTATTTTTTTTCAGAATTCGAAGATAGTTTATCACCATCTGAAGTAAAATCCATTTTGGATAAGATAAATCAGGTTAACATTCCTGAGACATCACTCACACTTGGAGATTCAAATGATTCAGCCAATGCAAGAAAGCTGTTGTATGTGATTGATAGTTATAGTAAATCTCTCAATAAGGTAAGCTCGCTATCCCTTGAAAATGAAGAACTGCAATCAACCATTGATCAGCAGATTCTCGAAATTGAACAACTGAGGAGGCAAGTTGAAGATTACACGGATAATGAGAAAGACTCCCAAAAATTGTCAGAGCTTGAATCAGGTTTGCAGATTATTGTTCAAAAGCTTGGGGGTGGTGATCTGATGTATGATTCAAAAGTAGATGGGCTAATGCCATTGCTCGACAAACTGGTTACAGCCAGAGTTGTGGAATCTGAGAGTTTGAAACTCAAAAATGGAGAACTTGGCGATGAATTGTTTGAGGCCCAAAAGGCTGTGGACGAGTTGTCGAACAACGTTAAGTTATTGGAAGAATCTAATCAAACTAGAGTTGTTATACCAGAGATAATCCAGGAAAGAGAAGCTTCCGTATCTTCCATGTCTACGCAGCCAGAGATATCAGAAATGCAAGAAATGGTAAATTTGGTTTATATTCTTGTTTATTTTTTTATTTTTATTTTTGGCAGAATATTGCATGATAATACTAGTTCAAAACTTGCAGGGAGCAGTTGGTAAGAGCAATAATGTTCCTTCTGCTGCTCATGTACGTACATTATTGAGGAAGGGTTCAAGTGATCACCTTGCTATCAATATCGAGTCTGAGTCTGAACGGTTAATAAATGATAAGGGGTCTGATGAAGACAAAGGTAAATATATCAAGAAACTGTTACTTTAATGAACAGTTAAGGTTCAGGAATTAATGGGAATTCGTCTACTTTACAGGTCACGTGTTTAAGTCTTTGGTTGGCTCTGGTCTTATTCCTAGACAAGGGAGAACATTTGCAGATCGAATTGATGGAGTTTGGTAAATTTCAACTGCTCATTACTTTTTTTTAGTTTTCACATACTATTGCATTGCCTAAGAAGAAATATATAATACCTTATAGACCTAGATTTAGTAGGCAAATCCAAATAAAAATCTTAACGAATTAATCAATGAAATTTGTGAGGGGATGAATAAACAACAAGTGAACATTAACATCATATGAATCTTATATTACGCTTGGATTGAAGGACTTGAAATGAATCCACCCAAATAAGAGTAAATTCCAAGTCCCTCCAAATCTCTGGGTACGTTTGATTTGGGTTTTTGAGGGTTTTGAAAATCCTAATGACTTGTAATGGTATGTGTTTGTTTTGGCCTTTAAGTAGGGTTGAATTCAACTTTATGTCAAATCAATGTATAGAGTTTATAGGTATTTATAAGATTAAGTATTTTTAGGTTTTATAGGTATTTATCGGGTTGGATGTACTGGGTTTTCAATAACTGGATTCTAAAATCCTAAAGTAGAACCGGATTTAGATTTCAACATCCCAAATCTGATTTTTAAAACCCAAATCAAAATACTCTTAAAATTGGCTCAAATTGAGAGGATGAATCTTGAATCCATACCAATCCGATCTGAACACAACTTTATATTATGTAACTCAATTATAGACCCAACCTATTTGTTGTGTGCTCTGTTTATCATGCTGATGCTTGTTTCATTTTCTATTCAGGGTATCTAGTAGTCGAGCTTTGATGAGGCATCCAAGGGGGAGGCTTGGCGTTGTTGTTTATTGGCTCGTTTTGCATATATGGTTGCTTGGCTCCATTTTGTGATGAGACGATCAACCTATGGGAGCATCGACACAGATAAATCTTTCGATTTGTACAATAGAAGTATTGATTATAATTTGTCTTTTGTCCTAGGATCTTTCCAAATTCCCTCAGATGTAAATGTTCTTCCCAGTTTGATTCTCTGCAATCAAATATTAAGGATTCAGAGAATTCGGCTTAGAAATTGTTCTGCTGTGCATATGTTGCCTCATTGTGACATAATTCATAGCTTCTCTCAGGAAATAAATTTGCTGCTTCAGAACGAAGCATATGCAATTTTATGCTAACACATATTCTTTCTCATACTGCAATTGCTAAAAAAACATTTTCATGACCAAAGAAAGAAAGAGTCGAGTGTTTTTGTACTAATTATTTTGGAGGTCTTGCATAAAACTGTTTCAGATAGAGCATAATTTGGAAATTACGTTTTAACACTTTGAGAATGACGAATACTAATTTGTGATA
The DNA here is from genome assembly GCA_963675135.1 of Galeopsis tetrahit. Classification (NCBI taxonomy): domain Eukaryota; kingdom Viridiplantae; phylum Streptophyta; class Magnoliopsida; order Lamiales; family Lamiaceae; genus Galeopsis; species Galeopsis tetrahit. Next base: position 37,985,356 of record OY776127.1, read on the forward strand.
ATTGTGAATGGTCTCATCGTGAATTTTTTTGTTTTTATTTGTGACTCTCTTTTAATAGATTGTTTAATAATATAGTGTGTTTAGAGTAATATAGTAATATACTGAGTCATCCTATTAGTAATATAGTGTGTTTAGAGTATTATAGAGGTGTGAGTAGTGAGACATGTGCTTAAATTGTCACTTTATAGTTAATTTAATTCAAAAATTGAGTTGAAAAATTAAAAATATATTCAAATTATTTAAAATTACATGCAATGGCTTAAAAGAATTGTCGTGGCTGAGTGAGGTTAATTTCTGTGATTGTTGCTTTAAATATTAATAACAATTTTGGTGAGCTTTGGTAGCTAGGATCAGAAGCGATCGATGCAACACTCAAGTTGCAAGATTTCGAGGTGAATGGGAAAGCTGCCTGGCTCCCAATCACCATCATCATCATCATCTCGGAAATCGCCTAAATCCGATCATCAATGATTGAAGTTCCTCACCTCTTCTGATCGCGGATGTGTGTGTAATTGAGACCAAGGGTATAGATTGGTAATGTTGAAACTTCATTTGAGCTGACAAATGAAGAAAATTTCCAGATGAAGAGGTGAAGGCCATTGTGATCAAGATGATGGAGACAAAGAAGCCTAAGCCTAAAGATACTGAAAATGTGATTATGAGTCCAATGAGGTCAAAACAGGTGAGGCTAGTGGTGACTTGTTTGATGGAGTGGATTCAGTCATTGATGAGATCCAGTGAAGGTCTCAAATGATGGAGCATGTTTCATTAGGCAAGAAGCCTGAAAAGTCATGGTGTACGTACATTTTATCTGAGGCTCAGACTAAAAGTTCATATGAAAAAATCCAGTGTAATAATTCAACCAAGAAAAAATGAATATACATTATTTGTCCAGGATAAAACATATTAACTCTTAGTAAATGCATGTTGTAAGAGGTTGAAGCATTTGATGATGTCAAATGCAAAGAAAGCTGCTACGGGAGAATCAAGCAAGGGGGAAGCCCGCCCCTAGGAAAATAGGAAGGAAAACTCAGAAGAGTTTTAAAGCTCTCTGACTATGAATTGAGCAAGAGAGGAAAGCTCTCTGTGCCTGCGTTAATTTGTTTCCCCTGAAGACCTTATTGATGATTGGTGAGGAGATCGAGAAGAGAAATTGCATGTGAGGATATAATATAGAGCTCAGAATAGAAGAAATGAGCTTGCATACTGGTCAAACAGTCAACCTTTGAAAATTCATCCTCCTACAACCAGTCAACACAACATATGGATATATACTTGAAGATTTATTTAAGATTAGTCTCCAAGATTAATATAGGATCAAGGATATGGGCGACCATCTGGTTGGTATTCTATATCTTCCTCGCCATGCCGGCCGAAGACGAGCAAGGCAGGGCAATAATGCAGTGAACTTCGCCCGAGGCGCATTTAATGCGGCCATCACATCACCTTTTGTGATTGAGAGTGTAGGTCGAATAAGAGGCTGTCAACTGTAAAGGCAAAGCCCATCAAACCTAGTATATAAGCCCATTTGGGCTGAATGTAAACCCAACTTGAAATCAATACTAAAAGACCTAGTACACACTACACTCTCTCTCCAATTTAAATATTGAGTTTATTTACATCTGGGTACCCATTTTGCCAATTTATAGCAAGTAACTCACCACCTCATTAAAAATTGCAATTGAATACTTAAATTTCTTCTTTACCCCTCAAATACCCTTTGAGTTGTGATTGTACTTCTCTGATCATGTCCGTCATATCAGTATCTATAGCATGCCTATTTCCTTTGGCCAGAGCATACCTAATTCCCAATTTCTACGGTGACTTTCAAATTCCCTCTCGTTTTCAAATTCAAAATTCATCCCAGAATCATTTCAAAAAATATCATGCTCTGTTTTGAGAGTTGACACTTTTTTCGGAAGTTTGAGCGACTGCATTCGACGCTTATTAATGGAAGTTGAAGTTATCCTTAATGTTAAATTCAATGGGGAGTGCAAATTGATTTCCGTTAATCAGAACACATCTTTCGACCATTTTCGTCGATCTGTTGTTCATTCTTGGCATCAACTTCAAGGTAATTCAGAAAACATATCATTTTGTTGGTCTGCGGGCAGTATAAATAAATGCATTTTGGGTTGTGATAATGACTTGCAAAATTTGGTTTCGTACTCTCAAATAGCTTTCGAGAAAGTAGTTGAAGTATGTGTATGTACCCCCAATTTATGCGATGTTTCAATGTCTTCTTCGCCAAAATCTCCAATTGGTGATGATCCCTTAATGCATTCCTCCATGACATTTAGTATCCCTCAGAGTCCATGTATTGCAAAAACATCTAACAAAATACCGTTTAGATGCGTTAAGAAAGCTAAGTCTACAACCTCTAAGGAAAGGAATGATTTTGATCAAATTAATAACGTTCCATCTTATGATATGTGTCCCTCTGTTCCCAGAAAGGCTCTGTTGTCTGATTCTTGGGCTGAAAATATGAAAAGTGGAATTGGCGTAAATTAATTTAGGGGCGGTGCTGCTGAATTTAGGAAATCAATTATAAAGTATTCAACTCAAATTGGATTTAGGTTTAAATATGTGAGGAATGACCTTAAATATATACACGTCGTTTGTAATGAGCTCCACAGTTGTGACTGTGATTGGTTTGTAAAGGGTAGATGTCAATCAGTTACAAAATATTTTGTAATAACCCAGGCTAACTTCATTCACAAGTGTGCTGGGTTGTTAATAAAAGACGATACAAAGAGGTTGAGCCCTAAGATCATGTCTGAGCTCATAATGCAAAACGTTAGAACCAAACCTAACATGGGTGGTAAAGATATCATCCAACTCTTGAATGATGATTACGATTTTACAATCCCCTACTGGAAGGCATAGAGAACTGTTGAAGCTGCGAGGGATCAAATTTTTGGTTCATTTGAAGAGTCATATGACCAGCTTAGATGGTATTGTGCTGCCATTCAACGGACCAACCCGGGAAGTGCTGTTGTTTTTTAATGTAATCAAATGTTAAACCGTTTTGAACGTTTGTTCATTTCATTCAAAGCGTGCCTCGATGGATTCAAGAGGTGTAGGCCCATGTTATTCATAGAAGGAACTTTCATGAAAGGTCGGTCTAAGGGAATTTTACTGTCTGCGACTGCTAAAGATGGCGATAACGGTAAGTTTCTAAATTTCATGGACTGTCACATTGTCGCAGCTATGTTGTAGAGCTTGCGTTGATCTAATTTAGTTATTTTCTTGTAGGCCTTTTCCCCGTTGCATTTGCAGTTGTATCTTCTGAGAACTTGGACAATTGGGTATGGTTTCTAGAGATTTGTAGGGACTATATAAAACACGACAAACAACTCCTGTATATATCTGATAGGAATCCTGGCTTAATGTCCGCATTCCCCAAAGTATTTACAGAGCCTGTGCATTTCTTTTGCTTGTTTCATTTGATAACTAATCTGAAAGGTAAATTTGGGAAGGGCTGGAACAATTTCCAAAGAGCAAATATGGCTGACCATTTCAGGGAGGTTGCATATGCTCCAAGCTTACGGCTATTTGAAGAAAAGCTGGCTATTTTTAAACAAGTTGGTGGTGAGATTGCAGAACATTGGCTTGAAGATCTCCCGTACGATAAGTGGGCTGTTGCTCATTCTTCCCAAATTTGCAGATACGGTGAAATGACATCCAATGCTGCTGAATCATTCAATGCATGGATATCTAACCATAGGTTATTGCCTATCACGTATATGTTAGAATCGATACGTAGTGGTAAGTTTTATGTCAGCGTCCTCCACTAGTTGGAACTCAGCGCAAGTCACACGTTGATGGTCTGTGCATCCGAGAAGGCGAAACACGCGCTCAAGAGCTCGTAACCACTCCTCAACTGCCGTGGGTCCATCACGTCCGTTGAAGGTAGGTGGTTTATAACGGCGGAACTGCTCCACGATGCTAGCATTAGTTCGTAAGTTTTGAGGCTCGTTGTTGGCTTGATTCTGGTTTTCCTCCACTTGATTTGGAATAGGTTGTCGACGTGGCGGCATCGTTTCTATTCCTACTAGTCATTATCAATTTAGTAACAAGTCATTATCTCCTTTTATAAATCTTTAGAAATTCCTCATTCCTTAAAAAATAAAATAAACACTTAAGCCTTGTACTATGTGTTCATCTCTCAATAATAAAAATCAAATGAATTACATATCATACCTTATTTGAGTTGAAGCGGTGGGCGGTGATGGATGTCATAACTTATAACTTATAAACATAATGAATTCATGTATATAAAGGTTAAAATAATTGAAACTAAAAGAAAGATATTTTTTTTTTTACAAGTCTACAAGAACGTAGACCTGCTCTGATACCACTCTGTCACATCCCGATTTTAGGGCCTAGATGAAAACATATTTTGAGTGCTAATGAAATTCGAATTTATGAATTTATAAAAGATTTTACAGCGGAAGATTAAATAAAACTCAAATTTCTTAAAGAAAAGTATTACCAAACTTTAATTCTCCAAGTAAGGCTCAAAAGCTGGTTTCAAAGAAATCGAATAGTGCATTAGTGAACAATTAAGTCTAACTCGAGATGCAACTAACTAATTAAAAGCAAAAAATAATATAAGGAAAAACATTGCATGACTAGACATCCACTTCCACCGTCCCTCCACCGCAACTCCGTCAATCTGTAAAATATTAAATTAATTGGGGTGAGCAAACAACTAGCTCAGTGGGATCCTCTTTGTCACAGTTAAATATCAATGCAAATAAAATCATAAACTCACAAACATGCGTACATAAGTCTTCCATATATTGACCAAGTAAATTGGCCAATCTGTATACGGTGGAGTTGCCCCCAAGGATCTTACCATCCCGGACCGTAGTCCCCGCTAGCTATAACGACCTTTCCGTCGAAATAACCCATAATAAACATAAGCTAGCTATAACGACCTTTCCGTCGAAATAGCCCATAATATCGTAAACATAGATTCATGTAGCTAAGCAACAATTAAATTCACAAATAACATTTAAAGGTGACAAAGTGAATACGTAAGTAAGAAAATCCCACCTTAACGTCTTGGTTAATCTCGTAACTATATAGTTTGACTTATCACGAGCGTCTCTCGTCACCTAAACGATAAAATATTATGATTCAGTATTTCTATATCTATGGTAATATATATATCGAATCTCCTACGGATTACTATCTCTGACTCATAATAAATTATTAATTATATTTACTAGCATATAAGAAATATTTATAGAGATTTAATAGTAGTTTAATAATATTACTACCAATATAACAGTAAGTACTTAGTAACTAAATCAATAGAATTTTGATAAGTTTAATTAATATATAATACGTATATGTAAATATACATTCAACCAAATAACTAACTAATAAGTATATTATATGAATAAGCAAGAGTTCAATCGGCAGGACATATCTAAGAAATTAAATATGTGCTTTTTCTTTAAAATCAAGAGTTTGGCATCCCTAGTAATTAAATACATATAATTCGAAACATGAATGTGACATAACTGATGGAGAAATTTATGAATTCTGTAACTAAATCAATCATTAACTGAATAGTTTAAAAATATTTGAATTGATGTGGAAAACAATTTATAAATAAATAGTAGATTAGTTTTAATGATTGACTAATAAATTAACGACTTCTTTATTTTAAAAATCGGACGTACCAGTACTATAAGAAATTAATATGGAGGTTTTTGCATTAAAAAGGGTTTCTTCTATTAAAACTCAATCATAATCAACTAAGAACAGTAGTACATTCGATAATTGAATTAACTAGGGAATAAGAAGGGAACTTTACTGCTTTCGGCAAAAACTGTGGAGAGGTGTTGCTACTTCCGATCTAGATGTAGGAAAATATTTTTCGTTAAAACTTATTTTGGGAGAGACGTGTGCTGTGGGAGAAAAGTTTTCTTTTCTGTGATTGTTTTGAGAAACTTACCGTATCATAAAGTAAGAGTGGAAAAGATAGGATTAGTTGAGAATAACTTGGGATTAAAGAAGTATGAGATCACATAGAAAATAAATCTCTCAAGTTTGAGTTTGAATGTAATAGGATTGAGAGACTTGGGGGATAAGTTTAGCGTACGTGTTAATAAATAATAATCAAGGTAAAATTATTAAAATATTAATTGTAATAATAATAATAATGTATAACAATAATAAATTTACCTGATTGCACCTATAATATATATCAACTAAACATTAATATCTTATCCTATATATCAACTAAACATTAATATCTTTTAGTAATCTGTTTACGAGTGCATATGTGTATATCTTATCCTATATATAATGAATATATCAACTATATATTAACTAAACATTAATATCCTATATATCAACTAAACATTAATATCTCCAAATGAATATATATAATGTTTCATAATTTTATTTATTTTAAAGGAAATAATATCTTGTGCATTTTTAAGTGATTGGAAATTTACGGATGTTACATCCTATCCCCCTTAAAATAAATTTCGTCCTCGAAATTAGTTACGTACCTTTATTACGTTGTCCCATGGCAAAAGTTCGAGCTCTACCATCGGTTCCCGTATTTGGTCCTTTTGCACCAGCTCCACGTTTCGTCTTTGGGCATTCAGCTATCACATGTCCTTGTTCCTTGCACAAGTAACATCGATTTTGGCCCAATAAACACTCACCATTATGATTCTTTCCACATTACAGACAAGTACGTCTATCTGATATATTATTACTTCCTACATCCCCATTAGCTCTCTCTTGCTTGTTACTTTCATCATCCCCTTCATTTGATCCTTCTCTCTTTCTTTTTCCAAAATTTTCAGTTGGCCTTCGACTGTTCATGTCTAGTTGTTGGCTTGCTGCAATTTCTCCTGCTCTCTTCACCAGATTACTAAAAGGCATGTCCCCGTGACTAGCAAGGATACTGCGTATTTCAGGACGTAGACCCTTCTTGAATTTCTGGGCTTTCTTTCGTTCGGTATCTACCATGTGTGGGGCAAAACGGGCCAACCGACTAAACTCTCTCTCATACTCCTCCACAGTTAAGCCTCCTTGTTGGAATTCAAAGAATTCCGACTCCATCTGCTCCCGATAGGTCTCGGGGTAAAATCTTTCCATAACAATCTCCTTAAATCCATTCCATTCTAGTATGTTACGTTCTTCATCTGTTCTTGATCTCCAGTAGCCTTCCCACCAATGGTCAGCGTCCTCCACTAGTTGGAACTCAGCGCAAGTCACACGTTGATGGTCTGTGCATCCGAGAAGGCGAAACACGCGTTCAAGAGCTCGTAACCACTCCTCAACTGCCGTGGGTCCATCACGTCCGTTGAAGGTAGGTGGTTTATAACGGCGGAACTGCTCCACGATGCTAGCATTAGTTCGTAAGTTTTGAGGCTCGTTGTTGGCTTGATTCTGGTTTTCCTCCACTTGATTTGGAATAGGTTGTCGACGTGGCGGCATCGTTTCTATTCCTACTAGTCATTATCAATTTAGTAACAAGTCATTATCTCCTTTTATAAATCTTTAGAAATTCCTCATTCCTTAAAAAATAAAATAAACACTTAAGCCTTGTACTATGTGTTCATCTCTCAATAATAAAAATCAAATGAATTACATATCATACCTTATTTGAGTTGAAGCGGTGGGCGGTGATGGATGTCATAACTTATAACTTATAAACATAATGAATTCATGTATATAAAGGTTAAAATAATTGAAACTAAAAGAAATAGATTTTTTTTTTTTACAAGTCTACAAGAACGTAGACCTGCTCTGATACCACTCTGTCACATCCCGATTTTAGGGCCTAGATGAAAACATATTTTGAGTGCTAATGAAATTCGAATTTATGAATTTATAAAAGATTTTACAGCGGAAGATTAAATAAAACTCAAATTTCTTAAAGAAAAGTATTACCAAACTTTAATTCTCCAAGTAAGGCTCAAAAGCTGGTTTCAAAGAAATCGAATAGTGCATTAGTGAACAATTAAGTCTAACTCGAGATGCAACTAACTAATTAAAAGCAAAAAATAATATAAGGAAAAACATTGCATGACTAGACATCCACTTCCACCGTCCCTCCACCGCAACTCCGTCAATCTGTAAAATATTAAATTAATTGGGGTGAGCAAACAACTAGCTCTCAGTGGGATCCTCTTTGTCACAGTTAAATATCAATGCAAATAAAATCATAAACTCACAAACATGCGTACATAAGTCTTCCATATATTGACCAAGTAAATTGGCCAATCTGTATACGGTGGAGTTGCCCCCAAGGATCTTACCATCCCGGAACGTAGTCCCCGCTAGCTATAACGACCTTTCCGTCGAAATAACCCATAATAAACATAAGCTAGCTATAACGACCTTTCCGTCGAAATAGCCCATAATATCGTAAACATAGATTCATGTAGCTAAGCAACAATTAAATTCACAAATAACATTTAAAGGTGACAAAGTGAATACGTAAGTAAGAAAATCCCACCTTAACGTCTTGGTTAATCTCGTAACTATATAGTTTGACTTATCACGAGCGTCTCTCGTCACCTAAACGATAAAATATTATGATTCAGTATTTCTATATCTATGGTAATATATATATCGAATCTCCTACGGATTACTATCTCTGACTCATAATAAATTATTAATTATATTTACTAGCATATAAGAAATATTTATAGAGATTTAATAGTAGTTTAATAATATTACTACCAATATAACAGTAAGTACTTAGTAACTAAATCAATAGAATTTTGATAAGTTTAATTAATATATAATACGTATATGTAAATATACATTCAACCAAATAACTAACTAATAAGTATATTATATGAATAAGCAAGAGTTCAATCGGCAGGACATATCTAAGAAATTAAATATGTGCTTTTTCTTTAAAATCAAGAGTTTGGCATCCCTAGTAATTAAATACATATAATTCGAAACATGAATGTGACATAACTGATGGAGAAATTTATGAATTCTGTAACTAAATCAATCATTAACTGAATAGTTTAAAAATATTTGAATTGATGTGGAAAACAATTTATAAATAAATAGTAGATTAGTTTTAATGATTGACTAATAAATTAACGACTTCTTTATTTTAAAAATCGGACGTACCAGTACTATAAGAAATTAATATGGAGGTTTTTGCATTAAAAAGGGTTTCTTCTATTAAAACTCAATCATAATCAACTAAGAACAGTAGTACATTCGATAATTGAATTAACTAGGGAATAAGAAGGGAACTTTACTGCTTTCGGCAAAAACTGTGGAGAGGTGTTGCTACTTCCGATCTAGATGTAGGAAAATATTTTTCGTTAAAACTTATTTTGGGAGAGACGTGTGCTGTGGGAGAAAAGTTTTCTTTTCTGTGATTGTTTTGAGAAACTTACCGTATCATAAAGTAAGAGTGGAAAAGATAGGATTAGTTGAGAATAACTTGGGATTAAAGAAGTATGAGATCACATAGAAAATAAATCTCTCAAGTTTGAGTTTGAATGTAACAGGATTGAGAGACTTGGGGGATAAGTTTAGCGTACGTGTTAATAAATAATAATCAAGGTAAAATTATTAAAATATTAATTGTAATAATAATAATAATGTATAACAATAATAAATTTACCTGATTGCACCTATAATATATATCAACTAAACATTAATATCTTATCCTATATATCAACTAAACATTAATATCTTTTAGTAATCTGTTTACGAGTGCATATGTGTATATCTTATCCTATATATAATGAATATATCAACTATATATTAACTAAACATTAATATCCTATATATCAACTAAACATTAATATCTCCAAATGAATATATATAATGTTTCATAATTTTATTTATTTTAAAGGAAATAATATCTTGTGCATTTTTAAGTGATTGGAAATTTACGGATGTTACATACCTTGTCCTGGCGGCGAGTTTGAGGTGGGTTCCACCCCATCTGTTCGTGTTGATTTGCGTTCGAAATCATGTTCGTGTCACCAATGGAAGGTTAGAGGGTTCCCCTGTTCCCATGCTGTTGCTGTAATACGAAATAATTCTCCTTTAGTTTTCAGATATGTGGAAGAGTGTTTCTTCACCACTAATTATCGAGAATTTTACATGTTCGATATTCATCCAATTCCTGAAACAGAAAGGTTTGAATGCCAACATCTGCTATCCAAACAGAAGGTTCTCCCACCTGATTTAAAACGTCCCCCGGGTCGTCCAAAAAAAAGAGAGTTGCTTCATTTGGGGAGTTCCGAAGAAATGAATTGAGATTATGTGGCAGGTGTGGACAGATGGGAAGGCATGACTTGTTTTCATGCTTGCTCTCCCCAGAATAGTAGATGCATTATTTTGGATATCTTTCTAGTTTATTTTGCAAGGCTTTTTGCTTAGTTCCTTCAAATTTTTGGAATGCTTATCATTAAAACCAATATCAAGAATTTGTTATAATGTTGGGGAAATGTAAATTGCATTGTTTAATATGGTTCAACTTTTATAATGGTTTTATATGGTTTATGGTTTAATATGATACATGGTTTAATATGATACATATTACAACTTGGTTTAATATGGTTCAACTTTTATATGGTTCATGGTTTAATAATGTTTGGGAAATGTAAATCTGAGTTTATATGATACATGGTTTAATATGGTTCAACTTTTATAATGCTTTTCATATGCAGAAACATATTACAATATTTAACAAGGCTGTAAAATATTACAATTGGCAGCTTACAAAATGGGGAAAATATACTGCCATTAGCACAACTTCACATCAGCTGATAAACAGAATCTTATCAAACGTTCAACATACTAAATTTCCTATTCTTCTGATTGAAATAACTACACAACCTTGAATGCAATGAACACTCACAACATTAGCACACAGAAAAGCATCCCTGAGTTTATCAGTATAATAGTTTGATTGGTGTGCGAATATTTTGGAACCCCCTTCTTAGCGAAACTTTTAGGGGTGTGGTCTGGACTTGTATGCATGCTTCGTGAGGTTTCAGCAGCATCCATTCTCTCATTATTCGAAACAAATGGGGCATCCTCAGATATGTTGGCTTCACGACACCAATGGGAAAAGCCATGAGCCTCACATCTGTAGTACATCCTTCCAGGGTTAGCATCAGACTTTGACATCCTAATGGCTGTTTGTAAACCACATTTCCTGCAGTCAGCCCTGCCATACCTTAAATACCATTCACTAGATGGAGAATGACTGTTTTGAGACATGGTTTACTTTGCTTGTGTGAGCTTGTGAAGTGTAATGGAAACAAAGAGGTTCAGTTGGGTGTTTTATAGTGCAGAAATGATTCTAATAACGGTAATATAACGGTAACATTATTTAATGAGGGCAGAATAACGGATACATTGTTTGAAATGCTGGAAAAACAGAGAAAGTTCAACATATCTGAAAAATGTTCATATTTTAGGTATATTGTTCAACTTTTCCTGTTTTAAATAGAATGACATTACATTAACAAACATTGATAGTTAAAATGGAATTATGACTCTTCACATCACGCTCACTTATATATATATATCCAAAATGAGAGAAATATTTTGTATCCCGATTGAAAGTGTGAATAAATATTGTAAAGTGATGATGGTGTTCACTTCATGGAATATCTGAATTGAACCCTTATTCACTTCATTATAGTAGACATAGTAACAAACATATAAGCTATTTAGTGGAACTTTGAAAAATTATAGATTGTCAGAGAAGGTTTATACAACATAGCTCTAAGAATCAGACAGTTTACGTACATATTGGAATAAACTATTGTAACATGTAAGGCATGTAATAGTTGAATTAAATGAACAACTTATTTTAACATGTAACATTCATTACTCGTTGTTTCAAGAATATATTTCTAGTATATTCAACTCAGAGTATTTTTATGAATCATATTTCCGTTTAATCTCACATTCATTTATATCATGGCAGTAATTAGATCAATAGTCTAATATCGATATCATCACAAAAGGTGGAGACATCTCCTCCACTACAAAATACTAGTTTGTCATTAGTACATTATACAAAGACAAAAGATATCGAACATCCATACCAAAAATACTAGATGAAAACATAATAAAATTAGCAAGTTTAGCATAGTATACTAACTGCATCCAACATTATAACAAAAAGTTGCCAAAAGAAGTGTGGCTTGATGGAAGAGGTCATGGGATAGGAGATGTCAGTGATTGAACAATGTTGTGAATCCTGCAATATCCATTGATAAGGAGATTTTCAGAAACTGCAACATTATTCCAAGTTTGATTGATAAGATCATAGGTACCAAATGTTCCACATGGATCTTTCCTAAGCAGGATCTTGGTACCCCTTGGCTTCATGAAGTGTAAGGGTTGGATTGTGAACCGATGAGGCCTGTGTTGAAGCGGGTTAAGTGCTATATGAACCAATTTCCACTCCTGATTCTCCCCATAACCTTCAAGCAACCATAAGTTGAACACTCCATACCTGTTGTAAATAGGGGATAGAGGATATACGACTAATGTGTGATCATCTAAAGCCCCTATTTCCCAAGAAAATCCAGAATCCGCAACGGCAGTAGGTAAATCAGTACTTCCCCATGAATAATCTTCCAGTTTAAAAGTAACCAGTTTGGTTGACACACTATGAGGTTTGTAAACCTGAAAGAAAATGAGACCCCTAACCCACACAACAAACTTACCTGAAGGCATTTGATCACGGAATGGTGAAAGAAGAGTCCACATATTTGTCCGAGTGGAATAGACATCAACCTGCGTCTTCAAATTACCAGATTGGAAGAAGAGAACTCTTAACAGGTGATAAGAGTTTGTGATCTTCTCGAACCCCATCCCAAAAAAAGGCAGAACACCAGTCGGCCTTCGAGTCCCATTCGAAGTTAGCAGCAGGTACTTGGATCTCTTTTCCGGTCAGCGGGTTGTTGATAAAGTACCTATCATCTTGAGTCGCTTCACACACTAGCCCCCTGCAGTGTGCAACCAGTTCCTTTGGCGGGTCATCATCGATTACATTCCTACAGAATGACATGGTTAATGGATCGGAAAGTTTGTAACTTATGGGAGCAAAGAAGATCTGTTCATCAAAGAGAAACAATCTCTCATTATTGTTGTGCGCATGGAGGTAGCAATCATTGATGAACAGGGGAGAGGATATCAGAGCATTCAAGGATTTGTTGGTGATTTTGAAACGAGTTACTTCGGGTGGTGATAAGCGAGATGTAATTTCGTGGATGAGGTCTGGAGGTAAGGTGGGATTACTCATTTTCGAACCTAGATGAGAGAAAGAATGCAAAGAAAGGTGTAGATTGATATTGATACATATAAGTAGATATAATTTGGAGTTTCACATCAGAGTATTGGGGAGCGTGTGTTTGGAGGGAAAGTAAGGATGCCATAACATTAAATGCGACTTGACCCATCTGAATTTAGAGCCAAATCCCCACTCCCCAAGTAAAAGAATCATTACAAATTTGTAGACCTATGGGCTGAAAACAGGTATGGAGATGATACTGTTGAACAGGTTTTGGGGACTTCCAGTGGGCATAAAGAAATGTTTTGGTTTACAAAATCTAACTTTTTTTATTTTGAAATGACCCATTACCTCATAGCATTATCAAAACCTGTTCGATGTTTGTGGATATCATATAATTTATTAAATTTAAAAACATTGTTCAATTTTAAAAATATCATATAATTTGTCGTATATCCTCTATCCCCTATTTACAACAGGTATCATGTGTTCAACTTATGGCTGCTTGAAGGAACTGTATCTGATTGAACAATTTTTCTGATCCTACAAGTGGCATAAATGTTATGAATGTAATAGTAAATGTTATGAATGTTTAGTTCAATTTTTGTACAAATTTTAGACGGGACAAGTTAACTAATTGTAAAGTTGTGCCTGCCATTCAACTTTTTGTAAAGTCGTAGAATATCAAAAGTTAATAGCAAATCTAATTGAACAATGTTATGATATTGATCTAAACGTTATCATATGAATCATGTTACATGTTAAAAAGGAGCAAGTACATTCACAGAAAGTGTTATAAACAAATACGGCTCACTGTAGAACAAAACATACGACTCAATTGAAGAATAAACAAATAGGTTTGGGGTTTCAAGAATATAGTACAAGAATATTTAACTAGAAAGATAGTTAAATAAGTCTACTGCATCTACATAACTTCATTACAAAATACGTCTCAATTGAAGAAGAAGACTGGATGCGCGAGACAAGTCAAGTACTGAAGAAAGCTGAAAAATTCTAAGTGTCGAAACCAGACAAGACAGGTGCGCAAGTTAGAAGAAGTTAGTTACAGAAACACGTATTGAAGATAAGGATTGAAGAGTTTTAAAGTTATCTGACCAACATGACGTTAACATATGAATCATGTTACATGTTAAAAAGGTAAAAGGACAGTCACAGAAAATGATATAAACAAATATGGCTCACTGTAGAATAAAACATACAGCAAGTGTTACTAACAAATAGGGTTTAGGGTTTCAAGAATATAGTACAAGAATATTTAACTAGAAAGATAGCTAAATAAGTCTACTGCATCTACATAACTTCATTACAAAATACGGATTAATTGAAGAATGACCCTTCAGACCTGACTGGTTCAAGAAGATCCTACTAGAATATTAACAAACAGTGCAAAGTAAAATATAACTGTGTCATTAAAAACCGTAAAAAATGTAATTTTGTTACTAAGCCAGTATAAAATGTAAATTTTTAAAAAACGTACTCCTTTCAATATAACTGTTTCATTAGAATGTAATTTGTAGTCCTCATAAGCCCCCCTAAATTTTTTAAAAGCGTGCTCCTTTCAATATAACTGTCTACATTATAAACAAAATACGGCTTATTGAAGAATAAACCTTAAGACCTGATTGGTCCAATATTATACTACTAGAATATTAACAAAAAATGCAGCTGGGGTACATTAAAATTTGAGAAAAATGTATTTTCCGTCATTGACAAGGTATATACGAAGAGTAAAAAACGTGCATGTTTCAATATAGCTGTTACATTAGAATGTAATTTGTGGTCCTCCTAAGTCCCATACTTTTAATGTTCAAATTAGCAACCATGTAAAGTTGAGCAAATTTTGATCGTAGTCATTGTTCTTCAAAAATTGAATCGTATATTTGACCATAAAATACGTTCAAAACAGTCTCAGTGACAACCCGCTGCAATTGATTTACCCTTATCATTGAAGATGTAATTCATATGATAACGTGTTAGCTTTTGAGCATAGACGTGACCGATACAATAGTTAAATAGCAATTACAACCCATAAAAAATGTTCGAAGATTTGATTAATTTCAACTATTTTCAAATTAGCAGACGATGTAAAGTTTGTTTTATAACATGGCCATGTAAAGTTGATCACTATTTTATATAAAACGGAATGTTGTTAATTTTGATCGTAGTCATTGTTCTTCAAAATTAAATCGTAGATTTGATAAACTTTACTTAAGTTAACTAAAGTAAATTCAAATATATATGTTAAATACATATTATAAATACAACAAAATAGTAGTGCCCAATTTACAAAGTTTCAAAGGAAAAAAAAGATAAAAACATATGACCAAATTAAAATTCGCCTTTTTCAAGCCCAAGATACATTCTGAAAATTCTGTGATATGATAAAATCAATCAAAGGTATATAAATGTGAACAAATCCAAGTTTTTTGTCATGTTTTCCAGGTATATAAAATCAATAAAATGTATGCCAAATTAAAATTCGCCTTTTCCAGATCCTAGTTTTTTGTCATGTTCAACAATAAATTGAACAGTTCAACATGTAATCTGAACAATTCAGTAACAAAAATTGAACAGTTCAACAATATCATATGATTTTTTCAGGAATTGTTTTAAACTGTTCAAAACCGAAATTACCAGTCAGGTCTGGAAAAGGAGATAAATATGTTGACATCACCCAAATCACATCCAAAACAATACAAACACAAAATCAAGCATCGAGTATGTTTACTAGTTGACATGCATAAAGGTGATAGTCAACCCGAAACAATGTTAGATAATCCAATTCAGAACCTTCATAATGCATATTGTATAATAAGCGCCATCCATACGTTAACATGTCACATGAAAATCTAAATTACATATTCTTGAAATAAAGTACCCGAACTTATCAAACTCATTCAAATTACATATTCTTACCAAAGTTATATGTTTGTTAAATTCTCTCAGTCAACTTCCTAACACTTGGCTACTTTAGGATCCATAAACCATTCAACCATTCGTTTACGGTAGTTACTTGCAGACACTGTACCGTACTCCCCTTTCTTACTCTGTTTTCCTAACATTAGGTTCTCAATGTGGTAACATATGATAATTCCACAATCCAACGAACCTGAAAGCTGTTGCACGCAATCTTCTGAAACAGGATTTCGCAAAGCTTTTGTTAAAAAGATGTGACCTGGTTTAAGCCGTTTGAAAGCGTCTCGCAGTCTCCCCCACGCATACTTAACCTGTATGATTGATTTTGGAAATAATTGATTTTCATTAATATAATTAAAAAAAAAAAATAATAAGACAAAAGTATTCAAGCTTACAACAACTAAGGCTGATTTCAAGTGTGGATCTACGCGTCCAGCAATTCTTGGAAGCATAGAGTTAAAAAAATGCCACTCGCCCGTCTTCATATTTAACCTCAACAGAGTCCAATGGTTTCCTCCGTTAATGGGGAAAAGTATGTAATCAGCATCTACAGCTTCTTCCATTCTTGTGTCGATCAAATTAACCAATGTCTGATTTCGGGTGTGACCATAGTTCGTAATCAAATTCTGAGAGTTTTACAAAATTCACAAAGATATCACAAATCAGATAATAAAAATTATTCGTATATAATAAAGTTGCAATTATATTAATATACCCAGCACATGGAAGTAATCAACACAATCCTTTTAACACATGGCTTCTGCTTAAAGTGAGTAGCCCTTTAAATCTCACCCCAGGAATCAATCACCTGCAATTGTTCCTAAATAAGTGGCTAGAACTTATTGGATAAATATATGAAACGTAAAGAAAAGGTAGAGTGAACTGTTTTTACCGAAGACGAGATCATTAAGTTGTGTAGAATATCTATAATATGACCAATAGTGACAGTTGCAAATGGTGAATTTTCTGTCCAAACTGGATACCTGCAACGAGTAAATAGAGGTGGCATATTACATTCAAACAAGCGCATTTACTGATATTAAGAAGACCGTTCCCCTACTTACTCCTTCGTGTTAAATTCCCACAGATCCGCAATCCTTTCCCTAATATAGGTAGGACAGTTTTTTACTGTAAGAAGTTTTTCGTCAAGCTTGTACGTCCTTTGACTCTGATTCCGACCTTTCTTCTTACCTAAACATTGTCCTTCTTCATCCGCAATTTGAATGAGCTCTCTTGTACTAGGCTGTGGTGTAATGTCCTTCACTTTTCTCTCTTCATTCACAGTCCTCTTTTTAACTGCTCTAGTTATAGTACTTGGATCCGAATGATTATTCAATTTCCTCTCCTTCAAAATAGGGGTTCCATCTTCTGGATTTGATTGTTTATGAATTGACGCTGTGTTATAGTCCCCTTTTACATCAACCGGTTGTTTTTTCATTCCATCCATTTCAGTCCGCTGTACTTCGATCAACTTCCCCAGCTCTTCATTTTCCCTCGTCAACCGCTCTCTACTTGATTCTGCAATACACAACTTCTCAAGATTTTCTATTTGGGCTAAGTTATTTGGATTGCTGAAAATCTGAGTTGGTGTTGGAACAGAAAATTCTTTTATACGTCTTTCCAACTCAGATTTTTCCAATTTCAGTCGCTCAATTATCTTTTCCTTATTCTTCAACTCAGCTTCGTACTTCTGCAGTTCAATCTGAAATCCATTGGATGCACTCTGCATTTCACTGGAAAGCTTATCCATGTCACTGTTGTCTGTAGGGAGGCATTCATTATCCATGGGTAAAGCTTCATCAACTTGCCTAATAAGGCTCCTAGAAACTTCGTCTGGCTTTCCAGTGCATGCCCCCCTGATCATATTTTCAACAAACCCAACTCATCCTGATTTGAGATTCATCATAACTTGAGCGATCTGAACCGTAGCAACTCTTTGGGGTGTATGATACTGGCTCATACCAATACTGAATGATGGTCCATTAAGAGCTCTGAAAGTCGACTTTCCGCCACTGAATGCTCCATCAACATCTCCCATTGTACACAAACCAGGAGCTGTTTCACTCTCCTTTTCTCCACTGCATCCCTCTCCAGAATCTCGCATTGTACTAAAAGCATCCTTATTAAACGAAGATTGATTTGATTGTCCTGTTCCATTCATCTTATCGGTATCCTTTTCAACATCCTTGTCTGATCCAATACCAGATTGATTTGACTGCCCTGTTCCATCCATCTTATTGGTATCCTTTTCAACATCCTTATCTGATCCAATACCAACAACATAATCAGCTTCAGTAACATCTTCAGGATCATCTTCAATTTCCCTGAACTCAGAAACTGCCCTAAGTTTTGTCTTCTCTTCCGACGTTGCTTTCAACAATATCTTTCGAACCTAACATTATTATATTGCCAAATGAATCTGAGCTAAATGTTCTTGGATTGGGGGAGATTAAATTTCAGTTTAACAAACTAAAGTGTAAATTGATTACCTGAATATCTCGAGATAGCTTCAACTTCTTAACCACCAAATTCATCTTGTTTAAATCCCATTTTAGAAATCGTGGGAATGCAGACTTACACACGAGCTTCAACAAGGCTGCATGCTCGCATAACCAGAACTGTCGTATAGTGAAATCAAGACAAATTGTAATGATTAGAAATATATATATATATATATATATGTGACGATATCAAATATAGAGTTTTTCGAGGCTTACAGGAAGCATGACAGTACACCCTCCAACTTTAAGATTCTTGGTTGTTGCCAATTACTTACTCAACATCTCAACAATTAACATTGACCAATCATGTAGGCAAATTTCATTAAAATTCTCTAAATAGCAACTTATATGCGTAGAGACTGAACAATTTTTATTGGTACAAAACAGAATAGCCATCATGTAACAACACAACAAACGAGCAACATCCTTATAGCTATCATGGTCATGCTTGCTCGAAACAACGATCAACTTTGACAGTATGAGTTTCTTATACATCACAAAATTAGAATCTAAAACATTTTCTAGATCCGCTGAGAAACATCTACGAACCCAAACTGGAATTTTGTAATCTTTTTCCTTCAAAGGTATAGGTTTGCTCCCACAACTAATACCAAATATAAGTTGGGCATCCCTCCTATTCAATTGAAGAACTTCTCCTCCAATAAAGAAAGATTCAGAATCAACATCAAAACATTTGATTATTTGTCTAATTGCGCTCTCATGTTTCCTCGACCTCTTTAACAAGCTTTCAAAATTATCCACATATATACTTTCAAAGAACAGCCAAAACAGAGTCTTTTTAATATATTTTTTGTGATTTTCATTAAGTTTCAGGCCATTCACTTCCTTAATCAAAGTTCGGAGATTTGATCGATAATAAGTTTCTCTTTTGTTAACTTGTATCCGACCTGCAAACCAACCCACGCATATCAATTTATACCAGTGCTATAGTAAGTATCCAAAAATATAATTCGTAATCTTTTCACTAACCAAAACAATTATTTGGCTTCACTTTTTTACTCATCATCGTACAATCTTCTTCACTGCTTGTATCAGTTGTAGACTCGCTAAGGACGTCCTTATTTTTTCTATCCGAAGATAACGAATCATTTTCTGTTATGCGAGTTCACACAAATGATATGTCAATATACAGTTATTAAGAAAATTCTATGGTGAACTTATGTAAGGTCCTAACAATAACTGTAAGCATGTACCACTTGAAGATTCATCAGAGGTAGAATTCTCAAGCTCCTGGCATTTCTTGTGCTTTTTGAAAACATTTTCAGATTTTGCACTATCTACAACATCCAAAAAAATGGTGTAAAAAAAGGCACAATGAAATCATATTGAACATGAAAAATGCTATGAATATCCAACACTTTTTCCTTTTTAAAACCCTAAAAAAATCCGAAATTTTATCATGTAAAATGTTGTTGAGTGTTAAAAAAAATTTATTTTCACCTGATTCTGAGCTGCTCGATGATGAATAATTCACTGGAGGTCCTTTTACTAACAAAAATAAGATAAATGATTAATGAAAAAACTAAATTCTAAATTTGAACTGAGATATTTTTCTACAAACCTTTTTTCCTATTTCGTACATGATCATTCTTTCTTCCCTTTCGTTTACCTGTTCCCAAGGTAATTTAGAAATTTTCAGAAAACAAGATTTACATACAAAAATCTAGTACAAAAACCTTTCATATTACCCAGGTTGGAAAAACCCTTTTCAATGTGTTCCGGTTTTGATTTCTTCTCCGGAGCTTTGGTTGCGTTCCCTCGGACCTTCCAAAATTTTTAAACAACAGATACCTCGATTAAGAACATGCGCAAAAAAAATAAAATTATGCGATTATAATCAGAAATTACCTTCCTCGACTTCATGGCTTTAAAAGAAACCCAAGTATCCCCAAGTATCCCCAAATATCTTCAAGAATCGCCAAATCCTAAAGAAAATGAAACACTCCCCAAATATGGTCTGCCTCGCTTTCGAAATTAGTGTGTGTATGTCAAAAAGCAACTACAGTTCCCAAATGTCTAATCATACCGAAAAGGGGTGTATTTTCCCAGGCAGAAAATCAATCCTACACCTCATAGCTATACTTTTTGCATGCTGTGAAAAGTAGGGGTAAAATGGGCAAATTAGACATAAATGCGTATCTGGTTGCTATCAATTTTTAGCTGAGGGTTACTTGCTATTTTTTGGTCAGATAAGTACCTAATAGTGATCTGCCCTTAAATATTCCTCTCAAACTTCCTCACCAAGTCTTATTACTGTTCTTGATAGTTCATCACTTTGATCCATTTAATACAAGTAAAACCCATACAAATATTTATATTTGTTTAGTGATTTGAAGATACTATGTGATTCAAAGATGGGGAGAGTATGAAGATATTGATGGATTGTTTGAAGGCTTCATGCTAAGTATGTATCCATATCTGTATAAACAAGATATTTAAGCAATCCAAAAGGCCAAGGTTGTGGTAAAGGACCCTAAGCTGATTTTCTGGGGTCCACCAACCACACTTCAAGGTGGTTTGGACACAAATGCCATCTCAGAGGAGTACATCCTACTTAATTATTTGAAAAGTATTAGGAGTCCATGGCACTGAATTAAGATAAGGTTTTATACTTCTTATGGATTTACTCCACACTTCAAGAAAACCCCAAGAATTTTAAAGAAAAATTAGCATATGTTGCACTAGGCATGAACAAAGGAAGTTCAAACTGATCAATGCATGAGAAGACACTCTAGCTAGCTATCCTATCTATCTATCTTTGTTTTTTATGCATTTTAAACTCATTTTAGTAGAGTAGCTTTATATCTGAACTTTGTATCTACGTACTTGAATTATTAATGAAAGAAGATCACTGATGTGAGCTCACAAGACAATAACTCATTATCTTATTTAGGCTCTAGCCACTTATTATATTCTATTTTCTGCTAACATTTGTTTTACAAATTTCAAAAGACTTAGTCTTTCTAGGTTTTGTCATACGAAAATTTCTGTAAAATTTTCTGTGTATAGAATTCAAGCTTAGCAGTATTATGTTATTACACTTGACAGTATTACATTCAACATGTAATATTGTTTACCTTGTAACATGATACTATTTAGCAAATATAGTAATGCGGTCAAACACTGAGACAAATATTTGAATCAAGAAAACCCCCAAAATATAGAAAGTGAATTTTTTAGTTCCATAGATTTCATTTTGCATATACAATTCGAAAAAAAAAATCAATACAAATAACCCAAAATACCAATTTCTCCACAATTAACATCAAAAAACTCATACAACATTAAAATAATTTTTTTCTAACAAAGCACTGAGATACTCACATATCTAACACCAAAAAATAAATCCATAAGATCAACTGAAGAAATTAAACAAATCATTCTCATAAGTAACAATATTGATAAATTACTTAAAAATGGGTACACGAACTTTACAAAGCTCATACATATTTATGAGGCAATTGAGTCTCGGAGTTCTCCCCAAATTTTGCGAGTCCTGAATTTTTCACACTCATAAAATAAATTGAATCACAATCGAGTTTTTTAATTTGAGAATTTAGGGTTGTGTTTCTCCCTTGTTATTGATTTGATATAAAAAAAATGTTGAATTAAAGAGAATTAGATCGGAATATACCAAAACTTGATGCAAGTAGAATGAGAGGGGAGAGGAGTTACAACGAGTTTTCTCTAATTGTGGACTATGTCGTGGCGGAAGTGGAGGTGAGAATTGTTATCCCGACACCTTGACAAAGGACGGGAGGAGTGATGATTGGGGTTTTGGCTTCAATTACTATTTTATAAAGAGGAATAGATAAAAGGAAATCTAAATGAGTTGCGAAAAATTATATATTAAATGGAGTAGGCACCGGTTTATAAAATGGATCGGGTACCACTAAATGAGCATTTTACACCATTTGTATGGATGCATTTAATGGTTCTCGGGGTGCAAGTGGTGTATTTAGTGGATCAGGAGGTGTATATTGCGGAGTGGGGGTGGCTATCAAGTCAAGTGGTGTATTTATATTGAGATATGTTTTACACCATTTGACACATAAATGATTTGTATGGATGAATTTAGTGGTTCTGGGGGTGCAGGTGGTGTATTTAGTGGATTAGGGGGTGTATGATGCAGAGTGGAGGTGGATCTATCAAATCAGGTGGTGTATTTGGATTGAGTGGGGGTAGATCTATCAAGTCAGGTGGTGTATTTAGATTGAGATATGTTTTACACCATTTGACACATAAATGATATGTATGGGTGAATTTCGTGGTTCTGGGGGTGCATGTGGTGTATGTAGTGGATCATCATCAAGAACAGCTCAAGAGAACTTCAATGAAGATTCAACAAGCATCATCTTTCAAAAAGTGAGTGAACTCATAATATCTAAGCCTGTATTGTCTCATATATATTATAAGCTTAAAGAGAATTTCTCAATCCTAGCTTAAGGCTAAATCAAATTGTAAGGGAAATTCTCACCTAGTCCACATACACAAAACCTACCTTCTATCCTAAACCCTTAGAAGTCAAGTTAGTGTTAATGACTGTAAGAGTGTTAACTCCTCACAATGACTAGTGAGATCGAGTACAACAAGAAGGTTGTCAAAGGATCCAAAGTCTTTCTTTTGGGTTTATAAAGTAGCAAGACGTGTTACTCTTGGCACGTTAAAGATTACAAGCCCATAGAAGAGATTAATATCACAGTTGGACTGTGAGAGAGTGGATGTAGGATAAGGAGCTTCGAACCACTGTAAATGATTATGCTCTTTACTATTTTAGCATGCATCTTTCATTTGAAAAACATGTGTTTAAAGAATGTTTTCTGAGTCCGAAAATATATTATGGAGAAAAATCTGATAGCGAAGTCAAGAGTTCGGTCCGTTTTAACAAGTCATCTATATCAGTTGACACCAAGTTAGCTGATCATACATGAAATGATTTATAAAGGCTTTTCATTATTAGACAAGTATAATTATGGGCACACTACATTTCCGCACTTAACTCTGATAGATAGCAAATCAGCAGACTAGCTAGTTCTAGGCCCCTAGTGAATCAGTCCACTAGTTATCTTGAAGAGTTAGTTATTTTCTTACACTTAGAGTACACCAAGTACTCTAAATCACTCGTCTGATACCCCCAGGGCTAGGACCATCAACAATCAATGAAAAGTGTGACATTACTAACCGATAAGTGCAAGTGATATTTATAGAAAAGTGTGACAATATTATTCATAGTAATATTGTGTTGCGCTTTTCAGTTTAATGAATTACCTTTTCAATAATATTATGTTGCACTTTTCTGTAATATTGTGTTGCATTTTTCTGTTATAGTGATCGAATAACACTTTTAATGTATTATGATGCACTTTTCAATTGTATTTCATTCGTTTAATTTCATTATTCTCAATTTTCTTTTTAGTTGTCTAATTCTTTTCTTTTAATTAATATTATTCACACATCAACCCTTTTCAATAACCACTTATTCAAATTGTTATTCACTTTATTTATAAACAATCATTATATTTATAAGTGGATTCTACAATACCTCATCATCTTATAATAATTTAATCAAAATAATATTTATAAAAATTGTTTTATACATTTTACTCACTAATATTTTTATAATAAAATGTTTTTACATATTTTAAATATATTTTTAGATTTTAATATTTTTACTTTTGTATGATTTGTGTGTATTTTCTATATGTTTTAATTAATCTTGATCCTAATTAAGTAAAAAAAAAAGACTCTTATTCTTATTAAGGATTTTCTTACAAATTTTGACTATTAATTATGGAAAAGGGAATAACTAAGGTGTTTTTCATATCTTTTTTTATTAAAAAGATATTAATGACACTTAACAACGAGTGATTAAGGTCATATTAACAATAGTCTATTTTGATCATTTGAATCGTAACAATTTCTTTTAATAAACAACGTCCTTCATGTGAGGCTCAGCTGATCATTGAGTAAAGAGTAGTTTATATAGATTACAGTTTCATTAGAATACACGATCATTTCATTGTTGGGTTCTTTTTGTGTTGTTTTTTTTTTTTTACAAAGATTTAATGAATACAACTTTATATCTCCATGTTCCACGAAGATATCCAACTTTCGCAAAAATTTTTATGCAAATATGTTATGTGTAAATAGGTGTAAATGCCAATTTAAGGGGTCTGGGTTTATACCCGCTCCATTTTATAAAATGGATACCCGCTCCATTTTATATCTAATTTCACAAACACTTCCCAATTTATGGGCATGATTTGATAAACCCTAGACTGCAATTTATTGACATATAGAAGAACTATTTACACAATCCCTTCAATCTCTCTTTCACATTTGTGTTTTCTAATGACAAAATGGATTAATTAATCAATTCGATACAATTTAATCGCGTTGTGTTCTGCGGAGTTTAAAACCAAACGAATTAGTAGATAATCAGGCGGAGAGAGAGTTGTGCTTGCTGGCACTGGCGGCGCTTGAGGGCGGTGAAGCCGCTGGAGCAGAGGCTGCGGACTGCGTCAAACTCCTCAAGACAGATGACGGTCACCAGGCACTCGGTCAGAGATCGATTTAGGTGTCGGCACGCCGTCTCGCGCGACCGTTCTGTCGGGATCCGGCGGTGGCAGTCGGTTAATGCACGGTAAAGTCCCATGCCCTTCCGCCTCCCACCACTCCTCATTCCGCAGCCAACAACGCCAACGCTTTACCACTCGCTCTTCCTCCTCCACCGCCACATTTTTTTCTCAAAAACAAAAGGGATAGAGGTACACAACAGGGATATAGGAGTTCACTATATGAACTTTGTTCATATATCTCCTGTCTCTTTATCTCTCTCTATGATTAAAGAATAAGTGGGCATTTGTGCTTTCCTCGAATTTCATGCTTAGGGAGACTTGGCTGAAGCATCATGTGAAGTTTGCAGACAAACAAATTGTTTTTTTTTTCTTATTTTTTACCGAATATGTAGATGTAAGATGTGTGATGTTTATAATGTGTTATCAAGCTTTCACAATGCTTGCTAGACTAGCTTGTTTTCAAAATAAATTGGTAGTATTGAACGTGCTATTTAAATTGAACATTCCCTACTGAGATTGGTGGTAAAGAATGCATATTTAGAACTATAGTTTTAGGTTCTGAACATTCCCTAATTTTTGTTTCTGCTTTGGACAAATCTCTTGGTGATTTGCTATTTTATCCATTGTATTTGTTATACATTGCACTCTTTTTGGAATGAACTATTTTAATCTCATGGTGAAATTACTCTTTTCCTTTTATTCAGACAGAGGAAGAATATTATTTCTATGCTAGCTGCTATAAGAAATTATAGATTTTTCGTTCAAGTATGAGTTCAAAATTATTTTGATTTTTTATGGTTATTGATACTAAAATTCTTATTTCAATTTTTGTGTATAAGTTAGCCAAGCTGCACATTATTATGGATCACAAAGAAACTAGGTTAGAGAAGAAAAAGAACAACATGTTCTCCGGTGATCAAATTTAGGTATAATTGCATGTAATACTATTACATTTTGCTTGTAATATTGTTACATTTTGCTTGTAATACTGTTATTGTTAGAGGTATAGAAGTAATTGTATTCTTGTTATATTCCGATTTCGTAGTTTAATTTCGATTTTGTATAGAGTCTAGAACTTAAAATTGGACATTTGAACGGCCTTATGTTAATTTTTTTATATGTGTTACTGTCTTGTTATTTATATGATAATATGTGTTACTGTCTTAGTATTTTATATCATACTGACATGCATTAATGTATGTGTAATATTTTTTTTTTTTGGAGTTTTACAATATAATAAGGTAAATTAATATGTGTTACTGTTGATAGTCTGTGTAATATATTCACCTTAGCTAATGAGTTGCTATTGAGTTGTAATTGTGTAATAATGTCAAGTGTATTTGTGTAATACTATCAAGTGTAATACTATTCCATAAAAATTGTTATGTTGTTACATTGTCTAGTGTAATTTGCGTAATACTGTCAAATGTAATTGTCTAACACTGTCAAGTGTAGTTGTGTAATACTGTCAAGTAATGTTGTTTTACTTTATGTCTTTCAGGTGTAATGTTGTTAAGAGAAGGTGCACTCGCGATGAAAAAAAAAATAATACATGTGTAAGAGGAATGAGAGGATGGTAAAGTAGTGGATAATGTGATTAGAGAAGAAAAAAAATGATGATTTGGTGATAAAAATTAGGTTTTTTAATATATAATACTTTCAAGTGCAATAATGTAGTATTGTCAAGTGTAATGGTGCAATACTATTTTACATAAATTTGTGATAATGTTACATTAATTTATAAAATAGTAGCACACATTAAAGTGTTATTGTCTTGGTATTTTGTGTATTCTTCCTACTACTCATATGTTTTAATGTGAGTTACTCTATTGATAATTTGTATGTTACTCTCTTGTTTTTATTGTGTGTTATTCTCTTAATTTTTTTGTATGTGTTACTGTATTGATATTTTATGTGCTACTGTCTTAATTTGTGTATGATACTGTCAAGCATTAATGTGTGTCAAGAAGAGGAAATTAGTGATAAAATTTGATTTTTTTTCACTTTGTAATACTATTTTACATTGTTTGAATTTTACATGTTTGATTTGATAGTTTCACTTTCTAATAATGTCAAATGCAATAATGTAGTACTATCAAGTGTAGTAAGAGGAAATGAAATTAGTGATAATAATAAATTATTGAACATTAAGAATGTGTGTTAAGAAAAGAAAAGAAAAAATAGTGTAATAAGAGGAAATGAAATTAGTGATAATAATGAATTATTGAACATTCTGTTAGAATGTGTGTTAAACACTTTTGTTAGAATGTGTGTTAAGAAAAAAATAATTAGTGCTAATAGTGAATTATTAAGCATTTTGCTAGAATGTGTGTTAAGAAAGAAAAAAAAAATACTGTAATAGATTATTAAGGAGAGGAAATGAAATTAGTGATAATAATGAATTATTGAACATTGTGTTAGAATGTGTGTTAAACACTTTTGTTAGAATGTGTGTTAAGAAAAAAATAATTAGTGCTAATAGTGAATTATTAAGCATTTTGTTAGAATGTGTGTTAAGAAAGGAAAAAAATAATAGATTATTAAGTATTTTGTGTTAAGAAAGGGAGAAAAAAATTAGAATGTGTGAAAAGAAAAAGAAATTAGTGATATTAAAAATGTAGTGTAGTTAGATAATACAGTCAAATGTAATGTTATTAAAAAAATAAAAAAAAGTAATATAAAAATAAACTGAAATAAAAAAAAAATTGTTGTTTGTGGGTTCAAACCTGGTCGTAAGGGTAAAATCTATAAACTTCTATCACTACGCTAAAACAATTACCAAGAATTATTATAACTGTTTCGCTATAAATTTGTTTACACTGTTATGATCTATCCAAAACGGGTTGACCCGCGAAATTAAAAAGTTGACCCCGCGAAAATTGTGATTTATTTAATGTATGCAGATTTTGTGGATGCAATTGGCACATTAATCTAAACTCGAATGGTAGTTGCAATTGTTTAGGATTTGGGAGAGGATGAACGAATCCGACCCTCTTACCACCATAAAAAAAAGCTGAATGTTGGCAGAATTTTAATTTGTCTTGAATTTCAATTCCCAATTAAGTGAGATGAGAGGGAGAGGAAAGATTTAGATGGAAGGAAAGAATTAAGTCACACACACTCATTAATTAATCAAAGAATGTACATAACAAAAATTTCAACAAAACTCATTAATATTTTTTTTCTATACTTACCTACTTTATTTTAAATTTTAATATTTAAAAAATTGTATACATGCATATACATTATATGAATTAAAAAAAATATATGATATAATTGAAGCATATGTAGATCACTGAAATTAGAATTCATAATTTATATGAAATATTCTATGTATTTATATGAAATATTTTATATATGAAATAGAGCTAATTAAGGTAAGATAGATAAAAATTCACATGTAAATGTTTTTGTATTTGGTATCAACTAGTATATTAACTTGTTTATTTATAATTTTTAAATTTTTACAATTTTTTATTTCTTACAAATACTATTTTGTTATTTGTATTGAATCACTCCTTGAATGAAGCGTGGAGATTTATTTTAACCAACAATAATGAGAAAATTTCTAGAATCTCAAGATTTTTTTTTACATGTTTGAAAACTTTCTAAAATTTAGATTTACATAAATATGTCATCTTATAGAATTATTTGTCTAACATTCATTATCATTTTTGGAGTTCAAGGGAAATGAAGTCTCAAGTTTACAAGCTCCACATACAACAAAAGGTAGACTAGCTAAGTCAATTGCATGGACTATTTTAAAAGAGCGATATAATTTGTTACACGGGCCCAAAATACATGAGCATGGAGTTGTGCATTCGCATCAACTTTCAGTTGACTAGGCGTCTAAGCCTTACGATACTTGCAGGATTTTAAAAAAGCACTAATTGGGAGACCCGAGCCTTTGAAGAACCTCCCATTCTCTCAATCCCCTACTCTGAGTCGTAGTTGCAGGACTGAATGTTTGCTTTTGGTTGATGTTGCATGTCTTTAACCCTGATAAGCAAGTGTTTGTAGTGGGCTACGCAGTTGTCTCCCGACACAAGAGAATGGTATTGGTGGGGTTTAGAAAAATTCTCAATCCAGGGTCGTTGATAGCTACTGAACTGAAGGTTATTGCTATTGGTATTGAGGTTTGTAAAGAGTTGCAAGTTCATTTTGACTATATTTGCTGCTGAGTTACAAGAGCTTTAATTTAGGAAAAAAATCTCAATCCCGGTTTGTAAAGAGATGTTGAACTAAAGGTTATTACTATTGGTATTGAGGTTTGTAAGTTAATTTTATTAGTATTCAATTCAAAATAAATACTCAATTCGACATTCGTAAATATTCAAAGATATTCAATTCGACATTCTTTTAATATTAATTGCATAAGTTGTTCCTACATCATTTGCCAATTCTTCAACTGGAGTTGTTCCTACATCATTTGCCAATTCTTCCACTGGGTTCAAGAGGTCATGTTGCTCAAATTAAGGAGAAGAGAATACCATAGTTATTTTTTTCTTTTATTAAAAAAATGATATTTTAATATGGTTGTTAGATTGATATGTGACATATTTATTTTTTTGAAGTAAAAACTCCTTTATTGATTAACAACTGCAAACATTGTTCGAACCGCCATCCACAATCGTCGGAGGGTCGATCCATACATGAGGGCTAGAATAAGACCTAGCAGCTCGGGCTAAGCTGTGAGCCTTGAAGTTGGCGTCACGATAAACGAAATTAACAGAACAAACAGTAAAATAATTCATAATGGTTCTGCATTCACGAACAAAATCTCCAAACACTAAACGATCTTCATTCGGGTTGTTGATGCTCTCTACTACCACCTTAGCGCCCGATTCCATAAGGACGTGTTTATACCCGAGGTCCCTGATCCATGACAACGCCTCATACAAACCCATGATCTCCCCCGTTGCCACATCCACCATACCCGATCTCACCGCCGACCTCTCACTGATGAACTCCCCTTCGTCGTTATGGATGATAGCTCCAAAACCCATTTCTTTGGTGTCGTCAAAGAATGCAGCATCAATATTAATTTTCACTAAACCCAACGCAGGTCGATGCCAGAACCTGCATGGTCTAGTTGCCGTGGGTTGCCCATTTGACTTGTGGCGATCTGCTCTCCATTCCGATAGGCGTACTGAGGCCAGATGGACCACCGTTGCTACCACATTGTGTGCTCCGTTCCAAACCACATCATTGCGTTCCTTCCACCATCTTCATAGCAGCATGGACACCATCGCCATATTTGGTTCTGTCAGATCCCGGAGCAATAAAAATACTACTTCACCAATGGAATCCGCTGCTATCATCGCTTGGCCAATTTCCGTCCTGAAGCTGGTTTCACTCCACATTGCAATTGCTCGGGGACAAGTGAGGAAGACATGCCATTCAATTTCATCCTCGATGGCACAAAAAGGGCACTCCTTGCTGTTCAAAATGTGTCGTCGAGCTAATCTGTCTCTGGTAGGTAGAAAACCCTTACAGATTCGCCATAAGAAATTCCTCACTTTTGGGGGAACATTAACTTTCCACAATCCCTTCTAGTCACTATTAAGTTGCCCCTCCTTCGAATAAATCATGTTTCTTGCAAGGCGGTAAGTTGAGCTGACCGTATAAAATCCCTTCTTCTCAAAGTGCCATATCAATCTATCGTGTGAACCCATCGGGGCAATATGAGTACTGACTACAAGGGTTGTATCTTCCGGGTCTAGAATTTCCTCTACAAATTCAACATCCCAGCTCTTACGGCCTGGGATAAAGAGATCAGTTACTCGGATGTCCTCCAAACCCTCGATCATTTGTGATTTAACCCAGAATTGTGTGTCGCTTTTCAGCCATGGCTGCCCCCACACTCGGATATGCAGTCATGACCCAATCGTCTAGCGCGTGCCTCTGCGCACCAGGTTTTGGGCTTCCATGATGCTCCGTCATGTGAAGCTAGGGCTGCTCCCCAATTTTGCCGAAAGAAAGCCAAAGTTCGGAAAATAGCGAGCCTTTAGCACCTGGCATACCAAAGAATTTGAATCTGTTAGAAGTCTCCATCCCATTTTTCTGAGCATAGCGATATTAAATAAGTGAAGATTGCGGAAGCCCATCCCACCTCTCTCCTTTGGCATACATAATCTGCTCCAGTTCGTCCATTTAAGGCCAGCACTTGTGTTGCCCGAATTCCACCAATATGAATTTAACATTCTTTGTAGTTCTTCAATAAGTGTCTCTGGAAGCATAAATATACTCATACAATACGAGGGTATAGCTTGAGCGACTAATTTAATTAGGACCTCCTTCCCCGCCTTTGATATCTTTTTACCTCTCCATCCTTGTATACGCTTCCACAATCTGGTTTTGAGGTACTCGAAGATCTCTCGCTTGCTCCTACCTATAAGGGAAGGCAGGCCCAAATACCTCCCAGTGTTGAGCTGCCCTTGGACCCCTAAAATCGCGCGCACAGACGCCTGCTGTCCTTCTCTCACATATCGACTAAAAAACATCCCAAATATACCATGATTAATGGCCTGTCCCGAAGCTCTCTCATACTGGTCCAATAACTGCTTTAGTGTTGCTGTTTCTTCATCCGTCGCACGATATAATAACAAGCTGTCGTCGGCAAATAGTAGGTGGGAAATGACCGGTGCTCTCCTATTAATTTTAAGACCATGTAACTGCCCTTCCAAATTTTCCTTCCTCAGTAAGGTGGATAATCCTTCAGCACACAATATAAACAAGTAGGGAGAGAGCGGGTCGCCCTATCGTAATCCCCTTTGTGGCGAAATCGGTCCCACCATAGATACATTGACCTAAAATGAGTATCAAACCGTTCTCACACATAACATCATCCACTGTATCCAAGTAGAATAGAAGCCCATTCGCTGAAGGATTTTCTCAAGATAGGACCAATCGACCCTATCATACGCCTTGCTTATGTCAATTTTGAGGGCCACATCCCCCGTTTCCCCTGTTCGTCTCCTTTTCATGGCATGGATTGATTCAAACGCTATAAGTATGTTATCTTGGATGACCATTCTGCTCACAAATGCCGGTTGCGCTTTATCCACTAGGTTCGGGAGAGCCTCCTTTAACCGATTGCATAATACCTTCGATAAGATCTTGTATACCACATTACACAGAGAAATTGGCCTTAGATCCTTCATTGCACTTGGATCATCGCATTTGGGAATAAGGACGGCGTGGGTATCATTGAGCTCATCCAGAAATTGGCACTGGATTAACCAATTGCTGCATGCCTCGAAAATATCCTTCCCAATCAGGCCCCAAAAATTTTGGAAAAAAACCGGATTAAATCCATTCGGACCCGGAGATTTGTTCGGATGCATTTGCGAGACAACACACTTGAACTCTTCAATAGTAAGACTCCTAGTTAATCTTTCATTTTACTCTGTTGTGATTACTGGCGTCATATTTTGGATGACCAAATCCGCATCAGTATTATTCGTTTCTACTGCAAAAATGTCCGTAAAATAGGCTTGGACAATATCACACATTCCTTCATGACTAGTCACCCAAGCTCCGGTACTGTCATGAAGCCCTCGTAATTTGTTGGCCTTCTTTCTAGCCGTGGCTGTTTGGTGAAAGAAGCGGGTATTCATATCACCATCCTTAAGCCAAAAAAGCTTTGCTCGCTGTTTCCAAACAATTTCTTTTTCGTCCAGGATCTTCGACAACCGTACCCGGAGATCCAAGTACATTGCTGCTGAAGTCACATCGTTCCGACCTTGCATTCTCTGTAGACCCGTTTCCACATCTCTCTTTCTTACTCAGAGAGCATTGTCCTTCTGCCTGCCCCATAAATCATGTGTGTCTGACATGGCATTCAGTCTTCGGGTAAGAGAAAGGTCCCTGAATCCATTCCACGACTGGCTCACCACCATCTCAACATCCTCCTCCCATAACCACCTATTCTCAAATTTGAACCGCCGCCTCTTGTATTGCCTTGCCACCGGGGTAGTGACCAGTAGAATAGGGTTATGATCACTAATCGGGGCCACCAGATTGTGCAATTTCGCATCCGGAAATTTTGCATGCCATGCTGGGCCTCCAAGGGCACGATCAAGTCTCTCCTCCACCATCTGAGTCGTCCCCCGACCCCTGGCCCAAGTGAAACGGTGGCCAATGAGGTCCACATCCACCAAGTTACAGTCCGACACTGCCTCACGAAAGCCCCGAAATAACCAGCTTGGGTGCTCCACCCTTCTTATCAGTGGCAGAAAGAAGGTCGTTGAAATCACCGATACACACCCACGGCATGGTACTACGTCCTTCTAGATTCCGTAATAGGTTCCACGACATGAATCGTTAGGATCTGCTCGGGTACCCATAAAATCTCGTCAGTCTCCAACCCCCTGTTTCATAAAAAATTTCAACATCAATGTGATTATTCGAATAACTTAAAACACTGCAAGTGTTATTATTTCTCCACAAAATAGCAAGACCCCCACTGTGGCCATTACAATCAACTGAAAGGCAAGATTGAAAATTTAACTTGATTCTAACATCCTCAAGTTTACTAGAAAGAGATAAAGTTTCAGAAAGGAAAATAACATTTGGTCTGCGAGCTCGAGATAACTCGCACAGGGCTCGAACCGTAGAGGACTGGCCAAGTCCCCTACAGTTCCAACTTAACACGATCATTGGTTCCGGCCGGCCCCGGAACCTGAGCCTGCCGATAAAAAATGGTTGATTGCATGTGTATTTGAGGGGCTAGCAATCACCTTCCCTCTCTTCCGCTTCCTTTCCTCCTCAGGGGCATCCATGTCATTCTGAATTAAGTCAAGTATGGGACTTTCCTAAAAAATAGGGTTTTGACGAATTAAGTTGTTGGTCAAAGTCAATTCCCTCTCTCATTCGGCAGCAACAGTAACTCGCGTGTCATCCACACTTTCAGGTTGTGCGTGATTAACGGGGCTAAATTGTGGAGAATTAGTCTCCCCTCCCATATCGGGGGAACCGTTATCAGCCCGAAATTCACGCCCTTGGTTTCCGTAGTCAGTTCCCACTAGACTCGATGTGGATTTGGTCCGCCGATCGGCCGCCTTGATCTCCGGTCCCCAACTCCGCCGGACTTCCTCCCCTTCCTGGGCTCCGAATAGGATGTCACAATATTTCTCAATTGACCCAGGCGGCCGCAAATATAACAAAAATGATTCAGTTTCTCGTACCAGAATTTAGCCGTGAATGCTACCCCATTATGCTGTTTGATTTTCTTGCAGTGTTTGAGCGGATTGTTCACATCGATCTCCACACGAACCCTAATGTAAGTCATCCAAATCGCGTTCTTGTTGGATTTGTCGTACTCAACAAATCTCTCAATAAAGTTCCCCAGCTGCTTACCAATCGCTTCCGAAAAGAAGCCCATTGGGAGGTCATGAATTTGAACCCAGAAGAAAATCTTCGTTAACGGGACTTGAAGTAGGTATTCCCCCTTAGCCAGATGATGAAGACACAACAGATATGGGCCAAAGGACCACGGTGCCCCGTCCATAACGTTCTTCATATCCAGATGGTGCATAAAAGAGAACAAGTACCAGTTTTCCCCAATCGCCCGGATGTTGATGCCCCTTCTAGGCTGCCAGATTGTGGTGATGTGTGTTTTCATTCCAGTAAAATTGATTGGGTCGTCTGTCAGGAACCGCCCAACGATGCAATGATCTAGGAGTCCCGGCAATTCAGATTCTGCCTCCGGTTCCAAGATCAACTCCTCCTCCTCTTCAAGAGATAAGTCATTAAACTGATTCTCCATTGTCGAAAATACTCGGCACAACTCCAACTCTCAAACGTGGAAAGAAGACGGACTCTCAAGCGTGGAGAGAAAAATACATCGATATATATATATATGTGACATATTTATAAACATAAAATTTGTATACAAATTCATAAAAACTTATATGAGATATAGATAATTAAGATAAGCCAA
Source organism: Galeopsis tetrahit (assembly GCA_963675135.1). Lineage (NCBI taxonomy): Eukaryota > Viridiplantae > Streptophyta > Magnoliopsida > Lamiales > Lamiaceae > Galeopsis > Galeopsis tetrahit. The sequence goes on from OY776127.1 coordinate 38,020,615, forward strand.
GATCTTGTATGGAATTGAGTCCTACCCATTAATAAAACTATTTGACCCTACCCACATCAATTAAGTTTTTTTTTTTTTTTTAAAATTAAACTCAACATCAACAACCAACCGTCTTTATCAATATATTCTCATTTTTTTTAATTAAATTCAATGATCCCAGCTGAATCAATTGTTACTTAAAAATTGTTTGAAGGAGGGTTTGAACCATTTACCTCAAAATTTAAAAAGTTTACACTCGCCATCTAAGCTACTATCATATTCATTAAAATATTTATATATTATAATAAAATGAAAAAAAATAAAATTGCGGAGGGAATAAGTTGTGAAACGTTTAACTCGTATTTAAAAATATAAACATTCTCTATTTAACTTGCTATCATACTCGTTAAATAAATAATTTTATTAATTATATATAATAAAATAATAAATAATTCACAAAAAAAATATTAAGTTCCACTATCCAATTTTTAAGTGAAAATGTTTTACACTTTTCCGTGATTAAAACTTTTAAATGAAATTTTTTATTCAATAAAAAGTCTAACACAATATTACTAAAAAATATAAGTCAATATAACAGAAAAGTGCAACACAATATTTACTAAAAATATAAGTCAGTATAACTAAAGATTGAAACATAATTTTTCTGAAACGTGTATGTCACTATAATTGAAAAGTGCAACATAATATTAATGAAAAATGTAAGCCATTATAACTAAAAGGTGCAACACAATATTACTGAAAGGTGTAACACAATATTATTAAAAAGTGCAAGTCAGTATAACTGAAAAGTACAACACAATATTAATGAAAAGTGTAAATTATTATAACTGAAAAGTAAAGTGCAACACAATATTAATGAACATCAAGATGAATTCACTTGCTCTAGAACACGTCCCGACACTGGTTATATAATGTCTGGTATAGTGTGACATGCTTTTCAGGTATATACCTAACTCTCTTTACAATATTTAATAAGGAGTTCATGAAAGATGTTTCAGCAACTAGTACACTTGTTCAATTCCTCCAAGACACAACACCAGTGTATAAGGTGTCATCACCTATGGGAGACAGTAGCAATTAGGTTATTTTTTATAGTTGCCTGAATTTATTACTTGTGATTGCATAAGGTTTGAAGAATTTGGGATGTTGTGTTATCATTGTTTAGGAGTTATTCTTATTAATTCGGTTCAAAGAATACCCGAAGCTTACATTAAAAACAGGTGGACTAAATTAGCTAAATCACATGTTTGGGACAAGTTTGAGAAAGAGATTGAAAGTTCTTTGAAAGGTAGTAAGTTACCATGAACGCATAAAGTTACGAGAATGTTTTATAACCTTGCTTTGAGTTGTGAAGAAGATGAGTAAGCTATTGGTATTATAGAAGAAGGTTTGAAGACTTACGCTCGTTCTATTGATGCATTGAAGTATAAGAGGATAGAAGAGTTGAATACATCAACAGTGATATTGGACCCTAAACATTCTAAAACAAAAGAGAGAGGGAAAAGAGTAAATTGTCACCTTGAGAAGGGCAAGAAGAACAAGAAATAAAAGAAGAAGGATAAAGAAGCAACATCAATACTAGTTGGTGTAAATGAATTTGGCTCAAAAACTCCAAATCCTCGTTTGTTTTAAATTGTACTTTTTTTAGACAATATTTTTTATAAAGTTTTATTTACAGTCATAACATTATATATCACTGAAAAGTGCATCTCCATATAACTAAAAGGTGCAACATAACATTACTAAACAGTGTAAATCACTATGACTGAAAATATTGTTGAAAATTGTAAGTCACTACAACTGAAAAGTGCAACAAAGTACTATTAAAAGGTGTAGCATAACATTACTAAAAAGTGTAAGTCACTATAACTGAAAATATTGTTGGAAATTGTAAGCGACTACAACTGAAAAGTGTAACAAAATACGACTAAAATGTGTAACATAACATTACTAAAAAGTGTAAGTCATTATAACTGAAAATATTATTGAAAATTGTAAGCCACTACAACTGAAAAGTGCAACAAAATATGTCTAAAAGGTGTAACATAACATCACTAAAAAATGTATGTCATTATAACTGAAATTATTATTGCAACACCATATAACCTAACATGCAAAATAAACATGTTAAAAAATTGGAAAATGCATGTTACACCTTTTCTTATTTCCAACATGCACTTTTATAATTTTTTGTTAGATGTGAGAGTTGAACACTTGACACATCAAGGTAAAATAGACTATAAACGGTTTGATGTTGATATAAGTGTTATGTTTAATGATCCAACACTAATAGCCGAGTGTTGTGTTTTATGTTCCCAACACTTATGACAACATCAAAATTTGCCCTTCCTTTTCTCACTAACTCCAATCTTACGCTTGTTGTCTAATGATGTCCCCATAGTAGTTAGAAGACGTGGGCAACATCAAGTCATGCCATTGCGTGAGAGTGAGAAGTTATTAGACATGGTATAACAAGTCCCTACATTCCAGGAGTGGTGGAGAGAAGTTACTTAAACCGCATGATTTCACGGTTGTGATGATCATGGGAGTTGATGGCAGTTCGCCCATGATGCCTATAAATACAGAAGCTGCCTCAACACAAGATAGACAAGAAGAAAAGCTGAAATCGATCACTACTCTATTGAACGCTATATACGCTTCTAGTTAGGAAAATCTTTGTTTCTTTTTGTAGGTCTTCATACTATTGTAAACCCGAATAGGAGGGTGTTAGATCATAGTCTTATTTACTAGATTGTGTGTATAGATCTATGAGGGAGATAGTTTCATAGAACTTAGTAAATCATTTACACTTTCGTAGTGTTATTATACACCTCAAAGAGGTTGTACTCGTTTCACATATTTTTAATATAGTGAATAGTATAGATTATTTTATAATCTATGAAAATTTTGAATACTTCTATTTCCAGTACGTGCATTTTAATTTCCGCTGCATAGTGTTGTCTGGACAATGCCAACACGACGGACAACATCTCTGATTTCGCACGCACACACACTTTCAGTTGGTATCAGAGCCAACTACTTGATACACTAAGTAGAGATTCTGCTTAGAGTGTGTAAATCTGAAATGGAGTATCCACTTTCACCCGCACTAAAGTCTCCTATTCTAGATGGCATGAATTATGCTTTCTGGAAACTAAAAATGAGAATGTACATCAAATCCATTGATGAACGAGCCTGGAGGAGTGTTCTTGCTGGTTGGACTCAACCAAGAACCACGGCGAATGAAGACAATGAAGCTCGGATCAAGAGAGAGCTCGACTGGACTGCTGAAGAAATCACAACTGCAAGTTACAATTCAAAGGCGTTGAATGCAATCTTCACCTCAACTGATGCCTCAATGTTCAAAATCATATCAAACTGCATATCTTCGAAGGATGCATGGGACCGGTTGCAAGAACATTGTGAAGGATGCATGGGGCAATGTACGAAGAACCAGACTTCGTATGCTTGGAACCAAGTTCGAGAATCTAAGGATGAAGGAAGATGAAACCATTTTATCATACAATGAAAAGCTGACTGAGATTTCAAATGAAGCTCATTCTCTTGGAGATCCAATATCCAATACAAGGTTAGTACATAAAATTCTTAGATCAGTTCCTAAACGTTTTGAACCTAAGATATGTGTTATAGAAGAAGCTAAGGATACAAATGTGTTAAGTCAAAATGAATTGATTGGTATTTTGAAAACTTATGAAATGAACATATCTGAAAAGACTGATAATGAAAAGAAAGTGCTTGTTTTCAAAGGTGATGCCTCATCATCTGCATCATCAGGTTCTGGAAAATCTCCTTATGTTATTGAAATTGATTCTGATGAAGATGATATTGAGGAATATCTTAACAATCCTGATTACATGGCATTTATTACTAAACAGTTTAAGACATTCATGAAGAATAAGAAATTCAAAGATAACATTCAACTTAAGGTCCAGATTAATAATACTCAACAATTGCTTGTTAGGAAGAACACTTTTAATCCTTCTAGACAATTAGAAATAGGAAACAAGTTTAGATCTGACCAGGATTATTGGAAGAATGTTAAATGTGATGCATGTTCTGGATATGGTCATTATGCTAATAAATGTGCCAACACCATTCTAAAAAAGAAACTTAATTTCAGTGATGAGTCTGATGTTGAACATGATCCTGAAAAAGACCTTGAAAAAAGTTTCTCTGCTAGAATTGTGTATGATGATACTCTTTATGATGATCTGGACGATTATTACGATGTGAGGACAAATGAGCCATCATTTGGGAAAACACTGAATAATAATACTCCAAAATTTAACTGTTTCACAAGTTCTGTTACAGAGACAGGTACATCAAGTAAAGCAGGTTTATCCAGAAGAGATGCTGATATTCAAGACTTGTCTAACACTGTTTTCAAACTAGGAAGTCTTTTAACTAAGAAGGAAAAAGAAATTTCTAAACTGAAAGAAAGACTAGAAGTGTATGTTCTTGTTTTTAAGAAATATTCTTGAATGACAGGGATCAGTTACATAAGTTTGATTCAAAGAGTGATAAAGGGTTCTTTCTTGGCTATTCAAGAAATAGCAAGGCCTATAAAATATATAACTTTAGGATTGTACTGTACAAAATTCTGTAAATGTTGTTTTTTATGATGATACAAGTATTACAGGTAAAAGCATTGAAGATGAAGACATATCAGATTTGATTGATGTTCCAATCAATACTGAAAATGTTGAACAGGTTCAGAATGTTGAGAAGAATGATGACACACCAGAGGAATCATCTGATAATACAGATCTTGAAAATCTGTATAATCTCCAGAAAACTCCCTCCATAAGGATTCAGAAATATCACCCACAAGATCAAATCATAGGTGAACAGTTTACATGTGTTCAAACCAGAAGAAGGATGGGTATGAACTCAAAGGATGTGGTAAGATCTATATGTATGTCATCTATGTGCAATAAGGTAAATCATGAATGTTATCACTCTGATGAAAATTGGATTGGAGCTATGCATGAAGAACTAAACCAGTTTGTTAGGAATGATGTTTGGACACTAGTTCCTAGACCAGACCATGTTAATGTCATAGGGACTAAATGGATTTTCAAAAACAAGACTGATGAGATGAGAAACATTATTAGAAACAAAGCTAGGTTGGTTGCTCAAGGGTATACACAAGTAGAAGGTGTAAACTTTGATGAAACATTTGCTCCTGTTACTAGAATTGAATCCATTAGGCTTTTACTTGCTATTGCATGCTATATTGATATAAAACTGCATCAAATGGATGTTAAAGCTGCCTTTCTAAATGGTATTCTTATGGAAGAAGCTTATGTTGAACAACCAAAAGGCTTTGAAAACCTTGATTTTCCTGATCATGTCTTTAAACTGAAAAAGGCTCTATATGGCTTAAAGCAAGTACCTAGAGTATGGTATGAAAGATTAACAGATTTCTTGATTGAGTTTGGTTTTGTAAGAGGAGAAGCAGACAGAACGCTGTTCATTAAACATGAGAAAAATGCTATTATGATTGCTCAAATCTATGTTGATGATATAGTATTTGGATCTACTTGTGATAATATGCTCAAACAATTTGTGAATGAAATAACATCTACTTTTGAAATGTCCGTGGTTGGTGATTTGAATTACTTCCTAGGATTGCAAATTAAATAGCAAAAAGATGGGATTTTTATTTCACAAAGTAAGTATGCTAAAAATCTTGTAAAAAGATTTGGTTTAGAAAATGCTAAACACATGAAAACACGTATGGGATCAACTCAGAAACTGAGTAAAGACAATGTTGGCCAGAATGTTGACCCAACACTGTATAGATCAATGATAGGTAGTCTTCTTTATTTGAGCTCTAGTAGACCTGATATCATGTTCAGTGTATGTCTATGTGCTAGATACCAAGCTAACTCCAAAGAATCACATATGAATGCTGTTAAAAGAATCATTAAGTATGTTGTAGGAACAAGTGATTTAGGCATTTGGTATAGCAAAGACACAAACTGTACCTTGATAGGGTATAGTGATGCAGATTGGGCAGGTGATTGTGATGACAGGAAAAGCACAAGTGGTGGTTGCTTTTATATGGGAAACAACTTAATCTCTTGGCACAACAGAAAACAAAACTGTGTGTCTCAATCAATAGTTGAATCAGAATACATTGCAACAGGGAGTTGTTGTACTCAATTATTATGGTTGCAAAAAATGTTTCATGATTATGGCTTACCTAGTGATGTATTCATTGTGTACTGTGATAATACAAGTGCTATAAATATCTCAAAGAATCCAGTGCAACATTCATTAACAAAGCATATAAGTATAAGACATCACTTCATTAGAGATCTTGTTGAAAATGAAGTTGTTAAGTTGGAGTACATATCTACTGAAAAACATTTGGCTGATATTTTCACCAAAGCTCTTGATGACAAGAGGTTTTCATCCCTTCGAAAATCTCTTGGTTTGTGTAATATCTGAAAATATGATCAAGGGTGTTGTATCAAATGCGGTAGCATTTGAGACAACACTAAGATAAAGTCTCTTATTTGTTTCCTTGCTTTAATTTTCGTAATTATTGAATTAATGAAATTCCTTGTGATTGCTATTTGATTTCTGAGTGACTTGTGAATAATACTAAAAGAGCCTATACACCTCTCAAATGCTGAAAAAGAAAAATCACTTATTAGATGCTTTATAAATCACTGAGTAACTATGGGACACGGAGCTCACTACTACGATGATCTCTTTTCAAAAGGTGATATAAATTGCATCAAAATATTTACAAATCCATTGAGTAACTATGGGGCACGGAGTTCGCTGCTACGATGCACTCTTTTCAAAAGATGGATCAATGTGAAAGTGTGATTAAAAGAAAAAGAAATTAGAGCAACACATATGATGTAAAATCATGAAAAAACTGTGTTGAGGTGTATAGAATGCCAACAATAGTCGAAACACTCGTAAACTCAAATTTTTATCCCAATTTTCTAGGAATTTGTTATTTTTGATAATTATTAAATATTATTCTCTGAAATATTTAATTGACTAAGTCTTATCTTAATTTATTATTTCAGTTATTATATTTATTTCTGCTAATTTTTATTTTTCTAGATAATTATTTCTCCAACTTCACACGATTATTTAGTGGGGAAGTTATCTCCACTACTCTACTTCCCTCACTCTCAGAATCGTGTATCTCCTACTTCTTCAATTCTCCTTATAAGATGAATCTCCATAGTAGTGTTGGTAAATACATTAAAGGCTTTGTTAATTCTTTTAAGCACGGTAATTACAAGTTCTTAAATTTATTTACAGCACTCAAGTATGTCTATTACCTATGTCACATCACTTTAAGACTTATTTTTTGAATTGTTGATTTGCATTTATCTATAGAACTCGAAAGGTCTCCAGAATCTAATTGATGTCTTGATTTGTGTGTACAACTCCTATTATGTCTAACAATTCTCAGGATTCAGTTGCAAAATCGAACTCAAGCTCTAGCAACAAAATTCTCCAAATCCCCTCAACCTGCTCGCAGAAATGGCGTCCTCAAACTCTCCAAACTCACCCTCTTTCAATGTAGGAACCATTGTCGTTCCTTATACTGATGAACAGACTCCCTCACACTCATCCCCTCTTGAGATTGTGCCTTACAATCCCTTCGACATCCGCACAAAAATTACTCCAGTAACCTTACAATCCCTCAAAACTACTCCAGTAACCTTACACTTTCCTCTGGGCACCCCTTTCAACACCTTGAAAGATGCCTTCGAAACCTCTAGTGCTTGAAGGAGAAACACTGGATAATGTCATGTTCAAAGAAGATGTAGACATGCAGGATCAACGGGAATCTTCAGATGAAGAAGTTCTTGCAGCCAAATTCGGAAGACTACACCGGCAGAAAAAGGGCAAGAAAAAGGTTGTTGTTGTTCCTACTGCTAGAAAGTGGCCGGGTGGAAAAAGGAAGTCCCAAAGGAACTTGGACAAAATTGTCGATTATTTTGGCAAAGGGAAAAAGCCCAGAACTGATGGGAATGTATCTGAACCCATTACAGTTTTTGACTCTGAGGCAGAACCAGAAACAGAGCCCAAAAAAGCTACAGCTCCAGTAGACGAAGAAGAAGAGGTTAATGAGGATGAGGTGGGTGAGGTATGTTGGTCCTGAAAGGAGTATATAACAAGTGTATGGGGGGGGGGGGGGGAATACACTTGTATGCAAATCTTTTTCAAACTTTAGTCAAACTGGTTTCAGCAAGGTTGTCCTGGACAACTCTTCTGATATGAATAATTCTTTAGAGATAATCAAACTACTAAATACTATTGAGTACTTAGTTGAATAACTATCTAAGGGAGTTATATGTGCGTAATTAGTGGTTGGCCCTTTAGTTTAAACTTCTTTTAATTACTGAAATCTTCTTAACACTTAAAATGTTTTCAGGGAATTTGTCCAAAGCAGTTTTGCACAGTCTTAGGTATATGTCTTTGAAGGGTTACTTTGTGTGCTGTGTATGAATGTGTTGTTTGAATGAAAGTGCTTTGAAGGTAAATCAACACAAGAGTTATAGTGGTTCAGAGACTCAAACTCCTACACCCACTTTCCCTGATTTAACAGGATAATTCCTTCACTCTTGGAATTACTTGTTTTAGAGTGCCAAGGTGCACTTGATCAACCACACCACTCTTTGGTACCTTGATCCCTAGGATATCAAAGTCCTAGTACTCTTTCTCAACTCAGAATTGCAATGTTCTTCTCTCAACAATGAATTCCTTACACTTCTACTACAATAACCTTCTATCTCTCTTTTGGAAAGGTATAAGGGTTGAGGTTTGGTTCCAACTAGGTTGAGATATCCTTTACAATGAGCATAATGTAAAACGATAGGATATCTCTCTAAGCTTGTGTTGGTCCCTGAACGAGTAGTGAATGGGGTTAAAGTCTAGAGGGGAGGGGTGAATAGACTTTAAAACTTTTCTCGATTAAAGAGTTAGGACCTCTTCTGATTTCTATGTCTACTGGACTACAAGTCTGCTGGTCCAGAAGACGATAGTTATTTGATAGAGTGAATAATATGCGGAAGTGAGTAGGCCTTTTATTTCGACTCGTTCGAGTGTTCTTTTGAAATAACCAATTAAGTGTTTTTATGAAATACTCAGCTGATGCTGGTTTGAAAGATATATGGCCTTGTCTGCAAAGGTGTTTCAAATCACAATATGCACTATGATAAAGATAAGTAAATTGAAAAGTAAAGTGCAGTAAGGTGTTCGGATTGTAGGTCCCTAAGTTGAGTTAATATCGAGGGAAGCTAAAGAAAATGTCTAGAGGGGGGTGAATAGACTTTTCTAAAATCTTTCGATATATCAGAATTGCAATATGCGGAATACGAAATTAACAATGAGCCCAATTAAAGATTATACTCAACTTATTTCGAGAACTCTGTTTCAGTAGTTTACTCAACTAGTCTTGTTCAGTTATGTATGTTTAACAGGTAAACAATCAATCAATTAAAACAAACAAAACAGTAAAGTAAATCAAACACGAGATTTATAGTGGTTCGACAACTTGTCTACATCCACTCTCACAAACCCAGTTGTGAAATTCTTATTAACTCTTCCAATCGAGTAATATGTTCTTGTGGCTTTAAGTCCCAAGAAATAAGACTTAGATCTTCTCGATTATATCTCCAGATATATCTTCGATCTTACTAGCTATTTTACAAGTAACTAGCAACTTGAAACAATAAACGAAAATAAAACTTCTCTTCGTTCAGTAGTAGCCTTCTTCGATCTTCACTTGTCTTGTGTAGCTTCACTTTCTGAACTTCAATCTCTGAGAGTAACTTCTTCTTTGAATCTTCAATAATGCTTCAATATGTTGTAGTATCAATATTTCAGTAGTCTTTAACCAATGAATACCTTGAGGTATTTATAGACTTCCAATTCCAAGAACTTTCAGTTTGTGTAACAACCTTTTCTTGAAAACTAACTTGTAACTGTTCTACATATCCTTTAACGCGTTTCTTCAGTTAATTAGTTATTCCTTAACTAATTCCTTCAAACTTTATCTTCAACACGCTTTTGTAACTAACTTCAAATTTACCTGTCTTGTAGAGTCGCGCACCTGTCTTGTCCAGTAGTAGTAGACTGCGTCTTCTACTTGTCTTGTCCAGTAGACTTCTTCAGATTACAACACAGAACAAATCTAGTTCTATCATCTAATCCTAACAAGACTATTACATTACATTAAGCTCTTGTTATAAAGCTTAGTCAACTTACAACTATACATTGATTATATACGATTACATACGAAATAATATGAGCTTCTATACAACTTGAATAGCTCAGAAAAATCCTAAACAAATATAATCAAAGTATCAACAATTTATAAGTACTCTTTTTTTCATCATACTTATCCTTTGAAACTATTACTTGTCTTGTGAACTAGTACTTGTCTTGTGAACTAGTACTTGTCTTGTGAACTCTACTGATCTGTACAAGACGACTTCAACTTAACTAGACTAGATCAGTCAACACTTAGAAAATATTCAAGTCTTCTTTTGGCTTATCAAAACTTCATCTTTTATCTTTTATCATCATTTAGGACTTGTTCTAGGATTCATATCCCAACAATTTCCCCCTTTTTGATGAAGCCAAAACTTACTTGAATCTTTTCTCAACAGTAGACTAGTTAAGTAGTTATCTTGTATTTAAACATCAAATAGTACCTTATCTTTTCATTCATTCAAAATATGATCAGTAGATATTACACATACCAAATAAAAACTTAATCAGAGCAAATAAACTAATCTGAACGAGTACCTCCTTCTGGGTTTGAAACACAGAATGCATCAAGGAGTCTCCCGTGAATAACTCTGATATGGTCTTCATCATCAATCTTCTCTTTATCTAGCAGCTCCTCTTCGAATTTCTTGATCTGGTTAAGATCAACTCTTTTTCCTGAGCTTGTCATAGGAGTCTTCCATTTTGGAAAGGTCAGTATCAGAATGTTGAAATTTGCGGCGGCTGATATCCTCATGACCAAATTCCAAAGCAATTTGTTCTGACCTTCCATGAATTTGTCAAACATGGCATACAACTCATCTGGACTTTCAGACTCACCATATTTTCGAATAATCCAATGATCAAGTTCCCATTGCCTCTTTACTTTGAGCCATTCTTGACGATGCTCTTTGTCAATGAAGTAGTCAATGAACTGATCTTCCATTTCTTCTTCATCAGCCTTCAGCTTCTGCAATCTTTCAATATGTTTTTCCACTTTCTTCTTACTTGCATAATGACTTTCATCATTAGGATCAACAATCTTCTGCTTTTTCTCAACTGAAGCAACTCCTTCTGTTTCTTCAAAAACTATCTTCCTCTTAGACCGTCTGGTCTGAATCTCAGTTTCTGGAGATGCAACATTCTTGCCCTTCTCCAATCTTTTGAGTTCATCAGCTTCAGTTTGCTCCAGCTCTGCAGTTTTAACTAGCCTCCTTTTAGGCCTCCTTAGCTCTTGCATAGCAGTAGCAGCATCCTTCTCTTCTGGTTCAGCACTCAGCTTAGATAAGCTGACTTGTCCTACTTTACTTGCCTCTTCCCCCTTTTTGGCTTCATCATGGGCCTTAAGAGTGAAAAAACTTGTAAAGCGAGTCATTTCTTCCTTTACTGCTTCCTTCATCGCTTCAGTAGCTAGCTCTATCTGTCTTTGATGGGTTTGATCCCGACTCATCTTATCTAGTCGATCAGCAGTAGACTCCAACTTCTTTGAGTTAATGGCCAACTCATCTTTGAAATGAGTAGCTGTCTGTCGTAGAAGAGTGTTCTGCTTTGTTAGCTCGGAGAGAATAGCTTGAGAATGCACCAACTGAGCTTGTGCCTCCCTCCTCTGCTCATCTGCTATCTCAATCTTAACTCGGTAAAGACGTTCCATTTTGCCAGATTCTTCAGCCAACGATCTAGCAAATGAGATAGACCACTTCTCAGAAACTTCAACTTGTTTCTGTAAGAACCTTTCAACTTCTGCATACATCTCTGTTCGAAAAGTTGAGTCCATCTTGTTGACTTCTCCAACAATCAATTCCCTTGAACTGTCAACAAGTGATTGATTCTGTTCTACCAACACATCCTTCACTTTCGAGTGTAAGAACTCTTCTATCGCAGAATGAACAACTTCTTTCAAGTCTGACTTCAGCTCGGCAAGATAGCCTATAGGGAATCCTTGAGTAGATGACTGGGCTTCAACAACCACATCTTCCTGAACTTTCTCTACAAGTTCCTCTTCATTAAACATAACAGCATCCAGGAATTCATCATCTTCTTTCCCAAATTCAAAAGAATCAACTTCTTCTGAACTGTCAGCCTCATCTTTAGAAGGTTCCGAGGTTTGAACAGCAACATCAACAAGTTCTGCCTTCTCTTCTTCCACTAGCTCAGTCTGAGTTCCAATATCAGACGAGAACTCTTCAACCAGAATTCCATCAGGAATATTCAATAGCCTTTTTACAAGATCAACCAAGGCTCTTGGCGGAAATAGTTCAGAATGATCTTTAACACCACTATTTTCTTTCTGTTCCATCTCCCAATCCATAAAATTGGAGATTCCTCCCATGCCTTGAATAACTTCGAAAAGATCGTCAGTTGAGGATTTCTTAAGTGCAAACCAGGTGCATATCCTAAGAAGAATCTCAAACTGCTCTGACTCGTAGTCTACTTCGATAGTTTACAGCGTTCTCTTCAAATTTTTAGTCATCCGGGCACGAATTCGTTTTTCCCTTAGACACATCGGATAATATACCAGGGAATTAAATCTAACATCAGACGGGGTCTGAGCAGGTGGGGTCCCTGTCTCAGTTGTTGCAGTGGCAACTGGCGTCTTGTCTAAAGTAGATGGGTTTAAGGGTTCAACATTTTCTGTTGAGGTAGAAGGAATATGGATGGAGGTTTCTTGGGGCTTTGATGTATCTTGGTTTGGTGTGACAACTGTCGGAGTATCAGTTGTGTCAATTATGGGAGTGTTTAAGGGATGACTGGCTCTCAGCGGTCGTGCTGCCAGTACTTGTGAGGTTAGGGGTACAGGTCGAGGCCTAGATCGATGTGACCTAGCCTTGGTTCGAATAGAAGTAGAAGGGAGAGAGAGAGGAATTGAACCAGATTGAGTAGAAGTACCAACCTGTGAACTCGACTCGACTGGACGAGTAGGCGATCCAACTCTTACGAGAGTGTACATTTCAGGAATTTGTTCACTCGACCCCTTCTCTTGTTGCGACTCTTCATCTGACTGAGTCTTTTCTGAGTCATATGCACTGGACTCTATTTTCTCAACCTCTTCCGATTCTTCATCATTAGACTCGTCTCCTGAAGAACTAGATGAACTAGCATACGGCATCAAATCCATCGGATTCAACTCAACTTGCCTAGGAGCAGCTGGTCTAGCAGCGACTTGCTTCCTCATGGCCTCCTTCTTCAAATAGAACTTCAAGGGATGAAATAGTTTTCCTTTACTCCATTCCGTCTTGTTTGGCATTAACAAGGGAAGAAGAATGCTTAACTTGTTTCCATATCCAACAACATTTGACACCACCCAATTTCTAGTATCAGTATCAACTCGAACACTTTTCTCAAAGTACATGATTCGGTCTGCAATCAGCTTGAACCAATTTCCTTCTGTAATTCCATCAAAAATAGCAGCCATTACCCTTGCTTTAACAAGAGTAACAGAATCATGAGAACCAGTGGCACATAGCAGAATTTTGCTGGCTATGTCCAGTAGAGTGCGATACTTTTCCAGAAGATCCATCTTCTTGACTGCGGGGAGCTTGCCATCCGGTTTTAACCTCAACTTCCTTCCATAAAATATACCTAGATATCTTGCTTCTTGACCGGCTGCGTAATTTTCCACATCAATAGTTCCAATGGGCAACTTCAGATGCTCAAACAAGGCTTCTCGAGTGATTTCCACCCGATTTCTTCCAAGAAACGATTCAATCACATCTCCTTGTCTGGTGGCGTTGGCAAAGAACTCAAGAACCTCTTCCTCTAAGACGACTTGAGGAAACGCCTCCAAGTAAGGTTTCAAGCCACATCTACTGCATTTGGTCAAGATCTCCAAATTTTCATCAGTATGCTTGCCTTTGAAGAACACCGAAGGTTCAACATGCACTTTGTTTTCAGATATGAATCTGCCGAGGTCGAACCTAGCTTGCATGTTAGTCCTTATATCAAAAATTGAGATGATTGTCATAGTGATAGTTTGAGTAAGAATCAAAGAGTGAGAATCACAAGGAATCGTGAAAGCTAGAATTGGAGAATTAAGAAAACGTGAGATGAGTAGTGTGTAAGTGTTGAGTTTTGTTAACACTTGAATTTTTTGAATCAATGGTGAAGATTGAAACCAAATGATCCAACGGTTGGGACTCTTGGTATTCAGTTACGGAATCGAGACAATAATGTGTTTTGATATTGTATAATTTGGAATCCACCTTTCCAATTGGTTAAGACAGAAGAGTGAACTCATCTGATCTAGAATAGTAGGATTTGGCGCGAACTAGGTGTATACACCTCATTAAAATAGGAGTGTATAAATCAAGTTCTAGGGTTTTCAAAAAAATATCAAAATACTTATAATATTCGTAATTCACATTTTATTAAACACTTAGAGTATTTCATGTTCAAGTGAGCACTTATCTTGTCTGTTCGAGTCTATCCAGAACAGACGAGTAGACTTAAGCACACAAGACGAGTTCCCCCTACGGCTGTGCTTGTCTATTTTGAACATCGAATGCTTATACAAACCTGTCTTATCTTGTGCGATAGATTAGATGCAATACAGGTAGTAGATTGAAACAATCAAAACGAATATCAACTTTAAAAGTAATGACAAGGTTTTGAGCAAAATGACGTTTAACAGACTTAAGAGTCAACACAAGGCTTTTTAAGAAATCAGAGATTCCCCCACAAATGTTTATTCCCTTAGTATTACCCTCAGCTTTACCAGCTTCCTCATCGGGTTGTTTGGTCATCTTGTCTGACCTTGTATACCTGTAGACGAGTGCTCTGTTCTTTAGTGGTAACTTGTCTGTTTCCCTTTTCTTCTTAGAAATGTACCTGTCTGGTTAGTACATTGCTACATACTAGTAGGGTCAAGATCTATTAGTCCTAGACTAATGCATAATTCACGAAAACGAGCCTCAGCTAATGGTTTTGTGAAAATATCAGCTCTTTGAAAATTAGTGTGAATCTTTTCCATGCGAATATCCTTCTTTTCTACATGATCACGTATGAAATGGTGTTTTACATCGACATGCTTACAACGTGTGTGCAGAACAGGATTTTGTGTGATGGCAATAGCACTGTTACTGTCACAGAATATAGGAACATTTGATTCACAAATATTATAATCTCTAAGTTGTTGAATCAACCATAATAATTGACTACAACAACTAGCAGCAGCCATGTACTCGGCTTCAGTAGTAGAGGTAGCAACACTTGTCTGCTTTTTCGAAAACCATGAAATGAGTTTTGTGCCTAAGAATTGACAAGAACCAGATGTAGATTTCCTATCTATTCTACAACCACCAAAATCAGAATCAGAGTAGCCACTTAGAGATAAATCATCATTTGAAGGATACCATATACCATGATTGATGGTTCCTTTCAAATATTTCAATATCTTTTTAGTAGTTTCCATATGACTCTCTTTTGGGTTAGCTTGAAAACGAGCACATACACAAACAGAAAATGCAATATCAGGTCTACTAGCAGTCAAGTACAGTAATGAACCAATAAGACCACGGTAATGAGTTTGATCAGCACACTTACCATTCTCGTCTGGATCCATCCTGTAAGTAGGTTGCATAGGTACTCTAGAAGATTTACATGTCTTAATACCATACTTGTCTAGTAGATTACGCGGTATACTTTCCTTAATTTATGAAAATCCCTTCTGGGGTCTGTTTTACTTGAAGTCCAAGAAAGTAATTCATTTCACCCATCATAGACATCTCAAATTTACTTTGCATGAGTGTTGAAAAACTTTCACTCAGCTTTTTTTAGGTGAACCAAAAATGATGTCATCTACGTAAATTTGGACGAGTAAAATGTCTTTTCCTTCTTATCTTCTGAACAAGGTTCTATCGACCTTGCCCTTAGTAAAACCATTTTCTAATAGAAATTGAGAAAGAGTATCATACCAGGCTCTTGGAGCTTGTTTTAGTCCATATAAGGCCTTCTTTAATCTGTATACCTGGTTACCTTTGACTTCGAAACCTGGGGGTTGTTCAACATACACTTCTTCCGCAAGAATACCGTTAAGAAATGCACTTTTAACATCCATTTGATATACAGTAAATTTCATGTAAGCAACATATGCAAGGAACAATCGAATGGCTTCTAGTCTAGCAACAGGTGCATATATTTCATCATAGTCTATGCCTTCAGCTTGTGAATAGCCTTGGGCGACTAGTCTAGCCTTATTACGAACAACTACGTCATTCTCATCTTTCTTATTCTTGAAAATCCATCGAGTGCCAACTACATTATGATGTTTAGGTCTATCGACAAGTTCCCAGACGTCATTTCGAACAAACTGATTCAACTCGTCTTGCATAGCAATGATCCAGTTACTATCAGCTAAAGCCTCTTTAATGGTTTTAGGCTCGATAGATGAGAGGAAACAACACCAGCAAAACAAAGATGGACTAGGTTGTTCTTGTGACTCAAAGAGTTGTCGTCTAGTCTTTACACCAATAGTAGAGTCTCCAATGATGTTTTCAGTATCATGAGCAGATTTCCATGTTTTTCTAGTCTTCGTAAGCATAGTATCATCATCTAGATCAGTTATAGCATCATGCATGTCAACATCATTTATATCATCAACAGATTTACCTGGAGTAGATGAGTCAACTAGAGCAGGCATGTCTACTGGTCTAGTAGACTTACCTTGAGCACTTACCCTTTCCTTGTCATCAGATTCGAGGGCTTTCATGAATGGATTGTATGCTTGAACGGATTCATATACCTCTGAATCTTTATCAGATTCGATAGTTAGCTCAGTAACTTTCTCACTGATCTTGTTGGTAGGCGAGTCCTGTTGAGATTCATCGAAAACCACATGTGGTGTTTCTTCCACACATATGGTAGAGTAGTTGAATACTCTGAATGCTTTGCTAGTCGAGGAGTATCCTAAGAATATCCCCTCGTCTGCTTTAGCATCAAATGCATTCAACTTGCTTTTCCCATTGTTATGGATAAAACACTTACAGCCAAATATATGGAAATATGAAACTCTGGGTTTTCTACCTTTCCATACCTCATAGGGCGTCTTACCTAGTGCTTTATTGATAGCACTTCTGTTTTGGGAATGGCATGCAGTATTGATAGCTTCTGCCCAAAACTTCTGAGGAGTATTGTACTCTGTCAGCATGGTCCTGCAGGCCTCCTTAAGAGTTATGTTCCTTCGTTCTGCTACTCCATTTTGTTGTGGTGTCCTTGCTGCACTAGTAAGATGCTGGATGCCACGCTTAGAACAAAATTCTTTAATATAGCAGTTAATGAATTCAGTACCCTTGTCACTACGGATCTTGACAATGGACTGATTCTTCTCAACTTGTATCTTCTTCAATAGATCAGGTAGGAGTGTTTGTGTATCACTCTTCTTGTGTAAGAAGACTACCCAAGTGAACTTAGAATAGTCGTCTACCACAACAAGTGTGTGCCTTCTACCGTTCAAAGTTGGAGGAGTAATTGGGCCATGTAAGTCCATATGTAGAAGTTCAAGAACTCTACTTGTTGAGAGGGTTGGAATAGATTTAAAGGAACCCTTTACCTGTTTACCTTTCTGACAGGACGTGCATACATGCGACTTGTAGTAGACTTCATTGGGAATACCTTCCACAAGGTAGTCTCTGGCTATCTTATTAAGAACCTTAAAGTTTAGATGACAGAGGCGTCTATGCCAGAGCCAGCCAAGTTCTTTAGGATTCGTAGTAAGTAGACAGGTGTCCCTCGGACAACTGTTCCAGTTCACTATGTACACACTTCCTTGTCTTATGCCGACCAGTAAGACTGTGTGTGTTCTCTTGTCAATGATTTCACATTTGCGACTCTTGAACTGCACCTTGTATCCACGATCACAGAATTGTGAAACAGAGAGTAAATTGTATTTCAAGCCTTCAACATATGAGACATCTTGGATCTCTATGTCTCCATTCCGAATGTAACCAAATCCTTTAGTAACAGCAGTGGAGCTATCACCAAATATCACTTTTGGTCCTTCTTGCTCATGATAGCTTGATAAGAGAGCCTTGGTACCAGTCATGTGGTGCGAACAGCCACTGTCTATGTACCAAGTTTCTCCTATTGAGCCACCCTTCTTGTATAGATCGAGTCGACCCTGCATTAGATGATATTTCATAATTTAGGTACCCTCCTTGTTTATTGGGGTCCTGGGGGGTTAGTCGAGTTTAATGGAATCCAAATATACATTGGAGTCCTGAACAAGTTTGATCTTCTAAGCTTTCGACCATATTTGTTGCAAAATAAGACCTTGTTGTCCTTATCTGGTCTATCAGTCGAGTTTGGGTCTATTCTTTGGAGATAACCTTTCGACTTAATCTCTACTTGAGTAGGCACTAGTCTATGATAGTCAGAGTAGGGTTTGTATGCATTAGGTCCATACGGTTTATAGACATGTTTAGGTCTTTCTTCTCCTTCGATATCATATGACAAAGGTGGAGGATATAGGACAGCTTGTGTACGATATTTTGGACCTACCTGTCTAGGTCTAGACGAGTAGAGCTGAGACTGCCTTATGAAAGGAGGTCTAGACTCTTGTCGTCTAGTCTGTACTTGTCTAGTACTTGTTTCCTCAGGATACCAGTCCTCGTATCTGACCTGATTTGGTCGTCCACGACTCCTAGTCCTTTGTTGACTTGTCTTAAACGGAACAGGCTTGTTGTTAACTTTCTTTTTACCTCCCTTGGTAATTGGAATGTTAACTTGAGTCTGTTTGGGTACAGTGCCTTCGGATGGAGTTCCAATATCGTATATCATTGGTCCTTTTCCTTTATCATTAGTCAAAGAGCTTGAGATGAAAATAGTAGGGTTCTTAGGAACTTGAGTAGATGAGCTTGATGTCTCAGCACCTATGCCTGTCTTGTCAGCAGGAGCCCTATACCTATCTGACAGTTCAAGGTTAACTTTAGAAGAGTTAACCAGGTCAGTAAGTTTAAGGTCTAAAGTGACAACCTCGGTTTCTAAGAACTTATTACGTTCTTCAAGCTTTTCGCACTTACTTTTTAAAGTATTGAATTCATGTTTCTCAGTAGCATGTGTCTTAAGTAGGTCTTGATACAACTTGTCTGTTAATGCACACTTGTCTTTGAGTTGACTCAACTCTTCTTGCAGGCGTTCATTTAGGACTGTTATATTAGGATCTACTTTAGACTGAGCTTCCTTAAGATCAATGATTTCTTGTCTTAAAATGATGTTTTCGTCACTGACTTCAATGATTGCCTTGTTAGCAAGTAGGAGGTCGTCTTCAACTGCACTAGTAGAGTGCTGAAGGCTACTCCCTACTTTGCTACTGGCAGTGTCACTTTCATCAGATTCTGATTCATCACAAGATTGAAATGATGTAGCAGATGATACCTCTTGGTCGATTTTAGCCATGCAGCATAGACCATCATCTACTATGAAGGCTTCATCGTGATCTGGATCAGACGGGTAGCTAGATGAGGATGATGGTAACTCGTCTGAGTCAGACTCAGAGTCATTATTGGCCATCATTGCCTTCTTGCCGCGATTGTATCTACTTTCCCTTCGTGCTTTGCGTTCTTCTCGATCATCAGTGCTTAGGTCTAGACATTCATATATGTAATGACCTGGCTTTTCACAATTATAGCACAAGAGATCATTAGTAGCCTTTTTAATATGAGAGTTATTCCTTCGTTTATCACGTCTATCAGAACGAGTAATCTTCCTACCATCAGACTCTCTATCTTGTCTGTTACCTTTCGAGACTTCGTCTCTCCTTTCGGACGAGTTTCGGTCTCGTCTGGTCTCAAACGAGTTCTTAGAAGCAGACCCTCTATGTTCTCTATAGAACTTCTTATATCTTCCGAAACGTTTATTCAGCCTATCAAACTTTCTAACCATGAGGCTTACCTGATCCTTCAGACTAAGATCAGTATCTAACTCGTCTTTCACAGAAGTAGACCTAGTCTTAGACTTCGACCTGTCTATCTTAGACGAACTAGCCTTAAAAGCAACGTTCTTAGATACAGCATGTTCTCTGTCACTACTTGCTATGGGTTCATCTTCGTCTAAATCAAACTCATGAGCCTTTAGAGTTTGAAACATGGTCTCTGCTGTCCACACGTCTATGTCTTGAGTATTCTTAACAAGCATTTTTACCATTTTCCATCGACTATCAAGGCGTTTGAGAATCCTAAGATTGATTTCACGTGGAGTATAAAATTTACCAAGGACTTCCAAGTCATTCATGATTTTGGTAAAACGAGTATCCAACTGGTCTATTGTTTCACCAGCTTTCATATGAAATGATTCAAATCTTTGGACTGCTGTAGAAAGCTTGCTTTCTTTGATTAGGGATGTCCATTCACAAATGATAGCTAAGCGATCCCACATTTCTTTGGCAGTTTTACATTTTAACACTTTTCCCAGATACTCGTTAGGAAGAGTGTGTAAGATGTAATTCTTAGCCAAGCTATCCAAATTATTCTGTCTCATTTCTTCTGAGGTTAGTTCTGACCTTGGTTTCTTGACAAGTGTACCCACGGGTTGGTCTTTGTCGAGGGCAGCAGTATTGGGGACCATGGTCACAATTGGACCTTCAGTGATGACGGAGATCATTAAGTCGTGAGTGGAACTGAAGATGGCTTCCATCCTTAGCTTCCAATAGTCATAATCTTGAACCTGGAACTTAGGTAACTTGTTAGCGCTGATTTCAAGAGACATGTTTAAATGGGTAGATTAGTGCTAATCAGTTTTATTGATCAAGAAGTATATGAGTCAAGAACAGGGAACAAGAAACAGATATATCAAGAATATTGATCAAGAACGCGTAAGCAAATATGATCTTGGACTGAGATTTTCACCCAAGTCTTGAGTTGGTTATCAAGAAACAGCAGTTCGTAAACTACTGCTCTAATACCACTTGTAGGTCCCTAAGTTGAGTTAATATCGAGGGAAGCTAAAGAAAATGTCTAGAGGGGGGTGAATAGACTTTTCTAAAATCTTTTGATATATCAGAATTACAATATGCGGAATACGAAATTAACAATGAGCCCAATTAAAGATTATACTCAACTTATTTCGAGAACTCTGTTTCAGTAGTTTACTCAACTAGTCTTGTTCAGTTATGTATGTTTAACAGGTAAACAATCAATCAATTAAAACAAACAAAACAGTAAAGTAAATCAAACACGAGATTTATAGTGGTTCGACAACTTGTCTACATCCACTCTCACAAACCCAGTTGTGAAATTCTTATTAACTCTTCCAATCGAGTAATATGTTCTTGTGGCTTTAAGTCCCAAGAAATAAGACTTAGATCTTCTCGATTATATCTCCAGATATATCTTCGATCTTACTAGCTATTTTACAAGTAACTAGCAACTTGAAACAATAAACGAAAATAAAACTTCTCTTCATTCAGTAGTAGCCTTCTTCGATCTTCACTTGTCTTGTGTAGCTTCACTTTCTGAACTTCAATCTCTGAGAGTAACTTCTTCTTTGAATCTTCAATAATGCTTCAATATGTTGTAGTATCAATATTTCAGTAGTCTTTAACCAATGAATACCTTGAGGTATTTATAGACTTCCAATTCCAAGAACTTTCAGTTTGTGTAACAACCTTTTCTTGAAAACTAACTTGTAACTGTTCTACATATCCTTTAACGCGTTTCTTCAGTTAATTAGTTATTCCTTAACTAATTCCTTCAAACTTTATCTTCAACACGCTTCTGTAACTAACTTCAAATTTACCTGTCTTGTAGAGTCGCGCACCTGTCTTGTCCAGTAGTAGTAGACTGCGTCTTCTACTTGTCTTGTCCAGTAGACTTCTTCAGATTACAACACAGAACAAATCTAGTTCTATCATCTAATACTAACAAGACTATTACATTACATTAAGCTCTTGTTATAAAGCTTAGTCAACTTACAACTATACATTGATTATATACGATTACATACGAAATAATATGAGCTTCTATACAACTTGAATAGCTCAGAAAAATCCTAAACAAATATAATCAAAGTATCAACAATTTATAAGTACTCTTTTTTTCATCATACTTATCCTTTGAAACTATTACTTGTCTTGTGAACTAGTACTTGTCTTGTGAACTAGTACCTGTCTTGTGAACTCTACTGATCTGTACAAGACGACTTCAACTTAACTAGACTAGATCAGTCAACACTTAGAAAATATTCAAGTCTTCTTTTGGCTTATCAAAACTTCATCTTTTATCTTTTATCATCATTTAGGACTTGTTCTAGGATTCATATCCCAACACGGATATACGATCCTACGTCCACTCTCACGTTCCAAACGTGAAGTTAATCCCTTTAATTTCCCGAAAATTACAAGGGCTTGTCCTTTATAGTCCCACGAGAAGGACTTTGAGATCTGAACAGTTCCAAACTGCTACGGTCTCCACAAGTGATTTGTGAGCACTTGCACTCTTACAGGGGTTCAAAAACTTAACCTTATGGTGGGGGTTTTGGGGTTTTTGAATGGATCCAACTAATGGTTCAAGCTTATAAATTGCTTAACCACTATGCCCAAATCAAAGGATAGACAGTGTGTATTGGATTCAGGTTCTTTGGTTGGATGAGGAAATAACTTAAGAGCTAAAAGTATTCTAATGCTTTTCTGGGATCTTGAGAATTCTTATGAGTGTGTTGCTTTTTGGCTTGCTTGCTTGATTAGCTTCAGAATTCTTGCTTGGTATTTCCGTGTTTGTTCTTCCTCATCATCTTGTATTTATAGGGAAGATTGGAGCAACTAGTCGTTGGATGTTTGACTAGCCGTTGGCAATCTTTCCTTGTTTATTCTTGATTCCGGTTGATTCGATCTTGATTGATTCATTTCTGGAATCTTTGTCAATCTTCTATGTATGGTAAGTCTTCGTTTGAATTTCATAAGATGACTTTGGGAATCAGTCGAGTCCTTGACGTGTTACCAGTCTGCTGGTCTTCTGTTCTAGTCGATTGTTTAAGTAGTCTGGCCTGATGTCTTTTGTCTTCTGATATCAGATGAGTATTACTCTTCTGATCTGACAAAACACTTGTGTTGATACTGGCCATCTTGGATCAGGACTCCATCAGTTAAGTAGGTATACAAGCACCTTACTTATCTGATCTTCAAGGATCTTCTTAGTCTTCATGTCTTCTATTCTTTATTTCTTGAGACTTCGCATGTAAGCTTTGGGTTGTGCTAATCAACTGAGGTACATACAACTGATTACACAAGACTGGAATAAAGACTAGGCCGATCTATACAAATATCAGCTGATCCTATTACATGTGTTTTATAAACTCTAAGTGTTTTGGCCATCAAAACTATCTTCTTACATTTTTGGGGCTTAGTGGAGAATTCATATCCCAACAGCTTGTATGGATATACAATGAGGTTCAACTTAGATGAAGTTTTTCTGGAAACTATGAATGTTCTAAGAAAGCTTGAAGGCTTTTAAGCTTGTAGTTTCCTCTAGATTGCAGGATGGTTGGATGCCTTCAAATGGTTTCCACACTTCTGTATTTATAGAAAAATTTGAGGATTTTCCCGTTGGAAAGACAGCCTGAAATTGCCTATATTTGTCTTCCTTGAACTCTGTAACTGGAAGACAGTTTCTTGAAAGTGACATGTCCTTAATTTGGGAAGTAAACGATTGTGAGCATTTTGTCTTTACTTTGAAGCACTCTTCCCAATGTCTGACTTCAAGATTCACTTGATCAAACATGGACATCACTTCTGATGATTGGTCTTATGATAAGGACAACATTCCTTATCACTTTGGACAGTTCTGCTTATCAACTTCAGCAGAATTGTTTATCAGCAATATTGGCTTTGCTCTTAAGATGACTTGGCTCTTTCTCTTTCAGTTCATGTATCTTGATGGTCTTTGAGCATTCATGGCTTTAGATCAGTAGATTTGACCTTTATCAGCACAATTGGACTTGTCTTGACACTGTTTTGGTTCAAGTGTGCTGAGACATCTCTGCTGTTCAAACCTTCTGAGCTTTGACATATGCTTCAGTAGAGTTGGTCTTGATGATGCATTCTATTCATTTTATCTTCAGATATGTTGTACCACAACTAAGCTGACTTGATCAACATAGTTGTCCATTAGCAGACTTAAGATCAATTTGATTATGAGCCTTGAGGGGACTTGATTCTTGTAGTCTTCTAAGCATGTGTTCCCCCTCAACTTGTGCATCTATTATACTAAGAGTTGCCTAACATTCCAGCTTCTCAACTAGCCTTAAGCTACATGTTCCAACATTCCTGAAACATGTTCATTTAATTCTGACTTATCTATTTGGCATGTCTTAAGGGGTTTTGGTATCTTAATCAAAACTTCTCATTTTATTCCCAACAATTTCCCCCTTTTTTGATGATGCCAAAACCTATACAGTTTATGCAAAGGTGACTTGACTACACTTATTACATTTATCTTCAATAGATGTGACTAAGGTCAAATTTCCTGAAAGAAGTATGTTAGTGTAATCACTGTTTGATTGCATATAGGTTTAAGTCAGGCAAGTTGAGACAATGAGATGTTATCTCTTGATTCACAGAAATTTCAACTATCGTTTACGAAATCATAGATCATTACAAGCATGATGATAGTTAAACAAACTTATCAGAGCATGAATCAGAGAAATTACATATCATTTGATCAGAGCATAACTCAGATAACATATGATCAGAGCATAACACATAAGAAAACATATGATCAGAGCAAATGGAAAGTCATGTGATTAGAGCAGGACATGGATTCAGCAAACTTGTACAGTTTTCAGCAGAGATGATCAAAACATCAGTATTAGCAGCCAAGAGCAAGTACTCATCCAATTCAGCACTTAAGGCAATTAAGGGTCAGGAGGACTTAGCCAGTTTCAGAGATTGTCTTCAGGAGGTGGCATCATTCCATATTGTGCCCAAACCCTCTTCTTCAGCTCCATAGCCTCTTGGTTTGTTCCCTTAGGCTCAAGCACCATCCTATCCAGCTTCAGGAATTCAAAGAACTCATGGAATATTTGTGATTGGTCAATGAAGCCATCTTTCTTGGGAGGCATATAAATGATTGGCTTAGGGGCATTGAACTCAATTCTTGCCATGTCTGATGCAGCAAGAAGCTGTTAATAGAGTTCCCTATGATAGTCAATCATAAAATGAGTAAAGGTGGAGTTGGGATCTTCTTCATTCCATCTGCCTATGACATAGTAATCATAGACAAACTCCTTCTTAGCCTCTTCCCAGTTGTCATTCAGCTGGATTTGGACCCATTTATCCATGTGTGGATATTTGATGTCCATCTGGATCAGCAGCTGAGGCTTTAGCTTGTTGTATGTAGCCCTTTTCCTCATTGGCTTCTGAAAGTCTGCTCTTCTTTTGTCTCTGGCCCCGTTTGCTTCCATCATTAGATTCATCTTCTCTTGAGCTCTGATAATGGCCAATTTTTGCTGAGTTTCAGCATCTTTGCCATAGCCTTCTTCAAATAGCTTTGATGGATCATTAGTTAGCACTATGCTCTTCTTCTTTGGTTCTGCTCCAAAATCTTCTTCAAAAAGTATCTCTAGATTCTCTTTAGATTCAACAGTCTTGACAGGTTCAGCAGTTTTGGCAATCTCAGCAGATTTGTCTTCTTCAGCATTCTTGACCTTTTCAGCAGTTTTGACTTTCTTGGAGGTGGGCACTTCTTCCTCTATTCTGAACTCAGAAGGGAGTTCTAGGCTGTTGGGAAAATCTGTGAATGTTTCAGCCTTCTTTTCTTTCCCTTTGCCTTCTTGATTTGCCCTCTAGTCTGGACACCTTCAGCAGATTTGTCCAGTCCTGACACTTCACCTCCAGACCTTTGCTGAAGTCTTGCTCCTTCTTCTTGAGCTGATGCTACAAAATTTTTCAGAGCAATATCCAGTTGCTCATCTTCATCCAAATCTTCCAAGTTTTGGACTGCTTTTCATTTTCCTTTGACTTCAGGCTCTTTGTCTTTTCCCTTGCTTCCCTCACCAATAGTCAAGGCACCTTTTGCCCTTGCTCTTTCTCTTTCCCCCTTTTTTGGCAGCATCAAAACACTAGGGTTTGAGTTCACTCATGGTGGTAACCATTAGGGACTGAGCCAGATTCAATTACTTCATCTCCTCAAGCAGATACACATTCTCATCATGTATGTTCTGCATTCTATCACTGCTCAAGCTTAAGAAAGTAAGAACAATCTTCATTTTCTACTCTACATCCTCCTCCATGGTTGACTTCAGAGATGCATCAAGGCTTGCCTTTAGGAAATCAGTAAGGCTGGCCACTGCAGATTCAGCAATCTTGGCCATCACCTCCTGGGTAAACTTCTCTGAGGCTGCTTTAACCATAGCCAGCCTCATTTCCTCTGCTCTTCTCTTCTGAAGTGCAGTTTGCCTTCCTATTGCTTGCTTAACAACCAATTTCAAAGCTTTCACATTCTTGTTGTGGTTGTCTCTGAGCAGTTTCTGATCCTTTTTTACTTCCTTTGTGAAGGACTCCATGCTACTCTTGGCTTTCTAGAATTCAGTGGAGATGGTTTGCAAACCAGATTCAACTCCACTGATCCTTGCCTCAATAGTGGGTAACACCACTTCTTCAGAGCCTGTCAGCCTCATCTCTACTGATGCCAAGGTTCTACCTTACTCATCCAAGGCCTCTGAAGTCTCAGCATGGGCAATTTCCACTCAACTTGAGTCAACTTGAATATGGGAATCTGCAAGAAAGTCATCTGCAAAAATCTGATCAAATGTAACACCTGCAATTTGTTAGGAAATAAACACTCAGCACCCTCATATTCTTTTTCATAAGACTCTGATACATCAGTAGTCTTCTTCTCATTTTCAACTAGTTCTTTTCTCCCTTCATTAATAATGTCCTCACACTCAGGGTCAGGCCTCTTCTCCTCAAGGGTTTCTTGAAGTTCAGATTTGACTTCAAGAATAACCTGCCCTTCCTCACTTATACCACCCTCATTTTGTGGTACACTCACTATCTTAGTTATTATGACATCTCTCTCATCCTCTACTCACTCTGATTTTTCAGCTAATATATCATTTTCGACTCCATCACCTAATCCTGCTGCTTCTTCACCCTCAACAGGGTTCAAAGAAGGCAGTTGTTGGGAGATCACAATACTTTGTTCTAAAGCCACTGAGTCATTCCGAATGGTTAAGAGCTGGTCAATGTCCAACTCTCCTGACACTGATGAGGTCTTAACCAAACCAGCTTCTAAGTGGGTAGCCTCAGCATCAGTAAGTTGTGCCTTGGGTTCAGAAGAACCTTCATTGGTAGATGCATCTTTGGCTGTGTTGCCATCTTTGGTCAACACCTCTGAGGATACATAGCCCTTCCTATGGTAGGTTAGGTAGTGGATTGTTGGCTGTTTTGGATCTGTGGGATCATGAGAATCATCATCATTAGAACTGTTATCAGGGTGCTTGATCCCTTTAGCAATTCTATCCTTCTCTTCAGCAATTTTATCTACCACCAACTTTGCAAAGACTCCCTCTTCAGCCAGGAATCTTGTCTTGTTCACCCCTGCAAAGTGTAGCAGCCTACTCTCTTCAATTTGCCACCAATTTGCACCCTTGTCTTGTATTACTTGGGAAATCTCCATGATGGTTTTGTCCTTCACATCAACTAGAGTTCTCAAATCATGGAATTGCCTCTGAAGTCTTGGAAATTCAGCAAGTTGGGGGTACAAGCTCTCCACAATAGCTCTGGCTCCACCTATGAACATACCTTCATAGGTATACTCCTCCTCATCACCACTAGATTGGGGACTTTGGGCTATAGGGGAGTTGGCTCTGGGTTCAGTAGGGTTGGTTTCAGGGAGATTGGGTTCAGAAGGGTTAGGTTCAGCAATGGTTTCTTCAGTTGCTTTTGAGAGTAATGGTTCTGAAGTGGTTTTACTCAGGGGAGTTGGCTAAAATAAGACAGCTTCTAAGAATCTAGAGTAATTCTGCATGGCTGAGTCAAGGGGTGACAACAATCTTGACTCATCTACTGCAATATCAGCCAATACATCTGTTGGACCTCTTGAAGCAGCTCCCTCAGGAGAGTATCTCTTTCTGAGGTTTATAGGGATGGTGGGTTGGTCTTGGGGTGTAATGTGGGTTTCAGGAGAGTTGGGCTCAAGGGTTTGAGTTTCAGGAATCCTGGATTCTGGAGTTCCAGATTCAGGAGTGTTGGATTTAGATTTAGACTTTGACTTTGTCCTACTTTCAGCTCTACTTTCCCTTAGCGCCAATTGCAAGGTATGTTCTTCCTGAAGCTCTAGTAACTTCTCAGAAGGCTTGGCCCTCCTCTTACTAGCTCGTGAGCTTCAACTCCCTTCCTCATCAGGGACAACTTCCCTGATCCTCTTCTCTCCTTTATTATTTTTCACCACCATAAGGAACTTTTCTCTTATCCCGTCAGAATCTAAGGGCACCTGCACTCCTTCTTCAGCAACTTCATCCACCTCTGCTGAAGCACCTGAATTCTCTTCAGAGGGAATCTGAGACAGCTTCTTCGTCTTGACAACCCTTGCTTTTGTCATTGTCTTCCATTTGGGCTTCTTCTCAACCTCTACTTCAGTAGGTTTGGCCAATTGTTGTCTCCTTTGTTCAGACTTCTTGCTAAGTTTCCTGAACATGATTTTCTGGGCTGGAAAAGGTTTAGTAAATGTTTGCATCTCAGAATAATGAGAAAACTTCTCAATCGGCAAACTTGCCCTTGTGCAGTATTTCAATTTTCCCTCCAGTACAACCTTCATGTGAGATTTGACCTTGAACTTAGCCTTTTCCTTCATCATCTCACCTAAGATGAAATCCCTCCAATTAAATTTGATGCCTTTGTCACTAGCATCAATTACTGCAGCCATTATTCTGATCCTAGGATAGCTAACTTGCTCCAGGCTCTCAGTGTTGCTCAGCAAGCTCTTTGTTACTACTTCAAAGAGATTGAGAAACTCAGGCTTGAGCGTTCTCTTGTGTTGGGTTGAGGAGATTGGACCTGGAACAAGCAGCCATTCTTGAGCAACCTCTTGCTCATTTCCAGTTCCATAAATTTCTGGATTCCTTCCTTCAGATGGCAATCCATAGGCACCTTCAAGGTCCTCTTCTGTGAATTTGACTTTATGTGACCTCTCTTCCCCTTCTCCTTCAGCAACATATGTCAACCTAGTTGACACTTCTCCTCCATTGACCTTTCCTTTCCACTTGAGGAAGGCAAAGAACTCTGCCATGTATTACTCTAAGCAAGAACTAAGCTTGTCTTGCATAAACTTCTGAAGGCCAGCTCTTCTCAGCCATCTCGAAGTGGGAATAATTTCTGGAGCTTCACTCTCAAATGAGACTATGGGTTCAAAGATGAGATTGGTTTTGTTACTGAGATAGTTGAAATCAATATCCAGTTCCTTGTTGGAGAAATCCACCATCATCTCTGGTCTTACTTTGGGTACCATTGATAGAATAGTAAGAAGCTTTGAGAGTGTTTGAGAAAATTAGGGTTTCAAGAGTGATTGAATGCATGGGGAAGAAATGAAACTTAAGGGCTTCTTAAGACTTGGAGTATATTCCAAAAGGAATGTTTGTCATTGAGTAGGTAAGTCTTAAGGCAATTCAAAGGTTGGCAAATGAGGAAATCAAATGTTGAACGACTAGGATTAATTTCATGGGAGTTGGCCAAAAATTGATCCAACGGCTGAAATTAATAGAACAGTTTTGAAAACTGTTTTTATTCAAAACCTGGGAGGAAGTTAATATTAGTTAAAGGCTGTGGGGTTATCAAGGTAGATAGTGGCTCGAAATGTTTAATGCAAACAAGAGTTAAATCTTGGCATTTAATGCATTGAAAGTGACTTTTTGGGTAGGGGACAAATTAAATCTTTGTAAAGGTGATGGCTTAAAAGAGGAATAGGACAACCATCAAAATAGGCAATGATTACCCAAAATAGTTGCTTATCAGACCAAGATTTGGTTTGATAGCCAGGCCAACTTATCTGACCCTACATGGATAAGTGTCTTGAACTTTTCTGGACAAGTGTCCTGAACTCTTCTGGACAAGTGTCCTGAAGTGAGCTCTGCTCAACTTCTCTGAGTTTAGAGTCATTTCTTCTGAATTTCAGTAGACTTGCCCAAGTCTGCTGAAGATTACTTTCAGTTCCCCCTTGATTGTTGAACTCCATTGGGCTTACTTGTCCAACTTTCCTAGATCAAGAAGTCTCAATTCTGCTGAAAGTTCCAAGAACCTTGCTTCAGCAAGTGGCTTTGTCAAAATATCAGCCTTTTGATGATCTGTGTGAATTTTCACCAATTTGATATCCTTCTTCTCCACATGGTCTCTAATGAAGTAATGCTTGATGTCTACATGCTTGCATCTTGTGTGTAACACTGGATTTTGTGATATTGCAATAGCACTGTTGTTATCACTGAAAATGGGCACTTCAGTAGAGTTGACATTATAGTCTCTAAGTTGTTGTCTCAACCAAAGAATCTGAGCACAACAACTTCCAGCTGCAACATACTCAGCTTCAGTAGTGGAAGTGGCCACAGTGTTTTACTTCTTTGAGAACCAAGAGATGAGTTTGTTTCCCAAGAATTAACATGTTCCTGAAGTGGACTTCCTATCAATTCTACATCCTCCATAATCAGCATCTGAGTAGCCAGTTAGCTCAATATTGTCATCAGCAGGGTACCAAAGGCCTAAGTTCTCAGTGCCTTTGAGATACCTCAAGATCCTTTTAACAGCCTCTAGATGGCTCTTTTTAGGATTGGCTTGAAACCTTGCACATACACCTACTGCAAAGGTGATGTCAGGTCTGCTAGTAGTGAGATAGAGAAGGGAACCAATGATTCCTCTATACTCAGTAGAGTTGGTTGGAACACCACTCTCATCAGGATCCATCTTCCAATTAGTGTTCATTGGGATCCTTACTGGCTTGCTGGTGGCACACCCAAATTTCTTGATCATTTCTCTGGTGTACTTAGCTTGATTGATGAAGATTCCTTCTTTTGATTGCTTGACTTGAAGACCCAAGAAGAAATTCATCATTCCCATCATTGACATCTCAAACTTGCTTTGCATGAGCTTTGAGAACTTTTCACAAAGCTTCTCATTTGGGGATCCAAATATGATGTCATCAACATATATTTGGACAAGTAAGATGTCTTCTCCTTCACAGATTCTGAACAAGGTTCTGTCTACTGTCCCCTTGACAAAACCATGATCCAATAAGAACTGTGACAGTGTATCATACCAAACTCTTGGGGCTTGCTTGAGTCCATAGAGAGCTTTCTTCAGTCTGTAAACTTGGTTTCCAATTTCAAAACCAGGTGGTTGCTCTACATAGACTTCTTCCTTAAGCACTCCATTCAAGAAAGCACTTTTGAAATCCATTTGATAGACTTTGAATCTTTTGTGGGCAGCATAGGCTAGGAACAACCTTATTGCTTCAAGTCTTGCCACTAGTGCAAAAGTCTCATCATAGTCAATGCATTCTGATTGACAATAACCTTTGGCCACCAATCTGGCCTTGTTTCTGACTATCACATCATTCTCATTCTTCTTGTTCTTGAATACCCATTTGGTTCCAATAACATCTTGATGTGAAGGTCTGCCAACTAGTTCCCATACATCATTTCTGGTGAACTGGTTCAACTCCTCTTGCATAGCTGTAATCAAGTTTGCATCTTGAAGTGCTTCAGCAATGTCCTTTGGTTCCTGTTCTGATAGAAAACAACAAAACAGAGCACTTTCACCATGAAATCTTCTAGTTTTGACTCCTACACTTGGATCACCAAGTATCAGGTTAGTTGGATCGTCAGTCAACCAAGTCCTTCTTTTCCTGATCTCTTCAGTAGAGTTGTCCTCTACTAAGGTTGAGTCACTAGGGTTATAGAATTCAGGGAAATTCAATGCAGGATCTAATTCATGATTATATTAAGGGGTGTTGTCCTCAATGTCAAGGACATTGGCATTTTCAACATTATTGTTTCCCCCTTGAATATTTAATCCATTAACTACGTCAGCAGGGCCTGCTTCTTCATTGGTAGTTGTTACCTGATTATGAACTGGGATTGGGTCATTCAGTTCATCATTTCCTTCAGTGGGGTCCTCAGGGATATTCCCTTTAGGATTGTTGTCTAGTCTAGTGATTTAAGGAGGAATGGTGTGGAAAACATCTATAAACATAGTATCATTGTCTTTTAAGCTTAGTCTGGTTGTCCTTTATGTGATTTCATCAGTATCCAGGTTCTTATTCCTGATCTCAAAGATAGATTCATCAAACACAACATGAGGTGTTTCCTCCACAATAAGGGTTTTACAATTGTAGAGTTTGAAAGCTCTACTGATTTGGGAATATCCAAGAAATATTCCCTCATCAGCTTTGTTGTCAAAAGCTTTCAACTACTCTTTCCCATTGTTGTGAATGAAACACTTACAACCAAATATATGAAAGTAAGATACTTTGGGCAATCTACCTTTCCAAAGTTCATATGAATTAATGAACTCATTGCCTTTATCAGATCTTATCTTGATAATGTTAAGGCTTTTCTCATTTGACAATCTCTTTAACAATTCAGGGAGTTTGACTCGTGTTTCCTTCTTATTAAGGAGAAATACTACCTATGTGTTGGGATATAAATTCACCCTAAGCCCCACTTGATGTTAGAATAGTTTTGATGGCCAAAACACTTAGAGTTTATAAATGTAATAGGATCAGCTGACCTTGTATAGAACAACTTAGACTAGTCTTGTGCAATAAGTTGTATTGATCTCAGCTGATTAACACAGTATTGGCTTACATGCGCATCCTCAAGATGAGAAGAGTAGAAGGCATGAAGACTAGAAGATCCTTGAAGACCAGATAAGTAAGGTGCTTGTATACCTACTTAGCTGATGAAGTCCAAGTTGAAGATGGCCTAACAGAGAACAAAGAATTACCAGATCAGAAGAGTGTTACTCTTCTGATATCAGAAGACAGAAGACTTAAGGCCAGACGAGTAGCCAGAAGACTAGTAGTGAAGATCAGAAGACTAGGTGCTCGCCCAGGACTCGGCTGATTCCAAAGTCATCTTGCATTTCGAATGAAGACTTACCATTATTAGAAGATTGACATGATCCCAGAATTGAATCAATTAAGCGGCTGGAATCAAGGAATTAAGCAAACATGGAAAGATTGCCCCAACGGCTAGTTGCATCAATCATCCCTATAAATACAAGAGGATGAGAAATCACAAAGAAGAAGTCACTACGAGAGAATTCACAAAAGTTAATCAAGCAAGCAAGCAACAAGCCTTATTCTGTTGAGAATTCTCCAAGAGCCCAAAAATCATTAGAACACCTTCTAGCTCTTAAGTGATTTCCCATCCAGCCAAAGAACCTGAATCCTATTCCTATTGTATACTCATTGATTTAGGCACAGTGGTTAAGCAATTTATAAGCTTGAACCATTAGTTGGATACATTCAAAAACCCCAAAACCCCCACCATAAGGTTAAGTTTTTGAACACCTGTAAAAGTGCAAGTGCTTCCAATCACTTGTGGAGCCCGTAGTAGTTAGGACTGCTCAGATCTCAAAGTCCTACCCTTGGGACTATAAAGGACAAGCCCTTGTAATTTTTGGTAAATTAAAGAGATTAAACATCACGTTAGGACGTGAGACTGGACGTAGGAACGTATATCCGAACCACTATAAATCTGGTGTCATTTACATTCTGCACTTTACTTTATTGTTTATTCATATCTTTATATAGTGCATACTGTGTATTTCAACTATCTTCAAACAAGGCCATAACTTTCAAACCAGCAACATCTGAGTTTTCATTAAGTAAACAAGTTAGTATTTTCAAAAGCACTCAAGAACGAGTCTAAACAAACAGGCCTACTCACTTCCGCATTTAATCTCTTCAACAGATTACTATAGTCATCTGGACCAGCAGACTTGTAGTCCAGCTGACATAGAAATCAGAAGAGGTTTCAAACTCCTTTGAAAAAGTTTTAAAGTCTATTCACCCCTCCCCTCTAGACTTTAATCCCATTCACTACTCGTTCAGGGACCAACACTATGTGAACCTAGAGAAGTCATCTACTACTACCAATGTGTATTTTCTACCATTTATACTTGCAGGGGTAATTGATCCAAATAAGTCCATATGTAACCGTTCAAGTACCCTTTCAGTAGAGATAACTGGTTTCCCTTTAAATGAAGCTTTAATCTGTTTTCCTTCTTAACATAGTTTACAAACATGTTCCTTAATGAAAACTTCATTTGGCAGCCCTTTAACTAATGCATTTCATGCAAGCTTGTTCATGGATTTGAAGTTCAGGTGGTTTAGCCTTTTATGCCATAACCAACTTTGTTCATTAGAGCTTTTGGCAATGAAACATGCAGCATCAGTAGACTTGTCCCAGTCAGCAAAATACACATTTCCTTTCATAGTTCCAGTCAGTAAGGTTTGTTGAGTGTTATCTTTAATTAAGAACTTATTACTGGTGAACTCAACATTGTATCCTTTATCACATAACTGACTTATACTTAGGAGATTATATTTGAGACCAGCCACATAAGATACATTGGATACCTTGATATTACCAATTATCAAGGTACGATAACCTTTTGTAGTTGCTTGTGAGTTGTCTCCAAATGTGACATTAGGGCCTTCTTTTTCAATAAATTAAGTGAGGAGGTTCTTATTTCCAGTCATGTGCCTTGAACATCCACTATCCAAATACCATGCTGACTTTTTATTCATACTCCTCAGCTTCTTGTGGCCTAATGGTACCTGCAATTATCAAGCTTTAGGTACCCTTTGAATTTTGGGTCTTGAGAGGTTAGTTGTACCTTTAGGAACCCAAACTTTCCTAATTACCCTAATTGATTCAAATTGGCTAAGTTGTTTTCCTCTAGCATCTACATACACAGTTTTTCCCTTAAATGCCTTAGGGAAAGAATGTGTGAAAGTGTTAACTCTGTAAGTTTCAGGAGAGTTGTCATTCCTCCAGAACTTATGAGTTCTTTGTGCTACTTGAGGGAATCTTTGAGGATGGGCATATTGATGGCCATTACCCTTTGGCATGAAGGGTTTTGGTTGTCTCATTTTATTGTACCCATAAGAAGAGTTGACCTTGGGTCTGTTTAGCTGAGGTTTCCTCAGGGGAGTTGACCTACGCTGAACATACCTGGGACAACTTCTCTGAATGTTGTTCAGATGAGTTACCCTTCCATTGGGCCTACTCTGCTGAACACCATTCCTCTTGTATTCAGGGACTTTGGCCATTTCCTTAGGTATGGGCCTTCTCCCCGAAATACTTGAGTGGGCACTTCTGGCATTTTGCCCTTTCCTTTGTTCAGTGGCTGAATTAATTCATTTTCAGCTTGTTGTGCCACTGATTTAACAAAGACTCTCTTAGTGTTACTTGTTGAAGCAACACTAAGACAAGGTGAAGATTCAAATGGGTCATATCATAACCCACTCTTTTGAGCCATAGGTCTTTGAAAGCTCTGAATTTCCTCTATTGCCTTAGAGGATTTATTCATAGTAGACATCTTAATTCTCAGGCTCTCTTCACTTGATTTAATAATGTCATACTCATGTGAGAGGTTTTCAAATTTGGCTTGAAGGATTTTAAGTTCAAAATCTTTTCTCTTCTGAATTAGTAGTTGATCATCAATCTGCTTTTGTTGGTCAACTATCCTGAGAGAAGCTTCATCAAGTTCTCTCAAGACTTGTTGATACAACTCAAGATTCAGAGGTTTTTGCAAGTTCAATGGATATCCTTTCATTTTCTCTAACACAATTGTCATGAAATTCTTGCAACCTAGTGAAATCTTCCATCAACTTCCCAAAAGAAAGTTTCAAGTTGACATCACTGGTGTTGTGTGATAGTATTGATGGTGAGCTAGAAGTAGAGGATACCTCATCATCCTCTATGGCCATGTTGCACACATCATCATCATCATTGTTTGAGAACAGTCCATCATCAGAAGAGTTGAAGCTTTCAGCACTTTCAAACTCATCATCAGCCATCATGGCTTTTCTATTGGTGAACTTTTTGTCTCTTTTAGCTTGCCTCTCCTTTCTTTCTTTTGAGCTGGGTTCAGGGCAGTCATACTAAAAATGCCCTTTCTTCTTGCAGTTGTAGCACAGGTCTTCATCATCAACTTTCTTTGATTCATCTCTTCTTCTGGATGATGAAGGTTCAGCTCTACTGGACTTTCTCCTTTCAGAGTACTTGTCCTCTTCTTTCTTCAGACCTTTTGTCCTCAGCCTTGGCTTCAGGAGAGTTGTACCTTCTCCTGGCCTTGTTGTCTTGGTAGAATTTCTTGTATCTACCAAACCTTGAGTTGAGCTTGTCAAACCTCCTAGCCATGAGAGCTAACTCTTCCTTCATTTCAGCCTTAGAGACTGACTTTGATGATCTAGGAGTGGGCTGCATTTCTGGTTCAGCAGCTTTGGCTATGAAGGCCACTCCTTTGGTTGGTAAGGAGGGTTCCTCAACAGGCTTTCTTCTGTTGAGGTCAAACTCATAAGCTTTGAGTTCTGAGAAGATTTGTTGCATGCGCATGGTGGAGAGATCTTTGGTATACTACATCATCACAGAATATACATCCCACTTTTGAGTGAGGCTTCTTAGGATCTTTAGTGCAACTTCTCTCCTGGAGTACACCTTGCCCAATGAGTTGATTTCATTCATGATATCAGTGAATCTGCCAGCAAATTTGTCAATGGACTCCTCAGGTACTATTGTGAACTGCTTAAATTTCTGCACAGCAACTTAGAGCTTGTTCTCCTTGATTTTGTTTGTACCCTCACACATCTCTGCAAGGGTGTCCCAAATTTCTTTGGCAGTTGTGCAGTGGTAGACTCTCCCCATTATTGCATCAGGAATTGTTTGGTAGAGAGTGTTCATTGCTAGATAATTGCGATTATCTCTTCTTTTCTCCTCAGTGGTGAGGTCATCTCCATCCTTGGGGATTTCCTCCCTTATATCATTCCTTTGAGCTTCAGTAATTTTGGGATTAATTTGAGTGAATACAAAGGGTCCTCTTGTAATCACTCTCAGCATATCAGTGTGGAGGCATGCAAGATGAGCTCTCATTCTGATTTTCCAAAAGTCATAGTTCTCAATTGAGAACATGGGCAGCTTGTGATGAGATATGTGGTTGACTGGATCAGGGGCCATATTGTTAATGCCTTGAACTGCATCATGAGGAACAACATTGTTGTTGTTGGCCATATCTCAGATAGGAAATTGTTAGACAACAGATATTAAGATTTCAGAAAGATCAGTTCAGTGACCACACTAAAATGTGTCTTTGAAAATCAAACTGGATTTTCAGAAGCAGTGGTCTTTGAACCCCTGCTCTGATACCACTTGTTGGTCCTG
Organism: Galeopsis tetrahit; assembly: GCA_963675135.1. Classification (NCBI taxonomy): domain Eukaryota; kingdom Viridiplantae; phylum Streptophyta; class Magnoliopsida; order Lamiales; family Lamiaceae; genus Galeopsis; species Galeopsis tetrahit. The sequence continues at coordinate 38,058,247 of OY776127.1, forward strand.
AAAGGAGTATATAACAAGTGTATGGGGGGGGGGGGAATACACTTGTATGCAAATCTTTTTCAAACTTTAACCAAACTGGTTTCAGCAAGGTTTTCCTGGACAACTCTTCTGATATGAATAACTCTTTAGAGATAATCAAACTACTAAGTACTATTGAGTACTTAGTTGAATAACTATCTAAGGGAGTTATATGTGTGTAATTAGTGGTTGGCCCTTTAGTTTAAACTCATTTTAATTACTGAAATCTTCTTAACACTTAAAATGTTTTCAGGGAATTTGTCCAAAGCAGTTTTGCACAGTCTTAGGTATATGTCTTTGAAGGGTTACTTTATGTGCTGTGTATGAATGTGTTGTTTGAATGAAAGTTCTTTGAAGGTAAATCAACACAAGAGTTATAGTGGTTCAGAGACTCAAGCTCCTACATCCACTTTCCCTGATTTAACAGGATAATTCATTCACTCTTGGAATTACTTGTTTTAGAGTGCCAAGGTGCACTTGATCAACCACACCACTCCTTGGTGCCTTGATCCCTAGGATATCAGAGACCTAGTACTCTTTCTCAACTCAGAATTGCATTGTTCTTCTCTCAACAGTGAATTCCTTACACTTCTACTACAACAACCTTCTATCTCTCTTTTGGAAAGGTATAAGGGTTGAGGTTTGGTTCCAACTAGGTTGAGATATCCTTTAAAATGAGCACAGTGTAAAAGGCTAGGATATCTCTCTAAGCTTGTATGGATATACAATGAGGTTCAGCTTAGATGAAGTGTTTCTGGAAACTATGAATGTTCTAAGAAAGCTTGAAGGCTTTTGAGCTTGTAGTTTCCTCTAGATTGCAGGATGGTTGGATGCCTTCAAATGGTTTCCACACTTCTGTATTTATAGAACAATTTGAGGATTTTCCCGTTGGAAAGACAGCCTCAAATTGCTTATATTTGTCTTCCTTGAACTCTGCAACTGGAAGACAGTTTCTTGAAAGTGACATGTCCTTAATTTGGGAAGTAAACGGTTGTGAGCATTTTGTCTTTACTTTGAAGCACTCTTACCAATGTCTGACTTCAAGATTCACTTGATCAAACATGGACATCACTTCTGATGATTGGTCTTATGATAAGGACAACATTCCTTATCACTTTGGACAGTTCTACTTAACAACTTCAGCAGAATTGCTTATCAACAATGTTGGCTTTGCTCTTCAGATGACTTGGCTCTTTCTCTTTCAGTTCATGTATTTTGATGGTCTTTGAGCATTCATGTCTTTAGATCAGTAGCTTTGACCTTTATCAACACAATTTGACTTGTCTTGACACTGTTTTGGTTCAAGTGTGCTGAGACATCTCTACTGTTCAAACCTTCTGAGCTTTGACATATGCTTCAGTAGAGTTGGTCTTGATGATGCATTCTATTCATTTTATCTTCAGATAGGCTGTACCACAACTAAGCTGACTTGATCAACATAGTTGTCCATTAGTAGACTTAAGGTCAATTTGATTCTGAGCCTTGAGGGGACTTGATTCTTGTAGTGTTCTAAGCATGTGTTCCCCCTCAACTTGTGCATCTATTATACTAAGATCTGCCTAACATTCCAGCTTCTCAACTAGTCTTAAGCTACATGTTCCAACATTCCTGAAATATGTTCATTTAATTCTGACTTATCTATTTGGCATGTCTTAAGGGGTTTTGGTATCTTAATCAAAACTTCTCATTTTATTCCCAACAAGGTAGCTGAGGAAATGGAAGAAGAAATAGAACCCACTCCACCAATAAGCACGAGGAGATCAAAAAGGCTCCGAGAGACCGAAAGTGTTGCCTTTCCGATGGCAACACCAGAGCCTTCTGATTCTGAGTCATCATCCAGTTCTTCCGATGAAGATGAAAACGAGGTACTATTCTCTTCTAATGATAGAAATAGTGACTCTGATGAGGATTACCATGATAAATCAAGCATCCAGTATAGAACTATTAGGACTAGACAAATTCTTAGTGAAAGGCTGATAAAAGTACCTGACTTTGAAGAAATGAATCTGATTGATTGGTTTAAGGAAAGGTCTTTGTTGCATGCTTTACAATTTGCTTGTCCATACATTGTGCACTGGATATTTGAATTTTATGCTAATATCCCTCAACATGCTGGTGATCCTAATTCAACTAGATATGGACATTTTTGGTTTAGAGGAAATAGGCATATGATTAACCCTAGTAGAATCAATATTTTGCTTAAAAAAAAATCATGGAGGATCCAGTTGTTACTGACCATGATGTTATGATAAGCATCTTGACTGGGGGAGTAATCACCAAATGGAGGTGAAGGATTTTGGCATCTAAACTGACTAGCCTATATTCTGTCTTGCATAAATTGGTTTGTTTCAATTGGCTTCCTACTACAAACAACACCACTCTCACCTTAGAACAGGCTGTTTTGATGTACAAGATTGGGCATTTGAAAAGATTTAACCTAGGACAGGTTATTTTCACAAATATGATGACATATAAGTTTGATATGTCTGGAAGAGGCATTCTGCCTTACCCTTGCCTTGTGTACAAATACCTACTGGACAAAGCCTTTGAAAGATTTGATGATGAGGTAGTTAGTAACTACATTCCAGGTTTCAGCATATCAAATCAGTTCTTGGTGAGAGGTGACAGGGTGGTTGATCTTCCTTTAAGGAGGAATGATGATGAAGCAGGACCAAGTACAGATCACAGTGTTCCAGCAAATGATCCCATTCACAATACCACACTGCCTCCAGAAGGGGCTGCCTCCTCTGTTTACTTATCTTCCCACTATATTATGAGGCAGATTGATATTTTGCAGGGATCTATTGTTAATTTGCAGCACTCTGTGGAGGATCTTCTCATTCAAAAGAAATTTTGGATGGATCTTCTTTCCATTTCAACAGGGGGAGTAGCTGATAGTTCACACAACCAACCTACAACCAACCTACTAACATTGTTGCTCCACCTGCTGTAGATGAACCGGATTCAGTTCCTGGCAGAACTCATGAACCTGCTGCTGAGAGTTGGAAAATGCATGTTACACTTTTTCTTATTTCCAACATGCACTTTTATAATTTTTTGTTAAATGTGAGAGTTGAACACTTGACACATCAAGGTAAAATAGACTATGCTAAACCGTTTCTGTTGATGTTGATATAAGTGTTATGTTTAATGATCCAACACTAACAGCCGAGTGTTGTGTTTTATGTTCCCAACACTTATGACAACATCAGAATTTGCCCTTCCTTTTCTCACTAACTCCAATCTTACGCTTGTTGTCTAATGATGTCCCTAGAGCAATTAGAAGATGTGGGCAACACCAAGTCATGCCATTGCGTGGGAGTGAGAAGTTATTAGACATGGTATAACAAGTCCCTACATTCTAGGAGTGGTGGAAAGAAGTTACTTAAACCACATGATCTCACGGTTGTGATGATCATGGGAGTTGATGGCAGTTCGTCCATGATGCCTATAAATACAGAAGCTGCCTCAACACAAGATAGACAAGAAGAAAAGCTGAAATCGATCACTACTCTATTGAACGCTATATACGATTCTAGTTAGGAAAATATTTGTTTCTTCTTTTAGGTCTTCATACTATTGTAAACCCGGATAGTAGTGTGTTAGATCATAGTCTTATTTACTAGGTTGTGTGTATAGATCTATGAGGGAGATAGTTTCATAGAACTTAGTAAATCATTTACACGTTTGTAGTGTTAGTATACACCTCAAAGAGGTTGTACTCGTTTCACATATTTTTAATATAGTGAACAACATAGATTATTTTATAATATATGCAAATTTTGAATACTTTTATTTTCAGTACGTGCATTCTAATTTCCACTGTATAGTGTTGTCTGGACAGTGCCAACACGACAGACAACATCTCTGATTTCGCACGCACACACACTTTCAGTTTCGACCATAACATTTAACTTACATATTTTTCTCTTATTTTATCCTTATTATTGATCCTACTCATTTTTAAAAATGGACTCAATTCCTTACAGGAGACCTACCCTTAAGATAAATGTGGAGCAAAAATTTGTGGATCAAACTTGAGTCAACACGAGTCAATAGAGGTCAAACTTAATTAAAATATATTTTTTCACTTTCAAGTATTGTTTTACTACATGATCAAAACTATATTACTACATGACCAAAATATTGTCACTAAGACAAAAAATGTACTACTACAAGTCCAAAAATATTTTTTACCCTTAATTTTTTGAGCTAATTTTTCAGAATATTTTTGATATTGGTTATGTTAGAGATGTTTATCCGGGTCGGGCTAACCGGGCTGGCCCGTTTAACCCTAAAAAATACAGGGTTAGGTTCATGAATTATAGGCCCGTTTAAAACCGGGCTTTTTTAACCCGGACCGGTTAGCCCGTGGGCTAAACCGGGCCAGCCCGCAGGGCTACAGGGCCAACCTGCTAGCCCGAGTTGTTACATTTTTTTTCTTTTTTTTTAAATAAATAACCTAAAACAAATTAGCCCGAGTTGTTACATTTTTTTTCTTTTTTTTTAAATAAATAACCTAAAACAAATTTTGGGTAATTTGACCAATAACCATAACTATAAGTATTAAGAAACCCATTATCATCCATTAGTTATTATTACTATTTTTTATTAGATTATGATATTTGTTTAGGTTTATTTGGTCATATTGAGGATCAATGCGTTCTAGAATTGTGTTTAAATTATACTTTTGTTTTCTCATTTACTGATCATTAACTAATTATGTTTTTTTCTATTTTATTTGCTTGTTGGACATGCCAATTAAGACCTTTAATTTTAAAAGAAAAAAAAATTATTGTAGCCCGTTAGTGGCCCGTTTAGCCCGTGGCCCGCTAGGGTTAGGGTTAGGTCCCAACAATTATAGGCCCGTTAAACATGAACCGGATAAGGCCCTAACCCGTTTAGCCCGTAACCCTGTAGGGCTGGCCCTATAGGGCTAGGGCCAGCCCGATAGACATCTCTAGGTTATGTAGTAAACCACCTGCTTGAAACACGTAAATTTTTTGAACAACTCAAATAAAAAAAATTACGCAAATTTTTTTAAAATATTTTAATTAAATATATTTCATACATGTGTCCGCTCAAAATTAGATCCCGTAAATAACCCAACTCTACCCATTATGTTCCATGTATTTATTTTTTTTTTTGAAAACTGTCAGTCTTAGTTTTCATTATTGCAGACGCAAGTGGGTGTGGATAGCCCAACCACATCTATCGGTGGGTCTATCCAATGAAATGAATCATCGAAACGACGTGCCTCTCTAGCTAAAGTGTGCGCCAAAACATTCGCACACCTCCTAGTAAACACTATCGTGACATTTGAGAATTGAGCTTTTAGGGCTCGACAGGCAGTAATGTAGTCCCCAAATGTAGACTTGAGGTCTTGTGTAGAGTTAATGGCATCAATCACTAGCTTTGCATCTCCTTCAATCACCCCATTATCATAATCCATCTGTTTCAACCAAGAGAGAGCCTCATAAATCCCCATCGCCTCTCCTATATCCACCTCGACACATCCCTGTAGTATTCTCGACTTGCCTCTGATAATAAGGCCGTCTGCGTTGCGTAATACCATGGCAAGGCCTGTTTGGTTTGTGCTTTTGAAGAAGGCTGCATCCGTGTTGATCTTCCACTGTCCCGGCATTGGAGCATGCCACGCATCGCATCTGGTTGTATTTTGAACAGCCGGTCTTCCAAGAGCGACCAAGTGTCGAGCCTGATTCCACTCGAGCCACATAGTTGCTGATTGATGTATAGCATCCAACGGCAGTTTGTGAGAGTTGGTCCAAATTTTGGAGTTTCTCTCCTTCCAGATTTGATATAGGACCATACCGAAACTGGAAGCAACCGCCCTATTAACATCAGTCACCATTGCATCGATCACATCTCTTATGTTGTCCATAGAGTTCTTACACTGTACAATTTTATGCCTCAGTCCAGCCTTGTTCCAACATTCTAAGGCATAGGTGCACTCCATGAACAGATGCCAAGTATTCTCCACTCCATCATCACACAGAGCACAACAGGTGTCATGGATCACTCCTCTCGATAGCAACTTCGTCGTGGTCGGGAGGCAGTCGCGGCTGACTCGCCACAACATATCTTTCACTTTGGGCGGGACGTCTAATTTCCATAGCGTAGACCAGTTACCCTGTTCCTTGAGCGCCGGATCGGTGCGAGATTGTTGCAAACGTTTGTACGCTGATTTGACAGTGTACTGACCATTCCTCTCTATGGGCCAAATTGGTGTATCCACCGCCCCAATCGGAGGTAAAGCGGTACACAGAATGCGACTTACATCATTGGGTAAAAGCTCTTGTAACAGCTCAATATCCCATTCTCTCGATTCTGCATCAAAGAGAGCCGATACACGCAGTTCCTCCAGGCCGGTGGGGCAGTCCGTTGTGACACAGCCGTCACCATCCCCCATAACCCACGCATCATTCCAAACTTTGATAGAGTCACCCGTTCCGATCTTCCATTTCATACCATCCCTAACAAGATCGCGACAGGCATAGATACTCGTCCAGGTGAAGCTTGGGTTCCAACCTGGGCCAGAGGATATGAAATCACCCCTTGGAAAATAACGCGCTTTGAGAACTTTACACACAAGGGAGTCGGGGTCAGTTATGAGTCGCCACCCCATTTTTCCAAGCATGGCCAAATTGAAGTGGTGGAGGTCCTTGAATCCCCGTCCACCGTCACCCTTGGCCACACATAGTTTCTCCCATCTCATCCAGTTAATACCTTTCGTAACATCCGTCGAATTGCCCCAAAAAAACTTATTTATCATAACCTCCATTTCTCTTAACAGGGTAACCGGGAGAAGAAAAGTTGTCATACAAAAGGTGGGAACCGCCTGTGCCGCTGATTTAATAAGGATTTCCTTACCAGCCTTGGAGAGTTTTTTTGTCCTCCAACCTTGCAATTTATTCCACAATCTGTCTTTGACATAAGCGAAGATATCCCGTTTCTTCTTACCAATGAGGGAGGGTAATCCAAGGTACCTGCTAGTATCAATGCCATTGTGGACTCCCAATATGGATTTAATTGAATCCCTCCTTTCAGGTGGAACGTTGCGGCTAAAGTACACTCCCGATTTCAAATAATTAATAGCCTGTCCGGACGACCGCTCATAGGAGTCGAGGATGTCCTTCAAATTTTGACACTCCTCGTTTGTTGCCCTGCAAAATAGGAGGCTGTCGTCTACGAACAATAGGTGTGAAATTGCCGGGGCCTGCCTGCACACACGATTTCCATTTATCACACCCAAATCGCTCGCCTTATTCAGAGCCGCGGAGAGTCCCTCCGAGCATAGGATGAAGAGGTAGGGGGATAGAGGGTCCCCTTGCCTAAGACCTCTGCCCGGGATGATTGGCCCAACTTCATCATCATTCACTCGAAAGGTGTATCGCACTGATTTTACACATAAGAGCATCCAGTTTATCCATGTGTTAGAAAACCCTAGTTTTCGAAGAATCTCCTCCAGGAACAACCAATCCACTCTATCATAGGCCTTACTAATGTCTATTTTCAGTGCCACATCTCCTCTGTTACCATGACGTCGATTTTTCATAGCATGTATGGTTTCAAAGGCGATTAAGATATTGTCTTGGATGGCCCGTCCGGAGATGAAAGCGGATTGTGCCATATCGATTAAACCCGAGAGCACCTCCTTCAACCTGTTACATAGTACCTTGGAAACGATTTTGTAAACTACGTTACAAAGAGAGATGGGGCGTAGATCTTTTACCGTTTGTGGTGAATCGATCTTCGGGATGAGAGCAACTGTTGTGTTGTTTAGGCCTGGTGGGAACTGTTCCAATCTTCACCCAGAATGTCCCAGTAGTGCTGGTAGAAAGAGGGGTTAAACCCATCGGGACCCGGGGCCTTGTCCCCGTGCATTTGGCCAATTGCGATATCAAATTCATTCCTGGAGAATTCCCTCGTGAGCATTACATTTTGTTGGTCTGTGATCACCGATTGAATAGGTTGCAAAAACTCTGAGTTATCACCCCTCTCCGTGTTTTCGGCAAATAGGTGAGTGAAGTATAATCGAACCAGGTTGCCTAGACCCTCCTGTCCTTCAATCCAATCCCCATCGGCATTACGGAGACGTGTGATTCTGTTTTGCTTCCGGCGGGAGGATGCATATTGATGGAAAAATTTTGTGTTTAAATCCCCACCCTTCAACCAATGGAGTTTGGCCCGTTGTTTCCAGTAGGTCTCCTCTTGGCGTAAAAGCAAACTTAACTCCAGTCGAGCACTGCGAAAAGACTGGCGTCCATTGTAGCTCATATCAGTTTGCAGAGATGCAATTCGCCCTTCCAGTTCTCTTTTAGCCGTCCTGAAATTAGAATCTGCCCTCTTTCCCCACGAAGACAGAGTATTGCTCGTTGCAAGGAGTCGTTGTGTGACATTCAAATCTCCGAAATCCACCCAGCAACTGCGTATGAGGGGGCGAAGGGCAGGCTCTCCCAGCCACCTATTTTCGAATTTGAAAGCTCGTTTTATCACCCTGGCAATGACCGGTTCAGTGCTAAGGAAGATAGGCGTATGATCTGACACAGGAGCTATTAAGTTTGTGAGAGTGGCATTCGGAAATTGTGCATGCCAGGCGGGGTTACCCATAGCTCTGTCAAGTCGTTGTTCAATTGCTGTGTCCGGGTCTTGTCCCCGATTCCAAGTGAATTGGTAGCCTATGAGAGGGATATCTGTCAGCTGGCAATCATAGACAGCATCTCTAAAGCCTTGGAACAGATAGCGTGGGTGGGGGTGTCTACCTCTTTTATCGGCTGGGGATAACAGGTCGTTGTAGTCGCCAACACAGACCCATGGGAGGCCATTGGTATCAGATAAGGTACGAAGTAGGTTCCAAGATAAATGTCGACGACTGCGTTCCGGGTATCCGTAGTAACCCGTGAGTCTCCAATCACCATTTGAGTCGGTGACGTGAATGTTGATATGATGATTAGAATAGTTCAAAACGGAGCAAGTAGCATTATTATTCCACAAAACAGCAAGGCCACCACTGTGGCCAATACAATCAACTGTAAAACAGGAGGTAAAATTTAAACGAACACGTACTGACTCAAGCCTAACACCGAAAGCCATTGTTTCTGATAAGAAAATAATATCGGGCCGACGAGCTCGAACGAGCTCACAAAGGGCTGGAACTGTAGCCGGGTTGCCCAACCCCCTACAGTTCCAACTGAGGATTTTCATAAGTCCCGGCTGGTCTCCGAGCCGGGACCAGCCGCTAAAAAATGCATGGACTCAATGTGTGCATGTGCAGGTGTCTTGCCATGCAGAATATCCAGCCGTTTCCTCTTTTTCAGTTCCATGATTGACGAATCCTCCTCACGTTCCTCCTCATAAATGCCTTCAGAGTCAAACATTGGATTTGAAATAATTGCTCCCGTGCCAGCCGCTGTATTAGGAAAGGTGCCATCCGTTACTCCATGAAAGGTGGGAATGTCATGAATAGCTACAGCCGTTACCTCTCCGTGATTGCCACCATGTTGCGTGTAATTTGCCGTAACTCCAGTTGACTTGGGGTGGTGGTTATTATGACCGGCGTTAACCCCTCCACCGGTGCCGGTTGCCGTATCCCCTGAGTTCCCTGCTTCTTTCAGCCATTTTTCACCTGCTAGGGGTGGTTTCCTTGGATCCGGTGCAATAAGTGAAGGCCCCCATTGGTACTGCTCTTTCCCCGCGTTTGCATCAAATCGGTCCGCACAGAAATTAACGGTATGATCAAGCATTCCACAGTAGAAGCAAAAGGATTTCAGTCTTTCATATTTGAAGTTAACGGTCGACGCCACGCCGTTACTCAGTCTGATAATCCTTTCCGTCTTCAACGGTTTAGTAACATCGACTGCAACTCGTATCCGCATGAATTTCATCCAAGACGCCCCCTTATTCGTTGCAGCATACTCCAGGAATTTCCCGATGTGGTCACCCAGTATGATGCCCACTTCCTCAGAGAAGTACCCCACCGGAACATCATAGACGTGTACCCAGAACGGGACGCTCGTCAAGGGGACTTGAGTAGGTATCTCACCTAGTTGGAGGTCATGTAAGATTAGCATATGATTATCCATATGCCATGGGCCTCCTTCCATTACTCGTGAGTAATCCATCAGATGGTTGAATTGACACAAAAATCTGTTGTTTCCAGCATCCTTGATCGTCATCCCCCTCCTCGGCCTCCATAGACTCACAATCCGGCTACGAGTAAGAGTGAAAGAAAGGTTCGGGTCCGTTAAGAAACGACACAGGAGGCTGAGCTGAGTTGCCCCCTGTCCCGGTGTGGCCCCAGAAGGTCCCCCTAAGAAGGTCTCTGTGCCATTGCCATTGATATTGAGATTCTCCATTTCGAGTGTAATCGGATAAACGCTCCCACATAAATAGATGCGGTGAAAGAATAACGGCAAATCCCAAGCAGATCAAGAAATGAATCGGCGAGGATCTGTAGGAATAAGATCGAATCAGCAAGAATCAAAGGTTTCAATAACAACGAGATACCCGGCTCTCAACAGGGAGAGAATTTCCGACATATCTTCCTAATTCCAATACCTTAAAAGATGAAAAATGTTACTTTTGTAGCCACATCCCTTTTAATAATTACGATTGTCTGTATTTGTATTTTGTAATCACATACTTTTTATTAGAAACTGTAGATTTGTGTTCCATGTATTTATTAGAAACTGTAGATTTGTGTTTCTGCTTCTTCTCCATATATTGCATATTTTCGTTGGAGAAGCTTTGATCGATGCAGAGAAATCGGTTGAGGTCAGAGCATGTGATTGATTGAGAGAGTATTTCATCTCTTTTAACTACTGTAAACTTGCGTGCGGAAGGTATTACCTAATTCGCCAGATGTTATAATCAAAATATAGAATATTAGGGTTTAAACACACAAATTTGTTAACATTCTTATAAAATTATTAAAGTACAATGGAATAAGCAATAATCATGGTTCGACTGGTATTAAATTTGCGAAAAACTGATGTTTTTCTTTAGTGTTTGGTTTACTTCTATATTTAAACTCTTATACGTATATGTCTATGTATGAATGTGATATATGTAAGTCTTGTTAGATTTGTTTAGGGTAAACTGCAATGTTTATACAAAAACAATAGATCGAAAGTCGAGTGTAAAACCTTTTTCCGCAAGACAAATACGTCTTACTAGTGCTCATAAGATTGACGTAATGTCGCCAAAGGTAAAACGAATTTATAACTCTAAAGCAGTAGCACCACTGCAACAGAGTAACACAACGAATGTACTAAGAGTTTTATGAACTGAACAAAAGGGTACGGAAATTACAAGGCTTGTGGAAAAACTATGTGGCTATTAAGGAAGAATTCTGATATTTATAGACAAACTCTCAGAGGTTGAGAAAAACGTGGTTCAACCCATGAAGATAGTGGGCGAAAATCGTGGCAGTCAACAGCCTTGAAGCCGAGTTTGAAATTCAAAATTCGGATAAGAATTCTAGAACCTTCCGGCTTCTGGATCCTTTCGAAAATATTATCTTAAATATTTAAGGTTCCATATCCGAATTGGCCTAACCGGGTCGTTCCAATTGTAAATGGGCTTTCGAAGTTTTTGGGTCTCCAAAAAAATTGGTGGGCACTAAAGATGGCCAAATCCGGGCCGGTCCGTGCCGAGCGGCGGTGCGTGCATGTGGTGTTTGAGAGTGTGTATCCATTTACCATAGTTAACCTCCATGTACACTTTAACGTTTAAGAACTTATAAAACTTTTGTAAACTTTTCATGTGGGATAAGGTAAGACCTTTCACCTTCCCACTCAAACTCGTCATTATTTCTAAAAAGATGTGTAACCACTCATCTTAATAAGTTATTTTTTCACTCACTGAAATTTAATTTTGAAATTTTAAATATACCACGTTCATCTACTCCACGAGTATATCGACTATATCACGTTTAATTTCCCGTTAATTAGCGTAGTTCATCAAATATGGGTGTTAAAATCCATAATTTTCAACAAGTATTCTATTGTTGCGCATTGTAACTAGGGACCTTCTACATGTAGTCAGGGTGTCGTATGATGTTGTATGACTACCGTAGTCAATTAAATCTGAACCATTAAAAATCAAATATAAAGGCTTAAACCTGATGACATGTTACCTTTTGTACTTTGTGTTGAAAATATTCATATATGTGTCGTATGGTGTCATACATTTATTTTTTTATATTTAATTTAATTAATTAAAATATATAATTATAAAATTACGTTTTTATCCTAATACATTAAAATATTATATTATATTTATTAATTTAATTAAAATATGTATTTTTTAAATTACCTATTTACCCTTATATTATTAATAAAGTTAACAAATTAAATTAAACTAAACTAAAATCAAAATCAAAATAAACTAAAATAAAATAAAAATCAGATAAACTAAAATAAGATTTTTTACTGAATCGACCATGCAACCAAGCACGGCTGTTGGACCGTGAAGGTGAGCACTTACAACACATTTTTTGGATTGCACGGTTTACTGAGTATCGACCGTGCAACCGTGCACGACTGTTAGACCGTGCAAGTGAGTACTTCCAGTACATTTTTTATTTACATGGGTGACTGAGTATTGACCGTGCAACCGTGCACGACTGTTGGACCGTGCAAGTGAGTACTTCCAGTAAATTTTTTGATTTACACAGGTGACTGAGTATAGACCGTGCAAGTGAGCACTTCTAGAACATTTATCGATGTACACGGGTGACTAAGTATAGACCGTACAATCCTGCACGACTCCTGGATCGTGCACAATACCACTTACAATACATTTTTCAATTCACACGGATTACTGAGAATAGACCGTGCAATTGTGCACGACTGTTGGACCGGGCACAATCAAAATTGTGCTTATATAAAAAGGGTAGAATAGTAATTTTGCTTAATATATATATATATTAAAAATAATTTTAATAAAAGAAGGGTAATATAGTAAATAACAAAATACAATTTAAAAAATGATTTAATTAATTTAAACATGTATAACATGTAGCAGGTTCATACGACGCATACGACGCCACGTGGTGCAATTTGACACGCAGACTACATAGTCATTTTGTACAATTTGACTACACTTTGTACCATTTAACAGTAAGTATTCGATGAAATGCCCAAGAAAACTTTTATTTGATTAAGCAAGTAATGAAACTTTCTATTTAAATAATAAAAAAACATGGAATTCCTTAATTGTGCTTAATTATAAGCTTTCAATTATGTTTGTGTGCTTACTGTATGCGTGCAGAAAGAGAGAGGAAATAATCTCGATAGAGATTTTTTTGTTAGGCGACCTCTTTGTTGGGATATGAATCCTAGACAAAATCCTAAATGATGAATTTGATGAATATAAATTTTGATGGCCAAAAGCAACTTAAAGTTAATTAGTAGAATGAACATAAATTTTGATGGCCAAAAGCAACTTAAATTAATTAGTAGAATGAAAGTTAGTTAAAACAAGTCATTATAACTAAGTCACCTGATATGATCTGATATACTGGTCTGATATGATATGATTGAAATAATATAAATGTTAGGAAGTAAGCTGATAATGATTGTATAGACAACTTATAGTATAAGTTTAGAAATACTCATCTGTATAAAGTTCAGTTGATGTATTACTAGGAAATCTATAGTATAAGTACAAGAGAAAAAGACTACATCAGCAAAGAAAAATCAAAAGACTAATCAGAAGACTGGTGGATAAGAAGACTAAAGTTCAGCAGATTTCAAAAGAAGAGAAGACGTATGAAGAGAAGTCTTGAAGAAAAGATAAGAAGACTATATTGAAGGAAAGTACTAAGGAAGTTGAAGTCAGAAGACTAGAAGATCAGCAAGGTACTTAGGTAAGGTACTTAAGCAAAGTACTTACTCATCTGAAGAAGAATGAGTTTGAAAAACTTATCTGATTGAAAGGAAGAAGGACGTTCCATAGTGGTTGAATAACTTAAAGGAAGTTATGAAGGATATAATTAAATAACCAAATTGAAGAAAGAATTAAAGGAGCGGTTAAAGAAAGTTACTAAAAGAAGTTACAAAAACGATTTTTTAGTTAATTTCAAGAGTTAGTTACTTCCAATGACTAACTTGAGAACTAAAGTCTATAAATACCTGAAGATCTTCATTAGGTAAAGACTACTAAAATAATGAAGTCTTATAAGCAATTAGAGTGAATCAAAGCAAGAAGAATCTCGCAGAGTTTATTGAAGATCGAAAGAAGAAGTCAAGATTCGTAGAAGAAGATCAAAAGGCTTAAGAAGATTCTGAAGAAATCTTTATTGTTTTAGTTGGTTATTGTTCGTTGTAAAGAGTGTTAGTTTCTCTACATTACTATTTGATCGAAGATACATCTAGAGGTGTAATCGATAAGATCGAAGTCTTAAACCGGGACTCTAAACCATAAGAGTGAATTTCACAATTTGGAATTGTGAGAGTGGATGTAGGCTTATTGGCTGAACCACTATAAAAGTTCTCGTGTCGATTTACTTTACTGTATTTCATATTTCATTATTGTTTAAAATATTATTCGTATAAACAGTCGGATTAAAATATCTAGTTGAGTAGACGAGTAAACTTAGAAATAAGATCACACAAAGGAAGTTTCATATACATAAGTGAGTATAATCTGAAGGGCTCATAAAATCTGCATAGCAAACTAAACTGAAAGATATAACTAAGTTGTTTATTAGTTAACTGGTTGTATAAATCAACAGACTAAATATCAGCTGAGTAATATTAGCAGACTAGACTTAAACATACTCTGATAAATTTTAAAAAAGTTTATTCACCCATTCTCTCTAAACTTTTTACTTCGTCCAATTTTAAACGGGACCAACACTATGTGAATGAACACAAAAGTTAGGTATAAATTCCATATGATATTATTTGGAGTAGTACTTTGTTTCATGGGCTACTACTTTCCTGAAACATGCCTACTATGTGGTGTTAGTGTTTAATATGCATTATTATTATATTGTTATGTATTGTAAATGTGTACTCTCTTCATCCACTAAAAGTATATTCATACCTTTAGACATAAGTTTAAAAAAAAAAAAAAATTAAAGATATTTTAAAGTTATTATGAGTTATATACTTTTAATGGACAAACAAATAAGGAAAATGAGCATACTTTTAATGAACAAAGAAAATAGGGTGTGTCTCTTGTGCACTCAAGTAAATGGTGTACTTGAGTGGACTTTGACTGGTCAACGGTTGACCGTTGACCGGTCAAACTTTGACCTTTTTTTTTCAATTTTTTTTTTCGATTTTTTTTTTTTATATTTTTTTGTTCATTTTTTTTTTTTTTTTGGTACAGAAAATTTATATTTTTTAATGTTATTTTCAGCTATATTAACGTACACTTTTCAGTTATAATAACATACACTTTTCATTAATATATAACTTACACTTTTCATTAATACATACAATTTTCAGTTGTAATCATTAATAGATCATACACTTTTTAGTTATAATAACATACACTTTTCACTAATATATAACTTACACTTTTTTATTAATAAATCATACACTTTTCAGTTATAACAATATACTTATATACAATTTTCAATTATAATAACATACATTTTTCATTTTAATATAACATACACTTTTAAGTTATAATAACATACACTTTTCAATTATAAGAACTGTGAGGTTTATCTCAAATCCTCCTAGACTAGACGAGTGCTACTCGTCTTGTGAAGATCAGGTAGATTCTACTCTACTACTGTACTCGTCTGTTGGGCAGATCAGTCGAGGTACTTAGTCGATAGAAGTCTTCTGAAGGACTCAGCTGTTGGGCGTATCAGCTGGTGGAGTCAGGCAAGTTAACTCAGACCAGATCAGATGAGTTGGAGGAGTCCAAACAGATGAGATGGGTGTTGCGAAGGACAAGACGAGTTGGGAAGACCAGACAAGTAGAGGTCTGACCAGACTAGTTGAGTTCTGTTAGCAGGGTTAATTTTTGGCTAAGTATGGAGTCGTCTTGTCTTGCGAAAACAAGTGAAGGGCAAGGAGGTCAATTCAGATTGGGTCACGCGAGAAGTGTGAGTTTGTTACATGGTTGTAACAGAATCCACGTGGCAATCCTCACACGTTCCATGCACGCTGCAATCATCCTTGGCAGCCTATAAATACCCCATTACTTGTAATTGTAATTCTTGACGCGTACGAGCATTCGTTTTGAGAGTTGAGAGTTCACGAGCGAAGTGAGGATAAATCCCTTTCCGAGTGATGAGTGTTTGTAAACATCTCTTATACTAATCAAATTGAAGTCGTGTGTCCAGTGGATGTAGATCACGTTGATCGAACCACTTAAATCTTCTTGTGCTCTGTTTTTCGTTTTTGTTTATATTTGTGAATTGCCATGCTTTCGTTGGATTGAATATTGGTCGATTATTTTGCTTGTGATTGGAGACGTCTAATCAGAGTCGAATATCATTGACAATCGTAACAATTGGCGCCGTCTGTGGGAATCGGAAACGAGAGGAATCGATTGTCAACCATTAATCAATTGCCAGATCGAAGATGGAGAATTCGACCAAGTATAATATTGAGAAGTTCTCAGGCACAGGTGACTTTGGGCTGTGGAGAGTCAAGATGCAGGCTCTCCTAGAACAGCAAGGCTTGTTCGACGTGCTCGAAGAGTCTACAGCCCCAGCTGGTGAATCTGCAACAGTTGCTGCTGAAAGGAGCAAGATGCTCAGGAAAGCTCGAAGCACTATTCTTCTCTGCTTTGGTGATAAGGTTCTGAGAGAGGTGGCTAAAGAGAAATCCGCGAAAGAGGTCTGGGACAAGCTAGGCAAACTTTACATGGTTAAAACCTTAGCTAACCGTCTCTATTCGAAACAGAAGCTGTATGCCTTCAGAATGGTGGATGACAAACCCATTCCGGATCAGCTTGATGAGTTCAATAGAATTCTTGATGATCTAGAGAATTTAGATGTCAAGTTAGAGGAAGAGGATAAGGCTCTGATTCTATTGAGTGCTCTCCCTAAGTCCTTTGAAATCTTAAAGGATACCATCTTGTATGGTAGGAAGGAAAGTATTACATTGGAGGATGTAATGCTGGCTGTCAAGTCCAAGCTGCTGCACAACAAGACGTCTCAAGCAGACAAGGTCAGTAGCGGAGAAGGATTGGCAATCAGAGGTGGCCAGAAGCGATCTGGTGCCAAGAAGGGGTCTAGTCAACCCAAAGGAGCTGATAAGGGAAAATCAGTTGTGTCCAATCAAGGTGAAGCAGTGTGCTACCATTGCAACAAGCCTGGGCACTATAAGAATGCTTGTCACAAATACAAGCAGTTCTTGAGGAAATCTGGTGCCAATACCTCTAATGACAAGAATCAAGCTAATCAGACTCAAGTTGAGAAGGAGCAAGAAGGCTATGAGTCTGCTCAAGCGCTAACCATCACATCCTCTACAGAACAGCAAGCATGGATCCTTGATTCAGGGTGTTCTTTCCATATGACTCCAAGACGAGATTGGTTTCATGACTTCAAGCAACAGAAGGGCGGTTCTGTTCTGCTTGGGAATGATCACACTTGCAAAGTTGTTGGAGAAGGTAGTGTTCACCTGAAGATGTTCGATGGGGTAGTAAGAATACTCAAGAGTGTTAGGTACGTACCTGAACTCAAGAGAAATTTGATCTCACTTGGGATGTTGGATTCTATGGGCTATAAATTCCAGTCGGCTGATGGAGAGCTCAGTGTGTCAAAAGGGGAGCTGACTGTCCTGAAAGGTGAGAGAAGGAGTGATCTCTACTTTCTTAAGGGAGAAACAATAGCTGGTAGATCAGATGTAGCGGAGGTGCAAGACAACTCGATGTTGTGGCACAAAAGACTAGCTCACGTAGGCGAGAAGGGCCTAGTGGAGCTGTCTAAGCAAGGTCTACTTGGCAAAGACAAGATCACTCAACTCGACTTGTGTGAGTCTTGTATTCTTGGTAAGTCCAAGAGACTTAAGTTTGGTAAGGGTGTTCACTCTACCAATGGGATCATGGACTACGTCCATTCTGATCTATGGGGGCCAGCGAGGAATCAGACGAGGTCTGGTGGAAAATACTTCTTGTCTATCATAGACGACTACTCAAGAAAGGTGTGGGTGTCTATTCTCAAGTCGAAGTCAGAAGCATTTGAGAAATTCAAGGAATGGCTCATTGAATGTGAAAATGTCATAGGCAAGACTCTCAAACATTTGAGAACTGATAATGGTCTGGAGTACCTATCAGACGAGTTCAATGCGTTCTGCAAATCGAAGGGAATAGTACGGCATAGGACTGTGCCAGGGACCCCTCAGCAAAACGGAGTAGCTGAGAGGATGAACCAGACACTACTTGAGAGAGTCAGGTGTATGTTGAACTCGTCTTGTCTGCCAAAGGTGTTTTGGGGAGAGGCAGTGTCTACTGCAGCCTACTTGATAAACAGAAGTCCGTCCTCGGCTGTGCAGTACAAAACCCCAGAAGAGTTGTGGTCTGGACGTGCAGCCGATTACAATCATTTGAAGGTATTTGGATGTCAAGCTTATGCTCATGTCAAGCAAGATAAGCTTGAGCCTCGAGCATTGCGATGCGTGTTTGTTGGGTATCCTTCTGGCGTGAAAGGATACAGGTTATGGTGCCTCGAAGCTGGGATGCAGAAATGTATAATCAGTAGAGATGTTACGTTTGATGAGAGTCGGATGCCTCTATCAGAACAGACTAGTACGAGTACTAGTGCAGCTGATAACCAACCAGACGAGACACAAGTCGAGGTGGAGCAAGTTGACTCCACAAGACCAGTTGGAGATGATATTGATCCAGATGAGGAGGGCGATCCTCAAGGCGAGAATGATCTTCAACATTATCAGCTGGCACGGGACAGAACCAGACGAGAAGTCCACCCACCTCAGAGGTACGGTCAAGCTGACATAGTCTCATTTGCATTATGTGCAGCTCTTGAGGTGGAGTCTCTGGAGCCAAAGTCTTATTCAGAAGCCATTAGCTGCCACGATAAGGAGAAGTGGATTGTTGCTATGGAGGAGGAGCTGCTTTCTTTGAACAAGAACCAGACATGGGAGATTGTTCAGAGGCCCAAGAACAAGAAGTTGGTTGGGTGCAAGTGGATCTATAAAAAGAAGGTGGAGGCTCAGAGGGGTGGCAGACTTAGATACAAGGCGAGGCTTGTAGCTAAGGGATTTACACAGAAAGAAGGTATCGATTTCAATGAAATCTTCTCACCTGTTGTGAAGCATTGTAGCATCAGAATCTTGTTAGCTATGGTCGCTCAATATGAATTGGAGCTACATCAGATGGATGTGACCACAGCTTTCTTACATGGATCTCTAGACGAGAGGATCTACATGAAGCTACCAGAAGGGTTGGACATAGAAGAAGGGGAAGACAAGGTCTGTCTATTGAAGAAGTCCCTCTATGGCCTCAAACAAAGCCCTAGACAATGGTACTTGAGATTTGATGAGTACATTTGCTCAGCTGGTTTTACAAGGAGCTTGTACGACAGCTGTGTCTATTTCAGACGGGTTGGGACTGGTGTTACCTATCTTCTGTTGTATGTTGATGACATGTTAATAGCAGGCGAGTCTATTGACAGTGTTAATCAAGTTAAGGAGATCCTCAAACGGGAGTTTGAGATGAAAGATCTTGGTGAAGCCAAAGTGATTCTTGGGATGGAGATCAGTAGACTAGACGGGTCTATTCTGCTGAGTCAGCCTACTTATCTGCAGAAGGTGTTAGAGAGGTTCAGAATGCATAAGGCAAAGACTGTCTCTACTCCTATTGGACAACATCATCGATTGTCCAATCAGATGAGTCCCAGGAACAGCCAAGAGCGAACTCAGATGAGCAAGATACCTTATGCCAGTGCTGTAGGGAGTTTAATGTATGCTATGGTGTGTTGTAGGCCAGACTTGACTCATGCTATGAGTGTGATCAGCAGATATATGAGTGATCCAGGCTTAAGCCATTGGGAAACGGTTAAGTGGGTTATGAGATATGTTCTGGGATCAGCACAGACGGGTCTGAAATTTCAGAAGATGCCAAGTGAGGGGGATGCACTTGTGGGATACGTGGATGCAGATTACGCAGCCAATGTTGACACTCGAAAATCCTTAACAGGATATGTGTTCACTCTATTTGGTACGGCAGTGTCGTGGAGGTCTATTCATCAATCCGTAGTTGCATTGTCTACTACTGAAGCGGAGTACGTGGCCTTGACTGAGGCAGTTAAGGAAAGCATGTGGCTGAAAGGGATTCTTAAGGAATTTGGTTTATCTCAGAACAGTGTGACTGTCTTCTGTGATAATCAAAGCGCAATTCATCTCGCAAAGCATCAGGGGTATCATGAACGAACCAAGCACATTGATGTGAAACTGTACTTTGTGAGAGACATTGTGGAGAAGGGGAGCGTCCAAGTGGTTAAGATAGCTACTGAGGAGAACCCTGCTGATGCATTTACTAAGGCGTTACCAAAGGAGAAGTTTGGTTTATGTCTTAGGTCAGTTGGTTTGCATTAGTGACCTCTGCGGAGAAGGCTACTAGTCTGGTGGCGGCAGATTAGTAGTAGAATCTGTCCTTTGAGAAGGATAGATCGGAGCTGTTAGTTCAAGGTGGAGATTTTGAGCTAAAGGTGGAGAATTGTGAGGTTTATCTCAAATCCTCCTAGACTAGACGAGTGCTACTCGTCTTGTGAAGATCAGGTAGATTCTACTCTACTACTGTACTCGTCTGTTGGGCAGATCAGTCGAGGTACTTAGTCGATAGAAGTCTTCTGAAGGACTCAGCTGTTGGGCGTATCAGCTGGTGGAGTCAGGCAAGTTAACTCAGACCAGATCAGATGAGTTGGAGGAGTCCAAACAGATGAGATGGGTGTTGCGAAGGACAAGACGAGTTGGGAAGACCAGACAAGTAGAGGTCTGACCAGACTAGTTGAGTTCTGTTAGTAGGGTTAATTTTTGGCTAAGTATGGAGTCGTCTTGTCTTGCGAAAACAAGTGAAGGGCAAGGAGGTCAATTCAGATTGGGTCACGCGAGAAGTGTGAGTTTGTTACATGGTTGTAACAGAATCCACGTGGCAATCCTCACACGTTCCATGCACGCTGCAATCATCCTTGGCAGCCTATAAATACCCCATTACTTGTAATTGTAATTCTTGACGCGTACGAGCATTCGTTTTGAGAGTTGAGAGTTCACGAGCGAAGTGAGGATAAATCCCTTTCCGAGTGATGAGTGTTTGTAAACATCTCTTATACTAATCAAATTGAAGTCGTGTGTCCAGTGGATGTAGATCACGTTGATCGAACCACTTAAATCTTCTTGTGCTCTGTTTTTCGTTTTTGTTTATATTTGTGAATTGCCATGCTTTCGTTGGATTGAATATTGGTCGATTATTTTGCTTGTGATTGGAGACGTCTAATCAGAGTCGAATATCATTGACAATCGTAACAAGAACCTACACTTTTCATTAAAAACAATGTTGCACCTTTTAATATAGTAACATACACTTTCATTTAAAAAACAAAGATGCACTTTTCAATATACTAACATACACCTTTTTAAAATAAAAATCGAAAAAAATTTTTTTAAAAAAAATTCGAAAAAATATTTTTTAAAAAAAGTCAAAGTTTAATCGTTGAGCGGTCAACGGTCAAATGTTGACTAGTCAAAGTCCACTCAAGTACACCATGTACTTGAGTGTATACAAGACTTTGGCGAGAAAATAATATTTTTATGGGTAAGATGTAACATTGTTATGGCTTTTTTTATGTATGTCGTAATGATTGGACTTCTTAATACAGTTTGTTAATTTCCACATCTCATCTATATAATAAGAAAATTTGTGAGTAAGTTTTTATTTGAAACAAGTAATAATATTGTTATTTGTAAACCAATAATATACTTATGTGTAAAATGATATTTTTATTTTATAATACCATGTTACTTATTTTATAGTATTGTATGTCTTTCAAGTGTGATACTCTTAAGAGAATGTGTACCGGTGATAAAAAAAAAAAAAAAGACAAGAAATATGTAAAAATGAGAGTATGGTAAAGTAGTGGATAACATGGTTAGAGAGAGTAAAATGATGATCCGATGATAAATTTTGGTTTTTATCTTGTAATAATGTCAAGTGCAATAATGTAGTACTGTCAAGTGTAATGGTGTAATACCATTTATATAAAAATTGTGATAATGTTACATTTATATATATAAAACAATAGCACATTGTGTTATCGTCTTGGTATTTTGTCTAATACTGGAATGATTTAACGAGTGTTATTGTCTTGATATTGACATGCATTAATGTGTGTTGTCTTGGTTTTTCATATGATATTGACATACTGTCTTGGTATTTTGTGTTTTACTGTTTTGGTTTTATTTGTTGTTGTTATCTTGAGATTTTCCTTTTTTGTGGTATTTTCTTTGGCATTAATGTTTGTTACTGTGTTGGTATACATCATACCCTTTATTGTCCATTTTTATGGTATTTTCTTTGACATTAATGTTTGTTACTATGTTGATATTTGTGTGTACTGTCTTAATTTTTCATATGATACTGTCATGCATTAATGTGTGTTACTGTCTTGATATTTTGCATGATACTGATCATTAAATGTGATGATGCACTAACTGATCATTAAAACCTGGTAGGCGCAAAGGGGTGCGACTCGGTACGAAAGATAAATCAAAGAGCAAAGGGTTTGTATCCACAACGAACATTGTAGATCTGTCAGAGTGACAATCATGGGGGACGAAGTACTGCACAATTGCAAGAGAGAATTGTGTTGCTTCACAGGCTCACTGGGAAGAAAGCCATCTGCCAGGCATCCCACTAGTACCAAATCCGTCTTCAGACGAGGATCAGTTGGAAGACATCATTTCATTGTCATAGTCATATTTTTGTGGTTAAACTTTTTATGGAACAATTGTATTTTGCACGTGACATTATAAATTATATTGTTACTTATGCCTTTAGCTTATTATTAAATAAATTCACAGTCTCATTTCTTTATTTTAAAATTTTTTAGTTAAAAATAACCAATGCCCAATAATAATTTTAATGAAACGTGTCAAAGATTCTAATAGTTAAACATACAGTTAAATAGACATGCACAAACGGTTAAAATCGTCGGTTTTAGATAGAAATCGGTCGTTACAGTTTTCGAAAAATGTGTAACCGAAACCGAACCGTAATCGAGCCGGTTACAGTTCGGTTTTTGAACCGCCAGTTTAAACGTTTTTTTTCGCTCCGTTTTCATTCATTTTTTGTTCGTTTTAACTTTTTTTTAATTTAGAAAATACATTAATAAAATCTAATACAAATCATACAATTTAAATTTATACTTAGTAAATAGAAGAATTGTATATAATAAAAAAAATCGTAAAATCAACGGTTTAATCGAAATCGTCAATTTTAAAAATCCATAACCGTAACTGAACCACCATTTTATGGTTACATTTGATTTTTTAACCGTAATCGGCGACAGAGACGGAGGGGGGAGAGACCAATTTTTCAATAAATTTTAATAATTTTTTAAGAATATTATTTAACAAAAAAAAATAAAAGAAAAAATAATTACAATTAATCATTATGTACTTTTAATAATTATACAACAATTTTTAAGTGTGTTAGTATAATATTAGTGATAATGTATGTTGTTTTGTTTATAATTAAATGACAATTTTTTTTATAAATTTATCCTTTATTATCATGAAATATTGAGAGAAAAATGAGGGAATATGGAACAACTTACTTCAATTATCAAGAAGAGATGAAAAATGTATTAAAAGAGAAATTTTAGGGATTTGCATATGAGTAATTTAAAAATAAACGTGATAAAAATGAGTAAAATGACAAAATTTTTAAAGCAAAAATTAAGAACAAAAGTGTCAAATAATATAAAACTATTTGATATATATATATATATATATATATATATATATATAACAATTTAAATTATGATGAATTAAAACATAAAAATTAAAAGATGCTCACATATAAACTATATAAATATTATTATTTTGTATATTATATTACTACGCATATGTTTCAAAGATACTTATATGTTGTTAAATGGAAATTTGTTATTTATAATTGGGTTGCCCCTTCAATTTGGTTCTAGCTCTGACACGATCGACGGTTCAACTAAATCGGCGGTTACAAGTAATTCGATTTGTCCGATTACGATTTCGATTTGTGCATGTATACGGATAAATATGAAAAATGACAAACCAATTTAAATCATACTAAATCGTTGGGTTATACTTATACCACACATACGGCTATCAAGTCCTTGGAATTTTCACACTTTTACCCAAATTAAGATACCAATACTCTTCTCCTTTCAAAAAAAAAAAAGATACCAATACTCTTCTGAACAATACTCTTGCATTCAGGAGGTAGTATGGATTTGTGTTGCAATCTGCATCTGCTGTCTTCCTCCCGTTTCTCAGGTAAATTCTCATTATCTTTACATTTCAAATCTCACAGTTGATGAAATTATATTCTCGAGGGCTCTACAACTAATTGAAGAATTGTTGAAATGGGCAAACATTTTATCAGGTAGAGACACAAATATATGCTATGGAAACAGTAGTTCATCAAACTTCTCCACCAAATCAGTCTGTGTGAGTCATCAATTGTATTTCAGAAGTTTAATAATTCTCCTCTTTCCTGTTAATAATTTAACCCACATGTGTATCTGAATTTTTTAGAGATATGGAGGTTATACAAGTGCTTTGGCTAGTCAGAATCAGACCAAAAAATCAAGAAAACGAGCAAGTTTTCAGAAAAAAGAAAAGAAATTACTCTCAATTCCAGATAAAAATGATGGTGTAGATAGTGTTGATGTTGAAGATGAGAATACGACTTCAGTTTTAGTCCCAACAAGGAATGCTGTTCTTCAAGCTTGCACTCTTACATGTGGTTTAATTGGTGGCCTGGGTGTTTTAATTAGGCAGGTACCTAATATTCTATTGATCCCACTTTTTTTCTTTTTTTCTCTTTTGCATGTCATAATTGTTGAGAATCAAGAATTGATTTAAGATCACTGTGATTATGTGTTACTGATTTAACCTTTTTGAGTGATATCCCCTCTCACACTTTATGAAAAATGTATAATGAGTAGAGTGTTGGTATGTAATTTTGTAAGCTTTTATGTATAAAGTAGAGTAATTTGTTGGATTGGGTTGGGTGTGAGTGCGGTCTCTAAAAATAATAATCCGTATCATTTAGTGTAAATATGTAGTTATTGTAAGAGTGGAGTTTATAGATGAATTTCCATTTGGGTTATGCAAACAATTATGGGATGTTCGAATAAGGAAAATATGAAACAAATCTGAGACGGAGGAAGTATTAGATAGGTACTCATGGTGTTTTGATTTGGCAGGTACCTTATATTTTATTGATCCCATTTTTATTTTATTTTTCTCTATGCCGATTTAGTTGCATGTCATAATTGTAGAGAGTCAAAGAATTGATTTAAGATCACTATGAATATATGTTACTGATTTAAACTTTTTGAGTGATATCCTCCTTTTTCTTGTTATCATTTACTCCCTCCATCCCGATTTGTTTGCACCAAATGATAGGCACACACTATATGAAAAATGTGAATTGGGTTGGTTGGGAGTAGCGGGCTCAAAAAATAATGTCATTTTGTGTAATATATGTTGATATTGTAAGGGTGGAGTTTATAGATGAATTTCCATTTTGGGTTATGCAAATAATTATGGGACGTCCGAATAAGGAAAATATGAAAACAAATCCGGGACGGAGGAAGTATTAAATGTGCTCATGTAATAGAAATTCAAGAGATATAGATCAGTAAATTTGTTACAGCCCTTTGTGCTTTTTCTCCGTGTATGCATGCCAAGATGGCCAAACTGCATTTTACGCTTGTCTTCTTTATTTTCTTTAGTTCTTCATAGTTCAAAAATATATTGTCCTTACACGGGTGATATGGATCCTGATGTAGTTGCACCAGCTTTGTAAATTGTAATCATACATTTATCAGTTTAGGATGAGATTACTGTGATGCAGGATGCAGCTCGTGCTTTATTTGCTTAAATCAGCTTGTCTTGAATTGTAGATCCCACATGAACTCTGTTTTCGCTCGTGTATGCATTCTTGAATTTACAAACAATACTCTTTCCTTGCTTTGATTGATAACTACTGTGTAGCTGGACTTGTAGGTTTCTCACTTTGCAGCAAGAGAAGGATTGCCCGTTGCTGACTGTTCATCAGATATAACATGTAAGGTTAACAGTCACTATTCTCCTTTTGTTAGTGAAATAGATGAAATTATTTCATGCTAGTTTGGCTTCAAATCCACCTGAAAGCAGCTCCACCCATATTAAATTGTCCTCTCAATAGTTCTCCTGACCCACGAGTGAGGGGGCATGTTAGGAAAGTTAATATAATATAGTAAATGAATTGATTCCACACCTCTCTACAAATTCGGACTTTTAGATGAGATAAAAAAAAAAAAATCACCCTTCCCAAATGGGAATTGAGTTGAACATAAATTTAAACAAAGGGTACCTAATTTATCCACATATTATTGGACATGGCTGCTGATATTTGTTGCCTAAATAAGTCATCAACAATAAGCAGACGTAAAAGGTTCTCTGAAAAGCTTGAAGATGTAGGTTTTAAGGATTTCCCTCGTCTACATGTTGTATAGATAAATAGGCTGCAAAAGCTTTGAGAGAGGGATAAGAAACATTAGCACGTTAAAATAGAAAAGTGGTGCAAATAAATTCAGTTGGAGATACTATTGTCGTGCTGTACAGCAATTACGAAATCCTGTTTTTGTGCAGTTGGTCTTGAATTATGGCATCTTGGATTGATTACGGGATCAGTTATTCTGGTATCCTCATCTCGTTTCTTGCTATTGAAGATATGGCCAGATTTTGCACGGTCTAGCGAAGCAGCTAATCAGCAGGTGTACACATTACTACATTGCCTAATTTCTAAAATAATATGAGCATTCTCTGTTTTAACTGCAAAGAAAGAGTACATATTTTCCTATTGAACTACAGGTCCTTACTTCCTTAGAGCCTCTCGATTATTTGATAGTCGCATTTTTACCTGGAATTAGTGAGGTAAAATCTTCTACCACTCTATTCTGATTTGGGAAACAAGTATGTTGAGATAAGTATTGTTAATTATCACAAGCTATTCTGAACCGAGCAGGAACTTCTCTTTCGTGGATCATTATTGCCTCTCTTTGG
Organism: Galeopsis tetrahit; assembly: GCA_963675135.1. Lineage (NCBI taxonomy): Eukaryota > Viridiplantae > Streptophyta > Magnoliopsida > Lamiales > Lamiaceae > Galeopsis > Galeopsis tetrahit. The sequence continues at coordinate 38,085,531 of OY776127.1, forward strand.
CGCTAACTGGACGAGTATCTTGGCAGTTGCTGCGTTATTCGGTGTTCTGCACTTGGGAAGTGGTCGAAATTATTCCTTTGCAATATGGTATGCTCATTTACCCACTTATCTACTAACTTAGTTTGGTTTTACTTAAAAGAATCGGGTTATTAATTTGTTTGATCGTGAACCATGTTTTATAGGGCAACGTTTGTTGGGGTTGTGTATGGTTACACGACAGTTTTGTCGTCAAGTATCAGTGTGCCTATGGCTACTCATGCGCTGAACAATTTAGTTGGGGGCATCATATGGCGTTACTCGTCTAAGCAGACTAAATAGTAGCTTTCTGGTACAATTATATCTACCTGCTTTGCAATCATATTACTCAACAAACACAAAAACACTCGTGAAACAGTTACATACTATGTAGTTGGTGTATGGCCATTTTCTATTGAATGTAATACTTAGTGTTTGGCCAATTCGGCCTAACGGGATGCTAAGCATACGACCATTTTGTCCGTTCGGCCAAAGTGGCTGAACACTAAACATGATGTTCGGTTGAAAACCGCCGTACACCAGTTACCTATTACACTAGAGACCTACTCACAAACAAATTATTAATATTGTTTTCCATGTGGTAATACAACCATTTGTTCTGCAATGTTACATATGGATAATACGCTAGACAAGAAAGAGTAGAGTAAACAAAAAAATGATAACAATGATTAATTATGCCTCTCATGGTGTTAAGTCTCAATTTGGTGTTCAATTTTGATGTCTTGAATTAGGATTTAGTTTTTTTTTTTCAATTTAAAATCCGATTTTATTTTTTAAGAAATTATTTTTTTACACTTTGGAACAAAAATGACGTACACCAATAATTTTTATGTTTAATTTTTTTATTGAGTGTATTTTTATTTTATTTTTTACATTTTTGGAACATGTTGTACTGTACTATGTTTCCTGTTTTTTAATTTTCATACTGTTTTCCTACGGAGGATTTTCGCAGCAATGTTTTTAGGGGGCTCCGACCTGAAAAAGTTTTGTGGTTTTTTTTATTTTAAGTCCCCTTTTTATAAAAGATAGGAATTTGTTATTATTGTTATTAATTTTCATATTGTTAGCAAATTCTGTTATATTTATTGTAAATAGGGGAAATTACTACTCCCCCGTTCAATTTTATTATGCCCACTTCTCCGAGCACGAGTTTTAATGAATATTGATTAGTTTATTCATAAAGTAGATAAGTTGAGGGTATGATGAAGTATTTTGGGATCCATTTATAAATAAATGATTGTTTATGAATAAAGTGAATGGTAAAGTGAGTAAATAAGTGATGATAGGAGGGTGAAGATAAAGTAGTATGAATAGTATTGTTTCCAAAAAGGGTATGAGCATAATAAAATTGGACAACCAAAAAAGAAAAGTGGAAATAATGAAATTGGACGGAGGGAGTATTATATTCATTTCACTTCTATTAGTACACTTTCCTCCGTCGTCGTTCTGATGAGTAATGGATGTCGTACCCCATATCGTTTCGAAGCACTCAAGAATAGGAGCAAAACTCCTCAATCAATTTCATGATTGGAGAACAAAGTTTTTTACTTTCAGAGGGGCATAAAGGTTTTTTACAGTCCACTTTGTACCCCTTTGTAAAGAAGGGAAGTGTATGTATCTAGTTGCTAATGAAGCTCAAATCTTATACTCAATTTGTAATTAATCCAAATAAGAAATTATAAAATATAAAAAATAAAATTACAACTTTTCTAAGTTACTCCAAACCTTTTTTTTTTGGTCCCCATGAAAGTTACTTATTCTCTTTTTGGTAAACTATTCACACTCACATTTCATTATATTATTCTCTCTCAATTACATCACCCCTAATACATTTATTTATTTTATCATATTTCTTAATCTTGGTGTCCAAACCTACTGGTAACTTTCATCGAAACAAATAGAATATTATTTAATTAAATTTAATATAGGAAATTAATTAATTAAATAGTTTTTTAATAGTGTAATATATATATATATATATATACTTCCTCCGTCCCGGGGAAAACTCCCCATGAGTACTTCTGGGCACGGAGATTAAGAAATACTAATATAATAAGTAGATGTATTAGAGGTGATGTGATTGAGAGAGAGAAGAATATAATTAAATGTGAGAGGGAATACTTACCAGAAAAGGGATGGGAAACTTTTATTGGGATGGACGAAAAAGGAAAGTTGGGTAGCTTTCCCCGGGACGGAGTGAGTATATGTCTAAAAAAAGTTTTTAGCTCAAGTATGAAATGCCACACAAAATATTGAGAGAGAGGTCGCTGGTTTAATATTCAGCGACCGTGAATTAATTGGTTAAATTGTGTTTAATTTGGGTCAATTCGGGTCGGTCATTTCTGGTAGGAAAATAATTGAGACCAGATATATTTACAATCACTCTAATTTCGTTGTAAAATTGACAATAAAAGGCAAGATGTCGAGCCAAAGGTCGGAGTGCCATTAAAATCTTGTTTGGAAAAATTCTCCTTAGGGACAAAACTCAGGCCAAGGGAAAAATGTACACTCCTCTAAAAATTAATGTCTATAAAAAATTGTGTACAAATCATTATGCAAAAAAGTAAGTAAGACGTTTAGAGGATATCCTCTCCAAATGCAATTAAGTCTGGTCTTGTTCATCCGCTGCCTGATTGGTCTCTCAAAAGTGCGTGAATATCAAATGTGTATGTTATCTGTTAGAGGACGGATCGGACTTCAAAAACCATGTAGGCGCCGGGGAACAATAGGAATGAAGTCCATCAAAGTGCTAACCATCAATCCATAAGTATCGTCAGCCCTGAGCATGTGCATATATACTGAATAGCAATAAGAGTCGCCACTAGCTCCACCTCAAAAGGATGACCCCAACCATGCAACCTCTTAAGCAATAGCAGCAACAAAGACCCACCCTGCCCCGCCTCGCCTTGCCTCGAAGTTACTAAACACTGCCCCCGACATGCAAGTTTTCAACAGAGGATGTGACACTACCGTCTGTGTTGATCTTGTGCCAGCCCGAATTCGAGGAAACCCCCCTCACTGACGAACCTTATCATATCGATTTATGTTTGTACGAGACGCCAAAAAACCTAGTAATCAATCAATAGGTCCGAACTGAACCCATAACTTCGAGTGATACTGTTAGTCTCCCTAATACCTGCTACAATCTGACCACATTTTTTTCAATTGAAAATTCAATCGATAAACATTGTGTTTTGTGTAGTGTCAGCTGACCTCAGTTTTAGCTGACAATCTATATGTGCACAAGTCTATCTTTGAAAAGTTCGAAAAAGTCATATTAAATTAAAGTCGCATGTAATAAATATCATGCAAGGATCATGATCCCGACACGTACATATTATTATATATTCCACTACATTATTGTTACTCATAATTATTACTTCCTCCATTCGTCTATAAATTTTTCGTTAATTTTGGACACATGAATTAAAAAAAGTGAATAATAAATATAGTACAATTGATATAATTGAGAGAGGGTGAGATAGAGAGAAAAAGTAAGATTTAAAATATAGTGTAAGAATAAAAAATTAAAAGACATTTGTCAAGAATGGTATAAAAAGCATATAGACGGATGGACCAAAATGACAAAATGAAAAATTTATAGACAGATGTATGAAATAATTCTTATCACTATATATAGGAATTATGGGTGGAAATGAGTAAGGGATGCCATTTTTTAAAAAAAAGTTTGTATATAGTATTTAATCTTGAGTCAAAAAATTGTGGGTTAAACTTAGTTAGTGCCAGTTAAATTTACTTTAAAGTATTGTTTTACTATATAATTAACTAAAACTATTTGCAAAAAATTTATACGTTATTTCACTTTGTATTTGTGGACGAGTAGGTGTGGAGTGAGGTCCGTGTTGGTGAAGAGCTTTAATTTGCAACTACTGTATATACATTAATTAAAAACAACGCTTTTAATTATTAATATTTTATTTTATATAGTAGTATAATTAGTTTGATATGTATTGACAAAGCTAGAAATGAATTCGATATTCATTTTGATCACTTTGTCTGTCAATTAAGAAAATGCTCTCTGCTCAACCTTTCTGGATTATCCTGATTGCCTTTCTTGGCCTTGTCTGTCTCTTCAACAATCTTGTTTCTCTTCTAAAATGGATTTACAACATACTTTTCCGCCCACAAAAAGATCTCAAAGGTTACGGCTCCTGGGCACTGGTTACCGGTTCAACCGATGGGATAGGTACATACTTGCATAATTAATACAGTATATAATTAAGTCGCGCAACTTTAATTTTGTTGAGTTAACGTGATTCTCCGATAGAGTTGAGATTCCACCTTTGAAATTGCACATCGGGTCTGCAGTCTCTATATACAATAAAATTGACTCATCTATATATTCTATTTTCGAGTTTATCTATATACACATGCACTTGCAATTTCTGTTTCTGAATTGTTAGAATTTAATGTATAATGGGGGTATTCAGGTCAAAAGAGATAAGAAAGAGAAATGTCGTAAAATAAGTAACTTGGGAAGGAGGGCGTATGTAAGTAACTATTGATGTTTTGAAAAATTAGTTTTAATTTGCATCCTAGCTAGGTTAATTTATTTTGAAGATAACAATATTGTTTTTTGGTATATATGTCTAACTAATTTAAACGTACTCCATTATATATTTACATATATATATATATACAACAGGTAAAGCCTTTGCTTTCGAGCTTGCGGACAAGGGTCTAAATCTTGTGCTCGTTAGCCGGTCTTTGACAAAGCTAAAAATCGTTTCTTCCGAAATTAAAGATAGGTATCCCGCTACAATGATCAAGCTATTTGAGCTCGACTTTTCTAGGGACGACGTAGTTTCAAGGGTTTGCGAAATGAAGGATGTGATAAAGGGTGTTGATATAGGGGTTTTGATCAACAATGTTGGGGTTAGTTATCCAAGAGCCATGTATTTCCATGAGGTGGATGACAAAATATGGATGAATTTGGTGAGGGTAAATGTGGAAGGTACAACTTATGTTACAAAAGCAGTTGTACAAGGAATGGTTGCAAGGGGGAGAGGTGCAATTGTTAACATCGGCTCCGGTGCTTCGGTGGTTGTACCTTCTCATCCTCTTTATGCCATATATGCTGCCACCAAAGGGTAACATCTCTATCCCTAATAGTACAACATCCAACTTCACGGTTAATTGAATTAATTAATATGAATGATCATGTGTTTGCAGCAATTACTACACATTTCATACTCTACTCAATAAAGAAAAAACTTATTGTGCACGATGGTGATGCATATATTGCACTTGAATCAAATCCGACCCTGTCCCACCCCATTGCCTTTTTTTTATTTTTCATATTCCACTATACATTTCTTAATTAATGCATGTGCTAGTGCAGCAGAAAGCACGTGATCTGAATCAATAATTCTGGCAAGAAACAATGAAACCAAATAAGTGTGTGGGTTGAAAAATTTATGAGAAATTAAATAAAATAAATTAATGCATGTGTACAGAGTTCATGGTTAGGTAATCAGGAATAGGCATTTATGCCCTCCTACCTACTATTTTAAATCATATGGTTGCAACCTGCAAGTGTAGTAATGATATGAAATCGGTAGTAGATTTATTATCATCATGCATAAATTTTTGTACACTTTTTAACATATATATAATTATTTTATTTACAAAAGTTTAAAACATTATGGGCATGTTTGATAGCATAGACGGATTATCTAAGATTAGGATGATAACTAAACTTTATAAATTTTAAAGCATAATCTACCCTTAATCTAAGTTATCAAACAACCAATAAAAATGATATATAGTTAATCTAGGTTTAATCTAAGCTATCAAACATGGCCTATGCCTATAAAAAATCTCACTTGCAGGTACGTTGATCAATTATCCAGAAGTCTATATGTTGAGTACAAGCAATATGGAATTGATGTCCAATGCCAGGTAATTTTATTTTTCTTGACATTAAAAAATGGATTCATTGGATTTGATGGGTTCCTTTCCTTCTAAATTTAACGAAGACTTCCAATCTCTCTTAATTTATTTTCATAAAAAATATTTGGTCTAATATTTTCATTTCATATAAACATTATTGACTATTCTTGTTATCTTGGCTCTATTGAAAATAGTTTCTTTATATTAAAATAGTTATGAACATACTTATGATCAAATAAAACGCATACAAATAGATTAATAACTTTGTTTATTGAAAAAGATGTGTTAGAACAAATTAAATATGAAGATGTTATTGACGAATTTGCTTCTCAAAACGTAATGAGATTTTATTTTCAAATATTGTCATTATTCTTGTTCTTCTCCGACCAAAAGAACAGCATGACTTGTGCATGTGAGACGATCATAAATTAGCATTCATATCTAAATTATATTTCATCTCACCGTGAAAAGTACGTCTCACGCAGGTACCACTGTATGTGTCAACAAGAATGACATCAAGGGTTGCATTTGTAGAGAAACCATCGTTGTTTATACCTTCAGCAGAAAAATATGCAGAAGCAGCAGTTGGATTCATAGGGCGTGGTGAAGCAAGGTGCACCCCATACTGGGCCCACTCGCTCCAGTGGTTCTTTGCCTCACTCTTGCCTCCTGCCCTTCTTGATTCTTGGAGGCTTTCCATTGGAATCAAAAGAATGAAATGTAGTAGTATTTACTAACTAATTAATTAATTATATAACTCTTTTACTTAATTTAAATATTATGATATTTTTTTTAACAAGTTAATTTATTACGATAACAAACAATAAATGTTCAATTAATAACGGGACGAGGGAAGTATACAATAAATGTTCAATTAATAACGGGCGGGGAATATAACTCAAGGAGACCCCGTATAAATGGACGGTTCGTCACAAATTTTAGAAAATTTTGTATTTTTTTATCTCGTTGAAAAGGCGTTAATTGTGCATCTCGTTCACAAAGTAAATAATTAAGATACATTAATCAGTTTACCAATTTGCCCTCTATACCTAAATTCAGAAATTCAACAAACGACTCTTCATTTACTTCGTGAAGACTCAAAATCTCGGTCTTTATATTGACGAGACGATTTTCAGAAACCTAATTAGTATGATAAGTTTGAAATTCATGTGTATATTTTGCATAATTTCATAAAATTTTATTTTATTATTTACACTAAATTGACTCATTGCACTTGATTTGGAAAAATAATGATGTTAGCTATTTTTGTAAAAAAAAACGAGGACTTTTGGAGCAAAACAGGCCTCAAATAAATTGTGATAAATTAAGAAGGGTATATTGAAATCAAGTCAAACCATGAGGAAAATGAGGGAGATCATGAATTAAGGGTACAATTATTTGCAAGTTATAATCTTCTCTTTAGAAACATATTCTAGAGTAGGGAGAGCTTCTCTCTAGAGAGTTGCCTCTCCCCCACTCCACCGTCAATCAGTCGTTGTTGCCGTCGTTCTGCAATCGTCGTCCTGCTGCCATCGTCGTCATCCTGATTTCGTCGTCGACGTCCTTCTGCCTCCGCCGCCGTTGTTTCGTCGTCGCCGACATCCTTCTGCCTCCGCCGCCCACTACAAAAAACGTGCGGTTTACCGACGGATCTACCGACGGAATTGTGGTCGGTAGGCGTGGTTTTCGACGGAACTACCGACGGAATAATTCAGTCGGCTCTAGTCTCATCGGCCCGGTTTACCGACAGAATTTTTTTTTCCGTCGGTAGTCCCGACGGATTCCCGACGGAATAAATCAGTCGAGTCTGCCGACAGATCTCATTCCGTCGGTAGGTCGAATGACCTGTTTTGAAACCGGATCTGATTTCTGTCGGTAATTCCGTCGGCCGTCCGTCGGTAGTACCGACGGACTTACCGACGAAAATTTATTTTAGAATTTTTTTTAACAAAAATATATCCGTCGGCTTCTGTCGGGAGTTCCGTCGGTACCTTCCGACGGATCTGCCGACGGAACTCGATTTTATATTTTTTAAATTCGGAATTATATTCAGTCGGTGCCCGTCGGGGGTTCCGTCGGTAGTACCGACGGAATTTTACGTCGGTAAGTCAACCTAAAAAAAAAAACTGGCGTGGGTCGGACCAGACCCGATCCGACCCGCGATCTGTTATTAAGGCCACCATTTATTCTGGCCTTGCTAGGAATCGAACCCGGGTGTGTTGGCTCCTAGTGAGGGGCGCCTACCACTCGGACAGGTGTGTTACTTGTTCGTAATTGTAATATTAATTGTATATGTACTCATTTTCGGCCCATTTTTTTTTAAAATTTACAAAATTAATTTCTTTCATATATATCAAATAATTAAATTTGAAATCTATAATTTATATTTTTATAATTTATATATTTTAAATTACTAAAATATTCATATTTTAACTAAAATACTAATATTTTTTAGTAAAAAAATCATTTTTTTGCTAATTATTTTTTAAAAAATTTCAAAAAATTAATTTCACATAAATTAAATAATTAAATTTGTAATCTATAATTTATATATTTTTAAATACTAAAATATTCATTTTTTTTAATAAAATATTAATTTTTTTGCTAATTATATTTTAAAAAATTTCAAAAAATTAATTTCTTTTCACAATTTTTAGTTGTAACTTAATGATAAATAAATATTTTTAAATTGTACATCTAATAAAATAATTAGCTTACATTATATAATTTATTATTCATCTTCTTCCTCTTCATCTTCTTCATCTACATTTTGATTATTTGTCTCATCTTCCTTCTCTTCATCATCCTCCTCCTCCTCCTCTTCCTCTTCATCATCTTCCTCATTTCCATTATCGTTTTCAATTTCGATCAATTGTGAATTTCCACTCGTCAAGTCTACGTAGATATTCAAATCTCTCGTAAAGACTTCAGTTCTAGCCTCTATTTGTTCCGTTTGAAACGGAGAATCATCTTCATCACTCCTGTCCTTTGTAGGGACTTCTACCATTGATCTTGCCTTTACTTTGCAAACAGCGTGCCATTCAATTTTACTACGTGATCGTAATGGATACTTGCAGTAGTATACTTGAGATACTTGATGGGCAAATACAAATGGATCATTCCCGATATAGCTCATTTTCGGATTAACATCGACGAGTTTGTACTCCGGATGAATCCTTGTTCCTGAAGGGCCTGAATCAAACCAATGACACTTGAACAACACTACAGTCTTTGCTGGATATCCCGGATATTCTACTTCAACGACTTCGTGCAACACCCCATAGTAGTCACTTGCATCTGCATTGTAGTTTGCACTGCTAATGCAAACACCACTGTTGGTAGTCGCTTTTCTTGATGCATACTCGGATGTATGAAATCTGTAGCCCTTCACAATATAACCGTTGTAAGTCTTTACACGACGTAGTGGTCCTTTGCTGAGATCCCTTAAGAATCGATTCTCAAAATCGTTTGACCGTCCCTATACAGTTCAAATAATTAACATTAATTATGAATCATATTTATTTACGTAAAATTTAAGGAAATGGTACTCACACAACGTTGGAACCATCGGGCAAAATCACGTTGAAGACGAGCATCTATATCTGTATCTGATATGTTTTGTTCTGTTCGTCTTAGTTCTTGAGTATACATCCTAATTCACAACATCCAATCACAATTAATATTAAATTACATAAATGAAGTAATGATAAAAATATGAAATACTTACTCAATGTAAGGCTGAACTTCATCACAATTCAATAACACATACGTTTGTGCTATTTCTGCCTCTCTGTTCGACTCCCACTCTCGTTCTGTGAATTTTCCTATTGGTCGTCCCTTAGACTTGAATATAGACAGCATTCCATCGACCTCTTCACCGATATTGTTTGTATCTCTACCACCGTAGTTACGTGGTTCACTTCTCAACCGAGTGTTGACATGGTCTTCAAAATAATAAGAACAAAACATGTCAACCTCTTCATTCAAATATGCATTAACAATCGATGCTTCCACATTTGCCTTTTGTTTAGCATTGCGTTTCAAGTTGTGGAGATATCTGATTTATAATAAAAAAACATATATTTTAATTCAGTGAACATGCATGTAGTATATATAAAAAATGAAAAATGTAAGAGTTTACCTTTCAAATGGGTACATCCACCTGTACTGCACTGGACCACAAATTCTGGCTTCATACGCTAAATGAACGGGTAAGTGTTCCATGGAGTTGAAGAAGCTAGGTGGAAAAATTTGTTCCAACTTACACAAAATCACTGGAATGTCTTGCTCCAAACGAATCATATCATCGATCTTGATCGTTGAAGATGTTAAATCTCTAAAAAAAAGACTTAATTCAGTGATAGCCCTCCACACATTGAGAGGAACAACATCTCGGAACGCAATCGGTATCAAGCGCTGCATAAAAACATGACAATCGTGACTCTTCATCCCTGAAACCTTGCCCCTTTTTATGTCTGCGCATCGACTCAAGTTTGACACGTAGTTGTCTGGAAAATTCAACTCGTGAATCCAACGACACAGTTGTTGTTTCTGTGGCTTATCCAGTGTGTAGCAAGCCTTCGGATATTTACCTGTACTGGGATCCATTTTCAACTCTTCACGACGACAATAAATGTTCAACTCTTCCCGGGACTTTGGAGTATCTTTCGTCTTGCCTTCTGTGTTCATCATTGTGTGGAACACATTATCAAACACATTCTTCTCAATGTGCATCACGTCCAAATTGTGTCGGATCAATAGTGAACTCCAGTATGGCAAATCCCAAAAAATACACTTTCTATTCCATCCACCTGGGATTCGACCATTGTGTTCAGCTGCATTTTCCTCAGTAGATTTTTTCAAACCCATCCACTGAATCTCATGTAACAACGTTTGTCCTGTACGGTAACATTATACTAGAAGAAATTAATAAAACATATACGTATAACATTATACTAGATCAAATAATTGTATAATTAAAATACTGTTTCGAAGGGGCGATCGATTGTGTGTAACTGTTATGTTCTTCAAGAAGTTGTTCTTATTCCTTCTAAATGGATGATCTCGAGGTAAGAACTTTCGGTGATTATCGAACCATGTAACTTTCCTACTCTTCTCAAGACTGAAAGCTTCAGAAAAATCCATACAATACGGACATGCTTGAAACCCAGCCGTTTTCCACCCAGACAACATAGAATATGCAGGAAAGTCGCTAATGGTCCACAATACAGCAGCACGCATCGTGAAATTCTGTTTTCTGAACACATCATACGTTTGGACACCACTTTCCCATAAAAAGATCAAGTCTTTTATAAGAGGCTGGAGATAAACGTCAAGTTTATCCTTTGGATTCCACGGACCTGGCACCAACACAGTTAGAAACATTGTTTGAGGTTTCAAGCACATACATGGAGGAAGATTATACGGAGTCAGAATCACCGGCCACAACGAATACTGCTTTCCAAAGCTCCCAAACGGTGCAAAACCATCAGTACACAAACCTAGCCTCACATTCCTCGGTTCAGAAGAAAAATTGGGATACACGTTGTCAAGATGTTTCCAGGCCTCCGAGTCCGCCGGATGTCGCATCTCCCTAGACTCGGTCGAAGATGAATCTGTTGCATGCCACGTCATGTGTTGTGCTGTGGTAGTAGATTGATACAATCTCATTAAACGAGGAATGATTGGAAGATAATACATCTTCTTGTGTGCCACTTTCTTCTTCAACGACTTCGATTGACCAGCGGGCCCCTTCCGACGTGGCTCTTTGTAACGAGGATGACCACACATCCTACACATTTTCAGATTGCTATCTTCATCACCCCAATATAACATGCAACCGTTTATACAACAATCAATCTTCTCGACCGGCAATCCCATATTTTTTAGCATTTGCTTGCTTTGATGATACGTTGTAGGCACCTTATTCCTAGGAGGGCAGATCTCACTGCATAATTGTGTCATTTGCTCATATGCCCTGTTAGAAAGCTTGTTCTCGGTCTTGATAGCCATAAGTCGGGCATTAAATGACAGTTGAGAGTGTGAATCACAACCCGGATACAAATCTTGATCGAGAAATTTGAGCATTTCATAAAACCGAAATGTTTCATCCGTCGGCTCCTCTTCTACATTTGAAAAACCGGCTTCCATTATCATTGTTTGATACATATTGGGTTCTCCCTCCCCAAGTTGTTCTTCCCCACCAAACTGTTGTTCCCCACCAAATTGTTGTTCATTACTCGTGCCGGCTTGATTACCATATATTTGTCTTTCATAGATACCAGCAGTGTAGTAGTATAAAACTTGATCAAAGTTATAAGGCCAACGTACTTCGCCGTGAAATGTCCAATTATAATAATTAACAATGAAACCATTCTTCAGAACATGTACCAAAACCTCATCAATCGACTTAAATATTTTATTCTGACATTTTTTGGCATTACACGGACACTTGATACAATACCCATGCATGTAATGTGGGTGGAGCTTTGCAAATTCAACAAATGACACAAGTTCATTGTAAAATTCACTATTCACATTTCCTAAAATGAACCTAGGAGTTTCATACATCCATCGACGATCCGGCAATTCCATCTGTTAAACATTTAACATAAAATTCTTACAAACATATAAAAAAATGCACAACTAATTAAACTACAAACAATATAATTAAAATACACAACTAAACTACAAATATATAAAATTCACAACTAATTAAACTATAACCATATAAAATGCACAACTAAACTACAAAATTTAACCAAGTAAAAAAGAAAAACGTACCGAAATTTGCTTGCTCTCATACAATTTCCACAATTTTTTTCGACTGAGTGAGAAAGGGGAAAAAAGTTTCTGTAAATATTACGCGCTACCGATGGATTCTGAAATTCCGTCGGTAGGGTGCCGCCCAAAATTCCGTCGGTAGAGTACTTGGCTGACGGAATTTCCGTCGGCAGACTTTATTTCCGACAGAATGTTTATTTCCGTCGGTAATATTGGCGGGATAAAATAAAAATCGAAAAAAAAATAAAAAATACTTTACTTTATACCAAAATCTAACGAAAAATTATGTATTATGTATAAATTAAAAACAATAACATAAATAAACAATCCATTGACAAACAAGCATCAACCGAAATAAATATGTCCAACGGAAAATTAAATAGTTTGACAGAAAAAATAAATAGTTCGACAGAAAATTAAATAGTTCGACAGAAAATTAAATAGTTCAAACATCAACCATTATACCTGCAAAAAAGTCATCACCACCAATGAAATCCAAGCCGTCGTCTGCGGCTGCATCTGGATTTGGATCTGGAGCATTGAAAGGGGGAACTGAACCAACCGGAGCATCGAAAGGCGGAAGGGGAAATGGACCAACCGGAGCATCGAAAGGCGGAGGGGGAACGCTCATCGCCTGTGTAAAGCATGTATTTATTTGATCAGAAGACATCCCCAACGATCGACCCATAGTGTCAGTTAGCTGTCGGAAGTAGTGGTTCATCATGTGTACTACGTTCGGGTCCGGAACAACAGTGGAGGATACAGAGGCCTGCGATGCACGCTGGGACGAACTGGACGACGCAGCTCTCACTGAGCGGCTCATCCGGCCAAGGCCAAGGACCCGTCCTCGATCAGCCGGGGCAACGTCCAGGTAAATCCGGTTAAGATCAGGCGGAGAGGGAGCGCTTGGCCCGGCTTCAGCAGAAGCCTGTGTCGTCTCCTCTTCAATCCTCCGGTTCACATTCAACTACATAATTACAAAAAAATTAAATTAATACATAGTTCAATACATTTAATTAATTAAATATTAATAAAACATCACAATTTAATTAAACTTACGTGAAGCTCGGTAGTGCGTCCATATGTGGACGTCTGCGAATCTGGATCAAACGGATGAAGAACGTTCAACCGATCCACGTGTGTGGGTTCACGCCCAAGTTCCCGCTCCTATTTCGTACCAAATGAGCATATAAAAATTATTTTATATAATATAATATAAATAATTGAAATAAATTTAGTGAACACTTACTAGAGCAATTGAGTGCTCATACGCGGATCGCCCCCCCCCGATGCCTTGACATCCCACCTCCCCCATCACTTCTACGGTTGGCTCGAGCAGTTGCACACTTCCGCTAGTACTCCGGGCTACTATAATACGTGGTCAACGTGTTCCACACGTCGACTCCATTTTGTCCTCCCCCAACGTCTGCACCACGCCACGACTACGCCAAGCATTCCTCCAGGTGTACATTATCTCATTATACCTAGATTGACATGAAGATTCCCAGTGCCTGTGGATATCGTTGTCCGAAAAAAACTCCCTATGCCAATAAGCATGTTTCTGCACATATTCGATCAACATATTTATCAAATAATATATATAATAAATTGTTTATTAATATTTAATTGAATGCACTCAAATACCTGGAATTCCTCCCAGTATTCATCCTTTTTCGTCTGCGGCACCTTCAGCCAAGAGTAGGCATTCGCAACAACCTTGCACTTAGTAATCACCTCAGTGCAAATCTTCGATATCTCATTACCAGGAAGTAAGTTGTGACATTATATATTAAGAAACAAACACATTATAAATTAAAAAACGTACAAAAATTGATGCTATTAAATATTGTTAAACCTTAAAATTATTTAATTAATTACTTACTACATCATCAATCCATATTCTCAGTCTGGTTTCTCGGGCCCGCGTGGGATGTCGACGAGCTGCCGACGACTGAGATGACGGCGGCGAATGCTGTGGAACGGATGCCGACGACGTCAACGTAGCAGGCTCAACAGGCCTAAGTGAGCCTCTCCTACGTCGAGATCCTGAGGCCCCACTAGCATCTTGACTCATCTATTTTAATAAATAAAATTTAAAAGTATAATAAATTAATCAATAATTAATATAGTAATGAAATCAATAATTTTCTATTTTAATTAATAACATTTTAGTAATTTAAGTCAATAATTTCCTAATTTAATCAATAACAAAATCACGTTACTAATGAAATCAATAATTTACCAAACTAATTAATAATGACTTAATTTAAACAATAACAATAATTACTATATTAATCAAACCGTACAACACCCCTACTTATAAGAATAATTACTAATTTAATCAACAATAATAACCTAGTTTAATTATAAGAATAATTACTAATTTAATCAACAATAATAACCTAGTTTAATTATCAAAACGAACTAACAAGAACTACATTATATATTTGAACTAACATACATTAATTAATTACAATTAACCAATAAAAAACATATAATCCACGTACTAACATATATTTGAATTAATTATACATATATATTCATCAACTACGTACATGAAATTTTATAATAATTAACATGCAATTTATAATACAATAACTTAATTAAAATTAATTAAGAATTTATAAAACGTACCGTTTAAATTGAAGAAAATTGGAGTAGATAATCGTTATGCCCTTTGTCGATCAATCCACGCACCACGCACAAGAAAATCTAATCCACGAGGAGAGAACAGGAGACGAACAGGGAGAGGGGGACGAAAGCCAAAAAAAAAATTTCCTTATGAGGAAGAACTGTCTGCCTTCGGCAGTTCTTATAAAAAAAAAATTGTGGCTACCGACGGATATTTCCGTCGGTAGCACGCGAATATTAATGCCAGTCAAAGCGGGTCGGCTACCGACGGATATTTTTCGTCGGCAGTCGAAATTTAAACGACCGACGAAAAAAATCTGTCGGGAAGCAAGGCTAAACGACACCGTTTGGCCGCCGAACTGAATTCCGTCGGGAAGTCCGTCGGACGGTCCCGACGGATCTTGGATTCCGTCGGGAGTCAGTCGATTCGAAAATTCCGTCGGCGATCCGTCGGGGCGGCCGACGGAATGGATTCCGTCGGTAGCCTTCCGTCGGCAAACTCCGCGTTTTTTGTAGTCGCCGACAGCTATTTTGTTTGGATTTTCGTAAGTTTTAGTCTGGAGATCTTCAGATCTACTTTTTTCTTCTCGAAAAACTCTCGCCGCCTTCGCCACTGCAGCCATCACCGCCGCCGACGGTCGTCTGAGTTTTTTCATTTTTTATGTAGTTTTCTCTTCGTTTGTTGTTAGGGATCAACGTATAAATTATCCTTAACGGAACCACGGTGACCGTTTGGGTATTTTTCGTTGATCCCGTTTACTGTTTTTCTAGGTAGTGTTATTGTGTTTTTCTAGCTTTTAGTTTCTGATTACTGCTCCCGTTGCGCCTTGTGCGACTTTTCCCCTTTGTGGACTCTGTTGTGGTTGTAAGACTCTTTTCTTGGTCTTGATTGTGGGGCTCCTCTGAGATAGGCTCAAGAGTCCTTGGTATCTGTTACTTGGATTTGGTACTTTGGTGAAACTTTGCCTATTTATTGTGTTTCCTATTCTTGACATGAGAACACCTTGTGTGAGGTTGTCTCGGTTAAAGGTTGGAGATCTGAACGTTTTTTAAGGCAAAGGGAACACTTGTCTTTCCCCTTCTCACGAATGGAGTGGACGGCAATACCATGGTGATCCCTGATTTGAAGATTAAGATCTTTAGTTATGAAGTTGTATTTTATTTGTTATGATCTTGTAAACCTCCCTCTAAAAAAAAAGTACAATTATTTGCACCTCCTTCAATGTTAAATGTACTCCCCCATTAGTCATTTCTCCTGAAATACCGAGATAACTAGAATGATTTATCAACCAATTGAATTAAGCAATCCACAACAAAAGGAACAGTAAATACCAGGACAGACAAAATCATGCATTTAATCCATAAACACATTCAACACCCAAAACAATAATGTAATATCCGAAGTTTTTATAAATATATATATACCAGTGCAGTACCCGCGTACTACGCGGAATTTAAATAAACAATATAAATGTAAAAAAAATGCAAAAAAAAAAAAAAAATCAATAGAAAATTTAAGGATGTGATAAAAATATTAACGGTAACATTGAACAAAGGGAATTCAAACATTAAATTTTAATATTTTCAAATCGTTAGAGTAATATGTTAATTGGTCATTCATAATATTATGGATTATTGAAATGTAATAACCCAATTAAATTAATTTAGACAATATACTTTTAAATAACCTTTTATGTAAAATTCCCTTTAACTTTTTTTAAAATTTTATAAAATTATTGTAATGCACATTTTTTAAGTTTTCTCTAAATTGTTGTCATAGGAATGGCATATGTCAAATCATACAATATGTAAAATTCCCTTCAACCTTGTTTAAAGTTTTATAAAGTTATTGTAATTCACATTTTTTTACTTTCTCATACATTATCATTCATCAATAAATTGGACTTTATAAAAAATACATCATAAATTTAGACAGCCATACAAATTACAGATAAGAACATAATTATAACAGTACAAAAGAAGCAAAACTCAAAAAAAAAAAAAAAAAAACCAAATTTTTTGATAAATTACTTTGTGATTAAGTGAAATACATAATTTGTTCAACATTAATATTCCTTCAATTCAATTGGATGGAATAATATAAATCATTAGAGTAATAAAATGAAACAAAACTTTAAAAAAGTAAACACGATTACGTCAAAGTAGTGAAATACATAATTTGTTCAATATTAATATTTCTACGAGTGCATGTGAATGGATCAAGTATCAACGAAACGTCTGATGACTTTCGACAGGCTAAGTCTTAATTAGGAATCTTGACCAATCACATTTAATGGAGGTTGAGAAAGTGGTTATTATTGAGGAAAAATAGTTAATCAAAATGAATTATACTATAGAAAAAAATTATACACTTTCTCAATTGTCCAAAATTCGGCGCAAACCCATAAATCGTGATTGCAGCAATTCGTCCAAACAAATAACTAGAATGATTTAGTGAGGAGCAACTATTACCGACACTCAATTTGAGGTGGGAATTTCTATCATTCTATTTGTCATTATTAAATGCAATGTATAATTATTTTGATATTCATGTAAAATGTGATTTCTAACTTATTATATTTGCCAACACTAAATGCCATATGTGATTATTTTGATGTTCATGTGAAAGATGTACGAGGATAAATCTTCTGACCTTTATAAACGAGGATAGGTCTTCTGGCCTTTATAAACGAGGATATATCATTTGACCTTTATAAACGAGGTGATGACATTGAACTATTACATATTGAGTTATACATGTTTAATGTGATTTATCGAATTAATTACTTATCATATTTAGTTCTGACAAATATGTCCCCACTGAGCCGTGGTTTGCTCACCCCTTTGTTTTAATATTTAGATTGAGGAGTTGATTGCAAGTAGGAGCTGTGGATGACAATCATTTAAGTAAACCAATTGAGTTAATTCCTTGTTAAACCTTTCATAAGTAATATTTAGACAATACTTAAATTCTTAGAGTTTGTATTTATTCTTTAAGCTTCCGCTGATTGTCAATTATTTTTATGGTAAAGTAAATTGGTTAAGTCTATTTCTGAAGGGAAAAGTTAGTTTCATGCCCTTTAATTTTTAAATTGTCAATTATTTTGTAAAAATTACTTTAATGAAAATTGGAGCGTGACAAATAAAAGTTTAACCCATGGTACTACAAACAATATTCATGGCTAAATCAACAAATGAAAGCAAACTCATGGAGAGAAAGCAATAAAACATAGATTTTATTGAAATTACCAAATTAAACTTCAATAGTGAAGATTAACTATAAACTTAAATTTTTTTTTTTACAAAGTCAATAGGTTCCGAAATGAATTAATGAGGGTAAAAAGTTTAGAGGAAATTAGTGAATAGAATTTTTAACCAAACCTTTTGTGCAGCTGAAGAAGAGTTACAGCAGGTGAAGATATGGACCATCTTCAAAGGGGCGTAGCGCTTGCTTACTAAAACTGACTTAGTGCATGAGATTCAGTCAGCTGATGGATAAAGTTATTAAATGTAAAATGTTTCAGTTGTTCATATGTATGGTGATATATATGCAACTATGTATTTTTGCTTTACAATTTACATCTACATTTTAACCCATCAGATCATGTGTCATGACCAATTTGCGACAAACACAATTGACGTAAATTGCGGCATTTTTTAAAATTGTCAAAAATATTTACAACCAACTTTCTAACGGCCATTCAAAAATTGTCGCAAATTACCTTTTTTTGATGTTTTTCATGTCGCAATATTAGTCGTTAAATAAGATGTTTTTTTGTAGTGATAAATGTACTGAATTTAAATATGCAAGAAATCTCAAATGTTAATCATAATAACATTTATTTTGGCTTAATTATTTGGAAAGATAGTATGAGGTTTACAGCCAAATGCGCAATGAAGCCCTCAACAATTATAACTGCACTCACACTGCTTAGGAAAATATTGGTTAATACACGAAAAAGCTACCATATTATTTCCGTGTTTTTTCTTGCACTCCGTCAGACATTGAAAATCATTACCCTCAACCAAGCATCTACTTGTAAATGTTTCTTTACAAACGCTACTAGTCACCATCTCAACTGAAAAAAAAAAAAAAAAATTGTTAGATTTTTTGTAGAAAAACTTTAAAGAACAACGTGAAGACATTCTATTTATAAAGAACATGTGTATGAATGACTGAAATGCATGTATGCAATATTGCATATAAGTTTTTGTGTTTAATTTATACTCCATCTATCCACCAAAAGTATGCTTATTTTTTTTTATATATGTTTTTAAATTTTATATATGTTTTTTAAAAAAAAATTATATTTTAATTATAAAGAAGATATGTGGAGTAAGAGTAAAAAATTGTATTGATAAATTATCAATTTTATTAATAAAGTAGAAAAGATATTCAAAAATTAACTATTTAAATAGAATGAACATATTCTTTGTTGATTAAAAATGAACTGAGCAAGTGGACAAAGGAAGTATTTAATTTTGTATCATAATATGATCATTTGTTATAAGTGGGGATGAATTTTTACATGAGGTGAGAGAGAGAAAGACAATCATCACTAAAAATATTCCCTCGATCTTTGCCATCTTCAACCTGAAAAATATATTGTTGTAAACAAAGAAAAATTGAACCCCTTTTTACATATAAAAATCTCGGATACAAGAATGAATTGATTACATCATATTACATGCATTCATGAAAAAAAAATGTAAAATTATGTATATTTCTAAAATATGTTTGTACATTTATTCTAATACTTAATGAATAATTTTTACATTTCTTTACAAAAGATATTATTAAACTTTATAATATTACTACATGTACAGTATATATTAATAAATGAGCTAAATGCTTTTTTTTTTTTTTACTATGAGGTAAATGCATGTTACTTTACATAAAAAGTACGCGTGGATTACATAATCTTGAGACATTCGAAAAGGAAAAAAAAAATCTATGCATATATGATAATGTATGATTGGTGAGTTTTTAAAGAAATATTAGAATATATGATAAAATGATTTTTCAATATCCGATATTGTTGTATGCTCCATATAGTTAATATCACTACACATTAAATTTAAATAAAACAAAATTAATTGTGTATATACGTGTCAATAATAATTTTATAACTAGATCGTTGATCAAATCGGACTGAAAATCGATTGTTGGTTCAATCGGTTGGATTGGTTAGACAGGTGGTTTAACCGTTAAAATAATTTGTACCTAGTTTTTTTTTTTTTCGATATTTCATATGGTACATTAAAAAAAAATATGCACATATGAACCTTTTAAATTATAACTTATAAGATTCATATTGAAAGAAAACATTTGAGTCATAGACCAACACAATAGTTAGAAGGCTTGAAACAACCCAATACAAAGTATCAAATAAATTTTCATGCTCCATCATCTATAATGAAGTATCAAATTAAAATATTAAATACTAATATTTTAAATAGGTAAACTGCAAAGTAAAAATTCATTTCAAATCATCCACCTAAAAAGGGGTATCAAATTAAATTCACTTTACAAATTTGCGATGATCGTAGCCGTAATAAGATATATACCTTCAAAACTTCAACTTCAAGTGTTAAAAACTTAAAATATATATTTTTTTTAAAATTTAGAAAATTATAAATGATAAAAGAAAATTAGAAATAAGAATATTGGAAAAACGGGGAAATATTAATTGCCCCGTTATTTCAATTTTTTTCGGTTCAATCGATTTTTTTCGATTAATTCTTAAAAATTATTTTTTAGGGGTAATTTGACCGGTCTATTGACCAATTGTTGGTTCAACTGGTCCAACCCAGTTTTTCTGAAAACACTTATATATGGTCATTTTCTAGTTGAATGGTAGTTTCTATATATCTATTTAAAAAATAAAAATCAAACCTGGAATGAGCACAAGAAATAATGTTGTTTTGCTGGAAGATTATTTCTCTCCAAAAGAAATTGTTGGTTGTAATTTGTAACACTATGCACATTATATGTGCTTATATAGGCTACTCAAGTCAAATATGTTTGGTTTGAAATTGGGATGAGGATGAGGATGAGGATAGAAAAATGTGGATGCGTGTAATACGTGAATAGTAATTATATTTGGATAGAGATGAAGAATTTTATGTCAAATTAAGAGTGTTATTGTATTACTCCCTCCGTCCCGTGATTACTTGCACACTTTTCTTTTTGGGACGTCCCAAAATTACTTGCACACTCTTAATATGGAAATACCCCACAAAATTAATAACCTCACAACATCATTTTATTTTCAAATTTGTCACTCCTTTTTTCCATACATTTTACACGTCATCAAATTACCTAAAATACCCCTCATTTATCTTAAATCATTAACCACTAAATTCATTTTTCTTAAACAACGTGCCGGTCAAAGTGTACAAATTATCCCGGGACGGAGGGAGTATTTTATTATTGTTAGTTAGTGGAAAAATTAATGTGAAGAAGAAAAGTAGGAGAGAGAATAAATGCGTGGAAGAAAAGTAGGAGAAAAAATGAAATATTAAAAGAAAAAAAAGGTAACATAATTATATTATGAATGAGTATATAAAAATAGGTGTGTAGATGTATTATAGAGATTTTAAATTTGTAATTGGATGAAAAAAAATTGTGAGAGATTGGATGTGGAACCCATCCAAATTCAAATATGGATGAGCCAATCTAAATATGGATGAGCCAATCTCAAATTAAACACCACTTTTTAGATTGCATTTATTTTATATTCATAATTTGAATAGCATGCTTTTCGATTGGGATAGGTTTTGTGTTCACTTTTTAATAATATTGTACTGATCTTTTCAGTAATAGCGAATAACACGTCACAGTGATGTTGGGTTGAGCTTTTCATTTATACTGACTAACAGTCACAGTGATGTTGGGTTGAGCTTTTCATTTATACTGACTAACACTTTTCAGTAATATTGTGTTGCACTTTTCAATAATATTGTGTCGCATTTTTCAGTTATAGTGAATAATATTGTGTTGTGCCTTTCAATAATATAATATTGTGTTGCTCTTTTCAATAATATTTTATTGTCATTTTCAACAATATTGTGTTGCACTTTTCAATTATATTGAATAACACTTTTTAGTAATATTGTGTTATACTTTTTAACAATATTTTGTTTCACTTTTCAGTTATAGTGAATAACTAATATTGTGTCACATCTCAAATTTTAGGGCTTCGATGAAAACACCATACTTCTACTATTTGCCCCCAAGGATCTTACTATTTCGGACTGTAGTCCCCGCAAATTACAATGACCATTTCGTCGAAATAACCCCATAATATCGTAAAAATAGGTTCATGTGGCTATGCAACAATTAAATTCACATAACATTTAAAGGTTACAAAGTGAATAAATCTAAGATTGTTATGAGAAAATATTATTATGGTGCACTCGAGTCCAAAATATTGAGTATGTATTGATAAGACGAAGTTATTATGGAAATTAGGTTGTAGTCTAATGGTAGTCTCATACTTGTTTTATTACAATGTTGCGGGACACTTACACTTTTCATTTATAGTGACTTACACTTTTTAGTAATATTGTGTTGCGTTTTTCAGTTATAAATGACTTACACTTTTTATTAATATTGTGTTTCATTTTTTAGTTATATTGACTTACATTTTTTAGTAATATTGTGTTGCACTTTTCAGTTATACTGACTTACATTTTTTTATAATATTGTGTTGCACTTTTTTATAATATTGTGTTGAACTTTTCATTAATATTGACTTACACTTTTTAGTAATATTGTGTTGCACTTTTTAATTATACTGACTTGCGCTTCTTTATAATATTGTGTTGCACTTTTCAGTTAAATTGACTTACATTTTTGAGTTTATTGACATTATAGACCAAAATCCTAACCCATCTTTTAATTCAAGACAAAAATTATTGATATTACAAATTAAGACAAATCCATATTTTACATTCCTAATATGCCCTCAAATCAATATATTAAAAGAATCAACAATTAAATTCAATAATATACTCTCATATTATGAGAATCCGTTTCAATCTCTATCACATCATTTCTCATTTTAAAACTCATCTCCCTTCAGATTCAAAACCCTACACCTCACGGCGGCGCAACCGGTCCCGACACCACCATGTTACAGCCTAGTCATCGCCGCAATAGCCCCGCCTCACCGGCTCCTTAAACGCTCCTCGCAATCCAGAATTGGGTTTGTATACAATCGAATCAAAAGAGCATCCATCACATCTGTTAAAGATCCACCGCCGCGGTCTTTATTTGTTGTCAACAACTCGACCACGACGGCGTCGATCTGTCCAAGGTTCGGCCAGATCCGTCACGATACGCCATTGTTTCACCAACAAGCTATGTAATTTTGTCCAAGGTTCAGCCAAATCCACTCGAATACGACGTCGTCGATCTGTTCAAGATATGTAATTCTGTGTTTTAAAATTCAAGTGGGATGTTTTGAAGTGATCAATCATGGGATTTCTCCAGATTTAATGAAGCTGGTTCTGTTTCTTGCCGATGGAATTTATGAGATTGCACCGGAGAAGAAGAAAATGGTGGCAAGGTCGCCGGAGCGGCCGTACGGGTTCGAGGAGATCATCCACGGTGAGGAGGAGATTAAAGATCAAGGTGAAGATTTTTTGTTGTGTGAAGATTAAAGATTAAAGATCAGGTGAAGATTCATGGATTCTTTCCATTTTTCTATTTATTGCTTAGTTGAGAAGCTTCTTTGATGAAAATTTCGTTGTGATTGTGGTGCCTTTTCTGGGATTTGAAAATTTAATTAGGTTAAAGGTTTTGGATTGTTATACAGATCCATTGCGTTGGAAAAACAAGCTCATAAATAGTGGGAGCATTGAGAATGTCCCTCTTGAATCTTCATTGTATTTAATCTGCTATGAAATTGATTGTAAATTTGTTAAGAAATGCTCTTTGTGTGGTCAATTTCTAGTGGGAATGTCCCTCTTGATTTGGGAGTATGTATGTTGTTTTGTAGTGGAGTCAGAATGGGTATGAAAGTATGATCTGCTTCACATATACCACAAATGCTTATACAATCACTGATCACTGATCACTGATCACTGATGGGATATTTGAATGTGTGTCATTTTTGGCATTTTAACACCAGTTTGGTGAATTCCATCTGTTTGTGTTCCTAACAACTAGAAATTATTGTTTTTACACTAGAAGGCCTGGAAAAGTCGAGTAGGAGATGAGTTACATCACTTGAGTGGACTTAAAATCAAGGTATTATGAAATGTTTGTAAGTTGTTCAAGAGCAGTAGCTTGCCAAATGTAGATGGATTCAGTAGTTTTATTCTAATTCTAGATCATCTGCTTTTTTTTTTTGTTTATTCAAATATAAGTACGTGGTTGTGTTATTAATGTTTATGAATGATGGAATATGCAGTTGGAATACGTTGAGGAGAGAAGAATCAAGGACCTCGTAAAGAAGCTTCCTGAGTTTATTAGCTATCCAATTTACCTCTGGGCTGAGAAAACAACCGAAAAGGAGATTAGCGGAACCAAAGAAGAAAGAGGAGGGAATACAAATGGAGGTCGACTTAGGAGTGAAAAGAAGAAATAACCGTGTGTGATTTGGCTAGTAGATTGAGGAATGGGTATTGAATATTTGATTGATCAATTGTTGTTGGAGTCTTTATTTTATGCATATTGTTTTAAATGTAATTACATATACAACATATATAATTATATGTACGCATATATTATATATGCATTTAATGTATGCACTACTTTATGCATATATCAAAATATATGCGCTTAATATATTCTTTTCAAATAGTGTTAAATATAGTCATAATATCTTTGACATATTGACATTTTCAAATATAATAAATTAAATATATTTATAAAAGTGGTATGCAACATATTTTTGCATATGCAACGATTTTTTATATATGCAACATTTTTTTGCATGTCAATGAGAATATGCAACATATTTATGGGAATCGAATTGGGAGATTAATAATTTTTTAAATTTTGGAAAGTTATAAATGAGCAGAATTTTAGAAATATTTTTACCGATTTTATTTTTAATAGTTGACTTTATAATACTAATTTTGCTGAAATTAATTTTTTAAGATTCGAAATCCATTTTTATTTTGAAGTCGATAGATTAGGAATGTTTCGAGGAATTCATATGCACCGATATTCTTGAAGTTGGTAGATTAGGAATGATAGTTTTAAATTTGAAAACTTAATTAACTCGCACAAATTTTGAGGATAACTGCATAATTTGAAATTTAAAATTAATTATAACATAAGGGTATAATTGTACATTTAAGTTGGATTTTGGCTTGATATGTAATAGCAAATAAATTTTCCTTGATTTACAAAAACTTAGGGTGAAATGGTCTATAGTGTAATTCTCCCTACATTTTTTGGTAATATTGTGTTGCACTTTTTAGTTATTTTGACTTACACTTGTTATTAATATTGTGTAATTAAATGGTTAAAACATTATTTCCTTCACATTTTATTATAATATACCTATAAAAGAAACTCAATATTTTAATAAGTATCTTAGTAGTATAAATGGTGGGTGTCAGAATTTTTAAGGTTGAGATACATTGTTTCTGTGTTTGTTTCATTATGAGATGTCAATTTTTTTTTTGTTTTTTGAAAATCTTTAACCTAGGTGATTTTAAGAGATTTCGCGCTCAAATTTTTTTCTCTGTTACTCAAATGACGGATTGACTAACATCATCGTCAATTTTAATAGAAAATAATAATTGGGTAACCAATTTTTATAGTAATTAAATGTGGGTGACCAAATTTAAAAAGAGGTAAATTTATGATCGATATTTTCCCTAGAATTAATTAAATAATAAAATTTATAATAATAATAATAATAATGAGAAATGACCGAGGTAGATTAAGTTTGGTTGGTGATTTTGAAATTAATTCGTATGGCGTTTGGGATTTTATTTTAAAAAAATATTAGGAATAGATTAAAGATCTGTATAAATAAAGACGCCCTATATACTAATAAAGAGTTTTTGTTGCTTATTTGTCGAGAATTTTAGTGAGTTTTGATGATTTGTAGAATTTTAGTGTGTTTTGGTTATGTGTAATAATGATGTATCATGTGTATATTAATATTTTGAATAGACAAAAACTTATATACAATATTTTACAATAGTCTTATCGTGAAATATATTCAAATACCTATCTAGATCTGACCCACCATATTCAATCTATCTGCACTCATATTTTATGAGTTCACCTCCTTACTTTTTTTTAATAAAAAAATAGACTTGGTCGTCTCTTTATATTAGATGGTCACGGTTATTTGCCCCCCTCCCTTTTATGAGTCAGAAAAACCATATTTCTAATGCTTAAACTAGCATTTGACATATGTTTAACGTTTTTTTATTTTACTAAAAAAATACAAAAATATAAGGGTTAATTGCAAAAAAAAAAAAAAATCATCACCTTTCATGTATTTATCAATTACAACATATTCTTTTTTTCTTTGTAATTTGATACACTAATATACTTTTCGGTCAATTTTAATTTAACTTGGCATTGAAAATAGGCAACTCGCCATATTGCCGAAACATAAATTATCAACTAATAATTTTTTTTTAATGAAAGACACATATTTTTTAAAAATGTTTTTACATAAATTACACACCTGAATCCATCAATATTTTTTTTTATTTCCGACGAAGTTCTCCATCTTTATACTTTGATATTATGGGTATTGATTTGGTGTTTTATACTTTGATATTATGGGTATTGATTTGGTGTTTTCCATCACAAAGTTCTCTATCTTCTACAAAGATAATATCTATATAATTTTATTAAAAAAAATTAATCAAGAAGTTATGCAAAATATATAATTCCTATAATCATATTTATTCCATTAAGAAGTTATGCAAAAAAAAAAAAAAAAAATCAAGAAGTTGTTGGGACATTGTGGATCATGATGTGATAGCTACTATTAGACACTATTTCACTAGCATGCTTCTGCCACCTGGGCTGAATTCGTGCTTCATGACATTGATTTCTAAGACAGAGGGAGCCACTAAGGTGGAGGAGTTCAGACCGATTGTGATGGGTAATTTCATCTTCAAAGTCATGACTAGGGTTTTGTAGTCGAGACTGGGTACTTTCATCAGCAGTAGTCTTTCTACTTATCAGTTTGGGTTTGTTCCGGATAAGCGAATCCATACGTGTATCGCACTGGCCTCAGATGCCATTAATACCCTGGACTATCCGAGGATTTGTGGGTATATGGCGTTGAAGGTGGAGATGATTAAGGCCTTCGACACGATCTCCTAGCAGTTTTTGGAGGCGGTTTTGGCTAGGATGGGGTTCAGAGCAGACTTCATTTCTATGGTTCGGGGAGTTTTGAACTCAGCTAGGATCTTAGTTCTCGTTAATGGGAAGCCGAAATGTAACGCCCCAATTTTAATTATACTAAAAATTAAAATGAGACATTACAAAATAATGACAACCTAGTTTTTTATTTTTTTTTAAATGTTTCTTTCGATAAGTGACATATCATGTATTATCGTTTAGCTCTTGCATAATAAATTATCTTGATCATGAATATTAATAGAGTTGTAGCGGAAATATATTAATCAAGCATAAATCCGAAAATATGTGGATCATGGCTTAGACCCAACATATCTATTACAAGGTTTAAATTGTCTTCTCGAAATAGCTAGATAATTTAAATAATGTAGTAGTAGTTTATTTTAATTATATCTTTATTTCTTCGGCCACTGCATCCTGGATCACCCTTCCTTGTCAAATTCCTGCGCTAAAAATATTTAAAATAAAGGGTGAGTATGAAAACACTCAGTGGGGGTTACTCCATAATTGCGCAAACTAAATTTCACAAGTGTAAATAATGTGTTTGTAGAACTTGTAACTGTTCTGGCAGTGCCAGACTTAACGTGAAAATGCTGGCTAAGCCAGACGTAACTTGAATTTGCTGGGTGGACCAGTCTTAGCATGAGAACGCTGGCTGGGCCAGACGTGACTTGTAATTTGCTGGTTGGACCAGACTTAGCATTAGAATGCTGGTTGGGCCAGACGTAACTTGTAATTTGCTGGTTGGACCAGACTTAGTATGAGAATGCTAGCTGGGCCAGACGTAACTTGTAATTTGCTGGTTGGACCAGACTTAGCATGGGAGTGCTGGCTAGGCCAGACGTAACTTGTAATTAAATGCATAGTAAGATTTAATAAGAACAATTATAACACTTGATCGTTATAACTCAATGAAGAGTTGAAGAAAATCCCCACCCTCTGAAGTGTAAAATCTTAAAGATTTTTCGGCGCCACGTAACCTACAATGTGCATTTATCATTAGATAATAATAAGGTAGAATAACTTATTTATTGGGTACTTGCCGAAAATGGCTGGAGTTAAATAAAATTGAATTTGCGGTATTGATAGGTGAGTATGTAGAGTAGAAAATAGAGCTTTGTTGACATTTGACTATGGAAGGTAGCAAAGTATGATAAAGAGAAAAAAAAACTTTAAAGCCTTTAATTAATGAATGTTGGTCTTGAGTGGAGTATGACACAAGTGTATGGGGGGGGGGGGAATGCACTTGTGTATGCAAATTCTTCTTTTTAAAAACAATTTAACCTTATCAGGAAAGTTGTCTGACAATTACTCTGAGTGAATAACTTTAATAGATAATCAACCTACTGAAAACTATGAAGTGATCAGTTGGATAACTATCTAAAAGAGTTTTTAAGTGCGGAATGTGGTTGGCCTTTTTCTTTGAAGAATACTCCTAAGTAATTTCTGAAAAACCAGTTTATCAGGGACTTTGTCCAAAGACTGTTTTTCTTATCTTTACTGAACTTAACACTTTCAAAAGAATCTTTGTATGCAATGTAAGTTAAGAATGAATACAGAAAGTAAATCACACAACAAATTATAATGGTTCAGATGCTCAAGCTCCTACATCCACTTTCCCTGATTGAACAGGATAATTCCTTAACACCTGGAATTAGCTTGTTTTATAGTGCCAAGGTGCACTGATCAACAACACTCTCTTAGTGTTTTGATCCCTATGATAAACTGAGTCCTAGTGCTCAACTTATCTGAGTTAAAATTGTAATCTTCACTTAACAACCCTTAACTCCTCACTTCTACAACAAACTCTACTTCACTTAAGAGGTAAGGGTTTGAGGTTTGGTTCCAACTAATTGAGATATCCTTTACAATAAAAACAGTGTAAAGGGATTAGGATATCTCTATGCTAAACTTGTATTTTACAAGATTGGCTTAGCTAGAAGTGATCAGGAAACTTAGGATTCTAAGAAATATACTTTGGTTTCCTTGAATGCTTGATAGTAGTTTGATAGCAGATAGTTGGATGCTTAAATCCTTGGATCACTTCTGTTTTTATAGAGCAATTTGATCATCTATCCGTTGGAGAGATAGACTTTCAAATTGTCTATTTGCAGCTCCATTGAAACGGCTATGAAAGCACCCTTCTATTATCCACTGTGTAAGAAGGTTCTTCAATGGTTGCTTGAATGAATGTGTTGAATTCTGAAAAATGTGGTTGAGTAGACTTGTGTCAGTTTCCAAATTTGCACATTTTCCAAGGTTGATTTATGGCAGACCTTGTACTTTTCCAACGGTCAGATGAGACAAGTACTCTAAACATTCCTGCTGAATATGGAATGTTCCTCCATTCATTCAATTCTTCAGTCTTTAATGCTTCTAAGTCTTCAATGCTTGTTCAGGCTTGATGGCTTTTAATGCTTCATTAATGTTGTCTTTTGAGTCAGTAGCATTCAATGTTCTTGATCTTCTAAGACTTCAACTTGATCTATCATAGCCCTTATCAGTGCCTTTCTCTTCTAATCTGTTCAGGCTTTAGTTGAGCTTTGATCATACAGCTATGTTGTCCTCTT
Source organism: Galeopsis tetrahit (assembly GCA_963675135.1). Lineage (NCBI taxonomy): Eukaryota > Viridiplantae > Streptophyta > Magnoliopsida > Lamiales > Lamiaceae > Galeopsis > Galeopsis tetrahit. The sequence goes on from OY776127.1 coordinate 38,115,816, forward strand.
CAGTAGACTTGTCTTCATATAGTCAGCAGCCTTGATCTAATGGACTTAGGACAACAAGTTGCCTAACATTTCAGCTATGGACAACTATCCTGAATACTACAGATCTCAACATTTCCGAGATTCTAGACTTAGGCAATTTTACTGTCTCAACTATCCTGATACAACTAGACTGATACACTTTTTATCTATCTCAACTAAGATGACCATCATCATTCAGGGGTTCTGGTATCTTAATCAAAATCAATTCATTTCCCAACAATTTCCCCCTTTTTGATGATGTCAAAACCTATTTACAAAGGAAACTTGACTTATACTAAACTTGTCTTCAGGTAAGATGATCTGATCAATTTTCCTGAAACAAACTGTTAGCATAATAATAAATCAAGTATATAGGTTAGGTCAGGCTAGTTGAGATAATGAGTTGTTATCTCTTGATAAAAAGTAGTTGTCCTTTTCATATATATCAATGAGAATTATAGTTCAGAAAATTGAACGGACTAAACTATGTTAAAATGAACAATTAGGCAGATAAAAACAAGATAAACATAGATAAGGGAAGAATGAACTTATTCTTTAGAAGGAGCCATCATCTTGTAGAGCAATCCCATACTGAGCCCACACTCTCTTCTTCAGTTCCCAAATCTCCTGATTGGTTCCCTTTGGCCCTAGCTTCATCTTCTCCATCTTCATTATGGAGATAAACTCCTCCAGAATCTTTCCTTCATCAATTAAGTTCCCACTGAACTTAGGAGGCATGTATAGAATGGGACCCGGTGCCTTGAATTCTACCCTAGCAATGCCAGCTGCTGCAAACAGCTTCTGATACAACTCCCTATAGTTGTCAAATATGAACTGGGCAATAATTTCTTCAACATTCTCACCAAGCCATTTGCCTATAACATAGAAGTCATAGAAAAATCTCCTTTTTGCTTCTTCCCACTCATCATTCAGCTGAATAGGCACCCACTTATCATGATGAGGATACTGAGTATCCCATCTCTACATCAATTGTGGTTTCAGCTTTCTGTATGAAGCTCTCCTCCTTGGGGCCTTGAAGTTTGCCCTTTTTGCATCTCTTGCCTTGTTGGCTTCAACCAACTGCTCCATCCTCTCTTTAAATCTCTGAAGAGCTAACTTCTCTTGTGTTTCAGGGTCTTTGCCAAATCCTCCTCAAACAGCTTAGATGGATCATCAGCAAGTTTGGGCATTCTTGCTTCAGGTTCTTTATTTTCAGCATCTTTTTCTATCTCTTCTTCTTCTTGAATCTCAAGCAATTTGACTGCCTTTTTCAGTCTCTTTGATTTTCTGACCTGAGTTTCTTCTTCAAGTTGGAACTCAGAGGGTAAGGTCAGGCTTGATGGGAATGTGGTGAAGGTTTGCTCTTTTCTTCTCTTTCCAGTGACTTTTGAAACCTTCCCCCTCACTTGAATATCCTTGTCTTTGGGATCTAAACCAACAGATTCTCCTCCAGGCTTTTGCTCCCATGTGGCCTGATCTTTTATCACAGAAGCCATAGACTTCTTCACTGCAATTTGAATCTGATCCTCCTCAGTCAGATCTTCAAAATTCATTGGCCCTTTGCCTTTTCCAATATCTCCGTCTTCTTCTTCATTTTCATGCATCTTGTCTTTTGCTTTGGGCTCACCAATTTTCAAGGTTACTTTGACCCTTGCTCTCTCTCTTTCCCCCTTTTTGGCATTATCAAAACACTGGGGTTTCAATTCACTCATGGTGACAGAGAGATGAGTTTGAGCATAGTTGAGAGACTTGATCTCCTGAAGCAGATATACATTCTCATCATGTATGTTCTGTATTTTATCATCAGACATGCTTAGAAAGTCATGATTTGGCTTCATCTTTTGAGCAACTATCTCATCCAAGGTGGCCTTCAAGGATTGATCAAGTTTGGCTTGCAGCAAATCAGTAAGATTGGTCACAACTTGATCAGAGACTTTGGTCATAAGTTCAAGAGTGAACTTTTCAGCAGCTTCTTTGACCATTGCAGCCTTTAATTCCTCTGCATTCTTTCTTTGTGTTGTTGTTCTTTGCCTCAAGGAATCTTTGATTGTCCTCTTTAATTCCAACACATTGTGTTTGTAGATGTTAGCCAAGTCCTTCTGCTCCTTCTTCACAACTTTTGTGAACTTGGCCATTGCTTCCTTTGCTTTGGTAACTTTAGTGGAGACTGTTTGCAGTCCAGTCTCAATTCCACTGATTCTGGCATCAAGAGTTGGCAAAACAACTTCCTCAGAACCTGTGAGCCTCATTTCAACTGATGCTAGTGTCCTTCCTTGACCATCTAGAGCATCTGAAGTTTCAGCATGGGCTTTCCCAACTTCTCTGACCAAGTTGTCCAATTTGCCTGACTGCTCCTCAATGGATGTGGCAGTCTGTGAAGTAAGTTGCAGTCCTGCTTCAGTGTCATTGGCTTGTTCAAAGTATATTTTGGACAAGGTGGTCATGTTTGCTGAAATGGCTTCAAGGTCAACATCAGTGTTGACATGAATATCTGTCAATGAAGCATCTGCAAAAATCAGTTCAAGGGTTACAGCTTCAGAACCAGCAAAACATAAAGGTTAGGTAAAACACCCTCATCACCCTCTTTCTTTTCATCTCCCTTAGGATCTGATACATCAACATCCTTGCACTCATTTTCAACTTTATTCTTTTCTTCATTATCTTCAGATAAACTCTCACTTACTGGAAAGTCAGGTCTCCTTTCACCAAGGGATTCATAAAGTTCAGATTTGACTTGAAGAATAACTTGACTTTCATGTTGGGCTTCACCATATATTTAATCTCCTCTCCCTCTTTTTTTGGTGGTGCACTCTTACTACCTACAAACACACACTCACCATCTCCTCCCTCTGATTTTTCATTATTATCATCCTTTTCAACTCCTTCTTACCCTAAACCTGACACCTCTATATACTCAACAGGATGCATAGAGGGCAGTTGATGGGAGATCACAGTGCTTGGGCTGCCCAAGTCCACTGAGTCATCCTGAATGATTAAGGTTGGTCAGTATCCAACTTTTCTGACACTGATGAGGCCTTAATCAGACCAGCTTCTCCTATGGAAGTCTCAGCATTGTTCAGCTATGCCTCAGGTTCAGAAGAACCATCCTTGGCCAATGCTTCTTGGACTGTGTCACCATCCTTGGTCAACACCTCTGATTGCTCAAAGTCCTGAATTGAAGGGTAGGTCAAGTAATGTACCTTGGCAAGAATGGGTCCAGGAGGGTTGGGATTTGAGGAGTCATCATCATCATCATATGCATCATCTGAGGTACTATCAGGGTGCTTGATCCATTTAGCAAGACTTTCTCTTTCAGCAAGCACCTTCTCATGAACAATGGTGCAGAATAGGGCTTCAGTTGTCAGGACACTTGTCTTCTTGACATTAGCATAATGTAAGAGCCTGTTCTCTTCAACCTGCCACCAGCTAGCTCCTTTGTCTTTTATAGCCTGAGCTATTTCTACTATAGTTCTATCTTTGATCTCAACAAGTGCCCTAAGATCATAGAACTGTTGTTGAAGTCTGGGATATTCTTGCAGCCCTGGGTATAGCTGATCAACATTTGCTCTTGCAATCTGCCTCAACATTCCTTCATATGTATATTCCTCTGCATCATCATCATCTTTTTCATCATTAGAGGAGTTAGCTTTGGAGTCAGTAGGATTGGGCTGGGATTCAGACAAGTTGGGCTGAGGTTCAGACAAGTTGGGCTGAGGTTCAGACAAGTTGGGCTGAGGTTCAGAAAGGTTGGATTGTGAAGAGATATGGATCAATTGAGACTCAGTTGCTGTAGAGAGCAATGTTCATGAGGGGGTAGAAGGAAGGTTGATGGGAATGGGCTGGATAGGAGGTATGGTAGATTGATTCCCTTCAAGAATGGCATTTTCAAGGAATTTGGTATAAGATATCAATCTAGGGTCAAGGGGGGAGAAATGCCTATCTTCTTCATCAGCAAGATCAGCCAACACATCTATTCCTTCTCTATTAGGAGTACCTTTAGGGGAGTAAGTTTTCTTGGGAAGGATTGGTGCATCCTCAGGAGTTTTGCACTCCTCTTCTTCAGGCTTTGGGGAGTCATGAGTTGGTGATATTCTTTGTGATTGAATATCAGGGGAGTTGTCTTTGGGACTCTTGGACTTTGATCTTGTCTTGGAGTTAGACCTACTGGCTTGTCTAATCTCCTTGAATAACTCATTTTTCAGCTTCTCTTCCTCCATCAACTTCTTTTTTTCAGAAGTTTTGATAATCCTTCTCCTCCTCTCAGATCTTGTTGGTTTCTCAAGATCTCTGAATTCTGTAACAGATTCAGGCTGCAGAGGGACAATTACCCTGAACTCTTCACCAGGTTCAGGAGGGTTGGCTCCTTCTCTTTCAACTCTGTCAATTTCAGTGGATGTTTCACCACCACTCTTGGAAGCACTGTCAGGAGAGGATTCACTGAGGATCTGCTTCATCCTCATCATCTTAGCTTGAGATTTTGTGGGTTGAGACTTTCTTTTCCTTGGAGAAGACCTTGGTACACGTGCAACTGTCATGGCTTGCTTGGCTGCAACACCTTGCTTTCTTTTCTCAGTTCTTGTTGAAAGCTTTCTGAACATAACCATCTGTGCCGGAAAGGGTTTGGGCTTGATTTGTAAATGAGTGTAGTGAGCAAACTTTTCCAAGAGCAAGCTTGCTCTTGTGCAATATTGAAGTTTTCCATCTACCACCACCTTGTGGTGTTTCCTTTCCTTAAACTTGAATTTTTCATTCATCATTTTCCCCAAGATGAATGTTTTCCAATTAAACTGTATTCCTCTTTCAGCAGAATCAATAATAGCTGCCACCACTCTCAATTTTGGCATGCTAATTTGTTCCACACTGCCTGAATGGCTCAGTAAGCTTTTCACCACAATATCAAAGAAGTGTTCATACCTTGTTTTCAAAGTTTTCTTGTGTTGGGCACTATTGAGCTTCTGAGGCACTATTCATCCAAGCATTTGAGAATTCCTGTTCCTCTCCTTCTCTATAAAACTCAGGATCCCTTCCTTCTGAAGGTAATCCAAAATTGGAGTCCAAATCTTCTGATGTGAAGATAATGGTGTGTTGGGATTCTTCTTCTTCTTCTCCCTCTTCTGCATAAGTGAGCTTTGTGCAGACATCGCCTTTCTTGCCTTTCCACTTGAGATAGGAAAATAACTCAGCCATGTAGTGGTTTAGGCATGAGTCAGGTTTGGTACCCAACAACTGCTCAAGCCCTGCATCTCTGAACCATTTGAGAACTGGATGGACTTTTGTATTTGGGCTATTAAATGCAACTATCTTCTCAAACCATAGAGAGTTTGAGTGGCTGAGGTAAGTGAAATCAATGTCCAAAGATGGATCATTGAAGTTGACAAGTTCTTCTCTTTTCAGTTTAGGAGCCATGGATGATTTGTTTGAAGGTTAGAAAGTGATAGGGAGCTGTGGTTCGAACGAATGAGTTTTTGCTTAAGGGTTTTGGAAATATTTGTGCGTAAGAACAGATGGTTAAAAACGGATGGTTTATATATGAAAGAGGCTTTGTTAACCGTTGGACAAGAGGAATGCTAAGAGTGTCAATTCTTTAGGCATGGTGGATAAAGTGGGGTAGTGGGTTAAGAGCGGTTAGATGTAGGTTTGATGATAATCAATGGCTTTGATGAGAGGCTCAGTAATTAATGCAATCTTTTAAAGATTTTGCATTAAATGCTGGAATGACCATTTGGGGGTTAAAATTTGAATTACCCACGCCATCCTAAAAATAGGTTGCACTTTTCCCAAAAATCCCTTTAAATGTCTAATCAATTCTTAAAAATAGCACTTATCATCTTATCAGTTTGGACAAATGTCCTGATAAGTGATCTGACCTTTATTTTAGTCAAATGATCCGACCAAAATGCCTGAGTGGGTCCCAATATTGCTGAATGGGTCCCACAAGGTCAATCATCCTGACCAACAATGCTGAAAGGCATGTGGACAACTTTACTGAGATTAGTTGTCTGAATTCTTCTTTCAGTTAAGTTATCTCAGAGAGATTGGACAACTTTACTGAATTTCATTCGGATGAACTTCCCCCTTCATTCGTGCTTCCTTCCTCATTTTCCATCTTCCCTGGATCAAGTAAGCCCAACTCTGCTGAAAGCTCCAGAAATCTTGCTTCAGCTAAAGGCTTGGTTAAGATATCAACTTTTTGTTTATCAGTGTGAATTTTGACAAGCTTGATATCCTTTTCTCCACATGATCCCTTATGAAGTGATGCTTGATATCAATATGTGTTCATCTTGTGTGAAGCACTGGATTTTTTGAAATAGCAATTGCACTATTGTTGTCACAAAAGATAGGCACTTCATTTGTGATAACTTTGTAATCTCTTAGTTGCTGTCTGAGCCAAAGTATCTGAGCACATTAACTTCAAGCTGCTACATATTCTGCTTCAGTTGTTGAAGTTGCAACTGTGTTCTGTTTCTTTGAGAACCATGAGATCGGCTTGCTACCCAAGAATTGACATGTTTCAGAGGTGGATTTTCTGTCAATTCTACAACCTTCATAATCAACATCTGAATATCCAGTGAGCTCAATATTGTCATCATCTGGGTACCATAATCCAAGATTCTCAGTCGCTTTGAGATATCTTAGGATTCTCTTTGCAGCCTCTAGATGGCTCTTCTTTGGATTTTCCTGAAATCTTACACACACTCCAACAACAAATGTGATATCCGGCCTACTTGCAGTGAGATACAGTAGGGATCCAATGATTCCTCTATATTCAGTAGAGTTGGTAGATACTCCACTTTCATCAGGATCCATCTTCCAATTGGTGTTCATTGGAATTCTGACTGGCTTACTTGTTGCACATCCAAATTTCTTGATCATGTCCCTTGTGTACTTAGCTTTATTGATGAAAATCCCTTTCTTTGATTGGGTGACTTGCAGTCCCAAAAAGAAATTCATCAATCCCATCATGGACATCTCAAATTTGCTTTGCATGAGTTTTGAGAATTTCTCACACAAATTTTCATTAGGAGATCCAAATATAATGTCATCCACATAAATTTGGACTAACAAAATATCATTTCCTTCACAGATTCTAAACAAGGTTCTGTCAACGGTGCCTTTGACAAAACCATGGTCTAGAAGAAACTGTGATAAGGTTCATACCAGGCTCTTGGTGCTTGTTTCAATCCATATAGAGCCTTCTTTAATCTGTACACCTGGTTTCCTTCTTCAAATCCTGGGGGCTGTTCAACATATACTTCTTCTTTCAGTACCCCATTGAGAAAAGCACTCTTCACATCCATTTGATACACCTTGAATCTCATGTGAACTGCATAGGCTAAGAACATCCTTATTGCTTCAAATCTGGCCACTGGTGCAAATGTCTCATCATAATCAATCCCTTCAGATTGACAGTATCCTTTGGCCACCAGCCTTGCTTTGTTTCTCACAATGATGTCATTTTCATTTTTCTTATTTTTGAACACCCATTTGATTCCAATGACATCTTGATGAGTTGGCCTATCCACCCGCTCCTATACTTCATTTCTGGTGAACTGGTTCAGCTCTTCTTGCATGGCAATGATCCAGTTTGTGTCTTGAAGCGCTTCTTCAATATCTCTTAGTTTCTGTTCTGAAAGGAAACAGTAAAACAAATCACTTTCTCCATGAAATCTTCTAGTTTTGATCCCTTCACTTGGATTTCCAAGTATCAGGCTAGTTGGGTGGTCATGCAACCAAGTCCTTCTAGACCTGATTCCTTTAGGAGGATTGTCCTCTTCTGAAGTTGGATCACTAGATTCATTAAATTCAGGAAAGTTAATTGAAGGATCAAGTTCAGGATCATATTCAGGGTTGTTGTCCTCTATGTCAGGAATATTGACATTTTCATTGGCTCACCCTTGAATATTGGATCTATTTACTAACTCAGCAGAGCCTGGTTCTTCATTGGTAGTTGTTACCTGGTTTTGAACTGGGATGGGGTCATTCAGTTCAATTACTCCTTCAGGTTGGTTGACCTCTGGTTGATTGCCATCAGGTAAGTTGTCCAGATTCTGATCTGCATTTAGGTCTAGCTGGGCAACATCTATGAACACTGTTTCTTTGCTTTGAAGTCTTAATCTGGTTGTTCTTTGTGTTATCTCATCAATGTTCAGGTTTCTATCCCTGAACTCATTAATAGATTCATCAAACACAACATGAGGTGTTTCTTCCACAATAAGGGTTTTGCAATTATAGACTCTGTAAGCTTTGCTAATTTGGGAATATCCAACAAATATTCTGTAGGTCCCTAAGTTGAGTTAATATCGAGGGAAGCTAAAGAAAATGTCTAGATGGGGGTGAATAGACTTTTCTAAAATCTTTCGATATATCAGAATTACAATGTGCGGAATACGAAATTAACAATGAGCCCAATTAAAGAATATACTCAACTTAATTCGAGAACTCTGTTTTATGTACTCAACTAGTCTTGTTTAGTTATGTATGTTTAATAAGTAAACAATTAATCAATTCAAACAAACAAACAAAACAGTTAAGTAAATCAAACACAAGATTTATAGTGGTTCGACAACTTGTCTACATCCACTCTCACAAACCCAGTTGTGAAATTCTTATTAACTCTTCCAATCGAGCAATATGTTCTTGTGGCTTTAAGTCCCAAGAAATAAGACTTAGATCTTCTCGATTATATCTCCAGATATATCTTCGATCTTACTAGCTATTTTACAAGTAACTAGCAACTTGAAACAACAAACGAAAATAAAACTTCTCTTTGTTCAGTAGTAGCCTTCTGATTTCTTCACTTGTCTTGTGTAGCTTCACTTTCTGAACTTCAATCTCTGAGAGTAATTTCTTCACTTGAATCTTCAATAATGCTTGCAGTATCAATATTTCAGTAGTCTTTAACCAATGAATACCTTGGGGTATTTATAGACTTCCAATTCCAAGAACTTTCTGTTGTGTAACAACCTTTCTTGAAAACTAACTTGTAACTGATTCTTTATATCCTTTCACACGTTTCTTCAGTTAATTAGTTATTCCTTAACTAATTCTTCAATCTTTATCTTTAATACGCGTTTGTAACTCACTTCAAGTTGACCTGTCTTGTTTAAGTCGCCCACCTGTCTTGTCTAGTAGTAGTAGACTGTGTCTTCTACTTGTCTTGTGCAGTAGACTTCTTCAGATTATAACATAGAACTAATCTAGCCCTATCAACTAATCCTAACAAGACTATTACATTACATTAAGCTTCTTGTTATAAAGCTTAGTCAACTTATAAAACTATACATAGAATCTATCTATTACATTTAAACATGAGCTCTATACAACAATTATTCATAGCTCAATAACAATCTTAACATATACAAATATGAAATATGAAGTAATAACATGATATCAATTATAAGTACTTGTCTTTTCCTATATTAACTCATGTGAACTCTACTGATCCTGTTCAAGATGACTTCAACTTAACTAGACTAGATTAGTCAACACTTAGAAAAATTCAAACTTCTTTTGGCTTATCAAAACTTTATCTTTTATATTTTCATCATCATTTAGAACTTGTTTTAGGATTCATATCCCAACAATTTCCCCCTTTTTTATGAAGCCAAAACTACTTGAATCTTTTCTCAACAGTAGACTAGTTAAGTAGTTATCTTGTCTTAAACATCAAATAGTACTTTATCTTTTCATTCATTTCGAAATATGATCAGTAGATATTACACATACTAAATCAAAATAAAACTAAGTACCAGAGTAATCAAAAACTAATCTGAGAGATTACCTCCTTCTGGATTTGAAATACAGAATGCATCAAGAAGTCTCCTGTGAATAATCTTGATATGGTCTTCATCATCAATCTTCTCTTTATCTAGCAACTCCTCTTCGAATTTCTTTATCTGGTTAAGATCAACTCTTTTTCCTGAGCTTGTCATAGGAGTCTTCCATTTTGGAAATGTCGGTATCAGAATGTTGAAATTTGCAGCGACTGATATCCTCATGACCAAATTCCAAAGCAATTTGTTCTGACCTTCCATGTATTTGTCAAACATGGCATACAACTCATCTGGGCTTTCAGATTCACCATATTTTCTGATTATCCAGTGATCAAGTTCCCATTGTCTCTTCACTTTGAGCCATTCTTGACGATGCTCTTTATCAATGAAGTAGTCAATGAACTGATCTTCCATTTCTTCTTCATTAGCCTTCAGCTTCTGCAATCTTTCAATATGTTTTTCCACTTTCTTCTTGCTTGCATAATGACTTTCATCATTAGGATCAACAATCTTTTGCTTCTTCTCAATTGTAGCAACTCCTTCTGTGTCTTCAAAAACTACCTTCCTCTTAGACCTTCTGGTCTGAATCTCAGTTTCTGGAGATGCAACATTCTTGCCCTTCTCCAATCTTTTGAGTTCATCAGCTTCAGCTTGCTCTAGCTCTGCAGTTTTAACTAGCCTCCTTTTAGGTCTTCTTAGCTCTTGCATAGCATTAGCAGCATCCTTCTCTTCTGGTTCAGCACTCAGCTTATCTAAGCTGACTTGCCCTACTTTACTTGCCCCTTCCCCCTTTTTGGCTTCATCGTGGGCCATAAGAGTGAAAAAACTTGTAAAGCGAGTCATTTCTTCCTTTACTGCTTCCTTCATTGCTTCAGCAGCGAGCTCTATCTGTTTTTGATGAGTTTGATCCCGACTTATCTTATCTAGACGATCAGCAGTAGACTCAAGCTTCTTTGAGTTAATGGCCAACTCGTCTTTGAAATGAGTAGCAGTCTGTCGGAGAAGAGTGTTCTGCTTTGTTAGCTCGGAGAGAATAGCCTGAGAACTGACTAACTGAGCTTGTGCCTCCCTCCTTTGCTCATCAGCTATCTCAATCTTAACTCGATAAAGACGTTCCATTTTGCCAGATTCTTCAGCTAACGATCTAGCAAATGAGATAGACCTTTTCTCAGAAACTTCAACTTGTTTCTGTAAGAATCTTTCAACTTCTGCATACATCTCCGCTCGAAAAGTAGAGTCCATCTTGTTGACTTCTCCAACAATCAATTCTCTTGAGTTGTCAACAAGTGTTTGATTCTGTTCTATCAACACATCCTTTACTTTTGAGTGCAAGAACTCCTCTATTGCAGAATGAACAACTTCTTTCAAGTCCGACTTCAGCTCAGCAAGATAGCCTATAGGGAATCCTTGATTAGATGACTGGACTTCAACATCCACATCTTCCTGAACTTTCTCTACAAGCTCTTCTTCAGTAAACATAACAGCATCCAGGAATTCATCATCTTCTTTCCCAAATTCAAAAGAATCAACTTCTTCTGAACTGTCAGTCTCATCTTCAGAATGTTCCGAGGTTTGAACAGCAACATTAACAAGATCTGCCTTCTCTTCTTCTACCAGCTCAGTCTGAGTTCCAATATCAGACGAGAACTCTTCAACCAGAATTCCATCAGGAATATTCAATAGCCTTTTCACAAGATCAACCAAGGCTCGTGGCGGAAATAGTTCGGAATGATCTTTTACACCACTATTTTCTTTCTGTTCCATCTCCCAATCCATAAAATTGGAGATTCCTCCCATGCCTTGAATAACTTCGAAAAGATCGTCAGTGGAGGATTTCTTAAGTGCAAACCAGGTGCATATTCTAAGGAGAATCTCAAACTGCTCAGACTCGTAGTCCACTTCGATAGTTGAGAGCGTTCTTTTCAAATTCTTGGTCATTCGGGCACGAATTCTCTTTTCCCTCAGACACATTGGATAATATACCAAGGAGCGAAATCTAACCTCAGACGGGGTCTGAGCAGGTGGGGTCCCTGTCTCAGTTGTTGTAGTGGCAATTGGCGTGTTGTCTGAAGTAGATGGGTTTGAAGGTTCAACATTTTCTGTTGAGGTAGACGGAATATGGATGGTGGTTTCTTGGGGCTTTGATGTATCTTGGTTTGGTGTGACAACTGTCGAAGTATCAGTTGTGTCAATTATGGGAGTGTTTAGGGGAAGACTGGCTCTCAGCGGTCGTGCTGCCAGTACTGGTGAAGTTGAGGGTACAGGGCGGGGCCTAGATCGATGTGACCTAGCCTTGGTTCGAATAGAAGTAGACGGGAGAGAGAGAGGAATTGAAACAGATTGAGTAGAAGCACCAACCTGTAAACTCGACTCGACTGGACGAGTAGGCGATTCAACTCTCACTAGAGTGTACATTTCAGGAATTTGTTCACTCGACTCCCTCTCTTGATTCGACTCTTCATCTGACTGAGTCTTCTCTGAGTCGTCTGCACTGGACTCTGCCTCTTCAGACCCGGCTTGTGAAGAACTGGATGACGTCGCATATGGCAATGCTTCTGAATCATCAACTTGAATTTGCCTTGGAGCAGCTGGCCTTGCAGCAGCCTGTTTTCGCATCGCTTCGATTTTCAAGTAGAACTTTAGTGGATGAAAGGACTTGCCTTTACTCCAATCAGTTTTGTTGGGCATCAAAAATGGAAGTAATATACTCAGCTTGTTTCCATATCCAACAGCCTGTGATACTACCCAATTTCGAGTATCAACATCCACTCTAACACTTCTTTCGAAGTACATCATCCTGTCAGCTATCAGCTTAAACCAATTACCCTCAGTTATTCCATCGTATATAGCTGCCATTATCCTTGTTTTGGCTTGGGTAACCGAGTCATGAGACCCAGTGGTACATAAAAGCATCTTGCTTGCTATGTCCAGCAGAGTGCGATATTTTTCCAAGAGTTCACCCTTCTTGGCTGTAGGAGCTTTACCGTCTGGTTTCAGTTTCATTTTCTTTCCACAGAAGATGCTTAAATACTTCATCTCCTGACCTTCAGCATACTTCTCCACATCAATCGTTCCGATGGGTAGCCTTAATCTTTCGAACATAACTTCCCGAGTGATTTCCACTCGATTTCCATCAATAAAGGATTCAATCACATCTCCCTGTCTGTTGGCGTTGGCATAAAATTCCAGAACCTCTTCCTCCAAAACAACTTGAGGAAACGCCTCTAGGTAGGGTTTTAGACCACATCTGATGCATTTGGTCAAGATTTCCATATTTCCTTCCTTGTGATTTCCTTTGAAGAACAGAGATGGTTCAACATGCACCTTGTTGTCATTTATGTATCTCCCTAGATCAAATGGTGCCTGCATGTTGGAACTGACATCGAAAATAGAACGAATCGACATTGAATGATTTGTTATGAACAATATAATCGAATAAGTAAGAAATCAATGTGTGCGCAAGTAGTAGAGTTAAGAAAACGTGGGTAGAATGTGTGCAAGTGTTGGGTTTTGTTTAACACTCAATTTTTGATCCAACGGACAAGATTGAAGGATTAAATCCAACGGTCATGCCTTTTGGTATTCGGTTACGGAACCGAGAAAACACTGTGATTTGATTTTGTAAAATTTGAAATCCTCCTTTTCTATTGGCAGAAATGAGGAGTGTACTCATCTGACCTAACATATTCGTATTTTGGCGCGAATTGAATGTGTACACCTCATTAAATGGGGGTGTATAAATCCAATTCTAGGATATTCAAATTTTAACACTATCAAATTACTTTAATACCCTTAATTTGTTTCGAATAAACACTTCACATTTTAATAGAAAACTTAGCTTGTCTGTTCGAGTCCATCCAGAACAGATGAGTAGTCCTAATCTTCGTAAGGCGAGTAGACTTAATTGCACAATACGAGTAGTCTTATGACCACCAGTCGCGTTCCCCCTTCGACTGTGCTTGTCTATTTTGAACATCAAACTATTATGTTTACCTGTCTTATCTTTGTGTTACAGATTAGATGCAATACAGGTAGTCGAGTAAAATAAATAAGTAAGGTGAGTATCAATCTAGCATAATGGTCAAGATTCAAACAAGATGACTGTTAACAAACTTAAGAGTCAACATAAGGATTTTTAAGAAATCAAAGATTCCCCCTTAATGTATATTCCCTTAGTATTACCCTCAGCTTTACCAGCTTCCTCATCGGGTTGTTTGGTCAACTTGTCTGACCTTGTATACCTGTCTATTGAATGAGTAGATGAGTGCTCTGCTCCTTTGTGGTAACTTGTCTGTGTCTTCTTTCTTCTTAGAATTGTACCTATCTGGTTAGTACATTTCTACATACTAGTAGGATCAAGATCAATTAGTCCTAGACTAATGCATAATTCATGAAATCGGGCCTCAGCTAATGGTTTTGTGAAAATATCAGCTCTTTGAAAATCAGTATGAATCTTTTCCATGCGAATATCCTTCTTTTCTACATGATCACGTATAAAATGATGTTTCATGTCGACATGCTTACATCGTGTGTGTAAAACAGGATTTTGTGTAATGGCAATTGCACTATTACTATCACAGAAAATAGGAACATTTGATTCATAGGTATTATAATCTCTAAGCTGTTGAATAAGCCATAATAATTGACTACAACAACTACCGGCAGCCATGTACTCGGCTTCAGTAGTAGAGGTAGCAACACTAGTCTGCTTTTTCGAAAACCATGAAATGAGTTTTGTGCCTAAGAATTGACAAGAACCAGATGTAGATTTCCTATCTATTCTACAACCACCAAAATCAGAATCAGAGTATCCACTTAGAGATAGATCATCATTTGAAGGATACCATATACCACGATTGATGGTCCCTTTCAAATATTTCAATATCCTTTTAGTGGTTTCCATATGACTCTCTTTTGGATTAGCTTGAAAACGAGCACATACACCAACAGAAAATGCAATATCAGGTCTACTAGCAGTCAAGTACAGTAATGAACCAATAAGTCCACGGTAATGAGTTTGATCAGCACACTTACCATTCTCGTCTGGGTCCATCCTGTAAGTAGGTTGCATAGGTACTCCAGAAGATTTACATGTCTTAATACCATACTTGTCTAGTAGATTACGAGTATATTTTGCTTGATTTATGAAAATCCCTTCTGGGGTCTGTTTTACTTGAAGTCCAAGAAAGTAATTCATTTCACCCATCATAGACATCTCAAATTTACTTTGCATGAGTGTTGAAAAACTTTCACTCAGCTTTTTGTTAGGTGACCCAAAAATGATATCATCTACGTAAATTTGGACGAGTAAAATGTCCTTCCCTTCTTGTCTTCTGAACAAGGTTCTATCGACCTTGCCCTTAGTAAAACCATTTTCTAATAGAAATTGAGAAAGAGTATCGTACCAGGCTCTTGGAGCTTGCTTTAGTCCATACAAGGCTTTCTTTAATTTGTATACCTGGTTATCTTTGACTTCGAAACCTGGGGGTTGTTCAACATACACTTCTTCCGCAAGAATACCGTTAAGAAATGCACTTTTAACATCCATTTGATATACAGTAAATTTCATGTAAGCAGCATATGCAAGGAACAATCGAATGGCTTCTAGTCTAGCAACAGGAGCATATGTTTCATCATAATCTATGCCTTCAGCTTGTGAATAGCCTTGGGCGACTAGTCTAGCCTTGTTACGAACAACTACATCATTCTCATCTTTCTTATTCTTGAAGATCCATCGAGTGCCAACTACATTATGATGTTTAGGTCTATCAACAAGTTCCCAGACGTCATTTCGAACAAACTGATTCAACTCGTCTTGCATAGCGATGATCCAATTACTATCAGCTAAAGCCTCTTTAATGGTTTAAGGCTCGATAGATGAGAGGAAACAACACCAGCAAAACAGAGATGGACTAGGTTGTTCTTGTGACTCAAAGAGTTGTCGTCTAGTCTTTACACCAATAGTAGAGTCACCAATGATATTTTCAGTATCATGAGCAGATTTCCATGTTTTTCTAGTTTTTGTAAGCATAGTATCATCATCTAGATTGGTTATAGCATCGTGCATGTCAACATCATTTATATCATCAACAGATTTACCTGGTGTAGATAAGTCAACTAGAGCAGGCATGTCTACTGGTCTAGTAGGCTTACCTTGAGAACTTACCCTTTCCTTGTCATCAGATTCGAGGGCTTTCATGAATGGATTGTATGCTTGAACGAATTCATATACCTCTGAATCTTTGTCAGATTCGATAGTTAGCTCAGTAACTTTCTCACTGATCTTGTTGGCAGACGAGTCCTGTTGAGATTCTTCGAAAACTACATGTGGTGTTTCTTCCACACAAAGGGTTGAGTAGTTGAATACTCTAAATGCTTTGCTAGTCGAGGAGTATCCTAAGAATATCCCCTCGTCTGCTTTAGCATCGAATGCATTCAACTTGCTTTTCCCATTGTTATGGATGAAACACTTACAACCAAATATATGAAAATATGAGATTCTGGGTTTTCTACCTTTCCATACCTCATAGGGTGTCTTACCTAGTGCTTTATTGATAGCACTTCTATTTTGTGAGTGGCATGCAGTATTGGTAGCTTCTGCCCAAAACTTCTGAGGCGTATTATACTCTGTCAGCATGGTCCTGCAGGCCTCCTTAAGAGTTCTGTTCCTTCGTTCTGCTACTCCATTTTGTTGTGGTGTCCTTGTTGCACTAGTAAGGTGCTGGATGCCACACTTAGAACAAAATTCTTTAATATAGCAGTTAATGAATTCAGTACCCTTGTCACTACGGATCTTGACAATTGACTGATTCTTCTCAACCTGTAACTTCTTCAACAGATCAGGCAAAAGTATTTGTGTATCACTCTTCTTGTGTAAGAAGACTACCCAAGTGAACTTAGAATAGTCATCTACCACAACAAGTGTGTACCTTCTCCCGTTCAAAGTTGGAGGAGTTATTGGGCCATGTAAGTCCATATGTAGAAGTTCAAGAACTCTACTTGTTGAGAGGGATGGAATAGATTTAAAGGAACCTTTTACCTGTTTACCTTTCTGACAGGACGTGCATACATGTGACTTGTAGTAGACTTCATTGGGAATACCTTCCACAAGGTAGTCTCTGGCTATCTTATTAAGAACCTTAAAGTTTAGATGACAGAGGCGTTTATGCCAGAGCCAGCCAAGTTCTTTAGGATTCTTAGTAAGTAGACAGGTGTCCCTCGGACAACTGTTCCAGATCACTATGTACACACTTCCTTGTCTTATGCCGACCAGTAGGACTGAGTGTGTTCTTTTGTCAACGATTTCACATTTGCGACTCTTGAACTGCACCTTGTATCCACGATCACAAAATTGTGAAATAGAGAGTAAATTGTATTTCAAGCCTTCAACATAAGAGACATCTTGGATCTCTATGTCTCCATTCCGAATGTAACCGAATCCTTTGGTAACAGCAGTGGAGCTATCACCAAATATCACTTTTGGTCCTTCTTGTTCATGGTAGCTTGATAGAAGTGTCTTAGTACCAGTCATGTGGTGCGAACAGCCACTGTCTATGTACCAAGTTTCTCCTATTGAGCCACCCTTCTTGTATAGATCGAGTCGACCCTGCATTCGACGATATTACATAATTTAGGTACCCTCCTTGTTTATTGGGGTCCTGGGGGGTTAGTCGAGTTCAATGGAATCCAAATGTACATTGGAGTCCTGAACAAGTTTGATTTTCTGAGTTTTCGACCATATTTGTTGCAAAATAAGACATTGTTGTCCTTATCTGGCCTATCAGTCGAGTTTGGGTCTACTCTTTGGAGATAGCCTTTCGACTTGATCTCTACTTGAGTAGGCACTTGTCTATGATAGTCAGAGTAGGGTTTATATGCATTAGGTCCATATGGTTTATAGACATGTTTAGGTCTTTCTTTTCCTTCGATATCATATGACAAAGGTGGAGGATATAGAACAGCTTGTGTACGATATTTTAGACCTTCCTGTCTAGGTCTAGACGAGTAGAGTTGAGACTGCCTTATGAAAGGAGGTCTAGACTCTTGTCGTCTAGTCTGTACTTGTCTAGTACTCGTCTCCTTGGGATACCAATCCTCGTATCTGACCTGGTTGGATCGTCTACGATTAGTGGTCCTTGGAAGATTAGTTCTAGGTTGAACAGGCTTGTTGTTACCATTCTTTTTACCTCCTTTGGTAGTTGGAATGTTAACTCGAGCTTGTTTTGGTACAGTACCTTTAGTTGGAGTATCAATATCGTATATCATTGGTTCTTTTCCTTTATCATTAGTCAAAGAGCTTGAGATGAAAATAGTAGGGTTCTTAGGAACTAGAGTAGACGAGCTTGATGTCTCAGCACCTATGCATGTCTTGTCAGCAGGAGCCCTATACCTATCTGACAGTTCAAGGTTAACCTTTGAAGAGTTAACCAGGTCAGTAAGTTTAAGGTCTAGAGTGACAACCTCGGTTTCTAAGAACTTATTACGTTCTTCAAGCTTTTTGCACTTATTTTTTAAAACATTGAATTCATGTTTCTCAGTAGCATGTGTCTTAAGTAGGTCTTGATACAACTTGTCTGTCAATGCACACTTGTCTTTGAGTTGACTCAACTCTTCTTGCAAGCGTTCATTTAGGACTGTTATATTAGGATCTACTTTAGACTGAGCTTCCTTAAGATCAATGATTTCTTGTCTTAAAATGATGTTTTCGTCACTGACTTCAATGATTGCCTTGTTGGCAAGTAGGAGGTCGTCTTCAACTGCACTAGTAGAGTGCTGAAGGCTACTCCCTACTTTGCTACTGGCAGTGTCACTTTCATCAGAATCTGATTCATCACAAGATTGAAAAGGAGTAGCAGATGATACCTCTTGGTCGATTTTAGCCATGCAGCATAGACCATCATCTACTATAAAAGCTTCATCGTGATCTGGTTCAGACGGGTAACTAGATGAGGATGATGGCAACTCGTCTGAGTCAGACTCAGAGTCATCATTGGCCATCATTGCCTTCTTACCACGGTTGTATCTTCTTTCCCTTCGTGCTTTACGTTCTTCTCGATCATCAGTACTCAGGTCTGGACATTCATATATGTAATGACCTGGCTTTTCACAGTTATAGCACAAGAGATCATTAGTAGCCTTTTTAATAGGAGAGTTCTTCCTTCGTTTATCGCGTCTATCAGAACGAGTAATTTTCCTACCATCAGACTCTCTATCTTGTCTGTTACCTTTCGAGACTTCGTCTCTCCTTTCGGACGAGTTTCGGTCTCGTCTGGTCTCAGACGAGTTCTTAGAAGCAGACCCTCTATGCTCTCTATAGAACTTCTTATATCTTCCGAAACGTTTGTTCAACCTATCAAACTTTCTAACCATGAGGCTTACCTGATCCTTCAGACTAAGATCAGTATCTAACTCGTCTTTCACAGAAGTAGACTTAGTCTTAGACTTCGACCTGTCTACCTTAGACGAACTAGCCTTAAAAGCAACGTTCTTAGATACAGCATGTTCTCTGTCGCTACTTACTATAGGTTTATCTTCGTCTAAATCAAACTCATGGGCCTTTAGAGTTTGAAACATGGTTTCTGCTGTCCATACATCTATATCTTGGGTATTCTTAACAAGCATTTTTACCATTTTCCATCGACTATCAAGGCTTTTGAGAATCCTAAGATTGATTTCACGTGGAGTGTAAGATTTACCAAGGACTTCCAAGTCATTCATGATTTTGGTAAAACGAGTATCCAACTGGTCTATAGTTTCGCCAGCTTTCATATGAAATGATTCAAATCTTTGGACTGCAGTGGAAAGCTTGCTTTCTTTGATTAGGGATGTTCCTTCACAAATGATAGCTAAGCGATCCCACATTTCTTTGGCAGTTTTACATTTTAACACTTTTCCCAGATACTCGTTAGGAAGAGTGTGTAAGATGTAATTCTTGGCCAAGCTGTCCAAATTATTCTGTCTCATTTCTTCTGAGGTTAGTTCTGACCTTGGTTTCTTGACGAGTGTACCCACGGGTTGATTTGTGTCAAGGGCAGCAGTATTGGGAATCATGGTCACTATCGGACCTTCAGTGATGACGGAGATCATTAAGTCGTGAGTGGAACTGAAGATGGCTTCCATCCTTAGTTTCCAATAGTCATAATCTTGAACCTGAAACTTAGGCAACTTGTTAGCGCTTATTTCAAGAGACATGTTTTAACAAGTAGTCTAGTGCTAATCAGTTTTTTATGATCAAGAAGTATATGAGTCAAGAACAGGGAACAAGCAAACAATATATCAAGAATATTGAACAAGAACACGTAAGCAAGTATGATCTTGGACTGAGATTTTCACCCAAGTCTTGAGTTGGTTATCAAGAAACAGCAGTTCGTAAACCACTGCTTTGATACCACTTGTAGGTCCCTAAGTTGAGTTAATATCGAGGGAAGCTAAAGAAAATGTCTAGAGGGGGGTGAATAGACTTTTCTAAAATCTTTCGATATATCAGAATTACAATGTGCGGAATACGAAATTAACAATGAGCCCAATTAAAGATTATACTCAACTTAATTCGAGAACTCTGTTTTATGTACTCAACTAGTCTTGTTTAGTTATGTATGTTTAATAAGTAAACAATTAATCAATTCAAACAAACAAACAAAACAGTTAAGTAAATCAAACACAAGATTTATAGTGGTTCGACAACTTGTCTACATCCACTCTCACAAACCCAGTTGTGAAATTCTTATTAACTCTTCCAATCGAGCAATATGTTCTTGTGGCTTTAAGTCCCAAGAAATAAGACTTAGATCTTCTCGATTATATCTCCAGATATATCTTCGATCTTACTAGCTATTTTACAAGTAACTAGCAACTTGAAACAACAAACGAAAATAAAACTTCTCTTTGTTCAGTAGTAGCCTTCTGATTTCTTCACTTGTCTTGTGTAGCTTCACTTTCTGAACTTCAATCTCTGAGAGTAATTTCTTCACTTGAATCTTCAATAATGCTTGCAGTATCAATATTTCAGTAGTCTTTAACCAATGAATACCTTGGGGTATTTATAGACTTCCAATTCCAAGAACTTTCTGTTGTGTAACAACCTTTCTTGAAAACTAACTTGTAACTGATTCTTTATATCCTTTCACACGTTTCTTCAGTTAATTAGTTATTCCTTAACTAATTCTTCAATCTTTATCTTTAATACGCGTTTGTAACTCACTTCAAGTTGACCTGTCTTGTTTAAGTCGCCCACCTGTCTTGTCTAGTAGTAGTAGACTGTGTCTTCTACTTGTCTTGTGCAGTAGACTTCTTCAGATTATAACATAGAACTAATCTAGCCCTATCAACTAATCCTAACAAGACTATTACATTACATTAAGCTTCTTGTTATAAAGCTTAGTCAACTTATAAAACTATACATAGAATCTATCTATTACATTTAAACATGAGCTCTATACAACAATTATTCATAGCTCAATAACAATCTTAACATATACAAATATGAAATATGAAGTAATAACATGATATCAATTATAAGTACTTGTCTTTTCCTATATTAACTCATGTGAACTCTACTGATCCTGTTCAAGATGACTTCAACTTAACTAGACTAGATTAGTCAACACTTAGAAAAATTCAAACTTCTTTTGGCTTATCAAAACTTTATCTTTTATATTTTCATCATCATTTAGAACTTGTTTTAGGATTCATATCCCAACATATTCCTTCATCAGCTTTGCTGTCAAAAGCTTTTAATTGCTCTTTCCCATTACTATGAAACACTTACAACCAAATATATGGAAATATGCAACAGTGGGCAATCTACCTTTCCATATTTCATATGGAGTTCTACCTTGACCTTTAGTGATTAAGGATCTGTTTTGAGTGTGGGATGCAGTGTTGATGGCTTCTGCCCAGAACCTTTTTGGTAGTTTAGATTCAGCAATCAGTGTTCTAGCTGCTTCCTTTAAGGTTCTGTTTCTCCTTTCAGCAACACCATTTTGTTGAGGAGTTCTTGTTGCAGAAGTTTCATGTGTGATGCCATTTTTGCTGCAATGCTCATTGATGTATGAGTTTATGAATTCAGTGCATTTGCCTGATCTGATCTTGACAATACTCAGGCCATTTTCATTACTCAGCTTCATCATCAACTCATGTAGTTTGACTTGAGTCTCCTTTTTGTTCAGAAGAAACACCACCCAAGTGTACCTAGAATAATCATCAACAACTACTAAAGCATATTTTCTACCATTTATGCTTACTGGTATTATTGGACCAAATAAGTCCATATGTAGTAGTTGGAGAACTCTCTCAGTGGATATGACATGCTTTCCTTTGAATGATGCTTTGATTTGTTTTCCTTCCTGACATGGCTGGCACACATGTTCCTTGATGAACACTTGGTTAGGCAGCCCTTTCACTAGAGAGTTTCTTGCAAGTTTGTTGATGGTTTTGAAATTCAGGTGGTTTAGTCTTTTGTGCCACAGCCAACTCTGTTCACTGTGCTTTTAGCAACAAGACGGACTGCTTCAGGGGTTTTGCTCCAATCTGCAAAATAAACATTTCCCTTTCTCACCCCTGTTAGTAGCACATGTTGTGTTGATTTGTTCTTAATAATACTTTCATTTGGTGCAAACTCAACACTATAGCCTTTGTCACAAATTTGACTTATAGATAGCAGGTTATATTTTAGGCCTAGAACATATGAAACATTAGTAATTTTTATAGAACCAATGTTTAATGTACCATAACCTCTTGTGATTCCTTGTGAGCTATCTCCAAAGGTTACTGAAGGACCATCCTTTTCAATGAAGTATGAGAGAAGTTCTTTATTTCCAGTCATGTGTCTTGAGCACCCACTGTCCAAGTACCATGATGTTCATTTATTTATACTTCTCTTCTTCTTGTGGTCCTTGAATACCTGCAAATTCAAACTTTAGGTACCCTTTGAATGTTGGGTCCTAGAGGGTTAGATGTACCTTTTGGAACCCAAATCTGCCTGATTACTCTGATGGATTCAAAGTGACTGACTTGGTTTCCATTTACATCTACATACACAGTCCTACCCTTGAATGCCTGAGGTGGTTTCTGTGCATAAGTGTTAGTCTTATAAGCTTCAGGAGTATGAGTGAAATACTTTGGGACAGATCTCCTGAAGTTACTTGACTTAGGTGCAGCTTGGTAAAGCCTTTGTGGGTAAGTGCTTGGATGGCCTTTTCCCTTTGTCATAGAGGGTCTAGGCTTCCTGAAACTATTATACATATCCGGAGGATTATGCCTTGATCTATTCAGTTGAGGTTGCCTCATTTGAGTTGGCCTTTTCTGAACAGATCTTGGACAACTCCACTGATGAGTATTCAGATAGGTTGACCTTCCATTGGTTCTATCTCTCTGAATCTCATTCCTCTTGTATACAACATTCTTAACCTTTTCCTTAGGTTTGAGTTTAGAAATGTTGTTTACTTGAGCAGGTATAAGAATTTCCTTGCCCTTATCCTTGATCAGTGGCTGGTTTACTTCCATTTCATTTTCTTTTAATTGAGCCACTGACCTTACAAAGGTCCTCTTAGTGTTACTAGTTGAAACAACACTAAGGCCAGGTGAGGATTCACATGTATCATAACCTAATCCACTTCTTTGAGCCATTGGTCTTTGAAACCCTTGAATTTCCTCTATTGCTCTAGAGGATTTGTTCAAGGCAGACATCTTTAATTTTAGGCTCTCCTCACTTATTTTCAGAGCATCAAATTCATGTGAGAGGTTGTCAAATTTAGCTTGTAAAGTTCTAAGGTCAAAATCCTTCTTCTTTAGTACCAGATTTTGCTTATCAATCAGCTTTTGTTGTTCAGAGACTTTGAGAGACATTTCATTATGTTCTCTCACAATCTGCTGATACAACTCAGTTGATTTAATGTCAATCTCAGGTTTAGGAAGGTTGGGAATTCTGGTCTTAGAGCTCAGAAGTTCATTTTCTCTCAATGCAATGTTGTGTAGCTCTTGTAGTCTGGTGAAGTCCTCCATTAACTTTTGAAAGGAGAGTTTTAGGTGGGCTTCACTAGATTCATGTGTGTATTATTTGAAGAATTAGAAGATGAACATACCTCTTCATTCTCAAAAGCCATTTGACAGTCATCTTCATTGCCACTGTTGGAGAATAACCCATCATCAGATGAATATACACTTTATTCACTTCCTGATTCTCCAGCAACCATGGCCTTCATGTTGCTTAGTCTCTTGTCTCTCTTGGACTGTCTTTCTTTTCTTTCTTTAGAGCTGAGATCAGGGCAATCATATTGGAAGTGTCCCTTCTTCTGGCAGTTGTAACACACATCTTCATCATCATTTCTCTTGCTTGAGGATTCCTTCCTTCTTGATGATGATGGTTCAACTTTGTTGGACTTCTTCTTGTCAACATATTTGTCTTCTTTATGTTCATCAGAGTGTTTGTCCTCTGATTTGTTGTCAGGAGAGTTGAATCTTCTCCTGCTTCTGTTATCTTGGTAGAATTTTTTGTATCTTCCAAATCTGGAGTTCAGCTTTTCAAATCTTCTGGCCATGAGTGCTAGTTCCTCCTTCATTTCAGTCTTAGAGACTGACTGAGATGATCTCTGAGCACTCTTCTTCTCTGTCTCAACAGCTTTAAATGCAACTCCTTTGCTGGAGAAGGATGGCTCCTCATGCACTTTTTTCCTGTTCAGATCAAACTCATATGCTTTGAGTACAGAGAACACTTGCTGCATGGGCATGTTATCAAGGTTGCTAGTGTTCTGCATCATGACTGAATAGATGTCCCACTTGGATGTGAGACTTCTCAAGATTTTCAGTGGTACTTCTCTTTTGGCATAGAACTTGCCAAGAGAGTTTATCTCATTCATGATGTCAGTGAATCTGCCATCAAGATGATCAATGGTTTCATTGGGCTCCATGGTAAATTGTTCATATTTCGAAATTGCCACTTGGAGCTTATTTTCTTTGATCTTTTGGGTACCTTCACACATAAGTGCTAAGGTGTCCCAAATCTCTTTAGCTGTGGTGCAGTGATACACTCATCCTATCACTGCATCTGGAATTGTCTGGTACAGTGTATTCATGGCAATGTAGTTCAGGTTGTGCCTTTTTCTTTCTTCTGCAGTTAAGTCATCTTCATCTTTTGGCAGCAACTCCCTTAGGTCTGCTTTCTGAGCATCACTGACTTTGGGATTTATCTTTGTGAAGGTGAAAGGCCCTCTGGTGATGACTTTGAGCATTTCATCATGCTGACAGGCAAGATGTTCTCTCATTCTAATCTTCTAGAAGTCATAGTTCTCAATTGAGAACATTGGCAGTTTGTGATTAGAAATGTGATTGACTTGGTTGGGACCCATGTTGTTGATGGTCTCAACAGCATCTCCTGGAACTGCATTGTTTGCCATCTCAAGAAGATAGTGTAAGATAAACACATAAATGTTTTTTAGAAAATGGATCAGTTCAGTGACCACCGAAATTATGAGTTTTTGAAAATCAGTTGGATCTTCAGAGGCAGTGGTCTTTGAACCCCTGCTCTAATACCACTTGTTGGTCCTGAGTGGAGTATGATACAAGTGTATGGGGGGGGGGGGGGAATGCACTTGTGTATGCAAATTCTTCTTTTTAAAAATAATTTAACCATATCACGAAAGTTGTCTGACAACTACTCTGAGTGAATAACTTTAATAGATAATCAACCTACTGAAAACTATGAAGTAATCAGTTGGATAACTATCTAAAAGAGTTGTAAAGTGTGGAATGTGGTTGGCCTTTTTCTTTGAAGAATACTCCTAAGTAATTTCTGAAAAACCAGTTTATCAGGGACTTTGTCCAAAGTCTGTTTTGCTATCTTTACTGAACTTAACACTTTCAAAATAATCTTTGTATGCAATGTAAGTTAAGAATGAATACATAAAGTAAATGACACAGCAAATTATAGTGGTTCAGAGGCTCAAGCTCCTACATCAACTTTCCCTGATTGAACATGATAATTCCTTAACACCTGGAATTAGCTTGTTTTATAGTGCCAAGGTGCACTGATCAACAACACTCTCTTAGTGTTTTGATCCCCAGGATAAACTGAGTCCTAGTGCTCAACTTCTCTGAGTTAAGACTGTAATCTTCACTTAACAGTCCTTAAGTCCTCACTTCTACAACAAACTCTACTTCACTTAAGAGATAAGGGTTTGAGGTTTGGTTCCAACTAATTGAGATATCCTTTACAATAAAAACAGTGTAAAGGGATTAGGATATCTCTATGCTAAGCTTGGATTTTACAAGATTGGCTTAGCTAGAAGTGATCAGGAAACTTAGGATTCTAAGAAATATACTTTGGTTTCCTTGAATGCTAGATAGTAGTTTGATAGCAGATAGTTGGATGCTTGAATCCTTGGATCACTTCTGTTTTTATAAAGCAATTTGATCATCTATCCGTTGGAGAGAAAGACTTTCAAATTGTCTATTTGCAGCTCCATTGAAACGGCTATGAAAGCACCCTTCTATTATCCACTGTGTAAGAAGGTTCTTCAATGGTTGCTTGAATGAATGTGTTTACTTCTGAAAAATGCAGCTGAGTAGACGTGTGTCAGTTTCCAAATTTGCACATTTTCCAAGGTTGATCTATGGCAGACCTTGTACTTTTCCAACGGTCAGATGAGACAAGTACTCTGAACATTCCTGCTGAATATGGAATGTTCCTCCATTCATTCAATTCTTCAGTCTTTAATGCTTCTAAGTCTTCAATGCTTGTTCAGGCTTGATGGCTTTTAATGCTTCATTAATGTTGTCTTCTAAGTCAGTAGCATTCAATGTTCTTGATCTTCTAAGACTTCAACTTGATCTATCATAGCCCTTATCAGTGCCTTTCTCTTCTAATATGTTCAGGCTTTACTTGAGCTTTGATCATTCAGCTATGTTGTCATCTTCAGTAGACTTGTCGTCATATATTCAGCAGCCTTGATCTAATGGACTTAGGACAACAAGCTGCCTAACATTTCCTTTGCTGCTTTGTTCCCACCCCTTTACTATTTATGGTAAATTCTTCTAACCTACCAAGTTTCCTCATGATGATTTTTAGATAGCCATAATGACTTATTTATTAAAGTTAAAGTATAGCTAGAAAGGTATGGCAGTTATGTAGTAGTGTACTCAATTAGTTGGGCAAGTAGTTTAGTTAGTAATATTTTAATTTGTAGGTATACTTACGTGGGTGCATGCATGTTATTATAGTACTAATATATTTATATATGCATAGTGACTCATAGTTATCCTTTTTTTTTTTTTCTGTGTATATGTCCACATATATATATATATATATACTCCATATAGTATGCATGTTCATGTTCATGTTTAATTTAATTTAATGATTATTGAGTTAAAATATATATATACATATCTATGTGAATAATAATAATATATGTATAGCATTCATTATACACACACACACATATATATATATATTACTAGTAAGTGTTTAGGGGTGTTATATCCTGCCCTACTACGAAAAATTTCGTCCTCGAAATTATATTTTACCTTGACAAGGGAGGTTTGGGTGTTTAGCTAGTATTTCATCTTGTTCCCACGTCGCTTCCTCTTGATCATGTCGGCTCCATTGTACTTTAATTAAGGTGATGTTGCGATTTCGCAGTCGTTGCACCTTTCTCTCGAGGATAGCTACGGGGGTTTCTACATACGTCATGTTATTGTCAATTTCTATTGCATCCTGATTAACTACATGACTCAGATCGGGTATGTATTTGCGTAGCATGGACACGTGAAATACGTTGTGTACTTTATCTAGCTCTGGCGGTAGAGCTAGTATATATTCTAACCTCCCTACTCGTTCAAGTATCTCGTATGGACCGATAAACCTTGGACTCAGTTTTCCTCGTTTTCCGAAGCGAATGACGCCCTTCGTTGGTGACACTCTTAAGAATACTTTCTCTCCAACCTCAAATTCTAGATCCTTTCACCGTTTGTCTGCGTACGACTTTTTTCTGTCTTGTACTGCGCGTATTCTTTCCCAGATTTTCTTGATTACTCCAGTAGTTTCTTCGACTATTTCGGGACCCAAAATTTTCTTCTCTCCAACGTCGTCCCAATATAAAGGTGATCTGCATTTTCGACCGTAGAGTGCCTTGTAGGGTGCCATACCAATAGTTGCCTAGTAACTATTATTATATGCGAATTTGACCAAGGGTAGGAATTTCTCCCAATTTCCATAAAAATCGAGAGTACACGCCCTCAACATATCTTCCAATGTTTGGATGGTTCTCTCTGACTGTCCGTCAGTTTGAGGGTGGAACACAGTGCTGAAGTTTAACTTAGTTCCCAATGCATTTTGTAAGCTTCGCCAGAATTTTGATGTAAATCGTGTGTCTCTGTCTGACACTATTGAGACAGGCACTCCATGTAGCCTAACGATCTCCTCCAGGTATATTTGAGCCAACTTATCTAACCCGAAGGTCATTTTTATGGGTAGAAAGTGTGTGATTTATTCAGGCGGTCGACTATGACCCATATAACTTGATTTCCTCGAAACGATCTTGGCAATCCCACCACAAAGTCCATCGCTATGTGCTCCCACTTCCACTCAGGAATCTCAAGTGGCTTAAGCAATCCTGACGGCCGTTGGTGTTCATCTTTCACCTGCTGACATGTCATGCATCTTTGTACGAAGACTCCAATATCCCCTTTCATGTTCCTCCACCAGAATAATTTCCTTAGGTCTCGATACATCTTCGTTCCTCCTGGGTGAGCAGTGTATGGCGTGCAATGTGGTTCTTCCATAATTTCCCTTCTAAGAGCTTCAACTTTTGGTACACAAAGCCTTCCTTCGTAGACTAATGTACCCTCGGCGGTTAGGGAAAAACCTCGTATTTTTCCGCTTTCAACCTTCTTCTTTATTTTCTCCAGGAACTTGTCTCCTTTCTGAGCTTCCATGATCGTTTCCTTTAGCGTAGGCTTTACCACCATTGTTGCTACTCTCGCTTGGATTGTATTTGGTGGTAAGATCACCTTTATCTTCATTTTTGCAAACTCATCGACTAACCTTAGTTGGTTGGTTATACAAGTTAATCTGCTTCTCTCCTTCCGACTCAATGCGTCAGCAACTATGTTCGCCTTTCCTGGATGGTAGAGTATTGTGCAGTCGTAGTCTTTCACCAACTCTAGCCATCTTCTTTGCCTCATATTTAATTCCTTTTGTTCGAAGAAGTACTTCAAACTTTTATGGTCGGTGTAGATTTCACACTTCCCACCGTACAAGTAATGTCGCCAAATCTTCAAGGCATATACCACTACGGCGAGTTCTAGGTCGTGAGTGGGGTAATTTTGCTCATGAGTCTTCAATTGTCTTGAGGCATACGCGACCACCTTTCCCTTCTGCATTAGTACGCATCCTAAACCTTGCTTTGAGGCGTCGTTATAGACAACAAATCCTTTTGAACCGTTTGGAATGGTTAGGATAGGCGCAGTGGTTAGTCTCCTCTTCAATTTTTGGAAGCTGTCCTCGCATTCTTTTGACCAGTGGAACTTCACCTCTTTTCTCGTTAGTTGTGTTAACGGTCTTGCAATTTTCGAAAAACCCTCGATAAATCTTCGATAGTATCTTGTCAATCCTAAAAAGATCTCCACCTCATTCACATTTGTTGGGGATCTCCATTGGCTTATGGCTTCGACTTTGGTTGGGTTGACTTCAATACCACGAGCTGAGACGATATGGCCGAGGAATACGACTTGATCAAGCCAAAATTCACATTTTGTGAATTTAGCGTAGAGTCTCTCTTTTCGCAGCACCTCCAAAGTGGTTTTGAGTATACCAGGATATCGTCGATGAATACAATCACGAACCTATCTAGATCTGGGTGAAATACTCGATTCATTAAATCCATGAAAATAGCTGGCGCGTTGCTGAGTCCGAATGACATTACAACGAATTCGTAATGCCCATAACGCATCCTGAAGGCCGTCTTTGGGATGTCGCCTTACTTGATCTTCACTTGGTGATATCCAGACCTCAAGTCTATCTTTGAGAACACGCCGGCACCCTTTAATTGATCAAACAAGTCTTCGATCCTCGGTAGCGGGTATTTATTTTTTATGGTGAGCTTATTCAATTCTCGATAATCAATGCACATTATAAATGTATCATCTTTCTTTTTCACAAATAGTACTAGTGCTCCCCATGGTGAAACGTTAGGTCGTATGAAACCTTTATCGAGGAGTTCTTGTAGTTGCCCTTTTAGTTCTTGTAGTTCCTTTAGCGCCATTCTGTATGGTGCCTTTGAGACTGGTGCTGCTCCTGGCACTAAGTCGATAGTGAACTCCACTTGTTGTTCTGGGGGTAGACCGGGTAGGTCTTCTGGGAAGACATCCTTGTACTCTCGTACAATGGGCACTTCTTCAATCGATCGATCACCTTGTTCGGATCGCACGATGTTCACAAGGAGTGTCGTGCAATTCCCTTTCCTTAGTATCTTCATTGTTTTCATTGCGGACACAATGCGAGGTATTACTCCCACCTTAGTTGCATAGAATGTGTAGTCCCCAGTTTCATTGTGACGGAAAGAGACTTTCTTCTCGTAGCACGTAATGATAGCTTGGTTGGCCGTAAGCCAGTCCATCCCCAAGATTACATTGAAATCTTTAATGTTGATGACATGCAAGTCCGCTACTAAGTTATTATTATCAAAACCAATCATTATGCCCTTGCATAGTTGAGTAGTTTGGATAATTGTTCCCGACGGGATACTTACTTCAAGAAAATCTCTATCTACGCTTGTGTTACGATTCCTTATTTTGTCAAACATCTTTTTGGAAATGAAAGAGTGGGTAGCCCCGGTATCGAATAATACTAAAGCAGGTATACCATAAATGGTTAACATACTCAAGTACCATGAGACTGGTGAATGTTCTACACATAATGAACCTAATATGAACCAAAAGGCATCTGTGCAAGTACCAGTTAAGGTTAACTCTCTTAACACCAGATGTGGTAAAAGACCAGCTAACTCTAAGCCAGTACAACTAAGGCAATCTCATCTTGGTCCAACTCAGTTGAGTATGCCAAAGCATGCACAGAGGAACAACAAACAGCCTATACCATCTCGTCTAAGATAGTCTTAGTTGTATGTTGCTCCAGCCAAGAAGAAAAAGTCTTCTTCCCACAAATCTGTTCTTTTCGCGCCCCTATCTCATATGATATTGTAAGAACGGAGGAGTATGGTCCATATACTCGTGTAAAATCAGTTTATACACCAAAGCCGAATGTAACTAGTCAGAAAACAGTCCCTGTTCATTTATACAAAAACAAATCATCTGACAGCCTAGCTGACACAAATTACAAATCAAACCATGTCAAGGCATCAGCCGGTAAGATTTGGTTCTGTGATGCCCGAGGGAGACAACTCAAATGTTCAAGGTTGTTCAAAAGAACAATGTATATGTGGGTTCCCAAGGGTACTACCACTGACACCCAAGGACCCAAAACAAAATGGGTACCTAAGATCTAATTTACCTTGCAGGAAAGAAGGGACCTATATAGAAAGGGTGGATCGGCAGGAGAAACTTGGTACATAGATAGTGGATGCTCATCAGTAATGACAGGAACCAAAACCCTGCTGACCAACTATACAGAAAATAAATGTCCAAAAGTCTTCTTTGGTGATAACGCGCACGATAACACAAAAGGATATGGCACTTTAAAGAATGGTGAGATTCAGGTACATGATGTATCTTATGTTGAAGGTTTGAAGTTCAATTTACTTTCAGTATCTCATTTCTGTGACACAGGATACTCAGTAAAATTCTCTAAAGATAATTGTCACGTAAGTGATAAACGAACAAAACAAACCATTCTAACAGGCTCCAGAAAAGGGAGTATGTATCTTGCTAATTGGAACAGTTGTCCTAAAGATACTTTTTTTCTTGTGAAAAGCCCTAAAGATATCAGTTGGCTATGGCACAAACGTTTTAGTCATCTGAACTTTAAGACTTTAAACAAGCTAGCAAGGGAATATCTAGTTGATGGTCTACCTAATGAACTCTAGTGTAAAGATCAGGTATGTGATGCATGTCAACAAGGGAAGCAAGCAAAGGTTTCCTTCAAGACCAAGAAGACTGCATCAACCAGCAGAGTTCAGGAACTGCTACACATGGATCTATTTGGACCAATCACTCCAACGACTGGGAGAAAATACACTCTAATAGTAGTAGATGACTTCTCCAAGTACACTTGGGTCATATTTCTATTCAAGAAGAGTGAAACTCAGCAAAAGCTTCCTGAATTGCTCAAAAGAATCCAAATAGAAAAGGGAGAACTTATTGTCAAAATTAGAAGTGACAAAGGCACTGAATTTATAAATTCTCATATTATCGCTTATTATACCTCTAATGGCATTCAGCATGAAACAAGTGCAGCTAGAACACCTCAACAAAATGGTGTTGCTGAAAGAAGTGTCAGAACACTTAAAGAAGCTGCAAGAACCCTTCTAGTTGAGTTCTCCACACCCAAGAAGTTATGGGCATAAGCCATCAATACAACATGCCATACTCAAAACAGGTCAGGTATTCATAAAATACATGAGAAAACACCTTATGAACTCTGGAAAGGTAGGAAACCTAGAGTATCTTGTAGGTCCCTAGTTGAGTTGATAAGATTGAGTAAGCTAGTAAAAGTCTAGAGGGGAGGGGTGAATAGACTTTTAAAAATATTTGAAAATATCAAAGTACACAATGCGGAATTATCAGATTTAACAATGAGCCCTTAAAATTTATACTTAACTAATATCGAATATGAACACTGAACTTGTCTATTCTATATGCAGATTAATCAATTAAACAAGTAATCAATGAAACACAGATAAAACAGTAAAGTAAATCAAACACGACATTTATAGTGGTTCAAAAACTTGTCTACATCCACTCTCACAACTCCAGTCGTGAAATTATCATTAACTCTTCTCTTCGAGTAGTGTGTTCTTGTGGCTTTAAGTCCCAAGAAATAGGACTTCGATCTTTTCGATTATATCACCAGATATATCTTCGATCTAACAACTAGCTATTTTACAAGTAACTAGCAACTTGAATCAACAAACAAAAATTTAAAGAAAAACTTCTCTAATTCAGTAGTAGCCTCCTTCGAATATGACTTGTCTTCTGGCTTGAACTTCTGAATCTTCAACTCTGTGAGTTTCTCTTGCTTTGCATACTTCTCTTGAATATGCTTTTAATCTCGTAGTAACAGTAGTCTTCAACTGTGTAAAACTTCAAGTATTTATAGACTTTCAAAAATCAAGATAACTTTGTTATTCAACAACTTTTCTTGATAACTCCTTTCAACAAAATTCTAACAGTTTCTTTTTATCTTTCCACGCGTTTTTGCAGTTAATTAGTTATTTCCATAACTAACTCTTCAATACACGATCTTATCTTCATTCAGTTATTTCACGCGTTTCTGATTTCTGTTTTGTAAACTTGACTTGTCTAGTTTCCGACACTTAGACAATTCTTCAGTCTTCACTTCACTTGTCTTGTCTCTTCAAATCTTCTTGTCTTCCAGTAGTAGACTTCTATGTAGAACTAATCTAGTCCTATCAATCTAATTCTAACAAGACTATTACATTACATTAAGCTTTATAAATCAGCTTGGTCACCTTAAAACTATACATCAATATTACATGAACTTATGAGCTTCTATACAACAATTATATGCTCATCATAAAAACCTATTCTTTCAACATTTAATTTATTTTCTGACTTTTACTTGTACTCGTCTTGATCTTGTCACAAGATGACTTCCATAACTAGATCAGTCCATACTTAGAATATATTCAAGTCTTCTTTTAGCTTATCAAAACTACTTCAACATCAATTAGGATTTTATATTAGGATTCATATCCCAACATATCTTACTTTCATATATTTGGTTGTAAGTGTTTCATTCACAACAATGGGAAGAGTAAATTGAATGCCTTTGATGCTAAAGCAGATGAGGGGATATTCTTAGGATACTCTTCAACTAGCACAACTTTTAGGGTATTCAATAAACGAACCCTTCTTGTGGAAGAAATACCTCATGTTGTATTTGATGAATCTTGTGAAAAGAGTACAGATGATACAAACTCAGCTGCAGATAAGATGAGAAGACTAGTGATCAAGTCAAAAGAAAAATCAGAAGAGTTTATTGAAGTAGATGAACCCTTCTCTAAAGATCCAGAAGAAGACAAACCTCATAGACCGGTCACTGGATCACAGACTCAAGCTGAACAATCAACCCCAAATCAAAAAGCACCAATTCTAAATGCAAAGGGTAATGATATGTTCGACACTCAAGATACAGATGACGATCGAGCAAATCCAGTCAACTCTTCTGACAACACTAGAACAGATGAGGACCATAACTCATCTGGTGTTGAAACACCTGTAAGAAATACATGGAAATCTAATCATCCATCTACTCTAATCTTAGGAGAAGTAGACTCAGGTTTTAGAACCAGAAGACAGTTAAACCAAAACCCTCAAACCTCCATGTTCTGCTGGTGCGCCTTCTTATCCAATACAGAACCAGCTAACATAGATGAGGCAATACAAGATAGCAACTGGATCATTGCCATGCAAGAAGAATTGAATCAGTTCACAAGAAATGAGGTATGGGAACTTGTAGATCGTCCTAAACACCACAATGTAGTTGGAACAAAGTGGGTGTTCAACAACAAAAAGGATAAGAATGATGTGATAACTAGAAACAAGGCTATACTGGTAGCTAAGGGATATTCACAATCAGAAGGAATTGATTATGATGAAACTTTTGCTCCAGTTGCCAGACTTGAAGCCATTAGGTTATTTCTAGCTTATGCATCCTATATAGGATTTAAAGTATATCAAATGGATGTCAAGAGTGCATTCCTAAACGGTATACTTGTGGAAGAAGTGTATGTAGAACAGCCCTCAGGCTTTGAAAAAGGAAATCAAGTATATCGGCTGAAGAAAACACTCTATGGCCTAAAGAAAGCTCCAAGGGCTTGGTATGATACACTATCTATCACGCCCCAATTTTTCATAAAAAAATAGATTTTGCGGAAATACTTGACAAACTCAAAATATAGGGCATGGATTGAAATTTTAATAAAAGAAAGTGGACCATAATTTATTTAATAATAAAATTATTTGAATAACAGCGGAAGACTCGAGACATTAAACAACATCTCAAAATGATTTTTAATTTAAAAGCCTAAATATTAATACACTTGAATTTTAATTGCTTAAATTCATAAAATAAAATATAACGATTTGACATCCACCGCCTCTCCTCGCCATCAACTCATCAACCTGGACCTGAAATGTTAAATGTATGGTATGAGCAAACCACTAGATCAGTGAAGTCACTCTAACAATATTAAATACGACATAAAAATAAAATGTATAGCCACATAAAATCGCGTAATTCACAAAAAGTCACATAAGCACCTTTCATCTCACATAAGCATTTTTCATCGTACTTTTGATTAATTATTAATTACGTTTCACGGTTATCCCAAGGATCTCTTTTAAATCCCACTGGGTCCCCCTCAAAGACCTCTTTTCAGTCCCGAGTTCTTTTCTTTTCTTGTGCACGGCGGATCCCCCAAAGATCTCTCTTCAATCCCGGGTTCACCGAAGACCTCTCTTCAGTCTCGGGCCTCTTTTAAGCCCCTGGCCTTTCATAGTCATTTACATTAAAATATTCACTCACATTTAAGTCATGTCATATTGCACATAAACAAATTATTCACATGAAGCGGTTAATAAAGGCAAAGAAACCACACCTGAAATTAATATCATCGATGCAACCGAATAAAATATCACGTCACCTAAAATGATTAAATAATGAATAGTTGAAATAGTCATCTTATTTTACTACAATATATTAACAATTAAATAAATTAAAAGACTAGGCTGGACACCTAATTTGGATACAAAATTAATTCTAATCCTATATACGAAAATATATAAAATTATTAATGGCTTTAGGTATAATTAAAAGAGTATTAAAACTAAAAAAATCTCAGAATCAAGTGGCATGCATTATACAAAATCAATAGGGAATAAATGGCTTTGGGTGTTAAAAATAAAATAATTAACGAGAGATTGA
Source organism: Galeopsis tetrahit (assembly GCA_963675135.1). NCBI lineage: Eukaryota > Viridiplantae > Streptophyta > Magnoliopsida > Lamiales > Lamiaceae > Galeopsis > Galeopsis tetrahit. The sequence goes on from OY776127.1 coordinate 38,151,723, forward strand.
ATCGTTAGAGAAACTAGTTAACAAAATGTGGAGAAATTCCTAAGTAATAGCATTGTACGAATGATGAATGAAAATTAAATGAAATGAAAGAAGTACCATTAGTGTAGATCTGCTACGCCGTGTAGATAGAATGCGAATTGCATTGTGAAAATTGTAGGGTAAAGTCTATTATATATATGTATATTAAAATCGGGCTTGGGCTTGAAATTAGGAATAAGGTTTAAAATCTCAAAAGCCTGAATTTAAATGGGATTTGAGTATTTATTTCACGAATAATTAAATATATACTTATATATTTATATAAAAAAAGTTACGGATATTACACTATCCCAGTTCCTTCTTGACAATGGGTACACTAAAGGCAAAGTGGATAGGACCCTGTTTAGAATCCAAGAAGGAGATGACATCCTAATGGTGCAAATCTATGTGGATGACATCACATTTGGATCACCCAACGAAGACATGTGCAACAAATTCTCTAAACTAATGCAAGGCAAGTTTGAAATGAGCATGATGGGTAAAATGAACTATTTCCTAGGACTTCAAGTTAAGCAAAGTCCAGCAGGGATTTTCATAAACCAATCCAAGTACACTAAAAGCCTACTAGAAAGATTCAATGCCCAAAAAAGTAAGACTGCCAGAATTCCAATGATGATATCTTTCAAGATGGAACCAGATGAGACTGGAAAAGCAGTAAATCAGTCTGAATATAGAGCACTGATTGGATCCCTACTATACCTCATAGCCAGCAGACCTGACATAACCTTCGTTGTTAGTGTGTGCTAGGTTCCAAGTCAACCCCAAAAAAGGCATCTCGAAGCAACAATGAAGATTCTAAAGTACCTAAAAGGGTCAGTCAACCTAGGACTTTGGTACCCTGCTGATGACAATATAGATCTAAGTGGGTATTCAAACTCTGATTATGGTGGTTGCAGAATTGATAGGAAATCCACATCAGGAACATGTCAATTCCTAGGTAACAAATTGATATCATGGTTCTCCAAGAAGTAGACATCTGTTGCAACCTCCACAACTGAAGCAGAGTATATGGCAGCTGGGAGCTGTTGCAGTCAGCTGCTATGGCTAGTACAACAATTAAAGGATTACAATGTAGCAGCAAGAGAAGTTCCTATTTATTGTGATAGCAACAGTGCTATAGCCATTACTCAAAATCCAGTCCTCCATACAAGGTGCAAGCATGTTGATATCAGGCACCATTTCATAAGAGATCACTTGGAAAAGAAGGACATAAGGATGGAGAAAATTCACACAGATATCCAAAGAGTAGATATCTTGACCAAGCCCCTAGCTGAAGAAAGGTTTAAGAACCTATACTACAACCTAGGACTACTTGACCCATCCTCCTAAGGAAATGAAATCAGCTGAATGATCATCAGCTAATAAAGATTCTGAATGGACTCAGAAGAATAGATCAGGAGGAAAGAAAATCAGATGAGGTGAATAGACACCCTCATCATGAGGTAAGTTTTTCCCAGTGAAGACAAATAAAGCTGAGGGAAAACCTTAGAGTTACTCAATCCAGGGGGAATCTATGATACCTTAAAAATCCTTGATGAGAGCACTCTAATTTTATGTTTTACATAGATATATACATATATAAGATATATTAAGAGACTTGTGTTTTCAAATCCAGTTGTACTAACAGAAAAATCTAGCCTCTAATTCTCAGGAATGAAGTTCACAAGGGTAGAAACACAGCTGGATCGGCTCAAATACGTGCATGAGAAGTGGAAACCAAGCATCGTGGACTAAGAACTATTGAGATGTATATCAGCTGTTCACAGAACACAACTCATCTGGTTCTAAACTTTAATTATACTAATTGTACATCTGTAGTCTAGAGTACGCACTTAATGATGATTTATGTATATATATATATATATATATATATATATATAAATGGAAGATTCTTTATAAAATAACTTATATGTGTGTATATATATATATATATATATCTACTTTTGGTAAAAATAGGTTGGATTAATACACCTCCCTAGCTCAATCAACTGTAGACAATCAACATTGGATACGGACTCCAAATTAATTATGTTCAATATATATTCTCTAAAATCCATATGATAAGTCTGAACATCTTTAAATCTGGACCTTCAGATCAGAATCTCTCTTTTGATCTTGAAAGTCATCTTTTCAGAAGCTCACACCTATCACTTCATAATTTATTGTCGCTTGTTTCCCCACTATCTCATATCTACCTCTATAAAAAGGACTCCTTATATGAACACCTAAAGAAGCATACACTCACAAACATTTATCTTTCAGATATGGAGATAATTACTAGAAAAGATGGAGTGGATGATGTACTTCAACCAAAGTCATGGGTGAAAGTACGAAAGATATGTCCAGCAGACGAAGGCAAAAAGGCCAACATACTTGGCTCATCCAACATAAAGTATGCATTAAAGAGAAAAGAAAGAAGAGGTGTATTCGTTAAAGAGAAAAGAAAGAAGAGGTGTAAGATACAAGGTGAAAAGCGGAGACAGCAAGTAGAGCTTCTTCTCCGGAGAAACCTTGTTCAAATAATCTAAGAGGAAACCTTCTCCTAAATTTTCTCACAAGCTCTCCCTTTAAGTTTCTTCCAGACTTCTCCCTCCTCCAACGGAAGAGGTGGTAACAAAGATAGGAGATCCACTCAACAACAGTTCTCTAGATGAAGCAACTCATCTAAATGAACAACACATTTGATGATAAGTGAAAAATCATCTAGCGGGAATAAAGAACTCGTATGGTCTAGAAAGATCGACATGGTTAAGGGGGAACCAAAGCAAGACTTATGAAGATAGAAGTCACAACAAAATACCTTAAGCAAATTATCAGCCATCAGAAAACTCAGCTGATCAGAAGACTCAGCTGATCAGAAGACTCAGCTGATTCAGAAGACTCAGTTGATCAGAAGACTCAGCTGATAACATAAAGTACTCATTCTAGAATGAATTCAGAATGTATGTATGGAAAGTTCATGTATGATAAATACATATGTTAAAAGGCCTTAATTGATTGAAGAATTGCAGTAATTATCGAATTAAGTCTCAACGGCTATTTTTGGTAATGACATCAATTGATCTCATTGCAAAATTCTCGGACCAATAAAAAAGGGACACGTAGCTGATTGGGCCAAAATTTAAATTTGATGGGCTGAAGGTGAAAGGTCCCGCCTCGAATCCTCCCCTTTCCTAAACCCTAATCTGAGTCGTTCAAACAAGGAAATCCACACCCCTTATTCCGAAAGTTCTGAGAGTATATATAGGACCCTTAGCTCTCCATTACTAACCCTTCGCTCTCAAATTTTCAATATCCTTACTGAAAAATTTCTACAAGTTTTCAAACACTCAGAATGGAAATCATCAAGATCTACGACGACAAGACCAAGATCACCGGAACTCTTGATGCTGCAAAATGGTCAAAAAATCATAAGATTTTTACAGAGAATGCTCGGTATTTCAAAGGACGTCACACAGAAGGTAACAAAGAAATCCTTCTTCGCTGCATAAACTTGAGGTTACATAACTTTCTAAAGGCAGCACCCTCTAATGTGTATGAAGAAGAAGTACTAGCGTTCTAACAAAAGTTGTTTTTAGAGGTTCATACGTTGAAGGCTATGTTGGTGAACATAGGTTAAAAATCACAAGACAACTGCTTGAAGATTTATTTGATCTTCCAAGGGGGAAAATTAATATATCTACCTATATGATGAATAGGGGGAAGGAATACATTGAAATGTTTACTGGAGGAAGGATTAAAGCTGAAAATGCCACTGGTGTTCGCAAACCAGACCTAGAAGAGTAGTTTCAAACCTTGTTGGATATTGCAGGCAAGATGCTTCTAGGAAATACATTCAGTCATGATGCAGTTTCAACGCTGAAAGTAAGAGTTATGGCTGTAATCTGGGATCAGATTGATGGAGACTGGCAAGGTTTTTCTTGGAAAGAATAGCCCTAGAGGCAAAGAAAGTCACCCTAGATGTGAATAAGAAGGAATGGGTGGTAACTGCAACTGTTAGCTTTGTTAACAAATTGAGCATCATCCTGCCTGAACTTCTCCCTGAAGATACTGTGTGGGGACTAGCTAAGAAGTTTCATTCATCGAAATGGTATCTGAATAAGGAAGTTGTTGTAGAAGCAGTCAGGCAAAAAGCTGAGAAGAAAAAGTTACCTGAGGCAGTAGAGGCAGAGGCAGCTGACCAAGAGGCAGGTGAAGAAGAGATTTTGGAAGAAAAGTCTGAGTCAGCTGAGGAGCAGAAAGAGAAGGCAAAGGACAAAACTCCTCTGAAGGAAGATGATGATGATGATGACCAGACTCTAACTCAAAGAAGGAGGCTAATCAGACCAGGTCTCATTTCACCTTCAGACTCAAATGCAACCCCAACTGCATCTCCATTGAAAAGGGCAAGAATTTCCAAATCCTCAACTCCAATTTCTCCTTCAATTATATCTACTCGTCTGAAGGCAAAGAAACCCAGATTAAATATCTCCAAAAAAATGAAACTACCCAAACCAATGGACATTGCACCCATTTCAGCCATGAACCCTTCTGGCCCCATAAACCCTTCTGACCCCATAAACCCTACTGACCAAACCTCTGTTGATACTCACACGGTGGAGGAAACAATCCATAAAACCCCATCTCCCAAACCCAAAGACACTTCTGTTCCAGAAGAGTCAGCACCAGCAGACCCAGCTAAGATTCAAACAAAATTCAAGATGGTTAATTACCCCATCTGCACCAGAGAAAGGCTGATAAGAATGAAAATAGCAAACCTGCTGAAATCCTCACTTCCAGGAATAGATGAGAGTTCGACTTTATTTGAGCAAGTACTGTGAGTATGTACTTGGATCGAACTCAGACAAGATGATGTGGATGATCGCGTTGAGGTCATGGAAGGAATGAGAGGTCTAACAAACTTCCTTGATTGGGAAATGGAGCAAAAGGAGACGGCTCAAGTAAAGACTTTCACAGAACTGTTGCCCGACGACACATTGGCAAGAGCTGTTGATAGGATCCTTGGATTCACACCTATCTCAACCTCGACACCAAATGCTGAGGACTTAACGGTTCCAACTGAAGAGGACAATCTGCCCTCTGAAGCCTTAGAACAAACTCAGAACCAGCTGAAGACAATTGAGACTGTGCTGGGAGATGAGTTAGTTTCATCGAACGATCTAACCAATCAGATACCTCTAATGGTATAGCTGAGCCATCACAACCCCAGGTCTCAGTGGCTCAGGGACTTCAAAGCTTGGATCGGGCAGCTGCTACAGCTGAACTAGCAGAAGTTGAGAAGGAAGAAGTGAAGATTCAAGCCTACTTCAAGATAAGAAATGAGTTTGAGCATTTCACTTCTCGACCGATCAATAAAGAGAAGAATCTATTCACTCACTTGGTGAGCATCACAAACATCTTCCTGGATGAAAGTCATCTGACAGCAGAGGAAAGAAGGCTTGCAATTGTCGAATTCAGACCAAGTCCCTTTCAGATAACATCAAGACAAACTTCAAGTATCTCTCCTCCCACTCATACTTCCATTTATGTTAGAGCTGATGTGTGTGCTCAAGTGAAAGAAGCAATAAATACACACTTTGAGAAAGGGCTAGGATTGCAACTGGCAAGATATATTGATCGAGCTGCTAAGGAGCAAAGGAAACTTCTCATTGACCAAATACATGACATTGAAGATACCTTTGGGGATGAGATGCAAGGGAAAATAGATGAGTTCCTAACAGGTGAAATTAGGAAAGCTGGTGAAAGGTCCAAACTGTTTGCTGAAGCATATGCCAATGATACTTCTAGAATGGAGAATATGTACAAGTCAAGACTTGATGATGCTGAATTTAGGGCTGAGCAAGCTCAAGCCTTACTCAAGAAGGCAGTAGAAGAGAATGAGAATCTCTCAACTCAGCTGAAGCAAACAGATGACAAGTAAGCTCTCCTCACTGAATAGCTAGAAAAGATGTCAACCCCGTCTTCTCATGCTCAAGTTTTAGAGCATAACATTACCCTGTTATCCCATGTCAGCAGGGTCAATGTTATGGCTCTCAAGCAGACTCTGCACGTTGAAATTCGAAATGTTATGAAGCCTTTTGCATCCGCCCTTGCTGAAGCCAAAAAATGGGGAAGATATCTTGATAAAGGCCTTGGAGAAGTCTACAGCTCAATAGGCTGAGCTAGTTGTAGCACAAGATGACCTAACTGAAACCTTGGGTGGTTTGAAGAGCAAAACGAAGAACAGAAAGGGAAAGAAAGCTGCTCAAAATGAAACTCAAGTTCAAACCACAGCTGAAGAAGAGTCCACCCCATTTGGGAGAATCACAAGGAAAAGAAAGGCAGTTGAGGCTACAACAGAGCTTAACTCAGAGGAGAAAGAGGCTCAAGAGCTGAAGAAAAGGAAAATTCAAGAAGCTCAAGAACTCAAGCAGAAGAATTTAAATGATGTTAAAGCTCTCAAAAACAAGTTCGAAAGGAAGCTTTCCAAAATCAGGAAGGCACTGAAAGACAAAGAAAAGGAGAATAGCAATGAAGTCTGTAATAGTACCTACGTAGACCTGCTAGTACTCCAAGATGAGCTGCCTAGATGGTATGCTGTGAAGAAGAAATGGCAGATAGCTCACCACCAGTGACGGACCCAGAAATTTTCGGTAGGGGGGCCCGATTAACATTATTATAAAAGAAAAAAAAATTGTACTCATTATTTTCATCAAAATTTCACATTATAAAATTGTCAATACGTCACATTTCATTAAATTAAATTGATCGGATAAGTTGACTTTTGCTATGTTTTGGTACAAGTTAATACTCCCTCCGTCCTGTGATAACTTGCACATTTTAACCGATTCACTTTAAAAAATAATTGAATTTAGTGGTGTAGAGTCAAATAAGAAAGCGTATTTTGATTGATTTGATAAGGTGTAAAGAGGATTTAGTAGGATGTAAAATAGATTTAGTGAAATTTAGGATAAAATGTAGACCCAAAATGAGTGACGATTTTAAAATAAAATGATGTTAGGATATATATATATATTAATTTTACGAATTATTTTTATATCAGAAATGTGTAAATAATTATAAAACAGAGTATTAATTTTAATATGTGTGAAATTACCAAAATACCCCTAACAAATTTACAAAATTAATGGGGGGCCCACGGGCCCCCCTGGGCATCACGTAGGTCCGTTAGTGCTCACCACATTGTCAGGAGATTTGGCCCCCTTTCAACTCATGAAGAAGAGCTACTTCAGTTCACTCAATTCATGGAAATTGAAGATGAAGAACTCTAGACATAAGCCTTGAAGACAGCTAAGGCCTTAGGCTATAGAGTCTTAACCCCAGAAGAACCTGTATGGGATCCTCCAACACTGGAATCTGGAAGAGTGGACAAAGCTGAAGTCAAAAGGATCTTTGAGAAGATCATAGCTAAAGAAAATGTTACAGACTTAGAGCACATGGAAGGAATTCGCACTCGTCTGTACCTTGCATACCGCATCTGAAGACCTGACGAAGACTACTCAAGAAAGTTGAATGATCTAAACTTGTAATCTGTAATTCTCAAATCATATATACAAGTGATATTTCTTTTGGCCAACAAGACAACTTCTCATTGTCTTCATTAGAGCCTTTCTGTGATGCTTTATATTTATAAACTGCTTATAATATGTGCTACATAGATACATTAATTAAAGTGGTTTTGGCTTCATCAAAAAGGGGAAAATTGTTAGGATATAAATTCACCCCAAGTCTCTCAATATAATAGTAATAGTTTTGATGGCCAAAACACTTAGAGTTTATAAATAAATGTAATAGGGTTAGCTGATGTTGTATAGATCAGCTCACTACTTAGTCTAGTCTAGTGTGATCAGCTGTATATATCTTAGTTGATGACACAGTCTCAACTTACATGCGCAGACTCAGAAGACAAAGAGAAAAAACCAGAAGACTAGAAGACCCTTGAATAACAGCTAAATTAGGTGTTTGTATACCTACTTAGCTGATGGTGTCCAAGAATGAAGTTGTTCAAACAGAAGAGCACTAACAAGATCAGATGATGTTTACTCATCTGATAACAGATGACAGAAGGCAACGGACCTACGTGATGCCCGGGGGAGCCCGTGGGCCCCCCATCAATTTTGTAAATTTGTTAGGGGTATTTTGGTAATTTCACACATATTAAAATTAATACTCTGTTTTATAATTATTTACACATTGTCAGGAGATTTGGCCCCCTTTCAACTCATGAAGAAGAGCTACTTCAGTTCACTTAATTTATGGAAATTGAAGATGAAGAACTCTAGACAGAAGCCTTGAAGACAGCTAAGGCCTTAGGCTATAGAGTCTTAACCCCAGAAGAACCTGTATGGGATCCTCCAACACTGGAATCTGGAAGAGTGGACAAAGCTGAAGTCAAAAGGATCTTTGAGAAGATCATAGCTAAAGAAAATGTTACAGACTTAGAGCACATGGAAGGAATTCGCACTCGTCTGTACCTTGCATACCGCATCTGAAGACCTGATGAAGACTACTCAAGAAAGTTGAATGATCTAAACTTGTAATCTGTAATTCTCAAATCATATATACAAGTGATATTTCTTTTGGCCAACAAGACAACTTCTCATTGTCTTCATTAGAGCCTTTCTGTGATGCTTTATATTTATAAACTGCTTATAATATGTGCTACATAGATACATTAATTAAAGTGGTTTTGGCTTCATCAAAAAGGGGAAAATTGTTAGGATATAAATTCACCCCAAGTCTCTCAATATAATAGTAATAGTTTTGATAGCCAAAACACTTAGAGTTTATAAATAAATGTAATAGGGTCAGCTGATGTTGTATAGATCAGCTCACTACTTAGTCTAGTCTAGTGTGATCAGCTGTATATATCTTAGTTGATGACACAGTCTCAACTTACATGCGCAGACTCAGAAGACAAAGAGAAAAAACCAGAAGACTAGAAGACCCTTGAATAACAACTAAATTAGGTGTTTGTATACCTACTTAGCTGATGGTGTCCAAGAATGAAGTTGTTCAAACAGAAGAGCACTAACAAGATCAGATGATGTTTACTCATCTGATAACAGATGACAGAAGGCAATTGACCAGACGACTTCATCAGGCGACTAAGACTTCTATAAGAAGTGTACCTATCAAGCAAATTCGCCTAAGGACATATCCCAAGTCATCCTTTAATTCAAAAGAGCCTTACCTTATATAGAAGATCGACAAGATTCCAGAATTGAAGCAATCAACATCAATCACCATGGAATCAAGGGATCATCACCAACAAGGAAAGATTTGCCAACGGCTAGTTGCCCTAATATTTGCCTATAAATACAAGACGATGAGGAAGACCAAAGTACGAAAAAACTACGCAAGAATTCTCAAGCTATATACACTCAAGCAAGCAAAAGTTATACATCAAAAGAGTTCTCAAGAGCCTATTTATCTTAGATTAAATCTAGCTCTTAAGTTTTTCCTCATCCAACTAGAATCTAAATCCAAATCATCACTGTAAACACTTTGATTTAGGCATAGTGGTTAATCATACATACTTGCTTGAACCATTAGTTGGATCCTATCAAAAACCCCAAACCCTACAACTTAAGGTTAAGTTTTTGATCCATTGTAAGAGTGCAAGTACTCATCAATCACTTGTGGAGACCGCAGTAGTTTGGAACTGCTCAGATCTCAAAGTCCTTCTCTTGGGACTCTAAAGGACAAGCCCTTGTAAATTTGGAGAATTTAAGGGATTAACATCACGATCGATTCGTGAGAGTGGACGTAGGACCTGCAATCCGAACCACTATAAATCTCGGTGCTATTTACATTATCTGCACTTTACTTTCAAATCATTTCCTATATATTTTTCAATAGTGCATACTGTGTTTTTATAAGTTGTTTCATAAGGAAGGCCACTAAGTCTTAAAACCAGTTGATCTCAAGTCAGCTGAGCTTTTCATACAAGTATTAATTGAGGTTTTCTAAAAGATAAGAGAACGAGTCTAAACAAAAGGGCTTACACATTTTTTCGCATATCTATAAACTCATTAACACACTTAAAGTCATCTGGACCAGCAGACTTGTAGTCCAGCTGACTTTGTGAGCCAGATGTGTTATAACTCTTTACTCGAAAAAGTTTTAAAGTCTATTCACCCTTCCCCTCTAGACTTTAATCCCATTCACTACTCGTTCAGGGACCAACAATTCTACATTTTACTTTTAATCTCATCCACTTATTGAATATTTTGAAGATTGTCTACTCAATGATTATTGAAGATTTTAAAGATTGTCTACTCAATTATGTATATTTCTTCTTACAATTCTATACGTTTATATTGATGAAAGATGTTGGTATTAATTCGTCTTCCTTGAAGTATCAATTTTTGCAATTATGTATATTTCTTCTTACAATTCGTCTTCCTTGATGTATTTGCAATTATGTATAACAAATCTATACGTGGATATTGATGAAATATGTTGATAACTTAATCTTTACCCTACATTCTTAATCTTATTTACTATATAAATCCCTCATCTCTTCTCAAATCATTCCATTTCAAAATCCCTAATTTCTCATTCATTCTACGTTTTACTTTTAATCTCATCCACTTATTGAAGATTTTGAAGATTTCTACTCAATGATTATTGAAGATTTTGAAGATTGTTTACTCAATTATGTGATCCCTAATTTCTCATTCATTCTACGTTTTACTTTTATTCTCATCCACTTATTGAAGATTTTGAAGATTTAAAAATTGTCCTAATTTCTCATTCATTCTACGTTTTACTTTTAATCTCATCCACTAATTGAAGATTTTGAAAATTTCTACTCAATGATTATTGAAAATTTTGAAGATTGTCTACTCAATTATGTGATCACTAACTTCTCATTCATTCTACGTTTTACTTTTAATCTCATCCACTTATTGAAGATTTTGAAGATTTGAAAATTGTCCTAATTTCTCATTCATTCTACATTTTACTTTTAATCTCATCCACTTATTGAAGATTTTGAAGATTTCTACTCAATAATTATTGAAGATTGTCTACTCAATTATGTGATCCCTAATTTCTCATTCATTCTACATTTTACTTTTAATCTCATCCACTTATTGAAGATTTTGAACATTTGAAGATTGTCTACTCAATGATTATTGAAGATTTTAAAGATTGTCTACTCAATTATGTATATTTCTTCTTACAAATCTATACGTGTATATTGATGAAAGATGTTGATATTAATTCGTCTTCCTTTATGTATCAATTTTTGCAATTCCTTGATGTATTTGCAATTATGTATAACAAATCTATATTGTATATTGATGAAAGATGTTGATATTAATTCGTCTTCCTTGATGTATCAATTTTTGCAATTATGTATATTTCTTCTTACAATTCGTCTTCCTAGATGTATTTGCAATTATGTATAATAAATCTATACATGGATATTGATGAAAGATGTTGATAACTTAATTTTGACCCTACATTCTTAATCTTATTTACTGTATAAATCCCTCATCTCTTCTCAAATCACTCCATTTCAAAATCCCTAATTTCTCATTAATTCTACGTTTTACTTTTAATCTCATCCACTTATTGAAGATTTTGAAGATTTCTACTCAATGATTATTGAAGATTTTGAAGATTGTTGATTCACGTGTTATACAACACTAAAATAAACAACCGCAAGTGTACGGCGTCTATCGTAGCGTGAAAAGCACGAGGTCGATCCCACAAGGAGGTTAAGCGTAAAAGGGTAGTTTGTTAATTGAGTTCTATTTGGACGTGATCGATAACTTGAAAGTGTTGAATTACCCTAAATTATCTACCAAAATTGTCACTAGTAAACAATGAAAAGAGTAAATACAAAGTCGATCAAATACCATGCAAATCAATAAAACGAGAGTAAAATGGGTGAAGATGCAAAGAAAGAAGGAGGGTTCCAAGGCAATTGTAACACCTAGATATCCGTTTATGAATGTTATCTCGTTTAAATGGTCATTAAGGTTATCTCATATAGGGTGATCACACAAGAAGAATTAATTAATCTCTCGATCTAATTAACCCAAAGGACAACACAATATAAGTTCGTATCTCTACCTCACAAATATTGTATTACCTAAACTAGCCCCAAAGATCATTCGATTCCCTCTCCGATAATTAATCCTCTCTCGAGCTCATAATAATACCGGGTTGCATGCTTGCATACGATTAAATGGAATAAATCTCTCGATCTTAACCCAATTAACAATGAATTAAGCAAATCATCATGGCCAATAACAACATGTTTTACAATAGATAATTAAACATGCAAATAAGAGACAAACACCAATTAAAGCAAGAAAGTAATCATAAACTTCAATCCAAGTATCTACAATGTCTTAGAACCACAAAGTGTTTAGCTAATAACTAGCATAATGAAATTACAAAATCCAAATGTAAAAACTAAATCAAAAGAAAGAGAACAAAGAAGCTTAGTCTAGATTGTGGTGGGGAATGAAATTTGCAAGCTATTGCATCATTCCTTCCTTGAATTGATGGAGAATTGAGAGGAGAATGGCCAAATCACCTTGGAGTATGTGAAACTATGTGTGAGAATTGATGAATTGGGGGTGAATGGCTTGAATTTCAAGAAAAGGTGTTTATATAGTGTTTGGGTAGGGTTTGGATGGCATAATTGCAAGTTGGTCCCTCAAAAATGGCCAAAATGTGAAGATAGCACCGAATTTGGGATGACTCGGCCGAGTTGGGGTCACTCGGCCGAGTGGAGCACTTAAAAAGCGTGCCACGATTTTGTCTAGCTGAGACTCGGCCGAGTTGAGGTCATTCGGCCGAGTTGAGGTCATTCGGCCGAGTGGTCTTCAAATCCAGCAGCTACGGCATTCAACTTGACTCTGCCGAGTTGAGTCACTCGGCCGAGTGCGCAGTAATGTGCAAACTTTCAGATTCGGCCGAGTTGACTCACTCGGCCGAGTTGCCTTGTTCTTCGATTTCGGCCTTTTCTTGTTTCGTGCATATCTTCCACCTCGGGTGTTGGATTGACTCGATTCCTTTGGCTAATCCACTCCGTTTTTCGAGACGAATCCAACCGTGCACTCCTCTTCCTGATCCAGTAAAGTATGGTTGGTGGTTTGCTCCAAATTTCATCGTATTTCCTACAAAATCGACAAAACACAACATTTCTCTCATTTCGGCTTAAACAGTCATATTCAATGCATAATTCAATGAAATCCACATCAAAACATGCTTCACATGTGCTCCTAAAACGTGTAAATTCCACCCGAATCAATTGTTTACTCAATTATGTGATCCCTAATTTCTCATTCATTCTACGTTTTACTTTTATTCTCATCCACTTATTGAAGATTTTGAAGATTTAAAAATTGTCCTAATTTCTCATTCATTCTACGTTTTACTTTTAATCTCATCCACTTATTGAAGATTTTAAAAATTTCTACTCAATGATTATTGAAGATTTTGAAGATTGTCTACTCAATTATGTGATCACTAACTTCTCATTCATTCTACATTTTACTTTTAATCTCATCCACTTATTGAAGATTTTGAAGATTTGAAAATTGTCCTAATTTCTCATTCATTCTACATTTTACTTTTAATCTCATCCACTTATTGAAGATTTTGAAGATTTCTACTCAATGATTATTGAAGATTTTGAAGATTGTCTACTCAATTATGTGATCCCTAATTTCTCATTCATTCTACATTTTACTTTTAATCTCATCCACTTATTGAAGATTTTGAAGATTTGAAGATTGTCTACTCAATGATTATTGAAGATTTTAAAGATTGTCTACTCAATTATGTATATTTCTTCTTACAAATCTATACGTGTATATTGATGAAAGATGTTGATATTAATTCGTCTTCCTTGATGTATTAATTTTTGCAATTCCTTGATGTATTTGCAATTATGTATAACAAATCTATATTGTATATTGATGAAAGATGTTGATATTAATTCGTCTTCCTTGATGTAACAATTTTTGCAATTGTGTATATTTCTTCTTACAATTCGTCTTCCTTGGTGTATTTGCAATTATGTATATTTTTTTTAAGATTTGAAGATTGTCTACTCCATGATTATTGAAGATTTTGAAGAAGGGTAACACTTGTGTGCATCCGTATGCACCATACCCCCTAATTTTAATTTTAATTTTTTATTTATATTTTACCTATACCCACTAATTTAATAAGTTCACCCTTAAATCATATTTTTATTACAGTTATCTGCACCCACTCATTTTATAAATTCACCCATCAAATCATTTTTTTTACAACTACACCCGCTCATTTTATGAGTTCACCCCCAAATTATTTTTTTACCATAATTATCTGCACCCGCTCATTTTATGAGTTCACCCCCATATTATAGTTATACTACAGTTATCTGTACCCACACACTTTATGAGTCCACCCCAACTTATCTGCACCCACTCATTTTATGAGTTCACCCCCAAATATTTTTTTTAAAAATAATTACATTTAAAAAATTATATTATCTTTTTATTAATTTACACAAAATATAATAAAATCAACCCTAATTTATACATTTACAATTTGCAGCCGAGTTACCGTCTATTCACCACTAAATTACCCTTGTTTTTAAAAATAAAATCCTAAAAATATAATTAAAAAAAATCCTAAAAATATAATTAAAAAAAACTATCGAAATTAGTCTCAAATCTCAATTTTTTTTCTTTTTAATTTTTTTTTTCATTTTCAGTTTTTATTCTAAACTTTTTATTTCTTCGTTTTTTTCCAGTTTTTTTTTCTTTAGTATTTTTCAAAATTTTAATATAAAATAATATTATATGTATGATTTTATTATAGTCGCTAATACAATAAGTAATAACCAGTAATACTATAAACAATAATCAGTAATACCATTAACAATAATTAATAATATCTTATACAATAACAAATAATTGCACACATCTAATTATATTCAATAATACCAAAACCAATTATTAGTAATACCACGAACAGTAATCGGTAATACCATTAATATTAATCAGTAAAATTTTATACAACAACAAATAATTTCACACATCTAATTATATAAAGTAATATCAAAAAATAATTATCAGTAATACCATGAAGGCATGAACAGTAATTAGTAATACCATGAACATTGATCATTAATATCTTATACAATAATAAATAATTTTACAAATCAAATTATATTCAGTAATACCAAAAACAATCATCAGTAACACCATAAATAATAATAATAATAATAATCAGTAATGCCTTAAGTAATAAAAAATAATTCCACACAATCAATAATACCACAAACAATAACCAGTAATACCACAATTAATAATCAATAATACCGTAATCAATAATCATTAATATTAATTCAATAGTGTATTAATAGTAATACCACAATCAATAAATAATAATACCAATAGCAATAATATCATAAAAAGTGGAGGGAGTGCAGATCGGGGTGTACTGAAGAAAATAGGGGGTGCACATTACCAAGCCCAATTGAAGAGAACCCTAGCAAAATAGAAGGGCACCCTAGGTCAGCAGTCGACGCCTGAGATTTCATCGACAAGGTCACCCGCTCCGAGTGCCGGTCGATCAGAGATCCATCGACAACATACTCACAGTCCTCCGTCGGACCGTCGTCAACCGGAGGAAGAAGCTATGCAGGAGCATGGTGAAGAAGATGAACAACGAGAGCGAAGCGGCATCGACCTGAGTGTTGCAGGCGAGCGCTATTGATGTCGGAGAAGCTCCTGGATCGCAAACACAAAAGAGATTGATCGAAGCAGCCGCGTCGGTGGTCGAAATGAGTAGAGGTTTTCGGCCGCCATGGATCGTGGCTGAGATGGAAGATGATGTCGATTATCATGGAATTGAAGAATCGCGATTGCGATTTGAGAAGGGGTCTTGGGCTTCAGCGTCCGGGACGGAAGCGCCGTCGTCGCCGTGGAAGGGGTGGTCGAATATGGTGGTGGTTGAGTCACCCACCGACCGACATGGATTTTCGACATGTCCTTTACTTATCAAATTAAAATTGAAATTCAGGTGCCTCGCCGATCGACTATAATAAAATCATACCTATAATATTATTTTGTATTAAGATTAAAAAAATATACATGAAAAAAATGAAAAAGAAAGACAGGAAAAAAAAAAGGAAGAAATAAAAAATTTGAAAAAAAAAATGGGAAGAAAAAAAGAAAAGATGATGGGAAAAAATTTAAAAAGAAAAAAATCGAGATGACTTGGTGGTGAATCGACGGTAACTCAACAATAACTCGTCTGCATATTGTAAATATATAAATTAGAGTTTATTTTATTATATTTTGTGTAAATTAATAAAAAGATAATAAAAATTTTAAAATGTGATTATTTTTTAAAAAATATTTTGGGGTGAACTCATAAAATGAGCGGGTGCAGATAATTGTGATAAAACAATAATTTGGGAGTGAACTCATAAAATGGTGGGTGCAGATAACCGTGGTAAAAAATGATTTGGGGGTGAACTCATAAAATGAGCGAGTACAGATAACGTGGTAAAAAAAGATTCGGGGGTGAACTAATTAAATGTGTAAGTGCAGATAATTATAGTAAAAAATAATTTGAAAGGTGAACTAATTAAATAAATGGGTGCAAATAATTTAAAATTGAGGTATACACCATGCATGCAAGTGCATACAAGTATTTGGCTTTGAAGAATGTCTACTCAATGATTATTGAAAATTTTGAAGATTGTCTACTCCATGATTATTTAAAAAAATAAAAAAAATTGTAATTATATTTAATTACGAAGCAATTTTTTACAATTATGTATATTTCTTCTTACAAATCTATACGTTGATAATTTGAATTTCTTAAAATTACTCCATAAAACAATTGCACATCTTTTTCTTTTAAATATACGCTCATTTTTCGATATTTTTTTTAAATCCAACTTAAATAAATTTAATCTTATCTTAATAATATTAAACAAATTTAATCTTAATAATATTCAAATATAAATTTTATATGATTGCAAATATTATTAAAAATTCAAATATATTATTAGATAATTCAAAATTCCTAAAATTATTGTTTATGAATTTTCTAAAATTACTCCAACAATAATCTTATCTTAATAATATCTAAACAAACAAAAAAACATATTATTCCGTCCCACAATTACTTTCACACTTTCCTTTTTAAGACGTCCCACAGTTACTTTCACATCCTTAAAATAGAAAATCTTTTATATACTCCACCCTTACAATATTCTCAAATTTACACAAATGTCATTATTTTTTCTCTACACATACAAAAATGTCAACTCATTTTTTTACTTTATACCACTACAAGAAAAACTGTTTTTAGTGAGAGTAAAAACCGTGACTAAAAGGCAAAATACTGTCATTAATGACTTTTAGTGACGGGAAATTGACTCTCATGGCCTCTAATTACTGCTTCTCTAGTTAAAGGTCAATAGTGACGGGATAGGGTCCCCTCACTAATAAACATATAATTAGAGTAAATTTACCCTCACTAATAAGCATATAATTAGAGTAAATTTACTCTCACTAAAAGATTTTTAATGATGGAAATTTTTGTCACTAAAACATCATTTTACTCTCATTATAAAGTACATGTAATTACAAAATTAAACTCCAAATCAAATAGTTCGATCACTATCAATATTTCTTTAGGTATGCTTATTTTTCACCAACACCTGTCTCCTGTTAAATAAAATGATAAACGAAAATATAAGCTAACGAGAAACAACAGTTTTATCCTAAGAAAAGAACTACGAACAATTGAACAACAATATTGCAGTCATTATCCTAAAAAACCGATCTACAAGAGTCGTATACTATAAAATTAAAATGCAAACAAGAAACAATAAATAATGTCATCATACTTGAATTCTAAGGAGTACCCTTCTAAAATATTAATCTGAAATTTGAATCAGAATTGTAAAATTCTACATCAATCTCAAAAGAAGGAAAAGTACTCTAATCAATCAAACAGAAAAACAGTTTAAATCCTGAAATTAGTCTCACATATTACATGAATAATTCTTAAAGGATTTCTAGAAAAAAAACGTAACAATTATCCACCAAAATAAAAAAAGTGATTGAGATCATGAGATTCATAACCTAACATATATCAGCTGAATAAACAGCACAAAAGCAAAGAAAAATGACTACAAAAAATTTCAGAAAAAGATTGTACCTGGCTTTTCACACACAAAATACTAGAGGAATCTTGCAATTCAATTTATTGAAGATGGATGAATACATCTGGTGCACAAAAGTCCATCTATATACAAGCTGTAAAACCTTCAAAGAGAAAATAAAAATGAAAATTCTTGCAAGATACATCACTAATATTCTTGTCTGAATTTTAATTTAGGAAAATCAAATACACAAGAGCTTACCGTTGTACATTTATTGATCAAAGCTATAAAATTGCAGCAGAGGTAATAACCTAAACAAGAGAGAGAAAGATAGAACGAGGGGTAATATTGAAATCTTCAACATTCTACTGAAGGAAGAGTTACCTTGCTTGAGAAGCCTGCACGTTCTTATACAAAAAATGTCAACTTCTTAAATGCTATTCTGCAACACTGCACAAACATCACAATGTATGAGCAAGAAAAAATTGAGAGATAAGATAAACATGGAAATTCAATTAAATAAAATGCAGTAAGAGTAAAATGCAGTAAGAGTGCAAGCAAATCTTGTAAGAATAAGTCAATACCCTGGGCTTCTTTCTGAAGGTAATTCAGTTAACTCATTTTCAATTCGGTCCAACCTATCTTCAAGTTCATCCATCCGTCTCTTAAGTAAACAATTCTCTCCCTCCTTCGCATTAATCCTTTCTTCTAGGTCTCTTGCATATGAAGATTTGGAGTCATTAAAGGTTTTGCGTTTCACACCTCCTCCATAACCATATACATGACCATGACGTTGTGGCCCAAAACATATTTCAGCAAGCTCAAGGTTTGTAAGTGATGGATTAGATTGAACCGTTTTCACGATTTCATCATATGAAATTTAAAATCAATGAGCAATGACAAAAAAAAATATACAAGTAAATCAATGATGCTTACATATTTTTCCTTTTCTTTTGTCCCGTTGAATTTTCCATTTTTGCTCCGAGTCTCAAAGAATATTACTCCCAAATCAGGCATTTCAGAATCTTTACCTCCCTATATTTTGTTTAAATAAAAGAAAAACCCAAATTATATGTAAAGATGTGATCATTATAAATAAAAAATACAAATACTAATGAAACTTTACTACATTTTCATATATGAATTCTCTATGTGGCTTACTTCCAGTAAGATGAGGCATAGACACATCTGATTTAGACCGATTCTTAGAATTTTGCTCACTGATATCCTACATATGCAAACTTACAGTTATTGAACTATAAAATTAACATAGTCTCACTGAACACTTTAAAATATATCATACCTGAAACTCCTTAGTCAAAAATTTGTTAGTAACAAGCCACTGCCAATCTTTATCATTCATCCCACGTGGAACCTTTTTTAAAGCGTGAATCTTATTTTTGTAAGGTTTTACGTGATTTGCATACAATTTTGATCTCCAGGCTCCCCACAAAACACTCATATGCTCCAAGGTATGCTCCCGATATAATTCAATATTAGGATTTATAAAACATTCCTACAACAATTTTCAAAATGAATTCAAGTTTTCAAGTAGATTTGAACATATAATATGTTACTCAAAGTGGCAGGTAACAATATAAACATACCTTACCTGCCTCCCACATATGTTGTTTTTCTGCATTACCAATATCCTTCCATGATTGCACTTGTACTGGGAAAATGTTACCGTCACGCACAATTTTCCCTAGGTGTCTTGACCAAGCCTCGTGATTTTTGTTGACTGGACAATTGTTGAAGAATATAACTTCAAGCTTTTCACCACTTCTCAAAGATGCAACCAAGGATGAAAATATCCGGAAATATCCCCGATATATCCTCGATATATCCATTTTTCGGGGTCACCGATATCGATATTGGGAAGAACCGATATTTCCACGATATTTGTAAAAAGATTGAAAATATCGATAAATATCGGTAGACAATAACAATATCGAGCCTAATATCGGTAAAATATCGAAAAAATATCGGAAAATATCGAGAAAATATCGATAAATTTCGAAAAATATCGATAAATGTCATACGAAATAACATTGTATATTATATTTTATATAAATTTATCATTGATATAAAATGTATTCAAATTATTTTGTTGATTTTATGTACTAAAGGTTTGTTATTAAATTTTTACAATTTTTAAAATTTACCGATATCGATATTCGATATCGATATATCCGTCGATATTTCCATAAATTTAAGGTCTCGATATTTCCACCGATACCGATATTTTCATCCTTGGATACAACTTTCTTATTCTTATTCCCCCCCTCTAACTTTTTTTTCCTTTTGAGGGGATGGATCTATTAAATAAAAATATTTAATAAAGATCTAAAACAATAGTGTAGTTGAAATCCATTCATAAGTTTTAGTTATAATCACTTACTCTCAACAGTTTTGTTAGAAACAACAAAAACTGGTTCACCATATTTACCATCTTCATTCATGGGAGTATATTTTGCCACCACGTAATGACTAACAGCTTTTAAGGGCAAGTGAAACTCCTATAAAAAAAAAAGTTACAATATTCGGATCTGAACAATGAATAAAACAAGTGAATTCCACTGCATAAGCACATGTTTCAGAGTTACTTGCCTTCTTAGTCTTAGATTGACCAATAGCCTCAAGGTCCTTTGTAACATCAAAACTTCTAGAAATGGTAATGAACATGTCCAACATACTTTCTTTTTCAATCCCTCCAACAATAATCCCACTTACCTTGATCTTTTTGTTTGCC
This sequence comes from Galeopsis tetrahit, assembly GCA_963675135.1. Lineage (NCBI taxonomy): Eukaryota > Viridiplantae > Streptophyta > Magnoliopsida > Lamiales > Lamiaceae > Galeopsis > Galeopsis tetrahit. Next base: position 38,172,659 of record OY776127.1, read on the forward strand.
TTGAGATCACCCAATATCTTGAGATTTGTCACTTTGAGATTCGATGAGATACACGAATCTGTAAATGTAAAAGGATACACAAATACATGTAATCAAATCCAATAAGAACTAGAAGACAATAAACAATAAAAGATAATAAATTTGCCGAACATTGGATTGTCTTGTGGCATTTTGAAGCTCAATGGTCGGGCAGTAGGATCCTCATCTAGATAGACATTAATGCAAGGAACGCCTTCATTTTGCATTAACATAGCCATAACATCTTTATCAGTACTTAAGGTTCTGCCATCTCCATCGGTGATTTTGAAACCAACGGTATAGATATCAATGAACTTTTTACATATGCTCAAGATATCTAAGAAAGAACTATCTTCACTAAAATCGTTTTCGTGGAATTCACAATCTCCATAGTGCACAATTAGACGGTGTGACAAGAAGTCTCCTTTCAAGAGATAACAAATAAAAGTTAGAACCATGCCAAATACTAAAGTACTAATGTTAAAAAAACTTTATATTAAAAGAAGATCTATTGTATTGCTTACTTGAAACCAAGAATGTATCATTTTTTCTATGTTCACGCCATTTGTTCAACAAACCAGGCGCTATAATTTTTCTCTGTCTACAGTTTATGCCTTTCTTAACTGTTGCATCCATAGATTGACCTATTCATTTAAAGAACCAGAAGTATAACTACAAAATTATACATTCATTACCCCGTGCGATGTATCCGTAAAAATTCAAATTCAACATGTACTTCAAATCATTTCATAGATCTAAACCAGACAATTATGTACCACCACATATTAGGGAAATTTACATATAACCCTAATTCTGTGAAGTTTTCAATTCTTAGTGCAACATTCTCAATAACTCTTGTGATTTTGCAGATGTATCGCACAGTTAAGTCAACTGATAGAGCCTCAACTAATTCAGGTCAATTAATTATTTAACTATATATTTTATTAATTGGATTATTGCAACTCAGTCACCCATTTTCAAATATTTTGCAATTAATTAATACCCATGCATGTGTGACATGGTCATGTGGCACCCCTTTAATCCAAAAGGTGGATGCATGTAAACTCAGAACAATTAGGATAACAGGTTGACAAATTGCCCAAAACAGGTTAATTCAATTAGATAACATGGTCAAATTATGGTAACTACATGCTACTAAATTATCATCTCAATATCGTTGTACACAATGGTAAGATACAAGGAATAACACCAGATAGTATATGGACATACAAGTATCAGCTGCACATGTACCACATCATAACAAAGAAAAATAAGAACAAATCATGAACATTAACAGAGTAAAAGATAAAATTCTACAATATCAAACACTTGTCCTACAGAAGATGCAATACATTCAATCTTGTCTTAGATTTCCATATTCCACGTGTTTAATCTTCTTGACTCCATAAGGTTTGAACCCATTTATGTTGAATCAATAACAGACTGCGAAGGGATTCCTCACAGTTGGGATAAACTAATCCACTTAAAAATGCTGTAACAATGGAGCTAAGCTAGAAAGAAACTCACTTGATAAGATAGATGAGAGGAAACTTGAAAACAAATCAAACTCCAAATCCTTTGACTCATCACATTTGAACAACACTAGGATATCCCAGATATTCTACTTTAATGACTACCGTCTTTATTGGTAGTCGATCTTCTTGATGCAAACTCGGATGTATGAAATTTGTATCCAACGAGTTCTGAATGAATTCTGAATTGAGTCAATATTATCTTGAGATTTACTCAATTTTTTTTTTCTCTCACACACACTGAAGGTGCGATTTCACACAGTCTTCATCTTCTACGTTAAGCCCTCCTTCTCCGGTGACATGGCTGCTGCTGGCGGTTAGCGTACACTGCCTCCCCGATGTCTTGCCGCCTCCCCGATGGCGGCGCCGACGCTCTTGCCAAACACAGCTCTCTCCACAACGTGAGCTCCCCACATCACGTTGCTTCTTCATCGCTGCCATTTAACGCAGCTCCACCTCCCCTGCCTCCCATGGCTTCTTCCGTCACCGTCCACGGTACACAGGGACTCAAGGCCACGGTGCACAACTTCGCTGGGCACGTCGCCGCCGAAGGGCCCATGGCGCTGCAACATCTCCCGTCGTCCATGGCCAATCGCGTCACAGCCCAGGGACTGCCCCTTGCCTCCTCCGCATACCTTCCCCAGGCGACGCCATGCCCAGCTTCTGCGTCGAAGCCCCCACAAGTCCCGCGAGTGATTCTCCGACTCCGATCGACCTGTCTTCGTTCATCTCACTTCACGTCGAATCCACTCTCCGGCGACTTTTCTCCACGGCGGCAACGAGCTCATGCTCCATCATGTCAGCACCGTCCGCGTCTCCCTTTGCTGTCGGCGCCACGAGTGGCTTTCCCGTCGGCCATCAATCGGCCATTACTCCGGCGACTACCCCCGCCGTGCCCGAGGACTTTCATTCGGCGGCAGCTGGGTACCCAATGGGGCTAGGGTTTCTCCCCTCATTTGGGCCTGCTCATGGGCTAGGGCTACACAGCTCAGAAGTGCACCCACAGATTCAGTTAATTCACCCCCCAGGTTCACACCCTCAGTTTCAGTCAATACACCCCCGAGGGTCTCCTAACTATGCAGATGCGCACCCGCTGAATTACTCCATGCACCCAGTAGCGTCCCCACAACTTTCATCCATGCACCCACACCCTTTGGCCACTACTCATGCAGCCTCGACCACATTTCAGGCACCACTGCCATTGCCCACGCATTGTACGACTGATGCTTCCGCAGGGTCGCGGATTGGCGCACACTTTGCCGGGAACGTTGAGCCTCCTCTCATTTCCGGCCCACAGGGTACGTTGCCTATTTCTTCTTCACGTGATTCTCTTGTTTCTGTTCAGAATGTTCCGTTTGTTGCTTCTCCTTCGCATGACTTTGCTTCTGGCATTGATGTCCATTGCTCCATGCCGACGATCTCTCTAGTGGATACACCACCGCTTGTTGCTGCATCGAGGCAGCCTGGTGATACCTCGGTCGGAAACGACGACTCCCTTCATTTTTTCGGCAATTCAGCACGCACGAGATATCCTAGAGATAAATCTCGAGGAAAGGCCGGTGATCATGCTTCTGCCCCTGGGCAGATTGGCGCCTCCAAAGCCGGACGGGGTGGTCACTCTCATCCCTCCGGCATACAGGGTACGTCCACTTATCAAAGTGAATTCCCTGCTTTCACCCCTTCTTCTGGTACTGCTTCGTCTTCTTTTCCCTCGCAGGTACGCACCCCCACGGGTGTCTCTTATGCGAAGGTCACATCCAGCAAAAAAAAGGGGCCCTCACGGCCTAGTGCCAGTTTGCCAGAATCTATGAGGCCAGTTTTAGATGGAGATGTCCTAGTAGTCAATATTGATAAGGACATATTTCAGAGGAGGGTCTCCTTATTTGTGAACACAGTGATTGGTCGGGTCATCATCCAGTCAGGGGAGAATCCTTATGATCATGCACGCCTGCTTGAGACACTTCGATCCTTATGGCAGATTCCAGATCTCAAGGTTGTTTCTTTGGGCAAGGGTTTCTTCAGTATCAACTTTCCCACTTCGGAGGACAAGGACAAGATATTCGAGACTCGGTCTTGGCAGTTACGGCCAGGGGTCATTCATCTCATGACATGGTCCCCTGATTTCAATCCGAACACCTTTAGGTCTTCACTGGCCCAAGTGTGGGTTCGTCTCTCGGATCTCCCAATGGTGTATTGGGATCCTTTGATCTTGGAGGCATTGGCTGCTGTGTTAGGTACTCTAGTGAAGATCGACGAGCGCACGTTACAGGGTACGATGGGCCATTATGCCAGATTACTAGTCGAGGTGGACATGCATTCCGCCCCCCCAGACAACATTCCTTTTCAGTTGGATGGTCACTGTTGGGATATGAATCCTAGAACAAGTCCTAAATGATGAATAAAAGATAAAAGATGAAGTTTTGATAAGCCAAAAGAAGACTTGAATATTTTCTAAGTATTGATTGATCTAGTCTAGTTGAGTTGAAGTCATCTTGTACAGATCAGTAGAATTCACAAGACAAGTACAGTTTTATAATACAAGTATTATTGAAAGATAAGTACGATTTATAAGTACTTCATGTATTCATATTTGATTGTATATGTTAGATTATTATTGAGCTATAATTGGTGTATAGTGCTCATGTTTTATATGTAATAGATAGATTCATTGTATAGTTATAAGTTGACTAAGCTTTGTTATAAAAGCTTAATGAAATGTAATAGTCTTGTTAGGTTAGATGATAGGACTAGATTAGTTCTATTAGAAGTTTACTGCACAAGAAGAGAAGACCAGTCTACTACTCAAGACAGGTGAACTACAAGTCAAGTGCATCTACTAGACTACACAAGACAAGTTAACATAAAGTTAGTTACAAATACGCGTGAAAGATAAGGATGGAGAAGTTAGTTATGGAATAACTAATTCGTAACAAGAAACGCGTGTATAGATAAGAAGATTCAGTTGAAATCAGTTATCAAGAAAGGTTGGTTACAACTACCTGAATTCTTGAAGTTCGAAGTATATAAATACTTGAAGGAGTTTATCATTTGAAGACTACTGATAACCGAGATACTGATTACTGAGATATTGATACTACAAGCATTGTTGAAGATTCAAGTGAAGTTTTCTCTCAGAGATTGAAGTTCAGAAAGTAAAGCTACACAAGACAAGTGAAGATCAGAAGGCTACTACTGAACGAAGAGAAGTTTTATTTTCTTTTGTTGTTTCAAGTTGCTAGTTACTTGTAAAATAGCTAGTAAGATCGAAGATATATCTGGAGATATAATCGAGAAGATCTAAGTCTTATTTCTTGGGACTTAAAGCTACAAGAACATATTACTCCATTGGACGAGTTAATAAGAATTTCACAACTGGGTTTGTGAGAGTGGATGTAGACAAGTTGTCGAACCACTATAAATCTCGTGTTCGATTTACTTTACTGTTTTTGTTTGTTGTTTAATTGGTTAATTGTTTAGTTGATTGAATTACATAACTGATCTAGACTAGTTGAGTATACATAAAACAGAGTTCTCGAATTAAGTTGAGTATAAACTTTAATTGGGCTCATTGATTTCGTATTCCGCACAGTGTAATTCTGATATATCGAAAGATTTTAGAAAAGTCTATTCACCCCCCTCTAGACATTTTCTTTAGCTTCCCTCGATATTAACTCAACTTAGGGACCTACAAGTGGTATCAGAGCAGTAGTTTACGAACTGCTGTTTCTTGATAACCGACTTAAGACTTAGGGTGAAGTCTTGGTCCTTGATAGTTCCTGTATACGTGTTGTTGATCATATTCTTGTTACATCTGTTTCGTGATCCCTGTTCTTGACTTATCTGTTATTCTTGATCATAACTCTACTTAGCACTTATTTCTTGAAATCATGTCTCTTGAGATCAGCGCTAACAAGCTACCTAAGTTCCAGGTACAAGACTACGACTATTGGAAGCTAAGGATGGAAGCCATCTTCAGCTCCACTCACGACTTAATGATCTCCGTCGTCACTGAAGGTCCAATTGTGACCATGATCCCCAATACTGCTGCCCTTGACCCAAATCAACCAGTGGGTACTCTCGTCAAGAAACCAAGGTCAGAACTAACCTCTGAAGAAATGAGACAGAATAATTTGGATAGCTTGGCCAAGAATTACATCTTACACACTCTTCCTAACGAGTATCTGGGAAAAGTGTTAAAATGTAAAACTGCCAAAGAAATGTGGGATCGCTTAGCTATCATTTGTGAAGGGACATCCCTAATCAAAGAAAGCAAGCTTTCCACTGCAGTCCAAAGATTCGAATCATTTCATATGAAAGCTGGTGAAACAATAGACCAGTTGGATACTCGTTTTACTAAAATCATGAATGACTTGGAAGTCCTTGGTAAATCTTATACTCCACGTGAAATCAATCTTAGGATTCTCAAAAGCCTTGATAGTCGATGGAAGATGGTAAAAATGCTTGTTAAGAATACCCAAGATATAGACGTATGGACAGCAGAAACCATGTTTCAAACTCTAAAGGCCCATGAGTTTGATCTAGACGAAGATGAACCCATAGTAAGTAGTGACAGAGAACATGCTGTATCTAAGAACGTTGCTTTTAAGGCTAGTTCGTCTAAGATAGACAGGTCTAAGACTAAGACTAGGTCTGCTTCTGTGAAAGACGAGTTAGATACTAATCTTAGTCTGAAGGATCAGGTAAGCCTCATGGTTAGAAAGTTTGATAGGCTGAATAAACGTTTCGGAAGATATAAGAAGTTCTATAGAGAGCATAGAGGGTCTGCCTCTAAGAACTCGTCTGAGACCAGACGAGACCGAAACTCGTCCGAAAGGAGAGATGAAGTCTCAAAAGGTAACAGACAAGATAGAGAGTCTGATGGTAGAAAGATTGCTCGTTCTGATAGACGTGATAAACGAAGGAACAACTCTCCTATTAAAAAGGCTACTAATGATCTCTTGTGTTATAACTGTGAAAAGCCAGGTCACTACATATATGAATGTCCAGACCTGAGTACTGATGATCGAGAAGAACGCAAAGCACGAAGGGAAAGAAGATACAACCGTGGTAAGAAGGCAATGATGGCCAATGATGACTCTGACTCTGACTCAGACGAGTTGCCATCATCCTCATCTAGCTACCCGACTGAACCAGATCACGATGAAGCTTTCATAGTAGATGATTGTCTATGCTTCATGGCTAAAATCGACCAAGAGGTATCATCTGCTACTTCCTTTCAATCTTGTGATGAATCAGATTCTGATGAAAGTGACACTGCCAGTAGCAAAGTAGGGAGTAGTCTTCAGCACTCTACTAGTGCAGTTGAAGACGACCTCCTACTTGCCAACAAGGCATTCATTGAAGTCAGTGACGAAAACATCATCTTAAGACAAGAAATCATTGATCTTAAGGAAGCTCAGTCTAAAGTAGATCCTAATATAACAGTCCTAAATGAACGCTTGCAAGAAGAGTTGAGACAACTCAAAAACAAGTGTGCACTGACAGACAAGTTATATCAAGACCTACTTAAGACACATGCTACTGAGAAACATGAATTCAATGTTTTACAAAACAAGTTCAAAAAGCTTGAAGAACGTAATAAGTTCTTAGAAACTGAGGTTGTCACTTTAGACCTTAAACTTACTGACCTGGTTAACTCATCTAAGGTTAACCTTGAACTGTCAGATAGGTATAGGGCTCCTGCTGACAAGACAGGCATAGGTGCTAAGACACCCAGCTCGTCTACTCAAGCTCCTAAGAACCCTACTACTTTCATCTCAAGCTCTTTGACTAATGATAAAGGAAAAGAACCAATAATATACGATATTGGAACTTCATCTAAAGGTACTGTACCAAAACAAGTTCAAGTTAACATTCCTATTACCAAGGGAGGTAAAAAGAAAGCTAACAACAAGCCTGTTTCGTTTAAAACAAGTTAACAAAGGACTAGGAATCGTGGACGACCAAATCAGGTCAGATACGAGGATTGGTATCCTGAGGAGACGAGTACTAAACTAGTACAAACTAGACGACAAGAGTCTAGACCTCCTTTCATAAGGCAGTCTCAACTCTACTCGTCTAGACCTAGACAGGAAGGTCCAAAATATCGTACACAAGCTGTTCTATATCCTCCACCTTTGTCATATGATATCAAAGGAGAAGAAAGACCTAAACATGTCTATAAACCGTATGGACCTAATGCATATAAACCTTACTCTGACTATCATAGACAAGTGCCTGCTCAAGTAGAGATTAAGTCAAAAGGCTATCTCCAAAGAGTAGACCCGAACTCGACTGATAGGCCAGATAAGGACAACAAGGTCTTATTTTGCAACAGATATGGCCGTAAGCTCAGAAGATCAAACTTGTTCAGAACTCCAATGTACATTTGGATTCCATTGAACTCGACTAACCCCTAAGGACCCCAATAAACAAGGAGGGTACCTAAATTATGTTATATCATCTATTGCAGGGCCGACTCGATCTATACAAGAAGGGTGGCTCAACAGGAGAAACTTGGTACATAGACAGTGGCTGTTCACACCACATGACTGGTACCAAGACTCTCTTATCAAGCTACCATGAGCAAGAAGGACCAAAAGTGATTTTTGGTGATAGCTCCACTGCTGTTACTAAAGGATTTGGTTACATTCGGAATGGAGACATAGAGATTCAAGATGTTTCTTATGTTGAAGGCTTGAAATACAATTTACTCTCTGTTTCACAATTTTGTGATCGTGGATACAAGGTGCAGTTCAAGAGTCAGAAATGTGAAATCATTGACAAAAAGACACACACAGTCTTACTGGTCGGCATTAGACAAGGAAGTGTGTACATAGTGAATTGGAACAGTTGTCCGAGGGACACCTGTCTACTTACTAAGAATCCTAAAGAACTTGGCTGGCTCTGGCATAGACGCCTCTGTCATCTAAACTTTAAGGTTCTTAATAAGATAGCCAGAGACTACCTTGTGGAAGGTATTCCCAATGAAGTCTACTATAAGTCACATGTATGCACGTCCTGTCAAAAAGGTAAACAGGTAAAGGGTTCTTTTAAATCTATTCCATCCCTCTCAACCAGTAGAGTCCTTGAACTTCTACATATGGACTTACATGGCCCAATAACTCCTCCAACCTTGAACGGTAGAAGGTACACACTTGTTGTGGTAGACGACTATTCTAAGTTTACTTGGGTAGTCTTCTTACACAAGAAGAGTGATACACAAACACTTTTGCCTGATCTGTTAAAGAAGTTACAGGTTGAGAAGAATCAGTCAATTGTCAAGATCCGTAGTGACAAGGGTACTGAATTTATTAACTGCTATATTAAAGAATTTTGTTCTAAGCGTGGCATCCAGCACCTTACTAGTGCAGCTAGGACACCACAGCAAAATGGAGTAGCAGAACGAAGGAACAGAACTCTTAAGGAGGCCTGCAGGACCATGCTGACAGAGTATAATACGCCTCAGAAATTTTGGGCAGAAGCCATCAATACTGCATGCCACTCACAAAATAGAAGTGCTATCAATAAAGCACTAGGTAAGACGCCCTATGAGGTATGGAAAGGTAGAAAACCCAGAGTGTCATATTTTCATATATTTGGATGTAAGTGTTTCATCCATAACAATGGGAAAAACAAGTTGAATGCATTTGATGCTAAAGCAGACGAGGGGATATTCTTAGGATACTCCTCGACTAGCAAAGCATTTAGAGTATTCGACTACTCAACCCTTTGTGTGGAAGAAACACCACATGTGGTTTTCGAAGAATCTCAACAGGACTCGTCTACCAACAAGATCAGTGAGAAAGTTACTGAGCTAATTGTCGAATCTGACAAAGACTCAGAAGTATATGAATCCGTTCAAGCATACAATCCATTCATGAAAGCTCTTGAGTCAGATGACCAGAAGAAGGTAAGTGCTCAAGGTAACTCTACTAAACCAGTTGACATGCCTAAACTAGTCGACTCGTCTACTCCCATTAAATCTTCTGATGATAATGATGTTGACATGCATGATGCTGTACATAATATAGATGATAGTACTATTGTTAAGAATAGAAATACATGGAAATCAGCGCATAATACTGAAAATATTATTGGTGACTCTACTGTTGGTGTTAAGACTAGACGACAACTCTTTGAGTCGCAAGAACAATCTAGTCCATCTCTGTTTTGCTGGTGTTGTTTCCTCTCATCTATCGAGCCTAAAACCATTAATGAGGCATTGGCTGATAGTAATTGGATCATTGCTATGCAAGACGAGTTGAATCAGTTTGTTCGAAACGACGTCTGGGAACTTGTCGATAGACCGAAACATCATAATGTAGTTGGCACTCGATGGATTTTCAAGAATAAGAAAGATGAGAATGATGTAGTTGTTCGTAATAAGGCTAGACTAGTCGCCCAAGGCTATTCACAAGCTGAAGGCATAGACTATGATGAAACATATGCTCCTGTTGCTAGACTAGAAGCCATTCGATTGTTCCTTGCATATGCTGCTTACATGAAATTTACTGTATATCAAATGGATGTTAAAAGTGCATTTCTTAACGGTATTCTTGCGGAAGAAGTGTATGTTGAACAACCCCCAGGTTTCGAAGTCAAAGGTAACCAGGTATACAGATTAAAGAAGGCCTTATATGGACTAAAGCAAGCTCCAAGAGCCTGGTACGATACTCTTTCTCAATTTCTATTAGAAAATGGTTTTACTAAAGGCAAGGTAGATAGAACCTTGTTTAGAAGACAAGAAGGGAAAGACATTTTACTCGTCCAAATTTACGTAGATGACATCATTTTTGGTTCACCTAACAAAAAGCTGAGTGAAAGTTTCTCAACACTCATGCAAAGTAAATTTGAGATGTCTATGATGGGTGAAATGAACTACTTTCTTGGACTTCAAGTAAAACAGACCCCAGAAGGGATTTTCATAAATCAAGCAAAATATACTCGTAATCTACTAGACAAGTATGGTATTAAAACATGTAAATCTTCTGGAGTACCTATGCAACCTACTTACAGGATGGATCCAGACGAGAATGGTAAATGTACTGATCAAACTCATTACCGTGGTCTTATTGGTTCATTACTCTACTTGACTGCTAGTAGACCTGATATTGCATTTTTTGTTGGTGTATGTGCTCGTTTTCAAGCCAATCCAAAAGAGAGTCATATGGAAACCACTAAAAGGATTTTGAAATATTTGAAAGGAACCATCAATCGTGGTATATGGTATCCTTCAAATGATGATCTATCTCTAAGTGGCTACTCTGATTCTGATTTTGGTGGTTGTAGAATAGATAGGAAATCTACATCTGGTTCTTGTCAATTCTTAGGCACAAAACTCATTTCATGGTTTTCGAAAAAGCAGACAAGTGTTGCTACCTCTACTACTGAAGCCGAGTACATGGCTGCTGGTAGTTGTTGTAGTCAATTATTATGGCTTATTCAACAGCTTAGAGATTATAATATTTGTGAATCAAATGTTCCAATATTCTGTGATAGTAATAGTGCTATTGCCATTACACAAAATCCTGTTCTGCACACACGTTGTAAGCATGTTGATGTGAAACACCATTTCATACGTGATCATGTAGAAAAGAAGGATATTCGCATGGAAAAGATTCATACTGATTTTCAAAGAGCTGACATTTTCACAAAACCATTAGCTGAGGCCCGATTTCATGAATTATGCATTAGTCTAGGACTAATTGATCTTGATCCTACTAGTATATAGCAATGTACTAACCAGACAGGTACAGTCCTAAGAAGAAAGGAGAAATAGACAAGTTACCACAAAAGGCACAGAGCACTCATCTACTCACTCAACAGACAGGTATACAAGGTCAGACAAGTTGACCAAACAACCCGATGAGGAAGCTGGTAAAGCTGAGGGTAATACTAAGGGAATAAAAATTTAAGGGGGAATCTTTGAATTCTTAAAAATCCTTGTGTTGACTCTTTAGTTTGGTTACAATCATCTTGTTTAAACCTTGATCATTGATTTAAGTTGATATTCATTCTATATATTCTACTCGACTATCTATCGTACTAAATAAGACAGGTACATAAAGTTGTTCGACGTTCAGACAGATACGCACAGTCGAAGGGGGAACTCATCTGGTGGACATAAGATTACTCGTCTTGTGCCATTAAGCCTACTCGCCTTATGAAGCTTAGTCCTACTCATCTGTTCTGGATGGACTCGAACAGACAAGCTAAGTTTTCTTTGATTTAAATAGGATATGTGTTAAAGTGTTTACTCGAAACAAATTAACGATGTTAAAATAATGTGATTGTGTTAAAATTTGGAAATCCTAGAGTTGGATTTATACACCACTAGTTAATGAGGTGTACACATTCAATTCATGCCAAAACACGACCTAGATAGGTCAGATGAGTACACTCTTCATTTTTGCAAATAAGAGAGGCGGATTTCAATTTGTACAAAATCAATTCACATTGTTGTCTCGGTTCCGTAACCGAATGCCAAAGGTCTCAACCATTGGATCTAATTTTTTCAATCTTGACCGTTGGATCAAAAATTCAGTTTTGAACAAAACCCAACACTTGCACACGTCTTGCCTCACATTTTTCATAACTCTTCTACTCGCCTAACAGTGATTTCCTGCATAATCCGTTGTTTGTGATCATTACAAATCTTTTAACATGTCGATTCGATCTATCTTCGATGTTAGTACCAACATACAGGCACCGTTTGATCTAGGCAGATACATTAATGACAACAAGGTGCATGTTGAACCGTCCCTGTTTTTTGGTGGAAATCACACAGTCGGAAATGAAGAAATCCTGACCAAGTGCACAAGATGCGGGCTAAAACCCTATTTGGAGGCATTTCCTAAGGTTGTTCTGGAGGAGGAGGTTCTGGAATTCTATGCTAATGCCAACAGAAGAGGAGATGTCATCGAATCTTTTATCGGTTCAAATCGAGTGGAAATCACTCGTGAAGCTCTTTTTGAGAGATTAAGGTTGCCCATCGGAACGATTGATGTGGAGAAGTATGCGGAAGGGCAAGAGATGAGATATTTAAGCATTTTCTGTGGAAGGAAGATGAAGCTGAAACCAGATGGTAAAGCTATTACAGCCAAGAAGGGTGAGCTCCTAGAAAAATATCGCACTCTACTGGACATAGCTAGCAAGATGCTTCTATGTGCCACTGGGTCTTTTGACTCAGTCACCCAAGTCAAAACAAGGATTATGGCAGCTATCTATGATGGAATTACTGAGGGTAATTGGTTTAAGTTAATAGCTGACAGGATGATGCACTTCGAAAGAAGTGTTAGGGTGGATGTTGATACTCGGAACTGGGTAGTCTCTCAAGCAGTTGGATATGGAAACAAGCTGAGCATATTACTCCCACTGTTGATGCCCAACAAGACCACTTGGAGCAAGGGAAAGCCGTTTCATCCTCTTAAGTTCTATCTAAAGAAAGAGGCTCTGAAGAAGCAGGTTGCTGGAAGGCCAGCTGCTCCTAGGCAGGCTCAATTTGATGAATCTGAAGTGTTGCCGTATGCGGATTCAGATAGTTCTTCACAAGCCGGGTCTAAGGAAGCTGAGTCCAGTGCAGACGACTCGGAGGAGACTCAATCGGATGACGAGTCAAATCAAGAAGAGGAGTCGAGTGACCAAGTTCCTGAGATGTATACTCTTGTGAGAGTTGGAACTCCACCTCCACCAGAAGAGTCGAGTCACCAGGTTGGTACCTCTTCACAAGCTTTGTCAATTCCTTCTCTCTCTCTCTCTCTACTGTTCGAACCAAGGCTAGATCACATCGATCTAGGCCTCGTCCTTTATCCTCAACCTCACATGTACTGGCGGCATTACCGCTTAGAGCCAGTCATCCCCAAATTACTCCCAAACAAGATACAACTGATACTCCTACAGTTGTCATACCTGACCAAGCCACATCAAAGCCCACAGAAACCACAGCCTTTACTCCCTCTCCCTCACCAGAATATGGTGAACCCCCCAACCCATCTACTTCAGACAAGACACCAGTTGCCACTGCAACAGCTGAGTTAGAGACCCCATCTACTCAGGACCCGTCTGTTGTTAGATTTGAATCCCTAGTGTATTATCCAATGTGTCTACGAGAGAAGAGGATTCGTGCTCGAGTTTCAAGAAATCTTCAGAAGACGCTCTCGACTCTTGACATCGACACAGCTTCTGAACAGTTTGAAAAGCTAGTCAGGATTTGCACATGGTTCGCTTTGAAGAAGTCTTCTACGGATGATCTTTTTGAAGTCATTCAAGGCATGGGCGGAATCTCCAATTTTATGGATTGGGAGATGGAACAGAAAGAAAATAGTGGAGTTAAGGATCACTCCGAGCTATTCCCTCGCAAAGCCCTGGTTGATCTAGTCAAGAAGCTTCTGAATATTCCAGATGGTGTTATTGAGGATGTATTTGCTTTTGACGTCGGAACCCAGACTGATCTGGTGGAAGACGAGATCAAGCCGGAAGTAGCTGAGATAGCAGTCCAGACTTCAGAACAATTGGAAGAAATTGCTGAAAGTGATGAAGATGAAGTCGACTCACTCATGCTTGGTAAAGAAGATGATGAGTTCTTGGATGCTGAGATGTTTGATGAAGAAGACCTCAAAGCCGTTGATAATGTTGTTGGAACTTCCAGTTCTACTCAAGCTGTGCCAGACAGATTTCTGGATGATTTAAAGACTGATCTGAGAAGTGTTGTTCATACTGCCATGGACGAGTTCTTGAACTTGAAAATGAAGGATGTGCTAATTGCACAGAATCAGTCACTTGTTGACCAATCCAGAGACTTATTTGTTGGTGAGATCAACAAGATGGACTCGACTTTCCGAGAAGAGCTGTTTGCTCAAGTTGAAGATTTTCTGAAGAAACAAGTTGATGTTTCAGAAAAAAGATCAATCTCTTTTGCTCGATCGCTAGCTGAAGAGTCAAGCAAAATGGAGAGACTCTACAGTGTTAAAGTTGCCATTGCTGATGAACAGAGAAGGGAAGCACAAGATCAGTTGGTGCGTTCTCGGGCTGTTCTACATGAGTTGACTGAACAGAATACTCTTCTTAGACAGACGGCTACTCAATTGAAAGATGAACTAGTTTCCTGTACACAGAAGTTGGAACTAGTTACTGATCGCTTAGACAAGATAAGCCATGCGGAATCGCATCAGAAGCACATTGAGTCAGCTGCTGAAGCAATGAAGGAAGCTTTGAAAGAAGAGATGACTCGCTTTACTTCTCTTTTCACTCTTAAGGCAAGTGATGAAGCCAAAAAGGGGGAAGAGACAAGTAGAATTGAAGATAAAGTTGTAAAATCTGCTAGTACTGAACCGGAGATGAAAGCTGCTGCTATTGCAATTGAAGAACTAAGAAGGCCTAAAAGAGGCAGATTAGTGAAGAAGGCAGATCTAGAGCATGCTGAAACTGAAAAGCAGAAAAGATTAGAGAAAGGTAAAGCTGTTGCATCGTCTCCTGAAGCAGAGATTCAGACCAGACGAGTTAAGAGGAAGCTGAGTATTGAAGAACCTACTACTACTGCTGTAGTTGAGAAGAAACAAAGAATTGCTGATGATGAGATTCATTATGCAAGCAAGAAGAAAATTACGAAACATATTGAAAGGCTACAGAAGTTGAAAGTTGATGAAGACAAGATGGAAGACAAGTTCATTGATCACTTCATAGATAATGAGCATAGAGCTGAATGGATTGAAGTGAAGAGTCAATGGGAACTTGATCATTGGATCATCAGGAAATATGGTGATGCTGAAAGCCAAGATGAATTATACTCTTTATTTGACAGGTTCATGGAAGGACAACACAGGAAGTTATGGCATTTAATCCTGAGGATTTCTGCTAGTGCTAATTTCAACATTCTTGTTCCTGAATTTCCTAAATGGAAATGTCCCATGACAAGCTCAGGAAAAAGGGTTGATGTTAATCAAATCAAGAAATTCGAAGAAGAGCTGCTAGATAAAGAGAAGATTGAAGATGAAGATCATGTCAGTCTAATTCACAAGAGACTCCTTGATGCATTCTGTGTTCCAAATCCAGAAGGAGGTACTCTTTCAGATTAGTTTTATTTGTTTGAAGGTTAGTTGTTTTTTTGCTCTGATATTTTGTTATTCAAAGTATGTGTAATCTACTGATCTATTTTGAATGAATGAAAGATAAGTACTATTTGATGTTAAAAGACGAGGTAACTACTTAACTAGTCTACTAATGAGAAAAGATTCAAGTAGTTTTGGCTTTATCAAAAAGGGGGAAATTGTTGGGATATGAATCCTAGAACAAGTCCTAAATGATGAATAAAAGATAAAAGATGAAGTTTTGATAAGCCAAAAGAAGACTTGAATATTTTCTAAGTATTGATTGATCTAGTCTAGTTGAGTTGAAGTCATCTTGTACAGATCAGTAGAATTCACAAGACAAGTACAGTTTTATAATACAAGTATTATTGAAAGATAAGTACGATTTATAAGTACTTCATGTATTCATATTTGATTGTATATGTTAGATTATTATTGAGCTATAATTGGTGTATAGAGCTCATGTTTTATATGTAATAGATAGATTCATTGTATAGTTATAAGTTGACTAAGCTTTGTTATAAAAGCTTAATGAAATGTAATAGTCTTGTTAGGTTAGATGATAGGACTAGATTAGTTCTATTAGAAGTCTACTGCACAAGAAGAGAAGACCAGTCTACTACTCAAGACAGGTGAACTACAAGTCAAGTGCATCTACTAGACTACACAAGACAAGTTAACATAAAGTTAGTTACAAATACGCGTGAAAGATAAGGATGGAGAAGTTAGTTATGGAATAACTAATTCGTAACAAGAAACGCGTGTATAGATAAGAAGATTCAGTTGAAATCAGTTATCAAGAAAGGTTGGTTACAACTACCTGAATTCTTGAAGTTCGAAGTATATAAATACTTGAAGGAGTTTATCATTTGAAGACTACTGATAACCGAGATACTGATTACTGAGATATTGATACTACAAGCATTGTTGAAGATTCAAGTGAAGTTTTCTCTCAGAGATTGAAGTTCAGAAAGTAAAGTTACACAAGACAAGTGAAGATCAGAAGGCTACTACTGAACGAAGAGAAGTTTTATTTTCTTTTGTTGTTTCAAGTTGCTAGTTACTTGTAAAATAGCTAGTAAGATCGAAGATATATCTGGAGATATAATCGAGAAGATCTAAGTCTTATTTCTTGGGACTTAAAGCTACAAGAACATATTACTCCATTGGACGAGTTAATAAGAATTTCACAACTGGGTTTGTGAGAGTGGATGTAGACAAGTTGTCGAACCACTATAAATCTCGTGTTCGATTTACTTTACTGTTTTTGTTTGTTGTTTAATTGGTTAATTGTTTAGTTGATTGAATTACATAACTGATCTAGACTAGTTGAGTATACATAAAACAGGGTTCTCGAATTAAGTTGAGTATAAACTTTAATTGGGCTCATTGATTTCGTATTCCGCACA
The DNA here is from genome assembly GCA_963675135.1 of Galeopsis tetrahit. Lineage (NCBI taxonomy): Eukaryota > Viridiplantae > Streptophyta > Magnoliopsida > Lamiales > Lamiaceae > Galeopsis > Galeopsis tetrahit. Next base: position 38,189,705 of record OY776127.1, read on the forward strand.
GTGTAATTCTGATATATCGAAAGATTTTAGAAAAGTCTATTCACCCCCCTCTAGACATTTTCTTTAGCTTCCCTCGATATTAACTCAACTTAGGGCAGATATCTCGCTCAGGTCCATTTTGAGACTCTCCCAGAATTTTGCACCTCCTGCAAGATCGTGGGCCATTCTCTCGCGGTTTGTAGGAAATCTGCCAAGCGGCGTGAACGGAGAGCTCGTGGACGGAGCAAGTCTAGGAAAGGCACCAGGCCTACTGATGGGGCACATGTGGAGGACCCCAACTCAGCACTAGTTCCTATGGAGAACACTTTTGAGGCCCTTTCAGATGACAACCTTGATTTCGAGCAGCATCAGGGTGACGAGTCAGACTCTGGTTCTATTAGACGGAACAACTTTCAGATGGTGCCACCTCCATTGGTCTCTTCCATCTTGGAGCACGCCCGTAGTAGATATGCTAGATCCATATCACCGCCGCTTCGACGTCCTGTCAGGGGACGGAGTGCCCCGGCTCATGACTCTCTCAGGGATTCGGCCAAGGAGCCTTTTGTGGTAGAGGACTCTAGTTTGACGGAGCAATCGGAAGTTTCGAGGCATACCAGACGCTGGTCTGGGGAGGATTCTTGCTTTCAGCCGCCGATGCACGGCTCGACGAGTGATCGATGATAGTGTTGTCTTGGAACATTTGCGGGGTGGGGCATAAACGGACGAGGAATGCCCTTTATGAGCTTTGCCGCACTCATAACCCTGACTGGGTTGCCATCTACGAGCCTAAGGTTATGATTTCTAGCCTTCCCTCTCGTTATTTGCAGTCCTTGAATTTGGTTGTGTTTACTGTTAACGATAGAGTTGCATCGGTTCCTAATATCTGGATTCTTTGTAAGCCTACCCATGTTCCTACATCTAGAGTTTGTCATAGCTCAGATCAGATTGTTATGATTGAGACTAGGGATGCCACTCGTTCTTGGTCTTTTGGTTTTACGCATGCTAGTAATTCTTATATTACTCGTCGTTTGATGTGGTCTGATGTTTTAACTTCTTCTGCTACTAGTCTCTGCGTTTTGGGTGACTTTAATGTGGTGACAGGGACGCATGAGAGAAGTGCGGGTTCTGTGGCTACTCCTAGAGCTTCTCTTGATTTCAGGGAATTCATGGATGAGTCGGGTCTGATTGATTTGGATACCGCTGGGTCTCAGTTCACGTGGTCCACTCGCCGGGGTCCTAGGGGTTATACAGCTGCTAGGTTGGATAGAGTGTTAGCTAATCAGGATTTTCTGGATTTATGGGCAGGCGTGGAGGTTATCTCTCTTCCCAGACATAAGTCAGATCATCATCCTTTGCTCCTTACTGTCAGACCAGACTGGGTTCAGGTTCGTCGTCCATTTCGGTTCCTTAGTATGTGGTGCCAGCATGATTCCTTCAGATCAGTTGTTGAGTCTTCATGGACCCAACCATTGATGCACCAGAACCCTATTGTTTGTGTTATGTGGAAGTTGAAGAGACTCAAGTCTGCTTTGAAGATTTGGAACAGGACTGTGTTTAGGAATGTTTTCACTCAGATCGAGTCTGCCACCCGCCACCTGGCTGACATTCAGCACCGTATTGAGTTGGAGGGTGATTCTGAGGCAGCCTTTGCAGAAGAGATTCAGGCGCAGGTTGATCTTGATGAGTTGTTGACGGCCAGGCAAGAATACTACACTCAGAGGAACCGTCTGCAGTGGTTGACTGACGGAGATAGAAACACCAGATTCTTTCACATTTCTCAGCAGACAAGGATCGCTAGGGGGGGTATCACGTCTTTGCTCATTGACGATATCCTTACTACGGACTTAGACACCATCAGTTCCCATGTGGTTACTTACTATTCTCAGTTGTTTGCGGATGATCGGTCGTCTCCTTTCGATGCTAGTATTCTGGACAGCTTTATGGATACCGTTGTGACTGATGCCCATAATGGTCTCCTTGTGAGTGTTCCCTCAGCGGAAGAGGTTCGAAGGGCTGTCTTTGATATGGATGCTTCGAGCGCTCCGGGTCCGGATGGCTTTGGGGGCTGCTTTTATCAGGGATGCTGGGACATTGTGGGCCAGGAGGTGATCGATGCTGTTAGACATTACTTCATTTTCAGACTTCTACCTCCTGGGCTGAACTCCTGCTTCATGACGCTTGTTCCCAAGACGGAAGGGGCCCGTAAAGTGGAGGAGTTTCGCCCGATTGTGATGGGTAACTTCATCTTTAAGGTCATGACCAGAGTTCTATCTTCGAGATTGGGCACGTTCATTAGTAGTTGTCTCTCTGCATATCAGTTTGGTTTCGTCCCGGGGAAGCGGATTCACACCTGCATCGCTCTTGCATCTGACGCCATTAATACCCTGGACTACCCGAGAGTTCACGGACATATGGCCTTGAAGATTGACATGATCAAAGCGTTTGACACCATCTCTTGGCGGTTTCTGGAGGCCGTCATTGCAAGGATGGGATTCTGTACTACTTTCATATCTATGGTGAGAGGAGTCCTAGACTCGGCTAGGATTTCAGTTCTCATCAATGGGGAGCCGAAGGGGTACTTTTCTTGCTCCCGGGGTGTGCGTCAGGGAGATCCTCTATCACCATTGCTTTTTTGTATTGCGGAGGAGGCGCTTGGGAGATGGATTGACTGGGAGATTGATAGAGGCCGACTTCATCCCATCCGATATGTCCCTCGTTATCTCTTCTATGCGGACGACATCATGATATTTTTTAGGGCCACTGAGTCTAATATCAGGAACCTGCATGCTATTTTACAGGGGTATGGTCGTCTTTCAGGTCAGATCTATAGTCCTCCGAAGTCTAGGGCTTTCTTTGGGCGTGCTGTCCCCCAAAGGCTTCGTCGTCGGATGCTCAGAGTCACAGGCATCGTAGAAGGTTCCCTTCCTTTTACCTACCTAGGAGTTCCGATCTTTCGTGGTTGCCCCAGGAAGGCTCATCTACAGCCTGTGGCAGACGATGTTATTGCCAAGTTCAGTCGTTGGAAGGGTAGCTCCCTTTCCTTGGCAGGGAGACGATGTTTGATTAACTCGGTTATCACGGGATCTATGGTCCACTCTATGATGGTCTACAAGTGGCCTATTTCCCTACTTCGCCAGGTGGAATCTGCTATGCGCAACTTTCTTTGGAAGGGTGACGTCAATCGTAAGAGTGGTTCTTGTTCGGTCTCTTGGAAGAGGGTTTGTGCTCCCTTTGGAGAAGGAGGGATGGGGGTTCGCTCCATTAGATTGGCGAATGCCTCCTTTCTCTGTAAGTTGAGTTGGGACATTCTTCAGCACAGATCTCCAAATACAGCTCTCCTTCACAGGAGACACTTTACCTCGGATGGCAGATTGCGTCCCCATGGGAGGATCTCATCTATTGGGCCGGGTATTCGTCCTCATGTTTCGAGGCTTTCTGATGGGTCGAGATGGTTGATTGGTAGGGGTTCGACAGTCAGCTTCTGGCATGATAACTGGTTGGGTTACACTATTTCTGATAAGATTGGCCTCCCGGATTGGTTTGCTGCTACACTGAAGAGCACGGTTGGGGACTTCTTCTATGACGATTGTTGGCACTTTGAGGAGTGCTTCGTTACGGACTTCACAGATATCGTCAGAGACATCCTTCAGATTAGGGTTCTTCATGGCCCTGACAAACGTATTTGGGAAGGTACCACCTCAGGGGAGCTAACCTCTCGAGTGGCCTATGACATGCTCAGATCTCCTCTCCCTCGTCTTGGCTAGTCGTCGTGGATTTGGAGTTCCTTCATTCCGATGTGTCGTTCTACGGTTATTTGGAGGGCGATATGGGGCAAGCTCCCCACTTCTGATTGGCTGGTCTCATTTGGGATTCACGGTCCTTCGATGTGTATGCTCTGTCGTAGAGACTCTGAGTCTTTAGACCACTTATTAGCTCACTGTCCATTCACTCTGGAGGTTCTTCAGCATCTGACTCAGCTTTTTGGAGTCACGATCCACACGGGGATCAGCTTTCTTGATATCTTCCTCCAAGCTACTAGAGTTCGATTGAGTCCGCAGTCTTTAGAGTTATGGAGAGCAGCATTTGTCACTACAGTTTGGGCTATTTGGGCTCTGCGGAACAGGGTGGTCTTTGATGGGGTCTCCCCCTCAGTCAGACGTTGTATGGCGCAGATCGTTGCTGGTATTAGGGAAGCCAATAGCATCTCTCGGGGTTATGCCGACGGTTCAGTTCGGGATCTCTTGATTGCCAGATCTCTTGGTGTTTTGGGCAGGCACAAGCCGACTCGACAAGGTTCGTCTGTTAGATGGATCCCCCCAGATCCGAATTGGTACAAGATCAACACAGACGGCAGTGCAACATCCTCTCCAGGTAGCCTGCATGCAGGGGCGGTGTTTAGGAACTTCAGGGGTTTCTTTGTTGCGGCTATTGCCCAAGAGGTTGGTTGGGGTATTCCTTTTGAGGCGGAGTTAGCAGCGGCACTCATTGCTATTCAGTATGCCCATGCCCAAGGGTGGCGGTTCTTATGGATCGAGTCGGACTCCAGTCTGACAGTTAGCACTTTGATGAGCTCTACTCCTTCTATCCCTTGGCGCCTGCAGGGTCTTTGGAGTCAGGTTCATCCTCTTACCACATCCATGCACATTCGGTATTCTCACACTTTTAGAGAGGTCAACCAGGCGGCTGACGCAGTGGCCAAGACGAAGATCAACGGCATTTGGAGGGGCTATCCTCCAGATTTCTTACTTACTTTCTTGCATAAAGATTTGTATACCGTCTTTTACAGACATTGATTGTTAGAGGAGTTTACCTTTTTCCTTCGCCTGGGTTTTGTCCCTAAGGAGGGTTTTCCCAGGCAAGGTTTTAACGGCACTCCGGCCTCTGGCTCGACTTGTGAGCTTATGGTTTTAGGTTTTCTTTTTTTCTTTTATATTCCATACCTTTTTATTGGCCAAATCCTTTGACTCATCCCTCCATTACATAATTCTATATTCTAACTCAAATACAAACTTTAATAACAATGTTGATCAACTATTTATATCATTCAACCCACCTGCCCTAAATAATTAAGCTACATGCATAACCATTAATTTCAACTCAAATATCCCACCTTCATACAATCATACATCAAATGTAACTAGTTAACACTGAAAATGTCTCAGATACAATTTTTCTAAGCAATCCTTAAAAAAATTTAAGAAAAAAAAACTACATATATTTCTGGCATCAACCTTTGTATGGGCATCACGAAATTACAGCACCTGATCCAAATGGTGAGTGTGCAGGTGTGTTTGTAAACAAACAAGCAACCAAAAATGCCTTTTCTAAATTCTAACACTTCACTTTGAGTTATTTCTAGCATCAACCTCTGTATGGGCATCACTAAATTATTCCTCAAAATCATTTACTTTATACGTACATAAAGGTTCACAAAATTATTCCTCAAAATCCTCACTAAATTCAATTTTCTTATTCCACGTATCATTTTAATGTGAAAATAAAGATGGAACGTGGAAGTATCATTTAGGTGGTACTAAGATTATTAAACAAATCCAAATCTTAATAAAATTACTCCATAACTGCCACCGTGTAAGTAAATCACCGTAAAATCAATAAATGTATTAGTAATAAAGATTCGATTCTTATGCCACCGACATATCTATTGATTGATTGTTTATAAATTTTCTAAAATTATCCCAATATAAGATTTGATTTTTTTTAATAAAATTACATATCTTAAATAAATTAAATAATTTGAATTTTCTAAAAAATATTTAATAATAAAGATTTAATAGATAATTTGAAATTACTCCATAAAATAATTGCACATCCTTTTTCTAAAAAAATATACGATCATTTTTCGATATTTTTTTTATAAATCCAATTTAAATAAATTTAATCTTATCTTAATAATATCTAAACAAATTTAATCTTAATAATATTCAAATATAAATTTTATTTGATTGCAAATATTATTAAAGATTCAAATATATAGTCTTTTCTATTTTTATATATGTAATGTAATTTATATTGACACAATATTTAAATTTTTATATTTTTAATAAAATAAAGAAATTTACAAATATATACATATATTTTTTTAATTACTAAACTTATTTCAACCCGCGGAATACGCGGACCTTACACTAGTTTTACAATAGTTGAAAAAAATATTTAATTTTTATAAACATTTAATAAATTTGTTATTCTTCATTTTAAAATTTATAGAGTCGTAATACAAGTGTCGTATAATTTTTTTTAATGCACTAATAGAAATAAAATAATACTTTAAAAGGCTTTCGATCCAAATTATTTATTAAAAATATTAGGTTAAACCTTAAAAAAAAAAAATTATAGCGGACCATAGGGGTCTAAAAATTAAAACCTAGCTCATTCGGGCCCATTCCGACCGATCCGTTTAATCCTTTCTTTTATCCTTCTTCCAACATTTTTTTTTTTTTTGAGGGGTATCCTTCTTCCAACATAAACCCCTATAAATTCTAAAACCCTGAAAAGACATACAGCAGCTGCTGCGATCATCAATGGCGAAACGACGTCGTGGGCCGGACTCCGATGATATGGCGGAGTTCAACACGGTGTTCGTCGATACTAGCCTCGACACCCACCTTGTCATGCTTGTCTCAACCTCTGATACAGTATCAGATTTCAGAAGTATTTTTCCAATTTCGATTCATATATGCTTATTTCTTTTATTTTATTATTTCTGCTCCAAGTGTGGGTCTTTTGCCGATAAACATGCTATATGTGCGCATCCATTAAAACTATTGTTATTGTATATATATTCGTTATGCAAGTTTTAGCTGGGATTAAATCTTATATGAAAATCATAATTTCATATAGATGGTAGCCTGAGAAGGGTTAAGCCAGCCTGATGTAAACTTCAGTTTATGCTTTACTTTTCTTCTGATCTTGGAGTTTTTAGGCATATTTTTCTCTAACTTTTGTGTACATTGTCCATTCAGAGAAGATGGCACTGCAGCATAAGCACTGCTTTCCTACTATTGGTGAGATACAGGTCCATTCTGTGAAGGTACATATGGCGTTGTTTTAGATCTCTATTAGCAGAGTTTGTTTATTTATGCTAAATTGCTTATGATGTTTATAATTTGGATAGGTGGAACGTAGGTCCAACTTTTATCATCTGCCTGACATTATGCTCCTTTGGAGAGCCTTTCACGGGGAGGTACAAGGGAATTGGTTTCTTTCAGCTGATGTTTCTGATGCTGACGCATGTCACTTTATCCAATCCTCCGAGCTTAACACAAGCAACTGTGTGAAGATGGGTGTTCCCAATGATGACGGTAATCGCAGAGGTTTATCGCCTGATGTTAATAGGATTCCGATGCCCTTGCCAGATGCTGCAACTGAAAAGACTATAGTATCTGAGAAATCTGTGGAGAAGACTAGTGATTCTCGTCCCAGGAAGAAACGTAAAATGAGTACAACAGAAGATGCTTGTGCCTTGTTTCAGGTATCTGGTAAAGATACATCTAAACCCGATATTGTTAGCTGTGCAAATCTAATTGGCGATTCAGTAAGAGAGAATCCAGGGGGTGGGATTCTAAATGGAATATCTTTTCCTGATGCAACTGCTCAAGTGTCAGTTGTGAGAAATGATCATTTTGAGGAAACATCTCCACATACAACAGCAGAAAAGAGTAATTTAGGAAGCGCCATAACTTGTAGAAACCTTTTGGGTTCTGATGGGAAAAACCAGGACAATTTTTTACAGGATAAAGTGGATGAAGAACTTGCCCAAGATGCTCCAAAAAAACATTCTGATGGTGTAGGAGAGGTCAATACTGATGGAAGTAAGTCGAAGAAGAAGAAGAAGAAGAAATCCAGAAAACTCCAGGACACAACAGACATGGAGCAGATTGGAAAGGGTGAAACTATGAAGCCCTGTTCAGAAACTCATAAATCTGACTTGATGGAAGAAGAAAAAGGTTTGTCTTTAGAGCAAAATCATGGAGTTGTAATGCCTTCAAATAGCAAAGCCTCAGACCATCTTGATCCAGTTCCAATGCAGAAAGAGTCGAGTTTGCCTTCAAATAGCAAAGCCTCAGAAACTCATAAATCTGACTTGATGGAAGAAGAAAAAGGTTTGTCCTTGGAGCAAAATCATGGAGTTTTAATGCCTTCAAATAGCAAAGCCTCAGACCATCTTGATCCAGTTTCAATGCAGAAAGAGTCGAGTTTGCCTTCAAATAGCAAAGCCTCAGACCATCTTGATCCAGTTTCAATGCAGAAAGAGTCGAGTTTGCCTTCAAATAGCAAAGCCTCAGACCATCTTGATCCAGTTTCAATGCAGAAAGAGTCGAGTTTGCCTTCAAACAGCAAAGCCTCAGACCATCCAGTTTCAATGCAGAAAGAGTCAAGTTTCCAACAGGATGCAGATGTTGTAATGGAACCTAAAATCTCTACTGGCGACAAGAAGAAGAAAAAGAAGACAACTAGGCCAAAGAAGTCTGTGGACACTAACCTAGGCAATTCAGTTATTGAACAGACAGCTAATTGCATTAGTAGCTCTTCGGGTTTGCTTCTTCCATTTACTGATCATATCCCAGAGGAAACTGGCAAAGGAGAAGGCATCACACATCATGAAAAAAAAGGTGCCCAGATGTTGTCAGACGGCTCCACTCTAGAAGATGGGGTCACTTTGAAGAAAAAGGCGGAAATAAGTACCCAAGGTTCTTCTGGTAATTGCCATGCAGATATTCCCACTGTAGAAGCAAAAAATCCAATTAGTGAGTTCAATAAAGGGGACAAAGGTAGCGAGGATACAGGAAATAAGGATAAGAAACCTTCAAGGAAAAGAAAGAAGCTGAAGCATACTGCACCAGAGGTCCAAGAAAATTTGCCAGGTGAGGATCAACAAGTTGGTGTTGATTCATTAGCAACTAAGGAAACTTCAATTGCTGTTGTAAATTCTGAACAAGAAGGCAGACAAGTAGACTCATCCCTGGTGCTGTCTAGTAAGACTGAAGAGAAGTCGAACAAGATCCATGGAGTTGCTGAAAATACTGAAGATTTGAAAACAACTTCTGAAAAAGGAAGGGAAGGAATTGACTTCAAGAAGTTCTTTGTGTCTGGCCAAGATCAGGATAAAGAAGATTCCGGTGACAAGGTACGAAAAGCAATCAAGTCACAAATGGAAACTTCAAAAGGAGTTAATGGTAATGATTTACCCTTTGTTAGCAATTCAACTGAACTACAGAACTCTATCAAGTCCCTTGAAAATAAAATAGCTGAAAATAAATCTCATAGGAGGGATAATACTAGGAGTAAAGGAGCTTCAGCTCAAAATTCTGATCGGGATGAAGTGATCTCTAATTCCTTCAGAAGATCTTCTGAAGAAGGGGTGAAGGATTCTAGTTCTAGGTTTGAGATAACTCTTCAAAAGACGGATGAGAGTCCTGCTGCATCCTCTCGCTTAAACAAGAAGAACCAAACTTTAGGTATATCAACCTCAGTAAGATCTGAGGTATCACACAAAAAGCAGGGAAATAAAAGGTTACAGTCGGATCTGAATGTGGCTAATATGATACCAGTTAAGACTCCACTGAAGAGTTTGTTCACCAAATCAGGACCAATTTTTCAGGATGATGATGAAAATTCTGGGGATGAATATGGAACCAAGCATAAACCTGGCAAGAGTCTTGCTGCTTCTTCTCTCCTAAACAGAAAAAATCAAACTTTAGATAAATCAACCTCGGTAAAGTCTGAGATATTGCCCAGAAAGCAGGGAAACAGAATGTTGCAGTCAGGTCTTAATGCATCAAATATGATACCGTTGAAGACTCCACAGAAGAAGAGTTTGTTCGCTAAATCGGGAACAATTTTTCAGGAAAATGGAGGTGAAAGTTCTGGCGACGAAAATGGTGCCATGCATTCAGATGATGATACTGACAGTCTATCAGATAGTTCATCTGAGTCAGGCAACTCAGTTGGGGGAAGTGACTTGAGCCAAGATTCAACTAGAAATGGTATGTTTGATATTACATTGAAATTCATCTTTGCCGTTTGTGGGATGAACTTTTTTTTTTTTTTGCATGTATTTTGTTTGCTTATATGCATGAGTAGATATGTATATGTGTGTTCGAGGAAGTTTGTTATGGTTTCGCTAAAAACTGTTATGCCCTTGAACTTTATGAATTTATCCTGTGCAAATACTGTGTTTTTTTATTCCACATTGTGATTTTTTTATTTTATTTGATGGAAGTGCAGACACTAGCTAGATTTATCTATCAGTTTTAAGGCTTTAATGATTTGCTAGTAGAAAATTGGAATTGAGCTACGGTTGTGCATCCTATTATGTTAGCGTGTTGAGCTGTGACAGGCTTGTTTTCTTTTGATTAATGATAACTGTCGTGATGTTGTTAGGAGGGGGGGTTACATCTCATGAGTCTTGAGAAACACAATCTTTCTGGAAAGTTGGACTGAACTAATTTGTTTACATAATCACCAATGTTTGCCTATTTTAGGTATCATCTTGGTATCTGCAAGTGATGTCTTTATATTTGTACTGATAACAGGAACCAATGAGGCGGAAGGAAGATCTACTGGACGAAGAAACATGTCAAAGTTGGAGTAAGTCTATTATCTTTTTCCAGTCATTAATTGTAATTTATTGGCACTATTGATATCTAGTCACCTCTATTTTTCATTTATTTAGACATTGCTTTGGTGTCCCTTTATTTCCTAGTGTCTAACGTGGATCCTATTATGTTAGCCAGTCCTTTTATCGAGTCAAACAATAACAACATACTGGGTTAACACCTTGTAGGAGGAACCTATATATATAATTCCTTAACAACCGTTTTCTCCAAATCCAATGAAGATCAAAATAATCGTGCATCATTCTCATTTCTGCACTATATGTAGTTTGTTATCTCTTACCAACCATTAATCGATACCTTACAACCCTGCATTGTTTACTCCAACAACAGACTCTCTGCTTCAAAGGACCTCACGATGGACGCGATACTCAGAAGTTCTAAGCGGTTCAAGAAGGCTAAGCTTATAGCCTCTCAAAATGAGGACGAGAATAATGAAAGCCAGACAATTGAAGTTGTTCCTGAAAGTCAACTCAGTTAGCGCCAACCCGTTGTCTCTCTCGAGTATTTTTTATTGTCATAATTATTTTGAGGTGTGTTCTGCCTGGTTTTCAAAGTCCAATTCAAGTACCACCATTCAATTTTGACAGTCGAGACAAGATAATGCATTTCTCTTTTCTTCCCATTCTTCTTTTCTTTACATAATTTAGCCATTGTAGTACTAAATTGTACGGAGTATAATTTAATGGCAGATTTTGTTTGGTTTTGCATCCAGTCTTTTTCGAAAGATTCTGGTTGGTTGGTGGAATTGTAGAACATGTTGTGGAATTTTGGAGATATTTTTCATTCTAAATATCTGATTAGTGCATATTTGATCTGCTCTCAAAACTCGTTTCTATATAAACGTATGAATCTAGTTTTAATTATTTTTTATATGTATTAATTTTGTATGAATCTAGTTTTAATTATTTTTTTATATGTATCAATTTTGTTTTAAAGTTAATGAAATTCACAGAACAAAATCATCAATTTGTCACCAAATTTGAGTTAAACAGTAAGATCATCTCCAATCATCAAACTCAAATTTTAATGTTATCTTTTTTATTTATATTTTATTAAATGTTTGTTTATCATCAATGAAACAAAACACCAAATTCAATTTCGGAATGACAGCTCAAAATTATGCAAGCAAGTTCTCAACAATCTCAGTAGTATTTATATTTAAGTTCAATTACGTATGTTGTATTAAATTTAGTTAAATGTTGTATTAAATTTAGTTAATTTTCTACTGTATTTTGTAACTAGTGTAAGACTCGCGTAATAGGCGGGTTGAAAAAATAAATTTATAATATATTTTAATTTATTAATAAAAAATATTTTTAAAACATATATAAATGTTTTAATATATTAAAAGATAAAAAAATATGTAACAATATATATTAGATCATAATAGATGAATATAAATTTATTTATATAAAAAAATTAATATACGAAATTAAAAATTAAAGAAATATTAGTACAAATTTAAATTATAATAATTGATGCACTAAATATTTGTGATTTGGTAAAAAAAAATTCTTGAAATATCTAATTTAGATTTAAATTCAAGATTAATAAAATTAAAATTGTTTAACATTATATTGCTAATACTTAATAAATGAAAATTTTAAAAGTAAATAGTTCATCCGTTCTACAATTACATTCACACTTTTCTTTTACGGAACTTTGTTATTAGGATTTTTTTAAAAATAATATTCAAAAGTGGTCATCTAGAAAATGAGATTAAAAAAATGTACGGTTAAGATTAATGATTAAAATTAATAAAAATGAAATTAATAAGAAAACAGATTTTGAAATAGAATTTTGAGATTGAAATTGACAAATCATTTTGTGACAAATGTTAACTAAAATATTTACAAATATATATATATATATATATATATATATTTATTTATTTATTTCGTGGTCTTAATTGAGGAATGGTTATTGGTTAGAAAGACTCGATTTTTTTATTAAAAATCAGTATTTAATTTTAGTATTTTTAAATAAAAGATAATCAACTTATTTTTTTAATTATAATTCATTGATTAATTTTTTAAATTGATTTGTTCAAAACATTTTAATTTCTCTATCATTTTCTTAATTTCAAGTTATTTTGTAATCTAAGTTCTATAAAGTACTATCGAAATATTAGTTATATCCTTATTTGCGTATTTTAAGGTCGCGGCTAAACAAATCTCAACTATTATATATATACCCCAATTAAAATATAATTTTCTAAAAAATTACTATACGTACCCAAATTTTTTACCATTATGCCAAAAAAAAAAAACTCAAACTAAAAAGAAAATGGAAATTTTTTTCGTTTTTTTTTTTTTAATGTTTTCTTCTTTTATCTTTTGAGAAGTTTCTGGGAAATTTATGTGTTCGTTCAAACAGAAGGCCACAGTAAAATAGATGAATTGAATAAAATGAAAATTTTGATTGATTGAAATGAGAAGAAATTGTTGATATTTATAGAGTACAAATAATGGATCGTTGAGAAAAAAAAAAAAAAAATTGAAATAGAATGAATTGAGAAGAGATATTTATAGGGATTAAAATAATGACACCTAAAATGTGTAAATATATAATATTTAGATTTTATAAAACCTAAAAATCATATGAACATAAAAAATTAACTATGCATATCTTTTTTCAAATATAAAATACTTTAAAAATAATACTAAAAATTTAGTTCACAGACATGTAGCTTCATATTTGATAGTCACACCGGATATAATAATTCCATAATTTTAGCAAGAAATTTAAAACATATATAAGATTTTTATCAAAATTAATTACTCCATTATATATGAAAAAATTCTTAAATGTATTACAAATGTAACAGTTTAAAAATATATAAATGTATTGACTAATCAACAAACCCAGTTAAATTTTCAAAATTTTTATAATTAATTCAATATTTATAGTCTAGGAAAGAAAGTTTCAATATGTTTAGTTAGGATTTATTTAGATTTTTTATTAATTTATAACACGGGGCTCCAACAATTTTAATATAAATTTATATTTATATTATAGTGATTATATATTCTTGTTCTTCATATATTTAATAAATTTTAATTAATAATTTTTTTAGAATACTACAATTTGATTATCAATTCAAAACTCAGAATTTGATAATTAAGGGAAACTATATATAAAGGTAAGCTACTCCCATTTTTTTTGTTAAAAAATAATCCCGAAATTAAAGGAAAATCAAAAAAAATAATGAGAAATTCTCATATGCACACTGTGCACACGCTTTTTTTTAACCTTTTTTTTAAAGTCTTTTCTCTCTCTTCTCACACTTTTTTTTAAAGTTTTTTCTCTCTCTCTCTTTTGTAACTCTCTTCTCCTTTCTCCTTCTTTCTCTCTCTCCCAAGCTTTTTCTCTCTCTGCATTTTTCCTCTCTCTCACACTCTCTCTCTCCCTCACACACACGTACGCAAATGTCCTATGCCTGCTTCAACGGCCCAAAACCTAGTCTCTCTCCTCCGTTCCGTCGCTGAACTCCAATTTAGACGTTTTAAACCTCCGCCGTCGCCAAGAAGAAGCGTCCCTCTTTTGGACCATCATCATCGTCCGCCGCCACGAAGAAGTCTTTCGCCCCAGCTTCAGCCGAGGATGTTGCCTTAAAAAGTACGTCTCCTCCATCAAACCCTCCGCCGCCGCCGCATCTTTATTTCTCTCTCCCTTCTTTTTTTTTCTACATATGTAACCGTAACTTATTTAACTGAAAATTTCGCCGGAGAAGACGATGGTTTTCCGGCTAGAGCGAGGGAGAATATGGAGAAGGAGTGGCAGAAGTGCTACGAAGAAGTCTTTGCCCCAGCTTCAGCCGAGGATGTTGCCTTAAAAAGTACGTCTCCTCCATCAAACCCTCCGCCGCCGCCGCATCTTTATTTCTCTCTCCCTTCTTTTTTTTCTACATATGTAACCGCAACTTATTTAACTGAAAATTTCGCCGGAGAAGACGATGGTTTTCCGGCTAGAGCGAGGGAGAATATGGAGATGCCTTAAAAAGTACGTCTCCTCCATCAAACCCTCCGCCGCCGCCGCATCTTTATTTCTCTCTCCCTTCTTTTTTTTCTACATATGTAACCGCAACTTATTTAACTGAAAATTGTAACCGCAACTTATTTAACTGAAAAATTCGCCGGAGAAGACGATGGTTTTCCGGCTAGAGCGAGGGAGAATATGGAGAAGGAGTGGCTGAAAATTGTAACCGCAACTTATTTAACTGAAAATTTCGCCGGAGAAGACGATGGTTTTCCGGCTAGAGCGAGGGAGAATATGGAGAAGGAGTGGCTGAAAATTTCGCCGCCGGAGAAGACGATGGTTTTCCGGCTAGAGCGAGGGAGAATATGGAGAAGGAGTGGCAGAAGTGCTGAACAGTAGTGGAAGACATCGGTGGTGGTGGTGTTAGGAGGCTGAAAGGTTTTCCGGCTAGAGCGAGGGAGAATATGGAGAAGGAGTGGCAGAAGTGCTGAACAGTAGTGGAAGACATCGGTGGTGGTGGTGTTAGGAGGCTGAAAAGTGTAATTTGGTGGTGGTGTTAGGAGGCTGAAAAGTGTAATTTGGTGGTGGTGTTAGGAGGCTGAAAAAAGTGTAATTTTTATTATTGAAAAGTGGTGGATATTTTAACTGAAAAGTGTAATTTTTATTATTTGAACCCGTGACCTTATACCCATTTTCAATATTGTAACCGCCAGACCAGCAGTTACTTTGTTGGTAAACATTCGCTTTTATATATTTTATAAACATTCGCTTTTATATATTTTATAGTTGTTCACTGGTCGAATAGTGTGCACGTGCACACTATGCACAGGAGACCAACTCAAAAATAATTTATACACATGTTTTATTCTTATTTTGAATATATGATAATTAAGGAAACTATATATATATAAGGTAAGCTAATCTTAAATACTATTTATTAAAAATTTGAATAATCTCTTTAAATTTGAGAGAAGTCAAAAAATGATTTATACACTTGTCTTATTATTATTTGAATAAACAATAATTAAGGTAAAAAAAAAAACTCAAAATTCGGTATTATTGATTTTGAATAAAAAATTATGAAAAATATTAGTATCATTCAAAATCTTATTTAACATTAATACAATTGCGAAAAATTAGGAAAAAAGTATGTAATTAATTAAAAAAGAAAAAAAATTATAGCAATTTATTTTAAGTTAGTTATAAAAATCGATAATTAAGGAAACAAAAAAAGTCTTTACATGTTTTGAATTTATATAAAGTTTTAATTTAAGTTAAATATAAAAATTGATAATTAAGGAAAGTCAAAAATACTTTACTCATAAATTTGGAATGAGATGTAAGTTACGGCAAAATTCACGCATAATTTATTTAAATGGAAATATCATGCATATGCATGTATGCATCCTTTTTTTTTTCCAGCATGCATGGTTATGTTCTTTATAAACTTGATTGGCATACACTAAGGCCTAGTTTGGTTTGATTGAGTATGGCCCGGGATTAATGCAAGGCCCGTCAATTTTGTACTATTTTTTATGTATATGTGAAATTATTAATCATAGAAGAGGGGTGAGTTAATTTATCCAACATTTTCCTATCCATCAATCCAAACTAATCCTAAGGGCATGTTGGTTTATTAGATTAGATAGGATATATTGTTTTATCCCTATAATTCTCATGTTTGATTTACTTGAATCTAGCCCGTGATTATAATTGGTCCGAGATTGTTATCCTTGATAATCATGCATTTGGGTGTCAATTCAAACACAAATCTTAATTCCAAAAATAATGCAATCCTATTTAATCATACCTTATCTATCCCAACCTGTAAAGCAAACGAGCCCTAATAGGAGTAAAATAGTAGAGATACGAGCCCTAATAGGAGTAAAATAGTAGAGATACGGTCAAATTGAAGATATGAAATTAAATAAATCTCCGTATGTATCCAGATTTGAGATTTGCTATGATGGTACCTTCACCAAATCTAGCTTTGAAAATTTAATCATTTCATTTGAAATGTAAATTTTTTGGATAAGTATAATCATTAATTTCCTGATTTCATAATTAACTGTTTACAAAATAAAATATCTATTTTTTAATCATATATATATATATTACCATTGAAATCAGATCAAATATGAGAAAATATATTAAGATTAAGAATTAAAATATAAGACACATATACGTATAAAAGGTTATTGATATGATTGGATAATTAAAAAATAAATTTTCATTATTTAAATAAATATAAATAATGATTACAAAATTACAATTCAAAATTAACAGATTTTCAAAATTAATTTTCAAACAACCAAGACCACCTCATTCAAATAGCAAATATTAAAGAAATTACAAAAAAGTAATTCATTGAATTTACTAATATTAAAAAAATTACAAAAAAAATAATTCATTGAAATTAAATTACAACTGAATCATCTCGAATAATCTAATACAAATCTTCAAAAATCTCTTCAATTTCGAATAGAAACATTCAAACTTTCAAGATTTCGAGATTTTTAATGAAAGATTCAAAATCTTCAAAAAATTTAGTATGAATCTAATACAATATTTTCAAAAGAAAAATTATATCAAAAATTTAAGTCAAGAGAAATTCAAACAAATATTAGAGATCCAAAATATAGAAAAATAATAATAAGATAAGAATTATACGGGAGTAGAACAATAGATAAGAAAAAAAATCATAATGAAGAAAAAAAAAGAGAAAACTGTAAAAAAAAAAAAATAGAAATTTACAAAATAAATCATACATGATAGTATGAGTGCAACTGAATCAATAGATTAGATTGTAGAGTCGTAAATAAAAAAGTTAAGAAAAATTATATTAAAAATGTAAGTTAAGACAAATTCAAACAAATATTAGAGATTTATAATATAGAAAAATAATAATAAGATACTAAAACTAAACATTTTGGAGAAATGGAAAAGATGAATGAAATCGTAAAAAGGAGATGAGATAGGAGATATATTTTCAAACAACCAAGATCATCTCATTGAAATTACAAAAAAATAATTCATTGAAATTACAAATATAAAAGAAATTACAAAAAAAAAAAAAAAATTAGTAGTATAATAGAAACTCACCAATTCGCAAGAGAAAGAAGAGAGGAAAACAGTGAAATTAAGTGTATCAAACAAATGATTTAAGTGTATGTTTTATAGTTGAAATTTTAACAATAATCTTAAATTTGAATATTCAAAATTGAATTTGTTAATAGAATTTCTTAAATTTGAATATTTAAAATTGGACTTATTAATTAAGATTTTTTTAAAATATGAAATTAAAAAATGTATAGATTAATAAAAAATTAATAAAAGTGAAATTAATAAGAAAAAAGATATTTTAAAATAGAGTGATTTGAGAAGAAATAGACTAAAATAGACCAATCATTTTGTGATACGTGGCACCAAAAAAAAATGTTTGCAAATATATGATATAATATTTGTGACACGTGGCACCAAAAAAAAATGTTTGCAAATATATGATATAAAATATTAAGATTAAGATTTAATATTTTATATATTTAGATTTAATATTTATTAAATAGAACACGTACATAATAAAATTTATTATTTAATTTAATATAAAAAAAATTAATAAAAGTGAAATTAATGAGAAAAAAGAGATTTTGAAATGGAGAAATTTGAGAACAAAAATAGATTTGGATAGACCAATTATTTTGCAACACGTGCTCTTAAAATGTTTGCAAATATATGATAAATTGTGAAATTAATGAGAAAAAAGAGATTTTGAAATGGAGAAATTTAAGAAAAAATAGATTGGGATAGACCAATTATTTTGCAACACGGCTTTTAAAATGTTTGCAAATATATGATATTAAAATTTAAATTCGTAGTATGTATGTTTTTATCCTATTGTATTATGTAATTTAAATTTATAATATGTATTTTTGTTTTCTATTGTATTTTATAATTTAAATTATTAATGTTGTCTTACCATTAAATTATATGTTTTCAAATTTTACAAATTTCATAATTATTAATTACTATAAAATTTAAAATTGTTTCATAAAAATATATAAACAAGAGGATAAATTGACAACAAACCGAAAATTAATAAATCAAGTAGACAAAAAATATTTGAGTAGAGATTTGAGTTGATGGCAAATTTGCCACCAAAAATGAAATGGAGACAAATTGCCACCAACATTGAGTCTGTATTGGAGCATTTTTTTACTTTAGTTTGGCTATTAGAGGCAGCGTTGGAGATGCCCTTAGCTCATGTTCCTCTAATGCAATGATTAAAGTTGCTAAAGCTCAATACTGTTGTTTCTTTTGAAACTCACACATATGAATTTAAGATTTTACGATCTTAGTCTCATACAAATTAAAGATTTAAAACTTAAAATTTTGAATTTCACACTTAATCCGCGACAGGAGTGTATTGGTTGTGGATTGTGTAGGATTTTTTTGAACTTTCAAAGTTTGGGATATTCAATTCGAATTTTTAAAAGTCTTTTAAAATCTTGAGGTATTCAATACAGGTTTTAAAAAGTATTTAAAAATATTTATGAATTTTAATACTCTATGGACATGTTTACTTTTAGTTTTAAAAATCAGATTTTGGATTTCCAAAACCCGTTTTACTTTTAGATTTAAAAATCGATTTTCAATATTCACTTAAAACCACCCCTATCAAACATATTGATTTGACATAAAGTTAAATCTATATAATATTACTCCAGTCATTATATTCTTTCTCAACAATAATATAACACATTTATTTAACTTAAATTAAACAATCATTTATTTAAAAATTCAAAAGAAACACATATATTACTATTTATCAAGATTTTAAAAATTCAAAATTTTAAAAATAATACATTTAAACCCCATAATGCTATACACGTTTTATATAATTTTTTTTATAGAAATAGACATGTACTAAACAATTAAGTTATCATTATAAAATATGTATAAAATCAGTGTTCGACCCTTATAAACGTACAAAATGTTTAATTTATGGTCATATAGGTTGAACAGATTGAAGAACGACCACAATTCTAACTGAACTAATGATGAAGTGTGATTAAAAGATTTTAAGGTGCGATAAGACTATTATTTTAAAAAAAAATTATACTCTCTCCGTCCCACTGTAAATTTTACTACATGTTACCAATTTTTTTTAGAACATGTTACCAATTTTTTGTGCCTCCTTTAATTTTTTTTTTTTGGGTTGTAGTTCAACATTTATTAAGAAACTAGTCCTATGCCCGCGTTTTTCGCGGGGTCAATTTATTAAAATAATAATTTTAAATACTATATTAATTTTTATAATTTTTATTCCTTATATCTTTTTCATTTTATTAGAGTATGTGAGAATAAACTTTTTTTTATACTAATAATTTATTTTTTTAGGTTGTAGTTCAACATTTATTAAGAAATATTTATACTTTACACAAAATCAACACAATTGCCCCTCACTTTTCATTTAATTTTTCTCTCTATATTTTTTATTTTCTTACATTTTTCACTAACTTTACATAAAAAATTATACTCCCTCCGTCCCACTATAAGTTTCCCACTTTCCTTTTTTGGATGTTCCACTATAAGTTTCTCATTCCATTTTTGGTAAATTATTTTCTCTCTCCCAATCACATCACTTACACTTTATCTATTATTTTATCATACTCTATCTCATACCAATCTATTATTTTCTCTCACCATTACATCACTTGTGCTACATCAATTATTTTATTATATTCCTTAATCAAAACACCCAAAAGAAGTGGGAAACGACTGGAGGGAGTATTACTAAAAATTTGTGTCATCCCCAAAATATAAAGATTAAAGAGCGACAAAGAGAGTAATGAGTAATACTTCCCCTATTTTGTGGTTACTTGTACATTTCATTATTAAGACGTTTCAAAATTATATACAAACTTTTAATATAAAATAATTTATAAAATTAATACTTTAAAAATATTATTTTATTTTTAAAATTATTATCTATTTTTTTCAACGTTTTTTAAAAAGTGTTTGGTCAAACGGAACAAAGGGAGTAATAATTTTTTAAATAAATTTTTATATGCAATTGAGTGTATTTATATAATTAGAATTTAAATAATAAGATGTCAATGGGAGCAGCGTGTATTTCAATATTCAAGTCTGTCGTGCGCATATACGCATCAATCCTGCCCCGCGCGGGTACCTGTCCTGCCCCAAATCTCATTTATATATATACTAGATTAGCACTCGTGTATTACGCGGAAAGTCAATAAAAATAAATATTTATATTATACTTTATATGATTAAATAATTTTATAAAATTCTAAATAAAATTTATGAGCATCAGACGAAATGAGACGTTGAATTTTTAACATTTAATAAATATGAAAACAACTTTTACAAAAAAAATATAAATTACGAAAATAAAAAATTTAAGTAATATTAAAATAACTCTTAATAAATTGTAAGTCAACCAACCTCCAATATCAACCACAAAGCCTTAAATAAATAAATATTTTAGTTAATTACTAATTAAATCACAACATTTTCCTCATTTGCAATCTAATATAAACTTTAAGATAATTGCAAATAAATCACAAACTTTAAATATTATTGCAATTTAATTTTTTTGACAATTTTTATTGTGTTCGAATCTAACATAATTTAGACTTCTTAATGACAAACAACACCTTAAAAAAATAATACTCCCTCCGTTCAATTTCATTATTCACACTTTCCTTTTTTGGTTGTCCAATTTTATTATGCTCATTCCCTTTTTAGAAATAATACTATTCACATTACTTTATCTCCACCCTCCAACCATCACTTATTTACTCAAATTGCCACTAACTTTATTTATAAACAATCACTTTACCTATAAATGGACCCCACAACATCCCATCATACCCCCAACTTATCTACTTTATACATAAACTAATCAATATTCATTAAAACCCGTGCCTGAAGAAGTGAGCATAATAAAATTGAACGGAGGGAGTATTATTTTTCAATCAAACCAAATATCAAAAGGTATGATTTATGGACAAATTAGACTTCTAAAAGTCTAATTTGTAATAATATTTAGAGTTTGTGATTTATTTGCAATTTTTTTAAGGTTTAGATTAGATTGCAAATGAGCGAAAGGTTGTGATTTAATTTGCAATTAACTCCTTTTAAAATTAACAACTTCATTAAATTATGACACATAAGTCAAATCAACCACAAAATGACACGTCATCAATTTAAATTCTCTATTAGTATATAAGGGTATTCTATATTATAGAACTAGTGTATTATGTATATATAACAAATTTGTTAATCTTGTAAAATAATATTATTATTTATATAATAAATATTATGTATAAAATTATATAATAAGTTTTACATATATATTTTCGAGCTCTATTTTTTAAATACATTAAACTTATAATAAATTTAAAATAATTGCAGAAAAAATTACTTGAAATATAAGATAAAAGTAATTATAAAATACAATTTAATAACTAATTAAATAAAAAATTGTACACCCCCAATAAAAATACATTTTAGATTGTATTTTACTTAAAAGTACATTAAATAGTTCAAAAATAAATTAAACTAAAGAATAAAATGCATATTGTTAAGTAAATAAAATAAAAATTAATTTAATTAGTCAATATTAAAATAATAGGAAATAATTAATAAGAGTATAATATTTGGAAAGAGTTTATGAATCATATCTTACTCAACCAATAACTTAATTACACATCATACTTTTTAAAATTAACAACTTCATTAAATTATGACACATAAGCCAAATCAACCACAAAATGACACATAAGCCCAATTAACCATAAAATGACATATCATCAATTTAAACTCCCTATTACTCCATATAAGGGGATATATATATATGTCAAAGTCTTGTATACACTCAAGTACATGGGGTACTTGAGTGAACTTTGACCAGTCAACTGTTGATCGGTCAACGGTCAAACTTTGACTTTTTTTTTAAATTTATTTTTTTCGAATTTTATTTAAAAAAAGTGTATGTTAGTATATTGAAACGTGCATCTTTGTTTTTTAAATTAAAAGTGTATGTTACTATATTGAAAAGTGCAACATTGTTTTTAATGAAAAATGTATGTTCTTATAACTGAAAAGTGTATGTTATTATAATTTAAAAGTGTATGTTATATTAATGAAAAATGTATGATCTATTAATGAAAAATGTAAGTTATATATTAATGAAAAATGTATATTATTATAACTAAAAAGTGTATGATCTACTAATGATTATAACTGAAAAGTGTATGTTCTATTGATGAAAAGTGTAAGTTATATATTAATGAAAAATGTATGTTAATATAACTGAAAATAACATTGAAAAATGTAAATTTTCTGTATAAAAAAAATTGAAAAAAAAAAGTCAAAGTTTGACCGGTCAACGGTCAAAAGTTGACCAGTTAAACTGTCAAAGTCCACTCAAGTACACCATGTACTTGAGTGCACAAGAGACACACCCTCTATATATATATATATGAATGAAAATATTTAAAATGGATAAACTAAACATTAAAAATCCACAAAATCATATCCAAAATGAACAACTAAATAATCAAATAAACTACAATTTCATGTTCAAAATTAACAATAACCATTACATAAAAATTAAAATTTCAAGGTTTCCACCCCGAGCTCCACTTCTCTATTTTTATATTATACTCCCTCCGTCCATGAAAGGTAGTCACATTAGCCTTATATTCTTTGTCCACCAAATGTAGTCTCATACACTTTATGAAAACTATCACCCTTCAACTATCACTTAATTACTAAATTTGCCATCAACTTTATTCACAAACAATCACTTTATTCACAATGGACCCCACAATATCCTATAATACCCTTACTTTATCTACTTTTTTCTTAAAACTTGTGCCCACCCTCCATGGGACTACTTTTGGTGGATGGAGGGAGTATTATATATTGAGAAAATTTATAAAAAAGGTCATTTAGACACCTAGCTTCTTAAATAAAGACAACTTTTATAATCTTTTTAAAAAAGGACAAAAACGCATGTTAATAACCCATTATACCCTTATATTTAAATATGAAAATTAATTTATTAATTTAATAATTAAATAACAAGTCTTCATCTTCTTTATTTGTCGTCATAGATTTTTGGTTAATTTATTAATTTAATAATTAAAGAACGGATTTCTTGGCCGGAAAACTCAAATCTTCAAGCTTTTTGGTTATTCCATGATGAATCAAACATAATCCCGTTGCATCTACAAACGATTGGCCATAGATTTTAGATTGGTGAAGCAACAATCCTCGATTTCCTCTTGAAATCGAGGGATCTTTTTCTTCTTTTAGTTTTTGTTTCAGTTTTGGGTGACCCCTCACGCCCAAAAACTGATTTGCGATGATTCTCAAAGTTTCTGCTGTTTAGAGGCTTGTTCCTCTCTTTTAACGACGGCCATGGCTATAATGTCTCGTCTCCTTTGCTCTTCCATAATTGTTTCCTCGATCTGTTCTTTCGACTGCACATGATCAAGAGACTTTCCACGCGATCGTTTCTTTATATTCCTAGGGGATTCAAACTTCACCGATTTCTTCATTATGGATGACGGACGCGAAGCCGCCGGAGATACAGTAGAAACTTTTAATTCCAAGGGTCAGATGAAGAGTTTTGCCAAGGGTATGATTATTAATTCCACACGTACACACATAATTTGCAAAGAATTTAGGATTTTTTTAGATGATTTTAATTTAGGTTCAATTTTGCTCTGTTTTCGTGAAATTGTGATGATTTACGTGCGTGTTGCTGAAATGTAGTTCATGATTATTTGTTATTGGTTTGGTCAAGGGATAATGCAGATCTTATTTTGCATATGTATACGTATTTCTGCATAATCACATTCTAATATGAAGACACCGTACTATTTTTTCTGCATTATTCATTTTATTATGCAGTTTTAGATTTCATTGTTCTGCATTATTCATTTTATTATGCAGTTTTAGATTTCATTGTTCTGCATTATTCATTTTATTATGCAGATTTAGATTTTATATTAATTTTTCAACCATGGTCTAGGGAGCAAAATGTTCTTCTCACTTCTCACTTCGTCTTCTTCCGTACTTCACGGTTTCCTTTCTTCACAAATTGAAAAACCCCAAAATTCTGCACAAAATTTACAAAGTTTGACCGGAGTTGTTGATAGAGTTTAATTTTAGGAAGTTTTAATTGACTGCGTAATTCGGGGGGCTTTAATGAGCTGATAGAACTTTAGTACCAAACCTGTTTTTCTTCTCATTTAATTTTAGGAAGGTTTTTCTTAATTGCGTAATTCTCGGAATTAATGAGCTGATAGAGTCAGCTTTAAATTTCAAACATTTAAATAATTTCTCCATATTAATTCCGAATTTATGTATTAAGGGCATGATGGTACATTTATGTGCCATTTTGTCCTTATTCTGAAACTATTTTGAATCATGTCTTTATTTAAAAAAACACTAGGTGAAATGACCTTTTATGTGAAATCCCCTTATATATTTAAATTTAGGACGGGACAAAACAATAAATATGTAAATCCATGTATGCCCTACACCGTGCGCGGTGCGGGGCTGACCTACCCAATTTTTAAAATGGGGCAGGACACCCCGGGACTGGCCTACCCCATTTTTAGAATGGGACAGAATAGGACGAGTTCAAATTGCTTGAAACATGATGGGGCAACTTTGGGGTAGGTCATTTTGCCATCCCTAAAATAATTATTGAATTAAATTTTTAATCTCTATAATATAAAATTATGGCACAACATTGAATGGAAAAATATCACTTTTGGTCACTGAACTTTACCACTTTTCACATTTGGTCACCCACATTTAATCACTATTAAAATTGGTCACTCACTTATTCTTTACTATCAAAATTGGTCACTCACTTATTCTTTTTTTATCAATTTTGATGCCGCTGTTATTGAATCCGTCATTTACTAACGGATAAGAGGTTTTGAGCGCAAACTTTTATTTTCCCTCTTTTAATTACTTAACCCTAAACTCCCAAACCACAATAGAGTGATTTTGAGTTTGTACGAAGAACTGAAGTGAAGATGTCTAAAAGGAACCTGAATGCTTCTACACCCCAATACGTACGGTAAGTTTCTATAACTTTTACGTTTAAATATATGGGTTAATTAGTTTTGTTTTGTTTACATTTTTATCAAAAAAAAATTTCAACATTTAAATAGTGAGTGGGAAATGACTGATGGTGGTGATTTTGGTCCAAAGGAAAAACAAGTCTGAGTGATGGCAAGCCAAATTAGTTAAATTGTGTTGGTCATGTTACTAGGGGTGGTTCGGTACGGTATACCGACCATACCGTTATCATACCGAAAATTTCGATATTGAAAAAATTCATATCGTTACCGTACCGAAATTTCGGTATACCGTAATCTCGATATACAAAAATTTTCGGTATGTAAAAATTCATACCGATACCGTAATTTCGGTATACCGAATTTTCGTTACGGTATATCGGTAAACCATACCATATCGGTATATCGATTCATATCGAAAATATTGAACCATCATTTCATATCGAAATACGGTATATCAATTCATACCGAAAATATTGTAGCATTTTTATACTGAAATTAATTATTTAAGGTTTATTTTATTTATGTTTTAATAATTAAAGATATTTTAATTTAAAAATAATCTAAAATTATTATTTACTAGTTTGATGGTTTACTAGTTATGTACTCTATTTTTATAATTATAGTGTGTAGTTCGATGGTTTATAATTATTGTATTCACTGTGGTTGAAAATTATTCTTGCTTTTGTACCCTGTTTTTTAGATTTTTTTGAATAATATTCAATTCAATATTTTCATATTGAATTTGTATAATGATGGAGAATATAAGGACATGGTTTAAAATAGTTTCAAATTAAAATCAAAATGTAACATAAATGTACCATCATGCCCTTACTATTTAATTTTCGAATTAATCTAGAGAAAGTCAACTAATTTTAAATTTTGAATGCAACCACATCAAATCCGCTAATTACTAAGTCTTCCCAAAATTAAAATCGTTGATTACTTACCTTCCAAATTTAAAATTTTTCCTTAAAACTCTGAAATTCAAACTTAATGATCTACATACCCATTGTCACTTATATTCATTAATAATGAATAACATTTTTGCTCCCTTGACCATATATTGTTGGAAAATTAATATGAAATATGGATGCAATACGTACATGCAGAACAATGAAATCTAAAACTGCATAATAAAATGAATAATGTAGAAAAAATAGTACGGTGTCTTCATATTAGAATGTGCTTATGCAAAAATAAGATCCGCATTATCCCTTGACCAAACCAATAACAAATAATCATGAACTACATTCCAGAAATTATCACAATTACACGAAAATATAGCAAAATTGAACCTAAAATTAAAATCATCTCAAAACCATCTCGCTGAAAAATCATCTCAAAAAATCCTAAATTCTCAGCAAATTATGTGTGTACTAGTCCTATACCCGCGTTTTACGCGGGGTCAATTTATTAAAATAATAATATTATATTAGAGTCGATTTATTAAAATAATA
Organism: Galeopsis tetrahit; assembly: GCA_963675135.1. Classification (NCBI taxonomy): domain Eukaryota; kingdom Viridiplantae; phylum Streptophyta; class Magnoliopsida; order Lamiales; family Lamiaceae; genus Galeopsis; species Galeopsis tetrahit. Next base: position 38,216,891 of record OY776127.1, read on the forward strand.
ACTTTAAATACTATATTAATTTTTATATCTTTTTCTTTTCATGTCAGAGTATGTGAGAGTTAAACTTTTTTTTATTCTAATATATTTATAACATATACATTTCTACAAATTTGAATCTATATTATTATATTTATATTTTTATATATTATAGAGTAATATTTTTTAATATATTAATAACATATGCATTAATAAATAAGGGCATTATAAATAATTTTATTAATAAAAAAATATATAAAATTACAAATTTCTAAAAGCTTCACAATTCTACAAAACTACAAAACTAAGGAGGGTGTATTCAATTGAGATTCTATTGAATTTTTTTGGATTTTAAAAATTACGTGGATTTATAAAATCCATAAACTTGACAGGATTGTGGAATATATTTTTTTATTAATTTACATATATTTTCATAAACTCCGATATTAATGCAAAGAGTTAAAGAGTTATTTTTAATATTTTTTTTAATTAATATTATATATATTGTATAAAATATTTTACCAATAATATATATAAAGTTTATATATTAATTCGGGGCGGGGCAGATACCCGTGGGTCGGGCATAAGACCCAAACCCGACTCATACTCAATACGGAGCGAATCTGGCCTGACCCAAAGCTCGCGGGTGGGGTGGGTACCCACGGGTCGGATCAATATTGTCATTCCTAATTTTTAGTCTTCAGAGTTCTATGAGAGAATCCGTTGAAATCTCTTGTTTTTAGAAGAGATTTTGGATAGTACAATTTATTTATATTTTTGGAGGAGAATTCAACAAAATCCATAAAGTAATAAAATTCATAGACGGTTGAATACCTCAGAATTTTTAAAGACTTTTTAAAATCCAAATTGAATAAGACTTTGAAAGTCCAAAAAAATCCTACAAAATCCACAACCAATACACCCCCCTAAGTGGATGTTTGTTTTGGAATTTTAAGAATTTTGAAATTTGGATTTCAAAATCTAGTAGATTTTGAATTTTTAATGACTTAGGAGTATATATTTTGTGTTTATTTTGGAATTTAAGTAGGATATAATTTAACTTGTATAGAATTATATGTGTTTATATATGTTATTATAGATATTTATATAGAGTTTGTAGATATTTATAGAGTTGACTTTTATAGGATTTATAGATATTTGTAGGGTAAGTTTTTAAAATTATAAATCTAAATTCTAAAGTAGAACATGGTTGAAATTTTCCATTCCAAAATAAATATCCACTTAAAGACAAATACAATGATATCTTTAAATATAATAAATTATTATATAAACAATAACAAAATATAAATAAATTTATAAAAAATAAATAAATTATTAAAAACGATTATATTATAACAAATAATTATATAATTATAACAGGGCATATTTATTCGACATTTCAATTAACTAATCAAACTTTGTTGGAATTTCTTAAATTATTCTAGACAATTACTAAAAATTCTCTAAAATCCTCCACAATATTCTCTATATCTTTGAAAGTTTTTAAAATTATTTTAGAATACATTCACACTCTATATCTCAAGAAAATTATATATACATTCATCCCGACAATAATTCATCTTAAAAGTCAAATATATATAATTTACGGCAATAATTCATCTTTTATAAAGTCAAATATAAATATATATAATTTTTTTTTCACTTACATTTGTTAATATAAAATTCAAAATTTATTATATAAAAATCGAACCTTTCTTTTTTTGAATTCCGATAAATAGGAACTTTTTTTTTTTTAAATCGGACAAATAGGAACCTTCTTTTTTTTGAAGTCGGTAGGAACCTAAGAATATTGGGAACCTAACAATAATATTGATCTTAATTTGATTTTAGGATATTAAAAATATTTGCATAAAATATATAAATTACATTTAAGTTAACATAAAATTCAAAATTTATTATATAAAAATCGAACCTTTCTTTTTTTGAAGTCGGACAAATAGGAACCTTTTTTTTTTTCTTTTTTTTGAAGTCGGACAAATCTTCTTTTTTTTTGAAGTCGGACAAATAGGAACCTAAGAATATTGAGAACCTAACAATAATATTGATCCTAATTTGATTTTACAATTTGTATCGTAGTTAATAATTTGCAAGAAAATATTTAATTTATTTAAAAATAAGTATACAAACCTATTAAGTTGTATTTTTTTTAACTTATAAAATGAAACATTATTTTCATCTCATAATACGTTAAAATGAAACATTCGAAATTATAAACTCAGATTTTTAGATATAATTTTCTCAAAGAAATAAATATAAAATAAAATATTAAAAAAAAGTAATATACAAATTGATAAATTCTATAGTATAGAAAAAGAAATAACATGATCTTGGAATAAAATGTACTCCTACATCTCTAAAAATTAATTACATGATCTTGGAATATAAAGTACATCACTAAGAATTTTCGAAAAAAAATAAAAAAAATTCAATAAAGTACATCTCTAAATGGATTTCTTGTGCATTAATTACACATGACTTTTAAAATTTATATCATTGTAGATCTTGAACTTGCATAAGATGTTTCAAATGAAAAAACGAAGATGAAAATCATCTGCAAAACATGAGTACACATTAGAGATTAGAGAAAATATTAGAGATTAGAGAAAATAAAAATTTCTATAAAAACATCGTCATACCCGTAAACTCGAGAGAAATGAGTGATGAAATTATGATTAACAAATGATTTATGCATATGCTTTATATAGTTGGAATTATGATTTGAATGTACGATAATTAAGGTAGAAGGTGGGCGAAAATTAATGATAATCTTAAATTTGAATATTCAAAATTGGATTTGTTAATAACATATTTTTACGTTGAAATTCTGTTTCATGAAGTATATTTAAATTTTAATATTAAAAATTAATATTTAAAAGTGGGCATTTAGAAGATAAGATTAAAATGATTTTAAAAAAATCTTACGTCGGGTTAAAATTAATAATTAAGATTAATAAAATATTAATAATTGTTATATTAATAAGAAAAAATCAATTTTGAAATAGAATGAATTTGAGAAAATAGAGATTGAAATATATCAATCATATATTAAAATTAAGATAAAATTAAAATTAAGATTTGATTAAAAAAATATCGTGATTAAAAAAATATATATAATGTGATTAAAAAAAAAAAAAACCGCTCAGTCAAAGAAAGAGAATAAAGATTTATTGATTTGAATTGTGATTAAATTTTAAAAAATAAATAATGTTGCGATTAAAGTTTTAAAAAATAAAATAAAAAATAATAATTATGATTTCAAATTTAAAAATAATAATTATGAGTATATAATAGATAATATGTAAATTATTATTTTGAGATTAAAATAGGAAAAATTGATTTTTTTAATCAGAATGCCTGAGAATGCAGAGATTTTGAAATAGACGATTTTGGTGAAGAGAGAGATTGTGTAGAGTGATAATATTGTGACACGTGTCCCATTATATTCTCACAAATATAGAGTATTAAGATGTGTGGAATTAAAAATGAGATAATTTGCCATTAGGCACATGGTTTTCCAATATATAGCAACCACACACATTGCCTTTTTAGTATAGCAACCTCACACAAAATGTCAAGTAAAATGTCCAAGATGCCCTCAAATGCAAAAGGAACTAAAATGGTAGTTTTGAGCCCTCATCCCAGAAGCCGTACTCATTGTCAGCTCTCAACCTAACCCAGCCCCCAAAATGTCCCATCTGCAAATCTTGGAGAGAGAAATGGCTGAAATCATCGATCAAAACTACTCTCAGGAATTCAAAATTCAAATTTTGAGTATACAACTGCCACACCAAGAAGGTGAGGCAGCTTCGATTTCGAAATTAAGGTTCGTGACAATTGTTTTCGGAAATTGGCGATTGACAATTAGTGTTCGTGAGTTGAATAATTGGCGATTCCTGGCGAAATTAGTGTTCGTGAGTTGCTATAGTTTGGCGATTCGTCTGGTAATTAGGGTTCCTGGATTTGAAGGCTTGGCGATTCTCTGCGAAATTAAGGTACGCGAAATTAGGGTTCGTGAGTTGCTATAGTTTGGCGATTTGTTGGGTAATTAGGGTTCCTGGATTTGAAGGCTTTTCCACTCCTTGCGAAATTTGGGTTTATCGAACACGTTGATTTTATTACGTGATACAGATAATCTGAAAGCGAGTCTGAATTTTCGTAATGGATCATGTAGTATTTCTCAATATATCCCATAATTCTACATCCAAGATTGTTTCCGTTGATAGTCATTCCTCATACACCGATGTCTTGTCGCTTGTTATTGATTCGTGGCCTGAATTGAAATCTAATGTTGAAAATATTTCCTTTTCTTGGTCCGTGGGTAGCATATCCAATTGTAAGTTGTTGGGTAATGATGATTTGAAAAACTTGATTTCAGTGTGCCAAATCACATCTCAGAAACTCGTTTATGTTGCTCTGTCCCAAACCTCCCAGAATCAGCATTTATTTCATTCACGAGATAGGACTTCAGGTCCATTTACTCCTCCTCAGCCTTTAATGCATTCTTCTAATTTGGCACACAATAGTCCTCCTGAGTCATTTATTGCTCAACAGCCAAATAGGATTCCATTTAAGAGTGTTAAGAAAAGGAGACCTATGTCCCAACCTTGTGATTTCCAAAATATCCCTCAACCAAATGTGTCTGAATATATGACCAGCTCATGTGATCTTGATTCACCACCATGTCAGGATATTTCTATTTCCAGTGCATGGGATTTTCAGCCTATTTCCCAGCCTCTCGAGTTTGAGGGAAAATCCAATCTCCCATCGTATGACTTGTGTCCTACCATTCCAACAAAACCACTACTTTCAGATGCTTGGTCACAGATAATGAACGGTGGTATAGGGCAGGAATTTAGGGGTGGAGGTGTTGAATTTAGACGTGAACTAATAAAGTATTCTACTCAAATGGAATTTAAGTTTACATACTTGAGAAATGATTGATATTACATCCATGCTGTCTGCAAAGAGTTGAACAATTGTGCATGTGATTGGTTTATCAAAGCCAAGTATCAGCCTGTCACTGAATATTTTATAGTCTACAAAGCTAACTTAATTCATAAATGCGTTGGAAAGCTGGTAAATGGTGATACTAGTAGAATGAGTCCCAAGATTATGTCTGAATTTGTGATTCAGACCATTAGGACAAAACCAACTTCAGGGGGGAAAGAGATCATTGATTTGTTGAATGTTCACTATGGGTTGACAATACCCTATTGGAAAGCATGGCGAACAGTCGAGGCAGCGAGGGATCACATCTTTGGTACTTACGAGGATTCATACGATCAATTACGTTGGTATTGCTCTGCAATCGAACGTACAAATCCAGGAAGTGCCGTTCTTCTTGAGCCTAATCCTAAAACAAAACGTTTTGAACGTGTGTTCATTGCTTTCAAGGCATGCATTGATGGATTTCAGAGTTGCAGGCCAATGTTGTTTATCGACGGTACATTCATGAAGGGCCGTGCTAAGGGTACCTTATTATCTGCAACTGCAAAAGACGGTGACAATGGTAAGATCGCAAGCAACTTTTTAGTTCTTATGTTCTGTAGACTACACTGTTTTTTTGTCATTAAGATATTCAGGTGGATGGTTGGTTGTTTAGGGACCTTTTTTTGTTAATTACCAGTTGGAAATGCTCTTGGAAGACAGTGTAGCAGTTAATTGTTCAAAAATATATTTGCCCAAAAGTGTTTTCCTTTTTTGTTAATTACCCCATGTTTCACACAGTTCTGGTAACATTAGAAGACAGTGTAGCAGTTAATTGTAAGAAAATATATTTGCCCAACAGTGTTATCCTTTTTTGTCCATCATGTGTGGTATATTGAGGGTGTTTTCCTATTTTATGTACCATGAGGAATTCAACAGTGTTGTTTCTTGTTTTCCCCATTTTTTGTTGGATGGTTTATGGTATAGGGACATTTTTTTTGTTAATTTACAGTTGGGAAATAGGCGTCCACAGGTCTGGTAATCACATGGTAACAGTTCAAAGTTTGATGTTCAAGATTTGAGGGCAAGTTCAAATTTGTTAAATATCATGTTCAGTTTTCCAGTTCGTATTTTCAGATCAATGCATTTCTTGTTTAGCCTTTTTTTCCTTCTTTCCTTGTCATAAATGATGCCAGGAATATTTGAAAGTGTAGAATACAATCTAATTTTGCACACTGAACTTGTCAAGAACATGCTACATGAATATTCAGTGCCCAACAGTGTTTTCCTTTTTTGTGCATCATGTGTGGTATATTGAGGGTGTTTTCCTATTTTATGTACCATGAGGAATTCAACAGTGTTGTTTCTTGTTTTCCCCATTTTTTGTTGGATGGTTTATGGTATAGGGACATTTTTTTTGTTAATCTACAGTTGGGAAATAGGCGTCCACAGGTCTGGTAATCACATGGTAACAGTTCAAAGTTTGATGTTCAAGATTTGAGGGCAAGTTCAAATTTGTTAAATATCATGTTCAGTTTTCCAGTTCGTATTTTCAGATCAATGCATTTCTTGTTTAGCCTTTTTTTCCTTCTTTCCTTGTCATAAATGATGCCAGGAATATTTGAAAGTGTAGAATACAATCTAATTTTGCACACTGAACTTGTTAAGAACATGCTACATGAATATTCAGTGCCCAACAGTGTTTTCCTTTTTTGTGCATCATGTGTGGTATATTGAGGGTGTTTTCCTATTTTATGTACCATGAGGAATTCAACAGTGTTGTTTCTTGTTTTCCCCATTTTTTGTTGGATGGTTTATGGTATAGGGACATTTTTTTTGTTAATTTACAGTTGGGAAATAGGCGTCCACAGGTCTGGTAATCACATGGTAACAGTTCAGGCTTTGATGTTCAAGATTTGAGGGCAAGTTCAAATTTGTTAAATATCATGTTCAGTTTTCCAGTTCGTATTTTCAGATCAATGCATGTCTTGTTTAGCCTTTTTTTCCTTCTTTCCTTGTCATAAATGATGACAGGAATATTTGAAAGTGTAGAATACAATCTAATTTTGCACACTGAACTTGTCAAGAACATGCTACATGAATGTACCGTTTTCTCTTTGTAGACTATAAATTCAGAATATGAACTTGTAGTATATTTTTTCAGGTTTGTTCCCTGTCGCATTTGCTATAGTATCCTCCGAGAATACGAAAAATTGGATCTGGTTTCTAGAGAAATGTAGGGATTTCATTAAACATTCCAAGCAGGTTTTTTACATATCCGACAGACACCCTGGTTTAATGTCTGCCTTCCCAATTGTGTTTCAAGAACCTATACATTTCTTTTGTTTATTTCACTTGTTAAGCAATTTGAAAGGGAGATTTTCAAAGGGATGGAGCAATAAGCAAAGATAAAAAATGGGAGATTATTTTCGCGACTGTGCATATGCTCCCACCGTTCGTATTTTCGAGGAAAAAATTGCAATTTTTATAAAGGCTGGAGGCCTCATTGCTCAAAAGTGGTTAGAATCTCTTCCATACGACAAGTGGGCTGTTGCATACTCTCCCCACATTTCAAGATATGGGGAGATGACTTCCAATGCCGCAGAATCGTTTAATTCTTGGATATCGGATGCTAGGAGCCTCCCAATCACCTATATGATAGACTCAATTCGTGCAGGTATATTTTTCTGTCAAGTTTAAGATTTTTTGAATATCATGTTCAGTTGCATACTCTCCCCGTATTTTTCTGTCAAGTTTAAGATTGTATTCTTCACTTTCACATATTTGTTAAATATAATTTATGCAATGATTTCTATTGGCTTGTTTATAATGTTTAGAATCTACCTAAACATGTACAGCAAGTATCTATGGTGTTATAAATTTTAGAGCGTGCATTTTGCAACTCAACGAAGAAAAATGTGTTTCATCAGTCATTTTTTTTTTGAATAACTCAGGAATCAGTCGCTGGCACCTTGAACGGAAGCAAAAAAGTGCAGCATGGACTGGTGCATTGTGTCCTTCTAAAGAACAGTGGTGGAACCACCTAACCAACAAAGGACGTACTTGGAAAGTTCTGGAATGCCCAGGGGGCGACTTTGAAGTTCGATCTACCCCATCTGTTCGCGTTGACCTTAGAACAAAGTCTTGTTCATGCTGTCAATGGAGAGTTAGAGGTTTCCCATGCTCCCATGCTGTGGCTGTAATCCGAAAGAACATCCCAAGTGTTTGCTCTTATGTTGAAGAGTGTTTTTTCACAATTAAGTACAGAGAGTGCTACAGCCATGTCCTTCATCCCATACCTGAAACTGAAAAATTTGAATGTCAGGTTTTACTCAATGATACAAAAATTCTCCCACCAAAACTGAAGCGCCCGCCAGGCCGCCCCAAAAAGAAAAGGTTGCCCTCGTACGGTGAACAAAGTAAGAGGAAACCAAGTACATGTCCCCGATGTTTTAAAGTTGGGAGGCACGACACATTTTGTTGTTTACTATCTGATGATTCGGTGGTAGATAGTACTCAGCTCGACTCTGATTGGAATGAAGATTCCGTGGTAGATATTATGCAGCTCGACACTAATTGGTTTGAAGAATGAGGTTGTTTTCCTATTTTGTGTATCATGGGGAATTCTACACTGTTGTTTTTTGTTTCCCACACTTTCTGGTGGATGGTTCGTGGTTTAGGGTCCTTTTTTTGTTAATTACCGGTTGGGAAATACCCATTACCCATAGATACAGTTCTGGTAACATTTCACAACAGTGTAGCAGTTAATTGTTCAAAATATATTTGCTCAACTTATTGTTTTGAAGAATTGTTTTCCCTGTCTTGAAGATTTGAGTAGAATATTTAATTTGTGTATCATGTGGTAGATTGTGGAATACTGTCCTATTTTGTGTATCATTTGGGAATTCAACAGTGTTGTTTCTTGTGAATTTCCAGATTTCTTGGTGAATGAATGGTTTATGGTATAGGGACCTATTTTTGATCTTTACCGGTTGGGAAAATAGGCTCCCCCAGGTAAATAATCAGATGGAAACAGTTGGAGTTTAAAATTCAAGATTGGTCAGGAAAGTTCAAAATTTTGGAGTATCATGTTCAGATTTCCACTATCATGTTCAGATGTCCACCCGTATGTTCAGATCACATACGGGGAGCATGACATAAAGATATTGATAACTTCAGTAATATTAACACATAATGAAAAGAAATGCCCAACTGTAGAATTGTACCCTTACATTTCAATTCTTTATCAACGATCATATATTGGATAATAGATCAATAATGAAAGATTTATATATTTATTAAGTTCAATCAAATATTATTGTAATTGATATATATTTCCAACCAAACCTGAAAAAAGGGTGAGCTTAAAAATTTTCTATAATGCATTAAAGGTTAGAGTAAATTTTCTTGTCTAACCTTTTTTTATTTGTGTATCATGTGGTAGATTGAGGGTGTTTTCCTATTTTGTATATCATTGGGAATTCAACAGTGTTGTTGATTGTTTTACACATTTTTTGTTGAATGGTTCCTGGTATAGGGACCTATTTTTGTTATTTCCCGGTTGGGAAAATAGGCTACCCCAGTTCTGGTAATCACATGGCAACATTGAAAATTTAAAATTCAAGATTGTATTCCAAAGTTCAAAGTTTTCCACTATAATGTTCAGATTTCCACTATCATGTTCAAATTTCCATTTGAGTAGTGTTCAGATCATTCATGTGGGGAGCATGACAACAAGATATTGATAATTTCAATAATATTAACACATAATGAAAAGAAATGCCCAACTGTTGAATGAGCTTATAAATTTGCTATAATTAGAATACAAAAAATTACACTTATAATGGGCAAAAGATCAGAGTATATTGGGGCCTTACGAACTTATGGGATTTTTTTTGACAAAGTTTGTTCCCTGTCGCATTTGCTATAGTACCCTAAACTGTAAACCAGGACAGTATAAGATTAGAGTATATTAGGACAGTATGAACTTATGGTATCTTTTTTCCGGGTCTCTAAACCCTAAACCATGTGACATAAGATTAGAGTATAATAGGGCCTTACGAACTTATGGTATCTTTTGGGGATTCCGTTTGTTCCCTTTCGCATTTGCTATAGTACCTTAAACCCTAAACCCTAAACCCTAATCCCTAAACCCTAAACAATAAACCCTAAACCCTAAACCGTGTGGGATAAGATTAGGGTATATTAGGGAAGGCAGAACTTTATGGTATCTTTTTTGAATTCCGTTTGATCTATGTCGCATTTGCTATAGTACCCTAAACCCTAAACTCTAAACCCTAATCCCTAAACCCTAAACCCTAAACCCTAAAATCTAAAACCTAAACCATAAACCCTGTCGCATAAGATTAAGGTATATTAGGGCCTTTCGAACTTGTAACCAATTTGAAAGGAAAACAAGATCCTGTAGCAAATTGTTCAGTTTATTTCACTTGTAACCAATTTGAAAGGGGAATTTCGCCACGGATGGATCAATAAACAAAGATAAAATTTGATCGATGATTTTTCACAACGATGCACATGCTCTAACTTTTCGTATCGATCCATAAGTAAATTGCAATTTGTTGAAATTGCTGGAGGCCTCATTACTCATACATTAAATTTATAAAGGTATATTAGGGCCTTACGAACTTGTAACCAATTTGAAAGGAAAACAAGATCCTATAGCAAATTGTTCAGTTTATTTCACTTGTAACCAATTTGAAAGGGGAATTTCGCCACGGATGGATCAATAAACAAAGATAAAATTTGATCGATGATTTTTCACAACGATGCACATGCTCTCACTTTTCGTATCGATACATAAGTAAATTGCAATTTGTTGAAATTGCTGGAGGCCTCATTACTCATACATTAAACATTTTTTGGGAAGATGTCTTCAAGTGTAATAAACCATAATACTCGTAGAAAACGTGACATTGAGTAAGTTAACACTAATAAACAACTTAAATGATCTCAAATTTCTAATGTCCAACAGCTGTCTTTTTTACACTAAACATAAAGCTCAATAAATCATCAGGTACGAAAAGTGGCAACTCTTTTCGAGGGACATTAGATTTGAACAGTGTAGAAAACCATTTCGTGTTAGCAAAGTTTTCGAAAAAGTTGTGATTAGACATTCGCCACTTTGGAAATAAACCCAGCAATTTTTTCGAGAAAGTTGTGAATTTGCCCTCTACCCCCATTTCAACTAGAACAAGCAATCCCATTTATCTCTTAGACTGCATCGCCACTTTGGAAATCAAAAGGTGTCGCCACAATGGCTCCCCACAAGAGGATGAAGAAGTATCCTACAAGACAGGCTGAAAATGCTAGGGATTCTCGGAAAAAGAAGAAAACTGGTAAACCACCGTCCATTATTTGTTGTTTACATTAGCCAACAATCATTTATGCCGGGACGTTGGTCGTATTTGCTTCATGGTGAAAAAAATCTGCAATTTTAGGGCTTCATTTTTATCTTTGATGCTTCCTTTGAAAATATCCCTTTTTTATGAACAGATAATTTTACAAGTGATTTTAGCAGTGAAAAGATCATAAAAACTGGCATATAGGGTTTTACCAAAAATTATTTGGGAAAGAGGAATGTTTGATGTTGTTGTACATTTCCACATCGATGAAACTTGTTTTCAGTGTAATCTTATGACTAAATGCTTCACCGTTTGTAAAATTTTAAAGGATGTACTTGATGATTAATCAATGGTGTTATTATTAAAAGTTGTGATTGTTGGCTTTTTACCCTTAGGAACGAGAAAAGAAAAGGTGGAAGACGAAGTTTTCCCTGCTAGAAGGCAAGGTAATTGTAGAACCCGTACCCTAAGGTTTTCCTTTTGAAATCTTATTTTTTTGAGTAAAACTATAGTAGTCCATTGAATAACGATATAACATATTAGGGAAGAGATCTGCCAAGTGCCTTTCCCAGTCCAGTGAATCCAAATCAGGTTTGAACTTACTTCCAGTTACTCCTCTTTAATGTGGGAAATTGAGTAAACATAAATGAAGTATAGTTAACATCTAAATATCGACGCAGATAGTGATTCTTCAAAAGAAGTAAAGGGAAGACGTAAGAAACGAAGACATATTGAGTACTCAACATCTTCCGAATCATCAGAAAGTCAGTATTCAGAAAGTGAAGGTATGACATCTTATTCTCTCTGAAAGTGAATCGATCTGTGTCGTAAGAATATGTTTATCTTGAATATTATTCATTTTTTAATCATGTTATTTTAAAAAACAAGATTCTGAAGAAAGATACAGTGATGCTCTTGAGGACAATACATCCGATTACAGTAGTGATGGTGTGGACTCTCAAAGTTATAGAAGGAGAATCAATCTATCAAAACCCAAGAATGTATTCGGTTAGTTTTCTAAAAAATAATTAACTGCTTCATTAAACGTTGGTTAGAATGACATTGGTCTACAATTCATTATATTTCCAGGTGCTGTTCGGGTTATCGCTGGGGAAACTTATTATCGTTCTAATCTTAGGACGTTAATAAAGGAAATAAATAGCGTCAAATTCAACGAATCTCATATTCATTGGATCAAGAGAACACCATTTTGGTTACTTTTCGAGAGCACATATGGGAATAGTGACGTCTCTGCGTTACTAACAAGGATGAGCAAAGTTGAGGACGATATTAGGCAGATCATCAGGTGTTTCGATCAAGAAACAGGTAGTTTTTTCATAGGAAAAAAGGCGCTGAAGTTGGAGAGGAGAGATGCCCAACTTATTCTTGGTATAAGCTGTGGAAAGAAACCCATATCCTTAAAGGGCCCAGACTACGACCTGCCCCCATGGATTACAAGGTGTTTTCCTGAACAGACTGCGAAGCTTGCCGAAACTCAGTTAGTTCTCTACAAAAAACGTTTACTATCTGAGCTAAAGGAAGCTTCAACGAGGACTGATTCAGATAGCATTCAGGACGTTGCCCGCCTACTTAATTGCTATATGTTATCTATTTTCCTATGCCCGAATCAAAATTGTTCAGTTTCTCTGTACTTAAGTTGTTATTTTGAAGATCTCTCCAAAGTTTGCACTTATGACTGGTCGACACTAATTGTTGAAATGTTGAGGTCACAACTAAAGAGTAGCAAGAATATGAAAGTCGGCGGCTGTGCTGTTATGTTACCTGTAAGAATCTGTCAAAAAAAGTGCATAGATGTTTTTTTTCTTAACCATTTACATATTTGGTTAAGGTACTAACTAATTCTTATGTTTTCTGTCTGAAACAGTTTTGGTTATGCGAACATGCATTCATTGTTAGGCCAATTGACAAATTTGCAATCCCACGCTTCTTGAAATGGGACTTGCAGAAGTTGAGTAAGGAGATTCACAAGATCAAGCTTACGAAGCATGCCCAAGTGAGTATTCCAAACTGTTAAGGTCTTTGACCATTGTAACACTCAACTTTTTTTCCCTTTATGTTCAAACAAATCTTAACTATGAGTTCAAAATAGTCATGTTCAAAATATTTATTATACTGTTCAGAACTATTTTGACCCCACTTCCAATTGAGTTCTCATTAGAGTCAGCTGGATTGTTAATAGAAATTTTTTAGGATTCATATTGTTATGGCTTCATTTCATATAACCCATATGTGATAAAACGAATCTCATAATCATATGCTTGTTTTTCAACATTAGATTCGAAAGGTGACTTTGAGAGCAACCTCTGATGAAAAGAGAAAGTTGAGGGAATTGATTGAATTTAGAGATCTTCACAATTCAAATGAAAGTACGCAGCGCGAGGCGATGGAAAATGAGTATGAACACGTTAGCCCTGTTTTTGACAATTCTTGTAGTGTAAATGAAAGTGGGGAAAACGTTACCAATCCCAACGCCTGTGAAGATGAGGCGGAACATCTTGAGAACATGGCAAACTATTCTGAAATACCTTCTCCAAAAAAAGGTTCTGTTGGGATGCAATTGCCGGTGGCCGAAGGCTGCAGTGTCAATCAGATGTTGCACGTTTCTAGTAATGCTGAACAGAGGGAACAAGTGATAGTAAATGTAGAGAACATTTCAAAAAATTTGTGTAGAGCTATCATTCCTCTACCCCTGCCCAATATACCCCTTGAGTATTTTGGAAGAGGTTATCCAGTGAATGAAATTAATGATGTCGATGAAGCTGAAGCATGCGATATGATAGGCTCTGAGGTTGAAGAAGTAATGGAAAAAAAATGAGAATTCGACGTTGGACAGGATCTGCAAAAGCCCCGGTACTAATCGACCCCCAACTTCAGATGATGTCTGTATAAAAGTTGTGGCTGACAGTGTGGATCCTGATACTCCCTCATGGAGTCTGGGAATGACTCAAGAATGCACACCTCAAAAATTAGCAACTCAAAGAATTAACCAAGTGATTTCAGATCTAGCTTCAGGTGGTCATACGATTGAAAATGGCGTAGTTCTGAATTCGTTTGTGATTGCTCGAACTCTTCTTCCAGAGTTGGACAACAATGCTGATATGGATGAATTTGTAGATGTAAATGTCCAATCAGAGCTGGACAGCCCTTCTATATACACTAGGTTGGTGGAACTGGAAACCATAAATACAGCCTTGAACGCCACTCTTGTTCAAAAGGATGAGGTCATTCAGCAGTTATTGTTGGAAAAAGAACAGTTGGTGGACCAACACAATGCGTATGCTGAACCAACTCACACACAGATTTTTTCCAATCCTGATTGTATTGCTCAAATAGATGCTGCTGCAGACCTATTATTAGCGAACTCCAACATGGCTGCGTTAGAAAAGGAAAATGCTCTTTTGAAGGAAAAAATTTCCATTCTCCGGGAGACAAACAAAGCTGCTGTCACCGGTGTCACTCCTCTAAACGATTGTAAGGGCAAACAAACTGATGTCACCCCAGGCTTAAAAGGCAAGAGAGTTGGAAATCATCCCGATCCAAGTACCATAACAAGAGCAGTAAAACGTAGAACTGTTAAGGAAGACAGAAGAAGCAAGCAGATCACACCACAACCCTCCACAAAAGAGCTGATCAAAATAGGGGAAAAAGATCAAGGAATCTTGAAAAACAAGGAAAAGGATAACAGTGAAACGTTATTTGCATTGAACGAAAAGATCCCAGCGGTTCAGAATTTGAAGACACACATTAAGGAAAAGTTGTTGGATGACTGGGAATTCAAAGGCGAACAGTAATATATATTTTTCTTTTTATGCTCCAATTTAATTTTAATATAGTACACTATCTTTTTATAAATTATCATTTTTTCAAGAAAATTGATCAGAACTACCAATGTTATTTACTACCCAATTTCTGAACACAGTTACATCGTCTGGAAGGGAATACAACGTACAGCGGAAGTTTCAGTGAAAAATATCATCGCTGTCCTTGAAGATGGAAGGCTTCCCTTTGGGGTAATCTAACACGATGTCCTATATTTTTTTCGTGTCCACACCGTTTTTCTTAAATAATACGACCGTCTTCCTTCTTCTCAGGTGATTGATGCTTGGGCCGATATGTGTCAGTCTAAGCATTCTAAGCATAAACCCAGGGTTAAATCCACAGTCACCTTCACTGCGCTGTGTTGGGTAATTATAATTGCTAATTTTTTGTTACAATAGGTCGTTCTTAATACTTAATATATGATCTCCTTCTCCTCAGACTTTAATAAACGATTATGCGGGTCAAGCAGACAAGAATACACAGATTTTGATTGACAACCGAATTGATGAGGCTTTACAGGCAGACTGGTTGCTCTTTCCGATACTTGGACGTGGGGGCGGAGCAGATCACTGGACGCTTCTTAAACTGAACGTGAAGAAAGGCGAGTGGCATTTTTTAAACTCTATGTCTCCAAGATCTAGGGCACATCGCGATCCCCATTTGATCGATGCATTAGTAGTGGTAAGAGACATTCAATACTCTCGTTCTTTCAATTATTCAATATGACTGCATTTTTGTACCTGACTTTGCTTCGAATTATCTTGTCAAGGTTAAATACATTGACCGCAAATTACGTGATGCATTTAAGAGGCTGAACCCCAAACATGCTTATATGAAGAAAGCGCTGCGGCACCCACAGCCAGAGGTTTGCTTACAGCAAAAACCCGACACACTCGACTGCGGGGTCATTGTCTGTTATCATATCGAGAACACTATGATTAGCAGGGCAAGCATAAAGGGGGAATACTCAGAAACATGTGCTAGTAATTTTCGCAAGAGGATGGCAGAATTATTTATGGATCCGATAGGAACAAAAATCTAGTTGTTCTAATCTTTTTGAATCTGAATAAGACATCCCCTAGATTATCCTTTTGAAACTGGACAAGACAATCCGTGGATCATGTAAACTCAATATGTCTTTTTTGTTTTTGCACAATTTGGAACTGATAATCTTATCTATTTTTGTTGGAGTGGCCTGGAGGAAGTAATGCACCTTTCTTGGGTAGGTCAGGTAGGCTGTTGATGGTGCATGCTTTAGGGAAAGGCAGATCATGTAAACTCAATTCGACTTTTTTGTTTTTGCACAATTAGAACTGATAATCTTATCTATTTTCCCTATGGAGTGGCCTGGAGTAAGTAATGCATTTTTCTTGGGTTGGTTAGGTTGGTTGTTGATGAAATTCCTTTTTGTTTATATATATCGGGGCATGTTCAAATATCTATGCTATGGATTCAATTATTTTGTTGTGTAGTTCAAAATTAAAACATGTTTCAAAACAGGTTCTTCACAGCCTTTCATACAATGGCCATACTATCAGTAGAAAAACAGAAAATTGGTTAGAGTGGCAAGTAGATGACAATGTGTTGATGAATTTTTCGTTCTGAATCAAGTATGGGCAAGTAGAGGACAATGTGTTAGAGGGTAAAAAGAGAACAATGGGTTGAGTACAATCTAGCAATGATGACCTATGCTTTAGGACTGCCCCCCTTTAATACTGAGAGTTCACAGACATTCATTTGATTTAATGAGGTTGGTTTTCCACGCAATTGAGGTTGTTCAACAAATATGAGTATTAATTGAATGCCATTTGTCTTAAATGAAAACGTGTCATTGATAGACATTGGAAGTTGCCCTTTATATCATCTTCAAACCCAGTGTCATTGATAGACATTGGAAGTTGCCCTTTATATTATCTTCAAACCCAATATACCATTTCACGTATGAGCTTGGTTAGAAAACAATGTCCAACCATTCTATACCCATTGAAATAACTCAAGAAATAGCATCCAGATTGTCTCCCCTAAATGTTATCCGTTTACAAACGGTTAACGTGTTTTGGAATGAGATGATACATTCTCCCAACTTTGTCAACTCTAACTTTGATCATATGATGAATCAAAATAGATCGTTGTTAATACTTGACGAAGTGCTTCTATCCTCACACGTCGCCTATGAAGTCACAGGTCCGTCTTCTTACTCAAGGACACTACTTGAAGACGACGAGGAAACTGAGGTCGTTGCACACAGTAGGGGACTGGTATGTTCTGCTGATCGTTTAGATAATTTCTTCATTTTCAACCCAATTACTTTCGAGCGCAGAGACGTCCCATCGATTCTCATAGAATGGGTCGAAAAAGCCGAACTTGCAGATGCTTGCTTCGGAATGGGGTACGTTTCTTCGTCAAACTCATACGTGTTGTTAAGATTGGTAACGTTTCAAACCCCATGCTCTAACACACAAATTGATGTATATTCTACCAACAAAAATGAGTGGAAAAGACTTAACCCGTTTCCATTTGGTGTTCCGGCTGGAAAGTTTGGGGTTTGGGTGAGGGGAAGAATTCATTTTCATGTGTATATGTGTGGATCTCTAAGTACAGAGATTCGCACATATAACCCCGAAGACGAGTCATGGGGTCTTCTTAAACTGCCCCCTTCCGTAGAAACTTCGTCAAGGTCATGGGAAATATCTGAATTGGACGACAACACACTAGTTGTATTTCAAGTCCATCATTCAAGAAGAATATCATGCAAATTTAAGATTTGGGTTTTTCAAGGTTATGGGCTCAATGAAAGGTGGTCTAGACTCAATATTACTTTCAACGTTATTGATGTTCTTCCACATCCATTCATACTTCAACCTTTGCTATTAATCAAGCCTGCTAACAAAAAGATATTATTTAGGAAAGACCCAATCGGTACGTATGGTACATATGATATCGATTTAAACACATGGGAAGATATCGATGCGCAACCCGGCAGCATAATTAATGGAAATTGCAGGTTCTATAATGTGCGTGCGAGCTTAGTCGTCCCATGAAGACTTCTGCTGCCTATTCAAGATTACTACATTTCGTTATTTGTCAAAGATGACTAATCCCATGTATTTTGCTTTGTACTATTTCAATGTCATCTTAGGAGCCTATTTTTAGTAATTTAACATATTTTTTGTAATTTTAAACTCCTTTTAGTGTGTCAACTATTTTTATTCACATTTCATCATCTTAACCTTCCTATTGACCGGCAATAAATTAAACAAGACATAATTTGAATTTGATAATATATCAACAATTATTGAGCAGTATAAAGAGTTTTCTTAATAGTACCCTTTACATTTTGAACTGGGCCAATAAACCTTGGATAAACCTTTCCCACTACTGCTACATAAATCTATACCAGAACAAAATGACCGTTGGAAATGATATTTTTTACAACTCTTGACCGTTGAAAAATCTCTATATATACCTTCTACCAACAATAACTCAAACACTGCAAATTCATGTCTCAAAACTCTTCTTCAAGTTCCAAAGTTCCTTATCTGAAGTACTCCCCATCTACATGCAGAAAATGTGGCTCCCCAACGGCCATAACAATGGCTTCAACTCCTGCAAATCCTGGGAGGCTGTTCCATAGGTGTGGAAAACATGTATTCTCCCATTGGGCTGTTCCAAATAATGAAATTGAAGATCCCAGATCCTTCCAAGACCCATGGTTCAGAATGGGTTCTCAAGAGAACCTGAATTCCCCAGAAAAATTCATTGCTCAACCTGCCACTGAAAAGAATTTGGATAAAATTGCTCTTAACAATCTACTTTTGGCAAATTTGTTTATGATCTTCATAGTTCTCTTAGTGTCGGTTTATATTGCTTTCATATTGCATTAGGTTGTAGCGCTATTTGTAATCGTTAGTTGTAATCGTTAGACGACGCTCTTCTATTTTGTACGAAATATTTTATGAATGAATCATCAAAACAAATTCTCTGTTTTTCCCAAACCTAATATTTTTGGGATTCTCTAACCAGTCATTAAATCATCTAGATCGCAATCATTAAATCAATAAGATCAGATTCATAACAAAATTCCTAAAAAAAATTCATAACAAAATTCCTAAAAAGAATCGTAAAATCGCAGAACAAGGAATTAATTCGCCTTCATACACACCTTCAAATTTTTTAGACGCATCTTCATCGAACTGGGTGTGGAGTATCTGCAATGATCTTCATCGAACACGGAATCGTGTTCTTCAATTTATAACAAAAAACGCCCGGGAACCTTCGCCGGAAACCCATCTCCGAAAATGATCTTCATCGAACACGGAATCTAGTTCTTCAATTTATAACAAAAAACGCACGGGGACCTTCGCCGGAAATTCCTCGCCGGAAATGATCTTCATCGAACCCGGAATCGAGTTCTTCAATTTATAACAAAAGACGCCCAGGGACCTTCGCCGGAAACTTCATCGAAAACGGAATCGTGTTCTTCATACCGCAGATCTATCGAGGGTTGATCGTTTTGTATTCTACATTAAATGGGAAATGAGTAGGTGGGAATGGAAGGTGGGGGAGATAGGAAGAAAATGTTGATGGAAGGAGGGATGTGACATCTTACAGCGGTACAGATGCATTCTTGGGAAAGGGGTGGGGGAATTGATTCCCTCATTCAAAACGGAGGGTAAATTTGTCATTTCCTCCCCCACTTTGTGGTTAGTTGCATCTTCTCATTTTCTATGTTGCTACTTGCTATAGTTATGCCAACTTTGAGCCTTACTGCGTTTTCCTCATTAAAAATCATACCCTTGGCAAAACTCTTCACCTCGTCGGATTAATGGTTCTCATGTGGACCATACGATGCGTCGCCCAACTCCTAGGCGACAAAATCGTCGTCAAAGGCCCACCTCCGCCTTCTCCACCACCTTCGGCGTCCTCTTCGTCTACACACACCGAACACTCACAAATCCAATCATCCTCTCCTCCATCCTTCACCGTCACATCCCCGCCGCTACCTACTCTCTCTCTCGCCTCTCAGAAATCACCCCCTCGTCCCCACCGTTCGATTAACCCGGATCCGAGATGTCGACTCGGAGAAAATCAGATCGTGCTGGTGAGCGGTGGTGAAAAATTACAGAGTTTGTGTAAATCTGAGAATAATTGTGCATCTTTGATTGGAATTATGGAATTGATTGAATCTGAGAATAATTGTGATTGGTTTAATTGTATAAGAATAAGGAAGGTCAGATTATTATTTACGCTCCCATATTAAACAGAAGGATTCTTTATTGAGTACTGGAATGTGGTTGAATATATGGCGACAAATAAGGAAGATGACGACTTGTTATTTAATTAATAAATTAATAAATTAATTTCCATATTTAAATATAAGGGCATAAGAGGTTATTAACATGCGTTTTTGTCCTTTTTTAAAAAGATTATATTTTAGGTCTTTTATTAAGAAGGTGATGCTATGAATGGCCTTTTTTATAAAAAAACTCTAAAGTTATTTCAAAATAGTTAATTATTGGAATTCATTTCCCCATTTATAATTATTGGGGCTTGATAATAATCTATTCTTAAACACACAGTAATATTAATTAAAGATAAATTCAGTAAAATTTTTAAAAAAATGGGTTTGGGGTTTAGGGTTAAAGAATTAAAAGAGGGAAAATAAAAGTTCGCTCTCAAAACCTCTTTTCCCGTTAGTAACAGTTAGTAAATGACATATTCACTAACAACATCATCAAAATTGATAAAAAAAGAATAAATGAGTGACCAATTTTAATAACCGATATGTGGGTGACCAAATTTAAAAAATGGTAAAGTTTAGTGACAAAATGATATTTTCCCACATTTGAATTGTGCACATAAGTGTGACCCAATTTTATAATTGATGTAGTATCATGTAATGTGGGTTTCTTCAATCTTTCTTTCACCCAACTTTCCTAGAGCAGATATTTGTTGAAGAGGGATCCCATTCCCATTTTCCAGCTTTGTTCTCTTTTCATAAACCTTAAAACCTTCCGCAGTTGTAGATACATACACAATTTGAAGATGTCTACTTTTCTGTATTCAAATTTAGTATTATCTCCGTTCCAAAGCAGAACAAGTTTGAGCCCAGTTCCCGAGAGAAGCCATTTCTGCAATTTTTCAATTCAGAAACCCTTATTCAGGGCCAATTTTGGGGTTATCCGGTCGGGTTTGGGTCCGGTTCCTATTCCTGACCCGGATAATGCTCAGTTGATGATTCACGATTTATTTGGAAGAGTTGAAGGGCTTCTTTACACTATTGCTGATGCTGCTGTTACTTCTTCCGATGCTGTTGATGCAACCAAGCAGAACAGTGATTGGCTTTCCGGGATTACTAACGCCATGGAAGTTGTTCTCAAGGTTTCTTAAAGATTTTAATCCTTAAATTTATTTATTTTCCTGGTGATGTAAATTTACTTTTAGGTTTTTGAATAGGGGAGAATTGAACTAAAATTTAACTTTATGTCAATAAATAAATGAGTAGGTTTAATAGGATTGGTTTTTGAAAATGTGTTTTTAAATTGCAAAGAAGTAAAACCAGAGGATCTTAAAGCCCAAACCTGTTTTTTAAAACAAAAAGTAAACATCACCTTTATATTTGGATATGAATCTTGGAATTGAAGTTGTGGAGAATGGCTTTTGACATGGATAGGGATTCCATTATAGTCTCTGGATTTTTTTTTTTTGTTTTCATGGATATATTTAGGCTTTTGTATTCTGGTTGCTATCTTGAGAGAGGGGACTTTAATTCATTGAGAGCATTGTCAGTTCCCCATGAATTGCTTTCTGAGTGTATATTTAATAGTTTGGTTGAAAATTAATGGGGATTTAGAAGCTAAGAAATCCATATTTAAGCATAGTATTACAGTATAGAAAGATTGTTATAAACTTTGGAAAGAAAAAAGAACAAATCAATATGTAATACTCCCAGCGTCCTCTTCAATGGTTTACAGAGATTAAGGAATATAGTATTAAATGTGTAGTGGGTAGTTGAGGTAGAGAGATGTAGAAAAAAAAAGGTAGAGAGAGGTAGGAATGCGAAAAGAGAGATAGTGAATTTTGTCAAATAAGAAAATGTAAACTATAGATTGGGACGAACCAAAAAGGGAAGTGTAAACCTTAGGGAGGGACGGAGGGGGTATGAATTAAACTACAAACTAAACTGGTATTGGGGAATAGGTATGTTTAGTTTTTATGGTGTAATCGGCTAAACATAACCTGGAGATGGATTGATCATTAGTCTTACTATTAATTATCAAATAAAATAAGCCGCCAATACTTGGCTGTTAAATATCTCACTGATATTAATGTATTAATGAAAATAGGAATAAGGGGGGGTGATGATCTTCATTGACAGTGTTAAAAAAATTGAACCAAGCACCCCCAAAATCATGCGCTGAGATATTTCTTTTTCCTAAGTATTTATTGAGGTATAGATTATCTTATTAGGTTGATTGTTTATATTTATTACAATGATATTGGTGTTACAAAAGTTGTATGCTTTTCAGGTTCTTAAAGATGGACTTTCCACCGTTCACGTCCCCTATTCCTATGGTTTTGCAATCATCTTACTGACCATACTTGTCAAGGCTGCCACTTTTCCTTTGACAAAGAAACAGGTTATTTCTACTGTTAATGATATCTGCTTGTGGTTTGAAACAATTTCGTTTGCAGTTAGTTATTTCTTCTATAATAGTTATTCATTTAACTTAAGCATATGTGAATAGTTTGAAGTATTCTAAGAAGTCTTGATGATTTAAATGTCTTCTAACCTGGGATCTTTAGGTGGAATCAGCAATGGCTATGCAATCTTTGGCACCACAAATAAAGGTTATTCAGGAACGATACGCTGGAGATCAGGTTACTCTTCATCCTTTAAAGGGTCATTTCTGAAAGATTATAAATCTACCGGACTCTTCCATTTTAAAATCTTATCTTATGATATTTATTATTTTATATTTATGATAAGTTTTTCAGTTTCTATACTAGCATGTGTTCTGTTTCACTGAGACATGCTGGCTAAATTAGAATACAGATTGGTTTTTTATTTTTACATTCCCTCTGCCTATTCTTATTTATGGCTATATTTGCAGGAGAGAATTCAACTCGAAACAGCTAGATTGTACAAACTAGCTGGTATAAATCCACTGGCAGGTACTAAACCCTTTGCTAAACTGAGCTGGCTGTCTGGTACTAGAGAAGGAACACATAACTGAAAAGGAAATGGAAATGGCCATATAAATTGTCTGTACTCTTATTATCAAGAAAAAAAATAAAATTCTGTTACAAATTTTCTGTACTCGTATAAACTGTAAAGGAAATTGTCCCTTATTAATTTATGTTTCTTATAAAAAAAAAAATTGTCTGTACTCGTACACTTACCGGTGAAGAACTTAGATGTTTCAATAATGTCAATGTCGAGTTCCTTATGCTTTTCATTATTCCATGTATAATTAAGGTTATTAATTTCCTTCCTCCATATTTTGTTTGCACCAGGTTGTCTTCCTACACTTGCCACAATTCCAATATGGATTGGGCTTTACAGAGCTCTTTCTAAGGTGGCAGATGAGGTAAAATGCAGCCTTTTCCCTGTCCATTTCTCTTTTGTTTCTATTTGGAAACAAAAGACATTTTATCCTAACTATCATGGTTTTGACACTTTATCATCTCAACTTATTTTTGACACTTTGTCATCCATAATATTGTGTTTTTGACATTTATTGTATCACCTAAACTTTTTCTTGTGACATTTTGCCATCTAAAGTTCTAAACTATCGTATATTTTTCACTTCACCTACTACAATTTCTTATGGACAACACTTTTCCCACCAGATTATGCAATTATTTACACTTCAGCCCCATAATCTTTTTCGACATTTAACCACTCAAAATTATGCAATAGTTGCACTTTGCTATATCAGGTTTACTGCTAGCAGAATATTCTGGCAAGATTCCTAAATCAGACTTTTGTATTCTAGGGTTTTAATTCCTAAATCACTTTTTCATTCTACTCTTGTATTGATATTTCATGATCAAACTTTGTCTATTGGATATAGCAGTTATGCACGTTTATCATATTATTATTGTCGTTATTTTCGTACTAGTAAAATCAGTAACTCTCATCAAACTTCGTCTAATAATGAGGCTTAAAGTGGGAGCTAAATTCAGTAAACTGGAATTTCACGGGTAAAATTCGGAAACTACCTTTACTGAGTACCCAGGATTTTTCAGAAGATATATGAAAAGGAAAGACAAGTAATTTAGAGAATTTTGTAAGTGTTATTTTGGTATAAAAATCGTAGAATGCAAAAGTTTGGTCTTGGAATCTTGCCGAAGTAGCCTGTTGGCAGTGGATTTGATATGTTTTTTTTATCCCCTACCCTTGCCATATAAATTTTAGGTGGAAAACTGTAAAAAAACATGATAGTTTTTTGGCTTCATTGCAAATAACACCACCTTTGGCTTAATTGCAATCTAATCTTGACAATTGGAGTATTGCAAACCAATCACCAATTTTAACTTCTTTTTTTTTTTTGCAATTTAGGCTTATGGGCACCCCCTTTGTACCCATGTCTACGTGGCTAGCCGATGTTGTACCACATTAATTCAAACGACGTTTTTCACAAGGGGAAGCCAACTAGGATTGCCACATAAGAAAAATGGGCACAAAGGGGCTGCCTGTAAGCTTAAAAATGGCAATAAATAAATAAATTACATTAAATTAAATTGTAATTATGCCAAAGGGGGTAATTTTATTTGCAATTAAGCCTAGTTTTTATGCCAACATGTTTTATCCCTTAAATTCGTTATGTTGTGATTAATACTGGCTTCTGGCTTTAACATGAAGGGACTTCTAACTGAAGGTTTCTTCTGGATACCCTCACTATCTGGTCCAACAACTGTTGCTGCTCGACAAACTGGTAGTGGTACCTCTTGGCTTTTCCCCTTCATTGTAAGACTTAATTATCCTTCTCCATTCTATACAGTCTATTCATGCTAATTTTAATTGAAGACATTTTGTACACAAACTTGCACTATCTTATACATGTGTTAAATTAACATGTACATGTTACTATCTAGAGTGATGTTACTTATCTGTTTTATGTGATCTTGTAAGTTTATCTCCATTATAGTGCAGTTGAGACCTGTAAATCTTATGCCGTATCTTTGTAAAATGTTACTATAAATAAATGTGATGTCATATCGGACCATATCTGAACCTCAGTAATGCTAAAATGAGGTTGTTTTAATCTTGATTTATTTTTGTCTTTATCATAGGACGGACATCCTCCACTAGGATGGTCAGATACTTTGGCATATCTTGTCTTACCTTTGCTTCTGGTTATCAGTCAGTATATCTCTGTACAGATCATGCAACCCCCACAGGTTTGTCTAATATATTTATATTATTTCTCTTTCTGGATCTCTCAAGTTTAAACCTTGATGCTAGTTGTTAGTTATCTTCTTTCTTTCTCTCACCCTATCCTGATTATCCTTTGTCATAGAAAAGGAGGGGATTGTGGTAGAGACTAAACCGCTGCTACATTTAGCATCAACAAAATAGTTTTGATCATATATTATTTGGTTCCTTTTCTCAATTTTTTGTAATTTGTATTTGACGAAGCTTTCACTTTAACTGCTGTCAGAGTAATGATCCGAATGTAAAAACTTCCCAAGCCATAACAAGATTCCTACCTTTGATGATTGGATACTTTTCTTTATCAGTTCCTTCCGGTTTAAGCCTTTACTGGTGAGCCCCTCTGTTATTTAGTGCTGCTCGTCTTTTTGACATATTTGCTCTTTATCTTTCCTCTCCTATTTAGGTCTCTCTCTCTAATTTGTTGTTTTCTTATATTTGATGCAGGTTTACAAACAACATACTGAGTACAGTTCAACAGGTATGGCTACGGAAATTGGGCGGTGCGAAAAATCCTATCAAGCAATTGAGTGATGAAATTATAAAGAAAGAGCAACCCCAAGATCTGAAGTCCATCTCTGAATCACCACCAGCCAAAACCGTGGTTCAAAAAGAAGTGAAACCGACTTCAGAAGGGCTTCGTCCTGGTGACAGGTTAAACAGATGACAATTTATTGTGTTTCGTATTTGTGCAGGTTACTTAATATTTGCTTCCCAACTTGTTCCTTTTTCCAGGTTTAGACAACTAAAAGAGCAAGAAGCTCGAAGAAAAAAACAAAGAGAGGAAGAGAGAAAAAAAGCCGAAGAGGCAGCAGCAGATAAATCATTTCAAATAACAAATAATGAAGTAAATGAAGGAATGGAAGGTAGCGATCATGCTAATTCTGTGGTTAGTAGCAGTTCATCTAGGGTGGATGGCTTAGCCGTGAATGGTAATAGTGTCAATTCAGAAGTGAAAAATGATGAGAAGGCATCTGTTGACAAGGAAGAAAGCTCAGAAATTTTAGATGATCACAAGAATGAATTGCATCTGGACAAAAATATTGAGAAGGTACAAATATCTGTATTCCTGAATTTCAACTCTTTGTTACCATTAGTTTCAATAAATCGTTTCCTGACTTATGTTACTATGTATACTTGCATCAAGTGCTGTAATTAAAGCTTTTAAATAGATTTTATATGAGTAAGATAAAGACAGAGTTCTAGTGCAAATAGTGAGTCAGAATCTCTATGACTTGATATAAATCCTCACATAGAATGGATTTTGAATCCACCCAAATCCCGGGTGTGTTCTTTTTCGGCTTGAGTGGATAAATTGGATGGGGCAAATCCAATGAATAGTAAATCCTCGTAATAGTTTGGGGATGGAAGAGTAGAGGTGGATGAAACTTTATTTCAAATCAATACTCCCCCCGTCCTCCAAAAGTGTGCTACATTTTTTGGGCACGGGTTTTTACGAAAGGTAGATAAAGTAAGGGTATTGCGGGGTCCATTTATGAATAAAGTGATAGTTTGAGTAAAATTGAATGACAATTTGAGTAATTAAGTGATGTTTGGAGGGTGAAGATAAAATGATGGTTTCATAAAAGAAATGAGCATACTTTTGGTGGACGAGCAAAGACAAGTGAACATACTTTTGAAGGAGGGAGAGAGTATTTTTAATGATACATTATTTTATTATTATTAGCTAGTGGAGTAATAATTGAATGGTTTTAGTAGTAGATGATGTATTATTTTTTTATTAGTGGGGTTATGGTTTTATTTTTATGTGCATTATTGAATAGTGTCGTGAATAGAAAAAAGTGATGTAATTATTGTTGGGGTATGTGGAAATAGAGATATAGGTATATATAAGGGTGACCAATGAAAGTGATGGGTTTCGAGTTCAGATCAATCCAAACAACCACAAATGGATTTGCAACCATGGATTTCAAACCCATCCTCAGATCCTTCAAACAAAACGCAGCCTTCGATTTATGTGTAATTTGTTGAAGTGATGGTAACTGAGAATCTACCCATTGAAGGCCATTATTATGGTCTGTCCCACTGTTCATTACGGGCATTCTCAGTCTTATAACGTTAGAGGTTCGTTTTCGAGAAACCATACAAAATAAATGTTACTTTAGCGAACCCAAAGTAACATGAGATGCCAGTACTAATTGGTAATATAGATCAAGTATAGCCATCTTTGAGTAGCTAACCGAAATTTCAAGATTTGAGCCTGTTCATATATGTGTTAAAATCTTTGAAGTGCAAATTTGATTTCCTCTTCTTTTATTATCCTTCCTTATATCTTCATAATGAGTATCTGTGTGTTATGTGCTTTGTGTCTTTCTAACTCAGTATTCTCTGTTCCATGTTTCAATTCTCCAGGATTAAGTTTGCTGCCAGTATATTGAAAGCAAAGACAATTTCAGAGAGGTCGTGTAGAAAGACACAAATGTGTATTAGCCAGCCACCTAGTTATAGTACCAGAGCATACTCGTTGAAAATAGGCATGGCTTTTTGGCACGGCCACAACCACAACCGCCACAATTGTTACTCAAATAGGCGACTAGATTTTATGGACACAAACATGATGTAGATTATTACAAGTGGAGAGTGGTTGTGTAAGTGAGGCAGTTTGTAGCATCTAATGCAGCAGCAGCAGCTATCTACAAGTAGTTGGATGAATAATGCACTATTGCCCGCTCATATTGATGGCTACAAAAATTTTGTGCCCTTGTGATTCTTATTTTATTTCCTTTTCTTTATTTATAAGTTCACTCCCTTCACATAGGGCATATGGAAAGAGACCATTTCTACTATCTAGGTGGGTTTCTTTTCAATAGAATTATTATTAAGTTAGGTATGTATGTTGATTGGGTATATTTATTTTATGGCACATTTTATTTTATTTTACACTCATTTTGGGTTCACATTTTACCTCATACATCGTTAAATGCAAGAAGCTGTCTTGTCTTGGCTGAAAGGAGAAAAAATCAGCAGGGCTGGAAAATACCATGAAAGTCATCAAGGACTTGCACAGCACCCTTGAGTCATCTGTTCGTCAGTTGTCCAAGACATCATTTGCTTAGTTAGTTTTGGACAAGACTACAAACGAATTGAATAACAGTCATAGAAGATCAGTTGAAGGACATCACTCCGGCTCTGAAGCAACTTGCATTGTTCTTGCCTACTCATTCAGCAAGAAGAAGACGACAGAGGAAGGGGAATCAATGATAAACTATCTTAGGCGTCGCAAACCTACGAAAGCTAAAGTTGTAGATGTTATACAGACCACTTATGTCCACCTGAGTGTCTATATGAGTGGGAAGATGCAAAGAACCTATGGCAAATAAAGTTCTATCTACTTTTAAAATATGGTTCGATCGAATCAGTCGAAAAAACATTCACCTATATTTTGATTGGATGACAATCAAACATTCGGAGTTGTGGTAAAGACTATGGAAAGAAGCAATCGAGATGGGATATCATGTGCTAGCTGGTCCCAGAAGAGCTAATCTTTGCTCCGCCGGATTGGGTGAATCAACGACTTAGTTATCCGAGGAGAATTACTAACTGTAGAACCTAAGAATCAGCTAAGGGTCCAAGTATGCAAATCTCACAATGTCCAACTAAAGTCATTTTTGTAATAGTCTCATCTATCTATGAAACTTATTTGTCCAATTTAGCTAAAAAATCTCATTATCTTAGGCTCAACCACATTACTTTTTTTTTTTTTATTTTATCTTATTACTTCTATCCGATCTTAACTATTTAAATCATATTGTGATGTAATGGTCTTGACATCATCAAAAAGGAGAAATTGTTGAATTTTTTTATTAGGTTTCATGATTAGACCAAAACATCGTGTAATATGAATTAAGTTGAACTTTTATAGATGAACTATCTAGCTTAGAACTTAGTCGGTAGGTCAACAATTAAGGGAAAACTCAACTATCAACTAAGATCCAAACCAGTCTAGATTAACACACGTTTATGCAAAATTGAAAATCAATGAAGATCTACTCAGCCGTGAAGACGACTTGAAGTGAAGTCCATTATGACAATTAGATAACATCTATCAACTGACCGAGTCTCATCTTACTAATGCGAAGTAGTTCATCTATTTTGTTAACAACAATTGAGTTTACTAAGATAAGTAAAATGATTAAGTTTAAAAAAAAACTATGCTCAATTCCATTAAGACAAAAGGAATGTTTAAACCAGATGTCAACTCATTCAGATGTCAAAGAAGTGTTGAGTTCAACACTATTAAGATAAAATGCAATGCTCTAGAAGTCATCTTTATATCTATTGGAACACATCTGGTGTGGACTAATAGGATGATGACAACTAGCAACATGACACTAATGTGACATAAAACTGATTTTAATAAAGCAACGACTTTAAAGTATTAGGACTGTCAGAAGAACCTACCCTAAAAGATAGAACAAATCTAAGGTATAACTCCCAAAAAAGTCAAATAAAGAAAGTTTTTTGTATAGCTCTTTAAACGGCTATATTTTAATTTTTTCTATAAATACTAGGCATTCTCCTAGTGGAAAACTACATAAATTCTATTAGTGGAGAGATTAAATCAAGCTAACATGCGCAACACAAGATTTTTAAAAAAATTCAAGAATCTAGATTTATATCCAAAATCATAGAGCTCTAAGTTACAATCATGTAATCTTATTAACTTGATTCATATTCTATGCTTAGAAACTAATTCTCTCAAGCTTGTGTTTAAAGAATCCATAGTTGAAACCCTACTTCAACCTTCATTCTTTCTGTGATTGTAGTTGTTGTAAAAATCGTTTGTAAGTGTACTAGTTCACCCGATAACTAGCATGATCAACCTCTAGAAGAGTGACGAATCTAAGTGTTATTCTTAGCACTTAAAGTGATGAATTCAAGTGTTAACTCACAACTAAGTTTGTGGAGTGGACGTAGCAGTCGAGTCTCTAAACCACTGTACATTTACAACTTTTGATATTATCTGTTATTCATTCTATACTTGTCATTTTTTATTAAAACTATATATTCATAATTAGTTGTACACAAAGTAAGTTGAGTTTGTTTCCATACATTCAAATTTAATCAAGAGTTTTTTTTTTTTAATTATTAAAACGAGATTTCCAAAAATAACTAAAAACAAGTTTTAAACGAAAACTTTCTTATTTTTTAGATTTGAATATCCTGGTGATTTACTATTATAAAAAAAAATCACCCCATCTAACCCCTCTCGGTCGCAGTTCGAAGATATCCAGAATCGGAATCGAACATAACTAGTTTCAATTAGGATCGGATTTACAAACCGAGAGTTCAATTTTGATTAGACAATTATCCATTTTTTTCTCGTTTTTATATTAAATAAGGTACTAAATTGAATTTGAATATTACATAAGGTCCTAACTAAAATTGAATAATTCATTCATTAAATTTAAATATACAAATTGAATTTCAATACAACTTAATGAATTTGAATATTAAATAAGTACACTAAAACTAATAATAATTGAGGAGGAGGGGGAGAATTGTACTTGAACTTAATTTAAAAAAATAAAATTAGAAATTCTAAGTTCAAAATTAAAAATTAAGTTATCTACGTGTTCATATTGGAATCAAAGTCCACATAATTCTCTTATCTGATCAATAACTTAAATGCATGCTTCTTCGTCAAATGATTGATGAACGTTCTACATACTTCTCCAGCCTTAAATGCGTATTGAGTGTTGCAATAATTAAACTCTAACTTGACTACTTTCCGGTTAGGTCACTTTGTTAAAGTGACATGTACAAATATCGAATCAGAGGAACGAACGTGAACAATTTGATTGTTGTGATCTTTGGCTTGTCATTTATTTTTAATAACGCGTGTTGTGATATATACTATAAAAATGGCAGATTGATTTGAAAAAATGAGTTGAAAATCAAGGCATTTATAGATGAAAATTGTTTTTTGTTTTTGGAATTTGTTACGGTCGAAAAGTACAGCTGGTTCGGTTAAACTGGCGGTTCGACCATACCGTATGGCTTAAGGGGAGTATATTCAATTGAGATTCTATTGAATTTTTTTGAACTTTAAAAAGTCATAGACTTAGAAAATCCATAGAATCCATAAATAGTTTAACTGACTTTTTTTATTGATTTATATGAATTTTTATATACTTGACAAGATTGTGGAATATACTTTTTTTTATTAATTTACATAGATTTTCATAAACTTCGACGCTAGAACTATTGATGCAAATGTATATGAAACACACTTGTATATGCCCCAGACCCGCCCCGCGCCCCGTACGGGTCCTAGATAGTCGCCCCGTGCCCCGACCATTTTTTCATATCATGTTGAATTTATTTAAGTAGTTTCTCACAATTAAAAAAAATATTTTTCACGCATATATACATTGAAACAATTCCCAAAAATATAAATATGTACACAATAATGATTAGTAACCGACACTCTAATTAAAATTAAACAAACATGCAATGAAAGCCTTTGAACATCATTGATGGTGAGAGAAAAAGATTGAATTGATATGTAATATTTTTTTTTATTTTTCGAAAGAAACTGATTGACTAATTTTAATTTAAAAAAAAATTTAATCTGAGAACTATTATTATGTTTAGGAATTATAATGATAGTTTATTTTAATTTTTAAAAAATCTTTACTCTGATATGGGCCAACCCTACAGGACTACGGGCTAAAAGGGTTAGGGCCTTAACCGGTTCATATTTAACGAACCTATAATTGTTGGGACCTAACCCTAATCAAGGTAAAAAATATCGGTATCGGTGGAAATATCGAGACCTTAAATTTGTAGAAATATCGATGGATATATCAATATCGAATATCAATATCGGTAAATTTTAAAAATTGTGGAAATCTAATAACTAACTTTTAATACATAAATTCAACAAAACAATTTAAATACATATACACCTACGATATATTTATATAAAATATAACATACAATGTTATTTCATAAGATATTTTTTTTGAAATTTATCGACATTTCTCAATTTTTTTCGATATTTTTCGATATTTTACTAGTATTAGTCTCGATATTGTTATTGTATATTGATATTTTTTATTTTTTTACAAATATCGTGGAAATATCGTTTCTTTCCAATATCGATATCGGTGATCCCAAAAAATGGATATATCGAGGATATATCGGGGAAATATTCGGATATTTTCGTCCATGACCCTAACCCTAGCGGGCTACGGGCTAAACGGGCCACTAACGGGCTACACTATTTTTTTTTCTTTTAAAATTAAAGGTATCAATTGGCACGTGCAACAAGCAAATAAAATAGAAAAATACATAATTAGTTAATGATCAGTAAATGAGAAAATAAAAGTATGATTTAAACACAATTCTAAAACTCATTGGTCCTTAATATGACCAAATAAAGCTAAACAAATATCATAATTTAATAAAAAAAAAATAGGAATAATGATTAATGGATGGTAATGGGCTTCTTAATGCTTATAGTTGTGGTTATTGGTCAAATGACCCAAAATTTGTTCTCATGTTATTTATTTAATAATAATAATAATAATAACAACTCGGGCTAGCGGGCTAACCGGCCTAGGTAAAAAAAGCTCGAATTTAAACGGGCCTATGATTCATGAACCCTAACCCTATATTTTTCAGGGTTAAACGGGCCAGCCCGGTTAGCCCGCCCCGGATAAACATCTCTAGTAATACCATTAAAAATAATTAGTACTCCAATATCTTATACAATAACAAATAATTACACATATCTAATTATATTAAATAATACTAAAACCAATTATTAGTAATACCACGAACAGTAATCGGTAATACCATTAATATTAATCAATAAAATTTTATACAATAACAAATAATTTCACACATCCAATTATATTCAATAATACCAAAAACAATTATCAGTATTACAATGAACAGTAATTAGTAATATCATGAACATTGATCAGTAATATCTTATACAATAATAAATAATTCCACAAATCTAATTATATTAAGTAATACCATAAACAATAATATGTAATACCATAAAAAATATTAATAATAATCAGTAATGTCTTAAAAAATAATAAATAATTTCACACCATCAATAATACCACAAACAATAACCAGTAATACCACAATTAATAATTAATAATACCGTAATCAATAATCATTAATTTTAATTAAATTGTATATTAATAGTAATACTGCAATCAATAACTAGTAATACCAGTACCAATAACTAATAATACCATAAAAAAAAAAAGTGTAGGGAGTGCAAATCGGGGTGTACTGAAGAAAATAGGGGGTGCACATTACCAAGCCCAATTGAAGGGAACCCTAGCCCAATGGGAGGGCACCCTAGGTCAGCAGTCGTCGTCTGGAATTTTAATTAAAATTTGTGCAAATGACCGGAACGACATGTAAAATGAATAGGAGGGAGTACTATATAAAGTTTATGTATAATAATTTGGGTCGGGTCGGGTACCCATGGGTCGGACATAAGATCCAGACCCGGTTCATTCACATACGGGGCGGGGCGGACCCGTTCTCAATACGGGACGAATCTGACCTGACCCAAAGCTCACGGGGCGGGGCGGGGCGGGTACCCGCGGGTCGGGTCAATATTGTCATCTCTACTTCTGACCTTTCGTCTTCAGAGTTCACTGAGAGAATCCGTTGAAATCTCTTGTTTTTAGAAGAGATTTTGGATAGTGAAATTTATTTATATTTTTGGAGGAGAATCCAACAAAATCCAAAGAGTATTAAAATCCATAGACGACGGTTGAATACCAAAGATTTTTAAGACTTCTTAAAATTTGTATTGAATACCTCAGAATTTTTAAAGACTTTTAAAAATTCGAATTGAATACTTTGAAAGTCTAAAAATATTCTACAGAATCCACAATCAATACACCCCCCTAAATCTTGTCAGTTGAGATTCAACAGTTGATAGACCCGGATCGTTGGATCTCAAACGGCCAAATCTCAATTTTCTTTGAAATAAATTAATAAACTAACTGAACCGGCAGTTATACCGAAACCATCGATTTTTAAAGTGCTACAACCGAAACTGAACCGCCTGAATGGAAGTTTCGATTAAATTTGTAACTAAAACCGACAAACTAACCGTCTTGTCCAATTTTTTTGCACATGATGCTTAGTTAGAGGGAATTGCACCATTGTTAAACAACATTTAATTTGTAACTAAAAATCGACAAACTAACTAGAACCAACGCTTTTTATGGAACCAGAGGTGTCACGCCACGTCATCATCCACATAATTTCTTATTAATATATTTTAAAGATAATTTAAAATAAATCTTATCCATTACAATATATTTTTCTAATATCTAATCTTCCACTTAACCCGTTAGTAAAAACCACAAAATATCTTCAAAGCAAATCAAATCTTCCATCTGCCCACCAACGATTTATTTTTCCTGGAAAAATCGGAAAAAGCAGAAAACTTTCCCCCAAAAGCATATAACATTCATAAATCAAGTTTTGTATAAAATTCTGACGAAGGATTCAGAACAACTTCCATTCAAGACGTTACTTTTGAGGTGGATATATATTGATACAACCACAATATTGAAGGTACAAAACATTGGTAGCTGGGAGTATAAGCCTTCCAGTAACTTGCCCTACCTTTTTTTTTTCTCATTTTATTCTCTATGTTGCTTGAATTTCTTTTATATATATTTTATAT
The DNA here is from genome assembly GCA_963675135.1 of Galeopsis tetrahit. NCBI lineage: Eukaryota > Viridiplantae > Streptophyta > Magnoliopsida > Lamiales > Lamiaceae > Galeopsis > Galeopsis tetrahit. The sequence goes on from OY776127.1 coordinate 38,252,157, forward strand.
TTGTGGTTAGCAATATATTACAACATATACGCACAGCTAGAATACAGAGATGGTTATGCATTTTTAGAGATGGTTATGAATTTTTTATAACAAAAGTGAAAGTGGGTTTAGTGCTAAGATTAAGAACTCTAACAAAAATAAAGAAACAAATGAAGTGATTTGGAAAGACTTCTCATGTAACAAGAGGGATCAAACTAATGTTGCATATCAAAAGATGTTGAAAGATAGTAAGTAGCGTATTGGGAAAAGAAATCGAGGTAAGATTAGAGTTGGTTGCAAAGCAAGGATGACAGTTGTCAAGAGACAAACATGGTCGAATTGGACTGTTAAAACACTAATTCTCTTCTTTGAGTCTAAGAAGAAGAAAAATCCAGCTTTCTTTTTTGTCTATGAAGTTGATTCGAGCAAAAAGTTTATTATGTGTTTTTGGTCGATATCGTGTCAGGGAGATACTATAATTTTTTTGGTGATGTAGTTGTTTTTGACACGACATACGACATTCACTAGAGTTAACCATCATGGTCACACCATTATCTTTGGTTGTGGATTTTTTAGTGACGAAAAAATAAAGTCATTCATATGGTTGTTCAGTAAACTAATGGAAGCAATGCCAAAAAGACCCCAGGTATGATCATCACTGATCAGGATCCTGCAATGTCGAAAGCTTGAGCATTTCCACATACATTTCATCGATATTGCATATGGCACATGTTGAACAAGTTCTCAAAGAAGAGTAATCCAGTTTCTTAGAGTGATGAATATTATAATATGAAAAATGTAATATTATATTCAGAGACGTACACCTCATGAATTTGAAAAAAAATGGAGTGTGGTGGTGAAACCTACAAAGTTAGAAGATAATGAGGGGTTGCAAAACGTGTATGATTTGCGTAGTCGACGGGTTACGACATATGTAAAACACATTTTTAGTGCCGGAATATGAAGTAGTCAACGAGCAGAAAGTGCTCATGCTTTTTTCAAAAGGTACGTCTCAAGTAAAAACTCATTCAGCGCTCATTTATGTCAACATGATCATCTGTTAACTCTTTATGCCATTGATTTCTATGTCAACATGATCAGCTGCTAACTCATTATGCCTTTGATTTCTATGTCAACATGATCAGCTGCTAACTCATTATGCCTTTGATTTTTAAGAGCACTATTAAATCGAGTAACAAAATCCATTAACGAATTTTGGCTTAAGACGTAACTTTTGAAAAAAGTGATATTCCGACACTTTCACATATGCCGAAACCCATCGACTACGTAAATCATACACGTTTTGCAACCACTCATTATCTTCCAACTTTGTAACTTTCACCACCTCACTCCATTTTTGTTCAAATTCATGAGGTGTCTCCCAATATAATATTACATTTTTTATATTATAATATTCATCCATGTAAGCAACTGGATTAATCTTCACTGAGAACTTGTTCAAGATGTGATGTGTCATATGCAACGAAATGTATGTGGAAATGCTTGAGTGATATCATACATGAGGGTCCTTTTGGCATTGCTTCCATTAGTTTACTAAACAACCATGTGAATGATTCTATTTTTTCGTCACTAAAAAACCACAACCAAGATCTGACCATAACACAACTACATCACCAAAAAATTTATAGTATCTCGGTGACACGGCATCAGACCAAAAACACCTAATAAACTTTTTGCTCGAATCAACTTCATAGACAAAAAGAAAGCTGGATTTTTCTTCTTCTCAAACTCAAAAGAAGAGAATTAGTGTTTTTGCATCATATCCTTTGTCTTTGTGTAATTCTTTTAAGGACTGTTCATAGTTCCTGATATCTCTCTTCGTGCATCCAATTTTTTCTGGACCTCCATAATTAATTTCCATCAACCGCATCTTTTGACAAGTTGGAATATTAGCTTGTGCAAATTGTTGAGCTAATACTTTTTTAGTAGTAGACACCTCCCGATGAGACCGTAATAAATGAACTTTGCTCGGAGTTGCTAGACTATGATTGTGGCCCTTTACAAATGTTTTAACAATCCAATTTGACCCTGTTTGTCTCTTGACAACTGTCATCCTTGCAACCAACTCTAATCTCACCTCGATTTCTTTCCCCAATATGCGGCTTACTATCTTTCAACATCTTTTGATATGCAACATTAGTTTGACCCCTCTTATTACAAGGAAAGTCTTTCCAAATCATTTCATTTGTTTCTTTATTTTTGTTAGAGCTCTTAATCTTAGTACTAAACCCACTTTCACATGCATAGTTGAACGTAAGGTTTACCATTATCTGGAACTTGGGGAATGTAGATTTCCTCTTTGTTTTCTTCATCCATCATTTGAGACAAAAAAAATAAATAGTTAGACTATGACAAATTCAGCTTTTTACAGCAGTCGAATAACAGCGATTTTTTCAGAACCGCTGTGAAAACATTAAAAACCGCTGTCATAAGCTATTTTTTAATAACCGCTGTCATATGTTTAATTAGTACACTGATAGACAGCGGTTGTTTGTAACCGCTGTCATATGTCTTAGTTCAGCGTTGTAATAACTAATTCCATCTATATACGTATGTATAATTTTATTGGCTCAAAATATAATCAATTAATATTTATAATTAATTAAATTAAAGAAGACCCTTCAATAAAATCTAAAAATATATATATATTAAAACTAAATAATATCTCAAACATATTATTTGATATTAAAAAAATCAATTAAAACTAAATAATATCTCAAAAAATCAAATAAATCTTCAAAATTGTAGTATTTGATTATTTGATATTTTTAATATTTTATTTAGCTTTAATTGATTTTTAAAGATTTTTTTTAATTTGATTATTTTTTAAGTTTTAATTGATTTTCTTAAAAAAATTACAGATTTTATTTGGTTTTTTCAGTTTATTTTTTTAATTTAACTTTTTAAAATTTAGATGGGTTTTTTTAAAAATATTTTTAATTATATATTTTTGAAAATTTAGTGGGTTATTATCATATTTAATTTGTTTAATTTCCTATATATAATAGTAATAAAATTTGTTTATTATCATATTTTAATTTTTTTTTCAAAAAACAAATATAAGTAGTAATTATAACGTATATAAATAATATTTGTAACACCCCAAAATCACTATATGTACTAATAAAATTTGTACGTAATTATTTTAATATTAAATCTCAATTTTTATTTAAGCTAGATAAACCTTTTAATATTTTATATAATATATAATAAATATTAATGTTTTAAATATATTAGATATAATATTGGAAATGATAATCTTACTTTTTCCATCATCACATCCGTATCCTTCTTTGATCTCCCTCACCGCACGCTCTCTGTCTTAACTCCTACCTCTCCCTCTTCTCTCTAAACCCACGTCTCTTCCCTCTTAATGAAAGCACCAACTCAATCAGATTGCACTTCATCTAGTCAAAATTCTTTTCTTCCATCGGAGGCGTAAGAGGATTCTCATTTGAAAAACAAAAAGTATAGAGAATATGCTGAATATAATTTCTTGATTATTTTACAAATGAGTGTACAAGAGGTATTTATACAATACAAAGGTTAACCTAATCTTGACCTAATCTTATTGGGCTGGTAGAGAAGGCCCATAAGTAACATGAGCTGGGCCTACGTATGAATATATAAATACTACTTTAAATATATTCCTAATATGCCCCCTCAAGATGAAGTACCGTAGGATAGTCCAATCTTGGACATAAGAAGTTGGAGGCGAGCACCTGAGAGAGGTTTGGTGAGAGCATCGGCAAGCTGATCGGCAGTCGAGACGTGGGAGATGCGAAGCCGAGCAATTTTGACGAGGTCACGAACAAAGTGGAAGTCTATGGCAATGTGCTTCATTCGTGAATGAAACACGGGGTTCGAGCATAAGTAGGTGGCTCCAATGTTATCACAGTAGATGACTGGCACCGGGGAAATAGAAAAGTGTAGTTCTTTGAGTAAGGACGTTAGCCATTGAACTTCAGAGGCCGCTGAGGCAATTGCTCGGTATTCGGCTTCAGTAGATGAGCGAGCAACATACTTCTGCTTTTTGGACGACCATGAGATAGGATTAGCCCCCAAAAAGACAACATAGACACTTGTGGAAGTGCGATCATCATGGTTGCCTGCCCAGTCGGCATCTGTGAAGCAGTGGAGTGAGGAGGATGAGGAAGGGGTAATGTTGATTCCAACATCCCTTGTACCATTGAGGTAGCGTAGTAGTCGCTTTACGGCATTCCAGTGATTGGTGGTGGGTATATGCATGAACTGAGATAACTTATGAACGACAAAGATGATATTTGGTCTGGTGAGCTGGAGATACTGAAGACTGTCGAGCACTTGACGATACTGGGTGGAGTCAGTGGGAGAAGTGCCATCTGAGAGTGTTAGGCGAGCAGAGGTGGATAATGGAGTTTGAACTGGTTTGGAGTCGATCATGTTGTGCCGGGCGAGCAGGTCAGTAATGTATTTGCGTTGGGAGAGAAGGCATGAATTTGTAGATCGAAGGACTTCCACTCCCAAGAAATATGATAGAGGACCAAGGTCCTTGACAGAGAACTTAGCACTGAGGTCGGCAGCCACACGGGCGAGCATGGATGAGTCATTGCCCGTCAAAATAAGGTTGTCAGCATAGACAAGGAAGTAGGCGACCACCCCCATTGTTGTTGTAAACGAACAGAGATTTATCAGAGTGAGTAGGGGTGAACCTAATTTCCTTGAGAAATGAGCGAAGAGCATAGTACCATGTGTGAGGAGCCTGCTTTAAGCCATAGATGGATTTTCGTAACTTACAGACATAAGTGGGAAAGGCCTTGTCTTTGAAACCCGGAGGTTGAGCCATGAAGACTGTGTCTGAGAGCTCCCCATGGAGGAAGGCGTTGTTAACATCAAATTGACGAAGAGGCCAGTTGTTGGTAATAACAATGCTCAGAACAGTTCGCACAGTGGCTGGCCTGACCACGGGGCTGAATGTTTCAGTGAAGTCGACACCTGGTCGCTGATGAAAGCCTTTGGCGACCAGGCGAGCCTTGTATTTGTCCAAGGTTCCATCTGGTTTTCGCTTGATACGAAAGACCCACTTGGAACCAACAATGTTTTGGGTGGTCGTCGGTGGCACCAGGTCCCAAGTTCCATTCCTGAGAAGAGCATCGAATTCCAAGGACATGGCATCTCGCCAATGCTTGTCTTTGAGAGCCTGGGAAACACAGCTCAGTTCAATGTCAGTAGAGAGACTTGAATTAAGAGCATACCTTGGGTTTGGTTTGAACACTTGGTTTCGAGAGCGAGTGATCATGCGAGGTGCGAGAGGTCGCGGGGGAGCATTGGTCGGCGCATGGCTGTTGGTAGTGGTTGTGGTCGGCAGGGGAGAGGGAGGTGGCTGAGTGTGGTCGTCAACGGGGTGGTCGTCATGATGTGGAGGGGCGAGCACAGGGTTAGGAGCGGGGACGAGGGGAGTAACATTGGTGATGGGTGCAGTAGGGATGGTCGCTCCAATAATAGGCGAGGAGGTGATAGGGAAGGAAGGAGATGGTGTGTGCACATGATCGGATGGTGATCGGATAGGGGAAGTGGTAGTAAGAAAGTGGAAGGACTGTTCGACAAATTGAACATGGCGTGAAGTGTAGATTCGATTAGTGGAAAGGTCAAGGCAGAGATAGGCACTTTGTGTGAGTGAGTAACCAACGAACACACAGGGTAGTGAGTGAGGATCAAGTTTGTGAGTGGTGTAGGGACGAAGCCATGGGTAACAGAGGCAACCGAAGACACGGAGTTTGGATAGATTGAGAGGGCGAGCAAGGAGTTTTTAGTAGGATGAGAGCATGTTGAGGTTGGGTTTAGGTAGGCGATTAATGATGTAGGTGGCCGAGCAGACAGCATAGGGCCAGTAAGTAAGAGGCATGGAAGCATGATGAAGAAGGGCTAAGGCCGTGTCGACTACATGGCGATGGCGACGTTCGGACATGCCGTTATGTTCAGGAGTGTGTGGCGGAGTGGTAAGGTGAGCAATGCCATGAGTTTGGAGAAAGGAGCGAAGGGCAATGTATTCACCACCATTGTCAGAGTAAAGGGTTTTGATTTTATTTTGGTGGTGGGTTTCAACAAGTGTTTTGAAGGTGATGAAAGTTTGTAGAACATCAGACTTCCGTTTTAGAGGGTAGACCCAAATGTATTTGCTGAAGTGATCAACGAATATAACATAGTACTTGAAGTTTTCAGTGGAGAGGACAGGCGACGACCATACATCAGAAAAGATAACATCAAGAGGTTTATTTGAGATAATGTTAGACTCATAGAAAGGTAGTTTGTGACTTTTGATACAAGAACAAGAGTTACAATTGAAATGTTTGGACAGAGCATTTGAAATATTAAGCTTAGATAGAGTGTGGGCAAGTATTTTTGTTGATGGGTGGCCAAGGCGAGCATGCCAGGTGGTGGTGGTTAGGTGTTTAGTAGTGAAGGCTTGTGGTGAGGAGATGGAGATCAGTGCCGACCATACGTATAGATTATTATATTAATACGACTCCCAACGAGGAGAATGCTCCCCGAATGACCATCTCGCACCTGAAAGGAAGAGCGCCCAAAAACAATGTTAACATCATTATCACGACAGAGGCTAGAGACAGATATTAAGTTTTTCGAGATGTGTGGGACGACCAAGACATTCGAAAAACTTAGTGATTCAAGATTATTGAAGTGCATCGAGCCAGTGTGAGATATGTGTAAACCTTTACCATCACCAATTTCAACATTGTCAGTCCCATCAAAGGGCGAGTGGATAGACATATTGGCGAGGTCATTGGTGATGTGATGAGAGGCACCGGTGTCGAGGATCCAGTGCTCGGATGGATGGGACGAGGAAGCTGAGTGCGCCGAGTAAGCTGGGCGAGCATCACTTTTAGATCGACGAGATGGAGGTGGTGCAAAACTGCCTTATGGAGTTGGCCGAAGCTGGCCGACCAGTGGTGTGAAGTGCGAGGGTGCCGAAGGGATTTTGGGACAGGTGCGAGCAGTGTGACCCGGTGTTCGGCAGTATTGACAAGTGCCAAGGTAGGGCCATTGCGCGGACTGGCGAGGACGAGCATCAGAAGATCTAGGCCTCGAATCAGGCCGCGAGGGGCGATAGTGAGTTTTACCGGCGGCCAGGGCAGTCGCGGGTATTAAGGCCGCGGACGGTTGTGAGGTAATTTGAACCTCGGCACTCAGAAGCTTGTCACATAGCTCGGCAAAGGAAATGGGGTGTTCGCGAGCTTGGATGGCATTGGCGATGTCGTTGTAGGATTCGTCAAGACCTGTCAGGACCTGGAGAGTGACGTCCTCGGCGTCAGAGGTGACGCCGAGCAGAGCAAGTTCGTCGACCACTTGGATAGAGAGCGGAATTTGGTTTTGAGGGCAAGAATGCGACCTCTTGAGGGTTTTCCATACATGATCTCAAGCATCGACCAGGCTTCGCATGAGGTTTTTGTCGATGCAACGAAGGGAATAAGTTCCGGAGACATGGATCCAACCAAGGTTGAGAAAATGAGATTGTCCTGACACACCCACAGGTCGTGCGCAGGATTGGGAATGGTGGTGGTGGTGGGGCCATCGACGGCTGGGATTGTGGGAGGCGAGCATGGATGCGTGCCCAGAACATAGTCAAAGAGGTTATGTCCTGTGAGGAGGAGACGGAGTTGGAAGGACCAGGCACCATAGTTGGTGGAGGTAAGCTTTAAAGACATTTGTGCAAGTCCTTTAAAGGTGATGAGTGAGGGCAACTGAGATGGAGCTGTTGGGAAATTAATTCCCCCAAGGGCAGACGAAAAAAAACAAGAAATAAAATGGAGAGATAACACAATCAACAACACAAGAATTTAACGTGGAAACTCCAAAACCGGAGAAAAACCACGACCCACCAAAGAGATCACTATATGATAAATTTTTACAATCACACATAATTCCTCTCTTTTGACACTCAACCCTCCTACACTCTTTCAAGTCTACAATGACTCTCACCTTTCTCTCACGAGACTCTATTACAAGAGAATATAAGAAAGGACTTTAAACTAGAATCAAATACAAGACTAAAGTGTATTGATTGGTGCACCTGTAACAAAGACCTAAGGACTCCTTATATAGGATTATGAAGTCCTCCCTTCTTTCCTCACATCCGATGTGGGACAAAAACACCTTTAAAAAACTCCTTTTATTTTAGCACAGGCCCAAGCCCAACAGGAGCAGCCATTGTAGTGAGTAGAGCAGCGGAGAGAAGGAAGAGGCAGTAGTGAGCTGGGCGGCGGCGGCGGTTAGGGTTTTGTGGCGGCGGCTGCTAGAGCTTAGGAGCAGTAGCTAGGGCTTGGATTAGACGTGAGTCAAGTGACTCGATGATACCATATAGAGAATATGCTGAATATAATTTCTTGATTATTTTACAAATGAGTGTACAGGAGGTATTTATACACTACAAAGGTTAACCTAATCTTATTGGGATGGTAGAGAAGGCCCATAAGTAACATGAGCTGGGCCTATACATATGAATATATAAATACTACTTTAAATATATTCCTAATAAAAAGTTGATTTAGAGAGGATGGAAAAAATTGCAGAAGGAACAGATTCAATTTTGTTACAACAGGTGAGTTTAGGTTCTCTATTCTAACCTCAAATTGGATTTTCTTGAATGTGTTTCCATGATCGATTGTTTTTTTTCATTTTACTATCTTTCAATCATACGTGGTTAGAATTTCAGGAATTTTTTGATCATTTTTAGGGTTGTAGTAAATGGGTATTTGTTATTCATCGCCCAATGGGTTTTTGGGGAAAAGCCGCCGGCACTCGAAGTCCGTGAAGCGCGTGATGTGGTTGCTCTTTTGGAAGGCCCAAAAAATTTTAACCACCCTTTCGGCGGCCAAGGGTTGAGTATCATGTAATTTTGCATAAATTGTCTTTTGAGTACAGGATCCTCCAACAGATCGATCCTGTAGTAAGCAAATTAATATATATCAACAGAGCCCACTTGCAGTTGCAAATTATGGAGATAATCCTACCAAGGTAATATACTAATCTCTTTCTGTTCTTTTAAAAAAAATTCATTAATTTTGTTTTTAGGAGAAGTAGATCCACTGCAAATTACAGTCCTAATAGAAGAGGGTTTGGTCATTTTTTTAGTTATCATTAAAAAAAATTAAGTTTTATTGAAGTTTACATCATCTCTTTGAGATCTGAAATCTATAATCCATTTAACATTTACTTCTTTTGTTTGTTCAAGAACAATGAAATCATTTCCTTTTGAGGAATTAGCTAGAAAACTGGAATTCTTATCCAAGTTCTAAGTGTCATGAGCTTTGGCTTTCCACATTATTTTATTAATGATCTAATTATCTAAATACATATATAATTTTATTGGGACATTTAACGTTAACACTCAAATATACTTTTTATCCCAAATACATATAATTTCCTTTTCATACAAGCAATGATTCCTCTGAAATTAAGTTAAATTTGTTGACGGATATCTCAAATTGATAAAGTACGGTTAAGATGGGCTACATGCGGGCAACTATACATGATTGAGTAGAAAGGAAAGCATGCATGCTGTCAAACTTTATGTCCACAACAAACTTTTTTATCTATATATGTTTGACGTTAATGTTAATTAAATTATTCTAATAGTTTAGTTTAGTTTAATTTATATATATATATATATATATATATATATATATATATATATATATATATATGATGTGTCATGCATTAAACATTAATTGTGATGATTGGTTGATATTGTAATTTTAATGTCATTCTCAATTAATTTATTTTGACGGGTTTTTTTTTTTTAATTTTTTTAACTAATATAGCAAATTAAAAATTTAGGATTTTTTTAAAAATATTGGATATTTACAACAGCGGTTAATAACCGCCGTCGTAGCTTAGCTGTAGTAAATCCAAACAACAACGGTTTATAATCGCTGTCATAAATATTAAAAAGGGTTAAAACTGAACATATACAACATCGATTTATAATCGCTGTCATAAATATTAAAAAGGGTTAAAACTGAACATATACAACATCTATTTTGAAGAAATAACAGCGGTTAATAACCGTTGTCTATCAGCGCCTCCTTTTTACAGCGCTTGATACCACAGCAGTTGCTGATATCAATTAACAGGTTAAAGACCTGTCTATAAAAAAACATAGAGAATAAAATGAGAAAAAAAAAAGTAGGGCAACGTTACCGGAAGACTTATACTCCTAGATACCGATGTTTTGTACCAACAATATTGCTGTTGTATCAATGTATATCCACCTCAAAAGTTATCTTCTAACGTCTTGAAACTGTTGTATCAATATATATCCACCTCAAAAGTTATCTTCTAACGTCTTGAATGTAAGTTGTACTGAATCCTCCGTCATAATTTTATATAAAACTTGATTTATGAATGTTCGTTGGTGGGTAGATGGAAGACTTGATTTGTTTGAAAATGTTTTCTGATTTTTACTAACGGTAAGTTAAAAATGAGATAAAAATATATTTTAATGGATAAAGTTTATTTTAAATTAACTTTAAATTAAAATATATTAATAAGAGTTATGTGCATGACGTGGCTTGCCATACAAATATCATAAGGTTGGTTTTATATGGTTTCCAATACTGACATTAATAACTAAACCATTTTGATATTATTAATCATTTTAGAACCGAAATTATCAAAATAGAACGAAAATTAATTTTATTATATTAATATTAATTAAATAACATATTCCGATGATAATAACAAATAATTTTCAAATTAAAAATCATAGTAATATGATATGGTGAATTAGCCTTTGCAAATAAAGATTTTTTCGGATGAAATCAAAATTTTAATTAAATAATTTAAAATATATTAAAATCAATTAAAATTCAATTTCATACACCAATTTCTCATCCCAAATCTATCTCTTATTCATGGAAGATTTTAAATTCCATATTTATCTCATATCTTCATGATATTTTCAATAGATATGGAAGTCCAATAAATTATTTCTTCTCCTATAAATTGGAGACGAATATTGTAACCTAAAAAAATACACAAATACAAAAAATTATTTTTCTCCGCACAGATTAATCAAGAGTATTATTTCTCGTTTTACGATATGTTTATGTTTCTATCAAAGTCTTTGTCTAGATTTCCTTTTCTATTTCACTGTTTTCTGATCACTTGTTAACGCTGCCGCAATTATTCTTTAGGTTTAGGAGTATTCGGTTGTCGTCTCGTATAAGTTTTCGCATTGATTGGATTAGATGAGACCGTCTTATGGGATGAGATCCATGAGACGGGTCTCCTTTGTAAAAAAAAAAGTAATAGTGTTTAAATAAAAAGTGATAGTCACTTTTGTTAAAATCACTTTTTAATTAAACATGTACTATTACTTTTTTACAAACAAAAAATCTGAAAAATATAAAATACTAGTGTAAGACCCGCGTAAATTAAAATAAATTTATTAATTAAAATTTATTATTCTAGTAAAGGATAAAAAAATGTTCTAGACAAATAGTAATAATAAAATAATTATTACGGAGTATTTTATTTAAAAAAAATCAATATATAAAATTACAAATTGTAAAAAAACTTTATTGTAAAACTTTTTGTACATTTACATATTTTTTTCATTTAAATCTAGATAAATAATTTTCACTTTAGACGTATGCAAATAATTTTCACTTTAGATGTTGTAACATACTATTCGTGTGTAAACACATGTTTTGAAAAGTATCATTTGAATCTAGGTAAATAATTTTCACTTTAGATGTTGTAACATACTACATGTTTAGAAAAGTAAACACCTACCGTGAAAATTGAATGGTCTTAGTTTTAAATGTGAACAAACCACTTCTGAAATTAATACTTCGTAATATAATTGTGTTTGACAAATTAATATAAATAATTTACTCAAATTTTATTTTTAACGTTCAAACACTTTTTAGACAATTATGAGATGGATTTCAAACAATGTACTTAAATGAATTGAATAAAAGTGCATGTGTCCCAAGTTGCTCAAAATTGAAACACACATGATGTGTCCCAAGTTTTTGTGTCAATTTCATTCCAATTAAATCCTCATATCAAAATGTAAAAGAGAACAACAAATCTATTGTAAAAAGGAAACTCTCAAATATGGAGGAAGTTATCGAATGTCGTTCAATTCCACTAAGTCTCAGAAGTTATCTTCCAACAGTTGAAAGTAGGAGAGAGTAAAATTTATATATATATGTGAAAATTTATTTTTTCTCAAAGTTCATCCAAAAGATGAAATAATTTCTCTAGAACTCTAAAAATCGAAACCCCCAAATTCCAGATATGGAAACCTTGTTTCATTCTTTTAAACTACACCTAAATGGAACCAAAATCTCACTAAAATTATACATTGATACAGAAAAATAAGAATGTCATTGAAATTCGACTATAAATACACAAATACATAAAATTTGCAAGATGCAAGGATGTCATTGAAATTCGACTATAAATACACAAATACATAAAATTTGCAAGAATTTGCATCTTGCGCATGATTTTGACTTCAAGAAAGCCTCTTGAAATCCAACTCTCATCCCAACTCTAAGACCAATAAATACCTTTGTAGCATCTACCTTATCACAAACTCCACCCACCCATATGAATTAATAGGGAACATTCAAACAATAAAAATTCTCAAAATTAACTCATCACCAAAAAAAATTCACATCAATTCGTTATGCTATGCTATGAATAACCTCAAATATGTAGAAAAAACTAAACACAAAATTGTAATTATAACTATTATTCAAATAAGTATAATGAAAACTAATTAAATTAAATTAAATACTAACAACAAACTCATCAATTGTTGTACATATTGTTGTTAGATCTTTATTTATAAAATGGATACCAAGCAAGATTTCAAAACAAATGGCCTTTTTAGCGTTTGAGAGAGTGATCATTCTAAAAAAATAGAACATGGAAAACAAAATATTGATAATTGTTCGGTGAAAATAAACAGATACATGTTCAGTCAATATCAGCCTTTTCGAGACGATGTTTGCAACTTCTTGCAACGCTACTTCATGCAAATAAGTTTAAAAAAATTAATACAAAAGAACCCTTGAAAATAAATAATGAAAAACATGGATATTAATAAATATGAGTCTCTACAAAAAATTTGAAGTATAACATTAAAATAAAATATTGCATTTGCATTAAAATTAATATAAATTATTAAAAAAAAAATTACCTCTATATTGGAGTTGAGTTTTAGCATAATTCAAGATGAAAATGATGGGATCGTTTGGATTATTTTTGTTGTATTCCAAAACGGTTCAAAATTTCCCTCCCATAGAGTTAACATCATCCTTGTACGACTGTATGAATTTTTTAATATTTATTTACTAATGTTAAAGTATAAAGTTGAATTTAACACTAAAATAATAGATAAAGTTACCCTTCGTCCTCAACTTCAACTTTAACTTTCTCAACGTTCCTTCCGTCGGCTTTTACAGTTTCAATCGCGTATATACGTACAACAAAATCAAAAGAAAAATTACTATTAATTTAGATAAATTGACAAAAAAATGTGAATCATTTAACTAAGTACTTTAAAAAAAAACATTTTTAGAGGTTGATTCTGACATTAATGGATCTGTTTAGAAATTTTTATCAATCAAAAGATGGATGAGCTTAAGATTTAGCTTTGTGGAATGATTTTGTAAGTATTATATATAGTTGGAAGATGTGAAATAAAGTCAATTTTATTACTCCATCCGTCCCAGGATTACTTGCATACTTACTGTTCACTCACTTTTTTAAAAATATTATACTCCCTCCGTTTTTTATTAAATGTCACTTTGCCTTTTTCAATATTTTTTAAATAAGTGTCATTCTACACTTTTTTCTTCAAGTTTGACAATTTTACCCCGTACATTGTATTCCCTCCGTTTTCTTTACCTTGATTTAAGTTTTTTCCCTTTTGAATATAGTATTATAACATAAATCATGCATAAACCTTAATTATTGTATACATGAATATCATCTACAATATTGACCACATTCATTACTAAACATAAATTCAATATTAAAATTAGTTATCATTAATGAAGGGTAAAATGGTCCATAATTATATATCTTAATATGTTGAAAATTGTTAAAATGACACTTATTCAAAAGTGGAGGGAGTAATAAATAAAATTTTAAGATATAATTTTATAAAAGAATAAGTAAATGAATGGCCTTATATGTATATATGGACCATAAAAATAATTACATTAAATGTAATATTGTAGATATTATACGGGTGAAGTTTCTAAAGGTCCGAAAAAGTAGGTGTGCAAGTAATCCTGGGACGGAGGGAGTATTTAATAGTCTATAATCATGCAATTTTTTTAAAGCAAATTATGCAATCCCCACAATTAGCTATAACCGCAAAACCGTTACTGTAAATTTTGTGAATTTGTATTCTTAAACTTTGACATGTAATTTGTTTACTTTTTTTTATAGAGTGGTTTAACCGTTACATTTGCTTCAACTTTAACAATACGCAAATAATTTAAATTAATAAAATAACGCATAATTGAATGTAAATTAAATTAAAATAGGAAAACCTAATAAATAATTTAAGGTCTTAATTAAATAATACTTATATATTAAACAATATATTAAATAATACCGTTACAATTTAATTAATGGTACAATTTAATTAATGGTTATCCGTTACAAATTTAAAAAAATAGATTCAATCGTTAAATTTAAGAAATTCGATAATCAAATTGTGTAAAAATAATATGTAAATATAAAGTTTACGATTAATATGCAGTGAATGTGAATCCTTTAATTTCATTTTTTTATGAACGATTAAATTAAGAATATTTTTGTAGATCTTTGCTAATATAAATTAAGAATCCTTTGCTAATTAACCGAGCTATTATGCATATGAAAGTTATGAAAGTTAATGTGAATCCTTTAATTCTTTAATTACGATCATGCTACTATAATTGTTATTTAAAAAATATTTATCCCTTTAATTACGATCATGCTACTACATTATAGGATTGTATAGAAAAACCTATAAATTTTATTGACTGTTTCAATTTTCATTATTTTAAACTATTTAATTATTTTTAAGAAATCCGATAACCATATTGTGTAAAAATATACTCAGCTAGTTGATAAAATTACAATTATGCATATAAAGTTTCTAAAACCGATGCAAATAATTATTTTTGGAGAACCATGGAAGCATAACACCATCGACAATCAGGGGCAATTCATGTGAAAGGGAGAGTCAAATCAAAAATAATAAAAAACATATTTGTATAGCCAATATTGTGTACAACTCATAAATAAGTAGAAATAAGTTTCATTGATTTGCAACATAAAAAGAAAATAGGTTGAACATACTTGGTAAAAATATGAAATTTTACATGAACGTTTGATTTCACATGTCAGATTGGATATGGGATGGTTTCAATTTTTCATTCAATACCATCCAATCAAAAACCCCTTGTATGTATTTGGTTCATATTTAGTAGACACTCCTTCTCAATTCAATCTTTGTTGAAGAACTTCTTCAAAAAAAAAAAATACCAGATACACTCATCTACTACTTAAAAAAGAATCTACTACTTAAAAATAAAATGGGCTTGAGGAATGTTTGAGGAGTAATGGAATGAATACAGAAAAATTATGAAATCTAACGGTTAAGATTAAATATTTAAGTGTACGGTGAAGATTAAAGCAAAAAAAGTAAAATGAATGTGGTTGAAGAATTTTTGAAATGAAAGAATTTGGTGGAGAGAGGTTGAGGTAGAGTGGGTGTGGTTGTGACATGTGGTAAAATAGAAGTTTGCAAATATATAAGTATAGATATTCTATTCAAAAATTTAAAATATGGGTTAAAAGGGTCTTCAATAGTTTTTTTGAATTTAAGAATTTGAGCCTCTTTATTTAGTTTGTCTAGGACTTTTACGATTATATATACTTTTTATTTGTTGCACTTTATGCATATTTCAGCTTCCGTGGTCCATTTTTTTTTCTTTTTCAATACATGTTTACTTCTTTTATGAACAAATGAATTATGATGACATATAAAAAGTAATAATGTTTAAGTAAAAAGTGATAGTGTTTAAGCAAAAAGTGACCGTCACTTTTGTTAAAAGTATCATCACTTTTTACTTAAAACATTACAAACTAAAAAGGGTCTTTCTATGGTCAGGAGGGCTTCGCACTTCCTGATATCAGGAAACTCATTAAATATCATTGGATCATTGATCCAACGCATGTAATTGATTTGATATGATTGCACTTCGCAACACATGTAATTGATTTGATATGATTGCACTTCGCAATAGTGCGATTGCTCTATGCAATGTGCAATCGCATTGCTTCGCCCTACTAATAAATTAAATTAATTAATATAAAATGACTAAAGTATCCTTTTAAATTTAAATGAGTAAAAATATTTAATTATAAACTAACATATAATCTTAATTATAAATATAATTCATCAAATTTAAGACAATTCTCTTGTAATTGAAACCCTAAATCAGATTTCTTATGCGACAAAAACAGCTCCAATTTCTTACAAGATTCATTACATTTTCTCTGAATTTTCTTGTATTCTCCAGTAATATTCACACGGAGTTATCAAAATTCTTTTTGAATTGTGCGAAATTTGGTTGAGATTAATCTATCAAATGCCACAGAGCTTAAAGATAGGGCAGCGTGCCAGCGACATCAATGGCCGATGCAAAGAATTTAGATTGTGGTTAGTGAGGTGTAAATCTGTTAAAAATATTCTCAAAACTCTCCTTCTCTTTCTACTTAGTGAAAAGTAGAAAGTCTTAAGAACTCGAGCCCCCGCTGTGGGGAAGGAGAATGTTCGGTGGAGGCTGATATCCAAACTTTACATGACAGGCTTGACAGCGTAAACTTTACTTCGTCTGTATTTATCTCAAACACAATGATTTTCACAAAGCTGAAATGTTTTATTATGAAATTCCTCGAGGTATAAGGAATATTGTGCCGGATTCTGCTATGGTGAATGCATATGCCGAATCTGGTAGAATCGGTAGAGCGCAGGAGGTATTCGATAAAATGCCTAAGAGAAATGGGGTTTACTTGGACTAGTTTAATTTCAGGATATTTTAAATTAGGAAGAGTTGATTATGTTGTCAAGCTATTTGGGAGGTGTCTGATAGTGTGATTACATGGATTGATGGTTATTCCAAGGATAGGCAAGAGGATGAAGCCTTTTATTACTTTATTTCGATGCTCAGAAGCTGAATTAAGCCAAACGAGAGAACTCTTACAAGCTTACTAACATCATGTGGAGGTATTTCAGGGGTGTTGCAAGCTCATACACTAATTGTTTGCCTTGGGTTTGAGATAGAAACATCACCTCACCCGTTAATACTTTGATTACCATGTAATAGAAAAGGAAAAGTGGCGATGTTACCTCAGCTCGAATAGCTTTCCAAAATCTTCAGGCAAAAAATGTTGTTTCTTGAACAACTATGATAACAACATATTCTAATCGTGGATTTGGGAAACAAGTGTTGCAGGCATTTGCTTAGATGCTGAGAACAAGAAACAATCCAGATCAAATTACAGAGTCTTGTTATTAGGCTGGCTCTGTTAAGAAAGGTCAAATGATTTTTGACTCCATGAGGAGATGTTACAATTTGGAACCTAGAGCAGAACACTGTCTGTGCCTTGTTGACATCCTAGGACGAGCAGGGTCGTAAACAAGGCTATGAAAGTGGTGGAGGAGATGCCTCTTGATAAATGTGATGGTGTAGTTCTTGGGACATTGCTTGGTGCCTCCTGCACATTACAAGGTGGTGATGGTCTAATAGATCTTGTGTTGGTGATGATGAACTAATAAAGTTTGAGCTAGCTGACTATGGTGGGTATGCATTATTGGGTAATGTGTATGATGCATCTGGAAAATGAGATAAATTTTTATAGTAAAAAAAGATGAAAAGGGAAGTTAAAGAGTGCCTGGTTTTAGTCAAATTGAAGTCAATGGCAAGAGACATGTGATTTTTACGGCTGTGAGGTCTCGCCCTCAAATGGATGAGATTTACTTGTTTATTCATGATAAACTCCTCCAAATGCAAGATTTTGGCTCTAAAATTGTCAACTTATCTTTCTTGAGAGCTTTTTGTTTAAAAAATTTCAAGCAAGGCCCTTGTTTATCACAACTGCAAGATATATGCAAATTATGGACGATTATTATGTTATTGTGATCACAAGAAGCTCCAATGGTTAAATGATTATCTTCATGTGCTCAATAATTTACTTAGGTCTTAACACATTCCAAATGCTATTAATGTTTTTTTATGTGCTCAATTTTTTTAACTATATGAACTATTATTTGGTTTAGTAATGAAGTTGCTGAAAATTTATTCAACATGTCTTTGCATTATTTTTTTCCTCTAATATTAAGCAGACTTGTTTTGTGTTGGATGTTGTATTATAAAGTATGGGCAAAGGATTTGTGGAAGGGTCAAAATTCTGGACAAGATATGAAGAAAACTGATCAATTTAATTTGACAGCAAAAGAAATGAAGATAAATTATTGCAACCAAATTTTTATAACAAATTTAACAACAAACCAACAAAAGTAGTTGTAAATCTGCAAATTTAACATCAAATTAACTAGCTTGATACTAGTTTCTAACATCAAAACTATTAATCTGTCCAAGAAATCAACACAAAATTGAAAGAAAATGAAAACTATCAAACCTATTATATCAACAATAAAAACCAGAAAAAAAAAAAAAAAAAAAGATATCCATCTCTCAACTGCTTCGCGACATAAGCTTCAAGATATCCAAAGCCTCAACTGTTTTTCTTGATGAAATCAAACCTAATGAGTGCACTTCCTGATTATGCTGCTCAACACTCCGAACATGATTGGTAACAAGATTAGCCAAAATCTAAAGCTCAAAGCAGTAGCAATTTCTTATCCCTTGAACCCTTAATTCAAAATTGGGTTTCGCCCAACTGAAAGATACGAAGGCAACCCATTGTTGTAAACATAATTAACAAGTTCAGAAAATTGTACAAACATCAGCTTTCCTATCGAAGCAATATTACTCCAATCGGAATACCCTGGAAGTTCCCACCGTGTAAATTAAAACCTTGTTTCTAGGAATATCGATCAACGGATTATCATTAATTACAGAGTTGATTTCCCTTTCAATCATATTGGTCTCGGTACGAATTACCTCAATCTGAGGGCTGGCGAGAAGTTCTTAGAGCATATCGATCCTGATCCTGTTTCGGTTTTTGTATGGCCGATCAAATGATCCGAGAACTAGGGTTTCTGTTCATGACTAAACATAGCATATGCTCCTCCTCCACGAAAATTGGGAGAGAACACTTAATTGATTTTTATTAGGAATGAAACTGTATTTTTAATGTTTAATTAATTTTGAGTTTTTATTTTATTAAATAATAAAAATGGGATAAAAGTGATAAAACATTAAATTTATAAATATGTGAAATTTCAGTTTTTAAAAAATTTGTAAGGATATTTTGGTAATTTTATATATGTTATTTAAATAATTAATTATTTCATCTAATTGCAAATCTAGATCGCATTGTGGCGAAGAAAAATGAGGTGTCAGTTTTTTATTGGTTTCCTATCGTCAGGAAGGGCGAACACCCTTCCTGACCATAGAAAAACCCAACCAAAAATCTGAAAAAAAATATGGATTATCCTATCCGGCCAAAATTTTAAAATATGAATTAAAAGAAATCTGTCTCACCGAAAAAGATATATCTGTGAGACGTCTCACACAAAATTTTGCCTTATGATAGAACTTAAAGTTATCTTAAGCTCCCCATGTACCCCTTTAAAAATGATCAAGTCGCGACGTAGTTTAAGGAAAAGTATAATTTAATCCGGAAGGTGTCATACAATATTTAGACTCATGGGCATAGACTATTCTTAAAATGTTAGCTTACTCAATAAATCAACTAGAATTATGATGGGATTTAGAGATATACTAAGTTGTCCAGGGGCGGAGGGAGAATAGAAATTGGGGGTACAGCTGTACCCCCAAATTGAGTTTTTTTTTTAAATTTTATATTTAAGATTGAAAAAAAAATTGTATGAGGCCAACTCAATCTGCATCCCCACGATTAAAAGATCAAAAAAAAATTATTTGTAACTATAAAATGCACTTGACACTTAGTCTATACAAGTACGAATATTACATTTTCTCCATTCTGCTCTGAACTCGCAACCATTTCTCTAATTGTTAATTCATAACTTTCTTCATTCTGCTCTGAATTATAAATTGCACTTGACACTTAGTCCGCATATTTTATATTTATAGAGTAATTATTATTTAATTTAATTATTGTGTTTAATTTATGAATAAATTTATTTTGATCTATAACTTAAGTTATGAATTAGAGTTTATATAATAATAATTATTTTACTATCTAATTCAATTAGAAATAAGTTATGAATTAACCATTAGAGTTTGTATTATAATTACTAATTTGTTACATTATGCTAAATTAATTATTTTCAACTCACTGTCTAATTCAACTAAAAAAATGACGAAAGATAAACTTATAGGAGTATTAAAGAAGCTTAAGACAACGAAAAAATAATTCGATCGTCGAGAATTTATGTTCAAGGGAATGAAATCTCAAGAAGCTCCTTGCACTTTTTCAAATAGACGAGTCTCAATGGATAGGGAGTCTTCTTCAACCCCATCATTTAATTCACCTCAAATTCAAGAAAATAAAAGAAGTATAAGTGTAATTTTTTTTTTTTATTTGAAGGTTATGTAATTTTTTTTTTTTTTAAGTTTTCTCGAACCGTATGACTTAATATTTTTCGCACCCCCGAATTTGAAATCCTGGATCCGCCACTGAAGTTGTCTATGCATCCCTTTAAACATGGTCAAGTCATGACGTAGTTTAGGGGAAATATAATTTGATCTTGGGGGTGCCATACACTGTTTAGACTCATGGGTAGTGCTGTTATTCGAATCAAGCCTTAACGAGACTCGGCTCGGCTCGACTCTACTCGTTAAAGCTCGATAAGACTCGACTCGTTAAAGCTCGAATCTACACGTTAAAGTTTGATAAGGCTCGACTCGACTCGTTAAAGCTCGACTCGACTCGTTAAAGCTCGACTCGACTCGTTAAAGCTCGACTCGACTCGACTCGTTAAAGCTCGACTCGACTCGTTAAAGATCGACTCGACTCGACTCGTTAAAGCTCGACTCGACTCGACTCGTTAAAGCTCGACTCGACTCGTTAAAGCTTGACTCGACTCGACTCGACTCGTTAAAGCTCGACTCGACTCGTTAAAGCTCGACTCGTTTAGCTTAATGAGCCGAGCTCGAACTCGTTAGATACTCGATTTACTAACGAGCCGGCTCGAGCTCGACTTGTTAGGCTCGATAACTAAATCGTTTTAAAAAATTACATTAGACTCGTTAGGCTCAGCTCGACTCGATAGGCTCGTTAGACTCGTTAATGAATCGAGCCGAGCTTAATTTTTAACTCGGTAATGTTATCGAGCCGAGCTCGACTCAACTTGATAAGAGCTCGAGTCGAGCTCGAACCTCAAATACTTGGCTCGACTTTTCTCAGGGGCATTTTATATATTTAACCACATAATACCCCTTTTAAGATAAAACAAATTTTGAAGATTAAAGGAAAAGACAGTTCTAAATCTTGGAAATACTATCCAATGTTTTATATCCAAAATTAGAACTTATATAATATATTACACATTTATAATTTAATAAAATTTTAGTGTCTACAACTAAGTTGAAAATTAATACTCTCCCTGACTCATTATTAATTAAACATTTACTGTTTGGACGAGTTTTAAAAAAGAAGGGAAAGTAAATCTCAAAAAGTTGGTCTATTGATGTAGGATTAGGACTTAGGAGTATGCCCCTCTCTATGTCTCAGGTTCGAACCTTCTAATGTGCAAACAATTTCTATGGGGCCATGTCCATACAGAGCGCAAACCTCTGACTTTAAACTTGTGAAATTGGTCCCCCGGAATTAATCGGTCCTTGAACCGAATACCCGACCGAGACTTAAAAAAAAAAAAAAAAGGGAAAATAATAGTATGTGGTGTAAATATGAGATATTTGAAGGAGTTAAGAGTAGGTGTTTTTGGAAAATGTTCAAATGGGATAAAAGGGAGTAATATTTTTGCATAAATTCAAATGGGAAAAAATGTATTATTGAAAAATAAAGTAATTACAAATACAGGCCAAGTCCTAAGTTAGTAAAAAAAAAATGTAAATTTAAAAGTGTAAATATGAGATATTTGAAGGAGTTAAGAGTAGGTGTTTTTGGAAAATGTTCAAATGGGATAAAAGGGAGTAATATTTTTGCATAAATTCAAATGGGAAAAAATGTATTATTGAAAAATAAAGTAATTACAAATACAGGCCAAGTCCTAAGTTAGTAAAAAATGTAAATTATAAAAAAAGAGTTAAAAGAGTAAAACTAAAAAATGAAACATAAAAAAACTATTTCCGACCTGCCGGATTCGAACCAGCGACCTAAGGATTTACTGCAAAGCCAACTACAGTCCTCCGCTCTACCAACTGAGCTAAGGTCGGTTAGTGTTAAAGTAGGATAAAGTTTAATATTTAAACTAATAAATTATCTAAAGGATAAGAAAAGAATTGCAGGATGTATTTTAAATTGTTTTTTGTTGAAGAATAAAAATAAATGGTAACAGATTAAATTGTCTACCAATTCAGTTCTCTACAAATCATATACTATGGTTAATTAATATACATTAATAATAAATTTATCATGTACGTCAACATATAAATATTTATTAGCATGTTGTAATTTGAATTAAAAATTGATTCAATATAGAAAAATAAACTAGGATAATGTATGTATGTAGTATATAGGGCTAGATATGAGTTTTACAGTAATGTTATGTAATGAATCTTTTTACTTTAGGGTTAGCCAAAGCTGAAAAAAAGCAGCGTAAAAAGATAAAAACACACAGTTCGTATGTGATAGTTTTATATATAGATACACGAAAATGTAATATAATTTTATTTACTTTGAATTAATTAAACTTGATTTTACGTTGTAGTTAAGGGGATATATTAGTTGTGGATTGTGTAAATTTTTTTTGTGTAAATAACTAATAGAGTCATCTCACCTCATCTTTTCTCTAATAGAACCTAGCATAATTTTTTTAATTTAATAGAGTGAAAATGAATTTTTTGAGACAATTATGCCCTTCCACCATACTTTGAAAATTCGAATTTATTAATTCAAAATTATTAGTCAACTAAACATCCAATCAATTCGTAAATGCATTTTCTCGAAATTCCGATAATCTATCACCTTCTAAAATTTAAAAACTTTCCTAAAAGGTAGGTCTCTCCATTTATTTCGTTTAATTTTGTTAAGCTGATGGATTCTGAAAATCTGCATTTCAACCTACATATATGCAGTGTCGAATGCATATTCATATGACCTTGTAACCTTTTAACTATAGAACCACGTAAACTATCAACAACTAAGACATTGCATATCCGTATGACATATATCATGTGCATACATAATAATATGCGTGAGTAGGTGCATATCATTTAAACACTTAAATATCGGTATAATATGTTTGTGCACAGGAGTCGACATGTTTGTACATGTTTCAAATGCAGAAGTTAATGCACATGTAGGATATGTGTCAATGATTGATTTGATGATATGAACAATAATCGAATGATAAAAAACAATAGAAAAGTATTGGATACCTCCTATCGTCTCTCACACACTCACTGCGTGAATATACACACACTCACATCCTTCAATGGCAGAAGGGGCTGAATCCGTGACTGAGTTGCCGGTGAAAAGACAGCGGGAGGAGGAACAGAACGGCGCCGCTTCGGTCGACATGGAACATAATAATGGCACCACGACGACGCTACCCGACTCTATCTTTTCCGTTATTCCTGGATGGTTTTCCAAGATTAGTCCAATGTGGCCTGGTAATTTCCTCTTTACCTTTCTGGAAAGTGTGTAGAAACGTGGATATACGTGTTCATCTATGTTTGCGAACTTTTTTTTTAGTATGTTTAGTCGAACGATAAAAAACAATAGAAAAGTATTGGATACGACACGTACCAGAATCTGGATCTAATATCAATATGAAATTTCTTATTCTGATTTTAGTGCATAATCGAATATGAGAAATTGAAAATTCAATTTGAGAAATTTCTTATTCTGATTTCATTGCATAATCGAATCTCAGAAATTGAATTTGAAAATCGAATTTGGGAAATTTAATTATTTTGATTTCAGTGCATTACAAGAATCCGAGAATTTAATTTTCGAATTTGGAAAGTCAGGGAATTTCTGGTAACATAACCTAAATTCTAGGAATTGACTAGCTGCACCTTTTATGGAATTTAAAAAATCGAGTTAGTTTTTATTCACGAAATTAATTTAAATAATTAGATTAAGGGTAGTATGGGTTTTTTGGCTTTCATTTGATTCTATTAGAAAATTATTAAACTTGGTGTTTCTATTTGTTTAAGGGGTGGTAATAATGACTCTATTAGGGAATAATCTCAATTTTTTTTTAGACTTTTAAAATATGGGGTATTTCAAAAGTGTTTAAAATTTTTGGAGTATTTAATACGGATTTAAAAAAATGTTTGGGTATTCAATAGTTAAGTCAATACATTATAATACTCTATGGATTTTGTTGGATTCTCCTCCAAAAATATAAATAAATTATACTATCCAAAATCTCTTCTAAAAAATCTAGATTTCAACGGATTTTCTCAGAGAACTCTGAAGACAAAAAGTCATAAGTAGGTATGACAATATTGACCCAACCTGCGGGTACCCGTCCATCCCACCTCGCGAGCTTTGAGTCAGATCGGATCCGCCCCGTATTGAGAACGAGTCGGGTCTGCCCCCGCCCCGTATGTGAACAGACCGGGTCTGGGTCTTATGTCCGACCCACGAGTATCCGACCTGACCCGAATTATTATATAAACTTTATATATATATATATATTTTTTTTTTTTTATTGGTAAAATACTTTTTATATATAATATTATATATATATAATATATTATATGTATATATATATAATATATATATATATAATATATTATATGTATATATATATAATATTATATATATATAATATATTATATGTATATATATATAATATTATATATATATATATATATATAACATGAAAAATATTTATATTATTGTGAATTGTTTCAATGTATATATGCATGAAAAATATTGTTTTCAATTGTGAGAAACAACTTAAATAAATTCAATATGATATGAAAAAATGGGACTGGTCCGTCCCGATTCTCACGGGGCGGGGCATGGGGCGACTATCTAGGACCCGTACGGGGCGCGGTGCGGGTCCGGGGCATATTACATTAGAACGGGTTCGGGACATATACAAGTGTGTTCCATATACATTTGCATCAATAGTTTCAGCGCCGGAGTTTATGAAAATCTATGTAAATCAATAAAAAAAAATTATATTTCACAATTCTGTCAAGTATATGAAAATCCATATAAATCAATAAAAAAAAGTCAGTCAAACTCGGCATGGACTCTATTAATTTTTTAAATCCACAGACTTTTTAAAGTCTAAAAAAATCCAATAGAATCTCAATTGAATACACCCCTAGATTCGTAGCCAAATCTTATCTGGTCTTAAATTTGTAACTTTACAACGTTAATTTAAAGGTTGTATGCCTTATTTTAGATTAAACGTCAATATTAAAGACTTTCGGGACGAATGACGTTGAAGATAGTTGAAGATCCACAAAGAACTTTCTTAAAGAAACGACTTAGCATCTTGATCTTGAAGAAACACCTAAATTGGAATTTTCATCTCAAGAATACTGTAGACGAACAAAATTCAATTGCAAATTAAATTTCAATGCGTGGAAATTACGAGTTAAATATTAATTAAATACATGAATGCATTTAAAAATACATGAATTTCAAATTGAATTGTTTTAGTGAGGATTTAAAATTCTCTCAATTTTAACTCAAAAAGAGATGGACTCAAATCTAAGTTTTTGAAATCCATTAATTTATTTTTAAACCAAACAAGTGGAGTGAATTTGGATTATAAATTTAAAATATATAGACCTAAACCCCCCATCCAAATAGAGCTATTTATAAAGTTGACTTTTGTAGAATATTTATAGTATTAAATATGGTAAGATTTTAGGGATTTTCTTAGGATAGTCTCAATATTGCCTAAACTATCAATAGTCTGGATGTCGAATTGCATTGCATCGTGTCACCCTAACTTGATACATGTTACCTATTTTTAATATTTTCAAATAATTTTTTAAATTTTATTTTATTATTTACTATTTTACACTTCATTGAAATAAAAAATAACAGTGATATTAATATTAAAATGACGGGAATGATATAGTGTCCACGTACCATTATCACATCAACATTTTCTTAATATTTTATTTATTTAATTTTATGTTTATCAAATATTCTCCATATAAATAGGAATAAAACATATATATTTAACAATAAAATATATTCACTATTAAAAAAATTATATTTAATTTAATTTATATGTTTTATAAATATTATTGTTATTCATATCTTGACCACATTTATTTACACCCCCAGTTTTGTTGACTTCGCCCCACAAATTATAAAAATAATTGACCACAGTTATTTACACCCACACTTTTGTTGACTTCACCCCCCAATAATTATTATTTTTAAAAAATTACATCTAAAATCACTATAATACCCTTCTATTAATTTACAAAAAATATAATACAATCAATCATAACATAATATATATATATATATATATATATATATATAAAAAGAATTGGCCACAGTTATTTACACCCCGCTTTTGTGGACTTCACCCCCCAAATTATTTTTTAAAAATAATTACACCTAAAATTACTATTGTGCCCTTATATTAATTTAAACAAAATATAATACAATCAATCCTAATTTATATAGGCAAATTCTTATATACACTCGCGTGTATATACACTCTTCAATTTGATTAAAAGTTTGAGCCTAATTCACTTGTTTTGTTGCAGACAATTAATGGGTCGCACAATTCTAATGAAAGACAATGGTTATATGCACACACAATACTACTTGGGACGCGACGGAAGGTGGAGGAAACGACGGGGCCCTGAGACGTAGCCACGGACGGCGGCGACTTGGGACGCAACCTTGGACGGACGGTGAGGCCTGGACTAACAGCGAAACAGACGCGCATGAAATCGACGAAACAAATGCGGCGACGATGAACATGACTATAACAGCGAGACTTTGTGCTGTAACAAAGAAAGACTGTGGCAGCGAGGCTTTGAGCGGCGACCGACGAGGCTGAGAGAGGAGTGAGTGTCCCAAGCGACGTATTTTATTTTTCACGCTATATGGTTTGAGAGAATAATGGGAGAATTATGGTTATATAGGAGAAGGGTATCTTCAGTCTTTCATGGGGTGTGTCCTAATCGTACGGGTTGTGCGCTAAAATATCGTGTGTGCGTATAATTGAATATTGATCACTGATTATTGTTCATGGTATTACTGATAATTATTTTTTTGTATTATTGAATATAATTAGATGTGTGAAATTATTTGTTATTGTATGAAATGTTACTGACTAATATTAATGGTATTATTGATTATTGTTCGTGGTATTACTATAATTATTTTTGGTATTACTGAATATAATTAAATGTGTGTAATTATTTGTTATTGTATAAGATATTACTAATTACTATTAATGGTATTACTGGTTACTATTTATGGCATTACTAGTTATTACTTATTGTATTACCGACTATGATAAAATCATACCTATAATATTATTTTGTATTAAAATTTAAAAAAACACACATAAAAAAATGGAAAATAAAGGCAGGAAAAAAAAAAGTAAAAGGAAAAAAATGAAAAAATTAAAAGTTTGGAATAAAAACTAAAAATGGGAAGAAAAAGGAAAAGAGGAGGAGGAAGAAAAAAAAATCGATATTTATGGCTAATTTCGATAGTTTTTTTTTTTTTAATTATGTTTTACGATTTTTTTTCTAAGAATATGGCCATATGGGTGACTTGGTGGTGAATCGATAGTAACTCGGCA
Organism: Galeopsis tetrahit; assembly: GCA_963675135.1. Taxonomy (NCBI): domain Eukaryota; kingdom Viridiplantae; phylum Streptophyta; class Magnoliopsida; order Lamiales; family Lamiaceae; genus Galeopsis; species Galeopsis tetrahit. The sequence goes on from OY776127.1 coordinate 38,280,286, forward strand.
ATGACTCGACTGTAAATATACAAATTAAGGTTGATTTTATTATATTTTGCGTAAATTAATAAAGGGATAATATAGTCTTTTAAATGTAATTATTTTTTAAAAAATATTTTGGGGGTGAACTCATAAAATAAGGGGTGCAGATAACCGTGGTAAAAAAATAATTTTGGGGTGAACTCATAAAATGAGTGGGTGTAGATAACCGCGATAAAAAAAATATTTGGGGGTGAACTCATAAAATAAGCGGGTGCACATAACCATGGTAAAAATGATATTTGTGTGAACTCATTAAATGAGCGGGTGCACATAAAATATAAATAAAAAATTAAAATTGGTGTGTACTGGTACACTCGCATGTACCCAAGTATCACCCTAAATACATATAATAAATTTAAAATTGGATTATTATTTTTTAAAACTTAAAAATATAATTTTGGGACAGATTAATGAAATGAGAATTAAAATAAAGATTATATATTATCAATTAAATTTTTTATTAATTATGTTAGGATAAATTTGTAATTTTATAATTATATATATAAAATTATTAAATTTAATTTAAAAGTGCGATAGAGCAATAAAAAATGATAATAAGTGCAATGCAAGACGATGAATTTTGTGACACCAAATGCAACAGGTAGCAGGTCATCAAATATAAGTCATTAGATTTCAGATCTGATAGGCTCAGATTAATGGATTGTTGATAGTCCAGGCGACACCTGGACTATCCTTAGAAGACTCTAAGATTTTAAAATTTCAATTCTAAGGGGGTGTATTCAATTGAGATTCTATTGGATTTTGTTGGACTTTTAAAATCTGGGGGTATTCAATCCGGATTTTTAAAAGTCTTTCAAAATTTTGAGGTATTCAATACGGATTTTAAAAAGTCTTTAGAAATCTTTAGGTATTCAACAATCTATGGATTTTAATACTCTATGGATTTCGTTGGATTCTCCTTCAAAAATATAAATAAATTTCACTATTCAAAATCTCTTCTAAAAACCAAAGATTTCAACGGATTCTCTCATAAGACTCTGAAAGAGAAAAAAAAAATTGTTGTTCTTCTAACAAAATTTCAACTACTAACCTACTACATTAGTCTCTTCGAAATCACTTGTTATTTGAAACAAAAAAATATACAACACAAAAACATTATAAGAGTTTTTATTATTTTAGAATTTTACACTATAAAACTGGTTCAGGGCTATCACATCCCAAAAAAGTAGAGAAAAAACAGATATTCTTGCTGTATTTAGAACCACAAAATCCTACACAGCCTCACAGTTTACAAAATCAAAAAGTTGTCCATCTTCCTGCTCTTCTTCAAAGGAAATAAAATCAAGAAACGTAACTATGTTCTTCCATAAGCATATTCTTCACCACCATTATTATCGTGAAAAAGATTACAATTATGGTATCTCTTTAAAAATTATAGTATATCGGCACACAGTTGACACCTTAGCAATAATATATTCTCGATCGCCACCTAATTTAATTTATAGCATTAATGCCTTTAAGATCTCAAGAACATTTATTCACAATGTTATTGAGATCTTAAACTTAGACCGTGTTTGATATCATCTAAAAAATTTGATGGTCAAGGTCGTTCTTGAGATCTTAAAGTTAGCCTTGGTGTTCGATATCATCTAAAAGATTTGGGTGGTCAAGGTCGTCACCCCATCATAAATGCAAGTGAGTTATTCAATCTTCGCGCTCTTATCAGTGGAATATGAAGAAGATCAAGATTACCACATCTTGACATGAAAGAGAAAATTTGGAAGCTATGTGGGAAATGAGGGGAAGTATAACCGTAATGGAAATGAAGATGAGAATAATAATAAAGAATAATAATTTTTTTTTGAACTAATATATTTTTGGTATTTTTTCTAAATAATTTAAATAATTTTTTGTTATATACAAGTGTGTTCGATATACGTTTGCATCAATAGTTTTAGGAGCGTAGTTTATAGAAATCCATGTAAATCAATAAAAAAATGTGTATTTTAGAATCATGTCAAGTCTATGAAAATTCATATAAATCAATAAAAAAAGTCAGTCAAATTCTGCATAGAGTCTATGGATTTTCTAAATCCACTGACTTTTTAAAGTTCAAAAAAATCCAACAGAATCTCAATTGAATACACCCCGTAAATCTTAAAGTAGAACATAAATTAGATTTTAAATTTTCAAATTCAGATTTGAAATTTCAAAACAAACATAACCTTAGGGCTTGTTTCCTTTGTGAGTTTAGATGTAAGTTAGGTGTCCACAACCATAGGTAAATATATGTAAATGGTATTGATGTTCTTTCAACTTATTATAGTGATAAAGTATGGACATTGTGTAAAATAAGTGTAATGAAATGAGTGAAAATTTTGAGGAAAAGAGTCGTGAAAAACTTTATTCTTTATAGTATGAAAACCAATGTACCACATGCCCAAAAGGAAAACATGAAAACTGATTGAAGATATAGAGAAAATATTTCGTATACTAAAATATACTTCATTTGTACAAATATTAGTATAATATAAAAATGAATTCTTGTATGCAATTGAAAGTGATTTGTGTAGATTTTTAATTGTTTAATTAAATTTTTAATTCACCAAATTAATATTAAGTCAATTGAGTGTGTACAAGTATAATTCTAATATTCCGTCAAAAAAAAGTATGATTCTAATATTAAAAGGATAGTGGGAAGTGAGATGGGATGAAGAAGGCAAAATGTAAAGAGACAACAAATTGATAATTGGAGCTAGGAATAATTGTTAAGTTTTTTTTTTTTTTTTTTTGCTAAAAAAAAAAATTACTTTAAATGGAATGCTTAAAATGATCAAATAAATAAGTATCGAAAGAATGGATGAAGTACTATTTAAAAAATTAGAGTATATGTAGATTGTAGAACTGGTAAATTTATAAATTATATCCACATAGTATTTTTAATTTTACATATAATATATAGTATTTTTTTTTGGGTCCATCTGTCTATAAAATTTATTAGAAAACGGATGGAATATTATTTAAATTTAAGTACAATTGAATATATAGCGTAATGAGGTGTAATTCCTGGTGCACCGTATGTGCCGTACCGATTTAGGGGAAATGGGAGTACAATCAAAGACAGCAAAGCAAAGCACAAATAAAGGTAACATGAGTGATGATAATTAAAAGCAAGAATTTAGCGTTATCTGTTTTAATTTAATGCATTTCAATAATGATATTTAATGATTGTGGAACGTGACCTACTAAATGTGCAAGATTCTATAATTGTAATGGATACAAATTAAACAATTCATTCTTTTGCTATTCTTTTCAATGTTTATCCACACAATTGATCTTCACGAGAATGTTTGCAAAGAGAAAAAAAAAAGTACAGGGAGTGGATAGAAAAAGAGGAAAAGATAGAAAGAAATATGAAAGTAAAAAAAAATACTCACTCCGTCCCATAGGAATTTGCACTTCTGGGATGACACACATTTTAATAAATGTATAAAAAAAAGTGTAATGAGTGATAATGAGTGGTGTTTTGAAGTGTAGTTTTGTAAACTTTTATGAATAAAGTAAAGTAAAAGGTAGGTTGAGTGTGAAAAAGTAATGACATATGGGTAAATATGTGTATATTTTGAGGGTGAGAGTTATGACAATATTTACTTTTATGGAGTGTGCAAATTGGTATGGGACATCAATATATGGAAAGTGTGCAAATTCCTATGGGACACAGGGAGAGAATAGAAAGAGATACTCCCTCCGTCCCACAAAAATAGCCACATTTGACTTTACACACAGATTAAGAAAAATCAATAAATGTAGTCAAATTTAGCTAATGTGTCAATTTTACCCTTAGAATCTCATACTTCAAAATCTGCTAAGCATTAATTACTCTTATTAACTAGGGGTAAAATTGACAATAAAGCATTTAATACTAAAGTAAAAGAGGAAATGTGGCTATAATTTGGGACATCCAAAAAAGGAATACGTGGCTATCTTTGTGGGACGGAGGGAGTAGTTGAATATTGAAAAAAATAGAAATAAATCATTTAATCTAAAACTCTCTACATAATAAAATGGGTACTTAGTCCGAGACAAAGGGGGTATATTTTTATATAAAAAATACATAAAGTTTAGTATGCACCCGAGTGCATGTTGTGCACCCTAGTCCATGTTGCACTTTTCACTTTTACTGACTTACACTTTTTGGTAAATGGTGTTGCACTTTTCAATTATTATACTAAAAATATTATTATACAGTTTAATAATTGAAAAGTGGAACACCATTTACCAAAAAGTGTAAGTCAGTAAAATTGAAAAATGCAACATGGACTAGGGTGCACAACATGCACTCGAGTGCATACTAGACCAACCCTAAAAAATAAAGTTAAATAGATCGGATTGTGGAATTTTAAAAGGCTTACGTAAAAACTTAAATTCGATTTATTTAAGTAAATGAGCTTTTAAAAAAATTTGAGAATGACTTGTTTATTAAACGAGTCGAGCCAAACCGAGTTTTAGTAGACCGAGCCCTTTGTGCCCATTTTAAATAAATTATTTTCCCTCGCCTTCCTCTCCGCAATGACGGGGATTTTTGTATTTTGGTCGTTGTGGTTTTTTTTTTTTTTTTTTGGTAGCATAATTAGGCTTCGTTTATTTAGTAGGTTTGGAGGATAGATTAGGTGTGTAAGTCCACCACAATCCACGGTGAATTGTGGTGGATTTAAATACCTAAGCTACCCTCCTAAGTCCTAACCCACCAAACAAACTAACCCTTTTTAACGGTGGTTGCCAGAAGTGTAATTTATTCCTCTAGATAAATTTGGTTGCCAAGAAACAAAACAATTGAGCTATTTTCTTAATAAAAAACTGCCATAACAACTCTTTTATTGATTTTGTTTTTTGGTTTTTCTGGCAATGCTTTGTCCATTAGGATAAAAGTGCAGCTATTACCTCAGATTCTCAGAGGGATGGCCGTCAAAATGTGTGTGTCCTATGCAACAAGGATAGTGAGCTAGCTCTTATGGGAAAAACTGTATATAAAAATATTTGTGTGAGACTATCTTACGAATATTTTCTCTGTGAGACGCATTTTCCATATCTCAAATTTTTAGGTTGGACAATCATTTTTTTTCTTTGATTTTATTTTTATAAAAAATGATAATGTTTAAGTAAAAAGTGAGACAGTTAAAAAAAATTCATTTTACGGATGAGATTCGTGTGACGGTCCCACCAAAACTAACTCAATGTTATTTTTGTGTCCTATATTTTAAACCCTTCATGGATTATAGTCTATTTACGTACTCACCCTATTATTGCCCATAATCGATTTTTTACCTATACCTTTTGGCTTAGTAATTGATTTTTGTTTTTTTTGGTGGTGTTCTATTTCATAATATTTGGATTGACTTATTTTTTATTATCGTGGCGTCCTTTGTGATCAATATTTTAGTGTAAAATGTACTAAAATATTATACTATTATATGTAAAATGTACTTATGTGATAATGTAATAATGTGTCTTTAAGCGTATGTGGTGTGAAAAAAAAATGTGACGCCAGTAAAAACACAAGTGAGGATAAAAAAAGTGGCGAATAATGTGAAGAAGAGGAGGATGCTTAAGTGATAAAATTCGAGTATAATTACATATAATATTGTTATGTTTTATTGATATTTTGTTTCTTGTAAAACTATTTATGTCTTTATTTGTAATATTGCTCCAGATTTTGCATTTAATACCTTGTATAGTTTTATATTTTTCTTATATTTTTTAATGTAATACTTTAGGTTGAGATGATAAAAAAAAAATATAAAACATAGAGGGACGAAAATGTAATATTTAATAATAATTATTTTAACAATAGATATCTATAATAAAAAATTTCAACAAGTAATAATAATAATAATTTTACACAATATTTATAGAAATGAGACAACAATTGGGGGCCCAGTGAAGGGAAGAGAAGCACTGAAGCAGGCAGGCCACATGCTGCCTAACGTGCCCTGCCTCAAGAAGCGGCCACGTCATCCGGTAGTACGGACTTTCTCGTGTTCCCACAGTTGATTTTATCAGCAAAATAAACCAGTCTAGCGGGTAATCAGTTTTGACAGTTAAAACCATGTGAATTTTAGTCGGCAATCCCCAATTCAATTTGATACAAGTATTTGTTTTTTATTATTATTTCCTACGATGTATATTGTATAGCGTCATACCTCATTATTAAAAAAAATCAATCTTAATTTGTAACTGAATGTATTCTTATAAAAATAATCAAGGAAAAGAAAAAAAAAAAAATCAATTGAAAGTTATATTTAATGAGGCTATAATTTATAACGTTATAGTAGTAGTTTAGAAAATGTCGGTAACATGCCTCTCTGTCACAGAACAGAAGCCTTAAATTGCTGTGTTGAATTTTTCTACATATCAATGTGTGCAAATTTCAAAATTGTACGACTTTTTGACCCCATATGGGCAGTGAACTCACATGATCTTATAAACACTTCTCAATTTCGTTACTCACACTTTTTTTTTTTTTCAATTTTAGCATATTCATTCCTTTTTTTTTTTTTAAATAATACTATTCACACTCTTTTATCTTCACCCTTCAACCATCACTTATTTATTCAAATTTGTCACTAACTTTATTCATAAGGGAAAGTTGTTATAAGAGTCATCTCACCTATAAAAACTACAAATAGAAACATAAAATTTGAAAGTTACAAAAAAGAACAAATTGGTGGATAGATGGACCATTCTACCCTTTCTTTATAATGATATCAGAATTTTCCATATTCAATTAATAGAATTCGTATCTTCTACTATGCATTAATTTTAAATAAAACTGACTTAAATTTATCTTTTTGTAACAAAATTAAATAAGTTGGATTGAAAACCGTTTTAAACAAAAAAATAAAGAAGAGTATACTAACTAATTTATTATTTATTGATTAACAGAATATATGTTTGACGACATGCTAAAAAGAAATGCACATTTGAATATGTGCTTCATATATGTAAAATCGACGAGTTTATCTTTATTTATAATTAATATAATCATAGTATTATTAAATAATTATGGTGTTATACCCTAAAAAATATATAATATAATATAAAAAAGCTAAATATTCGGCATCAACAAATTTGTTCGACATAAATTATATTTGTTTATAATTAATATATATAAAAAGAGTTTTTAGATAAAATTTACTCATAATATTAAATTTTTAAAAAAATCGAAATATAAGCAATATTTAACATGAGTTTATATTGATGTTAAATATTAAAAAAAAAAGAGTTTAAAATCAAAATATAAAAATATATAATGTAATATATAAGAAAAGTAAATATTGGAATTAAATTATATTTATCAATAAAATATTAATGATAAATGATTATCATGTTAATGTTAATTGTAACTTCTCCATTAAATTAGGAGTAACTCCCACCAAGCATTAATTTTAAATAAAATTGACTTAATGTTATCGTTTGGGTAACTAAAAAAACTGTTTATGCACAAGCATGGATAAAATTAAATAAGCTGGATATAAAACCGTTTTAAACAAAAAATAAAGAAGAGTATACTAACTAATTTATTATTTAATGAAATATAAACATTCCATGAGTCTTATATTGATGTTAAATATTAAAAAAATAAGAGTTTAAAATCAAAATATAAAAATATATAATGTAATATATAAGAAAAGTAAATATTTGAATTAAATTATGGATATCATTGGAAGCAGGTAATATTTTACATATAATTGTTGATATTTGTCATAATATTATTATAACATGGATATGAAAAATAAATTGACAATCGGGATACAAAAGGTAGTTATTCAATTAAGGAAATTTTGTTTTTTTGTTTTTTTTTTTTTTTTTTTTGAGTTACATTAAATACCCATCCCTTTTTCTCTCCCCATGACTCGAACCCAGGATCTAAAGCCTAGGTAGTGGTGCTCTAACCACTTGAGCTATCCAACTTCGTCTAAGGAAATTTTGTTAGTGATTGAGTAATTATCGGTTCCTAAGGGGAATGAGAATTTAATTTCAATTTGAATAACTATACAAATGCATGGAAAATGGTATTTCAAAATTTATTATATTAATGGATTAATATTGTTTTTTAAGACCAAGGGGCATAATTGGGTATTAACACATCAATTTGACCTTAATTGAATTGTTTTAATTTGTTTCCTTTGTTTGAAAATGAGTCTATAGGATTGTTCTTCCTAATAATTAAACTCTATTCATAAACAATCACTTTATCTATAAATGAACCCTACAACATCCCATCATACCTCAACTTATCTATTTTATACATAAGCTAATCAATATTCATTAAAATTCGTGCTTAGATAAATGGGCATAATAAAATTGGATGGAGGGAGTATTATAAAGAGATGTGAATACTAATATGTAGGTCCCAAAGGTTGAGTTAATATCGAGGGAAGCTAAAGAAAATGTCTAGAGGGGGGTGAATAGACTTTTCTAAAATCTTTCGATATATCAGAATTACAATGTGCGGAATACGAAATTAACAATGAGCCCAATTAAGTTTATACTCAATCCTTTAAAATCAAAGAACTCTGTTCTATACTCAACTAATCTAGTTTAGAAGTGTATTTTGGCAATTAAACAATTAAGCAATTAATACCAACAAAACAGTAAAGTAAACAACACAAACGATTTATAGTGGTTCGACAACTTGTCTACATCCACTCTCACAACCCAGTTGTGATATTCTTATTAACTCGTCCAATGGAGTAATATGTTCTTGTAGCTTTAAGTCCCAAGAAATAAGACTTAGATCTTCTCGACAACACTACCAAGTGCCTCTTCGATCTAACTAGCTATTTTACAAGTAACTAGCAACTTGAAACAGTAAACGAAAATAAAACTTCTCTTCGTTCAGTAGTAGCCTTCTTCGATCTTCACTTGACTTGTGTAGCTTCACTTTCTGAACTTCAATCTCTGAGAGTATTTTCTTCAATAATACTTTTGTATGCAGTAGTATCAGTATATGTATTTTCAGTAGTCTCAATAGTCTCTAATGAATGAATACCTTGGGGTATATATAGACTTCCAATTCAAGAACTCAGTTAGTTGTAACCAACTCTTCTTGAAAACTAACTTTTAACTGAATCTTCTTATCCTTCCACGCGTTTCTTGTTTAAGTAGTTATTTCTAACTAACTCTTTAAGTTTTATCTTCAATACGCGTTTCTGTAACTAACTTCAGTCTTCTTGTCTTGTCTTGTTGAGTTGTGCACCTGTCTTGTCCTTAAGTAGTAGACTGCGTCTTCTACTTGTCTTGTGCAGTAGACTTCTCCAGATTACAATCATAGAACTAATCTAGTCCTATCATCTAATCCTAACAAAACTATTACATTACATTAAGCTCTTGTTATAAAGCTTAGTCACTTAGAAAGCTATACAAAGAATCTATCTATTACATTAAAAAATATGAGCTCTATACACCAATTATTCATAGCTCAATAATAATCTAAACAGTTAATATAAACATATATGAAGTAGTAATACGATATCAATTATAAGTACTCGTCTTTTCATATGTTAACTCATGTGAACTCTACTGATCTTGTTCAAGATGACTTCAACTTAACTAGACTAGATTAGTCAACACTTAGAAAAATTCAACCTTCTTTTGGCTTATCAAAACTTTATCTTTTATATTTCAATCATCATTTAGGACTTGTTTTAGGATTCATATCCCAACAATTTCCCCCTTTTTGATGAAGCCAAAACTACTTGAATCTTTTTCATAATAGTAGACTAGTTAAGTAGTTATCTTGTCTTTAATCATCAAATAGTACTTTATCTTTTCATTCATTCAAAATATGATCAGTAGATATTACACATACTAAATAAAAAAAAAACTAAGTAATCAGAGCAGATAATCTAATCTGAAAGAGTACCTCCTTCTGGGTTTGGAACACAGAATGCATCAAGGAGTCTCATGTGAATAACTCTGATATGGTCTTCATCATCAATCTTCTCTTTATCTAGCAGCTCCTCTTCGAATTTCTTGATCTGATTGAAATCAACTCTTTTTCCTGAGCTGGTCATAGGAGTCTTCCATTTCGGAAAGCTTGGTATCAGAATGTTGAAATTTGCGGCGACTGATATCCTCATAACCAAATTCCAAAGCAATTTGTTTTGACCTTCCATGAATTTGTCAAACATGGCATACAACTCATCTTGATTTTCAGACTCACCATACTTCCGAATAATCCAGTGATCCAGTTCCCATTGCCTCTTTACTTTGAGCCATTCTTGACGATGCTCTTTGTCAATGAAATAGTCAATGAACTGGTCTTCTACCTCTTCTTCATCAGCCTTTAGCTTCTGCAATCTTTCAATATGTTTTTCAATTTTCTTCTTGCTAGCATAATGACTTTCATCATGAGGATCAGCAATCTTCTGCTTCTTCTCAACTGCAGCAATCTCTTCAGTTTCTTCAAAAACTATCTTTCTCTTAGACCGTCTGGTCTGAATCTCAGCTTCTGGAGATGCAACATTCTTGCCCTTCTCCAATCTTTTGAGCTCATCAGCTTCAACTTGCTCCAGCTCAGCAGTTTTAACAAGCCTCCTTTTAGGCCTCCTTAGCTCTTGCATAGCAGTAGCAGCATCCTTTTCTTCTGGTTCAGCACTCAGCTTAGACAAGCTAACTTGTTCTACTCTACTTGCCTCTTCCCCCTTTTTGGCTTCATCATGTGCCTTAAGAGTGAAAAGACTTGTAAAGCAAGTCATTTCTTCCTTTACTGCCTCCTTCAATGCTTCAGCAGCTAACTCTATCTGTCTTTGATGTGTCTGATCACGACTCATCTTGTCTAGGCGATCAGCAGTAGACTCTAGCTTCTTTGAATTAATAGCCAACTCGTCTTTGAAGTGAGTAGCTGTCTGTCGAAGTAAGGTGTTTTGCTTTGTTAACTCAGAGAGAACAGCTTGAGAACGCACCAACTGATCTTGTGCTTCTCGCCTTTGCTCATCAGCAATTTCAATTTGCACCCTATATAGTCTTTCCATTTTACTTGACTCCGCTGCTAACGATCTAGCAAATGAGATAGATCTTTTCTCCGAAGCATCCACTTGATTCTGGAGAAACCTTTCAACTTCAGCATACATCTCAGCGCGGAAAGTTGAGTCCATCTTGTTGACTTCTCCAACAATCAATTCTCTTGAGCTGTCTACAAGTGATTGATTCTGTTCTACTAACACATCTTTCACTTTTGAGTGCAAGAACTCTTCTATCGCAGAATGAACAACTTCTTTCAAGTTTGTCTTTAGCTCAGCAAGATAACCTATAGGGAATCCTTGAGTAGATGACTGAGCTTCAACAACCACATCTTCCTGAACTTTCTCTACAAGTTCCTCTTCATTAAACATAACTGCGTCCATGAATTCATCATCTTCTTTTCCAAATTCAAAAGAATCAACTTCTTCTGAACTGTCAGCCTCATCTTCAGAAGGTTCTGAGGTTTGAACAACAATATCAACAAATTCTTTCTCTTCTTCCACTAGCTCAGTCTGAGTTCCAATATCAGACGAGAACTCTTCAACCAGAATTCCATCAGGAATATGCAATAGCCTCTTTACCAAATCAACTAAGGCTTTTGGCGGAAATAGTTCGGAATGATCTTTAACACCACTATTTTCTTTCTGTTCCATCTCCCAATCCATAAAATTGGAGATTCCACCCATGCCTTGAATAACCTCGAAAAGATCGTCGGTAGAGGATTTCTTAAGTGCAAACCAGGTGCATATCCTAAGAAGAATCTCAAACTGCTCTGACTCATAGTCTACTTCGAGAGTTGAGAGCGTTCTCTTCAAATTCTTGGTCACCCGGGCACGAATTCGCTTCTCCCTCAGACACATCGAATAATATACCAGGGAATTAAATCTAACATCAGACGGGGTCTGAGCAGGTGGGGTCCCTGTCTCAGTTGTTGCAGTGGCAACTGGCATCTTGTCTGAAGTAGATGGGTTAGAGGGTTCAACATTTTCTGTTGAGGTAGAAGGAATATGGATTGTGGTTTCTGGGGGCTCTAATGTATCTTGGTGTGGTGTGACAACTGTCGGAGTATCAGTTGTGTCAATTATGGGAGTGTTTAGGGGATGACTGGCTCTCAGCGGTCGTGCTGCCAGTACTTGTGAGGTTTTGGGTACAGGTCGAGGCCTAGATCGATGTGATCTAGCCTTGGTTCGAATAGAAGGGAGAGAGAGAGGAATTGAAACAGATTGAGTAGAAGTACCAACCTGTGAAATCGAGTCGTCTGGACGAGTAGGCGATTCAACTCTTACGAGAGTATACATTTCAGGAATTTGATCACTCAACTCCTTCTCTTGTTGCGACTCTTCATCTGACTGAGTCTTCTCTGAGTCGTCTGCACTGGACTCGACTTTCACAACTTCCTCTGATTCTTCCTCTTCAGACCCAGCTTGTGAAGAACTGGATGAGTTCGCATACGGCAACACATCTGAATCATCAAACTGAACTCGTCTTGGGGCAGCCGGCCTTGCAGCAGCCTGCTTCTTCATCGCCTCTATTTTCAGATAAAACTTAAGAGGATGAAAGGGCTTTCCCTTGCTCCAATCACTCTTGTTTGGCATCAATAGCGGGAGTAAGATACTCAGCTTGTTACCATATCCAACCACCTGTGATACTACCCAATTGCGAGTATCAACGTCCACTCTAACACTTCTTTCGAAGTACATCATCCTGTCAGCTATCAGCTTAAACCAATTACCCTCAGTAATTCCATCATATATCGCTGCCATTACCCTTGTCTTGGATTGGGTAACTGAGTCATGAGACCCAGTGGCACATAGAAGCATCTTGTTTGCTATGTCCAGTAGAGTGCGATATTTTTCCAAGAGTTCGGACTTTTTTGACTGCAGGAGCCTTGCCATCTGGTTTCAGCTTCATTTTCTTACCACAGAAGATGCTCAAGTACCTCATCTCCTGACCTTCAGCATATTTTTCCACATCAATCGTTCCGATGGGCAACTTCAATCTTTCGAACATAACTTCCCGAGTGATTTCCACTCGATTTCCACCAATAAATGACTCGATAACATCTCCTCGTCTGTTGGCGTTGGCATAGAATTCCAGAACCTCTTCCTCCAAAACGACTTGAGGAAACGCCTCCAAGTAGGGTTTTAGACCGCATCTGGTGCATTTGGTCAAGATTTCTGCATTACCCTCTTTGTGATTTCCTTTGAAGAACACAGACGGTTGAACATGCACTTTGTTGTCATTTATGTATCTGCCTAGATCGAATGGTGCCTAAATGTTGGTGCTCACATCGAAAATCGATCGAATCGACATGGTGAATGATTTGTTATGAGTAAGAGAATGGAATATGTAAGAAATCAACTGTTAGCAAGTAGTAGAGTTATGAAAACGTGGGGTAAAATGTGTGCAAGTGTTGGGTTTTGTTCAAAACTGAATTTCTGATCCAACGGTCAAGATCGAGGGATTAGATCCAACAGTCGGGACCTTTGGCATTCGGTTACGGAACCGAGAAGATAATGTGATTTGATATTGTTAACGTTGAAATTCGCCTCTCCTATTGGTAGAATTGAGGAGTGTACTCATCTGACCTAATATAGTCGAATTTTGGCGCGAACTGAGTGTATACACCTCATTAAATGGGAGTGTATAAATCCAATTCTAAAATATTCAAATTTTAGTAATACCAAATCACTTTAACACCCTTAATTTGTTTCGAATAGACACTTAACACATTTTAATCAAAGAAACACTTAGCTTGTCTGTTCGAGTCCATCCAGAACAGATGAGTAGGCCTAAGCTTCATAAGTCGAGTAGGCTTGATTGCACAAGACGAGTAGTCTTATGAACATCAGTCGAGTTCCCCCTTCGACTGTGCTTATCTATTCTGAATGTCGAATACCTTTATGTACCTGTCTTAAATTTTGTAATACGTGTAATCGTAGGTACAGGTAGTAAAATAAATACGATGAATATCAATGTAAAGCAATGATCAAGGTTTCGACCAAGATGACTGTTAACCAACATAAGAGTAAACATAAGGATATTTAAGAAATCAATGCTTCCCCCTTAAATGTTTTATTCCCTTAGTATTACCCTCAGCTTTCCCAGCTTCCTCATCGGGTTGTTTGGTCATCTAGTCTAGCCTTGTATACCTGTCTGTAGAGTGAGTAGACGAGTGTTCTGTTCTTTTGTGGTAACTTGTCTCCTTATCTCTTTGATGTACCTGTTTAGTTAGTGCGTAGCTATAGGCAAGTAGGGTCTAAATCAATTAACCCTAGACTAATGCATAATTCATGAAAACGTGCCTCAGCTAATGGTTTTGTGAATATATCAGCTCTTTGAAACTCAGTATGGATCTTTTCCATGCGAATGTCCTTCTTTTCTTGTTCGTCTGGATCCATCTTGTAAGTAGGTAGCATAGGTACGCCAGTGGTCTTGCATGTCTTAATACCATACTTGTCTAGTAGATTTCTAGTATACTTTGCTTGATTTATGAAAATCCCTTCTGAGGTCTGTTTTACTTGAAGACCAAGAAAGTAATTCATTTCACCCATCATAGACATCTCAAATTTACTTTGCATGAGTGTTGAAAAACTTTCACTCAGCTTTTTGTTAGGTGACCCAAAAATGATGTCATCTACGTAAATTTGGACGAGTAAAATGTCCTTCCCTTCTTGTCTTCTGAGCAGGGTTCTATCGACCTTGCCCTTAGTAAAACCATTTTCTAATAGAAAGAGAGAGAGAGTATCATACCAGGCTCTTGGAGCTTGATTTAGTCCATATAAGGCCTTCTTTAATCTGTAAACTTGGTCACCTTTGACTTCGAAACCTGGAGGTTGTTCAACATACACTTCTTCCGCAAGAATACCGTTAAGAAATGCACTTTCAACATCCATTTGATATACGGTAAATTTCATGTGAGCGGCATATGCAAGGAACAATCGAATGGCTTCTAGTCTAGCAACAGGAGCATAGGTTTCATCATAGTCTATGCCTTCAGCTTGTGAATAGCCTTGGGCGACTAGTCTAGCCTTATTCCTAACGACTAAATCATTCTCATCTTTCTTATTCTTGAAAATCCATCGAGTGCCAACTACATTATGATGTTTCGGTCTATCGACAAGTTCCCAGACGTCGTTTCGAACAAACTGGTTCAACTCGTCTTGCATAGCGATGATCCAATTACTATCAGCCAATGCCTCTTTAACAGTCTTAGGCTCGATAGAAGAGAGGAAACAACACCAGCAAAACAGAGATGGACTAGGTTGTTCTTGCGACTCAAAGAGTTGTCGTCTAGTCTTCACACCAAAAGTAGAGTCACCAATGATATTTTCAGTATTATGCGCAGATTTCCATGTATTTCTATTCTTAACAGTAGCACTATCATCTATATCATGTACAACATCATGCATGTCAACATCATTTGTATCATCAACAAATTTACCTGGAGTAGATGAGTCAACTAGAGCAGGCATATCTACTGGTCTAGTAGACTTACCTTGAGCACTTGCCTTTTCCTTGTCATCAGATTCGAGGGCTTTCATGAATGGATTGTATGCTTGAACGGATTCATATACCTCTGAATCTTTGTCAGATTCGATAGTTAGCTCAGTAACTTTCTCACTGATCTTGTTGGCAGACGTGTCCTGTTGAGATTCATCGAAAACCACATGTGGTGTTTCTTCCACACAAAGGGCTGAGTAGTTGAATACTCTAAATGCTTTGCTAGTCGAGGAGTATCCTAAGAATATCCCCTCGTCTGCTTTAGCATCGAATGCATTCAACTTGCTTTTCCCATTGTTATGGATAAAACACTTACAGCCAAATATATGGAAATATGAAACTCTGGGTTTTCTACCTTTCCATACCTCACAGGGCGTCTTACCTAGTGCTTTATTGATGGCACTTCTGTTTTGGGAATGGCATGCAGTATTGATAGCTTCTGCCCAAAACTTCTGAGGAGTATTATACTCTGTCAGCATGGTCCTGCAGGCCTCCTTAAGAGTTCTGTTCCTTCGCTCTGCTACTCCATTTTGTTGTGGTGTCCTTGCTGCACTAGTAAGGTGCTGGATGCCACGCTTAGAACAAAATTCTTTAATATAGCAGTTAATGAATTCAGTACCCTCGTCACTACGGATCTTGACAATGGACTGATTCTTCTCAACTTGTAATTTCTTCAACAGATCAGGCAAAAGTGTTTGTGTATCACTCTTCTTGTGTAAGAAGACTACCCAAGTGAACTTAGAATAGTCGTCTACCACAACAAGTGTGTACCTTCTACCGTTCAAAGTTGGAGGAGTTATCGGGCCATGTAAGTCCATATGTAGGAGTTCGAGAACTCTACTTGTTGAGAGGGATGGAATAGATTTAAAGGAACCTTTTACCTGTTTACCTTTCTGACAGGACGTGCATACATGTGACTTGTAGTAGACTTCATTGGGAATACCTTCCACAAGGTAGTCTCTGGCTATCTTATTAAGAACCTTAAAGTTTAGATGACAGAGGCGTCTATGCCAGAGCCAGCCAAGTTCTTTAGGATTCTTAGTAAGTAGGCAGGTGTCCCTCGGACAACTGTTCCAGTTTACTATGTACACACTTCCTTGTCTTATGCCGACCAGTAGTACGGTATGAGTCCTCTTGTCAATGATTTCACATTTGCGACTCTTGAACTGCACCTTGTATCCACGATCACAGAATTGTGAAACAGAGAGTAAATTGTATTTCAGGCCTTCAACATATGAGACATCTTGGATCTCTATGTCTCCATTCCGAATGTAACCAAATCCTTTGGTAACAGCAGTGGAGCTATCACCAAATATTACTTTTGGTCCTTCTTGCTCATGGTAGCTTGATAAGAGAGTCTTGGTACCAGTCATGTGGTGTGAACAACCACTGTCTATGTACCAGGTTTCTCCTATTGAGCCACCCTTCTTGTATAGATCGAGTCGACCCTGCATTAGATGATATTTCATAATTTAGGTACCCTCCTTGTTTATTGGGGTCCTGGGGGGTTAGTCGAGTTCAATGGAATCCAAATGTACATTGGAGTCCTGAACAAGTTTGATCTTCTAAGCTTTCGACCATATTTGTTGCAAAATAAGACCTTGTTGTCCTTATCTGACCTATCAGTCGAGTTCGGGTCCACTCTTTGGAGATAGACTTTTGACTTAATCTCTACTTGAGCAGGCACTTGTCTATGATAGTCAGAGTAGGGTTTATGTGCATTAGGTCCATACGGTTTATAGACATGTTTAGGTCTTTCTTCTCCTTCGATATCATATGACAAAGGTGGAGGATATAGGACAGCTTGTGTACGATATTTTGGACCTACCTGTCTAGGTCTAGACGAGTAGAGCTGAGACTGCCTTATAAAAGGAGGTCTAGGCTCTTTCCATCTAGTTTGTACTTGTCTAGTACTTGTCTCCTCAGGATACCAGTCCTCGTATCTGACCTGATTTGGTCGTCCACGACTCCTAGTCCTTTGTTGACTTGTCTTAAACGGAACAGCCTTGTTGTTAACTTTCTTTTTACCTCCCTTGGTAATTGGAATGTTAACTTGAGTCTGTTTAGGTACATTGCCTTCGAATGGAGTTCCAATATCGTATATCATTGGTCCTTTTCCTTTATTATTAGTCAAAGAGCTTGAGATGAAGATAGTAGGGTTCTTAGGGACTTGAGTAGACGAGCTGGGTGTCTCAGCACCTATGCCTGTCTTGTCAGCAGGAGCCCTATACCTATCTGACAGTTCAAGGTTAACCTTAGAAGAGTTAACCAGGTCAGTAAGTTTAAGGTCTAGAGTGACAACCTCAGTTTCTAAGAACTTATTACGTTCTTCAAGCTTTTTGCACTTGCTTTTTAAAACATTGGATTCATGTTTCTCAGTAGCATGAGTCTTAAGTAGGTCTTGATACAACTTGTCTGTTAATGCACACTTGTCTTTGAGTTGACTCAACTCTTCTTGCAAGCGTTCATTTAGGACTGTTATATTAGGATCTACTTTAGACTGAGCTTCCTTAAGATCAATGATTTCTTGTTTTAAAATAATGTTTTCATCGCTGACTTCAATGAATGCCTGGTTGGCAAGTAGGAGGTCGTCTTCAACTGCACTAGTAGAGTGCTGAAGGCTACTCCCTACTTTGCTACTGGCAGTATCACTTTCATCAGATTCTGATTCATCACAAGATTGAAAAGATGTAGCAGATGATACCTCTTGGTCGATTTTAGCCATGCAGCATAGACCATCATCTACTATGAATGCTTCATCGTGATCTGGTTCAGACGGGTAGCTAGATGAGGATGATGGTAACTCGTCTGAGTCAGACTCAGAGTCATCATTGGCCATCATTGCCTTCTTGCCACGATTGTATCTACTTTCCCTTCGTGCTTTGCGTTCTTCTCGATCATCAGTGCTTAGGTCTGGACATTCATATATGTAATGACCTGACTTTTCACAATTATAGCACAAGAGATCATTAGTAGCCTTTTTAATAGGAGAGTTATTCCTTCGTTTATCACGTCTGTCAGAACGAGTAATCTTCCTACCATCAGACTCTCTATCTTGTCTGTTACCTTTCGAGACTTCGTCTCTCCTTTCGGACGAGTTTCGGTCTCGTTTGGTCTCAGACGAGTTCTTAGAAGCAGACCCTCTATGCTCTCTATAGAACTTCTTATATCTTCTGAAACGTTTATTCAGCCTATCAAACTTTCTAACCATGAGGCTTACCTGATCCTTCAGACTAAGATCAGTATCTAACTCGTCTTTCACAGAAGTAGACCTAGTCTTAGACTTCGACCTGTCTACCTTAGACGACCTAGCCTTAAGAGCAACGTTCTTAGATACAACATGTTCTCTGTCACTACTTACTATAGGTTCATCTTCGTCTAAATCAAACTCATGAGCCTTTAGAGTTTGAAACATGGTCTCTGCTGTCCACACGTCTATATCTTGGGTATTCTTAACAAGCATTTTTACCATTTTCCATCTACTATCAAGGCTTTTGAGAATCCTAAGATTGATTTCACGTGGAGTATAAGATTTACCAAGGACTTCCAAGTCATTCATGATTTTGGTAAAACGAGTATCCAACTGGTCTATTGTTTCACCAGCTTTCATATGAAATGATTCAAATCTTTGGACTGCTGAAGAAAGCTTGCTTTCTTTGATTAGGGATGTCCCTTCACAAATGATAGCTAAGCGATCCCACATTTCTTTGGCAGTTTTACATTTTAGCACTTTTCCCAGATACTCGTTAGGAAGAGTGTGTAAGATGTAATTCTTGGCCAAGCTATCCAAATTATTCTGTCTCATTTCTTCTGAGGTTAGTTCTGACCTTGGTTTCTTGACGAGTGCACCCACGGGTTGATTTATATCGAGGGCAGCAGTATTAGGGATCATGGTCACTATCGGACCTTCAGTGATGACGGAGATCATTAAGTCTTGAGTGGAACTGAAGATGGCTTCCATCCTTAGCTTCCAATAGTCATAATCTTGAACCTGGAACTTAGGTAGCTTATTAGCGCTGATTTCAAGTGACATGATTCAAGAAGATATGTATTAAGCAGGTTTATGATCAAGAAGCAGTCAGTTCAAGAACAGGGAACAAGAAACAGATATATCAAGAATTATTAGTTAAGAACACGTAAGCAAGTATGATTAAGAACCACAACTTCACCCTAAGTCTTAAGTTGGTTATCAAGAAACAGAAGTTCGTAAACTACTGCTCTGATACCACTTGTAGGTCCCAAAGGTTGAATTAATATCGAGGGAAGCTAAAGAAAATGTCTAGAGGGGGGTGAATAGACTTTTCTAAAATCTTTCGATATATCAGAATTACAATGTGCGGAATACGAAATTAACAATGAGCCCAATTAAGTTTATACTCAATCCTTTAAAATCAAAGAACTCTGTTCTATACTCAACTAATCTAGTTTAGAAGTGTATTTTGGCAATTAAACAATTAAGCAATTAATACCAACAAAACAGTAAAGTAAACAACACAAACGATTTATAGTGGTTCGACAACTTGTCTACATCCACTCTCACAACCCAGTTGTGATATTCTTATTAACTCGTCCAATGGAGTAATATGTTCTTGTAGCTTTAAGTCCCAAGAAATAAGACTTAGATCTTCTCGACAACACTACCAAGTGCCTCTTCGATCTAACTAGCTATTTTACAAGTAATTAGCAACTTGAAACAGTAAACGAAAATAAAACTTCTCTTCGTTCAGTAGTAGCCTTCTTCGATCTTCACTTGACTTGTGTAGCTTCACTTTCTGAACTTCAATCTCTGAGAGTATTTTCTTCAATAATACTTTTGTATGCAGTAGTATCAGTATATGTATTTTCAGTAGTCTCAGTAGTCTCTAATGAATGAATACCTTGGGGTATATATAGACTTCCAATTCAAGAACTCAGTTAGTTGTAACCAACTCTTCTTGAAAACTAACTTTTAACTGAATCTTCTTATCCTTCCACGCGTTTCTTGTTTAAGTAGTTATTTCTAACTAACTCTTTAAGTTTTATCTTCAATACGCGTTTCTGTAACTAACTTCAGTCTTCTTGTCTTGTCTTGTTGAGTTGTGCACCTGTCTTGTCCTTAAGTAGTAGACTGCGTCTTCTACTTGTCTTGTGCAGTAGACTTCTCCAGATTACAATCATAGAACTAATCTAGTCCTATCATCTAATCCTAACAAAACTATTACATTACATTAAGCTCTTGTTATAAAGCTTAGTCACTTAGAAAGCTATACAAAGAATCTATCTATTACATTAAAAAACATGAGCTATATACAACAATTATTCATAGCTCAATAATAATCTAAACAGTTAATATAAACATATATGAAGTAGTAATACGATATCAATTATAAGTACTCGTCTTTTCATATGTTAACTCATGTGAACTCTACTGATCTTGTTCAAGATGACTTCAACTTAACTAGACTAGATTAGTCAACACTTAGAAAAATTCAACCTTCTTTTGGTTTATCAAAACTTTATCTTTTATATTTCAATCATCATTTAGGACTTGTTTTAGGATTCATATCCCAACATAATATTAGAGAATAATATAAATGAATGATTCACCGGCATTTGTAAGTTTGGACACATTCTGAATTTAAATTTCGTTAAAAATAATTATGTTCATAATTAAATTATCCATTCGATGAGTCTTCTCTCCAAAGAGTAGTGAAGGCGTAAAATTCAGAACTCTAATTGCATTTTCCTCACGTAGCCTCTGCCGTCTTGTAGGCGCCGCGTCAGCCCACGACCTGGGCACATATTTGCCCTACTCCATTACATATATGAGCCCCAATTTACTCACCCTGCCCGGGCCCTACATACACGGCTGCAGCCCAGGCATCCTCTCTATGCATTCTTGATCGCATAGAAGTTAGCATAATGCATTAACGTTCGATATCCAGGACTTGATGTTTATATGGAAACACTTAATCTGGACATTCCAAGGGATGACCACCTTGCTGATTTGGAGGCACACTTCTCAGGGCTTCTAGCCTTTCTCGTGCCTCTCGTTGGTACTTAGTCGTGGCCGCCTTCTCCATCGGTTGCCATACCCGGTGTCACAGACTTGTTAACCTCAGATTATAATATTGGTTAGGCATACTGCTTCAGTGTCTGGTGTTGACTCGCAGGGTCTCTCCGGAGGTTGCAGACCTCTCATATGTTGCCAAGGCAGACTCGCTGCATGTTGTCTCCAATCCCACGACTTCGGGTTCTTTTTCGGATCATATGTGTCAGTTTAAAAATGATAAATTATTTACAATTTCAATTGACGGCGACACATATCAGACAGGGGTTTGTGAATTTAAGGATGATTTGATTGATCAATTGCTCACTCCACAGGGTAAATCTCCGTTTCTTTATGCTGATTTGTCTAAGAGACTCAATGAGATTTGGTCCCTCCAGGGGAACTTGTGACACCGGGTATGGCAACCGATGGAGAAGGCACGAGAACTTGTTATTCTAGGAAAAGGATTTGTGGTTCTCAAATTTCATTCTTTGGAAGAGCGTGATCGACTTTGGGCTCCATCCGTCTGTAAAATTGGGCCTCCGTATTCAATCCAAACCAGGTTTAGACCTCTACTCAGACATGGGCCCGTCTTATTGGTATTTCGATTGAACTCTGGCGGGCCAAGGCTATTTCTACATCGATCACACCTAGGCGAAAACAATGGCACAGTACACTACAATTTTGATCATGGTGGATATGAGACAATCACTTTTGGAGCGGTTGATGCTGGAACATGGTGATTAGTTGGTGATTGTGGAAGTGCATTTTGAGAGGCTTCCAAAATATTGTAGATATTGTTCGACACATGACTGCGAAGTGCAACAAGCGCAAGGTCCCGCCAACTCATGACTCGGGCCGACGTGATATGAGCTCTTCCCGCTGTCCTCATAGACGATCAACTAGGCATACCCCATTGGGCCATCATTCGACTTCCGCACCTCTGATGGATTGCACTCCTCGAGTGAAGAATCTTAACTCGGATATTGTGCCCACTTTAGTCCCGGTGAGAAATTCTTTCCCGGGCCTCTTGTACGTCATCATGGATTAGTCCTAGAACAACACCTAGAAACATGTGGATGCCTCAGTTTTGGAGCCGGCCACTAGAAACTCCACAAACCATCCACTTACCCCATATCCGACTCTCTCGGTTATCCTTCCGTCTATCGTCGACAAGTCACTCTGTTTTATCTTGAAGAAGCCCGACGGAGGCCCCCGTTTGACTGGGGCAGGTTCATCACAACCGCCAACCCCGAACAATGTTATTGATGAGTTGACCACTATCGTCTCGAAGACCTTAACTGTTGATTTTTCGGCACCCTTTGCCTATGAAATGTGCTTCGTAGCCTCGCATAAGGGATAATGGGGATGATGTTTTTGATCCGCCATGATATTTTGTGCCTCTTTGAGAGACGAAATTTACTTTCTTGTTCTTGTTTTTAGTTAGGTTTGATTTAATGTTATTTTGAGCTGTTCTCGATTTGGTTTGGTCTAAGGGCGTGTACATTTTTCCTTTGCCTCAGATTTTATCTCCGATGAGGGTTTTCTTAAATGATGTTTTGAATTTGATGACACTCCGATCTCTAGTTCGTTTTGTGGACTTATAACTTTTAGTTTTTTTTTTCTTTTTTCTTTTAGACATAACTTTATTTGCCTCCTCCCTAAAGAGTATAGATGATAATCTAGCTCACGAGTAGAAAAAATATTAAAAAATTAATAAAAATAATTTGACACCTCTTTATAAATGTTGACTTTTAAATTTGGCAAAATTCTTTGGGGTAAGTACTTTCTTTAATCATTTACTTGAATGATATGCTTTGATTAGTGTTCCAATCATTGTTTCAAAAGTAATCCGTGGGCCTTCTAAGTTGATAACATGTTACCACGAGCATTGTGTTCCTTCAAATCTAAAATCACTTTGAAATCTTCAACTCTCTTTAACAAAAATAATTATCTCTTTCTGAGTAAAAACCCTTCTTAAAAATAAAATTCTTAGACAAGGAAAATGGATACTCGTCTCTACAGAAAAAAAAAAGAATTCAAAATCCATCAATGTGTTTGATTTGAAGTTTTATTGTTTCTTGGATGTTGTCACACATAATTACCATGTTGGTTGTAAGTTATTGGAAAAAAAATTACCTAATTAAATTGCAATAAACAAAAAATATTATGTACAACATTTGATAAATTTAAACAATCCTAAAATCTATTTAATTAACCCTGAAAAAATTCTCAACATTGATTCTTCAATAATTTAATCTGCAGGACAATAAGTACAAAATTAAAGGACTTGGAATTTGCATCCACATGGACGAAATAAAATAATGCTCCCCTTCACATGCGCTCAAATGAATAGATCGGTCATAATATATCCAAATAAATAATTTTAATTTTGATTCAAATGTTATATACTCCACCCATTTTTCACCACAACTATCACATCCTTCAAAATGAAAAATCATTAATAAATTCACCTTCACAATATTTACAATTTTACATAAAATGTCTACACATACACACAAGGCTAGTCATTTCTTTATTTTATATCTAAATGTTTATAAAATTATCTCTCAAAACCTCCCACTACAAAAAAAAAAAATTGATTTTTAATGACATAATCACTCATTATTACTTCTTTCTCCGGTGACAGAAAATTGAAAATTAATGAAAGTCAATTTATGTCATTATAGACTTTTAACTAGAGAAGTGGTAATAACAAGATTTCTGTCACTAAAAGTCAATTTTCTTGGACTACGTACTCATTATTACAATTTTTTAATATGGGTATCTACACACACATTACTCTACATTCATTTTTACATGTAAAACTCTTTCACAATTCAAGTCTTAATATCCACATGATATAGGAGAAGCGATGCAAAAGGTTAAAATCATGAAATGAATGTGGGACCTAATGTTTCTTCCATTATTAATCCCTCTGTATTTTCTTTCTCCTAGGCCTATAAAATCACACAATCTATCTCCCCCCATTCCATCCAAACTTAAATTTGTTCTCTTTCATATCACTTTAATTTTCCAAAGAAACAAACATGGGAGTCCCCCTCTTAATACTCCTCCTACTTCCCATATTAGCTCCAACCTCCACATTCTCTTCTCCAGTGGCTGATCCTGAACTTGTTGTACAAGAAGTTAATGAGTAAGTACTTCTTCAAAGTTATTTAATGTACATTATCATAACTAACTTTTATCTAACAATGTATAACATTTCACCGGGTCTGGTATAACATTATAGCTTCTTTAATTAAAATGACAGGAAATTTATCTATAATAACATTAATTATGACATTATTATTATAGACAATTTGTGTCATTAGAGATACTTTTAGTTGGAGAAGTCAATTTTCTTATAGTAATGTACTTGCTTACATTTCTTTAAAGAGTATTAGTTGTACTAGTAACATTTTTTTTTACAGGAAAATAATAAATGCGTCAAGGAGGAAGTTAGGATTCCTCTCATGTGGGACTGGAAACCCGATAGACGACTGCTGGCGATGTGACCCCAACTGGGAAAAAAATCGGAAACGACTGGCCGACTGCGCGATCGGCTTCGGCAAACACGCGGTGGGAGGAAGGGACGGCAACATATACGTCGTCACAGACTCAGGTGACGACGCAGTTAACCCTAAACCGGGCACTCTGCGCTACGGCGTGATCCAAAACGAGGCGTTATGGATCATCTTCAAACGCGACATGGTGATCAAACTGAAGCAAGAACTGATGCTCAACTCATTCAAAACGATCGACGGACGAGGCGCGAGCGTGCACATCGCGGGCGGGCCGTGCATCACCGTGCAATACGTGACGAACATCATCATCCACGGCATCAACATACACGACTGCAAGCAAGGAGGAAACGCTTATGTGAGGGATTCGCCGGACCATTATGGGTGGCGAACGGTGTCCGACGGCGACGGGGTGTCGATTTTCGGGGGGAGTCACGTGTGGGTGGACCATTGCTCCTTGTCCAATTGTCGGGATGGGCTGATTGATGCGATACATGGATCAACGGCCATCACCATATCTAATAATTATCTGACGCACCATAATAAAGTGATGTTGTTGGGGCATAGTGATAGCTATACACAGGATAAGAACATGCAGGTTACAATTGCTTTCAACCATTTTGGGGAAGCCCTTGTGCAGAGGATGCCCAGGTACACTTAATTCATTTCAACATTTTCAATCTTCATTTTTTATATTTCAATTTATATATTGATTTCAAAGGGAAAATACACTACGAAAATACAGGGGAGGGGTCAAATGTAACTTATAATAAAATTATATATACCCCATTTTTTACTACTTGATGATTTAAGTGTAAAATCTTGTTGCAAATTATTTAATATGTTTTGCAGCATTCAAGATTGATTAATGCATATAGTTTTTGGGTACACATATTAAAAAGCATGATAAAGGAATAATTAGATGTAATACAAAATAATAGAAAAAATATTAGCTAAAAATAAAATAAGTAATATATAATGGAACAACCTAAAATGAAAAAATGGGCCGGTAATATATAGTGGGACGGAGGAACTATTTTTTTTTTCTTTTCAATTCACCATTAATTATACTCCCTTTGTCCTTCTTTAAACTTTACATTTTATTATTTTAAAGCTTTACATTTTATTTTTTGGCAAGTTCCACATTTATTAACAACTATTCCCACTCTTACACAAAATATCACAAACTTTTCCTTTCCCTCTCAACCTTTTTACTTTTCTTACACCTTTTCTCCCCAACGTCATATTTTTCTTACACTTTCTACCAAAAATTTTACATACCATTTACAATTTCAACGTGTTTTTTTTTTTTTTTTTGACGGGACAATTTCAACGTGTTGAGTATTAACTAAGTTGGCAAAACATAGGGAGTAGTTAAAGTATTTATCTGGCAAAACCTATAATTAAAGTACTAGGAAAAAAATAAAGTAGGCTGAAAAGCCAAGATTGCAAAGACAATGTACGTTCAATTTGATTAAAAATATGTACTGTATTTTTTTAACTATATGGTAAATTAATTTTGACTGTCTCACACACACTTGTATAGTACTTTTAATTAAATAACCGAATGATTTAATTTTTGTAGGTGCAGACACGGATATTTCCATGTTGTGAACAATGACTACACACATTGGGAAATGTATGCCATTGGGGGAAGTGCAAATCCAACCATCAACAGCCAAGGCAATAGATTTCTTGCACCTAATAGAATTGACAATAAGGAGGTGACCAAACATGAGGATGCACCACAAAGCAAATGGAAGAACTGGAATTGGAGATCCGAGGGAGACTTGATGCTAAACGGGGCCTTCTTCACCCGCTCCGGTGCAGGGGCCTCGTCCAATTATGCCAAGGCGTCGAGCTTGAGCGCCCGACCATCGTCCTTGGTCGGGTCCATCACACAAGGATCCGGTTCACTTAGCTGCAAGAAAGGCAAACGATGCTAGCTAGCTAGCTGATTATTAATTATTTGGAGAATTCAATAAAATATTGATTCTCACATATATATCATATGATCTTGCATTACATATATATAGATTACAATTTATACAATTTGTATGAAGGAAAGTTGGTCGACAATCGAAATCCTAATGGAAATCGAGGGGGAACAACGACTGGTGAGTTGATAAATTAATGTAACTTTTTTCACTAAAATCTAGTTGCTCAATTATATATCTTCTACATTCCAATGTTATTATCAGCTTTTTGAATTTTACTCATGATCAATCCCACACAAAATAATTATGTTGAGTTTTATACCCAACAATAAAATACTCCATTAATTAACAACAGTTATGTGAATATTTTACACATGAAATATGTTAAAGTAAATCAGTTTTTAAAAATTGACGGAACAAAATTCACTTTATGAATTAATGTTAATTGCATTAGCTATATTTCATATATAAAATATTTCATACATTTTTTTTAATATTATTTATTGTACTTGATATTCTAAATTTTATCTATAGGGCGAGTTCCTGACGTACTCTTATTTTTTTTAAATATAAAAAACAATAATGACAAAATAAAGAGGAGTATTGTATACATGTATTGTGAGATCAATTATGAATAAAATTAAATACCAATTTAAATAATTAAGTGATAATTGGAAAGTGAAAATATAAAAATAAATTTGATAGGCGAACAAATAAGATAAATGAAAATATATTTGGTAGATGGGGAGTATATATTTGATAGGTGCTATATATTTTCTTTATTCCTTCAAAAGTTAATTAATTAACCATTTTATTTTTTAACAACACTGGATGTCTCTTTCTATACCAGTATCGTATTGGCCGGGACCGACACACAATGTATAGGTTCAGCATTACTAAGGGTAGATGAGATTTATAAGCTTTTTTGTAGGGCCACCTTCACATGGTATGGTTGGCCAGCCATCAATAATAATCCAAATAAAAGGAAAATGCACAAAGGCTCCTCAGGGCACCGCCTATGGAGGACCAGTTCAGATAAAAATTCGTGTAATTCATGTCACCATATATATATTTTGATTTTAAGGATTACAGTACATATGTGAAATTCAATTGGGTTCAATTTCTTTCGCTACAATACGATGTTGGTAGTTGTAATCTCTATTAACACAAATTAACATTTATGAATTAATATTCACTTTTTTAAAGTGTTAAAGTGTCATGTCTAAATTATATTATATTTATAGTGAGACAGTCTTACACAAAACTCTCTCTATATTTAACCGATTAAAATTTTAGTTTGACAAAAAATAAATTACTGAATATTTTTTAAGAGTGAAGTAATTTTTTAATTAATTAACATAATTTTAGTCCTCTTAACCTTTTTTCATTTTGAAATTAGTTTTCTAAATTTTAACGATCCCTAAATTTTAAAATACAATTTTTTGTACTCTATTTTCAAAACCTTCTCCAACCACAAAACTTTATATCTTACTCTATTTTATTCATTTTCAATATATTACAATCATTAAATAATATATTTATCATATATTTAAATTAATTTATACAATTAAATATTCAATTAATAAATAAAATTAAATTTTATTGATTTTATCAAAATCATAAAATGTAAATAAATTTCTAATTTTTAGATAGGATATTACTTTTATTTAAATATAAAATAAAACATATAATAACGTGAAATGATACATGTGAGTGTAGTCTAATACAACACAATTACACTTGTTGGAGTATGCTAGTAAAAGTCTAGAGGGGAGGGGTGAATAGACTTTTAAAAATCTTTCAAAAATATCAGAGTTTAATGCGGAATAGTGTTCTGAATAGTACTGCTCTTACTGGGTCAGCTCAGTACTTCCAGTTTCAGTTTTATACTCAACTTAGATTTAGATCTTGAATATGTATGTTAAACAAATATAAACAGTAAGTAAATCAACACACAAAGATTTATAGTGGTTCAACAAATGTCTACATCCACTCTCACAACTCCAGTTGTGAAGTTTTATTAACTCTTCCTTCTTGAGTTTCTTGTGGCTTAAAGTCCCAAGATTAAGACTTTGATCTTGTCGATTATACCACTAGGTATATCTTCGATCTACTAGTAATTTCACAAGTAACTAGCACACTTGTTTACAACAAATCACAAACTAAAATAGTAAAGTAAAACTTCTCTTGAGTAGCCTTTGATTCTTCTCTTCAATTCTGGGCTTTTCTCAGTTTTGATCTCCTTTAACTCTGTGAGTTCTTGAATGCTTCGTAGACTCTTAATTCTCTTTGATTGCTCTTAGATCAGTAGTTTTTGCAGTAGAAGATCACACAGTATATATAGACATTAGTATGACAGTTAGTAGTTTGTGAAACTAACTCTAAATCTGTTTTTGTAACTTATCCTTTTTGTAACCGACTTTGTAACTTCCTTCAACTTATCCAAGTCAGCATATCTTCAGATATATTCAGTTACGTCTTAAATAAGTTTTCCAAACTTATTCTTCAATTACACCAACTCAGCACAATAAACTACTGTTCTGACTTTTACTGTTCTGAGCCAGTCAGCACAATTCTGAACAACTGTTCTGCATATATTCAGAATACTTCTCTTATACTTCTGAGCTTCAATTCAACTCTTCTTGAAAGTCTTCTCATTCTGAAGTAGTCTTCTGAGTCTTCAATAGTCTTCTGATCAAGTTCTAATCTACTGTTCTGAACTTTTACAATACTGAATACAACATAATACAAACTTATAAATATAAAACTTATCTATACAATACAAACATCAGCTTAGTTCGTAACAGTTCATAATATATTCACATATCAGATCAGTAAACTTATAAGATCAGTAAACTCAGTTTTCATAACTTCTTAAGATGACTTAGTTAAGATGACTTCCAACCACATATATCATTAACTTTAAGTTGTTTTTTGGCCATCAAAACATATAATAATCAACTAGAACATTGTTTCAAAGATTCATATCCCAACAACACTCATTATTGAATTATTAATATAAATTAGTACAACAATAGAATTGTAATTATTTAATAAAAGAACTCTAATTATTAATATAAAATTGTAAATATTGATAAAAAATAATGATAAAAAAAAATAGAGTTTTCAATAGTAAAGTTGAAAACTCTATTTCAAATCGTCAAAATTGAGTACGGTTGGAGGAGTGACGGTACTTCATTTTTTAATTTAACTCCAAAATGAAGGATGGTTGGGGGAAATTTTTTATTTTAGTCCTACAAGTTTGAAACATTCCAAAACATTCCAAAATAAATCCTTTAAATTTCAACTTCACAAAATAAATCTTTTACCTTTCAACTTAATCATTTTTTACATCAATTTTAATCTTTTATGTTTTGAAATAATTATAATTGGCAAACTTGGCGCCACATGTATTAAAATATGCCACATCATCATGCCACATCACTATCTCTCCTTTATATATATTAAAAAAATAGAGCAAATAACACCTAAAAATACTCTATACACACCCCATAATTTTAAATACAAAAATAAATGTATATAAAATGACTAAGTAACCCTTACATAAATAAAGAGTAAAATAATTTTAAAAAATAACTTGAAAAAATATAAAAAAATGTGAAACAAAATAAATCTCACAAACGAATTCAAAGGGTGTTGCACGTTATGAATAATCGATGTTAATTATGTGAATCTTATTTTCCTCTATTAATTGAAATGTATAACTAAATTTAATTATAATTTCATCATTTTATCAAATACTTATAATAAATAAATATATTAAATAAATAAATTAATTAGTTTGTAGTAGATGCAGAGAATTTTTAATTTTTTTCATATATATAGAGGAGCCATTAATTATTTTGGGGTAGATGCAGATAATTTTGTTTGTGTAACTAACATCTAATAAAATGTTATACACACCCCAATAAAATTTAAAAATCAATTTTTATTGCTAAACACACCCCAATTCTTTCCTATTTACCATTTATCCCTCAAAACAAATGCAAATTGAATAAAAATTAAAAATATAATTTAAAATTCAACTAAATCATTAAAACTATATATAAATTTTAAAAATTAATTAAAAAATATAATAATTAATACGAAAAACTAAATAAAATTTAAAAATATTTTAAAAAATCAACTAAATATTAAAAAATATTTGAATCAATCAAATCCAAATAAAATATAAAAATATTAAATAAATCAAATAAAATTTATAAAATAATTAAATTTAAAATACCAATTAATGATTCAATTTTAAAAAAAAATGAAAGAAAAATCAACTCAATAAAAAATAAATATTAAGAAAATTAAATAAAAAATAAAATCTTACTTTTTATTAATTTTTTTAAATTTTGTTTTGATGATTTATTTTTTAATTTCAGATTCTGTTTAATTTTCTAAGATTTCATTAAAAAAAATTAATTAATTTAAGTAAATTAATTATTTTAAAGATTTAGTTAATTTTTTTAAATACTTTTAAATTTACATTTTTTTTTCCAGATTTTTAAAGATTTCTTTTCAGATTTTTTCAAGTTATTTTTTAAAATTATTTTACTCTTTATTTATGTAAGAGTTACTTAATTATTTTATATACATTTATTTTTTAATTTAAAATTATGGAGTGTGTATAAAATATTTTGGGGTGTTATTACTTATTAGCTTTACTTTTTTATAAATATATATAGTGGAGAGATAGTGATGTGTCATTTTTTAATCTAATGTGGCACAAAGTTTGAGTATTATAATTCATTCAAAACATAAATGATTAAAATTGATGTAAAAAAGGATTAAATTGAAAGGTAAGGTACTTATTTTGTAAAGTTGAAACTTAAAGAATTTATTTTGAAATGTTTCAAACTTATAAGATTAAAATAAAAAATTTCCCGATGGTTAGAAATGGTCTAACTACACATATATTTTTTTGTTTTGAAATTAGTAGTTCATCCCGTAATTCTGACGTGATATTTCCCATTTTATATTTTAAAAGGAGTATATGAAATCTGAGAATTAAAAAAATCCTTCACAATCAATTAAAATTAATAGGAAAAAAATCAGAAGTTTAATAAATTTTTATTTTTGAAAAAATGAATTCATTATAATAAATTATTTAAAATTTAAAAAGTTATTTCAAAAATAAATTCATTAAAATTGAAAGAGTTGCACTCTTGTGTACCTACATGTGTATGTAACTACTATATCCAATCCAATATATGTAACTACTATATCCAATCCAATAACCCATTACAAATAACACATGACTCATTTACTATATCCAATTCAATAACACATGACCTATACATTTACTGTATCAATTTAACACATACATTTTTTTCATGGGTCTTTATTTTACTTCAATTAATTTTTTTTAATTTTATCATTAAAAAATAATACTCCATTAATTTTTAAATTTTTTTTTTTATTTTACTCAATTGATATTTATATTTATCTTTTTAATATTATTTAAAAAAAAAAATTTCTTCATGTTTATCATTTATGTTTTAAATGATAATTTTTTTAACGTACTTTCTTTTTATGTCATAATTAATTATTCTAAATTTTGAAAAAAATATTAATTATTTTTTTTAAGTATTAAATAGTATAATAATAATTTGTTTAAAAAAATAAAACTCTCACCTCTCTTAAGCAAGTGTTCAATTTTATTGGTACTACTAGTGTAAGACCCGCGTAATGGGTTGAAAAAATAAATTTATAATATATTTTAATTTATTAATAAAAAATATTTTTAAATTCACGCATAATTTATTTAAATGGAAATATCATGCATATGCATGTATGCATTTTTTTTTTTTTTTGCATGGTTATGTTCTTTATAATCTTGATTGGCATACACTAAAAGGAGTACTAAAATAGTAGAGATAAGGTGAAATTGAAGATATGAAATTAAATAAATCTCGGTATGTGTATCAAGATTTGAGATTTGCTATGATGGTACCTTCACCAAATGTAGCTTTGAAAATTTAATCATTTCATTTGAAATGTAAATTTTTTGGATAAGTATAATCATTAATTTCCTAATTTCATAATTAACTGTTTACAAAATAAAATATATTTTTTAATCATATATATATATATATTACCATTGAAATCAGATCAAATATGAGAAAATATATTAAGATTAAGAATCATAATATAAGACACATATACATATAAAAGGTTATTGATATGATTGGATAATTAAAAAATAAATTTTCATTATTTAAATAAATATAAATAATGATTACAAAATTACAATTCAAAATTAACAGATCTTCTCCACCAGTTTCAAACAACCAAGACCACCTCATTCAAATAGCAAATATTAAAGAAATTACAAAAAAATTAATTCATTGAAAAAAAAAAGTTAAGAAAAATTATATTAAAAATGTAAGTTAAGACAAATTCAAACAAATATTAGAGATCTACAATATAGAAAAATAATAATAAGATACCAAAACTAAACATTTTGGAGAAATGAGAAAGATGAATGAAATCGTAAAAAGGAGATGAGAATTACATAGGAGATATATTTTCAAACAACCAAGATCATCTCATTGAAATTACAAAAAAATAATTCATTGAAATTAAAAATATTAAAGAAATTATAAAAAAAAATTAGTATAATAGAAACTCACCAATAGCAAGAGAAAGAAGAGAGGAAAATAGTGGAATTAAGTAAACAAATTATTTAGATGTATGTTTTATAGTTGAAATTATGATTTGAATTAACAATAATTAAGGTGGAAGAGGGAGCAAAATTAACTATAATCTTAAATTTGAATATTCAAAATTGAATTTGTTAATAGAATTTCTTAAATTTGAATATTTAAAATTGGACTTATTAATTAAGATTTTTTTAAAAGGGTAGGTCTCTTGTAGAAGGAATTGAGTCCATTTTAGAAAATGGATAGGGTCAACAATAAATAAATATTACGCGGAATATGTTTAAATAATTTGCTGTAGCTGAAATGGTTAAGGTCAAACCATTTTATCTTCAGGTCGAGTGTTCAACTCCCACGTCCAACAATTTTCAAATATATTCAAATATATTTTTTCTGTTATAAAGTGCATGTTGTAAATATGGAAAAGTGTAACATGCATTTTATTTTTTCTGTTATAAAGTGCATGTTGTAAATATGGAAAAGTGTAACATGCATTTTACAAATTTTTAACATGTTTTTTTGCAACAATTTTCAAATATATTTTTTCTGTTATAAAGTGCATGTTGTAAATATGGAAAAGTGAAACATGCATTTTACAAATTTTTAACATGTTTTTTTGCACCGTTAGGTTATGTTGTACTTTTCAGTTGTAGTGACTTACTATTTTCAACATTTTTTTAGTTATATTGACTTACACTTTTTAGTAATGTTATGCTACACTTTTTAGTCATATTTTGTTACACTTTTCAGTTGTAGTGACTTACAATTTTCAACAATATGTTCAGTTATAGTGACTTACACTTTTTAGTAATGTTATGTTACACTTTTTACTCGTATTTTGTTACATTTTTCAGTTATAACAACTTACATTTTTCATTAAAATATTGTGTTTTCAACATTTTTTTAGTTATATTGACTTACACTTTTTAGTAATGTTATGCTACACCTTTTAGTCATATTTTGTTACACTTTTCAGTTGTAGTGACTTACAATTTTCAACAATATGTTCAGTTATAGTGACTTACACTTTTTAGTAATGTTATGTTACACTTTTTACTCGTATTTTGTTACACTTTTCAGTTATAACAACTTACATTTTTCATTAAAATATTGTGTTGCACTTTTCAAGTATATTGACATGCACTTTTTAATAATATTGTGTTGCACTTTCTAGTTATACTAACTTGCATTTTCTACTTATACTAACTTGCATTTTCTAGTTATAATGACTTATACTTTTCATTAAAAGTTGTGTTGCACTTTTCAATTATAGTATTAGTGACTTACACTTTTTAATAAAAAAATGTGTTACACTTTTTAGTAATATTGTGTTACACTTTTTAGTAATATTAACTTACACTTTTCAACACACAATTTCGAAAAAAAAATATCAATAAAAAAATTACAAAAAAAAAATAATAATAATAAAAAAAAATTAACCAAATCAAAATTTTTATTCACAATAATCATGAATATTTAGGGTTCACAATATTTTTAAATATTTAAGATTTAAATTGACTAAGTCAACTCAATTCCTTATAAGGAATTGATTCTATATGAGACAAATCCTTTTTAAAATATGAAATTAAAAAATGTACGATTAAGATTAATAAAAAATTAATAAAGGTGAAATTAATAAGAAAAAAAATATTTTAAAATAGAGTGATTTTAAGATTTAATATTTATTAAATAGAACACGTACATAATAAAATTTATTATTTAATTTAATATAAAATAACTAATTTGCATTTATAACTTTTATTATTCAAATTAATATTGAATTTTTTTTAAATCTTTCTAAAAGTTCTAGGACAAATATATTTAATTTAATATTTAATATAAAAATAACTAATTTATATTTATAAATTTTATTATTTAAATTAATATTGAAGTGATTATTCAAAAGTTCTATTTCATTTAAATTTTAATATTTAAAACTGCGCATTTGCATTTAAAATATGAGATTAAAAAATGTATGGTTAAGATTAATAAAAAATTAATAAAAAGTGAAATTAATGAGAAAAAATAGATTTTGAAATGGAGAAATTTGAGAAAAAATAGATTGGGATATACCAATTGTTTTGCAACACCGTGGCTCTTAAAATGTTTGCAAATATATGATATTAAGATTTTACTTTACTTTAATTAATTGATGTATAATTTTCACCTTATCCTTTCAAAATTTTACTTCATTCCTTACAAATTTCACTTCGTTTTACATTGTTTAATTATTTTTTTCATTTGAACTTTCATTTTTTAATCACTTTATTTTAATTTTTTATGAATATAATTTTTAGTTTATAAGTGTTATAATAACAGTTGATAAGTATTATGATATATTATTAGTTAATATGTAGTACAATACATATTAGTTCATATACAGTATAATATTAGTTTATATTTGTACATGTTTTAATTTTTTCGAGTTTCGAGTTCACATACTTTATGTTAATAATTCAAATATAGTATAGTATTAGTTCAGATATTGTATAGTATTAGTTCATATATTAAATACTCCATAATATTTTTATACCCACAATAATCTCTAGTACTATACAATATATTAACTAGTACTATACCATAGGCGTACTAATATTATATCGTATTTAAACTAATATTTATATTTAACAAAAAATACATAACTTAACACATTTATAATTCCAGGCATACCATGCAAATTAATACATCAATATTAAAAAAATGATATTAACTAACTAGTAAGAAGAACAAAAGTGAGAATGAATCACACTGAACATACAATTCAATTAATAGATACTGTAGATGTTGTTAACCCTTAAATGCTTTAACATTATCAACAACATCTTAATTTGACCTTCCTTGATTTATTCTAAGTCCTTTCTGAAATGTTACATTAAATGTTGTACTAAATGCTCTCACATTCAGGCACGATTCCAAAAGGTTCTACAAGAGTTTGGAACATGGAAGATTCCAGAATGTTGCAGAACGTGATAGAATAATTTAGAGCATTGTAGAACGACCTGGAAGATGGAAGAAGGATCTAGAGAGATCATGGAAGTTGAGGTCCTAAAAAATAGGATCTCATAATGGAAGGATCTAGAACTTGGTTATTTCTCTATAAATACCGCTGGAGTATTTCATTTCAAAGTATGCACTATTCGAGTAACACCTTCTTGAGAGTTCAACCCTAGTTCGGAGTTATGGTCAGTAGTTGTATCGTTTAACGTACGCCGAGGGATACCACACCTTCTAATGTACTTAGTTCTAGTCTTGTATCGAGTGAGAGTGAATCATAGATCAGATTAGTTCTTTAGACAGTGTTCTTACACTTAAGTCTATTTGCGGATTCAGGCACCTGCCTCGATCATAATTTCTGTTTGTGGAATGTTGAAGTAATTGCTGAGACATTTCACACGACATTTTTGTATATAACTTAGGAACTAAGTTATTTTCGCCATAAGGCTTAGCATAGGTTTTTTTATTAATAAAATCTATGTTAAAAATTATTCCTTTGTGTTCTTATTGTGTTTTAGTGTTTTAGACTTCCGCTGTGTACTGTGTTTACTTTCTGTATTCTGTTAGAATTAATGGTACACTAATTGTCACAACATTCAGTGTAACATTGTTCTGTTTTTCACTTAAACACTAGATACCATTCCCCCACACACTTTCAGTTGGTATCAGAGCCAACACCTGACGACACTAGGTTTAGATCCTTGTTTAAAAGTGTGTTTTAGTTTATGTTAGCAATGGAAACACATCACATATCCACTGCACTTAGGCCACCCGTTTTAGATGGTTCAAATTATGCTTATTGGAAGCCTAAGATGCGAATGTACATCAAGTCAATTGATGAACGTGCTTGGAGGACTGTTCTTACAGGTTGGGACGTACCAAAGAATCCAGCAGATGCCGATGGTGAAATTCAACTCAAGAAAGAGGTTGATTGGACAGCCGATGAGATAACAACAACAGGATACAATTCTAAAGCTTTAAATGCTATTTTTACTTCTGTTGATACCTCTATGTTTAAAATTATATCTAACTGTTCTACTTCTAAGGATGCATGGGACAGGTTACAAGAGCATTGTGAAGGTTCCGATAGTGTTCGAAGGACAAAGCTTCGGATGTTGGGGACAAAGTTTGAGAATCTCCGAATGAGGGAAGATGAAATAATTTCATCCTACAACGAAAGGTTAAGTGAGATTATTAACGAATCACATTCTCTTGGTGACCCTATTTCTAATGTTAGAGTAGTACATAAGATATTAAGGTCTGTTCCTAAAAGATTCGATGCTAAGATTTGTGCTATTGAAGAGGCAAAAGATACTGATAAGATGAGTCAAAATGAATTAGTGAGTATTCTTAGAACTTATGAAATAAACACTAATCAAATTGATGAAACTAAAGATGATAAGAAAGTTGTTCTTTTTAAAGGAGAGACATCAAACAAATCTGAGATTCAGCCTATCATTACTGAGGTTGATTCAGATGAAGAATTGATTGATGAATGCCTTAACAATCCAGACAACATTGCCCTTCTTACAAAGCATTTTAATAAATTTCTTAAGAAGTCTATGCATAAATCTAAAGGAAATATACAGCCTAAGATCCAAATCAACACATCAACACCACAAACAGAAAGGAGGAAGAGTCAATTCACACCAAGACCATCAAAGAGTGAAGGTAAACCAAGGTATGATCCTGAATTTAGAAAATCAGTTCAATGCAATGCATGTTCTGGATATGGTCACTATGCAAATGAGTGTGCCAATACCAGACTGAAGCAAAAACTGATTTTTAGTGCTACCTTGAGTGATGAATCTGATAATGATGATCTTGATGAGTTTAATGAAAGAGAAAGTGCTCATTTTACTAGAATTGATTATAATGATTTCTCAGATGATGATCTGGATGATACAGATTCTGATGTTGCACCAGATGTCTTCACATCTACAGTAACATCAAAACAGAGTCACCCAGATTTGAACTGTTTTAATGGTTTAGTTGATGATGCAGGAAAAAGGATTGATGATGAGACATATCAGAAATTGTTAGATGATTGGAACTCTCAGAAACTCACTCTGAATTCTTTGAATAAAGAGAATGAGGATTTGAAAGACACAATCACTAAGCTAGAAGTCTTACTTACCAGAAGAGATCTTGAAGTTTGTAAACTGAAGGAGAAATTGATCAACTCTACTTTAAGTTTCAAAAAGTTTTCCAAGAGTGCTTCTGATGTGAATGATGCTATAGCTGTAGGTAAGTCTAATAATTATGGTTTAGGTTATGATGGTGAAACTGCTTCTATTTCTGAAAATTTTAGAAAACCTGTGAAATTTGTGAAGGCAAATGCTAGCACATCTGGTGTAACATCTGCACAAACAGATTCTCACAAGGTTGAAAGGAAGTACATTTTTCATTATTGCTTTAAATATGGTCATATTCGTCCCTTCTGCTTGCAAATGGTTAAAGATATGAAAACTGAGTCTATACTATCCAGAATGTCTTCACATCCTAGGAAACATTCTGTGAAATCTGCATGGAAACCAAAAGTTACCTGTAATATTGTTCACACATCCTTGAAAACATGTTTACCGGGTCTATGGTATTTTGATAGTGGTTGTTCTAGACATATGACAGGTCAAATAGACTACTTATCTGATTATGTGACCTTGAATGGTGGTAATGTTACATATGGTGGTGGATCAAAAGGAAAGATAATAGGAAAAGAAACTTTGAATGTTAAAGGTTTTCCTAAGCTTAAAAACGTTTTGCATGTTGATGGCTTACTTGCTAATCTGATTAGTATTAGTCAACTTTGTGATGATAATTTGCATGTAAAATTTGACAAAGAGTCTTGCTATGTTCTTAATGAAGATGATGATTGTTTAATGACTGGTACTAGGTCTGCAGATAACTATTATCTTATTGGAACTAATGTATGCAATCTGTCAAAACATGATGAGAATGTTTTATGGCACCAAAGGTTAGGACATGTAAATTACAAGGCAATAAAGAAACTAATCATATCAGATGCAGTCAAAGGAATACCTAAACTGAGCTTCCTGAATACCACTGTATGTGGATCATGCCAGAAAGGTAAACATGTAAGAGTGCCGCATAAAATGCTGTCACATTGTTCTACACATCGATGTTTTGAATTGTTGCACATGGATTTGATGGGTCCTATGGAAACTGAAAGCATTGTAGGTAAGAGATATTCCTTAGTTGTGGTAGATGATTTCACTAGATATACTTGGATTGAGTTTTTAAGATATAAATCTGAAACATTTGCTGCTTTTAAAGTTCTCTATAAAAGGTTAAAAAATGTGTATAACTTGAAAGTTAGCCGTATTAGAACTGATCATGGTAGGGAATTTGAGAATAACATGTTTAATGATTACTGTGATAAGAAAGGTATCTTGCAAGAATACTCATCTCCTAAAACTCCACAACAGAATGGGATTGTTGAAAGAAAGAATAGAACTCTACAAGAAATGGCAAGAGTCATGCTTTTATCTAAAAGTCTTTCTAAAAATTTTGGGCTGAAGCATTGAATACAACATGTCATATTATTAATAGAGTTTATATTCGATCTGGTACTAATCAAACACCTTATGAGATTCTGAATGTTAGAAAACCAAGTGTGAAATATTTTCATGTATTTGGTTGTGTGTGTTATATTCTGAATGATAGGGATCAACTTCATAAGTTTGATTCTAAAAGTGATAAAGGTTTCTTTTTAGGCTATTCTAGAAATAGTAAAGCTTATAGAGTTTATAACCTTAGGACTAACACTGTTCAAGAATCTGTTAATGTTGTGTTTGATGATGATAAAGCTCTTACAGATGACAAGGACGAAGAAGATGTATCACAAGTCACTGACAATTTTGAGAATACACTGAAACTTGAAAATGCTGCACCAAATGTTAACACATCTGGAGCAACATCTACAGATCAGTCAGTTGTAATTTCACAGAACGATCAGTATATTCCCAAAACGAATCCTTCTTCAAGAATAGGGAAAAGTCATCATTTTGACCAGATCATAGGCGATGCTACAGTTGGAGTGCAAACAAGAGGAAGAATAAGATCGAATAAGGTAGATGTGGTAAGAACAATATACATGTCTTCTATTTGCAATGTTGTGAATGTAGAGTGTTACTATTCTGAAATTGAACCTAAAAGTGTGAATGAAGCATTAACTGATGAATATTGGATAAATGCTATGCATGAGGAGCTTAATCAGTTTGAAAGAAATGAAGTTTGGACACTTGTTCCAAGACCTAGTCATACTAATGTCATTGGAACAAAGTGGATTTATAAGAATAAAACTGATGAGTCTGGAAACATTGTTAGGAACAAAGCTAGGTAGTTGCACAAGGCTACACCTAAGTTGAAGGAGTTGATTTTGATGAAACGTTTGCACCTGTTGCTAGGATATAATCTATTAGATTATTGCTAGCAATTGCATGTTTTATTGACATTAAACTACATCAAATGGATGTAAAAGCTGCACTTTTAAATGGCATATTGAATGAAGAAGCATATGTAGAACAGCCTAAAGGTTTTGAAGATCCACAATACCCGGATCATATGTACAAACTAAAGAAAGCATTGTATGGTCTAAAACAAGCTCCTAGAGCATGGTATGGTAGGCTTACGAACTTTCTTTTAGAATATGGATTTATTAGAGGTGAAGCTGATAGGACTTTGTTTATTAAACATACTGGAGAAGATTTACTTATTGCTCAAATATATGTTGATGATATTGTGTTTGGTTCAACTTGTGATACAATGCTGAACAAATTTGTTGAAGCAATGACAACAACATTTGAGATGAGTATGGTTGGGGACTTGAATTATTTTTTAGGTCTTCAAATCAAGCAATGTAAGGATGGTATTTTCTTCTCTCAATGTAAGTATGCTAAAAACTTGGTCAAACGGTTTGGTCTTGAAAGCTCAAAAGTAATGAAAACACCTATGGGTTCTACTTTGAAACTTTGCAAAGACAATGGTGGAAAGGATGTTGATCCAACATTGTATAGATCCATGATAGGTAGTTTACTTTATCTAACCTCTAGTAGACCTGACATTATGTATAGTGTGTGTGTTTGTGTTAGGTACCAAGCTAATCCAAAGGAATCGCACCTGAATGCAGTAAAAAGGATTATCAACTATGTTTCAGGTACAAGTGAACTAGGGATATAAAACACTAAGGACACCAACAACACATTGATTGGATACAGTGATGCTGATTGGGCTGGAGATATAGATGACAGAAAGAGTACTAGTGGAGGATGTTTCTACATGGGGAACAATCTTGTGTCTTGGCATAGCAAGAAACAAAATTGTGTTTCTCAATCCACTGCCGAGTCTGAATACATAGCTGCAGGAAGTTGTTGCACACAACTATTGTGGTTAAGTAAGATGTTTCATGACTATGGAATTGAAAACAATATCCTCACAATTTTCTGTGATAACATAAGTGCTATTAACATATCTAAAACCCGGTACAATACTCACTCACTAAGAACATTAGCATTAGACATCATTTTATGAGAGATTTAGTGGAGAAGAACATAGTTAAGTTGGAATATGTGCCTACTGAAAATCAAAATGCTGATATTTTTACTAAGGCTCTTGACCATGAGAGATTCTCATTTTTGAGGAAATCTCTTGGTATGTGTAATATCTGAATAATTCTTGAGAGGATGTTGTCACAAATGCGGTAGCATTTGGGACAACAACCTAAGGTGGTATAGTTATTATAAATTTGATTTATTTCTTATTTTCGTTGAATAATTCCTTTGTAAAATATTCTTGAATCTGAAATTTGTTTGTGCAAAAATAGACATTTACTACACCTCTCAAAAGCTTGAAAAAATTGAGAATGTTACAGCATACTAAAAGATGTACCAATTCACTGAGTAACTATGGAGCACGGAGTTCGCTACTACGATGCCTTCTATTCAAAAGGTGAATTTGGTAAAAACATCAAGAGGTTCGTAATCCATTAAGTAAGTATGGGGCACGAATTTCGCTACTACGATGTACTCTACAGGAACAATGGATCAATACGAATTAGATGCTTTAGCACAAAAAGAAGAAATGCAATGAAAAGAAAAATGCTGAAAAATTGGCTACATTGGAGAGGTAAAACCTGTGAAAAACCAATGTTGAGGTGTATGTCAAATCCTTGAGCACAACATTACATGATTCTATTATATTTTTATAAGTTGTAATTATTTAATTAATTGTGGGAATTTATTTTATTTATTTATAATTATACTAACCACTTTGTTTTATTATTTCAGATTATACGCATTTTTAATTCTGGAACTTTCTTAATTTAATTAATTAATTTATTGATTTAATTTATTAATTAAAATTTCACCCCACTAACTCACCCATGATTTTACTTGTGGCTGAATTTGTGGAGCATTATCGAAATCTTCTGGAATATTTCTTAGTTTCACGCATAACTTCCAACTACTAGCTCTCTCTATATAAATACTCCCATTTCATGTTTTTGTCTAAAGCTTTGTAATTAATTGAGTAAGTTGAGTATTAATTTTGCAGATTTGTTATTAGCTAACTGTGTGTCTCGATTCTTGTGATAATTATCCTTTCGAATTTTGAGGTTAAATGACAGGAAACAAGAAAATCCACTCACACTCTTCAAACTCACAACCGTCATCTCCATCTCTCTTAAACCTTCACACTCTAGCTTCCACAGCTACTTCGCACGAAAACTCACCCCCAACTGCCGCAAACGTCACACCCATTCCAGCTACTCCGACAACCATCCACATCCCAAACCAAGCTACACTCTCCGAGCTGAGCCAGGCGGTTGAGAATTTTTCTCAATCGATGAGATCACCTAATCCACCCATCCTCACGATTGGTGATTTGTCTATTGACAACTCACATTACTTGCGCACCCAAGAAGTCATCACAACTGCACCCTCTTCTTCTACAGCTGAAAAGCCCTAAAATCCGATCCCTAATGTTGAAACAGAGGCTCCGACTGCTGCCTCTATGGGGGAGAACGAAAGGGAGATCGAAGAATCCCCTGTTGCTGAGTCAAAGGAGCCGTCGAATGCGGAGACATCCGACAATGAGGACGCTCAAATGGAGGATGCTGAAGAATCCGACAAAACTGACTCTGACATCTCGAAGTCGGACTCTGAACCGATTCCTTTCAAGAGGAATGCTGAAGAGAAGAAGAGAAAGAGGAGCCCAGTTCCAAGAAGACGATCAGGTCGAGTTTTTACTCGAGTTGATTACTCAGATTCTTTGAGGAAAAAGAAGAAGCTAGGTGGTGATATTGCTGAACCGATTCATGTATTCTCTGAATCCGATGAAGAAGTGGTGATTGAGAAGCCAACCAAGAAGAAGGCTGATCCAAAAGGGAAGGGAAAGGCAAAGGTTGATGCTGTTCGAACAATGCCTGAAGAACCAGAACCTGATTCTGATTCTGAAATGGAGATTTGTCTCAGGGATATGCAGCAAGCCCTGAAGAAGAATGCTGCCTCACATGCTGAATCAAGTGCTCCAGCACCAGAACCTGATGAT
Organism: Galeopsis tetrahit; assembly: GCA_963675135.1. Taxonomy (NCBI): domain Eukaryota; kingdom Viridiplantae; phylum Streptophyta; class Magnoliopsida; order Lamiales; family Lamiaceae; genus Galeopsis; species Galeopsis tetrahit. Next base: position 38,324,525 of record OY776127.1, read on the forward strand.
GGAGATGATTCAAGCAGTGCAGATTCTGACAAAAACTCTGGAAAAGAAGCTGATTCCAGTTCTGAGGAGGAGAAAGAACCAAGCTCTAAGGAAAGTAGTTCTGAGGAAGGTAATTCTGAAACTGAAGTAGATTATGATATTGATGGTTTGGTGGATAAAATTACTAGGTTGTCTAGGAGGAAACTGTTAATGGAAAGGAGAATTCATGTTTCTGATTTTGAGAGTAAGAATTTGGTTCAATTCTTAGAGGATAGAAAACTGATGAAAGCTCTGACTTTGTGTGATACTTTTGTTTCTGATTGGGTGTATGAGTTTTATGCATGTCTGAGGAAGAGTAATGGTAGGAGGAGTTCCCGTTGGTATGGGAATATACAGTTTAGGGGGAGTACAGTTCCATTTACCCCAGAGTTAATTAATGATTTCTTAGGCATAGAACCAGTACTTAATCATGATGAACCTGATTTGGATGTTGTTACTGCTTCTATGACTGGTGGTTTGTTGACTAGATGGAAAAATGGAATGTTGGCCAAGGACCTTACATCTCTTTATTCTGTGTTGCATAAGCTGATAGTTTATAATTGGATACCCTCCACCAACTCAACCAAAGTGACAAAGGATCAAGCAATCTTGCTCTATAGGATAGTGGTTTTAAAGAAGTTTAATCTGGGATTGACTATTTTCCACCACATGATGAAGTTTAGTGGTGACATTTCTGATAAAGGCAACCATCCATACCCTGTGCTTATTTGTTCATACTTGAAGATGCATGGTTTTAGCCCTAAGAAGACTGAAGTTCTTAGAGGTAAGGTTCCTTTATACACCATTTCACCTGCTTTACTCATTGGTGAAAGAGTGAAAGATCTGCCCTTGCACAATCCTGGAAGTACTTCTCAAAGACCAGCTCCTGCTCAACCTCAACCTCAACCCACACCAGCACAGAGACCTGAACAGAACACAAATGCTGCACCAAATGCTGAGAACTTTGGTGGTAATTTTGATACCATGTTCTCTGTTCCCAGATCTTTTATATTATTGCAGTTACAACACTTACAGGACCAGATTGATGAACTCCGATTCATCAAAGACAAGTGGACCAGGCTACTTCCCACTACAACAGGGGGAGTACCACCTTCCACTTCAGCTAGAACTTCTGGAGTTGTTATTGAAGAGCTGGATCCTGAAGTTGGAGGTGTACCTGATGCTGCTACAGAGAATGGAGGAACTGCTGCTGCTAACAATGTTGTTGCACTCTTTGCTTCAACTTGTTTTATTGAGGAACCAGAGGGTGATGAAGACAAGTTTGCAGATGCTGCTGAAGATGATGAGGATATGGAAATCCTCTATGCTGATATCTAGAACAGATGATGCAAGACAGGGGGAATACTGAAGTACAGATGGCACATGTGCAGGACTTTGATGCTGCTGCTATTGTTATAGCAATTCATGCCATTTTCAGTCCTACTTTTGTTTTTGTTATTCTGTTGTGTTTAAGTTAGATTCTGTTAATTCTGATACAATTTTTATTATTTCTAGTTGATAGGATGTTTATATTTATCTTGCTTAAATTAGTTTGCACTAATGATATTTGATTACTGCTTCTTGCTTAATTTGTTTTCTTATCATTAATTGCTTACTATATGCTGAATATGCCTTGTTCTGTTTTACTTTCTTCATGTTTTTGCTCTGATTATTTTGTTTAGTTTTTTGTTTTTGAGTCTTAGAACTAATCTGGTGTATATTCTTATATGCTCTGATTTGATCTTTGATTTTTGTAAAAGTATATGTTTTGTAAACAAGTTTACTGTTTATACTTGTTTTGGTTTTGAATAAGATTACTTTGATCTTATGGCACAGATCTCAGTGAAATTGTTCTTGATCTTCTTTTGATTTGATCCAACGGTTACAACAGGTATTGTCTTGACTAGTATTTAGATTTGATGTCAACCTCACCTAAATACATAATACTGAGTATGTATAGAAATATATGTGCATCAGGTGTGTTGTAGTCGAAAGGTCAAATTGGGGGAGATTGTAGATGTTTTTAACCATTAAATGCTTTAACATTATCAACAACATCTTAATTTGACCTTCCTTGATTTATTCTAAGTCCTTTCTGAAATGTTACATTAAATGTTGTACTAAATGCTCTCACATTCAGGCACGATTCCAAAAGGTTCTACAAGAGTCTGGAACATGGAAGATTCCAGAATGTTGCAGAACGTGATAGAAGAGTTTAGAGCATTGTAGGACGACCTGGAAGATGGAAGAAGGATCTAGAGAGATCATGGAAGTTGAGGTCCTAAAAAATAGGATCTCATAATGGAAGGATCTAGAACTTGGCTATTTCTCTATAAATACCGCTGGAGTCTTTCATTTCAAAGTATGCACTATTCGAGTAACACCTTCTTGAGAGTTCAACCCTAGTTCGAAGTTATGGTCAGTAGTTGTATCGTTTAACGTACGCCGAGGGATACCACACCTTCCAGTGTACTTAGTTCTAGTCTTGTATCGAGTGAGAGTGAATCATAGATCAGATTAGTTCTTTAGACAGTGTTCTTACACTTAAGTCTATTTGCGGATTCAGGCACCTGCCTCGATCATAGTTTCTGTTTGTGGAATGTTGAAGTAATTGCTGAGACATTTCACACGACATTTTTGTATATAACTTAGGAACTAAGTTATTTTCGCCATAAGGCTTAGCATAGGTTTTGTTATTAATAAAATCTATGTTAAAAATTATTCCTTTGTGTTCTTATTGTGTTTTAGTGTTTTAGACTTCCGCTGTGTACTGCGTTTACTTTCTGTATTCTGTTAGAATTAATGCTACACTAATTGTCACAACATTCAGTGTAACATTGTTCTGTTTTTCACTTAAACACTAGATACCATTCCCCCACACACTTTCAGATACGATCACACTCAATAAACATATGAATGCATCAACATGAAGATGACCCCAAAGAAAATAATAAAGTTGATGCAATATTATGCTGGTTTCTTAATTCTCAACTCATTTAAGTTTCTAAATATAAATTTTATTTTTCAATTATATTATTTTATTAATTAGTTTTAAAAAATAATCTACAACCTTAAAAAATTTGTAACAAACCAAATATCATTTTAGAAATAATGAAGACATAACAAAATAATCTTAGTTATTATAAATCAGATTAAAGCTAGAAAGTGAGCATGTCATATTCATACATTTATACCCAAATTAGAAAAAAATTGAATTTTTTTAGTTTAGCTTTTTTTTTTTTTCGATTTTTTTTGTATTTTTTCCTAAATTTTGGTCATTTTTTGAAAAAAAAAAAAACTGGAAATTTTATTTCATAATTTTATTTTTGAGTTTCATATTTTTTTAATATTCGTTATGTTTTTATATTTATTTTTTAAAAGTAAAAAAAATAGAATAATATTTGACTTCGTGGTGATTCATTGGTGAATTGATAGTCGGTGTATAATTATAATGAGTTGTATTTTAATTTAATTGATAAAATGGTAATATAGTATTTTACATGTATTTTTCTTTTAAAAAATTTGGGGGTGAAATTAATAAAAAAAAAAGTAAATAACTAATAACCCATGTAAAAAATTGGATTTAGTTACATGTATGTAACTTGTTACTTGTATAAATAAGTGCCTAAAAGAAGGGAGTGCCTAAAAAAGGGGAGTGTGGATTTATTAAAAAAGGAGGGTAAATAGCCAGTTACATACATGTAACTGGTACACATAAGCAATTGTCAAATTGAAAATCTAGTTTATTTTTTAAAATATTTTTCATAATTTTTAGCCTTAATTAAATTTTGAAGTTTTTATTTTTATTTTCAAATTCAATGTACTTTTTTATTAAGAAAATTAAATGGAAGTGCTACCTCAGTATAACCGGATGAATTATCTTACATAGCAGGCGTAGGATTAATAAAAATAGTTAAGAGGATTAATTCAAAAAATAAAATAAAATAAAAATATTTAAGAGGATTAAATTCTGTCTCCCAATTTTATTTTAAAATTAAAGTCGATTTTGGGCCAAGGACCAAGGTAAGGAAATAAATTTAATTTGCACAATTTATATAAAAGAGTAGGACTCCTTGGGTAAGGGGTAAGTTCAACCCACATTTTATACAAATTAAAGTGGATTCAGTTGTAGGTTAGGTAAACGTTATACAATAGTGATTGTGTATAAAAAAAGAAGGTGAGAAATTGGAAATTGATATTTGATAGTCGAGGATTGCCACCGTCTAGTCGGCGGTGTCTAGAATATTATTTTTAATATTTTATCTTTAAAATTCTCAAGCAATAGTAAAAAATTGCAAAGAAGTTCTTAAAAAAATTAAAACTTGTAAAATTAATGTTGAAAAATATAAAAATACAGTTTTCATCCAATTTTCACCCCTTAAACGATATAATTTCACCAAAAAAGGGTTGTATATCATGGCAAAGCCATGTGTTTTGCACGGTGCGTCGATTCCACTTGAAAAAGTGCGCTCAATTGCTCAAATCAGACTTCAACACCAGAAAGTCAAAAAATAAAATAAAATAAAGCAAAGGGCCTCGTCGAAAATCATTAAATGGACAATAGACTACCATAGAGATAAAAAAAAACAACAGAATGAGGGGAGTAATATTTTAGTGTCGACATGCAAAACCCAAAGTTGGATTGCATGTTAGAAATTAAATAGCATGGTGGGACAGACTGAATGCACAGAAGTCACACTGCAACTTTGACAAACTTTAATACACACATCTCTCCTGCTGCAGAGTAATAAAGAAGAGGGAAATAAGTTGTTGTTCTTCAACTACAAAAAAACGAACTAGCATGATACTATTTAAAGCTTGTGTCGCAGAGGATCCAATAAGCCATAAATCATACCCACCAACTCTCCATCCATCAATCAATACTAAGTCCAAAAGCATTGGCATGTTAGACGTAATTAAAAGTATATTTCCCTTTAAATCTCAATTCAAAATTTCCAAGGTGCAATTAATTCCTGAGATGGGTTCATCTATACAGAGTTTTTCTCTAACTTCAGTTGGAGCTCCGTTAATGAACGGTGAAATTGATTTCTCGAATTAGTCAATTCTTAAATTGAATATGGAAACTTAAAAAAAAAAAAAAAATTTGATTAGTTGAAATTATTATATAAGTTTTATGCTTTTAATTGGATATTATATGAAAATTGATTTGATATGTTATTGTATTTATCCGACATAAATAAAATATTTTGAAGATATATGAACGAGCCCTATCATATTATAAGGAAAAAAAAAAAAAGTAGACCAACAACGAGGGTGCAGTTCAACAATAAGGCCCAAATTCCAGCCAAAAGAATTTATGCAGGGGCCAGACTATATACCCCTCCATACTTGTTAAATATACTCCCCCAACTCATTTATTAATTTAATATTCATATAAATTTCCCAATTTTCCTTTTATTAAAATATCACATGTTAGATACACTCCCCAAGTTTTAAATCCTAACCCTAATGACCCAGCTGTCGCTGCTGCCGCCGAGGCCGACAAGGTGAAGCAATTGCTAATCAAATCCGGGTCGCCATACATGTGTTGATGGTTTATGCGCCGAGCGATGGAGAGAGAGAGAGAGAAGGGAAGGGCTAGAGCTTGGGTGGGTTGGGGGTTGGGGCGTCTGTTAACAAAAACCAAAAAAAGAGAAAAGAAGGGAGGAGCTCGGCGGGTGGCGGCGATGGTGGCTGTGGGAGAGAGGAAGTAGCGGCGCTGGGAGAGTGAGGGGTGGCACCTGTTAACAGAAAAAAAAAAAAAAGAAAAAAAAAGGGAGGAGCTCTGCGGGCGCGACCTTGGGTAGAGGAGGAAGCAGCGACGGTGGCTGTGGGAGGGTGGAAGCAGCGGTGGGGGCGCTGGCGCTGGGAGAGAGAGGGCAGCGCCGCTGCTTGTTAACAGAAAAAAAAAGGAACGGAGAAGCTCGACGAGCGACAGTTGGACGCAACCTTGTGTTAGGAAATAAACACACGCACACGATAACAAAAGAGAAAATAACACGCAAATTGTTTACCAAGTTCGTCTTGCGACTACGTGTGGGGGCGATGCCAAGCCAGGTATTTCACTATGTTTTTCGGATACTGATTACAATGAGAGAACATCTATTTATAATACTCCCTCCGTCCCAGGATTTTATGCAAACTTTGACCGGCACGGAGATTAAGAAAATGGAATACAGTGATGTGTAAAGTAAAATAAAGGAGGGGTATTATTGGTAATTCATTGATTAAAGTGGAGGAGATTTGACTAAAGGGAAGGGAAGGTAAAATCAAGGAGGGGTATTATTGGTAAAAAATATGTGAGTTGTTTCCTTTTTTGGAGTGTGCAAAAAATGTTGGGACGCCCGTTAAGGAAAGTGTGCATAAAATCCTGGGACGGAGGGAGTAGAAAATTTGCCATAACCCTAAGCCCATTAGGAACAAACTTGCTCCCTACTCCAAGCTGGCCCATTAGGAGCAAACTTGCTATAATTAGCCCTAATCGTATTAGGAACAAACTTCTCCCCACTCCAAGCCCATAAGGAATAAACTTGCTCCCTACTCCAAGCCCATTAGGTTAATTCAGGCTCCACACTCCAACAATCTCCCACTTGGAGACTGAATCATCCATGTAATCATATCTTCTTGATTCTCCTCCCGTATCCGCCTGACATCGTCAAGCCTTATCTTCAAGTTCCAAGGCAAATTGAAGCTATGCATAGCTTCAACTTCTCTAAGGTCACTACCTTAGTAAACATGTCTGTTGGATTCTCACTTCCAATGATCTTCACAAGCTGCAAGATCTTCTTCTCTAAAAGGTGACGAATGTAGTGGTACTTCTACCCAACATACTTTGTCCTTGAGTGGAACGCCAGATTCTTTGCAAGAAATATAGCACTTTGACTATCACTGAAAATAGTGCTATTCTCATGCTCCTTCCCAAGTTCTCCCAAGAAATTCTGCAACCACACCATCTCCTTACTTGCCTCTGTCACATCTACATATTCTGCCTCAGTAGTGGACAGTGCAACAATCTTCTGCAACTTAGAAGTCCAAGATATAGCAGTACCACCATAAGTAAAGACATACCCGATTGTACTTCTTCTCCCATCAAGATCGTTTGATGCCAAGTCTGCATCCACATAACCCACCAGCTCCATACTCTTGCCTTTGAAACACAAGGCCCTGTTTGTGGTACCTCTCAAGTATCGCAGGACCCACTTGACTGCTTCCCAATGTTGCTTGCCTAGATCACTCATAAACCGGCTTACTACTCCCACTGCTTGAGCAATGTCTGGCCTCGTACACACCACGGCATACATGATGCTACCAATCGCTGATGCATACGGAATATTCAACATCTGGGCATGCTCCTCCTTGCTCTTGGGGGACTCCCTTCTTGAAAGCTTGAACTGACTACCCAATGGAACACTCACGGGCTTCGACTCTGACATGTTGAATCTTTCCAGGACCTTCTGAATGTAACTCGCATGCGAAAGATACACACTTCCTGTCGCCTTATCACGTTCAATCCTCATACCCAAAATTTGTTTGGCCTCTCCGAGATCCTTCATTGAGAACCGTTCGGACAATTGCCTCTTCAACTTATTCACCTCTCTTGCATCAGCTCCTATGATCAACATGCCATCACCATATAGCAGGAGAATAAGAAAGCTTTTGTCAAACCTCTTATAGTAGCAACAATGATCTGCGTGGCATTTCTGGTAGTCGATCTCCATCATGAAGCTGTCAAACTTCATATACCACTGCTTTGGAGCTTGTTTCAGGCCATACAAGCTCTTCTTTAACTTGCATACAAGTTCCTCCTTTCCTTTCTCTACGAACCCCTCAGGCTGTGTCATGTACAACTCCTCCACCAAGTCACCGTGGAGGAATGCTGTCTTCACATCCATCTGATGTAACAACAAGTTTTCTGCAGCTACCATACTCATCGCCATTCTAATAGTGGTCAGTTTCACAACAGGAGTAAAGACATCAGTATAATTAATACCATGTCGCTGCTCAAACCCCTTGACAACCAGTCGGGCTTTGTAACGTTTGCTACCACCAACTTCATTCTTGATTCGGTAGACCCACTTGCAGTGCAAAACCTTCTTGCCCTTTGGGAGCTCAACAAGTTCCCAAGTGCCGTTCAACAGAACAGATGCTAACTCGTCATCCATAGCAACTCTCCACTTCCGTCTATCTGCACCCTGCTCTGCCTCTGCATAGCATTCAGGTTCACCACCATCAGTAAGTAACAAGCAGTAGTTAGAGGGCGAATACCTATTAGGTGCACGTCGCTCTCTAACTGGCCTCTACAACAGATTCTCTGGTGGTGGTGGGGTCCTTGGTTCTTCAATAAGAACCTCTTCTTCATTCCGACTCTCCTTACTCCCACTCGAGTTTGAGATGTCTAACTCGACCTCTTGGGTATTGGTTTTGTCAGAATCTGATGCCTCCAATCTGTTCTTGTACATAACCTGTTCATTGAAAACTACATCTCTACTGCGAATAGTCTTTCGGTTATTCTCATCCCAGAGTCTATAACCGAACTCATCACCACCATAACCAATGAACGTACACTTAACAGATTTAACATCTAATTTTCTTCTATCAACAGAGCTAACATGAGCATAAGCAACACAACCAAAGGCACGCAAGTAAGACAAATTTACCTCTTTTCCCGTCCATGCTTCCTCTGGTACTCTGTTCTCAAACGAAACTGATGGACCTCTGTTAATCAGGTATGCTGCTGTATTTACTGCATCTGCCCAAAACGTCTTAGGCAGCCCACTCTTCAACCTCATGCATCTGGCTCGCTCATTCAACGTTCTATTCATTCGTTCTGCAACTCCATTCTGCTGGGGAGTTCCTCTCACAGTCTTCTCCATGCGAATCCCATTCTCAGCACAATATTCCTTGAACTCACGGAGTTCATATTCACCTCCATTGTCAGAACGAAGACACTTTACTTCCAGCCCTGTTTCATTCTCTACAAGAGCTTTCCACTTCCTGAAGGTATCAAAAGCATCCATTTTATTTAAAAAAAAAAAAACCCATACCTTTCGAGTGGAGTCATCGATGAAGGTCATTTAATACTCCGAACCACCAAGGGACTTCACGGGCGCTGATCCCCATAGATCGCTATGCACCAGCTCCAGCTTTTCTGCCTTCAATGCTCTACCACCTCTCGAGAAACTTACCCTTCTTTGTTTCCCGAAAACACAGTCCTCGCATAGGCCAACTTCAACAGATTTCAGCTCTGGAAGTCTCCATTTCGAACACATTACCTTCATCCCTTTCTCGCACATGTGACCCAACCGACAGTGCCACAAATCAACGTTTGTCGTAGCTCCCACAAGGTCAATACAATCCTTGGGGTCAGATGTAGTATACAACGTACCTTCCTTATTCCCCGAGCTACTATCATGGCTCCTCTACTGATCTTCCAATTCTTGCTGCCGAAAGTCACTAAGTATCCTTCTACATCAAGCTGTCCGATTGAAAGAAAGTTTCTTTTCAATCCTAGAATGTGCCTCACACCATTCAACTTCAGCATCGATCCGTTTGGTGTGGTTATCCGGACATTTCCTTTTCCCACGATTTTTAGGGGCTCATCATCAGCAAGGTAGACTTGTCCGAATTCGCCAGACACATAGTTCTCCATTATTTCAGCATCAGTGCAAGAGTGGATGCTCCATAATCCAACACCCATGATTCTAGCGGACTACTGACACTCAAGACCAACGGGTCTCCAATATCATCTGTGGTTGCGTTTTCTGTCTTTTTCTCATTCTGTCCCTTCTTATTTTTCTTGGGTGCTGATTTCTTGGATTGACTCTTTCCTCTGAACTTTGATTTGCCACGATTCTGCCAACCCTTCGATCTGCCCCTTTCCTCCGTGTTCAGCGCTGACCCTAAAGTGGATCCAGACTCTTTCCTGCTAACCTCCTCGCTAATCATCAGATCCCTCACTTCGTCAAGCTTCAGTTTATCTTTCGCGGATGAAGCGCTAACTGTAGTTACTGTTGCAGCCCAATTGTCAGGCAAAGAGGATAACAAAACTAAAGCAAGTACCTCATCACTGAATTCGATTTCGATAGAACACAACTGCCCAATGATCATGTTGAACTCGTTCAGGTGTTGTTGCACGGGTGTGCTCTTCGATATCCTGAGGTTGAACAACCGTCTGATCAGGTGAACCTTGTTCGCCGTTGTGGGCTTCTGATACATCTCCCTTGCGGACTTGGCTTTAGTCGTGTGGTAGGCTACGTTCATGGACAACGATAAACGTATCGCACTCATCGCCTTTTTGTTCAACAGATTCCACTCCTTCTGTTCCATCTTTTCGGGTTTCTCCTTCTCCTTCTCCTCTAGGGGCACATACAAATCTTTACCATAAAGGTAATCCTTGATCTGCATCTTCCAAAACCCGAAATTCGATCCGTCAAACTGCTTGATTGAAATCTTCTCGTCGCTCATCGTGACTGCTCCTTCTGAACCCGAGGCTCTTGATACCAGTTGTTAAGAAATAAACACACGCACACGATAACGAAAGAGAAAATAACACGCGAATTATTTACCCAGTTCGTCTTGCGACTACGTCTGGGGGCGATGCCAAGCCAGGTATTTCACTATGTTTTTCGGATATTGATTACAATGAGAGAACATCTATTTATAATAGAAAATTTGCCCTAACCCTAAGCCCATTAGGAATAAACTTGCTCCTTACTCCAAGCTGGCCCATTAGGAGCAAACTTGCCATAATTAGCCCTAATCATATTAGGAACAAACTTGCTCCCCACTCCAAGCCCATAAGGAATAAACTTGCTCCCTACTCCAAGCCCATTAGGTTAATTCAGGCTCCACACTCCAACACCTTGGGTAGGGGAGGAGGCGGCGACGGTGGCCTTGAGAGGGAGGAGGAGGCGGCGGCTGGGCGCGGCGGGCGGTAGTGGAGGGGAGTGGATAGAAGATGAAGGATGAAGAAGGAGGTGGGAGGAAGAACTTATGGATTTAAGAGGGTATATTTAACATGTATGTTTTGAAAGAAAAGGGCACATTAGGTATTTTAGGGGGAGTATATCTAACATAATTGATTTTTTGGGGGAGTGCATAAATTGGGGGAGTATATTTAACAAGTATGGAGGGGTATATAGTAGAGCTGTCAAAATGGGTTGAGCTCGTTGGGCCAGCTCGCCCCGTCATAAAAAAATGAGAGTTGGACTCAACTTTTCTCAACCCGCTAAGAGGCGGGCCTATAGGGACCACCCCGTTTGGGCCGCGGGTTTTGGTGGGTTGGGGGCGGGCCAGCCCGCTAGCCCGCCTTTTTTTATTTCGAATAAAAAATTAGTAATATTATTATTATAATTAGTTTAATATTATAGAAAAATAAAAAAAGTTTATCACATGTCTTTAAAACTTATTCAACAACTCAAAATGTAGACATTTCATGCAATTAACAACTAAAATTTAGAAGCAAAAAACAGTCAAACACACCAAGTTTCTGTCTCGCATTACAAATTCGCACCGCTCACGTCGCTTGTTTTAGTTCCAACATCAAACGTCGACCTTCTAGTTATAGTTTCATTTTTAAATTTTAGATTATGATAATAGATTTAATAATGAACGTGGAATAAGAGATAAATATTAAGAGACATTGAATTTTGAAAATGAAGATGATGAATTTAATAAATATTTAAAAAAAAACTCGGGTTGGCCCGCCGAAACCCGCGGCCCACCCCTTTGTGGGTTGGGTTGAGGTTTTGGCAGCCCGCCTAGCAAATGGGCCAGACTGCCTCGCCCCGTCGACCCGTTTTGATAACTCTAGTATATAGTCTGGGCCTTTATGCAGCCAATTTAGTTGAACAATTGGAAGCATGCGGGCCCTTATTGGGAGGGGTCTGACTATCTGCACCTCTGACCTGTTTAAATGCACTCCCCCACTCAGTTTATTAATTTAATAATCACGTGAAAAACCCAAAATATCCTTTTAGTAATATTACACTACTAAGTACACCCCTACTACTAAGTACACCCCTCGTTCAACCTCTAAACCCTAACCCTAATTTGATGCAGCCGCCGTTGCCGCCGCCACCATTTCCGGTGGCCACCAAACAAAAAAAATTCAGAAATTTTAAAAAAACTTAGAAAAATCTCAATTTTTTTTATAAATTTCGACAAACTAGTGTCGACCATATACATTTCCGTCGACAACCTTACCGTATACACTCCCGTCGATAAGTGTTTATGGTCGACACTAGTTTGTCGAAAAAAATAATTTTTTAAAAAACAAAAATTCGACAATTTTAGGTCAACCATATACACTCTCGTCGACAAAATGTTGTCGATGAAAGTTTATATGGTCGACCTAAAATTGTCGATTTTTTTAAAAAAAAAAAGAAAAGAAAGAAAAATTGAACAGAAAACAAAGGAAAAAAATATTCAAAAAATATCTGGGTGCGGGCGGCGACGCCGGCCTTGGGAAGAGGTGTGGCGGAGCGACGCCGATGGGGTGAAAAAAAACCAAGAAAAAACGAAAAAAAAACACCATAAAAAACGCAAAAAAAAAACCCAGAAAAAACGCAAAAAAAAAAAAAACCCAGAAAAAACGCAAAAAAAAAAAACCCAGAAAAAACGCAAAAAAAAAAACCCAGAAAAAACGCAAAAAAAAAAAAAGCAGAAATAAAGAAGAGAAGGGAGAGGGAGGGCAATGGTCGACGGGTTGGGCGGGGTGGCGCCAATGGTGCTTGTGAGTTGGGGGCAGAAAAAACAGAGGGGGCGGGAGGAGTTGGGTCGCAAATAGAAAAAAAATAGAGGGGGCGATGGGGAGTTGGTCGGGGCAGTCGGACGACGGTGGTCGGGCAGGCGAGGGAGTTGGTCAAGGGCGGTCGGACAGCGGGAGCAGGTAGCAGGTGGGGCGGCGGCGACGGCAGTTGGATTGAGGAGAAAATGATTTTAGGGGTTGGGGTGAGGAAGAAGTGATAAATTAGGTTTTGAGAAGGGGTGTGGTTAGTAAAAGTATTTTATAGAGAAAATTGTATTTAGGACAATTTGAGGGGAGTGCATCTATTCAAATCAAAATTGGGGGGAGTGCACTTAAACAGGTTGGAGGTGCAGATAGCCGGACCCTATTGGGAGGGTGTTGTTCTACAATGAAGCATGCGGGCCCTTATTGACAAGGCCCATATGATAACGTACCATGAGTTGTGACCTAATAGAATAAAGGGAGTTGGGTGTAAAACATGAACGCATAACGAAATTATGATACCAACCTTAATTTACCGGTTAGAAACAATGTGGTAAGAAGTTACTACAAAACTGGATTGTAGAGATCTTTGATGCGGGGACTCCGACGCTCAAATCAGAAAATCGGCGATTTTAGTGATTGTTTCGGAGAACACTTGACATAAAGTGAGAATATTTTTTTTAATGCAATATGATGCTAAATGTGCAAGCATCATCGAGTAAAGTGTGTGCTTCAATCATGTGAAATCAAATATCAGATGATATTATCTAGCTCTGTAATGCATTCTATTAGACCTGCAATACGTGTTTCAATGTAACTATGTCATGGCATGTTCATATGATATTTAGATAATGTATCGTCTCATGTTGTGTAAGAAATGATGTTGAAAGATCATTATATAGACGTACCGGGGGAGGGATAATTATCTTCATGGATGATTTTAGTGTATATGCTGGTAATATCATAGAGGTCTTCATGGATGATTTTAGTGTATATGGGAATTTTTTTAACTTGGTCTTAAAAATCTTGTGCTAATTTTGAAGAGATGTGATGAAACTAAATCTTGTGCTTAATTGAGAAAAATATTTATGGTGGATGAGGGTATAGTTTCAGGACATGTTGTCTCAACTAGGGGGATTGAGGTACATAAGTTTTAAATTTTTTTTATTACCCCATAAGTGTACGGGAAGTTCGTTCGTTTCTTGGTCATGCAGGCTTCTACAGGAGATTTATTAAAGATTTTTCCAAGATAACATCTCCCCTTTAGTACATAAAACCTTTGTTGATAAAACTCAACTGACCCTAAGTCATCTCTATCCAAATCTTCCGAGACTAAGTCATTAGAACATGACCAACTCTACTGAATCTGACCTAGCTCATTTGACCTCAACTCATATGTGCAACTCAATTGGTAGATTAACAAGCTCAACTTCCTGATAAATCACATAAATCACTTTGTTCATTTCAAACATCAATTCTTCATCTTAAATATACAGGTGTTAATCCTCTGTCCAACACACCTTAATTGCGATGTTTTTAAAATTACTAAAGTAGTACACATGATCCTCTTTTTATCAATAATTATCAAACATCCATAAAATATATATATATATATATATATATATATATATATATATATAATTTTTGGTCAGAAAAGAAATTTCATTCCCAAAATGTCATGGTTATAAGGCATACCCATCTTATAGAGAGTACAACAAAACACCTACAACAGAAAGCTTACCAGCAACCAATCTTGGATTGGCAAGTCAATCCTTAAAAGAAAATCTAAGACACTCAAGCTCCCTAGCTAATTACAACAAATCAACTTCACAATCTAACCTTAATCTCTTCAGATAAACCAATTTGATAATTGAGAATTGAGAATTCAACATTTTATATATAAATATCAAAAGTGCAATAACAATTTCTTTTGAGACGAATTTTATAATAAATTCACTAATAAAATAATTTATTCAATTTCTTTGCCACTTGCAACATCTCAACTTTAATCTTTTCTTCTTCCGAAGAGGTGCTGGGAGATGTTGAGTGCTGATGATCACCGTTGCCACCAGCCTATCCCAGTTGTCATAGTTCCTAATCCTACACATCTTCTTTTCTAATCAATTAAAGAAAGCACAATGTTAAGATGTTTCTAGGAAATCGACTTTGCAGGATGTCGCATTTCTCCAAACGAGGAACTGTTTTATGTCATATCATAATGTCTTCAGTTGTGGTCTAAATTGATACAATCTCATCGAATGAGAAATGATAAGAAAGTAATACTATATTTTTTAATACGCCACTTTTTTCTTCTTTCGACCGTCATCCCTCTTCCGACGAGTATGCCTTTATCGCGACTACGACAAACGCTACAAATATCTAGCTTGTGATCTCGATCATCTAAATATAACATGCAACTCCGAACATAATTACAATCAATTTTCTCACCTGATTCATATCATTTGTAAGACTTTTGCTATGACAAAATAAATCTGTCACCATATATATGGTAGACAGATCTCACAACATAATTGACTTATTTGATTATATTATTTCAAAAAATTTGTTCACATTTTTAATGGTCAAGAATTAAACATTGAAAGACAATTGTGTTTGTGTATACTATAAAGTAAACTTTTAGTGGGCTTTTGTGGATGTATATTCGATTTTCTTATTATTAGAATAAATGATTTTCACATTATCACACAAAAGATCACATTGCCAGTTCCTTGTAAGATATAAACAATATTCACAACTGAGGTAGTTCTGGACACAACTATTGGTTTAAGTTATAGTATAAATTTGGTTGTGTCTTGTCCATTAGTTTATACTAGTGCGTTGTGACGTACTGAATGGATCACAAATAAGACATGTTCTTCTGTTCTGACTGTTATGAAGAACTAGAGGTCTTGGTGACTTTTATGATTCTTAACCCTAATGGTGTGCTGTCGCCGGCACCCAAAAATAATTACCTTAAATACCCACTATGCAGTAGGGAAGTAAGGGTCGATCCCACAAGGAATGGTGAAACTCAATTGAATAAATTCGTGTTATAAAAGCAATAAAAATGGGGGGAGTTGGATTGGTGTTGACTAACAAACTACAAGAAAGTATGAAAAATAAAAGCAATAGAAATAAGTAGAAATCAAATATAAAAAACGATCTAGCCCTCGGATTGATTTCCCCTTGATTAATTATACCAATTCAATAAACAAACCCGGTTAACTCAATTTAATCTCAAATCTTATCCCTAAGTCAGTGGTACGACCAAACTAACTCGAATTGTTTCTTATGTTTAATTAATTAGAAAGTACGACCCCCAATTAATCTATTCCTACGAATAACCCCAAAACATGTATTTAAGGTTCAACTCGAGAAACGCATTCAAGACCTAAAACAATAGAATAAACTAGACCATGAATACGAGACGCTCGTTTCATGCAACCTAGACGTTATTATCCCCTAAGGTGTTCTGCCTTAGTTGCTACGATATCCACAATAATATAACAATTACGGATTATACATTGTGAATTAACTAGAATTGATAACAAATAAACTCGGATGGCCAGTCCTAATAAATCTATTAATCAAAACATGCTTCGCATAAAATCAAATAATAACGAAATCGAAATATGAATTGAGATAAACCGTGAATCACATAATCAAAAAGGCATAATTAAATTCAGGTTTCACATCCTCGGGCTAGAAAACAATCTACCTACTAAACATAATTAAAAGTACAATAGATAAAATCAAACTCATCACGGCTGCTGTCTGCCCTCCTGCTTGCTTCCGGAAATTCACGCCCTCTCCTCCTTGCTACCCAATCAGAATGATGGCTGTAGTATGCGTTCCTTTTCCTTTTCAAGGAATTAATTCCTTCTTCAAATTCACTTAGTTGGCCCAGCCCAAAAGTAATGGGCCCAATTCTTTTCCTTACTTTAATTTAATCAAGAAAGCAGGCTTATTCTTTCTACTCCAGAATTGCAAAGCCCAGCAGCCCATTAGCTCTTCAAAGAGCTCACACATGTTCCTGATTCATTTCTTCTATGTCCCTCAGCCCACGATAACAAACCCAATTTCTTCATCTTTTGCACCATTAATCAACACAGCCTACTCGCTTAATCATTTGAGCTTCATTCCCATCAAAATGCTTCAACTTTACTTGAATTAAATCAGAAAATAAAAATATCAAGATAATTGAAGTCACGAAATAATGAGTACGAAAGATGCACTAAAATACCAATTTAATTCATAAAAAATATTCAACTAAAGCACAAAAATATGCAATAAATTCGACTCATCAAATCCCCCCACACTTAAACATTTGCTTGTCCTCAAGCAAAGAGAATTAAAGCACACAAGGGATAATTTTAATGGACAACCAACTCAAGAAAAATAATGGAATATGCATGTAATACTTGAGAATTCAAAGCAAGAAAAATTGGGTTACTCTTCTAGGATTCTCAAAACTAGATTTCTGAGCCAAATTCATAAGTTGCTTGCCTATCTCAATAAACCACAAATTTCAATTCACACTTAACCACAAAATCTCATCAACTCTCGATTACTCACACCACATTCATGATCCCCTAAAAACTTTGACTTCGGATTACTCAACTCAATTTTCCTTCAAAGTTCAAATCCTATGGTATCCTTCTCCATTCAATTTTTTTTCTCTTAGCTGCATTTTTTTTTTCAGCTTTAAATCCACCTTGGATTTTTTTCAAAAGGTCTGCAGCTTCTCTCCACTTTTCGGGTTTTAGCTAAGTTTATTCATTTTTGAACACTTAAGCCCCCTGAAGTAGGTAGCTGTTTCTGCCTTTTTTTTTTCTTTTTCAAATGAGGTCCGCAGCTCCTCTCTACTTTTCGGGTTTTAGCTAAGTTTATTCATTTACGAACACTTGAGCCCCCTAAAGTAGGCAGCTGTTTCAGCCCCTCATATTTCTTTCTCATTCATCATTTTTTCAACTTAGGATACCAAATAAGATTATTCACTTCTCAAGAAAATCAATGCAAGTTCACCAAAATCAAACAATCAAGTTCACCATTTCAGGGCATGAATAAACCAAGAACCAATTCAATTTCAAGGCATAAGATATGAATATCAACCGGACTACTAATCAAGACTCACAACTCATGATTTTAGCAATTTAACAAAAATCCAACGATTAAGAATATAGTCAAGTAACCAATTAAACATGCTTCAAACAATGAACACATTTTTTTCTTCACACAATTCCAATCTCCCTCTAACAATGAATCATCCCCCCACACTTAAATAGGTGCTAGTCCCTTAGCACTGAAACAAGAGGTATAAAAAGTAAACACCATATAGAAATAAGAAATATAGTGGAACGGGGGTACCCGAGTGCACAATGGTGGCGGTTGAGGGTGATTTCCGACGAGAGAGAGAGAGTGATGCCGAGAGTGGGATGGGGTTTATGTGCAGCTGGATTGAGGAAGACGTGGGCTTCTTTCATTGAGCCTACTGAAAAAAAAAAAACTAATTAAAAAAATATAACTCAGCCCATGTGATGCTAACAGAATTTGGAACAAAAGAAAAATTCAGGAGAAGTCTTTTCTTAAAGCGTGCCCATGCCTTATCTTGCCACTTCAATGAAAGAAAAATTCCAGGAGAAGTCTATCCTTAAGGCGTGCCCACGCCTTATCTGAAATCCTCTTCTGATCCTCAAACACACAAGAACGAAATTAAAAGCAAAAATAGCAAAATAAAAACTAAATAAACATTGGGTTGCCTCCCAATAAGCGCCTTTTAGTAACGTCGTTGGCTCGACGACCAACTTCTCTTTCACGTAATTGGAATAGGATAACCCTCTCTAGTTAGTGGCATTTTGCATTGAGAAACAATCTTCTCTCCAATCAAGATCTTTTCATTCCAAGATAGCCAGTTCTTGTCGGTGTAAAGCTCGTTCAATAATTTAGCATATCTAGGATTGTGCTCTTTCGGCTCAACTAATGGTATGTTGATCTCAACCCTTCGAAAGACATTGACTAGTTGCTGCTCCTTGGCATCTTTCTCGACCTTTTGAAGCCTGGAGGGAAAGGGAACTACATTAGTAATAACAGGATTGGATTCATGAGATTTTACCTCATTTTTCTGTTGTGGTACACTGATACTGAGGAGGTCAGTGTTAGTGAAAACTTCATCCTGCTTTTTCTGTATAACTTCCTCAATCTCAACCGACTCGTCTCGTGCCTTAATCTGGTCGTTAGGCACCTTAGGATGTTCATCTACTTCAACTCGATTCAACTCTGCAACATCTTTCACCAGTTTTTCAATCAATTGTGTTTGCAATTGGCTTATGACATTCGTCATTTGGCTTAATTGAACCTCCATACGCTTTTGCATAGACTCCATACTCTTTTGTTCATGAGCCATGATCTTAAATTTCAATTGAACACTCTCTTGATAACTCAGGATGCTAGAAGCCAAAGATTTCACCATATCTTTCAATGCACGTTCAGACTTTTGCTCAAAGTCAATCCATCCACCATTATCATAAGTCCTCTCATAATTCCTGAATAGTCGAGGCCTATAATCATGGTATTGCTGTCCTATTGCATCATTTAAAATCTGACAGTCATCAGTGGTGTGATCTGTGGTGGAGCAAATTCGGCATGGTCGGATTTCTGGAGTCTTTCCCTTCATCATCATTAGCATCAGACTTGCAATTTTCTCCAATGCATCATCCTTTGACTTATGAACCGAGTAAGTGCTTTGATAATCTTCACACCTGAAATCATACATAGCACAAAGAGTAGAGAGAATAAACCTGCAAACAATTTCTATAACCTAAACAAGGAGACACTGAGAGGGTCAGTGTTAGTAGAAATCTGTTGAGTAGCACAAAACAGCAGCAACGTGAAATATTTTTTTTTTTTAGATTTTTTTTTTTTTTTTGGATTTTTTAAGAATTTTTTGACAGAAATTAAAAACACAAAAAATTCAATCAAATATACAACCATTCCCCGGCAGCGGCGCCAAAATTTGGTGTGCTGTCGCCGGCACCCAAAAATAATTACCTTAAATACCCACTATGTAGTAGGGAAGTAAGGGTCGATCCCACAAGGAATGGTGAAACTCAATTGAATAAATTCGTGTTATAAAAACAATAAAAATGGGGGGAGTTGGATTGGTGTTGACTAACAAACTACAAGAAAGTATGAAAAATAAAAGCAATAGAAATAAGTAGAAATCAAATATAAAAAACGATCTAGCCCTCGGATTGATTTCCCCTTGATTAATTATACCAATTCAATAAACAAACCCGGTTAACTCAATTTAATCTCAAATCTTATCCCTAAGTCAGTGGTACGACCAAACTAACTCGAATTGTTTCTTATGTTTAATTAATTAGAAAGTACGACCCCCAATTAATCTATTCCTACGAATAACCCCAAAACATGTATTTAAGGTTCAACTCGAGAAACGCATTCAAGACCTAAAACAATAGAATAAACTAGACCATGAATACGAGACACTCGTTTCATGCAACCTAGACGTTATTATCCCCTAAGGTGTTCTGCCTTAGTTGCTACGATATCCACAATAATATAACAATTACGGATTATACATTGTGAATTAACTAGAATTGATAACAAATAAACTCGGATGGCCAGTCCTAATAAATCTATTAATCAAAACATGCTTCGCATAAAATCAAATAATAACGAAATCGAAATATGAATTGAGATAAACCGTAAATCACATAATCAAAAAGGCATAATTAAATTCAGGTTTCACATCCTCGGGCTAGAAAACAATCTACCTACTAAACATAATTAAAAGTACAATAGATAAAATCAAACTCATCACGGCTGCTGTCTGCCCTCCTGCTTGCTTCCGGAAATTCACGCCCTCTCCTCCTTGCTACCCAATCAGAATGATGGCTGTAGTATGCGTTCCTTTTCCTTTTCAAGGAATTAATTCCTTCTTCAAATTCACTTAGTTGGCCCAGCCCAAAAGTAATGGGCCCAATTCTTTTCCTTACTTTAATTTAATCAAGAAAGCAGGCTTATTCTTTCTACTCCAGAATTGCAAAGCCCAGCAGCCCATTAGCTCTTCAAAGAGCTCACACATGTTCCTGATTCATTTCTTCTATGTCCCTCAACCCACGATAACAAACCCAATTTCTTCATCTTTTGCACCATTAATCAACACAGCCTACTCGCTTAATCATTTGAGCTTCATTCCCATCAAAATGCTTCAACTTTACTTGAATTAAATCAGAAAATAAAAATATCAAGATAATTGAAGTCACGAAATAATGAGTACGAAAGATGCACTAAAATACCAATTTAATTCATAAAAAATATTCAACTAAAGCACAAAAATATGCAATAAATTCGACTCATCAAATCCCCCCACACTTAAACATTTGCTTGTCCTCAAGCAAAGAGAATTAAAGCACACAAGGGATAATTTTAATGGACAACCAACTCAAGAAAAATAATGGAATATGCATGTAATACTTGAGAATTCAAAGCAAGAAAAATTGGGTTACTCTTCTAGGATTCTCAAAACTAGATTTCTGAGCCAAATTCATAAGTTGCTTGCCTATCTCAATAAACCACAAATTTCAATTCACACTTAACCACAAAATCTCATCAACTCTCGATTACTCACACCACATTCATGATCCCCTAAAAACTTTGACTTCGGATTACTCAACTCAATTTTCCTTCAAAGTTCAAATCCTATGGTATCCTTCTCCATTCAATTTTTTTTCTCTTAGCTGCATTTTTTTTTTCAGCTTTAAATCCACCTTGGATTTTTTTCAAAAGGTCTGCAGCTTCTCTCCACTTTTCGGGTTTTAGCTAAGTTTATTCATTTTTGAACACTTAAGCCCCCTGAAGTAGGTAGCTGTTTCTGCCTTTTTTTTTTCTTTTTCAAATGAGGTCCGCAGCTCCTCTCTACTTTTCGGGTTTTAGCTAAGTTTATTCATTTACGAACACTTGAGCCCCCTAAAGTAGGCAGCTGTTTCAGCCCCTCATATTTCTTTCTCATTCATCATTTTTTCAACTTAGGATACCAAATAAGATTATTCACTTCTCAAGAAAATCAATGCAAGTTCACCAAAATCAAACAATCAAGTTCACCATTTCAGGGCATGAATAAACCAAGAACCAATTCAATTTCAAGGCATAAGATATGAATATCAACCGGACTACTAATCAAGACTCACAACTCATGATTTTAGCAATTTAACAAAAATCCAACGATTAAGAATATAGTCAAGTAACCAATTAAACATGCTTCAAACAATGAACACATTTTTTTCTTCACACAATTCCAATCTCCCTCTAACAATGAATCATCCCCCCACACTTAAATAGGTGCTAGTCCCTTAGCACTGAAACAAGAGGTATAAAAAGTAAACACCATATAGAAATAAGAAATATAGTGGAACGGGGGTACCCGAGTGCACAATGGTGGCGGTTGAGGGTGATTTCCGACGAGAGAGAGAGAGTGATGCCGAGAGTGGGATGGGGTTTATGTGCAGCTGGATTGAGGAAGACGTGGGCTTCTTTCATTGAGCCTACTGGAAAAAAAAAAAACTAATTAAAAAAATATAACTCAGCCCATGTGATGCTAACAGAATTTGGAACAAAAGAAAAATTCAGGAGAAGTCTTTTCTTAAAGCGTGCCCATGCCTTATCTTGCCACTTCAATGAAAGAAAAATTCCAGGAGAAGTCTATCCTTAAGGCGTGCCCACGCCTTATCTGAAATCCTCTTCTGATCCTCAAACACACAAGAACGAAATTAAAAGCAAAAATAGCAAAATAAAAACTAAATAAACATTGGGTTGCCTCCCAATAAGCGCCTTTTAGTAACGTCGTTGGCTCGACGACCAACTTCTCTTTCACGTAATTGGAATAGGATAACCCTCTCTAGTTAGTGGCATTTTGCATTGAGAAACAATCTTCTCTCCAATCAAGATCTTTTCATTCCAAGATAGCCAGTTCTTGTCGGTGTAAAGCTCGTTCAATAATTTAGCATATCTAGGATTGTGCTCTTTCGGCTCAACTAATGGTATGTTGATCTCAACCCTTCGAAAGACATTGACTAGTTGCTGCTCCTTGGCATCTTTCTCGACCTTTTGAAGCCTGGAGGGAAAGGGAACTACATTAGTAATAACAGGATTGGATTCATGAGATTTTACCTCATTTTTCTGTTGTGGTACACTGATACTGAGGAGGTCAGTGTTAGTGAAAACTTCATCCTGCTTTTTCTGTATAACTTCCTCAATCTCAACCGACTCGTCTCGTGCCTTAATCTGGTCGTTAGACACCTTAGGATGTTCATCTACTTCAACTCGATTCAACTCTGCAACATCTTTCACCAGTTTTTCAATCAATTGTGTTTGCAATTGGCTTATGACATTCGTCATTTGGCTTAATTGAACCTCCATACGCTTTTGCATAGACTCCATACTCTTTTGTTCATGAGCCATGATCTTAAATTTCAATTGAACACTCTCTTGATAACTCAGGATGCTAGAAGCCAAAGATTTCACCATATCTTTCAATGCACGTTCAGACTTTTGCTCAAAGTCAATCCATCCACCATTATCATAAGTCCTCTCATAATTCCTGAATAGTCGAGGCCTATAATCATGGTATTGCTGTCCTATTGCATCATTTAAAATCTGACAGTCATCAGTGGTGTGATCTGTGGTGGAGCAAATTCGGCATGGTCGGATTTCTGGAGTCTTTCCCTTCATCATCATTAGCATCAGACTTGCAATTTTCTCCAATGCATCATCCTTTGACTTATGAACCGAGTAAGTGCTTTGATAATCTTCACACCTGAAATCATACATAGCACAAAGAGTAGAGAGAATAAACCTGCAAACAATTTCTATAACCTAAACAAGGAGACACTGAGAGGGTCAGTGTTAGTAGAAATCTGCTGAGTAGCACAAAACAGCAGCAACGTGAAATATTTTTTTTTTTCAGATTTTTTTTTTTTGGATTTTTTAAGAATTTTTTGACAGAAATTAAAAACACAAAAAATTCAATCAAATATACAACCATTCCCCGGCAGCGGCGCCAAAATTTGGTGTGCTGTCGCCGGCACCCAAAAATAATTACCTTAAATACCCACTATGCAGTAGGGAAGTAAGGGTCGATCCCACAAGGAATGGTGAAACTCAATTGAATAAATTCGTGTTATAAAAACAATAAAAATGGGGGGAGTTGGATTGGTGTTGACTAACAAACTACAAGAAAGTATGAAAAATAAAAGCAATAGAAATAAGTAGAAATCAAATATAAAAAACGATCTAGCCCTCGGATTGATTTCCCCTTGATTAATTATACCAATTCAATAAACAAACCCGGTTAACTCAATTTAATCTCAAATCTTATCCCTAAGTCAGTGGTACGACCAAACTAACTCGAATTGTTTCTTATGTTTAATTAATTAGAAAGTACGACCCCCAATTAATCTATTCCTACGAATAACCCCAAAACATGTATTTAAGGTTCAACTCGAGAAACGCATTCAAGACCTAAAACAATAGAATAAACTAGACCATGAACACGAGACGCTCGTTTCATGCAACCTAGACGTTATTATCCCCTAAGGTGTTCTGCCTTAGTTGCTACGATATCCACAATAATATAACAATTACGGATTATACATTGTGAATTAACTAGAATTGATAACAAATAAACTCGGATGGCCAGTCCTAATAAATCTATTAATCAAAACATGCTTCGCATAAAATCAAATAATAACGAAATCGAAATATGAATTGAGATAAACCGTGAATCACATAATCAAAAAGGCATAATTAAATTCAGGTTTCACATCCTCGGGCTAGAAAACAATCTACCTACTAAACATAATTAAAAGTACAATAGATAAAATCAAACTCATCACGGCTGCTGTCTGCCCTCCTGCTTGCTTCCGGAAATTCACGCCCTCTCCTCCTTGCTACCCAATCAGAATGATGGCTGTAGTATGCGTTCCTTTTCCTTTTCAAGGAATTAATTCCTTCTTCAAATTCACTTAGTTGGCCCAGCCCAAAAGTAATGGGCCCAATTCTTTTCCTTACTTTAATTTAATCAAGAAAGCAGGCTTATTCTTTCTACTCCAGAATTGCAAAGCCCAGCAGCCCATTAGCTCTTCAAAGAGCTCACACATGTTCCTGATTCATTTCTTCTATGTCCCTCAGCCCACGATAACAAACCCAATTTCTTCATCTTTTGCACCATTAATCAACACAGCCTACTCGCTTAATCATTTGAGCTTCATTCCCATCAAAATGCTTCAACTTTACTTGAATTAAATCAGAAAATAAAAATATCAAGATAATTGAAGTCACGAAATAATGAGTACGAAAGATGCACTAAAATACCAATTTAATTCATAAAAAATATTCAACTAAAGCACAAAAATATGCAATAAATTTGACTCATCACCTAAGTGTGTTATTTAGATGTGTGGGGTGCTTGTTCACTACTTTGATGTACCATACGTGAGAATCTTAGTAGATTCTTCACACTCCGTATTTTGGGTAGTGAAATTGCTCGCATGATGTCTACTTATTGGCATTAAGGCACCGTGTCCTGGACATCCAAGCTAATGACGTCTCCTTGAGGAAACTCATAAAGAATTGTCGTATTAAACCCTGCAAGTGAATTTAATTCATACGCCAACGAGGCTGAGTGGTACTACTCAAGAAATTATAAACATTAATTATTTAAAGTATTCAGAAGCATTAATAATTAATGGACATGCGATATCTTCAACACGGGGAATTATAAAGTCTAATAGAAGTCCTGGTTCGGTTCGGGATAGGACGAGAGTGCAACATTGATTCTTTAGTGGGAATAATTAATGTTCTCAGGCTAAATTATATGTTTTGGGCTGAACATAAGAGTATTTGGGCCTATAAGAAGCCCAAACTCTATACCTTCTAATAGATCCCTAATCTGGCCCATGAAACCTATGGACAGTATATATATAAGTCTTGGGTTAGTCTAAAACCTTAGCACACACGAAATAGCAGAAAATTACTAGGGTTTTAAGGAGACAAAACTGAGGACGCCTTCTCCACATTTGATAGCGCGCAGTCCACTCGGTGTTCGAATGAGGTTGGGAGACAGATCAAAAGATTTGTAGTATGAATCAAGGCTCGATCTTCAAAGGTAACAAATCTGAACTTTGCTTTAGATGCATGTTTACGTCTTATTTATCCTTTTGTACGTTTTGGTATCCGATAACGATCCTGGTGACAGACCGTCTTCGCCGGTGTGTTCTAGCAAATTGATAATGATCATAACAACCAGGATGCAAATCTCGACGAACTACTTTTTATTTTTCATAAAACTGATATGCATGATCATTTGGCCCTTCCATTATTATTGTGGTATATATTAGGTGCTTCGATAGATTCATGAAATACATACACTTATAAGCATTTGTGGAGAGCTAATGATGTCTTCCCACTGAAAAATCTAAAACTATTACACCCTGAGATACTGGTGGTCCATATTGTGTATTCAAATTTTCTTTTTCAAACAAATTGACCTATCAGGAGAGTTGTCTGACAACCTCTCTGAGTGTGTTAACTTTAATAGATAATCAACCTACTGAAAACTATGAAGTAATCAGTTGGACAACAATCTAAATAAGTTATTTAATGCGGAATGTGGTTAGCCCTTTTTCTTATGAAAACTCCTTAATTAATTTCTGAAAAACAGTTTATCGGGACTTTGTCCAAAGTAGTTTTTCTTAACTTGTATGATGTGAATCTTTTCAATAAGGCTTTGAGTGCAATGTGTGAATATAATCAAGTAAGAGCAATTATAGTGGTTCAGAGACTCAAGCTCCTACACCCACTTTCCTTGATTTAACAAGATAATTCCTTAACACCTGAAATTAACTTATTTTATAGTGCCAAGGTGCACTGATCAACAACAATATCCTTAGTGCTTTGATCCCTAGGATTTTAGAGTCCTAGTGCTCAACCTCTCTGAGTTAAAGCTTTGTTTTCTCTTAACAGCCTTTAACTTCTTACTTCTTACAACAAACTCTACTTGACTAAAGAGGTAAGAGTTTGAGGTTTGGTTCCAACTAGATGAGATATCCTTTACAATAAGAACTTTGTAAAGGGATAAAATATCTCTTTGCTAAGCCTTGGGATTTTACAATGTGGGCTTAGTTAGAACTTAGAAGTGATCAGGAAACTTGGGATTCTGCTTAGAAAGATTTAACGCTTGAGTGTCCTTGTGATTGCTTGATTGTAGTTTGATAGCTGATTATTGGGCATTCAAATTGTTTATTTGCAGCTCCATTGAAATGGCTACCTGAGCTCTCTTCTATTATCCACTGTGTATAAAAGGTTCTTCAATGGTTGCTTGAATGCTTGGTGTTGACTTCTGAAAATTGCGGCTGTACAGATTTGTGTTAGTCACTAAGCTTGCACATTTTCCAATGTTGATTGTGTCAGAATTTGTACTTATTCCAACGGTCAGATGGGACAAATTCCTTGAACATTCTTGCTGCAGATAGAATGTTCTTCAGTGCATTCAAGTCTTTGCTTCAGTCTTTAATGCTTCTAAGTCTTCAATGCTTGTTCAGGTTTGATAGCTTTAATGCTTCATAACTCATCATAAATGTTGTCTCTTAGAGCAGTTGCATTAAATGTCTTTGATCTCCAGCTTTCTAAACAATCATTAGATCTGAACCAACACTTATCACTTCCGTTCTTCAAAATATCAGATAACTTGCTCAATTCTTGTGATATCAGCCATGTTGTCCACTTCAGGAAACTTGTCTTTAAGTGATCAGCTACTTTGAGCTTCATAAGACAAAACTTCTTAAGCTACCTAATATTCCAACTTGGACAACTAACCTGAAACAATGATCTCAACATTCCTGAGATTCTTGACTTAGACACATTTCTTAAATGTCTCAACTATCCTGAGACAAATAAACTGAATTACAATCTCAACTAAGCTGACTTACATCAATCAGGGGTTTTGGTATCTTAATCTAAATCAATTTATTTTCCAACAATTTCCTCATTTTTGATGATGCCAAAACCTATATACAGAGGTGACTTGACTTATACTAAACTTGCCTTCAGAGAAGATGATTTGATCAAAATCCTTGAAATGAAATGTTAGCACAATAATAATTCAAGTACCATAGGTTATGTTAGGTTAGTTGAGACAATGAAGTGTTATCTCTTGATAGAAAATAGTTATCCTTTTCATATATAATGAAGCATTACAGATTAGAAAAATTGAAAAGGCCTAACTAATCTGAACATATATTAAGATAAATAACATGATAAGGGGATAGAGGGGGAGAACACTTATCCTTAGAGGGATCCATCATCTTGTGGGGCAATGCCATATTGAGCCCACACTCTCTTCTTCAGCTCCCAAATCTCTTTGTTTGTCCCTTTGGGTCCAATCTTCAGCTTTTCCATCATCATGATGGAGATGAATTCCTCAAGCATCTTCTGTTCATCAATCAAGTTCCCATTGAACTTGGGAAGAATGTACATAATGGGACCAGGTGCATTGAACTCCACCCTTGCAATGTCAGCTGTTGCAAACAACTTCTGATACAACTCTCCATAGTTGTCAAACATAAATTGGGCGAAGATCTCCTCAACATTTTCATCAAGCCATTTGCCTATGACATATAAATCATAAAAAAATCTTCTCTTGGCCTCTTCCCATTGGTCATTCAACTGAATTAGTACGCATTTATCATGATGAGGATACTGAGTATCCCATCTCTGCAACAGTTGGGGCTTAAGCTTTCTGTAAGAAGCCCTTCTTCTAGGAGGTGTCTTGAACTGTGTCCTCCTCAGATCCCTTGCCTTGTTGGCCTCCACCAATTTCTCCATCCTTTCATTAGCTCTTTGGAGACCCATCTTCTCTTGGGTTTCAGGGTCTTCGCCAAAACCCTCTTCAAATAATTTTGATGGATCATCAACAATAATGGACTTTCTTGCTTCAGGCTGGTTGATCTGGACTTCTTCTTCTTCAGCATCTTCTTCCTCTTCTTCTTGAATTTCAAGCAATTTGACTGCCTTCTTTGCTTTCTTTGTCTTCTTTCCTTGAAGTTCTTCATCTGTCTGAAATTCAGCAGGTAATGTCAAGCTTGTTGGGAATGAGGTGAAGGTTTGTGCTTTCCTCTTGCTTCCTCTTGCTTTAGAAACCTTCCCCCTCACTGGAATGTTCTTCTCTTTAGGATCCAATCTAACTGACTCTCCTCCAGGCCTCTGTTCCCATCTGGCCTGATCTTCAAGAACTGAGGCCATTGATTTCCTCATTGCAATATGAATCTACTCCTCCTCAGTCAGATCTTCAATTCTCATTGGCTCCTTGCCTTTTCCTTGCTCTTCTTTTTCCTCTTCCTCAGTTATCTTGTCCTTGCCTTTTTTAGAATCACCAATCTTCAATTCACCTCTAGCCCTTGCTCTTTCCCCCCTTTCGGCATAATCAAAACACTAGGGCTTGATATCACTTATGGTGACAGACAGGTGGGCCCGTGTTAGGTTGAGGGACTTGATTTCCTCAAGAAGATATACATTTTCATCATGTATATTCTGCATCTTATCATCACCCATGCTTAAGAAATCATGAACATATTTCATCTTCTAAGCAACTATTGCATCTAAGGTGTTTTTCAAGGACTGGTCCAATCTATCTAGCAGCATTTCAGTGAGGTTGTTCACAACACTCTCAGAGACTTTGGTCATAAGTTCAGTGGTGAACTTTTCTGCTGCTTCTTTGACCATTTCTACTCTCAACTCCTCTACATTCTTTCTCTGTGCTGCAGTCCTTTGCCTTAATGCATCCTTGATTGTTTTCTTCAAAGCTAGGACATTGTTGTTATAGCTTTTCACCAAAGTTTGCTGCTCCTTCTTGACTGATTTGGTGAACTTAGACATTGCATCCTTAGCTTTAGTGACTTCAGTGGAAACGGTTTGCAGTCCAGTTTTAACTCCACTGATCCTGGCATCCAAAGTTGGCAAAATCACTTCTTCTGACCCTGTTAGCTCATCTCCACTGAGGCAAGAGTCATTCCTTGTCCATCCAAGGCTTCAGAAGTTTCAGTATGAGCTTTCCCAACTTCTCTGACCAAAATGTCCAATTTGCCTGACTGTGCTTCAATGGATGTAGCAGTTTCAGTCCTTCTTCAGTGGCATTGGCTTGT
The DNA here is from genome assembly GCA_963675135.1 of Galeopsis tetrahit. Classification (NCBI taxonomy): domain Eukaryota; kingdom Viridiplantae; phylum Streptophyta; class Magnoliopsida; order Lamiales; family Lamiaceae; genus Galeopsis; species Galeopsis tetrahit. The sequence continues at coordinate 38,354,489 of OY776127.1, forward strand.
TCAAAGTAGATTTTGGACAAAGTGGTCATATTTGCTGAAATGGCCTCTAGATCAACATCATGGTTAACTGGAATATCAGTCAAGGTGTCTGACTCAAAGATTTGATCTAGAGTGACTGCCTCAACATCTGCAAAACAGAAAGGGTTAGGTAAAACACCCTCATCACCCTCTTTATTTTCATCTCCCAAAGGTTCTGATACATCAACAACCTTGCTCTCATTTTCAACTTTATTTTTTTCTTCAGTTTCATCAAATAAGCTCTCAAACTCAGGAAAGTCAGGCCTCCTTTCACCAAGGGATTCATCAAGTTCAGATTTGACTTGAAGAATAACATGACTCTCATGTTGGGCTTCACCCAACATTTCATGCTTATCTCCCTCTTTTGGTGGTGCACTCACTATATCTATTATCTCACACTCACCATCTCCTCCCTCCGATTTTCCATTACTATCATCCTTTTCAACTCCAACTGAACCTAAACCCGACACCTCTATATCCTCAATAGGATCCATATAGGGCAGTTGTTGGGAGATCACATTTCTTGGGCAACCCAACGCCACTGAGTCATCCTGAATGACTGAAAGTTGTTTAGTGTTCAACTTAGTTGACACTTCAGAGGTTTCACCCAAACTAGCCTCTCCCATAGCCTCAACATTGTTCAGCTGTGCCTCAGGCTCAGAAGAACCATCCTTGGCCAATGCATCTTTGACTGTGTCACCATCTTTGGTAAACACCTCTGATTTCTCAGGGTCCTTAATAGACACATAAGGTAAGTGATGTACCTCAGCAAAGTTGGGGCCAGGAGGTTTGGGGTTGGTGTTGTCATCATCATCATCTGCATCATCTGAGGTGCTATCAGGGTGCTTGATACCCTTTGTAATCCTTTTCTCTTCTTCCCTTACTCTTTCCATGACAATTGTGCAAAACAAGGGTTCATGAGTCAGAACACTTGTCTTCTTGACATTGGCAAAATGCAACAATCTGTTCTTCTCAATTTGCCACCAACTAGCTCCTCTGTCTTTGATTGCTTGAGTTATCTCCACAATTGTCCTATCCTTGATCTCAACAAGAGCTCTGAGATCATAGAACTGCTTCTGCAGTCTTAGAAAGTCCTTCAGCCCAGGGTATAGTTGATCAACATTGGCTTTAGCAATTTACCTCAATATCCCTTCATAAGTGTACTCTTCATCATCATCATCATCATCATTCTCATCAGAAGAGTTGCTTTTGATTCAGGTGGGTTGGGTTGGGAAGAAATGGGAACAATTTGGGACTCAGGTGCTGTAGAGAGCAATTTTCTTGAGGGGTTTGTGGGGAGATTAATGGGAATGGGCTGGATAGAAGGTAGGTCAGATTGATCTCCTTCAAGAATTGCATTCTCAAGGAACTTGGTATAAGAGATCAACCTAGGATCAAGGGGAGAAAATTGTCTTACTTCCTCATCAACAAGATCAGCCAACACATCAATTGATCCTCTATCATGAGCACCATCAGGAGAATAGGTTTTCTTGGGAAGAATGGGGGCATCTTCAGGAGTCTTGCACTCCTCTTCTTCAGGCTTTGGTGAGCTATGGGTTGGAGAAATTTTCTGGGATTGAATGTCAGGGGAGTTGGCTTCAGGGCTTTTGGACTTTGATTTTGACTTGGAGTTAGACCTACTGGTTTGTCTAATCTACTTAAAGAATTCTTTCCTTTGTTTTTCTTCCTCCATCCTCTTCTTCTTCTTAGAAGCTTTGATCACCTTTCTTCTTCTTTCACTTCTTGTTGGCTAGTCAACATCTCTGAATTCAGTGAATGCTTCAGGCTGCAGTGGGACAACTTCCCCAAGTTCCTCATCTTTCTCAGGAGGGTTGACTCCTTCTTTTTCAACTTTGTCAAGTTCAGCTGAAGTGTCCCCACCACTTTGGGAACCACTTTCTCGTGAAGATTCACTTAAAATCTGCTTCATTCTTTTCATCTTTTGGGGGGCTTTTGTTTGAGATTTTCTTTTCCTTGGAGAAGATCTAGGGACATGTGCAACAAATATGGCTTGCTTCGCAGCAACAACCTGCTTTCTCTTTTCAGTTTTATCTGAAAGTTTTCTGAACATCATCTTCTGGGCTGGAAGTGGTTTGGGTTTGATCTGCAAGTGAGTGTAATGGGCAAACTTTTCCAAGAGCAAGCTTGCTCTTGTACAATACTGGATTCTGCCATCAACCACCACCTTGTGGTGTGACCTCACTTTAAACTTGTATTTTTCATTCATCATCTTTCCCAAGACGAATGCCTTCCAATAAAATTTGATTCCCTTCTCTACTGAATCAATTATTTCAACCATAACTCTGAGCTTTGGCAAACTCATTTGTTCAACACTTCCAGTGTGGCTAAGCAAACTCTTAACCACAATATCAAAAAGGTGTTCATACCTTTTCTTTAGAGTTTTTTTGTTTTGTGCACTTGTCAGCTTCTATGGAACCAACATCCAATCATTTGCAAATTCCTGCTCCTCACCATCTCTATATAGCTTTAGATTCCTTCCCCCTGAAGGCAATCCAAAACAAGATTCCAAGTCCTCTAAGGTAAATATATTACAGTATATAGGGATTCCTCATCCTCACCTTCTTCAGCATATGTGAGCTTTGTGCGCACATCACCTTTCTTGCCTTTCCATCTCAAGAAGGCAAAGAATTCGTCCATGTAGGGTTCCAAGCAGGAGGCTGGCTTGGTCCCCAAAAATTGCTTAAGGCCTGCATCCCTTAACCATTTCAACACTGGATGTACAGAAGGATTAGGGCTGTTGAAGGCTACCAGTTTTTCAAACCATAAAGATCTTGTGTTACTGAGATAGTTGAAGTCAATATCCAAAGATGAATCCTTGAAGTCAACTAACTCCTCTCTTTTGATTTTGGGTGCCATGGATGGTTTGAGTGATAGGTGGAAAGTGTTTGGAAACGAGGGTTGGATATGGGTAGAAGGCTGGAAAGATGTTAGAAATTTTCTAAGAGTTTGGAAATATTTATGCGTGAAAGTGAAGGGTTACAGATGAAATGCTTTTATATTAATGGAGATTTTATTAACTATTGGGTAAAACAAAATCGTGGGAAAACAATTGTGTTTGCAAGATGGATAAAGTGGGGTAATGAGAATGAACGGTTGGGTGAAGGTTAATTGATAATCAATGTCATTGATGATGGGCTCAATAATAAATGCAATGTTAAAAGATTTTTGCATTTAATGCACGAATGACCATTTGGAGGCTTATTTTGAATTTGCACACGACATACTAAATATAGCCTACACTTTTCCCAAAAATGCTTTATAGGTCTAATCAATGCAAAAAATAACTCTTATCAACTTATCATATTAGATAAATGTGAAGTTTGCTGAGTGACTTGCCTGATTTCTTCTTTCAGTTGAGTTGGCTTAGTGAGGTTGGTCAAGTTCCCCGAAGTTCATCAAGTTGAAATTCCCCCTCCATTTGTGCTCCTTTCTACATTTTCCCATCTTTCCTGGATCAAGTAAGCCCAATTCTGTTGACAGCTCCAAAAATCTTGCTTCAGCTAATGGCTTTGTTAGGATATCAGCTTTTTGCTTATCAGTGTGGATTTTGACAAGCTTGATATCTTTCTTCTCCACATGATCTCTTATGAAGTGATGCTTGATGTCAACATGTTTGCACCTTTTATGGAGCACTGGATTTTGTGAAATAGCAATTGCACTATTATTGTCACAAAAGATAGGAACTTCATTTGTGATAACTTTGTAATCCCTTAGTTGTTGTCTCAACCAAAGTATTTGAGCACAACAACTTCCAGCTACTACATATTCTTCTTCTGTTGTTGATGTTGCAGCTGTGTTCTGCTTCTTAGAGAACCATGAGATTAGCTTGCTTCCCAAGAATTGACATGTTCCAGATGTGGATTTTCTGTCAATTCTGCATTCTCCATAATCAGCATCTGAGTATCCAGTAAGTTCAATATTGTCATCAGCAGGATACCATAATCCAAGATTCTCAGTCCCTTTGAGATATCTTAGAATCCTTTTTGCAGCCTCTATATGACTTTTCTTTGGATTTGCCTGAAATCTTGCACACACTCCCACTGCAAATGTGATATCAGGTCTGCTTGTAGTGAGGTATAAAAGAGATCAAATGATTCCTCTATATTCAGTGGAGTTGGTAGATACTCCACTTTCATCAGGATCCATCTTCCAATTTATGTTCATTGGAATTCTGAGTGGCTTGCTTTTTAAACATCCAAACTTCTTGATCATATCCCTTATGTACTTGGCTTGATTGATGAAGATCCCTTCTTTTGATAGTTTGACTTGAAGTCCCATAAAGAAGTTCATCAATCCCATCATGTACATCTCAAATTTGCTTTGCATGAGTTTTGAGAATTTCTCACACAATTTCTCATTAGGAGATCCAAATATAATGTCATCCACATAGATTTGGACCAACAAAATATCATCTCCTTCACAGATTTTGAACAAGGTTCTGTCAACAGTTCCTTTGACAAAACTATGATCTAATAGAAACTGTGATAAGGTGTCATACTAGGCTCTTGGAGCTTGCTTCAGTCCATATAGAGCCTTCTTTATTCCGTACACCTTATTCCCTTCTTCAAAGCCTGAGGGCTGTTCAACATATACTTCTTCTTTGAGTACCCCATTGAGAAATGCACTCTTCACATCCATTTGGTAGACCTTGAATCTTTTATGAGCTGCATAGGCTAGGAATGGCCTTATTGCTTCAAGCTTGGCTACTGGTGCAAAAGTCTCATCATAGTCAATCCCTTCAGATTGACAGTAGCCTTTAGCCACCAATCTTGCCTTGTTTCTCACAATTATGTCATTCTCATTCTTCTTATTTTTGAACACCCATTTGGTACCAATGACATCTTGGTGAGTTGGCCTATCCACCAGCTCCCATACTTCATTTCTTGTGAACTAGTTCAGCTCTTCTTGCATGGCAATGATCCAATTTGGATCTTGAAGTGCTTCCTCAATGTCACTTGTCTCCTGTTCTCAGAGAAAACAACAAAATAAAGCACTTTCACCGTGAAATCTTCTAGTTTTGATCCCATCTCTTGGATTACCAAGTATCAGACTAGTTAGGTGGTCAGATAACCAAATTCTTATAGACATGATACCTTCAAGAGGATTGTCCTCTTCTGAAGTTGGATCACTAGATTCATTAAATTCTGGGTAATTAATTGAAGGATCAAGTTCAGGATCATATCTAGGGTTGTTATCTTCAATGTCAGGGACATTGGCTTTTTCATTGATTCCCTCTTGAATATTTAATCCATTAACTACCTCAGTAGAGCCTGCTTCTTTATTGGTAGTTGTTACCTGGTTTTGAACTAGGATTGGGTCATTCAATTCATTTTCTCCTTCAGGTTGGTTGTCTCTAGGTTGATTGCCATCAGGTGAGTTGTCCAGATTTTGATCTGCACTAAGTTCTGGCTGGGCAACATCTATGAATACTACTGTATCTTTGCTTTGAAGCCTTAATCTGGTTGTTCTTTGTGTTATCTCATCAATGTTTAGGTTTTTGTCCCTAAACTCATTATAGATTCATCAAACACAACATGAGGTGTTTCTTCCACAATAAGGGTTTTGCAATTATAAACTCTGTAAGCTTTGCTGACTTGGGAATATACAATGAATATTCCTTCATCATCTCTGTTGTCAAAAGCTTTTAATTGCTCTTTCCCATTATTATGAATGAAACACTTGCAACCAAATATATGAAAGTATGCAACAGTGGGCAATCTACATTTCCATAATTCATATGAAGTTTTACCTTGAACTTTTGTAATTAAGGATCTGTTCTAAATATGGCATGTAGTGCTAATGGCTTCAGCCCAGAACCTTTTTGGCAGTTTGGATTCAGCAATCAAGGTTCTTGCTGCCTCTTTCAAGGTTTTATTCCTTCTCTCAGCAACACCATTTTGTTGTGGTGTTCTTGCTACAGAGGTTTCATGAGTGATGCAATTTTTGCTGCAATACTCATTGATGTATGAGTTAATGAATTCAGTGCTTTTGTCTGGTCTGATATTGACAATGCTTAGGCCCTTTTCATTACTCAACTTCATCAGCAACTCAGGTAGCTTTACTTGGGTCTCCTTTCTGTTCAACAGAAACACCACCCAAGTGTAAAAATCATCAACAATGTTGGTCCCTGAACGAGTAGTGAGTGGGATTAAAGTCTAGAGGGGAGGGGTGAATACACTTTAAAACTTTTTACAGTTAAAGAGTTGGGACTCTTCTGATTTACTAAGTCAGCTGGACTACAAGTCTGCTGGTCCAGATGACTATAGTATTCTGATAGAGTGTTGTATAAGGAAATGTGTAGGCCCTTTTATTTAGACTCGTTCGAGTGTTCTTTTGAAAACCTCAATTAATTGATTAAATGGAGTACTCAGCTGATGCTGGTTTGAAAGATGTATGGCCTTACTTGCAAAGGTATTTCAAAAACACAGTATGCACTATAATGAAATAATCTTGAAAATAAAGTGCAGATAAGTAAATGACACCGTAGATTTATAGTGGTTCGGATTGCAGGTCCTACGTCCACTCTCACGATTCTGATCGTGATGTTAATCCCTTAATTTCCCAAAAATTACAGGGGCTTGTCCTTTATAGTCCCAAGAGAAGGACTTTGAGATCTGAACAGTTCCAAACTGTTACGGTCTCCACGAGTGATGGATGAGCACTTGCACTCTTATAAGGGTTCAAAAACTAAACCTTTGGGTGAGGGGTTTTGGGTTTTTGAATGGATCCAACTAATGGTTCAAGCTTATAAATATGCTTAACCACTATGCCTAAATCAAGATGTTTACAATGTTGATTTGGATTCAGGTTCTTTGGTTGGATGAGGAAATAACTTAAGAGCTAGGAATAATCTAAGAGTTTCTGGGCTCTTGAGAATTATTTTGTTGGGAGGCTTTAGCGTGCTTGCTTGAATATAACTTAAGAATTCTTGCGTAGTATTTCCGTGTCTTGTTCTTCCTCATCTTCTTGTATTTATAGGGAAGATTAGAACAACTAGCCGCTGGAGTTGACTAGCCGTTGACAATCTTTCCTTGTTTAATGTTGATCCCTTGATTCCAGTTGATTTGATCTTGATTGCTTCAATTCTGGAATCTTCGTCAATCTTCTATGTATGGTAAGTCTTCTTTTGAAGGTTGTATGATGACTTGGAATCTTGTCCTTGGATGAAATATCTAGTCTGCTGATTTAGTTCTTTGTCGCCTGATGAGATCATCTGGCCAGGTAGATGCCTTCTATAATCAGATGAGTATTACTTTTCTGATCTGGACAATACTTGTGCTGATTTTGGCCATCTTCGTCTTGGATATTATCAGCTAAGTAGGTATACAAGCACTTCACTTAGCTGTTCTTCAAGGGTCTTCTAATCTTCAGGTCTTATTCTCTTCATCTCTTGAGTTTGCACATGTAAGATGAGACTGTGTTATCGGCTAAGATATATACAGCTGATCACACATGACTAGAGTAAGAACTGAGCTGATCTATACAATATCAGCTGACCCTATTACATATGTTTTATAAACTCTAAGTGTTTTGGCCATCAAAACTATCCTATCACATGGGGAGGCTTAGGGTGAATTTATATCCCAACAAACAACTACTAGAGCATATTTTCTTCCATTAATGCTTACATGAATTATTGGGCCAAATAAATCCATTTGCATTAGTTGGAGAACTCTCTCAGTGGATATGAAAGGTTTTCCTCGGAATGAAGCCTTTATTTTCTTCCCTTCCTGACATGGCTGGCACACATGTTCTTTGATGAACACTTGGTTTGGCAGCCCCTTCACTAGAGAGTTTCTTGCAAGTTTGTTGATGGTTTTGAAGTTCAGGTGGTTTAGCCTTTTGCGCCACAACCAACTTTGCTCACTGGAGCCTTTGGCAACAAGACATGTTTCTTCAGGGGTTTTGTTCCAATCTGCAAAATAAACATTTCCCTTTCTCATCCCTATTAGTAGCACCTGTTGTGTTGATTTTCTTTTGATAATACATTCATTGCATGCAAATTCAACACTGTAGCCTTTATCACATATTTGACTCACGGAGAGCAAGTTATATTTCAAACCTAGGACATATGAAACATTAGTAATTTTCACAGAACCAATGCTTAATGTACCATATCCTCTTGTAAGTCCTTGTGAGCTATCTCCAAAGGTTACTGAAGGACCATCTTTTTCAATGAAATCAAAGAGAAGTTATTTGTTTCCAGTCATGTGTCTTGAGCATCCACTGTCCAAGTACCATGCTGTTCTTTTGTTTACACTTCTCTTCTTTTTGTGGTCCTTGCACACTTGCAAATTTAAACTTTAGGTACCCTTTGAATGTTGGGTCCTAGAGGGTTAGTTGTACCTTTTGGAACCCAGATCTGCCTAATCACTTTGATTAATCCAAAGTGGCTGATTTGGTTTCCATTAACATCTACATACACAGTTGTTGGGAATAAAATGAGTTTTGATGAATATACCAAAACCCCCTTGAGACATGCCAAATAGATAAGTCATTTGTAATGAACATGTTTCAGGAATGTTGGAACATGTAGAATAGACAAGTAGAGAAGCTGGAGTGTTAGGCAGCTCTTAGAAGAATAGATGCATTAGTTGAGGGGGAACACTTGCTTAATAGTTTAAACATATATTCAGTTCCCTCAAGGCTCAGTTTTGAAATGATCTCAAGTCTGCTGATCAAGTGGAATCAGTCAAAAGGCAACCTAGTGAATGCCAACATGAGTTAAGATGCATCATCAAAGCATCAATCTACTGCATCTTACAAAGCTCAAAAGAGTTGTCCACAAAATATTTCAGAAGAGTTGTCTTAGAACACTTGAACTGGAATCTGTCAACAAGACAACTATGCTGAAGAGATCAAGTCCATCTTTCCAAATCATGTATGCTTAAATGACAACTCAAAGAAGAAGTGGAAAGAGAAAGAGCCAAATCAACTAAAGAACTAAAGAGCCAACACTACTGATAAATGAACTCTACTGAATCTGATAAGCAGAGTTGTCCAAGTGATAAGGAAGCTTGTCCTTATCTCAGGAATGTTGATAAGAAGAGATGTCCATGTTTGATCAAGTGAATCTTGAAGTCAGACCTTGGGAAAAGTGCTCAGAATGAAGACAAAGTTATTACAGCCGTTTATTTACCAAAACAAGGACATGTCACTATCAGAATCTGTCTTCCAGTTTGAAGAACTCAAGGAAGACATTTATAGCAATTTGGGACTGCCTCTCCAACGGGCAAATCCTCAAATTTGTCTATAAATATAGAAGTGTGAAGACCATTTGAAGCAACCTTTGAGAATCAGATCTACATCCAACTGAACATCTACTCTGAAGCTTCAAAAGTCCTCAAAAGACATTCTTAGTCTTCAAACACTTTCATCTAAGCTGAACTTCATTGTACATCCATACAAAGCTTAGGAGAGATATCCTATCCTTATACACTGATCTCCATTGTAAAGGATATATCATTAGTTGGAACCTTACTTCAACCCTTTCAAGTGAGAAAGTGAGAAGGTTGTAGTAGTAGACGTGGAAGGAACTAACTGTTGAGAGAAGAACAGTTCAGTTCTGAGTTGAGAAGAGGGTACTAGGACTCTAGACATCCTAGGGATCAATTCACCAAGGAGTGGTGTTCTTGATCAAGTGCACCTTGGCACTATAAAACAAGTTAATTCCAAGAGTGAAGGAATTATCCTGTTAAATCAGGGAAAGTGGATGTAGGAGCTTGAGTCTCTGAACCACTATAAACCACTGTGTTGATTTACTTTAAAAGCACTTTACATTCATTCAACACTGCACACAAACTGAACCTTCAAAGATACATATTACAAACTGTGCAAAACCTGATTTGGACAAGTTCCCTGATAGACTGTAATAAACTGCTTAAGTGATTTCAGAATATAAAAGGAGTTTAAACTAAGGGGCCAACCACTAATTTCGCACATATAACTCCCTTAGATAGTTATTCAACTAAGTACTCAATAGTACTTAGTAGTTTGATTATCTTAGAAGAGTTAATCATATCAGTAGAGTTGTCCAGGACAACCTTGCTGAACTCTGGTTTGATCAAAGTTTTAAAAGAAATTGCATACAAGTGTATTCCCCCCCCCCCCCATACACTTGTTATATACTCCTTTCAGGACCAACAAGTGGTATCAGAGCAGGGGTTCAAAGACCACTGCTTCTGAAAAATTAATCTTGTTTTTCAAAAATCACACATTTAGTGTGGTCACTGAACTGATCTATCTGAAATCCTATTACCTTTTGACTAACACCTTATCTTTGAGTCATGGCCAACAACAATGTTGTTCCTCATGATGCTGTTCAAGGAATCAACAATATGACCACCAATCCAGTCAACCATATATCACATCACAAGCTGCCCATGTTCTCAATTGAGAACTATGACTTCTGAAAGATTAGAATGAGAGCTCATCTTGCATCTCTTCATACTGACATGCAGAGGGTAATTACAAGAGGACCATTTGTGTTCACCCAAATCAACCCCAGAATGACTGAAGCTCAAAGAGATCCCTAAAGATGAAGATGATTTCACTACTGAGGAGAAAAGAAAAGATAATTTGAATTATGTTGCAATGAACACTCTCTACCAAACAATTCCAGATGCAATCATGGGGAGAGTTTACCACTGCACAACAGCCAAAGAAATTTGGGATACTCTTGCTGAAATGTGTGAGGGTACAGAAAAGATAAAGGAGAACAAGCTCCAAGTGGCTGTGCAGAAGTTTGAACAATTCTCAATGGAGCCAGATGAGTCCATTGACAAGTTTGCTGGTAGATTCACTGATGTGATGAATGAAATCAACTCCTTGGGCAAGGTGTACTCCAAGAGAGAAGTTGGATTGAAGATCTTGAGAAGTCTCACTCAAAAGTGGGATGTATATGCTGTAATGATGCAAAACACCAAGGATCTCTCCACCATGCCCATGCAACAAATCTTCTCAGAACTCAAAGCATATGAGTTTGACCTCAACAGAAGAAAGCCAGCAGAGGAATCTTCCCTACCAACCAAAGGAGTGGCATTTAAAGCCAAAACTGCTGAACCAGAAATGCAGCCCACTCCAAGACCATCAAAGTCAGTCTCTGAGGCTGAAATGAAGGAAGAGATGGCCCTCATGGCTAGGAGTTTTGACAAACTCAACTCAAGGTTTGGTAGATACAAGAAATTCTACCAAGACAACAAATTCAGGAGAAGGTACAACTCTCCTGAAGCACAGGCTGAGGACAAAAAGCCTGAAGAGAAAAGATCAGAGGACAAGTCCTCTGACAGGAGAAGGTCCAACAGAGCTGAACCCTCCTCAGAGCTAAACCATCCAAAGAAAGATGATGATGAGGATCTATGCTACAACTGCAAGAAGAAAGGGCACTTCCAGTATGACTGCCCTGAACTTAGCTCTAAGGAAAGAAGAGAGAGGCAAGCCAAAAGAGATAAGAAGTTCACCAACAGAAAAGCCATGATGGCTGGTGATGAATCTGATAGTGCTGAAAGCTTCAACTCTTCTGATGGACTGTTCTCAAACAGTGATGATGATGATGATGTGTGCAACATGGCTATTGAGGATGATGAGGTATCCTCCACTTCTAGCTCACCATCATTTCTATCACAGAACACTAGTGAAGTCAACTTGAAACTTTCCTTTGGAAAGTTGATGGAAGATTTCACTAGGTTGCAAGAATTTCATGACAATTGTGTGAGAGAAAATGAAAGACTTTCAATTGAGCTTTCAAAACCTACTGAGACAGTAGTTGACATTAAATCTATTGAGTTGTATCAATAAGTCTTGAGAGAGCTTGAGGAAGCATATCTCAGGATAGTTGACCAACAAAGACAGATTGATGATCAACTGCTTTCTCAGAAGAGAAAAGATTTTGAACTAAAAATTCTTCAAGCAAAATTTGAAAACCTCTCACAGGAGTATGACATTCTTAAATCAAGTGAAGAGAGCCTGAAATTAAAGATGTCTGCTTTGAACAAATCCTCTAGAGCAATAGAGGAAATTCAAAGTTATCAAAGACCTATGGCTCAAAGAAGTGGATTAGGTTTTGATCCATTTGAATCTTCACCTTGTCTTAGTGTTGCTTCCACAAGTAACACTAAGAAAATCTTTGTTAAATCAGTGGCACAACAAGCTGAAAATGAAATAATTCAACCACTGAACAAAGGGAATGGCAAAATGAATGAAATGCCCACTCAAGTACTTCAGGAGACTAGGCCCAAACCTTTGGAAACGGTCAAGGCTCCTGAATATAAGAGGAATGTTGGTCAGCAGAGTAGACCCAATGGAAGGGAAACTCTCCTGAACAATGTTCAGAGGAGTTATCCAAGGTATGATCAGCCTAGGCCAACTCTACTGAGGAAGCCTCAGCTGAACAAACTTAAGGACAACTATCCTCAGAGGCAGAATAAAATGAGACAACCAAAACCCTCTATGCCAAAGGGTAATGGTCACAAAAATACCTTTCCTCAAAGATTTCCTCAAGCTGCACAAAGAACTCATAAGAACAGGAGATTTGACAACTCTCCTGAAACTTACAGAGTCAACTCTTTCACACACACTTTCCCAAAGGCATTTAAGGGAAAGACAGTGTATGTTAATGCACAAGGAAAACAACTTAGCCATCTTGAATCAATCAGGGTAATTAGGCAAGTTTGGGTTCCTAAAGGTACATCTAACCTCTCAGGACCCAAAATTCAAAGGGTACCTAAACCTTGCTAATTGCAGGTACCTAAGGGCCACAAGAAGATGAGGAGTATGAGCAAAAAGTCAGCATGGTACCTTGACAGTGGATGCTCAAGGTACATGACTGGAAACAAAGAACTCCTCACTGATTTCACTGAAAAAGAAGGCCCAAATGTCACATTTGGAGACAGCTCACAAGCAACAACAAAAGGTTATGGTACCTTGATAATTGGTAATATCAAGGTATCCAATGTATCTTATGTGGCTGGTCTCAAATATAACTTGTTAAGCATAAGTCAGTTTTGTGATAAAGGTTTTAATGTTGAGTTCTCAAGTGGAAAATGCTTAATTAAAGATAAAACTCAACAAACTCTACTGACTGGAACAAGAAAGGGAAATGTGTATTTTGCTGACTGGGACAAGTCTACTGATGCTGCATGTTTCATTGCTAAGAGCTCAATTGAACAAAGCTGGTTATGGCATAAAAGGCTAAACCACCTGAATTTCAAATCAATAAACAAGCTTGCTAGAAATGCATTAGTAAAAGGTCTATCTAATGAGGTCTACATTAAAGAACATGTATGTAAACCATGTCAAGAAGGAAAACAGATCAAAGCCTCATTCAAAGGAAAACTAGTCATCTCTACTGAAAGGGTACTTGAACTTCTACATATGGACCTATTTGGACCAATTACCCCAGCAAGCATAAATGGTAGAAAATACACATTGGTTGTAGTAGATGACTTCTCTAGGTTCACATGGGTAGTATTTCTCCTTAATAAGAAGGAAACGCAAGTCAAACTCCCTGAACTGTTAAAGAGATTGTCAAATGAAAAGAGCCTTGATATAATCAAGATAAGATTTGATAAAGGCACTGAGTTCATTAATTCATACATCAATGAGTATTGCACACTAAATGGAATAGCTCATGAAACCTCAGCAGCTAGAACTCCTCAGCAGAATGGAGTTGCAGAAAGAAGGAATAGAACTCTAAAGGAAGCTGCTAGAACCCTAATTGCTGATTCTAATCTACCTAAGAGGTTTTGGGCTGAAGCTATAAACACTGCATACTATACTCATAACAGATGTTTGATCACTAAGGGTCAAGGCAAAACCCCCTATGAACTCTGGAAGTGTCATATTTCCACATATTTGGTTGTAAGTGTTTCATTCACAACAATGGGAAAGAGCAGTTGAAAGCTTTTGACAGCAAAGCTGATGAGGGAATATTTCTTGGATATTCCCAAATTAGTAGAGCTTTTAGGGTGTAGAACTGCAAAACCCTAATTGTGGAGGAAACACCTCATGTTGTGTTTAATGAATCTACTCTTGAAGTCAGGAACAAAAACCTGGACACAAAAGAGATCACACAAAGAACAACCAGATTGAGCCTAAAAGACAAAGACACTGAATTCATAGATGTTGTCCAAGCCAATCTCCCTGAAGTTGTTTCACTGGACAACAATCCTGAAGGCAATATTCCTGAAGCAAACCCCACTGAAGGAAATGGTGAACTGAATAACCCAATCCCAGTTCACACTCAGGTAACAACTACCAATGAAGAAGCAGGCTCTGCTGAGGTAGTTAATGGATCCAATATTCAAGAGGGAACCATAAATGTTGGAAATGTCAATGTCCCTGACATTGAGGATAACATCCCTGAATATGATCCTGAATTAGATCCTGCATTCAATTATCCTGAATTCTATAACACTTGTGACTCAACTTTAGTAGAGGACAACTCTACTGAAGGGATCAGAAAAAGAAGGACATGGTTGTCTGACCATCCTACTGATCTGATACTTGGTGATCCAAGTATAGGAGTCAAAACCATAAAGTTTCATGGTGAAAGTGCTCTGTTTTGTTGCTTCCTATCAGAACAGGAACCTAAAGACATTGATGAAGCACTTCAAGATGCAAACTGGATCACAGCAATGTAGGAAGAGCTGAACCAATTCACCAGAAATGATGTATGAGAGTTGGTGGATAGACCTTCACATCAAGATGTTATTGGAACAGAGTGGGTGTTCAAGAACAAGAAAAATGAGAATGATGTGATTGTCAGAAATAAAGCCAGACTAGTGGCAAAAGGCTACTGTCAATCAGAAGGCATTGATTATGATGAGACCTTTGCACCTGTGGCAAGGCTAGAAGCAATAAGGCTTTTCTTAGCCTATGCAGCCCACAAGAGGTTCAAAGTGTACCAAATGGATGTCAAGAGTGCCTTCTTGAATGGAGTTTTGAAAGAAGAAGTCTATGTGGAGCAACCACCTGGTTTTGAAGTTGGAAACCAAGTTTATAGATTGAAGAAAGCTCTATATGGACTCAAGCAAGCTCCAAGAGCCTGGTATGACACACTGTCACAGTTCCTCTTGGATCATGGCTTCATCAAAGGAACTGTGGATAGAACTCTCTTCAGAATCACTGAAGGAGAGGACATCTTGCTTGTCCAAATATATGTGGATGACATCATATTTGGATCTCCAAATGAGAAGTTGTGTGAAAAATTCTCAAAGCTCATGCAAAGCAAGTTTGAGATGTCCATGATGGGTCTGATGAACTTCTTTTTGGGCTTACAAGTCAAGCAGTCAAAAGAAGGAATTTTCATCAACCAAGCCAAGTACACCAGAGAAATGATCAAGAAATTTGGGTGTACAACCAGCAAGCCAGTAAGGATCCCAATGAACACAAATTGGAAAATGGATCCAAATGAGAATGGTGTTCCAACCAACTCTACTGAGTATAGAGGAATTATTGGCTCACTCCTCTACCTCACTGCCAGCAGACCTGACATCACTTGTGCAGTAGGTGTTTGTGCAAGATTCCAAGCAAATCCTAAGAAAAGCCATCTAGAGGCTGCCAAGAGGATCTTGAGGTATCTCAAAGGCACTGAGAATCTAGGCCTTTGGTACCCTGCTGATGACAACATTGAGCTCACTGGCTACTCAGATGCTGATTATGGAGGCTGTAGAATTGATAGAAAGTCCACTTCTGGGACTTGTCAATTCTTAGGAAACAAGCTCATATCTTGGTTCTCTAAGAAACAAAACACAGAGGCAACCTCCACCACTGAAGCTGAATATGTTGCTGCTGGAAGTTGTTGTGCTCAGATTCTTTGGTTGAGACAACAATTAAGAGACTACAATGTCAACTCTACTTAAGTGCCAATCTTTTGTGACAACAACAGTGCCATTGCAATATCACAAAATCCTGTATTGCACACCAGATGCAAGCATGTGGACATCAAGAATCACTTAATTAGAGACCATGTGGAGAAGAAGGATATCAAATTGGTGAAAATCCACACAGATCATCAAAAAGCTGATATATTGACAAAACCACTTGCAGAGGCAAGGTTTCTGGAACTATCAGCAGAGTTGGGTCTACTTGATCCAGGGAAGTTGGACAAATGAGTCCAAAGAAGTTTATTCATAAAGGGGGAACTAAATTCAAAGTTCAGTAGACTTGGTCAAGTCTACTGAAACTCAGAAGAGATGACCTCAAATCTTCAAGACACTTGTCCATTGAAATTCAGGACAATTGTCCACATCTCTTCAGGACACTTGTCCCTGTAGGGTCAGATAAGTTGTCCTGGCTATCAAACCAAATCTAGGGTTGATAAGCACCTATTTTGGGTATTCATTGCCTATTTTAATATCTGTCTCATTCCTTTTAAAGATATCACCTTTTCAAGGATTCAATTTGTCCCCTACCCAAAAAGTCACTTTCAATGCATTAAATGCCAAGATTTAACTCTTGTTTGCATTAAACAATTTGAGACATGATCTATCTTGAAAACCCCCCAGCTTTAAACAAACATTAAAACTCCTCCCACGTTTTGAATAAAAACAGTTTCTCACTGTTCCATTGATTTTTAACCATTGGATCAAAATTGGCCAACTCCCCTGAAACTGATCTTGGCCGTTCAATTCAGATTTCCACATTTGTAAACCGTTGAATTGCATTAAGACTCACCAACTCATTGACATACATTCCTTTTGGAATATTCACAAGTCTTAAGAAGCCATACTCACCTCACTTCTCCCCCACGCATTCAAACTCTTTGAAACCCTAGTTTTCTTCCTCTCTCAAACACTCTCTTAGAAACCTTCACTGTTCTTCAATGGCTCCTAAAGTTAGAACAGAAATGAATGTTGATTTCTCTAACAAGGACTTGGACCTTGATTTTGGCTATCTTAGCCATAAGAACAATCTTATTTTTGAGCCCATCCTTTCTTTTGAGAATGAAGATCTTGAAATCACTCCAACCTTGAGATGGTTGAGAAGAGCTGGTCTCCAAAAATTTATGCAAAAAAAGCCAGACTCTTGTCTTGAATCATACATGGCAGAATTCTTTGCCTTCTTAAAGTGGAGAGGAAAGCCAGAAGATGGTGAGGTCACCACAAGGCTATCTTACAAGGCAGAAGGAGAAGAAGAAGAGAGATTTCATAGAGTGAAATTCTCTGAGGAGGATATAGATGCTGCCTTTGGATTGCCCTCTGAAGGGAGGAATCCAGAATTCTATGGCAATGGCCATGAGGCAGAAATTGCTCAAGATTGGCTCCTTGTTCCAGGACCAATCTCATCTACACAACACAAGAGGACTCTCAAGGCCAAATTTCTCAATCTGTTTGAGGTAATCACCAAGAGCCTCATGAGCAACACTGGCAGCTTAGAGCAAGTAAGTGCTCCAAGAATCAGAATCATGGCTGCAGTGATTGATGCCAGTGACAAAGGCATCAAGTTTGATTGGAGGACCTTCATCTTGTCTGAGATGATGAAGGAAAAGGCAAAGTTTAAGGTGAAATCTCACCAAAAAGTGGTTTTAGAGGGAAAGCTCAAGTATTGCACCAGGGCAAGCTTGCTGATTGAGAAGTTTGCTCACTACTCAGAGATGCAAACCTTTGCCAAACCCCTCCCTGCCCAGAAATTCTTGTTCAGGAAGCTGAGCAAGAAACTGAGCAAAGGAAGATGCTTCTAGCCAAACCTGCTGAGGCTAAGCAGGAAGAAAAGCCCAAGTTAAAGAAGAGAACTAAGGCCAGAGCTGTAAAGACCAAGAAGATGTCTCAAATCTCATCAGAAGAAGCCTCAGGAGCATCAGTTGAAGTTGATGAAGTGGCAGAAGAAGGAGTGAATGTGCCTTCTGACCACTTAGAAGAGTTGAGGCTGAAATACAATGAGACAAGGCAGAAAAAGAAGGGTGATAAAAGGCCCAGGGAAGCTGTCCCTGAAAAGGAAGTAGAGGGAAGTGGAAGCAGTAGGGCAAGCAAGAGGAGAGCCAAGCCCACTGAGAAGGTGCTGGAACTTCAGGAATAAAGATCTCTGCAAGTTTCTCTAAGGGAGAGCAGGGCTGAGAGCAGGACCAAATCCAAGTCTAGAACCAACTCTTCTAGTTCTGGAACCCCAGAGTCCAAAGTCCCTGAAGGTCAACCCTTAGAAGCCAACCTTCCTGAAACCCAAAACCCTGATCCCAACTCCCCTGAAACCCATGTTACCCCTTCCAACCAACCCATCACCCCTGTTAATCATGCAAAGAGATATTCTCCAGAAGGGAGTGTGCAAAGAAGTGGTATTGATGTGCTAGCAGACCTAGCTGTAGATGAGACAAGGCTCCTGTCTCCACTTGACTCATCTATGCTCAATTACTCCAAACTCTTAGAAACTGCACTTCATGAGCCAACCCCCCTGAGCAAAGCCCCCTCAGAATCATTGCTCTTAAAAGCAACTGAGGTACCTTCAATTGAGCTCAACCCTTCTGAAGCCAACCCTCATGAACTTAACCTGCCTGAAGCTGCACTTAATGAGACCACAACCAACTCCCCTATAGCCCAAAGTTCTCAATCTAATGAGAATGAGGAGGAGTATACTTATGAGAGTATGCTCAGAGGAGGAGCAAAGGCTACTGTGGACAGTCTATATCCTCAACTTGTAGAGTTTCCAAGACTTCAAGCTACATTTCATGATCTGAGGATGCTTGTGGAAGTAAAAGATAAATCCATAATGGAGATTGCACAAGTCATTCATGACAAAGGTGCTAACTGGTGGCAAATTGAAGAAGGCAGATTACTCCATTTTGCTGGAGTAAACAAAACAAGATTTCTCATTGATGAGGAAGTGTTTGCCAAGCTTGTTGCTGTCAAAATTGTTGAAGAAAGAGAGAGACTTGCTAAAGGGATCAAGCATCCTGATAGCAGTTCAAGTGGTGATGGCAATGATGACCCTTCAAACCCTCCTCAAGACAACCCTACTGAACCCTCCCAAACCAACCTCCCTGAACCTTCCCAACCCAAACTTTCTGAATCCAGCAGGTTCTCAGAACCTTTTGTTATTTATCATAGGAAAGGCTCTGTCTCTTCAGAGGTGTTGACCAAAGTTGGTAACACAGCCAAGGACACATCTACCAATGAAGGTTCTTCTGAACCCAAGGCACAACTTACATATGTGGAGGCTCCTATTTTAGAAGCTGGTTTGGTTAAGGCCTATTCAGTGTCAGAAGAGTTGGACACTGATCAGCCCTTAATCATTCAGGATGACACAGTGGCTGCTGAGAAAAGCACTGTGATCTCCCAACAACTGCCACTTTTGAACCCTGTTGAGGGTGGAAGTGCTGCAGGTTTAGGAGATGGGGTTGAAAAGGAGAGTAGTACTAAAAAACCAGAGGGAGTTTCTGATGAAAGAGAGGTAGTCATCACCAAGATAGTGAGTGTACCACCATATGAGAGTGTTATAAATGAGGAAGGACAGGCTATTCTTGAAGTCAAATCTGAACTTCAAGAATCCCTTGATGAGAGGAGGCCTGATTCCTTAAGTGAGCACATTATCTATGAAGGGAGAAAAGAATTAGTTGAAAATGAGGAGAAGACTGCTGATGTATCAGAGTCTTGTGCAAAAAATATTGAGGGTGATGAGTGCTTATTTCCTAACATTTTTGATTTGTCTAATATTGCAGGTATTTCTCTTGACCAAATCTTTGCAGATGAGTTCTTAACAGATGCACCCATCCAAGTAGATTCTGGATCAGCACAAGCATTGCTTGGGATGCAATCAGAAAAGTTGGACTCCTTGGCTCATCAGGTCCAATCTGCTCATGCTGAAACTTCTGGTGCATTGGATGAGCAAGGAAGAACTCTAGCATCTGTGGAAATGAGATTAACTGGCTCTGAAGATGTAGTGCTCCCTACGTTGGAGGCAAGGATAAGTGGAGTGGAAACTGGTCTCCAAACCATTTCCACTGAGGTTCAAAAGGCTAAAACCTCTATGGAATCCATCTCAGAAGAAGTCAAGAAGGAACAGAAGCTGCTTAGAGACAATCACAATGCCAATGTCAAAGCTCTAAGATTAACTGTCAAACAAGCCCTTGGGAAGAAAACAGCACTGCAAAAGAAAAGAGCAGAAGAATTAAGGTTGGCTATGGTGAAAGCTGCCTCAGAAAAGTTTTCTCAAGAGGTGATGGCCAACATTACTGAGTTCCTTAAAGCCCAGCTGGATACATCTCTGAAAGCAACCTTGGAAGAGGTTGTTGAGCAAAAGATGAAGCCTGTTCTTGCTTTCCTTAGCTTGAGCAGTGATAGAATGCAAAATATACATGATGAAAATGTATATCTGCTTGAAGAGATGAAATCTCTGAACCTAGCCCAATCCCTGATGGAAACAACCATGAGTGAGCTCAAGCCTCAGTGCTTTAATGCTGCCAAAAAGGGGGAAAGGGAAAGAGCAAGGGCCAAAGGTGGCTTGATAGTTGGTGGTTCAGAGAAGGGAAAGGAAAAGACTGCTGAAGTCAAAGGCAAAGAGCAAGCAGTATTAAACTTGTAAGATCTTGATGAAGAAGAGCAGCTAGCCATAGCAATGAAGGCTTCTATGGCATCAGCACAAGAAGAGAGAGATAGGCTTCAGTAGAGGCCAGGAGGAGAAGGATCTGGCTTGGACAAAGTTGTTGAAGGTGTCCAAACTAGAGGCCAAATCAAGAAGGCCAAGGGGAACAAAAGAAAGGCTGAAACATTCACTGACTTCCCCAACAGCCTAGAACTTCCTCTTGAATTCAGAATTGAGGAAGAAGAGCCTATCTCCAAGAAAAGCAAGACTGTTGAAAAGCCTAAGGCTGCCGAGAAGGTCAAATCTGTTGAAATGACCAAGATTGTTGAAACTGACAAACTTGCTGAAGGTGCCAAAGCTGCTGAAGACATTGAGGAGCTATATGAAGAAGGCTTTGGACCTCAACCTAAAAAGAAGACAACAATTCTACTGAATGATCCATCAAAGCTGTTTCAAGAAGGGTATGGCAAGGACCCTGAAACTCAACAAAAGCTGGCCATGATGAGGGCCCAAGAAAGAATGGATCTGATGGAGGAAGCCAACAGAGCAAGGGACAAAAGAAGAACTGATTTTCAAAAACCAAGGAGAAGGAGAGCAACATACAGCAAACTAAAGCCTTAGCTACTGATCCCAATGGACACCAAATATCCTCACTTGGATAAATGGGTGCCCATTCAGCTGAATGACTCATGGGAAGAAGTCAAAAGGGAGTTTGTCTATGACTACTATGTCATTGATAGATGGAATGGAAGAGATGCCAACTCCACTTTTGCTGAGTTCATGATAGAATATCATAGAGAGTTATATCAGAAATTGCTTGCAGCTGCTGATATTGCAAGATTTGAACTCACTGCCCCAAAGAAAATCATATATGTTGGGATATAAATTCACCCTAAGCCCCACTTGATGTTAGAATAGTTTTGATGGCCAAAACACTTAGAGTTTATAAATGTAATAGGATCAGCTGACTTGTATAGAACAGCTTAGACTAGTCTTGTGTGATCAACTGTATTGATAGCAGCTGATCAGCACAGTCATGGCTTACATGCCTATCCTCAAGATGAGAAGAGTAGAAGACATGAAGACTAGAAGATCCTTGAAGACCAGATATGTTAAGGTGCTTGTATACCTACTTATCTGATGGAGTCCCAGATTGAAGATGGCCTAAAAAAGTACAAAGAATTTCCAGATCAGAAGAGTAGTACTCGTCTGATATCAGAAGACAGAAGACCTAAGGCCAGAAGAGTAGTCAGAAGACTAGAAGTACAGATCAGAAGACTATGTGCTCTTCCAGGACTCGGCTGATTCCCAAGTCATCTTGCAATTTAAACGAAGACCTACCTTATTTAGAAGATTGACATGATCCCAGGATTGAAGCAATCAAGCGGCTGGAATCAAGGAATCAAGCTATTATGGGAAGATTGCTCAAACGGCTAGTCAACTCCAACGGCTAGTTGCACCCAATCTCCATTATAAATACAAGAGGATGAGGAATCACTAAACACAGAAGCTACAAGAGAGAATTCACAAGCTAAGCAAGCAATCAAGCAAAAAGCCATATTGTTCTAAGAGTTCTCCAAGAGCCAGAAATCCATTAGATTATCCATAGCTCTTAAGTGCTTCCTATCCAACCCTTAAGAACCTGAAACTTGTTCATATTGTATATCAGTTGTTTTAGGCATAGTGGTTAAGCAAATTATAAGCTTGAACCATTAGTTGGATACATCTCAAAAACCCCAAACCCTCACCGAAAGGTTAAAGTTTTTGAAACCCCCCAAAGTGCAAGTGCTTACAATCACTTGTGGAGACCGCAGCTGTTAGGACGGCTCAGATCTCAAAGTCCTAACCTTGGGACTATAAAGGACAAGACCCTTGTAATTTGTGGAAATTAAAGGGATTAAACATCACGTTAGGACGTGAGAGTGGACGTAGGATCGTATATCCGAACCACTATAAATCCGGTGTTATTTACTTTCTGCACTTTACATTTCTGCTTTTACATTCATTGTTATATAGTGCATACTGTGATTTCAACACTCTTAAAAAAAAAAAAAAAAAGGCCATAACTTTCAAACCAGCATCAGCTGAGTAGTTTCATTAAGTAAAACAAGTTACAAGAACGAGTCTAAACCAGGGCCACCATATTTCCGCATATAACCTCTTCAGTCAGATCACTATAGTCATCTGGACCACCAGACTTGCAGTCCAGTTGACATAGCAATCAGAAGAGGTTCCCAACTCTGTTTGAAAAAGTTTTAAAGTCTATTCACCCCTCCCCTCTAGACTTTAATCCCATTCACTACTCGTTCAGGGACCAACAAATGGTATCAGAGCAGTGGTTCTAACGGACTACTGTCTCTAGATTATCAGAAGACTTGAGGGAGTCTCTCTGTAGTCCGCTTGAACAAATCTTTTCCTTTTAAAAAAAAAAAAACTTGTTTTCGAAAACTCATACAGCATAAGTGCTAATATGCGTAAGTTGCCTAAGTTTTCAGTGGAGGATTATGATTACTGGAAGATCAGGATGAGGAAGAATCTCACATCAGTCCACTACAAGATGTGTTCTGTAATCACAGAAGGCCCGATCACCATCATGACAGTCAACACTGCAAATGGTGATCCAGAAGTCCCAGTTGGAGAACTGGTTCCCAAGCCCATGAAGGATCTCACACAAGAAGAGATGAAGCAATCAAATCTTGATAGCATTGCTCAAGATTACATAATGCAAACTCTTCCAAATGAGTACATTGCAAAGGTAATCCATTGTGAGTCAGCCAGAGAGATGTGGGAGGCATTGGCACTTCTTTGTGAAGGAACTGAGCTGATCAAAGAATCCAAGTTGTCTACAGCAGTCAAGAAGTTCGAACACTTCAAGATGCAACCAGAAGAGTCTATTGATCAGTTAGACAACAGATTTACCAAGATCATCAATGAGATAGAATCTCTGGGCAAGAAATACACAAATAGAGAGAAAAATCTAAAGATCTTAGATTCTCTAACCAAGAAATGGAGACTCAAGAAGACCATCATCAAAGATACTCAAGATATCAAGAAATGGTCTGCACAAACTCTATTTCAGAACCTGAAAGCCCATGAATATGATCTTGAAAGAGAAGAGAACTCAGGAAGTGATGAGCCAACTGCAACCCCATCTACCTCCAAGACTGTAGCCTTCAAGGCAGCCAATACAAAAGCTGCAAGCACCTCATCTGGCAAGACCTCTCTGAAAACAGAAGACTGTGAAGGATCAGACATGAGCCTGAAAGAGCAAATGGCTCTTATGATCAAAAGATTTGAAAGGATAAACACCCTCAACAGCAAATATAGAAAGTTCTATAGAAACTACAAAGATAGAAGAGCAAGATCACCTTCCAGAGGTTCCAGAGAAAGAACACCAGAAAGACATCCTAGAAAGGATGTGGAGTCATCTGACAGCCGAGGATCTAGAAGAAGAGATGCCACTCCTCCAAGGAGAGGCAACTCAAATCAGAAACCTGGATCTTGCTTCAACTGTGGTAAACCAGGACACTATGTCTATGAATGCCCTGAGCTGGACGACAAAGAAGAAAGAAGGCCAAGGAGAAGAACTTCAGATAAGCAAGCAATGCTGACTGAAGAATCTGAATATCAAAGTGATGAACTTCCTACATCACCAGACTGTCAAATCTACTCAGATGATTCAGACGATCTAGCTATGATGGCCATAGGAGAAAATGAGGTAAACTCTTATACTACTACTTTCCATTCACCTATTTTCTCACAAACAGATGACATAAACTCATCTGAAGGCGAATCAGAAGACACCTATTATCAATCTTTAAGAAAGGTAAAAGGTGATCTGGATATTGCCACTAGAGCCTTTATAGAAGTGGAAGAGGAGAATAAGGATTTAAGGAAAGAAATTGCTAGGTTGAAAAAGGTTAAGTTTGACAACACCCCTGAGTTAGTCACCATGAATGAAAGGTTGACCAAAGAAGTGGAACTTCTTAAGGAAGAAAATACCACAACAACTCAGTTGTATGAGGGGATGTTAGAAACTCAAGCCTTAGAAACCAAAGAATTTCGTATACTTCAATCTAAGTTCGATGATCTCTTCCAAACACATAAGCTCTTAGAAAAGGAGAAGGAATGCCTAGATCAAAAGATATCAGAATTCAATAAAGCTTCGACTACTATTGAAAGTATCTCTGAATATTATAGATCAAATGGCAATAAGATGGGTTTAGGCTATGAACTTAATCCATCAACATCCTCTCAAGCTGGGGGTAGTACACCTAACAAGTGCACTACTCAGACACATGAACAGGGTGAGTGTTCTAAACACAATGAACTCAATATGAACCATAAGGCATCTGTACCAGCTAAGGCTAACTATCCCAAAACCAAAAATGGTAAAGGACAAGCTAACCCCAAGCCTGTACAGAGGAACAGCAAACAGCCTAGACCATCTCGGCTGAGACAGTCTCAGCTGTATGCTGCTCCGGCCAAGAAGAAGAAGCCTTCTTCAAACAAATCTATTCTCTTTGCACCCCCTATCTCTTATGATATTGTGAGAACAGAAGAGTATGGTCCATATAATCGTGTGCATCGACCAGCTAATGCACCCAAGCCGAATGTAACTAGTCAAAAGATATTGTATGTTCACTCCTATAAAGGAAAACCATTTGACTATTACTTAGCTGACACAAACAACAAATCAAATCAGTCTAAGGTGTTAACTGGTAAGATTTGGTTCTGTGATGCCCAAGGGAAACAACTCAAGTGCTCAAGGTTGTTCAAACGACCAATGTATATGTGGGTTCCCAAGGGTAGTACTAACACCCAAGGACCCAAAACAAAATGGGTACCTAAGACTTAACCCTTCTTGCAGGAAAGGAAGGACCTATACAGAAAAGGAGGCCTAGCAGGAGAGATATGGTACATAGATAGTGGATGCTCAACCCATATGACAGGAACCAAAAACCTGCTGACCAACTACACAGAAAAGAAAGGTCCAAAAGTCTTCTTTGGTGATAACGCGCACGGTAACACAAAAGGATATGGCACCCTTAGAAATGGTGACATTGAGGTACATGACGTATCATTTGTAGAAGGTCTTAAGTTTAATCTATTATCTGTTTCTCATTTTTGTGACACTGGTTATTCAGTTAAATTCTCTAAAGATGAATGTCTCATAAGTGATAAAAGAACAAAACAAAACCTTCTAACAGGATCTAGAAAGGGAAGTATGTATCTTGCAAATTGGAACAGCTGTCCTAAGGATACATGCCTGCTTGTGAAGAGCCCTAAAGATGTCAGCTGGCTATGGCACAAACGTCTTAGCCATCTGAACTTTAAGACTATGAACAAGTTAGCAAGGGAATCCTTAGTTGATGGTCTGCCTAATGAACTCTACTGTAAAGATCAGGTTTGTGATGCATGTCAACAAGGAAAGCAAACAAAGGTCTCCTTCAAGACCAAGAAGACAGCATCAACCAGCAGAGTTCTTGAATTGCTTCACATGGATCTCTTTGGACCAATCACTCCAACCACTTTAACAGGGAGGAAGTACACTCTTATTGTTGTAGATGATTATTCCAAGTTTACTTGGGTTACCTTCCTATACAAGAAGAGTGAAACACAGCAGAAGCTCCCTGAACTATTGAAGAGGATCCAAGTAGAGAAAGGAGAACCAATCGTGAAAATTAGAAGTGACAAAGGCACTGAATTCATTAACTCTTATATAATTGCCTATTGTACTTCTAATGGTATTCAGCATGAGACAAGTGCAGCAAGAACACCACAACAGAATGGTGTAGCTGAAAGAAGAGTCAGAACACTCAAAGAAGCGGCCAGAACACTCCTTGCTGAATTCTCTACTCCCAAGAAGCTATGGGCAGAAGCCATCAACACAGCTTGTCACACTCAAAACAGGTCAGGTATTCATAAAATACATGAGAAAACTCCATATGAACTGTGGAAAGGAAGAAAACCTAGAGTATCTTACTTTCATATATTTGGTTGTAAGTGTTTCATTCACAACAATGGGAAGAGTAAGTTGAATGCTTTTGATGCCAAAGCAGATGAGGGGATATTCTTAGGATACTCCTCAACTAGCAAAGCATTTAGGGTACTCAACAAACGAACCCTTCTTGTGGAAGAAACACCTCATGTTGTTTTTGATGAATCGTGTGAAAAGAATGCAATAGAAACAAACTCAGCTGCAGATCAGATGAGACATCTAGTGATCAAGTCCAAACTAGATGAGTTCATTGAAGTCAATGAACCTTTCCCTGAAGAACCAGAGGAAGATAAGCCTCATAGACCTGTCACTAGATCTCAAACTCAAGCAGGACAAGCTGATCAGAATCAAGATGCATCAATCCCAAATGCCAGGGGGAATGATCTCTTTGACACTCAAGATACAAATGATGATCGACCTAATCAAGTCAACCCTCCTGATGGCACTAGATCAGATGAGGATCCAAACTCATCCAATGCAGATACTCCAGTGAGGCGTACATGGAGGAACAACCATCCATCAAACCTCATCTTAGGAGGAGCAGAATCAGGTGTCAAGACCAGAAGACAACTGATTCAGAACTCCCAATCATCTATGTTCTGCTGGTGTGCTTTCCTGTCCAACATTGAACCAGCTGACATAGAAGAAGCAATGACAGATAGCAATTGGATCACTGCTATGCAAGAAGAACTAAACCAATTCGAAAGAAATGAAGTCTGGGAATTGGTAGATCGTCCTGAAAACCACAATGTAGTAGGAACAAAGTGGGTATTCAAGAACAAGAAGGACGAAAATGATGTGATAACTAGAAATAAGGCAAGGCTAGTTGCAAAAGGATATTCACAATCTGAAGGGATTGACTATGATGAAACTTTTGCACCAGTAGCCAGATTAGAAGCCATTCGACTATTTCTAGCTTATGCATCATATATGGGCTTCAAGGTATATCAAATGGATGTCAAGAGTGCTTTTCTAAATGGTATTCTGATAGAAGAAGTATATGTAGAGCAGCCTCCAGGATTTGAAAAAGGTGATCAAGTATATCGACTGAAGAAGGCTCTCTATGGTCTAAAACAAGCCCCTAGAGCTTGGTATGACACATTTTCACAATTCCTACTTGACAATGGATATACAAAAGGCAAAGTTGATAGAACTCTCTTCAGAATACAAGAAGGAGAAGACATTATATTTGGATCACCCAATCAAGAAATGTGCAAGAAGTTCTCTGAACTTATGCAAGGAAAATTCGAAATGAGCATGATGGGTGAGATGAATTATTTCCTAGGACTTCAAGTCAAGCAGAGTCCAGAAGGGATCTTCATCAACCAGTCCAAGTATACCAAGAGTCTGCTAGAAAGATTCAAAGCTCTACAAAGCAAGACTGCAAGGATTCCTATGATGACATCTTTCAAAATGGAACCAGATGAGTCCGGAAAGGCAGTTAATCAAGCTGAATATAGAGCACTGATTGGATCTCTACTATACCTTACAGCCAGCAGACCAGACATAACATTCGCTGTAGGAGTATGTGCTAGGTTTCAAGCAAACCCAAAGCAAAGTCATCTAGAAGCAGCAAGGAAGATTCTCAAGTACCTAAAAGGAACAGTCAACCTAGGACTATGGTACCCTGCTGATGACAATCTAGAATTAAGTGGCTATTCTGACTCAGACTTTGGAGGATGCAGAATTGATAGGAAGTCCACATCAGGAACCTGTCAATTTCTAGGAAACAAGCTGATATCATGGTTCTCTAAGAAGCAAACCTCAGTTGCAATCTCCACCACTGAAGCAGAATACATGGCAGCTGGTAGTTGTTGTAGTCAGCTGCTCTGGCTAGTTCAACAACTCAAGGATTACAATGTAGAGGCAAGAGAAGTCCCTATTTATTGTGATAGCAGCAGCGCCATTGCCATCACTCAAAATCCAGTCCTCCACACAAGGTGCAAGCATGTCGACATTCGACACCACTTCATAAGAGATCACCTTGAAAAGAAGGACATCAAGATGGAGAAAATTCACACAGATATCCAAAGAACAGACATCTTGACTAAGCCCCTAGCTGAAGAAAGGTTCAAGACCTTATGTTACAGCTTAGGACTCCTGGACCCAAGCACATGAAGAAGGAAAGATCAGCTGAAAACCTCAGCTGACCCAAGTGCAGCAGACTAGGAGAATCAGATGAGGTGAATAGACACCCTCATCTTCAGGTAAGTTCTTTCCCAATGAAGACAGATAGAGCTGAGGGAAAACATAGAGTTATCTAATCAAGGGGGAATCAATGATACCTTAAGAATCCTTGATGAAATACTCTAAAATCTGCATTGCATAGTATACATATACATATATATATATAGCAGACTTGAACAAAGCTATTTGATCTCCTTACTCTAAGCAATGTATAACTATGTATATTAATAAACTATTCTTCATAAAATACTTTATTCATATACATAAATACAGTATACTAACTGAGTCATACTTGGCTGGATTAATACACCATCCTCACCGACTCAACAGTATGCATGCACAGTACGGATTTCAAATAACTCATGGACAAAATTTATAATTTCTGCATTCCATTAGATAAAGTCTGAATGTGCACCCTTGGATCAAGAAACTCACTGATAATCTTAAGAAATCACTTTTCAGAAATTCAGACCTATCACCTCTATAGTTTTGTCATTTTTCTCTCCACTACCTCATTTCTACCCCTATAAAAGGAGAAGTTATGAGAACACCTAAGAACACAAAACATCTAACACTTTTCTTGTTTCAGGTATGGAGACAATTGAAAGAAGAGATGGAACGGAGATCATTCTTCAACCAAAATCTTGGGTGAAGGAGATGAAGATTTGTCCAGAAAATGAAGATGATGCAGATCCATGGCCTACTCAACATGAGTATGTTCATGAAAGCTAAAGGAAGAAGAGACGTTCTTGTTGAAAGCTAAAGGAGGAAGAGATGCAGAGGACAAAGTAGCAAGCAAGCAGAGCTTCTTCTCCAGGAAGAAGTTCTACATGAAGAACTTATTATCAAAAGCTACTGTGTCTAAACAGAACATGAAGGCTGCGTCCATGGCCCTCTCTTCAACTCCATTGAAGCACCCCTCAACCTTCCTTCCCCTTCTAGAGAAGCGAAGAAATTCAACAAGAGCACATTAGATGCTACATCCCATCTGATGATGAGGAACATCCGATGGTGAGAAACATTTAAATCAGTGGGACTATGTCTAGACTAGCTCCACTTGATTTAAAGAAGGAGCTGAAAGATCCATCAAACCAGGTTGGATCATCACTCACAATAAAGCTGGAAGGATCCATCCAGGTTGGATCATCACAGCAAACACCGTTTCCTCTACTCAGCTGATCAGAAGACCAACTCAGCTGACCAGAAGACTTTTCAAAGACAATCAGCAGACATCTTGAAGAACTCAGAAGACCTCACTCTGCTGATCAAATCACACAAATTTAGAGTATAATGACTAGTCTTGATCATGTAATTCATTCTAGAGTTATTCCTGAATGTAATTAAACAAATTGGCTTATATAAGGAATGCAATTTTCTTATAGAAAACGGCCTTGATGATCAATTCTTACCATAAATTAGTCTCAACGGCTATTTTTGGTAATGATGTCATTAATACTCAAGTACCATATTGCCAGCAAATCAAATACTGCCAAATGGCATAACCAGCCAGCAAATTTAAGAAATCAAAGAAGGAAATCTTGGGCTCTACTCCAAAATCAAACCCAAATCTGACCGTTAGATCAAGATTTTCTGGAGTATATATTCACACCCCTAAAACCTCTTCCAATCCCTGTCGCTCATATTACTCAATTAATCACATTACTCTCTCTCGTTCTGCAAATTTCTTTCAAGCCCTCAAACCCTAACACTCAGACTCTACTATGGCAATCATTGAAATTTACGACGAGAAGACCAAGAACACTGGCACCTTGGATGCTGCAAAATGGTCCAAGGAAGGGAAGATTTTTACGGAGAATGCTCTGTTTTTCAAAGGCAAACACTCAGATGAGAACAAGGAGATATTGCTTCGGTGCGTCAATCTTAAACTCAGAGACTTTCTGGAAGCAGCTCCAACTAATGTCTATGAACAAGACGTACTGGCATTCTATGCAAACGCCGTGATGAAGGGTTCTCATGTTGAAAGTGTCATGAATGGACACAAAGTCAAGGTTACAAGGGAAATTCTTCAGGAATTGTTTGGCCTGTCAAGGGGGAAAATAAATATCTCCAACTACATCATGAATAGAGAAAAGGAGTATATGGAGATGTTTACTGGTGGAAGAATCAAGGCTACTGATTCAACTGGACTCAAGAAATCCCAACTTGAACCAAAATTCCAAACCTTGTTGGATATTGCAGGAAAAATGTTACTTGGTAACACATTTAGTCATGATGCTGTTACTACTTTAAAGGTTCGAGTAATGGCTGCAATCTGGGATCAGATCGATGGAGACTGGCAAGGACTATTCTTAGAAAGAATTGCTCTTGAGGCAAAGAAAGTCACTTTGGACTTACAATCGAAGGTATGGAAGGTAGCAGCTACAGTCAGCTTTGTCAACAAGCTGAGCATCATCCTTCCAGATATTCTCCCAAAGAAGTACAAGATGGGACCTCATAAGACCTTTCACATCTCCAAATATTATTTGAGAAAGGAAGCTCTTGCTGAGGCAGAAAGGTTAAAAGAAGAGAAGAGGAAGCTGTTGGCTGAGAAGGCAGCACAAGAGACTGATCATAACTCTGCCGAAGAAGAAGAGGAGCCAACCAAAGAAGAGGTTCAGAAGAAGGTTGCTGAGGATGATGATGATGACAATCAGACCTTAGCACAAAGACGATATCTAATCAGATCTGGGCTCATCTCCCCGTCTGATTCAGATGCCACTCCCACTGCCTCTCCCTTGAAGAAGGCAGGTACCTCTAAATCCTCTCCCTCATTTACTCCTTCTAAATTGTCGAAGGGTCAGAAGAGAAAGAAGAATAATTCTTCTTTCAACAAAAAGTCCAAGAAATCGAGGCCCAAATGTCACATTTGGAGACAGCTCACAAGCAACAACAAAAGGTTATGGTACCTTGATAATTGGTAATATCAAGGTATCCAATGTATCTTATGTGGCTGGTCTCAAATATAACTTGTTAAGCATAAGTCAGTTTTGTGATAAAGGTTTTAATGTTGAGTTCTCAAGTGGAAAATGCTTAATTAAAGATAAAACTCAACAAACTCTACTGACTGGAACAAGAAAGGGAAATGTGTATTTTGCTGACTGGGACAAGTCTACTGATGCTGCATGTTTCATTGCTAAGAGCTCAATTGAACAAAGCTGGTTATGGCATAAAAGGCTAAACCACCTGAATTTCAAATCAATAAACAAGCTTGCTAGAAATGCATTAGTAAAAGGTCTATCTAATGAGGTCTACATTAAAGAACATGTATGTAAACCATGTCAAGAAGGAAAACAGATCAAAGCCTCATTCAAAGGAAAACTAGTCATCTCTACTGAAAGGGTACTTGAACTTCTACATATGGACCTATTTGGACCAATTACCCCAGCAAGCATAAATGGTAGAAAATACACATTGGTTGTAGTAGATGACTTCTCTAGGTTCACATGGGTAGTATTTCTCCTTAATAAGAAGGAAACGCAAGTCAAACTCCCTGAACTGTTAAAGAGATTGTCAAATGAAAAGAGCCTTGATATAATCAAGATAAGATCTGATAAAGGCACTGAGTTCATTAATTCATACATCAATGAGTATTGCACACTAAATGGAATAGCTCATGAAACCTCAGCAGCTAGAACTCCTCAGCAGAATGGAGTTGCAGAAAGAAGGAATAGAACTCTAAAGGAAGCTGCTAGAACCCTAATTGCTGATTCTAATCTACCTAAGAGGTTTTGGGCTGAAGCTATAAACACTGCATACTATACTCATAACAGATGTTTGATCACTAAGGGTCAAGGCAAAACCCCCTATGAACTCTGGAAGTGTCATATTTCCACATATTTGGTTGTAAGTGTTTCATTCACAACAATGGGAAAGAGCAGTTGAAAGCTTTTGACAGCAAAGCTGATGAGGGAATATTTCTTGGATATTCCCAAATTAGTAGAGCTTTTAGGGTGTAGAACTGCAAAACCCTAATTGTGGAGGAAACACCTCATGTTGTGTTTAATGAATCTACTCTTGAAGTCAGGAACAAAAACCTGGACACAAAAGAGATCACACAAAGAACAACCAGATTGAGCCTAAAAGACAAAGACACTGAATTCATAGATGTTGTCCAAGCCAATCTCCCTGAAGTTGTTTCACTGGACAACAATCCTGAAGGCAATATTCCTGAAGCAAACCCCACTGAAGGAAATGGTGAACTGAATAACCCAATCCCAGTTCACACTCAGGTAACAACTACCAATGAAGAAGCAGGCTCTGCTGAGGTAGTTAATGGATCCAATATTCAAGAGGGAACCATAAATGTTGGAAATGTCAATGTCCCTGACATTGAGGACAACATCCCTGAATATGATCCTGAATTAGATCCTGCATTCAATTATCCTGAATTCTATAACACTTGTGACTCAACTTTAGTAGAGGACAACTCTACTGAAGGGATCAGAAAAAGAAGGACATGGTTGTCTGACCATCCTACTGATCTGATACTTGGTGATCCAAGTATAGGAGTCAAAACCATAAAGTTTCATGGTGAAAGTGCTCTGTTTTGTTGCTTCCTATCAGAACAGGAACCTAAAGACATTGATGAAGCACTTCAAGATGCAAACTGGATCACAGCAATGTAGGAAGAGCTGAACCAATTCACCAGAAATGATGTATGAGAGTTGGTGGATAGACCTTCACATCAAGATGTTATTGGAACAGAGTGGGTGTTCAAGAACAAGAAAAATGAGAATGATGTGATTGTCAGAAATAAAGCCAGACTAGTGGCAAAAGGCTACTGTCAATCAGAAGGCATTGATTATGATGAGACCTTTGCACCTGTGGCAAGGCTAGAAGCAATAAGGCTTTTCTTAGCCTATGCAGCCCACAAGAGGTTCAAAGTGTACCAAATGGATGTCAAGAGTGCCTTCTTGAATGGAGTTTTGAAAGAAGAAGTCTATGTGGAGCAACCACCTGGTTTTGAAGTTGGAAACCAAGTTTATAGATTGAAGAAAGCTCTATATGGACTCAAGCAAGCTCCAAGAGCCTGGTATGACACACTGTCACAGTTCCTCTTGGATCATGGCTTCATCAAAGGAACTGTGGATAGAACTCTCTTCAGAATCACTGAAGGAGAGGACATCTTGCTTGTCCAAATATATGTGGATGACATCATATTTGGATCTCCAAATGAGAAGTTGTGTGAAAAATTCTCAAAGCTCATGCAAAGCAAGTTTGAGATGTCCATGATGGGTCTGATGAACTTCTTTTTGGGCTTACAAGTCAAGCAGTCAAAAGAAGGAATTTTCATCAACCAAGCCAAGTACACCAGAGAAATGATCAAGAAATTTGGGTGTACAACCAGCAAGCCAGTAAGGATCCCAATGAACACAAATTGGAAAATGGATCCAAATGAGAATGGTGTTCCAACCAACTCTACTGAGTATAGAGGAATTATTGGCTCACTCCTCTACCTCACTGCCAGCAGACCTGACATCACTTGTGCAGTAGGTGTTTGTGCAAGATTCCAAGCAAATCCTAAGAAAAGCCATCTAGAGGCTGCCAAGAGGATCTTGAGGTATCTCAAAGGCACTGAGAATCTAGGCCTTTGGTACCCTGCTGATGACAACATTGAGCTCACTGGCTACTCAGATGCTGATTATGGAGGCTGTAGAATTGATAGAAAGTCCACTTCTGGGACTTGTCAATTCTTAGGAAACAAGCTCATATCTTGGTTCTCTAAGAAACAAAACACAGTGGCAACCTCCACCACTGAAGCTGAATATGTTGCTGCTGGAAGTTGTTGTGCTCAGATTCTTTGGTTGAGACAACAATTAAGAGACTACAATGTCAACTCTACTTAAGTGCCAATCTTTTGTGACAACAACAGTGCCATTGCAATATCACAAAATCCTGTATTGCACACCAGATGCAAGCATGTGGACATCAAGAATCACTTAATTAGAGACCATGTGGAGAAGAAGGATATCAAATTGGTGAAAATCCACACAGATCATCAAAAAGCTGATATATTGACAAAACCACTTGCAGAGGCAAGGTTTCTGGAACTATCAGCAGAGTTGGGTCTACTTGATCCAGGGAAGTTGGACAAATGAGTCCAAAGAAGTTTATTCATAAAGGGGGAACTAAATTCAAAGTTCAGTAGACTTGGTCAAGTCTACTGAAACTCAGAAGAGATTACCTCAAATCTTCAAGACACTTGTCCATTGAAATTCAGGACAATTGTCCACATCTCTTCAGGACACTTGTCCCTGTAGGGTCAGATAAGTTGTCCTGGCTATCAAACCAAATCTAGGGTTGATAAGCACCTATTTTGGGTATTCATTGCCTATTTTAATATCTGTCTCATTCCTTTTAAAGATATCACCTTTTCAAGGATTCAATTTGTCCCCTACCCAAAAAGTCACTTTCAATGCATTAAATGCCAAGATTTAACTCTTGTTTGCATTAAACAATTTGAGACATGATCTATCTTGAAAACCCCCCAGCTTTAAACAAACATTAAAACTCCTCCCACGTTTTGAATAAAAACAGTTTCTCACTGTTCCATTGATTTTTAACCATTGGATCAAAATTGGCCAACTCCCCTGAAACTGATCTTGGCCGTTCAATTCAGATTTCCACATTTGTAAACCGTTGAATTGCATTAAGACTCACCAACTCATTGACATACATTCCTTTTGGAATATTCACAAGTCTTAAGAAGCCATACTCACCTCACTTCTCCCCCACGCATTCAAACTCTTTGAAACCCTAGTTTTCTTCCTCTCTCAAACACTCTCTTAGAAACCTTCACTGTTCTTCAATGGCTCCTAAAGTTAGAACAGAAATGATTGTTGATTTCTCTAACAAGGACTTGGACCTTGATTTTGGCTATCTTAGCCATAAGAACAATCTTATTTTTGAGCCCATCCTTTCTTTTGAGAATGAAGATCTTGAAATCACTCCAACCTTGAGATGGTTGAGAAGAGCTGGTCTCCAAAAATTTATGCAAAAAAAGCCAGACTCTTGTCTTGAATCATACATGGCAGAATTCTTTGCCTTCTTAAAGTGGAGAGGAAAGCCAGAAGATGGTGAGGTCACCACAAGGCTATCTTACAAGGCAGAAGGAGAAGAAGAAGAGAGATTTCATAGAGTGAAATTCTCTGAGGAGGATATAGATGCTGCCTTTGGATTGCCCTCTGAAGGGAGGAATCCAGAATTCTATGGCAATGGCCATGAGGCAGAAATTGCTCAAGATTGGCTCTTTGTTCCAGGACCAATCTCATCTACACAACACAAGAGGACTCTCAAGGCCAAATTTCTCAATCTGTTTGAGGTAATCACCAAGAGCCTCATGAGCAACACTGGCAGCTTAGAGCAAGTAAGTGCTCCAAGAATCAGAATCATGGCTGCAGTGATTGATGCCAGTGACAAAGGCATCAAGTTTGATTGGAGGACCTTCATCTTGTCTGAGATGATGAAGGAAAAGGCAAAGTTTAAGGTGAAATCTCACCAAAAAGTGGTTTTAGAGGGAAAGCTCAAGTATTGCACCAGGGCAAGCTTGCTGATTGAGAAGTTTGCTCACTACTCAGAGATGCAAACCTTTGCCAAACCCCTCCCTGCCCAGAAATTCTTGTTCAGGAAGCTGAGCAAGAAACTGAGCAAAGGAAGATGCTTCTAGCCAAACCTGCTGAGGCTAAGCAGGAAGAAAAGCCCAAGTTAAAGAAGAGAACTAAGGCCAGAGCTGTAAAGACCAAGAAGATGTCTCAAATCTCATCAGAAGAAGCCTCAGGAGCATCAGTTGAAGTTGATGAAGTGGCAGAAGAAGGAGTGAATGTGCCTTCTGACCACTTAGAAGAGTTGAGGCTGAAATACAATGAGACAAGGCAGAAAAAGAAGGGTGATAAAAGGCCCAGGGAAGCTGTCCCTGAAAAGGAAGTAGAGGGAAGTGGAAGCAGTAGGGCAAGCAAGAGGAGAGCCAAGCCCACTGAGAAGGTGCTGGAACTTCAGGAATAAAGATCTCTGCAAGTTGCTCTAAGGGAGAGCAGGGCTGAGAGCAGGACCAAATCCAAGTCTAGAACCAACTCTTCTGGTTCTGGAACCCCAGAGTCCAAAGTCCCTGAAGGTCAACCCTTAGAAGCCAACCTTCCTGAAACCCAAAACCCTGATCCCAACTCCCCTGAAACCCATGTTACCCCTTCCAACCAACCCATCACCCCTGTTAATCATGCAAAGAGATATTCTCCAGAAGGGAGTGTGCAAAGAAGTGGCATTGATGTGCTAGCAGACCTAGCTGTAGATGAGACAAGGCTCCTGTCTCCACTTGACTCATCTATGCTCAATTACTCCAAACTCTTAGAAACTGCACTTCATGAGCCAACCCCCCTGAGCAAAGCCCCCTCAGAATCATTGCTCTTAAAAGCAACTGAGGTACCTTCAATTGAGCTCAACCCTTCTGAAGCCAACCCTCATGAACTTAACCTGCCTGAAGCTGCACTTAATGAGACCACAACCAACTCCCCTATAGCCCAAAGTTCTCAATCTAATGAGAATGAGGAGGAGTATACTTATGAGAGTATGCTCAGAGGAGGAGCAAAGGCTACTGTGGACAGTCTATATCCTCAACTTGTAGAGTTTCCAAGACTTCAAGCTACATTTCATGATCTGAGGATGCTTGTGGAAGTAAAAGATAAATCCATAATGGAGATTGCACAAGTCATTCATGACAAAGGTGCTAACTGGTGGCAAATTGAAGAAGGCAGATTACTCCATTTTGCTGGAGTAAACAAAACAAGATTTCTCATTGATGAGGAAGTGTTTGCCAAGCTTGTTGCTGTCAAAATTGTTGAAGAAAGAGAGAGACTTGCTAAAGGGATCAAGCATCCTGATAGCAGTTCAAGTGGTGATGGCAATGATGACCCTTCAAACCCTCCTCAAGACAACCCTACTGAACCCTCCCAAACCAACCTCCCTGAACCTTCCCAACCCAAACTTTCTGAATCCAGCAGGTTCTCAGAACCTTTTGTTATTTATCATAGGAAAGGCTCTGTCTCTTCAGAGGTGTTGACCAAAGTTGGTAACACAGCCAAGGACACATCTGCCAATGAAGGTTCTTCTGAACCCAAGGCACAACTTACATATGTGGAGGCTCCTATTTTAGAAGCTGGTTTGGTTAAGGCCTATTCAGTGTCAGAAGAGTTGGACACTGATCAGCCCTTAATCATTCAGGATGACACAGTGGCTGCTGAGAAAAGCACTGTGATCTCCCAACAACTGCCACTTTTGAACCCTGTTGAGGGTGGAAGTGCTGCAGGTTTAGGAGATGGGGTTGAAAAGGAGAGTAGTACTAAAAAACCAGAGGGAGTTTCTGATGAAAGAGAGGTAGTCATCACCAAGATAGTGAGTGTACCACCATATGAGAGTGTTATAAATGAGGAAGGACAGGCTATTCTTGAAGTCAAATCTGAACTTCAAGAATCCCTTGATGAGAGGAGGCCTGATTCCTTAAGTGAGCACATTATCTATGAAGGGAGAAAAGAATTAGTTGAAAATGAGGAGAAGACTGCTGATGTATCAGAGTCTTGTGCAAAAAATATTGAGGGTGATGAGTGCTTATTTCCTAACATTTTTGATTTGTCTAATATTGCAGGTATTTCTCTTGACCAAATCTTTGCAGATGAGTTCTTAACAGATGCACCCATCCAAGTAGATTCTGGATCAGCACAAGCATTGCTTGGGATGCAATCAGAAAAGTTGGACTCCTTGGCTCATCAGGTCCAATCTGCTCATGCTGAAACTTCTGGTGCATTGGATGAGCAAGGAAGAACTCTAGCATCTGTGGAAATGAGATTAACTGGCTCTGAAGATGTAGTGCTCCCTACGTTGGAGGCAAGGATAAGTGGAGTGGAAACTGGTCTCCAAACCATTTCCACTGAGGTTCAAAAGGCTAAAACCTCCATGGAATCCATCTCAGAAGAAGTCAAGAAGGAACAGAAGCTGCTTAGAGACAATCACAATGCCAATGTCAAAGCTCTAAGATTAACTGTCAAACAAGCCCTTTGGAAGAAAACAGCACTGCAAAAGAAAAGAGCAGAAGAATTAAGGTTGGCTATGGTGAAAGCTGCCTCAGAAAAGTTTTCTCAAGAGGTGATGGCCAACATTACTGAGTTCCTTAAAGCCCAGCTGGATACATCTCTGAAAGCAACCTTGGAAGAGGTTGTTGAGCAAAAGATGAAGCCTGTTCTTGCTTTCCTTAGCTTGAGCAGTGATAGAATGCAAAATATACATGATGAAAATGTATATCTGCTTGAAGAGATGAAATCTCTGAACCTAGCCCAATCCCTGATGGAAACAACCATGAGTGAGCTCAAGCCTCAGTGCTTTAATGCTGCCAAAAAGGGGGAAAGGGAAAGAGCAAGGGCCAAAGGTGGCTTGATAGTTGGTGGTTCAGAGAAGGGAAAGGAAAAGACTGCTGAAGTCAAAGGCAAAGAGCAAGCAGTATTAAACTTGTAAGATCTTGATGAAGAAGAGCAGTTAGCCATAGCAATGAAGGCTTCTATGGCATCAGCACAAGAAGAGAGAGATAGGCTTCAGTAGAGGCCAGGAGGAGAAGGATCTGGCTTGGACAAAGTTGTTGAAGGTGTCCAAACTAGAGGCCAAATCAAGAAGGCCAAGGGGAACAAAAGAAAGGCTGAAACATTCACTGACTTCCCCAACAGCCTAGAACTTCCTCTTGAATTCAGAATTGAGGAAGAAGAGCCTATCTCCAAGAAAAGCAAGACTGTTGAAAAGCCTAAGGCTGCCGAGAAGGTCAAATCTGTTGAAATGACCAAGATTGTTGAAACTGACAAACTTGCTGAAGGTGCCAAAGCTGCTGAAGACATTGAGGAGCTATATGAAGAAGGCTTTGGACCTCAACCTAAAAAGAAGACAACAATTCTACTGAATGATCCATCAAAGCTGTTTCAAGAAGGGTATGGCAAGGACCCTGAAACTCAACAAAAGATGGCCATGATGAGGGCCCAAGAAAGAATGGATCTGATGGAGGAAGCCAACAGAGCAAGGGACAAAAGAAGAACTGATTTTCAAAAACCAAGGAGAAGGAGAGCAACATACAGCAAACTAAAGCCTTAGCTACTGATCCCAATGGACACCAAATATCCTCACTTGGATAAATGGGTGCCCATTCAGCTGAATGACTCATGGGAAGAAGTCAAAAGGGAGTTTGTCTATGACTACTATGTCATTGATAGATGGAATGGAAGAGATGCCAACTCCACTTTTGCTGAGTTCATGATAGAATATCATAGAGAGTTATATCAGAAATTGCTTGCAGCTGCTGATATTGCAAGATTTGAACTCACTGCCCCAAAGAAAATCATATATGTTGGGATATAAATTCACCCTAAGCCCCACTTGATGTTAGAATAGTTTTGATGGCCAAAACACTTAGAGTTTATAAATGTAATAGGATCAGCTGACTTGTATAGAACAGCTTAGACTAGTCTTGTGTGATCAACTGTATTGATAGCAGCTGATCAGCACAGTCATGGCTTACATGCCTATCCTCAAGATGAGAAGAGTAGAAGACATGAAGACTAGAAGATCCTTGAAGACCAGATATGTTAAGGTGCTTGTATACCTACTTATCTGATGGAGTCCCAGATTGAAGATGGCCTAAAGCAGTACAAAGAATTTCCAGATCAGAAGAGTAGTACTCGTCTGATATCAGAAGACAGAAGACCTAAGGCCAGAAGAGTAGTCAGAAGACTAGAAGTACAGATCAGAAGACTATGTGCTCTTCCAGGACTCGGCTGATTCCCAAGTCATCTTGCAATTTAAACGAAGACCTACCTTATTTAGAAGATTGACATGATCCCAGGATTGAAGCAATCAAGCGGCTGGAATCAAGGAATCAAGCTATTATGGGAAGATTGCTCAAACGGCTAGTCAACTCCAACGGCTAGTTGCACCCAATCTCCATTATAAATACAAGAGGATGAGGAATCACTAAACACAGAAGCTACAAGAGAGAATTCACAAGCTAAGCAAGCAATCAAGCAAAAAGCCATATTGTTCTAAGAGTTCTCCAAGAGCCAGAAATCCATTAGATTATCCATAGCTCTTAAGTGCTTCCTATCCAACCCTTAAGAACCTGAAACTTGTTCATATTGTATATCAGTTGTTTTAGGCATAGTGGTTAAGCAAATTATAAGCTTGAACCATTAGTTGGATACATCTCAAAAACCCCAAACCCTCACCGAAAGGTTAAAGTTTTTGAAACCCCCCAAAGTGCAAGTGCTTACAATCACTTGTGGAGACCGCAGCTGTTAGGACGGCTCAGATCTCAAAGTCCTAACCTTGGGACTATAAAGGACAAGACCCTTGTAATTTGTGGAAATTAAAGGGATTAAACATCACGTTAGGACGTGAGAGTGGACGTAGGATCGTATATCCGAACCACTATAAATCCGGTGTTATTTACTTTCTGCACTTTACATTTCTGCTTTTACATTCATTGTTATATAGTGCATACTGTGATTTCAACACTCTTCAAAAAAAAAAAAAAAAGGCCATAACTTTCAAACCAGCATCAGCTGAGTAGTTTCATTAAGTAAAACAAGTTACAAGAACGAGTCTAAACCAGGGCCACCATATTTCCGCATATAACCTCTTCAGTCAGATCACTATAGTCATCTGGACCAGCAGACTTGCAGTCCAGTTGACATAGCAATCAGAAGAGGTTCCCAACTCTGTTTGAAAAAGTTTTAAAGTCTATTCACCCCTCCCCTCTAGACTTTAATCCCATTC
This sequence comes from Galeopsis tetrahit, assembly GCA_963675135.1. Taxonomy (NCBI): domain Eukaryota; kingdom Viridiplantae; phylum Streptophyta; class Magnoliopsida; order Lamiales; family Lamiaceae; genus Galeopsis; species Galeopsis tetrahit. The sequence continues at coordinate 38,396,022 of OY776127.1, forward strand.
ACTACTCGTTCAGGGACCAACAATATATATGCCTCCAAAGCTGGAAGGATGGATTGATCAGAACAAGATTCTTCAGGAATTCTTTGAGATCCTGAAACTAAACAGAATGATGCTTGGACCAAAGGGCACAAATCAAGAGGCCATGGAGTTAAAGAAAAGAGTGTGGGCACAATATGGGGTGGTGCCACCTCCTGAGGATAATCTCTAAATTTGCTAAGTCCTCTTGACCCTTCTTTTGCTGATCTGATTATCTTGATTACTGATGTGCTGAATCTGATCAAGACTACTGATATGCTTTGCTGATGATTGTTTGCTCTGATGATTTAGAATCAATTCTCTGATAGTCTATCTTACTCAATATTTCTCTAATAGACAATGTATTGCTCTGATTATGTAATCTAGATATTCTAAGCTCTGATGTAATGCTCATGCTCTGATATGTTTGTTCAACTATCAATATGCTTGTAATGATCCATTATTCGAATGATAGTTGAACACTTTGAGAATCAAACATTACCTAATTACAACTTGTCTGACTTATCAACTCTATGCCTTGAAAAACAGAAAATACACTAACACATTTTCTTTCAGGGAACTTGACTCCTATCACCTTCACTGAAGTAAAATGTAATAAGTGTAATCAAGTCACCTTTGCATAGATTGTATAGGTTTTGGCATCATCAAAAAGGGGGAAATTGTTGGGAATAAAATGAGTTTTGATGATTATACCAAAACCCCCTTGAGACATGCCAAATAGATAAGTCATTTGTAATGAACATGTTTCAGGAATGTTGGAACATGTAGAATAGACAAGTAGAGAAGCTGGAGTGTTAGGCAACTCTTAGAAGAATAGATGCATTAGTTGAGAAGGAACACTTGCTTAATAGTTTAAACATATATTCAGTTCCCTCAAGGCTCAGTTTTGAAATGATCTCAAGTCTGCTGAAGGACAAGTATGCTGATCAAGTGGAATCAGTCAAAAGGCAACCTAGTGAATGCCAACATGAGTTAAGATGCATCATCAAAGCATCAATCTACTGCATCTTACAAAGCTCAGAAGAGTTGTCCACAAAATATTTCAGAAGAGTTGTCTCAGAACACTTGAACTGGAATCTGTAAACAAGACAACTATGCTGAAGAGATCAAGTCCATCTTTCCAAATCATGTATTCTGAAATGACAACTCAAAGAAGAAGTGGGAAGAGAAAGAGCCAAATCAACTAAAGAACTAAAGAGCCAACACTACTGATAAATGAACTCTACTGAATCTGATAAGCAGAGTTGTCCAAGTGATAAGGAAGTTTGTCCTTATCTCAGGAATGTTGATAAGAAGAGATGTCCATGTTTGATCAAGTGAATCTTGAAGTCAGACCTTGGGAAAAGTGCTCAGAATGAAGACAAAGTTATTACAGCCGTTTATTTCCCAAAACAAGGACATGTCACTATCAGAATCTGTCTTCCAGTTTGAAGAACTCAAGGAAGACATTTATAGCAATTTGGGACTGCCTCTCCAACGGGCAAATCCTCAAATTTGTCTATAAATACAGAAGTGTGAAGACCATTTGAAGCAACCTTTGAGAATCCAATCTACATCCAACTGAACATCTACTCTGAAGCTTCAAAAGTCCTCAAAAGACATTCTTAGTCTTCAAACACTTTCATCTAAGCTGAACTTCATTGTACATCCATACAAAGCTTAGGAGAGATATCCTATCCTTATACACTGATCTCCATTGTAAAGGATATTTCATTAGTTGGAACCTTACTTCAACCCTTACCCATTTCAAGTGAGAAAGTGAGAAGGTTGTAGTAGTAGACGTGGAAGGAACTAACTGTTGAGAGAAGAACAGTTCAGTTCTGAGTTGAGAAGAGGGTACTAGGACTCTAGACATCCTAGGGATCAATTCACCAAGGAGTGGTGTTCTTGATCAAGTGCACCTTGGCACTATAAAACAAGTTAATTCCAAGAGTGAAGGAATTATCCTGTTAAATCAGGGAAAGTGGATGTAGGAGCTTGAGTCTCTGAACCACTATAAACCACTGTGTTGATTTACTTTAAAAGCACTTTACATTCATTCAACACTGCACACAAACTGAACCTTCAAAGATACATATTACAAACTGTGCAAAACCTGATTTGGACAAGTTCCCTAATAGACTGTAATAAACTGCTTAAGTGATTTCAGAATATAAAAGGAGTTTAAACTAAGGGGCCAACCACTAATTCCGCACACATAACTCCCTTAGATAGTTATTCAACTAAGTACTCAATAGTACTTAGTAGTTTGATTATCTTAGAAGAGTTAATCATATCAGCAGAGTTGTCCAGGACAACCTTGCTGAACTCTGGTTTGATCAAAGTTTTAAAAGAAATTGCATACAAGTTTATTCCCCCCCCCCCCATACACTTGTTATATACTCCTTTCAGGACCAACAACAGTCCTACCTTTAAAAACCTTAGGTGGGCTATGTGCATAAGTGTTAGTCCTATAAGTGTTAGGAGGGTGTGAGAATTTCTTTGGGACAGATCTCCTGAACTTATTGGGCTTTAGTGCAGCTTGGTAAGGCCTTTGTGGATAAGTGCTTGGATGGTCTTTTCCCTTAGGCATGAAGGGTCCAGGCTTCCTGAACCCATTGTACCTTTCAGTGGGGTTGGGCCTTGGTCTGTTCAGTTGAGTTTGCCTCATGTGAGTTGGCCTCTTCTGGACATACTTTGGACAACTCCTCTGATGAGTGTTCATATAGGTTGTCCTACCATTGGATCTACCCTTCTGAACCTCATTCCTCTTGTACTCAACAACCTTAGCCTTTTCCTTAGGAATGGCTTAGGGATGTTGTTTACTCGAGTTGGTACAAGGGTTTCTTTACCCTTATCCTTGATCAGTGGCTGGTTCACTTCAATTTCATTTCCTTTTAATTGTGGCATTGATCTTACAAAGGTCCTCTCAGTGTTACTAGTTGAAGCAACACTAAGACCAGGTGAGGATTCACATGGATCATAACCTAATCCACTTCTTTGAGCCATTGGTCTTTGAAATCCTTGAATTTCCTCTATTGCCCTAGAGGATTTGTTTAAGGCAGACATCAGGCTCTCCTCACTTGATTTAAGAGCATCAAACTCATGTGAGAGATTATCAAATTTGGCTTGTAGAGTTCTAAATTCAAAATCCTTTTTCTTCAGGACCAGATTTTGCTTATCAATCAACTGTTGTTGTTCAGAGACTTTGAGAGACATTTCATCATGTTCTCTCACAATCTTCTGATACAACTCAGTTGATTTAATGTCAAAATCAGGTTCAGGCAGGTTGGGGCTTTTGATTTTAGAGCTCAGAAGTTCATTTTTCTCTCAATGTTAAGTTGTGCAGTTCTTGTAGTCTGGTAAAGTCCTCCATTAACTTTCCAAAGGAAAGTTTTAGGTGGGCTTCACTAGATTCATGCGTGTTAATTGAAGAACTGGATGATGAACATACCTCTTCATTCTCAAAAGCCATTTGACCGTCATGATCACTGTCACAGTTGGAGAATAGTCCATCATCAGATGAGTAGACACTTTCTTCACTCTCAGATTCATCACCAGCAACCATGGCCTTCGTGTTGCTCAGTCTCTTGTCCCTCTTAGCCTGTCTCTCTTTCTTTTCTTTTGAGCTAAGATCAGGACAGTCATATTGAAAGTGCCCTTTCTTCTGACAGTTGTAACACACATCTTCATCATCATTCTTCTTGCTTGAGGACTCTCTCCTTCGAGATGATAATGGATCAGCTTTGCTGGACTTCATTTTGTCAGCATACTTGTCTTCTTTCTTTTCATCAAAGTGTTTGTCCTCTGATTTGTTGTCAAAAGAGTTGTACCTTTTCCTGTTTCTGTTGTCTTGGTAGAACTTCTTGTATCTACCAAATCTTGAATTAAGTTTCTCAAATCTTCTGGCCATGAAAGCCAGCTCCTCCTTCATTTCAGTCTTGGAGACTGACTTTGATGAACTCTGAACACTTTTCTTTTTTGGTTAAGTGGCTTTGAATGCAACACCTTTGCTAGAGGTGGAAGGCTCCTCATGAATTTTCTTTTTGTTCAAGCCAAACTTATAAGCTTTGAGTTCAGAGAACACTTGCTGCATGGGCATGTTGTCAAGGTTGCTTGTGTTCTGCATCATGACTGAATATATGTCCCACGTGGATGTGAGACTCCTCAAAATTTTCAATGCCACTTCTCGTTTGGCATAAAATTTTCCCAAAGAATTGATCTCATTCATGATGTCAGTGAATCTGCCATCAAGATGATCAATTTTTTCATTGGGCTCCATTGTGAATTGCTCATATTTCTGAATTGCCACTTGAAGCTTGTTTTCTTTAATATTGTGGGTACCTTCACACATATGTGCTAGGGTATCCCAAATTTCCTTTGTTGTGGTGCAGTGGTATACTCTCCCCACCACTGCATCTGGAATTGTCTGGTTCAATGTGTTCATAACAACATAATTCAAATTATGTCTCTTTCTTTCTTCTGCAGTCAGATCATGTTCATCCTTTGGCAAAAGCTCCCTTGGATCAGCTTTCTGAGCATCAGTGAGCTTAGGAGTTGCCTTTGTAAAGGTGAATGGTCCCTTGGTGATGACTTTCAACATCTCATCATGTTGGCAAGCAAGGTGAGCTCTCATTCTGATCTTCTAGAAGTCATAGTTCTCAATTGAGAACATGGGCAGTTTGTGATTAGAGATGTGGTTCAACTGGTTGGGACCCATGTTGTTGATGGTCTCAACAACATTACCTGGAACTACATTGTTAGCCATCTTTACAATATATGGTTAGATAATCACATAAAGATTTTTTAGAAGTGGATCAGTTCAGTGACCACAGATAATGTGAATTTTGAAAATCAGATGGATTTTCAGAGGCAGTGGTCTTTGAATCCCTGCTCTGATACCACTTGTTGGTCCTCTAAGGAGTATGACACAAGTGTATGGGGGGGGGGGGGAATGCACTTGTGTATTCAAATTTTCCTTTTCAAACAAATTGGCCTATCATGAGAGTTCTCTAACAACCTCTCTGAGTGTGTTAACTTTAATATTTAATCAACCTACTGAAAACTATGAAGTAATCAGCTGGACAACTATCTAAATAAGTTATTTAATGCGGAATGTGGTTGACCCTTTTTCTTATGAAAACTCCTTAATTAATTTCTGAAAAACAGTTTATCAGGGACTTTGTCCAAAGAAGTTTTTCTCAACTTGTATGATGTGAATCTTTTCAATAAGGCTTTGAGTGCAATGTGTGAATATAATCAAGTAAGAGCAATGCAGTAAGTAAATAACACAACAATTATAGTGGTTCAGAGACTCAAGCTCCTACATCCACTTTCCCTGATTTAACAGGATAATTCCTTAATGTTGGTCCCAAAACGAGTATAGTGACAGTCTAGAGGGGAGGTGGGGGGTGAATAGGCTGTCAGGTGATAGAAATTTTTTTCGTGCTTTATGATCAGATTAGACGTTCAGAAGAGTTATGTACTTGTTCGTCTATATGGAAAATAAGATGTTCTGATCCGTAGAGTGTATGTGTTATAGCAATTCAAGATAACAACCTTACTGGTTGCTGAATTCAGCTGGTCAGTTTGAAAGCTATCTCAAGTGCTATGAGTACGGAAATGTGTAGGCCCTACGTGTTTAGACTCGTGGGTACTTTTATGAAAACCTTTTAAACAATATCTTCAGAAACAATGTTATGAACAAATATTAACAGTAATGAATATGAATGCAGGATAAGGAGTAAGCAGTAAATAACATAGTGATTTATAGTGGTTTAGATCTCAATATCCTACGTCCACTCTCTCTAATGAGATATAGAAATTCGATAGGCTTGCTGCTTTATAGTCCCAAGAGAAGACTTTTCGGATTAAGAACCTCAACTACTTTCTGAGGAACTGATCTGTTTGTTGGTGTGGTAACAAACAACCTTTACAAAGAGATGTGTGTATAACCAACTAATTTTCTAAGCTCTAAAGATAAGATTCTTTGAATAGGCTTAAGATTGGAAACTTAGAGCACTAATAATAGAAATCCTTGTAGGCTCTAAAGAACTCGATACTTGAGTGTATTTCTCAAACTTGTTGTTTCTTGAGTTATATGTAGTGAGAGAGAGTTCTTACGTGTGGAGTTTCCGGTACTTTGTTCCAAAGAACAAGTGTTGTATTTATAGAGAGATTTGTGCTCAGAAACTAACCGTTGCAACAAATCTTTCCAAGTATGGTCGCCATCTTCATAGGAATGGTGTTTGCAGATTTTCTGGTACGACTTTACCTTAGAAAGGCAAGGTGCATTAAATGCTCTGTACCTTTTCTACAGATCTCTTGTACGACCTACTAGGTTGTCAACTTCATAGCTTCGTGTCGATGTTTCATTGGTCCACATTAGCTTACTAGTTGAGAGCTATCTTGTCTTCTGTTAGAGTAATTCAGATGTCGATCCGACATTCTCTTTGTCTTCTATTTTGTATGCCTTTATCATCTGACTTAGTTATTCATAAATGAACTAACACTTGTGAAGGTGTTTTATTCATAAATGCTAAGTGCTTCTTCGTCTTGAATGCTCTTTAAGGCTTGCTTGACAAGATATAGATGAGTTCATATCTGTTGTGTTGTCTTCTGATCTTCAATTGCAGATTATCATATAGCAGACCTAATCTACAAGGTATACAACAACCTTTAGATTCGAGTCTACTAATGAACTCTTGGGGTCTTCTAGTCTTCTGCCTTCTTCTTAATAATCTTCAGTGGAGTGTACAGATGAGTATTCAGCTGACCATTGCACTGCTGAATCTTAGACTAGAGTTTACAAATACTTTCAATACTTCTAAGCTTAGTAGTACAACTTAGGAATCTTACTTCTAGTTGAGACTAGACAGTCTAACCTGTACTTTACTGATATGAGTTTTGACCATCAAAACTAAAGCTATTTATTACATTCAGATTAGGAGCTTGGATGAATATCCCAACACTTAACACCTGGAATTAACTTGTTTTATAGTGCCAAGGTGCACTGATCAACAACACTATCCTTAGTGCTTTGATCCCTAGGATTTCAGAGTCCTAGTGCTCAACTTCTCTGAGTTAAAGCTGTTGTTGGGATATTTATATCCCTATGTTTAGTTTTGATAAACCAAATCAAACATGTAATAGGATAAGTTGTATTGTATAGACAACTTTATTATTTATCTTGTAATAGATAGGATTCTGGTCAGAAGAGAAGACATACATGCGTATGCTCAAGATCAGAAGAGAAGACCAAGAATCAAGAAGAGGAGAATCAGTCGATGGGGAACTCGACTGATGAACAACTGAGTATGATCAGCTAAGGTTACATCAGCTGACTACCAGATCAGATCAGTACTAGAACAGAAGAGTACCAGATCAGAAGGGTACGATCAGCTGAGTACCAAACACAGCTAAGGACCAATCTGGTAACTAAACAGAAGAGGTCCACCTAGCTGAGGAAGCAATCTAAAGCCTAGCCTAAGAAGCCATAATCAGAAGAGGTGATCCCAAGATCAGCAGAGTTAATCAGTTGAGGTAAAGGTCATCTACATCTATATAAGAAAGATCAATCAGAGCTGATGTGTACCAATAGGAAAGCAACAACGAACACTAAAGATTCTGATAAAGGCAAGCAACTCAAGAAAGGAAAGTCAAATGTGTATTGATTATTACTAGCCAACGATAATAATCAATAACTACAATCAAGGAGATTGTGATTCCTGAAATAGTAGAAGATTTGATTATGCTACAATAGTAACATTCAAATCTTACACTATAAATATGAGATCATTATCATAACTCACATATGAGTGATGAGATGCAAAGGTCGAGCCAAAGTTCGTATATTCCTAGAAATCAGAAGAGCTCAAGAACTTGTTCATGAAGATTCAACAAAGCATCACCTTACCAACAGTGAGAATGAGCTCATCAGTCCTAAGCCAGTATTGTCATATACATATCCAAGGCTTAGAGAGAATTTCCCAATCCTAGCATTAGGATAAATCAGATTGTAAGGGAAATTCTCATTGCTAGTCCTCATACACGAAACCCACCTTCTACCATAAACCCCTAGGAGTTAAGTTAAGTGTTCATCACAGTAACGAGTACAAGTGCTCATAAACACTTGTGGAGACTGTAGTAGTTTAGAATTGCTCAGAGCTCAAAGTCCTCCACTTAAGACTATAAAGGACAATACGTGTTGCTCTTGGCACGGTAAACATTACAAGAACCTTTATGTGATTAAGGGATTAATATCACGATTGGGATCGTGAGAGTGGATGTAGGACTGGGTCCGAACAACTATATTTGATGGTGTCTTCTTTATATACTTTATATTAATTGTTATCATCATACATGCATTCTTACATAACATAAGCTTTGATTGAAAACGTTTTGTATCAGCTGATACACCATCAGCTGATATTGCATATCTACTTTGCTATTGGAAAGATCACGATCAGCTGACATCAAGTCAGCTGATACCCTAAAATGTGTTTATGCATGAAGTAAAATTTTTGTAAGCAATTAGACGAGTATAAATCTTAATGGGCACACTACATTCCGAACTTAATTATCAGACTAGTTATCTTGAGGAGTTAGTTTTATTACACATCTCAAAACACTCGTCTCGTCTTGTTTTTCGGGGACCAACAACTGTGTTTTCTCTTTACAGCCTTTAACTTCTCACTTCTTACAACAAACTCTACTTCACTAATGAGGTAGGGGTTTGAGGTTTGGTTCCAACTAGATGAGATATCCTTTACAATAAGAACTTTGTAAAGGGATAGGATATCTCTTTGCTAAAGTTTGGGATTTTACAATGTGGGCTTAGCTAGAAGTGATCACGAAATTTGGGATTCTTCTTAAAGAGATTTAAGGCTTGAGTTTCCTTGTGATTGCTTGATTGTAGTTCGATAGCTGATTGTTGGATATTTGTTTCCTTTAACCACTTCTGTATTTATAGAGCAATTTGAACATTTATCCGTTGGAGATATAAGCATCCAAATTGTCTATTTGCAGCTCCATTGAAACGGCTACTTGAGCTCTCTTCTACTTGACTTAGACACATTTCTTAATTGTCTCAAATATCCTAAGACAAATAGACTGAATTACAATCTCAACTAAGTTGACTTACATCAATCAGGAGTTTTGGTATCTTAACCAAAATCAATTCATTTCCCAACAGTCCAAAATTCGAGGATTAAATTTTTTATGTTTTTTTTATATTTTTTGGACTTCTATACCATATTTATTTTTATGAAACAAAAAGGGGCAAATACTAAAGGGTACAAAATGAAACTTGATTTTCCAATGGGGTACAACCAAAATCCCTACCTAATTTCTCCAAAATACCATCATCTCCCATTGCTAGGGATGTGCATCAATCAGTAAACAAACCGAACCAAATTAGTGAAATCGAACCGAACCAAAAATGAATTTTATTATTAGTAATCAAAACCGAACCAATTTGATGCAAAACAAAAACTAACTAAATCGAACTATTCGATTTGGATTCGGTTAAAACCGAAATCTGTCCTGTTAGGGTCCTCGGGGTTGGATCCTCCGTAGTATTCCCCACTTGGTATGATATTGTCCGCTTTGGGTTTGCCAAAACCCTCACGGCTTTGCTTTTGAGAATTCCCCAAAAGGCCTCATACCAATGGGGATACTATTCATCCCTTTTATAGCCATAAATCCTTTTGTGCCTTTTCAATGTGGGACATTTGTTTGACCCTCTCAACATGTCCATTACCGAAAATAACCAGAATATCATAAAAAAATACATAACCATACACATTGTATGAATAAAATGCTCAAATAATCCAAATAACAGTCTAAATACTGCTCAAATATAGTCCAAAACTCTACGTGCACACCCCCCACATATATACACTTGTTTTTCAAGGATTTAATTTTAGGGAACTACCAAACTTTCAAACAAGGAGACTCCTAGCATTGATGAAGAAATATTTAAGGTTTAATTTTTTTATTTAATTATTTCGAAAAGAAAGGTTGCTCAAAACCTTAACAATTTAATAATCGAATAATTAAATAATTCTACGATGAAAATAACATCATGTCTAATAATTTTAATCACATCCTCTTCACAAGCATAAGGCGAATTCTCCACTACACGGTCGATCCTTTAGTGCTATATTGATAGTAGTTCCCCAAGAATATACAAAAAAAAAAAAAGTCATTCCTTTTCAATCACTTATTTACATCAATCGAGACGGTTTTCGTGGTTCATGTTAGGTATTCCTATTCGCCAACTGAATAGGCAAGCTTGCATTCTTCGTCCACACCTTCATCGGCCTTCCCTAGCTCTAGCTACTTGAAAGATTATAATAGGTAGAAAAGCAAAGAATCGAAAGTCTTTATGAAAGAGTCCAAATCTATGGCTAAATCAAGCTATTTAACGCGAGGTCTCTTTTCAAACGAATGAAGAATCGTACATGAGTGTTCATGAATTCGACTTTTGATTACTGAAAGTCGAGGAATAACAAGAATGCCACTGTATGTGGATCATGCCAAAAAGGTAAGTCGAGGAATAACTGAATTTCCAGAATACCACTGTATATGGATCATGCCAAAAAGGTAAGCAGGTAAGAATGTCGCATGGATATGATGGGTCCTATGGAAATCACATTGTTCTACACATCGATGCTTTAAATTATAGCACATGGATTTGATGGGTCCTATGGAAACTGAGAGCATTAGAGGCAAAATATATTATTTAGTTGTGGTAGATGATTTTTCTAGATATACCTGGATTGAGTTTTTAAGAGAGAAATCTGAAACATTTGCTACATTTAAAGTTCTCTATAAAAGGTTCAAAAATGTGTTTAACTTGAAAGTTGACCGTATTAGAACTGATCATGGTAGGGAATTTGAAAATAGCATGTTTAATGATTTTTGTGATAAGAAAGGTGTCTTGCAAGAATATTCATCTCCTAACACTCCACAACAGAATTTAATTGCTGAAAGAAAAAATAGAACTTTACAAGAAATAACAAGAGTTATGCTTTTATATAAAAGTCTTTCTAAAAGATTTTAATTGGGCTATTAATAGAGTCTATTTGAGATCTGGGACTACTCAAACACCTTATGAGATTTTGAACGTTAGAAAACCAAATGTGAAGTATTTTCATGTATTTGGTTGTGTGTGTTATATTTTGAATGATAGGAATCAACTTCATAAGTTTGATTCTAAAAGTGATAAAGGTTTCTTTTAAGGCTATTCTAGAAATAGTAAAGCTTATAGAGTATATAACCTTAGTGTGAACAATAAGATATGATCACCGTTAACTTTGGTGAGGTGTTATGACTTGTATATATAGTGAAGATTTACAATAACCGAATTACATGAATATAGGAAACTAATTACATGATTATAGGAAACTAATATATACAATAAATGTTATATACAAGGAATGAGTCAATCATTCCTTAATATCCCCCGTCAAGCGATGCGTGGGATGAGGAAAAATGCATAGCTTGGAACGAAGAAACTCGAACGCTGGGCGAGGAAGGCTCTTCGTGAAGATGTTGGCCAGCTGAAGATGTGTGGGGATAAACTGTGTGGACAGTTTGCTAGAGGTGATAAGCTCGCGAACAAAGTGGCAATCGATGTCAATGTGCTTTGCCCATTTGTGAGCCACTGGATTCTGGCTGAGAAAAAGGGCATTGTTGTTGTCGGAGAGGAGAAATGGGCGAGCAGGTAACAGAATGCGGAGCTCGCGGAGTAGAGAGGTTAGCCAAACGACCTCAGCAACTGCGTTGGCTAAGGCACGATACTTCGATTCACAGTTGGAGCGAGCAACGGTGGGCTGTTTCTTGGCACTCCAAGACACCAGATTTCCACCCAAGAAGACCGAGTAACCATAGGTGGATCAACGAGTTTACACACATCAAACCTAGTCAGCGTCCGAATAGGCGACCACAGAGGAGTCTGGTCGACGAGTGAAGGAAAGGCCGTAGTTGATAGTGTGTTTGACATAGCGAAGAATCTTCTTCACTGCCGAGAAGTAGTCGCTGGTCGGCGCATGGAGAAACTGGTTGATATGATTCACCGAGAAGGATTGATCAGGGTGAGTAATGGTGAGATACTGGAGGGCGCCCACCAAGGAGCGATAAAGAGTGGGATCTAAAAACGGGTCACTAGTGCTGACAAGGGTCTCACCCGCGGCCAAGAGAGTTGTAATGGGCTTGGAATCTTAAAAATCTGCACGTTCAAGAATCTCGCGAGCATATTTGGACTGCCCGACAAATAGGCCCGACGAGGTGTAAGAGATTTCCAATCCCAGAAAGTAGTTGAGGCGACCAAAGCCCTTGAGTGCGAATTCCTTGTTCGCCCGAAGACCGGTTTCTGGAGATAGCCATTAAGAAAGGCATTCTTGACATCCAGCTGATGGAGAGGCCAGTTGAAGTGAACAGATAGAGCTAAGATAACAAGGATTGTGGTCGCCTTAACAAACGACTGAAGGTGTGAGAGAAGTTTGTGCCAAGAATTTGGGTAAAGCCTTGAGCGACCAATCTGGCCTTGTGCCGTTCAATGGAACCATCAGATTTATACTTGGTTCGAAAAAACTATTTAAAACCAACATTGTTCGCATCCCGAGGGCGAGGAACAAGATCCCAAGTGTTGTTAACTCGCAATGCATCGATCCTCCTACATGGCAGCTAACCATTCAGGGGACTTGGCAGCAGATTTGAAACCACGGGGTTCCGAGAAGGCGGTGAGGGCACTAAGCAAGGCAGTGGAGGCTAGGTTTAGGGGATATTTGGGCTTGAAGATCCCATATTTTGCTCGCGTGACCACTTGGTGGTTGGACGGTGGTCGCTGCACTAGAGGGTTAAAGGTCGGCAGGGGTTGCTCGGCCGGTTCCGGGGGAGCAGGTGGCTCCGCAATAGGGGCTGGCAGAGGAAGGGGGTCCGCGCCAGGATCAGAGGTGCATGCCGAGCAAGGCAGGGTCGAAGTGGGAGGAATGGACTCAAGGGAGGAGTCTTTCGAGAAGGCCACCTCGGTATCCAAGAAAGAAGAGACCACCGCACTGGTCGGCAAAGGCCGAGCAGAACCCAAAAAGGGAAAACATCCTTCATCAAGTATAGCATGTCGAGTAAAAAAGATTTTGGAGGAGTCAAGATCGTAACACTGGAAACCCTTGTGTAAGCTACTGTATCCCAAAATTTAGACGGAGCACGAGCATGGAAAAGCATGGAGAGACCTGTTTTAGTGATGTGATGATACTTTCGCTCGGTGCGACCATTTTTTGGGGGGTGTAAGGACATGACACCCGATGCGAGATGCCATGCTCGGTCATGAAGGCGCGAATAGCCTTATTGACGAACTCAGTACCACCATCACTCTGAAAGACTTTGAGAGTTGCCGAGAACTAGGTGCAAACAAACTTGTGAAAAACGACCAATGTGGCAAAAAAATCAGATTTCGCACGGACATGATATATCCACGAGAAATGGGAATAGTCATCGACGAACATAGCATAATAACGAAAGCCAGATAGAGCAGTTACGGGGGGCAAGGCCCCAAAGGTCGCAATGGGCTAAATCAAGAATATCAGAAGCACGTTTTTCATTTATAATGAAAGACAAACGTTTACTCTTGGCCAACTGGTAGGAGGTGCAAATAGTAGGGTTCGATAAAAGGGAATTAACAGATATATGCCTTAATCTATTCAAGTCCTTAATAATATCAAAAGGGACATGCCCCAAACGAGAATGCATAAATCAAAAGAAGCACGAGCAACACCAGGCAGCTTCAAAGCAACGACCAAAGCTGGGAGTGCTCGTTCCAACACGTACAACCCCTGTTCACAACGGCTCTGAGCCACCACTCCATTGGTAGGTCAATTCTGAATAACAAATGATTTGTTAGAGAAGCAAACATCAACTGGAAAATCAGACGTGAGCTTGCTAATAGATAAGAGATTCTTGGTGATATGAGGAACAACAAGAACATCCAGAAGACCAATATCCTTAGAGATTGAATGCAACCCAACATGAGAGATCTGTAAGGAATTACCGTTACCAACAAAAACTTGACCATTACCGGAATAGGGGTCGAGGAGTCCAAATGCGAGGTATTGGAAGTCATATGAGCCGAGGCTCCCGAGTCAACATACCGATCTGAGGGGGCTGGCGAGGAGATGGTGCAAGCTGAGTGAAAGGCCTGAGCAAGGTTGGAAGATGGTTCACGGACAGACGGGGAGAGGGGCGAGCAGGCTGGTGAGGATCTTGGCCGCGAACAAATCGCTGAGGACATTTTTTTGCATAGTGGTTGCGACGATAAATCTGACAATGGGGGACGTAGGGCTTCTGCCCCCCGCGACCACCAGAAAAATTATTCTAGACACCACGAGGAGGGTCAGATGGGCGACCACCAGTATGATCGCGAGGCTGGGGGTGAGCAGATAGCTGACCACGAGCATATCACGGAAGGAGGGAACCGGCGTGAAGGTCATTCGAGTGTCTGCAAAACCGCTGAATTTGGGGCCAAGACCCCGTAGAAACCAGTGTGACATGTCAGATTTGTCCAGGCGTTTACCGATCGCGGTAAGTTGGTCGCATAGGACCTTAACAAGTCAATCATAGTCGGCAACAAGGAGATAATCACACTTGAGGAGAAGGAGCTCCTCACGAAGTTGAGTGATGCGTGACTGAGAGGAGTGGATGAAGGCATCCTCCAGGGCAAGCTAAGTTTCATGGGCTGTGTCACATTGAATGACCTCGGCTAAGGTCTCCTCGGTGAGAGAAGAGAGAAGAAGGGCAAATACCTTATGATCCTTCGATTTCCAGGCAGTGAAGGTTGCATGAGTGGCAGTAGGGGGAGCGAATGTGCCATCCACAAGGCCATAGAGATTGGCAAAAGTGGGCATCGGGACAACCTGCTTCTTCCATAGGAGATAGTTGGAAGAAGAGAGTTTCAATGAAACCATATGAATGAGAACATTCATGGGGATGGAGGAATCTGCCATTGTAAGAAGATCGAGGGGGATAAGCTCGATGTGAGGCGGCGACAGAAGGAGGAAGAGAGAGAGAATTAGGATTTTTATGACTTGTATATATAGTGAAGATTTACAATAACCGAATTACATGATTATATGAAACTAATAATACAATAAATGCTATATACAAGGAATGAGTCAATCATTCCTTAATCATGTGAACAATGAGTCAATCATTCCTTAACTTTGGTGAGGTGTTATGACTTGTATATATAGTGAATATTTACAATAATCGAATTACATGAATATAGGAAACTAATTACATGATTATAGGAAACTAATATATACAATAAATTCTATATACAAGGAATGAGTCAATCATTCCTTAATACTTAGGACTAACACCGTTCAAGGGTCTGTTAATATTGTGTTTGATGATGATAAATGTCTTACGGATGACTGATTCAAGTGGAATTTACACATTTTTTATGCACATGTGAAGCTCATTTTGATTGTGATTTCATTGATTTATTGGTCGATTATGGATGTTTTGGTCAAAATAAGAGAAATGTGGTGTTTTGTCGTTTTTGTATGAAAAATGACTATTTTAGAATGAAAAAATACTTACCTAATTTTTAGTGAAGTCAACGAAGGAAGAAATCGAGTTTGTGGGTAAAACGAGCCAAATTTATTCAAAGAAATAATTTGGGCCAATATGCATCTTGAGCCCCAAGCCAGTGACCGAGAGAAGAAAATGAAATTTGAAGAAAAAGGAAAGAGAGAAGATTTGGAAATTGAAGAGAGAAAAGGAAATTATATTTTTGGAAATAATTTTTTCTAGAAGTTTTAGCCGTAATCTTCAAGTTATAAATAAACCCTCTAGTCATACTTTGAAGGAGGAGAGAAAAAGAAGAAGAAGGAGGAGGGAGACATACGTTTGGAGAATCCGCTCACGAGGAGAACACATTAAGAAGAGACTAAGCTTTCTTTTTCCCTTTTATTTTATTTTTCTTGTAATTTAAATTTTTCAAGACTTAATTATGTTGATTGTTGGCTAGAACACTTTTGGTTTTAGGGCTATGTTTATACTTTGGATGATATTTATGAATTAATTTCTTGTTTATTTGGTGGTTGTGTTGCTATTTCTATTTGAATGCTTAACTTTTATTGCAAGACATGTTGTCAATGGCCATGATAATGTGTTTGATTTATTATTAATTGAAATTGGATTGAGAGATCTTTTTCATTAATCGTATTTAAGCATTCGACCCAATATTATTGTGAGCTCGAGAGAGGATCAATTATTGGGAGGGTATTAGATGATCTTAGGACCCTTTTTGAGGTTTATTATGCATGCTAGGTAGAGATACTAGTTTGTGTGACACTTCTCTTGGATTAATTGGATCGAAAGAACTTTTAATTCATTATTTCGTGATCAACCCTATAGTAATTAACACAACACCACTTAAATAGGCTTTTGATCATAAATTGACCCCTTAGTGTGACATATGCCTTGAAACCTCTCTTTCCTTCTTTGAGTTTTAACCATATTTCTCTCGTTGTGTTATTTGCATGAGCACTTATTGATCGATTTCTTTCTTACTCTTTTAATTGTCTATTTGTGACACTTTGGGTAGATAATTAGGGGTAATTTCACACTTAAAACTTATCGATCGCCGTCTATTTTAAATTCAATCGACAAACTCCACTTTTACACTACACCTCCTCGTGGGATTGACCTCGTACTTATCACGCTATAATATACGCCGTATACTTGCGACTGTGTATTTTGGTGTTGCATAATACGTGAATCAATGACAAAGATGAAGAAGATGTATCACAAGTCACTAACAATTCTAGGAATAAACTGTAGTTTGAAAAATGTTGCACCAGATGCTAAAACATCTTGGTCAACATCTACAAAACAGTCAGTTGGAACTCCACAAAATGATCAGTATATTCCCAAAAAAAAATCCTTCTTCAAGAATTAATAAAAGTCATCCTTCTGACTAGATCATAGGTGATGTTATAGTTGGAGTGCAAAGAAGAGGAAAAGTAAGATCAAATAAGGTAGATGTGGTAAGAACAATATGCATGTCTTCTATTTGCAATGTTGTGAATGCAGAGTGTTACTATTCTGATATTGAACCTAAAAATGTTAATGAGGCATTAACTGATGAAAATTGGATAAATGCTATGCATGAGGAACTTAATCAGTTTGAAAGAAATGAAGTATGGACACTTGTTCCAAGACCTAGTCATACTAATGTCATTGGAACAAAGTGGATTTACAAAAATAAAACTGATGAGTCTGGAAACATTGTTAGGAACAAAGCTAGATTAGTTGCACAAGGTTACACCCAAGTTGAAGGTGTTGATTTTGATGAAACTTTTGCACCTATTGCTAGGATATAATCTATTAGATTGTTGCTAGCAATTGCATGTTTATCGACATTAAACATCATCAAATGGATGTAAAAGCTGCATTTCAAAATGGCATTCTAAATGATGAAGCATATGTAGAACAACCTAAAGGTTTTGAAGATCCACAATATCCGGATCATGTGAACAAATTAAAGAAAGCATTTTATGGTCTAAAACAAGCTCCTAGAGCATGGTATGGTAGACTTACGAACTTTCTTTTAGAATATGATTTTATTAGAGGAGAAGCCGATAGGACTTTGTTTATTAAGAAAATTGGAGAAGATTTACTTATTGCTCAAATATATGTTGATGACATTGTGTTTGGTTCAACTTGTGATAAAATGTTGAATAACTTTGTTAAGGCAATGACTGCAACATTTGAGATGAGTATGGTTGGAGCCTTGAATTACTTTTTAGGTCTTCAAATCAAGCAATGTAAGGATGATATTTTCTTCTCTCAAGGTAAGTATGCTAAAAACTTAGTCAAACGGTTTGGTCTTGAAAGCTCAAAAGTAGAGCTGTCAGAACGGGCTAACGGGGCGGTGCGGTCCATAACCCAACTCAACCCATCATTTTGCGGGTTTTGGCGGGCCGGTCCACGGCGGGGACGGGTTGAAAAATACCCAACCCAACCCATGACGGGTTGCGGGTTAGCCCACGGGCTTTTATATAATATATTTATTTTTTACTTTTTCACATTTATTCTTATAATAAATTTTAAACAATACATTAATAATTACTAAAAATAAAAAAAATAAAGTATGAATAAATTTGAATAATCTTTAATAAAATTCAATCTCTTATAATTAAAAAGTAAACCTTAAAAAAGATTTTTTGTTTAACTGACAAATCAATCAAACTAAAATTTAAACAAAGTTTAATGGGAAAATCAACTCAATTATAAGTAACAAAAATATAGAATATTCAACGAAAGTTTAATGGACAAATCAGCTCAACTATCAGTAACAAATGTCAATTTGTGAATACACATATGACATTATCACCACATACTCTTTCAATCTACTCATGATAATTATACATTTATAAATAGATAAAGTTATAAAAGAGATTTAAATCTACATTAATTATCAAGTCTCTCTCCGACAGTGGTGTATTCTCATTCTCAAATCTCAATTTTGTTTAGAATGATATTTTATAATTTTGTATATTGATTTAAAGTTGAATTGAATCAATAAATTTCTAATATCACATTTTTACTTACAATCATAGTTCAACTTAATAAAAACGCGTTACTGTTTCATTAAACCTTAAAAAATAAAAAATAAAATTTAAAAAATAAAAAGCCCGCGGGCCAACCCGCCCCGTCCGCGGTCCAACCCGCCAAAATCCACAATCCATACGGTCTAGCCCAAACGGGCCTGCGTTTTAAACGGGCTTGTATTATTCAACCCAACCCACCTTTTTAATAGGCGGAGGCGGGCCGACCCAACGGGCCTAGCCTATTTTGACAGCTCTACTCAAAAGTAATGAAAACACCTATGGGTTCTACTTTGAAACTTTACAAAGACAATGTTGGAAAGGATGTTGATCCAACACTGTATAGATCCATGATAGGTAGTTTACTTTATCTAACCTCTAGCAGACCTGATATTATGTATAATGTGTGTGTTTGTGCTAGGTACCAAGCAAATCCAAAGGAGTCTCACTTGAATGCAGTGAAAAGGATAATCAAATATGTTTCATGTACAAGTGACTTAGGGATTTGGTACACTAAAGACACCAACAACATTTTGATAGGCTACAGTGATGCTGATTGGGCTGGAGACATAGATGATAGAGAGAGTACGAGTGGAGGATGTTTCTACATGGGGAACAATCTTGTATCATGGCACAACAACAAACAGAAGTGTGTTTCACAATCCACAACTGAGTCAGAATACATAGTTGCAGGTAGTTGTTGCACACAACTCTTGTGGTTGAGTAAGATGTTCCATGACTATGGTATTGAGAATTGTATACTTACAATTTTTTTGTGATAATACTAGTGCCATTAACATTTCCAAAAATTATGTACAACACTCACTTACAAAGCACATTAGCATAAGACATCATTTTGTGAGAGATTTAGTAGAGACGAATATTGTTAAGTTGGACTATGTTCCTACGGAAAAAAAAATGCTGATATTTTTACTAAGGCTTTAGACCATGAGAGATTCTCAATTTTGAGGAAATCTCTTGGTATGTACACTATCTGAAAAATTTCGGATGGTTAGCATTTGGACAACATCATGGGTTGTATAAATTTTATAAGTTGAATTTATTTCTAAATTAGTTAAATAATTCATTTGTAAAATATCTCTGAATCTAAGAATTTTAGAGTGCAAAAATAAACATGTCTTACACCTCTCAAATACATAAAAATAGAATGTTATTAGCATACTAAAAGATGTACCAAATCACTGAGTAACTATGGAGCACTGAGTTCGCTACTACAATGCCTTCTTTTCAAAAGGTGATATTTGGTAAAAACATCAAGAGGTTTGTAATCCATTAAATAAGTATGGGGCACGTAGTTCGCTACTACGATGTATTCTACATGAAAAATGGATCAATACAAATTAGATGCTATAAAAGAAAAAAAAATATGGTGCAACACAAATGAAGAAAATTCATGTAAAAACCGTGTTGAGGTGTATGTAACAGTTTTGAGCACAACATTACCTGATTCAAATTTATTTTTATGAGTTGTAATTATATAATTATTTATTGAAATTTATTTTATTTATTTAATTAATTACTAACCCACGTTCTTATTTTTCAGATTATGCGAGATTTTAATTTTTAATTTTTGGAATGTTCTTAATTATTTAATTAATTAATTAAATGGATTTTACCCACTAATTACCCATGATCTACTTTGTGGCTAATTATGTGGAGCACTATCGAATTACTTTTGGAAAATTCTATCAGATTTAAGTAACCTCCAACTACACGATAATTCTCTATTTAAATATCAATCATAGACTCCTATTTTTTGCTAATTGTGATTTTTGTAACTTGTTGATCAGTATTAGATTTGCATAATTGAATTTAGTCGTGTACTTCTCAAAATTTTGTGTGTATATTTCCATCTATTGCCTTGAAATTCCAACCGTCTCATTTAAATGGCTGGAAGAAACAATTCAAACTCACCTCAAACTCTCTCTGATTCGAAAGCTTCATCACCCTCTCTTATAAACCCACTCGAAACACTTGCTGCAATGGCCTCCCAACAATAAAATTCCCCAAATGCTGAATCCAATGTCCACACAACTCCATCAACACCCCAAACCGCTCCTATCCAACATGCGACTTTGTCACCAACTACCCACATTCCACTGAATTCAACCGTAGAGCAGTTGAACAAGGTCGTTGCAGATGTCTCTAATTCTCTGCGAACCACTGGTCATCTTCCTTTGATGACTTTTGGTGATATTTCTATAGACATTTTGAGCTACCTTGCATCCCAAACCGCTCAAACTACCGCTACAACAGAAACCCCCAAATCACCAAACCCTACTGCTGAAGAAGAGACCCCTGTCTCGAACCCTGATAATGATGAGGCAGTTGCTAAGGATAATGTTGATGCATCTGATGCTAAGGATGTTGAGATGGAAGAAGCCCCTGCTTCTGATGATGGTAAGACGAATTCTTCACTCTCTGCTTCTGATGATTCTAGTCCTATCTCTTTTAAGAAGAACGCTGAGAAAAGGAAAAGGAGTCCAGTTCAAAGGAGGAGGTCTGGAAGAGTCTTTACCCGTGTAGACTATTCTGATTCCCTGAGAAAGAAGAAGAAAGGTGGAAATGTTGCTGAGGAACCCATTCAAGTTTTCTCTGAATCTGAAGTGGAAACTGTTGTTGTTGTTGTTAAACCGAAAAAGAAGGTTGATCCCAAGGGCAAAGGAAGGGCTAAAGTTGTCCCTGATGCAGAACCAACCAAATCAGATTCTGATTCTGAAATGGAGATGTGCTTGAGAGACATTCAGAAGTCTCTGAGGAAGAATGCTGAGCACTTTGTTGATGCAAAGGATGTCACACCAGAACCTAAGGATGGTAGCAGTGAAGATGATAGATCTTCTGATGCAGAAAGCTATGAGGATGGTGGTTCTGATCATGAAGAGGACCTTGCTTCTGAAGATGAAGGTATTCTTTATCCCTTTGACACTTTAGAGAATATGATAGCTATATATTCTAAGAGAATGTTGTTGATAGAAAAGAGGATAAACATACCTGATTTTGAAAGCGAAGGCATGGTTAGATTTTTAGAGGAAAGGAACTTGTTGAATGTTGTGACTTTTGGTGAATCGTTTATAATCAATTGGGCCTATGAATTTTATGCTTGTATGAAGAAAAGTACTTATAGGAGATCATCTGAAGAAAAGTACTGGTAGGAGATCATCTAAGTGGTATGGAACTGTAAACTTTAGGGGGGGAGATGTGCCTTTTACTCCTGAGTTAATTAATGAGTTTTTGCATATTACCAATGTTGAGGAAGATGAGGAACCTGATATGGATGTGGTAATTGCCGCTATAACTGGTGGTAGGAAGGTTAAGTGGACTAGGAAGATGTTAGCTAAAGATCTTACCTTCTTGCATTCAGTTTTATATAAGCTCATTGTTTACAATTGGATCCCAACTACCAATACTATCAAGATTACCAAGGATCAAGTTGTTCTTATGTATAGAATCTCTGTACTTAAGAAGTTCAATTTAGGTCTTACTATTTTTCACCATATGATGAGATTCACTAGGAAAGTGTTTGAAAAGGGTAACCTATTATTAAAGAATAGTCAAACATTCCTTGTATATAGGATATATATTGTTGTATTTACCTTTTGTATTTATCTCTTCATAAATTTATGTAATTAGTTACAATGTAATTACTCCTATAAATACAAGTCATTCCCCACTCACCAATTCAACGGTGATCATATCTCATTGTTCACATGGTATCAGCCTAAACACTGCACCTAAAACCCTAACCCTAATTCTCTCCCTCTCTCTTTCTGCCTGCTGTCGCCGCCGCCTTACTTTTTCGAGCTTGTCCCCCTCGACTACCTCTCTTCAATGGCAGAATCATCAATTCTAATGAATGTTCTCATTCATATGGTCACGGTAAAACTCTCTTCTTCCAACTACCTCCTATGGAAGAAGCAGGTTGTTCCGATGCTTACTTGTGTCAATCTTCTTGATTTTGTGGATGGCTCGTCCGCCCCCCCTGCCACTACTCACACTACCTTTGCTGCCTGGAAATCGGAGGATCAGAAGGTCCTTGTTCTTCTTCTCTCCTCCCTCACTGAAGAAACTCTGGCCGAGGTCGTTCAATGTGACACGGCCCGCGATACTTGGCTTGCCCTGGAGGATGCCTTCAGCCACTCCTCCCAGTCACGCATCACTCAGCTTCGTGAGAAGCTCCTTCTCCTCAAATGTGATTCCCTTCCTGTTGCCGATAATGGTCGGCATTTTAAAGCGTTATGCGACCAACTGGCCGCTATTGGTAAGCCAGTCGACAAGTCTGACCTGTTGCACTGGTTTCTACGGGGCCTTGGCCCCAAATTCAGCGGATTTGTCGACACCAGAATGGCCCTCTCGCCTGTCCCAGCTTTCTGTGACTTACTGCATCAAGCTATTGCCTTTGAGATCATGAATAAGCCTGATCCAGTTGAGCCTGCTCCAGCCGCGTTCTTTGCTCGCCCGAATCCACGTGATCATACTGGTGGTCGCCCTTCTGGGCCTCTTCGTGGTGGTCGCGGAGGGCGTAAAGCCTTCGTCCCCCGCTGTCAAATCTGTCGCGGCGAGCACTATGCCAACAAATGCCCTCAACGTTTTGTTCGCGGCCCAGCTCCTCGCCAGCCTGCTCGCCCATCTGTCCGAGGACTCATCCGCCAACCTTGCTCAGACTTTTCACTCGGCCTGATCCGTCTCCTCGCCGACCTCCTCGGATTGGTATGTTGATTCAAACTTTTCAACCCACTTGAGGCACCATGGTTTTTTTGCTAAGAACACTGATGTGTTGATGGGGAGAGTACCATTATTGACTATTTTTTCTACTTTACTCACTGGGGATAGAGTACTTGATCTGCCTTTAACAGCTCCTGGTACTGAACATCAGCACAGACCATCAACTTCTGATCAACCAGGACCATCCAGGCCAAGATAGAGGAATGCAACACCAAATGCTACAGCTACAACACTTGCAGGAATCCATTGAAGAACTCTAGTTCCTAAAGGACAGGTGGACCAGTATGCTTTCCACTACAATAGGGGGAGTACCACCACCATCTAACTCCAATGTGGTAATTGAAGAAATGAATGATGAAGGAGTTACAGTATGTAGGGAAATGAATTGATTTTGATTAAGATACCAAAACCCCTGAATGATGATGGTCAGCTTAGTTAAGATAGATAGAAAGTGTATCAGTCTAGTTGTCTCAGGATAGTTGAGACATTAAAATTGCCTAAGTCTAGAATCTCATAAATGTTGAGATCTTTAGTGTTCAAGTTAGTTGTACAAAGCTGAAATTTTAGGCAGCTTGTTATCCTAAATCCATTAGATCAAGGTTGCTGAATATATGAATTCAAGTTTGCTAAAGAGGACATCATGGTTGAATGCTCAAAAGCTCAAGTAAGTAGCCTGAACTGAAGGCACTGATAAGGGCTATGACAGATCAAGTTGAAGACTTAGAAGATCAAGAACATTGAATGCTACTATCTCAGAAGACAACTTTAATGAAGCATTAAAGCCATCAAGCTCGAGCAAGCATTGAAGACTTAGAAGTATTAAAGACTGAAGCTTTGAATGAATGAGAAAAACATTCCACATGCAGCTGGAATGTTCAGAGTACTTGTCCATTTGACCGTTGAAAAAGTACAAGCTTTGGCATGAATCAACCTTGGAAAATGTGCAAGTTTGGAAACTGACACAAGTCTACTCAGCCGCATTTTTCAGAATTCAACACATTCATTCAAGCAACCATTGAAGAACCTTCTTACACAGTGGATAATAGAAGGGTGCTTTCATAGCCGTTTCAATGGAGCTGCAAATAGACAATTTGAAAGTCTATCTCTCCAACGGATATATGATCAAGTTGCTCTATAAAAACAGAAGTGATCTAAGAATTCAAGTATCCAACTATCTGCTATCAAACTACTATCAAGCATTCAAGGAAACCAAAGCTTATTTCTTAGAATCCCAAGTTTATTGATCACTTCTAGCTAAGCCAATCTTGTAAAATCCAAAGCTTAGCATATAGATATCCTAATCCCCTTTACAATGTTCTTATTGTAAAGGATATCTCAATTAGTTGGAACCAAACCTCAAACCATTACCTCTTAAGTGAAGTAGTGTTTGTTGTAGAAGTGAGGAGTTAAGGACTGTTAAGTGAGAATTGCAGTCTTAACTCAGAGAAGTTGAGCACTAGGACTCTGTTTATCCTAGGGATCAAAACACTAAGAGAGTGTTGTTGATCAGTGCACCTTGGCACTATAAAACAAGTTAATTCCAGGTGTTGAGGAATTATCCTGTTCAATCAGGGAAAGTGGATGTAGGAGCTTGAGCCTCTGAACCACTATAATTTGTTGTGTCATTTACTTTCTGTATTCATTCTTAACTTACATTGCATACAAAGATTCTTTTGAAAGAGTTAAGTTCAGTAAAAATAAGCAAAACAGTATTTGGACAAAGTCCCTGATAAACTGGTTTTTCAGAAATTAACTTAGAAGTATTCTTCAAAGAAAAAGGTCAACCACATTCCACACTTAGCAACTCTTTTAGATAGTTATCCAACTGATCACTCCATAGTTTTCAGTAGGTTGATTATCTATTAAAGTTATTCACTCAGAGTAGTTGTCAGATAACTTTCTTGATAAGGTTAAATTGTTTTTCAAAAAGAAGAATTTGCATACACAAGTGCATTCCCCCCCCCCCCCCCATACACTTGTGTCATACTCCACTTAGGACCAACACAGTAGTTGGTGGAGGACCTGATGCTGAAGGAGATGCTGTAGTGACCGATGTAGTTGCACACTTTGCAGCTACTTGCTTTGTTGAAGAACCTGATGTATGCTGCTGAGATGGAGACACTGTATGGTGATCTCTAGTGATGAATATATGTTGCAAGACTTGGGGAGTGCTGAAAGTCTGAATGGCACATGTGTAGGAACTTGATACTGCTGCTATTACCATAGTAAATCATGCCATTTTTCAGTTCTACCTTTGTATTTGTTAATCTGTTGTGTTTAAGTTCAAATTATGTTTTATTCTGATACAATGTTTATATTTTCTAGTTGATAGGTTGTTTTATTCAGCTTGCTTAATTAGTTTACATTAATGATAATTGATTACTTCTTCTATGCTTAAATTGTTTTCCTTATCATTATATGTTTACTTCATGATGAATATGTTTGTTATGTTCTGTTTTGTTTTGTTCTTTCTAACTCTAATTTATATTCAATTTTCTTAAACATGTTTGTTTTAAAAATTGATTCTTATATGGCTTACTGCTACAAGTGGCTTAAAAGTGTTTGTCTTAAAGTATTAATTTTGTTTGCTTACGGCATGAGGATATTGAGCTTAGTTAAGTTTTTTGTTATTTTCTTTCTTGCTCTGATTGTTTTTATCTTTATTTCCCTCTATGCTCTGAGTCGTACTTAAGTTTTAAGAATAGTCTAAGCACTCACATGCTCTAATTAAACTTAAAAATTTTGTAAGTTTAATTCTTTTGTAGATAAGTATATTGTTTATACTTATTTTGTTTTGAATAAGATTGTTTGGATCTTATGGCACGGATCTTAGTGAAATTATTCTCGATCTTCATTTGATTTGATTCAACCACTAATACAGATTTGGCCTTACACAACCCTTAAAAGGGGCTTTAGACAGCGGTTATGAACAGCTCTCCAAGTAACAATTGTCTAAGCTTAGACCGTTGTTAAAGAACCGCTGTCTAAGAAAAGCACTTGGACCGCGGTTATTAACCGCTCTCCAAGCTATATATTTTTTTTTAATGCATGTCACTCGGACAGCGGTTTAAAATCGCTGTCCAAGATTTTTTTTTTAATATTTTTTTTAAATATATTTATTCTTTTAATAATTATTTTTTAAAAGTTCATGAATAATTGGTGTAGTAAATTAATAAAACCATAATTAAAACAATGAAATCAGAGGGAGTACTAAAAGAGCCTGAAGAACAACTTCCTTATTTTACCATTAAAAACAATACTGCAACTCATTACTTCTATTGCTGCGAAAGAAAAAAAATGCAAAATTGGAATATAAGTATATAACCACAAATATCATGCTTGTTCAATCACGATTCCTCAAATCGATTGATTGTTATAAATTCAAAATTCAAAGTTTAATAAGAAAATAGCGGAAATTGCTGTCCCAAACAAATATCAATCAATAATACCTCGAAGAAATAATTGGTATCTAATCTACAACAATAAGATAAGTAATAATGATGTAAGAGCTGCCAAAGACACTTCTCCGGATAATGTAGTTGAAAAAGCGGTGGATGTAGTAGCTATCTGAATGGTGAAATTGCAATTTACCTGAGATATATTCTGATCAGTCACGACGGCGAGCCCCTGGAAGTTGCAAGATAAGGCTTTTTGATTCTGACCCTGAAAATACATATTAAACGCGTACGATGCATTGCCATTCGCATCTAACCCATTGCATGAAGAACCATATCCAAGGGGAGTGCAGTCTGAAAATGTACAAGCATAATTAATATTCTCTGCAAGTTTGTTGAGATCCTTAGCATCCGGCCTTAGCATACACCATCTGTTGGATCTACAATCTTTAACCAAATTCATCTCCCAGATGGATCTACTGAAGAACAAAAAAAAACAAAGCTACAATCTTTAACCAAATTCAATTCCCAATAACTTTAAGACATACAAAATAAAAATAACAAAAAAAAACCCACTTCGATTCTTACATCACCAAGCACAGACAAAACAAGAATCGATCTTCAAAGGAGAAAGAAGATGAAAAACAGAGTAAAGATGACTTTACCTTGTGTGGACGAGGAAAGAAGCTTACGAGCAAGGCAGACGTGTACTTGGGGCGCAGCTTCAATAATTAGGATTGAGTAACAGAATATAGTAAATAACATGAGAGAATTGCAAAGCAGACTTACCATTAAGCATCACCAATGTCAAAATACATTGAAAATTAACAAGAAGAAAGGTAATAAACAGAAATAAAGACAACGCTTGATGTTACAGACTTACATCACCAAATACATTTTCATTTTGTAGCATAGAAAATCATTCCTCCATAATACTGAACCGATGACAACTTTAATTATATAACCCATACTAGAATATATGTATAACATCAAACTACAATAACAAAAAAATAAATCAAAATATGTCAGTACACCTAAATTATGTTTCTCAGAAATATTTTCATTCCAAAAATAACTTCAAACATAGCTCAAACTGCCAGAGGTTAACAACTTAACAAGCTTTATGATAGTTAGATGCACAAAACTAGTTGCTTTACACAAATATACAAAGATTTGAAACAATACTAAGAGAACTCTTAATCGACTCAAGTATGAGATAATTTCTAAGCCGCATTTTCACAAACAATTAATAGGCATCCATTTAAACAATCGACCAACACATAATCAAGCCTGGCAATAATTGGAAACAAATTTTGTATAAATTGAAACAACGAACAAGACAAGCACAACAAATTGAAGAGATGCGAAATTAGGAATTAGGGCTGAAATACAAAATTAGAAATTAGGGCTCAAATACAAAATGAGGAATTAGGGCTTAACATCATTCCTAATTATTTTGTTACTTACAATTCGGCGTCGGAGGAGAGTGGAGGGGACGCGGCGGCAGCAGTGTCGGTGGAGGAAGACGACTTTACCTTGTGTGGCGGAAGGAGACGACGGCGGCTTGGATGTGATGAGGCCCTGACGACGACGGCGAGGCAGGAGAGGGAGGCCAATGAGGGCGACGGCGCGAGAGGGGAGAGGGAGGCAGCGACGGCGACGGCGCGAGGAGGGAGAGGGAGGCAGCAACGGCGCGAGGAGGGAGGGGGAGGCGACGGTGCGAGGAGGATTTAGGGGAGAACGTTTTTTGAATTTGGGGAAGAAAAGCTTCCATCTGGATTTTTTTTTTACGGGACTTCGATCTGGAATTAATAGCTTTGACCTAAGACCAACTCTTGGACAGCGGTTCTAAACCGCTTTCTATGTGTTTTTTTTTAATAAAATCGCTCTCCAAGCTATATTTTGGAGAGCTGTTTGAAAAAAGGGCTCTCCAAGTGTAGTTTTCCAAGTTTAAATGTATAGTAGTGAACGGTTACAACAGGTATTGTCTTGAATTTAGTGTAGATGTTCACCTCACCTAAATACATACTCCCTCCGTCCGCCTATAAGCTTCCCATTTTACCATTTTAGTCCGTCCGCCTATAAGCTTCACATACCTTTTTTGGTAAGTACTTTTTCTTACACTTCACTTTATATCTTACTTTTTCTCTCTATCTCTCTCCTCTCTCAATCACATCACTTGTACTATATTTATTATTTAATCAATTTTCTTAATCTATGTGCCAAAAAGTAACGTAACACTTATAGGCGGACGGAGGGAGTAATATTGAGTATGTATAGAAATATATGTGCATCAGGTGTGTTGTAGTCCAAAGGTCAAATTGGGGGAGATTGTAGATGTTGTTAACTCTAAAATGTTTTAACATTATCAACAACATCTTAATTTGACCTTCCGTGATTTATTCTAAGTCTTTTCTGAAATGTTACATTAAATGTTGAGCTAAATGCGATCACATTTCAGGTGGCGATCAAGAAGCTTTTACAAGAGCCTGGAAACTGGAAGATTCCAGAACCAATGAGAATGTGCTAGAAGTACCTTGAAGAGGCTGGAAGCACCTTAGAACGACTTGGAACCTTGAAAAAAGACCTAAAGAGATCATGGGAGTTGAGATCCTAAAATGTAGGATCTTACATGGAAGACTCTAGAACTCGACTGTTTGTCTATAAATACCGAAGGAGACTTTCATTTTCAAGCATGCACTATTCGAGTAACACCTTTCTTGAGCGTTCATCCCTATAAGGAGTTATGGCCAGTAGTTGTATCATTTAAAGTATGTCGAAGTATACCAACTTCCAGTGTACCTCATTCTAGTCTTGTATCTATTGAGAGTGAATCATAAATAGGATTAGTATCTAGACAATGTTTATACACTTAAGTCTTTTTACATATTCAAGCACCTGCCTCGATTGTAGTTTTAGTTTGTGAAATGTTGAAGTAATTGCTGAGACATTTCACACGACATTTTTGTACTTACAAGTTAAGTGTTTTCGTCGTAAGGCTAGCATAGGTTTTGTTATTAATAAAATCTATGTTAAAAATAATTTACATTGTGTTCTTCTCATTTTAGTGTTTTAGACTTCCGGTATGTGTTTACTTCTTATATTCTGTTAGAGTCACTGTTGCACTATTTGTCTCAACATTCTATGCAGCATTATTTTGTCTTTACTTAAACACTAGATACCACATAAGCACACTTTCACAGAGCATAGTCGCAGGTTTTCTTTTTCAACAATATCGCGTCTGCAATGGGGGTTTTGAGACTGTCGTTTACGTCGGCCGGTTGTCTATTAGAGACTGTGACAGTCAGTGTCGCCCATGGCAGCCGGATCTTGAGGTCACGTAGGCAGAAACAATTGTGGGAAGAGGGAAAGGCGGTTAGGGTTTTAAATGAATTTTAGAATTGAATGTCAAATAAATTAAAAGGAGAATTGAGCTAAAATTGTGGAACAACCATAAATAAAAATTGGAGATGAAACTTTGATATTGAAAAGAAAGGGTATATTGGGTTTTTTGATACTAATTTAACCTTATTTGTAATGTTTTAATTTTTTTGTCCTTAATTGTGAAGGGGTCTATAGGATTGACTCTTAGAGTAAATAAGCTCTTAGGGAATTTAGGGCAGGTTTGTTTTTGGGCTCACACGTCCGGACATGGACGTAACGTCCACGATCTTGTTCTAATCCGAAAATTTATATCTGAATTTCACCATTCAATTTCATCCACCCCTAAAATACCTACTTCATTCGTTCTGAAATAACTTTCACATGTAGGTGGACACACAAATTAAGAAAATGTAATAATGAGTAGAGTTTTGAGGGGTAATTATGTAAAACTTTATGTATAAAGTAAATAAAATAGTTGACTTGTGTGTATGTGTGAGTCAAAAGTAATTGCATTTTGTGTAAAATTGATGATATTGTGAGAGTGGAGTTTATAAATGGTTTTCCATTTTAAGAGTGTGAAAGTTATTGTGGGATGTCCCGAAAAAGAAAGTGTGAAAGCTATTGCGGGACGGAGGAAGTATTACAATAATACAACATTACCCAGTCTTACACAATTGATTCGACATAATGTTTCATCCTACATACAACATCATTCACTCTTACACAATTGATTTGACATAAAGTTACATTTTACTCTATTCAACATCCCAAAATAAACATACCCAGTTACTATTCATCAGAATTTCTCCATCTGAATTTCCCCCTCCTACATAATCCAAAAACAAACATGGCATTAAGGTTCCATTTCTTATGCCGCAATCGTCGGGGATAAAGTATAACAAGTCAAAAGAAAAGTTGTATTTCTGTTTTTCTTGCATTTCTTTCATTTTATCGGGAAATTTCCACAATCCAATTTCCGCGACAGGTGGACAAGCGATGGCACCAACAGGTGGGAAGTCTATGACGACGGCAGGTGGGCAGGCTACGTCGACGACAAGTGGGCAAGCGACGACGATAACAGTGGCAACGGTAGGTGTGCATCAACGAATTTCTTGCGTGTAGGGAGCGACGACGACTGTAGGTTTTTATCACTAATTTCGTTTGGATTTTGGCCATTTAGTACAGAGAAAATTGAGCCGCCTAAGCAGCAACTAACATCACCACCGAGTAGAATGACCGATTTGAAGAAAATCTGGGCGTTTAAGTGCCACTTAGACGGATCTAGGCGCGAATTTCTACAACCATGAGTATCAATACATGGATGATAGAACAAGTAGAAAACTAAATGATTAGGCCTACTAACATAGCTACAAGCCACCATAGGATACACGAAATAGTCATCCACCCCATACTTCCCTCCCCGAGGAAATCTAATCAATGTTATTCTCTCTCATCTAACTCTTTTGTCCCTTGTGCCATTTTCCCACTACTAGATACACTTCCCAAATGGGGAACAGTTATGTACACCTCCTCCGACTTTGTTAATTCCATTCCTCTACCTATTTATTAATTTAATAATGATGTAAAAAATTTAAAATACATTTTTAGTAAAAGTACCACTAATAGATGCACCCCCACTATTAGATACATTTCTCCTTCAATACCTAAACTCTAAACCTAATTGAACCCGTCGCCGCCCACCACCTTTGCAACACCAACTCCACCTAAACAGGGTCAAAATCTCATAAAAATCTTAAAAATTATAAAAAAAAAAAAAAAAAAACTAAAAATTTCAGATTTTTTAAAAATATTTTTGACAAATCAGTGTCGAAAATATACACTATTGTCGACACTAGTTTGTCGATTTTTTTTTTTAATTTTCGATAATAGTTAATCGAAAATATACACTTTGTCGAGAATAGTGTATATAAATACATTTCCTGTTGCGGCGCGCGCAGCGCACAAAATGCAAACTAGGGTAGAGGCGAAAGGAGAGGGGAATGCAAACTAGGGTAGAGGCGAAAGGAGAGGGGAAGGGAGTTGCTGTTTTTTTTTTTTCCTTTCTTTTCTATCTTTACTTACATATATATATATAGTGACGGAGCCATAAATTTTATGTTGGGGGCCCCAATTAACATTACTATAGAAACGTAGCTAAAAGTTTAAAGTTTACAAAAGTGTTAGTCAATGTTATAATATTATATTTATCAAATAATTTCATCATAAAATTATCAATAATCTCATTCTATTGATTTAAAAAATGACTTTCGTTTGATTTCGGAGGCACATTTAATTGTTTCGATTCAAAATAAACGAAGTAGTGTCAAAACTAATATCATAAAAATCTAAAAAATAAATTAATAATCATTTTTCCTTTGCAAGAATAACATCAAGTTTGTATTAATCATGTAGTAATATATATCTATGAAATAAAAAAATGTATAAAAAATAATTTAATTTTAGAACCAACATTAAAAAAAAATCTATGTAAAATACTAAAAACAAATGTAAAATGAAAAAGAAATAGAGCTTGGGAGGATACAAAATTTATGAAAGCGTGTCCAACCATTGGGCCAAGATTGCATAACAATTAATATACATTATATATAATACATAACTAATATATTTCGCGGGGACCAGTGACCCCCGGCCCGGCTCCATTATCCCTCCGTCCCTGCATATATGGGAGGGAGAGAGGGGTGGGGCACTGGCCCTTGTCCCGGCCCCATTGTCCCTCCGTCCCTGCATATATGGGAGGGAGAGAGGGGTGGGGCAGCGACTGGGGTGGATTTGTATTTTTTTTTAAAAATATGAAGTGAGGGAGGAGATAAATGTGAGGTGAGGTGTATATATTTAGTAAGAGATTTTTAGAGGGAAATGGTTCATTTTCTTATTAGGGGAGTACGGTTAACAAAGATTGATGTGTTAATAACCGTTCCCAATTAATTTAGTAAGAGATTTTTAGAGGGAAAGAGTTCATTTTCTTATTGGGGGAGTACGATTAACAAAGATTGATGTGTTAATAACCGTTCCCAATTAATTTAAAAACAAACCCAAATTTATTACTACACATTTAAGCTTGGAGAGCCGCACTTGGACAGTCCTTTTTTTAAACAGCTCTTCAAGATATCACTTGGAGAACCCTTTTTTTTAAACAGCTCTCCAAGATATCACTTGGAGAGCCTTTTTTTAAACAACTCTCCAAGTTTTATTAAAAAAAAAAAACGTTAGACAGCGGTTTAGAACCACTCTCCAAGAGAATGCAATTAGCTAGGTCAAAATTCAACATACGCGTTTCTCCCAGCTCTTTCTCCCCAAATTCAATATATACGCGTTAATTAATTTCACCCCCAAATTCACAGAAGCTTTCTCCCCCATTAATAAAAAAAAAATGTGTTCTCCCACAAAATTCACCGTCGCCTCCCTCCCTATCCTCCTCATCGCCGTCGCCTCGCCTCCCTCTCCTGCGTTCCGTCGCCGTTTCCAACAACCTCCCATCCTACACCTGCATAAGGGAAGGTCCCGACCACGCGCCGCGCTTCAAAGCCCTTGTCAATTTCAACGGCGAAACCTTCAAGAGCCCTAACTTCTGCTCCAATTTACGCCGCCGCCGAGGCTGCCCTGATTTCTCTTTCCTCCCAAGGTGCCTCACATTCTCTCGCCGCCCGTATTCTCGTACGTTCTCTATTACAATTCATTTATTGTACTACTCCCTCCGTCCCGGAGGAACTTGCACCCTTTGACCGGCACACATTTTAAGAAATGTGTAAGAAAAGGTGTAATGATTGATGTTTTGAGGGGTAGTTTTGTAAACTTTTATAAATAAAGTAAAATAAAAAGTAGATTGAGTGTGGAAAAGTAATGGCATATAGGTAAATATGAGTATTATGAAGATATTTCCTTTTATGGAGTGTGCAAATTGGTACGAGGGAGTAGTAATTAGTATTCCGCCATGAATGAGTCTCTCTGCTTTCCAATTTTGCTACCATGCGCCGGGTGCGTGTCTGTGTAAGTTAGCTATAATTAGTCATTATTTAGCCTCTTATTCAAACTAATATTTTAAAATTAAATACACAAAAACTTATATGTAATATTGTATACATTCATCTCAGTCATTCACACACATATTCTTTATAAATACACCCACAAGCTTAATTCACACACATTTTTTATAAATACACCCACAAGCTTAATTCATACACACATTTTTTATAAATACACCCACAACTCAATTCACACCCACATTTTTTATAAATGCACCCACTGACAGAAATTGAACATGGTCGTCTTCTTCGAGTTGTTTTCGATCACCTTAGGCCGCGATCGGACGCTGCAATTTACGATGACCTTAATCCTTAAATATTTTATATTTCTTTAAATATTCTTTAATACTAATCATTATGGGTCAATGTTATTTTGTATTACGTGCAATAATATATCTTACTAAATGCAATAATATATGTTACTATATATTATAATGTGGGTTACTTAATCAATAAAAAAAATATAAAAATATAAAAGAATCAATATTACTATATAAAATTGTGTTATTACTACATGTAATAATTTATTTTACTACATAAAAAATTATATGTTACTACATACTACAGTTTGAATTACTACATTGAATAGACGTTTGTTACTATATGTAACTATATCAAATGATCTAATATTTTTCGCATCATCCTACAATAAAACATTTTTGTATTACAATATGATTATTGTGTTTACTACATTCGATAATATATGTTACTGCATATTATAATGTGAGTTACTACATCAATAAAAACACTAGAAAAAGTGTGTTACTAAATAAAAGAATTTGTATATATTATTATATAAATAGTTTGTGTTATTACTACATAAAATAATGTGTATTACTACATATTACAATTTAAATTACTACATTTAATATCCCGCGTTCGACGATAAAATAAAAGATAAAAAAATTTACAGAAACGAGTAAAATAAACGGATTAAAAATTTCGAATTAAGCTGTCAGTGGGTGTATTTATAAAAAATGTGTGTGTGAATTAAGCTTGTGGGTGTATTTATAAAGAACATGTGTGTGAATGACTGAAATGCATATATGCAATATTTCATACAAAACTAGCCAAATTAAATAAGTGAATCAATGCATATGTAAAAATCTCTTTAGGGTTAATAACTAATAGAGTCATATCACCGTATCTTTTTTCTAATAGAACCTATCATAATTTTTTTTATCTAATAGAGTCAAAATTAATTTTTTGAGACAATTGTGCCCTTCCTCCATGTTTTGAAATTTCGAATATATCAATTCAAAATAATTAGTCAACTAACCATTCAATCAACTCTTAAATGCATTCTCTCTAATTCCCGAAAATCTTTCACCTTCTAAAATATAAATTTTTTTCTAAAAGATAGCTATCTCCATTTATTTCCTAAATAATTTCCTAAAAGATAGCTATCTCCATCTAAAATATAAAAAATTTCCTAAAAGATAATCTTGTTAAACTGAGGGTTTTGAGAAATCTGCAATTCAATCTACAGGTTTAGAAAAAAGCTTCTGCAAAAACGGCGAAGTGTAGAAGAACAGAAAAATAGAAGCGTATGTATTATCTAAACATATGCATATTGAAGTTCATGTGAATTACGTTCACTATTATGCAAACTAAAGTGCATTTCGACAATTTTGCATAAAAACATGCAAACTAAAGTGCAGTCTAAACATATGTATATTGAAGTTCATATGAATTACGTTCAGGAGTATGCAAATTAAAGTGCATTTTAATAATATGCATATTGAAGTACATATGAATGACATAAAAAGTATCGTCATTTCAATGCATATTCCATCACAAAAGAATCAGTACAACCAAAGCTTAAACAAAACTAAAAAAAAGTAGAGATCAAAGCCTAAACAGAAAATTCAATTACCTTAAACTTCAAATCAAAATCCAACAAAACTTCAATCCTAATCTCCTGCCAAGTTCTTCGCTTCAAATCAAAATCCAACAAAACCTCAATCCTAATCTCCTGCCAAGTTCTTCGCAATGGATCTGGAGCTCATCACCTTCGCGATCTCGATGACATCATCGAACGAGATGTTGCCGTTGTGCTTGATGTTCTTCGTCTTCTTTCGGTCGCGCTCCGGCTCCTTCAACGCCTTGATGACCAAATGAATATACGTACGAGCGATGTAGATGATCGGAATTGAAGATCAATATCGAATCCTGAAATGGTCGAATTTGAAGATGATCGAACTGAAAAATTAGGAATTCAAAATTTGGAAAGTCGTAGTCTTTCCAATTGTATAACCTAATACATTGAGGAGTTGAATAAATCCGAAAATTGAGGCAGAATAAATTT
Organism: Galeopsis tetrahit; assembly: GCA_963675135.1. Lineage (NCBI taxonomy): Eukaryota > Viridiplantae > Streptophyta > Magnoliopsida > Lamiales > Lamiaceae > Galeopsis > Galeopsis tetrahit. Next base: position 38,432,524 of record OY776127.1, read on the forward strand.
CAAAAATTTAAATCTCAATTTGTATGATTTAAGGGTAATTATGGATTTTTATATCTAAAATGAAGCAAATAGACAAACTTTTAAGTAGCCGTTGCAATTAGTTGAATGTGTGGTGATAATGACTATATTAGTAAAAAATCTCTTTATATATTTTACATGTGACTTGAATTGGTGAAATTAAATACTGGATTGATATTAGACATTTCGAAGGTTATAGAGTGGCAATATATAGTAGTATCTTAGAAAAAAAACTTGTATGAATTTGATGAACTTACTCAACCAACTCTAAATGGATTCTATATACTGTACAACATTTATTTATTAGATCGATTTTATAAATGAGATGAAGTTTAAGTGAATCAATTAAGTTCACATAAGTATTACTCATTTTCATAACTACAAGAACTTAAAAGTTAAAAGACACTAATTTTTGGGGGAATTGAGGTTCTCTTTCTAAAAAAATTTCTCTCCCTTCTCTCCTCTCCAAAAAAAACCACCCACTGCCTACAAAACCATCCACCGCTTACAAAAACCGCTGCCCACCTTTTTGCCTCCTCAACCCACCACTCTCCTCCACCGCTCTTTTGTCTCCAGAGCATTCAGTGGGGTTAGACGTTTCTTTTTAAATTTTTAGTTGGATCAATGGATAGATCCTCCCTGGCGACGCTACGGTGACCGATCAGGCGAGTCTTCCGATCCCATTTATTTTTCTGTATTTATTTTTCCCGTGTTTTGATTGTTTTCCTTTTATTTTTCTGTATTTCCCTTACTGCTTCCTTAGATGTTTTTACCTTAATTCTGCCTATTTCGGTTGGCGGTTTCTCTAACTCTTCTGCGTTCACGCGACCTGCTTCCTTTTGGGACTCCCTTTGGTATCTGCTTTCCCTCTTTTGGGATTTGGTGATGTTTGGATGAAGATTTTGGCGCTCGGTGTTTCTTTGTCGTTATATTTTTATCTTTAGTTTTCTTGAGCTGTTGATACCTTAGTGTGGGGCATCTCGATTCGAGAAATGGAGATCTGTGCTTCTTTAGTGGACAAAGTTTTCACTCGTTTTATTACTTCCTCACGATTGAAGGTGACAACGATGCCTACTGTCTCGATTTGAAGATCTTGATTTTGTAATTATTGTATTACTATTCTGATCTTTGTAACCACTTAAAAAAAAAAAATTAAAAGACACTATGTGAAAGAGACAATATCACTAGGTAATATTAGGCAATATGTGACTTGAGAGAATATTAAGGATTAAATTAATGAATGAAAACTAAATATTAGTCATATACTATAATTATTTTTGTATATGGGATGTTAGAATCCTTAAAATGGGCAAAACTAATGATCACCTAGTTAATGCAAGAATTATTTATTACTTCCTTCATTTTTAATTAAGTGTCACTTTGCCTTTTTTAATATTTTTAAAATAAGTGTCATTCTACACCTTTTTCTTTAATTTTGACAATTTTACCCTTATACATTATACTCCTTTCAAATTTTTTTACCTTAATTTAAGTTTTTTCTCTTTTAAATATAGTAATATAGCATAAATTATGATAAACCTTAATTATTATATACATGAATATCACCTACAATATTGACCACATTCATTACTGAACATAAATTTAATATTAAAATTAGTTATTATTAATGAAGGGTAAAATGGTCCATAATTATATATCTTAATTTGTTGAAAATTGTTAAAATGACACTTATTTAAAAATGGAGGGAGTAATATTTTAGTCATATTAGTCATATATTATCAGTACTATGTGGGTTGAAGTACAGATTCAAGGTTTAAGCCTTTAGGTGAATTTATTAAACTATATAATATTAAAAAATGTTATGTCATTAAAAAAAGTATATATATATATATATTCTTAATATAATATAGGAATCATTCATTTTTAATATTCAAATATAATAATTTTTTTTATTTTTAAAATTATGCATATTTAATCTATTTTTTTTCTAATTATAATAATAATAGTGTGATGACGATGTATCGGAGTCGCCTTCACAATCAAGGCTCAAGATCTAATTTCAATAGAGTGAACTGGATAGATGTTAAGGTAATTTAATTTAGTAAGTTATCAAATTAATAGAAACTTAATCATAATTGTAATGCGTGCTTATAATTGCTAATCATAACAGGTTCCGAGGCAACGTGATAGTAACTATTGTCATTTACGGACCCAGTAAGTGCCCAGGGGGGTCACTGGGCCCCCCACCATTTTTTTTGTATATATATATTATATATTTTTTTTCAATAATTATTTATATTATTTTTTTATGTTTTAAGATTATGATGAGAACCACGATAGAACAAATCCGTAATCCCAGATCAGGCTAAAAAGAAACAAGAAAGGGATTGCAAACTATTTTACAAAATAAATTATATTATTTAATTACTCCACAAAATATGCAAATATAGTAACAAACTAACCAATAATATCTAATGCATATATATATTCCTAAAAATAAGGCAACAAAATAAAAGATTAATCCATTGGACCGTCTGGCTCTCGACTATACGTAATTTTGAGCCCACGACCCTCATTCTCATCAGATTACTTGTTCAAATATAAAAATAATTCACAAAATAGATACATTTACTATATCATTTTATTTTTAAAATTATTATTAATTTTATATCCACATTTTCTCTTATTAATACACTCACTAATTTTTTTTTAGACCTCACAAAATTTATTTTTTACTTTATTAAATCACCCAAACTGATTCTTACTTATTTGATCTCACACTCCACTAAATTTATGTTTTTTTAAAAAGTGAGTCAATCAAAATATAAAAATCACAATGGACGGGGGAGTATATTTTAAGTTCTACATTTGAATAGTGGCTAAAGTCTCAACAATGATCGGAGTTGTATACTTTTTCACAAGCTAGAACAATCAAAATTAGTTTCTTTCAAAACATAACAAAAATTGTTAAATTATTAATAAAATGAGATGTGTTGAAAAATTTATAATAATTTTTTTGTATATATAAATATTTTGTCTTTGTATTAAAGTAAATTGGGCCCCCCCAATCTGTAATTTCTGGGTCCGTCACTGACTATTGTGGACATTTTGTATGTTATTATATTGAGGATATAATCCTGTCTTATAAAACGACGATTCCTAACACTGTAAGTCAATTTATCGATTTATTTAAATTATTTTTGATTAAATAAAAATTCATATACTATATATCTAACTATATTGATTGATCGTTGTTTGCAGTTTGTCTATGATCGTCCGCTCAAGACTTACAGTGATAAAAGAATGGACAAATGGAAAAAAAGATTGGATAGGGTATATTTTCAATCGATTTTTGTATAGGTATAATTAAAGTAGCTAGTATAACATTTGGTAGCATGTAATATATTAACTTATACATTTGTGATGATATTTAATGTTTTTGGTGTATATTGGACGTATGTTAGTGTACGTTTATTTATTTGATTTTTTGGTATTTGACGTGTATATATATATATATATATATATATATATATATATATATATATATATATTGGTATATAAATAAATTTTGGTTTTGTATAAAATGGATTTTTAAAATATAAAATAAATATTAAAAACAATTAATTAGACAGCGGTTCATAAACGCTGTCCAAGTGAAACGAAAACAAAAGTGACTTAGACAGCGGTTCATAACCGCTGTCCAAGTTCAAGCATTTAAAAAAAATACTTAGACAGCGGTTATGAACCGCTGTCCAAGTAAAAAAAATACACATAGACAGCGGTTATGAACCGCTGTCCAAGTGCCTTTACTTGGACAGTGGTTCACAACCGCTGTCTAAGCTCTCGCTTGCACAGACCTTAAAAACCGCTCTCCAAGTGCAATTTAGCTTGGACAACTCCCACTTGAAGAGCTCTTTTAAAAGCTCTCCAAGGCCCTTTTTTAAAGCTCTCCAAGGCCAAATATGTATTAGTGAATCTTTTTTAGTTCCCTCTCTCAATCTAAATTTATAACCTACTACTAAATTTTTTGCATAAATTAGCCTTCAATATAAATAAATGTGTGCATTATAGAAGAAATAAATCATAAAAGCTACAATTCTGAACTTTGGAAAGAAACTGTGTTTTAGAATAAAATAAATTCTTGTTGCTTATATAACTAGTAATATATTTGAAGAAAGTTCCACAATATTATTTACTTCTTCACAATCATCGGGAAAATAAAATAAATATTTTTAAATGTAAATAATACACATATGACCTTTATATTTTGTATTACAGACTAATGAATTTATTTGATAACATTTCTTTTACATTAATATTATATATTTATCTTTTTTTATAGATTGATAATGAAATCAAAAGAGTAAACTTTCATGATTGGGTTGATGGTTTAATTATTTGAAATGACATTTTTTGATAGATGTTCGATTCATGAGATGCATCATAGGAAACTAAATAAATATTGCATGTGATTCATTAGCAACAACTTGTCGGTATATGTTTTTTATTTTATTTAACATGATTGGTAATATTGACTTATTATATATAGGTGAATAATTTCAATTAACACCCTCTATCTGACTTTGACAAATGAACATAATTTATTAATGTCAAAAGTGATGGAATTACTAGTTCACAATCTTGCACTAGTTGCATACGGTTCAGTTCTTCGAGTTTTCAAGGCCCAGTCAGACGAGCCTATATGGGTATTAATAAATTATTGATAAACTTCAATTCATACCTAGATAAGCTCGTTTGTTTGAGCCTTAAGAGTTCGAAGAACATAACCATATGCAATTAGTACAAGATTATGGACTTGTATTTCCATATCACTTTGGGCATTAATCAATTATATTATCTTGCTTAAGCCAAAAGGAAAAAATAAGTCTAATTAATTGAAATTATTTACCAATAATAAATCAAAATATAACCAATCATTTTAAATGAAAAAACATAATGTAAAATCTCATACCTACAAGTTTTAGTTGGCGAATCATACATAATGCAATATCTACTGGAGTTTGTTCTGTTGTAACTCATGAATCGAACATTTTAAAAAAATGTCATTTCCAATAAATTAAACAATTAATCTTAACATGGAAGAGTTTTCTATTGATTGCATTATCGAACATGTAAAAAAGATAAGATAATATCAATGTACTAGAAATATTAATTATCAAATAAGTTTAATAGATAGAATACAAAATATAAAAGTTTTAACATGTATTATGTACATTTAAATATCATTATTCTATTTTATGATGGTCGTGAAGAACTATAATATATTTTGAAACATTATATTAATTATTTGAATATTTGACTTGTTATATAAGAAGAAACAAGATATTGTTAATTTTTAATGAATATAAAATCTGTAAGAAATAAAATGTAATGCCTGCTTGAATAATTTCTTGTGAGGTAGATGTCAAAAAAGTTACGAAATAATATTTCCAAAAATTTCACGCACTCTTGCACGACTAAACTTTAAGGACTTCAATTTGAACCATATATAATGAACATAGAAATTGAAAGAGAGATGCAATTGGAAAATTGAGAGGCATATAAAGGAAGTTAGGAAATGAAACTTAAATTGGATAATAAAAACGTTTACAACAAAATGAAGAGATTAATGTGAAGCGAGCTAATATTTGAATGGTTGTGCAGAGACTAGAGAGAAAATATTGAGAAATAAGAAAGGATGTTGAAGATCTGAGAGTTTGTGAATTGTGAAAAAATACTAGAGAGCAAAGTGGGTATTTATAATTGGTGAGATCTGAATAACGGTCAAATTTATAACGGGAAAATTGCATTTTTGGTCCTGTAAGAATCTTTCCAAATCACTTTTGGTCCTGAAATTCAGGAGTGGTCCTTTTTCATGCAAAACTGGTCCTTTGGATGGAAACTTTTAATCCGTTAGTTTGAAAAATTATATTAAAAATAAGTTAATTATATGATCAAATACATTCTCAAATTAAAAATTAATTGAAAAAACAAATATTATTTGAAAATGTAAGGATTTTTTTTTTCAAACTAAACAATTTATGAATTTACTAACTTCAAAAATAATAATTTAATGAAAAAGTCAAAATTAGAATAATACATTAATTTTTAAATATCAAATAATTTTTTTTTAAAAGTCAAAAAAAGAATACCTTAAATTAGAATAATACATTAATTTTTAAATATAAAAAAAGTAACTATAATTAAGAAAATACAAAAAAAATATATTTAAATAAGTAATTATGATTAAAATAATACAAATAATATTTTCAAAACTAATAATGAATCATATATAATTAAACTTTAAAATTAAAATAAATAGAATTTAGAACTCGATATTATGAAATTTCACTCATTTATATAATTTTTTTTTTTAATAGAATCTGAAAAAAAATTTAAACCAAAAACGAATATAATTAAAAATTATTGAAAAATAATGTAGTGTAAATTCTAAAATTTAAATAACTTTCGAAGAATTTTATTTTGTATAAAAAAAATATATACAAAAATACAAATTCAAAAGTACAAAAACTTAAAATTAAAAAATAAATAATATATATTTAAATATAATCTCAAAAATCAAATTAATTTATAACCCCGTAATCAGTAAATAATTTTAAAATACAAAAATCAAATTAATTTATAACCCCATAATCTAAAAAATCTAATTAATTTATAATCCCATAAATAGTAAATTATTTTAAAATTTAATTTGACAACTTTTTTTTTTTTATATTATACTACAATTAATAGTTGAGCTTAATTTTAAAATTGATGGAAACTTACTATGGAACTAAAAGTGTACGAAAAAAGACCGAAAGTGATATGATTTCATTTTTACAGGACCAAAAGTGATATAATTTCATTTTAACAGGATCGAAAGTGATTTGACTATATTCTTACAGGATCAAAAGTGAAAATCACGGAAACTCTCAGCCGTTAAAAGTAACGGAAATTTTTTACAGGACCAAAAGTGATATTTTTGGGATATGGTTTAATTAATAAAAGAAAATTTGATTTTGATTAGATACCAAAACCCTAAGTAAAACCCCAAGTATGATGATTTGCCAAGTCTAGATTTTCAGGTTAGAAAAGCTCATATATGTTAGGGAGCTTTAACTTTTCTTAGATAGATTATTCATTGAATCTATGACAAATGACCTGAAAGCACAAAACATAGGAAGACAAGTAGCATCGAAGACAAGAAGCTGAAGTGTTATGGAAAAGTTGCAAGGGATCATGAAGTCAAGTATTATGAATTTGGACATTCATATACGTTGGACTTGGCACACTTATGGTCAAAGACGATGAATGACGAGGCATTTTACCCAGTACGAGGCCGTTAGCGGAAAGGACGGAATTATTCCAAATCAACCAATATCTGGATGCCACCTATCACTGCGCATAACAAATTCTGAGAATGAATTTCAGAAATGCAGAATGGACGTGAATGCATGTACTAATTGCATAAAGGCCCCTGAACAATTTGAAAGTTCAAATTTATGGATAAGTTTTGCTATCTCCACCAACGGATAGTTTTGCTTAATCTATAAATAGGCCACATCTTGAATCATTTCAAGATTACGGGACATACAACAAGACACACAAGCCATACGCATTCCAGCAATATTTTAGCATTCAAAACACTCTAGAGATAAAGCTTTTAAGCATATTCATTTGTGAGTGTTATCTTTAGTCCCCACTAGGCAAACTTATTGTTTGATTATCCAAAGCCTAGACAGTGATATCCTAGCCTTTACATTCGTTCTTAAATTGTAAAGGATATCACACTTAGTTGGTACAAGAACAAAACCCTACTTTCACCTTGAGAGATAGTTTGAGAGTATTGTTGAGTTCGTAGTAGTGTTGAGAGTATTGCAACGAGAGAAGGTTGTGAGAAATCAAGAGAAGAGAAGAAGAAGAAGTAGAGTGCAACTTGGCACTGTAAAAACAAGTTAATTCCGAAGTGATTAAGGAATTATCCTATTAAATTAGGAGAGTGGACGTAGGAGCAGTTTAGTCTCCGAACCACTATACATCTTGTGTTTTTACTTACTGCATTTATTTTATAGCTTTAGCTTTTGTGTTATTATAACTGCTATTTGCTATTTGATAGCTTAGTATTTGAGTGCATATTACTTAAGGAGTATAAAAGGGCCTATCATTTATTCCGCATACAAGTTGCATACTGTTAAGATCTCTTAGAATCTACTGCTAGTATTTTCATAGGACTTGACATACTGTGTAACTTACTTGACTCTGATTATTTGTGTTGATTACTTGCAAAAGTTTTTTAAAAACACATACACGTGTATTCCCCCCCCCCCCATACACGTGTCACACTCCTTTTGGGACCAACAAGTGGTATCAGAGCAGGGGTTTAAAGACCACTGCTTTGAGGATCAACCTTGGTTACCGAAACTGATCTACTTGTGCACCTTTTTGTGATATTCATTATTCCCTATTATTCACTATGCCTAACACGTCTTCTTCTGAGAATTCTGGTGTAGCTGTTCCACCACCACCACCTATGACTATGGGAACCAACCCCATCAACAAGATATCTTACCAGAAACTGCCTATGTTCTCTATTGAGAATTATGACTTCTGGAAGATAAGGATGAGAGCTCACTTGGCTTGTCTCCATGATGAGATGCTAAGGGTAATCACTAAAGGTCCATTTGTGTTCATGAAACCTAACACAAATGTTACAGAAGCCCAAAGAGCAACTGGAGCACAAGAAATTCCAAAAGATGATGATGAACTCACTCCTGAAGAAAGAAAGAAGCAGAATCTCAACTATGTAGCAATGAACACCCTATATCAGACCATTTCAGATGCTATAATGGGTAGAGTGTTTCAGTGCACAACTGCAAAGGAGATTTGGGACACATTAACTCTAATGTGTGAAGGAACTGACAAGATCAAGGAAAACAAACTTCAAGTTGCTTTCCAAAAGTATGAGCAATTTAGGATGAAGTCTGATGAAAATATTGATTAACTGGATGGAAGGTTCACAGACATCATGAATGAGATCAACTCACTTGGAAAAGTATACTCCAAGAGAGAAGTGGCTCTGAAGATTCTTAGGAGCCTGACAACCAAATGGAATGTGTATGCTGTCATGATGCAGAACACAAAGGATTTGTCAACAATGCCAATGCAACAAGTGTTCTCAGAACTCAAGGCATATGAATATGACTTGAACAGAAAGAACAACACTGAGGAACCTGAGAGCAAAGGAGTTGCACTGAAAGTCAAATCCAATGAACCTGATTCTAAAAAGGCCAGCAAATCAAGCAAGAGTGGAAAAGGAACTTCCAAAGCTGACTTTTCAGATGAGTTGGCCATGATGGCTAGAAGATTTGAAAGATTAAATTCTAGATTTGGTAAATACAAAAGGTTTTACCAAAATAGAAGAAGAAGATACAACTCACCTGAGAAGAAGAATGATGAAAGGAGATCCAGAAGGGACAACTCCAAAGAAGATCCATCTTCATCAACTAAGAAGAAAGATGTTGAAAAGAAAAGAAGAAATATGAAGATGAGAATACATGCTACAACTGCAAGAAGACAGGACATTTCTAGTATGATTGTCCAGAGCTGACTTCCAATGAAAGAAAGGAAAGACAAGCTAAGAGGGACAAGAAAATGGAAATAGGAAAGCATTGAAAGCTGAAGAAGAAACCTCTGAAGATGATCAACTTCCATCTTCATCATCTGAGATGTTTACTGACAGCAGTGATGAAGAATGTCTTATGGCTATTGAAGACAATGATGAGGTACAATCTATTTCTAGTTCTGTCAATTCTAGTAGCACAATGATGTCAAATGAAGACAACCTGAAGCTTACTTTTGGTAAGTTGATGGAAGACTTCATAAGACTTCAAGAGATTCATGATCAAACCTTAGAAGAAAACAAAGTCTTAAATGCTAAGATTGAAAGAATTACTCAAGTTGAAGCTGAACATGATCTGAGAACTAATGAGCTATGCAATGACTTAACTAAAGAGTTGAATACTCTGAAGGACAAGTCATCTGTACAACTTATTAAGTTGGAAGAAAAAGTTAAGCTTCATGAGAGTAAGGACTCATACTACCAAGCATTGATGGCTAAGTTTGAACATCTTTTCAAGGAACATGAATGTCTTAAATCTAGTGAAGAGAGTCTTAAACTTAAACTGGCTGCCCTGTATAAGTCATCTAATTCAATAGATGAACTACAAGGGATGCAAAGGCCTATGACTCAAAGATCTGGACTTGGTTACAATTCAGATAAAACATCTTCACCATGCCTTAGTAATACTTCAACAAGTATTACTAAGAGAGTCTTTGTAAAATCTGTGGCTCAGACTGAAATTGTTGAATCAAAGCTGCTACAGATAAAGGACAAAGGTAAACAACCCATTGTACCAACTATCCTGAATCACAAGTCAAAGGTTGTAAGACCTAAGACAAGATTTCAGAGGCCTGAGACAATTCAGATGAGTAAAAGTCAATGGAAGACAACTCAGCTGAAAAACTCTCAGACTCAGGCAAGAAAATCACAAGATATTCAAAGAAGACCAACTCAAATGAAAAGGTCTACAATGAATTATTACAGGAATTTCCAGCCTAAGTACAATGAGTACAGAAAACTTGAATCCTACATGCCAAGGACATCAAGTAATCTTAATGCCTATCCACAAAGATTCAAGCATGCTGCACATGAATCAAAAGATAGATTTAGCAGATATATTCACAAGAATAGATACAACTCTTCTAAATCATCCAAGATTCACACAAATACTCAATCTCAACCTAAAGTATTTAAAAGGAGGATTGTGTATTTAGATGTTTATGGAAAATAAATTAGCCCTTTTCAAGTAATGAAAATAAGGCAAGTTTGGGTTCCAAAAGGTATATCTAACCCTCTAGGAACCAACTTTCAAAGGGTACCTAAGTTTTGATTTGTAACAGGTTCCAGTGGTGCCATCAACAAAGAAAAGAAGTCCTAAAGAACTTACATGGTACTTGGACAGTGGATGTTCAAGACATATGACTGGAAATAAGGAGCTTCTGTCTGATTTTGTTGAACAAGATGGACCACAAGTAACTTTTGGTGACAACTCAAAAGGAACAACCAAAGGTTCTGGAACTCTCAAAATTGGTACTGTAAGTATTACAAATGTTTCATATGTCTATGGTCTGAAACACAATCTATTCTCAATAAGTCAATTTTGTGATAAAGGTTTCAATGTTGAGTTTTCTAGTAACTTATGTTATATAAAGAACAAATCAAATCAGCAGTTACTACTAACTAGGTCAAGGAAAGGTAATGTTTATCTTGCAGATTGGAGCAAATCTCCTGAAGACATCTGCTTAGTTTCAAAAAGCTCTAAAGATTTAAGTTGGCTATGGCACAAAAGGCTAAACCATCTGAACTTTAAGACTTTGAACAAACTTGCAAGATTATCTTTAGCAGATGGCCTACCAAATGAAGTATTCACAAAAGAACATGTCTGTCAAGCATGTCAAAAAGGAAAGCAAGTCAAAGCATCCTTCAAAACAAAGGCTGTCATCTCAACTGCAAGAGTACTGCAATTACTTCACATGGATTTATTTGGACCTATTACCCCTGTGAGCATCAGTGGAAAGAGGTATACACTAATAGTAGTGGATGACTTCTCAAGATACACTTGGGTAATATTCATGCTAAAGAAGAAGGAGACTCAACAGAAGCTGCCAGAACTTATGAAGAAAATTACAAATGAGAAAGGTTTGAGCATTTTGAAGATCAGATCAGACAAAGGAACAGAATTCATCAACTCTTACATAAATGAATACTGTCAAGCAAATGGAATCACTCATGAAACTTCATCAGCTAGAACACCACAACAAAATGGTGTAGCAGAAAGGAGAGTTAGAACACTCAAGGAAGCTGGAAGAACCATGATAGCAGAAGCAAAGATTCCAAAGAGGTTTTGGGCATAAGCAATCAATACTGCTTGTCACACCCAAAACAGATCCATGCTAACAAAGGAACAAGGAAAAACTCCTTATGAACTCTTCAAAGGGAGAAAACCAAGAATCTCTTACTTTCACATTTTTGGATGTACATGTTTCATTCACAATAATGGGAAGCAACAGTTAAAAACATTTGATAGCAAAGCAGATGAAGGAATCTTTCTAGGATATTCTTCATCTAGCAAAGCTTTCAGAGTTTATAATTGTAGAACTCTTATTGTTGAAGAAACACCTCATGTTATCTTTGATGAGTTTTCTTTCAAGCACAGGACCTCAAACAAAGAAGACAAAGCCCATGGTGAAATCAACACAAGGGTGACAAAGCTGAGAGATGGTGAAAGAAAAGAATCTGTATTTACTGATGTACATTATCCTGACTTGGACAATCTCAAGATATCCAACATATCTGAAGCCAATCAAGATAGAGTCAACTTACCTGAAGCCAACATCCATGAGGAAAACTGCAATGTTGAGTTGAATGAACCCACTCAACCTGAGGTAAGTTCTCCCAATGAAGAAGCTGGTAATGCTGAGGGAGTACAAGGATCAAATGATTTAGGGGGAACTCAACCTGAGAATACCAATGTCAATGACATGGACAACACCCCTGAATATGAAACTGATCTTGCTTTTAATTTTCCTGAATTTTATGTTGAATTAAATGTTGAACCAAATGAGACTAACTTATCTGAAAATGATTAGTCTAGAAGGACATGGCTAGATGCTCATCCTTCAGACCAGATCATTGGTGATCCTACTAGTGGTGTAATCACTAGGAGACAACATGGAGAGAGTGCTTTATTTTGTTGTTTTCTTTCTAAAACAGAACCCACAACCATTGAAGAAGCAATGACAGACTCCAACTGGATTACAGCAATGCAAGAGGAACTAAATCAGTTCAAAAGGAATGATGTTTGGGAGCTGGTAAACAGACCAACACATCAGGATGTTGTAGGAGCTCAATGGGTTTACAAGAACAAGAAGAATGAAAATGATGTTATAGTTAGAAACAAAGCCAGACTAGTTGCCAAAGGTTATAGTCAACATGAAGGAATAGACTATGATGAGACCTTTGCTCCTGTAGCTAGGTTAGAAGCAATTAGGCTGTTCTTAGCATATGTAGCTCATATGAAGTTCAAGGTATACCAAATGGATGTGAAGAGTGCATTTCTGAATGGTGTACTTAAAGAAGAGGTATATGTAGAGCAGTCACCTGGTTTTGAAGAAGGAGACAAAGTGTATAGATTGAAGAAAGCACTTTATGGTCTCAAGCAAGCACCAAGAGCTTGGTATGAGACACTATCACAATTCCTATTGGACAATGGTTTTGTGAAAGGCACAGTTGATAGGACCTTATTTAGGATAAGTGAAGGAAATGATATTCTGTTAGTACAGATATATGTTGATGATATCATTTTTGGTTCACCTAATGAGGATATGTGCAAGAAATTTTCAACCCTCATGCAAGGGAAGTTTGAAATGTCAATGATGGGATTGATGAACTTTTTCTTAGGTCTACAAGTCAAACAATCTGAGAAAGGAATCTTCATCAATCAAGCTAAGTATACTAGAGAAATGATCAAGAAGTTTGGTTGTGAAAATAGCAAACCCGTTAGGATTCCTATGAATACAAATTGGAAAATGGATCCTGACAATGATGTAATAGATACCAACCCCACTGAATATAGAGCAATAATAGGTTCTTTATTATATCTAACTGCAAGCAGACCTGATATTACTTTTGCAGTTGGTGTATGTGCTAGATTTCAGTCCAATCCAAAGAAAAGTCACTTAGAGGCTGCCAAAAGAATACTTAGGTATTTAAAAGGTACAGTGAACTTAGGATTGTGGTATCCATCTGAAGACAACATTGAGTTGACTGGGTATTCTGATGTTGACTATGGAGGATGTAGGATAGACAGAAAATCAACTACTGGCACTTGTCAATTCTTAGGAAACAAATTGATTTCATGGTTTTCCAAGAAGCAAACTTCTGTAGCTACTTCAACCACAGAGGCTGAATACATGGCTGCTGGAAGCTGTTGTGCTCAAATCTTATGGCTCAAACAACAGCTAAGAGACTATAAAGTTGTCACAAAAGATGTACCTATCTATTGTGATAATAATAGTGCCATAGCTATTACCCAAAATCCAGTGTTACACACAAGGTGTAAACATGTGGATATTAGACATCACTTCATAAGAGATCATGTTGAGAAAAAGGACATCAGAATGGAAAAGATTCATACTGATAAGCAAAAGGCTGATATTCTTACAAAACCCTTAGCTGAAACAAGGTTCAAGGAACTTTCAATGGAACTTGGTTTATTAGATCCTGGAGAGAATGTTTAGAGTATAAGGAATTACTTTAATCATGCCAGAGATACTAGTATTAATCCAAGGGGGAACTTAGAGTGAAATTATAGGACAATCCAGATGAAGGATAAGGTCAAAGTTCATTTATTCTTCACATACTGATATTATTTTCAAGAATTTTCATGCAGGAAACTTGGACAAAGTACATGGCATTCTTGAGTAAAATCAAGGAAAGTTACTCGACAAGTACGAGGAAAACTACGAAGGACAACGTAGAGGATGACAAAGTTCATGAGAAACTTCAATAAAAGTTGTCAAGGGTTATTCAGTCAAGTTGTCACTTGACTGTAGATAAGTTTTCATTTTCATATAAGTTAAACTTTGTTCATATTTATAGTACGCATTTAATGCTCATAATCGACAAACAAGGGATTTTTTGCTAAAAGACGATCAACTGCACGATTTTCTGAGAAAAAGCAACGTACTGTGTACTGGACACGACATTTGCGTCCTTTGGTGTAACAGAATTGATCTAAACCATTAAATTTTGATCAATTTAATCTCAGCCCTACACCTAATATTTTTCAAAACGTACAGTTAAGGAGATATAAAAGCAAGACTTAGATTTTTTCACAATTTACGTTTTCAAAATTTCTTAAAAAGCCCTAAGCTAAAATTCTCAAGAATCCTTAAGCTCATCTTCAAGTCTTTGCTCAAAGCTCTACTTGCTTAATAAAAATGTCTTTGGAAATGGGTTAGTATTTCTCATAATCTTCTGTTAAAAGACATGCATATTTGTGAAGCTTTCAAGAGATACAACATGCTCTGTTTTAGCTTTAATGACTCTGTTTTAAATTCTCTAGATGCTATATTTACGGATTAGTCATTTATTGAATGGTATGCTGTTAGATACATGTTGTGATACTTGAAATTGTGTGAATATCTTAGAATCATACAGATCTTGTGTCTAGAGATTATTACAAGCTTAAAACATTGTTGGATATGGTATTATGATGCTATGAACATGTTCTGTAAATCTATCCATAGTAAATCTTAGACATAAATGCAAGATATTGCTTAAAGATAGCCTAATCATATGATTCAGTAGTTATATGGAAAGATTTTGCTATTAGACCATACTAATACTGTATATTTGCTATATTTGAAGTTGACTTCAATCACCCTGATTTGGACATCAACTGGAACTATTTGAGTGAAGCAACCATGCTCCATTTTGAGCAGACTGTGTGCTTTGACAATCTGTCAAATAAACACACAAGAAGAATAGTTACTTGGCTGGAGCAAGCTGGATTGAGGAAATGGCTCGAGGCCATCCCCAAGACATGCCTGGAACTTTCAACTACTCAGTTCTTAGGCACATTTACTCTGAAAAGCTCAGGATCTGGTTACATTATGACTCATGAACCAGACACAACCAAAAGGACTATTGAAAAATTTGAGTTTTCTAAAGAAGACTTTGATGACTTCTTTGGATTGAATGCTTCTGGAGAGGACCCTGAAGAGTATATGAGGCACAATGAACAAGAAGTTGCCAACCAATGGATGGAGAAGCCAGTATCTCTCAAGTCTGGTCTACACAAGAGAGTTCTGAAAGAGGACTATCAACTTCTGCTAGATGTGGTTGCAAAGGCTGTTATGTGCACCACAGGGAGCTATGACCAGATTAGCAGATCCAAGGTGAGATTGATGAAAGCTGTCATTGATGGAGGAAAGAAGCCAATGAACTGGAAAGGATATTTTCTGAAGAAACTTGCAGAGGAGAAAGCAAAGTTCAAAATTGTGGATGTAAGGAAGGTAGTCATTGAGAAGAAACTAGCCTTCTGTACAAAAGTTGCTGCATTCTTATACAAGTATGGACATGAGGACATTGTTGAAGATGGAGTAAAGTTCAACACCACGAAGATATTGTTTAGACAATTATCTGTGAGAACTCAGAAAAGATTGGGGCTGGAGATCAAGTCACCAAAAGCCTCAACAAGGAAGCAAGTTAAGTCTGCCAAGCAAAAGAGTGAAGAAGCAACACAAATGGTGATCAATATTCTTGAACAAGCCAAAAAGAAAGGGAAAGGAAAGGAGGCTGAGACAGCCTCAAAAACCAAGAAAAAGAGGACCATGTCAAGTCCTAGATCGAGTGGAGAAGAAACTGAAGAGGAGTATGTTGATACTTTTGAGGAAGAGATGGATGTTGATGAGCAAGCTGAACTGGAAGGATCAGATGATGATGATGAAGGTGATGAAGAAGGAAGAATATTACCTGGAAACTTGGATTTAAATGATCCAGAACCCTCAAGTCATAGCCCAAAAGCTGTTGAAACAACCCCTCATTTGAATGATCCAACCATTCTTAAAACTGTCTACAGGTCTGATACCCCCATAACCATTCTTTTTTATGAACCTCAACCCTCATCTAAGTCAGATACAACCCCTGAATACACCTATGAAATGTCATTGAGAGATGAATCCAAATTTTTCCTAGACCAACTTTATCCCCAACTTGCCAAATATCCTGATTTAAGATCTATCTTCTATGATCTTAGATTGATTGCTGATATAAGGAAGAAATCCATGTATGATATTGGGAAAGTGATTGAGTCCAAGGGACTGGACTGGTGGGAAAATGAGGAAGCCAGATTGACAGAATTTGCTGAAATGGAATCCACTTTTGAATTAACTGATGAAAGGCTGTTTGCCAACTTGGTGAACATCAAGATTCAGAAGGAAGCTGTTCAATCCATTATTGCTGGGATTGATTTGAACATTGAAGACATGATTGAGGAGGATGTTGAAATATCCAAGAGCACTGAGGACAAGACTGAAGAAGTGTCCAAATTTGTTGAGGACAAAAATGATGAAGAGAATGCTGTCATGGAGGTAGACATCACTGAAGGAGAAAATGAAAGCCAGAAGCCTGCTGAGAAAGAATTCTTTGATGGAATTGAGACTGCCATTGAGGAAATAAAGAATGGAGAAACAAGTGAAGGAGGAAAGATTGATGAAATTGACCAAGGTCAATTGATTAAAAATGTTGAAGAAGAAATACAGCCAGCTGTTGAAGCCACTGCATCCATGAAAATTGTCGTTTTTGAACCTTCAACTGAGAAAACTACTGAAAATCCTAACATTCATGATGCTGAGTTGAATGAGTCAACTCCTGCTGAAGTCACTAAAGCTGAGGCCAGGAAAGACGAAGTGGAGGCCAATATTGCTCAAAAAGAAGCTGTGAAGACTGAGGAATCAGCTGCTATGAAGAAGCCCTTGGAAAATGAGGCAATAGCTGCAGCACCATCAACATCGATGGAGTTCCCAATTCACCTAGATGCTTCTCCTTTGACTGAAGTCTGCATCATTGATAAGGAGGATGGAAGAATGAAGGCAGTGATGGAGGAGTTCAATTCTGAGATTGAACAAATCAATGAAGTTGAGAGGAAGAGGCTGAAGAATGTTGTAGGCTTATGCCTAAACATGGGAAAATACGTGAGAGATAGTTTGGATGAAACTGTCATTCCAACAAATGAAGCCCAGCACAAGTCTTTACTCAACTTGAACACAAAGGCAAGGAGGATGACAAGAAGGATGGAAGATTTGGAAGAAACTGTTGATAATAATGCTATGGACTTATGCATTAAGGTGGAGAGTTTGGAAGAAAAGATGAACTCCACAACCATAAAGCTAGAAGCTGTTGAAAAAGGTTTTGAGACCTTTGATAAAAAGATGGACAGTGTTGGAAAGGAAGTGAAGGACTCGACCCTCAAGATTGGAGAGTCATCAAAGATCATGTCAGATGCTGTTATCACATACTTCCACACTGAGAAAGAGTTGATCAAGAAGGACAGGGAGGAAATTCTGAGGATAAAGGATGATGTTGCCAAAGAGAAGGAAGAGATTTCCCAGATGCTGTCGAAAGATATTGAAAAGCTGACTCAGTCTATGGGTAGTCAAAGAGATCAACTGATTAGAGAGACCATCAAGAGTTCACTAAATGCTGCTTCTGATCTATTTAAAGACAACTTGGAAAGCATAATCAAGATGATGAAGAACCAAGTTGATCAGGCCGTGAAGAAGCAAGTGGAAGAGTCTGTAAGTTCCACTATTTCTGCATTTCTATTGAATCATGTTAACCCCATTTCTGCCCAGATAAAAAGGATGGACACCTACCAACAAGAACTCTCACTTACTATGGCTAAGATTGATGCCAACCCTGCTGACCCCATGAACCTTGAGGCATTTGATGATGCCAAAAAGGGGAAAAATAAGAAGAAGGGGGAAGATCTGTTGAAGGAGGGTGAGAAGAGTAAGGGGGAAGGTAGCAAGGGAAAGGGGAAAGCAAAAGTTTTGCAAATTACTGATGTGACAGAAAAAGAGGACTGTCCCAAAACTAGAAGTGGAAAAATAAGGATACCAACTTTGAAGAGAAAGAAGCTTGCTGATATTTCTTATCAAGAGAAAAGAAAGAAGTACAAGTCAAGTGAACCAGATGATGATGAAGAGATGGAAATTCCAACCTTGATTAGAAGGGAAGATAAACTGCCTGTTAGAAGAGCTTCTCCTGAAGTTACTGCTGCTGATCTTGTGAAAGACAAAGCTCATATATTTGAAGAGGTTGCAAACATCTTTGCAGAAGGAGCTGGACAAGATGCAGAAACTAGAAAAGGAGTGAGGAAGCTTATTATTGAAGAAAGAACCAAGATGTTCAATGATGCTGAAGAGTGCAGGTTGAAGAGGCACAAAGACTTTAATCCAGGAAATTCTAAATCTTACAAAAGTTCCTATGCCATGATGATGGAAAATAGAGCTAAAAGGAAGTCTGAAACCTTGAAAAGGATCCCTCATACTGACAGCTGGGTTCCTACTGAACTCAATGGTGCTTGGGATGAAGCCAATCGAGTATAGGATCATCTCTTCTTTGTTGTGAAGAGATGGGGAGACTTTGAAGACATTGATGGTCTTTATGAAGGTTTTATGATGGAGAATTATCCAGATTTGTACACAAAGATTCTTGGAGCTGCTCAAAAGGAGAAAGTGATGCTCAAAGCTCCTGAACAGATTTTCTGGACTCCACCAATGAAGACTGATGGTAAAGGCATTGATAGGAAGGCTATTACTGATGAGTTTGTGCAACTTGTCAAGGATGAAGATTTGATTGGGAAGAACGAGGAGGTCATGGCCTTGAAGAATAGGCACTTTGCATCATATGGGCTAACTCCACTGTTCAAGGAACTCCCATCTTTTCTGAAGAAGAAGACAGATGCAGCAGAGTGATGAAGCTGCCGAAGGTCAAGTCAAGATTCAATTCAAAATATCATGAATTTTTAATCTATGTTTATTTTAATTACCAGACAATTGTTGCTCCTTAAGAGCTAGAACTTACAACTTTCTGCTCTTACATTGTGCTGTCTTATTTTTTATATTGATTATCTATCTCATGCACTGGACAACAATTTTTGAGTCTTTATACTTGTGTTATTTTTGTCTAAAAATAGGCTCTAGCAAAATGATTTTAATTTGATTCTTGCTTAGATCAAGTTTTATAGAACTCAGAGAACTTAGCCCTTTTTAGGTTAATTATCTGAATTTATTCTGTGAAATTTTTCTAAGTATAGAAGATACATGCTAGTTGTCCTATTTTTGTCAAATCTACTGAAAAAGAAATCCCTATGGATCTTTTGAAGTAAGTAGGTTTTGGCATCATCAAAAAGGGGGAAATTGTTGGGATATGGTTTATATTAATAAAAGAAATTTTGATTTTGATTTGATACCAAAACCCTAAGTAAAACCCCAAGTATGATGATTTGCCAAGTCTAGATTTTCAGGTTAGAAAAAGCTCATATATGTTAGGGAGCTTTAATTTTTATTAGATAGATCATTCCTTGAATCTATGACAAATGACCTGAAAAGCACAAAGCACATGAAGGCAAGTATCATTGAAGACAAGGAGCTGAAGTGTTATGAAGAAAGTGACAAAGACTCTAGAAGACAAACATGCTGAACGACAAAAGTCAAGTATGATGAATATGGATATTCATATACTTTGGACTTGGCATACTTATGGTCAAAGACGATGAATGACTAGGCACCTTACCCAGTACGAGGCCGTTAGCGGGAAGGACAGAATTATTCCAAAATTAGCCAAAGAACGAGAGCCACCTGTCACTGCGCATAACAAACTCTGATAATGGAATGCAAAATGCAGAATGGACGTGAATACATGTACTATTTGCATGCAGGCCCCTGAACAATTTGAAAGTTCAAATTTATGGATAAGCTTGCTATCTCCACCAACGGATAGTTTGCTTCATCTATAAATAGGCCACATTTTGAATCATTTCAAGAAAAAAGGGGAACGGGACATACATCAAGACACAAGCTATACACATTCTAGAGATATTTTTAGCATATTCAAAACACTCGAGAGATTAAAGCTTTTAAGCATATTCATTTGTGAGTGTTACCTTTAGTCCCCACTAGGCAAGCTTATTGTTTGATTATCCAAAGCCTAGACAGTGATATCCTATCCTTTATATTCGTTCTTAAATTGTAAAGGATATCACACAATTAGTTGGTACTAGAACAAAACCCTACTTTCACCTTGAGAGATAGATTGAGAGTAATGTTGAGTTCGTAGTAGAGATTGAGAGTATTGCAACGAGAGAAGGTTGTAAGAAATCAAGAGAAGAGAAGGAGAAGAAGTAGAGTGCACCTTGGCACTGTAAAAACAAGCTAATTCCGAAGTGATTAAGGAATTATCCTATTAAATTAGGAGAGTGGACGTAGGAGCAGTTTAGTCTCCGAACCACTATACGTCTTGTGTTCTTACTTACTACATTTATCTTATTGCTTTAGCTTTTGTGTTGTTATAACTGCTATTTGCTATTTGATAACCTAGTATTTAAGTGCATATTTATTTAAGGAGTATAATAGGGCCTATCTTTTATTCCGCATACAAGTTGCATACTATTAAGGATTCTTAGAATCTACTGTTAGTATTTTCATAGGACTTGACACATTGTGTAACTTACTTTACTCTGATTATTTGTGTTGATTACTTGCAAAAGTTTTTAAGAAAAACACACACACGTGTATTCCCCCCCCCCCCATACACGTGTCACACTCATTTTGGGACCAACAGGAAACTAAATAAATATTGCATGTGATTCATTAGCAACAACTTGTAGGTATATATTTTTTATTTTATTTAACATGATTGGTAATATTGACTTATTATATATAGGAGAATAATTTCAATTAACACTGTCTATCTAACTTTGACAAATGAACATAATTTATTAATGTCAAAAGTGATGGAATTACTAGTCCACAATCTTGCACTAGTTGCATACTGTTCAGTTCTTCGAGTTTTCAAGGCCCAGTCGCACCAGCCTATATGGGTATTAATAAATTATTGATAAACTTCAATTCATACCCATATAAGCTCGTTTGTTTGAGCCTTAAGAGTTCGAAGAACATAACCATATGCAATTAGTACAAGATTATGGACTTATATTTCCATATCACTTTGGGCATTAATCAATTATATTATCTTGCTTAAGCCAAAAGAAAAAATTAAAGCTAATTAATTGAAATTATTTACCAATAACAAATCAAAATATAACCAATCATTTTAAATGAAAAAACGTAATGTAAAATCTCATACCTTCAAGTTCTATTTGGAGAATCATATGTAATGCAATATCTACTGGAGTTTGCTCTGTTGCAACTCATGAATCGAACATTTAAAAAAAATGTCATTTCCAATAAATTAAACCATTAATCTTATCATGGAAGAGTTTTTTATTGATTGCATTATCGAACATGTAAAAAAGATAAGATAATATCAATGTACTGGAAATATTAATTATCAAATAAGTTTAATAGATAGAATACAAAATATAAAAGTTTTAACATGTATTATGTACAATTAAGTATCCTTATTCTATTTTATTATGGTTGTGAAGAATTATACTATATTTTGAAACATTATTTGAATATTTGACTTGTTATATAAGAAGAAATAAGATATTGTTAATTTTTAATGAACATAAAATCTGTAAGAAATAAAATGTAATACCTGCTTGAATAATTTCTTGTGAGGTAGATGTCAAAAAAGTTACGAAATAATATTTCCAAAAATTCCACACACTCTTGCACGACTAAACTTTAAGGACTTCAATTTGAACCATATATACTGAACATATAAATTGAAAAAGAGATGCAATTGGAAAATTTAGAGGCATATAAAGGAATTAAAGGAAGTTATGAAATGAAACTTAAATTGGTTAATAAAAAGGGTTTACAATAACATGAAGAGATTAATGTGAAGCGAGCTAATATTTGAATGGTTGTGTAGAGACTAGAGAGAAAATATTGAGAAATAAGAAAGGATATCGAAGATCTGAGAGTTTGTGAATTGTGAAAAAATACTAGAGAGCAAAGTGGGTATTTATAATCGGTGAGATCTGAAAAACGGTCAAATTTATAACCATTGAAAATTTAACTTTTATTTATTTTTAAAAAATGATTATAGCTGGATGAACAACGGTCACATTGTTTACAATTAAAATTTGAACTCAACGACTAGATTTTTTTTTTACCATTGTGGATATTTTAATAGTATTATTAATTACTTGCCAGATCAATAACCACGTTTTTTATGTTTGATTTTCAACGGTCTGATTTTTCGTCAGTTTATTATTAATTTTAAAAATAAATTAATCGTGACATACTTATTTATGAACTCTTAACGTTATGAATGATTCTTAGGTGCAAGTGAGAAATGATATCCAACCCAAATTTATGAGTTATATACATACGTATGTGTGTATTATTATATATTTATTTTTTATTGATTCTTTTAATTTGAATTTATGCAATTATATTAATATGTAAGTTTTGATTCTTATTTGGACTTTAAAAGAAAAATCACTGTACAGTCCTTATAACTCAATATAAATTGTGCATTGTTATGATTCAATCAAGTCTATTAAATTGGAATTTTATAGAATTAAAATTAAATCGACATTTGAATTGAATATTTTTTATCGCGCAACATCTCCAATTTATTAAATAACAATTGAATTATTCATTTTAAACGCTACTATAGTGCTTATCAAGAAGTCGAGCATAGTCCATGAATAAAAAAATATAATGATGAGATGTAAAGAAATGTAGTTATGATGTTGTGGTTAATTAATGCTATTTTTGTTTTACATTTAAAAAAAAATTGTTGGTCTCTACAAATTTGTCACATGTGTATGAAGCTAGCTAGAGAGGAGGGGTGGGGTGAAAGTGTTAGTTAATTTAAAAAAAATCACAATTAACGTAGTGTAACACCCTAATTTTAAAAAGTGTAATTCCAACACTTCTAAAAACGAATCATCACTTAGTGATCGAAATTTCAAACTTTTTCTTTAAATTAAAATAAACATTTAATTTAGCACAACATAGGTCTTAGTATATTAAAGCACGACATAGCGCAATGACCTTTTTATAAGTGTTTGCGTAATTAAATGATCTTTTATAAAAGTTTTACAAGTTTTCTTAGAAGACCTATGTCTCCATTTATTATGATGAATATATATAATAAAACATATCATTCGTCATGGTCTGCACTTTGCTTATCACAATTCTTATAATTATTAATAATATATTTTTTCTTTTAAATCTCTATAAAGTGCATGTTTTTTAATAATGACCTTCGTTTGATTTCAGAGGCACATTTAATTGTTTCGATTCAAAATAGACGAAGTAGTGTCAAAATTAATATCACAAAAAACTAAAAAAATAAATTAAATATCATTTTTCCTTTGCAAGTATAACATCAAGTTTGTACTAATCATGTAATAATATATATCTATGAAATAAAAAAAATGTATAAAAAATAATTTAATTTTAGAGCCAACATTAAATTTTTTTTATGTAAAATACTAAAAACAAATGTAAAATGAAAGAGAAATAGAGTTTGGGAGGATACAAAATTTATGAAAGCGTGTCCAACCATTGGGCCAAGATTGCATAAAAATTAGTATACACTATATATAATACATAACTAATATATTTCGCGGGGGCCCAGTGACCCTCCCCCCCCCCCCGGCCCCATTGTCCCTCCGTCCCTGCATATATGGGAGGGAGAGAGGGATGGGGTGGCGATTGGGGTGGATTTGTATTTTTTTTTAAATATGAAGTGAGGGAGGAGATAAATTGGGGTTGTGAGATGAGGTGTATTTAGTAAGAGATTTTTAGAGAAAAAGGGTTCATTCTCTTATTGGGGGAGTGCGGTGAACAAAGATGGATGTGTTAATAACCGTTCCCAATTAATTTAAAAATAAACCCAAATTCTTTTTTAGTTCCCTCCCTCAACCAAAATTCATAACCTACTACTAAATTTTTGGCATAAATTAGCCTTCAATATAAATAAATGTGACTGCATTTTAGAAGAAATAAATCATAAAAGCTACCATTCTGAACTTTGGAAAGAAACTGTGTTTTAGAATAAAATAAATTATTGTTGCTTATATAACTAGTAATATATTTGAAGAAAGTTCCACAATATTGTTTACTTCTTCACAATCATCGGGAAAATAAAATAAATATTTTTAAATGTACATAATACACATATGACCTTTATATTTTGTATTACAAACTAATGAATTTATTTGATAACATTTCTTTCACATTAATATTATATATTTATCTTTTAAATATAGATTGATAATGAAATCAAAATAGTAAACTTTCATGATTGGGTTGATGGTAATTTAATTATTTGAAATGACATTTTTTGATAGATGTTCGATTCATGAGATGCATCATAGGAAACTAAATAAATATTGCATGTGATTCATTAGCAACAACTTGTAGGTATATGTTTTTTATTTTATTTAACATGATTGGTAATATTGACTTATTATATATAGGAGAATAATTTCAATTAACACTGTCTATCTGACTTTGACAAATGAACATAATTTATTAATGTCAAAAGTGATGGAATTACTAGTCCACAATCTTGCACTAGTTGCATACGGTTCAGTTCTTCGAGTTTTCAAGGCCCAGTCGCACGAGCATATATGGGTATTAATAAATTATTGATAAACTTCAATTCATACCCAGATAAGCTCGTTTGTTTGAGCCTTAAGAGTTCGAAGAACATAACCATATGCAATTAGTACAAGATTATGGACTTGTATTTCCATATCACTTTGGGCATTAATCAATTATATTATCTTGCTTAAGCCAAAAGAAAAAATTAAAGCTAATTAATTGAAATTATTTACCAATAACAAATCAAAATATAACCAATCATTTTAAATGAAAAAACGTAATGTAAAATCTCATACCTTCGAGTTCTATTTGGCGAATCATATGTAATGCAATATCTACTGGAGTTTGCTCTGTTGCAACTCATGAATCGAACATTTAAAAAAAAATGTCATTTCCAATAAATTAAACAATTAATGTTATCATGGAAGAGTTTTTTATTGATTGCATTATCGAACATGTAAAAAAGATAAGATAATATCAATGTACTGAAAATATTAATTATCAAATAAGTTTAATAGATAGAATACAAAATATAAAAGTTTTAACATGTAATATGTACAATTAAGTATCCTTATTCTATTTCATTATGGTTGTGAAGAATTATACTATATTTTGAAACATTATTTGAATATTTGACTTGTTATATAAGAAGAAACAAGATATTGTTAATTTTTAATGAACATAAAATCTGTAAGAAATAAAATGTAATACCTGCTTGAATAATTTCTTGTGAGGTAGATGTCAAAAAAGTTACGAAATAATATTTCCAAAAATTCCACACACTCTTGCACGACTAAACTTTAAGGACTTCAATTTGAACCATATATAATGAACATATAAATTGAAAAAGAGATGCAATTGGAAAATTGAGAGGCATATAAAGGAATTAAAGGAAGTTATGAAATGAAACTTAAATTGGTTAATAAAAAGGGTTTACAATAACATGAAGAGATTAATGTGAAGCGAGCTAATATTTGAATGGTTGTGTAGAGACTAGAGAGAAAATATTGAGAAAGAAGAAAGGATATCGAAAATCTGAGAGTTTGTGAATTGTGAAAAAATACTAGAGAGCAAAGTGGGTATTTATAATCGGTGAGATCTGAAAAACGGTCAAATATATAACCATTGAAAATTTAACTTTTATTTATTTTTAAAAAATAATTATAGCTGGATGAACAACGGTCACATTGTTTACAATTAAAATTTGAACTCAACGATTAGATTTTTTTTTTACCATTGTGGATATTTTAATAGTATTATTAATTACTTGCCAGATCAATAACCACGTTTTTTATGTTTGATTTTCAACGGTCTGATTTTTCGTCAGTTTATTATTAATTTTAAAAATAAATTAATCGTGACATACTTATTTATGAACTCTTAACCTTATGAATGATTCTTAGGTGCAAGTGAGAAATGATATCCAACCTAAATTTATGAGTTATATACATGCGTATGTGTGTATTATTATATATTTATTTTTTATTGATTCTTTTAATTTGAATTTATGCAATTATATTAATATGTAAGTTTTGATTCTTATTTGGACTTTAAAAAAAAAAATCACTGTACAGTCCTTATAACTCAATATAAATTGTGCATTGTTATGATTCAATCAAGTCTATTAAATTGGAATTTTATAGAATTAAAATTAAATCGACATTTGAATTGAATATTTTTTATCGCGCAACATCTCCAATTTATTAAATAACAATTGAATTATTCATTTTAAACGCTACTATAGTGCTTATCAAGAAGTCGAGCATAGTCCATGAATAAAAAAATATAATGATGAGATGTAAAGAAATGTAGTTATGATGTTGTGGTTAATTAATGCTATTTTTGTTTTACATTTAAAAAAAAATTGTTGGTCTCTACAAATTTGTCACATGTGTATGAAGCTAGCTAGAGAGGAGGGGTGGGGTGAAAGTGTTAGTTAATTTAAAAAAAATCACAATTAACGTAGTGTAACACCCTAATTTTAAAAAGTGTAATTCCAACACTTCTAAAAACGAATCATCACTTAGTGATCGAAATTTCAAACTTTTTCTTTAAATTAAAATAAACATTTAATTTAGCACAACATAGGTCTTAGTATATTAAAGCACGACATAGCGCAATGACCTTTTTATAAGTGTTTGCGTAATTAAATGATCTTTTATAAAAGTTTTACAAGTTTTCTTAGAAGACCTATGTCTCCATTTATTATGATGAATATATATAATAAAACATATCATTCGTCATGGTCTGCACTTTGCTTATCACAATTCTTATAATTATTAATAATATTTTTTTTCTTTTAAATCTCTATAAAGTGCATGTTTTTTAATAATGACCTTCGTTTGATTTCAGAGGCACATTTAATTGTTTCGATTCAAAATAGACGAAGTAGTGTCAAAATTAATATCACAAAAAACTAAAAAAATAAATTAAATATCATTTTTCCTTTGCAAGTATAACATCAAGTTTGTACTAATCATGTAATAATATATATCTATGAAATAAAAAAAATGTATAAAAAATAATTTAATTTTAGAGCCAACATTAAATTTTTTTTATGTAAAATACTAAAAACAAATGTAAAATGAAAGAGAAATAGAGTTTGGGAGGATACAAAATTTATGAAAGCGTGTCCAACCATTGGGCCAAGATTGCATAAAAATTAGTATACACTATATATAATACATAACTAATATATTTCGCGGGGGCCCAGTGACCCTCCCCCCCCCCCCCCCGGCCCCATTGTCCCTCCGTCCCTGCATATATGGGAGGGAGAGAGGGGTGGGGTGGCGATTGGGGTTGATTTGTATTTTTTTTTAAATATGAAGTGAGGGAGGAGATAAATTGGGGTTGTGAGATGAGGTGTATTTAGTAAGAGATTTTTAGAGAAAAAGGGTTCATTCTCTTATTGGGGGAGTGCGGTGAACAAAGATGGATGTGTTAATAACCGTTCCCAATTAATTTAAAAATAAACCCAAATTCTTTTTTAGTTCCCTCCCTCAACCAAAATTCATAACCTACTACTAAATTTTTGGCATAAATTAGCCTTCAATATAAATAAATGTGACTGCATTTTAGAAGAAATAAATCATAAAAGCTACCATTCTGAACTTTGGAAAGAAACTGTGTTTTAGAATAAAATAAATTATTGTTGCTTATATAACTAGTAATATATTCGAAGAAAGTTCCACAATATTGTTTACTTCTTCACAATCATCGGGAAAATAAAATAAATATTTTTAAATGTACATAATACACATATGACCTTTATATTTTGTATTACAAACTAATGAATTTATTTGATAACATTTCTTTCACATTAATATTATATATTTATCTTTTAAATATAGATTGATAATGAAATCAAAATAGTAAACTTTCATGATTGGGTTGATGGTAATTTAATTATTTGAAATGACATTTTTTGATAGATGTTCGATTCATGAGATGCATCATAGGAAACTAAATAAATATTGCATGTGATTCATTAGCAAAAACTTGTAGGTATATGTTTTTTATTTTATTTAACATGATTGGTAATATTGACTTATTATATATAGGAGAATAATTTCAATTAACACTGTCTATCTGACTTTGACAAATGAACATAATTTATTAATGTCAAAAGTGATGGAATTACTAGTCCACAATCTTGCACTAGTTGCATACGGTTCAGTTCTTCGAGTTTTCAAGGCCCAGTCGCACGAGCATATATGGGTATTAATAAATTATTGATAAACTTCAATTCATACCCAGATAAGCTCGTTTGTTTGAGCCTTAAGAGTTCGAAGAACATAACCATATGCAATTAGTACAAGATTATGGACTTGTATTTCCATATCACTTTGGGCATTAATCAATTATATTATCTTGCTTAAGCCAAAAGAAAAAATTAAAGCTAATTAATTGAAATTATTTACCAATAACAAATCAAAATATAACCAATCATTTTAAATGAAAAAACGTAATGTAAAATCTCATACCTTCGAGTTCTATTTGGCGAATCATATGTAATGCAATATCTACTGGAGTTTGCTCTGTTGCAACTCATGAATCGAACATTTAAAAAAAAATGTCATTTCCAATAAATTAAACAATTAATCTTATCATGGAAGAGTTTTTTATTGATTGCATTATCGAACATGTAAAAAAGATAAGATAATATCAATGTACTGAAAATATTAATTATCAAATAAGTTTAATAGATAGAATACAAAATATAAAAGTTTTAACATGTATTATGTACAATTAAGTATCCTTATTCTATTTTATTATGGTTGTGAAGAATTATACTATATTTTGAAACATTATTTGAATATTTGACTTGTTACATAAGAAGAAACAAGATATTGTTAATTTTTAATGAAGATAAAATCTGTAAGAAATAAAATGTAATACCTGCTTGAATAATTTCTTGTGAGGTAGATGTCAAAAAAGTTACGAAATAATATTTCCAAAAATTCCACACACTCTTGCACGACTAAACTTTAAGGACTTCAATTTGAACCATATATACTGAACATATAAATTGAAAAAGAGATGCAATTGGAAAATTGAGAGGCATATAAAGGAATTAAAGGAAGTTATGAAATGAAACTTAAATTGGTTAATAAAAAGGGTTTACAATAACATGAAGAGATTAATGTGAAGCGAGCTAATATTTGAATGGTTGTAAAGAGACTAGAGAGAAAATATTGAGAAAGAAGAAAGGATATCGAAGATCTGAGAGTTTGTGAATTGTGAAAAAATACTAGAGAGCAAAGTGGGTATTTATAATCGGTGAGATCTGAAAAACGGTCAAATTTATAACCATTGAAAATTTAACTTTTATTTATTTTTAAAAAATGATTATAGCTGGATGAACAACGGTCACATTGTTTACAATTAAAATTTGAACTCAACGACTAGATTTTTTTTTTTTACCATTGTGGATATTTTAATAGTATTATTAATTACTTGCCAGATCAATAACCACGTTTTTTATGTTTGATTTTCAATGGTCTGATTTTTCGTCAGTTTATTATTAATTTTAAAAATAAATTAATCGTGACATACTTATTTATGAACTCTTAACCTCATGAATGATTCTTAGGTGCAAGTGAGAAATGATATCCAACCCAAATTTATGAGTTATACATGCGTATGTGTGTATTATTATATATTTATTTTTTTATTGATTCTTTTAATTTGAGTATATGCAATTATATTAATATGTAAGTTTTGATTCTTATTTGGACTTTAAAAAAAAAATCACTGTACAGTCCTTATAACTCAATATAAATTGTGCATTGTTATGATTCAATCAAGTCTATTAAATTGGAATTTTACAGAATTAAAATTAAATCGACATTTGAATTGAATATTTTTTATCGCGCAACATCTCCAATTTATTAAATAACAATTGAATTATTCATTTTAAACGCTACTATAGTGCTTATCAAGAAGTCGAGCATAGTCTATGAATAAAAAAATATAATGATGAGATGTAAAGAAATGTAGTTATGATGTTGTGGTTAATTAATGCTATTTTTTTTTTACATTTAAAAAAAAAATTGTTGGTCTCTACAAATTTGTCACATGTGTATGAAGCTAGCTAGAGAGGAGGGGTGGGGTGAAAGTGTTAGTTAATTTTAAAAAATCACAATTAACGTAGTGTAACATCCTAATTTTAAAAAGTGTAATTCCAACACTTCTAAAAACGAATCATCACTTAGTGATCGAAATTTCAAACTTTTTCTTTAAATTAAAATAAACATTTAATTTAGCACAACATAGGTCTTAGTATATTAAAGCACGACATAGCGCAATGACCTTTTTATAAGTGTTTGCGTAATTAAATGATCTTTTATAAAAGTTTTACAAGTTTTCTTAGAAGACCTATGTCTCCATTTATTATGATGAATATATATAATAGAACATATCATTCGTCATGGTCTGCACTTTGCTTATCACAATTCTTATAATTATTAATAATATTTTTTTTCTTTTAAATCTCTATAAAGTGCATGTTTTTTAATAATGACCTTCTTTTGATTTCAGAGGCACATTTAATTGTTTCGATTCAAAATAGACAAAGTAGTGTCAAAATTAATATCATAAAAAACTAAAAAATAAATTAAATATCATTTTTCCATTGCAAGAATAACATCAAGTTTGTACTAATCATGTAATAATATATATCTATGAAATAAAAAAAATGTATAAAAAATAATTTAATTTTAAAGCCAACATTAAATTTTTTTTATGTAAAATACTAAAAACAAATGTAAAATGAAAGAGAAATTGAGATTGGGAGGATACAAAATTTATGAAAGCGTGTCCATCCATTGGGCCAAGATTGCATAAAAATTAGTATACACTATATATAATACATAACTAATATATTTCGCGGGGGCCCAGTGACCCCCCCCCCCCCCCCCCCGGCCCCATTGTCCCTCCGTCCCTGCATATATGGGAGGGAGAGACGGGTGGGGTGGCGATTGTGGTTGATTTGTATTTTTTTTTAAATATGAAGTGAGGGAGGAGATAAATTGGGGTTGTGAGATGAGGTGTATTTAGTAAGAGATTTTTAGAGGGAAAGAGTTCATTCTCTTATTGGGGGAGTGCGGTGAACAAAGATGGATGTGTTAATAACCGTTCCCAATTAATTTAAAAATAAACCCAAATTCTTTTTTAGTTCCCTCCCTCAACCAAAATTCATAACCTACTACTAAATTTTTGGCATAAATTAGCCTTCAATATTAATAAATGTGACTGCATTTTAGAAGAAATAAATCATAAAAGCTACCATTCTGAACTTTGGAAAGAAACTGTGTTTTAGAATAAAATAAATTATTGTTGCTTATATAACTAGTAATATATTCGAAGAAAGTTCCACAATATTGTTTACTTCTTCACAATCATCGGGAAAATAAAATAAATATTTTTAAATGTACATAATACACATATGACCTTTATATTTTGTATTACAAACTAATGAATTTATTTGATAACATTTCTTTTACATTAATATTATATATTTATCTTTTAAATATAGATTGATAATGAAATCAAAATAGTAAACTTTCATGATTGGGTTGATGGTAATTTAATTATTTGAAATGACATTTTTTGATAGATGTTCGATTCATGAGATGCATCATAGGAAACTAAATAAATATTGCATGTGATTCATTAGCAACAACTTGTAGGTATATGTTTTTTATTTTATTTAACATGATTGGTAATATTGACTTATTATATATAGGAGAATAATTTCAATTAACACTGTCTATCTAACTTTGACAAATGAACATAATTTATTAATGTCAAAAGTGATGGAATTACTAGTCCACAATCTTGCACTAGTTGCATACGGTTCAGTTCTTCGAGTTTTCAAGGCCCAGTCGCACGAGCATATATGGGTATTAATAAATTATTGATAAACTTCAATTCATACCCAGATAAGCTCGTTTGTTTGAGCCTTAAGAGTTCGAAGAACATAACCATATGCAATTAGTACAAGATTATGGACTTGTATTTCCATATCACTTTGGGCATTAATCAATTATATTATCTTGCTTAAGCCAAAAGAAAAAATTAAAGCTAATTAATTGAAATTATTTACCAATAACAAATCAAAATATAACCAATCATTTTAAATGAAAAAACGTAATGTAAAATCTCATACCTTCGAGTTCTATTTGGCGAATCATATGTAATGCAATATCTACTGGAGTTTGCTCTGTTGCAACTCATGAATCGAACATTTAAAAAAAAATGTCATTTCCAATAAATTAAACAATTAATCTTATCATGGAAGAGTTTTTTATTGATTGCATTATCGAACATGTAAAAAAGATAAGATAATATCAATGTACTGAAAATATTAATTATCAAATAAGTTTAATAGATAGAATACAAAATATAAAAGTTTTAACATGTATTATGTACAATTAAATATCCTTATTCTATTTTATTATGGTTGTGAAGAATTATACTATATTTTGAAACATTATTTGAATATTTGACTTGTTACATAAGAAGAAACAAGATATTGTTAATTTTTAATGAACATAAAATCTGTAAGAAATAAAATGTAATACCTGCTTGAATAATTTCTTGTGAGGTAGATGTCAAAAAAGTTACGAAATAATATTTCCAAAAATTCCACAAACTCTTGCACGACTAAACTTTAAGGACTTCAATTTGAACCATATATACTGAACATATAAATTGAAAAAGAGATGCAATTGGAAATTGAGAGGCATATAAAGGAATTAAAGGAAGTTATGAAATGAAACTTAAATTGGTTAGTAAAAAGGGTTTACAATAACATGAAGAGATTAATGTGAAGCGAGCTAATATTTGAATGGTTGTAAAGAGACTAGAGAGAAAATATTGAGAAAGAAGAAAGGATATCGAAGATCTGAGAGTTTGTGAATTGTGAAAAAATACTAGAGAGCAAAGTGGGTATTTATAATCGGTGAGATCTGAAAAACGGTCAAATTTATAACCATTGAAAATTTAACTTTTATTTATTTTTAAAAAATGATTATAGCTGGATGAACAACGGTCACATTGTTTACAATTAAAATTTGAACTCAACGACTAGATTTTTTTTTTTTTTTTACCATTGTGGATATTTTAATAGTATTATTAATTACTTGCCATATCAATAACCACGTTTTTTATGTTTGATTTTCAACGGTCTGATTTTTCGTCAGTTTATTATTAATTTTAAAAATAAATTAATCGTGACATACTTATTTATGAACTCTTAACCTTATGAATGATTCTTAGGTGCAAGTGAGAAATGATATCCAACCCAAATTTATGAGTTATATACATGCGTATGTGTGTATTATTATATATTTATTTTTTATTGATTCTTTTAATTTGAATTTATGCAATTATATTAATATGTAAGTTTTGATTCTTATTTGGACTTTAAAAAAAAAAAATCACTGTACAGTCCTTATAACTCAATATAAATTGTGCATTGTTATGATTCAATCAAGTCTATTAAATTGGAATTTTATAGAATTAAAATTAAATCGAAATTTGAATTGAATATTTTTTATCGCGCAACATCTCCAATTTATTAAATAACAATTGAATTATTCATTTTAAACGCTACTATAGTGCTTATCAAGAAGTCGAGCATAGTCTATGAATAAAAAAATATATTGATGAGATGTAAAGAAATGTAGTTATGATGTTGTGGTTAATTAATGCTATTTTTTTTTTTACATTTAAAAAAAAATTGTTGGTCTCTACAAATTTGTCACATGTGTATGAAGCTAGCTAGAGAGGAGGGGTGGGGTGAAAGTGTTAGTTAATTTAAAAAAAATCACAATTAACGTAGTGTAACATCCTAATTTTAAAAAGTGTAATTCCAACACTTCTAAAAACGAATCATCACTTAGTGATCGAAATTTCAAACTTTTTCTTTAAATTAAAATAAACATTTAATTTAGCACAACATAGGTCTTAGAATATTAAAGCACGACATAGCGCAATGACCTTTTTATAAGTGTTTGCGTAATTAAATGATCTTTTATAAAAGTTTTACAAGTTTTCTTAGAAGACCTATGTCTCCATTTATTATGATGAATATATATAATAGAACATATCATTCATCATGGTCTGCACTTTGCTTATCACAATTCTTATAATTATTAATAATATTTTTTTTCTTTTAAATCTCTATAAAGTGCATGTTTTTTAATAATGACCTTCGTTTGATTTCAGAGGCACATTTAATTGTTTCGATTCAAAATAGACGAAGTAGTGTCAAAATTAATATCACAAAAAACTAAAAAATAAATTAAATATCATTTTTCCATTGCAAGAATAACATCAAGTTTGTACTAATCATGTAATAATATATATCTATGAAATAAAAAAAATGTATAAAAAATAATTTAATTTTAGAGCCAACATTAAATTTTTTTTTATGTAAAATACTAAAAACAAATGTAAAATGAAAGAGAAATAGAGTTTGGGAGGATACAAAATTTATGAAAGCGTGTCCATCCATTGGGCCAAGATTGCATAAAAATTAGTATACACTATGTATAATACATAGCTAATATATTTCGCGGGGGCCCAGTGACCCCCCCCCCCCGGCCCCATTGTCCCTCCGTCCCTGCATATATGGGAGGGAGAGACGGGTGGGGTGGCGATTGGGGTGGATTTGTATTTTTTTTTTAAATATGAAGTGAGGGAGGAGATAAATTGGGGTTGTGAGATGAGGTGTATTTAGTAAGAGATTTTTAGAGGGAAAGGGTTCATTCTCTTATTGGGGGAGTGCGGTGAACAAAGATGGATGTGTTAATAACCGTTCCCAATTAATTTAAAAATAAACCCAAATTCTTTTTTAGTTCCCTCCCTCAACCAAAATTCATAACCTACTACTAAATTTTTGGCATAAATTAGCCTTCAATATAAATAAATGTGACTGCATTTTAGAAGAAATAAATCATAAAAGCTACCATTCTGAACTTTGGAAAGAAACTGTGTTTTAGAATAAAATAAATTATTGTTGCTTATATAACTAGTAATATATTCGAAGAAAGTTCCACAATATTGTTTACTTCTTCACAATCATCGGGAAAATAAAATAAATATTTTTAAATGTACATAATACACATATGACCTTTATATTTTGTATTACAAACTAATGAATTTATTTGATAACATTTCTTTCACATTAATATTATATATTTATCTTTTAAATATAGATTGATAATGAAATCAAAATAGTAAACTTTCATGATTGGGTTGATGGTAATTTAATTATTTGAAATGACATTTTTTGATAGATGTTCGATTCATGAGATGCATCATAGGAAACTAAATAAATATTGCATGTGATTCATTAGCAACAACTTGTAGGTATATGTTTTTTATTTTATTTAACATGATTGGTAATATTGACTTATTATATATAGGAGAATAATTTCAATTAACACTGTCTATCTGACTTTGACAAATGAACATAATTTATTAATGTCAAAAGTGATGGAATTACTAGTCCACAATCTTGCACTAGTTGCATACGGTTCAGTTCTTCGAGTTTTCAAGGCCCAGTCGCACGAGCATATATGGGTATTAATAAATTATTGATAAACTTCAATTCATACCCAGATAAGCTCGTTTGTTTGAGCCTTAAGAGTTCGAAGAACATAACCATATGCAATTAGTACAAGATTATGGACTTGTATTTCCATATCACTTTGGGCATTAATCAATTATATTATCTTGCTTAAGCCAAAAGAAAAAATTAAAGCTAATTAATTGAAATTATTTACCAATAACAAATCAAAATATAACCAATCATTTTAAATGAAAAAACGTAATGTAAAATCTCATACCTTCGAGTTCTATTTGGCGAATCATATGTAATGCAATATCTACTGGAGTTTGCTCTGTTGCAACTCATGAATCGAACATTTAAAAAAAAATGTCATTTCCAATAAATTAAACAATTAATCTTATCATGGAAGAGTTTTTTATTGATTGCATTATCGAACATGTAAAAAAGATAAGATAATATCAATGTACTGAAAATATTAATTATCAAATAAGTTTAATAGATAGAATACAAAATATAAAAGTTTTAACATGTATTATGTACAATTAAGTATCCTTATTCTATTTCATTATGGTTGTGAAGAATTATACTATATTTTGAAACATTATTTGAATATTTGACTTGTTATATAAGAAGAAACAAGATATTGTTAATTTTTAATGAACATAAAATCTGTAAGAAATAAAATGTAATACCTGCTTGAATAATTTCTTGTGAGGTAGATGTCAAAAAAGTTACGAAATAATATTTCCAAAAATTCCACACACTCTTGCACGACTAAACTTTAAGAACTTCAATTTGAACCATATATACTGAACATATAAATTGAAAAAGAGATGCAATTGGAAAATTGAGAGGCATATAAAGGAATTAAAGGAAGTTATGAAATGAAACTTAAATTGGTTAATAAAAAGGGTTTACAATAACATGAAGAGATTAATGTGAAGCGAGCTAATATTTGAATGGTTGTAAAGAGACTAGAGAGAAAATATTGAGAAAGAAGAAAGGATATCGAAGATCTGAGAGTTTGTGAATTGTGAAAAAATACTAGAGAGCAAAGTGGGTATTTATAATCGGTGAGATCTGAAAAACGGTCAAATTTATAACCATTGATAATTTAACTTTTATTTATTTTTAAAAAATGATTATAGCTGGATGAACAACGGTCACATTGTTTACAATTAAAATTTGAACTCAACGACTAGATTTTTTTTTTTTTACCATTGTGGATATTTTAATAGTATTATTAATTACTTGCCAGATCAATAACCACGTTTTTATGTTTGATTTTCAACGGTCTGATTTTTCGTCAGTTTATTATTAATTTTAAAAATAAATTAATTGTGACATACTTATTTATGAACTCTTAACCTTATGAATGATTCTTAGGTGCAAGTGAGAAATGATATCCAACCCAAATTTATGAGTTATATACATGCGTATGTGTGTATTATTATATATTTATTTTTTATTGATTCTTTTAATTTGAATTTATGCAATTATATTAATATGTAAGTTTTGATTCTTATTTGGACTTTAAAAAAACAAATCACTGTACAGTCCTTATAACTCAATATAAATTGTGCATTGTTATGATTCAATCAAGTCTATTAAATTGGAATTTTATAGAATTAAAATTAAATCGACATTTGAATTGAATATTTTTTATCGCGCAACATCTCCAATTTATTAAATAACAATTGAATTATTCATTTTAAACGCTACTATAGTGCTTATCAAGAAGTCGAGCATAGTCTATGAATAAAAAAATATAATGATGAGATGTAAAGAAATGTAGTTATGATGTTGTGGTTAATTAATGCTATTTTTTTTTTTACATTTAAAAAAAAAATTGTTGGTCTCTACAAATTTGTCACATGTGTATGAAGCTAGCTAGAGAGGAGGGGTGGGGGTGAAAGTGTTAGTTAATTTAAAAAAATCACAATTAACTTAGTGTAACATCCTAATTTTAAAAAGTGTAATTCCAACACTTCTAAAAACGATTCATCACTTAGTGATCGAAATTTCAAACTTTGTCTTTAAATTAAAATAAACATTTAATTTAGCACAACATAGGTCTTAGTATATTAAAGCACGACATAGCGCAATGACCTTTTTATAAGTGTTTGCGTAATTAAATGATCTTTTATAAAAGTTTTACAAGTTTTCTTAGAAGACCTATGTCTCCATTTATTATGATGAATATATATAATAGAACATATCATTCGTCATGGTCTGCACTTTGCTTATCACGATTCTTATAATTATTAATAATATTTTTTTCTTTTAAAAATCTATAAAGTGCATGTTTTTTAATAATGACCTTCGTTTGATTTCAGAGGCACATTTAATTGTTTCGATTCAAAATAGACGAAGTAGTGTCAAAATTAATATCACAAAAAACTAAAAAATAAATTAAATATCATTTTTCCATTGCAAGAATAACATCAAGTTTGTACTAATCATGTAATAATATATATCTATGAAATAAAAAAATGTATAAAAAATAATTTAATTTTAGAGCCAACATTAAATTTTTTTATGTAAAATACTAAAAACAAATGTAAAATGAAAGAGAAATAGAGTTTGGGAGGATACAAAATTTATGAAAGCGTGTCCAACCATTGGGCCAAGATTGTATAAAAATTAGTATACACTATATATAATACATAACTAATATATTTCGCGGGGGCCCAGTGACCCCCCCCGGGCCCCATTGTCCCTCCGTCCCTGCATATATGGGAGGGAGAGACGGGTGGGGTGGCGATTGGGGTGGATTTGTATTTTTTTTTTAAATATGAAGCGAGGGAGGAGATAAATTGGGGTTGTGAGATGAGGTGTATTTAGTAAGAGATTTTTAGAGGGAAAGGGTTCATTCTCTTATTGGGGGAGTGCGGTGAACAAAGATGGATATGTTAATAACCGTTCCCAATTAATTTAAAAATAAACCCAAATTCTTTTTTAGTTCCCTCCCTCAACCAAAATTCATAACCTACTACTAAATTTTTGGCATAAATTAGCCTTCAATATTAATAAATGTGACTGCATTTTAGAAGAAATAAATCATAAAAGCTACCATTCTGAACTTTGGAAAGAAACTGTGTTTTAGAATAAAATAAATTATTGTTGCTTATATAACTAGTAATATATTCGAAGAAAGTTCCACAATATTGTTTACTTCTTCACAATCATCGGGAAAATAAAATAAATATTTTTAAATGTACATATTACACATATGACCTTTATATTTTGTATTACAAACTAATGAATATATTTGATAACATTTCTTTTACATTAATATTATATATTTATCTTTTAAATATAGATTGATAATGAAATCAAAATAGTAAACTTTCATGATTGGGTTGATGGTAATTTAATTATTTGAAATTACATTTTTTGATAGATGTTCGATTCATGAGATGCATCATAGGAAACTAAATAAATATTGCATGTGATTCATTAGCAACAACTTGTAGGTATATGTTTTTTATTTTATTTAACATGATTGGTAATATTGACTTATTATATATAGGAGAATAATTTCAATTAACACTGTGTATCTGACTTTGACAAATGAACATAATTTATTAATGTCAAAAGTGATGGAATTACTAGTCCACAATCTTGCACTAGTTGCATACGGTTCCGTTCTTCGAGTTTTCAAGGCTCAGTCGCACGAGCCTATATGGGTATTAATAAATTATTGATAAACTTCAATTCATACCCAGATAAGCTCGTTTGTTTGAGCCTTAAGAGTTCGAAGAACATAACCATATGCAATTAGTACAAGATTATGGACTTGTATTTCCATATCACTTTGGGCATTAATCAATTATATTATCTTGCTTAAGCCAAAACAAAAAAATTAAAGCTAATTAATTGAAATTATTTACCAATAACAAATCAAAATATAACCAATCATTTTAAATGAAAAAACGTAATGTAAAATCTCATACCTTCAAGTTCTATTTGGCGAATCATATGTAATGCAATATCTATTGGAGTTTGCTCTGTTGCAACTCATGAATCGAATATTTAAAAAAAAATGTCATTTCCAATAAACTAAACAATTAATCTTATCATGGAAGAGTTTTTTATTGATTGCATTATCGAACATGTAAAAAAGATAAGATAATATCAATGTACTGAAAATATTAATTATCAAATAAGTTTAATAGATAGAATACAAAATATAAAAGTTTTAACATGTATTATGTACAATTAAGTATCCTTATTCTATTTTATTATGGTTGTGAAGAATTATACTATATTTTGAAACATTATTTGAATATTTGACTTGTTTTATAAGAAGAAACAAGATATTGTTAATTTTTAATGAACATAAAATCTGTAAGAAATAAAATGTAATACCTGCTTGAATAATTTCTTGTGAGGTAGATGTCAAAAAAGTTACGAAATAATATTTCCAAAAATTCCACACACTCTTGCACGACTAAACTTTAAGGACTTCAATTTGAACCATATATACCGAACATATAAATGGAAAAAGAGATGAAATTGGAAAATTGAGAGGCATATAAAGGAATTAAAGGAAGTTATGAAATGAAACTTAAATTGGTTAATAAAAAGGGTTTACAATAACATGAAGAGATTAATGTGAAGCGAGCTAATATTTGAATGGTTGTGTAGAGACTAGAGAGAAAATATTGAGAAATAAGAAAGGATATCGAAGATCTGAGAGTTTGTGAATTGTGAAAAAATACTAGAGAGCAAAGTGGGTATTTATAATCGGTGAGATCTGAAAAACGGTCAAATTTATAACCATTGAAAATTTAACTTTTATTTATTTTTAAAAAATGATTATAGCTGGATGAACAACGGTCACATTGTTTACAATTAAAATTTGAACTCAACGACTAGATTTTTTTTTTTTACCATTGTGGATATTTTAATAGTATTATTAATTACTTGCCAGATCAATAACCACGTTTTTTATGTTTGATTTTCAACGGTCTGATTTTTCGTCAATTTATTATTAATTTTAAAAATAAATTAATCGTGACATACTTATTTATGAACTCTTAACCTTATGAATGATTCTTAGGTGCAAGTGAGAAATGATATCCAACCCAAATTTATGAGTTATATACATGCGTATGTGTGTATTATTATATATTTATTTTTTATTGATTCTTTTAATTTGAATTTATGCAATTATATTAATATGTAAGTTTTGATTCTTATTTGGACTTTAAAAAAAATCATTGTACAGTCCTTATAACTCAATATAAATTGTGCATTGTTATGATTCAATCAAGTCTATTAAATTGGAATTTTATAGAATTAAAATTAAATCGACATTTGAATTGAATATTTTTTATCGCGCAACATCTCCAATTTATTAAATAACAATTGAATTATTCATTTTAAACGCTACTATAGTGCTTATCAAGAAGTCGAGCATAGTCTATGAATAAAAAAATATAATGATGAGATGTAAAGAAATGTAGTTATGATGTTGTGGTTAATTAATGCTATTTTTTTTTTTACATTTAAAAAAAAAATTGTTGGTCTCTACAAATTTGTCACATGTGTATGAAGCTAGCTAGAGAGGAGGGGTGGGGTGAAAGTATTAGTTAATTTTAAAAAATCACAATTAACATAGTGTAACATCCTAATTTTAAAAAGTGTAATTCCAACACTTCTAAAAACGAATCATCACTTAGTGATCGAAATTTCAAACTTTTTCTTTAAATTAAAATAAACATTTAATTTAGCACAACATAGGTCTTAGTATATTAAAGCACGACATAGCGCAATGACCTTTTTATAAGTGTTTGCGTAATTAAATGATCTTTTATAAAAGTTTTACAAGTTTTCTTAGAAGACCTCTGTCTCCATTTATTATGATGAATATATATAATAGAACATATCATTCGTCATGGTCTGCACTTTGCTTATCACAATTCTTATAATTATTCATAATATTTTTTTTCTTTTAAAAATCTATAAAGTGCACGTTTTTTAATAATGACCTTCGTTTGATTTCAGAGGCACATTTAATTGTTTCGATTCAAAATAGACGAAGTAGTGTCAAAATTAATATCACAAAAACCTAAAAAATAAATTAAATATCATTTTTCCATTGCAAGAATAACATCAAGTTTGTACTAATCATGTAATAATATATATCTATGAAATAAAAAAATGTATAAAAAATAATTTAATTTTAGAGCCAACATTAAATTTTTTTATGTAAAATACTAAAAACAAATGTAAAATGAAAGAGAAATAGAGTTTGGGAGGATACAAAATTTATGAAAGCGTGTCCAACCATTGGGCCAAGATTGCATAAAAATTAGTATACACTATATATAATACATAACTAATATATTTCGCGGGGGCCCAGTGACCCCCCCCCCCCCCCCGGGTCCCATTGTCCCTCCGTCCCTGCATATATGGGAGGGAGAGACGGGTGGGGTGGCGATTGGGGTGGATTTGTATTTTTTTTTAAAATATGAAGTGAGGGAGAAGATAAATTGGGGTTGTGAGATGAGGTGTATTTAGTAAGAGATTTTTAGAGGGAAAGGGTTCATTCTCTTATTGGGGGAGTGCGGTGAACAAAGATGGATGTGTTAATAACCGTTCCCAATTAATTTAAAAATAAACCCAAATTCTTTTTTAGTTCCCTCCCTCAACCAAAATTCATAACCTACTACTAAATTTTTGGCATAAATTAGCCTTCAATATTAATAAATGTGACTGCATTTTAGAAGAAATAAATCATAAAAGCTACCATTCTGAACTTTGCAAAGAAACTGTGTTTTAGAATAAAATAAATTATTGTTGCTTATATAACTAGTAATATATTCGAAGAAAGTTCCACAATATTGTTTACTTCTTCAAAATCATCGGGAAAATAAAATAAATATTTTTAAATGTACATATTACACATATGACCTTTATATTTTGTATTACAAACTAATGAATATATTTGATAACATTTCTTTTACATTAATATTATATATTTATCTTTTAAATATAGATTGATAATGAAATCAAAATAGTAAACTTTCATGATTGGGTTGATGGTAATTTAATTATTTGAAATGACATTTTTTGATAGATGTTCGATTCATGAGATGCATCATAGGAAACTAAATAAATATTGCATGTGATTCATTAGCAACAACTTGTAGGTATATGTTTTTTATTTTATTTAACATGATTGGTAATATTGACTTATTATATATAGGAGAATAATTTCAATTAACACTGTGTATCTGACTTTGACAAATGAACATAATTTATTAATGTCAAAAGTGATGGAATTACTAGTCCACAATCTTGCACTAGTTGCATACGGTTCAGTTCTTCGAGTTTTCAAGGCCCAGTCGCACGAGCCTATATGGGTATTAATAAATTATTGATAAACTTCAATTCATACCCAGATAAGCTCGTTTGTTTGAGCCTTTAGAGTTCGAAGAACATAACCATATGCAATTAGTACAAGATTATGGACTTGTATTTCCATATCACTTTGGGCATTAATCAATTATATTATCTTGCTTAAGCCAAAAGAAAAAATTAAAGATAATTAATTGAAATTATTTACCAATAACAAATCAAAATATAACCAATCATTTTAAATGAAAAAACGTAATGTAAAATCTCATACCTTCAAGTTCTATTTGGCGAATCATATGTAATGCAATATCTACTGGAGTTTGCTCTGTTGCAACTCATGAATCGAACATTTAAAAAAAAATGTCATTTCCAATAAATTAAACAATTAATCTTATCATGGAAGAGTTTTTTATTGATTGCATTATCGAACATGTAAAAAAGATAAGATAATATCAATGTACTGAAAATATTAATTATCAAATAAGTTTAATAGATAGAATACAAAATATAAAAGTTTTAACATGTATTATGTACAATTAAGTATCCTTATTCTATTTTATTATGGTTGTGAAGAATTATACTATATTTTGAAACATTATTTGAATATTTGACTTGTTTTATAAGAAGAAACAAGATATTGTTAATTTTTAATGAACATAAAATCTGTAAGAAATAAAATGTAATACCTGCTTGAATAATTTCTTGTGAGGTAGACGTAAAAAAAGTTACGAAATAATATTTCCAAAAATTCCACACACTCTTGCACGACTAAACTTTAAGGACTTCAATTTGAACCATATATACCGAACATATAAATTGAAAAAGAGATGCAATTGGAAAATTGAGAGGCATATAAAGGAATTAAAGGAAGTTATGAAATGAAACTTAAATTGGTTAATAAAAAGGGTTTACAATAACATGAAGAGATTAATGTGAAGCAAGCTAATATTTGAATGGTTGTGTAGAGACTAGAGAGAAAATATTGAGAAATAAGAAAGGATATCGAAGATCTGAGAGTTTGTGAATTGTGAAAAAATACTAGAGAGAAAAGTGGGTATTTATAATCGGTGAGATCTGAAAAAAGGT
The DNA here is from genome assembly GCA_963675135.1 of Galeopsis tetrahit. NCBI lineage: Eukaryota > Viridiplantae > Streptophyta > Magnoliopsida > Lamiales > Lamiaceae > Galeopsis > Galeopsis tetrahit. The sequence goes on from OY776127.1 coordinate 38,477,417, forward strand.
CAAATTTATAACCATTGAAAATTTAACTTTTATTTATTTTTAAAAAATGATTATAGCTGGATGAACAACGGTCACATTGTTTACAATTAAAATTTGAACTCAACGACTAGATTTTTTTTTTTACCATTGTGGATATTTTAATAGTATTATTAATTACTTGCCAGATCAATAACCACGTTTTTTATGTTTGATTTTCAACGGTCTGATTTTTCGTCAGTTTATTATTAATTTTAAAAATAAATTAATCGTGACATACTTATTTATGAATTCTTAACCTTATGAATGATTCTTAGGTGCAAGTGACAAATGATATCCAACCCAAATTTATGAGTTATATACATGCGTATGTGTGTATTATTATATATTTATTTTTTATTGATTCTTTTAATTTGAATTTATGCAATTATATTAATATGTAAGTTTTGATTCTCATTTGGACTTTTAAAAAAAAATCACTGTACAGTCCTTATAACTCAATATAAATTGTGCATTGTTATGATTCAATCAAGTCTATTAAATTGGAATTTTATAGAATTAAAATTAAATCGACATTTGAATTGAATATTTTTTATCGCGCAACATCTCCAATTTATTAAATAACAATTGAATTATTCAATTTAAACGCTACTATAGTGCTTATCAAGAAGTCGAGCATAGTCTATGAATAAAAAAATATAATGATGAGATGTAAAGAAATGTAGTTATGATGTTGTGGTTAATTAATGCTATTTTTTTTTTTTACATTTAAAAAAAAAAATTGTTGGTCTCTATAAATTTGTCACATGTGTATGAAGCTAGCTAGAGAGGAGGGGTGGGGTGAAAGTGTTAGTTAATTTAAAAAAATCACAATTAACCTAGTGTAACATCCTAATTTTAAAAAGTGTAATTCCAACACTTCTAAAAACGAATCATCACTTAGTGATCGAAATTTCAAACTTTTTCTTTAAATTAAAATAAACATTTAATTTAGCACAACATAGGTCTTAGTATATTAAAGCACGACATAGCGCAATGACCTTTTTATAAGTGTTTGCGTAATTAAATGATCTTTTATAAAAGTTTTACAAGTTTTCTTAGAAGACCTATGTCTCCATTTATTATGATGAATATATATAATAGAACATATCATTCGTCATGGTCTGCACTTTGCTTATCACAATTCTTATAATTATTAATAATATTTTTTTTCTTTTAAAAATCTATAAAGTGCATGTTTTTTAATAATGACCTTCGTTTGATTACAGAAGCACATTTAATTGTTTCGATTCAAAATAGACGAAGTAGTGTCAAAATTAATATCACAAAAAACTAAAAAATAAATTAAATATCATTTTTCCATTGCAAGAATAACATCAAGTTTGTACTAATCATGTAATAATATATATCTATGAAATAAAAAAATGTATAAAAAATAATTTAATTTTAGAGCCAACATTAAATTTTTTTATGTAAAATACTAAAAACAAATGTAAAATGAGAGAGAAATAGAGTTTGGGAGGATACAAAATTTATGAAAGCGTGTCCAACCATTGGGCCAAGATTGCATAAAAATTAGTATACACTATATATAATACATAACTAATATATTTCGCGGGGGCCCAGTGACCCCCCCCCCCCGGCCCCGTTGTCCCTCCGTCCCTGCATATATGGGAGGGAGAGACGGGTGGGGTGGCGATTGGGGTGGATTTGTATTTTTTTTTTAAATATGAAGTGAGGGAGGAGATAAATTGGGGTTGTGAGATGAGGTGTATTTAGTAAGAGATTTTTAGAGGGAAAGGGTTAATTCTCTTATTTGGGGAGTGCGGTGAACAAAGATGGATGTGTTAATAACCGTTCCCAATTAATTTAAAAATAAACCCAAATTCTTTTTTAGTTCCCTCCCTCAACCAAAATTCATAACCTACTACTAAATTTTTGGCATAAATTAGCCTTCAATATTAATAAATGTGACTGCATTTTAGAAGAAATAAATCATAAAAGCTACCATTCTGAACTTTGCAAAGAAACTGTGTTTTAGAATAAAATAAATTATTGTTGCTTATATAACTAGTAATATATTCGAAGAAAGTTCCACAATATTGTTTACTTCTTCACAATCATCGGGAAAATAAAATAAATATTTTTAAATGTACATATTACACATATGACCTTTATATTTTGTATTACAAACTAATGAATATATTTGATAACATTTCTTTTACATTAATATTATATATTTATCTTTTAAATATAGATTGATAATGAAATCAAAATAGTAAACTTTCATGATTGGGTTGATGGTTTAATTATTTGAAATGACATTTTTTGATAGATGTTCGATTCATGAGATGCATCATAGGAAACTATATAAATATTGCATGTGATTCATTAGCAACAACTTGTAGGTATATGTTTTTTATTTTATTTAACATGATTGGTAATATTGACTTATTATATATAGGTGATTAATTTCAATTAACTCTATCTATCTGACTTTGACAAATGAACATAATTTTTTATTGTCAAAAAGTGATGGAATTACTAGTGCACAATCTTGCACTAGTTGTATACGGTTCAGTTCTTCGAGTTTTCAAGGCCCAGACAGACGAGCCTATATGGGTATTAATAAATTATTGATAAACTTCAATTCATACCCAGATAAGCTCGTTTGTTTGAGCCTTAAGAGTTCGAAGAGCATAACCATATGCAATTAGTACAAGATTATGGACTTGTATTTCCATATCACTTTGGGCATTAATCAATTATATTATATTGCTTAAGCCAAAAGGAAATATTAAAGTTAATTAATTGAAATTATTTACCTATAACAAATCAAAATATAACCAATCATTTTAAATGAAAAAACATAATGTAAAATCTCATACCTACAAGTTGTAGTTGACGAATCATATGTAATGCAATATCTACTTGAGTTTACTTTGTTGCAACTCATGAATTTAACATTTAAAAAAAATGTCATTTCCAATAAATTAAACAATTAATCTTATCATGGAAGAGTTTTCTATTGATTGTGCTATAACATGCGCTATCTGATTTTTTTCTCTCTGGATATAATCACAGTCCTAGAATAGAAGATTCTTCATATGTGTTCTGATTTTATGCACAAGATTCTTCTCCATCCCATCGACATCATATTTTGCACAGATAGCATTAACAGAGGACATAGAATCCATTTGTAGCCCGGTGATTTTCAATTTGCATTTAATGCACATTTCCAATCCAATTTCAGCTGCAGAAAGCTCCGCAACTACGATAGATCCAGGATTTTTAATACGCTTGCCCCCTACTAAAATTAAATCTTCATCAAAATCTAGGACAACATAACCCGCTTCAAAAAAAAAAATCAGCAATATTGAATGCAGCATCTGTAAATAAAATAAGACCATCATCAAAACCCATCCTCTGATCTTTAAATTTTGCAGCTTTGAGACCATTGCTTTGTAAAATTGAATCAATATTTGCAAAGTCCTACCAATAGTCAACAACCCATTTGGTTTCAAATGTCAGAGGGATCCTAGATATAAATCCATCTTTCTCCTTCAAATGCGTCCACTTACATCGATCTTTCCAAATGGCCCAAGAAATAACGAGAATTAACGAGACAAAATGCTTATCAAAGTGGTCCTTAAGAGCCAGAAAAAATTGTGCCATCGATCCATGGACAAAACTCTTTATCTTAATCCAAACTCCCTGTTGTTTCCAAGCATTTTTAGCAAAAGCACATTCAAATAAGACATGTTTTGTATCAGCATATAAAGCTCCACAACAAGAACAAAAGGGAGTAGCAGGGATATGATGGTTTACCAGATTACCTTCGGTGGCCAAAGTATCATTTAGGAGTTTCCAGCAAAAAATGCGGATTTTAGAGGGGACATTCAGCTTCCATATATAATCCCATATGATTGACAATGTGTTCTTACCAGAAGAGGAAGGGCGGCCACCCTCAAGTGTAAGCAAATTATCCAGTATTGCTAGATAATACCCCGAAGCCACCGAATAGTTACCAGAAGAATTCTTCGGCCAATATCTCATATCATTGTTGACATCATTGATCAGAGGAATCTTTAAAATGGCCTCTGCTTCAATTGGCCAAAATGCATTACGAATAAGTTCACGAGTTGACTCGACTCACTCACACCCTTATATATGGTGGACATTTTTACAACATAATTGACTTATTCGATTATACTAATTCAAAATTTTTGTTCTCATTTTTAATGGTGAGGAATTGAGCATTGAATGACAATTCATAATGAGCATAACAACCGGGATGTAAATCTCGATCAACTACTTTTTGTATTTCATAAAACTGATATGTCTAATCATTTGGCTCCTCTTCCACATTTGAAAAGTTAACCAAGAAGCTACTATGGTATATATCAAAGACATATGATAAGCATTTGTGGAGAACAAATGATGTCTTGCAGCTGAAAAATCTAAAACTATTACACCCTGAGATACCAGTGGTCCAAAATTCAAGGATTAAATTTTCTAAAATAATTTTATATTTTTTGGACTTCTATAACATATTTATTATTATAAAAACAAAGGGCAAATACTAATAGGTACAAAATGAAATTTTATTTTGCAATGAGTTGCAACCAAAATCCCTATTTATTAAGAGGTACAAATAGGTGTCAATTCTCCCAAAATACCCTCATCTCCTATTACTAGGGGTGTGAAACTGTGCATTAGTCGATCGGTAAACAAACTAAATCGAATTAGACAAACCGAACCGAAACCAAAATTTATTAGTAGCAATCAAAACCGAACCAGATTGATGCAAAACTTAAACTAGCCAAACCGAACTATTCAGTTTGGATTCATTTAAACAGGAAAAAAAAGCTGAAAAAGAATCCTAATAAATTAAATATTGAATAATCGAAATTTGTCCATTATATTACCAAAAATAACTTTATAGAAAGAAACTGCTCAAATAGTTCAAATTATACAATAACAGTCCAAATACAGATCACATATATATACTCAAAATTAAAAGTCCATATAAATATATTACAGTATACATATATGTATACAAAAATATATTTTATATATATATATATATATTAAATAACACTTGTTTTTCATGGATTTGATTTTAGGGAACTACCGAAATTTTCAACAAGGACACGCTCCTAGTAAAGATGAAGAATAATATTTAAGGTTTAAAATTTATTTAAATTAAATATTTAATTATTCTAAAAAGAACGGTTGTCCAAAACCTTAACGATTTAATAATCGAATCATCTATATATATAAAAGGAGGATTACTTCTCTCCAGCATTACATTTTAGATACCGGGTATCATTTATGATTCTGAACTGAAAAGTGGTTACAATGGCATAACGCTTAGGAAGATGAAGAGTCGGGATTGTAAGGAGTCTGATCGATTCTGATTCATATCTATATAAAGGGTGCGTGTTATACGTTTCTTTTTTCATCTCTAGCAATACAATTTTAGTAGAACCCAGACCACTCGAAACATGTTGCTGCTAAGTATATATCATGACCTGTTATTTGTTCTTCGTGTGAGAGCTGACTATTGAATGACCAAGACAATGACAAGTCGACGGGGTGACTTAGCAATGGGCAGCGGCGGAAGGCTTTAGAAAGACCTTTGGCGGCGGTGTCTTCTGAGTGAGATTCAACTGGCCACGGCCATGGCTGACGAGTCAAGCGGCGATGGTGACTCCGAGGTTTCAGACGGTCGTGGATGCTAGGCCCTGCTGTGGCGGTGAATCCTTAGCGAGACTTAAATGGCGACAGGTACCAATTCTGGAGGTGAGATTTGTGTGCAAAAATGTTTAGTCTCTGAATTCTTGTGCATAGCTAGGCACGTTAGTGCTTTTAATCTGCTATTTTGTTATGTATAATGATTCACTTATATTGAAATTTAGAGCTAATTAAAGTGGCATACATGTATATTAAACGGTGTGCCATGTTTTGATCAACCTTTGATTTAAGTTACAGAAATAGACAAATGTACCATGTGAATGTGAAGATGACTTCAATTTGGATGATATGATGCACCTAATGAGAGGTGCTTGGAGGGATGAATCTAATCCCAAGTATTGTTAAAGTATATTTATTTACTATGCTAAAAAATATTACAGTATAATGTTTTGAGCTATTTATATTCATGTTCCACTAACTACGTTCTTGCTATTGCAGTCATAGGTATTTCATTTTACCCTCATGAGTTTATTTTGCAATTTGTTGTATTTCATTTCTTTCTGCTTACGTTTTATAGTTTTATTACAAAACTCTATTATATTTATTTGTGTTTGTTTTAATTGAGTAGCAAGAGGTTCTGTTAGATCTCTTCATGAAACTTTTCGTGGTGAAATAGCAAAGCCATCTGAATTTTAGTCATTATTTACTACTCATATTTTTCTGTTTTAATCATTTTCTGGCAACATGGTTGCAAGATTGGGTAGATTATTCTAAAATACTATACTCGATTATATTTCGTTGTCTAGAAAATAAAATAAACTTATGAGATTTAATAAGTTCTTTATCTATTTATCATGTTCGTTGTTTCCTCTTGCAAATAAGTAATTGCCCTGAAAAAATATTTTGCTTTTGCAGTAATTCTTTAGGTGCCTAGCAATATGACACAATGTGCTCTCCCCTAAAAATATTCAATATTAAGCTGGATCCTAATGACTATTCTTTGATTAATTACTACATGTATGCATATATTTTTTTTTATTGTTTTCACTGTTTTGAAGTTATTATAACCATCAAGTTAGACTTAAAAGAGTTTTGAAAGCAGACGGACACCCACAATCATTTATATTCGCGAGTCACAACTTCAGAAGATAATAAAGGTGTGGGGTATTTCATATGAGATTTTATATATCCTTGAATTTAACAGGTAATTGATATTGTTAACTTGCTACATGAATTTGTTTGCTCCATGCCTGATCAATTATAAGATTTTACATACTTTCTAATAATATATGATCTCCTTTGTGACTGATATTTTCATTTTTTTATCCAAAAGATTCATGTTACATTTTCACTTTGTTGGTTGTATGTGACAAATGCCTCAATCAAAAGTTTTGGTTTGTAGCTTTATTAGTAGCAGTAGGATGGTTTTGATTCGCTGAATAGAATGCTTTCTGTATTGATTACAGTTGATTATTGAGTTGCTTGGATGTAATGGAATTTAATTTTGGGAATGACAATGCAATGTATAAAATTACTACTTGTAGATTTATTGAAGAAATTTTAGTTATCTATTTAAACCTGGTCAGGGGCCGAGCAGATAGCCCCTGAAACTTGCATTGCATGAAAGCCTCAGATATAAAGCAACAATCAGCATTTAGTATTTTTGAAGAAACAATCAAAATTCAGTTCGAATGAGAAAATAAGCATTAGTATTCACATAAAATTATTCCGTATTGTGTGTTTTCACATGAGTATAATAGAAATATTTTATTCTTGGGGTACAAGGTACATTAACCAGATTCTAAAATTGAACGTAGTGCATATAATGATACATATATAAGAGTTTGTATTTAATTTATTTCTGTTTCTTATTGAAACAATTAACAGAGCATATAGTTTTAATATTATGCATGACAAACACTCTAGATCACAAATATATTGTTCTATAGCTAGAGTAGTAAAATATACTTAAGAATTTTATCTTATTTTCTTTCAACAAACAAAGGAAGAGATCTAACTGTCAAAACTTAACATTAAACTTGCAAGTTCAAGATAAACTTGCTGAGACTGAGGTGTAGAATGATTCCAATACGAAATTTGATGTTGGTAAGGATTCAGTGAAGATCCTAGAGACACGCAGGGACGTCAGTCTCCAACAAGACGATGAGACTATTTATGAAGATTTGATGATGATGAAGATAAATCTCAGATACACGTACTCTTTTAATCTTGAGTTGTAAGAATGTTTTTTTTTCCCGGGACCTTCTATGTGTTTGATACTAAGTAAGTTTTGTGTCATTTATCCAATTATTTGGTGCCGGGTAGTTCTCCTTAAGAGGGATCTTTTCTTATTTTTTTTTATGGAGAATTCTCTTGAAAGGGTTCTATGGACATTCCAGTTTTCAACATGGGATTTTATAGTTCTAAATCTTTTTTTCCCTTTTTTTATACCTATCTTTATTGTCCACGGATGTAGAAAAAAAATCAAAATATAGCTACATATCGAGAAATATCCATAATGTATTTGAGTATAATTTAATTAGAACTGAGATTTAGCTCAAAATATTTCAAGACACAACCAAAATTTATTTATAAATTACAAAAATAAAAAATTAATCAGACCGTGCATCGAACGGGCAAAAAACTAGTTTAAATAATCCGACGGTCAAAATAACATCACGTCTAATAAAAAAATTGGACCATCAATCAACGACCCAAATACCCCAAAATATTTTTTTTTGAGCAAAAGGATAAAAACTTTCATTGCTAAAAAAGGCTCACCCCCCAAAATATTTGATTACTACATGCTTGAATGATTTAATATCTCTAACTAATTTAATAATATTAGTATCGTAATTTTCATTAAATTTATCGATTTAATTATTTTGTGACATTTGAAAATTAATCTCTAATTATCGATTTAACAACCCAAATACCCCAAAAATATTTGATCACCATGACATATTATACACATTAGAAGAAAACTTAGTATTAATTAAGGGTGTAGAAGAAAACTTAGTATTAATCTGTCATTTTTTGTCTGCCTCCATTATTATAACTCTTATTAACTCTTTTGTCCCTCTTACATAAGTATTGAACATTTCACATGATATAAACAAGAGCTCTCCCTCTCCCCCTAGCTTCCCCTTTGATATAATTAATTTAAAAAAAACCTCAAATTTTTCACTCACTCTACCTAAATTTATAGCCTGCTACTATTTTTTTTTTTTTTTTTTTGCATAAATTAGCATTCAATAGAAATAAAGGTGACTGCATTTTAAAAGAAATGAATCATAAAAAAGCTACCATTATGAACTTTGACAATTGTGTCGGATCAGAATAAAAAAAATTCCTTTTGCTTATATTGAAAGAAAATTCCACAATATTGTTTACTTCTTCACAGCCCTCGAAAAAAAAAATTCTTAAATGTACATAATACACATATCTCTTTTATATTTTTTATAACATTTTTCTTTTACATTGATATTATATATTTATCTTTTTTAAGATCGATAATGAAACCAACAGAGTAAACTTTCATGATTGGGTTGATGGTTTAATTATTTGAAATGACATTTTTTGATAAATGTTCTATTCATGAGCTGCAACATAGAAAACTAAATATATATTGCATTGCATGCGATTCATTAGCAACAACTTGTAGGTACATGTTTTTTTATTTTATTTAACATGATTGGTAATATTGACATATTATATATAGGTGAATAGTTTCAATTAACACTCTCTATTTGGTATTGACAAATGAACATAATTTATTAATGCCCAAAGTAATGGAATTACTAGTCCACAATCTTGCACTAGTTGCATCGGTTCAGTTCTTCGAGTTCTCAATGGGCAGTCAAACGAGCCTATATGGATATTAATAAATTATTGATAAACTTCAAATCATACCCATGTAAGCTAGTTTTTTTGAGCCTTAAGAGCTCGAAGAACATAACTATATGCAATTAGTACAAAATTGTGGACTTGCACTTCCACATATTTGGGCACTAATAAATTATAATGTCCTTTTGCCTCAGCCAAAAGTAAAAATGCTAATTAATTGAAACTATTCATCTATAGCAAATCAAAATTTAACCAATCATTTTAAATGATAAAATAGAATGCAAAATCTCATACCTACACATTGTGGTTGGCGAATCATATGTAATGCAATATCTACAAAGCTTGCTCTGTTGCAACTCATGAATCGAACATTTAAAAAAAAATGTCATTTCCAATAAATTAAACCATTAATCTTATCATGAAAGATTTTTCTATAGATTGCATTATCAACATGTAAAAAGGACAGATAATATAAATGTATTGGAAATATTAATAATCAAATAAGTTTAATAGATATATACAAAATATAAAAGCTTTAATGTGTATTATGTACATCTTATTCTATTTTATGATGTTTGCGAAGAACTATAGTATATCTTTAAACATTCTTTGAATATTTGACTTGTTATATAAGAAAGAAACGAGATATTGTTAATTTTTAATGAACATAAAATCAGCAAGAATTAAAACGTAATACCTGTTTGAATAATTCCTTGCGAGGTAGAATGTCGAAAAAGTTATAAAATAATATTTCCAAAAATTCCACACACTCTCGCACGACTAAACTTTAAGGACTTCATTTTGAACCATATATATTGAACATAGAGAGAAAATGTTTACAACGAAATGAAAAGATTAATGTGAAGCGAGCTAATATTGGAATGGTTGTGTAGAGACTAGAGAGAAAATATTGAAAAATAAGAAAGGATAATCGAAGATTTGAGAGAGAGTTTGTGAATTGTGAAAAATACTGGAGAGCAAAGTGGGTTTTTATAATTGGTGAGATCTGAATAACGGTCAAATTTATAAACATTGGAAGTTTAATTTTTTTTTTTTTAAGAAATGATTACAGCTGGATGAACAACGGTCACATTTTTTACAATTAAAATTTGAACTCAACGATTAAATTTGTTACCATTGTTGATTTTTTTTATAGTATTACTTGTCAAATAAATATATAACCACGTTTTATATGTGACTGGATATATATATATATATATATATATTTTTTGCATATATTAGCAATCATCTTCAATTTATCAAATAATAATTGAATTATTCATTTCAACGGTACTATACTGTAGTGTTTATCAAGAATTTAAAGGAGCATGGCCTATAAATAAAAATATATAATGATGAGATGTCAAGAAATGTTGCTATGATGTTGGGGTTAATTTTTTTAATCAAAATTGTTGGTCCCAAAAAATAATGTCACACTGTGTATGAGGGGGTGAATGGTGAATTTTAAAACCTTTTGGGGTGAATGGTGAATTTTAAAACCTTTTCACAATTTACGTAGTGTAACATCCTAATTTTGTGAAGTTTAAAAAAAATCCTAAACCCTCACTGTGTGCAATTTACACAAAGTTAAGGTGTAACCTTCTTACGCCGCTCGCAGTCCGTTGCCGTCGATTTCTCCGGGCTGCCAGCCTGGTGCGACAACCAGCAGCCTGCCCCGCGTGGCTTACAACACGCGACCGTGGTGCGCACGCCCATTTGGCATGGTCCTTCCGTCGACCACCACCTTGCACGGGCCTGTGCGACCGTCGCCAGCCTCCCGTCTAGGTCGATGCCCACTCTGTAGGCTTCTTTCAGCCGACTTGCCTCGACGACGGATCCTGAACAGTCGCGGTTGTCCACCCATGCTCCGGCGACCCACCCTTCTATTGGCCGCCCCTCTAGCCCGTCGACCGCCCCTCGCCATCGGTTGACAGTGGCTCCCGACGGTATCCCTCCCGCATGGAGTCTTGCACCAAGTCGCTGCTTTCAATCCTACCACTCTGGTACAAATGGCAAAACTTATTAGTGATTGGTTTTCAAGCGTAGTTGCCTATCTGGATTCTCTCAACCCGGATGTCCCCATTGGTAACCACCTCCCCGCTTTAGAGGAGTAATTCCCAGCGTCGATCCCGTATGTTGATTTGTCTAAGGGCATGTTTGTTTTGGGATGGGAAATCCGGATTTGGAATTTCGAAACTCCACCCCCGTTACAGTTTGAGATTTTGATTCAGGATTTCAAAATCCCACCCTATAACCCTATAAAAGTCAACTCTATAAATACCTACAAACCCTATATAAATACCTATAAAACATATAATCCTATACTATAAAGTTAAATCCTACCCTACATAAATCCCAAAACAAACACAAAACATAAAAAACATTAAGATTTTAAAATCCACTAGATTTTGAAATCCGGATTTCAAAATCCTCAAAATCCCAAAACAAACATGCCCTAAGAGATTTACTAAGATTTGGTCTCTACAAGGGATCTTATCCGCTATTCCTATCGAAAATTGATTTGTTGTTCTCAAATTTCACTCGTTGGTGGATCGAGCGTGATCAAATTTTTAGGAGATGAATTTGGTAGTTGGCGCTAGACTCCATTCGTCTGCAAAATTGGTCACCCGATTTCAATCCAAACCATGCTCCGACTTCGACGTACCAAATATGGGTCCGCCTAGTTAGTCTTTCGATTGAACCTTGGCATCCCATAGTTACTTCGACAATGGCCTCATTGTTTAGCATGTTTGTTAAGATGGACAGTCATACCTCAGCAAAAATAATGGCGCAGTATGCTAGAGTCTTGATTGAAGTGGATATGAAGCAGCCGTTTTTGGAGCGGTTGGTGCTGGAATATGGGGATTGGTCTGTGATTGTGGATTTGCATTACAAGAGGATCCCGGAGTATTGTAGCCAATGTATGATTATTGGACACATGACTGTCCAATGCAATAAGAGCAAGGTACTACCACCTCGTGCCTTGAACAAATGTGGTAGGAGTTCTTTGCGTCATAAAGGACGGGCCTCTTCGGACTCCCGACCAACACAGACTCGTGTGCCCCCGCCGGCCTCGGCTATTGTGGCCATTTCGGTCCTAAATGAGTTCTTTTACAATACCTAGGAACTGGTGGTTGTGGCACTTTTGGAACCGCCCGTCGAAGATGTCTTTGATCTTTCTCTTGCGGTTCCTAAAATGAAGGCCGGTGGGGGAGTACGACAACCATATCCTGGAGGCACCCGTTCACATGGGAAAATACCGGAAGATGTCATCGACGAGTGTGAGAATAGGTATGTGATCACCGTTAATGAGGTGATAGGAATGAATCACTATTTATAAGTATTTACAAGGAGATAAACATGGTAAATATAACAAACCATACCAAAGAGATATATACAAAGATATGGTCAAAATAAAAAAGATATTATTCCTATATTTACATTATTCCCTATTACCCCCCGTCAAGCGATGCTGAGGATGAGGACGAACGCAGTCAATGTCGATGTGCTTTGCTCGCTTATGGGCGACCGGATTTTGACTCCAAAATAAGGCACTTTTGTTGTCGCATAGGAGAGTTGGGGCGGACACGGGGAGTTGGCCAAGCTCCCGAAGAAGGTTGTTGACCCAAACGACCTCCTGAGCAGTGTTAGCAAGCGCACGATACTCGGACTCACAGATCGAGCGAGCAATAGTGGGTTGTTTCTTTGCACTCCAAGAAACCAGGTTGTCGCCGAGAAAGATGGAATAACCGTACGTTGAACGCCGAGTGTCGGTGCACCGAGCCCAGTTTGCATCAGAGTAGGCGACCAACGAGTAGTCACTATTCCGACCAAAAGTAAGGCCAAAGTTAATCGTGCCTTTAACATACCGTAAAATCCATTTTACGGCGAGGAAGGGATCATCAGTAGGCGACTAGAGGAACTTACTAACATGATTGACAGCATAAGACAGATCCGGGTGAGTGATAGTCAGATACTGAAGGGCACCAACAAGCGAACGATAAAGAGTGTGGTCGGCGAAGGGTGACCCAGAGCGAACAAGATATTCCCCCGCAGCAAAGGGAGTGGAAACAGGCTTGGAGTCAAGCAGCTCGGCACTGACGAGGATGTCATGAGCGTACTTTGCCTGAATGAGAAAAATTCCACCAGGAGTGTGCGAGACCTCAAGGTCGAGGAAGTAGCTTAGGCGACCAAGATCCTTGATCGCAAATTCTTTATCGACGCGACGAATGAAACGTCGAATGACATTATGGTCACTCTCTGTCACAATAATATCATCGACATAAAGTAAGAGGTACAAAGTAACTGTACCACGCCGGAAGTAGAAGAGAGAGGGATCTGCTCGACTACAAAGAAAACTAAAGTTCTTAAGGAAGCTACTGAAGCGAACAAACCAGGCGAGTGGAGCTTGTCGATGAACATACAGAGCTTTCTTGAGGCGACAAACATAGTCTGGGAAGCGAGGATCAACAAAGCCAGGGGGTTGAGCCATGTAAACGGTGTTTGTCAACTTCCCATGAAGAAATGCATTATTCACATCAAGTTGATGCATGTGCCACTGATTCCGAACAGTCAGACACAGGATGATGCGAACAGTTGCAGCCTTGACAACCGGACTGAATGTATGTGAGAAGTCAAGGCCTAGTACCTGAGAGAAGCCCTGGGCGACCAGACAAGCTTTGTAGTGATCAACAGTACCGTCCGCAAGATATTTGGTGCGAAAAACCCATTTCGAACCAACAATATTTGTAGAAGGTGGGCGAGGAACCAATTCCCAAGTTTGGTTAGCATGCATAGCATCAAGCTCAGATTGCATGGCAGCCAACCAGTGTGGATGCTTAAGGGCAGATTTGAAACCCTTAGGCTCGGCAGAGGTAGAGAGGGCGGACAGGAGTCCGGTGGTCGCAATGTCGACAATGTGCCGAGTCTTGAAAATTCCAGACTTGGCCCGAGTGATCATCGGGTGAGTCGAGGCAAGTGTAGGGCGAGCAGTAGGTGGTTAAGCAATTGGGCGAGTAACAAGTGGTTGGGTAGCAGGGCGAGCAGGTGGGGGCTGATCAGTCAGACGAGCAGCAAGCACTTGAACTGGCCGAGCAGGAGGCAAGACCAGTTCTGGAGGATCCGGACAAAGAACACAAGGAAGCTGGGGAGCAGCAGCCGATGGTTCCAAAAAAGAGCTGATCTCAAGGGAATCAACAGGCGAGGAAGGAGCAGGTTTGGCCGAGAACGGGAACACAAACTCATCAAACTGAGCATGGCGAGTAGTGTAGAAGTGGGAAGCGATCGGATCGTAACACCGAGACCCTTTATGAGTGGAACTGTAACCCATAAAAACACACGGAGCACTGCGAGGAGCAAGCTTGTGGAGAGTATAATCCCGAAGATATGGAAATACGCGACAACCAAACGTTCAAAAGTTTGCAAAGTTCGGAGGAGTGCCGAACAGAAGCTGAAAGGGCGACCTATCCCCAAGAACAGGGGTGGGCAAACGGTTAATAATGTAGACTGCAGTGGAGAAAGCATCAACCCAGAAGTGAGCAGGCATGCTCGCTTGAAATAACAACGAAAGGCTAGTTTCAGTGACATGACAATGCTTGCGCTCAGCCCGACCATTCTGTTGAGGAGTGTAAGGACAAGAGATTCGATGATGAATGCCATGATCGGCGAGGAAACTACGAACGCGACCATTAACAAATTTTGTACCACCATCACTCTAGAAGGCCTTAATATTGGTAGAAAACTGATTGCAAACAAAGGTGTGAAACCGCACGAACACATCAAAGAAGTCAGACTTGGCATGCAACGGGTAGAGCCAGGTGAATTTGTGGAAATCATCCACAAAAATGACATAGTACCGAAAACTATCATTAGAAGCAACAGGGGCAGGTCCCCAAATATCACAATGAACTAAATCCAAAACACGAGATACTCGCTTCTCATTTAATGCAAAAGATAAATGTTTACTCTTAGCCAATTGACACGGAGTACATAAGCCCGGTTTGGGCAAAACAGAAGTAAGGGACAACAAGCCCAATTTATTCAATAAATTAACTATAGAAATAGGAACATGACCTAATCTACGATGCCAACACTCAAAAGAAGCCTTCAGTGACGAGCTCCGTAAAGCAGCGACCAAGGCTGGAGTGCCCTGCTCCAGGGCATAGAGTCCTCGACTATGCCGACCCTTCGCCAAAGGTTGCTTGGTCGCCCGATTCTGGATGACAAATGAGTCATTAGTAAACAAAACATCAATAGGAAAGTCTGAAGTAAGCTTACTAATGGATAACAATTTATTACTGAGATGTGGTATGATGAGCACATTTAACAAATGAACATCCTTATTAACCGAACACGACCCAACATGAGTGATCGGAATAGTAGAGCCATTAGCAACAATAACATTGTCGTTACCAGAATACGAGTGAGGATTTTCCGGGTCAACCAAGTGAGGAGTCATGTGAGTGGAGGCACCACTATCGAGGAACCAATCCGAAGCAGGAGGATGCGAGACATGACACTGAGAATCAAGGGCATGAGCAAGATTGGCCGCAGAAGGTGCAGGGCGAGCATAACGGTCCGGACATCGATTCGCATAATGACCGTGTTGGCGACAAATCTGGCAAGTGGGAGGGCGGCGAGCAGGGGCCGAGGATCCAGTGGTTACCTGGCGACCAGAATTCCGAGGAGAGAAGTTACGGGATTTGGTGCCAAGGCGAGCAAGCTTACCTGAGCGAGCAGAGGCAGATAAAGCTAGAACGGGCGAGGACGAGGAGTCCATCGAGCGAGTAAACTGCTCATAGTTTAAGGCCTGATGGATCAGATCCCAAAAGGCAGGCATGGGCGTCATAGCCATGCAAGTGTCAGAGAAACCAGCGAAATGGGGGCCGAGACCGGTAAGAAACCAATGACACTTGTCGTCATCATCAACAGGCTTACCGATGGAGGCGAGTTGATCGCAGAGAGCACGAAACTTCTTGCGGAAGTCGTCGACGGAGGTGGTGTTAGTGTATACTGTAAAGCAAACTCTTAGTGTGCTTTTGTGACGTATATTCGATATCTTTTTATCTAAAATAAATGGTTTTTCACATTTTTGCATTCTTTGTGATTACTTGTATGTTTGCTTATCTTGCGTTGTGGACGATGTGGTGGGTTTGTAGTCACACAAAAGATCACATTGTCAGTTCCTTGTAAGATATAAACAGTATTCACAACTAAGATAGTTATGGACAAAACTATTGGTTTAAGTTGTAGTGTAAACTTGTTAGTGGTTTGTCTTGGCCATTAGTTTATACTAGTGGGCTGTGGCGTATTGAATGGATCACAAATAAGACATGTTCTTCTGTTCTGACTGTTGTGAAGAACTAGACGTCTTGGTGACTTTTATGATTCTTAACCCTAAGTGTGATATTTAGATGTGCGGGGTGCTTCTTCACTACTTTGATGTACCATAGGTGAGAATCTTGGTAGATTCTTCACGCTTCGTATTTTGGGTAGTGGCATCGCTCGCATGATGTCTACTTATTGGCATTAGGGCACCGTGTCCTGTACATCCAGGCTGATGATGTCCCATTGAGGAAACTCATAAAGGATTGTCGTATTAAACCCTGCAGGTGGATTTAATCCGTACGACAACAAGGTTGAGTGGTACTACTCAAGGAATTATAGGAATTCATTATTTAAAGAAGTCAGAAGCTTTAATAATTAATGGACGTGCGATATCTTAAACACAGGGAATTATAAAGTCTAATAGAAGCCCTGATTCAGTTCGGGATAGGACGGGAGTGCAACATTAATTCTCTAGTGGAATGAATTAATGTTCTCGAACCAAATTATATGTTCTGGGCTGAACATAAGAGTATTTGGGCCTGTAAGAAGCCCAAACCCTATACCTTCTAATGGATCCCTAGTCTGGCCCATGAACTTATGGAGATTATAAATAGGAGCCTCAAAATAATTTTGAAACCTTAACACACGCGAAATTAAGAAAAATGGCTAGGGTTTGAAGGAGACGAAACTGAGGCACCTTCTCCACGTTTGATAGCACGCCATCCACCCGGTGTTCGAGCGAGGTTGGGAGACAGGCTAGAAGATCCGTAGATTGGAATCAACGTCTCGATCTTCAATGGTAACGAATCTAAATTCGGCTATAGACGCATGTTTAGGTTTTAATTCGTTATTTATATGCTTGGCATCCGACAACGATCCCGTTGATGGACCGCCTTCGCTGGTGTGCTCCAGCAATTGGTATCAGAGCCTGGATTCGTGGATTGTTGGCTCTGCCTGAAACGTATGATTGTATGATTCAATTTATTTTGTTTCATGTATGTATGCGTTTCTGTTGGTTATGTTTTCTTTCCTTCTATCGCAACCCTAGTGTTATGTAATCGTTTTTCCCACCAGATAATAAGTGTGGGTAGTATAAGACTATTTCATAGATCACTGTAGTAGGGTTTTGCTCGTTTATATTGTATTTTTTGATCGTGAGAACAGGCTGTGTCGATGGAAGATCTGAAAACAGTAATCTGAGTTTTTCGGGTTATGGCCTTGGACGGTGAAAACTGTTTTGGCCATAACTTTTGACTCGGGAGTCCGTTTTCAGCCCACAAGACCATTTCGGAAACTTCTCGACAAGATCTATATGAGTCACGACTATGTGGTGACGATGAGTGAAAAGGCCTAATTCAAAAGCCTTGATGAAGTTTTCTGCCAGTTTTTGTCGGTGGACGAGAATTCGAGGTTTTTGCATTGCGTGAGAGGCCGATGCGAGGCATCCGTCCGCGCCACTGTTTTTATCATTGTAATAGCTTACAATTGGCTATTTTTTATAAGTTTTTCAAGGGGTTACGATAGATGTGCATTTATTTATTTTTGCCTATGTTTATCGCATCTTGTATTGTTATGGCATGGATGTGTTAATTTTTGTTAATTTGCTATGCCAATGAATAATCTTCATGTTAAAATGACTAAGTGAGATAATTGAATTTTAATTAATTTATAGACCTCCATAATTGTTCTTTAAGTAAGGTGTATGTTGCTCGTGGGACCTTGGGAGTCTCCCCCTAACGGGTGCAACATTCACGAGCTTACTAGTTAAGACTTCTAGTAAAATTGTTTTAATCTTTAGATGAAGTGGGTGATCTTCCCTAACGGATGTGTTATCCATGAGTTCATTAGTAAAGAATAATTCAAGATAACTGTTGTTAAATTGTGGTCATCACTTAGATGTGAATTTTAATATAACCCCCCAACGGGGTCACTGTTCTAGTTCACATGGCCAGTTAAAGTTCGACTGTTAATTTGATTCGTCATAAGGATAAGTTGACGTGATATTGAAATTAAAGACTGAATGTCTGGTCGATGAATATATGTGTAAACGATCACCCTAACGTGGCTTGCATATGTGTTTGTTGGGCTGTTGGAGGTTGTGTTGAATATTGGTTTTGAAGGTTTCCAATATTTTATGCTTCAAAATTATGTGATTTATTGCTTGCATTTTATTTATTTCAGATACATTATGGTGACATTCAACCCACTTATGGTTATCTTAAATCAAAATAAGCTTATTGGTCAAAATTACTTGGATTGGAAAAGAAATTTGGACATTGTCCTAGTTGCTGATGAGTACAAGTTTGTGCTCGATACACCTGCTCCTGCCCCTTTAGGAGCCGAATCTACTGAAGAGCAAAGGGAGGCTCATAAGAAGTGGCACAAGGCTGATGAGATGGCTCGTTGTTACATTTTGGCCTCGATGTCAAATGTTTTACAACAGCAGCATCAAACTATGCCTAGTACCACAGCTATGATGTTGAGCCTCAAAGAGCTTTTTGGTGCGAAAGATAGGGCTGCCCGCTTTCAGGCTATGAGGAAGATCATGTCAACCTCTATGCCAGAGGAAGCGTCCGTGAGGGACCACGGTCTCAAGATGATGGAATATCTGAATGAGATTGAGGTCCTCGGAGGGTTAATCGATAATGACACCAAGATCGATATGATCATACACTCGCTCCCAAAGTCTTTTGAGAACTTCCGTGTAAACGCGATCATGAGTAAGAAGGATTATACTTTAACCGAGCTTCTTACGGAATTGGTCGCGGTGGAGGGTCTCATGGGTAAACGACCACAGGCCAATGTTGCTGTTCAGGCTGGACCTTCTTCGTCTAATGGCAAGAAGAAGAAAAAGCCTTTACAGAAAAAGGGTGGTGGTGAAAGCAGTGGGAGCAAGAAACTAGCGCCTTCTGGTGGCGTGAAAAAGCCAAAGGGAAAATTTTTCAAGTGCAACAAGACGGGACATTGGAAGTCTGATTGTCCTCTCCTGAAAAAGGACAACTCTGATACGTCTCTCGCTTTAGTTGTTGAAACATGTTTTGCGGCTTGTTCTGCCTTTTCTTGGGTAGTAGATACAGGAGCCACTGACCATGTTTGTTACACCTTGCAGGGGTTTCTGCAGACAAGGGAACTGAGTGAGGGCGAGATTACTATTAGTTTGGGCAATGCTGCGATAGTATCAGTGGTTGGAGTGGGAGACGTGCACTTATATTTTTCTAATTCTGTTTTAGTATTAAAGAACGTTTTATACGTGCCGAATTTTTGGAGAAAATTAATTTTTGTTTTCGAAGTTGTTTTTGGATGGATGCTTAGTTGTTTTTAATGACAATGTTGTTGTTATGAGAAATAACTCTTTAATCTGTTCTGGCACGTTAGAAAACAATCTTTATACTATTACGTGTGCATATCATACTATGACTGAAGCTCATTCATCATCATCATTAAATAAGAGAAATGAACCTTCTAAGTTGAATCAAACATACCTTTGGCATCTAAGATCGGGTCATGTCAACCTAAGAAGGATTAAAAGACTAGTAAGTAGTGGGTTTTTGGAGTCTCTCCAAGTGGAACCATTCTCAGTCTGTGAATCCTATTTGGAAGGCAAGATGACCTCGAGGCCTTTTAAGGCCAAGGGTAATAGGGCTAATGATGTGTTGGAATTGATTCACTCTGATTTGTGTGGGCCTATGATTGTTCAAGCTAGAGGAGGCTTTCGGTACTTCGTCACTTTCATTGACGATTACTCAAAATATGGATACATCTACCTGATGCGCCACAAGTTTGAATGCTTTGGCAAGTTCAAAGAATTTAAGGCAGAAGTGGAGAACCGTCATGGTAAGAGTATCAAGTCACTGCGTTCTGATCGTGGTGGCGAGTACCTTAGCAATGAATTTATGCAATACTTATTAGAGAACGGGATTAGATCCCAGCTCTCCGCGCCTGGTACTCCGTAACATAATGGCGTGGCTGAGAGAAGGAATAGGACTCTATTAGATATGGTGAAATCGATGATGAGTTATGCTTCATTACCTACCTCTTTTTGGGGTTCTGCCTTAGAAACAACAGCGTACCTTCTAAATTATGTACCCTCTAAAGTGGTTCCAAAAACCCCAATTAAATTGTGGTCTGGGCGAAAGCCTAGTCTAAACCACATTCGGATTTGGGGTTGTCCAACACATGTGCTGAACAAGGAAGCTGATAAGTTGGCACCTACAACTGAAGTACGGTTGTTTGTAGGATACCCTAAGGGAACGAGAGGTGGTTATTTTTATAGTCCTAATGATCAGAGGGTGGTGGTGAGTACCAATGCCCGATTTTTAGAAGAAGACTATATGAATGAGCATAAGTCCAATACTGAGATCATGATCGTTTTATGTTTGTGGGAGAGTCTATGGACTTGATTCCAAGCGATGAACATGATGATAACGACCCCTGGACATACAAAGAGGCAGTCAAAGATAAAGATGCAGAGTCTTGGCACAAGTCCATGGATTCAGTAATTGAATCTATGGATGCTATGGAAGTGTATGACCTAAGTGAACTTCCCCGCGACAAGAAAGCCGTTGGGTGTAAGTGGGTCTACAGACGTAAGAGAGGGTCTGATGGGCAGATTACTGCTTTTAAGGCACGATTGGTGGCAAAGGGTTTTACCCAGAAAGAAGGAATCGACTATGACGAGACCTTCTCACCAGTAGCGATGCTAAAATCGATTAGATTCTCGTATCCATAGCTAATCACATGAACTATGAGATTTGGCAAATGGATGTCAAGACAGCTTTCCTTAATGGAAATTTGGATAAGGACATCTATATGCAGCAACCCGAGGGTTATGTGAAGAAAGGCCAAGAGCATCTAGTCTGGAAGCTGATAAAGTCTCTTTATGGGCTAAAACAAGCTTCCAGGTCTTGGAACATTCATTTTGACGAGGTGATCAAATATTTTGGATTTGAACAATGTCAAAATGAAAGTTGTGTGTACAAGAAGAGTGACGGAGACGTAGTGGTATTCTTAGTATTATACGTAGAAGATATTCTTCTTATTGGCAACAATGTGAAAGTATTATTAAACGTAAAGGTGTGGCTTTCAGAACAGTTTCAAATGAAGGATATGGGAGATGCATCGTACATTCTTGGTATTAAGGTCACTCGTGATCGAAAAAGGAGAATGTTGTGTTTATCTCAAGCGTCTTACATTGATACTGTGATTGCTCGTTTTGGCATGCAGAGTTCCAAGAAGGGTGTACTACCTTTCAGACATGGAGTCCCTCTATCTAAAGATATGTGTCCTAAGACACAGAAGGAGATAAAGGAGATGGTAGCAAGATATCAGTCTAACCCTGATCAAGGACACTGGACTGCTGTTAAACATATTCTCAAGTACTTGAAAAAGACTCGAGATTATATGCTAGTATACCAGTCAAATAGTTTGATTCCTTTGGGTTATACCGATTCAGATTTCCAAGCTGATCGAGATGAACGGAAGTCAACCTCAGGTTATGTGTTTATGCTGGGAGGCGCAGCCATATCTTAGAGAAGTGTGAAGCAGAAATGCATCGCGGACTCCACTATGGAAGCCGAGTACGTAGCTGCCTCAGAGGCCGCAAAAGAGGCTGTCTAGCTGCGTAATTTCTTTCTGGAATTAGGGGTATCTCAGAGTATGCCGATGTGTATCACTGTTTATTGTGATAACGCGGGTGCAGTGGCAAACTCGAAAGAACCTAGAGCTCACAGAGCAAGTAAACACATAGAGCGAAAGTACCACATTATACGAGATATCGTAAATCGAGGAGACGTGGTTGTAGCTAAGATTGCGTCGTTGGATAACTTGACTGATCCTTTCACAAAGACGTTGGCAATAAAAGTCTTTGAGAAACATGTAGAGGATCTTGGTTTACGATGTATTACAAGCTAGACTTTGAGTATAAGTGTGAGAAATGTTGATGTCTTTATGTGTATACTAAAAGTTAAGCTTTAGTATAAGTGGGAGATTGTTAGTGTATACTGTAAAGCAAACTTTTAGTGGGCTTTTGTGACGTATATTTGATTTCCTTTTATCTGAAATAAAAGATTTTCACATTATTGCATTCTTTGTGATTACTTGTATGTCTGCTTATCTTGCATTGTAGACGATGTGGTGGGTTTGTAGTCACACAGAAGATCACATTGTCCGTTCCTTGTAAGATATAAACAGTATTCACAACTGAGATAGTTATGGACAAAACTATTGGTTTAAGTTGTAGTGTAAACTTGTTAGTGGTTTGTCTTGGCCATTAGTTTATACTAGTGCGCTGTGGCGTATTGAATGGATCGCAGATAAGACATGTTCTTCTGTTCTGACTGTTATGAAGAACTAGAGGTCTTGGTGACTTTTATGATTCTTAACCCTAAGTGTGATATTTAGATGTGTGGGGTGCTTGTTCACTACTTTGATGTACCATAGGTGAGAATCTTGGTAGATGCACTCCCCCCAAATTACCTTTTATACCCTTTTCTCTTAAAACTCTCTATGATAAATGCACCTCCACAAAAACCATAATTTTTACACTAAAACCTAATTTTCTCCCTCCCATTCTTCCCCACTTCATTTTTTCTCAATTTCTCCCACCCTTCTTCCTCACTCCGCTGTCACCACTGCTAGGGGTGGGCATTCGGCCGGTTCGGTTCGGTTTTGACCTTTTTTCAACCGAACCGAAATAATCGAAGTTTTAAAAAAATGAACCGAATCGAACCGAATTACAATTCGGTTGGTTCGGTTTGGTTTAAACCGAATTTTTCCTGCCTAAAATTAAAAAAAAAAAATTTAAACAAATAAACATTTTAAAAAATTCAATTCTACACATAATAAACGTTCATCCACATAATAAAAGTTCATCCACATAATTCTACATAACGAATTCTAAGAATTCTACATAACAAATTCTACATAATAAATTCTACATAATAAAAGTTCACCCACATAATTCTACATAACAAATTCTACATAATAAATTCTAAGAATTCTACACAACAAATTCTACATAACGAATTCTAAGAATTCTACATAACAAATTCTACATAATAAATTCTACATAATAAAAGTTCACCCACATAATTCTACATAACAAATTCTACATAATAAATTCTAAGAATTCTACACAACAAATTCTACATAACGAATTCTAAGAATTCTACATAACAAATTCTACATAATAAATTCTACATAATAAAAGTTCATCCACAGAATTCTACATAACAAATTCTACATAATAAATTCAAATCACACGCATAATATAATCTCATTACAAATCCCACATAAATTCAATTCAAGTTCATAATCAAACAAATCCCACATAATAGAACCTCATCACAAATCCCACACAATAAAATCTCATTACAAATCCTTAAATATTACATAAATAGTTTTAAAAAACAGTACAAATCTTCATGCATTTCTCGTAAACCTACAAAAGAAAACACAACGATCAAAACCTAAAAGATTATAACATATAAATTGAAATTATAAACAAATAAAATATAAATATATTATTTTTTCAATATCCTCAATACTTTCTTCAACCTCAACTAGAAAAGACCCAATCTTGAAGCACAAATGAGAAATTGACTATTTTTAGGACTTAATTAACTTGTAAATGCATCAAGCACTCGTCCTCCCGTGTTAAAGCATTGAGATGGGAACAACAAAAATATTCTGAACAATTTCTGAGAAAACATAATCTAAAATTTATATTCAATGTAATCAAATATCTAAAAACATAATCTAAAAATCCCAAAACAAAACTAGCATATATAACTTAAATAAAAGGGCATTCAAGCAAAGCAGAACATACTGCGGTGGTGGAAGAGTTTAAGACGACGAAGAGAGGCAGACGTCGAAGACGGCGCTGGTGGCACGGGTGGGCCTGGTGGAAGGTGGAAGTAGGGGGAATCTACAGAAATGGAAAAGAAACGGTAGAAATGGAAATGAATGTTTAATTGTTTACACTTAGATTAGATCTAGGGTTATATATATATATATATTATATTTATTTTTATTTATAGTTCGGTCGGTTCAGTTTATTCGATTTTTAGAAAATATAAACCAAACTGAACTAAAAAAACCAAAATCTTAAAAAAATTCAACTGAACCGAACCGAACAACCGAATAAACCGAACCAAATAAACCAAAAATCGTCGGTTCGGTTTTTCGGTTTTTTTAGTTTTATGCCCACCCCTAGTCGCCGCCTCCCTTTGCCCAACACCTCCTCCTCCTGCCGCCGCCCTTCGCCCAAGCCGCCTGCAGCGCCGCCCTTCCCTCATTTTCTTCTTCTTTTTGTTAAGATTTGTGCAAAAGCGGCGCCGCCTCCTCCTCCTCCTCCTACCGAAAATCAGTAAGGTTGTTATCTTAATCAACTATATCACTTTAGCACTCTACAGATCAGAACATCTAATCTGCATATAGCTGACTAAGTACATAACTCATCTGAACGTCTCATCTGATCTAAAAAGCACGAAAAAGTTTTAAACACCTGACAGTCTATTCACCCCCCTCCTTCTAGACTGTCATCATACTCGTTTTGGGACCAACAAGTGGTATTAGAGCAGTGGTTCTAACGAGCTACTGATTTTGTTACTTAACTTCTTAAGGAAGAAGTTCTTGTAGCTCTCTTGAACAGATTCATTGTTTCGAAAACCCTATCCTTCATAAAACTCATACTACTTATTCATTATGGGTGGAGATTCTCACACTCGTAAGCTACCTGTGTTTTTAGTCGAGGAATATGATCTCTGGAAAGGCAGAATGGATGTTGCACTCAGTCAGGTTCACCATTCCCTTTCTCAGACGATGATGATAGTGATGTCGATCAATTCAAACCAAGGAGGCCTACTACAAGATCCCAGACAAATACAGTAAATGAAGCTCCTAGCGTAGATACTGAATCTACTCAAGTAGGGGGAACAACTGAAGCTGCTGAAACAGAAAAAGCTGCTAACACAGCTGAACTTGTGACTACAACTGAAGTTGAACCGACAGATGACACTCAAGCTAACAACACAGCTGAGACACATTTATGTCAAAATCCTAGTGACACAACATCAGAAGTGGATCCCAACTCACTTGATGGAACCTTACCAAAATTTATTTGGGCAAAGGATCATTCAACTGATCTGATAATAAGAGATTCAAGCTCCGATGTCCAAACTAGAGGTCAGAAGGCCAATGTTAACCAATCAGCTCATATTGCTGAAACTTTATTTTTCCACTGTTGTTTTCTTTCCTTGAAGGAACAATCATCAATCGAAGAAGCTCTAGAAGACAACAATTGGATTGTTGCTATGCAAGAAGAGCTCAATCAGTTCACAAGAAACAATGTTTGGGAACTAGTGGATTTCCCAAGGCATCAAGGTGTTATTGTTACCAAATGGGTATTCAAGAATAAGACGGATGAAAATGGTGCCATAACAAGGAACAAGGCTAGACTTGTTGCAAAAGGTTATTCACAATCAAAAGAGATTGATTATGATGAAACCTTTGCACATGTTGCTCGCCTTGAGTCTATAAGACTATTTCTTACTTATACATCCCGAATGAGATTTAAGGTATATCAAATGGATGTTAAGAGTGCCTTCTTAAACGGAATACTTGTGGAAGAAATCTATGTCGAACAGCCCCCAGGCTTCGAAGAAAGTGCCCAAGTATATCGTCTCAAGAAAGCACTCTATAGTCTGAAACAAGCTCCTAGAGCTTGGTATGATACACTATCTCAGTTCCTAATGGACAATGGATTCACTAAGGGAATCATTGATAGGACTTTGTTCAGAATCCAAGAAGGAGATGATATCCTACTAGTACACATCTATGTTGATGACATCATCTTTGGTGCACCAAATCAGAAGCTATGTGACAAGTTCTCAAAGTAGATGCAAGGCAAATTTGAGATGTCTATGATGGGTGAAATGAACTACTTCTTGGGTCTACAAGTGAAGCAAAGTGAGGATGGGATATTCATTACTCAGGCTAAATATACAAGGAATCTGATTGCCAAGTTTGGTGTTCAGACAAGCAAAGTATGTAAAATCCCCATGATGACCTCTTTTAAGATGGATCCATATGAGGATGGCAAATCTGTAGTGAAAGTGTGTGTGCGTGCGAAATCAGAGATGTTGTCTATTGTGTTGGCACAATCTAGACAACACTATGCAGCGGAAATTAAAATGCACGTTGTGAAAATAGAAGTATTCAAAATTTGCGTAGATTATAAAATAATCTACGCTGTTCACTATATAAAAATATGTGAAACGAGTACAACCTCTTTGAGGTGTATAATTACACTACGAAAGTGTATAATGATTTACTAGATCCTATGAAACTATCTCCCTCATAGATCTAATCACACAACCTAGTAAATAAGACTATGTTCTATCACACTACTATTCGGGTTTACAATAATGTGAAGAACTACAAGAAGAAACAATGATTTTCCTAACTAGAAGCGTATATAGCGTTCAGTAGAGTAGTGATCGATTTCAGCTTTTCTTCTTGTGTGTCTTGTGTTGAGGGCAGCTTCTGTATTTATAGGCTTCATGCACGAACTGCCATCAACTCCCATGATCATCACAGCCGTGAGATCATGCGGTTATGAACTTCTCTCCACCACTCCTAGAATTTAGGGACTTGTTATACCATGTCTAATAACTTCTCACTCCCACGCAATGGCATGACTTGGGTGTTGCCCACGTCTTCTAACTGCTCTGGGGACATCATTAGACAACAAGCGTAAGATCGGAGTTAGTGAGAAAAGGAAGGGCAAATTCTGATGTTGTCATAAGTGTTGGGAACATTAAACACAACACTCGGCTGTTTGTGTTGGATCATTAAACAAAACACTTATATCAACATCAACAATCTCCCCCAATTTGACCTTTCTACATCAACATAACTGAAGTTCACACAACAGAAACATTGATTAAGAAATTTACACAATTGATATTCCAAAAATATGAAGTAACAATATGTATAAGATCAAATTAAAATTAACAACATCTAAACCAAAAAACTTGTTTAGATTTAAATAGCTTAGGCAAAAATAAATCCTAAATAATTACAGAATGTAAATAACAGAGTTTGTAACAGGAAAAAAAAAAACATAAGTACAAAGCTTTTACAACAAGATAAGAACTGGATTAACACATGGGAAAGGATTGGGCTGAATGTGTATCAGCTGCATCTCCATAGTCTGCATAAACTCCCCCATAGTGTAAGTTCTCCCCCTGTCTTCAAGCTTATCATGCATCCAGATCACAGATCACCATAGAGATCCTGGATGTCCTGTTCATCTCTCTCACTCATTGTAGTGTCAGCAGCAAGTTCAGTAGTTCGGCCAGGAATTGAACCCGATTCATCTACAACAGGAGCAACAATGTTAGTAGGCTGATTGTGTGAACTGTCAGCTACTCCCCCTGTTGAAGTGGAAAGTAGATACATCCAAAATTTCTTTTGGACTAGAAGATCCTCCATAGAGTGCTGCAAATTATCCCTGCAAGATATCAATCTGCCTCATTATATAATGGGAAGATAAATAAATAGAGGAGGCAGCTCCTTCTGGAGGCAGTGTGGAACTGTGGAAGGGATCATTAGCTGGAACACTGGTTGTTGTACTTGGGCCTGCTTCATCATCATTCCTTCCTAAAGGAAGATCAACCACCCTTTCACCTCTCACTAAGAACTGATTTGAGATGCTAAACCCTGGGATATAGGAGCTTACAACTTCATCTTCATATCTCTCAAAGTCTTTGTCCAGCAGGTATTTCTACACAAGACATGGATAAGGTAGTATGCCTCTTCCAGTCATATCAGACTTAAAGGTCATCATATTAGTGAAGATAACCTGTCCTAGGTTAAACCTTTTTAAGTGTACATCAAAACAGCCTGTTCTAGGGTGAGAGTGGTGTTGTTTGTGCTAGGCAACAAATTAAAACAAACCAGTTTATGCAAGACAGAATACAAACTAGTCAGTTTAGAGGCTAAAATTCTTCTTCTCCATTTGGTGATTACTCCCCCTGTCAAAATGCTTATCATGACATCATGATCAGTAACAACAGGATCCTCCATAATTTTTGTTTTAAGCAGAATATTGATCCTTCTAGGGGTAATCATATGCCTAGTTCCTCTAAACCAAAACTGTCCATATCTTGTGGAGTTTGAATCACCAGCAAATTGAGGGATATTATCATAGAATTCATATATCCAATCAACAACATAAGGACAAGCAAATTGTAAGGCATTCAGTAAAGATCTTTCTTTAAACCAATCAAGCAGATTCATCTCTTCAAAGTCAGGAATTTTAATCAATCTTTCACTGAGAATCTACCTAGTTCTTATAGTTCTATACTGTATGCTTGACTTATCATTATAATCCTCATCAGAGTCATTATTCCTATCATCAGACGAAGAAGATGCCTCATTTTCATCTTCATCTGAAGAGTTGGATGACTATTCTTGATCTGATGATTCTGGTGTTGCCATCGGAGAGGCAACACTCTCGGGCTCTCGAAGCCTTTTTGATCGTCTGACTGGTGGAGTGGGTTCACTCTCCTCTTCCATTTCCTCAGCCACTTCATCTACATCATCTTCATTGACAGTCACTACTTCTTCCATCTGGGCTGTAGTTTGTTCTTGCTCTGCTTCTGGTTCAGAGTCGGACACTGCAATGGGATCGGATGAGTTCCCATCTGTTCTGGGCTTCTTTTTCCCAGTGTAGTCAACAATTTTGCCCAGATTCCTTTGGGACTTTCTCTTACCACCAGGCCATCTTCGTGCAGTTGGAACAACAGCCGCTTTCTTTTTGCCCTTTTTGTGCCAATGAATTCTCTCGAACTTTGCGGCCAGGACTTCTTCATCAGAGGATTCCGGCTGAGTTTGCATGTTCACATCCTCTTTGAACATGGCATTATCCAGCGTTTCTCCCTCAAGCACTAAAACAGGGTGAGTTGTTTTCAGGCTTAGGGTTTCGAAGGCTTCTTTCAGAGTGTTGAAAGAAGTGCCCAGAGGGAAGTGTAAGGTTACTGGAGTGATTTCTGGTTCGGGAGCTTCAGATGAGGGCTCATTTGGTGGGTTGGAGGCTGGAATTTCTGAAGTGGCGTTTGCATTCGCGATTTCAGTGCGAATGTCGTATGGATTGTAGGGTACGATTGCAAGAGGAGTTGTATGAGTGGGTTCTTCTTCAGGAGCAAAGGGAACAACAATGGTTCCGACGGTGAACAATGAGAGTTTGGTGAGTTTGATGATGCCATTTCAGCAAGAAGATTGAGAGGGTTTGGAGAGATTTTGTCGCTTGAATTCGAGTTTGAGTGTGCAGCAGTAATCTGAGGAGTGTTGGACATATTGGAACCTGTACACACAAAACAAGACAGCAAAAATTAATTTGAGACCTTTCGAATTCTACAGATACAATGTAAATTAGAATTCGAATAGTGTGAGTCAAAAGTGATGTGACATAGAACTTAGATATACTCGAGTGCTGTAAATCTAATTAAGATTAGTAATTACCAGGCTTAAAAGAGTTAACAAAGCTTTTCAAGTATTTTCCAACACTGTAATGGAGACTCATTTTATATGGAGAATTGAGAGGAAGGAGTTACACGATTTGGAGAGTGAGGGAAGTGAGGTAGTGGAGGTAACTTCCCACTAATTGATCGTGGTTAACAAGAGAGTACCAATTCTGAAAACACAAAATAATAAAAAGCGGAATAAATAATACCAGAATTAATAAACAAGGAAGACAAAGTCAAATTAAATATTTCAGAGGATAATATTTAATAATTATCAAAAATAACTAATTCCACGAAAATTGGAATAAGAATTAGAATTAACGAGTGTTTTTACTATTGTTGGCATTCTATACACCTCAACACAGTTTTTTCATGATTTTTCATCATATGTGTTGCTCTAATAACTTTTTCTTTTTATCACACTTCACATTGATCCATCTTTTGAAAAGAGTGCATCGTAGCAGCGAACTCCGTGCCCCATAGTTACTCAACAGATTTGTGAATATATTGATGCAATTTATATCACCTTTTGAAAAGAGATCATCGTAGTAGCGAGCTCCGTGTCCCATAGTTACTCAGTGATTTATAAAGCATCTAATATGTGATTTTTCTTTTATAGCATTTGAGAGGTGTATAAGCTCTTTTAGTATTTTTCACAAGTCACTCAGAATTCAAATAGCAATCACAAGGAATTTTATTAATTCAATAATTACGAAAATTAAAGCAAGGAAATGAATAAGAGACTTATATTAGTGTTGTCTCAAATGCTACCGCATTTGATACAACACCCTTGATCATATTTTCAGATATTACACAAACCAAGAGATTTTCGAAGAGATGAAAACCTCTTATCATCAAGAGCTTTAGTAAAAATATCAGCCAATTGTTTTTCAGTAGATATGTACTCCAACTTAACAACTTCCTTTTCAACAAGATCTCTTATAAAGTGATGTCTAAGACTTACATGCTTTGTTAATGAGTGTTGCACTGGATTTTTAGATATATTTATTGCACTAGTATTATCACAGTACACAGTCAAAATATCACTAGGTAAGCCATAATCATGAAACATTTTTTGCAACCAAAGTAATTGAGTACAACAACTCCCTGCTGCAATGTATTCTGATTCTGCTGTTGATTGAGAGACACAGTTTTGTTTTCTGCTGTGCCAAGAGATCAGATTGTTTCCCATATAAAAGCAACCACCACTTGTGCTTTTCCTATCATCACAGTCACCTGCCCAATCTGCATCACTATACCCTATTAAGGTACAATTTGTGTCTTTGCTATACCAGATGCCTAAATCACAAGTTCCTGCAACATACTTAATGATTCTTTTAACAGCATTCATATGTGATTCTTTGGGGTTAGCCTGGTATCTAGCACATAAAAAAACACTGAACATAATATCAGGTCTACTGGAGCTTAAATATAGAAGACTGCCTATCATTGATCTGTATAGTGTTGGATCAACATTCTGGCCAACATTGTCTTTACTCAGTTTCTGAGTTGATCCCATAGGAGTTTTCATGTGTTTAGCACTCTCTAATCCAAATCTTTTTACAAGACTTCTAGCATACTTACTTTGTGAAATAAAAATCCCATCTTTTTGCTGTTTTATTTGCAATCCTAGGAAGTAATTCAAATCACCAACCATGGACATTTCAAATGTAGATGTCATTTCATTCACAAAGTGTTTAAGCATATTGTCACAAGTAGAACCAAATACTATATCATCAACATAAATTTGAGCAATCATAATATCATTTTTATCATGTTTGATGAACAGTGTTCTGTCAGCTTCTCCTCTTATAAAACCAAACTCAATCAAGAAATCTGTTAACATTTCATACCATGCTCTAGGTGCCTGTTTCAAGCCATATAGAGCCTTTTTCAGTTTAAAGACATGATCAGGGTAATCAGGGTTTTCAAAGCCTTTTGGCTGTTCAACATAAGCTTCTTCCATAAGAATACCATTTAAAAAGGCAGCTTTAACATCCATTTGGTGCAATTTTATATCAATATAGCATGCAATAGCAAGTAAAAGCCTAATGGATTCAATTCTAGAAACTGGAGCAAATGTTTCATCAAAGTCTACACCTTCTACTTGTGTATATCCTTGAGCAACCAACCTAGCTTTATTTCTAATTATGTTTCCCATCTCATCAGTCTTATTTTTGAAAATCCATTTAGTCCCTATGACATTAACATGGTCTGGTCTAGGAACTAAAGTCCAAACATCATTCCTAACAAACTGATTAAGTTCTTCATGCATAGCTTCAATCCAATTTTCATCATCTAATGCTTCTTTAATAGTTTTAGGTTCAATCTCAGAGTGATAGCATTCATGATTAACTTTACTACACATACATGACATACATATAGACCTTACCACATCCTCCTTTGAGTTCATACCCATTCTTCTTCTAGTTTGAACACCTGTAGACTATTCACCAATGATTTGGTCTTGTGGATGATTTTTCTGAATCCGTATGGAGGGAGTTTTCTGGAGATTATACAGATTTTCAGGATCTGCATTATCAGATGTTTCCTCTGATGTGTCATCTTTCTTCTCAACATTCTGAACCTGTTCAACATTTTCAGTATTGATTGGAACATCAATCAAATCGGATATGTCTTCATCTTCAATGCTTTTACCTGTAATACTTGAATCATCATCAAAAAAAACATTTACAGATTCTTGTACAGTATCAGTTCTGAAGTTATAAATTCTATAGGCCTTGCTATTCCTTGAATACCCAAGGAAGAACCCTTTATCACTTTTTGAATCGAACTTATGTAATCGATCCCTGTCATTCAAGATATAGCATACACAACCAAAAACATGAAAATATTTAACGTTGGGCTTTTTATTATTCAGAATTTCATAAGGAGTTCTAGTAGAATCTGTTCTAATGTAAACTCTATTGGCAATATGACAAGCAGTATTAAGAGCTTCTGCCCAAAATCTTTTGGATAAGTTCTTAGAACATAGCATGACTCTAGCCATTTCTTGAAGTGTTCTATTCTTCCTTTCTGCAATACCATTTTTTTTTAGGAGTTTTAGGTGATGAAAACTCTTGTATAATACCTTTTGATTCACAAAACTCAGTAAATGAACTATTTTCAAATTTCCTTCCATGATCAGACCTAATTCTGTAAACTTTGTAATTGAAAACATTCTTAAATCTTTTATACAGAATTTTGAAAATGGAAAAAATTTCAGATTTGTCTTTTAAGAACTCAATCCATGTGAATCTAGAGTAATCATCAACCACAACTAGAGAATACCTTTTACCTCCAATACTTTCTGTTTCCATAGGACCCATAATATCCATGTGCAGTAATTCGAAGCAATGTTTGGTTGAGCAATGTCCCAACATTTTATAAGACACCTTGACCTGTTTGCCTTTTTGACAAGGTCCACAAATCTTTTTATCTGAAAATTTCAGATCTGGTAAACCTGTAACAGCTTTTAATCTAACAAGTTTATCAAGTTGTCTGTAATTAGCATGTCCAAGTTTTTGATGCCACAATGTACTATCATCAACTTTAGCCTTATTACAAATAAGTTTAGATTCAATAAGATAGCAATTATCAGCAGACCTGTTTCCCATCATGATACATTCAGAATCTTTGTCTAACACATAACATGAAATTTTGTCAAATTTCACATGCAAATCATCATCACATAATTGACTAATACTTATAAGATTGGCCAGTAATCCATCAACATGCAGAACATTGGATAACTTAGGAAAACCAGGAACATTCAATGTCCCTTTACCAATGATTTTCCCTTTAGATCCACCACCATTATAAACAGTGTAATCAGTAAGATAATCAATTTGACCTGTCATGTGTTTAGAACACCCACTATCAAAGTACCATAATCCAGGAATACATGCTTTTAGAGACATATGAACAACATTGCACAATGTATTTTCTTTTGAAACCCATGTAGATTTACTGCTGTGAGATCTTGAATGTTGAGTCATTCCAGGTAATACAGAGTTTTTAAGATGGTTTTTCTTTTTCAAGCATTGAGGACTTTTATGACTCTTTTTGAAACAGTAATGGCATATCACATCTTTAGCATTGATCTGAGTCTTAGCAGAAACATTAGAATTGCAATTAATTTCAGATTTTACAAAAACAGTAGGTTTCTTAGTTTCAGAATTTTTAGAGGTTTTACCTTGATAGCCAATACATGTTCTTCTTGAGTTGTTGGTCATAAGGGAGTCTTCCAGTTTCATCTTACCTTCAGAGAATCTTTTAAAACTCAGTGACGCTTCCTTCACTCTTTCTTCAAGCTTAGATATTTCAAAATCTTTTCTTGTCAGAATACCTTCAAGCTTAGTAACTAATTCTCTTAAATCAGAATTTTCAAAATTTAGAGACTTAATTACATGATTAAGTTTCTCAGTTTCAGAAGATATCTTGAAAACGTTTTCATTTGTTAAAGGTTTTTCATAAGAATATTTCTTAAAATCAAGAATTGACACTTCTGGAATATCATTATTCAGTGATTTCCCAAATGATGGCACATTTGTCCTCACATCGTAATAATCATCCAGATCATCATCAAGAGTATTATCATATAGAATTCTAGCAGAGAAGGCTTTTTCAAGGTCTTTTTCAGGATTATGTTCAACATCAGACTCATCACTTAAAGTAGCACTGAAATTAAGTTTCTTTTTTAGAATGGTGTTGACACATTCATTAGCATAATGACCATATCCAGAACATGCATCACATTTAACATTCTTCCTATAATCCTGGTCAGATCTAAACCTGTTTCCTCTTTCTAATTGTCTAGCAGGATTAAAAGTATTCTTCCTAATAGGCAATTGTTGAGTATTATTAATCTGAACCTTAGGTTGAATGTTGTCTTTGAATCTCTTATTCTTCATGAGAGTCTTAAACTGTTTAGTAATAAATGCCATGTAATCAGGATTATTCAAGTATTCCTCAATATCATCATCATCAGAATCAATTTCAGTAACATAAGGAGACTTTCCAGAACCTGATGCTGTAGATGATGAGGCATCACCTTTGAAAACAAGCACTTTCTTTTCATTATCAGTCGTTTCAGAAAAGTTCATCTCATAAGTTTTCAAAATACCAATCAATTCATTTTGGCTTAATACATCAGTATCCTTAGCTTCTTCTATAGCACATATCTTAGGTTCAAAACGTTTAGGAACTGATCTAAGAATTTTATGTACTAACCTTTGGTTTGAAATTGGATCTCCAAGAGAATGAGCTTCATTTGAAATCTCATTCAGCTTTTCGTTGTAAGATGAAATGGTTTCATCTTCTTTCATCCTCAGATTCTCGAACTTGGTTCCAAGCATACGTAGTCTGGTCCTTCGTACACTATCCGATCCTTCACAATGTTCTTGCAATCGATCACATGCATCTTTCGATGAAATGCAGTTTGATATAATTTTGAACATTGAAGCATCAGTTGAGGTGAAGATTGCATTCAATGCCTTTGAATTGTAACTTGCGGTTATGATTTCTTCAGCCGTCCAGTCGAGCTCTCTTTTGATCTGAGCTTCATTGTCTTCATCCGCCGCGGTTCTTGGTTGAGTCCAACCAGTAAGAACACTCCTCCAGGCTCGTTCATAAATGGATTTGATGTACATTCTCATCTTTGGTTTCCAGAAGGCATGATTCGTGCCATCTAGAATCGGAGGCTTTAGTGCGGGTGAAAGTGGATACTCCATTTCAGATTTACACACTCTAAGCAGAATCTCTAATAGTGTATCAAGTAGTTGGCTCTGATACCAACTGAAAGTGTGTGTGCGTGCGAAATCAGAGATGTTGTCTATTGTGTTGGCACAATCTAGACAACACTATGCAGCGGAAATTAAAATGCACGTTGTGAAAATAGAAGTATTCAAAATTTGCGTAGATTATAAAATAATCTACACTGTTCACTATATAAAAATATGTGAAACGAGTACAACTTCTTTGAGGTGTATAATTACACTACGAAAGTGTATAATGATTTACTAGATCCTATGAAACTATCTCCCTCATAGATCTAATCACACAACCTAGTAAATAAGACTATGTTCTATCACACTACTATTCGGGTTTACAATAATGTGAAGAACTACAAGAAGAAACAATGATTTTCCTAACTAGAAGTGTATATAGCGTTCAATAGAGTAGTGATCGATTTCAGTTTTTCTTCTTGTGTGTCTTGTATTGAGGGCAGCTTCTGTATTTATAGGCTTCATGCACGAACTGCCATCAACTCCCATGATCATCACAACCATGAGATCATGCGGTTATGAACTTCTCTCCACCACTCCTAGAATTTAGGGACTTGTTATACCATGTCTAATAACTTCTCACTCCCACGCAATGGCATGACTTGGGTGTTACCCACGTCTTCTAACTGCTCTGGGGACATCATTAGACAACAAGCGTAAGATCAGAGTTAGTGAGAAAAGGAAGGGCAAATTCTGATGTTGTCGTAAGTGTTGGGAACATTAAACACAACACTCGGCTGTTTGTGTTGGATCATTAAACAAAACACTTATATCAACATCAACATGTAGATCAAACCAAATATAGAGCTCTAATAGGATCCCTTATGTACCTAACTACCAGTAGACCAGATATAACCTTTGCAGTAGGTTTTTGTGCTAGAATCCAATCCAAAAGTTAGTCACCTAGATGCAACTAAAAGGATTCTGAGGTATCTGAAAGGTACATTAAATATGGGCTTATGGTATCCATCTGAAGACGGTTTGGATCTAAGTGGCTATTCAGACTCTGACTTTGCAGGATGCAGAATAGATACGAAATCTACTTCTGGCACATGTCAGTTTCTAGGAAACAAGCTGATTTCTTGGGTCTCCAAGAAGCAAACCTCAGTTGCTACCTTGACTATTGAAGCTGAATACATGGCTGCTGGTAGTTGCTGTAGTCGGTTGTTATGGTTAAGTCATCAACTATTGGATTATAACATTGTTGCTAGAGAAGTACCAATTTATTGTGATAGCAAAAGTGCAATAGCCATTACACAGAATCCAGTCCTCCATACTAGATGTAAACATGTTCATGTAAGACACCATTTTATTAGAGATCATGTGGAGAAGAAAGATGTTAGAATGGAAAAGATTCACACAAATATCCAAAGGGCTGATATGCTCACTAAACCCTTAGCTGAGACTAGGTTTAGAGAGTTATGTTTTTCTTTGGGCTTGTTGGAGCTAGACATCTCGAAGCCGGCAGCTGAGAAGTCAACTTTAACTCAACTGATCATAGAGCAGCTTCAACCAGATAACAAATGCAGATTATCATTACAGATGAGTTGAATAGACGGACTCATCATCCAGGTAAGTCTATTCCCTATGAAGAAAGCTAGTAATGTTGAGGGAATCTGAGAGTTCTTAATCCAAGGGGGAACCTATGGTTCTTTAAAGATCCCTGATTAAAACACTTAGAACACATATACCTATTTTATATATATCTCCTGCACTTATACATGCATGTTATTAATTGTTAATATATTTATCTAGTGAAGGATTCGGATTTGAAAATACATTATGATGATTTAATCTTAGTCTGAAGTCCAAATAGTAGTTTTCCAAGATCACTTCTAATCTGGACCCTTGGATCAACATTAAATGTCATCCCAACCACTCGTCTTTAAAAAGGAATCTTTAATCTATGAATTTTAACGTTTACCTAGAAGGAATCTCACTACTTATAGTATAAATACCAGCACTTAGTTATCAATTTATCACATCTCTAACTGAAAACAATCCTCTTGTATAGGAACAAAACTTCAAAAGAAAAGGCTTGAAAATGAGAAGCTTTGAGCTGCATGCAATACTCCAACCCAAAACATGGGTCAAGGCCAGAAAAATCCTTCTAAATCATCATGTAGATAAAGGAATCTCAAGTGTCTCATGTCAAACCGAACAGAATCTCTGGTGTCTCATGTCACGCTGACTTCATACTGCTCTCCAGGGCAGAAGGATGTAACTGTCGATGGAGATAAATACTGGTGGGCGATGGTAATGGAGAGTGTCGGAGATGGAAGATGAAGCGGTACGCAGAGCTTCCTCTCCGCAGTTGGAGAATATAGGATCTTCCTGCCCCTCTATTTCTTCCTTCGTCTCCCTTTCCAACAAGCCACCAGAAGAGGCCTCATGCACCAAATACCAATCCTGCATGATAGGTGAATGAAGGAAAAGTACAGGTAAGTTAAACTCAATGAAGAAGTTGTTATAGCTGAGAGTTATTTAACAAGAGACATCTAAACTTTAAGGGGAATTTCCATGAAATTCTTAAAAATTCTTAGCTTGGAATACTCTTATGCTTTCTTACTTACTACTTACTGTCCTATTTATCTTAATTTTAAATGTCTTAAAATTCAACAATTTCATTTTGAATATTGCATCTGAAGTCTAACAGTTTATTCTCTCATACTAGTAATACAGATGTTATACAAGCAAAAAGGGTTATCAGCTGAAACGAGAATGCAACTAAAACTAAATAGTGCCCAAATATTTCAGAAGAAAACGTGCCAGTTGAAGGTGGAACGCATTCAGCTGATAGTGGAAAATTAGAAGATCAATCAGATGACAATTTGGTTGCTGCATGAGCACGGCTGAAACTGATAGACATCATTTTTTTTTCTTTTCTTTCATTACCTAACAAATCTATATCAAATGATGTTGGGAATAAAATGAGAATTTTGATTAAGATACCAAAACCCCTTAAGACATGCCAAATACATAAGTCAAAATGATATGAACATGTTTCAGGAATGTTGGAACATGTAGTATAGGCTAGTTGAGAAGCCGGAATGTTAGGCAGCTCTTAGTTAATTAGATGCACAAGTTGAGGGGGACACATACTTAAAAGATTACAAGAATCAAGTACCCTCAATGCTCAGAATCAAATTGATCCTAAATCTGCTGAAGTACCTTAATGGACAATTGTGCTGAACAAGTGAGCTCAGTAATATATCAACCTATCTGAAGATCAATTGAATGGAATGCATCAACAAGACCAAGTCTACTGATGTATATGTCAAAGACTCAGAAGGAATATCCAGCAGAAATGTCTCAGCACACTTGAACCAGAACAGTTCAAGGAAAGGCCAACTCTGCTGATAAGGTCAAAGCTACTGATATGAAGGGATGAATGCTCAAGAACCATCAAGATATATGCTATGAAAGAGAATGAGCCAAGTCATCTGAAAGAGCCTAGCCAACACTCCTGATAAGCAAAATCTACTGATATTGATAAGCAGAACTGTCCAGATGATAAGGGAAGTTGTCCTTATCATAGGACCAATGATCAGAAGTGATGTCCATGTTTGATCAAGTGAATCTTCAAGTCAGACATTGGGAAGAGTGCTTCAAAGTTGTAGAGTTCAAGGAAGACAAATATAGACATTTTGAGGTTGTCTCTCCAACGAACATAACCTCAATTTGTTCTATAAATACAAAAGTGTGGAAACCATTTGAAGGCATCCAACTAACACAACTATCCTGAGATACAAGGAAACTTCAAGCCTTCAAGCTTTCTAAGAAACATTCTTAGTTTCCAGAAACACTTCTTCTAAGCGGACCTTATTGAAACATCAATCAAATCTTAGAGAGATATCTTATCCTACACACTGAGCTCGTTGTAAAGGATATCTCAACCTAGTTGGAACCAACATCAACCCTTATACCTTTCCAAGAAAGTTAGAAGGTTCTTGTAGTAGAAGTTTAAGGAATTGATTGTTGAGAGAAGAACAATTCAATTCTGAGTTGAGAAGAGAAGAGAGTACTAGGACTCTGAATCCTAGGGATCAAGGCACCAAGGAGTGGTGTGGTTGATCAAGTGCACATTGGCACTATAAAATAAGTAATCCCAAGAGATAAGGAATTATCCTGTTCAATCAGGGAAAGTGGATATAGGAGCTTGAGTCTCTGAACCACTATAACTCTTGTGTTGATTTACCTTCAAGTACTTTCATACATACAACACATTCAAACACTGCACACAAACTAATCTTTAAAAGACATATATTCAATACTGTGCAAAACTGTTTTGGGACAAGTCCCCTAAAAACAGATTTAGTGTTAAAGGAGATTTCAGAATTAAAGGAGTTTAAACCAAAGGGCCAACCACTATTCTGCACCTATAACTTACTTAGATAGTTATTCAACTAAGTACTCAATAGTACTTAGTATTTTGATTATCTTTTGAAAGTTATACATATCAGAAGAGTTGTCTAGGACAACCTTGCTGAAGCCATATTTGCTTAAGTTTTAAAAGATTTGCATACAAGTGTATTCCCCTCCCCCCCCCCCATACACTTGTTATATATACTCCTTTCAGGACCAACAAGTGGTATCAGAGCAGGGGTTCAAAAACCACTGCTTCTGAAAATCCATCTTGATTTTCAAAAACATATTTTACTGTGGTCACTGAACTGATCTTTCTGAAACTCTTTACACTGTGTTATCTAACCCATATTTCTGAGATATGGCAAGGGGAAACCACCACAACCAGAACCAGCATCAAAATCAGAACCAGAACCTTAATGTTGTTCCACATGATGTTGTGCAGACCATCAACAACATGGCCCCAGATCCAGTCAATCACATATCTCATCACAAGCTGCCCATGTTCTCTATTGAGAACTGTGATTTCTAGAAAATCAGAATGAGAGCTCATCTTGCATGCCTACACACTGACATGCTAAGAGTCATAACAAGGGGACCATTCATCTTTACACAAGCAAATCACTGAGTTACTTATGCTCAAAGAGCTGATACAAGGGATGAGATTCCCAAGGATGAAGATGATCTCACCACTGAAGAGAAAAGGAGATATAATATCAATTATCTAGCAATGAACACTCTCTACCAAACAATTCCAGATGCAGTAATGGGGAGAGTCTACCACTGCACAACAGCCAAAGAAATTTGGGATACCCTTGCTGAAATGTGTGAGGGCACTGAAAAGATCAAGGAGAATAAGCTCCAAGTTGCTGTGTAGAAGTTTGAACAATTTACAATGGAGCCTGAGGAGTCCATTGATAAACTTGTTGGTAGATTCACTGACATAATTAATGAAACCAACTCATTGGGCAAGGTGTACTCCAAGAGAGAAATTGCACTGAAGATCCTAAGGAGTCTCACTCAAAAGTGGGATGTATACTCTGTAATGATGCAGAGCACAAAAGATCTCTCCACCATGCACATGCAACAAATCTTCTCAGAACTCAAAGCTTATGAGTTTGATCTCAACAGAAGAAAACATACTGAAGAACCTTCATTAAAGCCAAAGCTGCTGAACCAGAGATGCAGTCCACTCCTAGATCATCAAAGTCAGTCTCTAAGGCTGAAATGAAGGAGGAGCTAGCCCTCATGGCTAGAAGGTTTGACAAGCTCAACTCAAGGTTTGGTAGATACAAGAAATTCTACCAAGACAACAAGGTCAAGAGAAGGTACAACTCTCCTGAAGCCAAGGCTAAGGACAAAAGGCCTAAAGAAAGAAGATCAGAGGACAAATACTCTGATAGGAGAAAGTCCAGCAGAGCTGAACCTTCATCATCTAGAAGAAGAGAGGAATCAAAGAAAGATGATGATGAAAACCTGTGCTACAATTGCAAGAAGAAATGGCATTTTCAGTATGATTGCCCTGAACTCAGCTCAAAAGAAAGAAAGGAGAGGCAAGCTAAAAGAGATAAAAAGGTCACCAATAGAAAGGCCATGATGGCTGGTGATGAGTCTGAAAGTGCTGAAAGCTTCAACTCCTCTGATGATGGATTGTTCTCAAACAGTGATGTGTGCAACATGGCCATAGAAGATGATGAGGTATCTTCTACTTCTAGCTCACCATCAATCCAATCACAAATACACTAGTGATGTCAACTTGAAACTCTCCTTTGGAAAGTTGATGGAAGATTTCACTAGACTACAAGAATTTCATGATAACTATGTGAGAGAAAATGAAAGGTTATCCATTGAACTTACAAAGTCTTCTGAATCTGTGGTTGATGTCAAGTCTGTTGACCAACAAAAGCAGATTGATGAACAACTACTTATTCAGAAAAGAAAAGATTTTGAACATAAAATTCTTCAAGCTAAATTTGAAAACCTCTCACATGAGTATGATATTCTTAAATCAAGTGAAGAGAGCCTGAAAATTAAGATGTCTGCAATGAATAAATCCTCTAGAGTAATAGAGGAAATTCAAAGCTTCCAAAGACCTATGGCTCAAAAGAGTGGATTGGGATATGATCCATACGAATCTTCACCTTGTCTTAGTGTTGCTTCAACAAGTAACACTAAGAGAGTCTTTGTTAAGTTAGTGGCACAACAAGCTGAAAATGTATTAATTCAGTCACTGAACGAAGGAAAGGGCAAACTGCATGAGGTGTCCACTCAAGTACTTCAGGGAACTAGGCCCATACCTAAGGAAAAGGTCAAAGTCCTTGAATACAAGAGGAGTGGTGTTCAGTAGAGTAGACCCAATGGAAGGGTAACTTATCTGAACAACATTAAGAGAGGTTGTCCAAGGTATGTTCAGCCTAGGCCAACTCTCCTGAGGAAACCTCAGCTGAACAGACCTAAGGTCAACTCTCCTCAAGGGTACAATAAAATGAGACAACCAAAACCTTTCATGCTAAAGGGTAATGGTCAACTATATGCCCATCCTCAAAGATTCCCTCAAGTAGCACAAAGAACTCATAAGTTCAGGAGAAATGACAACTCTCCTGAAACTTACAGAGTCAACACTTTCACACATTCTTTCCTAAAGGCATTTAAGGGAAAAACTGTGTATGTTGATGCTAGAGGAAAACAACTTAGCCACCTTGAATCAATCAGGGTAATTAGGCAAGTTTGGTTTCCTAAAGGTACAACTAACCTCTCAGGACCCAAAATTCAAAGGGTACCTAAAGCTTTATCATTGCAGGTACCAAAGGGCCACAAGAAGCTGAGGAGCATGAACAAAAAGACAGCATGGTACTTGGACAATGGATGTTCAAGGCACATGACTGGAAACAAAGACCTCCTCACTGAATTTACTGAAAAAGAAGGCCCTAATGTCACATTTGGAGACAACTCACAAGAAACTACAAAAGGTTATGGTACCTTGATAATTGGTAATATCAAGGTATCCAATGTATCTTATGTGGCTGATCTCAAATATAATCTCCTAAGCATAAGTCAGTTTTGTGATAAAGGATATAATGTTGAGTTCACTAGTAATAAGTGTTTAATTAAAGATAAAACTCAACAAATCTTACTGACTGGAACTAGGAAAGGAAATGTGTATTTTACTGACTGGGACAAGTCTACTGATGCTGCATGCTTCATTGCCAAAAGCTCAAATGAACAAAGTTGGTTATGGCATAAAAGGATAAACCACCTAAACTTTAAATCCATGAACAAGCTGGATAGAAATGCATTAGTTAAAGGTCTGCCTAATGAAGTTTTCATTAAAGAACAGGTTTGTAAACCATGTCAAGAAGGAAAACAGGTTAAAGCTTCATTTAAAGGCAAACCAGTCATCTCTACTGAAAGGGTACTTAAACTATTACATATGGACTTATTTGGACCAATTACCCCTGCAAGCATAAATGGAAGAAAATACACATTGGTTGTAGTAGATGACTTCTCTAGGTTCACATGGGTAGTATTTCTCCTTAATAAGAAGGAAACACA
The DNA here is from genome assembly GCA_963675135.1 of Galeopsis tetrahit. Taxonomy (NCBI): domain Eukaryota; kingdom Viridiplantae; phylum Streptophyta; class Magnoliopsida; order Lamiales; family Lamiaceae; genus Galeopsis; species Galeopsis tetrahit. The sequence continues at coordinate 38,521,491 of OY776127.1, forward strand.
AATCAAACTTCCTGAACTATTAAAGAGACTGCCAAATGAGAAAAGCCTTAACATTATCAAGATAAGATCTGATAAAGGCATTGAGTTCATAAATTCATACATCAATGAGTATTGCACTAAAAATGGAATTTCCCATGAGACTTCAACAGCTAGAACCCCTCAGCAGAATGGGGTAGCAGAAAGAAGAAATAGAACCCTTAAAGAAGCTGCTAGAACCTTAATTGCTGATTCAAACTTACCTAAGAGGTTTTGGGCTGAAGCTATAAACATTGCGTGCCAAACTCAAAATAGATGTTTGATTACTAAGGGTCAAGGCAAAACCCCTTATGAACTCTGGAAAGGAAGATTGCCCAAAGTATCTTATTTTCACATATTTGGTTGTAAGTGTTTCATTCACAACAATGGGAAAGAACAGTTGAAAGCCTTTGATAGCAAAGCTGATGAAGGGATATTTCTTGGATATTCCCAGATCAATAGAGCTTTCAGGGTCTACAGCTATAAATCCCTTATTGTGGAAGAAACACCTCATGTTGTGTTTGATGAATCTATCTTTGAGAACAGGAATAAGAACCTGGATACTAATGACATCACACAAAGGACAACCAGACTGAGCCTAAAAGACAAAGATACTATGTTCATAGAAGTTGTCCAGGCCAAACCTCCTGAAAACATTACACTGGACAACACTCCTGAGGGCAATCATCCTGAAATAAACCCCATTGAAGGAAATGATGAACTGAATGACCCAATCCCAGTTCATAAGCAGGTAACAACTACCAATGAAGAAGCAGGCTCTACTGAGGTAGTTAATGGATTAAACATTCAAGGGGGAAACAACAATGTTGAAAATGCCAATGTCCCTAACATTGAGGCCAACACCCCTGAATATAATCCTGAATTAGATTCTGCAGTGAATTTTCCTGAATTTTATGATCCTTGTGACTCAACCTCAGTAGAGGACAACTCTACTAAAGGGATCGGGAAAAGAAGGACTTGGTTAACTGACCTGATACTTGGTGATCCAAGTATAGGAGTCAAAACTAGAAGATTTCATGGTGAAAGTGCTCTATTTAGTTGTTCCTATAAGAACAGGAACCAATGGACATTGTTGAATCACTTCAAGATGCAAACTGGATTACATCCATGCAAGAGGAGCTGAACTAGTTTACAAGAAATGATGTTTGGGAGCTGGTTGACAGACCATCACATCAAGATGTTATTGGAACCAAATGGGTGTTCAAGAACAAGAAGAATGAGAATGATGTGATAGTCTGAAACAAGGCCATATTGGTGGCCAAGGGTTATTGTCAATCAGAAGGCATTGACTATGATGAGACTTTTGCACCAGTGGCAAGGCTTGAAGCAATAAGGTTGTTCCTAGCCTATGCTGCCCACAAGAGGTTCAAAGTCTATCAAATGGATGTCAAAAGTGTCTTCTTGAATGGAGTGCTGAAGGAAGAAGTCTATGTTGAGCAACCCCCAGGTTTTCAAGAAGGAAACCAAGTTTACAAACTTAAGAAAGCTCTTTATGGACTTAAGCAAGCTCCAAGAGCTTGGTATGATACCCTGTCACAGTTCTTATTGGATCATGGTTTTGTCAAAGGGACAGTGGACAGAACCTTGTTCAGAATCTGTGAGGGAGATGACATTTTGCTTGTTCAAATATATGTTGATGACATTATATTTGGATCACCCAATGAGAAGCTTTGTGAAAAGTTCTCAAAGCTTATGCAAAACAAGTTTGAGATGTCAATGATGGAGCTGATGAATTTCTTCTTTGGGCTTCAAGTCAAGCAATCTAAAGAAGGAATCTTCATCAATCAAGCTAAGTACACCAGAGAAATGATAAAAAAGTTTGGGTATGCTACTAGTAAGCCAGTAAGGATCCCAATGAACACAAATTGGAAGATGGATCCTGATGAGAGTGGTGTTCCAACCAACTCTACTGAGTATATAAAGGAATCATTGGTTCTCTCCTCTATCTCACTGCTAGCAGACCTTACATCAGCTTTGCAGTAGGTATATGTGCAAGGTTTCAAGCTAATCCTAAGAAGAGCCATCTAAAGGCTGCTAAGAGAATCTTGAGGTATCTCAAAGGCACTGAGAACATAGGCCTTTGGTACCCTGCTGATGACAACATTGAACTAACTGGCTACTCAGATGCTGATTATGGAGGATGCAGAATTGATAGGAAGTCCACTTCAGGAACATGCCAATTTTTGGGAAAAAAACTCATTTCTTGGTTCTCAAAGAAGCAAAACACTGTGGCCACTTCCACTACTGAAGTTAAATATGTTGCAGCTGGAAGTTGTTGTACTCAAATACTTTAGTTGAGACAAAAACTTAGAGACTACAATGTCAACTCCACTGAAGGGCCAATTTTCTGTGATAACAACAGTGCTATTGCAATATCACAAAATCCAGTGTTACACACAAGATGCAAGCATGTGGACATCAAGAATCACTTCATAAGAGATCATGTGGAGAAAAAAGACATCAAATTGGTGAAAATCCACACAGATCACCAAAAGGCTGACATTTTGACCAAACCTCTTGCTGAAGCAAGGTTCTTGGAACTTTCAGTAGAGTTGGGACTTCTTGATCCAGGAAAGTTGGACAAGTAAGCCCAAATAGAGTTTATCAATCAAGGGGGAACAAAAAGTGTTCTTCAGCAGACTTGGACAAAGAGTTGACCCAAATTTATTCAGAGAAGTTGGGTAGAGCTTACTTCAGGACATTTGTCCATGAAGGTTCAGGACACTTGTCCATGTGGGGTCAGATAAGTTGGCTTGGCTATCAAACTAAATCTTGGTCTGATAAGCACCTATTTTGGGTAATCATTGCCTATTCCTCTTAAAGCCATCACCTTTACAAAGATTTAATTTGTCCTCTACCCAAAAAGTCACTTTCAATGCATTTAATGCAATCCCACAGCCTTTAACAAACCTTAACTCCATCCCACGTTTTGATAAAAACATTTTTTCAAAACTGATTTATTAATTTCAGTCGTTGGATCAAATTTTGGCCAACTCCCCTGAATTAATCTGTAACACCCCGAATCCAGAATGCAGTCTTTAAGGCTCGAACACTCTAAATTCGAGTCGCCACTTAGTGACTGAATATCCGAACTTGAAAATTTCTTTAAAAATATAATAACACAAGTGAATCGATAAGAGTTTTGCAGCGGAAATAATTTAAAGATAGTTATAAGTTGCAAAAGAAGCAGTGTGAGCCTATTTATTTGGAAACTTAGAACATGATAACCAGTATTTGGTTTGAAGATACCTTACATAATGATCATCGAGTTACTTTAGAAATGTTTGTCACTCGACATAATAATAAAGATAGTCTTTCATAACACATTTCATTTCATCATATGTCTGAAATAGATGTAATATTATTGTATTTTAATATGGGGAAACTCCGTGTCATCCCTACTGCAACGCCGGCCCCTCTCGATCATAACCTGAAAAATATTAGTTTTGGGGTGTGAGATAAAAATCTCAGTGGATATCCTTGTACGCTGCTATACAGATTGGAAGTACGCCAAAATAATTATTATTAGTATTTTATCGTAAATAATCCTCGTTCAAATTGCATTTCACATTTATATCATTGATAATAATCCTTGTCATTTCCTTCATCATAGTGGGACGACACTGATAATGACTTATCACGTGCAATCCCCATCATCTCCTTTTATATCACAATCATATTCTCATCTCTTTATTATAGGGGGGACAACACTGGCAACAACTTACCACGTGCAATCCCCATCATCTCATCTCCTTTATCATAGGGGGGACAACACTAGCAACAACTTACTACGTGCAATCCCCATCACATATCTTGACTACAAATGTCTGTTGACTACGAAAGCCTTTTATCATATTGGGACCACACTGGCAGCGACTTACCACGTGCAATCCCCATCATCTCTCTTGACTACAAAAGTCTGTTAACTATAAAAGTCTTTTATCATAGTGGGACCACACTGGCAACGACTTACCACGTTCAATCCCCATCATCTCCCTTGACTACAAAAGTCTGTTGACTATAAAAGTCTTTTATCATAGTGGGACCACACTGGCAACGACTTACCACGTGCAATCCCCATAAACACTTCCCACCTCCTTCGTGAAATCGAAATTCATATATCACATATCATAATATCATAAAATAAGTGCATCATAATTTATTCTTGTATTCTTAGTTATATATCGATATTTGTTTAGTTCAATTCAGAATACACCAACAGTCCATATAACATTTACATCGGCAATACAGTAGTGACACCCACCTGGTTAACTTTTAAGAAAAGTTACAAACTTCTCGAATGATTTTAGAAAGCGTAACGCAGGGACCGTCCGAGCTCCGATTAGGCCGCACTTCACCTAACACGTTTCCTTGAATATTTATTCATTATAAGGACTCTTTGTTCTTAAAATTACATAACAATTTTCCTTCATGAATAACTCATAATTACACGAAAAGTAATATCGAAACAATAAATTAACCAAGCACATTTTAACATGTATCAATTGATGTGCTTTAACAAATAATAATAATTTATGGAACAATTGATCAGCTATACTTTAAACACATACTTCACTTAATAATTTTAGAAGAAGCAACATATAAAATAAGATCATCAAACTTCAATTATTAAAAAAACATCACTTTTTGTCAATTTCAGTCCTAATCACTTATGAAAATATTGCAACTATTGAAAACACATGAACATGAATTAGAATGTCAAAAATCATGTTTAAATATATGTCAATTAAACAGAGAGTGTTATTTGGCATATTTCAAAACTGGTCCCTGCTATGTAGTTATAAAACATAGAATAACAAAATTTTCTCCTATGTTCGTGATTTTATTCCCGTCAAACGGATAACCCAATTAACATTTTTCTCAGAGTTAAATAAACTACATGATGTTAAGTTTACTGGCAATAAATTGTTTTGTTAAAAACGCGTCTCGATGTTGTGTAAAAATGACTCCGAAGTATTGAACCCGAAATGAAATGCTCTGTTTTCCCCAGATTTTCCCAGCTCACTGCCCCATTTTAAAAATTGAATAACTCTCGTTATATCCGACCAATTTATGTAATATTTAACATTCAGACTCTCTACCATATGGAGAAAATACTCTTGTTGGTTTCGTGTCAAAATCATTTTTCGATTAAAAGATATAAGCCTTCAAAGTCACTGCCTCTAACACCAAAATTCCAGTTTTTTGTTAAACTTCAAAAGCACATTTTGTAAACTTTAACTCACGTTCCTATCCAGTTAAACACATACTTATTAAATGATAATTTTGCTTATACTACTGACTTGTAAAATAACAATAAATATATTTATAATTGACAATAATAAATAATACGTAGTTAAATAGAGCAACTGTTTAAACAATTTATCCATAACAATAAATAAACTTGTGCAATAAGATCTTTAAAATTAATTTAATAACAATACATGCGCATATATTAGAATTTAGTTTATAGCTATCATATGTATTAATAAAAATACACATACCAATGAGAATATAGTTTTAGAAATTATCATTAACAACAATTAAACACACCCCCACTATCACATAAACCCACGCACACAAGCACTTAATTTATTTAATAATTAATGATAATAATAAAATATTCCATATTTGTGAAATGAAAAGGAGTTAAAAGAGATTTAGTTACCAAAATCCTTTCTGCAAGTTTCTCTCACGACGTTTCTCTCTCGCTCTCTCTTTTGTTTCTCCGAGACTCACACGATACACTCCCTCACAACTTACAAACATAAAATGAATACAGAGATACACCTCCAAACTTTCAAATGAAATCAAGGTCGTGATGGATAGAAACAAATTTTGGTTTATAAAGGAAGTGGGTTTTCAATAGAAACTTCCGTCGGAAAATTGGCGATCTTGCCGGAGTCCGATCGTAAAATTGAGTGAGGGGTTTTGCTCTCCTCTTCGAGGGCTTTCAAAGGGGACCAGAATCGAGACCAACCGTGCGGTGGTGCGACGGCGACACTTTTGGTGAAGGTAAGTTTCGAGAATGTAAATAGAAATTACTTTCGAATGAGAAATCCAACGAAGAAATTATTCGTAGTTTTGGGTTCCTTGTTTTGAGGGGATTATTTTGGTATATGAGTTGAGTAGCTCGGCTAAAGTCACTGGCGACCGATTTCCGACGGGTTGGGCGACGGTGCTTCTTTGAGAGGGGAGGAAGAAGGTGACTGCTAATGGTAAGGTAGAATTAATACTACATCAATTAGAGGGAGGAGAGGTGTGAATTATTTCTTACCCCAAATCATTCTTTTATAGATGAAAATGTATGTATGAACAGTAGTTTAGTAGGTATAAATTTAAAATATCAGTATGCTAATGTGGTATGAATGTAGTATTGTGATGGTGGTGGTTTAACTTTCTACGTCTCCCTCTAGGTGGTAGATTAGGATTATATCTAGCAAGTTGCAAGCAATTTGCAGTTAGAGGCGTGGTGTTTCACCCATCTTTTATTTTTGGGTTTAGTAAAATAATTTATTAATTTAAATATAACACATTAATAAAAGAAGTGAACGGCTAACCCACATCAATTTAATCTAAACATTGAAAATAAAACATTATATCACATAGATCATGATTATGAATGTTTCACTCATATAAATATATTTTGCTTTGTCAAGTAGTTTATCACATAAACTTAATAAAATTATTTGCAAGGTTATTAATTAGACTTCTTTCATTTTGAATACTTATTAAATATTCATCAAACCTTATACTTTATTTATTTCTTTATTATGTGCTAGGAGTGCTCCCGATCAGATTACTCGTCTGTCTTCCTGAAAATCAAATCTTTGAGAACAAATAACACTGTTAATATAATCGAAATACTCTTAAATCATACATTTCTTTATTCCATATTAATTTTGGGACGGGGTGTTACATAATCCTGGCCATTCAAATTTGATTTCCTCTTTTGCCAACCTTTGAATTGCCTTAAGACTTACCTACTCAATGGCAAACATTCCTTTTGGAATATACTCTAAGTCTTAAGAAGCCCACAAACTCTCATTACTTCCCCATGCATTCTATCATCTTTGAAACCCTAATTTTCTAAACTCTCTCAAACTTTCCACTGTTTCATCAATGACACCCAAAGTTAGACAGGAAATGATTGTTAATTTCACCAACAAGGATCTAGACCTTGATTTCTCATACCATAGCCACAAAAACAACCTCATATTTGAACCCATCATCTCTTTTGAGAGTTAAGCACTGGTGGTTACTCCTACATTAAGATGGTTAAGAAGGGCTGGACTTCAAAAGTTTATGGAGAATGAGCCCAGTTCTTGTTTGGAACAGTACATGGCTGAGTTCTTTGCCTTTCTCAAATGGAAAGGCAAGGCAACTAGAGGAGAAGTGTCAACAAGGTTGACATATGTCAGTGAAGGAGATGAAGAGGAGAAGTCTCACAAGGTCAAGTTCACAAAAGAGGACCTTGAAGATGCTTATGGATTGCCTTCAGAAGGAAGGAATCCAGAATCATATGGAGCAGGGCATGAGCAACAAATGGCTCAAGATTGGCTAATCATTCCAGGTCATATCTCTTCTACTCAACACAAGAACACACTCAAGCCTGAGTTTCTCACCTTGTTTGAAGTGGTGACTTAGAGCCTTTTGAGCAACACTGGGAGCTTGGAACAAGTAAGCTCACCAAGGATAAGAATAATGGTTGCTGTGATTGATGCTAGTGATAAGGGCATCAAGTTCAACTGGAGAGACTTCATCATGGGGGAAATGATGAAGGAGAAAGCCAAGTTCAAGGTGAAATCACACATGAAAGTAGTTTTGGAAGGAAGGCTGAAGTATTGCACCAGGGCAAGTCTGCTTGTCACACCCCAAATTTTATAGAATGTAATTTGGACTAGTTTTTAAAATAATTTAGCAAAATGTCATTTTACCACATTACACTAATAAATAAAAACATGCATATTTTTATAAAATTTGGCAGCGGAATTAATTTAGAAGATAGATACTCAAAACACAATAATAATCTCAAAATAAAATTTAAGTTCAACGAAAGAGTACCAAGCTAGTTTAAAGAGTTGGAAAATACCTAAGATGAAAATAGTTCAAAATTTAAATGCAAATAATAAATAACATATCATAGATGCATTTTCCTAATGGCACGTACTGCATCCACCGTCCCTCCACTGCAGCTCCTCCAATCTGTAAAAGTTAAGTAGATTGGGATGAGCAAAAACTAGCTCAGTGGGATTCCCTTTGTCACCATTAAATATCACATGCAAATAAAATCATTAACTCACAAGCATACATAACATAAGCTTGTTGGATAAACCAACCATAATAATATAAGTTGTTGGATAAACCAACCATAATAACATAAGTTGTTGGATAAACCAACCATAACATGAGTAGTAAGATGCAGCAAGCAACAAATTTAATCACACGAAACATTTAAAAGTGACAATCAAATAATAAGAAAATCCCACCTTAAATCTTTAGTAGTCTCGTAAATAAGTGGATTGATTTAACGCAAGAGTCTCGTCACCTAAAAATTTAAAGAATAATATAACTTAGAAGTATTACTATTAATAAATTAATACAGTAGATAATAAATATGTTATTATCAATTAATATTTAATAATATATATGCTCTAATGGTCTCAAGTAAAATAAATGATACTAACATTTCGTGATTAAGAATTAATCTATTGTCCACTAAGCAAAATCATCTATAAAAATTAAAAATAAATATTAAATAATAGTAGTTATAATAATTATAGGAGAATGAGTAAACCTTGGGTACTAGTTAACCGAGAATGACGGCTTATGCATCAAACCAAGGTATTACCCAATAAATTAATTACAAACTCTATAACACCTCCATTAATATGTATATGAGTAAAAAACACTAGTTAACATAGAATAGTAAAACAGGGAAAAACAAACATGCACTAAAATTGGCAAATATTAAAGGATATGCAGTTTTAAAAAAAAAAAGGTTTGTCCAAAGGATATAGCCTTAACTCAATAAATACACTAGAAGACCCAAAACACTTGCAGACTCAAACCGACGCTACTACATACAGTGCGGGAAGCATTCGAAGAGATAATAAATATAAGAAAGGAAGAAGAACCATTTACAGTGCTGCAAAGAGGAAGGAGGAATATTGCTTCAATGAGAGGAATACTACTTCAAAAAGAGGAATACTGCTTCAATAAGGGTTGGCTGCAACGAATTTCTAACCCAAGGAGAACGTACTTCAGGGATTTGGTATCTCATTTCTTGTTGAAGCTTGTAAAATGTCGAGAGAAAGGTAGGTGGTAGGTGTTAGCTGTTGTTGGGAATAAAATGAGTTTTGATTATGATACCAAAACCCCCCTGAGACATGCCAAGTAGATAAGTCATTTTGAATGAACATGTTTCAGGACTGTTGGAACATGTAGTCTAAGACAAGTAGAGAAGCTGATGTGTTAGGCAGCTCTTAGATAAATAGATGCACTAGTTGAGGGGGAACACATGCTTATAAGCTTAAATCTGTCCAAGACCCCTCAAGGCTCAGTTTTGGATTGACCCCAAGTCTGCTGAAGGACAAGTATGATGATCAAAGTCAAGTCAAAGTGGAACAACCTATCTGAAGATCAACTAAGTAGAATAGATCCTGAAGATCAAGTCTACTATAAGAAATGTCAAGATCAGAAGAGTTGTCCAGCAATATTGTCTCAGCACAATTGAAATAGAACAAGCTTTGAAGTTCAAGGCCAACTATGCTGAAGAGGTCAAATCCACTTTTCCAAGACATATATGCTCTAATATCAACACAAAGAAGAAATGGAAAGAGAAAGAGCCAAGTCATCTGAAGAGCTAAAGAGCCAACACTGATGATAAGTAAACTCTGCTGAAACTGATAAGTAGAGTTGTCCAAGTGATAAGGAATGTTGTCCTTATCTCTGTTAGAGTTATACTGGCAAGTATGCTTTTAGTGCTACTTATGTATACAAACTGATTCTTGCACTTATAAATGAGAATAATATTTTTATCACTGGTTGCTTTAAATATAATGAATGTTAATTATTTATTGCATAAACGTTCAGATGTATTTTACATTGTAGACAATGTGGTGTGTAGAAGATCACAAAAGATCACATTGTCAGTTCCTTGTATATAAGTACAATTGATTCACAACTTAGATGGAATTGAACAATCCATTGGTATAAGTTGAGGTGTAAGGCTCGGATTTGTTTATCTTGACCAAGAGATTACACTAGTGCATTATGATGTGCTGAATAGGACCTACAGAGAGGTAATTCTTCTAGACTGACTTAAGGAATGAAGAATTAGACCTCAGTGGTTGTTGATTTCTTAATCTCTGTCACTTAAATGGGATTGTCTGTAGTTAAGAAGTATTGCTTTGATTTATTATGGGTAAAGAATCAATTTGATTCAATACTTTGTATTTTGGGCAATATTATTAATTACAGGACAGATTGCCAAAATTAATACAGAGAATCGTGTCTTGGAGTGTCAAGTTGATTATGTCCCCTTGGTGGGCTCAGAAGGTTTATCATATCAAATCTGATCAGTGGAATTTATTTCCGGTATGATAATAATGTTGAGTTGTCCTTACTCCGAGGAATAAAAGATATTAATTAATTAAAGCATTCAGTAGCTTAAATTAATTGATGGACATTGAATCTTAAACACGGGAAATAATAACCGGGAGCCATATTTCGTAATATGGGTTAGGATGGATAGTGCAATATTAATTCTATAGTGGAATGAATTAATATTAATGGGCTGGAAAAATGTTGTGGCTCAATATTGATTTTTGGGCTCATTGGGAGGTCCAATCCTAATTCTCCTAAAGGCCCCTCAAGTAGCCCAATAAAAGTCTATTAATTAAGGTAATTAAAAGATAAGGATTAATTTTGTTGCAAGAAATTAGAGAGAGATATTTATGGAAAAAGATATATGGAAATAAGAAATTATTTCTATATTATTCCAAGATAAATTGACCGGTCAATTTTTCTTTCTTGTAAGAGAAGAAACATAGATTCTCTCTTATAAAAGGAGAAGAAAAAAATTGGTACTCTAGAGAAAAAAAAAAAAAAGATCTGTAATTTTCGAAATTACAGTGTGTGCAACAAAAAAAAATTAATTCTTCCTTGAGAGTTAATAGTTCGTGAGATCTCCCACCGGGTCAACGGACTAGGACTTAGGGAATACTTGAGAAGGCAATTGGGTTGAAGTTGTTACTCTTCTCAACGGTATCTCTCCGATTTAAAGGTAAATACGTAATCCCTTAGTTCCGCATGTTTAGGGATTTAATTATTTTACCGTACATTCATTACATAAATTAGTTGATTTAATTTGTTTAAATTATGAAATTAGATTTATGATAATTCATATTTAAATTACGTCCCAAATAGATCCGGGTAATTTTAAAGGAGTCTCAAAGGATTCCCGAGAGTCTCAAAAGATCCCTAGGGCATCTCAAAAGATTCCCGGGAGTCTCAAAGGATTCCTAGCGTGATGGTCCATAACAAACAAGTGCCATAATAATTTCCCACAAAGGAGTTGGGGGCCACAAGAGTTGAGGGACTATTATTGGGTATTGGGATTAATTTCCCAACAATCTCAGGATCATTGATAAGAAGAGATGTTCATGTTTGACCAAGTGAATCTTAGTCTTCAAACTCTTCATCTAAACTGAACCTCATTGTATATCCATACAAAGCTTAGAGAGATATCTTATCCTTATACACTGGACTTCATTGTAAAGGATATTTCATTAGTTGGAACCTTACTTCAACCCTTATATCTTTCTAGTGAGAAAGTTAGAAGGTTGTAGTAGTAGAAGTGGTAAGAGCTGACTGTTGAGAGAAGAACAGTTCAGTTCTGAGCTGAGAAAGGGTACTAGGACTCTAGACATCCTAGGGATCAATGCACCAAGGAGTGGTGTGGTGAATCAAGTGCACCTTGGCACTATAAAACAAGTTAATTCCAAGAGTGAAGGAATTATCCTGTTAAATCAGGGAAAGTGGATGTAGGAGCTTGAGTCTCTGAACCACTATAAACTCTTGTGTTGATTTACTTTCAAGCATTTACATACACTCAACACTACACAAATTGGACTTTCAAAGATACATATCCTAAATGTGCAAAATAAGATTTGGACAAGTTCCCTGAACTGGATAAACTGTTAAGGTGATTTCAGAACTTAAAAGGAGTTTTAAAGTAAAGGGTCAACCACTAATTCCGCACATATAACTCCCTTAGATAGTTATTCAACTAAGTACTCAATAGTACTTAGTAGTTTGATTATCTCAGAAGAGTTAATCATATCAGCAGAGTTGTCGAGGACAACCTTGCTGAACTCTGGTTTGAGAAAAGTTTGAAAAGAATTTGCATACAAGTGTATTCCCCCCCTCCCCATACACTTGTTATATACTCCTTTCAGGAACAACAAGTGGTATCAGAGCAGGGGTTCAAAGACCACTGCTTCTGAAAAATCCATCTTGATTTTTCAAAAATCACATATTTGGTGTGGTCACTAAACTGATCTTTATCAGAAATCTATCATATTTGTATCTAACCCATTTTGTCTTGAGATATGGCCAACAACAATGTTGCTGTTCCACCTCCTGCTGTTCAAGGGCTGGACAATATGGTTACCAATCCAGTTAACCATATATCACATCACAAGTTACCCATGTTCTCAATGGATAATTATGATTTCTGAAAAATCAGAATGAGAGCTCATCTTGCATCTCTCCACACTGACATGTTGAAGGTAATTACAAGAGGACCCTATGTGTTCACTCAACTTAACCCCAGATTGACTGATGTGCAAAGAGCAGACACAAGGGATGTGATTCCCAAGGATGAAGATGACTTCACCTATGAGGAGAAAAGGAAAGATAATTTGAATTATCTAGCCATGAATACCCTCTACCAAACTATTCCTGATGCAATCATGGGAAGGGTCTACCACTGCACAACTGCCAAAGAAATATGGGATACTCTTGCAGAAATGTGTGAGGGTACAGAAAAGATAAAGGAGAACAAGCTCCAAGTGGCAGTACAGAAGTTTGAACAATTCACAATGGAGTCTGATGAGTCCATTGACAAGTTTGCTGGTAGATTCACAGATGTGATGAATGAAATCAACTCCTTGGGCAAGGTGTACTCCAAGAGAGAAGTTGGACTGAAGATCTTGAGAAGTCTCACTCAAAAGTGGGATGTTTATGCTGTGATGATGTAAAATACCAAGGATCTCTCCACCATGCCCATGCAACAAATATTCTCTGAACTTAAAGCTTATGAGTTTGACCTCAACAGAAGGAAGCCAGCTGAGGAATCTTCCCTACTAACCAAATGAGTGGCATTCAAAGCCAAAACTGCTGAACCAGAAATGCAGTCCACTCCAAGATCATCAAAGTCAGTCTCTAAGGCTGAAATGAAGGAAGAAATGGCCCTCATGGCTAGGAGGTTTGACAAACTCAACTCAAGGTTTGGTAGATATAAGAAATTCTACCAAGACAACAAATTCAGGAGAAGGTACAGCTCTCCTTAAGCTCAGGCTGAGGACAAGAAGCCTGAAGAGAAAAGATCAGAGGACAAGTACTCTGAAAAGAGAAAGTCCAACAGAGCTGAACCCTTCTCATCTAGAAGGAGAGATGATCCAAAGAAAGATGATGATGAGGATCTGTGCTACAACTGCAAGAAGAAAGGGCACTTCTAGTATGATTACCCTGAACTCAGCTCCAAGGAAAGAAGAGAGAGGCAAGCCAAAAGAGATAGAAAGTTCACCAACAGAAAAGCCATGGTGGCTAGTGATGAATCTGATAGTGCTGAAAGCTTCAACTCTTTTGATGGACTATTCTCAAACAGTGATGATGATGATGATGTGTGCAACATGGCCATTGAGGATGATGAGGTATCCTCTACTTCTAGCTCACCATCATTTTTATCACAGAATACTAGTGAAGTCAACTTGAAACTTTCTTTTGGGAAGTTGATGGAAGATTTCACTAGGTTACAAGAATTTCATGATAATTGTGTGAGAGAAAATGAAAGGCTTTCAATTGAGCTTTCAAAACCTACTGAGACAGTAGTTGATATCAACTCTACTGAATTATATCAACAAGTCTTGAGAGAGCTTGAGGAAGCAAATCTCAGGATAGTTGACCAACAAGGACAGATTGATGATCAACTGCTTTCTCAGAAGAGAAAAGATTTTGAACTAAAAATTCTTCAAGCAAAATTTGAAAACCTCTCACATGAGTATGACATTCTTAAATCAAGTGAAGAGAGCCTGAAATTAAAGATGTCTGCTTTGAAGAAATCCTCTAGAGCAATAGAGGAAATTCAAAGTTACCAAAGACATATGCTCAAAGAAGTGGATTAGGCTTTGATCCATTTGAATCTTCACCTTGTCTTAGTGTTGCTTCCATAAGTAACACTAAGAAAATCTTTGTTAAATCAGTGGCACAACAAGCTGAAAATGAAATAATCCAGCCACTGAATAAAGGGAAGGGCAAAATGAATGAGATGCCCACTCAAGTGTTTCAGGAGACTATGCCCAAACCTAAGGAAAAGGCCAAAGTCCCTGAACACAAGAGGAATGTTGGTCAGCAGAGTAGACCCAATGGAAGGGCAACTCTCCTGAACAATGTTCAGAGGAGTTATCCAAGGTTTGGACAGCCTAGGCCAACTCTACTGAGGAAGCCTCAGCTGAACAGACCTCATGACAACTATCCTCAAAGGCAGAATAAAATGAGACAACCAAAACCCTTCATGCCAAAGGGTAATGGTCATAAGTATGCCTTCCCTAAAAGATTTCCTCAAGTAGCACAAAGAACTCATAAGTTCAGGAGATCTGACAACTCTCCTGAAACTTACAGAGTCAACACTTTCACACACACTTTCCCAAAGGCATTTAAGGGAAAGACAGTGTATATTGATGCTAAGGGAAAACAACTTAGCCACCTTGAATCAATCAGGGTAATTAGTCAAGTTTGGGTTCCTAAAGGTACAGCTAACCTCTCAGGACCCAAAATTCAAAGGGTACCTAAAGCTTGCTAATTACAGGTACCTAAGGACCACAAGAAGATGAGGAGTATGAGTAAAAAATCAGCATGGTACCTTCACAGTGGATGCTCAAGGCACATGACTGGAAACAAAGATCTCCTCACTGACTTCACTGAAAAAGAAGGCCCTAATGTCACCTTTGGAGACAGCTCACAAGCAACAACAAAAGGTTATGGTACCTTGATAATTGGTAATATCAAGGTATCCAATGTATGTTATGTGGCTGGTCTCAAGTACAATTTGCTAAGTATAAGTCAATTTTGTGATAAAGGCTTTAATGTTGAGTTCTCAAGTGGAAAATGTTTAATTAAAGATGAAACTCAACAAACTCTACTGACTGGAACTAGAAAAGGAAATGTGTATTTTGCGGACTGGGACAAGTCTACAAATGCTGCATGTTTCATTGCTAAGAGCTCAAATGAACAAAGTTGGTTATGGAATAAAAGACTAAACCATCTGAACTTCAAATCAATGAACAAACTTGCTAGAAATACATTAGTAAAAGGACTACCTAATGAGGTTTTCATTAAGGAGCATGTTTGCAAACCATGCCAAGAAGGAAAACAGATTAAAGGCTCATTCAAGGGAAAACCAGTCATCTCTACTGAAAGAGTATTTGAACTTTTACATATGGACTTATTTGGACCAATTACCCCTGCAAGCATAAATGGTAGAAAATACACATTGGTTGTAGTAGATGACTTCTCTAGGTTCACATGGGTAGTATTTCTCCTTAACAAGAAGGAAACACAAGTCAAACTCCCTGAACTATTAAAGAGACTGTCAAATGAAAAGAGCCTTAACATAATAAAGATAAGATCTGATAAAGGCACTGAGTTCATAAATTCATACATCAATGAGTATTGTACACAAAATGGTATAGCCCATGAAACTTCAGCAGCTAGAACTCCTCAGTAGAATAGAGTTGCAGAAAGAATGAATAGAACTCTAAAAGAAGCTGCTAGAACCTTAATTGCTGATTCAAATCTACCTAAGAGGTTTTGGGCTGAAGCTATAAACACTGCATGTTATACTCAGAACAGATGTTTGATCACTAAGGGTCAAGGCAAAACTCCTTATGAACTCTGGAAAGGAAGAATGCCTAAAGTGTCTGATTTCCACATATTTGGTTGTAAGTGTTTCATTCACAACAATGGGAAAGAGCAGTTGAAAGCTTTTGACAGCAAAGCTGATGAGGGGATATTCCTTGGATATTCCCAAATTAGTAGAGCTTTCAGGGTGTACAATTGCAAAACCCTAATTGTGGAGGAAACACCTCATGTTGTGTTTGATGAATCTATTTTTGAGGTCAGGAACAAAATCCTGGACACTGAAGAAATCACACAAAGAACAACCAGACTGAGCCTAAAAGACAAGAACACTGTATTCATAGATGTTGTCCAAGCCAATCTTCCTGAAAACATAATACTGGACAACAATCCTGAAGGCAACCTTCCTGAGGCGAACCCCACTGAAGGAAATGGTGAACTGAATGACCCAATCCCAGTTCACACTCAGGTAACAACTACCAATGAAGAAGCAGGCCCTGCTGAGGTAGTTAAGGGATCTAATATTCAAGGGGGAACCATAAATGTTGAAAATGCCAATGTCCCTGACATTGAAGACAACACCCCTGAATATGATCCTGAGTTAGATCATGCATTCAATTATCCTGAATTTTATGATACTGGTGACTCAACCTTAGTAGAGGACAACTCTACTGAAGGGATCAGAAAAAGTAGGACATGGTTGTCTGACCATCATACTGATCTGATACTTAGTGATCCAAGTATAGGAGTTAAAACCAGAAGGTTTCATGGTGAAAGTGCTTTGTTTTGTTGTTTCCTATCAGACCAGGAACCAAATGACATTGAGGAAGCACTTCAAGATGCAAACTGGATCACAGCAATGCAGGAAGAACTGAACCAATTCACCAGAAATGATGTGTGGGAGCTGGTGGATAGACCTTCACATCAAGATGTTATTGGAACCAAGTGGGTGTTCAAGAACAAGAAGAATGAGAATGATGTGATTGTCAGAAACAAAGCCAGATTAGTGGCAAAGGGCTATTGTCAATCAGAAGGCATTGACTATGATGAAACATTTGCACCTGTGGCAAGGCTAGAAGCAATAAGGTTATTCCTAGCCTATGCAGCCCACAAATGGTTCAAAGTATACCAGATAGTGTCAAGAGTGCCTTCTTGAATGGACTTTTGAAAGAAGAAGTATATGTGGAGCAACCACCTAGTTTTGAGGTAGGAAACCAAGTCTACAGACTGAAGAAAGCTCTATATGGACTCAAGCAAGCCCCAAGAGCTTGGTATGACACACTATCACAGTTCCTCTTGGACCATGGATTTATCAAAGGCACTGTGGATAGAACTCTCTTCAGAATCACTGAAGGAGAGGACATCTTGCTTGTCCAAATATATGTTGATGACATCATATTTGGATCCCCAAATGAGAAGTTGTGTGAGAAGTTCTCAAAGCTCATGCAAAGCAAGTTTGAGATGTCAATGATGGGAATGATGAATTTCTTCTTGGGCTTACAAGTCAAGCAATCAAAGGAAGGGATCTTCATCAACCAATCAAAGTACACCAGAGAAATGATCAAGAAATTTGGGTGTACAACCAGCAAGCCAGTAAGGATCCCCATGAATACAAATTGGAAGATGGATCCAGATGAGAGTGGTGCTCCAACCAACTCCACTGAATATAGAGGAATCATTGGCTCACTTCTCTACCTTACTGCCAGCAGACCTGACATCACCTTTGCAGTAGGTGTTTGTGCTAGGTTCCAAGCAAATCCTAAGAAAAGCCATCTAGAGGCTGCTAAGAGGATCTTGAGGTATCTCAAAGGCACTGAAAATCTAGGCCTTTGGTACCCTGCTGATGACAACATTGAGCTAACTGGCTACTCAGATGCTGATTATGGAGGATGTAGAATTGACAGAAAGTCCACTTCAGGGACATGTCAATTCTTAGGGAACAAGCTCATTTCTTGGTTCTCTAAGAAGCAGAACACAGTGGCTACCTCCACCACTGAAGCTGAATATGTAGCAGCTAGAAGTTGTTGTGCTCAGATCCTTTGGCTGAGACAACAACTAAGAGACTACAATGTCAACTCTGCTGAAGTGCCTATATTCTGTGACAACAACAGTGCCATTGCAATATCACAAAATCCAGTTTTGCACACAAGATGCAAATATGTGGATATCAAGCACCACTTCATCAGAGACCATGTGGAGAAGAAAGACATCAAGCTAGTAAAAATCCACACAGATCATCAAAAAGTTGATATATTGACAAAACCACTTGCAGAGGCAAGATTCTTGGAATTATCAGTAGAGATGGGACTTCTTGATCCAGGGAAGTTGGACAAGTGAGTCCAAAGAAGTTAATAAATTAAGGGGGAACTGAAAGCAAAGTTCAGCAGACTTGGTCAAGTCTACTGAAATTCAGAAGAGATGACTTCAATCTTTCAGGACACTCGTCCATTGAAATTTAGGACACTTGTCCACATCATCTCAGGACACTTGTCCATGTAGGGTCCGATAAGTTGTCTTGGTTATCAAACCAAATCTTGGTCTGATAAGCACCTATTTTGTGTAATCATTGCCTATTTCAATAACTGTCCCATTCCTTTTAAAGATATCACCTTTTCAAGGATTCAATTTGTCCTACCCAAAAAGTCGCTTTCAATGCATTAAATGCCAAGATTTAACTCTTGTTTGCATTAAACAATTCGAGACATAATCTACCTTGATAACAACCTAGCTTTAAACAAACATTAAACTCCTTCCCACGTTTGAATAAAAATAGATTTTCACTGTTCCATTGGTTAATAACCGTTGGATCAAAACTGGCCAACTCCCCTGAAATTGATCTTGGTCGTCCAAACTTGATTTCCTCATTTGTAAACCGTTGAATTGCCTTAAGACTCACCTACTCATTGACATACATTCCTTTTGGAATATTCACAAGTCTTAAGAAGCCATACAACAGTTCATTCTTCCCCACGCATTCACAAACTCTCTTGAAACCCTAGATTTCATCTTCTCTAAAACTCTCTCAAAATCCTTCATTGTTCTTCAATGGCTCCCAAAGTTAGAACTGAAATGGTTGTTGACTTCACAAACAAGGATCTAGACCTTGATTTTGGCTATCTTAGCCACAAAAACAACCTTATTTTTTAGCCTATTATCTCTTTTGAGTGTGATGATCCAGAGGCCACTCCAACCTTGAGATGGTTGAGAAGGGCAGGCCTTCAAAAATTTATGCAAGAGAAACCAGATTCTTGCCTTGAATCATACATGGCTGAGTTCTTTGCATTCCTCAAATGGAGAGAAAAGCCAGAAGATGGAGAAGTTACCACAAGGCTTTCTTACAGAGCTGAAGGAGAAGAGGAAGAAAGATTTCACAGGGTGAAATTTTCTGAAGAGGATGTAGATGCTGCCTTTGGATTGCCCTCTGAAGGGAGGAATCCAGAATTTTATGGCAATGGCCATGAGGAAGAGATTGCTCAAGATTGGCTCCTTGTTCCAGGACCAATCTCATCTACACAGCACAAGAGGACTCTCAAGGCCAAGTTCCTCAATCTATTTGAGGTAATCACAAAGAGTCTCATGAGCAACATTGGCAGTTTGGAGCAAGTGAGTGCTCGAAGGATAAGGATTATGGCTGCAGTGATTGATGCCAGTGATAAGGGCATCAAATTTGATTGGAGGACCTTCATCTTGGCTGATATGATGAAGGAAAAGGCAAAGTTCAAGGTGAAAGCCCACCAAAAGGTGGTATTGGAAAGCAAACTCAAGTATTGCACAAGGGCAAGCTTGCTGATAGAGAAGTTTGCTCATTACTCTGAGATGCAAACCTTTGCCAAGCCCCTCCCTGCCCAGAAAATCTTGTTCAGAAAGCTAAGCAAGAAAACTGAACAAAGGAGGATGCTTCTGGCCAAACCTGCTGAAGCTAAGCAAGAGGAGAAACCAAAGTTGAAAAAGAGAACAAAAGCCAGGGTTGTGAAAATAAAGAAGTTGTCTCAACTTCCCTCAGGAGAGACCTCAGGAGCATCAGTTGAAGTTGATGAAGTGGCAGAAGAGGGAGTGCAAGTGCCTTCTGATCACTCAGAAGAGTTGAGGCAAAAATACAATGAGACAAGGCAGAAGAAAAAGGGTGACAAAAGGCCCAGGGAAGTTGTCCCTGAGAAAGAAGGAGAATGAAGTGGGAGCAGTAGGGCAAGTAAGAGGAGAGCCAAGTCCACTGACAAGATTCTGGAACTTCAGGAGGAAAAATCTCTTCAAGTAGCTCTAAGGAAGAGCGGGGCAGAAAGTAGGACAAAATCCAAGTCCAGGACCAACTCTTCTGGTTCTGGAACCCCAGAGTCCAAAGTCCCTGAAGACCAAGCTTTAGAGCCCAACCTTCCTGAAACCCAAAATCTTGAACCCAACTCCCCTAAAACCCATGTTACCCCTCCTAACCAACCCATTACCCCTGTTGGTCTTACAAAGAGATATTCTCTCAGAAGGGAGTGTACAAAGAAGTGGAATTGATGTGCTAGCTGATCTTGCTGTAGATGAGACAAGACTCCTGTCTCCCCTTGACTCATCTATGCTCTACTATTCAAAATTCTTAGAAAGTGCACTTCATGAGCCAACCCCCCTGAGCAAAGCCCCTTCAGACTCATTGCTCTCAAAAGCAACTGAAGTACCTTCTATTGAGCTCAACCCTTCTGAAGCCAAACCTCCTGAACTCAACCTTCCTGAAGCTGCTCTGCAAGCCAACATCCCTGAAATAAGAGCCAACTCCTCTATAGCCCAAAGTTCTCAATCAAATGAGGATGAGGAGGAGTATACTTATGAGAGTATGCTCAGAGGAGGAGCAAGGGCCACTGTGGACAGCTTGTATCCACAACTTGCAGAATTTCCAAGGCTTCAAACCATGTTCCATGATTTGAGGATGTTAGTTGATGTGAAAGATAAGTCCATCATGGAGATTGCACAAGTCATTCTTGACAAAGGTGCAAACTGGTGGCAAATTGAAGAGGGCAGATTACTTCACTTTGTTGGAGTAAACAAGACAAGGTTCCTCACTGATGAGGAAGTATTTGCCAAGTTGGTTGCTGACAAAATTGAAGAAGAGAAGGAGAGACTGGCTAAAGGGATCAAACACCCTAATAGCAGCACTAGCGATGATGGCAAAGATGATCCTTCAAACCCCCCCAAACCTTTTCAAGCCAACCCTCCTGAGCCCTCCCAGACCAACCTCCCTGAACCTCCCCAACCCAACCCTTCTGAATCCAGCAAGTTTTCCAACCCTCTTGTTACCTATCATAGAAAAGGCTCTGTATCTTCAGAGGTGTTGACCAAGGATGGTGACACAGCCAAGGAAACATCTGCCAATGAAGGTTCTTCTGAACCCAAGGCACAGCTTACAGATGTGGAGGCTCCTATCCTAGAAGCTGGTTTGGTTAAGGCCTATTCAGTGTCAGGAGAGTTGGACACTGATCAGCCCTTAATCATTCAAGATGACTCAGTGGCTACTGAGAAAAACACTGTGATCTCCCAACAACTGCCTCCTTTGAACCCTGTTGAGGGTGAAGGTGCTGCAGGTTTAGGAGAAGGTGTTGAAAAGGAGAAAATAGTTGAAAAACCAGAGAGAGTTATGGATTATAGAGAGGTGGTGATTACTAAGATTGTGAGTGTACCACCAAATGAGGGTGGAATAAGTGAGGAAGGACAAGTTATTCTTGAAGTCAAATCTGAACTTCAGGAATCCCTTGATGAAAGGAGGCATGTTCCTTTGTGTGAGGACATTCATATTGAAGGGAGTAAAAAAGTAGTTGAAAATGAGAAGAAGGTTGTTGATGTATCAGAGTCTTATACAAAAATTACTGAGGGTGATGAGTGTTTATTCTCTAACCCATTTGATTTGTCTGAACTTGCAGGTATTTCTCTTGACCAAATCTTTGCATATTATTTCTTAACAGATGCTCCCATCCAAGTGGATTTTGGATCAGCACAAGCTCTGCTTGGGATGCAAACAACTAAGTTGGACTCCTCGGCTCATCAAGTCCAATCTGCTCATGCTCAAACTTTTGGAACTTTGGATGAGCAAGGTAGAACATTGGCATCTGTGGAAATGAGATTGACTGGCTCTGAAGATGTAGTGCTACCTACATTAGAAGCAAGGATAAGTGGAGTAGAATCTGGTCTACAAACCATCTCCACTGAAGTTCAAAAAGCCAAGTCAAGCATGGAGTCTATCTCAAAAGAGGTCAAGAAAGAACAGAAGCTGCTAAGAGACAATCACAACTCAAATGTCAAAGCTCTTAGATTGACTGTCAAGCAGGCCCTTGGAAAGAAAACAACTTTACAAAAGAAAAGAGCTGAAGAATTGAGGCTAGCAATGGTGAAGGCTGCCTCAGAAAAATTTTCTCATGAAGTAATGGCCAACATTGCTGAAAGTGCTGTAGCAAATCTTACTGAGTTCCTAAAGGCCCAACTTGATGCATCTCTTAGAACAACCATGGAAGAAGTTGTTGAGCAAAAGATGAAGCCTGTTCTAGCTTTCCTTAGCTTGAGCAGTGACAGGATGCAGAATATACATATTGAGAATGTATATTTGCTAGAAGAGATGAAATCCCTGAACCTAGCCCAATCCTTAATGGCAACTACCATGAGTGAGCTCAAACCTCAATGTTTTGATGCTGCCAAAAAGGGGGAAAGAGAAAGAGCAAGGGCCAAAGGTGCCTTGATAATTGGTGGTTCAGACAAGGGTAAGGAAAAGGCTGCTGAAGATAAGGGCAAGAAGCAAGCAGTGCTGAACTTAGAAGATCTTGATGAAGAGGAACAACTGGCCATAGCATTAAAGAATTCAATGGCATCAACACAAGAAGAAAAGGCAAGGCTTCAACAGAGGCCTGGAGGAGAAGCTTCTGGAATGGACAAATCCACTGAAGGAGTCTAAACAAGAGGACAAATCAAGAAAGCAAAAGGAAACAAAAGGAAAGCTGTTGAAACTTTTACAGATTTTCCTAACAGTCTTGATTTGCCACTTGAATTCAGGATTGAGGAAGAAGAGCCTCCCTCCAAGAAGAGCAAGACTGTTGAAAAGGTCAAGACTGCTGAAGTGACCAAGACTGCTGAGAAAGCAAAGTCTTCTGAAAATGACAAGTCTGCTGAGACTAATTCCACTGAAGGTGCCAAAGTTGCTGAAAATATTGAAGAGTTGTATGATGAAGGCTTTGGACCTGGACCAAAGAAGAAGACAATTGTGCTATTAAATGATCCTTCAAAGCTCTTTCAAGAAGGGTATGGCAAAGACCCTGAAACACAACAGAAGCTGGCTATGATGAGAGCTCAAGAAAAAATGGATCTAATGGAAGAAGCAAACAGAGCAAGAGACAAGAGAAGAGCTGATTTTCAGAAACCAAGAAGAAGAAGAGCAACCTACAACAAGTTAAAGCCACAGCTACTGATCTCAATGGACACCAAATATCCTCACTTGGATAAATGGGTACCAAAACAGCTGAATGACTCTTGGGAAGAGGCCAAAAGGGATTTTATCTATGACTACTATGTCATTGACAGGTGGAATGGAAAGGATGTCAACTCCACCTTCACTGAGTTCATGATTGAATATCACAGGGAATTATATCAACAATTGCTTGCAGCTGCTGACATTGCAAGACTTGAACTCACAGCCCCTAAGCCTATCATCTACATGCCCCCCAAGAAGGAAGGCTTCATTGATCAGTCCAAAATCTTTCAAGAATTCTTTGAGATCCTGAAATTGAACAGAATGGTACTAGGACCAAAAGGCACAAATCAAGAGGCCATGGAACTAAAGAAGAGGGTATGGGCACAATATGGAATGGTGCCACCTCCTGAAGATAGCCTCTGAATTGGCTAAGTCCTCTTGACCCTTATATACTGAAATGCTTGTCCTAGTTGCTGACTTGATAATATGTTCAAATTGGTCATCTATGCTGAAATTGCTCAAGACTACTAATATATGAAGTTTGCTCTAATGACTTTTTGCTTTGATACTTAAAGATTAAATGCTCTGATAGAATATCTTGTTAAGTATTTCTCTGATCATGTACTTTAGTTATCTTATGCTCTGATGTAATGTTCATGCTCTGATATGTTTGTTCAACTATCAACATGCTTGTAATGATCTCTTATTTGAATGATAGTTGAACACATTTTGAATCAACATTACTGAATTCTAACTTGTCTGACTTATCAACCTCTATGCACTGAAAAACAGAAAATACACTAACACATTTTCTTTCAGGGAACTAGACTCCAGTCACCTTCACTGAAGTAGAATTTAATAAGTGTAAACAAGTCACCTTTGCATAAATTGTATAAGTTTTGGCATCATCAAAAAGGGGGAAATTGTTGGGAATAAAATGAGTTTTGATTATGATACCAAAACCCCCCTAAGACATGCCAAGTAGAAAAGTCATTTTGAATGAACATGTTTCAGGACTGTTGGAACATGTAGTCTAAGACAAGTAGAGAAGCTGATGTGTTAGGCAGCTCTTAGATAAATAGATGCACTAGTTGAGGGGGAACACATGCTTATAAGCTTAAATTTGTCCAAGACCCCTCAAGGCTCAGTTTTGGATTGACCCCAAGTCTGCTGAAGGACAAGTATGCTGATCAAAGTCAAGTCAAAGTGGAACAACCTATCTGAAGATAAACTAAGTAGAATAGATCCTGAAGATCAAGTCTACTATAAGAAATGTCAAGATCAGAAGAGTTGTCCAACAATATTGTCTCAGCACAATTGAAATAGAACAAGCTTTGAAGTTCAAGGCCAACTATGCTGAAGAGGTCAAATCCACTTTTCCAAGACATATATGCTCTAATATCAACACAAAGAAGAAATGGAAAGAGAAAGAGCCAAGTCATCTGAAGAGCTAAAGAGCCAACACTGCTGATAAGTAAACTCTGCTGAAACTGATAAGTAGAGTTGTCCAAGTGATAAGGAATGTTGTCCTTATCTCAGGATCATTGATAAGAAGAGATGTCCATGTTTGACCAAGTGAATCTTGAAGTCAGACATTGGGAAAAGTGCTGCAGAATGAAGACAAAGTGGTTACAACCGTTTATTTCCCAAAACAAGGACATGTCACTATCAGAATCTGTCTTCCAGATTGAAGAGTTCAAGGAAGACATTTATAGACATTTGAGGCTGCCTCTCCAACGGGAAAATCCTCAAATTTGTCTATAAATACAGAAGTGTGAAGACCATTTGAAGTACCTCAACACATCCAACTATCCTACAAGTTAACAAGTGCTTTCACGCTTTCAAAGAGACTATCTTAGTCTTCAAACACTTCATCTAAGCTGAACCTCATTGTACATCCATACAAAGCTTAGAGAGATATCCTATCCTTATACACTGAACTTCATTGTAAAGGATATCTCATTAGTTGGAACCTTACTTCAACCCTTATATCTTTCAAGTAAGAAAGTTAGAAGGTTGTAGTAGTAGAAGTGGTAAGAGCTGACTGTTGAGAGAAGAACAGTTCAGTTCTAAGCTGAGAAGGGGTATTAGGACTCTAGACATCCTAGGGATCAAGGCACCAAGGAGTGGTGTGGTTGATCAAGTGCACCTTGGCACTATAACACAAGTTAATTCCAAGAGTGAAGGAATTATCCTGTTAAATCAGGGAAAGTGGATGTAGGAGCTTGAGTCTCTGAACCACTATAAACTCTTGTGTTGATTTACTTTCAAGCATTTACATACACTCAACACTGCACAAATTGGACTTTCAAAGATACATATCCTAAACTGTGCAAAACAAGATTTGGACAAGTTCCCTGAACTGGATAAACTGTTAAGGTGATTTCAGAAATTAAAAGGAGTTTTAAACTAAAGGGCCAACCACTAATTCCGCACATATAACTCCCTTAGATAGTTATTCAACTAAGTACTCAATAGTACTTAGTAGTTTGATTATCTCAGAAGAGTTAATCATATCAGCAGAGTTTGAGAAAAGTTTGAAATGAATTTGCATACAAGTGTATTCCCCCCCCCCCCCCTACACTTGTTATATACTCCTTTCAGGACCAACAGCTGTCATATTCAATGGTAGGTTTTGGTTTACATTACAGGGTTGAAAGGGAAATACAAGACTACCTATTTATAGGACTTGCTAGCCAATTTTGTGGTGACACCTATCTATCACTTACCAACAAAATATCCTCTTATCCAAAATAACAACTTGTACTAGAATTGAAAAGGTGTTGCAGGTATTTTCAGCCTTGGCAATTTGAATAAATGGAATCCAAAGGGAATATACTTTAATTCCATATTGCTAGTTTGTATATTGGAGCATCAGCCGAGAGCGAAGGGAAAGAGTCGATAAAATCTGGAATTTTTAAGTTGTGAAATCTGGAAAGAGTAGACAGAGTAATATAAGGGTTTAGATAAGTTTAAACTAAATAATCATGGAAATTATAGTTTATCTAAATAGAGTTTGAAATCTTAAAATAATTAATAAGAGAGTAACATCAACTCACGCTTAAAAAAAATATATATATATATATATCCTGAGATAAATATTTAAAATAAATATAATATATTATATAATTATATATATATACGTATTATTTTAGAATTTGTATACTTTATCCAAATTCATGTATTAATTTACTATAATAAATCTTAAATTAATAACTTATTCATTTATTAAAATTATGGGTGCTACATCCTACCCCCCCTAAAGAAAATTTTGTCCTCGAAATTTAGTAACGTACCATGGATAAAAAGCTCTGCATATCTTTCGCGCATCTCATCCTCGCGATCCCATGTCGCCTCTTTCTCACTATGGCGATTCCACTGAATCTTGATTAATGCAACGTCTTTGTTCCTCAAACGATGAAATTTCCTTTCCAGTATTGCCATAGGTGCTTCCTCATAAGCCAAATTATTATTTATCTCCAATGTCGAGTAATCAATGACATGCTCGGGGTCTTGCACATACTTCCTCAACATGGATACGTGGAACACATTATGCACGGCGGCAAACTCTGGAGGTAAAGCTAGTCGGTAAGCTAAATCACCAACTCTCTCAAGTATCTCGAATGGACCCACATACCTTGGTCTTAACTTGCCCTTCTTCCCGAAACGAACAACTCCTTTTGTTGGGGAAACTTTCAAAAACACCTTCTCTCCTACGTTGAATTGCAAATCCTCCATACGCTTGCCAGCATAAGATTTTTGTCTATCTTGTGCAATCCTAATCTTCTCCCTCACAATTTGTACCACTTCAATGGTTTGTTTCAGCAACTCGGGACCCACAAACTTTCTTTCACCAACCTCATCCCAATACAACGGCGAACGACACTTTCTTCCATATAGCGCCTCATAAGGAGCCATCCCAATGGTTGAATGAAAGCTATTGTTATACGCAAACTCAACTAAAGGAATATTGTATTCCCAACTTCCACTCAGATCAAGTATACATGCCCTCAACATATCTTCCAAAGTTTGGATTGTCCTCTCTGATTGCCCATCGGACTGCGGATTGTAAGCCGTACTAAAGTTTAGCTTTGTTCCCATGGCCTTGTGTAAACTCTTCCAAAATTCGGATGTAAATCGTATATCTCTATCAGACACGATTGAAACGGGCACTCCATGCAACCTCACGATTTCTTGAATATACATGCGTGCATATTGCTCCATCTTAAAAGTAGTCTTCACTGGAAGGAAATGTGCAGACTTAGTTAGACGATCCACGATAACCCAAATTGCATTATTTCCTTTAACTGTTCTCGGTAATCCCGTAACGAAGTCCATCGTTTTGTGCTCCCACTTCCATTCTAGAATCCTAAGTGGTTGAAGTAATCCTGATGGGCGTTGATGTTCGGCCTTCACTTGTTGACAATTCAAACACTTCTCTACAAATTCTGCAATATCTCTTTTCATTCCATTCCACCAAAATATTTTTCGTAAGTCATAGTACATCTTTGTGCTACCCGGGTGTGCAACATAAGGTGTACTATGAGCTTCTTCAAGAATTACTTTCCTTAGTTCAACGTCCTTAGGCACACAAATCCTACCTTCATAATACAGTGCTCCATCCTCAGCTACTGCAAAACCTTTATCTTCTCCTTTAACAATACGCTCCTTCACTTTACTCAAAAACTCATCCTTGAGTTGTTCCTTTTTAATCATATCCCTCAAATCCGATTGTACCACTAAAGTTGATAGAACTGCTTCAACACTTTTTGGTGGTTCCACCATCTCGATCTTCATTTTTGCAAATTCTCTTACCCACAGTTCTTGCTTGGCTAGCACACTTAACTCACTCCTTGTTTTCTGACTTAGTGCATCAGCTACCACATTAGCTTTTCCGGGATGGTAATGTATGGTGCAATCATAATCCTTCACTAGCTCCAACCATCGCCTTTGCCTCATGTTCAACTCCTTCTGCGTGAAAAGGTACTTTAAACTCTTGTGGTCCGAGTAGATCTCACACCTTCCGCCATAAAGGTAATGTCTCCATATCTTTAGTGCATGAACAACGGCTGCCAACTCCAAATCGTGAGTTGGATAGTTCATCTCATGAATCTTTAGTTGCCTTGAGGCATAGGCAATGACCTTACCACTTTGCATCAAAACACACCCTAGTCCTTGTTTTGACGCGTCACTATAGATCACAAATTCCTTGGTGGGATCTGGAATTGTCAATACAGGGGCTGATGTGAGTCTCCGTTTAAGCTCTTGAAAACTTTTCTCACATTTCTCGTTCCATTCATACTTCTCTCCTTTCCTCGTCAGTCGAGTCATTGGCAAAGCTATCCTCGAAAATCCTTCTATAAACCTTCGATAATAACCAGCCAATCCCAAGAAACTACGTACCTCATGCGCATTCGTAGGTCTCTTCCAATCACTAATCGCTTCCACTTTGGTCGGATCTACTTCAATCCCCTTAGCTGTAATCACATGTCCGAGGAAGGCAACTTGATTCAACCAAAACTCGCACTTCTTAAACTTTGCGTATAATTTTTCCTTGCGTAGCGTTTCCATTACGATCCTCAAATGCTCTTCATGCTCCTCTTCATCCTTTGAGTACACCAAAATGTCATCTATGAACACTATGACGAACCGATCTAGAAACGGATGGAAGACTCGGTTCATCAAGTCCATAAACACCGCAAGAGCATTACTCAACCCGAAAGGCATTACTACAAACTCATAATGGCCATAACGAGTTCTAAATGCCATCTTCATGATATCACTATCTTTGACCTTCAGCTGGTGGTACCCCGATCGAAGGTCAATCTTGGAAAATACTCCTGCTCCTCTCAATTGGTCAAACAAGTCTTCAATTCTAGGCAAGGGGTACTTGTTCTTTATTGTGAGAACTCTCGGTAGTCGATGCACATTCTTAACGTTCCATCCTTCTTCTTGACGAATAGAATAGGTGCTCCCCATGGTGAGACACTAGGTTGAATGAAACCTAAATCCAACAATCCTTGAATTTGCACTTTCAATTCTTGCAACTCCTTCGGTGCCATCCTATAAGGGGCTTTGGATCTTTGAGCCGCTCCAGGTGCCAAATCAATTGTGAATTCGACCTACCTATCTGGTGGTTGTTGGGAAATTAATCCCAATACCCAATAATAGTCCCCCAACAATGTGGTCCCCAACTCTTGTGGTCCCCAACTCCTTTGTGGGAAATTATTATGGGACCACATTCCCCATCTCCTTTGTGGGGAATTATTGGCACTTGTGGATTATGGACCATCACGCTAGGAATCCTTTGAGACTCCCGGGAATCTTTTGAGATGCCCTATGGATCTTTTGAGACTCTCGGGAATCCTTTGAGACTCCTTTAAAATTACTCGGATCTATTTGGGACGTAATTTAAATATGAATTATCATAAATCTAATTTCATAATTTAAACAAATTAAATCAACTAATTTATGTAATGAATGTACGGTAAAATAATTAAATCCCTAAACATGCGGAACTAAGGGATTACATGTTTACCTTTAAATCGGAGAGATACCGTTGAGAAGAGTAAAAACTTCAACCCAATTGCCTTCTCAAGTATTCCCTAAGTCCTAGTCCGTTGACCCGGTGGGAGATCTTACGAACTATTAACTCTCAAGGAAGAATTAATTTTCTCTTGTTGCACACACTGTAATTTCGAAAATTACAAATCTTTTTTTTTTTTCTTAGTCTCAAGAGTACCAATGTCACATCCCGATTTTAGGGCCTAGATGAAAATACTATACACTCTAGTATTTGACTTAAAATATGCATATTTTATAAAACTTGGCAGCGAAATTAACTTGGCAAATAAATACTCAAAACACATTTAAGAATATTAAAATTTAACTTCAACTAATGAGTACCAAATCTTGTCCCAAAAAGAGATGTGAACATTACTAAGATGAAAATAGTTTAAAATTTAAATGAAAATAATTAAATAAAATAAAAGGCATTTCTTAATGACATGTACCGCATCCACCGTCCCTCCACTTCAACTCCTTCAATCTGTAGAAAATTTTGATTGGGGTGAGTAAACTAACTCAGTGGGATTAACTTTGTCACAGTTAAATATAATATATGAATAAAATCATAACTCACAAACATGCATACAATTTCATAAGCTTGTTGGCAAGGCCAACCATAATAACATAGGCTCGTTGGATAAACCAACCATAAGTTTGTTGGATAAACCAACAATAATAACATAGGTTTGTTGGATAAACCAACCATAAGTTTGTTGGATAAACCAACCATAATAACATAGGCTTGTTGGATAAACCAACCATAAGTTTGTTGGATAAACCAACCATAAGATGTAAGATGCAGCAAGAAATAACGTCACTCATACGAAATAATTAAAAATGACAAAGTATAGCCAATCAAGAAAATCCCACCTTAAAGTCTTGGGTAGTCTCGTAAATGCGCGAATTGCTTTAACGTAAAAATGTCTTGTCACCTAGAATTAAATGAATAATATGACTTAGAATTATTGTTGGTCCCAAAGTTGAGTTAATAATATTGAGTAAGCTAGTGAAAATGTCTACAGGGGAGGGGTGAATAGACTTTTCAAAAATCTTTCAATATATCAGAATACACAATGCGGAATAATCAGATTACTAATGAGCCCAATCAAATTTATACTCAACCTTTTATCTAGATCTTTATCTTTGTTAATTCTTAATGTTCTTGATTAAACAATTCAAACAAATATCAAACAGTAAAGTAAAGAACACAGAATTTTATAGTGGTTCGACAAATGTCTACATCCACTCTCACAACTCCAGTTGTGAAGTTTTATTACTCTTCCTTCTTGAGTCTCTTGTGGCTTAAAGTCCCAAGATTAAGACTTTGATCTTATCGATTATACCTCCAGGTATATCTTCGATCTACTAGTAATTCTACAAGTAACTAGCACACTTGTTTTACAAAATACAAACTTAAACTTGAAAAGTAAAACTTCTCTTTGAATAGCCTTTGATTCTTCTCTTCAATTCAGTGGCTTCTTCTTCTTTAATCTCCTTCAACTCTGTGAGTTCTTCTTGTGCTTCTGTAGACTTAGATTCCTTGTGAATGCTTTATGATCAGTAATTGTTCAGTAGTCTTCAGCAGTAGGAGATCATACAGTATTTATAGAACTTAGTATGACAGTTAGCAGTTTGTGAACTAACTCTCAACTAACTCTAAAACTGTTTTTGTAACTTCTTCTTGTAACCGACTTTGTAACTTCCTTCAACTTCCAAGTCAGCATATCTTCAATAAATCTTCAGATACACCTTAAATAAGCTTTCCAAACTTATTCTTCAAATTCACCAAATCAGCACAGTAACTTACTGTTCTGATTTTTACCCTTCTGATTTTTACTCTGCTGAGCCAGTCAGCACAGTAACTTAAAACTGTTCAAAACTTCTTCAGATTTCTTCTAATCTTCTCTTCAACTCTTCTTGAAGTCTTCTTATTCTGAAGTAGTCTTCTGAGTCTTCATTAGTCTTCTGATCTTCATCTAATCTAGTGTTCTAATCTACTGTTCTGAACTTTTACAATGGTGATTACAGTAGAATACAACTTTAAATATATAAAACCTATCTATACAACAACTGAACTATATACAGATGAGTATAATTAAGTCCTATACTATAAGCTGTCTATACAATACAAAACATCAGCTTAGTTCCTAACAGTTCATATATCAGATCAGTAAACAATAAGATCAGTAAACACCTAAGATCAGTAACTTACATATAAGATCAGTAAGCATATAAGATCAGTAAGTATATAAGATCAGTAACTCAGATTCAAAATATCTCATATAAGATCACTAAAATTACTCTCAGTCTCCATACTCAGATCAGTAATCTTATTCCAGATAACTCAGTTAAGATTAGTAATTTTATTCTTACTATTACTTAATAAGATCAGTAAACTTATCTCAGATACCATTAAGATCAGTAATCTCAATTTAAGTTTCTCATCAAATTAGTAAGCTTATATTCAGATGACTTAGTTAAGATGACTTAGAACCACATATATCACTAACTTTAAGTTGCTTTTGGCCATCAAAACATACTTTCATCAATTAGAACATTGTCTATAGGATTCATATCCCAACAATTATCATTATTAGTAATTTAATGAATAACTAATATTATTTATTATTAAATTTATAATGAATAATTAATTACACTTTAATTACTAGGTTAACCGAACAGTGATAAACTAGTGATTACAAAATCACATACTACAACTCAATGAATAATAGATAGAGTTACTGGGATATTTTTATTTAATAATACAAATATAACTCTTAACAATAATGATAATAATAATAATAACTCCACTAGTAAGATCAAGGAATTCATCTATTCTACTTAACAACACGAAGCGGTCGCCGAATTAAAGGGCACTACTCAGTAAATTAAGATAAGTAATTGAATTCTTAAGGCTTAATTAAGGTCGCCGAATTAAAGGGCACTACTCAGTAAATTAAGATAAGCAATTGAATTCTTAAGGCTTAATTAAGAGGGTCTGGAATAATAATCAAATTGATTTACAACTAACTCCTTATGTATACACTTAAAACTAAACCTATAAGTCATGTAAAATAATTTGTTTGGAAACGAGGAAGAAGTTGAATAATTAATTTATTCCATGACCATTAGTGAATTAATCATCAACCGAATCCCTAGAGTTTTAAAACTACATATGTATACCTTTATACTAATTTGGCCGAATGATAATTAACAGTAAAACTAGCCGACCTAATTTCTGAACAACAACACGCCTAACTCAAAACGAGTAGGTGTTCTGAAAAGTAAAGAATTAAATATTATGTTGGTCCTGAAAGGAGTATATAACAAGTGTATGGGGGGGAATACACTTGTATGCAAATCTTTTCAACTTATGATCAAACCAGAGCTCAGCAAGGTTGTCTTGGACAACTCTGCTGAAGATGATTAACTCTTCTAAGATAATCAAACTACTAAGTACTATTGAGTACTTAGTTGAACAACTATCTAGGGGAGTTATATGTGCGGAATAGTGGTTGGCCCTTTATGTTTAGACTCCTTTAGTTTCTGAAATCACTTGGTTAATTCAATACAGTCCAGTTTTCAGGGAACTTGTCCAAAACAGTTTTTGCACAATCTTTGAATATGTTTCTTTGAAAGATCAGTTTAGTGTGCAGTGTTGAATGAATGTAAGTACTTGTAAAGCAAATCAACACAGGAGGTTATAGTGGTTCAGAGACTCAAGCTCCTACATCCACTTTCCCTGATTTAACAGGATAATTCCTTCACTCTTGGAATTAACTTGTTTTATAGTGCCAAGGTGCACTTGATCAAGAACACCACTCCTTGGTGAATTGATCCCTAGGATGTCTAGAGTCCTAGTACCCTCTTCTCAACTTAGAACTGAACTGTTCTTCTCTCAACAGTCAGCTCCTACCACTTCTACTACTACAACCTTCTCACTTTCTCACTTAAAAGGGGTAAGGGTTGAAGTAAGGTTCCAACTAATGAGATATCCTTTACAATGAAGATCAGTGTATAAGGATAGGATATCTCTCTAAGATTGTGTATGGATATACAATTGAGTTCAGTTTAGAAGAAGTGTTTCAAGACTAAGAATGTCTTTTTAAGACTTTGAAGCTTTCAGAATAGTTGCTCAGTTGGATGTAGAATGGATAGATGCTTCAAATGGTCTTCACACTTCTTGTATTTATAGACAAAATGAGGATTTGCCCTTTGGAGAGGCAGCCCCAAATTGCTATAAATGTCTTCCTTGAGTTCTTCAATCTGGAAGACAGATTCTTAATAGTGACATGCAGTCCTTAATTGGGTAATAAACGGCTTGTAAGACTTTGTCTTTATTCTGCAGCACTTTTCCCAATGTTTGACTTCTAGTTAGGACTTGGACATGGCTTCTAAAGGTTGATCCAATGATAGGACAACATTCCTTATCAACTGGACAACTCTCCTTATCACTATCAGCAGTTTTGCTTATCAGCAAGGTTGGCTAACTCTTTTTCAGATGATTTGGCTCTTTCCCTTTCCTTCACTTCAAGGTGATCTTAGCATGTTGTATTGAGATTCTTTAGGGTATGGTTGTCTCTAATTCTTCAGCATGGTTGACCTTCAATCATTAGAATCTTTGTTCTGGTTCAAACTTGCTGAGACAACTCTTCTAGGACAACTCTCCTGATCAGCATGTTTGGCCTTTTAGCTTCAGAGCTGTTGATTTTACATAGTTAACTTCTCTGGAAAACTCTCCTGATCAGAGCTTTTGACTAAACTTGTCCTTTTGAGCTTTGCAATCTTGTTCTTGCACAGAAGTAACTCTTCTGGACAACTCTCCTGATCAGTGCATTGGGTTTTCTATGGAGTATTCTTGTCCTTAGTGTTTGTTCCAGATTTTGAGCCGTGAGGGGGCTTGATCTTGATCATTTTCCAAGCATAGGTTCCCCCTTACAATGTGCATCTAATCATCTAAGAGCTGCCTAACATATCAGCTTCTCATCTAACCTTATTCTATGTGTTCTAACACATTTTGAACACAATCATCTTGACTTAGGCATGTCTCAGGGGGGTTTTGGTATTTAATCAAAACATATGTCATTTTATTCCCAACATATTAGGATGAATGAAATAGATACCGTTCTCGGTAAAACTGGAGAGGTCGAATGCGGCACCTTCCAATCCAAAGTGGTTAGGGATAGAGATTTTTTGTAGGGAGGTTTCTTGTGAAAATTATCGTGTGATTAAATAAGAGAGGAGATATAAAATTAGTTGAGAGTTATATGGAAGGTTGAGAATAATCTGGGATTATCTGAATTGACGTAGAAAATTAGTCTTTCGATTTGAATTCTAATTGCCAACCAAATAGAGATACTTTAGGAATGTGATTAATTAGTGGGTGTGTTCTATTTCAAATCAATATCTTAAAACTATTAATATATATATATATAATTAAAATCTAAAATACTTAATACATAACTAATCTATTAAAATACATACGTACTAACCTATATATACATATATCCTATGCAAGTCTTCCTATGTTAAATATATATACATATTTATTATTATTATTTTTTTTTTTTTAACTAATGGTGATTAAAATAAAATAAAAATATAGGGTGCTACAACCAATTTTTTTCTTCTCCTTTTATAAGAGAGAATCTATGTTTCTTCTCTTACAAGAAAGAAAAATTGACCGGTCAATTTATCTTGGAATAATATAGAAATAATCTCTTATTTCCATATATCTTTTTCCATAAATATCTCTCTCTAATTTCTTGCAACAAGATTAATCCTTATCTTTTAATTTCCTTAATTAATAGACTTTTATTGGGCTACTTGAGGGGCCTTTAGGAGAATTAGGATTGGACCTCCCAATGGGCCCAAAAATCAATATTGAGCCACAACATTTTTCCAGCCCATTAATATTAATTCATTCCACTATAGAATTAATATTGCACTATCCATCCTAACCCATATTACGAAATATGGCTCCCGGTTATTATTTCCCGTGTTTAAGATTCAATGTCCATCAATTAATATAAGCTACTGAATGCTTTAATTAATTAATATCTTTTATTCCTCGGAGTAAGGATAGCTCAACATTATTATCATACCGGAAATAAATTACACTGATCAGATTTGATATGATAAACCTTCTGAGCCCACCAAGGGGACATAATCAACTTGACACTCCAAGACACGATTCTCTGTATTAATTTTGGCATTGTGTCCTGTAATTAATAATATTGCCCAAAATACAAAGTATTGAATCAAATTGATTCTTTACCCATAATAAATCAAAGCAATACTTCTTAATTACATA
The DNA here is from genome assembly GCA_963675135.1 of Galeopsis tetrahit. NCBI lineage: Eukaryota > Viridiplantae > Streptophyta > Magnoliopsida > Lamiales > Lamiaceae > Galeopsis > Galeopsis tetrahit. The sequence continues at coordinate 38,557,979 of OY776127.1, forward strand.
CAATCCCATTTAAGTGACAGAGATTAAGAAATCAACAACCACTGAGGTCTAATTCTTCATTCCTTAAGTCAGTCTAGAAGAATTACCTCTTTGTAGGTCCTATTCAGCACATCATAATGCACTAGTGTAAACTCTTGGTCAAGATAAACCAATCCGAGCCTTACACCTCAACTTCAACCAATGGATTGTTCAATTCCACCTAAGTTGTGAATCAATTGTACTTATATACAAGGAACTGACAATGTGATCTTCTGTGATCTTCTACACACCACATTGTCTACAATGTAAAATACATCTGAACGTTTATGCAATAAATAATTAACATTCATTATATTTAAAGCAACCAGTGATAAAAATATTATTCTCATTTATAAGTGCAAGAATCAGTTTGTATACATAAGTAGCACTAAAAGCATACTTGCCAGTATAACCCTAACAATCTCCCACTTATACTCAAAGTCTGCTTTTAAGTATACTACAGCACGTCCATGTTCTACATGTCCTATTAAATTCTCCCACTTATACTCAAAGCAGCTTGGCAACGCACTTGACCCCCATTCCTTCCACATGTCTCTCGAATGTACTCTGAGGCAGACCCTTTGTGAAAGGATCAGCTAGGTTGTCTTCCGATGCGATCTTTGCCACCACTATGTCTCCTCTCTTAACGATTTCTCGTATAAGATGGTATTTCCTTTCAATGTGTTTGCTTGCCTTGTGGGCTCTTGGTTCCCTTGAATTTGCAACTGCTCCAGCATTATCGCAATAAATAGTGATACTGCTGGGCAAATTCGGAATCACATCCAAGTCCACTAAGAAGTTCTTAAGTCAAACCGCTTCTTTCGCTGCTTCACAAGCAGCTACATATTCGGCTTCCATGGTAGAATCAACGATGCATTTCTGCTTCACACTTCTCCATGTCATGGCTCCACCCCCCAAACAAAACACACTACCCGAGGTAGATTTTCTAGAATCCATGTCTGATTGGAAATCTGAGTCCGTATAACCCACAGGGAACAGACTGTCTGACTGATAAACTAACATTCTATCTCGAGTTCTTTTTAGATACTTGAGAATGTTTTTAACTACAGTCCAATGTTCTTTCCCTGGGTTACTTTGATATCTTGCTACCATGCCTACAGCAAAACAAATATCCAGTCTCGTGCACAACATTGCATACATGAGGCTTCCAACTGCCGACACATATGGAATGTTTCTCATCTCATCCATCTCCTTTTGTGTCTTAGGACACATCTCTTTAGATAGATGAATTCCATGTCTGAAAGGAACAAATCCTTTCTTGGAATTTTGCATGCTGAATCGTTTCAAAATAGTGTCTATGTATGAGGTTTGGGATAAGCATATCATCCTTTTCTGGCGATCTCGAGTAATCTTAATCCCAAGGATGTGACCAGCTTCTCCTAAATCCTTCATATCAAACTGTTTTGACAACCATACCCTCACATCTGTCAACACCTTTTTATTGTTTCCAATAAGCAGAATGTCGTCTACGTATAATACTAAGAATACCAAGGCAGTTCCGATACACTTCTTATAGACACAACTCTCAAACTCATTTTGATCAAATCCATAGGATTGTATCACCTGATCAAAACATTGATTCCAAGCTCGCGATGCTTGCTTAAGTCCATATATTGACCTTTTAAGCTTGCATACAAGATTCTCTTGGCCTTTTTCAATGAAGCCTTCGGGTTGGCGCATGTAGATTTCTTGTTCAAGACTTCCATTTAGGAAAGCTGTCTTGACATCCATTTGCCAGATCTCAAAGTCTAGGTGAGCTGCAATCTACAAGAGAATACGGATAGACTTAAGCATAGCTACAGGCGAAAAGGTCTCCTCATAATCGATTCCCTCTTTTTGAGTATATCCTTTTGCCACTAGTCTAGCTTTGAAGGTTTCAACCTTCCCATCTGATCCTCTTTTTCTCTTGTAGACCCACTTGCATCCAATAGGCTTTATGCCTTTGGGTGGTTCCACAAGCTCCCACACTTTGTTATGATCCATAGACCCAATTTCTGCTTCCATTGCAGTTTGCCAAGAATCTGCATCCTTATCTTGGATTGCCTCATCGTACGTCCAGGGGTCAGATTCATCCTCTCCGGGGACCAAGTCCGAAGACTCTCCCACGAACATGAATCGCTCAGGTTGTCTCACAACCCTCCCACTACGACGAGGTTCTGGTTGTGTTTGTGTATCTCTTTGTACATCTACTTGTACACTTGGTATAGGAGTTGGCCCTCTTAATTCTTTTAAGGTAATCTCACTCTTGGGCTTTCTATTACTCATATAGTTTTCTTCCAAGAATTTAGAATGTGTGCTTATCACAATTCGCTAAACCTTTGGACTATAGAATAAACCCCCTTTCGTTCCTCTAGGATATCCTACAAACAGCCTTAATTCTGAACGAGGGTCTAACTTTCCAACTTCCTTGTCCAACACGTATGCAGGACACCCCCAAATTCTTATGTGTTTTAGACTAGGCTTTCGCCCGGTCCACAATTCAGTAGGGGTTTTAGGAACTGATTTGGAAGGTACCAAATTCAGAATGTAAGTCGTTGTTTCCAAGGCATAACCCCAAAACGACTTAGGTAAATCTGAATAACTCATCATAGATCTGACCATCTCTAAAAGAGTTCGATTTCTTCGCTCTGCAACCCCATTTTGTTGGGGGGTTCCGGGTGCAGTTAATTGGGATACAATCCCTTCACCTGATAAGTAGCCCAAAAATTCATTGCTGAGGTATTCGCCTCCACGATCTGATCGTACAAACTTGATACTCTTTTCCCTATGCTTTTCTGCTTCAGCCTTAAACTCTTTGAATTTATCAAAGGTCTCAGACTTATGCCGCATTAGATAGATGTATCCATATCTTGAGTAATCATCGATAAAAGTAACGAAATACTCAAAACCACCTTTTGCTTGAATTGACATTGATCCACATACATCAGTATGAACAAGTTCCAACACTTCACTAGCTCTATTCCCCTTTGCCCCAAAAGCTCTTTTGGTCATTTTACCCTCTAAACATGATTCGCAGGTTGGAAACGGCTCAACCTGGAGTGATTCCAACGAGCCGTCATTCACCAACCTTTGAATCCTTCTTAGATTAATATGACCAAGTCTAAGATGCCACATAAGTGTTTCGTTCATGTCTGAAGAATGCTTTCTTTTCTTAGAAATAGTCGATGTGTTATACGATTCATTTTGTGTGGAATGTGCACAATTAATAATATAAAGATTATTCACCAATGCTCCCGAACAGATAATCTCGTCATTACGACAAACAACAACATTCTTATTAAAAGAAACTGAATATCTATCCAAAAATAGTTTAGAAACTGAAATCAAATTCTTTCTAAAACTCGGAACATAAAGAACGTCTTTTAAAACTAAAATTCTATCACTAAAAGATAGTTGCACATCTCCCACTGCAACAGCCGCCACTTTCGTAGCATTGCCCATGATGATGATGATCTCACTCCCACTAAGTTGTCGGGTTAGCTTGAACCCCTGAAAATTGAAACAAACATGATCAGTGGCTCCCGTATCCACCACCCACGAATGGGAAGAATACACCGCTAAACAAGTTTCAATTACTAGTGCGTGAGAATTACCTTGCTTACCAGCCTTCTTAGGCTTGGTACAGGCTGACTTCCAATGTCCTTTCAGACCGCAACTAAAGCACTTTCCCTTAGTGGTCTTTTTCTTGACACCTCCCTCAATTGGTATCTTTTCATTATTATTAGCTTGTTTCTGGCCATTTGCCTTCTTCTTCTTCTTTCCACCTTTCGGTGTAGAATTAGAAGATGGACCATTTGCCAACATAGCCGTATGCTCGTTCCTTGGTCCCATTAACATCTCAGCCGAAACTAAAGCTTGCAAGAGCTGAGCCAACGTATACTCTTGATCATTCATCGTATAGTTCAGTTGGAACTGCTCAAAACTTTTCGGTAGAGAATGGAGTATGAAATCGATCTGCGTTTCCGCATCGAATTCAGCACCAAGAATCTCAAGTTTGTTAAGGAAACCCATCATTTTAAGAACGTGATCCCTCACAGGCGTTCCCTCGACCATTTTCTGTGATAACATATCTCTCATGGTCATTTGTCTAGCCGTACGATTCTGATGAGCAAAAAGTTCCTTAAGGTTCATCATAATAGCTGAAGCGGATTCCATGTTCTGGTGTTGGTGTTGCAACACATCTGACATTGAAGCCAAGATGGTACACCTAGCCATTTCATCGGATCTCATCCACTCCTTATGATATTCCTTATCTTCTTGGTTCGTCTCATCCGTAGGGGCAGGGGCTTTAGGTTTATCAAGGACCCACTTATGCTGTTGTGCAGTCAAGACTATAAATAAATGTCTTTTCCAATCCACATAATTCTCTCCTTCCAATTTATTTTCTTTAAATATACTAAACAGTGGGTTAAAAGGAGACGACATGCTGAACTGAGAATAAAATATACAATTTGTGTTAATATCCTATTAACACAAAAATTATCACATAATTTGATCACATGTACTCTATCAAAAACCTCAAAAACCGATATAAACATGCATCAGTCAACATCTTAAAACCAATTTAAGCAAGTCACGATGAGTGTGAACGTTTACTCAAATACATTTAAACAAGTTACAAACAAATCAGTTACAAACCTTTAATTCAAAATTAATAGTTGGCTTTAAACTGGCCATATAAAATTGACAGGGACTCCGATGGGGAGTTAATATATCAATTTTATACCTAATTAATAACCATAATTAAATACAAGACTATTATTTCGTTTTGAATAAGCCACTCGATGGGAGGGTCATACCGCCACTAGTAATAATCCACAATCATCCTTAAAAGAATTTATTCATGTGAACTTATCCTTTGGCCTATCTGATAGGGAGAGAGGCGCTTGCCAATGCGTAGCCAAAAGACTTCACAAATAAATAAATTATGGAGGCCATTTAATCAATTTATTATCTTAAATAAATTTAATTAATAAAAAAAATACTTAGTAATTTTTTAAACTAGAGGTTTTTCACGAATTCTCATGCAAAATTAACAAATAATCATAGCATAATAACAAAACAAAAATTAAACACAAATTAGGCAAACACGTCCAATTATCATGGTTTAATTTTCTCGTTTTGAAGGAACGAGAATTCGTTCTCCCACGGCCGCAACAAAAAAAATCACGCCACGCCCACAACCGGCCCGTGTGGCTTGGTCGTCCGGGTGCGCCTCCGATTCTTTAATCCGTCTAACGGTCTTCGTCTTTGATCCGTTACAATTTATTTACAAAAAATAAATCTAACATCTAGACTAGTCTATTACAAATTAAATAATCTAATCTACCCGTGGATTTTCTCACGGGAAAAACAAATCTGACCGAATCAGATTAAAAACCACATTCAAACAACATAAATTAAAACATACATTAAAACCATGATAATTGGATACCTGCAAAAAAAGATCTAACAATTCTACCATCCAAATATCAATTTAATGTAAATAGATTTAAATTCTAATTTAAATTACAGAGCCCAAAACCTTGGCTCTGATACCATCTGTTGAGAAATTAATCACAATACCCAATAATAGTCCCCCAACAATGTGGTCCCCAACTCTTGTGGTCCCCAACTCCTTTGTGGGAAATTATTATGGGACCACATTCCCCATGTCCTTTGTGGGGAATTATTGGCACTTGTGGGTTATGGACCATCACGCTAGGAATCCTTTGAGACTCCCGGGAATCTTTTGAGATGCCCTAGGGATCTTTTGAGACTCTCGGGAATTCTTTGAGACTCCTTTAAAATTACCCGGATCTATTTGGGACGTAATTTAAATATGAATTATCATAAATCTAATTTCATAATTTAAACAAATTAAATCAACTAATTTATGTAATGAATGTACGGTAAAATAATTAAATCCCTAAACATGCGGAACTAAGGGATTACGTGTTTACCTTTATATCGGAGAGATACCGTTGAGAAGAGTAAAAACTTCAACCCAATTGCCTTCTCAAGTATTCCCTAAGTCCTAGTCCGTTGACCCGGTGGGAGATCTCACGAACTATTAACTCTCAATGAAGAATTAATTTTCTCTTGTTGCACACACTGTAATTTCGAAAATTACAGATCTTTTTTTTTTTTTCTTAGTCTCAAGAGTACCAATTTTTTTCTTCTCCTTTTATAAGAGAGAATCTATGTTTCTTCTCTTACAAGAAAGAAAAATTGACCGGTCAATTTATCTTGGAATAATATAGAAATAATCTCTTATTTCCATATATCTTTTTCCATAAATATCTCTCTCTAATTTCTTGCAACAAAATTAATCCTTATCTTTTAATTTCCTTAATTAATAGACTTTTATTGGGCTACTTGAGGGGCCTTTAGGAGAATTAGGATTGGACCTCCCAATGGGCCCAAAAATCAATATTGAGCCACAACATTTTTACAGCCCATTAATATTAATTCATTCCACTATAGAATTAATATTGCACTATCCATCCTAACCCATATTACGAAATATGGCTCCCGGTTATTATTTCCCGTGTTTAAGATTCAATGTCCATCAATTAATATAAGCTACTGAATGCTTTAATTAATTAATATATTTTATTCCTCGGAGTAAGGACAACTCAACATTATTATCATACCGGAAATAAATTCCACTGATCAGATTTGATATGATAAACCTTCTGAGCCCACCAAGGGGACATAATCAACTTGACACTCCAAGACACGATTCTCTGTATTAATTTTGGCAATCTGTCCTGTAATTAATAATATTGCCCAAAATACAAAGTATTGAATCAAATTGATTCTTTACCCATAATAAATCAAAGCAATACTTCTTAACTACATACAATCCCATTTAAGTGACAGAGATTAAGAAATCAACAACCACTGAGGTCTAATTCTTCATTCCTTAAGTCAGTCTAGAAGAATTACCTCTCTGTAGGTCCTATTCAGCACATCATAATGCACTAGTGTAAACTCTTGGTCAAGATAAACCAATCCGAGCCTTACACCTCAACTTCTACCAATGGATTGTTCAGTTCCACCTAAGTTGTGAATCAATTGTACTTATATACAAGGAACTGACAATGTGATCTTCTGTGATCTTCTACACACCACATTGTCTACAATGTAAAATACATCTGAACGTTTATGCAATAAATAATTAACATTCATTATATTTAAAGCAACCAGTGATAAAAATATTATTCTCATTTATAAGTGCAAGAATCAGTTTGTATACATATGTAGCACTAAAAGCATACTTGCCAGTATAACCCTAACAGTGGTACGCCAGGTAAATCCTCCGAAAAAACATCTTCGTATTCTCGAACGATTGGTACGTCAGCAACACTTATTCCCGATCTTTGGCTCCCTGTGACGTTGACCAGATATCATCGCACTTATCACTCGTGGTACGGTCCTAGACTTTACTCCATAAAAGATAATTTTTGCCTTGCTAGGTGGATGTAAAGTTACTTGTTTTTCCCGACACTTAATGTCGGCTTGATATTTACTAAGCCAGTCCATTCCAAGAATAATGTCAAAATCTTTCATATCCAACACATATAAATCAGCCTCTAACTCATGTTCATTCACCTTAATGTTAACATTTTTAACCATGGAGTAAGCATTTACTGTTTTACCAGATGGTATACTAACCACAAGTGGTTCTCCTACACTTACTCCCTTATTCCCAGTTAGAGCATGAAATTTAGCAGACTTGAATGAATGTGTGGCTCCAGTATTAAAAAGCACATAAGCTGGTATATTCGATACTGTGAACATACCTACCATAGTGCCTGGCTGCTGTTCGGCTTCCTCTTGTGTCAAGGCAAACATCCGTGCATTGCCACCAGCTCCCGTACTCGGCTTCCTTCTATCACCTTTGTTCTGATTCAGTGGGAAATTCATTAGCATGTGTCCCTGCTCCTTGCATTTGAAACACCGATTTTTTCCCAACAAACACTCTCCACTGTGCTTCTTACCACACTTCGTACAAGTTGGCCTTTCTACATAACTTCCAGACACTGCACCTCCAATGACCCGTCCTTGCTTGTTAGGATTTGCATTTTTGTTTGATCCTGCATCATTCCACTTTCTTTTCCCGGAATACTCAGCAACTTTTGGTTTTAGGGCATCCATTGGCCCGAGATGACATTTCTGATTTCGGCACGAAGACCATACCTAAATCTTTGAGCCTTTTTAGCCTCGGTGTCCACCAAGTGTGGAGAAAAACGACTCATTTGACTGAACTTCCTTTCATACACTGCCACTGACATGTTCCCTTGCTTCAGATTGAAGAATTCTGATTCCATCTTCACTAGGTAGGATGGAGGATAATACTTGACCTTAATGATGCGCTTAAACTCTTCCCACGATAGTGTTACACGCTCAGCAGCTGGTCGCATGCCCCAATAAGAATTCCACCATATTCGTGCGTCCTCCCGAAGTTGAAAGGACGCACATGCCACTCGTTGTGCATCTGTGCACATAATGAGTCCAAGGATGCCCTCGATGGTCTCCATCCATTCTTCAAGTGCAGCTGGTCCATCTCAACCGTTAAAAGTAGGAGGTTTGAAACGGTTGAACTGTTCCACAACCTTAAGTTGGCTTGCTTGGGGTTGTGGAGGGAGATTTTGTGCATTCAGAGTTTGAAGTAGGTTGGCCAAATTTTCCAAAAGGACATTTCCGCCTTGAGGTTGATTCTGGTTTCCAGCAGCTTGGCCTGGATTAGCAGCATTTTGGGCCCCAAACAAATCTGCTAATGGTACCCAAAGTTAGACAGGAAATGATTGTTAATTTCACCAACAAGGATCTAGACCTTGATTTCTCATACCTTAGCCACAAAAACAACCTCATATTTGAACCCATCATCTCTTTTGAGAGTTAAGCACCGGTGGTTACTCCTACATTAAGATGGTTAAGAAGGGCTAGACTTCAAAAGTTTATGGAGAACGAGCCCAGTTCTTGTTTGGAATAGTACATGGCTGAGTTCTTTGCCTTTCTCAAATGGAAAGGCAAGGCAACTAGAGGAGAAGTGTCAACAAGGTTGACATATGTCAGTGAAGGAGATGAAGAGGAGAAGTCTCACAAGGTCAAGTTCACTAAAGAGGACCTTGAAGATGCTTATGGATTGCCTTCAGAAGGAAGGAATCCAGAATCCTATGGAGCAGGGCATGAGCAACAAATGGCTCAAGATTGGCTAATCATTCCAGGTCATATCTCTTCTACTCAACACAAGAACACACTCAAGCCTGAGTTTCTCACCTTGTTTGAAGTGGTGACTTAGAGCCTTTTGAGCAACACTGGGAGCTTAGAACAAGTAAGCTCACCAAGGATAAGAATAATGGTTGCTGTGATTGATGCTAGTGATAAGGGCATCAAGTTCAACTGGAGAGACTTCATCATGGGGGAAATGATGAAGGAGAAAGCCAAGTTCAAGGTGAAATCACACATGAAAGTGGTTTTGGAAGGAAGGCTGAAGTATTGCACCAGGGCAAGTCTGCTTGTCACACCCCAAATTTTATGGAATGTAATTTGGACTAGTTTTTAAAATAATTTTGCAAAATGTCATTTTACCACATTACACTAATAAATAAAAACATGCATATTTTTATAAAATTTGGCAGCGGAATTAATTTAGAAGATAGATACTCAAAACACAATTAATAATCTCAAAATAAAATTTAAGTTCAACGAAAGAGTACCAAGCTAGTTTAAAGAGTTGGAAAATACCTAAGATGAAAATAGTTCGAAATTTAAATGCAAATAATAAATAACATATCATAGATGCATTTTCCTAATGGCACGTACTGCATCCACCGTCCCTCCACTGCAGCTCCTTCAATCTGTAAAAGTTAAGTAGATTGGGATGAGCAAAAACTAGCTCAGTGGGATTCCCTTTGTCACCATTAAATATCACATGCAAATAAAATCATTAACTCACAAGCATACATACAATTTCATAAGCTTGTTGGCAATGCCAACCATAATAACATAAGCTTGTTGGATAAACCAACCATAATAACATAAGTTGTTGGATAAACCAACCATAATAACATAAGTTGTTGGATAAACCAACCATAACATGAGTAGTAAGATGCAGCAAGCAACAAATTTAATCACACTAAACATTTAAAAGTGACAATCAAATAATAATAAAATCCCACTTTAAATCTTTAGTAGTCTCGTAAATAAGTGGATTGATTTAACGCAAGAGAGTCTCGTCACCTAACAATTTAAAGAATAATATAACTTAGAAGTATTACTATTAATAAATTAATACAGTAGATAATTAACATGTTATTATCAATTAATATTTAATAATATATATGCTCTAATGGACTCAAGTAAAATAAATGATACTAACATTTCGTGATTAAGAATTAATCTACTGTCCACTAAGCAAAATCATCTATAAAAATTAAAAATAAATATTAAATAATACTCCCTCCGTCCAATACTTGAAGACACATTTTACCATTTTGAGCGTCTCATACTTGAAGGCACATTACTTTAATTAGCAAAAACACTTTTAAACACCCCCTTAAAACATCACAATATTACAACAAATGCCACTACTTTATTACACTAAAAAGTAACTTTATTACTATTTATAAAGTTGAAAAGTCTTTATTACCCCCACTTTATCTTACACAATATTAATAAACAATTCATTTATTAAAACCCGTGCCCAATTGGTTTGAGCCTTCAAGTATGGAACGGATGGAGTAGTAGTTATAATTATTATAGGAGAATGAGTAAACCTTGGGTACTAGTTAACCGAGAATGACGGCTTATGCATCAAACCAAGGTATTACCCAATAAATTAATTACAAACTCTATAACACCTCCATTAATATGTATATGAGTACAAAACAGTAGTTAACATAGAATAGTAAAACAGGGAAAAACAAACAGGCGCTAAAATTGGCAAATATTAAAGGATATGCAGTTTAAAAAAAAAGGTTTGTCCAAAGCATATAGCCTTAACTCAATAAATATACTAGAAGACCCAAAACACTTGCAGACTCAAACCGATGCTACTACATACAGTGCGGGAAGCATTCGAAGAGATAATAAATATAAGAAAGGAAGAAGAACCATTTACAGTGCTGCAAAGAGGAAGGAGGAATATTGCTTCAATGAGAGGAATACTGCTTCAATGAGAGGAATACTGCTTCAATAAGGATTGGCTGCAACGAATTTCTAACCCAGGGAGGACGCACTGCAGGGATTTGGTATCTCATTTCTTGTTGAAGCTTGTAAAATGTCGAGAGAAAGGTAGGTGGAAGGTGTTAGCTGTCATATTCAATGGTAGGTTTTGGTTTACATTACAGGGTTGAAAGGGAAATACAAGACTACCTATTTATAGGACTTGCTACCCATATCTTGTGGTGACACTTATCTATCACTTACCAACAAAATATCCTCTTATCCAAAATAACAACTTGTACTAGAATTGAAAAGGTGTTGCAGGTATTTTCAGCCTTGGCAATTTGAATAAGTGGAATCCAAAGGGAATATACTTTGATTTCATATTGCTAGTTTGTATATGGGAGCATCAACCGAGAGTGAAGGGAAAGAGTAGATAAAATCTGGAATTTTTAAGTTGTGAGTAGACAGAGTAATATAAGGGTTTAGACAAGTTTAAACTAAATAATCATGGAAATTATAGTTTATCTAAATAGAGTTTGAAATCTTAAAATAATTAATAAGAGAGTAACATCAACTCACGCTTAAAAAAAATACTCCCTCCGTCTCATTATAAGTTTCCCACTTTCCTTTTATGGATGTCCCACAATAAGTTTCCCATTTCATTTTTTTCCATTTTTGGCATATGATTTTCTCTATCTCAATCACATCACTTACACTCTATCTATTATTTTATTCTACTTTATCTCATACTCATCTATTATTTTCTCTCTCACCATCACATCACTTGTACTTTATCTATTATTTTATAATATTCCTTAATCAAAACAACAAAAAGAAGTGGGAAACTTATTCAGGGACGGAGGGAGTATATATATCCTAAGATAAATATTTAAAATAAATATAATATATTATATAATTATATATATATACGTATTATTTTAGAATTTGTATACTTTATCCAAATTCATGTATTAATTTACTATAATAAATCTTAAATTAATAACTTATTCATTTATTAAAATTATGGGTGATACACTGCTGATAGAAAGGTTCTCACACTATACAGAAATGCAGACTTTTGCAAAGCCTTCCAGCCCAGAAAATCATGTTCAGAAAGCTATCTAAGAAATCTGAACAAAGGAAGTAGCAGATGGCCAAACCTGTTGAAGAAAAGGTTGAAAAGAAGCCCAAGATGAAGCCTAGGACAAAGGCAAGGGTGGTGAAAACAAATAAAATGTCCAAAATTCTGTCAGAAGATGATTCAGCAACTTCAGTAGAGTTGGACAAAGTTGCTGAAGAAGGAGTAAATGTGCCATCAAATTCAGAGGAGATCAGGGAAAAGTTTCCCATGGTGGTTAAGAAGAAAAAGAGTGAAAAGAGGGTCAGGGAAGTTGTCCCTGAGGAGGGCAGTGGGAGCTCAAGAGCAAGTAAGAGAAGGGCCAAGCCTTTTGAGAAAATGCAAGAATTGCAGGAGGAGCAGACTTTGCAACTAGCTCTAAGGGAAAGTAGAGCTGAGAGCAGATCCAAATCAAAGACTAAGACTAAGTCTAACTCTCCTGATGCTGGAACTCCTGAATCTAGATTTCAGAATAAGCAACACTCAGAGCCCAACTCTCCTGATACCCACAAAACCCCTGAAAACCAACCCATTACCCCTTTGAACCTAACCAAGAGGTATTCTCCTGAGGGAGCTGCTCAAAGAGGGTCCATTGATGTGCTTGCTGATATTGCAGTTGATGAGTCAAGACTGTTATCACCCCTTGACTCATCTATGCTCAACTACTCTAAACTCTTAGAAGCTGCCCTACTAGAGCCAACTCCCCTAAGCAAAACCCCTTCAGGACCATTGCTCTCAAAAGCACCTGAACAATCCTTTGCTGAACCCAACCCTTCTGAACCCAATCTTGAAGCCAATCCTACTGAACCCATAGCCAACTCCCCTATAACCCAAAGTCCCCAATCCAGTGGAGATGAGGAGGAGTATACCTATGAAGGTATGCTCAGAGGTGGAGCCAAAGCTACTGTGGATAGTTTGTATCCCATCCTTGCTGAATTCCCAAGATTGCAAAGGAATTTCCATGATTTGAGGGCTTTAGTTGAAGTAAAAGACAAAACCATCATGGAAATTGCCCAAGTCATTCAGGATAAGGGAGCAAACTAGTGGCAGATTGAGGAGAGTAGGCTGCTACACTTTGCTGGTGTGCAAAAGACAAGATTCCTGACTGATGAGGAAGTCTTTGCAAAGCTTGTAGCAGACAAGGTTGCTGAAGAGAAGGATAGAATTGCAAAAGGGATCAAGCACCCTGATAGAAGTTCTAATGGTGATGACAGCAGTGATGACCCTACAGATCCCAACCCCCTGGTCCCAAACAGCCCACAATCCATTATTTAACCTATCATAGGAAGGGCTCTGTATCTTCAGAGGTATGACCAAAGATGGTAACACAGCCAAAGATGCATCAGTCAATAAAGGTTCTTCTGAACCCAAGGCAAAGCTTAATGATGTTGAGGCCTACCCACTAGAAGTTGGTTTGGTTAAGAGCTCATCAGTGTCAGCATAGTTGGACACTGACCAGCTCTTAACCATCCAGGATGACTCAGTGGCTTTAGAACCAAGCATTATGATCTCCCAACAACTGCCTTTTTTTAACCCTATTGAGGGTGAAAAAGCTGCAGGTTTAGGTGGTGGAGTTGAAAAGGATGATATAGTCAAAAAATCAGAGGGAGTTGTGGAGGAGAGAGATGTAGTCATCACTAGGATAGTGAGTGTACCACAAAATGAGGGTGATATACGTGAGGAGAGGCAGGTTATTCTTGAAGTCAAATGTGAACTTCAGGAATCCCTTGATGAGAGGATCGAGGTCTGACCCTGAATGTGAGATTATTAACAAAGAATGGAGAAAAGAACAAGTTGAAAATGAGAAGAAGATTGGTGATGTATCAGAGTCATATGTAAAAGAATTTGAGGGTGATGAGAGTATTTTTGCTAACAAGTTTGATTTTTCTGACATTGTCGGTGTTACATTTGATCAGATACTTGCTGATGAACTCTTCACAAATACTCCTGTTCACATTGACACAGGTCTAGCACAAATTGCTTTTGAAAAGCAATAAGCAAAGTTGGACACTTTGGTCCATCAAGTGGAATGATGATATTTAATAACTTAGGTACCCTTCTTGTCTATTGGGGTCCTGGGGGTTAGTAGCATTAAGAGGAGGCCATATGTACATAGGAGTTTTAAACAAATAAGACCTCTTTAATTTTCTACCATGCTTGTTACAAAATAGTACTCTGTTATCCTTATGTGATCTATCTTCAGACTTTGGGTCTACTCGTTTGAGGTAGCCTTTAAACTTAACCTCTACTTGAGTAGGCATAGGTCTTTGATAGTTCGAATAAGGCTTATATGCATTTGGGCCATACGGTTTACAGACGTGTTTAGGTCTTTCCTCACCAATGATGTCATATGATAAAGGTGGAGGATATAAGACAGGTTGAGTACGATATTTTGGAGCAACATTTTTAGATCTTGTTGAATAGAGTTGACACTGCTTTATGAAAGGAGGTCTAGGTTCATTCCAACGAGTCTATATTGGTCTAGAATTCGTTTGAGGAGGATACCAGTCTTCGTATCTGACCTGATTTGGTCGTCCACGATTAGTAGACCTCTTCTGATTTGATCTAGACAAGACAGGTATGTTGTTAACATTCTTTCTACCACCTTTGATAGTCGGAGTATTAACTCTAGTCTGTTTGTGTACAATACCTTGAGTTGGTGCTTCAATATCGTAATTCATTGGTCTTTTACCTTTATCATTTGTCAAAGAACTTGAACTAGCAACAGTAGGGTTCTTAATCACTTGTGTAGTGCTAGGTGACTCTACACCCAACCCGGTCTTGTCATGTGGAGCCCTATACCTATCTGACAGTTGTTGATTAATTATTGAAGAATTAACCAAGTCAGCTAGTTTAAGGTCTAGATTTAAGACTTCAGTTTCTAAGAACTTATTGCGCTCTTCAAGCTTTTTGCACTTGATCTTTAAAACATTGAATTCATTAGTCTCAGTTGCTTGGGTCTTTAACAAGTCTTGATACAACTTATCTGTTAACGCACACTTGTCTTTGAGTTGATTCAACTCTTCTGTCAAGCGTTTGTTTAGGACAACTATATTAGGATCTATTTTAGAGTGAGCTTCCCGAAGATCAACGATTTCTTGTTTTAAAGAGATGTTCTCATCACTGACTTCCATGAATGCTTTATTAGCAAGTAGAAGGTCTTCTTCAGTCACTCCATTGGAATGATGAATACTACTTCCTACTCCACTATCAGTAGTATCACTTTCATCAGATTCTGAGTCATCACATGAACGAAAAGAAGTTGCAGAAGATACCTCTTGTTCGATCTTGGCCATCATGGCTAGGCCATCGTCTGCAATGAATGCTTCTTTCTCGTCGCTAGAAGGGCAATCAGAAGAAGACGAAGGCAACTCATCTAATTCCTATTCAGAGTCATCATGTGCTAACATTGCCTTCTTACCATTAGCATATCTTCGATCACGTCTGGCTTTTCTTTCCTCTCTATCTTCCGAGCTAAGATCAGGACACTCGTAGATGTAATAGGCTTATCACAGTTATAACATAAAGGATCATTAACAGACTTTTTCTTTGGGGATTGACCCCTCTTATTTTCTCGTCTATCGAAGGAGTTTCTATCTTTCCTATCTCCTGAGTTCCTATCTTGTCATGTCTCTTTAGAGATGTCATCCCTTCTTTCAGAAGAGTTCCTATCTCGTCTGTTCCCAGAAGAGTTGTTATAATTGAAACCTCTATAATCCTTATAAAAGAGTTTGTACTTAACATACCTCTTGTTTAACTTATCAAACCTCTTGACCATTAAACTCATCTGATCCTTAAGACTAATGTTGGTCCCAAGTTGAGTTAATAACGAGTAAGCTAGTGAAAATGTCTAGAGGGGGGTGAATAGACTTTTCAAATATCTTTCGAAATATCAAAGTACAATATGCGGAATACAAAATTATCAATGAGCCCAATTCAAGATTATACTCAACTTATTTTCGAGAACTCTGTTCTATACTCAACTAGTCTAGATCAGTTAAGTAGTTCAACCAATTAATCAATTAAGCAATAAAAACAGTAAAGTAAATCAAACACGAGATTTTATAGTGGTTCGACAACTTGTCTACATCCACTCTCACAAACCCAGTTGTGATGTTTCCACTAAACTCTTCCAATCGAGTACAAGTGTATGTTCCTGTCTTTAAAGTCCCAAGAAGAAGACTTAGATCTTCAACAGACTATACCTCCAGATATGTCTACGATCTTACTAGAAATTTTACAAGTATCTAGCACCTTGAAAAATAACAAACAAAAACTAAAAACTTCTCTGATTTTCAGTAGTAGCCTTCTTGATTCTTCACTTGTCTTCTGGCTATCTTTCTGAACTTCAATCAACTCTGAGAGTAAACTTTAATTGAATCTTCAATAACGTTTGTAAGTAGTAATTCTCAATATCTTCAGTAATCAGTAGTCTTTTACCAACGAATACCTTGGGGTATTTATAGACTTTAAATTCAAGAACTTTCAGTTGTGTAACAACCTTTCTTGAAAACTAACTTGTAACTGATTCTTTTTATTCTTCCACGCGTTTCTTCAGTTAATTAGTTATTCCATAACTAATTTCTTCAATTTCATCTTTAATACGCGTTTCTGTAACTAACTCCAATTCAACTTGTCTTGTGTAGTCTAGTAGATGCACTTATCTTGTAGTCCACCTGTCTTGAGTAGTAGACTGGTCTTCTCTTCTTGTGCAGTAGACTTCTAATAGAACTAATCTAGTCCTATCATCTAACCTAACAAGACTATTACATTACATTAAGCTTTTATAATACAAGCTTAGTCAATCTTATAAACTATACAACAAATCTAATCTATTACAAATAAAAACATCATGAGCTCTATACAACAATTATAGCTCAAAAACAATTTAATCAATGTAACCATATATGAACAGATATGAAGTACTTATAACTCGTACTTATCTTTTAATAATACTTGCTTCTTAAAACAACTAGTACTTGTCTTTTGAATTCTACTGATCTGTACAAGATGACTTCAACTCAACTAGACTAGGTTAGTCAACACTTAGAAAATATTCAAGTCTTCTTTTGGCTTATCAAAACTTTATCATTTATCTTTTATTCATCATTTAGGACTTGTTCTAGGATTCATATCCCAACAATTTCCCCCTTTTTGATGAAGCCAAAACTACTTGAATCTTTTCTTATTAGTAGACTAGTTAAGTAGTTACCTTGTCTTAAACATCAAATAGCACTTTATCTTTTCATTCATTCAAAAATAAGATCAGTAGATATTACAAATACTTTGAATAACAAAACATCAGAGCAAAAAAAACTAATCAAACAAACAAAAACTAATCTGAAATAGTACCTTCTTCTGAATTTGGAACACAGAATGCATCAAGAAGTCTCCTGTGAATAACACTGATATGATCTTCATCTTCAATCTTCTCTTTATCAAGTAATTCTTCTTCAAACTTCTTGATCTGGTTACGATCTACTCTCTTTCCTGAGCTTGTCATAGGAGTCTTCCATCTTGGAAATATTGGTATCAGAATGTTGAAATTTGCAGCAGCAGATATCCTCAATATCAGATTCCAAAGCATTCGATTCTGACCTTCCATAAACTTATCAAACATCGAGTATAGTTCATCCGAATTTTCAGAATCACCATACTTTCTGATTATCCAGTGATCAAGTTCCCATTGTCTCTTCACCTTGAGCCAATCTTGACGATGCTCTCTGTCAATAAAATAATCAATGAACTGATCTTCCATTTTCTCTTCATCTTCCTTCAGCTTCTGCAAATTCTCAATATGTTTTTCTATCTTCTTTTTACTTGCATAGTGAGATTCATCACTTGGATCAACAACCTTCTGCTTTTTCACCTTTGTTGTTGTCTCCATCTCTCTAGGTTCTTCTATCTGAATAGATTTCCTTTTAGATATCATTTTTGTCTGCACTTCAGCTTCTGGAGATGCAATGGCCTTGCCCTTCTCCTTCTTCTTCAACTCATCAGCTTCAACTTTAGCTTGCTCAGCTTCTGCAGTTTTAACCAATCTGCCTCTGCCTCTCTTAGGCCTCTTAAGATCTTGCATAGCTTCAGCAGCATCTTTAGCTTCTGGTTCAGCACTTGCCTCTTTCACTCCTTCAGCAGCAAATTCAACTCGACTTGCCTCTTCCCCCTTTTTGGCTTCATCAGATGCCTTGAGAGAGAAAAGAGAAGTGAACCGAGTCATTTCTTCCATCATAGCTTGCTTCATAAGATCTGTAGCCTTCTCAATTTGCTTCTCATGTGACTTGTTTTGACTTAACTTGTCCAGCTTGGTCGCCACCAACTCTAGCTTTTGAGTAGACAAGTTCAACTCATTTTTAAAATGTGTAGCGGTTAAACGTAACTTCTTGTTTTCATCAGTCATAGCTGAGATAAGTTGTTGAGCTTGAGTTAGCTGATCATAAGCTTCCTTCCTTTGAACATCAGCAACTTCGATTCTTGCTCTATAGACTCTTTCCAATTTCCTGGATTCAGTAGCTAGTACGCGAGCAAAATCGACTGAGCTTTTCTCTGAGTATTCAACTTGATCCTGGAGAAATCCTTCAAGTTGTTCAAACATGTGTTGTCTGTATTCATCATCAATCTGATTGACTGCATTGACGATCAAATCTTTTGAACTAGTCACAAGGACATTGTTTTGTTCAATAAGAGTCTTCTGGACATCAGATTTAAGAAACTCAGCAATTGATGCTTTGATGACAGCTTTCAATTCGTCCTTCAACTCATCTATTGAGGCGGCTGAGATAGCTTGAGATGACTGTCCAACCTCAACATGAGTAACATCAAGCATGACTTCATCTTCTGGAGTTAAAACTTTCACCAACCGATCTTCTGAAACAGTAGTCAAGACCTCGTCTTCGACTAGATTAACTTCTGGAAGCACACTTCCAGCAATAGCTCTTAGATTAAGTTGAGGAGAGTAAGAGATAATAGCCAACCTTGCTTCACGAGCCTTCCTTTCAGCAATAGCTATGTCCTTCTTCAATAAGGCATGCAACTTCTCCATGTATCCACAAAGTTCAAATGGCAGTAAATCATCAGAATAACGATTTATAAAATCAAAATCTGATCTTGGACTATCAGCATGGTCCATCTGAAATTTGAACACAATGCCTCTCAACTGATCTGAGACATTGTCTAAATCTATGACTGGATCAGTAGACTGTATCAACTCAGCTTGATAATCTTCAAATACCACAATGTGTTGCACAACATCAAGATCTGGAACCTGAACACCTACATCAAACTTGAATTCTGAACTCATCAAGTCATCAGAAATACCAAGTAGTCTTTTCGCCAGAGCAGTGATAGCATGATTTGGGAAAAGTTCTGAGTGGTCACTAACACCACTATTCTCCTTCTGCTCCATTTCCCAATCCATGAAATTTGAAATGCCACCTTTTCCTAAGATGATTTCGAAGAGATCATCTGTACCAGACTTCTTTACGGCCACCCAAGTACAAATTCGAACCAGTTTCTCAAACTGTTCTGAAGAGTAGTCGACTTCAACAGACGAGAGCTGCTTCTTCAAATTCTTGCTCATCTTTGAACGGATTCGCTTCTCTCTTAGACACATGGGATAATAGACCAAGGATTCGAATCTAGCTTCAGTCGGGGTCTGAGTAGATGGGGTCTCTAACTCAGTTGTTGCAGTGGCAACTAACTTCTGATCTGAAGTAGATGAGATAAAGGGTTCAACATATTCTGTTGAGGGAGAGGGTGTGAAAGTACTGGTTTCAAAAAGCTTTGATGTGTCTTGGTTTGGTATGACAACTGTCGGAGTATCAGTTGTATCTATTATGGGAGTGTTTTCAGGTAGGCTGACCCTCAGCGGATATGCTGGCAGCACTTGTGAAGTTGAGGGAATAGGTCTAGGCCTAGATCGATGTGATCTTGCCTTGGTTCGAACAGAAGAGGATGGAAGAGAGAGAGGAATTGAAACAGATTGAGTAGTAGAACCAACCTGTAAACTCGACTCGGCTGGACGAGTAGGCGAATCAACTCTCACCAAAGTGTACATCTCAGGTATTTATTCACTCGACTCTTGCTCTTGAGTCGACTCTTCCTCTGACTGAGTCCTCTCTGAGTCTTCTGTACCAGATGAGTCTTGTGTAGCTTCCACTGACTTGTCTTCAACGGACTCATCTTCTGAAGATCCAGACTCACCAGCATACGGCAAAGCTTCCATGGGGTCAATTCTGACTTGCCTAGGTGTAGATGGCCTTGCCGCAGCTTGTTTCCTCACTGCCCCTTTCTTCAAGTAAAACTTCAAAGGATGGAACGGCTTTCCTTTACTCCATTTCGTCTTGTTTGGTATAAGGAGAGGAAGTAAGATACTTAGCTTGTTTCCATATCCAACTGCAGTAGACACCACCCAATTTCGAGTATTGTCATCTACTCGAACACTGCGTTCAAAATACATAATTCGATCCGCAATCAGCTTGAACCAATTGCATTCAGTGATACCATCAAAAATGACAGCCATAACCCTTGCCTTCATAAAGGTCACAGAGTCATGAGAACCAGTCGAACTTAACAAGATTTTGCTGGCAATATCCAATAAGGTGCGATATTTCTTAAGAAGATCACCCTTCTTGACTGGAACATACTTGCCATCTGATTTCTGTTTCAACTTCTTCCCACAGAAGATACTCAAGTAACGAATTTCTTGTCCAAGAGCATAATTTTCAATGTCAATAGTTCCGATGGGCAACTGTAGACGGTTGAACATAGTTTCTGGAGTGATTTGCACACGATCCTCACCAATGAAGGATTCAAGAATATCACCTTGTCTAATGACGTTGGCATAGAACTCTAGCACCTCCTCCTCCAAGACCACTTGAGGAAATGATTCTAGATACGGTTTGAGCCCACATCGAGTGCATTTAGCCAGAATCTCAGCATCGTCGTCTGAGTGATTGCCTTTGAAGAACACAGATGGTTCAACATTTACTTTGTTATCGGAGATGTACCGGCCTAGGTCGAATGTGACCTGCATGTTAGTTCTAAGATCGAAAATTGATCGAGTAGACATCTCAACCATAATCAGTAATTAGATTGCTTGAAAATAGGGAGAGGCAAAAACTTCTTGAGAAAAACAAGGAATTAACAAAAATGTGACTAAGTCATGTGATAATTTGGGTTTTGATCAAGACGGTTAAGACCTTTGGCATTCGGTTACGGAACCGAGAGTATTATGTAATTTGATATTGTAAACTTTGAAATCCGCCCTTTCTTAGTTAGACCAGAGGAGTGAACTCATCTGTCCTAGTGTAGATGAGTGAGAACTGGATGTATACACCACATCAAATGAGAGTGTATAAATCTAATTCAAGGGTTTTCAAATTCTATCAATACATAATTACTATAATATCCTTAATCCGTTTTGATTAAACACTTAGCATTAAAAAAACTTAGCTTGTCTGTTCGAGTCCATCCAGAACAGACGAGTAGACATAAGCTCCACCAGACGAGTTGGCTTACGTACACCAGACGAGTTCCCCCTTCGTCTGTGCATGTCTATTCTGAACATCGAACGACTTCATGTACCTATCTTATCACCTTCAACGTGTAATCGATGGTACAAGTAAAGTAACAATAAATAAGATGAATATCAATCTAAGGCAATAATCAAGGTTTCGAACAAGATGACTATTGACCAACATAAGAGTCAACACAAGGATATTTAAGAAATCATAGATTCCCCCTTAAATGTTTATTCCCTTAGTATTACCCTCAGCTTTACCAGCTTCCTCATCGGGTTGTCTGGTCACCTTGTCTAGCCTTGTATACCTGTCTGTTGCGTGAGTAGACGAGTGCTCTATTCTTTTTGTGGTAACTTGTCTATTTTCTTCTTTCTTTTTAGAACTGTACCTGTCTGGTTAGTACATTTCTACATACTAGTAGGATCAAGATCAATTAGTCCTAGACTAATGCATAATTCATGAAATCGTGCCTCAGCTAATGGTTTTGTAAAAATATCAGCTCTTTGAAAATCAGTATGAATCTTTTCCATGCGAATATCCTTCTTTTCTACATGATCACGTATGAAATGGTGTTTCACATCAACATGCTTACAACGTGTGTGCAGAACAGGATTTTGTGTAATGGCAATTGCACTATTACTATCACAGAATATAGGAACATTTGATTCACAAATATTATAATCTCTAAGCTGTTGAATAAGCCATAATAATTGACTACAGCAACTACCAGCTGTCATGTACTCGGCTTCAGTAGTAGAGGTAGCAACACTTGTCTGCTTTTTCGAAAACCATGAAATGAGTTTTGTGCCTAAGAATTGACAAGAACCAGATGTAGATTTCCTATCTATTCTACAGCCACCAAAATCAGAATCAGAGTAGCCACTTAGAGATAAATCATCATTTGAAGGATACCATATACCACGATTGATGGTTCCTTTCAAATATTTCAAAATCCTTTTAGTGGTTTCCATATGACTCTCTTTTGGATTAGCTTGAAAACGAGCACATACACCAACAGAAAATGCAATATCAGGTCTACTAGCAGTTAAGTAGAGTAATGAACCAATTAGACCACGGTAATGAGTTTGATCAGTACACTTACCTTGTTCGTCTGGGTCCATTCTGTATGTAGGTAGCATAAGTACGCCAGCAGACTTGCATGTCTTAATACCATACTTGTCTAGAAGATTTCTAGTATACTTTGCTTGATTTATGAAAATCCCTTCAAGGGTCTGTTTTACTTGAAGTCCAAGAAAGTAATTCATTTCACCCATCATAGACATCTCAAATTTACTTTGCATGAGTGTTGAGAAACTTTCACTCAGCTCTTTGTTAGGTGAACCAAAAATGATGTCATCTACGTAAATTTGGACGAGTAAAATGTCTTTCCCTTCTTGTCTTCTGAACAAGGTTCTGTCTACCTTGCCTTTAGTAAAACCATTTTCTAATAGAAATTGAGAAAGAGTATCGTACCAGGCTCTTGGAGCTTGCTTTAGTCCATATAAGGCCTTCTTTAATTTGTATACCTGATTACCTTTGACTTCGAAACCTGGGGGTTGTTCAACATATACTTCTTCCACAAGAATACCGTTAAGAAATGCACTTTTAACATCCATTTGATATACAGTAAATTTCATGTAAGCAGCATATGCAAGAAACAATCGAATGGCTTCTAGTCTAGCAACAGGAGCATATGTTTCATCATAATCTATGCCTTCAGCTTGTGAATAGCCTTGGGCGACTAGTCTAGCTTTATTGCGAACAACTACATCATTCTCATCTTTCTTATTCTTGAAAATCCATCGAGTTCCAACTACATTATGATGTTTCGGTCTATCGACAAGTTCCCAGACGTCGTTTCGAACAAACTGATTCAACTCGTCTTGCATAGCAAGGATCCAATTACTATCAGCCAATGCCTCATTAATGGTTTTAGACTCGATAGATGAGAGGAAACAACACCAGCAAAACAGAGATGGACTAGATTGTTCTTGCGACTCAAAGAGTTGTCGTCTAGTCTTAACACCAACAGTAGAGTCACCAATAATATTTTCAGTATTATGCGCTGATTTCCATGTATTTCTATTCTTAACAATGATACTATCATCTATATCATGTACAGCATCATGCATGTCAACATCATTATCATCAGAAGATTTAATAGGAGTAGACGAGTCGACTAGTTTAGGTATGTCAACTGGTCTAGTAGAGTTACCTTGAGCACTCACCTTCTTCTGGTCATCTGACTCGAGAGCGTTCATGAATGGATTGTATGCTTGAACGGATTCATATACCTCTGAGTCTTTGTCAGATTCGACAGATAGCTCAGTAGCTTTCTCACTGATCTTGTTGGTAGACGAGTCCTGTTGAGATTCTTCGAAAAACACATGTGGTGTTTCTTCCACACAAAGAGTTGAGTAATTGAATACTCTAAATGCTTTGCTAGTCGAGGAGTATCCTAAGAATATCCCCTCGTCTGCTTTAGCATCGAATGCATTCAACTTGCTTTTCCCATTGTTATGGATGAAACACTTGCATCCAAATATATGAAAATATGAAACTCTGGGTTTTCTACCTTTCCATACCTCATAAGGCGTCTTACCTAGTGCTTTATTGAAAGCACTTCTGTTTTGTGAGTGGCATGCAGTATTGATAGCTTCTGCCCAAAATTTCTGAGGCGTATTATACTCTGTCAGCATGGTCCTGCAGGCCTCCTTAAGAGTTCTGTTCCTTCGTTCTGCTACTCCATTTTGTTGTGGTGTCCTTGCTGCACTAGTAAGGTGCTTTTTGACAGGAGGTGCATACATGTGACTTATAGTAGACTTCATTGGGAATACCTTCCACAAGGTAGTCTCTGGCTATCTTATTAAGAACCTTAAAGTTTAGATGACAAAGGCGTCTATGCCAGAGCCAGCCAAGTTCTTTAGGATTCTTAGTAAGTAGACAGGTGTCCCTCGGACAACTGTTCCAGTTCACTATGTACACACTTCCTTGTCTAATGCCGACTAGTAGGACTGTGTGTGTTTTCTTGTCGATGATTTCACATTTCTGACTCTTGAACTGCACCTTGTATCCACGATCACAAAATTGTGAAACAGAGAGTAAATTGTATTTCAAGCCTTCAACATAAGAAACGTCTTGAATTTCTATGTCACCATTCCGAATGTAACCAAATCCTTTAGTAACAGCAATGGAGCTATCACCAAAAATCACTTTTGGTCCTTCTTGCTCATGGTAGCTTGATAAGAGAGTCTTGGTACCAGTCATGTGGTGTGAACACCCACTGTCTATGTACCAAGTTTCTCCTGTTGAGCCACCTTTCTTGTATAGATCGAGTCGACCCTGCAATAGATGATAATACATAATTTAGGTACCCTCCTTGTTTAATGGGGTCCTTGGGGGTTAGTCGAGTTCAATGGAATCCAAATGTACATTGGAGTCCTGAACAAGTTTGACCTTCTAAGCTTTCGACCATATTTGTTGCAAAATAAGACCTTGTTGTCCTTATCTGGCCTATCAGTCGAGTTCGGGTCTACTCTTTGGAGATAGCCTTTTGACTTAATCTCTACTTGAGCAGGCACTTGTCTATGATAGTCAGAGTAAGGTTTATATGCATTAGGTCCATACGGTTTATAGACATGTTTAGGTCTTTCTTCTCCTTTGATATCATATGACAAAGGTGGAGGATATAGAACAGCTTGTGTACGATATTTTGGACCTTCCTGTCTAGGTCTAGACGAGTAGAGTTGAGACTGCCTTATGAAAGGAGGTCTAGACTCTTGTCGTCTAGTCTGTACTTGTGTAGTACTAGTCTCCTCAGGATACCAGTCCTCGTATCTGACCTGATTTGGTCGTCCACGATTCCTATTCCTTTGTTGACTTGTCTTAAACGGAACAGGCTTGTTGTTAACTTTCTTTTTACCACCTTTGGTAATTGGAATGTTAACTCGAGCTTGTTTTGGTACAGTACCTTTTGATGGAGTGTCAATATCGTATATCAATGGTTCTTTTCCTTTATCATTAGTCAAAGAGCTTGAGATGAAAATAGTAGGGTTCTTAGGAACTTGAGTAGACGAGCTGGGTGTCTCAGCACCTATGCCTGTCTTGTCAGCAGGAGCCCTATACCTATCTGACAATTCAAGGTTAACCTTAGATGAGTTAACCAGGTCAGTAAGTTTAAGGTCTAATGTGACAACCTCGGTTTCTAAGAACTTATTACGTTCTTCAAGCTTTTTGAGCTTGCTTTGTAAGACATTGAATTCATGTTTCTCAGTAGCGTGTGTCTTAAGTAGGTCTTGATACAACTTGTCTGTCAATGCACACTTCTCTCTGAGTTGTCTCAACTCTTCTTGTAAGCGTTCATTTAGGACTGTTATATTAGGATCTACTTTAGACTGAGCTTCCTTAAGATCGATGATTTCTTGTCTTAATATGATGTTTTCGTCACTGACTTCGATGAATGCCTTGTTGGCAAGTAGGAGGTCGTCTTCAACTGCACTAGTAGAGTGCTGAAGACTACTCCCTACTTGGCTACTGGCAGTGTCATTTTCATCAGAGTCTGATTCATCACAAGATTGAAACGAAGTGACAGATGATACCTCTTGGTCGATTTTAGCCATGAAGCATAGACCATCATCTACTATGAAAGCTTTATCTTGATCTGGTTCAGACGGGTAGCTAGATGAGGATGATGGCAACTCGTCTGAGTCAGAGTCAGAGTCACTATTGGCCATCATTGCCTTTTTGCCACGGTTGTATCTTCTTTCCCTTCGTGCTTTGCGTTCTTCTCGATCATCAGTACTCAGGTCTGGACATTCATATATGTAGTGACCTGGTTTCTCACAGTTATAGCACACAAGATCATTAGTAGCCTTTTTAATAGGAGAGTTGTTCCTTCGTTTATCACGTCTATCAGAACGAGTAATCTTCCTACTATCAGACTCTCTATCTTGTCTGTTACCTTTCGAGACTTCGTCTCTCCTTTCGGACGAGTTTCGGTCTCGTCTGGTTTCAGACGAGTTTCGGTCTCGTCTGGTTTCAGACGAGTTCTTAGACGCAGACCCTCTATGCTCTCTATAGAACTTCTTATATCTTCCAAATCGTTTATTCAGCCTATCAAACTTTCTAACCATGAGGCTTACCTGATCCTTCAGACTAAGATCAGTATCTATCTCGTCTTTAACAGAAGCAGACCTAGTCTTAGTCTTAGACCTGTCTATCTTAGACGAACTAGCCTTAAAAGCAACGTTCTTAGATACAGCATGTTCTCTGTCACTACTTACTATGGGTTCATCTTCGTCTAGATCAAACTCATGAGCCTTTAGAGTTTGAAACATAGTCTCTGCTGTCCATACGTCTATATCTTGGGTATTCTTAACAAGCATTTTTACCATCTTCCATCGACTATCAAGGCTTTTTAGAATCCTAAGATTGATTTCACGAGGAGTATAAGATTTACCAAGGACTTCCAAGTCATTCATGATTTTGGTAAAACGAGTATCCAACTGGTCTATTGTTTCACCAGTTTGCATATGAAATGATTCGAATCTTTGGACAGCAGTGGAAAGCTTGCTTTCTTTGATTAGGGATGTCCCTTCACAAATGATAGCTAAGCGGTCCCACATTTCTTTGGCAGTTTTACATTTTAACACTTTTCCCAGATACTCATTAGGAAGAGTGTGTAAGATGTAATTCTTGGCCAAGCTATCCAAATTATTCTGTCTCATTTCTTCAGATGTAAGTTCTGACCTTGGTTTCTTGACGAGAGTACCCACGGGTTGATTTGCGTCGAGGGCAGCAGTGTTTGGGATCATGGTCACAATTGGACCTTCAGTGATGACTGAGATCATTAAGTCATGAGTGGAGCTGAAGATGGCTTCCATCCTTAGCTTCCAATAGTCGTAATCCTGTACCTGGAACTTAGGTAGTTTGTTGGCGCTTATCTCAAGAGACATGATTTCAAGAAATAAGTGCTAAGTAGAGTTATGATCAAGAACAACAGATAAGTCAAGGACAGGGAGCACGGAAAACAGATGATACAAGAATATGATCAAGAACACGTATACAAGAACAGTCAAGGACCAAGACTTCACCCTAAGTCTTGAGTCGGTTATCAAGAAACAGCAGTTCGTAAACTACTGCTCTGATACCACTTGTTGGTCCCAAGTTGAGTTAATAACGAGTAAGCTAGTGAAAATGTCTAGAGGGGGGTGAATAGACTTTTCAAAAATCTTTCGAAATATCAAAGTACAATATGCGGAATACAAAATTATCAATGAGCCCAATTCAAGATTATACTCAACTTATTTTCGAGAACTCTGTTCTATACTCAACTAGTCTAGATCAGTTAAGTAGTTCAACCAATTAATCAATTAAGCAATAAAAACAGTAAAGTAAATCAAACACGAGATTTTATAGTGGTTCGACAACTTGTCTACATCCACTCTCACAAACCCAGTTGTGATGTTTCCACTAAACTCTTCCAATCGAGTACAAGTGTATGTTCCTGTCTTTAAAGTCCCAAGAAGAAGACTTAGATCTTCAACAGACTATACCTCCAGATATGTCTACGATCTTACTAGAAATTTTACAAGTATCTAGCACCTTGAAAAATAACAAACAAAAACTAAAAACTTCTCTGATTTTCAGTAGTAGCCTTCTTGATTCTTCACTTGTCTTCTGGCTATCTTTCTGAACTTCAATCAACTCTGAGAGTAAACTTTAATTGAATCTTCAATAACGTTTGTAAGTAGTAATTCTCAATATCTTCAGTAATCAGTAGTCTTTTACCAACGAATACCTTGGGGTATTTATAGACTTTAAATTCAAGAACTTTCAGTTGTGTAACAACCTTTCTTGAAAACTAACTTGTAACTGATTCTTTTTATTCTTCCACGCGTTTCTTCAGTTAATTAGTTATGGAATACGCGTTTCTGTAACTAACTCCAATTCAACTTGTCTTGTGTAGTCTAGTAGATGCACTTATCTTGTAGTCCACCTGTCTTGAGTAGTAGACTGGTCTTCTCTTCTTGTGCAGTAGACTTCTAATAGAACTAATCTAGTCCTATCATCTAACCTAACAAGACTATTACATTACATTAAGCTTTTATAATACAAGCTTAGTCAATCTTATAAACTATACAACAAATCTAATCTATTACAAATAAAAACATCATGAGCTCTATACAACAATTATAGCTCAAAAATAATTTAATCAATGTAACCATATATGAACAGATATGAAGTACTTATAACTCGTACTTATCTTTTAATAATACTTGCTTCTTAAAACAACTAGTACTTGTCTTTTGAATTCTACTGATCTGTACAAGATGACTTCAACTCAACTAGACTAGGTTAGTCAACACTTAGAAAATATTCAAGTCTTCTTTTGGCTTATCAAAACTTTATCATTTATCTTTTATTCATCATTTAGGACTTGTTCTAGGATTCATATCCCAACAACTAAGGTCAGACTTGTCTAACTCATCTTTTATGCTAGAAGACTTAGACTTAGCTATTCTGGAGTTTCTAAAGGAGGAGGCCTTAAAATCAACATTCTTAGAGTTGGTATTTTCCTTATCACTACTAACTATGGGATCATCTTCGTCTAAATAGAACTCATGAGCAATAAGCGTTTGGAACATAGTTTCAGTAGACCAAGAATCAATATCTTGTGTGTTCTTGATGATCATTTTGACCATCTTCCATCTCTCATCTAATGCCTTAAGAATTCTCAGATTGATCTCTCTATTCGTATAGTCTTACCCAATACTTCAAGATCATTCATTATACGGGTAAAATGAGTATCTAGCTGGTTGATAGATTCACCAGTCTTCATCTTAAATGATTCAAATCTTTGTACAGCAGTAGACAACTTACTTTCCTTGATCAGGGTAGTTCCTTCACAAAGAACAGCAAGTCTCTCCCACATATCTTTAGTAGTCTTACATTTCAATACTTTGCCTAGATACTCATTAGGCAGAGTATGTAAAATGTAATTCTTTGCTAAGTTGTCCAGATTATTTTGCCTCATTTCTTCTGAAGTGAGATCTGACCTGGGTTTAGGCACGAGTACGCCTACAGCTTTGGAAGGGTCGATAGTAGTAGTGTTGAGCGCCATTGTTGTGATTGGTCCCTCCTTGACGACGGACACCATCAGATCATGCGTAGAGCTGAATATGGCTTCCATTCGGAGTTTCCAATAGTCGTAATCTTGCACAGAAAACTTGGGTAACTTGTTAGCATAAATTTCCATAGCCATTAGGAAAAAATTCAGTAGTAATATGACAGATTGATCAAAGATATCACAAAGACTGAAAGACAAGTAAGATATACAGATCTATTCAAACGGACACCAAGACTTTTCCCTCAAAAGTCTTTTCTGGTAATCAAGAAACAGCAGTCCTATTGAACCACTGCTCTGATACCACTTGTTGGTCCCAAAGTTGAATTTTAAGATTGAGTAAGCTAGAAAAGTCTAGAGGGGATGGGTGAATAGACTTTTAAAATCTTTCAAAATATCAGAGTTTATAATGCGGAATTATCTGTTTATGAGCCCTTATGATTATACTCAACTATTCACGAAGAACACTATACTTGTCTATTGTGCAGATTTATCAATTAACAATTCAAGTAATCAGTTAATCAATCAACAAACACAAATAAATGCAGTAAGTAAACAACACACGATTTATTGTGGTTCGACAACTTGTCTACATACACTCTCACAACTTCAGTCGTGAAATTTTATTAACTTGTCTTGTGGCTTTAAGTCCCAAGAAATAAGACTTTGGTCTTTTCGAATATACTTCCAAGTATATCTTCGATCTAACATCTAGTGATTTAATAAGCAACTAGCAAGCTTAATCAAACTAAAACAATAAAACTTATGTGTATCTTCAATACGCCTTCTTAAGTAGTCTCTTCTTTTCTGGGCTTCTTTAAGTATGAACTTTGCTTTGAACTCTGCGAATTTGCTTAAATTCTTCAGTACGTGCTTCAGTAATAATAGCTTCAGTAGTCTTTAAACGTTGAATGTCTTTATGTATTTATAGACTTCACTTCTCAAGATAGGTTTGTTATCTAACAACTTTCTTGATAACTTCTCTTAACTAACTTTGCAACCGCTTCTTTGCATTTATCCTTTGACTTCGTCGGTTATTCTATTATGATACGTAACAGACTTCATATCTTCAATATACGAACATATCTTCCTTTTACGCGAACTAGACTTGTCTTCTTCCTTCAATATTCTATACTTAGAATATTTCAGCTTCTCAGCACTTGTCTTGTCTTGTCAAGTCTTCTCTTCACAGTATAACTAATCTAATCCTATCAACTAATCTATCTAAACTATTACATTACTTTAAGCTTTATAAAATAGCTTAGTCATCCTAAGACTATTACATCAATAAACATAACCATAAACTATAAGCTTCTATACAATGATTCAAGTTTATCATAAAATCCTATATGAAACTTTTCTTTTCACTTGTCTGATCTTGTCTCATAAGACGACTTCCATAACTAGATCAGTCAACACTTAGAAATATATTTAAGTACTCTTTTTGGCTTATCAAAACTATACTCATCATCAAATAGAACTTGTCTTTAGGATTCATATCCCAACAAATGTGATGCATGTTCTGGATAAGGTCATTATGCTAATGAATGTGCCAACACTTTACTAAAAAAGAAACTTAATTTCGGTGCTACTTTAAGTGATGCGACTGGTGTTGAGAATAATCCTGAAAAAGATATTGAAAAATATTTCTCTGCAAGGATTGAGTATGATGATACTTTTGATGATGATCTGGATAATTATTATGATGTGATATTGAAAGTGTGTTGTATAGTGTTTAAGTAAAAATAGATTAATGTTGCACTGAATGTTGAGACAAATAGTGCAACAATGACTCTAATAGAATATCAGAAATAATGACACACAGCGGAAGACTTGAAACACTAAAAACAATGAGACACAATGGAAATATTTTTCACATAGATTTTATAAATAAAAATCTATGCGAGCCTTATGGCGAAATATCAATATTTATCTTCAAGTACAAATGTTGTGTGAAATGTTACAACAATAACCTTCACAACTAAACTACAAACGAGGCAGGTGCCTTGTTTTGAAAAAAAACTAAGTGTATAAATTATACAATGTCGAAATGCTAGTCTATCTATGATTACACTCTCAATAGATAAAGAAAAGCACACGGTCATACGGGTGGGATACTTCTATGAACTAAAACGTATAACGACTGGCCACAATTCCTAACAGGGATGAACGCTCAGTCTATGAGATTGATCGAATAGAATACATTGAATTGTGGAGCCTTCCTTCGGTATTTATAGAGTGGGGTACGAATTCTAGAGGCTTCCATCTTGAGATCCTATTTTTTAGGAACTCGACTTCCATGATCTATTCTAGATCCTTCTTGCATGTTCCAGGTCGATTTATAAGGTTCCAAGCTGGTCTAGCACGTTCTGCAATGTTTTGGAATTTTCCAGTTTCCAGATCCTTGTAGAAGCTTCTAGATCCTGCCAGAAATGCAACAACATTTAGATCAACATTTAATGTAGCATTTCAGAAAAGACTTAGAAAAAATCTCGGAAGGTCAAATTAAGATGTTGTTGAGAATGTTGATACATTTAAGAATTCACAACATCTACAGATATCAAATGAGCCATCATTTGAAGAATCACTGACTAATAATTTTCCAGAATTTAATTGTTTCGCAAGTACTGTCTCAAAAACAGGTACCTCAAATAAAGCAAGACTATCCAGAAGTGATGCTGACATCAAAGACTTATCCAAAACTGTTTCTAAACTAGAAAGTCTTTTAACTAAAAGGGATCAATAAATTTCTAAACTCAAAGAAAGACTAGAAGTGTCTGTTCTTGATTTTAAGAAATATTCTTACGAAAACCCTTTAACAAATGAAAAGGTTTTCAAAATATCTTCTGAAACTGAGAAACTTAATCATATAATTAAGTATCTAAATTTTGAAAATTCTGACTTAAGTGTCTCACAAAATGTTGGAACATTGTTCAACTAAACACTATTTTGAATTACTTCACATGGATCTTATGGGTCCTATGGAAACTGAAAGTATTGGAGGTAAAAAATACTCTTTAGTAGTAGTTGAGGACTACTCTATATTCACTTGGATTGAATTTTTAAAAGATAAATTTGATACCTTTTCTATTTTCAAAATTATGTACAAAAGATTCAAAAATGTTTTCAATTCTAAAGTGTGTAGAATTAGGTATGATCGTGGAAGAGAATTTGAAATCAGTGTCTTTACTGAATTCTGTGAGACTAAAGGGATTTTACAAGAGTTTTCATCTCCTAAAACTCCTCAACAAAATGACATAGTTGAAAGGAAAAATAGAACTCTTCAAAAATGGCTAGAGTTATGTTGTGTTCTAAAAATCTTTCAAAAAAATTTTGGGTTGAAGCTTTAAACACTGCTTGTTTTATTCCAAATAGAGTTTATATTAGAAAAGATTCTACTAAAACCCCCTATGAAATATTGAACAACAGAAAACCTAATCTTAAATACTTGCATGTGTTTAGCTGTGTTTGTTACATCTTAATTGACAGGGATCAGTTACACAAGTTTGATTCAAAGAGTGACAAATGATTTTTACTTGGATACTCTAGGAATAACAAAGCTTACAGAATCTATAAATTTAGGACTAATATTGTGCAAGAATCAGTAAATGTTGTATTTGATGATGATACAAGCATTACATGGAAGAGCATTGAAGAAGAAGACATTTCAGAGTTGATTGATGTTCCAATCAACACTGAAAAGGTTGAACAAGTTCAGAATGTTGGACAAAATGATGACACACCAGAAGAATCATCTGAGAACACAAATCCAGAAAATCTGTATAATCTCCAGAAAACACCTTCCATAAGAGTTCAGAAATATCACCCACAAGTTCAAATCATTGGTGAACAATCCACTGGTGTTCAAACCAGAAGAAGGATGTGTATGAACTCAAAGGATGCGGTAAGGTCTATATGTATGTCATATATGTGCAACAAGGTAAATCATGAATGTTATCACTCCTTGATTGAACCTAAAACTGTTAAAGAAGCTTTAAATGATGAGAATTGGGTTGAGGCTATGCATGAAGAACTAAATCAGTTTGTTAGAAATGATGTTTGGACTTTAGTTCCTAGGCCAGAACATGTAAATGTTATAGGAACTAAATGGATCTTTAAGAACAAAACTGATGAGATAGGGAACATTATTAGAAATAAAGTTAGGTTAGTTGCTCAAGGTTATACTCAAGTAGAAGGTGTAGACTTTGATGAAACGTTTGCTCCTGTTGCTAGAATTGAATCCATTAGACTGTTACTTGTCATTGCATGCTTTATTAATATTAATTTAGTTACATCAAATGGATGTTAAAGCTATCTTTTTATATGGAATACTCATGGAAGAAGCTTATGTTGAACAACCAAAAGGTTTTGAAAATCCTGAATTTCCAAATCATATGTTTAAATTGAAAATTGTTTTATATGGCTTGAAACAAGCACCTAGAGCATGGTATGAAAGACTGATTGATTTATTAATTGAATTTGGTTTTGTTAGAGGTGAGGCTGGTAGAACACTGTTCATTAAACTTGATAAGAATGTTATTATGATTGCTCAAATCTATGTTGATGATATAGTATTTGGATCTACATGTGATAATATGCTCAAACAGTTTGTGAATGAAATGACATCTACTTTTGAAATATCCATGGTTGGTGATTTAAACTACTTCTTAGGACTTCAGATTAAACAACAAAAGGATGGCATTTTCATTTCTCAAAGCAAGTATGCTAGAAACTTGGTGAAAATTTTTGGTTTAGAAAACTCTAAACACATGAAAACACCTATGGGATCAACTCAGAAACTAAGTAAAGATATTGTTGGCTAGAAACATTATACAAATCAATGATAGGTAGTCTTCTATACTTAAGTTCTAGTAGGCCTGATATTATGTTCAGTGTATATTTATGTGCTAGATATCAATCTAATCCTAAAGAATCACATATGAATGTTGTCAAGAGAATTATAAAAGATGTTGCAGAACATGTGATTTAGGTATTTGGTATAGCAAAGATACAAATTGTACCTTGATTGGGTATAGTGATGCAGATTGAGCAAGTGATAGTGATGATAGAAAAAGCACAAGTGGAGGATGTTCTTATATGGGAAACAACTTGAACTCATGGCACAGTAGAAAGTAGAAATGTGTTTCTCAATCAACAGTTGAATCTGAATACAGTGCAGCAGGGAGTTGTTGTACTCAATTATTGTGATTGCAAAAAATGTTTCATGATTATGGCTTAACTAGTGATGTTTTGATTACTGTGATAATACAAGTGCTATTAATATCTCTAAAAATCTAGTGCAACATTCCTTAACTAAGCACATAAGTATTAGACATCACTTCATTACAGATCTTGTTGAAAAGAAAGTAGTAAAATTGGAGTATATTTCTACAGAAAAGCAATTGGCTGACATTTTTACTAAAGCTCTTGATGATAAGAGATTTTCATCCCTTCAAAAATCTCTTGGTTTATATAATATCTGAATATATGATCAAAAGTGTTGTATCAAATGCGGTAGCATTTGAGATAACACAAAGATATGTCTCTTATTTGTTTCCTTGTTATAATTTTCGTAATTGTTGAACTTAATTTAATTCCTTATGATTGTATTTGAATTTTGGGTGACTTGTGAAAAATATTAAAGTGCCCATACATCTCTCAAATGCTTAAAAGTAATACTCCATCCGTCCCACAAAGATAGCCACATATTCTTTTTTTGGATGTCCCAAATTATAGCCACATGTCCTCTTTTACTTTAGTATTAAATGTTTTATTGTCAATTTTACCATTAATTAATAAGAGTAAATAATGCTTAGCAGATTTTGGAGTATGAGTTTCTAAGGGCAAAATTGACACATTAGCTAAACTTGACTACATTTATTGATTTTTCTTAATTTGTGTGTAAAGTCAAATGTGGTTATCTTTGTGGGACGGATGGACTATCACTGAGTAACTATGGGACACGGAGCTCGCTACTACGATGTTCTCTTTTCAAAAGGTGATTAACAAATTGCATCAAACTATTCATATATCCATTGAGTAACTATGGGGCACGGAGTTCGCTACTACGATGCACTCTTTTAAAAAGATAGATCAATGTGAAGTGTGATAAAAAGAAAGAAAGAAAAATTAGTGCATCACATATGAAGTAAATTCATGAAAAAACTGTGTTGAGGTGTAAAGAATGGGGGTAATGACATAAAGGGTCATTTCACATAGTGTTTTAACAATAAAAAACATTTTTAATTGTAATTACAAAAAATATCACTAATAGAGGCAAAAGTTCATATTTACCCTCTTAATTTAATTAATGGTAATAACACATTAGTCAACTACATGCGTGTGACAATATTTAAAATTATATCATTCATCGTAAATCGCGCTATAATTGATACAAACATACCATCTTTCACACATTTCCATTATTGAAGTTAACAAAACCCCAATTGGATCAACTTTCTTTCATCACTCTGCATTCTACTGTGAGGGTTTTCGCCACCGACTTCATATCTTAATCAACCGATTGATTCTTTTCTGCACATCAGGTATGTGCTACTCATACACTTCTATTCGAGTTCAGTATC
Organism: Galeopsis tetrahit; assembly: GCA_963675135.1. NCBI lineage: Eukaryota > Viridiplantae > Streptophyta > Magnoliopsida > Lamiales > Lamiaceae > Galeopsis > Galeopsis tetrahit. The sequence goes on from OY776127.1 coordinate 38,594,522, forward strand.
TTTTATATTTTTTATCTTATTTTTTGTTAAATCCCTTAAACACTGAATCAGTTTTGTCGATTTCGTAATGGGTAGATAGATACCTTCAAATTATATGAAATCGTCTGTGTAATAGATTCTTAATATATAGATATTATTAATGTTAATTTGTTTGGATTTCGAGTTGCATGATACAAGTTTGGATGTTTTATTTATCTGTAAACAACGTATTCGTGTTTTCGATTCCTCGTTTTATGTTTTTATTTTTTGTGTTTTTTAAACTTTCTTTTCTACTCCATTTCAGATTTACACACTCTAAGCAGAATCTCTACATAGTGTATCAAGTAGTTGGCTCTGATACCAACTGAAAGTGTGTGTGCGTGCGAAATCAGAGATGTTATCTGTCGTGTTGACACTGTCCAGACAACACTATGCAGCGGAAATTAAAATGCACGTATTGAAAATAGAAGTATTCAAAATTTGCATAGATTATAAAATAATCTATGTTGTTCACTATATAAAAATATGTGAAACGAGTACAACCTCTTTGAGGTGTATAAAGACACTACGAAAGTGTATATAATTTACTAGATCCTATGAAACTATCTCCCTCATAGATCTAATCACACAACCTAGTAAATAAGACTATGTTCTAACACACTACTATTCGGGTTTACAATAATGTGAAGAACTACAAGAAGAAACAATGATTTTCCTAACTAGAAGCGTATATAGCGTTCAATAGAGTAGTGATCGATTTCAGCTTTTCTTCTTGTGTATCTTGTGTTGAGGGCAGCTTCTGTATTTATAGGCTTCATGCACGAACTGCCATCAACTCCCATGATCATCACAGCCGTGAGATCATGCGGTTATAAATTTCTCTCCACCACTCCTAGAATTTAGGGACTTGTTATACCACGTCTAATAACTTCTCACTCCCACGCAATGGCATGACTTGGGTGTTGCCCACGTCTTCTAACTACTCTGGGGACATCATTAGACAACAAGCGTAAGATCGGAGTTAGTGAGAAAAGGAAGGGCAAATTCTGATGTTGTCATAAGTGTTGGGAACATTAAACACAACACTCGGCTGTTAGTGTTGGATCATTAAACTAAACACTTATATCAACATCAACAAACATAATACTTATTTATAAAGATTATATGAACTATTATGTTTGTTTGTTGTTTTAATATGAACAGAAGGAGTGCACATTGACAGGAAGCAGAGTTATTACAAATGTTTAAATTGTTTGTTTGTTTGTCGAGCCTATTCTGCATTTGACTTGTATGCAGCGTGCATCCCATATATATGAATATGCAGTAACAAATATTCAAATATATTTATCTAATGCAATAAGATAGTCATATATTGTCAAATATGGAGTACGAGTTGCATTGTGCATAATTATCTGCATTCATGTCTGTTCATGAGATAACAACATATGGATTTTCATATATTAAATATACGGTAAGACTACAAAACTATAGATAAAAAAAAATTATTCAATGGCATATGTACTAAAAACTAGATTACAAAATACAACACTACTACATATTATTATTATTAACTTTTGGGAATGGGGAAACCAAACTAGGAAAAATACTATACGTACGTTAGACATCTGGGGCTTCATTCAACCAATACAAGTCATGAAATTCTCTTTTTTGTATGTCATAAGAGCAAAATTTTCCACTTGACTCCTCCTTAAACATGATAATCGTCTTCAAGCAATTCAAATAGCAAATCGGGTTGATGTTGAACATAAAAAGTAACCCTTCCTCCTTGAATATTGTTAGGCTTGACCCTGTACTCCCATCTCTTTGATAAGTTAATATGTGCATTTGAAGAAAATACAAGTTGAGTCCATTTTCTTCGGGGCTCAGTTTGCTAGAATAAACAACAATACTGGAATCGTTCAATGCACAGAATTCTACATGCCATGTTGGGAGTATAAAATCAGGAAGATCTATTAATTCATAAGCAGATTGCTTCATTTCAAATGATGCCAATTTATATACTCCCCCATCAAATTTAACTTGCCAATGAAATCGACCACCGACATAAAAACCGTTTGCAACGGGGGGCTTTTCGTACAGATATGATGGAACAAATGACCAAACATTGGAATTAGAAGAATATAACTTCAATTCATACTGATAGCCTTCTACAGACCAAAACCTAGCTAATCTCAATATTTTAAAATCATTGCATTCACTGTCAAAACCTAAAACAAAATAAACTCATGCTTCGCGAAATGCAGGAGGTGTTGAAATAGGGTCATTTGGATTAATAAAGGTTTCATTTGTAGATGGATTAATCAAATAATATTGATCATCAGTGTTGCAAAAGAGTACTAACCCATCGTACGTCCCAAGTATTTCATAGTCTTCATCTCCAAATCGAACGAACCTTCTGTATGATGGAACTGCGAGGGGAACGAACTCATAACATATAGGCGGGTTTTCCTCCCTCACTTGATGTGGGATTGAAAATCTATTATCCCTTTTCATCCTCCGGAGGTGCCTTTGAACAAATTTCTCCGACGAAATCAAATTTTCCCACATATGAGAAACGCATTTGAACTTGATGAGGGTTTTGGGAAGATGTTGTTCAAGAATTTCAAGTGATACATCTTCTAGAATATTTTTTGCCATTTTTTGTTGGATTTGCTAGACGAAATTATATTAAAAAGGAAATTAATGTTGAAGTCGAAAGATTGTTGCGTGGAATATTGTATTATACAATCTTTCATATATTAATAATCTTAATATTTTCTTATTTTTAACTGTTTGTATGTCATTTACCATTATATATTATAACACGTTAAATGTTCATGATAACTATTTGTCATAAGAATCACAACATTATTTAGATATGCAGGAATACTGTTCAGTGTTGTAATTTGTTATATACGTCAAGTGTTAGTAATTTGTTATTTTACACTTTAAACAAATTATAGGCTTAATCAAATATATTCTTTATTCTACTACAATATATGCATTTTATATTTTGTACGTACATTTCATTGAATTGGATACATCATAGCTTAAAATGTTATACGTATGAGAAAAAAAGTAATATTTTTTATTAAAAATCTTGTTAATGAACTAAAATTTAGTCATACACTACTTATAAATTTACATTTGAATATTTTTCTGCATACACTTATAATCACACAGACATCATATATAAGCACATTACGGCTTACAAATTATTCGTATTATATTATTTACAATGTACCTAATATGATGTGTTTATAACGTTAGTTTACATTAGCTATTCAATTTAACCAATATTCAGTGAGAAACTTACAAAATATTTAGAATTCATCGATCTATTAATTTAATCATTTCAAAAAAAAAAAAATATATATATATATATATATATATATATAGAAATTTCACAAACAATGATACGGATAATATTTAGAAATATAAATTAAGTAGATAAACCATTGTTTATTTAAGACACAATTGCAAGCATAAACAATCAAGGGCAGAATGTTGCCACCGGAGATACAAGACTTTCAACATACTTATAGGTATGGTCAATACAAATCACTGAATCCACTTCTTCTATTATTCCATCTTCACATGCTGCAAAATCGTATGAGTAGAATGAACCTGATGGATCATTTCTAAACATAATCTTTTTCTAATTCTTGTTAATGAAGTGTATAGGCACGAGTTTATAATTAATGGGTAGCATTCCAACCTTCGAAATAGTAAACTTCTTCCAAGTTGATCCCGTAATTGAATATGAGAGCACCTGCATTTCAAAATAATATTTTATCGTACCACAATTATCAACACTGTTTCTATCCCCATACACGGCTAAATCATTGTCATCTAATGCCTTGACAACTAATGCCCACGCTTCACATTGATAATCACGTAATATTATCAACCCATAACTCTTATCACTATAGTCGAAAGTTACAATTGCATACACTCCATATCCTTCATAAATCTTCTGGAAGATTGTTGGAGTTGGTATGAGATTGATTAATAACAAGGGATACAATAATCATTTTTTCAGAATATAAAGTGCAGAATTCCATCATACCACTTAAATTGCCATCGGACTCTAAACAACAGTTCTTGACACAACCAACTGAATACAAAATTGAATATTTACCTTCTGATAAATTTGGCCATTTGTAATTGATCTCATCTATTATGCTTTGGTATGTTGTTTGAACATTTATCCGGACAACCTTGCATCTACCATCGTGATCGATTTTAGAATAAAAGGATTCTCCATTTATGGGCAAAACAATGTAAACCAAGAATGAATCGATCGAATACACAGGATAAGGGCAATTTTAGAGTTTCTGTCTGAAATGTATTGAATCTTAATACTAATTAATCTCTAATAATTGAAATACCTATGATATGGAAGGCCAATATCCCTGGATTGACATATACGATGCATTGATTCCCACGATCTGCAGTTACGAAACGAGAATCTGTGTAAATTTGGTAACTTACGAGAATAAGTAATGTCAAACAATCACATTCACAATTACTAAATTTCAGGAATTTTGTAAAACCTGATTTAATTCTATTTTTTGATGTGTAAAGGGCATTATAGGGAATCGAATTCAGAAAGTGACCTAATCTGTATTATTTATATTTTATGTCTTAAATTATTTAATGGTCTTATAGAGTGTCTTAAATTGGGCAATGACATAAAGGGTCATTTCACATAGTGTTTTAACAATAAAAAAACATTTTTAATTGTAATTACAAAAAAGATCACTAATAGAGGCAAAAGTTCATATTTACCCTCTTAATTTAATTAATGGTAATAACACATTAGTCAACTACATGCGTGTGGCAATATTTAAAATTATATCATTAATCGTAAATCGCGCTATAATTGATACAAACATACCATCTTTCACACATTTCCATTATTGAAGTTAACAAAATCCCAATTGAATCAACTTTCTTTCATCACTCTACATTCTACTGTGAGGGTTTTCGCCAGTGACTTCATATCTTAATCAACCGATTGATTCTTTTCTGCACATCAGGTATGTGCTACTCATACACTTCTATTCGAGTTCAGTATCTTTTATATTTTTTATCTTATTTTTTGTTAAATCCCTTAAACACTGAATCAGTTTTGTCGATTTCGTAATGGGTAGATAGATACCTTCAAATTATATGAAATCGTTTGTGTAATAGATTCTTAATATATAGATATTATTAATGTTAATTTGTTTGGATTTCGAGCTGCATGATACAAGTTTTGATGTTTTATTTATCTGTAAACAACGTATTCGTGTTTTCGATTCCTCGTTTTATGTTTTTATTTTTTGTGTTTTTTAAACTTTCTTTTCTTCCCGATTATCTATGTTTTAAATTTTAATTTTATAAAAAATATTATATACAGGTATGGCTAGAGACAAAAGACGTGGGATTCATATTGAGGAACAAGATCGACCGAATATTAGAAAAAGTAATAGGACTAGCGAGGTGCGTGTATCAATGAGAACAACCAGAGGTAATACTAGGATTATTTGTATTTATTACAACCAAAATAAAAAATCTAAAGTTTTGTAAGCGTACATCTATAAGAATCGATTAACTATTTTTTGTTTGAAATATATTGAGATGTATCTAACATTCTATGATCACATACACACTTAACTATTGTATTTAATCCACAACATAAATGTTTAATGCTATAAACTAACTGTATTGTAGTCGAAAAAGTTATGCATATTATCCATAAGCAGGCAAGTAAAATTGAATAAATGTGGAAAATAATAAAAGTAAAGGACTAGTTGCAGTGGTAAATGCACATACATTGCATTTGCATGTAAGTGTTGCATATAACATGATATATGACATATCAACTGCATAGTTGTAGTGTGCGTGCTCTGTCGTGTGGATATCATCGACCTGTCCAGTGTGCAGATTGTTTGACAAATTTATGTTATGTCGATGGTGTTGCATATTGTTGATGTTGATATAAGTGTTTTGTTTAATAATCCAACACTAACAGCCGAGTGTTGTGTTTAATGTTCCCAACACTTATGACAACATCAGAATTTGTCCTTCCTTTTTCTCACTAACTCCGATCTTACGCTTGTTGTCTAATGATGTCCCCAGAGCAGTTAGAAGACGTGGGCAACACCCAAGTCATGCCATTGCGTGGGAGTGAGAAGTTATTAGACATGGTATAACAAGTCCCTAAATTCTAGGAGTGGTGGAGAGAAGTTACTTACCGCATGATCTCACGGCTGTGATGAACATGGGAGTTGATGGCAGTTAGTCCTTGACGCCTATAAATACAGAAGCTGCCTCAACACAAGATACATAAGAAGGAAAGCTGAATTCGACTACTACACTATTGAACGCTATATACATTTCTAGTTAGGAATATCTTTGTTTCTTCTTGTAGATCATCATACTATTGTAAACCCGAATAGTAGTGTGTTAGATCATAGTCTTATTTACTAGGTTGTGTGTATAGATCTATGAGGGAGATAGTTTCATAGAACTTAGTAAATCATTTTACACTTTCGTAGTGTTATTATACACCTCAAAGAGGTTGTACTCGTTCCACATATTTTTAATATAGTGAACAGCATAGATTATTTTATAATCTATGCAAATTTTGAATAGTTCCATTTTCAGTACGTGCATTTTAATTTCCGCTGCATAGTGTTGTCTGGACAGTGCCAACACGACAGACAACATCTCTGATTTCGCACGCACACACACTTTCATTTGGTATCAGAGCCAACTACTTGATACACTAAGTAGAGATTCTGCTTAGAGTGTGTAAATCTGAAATGGAGTATTCACTTTCACCCGCACTAAAGCCTCTGATTCTAGATGGCACGAATTAGGCCTTCTGGAAACCAAAGATGAGAATGTACATCAAATCCATTGATGAACGAGCCTGGAGGAGTGTTCTTGCTGGTTGGACTCAACCAAGAACCACGGCGAATGAAGACAATGAAGCTCGGATCAAGAGAGAGCTCGACTGGACGGCTGAAGTAATCACAACCGCTAGTTACAATTCAAAGGCGTTGAATGCAATTTTCACCTCAACTGATGCCTCAATGTTCAAAATCATATCAAATTGTATTTCATCGAAAGATGCATGGGATCGACTGCAAGAGCATTTTGAAGGATCGGATAGTGTACGAAGAACCAGACTTTGTATGCTTGGAACCAAGTTCGAGAATCTGAGGATGAAAGAAGATGAAACCATTTCATCTTACAACAAAAAGCTGACTGGGATTTCAAATGAAGCTCATTCTCTTGGAGATCCAATTTCAAACCAAAGGTTAGTACATAAAATTCTTAAATCAGTTCCTAAACGTTTTGAACCTAAGATATGTGCTATAGAAGAAGCTAGGGATACTGATGTGTTAAGTCAAAATGAATTGATTGGTATTTTGAAACCTTATGAGATGAACATTTCTGAAAAGACTGATAATGAAAAGAAAGTGTTTATTTTCAAAGGTGATGCCTCATCATCTACATCATCAGGTTCTAGAAAGTTGCCCTATGTTACTGAAATTGATTCTGATGAAGATGATATTGAGGAATATCTTAATAATCCTGATTACATGGAATTTATAACTAAACAGTTTAAGACTCTCATGAAGAATAAGAGATTCAAAGATAACATTCAACCTAAGGTGCAAATTAATAATACTCAACAATTGCCTGTTCGGAAGAATACTTTTAATCCTGCTAAACAAATAGAAAGAGGAAACAGGTTTAGATCTGACCAGGATTATAGGAAGAATGTTAAATGTGATGCATGTTCTGGATATGGTCATTATGCTAATGAATGTGCCAACACCATTCTCAAAAAGAAACTTAATTTCAGTGCTACTTTAAGTGATGAGTCTGATGTTGAACATGATCTTGAAAAAGACATTGAAAAAGCTTTCTCTGCCAGAATTGTGTATGATGATACTCTTGATGATGATCTGGATGATTATTACGATGTGAGGACAAATGAGCCATCATTTGGAAAATCACCGAATAATAATATTCCAGAATTTAACTGTTTCACAAGTTCTGTTTCTGAGACAGGTACATCAAGTAAAACAGGTTTATCCAGAAGAGATGCTGACATTCAAGATTTGTCTAATACTGTTTACAAACTAGAAAGTCTTTTGACAAAGAAGGATAAGGAAATTTCGAAACTTAAAGAAAGACTAGAAGTGTCAATTCTTGATTTTAAGAAATATTCTTATGAAAAACCTTTAACAAATGAAAATTTTTTCAAGATATCTTCTGAAACTGAGAAACTTAATCATATAATTAAGTCTCTGAATTTTGAAAATTCTGATTTAAGAGAATCAATCACCAAGCTTGAAGGTATTCTAACAAGGAAAGATATTGAGATATCTAAACTTGAAGAGAGATTGAAGGAAGCCTCACTAAGCTTCAAAAGATTCTCTGAAGGAAAGAACAAACTGGAAGACTCTCTTATGACCAACAACTCAAGAAGAACAGGTATTGGCTACCAAGGTAATAATTCTAAAGATTCTGAACTTAAGAAACCTACTGTTTTTGTAAAAGTTGAAGTGAATTACAATTCTAGTGTTTCTGCTAAGACTCAGATCAATGCAAAAGATGTGATATGCCATTACTGTTTCAAAAAGGGTCATAAAAGTCCTCAATGTTTAAAGAAGAAAAACCATCTGAAAAATTTTGTATTGCCTGGAATGACTCAACATTCAAGATCACATAGTAATAATTCTGCATGGATTCCAAAAGAAAATACTTCTTGTAATGTTGTTCATATGACTTTAAAATCATGTATTCCTGGATTATGGTACTTTGATAGTGGTTGTTCTAAATACATGACAGGTCAAATTGATTATCTCACTGATTATACTGTCTATAATGGTGGTAATGTCACTTATGGTGGTGGATCTAAAGGAAAAATCATTGGTAAAGGGACATTGAATGTTCCTGGTTTTCCTAAGTTATCCAATGTTCTGCATGTTGATGGATTACTGGTCAATCTTATAAGTATTAGTCAATTATGTGATGATGATTTGCATGTTAAATTTGACAAGAATTCATGTTATGTGTTAGATAAAGATTCTGAATGTATCATGATGGGAAATAGATCTGCTGATAATTGTTATCTTATTGAATCTAAACTTACTTGTAATAAGGCTAAAGTTGATGATAGTACATTATGGCATCACAAACTTGGACATGCTAACTATAGACAGCTTGATAAACTTGTTAGATTGAAAGTTGTTACAGGTTTACCAGATCTGAAATTTTCAGATAAAAAGGTTTGTGGACCTTGTCAAAAAGGCAAACAGGTCAAGGTGTCTCACAAAATGTTGGGACATTGCTCAACCAAACATTGCTTCGAATTACTGCACATGGATCTTATGGGTCCTATGGAAACAGAAAGTATTGGAGGTAAAAGGTATTCTCTAGTAGTGGTTGATGATTATTCTAGATTCACTTGGATTGAATTTTTAAAAGATAAATCTGAAACTTTTTCCATTTTCAAAATTCTGTATAAAAGATTCAAGAATGTTTTCAACTCCAAAGTTTGCAGAATTAGGTCTGATCATGAAAGGGAATTTGAAAATAGTTCCTTTACTGAGTTTTGTGAATCAAAAGGTATAATACAAGAGTTTTCATCTCCTAAAACTCCTCAACAAAATGGCATAGCAGAAAGGAAGAACAGAACACTTCAAGAAATGGCTAGAGTCATGTTATGTTCTAAGAATTTATCCAAAAGATTTTGGGCAGAAGCTCTTAATACTGCTTGTCATATTGCTAATAGAATTTATATTAGAACAGATTCTACTAGAACTCCATATGAAATTCTGAACAATAAAAAGCCTAACCTTAAATATTTCCATGTTTTTGGTTGTATATGCTACATCTTGAATGACAGGGATCAGTTACATAAGTTTGATTCAAAAAGTGATAAAGGGTTCTTTCTTGGCTATTCAAGAAATAGCAAAGCCTATAGAATCTATAACTTTAGGACTGATACTGTACAAGAATCTGTAATGTTGTTTTTGATGATGATACAAGTATTACAGGTAAAAGCATTGAAGAGGAAGACATATCAGATTTGATTGATGTTCCAATCAATACTGAAAATGTTGAACATGTTCAGAATGTTGAGAAGAATGATGACACACCAGAGGAAACATCTGATAATACAGATCCTGAAAATCTGTATAATCTCCAGAAAACTCCCTCCATAAGGATTCAGAAGTATCACCCACAAAATCAAATCATTGGTGAACAGTCTACAGGTGTTCAAACCAGAAGAAGAATGGGTATGAACTCAAAAGATGTGGTAAGATCCATATGTATGTCATGCATGTGTAGTAAAGTTAATCATGAATGCTATCACTCTGAGATTGAACCTAAATCTGTTAAAGAAGCATTAGATGATGAGAATTGGATTGAAGCTATGCATGAACTTAATTAGTTTGTTAGGAATGATGTTTGGACATTTGTTCCTAGACCAGACCATGTTAATGTCATAGGAACTAAATGGATTTTCAAAAACAAGATTGATGAGATGGGAAACATAATTAGAAACAAAGCTAGGTTGGTTGCTCAAGGGTATACACAAGTAGAAGGTGTAGACTTTGATGAAACATTTGCTCCAGTTGCTAGAATTGAACCTATTAGGCTATTACTTGCTATTGCATGCTATATTGATATAAAATTGCATCAGATGGATGTTAAAGCTGTTTTTTTAAATGGTATTCTTATGGAAGAAGCTTATGTTGAACAACCAAAAGGCTTTCAAAACCCTGATTATCCTGATCATGTTTTTAAACTAAAAAAGGCTCTATATGGCTTGAAACAATCACCTAGAGCATGGTATGAAAGGTTGACAGATTTCCTGATTGAGTTTGGCTTTGTAAGAGGAGAAGCTGACAAAACACTGTTCATCAAACATGATAAAAATGCTATTATGATTGCTCAAATTTATGTTGATGATATAGTATTTGGTTCTACTTGTGACAATATGCTTAAACACTTTTTGAATGAAATGACATCTACATTTGAAATGTCCATGGTTGGTGATTTGAATTACTTCCTAGGATTACAAATTAAACAGCAAAAAGATGGGATTTTTATTTCACAAAGTAAGTATGCTAAAAGTCTTGTAAAAAGATTTGGATTAGAAAGTGCTAAACACATGAAAACTCCTATGGGATCAACTCAGAAACTGAGTAAACACAATGTTGGCCAGAATGTTGATCCAACACTGTACAGATCAATGATAGGTAGTCTTCTATATTTAAGCTCCAATAGACCTGATATTATGTTCAGTGTGTGTTTATGTGCTAGATACCAGGCTAACCCCAAAGAATCACATATGAATGTTGTTAAAAGAATCATTAAGTATGTTGCAGGAACAAGTGATTTAGGCATCTGGTATAGCAAAGACACAAATTGTACCTTAATAGGGTATAGTGATGCAGATTGGGCAGGTGATTGTGATGATAGGAAAAGCACAAGTGGTGGTTGCTTTTATATGGGAAACAGCCTGATCTCTTGGCACAGCAGAAAACAAAACAGTGTGTCTCAATCAACAGCAGAATCAGAATACATTGCAGCAGGGAGTTGTTGTACTCAATTACTTTGGTTGCAAAAAATGTTTCATGATTATGGCTTACCTAGTTATGTTTTGACTGTGTACTGTGATAATACTAGTGCTATAAATATCTCAAAAAATCCAGTGCAACACTCATTAACAAAGCACATAAGTATTAGACATCACTTCATTACAGATCTTGTTGAAAAGGAAGTTGTTAAGCTGGAATACATATCTACTGAAAAACAATTGGCTGATATATTTACTAAAGTTCTTGATGACAAGAGGTTTTCATCTCTACGAAAATCTCTTGGTTTGTGTAATATCTGAAAATATGATCAAGGGTGTTATAATTACTGTTCTTAAGTTATTTTAAGCACTCAAGTATATCTATTACCTATGTCACATCATATTTCGCCTCACACTTTTTGAAATTTGCTTTGCATTTATCTGTAGAACTCGAAAGGTCTCCAGAATTAACTTTAGTTGTCTCGTTTTGTGTGTACAACTCCTATTATGCCTAACAATTCTCAGGACTCTATTGCACATTCGAACTCAAACTCAAGCAACAAGAATTCTCCAAATCCTCTCAACCTTCTCGCAGAAATGGCATCTTCAAACTCACCAAACTCTCCATCATTCACCGTAGGAACAATTGTTGTTCCTTACTCCGATGAACAAACACCCACTCAATCATCCCCTCTCGAGATCATCCCATACAATCCTTTCGACATTCGCACAGAAATTGTGAATGCGAACGCAGCTGCTAAAATTTCGGCCACTAAGCCTCAAAATGAGCCCTCATCCGAAGCTCCTGCACCTGAAACCACTCCAGTAACCTTACACTTCCCTCTTGGCACCTCTTTGAACACCTTGAAAGATGCTTTCGAAACACTAAGCCTAAAAACAGCACACCCTGTTTTAGTGCTTGAAGGAGAAACACTGGATAATGCCATGTTCAAGGGCGATGTGGACATGCAAGCTCAGCAAGAATCTTCAGATGAAGAAGTTCTGGCCGCCAAGTTCGAAAGACTACATCGGCAAAAAAAGGGCAAGAAGAAGGTCGTTGTTGTTCCTACCACAAGAAAATGGCCAGGTGGAAAGAGAATGTCACAAAGGAACCTGTGCAAGATTGTTAACTATACTGGGAAGAAGAAGCCCAGAACTGATGGAAACTCGTCCGAACCCATTGCGGTGTCTGATTCTGAAACAGAACCGGAAACAGAGCACAAACAAACTGCAGCCCAAGTGGAAGAAGAAGTGACTGTTAATGAGGATGATGTGGACGAAGTAGCTGAGGAAATGGAAGAGGAGACTGAACCTACTCCACCAGTCCGACGATCGAAAAGGCTCTGGGAGCCCGAGAGTGTTGCCTCTCCGATGGCAACACCAGAACCATCAGATCCTGAACAATCATCCAGTTCTTCAGAAGAGGATGAAAACGAGGTACTGTTCTCTTCTGATGATAGGAATAGTGACTCTGATGAGGATTATAATGATAAGTCAAGCATACAGTATAGAACCATAAGAACTAGGCAGATTTTAAGTGAAAGATTGATTAAAGTTCCTGACTTCAAAGAAATGAACCTGCTAGATTGGTTTAAAGAAAGATCTTTGCTGAATGCCTTACAATTTTCTTGTCCTTACATTGTTGACTGGATATATGAATTCTATGCTAATATCCCTCAATTTGCTGGTGATCCAAACTCTACAAGATATGGACATTTTTGGTTTAGAGGAAATAGGCATATGATTACCCCTAGGAGAATCAATATTTTGTTGAAAACAAAAATTATGAAGGATCCTGTTGTTACTGATCATGATGTTATGATAAGCATCTTGATTGGGGGAGTAATCACCAAATGGAGGAGAAGGATTTTAGCCTCTAAACTGACTAGTTTATATTCTGTCTTGCATAAGTTGGTTTGTTTTAATTGGCTACCTACTACAAACAACACCACTCTCACCTTAGAACAAGCTGTTTTGATGTACGAGATTGGGCACTTGAAAAGGTTTAACCTAGGATAGGTTATTTTCACTAATATGATGACTTTTTAAGTCTGATATGTCTGGAAGGGGCATACTACCTTACCCATGTCTTGTGTACAAATACCTGTTGGACAAAGCCTTTGAGAGATATGAAGATGAGGTTGTAAGCTCTTATATCCCAGGCTTCAGCATTTCTAATCAGTTTCTAATAATAGGTGACAAGGTGATTGATCTCCCTTTAAGAAGGAATGATGATGAAGCAGGCCCCAGTACAACAACCAGTGTTCCAGCAAATGATCCCTTCCACAGTTCCACACTGCCTCCAGAAGGAGCTGCCTCTTCTATTTACTTATCTTCCCATTATATAATGAGGTAGATTGATATCTTGCAGGGATCCATTCTAAACTTGCAGCACTCTGTGGAGGACCTTCTAATCCAAAAGAAATTTTGGATGGATCTTATTTCCACTTCAACAGGGGGAGTAGCTGACAGTTCTCACAACCAGCCTACTAACATTGTTGCTCCACCTGCTGTAGATGAACCGGATTCAGTTCTTGGCCGAACTGATGAACCTGTTGCTGACACTACAATGACTGAGGGAGATGATCAAGACAGGGGGAGAGCTTACACTATGGGGGAGTATATGCAGACTATGGAGATGAAGCTGATACACATTCAGCCCAATCCTTTCCCATGTGTTAATACAGTTCTTTCTTTGTTGTAAAAGCTTTGTACTTATGTTTTTTAATTTTTCAAACTCTGTTATTTACATTCTGTAATTATTTAGGATTTATTTTTGTTGAAGTTATTTAAATCTAAACAAGTATTTTTGGTTTAGATGTTGTTTATTTTTAATTTGATCTAATACAACTTGTTACTTCATTAATTTGAAATATCAATTGTGTTAATTTCTTAATCAATATTTCTATTGTGTGAACTTCAGTTGTGTTGATGTAGAAAGGTCAAATTGGGGGAGATTGTTGATGTTGATATAAGTGTTTTGTTTAATGATCCAACACTAACAGCCGAGTGTTGTGTTTAATGTTCCCAACACTTATGACAACATCAGAATTTGCCCTTCCTTTTTCTCACTAACTCCGATCTTACGCTTGTTGTCTAATGATGTCCCCAGAGCAGTTAGAAGACGTGGGCAACACCCAAGTCATGTCATTGCGTGGGAGTGAGAAGTTATTAGACATGGTATAACAAGTCCTTAAATTCTAGGAGTGGTGGAGAGAAGTTACTTACCGCGTGATCTCACGGCTGTGATGAACATGAGAGTTGATGGCAATTAGTCCTTGACGCCTATAAATACAGAAGTTGCCTCAACACAAGATACACAAGAAGGAAAGCTGAATTCGACTACTACACTATTGAACGCTATATACGCTTCTAGTTAGGAATATCTTTGTTTCTTCTTGTAGATCATCATACTATTGTAAACCTAAATAGTAGTGTGTTAGATCATAGTCTTATTTACTAGGTTGTGTGTATATATCTATGAGGGAGATAGTTTCATAGAACTTAGTAAATCATTTTACACTTTCGTAGTGTTATTATACACCTCAAAGAGGTTGTACTCGTTCCACATATTTTTAATATAGTGAACAGCATAGATTATTTTATAATCTATGCAAATTTTGAATACTTCCATTTTCAGTACGTGCATTTTAATTTCCGCTGCATAGTGTTGTCTGGACAGTGCCAACACGACAGACAACATCTCTGATTTCGCACGCACACACACTTTCACATATATTACTGTATTGAATTGTAGTTGTTCGTGTTTATTTACGTATTTTGTGTATAAGGATATGCATAGCCTTAAATTGGTAATTCAATATGTTGCCTATAGCATGATGCTATTTAAATTGTTGATTTTTTTATGGTCTTTGATAGCTTCAGGTGACAAAAGGGACTGCATGGATAAGAGATGAGGAAAGCATAAAGGTTGTTAGTTTTGTATTAAGCTTTGTATTCCATTTAATGAGATTTCAGTTAACATTGCACAAGAATTATAGTAAAACCTCTCTATAGTCTTATCCTTGGGACCACAAAAAAATATTCCTAAATGTGGGTTATTCCTAAATAGAGTTATAAGGTTTTTTTTTTTTTTAAATGCATGTATATTATATAATGGTATAATTAGTAGATACATGTACATGATGTAATGTGTTGAACTTAATTGAACTAATTTACTCACGTAATATGAAAAGACAATACTCAAGAGTCACCCACCATTATTGAAGGAATTATGCAAGAAAATGAGGAAAATAATCAAGAGGATGATAGCATAGAAGTACAAAAAGTTTCATGTGAAGAAGCTTTAAGCTTACTCGACAAGTTGGAAATGTTTTGGGTTCAACAAGAAGGTGGTCATGTGGACGAGCTAATGCGCACACGCAAGTTGAAGGATAAGGTTACAACACAAAAGATTAAATCATTGTCACAATCAACCTTGAACAAGTATTTTAAATCAACTTAAATCTATTGTAAAATTATATATATTATTATGACAATATGGAGTTTATTCCAAATTATAACTGGTCCCAAGTTCGGACCATGAATTTTTATTCCTAAAGAGAGTTTATTCCTTAATAGAGTATTCTTTTTTAGAGGTTTTACTGTATATGCAGGGAAGCGAGTTCTGGGATATGTAGTTGTGCCTTCAGATTCCGGTAATTCTGTTTGTATATAATGTCCTTTGTAATTGGATGTTCAACATACATCTGGTATTTTTTCTGTTTAAATTTTATAGATTTTGAAAGTTGTTGGTCCTGAAAGGAGTATATAACAAGTGTATGGGGGGGAATACACTTGTATGCAAATCTTTTCAAACTTTGATCAAACCAGACTTCAGCAAGGTTGTCTTAGACAACTCTGCTGATATGATTAACTCTTTATAGATAATCAAACTACTAAGTACTATTGAGTACTTAGTTGAATAACTATCTAAGGGAGTTATATGTGCGGAATTAGTGGTTGGCCCTTTAGTTTAAACTCCTTTTTAATTCTGAAATCTCCTTAACAGTTTATCCAGTTTCAGGGAACTTGTCCAAATTTTGTTTTGCACAGTTTAGGATATGTATCTTTGAAAGTCCAGTTTGTGCAATGTTGTATGTATGTAAATGCTTGAAAGTAAATCAACACAAGAGTTTATAGTGGTTCAGAGACTCAAGCTCTTACATCCACTTTCCCTGATTTAACAGGATAATTCCTTCACTCTTGGAATTAACTTATTTTATAGTGCCAAGGTGCACTTGATCAACCACACCACTCTTTGGTGCCTTGATCCCTAGGATGTCAAGAGTCCTAGTACCCTTTCTCAACTCAGAACTGAACTGTTATTCTCTCAATTGTCAGCTCCTTCCACTTCTACTACTACAACCTTCTAACTTTCTCACTTGAAAGGTATAAGGGTTGAAGTTTGGTTCCAACTAATGAGATATCCTTTACAATGAAGTTCAGTGTATAAGGATAGGATATCTCTCTAAGCTTTGTATGGATATACAATGAGGTTCAGCTTAGATGAAGTGTTTGAAGACTAAGATAGTCTCTTTGAAAGCTTGAAAGCACTTGAGCTTTGTAGGATAGTTGGACAGATAATGGATGCTCAGTGGATGCTCAAGGATACTCAAGGATGCTTTCAAATGGTCTTCACACTTCTATATTTATAGAAAAAATTGAGGATTTGCCCGTTGGAGAGGCAGTCTCAAATGTCCATAAATGTCTTCCTTGAACTCTTCAAACTGGAAGACAGATTTTTGATAGTGACATGTCCTTAATTTGGGAAATAAACGGCTGTAACAACTTTGTCTTGACTCTGCAGCACTTTTCCCAATGCCTGACTTTAAGATTCCCTTGGTCAAACATGGACATCTCTTCTTATCAATGATCCTGAGATAAGGACAACATTCCTTATCACTAGGACAATTCTGCTCATCAACTTCAGCAGATTCTGCTTATCAGCAGTGTTGGCATGCTCTTCAGATGACTTGGCTCTTTCCTTTTCCATGACTTCTTGGAGTAGTTCTTTGAGCATTCATGGCATTTAGATAAGTGGACTTGACTTCATCAGCATAGCTGGCCTTTGAACTTCAAGGCTTTGATCTGGTTCAATTGTGCTGAGACAATCTTGCTGGACAACTCTTCTGAACTTGATATTCATTTCAGTAGGCTTGATCTTGATGATCTATTCCACTTAGTTGATCTTCAGAAAAGTTATTTTATACTGAGTTGACTTTGATCAGCATACTTGTCCTTCAGCAGACTTGGGGTCAATCCAAAACTGAGCCTTGAGGGGACTTATTCTATATAAGCTTCTAAACATGAGTTCCCCCTCACTTAGTGCATCTATTGATCTAAGAGCTGCCTAACATATCAGCTTCTCTACTTGTCTTAGGCTACATGTTCCAACAATCCTGAAACATGTTCATGTATTCTGACTTATCCACTTGGCATGCCTTAAGAGGGTTTTGGTATCATAATCAAAACTCATTTTATTCCCAACAAAAGTTATGTCGAAGCAAGTAAACGAAGCAGTGATTATTCAACTTCTCAGACTGGAGGTAGATGTGCAATTAAACTTAATGCGTTTAATGTGTATATATATATATATATATATATATATATATATATAAGGTTTTCAATTCTACTATTTCATTTACGTGACATTTGACTTCGATAGATGTTCAATGTTTTATACAGCAAGCGACATTGAAGAATATGAGAGAGAGATGAGGGCTACGAAGCACAAACGTCTAAAAGCAAAGAACAGATTTGGTTTATATAGTTGTTTAAATTATAGAATATCCATGTTTATTATTTTTATTTTTTAGGACATAATACTTATTTATAAAGACTACATGAACTATTATGTTTGTTTGTTGTTTTAATATGAACAGAAGGAGTGCACATTGACAGGAAGCAGAGTTATTACAAATGTTTAAATTGTTTGTTTGTTTGTCGAGCCTATTCTGCATTTGACTCGTATGCAACGTGCATCCCATATATATGAATATGTAGTAACAAATATTCAAATATATTTATCTAATGCAATAAGATAGTCATATATTGTCAAATATGGAGTACGAGTTGCATTGTGCATAATTATCTGCATTCATGTATGTTCATGAGATAACAACATATGGATGTTCATATATTAAATATACGGTAAGACTACAAAACTATAGATAAAAAAAAAACCATTCAATGGCATATTTACTAAAAACTAGATTACAAAATACAACAGTACTACATATTATTATTAACTTTTGGGAATGGGGAAACCAAACTAGGAAAAATACTATACATACGTTAGACATCTGGGGCTTCATTCAACCAATCCAAGTCATGAAATTCTCTTTTTTGTATGTCATAAGAGCAAAATTTTCCACTTGGCTCCTCCTTAAACATGATAATCGTCTTCGAGCAATTCAAATATCAAATCGGGTTGATGTTGAACATAAAAGGTAACCCTTCCTCCTTGAATATTGTTAGGCTTGACCATGTACTCCCATCTCTTTGATAAGTTAATATGTGAATTCGAAGAAAATACAAGCTGAATCCATTTTCTTCGGGGCTCAGTTTGCTAGAATAAACAACAATACTGGAATCGTTCAATGCACAGAATTCTACATGCCATGTTGGGAGTATAAAATCAGGAAGATCTATTAATTCATAAGCAGATTGCTTCATTTCAAATGATGCCAATTTATATACTCCCCCATCAAATTTAACTTGCCAATGAAATCGACCACCGACATAAAAACCGTTTGCAATGGGGGGCTTTTCGTACGGATATGATGGAACAAATGACCAAACATTGGAATTAAAAGAATATAACTTCAATTCATACTGATAGCCTTCTACAGACCAAAACCTAACTAGTCTCAATATTTTAAAATCATTGCATTCACTGTCAAAACCTAAAACAAAATAAACCCATGTTTCGCGAAATGCAGGAGGTATTGAAATAGGATCATTTGGATTAATAAAGGTTTCATTTGTAGATGGATTAATAAAAGAATATTGATCATCAGTGTTGCAAAAGAGTACTAGCCCATCGTACGTGTAATATCCGTAATTTTTTTTTATATAAATATACAAGTATATATTTAATTATTAATTTAATATAAATATTCAAAGCCCATTTAAAAATTCAGGCTTTTGAAATTTTAAACCTAGTCTTCATCTCAAGCCCAAGCCCGATTTTAAAATACATATATATAATAGATGTTGCCCTAAATTTTTCACAACACGCAGATCTTAAATTCCTTAATTAAATTTCCTGCTGCTTAAACACGGTACTATCTTTTCTTTATTTTATAGTCGGTTAATTCTTAACATCTTCGATCTTATTTTAATAGTATTAAAACTATCTTAACTCTGTATACTTTGTATGCGTTAGTGGAGTTTGTATATACCGTAGTAACTCATATGTTTTGGTTGATTAGGAATGGATATTAATTATTTCTAATGGATTAATTATATATGCACTTAGATTGTTTATTCACTCACGTATCTATCTGATTAGGAGTGGTAGGATTTTAAATGAATTTGATTTGATTAACGTCACTGGGAGGAATTATATATATATATATATATATATATATATATATATATATAACTGTGGAACGAGATTTAGATTATCATGTCATTAGATTAATTGAAATTGTTGGGATCAATAAAATTTAATATTTTTTTATGGTCAATCGTGAGTTATTGAACTGTACTTATTAAATTGGTTTTAAGAAATTTAATTAGAATTATTGTTATATCTGGAATTATTTTCTAAATAGATTTAATTTATTGTTAGGCAACGGTTATCTTACTGGCTATAACACTATTGCATTCATTCATCCACGACATACATTTTAAGGTGGGGTTTCTTTTATTTATCTCTATAGTGGTTAGTAGAGCAAGTTATTCATTGTTAAATGTTTTACTCGATATGTTGGATGTGTCTGCTACGTGTTATGTTCCATGTTATCCATGTTATGAAATCAGATAGCCAGGGACTAGTTCACGAGTCCGGGACCATATAAGTTGTCCTCGAGAATCACCAGGGTCATTAAAATGGTTTTGGCAAGGCTCGTAGTGCTCAGTCAGTCAGTATATCAGTCAGTTCAGAATGTGGTAATATTCTCATGTTTGCATTGATGTGTTTAACTATCTGTTTAATATTTAACTGTGAACAGTTGGACCCCACTAAGTGTGCTTGCATACTCACCCCTTCATTTTAACATTTCAGATTAAGGAGCTGGCGAGGAGGAGCGGTGGATGAAAAGTCTATTAATATTTAGTAATGTAATTGAGTTATTTCATTTCACGTATTAAACTTTTTATGAGATTACGAAACTTGATTAAATTAATATTCTAGATTTCTTTTAAGTAGTTATTTATCCATTGAGTCTTCCGCTGTCATTCAAGTACTTTTATTGTTAAATAAATTTGAGAACTTAATTTCTTTAGTAACATTTTCTAGTTCGCGCCCCTTTATTTTAAAATTATTAAGTATTTTCGTAAATTTTACTTTATGAAAAATGGGGCGTGACAGTACGTCCCAAGTATTTCATAGTCTTCATCTCCAGATCGAACGAACCTTCTGTATGGTGGAACTGCGAGGGGAACGAACTCATAACATATAGGCGGGTTTTCCTCCCTCACTTGATGCAGGATTGAAAATCTATTATACCTTTTCATCCTCCGGAGGTGCCTTTGAACAAATTTCTCCGACGAAATCAAATTTTCACACATATTAGAAACGCATTTGAACTTGATGAGGGTTTTGGGAAGATGTTGTTCAAGAATTTCAAGTGATACATCTTCTAGAATATTCACTACAAAAAATGCTTTGATTAGAGACCAAAATTTTGAGACCGACATAAATCAGTCTCAAATAGAGACTGATTTGAGACCAATCCGAAAAAAAATCGAGTTTTGAGACTGTTTTCAATTCAGTATTTAATATTATGTTTTCAGACCGCTTAGCCACCGAATTTCAGTCTCTAACCCGAAATTAAAATTATAATTTTGAATTTTGTTTAGAGATCGACAATTCAGTCTTTAATTGGTATCAAAAATTCTGAATCCTAAAAATTTTAATTGACAACAAATTTTGACAGCTCGTTTAGAGACTATTTTTAGTTCGGTCTTTAATATTATGTTTTTCAAACCGCTTAGCCACCGAATTTCAGTCTCTAAACTGAAATTCAAACTCTGATTTTGAATTTTAATTGGAGACGGAAAATTAAGTTTTTAATTGGTATAAAAAAAATTGAATCCTAAAATTTTAATTAACCGTCAATTTTGTCCGCCCATTTTAAGACTGTTTTGAGAATTCTTTGTCTAAACTCCGCCGCGACCTCTCGTGTACTGAACTCCTCCGCCGCCTCTAGTTGTGTCGTCAATCTTATGTTTTTCATCTTATTGCAAAAATTAAGAAACTCGCTTCTCATCTTATATTTTTTCACAAGAACATTCTCCTTTTATATGGACTGTCACAAAAAAAATATATATATATATATATATATATATATTAGTTGTGACATTATTTTGATGTGATGAAATAATGATATGTTAGAGAATATCTTTCAATTAGAGCTAAAACTCCTTGAATCCAATTCGAGTAGCACCCAACTCAACCGTGTAATCCCAAATGGTTGCGTAATTGTCATGCTCACCGACCTAAGGCCCCTTTTCAATTTTTTCCACTTTAACTGGTTATATATTAAAATTCACATTAATGTTGTCATTTAAACTATGACCAAATTCAACATAACTTTTCTCATATTAATTAATTTATGAAGTGTTCGTTGATAATTTTATTTTCATATAGTTAACTTAATTTGTCACTCTCCCAAATTCAACATAACTTTTACATCCTTTTACAATTAGCAATGATTCTTCTATTTGTAATAACTCATTTTCTATAGATGATATAAATTATATTTATACTAACTCATTTATGAATGATAGAATTGCAAAATTATTTACAAGTATTTTATAAATATATTTAAAAACTTTAAAAAATTATTAAATGGCACCATAGCATGTTGGGAATAAGAAGGGCATTTGATATGTATTAAAATGTACGACTTTAAATGTCAGTAAATATATATATATAGAAGATATATTTGATTTTTACATAAATTAAATATATGAGTAAATAAATTAATATAACTCAATTCACTCGTACATTCTACAACCCTATTCTCGATTCTTATTCTTAGTCTCCTATGGTTTCAAGATACTGTCGATCTTTCCTTCGTTGATATAATAATTATTGATTCCTATATATTTTAATTTACATTTAATACGCAGAAAATACTCCTCATGAAATGTGTGTTAGAGCATTAGGCCTAAAACACCTGGAATCCAAATTGATGAACACTTAACATAAAATTGACGCAATGGCTCGTTGGGTAAATTAAGGTTGTATTTGGGTAAATTAAGGTGTGTACTTTTATTTATATATATATATATATTATTAAATAGTAAATAATATTTATTCTTTGAATATAGTAATATAGCAATATTTATATTATATACATATGTTGTAATTCCTTAAATTCCTTAAATTCCTTAAATTTTTTACAATTAATTCAATGATTTTTATCAATTAATATATGTGAAAATGATTATTTTATTTGAGAAAATTATTTTGTACTTCTTAAATTAACGTTGATTTTGAAAATTTATTATTTATAACATATACAATAAAGAAATTAATTACATATGTATATAATTGTTTTTAAAATTTACACAAGACAATTACTTGTCAAAGTGGTGGGTGTCTATTTCTGGGCACCCATCCACCAGGGATCAATTCCCACCAAGGCCAAAATAAAATAGTCAATTAAATAAAGAGTGTGGGTGTGGGTGTGGTGATTTTCTGCCATTTTATATTTTTTATTCTACTACAATATATGCATTTTGTTAGTTTACATTAGCTATTCAATATAACCATAATTTAACACCAAGGCCAAAATAAAATAGTCAATGGTGATTTTCTGCCATTTTATATTTTTTATTCTACTACAATATATGCATTTTGTTAGTTTACATTAGCTATTCAATATAACCATAATTTAACCAATATTCAGTGAGAAACTTACAAAATATTTAGAATTCATCTATTAATTTAATCATTTCAAAAAAAAAAAAATATATATATATATATATAGAAATTTCACAAACAATGATACGGATAATATTTAGAAATATAAATTAAGTAGATAAACCATTGTTTATTTAAAACACAATTGCAAGCATAAACAATCAAGGGCAGAATGTTGCCACCGGAGATACAAGACTTTCAACATACTTATAGGTATGGTCAATACAAATCACTGAATCCACTTCTTCTATTATTCCATCTTCACATGCTGCAAAATCGTATGAGTAGAATGAACCTGCTGGATCATTTCTAAACATAATCTTTTTCTAATTCTTGTTAATGAAGTGTATAGGCACGAGTTTATAATTAATGGGTAGCATTCCAACCTTCGAAATAGTAAACTTCTTCCAAGTTGATCCCGTAATTGAATATGAGAGCACCTGCATTTCAAACTAATATTTTATCGTACCACAATTATTAACATTGTTTCTATCCCCATATACGGCTAGGTTATTGTCATCTAATGCCTTGACAACTAATGCCCACGCTTCACATTGATAATCACGTAATTTTATCAACACATAACTCTTATCACTATAGTAGAAAGTTGCAATTGCATACACTCCATATCCTTCATAAATCTTCTGGAAGATTGTTGGAGTTGGTCTGAGATTGATTAATAACAAGGGATACAATAATCATTTTTTCAGAATATAAAGTGCAGAATTCCATCATACCACTTAAATTGCCATCGGACTCTAAATAACAGTTCTTGACACAACCAACTGAATACAAAATCGAATATTTACCTTCTGATAAAATTTGGCCATTTGTAATTGATCTCATCTATTATGCTTTGGTATGTTGTTTGAACATTTATCCGGACAACCTTGCATCTACCATCGTGATCGATTTTAGAATTAGAGGATTCTCCATTTATGGGCAAAACAATGTAAACCAAGAATGAATCGATCGAATACACAGGATAAGGGCAATTTTAGAGTTTCTGTCTGAAATGTATTGAATCTTAATACTAATTAACCTCTAATAATTGAAATACCTATGATATGGAAGGCCAATATCCCTGGATTGACATATACGATGCATTGATTCCCACGGTCTGCAGTTACGAAACGAGAATCTGTATAAATTTGGTAACTTACGAGAATAAGTAATGTCAAACAATCACATTCACAATTACTAAATTTCAGGAATTTTGGAAAAACTGATTTAATTCTATTTTTTGATATGTAAAGGGCATTATAGGGAATCGAATTCAGAAAGTGACCTAATATGTATTATTTATATTTTGTGTCTTAAATTGTTTAATGGTCTTATAGAGTGTCTTAAATTGTATTTATTCGTATAGAATGCCAACAATTGTCACAACACTTGTACACTCATATTTGAATTTCGATTATTCGGTGAATTAGTTATTTTTTATAATTATTAATTTTATTCTCTGAAATAATTAATTGATTTATTCTTATTAATTCTATTCAGTTATTATTTAAATTATTTTGAGTAATTTTATTTATTTCAGATTTTTTCTCCTCAATACACGATCTTTTTAGTGGGGGAAGTTATTTTCCACTCTTCCATTCCTCATACAGAATTGTGTACTTCAACTTCCATTTCCTTCCTCTATAAATTGATCTCATATGCTTGATATTTAATACTCCCTCCGTCCGCCTATAAACTTCCCATTTTACCATTTTTATTCGTCCGCCTATAAGTTTCTCATACCCTTTTTGGTAAGTACTTTTTCTTACAAATCACTTTATATTTTACTTTTTCTCTCTATCTCTCTCCTTCTTCCAATCACATCACTTGTACTATATCTATTATTTAATCACTTTTTTTAATCTCTGTGCCAAAAAGTAATGGGAAGCTTATAGACGGACGGAGGAAGTACATCACAAGCTGAATTAAGACTTTGAAGCACGGATTTTAAGGTTTAACTTTATCACTTTGTATTTCTGCAGTGAATGCTGCATCACTAGTCGCATCATTTAATTTTTTAAAGCCCAAGAATGTGAAAAGTTCGGCTGGTTTAATTGATTTTTAAATTGTTTTGTGCAGGTACTTAAATGGCGAGAAACAAACAATCAAACACTTCACCTTCGAACTCTAGCTCTCAAAAATCATCTCAATCTCAAAATCCTCTCAATCCAATCGAAGAAATAGCCTCTTCTCCAAACACTTCTTCCCAAAATTAAAACTCACCCACCTTCACTGTTGGAACAATCCAGGTTCCTTATGAAGATGTTCAGGTCCTTTTTATTTCTTCTTGTAGATTAACATACTATTGTAAGCCCGAACAATTGTGTGTTCATCGTGATCTTGTTTACTAGAGTTTTATATATAGATCTATGAAGGAGATAGTTTCATAGGTTCTAGTAAATTTGTCAAACTCTTTCGAGTTGTAGTTTTTCAAACCTCTAAAAGGTTGTAGACATTTTGTCACTTATTTTAAATATAGTGATCTGTTTAAATTATTTATAAATAATTTACACAAATTTTGAATATTTTCATTTGCAAAGTGCATTTTATTTTCTGTTGCCTAATGTTGTCTGGATAGTGCCAACACTAAAGACAACTCCTCTGATTTCGCACGCACACACACTTTCAGTTATTATAACTAAAAATTGTAAGTTATGTTGGGAATAAATGAGATTTTGATTTTTGTCACTTATTTTAAATATAGTGATCTGTGTACAAATTTTGAATATTTTCATTTGCAAAGTGCATTTTATTTTCTGTTGCCTAATGTTGTCTGGATAGTGCCAACACTACAGACAACACCTCTGATTTCGCACGCACACACACTTTCAGTTATTATAACTAAAAATTGTAAGTTATGTTGGGAATAAATGAGATTTTGATTAAGATACCAAAACCCCTGATAATAAGCCATTATAGATGAGTTAAAATGATTAAGTATGTTTCAGAACTGTTGGAACATATAGATCAGGTTAGTTGAACAGATGATATGTTAGGCAGCTCATAGATGCTATAAAGCATTAGTTAAGGGGGAACTTAGGCTATGTAGAACATATAAATCAAGTTCACTAAGACTCAAAATTAGTAGAAGACAACCCTGCTGATGACTCAAGATCAGAAAAGTAAAATCAGAAGTCAACCCTGTTGATGGCTCAATATCAGAAGACTAAATCAGAAGAGTTAGCCTTACTGATAATACTTTGATCAGATGAGTATATCAAATGAGTAAATCAGAAGAGTTGGTCAGAAGAGTAGATCAGAAGAGTTGATCAGAAGAGAAGATCAAGACAGAATCTATTCTAAAGCAAGGGACAACTATGCTGATCAAGTCCAATCTCACTGATATGAAGAGATGTTCATCAAGAATGATCCAAGTGACAATCAGTGAAGATGGGATGCCAACTCAACTGAAGAAGCATGCCAACACTGTTGATAAGTCAACTCAGCTGATGAGATAAGTAAGAGGACAGATTTGTCTTATTGATCATAAGGAATGTTGTCCTTTAGACAAGAATCAACTTTTAGGAAGAATGTCTTCAAGCTAACCGTTGAAGTCAATCAAAACATTGGGAGAAGAGCCACTCAAATCAAGACAAAGATACGTAGTCGTTTCTTTCTCAAACTGAAGACATGTCACTTTCACAAATCCTGAATCCAAGATGCTCATTCCTAAGATGTTGGAAATAGACAATTTGAGGTTGTCTCTCCAACGGACATATCCTCACTTTGCTCTATAAATACTGGAGTTTGGAAACCATTCAAGAGTGAAAACTACAAGCATTCTAAGCACACAAGACTACAAGCCTCCAAAGAATACATCATTCTTAAGTTTCCAAACACTTCCAGTTCCCAACTAAGTTGAACCTATTGTATATCAATCAGAGCTTAGAGAGATATCCTATCCTTATATAGTTCTTCATTGTAAAGGATATCTCAACCTAGTTGGAACCAACCTCAACTCTTAAAACTTTCAAGAAAAGTTAGAAGTATTGTTGTAAAAATGTAAGAATTAGAACTGTCAAGAAAAGCACAGTTTAGTTCGAGTAGATTGAGTACTAGGACTCAGAATTCCTAAGGATCAAGGCCCTAAGGAGTAGTGTGGTTGATCAGTGCACCTTGACACTATAAAACAAGTTAATTTCAAGAGATAAGGAATTATCATGTTCAATCAGGGAAGTGGATGTAGGAGTTTGAGTCTCTGAACCACTATAAACCACTGTGTTATTTACTTACTACACATTTTATATAAGTAACACATTCATACACTGCACACAAACTTGATCATCAAAAGATATAATCTATAAGTTGGGCAAAACTATTTTGGGTCAAGTTCCCTGAAAACCAATTTAAGTGTAAGAAGTTTTTCAGAACTTAAAGAAGTTTAAATTCAATGGGTCACCATAATTTCGCACGTATAACTTACTTAGATAGTTATTCAACCGATTATTTAATAGTTCTCAATAATTTGATTATCTAATCAATGTTATACATACTCAAAGAAGTTGATCATAAAACTCTTCTGATAGCCTGATTGTTTTAAAAGAAAAGTATTTGCATATACAAGTGCATTACTCCCCCCCCCCCACCATACACTTGTGTCATACTCCTTTCAGGACCAACAAGTTATATTAATGAAAAATGTAAGTTATTATAACTGAAAATTGTAAGATATATTAATGAAAATTGTAAGTTATTATAACTGAAAGGGTAAGTTATATTAATGAAAAGTGTAAGTTATTATAACTGAAAAGTGCAACACAATATTACTAAAAAGTGTAAGTCACTATAAATGAAAATATTATTGTAAAGTATAAAACGCCACAATTGAAAAGTGCAACACTGTATAACTAAAAGGTGCAATATAATATTACCAAAAAGTGTAAGTCAATATAATTGAAAATATTATTGAAAAGTGCAACACAAAAAAAAAAAAACGAAAAAAAAAAAAAGTCAATCGATAATTGAAAAGTGCAACACCATATAACTAAAAGGTGCAATATAACATTACCAAGAAGTGTAAGTTAATATAGCTGAAAATATTATTGAAAAGTGTAAGTCCTTAATAAAAAAAAATCAAGCATTGACCGTTGACTAGTCAAAATCAACTCAAGTACATGGTGTACTTGAGTGTACACCAGTCTTACCCATAAATATATAAATATATAATAAATGATGATAGAGAGTAGAATTTATGTCCAAAATTAAAGTTAATCGACAAAATCACAAACGTAATATATGATTGTATATGAATATGTACAAGACAATAATACTTCATCCGTCCCACTATAAATTTTTCACTTTCCTTTTTTTAGATGTCCTACAATAAGTTTCTCATTCTATTTTTGACAAATTATTTTCTCTCTGAATCACATCACTTATATTTTATCTATTATTTTATCATACTTCATCTCATACTAATCTATTATTTTCTCTCTCACCATTACATCACTTGTACTACATCTATTATTTTATTATATTTTTTAATTAAAACACCCAAAAGAAGTGGAAAACTTATATCGGGATGGAGGGAGTATATGATATGTACATGTATTATTAAAACTCATGACACTTATGAAGATTCGAGATATAATCTTTAAGTGGAAATACAAGATTTACTAAAAATTGTAAGAATTATGTTAGGCGAAGTGCTGACTGACTCCATTTGAAAACTTTGGAAATGACTACTTTCAAACTCAAACTTTAAGCAAGTCAGGTGGATGTCATTTACGATGTTATTTTTTCAATCTGTTTGTCCTATTATGTGGCCCACCTATGTAAATATGGAGACAACGTCTAATACGATAAGATAAGACATGGGGAGCCTCAAATATTATGAATAAGTATCAAATATCTGAAACTTATGAGTATCGGATGAATGAAAAATGACACAATACAATTATTATGAGTATCACATGTTTAAAAGATGGAACTGTACAATATTAAAGGACACTAGCCACTAACTCAATAAAAGGACATTAATCCACTAACTCAATGTATGCATAGAGATATATATTAAATCTCGCCCATATGAAAAGATATTGACACACTAGCCTCAAGAAAATGGTCTTTAAGAATTCAAATCTCAAACCCCCTCCCCCCTAATTCAAATATTTCAGGTACATGTTGCGGGAGTTCAAGGAGTGATACGGGTTTCTCCAAACTTGATTATGATTGTTATTGGTTATCGTTATGATGCATGATAAACACAATTGTTTACCTTCTTATACTACTGATGAACTTGACTGCTTCACTGCTAAGGCTTTTATGATTAAACCATTTAAATTCTGATAACGAGTAAATGTTAATTGCTACTTCCGTTGTGCTATGTGAAGTAATTATCCTTTTAAGAAGAATAAAAAAATCTGTACGTAATTTTGGTCATAAAGTAACGATCACGTGAAATGGTACATAATATTTTTATTCTGCCTATATATAAAGCCGAAAATGAACTCTACATCAAATAGATAGACAGCCATACTTTAAGTGTATCAAACACTTTTATGCTTTTTCCTGAATCAGTAAAATTAAAATCATTGGTCCAGATTTTAAATAAAATACATGCACTGGCTGACTAACATCCCTGTAACATACGAGCAAGTGGATGACAATCAACAACCTATACAACTGAACAGATAGAGCCAATGTCCTAGAACAGCATGCACAAACTAATGCATCCTTATTTCTTCATTTGGTCTAGGGGTCCTACAGTTTTTTTTTTTTTTCAATCTTCGCATTCGATCAAAGGACCAACTAATTCGGAGTACCAATTCCACCGTCCACTAGCGGGGCTCCAATTAAAGCCAGAGCAAAGCTCTATATGAACTAGCCCATCTCTGGAATTGTTTGGTAGGTTTCGAACCTGAGATCGAGAAAGGAGCATCCTAAGTCTCATATTTATACACCACCCGGCCCAACCCCTGTGGGGTAGGGGTCCTACAGCTCTTAATTGAAACATAAGGAAATTTTTCAAAATCACACACCAGGATCATTAGAAGTGACACATTCTGACACATTCATGTAAATACAATAAAGTTGATTAAATGCACAAAGTGTAGCTTCAACTACCTAATTGATAATTGTACCGGTAACCAATATTATAATAAATGTACATGCGTAGCTATGGTCACAAATTCGGCTACGACAATCAACTTTCTATCAGGCTATGATGATTTTGCTACTCTTTCATCGATCAACAATGAGGTAACCCTACCTGAAAACGAACAGAAACAATTGAAAAGCAAAAAAAGAAAGAAAAAAAACAATATCAGACCTGTTTCCCATTGAAGCAGGAGCACCACTAATCTCCAAAATTTTGTTGCTTCCCACTGAAAAATTATAAGAACCTCCCTCCATTTGTTTCCACATACACGAAAATCACATGCAGCTGTCGAACTACGGCAACCCCAAAACATGCTGGCAATATAAATCATCCATTTTCACTGGAGCCGTCATGGCAATGTTTTGCTATCAGTTTGATTGTCCTTCAAATCAATACATTCCTTTGAAGATTGGGTTTGTGCGGCATATGCTAGCTCCACATTCCTCATACTCAGCTTTAGTATGACATGCCTGAATGGAGCAAAACAGATTGGTCTAACATCCACACTCATAACAAGATATACATGCATATATAGACAGATATTCACACACACACACACATGCAGAGGGGGCGGCAAGAAAGGAGGAGGAAAAGGAGAGATGGATGAAATGAGTAATTCGTGAAAAAGGCCAAGCATGAATAAATAGCTTCAGAATGTCCCCCTCCTATAAGACTGAAAGCATTAATTTGAATCAAGGCATCTGTCAAACATACGAACAGTGATTTCGATTCATCAGTTTTATCATATTTCGGCATGTTTATGCAAGTGTTTGTAATATCATTTGAAAATGATAAAAGTTTACAAGTCAATCACAAAAGTCATTCTGATGTTTTTTATTCTTTTGCACAATCCTATAATAAAAATTAGGATGCAGAAGTGCATGAGCAGTCAAAGAGTGTGCTACTGTAGTAGGGGCAATGGCTTCCGCTTCCCCACCCACATTCCAATATTCGGTGGTATATATGGTCCCCTTTTCCACAAAATGAGGTGTTGAAAAACTAATTGTGGTAACATTTCTCTCTACCAATCCCATAAATTCATTACATTATCATCAACCAAACACCCGCCATAACTTCCCACAATGATAATGGCAATTGATCAATTCTAGATTGCATATATCTCTGAATTTTACAGAGGCAAGGTCAATGAGTGGTCCAAGCTCTTCCAAGTAAGTCTACAAAAGAAGGTGAACCACAACACTAAGTGGGAATAATGAAATTGAACGGAGGGAGTACATTTTAACTATTCGTTAGTATTTTCAAATATTAGAATTTCAAAGTTCATGGTTTTCCCCACCCACTATAATCCCAAACAAAACATACTCATAGGCCATTACTGATGTAACTCAAGTGAATATTTTGAGATGCTAGTCATTACTCCCTCGGTCCCATGCTAAGCTTCCCATCGCTTTTCTTTTTCTTTTTTCACCAAGATTAAGGAATATAAAATAAAATTAGATGTAGTACAAGTTGATGTGACTGGAGAGAGATAAGAAGGTTGATGTGGTTTGAGGGTGAGGCGACACAAATGTCCCTAAAAGGAAATGGGAAGCTTCTAATGACATGACCAAAGTGGCAAAATGGGAAGCTTAGAGCAGGATGGAGGGAGTAATAGATAGCGTATATTGAAACTGGGAGGCAGGCTTTGATATATATATGTAACATGCAACAGTAGGTTGTACATGGAATTCACTGTGTAGCCTTGCGTCTCTGTAGTACTGAGACTCCCTTATATTAGTCCATACTTTGTTTACCATATTTGGAACTAAATAGTGAACTACAACACATGTAGATTTTGCCACCTATTCTTTATATTAAGAGTACAACTTACTCTTATATCAATAAAAAAATAAAAAGATCACAACTTACTCCAAGGTTAAAATTAGTGTATCAAGTTTTTTCCCAGTTGGCTTGAAATGTTATTAACTATGATCAAGGCAACCTCAATTAATTTGTCACGTGAAGAAGGATTGAAGCATAAATTAATCATACTGATGCCAACAAAAGTGGATATTCTAAACAAAGAGATTTTAAAACTTTGAGAGATGGTACTTGACAATTTATACCGTGTAAAACTCTGGTGTGGACGCAAGCACTGAGCCACCAAACCAAACTGCATTTCTCTGGATGGGATGGCTAACAACATTAACTTCCAAGAGTTGAGCCTGGAGAAAATCATTAGCATTTAAACTCGTAGTTGATAGAAAGCCATGATCCTGTGTCATTAAGAGCCGTTTGGCTAAACTTATAAGCATCTTATAAGCTCCAACATCTTATAAGTTATTTCAAGAGCTTATAAGATGTGAATTTTAAATAGCTTATAAATCGTTAAAGTGTTTGGCTAATAAACTTTTAAGTTCTTTGATAATGTGAGAAAAGTAATTTTAATTTTAACATTAAAAAAAAAAAATTGTTGATGTTGAGGTGGGGGAGCATGGGTAATTTTTTTTTTTTTAAATCTATTATTTAAGTATAACTTAAAAGATTTTAGAAAAATAAGTGGGGTATTGATACTTCCTTTTTTAGCTTATAAGTTGTAAAAAACTTATTTTAGATATTACTCCCGTTGTCCCCTACTTAATTACTCATAACTTTTGGGCACAGGTTTTAATGTATAAATTGTTTATTAATATTATGGGAGATAAAGGTGAGGGGAGTAAAGACTTTTCAACTTTATAAGTAGATAATACAGTTGCTTTTTAGTATAATAAAGTAATGGCATTTGATGTAATATTGTGATATTTTGAGGAAATAAGTTAAATGTTTTTTTGCTATTTTAAGAGTAAATAGGTAAGGGACAATCAAAAATGGCAAAATGAGTAATTAAGTAGAGGACGGAGGGAGTATAAGCAGTTAAAACATCTTTTTGTACCGTACATTTTTAGAGAGGTATAAAAGCTCCTAAACATCTTATTATCTGTTTTAAGGAGCTTATTAGCTCAGCCAAACGGGCTCTAAGTGTGCTAAATAAAAGCAGGCTAATAGTTTACCTTTTCTTCTCCACCAAGTTGAGAATCTGACGCACGAACTCGAGCATCAACAATCTTTTTGAGGTCACGTTGCAACCTTCTGTGGAAGTCCTTGAACATGGTCGATCCTCCAGATAATACAACATTCTGCCATGTATCAGATGTGTATTACTCCGCTGTTCCCGTATAACAATAAAATTATAAAGGGAAGAGTGAATCAACAAAAAAAATAAAATGTAACCTTGTACAAGGCTCTTCTGGTATCTATTGGTGCAGACTGAATACATTTATCAATCACATCGGGTAAAGGGGTTGTAAAATCACTGCTATAAATTTCAGGGTTGAAGAAAACCTGCGCAAAAAGAACATACTAAATTCATGATAACAACTTATTACCTGTCCCCCTATTTGTTGTAGAAACAAATCAATATTCTCAGTTGCTTGAACGTGCATCAAATTCATTCATGAACACGTTTTTGCAGAAAAAAGAGTGCCAACCATTCAACTGAAGTTCATAAACGCTGTCATTTACATGTGTGAACGATAAACCATTTTTTAGCCAACTCACTGTATTAGGGACAACTTATAATACATGAAGTATGCTGCTTGGTTTGTTAAGCTTAGAAACAGCAAGAGAAGCAAACCTCAGGGCCAAGGAATCGCTCATAGCCTATATCACAAGAATAAGGTGCCCCTGTCTTTGGCTTGGTACCTCTCCACTGTTTAACGTACTTTGCAGGCTCCTTGTCATGCTTATTGAATTCCTGGACTTGTAAATGACCATAGACTAGTAAACAAAAAAATTGTCTCATCTCTAAAAATGTAAATTACAACGCCCCATTAAGCCAAAACTTTGCATTTCATATGGCTTTCAGCTTTCATATATATTAGGTGTTAGAGAATTAGAGAAAAGAGCCGGATGTCTCTTTTTATAAAGATCACATAAGGTAGAAATAACATGCTAAATTAGATCCCAAACTTCAGCCACTCTAATTGCTAATTCTGCTTGGAACCCTTTATTAATCTTACTTATATAAATATTCCACCGACTCTACCCATGTGATGTGTCTTCCTTATCATTATCCCACGTGCAAGATAAACACACATATTCAGTTTTGCTGTTATAGAAGTTTTGCAATTACAGGAGTAGCAAGTAGCAACTGTCAAGGACCATATCTAATTAGTGATGTTTGATTTGGTTTATAGTTGATTATGAAAACTGGTTTTCAAAATGTACTGGATTTTGAAATTCTCATAAATAGTAATGGTGTGTGTTTGTTTTGAGATTTTAAGTAGGGTGAAACTTATGTCAAATCAATGTATAAGAGCGAATGATGTTTTATTATTATATCGTTGTTGAGTGTGATTGTATTATATGGGTTATTATTTAAAAATAGTAAAGTATAAGCAGAGAAAATTGATTGTATTGGAAAGTGTAGTAGTAGGTTTATATGTGTTGTAGTGGTGGTTTTTTTTTAAACCAGATTTTAAAATTCTGAGGTTCCAAATCCCAAAACCGGTTTTAAAATCCCAAATCGAACATCACCTTAGGGGTTTAACTGGGGATGTTCCCTATAGGCAAAAAAGGCCCTTAGATTATACCTTGACAATGTCGGAACAAGTGTAGCAATACATTTCCTTCACTTTTCGGGCAACTTCCAGGGAGTCCTCAAGTGGAACATGCTCTCCCCTCTCCTATATGGTACAACAACAGCACTAATAAATGTCAAATACACAAGCACTTCAGAAAAGCAAATACAAAAACAAACTTGTGGTGTAAGGAGCCTAGATTTTACACCAAGACTTTTAAAATTAATGTATAATCAATTATGCTACATAGTACTTGATAGTGTCGTTGGAAAATAAAATACTCCATAATACAAAGAAAGCCTCTGATTTAAGGATATATGTGACAAACACTATGACAGAAAAAGTAAAGAGGAAAGGAACTAGTTTCAGCAACTATACTATACCTGGTGCTTAATGATATAATCACAATACTATCTTCGGCAACATAGAATAGGGAAGTAGAAACACCCAAAAAGATTCAAAATAGAAAGCGATTTCAACAATTTTAGATAGTTCATAAGAAGTCGCCAAAAGAAGCTACTTAAGAAATAAGAATAGAAACTATTCATTGTATGGTTTATTACAAGTTTCCGAGTATATTAGCATATTGAGACTGAAGAATCAACTATACTACCTGGTCCTTAATGATCGAATCACAATACTATCTGTGGCAACATAGAATAGGGAAGTAGAAAGACCCAAAAAGATCCATAATAGAAAGGGATTTCAAACTATTTTAGATAGTTCTTAAGAAGTTGCTTAGTTGCCAAAAGAAGCAACTTAAGAAACAAGAATAGGAACTATTCATTGTAAGGATTATTACTAGTTTGCTTAGAGAGTATATTAGCATATTGAGACTGAAGAATCAACATAATCGATTTTGAATCTTTGATACCACAAAGAAATTTTAAGAAAATTAAATCAAACCTAAAATACAAGACAAAGCATTTAAAAAAAAAAAAGCATACTCGCATGAGCTGCTGAATGAAGAGAGTGACATCTTCTCCAGAAATTGGAATTGACCTAATGCTGCTCCCAATAACATAACCATCGGCAACAGGCACAACATGAGTAGCTCCATCCCCCACATCCAAAACAACTCCTGTCATCTCACACTAAGAAGTGTTGGCAGCACAAAAAAAGAAGGAAATTAATTAACCATACAGAAATTATGAGGATCAGCTATCCCCAAGTGAACTATAAGGAAGTTAATTCGACTGGCTCCCATCAAAGGACATAACCATGCAAAAAATAATTAAACTCTAGCTTTTCGACTGGAATGAGCAGGTTGAGATGTGAGAATGTGTTGATACTTATAGGATTAACATGCCATGAAGATTTGGATCAGGAGAGCATTTACTTCAACGACAGAGAGCAAGCAATACAGGAAAAAATACAAACAAACAAACAGTATGTCAACATGTTACTATCTCAAAGATTCAAACTCAAATTACCACAAGATTTTAATGGTTTGGGTGTCTCAATTTGATGACAAACTTATTGTTTCTTCACGTTCTCATGATGCCAGTATTAGAAAAAGATGACAAAGATCATCAGTTTTGTTTTCTTTATCTAACTGTCAAAATTATTTTGATGATGTATGCAAAAAGTAAAATGTTAAATGCCATTTCCATCATAATTTATAAATCTTAACTATAAAAAGTGCACAACAAACTATCTAACGGTAACTGCTCTAATGTCTCCACATTCAGTGGAAATAGTAAGCAGTCAGTGCTAAATAATGAAGGATTCCGGAAGTCCAAAGAAATAGAGAAGTACTGTATGTATCTCAACTATAGAAAAGAACCTTCACATAACAACCTACTTCAGTCATTTGACTCACAAATTCACTTCTTAATAGCTAAATTATGGGATCCACACCAAACTGAACTTTTGAGTTTAAAAATACAATTGTAGCAACTCACAGGTAATAAAGATGGTTGTTAAATCAGGCCACAACTTCAATCTTTTGAATCATTGTAACATGTACATTTAAACAAATAAGTACAGAGCGTCGAAAACAGGTAATATAATATTTAATCTATCTCCAAATAACTAAATGATCCACCAGATTTTGATACACAATGAAGCACAGAGTAATGACCCGTTGTAAAATTATAACCAGTTATGCGTTTCGTTAGCAGTACCATATTGATCATCTACTTTTCTTCCACAATTACTACTACTGTCGCCAATTTGACAAAACATTCTACCACTCAGTACAACTATCTTCAATTCGTATATAAACTTTAGTGCTCTCTTAAGCATCATCGCAACAAAGCACATTGAAAATCTATAACGATGATTACATATGTCCATAAAACTGGTATTCAGAATCTCCTACCCTATGAAAACATCTCACGAAGCAAACAAAATACTCCATATAGTACAAAATTAGCGAATCAAATACCAACCTTGGATGATGTGTAGCCAGCAGCCAGAGCAAGCACAGGTTGCACAGCGATATAAAGACCCGGAACATTGAAAGTCTCAAACATTATCTCACCGGTATACTCACGGCTCTCTGGTGCTGTCAATGGACTCTCAGTCAACAAAAAGTAATGATCCTCTGGATCGCAGCGCAAATAATCAAATATACACTGCTGCCAGAACCTCTCCATGGCATCCCAATCATCAACTTGGCCATGTTTAATGGGATAGTTCAAGTTATAATTGTTACTAGATTTAGATCTAGACAAGGCCTCTTCTCCTACATAAAAGTCCAGATCCGCCATAACACCCGCACTGTGCTGCACCATCCAATTGCTACCCTTGGTAGAAGTAGCTCGAGGTTGATTGATGATTGATTCATTTACAGCTACTACCGTGGGGACTATAAAACAGGGTTCTACGTTTCCAGCAAAACCCATTTTCGAGTACCTAAAGATAAAGGAATTAAAACTTCAACAAACACTAGACTAATAAGAAGAATAAGAAGAAGCTCATGTGAAACTTGAGACCGAACAGAAAATTGTTATTCACAGAAGCATTTCATCGAACAGTTTAATCGCAATAGAGTAGAGATTATAAAAAAAAGGAATAGGAATTACCCCGTGCCATTATCGATGACGACCGCAGGACGAGAGGTGGCAGGGTCCATGAGCAACAAAGAAGATATTCCGCGGATGAGTTTCAAGGAAAAATGGTATAACGGTCGTTGATATGCAAAAGACGGCGTTGGGCGGTAGTCAATCTGTTGCCATTGCGAACAAAACTGGGAACGACAGAGACGGCGATGGGGAAGGGGAAGGGTTTGACTCCGTCCATTTCATCGTTACGTCATCAAATTCACCATCATCATCCAATCAAAGCTCGGTGTCAATGAACTGAGTGTTGGTGACGATGATTACAGAGGTTTGGGGGCAGTTTTCTTTTTTATTTTCTTATAATCAAAGGCAACGATTCTATGTTTGTGGGTTGTAATTTTGTTTCTTTTTTAGTGCGGCCATGGAACCAAAGATAAGTGGGTTGGTCGCCTATACTATAGGCCTGCGGACGTTTGGAAAAAGTGGAGGTGATGGTCCATAGAGTTGGCAATTCGGCCGCACGGCTCAGCCCAACCCTACGGCCCAAGCGATGTTCGTTGGTTAAGCCGGGCTAGCCTACGAACTGTTCGGGCTTGTACAATTGGAGTACAACCTAGTCTATTATAGGCTAGCGGGTCAGTCTAATCCGTTACATCATATATATTTTTTTTTTTAAATATTTCTGTAAAAATTATATACAATCTCTTTCCACGAAAAGTATGCTCACATTGTTTGGCACGAGTTTTAAGAAAAAATAGATAGAGTAAGTGTTGCTGAATTGTTCGGGGGTAAACATAAGGGTTTATTCTAAATAAATACATCACCTTTACTCTCATTATTAGTTTAATCACCACATTTACGATTATTGTAAAAACTCCAACATTTCATCGTGTTGCAATTAGATACACATTTTTTTTTTCCTGCCAACAATTGATGGTGTAGCTTGTCGGAGCTTGTCACGTCATATTATACATATTCCTTTTTAGAGATTATTCCCTAATATAGTCACTATTACCACCCCTAAAGCAAATAGAAACACCAACTTTAATAATTTTCTAATAGAGTCAAGGTAAATTACACTATAGGACATTTCACCCTAAGTCTGTGTAATTCAAGGAAATTTTTATTATAGTTACAAATCAAGTCAAATTAACAAATTAAAGTACAATTCTACCCCTACTGTTTTGATAAGAATTTCAATTTTGAAATAAGAAGATTTAATTAATTTAAGCAAAGTAAAGTCAACTAAATCCAAAACCTTTAATAAAAATCTGAAATATTTCTTTGCTCGATAATCGCACCCAATTCTTAATTCAAATAACTTTCCTAACAACTCATCCAACATTAATTCCTAAAACATTTTTGATTCTCTCTCCATTGAAGCTAGAAGAAGAAAACGAAAAGCAAGAACAACGCTTGTGTAGAGAATCGTTCAAGGTATTGAGTGGAAAAATCATCTCCTGCATGTTATTGTTGTTCGATTCTCTGAATAAATGATATTGGGTTTACGGAAAAAAATCTAATTTCTAGGGCTTTTCATATACTGGGTTTTTCGTTGATTTTAGGGATGATTAAAAAAAAATCGACTACATGCATTTTATAAGATGTTTCCTTCGTTGATTATACTGGCTTTGCATAAGATGTTTCCTTCTCTGTTTTCTTAGTTCTAACGATCTCTATTTTTTGCATTTTAAAGAAACATAATAAATAGCATATGAGGTATATTCGATTCGATGATTAGATCATTTTATAAAATCATAGAAACGTATTTTACTATAATTTTTCTGTATTTATAAGAAAATCTGTGTATTTAGTATGGATGGGGCATATTCGTTTAAGATGTGTTTGCATGTGGCTAAAGATTTTAATTTCCATACAATTTGGTAATATATTTTTTACAGATGACTAGACGGAAGAGATCCGACATTCAGATTAATGAAGGAGGAAGAAAAATTATGAAAAAACGCCTAAAGAAAATAGATAGCAGACTTAGTGAGTAAAGAAAGATGCATACATATAGTGTTATTCTGTTCAAGTAGTACATATTGACATGTTATTTGGGTAAAGTTTTTAATTTATTATATAACACTGAGAAAGCATGATCTGCATTTGATTACATTCGATTTCATCATATGATACAATACATATAAATTATATTTTATTGGTTTGTTTGGTTTATTTTATCATTGATTTTTGTTTGTGGTTGAATTAGAGGTATTTGTTAATAATCATATGCATAAAATAAAGCATATATTAAAGAACATGCACAAATATAATACATATAATATAGTATATGCATACATCAATACATATAAATTATATAATACATAAATTATTCATATTAATATTCAGTATACACAATCATATGGATAAATACAGAAATTATTATCCAGATTGAAATTCATATATAGTTCTCTTTAGTTCAAAAGTTTCAGTTTATTTGAATATATATTTATTTTAATTAAAATTAATTAGAAACATAAAAAGGAACCTACAAAAGGTATAAACACTATTATTTTTTTAATATAATTACTATACAACAAATATGCATAGCAAACTAAATGTAGTATAATATATGCACAAAGTAGTTCATATATAAGTTAATATGCGAAAATTTAATACATATAATAGCATATATGCATTAAAAATACATATAACATATAATATGCATAACTATAATACATAACAAGATCGAATATATATCCTTTAATTTAATATTTTCGTTATTGTTATTTGGAAATATAAACAATAATAATATAGATGTTATAATAAAGGATATTTGACTATTTTGAAAATTGATATAATAAGTTATATGACAAAAAAGTATTAGAATTTATTTATAAAATGATACAAAAATTATTAGAGATATATGTCAAAATTATTAAAAATAACACATATTAAAAATTATTTGTTTAATATTTTATGGATACTGAGGTTATTTTATTAAATTACGTGTAATTGTTGTTAGAAGTTTTGACAAATTAATTAATTGAATAAGAATAAATAAAATATTAAAAACACATTTATAACTATTAAAAGAGAATTTAAAATTAATTTATTCAAACAACATTGCAGTTAAAAAGCTTTTAAATATGATAAATGTTATTTAATTATATAATTAATGTTGAATAATTAAAAAAGATGTTGCATTAATTGAGGGCGTAATGAAAACAATGAATTGAATGAGTAAATTCGGTTTCAACCGTAAATGGAAAGGTCAACTACAAATAAGGGAAACTTATTCAAATTGTAACCTTCAGAATTGAGTTGAGGGCATATTAGGGATAAAAAATATGAATTTGTCCTAAATTGTAACCTCACCTTGAATTATAAGATGGGCTTGAATCTTGTCCTATATTATAAATAAACTCTAGAGTCAAATGAAAGCCAAAAAACCCATACTACTCTTAATCTAATTATTTAAATTAATTTCCTGATTTAAAACTAACTCGAATTTTTGAAATTCCATAAAATGTGCAGCTAGTCAATTCCTAGAATTTAGGTTATGTTACCAGAAAGTCACTGACTTTCCAAATTCGAAAATTAAAATCTTAGATTCTTTGTTATGCACTGAAATCAAAATAATAAAATTTCTCAAATTCCATCTTCAGTTTCAATTTCTGAGTATTGGATATGCAATGAAATCAAAATAAGAGGTTCATCTCGGATCCTCTTCACTGTGCGGATTCAGTTTTGGTAACCGCTCCACTGTTCGTGAATTTGTGATTCGTTTTCCCTTCACCTTCGAATGCAATGGATTGCTTGTTTCGTCGATCGATTCTCTGCTTTGGCGATTTGATTTTCGCTGTTTCAAGTCGTTGAGGCTTTGTGGAATACGTCGTCGCTGCTGTCGTTGGAAAAGATGGAACGTCATTGCTTGTTTTGGAAAAGTTAAGAGAATTTTCTCCATTCATATGCACTTCAATATACATATTATCAGATTGCACTTTGTTGGGAATAAAATGAGAAGTTTTGATTCAGATACCAAAACCCCTTAAGACATGCCAAATAAGATAAGTCAAAATGATATAAAAATGGTTCTGGAATGTTGGAACATGTAGCTTAAGGGTAATTGAGAAGCTGAGAATGTTAGGTAACTCTTAAATTAACAGATGCACAAGTTGAGGGGGAACACATGCTTAGAAAGTATACATGAATCTAACCCCCCCCCCCCAGGCTCAGAACTAAATTGATAACAAATCTGCTGAATGCACTGAATGGACAACTATGTTGATCAAAGTCAGTCCAGTTGTATACCAATCTATCTGAAGATCACATGAACTAAGTGCAATATCAAAGCTAAGTCACTGATCTATATGTCAAGGATCAGAAGATGTGAGCAGCAGAGTTGTCTCGGCACACTTGAACCAGGTCAGTCTCAAGACAATCCCAACTGTGCTGATGAAGTTATAGATACTAAGCCAAAGCCATGAATGCTTAAAGATCATCAAAGAGACATGGAATGAAAAAAGAGTCAAGTCATCTGAAGAGCAAGCCAACATTGCTGATAAGCAAACACTGCTGAATGTGGTAAGCAGAATTGTCCATGTGATAAGGAATGTTGTCCTTATCATAGGATCAATCATCAGAAGTGATGTCCATGTTTGATCAAGTGAATCTTGAAGTCAGACATTGGGAAGAGAGCTTCAAAGTCAAGACAAAGAGCTCACAACCGTTTATTTCCCAAATTAAGGACATGTCACTTTCAAGAAACTGTCTTCTAGTTTCAAAGTTCAAAGAAGACATTTATAGACAATTGAGGTTGTCTTTCCAACGGGCAAATCCTCAATTTTGTCTATAAATACAGAAGTGTGGAAACAATTTGAAAGAATCCAACTATCCTGCATCCTAGAGGAAACTGCAAGCTTAAAGCCTTCAAGCTTTCTTAGAACCGTTACAGTTTCTAGAACACTTCATTCTAAGCTGAACTCAATTGTATATCCATACAAAGCTTATAGAGATATCCTATCCTTATACACTGAGCTCATTGTAAAGGATATCTCAAACCTAGTTGGAACCAACATCAACCCTTATACCTTTCCAAAGGAGAGATAGAAGGTTGTTGTAGCAGAAGTGGTAGGAATTGACTGTTGAGAGAAGAACAGTTCAATTCTGAGTTGAGAAGAGGGTACTAGGACTCTGATATCTTAGGGATCAAGGCACGAAAGAGTGGTGTGGTTGATTAAGTGCACCTTGGCACTATAAAACAAGTAATTCCAAGAGTGAAGGAATTATCCTTTTAAATCAAGGAAAGTGGATGTAAGAGCTTGAGTCTCTGAACCACTATAAACTCTTGTGTTGATTTACTTTCAAGTACTTTCATTCATACAACACAGCACCCAAACTGACCTTCCAAAGATACATACTTAAGACTGTGCAAAATAGATTTGGACAAGTTCCCTGATAAAGTGTATAACTGTTAAGGAGATTTCAGAATATAAAAGGAGTTTAAACTAAAGGGTCAATCACTAATTCCGCACATATAACTCCATTAGATAGTTATTCAACTAAGTACTCAATAGTACTTAGTAGTTTGATTATCTTTAAAGAGTTAATCATATCAGCAGAGTTATCCAAGACAACCTTGCTGAAGTCTGTTTGGTTAAATTGAAAAAAATTTGCGTACAAGTGTATTCCCCACCCCCCCCCCCCACATACACTTGTTATATACTCCTTTCAGGACCAACACACTTCAATATGCATATACATATTCATACACAAATGCATGGAACATTGCCTATATGCACTATAATACCATAGATTCTGTAATATGCACTATAATATGTATTATCATATTCACTTATTGTTGCATAACCGTATGTTTTTTTCATTTATGTTGTGTTAATCTTTCATATGTCAAAATCTCAAAGCTAAACCAAATGAAACAAAATAATGGGGATATCTACTTTTTAGGAAATTTTTTAAATTTTGGAAGTTGCTTAAATCTTGTTGTTTTCAAGATGCTCTGTTAATAACTCTGATTAGAAGATTTAATCGACTTAATTATTTCGAATTTATTCAAATTAATAAAAGGGTATAAGTGTCTTAGAAATTTCAATTTGAATCAATTAGACAAAAAAAAAAAAAACTCTAGGTTCTATTAGATAAAACTAGGAGTGAAATGACTCTATTAGAAATTTACCCT
The DNA here is from genome assembly GCA_963675135.1 of Galeopsis tetrahit. NCBI lineage: Eukaryota > Viridiplantae > Streptophyta > Magnoliopsida > Lamiales > Lamiaceae > Galeopsis > Galeopsis tetrahit. The sequence continues at coordinate 38,639,008 of OY776127.1, forward strand.
CATTTTTATTTTTCACATCAGATTACACTTTATAGAAAATAGTATTGTGCCCGTGCTATTACACGGGAATATCATTATAATCATCAATTATATATTTTTAATATTACTACATTAATTTAATTAAATATTACATGTAATATATATAAAAACATGTTGTAGAAGTAATTATACTGATAATAATAATACGAATAAATATTTTATTATAAATTTAGATTTAATTTTATAATAGTAATTACAATATATGTTTTGTAAATAAAATTATTTTTTACAATATAAAATAATATGATTAATACTGTATATAGAATATATAAATAAATTTTAAAAAAATAAAGCATAAAAAAAATTAAATATTGCATTACATGAAAAATGTAAACAAAATGAAATTTAAGAAACATATAAATACACAATTAATAAAATAAAGACATTAAAGTATTTAGAAATTAAAAAAAAAAAAACTAAGGATTCTTAACTTTGTGAAAAACAACACTATTTCTTGCATTACAATTCACGATTATCATCATGACATAACACTATCTTTAAATCATTACAATTAGTAACTTTAGAGACAACTACATACAATTGATCATAATTAAAAATAGACTTATGCAAAAACAAACCAACATAAGAAAACGATTGTCCTTAACTTTTATTAATAGACATATATTGCATATGAAACAATTAACGTAAATTGTCTTCGTTGAAGTTTAAAAAGTAATCTAGGATTAGAAGGAGTCAACGAAAGTCAAGGTATTAAAACCAACTCCCTAGAACTACTACCAATAAGAACTTTGCCTTCAAGTAATCCATAACTCATCTTTTAATAATCAACCTAGAAATGAAAAACAAACAAATTAAATAAATAATAAAAAAATATATATCACAAAAATAATAAAAAAACTAAAAATAACGCATTTGGTTCCATTACATAAACCCCTTAAATGATCAATATTTCGCAATAACACTACACGTGTACCAATTTTTAAAATCAACTCATAACAAAGAGTATAGGTGTCACACACCAATTTTAAAAATTTCATAAAAGTGAATTTTGCGAAATAAGTAACAATATAAAATCAAAAGGGGGTGTATCACATTTTTCCTCAATAAATGAGACCTGCAAATTTATTTAGCATCAAAATTGCTTGAATAATTGTCGAAGACTCAGTGAACCTTAATTTAAAATACCAATTATATAAAACTTTTACAATCTTACAAAATAAATCTTACAACTGAAATTCATCGTCTTTTTCACCGCCAAATCCTCAATCTGAAATGTTAAAATGAAGGGGTGACGGTTCAGTGGGGATATATTTGTCAAAACTAAATACCACATGTAATCAAATCGATAAATCACATCAACATGTACAACTCAATTAATAACCATTTAATAACATCACCCCGTTTATAAAGTTCAGAAGACCTATCGTCACCTAGTTTATAAATGTCAAAAGACCTATCATCAACTCATTTATAAAGGTCAGAAGACCTATCATCACCTCGTTTATAAATGTTAGAAGACCTATCGTCACCTCATACATCTTTCACACAAATATCAATATAATCAAATATCGCATTTAATAGTGACAAACATAATAAGTTAGAAATGTTATTTCACATAAATATCAAAATAATCACATATTGCATTTAATAATGACAAACAAAATAATAGAAATCTCCATCTCAAAGTCTAGTGAAATACTTTCGATGAAGAAAATGTAGCTTTAATCATTCTCGTAATTATCGTCACGGTTTCGCCAAAGAGAAAGGAACACTGCAATTGTTTTTCTGGTTCAAAGTGAATGACTGTTCAAGAAATTCGATCAATACACGTAGTTTGCGTAAAATATTTTATGAATGAGAGAAATATTTATTTTCTATGGAAATTTTGGGAGAAATGACCGAGTATGGATAGGAATTAGAGAAGTTAAGAGAAAATCATGGGGATATGAATTATTGCAGTTTTCTCATAAATTTAAAGTTTAAACTAGCTAATTAATTACATTTTATTAAATTACACACATATATACGGAGTATATAATAATAATATATTTCTATGATTTAAACTGTCACTTTAAAATAATAACAATGAAGCTTAAATAAGTATGTGATTCCTTTTCATTAAAGGGTGTGTCTCTTGTGCACTCAAGTACATGGTATACTTGAGTGGACTTTGATTAGTCAACGGTTGACTGTTGACCGGTCAAACTTTGACCTTTTTTTTTTTAATTTTTTTTTCGATTTTTTTTTTCTTGTTACAGAAAATTTTATTTTTCAATATTATTTTCAGTTATATTAACTAACATACACTTTTCAGTTATAATATCATACATTTTTCAGTTATAATAACATACACTTTTCATTAATATATAACTTACACTTTCCATTAATAGAACATACACTTTTCAGTTATAATCATTAATAGGTCATACACTTTTCAGTTATAATAACATACACTTTTCATTAATATATAACTTACACTTTTCAGTTATAATAACATACACTTTTCAGTTATAATAACATACATTTTTCATTAATATAACATGCATTTTTAAGTTATAATAACATACACTTTTCATTAAAAACAAGAGTTTAATCACTAGGAAGGACAATCCAATAGACCAATATTCAAATAAAGGAAACAAACTAAAACAATACAATTAAGGTCAAATTAACTTGTTAATATCCAATTATGCCCCTTGATCTTATAAAACAATATTAATTCATTAATATAATTAAATTTGAAATTGAAATACCATTTTTCACGCATTAGATGATAATTAATTAAAACCCTAAATCTATTATCTAAGAAGCGCAACAACTCTTCCCCTCCCCACTGCAGCAGCGGCGCCGCAACGACAACAACTCTTCCCCTCCCCACCGCGGCAGCGGCGCCGCAACGACGGTATCTGTCCAACCTGCCTCGCGATCGGCTCAATACCTCTGTCTCAATTGCTGCAAATTCCGTCCCTGTGCAGCTTTTAGTGTCGTCCGCCGCTGAGCGCCACCAGATCGGCTGCCATTCTCCCGAGCCCAGCCGCGTCCTCCGTGCCCTGTAGTAGAGCAGGCGTCGTTCCCCGCCGTCGAAGATCCTCTGCGTGCAGCCAATGTTGTCGCCCCTTGCAGACTGTTGCAGCGCCGCCACGTCGCGCCACCCCCTTTGTGTTCGGCGCCGATCCTGCTCGCCTGAAGAAACCGCCCTGCAATTGTGCCGTCTTCCATTGTTGTAGCAGGTAAGAAGGTAAGAATTTTTTTGTTTTGCTTTCTTTTCTTGTTTCTGCCGTTTTGTTGCTATTGCAGGTTGTGAAGGTAAATTAATTATTTTGATCTAGGGTGGAGGTGGATAGATTTCTTCCAGATGTTAGGTTTGAAGATTTTCTGAATATAATCCATTAAAACTAAGAATGGAGCAACATCTTGTAATTTTCTGCAGAATTTATATGGTGGATTTTTTTATTAGATTGTAGATTCTCAAATTTTGTCTCATTGTTCTCATTAACAATCTGCAATTTAAATTGTTGCAGGAAATTAGAAAAATCTGCTTTGAGATTTATATCACTGCAACCCTCCCCCTGTGGCCGCGTTTTGGGTTTGTTCCTCATTCCGAAGTCGTATCTTTATTCAATTCTCTCTTTTTAAAACTAATTTCGTCCACTGCCATTTGATTTTGGAATTCAATAAATATGTTTTGTTGGTTGGGTTCAGAAATATCTGGGTTTAATTGAAATAGTCATTTTCTTATGAATTCTGAGCCTAATTGGATTTCTGTGGACTTGAAGAAATACAATTAGTCTAGTGGGCCAAATAAACAGTGAAACATCTGTGTTTAACATACTCTAATGACAGATTCAGTGTTGGAAGTCCCTAAGGGCCAAATAAGCAGTGAAATTTCAATATACTAATGACAGATTCAGTTGCTTGCAGCTTATATTTTTGTGTGACATTAACACAATATAACATCTATTGAGTTTAATATTTTCATTTAATTGTTGTTGCAGTGAGGGGACTTGTTTCTTGCACTAGAATAATGGTGGAGGCAATTGTATGAGATACTGAGTACTCAAAAGTTGATTATCTGAAACTTTGCATATTTTTGTTCTTTGATAGATATTTTTAGATCAGATACTCTTGTGCAAGGTACATAGTAGATAAAATCTAAAACGTAAAGAGTGATAGTTAAATTGAAGTTGAAATTTAAGCTACTAAAGAATTATACATATTTTTTCATTCGTTCACTGAGATTTATCTGGCAATCAAAGACGTGAAGTTCAACTCCATAGTGATGGCGAGTTTCGTAGCTAATACATCTTGATGTGCATCAGATCCTAAAAATATACCATAAGTGTAGTTGTATGTAATTACTTTTCTTATTGACAAATGCAAACTTGTGATATGTTTTTGCATATGTCACAGAGAATATGTAAAAAAAAAAATTCCATATGCAGCTAATTTGATTTAGTGATTTTGAGAATTGAATTGGGAGATTAGTAAATTTTTTGAATTTATAAATCGTTTTATTAAGTTATATGCACCATATTTTTGCATATGTCATCGAGAATATGCAACATTTTTTTACATATTATTATTTGTATGAAGACATCTACAACAAAATATTTGCATATGTTATTGACCATATGCACCATTTTTTACATATATGTTTATATATTTTACATATTTTATATAGATGACATATATTGTTAAATATATAAAACTCAAAGAATCATCTCTATCACTAATGATATTAAATTATCGAATTATATATTCTATATTAATTTTTTAAAATAAAATTAACATTTTAGAACATTTTATTACAGATTGAATATTATCAATTATTTTAAATTATATGCAACATATATTTGCATATATATATTTTCAAATCTCCTATAGAAATTTATTAATATATTTTAAAAATAAATATAAATCTTAAACATATATTTACATATATATTTTTAAATCTGCATATAGAAATTTATTAATATATTTGCATATATATTTTCAAATTTGCATATATAAGTTATATGCAACATATATTTGCATATATATTTTCAAATCTGCATATAGAAATTTATTAATACATAATCAATTAATATAATTTAAAATAAATAATTGAAATTTATTAATATATTTTAAAAATAAATATAAATCTTTCACCTTCAAATAATTTTTTTTAATATATTGTCTCTAATTTTCATTAATTTTTCAAATTTGAAAAAAAATCAATTACAGCAATATCCACATAATCAATTGTTATAATTTAAAATAAATAATTGAAATTTATTAATATATTTTAAAAATAAATAAAAATCTTTCATATTCAAATAAAATTTTCTAATATGTTATCTCTAATTTTCATTAAATTTTTTAATTTGGAAAGAAACTAATTAATGCAACGATTCCGTGTACATAGTTAATTTTATTAATCTTTGACTAATTAATTAAAATATAATTTCGTTAATTAAGTAATAAAGAGGGTAGTTTTGTACATGTACCATGGATTTTGTCCCTATTTGAATTAAAGAAAAAAGTTGTCTTTCTATATAAATTCTATAGGTGAAATGTCCTTATGAATAATTCCCCCAAAAAATAATGTTGCAATTTTCAATATAGTAACATATACTTTTCATTTAAAAAACAAAGATGCACTTTTCAATATACTAACATACACTTTTTCAAAATAAAAATCGAAAAAAAAATTCGAAAAAAAATTCGATTTTTTTTTTATTTTAAAAAGTCAAAGTTTGACCGTTGACTGGTCAAAGTCCACTCAAGTACACTATACACCATGTACTTGAGTGTATACAAGACTTTGGCTTCATTAAAAACAATCATATAATCGTTTATAGACCTAAAAACATCCAATGTAGGAGCAAGAATTATTTTATTACTTAAATAATCAATTATTCTATACCTGTGTAAATTTTGGCTCATCTTTATTAGATGGTAACAAACCACAAATTCTATGATAATTTTGCCCATGCACCCAAAATACAGGAGGTTCGGTATCAGTATTAAAACTCATATCGATCTTACGACCCAAACAAGTAAAGGAAAACACAATGTTAAATAAACGGATATTATCCAAATAAGATTTACTCTTTGTAGTATCACTCCATAGCAAGTCTCGAAAAAATGGAGGAAGCTAACCCATATACGACAATTGTATTTTACCTTGAGTACAACACAACGAAAATTTAGGATATTCAAAAGCACGACCAGTTTTTAATCTTTCATTATACAAAAAAAGTGCACCACAGTATTAACAAATATGAACATGGTCACTAATATCCCAATAATAAATAGTTGGAATTTTTTTTTATGGCAAAAACTTGTGTGAGACCGTCTCACGGATCTTTTTCTGTGAGACGGATCCTTTTAACCCATATTTCAAAATTTTGGGTAGGATAACCTATATTTTTTTCCAGATTTTGGTGTATAAAAAAAGTGATAATGTTTAAGTAAAATGTGATAATATTTTTAACAAAAGTGACTATCACTTTTTACTTAAATACTATCACTTTTTGCTCAAACATTATCATTTTTTATATATAAAAGCCGTCTCACGGATCTCATTCTGTGAGACGGTCTCACCCAAGACTAGCCATTTTTTTATAAATTTTATTATTTATAATATAAAATATATATATATATATATATATATACATAATAACATAATGTGTATGTAGTGCATGAAAAAAATATAAAAAAAATTAAATATAATAAATTATATTATAAAATATAACTTACAATCAATAACATTGTCATGCGACTCATGCCACAAGTTCGGTATCTAGTCCAAAATAATCTCAGGATCGACTATTCTCGTTCAAACTCATTATATCATTAAAGAGTGGATTACAATTTTATTGTTATTGAAAGTGTTGTAGTCCAAATGATGCTTATAAATTGTTATTTTCTTGTGTAGTGTTAAATTCTGCATTAAAATATAAAAAAAATTCAAATATATTTTAATTATATGTTATAGCTCTCTCTCTCATTTGTTGAAAAGTTATTTAAATAATAATATAATCTTTCAAAAAAATAAGTAATGACCTTGATTAGAGAAGAGAAATTTAGTAGTTGATAAAATGTATCCTTAAAACTAGTCGTCATAAATACATAATTTAAGGAAATTTTAATATATGCTAACTATTTTAAAATTAGTTATAAAGAGAAATTTGAAATGAATACAATTTAAATTATGTAACCGTCATTAGTCATAAAGACACCATTTAAGTTATAACGTATATAAAATTAAATATGTACATAGATAAAATTAAGTTTAATTAATTGACAAAATGTATCATTGAAATTAATCATAAAGACGTAATTTAAGAAAAATTTAAAAATATGCTTAAAATTAGTCATTAGTCATAAAACATAATTTAAGTTATAATTTATAAAAAATTGAATATGTACATGTATAAAATTAAATTAAATTAGTTGTCAAAATGTGTATCCTTAAAATTAGTCATAAAGACATATTTAAGGAAAATTTAAAAATATTAGTCAAGAAATAAATTCTTTAATATACATTATAATTTTTTTAACCAAACATGTAAATATTTTACAAAAAATAATATTATACTAAATACACAAAATTGAATATGTAAATGTATACAGTTAAGTTATAATTAGTTGACAAAATGTATTATTGAAATTAGTTATTATTCATAAAAGACATAATTTAAGGAAAATTTAAAAATAAAGAATGTATACATTTATAACATGTTTAAAATATTTAAGAAATAATTAGATAAAATTAAGTTACAATTAATTGACAAAATGTATTCCCCAAATTAGTCATAAAGATATAATTTAAGGAAAATTTAAAGATATTAGTCAAATTCAAAATAAATGATACAATTTTTTAGAATATTTATACTCCTTTAAAACATGTGTATATTGTTTAAAAAATAATTTAGGAAAATAAACATATTAGACTCAAACATTAATGATAAATTAATAACAGTAGTTAATAACAATTTTTTTAATGATTTAAATTTTATTATTAATATTACATTATTACCATGTTTAACAAAATATTCTCTATCAAATTTTTGATGAATTGCTCCAAAATCTTCATAAATCTTCAAAAAAACGATTTTCACAAATCTTTCAAATTTGACAAATAAAAAAAATTGACAACTATACTTTTTATGGGACCTTCTATATGTAGTTAGGGTGTCGTAACGTGTCGTAATGACTATCGTAGTCCGTTAATCTAAGCCATTAAAAATCTAATCTAAAGGTTTAGAATTGATGACATGTTACCTTTTGTAAATTTTACGATATGTATTGTCGTAATATGTCATAAAGTGTCATAAATTTGTATTTTCTATTAAATTAAATTAATTAAAATATATTATTGTAAATTTACATTTTTATCCTTATACAATAAAATAATTTATTACAACAATTATCTACACCCGCTAATTTTATGAGTTCACCCCAAATCATTTTTTACCATAGTTATCTGCACCCATTCATTTTATGAGTTCACCCAAATCATTTTTTACCATAGTTATCTGCACCCATTCATTTTATGACTTCACCCACAAATCATTTCTTTTTTACAACGGTTATCTACACCCGCTCATTTTCTGAGTTCACCCCCAAATTATATTTTTACCAAAATTATCTGCACCTGCTCATTTTATGAGTTCACCCCCAAATTATTTTTATACCACAATTATCTTCACCCACTCATTTTATGAGTTCACCCCAAAATATTTTTTTAAAAATAATTACATTTAAAAAGACTATATTATTTTTTTATTAATTAACACAAAATATAATAAAATCAACCCTAATTTATACATTTACAATCTACAACCGAGTCATTGCCGAGTTACCGTCGATTCACCACCAAATCACTCATATTTTTAGAAAAAAAATCGTAAAAATATAATTAAAAAAAACTATCGAGATTAGGCACAAATTTTAATTTTTTTTCTTTTTAATTTTTCTTCCCATTTTCAATTTTTATTCCAAACTTTTTATTTCTTCGTTTTTTTTGTTTCCTACTTTTTTTTCATTAGTATATTTTTTAGTTTTAATACAAAATAATATTATATGTATGATTTTATTATAATCCCTCCGTCCCAGTGAAAGCTCCTCATGAGTTTCGGACACAGAGGTTAAAAAATATGATATAATAAGTGGATGTATGAGAGGTGATGTGATTGAGAGAGAGAAGAATACAATGAAATGTGAGAGGGAATAGTTTGGCAAAAAAGGAATGAGTAACTTTCATTGGGACAAACGAATAAGGAAAGTTGGGTAGTTTTCAATAGGAAGGAGGGAGTAGTCGGTAATACAACAAGTAATAACAAGTAATACCATAAACAGTAATCAATAATACCATTAACAATAATTAGTAATACCACGAACATTAATCAGTAATACCATTAATATTAATCAGTAAAATTTTATACAATAACAAATAATTTCACACATCTAATTATATTCAATAATACAAAAAATAATTATCAGTAATACCATGAACAGTAAGTAGTAATACCATGAACATTGAATAGTAATATCTCATACAATAACAAATAATTCCACAAATCTAATTATATTCAATAATACCAAAAACAATTATCAGTAATACCATAAACATTAATATGTAATACCTTAAAAATAATAATAATCAGTAATAAATAATTTCACATAATCAGTAATACCACAATTAATAATCAATAATCATTAATATTAATTCAATAGTGTATTAATAGTAATACCGCAATCAATAACTAGTAATACCAGTATCAATAATACCAATAACAATAATACCATAAAAAAAGTTGAGAGAGTGCAGATCGGGGTGTACTAAAGAAAATAGAGGGTGCACATTACCAAGCCCAATTGAAGGAAACCCTAGCCCAATGGGAGGGCACCCTAGGTCAGTAGTCGTCACTTGGGATTTCATCAGTAAGGTCACCGGCTCCGAGTGTCGTCCGGTCAGAGATCCATTAACAACATACTCACAGTCCTCCGTCGGGCCGTCGTCAACCGGAGGAAGAGGCTGCGCAGGAGCAGGGTGAAGAAGACGGATGAAGCAATGTAGCTTCAATTTGGACAGAGATGAACGACGAGAGAGAGGCAGCGTCGATCCGAGTGTTGCAGGCGAGCGCCGTTGATGTAGGAGAAGCTCCTGGATCGCGAACGCAAGGGAGATTGATCGAAGCAGTCGCGTCGGTGGTCGAAATGAGGAGAGGATTTCGGCCACCATGGATCGTGGCCGAGATGGAAGATTATGTCTATTGTTATGGAAGTGAAGAATCGCGATTGCGATTCGAGGAGGAGTCTCGGGCTTCAGCGGCCGAGACCGAAGCGCCGCCTTCGCCGTCGAGGGGGTGGTCGGGCATGGTAGTGGCTGGGTCACTCGCCGACACGCATGGATTTCCGGCAGGTCCTTTACTCATCAAATTAAAATTAAAATTTAGGTGCACCGCCGATCGACTTTAATAAAATTATACCTATAATATTATTTTGTATTAAAATTTAAAAAATACACATGCAAAAAATGGAAAAGAAAGACAGGAAAATTTAAAAAGGAAAAGAAAAAAAAACAAGGAAATAAAAAATTTGAAAAAAAAATTGAAAATGGGAAGAAAAAAGAAAAAGAGGAGGTGGAAGAAAAATTAAAAAGAAAAAAATTGAGATTTGTGGCTAATTTCGATAGTTTTTTATTAATTATATTTTTACGTTTTTTTTTTTAAATATGGGTGATTTGGTGGTGAATTGATTTTTTAGAGTTTATTTTATTATATTTTGTGTAAAATAATAAAAGGATAATATAGTCTTTTAAATGTGATTATTTTTTAAAAAATATTTTGGGGTGCACTCATAAAATGTGCGAGTGCAGATAACCGTGGTAAAACAATAATTTGGGGGTGAACTCATAAAATGAGCGAGTGCAGATAATTGTGGTAAAAAATAATTTGGGGGTGAACTCATAGAATGAGCGGGTGTAAATAACTGTTGTAAAAAAGAAATGATTTGGGGGGTGAACTCATTAAATGAGCGGGTGCAGATAATTGTTGTAAAAATATGTTTAGGGGGTGAATTCATTAAATTAGCGGGTGCAAATAATTGTAGTAAAAATATGATTAGGGGGTGCACTCATTAAATTAGTGGGTGCAGGTAAAATATAAATCAAATTTAAAAAGAAGGGTAATATAGTAAATAACAAAATATAATTTAAATAATGCTAAAAATAACTGAAACATGTATGACAGGTAGCAGGTCGTTTTTACGGTTACGACGCCACATGGCGCGTTTCGACAAAGTGACTGCGTAGTCACTTTGTAAAATGTGACTACCGTAAGAATTGCCCACTTTTTATATATAAGAAATATACAAATACATAATTGATTATAATGAATTTAGATAATTTTACCCTAGAAATATCATCGATCAATAAGATGCAAGAAAAAAGTAAAATATTAATAAAAAAAATTGTCAAACATACCATAAATAACAAAAAGAAAAATGAACGGTGATGATGAATATGAAGAAACGGATCAAGGGTCAAGCAAGTTTTTCGCCAAAACTAAAAATGGTAATGTGAAGGTGTATTAGATGTGTATATATTACTTTTTTGAATAACAATACATTATTTTTCGAAAAATAACATAATAAATTTCATTCTATTGTTCAAATAAAAATTAGTCAATGAATAAACAAAATTTATGGGCCATAAATTACATAAACTTAATATGAATGAATAATGGTATTCGTCAATCATTAATATTAAAATAAAATCATAAATTAAATGTTTGTTTAATTCTATTAAAAAGTTTAAATAGCTAATAATTTCCTAATGACGTAATTATTGTGTATGAAGTTAGGCTTATATGTAAAATGTATTGGTGTATATAACCTGAATTTAAGCCCCAAATTAAAATAAATTACAAATTTTGAAACTTGTCATGTCTTACTAATGTTGTTAATAATATAAATTGCTTAAATGATGCTATTCATTAACATGATATAATCTTTGTAATTAATATTTAGTCTAACCATGCCAGTAATACATTTTTTTTTATAGTATATAAAGTTTAATTATAATTACAAACTAAAAAATATACTTACGCTATACCGAAATGACATAGATGTAATGAAAAAACACATGTAATACTAATTAGAAACATGTATAAAATTATTTACAAATGAAAAGTTTTAGTATTGATCAAATAACATTGATAAAAAAAATATATGAAAATCAAATATTATTTCAAAAATCTTCAAACCTTTAATATATCTTCAACAAAACTCTTCAAGATTATGATGAATTGTTCTAAAATCATCATAAATCTTCAAAAATCCGATCTTCATAAATCTTCAAAAATATGATCAATGGATCTAAAGTCTTCAACAATCTTCAAGTAAGACAAAAAAAAAAATCAATAACTAAACTACATATCTACATGAAAATACAAAAATACAGAATCGATTATAATTAAAATCTAGATAATTATTCTAGAAAATACACGAAAAATATAAAAATAACAATCATAACTACATTTGAATCGTACAAAAGAAGAGAGAAAAGTGATAAGATGAGAATGATCAAAAGAAGAGAGGAATATATAGAAGAAGAAAAAAATGGTTCCTAATGTTAAGCTTTTGATCCTAAGGACCACACCTCTTCAACAAAAATAAACGGTACAAAATAAGTAAGATAAAAATAAGATATTAATGATAATTATAAATGTCAAACTTACTATAATTAACAAAATACAAAAATGAACGATTGTGATTAATTGGTGAAAAGATGATCAATGGCCAAAAATGTTTCCCGCCTAAACTAAATATGGTAACACATTGGTGTATTATATATTTATTATAGATAAAAATAAAATTTTATAAAAATAAAAATAAAACTCCCGCTTCTTCTGCGTCTTCTCCGCTTCTCAAACTCAATCAAGTTATTCTCTTCTAATCCTACAAATTTTCTTAGAACCACATTTAAATGTCATGTTCTAACCCTAAAAATCTTCTTACAACCACATTTAAATGTCATGTTATTTACTGCAATTTTCAGAGAAAAAGAGGTAGACCAAGAAAGGATGCAACTTCTAATGAAACAAGTGGATTTGGAACAAGTGGAATAAGAGCAAATGGAGCAGAAGTTAGTGGAGCAAGTGTTAGTGGTCTGTGATGACCAACACCTCTACTCAAAAGAAAGAGATTGCAAACGCAACAAAAATGGCAAACAAGGCATGGGTGTATTGATTTGGGAAGCCTCTGGCACTATTTATACGAGGGTAAGTTTCTTATTTTATTAAATATTTGTATATTTCTCATAACTATATTGTTATATTCATTCTTCCAAACGCCTAGTTTTAAGAAGAATGTTGTATATGTGAGTGGTACAGGGTGTGGCGGAGAAGATTTTAGGTTTAGAAGAGAAGAACTTGTGTTTGAGAAGTGAGAAAGACGCAGAAGAAAGTGAGTTTGAGAAGCGGAGAAGACGTAGAAGAAGCGGGAGTTTTGTTTTTATTTTTATTTCTATAAAATGTAATCTGATGTGGAAAATTTTAAAAAAATAAAAAAAATATGTGTAATTTGACGTGGCAAGCTCCGGCAAGCCACATAATCAATTGTTGGCCGGAGAAAAAAAATGTGTATCTAACTGCAACACGATGAAAGGTTGGGGTTTTTTACAATAATCGTAAATGTGGTGATTAAATTGATACTGAGAATAAATGTGGTGTATTTATTTAGAATTAATCGTAAAGATAAAGTAATTGTTTCCATAAAAGAAAATGTGTATACTTTTGGTGGATAGACAAATAAGGAAAGTGAACATAGTTTTGGTGGCTGAGAGAGTACTAACTAATAAGTAGTAACTACGCATAATTTATAAACGACCATAATCATTATAGCATTAATGTACACAACAAGTCCCACCCCATTAGATATTTTAAAAAAAAAGTATTTCTAGCAAAAATTATAGGGTTAATTGCAAAAAAAATCACGACCTTTAGTAAATTTATCAATTACAACATATCCTTTATTTCTTTGCAATTCGATACATCAACTTTTTCAGTTTTACAATTTAATGCACGGGTAAATTTTTCAATCAATTTTAAAATGATGTGGCGCCGAAAAAATTAAAATCGCCACATTGGCGCCAAGTAAGACTGCCACCTAATTAATTATTATTTTTTAATGAAAAAAAAAACAACTTAAAAACCCTTTAAAATACAAAATTAAACCAGCCCTGCCTTATTAATCATCCTAAACGCGCACGCACACGAAGACATCAATTCTGTTCACTCAGAATTCGCACGCATCACTGCATATGGTGGTTCCTGTCATCATTACTTAATCAATTGAGGAAATAAGTGTGGTTAGTCAATAGACTTCGTATGCATCCCTGCAATTACATGAAGTATTTTTTTTCTTCTTATTATGGATGTTTTCTGTTTATGGTGTCATTAATGATTCTTCTAGGGTTTATCAATAAGTGTAGTTTGTGCTATTGGTGTGTGATTATGAAAAATTGAGTCAATAGAGGAAATAAAATTGTGTGATTACTTAATAAATATGTTTTGTGCACTATTAGGAAAAATAAGACAATAAAATAGAGGAAGATAATACATGACACGTTAATCCACAACAGAAACAGAGGAATAAATGTGGTTAGAGGAATGAGAAATTGTTTTGCTTTTCAGAACTTGATTGGATTTCTTTTCTTATAAAATTGTTTTTCTCAATCTTTACTCACAAGATTTCATTCGTTTCTGCAGAATCTAAGTTTACATTATGAAATTATGTCATTGTGAGAAGTTGGTTATGGAAATACATAATTTATGCACTATTTTTCATTATTTATTGCAGATGAATACATCTTTTTCAATATATTTTCACCATGGTGGAAGGTTTATTAATATTGGTGGAAATACATTGTATCAAGGTGGGAAACTTACTCCAAAGCATGGGTTAGATGCGGATAGGATAGGTTATCTAGATTTAGTTGATGAAGTAGAGAATATGGGTTATAAATTGAAGAAAATGTGTTATAGAGCTCCAGGTATGGATATAAGTAAAGCAATGGTGGAGATCAAGGATGATCAACAAGTACTTCAGATGATTGAGCATTTGCCAAAACAAAACAAGTTGGTAAAGGTATATGTAGAAGGTGTAGAATTGCAACATGAGAATGATGAGGTTGATGGTGAAGCTGGCGCTGAAATAGAATTGGAGGATTATTATTCTGAAGAAGAACACGGTGATGGAGGATTTTCAGAAGATGATAGTAAAATAGAGGAAAGTGATACAGAGGATGATCTTGAAGATGATGAACTATCAAATGATGAAGAATATGTTGATGCAAGAAAGTATAGACTAGAATATATAAATCAGAGGAAGGCACAAAAGTTGATTGTTTCAAGGAAATTTGTTAGTACTCAAAATAAATCAAATCAAGGCAATGTTATTGTAAGAGTTGATGATGAAGACATTAGTCTTGGGAGTGATTATGCTACTTCATATGGTGATGTTAATTCTTTATGTACTAGTGAGGAAAATTTGAGTTTTTGCTAGATGATTCAGGCCAATTACAAGGATTTTTTATTGGGTTCAGTGCTTTGAAGAAAGGATTTTTGAGTGGATGCAGGCCTATCATTGGATTTGATGGATGTTTTCTAAAGACTTTTTTGGGTGGGGCTCTTTTAACTGCAATTGGAAAGGATGGCAATAATCAAATGTTTCCTTTGTTTTGGGCTGTAGTTTCGGCAGAGAATGAATTCTACTGGAGATGGTTTCTTAAACTTGTTATGGAGGAGCTTGCTATATCAGATGGTCTTGGGTGGACATTCATCAGTGACCAGCAAAAGGGATTAACGGCGACCATTAGTAATATAGCACCCTTTGCAGAGCACAGGAATTGTGCTAGACATGTTTATTGCAATTGGAAAAAAAAACACAAAGGTCCAGAATTGAAAAGATGTTTTTGGAAAGCTGTTAGAAGTGCAACTGAGGCAGCCCTGCATCAATCACTTGAGGAGATGAAACAAATAGATCTGAAAGCATACATGGACTTTTCATCAAAAGATCTTCACAGATTCTGTAAAGTCTATATTTCTGATTGGCCAAGATGTGACATGATCGACAATAATATAAGTGAAACATTTAATGGCTATATAGTTATAATGAGAAGTAAACATATAATTGATATGTTAGAGGACATTAGATGTGCTTTGATGAAGAGAATGCATCAGAAATATGGGCATGCTTGTGGTTTGGATGATATTATCTGCCCTAGGATTAGACAAAAGCTTGAGGAGATTAGATATGCAAGTAGACTGTGGATTTGCAAACCTGCTGTGGGTGGAAAATTTGAAGTGTCTAGGGGAGATTATGGATTTATCGTAGAGCTTGATGTAATGACATGCACTTGTAGAGAATGGCAACTAACAGGAATTCCACGTAGTCATGCTTGTAGTGCTATCCACTTCATGCATAAGAATCCAATAGATTATGTCTATTCTTACTACAAAGTTGAGAGATATATACAAGCTTATCAAATTGGTATAGAACCTCTGAATGGTAGGCGGATGTGGCCAGCTATTGATTGTGAACCAATCAAACCACCACCTTATAGGAAAATGCCTGGTAGACCAAAGAAGAAGAGGATAAGAGGCCCTGGAGAAGATCCTAAGAATCCATCAAGATTGTCAAGACATGGGATCCAAATGACATGCAAAATTTGTCATCAGAAAGGTCATAACAAGAAAACCTGTCGTGAGGCAAATAATCCTAATTTTAGAAGACCTGAAAAATTACCTGTAAGTGTCTAGTTTATTTTGCAATAAATATGTTTCTTTCAATGTATTTTACTGTATATTCTTGTATTTTTAGGTGAAAAGGGGTAGACCAAAGAAGAACCTCAATATTGGTGAAGCTTCTACTTCTAGTGGTGCAAGCAACAGGCCAAAGGTGAATTAATTTCAAACTCTGTGATTTAAATGTGCTTTGTGAAATGTGTTGTTATAATTTATAATTTCCAGCTTCTACTTCTCGTGGTTTTTCTACTATTAAGAAATGTGTTATTATAATTGAAAGATGAAAATATGAGAAAATGTTTGTCAAATGAAATGATAAATGAAACTGTAAATTTTATTACATTCTCAAATTCTATTGGTTGTGTGGATAATACATACAGAGGGGTAGATCAAGGAGGAATCATATTATTGGTGAAGCTTCTACTTCTGTTGCTACGAAGGTAAATTGGTTGTTCTTATGTTTCACTATTTTTTTTTTATTCTTGATGATTTATTTATTTTTATACAGAGGGGTGCACCTGTTAACACTCAAGTTTCAGAACCATTTGTCATGACAAGAAACTCTGCTGTGGAGCAGGCTGAAAAGAGAACTCTTGCAAAAGAGAGAAGAATGGTATAACAAAGCCTCTAGTTTTTTAATAGGGTGTTTATATGCTATATGTTTGGTTTTATTAACTCTTGAAGTTTTTTTTTCTTATAGGCAAACAAAGGTTCAGGTGTGCTTATATGTGAAGGTTCTGGAAACATTTACTTGAATACAAGGGTTGGGAGTAGTCAAAATGTAGTTTTTTGTAAGTGGGTCAGAGGGTGTGGCAAATGCGTTGAAGTCTGGAAGAGGTGGGAGAGGAGGTAGGCGTGGTGGTCGAGGTGGGAGAGGAGGTAGGTCTGGTGGTCGAGGTGGTAGAGTTGCATCGAAAGATCCAGTGGTTGGTACTTAAGCGAGTAATGCTAGCTAGACATCATTTTGACGTATTTCTGGGATTGTCATTTTGCAAACGTATTGAAATATTTTGTTAGATTTTTTTATGAATTGTTGAATTAAACTAGTTACTTTTGGCTCGTCATTTTTAATATTTCTGGGATTGTCCTTTTGCAAACGTTTAGAAATATTTTGTTATAATTTTTTTATGAATTCTCCTACAGTTGTGCTTTTCTATAGCTGATGGTCGTTCAATGAATGTATTTTTATTGTAGGTTCAGTTGCTTGAAAAGGGAATGAACATGGTCCTCTTGTTGCAATATGAATAAATTAGGAGAAAATTTATTGGTCAAGTTCTTAAATATTCTTGTTGCTTCTGATAAATCGTGGGTTAAATAGATATTTATGAAGTTTAATCCAAATCAATAGAAGTAAATATGTTTAGGATTGTCAATTAATGGTGCTGAGATCTACTGCATACTTTGAAATTGAACTTATAGAATTTTTTATTTTTCTGATCAAGCAAACTCACTGATTTTATTAATGAGTGAAAGATTATAACAAGATTACATATGGTAACAGTAGAAGATAATGCCAACTACACAGGTTTTCCTACTCAGATTAGTCCTATGCTTCGTTATTGACAGGAACCTTCTTGGATTTTCAATCCAACCATACGGGGATGTCTCTTAGTCTGGCGTTGAAGCTAGTCACCCAGCTCCACATTCTTCCTTTGATGTCGTCCAAAATTTTCGCCATGTTCCATTCTCTATTTTCAAATACCCTCTTTGTCTTGTCTCGGCTGCTGTGATTGAAGCAATATTATCGTAGGCGGTTTTTGTCTTGTATTCTTCCGTCTGTGCAAGCATTCCATCTCCAACTGTCTTCTGTCTCTTCACTCAAGGGATACCTGTTAATAACAGATACGAAGTTATCAAACATGATTCTTTCTCATTCAAATAATCCCCTCCTCCACCTCCATTCCCAGACCCAAGAGAACTTGATGCATCTTATATGCCTAACCTCATAGTGAGTCCTATCATTTATGCAGTAACATTTGAAAGCAAAGGCATATTAGTGGAGTGACAATCACGTGAAACACTTAGGCATGATTTTCCAACTGGTTATCTTTTCTTTTCTTTTTTGGTTAAGTAAAGAACGTTTATTGATAATCAAACTAAGTTTTGCATCATACAAACACAAGTAACATGAGTACCATATCAACTAAAAGGAATAAACCAGCAAAGATCCTTGTGGCATCTTCATTTTATTTTTTTGGAAAAGGCCAAATACATTCATTAGACAAAGCTGGAGCATAAGAAATGCTTTCACAAAAGATTACAATAGAGAAACATACACCACATGAACAACAAAACAGGGAACTAAACCAGAACAACAACAAAAACTATAAAAAACTCAGAACCTATTAAGTGACGCCCCAATGACTTAACCATAGCCACGCATTACTTTTTATCCTCGTAATAATGTCTCCGCTGCCTCACGGCCATTGAATATCATCGTGTTTCTCGCCTGCCCTTTCAAATTTGTCAAACTGTACTTTGCAAAATTAATTGCAAATTATAACTCGGCTGCCCGCCATCAAATTTCCATGAACGCGAGAAGAAAACCCAAGAGAAGAACCCATTAATTAAGATACATAAACTAACAATCAATTAAGAGAATTATCTCATTCTTCTGCTCTCTTCCCAAATTCCATGGAGAATTATAAGAGCAACGCGATTGATTGAAGGAAGCCTATCTTAAACAAACAAGTCGATTGATTGAAGGATTGACAAATTGAAGAATGCAGTCCATCTTAAACAAACAAATCGATTGAAGAATTGAAGAAAGTGATTAAGATTTATGTGCAACTAGGGCTGGTTTATTTTTGTATTTTTTAAGGGGTTTTAAAAAAATCATTAAACAATAATAATTATTTAGTTGGCAGAACTTGGCGCCGATGTGGCGATTTTGATTTTTCCGGCGCCACATCATCTTAAAATTGATTGGAAAATTTAATGGTGCATTAAATTGTAAAACTAAAAAAGTTAGTGTATTAAATTGCAAAGAAAAAAATGATATGTTGTAATTGATAAATCTTCTAAAGGTCGTGATTTTTTTTGCAATTAACCCAAAATTATATATATAAATTTTATTATGTATTGGTCACATTCTTAGATATATTGTTTGAGGGGCACCTATGTGAAATATTTCATATGAAATATTAGTATATTTAAGGAAGGGTTAAAAATTCACGGATCTTTTGCGGGTCTGACCAAGTCAAGCGAATTTTTCTAAAAAAGTCGCGCAAAAGTCGCGTAGAAGGCTAACAGAAAAACGGATTTCGGGTCTATGTTACTATGAAGGTAATTATGTGTTACTATAATGTTCAAATATGTGTTACTGTAAGTACAAATAATACATAAATTGACTTTTTCACATATAGTATAATTAATTTTAGAAAGGATAAAAAAAACTCGCAGATTTTTTTGGAAGTCATACCTAATCAAACAGATCTTTCAAAAAAAAAAAAATCACCCAAAAGACAAACAGAAAAACTTGTTCTTGATCAGTGTTACTATAAAAACAATTACTCCCTCCGTCCCATCATTTTTTGCATGGTTTGATTATCACGGAGTTTTAAAAAATGGAATATAGTTATGTGTAAGGTAAAATAAAGGAGGGGTATTGTTGGTAATTCATTGACTAAAGTGGGTGGAGATTTGACTAAGATGAAGGGAGATTAACTTTAAGATGAAAGTTAACCCATCCCCACCCAATTCGGTCAAATTTGGGACATTAAAAAAAAAACATTAAATAAAAAAAAATTGAACATTTAATTTAAAAAAATAAAAATTGAACATTTAATAAAATAAAAAACTAAGCATTTAATAAAATAAAAAAAATTGAACATTAAGTAAAAAGAGTTTAACATTAATTAAGAGACCGTTCAAAATACAACCATTGAAATCTGATAAATACACTATTCAAAACACAACCATTAAAATCTGATAAATACACTATTCAAAATACAACCATTAAAATGTGATAAATACATTGTTCAAAATATAACCATTAACTCCTTAGAACAGTCTCATCATAGGGTCTATATTCCCTCAATTTCTCCTAAATAATCCAAAAACACCAATTAGAGCTGCAGCTAAAGAGTCTAAATTTTCCTCCACTTTAAGAGTAATAAATACCCTCAAACCTGCATTCAATTCTCATCCACCAAAATTAGTTCACACTTAATGCAAAGCTACTAAAATTACTCAACCATGAAAAAATCAGGCCCCAACCTTACCTTAGAGGACAGGAACATGATGACACAATTCCTCCTTGTAACAACACAAATGGTACTATGCAGAGAGGAAAAATTAAAGAGGCAACAGAGAAATTTGGTGTGTGCATTAGAACAATGCAAAATTGGTGGTCTATAACAAAGAAGCAACTCAACTAAGGTAATACAATTTGCATAACTGTCAAAATGAAAGGTATACCAAAGAAAAGGCACAAACTTCTTGACACTTGGAGAATGAAGAACATCGCATTTGAGAAGAGAACAACAATAAGAAGGTTAGCTGGAGAGCTATGATGGTCCCTACCCAGGGGGTATACATCAGACGGGTGTTTTTTAACAGTGTAAATAAATCAGCTATCTCTATCAGATGACTTGGTCAACTGGTTCACTAGGAGTCTAGAACTAGTTAGTCAGCTGATTATATCAGCTGATAGAGAAGCGTGCGAAAAATATAGTGTGCCCATTTAAAGATTATACTCGTATACTACTTATTAAAAACCATTGTAAATAATTTTATGCATGATTAGTTGACTTGATGTCAGCTGATACAAATGACTTTTTAAAACAGACCGAACTCTTGACTCTGGTGTCAGATTTTTCTACATTATATATTTTCGGACTCAGAACGACGAGCCCGTCAAGAGTCATTGCTTTACCATGACTAGCGAGTAAATAAGAGTGTATCAGTTGATTTGGTATCAGCTGATACAAAAACGTTCTTTAAAACTATGTTATGTAGAATGTAAACATGCATGCTAAAGCAATACATAACATAGTTATTTATAGTGGTTCGGCCTCCAGATCTACATCCACTCTCACGTTCCAAACATGAAATTAATCCCTTCCAAGGGCTTGTAATATTTAACGTGCCAAGAGTAACACGTCTTGCTACTTTGGAGTCCCAATAAAAGTCTTTGGATCCTTTGACACTTCCAAGTGTACTCGATCCTGCTAGTCATTAGGAGGGGCTAGCACTCTTACAATGATGGTTTTGATGTTTCTTCTTTGTGAGTCACTCAACCTATCTTCTAAGGATTTAGGATATAAGGTGGGTTTCGTGTATTGAACTAGATGATAAGAAATTCTCTTATAATCTGATTTAGCCTCAAGCTAAGATTGAAAATTTCTCTCTAAGCTTTGGATATGTATATAACAATGCTGGTTTAGATGAGCTCACTCACAGGGAAGATGATGCGTGTCGATTCTTAATTGAGGTTCTCTTTAGTTATTCTTGATGATGAACACTTAAGTACATTTTCTCCATATTGGCATCTCTTCACACTCTTGAGATATGATAATGAACTCATATATATATAGTGTAGATTTGAAATATTACCGTTGGAGGATAACATTCAAATCTCCACTATTTCAGGAAACACAATGTTTTGATTGATATTCTGAATATTACATTTCCATGTAATATACAGTGTATCTTTAACTTTCCATTCTTGGGCTCCTTGTCGTGTCACCTTTTAGGTGTCTGTTGTCGTCTTCTTATTGGTCCACGTCAGCTCTGATTTATCTCTTCAGTACATAGAAACAGATGACCTTTGCCTCAGCTGATTGCCTCTGCTGATTTTAGGTTCTGCTTCTTCTGATCTTGATACTTGAACTTCTGATTATTTCCTCAGTTGTATGAACCTTGTTGTCTTCTTAGTTGTGTTTGGTTCCTCAACTGATATTGATACTCAACTGATGGAGCCTCAGCTGATCATCGGTTGAGTTCCCCCTCGACTGATTCTCCTCTTCTACGTCTTCTCTTCTCTTCATGAGCTTGTGCGCGTTTCTCCATTGTATCAAGTTACATCCAACTCAGTTGATACTGACCAGATCCTATCTATTACAAGATGAATAATGAAGTTGTATATACAATACAACTTATCCTATTAATAAAATACATAAGGATATCAGCAGATTTGGTTTATCAATACAATACATAGGGATATCAGCTGGCCTGAATATCCCAACAAGCTAAATATAAGCAAGAGTTAAGTGGGAAGATTGGTGAAAGGAGTCATCAAGCCATATACAAATGCAATTAAGCATGAGCTAACTCAAATGAACAAGCTTCAAAGGCTCAAATTTGCATTGAATGCATTATTGGTTGATAGGGAAACCAATCACAATAAGTTTTCAAAAATTCATAATGTAGTGCATATAGATGAAAAGTGGTTTTACATGACAAATGAAAGTGTGAGGTATTACATGCTACCGGGTAGACACGGGCGGTTTATATCCGGAAAACCGCCGAACCGTGAAAACCGGCGGTTTTCCGAACCGCAACCGTGTTTTCACGGTTCGGTTTCGGTTGTCGATATTGAAAACCGGCGGTTTCGGTTAAACCGGCGGTTTGCCGGTTAAACCGGCGGTTTTCCGGTTAACCGTACAAACCACCGGTTTTCGGTTTATTTTTTTTTTTAATTTTTTTGTAATTTTAATTTATAGTTAGATTATTTTGTCTTTTTACTCATCATTTTTCGTTTTAAATTGTTGTAAGTTGTAATTATATATGAACTATACTAAGTCACTAACCACTTACTCACTTAAATTGTTGTAAGTTGTAACTTGTAATTATATAAGCATTTAACTTAAACATTTGAATAAAAATTACTAAACATAAGCATTAGAAATTTAGAATTTAGAAATAGAAGTAAACATAAGCATTTAAAATTTTAAATAAACTAAAATTACTAAACATTTTAATAAAAACATAAACACATAAACTAAAAATTAAAATTACTAAACAATAAAAACACATAAACTAAAAAATAAAATTACTAAACATTTGACTTCAAATCTTCAATAGTTCAATGTAGGCATTATATTTTGTCTGGATGCTTAGTTTGCATGTGATTCACGTATGTTCCGCATCCTCCCCCGCGCTTATATTTATATTGCGTACCACAATAGTTGTAACAAAGTTGATATGATCCATCAATTGGATTTTGACTGAGTACACGAAAGTGATTTTCAAGGGATCTTCGAAAACGAAAATTGGGGGGGAAATTGGGGGGGAAATGAGGCGGTTGAATGGGTTGATCGACTTCCTCTTCGTTTGTAGGATTGGCATTCAAATTTGTTACAATTGAATGATTTGATGATCCTTCATTTGCCATTTGAATTGAAATTTGAAGTTGGGGAAATGAGAAAATGAAAATAAGACTATAAGAGAATAAGAGATTGAGTTTGGTGTGAAAAATGAGTTGGAAAAGGGGGTATTTATAGGACAAATTGACAAAATTCGAAAAAAAAAAAATTAAATTTTCCGGCAACCGGCGGTTGCAAATTCAACGGTCCAGATCTGTTGACCGTTTGAAATCCAACGGCCGAGATTAATGCGGAATAAAAAAAAAATTCAATGGTCAAAACCGGCGGTTTAACCGCCGGTCCGGTTAACCGCCGGTTTGAACCGGTTTACTTTAATTCAAATTCTGACCGTTAGAAATCCAACGGTCCAGATCTGTTGACCGTTGGATTTCGACGGCCCAGATTGAAACGCGTGGCGGTTAACCGCCGGTTTGCCGGAATTTATTTATTTATTTTTTTTATTAATTTTCGAATTTTGCTCTATAAATACCCCCTTTTCCAACCCATTTTTCACACCAAACTCAATCTATTCTCTCTCATTCTCAAATTTCTCAACATTCATTCTCAAATTACTTCTAGTTTTAACTTTTACTTACTTTACTTTACTAAATTCTCAAATTACTTCTAGTTTTACTTACTTTACTTTACTAAATTCTCAAATTACTTTCTTACTATACTAAAAATTTCAATCTCTTAAAAATTATAATTTTATTTACTTAATTACTTTACTAAATTCTATTTCACTTCTTCTTACTTTCTTAATTCTTAATTTCTTACTAATTAAGTAATTATACTAATATGTCTTCTTCAAGAGGAAAGGCTATTGGAACTTCTTCATCTTCTCGAAGACGCATTCCATTATTCAACGAAGAGGATGATCAAAATATGCGTAGAATTCTTGGTGACAACATCGTTGATGAGGTACTTGGCTCGGATGATGATGTCGATGAAGAAGAAGGTGGCCGCCCAACTCAAGAAAGTGCAACCGAAAATCCAAATCCAATGGAGGAAGGAGTTGGAGTTCCTTCACAACAAAACCCCATTTTGAGGTTCGAAATTTTTGCACGTCACTTTCGAAAAGTGCCAACCGCCGAAACAGATAAGTTTATTATTTTTTGTAATTATTGTACAAAGCAATATAAGTTTAAAAAGGGAGGAGGATATGGAACATTTAGACTCCATTTGAGTTCCACACATCCGGATAGAGTGGGAATTGAAACGAGTCAAACACAACTACGAGGATTTACCGGGTCCTCCGGAGGTGGAGTTCAAGGTGAGGTAAGTAATTCGACTTATATTTTTAAATATGATAAAGCATATTTTAGAAAAATGTTAGCTAAAATGATAAGTGTTCAACATCTTCCTTATAGTTTTGTGGAAAATTTTGCTTTCAATGATTTGGTTCAACTTTTCCTACAACCATGCATGAAAAAAGTTTCTCGTTCTACGATTACTCGTGATATTGCTAATGTTGTTGGTGAATATAAATATGCTTTGATCAACACATTTAGATCACTAACAAGTAAAGTTTCTATTTGCGCCGATATTTGGAGTGATAATTTTCAAAAACATTCTTATATAGGAATTACTTGTCATTGGATTGATGATTCTTGGACTTTAAACAAAAGATTAATTGCTTATAAGGATTTTGATGATATTCATAATGCCGCTAATATTAAAACAAAAATTGTTGATATTTTAAATGTTTACGGTTTGAATTATAAAATTTTTTCTATTGGTTTTGATAATGCTAGTGCTAATAACGCTAGTATCGAAGAACTTCAAATTGAGTGTCAACCGTATGTTGGTGGAAAATTTTTTCATATTAGATGCATGTGTCATATTTTAAATTTATGTGTTCAAGATGGTTTAAATGCTTTGAAAGTATATGTCGCTCCTATTAAAGATGCTATTACTTACTTGACGAGGCGTAGTAGTTTGATGAAAAAATGGAAAAAAATTTGTAGAACTAAGAATGTGCATCCAAAAAAATTTTCTCTTGATGTGTCAACACGGTGGAATTCTACTTATAAATTGTTAAGAGAGTCGGTTGAGTATAAAGAAACTTTATGTGGTTTTTTCGCAAAAGAAAATTGTGGTTTTCGTTTACATCCTCAAAATTGGGATCATTGCATAAAAATTATTGAGATTTTGGAAACTTTTAATGATGCTACTTTTGCTATGTCTAAAGTTTACGAACCTACTTCTCATTTGGCAATAGAACATTGTCTTAAAATTGTTGGAGTATTAACACGTTATAAATATGATCCATTATTACATGATGCTATTGAACCTATGTTGCAAAAATGGAAGAAATATTTTAATCAAATTCCTCCTATATTTTTAGTTGCTAAAGTGTTTGATCCTAGATATAAGTTAGATGGTGTATATGACATGTTAGAGTTGTATTATGAAAATTTATATCCTAGTGACGAAATTAGTTCTTCTGATAGACCGGATACCGAATAAATCGTAAGTAGTGTTAAACAACTTATATTAGCATTAATTAGGGAGCATATGGATGCAAATGGTTCTTCCACTTCTTCTTCTTCTTCTTCTTCTTCTTCTTCTTCTTCTTCTTCTTCTTCTTCTTCTTCTTCTTCTTCTTCTTCTTCACATAGTGCTACTAACGTTCCAAACTTGGCCAATATGGATGCTATAAATAGACTTATTTATCAACGTAATCATAAAAGATCACGATCATCATATACTCAAGAATATGAAAATTATATCATGAATTCGACAATGGAAAATATGGAAGGAGATTTTGACATACTAAAGTGTTGGTCGACGGTGAAACTTGTATTTCCGACAATGTCAATGCTCGCAAGAGAAATTTTATCGGCTCCCGCCTCAACCGTTGCCGTTGAGCAAGCTTTTAGTGTAGGAGGTTATACCTTGGATGCAACGAGATCAAATATGACCGTTGAAAACGTAGAGAACCAATGCTTGCTTGATGATTGGGTAAGAGCCGAAAAAAGAGCCCAATCGTTAGAAGAGGATAATGAAGAAGACGAGGAATGGACCTCTACGGGCGGAAGTGAAGAATGAAGAATCGAGCCATGATCATTCAACAACAACGTCAACGGGTAAGTTGAGGTAAGAGAACTACGTGGACTTTGATTCCAACATGTTGGATACGTAGGCAACTTAGTTTTAAAATTTCGAACTTAGAATTTCTAAGTTTAATTCTTAAAATTAAGCTCAAGTCCAATTCCCCCCCCCCCCCCTCCCAATTTGTTGTAATAAATTTATTTTGTAAGTTACTAAGTTTTTAAATTTGTAAGTTGTAATTTTAAGTTGTAAGTTGTAATTTTAAGTTGTAAGTTGTAATTTGTAAGTTGTAATTTTAAGTTGTAATTTGTAAGTTGTAATTTGTAAGTTGTAATTTTAAGTTGTAATTTGTAAGTTGTAATTTATACTTTTGTAATTTGTAACTTAAAACTTAAAAGTAATTTATTTATTCTTTCAAATTTTTATAATATTAATTTCATCAATAATAATTAATAAGTTATATAAACTAATAAACTATAAAGTATAAACTATAAAGTACTATAAGTTAAAACGAACAAAAAACAAGAGTCGAAAACGCGCAAAAAATCCAAAAAACGAGCCAAAAAAAAAAAATAACCGCCGAACCGGCGGTTACAAACCGTAACCGTAACCGGCGGTTTGCCGGTTCGGTTTCGGTTGGGAAAAACGTAAAATCGAAACCGCCGGTTTTTAACCGTAACCGACGGTTTCTGGCGGTTGGGCATGTCTACTACCGGGTAAAGAGGGGCCACATAGGACATGTAAAAGCAAAAAAATTATCCCTAAGGTAATGTTCATGTGTGTTGTTTCAAGACCACTTTTTGGAAGTGATGGAGAGGTGTTTTTTGATGGAAAACTTGGCATATTTCCATTCGCAACAAAGGAACTAGCATAGAGGAACTCAAAGAATATAGTTAGGGGTACTTTGGTGACCAAACCTATAGAATCAATTAATAAAGAAGTCATCAAAGACTGCCTTGTGAATAAGGTAACTGTTAGAAAATTATCATCATTCAGTTTAAAAGCATGCATTAAGTCTCCAAAACTAGAATATTTTCTATTGATGACATTAATCATGTTTTAATTGTTCTTTTTTCAAATTATACCAGTTATTAAGAAAAAGTGGCCTTTAAATGCAAGTAAAAATATAATCATTAGAAAAGACAATGCATAGCCACACATATGCAACACTGATCCAGAGTTTAGGGCAGCTGCAAGTTTTGATAGATTCAACATCACACTTGTATGCCAACCCCAAAACTCACCTGACACAAACATAAATGATCTTGGTTAGTTTAGAGCTATTCAGTCACTACAATGTGACAAATAGTTATAATGTGGATGATTTGGTCAAGAATGTGTTGCATTCATATGAAACATTGGATGCCATCACACTTGACAATGTGTTTATCACCCTTCAATCTTGCCTAGTTGAGATCATGAAGGATAAATGTGACAATAGTTATAAGGTGCCACATATGAACAAAGCTAGGCTCAGAAGGCAAGAAAGACTTCCGGAATGCCTAGAAGTGGATAAAAAGTTGGTAAGAGGCTGCATGCAATTCTTCAATAAAGTTGGACAAGTTCAAGGACTTACTTATGATATTGGCAGCCTAATGGCAGCCCTAGGATATGAATGATATTGGTAGGGAAACTTACTTTTTGTTTATGATGTTTTCAGTTTAAAGATAGGACCCAATATGTAACTTTTTACTTACTTTTTTATGTTTAAACTGAAAACTAGAATATGTAATGTTTTTATCAAGTGAATGATATTTTGTCAACTAAGTAAGTGACCCTTAGATTATTATCATAGGGCCTAAGTTTCCCAACTAGGAAAACCTAGTGGTGACATATAAGTCTCCTAATCTAGGAAAAAACATAGTGGTGACATTACTAAGTCTCCTAAACTAGGAAAAACCTAGTGGTGACATGCATAAATCAACCCAAACACAACTAACAGAGGCACAAAATTGAAGCCACAAGCCACATAATGTTTTTATCAAGTGAATGATATTATGTCAACTAAGTAAGTGACCCTCAGATTAATATCCTCACAGGGCCTAAGTTTCCTAACTAGGAAAACCTAGTGGTGACATATAAGTCTCCTAAAATAGGAAAAAACCTAGTGGTGACATTACTGAGTCTCCTAAACTAGGAAAAACCTAGTGGTGACATGCATGAATTAACTCAAACATAACCAACAAAGGCAAAAAAATTGAAGCCATATGCCACATAATAGAGGCATAAATCAACAAGCCAAAAGAGACATAACCTACAAAGCAACAGAGTCTCAAAATCGAACCAATAGAGGCATAACCAACATAGACATAACCAACATAGTCTCAAAATCGAACCAATAGAGACATAACCAACAAAGTCCTAAAATCGCATCAAGCCAATAGAGGCACAAAACCAACAAGCCAAACACAAAATCGAACTCAAACATAACCAAAAAGTCAATAGAGGCACAAAATTGAACCGCAAGCCACATACATAACCAACAGAGGGTGAAAATCAAACCACAAGCCACATGCATAACCAACATAGGCACGAAATCGAAGCCACAAAAATCCACACCAATGGAAAAATTAAAGGGACAAATACAGTACAGACTACAGTGTTACCCAATCTTTGAAATCAACAATGAAAATATTTCGTAGATCCAACGTTGCATCTCATCACTTTATATGTGTCGTATATGAGCACAACACTCACAAGGCCCGTAGTAATATGGTAGATCGAAATCAACACTTTTTGGAATCCCCACTATCGAACTGTCTTCATCAACAAACCCCGAATCGAATCAGCCTCAACAAACCCTCGAATCGAACTGTCTTCATCAACAAACCCTCGAATCAAATCGGCCTCAACAAAATCAAAAGTATGAGTTTCAGGTACGATTGAGTCCAAAATAGGGTTTTCAAGCTCGATTGAGTCGTCAATTTGAGGAGTTTCGAGCACAATCAGATCAAAAAGAGAGGATCCAGAAAGGGGCGAATCCATCATAAATGAGAGACAAAGAGGCAGATTAGGGTTCTTGAGCTAGAGACAGATAGAGAGAGAGAGAGAGATGTTCTTGAGTTTGAGAGAGAAAGAGGGGAATTCGAAGGGTAATAATCAGATCTCGATATATTAGGGTATGGTTTTAGAAGTAAACCTATCTCTTTCTTAAAGTCATCTCAGCTCTTGACAGCTCATACTAATGGGCCCCACTACCGTACTAAAGGTACTATTACTGCATATAACAAAATATCGTACAAATGGGAATTAAATTCCCCATTCCTTCAAATTTAATAACGAAAATGTCAGTATAGTACGATGAGGTGGCGTGGTCCCCAAAGGCAAACCCTAGATTTTTAATTACAATATTGCCCTCGAGTGGTAAATATGATGAGATGCAAAATGAGTGGTAAATATGATGAGATGCAAAATTGAGATGAAGAGAGGCCGATTCGAGAGAGGCTAGGGTTAGGAATGTTTTGGATTTGTTTAGTTTTAATTTTATGATGTTTTAATTGGATTGGGTAACTTAATTGGGTGATTAAGTTATAAATTGGGTTAAGTTGTTGGCCCAAATAGAGTGACATTTTTTAAAATTAGATGAATGTTGTAAGGGTAAAAATTATGTGAGTTATTTCCTTTTTTGGAGTGTGCAAATAATGTTGGGACGTCCCGTTAAGGAAAGTGTACAAATAATCACGAGACGGAGGGAGTTTATGTTATTGTACGGGGCAATATGTGTTATTGTAAGGACAAGTAACACGTATTTTTCTTTTGAGTAACACATATTTATACGCAAACTAACACATGAAAGGTATTGAAAATTGTGTTATTATATAAACACAAGTGTATTACTACGTGAATGAAATACTTAATTCATCCCCAAAACAAAAAATATAGATTTAGATCCTAGTCCATCCCTAAAATTACAAAATATATAACAATCAACAGTTAATTAAAACAGATCCACATATGGTTTTATCTTATTCAGTTCTTAGTTTTATGTTTTTGTATTTTTTAGTAAAATAAAAAACGTTAAACATATAAAACATGAAAGTGTGGTGTGGGGTGTATAGAAGTGTTTAAGTATAAGTAGATAAATGTTGCACAGAATGTTGAGACAAATAGTGCAACACTGACTCTAACAGAATATCAGAAATAAGATACACAGCGGAAGACTTGAAACACTAAAAACAAACGAGACACAATGGAAATACTTTTAACATAGATTTTATAAATAAAAATCTATGTCTGCCTTATGGCGTAAAATCAATACTTATCTTCAAGTACAAATGTTGTGTGAAATGTTACAACAATAACTTTCACAACGAAACTATAAACGAGGCAGGTGCCAAGTCTAGAAAACGAACTAAGTGTATAAATTATACACTGTCGAAATGCTTAGTCTATCTAATGATTACACTCTCAATAGATAAGAAGACACACAGTCATACGGGTGGTATACAACGTATGAACTAAAAGGTAAGAACTATTGGCCACAATTTCCTAACCGGGATGAACGCTCGGTCTAGGATATTGATCGAATAGAGCACACTGAATTATGAAGCCTTCAATGGGTATTTATAGTGGTGGTATGCGAATTCTAGAGGCTTCCACATTGAGGTCCTATTTTTTAGGAAACTCAACTTCCACAACTTCCATGATCTTTCTAGATCCTTCTAGGCTGCTCCAGGTCGTTCCAAATGTATCTAGGCTGTTCTAGCATGTTCTCCAATGTTCTGGAATCTTCCAGGTTCCAGATCCTTGTAGAAGCTTCTAGATCCTGCCAGAAATGCGACAACATTTAGGTCAACATTTAATGTAGCATTTCAGAAAAGACTTAGAAAAAATCTCGGAAGGTCGAATTCAGATGTTGTTGATAATGTTAAGACATTTAAGAATTAACAACATCTACAATCTCCCCCAATTTGACCTTTCGACTACAACACACCTGATGCACATATATTTCTATACATACTCAGTTTTATGTACTTAGTTGAGGTTGACATCATTGCTAAGCACTAGTCAAGACAATACCTGTTGTAATCGTTGGATCAAATCAACTGAAGATCAAGGATAATTTCATAATGATCCGTGCCAAAAGATCAAAACTATTTTATCCAAAATAGAACAAGTATAAACTATACACTTACTCACAACATAAGTAACTATACTAAGACAATAATTTGAACTGGAAGAATTAACTTAGAATCTAAGTAAGACACTAACAAAAACAAAATAATAAAAAATCAGAGCAAAACATAATGTAAAAACAAAAACAGACACTAATACTATACACAACCTGCAATATTAGACACATGATAATCTGCAAACAAATTAAGCAAGGCAGTAAACAAATATCAAGTGGAACCATTAAGCAAGTTGCAGAAATAAACATCCTATCATCTAGAAAAAAATAAACAACAAGTGTATCAGAAATTCAGAATTCATACTTAAACATTAATTACAAAGGTAGAACTGAATAAATGGCTTATATTGCTGTGGTAACAGCTGCAACATCATCTTCCTGCACCATAGCCATTGTGGATTTCAGATCTCCCCCTGTCTTATAGCTTGTCCCTGTTCATCAATGTTCCTGTTCATCAACTTCATCCACAAAGTAAATAGATGCAAGATGTGCAACTACATCAGTAACAGCAGCATCTCCTCCAGCATCAGGTACAGCACCAGCATCAGCAGCAGCTGGAACTCCATCTTCATTTATCTCCTCAATGACCACATTGGAGTTGGATGGTGGTGGTACTCCCCCTGTTGTAGGTGAAAGAAGGTTGGTCCACTTGTCCTTCAGGAACTGGAGTTCATCTATTGTTTCCTGCAAGTGTTGGAGTTGGAGTTTGATGAATTCCTGTGAAAGATACACATTACCAGAAATGTTGACACGAATGTTTTCAACATTTGGGGGTACATTTCTCTGATGTGTTCTGGAAGGGCCTGGTTGAGCAGAAGTAGAGGGTCTGGAAGATCTCTGTGGACTATCAGTACCAGGAGCAACTATGGGCAGATCAATGATTCTGTCCCCAATCAATAAGGCAGGAGCAATAGCAAGTAGTGGCACTCTCCCCCTCAAAACATCAGTCTTCTTAGCAGTGAAGCCATGGTGCTTCAGATAGTTTGAAATCAAGACTGGATAGGGCAGATTTCCTTTCCCAGTAGTTTTCCCAGAAAATTTCCTCATATGGTGAAAGATAGTATGTCCCAGATTGAACTTCTTAAGTATAGAGATCCTATACATGAGAATGGCTTGGTCTCTTGTAATCTTAGTGGTGTTGGTAGTGGGAATCCAATTGTATATAATCAGCTTATACAAAACAGAATGTAAGGAGGTTAAGTGTCTAGCTAGCATCTTCCTAGTCCACTTAGTCTTTCTACCCCCTGTGATTGCAGTAATCACAACATCCATATCTGGATCATCATCCTCATCAACATTAGGAGTGTGCAAGAACTCATTAATAAGTTCTGGAGTGAAAGGCACATCCCTCCCCCTAAAATTAACAGTACCATAAGACCTAGAACTTCTTTTTCCATAACTTTTCTTCATACATGCATAGAATTCATAAGATCAGTTTGTAAGAAAAGCTTCACCAAATGTAACAGCATTCAACAGATTTCTATCCTCTAAAAACTTAATCATCCCCTTACTATCAAAATCAGGCACATTAATTCTTTTCTCAATCAACAGCTTCCTCTTAGAGTGAATTTCTAACCTTTTCTCAACATAATTAGAGTGATCAGAGATACCTTCACTTTCTTCCTCAGAAGGTAGTTCCTCAACAGGATCAGTGTCTCCATCATGTGCAGAGGAGCTTTTGGATGAGCTCTTTGCTTCAGCAGATGAGCTCTTTGCCTCAGAAGATGAGCTGTCCCCATTTCCACCATCATCAGGTTCTGGTGTGGACTCTTTTGCAGCAGCAAATGACTCAGCATTCTTCTTAAGAGATTCTTGCATGTCTCTTAGGCAAACATTGAAATCAGAATCAGAGTCTGATTCAGCAGGTTCTTCTTCAGGGATCATCTTGGCCTTCCCTTTGCCTTTGGGATCAGCAACAACTTTCTTCAGTAATGGTTTCTCAACAGCAACTTTCTTTGGTTTCTTTGCAGCAACAGTGGCAACTTCGGTTTCTTCATCAGATTCAGTGAACACTTGAATGGGTTCACCAGCATCAGCTCCAGCTTTCTTCTTCTTTCTCATGGATTCAGAGTAATCCACACGGGTGAATACACGGTACGATCTCCTTCTTTGTACAGGGCTTCTCTGTCTTTTCCCTTTCTGTGCATTTTTCTTGAAGGGAATAGGAGCAGACTCTTCAGAAAGTGAGAGAGATGAGTTTGTACCAGAATCAGAAGCTTGGGCGTCCTCCATTTCTTCATCCTCAGAATCGGATGCAGCAGCAGCTTCTCCTTCAACAACGGTATCGACATGTTCCTCCGTTGAAACTGGAATAGTAGGATTAGGGCTTTTTGTTGCAGCAGTCATTTGAGCAGTTTGATCGGCCAAATAACTTGAGATATCCACAGTGATATCTCCAAATTGCATCACGGGTAGATGCCCAGTAGTTCGAAGAGTTGCAGACACTTCTTCGACAACTTTTGTAAACTGTTCAACGGTCGAATCTTGTGGGATTTGGGTAGTTGTTGGAACAGGAGCGGTTGTTGATGGGGTTGCAGAGACATTGGAGTCGGCATTTGAGGAGTTGGATTGTTGCGAAGCCATTGAAGCAAGAATTTCAAGAGAATTTTGGGCAGTTTGTTTGGAATTTTCAGAAACAGAGTGTGAGTGAGAGTGAGATTGAGGTTGGTTTCCAGCCATTTAAAGGGACGGTTTGAATTTCGAGGCACGAGGTGGGAGAGTGTATACAGCAGTTTTGGGAAATACACGGCCAAACACAATTTCTGCAAGAAGTGTACTTAACAAAGCTCGACAATCAGCAAATTAGCAACATAAATCACAATTAATTGAGTTTTATGGAGAGAATGTATGTGTAGTTGGAGGTTAACACGATTAATTCCAGAAATAATGTGATAGTGCTCCACATTTTTAGCCACAACCTTGATCATGGTTTAATTAGTGGGAAAATCCATTTTATTAATTAATTAAATAATTAAGAAATTTCTAGAATAAAGACTAATTCCAAGCATAATCTGAAAAATAAAAAACGTGGGTTAGTTATATAATTGAATAAATAAAATAAATCTCAATAAATAATTAAATAATTACAACTTATAAAAATAAATTCGAATCAGGCAATGTTGTGCTCAAAACTGTTACAAACACCTCAACACGGTTTTTACATGAATTTGCTTCATTTGTGTTGCACCATTTTTTTCTTTTTGTGTTATAGCATCTAATTTGTATTGATCCATTGTTCCTGTAGAGTACATCGTAGTAGCGAACTCCGTGCCCCATATTTACTTAATGGATTACAAATATATTGATGTTTTTACCAAAGAATCACCTTTTGAAAAGAAGGCATCGTAGTAGTGAACTCCGTGCTCCATAGTTACTCAGTGATTTGGTACATCTTTTAGTATGCTAATAACATTCTCATTTTTATGCATTTGAGAGGTGTAAGACATGTTTATTTTTGCACTACAAGGTTCTTAGATTCGTAGATATTTTACAAAGGAATTATTTAACTAAGTAAGAAATAAATTCAACTTATAAAATTTTTACAACCCATGATGTTGTCCCAAATGCTGACGCATTTGTGACAACATCCATCTGAATTTTTCAGATAGTGCTCATCCCAAGAGATTTCCTCAAGATAGAGAATCTCTCATGGTCTAATGCTTTAGTAAAAATGTCAGCATTTTGTTTCTCAGTAGGTATATACTCCAACTTCACAATGTTCTTCTCTACTAAATCTCTCATAAAGTGATGTCTTATGCTAATGTACTTTGTGAGTGAGTGTTGTACAGGATTCTTAGAAATGTTAATATCACTAGTATTATCACAAAAGATTGTAAGTATACCATTCTCAATACCATAGTCATGGAACATCTTGCTCAGCCACAAGAGTTGTGTACAGCAGCTTCCAGCAGCTATATACTCAGATTCTGCAGTAGATTGTGAAACACAATTCTGCTTCTTGCTGTGCCATGAAACAAGATTGTTTCCCATGTAGAAACATCCTCCACTCGTACTCTTTCTATCATCTATATCTCCAGCCCAATCAGCATCACTGTAGCCAATCAAAATGTTGTTGGTGTCCTTAGTATACCAGATTCCAA
This sequence comes from Galeopsis tetrahit, assembly GCA_963675135.1. Classification (NCBI taxonomy): domain Eukaryota; kingdom Viridiplantae; phylum Streptophyta; class Magnoliopsida; order Lamiales; family Lamiaceae; genus Galeopsis; species Galeopsis tetrahit. Next base: position 38,675,396 of record OY776127.1, read on the forward strand.
GGTCACTTGTACCTGCAACATACTTGATAATCCTTTTCACAGCATTCAGGTGAGATTCCTTTGGATTAGCTTGGTACCTAGCACAAACACACACACTGTACATAATATCTGGTCTACTAGAGGTTAAATACAGTAAACTACCTATCATGGATCTGTAAAGTGTTGGATCAACATCTGTTCCAGCACTGTCTTTGCAAAGTTTCAAAGAAGATCCCATAGGAGTTTTCATTGGTTTTGAATTCTCAAGACCAAATCTTTTAACCAAGTTCTTAGCATACTTACTCTGGGAGAAGAAAATACCATTGCTACATTGCTTGATTTGAAGACCTAGAAAATAATTCAAGTCTCCAACCATACTCATTTCAAATGTTGCAGTCATTGCCTCAACAAATTTACTCAACATTTTATCACAAGTAGAACCAAACACAATGTCATCAACATATATTTGAGCAATTAGTATATCATTTTCAGTGTGCTTAATGAACAAAGTTCTATCTGCCTCTCCTCTAATAAATCCATATTCCAAAAGAAAGTCAGTAAGCCTACCATACCATGCTCTAGGAGCTTGTTTAAGACCATACAATGCTTTCTTAAGTTTATATACATGATCAGGATACTGTGGATCTTCAAATCCTATAGGTTGTTCAACATATGCTTCTTCATTTAATATGCCATTTAGAAATGCAGCCTTTACATCCATTTGATGAAGTTTAATATCAATAAAACATGCAATAGCTAGCAGTAATCTAATAGATTCTATCCTAGCAACAGGTGCAAAAGTTTCATCAAAATCAACTCCTTCAACTTGGGTGTAACCTTGTGCTACTAACCTAGCCTTGTTCCTAACAATATTACCAGATTCATCAGTTTTATTCTTGAATATCCACTTTGTTCCAATGACATTAGTATGACTAGGTCTAGGAACAAGTGTCCACACTTCATTTCTTTCAAACTGACCAAGTTCTTCATGCATAGCATTAATCCAGTTTTCATCAGTTAAGGCTTCTTTAGCACTCTTAGGTTCAATTTCAGATAAATAGCATTCAGCATTTACAACATTACACATAGAAGACATGCATATTGTTCTTACCACATCTACCTTGTTTGATCTTACTCTTCCTCTTGTTTGCACTCCAACTGTAGCATCGCCTATGATCTGGTCAGAAGGATGACTTTTGCCTATTCTTGAAGAAGGATTCGTTTTGGGAATGTACTGATCATTCTGTGAATTTACAGCTGACTGTTCTGTAGATGTTGACCCAGATGTGTTAACATTTGGTGCAACATTTTCAGACTTCAGTGTATTCTCAGAAGTGTCAGTAACCTGTGATACATCTTCTTCATCTTTGTCATCTGTAAGACCTTTATCATCATCAAACACAACATTAACAGATTCTTGAACAGTGTTAGTTCTAAGGTTATAAACTCTATAAGCTTTACTATTTCTAGAATAGCCTAAAAAGAAACCTTTATCACTTTTAGAATCAAACTTATGAAGTTGATCCCTATCATTCAGAATATAACACACACAACCAAATACATGAAAATATTTCACATTAGGTTTTCTGTTGTTCAAAATCTCATAAGGTGTTTGATTAGTATTAGAACGAATAAAAACCCTATTAATAATATGGCATGCAGTATTCAATGCTTCTCCCCAAAATTTCTTAGCAAGACATTTGGATGTAAGCATAACTCTAGCCATTTCTTGTAAAGTTCTATTCTTTCTTTCAACAATTCCATTTTGTTGTGGAGTTTTAGGAGATGAATATTCTTGCAAGATACCCTTTTTATCACAAAAATCATTAAACATGTTGTTTTCAAATTTCCTACCATGATCAGTTCTAATACGGCCAACGTTCAAGTTAAACACATTTTTGAACCTCTTATAAAGAATTTTAAATGCAGCAAATGCTTCAGATTTGTCTCTCAAAGACTCTACCCAGGTATATCTAGAAAAATCATCTACCACAACTAAGGAATACCTCTTTCCTCCAATACTTTCAGTTTCCATAGGACCCATCAAATCCATGTGCAGTAATTCAAAGCATCGATGTGTAGTACAATGTGACAGCATTTTGTGTGACATTCTTACCTGCTTACCTTTTTGGCATGGTCCACATACAGTGGTGTTGTGAAACCTCAGTTCTGGAATTCCTTTTACTGCATCTGCTTTGATTAGCTTTTTCATTGCTCTGTAATTTGCATGACCCAATCTTTGATGCCATAGAACATTTTCATCATGTTTTGACAAGTTACACATATTTGTTCCAATAAGATAGCAATTATCAGCTGACCTAGTACCAGTCATGACACAAACTTCATCTTTATTAAGAACATAACATGAATCTTTATCAAATTTCACATGCAAATTATCATCACAAAGTTGACTAATGCTAATCAGATTTGCAAGTAAGCCATCAACATGTAATACATTTTTAAGCTTAGGAAAACCTTCAACATTCAAAGTTCCTTTACCAACAATTTTTCCTTTAGAACCTCCACCATATGTAACACTACCACTATTCAAGGTCACATAATCAGATAAGAAATCAATTCGTCCTGTCATATGTCTAGAACAACCACTATCAAAGTACCACAAATCAGGTAGACATGCTTTTAAGGAGGTATGAACAACATTACAGGTAGCTTTTGGTTTCCATGCAAATTTCAAAAACTGTTTACCAGAATGTGACAGTTTCTTATGCAGCATTTTCAAGTTTTTCTGTTCTTCAAACAACTTTATACAGTAAGGACGAATGTGACCAATTTTGAAACAGTAATGACAGATATACTTCCTTTTAACCTTGTGAGACTCTGTTTCTGCAGATGTTGACCCAGATGTGTCAACATTTGCCTTAACAAATTTCACAGGTTTTCTAAATTTATCAGAAATAGAAGCAGTAGTACCATCATAACCTAAACCATGATTGTTAGACTTACCAGTAGCTATAACATTATTTACCTCAGAAGCACTCTTGGAATATTTCTTGAAACATAAAGTAGAATTTATCAGTTTCTCCTTTAAGTTACAGATTTCCAGATCTCTTTTGGTAAGAATAACTTCTAGCTTGCTGATTGTGTCTGTCAAATCCTCATTCCTTTTATTCAGAGAATCAAGGGTGAGTTTCTGATTCTTCCAATCATCTAACAGCTTTTGGTATTCATTGTCATCATTCCTTTTTCCTGCATCATCAACTAAACCATTAAAACAGTTCAAATCTGGGTGACTCTGTTCTGGTGTTGCTGTAGATGTTGAAGCATCAGGTACAGCATCAGAAACTGTTTCATCCAGATCATCATCTGAGGAATCATTATAATCAATTCTGGTAAAGTTAGAATATTCATTCTGATTTAATTCATCAAGATCATCATCAGAATCATCACTCAAGGTAGCACTAAAATTCAGTTTTTGCTTAAGTCTAGTATTGGCACATTCATTTGCATAGTGGCCATAACCAGAACAAGCATTGCATTTAACTGATTTTCGAAATTCAGGATCATACCTTGGTTTACCTTCACTCTTTGACAGTCTTGGTGTGAATTGACCTTTCCTCCTTTCTGGTTGAGGTGTTGATGTGTTGATTTGAATTTTAGGCTGAATATTTCTAGATTTGTTCACAGATTTCTTAAGAAACTTATTAAAGTGCTTAGTGAGCAAGGCAATGTTGTTAGGATTGTTGAGACATTCATCAAGCAATTCTTCATCAGAATCAACTTCAGTAATGATAGGTTGAGACTCAGAAATGTTTGATGTTTCTCCTTTAAAAACCACAACTTTCTTATCAGCATCATTTTCATCAACTTGATTAGTGTTTATTTCATATGTTCTAAGAATACTCACTAACTCATTTTGACTTAATGTATCTGTATTTTTTGCCTCTTCAATAGCACAAATTTTAGCATCAAATCTTTTAGGAACAGATCTTAATATCTTATGAACTACTCTAACATTAGAAATAGGGTCACCAAGAGAATGTGATTCATTGATTATCTCACTTAACCTTTCATTGTAGGCTGAAATGGTTTCATCTTCCTTCATTCGGAGATTCTCAAACTTTGTCCCCAACATTCGAAGCTTAGTCCTTCGAACACTGTCTGAACCCTCACAATGCTCTTGCAACCTGTCCCATGCATCTTTAGAAGTAGAACAGTTAGATATAATTTTAAACATTGAAACATCAACAGAAGTAAAAATAGCATTTAAAGCTTTAGAATTGTAGCTTGCTGTTGTTATTTCATCAGCCGTCCAATCAACTTCTCTTTTGAGTTGAACTTCACCATCTGCGTCTGCTGGTCTTTTTGGAGCTTCCCAACCTGTAAGTACAGTCCTCCAAGCACGTTCATCAATTGACTTGATGTACATAGGCATCTTAGGCTTCCAATAAGAATAATTCGAACCATCTAAAACGGGTGGCCTAAGTGCAGTGGATATGTGATGTGTTTCCATTGCTAAACTAAACTAAAAACACACTTGACCAAAGATCTAACCTAGTGTCGTCAGGTATCTGCTCTGATACCAACTGAAAGTGTGGTGTGGGGTGTATAGAAGTGTTTAAGTATAAGTAGATAAATGTTGCACAGAATGTTGAGACAAATAGTGCAACACTGACTCTAACAGAATATCAGAAATAAGATACACAGCGTAAGAATTGAAACACTAAAAACAAACGAGACACAATGGAAATACTTTTAACATAGATTTTATAAATAAAAATCTATGTCTGCCTTATGGCGTAAAATCAATACTTATCTTCAAGTACAAATGTTGTGTGAAATGTTACAACAATAACTTTCACAACGAAACTATAAACGAGGCAGGTGCCAAGTCTAGAAAACGAACTAAGTGTATAAATTATACACTGTCGAAATGCCTAGTCTATCTAATGATTACACTCTCAATAGATAAGAAGACACACAGTCATACGGGTGGTATACAACGTATGAACTAAAAGGTAAGAACTATTGGCCACAATTTCCTAACAGAGATGAACGCTCGGTCTAGGATATTGATCGAATAGAGCACACTGAATTATGAAGCCTTCAATGGGTATTTATAGTGGTGGTATGCGAATTCTAGAGGCTTCCACATTGAGGTCCTATTTTTTAGGAAACTCAACTTCCACAACTTCCATGATCTTTCTAGATCCTTCTAGGCTGCTCCAGGTCGTTCCAAATGTATCTAGGCTGTTCTAGCATGTTCTCCAATGTTCTGGAATCTTCCAGGTTCCAGATCCTTGTAGAAGCTTCTAGATCCTGCCAGAAATGCGACAACATTTAGGTCAACATTTAATGTAGCATTTCAGAAAAGACTTAGAAAAAATCTCGGAAGGTCGAATTCAGATGTTGTTGATAATGTTAAGACATTTAAGAATTAACAACATCTACAAAACATATGTCAAATGTTAGTTTAAGCATTATAAAAATGGTTTTGACCCTAAAGATGGTTCTTCTAACTCATAAAATAGGGGTTAACTCATAAAGTATGGGGCAAATAATTGTGGCCATCCAATATAAATAGTCAGCCCATCTATTTTTTTTTAAAAAAAAATTATGAGGAGGGGGTGCAGATTGGGTATGATGGGTCAGATACAGATAGCTATTTTATCGTATTTCACAATAGTACTAATATTCAATATTTCATAAAAGTTTTTATCATATTTTTTATTTATACAAATACTTACAATTTAAAATATACATTACTAATATTAACTATACATAATTCATAAACGGCCATAACCAGTATAACATTACACTATATAGCAAATTCAAATAGAATTATAAATAATTTATAAGTTCAAATTTCAAAGTTAAAATAAAATAAAAAATACAATAATATTCACGTATATGATACTTTACTAATTTTAATTGTTTATTTGCCTAAAAAAAATTGATCGGGCCAAAATCATCCTAGTCCATTAGGCCCGTCTGACCCATCAGGTCGGGCCAAATATGTTTGGTTCTATATGGACCTGTAATTTTAGAGTCTAGTCCATACTGGACTTCGGGTTGATCAATAGGCCGACCCAAATTATCAACTCTAGTGATAGATAGTGTTAGTCAATCGGTTCTAATCCGGTGATTTTCGGTTCCGAAATTATGGTAAATTGAAATTGAAATTGTGTATTACATGGTTCCCTTTCAGTTTCTCTCTTCCCAAAATCGTAATTGTCAATTCACCAGATCCATCATTTTTATATACATATAGTCATTGAAGTTCGAGATGGACAGTCAAGATCAAACCCAATTATAATCATTAGAGGTTAGAACTGGCGGTTCCAGCTTCTAAGCTCCAAACCGTTAGTTTAGAATTGGGATCGGCGGTTCCATCGGTTTTTTATATCGACTTGACTGACTAAATTGATTCGAAAATAACCATTTGTTTGTATCCAACGACAAAAAAAAAAAAAAAAACTAGTCATTTGTTATACTCTATAAATAACCCTTCATTGTGGTGTTAAAGTTCACACTAGATTGATTCAAAATTATCAATTTTCAGCATCTCTCACTCATTCTCTTATAATAGCTTGAATCAAAATGATGCATTTTTGCAATATTATTGTCTCTCACAATTACATATTTTATAGATTATAATTCACATTATATACTCCCGTTAGGAGATGACACGTGAAGTTGAGATAATTATAATATCTTTTAAAATCGACAAGAGAGTAATATTATAATATTAATTATGTTAGGATGTTATGGCGGGCCTTCTTATATTGATTTGGACCATCATATATTGTTATTATTATATTATCCCTATTGTATATGGGTTGCGACGGACCTAGAGGACCAAGCCCACATTGGGATAAGCTCATACAAACTTGGGTTGAAAGCCCACTAGCGAGAAGGCGCTGGAGGGTAAGTGTGCACATAAAAATATAATAAAAATCAAGGGGAAGACTTTACAATATAAGAAACACGAGTTTTTTTTATAGTGACTACCCATGCTTGTGCCTAACTCGTGTGTCGTCCACATTTCTATGCCAAACGTGTACTTGACTAAAGCATTACAAAAGTAATTTATTGTGTATGTGATGTGACGTTTTAACACTGTAAAAAAGAAGATATGATAATTGGAAATAAAGTTGTCACACATGCAAATTAACATTTAAGAAGCACACACATCATCATAGTAGTTTAAAAGAGGTTCGATCAGATGACCTAGTAGTTCATACAAATTTACAAAATTAAAACTTGAAAAATAACATAAGTCGTAGTATTATTTAATATGTTTCTTACTTAAAGTTTTAAAACTTAGTAGGTACGTTTAAAGTTTGTCCTGTCAGTCACATATCTGTCTCGTCGTCAACAAAGCCTGAAATGATTAAAGTATCATCATGAGTCTTCTTCCGGAGGAGAAGCCCAGTGGAATAACATTTACTATGCAAATACATTAAAAAGACTAATCGATATGCCAATCGAGTACACGCCAAGGCCCGTAGACCTGGCTCATTTCACACACAATATGGTCTGAAGACTCGTTTATTTCACACAAAGCATAATCTGTAGACTTGCCTTGTTGGTCCCAAGTAGTTGAGTTTAAGATTAGAATGAGCCTAAAAGTCTAGTGGGGATGAATAGACTTTTCAAACTTTTCTAAAATATTAGAGATTAATATGCGGAATATGAGATTTATGAGTTCTTTAACAAGTTTATACTCAATTAAACAATTATGAACTAACTAGTCCATTCCGCAAATAACTCTTAACTCGTTTGTTCAACTTCGATTTTACAAGCTTATTGATTATACAAATTCTAATAAGAAAAATTAACAAATATAAACTGTAAGTAAATCAAACATGAGATTTATAGTGGTTCGACAACTTGTCTACATCCACTCTCACACACACCAGTTCGTGATATTTTATTAATTTTCCGTTCTTGTCTTTTAAGTCTCAAGATTAAGACTTAGATCTTCTCGATTACCTCCAGATATATCTTCGATCTTAACTAGCAATTTTACAAGTTACTAGCACACTTATTTACAAACTAAAACAATACAGAAATGTAAAACTTCTCTGTTTCACAAATAAGCCTTCTTTGAATCAACTTTTCTTTTCTGGGCTTCTTCTTCTTTGAACTATGTAAGTGCTTAAGACTTTTTGCTTGATTCCTCTTCAATATGCGTAGTTTCAGTAGTCTTCTCACGTCCAATGTCTTCATCTATTTATAGACTTGACTTATCAAGAATATTTAGTTATTCAACTAACTCTTCTTGATAACTTCCTTTAACTAACTCTTGTAACTACTTCTTGGTATGTATCTTGAAATATTCTTCGGTTATTCAGTTATTTAAATTGTAACCAACTTCATATCTTTCACATGATTCTGTTCCAACTTGACTTGACTCGTCTTGTCTTCAGCATATTCTACACTTAGAATATTTCAGACTTCTTTATATCTTATCTTGTCTTCATCAAGTCTTCTAGTCTCCATAGTCTTCTGTAGAACTCTTCTTGTACCTATCTAAGCTATCTAATCTATTACATTTACTTTAAGCTCTATAGATCAGCTTAGTCATCCTAAAGACTATTACAACAGAATGTATATATAAGCTTCTTATACAATAATTAAAGTTTATCTTTGTGAAACCTATCTTACCAAGTAGACTGTCTTTTATACTTAACCATTTTCAGTATTACTTATATATCATCTGATTTTGTCTTCATACAAGACGACTTCCATAAAAGATCAGTCAACACTTAGAATATATTCAAGTCCTCTTTTTTGGCTTATCTAAACTCATTTCATCATCAAATAGAACTTGTTTTAGGATTCATATCCCAACATGCCTATTTCACACAGAGTATAGTTCGTCAACTTGTTAATTCACACAAAGCATAATTCGATGATCTGTCTGCTCGTATTAACACATAAATTAATTTAAATAATGCAAATGTAAATAAATGTTACCCACTTTTATCGTTGATGGTAGCGGGTTAGCCTTCTGAGGATCCGACTGATTCGCACTGCACTCGACACATTTAACTAACCTTTAGATTTAAAGTACATGTATGTATATAGGTATCTTCTTATATATGTACGAGGCACTTCAAAATGGAAATAATCTTAGAACATTACTATTCATTTTCGTCACACATTAAATGAGCAATTCTAGTTATGAAACTAGTCGAAATCACATGAAAATGCGCGTTTGCAAAAAATTAATTAAGTTAACTCTATACACCTTTAAAATAGATAATAAAAATGTTTCAACACCCTTATAAGTCCAATTTATTTATTTTAGAAAAATGTTAAATGTTCAATAGACAATTGATTCACAAAATAATTTGTTAGCTCGTTTCATACGTTAAATCATCTAAAAAAACAGCTTGTAGTAAATTATTTATCATAAATTATAGAAATTCTTAAGACTCAAAATTTTTGTACAGTAGACTCCTAACATACAGTGGTGCACATCATAAAATTTTCATTTAAAAATAACTTATAGAATACTACTTATAAATTTCGTAAGACCGTTGAAAAATAAGACCCGAAAATGAACTGTGACAACAAACCTTCTAAAGTTTATTAAAACTTTTTTGTTCCTTATAAAAATGCAAAACCAAATCCTACACAAAGGACCAGTAGTAATATTCATAAAAACATCACATTTTAATGTCATACATATTGCTATTTAAGCATGCATTTCCTTTGAGCATCAAAACAACAGTAAGTGAACATATTCAAAAATTAGCCCAAAAAACAAAGCGAGTTGTGTGAGGGAATTTTTCACTTTATATAGTGCCTCAAAGAAAAAATCATATAAAATAAAAAAAATCAGTATTTTAACACGGTTCAAGTACCCTCAATCTGGTAAAAGGGACTGTATTAAAAACATTGGGAAAAGAATTGAACTCTTTTCAAAAATAACATGCAATGACAAAAATAGATTTTAAGCTAAAACAATATACATATATATTAGCCTCAAAAACCTCCCAGTCTATTTTAAACATACATAATCCACAAGGGAACAACCAGTGCCATATATATTAGCCTCAAAAACCTCCCAGTCTATTGTAAACATACATATCCCACAAGGGAACAATCAGTGCCATAAGAAAAGGTGTACATTAAACATACATAGCCACAAATAAACAACCAGTGCCATAAGAAAAGGTGTACAGCAAAAAAAATGTACTCAAATCACACATGCAATACAAACATAAGGCAGGGTCGCATAATATGCAAATCCAACAATATTAACAGGTATGTTTTGCGATAAAAAAAATTAACAAAAAGCTAGAATACATTGCTAAAAAAAAGATAATTCTTTTTAAAAAAAACAATTTAAAGAAAAATGTTATTTATATTTTGTGAGAGGAAAAGCGGGAAGTTCCTTGCATTTCTCTAACGTTTTAAATAAAAAGTCTTTATTTAATTTAATTTAAAAGAATATCAAAATTTAATATAACATTATTATTATTATTATTATTATTATTTTATATAACATATCAGAAGTACAAGAAGAAATAGTCAGAAGGACATCCTCTTAGAGAATATCATTTTCAACCAATCGTAAGGTGTTGAAACATGAAACATCAGGAGTACAAGAAATAGTCAAAAGCACATCCTCCTAATAAGGAGGAATATCATTTTCAACCCATCGTAAAGAGTTGAAACATGAAACATTCCCGCCAATCTTGTCATCTTAAAACATGGAACATTCCAAACAAATTGTGCACGTGCACATTGTTCTTATCATTTAATAAGAACACTTTTACTTTTTATCTCTAAAACACAGACTATATTTCTCTTATTTCTAATTTATTTGATATAATATGTATCTTATTATTTATAATTCAATTCTATTAAGTCGTTCTCCTCAGTACACTATCCTGTCAAACTGATAACATTAGTTCATAAATTACATAAAATAACACATCTTTAATATTTCAAATAATTTGTCATTTAATGTTTAAAGAAATATTTAAATGGTTAAAAAATTATGAAACGAAAAAATGGATTGTTGAGAAATTTGTATTAGTTTTGATGATTGTGTTAAAAAAAACTTTGTAATAAGATGAAATTTGAACATGTATAGATCAACTATCTATTTTTAGTCATAGTCAATAGGTTCAACAGCCGAGAAGGAACTTCAATGTCATTTAGTGTTCAACCCAACTAGATAAATGTGCCTACGTTCAAGATTGAAGATCAATATGATCTACTCATCTGTTGAAGATCAAAGACATGAAGACTATAAGATTAAAGGATGAAGTGAAGACCACTTACTGAAATTCAGGAAGCTTTGACAGATAATTGGATTAGCTAACAAATGCGAATGTACTTAGTTGTCTTTGTTAACAACACCTGACTACTATGTAAAAGTCAAGTGGATAAAGTTTTAAAAGACTATGCTCAATTCCTTAGTAAAATAAATTCATTTCAAATGTCAACTTAACAGATGTCAAACGAAATCAGATCAATAAAAAGACAAACATATATTTAAATTTCAATGTGTTACTTCCTATAAGTTTTCTATTACTTTTGAGCACATAGATTATAAAAAGTGATTAAATTATAGATATTGATGTGATTGAGAGAGAGAAGTGATAGAGAGAAAATGTAAGATATAAAGTGAAATGTAAGAATAAAAAATTAAAAGATATTTACCAACTGGATGTCGAGACATTAACTTGAGAGAAATCTGCAATTGAATATAGCACATGGCTATAAAATCTGTGAATATTAGAGAAACAGTACCTTAAAAGGACGAACAAATTTGAGGTAGAGAGCACTAAAGGACGATTTGCATAATAGTATGATTTAATGTAGCTTTACAACGGTTATATTTTGAATCACACTATAAATACAAGGCCACCTTCATGGTGAAGAACGGGAAACAAAATTCTACAATTCGAAGCTCTGTAAGTTTATTTACACGTGTATACACAAGAAACCCAGAATTTCCAAAGAGCAAGTTTATAAATCCATATTCAAGCTCAAAATGTACTTCGTGCCTAGTTCTAACTCTAAGCATATAAATTCACATTTTAAGCTTAGATCAAGTGTCCTTAAACTTGTTGTTTGAATAACTCATTTGTTGGTTGATAATAGATTTTCTGCATAAAATTAACAAGAGATTTTCTAAGGCAAAATGAGTTTTTAGACAGTCAAATCTGTCTTAAGGGCCTACATAGTTTTCCACAAAAAACTCAGCTTAGTTTGATAGTAGTTCAACTGATCAGCTCTCGAACAATGAGTAGGTTAGTTATCATTCTCGAGTTGTTCTATACACTTGCACTCTTTCACAACTGTTTTACTTGTCAACTGACCAATTCTCAGGTCAGCTACCTCACTCATTTGTTACGTAGAAAATCGATTATGTTTAAAAGTCTATGTATTCCTCCCCTTTAAACTTTTAACCCTCACTTAAATCGTTCGATACCTATACGGATGAACAAACGAAAGTCGTTAACCAGTCTTACGGGAACATTTTACATTGCTTGGTGGAGGAAAATGTCATTTTTTTTTAATATTAAACTTGCTCAAGCTGAGTTCGCTCATAATTCAACTATAAATCGCAACTCCAGATTAATTGTGCCTCTTTGCAATTGTATACGTGGTGATTACTTGAGGTCCTCTTGACCTCATTGGCAAAATATTGAGAAAATAAATCTCAACTCCTATCGGCTAAAAGCTTCCCTCACACATGCGCACTTCATTTGTCTTCAACATCAATCACTTGATTCAATTGAGACTTCATATATTCTTGTTTATCCAAGTGATTCATTTGCTTCAACATTAGAGCAATTCATACTTCAACACTTATCTTTTTCTTTTTCTTTTTTGAGAGGTTCAACATTTATGTTTTGATTATATCAATCTTAGATTATTATCTTTTCATATTTACATTAGATACGTTATGTGTATTGTATTTAAGAACCATTATGGCTCTATTTTGAACAGTTCACTTATATTATTAAAATCAGGATTTTACCTAAATTTGGTGTTCTTTTTTGTTAATTCCCGTTGAGTTACTTATTAATTGCATCATTCCCTTAAAAGTGTACTCCTACAAACACGTTTGAAAACAATCAAAATGACCAAAAACTACCTCAATTCGCAAATAAGTTTTAGCAATAGTGACTTACCAATAATTTTCAACTGTTTTTCGACGAATTGAAAAATGAGTATTATATCAAAATAATGAACTTTGAGAGAAACAATTTCTTATATTTGACTTAATTACCTTCAATCTGCTGAAAATTATTTAACATGAATAAATTATTCAAACTTAAATTAGTAAACAATCACAAATTAGCATGAATAAATTGTTCAAACTTAAATTCATAAAGTCATCGAACTTGAAGAGACAAATAATTTGATATACTCCGTATTATTTAATTAATTAGCAAAAAAAAAATGAAAAATTGAAAAACATATTTTTCACTTTTTACCCAACACATTTAATTTCAAATATTGTCACTGTTCATCTGTATATCAGTGTGATTTGACACACAATTTCGTAACATATAACGAGAGTTAAAGAGAATTAATTTGAAAAGACAATGCATGATGGTTCAACTACTCGTCATAATAAAAAAGAAGAAATTAATCGTAATTTGTAACAAGAGGTATCGGTATCCCCCTCCGGTTTTCCCTCCTCTCCTCCATATATACATTGAAATCCGCACCTTTTAAAGTGCCTACCAATAGATGCTTCATTATTTCCAATGCACCACAACCTTTTTATTAATTTCTAATAAATGAGCATAGAAAAATTATAGAAATACAAAAATAAAAACACCATGATTTGGGAAGCACAAAAATAAATAAACAGTCCAAGTAACCATACCATAGGCTGATAGAAGAAGAAAATACTAGGAAACCAGGCACCAAACTACAAACCTAACCAACCGCCTATAACATATGATACAAACAAGACAAAACATTGGCTTATCTAGAGCAACAAGTACTCTTAGCATTGGTTATTATGAGAGAGAGACACACATTCTTCATCTAATCTCCTCCTTCACTTGGTGTTTCCGATTCATTTTCCTTCGAAGAACGTCCGATTATCGGAACGGGGTCGGTGAGTGTGTGCCCGTCTCGTGGAGGGGAGAACACCACCGGCATGTACTCCTCCGTGTCTCCCGGGAACTTGGAGTTTTTGAAGTGTTCTCTCAATGCTTCTAATCCCTTATTACAAACAATATTCACACGTCAAATTGTCATCGTACTAATCAGAAAAGTGTGAAAGTTAAGGGATGTACCTGCAATCTTGCGTAGGTGACTTCGCAAATCTTTCTAGAGTTGAAGACTTCCCAGTTTTGATGGTGGAAGGCTTTATAGAGCCTCAACGTTGCCTCAGGGGAAGTCATGTTTACGAATCCATACCCCACATTGCATTTGTTACTAAATAAAAAAGATTATTAATAAGGTGTACAAATAAAAAACATATATGAATTAGGGTTGAGAAGATTGATCACATAAAATCGATAGGGAGGTAGACGAAGTCGTAAGAGGATAAGGGCTGGTCATCGCCGACGCTAATCTGCTCATTGCAGTGGATACAGTGGTTGTCGAGCATGTTCAGCACCAGCTTCTGACTACACCACAGTAATAATATATAAATAATTATTAAAAGTCAAACATACAAACCACCCCAACAGAATTTCAAGAGAATGTGTGAATTTGTACTAAGTTTATGATCGAACCTCCTCGAAGTAATTTTGGGTCTTAATCAAGAATATTTTGTCTATAAAAACAAGCAAGCTAATGTACAGAGAAGAAAAGGGTTCTATAGGGCATATAGGTATAGGCTATACCAATTTTTTCAACTTGCAAGCAACTATACAATTTCTTTTTTCAGAGTTTTAGATTGGGTTCTATAGGGCATATAGGTATAGGCTATACCAATTTTTTCAACTTGCAAGCAACTATACAATTTCGTTAATTTTCATTACAAAAAGCAATACAAATGTATATTATTGATTTTTAATATGGAACATTATTATTATTTGTTTTCATAGGAAAACAAATAGTGAGTTTCTTATAAAATCCATATTTATACACTTATGGACCCGCAACCTGCATTAAAATACTTATAAGTGATTTATGTATACCTGTACTTGTTGGGGATGTTCTTGATCATAAGAGTGGTTCTAAGATCCCTGCAATTTGATACCTCAACAATGGCATCTTCATTTATAAGAAAACGAGGATCATGGTCTTTTCCCCGTTTTGCCCCTCCCTTCCATGGCCTGCCACCATGGCTGATCTGGTGATGCTGCTTTGAAGGGCCACAATTACTTTTCTTGGAACTTATAAACTTTTCTTGATACCCAATGCATGAAGAGGACCCACTGCTCCAACTCTTACTTCCCTCAGTCCCACCGCTAGGGTTTCCTTTCCACCGCCCCGCCGCCACCGGAAAACACCGTCTGGATGGAGAAGGATTCAACGGTTTCCTATATTGCCCACCACCGCTGCCGCAGCCGCCACGGCGGCTGTATTCAATGAGGACGTTTCGTCCGTACATTTCTTGGCCGCTCAGAGCTTCCATGGCGTTTGCCGCGTTTCTTACATCATAAAACTCCACAAATCTTTGGTTCCTTTTGTTTGGCGTCTCCCTCAATTCCCTCACTGGCCCTTCATTCATTAAACAACAATCATTCATTAAATTACTTTAAAACCCACTCCTCAAAATCTCTGTCAACGCATGATATACCAACAAGCTAGAATCAATTCAAAAATTAAGAAATCGCACAAAATTAATTTTAAAAAATCATACCGAAGGACTCAAAAATTTGCTTAAGAGAAGAGGCGGAAACTCGGGAGTCAACATTGAAAACAACGAGTGTGCCTTGATTGTTCCCATCGGGGAGGGTAGAAGTCACCGGAACAGAAAACTGGGCCCACACGACTCGGCCGTTGACGAGGCCACGCGCCGCCTGGGGGGGCACTGGCGGCATAAACGGTACGGCGTTGCAGTTCAGTACGGCGTCGTAGTGGCGGCCGAGTCGGAACTGCTGTTGCATGTGTTGTTCTTGAATCGCCCTTAACGCCGCCTGCGCATCCCGAACATCGTAGAAATGGACCGTCACTAAGCCGTCGCGCCGCCGTTCCATTTGCACCGCCCTCACGTCGCCGAACACTTCCAATTCGCGGCGGACTGTTGACTCGCTTGCGGTGGTCGGGACCATGCTGAGGAGCAGCGTTCGTGACGGAGCTGTCAAGGCGGGGGGGAGAGAGATGGGTGACGGCGGAGGCGGAGGGAAGGGGTAGAAAATTTGGGGTGGGGGAGAGGGGAAGAATTCTTGGGCGGCGGGATTCATGGTCGGAAATGGGGGTTTTCCGATGAGGGTTTTGTTGTCCTAATATTTGGTTTCTCTCTCTAGGCTTTGTGTCATTATATATGATATGAGCATAAACTGTGTTTAAATCTTCTGATGCCTAGGTGTCTAGGTATAGGGGAGAGAGAGAGAGAGAGAGAGAGAGAGAGAGAGAGAATGACAGAGGCAGATATAAGAAAGAAGAATGAAGTTGGCTACGCGACTCTCTATTTACACACAAGAAAAGTTTACTAAAATTGCTACTACTGTTACTCTCTCTTCCCCAAATTTTGTTTCATTGGGATGTATATTGTTTATGACATTATGTAGTTTAATACTTTCATACCTCTACTTCTATCTCATAATTCATGATTATTTACACAATTTTTTTAACGGCACATTTCAATATTATTTGCACACTTAAAAAAAAAAACTCATATACTCCGTAATTCTTTAACCTTACAATATTCATCTAATTTAAAAAATGTCATTCTATTTGGACCTATAACTTTAGTCAAATCTCCACCCACTTTAATCAATGAATTATCAATAATATTCCTCATTTATTTTACATTAGACATCACTATATTCCATTTTTTAAAACTTCGTAATGGTCAAACCATGCAAAAAATGTTGGAACAGAGAGAGTATTAGAGATAAATAAAGTATACGGTATGGATGGATGTCTTTTGAGTAATAAAGTAAATAATAAAACATTGTAAGTAATAAAATAGAGCGATAAAGTAATAACATGTGATGTAATTTTGAGATTTTGAAGGGTGTGATTTAAAGTGAAAAAGTGTTTTATTATCAAATAAGGAAATACACAATCTAAATTGGTGCATCCATTTTTTTGGCAAATGCACAATCTAACTTGGGACGGAGGGAGTACTTTTTTTTATAAATATTTTTTAATTTTTACATTTTACTTTTATTTTAGTTTTTTTTTTCTATGTCCTTCTCTTTCTCAGTCACATCACATATTTATTATTTAATCACTTTTCTTAATTTTTTTTTGTCTAAAAAGTAACATAAAATTTATAGACGGATGGATGGAGGGTGTACGAGAGTTGTTATTAATACTTCCTACATTCCAGTAAAATCTACCCATGAGATTTGAATATTTATTATGGTAAAAGTTATCCATGAGCTTTAGATATGGAGGTTAAAAAATCTAATAAAATAAGTAAAAGTATTATAAGTATTGTGATTGAGAAAGAAAAACATATAATGAAATGTGAAAGAATGGTTAGGTCAAAAAAAATTGTTAGTTTTCATTAGGACGATCGAAAAAGGAAATTGATAACTTTTATTGGAATGAATAGAGTATTAAATGAAATAAGATACAGTAGAGAATATGAAAGTCCGTATTAATAAAATGTTGTAAGTATTAAAGTAGAGTAATAATATGAGGCAAAATTTTAAAATATTTAAAGAAGGTAATTTTAGAATGTTTATTTTTTAATAATTAATAAATTTGAGAAGGAATACTCATTAATAACATGCCAATGCTATGGTTTCTTGGGCAAATAACGGTCTTATTATGCTTTCAAAAAAGGATGTCTTATGACTTGTAATTCGGGTGAATTTTAAGGTATATAATATTTAACGTGTAGTGTAGTATTGGGGTGGAAATAGATAGGAACGAGAAATTTAAAAAAAGAAATAGAAATGGAAAAACATAGAGAACAATTGCAAATAGAAAAGATAAGGTAGATAGTGGGTATTGGGTAATGTAAAAAATGAAAATTAGTAATTTAACAAAAAAAAAAACGCTCAGAATTGCTAAATAAGTTACTTAACAAGGAAAGATGGGAGTATTATAAATATAAAAGAAGATGAAAAAAATCAGGGAAAGACACTAGGTTGGGTTTATTTTAGGTTTTAAGTGATTTTTAAATTTTTATTTTTAAAATATTGATTTTTTTAATTTTTATGAATGATATATGTATTTCTTTTGAATTTTATAGTAGGAGATGATTTAATTTTATGTCAAACTAATTAATAATAGTAAAGGATGTTCTATCATTATACATTATAAGTATATATGATTGAATTATGTTGTACCAAAGAGATAGACGATTGATTGTATTGGAAATTGGTAAATCCAAAGAGATAGACGATTGATTGTATTGGAAATTGGTAAACTCAGAAGAGACAGGAAATTGGTAAACCCAAAGAGACAGATGATTGAATGTATTGGAAATTGGTGTAGGTGTGGTTTTTCAAAATCAGACTTTAAATCTCAAATTAAAATTAATGTAAGTTTCATAAAATTAAAAACCAAGTTTTTAAAATTTAAAGTAAACATAATCTTAAGAATTCTTGAAAATACGAGTTATGAGTCATGAACTCGAAAGTGACTCAAATGACTAAAGAGAACTCAAAAGTGACCTTAAACAACGTTCGAGACAGAGTAACTTGGAAAAATTATCTGATAGGTGCAAACAAGGAACAACCCAATTGAAATTTAATTGTGTCTAAGACTCATTCATAGTAAATTGTTGGTGTCGATTCCACAATTGCTTGCATCTTTGTCGATATTGTACTCATTCATGTGGACGAAAAAGACTGAATTTAAGGGCATGTTTGTTTTGGGATGGGAAATCCGGATTTGGGATTTCGAAACTCCACCCCCGTTACACTTTGGGATTTTGATTTAGGATTTCAAAATCTCACCCTATAAATACCTATAAACCCTATAAAAGTCAACCCTATAAATACCTACAAATCACCTATAAATACCTACAAACCACCTATAAAACCTATAATCCTATACTATAAAGTTAAATCCTACCCTACATAAATCCCAAAACAAACACAAAACACAAAAAGCATTAGGATTTTGAAATCCACTAGATTTTGAAATCCGGATTTCAAAATCCTCAAAATCCGGATTTTCTAAAGGAGGAGCATTTCTTACATGGCTTGACATATTCACTCTCATTACACATATTAGTCAAATTCTCCTTCAAGAAAGTATCAATTTGTTCAATTTTCTAGAATTTTGGCCTTTTGTGGGCAACAACGAAGTTCTCTTTTGCAGATGATTGAAGATTTACTATTACTAATAGGCCTGGCATATTGTGATATCATGTCGTTTTTTGTGTCAACACGATAGTGACACAACACGATAAGGATATGTAAAACACCCAATACAAAACCACAAACTAATGATTTGAATTCTTTATTAATAAAGCTAGTTGACTTAGATCAAAATATAAAAACAATAAATCTTGGAGAAGGGAACGAAAATACCGTGTTCTTGGAGAGGAGGCGACTGAAGATTTGAGATTATGTAAAAATTAGGGTAAGTCTATTATATATATATGTATATTTAAATTGGGCTTGGGCTTGAAATAAGATTAGGGTTTAAAATCTTAAAAGTCTTAATTTAATCAACTTAGAATATTTATTTTTAATGAACTAAGATATATAATATAATTTTAAAATAAACAAAATAAATAATTATACCTATAAATCTAAATTATAAATTTTACGGGTGTTACATCCTTCCCTCCTTAAAATATTTTCGTCCTCGAAAATTAGTTACGTACCTTGATGATGTTGTCCTATTGCGAACACTCTAGCTCCACTTCCATAACGACCATCATTTCCTCCCTTCTTAATTTTTGTGCAATCGTAAGCAGTGTGTCCTGGTCTCTTGCACTTGTAACATATGTTCTTTCCCATTAAGCATTTACCATGATGTTTTCGACCACAAGTTTTGCAGACAAGCTTCTCTTCTTGCGGACCGCCTTCATTCTCCATTAGTTTGTTGTGGTTGTTATGTTCCACTTTATCTGAATCCTCCCACTTCCTTTTACCAGAATTCTGAGTGGACCTCTGACTAGGATGCTCGGTCTTCATACACGCGGCTATCTTCTCAGCTCTCTCTAAAGTATCCACGAAAGTGAGATCTCCATGACCTGCTAGAATGCTGTGAATCTCCGGACGCAGCCCCTTCTTGAATCTATGTGCCTTTTTGTACTCCGTGTCCACCAGGTGTGGAGCAAAACGAGCCATCCGACTGAAACTTCTCTCGTACTCGGCCACCGACATCTCTCCTTGCTTAAGATCTAGAAAATCAGACTCCATGCGATCACGATAGGACTGTGGGTAGTATCTACGCATCAGTATCTCTTGAAATCCCTCCCACGTCAATGTCTCTCGTTCTGCAACAGGTCTAATTCTCCAATAACTTTCCCACCAGTGGTCTGCATCTTCCACCAGTTGAAAAGCGACGCATGATATTCGTTGAGACTCACTGCACCTGATGAGTTGGAAAATACGCTCCATAGCTCGGAACCACTGTTCCACTGCCTCGGGCCCATCTCGTCCGTTAAATGTCGCTGGTTTGTAGCGGCGAAACTGCTCCACCACTTTAGCAGTGTCATCGACGTCACGTCCTGCATCAGCTTGATTAGGGGCAAGTGGTTGATTTCCTCCAGCAACTTGATTCTCATTTGCACGACGAGCCATCTAATATATCGTTATGCGTAAGGTGACTTAGTATGGTAGAATATACTATTCTTGAATATTGTATGCTATAGAACAATAAACAAAATCATCTATAATTTCATGTAGTACATCATATCGTGAAGTTCCATAAGATGCAAAGTGATTAAGAAAAGTGATTAAATAATAGATATAGTACAAGTGATGTGATTGAGAGAGGAGAGAGATAGAGAGAAAAAGTAAGATATAAAGTGATGTGTAAGAAAAAGTACTTACCAAAAAGGGTATGAGAAGCTTATAGACGGACGGACCAAAATGGTAAAATGGGAAGCTTATAGGCGGACGGAGGGAGTAATTCAGTTTCTCCATGTCCAAATATTCCAAACCACACATGACCATAAACCCACTACTACTTTGTTACCTTTCTTTGTTGGCAAAAGGTTGGAACATTGGAGAATATGCTCCTTGATTCGAGAGTGAAGGGCCATAGGGCAGTCTAGCCAGTTGAAAATATTGGTTCAAACCTATTATGCCAGTGAGCAACCCAACATTAAGTGATTTGTTGTTTCCGGAAGTTCCCCACACAGTGTGCATGTTGCTTCCTCATCCAAGGCAATGATGTTCCTTCTTTTCAGGTTCGTCTTCGTGGGGATCCGGTCCCAAAGGAGTCTCCATGTCGTGGCCATTACCTTAAATAGAGCTAAGCTTCTCCAGATTTTTTCGAACTCTCCCCCTGGTGATCCCACTGTCCTCTCGGTTTCGACAGCTTGGAGAAGTTGGTATGCAAATTTCGAACTGTAGGCTCCATCCGCGTTTGATTTCCATCTCCACCCATCCATATTGCCTTCCGTTAAGGGGTACCTGCACACCACAATCGTTAGATTATTTAAACTCTCTCTTACTATATCCATAAGTTCTCTCCTCCAATCTCATTCCCACCTCCACACCCCGCCAACCCAATGCCACATCTCAGTAACGCGTCTCTTGTTTTAAGAGTTCACTAATATACAATAAATTTATACCTACATAATCTTTAGCCATTGCCCGCATACATATTTTCAAATCTGAGATAATATTAATCAAGTTGAGAGTTCACCAATATACAATAAATTTATATTTGAAAATATGTATGCGTATCTCGTTTTAAGAGTTCACCAATATATAATAAAATATGTGTAGAGTTCACCAAAAATAACTAAGAGATTATGGGCCTGTATACATATTTTCAAATCTGAGATAGTATTAATCAAGTTGAGAGTTAACCAATATACAATAAATTTATATTTATAGGGTTAAATTCATATTACAAATAAGAGTAGAATAGTAGAATTTTATTGGAACAATGAATAAAGTTGAGTCAAATATTAATTTCGTGAATTAAATTTAAATCAAATTAAATAAAAAAAAATTGAAAGAATAGGTCTTATATGCACTCAAATACATGTATGTACTTTTGTTTTTTAGTAGTAAAAGAAGGCAATATTATAGCATTTGAGTATAAGGGGTACTCAACCCATAGAGATTACAAGTGATAATGAACGATTACTTTATAGAAATAGAATCATAATTTAACCAAACAATTCTTCTGTGAGGCATGTATACGGATCACAGACTCACGCCGAGATTGATGAATTTCAAATTGTGTACCATGACAAAAGCTTAAGTTTAATATTCTTCATTATCCTCTTTAGACCCTGAGTTTTCCCTGAGAATATTCTTGAATTCCTGTAGTTCAAAACTTCTCAAATGACTCCAACCCATAAATTTGTCATAATCTTTTTTTTGTGACCTAGAATCACATTGTGTTAAAAACAATGAATATGAATGTCATTGTGAGGTACCATACTCACCATGAACCACTTGTAACATTTTTGTCAAACCGACTTTGCAAATTTGCATTCTAATAATAACTGAGTATTGTTATCCTTCTATTCTCTTCATAACTTGCAAATCATCTCCTCGTCTGATATTTGCACGCCTCTCCTCCTAAGATTGTTTTTCGTTGCTAATCTGTCTCTCATTGCCTTTCACACGATTGTTTGCATCTGTCTTGACGCTATATTATCCCATAATACCGAATATGATGTACCATCCACCACGTCTGCCATTATCATATTTGTTTTCTTTTTTAAATAATTGTTTGACATTCTTATAGAGTAGACTCATTTTGGTGCAAGTATCCAGCTCCATATACATTCGACTCCCCACTTTAGTTTGTACCTATTTGTAATATCAAGCAATTCAAGAAAAGAATTATGTTCTTGATCATTTAACGAACTACTCCACCCACTGTCATTCCCACCCAATATCACTCCATCTCCTCATATTACAAATGTGGTTATCCTTCTGGCCACTCTTAAGATAAAGACTAGGGAATCTATTTAAGAGATTACCCTCCCCCTCCAGTCAACAATCATTCCAGAAAAATGTATGATCTTCATTACCTACTACCCTCATAATCTTATTTCTAAAACCACTCTCATTTGCACCCTCGTATAAACTTATAATCTCTTTCCATCAATTAGATTCACATGTCTCTCTCATCTCACTACGACTTCTTTCACCCTCTCTCTCCAACACCCCATATTTGAACTTAAGTACCCTCCCCCATAATCTCTCCCCCTCGGTTAAAAACTGCCAAATCCATTTCCCAAGAAGTGAAGTGTTAAAAAAAATTAAATCTTTGATACTCACATGTCGTGGATCATTTCTATGACAAAATTTTTCACAACTTGTGAGAGGTTGCACGATGTGATCTTCTAGGAATCTTTCATGTTTCAGCGAGAGGTTGAGCGATGGTAATCTCAAAAGGATCGTTATTATAGCGGTGGCTAAACTTGTGGCTTCCTCCATCACAAGCGATGTTATTGTTCATTGTTCAGATGTTACAATGCAATAATACCTCTCACGATATTTGGTTTGAAAGAGACGTATATCATTATATGGTTACTACATGAGATTGTTGCATTTATATGCGCAAATCAGGAACAATTCAAATTGGTCAAGTGACCGCAACCAAGTTTCGAAAATGCAGTATAAGAGTTAAGGCGAAGCGGGGTTCAGGCGATGGTTGGAACGCATGCATCAGGGTTCAAGTTTGATTGATCCTAACAGTGTGTCAACTTTATCAGATTGCACTGACGTATTTCTTGGGAATCCACGATCCCTATTGCAACGTCTAGATTTCATATGAACAATGGTAGCAGTTTTCTATAGGGGACGCTGCCTAGGTTGGTGAAGAAATTGTTGGCGCGTTTCTCTCCCTTCATCAGGGCTCACGAATCTAAGGTTCCACTACTTGAGAAATCAAATACTGAGATCGGCAGTTTGTCTAGAATAAACAAACACAAGAAAGGGAATTCGTCCAAAGTAGCCCAACAAAATACTAGTGTTTTTATTTTACCAACCTAACCGGTCGATCAAGGCTCTAGCAGGCGACATCGTTTGTGGAGATGGTTAACCAACGTATGACAAATTAGACCTATGGGGCTTCATATAATTACATCAAAACTAGTATATAACTAGTATATAGGGGTAAGTATTTCTCTATGACAATTGGTGAATTGTTGTTAGGCATTATACGTTGCTAGGTCGAATGATTTACGCTAAGAAGAAAAATCCACTCCCTCAATTAAACTTGAAACATAAATTAGTTAGGGTTCAGCTGCAGGTATTCAAATTTTGTCTCTTGGAGGAATTAGGATTATATTGAAAAAATGCAAGCAATGGTGGAATCTATGTTGCCATATTTAATAAATGATGAGTTTTAGATTCAGCTAGATATCAAATGAATTGTTTTGTCCATTATGTGTTATTTTTGCACAATTGGTAGTTTTCTTAGCCTACTCAAACTTGGACATTGTTTTGCGCGACATCTGAGCATTCTTTAGTCATTCAGATCACTTTTGAGTCCATGACTTATTATTTTTAAGGAAACCTTTGGACCTTTTCCTTTTTCTTTTAACGTTTATAATATGACCTTATTAGCCTTCTCCCAACAGTGACCTCTTAAATCTAACGATGTCGCACTCTAGATTACTAAGTTGATGAACAATGCAGACAAAAGGGAGTCAAGTCGTGCAAAAGGAAAGCGAGTCGAAGGGCGTGATGTTGAGATGTCCGGTGAACGTCAGAAGATGGAAATTGACCCAACTCTTAAGGAGTTACTAGTTTCTCCTGATGATTTGGTGTTTGTTGACCGACTAAAAGAAATCATACTTGGGGCGATCAAGGATAAGCTCGAGGAAAATCTTAAGTATTCATTCACCTACAACAAGCCTTACACAGAGAGGATTGATGGTTTGAAGAAGCCAGTAGGTTACCAACCTCCAAAATTGCACTAGTTCGATGGCAAGGGTAATCCAAAGCAGCATATTGCTCACTTCGTGGAGAACTGCAACAATGCCAACACGTATGTAGATCATTTGGTGAGGCAATGCATTCGATTGGTACATCGATTTGGAGGCCAGTTCGATCGACAGTTGGGAGCAAATGGAACAAGAATTTTCAATCGATTTTACAGCACTCGTAGAACTGTAAGTATGATTGAATTGACGAACACTCGTCAATCAAAGGAAGAGCCGTCGATCGATTACATAAATCAATGGAGGAATCTAAGTCTAAATTGTAAGGATGGATTGAATAAAGCTTCAGCAATCAAGATGTGCATCTAAGGAATGTAGTGGGGTCTTCCGTATATCCTTCAAGCAATTCAATCAAAATCATTTTTAGAATTTTGCAACTAATGCTCATGACATGAAGTTGAGCATGTCTACAAGTGTAGTTGAAGGCCTGTAATCCCTAGAGTTGGGGCAAAGTAAAAACAAGCTTGAAGGAGTTGCAACGAAAACAATATCCATTTATAGACTCAGATATCCCAGAAATGTTTGATGACTTGATCAAGAATGATCTCATCGAACTGCCAGAAATGAAACTACCCGAAGAGGCTGGGCGAATGGATGACCTCAAATATTGCAAGTATCATCGATTGGTAGGACATCCAATCCAAGATTGTTTTATATTTAATGAGGAAATTATGCAACTAGTTAAAGAAGCGCAGATCTTGCTAGAAGAAAGTGAAACAACAATGAATCACATCATAGATGAAGACAATCAAATGAAGAAAGTTTACGCAAATGGCGCCTACAAATTCATTTCTGAAGACGGCGTATACATTGGTCCCATGAATGATTTTTATTTTTTTTGAAACGCTACTATGCGTATAGAAAACAAGTATGCTCCATGATGCACGATCCTAAACTGCTTATTGCTCCATGATTCACGAGCCTAAACGGCTTATTACTTCTAGTGTGCACGAGTCTAAACTGTGTATCGCAACCACCAAAGGTAAATACATGTGGTTAAACTGTTAACTTACTCCACTAAGCCCTAAGGGCATTTTAAGTGTTTAAATAATTAAATAGTATCTACTTTGTCTACAGTAGTTAAAGAATAGTCACTTCTCTCCCGCATGAGTATAAATTGTGAACGATCCCCCCACCCCCCTAAAATCAAATCATATTTTACTTGAACTACGTTATAACTTGATCCTCTTGAAAGAGGTATGTAGGCAACTTAGTATAT
Organism: Galeopsis tetrahit; assembly: GCA_963675135.1. Taxonomy (NCBI): domain Eukaryota; kingdom Viridiplantae; phylum Streptophyta; class Magnoliopsida; order Lamiales; family Lamiaceae; genus Galeopsis; species Galeopsis tetrahit. The sequence goes on from OY776127.1 coordinate 38,701,723, forward strand.
TTCTAAGTACAGACATAATTCAGATTGAGTTGTTCAAATAAGTTGGCTTGATGAATATACAAAAGTAAGTATTGAAGAATACTAAAAAGTATCAAACTCATAAAGCTCGATGATACAAAATTTAGATGTGGAAAAACATTTGAACTAATTCACAGTTCGTCCACATCAAAGACAAACGTTCTCGTGAACGAAATGCGAGAGGGCAATTTGTAGACAAGCAAAATTCAATTAATTTGGGCCTCCAAAGCCCAATAAATCAAGTCGCACCTCTAAAGCCCAACAAATCCAGTCGAGTTGAGATTAAAAGATAAAATTAAAATTAATGAGAATTGAGAAAAAATTTGAAATGAGGAAATTTGGTGGAGAGAGGTTGAGATAGACGAATGAAACTGTGACATGTGGCACTAAAAATGTTTGTAAATATATGGTATTAAATTAATGGAGGTGTGTTCAATTGGGATTAAATTGAATTTTTGTGGACTTTAAAAAGTCTGTGGATTTCGAAAATTCATAGAGTCCATGGCTCCATGCAAAGTTTGACTAACTTTTTTTATTGATTTATATGGATTTTTATAAACTTGACAAGATTGTTGAATACACTTTTTTTTTTTATTGATTTACATAGATTTCCAATATTTCTTCTATTTCTTCTTCCAATATTTCACGATTTTTCATGTTGCATATAAAAAATAGGAACATGGTAAATAAGATTAATTAAACCACACATTATGAATTAAACAAATATATTGATTCAAGCACAATTTCAAGGGTTCATATATTCAAATACATACAACTTAAAACAACATACGACTCAAACAATAATAAAAATATGAAATTCATTAATTTCAAATATGGGATCAAAAGAAAGTCTTTAAAAAAATCCCCAATAAAATAGTGATAAAAAAAAGTTCTAAAAAGATCTTCAAACAAAATATATAATATCTAATACATTCAACAAAATATATAATATCTAATATATGACTCAAATAATCAATATTCTATAATCTTGTAAATTATTCAATTAGCTCTTTCCTCAATAGTCATCTTTAAAAAATCATTTTTTTTTTACTTGGTGTCAAGCAAGTCAAATATCTCGAGGCTAATGTTTTCATCTAAATGGGGATCTCTTTAATAGCATCCCAAGTTGTATAATTAAGCTCTTTCTCTTTTCTCTAGTATGGTATCTTTTTTCTCCAATAGGTTATAAACTCCTTCAAGTGTTGGTTAGTTTTTTAATCTCTTACATGAGACCATTCTAAAGGATATTTTCAGTAGAGCTAGAATTTGCTTCATACTGAGCTCTACTTTTTTAGGTTGACTTTTTCTTTGAGTGGAGATCTCAGACAATTTAGGAACCCAGAAGGTGGTGTGGAACTAAATGGTGGATCATTTTAAAATAGTCCTACAAACATCTCATTTTCAGCACCATAATTCAAATCTTTTATGCATACATTTATACCCAATGAAGTTTTTCCCTACAACAACACAATTTTCAAGTCCTCACAATCAGGACATTCCCTATAGCACAAGTTCACGTCTTTTAAGTGAGTCTGTCATAAACATTTTCCACCTACAACCCTCCACACATACACCTATCCCCAAAATCACCCAAAACGAAATGGCAAAGTAATAGCAAATAGCTTCAACCAATCCATACTCAAATCCAAAACAAAGAGCAACAAAAGATTTGTATAGTACCTTTGTTAGAAGAACAACAAATGGTTTTTTTCTTTTGACATTTCGTCTTTAGAGTTCTCTTTGAGAATACGTTGAAATCTATAATTTTTAGAAGAGAATTTGGAGAGTGAAATCTATTCATATTTTTGGAAGAGAATCAAAGAAAATCCGTATAGTATTAAAATCCATAGACTGTTTGAATACCTAAAGTTTTTTCAAGACTTTTTAAAATCCGTATTGAATACCTTATGAATTTTTAAAGACTTTTGAAAATTCAGAATGAATATCTCCAACTTTGAAAGTCTAGAAAAAAATCTTAAAGACCTCACAACCAATATACTCCCTAAAATTAAAAAAAGGTGTGAGTTGAGATTTTGTATTTAATGTATAATGAGTTAAATAAAAGTAATATTATATATAGCCCACTCAATAATTTATACTCTCTCCGTTCAATAAAATTACTTACAGACTTTTTTATTTTAACTTTTCAAAATTATTTGCACACTTTAAATATGAAAATACCTCGTAAAATTAATATTCTTATTAACATCATTTTATTTTTAAAATATAACTTTTTTTATTTACATTTTACTTTAATCTAAATAAATTGCTTAAAATATCTCTATCAAATGGTGCAATTAGGAGTAATATACTCCCTCCGTCCGCCTATAAGTTTCCCATTTTACCATTTTGGTCTGTCGGCTATAAGCTTCCCATACTTTTTTTTGTAAATACTTTTTCTTACACTTTACTTTATATCTTACGGAGTACTTTTTTTCTCTATCTCTCTCCTCTCTTGTACTATATCTATTATTTAATCACGTTTCTTAATCTTTATGCCAAAAAGTAACGTGAAACTTATAGGCGAAGGGAATATGTTTATTATTATTATTTTTTTTTTTGAAAAGTAAATGTGGATCTTGTATTATTTTGAGTATTTACTATTTAGGGGTACTCAAAAGCCGGGGCAAAACCAGAAAACAACTTATTTGGGTTGCCCGTAATAAGATGCGAAGAGGAGGACAGCTAAACCCTGACCGTCCACGTGTTGAGATACTGAGAAAGGTACAATATCTGAAATGCAGCCAAAATAATAATTGCAGGTGAGAGTACTTTTGACCATTTCTCCTCTCCTGCTTTATTTTGTGCACCTTCATATTAACTCTTGTGACTTTCCCTCTTTTCTTGCTCCATTTTTTCTCATTTTTATTTTCTCCCTCTTAAATTCCAAATGATTCTCTCTCTACCAATTTCCATACGATTTTCATATAAAGGCTAACCACACGGTATTCGAAAAAAATCAAAATAAATTTAAATTTCGGTTTGATTATACGGTTATCACTTCGGTTTTGAAATATATAGATTTCAATTTTCTGTTCGATTTTCGTTATTTTACGGAAATAATCAATATATATATATATAATATTATAATTTATATTAATAGTCAATGATATTTTTGCAGTTTAGGTTTGATTTTTTTTTTTTCAGATTTTTTTCCATTTTTTTTTTCTGATTTGTTTTTGTGGTTTTGGTTATAATCTCTTTTTTTTCTTCTTCTGAGTTTGAACATTTCAATTTTTCCATTTTTTATTGAAACCGAACCAAATATTTTGGTTCAGTTATTTTCTGGTTTGATTCAGTTTGGTTTCGATTACGAATAGTATAATTCGTTTGGTTATGTTAATTCAATTCGGTTCGATCACATAGATTAATAAAAAAGTATAATTATGATTAAAGTGTTGAATAATTTTATAAACTTTTATATATAAAATTAAAAAATGTTGTTGAATTGAATTTATGGTAAAGACATTTAGAGTAAATAAATGTATATATATATATATATTTTGTGAGAGATGATGATTATTTTTATTTTGATATATGCAAAATTTTGTGGACCAAACTAAGAAAGAAAAGTATGAAAATTTTAATAAAGACAAGGGAGTAATTGTGTTTTATGAAAAAAAAAAAATTGTTGAATTCTATATTACTCCTATTGATTTATTACACACTCTATATATTTCATTTTTTATACAAAATTATTTACAGTACTTCATGCAAAATTTTCTTTATCATTCAATCCTTTCGTTTTCATTAATTTTGTTAATAGTGATACCACTGATATGACACATTGTTTAGGTAGGGCGTCTCTCGATTATATGATAGTACCTCTTATTATTGGATCGAGTATCTAATTTTTATAGAGAACCTTCTTGACATTTTTTATATGGGTCCATTTTAATTTTGTATAAGAGTATCTTTTAGGGGTGTACATTTTTCATTCCTCCTGAATTTTATCTTTAATGGATTTTTTCGAACAAAGTTTTAATGGTATACCAACCTCTGATTCGATCCATGAACTTATGAGTCAGGACTAAATACTTTCTTTTCTTTTTATTCCACATTAGATATTAATTGGCCAATAAAATAATTTTCGTGTTTTCCAAAAAAAATAAAAAAATTGTAAATTTGTTTCTAACTAAAAGAAATTGGAATTTTTTTATCATTCCTAATTTTCATTTTTTTAAGAGTCACACTTTTGTGCATCTAATTCCCCACTATGCAATTGAGTCACAAATTAAATTTAATTTGAAAGAAGATGGTCAAGATTCAATTGATCAATTGAAGATATATCTAAATCACTTAAAATTCGATTGTATATGAGATTTTAAAAAAAAAAATATATTTAAGAGGTTTCATGTGGAAATTTTTTACTCTTTGTTTCATAATAACTTTCATACTTTTCTTTTGTAGACGTTCTACAATAACTTTCACACCATTAAAATAAAATAACTATTTATAAACTACACCCTCACAATATTCATAAATTTTACACAAAATATCATTAATTACTTTTGGGTTTACACATACACATAAGTCAACACTTTTTTTTTTTACTTTATATATAAATGTTTATACAATTACCTCTAAAAACATTTACTATTATTAATTTTTTTTAATATGTATATTCACCTACATGTGAAAGTTATTGTGAACGTAGAAATAAAAAAAAAAAATTATAAAGAAGTGACATCTTACATCCGTGAACCATCCATGTCATCATAGTCGTCGAAATAGCCATTCACGTGCGTTAAAACAATGCTGTTTGGACTTTTTTTTTTTTAAGAAACTAGAGTCAAAATTGGACAAACTTTTAAAATTTGGGACTATTTCTCGAATCTTCCAAATTTTTGAGGTCGAAATTGAAGAGTGGGAAAGTTATGGACCTGGAAAACTTTAATTAGTCTCCCACCAAATGCCCATTTTCAACTTGTTAAAATTTATTTTGCCCACATCAACTTAAAAAAAAAAATCCTCACGTCATAATATGAAACATAAATATCCCTTCAAAGCGAGTATAAAAGAATTTGTGAAGTTGATTTTGAATAATATGAGACATTATTATATGAGCCACATATACCTTTAATTATTATTAGATTTGAATAATAAAATGAGTTAATTCTAAATACATTATCTTTAGTCTCAATATCAATTTAATCACGACCTTTACTATTATTGTAAAAAATCTCAACCGTTGTAATTAGATACACATTTTTTTTCTCCGGTCAACAATTAATGATGTGGTTTGCCCGGAGCTTGCCACGTTAGATTACACATATTCTTTTTTATTTTTCACATCAGATTAAATTTTTATAAATAAAAATAAAATCTTATAAAAATAAAAATAAAACTTCCCTTCTTCTGCATCTTTGTCAAACGCAATCAAATTCTCTTTTTCCCCTTCTCAAAATCAATAGAGTTCTTTTGTCGTCTTTCTCACTTCTCAAACTCAATCAAAATTTTCTATTCTAACCCAAAAAATCAAAATCCCCTAAAAATCATCCAAATCTCGTCAGGAATTCTTCAATTATTGAATAAAAAATATTGTGAAAAAATATATTTAGAATACTAAAAGTCATAGTTTAAATGTACAAAACATTTACAATTGTAGGCTATAAGTATCCAAGTCACTTCCACTCCTTCCACCCCTTATTCTACCCGGGCTTCACCACCTCCTCTTCTGAGGCGCTTGAAGAATAAATATAACAATATATTTATAAGAAATATACAAATGTTTAATAAAATAAGAAACTTACCCTCATATAATAGTGTCAAAGGCTTCGCAAATCAATACACTCATGTCTTGGTTTGCCATTTTTCTTCAAACGTGACAAACAACATTTATTTGGAAGGAATAACATGACATTTTAAATCACTATGACCCTAGAGATACCATGTTAAAGAAAGGATTCTTCGTACTGATTTAATTTATGTGAATTTATTTATGATGGAAAACATAAAGGAGTACAATGGTTTCTTCAGATATTTATAGAGGAACACGCTAGTAACCGACGTGTAACAAACTAATTGGTGGTTATCTAGCTATACTCCTAGTTCTAGGTGTCTCTAGATATTTCTAGAAGTTATATGTGCATCTATATACAAATACATAAATAGAGCTTCTGGAATAATCCTAACAGTTGTTTTTTTTTGTGGCCCACTACAGAGCAAGTCATTTGTATTCATGTCTTGTCAATTTTGTAAAATTTATAGGATTTTCTCAAGACCTCTCTTCCTCATCTTCCACATCCTCACATCTTTCTAACCTCATCTTCCACATCCTTCTACCATTCAATGGTTGAATACTTCACCTATCAAGTGTAGTACCTAGATTTTTTTTATTTATTTTTTTAGAATCTTTTTTTTTTTTTTTTTTTTTTTTGCCATTTTTTGTGTTAGGTTCCATCGTTATGATTTTGATTTTTAGGATTAGAAGAGAAGAACTGGGAGTTTGAAAGGTGAGAAAGACGTAAAAGAAGAATAATGGTATTAGTTTGAGAAGTTGAGAAAGACGGCAGAGCGGAAGTTTTATTTTTATTTGTATAAGATTTTATTTTTATTTATATAAAATTTAATCTGATGTGGAAAAAAAAAAAAAAGGATATGTGTAATGTGACGTGGCAAGCTCCGGCAAACCACATCATCAATTGTTGGTCCGGAGAAAAAAATGTGTATCTAATTACAACACGATGAAAGGTTGTGATTTTTTACAATAATCGTAAAGGTCGTGATTAAATTGATACTGACACTAAATGTGGTGTATTTATTTAGAATTAACCCTAATAAAATTAAATCATTTAACAAAATTTAAATAGTTATTTATAATTAGTTGTAGAATTATTAATAATTATTATAATGTAGTAATTTTGATTAATGTTAAAATTAAACTAATAATTGATTATTATCAATTTTCCAAATAAATAAATCATTAATTATTTAATGAGTGATTATCAATTTTTTTGTTGTGGGCGTTGTGGATTTTTTTCCCGAATAAGCTAGGTTAATAATATAATATGTAGAAATTAAAGGTTTTTATACTTGAAAATAATTATATATTTTTTTAATTATACTTTGTACCACACTAACACGTACACATTTATGATTTATCTATCTATAAATAAATAAATATATATATATATATATATATATCGCACATGCATATACGGTCGTTTAATTAATTTACATTTGTACCATATATAATGTATATATGTACGTATATATGTGTCTGCATGAGTGTGCATGTACTTTTAGACAATATGATTTCGTTGAGAGTCGATGTTTCACTTTCATTCCAGTAATATGGCTTATATATTGATTGATTTTCTTGACGAAATTTTTAATACATGATTCCAAAAGAGAGATTGGAATGTACTCCATCAATTAGGAAAAGACAGACATGTAGACAAAATCGGGGTACAAAATGTTAATTCGTAACGTGAAAATGGATAGAAAATAAAAAATGTAGATGACACAATCGAATTAAATAGTCATTAACCCTAGCTAGTTGATATGGAATGTAGAGAGAATACATTTTTGTTGTGTCATCTCCTCATCGGATCGGCGACGATGGGGCTAGGTGGCATTGAGCCAGTGACGGACCGAAGTAGGGTCTAGGGGGTCAATGGGTCCTCAACAGGGTCCACGGGGTCAATGGATTCTCAACTGATTTTTTTTTTTAAAATATATATACATATATTTCTTATGTTTCGTAATTATTCGTACACTTTCTTTATTGAGACGTTTCAAGATTTTTTACACACACTTATGCGTAAATAATCTACAAAATTAATATACTTACTACATTATTTTATTTTCAAAATTGTCACTCATTTTGGTCCACATTTTGCCCTACACCTTACTAAATTACATTTAAACCTCACTGAATTACCCAAAATACTCCCCTATATTATTTTATTTTTAAATTTGTCACTCATTTTGGGTCCACATTCTTCTGTACACCTCACTAGATCACCTTTTTACATTTCTTAAAAAGTGAGTTTGTTAAGGTATATAAGGCATCACAAGATAGGGATAGTATATTTTAAGTTCTACGTTTGTCTAATAGTGACTAATGTCTCAACGAGAATGCACGTTAAATTTTAACACTGTTTCACTTATTATGAGTTGGAACAATTAAAATTAATTTTATTTGAAACATAACAAAAGTCGTTAAATTTAAATTAATAAAACGAGGTCTATTAAAAATTTATAATGAATTTTTGTTTGTAGATATAATATTATTTTGTATTTATAATAATGCAAATTGGGCCCCCAATCTAAAATTCCTGCGTCTGTCACTGCATTGAGCAACCCATAAATACGCTCGTGAAACATAATTAAAATGGCGAATATGCATGGTACATTGATCAAAACTTTGATTGTAAAAGAATGTTTTCATTAACGAATGTGATGGGATAAAACACATATTTATACAAGAGAGTAGAGTAAGTTATGAGTAGGTTACAACTAACTCTTAATCAATTAACTTATATTTTTTTCTATACTAACATCCTCCTCAACCGTTGCGGATGGGGACCAACACAAAGCTTGGATCTGAAGAATTCGAATAAAGGTCGAGGAAGATTTTTGGTGAATATATCCGCAAGTTGAAGATATAACAATACATATTGAGTTACTAATCGACCATAAGTGACTAATTCGCGGACGAAGCTTGGTAGTCAATGTCTATATGATTTGCTCGCTTGTGGGCGATCGGGTTCTGGCTTAAGAATATTGCACTCTTGTTGTCGCATAACAAGGTAGGAGGAGAAGGAAGAGTTACTTGAAGTTCTCGAAGGAGAGAGGTTACCCAAATGACTTCTACAACTGCATTTGTCATTGCTCTATATTCCGATTCACAGCTTGAGCGAGCAACAGTTGGGTGTTTCTTTGCACTCTAGGAGACCAAGTTAGGGCCGAGAAAGATGGAGTACCTGTAAGTCGAGCGGTGAGTATCAAGGCAGCGAGTCCAGTCTGCGTTCAGTGTAGGCGAGCATATTTGGGCAACCAGTAGTAAACACAAGACCAGAGTCCATCATACCTTTGATGTAACGGAGAATGCGCTTGACCGCTTGAAAGTGATTGGTCGTAGGGTGAGACTGGAACTAACTGACTATATTAACGACGAAGGATAGGTCGGGCTGAGTAATGGTAAGGTATGAAATGCGCCGACCAGGGATCTGTACATGGTAGGATTTTCGAAGGCATTTCCATCTAGACGAAGAGTATCAGTTGTGGCGAGCGGAGTAGCTACTGGTTTGGAGTCCAAGTGATCGGCTCGGAGTAGGATATCGCGAGCATATTTAGTTTGGCTAAGGAATAGGCCAGTTGATGTGTAGGTGACCTCGAGACCGAGGAAGTAGTTGAGGCGACCAAGATCTTTAATGGCAAATTCCTGTCTTATTTTGGTGATGAGGTATGTGATGTGGTCGGCGTCATTTTCGGTGATAATGAAGTCGTCAACATAGACAAGCAAGTATACTAGTAGGCGACCAATTTTGAGGATAAAGAGGGAGGTGTCCGACTTACTCTCAATAAAGTTGAGGGTGATTAAAATTCAGAGAAGCGCTGGAACCAGGCACGAGGAGCTTATTTGAGACCATAAATTGCTTTGTTAAGACAACAAACATGATGAGGACGACGAGGATCAACATAACCAGGAGGTTGAGCCATGTACACTGGTTTCGAAAGGCGACCATGAAGGAAGATATTATTGACATCTAGTGGGCGAAGAGACCAATTGTTCATTATGGCCAAGGAGAGAATAATGCGAACAATAAAGGCTTTCACTACATGACTGAAAGTGAGATCGTAATCTAAACCAGGAAGCTGAGTAAACCCTTGGGCGACTAGTCGAGCCTTATGATGATCAACTTTTCTGTCTGCTAAGAATTTTGTGCGATAAACCCATTTGGAACCAATAATGTTTTCAAATGTCGGAGAAGGAACAAGAACCCAAGTGTTGTTTGACTAGAAAGCACTAAGTTCATCCTGCATAGCACTAAGCCAAAGAGGAGACTTGACTGCTGATTTGAAACTCTTTGGTTCAGTGGCTGCATGAATGGAGGCGAGCAGAGCGTTGTGAGCGAGGAACGAGGATGATGGAGGGTGCTTCGTTTTAAAAATTATGTCTTGTGAGCGAGTGCGCATTGGATGAGAGGGTCGGGCAATGTCTTGCCGATGAGGAGGCGATCGAATAGGGCGAGGAATTGGAGAGCGAGTAGAAACAGGTGGAGGGTGAGAAGGCGAAGGCGGATGAGCAACTGGCGAATGAGGCGAAGGCGGGCGAGCAGGAATTTCAGGCATGATGCATACTGAACAAGGAGATGAGGGACTGGAGGAAGGCATAGGAGTGAGAGTGAGAGGAGGAGGAGGCGACGACGGTGGGCGAGCAGTCCAGAAAAGCAGAGTAGTCTAGGAGATGCAGAACAGGGGATGTGGTGTTATCCGAGAAGGGAAAACAGTGCTCATCAAATTGAGCATTGCGAGAAGAATGAGGATCTAAGCAGCAAAAACCTGCATGACGAGGACTATAACCGAGAAAAACACAAGGCAGACTTCGTGGGGAAAATTTGTTAGAGGTATAAACACGTAAACATGGATATACTCGACAACAAAAGACATGAAATGTATCATAATGAGGAATGGAGGAGAATAAAAGTTGAAAGAGAGATTTGTTTTGAAGAACAGGGGATGGGTAACCGATTTATTAGAAAAACAACAGTAGAGAAGGACTCAACCCAAAAATGCATAGAAACAGAAGAATGAAATAATAGAGTCAGGCTCATTTCAGTAATGTGTCTATGTTTTTGTTCTGCTCGCCCATTTTGAGCAGGGGTATACGGGCAAGACTGTGTATGCGAGATTCCACTTTCAAGAAATAGATGTTACAGTCTTTTATTTGTGAATTCAGTGCCACCATCATAGTGGAATCGCTTAATGCTGGTAGAAAATCTATTTTCAACAAGAGACTTAAATTGTACAAAAATGTGTTATAGAAGTCAGATTTTAAGCGAAGAGGATAGAACCACACAAAATGAGAAGGATCATCAATGAAAATAGCATAATAACGGAAACCAGCACGGGAACTAATGAGAGAAGGTCCCCATAAATCACAATGAATTAGATCCAGTAAAGACGAGGAGCGAGCATGATTTTCATTAAACGGAAGTCTAGTACTTTTAGAAAGTTGATAAGACGAGCAAGTAGCAGGTTTAGGCAAAATAGAACTAACAAAAATAAGGCATAGTTTGTCTAACATTTAGACAACATTAAAATGAACATGACCAAGAAGATTATACCATAGTTCAAAGGAACCGTGAGCAACTCAACTAAGAAGGGTTTGAACAACATGCGGACGACCATGGTCTAAAACATAGAGATCATGATCTCTACAACCCCAAGCAAGAACCATTCCAGTATCTTGATTCTGAATTTCAAAAGAATCATTAGTGAAAATAATATTGACATTATAATCGTTTGTGAGTTTACTTACGAAAACCAAGTTTTTAGTGAGATGAGTAACGACTAAGACGTCTAATAAAAGAGGTCAAAATTCAAGGTATGATGACCAATGTGCGAGATAGGGAGAGAAGTACTATTACCAACTTTCACGCTATCAAGGTGTAAGGGGTTGAAGTGTCGAGATGCGAGGACGAGGGAGACATATGAGTGGAAGCCCAGTGTTAACATATCAGTCAGGCTGTGAGGAAAGAGTGGGCGAGGAAGGAGAACGAAATTCCTCGACCATGTTCGCCTGACGAGCAGAAGAGCTGGAATATCATTGAGGGTAGGTCACGACATAATGACAATCAAATCGGCAAATTTTTTAACAGCGAGGCATAAAACGACCACGGCCAGTCAGGCGTGGTTGATTTTGAGCACGCTGGAATTGTCCTCGACCAGAAGAGTAACCACGACCACGCGAGGAGGAGGAGTGACCGGCATTAAAATAGTACACGGGAACATATACAGGATTGGTAGAGGCATCAAGGGAATGAGTAAAGAGATCATGAGACTCGGACTTGGCGAGTAGCTCAAGAAAGGAAGGGAGCAGATCAATGTTGACCTGCATAGTCGAGAAACCATGAAGATCTTGGCCAATGCCCCTAAGAAACCAATGGAATTTATTTGTTTCATCAAGAATGCAACTAATGGAGGCAAGTTGATCACATAAGCCTTTAAAAATAGAGCCAAATTCAGTTACAGAACGGTTATCCTTCTTGATGGATTGGAGTTCATCTTTAAGACGAAGCTCGCGAGCTTTGGAGGGCTTATTTTAGGCGACAGAGATGGTTGACCAGATGTCTGCCGAGGACGAGCAACCAACCACCGGTGCCATGGCTTTTTTAGAAAGGATAGAAACCAAGAAGACTCGAACAATTTGCTCACGAGAAATTCAAGACTCGTAATCAGGATTCGACTCCTTGGAGCCGTCTTTGACGATCGTAGGCGGCGGTTGAGGAAAAGAACCGTCAACATAAGGGATAAAATTTTAGGTGGTGAGGAGGGGAAGAATTTGGCCACACCACATTAAGAAATTCATCCATTTGAGCTTGATTGTAACAAGATGCGTCATGGCATGAAGAGTAAGCGTGGAGTCGAACACCGAAGAGGAAGAAGATGAATCGACCATTTTAGAAAGGTTTCAAGAAAAGTAAAGAAGAAGAAGAATAGAGGGAAGAAGGGTTTAATCAGCAATTAGGCTAATACCATGTGATTGTAAAAGAATGTTTTCATTAACCAATGTGATGGGATGAAACCCATATTTATACAAGAGAGTAGAGTAACTAACTATGGAAGTTATGAGTAGGTTACAACTAACTCTTAACCAGTTAACTTCTATTTCTTTCTATACTAACAGTAACTAACCTTAAAATCAAGAACACGTCCACTCATACATTAGTTGTGGTTTACGTGGTGGTTCTCGATTGGGCAACGACTATCATTATGAACTGCCAACATTGGGGCGAGTTGTTCTAATAAAAACGTCGCCTCAAAGTTAGAGGCAATTTTCAATCAGGGGCAGGCTCTGTGGACCGACCCGAATAAAGAGCTTATCGACTAAGAACGGAGATTAAGATCTGACGTCCTAAAGCTAAAAGCTCAACCTCGGGGGGCAAATGTAAATATCCTTTATATCGATCTAATTGAATCGAGTTCAATGGTCGATTACGAAACTCTAGAGAAAATGATACTTGACCAACACACAATTTGTACACTATAAGTAAAAAACTTTGCCCCATTTATGAGGGGTTGCCTCTCATTCCTCGTTCAGTACACTTAATCATTAATGGTGGAGCTCTTAAGTTTACCCAACTCTTACATTTAATTCTTGTTTGTATGATATTGTGAGTTAGTTAGAAGTTCATCCTAACCCTATTAATCGAACCAAATTCGGTCAAATTAACATGCAATCAATAACACTTGAACATTAACTTAGATTTATACAATGTTATATTTAAAAGATAATGACATATGCTTCCATCTTGGGAACTTAAAACATTACAACAAGTGTTTCATACCACATGTGTAAAATTGATTGTAAAAAAATAAGAAAGGTACCCATATTTTCTCATTTTATGTGATCTTAGGTCTAAGTAAGCCTCTTAAAAGTAATCTTAAGTCTTTCAACTATAATTTTAAGTCTTCACTTAGTGATGATATTTTAGCATGTTATCAATAATTTTGAGTAATATAACAATGCACTGCATGTCTAGGTAAGCAGCTATAACCATTTCAACTCTAATCTCTTTAACCATTTGATCAATTTCACGAGTAATTGTGGATCGTGAAATATTTCTAACCGAAGAATTATAAGTCGTACTTACCCATTTCTCAAAACGAAGATCATTTGAAAAACGAAAAGGAAGATGTTTAGAACAAATAATTTTAGCTAATTCTCTTCTAACAACCTTCTCATCATATATAAATAAAGAATAATAATTACCTTCGAAAGACGTCGTGAATACATGTAGTGGCATTTTTTAGATGTTTAAATTTCAATCAAATTTGGTGGCATGTATCGTGTCTATGAGTTTTCTTAGTGTTCCATACCCACCACCCTTCGTAAATTGATAAAAAAACAAAACAATAGTTACATTGAGCACAAAATTTATTTACCTCATCGATTGACACTTTTTTTTAAAGTAAATGGTGAAAATATCAAAAGCAGGAATTCATGATAAGTAGGCATTTTTCTTCCTCTTTTAGTATCTTCTTCAGGTTTGATTTCGGTTTCGGTCAATTCCGGTTCGAATGCATTTTAACTTTGAGCATGTTGAGCACCTGTTTCTTCATGTGGAGTATATAAGTGTAATAGGGACCAAAATTATTCGTTGCCTCTATACTTTCCATGCTCCATGAAATATTGAGATCATCTCCAAATTGCGGAACCGGAGGTAGACAAAAATTGAAAGACATCAGACTCTTGTCATTTCCTCTAGACGAAGATGATGATCCTCTTCTTGACATGTTTTTTTTTTATAAAATTTATAAAAAAGTATATAATATAAAATGTATAATGTATACTCCATCCGTCCCAAAATAACTTTCACATGTAGGTGGACACACAAATTTAAAAAGTGTAATAATGAGTAGAGTTTTAAGGGGTAATTATGTAAACATTTATGTATAAAATAAAGAAAAAAGTTGACTTGTGTGTATGTGTGATTCAAAAGTAATGGTATTTTGTGTAAAGTTGAGAATATTGTAAGGGTGAAGTTAATTAAGGGTATATGGTCCCTGTGAAAAATTGAAATTTTACGAAATTTATGCAAGATCAACTAGCTTGGTGTCAGTTAATACAAATGATGTTAAAACAGCCGAACACTTGACTCCGGTGTCAGAATTTTGCACATAATATATTTTCGGAATCAGAACAATGAGCCGGTCAAGAGTCATTGTTTCATCATGACTAGAGAGTAAATAAAGGGGTATCAACTAATGTGTGAAGTGTCTTTAAAACAATGTTAGCAAACATGCATGATTATGCCAATTAATATGAAAGCAGTAAAGAACACACAAGTTTATAGTGGTTCGGATCACAGTCCTACATCCACTCTCACATTCCAACAGTGATATTAAATTCCTTCCAAGGGCTTGTATTTTACGTGTAAAAAATAACACGTCTTGTTACTTTATAATCTCAAGAATAAGACTTTGATCTTAATGCACTAATCTACTTGTTATGTCGAGAACAAGTACTCGTTACAGTGATTTCCTTACAACAAATTTAGCTTCTAGGGTTTTAAGGATATAAGGTTTGTTTTGAAGTATGATGAACTAGGTGAGATTTTCCCTTACAATCAATTTAGCCTCATGCTAGGATTGAAAAAATCTCTCAATGTTTGGAATGTTTATAAGACATGCAAGCTTAGATTTGAGTTCTCTAAATCTCGAATGATGGTGTATTTGATATTTCCATTGAAGTTCTTTCAAGCTTTTTTGCATAGATGTTCATTGAAGCTCCATGCTTGACCTATGCATCCCTCCTTCGTTAATGAGATATGAGAAACAAACTCATATATATAGAGTAGATTTTAAATGTTACAGTTAGAGTGTAATTTCAAATCTCCACTATTTTAGGAAATGCAATCTTTGATTGAAACTTTGAATATTATCATTTCCATGTAATATTCAATCTATCTTTGACTTTTCAAACTGTTCATACTGTATCTTGTCAGATCTTTGTGTCTGTTGTCGCGTTCCCATTGGTCCACTTCAGCTCTAGTATGAATTTCAATATTGATTGTATCGAACGACCTTTCCCTCAACTGATATCTGGGTTCAGCTCGTCTGAACTTGATACTTATGCATCTAATTGCATACCTGAGCTGTCTGAACCTCGGTTGCCTAGTAACTCAACTTTGATCCTTAGTTGTTTGGTACTCAGCTGATCACACTCTACTGATCAGTCGAGTTCCCCCTCGACTGATTCTTCTCTTCTAATCTTCGTCTTCTCTTCTAGTCTTAAGCATATGCGTGTAAGTCCACTGTATTAGATGGGTTCCCCCTCGGCTGATGCTACTAGAAACTAACTTTTACAAGATGAATAATGAAGCTAATTATAAAACAACCTCTCCTATTACAAGTGGTTTAACTTATCAAAACTAAATATAAGGAATATCAGGTGCCCGAATATCCCAACAAGGGTGTAAAAGTTATTGTGGGACGTCCCGAAAAAAAAGTGTGAAAGTTATTGTGCAATGGAGGAAGTATTTTATATAAAAATTATATAATTGAGAAAGATAGTAATATTTCAAAAGTATATCATTTTGATTCAAACTAGAATAAGAGAATTGAGAGAGGTGAATAAGAATTGATCAATTTGGATTAAGTTGGTTTAAAATAATGGCTAGTTTTTTTGCAACCGTTGAATAATAAAATGGCTAGTTTTCGATCAATTTTGACCGTTGAATCAAAAAATCAAATAAAAAAAAACTGCTTGGAACCAGCGGTTTGACACATGGTACTGCTGGTTCCAAGCTCCAGCAACTACTTTCAAATTAAATCTTAACCATCAGTTTTATATTTGTTACCTTTGCGTAATAAAAAAAATAATAAAAATAATTTATACAAACTGTCGGTTCGAACCATGGAACGGGCAATTGAATATTCAATTGAGATTCTATTGGATTTTTTTGAATTTTAAAAAGTCAATGGATTTAGAAAATCCATAGACTCTATGCAGAGTTTGACTGACTTTTTTATTGATTTATATAGATTTGAAAAGATTTTGAAATACACATTTTTTTTATTTTTTTACAATGAATTTCCATAAACTACGCCCCTAAAACTATTGATGCAAACGTATATTGAACACTTGTATATAAAAAAAATTATCTAAATTGTTTAGAAAAAATATAAAAAATATATCTTCATTATTATTAGCAATACTGGTTCTCAATGCATTAGTGTGTAATCCAAGCTAGTACTAACTTGTGTTTGAAATGGGAACTTGTGAATAGCGATTTGAAAATACAAAAAATTCTCTCAATCACATTTCTTAATGATGCATGACGAAGATTAAATAATTGCATTTCTGGAGTGACGACCTTGACCACCAAAATCTTTTAGATGATATCAAACACCACGGGAATTGACGTCGATTACTGGAGTGACGACCTTGATATTGCTAACATAACGGTGTCCGATATACTATAATTTTTAAAGAAAAAATATAATTTTAAAATACAGTTTTCACGATAATAATGGTGGTGAAGAATATGTGATGCTTATCGAAGAACATGGTTAGATTTTATTTCGTTTGAAGAAGAACAGGAAGATAGACAGCTTTTCAATTTTGTAAACTGTGAGGCTGTGTAAGATTTTGTGGTTCGCAAGAATGTCTGTTTTTTCTCTATTTCTTCTCTTCTTTTGGAGTTGTTGAGAGAATCCATTGAAATCTCTACTTTTTAGAAGAGATTTTGAATAGTGAAATCTTAATACTCTATATTTGTGAGAATATAATGGGACACGTGTCAAAATTTTAATACTATATCACAATCTCTCTCTTCACCAAAATCGTCTATTTCAAAATCCCTGCATTCTCCGTCATTCTGATTTAAAAAATCATTTTTTTCTATTTTAATCTCAAAATAATAATTTATATATTATCTACTCATAATTATTATTTTTAAATTTAAAATCATATTTATTATTTTTAAATTTATTTTTAAACTTTAATCGCAACAATATTTATTTTTTAAAATTTAATCACCATTATTCTATTCTTAATACAACTCTATTCAAATGAATAATTATTTATTCTCTATTCTCCCTTTTTTTTTTTATTAATCACGATATTTTTTTAATCAAATGTTAATCTTAATATAATATGGAGTAATATAATATAATATATTAATTTAACATTTATTAATATTTTATTAATTTTAATTATTAATTTTAACCCAACATAAGATTTAAAAAAAACCATGTTAATCTTATCTTCTAATTGCCCACTTTTAAATATTAAAATTTAAATATCAAACAGAAAGCGTAATATTTTACGGAGTAGTAACAAATCCAATTTCAAATATTCAAATTTAAGATTATCATTGATTTTTTCAATCTTCTACCTTAATTATCGTACTTACAAATCATAATTTCAACTATAAATATAGCCATAAATCATTTGTTAAATCATAATTTCATCACTCATTTCTCTTGAGTTTACGGGTATGATGTTTTTATAGAAAATTTTATTTTCTCTAATCTGATGTGCACTCAGATGTAGAACTGATGATTTCCATCTTCGTTAAATGATGTAAATTTAAAAATCATGTGTAATGCACAAGAAATCTATTTAGAGATGTACTTTATTGTTTTTTTTTTTTTTTTAAATTCATTTAGAGATGTACTTTATATTCCAATATCGTGTAATTAATTTTTAGAGATGTACCAAGATCATGTTGTTTCTTTTTTTATACTATAGAATTTATCAATTTGTATATAACTTTTTTTTAATATTTCATTTTATATTTATTCCTTTGAGAAAATCATATCTAAAAACCAAATTCTGCTGCATTTAAATACTTTTTTTTTTTTAATAAAATTGTTCAAAATTTAATATAAAAATAAAATTGTAATTAAATATTTTTTTAGTTTAATTAAAACATTGAATATAATGTTAATTAAAAATTCCTTAAAAATCTCTATGACATGAATGTGATATAGTTTTGTATATAACTTTTTTTTAATATTTCATTTTATATTTATTCCTTTGAGAAAATCATATCTAAAAACCAAATTCTGTGGCATTTAAATACTTTTTTTTGA
This sequence comes from Galeopsis tetrahit, assembly GCA_963675135.1. Lineage (NCBI taxonomy): Eukaryota > Viridiplantae > Streptophyta > Magnoliopsida > Lamiales > Lamiaceae > Galeopsis > Galeopsis tetrahit. Next base: position 38,720,515 of record OY776127.1, read on the forward strand.
TAAAATTGTTCAAAATTTAATATAAAAATAAAATTGTAATTAAATATTTTTTTAGTTTAATTAAAACATTGAATATAATGTTAATTAAAAATTCCTTAAAAAATCTCTATGGTATGAATGTGATATAGTTAAAGATATTCAAATCACCTCATATTAAAAAAATTCAATAAATTCTCATATATTAGGAAATAGACAATAAATTTGAATTGTTAACTAAAATAATATACACTACACGAAAAAATTTATATTTATTCCTTTGAGAAAATCATATCTAAAAATCAAAAATTCAATAAATTCTCATATATTAGGAAATAGACAATAAATTTGAATTGTTAACTAAAATAATATACACTACACGAAAAAATTTATATTTATTCCTTTGAGAAAATCATATCTAAAAATCAAATTCTACCGCATTTAAATACTTTTTTGATAGAATTGTTCAAAATTTAATATAAAAATAAAATTTTAATTAAATATTTTTTAATTTAATTAAAAAATTAAATATAATGTTAATTAAAAAATCCTGAAAAAATCTCTATGACATTAATGTGATATAGTTAAAGATATTCAAATCACCTCAAATTAAGGAAATCCAATAAATTCTCATATACTAGGAAATAAATAATAAATTTGATTTGTTAACTAAAATATATTGTATTAAAAAATGTGATTGCACGCATTAAGAATAATAATTTTAGTTAAATTGATTTTAATCTGGACCAAGTTTGATAAATTTGTTCAAACTACTATAATATAAAAATATAATTCTAATTAAAATTTTCTTTAATTTAATTAAAGAAATCGAATATAATTTCAATTAAAAGTTCTAAATTTTTCAAAGCCATATTGAATGTATATAGTTAAAGATATTCAAAAAAATTCAAAAGAAGGGGGGATTGAATGGTTGAACAAGAAGGTTCTTTTTCTTTCAATTTTATATCATAGGAAGGAGGATTGAATGGTCATGAACCAATGACCAATATCGAGTAAGTTTTTTTTTTTTTTTTTTTCTTTCTCATCCCTTCACCAAATCAAATCGTCCGCTTATCATTAATGACGATCGAGGTGAAGGTTTATCATGGTTTGAATACCCATTATTATTGTATAATAAATTTAATTGATAATTTTTTGATTTTTTTTTAAAATTTCTATATATTTTAACTTTTGTTTGATCGAGATATAGTTTAACATGATTGGAAAAATAGCTTTGAAAATTTTCCATGATAACTAGGAGGTAATTTGTGATGCCCTTTTAAATATATAAAATTTAAATTATTTAAAATTTAAAGATTAATATTTAAATTATTTAACATATAATTAGTTACAACAAATCAAAATGAATTAGGGATATAAAATGATTTATAAGATAATTATTTAAAATTTAAAATAAAAATTTATGAAAAATATAAAAGTAAATAATTTAAAAAGGAACGATTAAAATAGAGGGTAAAGGAGGTAGAGTTGGATAATGGTATTTATTATTAATATTTTTTTATATATTTAATATTTATCAAATTATCTGATTTTAAATTTTTTTTTTTATATATATATATAAATTCTACATTGCAAAGTGAAATATTAAATACAATAGTTAGCATTTGTAGACACCCTCTTTAATAAATATACATTTTAAATGAAAATTAATATATAAATTGTACATTGCAACCCTCTTTAAGAAATATACATTTTAAAAGTAAATTAATTTTAAAAGTTATTGTTTTTGCTCACACATGTAATTAACAATTGAACAATCAAATATTTTATGAGTAAAATTGAGCGGTAGTGCTTAGGTTCCTATTTGTCCAACACGACTTCAAATATTGAAAAGCAATATTCAATTTTTATATAATAAATTTTGAATTTTATGTTAACTTAAATATAATTTATATATTTTATGTAAATATTTTTTTATAATATACATGGACGGGTATGTATTTGACTCTGGATGTGAAGGTATATATAATTTTCTTGAGATATAGGGTGTGAATGTATTTTAAAATAATTTTAAAAACTTTAAAGATATCATTGATTGTATCGTTGTATTTGTCGTATGCATATACAATGTTAAAATTAAAAGGAAAAAACTTGACGTGAAAGTTAATGACTATTTTGTGCCATGAAAATAGGTTACTAAAAAGATGTCACAATTTCAGGGGATGTTTGTTTTGAAATGGAAAATTTCACCCATGTTCTACTTTATAATTTAAATTTAGAATTTTAAAATCTTACCCTACAAATAACTATAAACCCTACAAAAGTTAACTATATAAATATATACAAACTCTATATAGATACCTATAATTACCTATATAAACACTTATAATTGTATACTATAAAATTAAATCATACCTACTTAAATTCCAAAACAAACACAAAACATATAAGTCATTAAAATTTCAAAATCTACTAGATTTTGAAATCCAGATTTCAAAATTATCAAAATCCCAAAACAAACATCCCCTTAGTTTTGTAGAAATCAGTTTCCTATTTTTTTTTTTTTTTTTTTTGTATTTTGTCATTGTGAAAAATCAGTTTTGTAGAAGTCAGTTTCCTATTTTTTTTGTATTTTGTCATTGTGAAAAATCATGACAGCATACTACAAACGTTGTGAAGTTTTTAGAAATTTATAATTTTTTTTTATTAATAAAATTATAATGCCCTTACTTATTAAAAATATTTTTTTAATTTTACAATTAAAATCATAATTTTAATAATGCATATATTATTAATACATTAAAAAATATTATAATATATAAAAATATAAATACAATAATATAGATTCAAATTTGTAGAAATGTATATATTAGAATAAAAAAATTTAACTCTCATGCATACTCTAATAATGAAAAAGATATAAAAATTAATATAGTATTTAAAATTATTATTTTAATAAATCAACCCTAATATAATATTTAATATTATTATTTTAATAAATTGACACCGCATAAAACGCGGGTATAGGGCTAGTTTATTTATATTTTTTAAGGAGAATCCAACAAAATCCATAGAGTATTAAAATCCATAGATTGTTGAATACCTAAAAATTTCTAAAGACTTTTTAAAATCCGTATTGAATACCTCAAAATTTTGAAAGACTTTTAAAAATCCGCATTGAATACTCCAGATTTTAAAAGTTCAAAAAAATCCAACAGAATCTCAATTGAATACACCTCTGAATCATGAAATACACGATTCTAGTTCCAATTTTATGTCGATTCCGCCAATTAATTCGATTACAATTTGTCATCTATTTTAATTGTTGTCTATTAATTTTGGTTTAAATTAAAAAATTCAATGTTCTCTACTAATTAAATATCAAACCAAAAGATTTGATCTGAAATTATCACCATTGAAAGAACATCATCTCGCCTAAATGTTCGAATTTGTAAAAAAATGTAGAATTAATTCATTTATATTAATTTTTTAACAGACTAACACTCCCTTCACCCGTGGCTTTAATTATCACTTTTACTATTTAGAAAAAAATTCAGTAATTGAACAATCTAACTTGTTTTCAATGAAATTTAAAATTAGGACATGTGAGCCTGAACCTAAAATTCTGATAACAATAAAAAAAAATTGTCTTATTTAAAAATTTAAATTTATAGAAAATGTGTAAAATTAATTGTAAGGCTATTAATAGATGTTATTACTCGTATTATTGACTTTGATTAGGTGGATCTACTTTAAGCTTTTTGTCAAGTCATTGCTCAGCGACTGACTATTTAAAGAAAGTCCAGAGACACTGTCAAACCACAGCATATTTCCCACATACAAACCAGCTCAGATGTACCAGCATTCGTCACAGGACTTTCAATTGACCCTATATATATATATATATATCAAAATTTTAATTCAACAATTGAATATATGTTTAAATCATTTAAAATTCAATTTAATGTATACACTCAATTTCATACCCCCTCAATTTAATTAGTTTAAATCAATTGAATGTATATACTCATTTTTTTTAGTTTAAATCAATTGAATGTATATAGGTAGCATTTATAATTTTAATTTATATGCATATTGACTTACATACAAAAATCAACACACCTTTTAAGAAAAAGAAATTAGTGATGTGTTCGGTCATATAAAATAGAGGTACTTGAGGTGTAAAATAAATTTAGTATGATGTTGGGTAAAATTTGGATCCAAAATTAGTGATAGCTTTAAAAATAAAATGATATTGCCAGAGTAAAAATATTGTGTGTTATATCCATATTGTGAGTGTGCAAGTAATCACGCGACGAATGGAGTAATAATTTCGAAGAAGAGAGAGTCACACACTTCAAAAAATTATACTCCCTCTGTCCCACTATATATTTTCTCTTTCTTTTGAATGTTTTGATTAATAAATATAATAAAGTAATAGATGTAATATAAATAATGTGATTGAGAGATAACACAATAGATGAAATTAGAAAAAATATGATAAAATAATAGACATAGTTTAAACAATATTATTGAAAGTGATGAAATATTATCCTAAAAATATAATGAAAATTTATTGTAAAACTTCGGGGAAAAAATGTAAATTATAATGGCAGATACATTACATGACAAATTTGAAAGCACGAAGCGCCATCAGAATTTTTTCATTTTTCCTTCACAAAAATAGTAATGAACCAAGAATGTAAAACATCTGTACTGTACGTACTAGGCTACTTCAGGGATAGAGAAAATAGAGTATTATTGGTTTGGAAAGATTTTGTAAAATTCCAATGTTTTTTAAAAATTACACGACACTAACCTGTAATTTATTAAATGAAATGATTTTTTCAAAAAAGGTTTAACTATATGTTTCTATTTTTCTATTGGTGGTACTGTTGAGTCCTTTTTTTGACCGGGGTACTATTGAGTCTTAATCCTATATAAATATTTTGTTTTATTATTATATGTCATGGGATAATAAGATGTTATTACTATTCTAATACGTTGACCAAACTGTATACAAAAGCACTCATATACAAATTTTTATACATATAATATAATTAAGAAAAATATAACGGTTCAAATTTGGGTCAAGGTGTGTAAAATTCGGGTCAATCTTTAATTGAAGCAGATTTTTTACTCTTAAGAATTATCTTAAGAGTATGATCAAAATATGCTACTATTACTATATATGAACAATTTGTGCAATTGTAAGGACGGTAACCTAAAAAAATTTGTTGCTCGCAAGCAAGTGTTCCAAAATATTTTAACCTAAAAAAATTTGTTGCTCGCAAACAAGTGTTCCAAAATATTTTAATTGAAATATATATTGAGGTTATAGAACTTTACCGATTTGATCATCCACATTAATTACTATCAAAATTGATCACTCAATTATGCTTTTATATCAATTTTGATGGTGCTATTAGTCAATCTGTCATTATCTGTCATTGTAGAAAATATTTTGAGCTGCTAATTTTATTTTTACATAATTTCCCCTATTTTAATTTTAAACCCATTTTTTTTATTGAATTTATCTTCAATTAATATTACTTGTTTGTGTGTAGTTAAGAAATACAAAATCCACAAATATAGTGATGCTGACGAAGAATCTGCAATAATAATAACACAAAAATATTTAGAATAGAAAAGAAAGAAGAAGAAAAGTTTTTGAAATATTCTTAATATGAATTGATAATTTTAGAGAGTTCTTTACCATTAATCTTTACCACAAATATTAGTAGATGTATGCCCGAACAATTATAGATGGGGGAAAGGAATTCTAACAATTAACTACTTTAAAATTTTGAAATATTGTTCAAAAAAATATGAAAAACAGAGTACGTCTGAATAATTTTCAACCATAGTAAATATAATAATTATAAACCATTGACGTAATTTTTGTTTCTTTTGTGTTACTTTCACATTGATTGTGAAATTCTCCAAGGGTATTTCTTCGTGAAACTTTTGTTCCTTTTAAACATTTTTCTTAGTATAAACTTAAAATCAATTGAATTTTTTATTTGTTAGTCAAAAAAGTAATATTAAATGAAGATAAATTCAGTAAAAATTGAAAAAAAAAACTTGGAGGTTAGAATTTAGGGTTTAGAAATTAAAAAAAGGAAAATAATGTAAAAAAAAGTTGGCATTCAAAATATTTTCTCCGTTAATAAATGAAATTATCAAATTGATAGAAAAAATTAATTAAGTGATTAATTTTAATAGTGATTAAAATTCGATGACAAAAGTAATATTTTTCTAAAAATTAATTAGATAATGATGATAAGTTGATGTGATTAAAAATAGATGTAGGAGACTGTGTTACAAGGTTATTGTAACATATAATTTTCTTCTAATTGCGTGTAAAGTCGATTTTGATGCTAAAAATAGCTTATGACAGTTTGTCATATTCCCAAAAGTAGTTTGTTTGCCATTTACCCATTTGGGTAAGCCTACTTTTTCTATACTAAAATTAAATTCAAATAAAAACAAAGGATTTATATTTTACTGTACATTCTGACAGAAAAAAAAAGATTAATTAGTATTAAAAAGGTGATAATAAAATAGTGGCGCACGTGCATCTTAGATTATATTGACTAAACATGAGGTTTCCAATGTCATTTCTAAAATTAAACCAAATTCCAATCTTTGTTGCTTTGCATGTTATTGTCCCAATTTATGTCCCCATATCCCTCCTTTTTATTTTATTTATTTCACATATTTATAAATACACATTCCATCCGTCTCTTCAAAAGTTACATATTTAACTTTTTTTACATTAATTAAAGAATATAGTATTATATGTATAGCAAGATTAGGAAAATAAGAAAGAAAAAAAAAGGTAAAAAGATATAAAAAAGAAAAAAGAAAAAAAATAGAAAGACAGTGAGTGTTGCCAAAAAAATGAAATTAGTAACTTTCAATTAGGTAATTTTCGAAGGGACGAGATATACAAAAGTTCAAATTTACTTTCTCCAGTCCAAATGATTCTCACTTATTTTTTTCAATTTAATTTTTTTCATTTAAAAAAAAAAAAAATTATACTCCTATAGGCAACCTTGGCCGACCCAAATTTGAGAATATATACGGTAAAATCTCTATAAATTAATACTCTATAAATTAATAACATTTCTAAAATAATAAAATCTTCCAATCACTACTTTGGCCTTTGTAAAAAATTATCAAATTCGATAAGATAATAAAATAATAATTTTTTGAAAAATCCTTTTATAAATATTAGGTCTCTTTCAAACTCTAAATTAATAATTCATAAATATTACAATTATAAATATTATTGAATGGTATGGTCTCTCTTATAAATCTTTTTCATCAACCCACTGTTGTAAATCTTTTTGAGTGCATGTGAGATGGTCTTTCTTATACTCACATATTTACACATTTGATCATTCATGAATGATTTTGTGATGTCTTTTAGATGAGAAAACATGATTGAGTGTTATGAATTATTTTTTATTTGCATATTGAGATTTATATAGTATATGTTTCATTCATCATGCATGAGTATATTTAATAGGCTATAATAGTTATTTAAGTGCAACGAATTAATGTAAACATGTATATTTAAGTAATTTCAATGAATTGATACATGAGTCTATGAATATAATAGTTAATTGTATACAATGAATTACATGAATATATTTAATTAGTTACAAAGAATTGGTTGGTGTATGAATATAAACAATAAAACATATATGAATTCATTTATTTTGAATATATGTACTAAATTTGATGAATTTAAAAAGTCTCTCTTTTAATTAATAAAATATTAATTTATCGATAAATTAATATCTCTTTAAATTAATAAAATTTGATGGTCTCAAAGTTATTAATTTATAGAGGTTTTACTGTAATATTATTCAACTTAAAGGATTGTGAACCCTTTTTCAAGGGAAAATGTGCCTTTAAGCAATACTTATGCTTTGTTACTATGTAAGATATTTTTTTTGATTAAATTATATCATTTAAGGGTTGAAAACTATATTTAAAGAAAATAAATAAATAAAGAGGTCGTCTAGGCGAGTAGGTGTTAGACGGTGCTAAAACACCAGACTACCGATTTTTAACTTCTGCAATTTTATTTATCATATGTTTAACTTAATTATTTTATACATAAGTTAATTAATACGGTGTATTCAATAAAACTCGTCTCTGGAGAAATTAACATAATGAATTTGAAATGAGAAAGTATTTTGGTACATTCTCTTTTTATTAACACAATTAATTACTGAATTATTAGGGGTTAGATAGTTTGTGTATGTTGATCTATCGCACATCGGAAGAAGAAACAATGTTTGTCTTGTTCCTTATTTTTCATATTTATAAATTGTTTATTTTGGAAAAGATGTGTCCATTCATTGTTACAATTCACGAAGCAGTATAAAATATATATCAAATGTATCATTTCATTTTGCTCACTAAGTGACAAAACTAAAAAATGATACTCCCTACGTCCGTGATTATTTAGACACTCTAAAAAAGAAAATACCTTACATAATTTTTACCAATATTACCCCTCCTTTATTTTATTACTTTAATTAGTTAAATCTCCACACACTTTAGTCAATGAATTACCAATTATACCCCTCCTTTATTCTACCATACACATCACTATATTACATTTTCTTAATTTTCGTGCCGGTCAAACCATGCACAAAATTCTGGGACGGAGGGAATACTATATTTTTTAATTGAGTCACAGTTGTTTTCATTCAATTGTATTATACAAAGTATATAATTAAATTACAATTTTAACATATTTCTAATTTTATGGGTTAAATTCAACTGAACAACACAAAACTTATATGAAATGTTTATTAATTAGGGGTGTTTGTTTTGGGACTCACACGTCCGGATGGAGGACGTAACGTCCCCCGTTCTATTGTAATTCAGGATTTCACATTCGAATTTCACCATCCAACTCAATCCACCCCTAATAATACATATATATTATACTATTATAATAATACAACATCACTTACTCTTACATAATTGATTTAACATAAAGTTACATCATACCATACTCAAAATTCTTAAACAAACACACATAATCAATATTCATCATAATTTCTCCATTCAGGATTTCCCCATCCGAATTTTCCCTGTTCTATATAATCCCAAAACAAACACCCCCTTGGGGGTATTTGTTTTGAGATTTTGAGGATTTTGAAATCTAGATTTCAAAATCTAGTGGATTTCAAAATCCTAATACTTTTTATGTTTTGTGTTTGTTTTGAGATTTATGTAGGGTAGGATTTAACTTTATAGTATAGGATTATAGGTTTTATAGGTATTTATATAGGGTTTGTAGGTATTTATAGAGTTGACTTTTACAGAGTTATGGGGTGAGATTTTAAAATCCTGAATCAAAATCTCAAACTGTAACGGGTTGAAGTTTCGAAATCCCAAATCTGAATTTCCCATCCCAAAACAATATTCCCTTGGGATAAAATGAGCTAATAATTTACTTGTAAAATAGAGTTTTTGAAAACTGTGTGAAATATTTCATACAAGTGCGTCTGATGTAACAATTGAGCATATATAAAATCAATTTCTCCATTAAGACAGTGAAATAGACTAAATAGTGCCTCAAATATTATATGCTCTCTTCGTTTTAGAAAAGATAGTCTATTATTTTATTTTATCTTAAATTACAATTTCCTTTTCCTTTACTATAACATTTTTTTTAGGTAAAATATCCTTATTTAAAGATTATAGGGATTAATTGTTAGTAGGTCAATTCTTATGGTAGTCACGTTTTACAAAGTGACTACACAGTCATTTTGTCGAATCGCACCATGTGGCGTCGTAAATGTCGTAACGACCTGTTACATGTTATACATGTTTAAATTATTTTTAGCATTATTTAAATTTTATTTTGTTATTTATTATAATACCCTTATTTTATTTAAATTATTTATAAGAAAGTTTAATTTATTAAAAATAATAAAATTACTATCCTACCCTTTTAATACAAATATTAATAAAATTACTATCCTACCCTTTTAATACAAATATTATAATTTTAAATTTAAAAAATCAAATAAACAAATTCCAGAATAATGCATTAGGGTTCCTTTTCAACTCCCTTTTCTTCTCCACAGCGATGTTATGTTTCTCCCCCAATTCCAGAATAATACTTGAAATTGAAATTAGGGTTCCTTTCTCCCAACTCCATTGTTTATAATTTACAATTTAATAATTTCCATTATTCATCATTGAATAATGCCAACCAAATGCCCCCTAAAAAATGTGAGTATATTAAAAAAAATAAAAATTGGAAGGATAAAATCAAACCAAACACTCCTCGATTTGTTGGTTTTATATTTTGTTTCTCTTAATTAAAAATTGCCATTAAACCAAATGAATTTTTCTTATTAAATAGAGGCAGAATTGAAAGAAATACTACCACCAGCACTAGCTTTATTAAGAAGAAAATTGCAAATAACTCCACAAGTTTATTAAACAGAGGCAGAATTAAGTGTATTATTTAAGGTTAAAAGGAGAGTAAAATTAAATTAAACCAACCATCCACAATTTAAAATTTAATCAGTAGCACCTAGACTTTGTGCACCGCTCTGTAACTTTAGCACACACATCATTCTTTTCGCATTGCCTCCTCCCTCCCGCTCTGTCAGTTTTATTTTTCCCCCAATTCCAACGTTCCTAAGTTGCAAAGTGAATTCGATTATCCTAAGTTACAACGTTTATTTGTCGCTCAATTCCCGATTTTCGCCGACGACCGCTGACTCCAAGAAGGCGGACGAAGATATTCGCCGACGGCCGCTCACGCCAAAAAGCAGGACGAAGATATTCGCCGACGGCCGCTCACGCCAAGAATCAGGAGGGAGATTTCCTCCGACGGTTGCTGCGGCTGAAAGGCGGCGGCGGTGGCTGAAAGGCGACAGTGGTGGTGGGCAGGCGCGAAGGCGATGATACCAGAAGGCACGAAAAGAACAATTGAATGCTAGATTTTAATGATATTAATTCCTTTAAGTTATAATTTGATTTGTTTTTTATTAATTAATTGATTTGATTTATTCTTTTGTTATTAATAACATAAGGGTAAATATGTAATTTGATACGTTACATATTTTAATTACATTAACAAAAGTATAATAAATTATTTTATTGTATAAGGATAAAAATGTAAATTTACAATAATATATTTTAATTAATTTAATTTAATAGAAAATACAAATTTATGACACATTACGACAATACATATCGTAAAATTTACAAAAGGTAACAGGTCATCAAATCTAAACCTTTAAATTAAATTTTTAATGACTTAGATTAACTGACTAAGGTAGTCATACGACACGTTACGATACCCTAACTACATATAGAAGTTCCCTTTGTTAGTATCATTAACATTATATATGAACCTAATAAAAAATATAAGGATAAATTTTATATTTCCAATATGTTTACTCCCTCCGTTCACAAATGAACTACATTTTAACTTTTTCCTTTTGAAATTAAGAAGGGATGTGTATTGACATATCTATCTTTAATTAATGAATAATCCTCTTATTACACTGCATAATTTTAGAGTATTTTTTAAAGTAAAAATAAGAGAATTAATTAACAAATGTATTTTAGAAATTAAAGGTATTTTTTAAAGTTAAAAGAGAGTAAAATTGAAAAAAAAAATGTGCAAAAAATATTATAACATTATTTAATTGTGTACAAATATATAATACTAAAACATCATTTATTTAAGAACTTAGGGCATGATTGGTATGCGGTAATAGGCTTGGAATGGAATGAGCATTCATAGGTCCATTCCTAATTTCACGATTGGTATATTTTTTTACGTGGAATCCCAATTCCTTAAGGAATGGTGATTCCCAAAAATAAAGAATTTTGATTCCTCTTCATCCCCCTGTCTTTCCCCATTCCATTCTGTGTGGAATCGAATTATATTTTATTTTATTTTTTAAAATAATCACTCAAATTTTATTTTTACATAATTATCCTTTTCTCCAACCCTAATTCACAATTAAATACGCGATTTATTATTCAACATTCTTCAACCCTAATTCAAGAGAGAAGACGCTGAGAAAATATTATTCAATATTCTTCAACCCTAATTCAAGAGAGAAGACGCTGAGAAAATAAAATTTGTATTTTTTCTCTCTCTATATATGTGCAAAGAGAAGACGTCGTCACTCTTGTTCATGTTTGTTAAATTAATTGACAATCGATGTCCTCTATAGATATAAATTGGTTTTCATTAAAACATAATCATCAAATCTGAATTAAATATGGGAGTGGAGAACGGCACGAAGGTCGGACGGCAGAAAGGTGGAAGACGACGACGCATTTACAGTTGAAAGAGAAGAAGAACCGTGTTTTTTTAAATTTAATTTACTTAATTTTTAATTATTTTTACTTTTAGATAATTGATTGTCTAATTCAAATCAGAAAAGGTATATACATGAGATAAAAATGATACTTTCTCTATATTTTAATTATTTTATATTTATTAATTTATATTATTAGTAGAGATGAGCAAACGAGTTTAAATAAATAATTATTTATGTAAATTTTGTTATTAAAATAATAGCATATTCATTAATTTAATATGTTTTATAAAATATATATTGAAGGGTATTTTAGTCATTTAAGATAAAATATATACATTATTTTGCATTTCATTTTAGTATACCAATCATGAGAATGGAATCAATCAAGGAATTGTTTTTCCATTCTTAATCAATACCAATCGTAGGAATGGTCATTCAGACCTCATTCCATTCAAACTTTCATTCCATTCTTGAGTTTATTCCATTCAGCCTTAAATTCATTCCGTTATAAAATAGTGTGGCAAGGATGGGGGTAGTGTACTTTTTTAACAATTACTATTAATTTATGGATAAGTTAGTGGATGTGTGATATGTGTATGTTGGTGATTTAATTCACAAGTGGTAATGGACCAAAGTTTAAATTTTGTCTCTCTGTCTGTCTGACGTATAACATCCATCAAAAAGTAAGTGAAAGGGATGTTTGCTACAATGTTAAGTTCCACATTCTTTGCTTCGGGGTCTCTTATCTTTATACATACTCTCACTATACTTCTATAAAGATACCCATCTTTTCAATTTACATAAATCATTATAATACTCACTTCGTCCCTATATTAGCTTCCTATTAACACATATATTAATAAAAATGATTAAATTATAGATATAATACAAGTGATGTGATTGAGAGATGGGGAGAATGAGATTGAAAGAAAAAGTAAGATATAAAGTTAAGTGTAAGAATACAAAATTAAAATATATTTATAAAAAATGGTATGAGAAATTTGTAGACGAACAAATCAAAATGATAAAATGGTAAGCTTACAGACAGATGGATGTAGTACTTCCTCCGTTTCATCATAAGCTTTCGATTTAAATTTTGTATAAAGACTAAAAAATATAGTACAAAATGTATAGTGGATAGTAAAAGTAGAGAAATATAATAAGAGAAAATGGTAGAAAAAATAAAATTGTAGAAAAAGATAGAAATAGAAAAAAGTAGAATGAGATTATGAATTATGTCATTTAAAAAAATTTAAAGTTTATGACTTGATGACATATAAAATAAGTAAGTGAAAAGCTTATAACCGAATGAAAGTGAGTATTATTTATTGTTTTAAAAAAATTATACTGTACTATATTTTATCTACAAATTCTTGATACACTCTCATTTATTTCTCTAACATATATATATTTGTTGCAAAAATTGACCTAGGTGGTAGGCGTACACACCGAGTGATCCAATTTCTTATAAAGCCTTCATTTTGAACAGATATAGTCTTAGATGCCATTTAATTTTTTTTTTTATTGTCATTGTTTGGTACAATTTTTCTAAAAATTGAGTTGATCACACTGTCGTGCTCATCCTTTTCGTCGCGATACATTTACTTGGTGTTCTGTAAAATATATTTTCTTATAATTGATATATGTGAGTTTTTATTATAATATGAAATTATGAATATACCATATTGTGATAGAAATTGGAATTAGAGGGTGAGTATATAAATTCTTTATATGAGTTATTTATTTAATTTAAGAAGTTAACTTGATTTAAAAATAAAAACAGATTATTTAGAGAATAAACAAATGAGAAATTACAGTGATACTGTAAACAAAATTTGTCTCAACATTTTAGACGCTAGACAGTCCAAATTCGTTATCCTAACGATTTTCAAGTTGTGCACCCATAATATATATGTACTCATTCGGTGTTGATTGAGAAGTAAATTAAGATGGGGGCAGTGTAGTTTTAAAGAATTAATGGTGCAGGCTCATAGCTTATGTTCCTCCTTTGATTCACAGCTGTTCATGGACCAAATATTATTATATTTTCTCTTATTCTCTGACATAACATTTAAACAAAAGTAAGTGAAAGGCAGCATGTCTGCTCCATTTAACTTAAAATGCTTTACATTTACAATGCAACCTTCCACATTAATTCCTTGCTTCCCGGTCTAAAGTACGTTTGGTTCATTTTTCGTATTTCATTTTACTGGATTTTTAATACATGTCGTCTTCATTATTATAAAATGTTCATTATTTTTAATATACTCCTTACTTATCAATTATTTATATAGTGAAATAAAATGTGGAACACCAAAATTAAAACATGTGATTTTATTATTCTGACTTTAGTCCCCATATGTTTATACATATACGAACTCCGTTTTATAAAGATAGTCAGCTTTTAAATTTTACACAATTTTTTTAAATGTTAATAATTTTGTCATTTTGAACATCTTATCAAAAATTATTCATTTTCCTTTTGCAACACTCACTATTTCTCTACATTTTCTATTTTCAATCTCTATCTTTTATCTTTTTTTTTCCTCTCTTTTTTCTTATCTATCTACACCAATGACTCACCACACATATATTATTATATTTTTTAATCAATATGTAAAAAATAAATGAGAAGCTTTCAGAGGGAGTATAATATACCCTCCGTTTAGGAATGTCAATGGATCGGAGCGGACTGGGTAACTAAGTACCCGAACTCGCCCCATTTATGAACAAGGCGATCCATTCTAAATAAAAAATATTTTTTTGTAAAAATAGTACATATATTTTTAAAAATATATAACATAAAGTTTATATTTGTATTGAAAAATAAATAAAATAGTTTTAAAAGTATGTTTATGAATTTGTTTTAACATGCATCATAAAGAAGTTGATATCCATATAAATTTTTAGTTAAAATATCATATCATATCCTAATGTATTTCATATTATGTTTATCAATTTATAGATACATGAAAAATATATATAATGTTGAATTATTGTCATATATATATTAATAAACATGTAAAATATAAAAATATATTATATTATATTTATATGAATAATATATATATATATATATATATATATGGGGGCGAGAGTGATACCCAAATCAAACCTGTCATGTTTCACTACGGGTACGGGGTAGGGCGACCCATAGCACGGGTCAGGGCGGATCGGACTGGATCGAGTTGAAATTGACATTCCTAACTTCATTCCAAAAAGATGATTCCTTATTTTTTTTGGTTTATCTTAAAATATAGTCCATTTTCTTTTTAAAAGCACCTTGTTGGTCTAAAAAAAGATAGTCTACTATTCATTTTTTGTTTGTCTTAAATTGTAGTCCACTTTCCTTTTATTTTAATATTTTTGTCTATAATATCCTTATTTAATGATTGTTAGGATTAGTTAATAATATTGATCATTAACATTAAATAAAAGTATAACAAGAATGTAAGATTAAATTTTATATGGCCAAAATGTTTGCATTGGTTTATGCGAAAGATGAAAGTGGACTTTATTTTGAGACAAAGAGAGTATGTAAAATGTTTAAAGTATCCCTATTTAACAATGTTTGTCCTAGGTGGAGTATGCCATAAGTGTATGGAGGGGGGGATGCACTTGTGTATGCAAATTTTTCTTTTTAAAACTGATTAACCTTATCAGGGAAGTTGTCTGGCAACTACTCTGAGTAAATAACTTTAATAGATAATCAACCTACTGAACACTATGAAGTGATCAGTTGAATAACTATCTAAAAGAGTTGCTAAGTGCGGAATGTGGTTGGTTTTTTCTTGAAAAATACTCCTAAGTTAATTTGTGAAAAACAGTTTATCAGGGACTTTGTCCAAAAACTTGTTTTGCTTAACTTTGCTGAACTTAACTCTTTCAAAGGACTTTTTGTATGCCGTGAGTTAAAGATGAATACAGTAAGTAAATAACACATCAAGTTATAGTGGTTCAGAGACTCAAACTCCTACATCCACTTTCCCTGATTGAACAGGATAATTCCTTAACACCTGGAATTAGCTTGTTTTATAGTGCCAAGGTGCACTGATCAACAACACTCTCTTAGTGTTTTGATCCCTAGGATAAATTGAGTCCTAGTGCTCAACTTCTCTGAGTTAAGACTGTATTTACTCTTAACAGTCCTAAACTCCTCACTTCTACAACAAACTCTACTTCACTTAAGAGGTAAGAGTTTGAGTTTTTGGTTCCAACTAATTGAGATATCCTTTATAGTAAGAACAATGTAAAGGGGTTAGGATATCTCTATGCTAAGCTTTGGATTTTACAAGATTGGCTTAGCAAGAAGTGATCAGGAAACTTTTGATTCTAGGAAATAAGCTTTGGTTTCCTTGAATGCTTGGTAGTAGTTTGATAGCAGATAGTTGGATGCTTAAATCCATGGACCACTTCTGTTTTTATAGAGCAATTTGACCATCTATCCGTTGGAGAGATAGACTTTCAAATTGTTTATTTGCAGCTCCATTGAAACGGCTATGAAAGCACCATTCTATTATCCACTGTGTAAGAAGGTTCTTCAATGGTTGATTGAATGAATGTGTTGACTTCTGAAAAATGCGGCTGAGTAGACTTGTGTCAGTTTCCAAACTTGCACATTTTCCAAGGTTGATTCATGGCAGAGCTTGTACTTTTTCAACGGCCAAATGGGACAAGTACTCTGAACATTCATGCTGCATGTGGAATGTTTTTCCATTCATTCAATTCTTCAGTCTTTAATGCTTCTAAGTCTTCAATGCTTACTCAAGTTTGATGGCTTTAATGCTTCATTAATGTTGTCTTCTGAGACAGTAGCATTCAATGCTCTTGATCTTCTAAGTTGTTGGGAAATAAAATGATTTTGATTAAGATACCAAAACCCCTGATTGATGATGATCAGATTAGTTGAGATACAGTCTTGAAAAGTATCAGTCTAGTTGTCTCAGGATAGTTGAGACAGTAAAAATGCCTAAGTCTAAATCTCAGAAATGTTGTGAGATTTATAGTTCAGGGTAGTTGTCCAAAGCTAAAATGTTAGGCAGCTTGTTAAGTTTTAGTTGACAGGACAAGTTTGCTGAGTATACAAGACAAGTTGACTAAAGTGGACAACATGGCTGAAAGATCAAGGAGTGATAAGGCAAAACTTCATGCACTATAAGAACTGTTTCAGATCAATTGAAGTGCCAATGATCAGGAGCATTGAATGCTATGATCACAGAAGACATATTTAATGAAGCATTTATTGCCATCAAGCCTGCACTAAGCATTGAAGTCTTAGAAGCATTAAAGACTGAAGCATTGAATGAATGTTGGAACATTCTAGTTTGCAGCAGGAATGTTCAGGGGAGTTGTCCCATCTGACCGTTGGTTGAATGTAGGGTCTGCCATAAATCAACCTTGGGAAATGTGCATATTTGGAAACTGACACAAGTCATCTCAGCCGCATTTTTAAGAAGTCAACACATTCATTCAAGAAACCATTGAAGAAGCCTTTACACAGTGGATAATAGGATGTCAAGCTTCATAACCGTTTCAATGGTGCTGCAAATAGACAAGTTTGAAATGCTATCTCTCCAACGGATAGTTGATCAAATTTGCCTATAAATTCAGAAGTGATCAAAGGATTCAAGCATCCAACTACTTGCTATCAAACTATCATCAAGCATTCAAAGGAAACCAAAGCTGTTCTTAAGAATCCCAAGTTTCCTGATCACTTCAAATAGCTAAGCCAATTCTTATCCCAAGCTTAGCATTGAGATATCCTAAGCCTTTACACTGTTCTTATTGAAAGAAGCAGCAAGAACACTAATTGCTGAAACCAAATTGCCTAAAAGGTTCTGGGCTGAAGCCATCAACACTGCATGCCACACTCAAAACAGGTCCTTAATCACTAAAGGACAAGGTAAAACTCCATATGAAATATGGAAAGGTAGATTGCCCACTGTTGCCTATTTTCATATATTTGGTTGCAAGTGTTTCATTCACAATAATGGGAAAGAGCAATTGAAAGCTTTTGACGGCAAAGTTGATGAAGGAATATTTGTTGGATATTCACAAATCAGCAAAGCTTATAGAGTCTATAATTGTAAAACCCTTGTTGTGGAAGAAATACCTCATGTTGTGTTTGATGAATCTAGTAATGAGTTCAGGGATAGAAACCTGAATATTGATGAGATAACACAAAGAATAACCAGATTGAGGCTTCAAAGCAAGGAAACAGTGTTTGTAGATGTTGCCCCGCCTGAACTTCATGAAAATTAGAAACTGGACAACCTACCTGATGGCAATCAACCAGAGGACAACCAACCTGAAGGAGAAATTGAACTGACTGACTCTATCCCAGTTCAAAATCAGGTAACAACTACCAATGAAGAAGTAGGCAATGCTGAGGTAGTAAATGGATCCAATATTCAAGGGGGAACCAATGAAAATGTCAACTTGTCTGACAATGAGGACAATACCCCTGAATATGATCCTGAACTTGATCCTTCAATAAACTTTCCTGAATTTAATGAATCTAGTGATCCAACCTCAGAAGAGGACAATCCTTCTGAAGGGATCAGGTCTAGAAGGACTTGGCTGCATGACCACCCAACTAGCCTGATACTTGGTAATCCAAGTGATGGGATCAAAACTAGAAGATTTCATGGAGAAAGTGCTTTGTTTTGTTGTTTTCTTTCAGAACAGGAACCAAAGAACATTGAGGAAGCACTTCAAGACACCAACTGGATTATTGCCATGCAAGAAGAGCTGAACCAGTTTACCAGGAATGAAGTATGGGAACTGGTGGAAAGGCCGACTCATCAAGATGTCATTGGAACCAAATGGGTATTCAAAAATAAGAAGAATGAAAATGACATCATTGTGAGAAACAAAGCAAGACTGGTGGCCAAAGGATACTGTCAATCTGAAGGGATTGATTATGATGAAACATTTGCACCAGTGGCCAGACTTGAGGCAATCAGACTCTTCTTAGAATATGCAGCTCACATGAGGTTCAAAGTATATCAAATGGATGTGAAGAGTGCATTTCTCAGTGGGGGTACTGAAAGAAGAAGTATATGTTGAACAGCCCCCAGGCTTTGAAGAAGGAGATAAGGTGTACAGATTGAAGAAAGCCCTCTATGGCTTAAAGCAAGCTCCAAGAGCTTGGTATGACACCTTATCACAGTTCCTCCTAGATCATGGTTTTGTCAAAGGCACTGTTGACAGAACCTTGTTCAGAATCTGTGAAGTAGATGATATTTTGTTAGTCCAAATCTATGTGGATGCCATTATATTTGGATCTCCAAATGAGAAGCTATGTGAGAAATTCTCCAAACTCATGCAGAGCAAATTTGAGATGTCCATGATGGGATTGATGAATTTCTTTCTAGGACTTCAAGTCTCTCAATCAAAGAATGGAATATTCATCAATCAGGCCAAATATACAAGGGACATGATCAATAAATTTGGATGTGCTTCAAGCAAACCTGTTAGAATTCCCATGAATACTAACTGGAAGATGGATCCTGATGAAAGTGGAATATCTACCAACTCCACTGAATACAGAGGCATCATTGGATCTCTACTCTATCTCACTGCAAGCAGGCCTGACATCACATTTGCAGTTGGAGTATGTGCCAGATTTCAAGCAAATCCAAAGAAGAGTCATCTTGAAGCTGCCAAGAGGATTCTAAGATATCTCAAGGGAACTGAGAATCTTGGGCTATGGTATCCAGCAGATGATAACATTGAGCTCACTGGATATTCAGATGCAGATTATGGAGGATGTAGAATTGACAGAAAATCCACCTCTGGTACATGTCAATTCTTGGGCAGCAAGCTGATCTCATGGTTCTCAAAGAAGCAGAATACAGTTGCTACATCAACAACTGAAGCAGAATATGTAGTAGCTGGAAGTTGCTGTGCACAGATACTTTGGCTTAGACAGCAACTCAGAGATTACAAAGTCATCACAAATGAAGTTCCCATATTCTGTGATAACAATAGTGCAATTGCTATTTCACAGAATCCAGTGCTCCACACCAGATGCAAACATGTTGATATCAAGCATCATTTCATTAGGGATCATGTGGAGAAGAAAGATATCAAGCTTGTCAAAATTCACACTGATAAGCAAAAGGCTGATATTTTGACAAAACCCTTAGCTGAAGCTAGGTTCTTGGAACTCTCAGCTGAATTGGGCTTACTTGATCCAGGCAAGGTGGAGAAATGAAGAAGGATGCTCAAATGAAGGGGGAAGTTCATAAAGATGAACTTCAGCAAAGGTGACCAACCTCACTGAAGATTTCTGGCTTTAATAAAAACTCAGTAGAGTTTTCCATATCACCTTCAGCAAGGTTGATCAGGGTGATTGACCTTGTGGGACCCAGTCAGCATAATTGGGACCCACTCAGGAATATTGGTCAGCATTTTTGACCAAAATAGTAGTCAAAACACATCTCAGGATGTTTGTCCAAGGTAATAGGGTGATGATTGCTATTTTTAGCATTGATTGGACATTTAAAAGAATTCTTGGGCTAAGAGTAGGCCATTTTAGGATGGCGTGTGATATTAAGGTTTTTGCCCCCAAAATGGCAAATCAGCATTTAATGCAAAAATCTCCTTTAAGATTGCATTAATTACTGTGCCATCATCAAAGCCATTGATTAACCTTAAACCTTCATCTAACCGTTTCACAGCCCATAACCCCACTTTATCCATTTGGTTTTATGATTTGTCCACCCTTAATTCCTTTTGTCCAACGGTTAACAAAAACCCTGCATATAAAAACCTTCAGTTTTTGCCCTCATTTCCTACGCACAAAAATTTCTAACCCTTAAGCCTTTTGAAAAAACCTCTCAAAACCTGCAATTTCCTCTATTCTCCAAACTCAAAAAATTATCCATGGCTCCCAAACTGAAAAAAGAAGAGTTAGTAAACTTCAATGATCCATCTCTGGACATTGATTTTACTTATCTAAGCAATATCAATTCTCTATGGTTTGAGAAGTTGGTAGCCTTCGACAGCCCTAATATAGATATTCATCCAGTCCTCCAATGGCTTAGGGAGGCAGGGCTCGAAAAATTCTTAGGCACCAAGCCTGATTCTTGCCTCAACCCATTCATGGCTGAGTTCTTTGCCCATCTAAGATGGAAGGGCAAGAAAGGTGATGTGTGCACCAAGTTGACTTATGCTGAAGAAGATGAAGAAGAAGAAAGTCAACACACCATCATCTTCACTTCTGAGGATCTTGATGCCAGCTTTGGGCTGCCCTCAGAAGGCCTGAACCCAGAATTATACAGAGAAGGAGAGGAGCAGGAATTTTCAAATCCATGGATGAAAGTTCCTAAGAAGCTGGTAGGTGGCCAAAACAAGAAAACCTTGAAACCACTATATGAGCACCTATTTGATGTTGTGGTAAAAAGTGTGCTAAGTCACTCTGGGAGTGTTGAGCAAATTAGCTTGCCAAAACTAAGGGTAATGGCTGCTGTAATTGACTCTGCAGAGAGAGGAGTCAAATTTGATTGGAAGACTTTCATTCTTGGAAAAATGATGAATGAAAAGTACAAATTCAAGGAGGTGAAGCACCACAAGGTTGTGGTGGATGGAAAACTTCAATACTGCACAAGAGCAAGCTTGCTCTTGGAAAGATTTGCTCATTATACCCACCTGCAACCCAAACCAAAGCCATTCCCAGCCCTCAAAATCATGTTCAGAAAGCTGTCTTCTAAGACAGAAAAGAGGAAGCAAGGGGCAGTAACAAAGCAAGCACTCACAGTTGCAAAGGTTGCTAGATCCTCTCCAAGGAAGAGGAAGGCTCAGACAGAGAAATCTCAACCAAAGATAAAGAAAATAAAGTAGATTCTCAGTGAATCCTCACTAGAAAGCCAGTCTGGAAGTGGAGGTGCCACTTCTGAGGAGATTGATAGAGTTGAGGAAGAAGGAGTCAATCCTCCTGAAGAGGGAGAAGAGATCAGGGAAGTTGTCCCTCTCCAGCCTGAATCTGTAACTGAGTATAGAGACCTTGATAAGCCAACAAGGTCTGAAAGAAGGAAAAGGATAATCAAAACTTCTGAGAAGCAGAAGTTGATGGAGGAGGAGAAACATAGGAAAGAATTCTTCAAGGAGATTAGACAAGCCAGTAGGTCTAACTCCAAGTCAAGGTCCAAGTCTAAGAGCCCTGGAGCCAACTCTCCTGATATTCAATCTCAAAGAATATCACCATCACATGCTGAGCAACAGCCTGAAGAGGAGGAGTGCAAGACTCCTGAGGATGCCCCCATTGTGGCCAAGAAGGTCTACTCTCCTGAAGGTGCTCCTGACAGGACAGGCATTGATGTATTGGCTGACCTAACTGATATTGAAGATAGGCCATTCTCCCCCCTTGACCCCAGACTTCTATCCTATACCAAACTTCTTGAAACTGCACTTCAAGAAGGTGATCAATTTACTCTCCCACCCATTCAAATAACCTCCTCAGGAACATTGCTCTCTAAAGCACATGAGTCCCAAATTATCTTAAGTTCTTCTGAACCCAACCCATCTGAACCCCAGTCCAACCTTCCTGAACCCAACCTTTCTGAATCACAACTTCAACTTCCTGAAGCCCAATCCAACCCCCCTGAGTCTCAAGACAACTCTTCTGATGATGATGGAGAAGAGTACACTTATGAAGGGATGCTGAGGCAGATTGCTAAGGCTAATGTTGATGAGCTTTATCCTGGTTTGAAGGAATTTCCAAGGTTGCAGCAACAATTCAATGATCTCAGAGCCCTTGTGGAGATCAAAGATAGAACCATTGTGGAGATAGCTCAAGCTATCAAAGATAAAGGTGCTAGATGGTGGCAGGTGGAAGAGAACAGGCTTCTACATTTTGCAAATGTAAAGAAGACAAGTGTTGGGATGTAAATTCACCCTAAGCCCCACTTGATGTTAGAATAGTTTTGATGGCCAAAACACTTAGAGTTTATAAATGTAATAGGATCAGCTGACTTTGTATAGAACAGCTTAGACTAGTCTTGTGTGATCAACTGTATGTATATCAGCTGATTAGCACAGTCCCGGCTTACATGCGCTTCCTCAAGATGAGAAGAGTAGAAGACATGAAGACTAGAAGATCCTTGAAGGCCAGATAAGTTAAGGTGCTTGTATACCTACTTATCTGATGGAGTCCAAGTTGAAGATGGCTCTAATGCAGCACAAGTATTTACCAGATCAGAAGAGTTCTACTCGACTGATATCAGAAGATAAAAGCACAGGGCCAGACGAGTAGTCAGAAGACTAGTAGTGCAGATCAGAAGACTAAGTACTCGTCCAGGACTCGGCTGATTCCCAAAGTCATCTTACAATTTGAATGAAGACTTACCTTTCTTAGAAGATTGACATGATCCCAGGATTGAAGCAATCAAATAGCTGGAATCAAGGAATCAAGCCAACATGGAAAGATTGCCCCAACGGCTAGTCAACTCCAACGGCTAGTTGCAAGCAATCACCACTATAAATACAAGAGGATGAGAAATCACAAGTACGAGATCACGACGAGAGAATTCAACAAGCTAAGCAAGCGATCAAGCTAAAAGTCATACTGTTTTAAGAATTCTCCAAGAGCCAGAATCCATAAGAATATCCCTAGCTCTTAAGTGATTTCTATCCAACCTAAGAACCTAAATCATATTCATACTTGTAGATCCTTTGATTTAGGCATAGTGGTTAAGCATATTATAAGCTTGAACCATTAGTTGGAAACATTCAAAAACCCCAAACCCCCACCGAAAGGTTAAAGTTTTTGAACCCCTGCAAAGTGCAAGTGCTTACAATCACTTGTGGAGACCGTAGCAGTTAGGACTGCTCAGATCTCAAAGTCCTACCATTGGGACTATAAAGGAAAAGCCCTTGTAATTTTTGGTAAATTAAAGGGATTAAATATCACGTGTGGACGTGAGAGTGGACGTAGGATCGTATATCCGAACCACTATAAACCTGGTGTTATTTATCTTTCTGCACTTTTCATTATTGTCACTTCTATACATCTTATATAGTGCATACTGTAATTTAAACTATCTTCAAATCAAGGCCATAACTTTCAAATCAACATCAGCTGAGTATTTTTCTTAAGTAAAAAACTTGGCATTTTCAAAAGAAACAAAAAGAACGAGTCTAAACAAGGCCTACCATAATTCCGCATATAATCTCTTCTATCAGATCACTATAGTCATCTGGACCAGCAGACTTGTAGTCCAGCTGACATAGAGATCAGAAGAGGTTCCCAACTCTCTTGAAAAAGTTTTAAAGTCTATTCACCTCTCCCCTCTAGACTTTAATCCCATTCACTACTCGTTCAGGGACCAACAAGTGGTATCAGAGCAGTGGTTCTAACGGACTACTGTCTCTAGATTATCAGAAGACTTGAGGGAGTCTTCCTGTAGTCCTCTTGAATAGATCTTTTTCTTTTGAAAAAAAAAAAAACTTGTTTTTGAAAACTCATACAGCATGAGTGCTAATATGCGTAAGTTGCCTAAGTTTTCAGTGGAGGATTATGATTACTGGAAGATCAGGATGAGGAAGAATCTCACATCAGTCCACTACAAGATGTGGTCAGTAATCACAGAAGGTCCAATCACCATCATGGCAGTCAACACTGCAAATGGTGATCCAGAAGTTCCAGTTGGAGAACTAGCCCCCAAGCCGATGAAGGACCTCACACCAGAAGAGATGAAGCAATCAAATCTTGACAGCATTGCTCAAGATTATATTATGCAAACTCTTCCAAATGAGTACATTGCAAAAGTAATCAATTGTGAGACAGCTAAAGATATGTGGGATGCTCTAGCACTTCTCTGTGAAGGAACTGAGCTGATCAAGGAAAGTAAGCTATCAACAGCAGTCAAGAAGTTTGAACACTTCAAGATGCAGCCAGAAGAGTCTATTGATCAGTTAGACAATAGATTTACCAAGATCATAAATGAGATTTAATCCCTAGGCAAGAAATACACAAATAGAGAGAAAAATTTGAAGATCCTAGACTCTCTAACCAAGAAATGGAGACTCAAGAAGACCATCATCAAAGATACTCAAGATATCAAGATATGGTCTACTCAAACTCTGTTTCAGAATCTCAAAGCTCATGAGTATGATCTTGAAAGAGAAGAAAACTCAGAAAATGATGAGCCTACTGCAACCCCATCTACCTCCAAGACTGTAGCTTTCAAGGTAGCAAATACAAAAGCTGCAAGCACCTCATCTGGCAAGACCTCACAGAAAACAGAAGACTTTGAAGGATCAGACATGAGTCTGAAAGAGCAAATGGTTCTTATGATCAAGAGATTCGAAAGGGTGAACACTCTCAACAGCAAATATAGAAAATTCTACAAGAATTATAAGAGAGGTGGTTCATCCTCTAGAGAATCTAGAGAAAGAACACCAGAAAGGTATCCTAGAAAGGATATGGAGTCATCTAACAGCCGAGGCTCCAGAAGAAGAGATGCCACTCTTCCAAGGAAAGGCAGTTCCAATTAAAAACCTGGAGCATGCTTCAATTGTCGCAAACCAGGACATTATGTCTATGAATGTCCTGAGCTGAATTTAGATGACAAAGAAGAAAGAAGGCCAAGAAGAGACAGAAGAAATTCAGATAAGCAAGCAATGGTGACTGAAGAATCTGAATATCAAAGTGATGAACTTCCTACATCACCAGACTGTCAAATCTTTTCAGATGATTCAGATGATCTAGCTATGATGGCCATAGGTGAAAATGAGGTAAACTCCTACACTACTACTTTCCATTCACCTATTTTTTCACAAACAGATGATATAAACTCATCTGAAGGCGAATCAGAAGACACCTATTATCAATCTTTGAGAAAGGTAAAAGGTGATCTGGATATTGCCACTAGAGCTTTTATAGAAGTGGAAGAGGAGAATAAGGATTTAAGGAAAGAAATTGCTAGGTTGAAAAAGGTTAAGTTTGATAACACCCCTGAGTTGGTCACAATGAATGAAAGATTGACCAAAGAAGTGGAACTTCTTAAGGAAGAAAATACCACAACAACTCAGTTGTATGAGGGGATGTTAGAAACTCAAGCCTTAGAAACCAAGGAATTTCGTATACTACAATCTAAGTTCGATGACCTCTTCGAAGCACACAAGCTCTTAGAAAAGGAGAAGGAATGCCTAAATCAAAAGATATCACAGTTCAATAAAGCATCTACTACTATTGAAAGTATCTCTGAATATTATAGATCAAATGGCAATAAGATGGGTCTTGGCTATGAAATTAATCCATCAACATCCTCTCCAGCTGGGGGTAGTACACCTAATCAGTGCACTACTCAGACACATGATAAGGGTGAGTGTTCTAAACACAATGAACCTAATATGAACCAAAAGGCATCTGTACCAGCTAAGGTTAACTATCCCAACACCAATAAGGGAAAAAGACAAGTTAACCCCAAGCATGCACAGAGGAACAACAAACAGCCTAGACCATCTCGTCTGAGACAGTCTCAGCTGTATGCTGCTCCAGCTAAGAAGAAGAAATCTTCTTCACACAAATCTGTTCTCTTTGCACCCCCTATCTCTTATGATATTGTGAGAACAGAGGAGTATGGTCCATATAATCGTGTGCATCGACCAGCTAATGCACCCAGGCCGAATGTAACTAGTCAAAAGATAATGTATGTACACTCCTATAAGAGGAAACCATTTGACTATTACTTAGCTGACACATGTAACAAATCAGACCAGTCCAAGGTGTTAACTGGTAAGATTTGGTTCTGTGATGCCCGAGGGAAACAACTCAAGTGCTCAAGGTTGTTCAAACGACCAATGTATATGTGGGTTCCCAAGGGTAGTACTAACACCCAAGGACCCAAGACAAAATGGGTACCTAAGACTTAATCTTTCTTGCAGGAAAGGAGGGACCTATACAGAAAATGAGGTCTAGCAGGAGAGATATGGTACATAGACAGTGGATGCTCAACCCATATGACTGGAACCAAAGACCTGCTGACCAACTACATAGAAAAGAAAGGTCCAAAAGTCTTCTTTGGTGATAACGCGCACGGTAACACAAAAGGATATGGCACCCTTAAAAATGGTGACATTGAGGTACATGATGTATCATATGTAGAAGGTTTAAAGTTTAATTTATTATCTGTTTCTCATTTATGTGACACTGGATACTCAGTAAAATTCTCTAAAGATGAGTGTCTCATAAGTGATAAAAGAACAAAACAAAACCTTCTAACAGGATCTAGAAAAGGAAGTATGTATCTTGCAAATTGGAACAGCTGTCCTAAGGATACATGTCTGCTTGTGAAGAGCCCTAAAGATGTCAGCTGGCTATGGCATACACGTCTTAGTCATCTGAACTTTAAGACTATGAACAAGTTAGCAAGGGAATCCTTAGTTGATGGTCTGCCTAATGAACTCTACTGTAAGGATCAGGTTTGTGATGCATGTTAACAAGGAAAGCAAACAAAGGTCTCTTTCAAGACCAAGAAGACAACATCAACCAGCAGGGTTCTTGAATTGCTTCACATGGATCTCTTTGGACCAGTCACTCCAACTACACTTACAGGGAGGAAGTACACTCTCATTGTTGTAGATGACTACTCCAAGTTTACTTGGGTTGTCTTCTTATATAAGAAGAGTGAAACTCAGCAGAAGCTCCCTGAACTATTAAAGAGGATCCAAGTAGAGAAAGGAGAACCTATTGTGAAAATTAGAAGTGACAAAGGCACTGAATTTATTAACTCTTATATTATTGCCTACTGTACTTCTAATGGTATTCAGCATGAGACAAGTGCAGCAAGAACACCACAACAGAATGGTGTAGCCGAAAGAAGAGTCAAAACACTCAAAGAAGCTACAAGAACACTCCTTGCTGAATTCTCAACTCCTAAGAAGCTATGGGCAGAAGCCATCAACACAGCTTGTCACACTCAAAATAGGTCAGGTATTCACAAAATTCATGAGAAAACCCCATATGAACTATGGAAAGGAAGGAAACCTAGAGTATCTTACTTTCATATATTTGGTTGTAAGTGTTTCATTCACAACAATGGGAAAAGTAAGTTGAATACTTTTGATGCCAAAGCAGATGAGGGGATATTCTTGGGATACTCCTCAACTAGCAAAGCATTTAGAGTATTCAACAAACGAACCCTTCTTGTGGAAGAAACACCTCATGTTGTTTTTGATGAATCTTGTGAAAAGAGTGCAGTACAAACAGACTCAGCTGTAGATCAGATGAAGAAACTAGTGATCAAGTCCAGGTCTGATGAGTTTATTGAAGTCAATGAACCATTTCCTGAAGAACCAGAGGAGGATAAACCACACAGACCAGTTACTAGATCTCAAACTCAAGCTGAGCAAGCTGTCCAAAATCAAGATGCAACAATCCCAAATGCAGGGGGGAATGATCTCTTTGACACACAAGATACAAATGATGATCGACCTAATCAAGTCAACCCTCGTGATGGTACTAGAACAGATGAGAATCCAAGCTCATCTAATGCAGACACACCTGTGAGGCATACATGGAGAAACAACCATCCATCAAACCTCATCTTAGGAGGAGCAGACTCAGGTGTCAAGACCAGAAGACAACTGAATCAGAACCCCCAATCATCTATGTTCTGCTGGTGTGCTTTCTTGTCTAACATTGAACCAACTGACATAGAAGAAGCAATGACAGATAGCAATTGGATCACTGCTATGCAAGAAGAATTAAACCAATTCGAAAGAAATGAAGTATGGGAATTGGTAGATCGTCCTGAAAACCACAATGTAGTAGGCACAAAGTGGGTATTCAAGAATAAAAAGGACGAAAATGATGTGATAACTAGAAATAAAGTAAGGCTAGTTGCAAAAGGATACTCACAATCTGAAGGAATTGACTATGATGAAACCTTTGCTCCGGTAGCCAGATTAGAAGCCATTCAACTGTTTCTAGCTTATGCATCATATATGGGCTTCAAGGTATATCAAATGGACGTCAAGAGTGCTTTTCTGAATGGTATTCTGGTAGAAGAAGTGTATGTAGAACAGCCTCCAGGATTCGAAAAAGGAGATCAAGTATATCGTCTAAAGAAGGCCCTCTACGGTCTGAAGCAAGCTCCCAGAGCCTGGTATGACACATTGTCACAATTCCTACTTGACAATGGTTACACAAAAGGCAAAGTTGACAGAACACTTTTCAGAATACAAGAAGGAGAAGACATTCTAATGGTGCAAATATATGTAGATGACATTATATTTGGATCACCCAATCAAGATATGTGCAAGAAGTTCTCTGAACTTATGCAAGGAAAATTCGAAATGAGTATGATGGGTGAGATGAATTACTTCCTAGGACTCCAAGTCAGACAGAGTCCAAAAGGGATCTTCATCAATCAGTCCAAGTACACCAAAAGCCTATTAGAAAGATTCAAAGCTCTACAAAGCAAGACTGCAAGAATCCCAATGATGACATCTTTCAAAATGGATCAGATGAGTCTGGACAGGCAGTTGATCAAGCTGAATATAGAGCACTTATTGGATCTCTACTATACCTTACAGCTAGCAGACCAGACATAACATTTGCTATAGGAGTATGTGCTAGGTTTCAAGCAAACCCAAAGCAAAGTCATCTAGAAGCAGCAAGGAAGATTCTCAAGTACCTAAAAGGAACAGTCAACCTAGGACTATGGTACCCTGCTGATGACAATCTAGATTTGAGTGGTTACTCTGACTCAGATTATGGTGGATGCAGAATAGATAGGAAGTCCACATCTGGAACCTGTCAATTCCTAGGCAACAAGTTGATATCATGGTTCTCAAAGAAGCAAACATCAGTTGCAACCTCCACCACTGAGGCAGAATATATGGCAGCTGGAAGTTGTTGTAGTCAGCTGCTCTGGCTAGTTCAACAACTCAAGGATTACAATGTAGAGGCAAGAGAAGTCCCTATCTACTGTGACAACAGCAGTGCCATTGCCATCACTCAAAATCCAGTCCTCCACACAAGGTGCAAGCATGTCGACATTCGATACCATTTTATAAGAGACCACCTTGAAAAGAAGGACATCAAGATGGAGAAAATTCACACAGATATCCAAAGAGCAGACATCTTGACTAAGCCCCTAGCTGAAGAAAGATTCAAGACCCTATGCTACAGCTTAGGACTCCTGGATCCAAGCACATGAAGAGCAAAGATCAGCTGAAGACCTCAGCTGATACAATTGCAGCAGACTAGG
Source organism: Galeopsis tetrahit (assembly GCA_963675135.1). Classification (NCBI taxonomy): domain Eukaryota; kingdom Viridiplantae; phylum Streptophyta; class Magnoliopsida; order Lamiales; family Lamiaceae; genus Galeopsis; species Galeopsis tetrahit. The sequence continues at coordinate 38,751,002 of OY776127.1, forward strand.
AGGATCAGATGAGGTGAATAGACACCCTCATCTTCAGGTAAGTTTTTCCCGATGAAGATAAATAAAGCTGAGGGAAAACATAGAGTCATTTAATCAAGGGGGAATCCATGATACCTTAAGAATCCTTGATAAAATACTCAATCTTTTGCGTTGCATAATGTATATATATATATATATATATATATATACAGAAGACATGAACAAAGTTAATTGATATCCATACTTAAGCAATGTATGCTTATGTATAACAATAAACTATTCTTCATAAAATACTTTATCACTATACATACATACAGTATACTTTTGAGTTATACTTGGTTGGATTAATACGCCATTGGCTGGATTAATCCTCACCGACTCAACAGTATGCATGCACTGTACGGATTCCAAATAACTCTTGCTCAAAATTTATAATTTCTGCATTCCATAAGATACAGTCTGAATCTCTTTAAATGTGAACCCTTAGATCAAGATCCATGATTCTGTTACCACTTTGAAGGTTAGAGTTATGGCTGCAATCTGGGATCAGATTGATGGAGATTGTCAAGGGCTATTCTTGAATAGGATTGCTCTTGAGGCCAAGAAGGTTACATTGGACCTCCAATCTAGAGAATGGAAGGTGACATCTACTGTCAGCTTTGTCAACAAGCTGAGTGTTATCCTTCCAGAAGTACTCCCAAAGAAGTACAAGATGGGTCCTCATAAGACATTTCACACCTCCAAGTATTACTTGAAGAAGGAGGCCCTTGCTGAGGCAGCAAGGTTGAAGGAAGAAAAGAAGAAGAGATTGGCGGAAGCATCCTCTAAGGATGTTGTTGAGGAGGCAAAAGAGTCTGTTCATGACTCTGCTGAAGAAGAAGAGGAGCCCTCCAAAGAAAAGGCTCACAAGAAGGCTGCTGAGGACGATGATGATGACAATCAGACCTTAGCACAACGCAGAATACTGATCAGATCTGGGCTCATCTCCCCATCTGATTCAGATGCCACTCCCACTGCCTCTCCTTTGAAAAAGACAGGTACTTCTGTTGGTCCTTGGTGGAGTATAACACAAGTGTATGGGGGGGGGGGAATGCACTTGTGTATGCAAATTCTTTTCTTCTTGACAAATTAGTCTTATCAGGCAAGTTGTCTCACAACTGGCCTGAGTGAGAACTTTGATAGATACTTGTCCTACTGATTACTATTGAGTGATCAGTTGGCTAAATATCTAAAAGAGTTACTTAGTGCGGAATGTGGTTGGCCTTTGACTAAAGAAATACTCCAAGTTAATTTCTGAAAATACAGGTTATCAAAGACTTTGTCCAAAACAGATTTTCTTACTTACTGAGTTATGAATCTTTAAAAATATGTTTGAATGAAGTGAAGTTAAGAATGCAGTAAGTAAATGAGACACAAGTTTATAGTGGTTCAGAGACTCAAGCTCCTACATCCACTTTCCCTGATTGAACAGGATAATTCCTTCTCAATGGAATTAGCTTGTTTTATAGTGCCAAGGTGCACTGATCAACAACACTCTCTTAGTGTTTTGATCCCTAGGATAACTTGAGTCCTAGTGCTCAATCTCTCTGAGTTAAGACTGTGTTTCACACTAACAGTCCTTAACTCCTCACTTCTACAACAAACACTCTCTTCACTAAATGAGATAAGGTTTGAGGTTTGGTTCCAACTAGTAGAGATATCCTTTACAATAAGAACAGTGTAAAGGCTTAGGATATCTCAATGCTAAGCTAGGATGTTTACAAAGATTGGCTTAGCTGACTTGAAGTGATTCAGGAAACTTGGAATTCTAGAGAACAGCTTGGTTTCCTTTTGAAAGCTTTATGATAGTTTGATAGCTTGTAGTTGGATGTGAATTCCTTTGATCACTTCTGTATTTATAGGCAAATTGAACAACTAACCGTTGGAGGGATTAGCAATTCAAATATGTCTATTTGCAGCACCATTGAAACGGCTATGAAGCTTGGCATCCTTTTATCCACTGTGTAAAAGGGGTCTTCAATGGTTGCTTGAATGAATGTGTTGACTTCTGACAAAAGCGGCTGAGAAGACTTGTGTCAGTTTCCAATTTTGCACATTGTCCTAGGTTGATTTGTGGCAAACTCTACACTCAACCAACGGTCAGATGGGACAAGCTCCCTGAACATTCTTGCTGCAGTTTTAGAATGTTCCAACATTCATTCAATGCTTCACTCTTTAATGCTCTAAGTCTTTAATGCTTGGTTCAGGCATGATTGGCAATAAATGCTTCATTGAATGTGTCTTCTGTAAGCTTTTGACAATCAATTCTCTTGATCATTTGTACTTCAACTGTCTTGATCTTTTGCATTTAAGAGCACAGCTTCAGTATTCTTGAACTCTTCAGCCAGGTTGTCCATTTGATCAGTTTGTCTTGAATAGATCAACAACTTTGTCCTATAGACCTACCAAGCTGCCTAACATTCCAACTTTGGACAACTATCCTGATCACTAATATCTCATAACATTTCTGAGATCTTAACTTAAGCATACTACACATCAAGTGTTCTGGGACAACTTGCCTGAACAATACTTTGAGCATATCTCAACTAATCTGTACATCATCAATCAGGGGTTTTGGTATCTAGATCAAAATCATTTTATTCCCAACAATTTCCCCCTTTTTGATGATGCCAAAACCTATTACAAAGGGACCTTGACTAAGACTAAATATTACCTTCAGGATGAATGAACTGGTCAACTTTCCTGAAAGAAACTGTTAGCATAATAAATCAAGTATATGAGTCATGTCAGGTTAGTTGAGATAATGAGTTGTTATCTCTTGATAGAAAATCATTGGTCCTTTTATATATCATGGAGCATTACAGATCAGAAAATTAAAAGGACACACTAACTGATACAAGAATAACAACATCATCAGCAATAATAAAAAACAGGAGTAGGGAAGGGATAAACTTATCCATTAGAGAGTTCCATCATCTTGGGGAGCAATGCCATATTGAGCCCAGACCCTTTTCTTCAGCTCCCAAACATCCTTGTTGGAGCCTCTAGGGCCTATCTTCATCTTCTCCATCTTCATGATGTTGATGAACTCCTCCAGAATCTTTCCCTCATCAATCAAGTTCCCATCGAACTTAGGAGGCATGTACAGAATTGGACCAGGGGCCTTGAACTCCACTCTAGCCATATCAGCTGCTGCAAACAGCTTTTGGTAGAGGTCCCTATGATTCTCAAACATGAACTGGACAAAGACTTCATCTACACTTTCTCCAAGCCACTTCCCAATGACATAGAAGTCATATACAAAACTTCTCTTGGCCTCCTCCCATGCATCATTCAGTGAGATTGGAACCCACTTATCATGGTGAGGGTATTGAGTGTCCCATCTTTGCAGCATTTTAGGTTTGAGTCTTCTGTATGAGGCTCTCCTTCTTGGGGCTTTGAAATTTGCCCTTCTTTCATCCCTTGCCTTGTTGGCCTCAACCAATTGCTCCATCCTCTCTTTAGCTCTCTGAAGAGCTAGCTTCTCTTGGGTTTCTGGATCTTTTCCAAAGCCTTCTTCAAACAATTTAGAGGGATCATCAGCAAGTTTGGGCACACCAACTTCAGGCATTCTGTCCTGTACTTCCTCTTCAACTTCTTCTTCTTCAATGGCAGGCATTTGAGCTGCTTTCTTCATTCTCTTGGATTTCCTTGCTGGAATAGATTCTTCAGATTGAAATTCTGAAGGCAAAGTCAGGCTGGTTGGGAATTCATTGAAGGTTTCCAGTTCCTTCCTCTTTCTTTCAGATGACCTTGTCACCTTCCCCCTTACTTCAGCAACCTTCTCTTTAGGTTCAAGTCCTGTAGACTCACCACCTGGCCTTTGAAGCTTTCTTGCCTGACTTTCCATAGCTGACATCATGGACTCCTTGACAGCTATTTGAATCTGCTCTTCCTCAGTTAAATCTTCAACATTCATTGGGCCTTTGCCTTTCCCAATGTCTTCTACTGCTTCCTCCTCAATCTCAGGGACCTTCTCCTTTCCCTTGGATTCACCAATTACCAAGGTTCCCTTTGCCCTTGCTCTCTCTCTTTCCCCCTTTTTGGCATTATCAAATCACTGGGGCTTCAATTCACTCATAGTGACAGAGAGATGTGAGTGGGAATGAGTGAGGGACTTCAACTCCTGCAGTAGGTAAACATTCTCATCATGAATGTTTTGCATTTTATCATCTGCCATGCTCAAAAAGGTGTGAACTGGCTTCATCTTTTGGGAAACTATGGCATCCAATGTGGCTTTCAGTGATTGATCAAGTTTGGCCTGAAGTTGTTCAGTGAGATTGGCCACAACTTGATCAGACACTTTGGCCATGAGTTCAACAATGAACTTTTCAGCAGCTTCCTTCACCATTGCAGCTTTCAATTCTTCTGCCTTCTTTCTCTGTGCTGCTGTCCTCTGCCTTAAAGCATCCTTGATTGTCTTTCTCAATGCTTTCACATTGTGCTTGTACAAAGTTTTGAGACCCTGCTGCTCTTTCTTCACAGATCTAGTGAATTTACCCATAGCATCTTTGGCTTTTGTCACTTCAGTTGAGACTGTTTGAAGGCCAGTTTCAACTCCACATATTCTTGCATCAAGAGTAGGCAAGATCACTTCTTCTGATCCTGTGAGCCTCATCTCCACAGAGGCTAGAGTCTTGCTTTGGCCATCTAGGGTATCAGCAGTGGTTGCATGAGCCTTCTCAACTTCCCTGACCAGTGTGTCCAACTTCTCTGACTGCTCTTCAATGATGGATGCAGTCTGAGTAGCAATCTGAAAGTGAGCCTCAGAGGTGTTGGCTTGTTCAAAGTAGATCTGGTTAAGTGTGGACACATTTGCTGATACTGCTTCAAGATCAGTGTCAGCATCAACTGGTATATCTGTCAGGGAGGCATCTGCAAAAATTTGCTCAAGAGTGACAGCAACTGAATCTGCAAAACTGACAGTGTTAGTAAAAACTCCCTCATCACCCTCTATTTCCTTTTCTCCCATAAGGTCTGATACATCAGCACCTTTTCTCTCATTTTCAACTATATTCTTTTCTTCTTCATTTTCAAAAGATAAACTCACATTCACTGGAGAATCAGGCCTCCTTTCACCAAGGGATTCATCAAGTTCAGATTTGACTTGAAGAATAGCCTGACTCTCATATTGGGCTGCACCCAATATTTCTACTTCCTCACCCTCTATTTGTGGTGCACTCAAGGAACCAGTGATCACACACTCCTCACCATCATCTCCCTCTGATTTTTCAGCACTCACAGCCTTTTCAACTCCTTCAATTTCTAAACCTGACATCTCTATATCCTCAACAGGATCCATAGAGGGCAGTTGTTGGGAGATCACAGTGCTTGGGCATCCCAAGTCCACTGAGTCATCCTGAATGACTAAAGGCTGGTCAATGTCCAACTTTCCTGACATTGATGAGGCTTTAGCCAAACCAGCTTCTCTCATGGAAGTCTCAACATTGTCAAGCTGTGCCTCAGGTTCAAGAGAACCATCCTTGGCCAATGCATCTTGGACTGAGTCACCATCTTTGGTCAACTCCTCTGAATGATCAGAGTCCTTCACAGAATGAAAAGTCAAGTAATGTACCTGAGCTGAGTTGATACCAGGGGGATTGGGATTGGTGTGATCATCATCATCATCATCATCATCAGATGGGCTGTCAGGATGCTTGATTCCTTGTGCTATCCTCTCTCTTTCAGCAAACACCTTTTCATGAACAATGGTGCAAAATAGGGCCTCAGTGGTTAATACACTGGTCTTCTTTACATTTGCAAAATGTAGCAGCCTATTTTCCTCAACCTGCCACCAGTTGGCACCCTTATCCTGAATAGCCTGAGCTATTTCCACAATAGTTCTATCTTTGATCTCAACAAGTGCTCTGAGATCATAGAATTGTTGTTGCAGCCTGGGATAAGCCTTCAATCCTGGATATAATTCATCCACATTGGCTCTTGCAATCTGCCTCAACATCCCCTCATAGGTATACTCTTCACCACTATCCTCTCCAGAAGAGTTGGTTTGGGATTCAGGAGGGTTGGAATGAGATTCAAGTAGGCTTGGCTGGGATTCAGGTAGGTTGGGTTCAGAAGGATTGGGTTCAGGAGAGGTCAAAACAAGTTGGGATTCAGGTGCTTTTGAGAGCATTGTGCCTGAAGAGGTAATTGGAATGGCTGGAATGGGTGGGAAAACAACTTGATCACCTTCTTGAAGAGCAGTTTCAAGAAGTTTGGTATAAGAGAGAAGTCTTGGATCAAGTGGGGAAAAGGGTCTATCTTCAAGATTGACCAAATCTGCCAGCACATCAATACCTGATCTATCAGGTGCACCTTCAGGGGAGTACACTTTCTTGGCAACGATTGGTGCATCTTCAGGAGTCTTGCACTCCTCTTCTTCTTGCCTTGGAGATATTCTTCTAGATTGAATATCAGGGGAGTTGGCTTCAGGGCTGTTGGGTTTGGACTTGGATTTGGAGTTAGACTTGCTGGCCTGTCTAATCTCCTTGAAGAACTCTTTCTTCTTCTTTTCTTCCTCCATCAGCCACTGCTTCTCAGAAGTCTTGATGATTCTTCTTTTTCTTTCATACCTTGTTGGCTGGTCAAGGTCTCTGAATTCAGTTATACTTTCAGGCTGTAAGGGGACAACCTCTCTGACTTCTTCACCTTCTTTAGGAGGGTTGACTCCTTCCTCAGCAACCTTCTCTATTTCCTCAGAAGTGGCTCCTCCACTTCTTGACTGACTTTCTGGTGAAGATTCATTCAGAATCTTCTTCATCTTCTTCATCTTTGGTTGAGTTTTTGGTGGCTGGGCTTTCCTCTTTCTAGGAGAGGCTCTTGGGACTGGAACAATTGCAACAGCCTTCTTAGAAACTGCATCCTGCTTCCTTTTCTCTGTCTTAGAAGACAGCTTCCTAAACATCACCTTTTGTGCAGGAAAAGGTTTTGGCTTTGCTTGGAGGTGGGTGTAGTGAGCAAATCTTTCCAAGAGCAGGCTGGCTCTAGTGATTTACTGGAGTTTTCCTTCAACCACCACCTTGTGGTGCTTCATTTCCTTAAACTTAAATTTTTCATTCATCATCTTGTCAATAATGAATTTCTTCCAGTTGAACTTGACTCTCTTCTCAGCAGAGTCAATCACAGCAGCCATCACTCTCAATTTAGGCATACTGATTTGTTCAACACTCCCTGAGTGGCTCAACAGGCTCTTTACAACACAATCAAACAAATGCCTAAACACTGGCTTTAAAGTGTTTTTGTTTTGAGCACTCACGACCTTTTTAGGTTCTATCATCCAAGAATAATAGAACTCCTGATCATCTTCTTCCTTGTACATTTCTGGATTCATGCCTTCAGAAGGTAGCCCAAAGCTAGCTTCTAAATCCTCTGCAGTGAAGATGATTGTGTGTTGAGTTTCTTCTTCTTCATCTTCCTCAGCATATGTGAGCTTAGTGCACACATCTCCCTTTTTCCCTTTCCATCTGAGATGGGCAAAGAATTCTGCTATGAATGGATTCAGGCAGGAGTCAGGCTTGGTGCCAAGAAATTTCTCTAGCCCTGCCTCCCTCAGCCATTGGAGGACTTGTTGAACTTCTGAATCTGGGCTATCAAAAACTACCAGCTTTTCAAACCAAAGGGAATTTGGGTTTCTAAGATAAGAGAAATCAATGTCCAAAGAGGAATCATTGAAGTCTACAAGCTCTTCTCTCTTGATCTTAGGTGCCATGGATAATATGAGAGATTGGAAGGTTTTTGGAGAGGAGTTGCAGGTTTGAGAGTATGCAGAAAGACTTAAGGGTTTTTGAAATTTTGAGTGCGTAAAGATGGTAGTGAAAATTGAGGAGTTTATATATGTGGGGAGTTTATTAACCGTTGGTTAAGAGAAACTAACCGTGGGTAATAGGTATGACCAATTGGATAATATGTGGTAGTGGGATTGAGGCGGTTTGATGGAAGTTTAATGCAAATTAATGGTCTTGATGAAGACTCAATAATTCATGAAATCCCAATTAAGATTTCTGCATTAAATGTTGATTTGCCTTTATGGTGGTAAAAATCTTTATAGCACACTCCATCCTAAAATGGCCTACTCTTAGACCAAGAAACCTCTTAAATGTCTAATCAATGCTAAAAATAGCAATGATTATCCAATTAACTCGGACAAACATCCTGAGATGTGCTTTGGTTTCTGTGAAGGTCAAACTGCCTGATTACCTTGCCTGAGTGGATCCCAAAGTTGCTGACTGGGTCCCACTTGGACAAATCCCCTGACCAACATTGCAGAACATTATTGAGACAACCTTGCTAAGTTTCCTCCTTGGGCTGACAACTTCAGTGAGGTTGGTCAACTTTGCTGAAGTTCAACTTTGATGAACTTCCCCCTTCATATGAGCTTTCTTTCCTCATTTTTCCATCTTGCCTGGATCAAGTAACCCCAATTCAGCTGACAACTCCAAGAACCTTGCTTCAGCTAGAGGCTTGGTCAAAATATTAGCTTTTTGCTTATCAGTATGAATTTTGACAAGTTTGATATCTTTCTTCTCCACATGATCCCTTATGAAATGATGCTTGATGTCCACATGCTTGCATCTGGTGTGAAGCACTGGATTCTGTGAGATGGCAATTGCACTATTGTTGTCACAGAATATTGGCACTTCATTTGTGATTACTTTGTAATCTCTCAATTGTTGCCTGAGCCAAAGTATCTGAGCACAACAACTTCCAGCTGCTACATACTCAGCTTCAGTTGTTGAAGTTGCAACTGTATTTTGCTTCTTGGAGAACCATGAGATAAGCTTGCTGCCCAAGAATTGACATGTTCCTGAGGTGGATTTTCTGTCAATTCTGCATCCTCCATAGTCTGCATCTGAATATCCAGTGAGCTCAATGTTGTCATCAGCTGGATACCATAATCCAAGATTCTCAGATCCCTTGAGATATCTTAGAATTCTCTTGGCAGCATCAAGATGGCTCTTCTTTGGATTAGCTTGAAATCTTGCACATACTCCAACTGCAAATGTGATATCAGGCCTGCTTGTAGTGAGATATAGCAATGATCCTATGATTCCTCTGTAGTTAGTGGAGTTTGTTGACTCTCCACCTTCATCAGGATCCATCTTCCAGTTAGTATTCATAGGAATTCTGACTGGCTTGCTTGTTGCACATCCAAATTTTTTGATCATGTCCCTTGTGTACTTGGCCTGATTGATGAATATTCCCTTCTTTGATTGAGTGACCTGAAGTCCTAAGAAGAAATTCATCAATCCCATCATGGACATCTCAAACTTGCTTTGCATGAGTTTGGAGAACTTCTCACATAGCTTCTCATTTGGAGATCCAAATATAATGTCATCCACATAGATTTGGACTAACAAAATATCATCTCCTTCACAGATTCTGAACAAGGTTCTGTCAACAGTGCCTTTGACAAAACCGTGATCTAGAAGAAACTGTGATAAGGTGTCATACCAAGCTCTTGGAGCTTGTTTTAAGCCATAGAGGGCTTTCTTCAATCTGTACACCTTGTCTCCTTCTTCAAATCCTGGGGGCTGTTCCACATACACTTCTTCTTTGAGCACCCCATTGAGAAATGCACTCTTCACATCCATTTGATACACCTTGAATCTCATGTGAGCTGCATATGCTAGGAAGAGTCTGATTGCCTCAAGTCTGGCCACTGGAGCAAAAGTCTCATCATAATCAATTCCTTCAGATTGACAATATCCTTTGGCCACCAGTCTTGCTTTGTTTCTCACAATGATGTCATTTTCATTTTTCTTGTTTTTGAACACCCATTAGTTCCAATGACATCTTGATGAGTTGGCCTTTCTACCAGCTCCCATACTTCATTTCTGGTGAACTGATTCAGCTCTTCTTGCATGGCTATGATCCAGTTGGTGTCTTGTAGTGCTTCCTCAATGTCTTTAGGTTCCTGTTCTGAAAGAAAACAACAAAACAGAGCACTTTCTCCATGAAATCTTCTAGTTTTGATCCCTTCACTTGGATTACCAAGTATCAGGCTAGATGGGTGGTCTTGCAACCAAGTCCTTCTAGTCCTGATCCTTTCAGGAGGATTGTCCTCATCTGAAGTTGGATCACTAGATTCATTAAATTCAGGAAAGGTAATTGAAGGATCAAGCTCAGGATCATATTCAGGGGTGTTGTCCTCATTGTCAGATAAGTTGACATTTTCATTGGTTCCCCCTTGAATAGTGGATCCATTAACTACCTCAGCATTGCCTGCTTCTTCATTGGTAGTTGTTACCTGGTTTTGAACTGGGATGGGGTCAGTCAGTTCAATTTCTCCTTCAGGTTGGTTGTCTACTGGTTGATTACTATCAGGTAGGTTGTCCAGTTTTTGATTTTCATGAAGTTCAGGCTGGGCAACATCTACAAACACTGTTTCCTTGTTTTGAAGCCTTAATCTGGTTGTTCTTTGTGTTATGTCATCAATATTCAGGTTTCTATCCCTGAACTCATTAATAGATTCATCAAACACAACATGAGGTGTTTCTTCCACAATAAGAGTTTTGCAATTGTAAACTCTGTAAGCCTTGCTGATTTGTGAATATCCAACAAATATTCCTTCATCAGCTTTGCTATCAAAAGCTTTCAATTGCTCTTTCCCATTATTATGGATGAAACACTTACAACCAAATATGTGAAAATAAGCAACAGTGGGTAATCTACCTTTCTATATTTGATATGGGGTCTTACCTTGTCCTTTGGTGATTAAGGACCTGTTTTGAGTGTGACATGCAGTGTTAATGGCTTCAGCCCAGAACCTTTTAGGTAGTTTGGATTCAGCAATCAAGGTTCTAGCTGCCTCCTTCAAGGTCCTGTTCCTTCTTTCAGCAACCCCATTTTGTTGAGGTGTTCTTGCTGCTGAAGTTTCATGAGTGATGCCATTCTGGCTGCAATACTCATTGATGTATGAGTTTATGAATTCAGTTCCTTTGTCAGATCTGATCTTGACAATGCTTAGGCCTTTTTCATTGCTCAATCTCATCATCAATTCAGGTAGTTTGACTTGGGTCTCCTTTTTGTTCAGCAAGAATACTACCCAAGTGTACCTGGAAAAATCATCAACAACAACTAAAGCATATTTTCTTCCATTTATACTTACTGGGGTTATTGGCCCAAATAAATCCATATGCAGTAGTTGAAGAACTCTCTCAGTTGAGATGACAGGTTTTCCTTTGAAAGAGGCTTTTATCTGCTTTCCTTCCTGACATGGCTGGCATATGTGTTCTTTGGTGAATACTTGATTTGGCAGCCCTTTAACTAGAGAGTTTCTTGCAATCTTGTTGATGGTTTTGAAGTTAAGGTGATTCAGTCTTTTGTGCCATAGCCAGCTTTGCTCATTTGTGCTTTTGGCAACAAGACAAACTGCTTCAGGGGTTTTGCTCCAATCTGCAAAATAGACATTTCCCTTTCTCACCCCTGTTAGTAGCACCTGTTGTGTTGATTTGTTTTTGATAGTACATTCATTTGGTGCAAATTCAACACAATATCCTTTGTCACAAATTTGACTTATAGACAGCAAGTTATATTTTAGGCCTAGAACATATGAGACATCAGTAATTTTAACACTACCAATATTTAATGTACCATAGCCTCTTGTGATGCCTTGAGAGCTGTCTCCAAAGGTTACTGAAGGACCATCTTTTTCTATGAAGTCTGAGAGAAGTTCCTTGTTTCCAGTCATGTGTCTTGAACATCCACTGTCCAGGTACCATGCTGTTTTCTTGTTGATGCTTCTCCTCTTTTTGGGGTCCTTGCAGCCCTGCAAAGTCAAAATTTAGGTACCCTTTGAGTGTTGGGTCCTAGAGGGTTAGCTGTACCTTTTGGAACCCAAATCTGCCTGATAACTCTGATTGATTCAAAGTGACTGACTTGGTTTCCATTTACATCTACATACACAGTTTGACCCTTAAATGCCTTGGGTGATCTCTGTGTATAAGTGTTAGCTTTGTAGGGTTCAGGCGAGTTGGTAAATTTCTTTGGGACATTTCTCCTGAAGTTACTAAGCTTAGGTGCAGCTGGGTAAGACTTTTGAGGATGGGTTTTTGGATGGCCTTTTCCATTTGGCAAGTAAGGTCCAGGCTTCCTGAATGTTTTATACCTATCAGAGGGGATTGTCCTTAATCCATTCAGTTGAGGTTGCCTCATTTGAGTTGGCCTCTTCTGAACAGGTTTTGGACAACTCCTCTGATGATGATTCAGATAGGTTGGCCTTCCATTGGTTCTACCTTTCTGAACCTCATTCCTCCTGTAAGCAATGCCTTTAACCTTTTCCAAAGGTGTGGGTTTAGGTACATTGTTTACCTGAGTTGGTATAAACATTCCTTTACCCTTATCCTTGATCAGTGGTTGATTTACTTCAATTTCATTTTGTTGTGCCACTGATCTCACAAAAGTCATCTTAGAATTGCTTGATGAAGCAATACTAAGACCAGGTGAGGGTTCAAATGGATTATAGCCTAATCCACCCTTTTGAGCAAATGGTCTTTGAAACCCTTGAATCTCTTCTATTGCCTTAGCAGATTTATTCAAGGCAGACATTTTCATTTTTAAGCTCCCCTCACTCAATTTTAGAGTATCAAATTCACTTGAGAGATTGTCAAATTTTGCTTGAAGAATTCTAAGATCAAAATCCTTTTTTCTCAGGGCCAATTCTTGATCATCAATCAACTTTTGTTGTTCAGAGACTTTGAGAGACACTTCCTCAAGTTCTCTCACAATCTGTTGATACAACTCAGTTGATTTAATGTCAAGCTCAGGTTCAGGAGGGTTGGGAGTTTGAGCTTTCGAATTTAGTAGCTCATTTTCTCTGAGTGCTACATTGCATACTTCTCTTAGCCTGGTGAAATCCTCAAATAGTTTTACAAAGTTGAGTTTTAAGGGGATTTCACTGGACTCATGTGTGTTATTTGAAGAACTGGAAGAACTAGAAGATGAACATACCTCATCATTTTCCAATGCCATTTGACAGTCATCATCACTGTCACTGTTGGAGAATAGTCCATCATCAGAAGAGTAGACACTCTCTTCACTTGCTGAATCTCCAGCTACCATAGCCTTCCTGTTGTTCAGCCTTTTATCTCTTTTGTTCTGCCTTTCCTTCCTTTCTTTTGCACTGAGGTCAGGACAGTCATACTGAAAGTGACCCTTCTTCTGGCAGTTGTAACACACATCTTCATCATCATTCTTCTTGCTTGAGGACTCCTTCCTCCTTGATGATGATGGTTCACCTTTGCTGAATTTCTTCCTATCAGCATATCTGTCTTCTTTCTTTTCATCAGAGACTTTGTCCTCTGATTTATGTTCAGGAGAACTGAATCTCCTTCTGGTTCTGTTATCTTGGTAGAACTTCTTGTATCTACCAAATCTGGAGTTGAGCTTCTCAAATCTTCTAGCCATGAGTGCCAGCTCCTCCTTTATTTCAGATTTTGAAACAGATTGAGAGGATCTTTGAGTAATCTTCTTTTCTGTTTCAGCAGCTTTGAAGGCAACACCTTTGTTTGAAGAGGGTGGTTCTTCATGCACCTTCTTTCTGTTGAGATCAAACTCATATGCTTTGAGTTCAGAGAATACTTGCTGCATTGGCATGTTGTCAAGATTGCTGGTATTTTGCATCATGACAGAATATATGTCCCACTTGGAAGTGAGACTTCTCAAGATCTTCAAAGCAACCTCTCTTTTGGCATAGAACTTGCCAAGAGAGTTTATTTCATTCATGATGTCAGTGAACCTGCCATCAAGATGATCAATAGTTTCATTGGCTTCCATAGAGAATTGTTCATATTTTTGGATAGCCACTTGAAGCTTGTTCTCCTTGATCTTTTGGGTACCTTCACACATAAGTGCTAAGGTATCCCAAATCTCTTTAGCTGATGTGCAGTGGTACACTCTTCCCATCACTGCATCTGGAATTGTCTGATACAATGTGTTCATTGCAATGTAGTTCAGGTTGTGCCTTTTTCTTTCTTCAGCTGTAAGGTCATCTTCATCTTTTGGCAGCAACTCCCTTGGATCAGCTTTTTGAGCATCAGTGAGCTTGGGATTTGCTTTAGTGAATGTAAATGGCCCTCTAGTGATGACTTTAAGCATCTCATCATGCTGGCAAGCAAGATGTGCTCTCATCCTGATCTTCCAGAAATCATAGTTCTCAATTGAGAACATAGGCAGTTTGTGATGAGAAATATGATTGACTTGGTTTGGACCCATATTGTTGATGGTGTTGACAGCATCTCCTGGAACTGCATTGTTAGCCATTTCAACAAATGTAATGTAAGATGAACACAGATAAGTTTTTCAGAAATTTGGATCAGTTCAGTGACCACAGAAAATGTGATTTTGAAAATCAGTTGGATTTTCAGAAGCAGTGGTCTTTGAACCCCTGCTCTGATACCACTTGTTGGTCCTTGGTGGAGTATAACACAAGTGTATGGGGGGGGGGGGAATGCACTTGTGTATGCAAATTCTTTTCTTCTTGACAAATTAGTCTTATCAGGCAAGTTGTCTCACAACTGGCCTGAGTGAGAACTTTGATAGATACTTGTCCTACTGATTACTATTGAGTGATCAGTTGGCTAAATATCTAAAAGAGTTACTTAGTGCGGAATGTGGTTGGCCTTTGACTAAAGAAATACTCCAAGTTAATTTCTGAAAATACAGGTTATCAGAGACTTTGTCCAAAACAGATTTTCTTACTTACTGAGTTATGAATCTTTAAAAATATGTTTGAATGAAGTGAAGTTAAGAATGCAGTAAGTAAATGAGACACAAGTTTATAGTGGTTCAGAGACTCAAGCTCCTACATCCACTTTCCCTAATTGAACAGGATAATTCCTTCTCAATGGAATTAGCTTGTTTTATAGTGCCAAGGTGCACTGATCAACAACACTCTCTTAGTGTTTTGATCCCTAGGATAACTTGAGTCCTAGTGCTCAATCTCTCTGAGTTAAGACTGTGTTTCACACTAACAGTCCTTAACTCCTCACTTCTACAACAAACACTCTCTTCACTAAATGAGATAAGGTTTGAGGTTTGGTTCCAACTAGTAGAGATATCCTTTACAATAAGAACAGTGTAAAGGCTTAGGATATCTCAATGCTAAGCTAGGATTTTTACAAAGATTGGCTTAGATGACTTGAAGTGATTCAGGAAACTTGGAATTCTAGAGAACAGCTTGGTTTCCTTTTGAAAGCTTTATGATAGTTTGATAGCTTGTAGTTGGATGTGAATTCCTTTGATCACTTCTGTATTTATAGGCAAATTGAACAACTAACCGTTGGAGGGATTAGCAATTCAAATATGTCTATTTGCAGCACCATTGAAACGGCTATGAAGCTTGGCATCCTTTTATCCACTGTGTAAAAGGGGTCTTTAATGGTTGCTTGAATGAATGTGTTGACTTCTGACAAAAGCGGCTGAGAAGACTTGTGTCAGTTTCCAATTTTGCACATTGTCCTAGGTTGATTTGTGGCAAACTCTACACTCAACCAACGGTCAGATGGGACAAGCTCCCTGAACATTCTTGCTGCAGTTTTAGAATGTTCCAACATTCATTCAATGCTTCACTCTTTAATGCTCTAAGTCTTTAATGCTTGGTTCAGGCATGATTGGCAATAAATGCTTCATTGAATGTGTCTTCTGTAAGCTTTTGACAATCAATTCTCTTGACCATTTGTACTTCAACTGTCTTGATCTTTTGCATTTAAGAGCACAGCTTCAGTATTCTTGAACTCTTCAGCCAGGTTGTCCATTTGATCAGTTTGTCTTGAATAGATCAGCAACTTTGTCCTATAGACCTACCAAGCTGCCTAACATTCCAACTTTGGACAACTATCCTGATCACTAATATCTCATAACATTTCTGAGATCTTAACTTAAGCATACTACACATCAAGTGTTCTGGGACAACTTGCCTGAACAATACTTTGAGCATATCTCAACTAATCTGTACATCATCAATCAGGGGTTTTGGTATCTAGATCAAAATCATTTTATTCCCAACAACTTCTACTCCCTCTCTCACTATCTCACCTTCTAAATTGTCAAAGGGTCAGAAGAGAAAGTAGAATAATTCCTCTTTCACCAAAAAGACAAAGAAATATAGGCTCCCTACTCCCATGAGCATAACCCCTATTGCATCATTCAACCCTTCTGACGATTCCAACCTATCTGAACCTCCACCCACTGATATCCAAATCCCTGCTGATACTCACACAGCAGAGGAACAAGTCCAGCCTCAAATAACTCTTGAGACACACTTGCCTACCCCTACTGATACACACATAGCAGATGACCAAGTTCATCAAACCCAACCATCTACTGATCTTCAAGTAGAACAGAAACCAGACCAGCAGACTCAAAACCCTGCTGATACTCAACCTACTGAAGGTCAATCTCTCTCTCTCTCTAAACATATCACTTCCCAAACCCCTGCTGATACTCACACAGCAGAGGAAACTGCCCTTTCCACTCAATCCCCTATTCTAACTACCCCATCTGCACCAGAAGACTTGGCACCAGCAGACCTGGATCAAGCAGGCCCTTCTCAACCTCAGTACAGCATGGTGCACTATCCTATGTGCACAAGGGAGAAGATAATGAGGATGAAGATAGCCAACCTGCTCAAGTCTACTATTCCTGGTATTGATGAGGAATCAGTCTAGTTTGAACAAGTACTGAGAGTCTGTACTTGGATTGAACTCCGAAGAGATGATGTGGATGACCTCATTGAAGTCATGGAGGGAATGGGAGGAAAGGCTAACTTCTTCGACTGGGAAATGGAGCAAAATGAGGTTGCTCAAGTCAGTTCATTCACTGAGTTATTGCCCACAGAATCCCTGACCAAGGTATGCCAAAGGATTCTAGGGATCCTCTCAGATGAGGATGAAGCAAAGGAAAGAGAAATGGTGTCTGTTCCCTCTCACTTCTTTCCTAAGCATGAGCTTGATCACTTCATCTATCAACCTCATCAAAGGAATGGTCGATTATTTGCTCGTCTGGTTGATGTTACAACAGACTTTCTTCAAGAAGGTTATCTCACTGCTGAAGAAAAGGGAATGGCCCTAGCTGTCTACAATCCGCCTTCCATCCCTATACTTCCCCAAGAAGCTCAAGGTATTGCCTCTCCCTCTACTTCATCTATAGATATTCGAGCAGATGTGTGTGCTCAGGTCAAGGAAGTAATAGACGCACACTTCGACAAAGGCCTAGGCATGCAGCTGGCCAGATTTGTAGAAAAGGCCATTCATGAGCAGAAGACTCGTCTCACCGAACAAATTCTTGACATCGATGACAAGTTCGGTGAGGCACTCCATAATCAGCTAGAGGAGTATCTCAACTTGGAAATGAAGAAATCAGCAGACAGGTCCAAGAAGTTTACTGATCTCTATTCACATGAGATCAACCGCTTAGAGAGCTCCTACAAACTCAGACTCGATGATGCTGAAGCAAGAGCCACTGAAGGTCAACACCTTCTTAAGTCAGCTGCAGAGGAGAATGAGAAACTGCAGACTCAGCTGAAGGAGACAGCAGCCAAATTGGAAGCACTTACAACTAAACTTGAAGCTGCCTCCTCCTCCAACTCTCATGCTCAGATCCTAGAGCACAGCATCACACACCTGACCCATGTTGGCAAAGTCAATGCCATGGCTCTACAGCAGACCCTGAAAGTGGAAATTCTGAATGCCATGAAGCCTTTTGCGGCTGCACTTGCTGAAGCCAAAAAGGGGGAAGATGTATTGATAAAGGCTCTAGAGAAGGCTACTGCACAGCAAGCTGTAATGGTAGTATCTCAAGATGAACTGAATGAAACCTTGGGTTTTTTAAAAAGCAAAATCAAGAGCAGGCAAGGCAAAGGCAAAGGCAAAGGCAAAGAACTTGCTCAAGAAGACACCCAAGCTCCCACTCAAGCTCCTGCCAAGAGTCTACAGATCACTGCCTCTGTAGAACAAGTTCCTGAAAAGAGGATGACAAGGAAAAGAAAGGCAGATGAGCAAGCAGATGAGCAAGCTCAGTCAAGCAAGAAGTCAGCTCCAGCAGAGCCTACTGCAGAAGAGAAAGAGGCTTTAGAGCTGAAGAAAAGAAAAGAGCTTGAAGCTCAAGAGCTTAAGCAGAAGAAGCTAAAAGATGTGAAGGCAGTCAAAGCCAAATTTGAAAGAAAAATAGCCAAACTCAGGAAAGCTCTCAAGGACAAAGCATTGAAAGAAAATGCCCTGGCATTGAAAGATAATGTCCTGGTGTTTGATAGCAATTATGTGGATTATTTAGCCCTTCAAGATGAGCTACCAAGGTGGTATCCCCTTAAGAAGAAGTGGCAAATTCAACACCACATAGAAGTGGCAATTATGTCAAGGACTCGACTGATTCCCAAAGTCATCTTACAATTTGAATGAAGACTTACCTTTCTTAGAAGATTGACATGATCCCAGGATTGAACCAATCAAATAGCTGGAATCAAGGAATCAAGCCAACATGGAAAGATTGCCCCAACGGCTAGTCAACTCCAACGGCTAGTTGCAAGCAATCACCACTATAAATACAAGAGGATGAGAAATCAAAAGTACGAGATCATGACGAGAGAATTCAACAAGCTAAGCAAGCGATCAAGCTAAAAGTCATAATGTTTTAAGAATTCTCCAAGAGCCAGAATCCATAAGAATATCCCTAGCTCTTAAGTGATTTCTATCCAACCCAAGAACCTGAATCATATTCATACTTGTAAATCCTTTGATTTAGGCATAGTGGTTAAGCATATTATAAGCTTGAACCATTAGTTGGAAACATTCAAAAACCCCAAACCCCCACCGAAAGGTTAAAGTTTTTGAACCCCTGCAAAGTGCAAGTGCTTACAATCACTTGTGGAGACCGTAGCAGTTAGGACTGCTCAGATCTCAAAGTCCTACCCTTGGGACTATAAAGGACAAGCCCTTGTAATTTTTGGTAAATTAAAGGGATTAAATATCACGTGTGGACGTGAGAATGGACGTAGGATCGTATATTCGAACCACTATAAACCTGGTGTTATTTATCTTTCTGCACTTTTCATTATTGTCACTTCTATACATCTTATATAGTGCATACTGTAATTTAAACTATCTTCAAATCAAGGCCATAACTTTCAAACCAGCATCAACTGAGTATTTTTCTTAAGTAAAAAACTTGGCATTTTCAAAAGAAACAAAAAGAACGAGTCTAAACAAGGCCTACCATAATTCCGCACATAATCTCTTCTATCAGATCACTATAGTCATCTGGACCAGCAGACTTGTAGTCCAGCTGACATAGAGATTAGAAGAGGTTCCCAACTCTCTTGAAAAAGTTTTAAAGTTTATTCACCCCTCCCCTCTAGACTTTAATCCCATTCACTACTCGTTCAGGGACCAACAACAAGTGTACTGACTACTGAAGCCTTGTTCTGCACAATTGTATCTGAGAAAGTGTGTGCTGAGAGAGAAAGAATAGCAAAGGGGATCAGACACCCTGACAACACTTCAGATGATAATGATGATGATGATGACAACACCAATCCCAATCCTCCTGGCCTCAAATCTGCTCAGGTACATTACTTGACCTATCATTCAATTAAGGACTCTGATCAATCAGAGGAGTTGACCAAGGGTGGTGACTCAGTCCAAGATGCATTGGCCAAGGATGGTTCTTCTGAGCCTGAGGCAAAGCTTGACAATGTTGAGACTTCCATAGGAGAAGCTGGTTTGACTAAAGCCTCATCAATGTCAGGACAATTGGACATTGACCAGCCTTTAGTCATTCAGGATGACTCAGTGGACTTGGGATGTCCAAGCACTGTGATCTCCCAACAACTGCCCTCTGTGGATCCTGTTGAGGATATGGAGATGTCAGGATTAGGTCAAGAAGGAGTTGAAAAGGATGATAGTATTGAAAAATCAGAGGGAGATGGTGGTGAGTGTGTGATTACTGGTAGCATGAGTGCACCACAATTAGAGGGAGATGAAGTTGAAATATTGTGTGCAGCCCAATATGAGAGTCAGGCTATTCTTCAAGTCAAATATGAACTTGATGAATCCCTTGGTGAAAGGAGTCCTGATTCTCTAGTGAATGTGAGTCCATCATCAATAAAAGAAGAAAAGAATGTAGTTGAAAATGAGAGAGAAGGTGCTGATGTATCAGACCTTAAGGGAGATGAAAAGAAAGAGGGTGTTGAGGGTGATTTAACTAACACTTTGAGTTTTGCAGATTCAGTTGCTGTCACTATAGAACAAATTTTAGCAGATGCTTCCCTCACAGATATCCCAGTTGATGCTGATATTGATCTTGAAGCCATCTCAGCAAATGTGTCCACTCTAAATAAAATCTACTTTGAGCAAGCCAATGCCACTGAAGCTGGATTGCAACTTGCTACACAAACTGCAACCTCCATTGAGGAGCAATCAGAGAAATTGGACACATTGGTCAGGGAAGTTGGGAAGGCACATGCTGAAATTGTTGACACCCTTGATGGCCAAGGAAAAACTCTAGCCTCTGTGGAGATGAGGCTCACTGGCTCAGAAGAAGTGGTTTTGCCAACATTGGATGCTAGAATTAGTGGTGTTGAAACTGGACAGCAAACAGTTTCAACAGAAGTTACCAAGGCTAAGGATGCAATGGCAAAATTCACAAAAACTGTGAAAAAGGAGCAGCAAGGTCTAAAGGATCTCTACAAGCACAATGTACTGGCTCTAAAGAGAACAATTAAGGATGCCTTGAGGCAGAGAACAACAGCTCAAAGGAGGAAGGCTGAGGAGTTAAAAGCTGCATTGGTGAAGGAGGCTGCTGAGAAGTTCACAGTGGAACTTATGGCCAAGGTCTCTGATCAAGTTGTGTCCAATCTCACTGAGCAACTACAGGCCAAACTTGATCAATCCTTGAAGGCCACACTTGATGCTATTGTTGCTCAGAAAATGAAGCCAGTTCATACCTTTCTGAGTATGGCAGATGATAGGATGCAAAACATCCATGATGAAAATGTTTATTTGCTACAAAAGCTGAAGTCCCTCACTCATTCTCATTCCCATCTCTCTGTCACTATCAGTGACTTGAAGCCCCAATGTTTTGATAATGCCAAAAAGGGGGAAAGATAGAGAGCTAGAGCAAAGGGAACCTTGAGGATAGGTGAATCCAAGGGAAAGGAAAAGGTCCCTGAGGTTGAGGAAATGGAAGAAGAAGACATTGGGAAAGACAAAGGCCCAATGAACATTGAAGATCTTACTAAGGAAGAGCAAATTCAGATTGCAGTAAAGGAATCCATGGCTTATGCAATGGAAAGTCAGGCTAGAAGGCAACAGAGACCTGGTTGTGAATCTGCAGGCCTTGACCCCAAAGAAAAGATTATTGAAGTAAGGGGGGAAGGTGACCAGGGCCTCTGAAAGAAAGAGAAAGGAACAAGCCTTCACTGAATTCCCAACCAGCCTAACTCTACCATCTGAATTTCAATCTGAAGAGTCAACTCCACTGAGAAAGTCAAAGAGGCTGAAGAAAGCAGCCAAGTTGCCTGAAATCCAAGAAGAAGAAGCAGGAGAAGAAGAACAGGACAAAGAGCCTGAAGTTAGAATGCCCAACCTTGCCGATGATCCTTCAAAGCTGTTTGAGGAAGGATTTGGAAAGGATCCTGAAACTCAGGAAAAGCTGGCTCTTCAGAGAGCTAAGGAGAAGATGGATCAGTTGGTTGAGGCCAACAAAGAAAGAGATGAAAGAAGGGAAAACTTCAAAGCTTCAAGAAGAAGGACATATTACAAAAGACTCAAGCCTCAGATGCTGCAAAGATGGGACACTCAGTACCCTCACCATGACAAGTGGTTGCCAATGTCACTGAATGATGCATGGGAGGAGGCCAAAAGAAGCTTTGTGTATGACTTCTATGTCATAGGAAAGTGGCTTGGTGAAAATGTTGATGAGGTATTTGTGCAGTTCATGTTTGAAAACCATAGGGATCTATACCAGAAGTTGTTTGCAGCAGCTGACATGGCAAGGATAGAATTCAAAGCCCCTGGTCCTATTCTGTACATGCCTCCCAAGTTCAATGGGAACTTAATTGATGAAGGGAAGATTCTGGAGGAGTTCATCTCAATCATGAGAATGGAAAAGATGAAGCCTGGCCCCAAAGGAACCAACCAGGACATTTGGGAGCTGAAGAAGAGGGTCTGGAAACTGACACAAATCAACCTTGGGAAATGTGCATATTTGGAAACTGACACAAGTCATCTCAGCCGCATTTTTCAGAAGTCAACACATTCATTCAAGAAACCATTGAAGAAGCCTTTACACAGTGGATAATAGGATGTCAAGCTTCATAACCGTTTCAATGGTGCTGCAAATAGACAAGTTTGAAATGCTATCTCTCCAACGGATAGTTGATCAAATTTGCCTATAAATTCAGAAGTGATCAAAGGATTCAAGCATCCAACTACTTGCTATCAAACTATCATCAAGCATTCAAAGGAAACCAAAGTTGTTCTTAAGAATCCCAAGTTTCCTGATCACTTCAAATAGCTAAGCCAATTCTTATCCCAAGCTTAGCATTGAGATATCCTAAGCCTTTACACTGTTCTTATTGTAAAGGATATCTCTTCTAGTTTGAACCAAACCTCAAACCCTTACCTCATTTAGTGAAGGAGTGTTTGTTGTAGAAGTGAGGAGTTAAGGACTGTTAATGAGAAACACAGTCTTAACTCAGAGAGATTGAGCACTAGGACTCAGATTATCCTAGGGATCAAAGCACTAAGAGAGTGTTGTTGATCAGTGCACCTTGGCACTATAAAACAAGCTAATTCCATTGTTAAGGAATTATCCTGTTCAATCAGGGAAAGTGGATGTAGGAGTATTGAGACTCTGAACCACTATAAACTATTGTGCCATTTACTTACTGCTTTCATTTTATAGTTTGCATTGCTTTTCTCTCAATCATTCATTTCCAACGGAGACAATTCAGTAAGATAAGAAAAACTGTTTTGGACAAAGTCCCTGATTCACTGTTTGCTTTCAGAAATTAACTTGGAGTATTTCTTCAAAGAAAAGGCCAACCACATTCCGCACTTAGAAAATCTCTTAGATATCTATTCAACTGATCACTGTCTAGTTTTCAGTAGGACAGTTATCTTTGGAGAATCTCTCAGGAAAGTTGTCAAGACAAACTTCCTGATCATACCAGCTACATTTTTTTTAAAGAAGAAAAAGAAGAATTTGCATACACAAGTGCATTCCCCCCCCATACACTTGTGTCATACTCCATCAAGGACCAACATAAGTCTTCAACTTGATCTGTCATAGCCCTTATCAGTGCCTTTATGTTAATATCAGTTCAGGCTAAACCTATTTATTTCCCAATAATTTCCCCATTTTTGATGATGCCAAAACCTATTTACAAAGGAAACTTGACTTATACTAAACTTGTCTTCAGGTATGTTGATCTGATCAAATTTCCTAAAACAAACTGTTAGCACAATAATAAATCAAGTATATAGGTTTGGTTAGGCTAGTTGAGATAATGAGTTGTTATCTCTTGATACAAACCGTTGTCCTTTTCATCTATATCATAGAGCATTACAGATCAGAAATTTTTAAAGGACTAACTATGCTGAAAATAGAAAACAGATAAACAACAAGATAAAGATAGATAAGGGAAGAATGAACTTATTCATTCAGAAGCAGCCATCATCTTATGGAGGAATTCCATACTGAGCCCACACTCTCTTCTTCAGTTCCCAAATCTCCTGATTATTTCCCTTGGGCCCTAACTTCATCTTCTCCATCTTCATTATGGAGATAAATTCCTCCAGAATCTTTCCTTCATCAATTAAGTTCCCACTGAACTTAGGAGACATGTATAGAATGGGACTTGGTGCCTTGAATTCTACCCTAGCAATGTCAGCTGCTGCAAACAACTTTTTATACAACTCTCTGTAGTTGTCAAACATAAACTGGGTAAAAATTTCTTCAACATTCTCACCAAACCATTTGCATATAACATAGAAGTCATAGACAAATCTCCTTTTGGCTTCTTCCCACTCTTCATTCAGATGAATACGCACCCACTTATCATGATGAGGATATTGAGTATCCCATCTCTACAACAATTGTGGTTTCAGCTTCTTCCTGTATGAAGCTCTTCTTCTTGGGGCTTTGAAGTTTTCCCTTCTTGCATCTCTTGCCTTGTTGGCTTCAACCAACTGTTCCATCTTTTCTTTAGCTCTCTGAAGAGCTAACTTCTCTTGTGTTTCAGGGTCTTTGCCAAAACCCTCCTCAAATAGCTTAGATGGATCATCAGCAAGTTTGGGCAACTTCACTTCAGGCTCCTTGTCTTCAGTTTCTTCTTCAATCTCTTCTTGTTGAATTTCAGGCAATTTGACTGCCTTTTTCAGTCTCTTTGATTTTCTGACCTGAGTTACCTCTTCAGCCTGGAACTCAGTGGGCAGGGTCAGGCTTGTTGGGAAGGAAGTGAAGGTTTGCTCTTTTGTTTTACTTCCAGTGGCTTTTGAAACCTTCCCCTTACTTGAATGTCCTTGGGATCTAAACCTGTAGATTCTCCTCCAGGCCTTTGCTCCCATCTGACCTGATCTTCCATAACAGAGGCCATGGACTTCTTCACTGGAATCTGGATTTGTTCCTCCTCAGTCAGATCTTCAAAACTCATTGGCTCTTTGCCTTTTCCAGTATCTTCCTCTTTTTCTTCATCTTCAGCCATCTTGTCTTTTGCTTTGGGCTCACAAATTTTCAAGGTTCCTTTGGCCCTTACTCTCTCTCTTTCCCCCTTTTTGGCATTATCAAAATATTGGGGCTTTGTGAACAATGAGATATGATCACCGTTAAATTGGTGAGTGGGGAATGACTTGTATTTATAGGAGTAATTACATTGTAACCTAATTACATAAATTTAGGAAGAGATAAATACAAAAGGTAAATACAAAAATATATCTCCTATATACAAGGAATGTTTGACTATTCCTTAATATCCCCCGTCAAGCGATGCGTGGGATGAGGGAAAACGCAGAGCTTGGATCGAAGGAACTCAAACGTCGGGCGAGGAAGGCTTTTTGTGAAGATGTCGGCGAGCTGGAGATGTGTGGGGACAAACTGCGTGGACAGCTTTCCGGAGGTGACGAGCTCGCGACAGCCGATGTCAATGTGCTTGGCCCGCTTGTGAGCCACTGGATTTTGGCTCAGAAAGAGGGAACTATTGTTGTCGGAGAGGAGAATAGGGCGAGCAGGCAGAGGAACACGGAGCTCGCGGAGCAATGAAGTGAGCCAAACGACCTCGGCAACTGCGTTGGCTAAGGCACGATACTCCGATTCACAACTGGAGCGAGATACTGTGGGTTATTTCTTTGCACTCCAAGAGACCAGATTCCCACCCAGGAAGACTGAATAACCATAGGTAGAACGACGAGTTTCCACGCATCGAGCCCAGTCGGCATCTGAGTAGGCGACCACGAAAGAGTCTAGGCGACGAGTGAAGGAGAGGCCATAATTGATAGTGTGTTTAGCATAGCGAAGAATCCTCTTCACGGCCGAGAAGTGGTCGCTGGTCGGCGCCTGGAGAAAGTGACTAACATGATTTACCGAGAAGGATAGATCAGGTCGAGTGATGGTGAGATACTGGAGGGCGCCTACCAAAGAGCGATAAAGGGTCAGATCCGAGAATGGATCACCAGTGCTGACCAGGGTCTCACCCGCGGCCAAATGGGTGGCAATGGGCTTGAAATCTTGAAGTTCTGCTCGCTCAAGAATTTCGCGAGCATATTTGGACTGCCCGATGAACATCCCAGAAGAGGTGTAAGAGATTTCCAAACCCAGAAAATAGTTGAGACGACCAAGGTCCTTGAGGGCGAACTCCTTGTTCGCCCGAGCAATGAAACGAGCTAGTGTAAACGAATCGTTGCTAGTGACAATAATATCATCGACGTACAAGAGGAGGTAGACAACCGAGGAGCCTTGAAATAGATAGAACAGCGAGGAGTCAGATTTGCACTCCTTGAAGCCTATGCCGAGCAAGAAGGAACTGAACCGCTGGAACCAAGCTAAGGGAGCTTGGCGGAGACCATATAATGCTTTTTTCAATTTGAAGACATGATCAGGGAGCCGAGGATCGACAAAACCAGGGGGTTGAGCCATAAAAACTGGTTTATGGAGATAGCCACTGAGAAAGGCATTCTTGACATCGAGCTGATGGAGGGACCAGTTGAAGCGAACAGAGAGAGCCAAGATAACCCGAACAGTGGTCGCCTTAACAACGGGACTGAATGTGTGAGAAAAATCTGTGCCAGGGATTTGGGTAA
The DNA here is from genome assembly GCA_963675135.1 of Galeopsis tetrahit. Lineage (NCBI taxonomy): Eukaryota > Viridiplantae > Streptophyta > Magnoliopsida > Lamiales > Lamiaceae > Galeopsis > Galeopsis tetrahit. The sequence goes on from OY776127.1 coordinate 38,777,308, forward strand.
AGCCTTGAGCGACCAGTCTAGCTTTGTGCCGCTCAATTGAACCATCAGACTTGTACTTGGTTCGAAAAACCCATTTTGAACCAACAATGTTCGTATTCCGGGGGCGAGGAACAAGATCCCAAGTTTTGTTAACTCGCAGAGCATCGATTTCCTCCTGCATGGCAGCCAACCATTCAGGAGACTTGGCGGCCGATTTGAAGCCACGAGGTTCTGAGGAGGCAGTGAGGGCACTAATCAAGGCAGTGGAGGCCAAGTTCAGAGGATACTTAGGTTTAAAAATTCCAGATTTTGCTCGTGTGATCATTTGGTGCATGGACCGTGGTTGCCGTGCTGGGGGGTCAATGGTCGGCTGCGGCTGCTCGACCGGTTCAGGGGAAGTAAGTGGTACCGCAACAGGGGCTGGCAAAGGATGGGGTTCCTCGCTAGGGTCAGAAGAGCATGCCGAGCAAGGGATGGTCGCAGAGGGAGGAACAGGCCCTGGCGAGGGATCAGGTGAGGAGTCAGACTCCGCATCTAGAAAGGATGAGACCACCTCACTAGTCGGCATGGGCCGAGCAGTTCCTGAAAATGGGAAGCACTCTTCGTCAAATATGGCATGGCGAGTAATAAAAGTTTTTGAAGAACCAGGATCAAGGCACCGAAAATCCTTATGTTGGCTACTGTATCCCAAGAAGATACATGGTCGACTGCGAGGAGAAAGTTTGTTCGAGGCATAGTCTCGAAGATAAGGGAATACTCGGCAACCAAATGTCTTAAGATTTCCATAAATGGGCACAGTGACTGAGAGGAGTGGCTGAAGGCATCCTCCAGGGCAAGCCAAGTATCGCGGGTCGTGTCACATTGAACGACCTTGGCCAAAGTTTCTTTAGTGAGGGAGGAGAGAAGAAGAGCAAGGACCTTCTGATCCTTCGATTTCCAGGCAGCAAAGGTAGTGTGAGTAGTGGCAGGGGAGGTGGACGAGCCATCCATAAAATCAAGAAGATCGGCACAAGTGAACATCGGAACAACCTGCTTCTTCCATAGGATGTAGTTGGAAGAAGAGAGTTTTATCGTGACCATATGAATGAGATCATTCATTGGAATTGATGATTCTGCCATTGAAGAGAGGTAGTCGAGAGGGACAAGCTCGAAAAAGTAAGGCAGCGGCGGCACAGAGGCGGCGGCGGCAGCAGGCCGAGAGAGAGGGAGAGAATTAGGGTTAGGGTTTTAGGTGTAGTGTTTAGGCTGATACCATGTGAACAATGAGATATGATCACCGTTAAATTGGTGAGTGGGGAATGACTTGTATTTATAGGAGTAATTACATTGTCACCTAATTACATAAATTTAGAAAGAGATAAATACAAAAGGTAAATACAACAATATATCTCCTATATACAAGGAATGTTTGACCATTCCTTAATAGGCTTCAATTCACTCATGGTGACATAGAGATGAGTTTGAGCATAGTTGAGAGACTTGATCTCCTGAAGCAGATATACATTCTCATCTTGTATATTCTGCATTTTATCATCAAACATGCTTAGGAAGGCATGAACTGGCTTCATCTTTGAGCAACTATCTCATCCAAGGTGGCCTTCAAAGTTTGATCAAGTTTGGCTTGCAGCAGATCTGTGAGATTGGTCACAACTTTATCAGAGACTTTGGCCATAAGTTCAAGAGTGAACTTTTCAGCAGCTTCCTTGACCATTGCAGCCTTCAATTCTTCAGCCCTCTTTCTTTGTGCAGCAGTCCATTGCCTCAAAGCATCTTTGATGGTTCTCTTTAAGGCCAGCACATTGTGCTTGTAACTGTCCTTTAGATCTTTTTTGTTCCTTTTTCACAGTTTTTGTGAACTTGGCCATTGCTTCTTTTGCATTTGTAACCTCAGTGGAGACTGTTTGCAGTCCAGTCTCAACTCCACTGATGCTGGCATCAAGACTTGGCAAAATAACTTCCTCAGAACCTGTGAGCCTCATTTCAACTGATGTTAGTGTCCTTCCTTGACCATCTAGAGCATTTGAAGTTTCAACATGGGCTTTCCCAACTTCTCTGACCAAGTTATCCAACTTGCCTGACTGCTCATCAATGGATGTGGCAGTCTGTGAAGCAAGTTGCAGTCCTGCTTCAGTGGCATTTGCTTGTTCAAAGTATATTTTGGACAAGGTGGTCATGTTTGCTGAAATGGCTTCAAGATCAACACCAGTGTTGACAGGAATATCTGTTAAAGAAGCATCTGCAAAAATTTGTTCTAGGGTTACAACTTCAGAACCTGGAAAACATAAAGGGTTAGGTAAAACACCCTCATCACCTTCTTTCTTTTGATCTCCCTTAGGATCTGATACATCAGCATCCTTGCACTCATTTTCAACTTGATTCTTTTCTTCAGTTTCAAAAGATATGCTCACATTCACTGGAGAGTCAGGCCTCCTTTCACCAAGGGATTCATCAAGTTCAGATTTGACTTGAAGAATAACCTGACTCTCATGTTGGGCTTCACCCAACATTTAAACTTCCTCTCCCTCTTTAGGTGGTGCACTCACACTACCTACAATCACACACTCACCATCTCCTCCCTCTGATTTTTCATTACTATCATCCTTTTCAACTCCTTCTTGCCCTAAACCTGACACCTCTATATCCTCAATAGGATGCACAGAGGGTAGTTGATGGGAGATCACAGTGCTTGGGCTTCCCAAGTCCACTGAGTCATCTTGAATGGTTAAGGGTTGGTCAGTGTCCAACTCTCCTGACTAGGAGTGTTAAAAAAAAAAAACCGGACCGGAAAAAATACCGGAACCGGTCCGGTCCGGACTGGAACCGGACCAACCGGTTAGATTCCGGTCCGGGAAATTTTGGATTCCGGTCTTCCGGTCCGGTCCAATCCAAGACCAGAATTTTCCGGTCCGGACCGGTTTGGACCAGAATTTTTTTTTTAATTTTTTAATTTTTTTTATATTTGTTTACTAATGCACTCTCAATTATTTTTCAAAACCAAGTAATGTGTTGAGATCTTATTACATTTTTTACAAATATATAATTTAACAAACATATTTAATTTATTTTTCAGGGTCAAAAGATCATTAATAACAATGTAAATAAAATTCACATTGACGTAATGAAGAGCAAACACTTTAATTTTCATACAAAAATTCATCAATCTTGTTCTTGCTTCCATAATTTAAAAAAAAATATATTAAAAAAAAAAAAAAACAATTCCGATCCAACCGGTCCGGTCTGGACCGGATAGATTCCGGTCGGGTCTCCGGTCCGACCTTTTGGTAAGATTCCGGTCCCGGTCCAAACCGGTCCCGGTCCGGTCCGGTTTTGGACCGGTGCACACCCCTACTCCTGACACTGATGAGGCCTTAATCAAACCAGCTTCTCATATGGAAGTCTCAGCATTGTTCAGCTGTGCCTCAGGCTCAAAAGAACCATCCTTGGCTAATGCTTCTTAGACCGAGTCACCATTCTTGGTCAACTCCTCTGATTTCTCAGAGTCCTGAAATGAAGGATAGGTCAAGTAATGTACCTTTGCAGGATTGGGTCCAGGAGGTTTGGGATTGGTGGTGTCATCATCATCATCATCTGCATCATCTGAAGTGCTGTCAGGGTGCTTGATCCCTTTAGCAAGTCTCTCTCTTTCAGCAATCACCTTCTCATGTACAATAGTGCAAAGTGTAAGAGTCGGTTCTCTTCAATCTGCCACCAGCTAGCTTCCTTGTCCTTAATAGCCTGTGCTATTTCCACTATGGTTCTATCTTTGATCTCAACAAGTGCCCTGAGATCGTAGAACTGTTGTTGAAGTTTGGGATAATCTGTCATGCCTGGATACATTTGATCCACATTGGCCATTGCAATCTGCCTTAGCATGCCTTCATAAGTGTATTCCTCTGTATCATCATCATCATCATCAGAGGAATTGGTTTTGGATTCAGAAAGGTTGGGCTGTATTTCAGACAAGTTGGGCTGAGGTTCAGAAGGGTTGGATTCAGAGGAGATGGGGATCAATTGGGTCTCAGTTGCTGTAGAGAGCAATGTTCCTAAGGGGGTAGAAGGAAGGTTGATAGAAATGGGTTGGATAGGAGGTATGGTAGATTGATTACCTTTAAGAATGACATTTTCAAGGATTTTGGTATAAGATATCAATCTAGGATCAAGGGGGGAGAAATGCCTATCTTCTTCTTCAGCAAGATCAGCCAACACATCTATTCCTTCTCTATCAGGAGCACCTTCAGGAGAGTAAGTTTTCTTGGGAAGGATTGGTGCATCCTCAAGAGTTTTGCACTCCTCTTCTTCAGGCTTGGGGGACTCATGAGTTGATTATATTCTTTGGGATTGAATATCAGAGGAGTTGTCTCCAGGGATTTTGGACTTTGATCTTGTCTTGGAGTTAGACCTACTAGCTTGCCTAATCTCTTTGAAGAATTCCTTCTTTTTCTTTTCTCCCTCCATCATCTTTTTCTTTTAAGAAGTTTTGATGATCCTCTTCATTCTTCCAGATCTTGTTGGTTTCTCAAGATCTCTGAATTATGTAACGGACTCAGGCTGCAGGGGGACAATTTCGCTGAATTCTTCACCAGCTTCAGGAGGGTTGACCCCTTCTTTCTCCACTTTGTCAATCTCTTTAGAGGTGTCTCCACCACTCTTGGATCCACTTTCAGGTGAGGATTCACTCAAAATCTGCTTCATCCTCTTCATCTTAGGTTGAGTTTTTGTGGGTTGGTATTTTCTTTTCCTTGGAGAAGACCTTGGTACACGTGCAACTGTCATGGCTTGCGTGGCTGCAACACCTTGCTTCCTTTTCTCTGTCTTTGTCGAAAGCTTTCTGAACATGATTTTTTATACTGGAAGGGGCTTGGGCTTGATTTGCAAGTGGGTATAGTGTGCAAATCTTCCCAAGAGCACGCTTGCACTTGTGTAGTATTGAAGCTTCCCTTCCACCACCACCTTGTGATGTGCTCTTTCCTTGAACTTGAATTTCTCATTCATCATCTTCCTTAAGATGAATGTCTTCCAGTCAAATTTGACTCCTTTTTTAGCAGAATCAATGATAGCTGCCATCACCCTCAATTTTGGCATACTCATTTATTCTACACTTCCTGAATGGCTTAGGAGACTTTTTACAACAATATCAAACAAATGCTCATACTTTGTTTTCAAGGTTTTCTTATGTGGAGCACTTGACATCTTTTGAGGGACAAGCATCCAATCATTGGTAAATTCTTGTTCCTCTCCTTCCATGTAGACTTCAGGATTCCTTCCCTCTAAAGGCAATCCAAAACAAGAATCCAAATCTTCAGAGGTGAAGATGATAATATGTTGAGATTCATTTTCTTCACCCTCCTCTGCATAAGTGAGCTTTGTGCAGACATCTCCCTTCTTGCCTTTCCATCTAAGATAGGCAAGGAACTCAGCCATGTAGGGGTTGAGGCATGAATCAGGTTTGGTGCCCAAGAATTGATCGAGCACTGCATCTCTTAGTCATTTGAGAACTGAATGAACTTCTTCATCAGGACTATCAAATGCAACAATCTTCTCAAACCATAGAGAGTTTGCGTTGTTAAGGTAAGTGAAATCAATGTCCAGAGATGGATCATTGAAGTTGACAAGTTCTTCTCTTTTCAGTTTAGGAGCCATGGATGATTTATTTGAAGGTTAGAAAATGATTAGAAGCTGTGGTTCGAAAGAATGAGTTTTTGCTTAAGGGTTTTGGAAATATTTGTGTGCAAAAGGGGTGTAAAAACAGAAGGTTTTTATATCATAGTGGTTTTATTAACCGTTGGACAAAAGCATGAAGAGATGAACAATTCTCTAGGCAAGATGGATAAAGTGGGGTAGTGGGCTTAGGAACGGTTAGATGTAGGTATTAAGATAATCAATGGGTTTGATGAGAGGCTCAATAATTAATGCAATCTTTTAAGGATTTTGCATTAAATGCTGGAATGACCATTTGGGGGCTAAAATTTGAATTACCCACGCCATCCTAAAAATAGGTTGCACTTTTCCCAAAAATCCCTTTAAATGTCTAATCAATGCTAAAAATAGCACTTATCATCTTATCAGTTTGGACAAATGTCCTGATAAGTGATCTGACCTTTATTTTAATCAAATGATTCGACCAAAATGCCTGAGTGGGTCCCAATATTGCTGACTGGGTCCCACCAAGTCAATCATCTTGACCAACAGTGCTGAAGATCATGAGGACAACTTTACTGAGGTTAGTTGTGTGAATTCTTCTTCCAGTTAAGTTGTTTTAGAGAGATTGGACAACTTTACTGAAATTCATTTGGATGAATTTCCCCCTTCATTTGTGCTTCCTTCTTTATTTTTCCATCTTCCCTAGATCAAGTAAGCCCAACTCTGCTGAAAGCTCCAGAAATATTGCTTCAGCTAAAGGCTTGGTCAAGATATCAACTTTTTGCTTATCTGTGTGAATTTTGACAAGCTTGATATCCTTTTTCTCCACATGATCCCTTATGAAGTGATGCTCGATATCAACATGTTTGCATGTTGTGTGAAGCACTGGATTTTGTGAAATAGCAATTGCACTATTGTTGTCACAAAAGATAGGCACCTCACTTGTAATAACTTTGTAATCTCTTAGTTGGTGTCTGAGCCAAAGTATCTGAGCACATTAGCTTCCAGCATCTACATATTCTACTTCAGTTGTTGATGTTGTAACTGTGTTCTGCTTCTTTGAGAACCATGAGATCAGCTTGCTTCCCAAAAATTGACATGTTCTAGAGGTGGATTTTCTGTCAATTCGACAACCACCATAATCAACATCTGAATATCCAGTGAGCTCAATATTTTCATCAGCTGGGTACCATAATCCAAGGTTCTCAGTTCCTTTGAGATATCTGAGAATTCTCTTTGCAGCCTCTAGATGGCTCTTCTTTGGATTTGTTTGAAATCTTGCACACACTCAAACTGCAAATGTGATATCAGGTTTACTTGCAGTGAGATATAGTAGGGATCCAATGATTCCTCTATATTCAGTGGAGTTGGTAGATACTCCACTTTTATCAGGATCCATCTTCCAATTGGTGTTCATTGGGATTCTGACTGGCTTGCTTGTTGCACATCCAAATTTCTTGATCATTTCCCTTGTGTAGTTAGCTTGGTTGATGAACATTCCTTTCTTTGATTGGGTGACTTGAAGTCCTAAAAAGAAATTCATCAAACCCATCATGGACATCTCAAATCTGCTTTGCATGAGTTTTGAAAATTTCTCACACAATTTTTCATTTGGAGAACCAAATATGATGTCATCCACATAGATTTGGACTAACAAAATATCATCTCCTTCACAGATTCTGAACAAGGTTCTGTCAACAGTGCCTTTGACAAAACCATGATCTTGAAGAAATTGTGATAAGGTGTCATACCAGGCTCTTGGTGCTTGTTTCAATCCATATAGAGCCTTCTTTAGCCTGTACCTGGTTTCCTTCTTCAAATCCTGGGGGCTGTTCAACATATACTTCTTCCTTTAACACCCCATTGAGAAAAGCACTCTTCACATCCATTTGATACACCTTGAATCTCATGTGAGCTGCATAGGCTAAGAACAGCCTTATTGCTTCAAGTCTGGCCACTGGTGCAAATGTCTCATCATAACCAATCCCTTCAGATTGGCAGTATCCTTTGGCCACCAGTCTTGCTTTGTTTCTCACAATGATGTCATTTTCATTTTTCTTATTTTTGAACACCCATTTGGTTTCAATGACATCTTGGTGAGTTGGCCTATCCACCAGCTCCCATACTTCATTTCTGGTGAACTGGTTCAGCTCTTCTTGCATAGCAATGATCCAATTGGTGTCTTGAAGTGCCTCTTTAATATCTCTTGGTTCCTGTTCTGAAAGGAAACAAAAAAACAAAGCACTTTCTCCATGAAGTCTTCTAGTTTTGATCCCTTCACTTGGATTTCCAAGTATCAGGCTAGTTGGATGGTCATGCAACCAAGTCCTTCTAGACCTGATTCCTTCAGGAGGATTGTCCTCTTCTGAAGTTGGATCACTAGATTCATTAAATTCAGGAAAGTTAATTGAAGGATCAAGTTCAGGATCATATTCAGGGTTGTTGTCCTCAATGTCAGGGATATTGACATTTTCATTGGTTCTCCCTTGAATATTGGATCCATTTACTACCTCAGCAGAGTCTGCTTCTTCATTGGTAGTTGTTACCTGGTTTTGAACTGGAATGGGGTCATTCAGTTCAATTTCTCCTTTAGGCTGGTTGGCTCCTCGTTGATTGCTGTCAGATAAGTTGTCCAGGTTTTGATCTTCATTGAGGTCTGGCTGGGAAACATCTATGAACACTGTTTCTTTGCTTTGAAGTCTTAATCTGGTTGTTTTTATGTTATCTCATCAATGTTCAGGTTTCTATCCCTGAACTCATTAATAGATTCATCAAACACAACATGGGGTTTTTCTTCCACAATAAGGGTTTTGCAATTATAGACTCTGTAAGCTTTGCTAATTTGGGAATATCCAACAAATATTCCTTCATCAGCTTTGCTGTCAAAAGCTTTTAATATCTCTTTCCCATTATTATGAATGAAACTCTTACAACCAAATATATGGAAATATGCAACAGTGGACAATCTACCTTTCCATAGTTCATATGGAGTTTTACCTTGACCTTTAGTGATTAAGGATCTGTTTTGAGTGTAGTATGCAGTTTTGATGGCTTCTACCCAGAACCTTTTTAACAATTTAGATTCAGCAATCAGTGTTCTAGCTGCTTCCTTTAAGATTCTGTTTCTCCTTTCAGCAACACCATTTTGTTGAGGAGTTCTTGCTGCAGAAGTTTCATGTGTGATGCCATTTTTGCTGCAATACTCATTGATGTATGAGTTTATGAATTCAGTGCCTTTGTCTGATCTGATCTTGACGTTGCTTAGACCTTTTTCATTACTCAACTTCATCATCAACTCAGGTAGTTTGACTTGAGTCTCCTTTTTGTTCAGGAGAAACACCACCCAAGTGTACCTGGAAAAATCATCAACAACTACTAAAGCATATTTTCTTCCATTTATGCTATATGACAGGCCTTCCCTTAAATGATGCTTTGATTTGTTTTCCTTCTTGACATGGCTGGCACACATGTTCCTTGATGAACACTTGGTTTGGCAGCCCTTTCACTAGAGAGTTTCTTGAAAGCTTGTTGATGGTTTTGAAATTTAGGTGGTTCAGTCTTTTGTGCCACATCCAACTTTGTTCACTTGAACTTTTGGCAACAAGACAGACTTCTTTAGGGGTTTTGCTCCAATCTGCAAAATAAACATTTCCCTTTTTCACCCTTGTTAGTAGCACCTGTTGTGTTGATTTGTTCTTGATAATACATTCATTTGGTGCAAACTAAACACTATAGCCTTTGTCACAAATTTGACTTATAGATAACAAGTTATATTTTAGGCCTAGAACATATGAGACATTAGTAATTTTTACATTACCAATATTTAATTTACCATAACCTCTTGTGATTCCCTGTGAGCTATCTCCAAAGGTTACTGAAGGACCATCATTTTCAATGAAGTCTGAGAGAAGTTCCTTACTTCCAGTCATGTGTCTTGAGCACCCACTGTCCAAGTACTATATTGTTCTTTTATTTATACTTCTCTTCTTCTTGTGGTCTTTGTGTACCTGCAAATTTAAACTTTAGGTACCCTTTGAATGTTGGGTCCTAGAGGGTTAACTGTACCTTTTGGAACCCAAATCGGCCTAATTACTCTGATTGATTCAAAGTGACTGACTTGGTTTCCATTTACATCTACATACACAGTCCTACCCTTGAATGCCTTAGGTGGTTTCTGTGCATAAGTGTTAGTCTTATAAACTTCAGGAGGGTGAGTGAAATTCTTTGGGACAGATCTCCTGAAGTCACTTGACTTAGGTGCAGCTTGGTAAGGCCTTTGTGGATAAGTACTTGGATGGCCTTTTCCCTTTGGCATAGAGGGTCTAGGCTTCCTGAAACTATTATACCTATCAGGAGGGTTAGACCTTGATCTATTCAGTTGAGGTTGCCTCATTTGAGTTGGTCTTTTCTGAACAGATCTTGGACAACTCCATTGATGAGTGTTCAGATAGGTTGGCCTTCCACTGGTTCTACCTCTCTGAATCTCATTTCTCTTGTATACAACATTCTTAACCTTTTCCTTAGGTTTGTGTTTAGGAATAATCTTTACTTCAGTAGGTATAAGAGTTTCTTTTCCTTTATCCTTGATCAGTGGCTGATCTACTTCCATTTCATTTTCTTTTAGTTGGGCCACTGACCTTACAAAGGTCATTTTAGAGTTGCTGGTTGAAGTAACACTAAGACCAGGTGGGGGTTCACATGGATCATAACCTAATCCACTTCTTTGAGCCATGGGTCTTTGAAACCCTTGAATTTCCTCTATTGCTCTAGAGGATTTGTTCAAGGCAGACATTTTAAGTTTTAAGCTCCCCTCACTTAATTTTAGAGCATCAAATTCATGTGAGAGATTGTCAAATTTAGCTTGAAGAGTTCTAAAGTCAAAATCCTTCTTCTTTAGAGCCAAATTTTGGTCATCAATCAACTTTTGTTGTTCAGAGACTTTGAGAGACATTTCATTATGTTCTCTCACAATCTGCTGCTATAACTTAGTTGATTTAATGTCAAACTCTGGTTCAGGAAGGTTGGGAGTTCTAGCTTTAGAGCTTAGAAGTTCATTTTCTCTCAATACAATGTTGTGTAGCTCTTGTAGTCTGGTGAAGTCCTCCATTAACTTTCCAAAGGAGAGTTTTAGGTGGGCTTCACTAGATTCATGTGTGTTATTTGAAGAGTTAGAAGATGAACATACCTCTTCATTCTCAAAAGCCATTTGACAGTCATCTTCACTGTCACTGTTGGAGAATAATCCATCATAAGATGAATAGACACTTTCCTCACTTGCTGATTCTCTAGAAACCATGGCCTTCCTGTTGCTTAGTCTCTTGTCTCTTTTGTTCTGTCTTTCTTTTCTTTCTTTTGAGCTGAGATCATGACAATCATATTGGAAGTGTCCCTTCTTCTAGCAGTTGTAGCACACATCTTCATCATCATTTCTCTTGCTTGAGGAGTCCTTCCTTCTTGATGATGATGGTTCAACTTTGCTGGACTTCTTCTTGTCAGCATATTTGTCTTCTTTCTTTTCATCAGAGTGTTTGTCCTCTGATTTGTTGTCAGGAGAGTTGTATCTTCTCCTGGTTCTGTTATCTTGGTAGAATTTTTTGTATCTACCAAATCTGGAATTGAGCTTCTCAAATCTTCTGGCATGAGTGCCGGTTCCTCCTTCATTTTAGTTTTAGAGACAGATTGAGATGATCTCTGAGCACTCTTCTTTTCTGTCTTAGTGGCTTTGAATGCAACTCCTTTGTTGGAGGTGGTTGGCTCCTCATGTACCTTCTTCCTGTTTAGATCAAACTCATATGCTTTGAGTTCAGAGAACACTTGCTACATGGGCATGTTATCAAGGTTGCTAGTGTTCTGCATCATGACTGAATAGATGTCCCACTTGGATGTGAGACTTCTCAAGATTTTCAGTGCTACTTCTCTTTTGTCATAAAATTTTCCAAGAGAGTTTATCTCATTCATGATGTCAGTGAATCTGCCATCAAGATAATCAATTGTTTCATTGGGCTCCATAGTGAATTGTTCATATTTCTGAATTGCCACTTGTAGCTTGTTTTATTTGATCTTTTGGGTACCTTCACACATAAGTGCTAAGGTGTCCTAAATCTCTTTAGCTGTGGTGTAGTGATACACTCTTCCCATCACTGCATCTGGAATTGTCTGGTACAGTGTATTCATGGCAATGTAGTTCAGGTTGTGCCTTTTTCTTTCTTCTACAGTTAAGTCATCTTCATCCTTTGGCAGCAACTCCATTGAGTCTGCTTTCTGAGCATCAGTTACTTTGGGATTTATCTTGGTGAAGGTGAAAGGCCCTCTGGTGACGACTTTGAGCATTTCATCATGCTGACAGGCAAGATGTGCTCTCATTCTAATCTTCCAGAAATCATAGTTCTCTATTGAGAACATTCACAGTTTGTGATTAGAAATGTGATTGACTTGGTTGTGACCCATGTTGTTGGTGGTCTCAACAACATCTCCTAGAATTGCATTGTTTTCCATCTCAAGAAAATAGGGTTAGATAAACGCATAAATGTTTTTCAGAAAATGGATCAGTTTAGTGACCACTAAGATTATGAGTTTTTGAAAATCAATTGGATTTTCAGAAGTAGTGGTCTTTGAACCCCTGCTCTGATACCACTTGTGTATGCAAATTTTTCTTTTTAAAACTGATTAACCTTATCAGGGAAGTTGTCTAACAACTACTCTGAGTAAATAACTTTAATAGATAATCAACCTACTGAACACTATGAAGTGATCAGTTGAATAACTATCTAAAAGAGTTGCTAAGTGCGGATTGTGGTTGGCCTTTTCTTGAAAAATACTCCTAAGTTAATTTCTGAAAAACAGTTTATCAGGACTTTGTCCAAAAACTTGTTTTGCTTAACTTTGCTGAACTTAACTCTTTCAAAGGACTTTTTGTATGCAGTGAGTTAAAGATGAATACGGTAAGTAAATAACACAGCAAGTTATAGTGGTTCAGAGACTCAAGCTCCTACATCCACTTTCCCTGATTGAACAACATAATTCCTTAACACTTGGAATTAACTTGTTTTATAGTGCCAAGGTGCACTGATCAACAACACTCTCTTAGTGTTTTGATCCCTAGTATAAACTGAGTCCTAGTGCTCAACTTTTCTGAGTTAAGATTGTATTTACTCTTAACAGTCCTTAACTCCTCACTTCTACAACAAACTCTACATCACTTAAGAGGTAAGGGTTTGAGTTTTGGTTCCAACAAATTGAGATATCCTTAACAGTAAGAACAGTGTAAAGGTGTTAGGATATCTCTATGCTAAGCTTTGGATTTTACAAGATTGGCTTAGCAAGAAGTTATCAGGAAACTTTTGATTCTAGGAAATAAGCTTTGGTTTCCTTGAATGATTGATAGTAGTTTGATAGCAGATAGTTGGATGCGTGAATCCTTGGATCACTTCTGTTTTTATAGAGCAATTTGATCATCTATCCGTTGGAGAGATAGACTTTCAAATTGTCTATTTGCAGCTCCATTGAAACGACTATAAAAGTACCCTTCTATTATCCACTGTGTAAGAAGGTTCTTCAATGGTTGCTTGAATGAATGTGTTGACTTCTGAAAAATGCGGCTGAGTAGACTTGTGTCAGTTTCCAAACTTGCACATTTTCCAAGGTTGATTCATGGCAGAGCTTGTACTTTTTCAACGGCCAAATGGGACAAGTACTCTGAACATTCCTGCTGCATGTGGAATGTTTTTCCATTCATTCAATTCTTCAGTCTTTAATGCTTCTAAGTCTTCAATGCTTGCTTAGGCTTGATGGCTTTAATGCTTCATTAATGTTGTCTTCTGAGACAGTAGAATTCAATGCTCTTGATCTTCTAAGTCTTCAACTTGATCTATCATAGCCCTTATCAGTGCCTTTATGTTAATATCAATTCAGGCTACTTACTTGAGCTTTTGAGCTTTCAGCCATGTTGTCCTCTTCAGCAAACCTGTCTTCATGTTTTCAACAAACTTGATTTAATGGGCTCTCAATAACAAGCTGCCTAACATTTTAGTTTTGGACAACTAACCTGAACACTAATAGACTCAACATTTATGAGATTCTAGACTCTCAATAACAAGCTGCCTAACATTTCAGCTTTGGACAACTAACCTGAACACTAATAGTCTCAACATTTATGAGATTCTAGACTTAGACAATTTCACTGTCTCAACTATCCTGAGACAACTAGACTGATATACTTTCTATCTATCTCAACTAAGCTGACCATCATCATTCAAGGGTTTTGGTATCTTAATCAAAATCAATTTATTTCCCAACAAATAAATTATTATTATTTTAATGTTCAATAAATTAATAAGTGTATATTTAGAAGTTTATGTTGGGATATTCAGGTCAGCTGATATTCCTATATATTGTATTGATAAATCAAATCTACTTGTAATATGATAAGTTGTATTCTATAGACAACTTCATTATTCATTTTGTAATAGATAGTGTAGATGTTGTTAACTCTTAAATGCCTTAACATTATCAACAACATCTTAATTTGACCTTCCGAGATTTTTTCTAAGTCTTTTCTGAAATGCTACATTAAATGTTGATCTAAATGTTGTTGCATTTCTGGCAGGATCTAGAAGCTTCTACAAGGATCTGGAACCTGGAAGACTATAGAACATTGCAGAACGTGCTAGACCAGCCTGGAACCTTTTAGAACGACCTGGAGCATGTAAGAAGGATCTAGAAAAATCATGGAAGTTGAGTTCCTAAAAAATAGGACCTCAATGCTGGAAGCCTCTAGAATTCGCATCTCACTTCTATAAATATCGAAGGAAGGCTCCACAATTCAGTGTATTATACTCGATCAATCTCCTAGACCGAGCGTTCATCCCTGTTTGGACAACGAAGTATCCCACCCGTATGGCTGTGTGCTTTTCTTATCTATCGAGAGTGTAATCATAGATAGACTAGCATTTCGACAGCGTGTAATTTTATACACTTAGTTCATTTTCAAAACTGGGCACCTGCCTCGTTTATAGTTTTAGTTGTGAAGGTTATTGTTGTAACATTTCACACAACATTTATATTTGAAGATAAGTATTGATATTTCGCCGTAAGGCTCGCATAGATTTTTATTTATAAAATCTATGTGAAAAATATTTCCATTGTGTCTCGTTTGTTTTTAGTGTTTCAAGTCTTCCGCTGTGTATCTTTATTTCTGATATTTTTTTAGAGTTAGTGTTGTACAATTTATCCCAACATTTAGTACAACATTAATCTACTTAAGCTTAAACACTTAATACCAGCACACTTTCAGTAATGAAGTAAACATTAATTACAGAGATTGAAACTGAATAAATAACATATATTGTTGTGGTAACAGCTGCAGCATCAGATTCCGGCATAGTAGCCATTTTAAAATCAGATCTCCCCTTGTCTTGTAGCTTCTTCCTGTTCATCAGTGGAGATCACCATATAATGTCTCCATCTCAGCAGCATCATCATCAGCTTCATCAACAAAGTAGGTAGATGCAAGGTGAGCAACTACATCAGTCACTGCAGCATCTCCAGCATCAGGTCCATCACCAGCAGCAGCAGCTGGAACTCCTCCATCATATATCATTTCTTCAATTATCACATTGGAGTTTGATGGTGGTGGTAATCCACCTGTTGTAGGTGAAAGCATATTGGTCCACCTATCCTTCAAGAACTGGAGTTCTTCAATGGTGTCCTGCAGGTGCTGTAATTGAAGCTTGATGAATTCCTGTGAAAGATACACATTACCAGAAATGTTGATAAGGATGTTCTCCTCCATCATCAATCATTTCTTCAATAATCACATTGGAGTTTGATGGTGGTGGTAATCCACCTGTTGTAGGTGAAAGCATATTGGTCCACCTATCCTTCAAGAACTGGAGTTCTTCAATGGTGTCCTGCAGGTACTGTAATTGAAGCTTGATGAATTCCTGTGAAAGATACACATTACCAGAAATGTTGATAAGGATGTTCTCAACATTTGGGGGTGCATTTCTCTGTCTTGATCTGGAAGATTCTGGATGATCAGAAGCTGAAGGTCTGTGCTGATGTTCAGTATCAGGAGCAGTCAAAGGCAGATCAATTACTCTATCCCCTGTGAGTAAGGCAGGAGCAATAGCCAGTAATGGAACTCTCCCCCTCAACACATCAGTGTTCTTGGCAACAAAATCATGGTGCCTCAAGTAATTGGAAATCAAAACAGGATAGGGTAGATTGCCTTTCTCAGAAACTTTTCCAGTAAATCTCATCATGTGGTGGAAGATAGTGAGGCCTAAATTTAATTTCTTAAGCACAGATATCCTATACATAAGAACAACTTGGTCTTTTGTGATCTTGGTAGTGTTTGTGGTGGGAATCCAATTGTAGATAATGAGTTTGTATAACACAGAATGTAAGGAAGTGAGGTCTTTGGCTAGCATATGTCTAGTCCACTTAACTACCCTACCACAAGTTATAGCATAAATTACCACATCCATGTCAGGTTCTTCATCTACCTCAACATTTGGAATTTCCAGAAACTCATTTATCAATTCAGGAGTAAAAGGTACATCCCTCCCCCTAAAATTAACAGTACCACGCCACTTAGATGATCTCCTACCAGTACTCTTCTTCATACAAGCATAAAATTCATAAGCCCATTTTGTCAAGAATGATTCACCAAAATTCACAACATGCATCTAATTCCTTTCCTCTAAGAAACTAATCATGCATTTACTTTCAAAATCAGGTATGTTAATCATTTTCTCTATCAGCAATCTTCTCTTAGAATAAATTGCAAGCCTATTCTCTAGAGTCTCATAAGAATTAGGAATACCTTCATTATCAGAAGCAAGGTCATCATCATTTGCAGAGCTTGATGTGGAGCTTTTAGCAGAGCTTTGATCAGTGCTGCTTTCTACACTGGAAGAGCTATCACCACTGCCATCATCTTCAGGTTCTGGTGTGGCTTCCCTTGCAGCAGCAAAATGCTCAGCATTTTTCTTAAGAGAATTCAGGATTTCTCTTAAACACACATTAAAATCAGAATTGGAATCTGATTTTGCAGGTTCATCTTCAGTGATCATCTTGGCCTTCCCTTTGCCTTTGGGATCAGCAACAACTTTCTTCTTCTTCTTGGATTTTTCAGCAACAGCTTTCTTGGGTTTCTCACCATATAATGTCTCCATCTCAGCAGCATCATCATCAGCTTCATCAACAAAGTAGGTAGATGCAAGGTGAGCAACTACATTAGTCACTGCAGCATCTCCAGCATCAGGTCCATCACCAGCAGCAGCAGCTGGAACTCCTCCATCATCAATCATTTCTTCAATAATCACATTGGAGTTTGATGGTGGTGGTACTCCACCTGTTGTAGGTGAAAGCATATTGGTCCACCTATCCTTCAAGAACTGGAGTTCTTCAATGGTGTCCTGCAGGTGTTGTAATTGAAGCTTGATGAATTCCTGTGAAAGATACACATTACCAGAAATGTTGATACGAATGTTCTCAACATTTGGGGGTGCATTTCTCTGTCTTGATCTGGAAGATTCTGGATGATCAGAAGCTGAAGGTCTGTGCTGATGTTCAGTATCAGGAGTAGTCAAAGGCAGATCAATTACTCTATCCCTTGTGAGTAAGGCAGGAGCAATAGCCAGTAATGGAACTCTCCCCCTCAACACATCAGTGTTCTTGGCAACAAAATCATGGTGCCTCAAGTAGTTGGAAATCAAAACAGGATAGGGTACATTGCCTTTCTCAGAAACTTTTCCAGTAAATCTCATCATGTGGTGGAAGATATTGAGGCCTAAATTGAATTTCTTAAGCACATATATCCTATACATAAGAACAACTTGGTCTTTTGTGATCTTGGTAGTGTTTGTGGTGGGAATCCAATTGTAGATAATGAGTTTGTATAACACATAATGTAAGGAAGTGAGGTCTTTGGCTAACATATGTCTAGTCCACTTAACTACCGTACCACCAGTTATAGCATAAATTACCACATCCATGTCAGGTTCTTCATCTACCTCAACATTTGGAATTTCCAGAAACTCATTTATCAATTCAGGAGTAAAAGGTACATCCCTCCCCCTAAAATTAACAGTCCCACGCCACTTAGATGATCTCCTACCAGTACTCTTCTTCATACAAGCATAAAATTCATAAGCCCATTTTGTCAAGAATGATTCACCAAAATTCACAACATGCATCAAATTCCTTTCTTCTAAGAAACTAATCATGCCTTCACTTTCAAAATCAGGTATGTTAATCCTTTTCTCCATCAGCAATCTTCTCTTAGAATAAATTGCAAGCCTATTCTCTAGAGTCTCATAAGAATTAGGAATACCTTCATTATCAGAAGCAAGGTCATCATCATTTGCAGAGCTTGATGTGGAGCTTTTAGCAGAGCTTTGATCAGTGCTGCTTTCTGCACTGGAAGAGCTATCACCACTGCCATCATCTTCAGGTTCTGGTGTGGCTTCCTTTGCAGCAGCAAAATGCTCAATATTTTTCTTAAGAGAATTCAGGATTTCTCTTAAACACACATCAGAATCAGAATTGGAATCTGATTTTGCAGTTTCATCTTCAGTGATCATCTTGGCTTTCCCTTTGCCTTTGGGATCAGCAACAACTTTCTTCTTCTTCTTGGATTTTTCAACAACAACTTTCTTGGGTTTCTCAGCAACAATTTTCTTGGGTTTCTCAACAGTAACAGGCGCTTCTTCCTTAGAATCTGTGAACACTTGGATGGGTTCACCAGCATCAACTCCAACTTTCTTCTTTTTCCTCATGGATTCAGAATAATCCACACGAGTGAACACGCGGTATGATCTCCTTCTTTGTACATAACTTCTCTATCTTTTGCCTTTCTGCGCATTCTTCTTGAAGGGAATAGGTGCAGATTCATCAGAAACAGAGAGTGAAGAGTTTGTACCATTTTTAGAGATGTTTGCGTCCTCCATTTCAACGTCTTCGGGGTCGGAAGTAGCAGTAGCTTCTTCTTCAGTAGCGACCTCCACATTTTTAGCTTGCGAACCGTGAATAATAAGACATGTTTATTTTTGCACTTCAAGGTTCTTAGATTCGTAGATATTTTACATAGGAATTATTTAACTAAGTAAGAGATAAATTCAGCTTATAAAATTTATACAACCCATGATGTTGTCCCAAATGCTAACGCATTTGTGACAACATCCATCCGAATATTTTTAGATAGTGCTCATGCCAAGAGATTTTCTCAAGATAGAGAATCTCTCATGGTTTAATGCTTTAGTGAAAATGTCAGCATTTTGTTTTTCAGAGGGTACATACTCCAACTTAACAATATTCTTCTCTACTAAATCTCTCATAAAATGGTGTCTTATGCTAATGTGCTTAGTGAGTGAGTGTTGTACAATATTCTTAGAAATGTTAATGGCACTAGTATTATCACAAAAGATAGTGAGTATACCATTCTCAATACCGTAATCATGGAACATCTTGCTCAGCCACAAGAGTTGTGTATAGCAGCTTCCAGCAGCTATATACTCAGATTCTACAGTAGATTGTGAAACACAATTCCGTTTCTTGTTGTGCCATGATACAAGATTGTTTCCCATGTTGAAACATCCTCCACTCGTACTCTTTCTATCATTTATATCTCTAGCCCAATCAGCATCACTATAGCCTATCAGAATGTTGTTGGTGTCCTTAGTATACCAGTTCCAAGTTCACTTGTACCTGAAACATACTTGATAATTCTCTTCACAGCATTCAGGTGAGATTCCTTTGGATTAGCTTGGTACTTAGCACAAACACACACACTGTACATAATATCTGGTCTACTAGAGGTTAGATATAATAAACTACCTATCATGGATCTGTAAAGTTTTGGATCAACATCTGTTCCTGCACTATCTTTGCAAAGTTTCAAAGAAGATCCCATAGGAGTTTTCATTGGTTTTGAATTCTCCAGACCAAATCTTTTAACCAAGTTCTTAGCATACTTACTCTGTGAGAAGAAAATACCATTGATGCATTGCTTGATTTGAAGACCTAGAAAATAGTTCAAGTCTCCAACCATACTCATTTCAAATGTTGCAGTCATTGCCTCAACAAATTTACTCAACATTTTATCACAAGTAGAACCAAACACAATGTCATCAACATATATTTGAGCAATTAGTATATCATCTTCAGTGTGCTTAATGAACAAAGTTCTATATGCCTCTCCTCTAATAAAACCATATTCCAAAAGAAAGTCAGTAAGCCTACCATACCATACTCTAGGAGTTTGTTTTAGACCATACAAAGCTTTCTTAAGTTTATATACATGATCAGGATACTGTGGATCTTCAAATCCCTTAGGTTGTTCAACATATGCCTCTTCATTCAATATGCCATTTAGAAATGCAGCTTTTACATCCATTTGATGAAGTTTAATATCAATTAAACATGCAATTGCTAACAGTAATCTTATAGATTCTATCCTAGCAACAAGTGCAAAAGTTTCATCAAAATCAACTTCTTCTACTTGGGTGTAACCTTGTGCAACTAACCTAGCCTTATTCCTAACAATATTACCAGATTCATCAGTTTTATTCTTGAATATCCACTTTGTTCCCATGACATTAGTAATGACTAGGTCTTGGAACAAGTGTCCACACTTCATTTCTTTCAAACTAACCAAGTTCTTCATGCATAACATTAATCCAGTTTTCATCAGTTAAGGCTTCTTTAGCACTCTTAGGTTCAATTTCAGATAAATAGCATTCAACATTTACAACATTACACATAGAAGACATGCATATTGTTCTTACCACATCTACCTTATTTGATCTTACTCTTCCTCTTATTTGCATTCCAACTGTAGCATCACCTACGATCTGGTCAGAAGGATGACTTTTACCTATTCTTGAAGAAGGATTCATTTTGGGAGCATACTGATCATTATGTGAAGTTACAACTGACTGGTCTGTAGATGTTGACCTAGATGTGTTAACATTTGGTGCAACATTTTCAGACTTCAGTGTATTCTCAAAATTATCAGTGACTTGTGATACATCTTCTTCATCTTTGTCATTTGTAAGACCTTTATCATCATCAAACACAACATTAACAGATTCTTGAACAATGTTAGTTCTAAGGTTATATACTCTATAAGCTTTACTATTTCTAGAATAGCCTAAAAAGAAACCTTTATCACTTTTAGAATCAAACTTATGAAGTTGATCCCTATCATTCAGAATATAACACACACAACCAAATACATGAAAATATTTCACATTAGGTTTTCTGTTGTTCAAAATCTCATAAGGTGTTTGATTAGTGCCAGAACGAATAAAAACCCAATTAATGATATGGCATGCAGTATTCAATGCTTCTCCCCAAAATTTCTTAGCCAGACATTTGGAAGTAAGCATGACTCTTGCCATTTCTTGTAAAGTTCTATTCTTTCTTTCAACAATTCCATTTTGTTGTGGAGTTTTAAGAGATGAATATTCTTGCAAGATACCCTTTTTATCACAAAAATCATTAAACATGATGTTTTCAAATTCCCTACCATGATCAGTTCTAATACGGCCAACATTCAAGTTAAACACATTTTTGAACCTCTTATAACGAATTTTAAATGCAGAAAATGCTTCAGATTTGTCTCTCAAAGACTCTACCCAGGTATATCTAGAAAAATCATCTACCACAACTAAGGAATACCTCTTTCCTCCAATGCTTTCAGTTTCCATAGGACCCATCAAATCCATGTGCAACAATTCAAAGCATCGATGTGTAGAACAATGTGACAGCATTTTGTGCGGCATTCTTACCTGCTTACCTTTTTGGCATGGTCCACATACAGTGGTATTGTGAAACTTCAGTTTTGGAATTCCTTTTATTGCATCTGCTTTGATTAGCTTTTTCATTGCTCTGTAATTTACATGACCCAATCTTTGATGCCATAAAATATTTTCATCATGTTTTGAAAATTTACATATATTTGTTCCAATAAGATAACAATTATCACCTGACCTAGTACCAGTCATGACACAAACTTCATCTTTATTAAGAACATAACATGAATCTTTGTCAAATTTCACATGCAAATTATCATCACAAAGTTGACTAATGTTAATCAGATTTGCAAGTAAGCCATCAACATGCAAGACATTTTTGAGCTTAGGAAAACCTTCAACATTCAAAGTTCCTTTACCAACAATCTTTCCTTTAGAACTACCTCCATATGTAACACTACCACTATTCAAGGTCACATAATCAGATAAGAAGTCTATACGGCCTGTCATATGTCTAGAACAACCACTATCAAAGTACCATAAATCAGGTAGACATGCTTTTAAGGAGGTATGTGTTGGGAATAAAATGAGATATGTTTTGATTCAATACCAAAACCCCCTGAGACATGCCTAAGTCTAAAATGATCATTTTCTAAGCATGTTAAAATATATAGAGTAAGGCTAGATGAGGAGCTGATATGTTAGGCAGCTCTTAGATGTTTAGATGCACAATTTGAGGGGGAACATATGCGTTGAAGACTATCAAGAACAAAGTCCCCTTAAGGCTCAAATTCTGGAACAATCACTAAGTCTACTGAAGGCCAAGTATGCTGATCAGGAGAGTTGTCCAGAAGTGTTGTCTCAGTTCAATTGAACCAGAACAAGTGTTATGAAGCTTGAAAGCCAACTATGCTGAAGAAGTGAAGACAACTATACCCTAAAGCCTTCAAGAATGATGCTAAGATCAATTCCAAGAGAAGCAAAGGGAAAAGAGCCAAGTCATCTGAAAAGAGCAAGCCAACTATGCTGATAAGCAAGTCTGCTGATAGTGATAAGCAGAGTTGTCCAATTGATAAGGAATGTTGTCCTATCATTGGAACAACCTTCAGAAGCCATGTCCAAGTCTTAACAAGTGAATCTTAAAGTCAGACATTGGGAAGAGTGCTGCAGAATGAAGACAAAGTCTTAACAGCCGTTTATTACCCAAATGAGGACATGTCACTATCAAGAATCTGTCTTCCAGTTTTGAAGAACTCAAGGAAGACATTTATAGCAATTTGGGAATGCCTCTCTAACGGGCAAATCCTCAAATTTGTCTATAAATACAGAAGTGTGAAGACCATTTGAAAGCACCTCAACCTTGACAAGAATATCCAACTATCCTACAAGTTAACAAGTGCTTTCTAGCTTTCAAAGAGACTATCTTAGTCTTCAAACACTTCTTCTAAGCTGAAATCCATTGTATATCCATACAAAGCTTAGAGAGATATCCTATCCTTATACACTGGCCTTCATTGTAAAGGATATCTCATTAGTTGGAACCTTACTTCAACCCTTACCCCTTTCAAGTGAGAAAGTGAGAAGGTTGTAGTAGTAGAAGTGGTAGAAGTTGACTGTTGAGAGAAGAACAGTTCAGTTCTGAGTTGAGAAGAGGGTACTAGGACTCTATATATCCTAGGGATCAATTCACCAAGGAGTGGTGTTCTTGATCAAGTGCACCTTGGCACTATAAAACAAGTTAATTCCAAGAGTGAAAGAATTGTCCTGTTAAATCAGGGAAAGTGGATGTAGGAGCTTGAGTCTCTGAACCACTATAAACTCTTATGTTGATTTACTTTCAAAGTACTTTCATACATTTAACACTGCACACAAAACTGATCTTTCAAAGGACATATATTCAAAGACTGTGCAAAAACTGAATTGGACAAGTTCCCTGAAAACTGGACTGTATTGCTTAAAGTGATTTCAGAACTTAAAGGAGTTTAAACTAAAGGGCCAACCACTAATTCCGCACTTATAACTAACTTAGATAGTCACTCAACTGAGTACTCAATAGTACTTAGTAGCTTGGTTATCTTTGAAAAGGTTATACATCTTCAGTAGAGTTGTCCAAGACAATCTTGCTGAACTCTGGTTTGATCAAAGTTTGAAAAGAATTTGCATACAAGTGTATTCCCCCCATACACTTGTTATATACTCCTTTCAGGACCAACAAGTGCTATCAGAGCAGGGGTTCAAGGACCACTGCTTCTGAAAATCCATCTTGATTTTCAAAATCACATATTTGGTGTGGTCACTGAACTGATCTATCTGAAATCCTATTATTTGACTAACATATTATTCTTGAGCTATGGCCAACAACAATGCTGTTCCTAATGATGTTGTTCAAGGAATAAAAAATATGGCCACCAATCCAGTCAACCATATATCACATCACAAGTTGCCCATGTTCTCAATTGAGAACTATGACTTCTGGAAGATCAGAATGAGAGCTCATCTTGCATCTCTTCATACTGACATGCTGAGAGTGATAACAAGAGGACCCTATTTGTTCACTCAAATCAACCCCAGATTAACTGAAGATCAAAGAGCTGACATAAGGGAAGAGATCCCTAAAGATGAAGATGACTTCACTGCTGAAGAGAAAAGAAAAGATAACTTGAATTATCTTGCAATGAATACTCTCTATCAAACAATTCCAAATGCAATCATGGGAAGAGTTTATCACTGCACAACAGCCAAAGAAATTTGGGACACTCTTGCTGAAATGTGTGAGGGTACTGAAAAGATAAAGGAGAACAAGCTCCAAGTGGCTGTGCAAAAGGTTGAACAATTCTCAATGGAGCCAGAAGAGTCCATTGACAATTTTGCTGGTAGATTCACTGATGTGATGAATGAAATCAACTCCTTGGGCAAAGTGTACTCCAGGAGAGAAGTTGGATTGAAAATCCTGAGAAGTCTCACTCAAAAGTAGGATGTATATGCTGTAATGATGCAGAACACCAAGGATCTCTCCTCCATGCCCATGCAACAAATCTTCTCAAAACTCAAAGCATATGAGTTTGACCTCAACAGAAGAAAGCCAGCAGAGGAATCTTCTCTACCAACCAAGGGAGTGACATTTAAAGCTAAAACTGCTGAAGCAGAAATGCAGTCCACTCCAAGATCATCAAAGTCAGTCTGTAAGACTGAAATGAAGGAAGAGATGGCCCTCATGGCTAGAAGGTTTGACAAACTCAATTCAAGATTTGGTAGATACAAGAAATTCTACCAAGACAACAAATTCAGGAGAAGGTACAACTCTCCTGAAGCACAGGCTGAGGACAAAAAGCCTGAAGAGAAAAGATCAGAGGACAAGTACTCTGATAGGAGAAGGTCCAGTAGAGCTGACCCTTCATCATCTAAAAGAAGAGATGAATCCAAGAAGGATGATGATGAAGACTTGTGCTATAATTGCAAGAAGAAAGGGCACTTCCAGTATGACTGCCCTGAATTGTGCTCTAAAGAAAGAAGAGAAAGGCAAGCAAAAAGAGACAAAAAGTTCACCAATAGGAAGGCCATGATGGCTGGTGAAGAATCTGATAGTGCTGAAAGCTTCAACTCTTCTGATGGACTGTTCTCAAACAGTGATGATGATGATGATGTGTGCAACTTGGCCATTGAGGATGATGAGGTATCCTCCACTTCTAGCTCACCATCATTTCTATCACAGAACACTAGTGAAGTCAACCTGAAAATTTCCTTTGGGAAGTTGATGGAAGATTTCACTAGGCTGCAGGAATTTCATGACAATTGTGTGAGAGAAAATGAAAGACTTTCAATTGAGCTTTCAAAACCTGCTGAGACAGTAGTTGACATTAAGTCCACTGAGTTGTATCAACAAGTCTTGAGAGAGCTTGAGGAAGCAAATCTCAGGATAGTTGACCAACAAGGACAGATTGATGCTCAATTACTTACTCAGAAGAGAAAAGAGTTTGAATTAAAAATTCTTCAAGCAAAATTTGAAAACCTCTCACATGAGTATGACATTCTCAAATCAAGTGAAGAGAGCCTGAAATTAAAGATGTATGCTTTGAACAAATCCTCTAGAGCAATAGAGGAAATTCAAAGTTATCAAAGACATATGGCTCAAAGAAGTGGATTAGGTTTTGATCCATTTGAATCTTCACATTGTCTTAGTGTTGCTTCAACAAGTAACACTAAGAAAATCTTTGTTAAATCAGTGGCAATACAAGCTGAAAATGAAATAATTCAGCCACTGAACAAAGGAAATGGCAAAATGAATGAAATGCCTACTCAAGTGCTTCAGGAGACTAGGCCCAAACCTAAGGAAATAGCCAAAGTCCCTGAACACAAGAGGAATGTTGGTCAGCAGAGTAGACCCAATGGAAGGGCAACTCTCCTGAACAATGTTCAGAGGAGTTATCCAAGGTATAATCAGCCAAGGCCAACTCTTCTGAGAAAGCCTCAACTGAATAGACCTAAGGACAACCATATTCAAAGGAAGAATAAAATGAGACAACCAAAACCCTTCATGCCAAAGGGTAATGGTCATAAAAATGCCTTTCCTCAAAGATTTCATCAAGCTACACAAAGAACTCATAAGTTCAGGAGATTTGACAACTCTCCTGAAACTTACAGAGTTAATACCTTCACACACACCTTCCCAAAGGCATTTAAGGGAAAGGCTGTGTATGTTGATGCACATGGAAAACAACTTAGCCACCTTGAATCAATCAGGGTAATTAGGCAAGTTTGGGTTCCTAAAGGTACAGCTAACCTCTCAGGACCCAAAACTCAAAGGGTACCTAAACCTATCTAATTGCAGGTACCTATGGGCCACAAGAAGAGGAGTATGAGCAAAAAGTCAGCATGGTATCTTGACAGTGGATGTTCAAGGCACATGACTGGAAACAAAGAACTCCTCACTGACTTCACTGAAAAAGAAGGCTCAAATGTCACATTTGGAGACAGCTCACAAGCAACAACAAAAGGTTATGGTACTTTGATGATTGGTAACATAAAAGTATCTAATGTGTCTTATGTATCCGGTCTCAAATATAATCTCCTAAGTATCAGTCAATTCTGTGATAAAGGTTTCAATGTTGAGTTTTCAAGTGGAAAATGTTTAATCAAAGATAAGACTCAACAAACTCTATTGACTGGAACTAGGAAAGGAAATGTGTATTTCTTGGATACTCTCAAATCAGTAGAGCTTTCAGAGTCTACAACAAGAAAACCCTTGTTGTGGAGGAAACACCTCATGTTGTGTTTGATGAATCTATTCATGAGTTCAGGAATGAGAACTTAGAATCAGAAGAAATCACACAGAGGACAACCAGACTGAGCCTAAAGGACAAGGACACTGAATTCATAGATGTTGTCCAAGCTAATCTCCCTGAAACTGTTTCACTGGACAACAATCCTGAAGGCAATATTCCTGAAGCAAACCCCGCTGAAGGAAATGGTGAACTGAATGATCCAATCCCAGTTCACATCCAGGTAACAACTACCAATGAAGAAGCAGGCTTTGCTGAGGTAGTTAATGGATCCAATATTCCAGGGGGAACCATAAATGTTGAAAATACCAATGTTCCTAACATTGAGGACAACACCCCTAAATATGATCCTGAATTAGATCCTGCATTCAATTATCCTGGATTCTATAACACTGGTGACTCAACTTTAGTAGAAGACAACTCTACTGAAGGAATCAGAAAAAGGAGGACTTGGTTATCTGACCATCCTACTAATTTGATACTTGGTGACCCAAGTATAGGAGTCAAAACCAGAAGTTTTCATGGTGAAAGTGCTCTGTTTTGTTGTTTCTTATCAGAACAGGAACCAAAAGACATTGATGAAGCACTTCAAGATGCAAACTGGATCACAGCAATGCAGGAAGAGCAGAACCAATTCACCAGAAATGATGTTTGGGAGCTGGTGGATAGACCTTCACATCAAGATGTTATTGGAACCAAGTGGGTGTTCAAGAACAAGAAGAATGAAAATGATGTGATTGTCAGAAACAAGGCCAGATTAGTGGCAAAAGGCTATTGTCAATTAGAAGGCATTGACTATGATGAGACCTTTGCAATTGTGGCAAGACTAGAAGCAATCAGACTTTTGTTAGCCTATGCAGCCCACAAGAGGTTCAAAGTATACCAAATGGATGTAAGGAGTGCCTTCTTGAATGGAGTTTTAAAAGAAGAAGTCTATGTGGAGCAACCACCTGGCTTTGAGACTGGAAATCAAGTCTACAGATTGAAGAAAGCTCTATATGGACTCAAATAAGCTCCAAGAGCCTGGTATGACACCCTGTCACAGTTCCTCCTGGATCATGGTTTCATCAAAGGAACTGTGGACAGAACTCTCTTCAGAATCACTGAAGAAGAAGACATCTTACTTGTCCAAATATATGTAGATGACATCATATTTGGATCCCCAAATGAGAAGCTGTGTGAGAAGTTCTCCAAGCTCATGCAAAGCAAGTTTGAGATGTCCATGATGGGTCTGATGAATTTTTCTTTTTGGGACTTCAAATCAAGCAATCTAAAGAAGGAATCTTCATCAATCAAGTTAAGTACACCAGAGAAATGATCAAGAAGTTTGGGTGTACAACTAGCAAGCCAGTAAGGATCCCAATGAACACAAATTGGAAGATGGATCCTGATGAGAGTGGTATCCCAACCAACTCTACTGAGTATAGAGGAATCATTGGTTCACTCCTCTACCTCACTGCCAGCAGACCTGACATCACCTTTGTAGTAGGTGTTTGTGCAAGGTTTCAAGCAAATCCTAAGAAAAGCCATCTTGAGGCTGCAAAAAAGATCTTGAGATATCTCAAATGCACTGAAAATCTAGGCCTTTGGTACCCTGCTGATGACAACATTGAGTTAACTGGCTACTCAGATGCTGATTATGGAGGATGTAAAATTGACAGAAAGTCCACTCTAGGGACTTGTCAATTCTTGGGCAACAAACTCATATCTTGGTTCTCCAAGAAGCAAAACACAATGGCTACTTCCACCACTGAAGCTGAATATGTTGCAGCTGGAAGTTGCTGTGCTCAGATTCTTTGGTTCAGACAACAACTAAGAGACTACAATGTCAACTCTGCTGAAGTGCCTATCTTCTGTGACAACAATAGTGCCATTGCAATATCACAGAATCCAGTTTTGCACACTAGATGCAAACATGTGGACATCAAGCATCACTTCATCAGAGACCATGTGGAGAAGAATGACATAAAGTTGGTGAAAATCCACACAGATCATCAAAAAGCTGATATATTGACTAAGCCACTTGCAGAGGCAAGATTTCTAGAGCTATCAGCAGAATTGGGATTACTTGATCCAGGGAAGTTGGACAAGTAAATTCTATTGAAGTTAATGGGAGTAAAGGGAACTGGAATGGTGTTCACAGACTTGGTCAAGTCTACTGAAATTCAGAAGAGATGACCTCAATCTTTCAGGACAATTGTCCACATCTTTTCAGGACACTTGTCCAAGTGGGGTCAGATAAGTTGTCTTGGCTATCAAACTATTTTCTTGGTTTGATAAGCACCTATTTTGGGTAATCATTGCCTATTTTGAAATCTGTCCCATTCCATATACAGATATCATCTTTTTGGGATTTAATTTGTCTCCCACCCAAAAGGTCACTTTCCATGCATTAAATGCCAAGATTTAACTCTTGTTTGCATTACACTTTTTCAAGCCATGATCTACCTTGAAAACTCCCCAACCATTAACTAATATTAAATAACTTCCACGTTTTGAATAAAACAAATTACTCACTGTTACATTGGTTTTTTACCATTGGATCAAAATTGGCCAACTCCCCTAAAATCAATCCTGGCCGTCCAATTTTGTTTTCCATATTTGTTAACCGTTGAATTGCCTCAAGACTTCACCAACTCATTGACAAACATTCTTTTTAGAATATTCACAAGTCTTAAGAACCCCCACAAACACTTCTTCCCCAAGTATTCGAAACCCTAGGTTTCATCTTCTTCAAACACTCTCAAACTCAGTCAAATTCATTTATGTAACCTTCAATGGCTCCCAAAATCAGACCAGAAATGATCATTGATTTCTCCAACAAGGCCCTAGACCTTGATTTTGGCTATCTAAGCAACAAGAACAGCCTTCACTTTGAGCCTATTGTATCGTTTGAAAGTGAAGACCATGTAGCTACTCCAACTCTTAGATGGCTGAGAAGAGCTGGACTCAAGAGGTTCATGGAAGAAAGGCCAAGCTCTTGTCTGGAGAGCTATATGGCTGAGTTCTTTGCTTTCCTCAAGTGGAGAGGCAAGCCTGAAGATGGTGAAGTTGCTACAAGACTTTCTTATGTAGCAGAGGGAGAGGAGGAAGAGAGATTTCACAGGGTGAAATTCTCTGAAGAAGACCTTGAAGGAGCTTTTGGATTGCCTTCTAAGGGAAGGAATCCAGAATTTTATGGTGCTTACCATGAAGAAGAGATAGCACAAGAATGGTTATTGGTCCCAGGTCCCATCTCTTCAACACAACACAAGAGAACTCTTAAGCCAAGATTTCTAAATCTTTTTGAGGTAATCACCAAGAGTCTCTTGAGCAACACTGGAAGCCTTGAGCAGGTCAGCCATCCAAGAATCAAAATTATGGCTGCAGTTATTGATGCTAGTGATAAGGGCATCAAGTTTGATTGGAGAACCTTGATCTTGTCTGAGATGATGAAGGAAAATGTCAAATTCAAAGTGAGAGCTCACAATAAGGTTGTATTGGAAGAAAAACTCAAGTATTGCACCAGGGCAAGCTTGTTGATTGAAAGGTTTTCCCACTATTCACAAATGCAAACCTTTGCAAAGCACCTCCCTGCCCAGAAAATAATGATCAAAAAGCTTAGTAAGAAAACTGAGCAAAGAAGGTTGCAACTGGCCAAACCTGCTGAAGAGGAAACTGAAGAAAAGCCAAAGTTGAAGAAAAGGACTAAAGCCAGAGTTGTGAAGACAAGGAAGGTGTCTCAAATCCCTTCAGAAGAGAATTCAGGAGCCTCAACTGAAATTGAAGAAGTTTCTGAAGAAGGAGTGCATGTACCTTCTGATCACTCAGAAGAGTTAAGGCAAAAATACAATGAGACTAGACAAAAGTCTAAAGGTCATAAGAGGCCCAAGGAAGTTGTCCCTGAGAAGGATGGAGAAGACAGCGGAAGCAGTAGGGCTAGCAAGAGAAGGGCCAAGCCTACTGAAAAGGTGTTAGAGCTTCAGGAGGAAAAGTCTCTACAACTTGCTCTAAGAGAGAGCAGAGCTGAAAGCAGGACCAAGTCTAAATCAAGGACCAACTCTTCTGGTTCTGGAACTCCAGAATCCAAGGTCCCTGAAGGTCAACCAATAGAGGCCAATCTCCCTGAAATTCAGAATCCTGATCCCAACTCCCCTGAAACTCATGTTACTCCCACAAACCAACCAATCACCCCTGTCAATATTATAAAGAGATACTCTCCAGAAGGGAGTGTGCAAAGAAGTGGGATAGATGTGCTTGCAGACTTAGCTGTAGATGAGACAAGATTGCAATCACCCCTTGACTCATCTATGCTCAATTATTCAAAGATTTTAGAAGCTGCACTTCATGAGCCAACCCCCTTGAGCAAAGCCCCTTCAGAACCATTGCTCTCAAAAGCAACTGAAGTACCTTCAACTGCACTCAACCCTTCTGCAGCCACCATCCCTGAACTTAACCTCCCTGAAGCCACTCTAGGAGAAGACAGAGCCAACTCCCCTATAACCCAAAGTCCCCATTCAAGTGGAGATGAGGAGGAGTATACTTATGAGAGTATGCTCAGAGGTGGAGCCAAGGCTACTGTGGACAGTTTGTATCCACAACTTGCTGAATTTCCAAGAATTCAGAAGATGTTCCATGATTTGAGGATGCTTGTGGATGTGAAAGACAAAACCATAATGGAGATATCACAAGTCATCCAAGATAAGGGTGCAAACTGGTGGCAAGTAGAGGAAAGCAGACTACTACACTTTGCTGGTGTGTTGAAAACAAGATTCCTCATTGATGAGGATGTGTTTGCAAAGTTAGTAGATGAGAAGATCATTGAGGAGAAGGAAAGAAAAGCTAAGGGCATCAGACACCCTGATAGTAGCTCAAATGATGATGATTCCCCTGATGATCCCACAAACCCCTCAAAACCCAATCCTCCTGAAACCAATCCCAACCCTTCTGAATCCAATCTGCCTTCAACCCCTCTCTTAACCTATCATAGGAAAGGCTCTGCTTCATTAGAGGTGTTGACCAAGGGTGGTAACACAACCAAAGATACATCTGCCAATGAAGGTTCTTCTGAACCCAAGGCACAGCCTAAAGATGTTGAGGTTCCTACTTTAGAGGCTGGTTTGATTATGGTTTATTCATTGTCAGGAGAGTTGGACACTGATCAGCCCTTAATCATTCAGGATGACTCAGTGGCTGCTGAAATAAGCACTGTGATCTCCCCACAACTGCCATCTTTGAACCTTGTTGAAGGTGGAGATGTTGCAGGTATAGGTGAAGGTGTTGAAAAGGAGAACTTAGTTGAAAAATCAGAGGGAGTAGAGGATGAAAGAGAGGTTGTGATCACTAAGATAGTGAGTGTACCACAAATAGAGGGTGGTATAAGTAAGGAAGGACAGACTATTCTTGAAGTCAAATCTGAACTTCAAGAATCCCTTGATGAAAGGAGGCTTGATTTCTTGAGTGAGGACATTATTCATGAAGGAAGAAAAGAAAAAGTTAAAAATGAGAAGAAGACTGCTGATGTATCAGAGTCTTATGAAAAAGAAACTGAGGGTGATGAGTGTGTTTTTAATTTGTCTGATCTTTGCAGGTATATCATTTGACCAAATTTTTGCAGATGACTTCTTAACAGATACTCTCATCCAAGTTGATTTTGGATCTGCACAAGCCTTGCTTGGGATGCAATCAGCAAAATTGGACTCCTTGACTCATCAACTCCAATCAGCTCATGCAGAAACCACTGGAGCTTTGGATCAACATGGAAGAACATTAGCATCTGTGGAAATGAGGCTAACAGGCTCTGAAGATGTGGTGCTACCCACATTGGAAGCAAGAATAGGAGGAGTGGAATAAGAGGTCCAAGAAAGATCAGAAGCTACTCAGAGATAATCACAATGCCAATGTTCAAGCTATTAGGCTAACCATCAAACAAGCACTTGGCAAGAAGACTGCATTGCAGAAGAAAAGAGCAGAGGCACAAAGGCTTGCTATGGTGAAAGCAGCTTCAGAGAAATTTTCCCAAGAAGTGATGGCCAACATTGCTGAAGGTGCAGTGGCCAATCTCACTGAGCTCTTAAAAGCCCAATTGGATGAATCTCTGAAAGCAACCTTGGAGGAGGTTGTTGAGCAAAAAATGAAGCCTGTTCTAGCTTTCCTTAGCTTGAGGAGTGATCGGATGCAGAATATACATGATGAGAATGTATATCTGCTGGAAGAGATGAAATCCCTGAACCTAGCCCAATCCCTGATGGCTACAACCATGAGTGAGCTCAAACCTCAATGTTTTGATGCTGCCAAAAAGGGGGAAAGGGAAAGAGCAAGGGCCAAAGGTGCCTTGATTATTCGAGGTTCAGACAAGGGCAAGGAAAAAGTTTCTGAAGTTAAAGGAAAAGAGCCAGCAGTGCTGAACTTGGAAGATTTGGATGAAGAGGAGCAGTTAGCAATTGCCTTGAAGAACTCAATGGCTTCAGCACAGGAAGAAAGAGTGAGGCTACAACAAAGACCAGGAGGAGAGGTATCTGGTTTGGACAAAGATGCTGAAGGTGTCCAAACTAGAGGAAAAATTAAGAAGGCCAGAGGAAAGAAAAGAAAAGCTGAGACATTTACTGACTTTCCCAACAGCCTAGATCTGCCCCCTGAGTTTAGAATTGATGATGAAGTGCCTACCTCCAAGAAGGTCAAAAATGCTGAAGAAGATAAAGCTGCTGAAGTGTCCAAGATTGCTGAAAAAGATAAATCCTCTGAGAAAGAAAAGTCTGCTGAGACTAAGTCCTCTGATGGTGCCAAAGCTACTGAAGATGTAGAAGAATTGTATGAAGAAGGCTTTGGACCAAGACCAAAGAAGAAGAAAGTTGTGTTGCTGAATGATCCATCAAAGTTGTTTCATGAAGGGTATGGCAAAGACCCTGAAACACAACAGAAGCTGGCCATGATAAGGGCCCAAGAGAAAATGGACTTGATGGATGAAGCACAAAGAGCAAGAGACAAAAGAAGAGCAGATTTTCAAAAGCCCAGAAGGAAGAGAGCAACTTACAAGAAGTTGAAGCCACAGCTCTTGATCCCCATGGACACCAAATATCCTCACTTGGATAAATGGGTGCCAATTCAACTGAATGACTCATGGGAGGAAGCCAAAAGGGAGTTTGTCTATGACTATTATGTCATTGATAGGTGGAATGGAAGGGAAGTTAACACCACCTTTGCTGAATTCATGATTGAATACTTCAGAGACCTTTATCAGCAACTACTTGCAGCTGCTGATCTTGCAAGGATTGAATTCACTGCTCCCAAGCCAATCATCTATATGCCTCCCAAGCTGGAAGGATGGATTGATCAATCTAGAATTCTCCAAGAGTTCCTAGAAATTGTGAAGCTAAACAAGATGGTACTTGGACCTAAGGGAACTAATCAAGAGGCCATGGAGCTTAAGAAGAGGGTGTGGGCACAATATGGGATGGTGCCACCTCCTGAAGATGATCTCTGAAATTGGCTAAGTCCTCTTAATCCCTTTCTGCTGATCTGACTGTCTTGAATACTGATTTTCTGAAATTAATCATCTATGCTGAAGTTTGGTCAAGAATGCTGATGTGGTGTGCTCTGAAAATATGTTTGCTCTGATATGCTTTTGTGCTCTGATACTTGAAGATCTAGATGTTA
Organism: Galeopsis tetrahit; assembly: GCA_963675135.1. Lineage (NCBI taxonomy): Eukaryota > Viridiplantae > Streptophyta > Magnoliopsida > Lamiales > Lamiaceae > Galeopsis > Galeopsis tetrahit. The sequence continues at coordinate 38,811,599 of OY776127.1, forward strand.
TTAAGTATTTAGTATATGCTCTGATACCTTGTAATGAAATGCTCTAATGTAATAGTGTTTTGGATTCATGCTCTGATATGTTAACTTCAACTATCACCATGCTTGTAATGATTTTCAAATGAATGATAGTTGAACTTACTTTGAATCAAGAAACATTATTGCAGAAATCTCTCTATGCCTATCTTTGAAACCTATTTGCAACATGAATGGTGAGTACACTAACACATTCTTTATCAGGATAATTGACCATAGTCATGTCTTCTGAAGATAAATGTAATAGGTGTAATCAAGTCACTTTTGCATAAAATGTATAGGTTTTGGCATCATCAAAAAGGGGGAAATTGTTGGGAATAAAATGAGATATGTTTTGATTCAATACCAAAACCCCCTGAGACATGCCTAAGTCTAAAATGATCATGTTCTAAGCATGTTAGAACATATACAGTAAGGCTAGATGAGGAGCTGATATGTTAGGCAGCTCTTAGATGTTTAGATGCACAATTTGAGGGGAAACATATGCGTTGAAGACTATCAAGAACAAAGTCCCCTTAAGGCTCAAATTCTGGAACAATCACTAAGTTTACTGAAGGCCAAGTATGCTGATCAGGAGAGTTGTCCAAAAGAGTGGTCTCAGTTCAATTGAACCAGAACAAGTGTTCTGAAGCTTGAAAGCCAACTATGCTGAAGAAGTGAAGACAACTATACCCTAAAGCCTTCAAGAATGATGCTAAGATCAATTCCAAGAGAAGCAAAGGGAAAAGAGCCAAGTCATCTGAAAAGAGCAAGCCAACTATGCTGATAAGCAAGTCTGCTGATAGTGATAAGCAGAGTTGTCCAATTGATAAGGAATGTTGTCCTATCATTAGAACAACCTTCAGAAGCCATGTCCAAGTCTTAACAAGTGAATCTTAAAGTCAGACATTGGGAAGAGTGCTGCAGAATGAAGACAAAGTCTTAACAACCGTTTATTACCCAAATGAGGACATGTCACTATCAAGAATCTGTTTTCCAGTTTTGAAGAACTCAAGGAAGACATTTATAGCAATTTGGGACTGCCTCTCCAACGGGCAAATCCTCAAATTTGTCTATAAATACAGAAGTGTGAAGACCATTTGAAAGCACCTCAACCTTGACAAGAATATCCAACTATCCTACAAGTTAACAAGTGCTTTCAAGCTTTCAAAAAGACTATCTTAGTCTTCAAATACTTCTTCTAAGCTGAAATCCATTGTATATCCATACAAAGCTTAGAGAGATATCCTATCCTTATACACTGACCTCATTGTAAAGGATATCTCATTAGTTGGAACCTTACTTCAACCATTACCCCTTTCAAGTGAGAAAGTGAGAAGGTTGTAGTAGTAGAAGTGGTAGAAGCTGACTGTTGAGAGAAGAACAGTTCAGTTCTGAGTTGAGAAGAGGGTACTAGGACTCTAGACATCCTAGGGATCAATTCACCAAGGAGTGGTGTTCTTGATCAAGTGCACCTTGGCACTATAAAACAAGTTAATTCCAAGAGTGAAGGAATTATCCTGTTAAATCAGGGAAAGTGGATGTAGGAGCTTGAGTCTCTGAACCACTATAAACTCTTGTGTTGATTTACTTTCAAAGTACTTTCATACATTCAACACTGCACACAAAACTGATCTTTCAAAGGACATATATTGAAAGACTGTGCAAAAACTGAATTGGACAAGTTCCCTAAAAACTGGACTGTATTGCTTAAAGTGATTTCAGAACTTAAAGAAGTTTAAACTAAATGGCCAACCACTAATTCCACACTTATAACTAACTTAGATAGTCACTCAACTGAGTACTCAATAGTACTTAGTAGCTTGGTTATCTTTGAAAAGGTTATACATCTTCAGCAGAGTTGTCCAAGACAATCTTGCTGAACTCTGGTTTGATCAAAGTTTGAAAAGAATTTGCATACTAGTGTATTCCCCCCCCCCCCCATACACTTGTTATATACTCCTTTCAGGACCAACAGTATGAACAATATTACAGGTAGCTTTAGGTTTCCATGCAGATTTCAGAAACTGTTTACCAGTAGGTGACAGTTTTTCATGCAGCATTTTTAAGGTTTTCTGTTCTTCAAACAATTTTATGCAGTAAGGACGAATATGACCAACTTTGAAACAATAATGACAGATATACTTCCTTTTAACCTTGTGAGAATCTGATTGTTCAGATGTTACACCAGATGTGTCAACATTTGCCTTCACAAATTTCACAGGTTTTCTAAAATTATCAGAAACAGAAGCAGTAGTACCATCATAACCTAAACCATGATTATTATACTTACCAGTAGCTATAGCATTATTTACCTCAGAAGCACTCTTGGAATATTTCTTGAAACATAAAGTGGAATTTATCAGTTTCTCCTTTAAGTTACAGATTTCCAGATCTCTTTTGGTAAGTATAACTTCTAGCTTGGTGATTGTGTCTTTCAGATCCTCATTCTCTTTATTCAAGGAATTAAGAGTGAGTTTCTGATTGTTCCAATCATCTAATAGCTTTTGGTATTCATTGTCATCAGTCCTTTTTCCTGCATCATCAACCAAACCATTAAAACAATTCAAATTTGGGTGACTCTGTTCTGATGTTGCTGTAGATGTTGAAGCATCGTTACAGCATCAGAATTTGTTTCATCCAGATCATCATCTGAGGAATCATTATAATCAATTCTGGTAAAATTAGAATATTCATTCTCATTTAACTCATCAAGATCATCATGAGAATCATCACTCAAGGTAGCACTAAAGTTCAATTTTTGCTTAAGTCTAGTGTTGGCACATTCATTTGCATAATGGCCATAACCAGAACAAGCATTACATTGAACAGATTTTCGAAATTCAGGATCATACCTTGGTTTACCTTCACTTTTTGATGGTCTTGGTGTGAATTGACCTTTCCTCCTTTCTGGTTGAGGTGTTGATGTGTTGATTTGAATCTTAGGTTGAATGTTACTAGATTTGTTCACAGATTTCTTAAGAAACTTATTAAAGTGGTTAGTGAGCAAGGCAATGTTGTTTGGATCCTTGAGGCATTTATCGAGCAATTCTTCATCCGAATTAACTTCAGTAATGATAGGTTGAATCTCAGAATTGTTTGATGTTTCCCCTTTAAAAACCACAACTTTCTTATCATCATTAGTTTCATCAACTTGATTAGTGTTTATCTCATATGTTCTAAGGATACTCACTAATTCATTTTGACTTAACTTATCCGTATCTTTTGCCTCTTCAATAGCACAAATTTTAGCATCAAATCTCTTAGGAACAGATCTTAATATCTTATGAACTACTCTAACATTAGAAATAGGGTCACCAAGAGAATGTGATTCATTGATTATCTCACTTAACCTTTCATTGTAGGATGAAATAGATTCATCTTCCTTCATTCGAAGATTCTCAAACTTTGTTCCCAACATTCGAAGCTTAGTCCTTCGAACACTGTCTGAACCCTCACAATGCTCTTGCAACCTGTCCCATGCATCTTTAGAAGTAGAACAGTTAGATATAATTTTAAACATTGAAACATCAACAGAGGTAAAAATAGCATTTAAAGCTTTAGAATTGTATCATGCTGTTGTTATTTCATAAGTCGTCCAGTCAACTTCTCTCTTGAGTTGGACTTCACCATCTGCATCTGCTGGTCTCTTTGGAGCTTCACAGCCTGTAAGTACAGTCCTCCAAGCACGTTCATCAATCGACTTGATGTACATACGCATCTTAGGCTTCCAATAATCATAATTCGAACCATCTAGAATGGGTGGCCTAAGTGTCGTGGATATGTGATGTGTTTCCATTGCTAATCTATACTAAAAACACACTTGACCAAAGATCTAACCTAGTGTCGTCAGGTATCAGCTCTTATACCAACTGAAAGTGTGTTGGGTGTATGAAGTGTTTAAGTTTTAAGTAGAATAATGTTGTACTAAATGTTGGGACAAATTGTACACCACTGACTCTAACAGAATATCAGAAATAAAGATACACAGCGGAAGACTTGAAACACTAAAAACAAACGAGACACAATGAAAATATTTTTCACATAGATTTTATAAATAAAAATATATGCGAGCCTTACGGCGAAAATCAATACTTATCTTCAAGTATAAATGTTGTGTGAAATGTTACAGCAATAACCTTCACAACTAAAACTACAAACGAGGCAGGTGCCATGTTCTGTAAACGAACTAAGTGTATAAGATTACACATTGTCGAAATGCTAGTCTATCTATGATTACACTCTCGATAGATAAGAAAAGCACACAGCCATACGGGTGGGATACTTCGTATGATCTAAAATGTATAACTACTAGCCACAATTCCTAACAGGGATGAACGCTCGGTCTAGGAGATTGATTGAATAGAATACACTGAATTGTGGAGTCTTCCTTCGGTATTTATAGAGTAGGGTACGAATTCTAGAGGCTTCCAACATTGAGGTCAATTTTTTAGCAACTCAACTTCCATGATCTTTCTAGATCCTTCTTGCATGCTCCAGGTCGTTCTAAAAGGTTCCAGACTGGTCTTGCACGTTCTGCAATGTTCTGGAGTCTTCCAGGTTCCAGATCCTTGTAGAAGCTTTTAGATCCTGCCAGAAATGCAACAACATTTAGATCAACATTTAATGTAGCATTTCAGAAAAGACTTAGAAAAAATCTCGGAAGATCAAATTAAGATGTTGTTAATAATGTTAAGGCATTTAAGAGTTAACAACATCTACAGAGATGACAGGCTGTGTCCATACCTGTGGGGCAATAGGGGAAGGAGCAGTACTAGAAGTTCGAAATGATGCTGAAAAGATCACCCCGTCCGGCGATGTTGACGCCAATCTGCCCCAGGGCAGAAACATTGTTTATCATCGGAGTTTTCCCCCTAACATTGTCTCGTGAGTCATCCATAGAGTGTGTATCCATCTGCAAAGTACTAGAGGCCACAGAATCCGAGAAAATGGTAACAGAAGGAAAAGTGTTATGGCCACAGAATCTGAGAAAATGGTAATAGTAGGGGTAAATGCATTATTTATCTCCTAAATTGTAAATTTTAATTTTCAAACTCTAAATTTTTTATTTTGAAATTAATTATTTATGTTAATAAAATTTATTATATTAATCTATTTACCGTTTAATAGAGATAACTCATCGGATAATAGGTGATATGGTTTTTATTTTCAAGTTTTATATTTAAAATAAATTGTGGCATATTAGGTGGAAGAAGCGTTCACTTCCTGTCCCAATTTTAAACTCATTGAAACACGTTTTTTTAGCCTATTAAAAACTGGAGTATATAGTTATAATTGGTTCAAAAAAATTGAAGTTATTCACAAACACAAAATCCCTAAATCCCATTGAAGAATTCACTCAAAATTTTCTTGTGTTGCCACAAATTTATCCCAATCTGAATTGAACTCACCTAAAATTGTTACCTTTATTAGCAGATAACTCATGAACATAGTGAACTAATGTCAAAGTCGAAAAACTTGGAGGTATATTTGTTTTGTGATTTTGAGAATTTTGAAAATTAAAAAATTGAATGAATTTCAAAATTAAAATGACTTGTATGTTTTATTTTTGTTTTGAGATTTAGGTGGGTAATAATTTAACTTAAAGTTATAAACTTTATATGTGCTTATATAAGATTTATAAGTATCTCTATATATGATTTGTAGGTATTTATAGAGTTGACTTTTATAAAATTTATAGATATTTATAGAGTATTATTTTAAATTATAAAATGAAATATGAATTAAATTTCAAAATCTCATATTCAAATTTAAAATTCCAAAACAAACTTGCCCTATATAACAAAGATCATAAAGACAGACAGATTAGGTGGAAATTAAAAACAAAAATTCATTTAGAGCAATTTTATTTTAGTTATAAATCCATATTTGTATAGGGTTGGCAATGGGACGGGTAAAAACCCGGACCCGCATGAAACCGGCCCGCACGGGGCGGGTAAATACCCGGTCAAACGGGTCCCGGGGCGGGTAAATACCCGGTCAACGAATACCCGCCGGGTATGGGACGGGTAATGGAATTGTATATACCCGACCCGCACATATATATATATATATAATTAAAAAATATAATATATATATATATATATATATTAATATACAGTATATATTAAAATAATAAATATATATATATATATTAATATAATAAATATATATTAAAAAACTTTATAAATTCTAATTTTAGGGTTTGCACAGTAACATAACATACACACGCACATATGCTTTCTGCCTTTCTAATTCGAGGAAGAAGACGTACATGAAAAATTATCTATGAACGAGTGTTGAGAATTGAGATATTAATTGTGTTATGCATTTGATTTTATTAGGATAATTTTGCATTGAACAATATGTATATTTTTTAAGATTTTATGTTAGAATTGATGTTTTATTGTGATTATAAGAGCCGATTTTAAATGTGCTATTTTATTTAAATAACAATTTTTTTTTAAAAAAAAGAGATGGCGGGGCGGGGCCGGTTTACCCGCCGGGTTCGCGGGACGGGACGGGTTTTCGCGGGTTTTGAGGCGGGGCGGGGCGGGTAACGGGTATAATTTTTTTTGGCGGGGCGGGTCCTGGGATAGGCCATACCCGTCCCATACCCGCCCCGTTGCCAACCCTATATTTGTATATAGAGGTGGGAATAAGTCAAAATTCATTTCATCATACTAATCATGTCCTTAGATTTTTTATTTTTTTACCCACTACTCACTTTTGAAATAAATACTCTCAAAAGTGGATAGTAAATCCCACTGAAAATAAATGAGATGTGGAATATATGAGTATTTATTTTAATAAGAGTACAAGTGACTATTGGATAAAAAAACTCATATGTAACACTTATACACTATGTAAATGTAACTGGTGTACAATCTTTTTTGATCGAACGTCATGCTTAGTGTTCGATCACTTTGACAAAATAAAATGATAAACATACGATCACTTTATCTGTTCAGCTAAAGAACACTAAGTTGAATCGAAGTGATCGAACACTAAGCATGGCGTTCGATCGAAAATGGTTGTAAATCAGTTATATATTATGTAACTATTTTATTTTATGGAGGTGGGTAGTAAATTTTGTTTGTTTATAAAAAAGGGTATGACCTTTTTTCCCCTAAAAAAAATTCGAGTGGATCAACTTGGATGGGATGGATTCCATTTGTAAAGGAAGAGACAAACTCTTGTTTCAACAAAAGAAGAGCCCAATTTGCCCCATAACACACTAGCCCAACAATAATAATGAGGAAAATTTAATTAATTAATTTCCATGTTTGCTGGCACCACCAATAACCACCGGGCTGGCGGCTGCCACCACCATACCTAGTACTAGACTACTAATAGTGCTCCACTAGCTAGGTAAGTATGACAGTCAACTCAATTTTGGAACTCTTGTCCTCGCGAATAATTCAAACTATTATATTCATTCAAACCTGCACGGCTTAATCGACTGTCACATTTAAAAAAAAAAAAAAAATTTAGTGTTGCATAGATAGAGGTGAGAATGAATCAGATTACTCCACAGGGGCCTACGATTCGGTTTACTAAAGCTCGATTCGGCTCGATTCATTTAATAAACAAGTTAAATTCAAACATTTTTAAAAGTTCATTTACTTAAATATATCGAACTTGAGCTTTTCCATAGATTTTTTCAAGTTCAATGGAATGAACTATTTAATTTTATTTATATATGTATAAATATATAATATAATACAAGTGTCCAAGGTTCCAATAAAATAACTGAGGAGAGTATTATTTAATTTTAAATTTTATAATAATTTATACTCCCTTTTATTCAATTTAAATATGGTTTTACATTTTTCAATGTGAATTAATTAAATGTGTTTTTTTTTTCAATTTACATTTAAACTCATTAATAATTACTTAGATAATAATAGTTTTCAAAATTTTACAAGAATCGTAAAGTAATTATCTAAGTAATTAATAATTAGTTAGATTGGTTTTGGTGAGGATATTAAATTTGTAAGGTTTTTTTTTTTTTTTTTTAATATGCGTGTAATGGATGATATATATTTAAATTGGAGAGAGTACACATATATATATATATATATATTTTATAGAGATTCGATGTGCTAATCTTGTACGTGGCCAAGAATGTTCATGCATACATTTACTAATAGTATTATATATTTTGAGGGAGGGCTAAAACCAATGTAGTCATACATGCTTTTCTTCCTTCCAAGATACCACTACTCTATTAAATTATTCAAGCTGTTTGTATCATGTCGTTTAATTGCCAAATATTATTATATACTTCATCCGCACGGTCAAAATATTATTTTTTAACTTATATAGACTTGTTATTTTGTTCAAGTCATTAACTAATTTTCAATTGATCAAGATGATAATAATTTTTTTTAGTCAGTAAAGAATAATTTATTAAATTTGGACATAAGGAATACCTAGGGTGTTCAGTACGGTATACCGACCATACTGCATCATACCGTTATCATATCGAAAATTTCGATATTGAAAAAATTCATACAGTTACCGTACCGAAATTTCGGTATACCGTAATCTCGATATACCGAAATTTTCAGTATGTAAAAATTCATATCGATACCGTACCGTAATTTCGGTATACCGAATTTTCGGTATGGTATATCGATATACCGTACCATATCGGTATATCGATTCATATCGAAAATATTGAACCATCATTTCATATCGAAACATGGTATACCAATTCATACCGAAAATATTGAAGCATTTTTATACTGAAATTAATTATTTAAAGTTTATTTTATTTATGTTTTAATAAGTAAAGTTATTTTAATTTAAAAATAATATAAAATTATTATTTTATTAAGGTTTCGGTATATCGATATACCATTTCATACCAAATACCGAAATACCGCGGTATGATCATTTTCCATACCGTTACCAAACCGAAAATTTCGGTACAATATCATACCGTATCGATAATTTCGATATTTTTCGGTATGAAAAGCTCGGTATACCGAAATTTCGGTATATTTACCCACCCCTATGAATACCCATAATAGAGTGTTTACAACGGAGATATAAATTAACATAAATATGCAAAAAGGAACAGATTACATTTCAAGACACCTAGACAGATTTGATTGCCATTCTTCATAAGAAATTTTTTCGCGGATCGGATACTTGACCACGAACCAACTCCATAGTCTCGCCTTGAGTTTGGAGATCCGCTACAGACCAACTCTGGGTCCCGATTTCTGTACCAAGAAGATCTCTAATGAGGACAATTATTTTTTAACAGCCCCCTTTTCGGAGGAGGAGGTTAAGAGTGCTATATGGTCGTGTGAAAGCTCGAAAAGTCCGGACCCTGATGGATTCAATTTTGGCTTCTACAAGGAATTCTGGGAAGTATACAAAGCTGATTTTATGAGATTAATGGGTGAGTTTAATAGGAAGGTAAACTAGTTCGGGGCCTCAGCCCTACCTTCATTATGTTAATCCAAAAAAAGGAAGATGCTGCAAAAATTGGTGATTTCAGACCAATCTCACTAATATGAGGGGTGTACAAGATCATATCGAAGATTTTGGCAACACGACTTAGCAAGGTCATAGATTCAATTATCACAGAACAACAATATGCCTTTGTAGGGGGAGACAAATCATCGATAGCGTGGTAACTCTAAATGAAATTATTGATGAGGCAAAGAAGGAGGGGGGAAGAAGAGACTGCTTTTCAAAATCGATTTTGCAAAGGCATACGACACAGTCGAGTGGAGCTACCTGAAAAGTTTAATGGAGAGATTTGATTTCCATCATAGATGGACAAAATGGATCATGGCGTGCATCTCGACAGCCCATGCTACAGCCTTAGTCAACGGTAGTCCGTCCGAGGAATTTAAAATGGAGAGAGGAATTCGACAAGGGGACCCTCTGTCCCCGTTCTTATTTCTTATAGCAGCAGAAGGGCTGAGCATCATGCTAACGAAGGCTGCCTTTCAAGGAGCTTATAAACCAATCGAGGTAGGGAGGAATAGGGTGCGGATTTCTCATCTCCAATTCGCGGATGACACAATCTTCACGGGGGAAGCAACATTAGAGAACATCAATTTTATCAAGAGATTCCTAAAAATCCTAGAGAGTGTCTCCGATCTGAAGGTAAATACTAACAAGTGTTGTGTTTATGGAATCAACATATCAGAGAAAGAATCTGCATCAATGGTGGAAATTGTGGGCTGCCATGTCTGTAAAATACCATTTATATATCTTGGAATGAAAGTCGGGGCACCTACCAGGTCAATTTTGGAATGGAAACAAGTGTCACGGAAGATAAAAAGTCGTTTAAAGAAATGGGAAAGCCTCAAAATCTCCATAGGGGGCAAACTTACATTACTCGAGGTCGTACTATCATCCATTCCGGAGTACTACCTCTCTACATTCCGAGCACCGATAGCTACACTAAAGGAAATCACAAGCCTAAAGAGAAATTTATTTTGGGGAGGAGATAGTGTAAATGACAAAAAGAAGAAATCTTGGATCGACTGGAAAACTATATGCAAACCTAAAAAAGAAGGAGAACTAGGGGTCAGAAACATGAAGCTACTTAATGAAGTACTTCTTGGGAAGTAGGTATGGAGGTTCCTCACTGAGAGAGACAGTCTATGGGCTAGAGTGATAGAGTCAATATGGGGGTGAAATGGGGAGAAAGGATGATCCCAACGGACTCTAGACAAGCTCGTGGATGGTGGGGGGACATTATCAAAGCTGGGAAAAGAGCGGAAGGAGCAAATAAGGACGGGATTTGAGAGAATTTAAAAAGAGGGGTGGGAGAATAGATGGGCTGGGAATTCAATTCTCAAAAACAGATTCCCTAAACTATACTACCTTACTTTGGATAAGGGGAAACAACTGAGTGAGATGGGAACATGGCACGAAAATGAGTGGGAATGGAGAAGGCCTCTTAGAGATATAGATATTATTATGCTTAACGATTTGCTTGATGTGATTAACAGGCACAGGCCGACGAAAGACATGAAGGACTTTTGGATATGGAGCTTATCATCAAAGGGAAGATTCAACACTAAAGAAACATACGAGAGGTTGCTCGCGAACGGGAGTGGAAGCCTACCACACGAAGAGAATAAGAAAGCCTTTAAAATGATTTGGAATAAAATCACACCTGCTAAAGTTTCGATCCATTCCTGGAGGGTGATCTTGGGTAGGAAACCAACCAAAACTGAGCTACAAAGGTGAGGGGTGTTGGTCCTGAAAGGAGTATATAACAAGTGTATGGGGGGGGGGGAATACACTTGTATGCAAATCTTTTCCAAACTTAGATCAAACCAGACTTTAGCAAGGTTGTCTTGGACAACTCTGCTGATATGATTAACTCTTTATAGATAATCAAACTACTAAGTACTATTGAGTACTTAGTTGAATAACTATCTAAGGGAGTTATATGTGCGGAATTAGTGGTTGGCCCTTTAGTTTAAACTCCTTTTTAATTCTGAAATCTCCTTAACAGTCTATCCAGTTCAGGGAACTTGTCCAAATCGGTTTTGCACAGTCTTGTGAATATGTCTTTGAAAGTTTAGTTTGTGTGCAGTGTTGAATGAATGTTGATGCTTGAAAGTAAATCAACACAAGAGTTTATAGTGGTTCAGAGACTCAAGCTCCTACATCCACTTTCCCTGATTTAACAGGATAATTCTTTCACTCTTGGAATTAACTTGTTTTATAGTGTCAAGGTGCACTTGATCAACCACACCACTCCTTGGTGCCTTGATCCCTAGGATGTCTAGAGTCCTAGTACCCTTTCTCAACTCAGAATTGAACTGTTCTTCTCTCAACAGTCAGCTCCTTCCACTTCTACTACTACAACCTTCTAACTTTCTCACTTGAAAGGTATAAGGGTTGAAGTTTGGTTCCAACTAGTGAGATATCCTTTACAATGAAGTTCAGTGTATAAGGATAGGATATCTCTCTAAGCTTTGTATGGATATACAAGAGGTTCAGCTTAGATGAAGTGTATGAAGACTAAGATAGTCTCTTTGAAAGCTTGAAAGCACTTGTTAACTTGTAGGATAGTTGGATGTGTTGAGGTACTTCAAATGGTCTTCACACTTCTGTATTTATAGACAAATTTGAGGATTTGCCCGTTGGAGAGGTAGCCTCAAATGTCTATAAATGTCTTCCTTGAACTCTTCAAGCTGGAAGACAGATTCTTGATAGCGACATGTCCTTAATTTGGGAAATAAACGGCTGTAACAACTTTGTCTTGACTCTGCAGCACTTTTCCCAATGTCTGAGTTTAAGATTCCCTTGGTCAAACATGGACATCTCTTCTTATCAATGATCCTGAGACACGGACAACATTCCTTATCACTAGGACAGTTCTGCTTATTAATCTTCAGCAGATTTTGCTTATCAACAGTGTTGCCTTTTAGCTCTTCAGATGACTTGGCTCTTTCCCTTTGCATGGATGACTTTAGATGACTCTTGATTATCAATAGGCATGTATGTCTTGATTCAGTAGCATTGATCATTTCAGCATAGTTGTCCTTGGGACAGTTCTGGTTCAGGCATGCTGAGTCAATTCTTCTTGGTCAATCTTGTTGAACAATCTAGTTGGACAATCCTTCTGAATTTGTACGCTTCAATAGATTAGATCTATTGATGTTGCTTTCAACATGTTTGATCTTCAGAAGACTTGATCTGCAGATGTCTTGACTTGATCAGCACATTTGTCCTTCAGCAGATATGGGATAAGCTTGATTTTTTAGCCTTAGGGGGGATATGATTCATGTAGACTTCTAAGTATATGTTCCCCCTCAACTAGTGCATCTAATTCTCTAGGAGCTGCCTAACATATCAACTTCTCTACTTGTTTTAGTCTACATGTTCCAACAAACTTGAAACATGTTGATGCATTCTGACTTATCTACTTGGCATGTCTTAAGGGGGGTTTTGGTATCATAATCAAAACTTATTTTATTCCCAACAAGGGGCGATGGCCCCAAACAGTGAAGTCAGATGCAACTTCTGTGGAGCAGACCCGGAAATGGTACGACACCTTATTATCGAGTGCCCTATGTCGTACCTCATATGGATGAAAGTGCTCAACTGGCTGAGCTTCCAATCTGTAGTGCCTGCAAATCCTACATATTATTTCCTTTATTTCAGCCAACTTTACAAAGGAAAAATAGCTAATATGATCCTCACAAGCCTTTGGGAATGTGTGGTGTGGTCTATATGGAAAGGTAGAAATGCTAAGATTTTCAGGGATGAGGAGGTGAAGCCAGATATAATCGTGGAAGATGTCATATCGAGGCTCTGGAGCTGGATCATTGCCAAGGACATGAAACTCAGAAGCTTAGATTTCAAGACCTGGAGATATACCCCAAACCTGTTGATGGGAGATTAATTAGGAAGTTGTTTTACTAAAATCCTGAATGTTGTTGCCTTAGCTCTGTTTTATTCATTCTGATAACTGGTGCTCTGCCATTGCCACCAAATATCATCATACTTGTACATTGTACAATTTATGAATAAAACTTTTTTTACTGACCAAAAAAAAAAAAAAAATCATGGAATGGACGGTGTTTCATTTCTATATATTACTGCATTTCTTTATATCAATATGATAATAATTAACACACTTAATTAATGGTTAATAAAGAGAAATGCAACTTGAATGTTAGAAAGCTGTATTTTAACTAGGTGTTTGAAGGGAAAAAGATTTGGTTTAGGGAAAATTAGACTAAAACTAAGTAGTCTGAAGATTGAAAATTTGAAGCCTGAAATTGAGGTTTGTCACCTGAGAACTCATTAGAGAAAGGCTCAGTAAAGAAGGCATTTTATGTGTTATTCAGCAAACTTGGACTCAAGTATTAGAAGATTTCATGATGATATTGAAGAATAATTGTTGAAGACTGAACTTATTAAATCATAATGAGGATATTTTTCAAAGAAAAAATTAAAGATGATACCTAGTATTATCTTCTCAGGTGAATCAATCACAAGTTGCCACGTGTCAAGTAGTCTGACATTTCGGCAACATGTACACTGATGTTTCTGCAAGTCAATGTTGAGATAAAAAACCAATGATGAAGGTTTTGGGGGGAATAATTGTTGAAGACTGAACTTATTAAATCACAATGAGGATATTTTTCAAAGAAAAAATTAAAGATGATACCTAGTATTATCTTCTCAGGTGAATCAATCACAAGTTGCCACGTGCCAAGTACTCTGACATTTCGACAACAAGTACACTGATATTTCTGCAAGTCAATGTTGATATAAAAAAACCAATGATGAAGGTTCTGGGGGGAATTATGAATAATAAATTTCGTTTGATCTCATATAAGTATTCTTGAGACAAAGTGGGATAGCTCAAGTGGTTAGAGCACCACTACCTAGGCCTTAGGTCCTGGGTTCGAGTCATGGGGAGGGGAAAAAAGGGATGGGTATTTAACTTTCCATCAAAAATATATATATATATATATATATAAGTATTCTTGAAACATATAATATATTAATAATAATGAATCAAATTACTTTTAATATGCTTTAATAAAAGTTTTTCATTCATTCTGATCATTACATACAAAATAATGTTCATACAATCTATATGCGAGAATCTTTTAATTTTTATACTTTAATTCATCATAATTTAAATTGTTATGTACTCCAACAGTTCCATATTGTTTATTGTTTTTTGACTTAATTCTTATTTAAAAAAGTTTGTATTTTAGATATTTATACCACGTTTTTTACTCATAGTCATGCAAATCTCTACCATTGCACTTTTTTTATACCTCTCCTTCTTGATAATTAAAACAAGTTATTCCACATTCCTTTTTACTTAATCTTTAATGATAATCACTACAAGAAAACAGTGAAATTCCAGCGGAAAAATTCCAACGAATTTTTGCAATTTTTCCATTGGAATCAGTGATTCCAACGGATATTCCAACGAAAATACGACCGTTGGAAAATATTGCGTTGGAATCGCAAAAATCCAATAGAAATTCCAACGGAAAAAAATTCCAACAGTACATTCCAACGGATCTTGAACGTTGGAATTTTCATCTATTGAATTTTTTTTCCAACATAAATTCCATCACACAATCCAACGGTAATTTTCTGTTGGAATTTGTTCCAACAGATTTCGACCTTTGGAATTTACTTGTTGGAAATTATAAATTTGAATTCCTACAGTAATTCCAACAACAAAAAAATTGCAGGAATTTTTATTCCAACGGACATGTACCGCTGAAATATTTAGTTGGAATTTTTTCATCACAAATTTCATCGCTAATTCCAATGGTGATTTTCCGTTGGAAATTTTCCAATATAAATTCCAACAACCTTTTTTGTTTGATTTTTTTTTAAATATTTTATTTTTATTGCTATAAATATTAAAAATTAATTAAAATTACACAATATACCATTTGAATTCAAATTTATAATAACTTCAAAATCAAATACAATCTAAAATAATTAATGTCATATATCATAACAAAAATAATAAGTGTCGATCATTCTTCCAATAAAAATAAACTCATACAAATCACCATCATAAATATTAACTCATACAAATCACCAACAAAATAAACTAAAACTAATATAATAACATAAATATTAACTCATACAAATCACCATCATCATCATAATCACCAGCATCAAAACCAAACGCACAATCATCCCCTTTAGTCTCATTATCATCATTATTTATGTTCTCAACATCACGATAAGACACCCCGGAAGAAGATGCATTATGGATAGTGTTGAATGATGTGTTCATCATCTTCTGAAGAAGTCTGTGAACGGAGGCTAATTCACTCTCAACCGCCGTTAAACGAGATCTTAAGACAACTTCTGAATGCTGCTTCTGCTCCAAAACCATAAGTTTTGCCTCTTTTACAATTCCCTTCAACAAATACAATATATTAGGTTTTATAAATGTAAAATACAAGAGAAAATATATATACATATATAATAATATTTAGTTCTGAAAAATAAACTCTTATTTTGAAAATACCTACGTAAAATCCTTTGGCGATGAGGAAACTCACCTTCCAAGCGATGAGGAATTAGATATCCGTAGAAGAATCGAATAAACACTGAGGCATCAATGGAGTAGAGGGTTTGAGAGTGATTTACATATATATAAAAAAAAAAGACAATCGAAATACACACCGATTACATATATGAAAAAAATTAAGAGAACCAAAAGAAACCCTCGAAGGTACCAAGATGGAGTAAAGGATTTGAGAAAGATTTGAATATATTAAAAAAAGATAGAGTAAGATTATATCTTTTCTGGAGATAAAATAAAATCAAATCTTTGAAATATTCTTAATAAAAGATTTGAGAATCCCGCCCCCTCTCAATCTGGCGCTCAATCTAAATTTTTAGAACTTTTAAAATTTATTGATAGTTTACAAAAAAATAATATAATTATTATTTAAATTACTATTAAGTTTCAATTCCTCAGATTTAAAAATTTAGAAAAATTTATCAATCTAATTTTTATTTTGAAAAAGACAATCAGGGTTGGGATATATATTTCCAGATTTAAGTACTACTATAATTTTTCAGATTTTTAGATTTTTAGATTTTTATTTTTTAGATTTTTATATTTTAATTGTGTATTTTTAATTAATACGGAATATGTTATTTTTTTAGGATTTATTAATATAAGTATTATATTTTTAAATTTATTTAGGTTTTATTTAATTTTTTAAAATAATTTAATTATGTTTAAAAAAAAGTACAAAAAGTCCTAAGATTATCGATTAGAAAAAGAACTCTAACCTTTAGAAAAAAATGTATACAATATTGGTTACAATTATCAACACCTATATATATTATTTAAATAAATAAAATATTATTTTGTATATAATATTTGACCGAATCCCATCTCAAATAAATTGGAATTGATATGGAAATAAAATCTTTTAATTAATTAGATACCTTAACTAATTAAAAGATTACAATACTTTTTTTCCTTTAACAAAAAAAGCGGCAATTAACTTCCCATCGTCAATAAAACAAAATTCTTGGCGATTTGATAATCATTTCTTGCTCTGTTCGATCAAAAAAAAAAAAAAAAAGATATCAAAAATCAAAACCCACGCATATTCCCGTCGTTCTAAATTACGAGAATCATTCCAATATAATTAACAAAAAAATCCAACGATTTCATTCTGTTGGAAATTTTGTTGGAATTATATAAAAATTATGGGTTGATTTAGGAAACCATTTCAACAAAGTGAGTGTCAATGGAATTTTTGTTGGAATAATTAAAGAAAAATTCCAACAATAGCATGACGTTGGAAATTTCGTTGGAATTAGATATAAAATATGATTTTATTTAGAAAAATCATTCCAACGATCTAGCGCCAATGGAATTTCCATTGGAATAATTTTAAAAAATTCAAACGATATTTATGTCGTTGGAAATTTTGTTGGAATTAGATATAAACATATAATTTAATTTAGAATAATCATTCCAACTGTCTTGTGCCGTTGGAATGTTTGTTGGATTTTTTTTTTTAAAATTCCAATGCATTTTCCAACAGTAAATTCCAACGGCTACCACAAGGTGTTGGAATCACCGTTGGATTTTTCCAACGGTGACTCATGTTGTTGGAAAAATCGTTGGAATTTTGAGAATTCCAACGGTTTATTATTTCGTTGGAATTTTTCCGCTGGAATTTCACTGTTTTCTTGTAGTGAATGAAGGGTAAATTTGTAAAAAAATATGTTCTTTAATTATATACAAAACGATAAAAACAACATATACTATGAGACAGTGGAGATAATAATTGTACACTACTAATATTTTAATAATACACTTAATATTTGTTATATAATTATTAAATATGCATAAAGATTAATTGTAAACCCTACAAATATATAAGATTCTTTGTTGGAAAATAAATGAGATTTTGATTAGATACAAAAATCCATGATGAAGTGTCTTAGTGTAAGACAATATTCAGTATAGATATGTTTCATGGATGTTGAAACATATGATATAAATCATGTTAGTTGAATAGCTGAAATGTTAGGCGCAACTAATAAACTAGTAAGATACACTAGTTGAGGGGGAACACAAGTGCAAAATTCTAAAAGAGAAGATCACTAAAGCTATGACAAGTTCCCAGAAATGAGGATCAGTATATATGGAAGCACTTAAAGCCTTTAAAAACAACCCGCTGAAGAAATCAACCAAGCCGAACAGGACAAATGATTGAAGCTAGGCAAGTTACAACTACACTTGGCTAATCAAGTCAATTCTATTGACAACAGTTCTGCACTCAACATATATCTTCCAAGCACAATGATCAGTGAAGAAGGAAAGTCAAGTCAGTTGAAACACTGAAGACAAATCAGTTGACACAAGGAGTCAATAGTGAGGAATGAGCTCAGAGCAGTTAGCACAACAAATGAAATGTTCATTCAAAGAGAAAAATGAACTTTAAGAAAGCGTTTCCCTAACCTGTCTGATAGATACATATGACTGATATCTTGGGATAAGTGCAAAGCTGTAACACAAGACAAAATAAATATGGCAGCCGTTTTTCCTAAACTAAAGAAATGTCACTATCACAATACTAGGAAAATCAATGCTCATTCCAAGGAAGTTGAAAATAGAATAATTTGAACCTTGTCTCTCGAACGGGCAAATGTTCAAATTACTATATAAATACCGAAGAATACAAACTGAAGAAGCTACGGAAACTACAAGCAATATGTTGGTCCCAAAACGAGTATAGTGAAAGTCTAGGGGGTGAATAGACTGTCAGGATGTTCAAAACTTTTTCGTGTGTTAAGATCAGATGAGACGATCAGATGAGTTATATACTCTATCGCCTGAATGCAAATAAGATGTTCTGATCTTTAGAGTGCGGAAGTGTATTATAGCAGATTAAGATAACAACTTTACTGACTACTGAATTTAGCTGAAAAGTTTGAGAGCTATCTCAAAAACCATAGGTGCAGAAATGTGTAGGCCCTACGTGTTTAGACTCGTGGGTATTTTATGAAAACATCTTTTAAAGAATGACTTTAAAAACGATGTAAGCTTATCAGCTGATTATGAAAAACAAACACTCAGTGGGTTTTGACTCTTTGATAAATCTATGCCTTTAACAAAATATGAATGGTAAGAATATGAGTGTTGAATGGTAAAGTAAGCAATAAAAATACAAGTATTTGTAGTGGTTCAGGTCTCAATATCCTACGTCCACTCTCTCTAATCAGATAGAGAAATTCACTATCTTACTTCTTTATAGTCCCAAGAGAAGACTTTCAACCAAGAACCTCAACTACAATCTGAGGCTACGGATCTACTTGTTGGTTAGGTAACAAGTAACCTTTACAGGGGTTTATACAAAAACTAAAGATATGTGTATAACCAACTGGTTCTAAGCACTAAAGATTAGATTCTTTATAGAGGCTTAGGATCGGAAACTTATAGCACAAAGGTTAGAAAGCTCTGCAGGCTCTAAAGAACTTGATACTTGGAATATTTCTGAAACTGGTTGTTCTAGATATCAGTTGTTTCCGGTACTTTGTTTCAAAGAACAAGTGTTGTATTTATAGAGAGATTTGGGCTTCAAAACTAGCCGTTGGTGAGAACTAGCCGTTGCACCAAATCTTTCTAAGTATGGTCGATATCTTCATAGTGGAGTTATTTGCAGATATTCTGGTACGACATTGCCTCAAAAGGTAATGTGTATTAAATGCTTCGTACTTCATCTACCATATCTCTGTACGACCTAATACTCAGTCAACTTCATAGCTTCGTGTTGATTTCTCATTGGTCCACATCAGCTTGGTAGTTGAACAACTGTCTTGCCTTTATTTCTCTTGACTTAATTAATCATAAATGAACTAACACTTGTGAAGGTGTTTCATTCATAAATGCTAACTGTCATCTGAATCTTCAGATGAGCTTGACTTGAATGTTTATTGAGGCTTCTTAAGACAAGATCAGGCGAGCTCATATCTACTGAAGTGTCTTCTGAAAACTTGAATGTAGATTATCATATAGATCTTTCAGTCTGTAAGGTATACAACAACCTTTAGATCTGATTTCACTAATGAGCTCTTGATGTCTTCTAGTCTTCTGTCTTCTTCTCTTTAAGTCTTGAATAGAATGTGCGTAATCATTCAGATGAGTAATCAACTGATATCTATACAGCTGATTCCTGAGACTACACTTAGACGTATTTCAATACTTATAAGCTTTATAACACAACTTAGGAAACTTAGTTCTAGATTACAAATTATTTATCTCACTTGTACACTACTGATCTGATTTTGGCCATCAAAACTTAAGCTATAAATTGCAATCAGATTAGGGGTTGGATGAATATTCCAACAATTTCCCCCTTTTGATGAAGCCAAAACTAACTAAGCTAAGTTATCAGATCAATTAGTTAATAATTTGAAATCATCAAGGTTAGAAAAATAAGGTATCAGAGCTAATCATCAAGGCAATATCAGAGCATCTACTATGTTTATCTAGTATCAGAGCATCACTAATACACGAAAGTATGTATCAGACCTGTTCCATACCTAAGATAACATATATCTGAGCTTTAAACAAATAAACAGGTGTAGATGGCTTCTAAAGAAGACAATGAGATGTTGTCTGAAGCTGAAAATGTAAATACTTGTATTAATCAGAGCATAAGGAAATTCAGATTACAAATACAAAGTAAATTACTTCAGCTAGATAGATGATGCCTTCAATATACGCCAAATGCTTGATAGACTCTTTTCTCCACTTCTCGGACGATTTGTTTGTCTCTGATTTTCTCATCCAAAACTATCTCGTCTATAATGATGTTGGCTTCTCTCATATCCTTCTTTCTGTTGAGAGTTGAGGCAGCTTCCCATTCTGGAAAATCAGGCAGGACGATGTTGATGTTCTTTTCAGCTGCTCATTTGATGATAATACTCAGGAACTCTTCATCCTTTCCTGTGAGAAAACTTTCGAAGCATCTGAAAGCTGTTTCTGGATCTTGATATTCCCATTTGTGAGCAAGATAATATATCTTCTGCCATTCTTTCTTCAGATTCAGCCATCTCAGATTGTGAATTGGATCAAGAAATTCATCAATCTGCTGGTTTGTAGCTTCAGGGAGTTCTTCCTCAACGTCCTCGGATTGTTCCTTCTTTTTCTGGATAGTCTTCCTTCTTTTGAAGTTTGCATCAAACTGGACATCATTCTTTCTTTTTAGCTCTAGCCGACGACGTTCCTCATCTGTTTGCTCATGTCTTCGACCTCTTCTTAGGGTGATTGGAACGTTGTCATCTTCATCCTCAACTTGGGTTACGGGCATATCATCCTTTTTAGGTTGATCTGGTTGCTTCTGAATGATTGGTTCTTTGATAGGAGCAGCAACATCAATACCCTGTACAATTTGAGAATTAGAAAGCATTAAAGTTGTTGGAATTTCAGAAATTCCCCCTTGAGATGAGCTTGCTTTCATCTGATTTTCTCCTCTACATCTGCTAATCTCCTAGCCAGATCAAACTGAGTATCAGAAAATTTCTTCATTATTTCAGCTGCTTTCTTCAGTTGCTCAGACACTTGATTTGATAACTTAGCTCTGACCTCTTCTTCCCCCTTTTTGGCTTCATCAATGTGGGAAGTGAGCGCTTGAGCAAGTTTCTTGAACTGGTCTTCATTTGCAAAGTTGGCATTATTCAGAACGGCAGATGCCTTCTGTTCAATTCTTTCAGTAGCCTTTGCAGCATTGTCTTCAACAATTTGGTCGATGGTTGGAGCAGTAAGAGTCAGTTGAAGTCTGAGCTTCACATATTCAGTTGTAAGATTGAGTTGGTTCTGAGTCAATTGTATATTGTTAATCACGTCCTCGAGCTTAGTATTATGTTCTTTGGCCAACTCTAGCTGCGTTGTCAATTCAGCTCTCTTAGCAGTTTCCAATTTCTCCAACTCAAGGTACTTCTTTTGCAGATCAGTAGTAGATTGTCTTTCTCGTTCTTAGCTCCTCTTCAGCTCATGCTCTTAAGGATCATCGATTGTAGTAATCAATATCCATTGTTGCAATTCCCTTTGCAAAGTTATCAACTGAAGTAGTCAAGGTTTTGTCGACTGCCTTCAGAATTGATTCAGTCAGATTAGTATCAAAGTATTTCTTCATGTTGTCTCGAATGGCCGTGTAGATGTCTTTGTAAGTATCCATTCGATTCTGCTCAATGCGAAGTGCTGAATCTCTGATCTTTGGCGCTAGTTCTTCATGAATAAGCATTGCTAGCTCACATATGACTTGAGCAATTAGAGGAACATCAACCTCATTTGAACCCATCATCTTTAACTTGTACTAGATGACATTAGAAAGGTTCACCTGTGTTGGGATATGAATCCTTGAAACAATGTTCTAGTTGGTGATTGTATGTTTTGATGGCCAAAAGCAATTTAAAGTTAATGATATATGTGGTTGGAAGTCATCCTAACTAAGTCATCTTAAGAGATATTGGAATCTGAGTTTACTGATCTTATATATGTTTACTGATCTGATATAAGAACTGTTAGGAACTAAGCTGATATTTGTATTGTATAGACAGCTTATAGTATAGGACTTAGATATACTCATCTGTATATAGTTCAGTTGATGTATAGATAGGTTTTATATTTGTAAAGTTGTATTCTATTGTATTCAGCATTGTAAAAGTTCAGAACAGTAGATTAGAAGAAGACTAAGAAGACTATTGAAGACTCAGAAGATTACTTCAGAATAAGAAGACTTTGAAGAGTTGAAGAGAAGCTTAGAAGTTCAAGAGAAGCATTCTGAAGAAGTTAGAACAGTTTTGGAGAACTGTGCTGACTGACTTAGAGCAGTAATAGTCAGAGCAGTAAGTTATTGTGCTGAGTTGGTAAGTTTGAAGAATAAGTTTGGAAAACTTATTTAAGGTGTAACTGAAGATATATTGAAGATATGCTGACTTGGATAAAGTTGAAGGAAGTTACAAATTCGGTTACAAAAGGAAGTTACAACAAAAACAGTTTTAGAGTTAGTTGAGAGTTAGTTCACAAACTGTTAACTGTCATACTAAAGTCTATAAATATTGTGTGATCTTCTATTGCTAAGACTACTGATCTAAGTGCAATCAAAGAGCAATCAAAGTATTCGAAGCACTCAAGACTCACAGAGTTAAGAAGATCAAACTGAGAAGAAGCCACTGAATTGAAGAGAAGAATCAAATGCTACAATCAGAGAAGTTTTTACTTTTCATTTTAAAGTTTGTATTATGTAAACAAGTGTGCTAGTTACTTGTAGAATTACTAGTCGATCGAAGATACACTTGGAAGTGTAATCGATAAGATCAAAGTCTTAATCTTGGGACTTTAAGCCACAAGAAACTCAAGGAAGAGTTAATAAAACTTCACAACTGGAGTTGTGAGAGTGGATGTAGACATATGTCTAACCACTATAAATCTTGTGTTCTTTACTTTCTGTTTGATATTTGTTTGAATTGTTTAACTAAGAACATTAAGGTTTACAAAGTAAAAGATCTAAATAAAAGTTGAGTATAAAATGAAGCTGCAAAGTACTGATCTAACTCAGTAAGAGCAGTACTGTTCAGAACACATTTCCGCATAAAAACTCTGATATTTTGAAAGATTTTGAAAAGTCTATTCACCCCTCCCCTCTAGACTTTTCTTAGCTTAATCAATCTTAACACTCAACTTGGGACCAACAACCTGAGTTGTAATTGTTCCAGATGATGATTCGCCAATCTGTTGGACATCTTTGTTCTTTCCAAGAGCTTGCATGAGTTCCTCAAATAATCGTTGAGGAAGGTTTGCAGGAATGGAAAGTAACATTCTTTTGAATTTATTTTCCATCATCATCACTGAGTTCCATAATTTCAGCATCATCTTGATCAGTGTGGTCAACTCTCAGTTCTTCATCAATTTCAGCAGCTTCGTCGTCTTCAATACCCAGAGTGGCATCAAAACTGTCTAGGATTCGAAGATCAACAGTCTTGGTTTCAGCATCCAGAATCATCAACTCTGACAATATATCAGCAGCTTTAGCAATAGTGTTCTACATAGCCTTGACCACAACTTCTATCTTGATTTTCTTCTCCTCAGCTCCAAGATTTGGTAACTTCTCCTCAGCTTTGAGAGCTGGATGTTCAACACTTTTAGATCCCTCAATCTCTGAGACCGAGGGCTGTGAAGATTCAGCTAACACGGTTTCTTGTGTTTGATCAGGATGAACATTGGACCGTACATTTTCAAAGTTGATTGTTTCCATCACCATATCAACTACTAATTTTAGTACTAATGCCAGTTGTTTGCACAACTTCAGTCTCTAGCTCAACTGATTTCTCAGCTTCATCGCTAGTTTGTTTAGGTGAACTCCCACCTAAATCAGATGTTAGGTTATCTGCTCCTCCAGCAGCGTTCCCTCTGACTTGATCTTGTGTAAGATCTTCGTCATTGGTCGTCTCCTTATCAGCTCCAGACTCGGGTCCATCGTTGTTGTGATCTATACTGTCCTTAACAGTTTTAGAGGCTTGTAACTTCGAAAGTTGTCCAAGCTTTCTCGCGACAAGTACTGAAAGTGCATCATCGGAAGTTAGATCAATGAGACTTTCAATTCCAGCAGAATTAATCTACTATAGCTCCCATTCATAGAATATGCCTAGGGCACCTTTCTCCTCTATTTCTTGAGCAATTCTGGAGATGTCTGAAAGTCGAATTTCCCTCTAAGTCCAGATTCGCAATATCTGTTTGATGAGTTCTGGATATTGCTTCAGCTTCAGGAAAATTTTCTTCGAGTTCTCCTTCAGTTTGTTGTCTGAAGAACTGCTCTTTTGGGCCAATGGGGTAAGTAGAAAGAGAAAGGTTGAAAGGTTTGGAAAGTTGAAATGAAGGGGTTGATGTGTCGACTGAATCTGGTCGAGCAGCATCAGACGTAGATTCAATGTTGGTTAGGGAGGGAGAAGTAGAAACTTTTGCGTAAGTCTGTGCAACTTCTGCAGCAAATTCTAAGGGGTTAAGGGTAGGATCAGCAGTTGTGATGTCTGCTGTGGGTTGGGTTTCAGAGCCTATAATAGGTTATAAGTGTAGGTGAGAAGGTGAAATGGGAACAATTGCTAAGGTATCATCATTTGTTGAAATTTCAACTGATGTTAGTGTAGGTTTAGAAAGGTTTGAAGGAGGGGAATGGATGGATTTGTGTAAGGCTTTAGAATGTTTAGCAGAAGAGATAGGTAAGGGTGCAAGAGGGTTAGAAGGGAGATCTAAAGCAAGTTTCCGATTTACCTTAGATCTGGGTTTGACGGCTGGCTTGACAGGAGAGGCTTCAGCAGTGTCTCCAGCAGTTTGGTCTTCAAGTGCTTGGATATCCTCATCTGATTCTGTAGATTCAAATGATGACTCAGACGGGTCAGCAGCTAGAGCAGGCTTGGTTACAGCAGATTTAAGTTTATGCTTCTTCTTGGGAGCTTCAGCTTTGGAGGTTTCAGCTTCTTTCTTCCTCTTGGCTGCTTCAGCTTTGTCAGCCTTGGACTCTTAGTCAACATTCATTTGGAGCCTCTAAACATTGTTCCATAGCACCAATCCTTCTTGTTAGGAAATAACTTCATCAATATGTAACTAATCTTGGTTACATAACTCGGGTTGGATTCATGCTAGAAAATTCCATCCTTGTTCCTACGGATCTTGGCCGCTTCACCAGCAATTTTGTTCATGAAATACCTAGGCCAATTGGTCTTGACCTTATCCATTATTGCTTTCATCACTCTGACCTTGAACTGAGTAACACCATCTAGGGGCGAATGATGTCCCATGATGATCTTGCACACTATGTCAAAGAGATCTATGTATTCCTCTTTTAACATAGGCTTCTTCAGAGCACTGGATGCATTGAATGCCAAATCCAAGTACTTCTCGTCTATGAATTCCTCCCACAGTTCAGCTTCCTCCCCACTCTTGTATTCTTCAGGATCCTCCATTCCTTTATTTTTCAGACCGAACAGATCTTCAAAAGTCTTAGTGTAGATTTGGATCTTGTTGTTCCCTACATATGAGGAAATGGATCTATCCTTCCTGTAGACCAGGAAGATGTAGAAATCTGCTACATCTTCTCCAAGAATGATCTTGGGGCAGGCACCGAGAAGCTTTTTCAGTCCGGCATCAACAAGGACCTTTGTCGTCCATGTCTGATTGGCATTATGAGGACCTGCGAAGGACACACATCCTTATGCGACCATACGTTCCTTCGCCCAACGGACTGGATGATATGTTTCGGAAGTGACATTGGAATATTCTCTGCATGTGTCAAGCGTGTCATGTCTGGATGAAGCCATTGATGAGATAAGAAAGCTTGAAGATTTTGAAATTAGTTTGCAGAGAGAATAAGGGTTCAAGAATTTTTGAGAGCGTAAACTGAATAAAACTTCTAACACTTTCTTATATATGATTTGAAATTAGACTTCAATGGTCCTGATTTGATCTTATGAATGTAATGAAGGGCTTAGATGAAAGGGTGTATTCATCCAGATTTGAAATTTAGGTTTTGCAGCTTCATATTCTTCATAGATTTCAAAACAGATCAAATTTACGTTTTGAATTTTAATATATGAAATTTTTGAGTCCGCATTTAATGCTAAGCAAGCTATTGGTTGGGAAATAAAGTAACTGTCCACTCAGCGCGTAAAATGAGGTCACGTACTCATTACTAGAAGTGTAAAGCGTCTAGGACAAGTTTGCAATTCTATTTACCATTTCACTTCAGATTTGTAGTTAGCATGCTGAATTACAATAAATGAAAACATAACGCAATCAATGAGAACGAATCACATTAAAAATGTCTCCTAATCATTTGAAATAAATGAGTTAGGTGAGAAGTGATGTTTATCTGTATCAGTTGTGTGTTGAGAATAACTGATTTGAGCTCTGGTTGATCTCCTGTTTTTCAGATATCAATTGAATACGTTCCCCCTTCAGCTAACGTTGCTTGGTATGAGTTTTGCTCTTGAGCACTTGTGAATATCAGATGTATTCCCCCTTCAGCTGATAACACTTTGCTTGTATTCCATCTGAATTACTTGTTTGAAATGTTAGATAAACAAATTCAGAAGTAAATACAGAATGTAATTTTTTGGAGATATAAGTATGTTATGTGGCAGAATTCAGAAGTAAAGACATAGATGTAGACAGAAAGCAAAAGAGTGTTCTGAATTAAGGTTCTTTAAGAATTTTAAGGAAATTCCCCTTAAATTTAGATATCTCTTGTTAAATAACCCTCAACTGTGTCAGCTTCTTCATTGGGTTTAACTTACCCTTTTTTTTTTTTGTCTTCATTCCAGCTTGCAGGGATGGCCTTTGGGGTGCATGGCCTCTTCTGGTAGGTGTTAGAGAGTGAAAATAATAAGAATCAGAGGGGCAATATTATGATCCTGACTATTTTCATTTATTGCCTCTGATTCTGCTAATGCGGATAAGAAGCTCTGCGTACACGCATAGCTTCTGTTGGCAGCAGTCTCCATTCTCACCACCCACCAGACTTTGTCCTCATGGCCAGTTGCGTCCTTCGTTCCTGGAGAGGAGCTTGAACACAGCATGACATGGGACACCGGAGATTCCTTCCGGTTTGACATGAGACACTTGAGATTCCTTTCCCTGCAAGGAAGAGTAGAAGGATCTTTCTGGCTTTTACCCACGTCTTGGGTTGGAAGATCTCATGAAATTCTGATTTTCTCACATTTTCTCCGTCTTTTTCCCTGTTTGAGTAGGAATGTTTATGTTAGTTTGATAGATAAGTGTCGGTATTTATACTAGTAGAAGTAAGATTCTTTATAAGAAAGGGACAAATTTGATTAGAAGTCGTAGGTCTTAGCTTCTGAAAAAGATTTCTGGAGAATAGTAGTTTTCTTGGAAATTTAAAGATTCATTTTAGAAAAGAATGTTTAAGATGAAATTAGGTTTTTATCCGAGGGTCCAGATTGATAATAATCTAAATCACTACTATTTGGACTTCAAACCAAAATTAAATAGTCATAATAACTTTTAAAATCCGTATCCAATGGAAAATAAAATAATAATTAATAAATATGCATTTGTATGATAAAAGACTTATATACATCTATATATATGTTCTGAGTGTTTTTAACAAGGATATTTAAAGAATTATAGATTCCCCCTTGAGTAAATAACTCTCAATTTCCCTCAGCATTATTAGCTTTCTTCATAGGGATATTACTTACCTGAATGATGAGTGTGTTTATTCAACTCATCTTCAATCTCCTCTGCCTTTGTTGTCTGGCTGGAGTTGTTCTGTGATCAGCTGAGTCAGAGTGGACTTCTCGGCTGCAGGCTTCGAGATATCTAGCTCCAATAATCCCAAAGAAAAACACAACTCTCTAAACCTCGTCTCAGCTAGAGGCTTGGTGAGCATATTCGCCCTTTGGATATCTGTGTGAATCTTTTCCATTCTGATATCATTCTTCTCCACATGATCTCTAATGAAATGATGTCTTATATGAACATGCTTACATCTGGTATGGAGAATAGGATTCTAAGTAATAGTTATTGCACTGTCGTTATCATAATAAATTGGCACTTCTCTAGCAACAATGTTATAATCCAATAACTGCTAGCTTAACCATAACAGCTGACTACAACAACTACCAGCAGCCATATATTCGGCTTTAGTAGTGGAGGTAGCAACTGAGGTTTGCTTCTTGGAGAACCAAGAAATCGACTTGTTTCCTAGAAACTGACAAGTGCCAGAGGTAGATTTCATATCTATTCTGCACCCTGCAAAGTCAAGAGTCTGAATAGCCACTCAAATCTAAAATATCTTCGGATGGATACCACAAACCCATATTCAATGTACCTTTCAGATACCTCAGAATTCTCTTACCTGCTTCTAGGTGACTAACTTTAGGATTGAATTGAAATCTAGCACAAACACCTACAACGAAGGTAATATCTGGTCTACTAGCAATTAGGTACAGGAGAGATCCTATAAGGGCTCTATATTTGGATTGGTCTATTGATTTACCATCCTCATCTAGATCCATCTTAAAGGAAGTCATCATGGGAATCTTGCATACTTTACTTGTCTGAGCACCAAACTTGGTAATCAGATTCCTTGTATAGCCTGAGTAATGAATATCCCGTCTAGAGTTTGCTTCACTTGAAGACCTAAGAAGTAGTTCATTTCTCCCATCATGGACATCTCAAATTTGCCTTGCATCAACTTTGAGAACTTGTCGCATAGCTTCTGATTGGGTGAACCAAAGATAATATCATCAACATAGATCTGAATCAATAAGATATCATCTCCTTCTTGAATCCTAAACAACATCCTGTCAATAATGCCTTTTGTGAATCCATTGTCAATTAAGAACTGAGATAGTGTATCATACCAATCTCTAGGAGCCTGTTTTAGTCCATAGAGTGCTTTCTTAAGATGATATACTTGGTCATTCTCTTCGAAGCCAGGGGCTGTTCGAAATAGACTTCTTCCACAAGTATTCTGTTTAAGAATGCACTTTTGAAATCCATTTGATACACCTTAAATCTCATTTGGGACGCATAAGTAAGAAATAGTCTAATAGACTCAAGACGAGCAACAGGTGCAAAGGTTTCATCATAATCAATCCCTTCTGATTGTGAATAACCCTTCGCAACAAGTTGAGCCTTGTTCCTTGTTATGGCACCATTTTCATCCGTCTTATTTTTGAATACCCATTTGGTACCAATAACACTTTGATGTCTAGGACGGTCTACGAGCTCTCATACATTGTTCCTTGTGAACTGATTAAGCTTTTCTTACATAGCAGTAATCCAATTACTGTCTTCTAGGGCTTCCTCGATGGTTGAAGGTTCCTTCAAGGAAAGAAAACAGTAGTGGCAAAATAAAGTTTCAGCAATATAAGTTGAATGGTTAGCATTGGCCTTTTGCCCTCTAGTCTGGACACTAGATCTTAAATCTCCTATAATTGGATAAGTTGAATGATCCCTTGCCCAAATAAACTTTGGATAAGTACCATCAGGTGAGTTAAGATCCTCTTCTGATGTTGTATCACTAGGATCTTGACATTGATGTGTGTCAGCTGGATCATCAGCTTGAGTATCATCTGTCGGATTAACTTCAGTTGTATCAACAGGTTCAGCTGTATTCACAACCTCTTCTGTTTCAACAGCTTCAGCTGTTCCCCCTACTTGAGTAGGTTCAGTATCCACTCTAGGAGCTTCATTTATTGTGTTTGTCTGGGATCTTGTAGTAGATCTCCTTGGTTTGAATTGATCATCATCGTTGTCATCATCGTCTGAAAAAAGAATAGTGACTTTGACATAGCCTTTTTCAGCCGATCCCTTTTTTCTTCAGATTCAGACTTTAGAACTTTTGTGTTAAGATATCTACTTTATCAGCTGCGCTCTCATATGTAGTTTCATCAAATACAGCATGGGGTGTTTCTTCCACTACAAGGGTCCTCTTATTAAAGACTCTGAATACTTTACTAACTTGGGAATATCCTAAGAAGATTCATTCATCTGATTTAGCATCAAAAGCCTTTAATTGGGTCTTCCCGTTGTTATGAATGAAACACTTGCAACCAAAAATATGGAAATAAGATACTCTAGGTTTTCTTTCATTCCAAATTTCATAGGGAGTCTTACCATGTCTCTTATAGATGAGACTTTTGTTCTGTGTGTGGCAAGCTGTGTTTACTGCTTCAGCCCAGAACTTCTTTGGTGTGTCAAACTCAGCTAGCATGGTTCGAGCAGCTTCCTTGAGAGTTCTATTTCTCCTCTCAACTACTCCATTTTGTTGAGGTGTATGAGCTGAGCTTGTCTCATGTTGAATATCATTGTTAGCACAATAAGTGGTAATATAAGAGTTAAGAAACTCACCACCTTTATCGCTTCTGATTTTGACGATTGTCGAACCTTTCTGGTTCTGAATCTTCTTCATCAGCTCTGGAAGTTTGGTCCTTGTCTCAATCTTTTCGAATATAAAAGTAACTCATGTGTACTTGGAGAAATCATCTACAACCAGAA
This sequence comes from Galeopsis tetrahit, assembly GCA_963675135.1. Lineage (NCBI taxonomy): Eukaryota > Viridiplantae > Streptophyta > Magnoliopsida > Lamiales > Lamiaceae > Galeopsis > Galeopsis tetrahit. The sequence goes on from OY776127.1 coordinate 38,842,656, forward strand.
GAGTATACTTCCTACCACTTAGAGTAGCAGGTGAGATAGGTCCAAACAAATCCATATGAAGCAGATCAAGTACTCTGCTGGTGGATGATACAGTCTTGCTTTTCATTGGCACTTTCGTCTGTTTGCTCTTCTGACATGCATCACACACCTGTTGATCTTTACTAAAAACTTCATTAGGAAAGCCAACCACTAGTGAGCTTCTTGCAATAGTGTTTAGAGTTTTAAAGTTCAGATGACCAAGCCTCTTGTGCCATAGCCAACTTACTTCTTTAAAACTCTTAGCAACTAAACAAGTGTTACTAGGGCAGCTTTTCCAGTTAGCAACATAAATAGTTCCTTGTCTGCTACCAGAGAGTCGTACGTTTCTACTCATCTTATCTACTACTTCACAACATGTAGATGAGAATTCGACATTATACCCTCTATCAAAGAATTGAGAAACAGACAGTAAAGTGTGCATTAAACCATCAATATAAGATACATCTTATACTGATATGTCGCCATTGACTAAAGATCCAATTCCTTTGGTTTTAGCAACAGAATTGTCACCAAAGACTACTCGTGGACTTTTCTTTTCTTGAGATTTGTAAGGAGGTGCTTTGATACTATCATATGACGTGAAGCGCTTGAATCTATGTACCATAGTTAAGCTTCTGATCCTCCTTTCTTCTTTAGATCCACTCGGGTCCTTGGGTGTTAGTAGTACCCTTGGGAACCCAGATGTACATTACTCTTCTGAAAAGCTTAGAGCATTTCAGTTTGTTCCTACGGGCATCACAATACAAAACCTTCTTCACTTTTTCCTTAGTAAGAGAAGTTTTAGTAGTGTCAACTGAGTGAAATTCAGAAGACTTGTGCTTCTTTGACAGTTTAGGAACTATCTTCTAATTTTCCTTCAGCTTGGGTATAGCAGCTGATCGTAACTTAATCTCAGATCTAGGTTTGCCAAGAATATCATAAGATATTGGAGGTGCATACTTGACATGCCTTTTGTGGACTGGGTCCAACTTTGCCTTGGTTGTTTTCGGCTGAGACTTCTTAAAAGAGGGTCTCTGCTGAATACATCCCTTCTGTTGTTCAAGTACCATCTTCAGCAGTGACCATAGGTCTTCTGCTTTAGAAGGCGCAACTTATCTTTCGAATCTTGTGGTCTACCACCATGTCTGGTGATAATAAAATTCATCTTAAGATCTGTTGGAACAACAGGAGCTGGCTTTGGATTTGAGATCACAACATTTGGCTTTTACAAACTTGGGGTTGTTTTAGTTACTAGAGTAGCAGTCTCACTAGGAGCTGAACTCTCAGCTGGAGAAGAATGAATGTTGAGAGAGTATTGAGAATGAAATTAGAATCAGATGAGTTAGCTTCAGGTTTAAGTTGTTTCAGTTGAACAATATCAGCTCTTAGTCTCATTGTTTCTTCCTCAGCAGCCACATAAGCTGATGTAGCCAGTCTGAGATCAGTCTTCAATTGTTCACAAGTGAACTGAAGGTGATCTCTAGAGTCGGCATCAAATGAGTCAGACTTATCTGTTTGTGAAAAGGATGAATGAATTGAGGCAGTTTTAGAATTTACCTCTTTTTGTTCTCTTGCCATGAGACAATGATCATCTTGAATAGAATCATCACCTTCAGATAGAAAACCAGATTCATCTAAAGAAGGTAGGTCATCATCTGAACTACTATTTTCTTCATCAGCCATCATAGCTTTCCGTTTGGAGGTAAATCTCCTTTCCCTTCTGGCTCTTAGTTGTTTGCACTCCTTTGAGCTTAAATCTGGACAATCAACACTAAAATGACCAGGTTTTTTACAAGTATAACAAAAGATCTTACCATCCTTAGAGCTGCAAGTAGGTGAGGCATCTCTTTTACTACGTCTATGAGTAACATCTCTTCTACTACTTCCTCTTCGATCAGGAGTCCTTTCAAATCGGTCCTTGGAATTATATGAAGATGATGAGCTACCTGCATGGTTAGATATCTTTTCTTTATAATCTTTGTAAAAACGTTTATATTTACCATGCTGAGATTGAAGCTTGTCAAATCTCTTCATCATCAATGCCATTTGCTCTTACAAACTCAGGTCTGATGGAATGGTTGTCTTCTCTTCTCTCACTTTAAGTTCTTTGTCAAATCGACTAGAACCCTTAGCGGCAGCTGAAGCCTTGAATGCGAAAACTTTAGAAGAAGAGGTTGAAACTTGTCCATCACCTGTCTCTTGTGCTCTTTCAACATCATATTCATGACCCTTAAGAGTTTGAAATAGAACTTGTACAAACCAATTCTTAAAAACTTTGTCATTTTTAATGATCCATACTTTAGTTAACCAGATCTTGGGTAAAGCATACAATACTTTAGCGTTGACTTCGCTTTTCATGTATGGCTTACCTAAGTTTGTGATCTCATTGATAATTCTAGTAAATCTATTGTCCATTTGGTCAATAGTCTCACCAGGCTTCATCTTAAAGTTGTCAAACTTCTGTACAACCGTAATGAGCTTATTTTCCTTGATCTGCTCTGTGCCCTCGCACATAATGGCTAGTGTTTCCCAAATTTCTTTAACAGTTTTAAGACGAATAATTTTACCAGTATACTCATTAGATACGGTAGTTAGAATCATATTTTTAGCTATTTTGTCGAGGTTGTGCTATTTTGCTTCATCAGGCATGAAATCAGCTCTATCTTTTGGCACTAGTTGACCAACTAGAATATCAGGTTTTCCAGTGGCTATATTCGGAGCCATCACGGTGATAGGGCCATCTGAGATTACATCCAGCATCAGATCGTGAATCTGACTAAAGGCAACCTCCATTCTGCATTTCCAGAGATCAAATTCCTCGACTGAAAAAGTAGGCAACTTGCGAGTGTAAGAATATCCACCCATAGTGAATAAATAGTATGAGTTTTATGAAAATACGGTTTTCAAAAAATGGATATGTTCTAGAGAGCTACAAGAACTTCTTCCTTAAGAAGTTAAGTAACATAATCAGTAGTTCATTAGAACCACTACTTTGATACCACTTGTTGGTCCCAAAACGAGTATAGTGACAGTCTAGAGGGGTGAATAGACTGTCAGGATGTTCAAAACTTTTTCGTGTGTTAAGATCATATGAGATGATCAGATGAGTTATATACTCTATCGCCTGAATGCAAATAAGATTTTTTGATCTGTAGAGTGCGGAAGTGTATTATAGCAGATTAAGATAACAACCTTACTGACTGCTGAATTTAGTTGGTTAGTTTGAGAGCTATCTCAAAAGCTATATGTGCGGAAATGTGTAGGCCCTACGTGTTTAGACTCGTGGGTATTTTATGAAAACCTCTTTTAAAGAATGACTTTAAAAACGATGTAAGCTTATCAGCTGATTATGAAAAACAAACACTCAGTGGGTTTTGACTCTTTGATAAATCTATGCCTTTAATAAAATATGAATGGTAAGAACATGAGTGTTGAATGGTAAAGTAAGCAATAAAAACACAAGTATTTGTAGTGGTTCAGATCTCAATATCCTACGTCCACTCTCTCTAATCAGATAGAGAAATTCATTATCTTACTTCTTTATAGTCCCAAGAGAAGACTTTCGACCAAGAACCTCAACTACAATTTGTGGCTACGGATCTACTTGTTGGTTAGGTAACAAGTAACCTTTACAGGGGTTTATACCAAAAATAAAGATATGTGTATAACCAACTGGTTCTAAGCACTAAAGATTGGATTCTTTATACAGGCTTAGGATCGGAAACTTAGAGCACTAAGGTTAGAAAGCTTTGCAGGCTCTAAAGAACTCGATACTTGGAATATTTTTTAAACTGGTTGTTCTTGATATCAACTGTATGCGTAAAGAGAGTTCTTGCTTGTATTGTTTCCGGTACTTTGTTCCAAAGAACAAGTGTTGTATTTATAGAGAGATTTGGGCTTCAAAACTAGCCGTTGGTCAGAACTAGTTGTTGCACCAAATCTTTCTAAGTATGGTCGATATCTTCATGGTGGAGTTGTTTGCAGATATTCTGGTATGACATTGCCTCAAAAGGTAATGTGCATTAAATGCTTCGTACTTCATCTGCCAGATCTCTGTACGACCTAATATTCAGTCAACTTCATAGCTTCATGTTGATTTCTCATTGGTCCACATCAGCTTGGTAGTTGAACAACTGTCTTGTCTTCTGTTCGAGCAATTCAGATCTAATCCGACATTTTCTTTGTCTTCTGTTGTTGTTGCCTTTATTTCTCTTGACTTGGTTAATCATAAATGAACTAACACTTGTGAAGGTGTTTCATTCATAAATGTTAACTGTCATCTGAATCTTCAGATGAGCTTGACTTGAATGTTTATTGAGGTTTCTTAAGACAAGATCAGGCGAGCTCATATCTACTAAGTGTCTTCTGAAAACTTGAATGCAGATTATCATATAGATCTTTCAGTCTATAAGGTATACAACAACCTTTAGATCTGATTTCACTAATGAGCTCTTGATGTCTTCTAGTCTTCTATCTTCTTCTCTTTAAGTCTTAGTAGAATGCGCGTAATCATTCAGATGAGTAATCAGTTGATATTTATACAGTTGATTCCTGAGACTAGACTTAGACATATTTCAATACTTCTAAACTTTATAACACATCTTATTCATTCTCTCAGTAGCTTCTTGGAACATTCTCACAGCAGCTTCCAAGTTGGCTTGAAGCTCTTCATTCTGCTTTTTCAACAATTCAAAGCTAGAATTATCAGATTCCTTCTCAACAGGAACTGTTCTGATCTGTTCCTGCACATCTTCAGGAATGATAGGTTCAGCTGACTGTAATGGCATGCTTTCCAGTTCATCAGCATTCAAATCTTGTTTTTCAAAAAATTTTATCTCTTCAAGTACAACATGTAGATGTTGTTAATCCTTAAATGCCTTAACATTATCAACAACATCTTAATTTGACCTTCCGAGATTTTTTCTAAGTCTTTTCTGAAATGCTACATTAAATGTTGGTCTAAATGTTGTCGCATTTCTGGCAGGATCTAGAAGCTTCTACAAGGATCTGGAACCTGGAAGATTCCAGAACATTGGAGAACATGCTAGAACGGCCTGGAACCATTTGGAACGACCTGGAGCATTCAAGAAAGATCTAGAAAGATCATGGAAGTTGAGTTCCTAAAAAATAGGACCTCAATGTGGAAGCCTCTAGAATCAGCACCCCACTACTATAAATACCGATGGAAGGCTTCTCAAATCAGTGTACTCTATTCGATCAACTTCCTAGACCGAGCGTATATCCCTGTTAGGAATTGTGGCCAGTAGAACTACCTTTTAGATCATACGTTCGTATCCCACCCGTATGGCTGTGTGTCTTCTTATCTATTGAGAGTGTAATCTTTAGATAGACTAGGCATTTCGACAGTGTATACATTATACACTTAGTTCGTTTTTAGAACAAGGCACCTGCCTCGTTTGTAGTTTCTGTTGTGAATGTTAATGCTGTAACATTTCACACAACATTTATACTTGAAGATAAGTATTGGTTTTCGCCGTAAGGCTAGCATAGATTTTTATTTATAAAATCTATGTGAAAAATTATTTCCATTGTGTCACGTTTGTTTTTAGTGTTTCAAGTCTTCCGCTGTGTTAATCATAATTTCTGATATTCTGTTAGAGCCAGTGTTGTACCAATTGTCACAACATTTAGTACAACATTATTCTACTTAAACTTAAACACTTCATATTCATACACACCACACACTTTCAGTTGGTATCAGAGCTGATACCTGACGACACTAGGTTAGATCTTTGGTCAAGTGTGTTTTTTAGTGTAGGTTAGCAATGGAAACACATCACATATCCACGGCACTTAGGCCACCCGTATTAGATGGATCGAATTACGCTTATTGGAAGCCTAAGATGCGTATGTACATCAAGTCAGTTGATGAACGTGCTTGGAGGACTGTACTTACAGGTTGGGAAGCTCCAAAGAGACCAGCAGACGCAGATGGTGAAATACAACTCAAGAGAGAAGTTGACTGGACGGCTGATGAAATAACAACAGCAAGCTACAATTCTAAAGCTTTAAATGCTATTTTTACTTCTGTTGATGTTTCAATGTTTAAAATTATATCTAACTGTTCTACTTCTAAAGATGCATGGGACAGGTTGCAAGAGCATTGTGAAGGTTCAGAAAGTGTTCGAAGGACTAAGCTTCGAATGTTGGGAACAAAATTTGAGAATCTCCGAATGAAGGAAGATGAAACAATTACAGCCTACAATGAAAGGTTAAGTGAGATTATCAATGAATCACATTCTCTTGGTGACCCTATTTCTAATGTTAGAGTAGTTCATAAGATATTAAGATCTGTTCCTAAAAGATTTGATGCTAAAATTTGTGCTATTGAAGAGGCAAAAGATACAGATAAGTTAATTCAAAATGAGTTAGTGAGTATTCTTAGAACGTATGAAATAAACACTAATAAAGATGATGAAGCTAATGCTGATAAGAAAGTTGTAGTTTTTAAAGGGGAAACATCAAGCACTTCTGAAGCTCAACCCATCATTACTGAAGTTGACTCTGATGAAGAATTGCTTGATGTATGCCTCAACAATCCTAACAACATTGCCTTGCTCACTAAGCACTTTAATAAGTTTCTTAAGAAATCTGTGAACAAATCTAGCAACATTCAGCCTAAGATTCAAATCAATACATCAACACCTCAACCAGAAAGGAGGAAAGCTCAATTCACACCAAGACTATCAAAGAGTGAAGGTAAACCAAGGTATGATCCTGAATTTCGAAAATCAGTTCAATGCAATGCTTGTTCTGGTTATGGCCATTATGCAAATGAATGTGCCAGCACTAGACTTAAGCAAAAGCTGAACTTTAGTGCTACCTTGAGTGATGAATCTGATGATGATGATCTTGATGAATTAAATCAGAATGAATATTCTAATTTTACCAGAATTGATTATAATGATTCCTCAGATGATGATCTGGATGAAACAGATTCTGATGCTGTACCTGATGTCTCAACATCTACAGCAACATCAGAACAGAGTCACCCAGATTTGAGCTGTTTTAATGGTTTAGTTGATGATGCAGGAAAAAGGACTGATGACAAGGAACACCAAAAGTTGTTAGATGATTGGAACAATCAGAAACTCACTCTTAATTCCTTGAATAAAGAGAATGAGGATCTGAAAGACACAATCACCAAGCTAGAGGTTATTCTTACCAAAAGAGATCTAGAAATCTGTAACTTAAAGGAGAAACTGATAAATTCCACCTTATGTTTCAAGAAATATTCCAAGAGTGCTTCTGAGGTAAATAATGCTATAGCTACTGGTAAGTCTAATAATCATGGTTTAGGTTATGATGGTACTACTGCTTCTATTTCTGAGAAATTTAGAAAACCTGTGAAATTTGTGAAGGCAAATGTTGTCACATCTGAAGCAACATCTGCACAATCAAATCCTCACAAGGTTAAAAGGAAGTATATCTGTCATTACTGTTCTAAAGTTGGTCATATTCGCCCTTACTGTGTAAAATTGTTTGAAGAACAGAAAACTTTGAAAATGCTGCATAAAAAACTGTCACATTCTGGTAAACAGTTTATGAAATCTGCTTGGAAACCAAAAACTACCTGTAATCTTGCTCATACCTCCTTAAAAGCATGTCTACCTGACTCATGGTACTTTGATAGTGGTTGTTCTAGACATATGACAGGTCGTACTGATTTCTTATCTGATTATGTAACCTTGAATAGTGGTAATGTTACATATGGTGGAGGTTCTAAAGGAAAGTTTCTTGGTAAAGGAACTTTGAATGTTAAAGGTTTTCCTAAGCTTAAAAATGTCTTACATGTTGATGGCTTACTTGCAAATCTGATTAGCATTAGTCAACTTTGTGATGATAATTTGCATGTGAAATTTGATAAAGATTCATGTTATGTTCTTAATAAAGATGAAGTTTGTGTTATGACTGGTACTAGGTCAGCTGATAATTGCTATCTTATTGGAACAAATATGTGTAACTTGTCAAAATATGATGAAAATGTCTTATGGCATCAAAGATTGGGTCATGCAAATTACAGAGCAATGAATAGACTAATCAAAGCAGACACAGTAAAAGGGATTCCAAAACTAAATCTTCACAACAACACTGTATGTGGATCATGCCAAAAAGGTAAGCAGGTAAGAATGTCGCACAAAATGTTGTCACATTGTACTACACATCGATGTTTTTGAATTACTGCACATGGACTTGATGGGTCCTATGGAAACTGAAAGCATTGGAGGAAAGAGGTATTCCTTAGTTGTGGTAGATGATTTTTCTAGATATACCTGGGTAGAGTCTTTAAGAGACAAATCTGAAGCATTTGCTGCATTTAAAATTCTTTATAAAAGGTTCAAAAATGTGTTTAACTTGAAAGTTGGCCGTATTAGAACTGATCATGGTAGGGAATTTGAAAACAGCATGTTTAATGATTTTTGTGATAAAAAGGGTATCTTGCAAGAGTATTCATCTCCTAAAACTCCACAACAAAATGGAATTGTTGAAAGAAAGAATAGAACTTTACAAGAAATGGCTAGAGTTATGCTAACATCCAAATGTCTTGCTAAGAAATTTTGGGGAGAAGCATTGAATACTGCATGTCATGTTATTAATAGGGTTTTTATTCGTTCTGGCACAAGTCAAACACCATATGAGATTTTGAACAACAGAAAACCAAGTGTGAAATATTTTCATGTATTTGGTTGTGTGTGTTATATTTTGAATGATAGGGATCAACTTCATAAGTTTGATTCTAAAAGTGATAAAGGTTTCTTTTTAGGCTATTCTAGAAATAGTAAAGCTTATAGAGTTTATAACCTTAGAACTAACACTGTTCAAGAATCTGTTAATGTTGTGTTTGATGATGATAAAGGTCTTACAGATGACAAAGATGAAGAAGATGTATCACAGGTTACTGACACTTCTGAGAATACACTGAAGTCTGAAAATGTTGCACCAAATGTTAACACATCTGGGTCAACATCTACAGAACATACAGTTGTAACTTCACAGAATGACCAGTACGTTCCCAAAACTAATCCTTCTTCAAGAATAGGTAAAAGTCATCCTTCTGACCAGATCATAGGCGATGTTACAGTTGGAGTGCAAACAAGAGGAAGAGTAAGATCAAACAAGGTAGATGTGGTAAGAACAATATGCATGTCTTCTATGTGTAATGTTGTAAATGCTGAATGCTATTTATCTGATATTGAACCTAAGAGTGCTAAAGAAGCCTTAACTGATGAAAACTGGATTAATGCTATGCATGAAGAACTTGGTCAGTTTGAAAGAAATGAAGTGTGGACACTTGTTCCTAGACCTAGTCATACTAATGTCATTGGAACAAAGTGGATATTCAAGAATAAAACTGATGAATCTGGTAATATTGTTAGAAACAAGGCTAGGTTAGTAGCACAAGGTTACACCCAAGTTGAAGGAGTTGATTTTGATGAGACTTTTGCACCTGTTGCTAGGATAGAATCTATTAGATTACTGCTAGCTATTGCATGTTTTATTGATATTAAACTTCATCAAATGGATGTAAAGGCTGCATTTCTAAATGGCATATTGAATGAAGAAGCATATGTTGAACAACCTATAGGATTTGAAGATCCACTATATCCTGATCATGTATATAAACTTAAGAAAGCATTGTATGGTCTTAAACAAACTCCTAGAGCATGGTATGGTAGGCTTACTGACTTTCTTTTGGAATATGGATTTATTAGAGGAAAAGCTGATAGAACTTTGTTCATTAAGCACACTGAAAATGATATACTGATTGCTCAAATATATGTTGATGACATTGTGTTTGGTTCTACTTGTGATAAAATGTTGAGTAAATATGTTGAGGCAATGACTGCAACATTTGAAATGAGTATGGTTGGAGACTTGAACTATTTTCTAGGTCTTCAAATCAAACAGTGCAGAGATGGTATTTTCTTTTCCCAGAGTAAGTATGCTAAGAACTTGGTTAAAAGATTTGGTCTTGAGAATTCAAAACCAATGAAAACTCCTATGGGATCTACTTTGAAACTTTGCAAAGACAGTGCTGGAACAGATGTTGATCCAACACTTTACAGATCCATGATAGGTAGTTTACTATATTTAACCTCTAGTAGACCAGATATTATGTACAGTGTGTGTGTTTGTGCCAGGTACCAAGCAAATCCAAAGGAATCACACCTGAATGCTGTGAAGAGAATCATCAAGTATGTTTCAGGAACAAGTGACCTTGGAATCTGGTATACTAAGGACACCAACAACATTTTGATTGGTTATAGTGATGCTGATTGGGCTGGAGACATAGATGATAGAAAGAGTACGAGTGGAGGATGTTTCTACATGGGAAACAATCTTGTATCATGGCACAGCAAGAAACAGAATTGTGTTTCACAATCCACTGCAGAATCTGAGTATATTGCTGCTGGAAGCTGCTGCACACAACTCTTGTGGCTGAGCAAGATGTTCCATGACTATGGTATGGAGAATGGTATACTTACTATCTTTTGTGATAATACTAGTGCCATTAACATTTCTAAAAATCATGTACAACACTCACTCACAAAACACATTAGCATTAGACACCATTTTATGAGAGATTTAGTAGAGAAGAATGTTGTTAAGTTGGAGTATGTACCTACTGAAAAACAGAATGCTGATATCTTTACTAAAGCCTTAGACCATGAGAGATTCTCTATCTTGAGGAAATCTCTTGGCATGAGCACTATCTGAAAAAATTCGGATGGATGTTGTCACAAATGCGGTAGCATTTGGGACAACATCATGGGTTGTATAAATTTTATAAGTTGAATTTATTTCTTACTTAGTTAAATAATTCCTTTGTAAAATATCTACGAATCTAAGAACATTGGAGTGCAAAAATAAACATGTCTTGCACCTCTCAAATGCATAAAAATGAGAATGTTATTAGCATACTAAAAGATGTACCAAAACACTGAGTAACTATGGAGCACGGAGTTCACTACTACGATGCCTTCTTTTCAAAAGGTGATATTTGGTAAAAACATCAACATATTTGTAATCCATTAAGTAAGTATGGGGCACGGAGTTCGCTACTACGATGTACTCTACAGGAACAATGGATCAATACAAATTAGATGCTATAACACAAAAAAAAATATGGTGCAACACTAATGAAGCAAATTCATGTAAAAACCGTGTTGAGGTGTTTGTAACAGTTTTGAGCACAACATTGCCTGATTCGAATTTATTTTTATCTGTGTAATTATTTAATTATTTATTGAAATTAAGTTTATTTATTTAATTAATTACTGACCCGTATCTATTTCTTTCAGATTATGCGAAATTAATTCTGGAATCTTCCTAATTATCTAATTAATTTAATTAATTTAATTAATTGATTTTTTCCCACTAATTAACCATGATCTAGGTTGTGGCTAATAATGTGGAGCACTTTCGAAAATTCTAGATTAATTCTTCTGTTTTATTTTTCTTAACCTCCAACTACATTACTCTCTCTATAAATATCGAACATAAGATGCCATTTATTTGCTAAATTGTGATTTCTGATTGTGTTGAGTACTAAGATTGCAAAATTGTTATTTGGTTGTGTATATCTCAAAGAAGTGTGTGCAAATTTCCATCCTTACCTTGAAATTCCAACCGCCTAACTTAAATGGCTGGAACAAACTCGAATTCCTCACAATCTCTCTCTGATTCGAAAACCTCATCTCACTCTCGCACAAATCCTCTCGAAATTCTTGCTTCCATGGCTTCACAAAACTCTACCGCTTCAAATGCTGACTCGAATGTCTCTGCAACTCCATCAACAACTGTTCCCACTCCTCAAACCACTCCTCAAACTACTCCTCAAACAAACTTCCCTCAGGATGCAACTGTTGAACAGGTCACTAGGGCTATCGATGAGGTGTCTGATACTCTTCGAACCACAGGCCATTTGCCCGTGATGACTTTTGGAGGAATCACGGTGGACATATCAAGCTATTTGACTGAGCAAACTGCCCAAATGGCTTCTGCTTCAAAAAGCCCCAAATCACCCTCTGTTCACGAACTGCAAACTGAGAATGTTGAAGCTTCTGTTGAAGAAGAAGCCACTGCCACGTCTGACCCTGAAGATGTTGAAATGGAGGATGCAAACATCTCTGAAGACGGTACAAACTTTTCACTCTTTGTTTCTGATGAATCTGCTCCCATTCCTTTCAAGAAGAATGCGCAGAAAGGAAAAAGACAGAGGAGTCCAGTTCAAAGAAGAAGATCATACCGTGTGTTCACTCGTGTGGATTATTCTGAATCCATGAGGAAGAAGAAGAAAGCTGGAGCTGATGCTGGTGAACCTATTCACGTGTTCACAGATTCTGAAGATGAAGCTCCTATTGTTGCTGAGAAACCAAAGAAAACTAAGAGTGTTGTTGCTGAAAAATCCAAAACGAAGGTTGTTGCTGAAAAGAAAGGGAAAGGAAAGTCTGTTGCTGAACCAAAAGGCAAAGAAAAGATGATCACTGAAGATGAACCAGCTGAGTCAGAGTCCAATTCTGATTCTGAAAGATGCTTGAGAGACATTCTGAAGTCTCTTAGGAAAAATGCTGAGCACAATGCTGTTGCAAAGGAAGCTGCACCAGAACCTGAAGATGGTGGCAGTGGAGATAGCTCTTCCAGTGCAGCAAGCAGCCCTGAACAGAGCTCTGCTAAAAGCTCTACACCAAGCTCAGATGACCTTGCTTCTGAAGAGGGAGGTATTTCTGATTCTCTTGATACACTAGAGAATAGATTGGCCATTTATTCTAAAAGAAAACTGCTGATAGAGAAGAGGATCAATATACCTGATTTTGATAGTAAAGGCATGGTTAGTTTCTTAGAAGAAAGGAATTTGATGCATGCTGTAAATTTTGGTGAATCTTTCTTGACAAATTGGGCATATGAATTCTATGCATGTTTGAAAAAGAGCACTGGTAGGAGATCTTCTAAGTGGTATGGAACTGTTAATTTTAGGGGGAGGGATGTACCTTTTACTCCTGAGTTGATAAATGAGTTTTTAGAAATTCCCAATGTTGAGGTTGATGAAGAACCTGACATGGATGTGGTCATTTCTGCTATAACTGCTGGTAGGGTAGTTAAATGGACTAGACACATGCTAGCCAAAGACCTCACTTCCCTACACTCTGTGTTATACAAACTCATCATTTACAATTTGATTCCCACCACAAATACTACCAAGATCACTAAGGATCAAGCTGTTTTGATATATAGGATTTCTGTGCTTAAGAAGTTTAATTTGGGTCTCACAATATTCCAACACATGATGAGATTTACTGGGAGAGTTTCTGAGAAAGGCAATTTACCCTATCCTGTTCTGATTTCTAATTATTTGAGACATCATGGATTTGTTGCCAAGAACACTGATGTGTTGAGGGATAGAGTAATTGATCTACCCTTGCTTGCTCCTGGTACTGAACATCAGCAAAGACCCTCTACTTCTGCTCAACCAGAACCAACCAGACCCTCTACTACTGATCATCCTGAATCATCCAGACAAAGACAGAGAAATGCAACCCCAAATGTTGAGAACATCCGTATCAACATTTCTGGTAATGTATATCTTTCACAGGAATTCATCAAACTCCAACTCCAACACTTGCAGGACACAATAGATGAGCTTCAGTTCCTGAAGAACAGGTGGACCAACCTACTTTCACCTACAACAGGGGGAGTACCACCACCATCCAACTCCAATGTGGTCATTGAGGAGATTAATGATGATGGAGTTCCAGCTGCTGCTGATGCTGGTGATGGACCTGATGCTGCTGGAGATGCTGCTGTTACTGATGTAGTGGCACACCTTGCATCTACCTACTTTGTTGATGAAGGAGATGATGATGATACTACTGAGATGGACACCTTGTATGGTGATTTACCTGGAGAAAGCTGTTAGACAGGGGGAGATCTGAATTCCACAATGGCTATGGTGCAGGAAGATGATGCTGCAGCTGTTACCACAGCAATATAAGCCATTTATTCAGTTCTACCTTTGTATTAATGTTTAAGTTTTTGAATTCTGAAATTCTGATACAATTGTTTTTTTTTATTCCTAGATGATAGGATGTCTATTTCTGCAACTTGCTTAATGGTTCCACTTGATATTTGTTTACTGCCTTGCTTAAGTTGTTTGCAGATTGACATGTGTCTACTATTGCAGGTTGTAGTGTAGTTTATGTTCTTGTTTTCTATGTTTGTTGCTCTGATTTATTTTTGTTGTTTGTTTTATTTTTTTGTTAGTGTCTTACTTAGATTTTAAGTTAATTTCTTCCAGTTTAACTTATGATCTTAGTAAAGTTACTTATGTTGTGAATAAGTGTAGTGTTTATACTTGTTCTATTTTGGATAAAATTTATCTTGATCTTATGGCACGGATCATTGTAAAATTATCCCTGATCTTCATTTGATTTGATCGAACGGTTACAACAGGTATTGTCTTGACTAGTACTTAGCAATGATGTTAACCTCAACTAAGTACATAATACTGAGTATGTATAGAAATATATGTGCATCAGGTGTGTTGTAGTCGAAAGGTCAAATTGGGGGAGATTGTAGATGTTGTTAATCCTTAAATGCCTTAACATTATCAACAACATCTTAATTTGACCTTCCGAGATTTTTTCTAAGTCTTTTCTGAAATGCTACATTAAATGTTGATCTAAATGTTGTCGCATTTCTGGCAGGATCTAGAAGCTTCTACAAGGATCTGGAACCTGGAAGATTCCAGAACATTGGAGAACATGCTAGAACGGCCTGGAACCATTTGGAACGACCTGGAGCATTCAAGAAAGATCTAGAAAGATCATGGAAGTTGAGTTCCTAAAAAATAGGACCTCAATGTGGAAGCCTCTAGAATCAGCACCCCACTACTATAAATACCGATGGAAGGCTTCTCAAATCAGTGTACTCTATTCGATCAACTTCCTAGACCGAGCGTATATCCCTGTTAGGAATTGTGGCCAGTAGAACTACCTTTTAGATCATACGTTCGTATCCCACCCGTATGGCTGTGTGTCTTCTTATCTATTGAGAGTGTAATCTTTAGATAGACTAGGCATTTCGACAGTGTATACATTATACACTTAGTTCGTTTTTAGAACAAGGCACCTGCCTCGTTTGTAGTTTCTGTTGTGAATGTTAATGCTGTAACATTTCACACAACATTTATACTTGAAGATAAGTATTGGTTTTCGCCGTAAGGCTAGCATAGATTTTTATTTATAAAATCTATGTGAAAAATTATTTCCATTGTGTCACGTTTGTTTTTAGTGTTTCAAGTCTTCCGCTGTGTTAATCATAATTTCTGATATTCTGTTAGAGCCAGTGTTGTACCAATTGTCACAACATTTAGTACAACATTATTCTACTTAAACTTAAACACTTCATATTCATACACACCACACACTTTCACAACAGTGTGTTGGTCCTGAAAGGAGTATATAACAAGTGTATGGGGGGGGGGGGGAATACACTTGTATGCAATTCTTCTGCTAATTTGATCAAACCAGAGTTCAGCAAGGTTGTCTTGGACAACTCTGCTGAAGAAGATTAACTCTTCTAAGATAATCAAACTACTAAGTACTATTGAGTACTTAGTTGAATAACTATCTAGGGGAGTTATATGTGCGGAATAGTGGTTGGCCCTTTAAGTTTAGACTCCTTTAATTTCTGAAATCACTTAGTCAATGCAACACAGTTCAGTTTTCAGGGAACTTGTCCAAATAGGTTTTGCACAGTCTTTGAATGTTTATCCTTGAAAGATCAGTTTTGTGTGCAGTGTTGAATGTATGAAAGTACTTGTAAAGTAAATCAACACAAGAGTTTATAGTGGTTCAGAGACTCAAGCTCCTACATCCACTTTCCCTGATTTAACATGATAATTCCTTCACTCTTGGAATTAACTTGTTTTATAGTGCCAAGGTGCACTTGATCAATAACACCACTCCTTGGTGAATTGATCCCTAGGATGTCTAGAGTCCTAGTACCCTCTTCTCAACTCAGAACTGAACTGTTCTTCTCTCAACAGTCAGCTCCTACCACTTCTACTACTACAACCTTCTCACTTTCTCACTTGAAAGGGGTAAGGATTGAAGTAAGGTTCCAACTAATGAGATATCCTTTACAATGGAGATCAGTGTATAAGGATAGGATATCTCTCTAAGCTTGTGTATGAATATACAATGAGTTCAGCTTAGAAGAAGTGTATAAAGACTAAGATAGTCTCTTTGAAAGCTTAAGAGCACTTCTCAACTTGTAGGATAGTTGGATATTCTTGTCAAGGTTGAGGTTGGTGCTTTTGGATTGTGTTGAGGTGCTTTCAAATGGTCTTCACACTTCTGTATTTATAGACAAAATGGAGGATTTGCCCGTTGGAGAGGCAGCCCCAAATTGCTATAAATGTCTTCCTTGTGTTCTTCAAACTGGAAGACAGATTTTTGATAGTGACATGTCCTCATTTGGGTAATAAACGGCTTGTAAGACTTTGTCTTTATTCTGCAGCACTTTTCCCAATGTTTGACTTCTTGTTAGGACTTGGACATGGCTTCTGAAGGTTGATCCAATGATAGGACAACATTCCTTATCATTTGGACAACTCTCCTTGTCACTATCAGCAGTTTTGCTTTTCAGCAAGGTTGGCTTGCTCTTCTTCAGATGACTTGGCTCTTTTCCTTTATTTCATTCCAAGATGATCTTGGCATGTTGCATTGTATTTCTTTAGGGCATGGTTGTCTCTAATTCTTCAGCATAGTTGGCCTTCAACCTTTAGAGCATTTGTTCTGATTCAATCATGCTGAGATAACTTTTCTGGACAACTCTTCTGATCAGCATATTTTGGTCTTTTAGCATCAGGGCACTTTACACATAGAGTTGGCTTCTCTGGACAACTTTCCTGATCAAAACCTTTAAGTAGTCTTATCCTTTTGAGCTAGGTAGAGTTATTCTTGCATATGGCTAGCTTTTCTGGACAACTCTCCTGATCAGATTTATTTGCCTTGTCCTTTTGATTTTATCAATCTTGCATGTGGACAACTTCTCTGGTCAACTCTCCAGACCAGAGTATCTTATTGGACTTGTCCTTTTGAGCTTTACAATCTTGTTCTTGCATAAGAACACCTTCTCTGGACAACTCTCCTGATCAGAGCATTTGGTTTTCCATAGAGTGTCCTTGCTCTTAAGTGATTGTTCCAGAATTTGAGCCTTGAGGGGACTTGATCTTGATCATCTTCAAAGCATAGGTTCCCCCTCAAATTGTGCATCTAATTGTCTAAGAGCTGCCTAACATTTCAGCTTCTCATCTAGCCTATAATCTATATGTTCTAACATTTCTAGAACATATTTATCTTGACTTAGGCATGTCTCAGGGGGTTTTGGTATTAGATCAAAACATATCTCATTTTATTCCCAACAATTTCCCCCTTTTTGATGATGCCAAAACCTACACTATCTAAGCAAAAGTGACTTGTCTACACCTATTACATGTATCTTCAGAAGACATGACTAAGGTCAATATTCCTGAAAAGATAATGTGTTAGTGTATTCACTGTTTTTGTTGCAAGTAGGTTTTACAGATAGGCATAGAGAAATTTCTGTAAAAAAAATGTATCTTGATTCAAAAGTGGTTCAACTATCATTCATATAAAGAGTCATTACAAGCATGTTGATAGTTGAAGATAACTTATCAGAGCATGGAATCATTACAAATCAAGAACTACAACTAAACATAAGATCAGAGCAAAATAGACTTATTTCAGATATCAGAGCTTTAACACCTAGAGCTAGCTAATACAAGATATTCCAGATAGCAAAGTAGAATGCATCAATTCTTGTATCAGAGCAAATCATTTTAGAGCACACAGCATGTCAATGCACATATCAGCAGGCTTGTCCAATTTCAGCAGATTTGACCACATAGCAAAAATATCTTCAGATAAGATAATTTTTCACCCAGAAAAAGTCAGAAGACTTAGCCATTCAAAGATCATCCTCAGGAGGTGGCAGCATCCCATATTGTGCCCACACTCTCCTCTTGAGTGCCATGGCTTCCTGGTTGGTTCCTTTAGGTCCAAGGGTCATCTTGTTCAGCTTTAGAATTTCTGTGAACTCCCTTAGGATCCTTGCTTGGTCAATCCATCCTTCAAGCTTTGGAGGCATGTAGATGATAGGCTTGGGAGCATTGAGTTCAATTCTTGCAATGTCAGCAGCTGCAAGTAGTTGTTGATACAACTCTCTGTAGTATTCTAGCATGAACTCAGTGAAGGCAGAGTTTGCATCTCCTCCATTCCATCTGTCAATGACATAATAGTCATAGACAAACTCCCTTTTGGCTTCTTCCCATGTGTCATTCAGTTGAATTGGCACCCATTTATCCAAGTGTGGATATTTGGTGTCCATTGGGATTAGAAGTTGAGGCTTCATCTTGCTGTAAGTTGCTCTCCTCCTTCTTGGTTTCTGAAAGTTTGCTCTCCTCTCATCTCTTGCTCTGTTGGCTTCTTCCATCAAGTCCATTTTCTCTTGGGCCCTCATCATGGCCAGTTTCTGTTGTGTTTCAGGGTCTTTGCCATACCCTTCATGAAACAATTTTGATGGATCATGGGCTAGGACAGTTGTCTTCTT
Organism: Galeopsis tetrahit; assembly: GCA_963675135.1. Taxonomy (NCBI): domain Eukaryota; kingdom Viridiplantae; phylum Streptophyta; class Magnoliopsida; order Lamiales; family Lamiaceae; genus Galeopsis; species Galeopsis tetrahit. Next base: position 38,861,331 of record OY776127.1, read on the forward strand.
CTTAGGTTCAGGTCCAAATCCTTCAGTAAATAGCTCTTCAATGTCTTCAGTGGACTTGGGACCTTCAGTACTTTTGTCAGATTCAGAAGACTTGTCTTTTTCAGCAGTTTTGGCCTTCTTTGAGGTAGGCTCATCATCAACAACTCTGAATTCAGGTGGAAGATCAAGGCTATTGGGGAAGTCAGTGAATTTCTCAACTTGTCTCTTCTTTCCTTGGGCCTTTTTGATCTTTCCTCTAGTTTGGACACCTTCAGCATTTTTGTCCAAACCTGATACTTCACCACCTGGTCTTTGTTGTAACCTTACTCTCTCCTCTTGAGCTGAGGCCATTGAATTCTTCAAAGCAAGTGCTAACTGCTCCTCTTCATCCAATTCTTCCAAGTTCAGCACTGCTGGCTCTTTTCCCTTTCCTTCAGGGGCTTTGTCCTTCCCTTTTACTGGACTCCCAATCACTAAGGCACCTTTTGCCCTTGCTCTTTCCCTTTCCCCCTTTTTGGCAGCATCAAAACATTCTGGCTTCAGTTCAATCATTGTAGATGCCAATAAGGACTGGGCTTGGGTTAGAGACTTCATTTCTTCCAATAAATATACATTCTCATCATGTATATTTTGCATCTTGTCACTGCTCAAGCTGAGAAAGGAAAGAACAGGCTTCATTTTCTGTTGGACAACCTCCTCCATGGTTGCCTTAAGAGATGCATCCAATTTAGCTTTCAGGAGCTCAGTGAGGTTGGCCACTGCACCTTCAGCAATGTTGGCCAGCACATCTTGGGAAAACTTTTCAGAGGCTGCTTTCACCATAGCTAGCCTTTGCTCTTCAGCTCTTCTCTTTTGCAGTGCAGTCTTCTTTCCAATAGCTTGTTTGACAGTTAGCCTGAGAGCTTTGACATTAGCATTGTGATTATCTCTCAGCAGCTTTTGCTCTTTCTTGACCTCCTCTGAGATGGCTTCCATGGTTGATTTGGCATTTTGAACTTCAGTGGAAATGGTTTGGAGACCAGATTCCACACCACTGATCCTTGCCTCAAGGGTTGGTAGCACAACATCTTCAGAGCCAGTGAGCCTCATTTCTACAGATGCTAGAGTCCTTCCTTGCTCATTCAATGCTCCTGAAGTTTCAGCATGAGCAGATTGGACTTGATGAGCCAAGGAGTCCAACTTCTCTGATTGCATTCCAAGTAAGGCCTGAGCTGAGCCTGTGTCTACTTGGATAGGTGCATCTGTTAAGAACTCATCTGCAAAAATTTGGTCAAGAGAGATACCTGCAATATTAGACAAGTCAAACATGTTAGGAAATAAGTACTCATCTCCCTCAATTTCTTTTGCATAAGACTCTGATACATCAGCAGTCTTCTTCTCATTTTCAACTTGTTCTTTTCTCCCTTCTTTAATAATGTTCTCACTCAAGGAATCAGGCCTCCTTTCATCAAGGGATTCTTGAAGTTCAGATTTGACTTCAAGAATAACCTGTCCTTCCTCACTTATACCACCCTCATATGTTGGTACACTCACAATCTTAGTGATAACTACCTCTCTATCATCCATAACTCCCTCTGATTTTTCAAAACTACTTTCCTTTTCAACTCCTTCTCCTAAACCTGCAGCATCTCCACCTTCAACAAGGTTCAAAGATGGCAGTTGTGAGGAGATCACAGTGCTTATCTCAGCAGCCACTGAGTCATCTTGAATGATTAAGGGCTGATCAGTGTCCAACTCTTCTGACACTGAATAGGCCTTAATCAAACTAGCCTCTAGTACAGGAACCTCAACATCTTTAGGCTGTGCCTTGGGTTCAGGAGAACCTTCATTGGCAGATGTGTCTTTGGTTGTGTTACCACCCTTGGTCAACACCTCTGAAGATACAGAGCCTTTCCTATGATAGGTTTTAGGAGGGTTTGAAAGTCTGTCTGTTATAGAAGACTTGGGTTGAAAGGATTCAGGGAGATTGGCTTGAGGGGTTTCAGGAGGGTTGGGATTTGAAGGGTTTGAGGGATCATCAGGGGAATCATCATCATTGGAGCTACTGTCAGGGTGTTTGATTCCCTTGGCTTTTCTTTCTTTCTCCTCCTCAATCTTGTCAGCTACCAGCTTTGCAAAAATCTCCTCATCAATGAGAAATCCTGTCTTTGAAACTCCAGCAAAGTGTAGCAACTTGTTTTCCTCTATTTGCCACCAGTTTGCACCCTTATCTTGGATGACTTGTGATATCTCCATCATAGATTTGTCTTTCACATCAACAAGCATCCTTAAATCATGAAAGGCCTTCTGAATTCTTGGAAATTCAGCAAGTTGTGGATACAAACTGTCCACAGTAGCCTTGGCTCCTCCTCTGAGCATACTTTCAAAAGTATACTCCTCCTCATCTCCACTTGAATGGGGACTTTGGGTTATAGGGGAGTTGGCTCTGGGTTCTCCTAATGTGGCTTTAGGCAGATTAAGTTCAGAGATATTGGCTTCAGATGGGTTGGGTACAGTAGAAGGATCTTCAGTTGCTTTTGAGAGCAATGGATCTGAAGGGGCTTTGCTCAGGGGGGTTGGCTCAAAGAGTGAATCTTCTAAAAGCTTTGAATAATTGAGCATAGATGAGTCAAGGGGAGATTTTAATCTTGTCTCATCTACAGCTATGTCAGCTAGCACATCTATCATACTTCTCTGCACACTTCCCTCAGGAGAGTATCTCTTTGTGAGGTTAATGGGGGTGATGGGTTGGTTGGAAGGGGTAACATGGGTTTCAGGGGAGTTGGGCTCAAGGTACTGAGTTTCAGGGAGGTTGGCCTCTATAGGTTGACCTTCAGGGACTTTGGATTCTGGAGTTCCAGAACCAGATGAATTAGTCCTTGACATGGATTTGGTCCTGCTTTCAGCTCTGCTCTCCCTTAGAGCCAATTGAAGAGACCTTTCTTCTTGAAGCTCCAACACCTTCTCAGTAGGTTTGGCCCTTCTCTTGCTGGCCCTACTGCTTCCACTTCCTTCCTTCTCAGGGACAACTTCCTTGATTCTCTTATCTCCCTTCTTCTTTTGCCTAGTCTCATTGTACTTCCTCCTCAACTCTTCTGAGTGGTCAGAAGGCACACTCACTCCCTCTTCTGCCACTGCATCAACTTCAGCTGATGCTCCTGAGGCTTCTCTTGAGGACAATTGAGACATTTTTCTTGTTTTGACAGCTCTGGCCTTTGTTCTCTTTTTCATCTTAGGCTTCTCTTCCTCCTGTTCTTCAGCAGGTTTGGCCAGTAACATCCTTCTTTTCTCAGTTTTCTTGCTGAGCTTTCTGAATAGGATCTTTTGGGCTGGGAGGGGCTTTGCAAAGGTTTGCATCTGGGAATAGTGGGAAAACCTCTCAATCAACAAGCTTGCCCTGGTGCAATACTTGATTTTCCCTTCTAGCACCACCTTGTTGTGAGATTTCACCTTGAATTTAGCCTTCTCCTTCATCATTTCAGACATAATGAAGGTCCTCCAATCAAACTTAATGCCCTTATCACTGGCATCAATAATGGCAGCCATGATTCTGATCCTTGGATGGCTGACCTACTCTAAGCTTCCAGTGTTGCTTAAGAGACTCTTAGCAACTACCTCAAAAAGGTTGAGAAACTCTGGTTTGAGAGTCTTCTTGTTTTGAGTTGAGGAGAGAGGGCCTGGAACTAATAGCCATTCTTGGGCTATCTCATCTTCATGGCCAGTACCATAAACTTCTGGATTCCTTCCCTCATAAGGCAATCCAAAAGCTCCTTCCAGATCCTCTGAGGAGAATTTTACTCTGTGGAATCTCTCCTCCTCCTCTCCTTCTGCAGTGTAAGATAATCTGGTTGATACTTCACCATCCTCAGGTTTGCCTCTCCACTTGAGGAAGGCAAAGAATTCTGCCATGTAGCTCTCCAAGCAAGAGCTTGGTTTCTCCTCCATGAACTTTTGAAGTCCAGCTCTCCTCAACCATCTCAAGGTTGGTGTGATTTCAGGATCCTCATTCTCAAAGGATACTATTGGCTCAAAATGAAGATTGTGTTTATTGCTTAAGTAGCCAAAATCCAGGTCTAGATCCTTGTTAGAGAAATCAACAAGCATCTCAGGTCTAACTTTGGGGGCCATTGAAATTTGCAGAGAGAGCTTTGAGAGAGTTTGAAGAAAATTTGGGTTAGGGTTTCGAATACTTGGGGAAGAAGTGTTTGTGGGGATCTTAAGACTTGTGAATATTCTAAAAAGAATGTTTGTCAATGAGTTGGTAAGGTCTTGATGCAATTCAAAGGTGAGCAAAAATGGAAATCCAAAATGGACGGCTAGGATTGATTTCAGGGGAGTTGTCCATTTTTTATCCAATGGTCAAAAACCAATGTAACAGTGAAATAACTGTTTTATTCAAAACGTGGGTGGTTTTTAATGTTTGTTTAAGGCTGGGGGTTTTTCGAGATAGATCATGTCCCAAAAAAGTTTAATGCAAACAAGAGTTAAATCTTGGCATTTAATGCATGGAAAGTGACCTTTTGGGTGGGAGACAAATTAAATCCCAGAAAGGTGAAAACTGTATTTCAATGGGACAGATTTCGAAGTAGGTATTAATCACCAAAAATAGGTGCTTATCATACCAAGATTTGGTTTGATAGCTGAGACAACTTATCTGACCCTACTTGGACAAGTGTCCTGAAGAGATGTGGACAAAGGTTCTGAATGTCAATGGACAAGTGTCCTGAAGAGGTAAGGTCATATTTCTGATTTTCAGTAGACTTGACCAAGTCTGCTGAAGTTTGAGTTTATTTCCCCCTCAATCAATGAACTTCTTTGGACTCATTTTTCCAACTTCCCTGGATCAAGAAGTCCCAACTCTGCTGATAATTCCAGGAACCTTGCCTCTGCAAGTGGCTTAGTTAGTATATCAGCTTTTTGAAGGTCTGTGTGAATTTTCACCAACTTGATATCCTTCTTCTCCACATGATCTCTAATGAAGTAGTGCTTGATGTCCACATGTTTGCATCTTGTGTGCAAGACAGGATTTTGTGATATAGCAATGGCACTATTGTTATCACAGAAAATTGGCACTTCAGTAGAGTTGACTTTGTAGTCTCTGAGTTGTTTTCTTAGCCAAAGAATTTGAGCACAACAACTTCCAGCTGCAACATATTCAGCTTCAGTGGTGGAGGTGGCCACTGTATTTTGTTTCTTGGAGAACCAAGATATGAGTTTGTTGCCCAAGAATTGACAAGTCCCTGAGGTGGACTTTCTGTCAATCCTACATCCTCCATAATCAGCATCTGAGTAGCCAGTTAGCTCAATATTGTCATCAGCAGGGTACCAAAGGCCTAGATTCTCAGTGCCTTTGAGGTACCTCAAAATCCTCTTTGCAGCCTCAAGGTGGCTTTTCTTAGGATTTTCTTGAAACCTTGCACAAACACCTACTGCAAAGGTGATATCAGGTCTGCTGGCAGTGAGATAGAGGAGTGATCCAATGATTCCTCTATACTCAGTGGAGTTGGTTGGAATACCACTCTCATCAGGATCCATCTTCCAATTTGTGTTCATAGGGATCCTTACTGGCTTGCTAGTTGTACACCCAAACTTTTTGATCATTTCTCTGGTGTACTTAGCTTGGTTGATGAAGATTCCTTCTTTAGATTGCTTGACTTGTAGACCCAAAAAGAAGTTCATCAACCCCATCATGGACATCTCAAACTTGCTTTGCATGAGCTTGGAGAATTTCTCACACAGCTTCTCATTAGGGGATCCAAAAATTATGTCATCCACATAAATTTGGACAAGCAAGATGTCCTCTCCTTCAGAGATTCTGAAGAGATTTATGTCCACAGTTCCCTTGGTGAATCCATGATCCAAGAGGAATTGTGACAGTGTATCATACCAAGCCCTAGGGGCTTGTTTGAGTCCATATAGAGCTTTCTTGAGTCTGTAAACTTGGTTTCCAACTTCAAAACCTGGTGGTTGCTCCACATAGACTTCTTCTTTCAAGACTCCATTCAGAAAGGCACTCTTGACATCCATTTGGTATACTTTGAACCTCTTGTGGGCTGCATAGGCTAGAAAGAGCCTTATTGCTTCTAGCCTTGCCACAGGTGCAAATGTCTCATCATAGTCAATGCCTTCATGTTGGCAATACCCTTTTGCCACAAGTCTTTCTTTGTTTCTGACAATCACATCATTTTCATTTTTCTTGTTCTTGAACACCCACTTTGTTCCAATAACATCTTGATGTGAAGGCCTATCCACCAGCTCCCATACTTCATTTCTGGTGAATTGGTTGAGTTCTTCCTGCATGGCTGTGATCCAATTGGCATCTTGAAGTGCTTCCTCAATATTACTTGGTTCTTGCTCTGACAAGAAACAACAGAACATAACACTTTCACCATGAAACTTTCTGGTTCTGACTCCTATACTTGGATCACCAAGTATCAGATCAGTAGGATGGTCAGACAACCAAGTCCTTCTTTTCCTGATCTCTTCAGTAGAGTTGTCCTCTACTGAAGATGAGTCATTTTGATCATAGAATTCAGGATAATTTAATGCAGGATCTAACTCAGGATCATAATCAGGGGTGTTGTCCTCAATGTCAGGGACATTGGCATTTTCAACATTTTGTGTTCCCCCTTGATTATTTGACCCATTAACTACCTCAGCAGGAACTGCTTCTTCATTGGTAGTTGTTACCTGGATGTGAACTGGGATTGGATCATTCAGTTCACCATTTCCATCAGTGGGGTTTGTCTCAGGAAGGTTGCCTTCAGGATTGTTGTCCAATGTGGGTTTTTCAGGCAGATTGGTTTGAACAACATCTATGAATTCAGTGTCTTTGTCTTTTAGGCTTAATCTGGTTGTCCTCTGTGTGATTTCTTCAGGTTCCAAATGATCATTCCTGATCTCAAAGATAGACTCATCAAACACAACATGAGGTGTTTCTTCCACTATAAGGGTTTTCTTGTTGTAGACTCTGAAAGCTCTACTGATTTGAGAGTATCCAAGAAATACTCCCTCATCAGCTTTGCTATCAAAGGCTTTCAACTGTTCTTTCCCATTATTGTGAATGAAACATTTGCAACCAAATATATGAAAGTATGACACTTTAGGCATTCTTCCTTTCCAGAGTTCATAGGGGGTTTTGCCTTGCCCCTTAGTGATCAAACATCTATTTTGAGTATGGCATGCAGTGTTTATAGCTTCAGCCCAAAACCTCTTAGGTAAATTTGAATCAGCAATTAAGGTTCTAGCAGCTTCTTTTAAAGTTCTATTTCTTCTTTCTGCAACTCCATTTTGTTGGGGAGTTCTAGCTGCTGAGGTTTCATGAGCTATTCCATTTGATGTGCAGTACTCATTGATGTATGAATTAATGAACTCAGTGCCTTTATCAGATCTTATCTTGATAATGCTAAGGCTTTTCTCATTTGACAATCTCTTAAGAAGTTCAGGTAGTTTGACTTGTGTTTCCTTCTTATTAAGGAGAAATACTACCCATGTGAACCTAGAGAAGTCATCTACTACCACCAATGTGTATTTTCTACCATTTATGCTTGAAGGGTTAATTGGTCCAAACAGATCCATATGTAGAAGTTCAAGTACCCTTTCAGTGGAGATGACTGGTTTACCTTTAAATGAGGCTTTAATCTGTTTTCCTTCTTGACATGGCTTACACACATGTTCTTTAATGAAAACCTCATTAGGCAGTCCTTTGACTAATGCATTTCTAGCAAGTTTATTCATAGATTTGAAGTTCAGGTGGTTTAGCCTCTTGTGCCATAACCAACTTTGTTCACTAGAGCTTTTAGCAATAAAACATGCAGCATCAGTAGACTTGTCCCAGTCTGCAAAATACACATTTCCCTTCCTAGTTCCAGTCAATAGGGTTTGTTGAGTTTTATCCTTAATTAGACATTTTCCACTTGAGAACTCAACATTAAAGTCTTTGTCACAGAATTGACTGATACTTAGGAGATTATATTTGAGACCAGCTACATAAGATACATTGGTTACTTTGATGTTACCAATCATCAAAGTACCATAACCTTTTGTTGTTGCTTGTGAGCTGTCTCCAAAGGTGACATTTGGGCCTTCTTTTTCAATGAAGTCAGTGAGGAGTTCCTTGTTTCCAGTCATGTGCCTTGAGCATCCACTGTCAAGGTACCATGCTGTCTTTTTGTTCATGCTCCTCTTCTTGTGGCCCAATGGTACCTGCAATTAAATAGGTTTAGGTACCCTTTGAGTTTTGGGTCCTGAGAGGTTAGTTGTACCTTTAGGAACCCAAACTTGCCTAATAACCTTGATTGATTCAAGGTGGCTAAGTTGATTTCCTTGTGCATCAACATACACTGTCTTTCCCTTAAATGCCCTTGGGAAAGTATGTGTGAATGTGTTAACTCTGTAAGTTTCAGGGGAGTTGTCAATTCTCCTGAACTTATGAGTTATTTGTGCAACTTGATGAAATCTTTGAGGAAAGGCCTTTTTATGACCATTACCCTTTGGCATGAAGGGTTTTGGTTGTCTCATTTTATTTTGCCTTTGAGGAAAGTTATCCTTGGGTCTATTCAGCTGAGGCTTTCTTAGAAGAGTTAGCCTAGACTGATTATACTTGGGATAATTCCTCTGAACATTGTTCAGTAGAGTTGTCCTTCCATTGGGTCTACTCTGCTGACCAACATTCCTCTTATGTTCAGGAGCTTTGGCCATTTCCTTAGGTTTTGGCCTATTCTCCTGAATCACTTGAGTAGGCAGATCATTCATTTTGCCCTTTCCTTTGTTCAGTGGTTGAATCACTTCATTTTCAGTTTGTGCCACTGACTTAACAAAGATTCTCTTAGTGTTACTTACAGAAGCAACACTAAGACAAGGTGAAGATTCAAATGGATCAAAACCTAATCCACTTCTTTGAGCCATAGGTCTTTGATAACTCTGAATTTCCTCTATTGCTCTAGAGGATTTCTTCAGAGCAGACATCTTTAATTTCAGACTCTCTTCACTTGATTTAAGAATATCATATTCATGTGAGAGGTTTTCAAATTTGGCATTGAGAATTTTAAGTTCAAAATCTTTTCTCTTCTGAGAGAGAAGTTGATCATCAATCTCCTTTTGTTGGTCAACTATCCTGAGATTTGCTTCCTCAAGCTCTCTCAAGACTTGTTGATACAACTCAGTAGACTTGACATCAACAACTACCTCAGAGTTTTTGGCAAGTTCAATGGCCAATCTTTCATTTTCTCTCACACAGTTATCATGAAATTCTTGTAACAGAGTGAAATCTTCCATCAACTTTCCAAGGGAAAGCTTCAAGTTGACCTCACTATTGTTCTGTGAAATGAATGATGGTGAACTAGAAGTAGAGGATACCTCATCATCCTCAAGAGCCATGTTGCAAACATCATCATCATCTTCACTGTTGGAGAATAGTCCATCAGAAGAGTTGAAGCTCTCATCACTATCAGATTCTTCACCAGCCATCATGGCTTTTCTATTGGTGAATTTTCTGTCTCTTTTGGCCTGCCTCTCTCTTCTCTCCTTAGAGCTTAATTCAGGGCAGTCATACTGGAAGTGCCCTTTCTTTTTACAGTTATAGCACAGATCTTCATCATCTTCTTTCTTTGATTCTTCTCTTCTTTTTGATGATGAAGGTTCAGCTCTACTGGACCTTCTCCTATCAGAGTACTTGTCCTCTGATCTTTTCTCTTCAGGCTTTTTGACTTCAGCCTGTGCTTCAGGAGGGTTGTATCTCCTGAATTTATTGTCCTGGTAGAATTTCTTGTATCTACCAAACCTTGAGTTCAACTTTTCAAACCTTCTAGCCATCAAGGCTAGTTCTTCCTTCATTTCAGTCTTTGAGACTGACTTTGATGATCTTGGAGTGGGCTGCATCTCTGGTTCAGCTGTTTTGGCTTTGAATGCCACTCCCTTAGTAGGATTTGAAGGTTCCTCAATAGGCTTTCTTCTATTGAGGTCGAACTCATAAGCTTTGAGTTCAGAGAAGATTTGTTGCATGGGCATGGTGGAAAGATCTTTGGTGTTTTGCATCATTACAGCATAGACATCCCACTTTTGAGTGAGACTTCTCAAGATCTTCAATCCAACCTCTCTCTTGGTGTAAATCTTGCCCAATGAGTTAATCTCATTCATCACATCAGTGAATCTACCAGCAAATTTGTCAATGGACTCATCAGACTCCATTGAAAATTGTTCAAACTTCTGCACAGCAACTTGGAGCTTGTTCTCCTTGATCTTTTCAGTGCCCTCACACATTTCAGCAAGAGTATCCCAAATTTCTTTGGCTGTTGTGCAGTGGTAGACTCTTCCCATGACTGCATCTGGAATTGTTTGATAGAGGGTGTTCATTGCTAGATAGTTCAGATTATCCTTCCTCTTTTCATCAGTAGTGAAGTCATCTTCATCTTTGGGTAGTACATCTCTTGTATCTGCCCTTTGAGCCTCTGTGACTCTGGGATTGACAAAGGTGAACACAAAAGGTCCTCTTGTGATCACTCTCAACATATCAGTATGAAGAGATGCAAGATGAGCCCTCATTCTGATTTTCCAGAAATCATAGTTATCAATTGAGAACATGGGCAATTTGTGATGAGATATGTGATTGACTGAATTTGTTGCCATGTTATCCAATCCTTGGTTAGCAGGAGGTGGAACTGCAGCATTGATGTTCTGATCAGGGTTCTGCTGCTGCTGGTTCTGATTGTTGTTATTTCCTCTTGCCATTTCTTCAAGAAGAGATTACACACTAGATACAAAGGATTTCAGATAGATCAGTTCAGTGACCACAGCAAATATGTGACTTTGAAAGCCAAGATGGCTTTTCAGAAGCAGTGGTCTTTGAACCCCTGCTCTGATACCACTTGTTGGTCCTGAAAGGAGTATATAACAAGTGTATGGGGGGGGAATACACTTGTATGCAATTCTTCTGCTAATTTGATCAAACCAGAGTTCAGCAAGGTTGTCTTGGACAACTCTGCTGAAGAATATTAACTCTTCTAAGATAATCAAACTACTAAGTACTATTGAGTACTTAGTTGAATAACTATCTAGGGGAGTTATATGTGCGGAATAGTGGTTGGCCCTTTAAGTTTAGACTCCTTTAATTTCTGAAATCACTTAGTCAATGCAACACAGTTCAGTTTTCAGGGAACTTGTCCAAATAGGTTTTGCACAGTCTTTGAATGTTTATCCTTGAAAGATCAGTTTTGTGTGCAGTGTTGAATGTATGAAAGTACTTGTAAAGTAAATCAACACAAGAGTTTATAGTGGTTCAGAGACTCAAGCTCCTACATCCACTTTCCCTGATTTAACATGATAATTCCTTCACTCTTGGAATTAACTTGTTTTATAGTGCCAATGTGCACTTGATCAATAACACCACTCCTTGGTGAATTGATCCCTAGGATGTCTAGAGTCCTAGTACCCTCTTCTCAACTCAGAACTGAACTGTTCTTCTCTCAACAGTCAGCTCCTACCACTTCTACTACTACAACCTTCTCACTTTCTCACTTGAAAGGGGTAAGGATTGAAGTAAGGTTCCAACTAATGAGATATCCTTTACAATGGAGATCAGTGTATAAGGATAGGATATCTCTCTAAGCTTGTGTATGAATATACAATGAGTTCAGCTTAGAAGAAGTGTATAAAGACTAAGATAGTCTCTTTGAAAGCTTAAGAGCACTTCTCAACTTGTAGGATAGTTGGATATTCTTGTCAAGGTTGAGGTTGGTGCTTTTGGATTGTGTTGAGGTGCTTTCAAATGGTCTTCACACTTCTGTATTTATAGACAAAATGGAGGATTTGCCCGTTGGAGAGGCAGCCCCAAATTGCTATAAATGTCTTCCTTGAGTTCTTCAAACTGGAAGACAGATTTTTGATAGTGACATGTCCTCATTTGGGTAATAAACGGCTTGTAAGACTTTGTCTTTATTCTGCAGCACTTTTCCCAATGTTTGACTTCTTGTTAGGACTTGGACATGGCTTCTGAAGGTTGATCCAATGATAGGACAACATTCCTTATCATCTGGACAACTCTCCTTGTCACTATCAGCAGTTTTGCTTTTCAGCAAGGTTGGCTTGCTCTTCTTCAGATGACTTGGCTCTTTTCCTTTATTTCATTCCAAGATGATCTTGGCATGTTGCATTGTATTTCTTTAGGGCATGGTTGTCTCTAATTCTTCAACATAGTTGGCCTTCAACCTTTAGAGCATCTGTTCTGATTCAATCATGCTGAGACAACTTTTCTGGACAACTCTTCTGATCAGCATATTTTGGTCTTTTAGCATCAGGGCACTTTACACATAGAGTTGGCTTCTCTGGACAACTCTCCTGATCAAAACCTTTAAGTAGTCTTATCCTTTTGAGCTAGGTAGAGTTATTCTTGCATATGGCTAGCTTTTCTGGACAACTCTCCTGATCAGATTTATTTGCCTTGTCCTTTTGATTTTATCAATCTTGCATGTGGACAACTTCTCTGGTCAACTCTCCAGATCAGAGTATCTTATTGGACTTGTCCTTTTGAGCTTTACAATCTTGTTCTTGCATAAGAACACCTTCTCTGGACAACTCTCCTGATCAGAGCATTTGGTTTTCCATAGAGTGTCCTTGCTCTTAAGTGATTGTTCCAGAATTTGAGCCTTGAGGGGACTTGATCTTGATCATCTTCAAAGCATAGGTTCCCCCTCAAATTGTGCATCTAATTGTCTAAGAGCTGCCTAACATTTCAGCTTCTCATCTAGCCTATAATCTATATGTTCTAACATTTCTAGAACATATTTATCTTGACTTAGGCATGTCTCAGGGGGTTTTGGTATTAGATCAAAACATATCTCATTTTATTCCCAACACAGTGTTCTCAAACACCTCTGTTGTATTGTCACCAGCTTCATCAACTTCCATAATATCCTCTTCAACAACTTTCTCAACTTCATCAACAACCCTTTCTTCACTTTCCATAACAACATCAGCATTTTCATCTGCAGCAGCAGTAGCAACATTTTCCACAGAATACTTAAATCATGTCAACCTTTCAACAAGTTGCACCACTGACTCTGGGGTTAATAACTCAGTAAATGAGTTAACATCAGCTGCAAGCATCTACTCTGCTTCCCAATCATCAAAGATTGAAGCACCACCCATACCTTCCATAATAGCTAGATTCTCTTTAAGAGTACTCCTCTTAAGATACACCCATGTGCCTATCCTAAGAAGTTTTTCAAATACCACTGAGCTTTCATCTAAACCAGGAAACTGCTTCAACAGAGCCAATCTTAAATTTATCCTAATTCGATCTTCTTTATCACAGATAGGATAATCCATTAAACCAGCAGGTTTAGGAACTAAATAATCAGGTTCAGGGGATGATGAAATGTCAATTGGTACAGAAGAAGGCTCAAATTCATGTTCAGTAGAGTGATCATGAACTTGTGTAGGTGAATGATGTGGTGAGGGTTGGTTTTGATGACTTGAAACAGGAGTGTTCTGAGGAGATGAATGGGGAGTGTTCTGAGAAATTGGAAAATAGTGAGCTGATTCTCCAGAACATGAAGGTTGGTGGTCAATGGGATCTGTTGGGCTTGGATCAGAATTTGAAGGGGTAGGAGAGGAATCAACAAGCTTCCTCCTAGGTCTAGAAGCACTTCTTTCCTTGGTTCTTTTATGTAAAACAACAATACTTGAAGTACTAACCTCTTGTTCTTCCGAGCTTTCTTGCACCACTGTCTCAACAAAACGGACTGTTTGCTCTAAGGCAGCTGTAGCAGACCTTCCTCTTCTTGGTCTAGTACTGCTCGGATCATGCCTCGCTTTCGATCTTATCTCTAGTTGATTATCATCAGACCGATACATTGAAGCACCAGACTCTTGAGCTTCAGGTTCTTGAGGTAGCACCAAAGGATGTTCTTGTTCAAATCGAACAAACTCCTTTTTCATCAAGAATTTTCCATGATGGAATTTCTTGGGATTACTCCAATACGCCTTCTTGACAACTAACTGAGGTAACAGAATACTCAGCTTGTTTCCGAACCCTAACTTCGATTTAATCGAAAATTCCATTGTATCCTCATCGAACAAGACCTTTTCTTTCTCACTTATCAATCTTTCTAAGAAAAACCCTTGCCAATCACCTTGCACTCGATCAATGATTGCTTCCATGATTCGGATTTTTAAATTGGTTAGAGCATCCTGACTGTGATGTTGACCTAACAAACATTTTCCAGCAATGTCCATTAGAAATTGAAGACCAGTAGGAAGCACATCTTTCTTAAGATGGCTTAGAGACTCTGGTTCTTCACCCGACCATCTGCCCACACATTCTTTCTCTTTGCCTGCCTTGTAGGTCAGAATATCTACTAGGCCTTGAGGTAAATCCAGCATGATTTCAAGAATTTCTCTGGAATCGAGACTTTGTGCCCTGATAGCATTGAATGGACACCATTGTTATCCCCTTCAAGCTGAAAAAAGAATTCCATAGCTTCTGGTTCAAATACATTGATCGGAGATGATTCAAGATACTTTCTCAGCCCGCATTCTTCACACATTGTTAGAATAGCTTGGTTTTCTGCACTGTGTCGGCCGTTGAAGTAAACTGCATTTTCCACAAAAATGCCCTTTTCTCGAAGCCAAAAATCAGAATCAAATGTACCTGCGACTTCGTTAGATTCACTTATAATATTGATAATCGCCATTGTAGGGTTTTGTAGAAGATAGATTATTGAGATTTTACAGTAAATTTTGAGTTATGAATTTTCCAGAAATGAACTCGTAAGGAAGATGAAGATGAAAAGTGATCATGTTTGACAAATTCAAAACCAATCTACGGCTAGGATTGAATTTGTTTTTCACAATGAATGGTTGAGATTAAGTCTCGAAATTCGTGTTAAAAGAATTGTTCATATTCTAGTACCATTCTTAATTTTGGAGCCAATTTGTGTTTGATAAATACACCACAGTAATTAGGTTAGAAATAGAGGAGTGTACTAATATTCTCTATTAGTAATCTAAAATTGAGCAGTTTTTGACTTAGAGTATCCTAAGACAAAATACTGTTCTGATGCATATCAGCACAGTAGTTTCCAAAAATATTTCACTTCATTCTCTTACTTGTATATAAAGAAAATGTACTTATCTGGATCAGCTGAGTACTGTGATCAGCTGAGTAAACCTTTTCAGACATCAGATCAGTAGATGGGTCAGCACAGTAGTTTTCAGATCAGTACCCAATTTTCCTGATTTCACCATTTTGATATCAGCACAGTAATCCTCAGATCAGTACTGTGACAAATCAGTTCTATTTGTAGACAAAGAAACTTTGTAATCAGAACAGTTCTGTAGACAAGTCAATTTCTTAATCAGAATAGATCTGTAGACTGATATGGCCTGTAGTCAGATCAGATTTGTAGACTTTTCAAATCTGTAATCAGATCAGTTCCCCCTTCAGTGGAGAACTCCTCTTTTGTGCCTGTTTCACCTTGGTAGAAGTGTTAGTCCATGAGATATAAGTGTAAAACAGTACAGAGTAGTAACAGTATGTTTAAATTAAGGATTACATCAAGGTTTATGTTAAAGTGACTTAGTGTTCTGAGTCAACAAAAGGATCTTTAAGAAATCACAGATTCCCCCTTAATGTGTGTTCTCAGTGTCCCTCAGCTTTACCAGCTTCCTCATTGGGATTAAGGTCACTTTAGTAACCTTGTTACCTGTTTTAAATGTAGTGGTCTGACATGGGGTTGTCTCTTCTGAATTTTATGCATTTGATGTACTGCTCTTAGTTTCTGCTTTGTCTTTCTCTTGGTATAAGATCAGTACCTGAAATGTTAGTACAGTTCTATATACATATAGAATCCATATCTATCAACCCTAAGCTAATGCATAACTCTCTAAATCTCACTTCAGCCAATGGTTTTGTAAAAATGTCAGCTCTTTGAATATCAGTATGAATCTTTTCCATCCTAATATTTTTCTTTTCCACATGATCCCTAATAAAATGATGCCTAATGTCAACATGCTTGCATCTAGTATGTAGAACGGGATTTTGTGTTATGGCAATGGCACTATTACTGTCACAATATATAGGTACATTAGATTCTACAATATTGTAGTCTCTGAGTTGTTGTATTAGCCAAAGAAGCTGACTACAACAACTTCCTGCAGCCATATATTCTGCTTCAGTAGTAGAAGTTGCCACACTTGTTTGTTTCTTTGAAAACCATGAAATGAGCTTAGTTCCTAAGAATTGACATGAACCTGAAGTAGATTTTCTATCTATTTTGCAACCTCCAAAGTCCGAGTCTGAATAACCACTTAAGGATATATCATCATCTGCAGGATACCATAATCCTCGATTAATGGTCCCCTTTAGATATTTCAATATCCTTTTGGCAGCTTCCAGATGACTTTCTTTGGGGTTTGCTTGAAATCTTGCACATACACCAACAGAAAAAGCAATATCAGGTCTGCTGGCAGTTAGATAGAGTAGAGAGCCAATTAAAGCACGATAGTGAGGTTGGTCAGAAGACTTACCTCCTTCATCAGGATCCATTCTGTATGTAGGTTGCATGGGCACACCAACTGTCTTACAGGTTTTAATACCAAATTTATCTAGCAAATTCTTAGTATATTTTGCTTGATTTATAAAGATACCTTCTGGAGTTTGTTTTACTTGAAGACCAAGAAAATATGTCATTTCTCCCATCATAGACATTTCAAATTTACTTTGCATGAGTGTAGAAAAGCTTTCACTCAAGGTTTTGTTGGGTGATCCAAAGATAATATCATCCACATAAATTTGAACAAGTAATATATCATTACCTTCTTGTCTTCGAAACAAAGTTCTATCAACCTTGCCTTTTGTAAAACCATTTTCAAGTAAGAATAGAGAAAGTGTATCATACCAGGCTCTTGGAGCTTGTTTCAGTCCATAGAGTGCTTTCTTTAGCCTGTATACTTGGTGACTATTCACTTCAAAACCAGGTGGTTGTTCCACATAAACTTCTTCAGCAAGTATACCATTCAAAAATGCACTTTTCACATCCATTTGATACACAGTGAATTTCATATGTGCAGCATAGCAAGAAACAATCTTATAGCTTCTAGTCTAGCTACAGGAGCAAAAGTTTCATCATAATCAATACCCTCAGCTTGAGAGTAGCCCTGAGCAACTAATCTAGCTTTATTTCTAACTACAAGATCATTTTCATCCTTTTTATTCTTGAAAATCCACTTAGTGCCAACAACATTATGATTACTAGGTCTATCAACAAGTTCCCAAACTTCATTTCTAGTGAACTGATTAAGTTCTTCCTGCATGGCTATAATCCAGTTACTATCACTTAAAGCTTCATTCACAGTTTTGGGCTCAATAGAGGATAGAAAACAACACCAGCAAAATAGAGACTTACTAGGTTCTTCCTGGGAATCAAACAATTGTTTTCTAGTTTTAACACCTTTACTGGAATCACCTAGAATCAGATCAGTAGAATGAGCAGACTTCCATGTCCTTCTATTCTTAACAGAAATACTATCATCATTTATATCATGCAAATCATCATGCAGATCAGTATCATTGTTTTGCATTAAATCAGCAGATTTGTTCATAGGGGAGCAGTCATTCAATTCTGGCATATTAGAAGTTTTAGATGACTTACCTTTGTCTTTTACCTTTTCTTTTTCAGAATCTTGATCTAGGACATTCAGGAAAGAATTATATGCTTGTACAGATTCATATATTTCTGTATCATCATCCTCATTGTTGGTTTGGAGCTGTAGTTTGTCAATTTTCTTACTGAGCTGATGATCAGCAGAGTCCTGCACATTCTCATCAAAGACTACATGGGGTGTTTCTTCCACACATAGGGTAGAGTAATTAAACACTCTAAATGCTTTGCTTACTGAAGAGTATCCTAAGAATATCCCTTCATCAGCTTTTGCATCAAAAGCATTTAGCTTACTTTTGCCATTGTTATGGATGAAACACTTACATCCAAAGATATGAAAATAAGAAACTCTAGGTTTTCTGCCTTTCCATACCTCATAAGGTTTTTTACCATGCACCTTATTAAGAGCACTTCGGTTTTGGGAGTGGCAAGCTGTGTTAATGGCTTCAGCCCAAAACTTCTGAGGTGTGTTGAATTCTGCAATCATTGCTCTGCAAGCTTCTTTTAGTGTTCTGTTTCTCCTTTCTGCAACACCATTTTGTTGAGGGGTTCTGGCTGCACTTGTCAAATGCTGTATGCCAGACTTAGAACAGTAGTCAGAGATGTAACAGTTAATAAACTCAGTCCCCTTGTCACTTCTTATCTTGACAATGGGTTGACCCTTTTCAACCTGCAACCTCTTCAATAGATCTGGAAGTAGTGTTTGTGTATCACTCTTTTTGTGTAGAAAGACTACCCAAGTAAACTTAGAATAATCATCTACTACAACCAGAGTATACCTTATTCCATTCAATGTAGGAGGTTTGATAGGACCATGAAGATCCATATGCAAGAGTTCTAAGACTCTGCTGGTTGAAAGAGTTGGAATGGACTTAAATGAAACCTTTACCTGTTTACCTTTTTGACAGGAGTCACACACTTGTGATTTGGAATAGATTTCATTAGGAATGCCCTCAACAAGATGTTCTCTTGCAATCTTGTTGATTATCTTAAAGTTCAGGTGGCAGAGGCGTTTATGCCAGAGCCAACTGTTTTCTTTAGGACTCTTAGTAATAAGACAAGCATTCTTAGGACAACTATTCCAATTCACAATGTATACACTTCCTCGTCTTGTGCCAACAAGTAAAACATTGTGAGTCCTTTTGTCTATTATTTCACATCTTCTGGTTTTGAACTGAACTTTGTATCCCCTGTCACAGAATTGAGATACAGATAACAAATTATATTTCAAACCTTCAACATAGGAGACATCTTGGATTTCAACATCTCCATTTTTTATGAATCCAAATCCTTTTGTGATTGCCATGGAGCTGTCTCCAAAGATGACTTTTGGTCCTTCCTTCTCATGATAGTCAGTAAGCAAGGCCTTGGTACCAGTCATGTGGTGTGAACACCCACTGTCTATGTACCAGGTCTCACCAACTGAACCACCTTTCTTGTATAGGTCCAGTCGATCCTGCAAGGTAGTGATCTTAATAATTTAGGTACCCTAGTTTATTGGGGTCCTTGGGGGTTAGTAGTGAGAGGTACCCAAATAAACATTGAGGATTTGAATAGATGGGACCTCTTCAGTTTCCTACCATATTTATCACAAAACAGTACTTTGTTAACCATTTCAGAATTATCAGCAGACTTAGGATCTATTTTTCTGAGATAGCCTTTCCTTGGTTCTATCCCTTTTTCAGTAAGATCAGTATGCCTGTAATAGTTTGAATAGGGTCTGAAAGCATGTGGACCATACGGCTTATAGGTGCGTTTTGGTCTTTCCTCTTCAATGATATCATAAGATAAAGGTGGAGGATAAAGAACAGGTTTGTTATGATAATGAGGCACAAATCTCCTAGGTTTAGTTGAATACAGCTGAGACTGCCTTATAAAAGGAGGTCTAGGCTGTTCCCAACTTGCCTGTGCTTGTCTTGACCTACTGTTCTGAGTTTGTCTCTTCTGATACCAGGACTGATTTGTTCTGGTCAGAGGAGTATAACTCTTCTGGTATGGTCTTGACTGTACTGGTCTTAATACATTCTTCATTTTACCATTCTTGGTAGTAGGAGGGATGTATTTAGACTGTACTTTAGGTTTTGGATCATTATCATAAATCATAGGTTCTTTTACTTTATCTTGTTGCAAATAACTTGAACTAGCTCCATTAGTGTTCTTAGGTCCTGAAGTAGAGGAACTAGGCAGATCAGTACCTATTCCACTTTTATCATTTGGAGCTCTATATCTGTCTGAGATTGTTTGATTAATCTTGGTAGAGTTAATCATCCCAGATAGCTTTCGATCTAGGCTCACTACTTCAGATTCTAAGAATCTATTGCGCTCTTCAAGTTTTTCACATTTAATCTTTAAATCATTGAATTCATTAGTCTCTTTGGCTTGGGTTTTAAGCATACCCTGATATAGTTTATCAATGGATGCATACTTTTCTTGGAGTTGGGACAACTCTTCTGATAGTCGTGCATTTATGACAACTATATTAGGATCCACTTTCAACTGAGCTTCTTTCAGATTAATGATTTCTTGCTTTAAAGATATATTCTCATCACTGATTTCAATGAATGCTTTGTTAGCTTGTAGAAGGTCTTCTTCAGTCACTCCTTGGGAATGATGAAGACTACTTTCTACACTACTATCAGCAGTGTCACATAAATCAGTGTCAGAATTTTTGCAAGATTGAAAAGAGTTAGCAGATGATACCTCATCATTTATTTTGGCCATCATTGCCAGTCCATCATCTGCTATGAAGGCTTCATTCTCATTGCTAGAGGGGTATTCAGATGAAGACGATGGCAACTCTTCTGATTCCGAATCAGATTCATTGTATGCCATCATTGCCTTCTTACCCTTGGCATATTTTCGATCTCTTCTGGCTTTCCTTTCTTCTCGATCTTCAGAACTCAGATCAGGACATTCATAAGCATAATGACCTGGCTTATCACAATTATAGCAAACAGGATTGTTAGAAGTTCTCTTAGGAGGTGAATGATTTCGGTTCCTGTCATGCTTGTCAATTGAGTTCATATCTTTCTTATCAGAATACTTTCTATCCCTCTTATCAGATGAGTTCCTATCTCTCCTGTTCTCATTAGAGATCTCATCCCTTCTTTCAGAAGAGTTTTGATCCCTTCTGTTCCCAGAAGAGTCCCTGTTACTAGAACCCTTGGTTTCCTTATAGAATCTCTTGTATCTACCATACCTCTTATTTAGTTTATCAAATCTTTTGATCATAAGGCTCATCTGATCTTTCAGACTAAGATCAGAACTATCTAGTTCATCTTTTATGCTTGAGGCCTTAGACTTAGATGATCTAGACCCCTTAGAGGTAGAGGCTTTAAAAGCTATGTCCTTAGAGGCATCCTTATCCTTATGAATCACAGTAATAGGATATTCTTCATCTAACTCAAACTCATGTGCCTTAAGGGTCTGGAACATAGTTTCTGCTGGCCAAGAATCAATGTCTTGTGTGGTTTTAATGATCATCTTGACCATTTTCCACCTTTCATCCAAAGCTTTCAAGATTCTCAGGTTAACTTCTCTTTCAGTATAAGTCTTTCCTAACACATCAAGATCATTCATAATCTTAGTAAATCGAGTATCCAATTCATCAATTGTTTCTCCTGGCTTCATCTTAAATGTTTCAAACCTTTGGACAGCTGTGGATAATTTGCTTTCTTTGATCAGTGTAGTACCTTCACAAAGAATAACCAATTTGTCCCACATTTGCTTTGCAGTCTTACATTTTAACACTTTGCCAAGATACTCATTTGGCAAGGTGTGTAAAATATAATTCTTAGCAAGACTATCCAAATTGTTTTGTCGCATTTCTTCAGAAGTCAGTTCTGACCTTGGTTTAGGGACCAGTGCTCCAACTGATTTAGAAGGATCCAGAACAGCAGTGTTTTCCACCATGGTGACAATTGGTCCTTCAGTCACCACAGACACCATTAGATCATGTGTTGAGCTAAAGATGGCCTCCATCCTAAGCTTCCAGTAGTCATAATCTGCAATCTTGAACTTAGGAAGTTTGTTCACATTAGTGTCATCCATGTTTGATCAGACAAATAGGATCAGTAGTATAGCAGATAATTTTCAAGTATTCAGATAGTGACAAATATCAAGTAATTAGTATCAAGATCAGTGAGATTTCCCTCAAGATCTACAAGGTTATCAAGAAACAGCAGTCCAAAGAACTACTGCTCTGATACCACTTGTTGGTCCCAAGTTAAGTTAAGATTGAGTAAGCTAAGAAAGTCTAGAGGGGAGGGGTGAATAGACTTTCAAAAATCTTTCAAAATATCAGAGTTTATAATGCGGAATAGTGTTCTGAATAGTACGGTTCTTACTGAGTCAGATCAGTACTTCCAGTTTTAGTTTTATACTCAACTTTTAATCAGATCTTTACTTAGTAAATTCTACTGTTCTTATTTAAACAAATATCAAACAGAAAATAAAGAACACAGAATTTTATAGTGGTTCGACCAATAAGTCTACATCCACTCTCACAATCCCAGTTGTGATGTTTTATTACTCTTCCTTGAGTTTCTTGTGGCTTAAAGTCCCAAGATTAAGACTGTGATCTTATCGATTACACTTCCAAGTGTATCTTCGATCTACTAGTAATTTCACAAGTAACTAGCACACTTGTTTTACAAAACACAAACTTAAAACTAAAAAGTAAAACTTCTCTTTGAATAGCCTTTGATTCTTCTCTTCAATTCAGTGGCTTCTCCTTAGTTCGATTTCCTTAACTCTGTGAGTTCTTGCTTGTAGACTTGCTCTTGAATTCTTCTAAGATCAGTAATTGTTCAGTAGTCTTCAGCAGTAGGAGATCATACAGTATTTATAGAACTTAGTATGACAGTTAGCAGTTTGTGAACTAACTCTCAACTAACTCTAAAACTGTTTTTGTAACTTCCTTTTTGTAACCGACTTTGTAACTTCCTTCCTTATTCCAAGTCAGCATATCTTCAAATATATCTTCAGTTACACCTTAAATAAGTTTTCCAAACTTATTCTTCAAATTCACCAATCTCAGCACGGTAACTTACTGTTCTGATTTTTACTGTTCTGAGCCAGTCAGCACAGTTCTCAAAACTGTTTCTGCACTTCTCCAGAATTCTTCTAAGCTTCTCTTCAACTCTTCTTTGAAGTCTTCTTATTCTGAAGTAGTCTTCTGAGTCTTCATTAGTCTTCTGATCTTCTTCTAATCTAGTGTTCTAAACTACTGTTCTGAACTTTTACAATGCTGAATACAATAGAATACAACTTTACATATATAAAACCTATCTATACAACAACTGAACTATATACAGATGAGTACATCTAAGTCCTATACTATAAGCTGTCTATACAATACAAAACATCAGCTTAGTTCCTAACAGTTCTTATATCAGATCAGTAAATACAATAAGATCAGTAACTCAGTTTTCAATATCTCATTAAGATCAGTAAACATATTTCAGATGACTTAGTTAAGATGACTTAGAACCACATATATTACTAACTTTAAGTTGTTTTTGGCCATCAAAACATACAACCATCAATTAGAACATTGTTTCAAGGATTCATATCCCAACAGTTAGTTATCTGAAATTAAGTTATACATATTTCTGATAATTAGGGAGTTTGGCAAGAAAAATTGCATGCACAAATGAATTCCCCCCCCCCACCCACCCACCACACCCCACTCCCATACACGTGTGTCATACTCCTTACAGGACCAACAACCTTAGTTCAAAAAAGTTTTCAAGAAATTTGAAGATCAAGCATTCAAGCAATTTCTCAAGAACTGCAAGTATTTTTAGCATTTAAAGTAGCACTCTACAACATAAATTTCCCTTGTGTTTTTATATTTTTAAGAGTTCTATTTTTGTATTCAACAAAGTGCTTATTGTATGCATCATAGCTTAGCAAGTGATATCATTAACATCAATCTTCATTATAAAAAATATCGAATATAACATTATTTGGAAACACACAACCTACCTTAACCCTTTAGCTTGAGGGTTATAGACTTGTTGATGAGGTTTGTAAGAACTACAAGTCAATTGTTGATATTGGTCTGAAAATTTTAGAGGTGAGCGACTAGAACTCAAAATTCATAAGAGTCAAAGTATTTCAAATAGATAATCTTGATCGGTGCACCTTGATATAATAAAATAAGTTCATTTCACAATTATCCTTTTGAGAGTTTAAATTTTGAACAACTATAAATTATTATGGTTATTATTACTTTATTTACATTATTTGGCATTAGCAAAAGCATATACATAAGAACAATTCATTAAAATTGTTTTGAGTAATTTGATGTTTCTCCATTGAATTCACTGCTAATATTGTTTCTAAAGTTCAAGTTATGGGCAAGATAAGGGGCCTTATCTGGGCTAATTTGTAGTTTGGTTTGCAAGACTTGGGCCGCGTTTTGGTGCAAGCCCGCAAGTAAACCCTACAAAATCCCTCATTGTAATCCTTTTCAATATGGTAAGATTGTGCCAAGATTGGTTTTTTCGGAAAAATTTTCACGCCTTTGGACAAAAATACCCCCTGGGTATTTAAACTAAAATTTCACTCCAATTCACTCATTCCACCATTTCACACACGAAATAAAACTCTCTGGCGATTTGCGATTTGACGATGGCGATTTTGCGAGTGCGATGGCGATGGCGATGGCGATTTGGGCTTAGGGTTTTCTCTTCCGTCGTCGTCTTCTAGATCCAGCCTTCGTCTCTCCATCTCTCTCGGCGACTAGGGTTTTGCGGTGTGGGTTTCCTCTTCCTTTGGTTGTTGTAGATCCAGCCTACTTCTCCCTCTCTCTCTCACTCTCACGATATTTAGCAAACAACCGTGTTCATTTTTCACTCTTTCCGGCGATTTGGCGATTCAATAGGCTAAGGGGGTCACGGCGGTGGCGATTCGAGATCTGTTTCTGGGTCAAACTTCAACCGATGTGCGTGACGATGCCTTGTGTTTTTCAGGTTTGTGCGTGTGACAGCGGCGACAAGGAAGACAACGTTTCATCGAGAATTGGAAGTAGTTCCACTGATGATGACTCGGACTCCGATTCTGAGGATGACATCGATCTGGTAATACAATTTGCTTGAATGATTTAGAGTCTGTCCTTTTCAGCTTAAATGATCCCTTCTCATTTTGCATTTTGTTGGTAGCTCTGAATTATGCATGATATTATCTCACATACTTTTATTTAATTCCGGATTGTTGATGCACATTTGTTGTTACTCTTGTATAATCGGAACCTGCAGTGGCGCTTTGTGAATGCAAGAGCTGAGGCAGTTTTGTTGGTGCAGAAACGCAGTGCGGCCGGAGGTGAGATTGCTTTATTGTTACCTATTATTTGAGTTTATAGCTAGAATGTGACTTCGTGTTTTTAAAAATCACCAGTGATAGTTTGGATCATCTTGTTTGAGATGATGTGATAATCATTCAAATTTGTTTTTGTTTTTGTGATGGGATGTTGTGTTTCTTGTTCTTCTTGTGAAATTGTATTTACAGAAGTTTTAAAAATAAGATTTTCCAGTTGATCGAATTTACGCATTAGTCTAGACATGACAATTAATGCATAGATTCAGGAAAAAAGGTGTAAAATGGGTGCTGTGATATGGAAATGTGAAGCTTGAGCATTGAGGCGAACCTAGAAAATTACAATGGAGCCAAAAATTACAACTGTGGAACCTGGAGCATGTTTGATTGGGATCACATGCATAGTCTAATAACCATTTCTTTGGAATATTTGGGGTCTTTCGTGGTATTTTTTTCTTTGAAAATTATATTCTGTCCTGTAATTCAACATTTTTTCCTATTTTACTCTTGTTGATTGTGTTTCTATGATCTTGTGTGTATCTTCATAGGAGTGCAAAGAAGTGGAGAAAGGCAGGATATGTGTTCCCTTTTCTACATAAACTACAAGGAGAAAGGGGTTGATGAAGCCCTGAGGCTTTTGGATGATATAATAGCCAAGGGTGGGAACCCTAATTTAGTGAGTTATAATGTGATTTTGACAGGCTTGTGTAAGGAGGATAGAGTTGAGGAGGCTATACAGCTTTTTAGGGATTTACCAGCAAAGGGTTTTTAATCCTAATGTTGTGAGCTATAACATTTTGTTGAGGAGTTTGTGCTATGAGGGTCGTTGGGAGGAGGCAAATGAGCTTCTTGCTGAGATGGTTGGTGATGATCGTGCACCATCTATAGTTACGTATAATGTATTGATAGGCTCGTTTTCCCTCCATGGTCGAATTGATGAAGCTCGTGAAGTTTTGGAGGAGTTGTTTCGAGATGGGCAATTTAGGCCTAATGTTGCGAGTTATAACCCGATTCTTGCGGTTCTTTGCAAGCAAAAGAAGGTGGACGAGGTTGTTAAGTGTTTAGATCAAATGATATCTAGGAATTGTGATCCAAACGAGGGTACATATAACGCCATTGCTGTGCTCTGCTACGAGGGGATGGTGAAAGAGGCCTTTTCGATCATTCAGAGCTTGAGGAATAAACAAGATTCATCATTTCATGATTATTATAGAAATGTGGTTTCTAGTTTATGTAGAAAAGGGAACACATATCCTGCCTTTCAATTGTTTCTATAATATAATTTTCCTGTTTCAAAAAAAATATACTATATTTTTGTTTCACAATTTATGTATTTTTCTTTTTCTTGGAGGTGTAGGTCTTCTCCCCTTGTTTTTGTTTCTGTATTTTTCTTTTTCTTGGAGGCTAGGGAGAAATGTGTGAATGGTTTATTTTTAGATAAACGTCGACGACGTCCAACTTTCCGATTTTCACCTTGTGGCCGTTGAAGAAGGTCACCGTCGACTTTATCACCTTTGTGGCCTATACAAATGGACATATTTTCTAATTTTTTTGATGTTAGTGTTTGGGGGGTATAGTTGTTACTTTGCAAATATTAAGAGGACAAAATGGTAAATCACTCATAAACTTTAAATTATAACACACCTCTTATCTAACACACCAAACACTAAATTAGATTTTTAAAAAATCACTATCTTACCTAATCTATCTAAAATTCTCAATCTTACATCTATTTTATCTAAACAATCTTTTGCACCAAACGGGGCCTCAATATATAAAATTGCAAGGTTTTTCAGTGAACTAAAACAAAGTGTAAAATTCAATTCAACAATTGAAAAAATATACAAATCACTCCAAATTCAATTGCATGGTATACAATAATTTGCATATATAAATACTTTTAAAAAAATGAAGTAGGAATTTGGATACTAAGTTGTGAAATAAATGAAGTAGGATTTTGGATAGTAAAATATTAAATAATTTATTTTTTAAGTTTAATATATAATTTTGGTCGGTTCAGTTTATACAGTTTTCATAAAATAAAAACCGAACTGATTTAACCAAAAATCATCGATTCGGTTTGAAATTCATTTTTTTGTCACTAGCTCCTACTCCCATCCTTGTTATGGGCTGTGACTTGGTTTGATTACGTCTCCCTCTAGCATTTGTGAATATGGATATCTACATGGGTGTTTGGTATCTTGTGGTCAAGAGACTGAAATATCTTTTGATTATGGTGCTGTTTTACACTTCTCCACCTCTTTCCCATCCATTTTAAACTGACTTAGTAAATCAGCACCTAACACCAAATGCCAATATTCTAACTGGAGCAATGAATTTACCTCAACACTTTATTGTATACGACGTCGTTTACTCTTCTTTCCCATCCTAACGGTCAAATGCATCATCTTCTTGGTAGAAGAAGTTTGAAAGATTATGGTTTGAATGAACCTTCTATTGGAATCTTTTAGGTTGGGCAAGTGAAAAGAAGAAAGGTGAAGAGAACTGAGGTTAAACTTTCATTTAGTACAGTTTGAAAAATAGGGCAAGCTTTATTAAAATAAAGTAAGGCCATATATTTAGGATGTTGCAACTTGCAAGTATCAAAAGTTGCTAGACACTAGCGATTGTTGACATGGAGTAAATGCGTAACAATTTCATACCTTAAATATGAATTTTAGCCATAGAGTTGTCACAACGAGAAAATGGTTGGTCTCGTATCATTCATTCCACGCCTCTTGAGGCATTTGAAAATAAGACTTGTACCGCTGGGCTATTCCAAACATTCCAAGTGTACCTCCAGTGTGAAGCATCACTACTTTAGTATCTTCTTCCTCGTCTCTGCTGAGCTTAGCAGCAAGATCCCAAGCTGCTAAAGTATATATTGGATCTACAAGAATACCTGTTTCTTGTGCTACTTTATGGCATTCTTCAACTTCCCCTTTCAATATTTTCCCGAATCTAACAATGCATCAAATAAGAAGCTCAAAATGATAACTACAGTATTCCTGTACTATGCCATATATCGATGGGGTTATTTGCACAAAACTCCCTCTTGAAATCCCCTAGTGGTCTGGAAATGTTTAGTGAAATGAAATCCCTCTCGTGGTTTATCTAATTCCTCTATTTTTCTTATCTTGATTTTCCAAATAATGAAATCTTGAGACTATACATGAGGGACATAACAGGAAATAGATAAAATCATTAACTTATTTCTGAAAAAATTGAGAGTTAGCTTTATTTAATAAACCACGAGGGGATTTTGGGCAACATTTTCAAAATACGAGGGGGGGTTTCGTGCAATTAACCCTATATCAATGATGCTAGGAGTATATTTATTTTTTTAAATTATAAATAGATAAATTACCTTCTAGGTGAGCTGCGCTCTAACCACTGAACAATTCCAGCACACGGATTTAGCTCAACAGAAGAAGATGCATAATTTGTTAAAAATTGAGTAATCAAATTTTGCTCCTTTCGTTTGTATGCATCAATTTTGTCAGCCAGCATTACAGCAGAAACCTCCCATGGAAGCCTGGTGTTGGGTCCATAGAACGAAAGGTTGAAGTTAGTTTCTGGTATTCACAAGAATCACATAAACGTGAAAGAGAGATAAAACTAAGCTTACAGACATTAGATAAAGATGAGTTGAAGCACATCAAAAACAAAAGTAGATATCACCCGAAAAATAGAGCTCCGAGAGCCAAACCAACAGCTGTTGTTCCAGTGCCAGCATCTACAACAATTTTCAGGGCCTGTTTTTTCCCAAACAAATGCTTCTCTGATAAATATTTTATCAAACGCATGACACCTGTCAAGAAGAATAAGTTAATGATCTATCGATAAAGCATTAGATATGCATAAGTAAAATGAAACTATTTAAAAGCTGACTTAATGAAATACAACTTACAACTATCCTATGCATAATATTAACATAAGCAAACATGGCAACAAGAGAAATTAGTAGGGTTAGTGTTGAATGCAGCAGATAGAAACCTCCGAGGTATGCACATCATAACCGTTGACACATTATAGATTAAAAAACATTACTGGAATCCTCACAAAGCATATATATGAAACACAAATTTTGCAAATCAGAATAAACAAGGATCGAGTCCACATCACAAGTTACCTTACATGATAACTCTCACACTCAGCATTAACATCTTTTTGTTTTGCTACTCATTCCGACAGATGACAAACAAACAATAATACACACTTTTTGAACCTGAAACCCAATTATAGAGTAAACTGCAAAATTGGTCCCATATCTATCAGGTGTTAGCAATTTTAGTCCCATACGAATCAATTTCTCAAATAAGTC
Source organism: Galeopsis tetrahit (assembly GCA_963675135.1). Taxonomy (NCBI): domain Eukaryota; kingdom Viridiplantae; phylum Streptophyta; class Magnoliopsida; order Lamiales; family Lamiaceae; genus Galeopsis; species Galeopsis tetrahit. The sequence goes on from OY776127.1 coordinate 38,890,590, forward strand.
CATAGTTTTTAAAATGTTAGTCTTATACTGACAATTTTTTGTTTTAGGATGATAATTAATTTGTGATTTTTTTTAGATTAAATTAATACGGAGTATGTTGGAGTCTCATTACATGACGTAAGCTACATCAAGTCATTAATCCGGTTGCTAGATGAAATTTCAGCAACTCACATGAGCGATGTGTTAAAAAATCCTCCAATCCTATCAATATAAGACTAAAATTGCAACCATTTTTTAAGTTACGAGACTTAATTGAGAAAATTGATTAATATGGGATTAAAATCACCAATGCCCAATAGATACTGGACAAATTTTGCAATTTATCCCCCAATTATAACATTTAACAGCTCCATTAATGCAAGTTTGTGGCATCTCTTATTTCCCAGGTAAAAAAATAAAAAATTTAGGGGCAAAGGTGAAAAGTGGCTGGAACATTTTTTCTAAAAAGAAATGAAAGACAATATCATCTGGGAATGTTGTTAATTACCTAATAAGGCTGCTGCATCTCCTGCACCTTCATTTATGATAACAACCTTCTTTGATTTTTCCGTTAATGTATCGGGATCTTCTTGTGAGAATCTCTCATGTTTTTTGGAATAAAGCTCTGTAATGTCATTGAGCCACATAATGGATCCATTGGTGCCTACAACTGATTCTGCATGTTTTGCAAGCATTTCCTCTCGTTTGGCATATACACTTCTCGGAACATAAACCACATTCCCGAATAATTTAGAAACAAGATTGTATCCAGTTAGAGTTTCGGGCTCTTCTCCTCGAAGAAGTAGATGCGACTTTATTCCTCTCTCTGCACAAGAAACAGCTGCACCAAATTGAAATGAATGGTTAGAACTAGAAAACCATTTGGAATTTAAATACATACATATTATATATATATCCTATTTATAACATACCAACCGCAGCAGTATGTGCACTCTGGCAGCCTCCACAAGTAACCTATAAATTCTCCAACAAGACACTATTACACTTGACAAGTATGCAAAGATACAATAACAGTTCAGAGCAGTTCAAATTATGTCATGCATAAACTTTTATAATACCATGACTATTTTGGCATACTCCCTCTGTCCCTTTTTATATGTCACATTGTCACTCTACTAATACCAAAGCAAATTTTCCCCTCTTCTTCCAACAATGCCCCTAATAAATAATACTCCCTCCGTCCCGTGATTATTTGCACACTTTCCTTAACGGGCGTCCCAACATTATTTGCACACTCTAAAAAAGGAAATAACTCACATAATTTTTACCAATATTACCCCTCCTTTATTTTACTTGGGCCCACAACTTAACTCAATTTATAACTTTAGTCAAATCTCCACCTACTTTAGTCAATGAATTACCAATAATGCCCCTCCTTTATTCTACCATACACATCACTATATTCCATTTTCTTAATTTCCGTGCCGGTCAAACCATGCACAAAATCCTGGGACGGAGGGAGTACTAATAATCAATGTGCATCAATATTCAAGGAATAATACCCTAGTAAATGAGAGAATTGGTTTGTGTGAATGGATAGTTAGAGACCAATAGAAAGAGAGCATAATGGAAAGAAAACATAACTCTCATCTTACATGACAATTGATTTCACATGATAGCCCGTTCTTGCACAAATTAAAGATTCGACAACAAAAATTACTAAAAGCATAAGCCATTCAAAGCAAATTGCATGAGTGTGTATATGTAATGAGCTCACCACGTCAGTTATTGCATTATCTTCAAGGAGAGGAAGCAGAGCATCTAATTTCCTTGCCTTGTTACCATTTACCAGAGGATGCAATATGTCATCCCTTACAACATAAAATGATGGATATAACTGGTTTTTCGCAATCATGTCTTCACCAAGGCATGGTCGAGTAATATTTTGAAAAGAAGAGCGTCCCTTTTGATTCAAAATCATTATCTGGTGAATTTTGGCATCTGGGCAGCTCAATGACCACCTTCTGTCGAGTAATTTTGACACTAATTCATCGTTTAATTTGAAGAAACCCTGAAACAATTATGTTGTTTGTATGGTAAAAAGATCATTCCATTCCACAAAAACAAACCCTGAAACATATGTGGTGCATGCAAATTGTAATCAAAGCACAAAATATACGTTAATGGGCATGGAATTGGACGCTGGACACTTGAATTTTAGTCATTGATTTGTGCTTTTACTCTTTATCCACTACATTTTCAGATTAATGATATGATATTCAATTCGATACAAGTAAAAATCAAAAAAAGAGGCAATGGAATGGAACAATGAGAAAGAGGGATTAAGAAAAGGACCTGGGAGGTATTCGGAGGTGACCCACTTTTGAGAGCAGAAATTACTGAATTTCGGGGCAACATTTGAACTCCCAACATGAATCTGGTGAAATAATCGTGGTTAAAAGTCTAGATACAAAGCCAAGTGACTCTATTCATTGAAGATGAGGGCATTTGTGCTCTCAATGCTTCCTTGGCTCTTATTCTCGTCCAATTTTGCACCCAAAAAATTAAAATTAGGGCAACTAATGGCAATCTCACCCGCCTATGCCTAGGACTCTGGTAGTGAGGTTAAGTCTTTTGCCTTTCAATAGTTTTTAAAATTTCGGGGAGGTGTAGAGTACAATAGGATGGGGTTCACCAATTTAAGTGAGGAGTGAGTGAGGTAAGCTTTTAAATAGGTAGATGGACACTGTAAAATGTTATGTACAAAGTAAAAAAAATGAGTTGATTTTATGTACCCGTGTAGAAAAAAAATAGTGACTAACTATCTCACATTGGTTATTGTTAGAGCTGTCAAAATGGGCTAGGCCCGTTGGGTCGGCCCGCCTCCGCCTATTAAAAAGGTGGGTTGGGTTGAATAATACAAGCCCGTTTGGGCTAGACCGTATGGATTGTGGATTTTGGCGGGTTGGACCGCGGACGGGGCGGGTTGGCCCGCGGGCTTTTTATTTTTAAATTTTTATTTTTTATTTTTTAAGGTTTAATGAAACAGTAACCGTTTTTATTAAGTTGAACTATGATTGTAAGTAAAAATGTGATATTAGAAATTTATTGATTCAATTCAACTTTAAATTAATATACAAAATTATAAAATATCATTCTAAACAAAATTAAGATTTGAGAATGAGAATACACCATGTATTCACATGACTCAGAGAGATACTTGATAATTAATGTAGATTTGAATCTCTTTTTTAACTTTATCTATTTATAAATGTATAATTATCATAATGAGTAGATTAAAAGAGTATGTGGTGATAATGTCATATGTGTATTCACAAATTGACATTTGTTACTGATAGTTGAGCTGATTTGTCCATTAAACTTTCGTTGAATATTCTATATTTTTGTTACTTATAGTTGAGTTGATTTGCCCATTAAACTTTGTTTAAATTTTAGTTCGATTGATTTGTCAGTTAAACAAAAAATCTTTTTTAAAGTTTACTTTTTAATTATAAGAGATTAAAATTATTCACGTGGTGAATTTAATTAAAGATTATTCAAATTTATTCATACTTTATTTTTTTTATTTTTAGTAATTATTAATGTATTGTTTAAAATTTATTATGAGAATAAATGTGAAAAAATAAAAAATAAATATATTATATAAAAGCCCGTGGGCTAACCCGCAACCCGTCATGGGTTGGGTTGGGTTGGGTTGAGTATTTTTCAACCCGTCCCCGCCGTGGACCGGCCCGCCAAAACCCGCACAATGATGGGTTGAGGTGGATTATGGACCGCACCGCCCCGTTAGCCCGTTCTGACAGGTCTAGTTATTGTGTACATTAATCCACTCTTTATTAGTATGAATTAGTTAAGTAAGTTCAAATTATAGTGAATATGAAGCAACTATATGGACCACACGCGCTACCCGCCTGTCTGGCGGCTCTGGCCTTTGGATTTGATATCCATCTATATTTTTGGAATTCTAATTTTTTGGGCTTGGCCCATCCGGTCATACGGGTAACATACAAGAAAAACAACTCATTTGGTGGGTGACTAAAAGTGAGAGAGTTATCTTTATCTAGTTGTGGCTTGATCAATTAATTTTTATTTAAATTTGAAACTACACAAATCTAGACGCGGAAAGTGTTCAAATACATTGACGTTTCAAATGAGGATGTTACAGATTTGATTTAATAATCATCCATGAATGATAATTAATGTCATAAATAGCCCCAAGGCTCCTTACATGGTGGACATCACCTATAAATAAGAGTGCATGTTCGTTGGTTCACACTTGGAAATTGTGTTGCTCGTGCAAAGATAAACCCATTTTACCTATGAAAGCATCACGTTATTCTGTGAGTACTAGCCGAACGTGTTTGTTTTGAAGGAAAAAGTGACACCTTGACTCAACTTGATATTTCCCAGTTGTTGCTTCCATAGTTCAGTTGTTGTTCTTGTTCCTGAACAATTTGGAATTTCTCCTACTGTTCATGTAAAATTTACCATTTTCAAAAGCTGCCCAATCCAGAAGATGGTGTGAACTGTGTGAAGTTCAATATTTCAATGTAACTTTTAATTTACACTGTAATTCCATTATACACTATTATTTTCCGACATTTTGTAAGCCATTGTTGGCAAAACTTAAACCAACAACAACAATATAACAAGGTGGTATTTGATATTACAAACATTAAAGATTGCGATTAAAATGTAACTAGAAGCCACACTTTACTTCTCTAGAAACTACTATGTAATATATACAGACATACAGTACATGATTTGAATAAAATGATTTATAGGAAACGCAGGGGGTACCAAATAAAATTGGATTTGGTTTCACTCACTTTAGCAAAGGAGTAGAAACATAATAGTATTACAAATTTAGGCAACACCAGATATATTGACTTCAAAATTTGTTGCCTCCCTTTTTCTTTTCTAATGGAAAGCATGTGAATATTTTTTTACTGAGGAGGCAGCAGCTCAGCAGAAGCTGCTAAATCCGTTGCAGAAAGAGGAGGTAAATCACAAGGCTGCCCAAATACATCCGGGATTCCGTCCCAGTTACCTTTCTCCCTTGCTTCCCAGTACCCGCCCATATATCGGTAACAACCATCCTCGTCCTTCCCGAACCACCTTGGCTGCCATCCTCTGTCTTGCATCTTCCTTGCCTGCACCAATACAGCGGATGCATAATGAGTATCTAATTTTTGCAACAAATGCTCCCTTTTTCTTGGTTACTTGGATCTCAAATAAGTAAACAAGCAGCAGAATGGACAACATCTAGTGAATCTCTACACATTGAGCATGCTCACTAGATATGATGTACTCCCTGTCCCCCTTTAAGCTTTACATTTTGGACGTCCCCTTTAAAGCTTTACGTGTCCTTTTTAGGCAAGTTATGGCCCCACGTTAATTAACAACTATCCCTACTTTTACCCAAAATTACACCAATTGTCACTCACTTTTTCCTTTCTCACTACCTTTTTACTTTTTACACTTTCCAGTTTCCACCGACAACTTTTACATAAAATACTATATTTCTTAAACCTGTGTCATCCACCAAATGTAAAACTTAAAGCGGGGTGGAGGGATGTATACAACAATCTTAGATTAAGGTTGCAACAACTTCAACTTATGTATTTATGATGTCAAAGGAACATCGGCCCAGATAGATCTCTCTTTTTACATGGAAAAAGAAAAGCTATGGCAGTAATTCTTAATAGTCTTTCAAGTAGCCAATAACCCAGCAAAAGAAGGTGAAATCATTCTAGAACAAGTTAACAAATCTCTGATTTAGTGAGGGATTATTAGCAAGATCAACCCACTTTCAGATAATTAATTAACAGGACTCTAAATTTTTCATCAAACTACCAAGAAAATTTACAGACAAGAAAGTATAATTATTTGGTTTGGGGGATAGATTATTAAATGAAAATGTGGAGAGTGTATGCACCTGTCTCTGCAACTGTTCGAGCCTTAGCTTCTCTGCATTTGCCAGCTCATACTCTCCATTCTCCAAATGCCTTTGGTCGGGTCTCAATCTTGAGTCTGTTGGAGGCAGAATCTCTTTTAAACCGGGAGTCAGTTCATTTAATGATATTGCAAAAGGTGTGAGATTATATCTTGTCTTGACAACAGATTTATCTCTTTCCCATAGCAAAACAGCTTCACTCATTGGATCATATCCCTTTGGCTTTGTAGTTGGGTCACCCATCACGTAATACATCGCTTCATCCCACTTACCTACAAGAACCGCTACTTTTTCCCCAGTTCTATTGTCTTGCACAAATCCATGAACCTGCTCTTTTAAAAAATTATATACATATTAATCAATGTCAAGAGAGACAAATCATAACTAGCAAAGTATATGATATAAACAACTGATACTTCGAAATGCCTTCTTAGGGCATGTACTAAGACATACTATTTCATTTTGATCATGGATATAATGAAGTACAGACATAGGGCAAAATGCATTATAAGGTTCTCAAAGTATTAACTTTTGTTTCAAACGTCCTTAAAGTATTTTTCCTAAAGTCCCTAACTATTGAAAAATAGATATCACGCAGAGTGAACCCTAGTGCCAGAAAATTGGCTTCCAAATAATGAGGGTTCAATTTATCTAGTATCTAAATATCACATTGATGCTTTAAAGACGATAAGTTTTTTACAGAACTTGAAGAAGATGACAGGCAAACAGCATTTTATTATTTGATATAACTTGAAGAAAATGATTGATAAACAACATTGTTTGATCCTACATGTCTTTAGAAATTCATAATCTATCGTAAGTAGGAGTAAGCATGTGCAAGCCAAAATTTGACAGTCCACAAAAAAAACTCATGATGTCAAATTTTAATACCTTAGAGATAGACTTTTTTTTTTTTTTAAATGCTTCAATTACTTTTTTTTCTAAACAAAATTTGCACTTTAAGAACATTAAAATGCATAGTGCCTAAATAGTGAATATAATGGTTGATACCTATCGCACTTAGAATAATAATATATGCATAATGTCCATAGATGCGCTTTTTTCCAGGCAACCCATGTCAGGTGCGCTTCTCTTAATACACTATTTTGACTTCAGAAGGCCTAAAGCATAGTTCTCCATGAATAAGCACATTTTAAACATGAAAACAGAAAATCCAAAATCCATTGACCATAAACAAGGAAAAGCATAAAAACAGGTAATACAGATGAATGGATATCAAAATTTAACTAATTTAGGTTTTCACCCAATAAATAATAACAGAATGATCAAACTCTCTCTCCCCATGAAACAAAATGTACTTTTCGTTTTCTAAACAACATTGGTTATGGAGGGTGGGGAATTGATGGTTTGGCTTCCAAATTAACTTGAATATTTTTAAAGCAAATTTTACCTGATGCGGATTCCGGTCTATGATAGACTGCTCCTTGAATTTGAGTTTGCAAGAGTAAGTACCACTGCCTCTTATGCGCATGGTGCCATAATGATCACAATAGATTTTACCAATTATGATGTTGTATATGGATGTAGTGACTTTGCTCCACTGAAATGTCTCCCCATCCTCAAACTGAAGGGTAAGAGCTCCCACAGGATCAAGTTGGATGGAACGGCCCCAGAACTTGCCTTTGAGATTAGAATCTGCCCAAAATTTCCAACCTCTGCCCTCACAATGACAAGCAACAACCATCGGATGATGACTAACCTGAAAATTAGAAAGAATCATTACCAAAACTATGATGTTCAAATGCAAGTTTTCCACATTTAAGATATGTAAGCAAATCAGTAGAAGACTACGGGGACAAAAAAGAAAAAAAAAATCATCATATAAAGGAAATTTGTTGAGTGACGAAATGCAACCTTTTCAGAGAAGAAGCGTAAACCCTTGTCTGGATAGTTGGCCTCATAAGTCTCCCCAAGGAGAGGATTGAAGGGTTTGCATTGTCGGCCTTCTGTTGATGCATAACCTGACACTGCAAAAGCTGCTACATTTAGAATTCTCATCAAATCATTTCCCTGCAAGCAAAATTCAAAAAATTCAATTTTCATGTCTATTCAAAATATATGAGGTCTGTACTCTTAGCAGGATAATGAAGGCATCAAATTGGAATTTCAATTGTCAGAAGGTAAAATTAATCTACAGACTTTGAAGCAGCTGGATAGCTAAAAATTACATTTCAAATATTTGCTCCTTCAAATGTCTACAGATTTTATCAGCAATTAATATAAAAAATTCTGGATGACTCAATTTTCCAGACCACATTACAGCAACAGAGCATTTTATTTATTTACATGATGATAGGATCAGGATCAAATTTTAAAATCATGTACTTATTACATAGGCAAATTAACCAGGTCACTTTAATGATCTGAAGATTCCTGCAAACATAATTTTTTCAGACTAGGAGAAGTAACCAATTTCAGCCCTTTCAAAGTTTTCTACGGACAGCCTTCCTTGCTACTGAGTTCCATTCTCAATGTCATTTCAATTGTATATCTAATGTTCTGCTTGCAGTAGTTATGACAATATGCTGCTAAAGTTTTAACATGCTTCTGGACTTGGTCAACTAAAATGCTGCCTGTCCAATAACATAGTGTAACTATAAATTATAACCTTCTGGCTCAATTCTAACCTACGACTCCAATCCAGTGACCTGGTAAAAATATCATGAACACCTAAGAAAGTCAGCAATTGCAAAGACAGTCCAACATGCAAAAACTAAAAAACGCGGGCCCACATGAGATAACTATCAATTTGTAGGAATGCTTTAAGGGTCAAAATCTTAGCCAAGCCAATTAACTATGGAGTACATGAATAAGATAATAGTACTTGCCAGACCATTCTCCATCTCCACCCCACCCCCCAACCCCCAAAAAGTTAATATATAAATAAACAAAAGTGTGGGTGAATAGCTAACCTGTTTCCCCCATTCCAATGCTCGGTCAACAAGATGTGAGTATTCTAAGTCTTCAAAGCATTTTTGCAGCGAGGACAGAGGCTCGTTGAAGTACACAGGAAGGCAAACACCAGACAAATCCTTGCCAATGTTATCCTTTATGATTGACCACAACCCAACTGGCTTCTCTTTCTCCTTTGGTTCTGGTAAACTATCCCTTCTTTCAATGTATGGAAACTCGAGTGCCTTTATTTCCACCCCACCTTCTCTTAATTGACCAGAACACGAAGATTCCTTTTCACAACCCCATGAGCTATAGGCATATAATGGATTATCTCTACTTCGATTGGAAGCACTTCTTAAAGACTCAGCAGACAAAAAGTCATTAGTGTCAAAGAATATTCCATCATCATCATCTGTTTCAATGTCTACTCCATATTGACTTTCATTATCTGCATCTGAGTCACTTGCACTGCCCTCAGACATGACCGAATAGAAATCTGCAACAGTTTCAAAAACAAACATATGAAAAATTATTCAGTTGAACTTCCAGTGGGACAACAGAATTATGGATCAATATCTTTTGATTACACAAAGACATGACCAAGAAAGTTGAACAGACCACTAAATCTTCGATTCCCTTGTCCACAGTAAGAATCTCGCCCTTTTGTTTCATCAACCACCGTTGCTTCCAGTTCTATCTTCTCTGTCTGTGAGCAAAATAATTGGTCAAAATCCTTAAAGGCCAAAGGAGCTCAACGGGGGAAAAGTGAGCAAAAAGAAGTACAATGAGCAAACTGATGTGACAGTGGAGTATAATGTTCTGATAAATCAAAATGGTCCGTAAAGGTTTAATTGACACTTAAAATCAATTACACAAAAATCATAATAATTGCCTCAGCTTAGCTAAAAATGTAAATCACCGAGATACACCAACAAGAGAAAGAAACTTTTTGTGCCCATTAGGAATAGCAAATTTTTAATACCATCAGTGTTACTGAAACTCAAAACTCATAGTCTTCAGCGAATGACTGTGCATTTCAAGTAAAATATAGTTTGTCCTACATGAAAAGAGGTGAACCCAATCATAAGCATACAGGACAGTCTTTGTGTTTACAAACTACAGGAATGATTTAGTAAAGAAAAATTCCTTCAAAAGAAAAGGGATGAAGTGTGAACCTCCAGTCTCCTTAATGTGTCCAACAGCAACATGTGCTTGAGTTTAATAGTCTTCAATTGAGTCTGCATCTCAGCTAGTTCACCTAGCATTATAGACTCACAATCCTTTACAATAGGCTCACCGATACCCTCCTGAATTAATCGTGATCGTAGTTTCTCTGTTGAAACAACAAAGTCTTCAGATGGTGCTAAGTCATTGCTTGTCAATAGTCTGGGGAATTTATCTTTAGCAACCAGAAGAGCCTCAATCCATGAAGCCCTATCCTCCTTGGATTGACATCGCAAGTGAAGAGTTTTTGTTCCTGTGAATATGGAAAGTCTTTTGTCATCTGACTTGCTGGCCCGAACTGAGGAAACCTGTTAGAATATTTTTGATGTTTAATGCTAGACAAATAAGGTGCAATAATATTAAAGGTTTAATAATATTTCTTTCAGTGAACACTGTATGCATATATCTTCAGATAACAAGTCCATGTCAGAATAAGCTTATAATTTACCTGGATATATCTCAACCAGATAGCATGTAGAATAAATCACAGAGAGAGTGAAATAGCAACAATTCACAATCATACTCCATTTTACAGTATCGTGGGAACATATATTCCGTGCTTCCCTTACATTTTTTCCAAAGACAGACAGAAAATACCTAACTGATATTTGGCTCCCAAGTTTCAAGGCTGCCCAGTCTCCTCAAATCAACGAAAACAACAAAAGGAAAAACTTAGTCTGCATAACTCAGATGATAGATCAAATGATACCCCAATCTTAAAAACCCCACGTTTCAAGCATATCCGTAATTACATGAATTGATACTGTTGAATTAGGTGTATTACAGAACTAAAAATAAAATCGAGGAAACCATAACATTGAGAATATAAACATCAATGTTTAACAGAATAGTAACAGTTCTCAGCAACAGAGATTTCCAGTTTTCCCATCATAAGCTAGTTTCTGCAAACCTAATAGTCCCATGATCTTTCTTCACTAAATTTTTGAACAACGGAAGCAAGAGTCGAGGTATAATTTCTTCATTCTCATTCTTAGCACTACACCCCTAAACTGAACCATGAATATTAAAGTTCTTCATGACTGTATTTAGTAAATAAGTTTTAGTTAAACAAAAGCAGTTCATATCCAACCATATTTATAAGATAGCAGTAAATTTTACAAGTCTTGCCCCATTTCATAAACACTTCACTGCATAATAATACATGTAGCATCTCATTGTCATTGCCTATTCACTATAAGAGGTAATATATAAATCAATGACAAGATCAAAAGTGCTTCTCTCTAATAAGGCATGGAAAGTAACAAATTGCAATTTCAAGAATTATGTGTCAAGTACTGACGAAAGTTGAGAAATCAACTGACCTTCAAGTGAATCTCCCCAAATGGCTTCCACTGCTTCCCAGAACCAAAGGCATTCCCCTTAAGACTATGCCCACTCCCACTCCCACTTCCATTTCCATTCACACTCCCATTCCCATTCCCATTCCCATTCCCATTCCCATTCCCATTCCCATTCCCATTCCCATTCCCATTCCCATTCCCACGACTACCCTTCCTCATGTACCTCCAACTTTCATGGCCAATCACCCTCACCCCCTTTTCCCTGCCCGAACTCACCACAATTTTATCTGGCCCGTGAACCTTATAATACGAAAGCACCCCATCTTCCAACACAAACCACCTCTCCCTCCATCCCTTGCCGTAATTGACCCATTTATACAAAATCCCAACCACACGCTTTATCTCATCATTTTCCTCGCATTTGTCGCCGGAGTTCAGATCTCCTACCCCAACACCATTGGTCGACAAACTCCTCCTGGAGTTAAAATTTACCGGCCTCAAACTGGCATTGCTACTATTGTTGCAACTAAAACTCTCCTCATAGCAGTTATTATCAAAAATGAGCTCGTGACTTAGGGCTTGCGATTTCAGGACAGCTGGATCCTTGTCAACCGATACCGGAGCAATGCAGCAGAGCGGATTCATGCCGGAAAGGATAGATCTTTGGATGGAGAAAATTGCCGACCGAACCGGAGATCGATCGGGCGAAGATTCTGGAAATATGACATATGATGACTAGAGAACCAATGGCAGAGTGATAATTATAGATTCACGGATCGGGAGGAGTGTATGTATAGGTGAAAGTAGAGAGAGAGCTGCTGCAGATCCAATTAATGGAGTGGTGTGTGTCAGTGTTTAAGGGGTGCGTAGGTTAAGCAGAATTTAAATGCATGGCTTTGGAGGGGCGTAATGATTACGAGGGACAGCTAACATGCGCTGTGGTGTGGTGGTGCTATTGTTCTGTTGGGTGGTCTGGTAATTATGATACGATCAGAGAAAATGACAGAAATGGGTTTGCAGGTGGGTGACAGCATTCGCTTTCGTGAAAGTTGACTTCTGATGTTGACTGAGGGTGTTTTCGTAAACTCATCATCAAGGAAAATAACATGCTCTACTTTACTTTCCTAATCCTAGCCATGGAGCTGCTTAATTTCTTTTTATTTCTATTAATACTACTACCTACATCCTTCAAAGCAAGTTTAATGATTAGACTCTTTATATAATTTTATAAATTTTTATATGTAAAGTAAATATAGTAGTCTAATTGAGCGTATGATAAGCCTAAAAAGTAATAACATAAAAGGTAAATGTATATATATTGTAAAAGTGAGTGAAAACTTTCTGATATCATTTAAAGCCTTCTTGATAGTTGTGGTCCATAATCAGCTAAAACTATATAGGTTAAGTTATCTATGTTTAGTTTGTACTCCGTATATCTCAATTAATTCATATTAAATTGTAAATATTACTATATCTTTTGGTATTTTAATATACACTCAATTGAATATCTTTTAGCGTGTTGATTAATCTACTATCTTGAGTTAATCTATACTACTAAACTTGTCCATATAAGAGTAATATTTATCAGTCTAATAATTTCTCCTCTAAAAATTATTCATTAAGTATGAGAATAAATGTACAAGCATATTATAGAAATATACATGTATCCAATAATATATTGTATCAGTGAATAAATGTATATATAGTACAGAGTAAACAATTCATTTTTACAATATTAAGTTATTATCATTTTTGTTTTGAAATTGATCAAAAGTAACTACTCTAGCTAGAAAGTTTTAGAACTGTATTACTTCCTCCGTCTTTTACTTGAAGACGTATAGTTTTTGTACACGAGTTTTAATGTATAAATTGTTTATTTGTATTATGAGAGATAAAAATGGGGTAGTAAAGACTTTTCAACTTTATAAATTGGTAAATATGTTTTTTAGTGTAAATAAAGTGATGACATTTTATGTAATATTGAGATATTTTGAGGGAATATTTAAAGTGCTCTTTTACTATTTTAAATATGTGTCATTAAGTAAGGGACACTCAAAATAGCAAAATGAGTCATCAAGTAGGGGACGGAGGGAGTAAGTTATTATACTTTATCTGTCCATCAAAAGTGTGTTCAGATTTTTTTCCACAAAAAATATGATCATTCTATTTAAGTATTTAACTTTAATTATTTTTTGAACTTTATTAACAAAGTTGATAATCTACCAACAATACCCTTTACTCGATACCCCACATATCTACTTTATAATTAAAATATAAATTATTTTTAAAATATGTGTATAAAAAAGTGAGCACACTTTTAATAAACGGATGAATTACTTGTTTGATTGTATTTTTTTATAAATTTTTAAATGATCTTAAGAAAAATCTAATTAGTATAGACATAAACTTACATACATCTATTGCATAATTGCATTGTATAATTAATGTGCATCTTAAGAAATTATTAGTTTTTAATTAAAAAATATAAGCTTGGTAGAGTGTCAAGTGTGTTTCACAAAAAAAAAAAATTAGTTATTTTATTAAATATTATAATGACTATGCATTTGTTATACAACTGATATGCATGACTGTTATTTCGGCCTATATATGGATCAAAAGAATATCAATGAGTTGTAATGATAAATACAGTTTCTACATCTTTTTACATGCATCCATATTTTAATCAATTCATTCTAATATCAAAGATTTTTATATAAAAAGATCGAGGTTCCATTTTTCTTTGTTCACTACGATTTTTTTCCAGGTTGAAGATGACAAAGATTATGTCTTCTTTTATTTAACATCATAAGAATTTAAATTTAATTAATAATAAAATTACAAACACTTAATAATTATTATTTTTTAAAAACCAAGAATTAATATTTACCGAATTTATCCAAGGTTTCACTGTTTCACGATCACGTACACTTGCCAATATATTTATTAAAATGTTTACCTAACTTGTTTAAAATGAATTCAAACTAAAAAACAAAAACTAATGTTTTGTTCATATTTTCCTTTGAAGTCACTCTACATAAATTTTAACAATCATTATATATATGCATATTTAATGGTGCATTCAATAACATTTAATTAATAAATTGTTATATGTTCCTATTATAATATATTTAATGCGAAATGAGTTATAAATTAAAATATGAGACCTTCATGTGTTTCCTTTGAAGTTTTTGTACAAAAATTCTAATGATTTTTTTTTTTTTTTAAGTTGAGATGGTAACTAGAGTTTGTAAGGGTTTACTTTACAAGTACATGCTTTGTTAAGGGTCACTGTGCGAGTGCACTTACAGTTGTTGAGAACTTCATTGTGCATTTGACGTTTTTATCCTAATATGTAAGTTGTAAACCTCGTTTTGCCTTTCCAAACACTTAAGCCAAAATAAAGGAGTATAATTTTTCAAATTTTTTTGCATCTTTAACTTCAGTATGTTAATCACTACAAAAAAATACCTTGTTTAACTACAGATATTGCAACAAGAAAAACGTACCTAGTTTGCGACGAATTTTAAGTGGTCGCAAAAAACCTGGTCGTAAATATTTGTGACGATTTATTTTAAAATCACCGTAATTTTTACGACGTATTGTTTTCATCGCTAATTTACGACGACTGTGTTTGGTTATGACCCATGACCTGAAGGGTCAAATTGTCAGTGTAAATTGTGTCGCTAGTTATCGACTGAAGAATGACAATTGTAATTTGCGATAAATTATTTCATCGTAAATTTTTATTTATTTATTTACTATCTCGTAAATTTACGACACATGCTACCGTAAATTACGATGGTTTTTTCCATCACAAATTTGATATATATAAAAAAAATGCTCAAGTGGTTCAAACGTGGGTCAGGCTGCATCACAACATAAGTGACACCACTTTGCATATAAGGATTTGCAAGCCTTTATTTTAAATGAGCGAAATTTCACTTCTAAGATGAATCAAAATCGTGGCGACCTTGGGACGTCCAAGAAGAGGTGTTCGCCGCTCGGGCACAAGTTTATTTAATTTATTTTTACGATATAAATTGTATCCTCTTCGTAAGATTGAAAACTATTTAACTTTCTTTTTTCGTTTGTTCAATAAAAGTTATCCAACTTTCCTTTTTCGTTTGTCCCAATAAAAGCTACTCATACATTTTTTGACAAATTATTCTGTCTCATATTTCATTATATCATTCTCTTTTAATCATGTACATCACCTCTCTAACACTTATTATATTATATTTCTTAATTTTCGTGCCGGGAGCTCATGGGGAGCTTTCCCCGGGACGGAGGGAGTATATGGTATTTGATCAATTAAAAAAAATACATTAAGTTAATTTATTTCATATTTCTTAATTAATTAAATTATAGTAATTTCTAAAATTGCAAAAAAAAGAAAATACTTTCTAAATTCTAAATGTAATTTTTTTTTTACTTTATAAATTTTAATTATAAATGTATTTTTTACATTCTAAATGTAATTGCTTTTTTTTTTTACTTTATAAATTTTAATTTATTTCATTTATCTAGTTTTATAAATTTGTAAGATTGCAAATGGAATATAATACTAGATTGATACAATCTCATAAAACGAGAAATTATAGGAGATAATACATCATCATCTTTTTAATTTTAACGGTTAGGCCTGTTGGGATATGAATCCTAGAACAAATCCTAAATGATGAATAAAAGATAAAGAAGATAAAGTTTTGATAAGCCAAAAGAAGACTTGAATATTTTCTAAGTGTTGACTGATCTAGTCTAGTTAAGTTGAAGTCATCTTGTACAGATCAGTAGAATTCAAAAGACAAGTACTAGTTGTTTTAAGAAGCAAGTATTCATTAAAAGATAAGTACGATTTATAAGTACTTCATATATGTTAGATTGTTACTGAGCTATTTAAATGTTGTATAGAGCTTATGATATTTCTTTGAAATAGATTAGATTTGTTGTATAGCTTGTAAGTTGACTAAGCTTGTATTATAAAAGCTTAATGTAATGTAATAGTCTTGTTAGGTTAGATGATAGGACTAGATTAGTTCTATTGGAAGCATACTGCACAAGTCAAGTAGAAGACGCAGACTACTACTACTGGACAAGACAGGTGCGCAACTTATACAAAGACAGGTCAACTTAAAGTTAGTGAAAGAAACGCGTATTGAAGATGAAATTGAAGAATTAGTTATGGAATAACTAATTAACTGAAGAAACGCGTGGAAGAATAAAATAATCAGTTACAAGTTAGTTTTCAAGAAAGGTTGTTACACAACTGAAAGTTCTTGGATTTGAAGTCTATAAATACCCCAAGGTATTCATTGGTTGAAGACTACTGATTACTGAGATATTGAGAATTACTACTTACAAACGTTATTGAAGATTCAATCGAAGTTTACTCTCAGAGTTGATTGAAGTTCAGAAAGATAGCCAGAAGACAAGTGAAGAATCAAGAAGGCTACTACTGAAAATCAGAGAAGTTTTTAGTTTTTGTGTGTTATTTTCAAGGTGCTAGATACTTGTAAAATTTCTAGTAAGATCGTAGACATATCTGGAGGTATAGTCTGTTGAAGATCTAAGTCTTCTTCTTGGGACTTTAAAGACAGGAACATACACTTGTACTCGATTGGAAGAGTTTAGTGGAAACATCACAACTGGGTTTGTGAGAGTGGATGTAGACAAGTTGTCGAACCACTATAAATCTTGTGTTTGATTTACTTTACAGTTTTGATTGTTTAAATTGCTTAATTGGTTAACTACTTAACTGATCTAGACTAGTTGAGTATAGAACAGAGTTCTCGAAAATAAGTTGAGTATAATCTTGAATTGGGCTCATTGATAATTTTGTATTCCGCATATTGTACTTTGATATTTCGAAAGATTTTTGAAAAGTCTATTCACCCCCCTCTAGACATTTTCACTAGCTTACTCGTTATTAACTCAACTTGGGACCAACAAGTGGTATCAGAGCAGTAGTTTACGAACTGCTGTTTCTTGATAACCGACTCAAGACTTAGGGTGAAGTCTTGGTCCTTGACTGTTCTTGTATACGTGTTCTTGATCATATTCTTGTATCATCTGTGTTTCGTGCTCCCTGTTCTTGACTTATCTGTTGTTCTTGATCATAACTCTACTTAGCACTTATTTCTTGAAATCATGTCTCTTGAGATCAGCGCCAACAAACTACCTAAGTTCCAGGTACAGGACTACGATTACTGGAAGCTAAGGATGGAAGCCATCTTCAGCTCCACTCACGACTTAATGATCTCCGTCGTCACTGAAGGTCCAATTGTGACCATGATCCCCAATACTGCTGCCCTTGATCCAAATCAACCAGTGGGTACTCTCGTCAAGAAACCAAGGTCAGAACTAACCTCTGAAGAAATGAGACAGAATAATTTGGATAGCTTGGCCAAGAATTACATCTTACACACTCTTCCTAATGAGTATCTGGGAAAAGTGTTAAAATGTAAAACTGCCAAAGAAATGTGGGATCGCTTAGCTATCATTTGTGAAGGGACATCCCTAATCAAAGAAAGCAAGCTTTCCACTGCAGTCCAAAGATTCGAATCATTTCATATGAAAGCTGGTGAAACAATAGACCAGTTGGATACTCGTTTTACTAAAATCATGAATGACTTGGAAGTCCTTGGTAAATCTTATACTCCACGTGAAATCAATCTTAGGATTCTCAAAAGCCTTGATAGTCGTTGGAAGATGGTAAAAATGCTTGTTAAGAATACCCAAGATATAGACGTATGGACAACAGAGACTATGTTTCAAACTCTAAAGGCTCATGAGTTTGATTTAGACGAAGATGAACCCATAGTAAGTAGTGACAGAGAACATGCTGTATCTAAGAACGTTGCTTTTAAGGCTAGTTCGTCTAAGATAGACAGGTCTAAGACTAAGACTAGGTCTGCTTCTGTTAAAGACGAGTTAGACACTGATCTTAGCCTGAAGGATCAGGTAAGCCTCATGGTTAGAAAGTTTGATAGGCTGAATAAACGTTTCGGAAGATATAAGAAGTTCTATAGAGAGCATAGAGGGTCTGCTTCTAAGAACTCGTCTGAAACCAGACGAGACCGAAACTCGTCCGAAAGGAGAGACGAAGTCTCGAAAGGTAACAGACAAGATAGAGAGTCTGATGGTAGGAAGATTACTCGTTCTGATAGACGTGATAAACGAAGGAACAACTCTCCTATTAAAAAGGCTACTAATGATCTTGTGTGCTATAACTGTGAGAAACCAGGTCACTACATATATGAATGTCCAGACCTGAGTACTGATGATCGAGAAGAACGCAAAGCACGAAGGGAAAGAAGATACAACCGTGGTAAAAAGGCAATGATGGCCAATAATGACTCTGACTCTGACTCAGACGAGTTGCCATCATCCTCATCTAGCTACCCGTCTGAACCAGATCACGATGAAGCATTCATAGTTGATGATGGTCTATGCTTCATGGCTAAAATCGACCAAGAGGTATCATCTGTTACATCCTTCCAATCATGTGATGAATCAGATTCTGATGAAAGTGACACTGCCAGTAGCCAAGTAGGGAGTAGTCTTCAGCACTCTACTAGTGCAGTTGAAGACGACCTCCTACTTGCCAACAAGGCATTCATTGAAGTCAGTGACGAAAACATCACCTTAAGACAAGAAATCATTGATCTTAAGGAAGCACAGTCTAAAGTAGATCCTAATATAACAGTCCTAAATGAACGCTTGCAAGAAGAGTTGAGACAACTCAAAGACAAGTGTGCATTGACAGACAAGTTGTATCAAGACCTACTTAAGACACATGCGACTGAGAAACATGAATTCAATGTCTTACAAAGCAAGCTCAAAAAGCTTGAAGAACGTAATAAGTTCTTAGAAACCGAGGTTGTCACATTAGACCTTAAACTTACTGACCTGGTTAACTCATCTAAGGTTAACCTTGAATTGTCAGATAGGTATAGGGCTCCTGCTGACAAGACAGGTATAGGTGCTGAGACACCCAGCTCGTCTACTCAAGTTCCTAAGAACCCTACTATTTTCATCTCAAGCTCTTTGACTAATGATAAAGGAAAAGAACCAATGATATACGATATTGACACTCCGTCTAAAGGCACTATACCAAGACAAGCTCGAGTTAACATTTCAATTACCAAGGGAGGTAAAAAGAATGGTAACAACAAGCCTGTTCAACCTAGAACTAATCTTCAAAGGACTAGGAATCGTGGACGACCAAATCAGGTCAGATACGAGGACTGGTATCCTGAGGAGACTAGTACTAGACAAGTACAGACTAGACGACAAGAGTCTAGACCTCCTTTCATAAGGCAGTCTCAACTCTACTCGTCTAGACCTAGACAGGAAGGTCCAAAATATCGTACACAAGCTGTTCTATATCCTCCACCTTTGTCATATGATATCGAAGGAGAAGAAAGACCTAAACATGTCTATAAACCGTATGGACCTAATGCATACAAACCTTACTCTGACTATCATAGACAAGTGCCTGCTCAAGTAGAGATTAAGTCAAAAGGCTATCTCCAAAGAGTAGACCCGAACTCGACTGATAGGCCAGATAAGGACAACAAGGTCTTATTTTGCAACAAATATGGTCGAAAGCTTAGAAGGTCAAACTTGTTCAGGACTCCAATGTACATTTGGATTCCATTGAACTCGACTAACCCCCAAGGACCCCAATAAACAAGGAGGGTACCTAAATTATGTATTATCATCTATTGCAGGGTCGACTCGATCTATACAAGAAAGGTGGCTCAACAGGAGAAACTTGGTACATAGACAGTGGTTGTTCGCACCACATGACTGGCACTAAGACTCTCTTATCAAGCTACCATGAGCAAGAAGGACCAAAAGTGATATTTGGTGATAGCTCCATTGCTGTTACTAAAGGATTTGGTTACATTCGGAATGGTGACATAGAAATTCAAGATGTTTCTTATGTTGAAGGCTTGAAATACAATTTACTCTCTGTTTCACAATTTTGTGATCGTGGATACAAGGTGCAGTTCAAGAGTCAGAAATGTGAAATCATTGACAAAAGAACTCACACAGTCTTACTGGTCGGCATTAGACAAGGAAGTGTGTACATAGTAAACTGGAACAGTTGTCCGAGGGACACCTGTCTACTTACTAAGAATCCTAAAGAACTTGGCTGGCTCTGGCATAGACGCCTTTGTCATCTAAACTTTAAGGTTCTTAATAAGATAGCCAGAGACTACCTTGTGGAAGGTATTCCCAATGAAGTCTACTATAAGTCACATGTATGCACGTCCTGTCAAAAAGGTAAACAGGTGAAGGGCTCTTTTAAATCTATTCCATCCCTCTCAACCAGTAGAGTTCTTGAACTTCTACATATGGACTTACATGGCCCAATAACTCCTCCAACTTTGAACGGTAGAAGGTACACACTTGTTGTGGTAGACGACTATTCTAAGTTCACTTGGGTAGTCTTCTTACACAAGAAGAGTGATACACAAACACTTTTGCCTGATCTATTGAAGAAGTTACAGGTTGAGAAGAATCAGTCAATTGTCAAGATCCGTAGTGACAAGGGCACTGAATTCATTAACTGCTATATTAAAGAATTTTGTTCTAAGCGTGGCATCCAGCACCTTACTAGTGCAGCTAGGACACCACAGCAAAATGGAGTAGCAGAACGAAGGAACAGAACTCTTAAGGAGGCCTGCAGGACCATGCTGACAGAGTATAATACGCCTCAGAAATTTTGGGCAGAAGCTATCAACACTGCATGCCACTCACAAAATAGAAGTGCTATCAATAAAGCACTAGGTAAGACGCCCTATGAGGTATGGAAAGGTAGAAAACCCAGAGTTTCATATTTTCATATATTTGGATGCAAGTGTTTCATCCATAACAATGGGAAAAGCAAGTTGAATGCATTCGATGCTAAAGCAGACGAGGGGATATTCTTAGGATACTCCTCGACTAGCAAAGCATTTAGAGTATTCAACTACTCAACCCTTTGTGTGGAAGAAACACCACATGTGGTCTTCGAAGAATCTCAACAGGACGCGTCTACCAACAAGATCAGTGAGAAAGCTACTGAGCTAACTGTCGAATCAGACAAAGACTCAGAGGTATATGAATCCGTTCAAGCATACAATCCATTTATAAAAGCTCTCGAGTCAGATGACCAGAAGAAGGTGAGTGCTCAAGGTAACTCTACTAGACCAGTTGACATACCTAAACTAGTCGACTCGTCTACTCCCATTAAATCTTCTGATGATAATGATGTTGACATGCATGATGCTGTACATGATATAGATGATAGTATTTTTGTTAAGAATATAAATACATGGAAATCAGCGCATAATACTGAAAATATTATTGGTGACTCTACTGTTGGTGTTAAGACTAGACGACAACTCTTTGAGTCGCAAGAACAATCTAGTCCATCTCTGTTTTGCTGGTGTTGTTTCCTCTCATCTATCGAGCCTAAAACCATTAATGAGGCATTGGCTGATAGTAATTGGATCATTGCTATGCAAGACGAGTTGAATCAGTTTGTTCGAAACGACGTCTGGGAACTTGTCGATAGACCGAAACATCATAATGTAGTTGGAACTCGATGGATTTTCAAGAATAAGAAAGATGAGAATGATGTAGTTGTTCGTAATAAGGCTAGACTAGTCGCCCAAGGCTACTCACAAGCTGAAGGCATAGATTATGATGAAACTTATGCTCCTGTTGCTAGACTAGAAGCCATTCGATTGTTTCTTGCATATGCTGCTTACATGAAATTTACTGTATATCAAATGGATGTTAAAAGTGCATTTCTTAACGGTATTCTTGTGGAAGAAGTATATGTTGAACAACCCCCAGGTTTCGAAGTCAAAGGTAATCAGGTATACAAATTAAAGAAGGCCTTATATGGACTAAAGCAAGCTCCAAGAGCCTGGTACGATACTCTTTCTCAATTTCTATTAGAAAATGGTTTTACTAAATGCAAGGTAGACAGAACCTTGTTTAGAAGACAAGAAGGGAAAGACATTTTACTCGTCCAAATTTACGTAGATGACATCATTTTTGGTTCACCTAACAAAGAGCTGAGTGAAAGTTTTTCAACACTCATGAAAAGTAAATTTGAGATGTCTATGATGGGTGAAATGAATTACTTTCTTGGACTTCAAGTAAAACAGACTCCTGAAGGGATTTTCATAAATCAAGCAAAGTATACTAGAAATCTTCTAGACAAGTATGGTATTAAGACATGCAAGTCTGCTGGCGTACCTATGCTACCTACATACAGAATGGACCCAGACGAACAAGGTAAGTGTACTGATCAAACTCATTACCGTGGTCTAATTGGTTCATTACTGTACTTGACTGCTAGTAGACCTGATATTGCATTTTCTGTTGGTGTATGTGCTCGCTTTCAAGCTAATCCAAAAGAGAGTCATATGGAAACCACTAAAAGGATTCTGAAATATTTGAAAGGAACCATCAATCGTGGTATATGGTATCCTTCAAATGATGATTTATCTCTAAGTGGCTACTCTGATTCTGATTTTGGTGGCTGTAGAATAGATAGGAAATCTACATCTGGTTCTTGTCAATTCTTAGGCACAAAACTCATTTCATGGTTTTCGAAAAAGCAGACAAGTGTTGCTACCTCTACTACTGAAGCCGAGTACATGGCAGCTGGTAGTTGTTGTAGTCAATTATTATGGCTTATTCAACAGCTTAGAGATTATAATATTTGCGAATCAAATGTTCCTATATTCTGTGATAGTAATAGTGCAATTGCCATTACACAAAATCCTGTTCTGCACACACGTTGTAAGCATGTTGATGTGAAACACCATTTCATACGTGATCATGTAGAAAAGAAGGATATTCGCATGGAAAAGATTCATACTGATTTTCAAAGAGCTGATATTTTTACAAAACCATTAGCTGAGGCACGATTTCGTGAATTATGCATTAGTTTAGGGCTAATTGATTTAGATCCTACTTGCCTATAGCTGTGTACTAACCAGACAGGTACATCAAACGAAGTATGGAGACAAGATCACTAGACTAGGGCACTCGTCTACTCACGCAACAGCCAGGTATACAAGGCTAGACAAGATGATCAGACAACCCGATGAGGAAGCTGGTAAAGCTGAGGGTAAAACTAAGGGAATAAACATTTAAGGGGGAATCTATGATTTCTTAAATATCCTTATGTTGACTATTATGTTGGTCAATAGTCATCTTGTTCGAAACCTTGATTATTGCCTTAGATTGATATTCATCTTATTTATTGTTACTTTACTTGTACCATCGATTACACGATGAATGTGGTAAGATAGGTACATGAAGTCGTTCGATGTTCAGAATAGACATGCACAGACGAAGGGGGAACTCGTCTGGTGTACGTAAGCCAACTCGTCTGGTGGAGCTTATGTCTACTCGTCTGTTCTGGATGGACTCGAACAGACAAGCTAAGTTTTTTTAATGCTAAGTGTTTAATCAAAACGGATTAAGGATATTATGGTAATTAGGTATTGATAGAATTTGAAAACCCTTGAATTAGATTTATACACTCTCATTTGATATGGTGTATACATCCAATTCTCACTCATCTACACTAGGACAGATGAGTTCACTCCTCTGGTCTAACTAAGAAAGGGCGGATTTCAAAGTTTACAATATCAAATTACATAATACTCTCGGTTCCGTAACCGAATGCCAAAGGTCTTAACCGTCTTGATCAAAACCCAAATTATCACATGACTTAGTCACATTTTTGTTAATTCCTTGTTTTTCTCAAGAAGTTTTTTCCTCTCCCTATTTTCAAGCAATCTAGTTACTGATTATTGTTGAGATGTCTACTCGATCAATCTTCGATCTTAGAACTAACATGCAGGTCACATTCGACCTAGGCCGGTACATCTCCGATAACAAAGTAAATGTTGAACCATCTGTGTTCTTCAAAGGCAATCACTCAGACGACGATGCTGAGATTCTGGCTAAATGCACTCGATGTGGGCTCAAACCGTATCTAGAATCATTTCCTCAAGTGGTCTTGGAGGAGGAGGTGCTAGAGTTCTATGCCAACGTCATCAGACAAGGTGATATTCTTGAATCCTTCATTGGTGAGGATCGTGTGCAAATCACTCCAGAAACTATGTTCAACCGTCTACAGTTGCCCATCGGAACTATTGACATTGAAAATTATGCTCTTGGACAAGAAATTCGTTACTTGAGTATCTTCTGTGGGAAGAAGTTGAAACAGAAATCAGATGGCAAGTATGTTCCAGTCAAGAAGGGTGATCTTCTTAAGAAATATCGCACCTTATTGGATATTGCCAGCAAAATCTTGTTAAGTTCGACTGGTTCTCATGACTCTGTGACCTTTATGAAGGCAAGGGTTATGGCTGTCATTTTTGATGGTATCACTGAATGCAATTGGTTCAAGCTGATTGCGGATCGAATTATGTATTTTGAACGCAGTGTTCGAGTAGATGACAATACTCGAAATTGGGTGGTGTCTACTGCTGTTGGATATGGCAATAAGCTAAGTATCTTACTTCCTCTCCTTATATCAAACAAGACGAAATGGAGTAAAGGAAAGCCGTTCCATCCTTTGAAGTTTTACTTGAAGAAAGGGGCAGTGAGGAAACAAGCTGCGGCTAGGCCATCTGCACCTAGGCAAGCCAGAATTGACCCCATGGACGCTTTGCCGTATGCTGGTGAGTCTGGATCTTCAGAAGATGAGTCCGTTGAAGACAAGTCAGTGGAAGCTACACAAGACTCATCTGGTGCAGAAGACTCAGAGAGGACTCAGTCAGAGGAAGAGTCGACTCCAGAGCAAGAGTCGAGTGAACAAATACCTGAGATGTACACTTTGGTGAGAGTTGATTCGCCTACTCGTCCAGCCGAGTCGAGTTTACAGGTTGGTTCTACTACTCAATCTGTTTCAATTCCTCTCTCTCTCCCATCCTCTTCTGTTCGAACCAAGGCAAGATCACATCGATCTAGGCCTAGACCTATTCCCACAACTTCACAAGTGCTGCCAGCATATCCGCTGAGGGTCAGCCTACCTGAAAACACTCCCATAATAGACACAACTGATACTCCGACAGTTGTCATACCAAACCAAGACACATCAAAGCTTTTTGAAACCAGTACTTTCACACCCTCTCCCTCAACAGAATATGTTGAACCCTTTATCTCATCTACTTCAGATCAGAAGTTAGTTGCCACTGCAACAACTGAGTTAGAGACCCCATCTACTCAGACCCCGACTGAAGCTAGATTCGAATCTTTGGTCTATTACCCCATGTGTCTAAGAGAGAAGCGAATCCGTTCAAAGATGAGCAAGAATTTGAAGAAGCAGCTCTCATCTGTTGAAGTCGACTACTCTTCAGAACAGTTTGAGAAACTGGTTCGAATTTGTACTTGGGTGGCCTTGAAGAAGTCTGGTACAGATGATCTTTTCGAAGTCATCTTAGGAAAAGGTGGCATTTCAAATTTCATGGATTGGGAAATGGAGCAGAAGGAGAATAGTGGTGTTAGTGACCACTCAGAGCTTTTCCCAAATCATGCTATCACTGCTCTTGCAAAAAGACTACTTGGTATTTCTGATGACTTGATGAGTTCAGAATTCAAGTTTGATGTAGGTGTTCAGGTTCCAGATCTTGATGTTGTGCAAAACATTGTGGTATTTGAAGATTATCAAGCTGAGTTGATACAGTCTACTGATCCAGTCATAGATTTAGACAATGTCTCAGATCAGTTGAGAGGCATTGTGTTCAAATTTCAGATGGACCATGCTGATAGTCCAAGATCAGATTTTGCTTTTATAAATCGTTATTCTGATGATTTACTGCCATTTGAACTTTGTGGATACATGGAGAAGTTGCATGCCTTATTGAAGAAGGACATAGCTATTGCTGAAAGGAAGGCTCGTGAAGCAAGGTTGGCTATTATCTCTTACTCTCCTCAACTTAATCTAAGAGCTATTGCTGGGAGTGTGCTCCCAGAAGTTGATCTAGTCGAAGACGAGGTCTTGACTACTGTTTCAGAAGATCAGTTGGTAAAAGCTTTAACTCCAGTAGATGAAGTCATGCTTGATGTTACTCATGTTGAGGTTGGACAGTCATCTCAAGCTATCTCAGCCGCCTCAATAGATGAGTTGAAGGACGAATTGAAAGCTGTCATCAAAGCGTCAATTGATGAGTTTCTTAAATCTGATGTCCAGAAGACTCTTATTGAACAAAACAATGTCCTTGTGACAAGTTCAAAAGATTTGATCGTCAATGCAGTCAATCAGATAGATGATGAATACAGACAGCATATGTTTGAACAACTTGAAGGATTTCTCCAGGATCAAGTTGAATACTCAGAGAAGAGCTCAGTCGATTTTGCTCGCGTACTAGCTACTGAATCCAGGAAGTTGGAAAGAGTCTATAGAGCAAGGATCGAGGTTGCTGATGTTCAGAGGAAGGAAGCGTATGATCAGTTAACTCAAGCTCAACAACTTATCTCTGCTATGACTGAAGAAAATAAGAAGTTACGTTTGACCGCAACACATTTCAAGAATGAGTTGAACTTGTCTACTCAAAAGCTGGAGTTGGTGGCGACCAAGCTGGACAAGTTGAGTCAAAACAATTCGCATGAGAAGCAAATTGAAAGAGCTACGAGTCAAATGAAACAAGATATGTTTGAAGAGATGACTCGTTTCACTTCTCTTTTCTCTCTCCAAGCTACTGATGAAGCCAAAAAGGGGGAAGAGACAAAGAAGACAAAATATTCTGAAGCTGAGATTAGTGCTGAAGCTGAAATTGAAAAATCGAAATCCAGTGCTGAGCCGGAAGCAAAGGAAGCAGCTGAAGCTATACAAGATCTCAAAAGGCCTAAGAGAGGCAGAGGCAGATTGGTTAAAACTGCAGAAGCTGAGCAAGCTAAAGTTGAAGCTGATGAGTTGAAGAAGAAGGAGAAGGGCAAGGCCATTGCATCTCCAGAAGCTGAAGTGCAGACAAAAATGATATCTAAAAGGAAATCTATTCAGTTAGAAGAACCTAGAGAGATGGAGACAACAACAAAAGTGAAAAAGCAGAAGGTTGTTGATCCAAGTGATGAATCTCACTATGCAAGCAAAAAGAAGATAGAAAAACATATTGAGAATTTGCAGAAGCTGAAGGAAGATGAAGAGAAAATGGAAGATCAGTTCATTGATTATTTTATTGACAGAGAGCATCGTCAAGATTGGCTCAAGGTGAAGAGACAATGGGAACTTGATCACTGGATAATCAGAAAGTATGGTGATTCTGAAAATTCGGATGAACTATACTCGATGTTTGATAAGTTTATGGAAGGTCAGAATCGAATGCTTTGGAATCTGATATTGAGGATATCTGCTGCTGCAAATTTCAACATTCTGATACCAATCTTTCCAAGATGGAAGACTCCTATGACAAGCTCAGGAAAGAGAGTAGATCGTAACCAGATCAAGAAATTTGAAGAAGAGCTACTTGATAAAGAGAAGATTGAAGATGAAGATCATATCAGTGTTATTCACAGGAGACTTCTTGATGCATTCTGTGTTCCAAATTCAGAAGAAGGTACTCTTTCAGATTAGTTGTTTGTTTTAGTTGTTTTTGCTCTGATATTTTGTTATTTTGGAAGTATTTGTAATCTCTACTGATCTATTTTTGAATGAATGAAAAGATAAAGTACTATTTGATGTTTAAGACAAGGTAACTACTTAACTAGTCTACTATTGAGAAAAGATTCAAGTAGTTTTGGCTTCATCAAAAAGGGGGAAATTGTTGGGATATGAATCCTAGAACAAATCCTAAATGATGAATAAAAGATAAAGAAGATAAAGTTTTGATAAGCCAAAAGAAGACTTGAATATTTTCTAAGTGTTGACTGATCTAGTCTAGTTAAGTTGAAGTCATCTTGTACAGATCAGTAGAATTCAAAAGACAAGTACTAGTTGTTTTAAGAAGCAAGTATTCATTAAAAGATAAGTACGATTTATAAGTACTTCATATATGTTAGATTGTTACTGAGCTATTTAAATGTTGTATAGAGCTTATGATATTTCTTTGAAATAGATTAGATTTGTTGTATAGCTTGTAAGTTGACTAAGCTTGTATTATAAAAGCTTAATGTAATGTAATAGTCTTGTTAGGTTAGATGATAGGACTAGATTAGTTCTATTGGAAGCATACTGCACAAGTCAAGTAGAAGACGCAGACTACTACTACTGGACAAGACAGGTGCGCAACTTATACAAAGACAGGTCAACTTAAAGTTAGTGAAAGAAACGCGTATTGAAGATGAAATTGAAGAATTAGTTATGGAATAACTAATTAACTGAAGAAACGCGTGGAAGAATAAAATAATCAGTTACAAGTTAGTTTTCAAGAAAGGTTGTTACACAACTGAAAGTTCTTGGATTTGAAGTCTATAAATACCCCAAGGTATTCATTGGTTGAAGACTACTGATTACTGAGATATTGAGAATTACTACTTACAAACGTTATTGAAGATTCAATCGAAGTTTACTCTCAGAGTTGATTGAAGTTCAGAAAGATAGCCAGAAGACAAGTGAAGAATCAAGAAGGCTACTACTGAAAATCAGAGAAGTTTTTAGTTTTTGTGTGTTATTTTCAAGGTGCTAGATACTTGTAAAATTTCTAGTAAGATCGTAGACATATCTGGAGGTATAGTCTGTTGAAGATCTAAGTCTTCTTCTTGGGACTTTAAAGACAGGAACATACACTTGTACTCGATTGGAAGAGTTTAGTGGAAACATCACAACTGGGTTTGTGAGAGTGGATGTAGACAAGTTGTCGAACCACTATAAATCTTGTGTTTGATTTACTTTACAGTTTTGATTGTTTAAATTGCTTAATTGGTTAACTACTTAACTGATCTAGACTAGTTGAGTATAGAACAGAGTTCTCGAAAATAAGTTGAGTATAATCTTGAATTGGGCTCATTGATAATTTTGTATTCCGCATATTGTACTTTGATATTTCGAAAGATTTTTGAAAAGTCTATTCACCCCCCTCTAGACATTTTCACTAGCTTACTCGTTATTAACTCAACTTGGGACCAACAAGGCCCTCCCCAGTGGAGAGGTTTTTTGGTGACATGGAACACACAAAAACCTTGTGGGGAGGTTTTTAGCCATTGGGAAGAAAGTTTGGTGGTTGGGGTTTCTTGGGAGGTTGTAACATTTAAACCTAGGTTTTTTGAGAGAGAGAGAGAGTGGGGTGGGCCCCCCAAAAACCATATTTACCGCATTTTTTGAGAGAGAGAGAGTGAGGTGGGCCCCCAATAAGAAATGAAAGAAAATGAGGTGGGCCCCCCAAAAACCTACTTTTTGGGTTTATTGTTGGGGGAGGAGTTTGAATTTGGAGGTTGAAATTTTTTGCTTTTGAGATGGCGCACATGTGGCAAGGAAAAACCTACTTTTTGGGGGTTTATGATTGGGGAGGGCCTTATAGTTTGTTTTCTCTTGATGGACTTCAATTTCCTAAATGGAATATTCTTGGAACTTTAGGTAGTGTTTGATTTGAGATTAGTCAAGTCGGATTTGGATCAGTCATTCTCAATCAAACATCTCTCAATCCAAATACAAATTCACCCTTATAAATAATACATCTATACACCTATTTTTATACAATCATATCACCATTTTTTTTTTAAATTTAATTCTTTCTCATACTTTTCTTTCACACACTCATTCTCCCTCCTATTGTTTTTTTACATACTAATAAAATATTACAATATCACTTTTAATTTGACATAAAACTAAATCTACTAATACTTTCCAAACACAATTTAAACATAATTACATGGATTACCTCAATCCACTTTTTTTTCAATCTCAATCCAAATTCAATCCACCACAATCCCTAACCAAACACCACCTTAGGGGGTTTGACACATACACAAATTGAGAATAATGTGTGAACCAATCCAACAACATGCTTAATCTAGTGCAATACGATAATCTCCCATCCAAAATCACTTGATTCTTCCCAGTGACTTTGAACTTGTATTTCTCCTTCATCATCTTTCACAAAATGAAGGTTCTCCAGTTAAATCTTATTCCTCTATTAGAGGCATTAATAACATTTATAATTAACCCAATTTTAAAACACTAATTTGTTTTAAACTTTCAATATTGCTCAACGGAATCTTAGTAACAATATCTAATAAGATAATATACGAAGATTTTAATGTGTTTTTATGTTGACCACTTACAAGAGGTGTAAACTTTACCAACCATTCATCAACAATGGTTTATTATTCTCCATTCATCAACAATGGTTTGTTTGAGTCTCACTCTTACGATGATAACTCCATAAAGTTTTGAACACATGCATATTCTCTTTGCTCCATCTCTCAAACAAGGAAATTCTCTATATCTCTCTTAGCTCGCAAAATCAATATAATGTCCTCGAATGGGCCTTAACGTATGGTCTTCTAGGTCCAGATGCGAAGAACATCTTCAAATATTGTTGGATGAGGAAGAAGTTTTGAAATATCGTTTTGTGAGCATGTTGGAGATATTCAATCGGATGAACTTTATGTTGAGCATATGGGAATAGAAGGATATGATGGGTTGTTGAAGAATTAGTCCATTCAACTCAGCTGAGTTCGAAGGATTTTCTCCAACTGTTAACTCAACTTCTATTGGACGAGTGGGGGAGTTTGGCGAAATGTCTATCGTGATTGTGGTTAAGGTAGTGTATTATGTGGCAATTTCAGTTGCAATAGTAGTACTCCGTATGTGATTTGGGTGGTGGTTGGGATGGGGATTAAGTAGACATTTGGGGCTGGGTAAATAAGGTTGATTTTGTTAGTATAGATGTCCTAAAGACAATCATTAAAGGACATTGTACTTGATCATATTCAGTTATTTAAGTATTATTGATGTTAGTAATAATATTCAGTGATACACTTATAGAATGTTATGTTTGATTGTTTGCATTTATTCTTATATGTGTTCCCATGAACCAATGATGTCGTTGAGATGTGAGATCTCGATTGACTATATCATGGTTCTTAAAGTAGCCCCAATCAAGGATCATCGAGATTGGGATATCGATGATGCGATTGAGATTGGTGTGCGATCTGCATCATATCCTTAGAGGATGTAGTGGTTCTCACAACTACGAGATACTAGGTATCTCATGATGGATGCACATATACTTTGAGAGTATTGGCTTGCCCAATCGAGAAACCGTTTGGTGTATTCTATTTACGTGTCTACAGGAATATCGATTTGTGGAGCAATGTAATGTCCTTCGACTTGAGGTCAATACACGCGACATGTATGGCGTGATGGGCTTTGACCATGACCGACGCTTACACTCCTAACGGGGTAGATTAGGCATGTGTTGGGCACACCATAAAGTACATGTGCGCGGTAGTTGAGCCAAGAATAGGATTCATTCCTCAAATAGATTTAGAGAGAATACTCGTCTTCTCATAACTAATTGGATCGTTAGTCATTGGCCAATGCACGTCACATTTGGAATGGTGTTCAAATGCGACACTGTGATCAATTAGTAGAATGAGAGAACGTGATTAAATTATTGGAATAGACACATCATCATGTTCTAGATTTAATCGGAGTATTCGTGAATGAAAGGATCATATCATTGTGAGCTTCACATTACAAGTTGTTGCTATTTTCTCGCAACGTACCTCATATATTGAGATTGTCTAGTTCATTGTCTAGGGTTCTGCTAAGACCGTTAGTTTGACTAATCGCTTGATATGTGAGGGCCTATGGGTCACACAACAAGTAGTCTTAATTTACGAATTAAAGTTGGATGAATTAATTATTTGATTTGATCAAGATATTTAATTTATGGAGAAATATAGAATAATTCTATTGGATAGAATTATAATTTATTTAATTAATTAATAAGATGATATATTAGGTATATCCTAAATATGGTAAAAGATATTTTATTATATATTGGATTTGCTAATAAAATAAAATATATATGTGGCTCAAGCCCATGTGCACAGATAGGTTTTCTGTTTTACTGTATAAAGACCTCTAGGGTTAGAGGTTCTGAGTAACAATTTTATCACTCATAATATTTCTCCAATTCTCTCTATAGAATTCTCCTAGCGAGTTCTTTTAGAGAATTCCAATCTGGATCACAAGTTCGTAGACGAGTATTACGTGGATACCGTAGTAGAGGATCTCGAATACGAATTACTATAAGGATTATTTAAAGCTTTAATTATTCTTCAATTATGTTATACAGTCATATCAGGAATCTGTGTTGGTGAAAAACTTCCGCTGCTACGAGCATGGTGTTCGTACCTCGAAAACCCAATAGTGGTATCAGAGCTTCAGGCTGATTAATGACTGTTTAACATAATTTTATATATATTTCGTGGTTAAAATTATGCGTAATTTTTCAATTTTGTTTTGCCCTCAATTTGATTTCTTAAATCAATATTATCGTGCATATAAATTTAGTTTATGGTAAACTGTTTCACAAAAACTTATATGCAATATTGCATACATGCATTTCAATCATTTACACACATGTTCTTTATAAATACACCCACAAACTTAATTCACACACATTTTTTATAAATACACCCACAAGATTAATTTACACACACATTTTTTATAAATACACCCACAAGCTTAATTCACACACACGTTTTTTATAAATACACCCATTGACAGCTCAATTCACACCCACTTTTTTTGTAAATGCACCCACTGACAGAAATTGAACATGGTCGTCTTCTCCGAGCAGTTTTCAGTCACCTCAGGCCGCGGTCTGACGCTGCAATTTACGATGACCTTAATCCTTAAATATTTTATATTTCTTTAAATATTCTTTAATACTAATTATTATGGGTCAATGTTATTTTGTATTACGTGCAATAATATATCTTACTACATGCAATAATATATGTTACTATATATTATAATGTGGGTTACTAAATCAATAAAAAAAAAAGAATCAGTATTACTATATAAAATTGTGTTATTACTACATGTAATAATTTGTTTACTACATAAAAAATTATATGTTACTACATACTACAGTTTGAATTACTACATTGAATAGACGTTTGTTACTATATGTAACTTTATCAAATGATCTAATATTTTTCGCATCATCCTGCAATAAAACATTTTGTATTACAACATGATTATTGCGTTTACTACATTCGATAATATATGTTACTACATATTATAATGTGAGTTACTACATCAATAAAAACACTAGAAAAAACGTGTTACTAAATAAAATAATTTGTATTATTATATAAATAGTTTGTGTTATTACTACATAAAATAATGTGTATTACTACATATTACAATTTGAATTACTACATTTAATATCCCGCGGTCGACAATAAAATAAAAGATAAAAAAATCACAGAAACGAGTAAAATAAACGGATTAAAAATTTCGAATTAAGTTGTCAGTGGGTGTATTTATAAAAAATGTGTTTGTGAATTAAATTTGTGGGTGTATTTATAAAAAATGTGTGTGTGAATTAAGTTTGTGGGTGTATTTATAAAAAATGTGTGTGTGAATTAAGCTTGGGGGTGTATTTATAAAGAACATGTGTGTGAATAACTGAAATGCATATACAATATTTCATACAAGACTAGCCCAAACTGTTTAGTATACACGTCTTTTTATAACTACAACTTAAAATTTTAGTTTTTAAAATCAATTTAATTTATTCAAAGTTTAACTTTGAGATTCTTTATTAATATTAATTAATAAAATAAAATTTGAAGATAGGGATTCAGGTTTTGGAAACCGTGAATCCCTTATTCAAGACTTCACCAATTTTGTCCAACCTCCATTACTCGCCGGACGGAGAGCTTGTTGGGCAAGCAGAATATCTCTGTCGATGTCGCCGAAATTAACCTTCACTAGCGTGTGGTCGTCGGAGATCGAGAAGAACTCGTTGGGCGAGTCTTTTCTCCGTGAACGCCATCGGAATGCGCGTTGTTGCAGCGGCGCGTTCGCTGGGTGCTTGGAACGCTGCGATTTGCATCGCGTGTAGTGGCGCTCTAGGTTTCGGAGACGTCGTGAGCGTGTTTTCATGGGCGGTAGCGTATTCTATTTACAGAGTCGCGAGCCTGCGTCTTCTTTTCTTTCTGAGACCGTCGTTTGCGGCGGACGGACGTCGGTGGAAATTTGGGCCAATCGATGAGAGGCCTTGGTGGTTGAACCTGTAAATCACACAAGCATTAGTGACCTGCAACTCCAGGACCCTTCTTTGAGAATTTGATTCTCTCTGAGGGCATTTATGCAATAAACTTGTAATTCTGAAAAATTGCAAATTTGTCTCTCGATTAATTTTGAATTTTGGAAATGAGTTAATGGACTGTTTGGTTAGACCAAAATTTTGAAATTTCTATAAAATAAATTTTGAGCAAAATAATTTTGAGAATAATTTTAGAATTAATTAAAAGCTTGGAGCTTGTTAGTGTTTCTAATTTTAACAATATTTTACCTACGAATATTAATTACTTGCACGTTTATTTGATTTATGTGTTAAATCTCATTATGTGCTTTATTTATAATATTTTGAATTTTATTATGAAGCATGATAATTTGATAAATTGTTTTACTTGTCTAACTTTCTATGTGTATTGAATTTACATTATTAGTTAGAGTCCGCGTTTATTGTTTGGGTAGGCGGCGCCCAGTATTTGTCTGGCCGTGTATCTTATATCTGGGTAGGCGGCGCCCAATATTTGCTCTTATTTGTTTGAGCATGAATAATTGGATCTTGTTTAAGCAATTAAATACCCCGTTTTGAAACGTTCCTCAATTAAATATGGTTTTCATTTAGAATGAAAGATGTCTTCCATCATAATTAAAAGGAAACCGGAAATTTCATTTCAATGAGTATTTAAGACCCAAGTCTTTTGCTCGGAGTTACGTCTAATAGAACTTTTATAGGGACATGTGATGTCTTCGTGTGATGGTTGTAAACCACCTAAGTTGTTTCACTAGCCCAAGCAAGGGAATAACGAGGGGACACCGATTGAACTAGGTTCAATCAACTAGCTAGGAATTGCAGAAAGTGCAATTAGTATTGAGACCTACCAGTTCTACCATTACAGTATTCAGCCCAAGCAGTTGCTGTGATAGTAGGAATGTGGATCCTAGTCCATTATGATTTATATTAGATATAAATTCGTACTCTTCCGATGAGGTCGTTGAGTATGTGAAAATAATGGAGACAAAATAAATATAAAAGCCATGTTTATTTTGATTGCTGAATATTGATCATAGGAATTATGTGTTTTAATTCCCGTTCTATTATTTCTCTAGGTTGGTTGAAATGAATAATTTTTCTTTGAGATTCGTACTAGAATCTAACAAATTGGTTGAGCCAAATTTTCTGGATTGGCACCGAAATATGTGTTTGGTGCTAAGGCAAGAAAAGATTGAATACGTGTTGGACACGCCAATCCCAAAAACCCCAGCACCTGGTTCTGCTGAGCTTGCTACGTTTGACGGTGCTGCTCAGAAGAAGCATCAAGATGATGCAGGACAGGCGCAGTGTGTGATGTTGCTAGGCATGACCCCTGAACTTCAGAGGCAACATGAGAACATGGGTCCCTTTGAGATGCTCAAACATCTGAAAGATCTATTTGACTCTGAATCTCGTTCTGAGAAATATGAGGTCATGAGGGATCTGTTCAGGTGTAGAATGTCTGATGGAGGGAAGGTCGCACCTCATCTTTTGAAGATGATAGGGCTAATTGAGAAACTATGAACCCTAGGCATTAGTTTAGGGGACGATGTCTCCACTTATGCTATTCTTCAATCACTTCCGGATTCTTTTTCTAGCTTCATAGTGAACTATAATATGAATCAGACGGAAGCAATGATGCCTAAGCTGCACAACATGCTCAAGACTTTTGAAGTAACTACTTCTAAGGAAAGGAATGTGCTCATGGTGAGCTCATCTGCTAGATCTGGCCCTAAGTGGAAGAAGAAACAATTAAACAAGGCAAAGAAAAACGCCAAGTCCAATTCCTTAAAACCTAAAGGTGGTGTTCAAAAGAAAGAGAAAGGGGTAGATAAGGATGTGTGCCTCTACTGTAAGGAGAAGGGGCACTGGAAGAAGGATTGCAAGGTTCTGGCTGCCGAGAAGAATGCACAAGGTGCTTCTGGCAGTGGAACAGGTATGTTTGTTATTGAAATAAACATGTCCACTAACAATTCTAACTGCTGGGTATTAGATACCGGATGTGGCTCACACATTTGTACGAATGTGCAGGGTCTTAAGGAAAGCAGAGCGGTTAGACCGGGTAAAGTCGTCCTATGCGTGGGAAATGGAGCACGAGTTGCTGTTGAGCGCGTAGGGATATATAGTATAGACTTACCTAGTGATTTTAGACTAGAACTTAATAATTGTTATTTCGTTCCGTGTATTACTAGAAACATTATTTTCATTCCAATGTTAGACATTGAAGGTTTTTTATTCCATTTTTCTAATAATAGTTGCTATTTTACGTTAAATGGTGTTACTTGTGGAAATGCTTCTCTTGTGAATGGTTTATATCTGTTGAATTGTGGACATGATATTTTTAATATACAAAATAAGAGACTTAAACTTACTAATTAGGAAAACACTACTTTCTTGTGGCATTGTAGACTTGGTCATGCAAATGAGAATAGAATTGCAAGGTTAAGAAAGTTGAACTACTTAATCCCATTTGACTTGGAGTCATACGGTAATTGCAAATCTTATTTCAAAGGAAAGATGACCAATAAACCTTCCTGGATTATTTAAATTTACATGTAGTCCAATCACAATGGACACCTCTCGGAACACAATAGATGATTGGTGTGTCTGAAAGGAGGAACCGAACCCTGTTAGACATGGTGAGGTCCATGATAAGTTTCTCCTCTCTTCCAACATATCTTTGGAGTCACGCACTCCAAACTTCAATCTACATTCTGAATATGATTCAATCTAAGTCGGTTGATCAGACACCATACGAGTTGTGGTATGGCAAGAAGCCATCATTCTCACATAGAAAGATGTGGGGTTGCCCTACGTATGTGAAGAAGATGATCACTGATAAATTGGAATCAAAAGGTGAAAAGTGTTATTTATGGAATATCCTAATGAAACGAGAGGATATTATATCTATCTCCCTGAGAAACATAAGGTTATTGTTTCTAGACAGGCGACGTTCCTTGAAAGTGACTATGTCTTTAAGGAACAAGGTCGTAAAAGGTAGAACTTGAAGAAATTCAAGAACCACAAAGTAATACTGAGGCTGAGTACCTGTCGGAGAACCACGACAAGGAATCAGTGGGAGCATTCAGTGACTCTCATGGTGGGAGCCTATCACGATCGTCTTCCAGCCAATGGGAGCGTAATTAGGGATATCTCGCATACGCAAGAAATCTTGAATAGGCTGAATGAGAACGATTTAGACATCGTTCAATCTCCTGCTCAGGAGACGCTAGAAAGCGTAGCTCCTGAGAATTCTCCAAGTGTTGATCAGATCATCGTTGAAGAACCTCCTCACGATCAGAATGTACAGCCTGCACAAACGTAACTCCGTAAGCATACTAGGAATCGTCGTCTACCCGTCAGATTTAGTTTCCTCTTGGAGGAGCACGATTACGTGGAAATCTCGGACAAATATGATCCTACGACTTATTCTGAAGCGACATTAGATATCAATTCAGAGAGGCGGACTGAAGCAAGCCTCTAGGAGTTGGAATATCCATTTTGATGAAGTTGTCAAATCGTTTGACTTTGTCAGAAATAAGGAAGATCCTGCTAATGCAATCCATAAAAGATTGGTTGTCCAAGATCTTCATGATGAAGGATCTGGGTGAAGCCTGCTACATCCTTGGCATAAAGATTTATAGAGATAAATCTAGCATGATGTTTGGGCTCTCAAAATCCACCTACATAGATGAGGTGCTAAGGTGTTTTTCTATGAAGAACTCTAAGAGAGGTTCTCTGCTTGCGATTCATGGGATTAAACTTTCAAGAAAGGATTGTCCTTCTGAGAAAGTTGAAATTGAGTGCATGAAGAGTGTCTCATATGCATCGGTTAATGGGTTAATCATGTATGTCATGAATTGCACGAGGCTCGATATGGCCTACGCTATTAGCATTACTGGTAGATACCAGCAGAATTCAGGTGAACTCACTGGATTGCTGTTAAGAACATCCTTAAGTATCTTAGACGAACTAAGGAATGTTTCCTAGTCTATGGTGGACAACCACAACTAGTAGTGACTGGATTCACTGACGCTAGTTTCCAGTCTGACTACGATGACTACATGTCACAGTCAAGTAATGCATTTACACTCAATAGCGAAACGGTGAGCTGGAATAGTTCCAAGCAAGAAACCTATGCATATTCAACAACTGAAGCTGAGTACATTGCTGTATCAGAAGCCACGAAATGGGTTGTCTGGATTTTAGAGTTCTTGAAAGAACTAGGGGTAGTTCCGAGTGTCAGTTGTCCAATAAAGTTGTATTGGGACAATACTGGTGCGGTTGCACAAGAAAAGGAACCAAGATCCAATAACAGAAACAAGCATGTACCTAAGCGTTATTATTTGATCTAAGAGATCATGACAAGATGAGAAATAGAATTTGAACGAATTCCCACCGAGAATAAATTGGAAGATGTTTCACCAAACACTTGGTGTTCATGCAAACACGAAAGACTTTAACAGTCTTAATTGTAGACATGTGGGTGATTGACTCTAGTCCAAGTGGGAGATTGTTAGTATAGATGTCCTAGAGACAATCATTATAAGGACATTGTACTTGATCATATTCAATAATTTAAGTATTATTGATGTTAGTAATAATATTCGGTGATACACTTACAAAATGTTATGTTTGATTGTTTGCATTTATTCTTATATGTGTTCCCATGAACCAATAACGTCGTTGAGATGTGAGATCTCGATGGACTATATCACGGTTCTTAAAGTAGCCCCAATCAAGGATCATCGAGATTGAGATATCGATGATGCGATTGAGATTGGTGTGTGATCTACATCATATCCTTAGAGGATGTAGTGGTTCTCACAACTACGAGATACTAGGTATCTCATGATGGATGCACGGATACTTTGAGAATATTGGCTTGCCCAATCGAGAAACCGTTTGGTGTATTCTATTTACGTGTCTACGGGAATATCGATTTATGGAGCAATGTAATGTCCTTCGACTTGAGGTCAATACACGCGACATGTATGGCGTGATGGGCTTTGACCATGACCGACGCTTGCACTCCTAAAGGGGTAGATTAGGCATGTGTTGGGCACACCATAAAGTACATGTGCGCGGTAGTTGAGCCAGGAATAGGATTCATTCCTCAAATAGATTTAGAGAGAATACTCGTCTTCTCATAACTAATTGGATCGTTAGTCATTGACCAATGCACGTCACATTTGGAATGGTGTTCAAATGCGACACTGTGATCAATTAGTAGAATGAGATAACGTGATTAAATTATTGGAATGGACACATCATCATGTTCTAGATTTAATCGGAGTATTCGTGAATGAAAGGATCATATCATTGTGAGCTTCACATTACAGGCTGTTACTATTTTCTCGCAACGTACCTCACATATTGAGATTGTCTGGTTCATTGTTTAGGGTTCTGCTAAGACCGTTAGTTTGACTAATCGCTTGATATGTGAGGGCCTATGGGTCACACAACAAGTAGTCTTAATTTACGAATTAAAGTTGGATGAATTAATTATTTGATTTGATCAAGATATTTAATTTATAGAGAAATATAGAATAATTCTATTGGATAGAATTATAATTTATTTAATTAAATTAGATTTGATTAATAAGATGATATATTAGGTATATCATAAATATGGTAAAAGATATCTATCCCCTTATATACTAATAGGGAGTTTAAATTGATGATGTGTCATTTTGTGGTTAATTTGGCTTATGTGTCATTTTGTGGTTGATTTGGCTTATGTGTCATAATTTAATGAAGTTGTTAATTTTAAAAAGAGGTAATTGCAAATTAAATCACGACCTTTCGCTCATTTGCAATCTAATCTAAACCTTAAAAGAATTGCAAATAAAACACAAACTTTAAATATTATTGCAAATTAGACTTCTTACAAGTTTACTTTGTCCCTAAATCATAACTTTTGATATTTGGTTTGATTGAAAAACAATACTATTGTTTTATTAAGGTGTTGTTATGTCATTAAGAAGTCTAAATTATGTTAGATTCGAACACAATTAAAATTGTCAAAAAGACTAAATTGCAACTATATTTAAAGTTTGTGATTTATTTGCAATTACCTTAAAGTTTAGATTAGATTGCAAATGAGGAAGATGTTATGATTTAATTTGCAATTAACTAAAATATTTATTTATTTAATTGCGTAATGGTTGATATGGAATGTTTACTTACAATTTATTAAGAGTTATTTTAATATTATTTAAATTATTTGTTTCCGAACTTTTATAATTTTTTTAAAAGTTATTTTCATATTTATTAAATGTAAGGTGTTGTGGTTGATATTGAAGGTTGACTTACAATTTATTAAGAGATATTTTAATATTACTTAAATTGTTTGTTTCCGAAATTTTATAATTTTTTTTTAAAGTTGTTTTCTTATTTATTAAATTTCAATGTCACATTTCGTTTGATTCTCACAAATTTTCTTAGAAATTTACTTTATAAAATTAACTAACATAACATAAGTGTAATTATTTTGTATAATTCAAAATATTATGTTCATTAAACTTTTATATTATAATACAACGTTATAATAAATATAATTAAAAAAAATGTTAAATTTTTTTAACAAAATAATTATAATTCTGCGAAATCATTTTTAAAAAAATATAATTATAAAAATATGAAAAATTAAATTAAGTAAATAAATAAAAATTTATTATTAAATATTTAAAAATATATTAAAAATTCCGTGTAATACACGGGTTCTAACTAGTATATATATATTTACAAACTTTTGTTGTGACACATGTCACAACCACATTAATCTATTTAAACCTCCTCTTCTTGAAATTACTCCATTTCAAATTTCTTCTATTCTCCTTCATTCATTCTCTTTTCCAAACTTTCAATCTCAGCTTTAAAGTTTTGAATCTTAATACGTGTCCGCTGATTTGGGTTTAACTTATTTACATTTTAATCTCCACCATTCACTCTTAATCTTACTCCTATATAAATCTCATTTTCTTTGATTCATTTCAATCACTCATTTCTCATTCATTCATCTTTTTAGGTATCAAGAATGTCATAAGTATTTGAAGTATTAAGAATATTGTCACATGTATTTCAAATATCAAGAATGTCACAAGTATTAACTATTTTTCTTTGTTAATATTGTTTTTGATCTTTAATAGAGAGCAATTTTATTTTCCCAATTTAGTTTCTCTATGCTTTGATATTCACTCATACTACTCCATCTAAATGAGATTTATATGAATCACATCAAGTTGAATTTGGCATGAACTTTATTAAGGATTATCACTTTTTTTTTTGCTTCTAATTACTTCTCAAGGCCATTATTGCTTCCCAATCATATTACAATTTTTTGTTTCTTAAAACCCTGATA
This sequence comes from Galeopsis tetrahit, assembly GCA_963675135.1. NCBI lineage: Eukaryota > Viridiplantae > Streptophyta > Magnoliopsida > Lamiales > Lamiaceae > Galeopsis > Galeopsis tetrahit. The sequence continues at coordinate 38,932,563 of OY776127.1, forward strand.
TGAGGTTGAATTGAAGAAAATCAAACAAGAAAGAACTTAAAACCCTCCCTTAAAATAAAATAAAAAAAGTAAAGTGTAAAAATGGATTTATGAATAAAACCAACTTTAATTAATGATTTTGATGTAATATAATTTATAATTATTGATTTCATACATTTTGTTAGTTCTTCAAGTCAACCATCTCTTTAAAGTTTACATTTAATATTTGTTAATTTGAAGAAATATAATTAATTATGTTGTTAATATAATAAAATTTAAATTAATATGTTACCTACAAATATGAAAAATACATTGAAACGGTTACCTTCATGGGATAAATATTCACGCGACGTTTAATTTATTAAATGCACCATAATTTTTATTTTACCATAATTAAAAGTTTGAATTATTAATTTATTTAGTTACTGAACTATCGTGAACATTTGTTAAATTATTTTGTTATTCTGACATTAATTCTAAATTATATAATTTATAGAATTGTATTAGTAAAAGTGATTTTCATAAATTAAGGAAACTTATTCATGTTCATTCAACAAACTGAATTTTCGTTTTTTTTTTGTAGCTCTTAATTAGAAAAATTATTTTTTTTATCGAAAATACATTTAAAGATATAGTTTATTATTCTAACAATAATATAAAAATAAAATGTATATTGTAATTAATATAAAATTATAAGTTTAATAGCGATTGAATATGTATGGTGTTAAAAATAATGTATCTATTACACGTTGCTAAAGTTATGAAAAGTGTTAGGCTACAATCAAGTAGATATGTAGCTACTTAATTGCTACAATTATGGAAAATGTGACATAAAAATGCAGCAAAAAATATGGTCAATCCACATAAAAATCTAATTGCACATTAATGTAGTATATTGTAAACTTACTATTTCATAAATTAAGATAATTAATTGTTATGTTCTTTGGATACAATTTTCTATAATGTTAAACAATTTGCTATATATATATGTTGAAATCACATGTTATTAAATTAATTGTTTTGTAATATTAAATTAATTTTCTCTAATTAATGTACACAATTAATATTTACAGCGTATTTATATTATATGCTTATTTCTTTAATTTCATTTAATTTATAAATACATCTTTCGATTTATATTTTTAATAATTACAGTTATGTTTTTTTATTGTAAGTTGTTAAATACATGTATAATATAAAGAAATTTCAAAATTTTAGGAATTTCAATTTAATTAATTCATTTACATTTATTTATATTTAGAATTTATTAAATAATTATTTTTAACACATGTCATTAAATTTAAATCCACATAATTTATTCAATTAAATCTCATGGATATTAAATAATTATCTAAAGTAATAGATTCATTAAATTAATTTTAATATCAAATTAAATGGTTGACCTACTTATATGAAACTTAACCTTAAATTCGAATTAAACTTCTAACTTAATTATATAAAAAATTGTCTTAAAACAAATTATAATGAAATTGTTAGACCCTATTCAATGCTACTTTCACAATAATGTACTTAATTATATAATTTAGTTAGTCACATTAATTGAAATAAATTTTACACTTAAATTTAGAATTAATATATGGAAATTAATATTCTTAAATTGTAAATTATAATTTTCTCATGTTCCATCATAAGAAAATACAATAATTAGAAGAAAATTATACAGAAGTAAGGTAATCCCAAATTTTCGTTTTTTTTTTTTATAATTTTAAAATTAAAGGGAAATCAACAAATGATTTATGCACATATTTTATAGTTACTAATATTAATATTTTAATATATGATAATTATGGAAGGTATATATAGTAAACTATTTATAGATTTAGAATTGTTATATATATAATAATAATAATAATGGTGTCTAGCTGTATTTATATATGTTAAATTTATAATTTGTGCTTATATATTTTGAATAATTAATTGATACATCAAATATCTAATTGATTATAAATTACTAAAGATAAGTGTTTCTGATGAATTATTAAAGATAAATGTGTCTAATGAAATTTGGTTTAAGACTACACCATTAATTTAGGGTTGAATTTGAATGAGTCATTATATAAATTACATTTATATATTGGGAGTATACAAGTATAACTTTGAGACATCCAATAAAAAAAGTGTGTAAGTAATCACGAGTGACGAGACGTAGATAATATATTCTTTTACTATTTAATTTTCCAAATATTTCATATTTCTTTTGAAATAGGGAGCGCCTTAATGTAAAGTCGATTATATCTTTTAGACAAAAACTTTTGCGTATAATTAGGACTGGATAATTAGGGTAAATTGATATGGTGTGGTGTAATAACATTTGATTTTGATAGAATCATGTGAATTGATGACTGATTATACAACAATATAATTAAAATGAAATTTTAAAGAAATGTTATATAAAATTTGGTTTTGGAAAATAGAATAACCATCATAAAAAAAAATCAATTAAATCGATTTCATTCTAACTTTATAATTAACATCAGAAACTTTTGTATGGTAAAGAATAAATTAAAATTATACTCCCTCCATCCACCAGAAGTAGTCCCATGGTGGATGGGCACAAGTTTTAAGAAAAATGTAGATAAAGTAAGGGTATTATAGGGTATTGTGGGGTCCATTGTGAATAAAGTGATTGTTTGTGAATAAAATTGATGGCAAATTGAGTAATTAAATAATGTTTGAGGGGTGATGGTTTCCATAAAGTGTATGAGACTACATTTGTTGGATAAATAAAATGAGGTAAATGAGACTACATTTCATGGACGGAGGGAGTACTATTATAAGTTTATCTTTTAATAAAATAAATAATTTTTTATCTTTTAATAGAATAAATAAATTTAAAATTTTATGTATGTTTAAAAAATTATTTATTTAACTAATAAATTAAAAATAAATTATAAATTTATTTCAACCCCGCGTAAAATGCGGGTGTTACACTTAGTTTTATTATATATTGCATTTGCCAATAAAATAAAATATATAGGTGGCTCAAGCCCATGTGCACAGATAGGTTTTTTGTTTTACTGTATAAAGACCTCTAGGGTTAGAGGTTCTGAGTAACAATTTTATCACTCATAATATTTCTCCGATTCTCTCTATAGAATTCTCCTAGCGAGTTCTTTTAGAGAATTCCAATCTGGATCACAAGTTTGTAGACGAGGATTACGTGGATACCGTAGTAGAGGATCTCACATACGAATTACTGTAAGGATTATTTAACGCTTTAATTATCCTTCAATTATGTTATATAGTCATATCAGGAATCTGTGTTGGTGAACAAAATTTTCAACTTCCGCTGCTACGAGCATGGTGTTCGTACCTCGAAAACCCAATAGATTTATCTGCATCAACTTATTGAGGAAGTTAAGATAGGGGTCGGACATTGATTGGACTGGTTGATTTGGTTGGTGAGGTTGGTTTGAAATGATTTGAAGGTTTTGAATGAGATCTTGCGTTGAAGGCGATACATAATTTGAAAAGTGGGATGCTTGACATGGGATGAGATCAATTCGACACGATTCACAAGAGACCATAGCCCATCAACAATGAGTGGATGGAAAACATCGACAATCATATGTCGACGATCATGGAGGCGAAGGGAAGTCAACAAAGATTTCAGCGTGATTAAAGTTTGGGAGACCAATCAACTGCACCCAAACCAGTGAAGTGGAGGTTCGTATATGGTTAGGGAAACATAATGAAATCACTTGTTCCAATTTTGGTGTTCCACAATTTATTCCATTATATGGATGGTTGACATGTGTCAAATTAAAATAAAATTCAACGACCTATAATATTGGAGGTGAAACATGTTAAAAATCCAATAGGATAGAACACACAAAGTGGAACAGATGAATCGAACGCAATACCCAACAATCCAATGCTAAAGCTTGATTGAACCTGAATGAAGCTTCCATGTAAGGATGACAACGAGGCGGATCTGGAACAAACATCTGTTTCCGGACCCGCCCTGCTAAAAAATTCTTATATCTGGAACCCACCGAGTTCACCCCGCCCAACATAATATTTTTACGTTAATTTCAATGTATACAATATCTTTATTTTAATATTATATAATTCAAATTAAATATATACTATCTCCGTCCTGCAATTACTTTCACACTTTTCCATTTCGGAACGTTCCACAATAAATTTCACACCCTTCAAATGAAAAACCTTTTATAAACTCCCCCTCACAATATTCTAAATTTTACACAAATGTCATTATTTTTTCTCCACATATACACAAAAGTTAACTCATTTCTTTACTTTGTACATAAAATTTTACAAAATTATCCTCAAAACTCTACTCAGAGAGAGTAATTGTTTAAAATAACATTTCATATTCATTTTATACTAAAAAACTATATACAAATTTTTCCAAACATATACATTAATATGCATATAAATTTATATAAATATATATATATATATATATATATATATATATTAAACATTATACTATATTTATATATAGCAGATAAGATTTGACAAAAATCACGATCCTTCTCATACCACTTAATCAGGTTCATATCCGAGATGGGTTTGATTCGAATTCGGGTTTAGATCCATCCCATTGCGATCCCTCTAGTTTCATGATCTCCGCTTGAAGATTCTACAGTTAAACCTCTATAAATTAATAACTTTGGGACCATGGAATTTTATTAATTTAAAGAGGTATTAATTTATCGATAAATTAATATTTTATTAATTAAAATAGAGTCTTTTTAAATTAAGTAAATTTAGTATATATGTATTAAAAACTAAATATGTATTAAAAATAAATGAGTTTATATATGTTTCATTGATTATATATATTCTTGTATCAACCAATGTTTTAACTAATTCATGTATAATATCAATTCATTGTATACAATTAACTATTATATTCATAGACACATGCATCAATTCATTGAAATTACTTAAATATATATTTTTACATTAATTCGTTGCACTTAAATTACTATTATAGTCAATTAAATATATTCATGCATTATGAATGAAACATATACTCCATACATCTCAGTATGGAAATAAAATAATTCATAACACCCAGTCATGTCTTCTCATCTAAAAGACATCACAAAATCATCTACTCCCTCTGTCCACCAAAAGTGTGCTCACTTTTTTTTATATATGCTTTTAAAAAAATCATATTTTAATTATAAAGAATATATTTAATATAATGAGTAAAAAATATATTTGGTAGATACTCAATCTTGTTAGTAAAGTAGAAAAAATATTCAAAAGTTAACTATTTAAATAGAATAAGCACGTTTTTTGTGGACCCAAAAAAAGAAATGAGCACACTTTTGGTGGACGGAGGGAGTATTAATAATCAAATGCGTAAAACATTATGTGAGTATAAGAGATCGAAATCATCCCACGTGCACTCAAAAAGATTTACAAGAGTGTGGGTTGATGAAAAAAATTTAGTATAAGAGAGATCATGTCATAATATTTATAATTGTACTAATATTTATAAATTATTAATTTAGAGTTAATGGGACCTAATATTTATAAAAGAATTTTTTGAAAAATTATTATATTATTATCTTATCGAATTTGATGATTTTTTACAAAGGCCCAAGTCGGGACCGGAAGATTTTATTATTTTAGAGAGTTTATTAATTTATAGAGTATTAATTTATAGAGGTTTTACTGTATTTGGATCCGTGAATGATTGGAATAACAATGAAATCAACTAGCTTGCATTTCAATTTGGTAATTGATTCCAAACAAAAATACAACATAGAGGACTGGTTCTTCATTTTACTTTTTTTTTTTTAATAATTACTCCCTCCGTCCGTCTATAAGCTTCCTATTTTACCATTTTAGTCGTTCGCCTATAAGCTTCCCATACCTTTTTTTGGTAAGTACTTTTTCTTACACTTCATTTTATATCTTACTTTTTTTCTCTATCTCTCTCCTCTCTCAATCACCTCAATTGTACTATATCTATTATTTAATCACTTTTCTTAATCTCTGTGCCAAAAAGTAAGTAATCGTAATGTAAAGGGCTATTTCGGTTTATATTTTAAAATTAATTTTGGTCCTATTTTCTCTAGGCTGTGGACTCCATAGATTTGCCGGGTACGTTCTCCTGCTCTACCGTTTCCACTCGGTTTATCAAATTCCTACTCCTTTTTGTCAATCTCAATTATTGATTTGGTTTGTTGTGTTTCAAATTGATCTTCATCTAATTACTCTGTCTGCTCATAATTAACAAAGAAATCCCGATTTGTCGATCTTATATTCATGGTAGATTTTGAGTTGGTAGTTTAGTTTATAATTATTCAACGATGGCGAGCGGCGGCGATGATGAAAACGACGCCGTTTTGAGCGATGTTGAGGCTGATGATGATCCGTCCCCTATTGATATTAAAACCCCAACCCCGGAGAATATGTCTTTGGACAAGTTTCGAGAAATTCTCGCGGAGCTCGATCGCGAGAGAGTTGCTCGCGAGGCAGCAGAGAATGCCAAAAACGATATCCAAGTTTCATTCAATAGACTCAAAGTACTATGCCATGAGGCTATCAAGAAACGGGATGAGTGTTCGCGACAGCGAGATGAAGGGTTGCGTGAAAAGGAGGAAGCCTTGAAGGAATTGGAGAGGGTTAGAGGGGAATTGAGTGACGAAATTAAGTTTAAGGAAGATGCTTTGAGGCAAAGAGATGAGGTTTTGAGGCAGCTAGAGGAGGTGGGAAAAGCCAGGGTGGAAATGGAAACGGGATCTTCAATGCTAGTGAGTGGGATTGAGAAGATATCAAGGAAAGTGACTAGTTACAAGGATTTTGGAGCAAATGGATTACCAAAATCTAGTAAGTACTCAGGATTGCCAGCAGTGGCTTATGGTGTGATTAAGAGGACGAATGAGATCGTGGAGGAGCTTCTGAGACAAATTGAATCAAGTGTCAAGTCGAGGAATGAGGCTCGGGAAATGGTTGAGCAGAGGAATTACGAGATTGCCATTGAGGTCTCTCAACTTGAGGCAACAATTAGTGGGTTGAGAGAAGATGTGGCCAAGAGAAGTGAGGAGACGGAGAGTTTGAAAAGGTCCATAGATGAGAAAGATAAGCAACTAGGAGAATTGGAAAGAGAGTCTATTGAGAAACAACAAGGCATGGAGAGTGAGATTTTGAGTTTGAGGCAATTGGTGACTGACTATGAGTCTAAGATGGAGATACAGAGGCCAATGTTGATTGATCAACTGAATTATGTATCCAGAATGCATGAAGAAATGTGCAAAGTTATGAAGATTGTTGATGCTAACGAGTCCTCAGAATTGTCGGAATCCTTGTTCCTTGCCCAAGAAACTAACATGGAGGAAAATATTAGGGCATCTTTAGCAGGAATGGAGTCTGTATATGAGTTGAGTAAGATAGTTGTTGGTAAAACAAAGGACCTGGTGGAGGAGAAAAGCAGTGAAGTAAAAAGTCTAAATGAAACCGTCTCACAACTAATAGAAGAGAAAGAACAAATTGGATCACTATTAAGAAGTACTTTGTCTCAGAGGATGTCAGTGGACTTATCATCTAAAACCAACAAATTGTTTAAAGTTGCAGAAGATAGTTTGAAAGAAGCTGGGATAGAATATAAGTTCAGCAAATTTCAGGAATCTAAAGGGAAAGTGAGTCCTGAGGAGACAGAAGACAATGAAGTATATGCTCTGGTATGTAAATCGTCAAGTACAATTAATTTATGTGCTCAGTTTCCACTTTTATTCGTAAGTTGTTAATAACTGCTATTAATTGCAGGCCAGTGCCTTGGAGAACATAATTAAGCAGTCTCAGCTTGAGATCATTGAGCTAAAACATTCAGTGGAGGAATTAAGGTACCGTATTAAAGTTTCATGTGCAATAGCTGCACCTTATCGCCCATCATGGGCCTTCCTTCTATTTTTTTTAATGCACAATGCTGAAGAGAACCTTGAAGTTGGGTTTATTTGATGATTTTGAGATAGAATTTGAAACTTATGCGGCCACCGAAAATATCAAATGTCTTCTTGTTTTGATTAGGTTGTTATGTACAAGACTAGTTATGTTACTTCTCTACTTGATGATACTTTAAGCACTTGAATCTGTTTATATCGATTTGTGTTGTCCTGATCAATATATGTTTGAGTGCTCAAATATTCTTGCTATTTATGCTTTATAATGTTAAATACGTATTGCTAATTGCATGCAGTTGTGTGCCTTACTTTGATAATGTGCACTGCCTTGCGCTTAGGCTAGGGTATCTTTGCGACCTACACACTAAACTATTGTATGTTCTGTGGCCATTTATTTCTGGGTTCTCTTCTTTCTAATAGGAAAATTGTTTACCTCATCTGTGATAAATGAAGAACTTAACAAAATTAATCAAGCATAAAAATAGAGTCGATATGTTGATTTTGGAAACTCCTTAGCTGATATTGCTTGTGCGTATATAAAAAAACAGACAGTGTATCTCAAAATTGAATTGCATATCGTTAGTGGCTACTACAGATATGAATGGTTGTTGCTAAGTTGTGCTTTCTGAGTTGCAGTTATGGATTAATAGCGTAGCACTTCTAAACCTTTCCTAACTGTTATGGTTTGTATTCAATTTTGCTAAATTAAGGGCAGAGTCAAATTCATATAAGGTGCTTGTGGATGCTCAAGCAAAGGAACTCAATCAGTTGAAACAACGTGTAGAAGATCTTGATGAGAAGGAAAGAGTGGCTAATGAAAATGTAGGTTCAAACTTCTGCGTAATCAATGATATCAACCGTCTGAGAATAACATCTAAATCTAGGGTTTGCATAGACAATTATTATATACTACTACTATTTATTATGTTGTGTGTGCATGAATCATCTAAATCTAGGGCTTAATTTACTTGTGAAGGTTGAAGGGCTTATGATGGATGTTGCTGCTGCTGAAGAAGAAATCATGCGGTGGAAGGCAGCAGCACAGCAAGAAGCTGATGCAGGAAAAGCAGTTGAACAAGAGTATGTTGCACAGGTATTTTGAAATTCGGATACCTAAGCTATATTTTGACTTATCATAGTTGGTCATCTTTTGACCGGTTCATATTTCTGATACCTTTTATATAATTATCATTTAACAACAAATTCAATAGGAAACTGATGGATGAACCTTGATTTTCTCAATTATAGTTGTAGTTTTTCTCTTAATCTGAATGCAATATTGTTGAATGTTCTCATTGGAGCTTTCTCCAACATCCTCACTTGTAACACACTCACGTTTTATAATTTATGGCTTTAGCAATATCTAGCTAAATGGTTGTAACTGAAATTGATGTGCTCTGTTGGTTGCTGTTGGTAATGGATTTGACAATTAGGGACGTGTGTTCTATTTGAACCAGCTGCTTCTCCATGAGGTTGACATTTTATGTCGTGTTTACCGATTTCCTTTTTCTTAGCTTGGATACTTGGTGTATTTCTTCAAAACTTGTAAAGATTGGCCTTGAGTTATAGCATTTTCATTTTCCACTTGTTCTTTACGTATGAAGCTTGCCTACTTTGCAAACCTCTCAAATGTGGATTGCTGATGTAATGCAAATAGCCTTATAGTGGAAAAATGGCAGTAGTTTTTCCTCTTGCCTTTCAAACATTCCACAATTAATTCGAAAAGGGCTAGTAGAAATAATCGAATCCAAATCCTCCCAAACGAAAAATCAGTTCACTTACAAGCTACACAGCCTATTAGCTCATATTAGCTGCTGATTCTCCTGCTATTTTTGCTAACATGAGCTGACTCACTGACTAAGAGAGGAAAGTGTAATCACCATTTCTAATGAATTCTACGATTGTGCAGTTGGCATCAGTGCGACAGGAACTGGAGGAAGCAAGGGAAGCTGTAATAGAATCCGAGAAAAAGCTCAAATTCAAAGAGGAAACAGCAGAAGCTGCCATGGCAGCAAGAGACGCAGCTGAGAAGTCATTGAGATTGGCAGATATGAGAGCATCAAGGCTGAGAGATCGAGTGGAAGAATTAACTCGTCAACTTGATCAGCTTGATACCAGGGAAACCTCAGCAACGGGCATAAATAGGCCTCGCTATATCTGTTGGCCATGGCAGTGGCTAGGCTTGGATTACGTGGGTTCACAACGCCCTGAAGCACAACAACAAACTGCAGCCAATGAAATGGAACTTTCCGAACCACTTCTTTAAATTCTTTTTTGTTTGTTTGACCGGCCTCTTTACTTGTTATTATTTGTTGCCACTCGACTCTTGAGAGATCGAAAAGCTGTGCAATTGTATTTGATACACCCAATATCTCCCATGTACATTATACAATTCCTTCTTATTTTTTAATGGACGTTATTTATGTTTAGCCAATTTGTGGTTTCATGGTTATTATTAAATATATAAGTTTGATACGTAATTTTAAAATTCATATTCGACACTCCATTTAAATATTCTACTGAAAACTATGTAAAGTTTAGATTTTTTTTTTTTTTTATCTTCCTAACTCTCTATTTTATTGGGGTAGAGTTGAGGACGAGAGTATTTGGCGTTCATTTTGTACCTACCAGTAATTCAGAATTTTTCATGTATCTTCAATTTGGTATTGGTTAAAGATAAATTCTCGTGTGAGATGATATAATATTAGACTGCTCGTGAAATGAAATCAAATAAAATAATTTTGTCCATTTTATTTGATTTTTTTTTTTTCAACTAAAAATAAAATTTGATCCTCCTTACTATAGTAAAACATAGAAGGGACATTGATAAATAAATAAGAACCTAATTATAAAACTGAAATGCAGTCTCATCTCTTTGTGACACACTTTTTTCTAAGCAAAACTCCAGTGGGAGGGGCAGCAAGCAGGATTTCACAATGTGCATACAACCAATATGAGTAGTGGAGAATAGGCCCAAGTTTAGACCTTGTCCTAAATAGACCCCTGATCTCAAACTTAATCCTTCCCTCACCAATCTGTTTGTGAAGGCCCACGCTTTGTTCCATTGGGAGTCTCACCTGGCTACTCAGCATGTGCACGTAAGCAAAGTGCGACTCGCTCTTCTTCACCGAAAACGGCTCCACGTTACGCGTGGCGATCACGTTGTTTTGGTAGTAAAGATCCATGACGACATAGCTGAAATCCACGTTCACCTTTGTGTTTGGATTGGTGAAGTTTACTAGAAGCGTGACGTCCGCGTTCAGCAGATACCCCATGTCGAGGTAGGCAGCATTCATGGATGCGGTGGAGATGTCGAATCTGGGGCTGCGTGGCCGATAAACAATGTACACTATGAGGATTATGAGGCCTCCCACTATGATGATTATCCAGAAGAGTGCACAGAATGCAGCCACCAGCCAGGCTATAGGCTTGGTTGGTCGAGAAGTTGGCCCGTGGAGGTAAGGAGAGCGGTGCTGGTGGTGTTGAGAGTCTGATGTGATATTGCTCCGGCGAGGTTGAGGTGGTGGAGATGGCTTTGTATATCGATGTGGATGTGGGGGTGGCTGAGGTGGTTCTACTGAAGTGCGGTGATGTGGTGGTGGTGGTGCGGGGAAATCAATTGTCGGATCATTATTATGGCGTGGAAGAAAGTGAGGATTCGAGCTGCCATGGGGTGGTTCGACTGAAGTGCGGTGATGTGGTGGTGGTGGTGGTGTTTGTACGGGAAACTCAATTACCGGATCATTATTGTGGCGCGGAAGAAAGTGAGGATTCGACTCCGGTCGGCGAAACATCGGAGTTTGAGAGAATTGAAGGGGATGAAATGAAATGGAAACCGGTAATACTGGTATTGGTAGTAGTATAATTGGGGTGGGGTGGGGTGGAGGAAAAGAATCAGACATTAGTTAAGCATCCAAGGCAAGTAAACTTTACTACATTGATGCTAACTAAAAAAAGGCATATTGTATTTGTCTCTGCACAGGGACTAACCCAAGAATAGACTTTAACAACAAATTGAGGCTTCTAACATGCTTGCAAATAACCCCTTTTCTTGCTTTTGAGAATCTTTTGGAAAATAAAAAATGATTGTATCAGACTAATTCGAGTGACCAATCTCACCGTCCACTAACAGAGACAACAATTGAAGCTAAAACAAAGCTCTTAATAGACTAATCCATCTCACAAAATGATTGCACCTTGAGATTTCAAATCTGGAACATAAAGATGAACATACTTTTAATTCTCAAGCCTACAACACCAGACCAGAGTTACAAACTTGGAAGCTAATAAACACAACAACCCAAGTTATTTTCATTTTGGTAAAATCCTTACATGAGATCACCAGACCAGAGTTACAAACTTGGAAGCTAATAAACACAACCCAAGTTATTTTCATTTTGGTAAAATCCTTACATGAGATCGTCATAGGTTCTACATTGAATCGCAGGGAATACTGTACTAGTTATTTATTTATTTTTAAATAAAACACAATTTCTTCAGCACAGCAAGTATCATTCATGTGTAACCATAACAAATTGCAGTAAGCAGAAAATATACACAATAATCTATTTTACCCCAAAATCTGGTATATTTTTCAATACATTAATAATCTAATCTGGTAGTTATCACTGCTCTGTTTGAAGCTAAATGAGAAGACATGAAATCTGGTACATCAAGTCCCTGTTTGTACTAAGGGAGCTTTCAAGCATTACCAATGTTAAAACTCAGGCACTCAACATGTTTAGGAGAAATACAAGTTCCCCACAACGGAAGGTAGATACAAAAAAAAAGGGAATAGTCCCATACTATATTGAATGCATTCTCTGCCAAATCCGCCGTTCCCATTGCTTGCATCATGTGATAGGCCAGAATTCCTTATTTGGTCTACAGGTTTCCTGAGACTCGAGTATTGTCTTAACCAACTCAACAAACTAACCGATCTTATACATTTCCTTATGTGACCGATAGATTCATGAATGTATTGCCTTAAAATCGTGTCTTTCTCTCTCCCGACTAAAAAACTTCTTCTATACGCAGCTGTTAGTATTTCATACGCACAGCTATTTATGCAAATTACTCGACTACTCATGTATTCAGCAAGTATCTCTGGCATATTATGCCTCTTGTCCTTTAACTCTGCCTCATCGGTGCTCTAACGGACTTGACCGTGTTATTCTCCATGGACCAATACCGGATAACCAATAGATCATCACCATACCTGAATAAAAAAAAAAAGGAAACAAATAAAAAAATACAGTTCATGTTGAGCAAGAGGAATCAGCACTATCCTTAACTAATCCGGACTTCATTTTACAATTAAGTTTAAAAAACCATAATCAGTCAGTACTGTACACATTTTTTGCCAATAATAAAAATTTCTTCCTCAAAACTTATTTCCCTCGACTGTAATGTCGGATATTTTTTTAAGTTAGAACCATGTATAACGTTTTACTCTCGCTTAGAAGCAGAACTCTCAATCCTACATAAGTTAGCCACAGATAATGGAATTCTTTCATGGAGGAAAACTTAATAAACAATGACTATAAAAATGCCCTCATATTGGGTTTTTGCACACTTCCCACCTATTGTAGTCAAATGACATAAATTGAGTAAGGTTGAGACAACGGAGAATGTGGATAATTTGGAGATGAGGAACTCAGTAACAAGAGTAATTCGGCTACAAAAGCAAATTTCCCATTAGATTTACCCAGATGACATGAAACAAATCAGTTGATTCTAAGAACATGATTTGGTGAATCAAATCAAAGAAAAAAGATTATAGAGGAGTCAAAATCAACCAAAACCGCCATCTGTCGTGGCAATTCCTAATCCAATTTTGTGTTCTTTGAGTTAATACAAGGAAGAGTTTCAGGAATTTTTTTTTGAACCAACTAAAATGATAAGAGATTATAATCAATAATAAGGTCTCCAGAATCCAGCTGATATATCAAGGGCAGAGTAGCAAATTGATAGATGAACGAATGAAAAACTTAGAACAGTAACAGTTGATTAATTTTCAATTGTCTTCAGCAAACATATTGAATCCAGCTTAATTCTTGGGACCCCTAGTATTTTACTTGACATAGGGATAGAACACAAAATGATAACCATAGAAATGGAACAGCTTACTTATACTGACAAACAATACAATTTCTCAGTTAAATTAGTAGTTGCCAAATATGATTAGGCAATACCGTAAAAGCAAAAAGAAAGTATGTGGATTAGAATAAAAATAAGAAGTGTCTGAATTACTTCACCTCCAATTGAGGACAAGAACACAGAAGGGCCTGTTGACATCCAATCCAGAAGAATCTAAGCAAGCAGCAGCCTTATATCAGAATTTTTGCAGTACCTGCCATAAAGAATTGCTACTGTAATTTTATCATCGAGTTATTGACTATGTTGAACTGTTTCTAATATGATGTTTAGGAATATAACATACATACATACTGCTATATTAGTTACCTCAGGAGACCTTTTTTGAATTGATGGCATTTATTAGTGACTCTGAAAGATAACTATCAAGAGTAAATCCATTCTCCATCATTTGATCCCAGACTCCACAAGCCAAAGAAATTTTCTTTTCCTTTATGAAACCTCTAATAATCAATTTGAAAGTCACTTCATCTGGACACAGCCCTATACTTTGCATCTCCTCAAATAGTAGCATGGCTTCACTAACTTGATAACTCTTGCAGTATCCACATATAAGTGCATTGTAGGAAATGACATCAGGGCTAATTCCCTGCTTCACCATTTCTTGAAAAATACCACGAGCCATGCTTAATCTACCAGTCCTACACAGATGGTCAATAATAGCAGTATACAGCGCAAGACTTGGAAATAGATTCATCCTCGTCATTCGGTCAAGAAGGGTCTTGGCTGCAATAGAGTTGCCTTCTTTGAGGAAAGCATCAATGAGGATTGTAAATGTCACCACATCAGGAGCAATCCCCTTCCTCACCATCTCTCCCAAAAGCTTATAAGCCTTTCTGGTATCACAAGCTTTGCAGAGAGCACTAATAATTGTATTATATGATACAACATTTGCACATCCTTTAACCTCCATCTTGTTAATTAACAAGGTATACGCTTTATCCACTCTATTTGCTTTGCAGAGACCCTTTAGAAGCTGATTATAGCTGTAACTATCAGGCTCCACACCATTCCTCCGCATCTTCTCCAGCAATATCTCTGCCTCATCCAACATTGATGCATTACAACAATAATTCAACAACATATTGTGTGTGACCAAATCAGGCTCACAGCCATTCCTCCTCATAAAATTCTTAATTGCTACTGCTTTATCAATCCTACCTACTCGACAAAAACCACATATGAGCACATTGTAAACAAGTGCATCAAACCTGATCTTTCCCCTCATGTCTCCCACAGTGAGCTCATAAGCTATATCAACTTTCCCAATGTCGCATAACCCAAGCACAAGTGCCCTGCAAGCCTTATTATCCGGCTCAACGCCCCTTTTGATCATAGTTTTCCACATTTCAACAGCCTCACCCTGCCGCTTAACTTTAGACAAACCACTGATGATAATGGTATAGCTCACCACGTCTGGCTTTTCTCCCATTAATCTCAACACTTTCAACGCGTCATCTACTAAATTCTCACTACACAAAAGATTCATATAAATGTTAAACGCCCAAATATCAGGAACAATCCCGAGCCTATCCATATCGTCGAAAAGCCTAGAAAGAAGGTAAAACTTTTTAACTTGACACAAGGCGGAAATGAATCTAGAGTAAGTAAAGGAATTCAAAGAGAAGCCTTGTGGATTCATTGAGTTGTAATAGTATTCAGACAAGTCGAAACGCTGGTTTTTTAACAAGACACCCAGGAAGCGATTGTAATCTATCGAAAAAACTCTGCAGTCAGATTGAGACATTTCGTCGAACACTTGGATTGCCCTATCAATGAGACCGGCTTTGACGTAGCTGGCGATGAGAGAACGGTATATAAGCCGCTGCCTACCAAGAGTTCTGTACATTTAGCAAAATGGCTTCCTCAAAAGCGTATGCATTTGAGACTTGTGGAAAATGAAAATTTTGTGTACACAATGTAAAAGAAGAATTTATACAAGTAAATTTAGAACAGCGCCGGGGGGAGGATGGCGGAAACGCTCCCCGGGCCTCTGCTATCTGGGTTTGAGTGTGTCTTCTGTGTTTTCAGCTGGTTAAGGCAATGGCGGCCGAGGCCGGAGGAGATGGCGGAATACAAAGAGGGAGTGGGAGACGCTGAGGAAACGGAGTTGGGGGCCCAAAACCAAGTCCAATCGCAACTTGTAACTCTCTACTCCTTATTAACGTGTGCCTTCTACCCAAATTGTTTGGGCCACGGTTATTTACCCCCCTTTTGTCGTGTTCACCCCCACTCATTTTTCCTTCCTCCTGCGCGTTCCTACCATAATAACTTTAACACTTTTCTTTATAAAATGTTCTATAGTAATTTTCATGCCCTTAAGATGGAAAGTATTTTATAAACATTATCATCACAATATCCACAATTTTACACAAATGACATTACTTTTGGGCTCACACACACACAAGTCAACTCATTTTTTTACTTTATACATAAAAGTTTACAAAATTACCCCTCAAAGCTCTTCATTATTAAACCTTCTTAATATATGTCTCCATCTACCTATGAAAGTTTTTGTGAGACGCTAAGGTGATGTTTACTTTTGGTTTTAAAAACCAGGTTTTGAGTTTTAAAATCCTACACTTATTTTACTTCGGGATTTAAAAACCGGTTATCAAAACCTACTCAAAACCACCCTTATCAAACATATTGATTTGACATAAAGTTAAATCTATAAAATATTACTTCAATCATTATAATCTTTATTAACAATAATATAATAATACTACAATAATATAATAATACAACTTTTAATCATTACACAATCAACTAATTGCTTGGATATTCATCCTACCCCTGATCAAATTAGATATATATGTTTAAGTTTTGATGGTCAAAACAAGATCATGTAATCTAGTGTTAGATATAATTTGTAATCTAGTTTGATAGGTTACCTAAACTGCTTGTATAAAGCTTAATAGATAATATAGAGTCTAAGTCTTAGTCATGTGGGATCAGCTGTATATATATCAGCTGATACCACATCTGGTTAAACACGTGTATTGCTCAAGACTTAAAGAGTAGAAGACTAAAGACTAGAAGACCCCATCAAGTCCATTAGTGAAATCAGACTAAAAGGTTCTTGTATACCTTTATCAACTAACTAGTTACATGAGACCAGCAGACTAGAAGATGCCAGTTGATATGTACTCGATCAGATCTTGTCAAGTCTTAAAGACTTAGAAGTTTGTTCATCTGATTGATCAAATAACAGAATGCATTAAAGAAGGCAAGCAATCATCAGAAGACAAAGAGAATGTCGGATAACATCTGACAGACTCAACTAAAGACAAGACTGCAAGTCTAACAACTCAGTTGACGTGGACCAATGAGAAGATGCCAACACAGTTATTGAGTTGACTTGGACTAGGGTTTCAGAGATCATTCAGAGTTGTGCAACTGCATTTAATGCACATTAGGTATTGTCGTACCAGAATCAAAGGAAATATCAAATCCATGAAGATCTCAACCTATACATAGAAAATTTGTTTGCAACTACTAGTTCAACCAACATCTAGTTTTTGCATCAATCCTCTATAAATACAAGGTGTTGTTTATTGTAACAACTTACGAAAACTTTACAAGCAAGAACTCTCATCAGCAGACCTCAAGAACATCAAGCATTCTGAATCCTTTCGAGTTTTTTAGAGCTAGAATTTATTCTAAGTATCAATAGCTCTAAGTTTCTTACATCTAAGCCAGAAGTTCATGCATATCCTAAGCTTAGAAAGTGTGGCTTTGAACCTCTTTGTTCAACACACAGTTGGTGACTCACATACTCAAACTCTACCTTCGTTAGATTGTACAAGTTTGTTTTAGTTACCCAAATATTTGTAAGATTACTTGTTCTCCGGATAACAAGTAGATCCAATTGCACTCTAGGTTGAGTGTATCAAGATCACAAGTCTTCTCTTTGTACTATAAAGTAGCAAGGACTCTTTTTTAAGGAATTAACTTCACGATTGGATCGTGAGAGTGGATGTAGTACAAGTTGTTCCAAACCACTATAAATACTTGTGTTCATTTATTGCTTTATTATTTTATTGTTATTCATATTACACATATATTTCATTCATAAGTTTTCAAAAGTGTCAAAATCGCACTAAGTGTTTTTATCAATATTAGAAGACACCAAGTCTATTGATAGCATATCAGCTTACATAAAGTCATTCTTTATATAAAGGTTTTCATTCAACCCACGAGTCTAAACATTTAAGGTCTACACAATTCTGCACTAGCAAATAATTAGATAGTTGTCCGACTGATTAACTACTAAGCAATCAGTAGGTTAGTTATCTATACCAGCTGTTATACACTTGCACTCTCTCGATCAGATCATATTATATACATAAGGTGTCAAGAGTATATCACTCAACAGATACCTCATCTGATCAACACAATTTTTTTTTAAATGACAAAGTCTATTCACCCCACTGTCTAGATTTTGTCCAGCATAGATATTCGTTTAAGGACCAACAAATGGTATTAGAGCATCGGTTATAACAAGCTACTGTCTTTGAGATCCTAGACTTTTAAGGAAAAGTCCTTGTAGTTCACTTGAACAAATTCGTTTTCGAAAACCTCATATTTTCATAAAAACATGGGTTCAGATTCTAACATAAGACACTTGCCTAGATT
Source organism: Galeopsis tetrahit (assembly GCA_963675135.1). Classification (NCBI taxonomy): domain Eukaryota; kingdom Viridiplantae; phylum Streptophyta; class Magnoliopsida; order Lamiales; family Lamiaceae; genus Galeopsis; species Galeopsis tetrahit. The sequence goes on from OY776127.1 coordinate 38,951,243, forward strand.
TTTTGTTGAAGATTATGATTACTAGAAGGTGCACATGGAAGCACATTTCAGTTAGATCCACGATCTCATGTGGGATGTGATCACAGATGGCCCATCACAGTCTTGGCACCAAATACAGCCACGGAAAACCCTGATATTCCAGTTGGTCAACTAGTACCCAAGGCCATAACCGATCTCACCCCAGATGAGATGAAGCAAAACAATCTCGATTGTATAGCTAAAAGCATTCTTTTAACTACTGTTTCTAATGATTATCTTAGCAAAATTCTTAGATGCAAATCAGCTAAAGAGATGTGGGACATTCTAGCTGTGATGTGTGAAGGCACATTTCAGATCAAAGATAGCAAACTCATCACTGTTGTTAAGAAGTTTGATAACTTCAAGATGCAGCGTGGAGAGACCATAGACTAGCTAGACAACCGTCTCACAAAGATAATCAACGAGATTGAATATCTTGGTAAGACGTATACCAATAAGGAGGTAAATGCAAAAGTCCTATATTATTTACCTAAGAAATGGTATACTAAAGTATGTGTTCTTAAGAGTACTAAAGAAATTGAAAGTTGGTCAGTCCAAACTTTATTTTAAAGTCTTAAAGCTCACGAGTTTGATATTAGTATGCAAGAGCATTCAGAAGACGAACATACGTCTATTCCATCTTCTTCTAAAGTTGTTGCTTTCAAGGCATCAACTTTCGCTAAGGGATCTATCCGATGTAGCAAAGCTCCTAAGGTGAGAGAAGAGAAAGAGCCGTCTGATCTCAGCTTGAAAGAACAAATGGCATTGATGATCAAGAGGTTTTATAAGATGAATTCTAAGCATGGTAAGTATAAATTCTTCTATAATGATTATAAGAATCAGAAGACTAACCATGCAGGAGAGACCTCAACATATAAGTCCAAGGACCGATCAGAACGTACTCCTGAGTGTAGGAGAAGTGAGTCAAATCACTCATCCAGAAGAGAAGAGTCTTCTGATCGAAGAGATGCTACACCTGGTAGAAGCTCTCAGGAAGGTAAAGATTTATGTTATACTTGTAATAAATCTAGCCATTTTAGTGTTGAATGTCCAGAGCTAACCCCGAAGGAGCGTGAAGAAAAAAAAGCTAGAAGAGACATACACGTATGTGTCAAAGAAGAGCCATGGTAGTTGGAGAAGATAGTGATTCTGGTGATGATCTACCCTCGTCCTACGAATCTTGCTTCTTATCTGAGAGCGATACATCGTCTGAAGAATCTTTCATGGCCCGAGAAGAAGAAGAAGAAGAGGTAAGTTCTAAACCCTCTTCAATATGTTCTACTAGCTCACGAACAGATGAGCGTCACTCATATGATGCTGATTCTAAGAATCACCTTCAGTTCACTTGTGAACAATTGAAGATTGTTCTTAGACTAGCTACAAAAGCTTTCATGGAATCTGAGGATGAAACGATGTGTTTAAGGTCTGAGATAATCCAACTAAAAGAGAACAAGTCTGAAGCTGACATTAAGCTCATGAATCTGAATGAACGCTTGTCCGAAGAACTTTCTCAGTTGAATTATAAGTACACATTCCAGAATCATGTGCATAAGGGCATGCTTGAGACTCCTGCTCGAGAAACTGGAGAGTTTCGTGATCTTAAGGCAATGTATGATGAACTCCTTGGAAAACATAATGAGCTAATAAAAGAGAAGAACCTTTAGGATCTTAAGGTAGCCAAGGCTAACGTAGCAGAAGTTGCATTAGAACATTTTACTGGCTATCATAGAGCTTCGAAAGTGAAAACAGAGCTTGGCCTGGTAGATAAGGTACCTGCTGATCGGCAAGCTGCAAGGTGAGCTGGTGGGCAAGATACCGAACTTATCTACTGCTCCCCGATTAATTCTTCTCCAGTTGATAGTACTGAGTGTGTTAGCTCTAGTATGCTTGTGATTGAGTAAGGAGAAGGCCACTCAAAGCCTAATCCTATTGTAAATCCTAAACCAGTTGTTGTTAAAGTTGTGTTGGGAATAAAATGAGATTTTGATTAAGATACCAAAACCCCTTTAGACATGCCATGTAAGATAAGTCAAATTTCAATAAGTATGTTTCAGGAATGTTGTAACATATAGATCAGGCTAGTTGAACAGCTGACATGTTAGGCAGCTCATAGATGCTTAGATGCATAAGTTGAGGGGGAACACAAGTTTAGAAGAAAACAAGAATCAAGTTCCTCGAGGCTCAGAATCAGAAGACTTCAACCATGCTGACTACATAAGATCAGAAGAGTTCAACTGTGCTGATAAAAGAATTAACAGAGTAGGATCAGAAGAGTCAACCTCTCTGAATGACCAATGTTCGAAGATCACATCAATTGGACCAAGCCTATTGACAAGAACTCTATTAGAATCAGAAGAAATGATCAGCAGAGTTGATTAGCACACTAAATCAGAAATGTTCAAATTCAGTCTAATTCAAGAGACAACTGTGCTGATGAGGTCAACTTCACTGATAGAAGAAATATACACTTAGAAGTGATTCAAGATTAATTCAGTGAAGATAAGAAGCCAACTCAACTGAAGAAGCTAGACAACACTGCTGATAAGTCAAGTCAGCTGAATAAGATAAGTTTGAGTGTAGATCAGTACTGAACATAAGGAATGTTGTCCTTAATCATGGATCAATGATCAGGAAGAATGTCTTCATGTTTGACTGCTGAATCTACAAATTAGACATTGGGAAAAGTGCATATAAGTCAAGGCAAGAAGCTCTAGCCGTTTACTTCCCAAGTTGAAGACATGTTACTTTCAAGAATCTGTTTTCAAGATGCGAGAAGTTCAAGGAAGACAAATATAGACAATTTGAGGCTGTCTCTCCAACGGAAAAATCCTCAAATTTACTCTATAAATACTGGAGTATGGAAACCATCCAACTAGTCAAGGAAACTACAAGCATACAAGCCTTCAAGCTTTCAAATAATACATCATTCTTTAGTTTCCAAACACTTCCAGTTCACACCTAAGCTGAAACTCACTGTATATCAATCAAGCTCAGAGAGATATCCTATCCTTATACATCTCTTCATTGTAAAAGATATCTCACCCTAGTTGGAACCAACCTCAACCCTTAAACCTTTCAAGGAAAGTTAGAAGTGTGAGAACTAGAACTGTCAAGTGAAGAACAATTTATTTCGAGTTGAGTGAGTACTAGGACTTAGAATTCCTAGGGATCAAGGCACTAAGGAGTAGTGTGGTTGATCAGTGCACCTTGGCACTATAAAACAAGCTAATTCCAAGTGAAGAAATTATCCTGTTAAATCAGGGAAGTGGATGTAGGAGCTTGAGTTTTTGAACCACTATAAACTCTTGTGTTATTTACTCTCAAGTCATTTCATACAAGTAACACATTCATACATTGCACACAAACTGATCTTCAAAAGATATTCAACACAGACTGTGCAAAACAGATTTGGGACAAGTCCCCTGATAACTGTTTAAGTGTTAAGAAAGTTTTCAGAATTAAAAAGGAGTTTAAATATAAAGGGCCAACCATAATTTCTCACTTATAACTTACTTAGATAGTTATTCAACTGATTACTTCATAGGTCTCAGTGGTTTGATTATCTGAACAAAGTTATACATACTGAGAGAAGTTTACTAGACAACTCTCCTGATAGCCTGATTTGTTTTAAAAGAAAAGAATTTGCATACACAAGTGCATTCCCCCCCCCCCAATACACTTGTGTCATACTCCTTTCAGGACCAACAAGTGGTATCAGAGCAGGGGTTCAAAGACCACTGCTTCTGAAAATCCATTTTGATTTTCAAAACCAAAGATTAGTGTGGTCACTGAACTGATCTTTCTGAAAACCTTTATACTTTGTGCTTTAACTTCATATATCTGGAAATATGGTTCGTAACAACAATGCAGTACCTGGAGATGTTGTGGAGACCATCAACAACATGGCTCCAAACCTAGTCAACCACATATCTCATCACAAGCTACCTATGTTCTCAATTGAGAAATATGACTTCTGGAAGATCAGGATGAGAGCTCATCTTGCCCGTCTCCATGATGAGATGCTGAGAGTCATCACAAAGGTACCTTTCACTTTCACAAAGCCAAATCCAAAAGTTACAGCTGCTCAAAAAGCTGATCCAATGCAAGAAACCCCTAAAGATGAAGATGACCTCACTGTAGAAGAGAGAAGGAGGCACAACCTCAATTATCTGGCCATGAACACTCTCTATCAGACCATTCCAGATGTTGTAATGGGGAGAGTCTACCACTGCACAACATCCAAAGAAATATAGGATACTCTTGCAAAAATGTGTGAGGGTACTGACAAAATCAAGGAGAATAAGCTCCAAGTTGCTGTGCAGAAATATGAACAATTCACAATGGAATCAGATGAATCCATTGATCAATTTTCTGGTAGATTCACATATATAATGAATGATATAAACTCATTGGGCAAGGTTTACTCCAAGAGAGAGGTGGCACTCAAAATTCTAAGAAGTCTCACTCCAAAGTGAGATGTATATTCTGTAATGATGCAGAACACCAAAGATCTCTCTACCATGCCCATGCAACAAGTCTTCTCAGAACTCAAAGCTTGTGAGTTTGATCTCAACAGAAGAAAGCCAACTGGGGAACCTTCATTGCCAACCAAAGGAGTGGCCTTCAAAGCCAAAACTATTGAACCAGAAATGCAGACCACTCCAAGATCATCAAAGTCAGTTTCTAAAACTGAAATGAAGGAAGAGCTAGCCCTCATGACAAGATGATTTGAAAAACTCAACTCAAGATTTGGTAGATACAAAAAATTCTACCAAGACAACAAGGTCAGGAGAAGGTACAACTCTCCTGAAGCCAAGACTGAGGACATAAGGCCTGAAGAAAGAAAATCAGAGGACAAGTACTCTGAAAGTCCAGTAGAGCTGAACCTTCATCATCTAGAAGGAAAGATGATTCCAAGAAAGATGATAATGAAGACCTGTGCTACAACTGCCAAAAGAAATGGCACTTTCAGTATGATTGCCCTGAGCTCAATTCTAAAGAGAGGAAGGAGAGGCAAGCCAAAAGAGATAGAAGGCTCAACAACAGAAAAGCCATGGTGGTTGGTGATGAGTCACAAAGTGATGAAAGCTTCAACTCCTCTAATGATGGACCGTTCTCTAACAGTGATGATGATGACATATGCAACATGGCTATAGAAGATGATGAAGTATGTTCTTCATCTAGTTCATCATCAGTTCACTCACTGGAAGCTAGTGATGTCAACCTGAAACTCTCATTTGGAAAGTTGATGGAAGACTTCACTAGACTACAAGAACTTCATGAAAATACTGAGAGAGAAAATGAAACTCTATATTCTGAAATTGCAAAACTCTCTCAAACTGAATCTGTAGTTGACATCAAGTCTACTGAGTTGTATCAACAGATTGTGAGAGAAATTGATGAAGTCTCTCTCAGGATAGTTGACCAACAAAAGCAGATTGATGAACAATTGCTTACTCAAAAGAGAAAAGATTTTGATCTTAAAATCCTACAAGATAAATTTGATAATCTTTCTCATGAATATGATGTTCTTAAATTAAGTGAAGAGAGCCTGAAAAATAAGATGTCTGCAATGAATAAATCCTCTAAGACAATAGAGGAAATTCAAAGCTTCCAAAGACCTATATATGGCTCAAAAGAGTGGACTTGGAATATGATCCATTCGAATCTTCACCTTGTCTTAGTGTTGCATCAACAAGTAACACTAAGAGAATCTTTGTTAAATCAGTAACACAACAAGCTGAAAATGAATTAATTCAGCCAATGAACAAAGGAAAGGGCAAAATGAACAATGTGCCCACTCAAGTAGTCAACGTACCAAGGCCCATACCTAAGGAAATGGCCAAAGTCTCTGACTACAAGAGAAATGGTGTTCAGCAGAGTAGACCCAATGGAAGGGCAACTCATCTGAACAACATTCAGAGAGGTTGTCCAAAGTATGTTCAGCCTAGGTCAACTCTCATGAGGCAACCTCAGCTGAACAAACTTAAGGTCAACTCTCTTGAAGGGCACAATAAAATGAGACAACCAAAACCCTACATGCCAAAGGGTAATGGTCATCTTAATGCCCATACTCAAAGATTTCATCAAGCTACACAAAAGCCTCATAAGTTTAGGAGAAATGCCAACTCTCCTGATACTTACAGAGTAAACACTTTCACACATTATTTCCCAAGGGCATTCAAGGGAAAAACTGTGTATGTTGATGAAATGGGAAAACAACTTAGCCACCTTGAATCAATTAGGGTTATTAGGAAAGTTTGGGTTCCTAAAGGTACAACTAACCTCTCAGGACCCAAAATTCAAAGGGTACCTAAAGCTTGATCTTTGCAGGTACCAAAGGACCACAAGAAGATGAGGAGTTTGAACAAAAAGACAGCATGGTACTTGAACAGTGGATGTTCAAGGCACATGACTGGAAACAAAACACTCCTCACTGAATTCATTGAACAAGAAGGTCCTAATGTCACATTTGGAGACAGCTCACAAGCAACTACAAAAGGTTATGGTACCTTAAACATTGGTAATGTTAAGGTAACAAATGTATCATATGTGGCTGGTCTCAAGTACAATTTGCTAAACATACGCCAGTTCTGTGATAAAGGATACAATGTTGAGTTCTCAAGTGATAAATGCTTAATCAATGACAAGATTACTCATCAAACGCATAAGAAAAGAAAATGTATATCTTGCTGACTAGAACCTTGTTGGGAATTAACCCAATACCCAAAAGACTCTCGGATTGACTTTGAGACTCCTTTAAAATTACCATGTATATATTTGAGACGTAATTTAAATATGAATTATCATAAATCTAATTTTATAATTTAAACAAATTAAATTAACTAATTCATGTAATGAATGTACGGTAAAATTATTAAATCCCTAAACATGCGGAACTAAGGGATTACGTGTTTACCTTTGAATCGGAGAGACACCGTTGAGAAGAGTAACAACTTCAACCCAATTGCCTTCTCAAGTATTCCCTAACTCCTAGTCCGTTGATCCGGTGGGAGATCTCACGAACTATTAACTCTCAAGGAAGAATTAATTTTATCTTGTTGCACACACTGTAATTTCGAAAATCACAGATCTCTCTTTTCTGTATTGTTCGATTATCTCAAGAGTACCGATTTTTTCTTCTCCTCTTATAAGAGAGAATCTATTTTTTCTTCTCTTACAAGAAAGAAATATTGACCGGTCAATTTGGAATAATATAGAAATAATCTTTTATTTCCATATATCTTTTTCCATAAATATCTCTCTCTAATTTCTTGCAACAAAATTAATCCTTATCTTTTAATTACCTTAATTAATAGACTTTTATTGGTCTACTTGAGGGGCCTTTAGGAGAATTAGGATTGGACCTCCCAATGGGCCTAGAAATCAATATTGAGCCACAATATTTTTCCAGCCCATTAATATTAATTCATTTCACTATAGAATTAATATTGCACTATCCATCCTAACCCATATTACGAAATATGGCTCCCTGTTATTATTTCCCGTGTTTAAGATTCAATGTCCATCAATTAATTTAAGCTAATGAATGCTTTAATTAATTAATATCTTTTATTCCTCGGATTAATGACAACTCAACATTATTATCATACCAGAAATAAATTCCACTGATCAGATTTGATATGATAAACCTTCTGAGCCCACCAAGGGGACATAATCAACTTGACACTCGAAGACACGATTCTCTGTATTAATTTTGGCAATCTGTACTATAATTAATAATATTGCCCAAAATATAAAGTATTGAATCACGTTGATTCTTTACCCATAATAAATCAAAGCAATACTTCTTAACTACAGACAATCCCATTTAAGTGACATAGATTAAGAAATCAACAACCACTGAGGTCTAATTCTTCATTCCTTAAGCCAGTCTAGAAGAATTACCTCTCTGTAAGTCCTATTTAGCACATCATAATGCACTAGTGTAATCTTTTGGTCAAGACAAACCAATCCGAGCCTTACACCTCAACTTCTACCAATGGATTGTTCAATTCCATCTAAGTTTTGACTCAATTGTACTTATATACAAGGAACTGACAATGTGATCTTCTGTGATCTTCTACACACCACACTGTCTACAATGTAAAGTACATCTGAATGTTTATGCAATAAATAATTAACATTCATTATATTTAAAGCAACCAGTGATAAAAAAAGTATTCTCATTTATAAGTGCAAGAATCAGTTTGTATACATAAGTAGCACTAAAAACATACTTGCCAGTATAACCCTAACAATCTCCCACTTATACTCAAAGTCTGCTTTTAAGTATACTACAACACGTCCATGTTCTACATGTCCTATTAAATTCTCCCACTTATACTCAAAGCAGCTTGACAACGCACTTGACCCCCATTCCTTCCACATGTCTCTCGAATGTACTCTGAGGCAGACCCTTTGTGAAGGGATCAGCTAAGTTGTCTTCCGATGCAATCTTTGCCACCACTATATCTCATCTCTTAACGATTTCTCGTATAAGATGGTATTTCCTTTCAATGTGTTTGCTTGCCTTGTGGGCTCTTAGTTCCCTTGAATTTGCAACTGCTCCAGCATTATCGCAATAAATAGTGATATACTGTTGGGCAAATTCGGAATCACATTCAAGTCCACTAAGAAGTTCTTAAGCCAAAATGCTTCTTTCGCTGCTTCACAAACAACTACATATTCGGCTTCCACGGTAGAATCATCGATGCATTTCTGCTTCACACTTCTCCATGTCATGGCTCCACCCCCAAACAAAACACACTACCAGAGGTAGATTTTCTAGAATCCATGTCTGATTGGAAATCTGAGTCCGTATAGCCCATAGGGAATATACTGTCTGACTGATAAACCAACATTCTATCTCGAGTTCTTTTTAGATACTTGAGAATGTTTTTAATCGCAGTCCAATGTTCTTTCCCTGGGTTACTTTGATATCTTGCTACCATGGCCACAGCAAAGCAAAATCCGGTCTCGTGCACAGCATTGCATACATGAGGCTTCCAACTGCTGACGCATATGGAATGCTTCTTATCTCATCCATCTCCTTTTGTGTCTTAGGACACATCTCTTTAGATAGATGAATTCCATGTCTGAATTAAAGGAACAAATCCTTTCTTGGAATTTTGCATGCTTAATCGTTTCAAAATAATATCTATGTATGAGGTTTGGGATAAGCATATTATCCTTTTCTGGCGATCTCGAGTAATCATAATCCCAAGGATGTGACCAGCTTCTCCTAAATCCTTCATATCAAACTGTTTTGACAACCATACCCTCACGTTTGTCAACATCTTTTTATTGTTTCTAATAAGCAGAATGCCGTCTACGTATAATACTAAGAATACCAAGGAGTTCTGATACACTTCTTATAGACACAACTCTCAAACTCATTTTGATCAAATCCATAGGATTGTATCACCTGATCAAAACATTGATTCCAAGCTCGCGATGCTTGCTTAAGTCCATATATTGACCTTTTAAGCTTGCATACAAGATTCTCTTGGCCTTTTTCAATGAAGCCTTCGGGTTGGCGCATGTAGATTTCTTGTTTTCAAGACTTCCATTTAGAAAAGCTGTATTGATATCCATTTGCCAAATCTCAAAGTCTAGGTGAGCTGCAATCGACAAGAGAATACGGATAGACTTAAACATAGTTACAGGCGAAAAGGTTTTCTCATAATTGATTCCCTCTTTTTGAGTATATCCTTTTGCCACTGGTCTAGCTTTGAAGGTTTAAACCTTCCCATATGATCCTCTTTTTCTCTTGGAGACCCACTTGCATCCAATAGGCTTTACGCATTTGGGTGGTTCTACAAGCTCCCACAGTTTGTTATGATCTATAAACCCCATTTCTGCTTCCATTGCAGTTTGCCAAGAATTTACATCCTTGTCTTGGATTGCCTCATCGTACGTCTAGGGGTCAGATTCATCCTCTTCGGGGAACAAGTTCGAAGACTCTCCCACGAATATGAATCGCTCAAGTTGTCTCACAACCCTCCCACTACGACGAGGTTCTGGTCGTGTTTGTGTATCTCTTGGTACATCTACTTGTACACTTGGTATATGAGTTGGCCCTCTTAATTCATTTAAGGTAATCTCACTCTTGGGCTTTCTATTACTCATATAGTTTTCTTTCAAGAATCTAGAATATGTGCTTATCACAATTCGCTGATCCTTTGGACTATAGAATAAACCCCTTTTCGTTCCTCTAGTATATCCTACAAAACAGCCTTAATTCTGAACGAGGATCTAACTTTCCAGATTCCTTGTCCAACACGTATGCAGGACACCCCCAAATTCTTATGTGTTTTAGACTAGACTTTCGCCCGGTCCATAATTCTGTAGGGGTTTTAGGAACTGATTTGGAAGGTACCAAATTCAAAATGTAAGTCACTGTTTTCAAGGCATGACCCCAAAACGACTTAGGTAAATCTGAATAACTCATCATAGATCTGAACATCTCTAAAAGAGTTCGATTTCTTCGCTCTGCAACCCCATTTTGTTGAGGGGTTCCGGGTGCAGTTAATTGGGATACAATCCCTTCGCTTGATAAGTAGCCCAAAAATTCATTGTCGAGGTATTCGCCTCCACGATCTGATCGTAGAAACTTGATACTCTTTTCCCTATGCTTTTCTTCTTCAGCCTTAAACTCTTTGAATTTATCAAAGGTCTCAGACTTATGCCGCATTAGATAGATGTATCCATATCTTGAGTAATCATCGATAAAAGTAACGATATACTCAAAACCACCTTTTGCTTGAATTGACATTGGTCCACATACATCAGTATGAACGAGTTCTAACACTTCACTAGCTCTATTCCCCTTTGCCCCAAAGGTTCTTTTGGTCATTTTACCCTCTAAACATGATTCACATGTTGGAAACGACTCAACCCGGAGTGATTCCAACGAGCCGTCGTTCACCAACCTTTAAATCCTTCTTAAATTAATATGACCAAGTCTACGATACCACAAAAATGTTTCGTTCATGTATGAATAATTCTTTCTTTTCTTAGAAATAATCGATGTGTTATGCGATTCATTTTGTGTGGAATGTGCACAATTAATTGTATACAGATTATTCACCAATGCTCCCGAACAGATAATCACGTCATTACGACAAATAACGACATTCTTATTAAAAGAAACTGAATATCCATCCAAAATTAGTTTAGAAACTGAAATCAAATTCTTTCTAAAACTCCGAACATAAAGAACGTCTTTTAAAACTAAAATTCTATCACTACAAGATAGTTGCACATCTCCCACTGCAACAGCCGCCATTTTCGTAGCATTGCCTATGGTGATGATGATCTCACTCCCACTAAGTTGTCGGGTTAGCTTGAACCCCTGAAAATTGAAACAAACATGATCAGTGGCTCCCGTATCCACCACCCACGAATGGGAAGAATACACCGCTTGGTGTGCTGTCGCCGACACCCAAAAATAAATTCCTTAAATACCCACTATGTAGTAGGGAAGTAAGGGTCGATCCCACAGAGAGTAGCAAATTCTATTGGACAATTTGTGTTAATAAAACAATTAAAGGGGGGGTTTGGATGGATGGTTCCTAATTCTACTAAAGAGCAATAAAAATAACACGTAAACAAATAAAAGAAAATTCTAGTTCTCGGATTTGCTTCCCCTTGAATGATTCTCATACACGATTAAAGTTCACAAATATCTCAACTCTTCTTTAAATCTTGCCCCTAAACCAGTGGTACGACCAAACTAGTTCGAATTATTTCTTAAGTTTAATTAATTAAAAGGTACGACCTCTAATTAACCTATTCTAATGAATAACCCCAAAACATGTATTTGAGATTCAACTCATAGAATGCATTAACGAACCAAAATAATAGAGCAAACTAGACTATGAATACGAGACACTCGTTTCATACAACCTAGACTTCGCTATCCCTAGAGTGTTCTGCCCTATTTACTACTCCAATTACACAATCATAACAATTACGGATTATAACATGCAATTTAGCTAGAAATAAATATTTAATCAGGCAAGTTGATCAGACTCACAAAATCAATAAATATCACATGCATAGCATAAAAACAAATAACGAAGAAATCAAAGAGACCGAGTTAAGAAATTCGTTACTAAATAAATGAGCAATCAAATCATAACAAAGGTTTACGCCTCCTCGAACTAGAAAACAAAATTAGCCGAACATGGCTACAGAATTCTCACGGTAGACTCTCATAGGAACTCTCTTCTCAAAACTCACGGCTGCTTGGTGTTGTCCTCCTCCACATGGGATCAAAAATATATATAGCTCTCCAAGCCTTGCTGCTCACGCCAATCTTTAGAATTAGGGATTCAATATCCTTAGCCCATGGACCTCTTAGTTGGGCTTTAATTTAAATTGTAAATATGGAATTTTGAGTTGGGCTCGGAACTGGGGCTCCAGTACTGTTGGCCGGGCCCATTTTTTCACCATTGGCCCATTTTCTCATTATAGGCTCGTTTGGCTCCCAATCGACGTCTTCTCACACAAGCGACTCGTCCATGTATCTTCAAAATTCTTCAATTACCTCTAAATTAAATAGAAAATAAAATATCAAAGTATATGAATATACAAAGTAATAAGTCGAGAAAACACAATAAAATATGAAATTAATTCTCATATAATTCTCAATTAAAGCACAAAATATATGTAATAATCTCGAGTCATCAAATCCCCCCACACTTAAACATTTGCTTGTCCTCAAGCAAAGAGAACTAAAATATACAAGGGTAATTTTAATGGACAACAGACTCAAGAAAAATACTTGAGAATTCAAAGCAAGAAAAAATGGATTACTCTTCTATGATTCTCAAAATCAGATTTATGAGCCAAATTCAGAAGTTGTTTGCCTATCTCAATAAACCACAAATTTCAATTCACATTTAACCACAAAATCTCATCAACTCTCGGTTACTCACACCACATTCATGATCCCCTAAAAGTTTTGTCTTCAGATCACTCGACTCAATTCTCCTTCGAAGTTCAAATCCCATGGTATCCTTCTCCAATCAATTTTTTTTTTTGCAGCTTTAATTCCACCTTGGAATTTTTTAATTTTTTTCAAAAGGTCGGCAGCTCCTCTCTACTTTTCGAGTTTTAGCTAAGTTAATTCATTTTTGAACACTTAAGCCCCCTAAAGCAGGTAGCTGTTTCAGCCTTTTTTTTTTTTTTCAAATGAGGTCCGTAGCTCCTCTCTACTTTTCGGGTTTTAGCTAAGTTTATTCGTTTACGAACACTTGAGCCCCCTATAGTAGGCAGCTGTTTCAACCCCTCATTTTTCTCATTACTTTTTTTCAACTTAGGATACCAAAGGATTCTTCACTTCTCAAGAAAATCAATACAAGTTCACCAAAATTAAACAATCAGATACACCATTTCAGGGCATGAATAGACGAAGAACCAATTCAATTTCAAGGCATAAGATATGAATATCAATCGGGCTACTAATCAAGACTCACAACTCATGATTTTAGCAATTTAACAAAAAACCAACAATTAAGAATATAGTCAAGTAACCCATTAAACATGCTTCAAACACAGTCAAGTAACTAATTAAACATGCTCTAACAATGAATCATCCCCCCACACTTAAATAGGTGCTAGTCCCTTAGCACTGAAGTAAGAGTTACAAAAGGCAAACACCATATAGAAATAAAAATAGAGTGGAACGGGGGTACCAGTTTTGTGTCATCCACCGAAGGTAATTCGGGCTCCAGCAAACCTGTACGAACTAGGGCTCGAACCCTTTTTCAAACGAGGAGGCATCAGAATTCTGCTACTGGTTAACCGCGGCCACTACAACTCCGTCGAGATGCGCGATGGTGGGCTTCTGCACAAGGCCCGCTTTCAAGAAATAGAAAATAAAATAACATAATAAAAATAACTAAATAAAATAAAATCGAAACTAATCAAGCAAAAGAAATTAATGTAACTAAAATTCCAGGAGAAGTATTTCAATAAGGCGTGCCCACGCCTTATCAAAAATCCTCTTCTGAAAGACAAACACATAAAAACGAAATTAAAAGGAAAAATAGCAAGATAAAAACTAAGTAAACATTGGGTTGCCTCCCAATAAGCGCCTTTTCTTAAGGTCGTTGGCTCGACCTAGGAAGTCGACTCTCAAAACTACAATCACAAAAAACACAATGTGATAAAAATAATATGAGAAAAAAAATTAACACGAAAAGACCAACAAAATTACAAACTACTCCCTGGCAGCGGCGCCAAAATTTGGTGTGCTGTCGCCGGCACCCAAAAATAAATTCCTTAAATACCCACTATGTAGTAGGGAAGTAAGGGTCGATCCCACAAATAGTAGCAAATTCTATTGGACAATTCGTGTTAATAAAACAATTAAAGGGGGGGTTTGGATGGATGGTTCCTAATTCTACTAAAGAGCAATAAAAATAACACGTAAACAAATAAAAGAAAATTCTAGTTCTCGGATTTGCTTCCCCTTGAATGATTCTCATACACGATTAAAGTTCACAAATATCTCAACTCTTCTTTAAATCTTGCCCCTAAACCAGTGGTACGACCAAACTAGTTCGAATTATTTCTTAAGTTCAATTAATTAAAATGTACGACCTCTAATTAACCTATTCTAATGAATAACCCCAAAACATGTATTTGAGATTCAACCCATATAATGCATTAACGAACCAAAATAATAGAGCAAACTAGACTATGAATACGAGACACTCGTTTCATACAACCTAGACTTCGCTATCCCTAGAGTGTTCTGCCCTATTTGCTACTCCAATTACACAATCATAACAATTACGGATTATAACGTGCAATTTAGCTAGAAATAAATATTTAATCAGGCAAGTTGATCAGACTCACAAAATCAATAAATATCACATGCATAGCATAAAAACAAATAACGAAGAAATCAAAGAGACCAAGTTAAGAAATTCGTTACTAAATAAATGAGCAATCAAATCATAACAAAGGTTTACGCCTCCTCGAACTAGAAAACAAAATTAGCCGAACATGGCTACAGAATTCTCACGGTAGACTCTCATAGGAACTCTCTTCTCAAAACTCACGGCTGCTTGGTGTTGTCCTCCTCCACATGGGATCAAAAATATATATAGCTCTCCAAGCCTTGCTGCTCACGCCAATCTTTAGAATTAGGGATTCAATATCCTTAGCCCATGGATCTCTTAGTTGGGCTTTAATTTAAATTGTAAATATGGAATTTTGAGTTGGGCTCGGAACTGGGACTCCAGTACTGTTGGCCGGGCCCATTTTATCACCATTGGCCCATTTTCTCATTATAGGCTCGTTTGGCTCCCAATCGACGTCTTCTCACACAAGCGGCTCGTCCATGTATCTTCAAAATTCTTCAATTACCTCTAAATTAAATAGAAAATAAAATATCAAAGTATATGAAGATACAAAGTAATAAGTCGAGAAAACACAATAAAATATGAAATTAATTCTCATATAATTCTCAATTAAAGCACAAAATATATGTAATAATCTCGAGTCATCACCGCTAAACAAGTTTCAATTACTAGTGCGTGAGAATTACCTTTCTTACCAGCCTTCTTAGGCTTGGTACAGGCTGACTTCCAATTACTAGTGGTCTTTTTCTTGCACCTCCCTCAACTGTTATCTTTTCCTTGTTATTAGCTTGTTTCTGGCCACTTGCCTTCTTCTTCTTTCCACCTTTCGGTGCAGAATCAAAAGATGAACCGTTTGCCAACATAGTCGTATGCTCGTTCCTTGATCCCATTAACATCTCAACCGAAACCAAAGCTTGCAAAAGCTGAGCCAACGTATACTCGTGATTATTCATCGTATAGTTCAGTTGAAACTGCTCAAAACTTTTCGGTAGAGAATGGAGTATGAAATCGATTTGTGTTTCCGCATCGAATTCAGTACCAAGAATATCAAGTTTATTAAGGGAACCCATCATCTTAAGAACGTGATCCCTCACGGGCGTTCCCTCGACCATTTTCTGTGATAACATATCTTGCATAGTCATTTGTCTAGCCATACGATTCTAATGAGTAAAAAGTTCCTTAAGGTTCATCATAATAGCCGAAGTGGATTCCATGTTCTGGTGTTGGTGTTGCAACACATTTGACATTGAATCCAAGATGGTACACCTAGCCATTTCATCGGATCTCATCTACTCCTTATGATATTCCTTATCTTCTTGGTTCGTCTCATCCGTAGGGGTAGGGGGTTTAGGTTCATCAAGGACCCACTTATGTTGTTGTGCAGTCAAGAATATAAATAAATATCTTTTCCAATCCACATAATTCTCTCCTTCCAATTTATTTTCTTTAAGTATACTAAACAGTGGGTTAAAAGGAGAATAAAATATCCTTTTAACAGAAAAATTATCGCATAATTTGATCACATGTATTATATCAAAAACCTAAAAAACTGATATAAACATGCATCAGCCAACATCTTTGTTGGGATATGAATCCTAGAAACAAGTCCTAAATGATGATAAAAGATAAAAGATGAAGTTTTGATAAGCCAAAAGTAGACTTGAATATTTTCTAAGTGTTGACTGATCTAGTCTAGTTAAGAAGAGTCATCTTGTACAGATCAGTAGAGTTCACAAGACAAGTAAAGTTAACATGATAAGTATAAAAGAAAAGGACAAGTACAGTTTGTACAATTTATGAGTATTGTGTACATTTGTTAGGTTTTATATTGAGCTATATGAAGTTGTATAGAAGCTCATATTTCGATTATATTGATTGTATATTGATGTATAGTTTTCTAGGTTGACTAAGCTTTGTAACAAGAGCTTAATGTAATGTAATAGTCTTGTTAGGATTAGATGATATGACTAGATTAGTTCTATGTTGTAATCTGAAGAAGTCTACTGCACAAGACAAGTAGAAGACGAAGTCTACTACTGAATAAGACAGGTGCGACTCAACAAGACAAGACAAGAAGACTGAAGTTAGTCACAGAAATGCGTATTGAAGATAAAGATTGAAGAGTTAGTTAAGGAATAACTAATTAACTGAAGAAACGTGTGAATGGATAAGAAGAATCAGTTACAAGTTAGTTTTCAAGAAAAGTTGGTTACACAACTGAAAGTTCTTGAATTTGAAGTTTATAAATACCGCAAGGTATTCATTCATTAGAGACTACTGATACTACTACTGTTACAAAGAGAATTGAAGCATTCAAAGAGATATTCAAAGTGAAGGAAATAACTCTCAGAGTTTAAAGTTCAGAAAGTGAAGCTACACAAGACAAGTGAAGATCAAAGAAGGCTACTACTGAACGAAGAGAAGTTTTATTTTTGTTTACTGTTTCAAGTTGCTAGTTACTTGTAAACTAGCTAGTTAGATCGAAGAGGCACTTGGTAGTGTTTTCGAGAAGATCTAAGTCTTATTTCTTGGGACTTAAAACCACAAGACTACTCGATTGGAAGAGTTAATAAATTACACGACTGGAGTTGTGAGAATGGATGTAGACAAGTTGTCGAACCACTATAAAATCGTTGTGTGTTGATTTACTTTACTGTTTGTTTAATTGCTTAATTGATTAATTGCTTATCTAAACAAGACAAGTAGAGTGTTCATAACAATAGTTTGAATTACGAATATAAGTTGAGTATAAATTTGATTGGGCTCATTGTTAATCTGATATTCCGCAGTGTGTATTCTGATATATTGAAAGATTTTTGAAAAGTCTATTCACCCCTCCCCTCTAGACATTTTCACTAGCTTACTCAATATTATAAACTCAACTTGGGACCAACAAGTGGTATCAGAGCAGTAGTTTTCGAACTGCTGTTTCTTGATAACATTTAAAGACTTTGGGTGAAGTCTTGGTTCGTTTCTGTTCTGATTCATTCCACACCTTCTTGATATATCTGTATCTTGATTTCTTGCTATTATCCTATCTAATAAAACTGCTAAAACATGTCTCTTGAGATAAGTGCTAACAAACTTCCCAAGTTCTCTGTTCAGGACTACGACTACTGGAAGTTGAGGATGGAAGCCATTTTCAGCTCTACTCATGATCTGATGGTATCTGTGATCAAAGAAGGACCAGTCGTTACCATGATCAGAAATACTGCTACACTGGACCCAACCAAAGAAGTTGGAGAGCTGATTGTTAAACCAAGGTCAGAACTGACTTCTGAAGAAATGCGTCAAAACAATTTGGATAGTCTTGCTAAGAATTATATTTTACACACCTTGCCAAACGAGTATCTTGGTAAAGTGTTAAAATGTAAAACTGCCAAGCTAATGTGGGACAAACTAGCTGTTCTTTGTGAAGGCACCACGCTGATCAAAGAAAGCAAACTGTCCACAGCTGTTCAAAGGTTTGAAACATTTAAGATGAAGCCAGGTGAATCCATTGATGAATTGGATACTCGATTTACTAAAATCATGAATGATCTTGAAGTCCTAGGAAAGACTTATACTGAAAGAGAGATTAACCTGAGAATCTTGAAGGCTTTGGATGAAAGATGGAAAATGGTCAAGATGATCATTAAATCCACACAAGATATTGATTCGTGGCCCTCTGAAACCATGTTCCAGACTCTTAAGGCGCATGAGTTCGAATTAAATGAGGATGAACCAATTGCCAGTAGTGATAGGGAGAAAGTCGTGTCGAAGAATGTTGCCTTTAAGTCTACTTCGTCTAAGAGCTCTAGAGTAGACAGGTCCAAGCCTGCTAGCATAAGAGACGAGTTAGACAAGTCTGATCTAAGTCTGAAAGATCAGATGAACCTTATGGTTAGGAAATTCGACAGACTAAACAAACGCTATGGTAGATATAAAAAGTTCTATAGAGACTATAGAGGTTCGACTTCTAAGAACTCGTCTGAGACCAGACAAGACCGAAACTCATCCGAAAGGAGAGACGAAGTCTCGAAAAGTAACAGACGAGATAGAGAGTCAGATGATAGGAAGATTCAGCGTTCTGATAGACGAGATAAGCGTAGGGATAAGTCACCTATTAAAAGGTCTACTAACGATCCTTTATGCTATAACTGTGAGAAACCAGGTCACTACATCTACGAATGTCCAGACCTGAGCACTGATGATCGTGAACAGCGCAAGGCAAGAAGGGAAAGAAGATACAACAGGGGTAAGAAGGCAATGATGGCTAATAATGACTCTGAAATGGACTCAGACGAGTTACCATCGTCTTCATCTAGCTACCCGTCTGATCAAGATGAAGCATTCATAGTAGATGATGGACTATGCTGCATGGCTAAAATCGACCAAGAGGTATCATCTGCTACTTCGTTTCAATCTTGTGATGAATCAGATTCTGATGAAAGTGATACTGCCAGTAGCAAAGTAGGGAGTAGCCTTCAGCACTCTACTAGTGCAGTTGAAGACGACCTCCTACTTGCCAACCAGGCATTCATTGAAGTCAGCGATGAAAACATCATTTTAAAACAAGAAATCATTGATCTTAAGGAAGCTCAGTTTAAAGTAGATCCTAATATAACAGTCCTAAATGAACGCTTGAAAGAAGAGTTGAGACAACTCAAAGACAAGTGTGCATTAACAGACAAGTTGTATCAAGACCTACTTAAGACACATGCTACTGAGAAACATGAATTCAATGTTTTAAAAAACAAGTGCAAAAAGCTTGAAGAACGTAATAAGTTCTTAGAAACTGAGGTTGTCACTCTAGACCTTAAACTTACTGACCTGGTTAACTCTTCGAAGGTTAACCTTGAACTGTTAGATAGGTATAGGGCTCCTGCTGACAAGACAGGCATAGGTGCTGAGACACCCAGCTCGTCTACTCAAGTTCCTAAGAACCCTACTATTTTCATCTCAAGCTCCTTGACTAATGATAAAGGAAAAGGACCAATGATATACGATATTAGAACTCCATCCGAAGGCACTGTACCTAAACAGACTCAAGTTAACATCCCAATTACCAAGGGCGGTAAAAGGAAAGTTAACAACGAGACTGTTCCGGTTAAGACAAGTCAACAAAGGACTAGAAATCGTGGACGACCTAATCAGGTCAGATATGAGGACTGGTATCCTGAGGAGACAAGTTTTAAACAAGTACAAACTAGATGGAAAGAGCCTAGACCTCCTTTCATAAGACAGTCTCAGCTCTACTCGTCTAGGCCTAGGAAATTGATTTCAAAATATCGTATTCAACCCGTCTTATATCCTCCGCCTGAATCGTATGATATCGAAGGAGAAGAAAGACCTAAACATGTCTATAAACCGTATGGCCCAAATGCATACAAGCCCTACTTTGACTATCACAGACCTGTGCCTACTCAAGTAGAGGTCAAGTCAAAAGGCTACCTCAGACGAGTAGACCCAAGAACTGCTGATAGGCCAGACAAGGACAACATGGTCTTATTTTGCAACAAATATGGTCGAAAGCTTAGAAGATCAAACTTGTTCAGGACTCCAATGTACAGTTGCATTCCATTGAACTCGACTAACCCCCCAGGACCCCAATAAACAAGGAGGGTACCTAAATTATGAAATATCATCCAATGCAGGGTCGACTCGATCTATACAAGAAGGGTGGCTCAGTAGGAGAAACTTGGTACATAGACAGTGGTTGTTCGCACCACATGACTGGTACCAAGACACTTCTATCAAGCTACCATGAGCAAGAAGGACCAAAGGTTATATTCGGTGATAGCTCTACATCCATCACAAAAGGCTTTGGTTACATCCGAAATGGCGACGTAGAGATACAAGACGTATCATACGTAGAAGGTTTGAAATATAATCTATTATCTGTTTCACAGTTTTGTGATCGAGGTTACAAAGTGCAGTTCAAAAGTCAAAAGTGCGAAATTATAGACAAGAGGACTCACACCGTACTACTCGTCGGCATAAGACAAGGTAGTGTGTACATTGTGAATTGGAATAGTTGTCCTCGAGACACTTGTCTTCTTACTAAGACACCTAAAGAGGTCAGTTGGCTTTGGCATAGACGCCTTTGCCACATGAACTTTAAGGTGATTAATAAGATTGCGAGAGATTACCTTATTGAAGGTATACCCAACGAAATCTATTTCAAATCACATGTATGCGATGCCTGTCAAAAAGGTAAACAAGTAAAAGGTTTCTTTAAATCTATTCCATCCCTCTCAATAAGTAGAGTTCTTGAACTTCTACATATGGACCTACATGGCCCAATAACTCCTCCAACTTTGAACGGTAGAAGGTACACACTTATTGTGGTAGACGACTATTCTAAGTTCACTTGGGTAGTCTTCTTACACAAGAAGAGTGATACACAAACACTCCTACCTGATCTGTTGAAGAAGATTCAAGTTGAGAAGAATTTGTCCATTGTCAAGATCCGTAGTGACAGGGGTACTGAATTCATTAACTGCTATATTAAAGAATTTTGTTCTAAGCGTGGCATCCAGCACCTTACTAGTGCAGCAAGGACACCACAACAAAATGGAGTAGCAGAGCGAAGGAACAGAACTCTTAAGGAGGCCTGCAGGACTATGCTGACAGAATATAATACTCCTCAGAAGTTTTGGGCAGAAGCTATCAATACTGCATGCCATTCCCAAAACAGAAGTGCTATCAATAAAGCACTAGGTAAGACGCCCTATGAGGTATGGAAAGGTCGAAAACCCAGAGTTTCATATTTCCATATATTTGGATGTAAGTGTTTTATCCATAACAATGGGAAAAGCAAGTTGAATGCATTTGATGCTAAAGCAGACGAGGGGATATTCTTGGGATACTCCTCGACTAGCAAAGCATTCAGAGTATTCAACTACTCTACCTTATGTGTGGAAGAAACACCACATGTAGTTTTCGATGAATCTCTACAGGACTCGTCTACCGACCAGACCAGTAAGAAAGTAACTGATCTATCGATCCAAACTAACCAAGAATCAGAAGTTTATGAATCCGTGCAAGCCTATAACCCGTTCATGAAAGCTCTCGAGTCAGATGATCAGGAGAAGGTAAGTGCTCAAGGTAAATCTGTTAGACCAGTTGACATGCCTGAACTAGTCGACTCGTCTACTCCTATTAAAACTTCTGATGTAAATGATACTGAAATGCATGATGTTATAACTGATCTAGATGATGATAATATGCTTACTAAGACTAGAAAAACATGGAAATCTGCTCATAATACTGAAAATATCATTGGTGACTCTACTATTGGTGTAAAGACTAGACGACAACTCTACTATGCTAGGTCAGATGAGTACACTCCTCAATCCTACAAATAGAAGAGGCGGATTTCAAAATTTTACGATATTAAATCACGTAATATCCTCGATTCCGTAAAACTGAATTTCAAAGGACTTTCATATCTGTCCATTGGATCTAACCTTTCAATCTCATCCATTCATTCCAAACTCAAGGTTTAACAAAACCCATACTACTCGTTCATAACTGCTCACAAGTTCTTTATTTCTTGATTCTAATAACTCCTCAAGCATTCAACACTTTCGAAATCCCTCGATTTTCATAACCGCTCTACTATGTCGATTGTTTCGATGCTCGTACTAACATGCAGGCAAGGTTCGATCTCGGAAAATATACCACCGAAGGAAGAGTGCATGTGGAGGGATCGATGTTCTTCAAAGGAAATCACACTGATGATAACAAAGAAATTATGATGAAATGTTTTAGATGCGGTTTAAGACCCTATTTGGAGGCATTTCCTGAAGTTGTGCTGGAAGAAGAGGTGTTAGAATTCTATGCCACAGCCTCTCGACAAGACGACTTGATTGAAGCTTTTGTTGGACGAAGGCGAGTGGAAATTACTCGTGAGTTTTTGACTGAATCCTTGCAGCTACCATCAGGATCAATAGATATTGAGAGATATGCTGAAGGTCGAGAGTTGAGGTATCTGAGTATTTTATGTGGAAAGCAGCTGAGGTTGAATCGTGATGGTAAAATTCCTGCTGTCAAGAAGAAGGAGCTACTTGACAAATTCAAGACTCTTCTTGACATCGCGTCAAAGATGTTGCTAGGAGTCACTGGGAGTTTTGACTCTGTGACGCTCCAGAAAGCAAGAGTAATGGCTGTGATTCATGATGGAATCACTGAAGGAAACTGGTCTAAATTCTTTTTGGACAGATTGATGTACTACAAAAAGTATGTGCAAGTTGACACCAGTACAGTCAACTGGGTGGTGACTGCAAATGTGAGTTTCGGAAACAAGCTAAGTATTCTCCTACCCATCTTGTTGCCGAACAAGACTAGTTGGAGTAAAGGCAAGCCATTTCACCCTCTAAAGCATTATTTGAAGAAGGAGGCTCTGGCAAAGCAAGCTACTAGTAGATCTGCTGCCCCCAGACAAGTCCAGATCAACCCTGATGATGCCATGTATGATGCTGCCTCGTCTAGTTCTGCAGAAGACGAGTCGGGCAATGAAAATTCTGAGGAAGCTAAGGTTGGAATTAGTGGTAGACTAGTTCAGTATGTGGAAGAGGAGGCTATGATTGAGGCTGCAGAAGATTCGGAAGAAACTCAATCGGACAAGGAGCCTGAGAAGAAAGAGGAAGAGTTGCATGTTTATCGACTGGTGCAAGTCGAGTCGAGTCCTTCACCAGACAAGTTGACTAAAGAAAAGGTTGGTACTTCTTCTCGAGCTTTGTCAATTCCTCTATCTCTCCCGGTTAAAACCAAGGCCAGATCACTTCGATCTCGTGCCAAACCTGTACCCAAAACCTCTTCAGTGTTGGCAGTGCAACCACTTCGAGCCAACATAACCCCACACACTACTATATTCGATACAGTTGATACTTCTACAACTGTCGAACCAAACCAAGCCACATCAAAGCCCAAAGAAACCACCATCCAAATTCCTCTTACCTCAACAGAATATGTTGAACCGATCAACCCATCTATTTCGGAAACTCTACTAGTTGCCACTGCAACGACTGAGACAAGGACCCCACTTGTTCAGACCCCTTCCGAAATTAGATTCGAATCCCTGGTGTATTATCCGATGTGCTTAAGGGAGAAAAGATTGCGTTTGAAGATGTCACACAATCTAAGGAAGATGCTATCATCAGTTGAGATCGACACATCTTCGGAAGCTTATGAGAAACTTCTAAGGATATGCACATGGTATGCATTGAAGACAGCCCCGACAGAAGATTTGTTTGAAGTAATTCAAGGAATGGGTGGAATCTCCAATTTTCAAGATTGGGAGATGGAACAGAAGGAAAACAGTGGAGTCAAGGACCACTCGGAGTTGTTCCCACCATGCCTTGACAGGATTGGTGAAGAAAATGCTGAATATATCTGATGATATTTTGTCTTCAGAGGTCAAGTTTGATGTTGGTGTTCAAACTGATCTTGTGGAAGAAGAGTTGACAACTGAGTTCATTGATGTTGCTGTTCAGACTGATCCACCTGAGGAAGCTGTTGTAAGTGCTGAAGAAGAAGATGAATTAGTCATTTTCGGTGAAGAAGATGATGAGTTTATTGAAGCCTTTATTTTCAGTGAAGATGAGTTAGTTATTGAGACTCAGTCTACTCAACAGGTTTTTCCTGAAGGATTTTTAGAAGGTTTGAAAACAGACTTGAAAGATGTTGTTCAGTCTGCGATTGATGAGTTCTTAAGTTCTAAGTTGAAAACAGTTCTTGTTGAACAGAACCAGTCCCTTGTAGACAGTTCAAGAGAGCTGATAGTTGGTGAAGTCAACAAGATGGACTCAACATTTAGACAAGAAATGTATGATCAAATTGAAGAGTTCTTAAAAAGGCAAGTTGACTACTCGGAGAAGAGATCGATCAACTTTGCAAGATCATTAGCCGAAGAATCAAGCAAGATGGAGAGACTATACAGAGTTAAAGTTGAGATAACAGATGAGCAAAGACGAGAAGCACAAGATCAGTTGGTGCGTTCTCAAGCTGTTCTCACTGAGCTAACAAAGCAGAACACTCTCCTTCGTCAGACATCTATTCATTTCAAAGACGAGTTGGCCATTAACTCAAAGAAATTGGAATCCACTGCTGACCGACTAGACAAGATAAGTCGTGTTCAGACACATCAAAAGCAAATAGAACTAGCTGCTGAAGCGATGAAGGAAGCTATGAAAGAAGAAATGACTCGATTTACTAGTCTATTCACTCTTAAGGCAAGTGATGAAGCCAAAAAGGGGGAAGAGACAAGTAGAGTTATTATTGCCGCTGAAAAGTCAAGTGCTGAACCTGAAGTCAAGGCTGCTGCGTCTGCGATAGAAGAATTAAGATATCCAAAGAAAGGAAGGCTAGTCAAGAAGGCAGATCTTGAACAAGCTAAGGATGAAGAGCAGAAGAGACAGCTGAAAGGCAAAAGTATTGCGTCTCCGGAAGTTGAGGTTCAGACTAGACAAGTCAAAAGAAAGCTTGTGATTAAAGATCAACAAGAAGAAGGAACTGAAATCATGAAGAAACAGAAGATGGATGATGATGATGAATCTAAGTATGCTTGCAGGAAGAAGGTTGGTAAGCATATTAGAAGACTACAGAAGCTGAAAACTAATCCAGATCTAGTGGAAGACGCATTCATTGACAACATCATTGATGATGAACATCGTAAAGATTGGTTCAAAGTCAAGTTGCAATGGGAGTTAGATCACTGGATTGTTCGTAAATTTGGTGAAGCCGATAGTTCTGAAGAACTTTATGCTATATTTGATAAATTCATGGAAGTTCAAGATCGGAAGCAGTGGAATTTGATCATGAAGATAGCTGCTGCTGTAAATTGCAATATTCTTGTTCCTATCTTTCCAAAATGGACTACTCCAATGTTAGTTTCTGGAAAGAGGATCGACTTCAACCATATCAAGAAATTTGAAGAAGACCTGCTGGATAAAGAGAAGATCGAGACTGAGGAACATATGTCAGTAATACATAAGAGACTCCTAGATGCATTCTGTGTTCCAAATCCAGAAGGAGGTACTCTTTCAGATTAGTTTTTTATTTGCTCTGATACGTAGTTTTTGTTTTTGATATTAAGTATGTGTAATATCTACTGATCTTGTTTCGAAATGAATGAAAAGATAAGTACTATTTTGATGTTTAAGACAAGATAACTACTTAACTAGTCTACTATTGTGAAAAAAAATTCAAGTAGTTTTGGCTTCATCAAAAAGGGGGAAATTGTTGGGATATGAATCCTAGAAACAAGTCCTAAATGATGATAAAAGATAAAAGATGAAGTTTTGATAAGCCAAAAGTAGACTTGAATATTTTCTAAGTGTTGACTGATCTAGTCTAGTTAAGAAGAGTCATCTTGTACAGATCAGTAGAGTTCACAAGACAAGTAAAGTTAACATGATAAGTATAAAAGAAAAGGACAAGTACAGTTTGTACAGTTTATGAGTATTGTGTATATTTGTTAGGTTTTATATTGAGCTATATGAAGTTGTATAGAAGCTCATATTTCGATTATATTGATTGTATATTGATGTATAGTTTTCTAGGTTGACTAAGCTTTGTAACAAGAGCTTAATGTAATGTAATAGTCTTGTTAGGATTAGATGATAGGACTAGATTAGTTCTATGTTGTAATCTGAAGAAGTCTACTGCACAAGACAAGTAGAAGACGAAGTCTACTACTGAATAAGACAGGTGCGACTCAACAAGACAAGACAAGAAGACTGAAGTTAGTCACAGAAATGCGTGTTGAAGATAAAGATTGAAGAGTTAGTTAAGGAATAACTAATTAACTGAAGAAACGTGTGAATGGATAAGAAGAATCAGTTACAAGTTAGTTTTCAAGAAAAGTTGGTTACACAACTGAAAGTTCTTGAATTTGAAGTTTATAAATACCGCAAGGTATTCATTCATTAGAGACTACTGATACTACTACTGTTACAAAGAGAATTGAAGCATTCAAAGAGATATTCAAAGTGAAGGAAATAACTCTCAGAGTTTGAAGTTCAGAAAGTGAAGCTACACAAGACAAGTGAAGATCAAAGAAGGCTACTACTGAACGAAGAGAAGTTTTATTTTTGTTTACTGTTTCAAGTTGCTAGTTACTTGTAAAATGGCTAGTTAGATCGAAGAGGCACTTGGTAGTGTTTTCGAGAAGATCTAAGTCTTATTTCTTGGGACTTAAAACCACAAGACCACTCGATTGGAAGAGTTAATAAATTTCACGACTGGAGTTGTGAGAGTGGATGTAGACAAGTTGTCGAACCACTATAAAATCGTTGTGTGTTGATTTACTTTACTGTTTGTTTAATTGCTTAATTGATTAATTGCTTAACTAAACAAGACAAGTAGAGTGTTCATAACAATAGTTTGAATTACGAATATAAGTTGAGTATAAATTTGATTGGGCTCATTGTTAATCTGATATTCCGTAGTGTGTATTCTGATATATTGAAAGATTTTTGAAAAGTCTATTCACCCCTCCCCTCTAGACATTTTCACTAGCTTACTCAATATTATAAACTCAACTTGGGACCAACAATCTTAAAACCAATTTAAGTAAGTCACGATAAGTGTGAACGTTTACTCAAATACATTTAAGCAGGTTAGTGAAATCAGACTGAAAGGTTCTTATATACCTTTATCAGCTGACTAGCTACATGAGATCAGCAGACTAGAAGATGCCAGCTGATATGGACTCGGTCAACTTTTGTCAAAGCCTTAAAAAGACTTAGAAGAATGTTCATCTAATTGATCAGATAACAGAATGCATTAAAGAAGGCAAACAATCATAAGAAGATAAAGAGAATGTCGGATAACATCTGGTAGACTCAATTAAGAGCATCACCAATGCAAGTTAATAATTTTGGCGTAGAAAGAGTAAGGAACCATTTTATGTCTTTTGGTTTGAGTTGAAGAAAGTTTATAATTATCATCTATGAGTAAAAAAAAAAATATTGGTTAGAAAAAAAAATTATAATACAATATACCAAATAATTGAAGTGGGTAGCTTAGTGAACTGAAAAATATCTTATCTAAAATAAAATGTAATATGTACACATGAAACATATAGTTAATGTATGCAATCTAAAAGTGTGTGGTATATAGTGTTAAGTAAAGACATAATAATTGTTGGAATTAATTAATTGAGAAATCAGAATTACGAACCTGTAATTCTCAATGCAGCGGAATATTATATGTCTCGAACCCGGTTGAATTCCACATACGTATTGTGATCCTCGTAGTCAGAACACGATCACATGAGTTGCATGAATCGCTTATATTATCCACAATCTAAATTCCCTTCTAGATTTATGTGTGTGTGAAGCGTATTGCACAGAATATAGAAATCCTTGTTTCTATCTTTCTTCTGTCTTTTGAGCGGAGAAAATGACAGAATTCTTTCTATGTTAGTTGTTAGGAAAATCCCGTTGGATTTTCTTATATATATAGGAGGTTGTCCATAACTGCTCCTACATTTATCCACTTCCATGTGTGGATTAAATAAATGAATAATTAATATTAATTAATTATATTTATTAGCTTTCATCTCCCACTCACACATGAAGTTTGAGTCTTATACTCCTCTACTTCACATCTTTGTACCATCACATAACACCTTTTCATACATGCAAATAAATCGTGTGACCCTCGAGAATATGAGTTTTCACGCTATACACTTGTTAAGGATATATAGCAACTCAACCAGTTTTATATGAAGATTTCAAAACTCGTTATACCCCAGAACTCGTTCAATTTAACATCCGTTGACATATCTCTTTCAATCCCTTGAACATGAGAGCATATTCAACTCTTTATGAAATCTATGTATTCATAATCAAGTTCCCAACTCGATTGATCGATCAATGAACACAATAGAACATATGTTATCAAAGACGTCCTTCCTTTTACACTAATATCTCCAGACTTCCACTATAGCTGCTTTCCTAGACATGCACCGCATGGCCATATAACTTATAGATATTGACAACATGCTAAAGTAGCAATACTAGAGTGAAGACTTAAGAATACAGTAAAAAGTCGTAAGGGTACTTATTAGAGGATTTTTTTTTTAAACCCTCAAGGCCTCATACAATGAGAAAATAGGGATATTTTTCTCATTTCCTTATGGTCATCTTAGCGCATGTGGTATGAAACACATGTCACGATATCTCAACTTCCCAAGATGGAAGCGTATGTCATTTCTTTTATTTGACATCGTTTAAATCACAGTTCAAGTGTATCCTCGACACTTAACTTGAATTTTCTCCCACTATTGTCCAGAAAATCCGTTTATTTAGCTTCGTAACAAGTTAAATAGATTTATGGTAAGATCTGTTACGATTATTCCTAAATAATCTCATCTCTGCACATTCCTCGATGTGAGAGGTGATTGCTCGTATGAGAGAGCCAATCTTTACTTGTCGACATACTATTATATGAAACATCATATAATTCACAATACATAAATGTTCAACAACATTAACAACTACAAAACACTATGTTCAAATCCACACAAACCCAAAATCTTAGATGTCAAAACATCTCTCAGAAATATGTTTGACAAGAGGATTTGCAAACATCAAGTGAGTAGTCATGCATTTAAGAATCACCTTTTCTTCTTTTAAAGTTTACACAAAGTCAAAACTTTGTATTTCATTTGTTTGGTTTTTCATGAAACTCAGAATCTCGAGTGCAAGCTTTAACTACTTTGATTACTACAATAAATCACTACAACTCCCACTGAAGTGTTTGATTCTGTAGTAAATCACCACAACTCCCACTGGAGTGTGAATCATTACAACTCCCAAGGTAGTGTAAATAGTTACAACTCTCTCACTAAAGTGTTTGATTCCATAGTGAATCGTTACAACTTCCACTAGAGTGTTTAATTCAACAATAAATCGGTATAACTCCCACTAGAGTGTTTGATTTCACAATGAATTGCTACAGCTCCCACTAGAGCGTGTAATTCAACAATGAATCGTTACAACTCCCACTAGAGTGTTTGATTCCACAATGAATCGTTACAACTTCCACTAGAGTGTTTGATTCCACAGTGAATCGTTACAGCTTCCACTAGAGTGTTTGATTCAACAATGAATTGGTACAACTCCCACTAGAGTGTTTGATTCCACAATGAATTGATACAGCTCCCAATAGAGCGTTTAATTCAACAATGAATCGTTACAGCTTCCACTGGAGTGTTCAATTCCATAGTGAATCGTTATAACTCTTACTGGAGTGTTTGATTCCACGATGAATCGTTACAACTCCTAATGGATTGCTTACTTTTTCAAAAGATTCAATAAATTTCTGACCCAAACCATTTCTCGTACTTATAGATACACTTGCCACAAGCTCTGCTTGCACAGTGGATGGTACATGTCAATATACCCTTTCAGGTTCCAATTAATCTGTAGTACATTTCTGATATCTTACAATCCCTTACACTGTCACCAGTGTCTATTCTGAATTGAATTGATATCTACTAACGAAACCAACAACTCATCATACGTCTGGATGTTCACTTATCTTAGCATACATTAGACTTTCAATTACATTCGCATATAGTACTACTAACATTTCATCTTTGAGTCTTCGAACACTCATAATAGTTTAATAACTCGTCTTTTACAAAAAGAGTATCAATAGGCTTTCATGCATCCATTTTGATTCTGTTCTATAAGTCTCTTTATATGTCTCTTGAGACAACCCAAGTAACTTCCTTGAACTATCTCTATGAATATTTTCACCAAACATACTCATTATCGTTTTCCAGCTAACATCGTATCAACATACATAGGGTAGAATTACAAAATTGCTTAGGACCGTTTAACGTAAGCACATTGGTCTTTGTCTATCATCACAAAGTTACATGAGATAATCATTCAATGAAGTCTCAAGTACCACTATCTTGAGGATTGTTTAAGTTCGTAAATCGATCTCATCAATTAATAAACATTATCCTCTTCTTTGAAGAATGAAATCCTACTTGTCTCAACATGTGAATTTCTTCTTCCAACTCTCCAATGAGAAAACACAGTCTAAACGTCCATTCTAATGTAACTCTAAATCTAGCCAGAAGTAGACGAATCAAGGTAAATTTCACAACAGGCGGAAAAAGGTTATATACCCACACCTGAGTATAATTATTTTCTACCATGTGAACTTTTCTACCTCACTATAGACCCATCAGTATCTTTAATAATATGAGAATCCATTTATTCTCAATTTCTTTGTGTCTCGATGAAAGATTGACAAGTTTCCAAACTTGGTTTGACTTTATCGACTCTATCGTTTCTTCCATTGCTTTCTTTCATTAGTCTTTTGTAGAACGAGCTAGAACCTCTTAAACATTTGTAGGTTCTTCCTCATTCACTAAAAAACTTATCTCATTTTCTGAAGATACAAAGAAAGCATGTTCTTCAATATCATGATGTCTCTCAAACATACATCAAACATACATTTCCTAAAATTTTCAGATTGAAACTATGTGACATCCTCTCTAGATAATTACTCTCATCAAGATCCATCCGATCTTTAACGGGTAAACTTCTATCAAATATGACATTAAGTAAATCACTCCCACTTGGATCTGATAGAGAGTGATTATTTCAATCACAAAAAATGGTTTAGCATACCAAATGCTTCCAATACTAGAAAATTCTCAGAAAAAAGGTATCATGTGATTCTATCTCAAGTCACACTCCCAACTCCTCGATCTTCGATCAACATGTATAGTTTAGATTTAGCACAACTTCCTTATAAAGATGCGTGTCTAAACCCTCAAACTCAACTTTTCATACTGACTTGTAGAATCAAGTATATTGACAATTATTAAGATGCGTGTCAAGAACAAGTATTTCACTCGTTCAGAGTTCTAATGGAGTTGAAGTAAATATCTACGAATAACTTTATTCATAAAACATTGACAATTATTAACAACTCATCTCCCAAAGATGATGGTTAAAGTTTTGCCATCATGGATCTTATCATATCCAACAACGTGTAATCCTTCTTACAGTCACATCCTTGTGCAACAGTATTAGGTTTTGATAATTGTCGGATTATGTCGTTTTCATTACACAGTTCCTTGAATTGTTAGATAAACATTCACGCTCTATAGGTTCTTAAAACCTTTAAAATTGTGTCCTTTATTCTCAACCCCTATTAGTTAATAACGTCTAAAGCAACCCAAATGCCTAGACGTTGAGAAATTGTATGGACAAGTCCAACACGGGAAAAATTATCGACGTAAGAAGTGAAAACCACCAACTCCATGTTATTTGACATTTACAAAATCACATTTATCATAACGAAATATATGCAATGAAGAATTAACAATAATCAAATGTTTTTTAAGTCACTTATGAGCAAGACAATATCAACGTGTTAAAAACTCAACTTATAAAGACGAACACCGTAGTCCTTCTTTCACAAGTCAGTTCTCATAATCTTACACAACATGACCTAATCTAGCATACCGAATTTCATCAATAACTCCAGCATTGCCAGAGGAACAAACCTTTAGTAACTATGAACTCACTTCATAAAACTAGTTTTTGTTCTCATACAAACCAAAGTCATATAAATGTTTAGTACAATAATCTACATCATTTATACTATTCACAACCATCTCTAAAAGAAATAATAAATCACATCTCAATCATAGAAGAACAAATATGGAGGTGAGATCCTGAGTGATCTTTATAGCAAACTATACATCATGCATTACGAAACATTGACCTTTGTCAATCTCAAGTTTTATAAGCCTATAAACTTTAATTCGAGCTCGGTTTCCTACACAATTCAATCTCGTTTGTCTTGGAATAGACAGAGATTTACAAATGCTCATATGTCTTTAGTCAATGGTCTGTTATTTCTGTGTCTATAATCCTCATTCATAAGATTCAGACGGAAATACAGTACTAAAAACATTTATGCCACAACCAAATATTAGAACGAACTACCTTGTCCATCGTGGACTCAAGATATTAACGAGTATAGTGACCACGCTTTTTACTTCGGTTGCATGTCATCTCACTCTTATCCATTTTCAGTTTAGCATATTTCTTATCCTTATTCTTCTTAGCAATAAGATTGATATCTATATTTCTAGTAGTGTGCCCAATCTTAGGCTGCTAGCTATGTCTTTTCTCTCCAGTATCTCTTATGTTTATAACTGGATTCAGAAATGAGAACTTAAGATGTAGACTTAATCAACTTCAAGTCATTCATCGTATAACTCAATGTTTCGAGTTGTCTAAGTGAAAGTCTCAATACTTTCATCAAATATTGTAATGACCCTCAAGTGTTCTCAATTTTTACGAAGTGATCGGATTCGATCCCGAATTTGATGTTTCTAAAAAAAACTAAAGTATCACCATACTTCTCCTTCAAATATTCCCAAATATCATAGGCAGTACGGTGTTGTTCACAATTATAGATCATGTCGTCAATGGCCGAGATTACCAGTATTTCACAAGTTATGTAAATACCTTTCAATTATGGTAAGTCTCTTGACCCTTAATAATCTGAGTATCCATCCTAACCTCAGGATCATCCATAATATGGTTGATAGTATCCAATGAACCATGTTCTTCCAAGAACATTAAAAATTAATTATGACACCATGTGTCATTATTATCGCCTTTGAAGTTTTATCTAATTAACCCGGCGATCATTGCGTTTGTCTGGTTTTTAATCGAAGTGATTCAACAAGTTAATGTTAATTTATGCATCATTATGTTCAATGTTAAGCTAACTGACATCTGAAAAATCTGATACAAAATTTGATATCGAAAAATAACTTAGAGCTATTAATCATCAATCTCACTAAGTATCCGCATTTAACAGATTCAACTCCAAAACATAAACAAAATTAGTTTTAGCATTTAATTCAAATATTAGCTAAAACTCCCACTCAACAACATGAATCTACATGCTTAAACATTTATCAACAAAAACATAATAAAGCACAATCATGTTATAAGTTAAAACAACCCAAAGTAGACCAGGTAATCAAAAAACTACTGTAAGTTTAATAAACCAACTACAATGGTTATTTCAGAAAAATCTCGTTTCAGCTACACTATCAGGCAGTTAACTTGAAGATTTCGAATAACCTTCAATGTATTTTATGCACTCTTGTAGTACTACTTTAGTACCAATATTATGAAAAAATAATGTGAAAAATTACAGATCAGGGTTCTCCATCTAAATGTTGCTCCAACTTCTCAAGCTAAGAACGTCGGATCCCCGAAATCATTTTTCAATGCGTAAACAAGTCGTTCCAACGACTAGTTCACTAGTATCTTTTTATCCAATCATGTCAACAATTTTCATAAAATTATCACTTTTCAATCTAGACATAATTCATCTCAGAAAACTACAATAAGTTCTCTTGAAATTGTCTTAGCTCGAGTTTTAACTCCAATTAAATCATGAGCTATTCAATCGGAATATCCGTACGTGATAATAAAAGAGTGATAAACTATACATCTTCATTAAGCAACGTAAAGTTCCAAAAAACATTAGCTCTTAATCGTGTAATTCTTAAAATTAAAATTATGGAGTAACTCCATTATCTCGAATTTAGTGAACATTAAATGTTCTAATTATTTTTCGAGTCATACCCATAAACTTATTTAATGTTTACAAACACGAACACATGAATTTCAAGCCCATAATTACGCAAATAAATTTAATTCAATGCGTATAGCTAATTCACAAGTGAAATAAGTCCATACCAATGTTCTCATTTCTATAGATAAATAAGTACTTAAACTTTTCATTGTTCAAATACCTTCATACTATGAAAATTAAGAATCTACACGAAAAACGGAGTTATAACGAGCCTAAACGAGCCGAAACAAGTTTTTAAAAGAACACACAACTACTAATTGCAGAATGGTCCCTAGAGAATATCTAATTCTCATTTAGCCACCCACAAAGTTTCTGAAACTTTTCAAAATTACCCCAGAAACGTGAATTTTTTTAAAATTCATAACTTACTCGTTTCTTGGCCAAAATTAACGAACTTTATATAGATGGAATCCTTATTCAACGTACTTCAACCCAGTAATAAGAATTAATCACAATTCCCTATATACTATTCGTAATTTCCAATCAAAGTTTCTGTGAATTTCCAAAGACCGATTTGTTTCTCCCAAACGGTATGGCCAAAAAATCTGAAACTTTCCAGATATCATCTAAACTATACTACGCATATACATTAAAAAATTCAGCCTGTAATTCCACCGTTTGAAAAAACGAAAAATCTTAAAAAATACAGATTCTCCATAATTGCAGTGTGTAATTAACAAATCAATTATGAACATGCTTACATACTAATAATTAATGCATACGTACGAGAATCCAACACATTGGCTCTGATACCAATGTTGGAATTAATTAATTGAGAAATCAGAATTACGAACATGTAATTCTCAATGCAGCTGAATATTATATGTCTCGAACCAAGTTGAATTCCACATACGTACTGTGATCCTCGTAGTCAGAACACGATCACATAAGTTGCATGAATCGCTTCTATTTTCCACAATCTAAATGCCCTTCTAGATTTAAGTGTGTGTGAAGCGTATT
This sequence comes from Galeopsis tetrahit, assembly GCA_963675135.1. NCBI lineage: Eukaryota > Viridiplantae > Streptophyta > Magnoliopsida > Lamiales > Lamiaceae > Galeopsis > Galeopsis tetrahit. The sequence goes on from OY776127.1 coordinate 38,986,747, forward strand.
GCACAGAATACAGAAATCCCTGTTTCTATCTTTCTGTCTTTTGAGCGGAGAAAATGACAGAATTCTTTCTATGTTAGTTGTTAGGAAAATCCCGTTGAATTTTCTTATATATATAGGAGGTTGTCCATAACTGCTCCTACATTTATCCACTTTCATGTGTGGATTAAATAAATGAATTATTAATATTAATTAATTATATTTATTAGCTTTCAATAATGTTACACTAAGGGCATGTTTGTTTTGGGATGGGAAATCCAGATTTGGGATTTCGAAACTCCATCCCTGTTACACTTTGGGATTTTGATTCAGGATTTCAAAATTCCACCCTATAAACCCTATAAAAGTCAACCCTATAAATACCTACAAACCACCTATAAAACCTATAATCCTATACTATAAAGTTAAATCCTACCCTATATAAATCTCAAAATAAACATAAAACACAAAAAGCATTAGGATTTTAAAATCCACTAGATTTTGAAATCCGGATTTTAAAATCCTCAAAATCCCAAAACAAACATGCCCTAAATGTTGTGACAAATAGTGCAACACTGACTCTAACAAAATATAAGAAATGTAAAGGAACACAACAGAAGACTAAAATACTAAAACAATAAGAACACAATGGAAATACTTTTTAACATAGATTTTATTAATAAAAAATCTATGTTAGCCTTACGGCGAAACACTTAACTTGTAAGTACAAAAACACACTTTGAAATGTTACAACAATAACTTTCACAAATAGAAACTACAATCGAGGCAGGTGCCTGAATCTGAAAAAAGACTTAAGTGTAAAACACTGTCCAAATACTAATCCTATCTATGATTACATTCTCAATAGATCAAAGACTAGTTTCGAGCTACACTGGAAGTTGGTATAATTCGGCACAGTCTAAAAGATGTAGCTACTGGCCATAACTCCTAACAGGGATGAACGCTCAGACTAGGATGTTAATCGAATAGTACATGCTGAATAATGCAGGCCTCCTTCGATATTTATAGATAAAAAACCGAGTTCTAGAGACTTTCGTGTAAGATCCTAATTTTTAGGATTTTAACTCTCATTATCTCTCTACATCCTTTTCAAGGTTCCAGGTTGTTCTAACATGCTCCAGGTCCTTCTAGCACGTCCTCCTTGGTTCTAGAATCTTCCAGTTCCAGTCCCTTGTAGAAGCTTCTAGATTCGTCCTTAAATGTGACAACATTTAGCTCAACATTTAATGTAACATTTCAGAAAAGACTTAGAAAAAATCAAAGAAAATCAAATTAAGATGTTGTTGATAATGTTAAAACATTTAAGAGTTAACAACATCTACACAATCTATATTACAACTTTGAACTGATTAACATGCAATAAGTTACATAAAAGTAAAAAAAAACTGCATATTATACAATAAACAATCCACATTTGGGAGTGTTGATGTTGAAATAAGTGTTTTGTATAATGATCCAACACTAACAACCGAGTGTTGTAACTAATGTTCCCAACATTTATGACAACATCAGAATTTGCCCTTCCTTCCTTCAGTAACTCCGATCTTACACTTGATGTTTAGTAATGTCCCTAATGCAGGTAGAAGACGTGGGAAACACCAGGTCATGCAGCTGTATAGGAGTGAGAAGTTACTAAGTATAATATAACAAGTTCCTACATTCAAGGAGATGTGATGGGAAGTTTCTTAACCGCTTGATCTCACGGCTGTGATGATCATATGAGTTGAAGGCATTTCGTCCATGAAGCCTATAAATACCGTAACTGCTTTAACACAAGATACACAAGAAGAAAAGCTAAATTCAATTACTAGTCTATAGAACGCTTTATACGCTTCTAGTCAGGAAAACACTTGTTTCTTCTTGTAGATCTTTGTTGGGATATGAATCCTGGTAACAATGTTCTAATTGATGATTGCATGTTTTGATGGCCAAAAGCAACTTAAAGTTAGTAATATATATGGTTCTAAGTCATCTTAACTGAGTCATATGAGATAAGTTTACTGATCTTAATGAGATATTGAATAACTGAGTTACTGATCTTATTGTGTTTACTGATCTGATATATGAACTGTTAGGAACTAAGCGGATGTTTTGTATTGTATAGACAACCTATAGAATAGGACTTAGATATACTCATCTGTATATAGTTCAGTTGATGTATAAATAGGTTTTATATATGTAAAGTTGTATTGTATTGTATTCAGCATTGTAAAAGTTTAGAACAGTAGTTTAGAATACTAGATTAGAAGAAGATCAGAAGACTAATGAAGACTCAGAAGACTACTTCAGAATAAGAAGACTTCAAAGAAGAGTTGAAGAGAAGCTTAGAAGAATTCTGGAGAAGTGCAGAACAGTTTTGAGAACTGTGCTGACTGGCTCAGAACAGTAAAAATCAGAACAATAAGTTACTGTGCTGAGTTGGTGAATTTGAAGAATAAGTTTGGAAACCTTATTTAAAGAGTAACTGAAGGTATATTTGAAGATATGCTGACTTGGATTAAGAAGGAAGTTACAAAGTCGATTACAAAAAGGAAGTTACAAAAACAGTTTTAGAGTTAGTTGAGAGTTAGTTCACAAACTGCTAACTGTCATACTAAATTCTATAAATACTGTGTGATCTCCTACTGCTGAAGACTACTGAACAATTACTGATCTTAGAGAATTCAAGAGCAAGTCTACAAGCAAGAACTCATAGAGTTAAGGAAATCGAACTAAGGAGAAGCCACTGAATTAAAGAGAAGAATCAAAGGCTACTCAAAGAGAAGTTTTACTTTTCAGTTTAAAGTTTGTATTGTTGTAAACAAGTGTGCTAGTTACTTGTAGAATTACTAGTAGATCGAAGATACACTTGGAAGTGTAATCGATAAGATCACAGTCTTAATCTTGAGACTTTAAGCCACAAGAAACTCAAGGAAGAGTAATAAAACATCACAACTGGGATTGTGAGAGTGGATGTAGACTTATTGGTCGAACCACTATAAAATTCTGTGTTCTTTATTTTCTGTTTGATATTTGTTTGATATTTGTTTAAACAAGAACAGTAGAATTTACAAAGTAAAGATCTGATTAAAAGTTGAGTATAAAACTAAAACTGGAAGTACTGATCTGACTCAGTAAGAACAGTACTATTCAGAACACTATTCCGCATTATAAACTCTGATATTTTGAAAGATTTTTGAAAGTCTATTCACCCCTCCCCTCTAGAATTTCTTAGCTTACTCAATCTTAACTCAACTTGGGACCAACAATCTTCACATTATTGTAAACCCGAATAATAGTGTGTTGATCATAGTCTTATTTACTAGGTTATATGCATAGATCTATGAGGGAGATATTTTCATAGGATCTAGTAAATCATTTACACTTATTATAGTGTTATTGTACACCTCTAAGATATTGTAATTCGTTTCACATATTTTTATATAGTGAACAACGTAGATTATTTTATAATCTACGCAAATTTTGAATACTTCCACTTTCACTACGTGCAATTTAATTTCCGCTGCATAGTGTTGTCTGGACAGTGTCAATACGACAGACAACATCTCTGATTTCGCACGCACACACACTTTCAGTTGGTATCAGAGCCAACTACTTAATACACTAAGTAGAGATTCTGCTTAGAGTGTGTAATTCTGAAATGGAGTATCCACTTTCACCCGCACTAATGCCTCCTATTCTAGATGACACGAACTATGCCTTCTGGAAACCAAAGATGGGAATGCACATCAAATCCATTGATGAACGAGCCTGGAGGAGTGTTCTTGCTGGTTGGACTCAACCAAGAACCACAGTGGATGAAGACAATGAAACTCGGATCAAGAGAGAGCTTGACTGGACAAATGATGAAATCACACATGCAAGTTATAATTCAAAGACATTGAATGCAATCTTCACCTCAACTGATGCCTCAATGTTCAAAATCATCCCAAACTGCATTTCCTCAAAGGATGCATGGGATCGGCTGCAAGAGCATTGTGAAGGATCGAATAGTGTTCGAAGAACCAGACTTCGTATGCTTGGAACCAAGTTCGAGAATCTGAGGATGAAAGAAGATGAAACCCTTTCATCTTACAATGAAAAGCTGACTGAGATTTCAAATGAAGCTCATTCTCTTGGAGATCCAATATCAAATACAAGGTTAGTACATAAAATTCTTAGATATGTTCCTAAACGGTTTGAACCTAAGATATGTGCTATAGAAGAAGCTAAGGATACTGATATATTAAGTCAAAATGAATTGATTGGCATTTTGAAAACGTATGAAATGAATATTTTTGAAAAGACTGATAATGATAAGAAAGTGCTTGTTTTCAAAGGTGATGCCTCATCATCCACATCATCAAGTTCTGTAAAGTCTCCTTATGTTACTGAAATTGAATCTGATGAAGATGATATTGAGGAATGTTTTAATAATCATTATTACATGACATTTATTACTAAACAATTTAAAACTTTCTTGAGAAATAAGAACAACAAGTTTAAGGATAATATTCAACCTAAGGTTCAGATTAATAACACTTAACAATTGCCTGTTAGGAAGAATACTTTTAATCCTTCTAGACAATTGGAAAGAGGTAACATGTTTAGATCTGATCAAGATTATAGGAAGAATGTTAAATGTGATGCATGTTCTGGATATGGTCATTATGCTAATGAATGTGCCAACACCACTCTAAAAAAGAAACTTAATTTCAGTGCTACTTTAAGTGATGAGTCTGATGTTGAACATGATCCTGAAAAAGACCTTGAAAAAGTTTTATCTGCAAGAATTGAATATGATGATACTTTTGATGATGATCTAGATGATTATTACGATGTGAGGATAAATGAGCCATCATTTGGAAAATCATTGTGTAATAATACTCCAGAATTTAACTATTTCACAAGTTCTGTTACAGAAACAGGTATATCAAGTAAAGCAAGTTTATCCAGAAGAGATGCTGACATTCAAGACTTGTCTAACACTGTTTTTAAACTTGAAAGTCTTTTAACAAAAAGGGATAAGAAAATTTCTAAACTTAAAGAAAGACTAGAAGTGTCTGTTCTTGATTTTAAGAAATATTCTTATGAGAACCCTTTAACTAATGAATTTTTTTTTCAAGATATCTTCAGAAACTGAGAAACTTAATCACATAATTAAGTCTCTGAACTTTGAAAATTCTGACTTAAAAGAATCTATTACCAAACTTGAAGGTATTCTAACAAGAAAAGATATTGAGATATCTAAACTTGAAGATAGGTTGAAGGAAGCCTCACTGAGCTTTTAAAGATTTTCTGAAGGAAAGATGAAACTGGAAGACTCTCTTATGACCAACAACTCAAGAAGAACAGATATTGGCTACCAAGGTAAAAATTCCAAAAAGTCTGAACCTAAGAAACCTACTGTTTTTTGTAAAAGTTGAAGTGAATTACAATCCTAGTGTTTTTGATAAGACTCAGATCAATTTGAAAGATGTGGTTTGCCATTACTGTTTTAAAAAGGGAAAGTCCTCAATGTTTGAAGAAGAAAAATCATTTAAAAACTTTTGTATTGCCTGAAATGACTCAACATTCAAGATCACATTCTGTGTGGACACCAAAAGAAAATACATCTTGCAATGTTGTTCATATGTCTCTAAAAGCATGTATTCCTGGATTATGGTACTTTGATAGTGGTTGTTCTAAACACATGACATATCAACTTGATTATCTTTCTGATTATACTGCTTATAATGGAGGTAATGTCACTTATGGTGGTGTATCTAAAGGAAGAATCATTAGTAGAGGAACATTAAATGTTCCTGGTTTTCCTAAGTTATCTAATGTTCTGCATGTTGATGGATTACTGGCCAATCTCATAAGCATTAGTCAATTATGTGATGATAACTTGCATGTTAAATTTGACAAAAACTCATGTTATGTGTTAAACAAAGATTTTGAATGTATCATGTTGGGAAATAGATCTGCTGATAATTGCTATCTCATTGAATCTAAACTTACATTTAATAAGACTAAAGTTGATGATAGTACTTTATGGCATCACAAACTTGGACATGCTAATTACAAACAGCTTGATAAACTTATAAGATTGAAAGTTGTTACAGGTTTACCAGATCTGAAATTTTCAGATAAAAAGGTATGTAATTATCATGGATCTTATGGGTCCTATGTAATTTTCAGACAAACTTGGACATGCTATCTCATGGACCTTGTCAAAAAGGCAAACAGGTTAAAGTGTCTCACAAAATGTTGAAACACTGCTCAACTAGACACTACTTCGAATTGCTTCACATGGATCTTATGGGTCCTATGGAAACATAAAGTATTGGAGGTAAAAGATATGTTTTAGTTGTGGTTGATGACTATTCTAGATTCACATGGATTGAAATCTTAAAAGATAAAACTGAAACCTTCTCCATTTTCAAAATTTTGTACAAAAGATTCAAGAATGTTTTTAATTCTAAAGTGTGCAGAATCAGGTCTGTTCATGGAAGAGAATTTGAAAATAGTTCTTTTACTTAATTTTGTGAATCAAAAGGAATAATAAAGAGTTTTCATCACCTAAAACTCCTCAACAAAATAGCATAGCAGAAAGGAAGAATAGAACTCTTCAAGAAATGGCTAAGGTCATGTTATGTTCTAAGAACCTATCCAAAAGATTTTGGGCTGAAGCTCTTAACACTGCTTGTCATATTGCAAATAGAGTTTACATTAGAACAAATTCTACTAGAACTCCATATGAAATTCTGAACAATAGAAAACCTAACCTTAAATATTTCCATGTTTTTGGTTGTGTTTGTTACATCTTGAATGACAGGGACCAGTTGCATAAGTTTGATTCAAAAAGTGACAAATGGTTCTTTCTTGGCCATTCAAAAAATAGCAAAGCCTACAACTTTAGGACTGATACTGTACAAGAATCTGTAAATGTTGTTTTTGATGATGATACAAGCATTACAGGAAAAAGCATTGAAGATGAAGACATTTCAGACTTGATTGATGTTCCAATCAATACTGAAAAAGTTGAACAGGTTCAGAATGTTGAGAAGAATGATGATACACCAGAGGAATCATCTGATAATACAGACCCTGAAAATCTGTATAATCTCTAGAAAACACCCTCCATAAGGATTCAGAAGTATCACCCACATGATCAAATCATTGGTGAACAATCAACAGGTGTTCAAACCAGAAGAAGAATGGGTATGGACTCAAAGGATGTGGTAAGATCTATATGTATGTCATCTATGTGCAGTAAAGTAAATCATGAATGTTATCACTCTATGATTGAACCTAAAACTGTTAAAGAAGTATTAGATGATGAGAATTGGATTGAAGCTATGCATGAAGAACTAAATCAGTTTGTTAGAAATGATGTTTGGACATTATTTCCTAGACCAGATCATATTAATGTCATATGAACTAAATGGATCTTTAAGAACAGAACTGATTAAATGGGAAATATTGTTAGGAATAAATCTAGATTGGTTGCTCAAGGTTATACACAAGTAGAAGGTGTAGATTTTGATGAAACATTTGCTCCTGTAGCTAGAATAGAATCCATTAGGCTCTTACTTGTCATTGCATGCTATATTAATATAAAAATGCACCAAATGGATGTCAAAGCTGCCTTTTTTAAATGGTATTCTTATGAAAGAAACTTATGTTGAACAACCAAAAGGTTTTGAAAACCCTGATTTTTCTGATCATGTCTTTAAACTGAAAAAGGCTCTATATGGCTTGAAACAAGCACCTAGAGCATGGTATGAAAGACTAACTGATTTCTTGATTGTGATTGGCTTTGTAAGAGGTGAAGCTGACAGAACACTGTTCATTAAACATGAGAAAAATGCTATTATGATTGCTCAAATCTATGTTGATGATATTGTATTCGGTTCTACTTGTGATAATATGCTCAAACTATTTGTGAATGAAATGACATCTACTTTTGAAATGTCCATGGTTGGTGATTTAAATTACTTCTTAGGACTGCAAATTAAACAACAAAATGATGGTATTTTTATTTCACAGAGTAAATATGCTAAGAATATTGTAAAAAGGTTTGGTTTAGAGAATGCTAAACACATGAAAACACCTATGGGATCAACTCAGAAACTGAGTAAAGATAATGTTGGCAAGAATGTTGACCCAACATTATACAGATCAATGATAGGCAGTCATCTCTATTTGAGCTCTAGTAGACCTGATATCATGTTCAGTGTATGTTTATGTGCTAGATACCAATATAACCCCAAAGAATCACACATGAATGTTGTTAAAAGAATCATTAAGTATGTTGTAGAAACATGGGATCTAGGAATATGGTATAGCAAAGATACAAACTGTACCTTGATAGGTTATAGTGATGCAGATTGGGCAGGTGATTGTGATGACAGGAAAGCACAAGTGGTGGTTGCTTTTATATGGGAAATAACTTGATCTCTAGGCATAACAAAAAACAAAACCGTGTGTCTCAATCCACAGCTGAATCAGAATACATTGCAGCAGGGAGTTGTTGTACTCAATTATTATGGTTACAAAAAATGTTTCATGATTATGGCTTACCTAGTGATGTTTTAACTGTGTACTGTGATAATACAAGTGCTATAAATATCTCAAAAAATCCAGTGCAACATTCATTAACAAAGCACATAAGTATTATACATCACTTCATTAGAGATCTTGTTGAAAGGGAAGTTGTTATGTTGGAGTACATATCTACTAAAAAATAATTGGCTGATATTTTCACCAAAGCTCTTGATGACAAGAGGTTTTCATCCCTTCGAAAATCTCTTGGTTTGTGTAATATCTGAAAATATGATCAAGGGTGTTGTATCAAATGCGGCAACATTTGAGATAACACTAATATAAAACTCTTAATTGTTTCCTTTCTATAATTTTCGTAATTATTGAATTAATCTAATTCCTTGTGATTGTTATTTGTATTCTGAGTAACTTGTGAAAAATACTAAAAGAGCCTATACACCTCTCAAATGCTGAAAAAGAAAAATAACTTATTAGATGTTTTATTAATCACTGAGTAACTATGGGACACAGAGCTCGCTACTACGATGATCTCTTTTCAAAAGGTGATATAAACTGCATCAAAATATTCACAAATCCATTGAGTAACTATGGGGCACGGAGTTCGGTGCTACGATGCACTCTTTTCAAAAGATGGATCAATGTGAAGTGTGATATGAAAAGGAAAAGAAAACAGAGCAACACATATGATGTAAAATCATGTAAGATAATGTGTTAAGGTGTATAGAATGCCAACAATAGTTGAAACACCGGTAAACTCAGATTTATATCTCGATTTTTTATTAGGAATTTGTTATTTTTGATAATTATTAAAGTTATATTCTGAAATATTTAATTGACTAAGTCTTACCTTAATTTATTTTTTAAGTTATTATATATTCCGTATTTTATTTTTCAGAAATTCTTTCTCCCAACCTTGCACGATCTAGTAGTGGGGAAGTTATTTCCACTACCCTACTTCCTAAACTCCTAGATTCGTGAACTTATTCCTCTCACTTTTCAATTTTTCCCTATAAAATGAGTCTTCATGGAAGTGTTGGTGAATACATTAAGAGCCTTGTTAATTCAATTAAGCACGGTAATTTTTACTTTGAATTAATTACAACACTTAAGTATTTTCACAGGGAATGTCATATCACTTAAAAATCTCACTTTTTTAAAATTGCCTTTCTTTTATCTACAGAACTCGAAAGGTTTTCTTGGTGATTAATTTTTGCATTGATTTGTGTGTATAACTTTTATTATGTCTCAGAATTCTCTAGACTCAGCTGCACAAGCAAACTCGAACTCAAGCAAGAAATCCTCTCCAAACCCTCTAAACATTCTCGCAGACACCCACTCTCCAAACTCACCTTCATTCACTGTTGGAACCATTAATATTCCATATGAAGACACTCAAGCTTCCTCACAAACATCTCCTCTCGAAATCGTTCCATACAATCCATTTGACATTCGCACAGAAATTGCGAATGCAAATGCATCTGCCTCTAAGTCCTCTCCTAACCCACCAAATGAGCCATCGTCTGAAGCCCTCACTCTCGAAACTGACCCAGTAACTCTACACTTCCATTTAGGCACCCCATTCAACACATTGAAGGACGCCTATGAAGCCATAAGTCACAAAACAGTAAACCCTGTTATTGTACTTGAGGGAGAAACGTTGGACAACTCAATGTTCAAGGGAGATGCTCCACCAAACCAGGATGTGGACATGCAAGATAGGCTGGAATCTTCAGATGAGGAAGTACTGGCAGCAAAATTTAAAAGATTGCACAGACAAAAAAAGGGGAAAAAGAAGACTGTTGTTCCTACAGCTAGGAAATGGCCCGGTGGAAAAAGAAAGTCCCAAAGGAACCTGGGCAAAATTGTGGACTATTCAGGCAAAGGGAAGAAGCCTAGAATCGATGGAAATGTGATTGAGCCAATTGATGTGTCTGATTCTGAGCTAGAACCAGAAACGGGGCTTGAACAAGCTCCAGTCCCAGAGGAAGAAGAGGTTAATGAAGCTGATGTGGATGAAGTGGCTGAGGACCTGGAAGAGGATAGTGAACCTACTCCACCAATCCAAACCAGAAGATCAAAAAGGACCTGAGAGACCACTAGCGTTGCCTCTCCAATGGCAACACCCGAACCTTCTAATTCTGAATCATCATCCAGCTCTACTGAAGAAGATGAAAATGAGGTACTGTTCTCTTCTGATGATAGAAATAATGACTTTGATGAAGAGTATAATGATAAATCCAGTATCCAGTATAGAACCATAAGAACTAGGCAAATTTTGAGTGAAATGCTGATTAAAGTACCTGACTTTGAAGAAATGAATGTGATTTATTGGTTTAGGGAAAGTTCTTTACTGTATGCTCTGCAATTTGCTTGTCCATACATTGTAGACTGGATTTTTTAGTTTTATGCTAATGTATCTCAACATGCTGGTGATCCGAACACAACTAGATATGGACAATTTTGGTTTAGGGGAAATAGGCTCATGATTACTCCTAGGATGATCAATATCTTTCTCAAAACTAAGATAATGGAGGATCCAGTAGTTTCAGACCATGATGTTATGATCAGTATCTTGATAGGGGGAGTAATCACTAAGTGGAGAAGAAGAATTTTAGCCTCTAAATTAACTAGTCTATACTCTGTGCTGCATAAGTTGGTGTGTTTTAACTGGTTACCTACAACAAACAACACAACCCTTACACTAGAACAAGCTATCCTGATATACAAAATAGGCCATTTGAAAAGATTCAACCTATGACAGGTTATCTTTACAAATATGATGACATTCAAATCTGATATGTCTGGAAGAGGCGTACTACCTTACCCTTGCCTTTTGTATAAGTTTCTGCTTGATAAAACCTTTGAAAGATCAGAGGAAGAGGCGGTCAGTAATTACATACATGGGTTCAACATATCAAACCAGTTCAGGGTTGAAGGTGAAAGGGTTGTTGATCTCTCTTTGAGAAGAAATGATGATGGTGCAGGCCCAAGTTCAGCTCCCAGTGTTCCAGGAAATGATCCAATTCACCACACTGCCTCCAGAAGGAGCTGTCTCCTCTGTATATTTATCTTCCCATTATATTTTGAGGCAGATTGACATTTTGCAGGGTTCAATTACTAATTTACAGAGTTTTGTGGAGGATCTTCTCATTCAAAAGAAAATTTGGATGGATCTTCTTTCCACTTCAACAAGGGGAGTAGCCAATGATTCACACAACTAGCAGTCCACTAACATTGTTCCTCCATCTGTAGATGAACTAGATATTGTTCCTGACAGAATTGATGGGGCTGCTGCTGACACTGAAATGAGGGAAGATGACCAAGATATCCAGGATCTGTATGGTGATTTGGATACATGAAGAGCTTGAAGACAGGGGGAGAGCTTGCATTATGGGGGAGTATGCAAATTATGAAGATGCAACTGAATTACATTTCAGCCCAATCCTTTCCCATATGTTATTTCAGTTCCTTCCTTGTTGTAAAAACTCTATACTTATGTTTTATTTATTTTCTCAAACTCTGTTATTTACTTTTGTAATTATTTAGGATTTGCTTATGTTTAAGTTATTTAAATCAAAAAAAGTTTTTGGTTTAGATGTTATTTTATTAATTTGATCTAATACAACTGTTAATTCAATTTATGTTGAAGTATCAATTGTGTTAAATTCTTAATCAATATGTTTGTTGTGCGAACATCAATTGTGTTGATGTAGAAAGGTCAAATTGGGGGAGATTGTTGATGTTGAAATAAGTGTTTTGTATAATGATCCAACACTAACAGCCGAGTGTTGTAACTAATATTCCCAACACTTATGACAACATCAGAATTTTCCCTTCCTTCCTTCACTAACTCCGATCTTACACTTGTTGTTTAGTAATGTCCCTAATGCAGGTAGAAGACGTGGGTAACACCAGGTCATGCAGTTGTATAGGAGTGAGAAGTTACTAAGCATAATATAACAAGTTCCTATATTCAAGGAGATGTGATGGGAAGTTTCTTAACCGCTTAATCTCACGGCTGTGATGATCATAGGAGTTGAAGGCAGTTCGTCCATGAAGCCTATAAATACCGTAGCTGCTTCAACACAAGATACACAAGAAGAAAAACTAAATTTGATTACTAGTCTATAGAACACTTTATACGCTTCTAGTTAGGAAAACAATTGTTTCTTCTTGTAGATCTTCACATTATTGTACACCAGAATAATAGTGTGTTGATCATAGTCTTATTTACTAGGTTATATGCATAGTTCTATGAGGGAGATAGTTTCATAGGATCTAGTAAATCATTTACACTCATTATAGTGTTATTGTACACCTCTAAGAGGTTATAATTCGTTTCACAAATTTTGAATACTTCCACTTTCACTACGTGCAATTTAATTTCCGCTGCATAGTGTTGTCTGGACAGTGCCAACACGACAGACAACATCTCTGATTTCGCACACACACACACTTTCAGGAAGTACCTAGAAAGAATATGAAATGTAGAAAATAAATTGAATCATTGAAACTCAGATTTATGTACTGTAAAAAGGTCTTTAAACCTCATGAAAAATGACTTTATGTAAACAAAAGTCAAGAGATTGAGAAGGCAGATAACAGATGATTGAAAAAATAACTAACATACAAAGATATAAATATCAAATTTTAATTAATTAGATGGTGCAATTGGTAAAAATAAGAGTGAACAGTCACTCACTTTTACTGCTGGCAAACTGTAGTGGCATTGTTAAAAAAACAAATATACCAAGATATACGAAATACGTATAACCTAAAAGCACACCAAAAAGTAAAATAACAAATAAACCTATAAGTTACAAAACGCAAAAGAAAATAAGAACTAAAATTTAGTATTTGACACCAGAAATTACATTAGACTATTGATGTAAATTAGTCTTATCCGTTCCAAAAACAACAGCGCACGTTAAGAAATTGTGATGACTCGTCTTGCAACAACGCTTGCAAACTAAAGGCTTAATTAACCTTATGAAATTCACCATAAAACGTAATCATCTTATGCGGTCTACTCGGTGGTTTGTTGAGAATAAGTGGTAGTATTTTATCAGAATTCGATGTTGAATTGCATTCAAAAGGTTTTGTTTCGGGAACGGGCATGAGATCCTCCTTATAACATAGTCTGTAGCTCGAAGTAAAAAAACATTCATTAACAAAGTTTTAAACAAAATCACAATGTTTCTTAATTACAGCAATTGCGTGTGCACATGGGAATCCTCTGATTTGCCATTGAAAACACGTACAAATATTGTATTCAAGGTCAACAGTAACATATGTTTTTGAAGATACCTCAAACTAACCATTTGGATATCTTGAAACACACCGTGATGCACTAATATTTCCCATTTCATGCCAACGTTCTTCTTTACTAGGAACTAGCAAACCAGACAATTTTTTACTAGATTCACGCCTCTCTACAAACCATTTGGAAATCTGTTTTCTAATAAAGTCAATCATATATGTAATGGGTAGAGCCCTTGCTTCACGGATCTAGGAGTTAAAAGACTCAGCTGCATTATATGTCATTTCCCCATACCTTTTTAGATGTGGAGAGTGTGCAGCGACCCATCTTCCACAAGGCAAGTCTTGAAGCTACTCTTCTGCAATTCGACCACCAACATCCTTAAAATTATGAAGTTTTTCATTGAATATTCTAATGTTGGGTGCATATGCACACTGTTTGAACAAATCAGCCATGTTTTTCCGATGTTGTGTATTCCAACCTCATCGTATCTACCCTTGAAATTTGTAAGCAAATGGGAGAAACAATAAAAGTGTGTAGGATCTTCACATACGTCGTAAAAAGCCGACATCAAGCTTGTATTTCTATCAAAAATGTAAATGACATTTTTATCATGGATAATTAAATCTCGAAGCTTAATTAGGAACCATGCCCAATTATCCTTATTCTCAGCAGACACAATGGCAAAGGCAACATGAAACAATCCTATAACACACACACACACACAAAAAAAAAATTGTCATAAAACATGAAATACAAAAATAATAAACAACATAAGATACACATGATCTGAATAAATTCATTTAAAATCTAAACTGCATATTTGAAACATATATTAAAATAATAGTTAAAAGAAGATTATCCTTGTTCCCATCCTTAGCAATGCCCCCTTAGACTTTCCTTTCATAAATGTGTCCTCTATAAAAAGTATTGGTCTACAACTTTTAAATCCTTCTTTGCAAGCATTGAACGAAATAAATATTCGTTCAAAGTGATTGGGGAGGTTTTTCTTCTCTAAGTAGACTATGTTACCAGTGTTTGTACGTTTAACAACATCGACATACCATCGTAGTTGGTCGTATGATTCGTCATAACTTCCAAAAATGTCATCCCTTGCAGCCACGATTCCACGCCATGTCACGCCTCCCAATAAGGAAGGACGAAACCATAACCCTCCTTGATATAATTAAGTACCTAATTACCAGTAATTGTAGAATTATCGTTAATACTTTGCAAAATCAGTTCTTTGATAATTCTAGTACCGAACCTATGAACGTCCAACATCTGTTAAGGATGTGGAGAGGTCCACTCGAAATCCGGCTCACATAACCCTTAAATAAGCTTGTGAAAGTCCATCACCCTTTAAAGGATGTGGAGAAGTCTATGCAAAATTCGGGTCTCACAGCCCATAAAGTTGGCTTGCGAACATCCAGCGCCCTTATCAAGGAGGTCGATAGATCCTCGTTGTATTTGGGCCTTGCGACCCATAAAATTGGCTTGCAAACATCCAGCTTCCTAATCAAAGAGGCGAAGAGGTCCTTATTGGGAAATGAATTGATTTTGATTAAGATACCAAAACCCCTGAATGATGATAGTCAGATTAGTTGAGAAAGTTAATCAGTCTACTTGTCTCAGGATTGTTGAGATAGTTCAAAAATGTGTCTAAGTCTAGATTAATCTCAGAAGTATTGAGATCTTAGCTTTCAGGATAGTTGTCAAAGCTGGAATGTTAGGCAACTTAATAAGTTTTTATTTTAGCTCAAGTTTGCTGATCAAATGAAGATAAAGTTACTGAAGTAGACAACATGGTTGAATGCATAAGGCTCAAGAAAGTAGCACAGTCTGATCAGAAAGATGCAGTGATAAGAGCTCTATCGGATCAAGAAGATGTAATGAAGATCAAGTGCATTGAATGCATTTGTCTTAGAAGATAACATTAATGAAGCATTAAAGCCATCAAGCCTGAACAAGCATTAAAGACTTAGAAGCATCAAAGACTGGAGACATGAATGAATTGAAGAACATTCGATCTGCATCAAAAGATGTTCACTGAACTTGTCCAATCTGACCGTTGGTGAAGTACAAGTTCTGACACAATCATTCTTGGAAAATGTGCAAGCTTAGAAATTGACACACGTCTACTCAGTTGCATTTTTCAGAAGTCAACACCATTCATTCAAGAAACCATTGAAGAACCTTCTATACACAGTGGATAATAAAAGGATGCTCAAATAACCGTTTCAATGGAGCTGCAAATAGATAGTTTGAATGTCTATCTCTCCAACGGATAGATGATCAAATTGTTCTATAAATACAGAAGTGATCCAAGGGTTCAAGTATCCAACCAACTACTATCAAACTACTATCAAGCATTCAAGGAAACAAAAGCTTACAACTTAGAATCCCAAGTTTCCTGATCACTTCTAGCAAAGCCAACTTGTAATATCCAAGCTTAGCAAAGAGATATCCTACCTCCTTTACACTGTTCTTATTGTAAAGGATATCTCACTTAGTTGGAACCAAACCTCAAACCCTTACCTCTTAAGTGAAGTAGTGTTTGTTATAGAAGTGAGGAGTTAAGAGTTGTTAAGAGAAAATACAGTTTTAACTCAGAGAAGTTGAGCACTAGGACTCAGATTTCCTAGGGATCAAAACACTAAGGATAATGTTGTTGATCAGTACACCTTGGCACTATAAAACAAGTTAATTCCAGGTGTTAAGGAATTATCATGTTCAATCAGGGAAAGTGGATGTAGGAGTTTGAGTCTCTGAACCACTATAACTTATTGTGTTATTTACTTACTGCATTCTTTCTTCATCACACATAGCAAACAAAGATTTTCTAGAAGGATTTGATATCATAAAATTAAGTAAAACAGTTTGGGACAAAGTCCCTCATAACTGTTGTTTTTCAGAAATTAGTTAAGGAGTATTTCTCAAAGAAAAGGTCAACCACATTCCGCACTTAATAACTCTTTTAGATAGTTATCTAACTGATTACTTCATAGTCTTCAGTAGGTTGATTATCTATCAGAGTTTACTCACTCAGAAAAGTTGTCAGACAACTCCCCTGATAGGTCAAACTGTTTTGAAAAAGTAAGAATTTGCATACACAAGTGCATTCCCCCCATACACTTGTGTCATACTCCATAAAGGACCAACAAGTGGCATCAGAGCAGGGGTTCAAAGACCATTGCTTCTGAAAATTGAACCGATTTTCAAAATTCACAATTTCCGTGGTCACTGAATTGATCCATCTCTGAAAAATATATTTGTGCTTTATATAAAAGTTTCTTGTGAAAATGCCTAACAATGCAGTTCCATGAGATGCAGTTGAGACCATCAACAACATGGCCCCCAACCAAGTGAATCACATTTCTAATCACAAGCTGCCAATGTTCTCAATTGAGAACTATGATTTTTGGAAGATTAGAATGAGAGCTCATCTTGCTTGTCAACGTGATGAGATGCTGAAGGTCATCACAAGAGGGCCATTCACCTTTACCAAGGCTAATCCCAAAGTCACTGATGCTCAGAAAGCATATCCAAGGGAATTTCTACCAAAGGATGAAGATGACCTGACCTTAGAAGAAAGAAAAAGACACAACCTGAATTACATTGCCATGAACACACTGTATCAGACAATCCCTGATGTAGTGATGGGAAGAGTGTACCACTGCACCACAACAAAGGAGATTTGGGATACCCTAGCACTTATGTGTGAAGGTACCCAAAAGATCAAAGAAAACAAACTCCAAGTGGCAATTCAGAAATATGAGCAATTCACCATGGAGCCAAATGAAACAATTGATCATCTTGATGGCAGATTCACTAACATCATGAATGAGATCAACTCTCTTGGAAAGTTATATGCCAAAAGAGAGGTGGCATTAAATTTTTTAAGAAGCCTCACATCTAAGTGGGGACATCTATTCAGTCATGATGCAGAACACAATCAACCTTTACAACATGCCCATGCAACAAGTGTTCTTTGAACTCAAAGCATATGAGTTTGATCTGAATAAAAAGAAAGTGCATGAGGAGTCATCTACCTCCAGCAAAGGTGTTGCATTCAAAGCTACTGAGATAGAAAAGAAGAGTACTCAAAGATCATCACAGTTAGTCTCTAAGACTGAAATGAAGGAGGAGCTGGCACTCATGGCCAGAAGATTTGAGAAGCTGAATTCAAGACTTGGTAGATACAAGAAATTATATCAAGACAATAGAAATAGGAGAAGGTACAACTCTCCTGACAACAAATCAGAGGACAAACACTCTATTGAAAAGAAAGAAGACAAATATGGTGACAAGAGAAAATCCAGCAAAGCTGATCCATCATCATCCAGGAGGAAGGAGTCCTCAAGAAAGAAAAATGATGATGAAGATGTGTGTTACAACTGTCAAAAGAAAGGACACTTTCAATATGACTGTCCTGATCTTAGCTCCAAAGAAAGAAAAGAGAGACTAAGAGGGACAAGAGACTAAGCAACAAGAAGGCCATGGTTGGTGGTGATGACTCTGGAAGTGAAGAAAGTGTCTACTCATATGATGATGGACTACTCTCCAACAGTGACAGTGGTGATGACTGTCACATGGCTTTTGAAAATGAAGAGGTATGTTCATCTTCCAATTCTTCAATTAACACACATGAATCTAGTGAAGCCCACTTAAAACTCTCATTTGGAAAGTTGATAATGGACTTCACCAGACTACAAGAGCTACACAACCTAACTTTAAGAGAGAATGAACTTCTGAGTTCTAAAAACAAAAACCTCAACCTGCCTGAACCTGAGTTTGACATTAAATCGACTGAGTTGTATCAGCAGATTGTGAGAGAACATAATGAAATGTCTCTCAAAGTCTCTGAACAACAAAAGCTGATTGATGAGCAAAATTTGGCTCAGAAGAAAAAGGATTTTGAGTTTAGAACTCTACAAGCCAAATTTTAAAATCTATCACATGAGTTTGATGCTCTTAAATTGAGTGAGGAGAGCCTAAAATTAAAGATGTCTGCCTTGAACAAATCCTCTAGGGCAATAGATGAAATTCAAGGATTTCAAAGACCAATGGCTCAAAGAAGTGGATTAGGTTTTGATCCATGTGAATCCTCACCTGGTCTTAGTGTTGCTTCAACCAGTAACACTAAGAGGGCCTTTGTAAGGTCAGTGACCCAATTGAAAGAAAATGAAATAGAAGTAAACCAACCACTGATCAAGGATAAGGGCAAAGAAACTATAAGGAAAAGTCTAAGAATATTGAATACAAGAAATATGAGGTTCAGAGAGATAAATCCAATGGAAGGACAACCTATCTGAATACTCATCAGTGGAGTTCTCCAAAATCTGTCCAGAAAAGGCCAACTCAAATGAGGCAACCTCAACTGAATAGATCAAGGCCCAACCCCGTTGACAGGTATCATGGTTTCAGAAAGCCTAGACCCTCTATGCCAAAGGGAAAAGGCCATCCAAGCACTTACCCACTAAGGACCCACCAAGATGCACCTAAGTCCAACAAGTTCAGAAGATTTATCCCAAAGAACTTCTCACACTCTCTTGAAACTTATAGGACTAACACTTATGCACAGAAACCACCTAAGGCATTTAAGGCAAGGACTGTGTATGTAGATTTCAATGGAAACCAAGTCAATCACTTTGAGTCAATCAGATTAATTATACAAATTTGGGTTACAAAAGGTACAACTAACCCTCTAGGACCCAACATTGAAAGGGTACCTAAAGCTTGACTTTGCAGGTAAGCAAGGACCACAAGAAGAAGAGAAGTATAAACAAAAGAACAGCATGGTACTTGGACAGTGGATGCTCAAGACACATGACTGGAAACAAAGAACTTCTCTCAGACTTCATTGAAAAAGATGGTCCTTCAGTAACCTTTAGAGATAGCTCACAAGGAATCACAAGAGGCTATGGTACTTTAAACATTGGTTCTGTGAAAATTACTAATGTTTAATATGTCCTAGGCCTGAAATATAATTTGCTATCTATAAGTCAAATCTGTGATAAAGGCTATAAAGTTGAATTTGCATGTAATGAATGTATCATTAAGAACAAATCAACACAACAGGTGCTACTAACAAGGTTGAGAAAGGGAAATGTTTATTTTGCAGATTGGAGCAAAACCCTTGATGAAGTATGCCTTGTTGCCAAAAGCACCAATGAGCAGAGCTGGTTGTGGCACAAAAGGTTAACTCACCTGAATTTCAAAACCATCAACAAGCTTGCAAGAAACTCTCTAGTGAAAGGGCTGCCAAACCAAGTGTTCATCAAAGAACATGTGTGCCAGCCATGTCAGGTAGGAAAGCAAATCAAAGCCTCATTCAAAGGAAAGCCTGTCATATCTACTGAGAGAGTTCTCCAACTACTACACATGGATTTATTTGGCCCAATAATTCCAGTAAGCATAAATGGAAGAAAATATGCTTTAGTAGTTGTTGATGATTTTTCCAGGTACACTTGGGTGGTATTTCTACTGAACAAAAAGGAAACTCAAGTCAAACTACCTGAGTTGATGATGAAGCTGAGTAATGAAAAAGGCCTAAGCATTGTCAAGATCAGATCAGACAAAGGCACTGAACTCATTAACTCATACATCAATGAGTACTGCAGTAAAAATGGCATCACTCATGAGACCTCTACAGCAAGAACACCTCAACAAAATGGTGTTGCTGAGAGAAGAAACATGACCTTAAAAGAAGCAGCAAGGACATTGATTGTTGAATCCTAATTGCCAAAAAGGTTCTGGGCAGAAGCCATTAGCACTGCATGTCACACTCAAAACAGATCCTTAATCACAAAAGTCAAGGTAAAACTCCATATGAAATATGGAAAGGTAGATTGCCCACTGTTGCATATTTACATATATTTGGTTGTAAGTGTTTCATTCATAATAATGGGAAAGAGCAATTAAAAGCTTTTGATAGCAAAGCTGATGAAGGAATATTCATTGGATATTCCCAAGTTAGCAAAGCTTACAGAGTTTATAATTGCAGAACTCTTATTGTGGAAGAAACACCTCATGTTGTGTTTGATTAATCTATTAATGAGTTTAGGGACAGAAACCTGAACATTGATGAGATAACACAAAGAACAACCAGATTTAGGCTTCAAAGCAAAGAAACAGTGTTCATAGATATTGCCCAGCCAGAACTTAATGGAGACCAAAATCTGGACAACTTACCTGATGGCAATCAACCAGGAGACAACCAACCCGAAGGAGAGATTGAACTGAATGACCCAATCCCAGTTCAAAACCAGGTAACAACTACCAATGAAAAAGCAGGCTCTGCTGAGGTAGTTAATGGATCCAATATTCAAGGGGGAACTAATGAAAATACCAATGTCCCTGACATTGAGGACAACAACCCTGAATATGATCCTGAACTTGATCCTTCAATTAATTTCCTAGAATTTAATGAATCTAGTGATCCAACTTCAGAAGAGGACAATCCTCCTGAAGGAATCAACTCTATAAGGACTTGGTTGCATGACCACCCAACTAGCTTGGTACTTGGAAATCCAAGTGAAGGGATCAAAACTAGAAGATTTCACGGAGAAAGTGCTTTGTTTTGTTGTTTTCTTTCAGAACAGGAACCAAGAGCCATTGAGGAAGCACTTCAAGGGACAAACTGGATCATTTTTATGCAAGAAGAGCTTAAACAGTTCACCAGAAACGAAGTATGGGAGTTCAAAATCAAGAAGAATGAGAATGACATCATTGTGAGAAACAAAGCAAGATTGGTGGCCAAATGATACTGTCAATCTGAAGGGATTGATTATGATGAGACCTTTGCACCAGTGGCCAGACTTGAAGCAATAAGGCCATTCTTAGCCTATGCAACACACATGAGATTCAAATTCTATCAAATGGATGTTAAGAATGCATTTCTCAATGGGGTACTGAAAGAAGAAGTATATGTGGAACAGCCCCCAGGCTTTGAAGGAGACAAAGTGTACAGACTAAAGAAGACTCTAGATGGATTGAAACAGGCACCAAGGTCTTCAAGCGAACCAGCCTATCTTCTGTATAGAGATTACACAGTGGTTGTAACAAAGACACATTTGGTTGTGAATTCCAATACGGCAGATAGATATCTACATAGACCAATCAATAGTTCAAATCACACACTCCCATAATCCATTTTCTCTTCGGAGAATTCCCTTCAACTAAAAATTATTATTTATTTGACACGATTAGTTGAAGGGAAATATCCAAATCCATGTCTTATTATTTTCAATAATACATACTTGTAGCAATAAAATACTATTATTCCTCCTCTAAGTGATAAATGATTGATTACAAATCCAAATATCTATTATATATCTTCTCTATAAAGAACCAGAAATACCTTGTTTACGTATCATTGGAAAGTGCATTAACATAAATACAATAATAAGAAGCGGCAAGACAAAAGTGTGTACACTATAAAGCCTGGTATGACACCTTATATAATTTCTATTAGATCATGGTTTTGTCAAAGGAATTGTTGACAGAACATTGTTCAGAATCTGTGAAGGAGATGATATTTTGTTAGTCCAAATCTATGTGGATGACATTATATTTGGATCTCCAAATGAGAAAATGTGTGAAAAATTCTCAAAACTCATGCAAAGCAAATTTGAGATGTCCATGATGGGATTGGTGAATTTCTTTTTGGGACTTCAAGTCACTCAATCAAAGAAATGAATTTCCATCAATCAAACCAAGTACACAAGGGACATGATCAAGAAATTTGGATGTTCAACAAACAAGCCTGTCAGAATTCCAATGAACACCAATTGGAAGATGGACCTTGATGAAAGTGGAGTATCTACCAACTCCACTGAATATAGAGGAATCATTGGATCCCTACTATATCTCACTGCAAGCAGGCCTAATATCACATTTGCAGTTGGGGTGTGTGCAAGATTTCAAGCAAATTCAAAGAAGAGTCGTCTAGAGGCTGTAAAGAGATTTCTAAGATATCTCAAAGGCACTGAGAATCTTGGATTATAGTATCCAGCTGATGATAATATTGAGCTTACTGGATACTCAGATGCTGACTATGGAGGATGTAGAATTGACAGAAAATCCACTTCTGGAACATGTCAATTCTTGGGAAGCAAACTGGTCTCATGGTTCTCTAAGAAGTAGAACACAGTTTGTTGGTCCCTGAACTAGTAGTGAATGGGTTTAAAGTCTAGAGGGGAGGGGTGAATAGACTTTAAAACTTTTTCGGTTAAAGAGTTAAGACCTCTTCTGATTTTCTATGTCTGCTGGACTACAAGTCTGCTGGTCCAGAGGACTATAGTAATCTGATAGAGTGTTTATATGCGGAAGTGTGTAGGCCTTTTTATTTAGACTCGTTCGAGTGCTCTTTTGAAAAACTCAATTAGGTGTTTAAGTGAAATACTCAGCTGATGCTGGTTTGAAACAAATGTGGCCTTGTTTGCAAAGATATTTCAAATCACACTATGCACTCTGATAAAATATATGTATAATGAACTGAAATGTAAAGTGCAAAAGGTAAATAACACCGTAGATTTATAGTGGTTCGGATATACGATCCTACGTCCACTCTCACGTTCCAAACGTGAAGTTAATCCCTTAATTTCCCAAAAATTACAGGGGCTTGTCCTTTATAGTCCCAAAAGAAGGACTTTGATATCTGAACAGTTCCAAACTGCTGCGGTCTCCACAAGTGATTTGAGAGCACTTGCACTCCTACAGGGGTTTAAAAAACTAAACCTTAAGGTGGGGGGTTTTGGGTTTTTGAATGGATCCAACTAATGGTTCAAGCTTATAAAATGCTTAACCACTATGCCTAAATCAAAATATATACAATATGTATTTGGATTCAGGTTCTTTGGTTGGATGAGGAAATAACTTAAGAGTTAAAAGTATTCTAATGCTTTTCTGGGCTCTTGAGAATTCTTATGAGTGTGTTGCTTTTTGGCTTGCTTGCTTGATTAGCTTTAGAATTCTTGCTTGGTATTTCCGTAGTTGTTCTTCCTCATCTTCTTGTATTTATAGGGAGGATTTATACAACTAGCCGTTAGCAATCTTTCCTTGTTGTTTGTTGATTCCTTGATTCCAGCTAATTTGATCTTGATTGCTTCAATTCAGGGATCTTTGTCAATCTTCTATGTATGGTAAGTCTTCGTTTGAATTTCATAAGATGACTTTGGAATCAGCCGAGTCTTTGACGAGCTACTAGTCTTCTGATCTTCTCTTATAGTCATCTGGTTAACTCGTCTGGCCTGGTATCTTCCATCTTCTGATATCAGATGAGTATTACTCTTCTGATCTGGAAAAATACTTGTGCTGACTCTGGCCATCTTCGACTTGGACTTCATCAGTTTAAGTAGGTATACAAGCACCTTGCTTAACTGATCTTCAAGGATCTTCTAGTCTTCATAACTTATACTCTTCATCTCTTGAGATTACGCATGTAGGCTTGGATTGTGCTTATCAGCTGAGATACATACAACTGATTACACAAGACTAGAATTAAAAGCTGAGCTGATCTATACAGATACCTGCTGATCATATTACATGTATTTTATAAACTCTAAGTGTTTTGGCCATCAAAACTATCCTATCACATAGAGGGGCTTAGGATGAATTTATATCCCAACAATTTCCCCCTTTTTGATGAAGCCAAAACTAAACTTGATAAATGCTCCTATGAATAGGACAATGAGAGTTTGTCTTGTAAGTAAAAAGAACTATTACTTGTATAAAGATTTCGAGTTTACAGATTACAAGTTTTAGTGTCTTTGAACTTCTTGAGTAGTCTTCATCAGGTCTTCAGTTCTTCAGATGCGGTAGGCAAGATACAGATGAGTGTGAATGTCTTCCATGTGTTGCAGGCATGTAACATTTTCTTCAATGTAAATTTTCTCCAGAATTCTTTTGAATTCTATCATATCTGCTCTTCCAAATTCCAGAGTAGGTGGCTTCCAGACAGGGTCTTCAGGAGTTAGAATTTTGTAGCCTAGTTCTTTGGCTGACTTGACTGTTTCTGTCCAGAGTTCTTGATCTTCAATTTGCATGAACTGATAGAGTTGAAGAAACTCTTCTTCATAGGTGGGAAGAGGGCCAAATTTTCTGACTATATGGTGAGCTAGCTGCCATTTCTTCTTCAGAGGATACCATCTTGGTAGCTCGTCTGGAAGTACCAGCATATCCACATATGTGCTGTCAGTTACTCGAGCACTTTCTTCTCTTTCTTTGTCCTTTAGTGCTTTCCTGAGTTTGGCCAGTTTTCTCTCAAATTTCGCTTTAACAGCCTTCGCATTATTAAGTTTCTTCTGTTTGAGCTCTTGAGCTTCTTGCATCTTTCTTTTCTTCAGCTCTTGAGCCTCTTTGTCTTCTGCAGTAGGCTCTGCTGGGACTGCTGATGTTTCAGCTGCCTTTCTCTTTCTTGTCATTCTCCTATCAGGAGTTGACTCTTCTGTGGCAGTGATCTGCAGCTTAGTAGTAGCACATTGGGCTTCATCTTGAACCGCTTCCTTTCCTTTTCTGTTCTTGATTTTTCTTTTCAAACCTCCAAAGGTTTCATTCAGATCATCTTGAGCTACAACTAGCTCAGCCTGCTGGGCAGTAGACTTTTCCAGAGCTTTTATCAACACATCTTCCCCCTTTTTGGCTTCAGCAAGGGCAGCCACAAAAGGTTTCATGGCATTCAAGATTTCAACCTGAAGAGTCTGCTTGAGAGCCATGGCATTGACTCTGCTGACATGTGTGAGGTGGTTGATGTTATGCTCCAGAACTTGAGCATGAAAAGTAGAGGCAGAAGCCTTCTCTAGCTGAGCTGTTATAGCTTCCAATTTGTCAATTGTTTCCTTCAGCTGAGCCCTTAACTCCTCATTCTCTTCAGCTGCCGTTGAGAGTAGAGCTTGTCCTTGTGCAACTCTAGCTTCAGCATCTTCGAGCCTAGTCTTGTAGAGATCAGCAAACATTTTAGTTCTGTCTCATTGGTGTAGAGATCAGCAAACATTTTAGTTCTGTCTGCTGTCCTTTTCATTTCACTGTGGAGATACTCATCTATCTGATTATGGAGTGTCTCACCAGATTTTTCATCGATATCATATATTTAGTTTGTAAGGCGAGTCCTCTGCTCCTGTACGACTCTTTCAATATATCTAGCCAGCTGCATGCCTAGCCCCTTCTCAAAGTGCATGTCTATTGCTTCCCTGACTTGAGCACATACATCTACTCTAATATCAATATACGAAGTAGAGGGGGAGGACATACATAGAGGTTCCTGTTGTGGCATCCGAATGATGTTTGGATTGAACACAACCATTGCTAGGCCTCTTTCTTCTGCAGTCAGATAGCCTTCCTCTAGAAAGTTTGTTGTGGCATCAACCAGATGAGCAAAGATTCTTCTTTTTCTTCTAGTTGGTTGACAAATGAAGTGTTCTAGCTCATTTTTAGGCGTGAAATGAGCTGGAATCGACAACCCTTCCTTTTCCTTTTCTTCTATCTCGGCTGCCTCAACTAAGTCATCTACCAGTTCTTTGTCAGCTGTCTTCAACTGATCTTGGGTTAGATCAGGAGCTATAATGACCTATGGTGCTGTAACTGTTTGGTTTTCAGCAGCAGCCTTTGAAGTTGAGGTGATTCCTAGAATCCTCTCACAAGTTCGGGCCAGAGCTTCTATGGGCAACAACTCAGTGAATGATTTCACTTGAGCAACTTCTTTCTGTTGCATTTCCCAATCTAGGATATGAGCCAAACCTCCCATTCCTTCCATGACCTCTGCAAGGTCATCCACATCATCTCTTCTGAGTTCAATCCAAGTACATAATCGGAGTACTTGCTCAAATTGGATTGAATCTTCATCAACTTCAGGCACAGTAGACCTCAGCAGATTGGCTATCCTCAATCTTATTATCTTTTTCCTTGTGCACATTGGATAGTTCACCATCTTGAACTGTGATTGAGGTTGAGAAGGGTCTTCTGATGCCAATTTCTCAGGTACAGAAGAGGTATTGGGGTTAGGAGATTGGTTTGTTGGGATGGTTTCCTCTACTGTGTGAGTATCAGCAGGGATTTGGGAAGTAGTATTTGTGGGGTCAGATGGGGTTATGAGGTTAGTGGATTGAGGTTTCTGGGTTTGTTCCTCTGCTGTGTGAGTATTAGCAGGAATTTGGGGAGCAGTGTTTGAGGGTTCAGAAGGGTTGGCATTGTCAGTTGGGTCAAAAGCTGAGATTAGAGCTATGTCCATTGGAGTGGGGAGCCTGGATTTCTTCGACTTCCTGGTGAAAGAAGAGTTATTTTTCTTTCTCTTCAGGCTCTTTGACAGTTTAGCAGGAGTAATTGAAGTAGAAGGAGTTGAGATACCTGCCTTTTTTAGAGGGGAGGCAGAAGGGGTAGCATCAGAATCAGAAGGGGAGATGAGCCCAGATCTGATCAGCAACCTTCTTTGAGCTAAGGTCTGATTGTCATCATCATCATCAACAACAGCCTTCTGAGGAGTTTTCTTCTCTGTTTGTTCCTCATTTTCTTCGGCAGACTCAGCAGAATCGTGCAAAATTTCCTTGTCTTCTGCTTCAATGTTAGCTGCACCTGCTGAGGATGCTCCAGCTAACTTCTTCTTTTCTTTCTTCAGCCTTACTGCCTCAGCAAGGGCTTCCTTCTTCAAGTACCATTTTGATGAATGGAACTTCTTGGCTGGCCCCATCTTATAGTTCCTGGGTAGAATATCTGGAAGAATTATGCTCAGTTTGTTGACAAAGCTGAAAGTGGATGTAACTATCCACTCCTTCTTCTGTACATCTAAGGACACCTTCTTAGCTTCCAGAGCAATTCTGTCCATGAAGAGGCCTTGCCAGTCTCCATCTATTTGGTCCTAAATAGCAGCCATAACACGAACTTTAAGAGTGGTGACTGCATCGTGACTAAAAGTATTTCCCAGCAGCATCTTTCCTGCTATATCCATTAATGTCTGGAACTTCAGATCCAGTTGTGGTTTCGAACTCCAGTTGCGTTTTCTGCCTTGACTCTTCCATTAGTGAACATCTCAATGTATTCCTTCTCCTTACCCATTATGTAGGTAGATATATTGATCTTTCCACTGGGTAGATCAAAGAGATCTCTGAGTACATCTCGAGTAATCTTTACTCTGTGTCCACCCATATAACTTTCTACATACGAACTTCGTAACACAACTTTCGAATAGAAAGCCAACACATCCTGCTCGTATACGTTTGTTGGTGCTGCCTGGAGAAATTCATGAAGATTGAGATTGAGGCAGCGGAGGAGTATCTCCTTGTTTTCTTCTATGTGTTTCCCTTTGAAATATAGGGCATTCTCAGTAAAAATCTTGCCCTGTTTTTACCACTTTGCAGTATCAAGAGTTCCGGTGATCTTGGTCTTCTCATCATAGATCTCAATAACACCCATTCTGATTTTGGTAGAGTAGATAAAAGTATAGAGCGCTTGATAGAGTGATTATCAGAACGAGAGCGTTATTAAGTGATCAAGAATTTTGAGAGCGAAAGGGTTTTAAAGAATGGCTTAAGGGTTGGTTATATACTCCAGAATTTTCGAAGTGGGCTGTTTTGATCCAACGGTCAAGTATAGGTTGTAGGGGGTAACATTCGAGAAGAGCCCTTTCACCTTCAGCCCATCAAAAATTGAATTTGCCGGCTTAATTTGCCATGTGTCATTTGCTAATTCGTTGGCAGAATTGTAATTGATTGTAAATGACATCATTACCAAAAATAGCCGTTGTGACTAAATTACAGTAATTTCAATCAATTAAGGTTGTTTTATATAAGTAACAATCATTCCTCATATAGCATTTTCCCATAATTACATTCAGAATTAAATCTAGAATGAATCATTTAATCAATTTAAACTTCAAGCTTGTTGGATAGGCGTGGTCTGATCAGTAGAGTAAGTCTTCTGATTTGCTTGGTAGGTCTGCTTGTCAGCTGAGTTGGTCACCTGATCAGCTGAGTAAATTTTATGAGCAGCTGAGTAAATCTTTTGTGTAGCTGAGTAAATCTTATGTGTAGATTAAGCCTCCTGGTTTGATGGATCTTTCTTTAATTCCCCCTTAACCATGTGGAACCTTCTTCGCCATATGACGCTGGTCAGCCTAGATGACATTCCACTGGCTTAATCTGTCTTTTGCATTAGATGGGATGTAGCATCTAATGTGCTCTTGTTGAATTTCTTCGCCTCAACTTCCTCTCTTGTAGAAGGGAGAAGATTAAAAGGTGCTTCAATGGAGCATGTGAGAAAAGAGAGAGGACGTGTCTTCTTGATTTGTTTTGGCAAGGTTCCCCCTGGGAAAGAGCTCTGCTTGCTTAACGACTTCCTGGAGAAGAAGCTCTGCTTGCTTAGCACCTTGTCTTGTGCATCTCTTCTTTCTTTTCTCTTTAGCATAACCTTCTCTTCTTTCTTTTCTCTTCAGAGCATACGTATGTTGGGTGACCCAAGTATGTTTGGCTACGTCATCTTCATCTGTTGGACAGATCTTCATCACCTTCACCCAAGACCCTGGTTGAGGGATGATGTCCATTCCATCTTTCCTTGCAATTTTCTCCATACCTGAAAAAGATAAGTGTTAGCAATTTGTGATTCTTCAAGCGATCTCATGAATATCTCCTTTTATAGAGGCTGAGATGAGATAGTGGGGAGAAAGACGACAAGAATTATGAGTTGATAGGTCTGAATTTCTGAAAAGGTTACTTCTTAAGATCAACAATGAGATTCTTGATCTAAGGGTTCACATTTAAAGATGTTCAGACTTTATCTATGGAATGCAGAATTTATAAATTTGAGCATGAGTTATTTGAAGTTCGTACTCGATTTTGTCTATTGTTGAGTCGGTTAAGTTGGTGTATTAATCCAACCTAGTGTTTCTCAATAGTATATTGTATCTATGTATAAGAATATGCTATTTTATAAAGAATGTTCTATCATTATACATATGCATACATTATTTAGATACATTCTTCAATTAACTTTGTTCAAATTGTATAAATATATGAATACTGTGTAAAGCATATGAATAGAGTGTATTTGTCAAGGACTTTTAAGGTATCATGGATTCCCCCTTGATTTAATAACTCTATGTTTTCCCTCAGCTTTATTTGTCTTCATTGGGATTTACTTACATGATGATGAGGGTGTCAATTCACCTCATCTGATTCTTTCCTAGTCTGCTGCAGCTGTATCAGCTGAGGTTTTCTCAGCTGACTTATGTCCTTCACAGGGATGCATCAAGTAGTCCTAGGATATAGCATAGGCTTTTGAATCTCTCTTCAGCTAGGGGCTTAGTCAAGATATCTGCTCTTTGGATATCTGTGTGAATTTTCTCCATCTTGATGTCCTTCTTTTCAAGATGATCTCTTATGAAGTGGTGTCGAATATCGACATGTTTGCATCTTGTGTGGAGGACTGGATTTTGAGTGATGGCAATAGCACTGCTACTATCACAATAGATGGGGACTTCTCTTGCTTCTACATTGTAGTCTTTTAGTTGTTGAACCAACCAGAGTAGCTGACTACAACAACTTCCAGTTGCCATATGTTCTGCCTCAGTAGTGGATGTTACAACTAATGTTTGCTTCTTTGAAAACCGTGATATCAACTTATTGCCTAGAAATTGATAGGTTCCTGATGTAGATTTTCTGTCTATTCTACATCCATCATAGTCAAAGTCAGAATATCCACTCAATTCTAGATTGTCATCAGCAGGGTACCACAGTCCTATGTTGACTGTTCCTTTTAGGTATTTGAGGATTTTCCTTGCTGCTTCTAGATGACTTTGTTTTGGATTGGCTTGAAATCTGGCACATACACCTACATCAAAAGTTATATCGTCTACTGGCTGTAAGGTATAGAAGGGATCCAATAAGTGCTCTATATTCAGATTGGTCAACTGCTTTTCCAGACTCATCTGGTTCCATCTTGAATGAAGTCATCATTGGAATTCTTGTAGTCTTGCTTTGTTGATCTTTGAATCTTTCCAGTAGGCTTTTAGTATATTTGGATTGATTTATGAAGATTCCTTCTGGACTCTGCTTTACTTGGAGTCCTAGAAAGTGATTTATTTCACCCATCATGCTCATTTCAAACTTTCCTTGCATTAGTTCAGAGAACTTCTTGCACGTCTCTTGATTGGGCGATCCAAATATAATGTCATCTACATATATTTACACCATGAGAATATCATCTCCTTCTTATATTCTGAATAATGTTCTATCCACTTTGTTGGGATATAAATTCACCCTAAGCCCCACTTGATGTTAGAATAGTTTTGATGGCCAAAACACTTAGAGTTTATAAATGTAATAGGATCAGCTGACTTTGTATAGAACAGCTTAGACTAGTCTTGTGTGATCAACTGTATAGATATCAGCTGATCAGCACAGTCCCGGCTTACATGCGCTTCCTCAAGATGAGAAGAGTAGAAGACATGAAGACTAGGAGATCCTTGAAGACCAGTTAAGTAAGGTGCTTGTATACCTACTTGACTGATGGAGTCTCAGATTGAAGATGGCCTAAAGCAGGACAAAAGAACTGCCAGATCAGAAGAGTTTTACTCTGCTGATATCAGAAGACAGAAGACTCAAGGCCAGAAGAGTAGTCAGAAGACTAGAAGTTCAGATCAGAAGACTATGTGCTCTTCCAGGACTCGGCTGATTCCAAAGTCATCTTGCAATTTAAACAAAGACCTACCTTATTTAGAAGATTGACATGATCCCAGGATTGAAGCAATCAAGCGACTGGAATCAAGGAATCAAGCCATTATGGAAAGATTGCCCCAACGGCTAGTCAACTCCAACGGCTAGTTGCAAGCAATCACCACTATAAATACAAGAGGATGAGAAATCACAAGTACGAAGTCACAACGAGAGAATTCAACAAAGTCTAGCAAGCAATTAAGCTAAAGTCATACTGTCTCAAGAATTCTCAAAGAGCCAGAATCCATTAGATTATCCATAGCTCTTAAGTGATTTCTATCCAACCCTTAAGAACCTGAAACCTATTCACATTGTATATCATTTGTTTTAGGCAAAGTGATTAAGCAAATTATAAGCTTGAATCACTAGTTGGATACTCTTCAAAAACCCCAAACCCTCTCCGAAAGGTTAAAGTTTTTGAAACCCTCAAAGTGCAAGTGCTTACAATCACTTGTGGAGACCGTAGCTGTTAGGACGGCTCAGATCTCAAAGTCCTATCCTTGGGACTATAAAGGTCAAGACCCTTGTAATTTGCGGTAAATTAAAGGGATTAAATATCACGTTAGGACGTGAGAGTGGACGTAGGATCGTATATCCGAACCACTATAAACCTGGTGTTATTTACTTATTGCACTTTACATTCTGTCATTTCATTAACTGTTATATAGTGCATACTGTGATTTCAATATTCTTCAAAACAAGGCCACAGCTTTCAAACCAGCATCAACTGAGTACTTTCATTAAAAGAAAACAAGTTAAACACTTTCACAAGAAACAAAAGAACGAGTCTAAACAAGGCCTACCATAATTCCGCATATAACCTCCTCTATCAGATCACTATAGTCATCTGGACCAGCAGACTTGTAGTCCAGCTGACATAGCAATCAGAAGAGGTTCCCAACTCTCTTGAAAAAGTTTTAAAGTCTATTCACCCCTCCCCTCTAGACTTTAATCCCATTCACTACTCGTTCAGGGACCAACAAGTGGTATCAGAGCAGTGGTTCTAAAGGACTACTGTCTCTAGATTATCAGAAGACTTGAGGGAGTCTCTCTGTAGTCCTCTTGAACAGATCTTTTTCGTTTGAAAAACTTGTTTTCAAAAACTCATACAGCATGAGTGCTAATATGCGTAAGTTGCCTAAGTTTTCAGTGGAGGATTATGATTACTGGAAGATCAGGATGAGGAAGAATCTCACATCAGTCCACTACAAGATGTGGTCAGTAATCACCGAAGGTCCAATCACCATCATGGCAGTCAACACTGCAAATGGTGATCCAGAAGTTCCAGTTGGAGAGCTAGCCCCCAAGCCGATGAAGGATCTCACACCAGAAGAGATGAAGCAGTCAAATCTTGACAGCATTGCTCAAGATTACATCATCCAAACTCTTCCAAATGAGTACATTGCAAAGGTAGTCAATTGTGAAACAGCTAAGGAAATGTGGGATGCTCTAGCACTCCTCTGTGAAGGAACCGAGCTGATTAAGGAGAGCAAGTTGACAACAGCAGTCAAGAAGTTTGAACATTTCAAAATGCAACCAGAAGAGTCTATTGATCAATTAGACAATAGATTTACCAAGATCATCAATGAGATAGAATCTCTGGGCAAGAAATATACAAATAGAGAGAAAAATCTAAAGATATTAGACTCTCTAACCAAGAAATGGAGACTCAAGAAGACCATCATCAAAGATACTCAAGATATCAAGGAATGGTCTGCACAGACTCTATTTCAGAATCTAAAAGCCCATGAATATGATCTTGAAAGAGAAGAAAACTCAGAAAATGATGAACCTATTGCTACTCCATCCACTTCCAAGACTGTAGCTTTCAAGGCAGCAAATACAAAAGCTGCAAGCACCTCATCTGGCAAGACCTCTCTGAAAACAGAAGACTGTGAAGGATCAGACATGAGTCTGAAGGAACAAATGGCTCTTATGATCAAGAGATTCGAAAGGATGAACACTCTCAACAGCAAATATAGAAAGTTCTATAGAAACTACAAAGATAGAAGAGCAAGTTCTCCCTCCAGAGGTTCCAGAGAAAGAACACCAGAAAGACGTCCTAGAAAGGATGTGGAGTCATCTGACAGCCGAGGCTCCAGAAAAAGAGATGCCACACCTCCAAGGAAAGGCAATTCAAATCAAAAGCCTGGAGCATGCTTCAATTGTCGTAAACCAGGACACTATGTCTATGAATGCCCTGAGCTGGATGACAAAGAAGAAAGAAGGCCAAGGAGAGATAGAAGAAATTCAGATAAGCAAGCAATGCTGACTGAAGAATCTGAATATCAAAGTGATGAACTTCCTACATCACCAGACTGTCAAATCTACTCAGATGATTCAGACGATCTAGCTATGATGGCAATAGGAGAAAATGAGGTAAATTCCTACACTACTACTTTCCATTCACCTATTTTCTCACAAACAGATGACATAAACTCATCTGAAGGCGAATCAGAAGACACCTATTATCAATCATTAAGAAAGGTAAAAGGTGGTCTGGATATTGCCACTAGAGCCTTTATAGAAGTGGAAGAGGAGAATAAGGATTTAAGGAAAGAAATTGCTAGGTTGAAAAAGGTTAAGTTTGATAACACCCCTGAGTTAGTCACCATGAATGAAAGGTTGACCAAAGAAGTGGAACTTCTTAAGGAAGAAAATACCACAACAACTCAGTTGTATGAGGGGATGTTAGAAACTCAAGCCTTAGAAACCAAAGAATTTCGTATACTACAATCTAAGTTCGATGATCTCTTCCAATCACACAAGCTCTTAGAAAAGGAGAAGGAATGCCTAGATCAAAAGATATCAGAATTCAATAAAGCCTCGACTACTATTGAAAGTATCTCTGAATATTATAGATCAAATGGCAATAAGATGGGTTTAGGTTATGAACTTAATCCATCAACATCCTCTCCAGCTGGGGGTAGTACACCTAACAAGTGCACTACTCAGACACATGAACAGGGTGAGTGTTCTAAACACAATGAACTCAATATGAACCAAAAGGTATCTGTACCAACTAAGGCTAACTATTCCAACACCAAAAATGGTAAAAGAAAAGTTAACCCCAAACCTATACAGAGGAACAGCAAACAGCCTAGACCATCTCGTCTGAGACAGTCTCAGCTGTATGCTGCTCCAGCCAAGAAGAAGAAATCTTCTTCAAACAAATCTGTTCTCTTTGCACCCCCTATCTCTTATGATATTGTGAGAACAGAAGAGTATGGTCCATATAATCGTGTGCATCGACCAGCTAATGCACCCAGGCCGAATGTAACTAGTCAAAAGATATTGTATGTTCACTCCTATAAAGGAAAACCATTTGACTATTACTTAGCTGACACAAACAACAAATCAGATCAGTCCAAGGTGTTAACTGGTAAGATTTGGTTCTGTGATGCCCGAGGGAAACAACTCAAGTGCTCAAGGTTGTTCAAACGACCAATGTATATGTGGGTTCCCAAGGGTAGTACTAACACCCAAGGACCCAAAACAAAATGGGTACCTAAGACTTAATCCTTCTTGCAGGAAAGGAAGGACCTATACAGAAAAGGAGGTCTAGCAGGAGAGATATGGTACATAGATAGTGGATGCTCAACCCATATGACTGGAACCAAAGACCTGCTGACCAACTACACAGAAAAGAAAGGTCCAAAAGTCTTCTTTGGTGATAACGCGCACGGTAACACAAAAGGATATGGCACCCTTAGAAATGGTGACATTGAGGTACATGATGTATCATATGTAGAAGGTCTTAAGTTTAATTTATTATCTGTTTCTCATTTTTGTGACACTGGTTATTCAGTTAAATTCTCTAAAGATGAATGTCTCATAAGTGATAAAAGAACAAAACAAAACCTTCTAACAGGATCTAGAAAGGGAAGTATGTATCTTGCAAATTGGAACAGCTGTCCTAAGGATACATGTCTGCTTGTGAAAAGCCCTAAAGATGTCAGCTGGCTATGGCACAAACGTCTTAGTCATCTGAACTTTAAGACTCTGAACAAGTTAGCAAGGGAATCCTTAGTTGATGGTCTGCCTAATGAACTCTACTGTAAAGATCAGGTCTGTGATGCATGTCAACAAGGAAAGCAAACAAAGGTCTCCTTCAAGACCAAGAAGACAGCATCAACCAGCAGAGTTCTTGAACTATTACACATGGATCTCTTTGGACCAATCACTCCAACCACCCTAACAGGAAGAAAATACACTCTTATTGTTGTAGATGACTACTCCAAGTTTACTTGGGTTATCTTCTTATACAAGAAAAGTGAAACTCAGCAGAAGCTTCCTGAACTGTTAAAGAGGATCCAAGTAGAGAAAGGAGAGCCTATTGTGAAAATTAGAAGTGACAAAGGCACTGAATTTATTAACTCCTATATTATTGCATATTGTACTTCTAATGGTATTCAGCATGAGACAAGTGCAGCAAGAACACCACAACAAAATGGTGTAGCTGAAAGAAGAGTCAGAACACTCAAAGAAGCTGCAAGAACACTCCTTGCTGAATTCTCTACTCCTAAGAAGCTTTGGGCAGAAGCTATCAACACAGCTTGTCACACTCAAAACAGGTCAGGTATTCACAAAATCCATGAGAAAACCCCATATGAACTGTGGAAAGGAAGAAAACCTAGAGTATCTTACTTTCATATATTTGGTTTTAAGTGTTTCATTCACAACAATGGGAAAAGTAAGTTGAATGCTTTTGATGCCAAAGCAGATGAGGGGATATTCTTGGGATACTCCTCAACTAGCAAAGCATTTAGGGTATTCAACAAACGTACCCTTCTTGTGGAAGAAACACCACATGTTGTTTTTGATGAATCTTGTGAAAAGAGTGCAGTAGAAACAACCTCAGCTGCAGAACAGATGAAGAAACTAGTGATCAAGAAGAAGTCTGATGAGTTTATTGAAGTCAATGAACCATTCCCTGAAGAACCAGAGGAAGATAAACCACTCAGACCAGTCACTAGATCTCAAACTCAAGCTGAACAAGTTACCCACAATCAACATGCAACAATTCCAAATGCAAGGGGGAATGATCTCTTTGACACTCAAGATACAGATGATGATCGACCAAATCAAGTCAACCCTCCTGATGGCAATAGAACAGATGAGAATCCAAGTTCATCTAATGCAGATACTCCTGTAAGACATACATGGAGGAACAATCATCCATCAAACCTCATATTAGGAGGAGCAGAATCAGGTGTCAAGACAAGAAGACAACTGAATCAGAATTCTCAATCATCTATGTTCTGCTGGTGTGCTTTCCTCTCCAACATTGAACCAGCTAACATAGAAGAAGCAATGACTGATAGCAATTGGATCACTGCTATGCAAGAGGAACTAAACCAATTCGAAAGAAATGAAGTCTGGGAATTGGTAGATCGTCCTGAAAACCACAACGTAGTAGGAACAAAGTGGGTATTCAAGAACAAGAAGGACGAAAATGATGTAATAACTAGAAATAAAGCAAGGCTAGTTGCAAAAGGATATTCACAATCTGAAGGAATTGACTATGATGAAACTTTTGCTCCAGTAGCCAGATTAGAAGCCATTCGACTATTTCTAGCCTATGCATCATTTATGGGCTTCAAAGTATACCAAATGGATGTCAAAAGTGCTTTTCTAAATGGTATTCTGGTAGAAGAAGTATATGTAGAGCAGCCTCCAGGATTTGAAAAAGGTGATCAAGTATATCGACTGAAGAAGGCTCTCTATGGTCTAAAACAAGCTCCTAGAGCTTGGTATAACACATTGTCACAATTCCTACTTGACAATGGATATACAAAAGGCAAAGTTGATAGAACTCTCTTCAGAATACAAGAAGGAGAAGACATTCTAATGGTACAAATATATGTAGATGACATTATATTTGGATCACCCAATCAAGAGATGTGCAAGAAGTTCTCTGAACTTATGCAAGGAAAATTCGAAATGAGCATGATGGGTGAGATGAACTATTTCCTAGGACTTCAAGTCAAGCAGAGTCCAGAAGGGATCTTCATCAACCAGTCCAAGTATACCAAAAGTCTACTAGAAAGATTCAAAGCTCTACAAAGCAAAACTGCAAGGATTCCTATGATGACATCTTTCAAAATGGAACCAGATGAGTCCGGAAAGGCAGTTGATCAAGCTGAATATAGAGCACTGATTGGATCTCTACTATACCTTACAGCTAGCAGACCAGACATAACATTTGTTGTAGGAGTATGTGCTAGGTTTCAAGCAAACCCAAAGCAAAGTCATCTAGAAGCAGCAAGGAAGATTCTCAAGTACCTAAAAGGATCAGTCAACTTAGGAATATGGTACCCTGCTGATGACAATCTAGAATTGAGTGGCTATTCGGACTCAGACTATGGAGGATGCAGAATTGATAGGAAATCCACATCAGGAACCTGTCAATTTCTAGGCAACAAGTTGATATCATGGTTCTCTAAGAAACAAACCTCAGTTGCAACATCCACCACTGAAGCAGAATATATGGCAGCTGGAAGTTGTTGTAGTCAGCTACTCTGGCTAGTTCAACAACTCAAAGATTACAATGTAGAGGCAAGAGAAGTCCCTATCTTTTGTGACAGCAGCAGTGCCATTGCCATCACTCAAAATCCAGTCCTCCACACAAGGTGCAAACATGTCGACATTCGACACCATTTTATAAGAGACCACCTTGAAAAGAAGGACATCAAGATGGAGAAAATTCACACAGATATCCAAAGAGCAGACATCTTGACTAAGCCCCTAGCTGAAGAAAGATTCAAGACCCTATGCTATAGCTTAGGACTCTTGGACCCAAGCACATAAAGAGCACAAGATCAGCTGAAGACCTCAGCTGATACATTTTGCAGCAAACTAGGAGGATCAAATGAGGTG
The DNA here is from genome assembly GCA_963675135.1 of Galeopsis tetrahit. NCBI lineage: Eukaryota > Viridiplantae > Streptophyta > Magnoliopsida > Lamiales > Lamiaceae > Galeopsis > Galeopsis tetrahit. Next base: position 39,025,114 of record OY776127.1, read on the forward strand.
AATAGACACCCTCATCTTCAGGTAAGTTCTTTCCCGATGAAGACAAATAGAGCTGAGGGAAAACATAGAGTTATCTAATCAAGGGGGAATCAAAGATACCTTAAGAATCCTTGATGAAGTACTCTATAATCTGCATTGCATTATATACTTATATTCAGAAGACTTGAATAGAGTTAATTGGTAATCTATACTTAAGCAATGTATATCTTTGTACAGTACTAAATTATTCTTCATAAAATACTTTATCACTATACAAGAATACAGTATATTAATGAGTCATACTTGGTTGGATTAATACACCATCCTCACCGACTCAACAGTATACATGCACTGTACGGATTCCAAATAATTCTTATTCAAGAATCTATAAAATCTGCATTCCATAAGATAGAGTCTGAATCTCTTTAAATGTAAACCCTTAGATCAAGAATCTCATTGTTGATCTTAAGAAATCACTTTTCAGATATTCAGACCTATCACCTCTATAGTTTTGTCATCTTTCACTCCACTACCTCATTTCTACCTCTATAAAAGGAGGAAGTCATGAGAATACCTAAGAACACAAATCACTAACTATTCTAATTGTTTCAGGTATGGAGATAATCGAGAGAAGAGATGGAATGGAGATCATCCCTCAACCAAGATATTGGGTGAAGGAGATGAAGATTTGTCCAGAAGTTGAAGATGATGCAGATCAGCATACTTGGGTTATCCAACATAAGTATCCCCATGAAAGCTAAAGGAAGAAGATACGTTCTTGTTGAAAGCTAAAGGAGGAAGAGATGCAGAGGACAAAGTAGCAAGCAAGCAGAGCTTCTTCTCCAGGGGGAAGTTCTACATGGAGAGCTTGTTATCAAAAGCTACTGTGTCTAAACAGAACATGAAGGCTGCGTCCATGGCCCTCTCTTCAACTCCATTGAAGCACCCTTCAATCTTCCTTTCCCTTCAAGAGAAGCGAATAAATTCAACAAGGACACATTAGATGCTACATCCCATCTGATGATGAGGAACATCCGATGGTGAGAAGCAGTTAAATCAGTGGGATTTCATCTAGACTAGTCCCATTTGATTTAAAGAAGGAGCTGAAAGATCCATCAAACCAGGTTGGATCATCACTCACAATAAAGCTGGAAGGATCCATCCAGGTTGGATCATCACAGCAAACACCGTTTCCTCTACTCAGCTGATCAGAAGACCAACTCAGCTGACCAGAAGACTTTTCAAGGAAAATCAGCAGACATCTTGAAGAACTCAGAAGACCTCACTCTGCTGACCAAATCACTTCAATTTAGAGTATAATGACTAGTCTTGATCATGTAATTCATTCTAGATTTATTCCTGAATGTAATTAAACAAATTAGCTTATATAAGGAATGCAATTCTCTTATAAAAAATGGCCTTGATGATCAATTCTTACCATAAATTAGTCACAACGACTATTTTTGATAATGATGTCATTAATACTCAAGTACCATATTGCCAGCAAATCAAACATTGCCACATGGCAAAATCAGCCGGCAAATTTAAGATTTCAAAGAAGGAAATCTTGGGCTCTACTCCAAATTAAACCCAAATCTGACCGTTAGATCAAAATTTTCTGGAGTATATATTCACACCCCTAAAACCTCTTCCAAACCCTGTCGCTCATATTACTCAATTAATCACAATAACTCTCTCTCGTTCTGCAAATTTCTTTCAAGCCCTCAAACCCTAACACTCAAACTCTACTATGGCAATCATTGAAATTTACGACGAGAAGACCAAGAGCACTGGCACCTTGGATGCTGCAAAGTGGTCCAAGGAAGGGAAGATTTTTACAGAGAATGCTCTATTTTTCAAAGGCAAACACACAGATGAGAACAAGGAGATATTGCTTAGGTGCGTCAATCTTAAACTCAGAGACTTTCTGGAAGCAGCACCAACTAATGTTTATGAACAAGACGTACTGGCATTCTATGCAAACGCTGTGATGAGGGGTTCTCATGTTGAAAGTATCATGAATGGACACAAAGTCAAGGTTACAAGGGAAATCCTTCAGGAATTGTTTGGCCTGTCAAGGGGGAAAATAAATATCTCCAACTACATCATGAATAGAGAAAAGGAGTATATGGAGATGTTTACTGGTGGAAAAATCAAGGCTGTTGATGCAATTGGGCTCAAGAAATCCCAACTTGAACCTAAATTCCAAACCTTGATGGATATTGCAGGAAAGATGTTACTTGGTAACACATTCAGTCATGATGTTGTTCCTACTTTAAAGGTTCGAGTTATGGCTGCAATCTGGGATCAGATCGATGGAGACTGGCAAGGACTATTCTTAGAAAGAATTGCCCTTGAAGCAAAGAAAGTCACTTTGGACTTACAATCGAGAGTATGGAAGGTGGCAGCTACAGTCAGCTTTGTCAACAAGCTGAGCATCATCCTTCCAGATATTCTCCCAAAGAAGTACAAGATGGGACCTCATAAGACCTTCCACATCTCCAAATATTATTTGAGAAAGGAAGCTCTTGCTGAGGCAGCAAGGTTGAAAGAAGAGAAGAGGAAGCTGTTGGCTGAAGCATCTTCCGAAGATGTTGCTGAGAAGGCAGCAAAAGAGTCTGATCATGACTCTGCTGAAGAAGAAGAGGAGACAGCCAAAGAAGAGGCTCAGAAGAAGGCTGCTGAGGATGATGATGATGACAATCAGACCTTAGCACAAAGACGATATCTAATCAGATCAGGTCTCATCTCCCCATCTGATTCAGATGCCACTCCCACTGCCTCTCCCTTGAAGAAGGCAGGTACCTCTAAACCCTCTCCCACTTTTACTCCTTCTAAATTGTCGAAGGGTCAGAAGAGAAAGAAGAATAATTCTTCTTTCAACAAAAAGTCCAAGAAATCGAGGCTTCCTACTCCCATGTTAATAGCCCCGATTGCATCCTTCAACCCTTCTGATGACTCCAACCCATCTGACCACTCAAACACTGATATCCAAATCCCTGCTGATACTCACACAGCAGAGGAACAAGCTCAACCTACTTCAACCCCTGAATCACTATTGCCTACCCCTGCTGATGTTCAAACAGCAGACACCCAATCACAGATCTCTGTTGATCAAACTCAAATTCCATCCAACACCCCTGCTGACATTCACACAGCAGATGTCCAAGATCTACAGGTTCAACCTTCTACCGATCTTCATCAATGTACTGAACCAGACCAGCAGACTCAAAACTCTGCTGATGAACAGATCACTGAAGATCAAGAACATATCACTTCCCAAATCCTTGCTGATACTCACACAGCAGAGGAAACTACCCCACATATCCAAACCCCTACCATCATTGTCCCTTCTGTTCCAGAAGACATGACACCAGCAGACCTGGCTCAAGCTGGTCCCTCTCAACCTCAGTACAGAATGGTACACTATCCTATGTGCACAAGGGAGAAGATAATGAGGATGAAGATAGCAAACCTGCTCAAGTCTACTATTCCTGGCATTGATGAGGAATCAGTTCAGTTTGAACAAGTTCTCAGAGTCTGCACCTGGATTGAACTCAGGAGAGATGATGTGGATGACCTTATTGAGGTCATGGAAGGAATGGGAGGAAAAGCTAATTTCCTCGACTGGGAAATGGAGCAAAAAGAAGTTGCTCAAGTTAAATCTTTTGCTCAGCTGCTGCCCGAAGAAGCCTTTACAGCAATATGCCACAGGATTCTAGGAATTCCAACTAATGATGCCTCTATCCCAGAAGGCATATCAGATCAGCAGACAGCTGACATAGCAAAAGTGAATGACTCAGCTGCGTCCGTTCCTGCGGAAGACTCAGCTGAACCAGCTGACAAAACCGAGATTGAAAGAGAAGTAATCACTATTCCTGATCACTTCATGCCTAAGGATACTCTAACTCACTTCATTGATAAAGGAGACACTATCATGTCCCACCTGGTTAAGGCCACTACCTCATTTCTCAATGAAGAGTATCTTTCAGCTGAAGAAAGAGGCAAAGCCCTGATTGTTCATCCAAAGCCTCAAGGTACTGCCTCAACTTCTACTTCAACAGCTGACTATACAGCAGACATATGCTCACAGGTCAAGGCTGCAATAGACCTACACTTTGAGAAGGGTTTAGGCCTACAGCTTGGAAGATATGTTGAAAAGGCTGCTAAGGAGCAGAGAACTCGTCTTCATGACCAGATCATTGACATTGAAGACAAGTTTGGAGAATCACTTCACAATCAGATAAGTGAGTATCTGACCAGCATTCTGAAGAAGGCAGGTGACTATTCCACCAGGTTTGCTGATCTCTACACTAATGAGATCAACCGCATGGAAAACACCTACAAGAACAGAATTGAAGATGCTGAAGCAAGAGCTACTGAAGGTCGAGCTCTTCTCCAATCAGCTACAGCAGAGAATGAAAAACTTCAGACTCAGCTGAAGGAGACAGCAACCAAATTGGAAGCACTTACAACTAAACTAGAAGCTGCCTCCTCCTCCAACTCTCATGCTCAGATTCTAGACCATAGCATCACTCATCTGACCCATATTGGCAAAGTCAATACCATGGCTCTTCAACAAACTCTAAGAGTGGAGATTTTGAATGCCATGAAGCCTTTTGCGGCTGCACTTGCTGAAGCCAAAAAGGGGGAAGATGTATTGATAAAAGCTCTAGAGAAGGCTACTGCACAGCAAGCTGTAATGGTAGTATCTCAAGATGAGCTGAATGAAACCTTGGGTGGTCTATCAAGCAAAATCAAGAGCAGGCAAGGCAAAGGCAAAGAAATTGCTCAAGAAGACATCCAAGCTCCCACTCAAGCAACTGCTGAATGAAACCTTGGGTGGTCTATCAAGCAAAATCAAGAGCAGGCAAGGCAAAGGCAAAGAAATTGCTCAAGAAGACATCCAAGCTCCCACTCAAGCAACTGCCAAAAGTCTGCAGATCACTGCCTCTACAGAACAAGTTCCTGAGAAGAGGATGACAAGGAAAAGGAAGGCAGATGAACAAGCAGATGAGCAAGCTCAGAAGTCAAGCAAGAAGTCAACTCCAGCAGAGCCTACTGCAGAAGAGAAAGAGGCTTTAGAGTTGAAGAAAAGAAAAGAGCTTGAAGCTCAAGAGCTTAAGCAGAAGAAGCTAAAAGATGCGAAAGCAGTCAAAGCCAAATTTGACAGGAAGATAGCCAAACTCAGGAAAGCTCTCAAGGACAAAGCATTGAAAGAAAATGCTCTAGCACAGAAAGATAAAGTTCCGGTGTTTGATAGCAACTATGTGGATTATTTAGCCCTTCAAGATGAGCTACCAAGGTGGTACCCTCTGAAGAAGAAATGGCAAATTCAACACCACATTGTAAGAAAATTTGGCCCTCTCCCAACCTATGAAGATGAATTCTTCCAGTTCAATCAATTCATGAACATTGAAGATCAAGAGTTCTGGAATGAAGTAGTCAAGACAGCCAAAGAACTTGACAACTGCAGAATCCTAACTCCTGAAGAACCCAAATGGGATCCTCCCACTCTGGATTCTGGAAGAACATACTTAATTGAAGTCAAAAGGATCCTAGAAAAGATCTATGAAGAGGAGAATGTTACAGACCTGCAGCACATGGAAGAAGTTCGATCTCGTCTGTACCTTGCTTTCCGCATCTGAAGATCAGAAGACCTGATGAAGACCACTTTCAAAGCTTTAAAGAAACTATTACTTGTAATCTGTAAAAGCTCTATATATATTCAAGTTTAGTTCTCTTTGCTTTCAAGACAAACTCTCATTGTCTTCATCAGATACTTCAGTTTTTATGAAGTTTATAAACTCCTATCTTATCTTATTAAGAGCATTTATCATATATAGTTTTGGCTTCATCAAAAAGGGGGAAATTGTTGGGATATAAATTCACCCTAAGCCCCACTTGATGTTAGAATAGTTTTGATGGCCAAAACACTTAGAGTTTATAAATGTAATAGGATCAGCTGACTTTGTATAGAACAGCTTAGACTAGTCTTGTGTGATCAACTGTATAGATATCAGCTGATCAGCACAGTCCCGGCTTACATGCGCTTCCTCAAGATGAGAAGAGTAGAAGACATGAAGACTAGGAGATCCTTGAAGACCAGTTAAGTAAGGTGCTTGTATACCTACTTGACTGATGGAGTCTCAGATTGAAGATGGCCTAAAGCAGGACAAAAGAACTGCCAGATCAGAAGAGTTTTACTCTGCTGATATCAGAAGACAGAAGACTCAAGGCCAGAAGAGTAGTCAGAAGACTAGAAGTTCAGATCAGAAGACTATGTGCTCTTCCAGGACTCGGCTGATTCCAAAGTCATCTTGCAATTTAAACAAAGACCTACCTTATTTAGAAGATTGACATGATCCCAGGATTGAAGCAATCAAGCGACTGGAATCAAGGAATCAAGCCATTATGGAAAGATTGCCCCAACGGCTAGTCAACTCCAATAGCTAGTTGCAAGCAATCACCACTATAAATACAAGAGGATGAGAAATCACAAGTACGAAGTCACAACGAGAGAATTCAACAAAGTCTAGCAAGCAATTAAGCTAAAGTCATACTGTCTCAAGAATTCTCAAAGAGCCAGAATCCATTAGATTATCCATAGCTCTTAAGTGATTTCTATCCAACCCTTAAGAACCTGAAACCTATTCACATTGTATATCATTTGTTTTAGGCAAAGTGATTAAGCAAATTATAAGCTTGAATCACTAGTTGGATACTCTTCAAAAACCCCAAACCCTCTCCGAAAGGTTAAAGTTTTTGAAACCCTCAAAGTGCAAGTGCTTACAATCACTTGTGGAGACCGTAGCTGTTAGGACGGCTCAGATCTCAAAGTCCTATCCTTTGGACTATAAAGGTCAAGACCCTTGTAATTTGCGGTAAATTAAAGGGATTAAATATCACGTTAGGACGTGAGAGTGGACGTAGGATCGTATATCCGAACCACTATAAACCTGGTGTTATTTACTTATTGCACTTTACATTCTGTCATTTCATTAACTGTTATATAGTGCATACTGTGATTTCAATATTCTTCAAAACAAGGCCACATCTTTCAAACCAGCATCAGCTGAGTACTTTCATTAAAAGAAAACAAGTTAAACACTTTCACAAGAAACAAAAGAACGAGTCTAAACAAGGCCTACCATAATTCCGCATATAACCTCCTCTATCAGATCACTATAGTCATCTGGACCAGCAGACTTGTAGTCCAGCTGACATAGCAATCAGAAGAGGTTCCCAACTCTCTTGAAAAAGTTTTAAAGTCTATTCACCCCTCCCCTCTAGACTTTAATCCCATTCACTACTCGTTCAGGGACCAACACACTTTGCCTTTAGTATACCCATTGTCAAGAAAAAATTGTGACAATGTGTCATACCAGGCTCTTGGTGCTTGCTTCAGACCGTAGAGAGCCTTCTTCAGACGATATACTTGATCTCCCTTTTCAAAGCCTGGGGGCTGCTCTACATAAACTTCTTCTACCAGAATTCCATTTAAGAAGGCACTTTTGACGTCCATTTGATATACTTTGAAGCCCACATGTGATGCATAAGCTAGAAATAGCCTGATGGCTTCTAGTCTGGCAACTGGAGCGAAGGTTTCATCGTAGTCAATTCCTTCAGATTGTGAGTAACCTTTTGCAACCAATCTTGCCTTATTTTTAGTTATTACATCATTTTCGTCCTTTTTATTCTTGAACACCCACTTAGTTCCAATTACATTGTGTTGTTTAGGACGATCTACTAGTTCCCACACTTCATTGCGTTCGAATTGATTCAATTCTTCTTGCATAGCAGTGATCCAATTGCTATCCTTCATTGCTTCTTCTATGTCAGCTGGTTCAGTGTTAGACAAAAAGGCACACCAGCAGAACATAGAGGTCTGAGGATTCTGATTCAATTGTCTTCTGGTCTTGACACCTGAGTCTACTCCTCCTAGGATGAGGTTTGATGGATGATTGGATTTCCATGTATTCCTCACAAGTGTGTTGCGCTAGATGGGTTAGGATTCTCATATGCTCTAGTGTTGTCAGGAGAGTTGTGTTGGTCCCTGAACGAGTAGTGAATGGGATTAAAGTCTAGAGGGGAGGGGTGAATAGACTTTAAAACTTTTTCAAAGGAGTTTGGAACCTCTTCTGATTTCTATGTCAGCTGGACTACAAGTGTGCTGGTCCAGATGACTATAGTAATCTGTTGAAGAGATTAAATGCGGAAGTGAGTATGCCTGTTTGTTGAGACTCGTTCTTGAGTTCTTTTCAAAATACTTACTTGTTTACTTAATGAAAAGCTCAACTGATGCTGGTTTGAAAGTTATGGCCTTGTTTGAAGATATTTGAAAATACAATATGCACTATATAAAGATATGAATAAGCAATAAAGTAAAGTGCAGAATGTAAAAGACACCGGATTTATAGTGGTTCGGATATACGTTCCTACGTCCACTCTCACGTCCTAACGTGATGTTTAATCCCTTTAATTTACCAAAAATTACAAGGGCTTGTCCTTTATAGTCCCAAGGGTAGGACTTTGAGATCTGAGCAGTCCTAACTACTACGGTCTCCACAAGTGATTGGAAACACTTGCACTTTTACAGGGGTTCAAAAACTTAACCTTATGGTGGGGGTTTTGGGGTTTTTGAATGTATCCAACTAATGGTTCAAGCTTATAAATTGCTTAACCACTGTGCCTAAATCAATGAGTATACAATAAGAATAGGATTCAGGTTCTTTGGTTGGATGGGAAATCACTTAAGAGCTAGAAGGTGTTCTAATGATTTATGGGCTCTTGGAGAACTCTCAACAGAATAAGGCTTGTTGCTTGCTTGCTTGATTAGCTTTTGTGAATTCTCTCGTAGTGACTTTTTTTGTTGTGATTTCTCATCCTCTTGTATTTATAGAGATGATTGCTGCAACTAGCCGTAGGAGTTGACTAGCCGTTGGGGCAATCTTTCCATGTTTGCTTGATTCCTTGATTCCAGCCGCTTGATTGCTTCAATTCTGGGATCATGTCAATCTTCTAAGAATGGTAAGTCTTCATTTGAAATGCAAGATGACTTTGGAATCAGTCGAGTCCTGGGCGAGCTCCTAGTCTTCTGATCTTCACTACTAGTCTTCTGGCTACTCGTCTGGCCTTAAGTCTTCTGTCTTCTAATATCAGAAGAGTAACACTCTTCTGATCTGGCAATTCTTTGTGCTGTGTTAGGCCATCTTCAACTTGGACTCCATCAGTTAAGTAGGTATACAAGCACCTTACTTATCTGGTCTTCAAGGATCTTCTAGTCTTCATGCCTTCTACTCTTCTCATCTTGAGGATGCGCATGTAAGCCAATACTGTGCTAATCAGCTGAGATCAATACAATTGATTACACAACACTAGTCTAAGCTGTTCTATACATAGTCAGCTGATCCTATTTCATTTATAAACTCTAAGTGTTTTGGCCATCAAAACCATTCTAACATCAAGTGGGGCTTAGGGTGAATTTATATCCCAACAATTTCCCCCTTTTTTGATGAAGCCAAAACTATACTTGATAAATGCACTTAATGAATAAGATAGGAGTTTATAAAATCTTTAAAACATGAAGTTTCTAATGAAGACAATGAGAGTTTGTCTTGTAAGCAAAAAGAACTAATACTTGAATAACATATATGAGCTTTTATAGATTACAAGTGTTAGCTTCTTTAAACTTCTAAAGTAGTCTTCATCAGGCCTTCATTGGTTCAGATGGGGTAGGCAAGGTACAGGCGAGCTCGAACATCTTCCATGTGTTGAGGGTCTGTAACATTCTCTTCAAGATAGATCTTCTCCAGGATGCGCTTGACCTCTATCATGTCTGTCCTTCCGGAGCCTAGAGTAGGTGCATCCCATTTTGGTTCTTCAGGAGTTAGGATTCTTCAGTCAAGTTCCTTGGCTGTCTTGACTACTTCTGTCCAGAACACTTGATCTTCAATCTTCATGAACTGACTGAACTGAGAAAATTCATCCTCATAAGTAGGGAGAGGACCAAATTTTCTTACTATGTGGTTTTGAATTTGCCACTTCTTCTTCAGGGGATACCATCTTGGTAGTTCATCTTGAAGGGCTAATAGATCCACATATGTGCTGTTAGTTACCAGGGCACTTTCTCCCTTTTCTTTCTCCTTAAGTACTTTCCTGAGTTTGACCACTTTCCTATCAAACTTGGCCTTGACTGCCTTCACATCATTTAGCTTCTTTTGCTTAAGCTCCTGAGCTTCAAACATCTTCTTTCTTTTCAGTTCTTGAGCCTCTATCTCTTCTGCAGTAGGCTCTGCTGGAACTGATTTCTCACCTGCCTTTGCTTGCTCATCTGCCTTTCGTTTCCTTGTCATCCTCTTTTCAGAACCTTGTTCTACAGGGGCAGTGAGTTTCAGACTCTTGGCTGGGCCTTGAGCTTCTTCTTGAACAGCTTCTTTGCCTTGTCTATTCTTGATTTTGCTTTTCAAACCTCCCATGGTTTCATTCAGCTCATCTTGAGATACTACCATTACAGCTTGATGTGCAGTAGACTTCTCCAGAGCTTTTATCAACACTTCTTCCCCATTTTTAGCTTCAGCAAGTGCAGCCGCAAAAGGCTTCATGGCATTCAGATGAGTGATGGCATTGACCTTGCCGACTTGGGTCAGATGAGTGATGCTGTGTTCTAGGACCTGAGCATGAGAAGTAGAAGAAGAGGCAACTTCTAGCTTGGTGGAGAGAGTCTGCTGTTTCCTTCAGCTGAATCTGCAATTTCTCATTTTCCTCAGTAGCTGATTTAAGTAGAGCTTGTCCTTCAGTGGCTCTTGCTTGACATCATCGAGCCTGCTTTTGTAGGAGGTCTCTAAGCGGTTTATCTCATTTGCATAGAGATCAGCAAACATCTTGGTTCTGTCTGCTGATTTCTTTGTTTCTAAGTAAAGATACTCCTCTAGCTGATTATGGAGTGCCTCACCGAACTTATCATCTATGTCAAGGATCTGATCGGCGAGACAAGTCTTCTGTTCATGAATGGCATTTTCAACGTATCTGGCCAGCTGCATGCCTAGCGCTTTGGCGAAGTGTGTATCTATTGCTTCCTTGACTTGAGCACACACATCTGCTCGAATATCAATAGATGAAGTACAGGGTGAGGCAGTGCCTGGAGCTTCCTGTGGAGATATGGGAATGGTAGTTGGATTGTAGACAACTAGGGCCATTCCCTTTTCTTCTGCAGTCAGATGCCCTTCTTCCAGGAAGTTTTCTATGACATCAACCAGACGAGCAAACAATCGACCCTTCCTCTACTGAGGTTGATAGATGAAGTGATCGAGCTCATGTTTAGGAAAGAAGTGAGATGGGACAGTCAGCACTTCTCTTTCCTTTTCTTCTTTCTCAGCTGGTTCGGTTGTATCATCTGCAGAAGCCTCGACGACGACCAGGTGATCTGTAGTCGTGTCTGGTACAGAGGGGACCTCAGAGGGGATTCCTAGAATCCTTTGGCATACCCTAGTCAGATCCTCTGTTGGTAACAACTCAGTGAATGATCGGACTTGAGCAACCTCTTTTTGCTCCATTTCCCAGTCGAGGAAGTTAGCTTTTCCTCCCATTCCTTCCATGACTTCAATGAGGTCATCCACATCATCTCTTCTAAGTTCAATCCAAGTACATATCCTTAGTACTTGCTCAAATTGGATTGACTCATCATCAACTCCAGGTATAGTGGATTTTAGCAAGTTGGCTATCTTCATTCGCATGATCTTTTCCCTAGTGCACATTGGATAGTGCACCATGCTATACCGGGGTTGAGGTAGGTCTTCTGGAGCCAGGTCTTATGGAGTTGAGTGGTTGGGATAGTTTACTTTGCTGTGTGAGTATCAACAGGGATTTGGGAATCAGATGGATAGTTTACTTTGCTGTGTAGAAGGAGTAATATTAAGGGAGGGGTTAGAGGTACCTGCCTTCTTCAAAGGAGATGCTGATGGAGTGGCATCTGAATCAGATGGGGAGATGAGCCCAGATCTGATCAGATATCTTCATTGTGCTAAGGTCTGATTGTCATCATCATCATCCTCAACAGTCGTCTGATGAGCCTCTTCTTTGGAAGGCTCCTCTTCTTCTTCAACAGAGTCATGAGCAGACTCTTCTGCCTCTTCAGCTGCATCTTTGGAGGATGCTTCAGCCAACTTCTTCTTATTTTCCTCCTTCAACCTTGCTGCCTCAGCAAGGGCCTTCTTTCTCGAGTAATATTTGGAGATGTGAAACTTCTTAGAAGAACCCATCTTATACTTCTTTGGGAGTATCTCTGGAAGGATGATACTCAGCTTGTTGACAAAGCTGACTGTGGATGTCACCTTCCACTCCTTGGATTGCAGGTCTAGAGTAACCTTCTTGGCTTCAAGAGCAATTCTGTCCAAGAAGAGCCCTTGCCAATCTCCATCAATCTGATCCCAAATTGCAGCCATAACTCTAACCTTCAGAGTGGTAACTGCATCATGACTAAAGGTGTTGCCAAACAGCATCTTGGCTGCTATGTCCATCAAAGTCTGAAACTTGAGATCAAGTTGAGACTTCTTAACTCCAGAGGCATCAATAGCCTTGACTCTTCCACTAGTAAACATCTCCATATATATTCATTTTCTCTCCCCATAATGTAAGTAGAGATGTTTACCTTCCCCCTTGGTAGGTCAAACAAGTCCTTGAGAATATCCCTAGTAACTTTGACCTTGTGTCCACCCATAATACTTTCAACATATGGGCCTTTGGACACTGCATTCGAGTAGAAAGCGAGCACATCTTGTTCGTACACATTGGTTGGTGCTGCTTCCAGAAATTCACGGAGTTTGAGATTGAGACATCGAAGAAGAATCTCCTTATTCTCATCAGTGTGCTTGCCCTTGAAAAACAGAGCGTTCTCAGTGAATATCTTCCCTTCCTTAGACCACTTTGCTGCATCTAGAGTGCCTGTGATCTTGGTCTTCTCATCATAAATCTCAATGATCGCCATTCTGAATGTTGGTTTGTAGGTTTAGAAAGCTTGAAAGAATGTTCAGAACGAGAGTGATTGAGTGCGTTTGAGTTTTGTGAGCGAAAGGGTTTGAGGAATGGCTTTGGGGTTGTTTATATACTCCAGCAAATCTCGGTTTATGCATTAATCCAACGGTAAAAAATGATTTAATGTGGAGTAACACCCAAGAATTTCCTTCTTCATCTTCTGCCCATTCCTTTAATTTTGCCGGCTGAATGTGCCATATGTCGTTTGATGATTCGTTGGCAAAACTTAATCAAGTACTAATGACGTCATTACCAAAAATAGCCGTTGTGACTAAATTTTAGTAAAAATTGATCATTCAAGGCCGTTTTCTATAAGTAAAAAATCATTCCTTATATAGGCCGAATTCCTTAATTACATTCAGGAACAACTCTAGAATGGATTACATGATCGAGTAGATAATCATTAGACTTTTTGATGATTTAGAAGTGATCTGATCAGCAGAGTAGAGTTTTCTGATTTTCTTGAGAAGTCTGCTGATTTTCCTTGAAAGTCTTCTGGTCAGCTGAGTTGGTCTTCTGATCAGCTGAGTAGTGATTTTGAGTTGCTGAGTAAATCTTTTGTGAAAGTTTATCCAACCTGATTTGAGGATCTTTCACTAATTCCCCCTTAACCATGTGGTACCAATTTAACAATATGTAGCTGGTCAGCCTGGATGGTATTCCACTAGTTCAGGTTGTCTTCACCATCGGATGGTCCATCACCAACAGATGGGGTGTAGCATCTGATGTGTTCTTGTTGAATTTCTTCGCCTCTCTTGTAGGAGGGAGAAGATTGGAAGGTGCTTTAATGGAGTGTGAAGAGAAAGGCAGGAGCTTGGTATTCTTGATTGGTTTTGACAAAGTGGCCTTTGTTAACAAGCTCTCCATGTAGAACTCCCCCCTGGAGAAGAAGCTCTGCTTGTTTGCTACTCTGTCCTCTGCATCTCTCCTTCCTTTTCTTTTCAACAAGAACGTCTCTCCTTTCTTTTCTTTTCAAAAAGATATGTATGTTGAATGAGCCAAGTATGCTGATCTGCATCATCTTCATCTTCTAGACAGATCTTCATCTCCTTCACCCAAGACCTTGGTTGAGGGGTGATGTCCATGCCATCTCTTCTTTCGATTTTCTCCATACCTGAAACAAAACTAATAGTTAGTGATTTGTGTTCTTAGGTATTCCCATAACTGCCTCCTTTTATAGAGATAGAGATGAGGTGGTGGAGAGAAAGATGACAAAAATATTGAGTTGATAGGTCTGAATTGCTGAAAAGGTTACTTCTTAAGATCAACAATGAGATTCTTGATCTAATGGTTCACATTTAAAGATATTCAGACTTTATCTCGTGGAATGCAGAAATTATAGATTTTGAACATGAGTTATTTGAGATCCGTATACAGCTTGCATACTGTTGAGTCGGTGAGGATGGTGTATTAATCCATCCAAGTATAACTCAATAGTATACAGTATGTATGTATAGTGATAAAGTATTTTATGAAGAATAGTTTATTATTATACACATGTATACATTGCTTTGAGTACAGACTTCAAGTAACTTTGTTCAACTCTTCTGAATAAATATATATGTTATGCAATGCAGAAGATAGAGTATTTTATCAAGGATTCTTAAGGTATCATGGATTCCCCCTTGATTTAATAACTCTATGTATTCCCTCAGCTTTATTTGTCTTCATTGGGAAAATACTTACCTGAAGATGAGGGTGTCTATTCACCTCATCTGATTCTCCTAATCTGCTGCAGTTGCATCAGCTGAGGTCTTCTCAGCTGATCTTTCTCTTCATGTGCTTGGATCAAGGAGTCCTAGGTTGTAGCATAAGGTCTTGAACCTTTCTTCAGCTAGGGGCTTAGTCAAGATGTCTGCTCTTTGGATATCTGTGTGAATTTTCTCCATCTTAATGTCCTTCTTTTCAAGGTGGTCTCTTATGAAATGGTGTCGAATGTCGACATGCTTGCACCTTGTGTGAAGAACTGGATTTTGAGTGATGGCAATGGCACTACTGCTATCACAGTAGATAGGGACTTCTCTTGCCTCTACATTGTAATCTTTTAGTGGTTGGACCAGCCAGAGCAGCTGACTACAACAACTTCCAGCTGCCATATATTCTGCCTCAGTGGTGGAGGTTGCAACAGAGGTTTGCTTCTTTGAAAACCATGAAATTAATTTGTTGCCTAGGAATTGACATGTTCCAGATGTGGACTTCCTATCAATTCTGCATCCACCATAGTCAGAGTATCCACTCAATTCTATGTTGTCATCAGTAGGGTACCATAGTCCTAAGTTGATTGTTCCTTTTAGGTACTTGAGAATCTTCCTTGCTGCTTCTAGATGACTTTGCTTTGGGTTTGCTTGAAACCTAGCACGTACTCCTACAACAAAGGTTATGTCTGGTCTGCTGGCTGTAAGATATAGGAGAGATCCAATCAGTGCTCTATATTCAGCTTGATCAACTGCCTTTCTAGATTCATCTGGTTCCATTTTGAATGAGGTCATCATTGGAATCCTTGCAGTCTTGCTTTGTTGAGCTTTGAATCTTTCTAATAGGCCCTTGGTATACTTGGATTGGTTGATGAAAATCCCTTCTGGACTTTGCTTGAATTGAAGTCCTAGGAAGTAGTTCATCTCACCCATCATGCTCATCTCGAATTTTCCTTGCATTAGTTCAGAGAACTTCTTGCACATATCTTAATTGGGTGATCCAAATATAATGTCATCTACATATATTTGCACCATTAGAATATCTTCTCCTTCTTGTATTCTGAAAAGTGTTCTATCAACTTTGCCTTTTCTGTATCCATTGTCAAGTAGGAATTGTGACAATGTGTCATACCAAGCTCTAGGGGCTTGCTTCAGACCATAGAGGGCCTTCTTCAGACGATATACTTGATCTCATTTTTCAAAGCCTGGGGGCTTCTCTACATACACTTCTTCTACCAGAATACCATTTAGGAAGGCACTTTTGACATCCATTTGATATACCTTGAAGCCCATATATGATGCATAAGCTAGAAATAGTCGAATAACTTCTAGTCTGGCTACTGGAGCAAAGGTCTCATCATAATCAATTCCTTCAGATTGTGAGTATCCTTTTGCAACTAGCCTTGCTTTATTTCTAGTTATCACATCATTTTCGTCCTTCTTATTCTTGAATACCCACTTTGTACCTAATACATTGTGGTTTTCAGGACGATCTACCAATTCCCACACTTCATTTCTTTCGAATTGGTTTAGTTCTTCTTGCATAGCAGTGATCCAATTGCTATCAGTCATAGCTTCTTCTATGTCAGCTGGTTCAATGTTGGACAAGAAAGCGCACCAGCAGAACATAGAGGACTGGGGTTTTGATTCAATTGACTTCTGGTCTTGACACCTGAGTCTGCTCCTTCTAAGATGAGGTTTGATGGATGATTGTTTTTCCATGTATTCCTCACAGGTGTGTCTGCATTTGATGAGCTTGGATTCTCATCTGTTCTAGTGCCATCAGGAGGATTGACTTGATTTGGTCTATCATCATCTGTATCTTGTGAGTCAAAGAGATCATTCCCCCTTGCATTTGGAATTGTTGCATCTTGATTCAGGTCATCTTGCTCAGCTTGGGTTTGAGATCTAGTGACAGGTATCTTCCTCTGGTTCTTCAGGAAATGGTTCATTGACTTCAATAAACTCATCTGGTCTGGACTTGATCACTAGTTTCCTCATCTTTTCTGCAGCTGAGTCTGTTTCCACTGCATTCTTTTCACAAGATTCATCAAAAACAACATAAGGTGTTTCTTCCACAAGAAGGGTTCTCTTGTTGAATACTCTAAATGCCTTGCTAGTAGAGGAATATCCCAAGAATATCCCCTCATCTGCTTTGGCATCGAAAGCATTCAACTTACTCTTCCCATTGTTGTGAATGAAACACTTACAACCAAATATATGAGAGTAAGATACTCTAGGTTTCCTTCCTTTCCATAATTCATATGGGGTTTTCTCATGAATTTTGTGAATACCTGACCTATTTTGAGTGTGGCAAGCTGTGTTGATGGCTTCTGCCCATTGTTTCTTAGGAGTCGAGAATTCAGCTAGGAGTGTTCTTGCAGCTTCTTTGAGTGTTCTAACTCTTCTTTCAGCTACACCATTTTGTTGTGGTGTTCTTGCTGCACTTGTCTCATGCTGAATACCATTAGAAGTACAATAGGCAATAATATAAGAGTTAATTAATTCAGTGCCTTTGTCACTTCTAATTTTCACAATTGGTTCTCCTTTCTCTACTTGGATTCTCTTCAATAGTTCAGGAAGCTTATGTTGAGTCTCACTCTTCTTGTATAAGAAAATAACTCAAGTAAACTTGGAGTAGTCATCTACAACAATAAGAGTGTACTTCCTTCTTGTAAGTGTGGTTGGAGTGATTGGTCCAAAGAGATCCATGTGAAGTAGTTCAAGAACTCTGCTGGTTGATGCTGTCTTCTTGGTCTTGAAGGAGACCTTTGTTTGCTTTCCTTGTTGGCATGCATCACATACCTGATCTTTACAGTAGAGTTCATTAGGCAGTCCATCAACTAAGGATTCCCTTGCTAGCTTTTTCATAGTCTTAAAGTTCAGATGACTAAGACGTTTGTGCCATCGCCAACTGACATCTTTAGGACTTTTTACAAGCAGACATGTATCCTTAGGACAGCTGTTCCAATTTGCAAGATACATACTACCTTTTCTAGATCCTGTTAGAAGGTTTTGTTTTGTTCTTTTATCACTTATAAGACACTCATCTTTAGAGAATTTTACTGAGTAACCAGTGTCACAGAAATGAGAAACAGATAATAAGTTGAATTTCAAACCTTCTACATATGATACATCATGTACCTGAATGTCACCATTTTTAAGGGTGTCATATCCTTTTGTGTTACCGTGCGCGTTATCACCAAAGAAGACTTTTGGACCTTTCTTTTCTGTATAATTGGTCAGCAGGGCTTTGGTTCCAGTCATATGAGTTGAGCATCCACTATCTATGTACCAAGTTTCTCCTGCTTGACCTCCTCTTCTGTATAGGTCCCTCCTTTCCTGCAAGAAAGGTTAAGTTTTAGGTACCCATTTTGTCTTGGGTCCTTGGGTGTTAGTATTACCCTTGGGGACCCACATATACATTGGTCGTTTGAATAACCTTGAGCATTTGAGTTGTCTCCCATGGGCATCACAAAACCAAATCTTACCAGTTAACACCTTGGTATGGTCTGATTTGTTAGTTGTGTCGGCTAGATAATTGTCAGATGGTTTCCTCTTATAGGAATGTGTGTAAATTATCTTTTGACTAGTTACATTAGGCCTGGGTGCATTAGCTGATCGATGCACACGATTATATGGACCATACTCCTCTGTTCTCACAATATCATAAGAGATAGGGGGTGCAAAGAGAACAGATTTGTGTGAAGAAGATTTCTTCTTCTTGGCTGGAACAGCATACAGCTGAGACTATCTCAGACGAGATGGTCTAGGCTGTTTGTTGTTCCTCTGTACAGGCTTGGGGTTAACTTGTCTCTTACCCTTTTTGGTGTTGGGATAGTTAACCTTAGCTGGTACAGATGCCTTTTGGTTCATATTAGGTTCATTGTATTTAGAACACTCACCTTTTTCATGTGATCGAGTAGTGCACTGATTAGGTGTACTACCCTCAGCTGGAGAGGATTTAGATGGATTAAATTCATAACCAAAACCCATCTTATTGCCATTAGATCTATAATATTCAGAGATACTTTCAATAGTAGCAGATGCTTTATTGAACTTTGATATCTTTTGATTAAGGCATTCCTTCTCCTTTTCTAAGAGCTTGTGTGCTTGGAAGAGATCATCGAACTTAGATTGAAGTGAATGAAATTCCTTAGTTTCTAAGGCTTGAGTTTTTAACATCCCTTCATACAACTGAGTTATTGTGGTATTTTCTTCTTTAAGAAGTTCCACTTCTTTAGTCAATCTTTCATTCATTGTTACCAACTCAGGGGTGTTGTCAAACTTAACCTTTTTCAACTTAGCAATTTCTTTCCTTAAACCCTTGTTCTCCTCTTCCACTTCTATGAAGGCTCTTGTGGCAATATCGAGATCACCTTTTACTTCTTCCAAAGATTGGTAATAGGTGTCTTCTGATTCGCCTACAGATGAGTTTATCTCTTTTGTGTGTGAGAAAATAGGTGAATGGAAAGTTGTTGTATAGGAATTTACCTCATTTTCACCCATGGCCATCATAGCTAGATCATCTTAATCATTTGAGAAGATTTGACAGTCTGGTGATGAAGGCAGGTCATCACTTTGGTATTCAGATTCTTCAGTCACCATTGTTTGTTTGTCTGAATTCCTTCTGTCTCTTCTTGGCTTTCTTTCTTCTTTGTCTTCTAAATTTAGGTTTGGACATTCATAGACATAATGTCCTGGTTTATGACAATTAAAGCATGATCCAGGTTTCTGATTTGAATTGCTTCTTCTTGGAGGAGTAGCATCTCTTCTTCTAGAACTTCTGCTGTCAGATGACTCCACATCTTTCCTAGGATACCTTTCTGGTGTTCTTTCTCTTGGTTCTCTAGAGGATGAACCAGCTTTCCTATCTTTATAATTCCTGTAGAATTTTCTATATTTGCTGTTTAGAGTGTTCATTCTTTCAAATCTCTTGATCATGAGGGCCATTTGCTCTTTTAGGCTCATATCTGATCCTTCAAAGTCTTCTGTTTTCAGAGAGGTCTTGCCAGATGAGGTGCTTGTAGTTTTTGTATTTGCTGCCTTGAAAGCCACAGTCTTGGAGGTAGATGGGGTTGCAGTTGGCTCATCACTTTCTGAGTTTTCTTCTCTTTCAAGATCATACTCATGAGCTTTGAGGTTCTGGAACAAGGTTTGAGTAGACCATTTCTTGATATCTTGATTATCTTTAATGATGGTCTTCTTGAGTCTCCATTTCTTGGTTAGAGAGTCCAAGATCTTCAGATTTTTCTCTCTATTAGTATATTTCTTTCCTAGAGATTCTATCTCATTGATGATCTTGGTGAATCTATTGGCCAGCTGATCAATAGACTCTTCTGGTTGCATCTTGAAGTGTTCAAACTTCTTGACGGCGGTTGACAGTTTGCTCTCCTTGATCAGCTCAGTTCCTTCACAAAGGAGCGCCAAAGCATCCCACATGTCTTTAGCTGTTTCACAGTGAAGTACCTTTGCAATGTACTCATTTGGAAGAGTTTGCATGATATAATCTTGAGCAATGCTATCAAGATTTGATTGCTTCATCTCTTCTGGTGTGAGGTCTTTCATTGGCTTGGGGGCAAGTTCTCCAACTGGAATTTCTGGATCACCATTTGCAGTATTGACTGCCATGATTGTGATTGGGCCTTCTGTGATCACTGACCACATCTTGTAGTGAACTGATGTGAGATTCTTCCTCATCCTGATCTTCCAGTAATCATAATCTTCCACTGAAAACTTAGGCAACTTACGCATGTTAGCACTCATGCTGTATGAGTTTTTCAAAAACAAATTTATTTTAAAATATGGATCTGTTCAAGAGGACTACAGAGAGACTCCCTCAAGTCTTCTTATAATCTAGAGACAGTAGTCCGTTAGAACCACTGCTCTAATACCACTTGTTGGTCCCTGAACGAGTAGTGAATGGGATTAAAGTCTAGAGGGGAGGGGTGAATAGACTTTAAAACTTTTTCAAAGGAGTTTGGAACCTCTTCTGATTTCTATGTCAGCTGGACTACAGGTCTGCTGGTCCAGATGACTATAGTAATCTGTTGAGGAGATTAAATGCGGAAGTGAGTAGGCCTGTTTGTTGAGACTCGTTCTTGAGTTCTTTTCAAAATACTTACTTGTTTACTTAATGAAAAGCTCAGCTGATGCTGGTTTGAAAGTTATGGCCTTGTTTGAAGATATTTGAAAATACAATATGCACTATATAAAGATATGAATAAGCAATAAAGTAAAGTGCAGAATGTAAAAGACACCGGATTTATAGTGGTTCGGATATACGTTCCTATGTCCACTCTCACGTCCTAACGTGATGTTTCATCCCTTTAATTTACCAAAAATTACAAGGGCTTGTCCTTTATAGTCCCAAGGGTAGGACTTTGAGATCTGAGCAGTCCTAACTACTACGGTCTCCACAAGTGATTGGAAGCACTTGCACTTTTACAGGGGTTCAAAAACTTAACCTTATGGTGGGGGGTTTTGGGGTTTTTGAATGTATTCAACTAATGGTTCAAGCTTATAAATTGCTTAACCACTGTGCCTAAATCAATGAGTATACAATAAGAATAGGATTCAGGTTCTTTGGTTGGATGGGAAATCACTTAAGAGCTACAAGGTGTTCTAATGATTTCTGGGCTCTTGGAGAACTCTCAACAAAATAAGGCCTGTTACTTGCTTGCTTGATTAGCTTTTGTGAATTCTCTCGTAGTGACTTCTTGTGTTGTGATTCCTCATCCTCTTGTATTTATAGAGATGATTGCTGCAACTAGCCGTTGGAGTTGACTAGCCGTTGGGGCAATCTTTCCATATTTGCTTGATTCCTTGATTCCAGACGCTTGATTGCTTCAATTCTGGGATCATGTCAATCTTCTAAGAATGGTAAGTCTTCATTTGAAATGCAAGATGACTTTGGAATCAGCCGAGTCCTGGGCGAGCTCCTAGTCTTCTGATCTTCACTACTAGTCTTCTGGCTACTTGTCTGACCTTAATTGTTGGTCCCTGAACGAGTAGTGAATGGGATTAAAGTCTAGAGGGGAGGGGTGAATAGACTTTAAAACTTTTTCAAGAGAGTTGGGAACCTCTTCTGATTGCTAAGTCAACTGGATTACAAGTCTACTGGTCCAGATGACTATAGTGATCTGAATGAAGAGATTATATGCAGAATTATGGTAGGCCTTCTTTAGACTCGTTCTTTTAGTTCCTTTTGAAAGTGCCAAGTTGTTTACTTAATGAAAATACTCAGCTGATGCTGGTTTGAAAGTTATGGCCTTGATTTGAAGATAGTTGAAATCACAGTATGCACTATATAAAATGTATGGAAATGACAATAATGTAAAGTGCAGAAAGATAAATAACACCAGGTTTATAGTGGTTCGGATATACGTTCCTACGTCCACTCTCACGTCCTAACGTGATGTTTAATCCCTTTAATTTACCAAAAATTACAAGGGCTTGTCCTTTATAGTCCCAAGGGTAGGACTTTGAGATCTGAGCAGTCCTAACTGCTACGGTCTCCACAAGTGATTGTAAGCACTTGCACTTTGCAGGGGTTCAAAAACTTAACCTTATGGTGGGGGTTTTGGGGTTTTTGAAGTTATCCAACTAATGGTTCAAGCTTATAATTTTCTTAACCACTATGCCTAAATCAAATGATATACAATATGAATGGGATTCAGGTTCTTATAGGTTGGATATAAATCACTTAAGAGCTAGAGATATTCTAAGGATTTCTGGGCTCTTGGAGAACTCTTAAATATAATGGCTTTTTGCTTGATAGCAGCTTAGCTTGTTGAATTCTCTCGTTGTGACTTTTTTTTTTTTTTTTTTTTTGTGATTTCTCATCCTCTTGTATTTATAGTGGTGATTGCTGCAACTAGTCGTTGGAGTTGACTAGCCGTTGGGGCAATCTTTCCATATTGGCTTGATTCCTTGATTCCAGTCGCTTGATTGCTTCAATCCTGGGATCATGTCAATCTTCTAAGTAAGGTAAGTCTTCATTCAAATTGCAAGATGACTTTGGGAATCAGCCGAGTCCTGGACGAGCACATAGTCTTCTGATCTGCTCTACTAGTCTTCTGACTACTCGTCTGGTCGAGGTCTTCTGTCTTCTGATATCAGTCGAGTAACATCCTTCTGATCTGGCAAGTCTTTTATGTACTCTTAGATTATCTTCAATCTTGGACTCCATCAGATAAGTATGTATACAAGCACCTTACTTAACTGGTCTTCAAGGATCTTCTAGTCTTCATGTATTCTACACTTTTCATCTTGAGGATGGGCAAGTAAGCCAGGACCGTGCTGATCAGCTGATATCAATACAGTTGATCACACAAGACTAGTCTAAGCTGTTCTATACAAAGTCAGCTGATCCTATTACATTTATAAACTCTAAGTGTTTTGGCCATCAAACCTATTCTAACCTCAAGTGGGGCTTAGGGTGAATTTATATCCCAACAAGTCTTCTGTCTTCTGATATCAGAAGAGTAACACTCTTCTGATCTGGCAATTCTTTGTGCTGTGTTAGGCCATCTTCAACTTGGACTCCATCAGTTAAGTAGGTATACAAGCACCTTACTTATCTGGTCTTCAAAGATCTTCTAGTCTTCATGTCTTCTACTCTTCTCATCTTGAGGATGCGCATGTAAGCCAATACTGTGCTAATCAGCTGAGATCAATACAACTGATTACACAAGACTAGTCTAATTTGTTCTATACATAGTCAGCTGATCCTATTTCATTTATAAACTCTAAGTGTTTTGGCCATCAAAACCATTCTAACATCAAGTGGGGCTTAGGGTGAATTTATATCCCAACAAGTTGACTGGATTTTCTCGATCGTCATCTGTGTCTTGGGTGTCGAAGAGATCATTCCCCCTTGCATTGGGAATTTGTGCATCTGGATTTTGATGTGTTTGTTCAACTTGAGTTTGCGATCTAGTGACAGGCCCATGGGGTTTCTCTTCTTCTGGATCTTTAGAGAATGGTTCATCAACTTCGATAAACTCTTCTGGTTTAGACTTGATCACTAATCTTCTCATCTTTTCTGCAGTTGAGTCTGTGTCAACTGCATTCTTTGCACAAGATTCATCAAATACAACATGAGGTGTTTCTTCCACAAGAAGGGTTTGTTTGTTAAATACTCTAAATGCTTTGCTAGTTGAGGAGTATCCTAAGAATATCCCCTCATCTGCTTTGGCATCAAAAGCATTTAACTTACTTTTCCCATTGTTGTGGATGAAACACTTACATCCAAATATATGAAAGTAAGATACTCTTGGTTTCCTACCTTTCCACAGTTTATATGGGGTTTTCTCATATATTTTGTGAATACCTGACCTATTTTGGGTGTGGCATGCTGTATTGATGGCTTCTGCCCATAGTTTCTTGGGGGTGGAGAACTCAGCTAGAAGAGTTCTTGCATCTTCTTTAAGTGTTCGGACTCTTCTTTCAGATACACCATTTTGTTGAGGTGTTCTTGCTGCACTTGTTTCATATTGAATACCATTAGAAGTACAATAGGCAATAATATGAGAGTTAATGAATTCAGTGCCTTTATCACTTCTAATTTTGACAATAGGTTCTCCCTTTTCTATTTGGATCCTCTTTAGTAATTCAGGAAGCTTCTGCTGGGTTTCACTCTTCTTGTATAGAAAGATAACCCAAGTGTACTTGGAGTAATCATATACTACAATTAGAGTGTACTTTCTTCCTGTCAGAGTTATTGGAGTGATTCGTCCGAAGAGGTCCATATGTAGTAGTTCTAGAACTCTGCTGGTTGATGCAGTATTCTTGGTCTTGAAGGAAACCTTTGTTTGCTTCCCCTGTTGACATGCATCACATACCTGATCTTTACATTAGAGTTCACTAGGCAGACCATCAACTAAGGATTCCCTTGCTAGCTTGTTTAAGGTCTTAAAGTTCAAGTGGCTAAGACGTTTGTGCCCTAACCAGCTGATATCTTTAGGGCTTTTTACAAGCAGACAGGTATCCTTAGGACAGCTGTTCCAATTTGCAAGATACATACTACCTTTTCTAGATCTTGTTAGAAGAGTTTATTTTGTTCGTTTATCACTTACGTGACAATTATCTTTAGAAAATTTTACCGAATATCCAGTGTCACAGAAATGAGATACTGACAGTAAATTAAACTTCAAACCTTCTACATATGATACATCATGTACCTCAATGTCACCATTCTTTAAGGTGCCATGTCCTTTTGTGTTACCGTGTGCGTTATCACCAAAGAAAACTTTTGGACCTTTCTTTTCTGTGTAGTTGGTTAGCAGGGCTTTGGTTCCATTCATGTGAGATGAACATTCGCTGTCTATGTACCAAGTTTCTCCTGCTTGACCACCTTTCCTATATAGGTCTCTTCTTTCCTGCAATAGAATTTAAACTTTAGGTACCCATTTTGTCTTGGGTCCTTAGGTGTTAGTAGTACCCTTGGGGACCCACATATACATTGGTCTTTTGAATAACCTTGAGCATTTGAGTTGTCTCCCTCGGGCATCACAGAACCAAATCTTACCAGTTGACACCTTAGCATAGTTTGATTTGTTATTTGTGTCAGCTAGGTAACTGTTAGATGATTTCGTCTGATAAGAGTGAGTGTGAATTATCTTCTGACTAGTTACATTCGGCTTGGGTGCATTAGTTGAACGATGTACACGATTATACGGACCATACTCTTCTGTTCTCACAATATCATAAGAGATATGGGATGCAAAGAGAACAAATTTGTGTGAAGAAGTCTTCTTCTTCTTGGCTGGAGCAGCATACAGCTGAGACTGTCTCAACCGAGATGGTCTAGGCGGTTTGTTGCTGCTCTGTACTTGCTTTGACGCACTCAGCTGAGTTGAACCCAGATGAGGTTGCCTAGTCTGTGCATGCTTAGAGTAAACTTGTCTTTTACCATTTTTGGTGTTGAGATAGTTAACTTTAGCTGGTACAGATGCCTTTTGATCCATATTTGGTTCATTGTGTTTAGAACACTCACCAGTTTCATGTAATCGAGTAGTACAATAGTTGGAACGCGCCGGCGAAGGCGGTCCATCACCGGGATCGTTGTCGGATGCCAAACGTATAAATAACGAATTAAAACCTGAACATGCATCTAAAGCAGAATTTAGATTCGTTACCCTTGAAGATCGAGATGTTGATTCCAATCTATGGATCTTCTAGCCTGTCTCCCAACCTCGCTCGAACACCGGGTGGACGGCGCGCTATCAAACGTGGAGAAGGTGCCTCAGTTTCGTCTCCTTGAAACCCTAGCCGTTTTTCCCAATTTCGTGTGTGCTAGGGTTTCAAAACTATTTTGAGGCTCCTATTTATAATCTCCATAAGTTCATGGGCCAGACTAGGGATCCATTAGAAGGTATAGGGTTTGGGCTTCTTATAGGCCCAAATACTCTTATGTTCAGCCCAGAACATATAATTTGGCCCGAGAACATTAATTTATTCCACTAGAGAATAATTAAAGCTTCTGACTTATTTAAATAATTAATTTCTATAATTCCTTGAGTAGTACCACTCAACCTTGTTGTCGTACGAATTAAATCCACCTGCAGGGTTTAATACGACAATCCTTTATGAGTTTCCTCAAGGGGATATCATCAGCCTGGAAGTACAGGACACGGTGCCCTAATGCCAATAAGTAGACATCATGCGAGCGATACCACTACCCAAAATACGGAGCGTGAAGAATCTACCAAGATTCTCACCTATGGTACATCAAAGTAGTGAACAAGCACCCCACACATCTAAATATCACACTTAGGGTTAAGAATCATAAAATTCACCAAGACCTCTAGTTCTTCATAACAGTCAGAGCAGAAGAACATGTCTTATCTGTGATCCATTCAATACGCCACAATGCACTAGTATAAACTAATGGCCAAGACAAACCACTAACAAGTTTACACTACAACTTAAACCAATAGTTTTGTCCATAACTATCTCAGTTGTGAATACTGTTTATATCTTACAAGGAACTGACAATGTGATCTTCTGTGTGACTACAAACCCACCACACCGTCTACAATGCAAGATAAGCAGACATACAAGTAATCACAAAGAATGCAATAATGTGAAAAACCATTTATTTCAGATAAAATGAAATCGAATATACGTCACAAAAGCCCACTAAAAGTTTGCTTTACAGTATACACCAACAGTACACTGGTTAGGTGTATTACCCTCAGTTGGAGAAGGTATTGATGAGTTGAATTCAAAACCAAAACCCATCTTGTTCCCATTTGATCTATAATATTCAGAGATGTTTTCAATAGTAGCAGAGGCTTTATTGAACTCTGATATATTTTGATCTAGGCTTTCCTTCTCCTTTTCTAAGAGCTCCTTTGCTCGGAATTCCTTGGTTTCTTGGGCTTGAGTTTTTAACATCCCCTCATACAGTTGAGTTATTGTGGTGTTCTCTTCTTTAAGAAGTTCAACTTCTTTATTGAGTCTTTCATTCATTGTTAATAACTCAGGGGTGCTTTCAAACTTGGCCCTTTTTAACCTAGCAATTTCTTTCCTTAAGTCTTTGTTCTCTTCTTCCACTTCTAAGAAAGCTCTTGTTGCGATATCGAGATCACCTTTTACTTCCTCCAAGGATTGGTAATAGGTGTTCTCGAATTTGCCTACAGATGAGTTAACCTCATCTGTGTGTGAAGAGGCAGGTAAATGAAATGTTGAAGTATAGGAATTTACCTCGGTTTCAGCTATGGCCATCATATCTACATCGTCTGAGTCATCATTTGAGAAGAGTCCAGAGTCAGGTGATGAGGGCAGATCATCACTTTGGTACTCAGATTCTTCAATCACCATAGCTTGTCTGTCTGAGTTCCTCTTGTCTCTTCTCGACTTTCTTTCTTCTTTGTCTCCTGAGCTCAGATCTGGACATTCATAGACATAGTGTCCAGGTTTATGACAGTTGAAACATGTACCTAATTTCTGACTTGGGGTATTTCTTCTTGGAGGTGTAGCATCTCTTCTCCTGTGGCTTCGACTATCAGATGACTTATTATCCTTTCTAGGATACCTTTCTGGGGTCCTTTCTCTTGTTTCTCTAGAGGATGATCCAACTCGTTTATCTTTGTAGTTTCTGTAGAATTTTCTATACTTGTTGTTTAGATTATTCATCCTTTCGAATCTTTTGATCATAAGAGCCATCTGTTCTTTTAGGCTCATATCTGATCCTCCTACTTCATCTGTGTTTAGAGGAGTCTTGCCAGATGAGTTGCTTGTGGCTCTTGTACTGGTAGATGCCTTGAAGGCTACAGTTTTTGTGGTGGATGGAGTTGAAGTTTGCTCATCATTTTCTGAATTTTCTTCTCTGTCCAGGTCATACTCATGGGCTTTTAGGTTCTGGAACAGAGTCTGAGCTGTCCATTTCTTGATGTCTTGAGTATCCTTGCTGATGGTCTTCTTAAGTTTCCACTTCTTGGTTAGAGAGTCTAGAACTTTTAGATTCTTCTCTCTGTTGGTGTACTTCTTGCCTAGAGACTCAATCTTATTGATAATCTTGGTAAAACGATTGTCCAGCTGATCAATAGTCTCTTCTGGTAGCATCTGGAAGTGTTCGAACTTCTTGACTGCTGTTGCTAGTTTGCTCTCTTTAATCAGCTCAGTTCCTTCACATAGGAGTGCCAGTGCATCCCACATTTCTTTAGCTGAATCACAATTGAGTACTTTTCCTATATATGCATTGGGGAGAGTCTGCATAATGTAATCTTGAGCAATGCTATCAAGATTTGCTTGCTTCATCTCTTCAGGAGTGAGATCTTTCATAGGCTTGGGAGCAAGTTCTCCAACTGGTACTTCAGGATCACTATTTGCTGTGTTGACCGTCATGATTGTAATTGGGCCTTCTGTGATCACGGACCACATCTTGTAGTGCACTGAGGTGAGATTCTTCTTCATCCTTATCTTCCAATAATCATAGTCTTCTACTGAGAACTTAGGAAGTTTACGCATGTTAGCACTCATGCTGTATGAGTTTTCAAAAGCAGGTTTTTCAAAAGATAGATCTGTTCAAGAGGACTATAGAAAGACTCCCTCAAGTCTTCTGATAATCTAGAGACAGTAGTCCGTTAGAACCACTGCTCTGATACCACTTGTTGGTCCCTGAACGAGTAGTGAATGGGTTTAAAGTCTAGAGGGGAGGGGTGAATAGACTTTAAAACTTTTTCGGTTAAAGAGTTAAGACCTCTTCTGATTTTCTATGTCTGCTGGACTACAAGTCTGCTGGTCCAGAGGACTATAGTAATCTGATAGAGTGTTTATATGCGGAAGTGTGTAGGCCTTTTTATTTAGACTCGTTCGAGTGCTCTTTTGAAAAACTCAATTAGGTGTTTAAGTGAAATACTCAGCTGATGCTGGTTTGAAACAAATGTGGCCTTGTTTGCAAAGATATTTCAAATCACAATATGCACTATGATAAAATATATGTATAATGAACTGAAATGTAAAGTACAAAAGGTAAATAACACCGTAGATTTATAGTGGTTCGGATATACGATCATACGTCCACTCTCACGTTCCAAACGTGAAGTTAATCACTTAATTTCCCGAAAATTACAGGGGCTTGTCCTTTATGGTCCCAAGAGAAGGATTTTGAAATCTGAGCAGTTCCAAACTGCTGCGGTCTCCACAATTGATTTGAGAGCACTTGCACTCCTACAGGGGTTCAAAAAACAAAACCTTATGGTGGGGGTTTTGGGTTTTTGAATGAATCCAACGAATGGTTCAAGCTTATAAAATGCTTAACCACTATGCCTAAATCAAAAGATATACAATATGTATTTGGATTCAGGTTCTTTGGTTGGATGAGAAAATAACTTAAGAGCTAAAAGTATTCTAATGCTTTTCTGGGATCTTTAGAATTCTTATGAGTGTTTTGCTTTTTGGCTTGCTTGCTTGATTAGCTTCAGAATTCTTGCTTGGTATTTATGTAGTTGTTCTTCTTCATCTTCTTGTATTTATAGGGAGAATTGATACAACTAGCCGTTGGAGTTGACTAGCCGTTAGCAAACTTTCCTTGTTGTTTGTTGATTCCTTGATTCCAGCTGATTTGATCTTGATTGCTTCAATTCAGGGATATTTGTCAATCTTCTATGTATGGTAAGTCTTCGTTTGAATTTCATAAGATGACTTTGGAATCAGCCGAGTCTTTGACGAGCTACTAGTCTTCTGATCTTCTTTTATAGTCGTCTGGTTAACTCGTCTGGCCTGGTATCTACTGTCTTACGATATCAGATGAGTATTACTCTTCTGATCTGGAAAAATACTTGTGCTGACTCTGGCCATCTTCGACTTGGACTTCATTAGTTTAAGTAGGTATACAAGCACCTTGCTTATATGATCTTCAAGGATCTTCTAGTCTTCATAACTTCTACTCTTCATCTCTTGAGATTACGCATGTAGGCTTGGATTGTGTTTATCAGCTGAGATACATACAGCTGATTACACAAGACTAGAATTAAAAGCTGAGTTGATCTATACAGATACCAGCTGATCCTATTACATGTATTTTATAAACTCTAAGTGTTTTGGCCACCAAAACTATCCTATCACATGGAGGGGCTTAGGATGAATTTATATCCCAACACGGTTGCAACATCAACAACTGAAGCAGAGTATGTAGCAGCTGGAAGTTGTTGTGCCCAGATTCTTTGGCTTAGACAACAACTAAGGGACTACAAAGTCATCACCAATGAAGTTCCTATCTTTTGTGACAATAATAGTGCAATTGCTATCTCACAAAATCCAGTGCTTCACACAAGATGCAAACATGTTGATATCAAGCTTCATTTCATAAGGGATCATGTGGAAAAGAAAGATATCAAGCTTGTCAAAATTCACACTGATAAGCAAAAAGCTGATATCTTAACAAAGGCATTAGCTGAAGCAAGATTTCTAAAGCTTTCAGCAGAATTGGGCTTACTTGATCCAGGAAAGATGGAAAAATGAAGAAGGAAGCACAAAAGAAGGGGGAAGCTCACTCAAATGAACTTCAGAAAAGCTGTCCAACCTCACTAAACCAACTTCACTGAAAGAAGAATTCAGACAAGTTATTCAGCAAACTTGTCCCTATGCCTTTTAGGATACTTGGTCAGGATGGTTGTTCTTGTGGGACCCAGTCAACAACTTTGGGACCCACTCAGGCATTTTGGTCAGATCTCTTGACCAAAATAAGTACAAATCACTTATCTGGATGATTGTCCGAAATTGATAAGGTGATAAGTGTTATTTTTAGCATTTATTAGACATTTAAAGAATTTTTGGGAAAAGAGTAGCCTACTTTTAGAATGTCGTGTACTTTTCAAATTACAGTCCACAAATGGTCATTCTAGCATTAATTGCAAAAATCTCTTAAGATTGCATTTATTATTGAGCCACTCATCAAAGCCATTGATTATCATCAAACCTAAATCTAACCGTTCATGACCCACTACCCCACTTTATCCATCATGCTCAAAGAATTACTCTCATCTTAATTCCTTTTGTCCAACGGTTAAAAAAAACACCTTGATATATAAACCTTTCGGTTTTTACCCTCACTTTTCATGCACAAAAATTCCCAAACCCTTAAGAAAAATTCTAAAACTCTTTCAAACCTTCGAACCCTTTCAACGCTTCTTACCAACTCACATCTTTCACCTTCACCCTACTCACAAATACAACCATCGCACCAAAACTGAAAAGAGAGGAGCTACTTAACTTCAATGATCCCTCATTAGACATTGATTTTAATTATCTCAGAAACTCCAGTTCATTATGGTTGAGAAACTGGTAGCATTCAACAGTCCAGATGAGGAAGTGCATCCAGTCCTCAAATGGCTTAGAGATGCAGGTCTTGAACAATTCCTTGGGACCAAGCCTGATTCTTGCTTGGACTCATACATGGAAGAATTTTTTGCCTACTTGAGGTGGAAAGGCAAGAAAGGTGATGTTTGCACTAAACTCACCTATGTTGAGGAAGAAGAATCTCAGCACACCATAATCTTCACTTCAGAAGATTTGGATTTATGCTTCAGATTGCCTTTAGAAGGAAGGGATCCTGAATTATACAGAGAAGGAGAAGAGCAGGAGTTCTCCAATGATTGGATGCTGGTTCCTCAAAAACTCACAAGTGCCCAGAACAAGAAAACCTTAAAAAATAGGTATGAGCATTTGTTTGACATTGTTGTCAAAAGCTTACTTAGTCATTCAGGAAGTGTAGAGCAGATAAGTATGCCAAAGCTCAGGGTAATAGCTGATATCATTGATTCTGCTGAAAAGAGAATCAAGTTTGACTGGAAAATATTTATCTTGGGAAAGATGATGAATGAGAAGTACAAATTCAAAGTGAGGACACACCACAAGGTGCATTGTGGTGGATTGGAAACTACAATTTTGCACAAGAGCAAGCTTGCTCTTGGAGAAGTTTGATCATTACACTCACTTACAGATAAAGCCCAAGCCACTTCAGCCCAGAAAATCATGTTCAAAAAGCTCTCACAAAAAACTGAGAAAAGAAAGCAAAGTGTTGCAGCAAAGCAATTAATGGTGATTGCACGTGCTCCTAGATCTTCTCCAAGGAAAAGGAAAGCTCAGCCCACAAAAGCTCCACAAAAGATGAAGAGGATGAGGCAGATCCTAAGTGAATCCTCACCTGAAAGTGCTTTTCAGAGTGGTGGAGACACTTTAGCTAAGATGGACAAAGTTGAGAGAGGAGGGGTCAATCCTCATGAAGCTGGTGAATAGTTCAGGGAGATTGTCCCTCTGCAACCTGAAACTATTACAGAAATCAGAGACATTGAGAAGCCAACAAGGGCTGAAAGGAAAAAGAGGATAGTCAAAGCCTCTGAGAAGAAAAAGTTGATGGAAGAGGATAAAAAGAAGAAATAATTCTTCAAGGAGATTAGACAAGCAAGTAGGTCTAACTCCAAGTCAAAGTCAAAGCCAAAGTCAAAATCCGAAAGCCCTGAAGCCAACTCTCCTGATATTCAATATCAGAGAATATCACCAACTTTTGGATCCCCCATACCTGAAGAGGAAGAGTGCAAAACTCCTGAAGATGCTCTAATTCGTCCTAAAAAGACTTACTCTCCTGAAGGTGCTCATGATAGAGGAGGTATTGATATTTTGGCTGACCTTGCTGATATAGAGGAAAGGCAGTTTTCCCCACTTGACCCAAGATTGATATCTTACACCAAACTCCTTAAGAATGCAATGCTTGAAGATGATCAATCTACCCTGCCTCTTATCCAACCCATTCCCATCAATCTTTCATCTACCCCCTTAGGAACATTGCTCTCTACAGCACCTGAGTCCCAATTGATCCCCATTTCTTCCCAACCTAACTTATCTGAATCCCAGCCCAACCTTTTCTGAATCCAAGGCCAACTCTTCTAATGACAACAATGATGATGAGGATGATGTAGAAGAATATACATATGAAGGGATGTTGAGGCAGATTGCAAGGGCAAATGTTGATCAACTTTATCCAGGGTTGAAGGATTATCCCAGATTGCAGCAGCAGTTCTATGATCTCAGAGCATTTGTTGAGATCAAAGACAGAACAATAGTGGAAATAGCTCAGGCTATTAAGGACAAGGGAGCAAGCTGGTGATAGATTGAAGAAAACATGCTCCTGCACTTTGCAAATGTCAAAAAGACAAGTGTACTGACCACTGAAGCCCTTTTCTGCACAATTGTGCATGAGAAAGTTATTGCTGAAAGGGAAATAACTGCTAGGGAATCAAGCACCCTGATAGCACCTCAGATGATGCTGATGATGATGACAAGGACGATGACACCACCAACCCCAAACCTCCTGGACCCAATCCTGCAAAGGTACATTACTTGACTTACCCTTCAATTAAGGACTCCGAGCAATCAGAGGTGTTCACCAAAGATGGTGACACATTCAAAGAGGCATTGGCCAAGGATGGTTCTTCTGAGCTTGAGGCACAGCTGAACATTGTTGAGACTTCCATAGGAGAGGCTAGTTTGATTAAAGCCTCATCAGTGTCAGGAGAGTTGGACACTGACCAGTCTTTAATCATTCAAGATGACTCAGTGGACTTGGGAAGCCCAAGCACTGTGATCTCCCAACAACTGTCCTCTGTGGATCCTATTGAGGATATGGAGGTGTCAGGTTTAGGTCAAGAAGAAGTAGAAAATGATAATAGTCTTGAAAAATCAGAGGGAGCTGATGCTAAGTGTGAGATCATAGGTAGTATGAGTGCACCACCTAAAGAGGGAGATGAAGTTGAAATGTTAGGTGAAGCCCAACATGAGAGTCAGGTTATTCTTCAAGTCAAATCTGAACTTGATGAATCCCTTGGTGAAAGGAGGTCTGACTTTCCAGTGTTTAAGAGTTCATTAAATGAAAAAAAAGAAAAGAAAGAAGTTGAAAATGAGAGAAAGAATGCTGAGTATCATATCCTAAGGGAGATGAAAAGAAAGAGGGCGATGAGGGTGTTTTACCTAACCCTTTCTGTTTTGCAGATACTGAAGGTGTTACACTTGATCAAATATTTGCATCTGGCACTTTGACTGGTATTCCAGTCAACACTGATGTTGATCTTGAAGCCATTTCAGCAAATATGACCACCTTGTCCAAGATATACTTTGAACAAGCCAATGCCACTGAAGCAGGACTGCAACATCCATTGAGGCCCAGTCAAGCAAGTTGGAAAATCTGGTCAGGGAAGTTGGGAAAGCCCATGCTGAAACTTCAGACACTTTGGATGGTCAAGGGAGGACTTTTGCCTCAATGGAGATGAGGCTTATTGGTTCAGAAGAAGTAATCTTGCCAACTCTTAATGCCAGAATCAGTGAAGTTGAGACTGGTCTGGAAACAGTCTCCATTGAAGTCACAAAAGCAAAAGAAGCTATGTCCAGGTTCACAAAAGTTGTGAAGAAAGAGCAGAAAATTCTGGCAAATAGCTACAAACATAATGTGTTGGCATTAAAGAGGACCATCAAAGATGCATTAAGGAAAATGACTGCAGCATATAGAAAGAAGGCAAAAGAGTTGAGAGTTGTTATGGTCAAAGAAGTTGCTGAGAAGTTCACCACTGAACTCATGACCAAAGTCTCTGATCAGGTTGTAAGCAACCTCACTAATTTGCTGCAAGCCAAACTTGATCAATCCTAGAAGGCCACCATGGATGAGATTGTTGCCCAGAAGATGAAGCCAGTTCATGCTTTCTTAAGCATGAGTGATGACAAGATGCAGAATATACATGATGAAAATGTATATCTCCTTCAAGAGATCAAGTCCCTCAACCATGCTCAAACTCAACTCTCCATCACTATGAGTGACTTAAAGCCCCAATGTTTTGATTATGCCAAAAAGGGGGAAAGAGCAAGGGCCAGAGGTGACTTAAAGATTGGTGAGCCCAAGGGAAAGGACAAGATGCCTGAAGCTGAAGAAGAAGAAGAAGAAGAAGAAGAACAGGGAAAAGGCAAGGAGCCTATGACCATTGAAAATTTGACTGAAGAAGAGCAAATTCAGATTGTTGTAATGAAGTTCATGGCTTCTGTGTTGGAAGATCAGGCCAGATGGGAGCAAAGGCCTGGAGGAGAGTTAGCTGGCTTGGATCCTAGGGAGAAGGACATTACAGTAAGGGAGAAGGTCTCTAAAGTGACTAGAAGAAAAAGGAAAGAGCAAACCTTCACCTCTTTTTCAACAAGTCTGACCTTACCTGCTGAATTTCAATCCGAAGAAGAGCCTCAAGTCAAAAAGCCAAGAAAATCCAAGAAGGCAGTCAAGTTGCCTGAAATTCAAGAAGAAAAAGAAGAAGAAGATGTGCAAGACAAAGAGCCTGAAACAAGGATGCCCAGACTTGCTGATGATCCATCCAAGTTATTTGAAGAGGGTTTTGGCAAAGACCCTGAAACTCAAGAGAAGCTAGCTCTTCAAAGCTCCTAGAAGAAGAGCTTCATACACAAGGCTCAAGCCCCAACTGTTGCAGAGATGGGATACTCAGTATCCACACCATGATAAGTGGGTGCCAATTCAGTTGAATGATGAGTGGGAACTGGCCAAAAGGAGATTTGTCTATGATTTCTATGTCATAGGCAAATGGCTTGGTGAAAATGTGGAAGAAATCTTTGATCAGTTCATGTTTGACAACTATAAAGAGTTGTATCAGAAGCTGTTTGCAGCAGTTGACATTGCAAGAGTAGATTTCAAGGCACCAGGTCCCATTCTATACATTCCTCCCAAATTCATTGGGAACTTAATTGATGAGCAGAAAATTCTGGAGGATTTCATCTCCATAATGAAGATGGAGAAACTGAAGTTTGGACCAAAGGGGACAAATCAGGAGATTTGGGAGCTGAAGAAAAGAGTGTGGGCTCAGTATGGCACTGGTCAACCACACTACTCCTTAGTGCCTTGATCCCTAGGAATTCTGAGTCCTAGTACTCACTCAACTCGAATTAAACTGTTTTTCACTTGACAGTTCTAGTTCTCACACTTCTACAACAACACTTCTAACTTTCCTTGAAAGGTTTAAGGGTTGAGGTTATTTTCCAACTAGGGTGAGATATCCTTTACAATGAAGAACTGTATAAGGATAGGATATCTCTCTAAGCTTTGATTGATATACAATAGGTTCAGCTTAGATGTGTACTAAAGTGTTTAGGAAACCAAGAATGAAGTATTCTTGTGAGAGCTTGAAAGCTTGTATGCTAGAGAGCTTGTGGTTTCCTTGACTTGTTGGATACTTTAAATGGTTTTAAAAATCCAGTATTTATTGAGTAAAGTGAGGATATGTCCGTTGGAGAGACTACCTCAAATTGTCTTTTTCCATCTTCTTTGGACTTTGCATCTTGAGGACATAATCTGTGATAGTGACATGTCTTCATCTTGGGAAGTAAACGGCTAAAAGCTATTTGTCTTGACTTGATTGCACTCTTCCCAATGTTTGAGTTGAATCTTCAGCAGTCAACTTAGAAGACATTCTTCCTGAAACTTGAATCATGATTAAGGGCAACATTCCTTATCATCGTGACAGATATGCGCTCACTCTTATCTCTTCAGCTGATTTGGCTTATCAGCAGTGTTGGCTAGCTTTTTTAGTTGAGTTGGCTTCTCATCTTTACTGAATCAAATTTAAGTTATGCTTTGATCCATAACCTTCATATCAGTGAAGTTGACTCTATCAATATAGTTGTCTCTTGACTTAAACTGTATTTGTACTCTTCTGATTTAGTGTGCTGATATACTCTGCTGGTCTTCTCTTCTGATCTTCATATCATGATTGAGTTCATGTCACTAGAATTAGTCCAATAGATGTGATCTTCAAAAACTTGAGCTATCAAAAGGATTGACTCTTCTGATCTACTCTTCTGATTTGTGCTATCAGCAGTATTGAACTCATCTGATCTTGTCTTATCAGCAGGGTTGAAGTCTTCTGATTCTGAGCCTAAGGGAACTTGATCTATGTGATCTTCTAAGCTTGTGTTCTCCCTCAACTTATGTATCTTAACATATATAAGCTGCCTAACACATCAGATGTTCAACTAACCTGATCTATATGTTCCAACAGTCCTGAAACATACTTAATAAATTTGACTTATATATCGTGGCATATCATTAGGGGTTTTGGTATCTTAATCAAAATCTCATTTTATTCCCAACAACTTTCAATCTCTAGCATCACATCTACAGCACCTTGACAAAATAATCATGTAAAATCAGGAGGGTCATGCTTAATTCGATAGAAAACTAAGTATGATTCACACATATAAATCTCATAACCACATGTTAATAACAATATTAAATCAACGAATATCACAACTCATCACGACATACTCATGATAAAATCAAATCAACGTAAATCATAATTCGGGTATATCAAACCCATTATGACATGCTCACCGTAAAATAAAATAATATGAAAGATCTAAACTCTTTAACTTTATCAAATATCGTACTAACTGGTAGTACCAATGTACTCTGTCATTTAGGGATTAACATTTGAAGCCGAGTGAGTATCATATTCTAGCCACTCGTCTGGTTCTCTATATTTTTCTTTCTCTACTCTTTCAAGCTCCTCTAGGTTCATAATTATCCTGGACTCATTATTTTAGCTCACATCAGCCATATCATCACATCTAGGTCATAGACCTCGGGGTCCTGGATACTCGCTTCATCTCTTCTAATCTGGATCCTGGACCTCGGGGTCCTAAATACTCACTTCATATCTTCTAATCTGGATCCTGGACCTCAGGGTCCTAGATACTCGTTTCATATCTTCATCTTCTAGTCCTCAATTTTTTTTAGCCCCCTCTTGTAATCAGGGCCCTGGTTTCTTCCAGTTTGGTCATAATCTAGGCATATTCTGCATCATTATTCTTATATTCGGATCAGGTCTAGAGAGCTTCTAGAGAAACTTTCATATTATGCTCAGACCCAACCTCTGAACAGATATGCAGACCTTCACGTCTACTCACACATCAATTCCTGAATCATGCCTCAAACCTGGATTCCTTCTGGGACCTTCAGCCTCAACAACACGATTCATTTCTCTAATATCAATCCTCAACCTCTTATTTAGTAAGCAACATTAATCTCAAGGTAGCCTTTTAAAAGTATTCCTGGAAAATTCTCAACACAAGAACAACTAATCTGGGCTATATTTCAAACAACATGCTCAAGAGAAATTGTCAATAGAATAATAATATCAACAATTTTTCAAAGTGCTAATCTTTGCATAAAAGGTTCTCCATAGAGTTGCAACATGGCTCACGTTGCTCCCGAAAACTTGCAAAACACGCTGGAGAGATCTCCGACACGGGGACTCCGACGCTTAAGTTAGAAACCGGTGATCTCAAGAAATGGGTGGTCGGAGAATAGTCGATCGGAGGTGAAACTGTTCTCCACAATGCAATGCAAAGATCAAACTATGTATGCACAAGTGTAGTGTGTGCTCTTTTACTCTAAATCCCGTAAAAAAAAATGTATGCAATGTGTATGTGTAGTATATATAGAGGTACCTTGGGGGAAGGGATAACCATCTCTCCTTATTTCTCCATTAAACCACTTATCCCGAGTTTCCGGGGAGCTGGCAAAGTCTCCCTTGACTATAGCTCAGTGAAACAATTATCCTTATCCTTAAAAACATCCCACGATCATATCTACTGATCGTTCAGCTCCGATAATTTAGAAGCAATCTTAGGGCACTTCATGGACCCTAGTTCCATCGGCCTTTTGCCACTGGGCTTTAGCCCAGTCCTCAATAAACATGCGTAAGACGTGGGCCTGGGCCCTTTGTCCTTCCTACCTCGAGGCCCGGAAAGGATCTCAGCCCATATACACGGCCCACAATAATGGTATAAAATAATATTGACCCAATTCATTATAATAAGGGCCTAATTACACAATTCAAGGATAATTAATGGAATAAATGGATAAATAATGGATAATAAAATTATTCGTATATTCCACGTGTCATTATCTCGTAGGATGTGTTACATCCAAAATGAACGCACAACGATACCTAATCAGCTAACCTCGGATTAATAATCAAAGGCTGGAAGTGAGCTGCAAGTTCCTTCTACACGAGCTCCAGCACCTGCAAAGACAAGTCAAAAAACCAGTGACCTCGATAATAATATGTTTGTAGAACAATCAATGGTGAGACCGTTCTCCACGTATATTGATGCACCGAAAAGTATGTCAGGGAACTTTCCGGGGAATGCATGTAAAAGAGTGTTTAGTTTGTGTTTCGACAGTTCGTCCTCAGAAATGATGCATGTAAAACATATAAAACGTACCTTGGGGGAAGGGTTACCCACTTCTCCAGTTCTCTCAACTGCCCAGGTAGTAGGCTTAAGCCTAAGGCTTATCTGCCTCCATTAGCTCGTCCGAGCTCCAAAAAATGGGGGAGATGTGCAATATTCTCACACGTTCCTTATCCACGAAGTGGAGTCAAAGCTCCATGCGCAAGTTCCGCAGTTTAAATCTCTAGGACCTAGAGGTGCTCGAGCCCCTCTAGGTTTAAACTTCGGGAACTCGGGTTCAGGCCCAACAACTCGCCTAGAAAAGTGGAAAGCTTATGACTTATTCATGCTAGAGCCGATCTTCATCATCACCTGGCCTGTTTATCTCAATTCTTATGGATTTGGGCCCAAACTTGGCCCAATCCAATATCATAAAAGCACATCATCAATATAACAATTATTAACAATATAATAATAAAGATAAGTAAACGAATAATCACATAATTATATCCAAACCTCTTCGGATATAACTTATCTAGACTCCACATGTCATTATCTCATAGGACGACACATTTTGTCCACATCAGGATGACACATTTTATCCGCATCAACAATTATGTACTAGGTTAGCTTTCCACACTACAAACTAGAGATGTCTATCGGGCTGGCCCTAGCCCTATAGGGCTACGTGCTAAACGGGCTAGGACCTTAACCGGTTCATACTTAACGATCCTACAATTGTTGGGACCTAACCCTAGCGGGCCACGGGCCACTAACGGGCTATAATAATTTTTTTCTTTTAAAATTAAAGGTCTCAATTGGCACATCCAACAACCAAATGAAATAGAAAAATACATAATTAATTAATGATCGGTAAATGATAAAACAAAAGTATGATTTAACCACAATTATAAAACTCACTATTCCTTAATAAGGTCAAATAAAGCTAAATAAATATCATAATCTAATAAAAAAATAGTAATAATGACTAATAGATTGTAATGTGCTGCTTAATGCTTGTAGTTATGTTATTGGTCAAATGACCCAAATTTTGATCTTAGATTATTTATTTAAAAAAAATGGGTAACAACTCGGACTAGCGGGCTGGCCCGGTTTAGCCCGCGGGCTAACCGATCCGAGTAAAAAAAGCCCGAATTTAAACGGGCCTATGATTCATGAACCCTAACCCTATATTTTTCCCAACCCAAATAAACATCTCTACTACAAACCCAAAATTCATAGGTAATTTCTTCACTTGGATAAACCATTGACAACTACCAGATTCTTTTTCATTGCAAAAACATATACATACCTATGAGAATTCTTAAGGTACTTAAACTTAAAATTGAGTTTTGTCGAGTACTTGATCAACTCAATCTTAAACCCCGATGCACCTCCCACAAAAACTACTCCAACCTTACCTTCCATTATATTACCCCAATGATCAGATAAATAAGTCTTCGTTTTCTCAGTGGGGAAAATATCAAAATTGAGTATACTACCAACCCCCACAAATTTTGTTGACAAATAATTTTTGAATTATGATGGAACTCATTGTTAACAATAGATAATAGGCATAGATGGCAAACTGTTTTGTACACAAGTAGAATTCGCACACACATAATTAGTTGACGAACTAATATGCACATCTACAAAATGCTTCGAATCGGAAAATACATTCTTAGCCAAACCCAAATCTACAAAAATGTTGATTAACTTTTCTGATGTAATCTAGCAAAACTCGATCAATCCAACAAAATCAGAGTCAGATGATAAACAACAATTATTGAGGCTACCAACCGAATAAGAAATTGATAAATTAATTGAAGATAAAAGGGTCACATACCAGTTATTTCAGAAATAACCTCTTGGTACGATGAAGATCCATTTACACGAACCAATTTGCTTTTCCTATCGAATTCGACCTTGAGGATTACACAATAATCCATCACTGTATCGAATGCTACTTCATCTATAAATTCAATTATAAAATCCTAACAAGCAGAAAAAATTCCCGATCAAAAATTGAATCTCAAACGACTGCAAAATCGGTTATTCGATCGACTAGTTCGATTATGGAGATTTAACCCGCTATGGCAATCTAATATGACGATGGATGAACGAAAAGTCAGAAATAAAAACAATCAAAAGTCGTTCAAGAACTAAAGAAACATTAACAAATTGAGGAAAAACTATTCTACATAATGGTTCCGATGTGAAAGAAGAATATATGAATTCAAACAAATCGATAAACTGGAATAAAATTTTGAAAATGAAAGTCAACAAAAAAATAAGGATTATTTTCGAGAATCATGGGATATGCAAATAATAAAATTATCATTGAAATTAATTGTGCATTTTAAAGAGAAATGATATAATTGGTTTTTTAACTTGTAATTTTACTCTAATTGTAATGCTGTAATTTTTTGTCCTTAATCGTTATATGGTCTAAGTCTCTAAGAAATTGAACATTAGAGTAAATCAACTCATAAAAATAAATATACTATTGTTTTTGTGATGGGCAAACACGGTCCAAGTCGTTTTGACTTTTCGTTTTCTTTGCGAAATATAAGTCTGTTTGACACTTTTCAATGCAAATTAATTGCATTTAATCCAAAGATCCATAAATATTTACATTCATGTATTTTTTTTAAATGAGAATTACAAGTATTAATTAAAGGTAAAATAAGAAGTCAATTGTTTTCTTAATATGTGTGCCTGAGTTTAGAGTTTAGGATGACATATTTTAAATAAGAGGAGTATATAAGAATTTGTTACTCATTATTATTTTTTATAATACAATTAATTTTATACACTTTAATTTTAATTTGATATAAAAATAAAAGGGGTGCTAACGGTCTAAAAATAAACATATTTTGTATTTTGCGATGGACAACGCATTGGAGAGGTTTTGGAGTCCACTATCTCTGTCCGCCCAAGGTTTAGGCACGGTAACCAAAGTAGTAATCACTCTCTTTGGTCAAAATTTATTAATGATTAAATAGTTAAAATCTGGACAAAATATTTTTAGAAAAATAAAAATAAACATATTTTGTATTTTGTGATGGACAACGCATTGGAGAGGGTTTGGAGTCCACTATTTTTGTCCGCCCAAGGTTTAGGCGCGGTAACCAAGGTAGTAATCACTCTCTTTCTCTTTCTTTGAGCGACACCAGAAATCCGATTGCTTCCCGCGGTGGGAAAATATATCACTGAATTTTACTATTTTTTAATTTGTCACCCACATTTAATCACTATCAAAATTATCACTCAATCATTATTTTCTTTCTATCACTGTTAGTACATCCGTCATCTCATGGAAAAAAGTAGCAGTGGTTCATAAAATACCAAAGAAAAAGCAAGTGAAGGTGATAAGGTGGCAAACCAAATTACTCAAATTTGGAAAAAAGTAGCAGTGGTTCATAAAATACCAAAGAAAAAGCAAGTGAAGGTGATAAGGTGGCAAACCAAATTACTCAAATTTGGGTGGTCATGTGAAAATTATTCATCTTTTGTACTTTGTTTTTCAGACTTTTTTTAAACAATATTTCAATTATTATTGGTTTCATATTGAATATGAGGATAGAAACTTATTTCAAATAGTTAATTATCAGAATTCATTTCCCCATTTATAATTATTCTGATGATCTACTAACATTTGTGCGGTGAAGATTAATTATAAAGAACTCTAAAATTAAAATTATTCATTCATATTAAAAATATTTCAGAACTTTCTTTTCTATTCTAAGTATTTTTCTATTATCATTTTACAAATTTTTCGTACATACTCAACATAATTATATTTGTGATAAAAGTTGG
Organism: Galeopsis tetrahit; assembly: GCA_963675135.1. Taxonomy (NCBI): domain Eukaryota; kingdom Viridiplantae; phylum Streptophyta; class Magnoliopsida; order Lamiales; family Lamiaceae; genus Galeopsis; species Galeopsis tetrahit. Next base: position 39,068,364 of record OY776127.1, read on the forward strand.
GGGTTTAGGAATTAAAATAAGAGAAATGATGTAAAAAAGTATTAGTGCTCAAAATCTTTTCTCCGGTTAGTAAGTGATGGATTTACTTAACAACAACATCAAAATTGATAGAAAATAATAACTATGACCAATTTTTTGATAATGTTTAAATGTGGGTGACCAAATTTAAAAAGTGGTAAAATTGAGTGATCAAAAGTGATATTTTCCCAAAATAAAAATAAAAATAAACATACTGTATGGCCCATTGAAGAGGTTTTGGAGTCCACCCAGTGTCCGCCCGAGGGTTTAAGACTCGGTTTTAATCACTCTCTTCTTTTTCTCTTAAACAGAATTGGGTTTTAATCACTCTCTTTCTTTTTCTATTAAATAGAATTGAGAATTGGGGATTGTTGCATGGACAATGGAGGAGAGCAAGAGAATTCGAGTGGTATTCAAAGATGATGATATTTTGAGCAACTCCCAGAAATCCGATGGCTTGACCCGCAGTTGGCTCCAGTTGAAACCCCACCAACACGACACAATTTCCGACCTAGCCCGTCGTCTGCTCCACGCTTTCCAACTTCACCAATCCTGTCCTCATGGCCTCATCCTCTCCGTGAGTCCCTTTTATTTTTAAGCCAGATTTATGCCCACCATTGCCCACCATTTTTCATACCTTTCCACCGATTACCTATTTTCCTTCTTATTTTTTTATCATTTTTCTCTAGGGCTAGAATTTTCTGCATTTTCATCTAATTATGGAAGAATCTGGACTGAAGGACTTGCATGTATAAATGATTTTAAACTGGCTTGCAAATTTGATACTTTGGAAGTGATGAGTGTGTATTTGTACTAATTTGTGAACGGTTCCAGACCTTATTTGTCTTAAACTAATAATTTCTGTTGACTCTAGAAATGATGGATTTCATATCCGTGATAGTGGTAGGTTGAGGAAGGCATTGTATTTGCTTTTTTCTGAAAGGGGTTCTTAAGCATCCAAAATCTCATACTCCACCTTTAGTCTAATGTTCCTGTGGTGTATATGATTTCGCATTATTAGATGGTAAATATATGCTCCTGATTTTCATTTATGTATTCACTCCTTTTTTTGGGGTGGGGTGGGGAGTGTGTTGGGGGAGTTTTTATGCTGGTCTTTCTCCTCGATTCTGTATTTGCACGTTAAGTCAAATACTGTAACTAGTTTTTGTATGAATTCTGTAGGCGATTATCATTGAATGACAAAGTAATGCAAAATGCACTAGTTACGTACTTATATTTTGTATAACTGTGCTCTCAGTGGATAATTTTGTTTTCAGACATTATTATTTAATTTTTTTCTAAAACACTTTTTGGCAGACTTCCGGCTTTGTCTTACCAGCATTTGAATCCACTAACATTTTGAAGGATTGTGAAATTGTCAGGTTAGTTATGAGCAATACATCTATTTTTAGAAAGAGCAGTATGTGTTAATAATATATTAACACTTTTGTTTTTGGAGTCAGAGTACAGAAAAGAAAAGTCTTATTACCAATAGCAGGAAACAATACTACTACTAATGATGTGGGGAAACTGAAAGCTGTGGAGAAGCAACCTGTAAATGGCGGTCTCTTGCTTTTGGCAAATGAGGAGTTTGAGAAAGGAAAAGGTGGTTATGAAAGTGATGAACTTGAAGAAGCCCTGTTGGAAAATGTGGAGGATCCTTCGGGTTCTAATTCAAGTAAAAGAAATCGTAAAAGAAAATCAGCGGATAAACTTCAACACTCCATGTATGAGCTCTGTTCTGTTCTTTGTACAATTTTAAGTTTTAACTCAATTGTGCATCGTATAGTTATGCTTATTCTCTTTGCTTTTAATATACTCTTTATTAGGCAGAAGAAACAACGTCCTGATGCTACTGGAAACACATCTAATGATGTTTCGACAGATAAGTCTCATAAAGATGCTGAACTTACAAAAAAGAAAAGTGTTTCTTTTGAGGGAAAAAAAGATGATTTTGTTGCTGGAGCTAGTGTGGAAAACAATAGTGAACAACGGTAACTCAACTGATCTTTTTATTATAGTAATTATGGATAAATACATGTTTCAAGACCTTATTATTATTATTATATCAAGATAGATAAGAATCAAGGAAATATAGCATCTCCTTAAACAATTGATAGGAACAGACAAAAATTGCAAAAAGCTTGGGGCTTATAATTGCTTTATTGTAAAAAAATGCGAAGAAGAGCTGCGTAAATAGAAAAAGAAGATAATCTTTTATTTCATGGAATCCAATACAAAGATCACAGTAGTCTATCAAATTTGTATGGATTCGAAAAATGTTTTCGCAAACCTTACAATGTGAGATTTCATAGAATTTTCCTTGTCTATAGAGAGTGATAAGGAAATGATTTTTGAGCTAGCCTATAATAAAGTACTAACTGGTATGTTGTTTTCTTCTTCTTGTTCCGTTTCTCCCTTTTTTTCGGCATACTTGACTATTTAATGTTTCCATCTCTTCGGGTGCATCATTTATGCCACCGCCCCTTAATTTATTTAATCATATATTTTTCATGCATATGCATTTGCAGAATTGATGAAGTTCTAGAGAATAGCAAAGTAACTGAGGATGCCAAAGTTGCCCCTGAAGAAACGAAAAAGGTTATTCCCATAACTATATTGGTTTGGGACTGGGAGTCTGGGACATTTATTCGTCTTATAATATAGATGCTCATGATTAATGCCATACATGATTGCCTTTTGGATTACTCAATTTTAATTTGTTAAGTATTCCACCCTTGACTATACTGATTTTTGTTTCCTGATCTCTTATAAAAAATTCATAACTTATATTTAATTTACCCCTGATCATTTGAAGGCCCCAAGTAGAAGTGCCAGGCGGACGTATAAAAAAAGAAAATGGTTGCGTGAAATGGCAAAAATTCAGAAGCTAAATGCAAACTGCGAATCTGAGGGTCTTGTAAGCTCTCTCAGATATTTAAATGAGACTTTTGAGAAACCAGTAATCTGAAGTTCTCAGATATTTAAATGAGATTTTTGAGAAACCAGTAATCTGAAGCTTGCTATATTACACTCAATTTTGCAGCGAAACTGGAAAGAGGACAAAGCTAAAACTGGCAAAATAGAAGTGAAAGGAGTGGTCAGTGTCATAACTCATACAGTAATAATCTTTTAATTCCTTTTGCCATAGAATTGAAAAACTGAATACTTCTATTTCACAGAAAAAGTGGAAAAAACACCAAGCGGATGCAGAAGGAAACCTGGCGGATTGCCAACCCAAAGGACTGGTCAGTTATCACGTTTTACTTTTTGTTGCTCATGATTGTCACTTGATATTGACCTAACTTGTTCAATGTCCAGCTACATTGGACTCCCCAAGACAATTTGATTGTAAAGATCAAAAAACGTAAGCAACGAAGTCAAAATGATAACACTCCTATACTCCCAAGTCGAAATGATGATGCCCATGAGCAGCCAACTCAAAATGGTGATTCACTTGAACAACCAGGTGAAGAAAATGCTGCTGTTCAAGAATCTAAAAGTCAAAATTGTGATGCATCAGAGAAATTAAATCAAGAAAGTGGTGAGGAGAATGAAGTTGTTCCCGTTGTAATAAGGCCAGGACATATCCGCTTCGAGCCTTTGGGCAAAGGTCCTGCTTTCTGTCTATGCATATATGTGTTTTTGTCCATTTATATAAACTGAGATATCGTGATGCTCTAATTCAATACTGAGGGTGTGTTTGCAAAACATAGTGATTGCTTTAAAGTGATTAAAATTGATTTTTACACTAAAATAGAAAATTGATAGTGTTTTAAAATTAAGCACTTTAAATCAATTGTGTATATGTTGTGGTGTTTACAAAACAAATCACTTTTTTTTATAAATTTACAAAAAACACCCTTATTACATTTGGATAGATAATGTGTAAAGATGAAATATTATTTAAATTGCAAGGGCAAAATTGTAAAATTGATTGTTGTAATGATGAGAAGCACATAGAAGCTATTAGAAGTAGGTGGAGGGGTGCTTCACCAAAATCACTTTTAATAAATTAACTTAATCACTTTGTTGTGTTTCCAAACACTCCAAAAGTGATTCTATTTGAAAAAAAAGTGCTTTTAAGCAACTTCTAGTGTTTCCAAACACCCACTGAATCTTTATTTGTCCAATTATGTGAATGACACTTTTGTTAAGTCATGTTGGCTTGAGATCAATAATATCTTTGCCAGCCTTCTAATTTCTTACTATGATGACAAGTATTGTTTTGAAGTTTTCTTCTCTCTTTTGTTGCCTAAGTTCTTATTGCACACAATCATATCATACATTATATTCTCATTATTCTTAAAGTGGAGAAGCTAAATTTTCCTGTTGACAGAAGTTGATTTGCATATCATATAAAACATAAATTTCATCGAATTGTGAAACCCGCTGTCAAAGCAATCATAAATAACTTGTTCTCTGATTGACTCTCCAACAATATTTTTTAAAGTTCGTAGTGTCATCTTTCTTCTATTTGGTATGGGAGCACATGCTTCCCTCTTTTATTGCATGACTTAACTTGGATTAACGATTTCCATGTGATATTTTAACATCTCACATGTGAAGCTCTTTTTTGTTCATGCAGAACTTCCCGTGCAGAAAGATCACTTTCCTCAGGTAAAGTTTATTTGAATATTGGTCAAAAAAATATGTTTCCATTACAATATATTACATTCCCACATCGAACCCGAATTGCGGATGGGTACTTACTACTTAAGCAGGGAGTCAATCCTCCACTCCTGAGCTAGCTTTTGGTTGGAGTTAAGGCTTCCGGCTCCAGGGCCTAACAATTTGGTCTGACCTGCCGGAGGTCCTACGGGAGGCCATTAAGAAACTGTCCCAAAGCATGAGAATCTAGTAAAGTGGTAACGGACACCATCTTAGAGATAAAAAGGTCGACGTACTTGTCAACTGTGACGGTTTGACGAGTGAAGGCCAGGGCCTCAGGTACTAGGCAAGCCCTTGCGCCTTTAACAATAGTTAGATCTGGGAGAAGATCCCTTTTTGTCCTAGTCTTTCCTTTAACTGTCCCTCGTTATATGGGATGATTTAGCCGTCAAAATATGAACTTTTTTTAGGATTTCACTGTCTTCCCAGCTAAGATGTGGTTGATCAGGTTAGGTTTTGTATTCTATGAGATTCTTAACATTGAACGAGGTTGTAAAATGGAATATGAGCCTTGTGGATTTAAATTAGGAATGGAGCTTGATAAAGGTGTGGAAGGAGAAGATTCAGCTCGTGTTCACTGTAGTTTAGCTTAGCAATAATATCGGTCTACTTACCATGGTGGTGTAATGCAATCTTCTTCAGTCACTTCCTTTCTCTATACTTACTAATTGGCTAAGTAAAGTGAGACAAATTTTTGTTCCAATTCGTGTATCATTCTTTAGGAAAACTACAGCACTAAAAGGCTGTTGTATTAGTTAGAAGTATGATTTCATCCTTGTTTTTTTGTTGATGTATCTCATCTATCTAACTGTGAGTTTTCCATCAGGAAACCTTCCAATGGAATGGAATTACTAGCAAGAAGAAGGGCCAACAATGGGGGAAGGAAGACCGTCCATTTGTTCCACGAAATGACCATACTTCTAACAAAGAGGAGTCTGAAATGAGTAATAAAAAAGAGGAGGCACATGCAGATGAAGGAGTAGACCTTGATAAACTTCCTCTTCTTCTTGGCATGCCTAAGGTTGTCCCTTTATTTCCTGAAGAGAAACAATTTGTGGACTAGTATTGAAATTTATCAATTATTATCCTTCCAAGTATATCTCATGTCGACATTACCATTTCCCCTTTTTTCTTCTTTCTTTTTCATTGCGCAGAAAGGAGATTTCATTGCATACCGGGTTTTGGAATTATCATCATCCTGGACTCCCGAGCTTTCTGCTTTTCGAGTAAAATAATAATTCAGTAATAGAAAATTATTTGCCTTGCAGTAAAATTCTGCTATTGACTTGAGATATCTTTTGTTATTTAGGTTGGAAAAGTGTTGTGGTACAACTCTGAATCAAATCAAACTATGTTGGTGCCAGTACCGGGATATCCAATTGTCTCTAAGAAGTCTGATGAGGATGAGGATGAAGCTGCACAACCAGATATCTCTCTTTATAACGAAGATGGTTCATTGCAGGTAATAAATAAGCACTTCTGATGAAGATTATTCTTTTTCCTACTTGAAGATGCTGCCAGCAAATCATCATCTCCATTTTCTGCTTAATTGTTTTTGCTTTCATCATTTTGTGCAGATTGATTTTTCATCGCTTATTGATGTCCGTATCTTTAACAATGGGACATCAGAACCTGGAAACGATAGCCTTAAGTGTATGAATGAAGTTCCTGCAGGCAATAGCACTGATAAACCAACAGTTGTACCCACCCAAGGTATAATAATGTTCACTACCACTAAAGGGAAAATTCACAGAAGTTGCTTTTGAGGTTTGACCTATTAACTGACAAAAAACCTAGGAAAGTTTTACCTCCACCATTTGCTTTTATGTTACAAGGTGCACCTATTAAGGGGGATTCTTCTAAAATACGGAGTAAATTTTACAAACCTCAAAAGGGTGTGTTTGTATTACCTTGGAACTTTTTGTAATTTCGAAACATAGCAGGGTTGGTTTTTAGGTTAAACCTCAAGTGCAATTTCTGCAATACTAAATGCATAATTCCTAATGATATCTTAAAATATAATTGTAACACTTACAGATGCTCCAGGATCAAACCAAGGTAAAGAAACGAACTCGCCTACTGCAGGTACATGCATTTCTTTACTGCAGTTTATTTTTCATGTTTCAAAGAGACTCCACTCCACTCCACTCCAACTGATGAAATGTTGTAGGAAATGTTGGTGTGAACAACATCTGGGACCAACTGAGTGAGACTCTAAATGCCAAGAAGGAGCAATTATCTAAGGAGAATGGTTGGGGAAGTACCCCCCCAAAAAAGCTGCAAGTTAAGACTGTGGAAAGGAAACCATATCCTGGAGGAAAAGGGGTTAATAAGAATACCCAGAGAGCACAACCATCAAAGGAGACTAATTCCAGTTCGGGGAGTAAACCGTGGTCGTATAAAACTCTGAGAGGCAGCGCACTTGGCCCAACAATGGCTATCCTAAGGGCCAAAAAAGATTAGAGTAAGGGGACTAAGCATCTGCTCGTCATGTGGATTTTTTTTGTTTTCTGCCTTTAATTTTGGGTAAGAAGCCTGTGTATGCTACTAGTATGATTTGAAGTGCTAAAACTATTAAGTTGCCGTGTGAATTTCAATTTTCACCCATGTTTTTCTTAGTCCACCGTTGATTGATTTAAGTCATATTAGTCTACAACTCTACATCTAGTTTTATGAAGGAGTCCAGAGTTGAAAGCTGATAAAAATAATAATAACTCTACTCATTTTTATATTCATAAGAATGATGTGATCCAACGAAGTTGAACAGATTAGAACAATTCGAGCGAGGTAAACTCTCAGGGGAATCAGGTTTTGGATTTCAAGATCCAAAACCCGTTTTACTTCGGGATTTAAAAATTGGTTTTCAAAATTCACTCATATCAAACATATTGATTTGACATAAAAGTGGAGTATAATAATATAACATTTAATATTACTTCAATAGTTAATATAACATTACTTCAATAATTATATTCTTTCTTAAAAATAATATAATAATACAATAATATAACATTTAATCAACTAATCATTATAATCTCACTAAACAATAATATAATAATACAAACTCATTTAATTTTCCATAAAGTTAAATCATCCACTATTCCAAAATCCAAACCATATTACTATTCATCGGGATTTCAAAAACCAGAATTTCAAAAATCCGATTTTTAAAACACTCAAAGCCCAAAGTAAACACCCCCTCAAAGAAGATAAGCACAAAAAATAGTATGTTTTGCAAAACACACTAGTTTATGAGCAACTCTTATGTGCAAGGTCATGGCACATGAGCTTGATTCAAGAATCAGTCTAAAAAGTAGTTTTGTATGGCAACTTAATTGAAAATATTCATTCCTAGTTTATAGGTTTGCAGATTGTCGCATTTTCTTTTTAATCCACTCCCCAATAAATAAATAAATAAAATTTTATATTTTCCCTAGTAATTTTGTCATTTACTTCAATAATTATAGTTATTCCCTGAGAAATTAATATAGTATGCATGGCTTGATTCGGCACTCTGTGTGGCCATGAAGGAGGAACTCCCAGATTTTGGCGATACGAAACGTCTGGCCTCGAGGTATGAGGTGTGTCAGAATGCATGAAGCACAATTTCTGACCTGATTAGACACATTTCGTAAGAGCTTAGGGGGGTTTCGATTTTGAACTTTTTTCAACCGAACCGAAATTGCAAAATATGAAATCCAATCGAATTTTGTTAGAACCGAATTGAACCAAATCAAATAAAAGTTTAGTTGGTTCGGTTTGATTTGATTTTACAACAAAAATCAAATTCAAATTATAAGTTTAAAAGTTCACAATCCAAACTAACAAAAAAATAATAATTTTGTTACATTTTTCACAATGAAATTTATCTTTTCAAGGGAGATAATTATTTTTTAGTAGGGCAAGTAGACGACAAATGTTGAATTGAAAATTTGAGATTGAAGTGTTTATTTTTGTTAACGAATTGTTACATATAATTTATTAATTAAATAAGTATGTTTTTAGTTTACATAAAGAAATTCGGTTCGGTTTATTCGATTTTGTAAAATATAAACCGAATCGAAAACTGAAATTAAAAAAAAAAAATTCAATTGAACCGAACAACCGAATAAATCGAAAATCGTCGGTTCAGTTCGAAAATTCGGGTTTTTCGGTTTTGTGTCCACCCCTAGTAGTTGATATGTAATATATTAACCTCTGGGCCAGTTCAGCTAGGCCTACCCCTCCGGAGGCTCATTCACAACAATTTATGTCTCCTTCTCAGGTCTCTCAGACGTTAACACACAAGAAAATGAGGTTGCCTCTCTTTTGGACTCGGTGTCTCAAACCACCAACCCTCTGATCTCGACTCCAGTGACTTTGTATTGGCCCCTTCGCTCTATCTTTAAGAAGCCCATCAGAGACACCCCCAACCTCGGGGCTGGTTTGTCACACCCGTCGATACTCGAGAGTGTTATTGATGACCTAAGCGTGAATGTCAAGAAAACCTTTACTATTGATTCATTCCAGTCTTATAACTCCCCTTCGTTATTCAAAATTCGTTGGACATTCTCTGTGACAACATCCCCAACCATATGACAAGTATATTGCAATATGCTGCCCTAAAGCCGTCCAACCCCAATGCCTTGTTCAGATGCATATCATGCAGCGCTTGTCACACCTCTACAGTCGTGTATGGTACTAATAGCTCTTGATTTAACTCATCGGACACCCGCGGCTCAATAGAACACAACACTGTCTGAATCTCGTGCGCTTGTGGTGTTAATGAGGTAAAAAGATCGATGAAATAACAAACAACAATCTCTGACCTCGCCTATTCCATAACACACCAGTCCCCATGATTACTGAGCGGACCCCGAATAACATTTCAGCGTAGATGCTCTAGAATGAAACTATCAAGTATTTTGATTGATCCCCCGTCTGAAGTCATTGGACACGAGATCGTTGGTGCCTGTGTACCTCTTCCTTGGCCATAAGCAACTGTAGTTGAGATTCAACAAGATCAATAAACTCAAATTCAGTATTTCCTTTCTAATATCGTCCACTCGCCTCACATCCCAATCCACAAGACTCGTCATGAGGTGCCTCAATGCCATGGGGGCATGTTGAGTAACAACAGATGGGAAATTGCTCCAAAAACGTTGCACGGTTGCCATGAAACCAGGCTTATAAACATGCACCTTTGTCGCTGACGAATCGTGTCCCAAACTCCCAATAGAGCACTACGATGTGGTGATCAAAGTCGTAGAAACCCAAGTTATGGGCTTTCCAGATAGGGAACAAGTCTCGCCACACAAGATTCCAAACAAACCGATCTAATTGATTCCAAAGTGACGACGTTTGTTATACCATGTGAACGACTCCCCTTGCGCAAATAACCTCTAAGGCCCCACAATCATCTAAGCAAACCCCCGAACACCCCCTCCCCCCACCCGCACAGTAACTGGGACAAACTAGATTCATCGGCCTGCCTACGCAGCAATACCCAAAGAGGACGTCATCAAATTATACGAAATAACCACATCAATATGCAAAGGGGAAAAAGGATAAACCACCACCTACACGCTATCCTTCCAAAACAAGATTTAACCCTTCGCTCTAACCAACCGCATCTAGCGCAAAATTGTTCATAAAATTAAGACGATCACACCACTAACGATAACCCGAAGACAAAAAGTAAGTTTGGAACAATATCAATTACTAATTGCTACAAATCACGAAAGGCCCTACCACTACCAAGACCCCACACATTTTAGACAACACACCTCATACTAAAAATTACTAGAATAAAACAGAATAACCAACACCAAATCAACTACTTACCAAGGAAGGGACAAGGAAATCCACCCATCTACACATAGGGAAAGACAACATTGTGGAGGGCGTTGTGCACAACCCCTAGAGAATCAAATGAATTAACACAACGAATCGAAGGAACTCGGCAGTATTTCACAAAATAAGCCAACAAAAAGCTCACCTAAAAACCTTACCTTCAGGTAGACATGAGCAAAACCGTCGAACCGTTAAACAAGACGGTTTTTAATCGCCAGTTTCGATTCGAAAACCAAACTGTAACCTTAAAATGGCAGTTGGTTCCATAAATTTAAAACCGGGTTAAACCGGCTATTTTTATTTTATATATATTTCTTTAATGGGTTTGGTGGCAGATTTTGCAGGCGCCTACTGCTTGCATCACAATTTTACAAGTCATCAGCCGTCATCACATCACAACTTTTCCAATTTTCAGCGTACTAGTCTAGACCCTAGGGAGTAGCAATGTCCTTACCTCTCTAAAGAGCATGAAACCAGCTGTAAAGTCCTTATTTCTATAACTCCAACTCTCCAACTCCAAGCATGAAAACCAGGAGTAACATTATTTCTACTTCCATTCATACAAGTATAACTCCAAACATGTCTAAAGCAAAGCAATATTCTGAAAAAATCCACCGTTAATGGCCACCAGAAAGTTAACGATGGAGGTGTGCAACGCCAAAAACCAGATGCCGAAGACGTACGGCCAAGGCACGGCGTCTTCACCAATTTTTAGGGATCTCAATCCATGGCCGCCGAAAAGCTTGAATTCATGGTGCACGATGCTGATTCCATGGCCATCGAAGTTGTGGAACGATAAGAAGACCGGTAAGAGAGAAAACCACCAAACTTGAACCATAATCGGCTTGGTTACGACTCGATTTCAATTACTAATTTTCGAAAACTGTAATCGCTGAAACTGGCGGTTTGCAACCGTTGTGCATGTCTACCTTGAGGGGAAGAAATGTTTCAAGGATAGGGATTCTTGCATGCAAAAGTAATTGAATAACGACTAATAGTTGTTGAAATTGTTGTATTTTAGGTAACCGACAACAAAAATTCTCCTTTTTTAGGTTAAGCAAGTAATAAATACATCACATTTATATTGAATAAGATAATAGAAATTTAATAGACATTTTACGAGGGGTATCATGCAATTATGTGATACTCTCAAAAAATCAAAATTACAGACGATACCTTGAAGAAGACGTGGTTCTTTCCTATGTAAACATTACAAATCTCTTGAACGAGCAAAATGAGAGAAAGTATAATTGAGAGCAGCTTTAATTTATCTAGATTAAGAATAAATGAGAACATTAACAAGCACAACCTAGAACACGCTAGAATCGGTCAAGTACCCCTTGGTGAGGAATGTTTGTAGGATATATTATGAAGTGAGAGTGTTTGTAATTATAAGGAGCAATTGTTTTAATATGCAGTAGAGAACTGTCAAAAGGGTTTACATTAGAGCAAGTGTTGGAAACAATTAATACACATATCAGATCAGATGATAACAACAAAACAAGTTGAGAGTAGCTGCTACAAAATACAAAAAGGATAGACCCTAGTACTAGTGAAAGAGAAGTTGAAACAAGATATGCAACAATAAGTTTCTTTCTTTATGCCATCATTACCAGCTCCATTCGCCACAGAAAAATTATGAGAACAAATAGATGTGCCAATGTCTTATTCTCGTCTAGAAGAGAAGTCGAAGAATCAATACTCATTTACCACCTTGAACCCGACCTGCCAAACGACATAGAGGTCAATAAGTAACAAATCAAGTTTCTATTTACATGCAGTCAAAGTACACAAGTAACCTCACCCAAACATGTTAGCAGCTAATCACGTTTACAACTCACAGGTATTTGTTATACGAAAGCTGAAAGAGTGTGTTACAAAATAAGGATGTGTGTTGAGAGAAAAAAATGAGGTCCACTTACAAAAACAGGGGGTGTGTTTAGCTGAAAGACAAGCACAAGCTAATCCTACGTGTAAATACCGTAGTATTACAAATATCACCTTACGGTTTTATATTTTTCTTAAGAACCTCCTGTACTGTCATTTTTTTTTTACTTTTGCCACTTGTACATTCTTTACGGAAATTTCGCCCCCTGCATTTTCTCTTCTATACACTCTACTTTAAATTTTATATTCCCCCTCTCCCCCCTGCCCTGTTTATCAAGAGGGGTAAAAGTAAGTAAATAAGAATCTAGGGAGCTAAAATTGCATTTTTTCAAAAGTGCAGGGAGCTAAAAACGTGTGCATCCCAAGTACAGGGGGCAAAACACTAAAAAAAATGTTAAAAGTACGAAAGTGTAAAGATGCATTCTTCCTTTCTCTTACAAGCACTTGCACCTTTCAATTGTACAATTTGCAAAGAAACAACTTCCATGGGCACAGGTCTTTTGTCATTAAATGAAACCTCCTCCAACGTAGTTTTTTGTTATCCAGAGTTTCATCAGTTAAGGAACCATAAACATGTGTCGAAATATTTTCAAATATTCATGAGCCTATATTGGTCCAATAGATAGATGGAATTTCAAATCTGAAAGAGAGAGAGATGCAGTACCTGTCAGAGTCTCTGGTTGCGAAAAATCCTCTTCCTCCCCCCCCACCACCACCACCTTGAATATCTCTTCTATCATAACTTGGTCTTGTCCAAGAATTGACCGAGCCACGTGATCGAGGCCTCTCATTGTAGTCTCTAGGCTCTTCATAGGACGGTCCCGGCCGTCTCTCAAACCTATGGGGGTCTTCAGATGCTCTTCCACTCTGTGATGGAGGTCTAGGAAGAGGATCCTCATACATCATGCCAGAGCGAGAATGAGGTCTTTCTCTGGGATCCTCCGATCGAGAAGGAGGTCTCCCATTAAATCCAGAACCACCTTGCCTATCAAAATTCTTCTGGCTGTAACGAACTTTGTCATCCAACTGGCGCACCAACACTTCCAATTCTTGCTCCTTTTGAAGAATAACTTCATTCATACTGCTTTGCTCATCACCAGATTTTTGCAACAATTCCTGTTTCAACAGTTTGATCTCTTCCTTCAAGTTTTTTTCTTCCTCTGTCTCTTCCCTGTAATGAATCATGACTACAGCTATCAGTTTACCTTGAAACACATGTATTAATTTTAACCCATGCCAAAAGACAGGCAAGTAATTCAAAATACAAGATTAATCATGAATTTTTAACTCTTGGCATTGGTTAATAGCATTTTGCTATCCAGTTTTATTGTCTGCATAGAAACAGTAACAATGAACACCTATAACCATATTGTTTGCTGAAGACCAAGGATGAAGAATATTTATAGACAGAAATGGCAGATGACTATAGAAAACAACCACTAATTTCTTAGTTTCCATGAACCGAAGCTCCACCAAAGAGTAGCTAGCTGTCCACAGAAATTATAAATAAAACATATGTGAGTGAAACTACAACAATTATTATTGACAGAGTATAAATAAAAAAGCAGCATGCACTGGTCGTAATTAGTTCCAAAGTCATAATACTTTGCCTTATCGAGATAGCCGGAAAGCCTTTGATCTGCCATGTACGGTTTTCAATTAGTATTCTACATAGATTCTTTTGTAGATCAAAATATTTTAATTAGCTCGTTCGAGGAGAAGCTAGGCCCTATCCATAAAAAGGCCGAGACAAGAAGGGCAAAACCCAAGACAACAAAAGCCACACACAGCCCAAACAACAAGCAAAAACCCACCAACTAAGCCAAACATTGTGGCCAAAAATAGAGGGATACAGCCCAAAACGCCAATCCAACAATAAAAAGGGAACACATCCCGAAAGCAAAATCAGCAAAAACTAAACCCACTACACAAGACATTGAATTAAAGCAACTCAGCCCAATATAGTCCTCCTCGTCCTCCATCTCCCGTGAACCCGTAGCAACATGTTCTTGAGCATCTAAAGCTTTGGACTAACAATCTTCCTCCATACCCAGTTTCTGACTATTCATTTTCCAAACCCCAGCATCATCCATCACAGTAGGTATCATACCACCAGCCCTTTTGTGTCTTCAGCATTGCCACCCATAGGCAAGGATGGCAAAAAATGGCTCATAATCCAATGAGGAGCATCGACACCTGTTGCATTCTGTAGGGAAACAGAACCCAATGCCTTAGAATCTGCACACCTCTTGCGTATACAAGACGCCTAATAATTTCATTTGCAAGTTGGAACAACCAAGAGAGCAATGGCATTGGAATCTTTCAAAAACAGGGCATCGCCGGATTACCATCCTGTGAAGAAAGCATCCCTGAAGGATGCATAGAACCCTCCTCAATCATATCACCTAACCGGCCAAAAGAGTTGCATGTTTCCACCCTTACCTCCAACAATGAAACCCTCCTCAATCATATGCACAAGCTACAAGAGAACAAAAGGGACATTGGAATTGCTGTTAGAACAACATTTAGAAGCCCTTGGAGGTTCATCTTCTGTGTTTTACTAGAATATATTCGATCAGTGAAGGCCCAAGTTAGATGTGGAAGTGATTCTCCTCCTCAACTTTCCATCATTATTTTTTGTTTATCTTCCATTCAAAATAGACCTATCAAGTATCAACTCTTTTTTCGGTTATAGAGATCCCGATTCTCCTTCTATATCTTGGGACTTTAACTTTTTCTGCAACCTAGACTAGGGGTGGGGGAAAATACCAAAATTTCGGTATATTGAGCTTTTCGTACCGAAAAAATATCGAAATTATTGAAATTCAGTATATCGAAATTTTTGGTACAGAATGGAAGATGGTCATACACAGTAATTCAGTATACACCGAAACACCAAAACTAAAAAATAAAATAAAATTATACTAATATAATTTATAATTTTATATTATTTCGTAAATTAAAATAACTTAAATCTTATATAACTAATTTTGGTATGAAACGACACTTCAATATCTTCAGTATGAATTGGTATACCAGTATTTTGGTATGAAAGGGTGGTTCAATATTTTCGATATGAATCGCTATGTACCAAAAATTTGGTATGGCGCTGTATATAGTATGCAATTTTTCATACTAAAATTACAGTATACCGAAATATTCGGTATGATATAGGTATCATGAATTTTAAATAAACTTTGTCGCCCACTGCAAACTCAAGGTGGCGACAACACTTATTTGCCTCCCTAACCATTCACTGTTGTGCCCTCTCCAAATGCACCTTCAAGTCCCACAAAATCTCATCTCTCTCCCTCAAGGAATCAGCTAGTGTAACTGAGTTCAAATTTCCCCCCGAAAGACACGGAACTAAAACCACTGGAAACTCGTGTTACGTTATAACAAAATTCCGCCCGAGGGAGCCATTTACCCCAACATTTGGGTCTCTCAGAAGCAAAGCACCAAAGGTATGTTTCAACACAATAGTTAACGACCATAGATTGCCCATCCGTCTCGAGATGATAGGCCGAAATCATACACAACTTTGTGCCCATGGATTTAAATAGTTCCTTCCAAAACGAACTCAAAAAAATGGGGTCACGATCACACATGATCGAAGCCGAGACACAAAGCAAACGCACCATCTCCTTTGCAAAGATATCGACCACCGTTTATTTTAAAGAATAATTACCTCAACAACTAGGTTCTAAGTTTTAAAACTAATGTTCATATTTCTCCACAAAACTCAACTTTCATATCAGACCGTCAATTAAATTCATTGCATTCTGCACATCGGTGGAATGTCATTAGGATAGGTTAAATAGCAAAAAACCACTTATTCAAATTAATGAAATGTAACCTGGTGAAGTGGGATAGCTCAAGTGGTTAGAGCACCACTACCTAGGCGGAGGTCATGGGTTCGAGTCAAGGGGAGAGGTTGGGGAAAAAAATGACATGTAACCTCAAATGTCTTTTTATATATTGCTATCCCTAAAACACCTCATATCATGTAGCCAAAAACTTTTAGGATTAAGAAAGAGTCCCTATGCAAGAAGTAAAAGTATATAAATATAACAGACATTAAATGCTAACCTAATATAGAAACTCTTTAAATTAAAAGATACCCAAATGAGTTGCATTATAGTTTGGAGCAACTATAAACAAACTGTCTTCAGCCCTTACTCAAAGCCCAAACCTCCAACTATATATCCAACTCATTGTGTTAACTAAATCTCCCTTTTCACCATTTCAACTCCCAGGCCCGGGCCCGTCTCCCCCATCCCACCTACCCCACCCCCCAAAGTAAAAAGGATTACAGGGAAAAAATAAATAAATAAGAACTTCACAAGGAAAAAATGTGACAGTCTTTCTCCAAATTTATCACTATCATACATGAGCAAAGTGAAATTAAACACATCGCGGAATATAGCAATCACAGTAGCACTATACAAGCTCAAAAAAAAAAACCCTAACACGCACATAAAAGTTTCCACTCATGTACCAATTTTCCTGGAATGTTCTTTTTAAAGTGAAATTTCAAATCCTACTGGGGGAGGGGGAGTAAACGAGGGAGAGCTTTAAACCCATCATCTCACACGCAAGATGTGAAACATGTACAACCACAGGTCCACAACACTAGCTACAGTGGTACTTTCTATTTGTGAAACGTGAATACATATGCTGTTATGCATTGAATAAACTTTCCAACATAAAATAGGCACTGGAAGTATAACAAGATAGCAATCACAACATTCCAAACTGATATTCATGATAACATGCGATCAACAGTACATATTACAACATTCAGAGAAGTATAAGCAAGGGTTACCTCTCTACTCGGCGATGCTCTAACTCAAGATCAATCTTCTTCCAATCCAAACCCTTTTCCTGAAGCAAAACTTCCCTAGGCTTTGCGTCACCAAATGGATTCACCTTTGGTTTATTCTTCACTGAACCTTCACCCACTCTCGCTGTTACCCCAGACTTGTTTGAAAGTGGGCTTTCAGGCCGACTCGACTGCGAACTGGTTGGCCTACTTCCACCCATACCGGAAGAAAGCTGTTGCTTGCCTTCAATTTCCAAATCCAACTTCTTCCAATCCAACCCTTTCTCTGCCAGCACTTCCTCCCTTGGCCTAGCAGTACCAAATGGATTAGGCTTATTACCTTTCACTACGACTTCGGGGTCAAGTTTAGGGGAGCTCAAATCTAATCTCTGTTCATTCCGTGCCCAACGATCAGTGTCGGGCCTGGAAAAGCCCGAACCAAAGCTTGAAGATCTACTTTGATGTTGTGGCTGTGAAATTGGCTTTTTATCAGTAGCCCAATTGTCGACCTCATCGGCCCGTGACGCAGCTCCACCTCCGCCTAGAGAGCTGTACTTTGCGCCTGGTCCTGGTCGTGATTGAGGCGAAAAATATTCTGGTACCATTTGTTTCTTCATCGAAGCCCAATTATCGACCCCATCAGCTCGCGACGGTTGATCCATTTCGGAAACCCTGGCTTGCTGGCGCTCGTCCTCCTGAAAACCATAAGATCTCCGACCCTCGTACTCCCCCCTAGGGCGGCCCTGATTAGAACCATAATTGGAAAATCCGCCGCCAATTCTACCGGAGTGCATTTCGTCGGCGGAGCGCTCCTTGGGGCCGGTGGGGAGGAGGAGCATTTCTTCATGGGTCAAGCCGCGGCTGGGCTGCGAGCCGAACAGCTTGAACTCCTGCAGGGACATTTTCGTCTTTTTCTTTTGCTTGGTGGTGTTGGTGGTGGCGGCGGCTTCCTTCAGACTGGGAAAGCTGGGTTCTGGTATGGCCGCGGCGGCCATCTCGGCGGCTTCGCGCTCCTCGGCTTCGGCGCGCTCCGCCTCCGCGGCCCACGCGCCCACTTTTCCCCATGGCGATTTAGACATTTCTTCGTCGATCTCTGAGTTATAACCCCCGATGAAATTGATCGCCTTTTGTGTTTTGAATTCAGAAAAGAAAAGAGAAGCAGTTGAATTGGATTCCTTTCTCCGGGGCTCCGATATTATTAGAGAAAAGCTCCGAAAAGACAACTGTATGCGTGCGTGCGTGAAAATGTGTGCACGACAGAAAGCAAATGAAATAAATTTCCCCCAAAATTCTCTTAAATACGGACTATTCTATTTTATTTATTTTTAATTTGTCAAATATTTTAATTTAGGGTTAATTCTAAATAAACATACTACTACATCATACCAATTTTTTCAGTCTTTTATTGTATTGCAGTTTGTATTGCAGTTTGATACACATTTTCTTTTTCGGCATGACGCCGCATCAGATTATAGTATTTCTTTTTTATTTTTATTTTTCACATCAGATTACACTTTATAAAAATTATAATAAAACTTTATAAAAATAAAATAAAACTATCTCTTCTTCTTCTGCATGTCTTCTCCTATCTCTTCTTCTTCTGCATGTCTTCTCCACTCCTCAAACTCAATCAAGTTTTTCACTTAAACTCAATCAAGTTCTTTTTCTCTCCTTCTCAAACTCAATCAATTTCTTCTTCCTTCTCGTTCAGTGAACCTCAATTAATTATTGTATTTGTGTGTATGTTGTTGGTGGTTTATTTCTTAAAAAATTCTTCGATTATTGAATAATTTTATTGTTTTGTTCAACTAGCTCGAGGACTACAATTTATATGCTTTATGGAAGAGGAAAAGAGGAAAATATTCGGGAAGAAAAATTCTAAAAATGAATGTGTTTAACATGATTATTGCAACAAAAATATTTTAGAAAATATTCTGAAAATATATGTAGCATATTAAATGAAATGTAAGCTAATATATGTAGCATATTAAATGAAATGTAAGCTAAGTATCCAAGTGCACAAACATAACTAAAAAAAAAAGTCATTAGCATAAACATAAATCGAAAGATCATAAACAAATCATCACCTTGTTTCATGTTACAAAAATAAAAAATCATCAACTTGTTTCATGTTTCATTAACACGACTCTCTTGAGTACTAACAACGCCATCACTTTCACTACCACCCCTTCCACCTCCTATTCTACCCCTCAATGAACTGTCGCAGGATCCACCACCTCCTCTTCTACATGATACTTGCCACACCCTGTCGCAGGATCCACCACCTCCTCTTCTACATGATACTTGCCACACCCTCTACACCACTCACATATACAACATTCTTCGTAGAACCAGACGCCTGAAAGAATGAATATAACAATATAGTTATGAGAAATATACAAATATTTAATAAAATAAGAAGATTACCCTCATATAAATAGGGCCAGAGGTTTCGCAAATCAATACACCCATGCATTGGTTTGTCATTCTTCTTGCGTTTGCAATCTCTTTCTTTTGAGTAGAGGTGTTAGTCATCACAGACCAACGTCTCGGCCTTAGGTTGGCTCTCACTTAATGTTTTTAGTATTCATCGTCTTGCTCGTTGAGCTCCTGGGAGAGCATCTCGTCCATACAGATGATCACACTCGCTCGTTCTCGAAACTTTTCGTATGAGCTTGGCATCGTCATCTAAGTTAACTAACTTCCATAATCTAGATTCAATTTTTAGTCCGCCAATGACGACGATGCGGTTGGCATCGTCATCTACTATTGGGAAATTAATTCCCCCAAGGGCAGACGAAAAATAAACAAGAAATAAAATGGAGAGAGAACACAATCAACAACACAAGAATTTAACGTGGAAACTCCAAAACCGGAGAAAAACCACGACCCACCAAAGAGATCACTATATGATAAATTTTTACAATCACACAGAATTCCTCTCTTTTGACACTCAACCCTCCTACACTCTTTCAAGTCTACAATGACTCTCACCTTTCTCTCACAAGACTCTATTACAAGAGAATATAAGAAAGGACTTTAAACTAGAATCAAATACAAGACTAAAGTGTATTGATTGGTGCACTTGTAACAAGGACCTAAGGACTCATTATATAGAGTTATCAAACTTGTCCTACACTCCAAGCCCATTAGAGCCAAACTTGCTCCACACTCCAGGCCCGTTAGGATCAAACTTGCCCTACACTCCAAGCCCGTTAGGATCAATTCATGCTCCTTTAAAAAACTTCTTTTATTTTAGCACAAGCCCAAGCCCAACAAACTCCACCTTGATAAAATAAAAGAAAGCTCTGTTGTCTTCACCGACAATCATGATTCTTAAACCAAAGAACCAACATTCTCAAAACAGAGAACACCTACTCCACCATATGAGTAGAACACTTAGAATCACCCATTCTAAGAATTTCCTTCGGCACATGTCGAAAAATACCTGCTGAAATTTATGGTGCAACTTTTAACATTTGACATTCCTAGAAGTCCTTCAGCCATCGACATCTTTCACCACACACCTTGCATCCTTGCCAAATCAATGCACATGTGGTCCAGCTAACGTCATCACATCCTTTTTCATGACAGTTGGACATGCCATAAGGATGTTCATTTCCTCAATCAGAGGAAATCATCTTCTATCACAACGTTAGCAACATTTTCGGAGCCATTTGCCGCCACCGCTCCACCTTGTGTACACCAGATTGTATCAGCATATCCTTAACTTGCACTTACCACAAGCTAAAACTGATTATTCCATCAAATTTCTCCATGTAATACTTCATTGCCTCAAAGTATTTGACATACCGTTTCTCCGCCCTTAAACAACCGTCTCAAAAGAGACCCCCAAACCTCTCTAAAAAATCTTTTCTGGTGTGGAAGATCAGACTACGCTGCAACCAAAAACATACTAAGAATAAATAGAGACTAAATCTGGGCTCTGATACCACTTGTTGGGAAATTAATTCCCCCAAGGGCAGACGAAAAATAAACAAGAAATAAAATGGAGAGAGAACACAATCAACAACACGAGAATTTAACGTGGAAACTCCAAAACCGGAGAAAAACCACGACCCACCAAAGAGATCACTATATGATAAATTTTTACAATCACACAGAATTCCTCTCTTTTGACACTCAACCCTCCTACACTCTTTCAAGTCTACAATGACTCTCACCTTTCTCTCACGAGACTCTATTACAAGAGAATATAAGAAAGGACTTTAAACTATAATCAAATACAAGACTAAAGTGTATTGATTGGTGCACTTGTAACAAAGACCTAAGGACTCCTTATATAGAGTTATCAAACTTGTCCTACACTCCAAGCCCATTAGAGCTAAACTTGCTCCACACTCCAGGCCCGTTAGGATCAAACTTGCCCTACACTCCAAGCCCGTTAGGATCAATTCATGCTCCTTTAAAAAACTTCTTTTATTTTAGCACAAGCCCAAGCCCAACATCTATCGGTTCCCCATCGAACATTATTTTGTCAAAACATTCAATGTACGATCTCCCTGTCTCCTCTTGGTGCTGCTTAACATTAGTTAACCTTTGCTTTGGATTAGGGCGAGTAGCAACGGTCATGTAGTGTGCTAAGAATAGCTGGCCGAGCTGGGTGAATGACGAGATCGACCCGGCTGGTAGAGACAAGTACCATCTAAGAACTTGGTATAATGTTACATCATAAAATAGAAAAGCATCCTCTGATCAAAAATAAATTCGAACAAACTAGATCAAAAATATAAGAAGTATGATTAAACCAAGGATTATAGAAGAAGATCACGTGGTAATCCAAACTACGGTTGAATCATCCTCTTCTCACCATAGAGAGTATGCATACGAACAATATCACAGAATAAAGGTAATCCGAGGAAGAACAGTAGAATCAACTCATCAAGACAGAAGATTTCACCTAGGAAGGTCGCTAAACTACACACTTTCTCCTAAGAAGGCAATATTACAACCCAGTTGTTGGTCCCAAGATTAGAATAAGCCTGAAAAGTCTAGAGGGGAGGGGTGAATAAACTTTTAAAACTTTTCTAAAATATCAGAGTTATAATGTGGAAATAGTGTTCTTATACAATACTCTGCTGATATCTAGTCAGCTGATCTTTCAACCAGTAAACTAGTAATCAACTTAGTATGCTTAGTATGAATATTAATGTGAGCCTTTTAAGTAGTTTATACTCAACTCTTTGATTATGAAATTTACTTAGTGTACTGTACTGTTCTGTTATTAAGTAATTCGTTTACTCAGTAAGATTTCTCAATCTAGCTGTTTATACGAATTCTTTAAGAACTGAAAGAATATAAAACTTGTAAGTAAATGAACACAGAGATTTATAGTGGTTCAGCAAATGTCTACATCCACTCTCACAAACCCAGTTGTGATGTTTTATTAACTTGTGGCTTAAAGTCCCAAGAATAAGACTTCGATCTTGTCAATTATACCTACAGGTATATCTTCGATCTAGCTAGTTAGTAATTGCACAAGTAATCAACACACTTGTTTACAACGAAAATACAAACTAAAAATGATAAACTTCTTTGTTTGCGTATAACCTTTGAATCTTCTTTCAAATCTGGGCTTCTTCGATCTTTTCTTTGAACTTCTCTTGAACTCTGTGAGTTTCTTATTGATCTCTAAGACTTCAATAGCTCTTTCAGTGCTTGTAATTTCAGTAGTCTTTCCAGCAGAAGATCATACGGTATTTATAGACTTTAGTTAGGCAGTTAGTCGTTTGTGTAACTAACCATCAAACTAACTCTTAACCGTTTCTCTAACTTCTCTTTGTAACTGGCTTTGTAACTTCCAAATAACTAACTCTTTATTTCCTTAAGTCGGCCAGTCATCATAACTTCCTTCAGTTATTCAGTTACATCCTTCAATTAATAAGTTTTCCAAACTTATTTTTAGCGTAGTAACGTACTCTTCTTAAGTACTTACTCTTCTCATGTACTCTGCACAAGTACTCTTCTTATGTTCTGTACTTAACTTCTGAGTCTTCAATCAATCTACTCTTCTTAACTTGTAGTCTTCTGCTTCCGAGTTGTCTTCTGAGTCTGTAGTCTTCTGATATCTAACTTTGTTGATTACATTTAATACAAACTTACAAATATAAAACCTATCAATACTTCAACCGAACTATATACAATAGAGTATTTTCTAAGCCTATACTATACATTGTCTATACAATCTTTATTCAGCTTAGTTCCTAACAGTTAGAATATTTCTCTTCATATCATATCAGATCAGTAAACTCAGTTTATATGATTACTTTTTTACTTCTCAAGATGACTTAGTTAGAAAGACTTATTCTACTTATCTTATTAACTTTAAGTTGCTTTTTGGCCATCAAAATTTATGATCATCAGTTAGGAATTTGTTTCTAGGATTCATACCCCAACACCAGTTATAAGGATAAAGAGTACGAACAAGGGTCCTATGAGAACAAGAATTATATCATCAAAGGATATCCGAGATAGTCATGAAGACGAACAGGTTTATTGAGCAAGTAGTATGACGAACATATACACAGATGTCAGCAAGGAGCGCACTCAACAAACATCCATCATTAGTAAGCAGGGGTAATTTCAGAAATGGCTTAGTCAAACTACTACTTATAAAAAATGACCTTACTTATATAAAATATACAAAAATGGCCTTCTTTTATTTAATTGATTAAAAAAGAGAAAAAAGAAAAAGAACAACCATACAAAACAACCATAAACAACCACATTAAACAACTCTAAACAACCACATTAAACAATCATAAACAATCACATTAAACGACCCTAAACAACTATATTAAACAACCCTAAACAACCTTAAACAACATCAAACAAGCCCAATAAACAACCCTAAACAATCTTAAACAACTCTAAACAACCCCAAACAAGATCGGTAAACAACCCTAAACAACCTCAAACAACCCTAAACAACCCCAAACAAGTCCAGTAAACAACCCTAAACAACCCTAAACAACTTTAAACAACTTTAAACAACCTTAAACAACCCTAAACAACCCCAGTAAACAACCCTAAACAACCTTAAACAACCCTAAACAACCCCAAACAAGCCCAGTACACAACCCTAAACAACCTTAAACAACCCTACACAACCCTAAACAACCCTAAACAACTTGAACGAAAATTTTGGGTGTAAACCTAAAAAAAAAAATACACACTTGAATTCACTATGATAAAATATCAAATACCAACAAAATCAAACAAATGAATATAATAGAAATATGTTTCTTACCTTCAATCCAACTTTCAATTACATTATGAGAAAAAAATGAGAGAATTTAAGTGTAGAGATTGAAAAGAAGAATAAGAGAATAATGAGAGGGAATATGAGATTTGAAAAAGAGATTGAAAAGAAGAATAAGAGAATAATGAGAGGGAATATGAAATTTTAAAAAGAGATTGAAAACAAGAATGAAAGAATATGAGATTTGATTTTTTTTTCTTTTTTCTTTATTTTTATTACATTTAAAAGTGGTCAAATGGAATGAAGGCCAAAAATAAACATGGGTAGGGTTAAAAGGCCATACTTGATATATTCCACTTAGTAAGCAGGTGACGTCAGCCGATCATTTTGACTTCTAGTTAAGAGGAGCTGGAGGACACATGCCACAAAGAGAGAATGCATGAGAACACATGAATGGCAATCCCAAGGGCGGAACATGCGGTTGGCTGGGCTACAGCCCACCCAACTTTTCAAAATTGTATTTTTTTTTTAATTATGGGAATGAGTTCGCGTAAATGAAGAGAATGGAGAAGACAAGGTTTTAATCCAAGGTAAATTTCAAATGAAAGGCTTGGATGAAATATTCTTTTGATTGTGTGGTTAAATACAAAATGATTCCTATTCTTACTCTACACGATTAAAAAATCAACCATAATTTTGATCGGAATTGACGTCTGTCTTTCTTATTGGTTCATTAGGGGAGTGAATAAATCAACCCTAATTTTCCAGAAACTTGGCGGGAAAGAAGATTAATTCACTTTTCTGGAAGAGGTGTATTAGTCTATCTTAGCCCTAACACGGAAATTTGATTAAAATTGATTGATTTGGTCTTCTTTCATCATTTACTTTAACATATAAATGAATTGAATTTATTATCAGTGTCAGCTGTTTTTAGGAGCAGCTGAGCGTTCTTGGAGCAGCTGAGTTCCCCCTTCAGTCGTGCTTGTTCTTCTGTACCTATTTCAACTTAGTAGACGTGTCAGTACAGGTAAATGTGTATGAAGATATATATATATATATATATATATATGAATATACATAAATTTATAAAGGTTTCTACCTAGGTGACTTTAATATTTGAGTCAATATAAGGATTTTTTTTAAGGAATCATGGATTCCCCCTTAAATGTATATTCTCATAATCTCTCAACTTTACCATCTTTCTCATTGGGTAGTTACCTGGGTGACCTTATACCTAGTGATAAGTGAGTCTATTCAACTCATCTTGTGAAAACAACTTGTCTCTTTGGTACTTGACTGCTCTCATCAGTTGTGTACCTGTGCAATTGATATCTTCCTATATGGAATTGGGATCAACATCTAGCAATCCTAAGCTTATGCAAAGGTCTCTAAATCTTGACTCAGCTAGTGGTTCGGTGAATATTTCTGCTCTTTGAAGATCAGTATAGATCTTTTCCATCCTAATGTTCTTCTTTTCTACATGATCTCTAATGAAGTGATGTCTAACATCTACATGCTTACACTTAGTATGCAATACAAGGTTTTGTGTAATAGCTATAACACTATTTCTGTCACAGAAGATAGGAACATTATGTTCATTGATGTTGTAATCTCTCAGTTGTTGCATTAACCTGAGTAGCTGACTACAACAACTCTCTATTTCCATGTATTTTGCTTTAGTAGTAGATGTAGTAACACTTGTTTGCTTCTTAAAGAACCATGAAATCAATTTATTACCCAAGAATTCACAAGAACCAG
The DNA here is from genome assembly GCA_963675135.1 of Galeopsis tetrahit. Lineage (NCBI taxonomy): Eukaryota > Viridiplantae > Streptophyta > Magnoliopsida > Lamiales > Lamiaceae > Galeopsis > Galeopsis tetrahit. The sequence continues at coordinate 39,094,574 of OY776127.1, forward strand.
GTGTGGATTTCTTATCAATTCTACAACCACCATAATCTGAATCAGAATAACCATTAAGTTCTATACTATCATCAGTTGGGTACCATAAGCCTAATTCATTTACCCTTAAGATATTTAAGAATTTTCTTAGCAGCATCAAGATGACTTTGCTTAGGGTTAGCTTGGAACCTAGCACATACACCAACAACAAATGTAATATTAGGCCTGCTTGCAGTAAAATAAAGAAGAGATTCAATCAGTGCTTTGTAGTTGGATTGATCAATAGATCTACCCAACTCCTCTAGTCGGTAGAGTGGGTCGACTTACAAGTCTTCCTAGTCTTGTCGTGAATATCAGAGAAATTATAATTAACAGGAGCATCATGCATTTCAGTATCAGCTGAGTGCATAGGGTATTCTACAAGATTATCCATATGAGGAGATGAGTCAACTAAAACACGCATATCATTAGGAGTTTGAGTTCTAATCTTAGGTCTAACAGACACATCATCATCCAAGTCATTAAAGAATGGATTATAAATCTTAACACATTTAAAAACATCAGATTTATCATCAGGTTTCAAGTTCAAGTCAATCGCTTTCTTAGTGAGCTGATCAGGATCATCAGAGTAGTCATGTGTTGATTCATCAAATATCACATGGGGTGTTTCCTCCACTACAAGGGTAGTATGGTTAAATACTCTAAATGCCTTGCTTGATGAATATCCTAAGAATATTCCTACATCAACTTTGGCATCAAAAGCATTTAGCTTACTTTTCCCATTGTTAAGGATAAAACACTTACAACTAAAGATATGGAAATATAAAACTCTTGGTTTTATATCATTCCATAACTCATAAGGAGTTTTACCATGTACCTTGTGTAGACCACATTTGTTATGAGTGTGACAAGCAGTGTTGATAGCTTCAGTCCAAAACTTTTTAGGTGTGTTGAACTCAGCTATCATTGCCCTGGAAGCTTCCTTCAGTGTTCTATTCCTCCTTTCTACTACACCATTCTATTGTGGGGTACTAGCTGCACTTGTTAGATGTTGAATACCATTTTTAGTGCAGTAATCAATGATAAAAGAATTGATAAACTCAGTGTCTTTATCACTTCTAATTTTGATAATGGGTTGCCCCTTTTCATTTTGAATTTTCTTGAGCAATTCTGGTTGCTTCTATTGAGTCTCACTCTTATAAGAATACTACCCAAGTATATCTAGATTAGTCATCTACTACAACAAGACTGTACTTCATACCATTAAAGGTTTGAGGAGTTATAAGTCCAAATAAGTACATATGCAGAAGTTCAAGCACTCTGTTGGTAGATGCAGTAGGGGTAGATTTGAAAAAGATACTTTGTTTTGTTTTCCCTTTTGACATGCATCACATATTTGTACCTTATAAAACACTTCGTTTGGAAGACCATCAACTAGAGATAATCTTGCTATCTTGTAAATAGTTTTAAAGTTCAGATGACTTAGCCTTTTGTGCCATAGCCAACTGAGTTCTTTTAGACTTTTAACAATCAGACAAGTGTCTCTAGGACAGTTGTTCCAATTGGCAATATATATACTACCTTCTCTTGACCCAATGAGTAATATAAAGTATGTTCTTTTCTCAATAACATTGCACTCAGTGCTTTTGAACATAACTTTATATCCTCTGTCACAGAATTGAGAAACAGAAAGTAAATAGCACTTTAAACCTTCCACAAATGACACATCTTGTACTTCAATGTCACCATTTCTAAGAGTATCAAACCCTTTGGTTCTGCCAATGCATTATCACCAAAAATAACTCAAGGGCCTTCTTGTTCCTTGTAGTTTTTTAGGAGTTCCTTTGAGCTAGTCATGTGTTGTGACCACCCACTGTCAATGTACCAGGTCTCACCTAGAGATCCTCATCTTTTGTACAAGTCTACTCTACCCTGCAAGTAGTTTAATGTTTAGGTACCCATTTATCTTTTGGATCCTATGGTGTTAGTTATACCTTTGGGAACCCAAATAAACATAGTTCTCTTGAACAATTGGGATCTTTTGAGTCTATTCCCATTGGCATCACAAAACCAGACTTTCTCAACCTTAAGTTTCCTATCAGTTGAGTTAATGTTTACAATTCTGAGATAACCACCAGTAGACTTAATCTCATTGTGATTTTTAATGTATGGTCTCTAATAGTTAGAATAAGGTTTGTAAGCATTAGTTTTATAGGGCCTGTTTAGTTGGTATGATATATTCTCTCTTACTATGTCATGGGATAAGGCCAGGGTGGTGCAAAGAGAATAGATTTACCATTATGAGGTCTAACAAATTTTCTGGGTTGAGTTGAATACAATTGAGACTGTCTAACATAAGAAGGTCTTTGCTATGTCCAACTCTTCTGTACCTGCCTGGGCTTATGCAGTTGAGTGTAACTCTGCTGATGTTGCCTATGGTGTATTGGCCTAGCCTTAGCTGTCTTACTAACATTTCTGGCAACAAGAACATTACGTTTAGGCTGTACAGGTGCAGTAGCCTTTTGCTTTACAAACTTTATTGGTTCTTGAAGACCTTTTCCTTTATCAACAGGTAATGAACTTGTGCTAGCAAAATAAGAACCCTTAACTTTGGAAGATATAGATGGACTAGGTAACTTTGAACCTATTCCACTCTTATCAGCTGGTGATCTATAATTCTCAGACAGTTCATTGACAATCTTGGTTGCCTTGACCATTTCTGCTAATTTTAGATCTAAGTTGATCTTCTCAGATTCTAAGAGTTTATTTCGCTCCAAAAGTTCATTATACTTTGCTTCTAGAGCATGAAATTCTATGGTCTCCAGAGCTTGAGTCTTAAGCATTCCATGATACAAGTTGTCTATGAGTGCAAACTTGTCTTTAAGCTCAGCTCTTCAGTCAAGCGTGCATTCATAACAGTTATATTAGGGTCTATTTTAGACTGAGCTTCTTTTAAGCATATGATTTCTTGCTTTAAAGCAATGTTCTAATTTTCTGATTCCATGAAAGCTTTTGTGGCAAGTGAGAGATCATCCTTCAATTGCTCACAAGTGAGCTGAAGATCACTTTCCACTTCACTATCATCAGGTTCATTTTCATCAGAATGAGATGAGCAAGAAAGAAAAGAATTAGTAGATGATACCTCTGTCTTGGCCTTGAATGCCACTTCATCCTGATCATCACTGGAGAGAAAACCAGATGAGGATGATGGTAACTCATCTGAATGAAGATTAGACTCGTCATTAGCCATCATAGCTCTTTTGTTCTTGGAGTATCTTCTCTCTCTCCTAACCTTTCTTTCTTCCCTTTCATCTGAGCTGAGATCTGGACATTCATATATATATATAATGGCCATGTTTATCGCAATTATAACATACGCCATCATTAGAAACATTCTTACTGGATGCCTCATCTTTCCTCTTGTCCTTTCTAGGATCAAATTAGTCCTTGTTCTTTCTATCATATGAGTCCTTGTTCCATCTATCAGATGAGCTCCTACCTCTTCTAAGTTAAGGAGAGACATCATCAATTTTACTTTCAGAAGAGTTTATGTCCCTTCTAGACTCAGAAGAGTCCATATTCTTAGAGTTTCTATAGTCCTTGTAAAACTTCTTGTACCTTTCGTACCTACTATTTAGTTTGTCAAATCTCTTGATCATAAGGTTCATCGTCTTACCAGCTGAGTTCCTAGATTCTTTGGTAGAGGTAGATACCTTAAAGGCAACATTCTTAATGGAAGCTTTGATCTGTTTTTTTATCATCGTTGTCTAGGGGATCTTACTCATCTAGTTCACACTCATAGGCTTTCAACTATTGAAAAAGAGTTTATACATTCCACTTATCAATCTCTTTGGTATCCTTGATGACAAACTTCTTCAGTTTCCATTGAGGAAGTAAAGACTTCAGAACTATAAGGTTAATCTCCATATTAGTATATGTCTTGCCTAAGGCCTCTATGTCATTCATAATCTTGGTGAATCTAGTATCTAGCTGATCTATGGTTTCACCAAGCCGCATCTTAAAATTTTCAAATTTATGCACAATAACAGTGAGCTTATTTTCTTTGATATGATCAGTACCTTCACATAGAACAAAAAAGTATCCCACATTTCTTTATCAGTTTTACATTTGAGCATTTTGCTCAAATATTCATTTGGTAAAGTATTCATAATGAGATTTCTAGCAATACGATCCAAGTTATTTTGTTTCATCTCATCATGAGTAAGATCATTTCTAGGTTTAGGAACCATCTCACCAACTCTTTTGGTAGGATCCAGAACAGCAGTGTTGGGATTCATGATGGTGATTGGACCTGCCTTGATGATTGACCACATAAGATCGTGAGTTGAACTGAAGATTGCCTCCATGCAAATCTTCCACTAGTCATACTGGTCAATAGAAAACTTAGGCAACTTGTTGGTATTAGTATCCATATTAAGAAATGTGTAGAATGAAATAAGAGATAATCACAAGATTTTTCAAGATCAGTTCAGTTTAGGAAACCAAGATTTCCCTCTAAGTCAATGGCTATCAAGAAACAGTAGTCCATATAGAACTACTACTCTGATTCCACTTGTTGGTCCCTAAAAGCGAGTTAAGATTGAGTTAAAGAAAAAGGTCTAGAGGGGAGGGGTGAATAGACTTTTAAAACTTTTCCCAAAATTTATCAGAGTAAACTTTCTTAGTCTGCTGATATCAACTCAGCTAGGTACTAGTCTGCTGAACTCAACTTCTCAGCTAAATCAGTCAACTAATAACAAAACTTAAATATATCTGCAAGCAGTTATATATATGCGGATTAGTATGATTATGAGCCCTTAATATTTATACTCGCTTTTTTAAAGAAAAACCTTTGCAATCTTGTAAGTCTAGTTAACTCGTCTACTTAGTTTGATCTTTCAATCTGGCAGATTATACGAATTACTATCTTTAAACAATAATACAAAATATTGTAAGTAAATTAGACAAAAGGTGTGGTTCAGCCAATAAGCCTACATCCACTCTCACTATCCAATAGTGAAATTCACTACTTGTTATTTTAAGTCCCAAGATTAATATTGTGATCTTGTGTACACCACTTGATGTATCACGATCTATTAGTAATTTTGAGTAACTAGCACTCTTACAACTTTCCTCCAACTAGAAAAATAATCAACAATGATTCTGCTTCTAGGCCTTTAATATCTCCTTTAACTTTTGGCTTGTATCTTCACTCCTTCTCGAATGCTTCTTGAGCTCTGCGTACTCTATGAGTAACTCTGCTTTCTGAGTATTCTTTAGATTTTCAGTAGTCTTTCCTTTATGAAGATCTTCCTCTATTTGTAGATGTTAAATCCTCAAGCTAGCCATTGGAAATAACTAACTATCTTGGAACTAACTTCTAACCGAATAACTTCTTTTCAGTTATAACTCTCTTCTTGTTTCTTGGTTAGTTATGTAATTGTTTTATTATCCTCTTTCTGATTTATAACCGCTTATGGTTATTCTTCCTTATTCTTCTCTTTGTTAGTTATATTAAGTTCTTAAGCTTTTCTTCGATCTGCACTTAACTCAGTTAGTCCTCCTCATGTCATCTTGTTTATACAAACCAGTTGTGTTAGCGATTTATCTCGTCTGGTCTTCTAGTCTGCTCTTCTGGTCTTCTCTTCAGCTAGACTATCTCTATTAGTAATACTTAGTTGAACTACATACAACTTAATATACTCAACTAGACTATACTATATAAGCTTATATACAACACATTAGCTTATAACCTAACCAGATAACTTCCATTAAACTTGTAACCAGCTTAAGTTATTTTGGCCATCAAAACATTGATTTATACTTCATCTCTTAGGTCTTGTATGATTTATATCCCAACACAAAAGATTATCAAACCAAGAAACTGTTACAAAGCTCAAGAGGAATTCAAGAAGAATCAAATTGAAGATCGAAGAACGGTTTTCAAGAGCAAGCCAAGAATTTATTTCTTATCATTGAGTCTTAGTAGTAATCAAACAACTTCTTGTTTGAGTTACTAGTTGGAGTTCAGAGTGCGTCAAACTTTGTTTGTTGTAAATCATTGTTGTACAAGTTCTAGTTCTTGCTAACTAGTTGATCAAGGTATTAGGAGGTGCTGAAACAGACCACAGTCTTAATCTTGGGACTTTAAATCACAAGAACACCTAATTGGAAGGGAGTAAATTTCACTATTGGATAGTGAGAGTGGATGTAGGCTTATTGGCTGAACCACTATAAATTTCCTTATGTCATTTTACTTACTGCATTTACATATTATACATTTGCATAAGATTTCAAAACCAACAAATTATAAAATCAGCTTAGTAGATATATTTCATAAAGTAAAATTTATTTTAAGTGTTAACAAGATTTTTCATAAGGAACGAGTATAAATAATAAGGGCTCAATATTAAAATCCGCATATTAATAAGTGTTTGATAGATATAACTAAGTTTGATTAGTTTGCTATACCAGCTGATAAGCTAGTATCAGTAGACAGGATATCAACTGAGTTGTATCTATTAGTAGACTTGACTTTACTCTGATATTTTGGAAAAAGTTTAAAAAGTATATTTATCCCTCCCCTCTAGACTTTTTAACCCAATCTTAATCACTTGTTTATGGGACCAACAAGTGGTATCAGAGCAGTAGTTCTAAAGGACTGATGTTTCTTGATAACCATTGACCTTGAGGGAAGTCTTGGTTTCCTAACTGATCTTGAAAAATCTTTAAAGAAAATCTCTTGAAAATTTCATACTATGGATTCTAACATGTGAAATCTGCCTAAGTTTTCTGTGGACTAGTATAATTATTGGAAGATGCGTATGGAGGCAATCTTCAGTTCAACATATGACCTGATGTTTTCAGTTATCAAAGATGGACCAATCACTATCATGGTGCCTAACACAGCTGCAGGAGACCCAGCCAGAAGAGTTGGTGAGATGGTTCTTAAACCTAGAACTGAACTTACTCTTGATGAAATGAAACAAAACAATCTTGATAGCATTTCTAAAAATCTTATCATGAATACTTTACCAAATGAATATTTGGGCAAAGTAATCAAGTGTAAAAATGCTAAAGAGATGTGGGATACTCTTGTTGTTCTATGTGAAGGTACTAATCTGATTAAAGAAAACAAGCTCACTATAGTTGTTCATAAATTTGAAACTTTTAAAATGCAGTCTAGTGAAACTATAGATCAACTAGATACTAGATTCACTAAGATCATGAATGATATACGGGCACTAGGCAAGTCCTACACCAATAGATAGGTAAATTTGAGGGTTCTGAAAGCTTTGACTTCTCAATGGAAATTAAAGAAGCTTGTCATCAAATATACTCAAGATATTGATGAATGGAATGTTCAAACACTATTCCAGTACTTAAAAGCTTGTGAATTTAAGTTAGATGAGGATGATCCCTTAGATAGTGATGATTAAAAACATATCAAGACCTCTGCTAAGAATGTTGCCTTTAAGGTGTCATCTTCTACTAAGGAATCTAGACACTCAGCTGGTAAGTCTAGTAGCATCAAGGAAAAGCTAAAAAATCAGATTTAAACCTTAAGGAACAAATGAATCTCATGATCAAAAGATTTGATAAGTTGAACAAAAGGTATGGAAGGTACAAGAAATTTTATAAATACTATAGAGGCTCTAGAATTAGGGACTCTTCTGAGTCCAGATGAGATGGAAACTCCTCTGAAAACAGAAGGGATGAAGTCTCTCCTGAACCTAGATAGGAATTCATGTGATAGAAGAAGTAAATACTCATCTGATAGGAGAGGCAAAAGCTCATCTGATCCTAGAAAAGATAAGAGGAAAGATGAGATGACCAATAAGAAAACTCCCAATGAAGGTGTATGCTATAACTGTGATAAACCTGGTTTTTACATATATGAGTGCCCTAATATTAGTTCAGATGAAAGACAAGAAAGGAAGGTCAGGAGAGAGAGAAGATATTCTAGAGATAGAAGAACTATGGTGGCTGATGATGAATCTGATCAAGATACATATGAGTTGCCAGCATCCTCATCTGGTTTCCTCTCAAGTGATGATCAAGATGAAGTTGCATTCATAGTCGAAGTAGAAATCGAGGTATCATCTACAAATTCTTCTTTCATGCACTTCTCACACTGATGAGAATGACCCAGATGATAGTGAAGTTGAGAGTGATCTTCAGCTTACTTGTGAGAAATTAAAAGATGATCTCTCACTTGCTACCAAAGCCTTCATGGAATCAGAAAATGAGAACATAGCTCTAAAACAAGAAATTATATGTTTAAAAGAAGCTCAGTCTGAAGCAGATCCTAGTATAGTTATCATGAATGCACGCTTGAATGAAGAGCAAATTCAGATTAAAGACAAGTATGCACTAATAGACAACTTGTATCAAAGTATGCTTAAGACCCAAGCTCTTGAGACCATAGAATTTCGTGCCTTATAAACTAAATATAATGAACTTCTGGAAAAACATAAGATCTTAGAATCAGAGAAGTACGGCATGGATCTAAAAATAATAGACATGAATAAGGCAGCTAAGATTGTCAATGAGTTGTGTGAATAGTATAGATCACCCCCTAACAAGATGGGAATAGGTTCAGAGTTACCTAACTCATCTACTACTTCCAAAGCTAAGGGTACTGATTTTTCCAGTACAAGTTTATTAGCAATTGATAAAGGGAAGACCCCTAGAACCTATAAAACTTATTAAACAAAAGGCTACTGCACCTATACAGCCTAAACTTAACTTTCTTGTTGCCAAAAATGGTGGCAGACCAGCTAAGGTTAGGCCTGTACAACCAAGGCAATATCAGCAGAGTTATATTCAACTACATAAGCAAAGGCAAGTTCAGAAGAGTTGGACACAGCCTAAACCATCTTATGTTAGACAGTCTCGGCTGTATGTGAAAGTGTGTGTGTGTGCGAAATCAGAGATGTTGTTTGTCGTGTTGGCACTGTCCAAACAACGCTATGCAGCGGAAATTAAAATGCACGTAGTGAAAATGGAAGTATTCAAAATTTGCATAGATTATAAAATAATCTATGTTGTTCACTATATAAAAATATGTGAAACGAATTACAACCTCTTAGAGGTGTACAATAACACTATAATAAGTATAAGTAATTTACTAGATCCTATGAAACTATCTCCCTCATAGATCTATGCATATAACCTAGTAAATAAGACTACGTTCAAACACACTATTATTCGGGTTTACAATAATGTGAAGAACTACAAGAAGAAACAAAGGTTTTCCTAACTAGAAGCGTATAAAGCGTTCTATAGACTAGTGATCGATTTTAGCTTTTCTTCTTGTATATCTTGTGTTGAGGCAGCTGTTGTATTTATAGGCTTCATGGACGAACTTCTCTCAACCCCTATGATCATCACAGCCGTGAGATCAAGCGGTTACAATAACTTCTCTCCACCACTCCTTGAATGTAGAAATTGCTATATCATGTCCAATAACTTCTCACTCCCACGCAGTGGCATGACTTGGTGTTGCCCACGTCTTCTAACTGCTCTGGGGACATCATTAGACAACAAGTGTAAGATCAGAGTTAGTGAGAAAAGGAAGGGCAAATTCTGATGTTGTCAAAAGTGTTAGGAACATAAAACACAACACTCGGCTGTTAGTGTTGGATCATTAAACAAAACACTTATATCAACATCAACAATCTCCCCCAATTTGACCTTTCTACATCAACAATACTGATGTTCGCACAACAAAGTTATTGACTAAGAAATTAACACAATTGATATTTCAAAATAATGAAGTAACAAGTTGTATTAGATCAAATTAAAAAAATAACATCAAAACCTAAAATACTTGTTTAGATTTAAATAACTTAAACATAAGTAAATCCTAAATGATTTACAAAAGTAAATAACAGAGTTTGAGAAAAAATAAAACATAAGTGAAGAACTTTTACAACAAGGAATGAACTAAATTAACACATGGGAAAGGATTGGGCTGAAATGTAATTCAGCTGCATCTCCATAATCTGCATATACTCCCCCATAGTGTAAGCTTTCCCCCTGTCTTCAAACTCATCATTTATCCAGATCACCATACAGATCCTGGATATCCTGGTCATCTTCTGTCATTGCAATGTCAGCAACAGCCTCATGAGTTCTGTCAGCAACAATGTTATTGGGCTGGTTGTTGTGTAAACTATCAACTACTCCCCCTGTTGAAGTGGAAATGAGATCCATCCAAAATTTCTTTTGAATGAGAAGATCCTCCACAAAGTTCTGTAGATTAGTTATTGATTCCTGCAATATGTCAATCTGCCTCAAAAATATAGTGAGAAGATAAATAAACAGAAGAGGCAACTCCTTCTGGAGGCAGTGTGGTATTGTGAATGGGATCATTTTCTGGAACACTGGGAGCTGAACTTGGGCATGCACCATCATCATTCCTTCTCAAAGGAAGATCAACCACTATTTCACCTTCTACCCTGAACTGGTTTGATATGCTGAATTTGTTGGTCCCAAAACGAGTATAGTGACAGTCTAGAGGGGGGGTGAATAGACTGTCAGGTAATAGAAAACTTTTTCAAACAATTAGATAATTTTAGACGTACAGAAGAGTTATGTACTCAGTCGTCTATATGCAATAAGTAAGTTCTGATCTCTAGAGTGAGTGTGTGATATAGCAGTTCAAGATAACAGCCTTACTGATTGCTGAAGTCAGCTGATCAGTTTGGAAGTTATCTCAAGAGCTAAGAGTGCGGAAATGTGTAAGCCCTACATATTTAAACTCGTGGGTATTTTATGAAAACCTTTGAAAACAATGTTAGGACTGAGTATGAACAATGTGAATATGAATGCTGAATAAAGGTAAGCAGTAAAGAACACAGAAATTTATAGTGGTTCGGATCTCAATATCCTACGTCCACTCTCTCTAATTAGATAGAGAAATTCAATAACTTGATGCTTTATAGTCCCAAGAGAAGACTTTTCGGATCAAGAACCTCAACTACTTTCTGAGGAACTGATCTGTTTGTTGGTGAGGTAACAAACAACCTTTACAATGGTAAAAACCAATAAGTGAAGTATGTGTATAACCAACTGGTTCTAAGCTCTAAAGATGTGATTCTTTAAACTAGCTTAGGATCGGAAACTTAGAGCACTAAGAATAGAAATCTTTGCAGGCTCTAAAGAACTCGATACTTGAGTGTTTTTCTCAAACTTGCTGTTTCTTGATGTATATGCAGTGAGACTGAGTTCTTGCGTGGGGAGTTTCCGGTACCTTGTTCCAAAGAACAAGTGTTGTATTTATAGAGAGATTTGTGCTCAGAAACTAGCCGTTGCAACAAATCTTTCCAAGCATGGTTGCCATCTTCATAGGAATGGTGTTTGTAGGTTTTCTGGTACGGCATTACCTTAAAAAGGTAAGGTGCATTAAATGCTCTGTACCTTTTCTGCAGATCTCTTGTACGACCTTACTGGGTTGTCAACTTCATAGCTTCGTGTTGATGTTTCATTGGCCACATTAGCTTGCTAGTTGAGAGTAATCTTGTCTTCCGTTAGAGTAATTCAGATGTTAATCCGACATTCTCTTTGTCTTCTATTTTACATGCCTTTATCATCTGACTTAGTTATTCATAAATGAACTAACACTTGTGAAGGTGTTTTGTTCATAAATGCTAAGTGCTTCTTCATCTTGAATGCTCTTTAAGGCTTGATCTTGACAAGATATAGATGAGTTCATATCTTCTGTGTTGTCTTCTGAACTTTGTTTGCAGATTATCATATAGAAGACCTAATCTACAAGGTATATAACAACCTTTAGATTTGAATCTACTAATGAACTCTTTGTGTCTTCTAGTCTTCTGTCTTCTTCTTAATATTCTTCAGCGGAGTGTACAGATGAGTATTCAGCTGACCATTGCACTGCTGATTTTTAGACTAGAATTTACAAATTCTTTCAATACAGTAGAAACTCTTTAAATTAATACTCCATAAATTAATAAACTCTCTAAGATAATATTTTTAACTGGTCCCGACTCGGGGATAGCGTGTTAAATTAATAAACTCGCTAAAATTATAAGATAATACATTTTTTGTAATTTCTATAGACCCCAAATAAAATATAAATTAATAATTTCATATATACTACCTATTACATGAATGATTTATAAATGTTTCTTAAAAAAATGATTCAATTGTCTTTTGTTTTTTGTTGAAATCAATTTCACCTTGAATCTCGTCTCTAATTTTCCTTATCAATTTCACCTAAAAGTTTCACCATAGTTACTAAGAACTCATTCTTGCAATTGCTTTTGAATGAGACTTGGATTATTCTTGTTGTGCTTGCATGATACTTTTCGAATCTCGTCGGTCATTGTTATTTTTTTCACACCTGTAAGATGAGAAGTCATGTTGTGTGTATGATTTGTTTCTGTTAGCATATTTTGATCTTGTATATTTATATTGAAAATATTTTTTAATGTTCATCGTGATACAATGAACACAATAAGTATAATAATATGGAAGATTGAAGGATTCTTTTAAATTAGACCCTTCATTTGATATACAATAAATAATTAGAATTAGAAGTGGAAGTTTGAAAGAGTGTTTTTATAAATTAATAAAATATTAATTAATATATAAATTAATAATTATTAATTTATAGATAAATTAATAACTCTTTTAATTAATAAATTTTGGTGGTCCCAAGATTATTAATTTATAGTGTTTCTACTGTACTTCTAAGCTTCGTAATACAGCTTAGGAATCTTACTTCTAGTTAAGACTAGACAATCTAACATGTACTCTACTGATCTGATTTTTGGCCATCAAAACTAAAGTTATTTATTACACTCAAATTAGGGGCTTGGATGAATATCCCAACAGAATCCGGGTATGTAATTACTCACCACATCTTCATCTGATCTTTCAAAAGCTTTATCAAGCAGAAATTTGTACAAAAGGCAGGGGTAAGGCAGTATGCCTCTTCCAGACATATTAGACTTGAATGACATCATATTTGAAAAGATAACCTGCCCTAGGTTGAATCTTTTCAAGTGCCCAATTTTGTACATAAGTACAACTTGTTCTAGTGTGAGGGTGGTGTTGTTTGTTGTAGGCAACTCGTTAAAACATACCAACTTATGCAGCACAGAATATAGACTAGTTAGTTTAGAGGCCAAAATCCTTCTTCTCCATTTAGTGATTACTCCCCCAGTCAAGATACTTATCATCACATCATGATCTGTAACTACTGGATCCTCTATGATTTTAGTTTTCAGCAAGATGTTGATCATCCTAGGGGTAATCATATACTTATTTCCTCTAAACTAAAAATGTCCATATCTAGTTGAATTCGGATCACGAGCATGTTGAGACACATTAACATAGAATTCAAAAATCCAGTCTACAATGTATGGACAAGCAAATTGTAGAGCATGCAGTAAAGACCTTTCCTTAAACCATTCAATCAGATTCATTTCTTCAAAATCAGGTACTTTAATCAGCCTTTCACTCAAAATTTGCCTAGTTCTTATAGTTCTATACTAGATGCTTGATTTATCATTATAGTCCTCATCAGTGTCACTATTTCTATCATCAGAAGAGAATAGTACCTCGTTTTCATCTACTTTAGAAGAGCTGGATGATGACTCAGGATCAGAAGGCTCGGGTGTTGCCATCGGAGAGGCAACACTAGCGATCTCTCGGAGCCTCTTTGATCTTCTGGTTCGGATAGGTGGAGTGGGTTCACTTTCTTCTTCCATATCCTCAGCCACCTCGTCTACATCAGCTTAATTAACCTCCTCTTCCTCTTGGACTGGAACTTGTTCAGGCTCTGGTTCTGGTTCAGAATCAGACACAGCAATGGGATCAGACACATTCCCATATGTTCTAGGCTTTTTCCCTTTGCATGAATAGTCCACAATTTTGCCCAAGTTCCTTTGGGACTTTCTTTTTCCACTGGGCCACTTCCTTGCAGTAGGAACAATAACCTTCTTCTTGCCCTTTTTCTGCCGGTGTAGTCTCTCAAATTTGGCGGCCAGCACTTCCTCATCTGAAGATTCCAGCCTATCCTGCATGTCCACATCCTGGTTATGTGGAGCATCTCCCTTGAACATCGAGTTGTCCAGCGTCTCTCCCTCAAGCACAATAAAAGGGTGTGTTGTTTTTCGACTAAGGGTTTCAAAGGCCTCCTTCAGTGTGTTGAATGGAGTGCCCAAAGGGAAGTGTAAGGTAACTGGAGCAGTTTCGAGTGTCGGGGCTTCAGATGTTGGCTCATTAGGTGGGTTTGGAGAGGATTTGGAGGCAGGGGCAGCATTTGCATTCGCGATTTCAGTGCGAATGTCAAATGGATTGTATGGAATAATTTCGAGAGGGGATGTTTGTGAGGGTGCTTGTTCATCCTCACATGGAACGACAATGGTTCCAATAGTGAAAGAAGGTGAGTTTGGAGAGTGGGTGTTTGAGGATGCCATTTCTGCGAGAAGATTTAGAGGGTTTGGAGAGTTTTTCTTGCTTGAGTTCGAATTCGTTTGTGCAGCTGAGTCTTGAGAAGTTTGTGACATTATAGAAGATGTACACACAAATCAAAGCAAAAAGTTAATCTCCTAGAAACCTTTCGAGTTCTGTAGATGATAGCAAAATAAATTAAAAAATGAGTCTTAAAGTGATGTGACATTCCCTGTAAAAAAATACTTAAGTGCTACAATTAATTCAAATTGAGGATTACCGTGCTTGATTGAATCAACAAAGCTCTTAAAATGTTTTCCAACACTGTTATGGAGACTCATCTTATATGGAGAATTGGAAAGTGAGAAATTAAGGAGGGATTACACGATTCTGAGAATAAGGGAAGTGAAGTAGTGGAAGTAACTTCTCCACTAAATGATCGTGTGAAGAAGGAGAATAAAATTCTGAAAAAAATAAAATTAAAGGCAGAATATATTAATAATAACCGAAAGATTAGATTAAGGTAAGACTTAGCCAATTATATATTTCAGAGAATAATATTTAATAATTATAAAAAATAACGAATTCCTATAAATTCGAGATAAGAATCTGAGTTTACCAGTGTTTCGACTATTGTTGGCATTCCATACACCTCAACACAGTTTTTCCATGATTTTACATCATATGTGTTGCTCTATTTTCTTTTTCTTTTTATGTCACACTTCACATTGATCCATCTTTTGAAAAGAGTGCATCGTAGCAGCGAAGTCCGTGCCCCATAGTTACTCAATGGATTTGTGAATATATTGATGCAATTTATATCACCTTTTGAAAAAAGATCATCGTAGTAGTGAGCTCTGTGTCCCATAGTTACTCAGTGATTTATAAAGCATCTAATATGTGATTTTTCTTTTATAGCATTTAAGAGGTGTATATGCTATTTTAGTATTTTTCACAAGTTACTCAGAATTCAAATAACAATCACAAGGAATTACATTAATTCAATAATTACGGAAATTATAACAAGGAAACAAATAAGAGACATATCTTAGTGTTGTCTCAAATGATACCGCATTTGATACAACACCCTTGATCATATTTTCAGATATTGCTCAAACCAAGAGATTTTCGAAGGGATGAAAACCTCTTGCCATCAAGAGCTTTGGTAAAAATATCAGCCAATTTTTTTTTCGGTAGATATGTACTCCAACTTAACAACTTCCTTTTCAACAAGATCTCTAATGAAGTGATGTCTAATACTTATGTGCTTTGTTAATGAATGTTGCACTTGATTTTTTGAAATATTTATAGCACTTGTATTATCACAGTACACAATTAGCACATCACTAGGTAAGCCATAATCATGAAACATTTTTTGCAACCATAATAATTGAGTACAACAACTCCCTGCTGCAATGTATTCTTATTCAGTTGTTGATTGAGACACACAGTTTTGTTTTCTACAGTGCCAAGAGATCAAGTTGTTTCCCACATAAAAGCAACCACCACTTGTGCTTTTCCTGTCATCACAATCACCTGCCCAAACTGCATCACTATACCCTATCAAGGTACAATTTGTATCTTTGCTATACCATATGCCTAGATCACATGTTCCTGCAACATACTTAATGATTCTTTTAACAACATTCATATGTGATTCTTTGGGGTTAGATTGATATCTAGCACATAAACATACACTGAACATGATATCAGGTCTACTAGAGCTCAAATAAAGAAGACTGCCTATCATAGATCTGTATAATGTTGGGTCAACATTATCTTTACTCAGTTTCTGAGTTGATCCCATAGGTGTTTTCATGTGTTTAGCATTTTCTAAACCAAATATTTTCACAAGATTCTTAGCATACTTACTCTGTGAAATGAAAATACCATCCTTTTGCTGTTTAATTTGCAGTCCTAAGAAGTAATTTAAATCACCAACCATGGACATTTCAAAAGTAGATGTCTTTTCATTTACAAAATGTTTGAGCATATTATCACAAGTAGAACCAAATACTATGTCATCAACATAGATTTGAGCAATCATAATAGCATTTTTCTCATGTTTAATGAACAGTGTTCTGTCACCTTCTCCTCTTACAAAGCCAAACTCAATCAAGAAATCAGTTAGTCTTTCATACCATGCTCTAGGTGCTTGTTTTAAGCCATATAGAGTCTTTTTCAGTTTAAAGACATGATCAGGAAACTCAGGGTTTTCAAAACCTTTTAGTTGTTCAACATAAGCTTCTTCCATAAGAATACCATTTAAAAAAACAGCTTTAACATCCATTTGGTGCAGTTTTATATCAATATAGCATGCAATAGCAAGTAAGAGCCTAGTGGATCCAATTCTAGCAACAGGAGCAAATGTTTCATCAAAGTCTACACCTTCTACTTGTGTATACCCTTGAGCAACCAACCTAGCTTTGTTTCTAATAATGTTTCCCATCTCATCAGTCTTATTTTTAAAGATCCACTTAGTCCCTATAACATTAACATGATTTGGTCTAGGAACTAATGTCCAAACATCATTTCTAACAAACTGATTTAATTCTTCATGCATAGCTTCAATCCAATTTTCATCATCTAATGCTTCTTTAACAGTTTTAGGTTCAATCTCAGAATGATAGCATTCATGATTTACCTTACTACACATGCATGACATATATATAGATCTTACCACATCCTTTAAGTTCATACCCATCCTTCTTCTGGTTTGAACGTTTGTGGATTGTTCACAAATGATTTGATCATGTGGGTGATACTTCTGAATCCTTATGGAGGGAGTTTTCTGGAGATTATACAGATTTTCAAGATCTGTATTATCAGATAATTCCTCTGGTGTGTCATCATTCTTCTCAACATTCTAAACATATTCATCTTTTTCAGTATTGATTGGAACATCAATCAAATCTGAAATGTCTTCATCTTCAATGCTTTTACCTGTAATGCTTGTATCATCATCAAAAGCTACATTTACAGATTCTTGCACAGTATCGGTCCTAAAGTTGTAAATTCTGTAGGCCTTGCTATTTCTTGAATAGCCAAGAAAGAACCCTTTGTCACTCTTTGAATCAAATCTATGCAATTGATCCCTGTCATTCAAGATGTAAAAGACACAACCAAAAACATGAAAATATTTAAGGTTAGGCTTTCTATTGTTCAGAATTTCATATGGAGTTCTAGTAGAATCTGTTCTAATATAAACTCTATTTGCAATATGACAAGCAATGTTAAGAGCTTCAACCCAAAACCTTTTGGACAAGTTCTTAGAACATAACATGACTCTAGCCATTTCTTGAAGAGTTCTATTCTTCCTTTCTGCTATGCCATTTTGTTGAGGAGTTTTAGGTGATGAAAACTCTTGTATTATTTCTTTTGATTCACAAACTCAGTAAAAGAAATATTTTCAAATTCTCTTCCATGATCAGGCCTGATTCTACACACTTTGGAATTAAAAACATTCTTGAATCTTTTGTACAGAATTTTGAAAATGGAAAAAGTTTCAGATTTATCTTATAAGTATTCAATCCATGTGAATCTGGAATAGTCATCAACCACAACTAAAGAATATATTTTACCTCCAATACTTTCTATTTTCATAGGACCCATAAGATCCATGTGAAGTAATTTGAAGCAGTGTTTAGTTGAGCAGTGTCCCAACATTTTATGAGACACTTTAACCTGTTTACCTTTTTGACAAGGTCCACATACCTTTTTATCTGAAAATTTCAGATCTGGTAAACCTGTAACAGCTTTCAATCTTATAAGTTTATCAAGCTGTCTGTAATTAGCATGTCCAAGTTTGTGATGTCATAATGTACTATCATCAACTTTAGCCTTATTACATGTAAGTTTAGATTCAATGAGATAGCAATTATCAGCAGATCTGTTTCCCATCATGATACATTCAGAATCTTTGTTTAACACATAACATGAATTTTTGTCAAATTTAACATGCAAATCATCATCACATAATTGACTAATGCTTATAAGATTGGCCAGTAATCCATCAACATGCAGAACATTGGACAACTTAGGAAAACCAGGAACATTTAATGTCCCTTTACCAATGATTCTTCCTTTAGATCCACCCCCATAAGTGACATTACCACCATTATAAGTTGTATAATCAGAAAGATAATCAAGTTGACATGTCATGTGTTTAGAACAACCACTATCAAAGTACCATAATCCAGGAATACATGCTTTTAGAGACATATGAACAATATTACAAGATGTATTTTCTTTTGGTGTCCACACAGAATGTGATCTTGAATGTTGAGTCATTTCAGGCAATACAGAGTTTTTCAGATGATTTCTATTCTTCAAATATTGAGGGCTTTTATGACCCTTTTTGAAATAGTAATGGCAAATCACATCTTTTACATTGATCTGAGTCTTAGCAGAAACACTAGGATTGTAATTCACTTCACCTTTTACAAAAACAGTAGGTTTCTTAAGTTCAGATTTTTTGGAATTTTTACCTTGGTAGCCAATACCTATTCTTCTTGAGTTGTTGGTCATAAGAGAGTCTTCCAGTTTGTTCTTTCCTTCAGAAAATCTTTTAAAGCTCAGTGTGGCTTCCTTCAACCTATCTTCAAGTTTAGATATCTCAATATCTTTTCTTTTTAGAATACCTTCAAGCTTGGTAATTGATTCTCTTAGGTCAGAATTTTCAAAGTTTAGAGACTTAATTATGTGATTAAGTTTCTCAGTTTCAGAAGATATTTTGAAAACTTTTTCATTTGTTAAAGGTTTTTCATAAGAATATTTCATAAAATCAAGAATGGACACTTCAAGTCTTTCTTTGAATTTAGAAATTTATTTATCCTTCTTTGTTAAAAGACTTTCCAATTTGAAAACAGTGTTAGACAAGTCTTGAATGTCAACATCTCTTCTGGATAAACCTGTTTTACTTGATGTACATGTTTCTGTAACAGAACTTGTGAAACAGTTAAATTCTGGAGTATTATTATTCAGTGATTTCCCAAATGATGGCTCATTTGTCCTCACATCGTAATAATCATCCAGATCATCATCAAAAGTATAATCATATTCAATTCTTGCAGAGAAGGCTTTTTCAAGGTCTTTTTCAGGATCATGTTCAACATCAGACTCATCACTTAAAGTAGTACTAAAATTAAGTTTCTTTTTTAGAGTGGTAGCATAATGACCATATCCAGAACATGCATCACATTTAACATTCTTCATATAATCTTGATCAGATCTAAACCTGTTACCTCTTTCTAATTGTCTAGAAGGTTTAAAATTATTCTTCCTAACAGGCAATTGTTGAGTGTTATTAATCTGAACCTTAGGTTGAAT
Source organism: Galeopsis tetrahit (assembly GCA_963675135.1). Lineage (NCBI taxonomy): Eukaryota > Viridiplantae > Streptophyta > Magnoliopsida > Lamiales > Lamiaceae > Galeopsis > Galeopsis tetrahit. The sequence goes on from OY776127.1 coordinate 39,114,308, forward strand.
GTTATCTTTAAACTTGTTATTCTTGTTTCTCATGAATGTCTTAAACCGTTTAGTAATGAAAGCCACGTAATCAGGATTATTAAGATATTCCTCAATATCATCTTCATCAGAATCGATCTCAGTAACATAAGGAGACTTTCCTGAACCTGATGATGCAGATGATGAGGCATCACCTTTGAAAACAAGCAGTTTCTTTTCATTATCAGTCTTTTCAGAAATATTCATTTCATAAGTTTTCAAAATACCAATCAATTCATTTTGACTTAACACTTCAGTATCCTTAGCTTCTTCTATAACACATATCTTAGATTCAAAAAGTTTAGGAACTGATCTAAGAATTTTATGTACTAACCTTGTATTGGATATTGGATCTCCAAGAGAATGAGCTTCATTTGAAATCTCAGTCAGCTTTTCATTGTAAGATTAAATTGCTTCATCTTCTTTCATCCTCAGATTCTCGAACTTGGTTCAAAGCATACGAAGTCTGGTTCTTCGTACACTATTTGATCCTTCACAATGCTCTTGCAGCCGATCCCATGCATCTTTCGAGGAAATGCAGTTTGAGATGATTTTGAACATTAAGGCATCAGTTGAGGTGAAGAATGCATTCAACGCCTTTGAATTGTAGCTGGCAGCTGTGATTTCTTCATTTGTCCAGTCGAGCTCTCTCTTGCTCCGAGCTTCATTAACTTCATCCGCCGTGGTTCTTGGTTGAGTCCAACCAGCAAGAACGCTCCTCCAGGCTCGTTCATCAATGGATTTGATGTACATTCTCATCTTTGGTTTCCTGAAGGCATAGTTCGTGCCATCTAGAATCGGAGGCTTTAGTGCGGGTGAAAGTGGATACTATATTTCAGAGACACACTCTAAGCAGAATCTCTACTTAGTGTATCAAGTAGTTGGCTCTGATACCAACTGAGAGTGTGTGTGCGTGTGAAATCAGAGATGTTGTCTATCGTGTTGGCACTGTCCAGACAACACTATGCAGCGAAAATTAAAATGCACGTAGTGAAAATAGAAGTATTCAAAATTTGCATAGATTATAAAATAATCTATGTTGTTCACTATATAAAAATATGTGAAACGAATTACAACCTCTTAGAGGTGTACAATAACACTATTATCTCCCTCATAGATCTATGCATATAACCTAGTAAATAAGACTACGTCCAAACACACTATTATTCGGGTTTACAATAATGTGAAGAATTACAAGAAGAAACAAAGATTTTCCTAACTAAAAGTGTATAAAGTGTTCTATAGAATATAACCTAGTAAATAAGACTACGTCCAAACACACTATTATTCGGGTTTACAATAATGTGAAGAATTACAAGAAGAAACAAAGATTTTCCTAACTAAAAGTGTATAAAGTGTTCTATAGACTAGTGATTGATTATAGCTTTTCTTCTTGTATATCTTGTATTGAGGCAACTACTGTATTTATAGGCTTCATGGACGAACTGTTCTCAACCCCTATTATCATCACAGCCGTGAGATCAAGCGGTTATAATAACTTCTCTCCACCACTCCTTGAATGAAGAGAAAAGAGAGGAAAATAGTGGATATACAAAGAACGGGAAAATTTGGATCGAAAATGAAGTGGGGGTTATTTATATAAAAGAATGGAACGACAACTAATCAAGCAAACAAATGGTTGATAAAAAAGGGAAAAAAAAGGAAAAGAGAAAAAAGGAAAAAAATTATATTAACATGACAATGAATTGAATAATATGAAAATAATTGAAAAAAAAAATACTAAAAAAACAGCCAGAGAAAAGGAAAAATGAAAAAGAAAAAAAAATATTATATTAACATTATAAACACATAAATCTTAAAATATATTTAGAAGATTTTAAAAATTGTACTAAACTACACACAAAATGAAATATTTGATTGATTGAAATGGGAAGAAATGTGTTGATATTTATAGAGTACAAATAATGGGTCGTTGAGATGTTTGCGTATGAAGAAATTATGTTTCATTTAAATTTTAATATTCAAAATTAATATTCAAAAGTGAAGATGAGATTAAAAAAAATGTACGGTTAAGATTAATGACTGCACTATGAGATTAAAAAATGTACGAATTAAGATTAATGATTAAGATTAATAAAAAGTGAAATTAATGAGAAAAAAAAGATTTTGAAATGGAGTGATTTGACAAGAAAGAGATTGTGTGACAAAAGTGGCTTTTGAAATGTTTGTATGATATTAAGATTTCACATAAGACTAGCCCGAGAAAATATCATTTTTAGTTACTTAAGTTTACCCTTTTTGGTCACCCATTAGTTACTATCAAAATTGGTCACTCAATTATTATTTTTTATCAAAATTGATGATGCGGTTAACTGAGAAAGAGTTTTAAGTGCTATATATACACCATTTTCCCTCTTTTAATTCTTAAACCCTAACCCTTTTTTTTTAAATTGATTACAGCTTGAGAGTCTATTTTGTGGACAACAGCTAGCATCTTCTAAAACATGTGGAGTCAAACCATTTTCAAAGTAGCCAAAAATTATCAATAAGTTGTTAATAATTATTTAACTCAATTATGAATTGATTTATTATCATCTCTGTTGTTTGTTGGTTTACTTTTCATTTTATAGGTTATACCATTATCAAGAATACACAGTCCTTTTATTGTCAAATCTAATTACTTAGATAAAAAAAAAGTGACAGTGGTTAATCAAATGGACCAAGCAAGGAAAATAAATGGGTAATTCAATGGTTCATAAATATTGTATTCACTGTGTTGAAAATTATTCAGACTCTATGTCCTTTCGTACTCTGTTTTTCAGATTTGATTTTTTGAACAATATTCAAATGTCTAGTTTTCATATTGAATTTGTATAATAATTGGAGATAGAAACTTATTTCGAAGTAGATAATTATTAGAATTCATTTTCCAATTTATAATTATTCAAGCATGATCATGAACATTTGTGGTGAAAATTAATGTTAAGAATTCTCTAAAATTATCAATTCATATTAAAAATATTTCAGAGATAAATTCAGTAGAACTTGTGAAAAAAATTAGGATTTGGGATTTAGGGTTTAGGAATTTTTATCAGAAGAAATTGAAAAAAAAAATTGGGGTTTAGAATTTATGAATTAAAAGAGGGGAAATTGTATAAAAAATAATTAGCGCTTAAAACTCTTTTTTCGTTATTTAACGGATTCACTAACAGCAACATTAATTTTGATAAAAAAGGTATAAGTGAACAATTTTGATAGTTATTTTTTAATGAATAGTTATTTTTATATTTTATATTAAATTAAATATATTTGTGGAAGAACTTTTCGAAAGATTTAAAAAAAAATCCAAATAAAACAGAACTTTTGAATAATAAAATTAAAAAATATAAATGAGTTATTTTTATATTAAATATTAAATCTTAATTTTAATAATCATTGCAAAAATATGACATTTGGTTTATTTCATTCTCTCTCTTCTAAATTTATTCTATTTTTAAAAATAATCTTATTAATTTTACATTTATTATTTTTTTATTAATTATTAATTTTAACCGTACATTTTTTTAATCTCATATTTTAAATTGAATATATATATATATTTTTAAATCTATTAACAAATCTAATTTTGAATATTCAAATTTAAGATTATCATTAATTTTTCTTCACCTTCTACCTTACGTTCAAAATCAAATCACAGTTTCAACTATAAAGCATAGCATAAACATCTCTCCACTACCTTACGTTCAAAATCAAATCACAGTTTCAACTATAAAGCATAGCATAAACATCTCTCCACCATAGGAATTAGTATATTGTTGCAGATCTTGAATGTAATATTAATTCATATTTCTTTTCATTTCAGATATGTATGTATCTATTCAGATTTGTAAAAATTACTATATTTTTTCGTTACCGGTCTATAATGTAATAGTCATGTTTAGTTTCTTTTGTAGATACTGGAATTAGGTTATCGTTTTAGATCTTTAATGTAATATTCACATTTCTTTTTTTGTATTGCACTTCTCGTTTCTGATCTGTAAATGACATTTTTTTTTAGTTTCAGTTTTTTTTTCAGACATCTAATATGCATAGTGCAGGAAAAGAATTTACGTTTCTATTCATATCGGTAAAAGTTATTGTTATACCTAGTCAAAGAAGTCAATCTTTGACAATTCAATCCTAGTCACCAGCTTACGTGGCGACGACCAGTCAACAAAGTCTCGCGACGACCAGTCAACAAGAAGAAAATGTAATATAAATATTGTATTTAATATAATAGAGTGCTCGCCCAAAGATGTCGGCGAGCACGTGTTAGTTACTGCTCGCCCAAAGATGTTGGCGAGCAGACATATATTTAGCTAGAGAAGGACAAGTATTGAGGCTTTGGGGGACGACACAAGACATGGCGACCAGGTTCTCCGGCGAACACGGCGACGAGTGACGAGCAGGTTTTCCAGCTCCTCGGCATCTCGCCGAGGACGACCACCAGAGGCGGTTTAGCATTAAATGCGCCGTCCCATCACCTTTTCGGGCAGAGAGAAGGGTCCACTACCAGGGCGCCACGTGTAAAGGGCGGGCTGCCCCTAAAAACCACTATATAATGCCCAAATGAGCTCATTTGTAAACCTAAGTGATCCATTCCTACAAACACCCAATCTAAGCAATATACTCCCCAAAGCATCAAGCTTTTAGCTTCTCCAAGAAGCTACATCTTTGTGTTCTTATTGTTTTCATATCTTTCTTCATATAATCATCATAACTATTCGTATAAACACGTAATAACCCCCGATAATCATATATGTTTGTATCGTGCTAAAGAACAGTCCACATCCGAATCAACCCGATTAAAGTACATACAACATTTGGCGCTAGAAGGAGGGGACCTTTTACGTGTTCATCATCAAGGTTTCAACCGATCATCGAGCGATCGGCTAGCAAACTCTTGTTTTTCAAGTTTTAATCGGTAGATCTACCGTTTAAAACATCATTTAAAGTTTTTTAGTGTTCTTCGTGTTCTTGAACATTTTCAGTTTTCGTAACATATTTTGGAGTTTGATCTCCTTGTATTTGTGTTTTCAAGCTTATGTTGTTATTACTTTGCTAAGATCAGTAGTTGTAATAGCGCGTTCTTCTGCGTAAGAACTTTAATCTTTCGTTTTTTAGCTTCGAAGGCTTAGAACAGTAATACCCTTGTAATCTTTTAAAAGACACTCTTTAAACGATGTCTCAGCGTTCTCATCATGACGGAACCCCACCGCCCGGAGGGAACAAACACCCTCCGCCGCCGCCGACTCCATCGGTAAACCCTTTTGCAAACTTAAACATGGGGGACATCATGAAAGACCCCCAGCACTTGAAAGAATTTTCCGATTTCCTCCTAGAGAAAAGGAGGTTACTCGAGGTGGAAGAAATTGTGAAGGCCAAAGATCAGGACTTCGACCGAGCTCGCAAGGCCAAGGCGAGGGTAAATGACAATGATGAGGACAACCGATCCTATCATTCATACTCTGTTCGTCCCCAGGACGGGGAGAGAAACAAAGCACATGTTCGCTCCCACAACAGCCATACGGGAGAGTCATACGGCCGGAACTCCGTGTTTAATCGAGTGGGCGACAAGGATCCACGAAATGCTCCTCGCCCGATACACTTTGATATCGGGCGACGACCAGCTAAAAACGACCACAAAGATCATGGTGGTAGAAAGGGAGACAGGGTCTCCGCCCTAGATCGAGTAGGGCCAGGTGGTGGGCGAGCTCCGTCAAAGAGTTACCACAGCCATCATTCAGAGAGGCGTTCTCCCAGGCGATCACATCAGAGTGATCACCCGGCCGCTTCTCGTGGGAGCCGACGCGACGAGGTCGTCGTCCCCCGACCACAAACCACCGAGGAGGGGCAGTTCGCCCAGTTCCTCGAAACGCAAAGGTTAATGAAATTGGAGATGGAAACTCTACGAGCAGAGGTGGTCGCAACCAAGCAAGGCACTGCTCCACCTGTCACTTTGCCCACTCCGCCTTTGAGTGTTATGATACTCACTGCCCCCATTCAAAGGAAGATTCAAATGCCTTCTATGGCAGCTTACGACGGGGCATCCGACCCCAGGGTGCATCTATCAAAATATGCAAGCTATATGGCCTCAATCGGGGCGACGGACGCCACCCAATGCAAAAAGTTCTCCTTGGCCTTAGGAGATCGAGCTCATCGCTGGTACACCACCTTGGGTGCCGGATCTATCACCTCATTTCTAGAGCTGGGGCAACAATTCTTGACTCATTTTGGGTCTATTGCTGCTCGCCCAGCCTCAAAGCAACGTTTGGCAAACGTTCGCCAAACACCAACCGAATCGGGCAAGGACTTTATCGAACGTTTCGATAGGTTGGTGATCGACGGAGAAGCTGTTAATGATGAGACAAAGCTAATCTCGGCTATCTCCGGACTAAGAATAGGTTCCAAGCTGTGGGAATCTATGCACACCTCTTTCCCCGTTTCCTATGCGGACTTCCGCAGTCGGGCGGGAAATTTCATACAAATGGAAGAGATAATGGACCCCGCCAAGGCTAACGAGCAGCCGAACGCGGCCAAAAGGGTATGGCCCAAGAAAAATTCTAACACTGGGGAGTCTTCCCAGCCTAAGAAGGCGACCACTCAGGGCGGCAGTGCTCGCCCATCAAACTTCAGGCCTTTCGAGGAGTCTCCTGAGATTCTCCAATTCAGGAAAGCCCTCACTGTTGACCCCAGGGGTATCTACGATGCAATCAGGGGAAAGAATCTGCTCCCCCAAGCTAAGCCAATGCATACGAGTGATGCTAATCTTGATGGTAGTAAATTCTGCAACTACCACAACTCAGTCGGCCACCACACCAATGGGTGCCGAGACTTGGTGAGAAATCTTTTCAAATTGTACAATGAGGGCAAGCTCGCCCAGTTCATCAAGTCCGGAGGTGGAAATGGCGACAACAGGAGCAGAAAGCATCGCGACGACAGCGACGACCTTCGCCAGCAGATCAATCGCCAGAAACTGGCTCCCCCCATGCCGAACAATCCACCGGGCGACATCGACAATGTTGGTGGGGGTTGCATGGTTTTGGAAGGCCCCTTGGGGGGAACTCAGTCCGGGAAAGCTCTGTCTGTTCGCCGACAGCAGAGCGACATGCGAGCACTCAACAACGTACATCAAGTGTGCGTCGCTCCTGCTGCCGAGCAGCCCCCATCCCACCAGCTCGTTTTCACAAATGACGATCTGAACGGCGTGGTGCAACCAAACAATGATGCTTTGGTCATCACGGGGAAAATTATGGGAACCATTATCCATCGCATGATGGTCGACACCGGGGCTTACACCAACATCCTTTTCAAACATACCATTGATGCCCTCGGTGGATATGCAGAATACATTGAGCCTTGCGACGATATTATCGTAGGGTTCGGGGACACGCACAACCTTCCAATTGGGGAAATCAGACTCTCCCTGGAGTTGGCATCGTCAAAAGAGCCAGAAATGCATCATACTCGGCAGCTCGACTTCCTGATCGTAGACATGCCATCTTCCTACAACGTGTTCCTCGGCCGACCTTTCTTCAACGAATTCAAGGCGGCCGCTTCTACTTTTTTTTATTGTGTAAAATTTCCGACCTTGGCGGGAGTTATAACCGTCAAGGGTGACCAAACACGGGCGAGGGAGTGTCTCGTCCGTTTTGCTAAGCGCCATTCTAAAGAAACTCCTATGATTGGCCAGTATATTCAATGTCAAAAACAAAAGCAACAAATGAACTACCTATAAGGTCTTCCTAGTAAGTACCGAAAGATCGAAGTTGGGGAGTGCAGTCGGCGTCTCGACGACCACCAATTAGAGGCGAGCGAACACGCCTCCATGGAAGTGGACGACCACACCCAGATGGAGATCGACGAGCAGTTAGTTTCGGGAGACCAGATCCCCAACGACCAGGTTCCAGAAAACTTTCCAGATCTGGAGCCTAGGTTAGGCTATGAGCCAGAATTCGGAATCGAGGATCCTCGTTGGAAGGAGCCTAAAGAGCGGGCAACTTCAGCGGAGGACCTTGAAACTATTCACTTGAACGATGCTCGTCCAGAGCTCGAGGTATTCATAGGTTCAAATTTACCAGTACATTTGCGGTCCTATATAATCGCATTTTTGAAAGAAAACGTCGGAGCTTTCGCATGGTCGCATGAGGACATGGTAGGTATCAAAACAAGCCATGCCTGCCACAAGTTGAACATTGATCCAACAAGAAGACCCATCACCCAAAAACGAAGAAAATTTGGGCCAGATAAGTATGCGTCTATGGCAGTAGAAGTCAAGAAATTTATCGATAATAAATTAATCGAGAAAACTGGAACTGATCCTGAGTGGTTGGCGAATCCAGTGCTCGTAAAAAAGACGACCGGGTCTTGGAGATTGTGTATAGACTTCACAGATCTAAACGATGTCTGTCCCAAAGATCACTTTCCGATGCCCCACATCGATCATTTGGTAGACAATACAGTGGGGCACGAGATGTTAACTTTCATGGATGCTTTCGTGGGGTACCATCAGATTGCTATGCATCCCGACGACCAGCGACACACTGCTTTCATGACCGCAACGGACATGTACAGTTGGAAGAGAATGCCTTTCGGTTTGAAAAACGCGGGGGCAACATACCAAAGACTGGTAAATAAGATGTTTGAGCAACACATCGGCGAGATGGTGGAGGTCTACATCGACGACATCGTTGTCAAAAGTTTACGAAAAGAAGATCACCTACACCACCTCTCCTTGACATTCGATATTCTGAAAGAGTACAACATGAAGTTAAACCCGAAAATATGCAGTTTTGGAGTTAGCTCCGGGAAATTTCTGGGGCACTTGGTTAGCCAGCGGGGCATTGAGGCGAATCCGAGTAAAATTCAAGCAGTCATCGACATGCAAAGCCCAAGGAATGTGAAAGAAGTGCAGAGATTGACAGGATGCCTTGCATCGCTGAACAGATTCATAGCACGAACGGGCGATCGTTGCAAACCTTTTTTCGATGCTCTGAAAAAAGGGAGGTTTGAATGGACCGACGAGTGTGAAAAAGCTTTCGAAAAACTGAAGGAATATTTATCGGATCCGAAGGTCCTGTCTAAACCAGTCCCCGGAGAAATTTTGTATCTCTACTTGGCGGCCACTGACTGTGCGATCAGTTCAGTGCTCGTCCGAGCAGAGGGGAGCACACATCTTCAAATCTACTACGTAAGTCAAACACTGAGAGATGCGGAGTTGAGATACACTCCAATGGAAAAATTGGCGTACGCATTGGTCATGAGCGTCAGAAAACTAAGGCAATACTTGTTCGACCACGAGGTGGTCGTCCTCACGACCTTTCCTCTTCGGTGAGCACTGCATCGTCCGGATACCACTGTAAGACTTTTAAAATGGTCGGTGGAAATCGGGCAATTTGGGCTCACCTACTCGCCCAGAACGGCAATCAAGGGACAAGTGCTGTCGGAATTCATTGTGGAACTCACTTTCCCAGAGAAAATGGACAAGGAAATCGAGCTTCCTTGGACACTGTTCGTCGATGGCTCTTCGACGAGCACCAAAGCAGGGGCAGGAGTCGTCCTCACCAGCCCAGCCGGACAGACGTTTGCTTCAGCGATCGAGTTCGAGTATCGAGCAACCAACAACGAGGCAGAGTACGAGGCTCTGGTCGCGGGAATCAAGATGGCTATGGCCGTGGGCGCCAGAAAGCTGAAATTTTTTTCCGACTCTCAACTAGTGGTTTGTTAAATAACGGGCGAGTACGAGGCTCGCGGCGATCAAATGTTGAAGTATCAAGACTTGGTGAAAGGATTGCTCGAGCAATTCGATCAGTTTCACATCGAGCAAATCCCTAGGGAGGAGAATACGCAAGCAGATGCCTTAGCTCGGCTGGCCACTTCAGATGGGGAGGCAATATTTTCAGAAGCAACCATCACTAAGATTTCTTCCCCATCAGTGAGCAGAGGGCAAATTTTGCAGATTGAAGCGACCAGCGACGAGGACTGGAGGACGCCGATCACCAAGTACATCAAGACCGGCGAGCTCTCGGACGACAAGGTGAAGGCGACCAGGTTGCAGCTCAGGTCCGCAAGGTACACTATTATTGGCGACCAGTTGTACAAACGGGGTTTTTCAATGCCTTTATTGAAATGCCTCGGTGAAGACGAAGCGAAGATCGTCATGTATGAAATCCACGACGGAGTGTGTGGAAATCATACAGGGGGGCAAGCACTCGCTTTAAAGATCATAAGGCAAGACTACTTTTGGCCAACACTGAAGAAGGATGCAATCCACTACGCGCAGACGTGCAAGAGATGTCAAGCCTTCGCTCCCGCCATTCATTCACCACCAGACGAGCTCATCTCGGTGTATAGTTCTTGGCCTTTCGCGAAGTGGGGGATCGACATCATCGGACCTTTCCCACCAGCTGCTGGGGGAGTAACTTTCGTAGTCGTAGCAGTCTATTACTTCACCAAATGGACAGAAGCAAAGGCATTGAAGACCATCACAACGGGCCAGATGACAAGCTTCATTTGGAAAAATATAATTTGCAGGTTCGGCCTACCACGAGCGATAGTGACCGACAACGGACGTCAATTCACGAGTCAAGACATGCTGGAATTCTGCTCAAAGTGGAACATCAAGAAAAAAAATTCAACACCCTATCATCCACAATCAAATGGGCAAGTAGAAGCAATCAACAAAATCATCAAGCATACTTTGAAAGCTAAGCTAGATGGATTGAAGGGCAAATGGGCGGACGAGCTGCACATGGTTCTGTGGGCATATCGGACGACCACGAGAAATTCTACAAGTGAGACACCGTTCGCGCTCGCGTTCGGGACCGAAGCTGTCATACCAGCAGAGGGGCAGGTCGCCACCTTTCGAGTAGCAAATTATGACGAGCAGTTGAATAACGATGCACAACTCTCCGATTTGGACTTCCTAGAAGAGCGAAGACTAACAGCGGACGAGAAGAATGTGGTCTACAAACAAAGGTCAGAGCGCTACTACAACACCAAAGTACGTGCTCGCCAATTCTCCATCGGCCAGCTCGTACTTCGACGGGCGACGGAGCAATCCATTGGCATACTTGGCCCGACTTGGGAGGGTCCGTACCGAATAACGCGCACACTCCTGAACGGATCGTACGAGCTAGAAGATCTCGAGGGCAAGCCGAGCAAGTACCTATGGAATGCGGTCAAGTTGATGAAGTTTTATCAGTAAGTTTTTAATTTCTTTATATTTGTATAGTTTGTATCTAGTCATTTTCAATCCATCAATCCAGTTGTATAGTTTTTATCAAAAAGTTTGTAAATTTCATCAAGTGTTAGATAAGTTTTAGAAATTGTAGATAAGGCTCTGCGTAGCCAGCTGTGAAACAGAAGAGTTCAACCGACGAATGGTTAACTCTGAAAGACGAGCACTCTTTCTTGAAGATGCTCGCAAAGGAAAGACGAGCACTCTTCTTTAAAAAGATGCTCGCAGGGTAGTGGCGACGACGATCACTACCTAAGAAACAAGAGTTCAATCGACGAATGGTTAACTCTAAAAGACGAGCACTCTTTCTTAAAGATGCTCGCAAAGGAAAGACGAGCACTCTTTCTTAAAGATGCTCGCAAAGGAAAGACGAGCACTATTTCTTAAAGATGCTCGCAAAGGAAAGACGAGCACTCTTTCTTAAAGATACTCGCAAAGGAAAGACGAGCACTCTTTTTTAAAGATGCTCGCAAAGGAAAGACGAGCACTCTTTCTGAAAGATGCTCGCAAAGGAAAGACGAGCACTATTTCTTAAAGATGCTCACAAGATAACAACGACGAACGCAAACCCATAAAAGACAAAAATAAAAAGACGAGTATGCAAAAAAGATGCTTGCAAAAAAAAAAATCATAACATAAATTGAAAAGCAGTAACAAGGACGATCACTCAAGAAAAAACAAACACGTCGTATGCAAAAGTTTCCATTCATTAAAAAGAAGCCTTGGAAAGGCTGAAATTACAAAAAGACCCTAGTGGCCGGACAGTCCTAAAAAAGCAAAGTAAAGAAAAGTAAAAGAACTAAGTCTCTGTGGCATTCCCCTCGGCAGGACCCTCTTCCTCGCCCGCGGCCGCCACCTCGGCAGGAGCATCCTGCTCGCCTCCAACCTCCTCCTCTTCTTCAGGCGGGTCATCAAAGTACACCGGAACACCCAAGAGACGAAGAAACTGGAGTCCCATTTTCATCAAGGGGAGTAAGGGAAGTCTTGATTCAGCCTTGGGATTTTCATCCATGAGGAGGTCGTCTATAAAGCCACCGAGCAGAGTGACGTCCACATCTGGTTGAGCTTCCTTGAGTTTGTGAACGAGCTCGTGGGCAGTGAGTGCCACTGATAAAATGGCTGCGCTCCCGGCGATGTCATTGCTTACATCTCGCTCTGCCGACACGGCGACCAGTTCTTGCCGAAGAGAGGCCAAGTTATCCTCAACAGTTGCAAAATTATTTTGAAGAATGCCCACCTCGGCAGTTTTCTTTTTTAGCTCGTTCTCGGCAGCATTGAGGCGAGCACGGAGAGCTTCGATCATTTGAAGATCCTCCTGATCTTTCTTCCGAACAACCTCAAGCTTGGCCTCAGAATCGGCCAGTTTGGTCTCAAGGTTGGCCACTTTCTCCTCAGAAACGGCCACCTGCCTTTCAGCGCCCGCTTTAGCCTTTGCCAGGTGGGCGAGCTTCACGCTCCTCTCCTCGCTGATTTTGCGGTTTTCATAGATTTGAATGCAAAGCTTCTCGACAGCAAAAGATGCGCGACTAAGCTCAATGGCGACCTGTCTTGCATTTTCCAAGGAATTCTGATTGTCGACCTCGTCGACAAAGGTTGTATTCAACGATCGTGGCATGTTCCTCATGGCCCTGACCAAGGGCTGGGGGTACACCTCCTCGTCTCGCGGATCCCGCGAACGATAAAAGCCGAGGAGTTCTTCATTGAACGGTTCAACAACTGGGTGCTCGACAAGCCTAGTAAAGACGAGGGGAAATTTAGAAAAGGTACTTAGAAAATATTCAAAGGCATTTTCTCAGAAAACTTACTTGCAACCCTGACGGCGTCCCAGCCGAGAAGAGTATTATCACCAGGGGCCCTTTGTTCGGCCGACGAGCTCCCAGCGACCTCTCGCGTCCTTGTGCTTCGACGAGGAGGGGATGGCCTTGTTGGGGATACGGCCAGTGGGGGAGGCGAGTTACCCCTCGGCGGGGATCTCCTCGGCGAGACCCTCCCCTCGACACTTTGCCCGAGCCACTGCTCGGCAGCGTTCGGGCGAGAAGAACCCCCTCGGGCTGTTTTCGCAGCTTTCGTCGGAGCAGCCGCCGCGGTCTCCGGTTTCTTCTTCTTGCCCATGCCATCAACGATTTGTCGCTCGCGGAGCACTTTCGCTGCTCGGATCATTTTGCTCGACATAATTCGGTCAAGGTCGAGGGTCGGAGGAAGGTAAGTGATAACTTTATCAGGAACCACTACTAAAAGCAAAGGGTCAGTATTACGAAGAGAAGATTTTTTTACAAAAAGACTTGGAAATATTTCAAATACATGGAGGAAACTCTCGTGTAAAATGGTGAGGAGGTACTCTAAGGCCTGCTCGCTCGCGCATACACTCCCTGTTCAGAAAGCGGCAGGACCTCTCCAAATAGCGACAATTAAGCGCGCAGCAAATGTGATAGTGGAAAAGGGAAGTGAGACGGTGCTCGGCAGTCCTCGTGCGAGCAAGTTCACCTGCAAGAGCGAGGAGTTATTCAGTATAGACAAGAACGAGCAGAAATAAAAAGACTTACCACGAATTCTCTGGTATTCAGTCGCGATGGGAATGCGAGCAGGTGATCCATCCGGCCTGACCGCACTTTTCCAGTCCCCGGCTACCCACCACCAATTGGTCTTCCAATCACGGATCTTGTTGGGGACCCCTTCGACCAATTTGATGTTGTCGTGGCTTTTTACGTAGTAAAAACCGTAGCCTACCTTTTTTCCGGCCTCGACCGCTTGAAGGAGGTAGTTGATCTCTTTCGGACTCAGCCAAGTGTTCCGACAACCGTTCTCGGCCGTGATCAGGCCGAACAACGTGAGGAGCCAATCAGGTTCGACCACCCATTCGGCAATATTTGAGAAGGGGCCACCCCCAGAAAGCGTAAGAAATTTGAAACTCCGGGGTGCAGGGGGAACCTCAACCCTGCCTCCATCATGCCGATGTTGACGGCGACCATCCCTTCTGGCGGCTGGTCGGCCCTCTCATCTTTGCGAGGAACGAAGAAGTAGACGTCGGCCGGCAGTTGATACTTCCTCCGAGAATTTTCCAGTTGGGCCGAGGAGACGCTACTCGCGTACTTACAGGCCTCATAGTCCGATTCATAAGCTTCTCGGTACGGGCGAGGAACCTCTCTAGGCAGGTGATCGTTGAAATACTTGTAATATGCCTCCCTCGAGAGTTCATCGCCATCTAACTCTTCTCGACCGCTTAAAATATCATTTATGCTCGCCGCATAGCGAACAACTTCCTCGTAATCCTCGCGGAGGCTACTTGACAAAGTCTCTTCGACTCGAGCAGGGTCGATCTGTTCGCCCACCCCTCTATCCAAACTCTGGTCGCGCAGATCAGAGTCGGTCTCATCACCATCCTCCTCGGCATTATTGCCGGCATCTTCCCTATCAGTTTCGTCGGACTCCTCTAGGTCGACGACCACCTCCAGTCTAACATTGCGAACTCCGACATTAATGGGTTCTGGAGAGTGGATCATAGAGTCTGAAGAGGCCGTCCTCTCCGATAAAACTAAGGGTAGTCGACCAGCCTCGCCGGAATTTACGGCCCCACCGTCCAACGGCGGCGGACCACCACCGGAGCCACCACTAATATCCATTTTTTCTTAAGAAATGGGGGAAAGAAAAGTTTTTTAAGAAGAAAATGAACGTACTCTACCTTTTCGTCGATCGGAAACCACCCAAATGCCACCGGAAAAGCTTGAAGATCTTGCCTTGGAAGGAACTCGAGAAGAAATTCAAAGGTGCAAAGAGTGGAAAGTGTTTTCAAGAGGTATGAAGTTGTATTTATAGGCAAAACATATTCAGGGACCTATGTGCAAAAAACGGGGTCAAATTCGCAATTTTCCCAAAAATTTGGGCCCTTTTCCGAAATCGAGGTAGGAAAGTGGGCTCACGCGCGACCGTTGAGGTCGGCACGCGCCCCACGCGCGCAATTCAAATTTCGGGCGCCGATCACGCGTCTGACACAAGTCACATCAGTCATCATTAAAGGCGCTTCGAAAAGCGTGCTCGGCGCAGGAAACGAGGCGACCGCCTCCATTTTACGTCATCAAGATTCCAAAATTGATTTGCTTGTCGAAGACAAATCTAAGAAGACGACCACACTGCTCGCCTTACCATTCTACGAATGCGAAGGAAGGCGACCAGGGGGCAAATGTTATACCTAGTCAAAGAAGTCAATCTTTGACAATTCAATCCTAGTTACCAGCTTACGTGGCGACGACCAGTCAACAAGAAGAAAATGTAATATAAATATTGTATTTAATATAATAGAGTGCTCGCCCAAAGATGTCGGCGAGCACGTGTTAGTTACTGCTCGCCCAAAGATGTTGGCGAGCAGACATATATTTAGCTAGAGAAGGACAAGTATTGAGGCTTTGGGGGACGACACAAGACATGGCGACCAGGTTCTCCGGCGAACACGGTGACGAGTGACGAGCAGGTTTTCCAGCTCCTCGGCATCTCGCCGAGGACGACCACCAGAGGCGGTTTAGCATTAAATGCGCCGTCCCATCACCTTTTCGGGCAGAGAGAAGGGTCCACTACCAGGGCGCCACGTGTAAAGGGCGGGCTGCCCCTAAAAACCACTATATAATGCCCAAATGGGCTCATTTGTAAACCTAAGTGATCCATTCCTACAAACACCCAATCTAAGCAATATACTCCCCAAAGCATCAAGCTTTTAGCTTCTCCAAGAAGCTACATCTTTGTGTTCTTATTGTTTTCATATCTTTCTTCATATAATCATCATAACTATCCGTATAAACACGTAATAACCTCCGATAATCATATATGTTTGTATCGTGCTAAAGAACAGTCCACATCCGAATCAATCCGATTAAAGTACATACAACAGTTATATTTTTAATGTATTTTCCTCACCATTTCATTTTGCATAATTTTTTCCTGCATTTTGAATTATTTTTTTACAAATATTTTAATGTTCATATATTTATCTATATTACTGTACGTTATTTCTGCATTTTAATATATCATTTTTCGAATCTTAATTAATTCAATTAAAATAAAATTTGATATCCCTTTGATTAAGGTAACCTAATTAATGATTTATGTTTGTAATTTCGTTAGAGAACCGATTTATTTACTGGAAGAATGTTTTGGAGGCTAATGAGAGTTTTTGAATATTAATATATTTTGCTATTGTTGCTGAAATTTCATTAAGATGCTAAATTGCACGTTACCCAATTTCTTTCATTTTCATGGACTTGAGCTTCGATATTACGCTTCTTGTCAATCTTTCGGGTCCCTTTTTTTTTTTTTTTTAATGTATTTAAAGTAATTTAAAATTTTAATATTATATTTCACGATCCATTTGAAATATTATTTTACATCCAACAAAAAGTTTAATTATAGGCAACAAATTTTAAAAAATAAAATAAAAAATTACCCAACTGTAGCTGATACAAAATGCGAACATTGCTTAAATTTAGCTTCTTAAAAATAAGCAATTTAAAAAAAAAAAAATCAGTCAAAATTTTAATTTATCTTTTCGGATAATATTAGATCCTTTGAAAATAAGTTAAATGATATTTAAAAAGGGCTAGTCTTGTATGAAATATTGTATATATGCATTTCAGTCATTCACACACATGTTTTTTATAAATACACCCACAAGCTTAATTTACACACACATTTTTTATAAATACACCCACAAGCTTAATTCACACACACATTTTTTTATAAATACACCCACTGACGGCTTAATTCGAAATTTTTAATTCGTTTATTTTACTCGTTTCTGTGATTTTTTTATCTTTTATTTTATTGTCGAACGCGGGATATTAAATGTAGTAATTCAAATTGTAATATGTAGTAATACACATTATTTTATGTAGTAATAACACAAACTATTTATATAATAATACAAATTCTTTTATTTAGTAATACGTTTTTTCTAGTGTTTTTATTGATGTAGTAACTCACATTATAATATGTAGTAACATATATTATCGAATGTAGTAAACACAATAATCATGTTGTAATACAAAATGTTTTATTGTAGGATGATGCGAAAAATATTAGATCATTTGATAAAGTTACATATAGTAACAAACGTCTATTCAATGTAGTAATTCAAACTGTAGTATGTAGTAACATATAATTTTTATGTAGTAAAACAAATTATTACATGTAGTAATAATACAATTTTATATAGTAATATTGATTCTTTTATATTTTTTTATTGATTAAGTAACCCACATTATAATATATAGTAACATATATTATTGCATGTAGTAAGATATATTATTGCACGTAATACAAAATAACATTGACCCATAATGATTAGTATTAAAGAATATTTAAAGAAATATAAAATATTTAAGGATTAAGGTCATCGTAAATTGCAGCGTCCGACCGCGGCCTGAGGTGATCGAAAACTGTTCGGAGAAGACGACCATGTTCAATTTCTGTCAGTGGGTGCATTTATAAAAATGTGAGTGTGAATTGAACTGTTAGTGGGTGTATTTATAAAAAATGTGTGTGAATTAAGCTTATGGGTGTATTTATAAAGAATATGTGTGTGAATTTATAAAAATTGCATATAAGATTTTGTGATTTAAAAATATGTCAAATCATTATATTGCTCTATCTCTATCCGTATAATATATGTATATACACAATTTATAGATTTTCATGAGAAAATATCAATTTTGGTCACCCAGTTTTACCTCTTTTTATATTTGACTAACGGAGAAAGAGTTTTGAGTCGTGAAATTTCTCAAAACCTAAGGTTAAAAAATTCTCATGTATCTTCCCGAACTAACAAACGCAGAAGCAAGAATGAAACATGTGCAAAAATTATCAATATTTACATTTTAACCTTATGTTTTGAGAAATTTCACGGAATGACATTGACTAACAGAGTGATCAATTTTGACAGTGACTAAATGTGGATGACCAAATATGAAAAGAGATAAAATTTTGTGACCAAATTTTTTTTCCCGATTTTCATTCAATAATATCTTTTATAAATTTGAAATTTTTTCTTTTTCTTAACGTATTAAGGCGTGAATAATTACTAAGATTCACGTGAAAGATTTTAAAGATTATAATTTATTCAATAAAGATTTTAAAGATTATAATGTATTCAATAAAGATTTTAAAGATCTCTATAATAAATTTTATCATGAAGATTATGTATTTATGTATAATATGAAAATAAATTATTTAATTAAATTTGAAACTAATCCCAAATCAATGACGATTTTCTATGGGGTTAAAAATTACTTTTGACTTTTGAGATTATATTTAAAAAGTAGTGATATAGAACCAACCTTCGGATTTTTTTATGGAACCAGAATTTCTGAAGTGTCACGCACATCATTATGGCATAATTCTTATTAATATATTTTAAATATAATTTAAAATAAATATTATCCATTAAAATATATTTTAATTTTTTAATATCTAATTTTCCATTTAACCCATTAGTAAAAATCAGAAAACATCTCCAAAGCAAATCAAATCAGATATGAAATGGAGTGAGATGGTAAAACCTATAAAGTTAGAAGATAATGAGTGGTTTCAAAATGTCGTGTATGATTTGCGTAGTCGATGGGTTCCGATCAATGAGCAAAAAATGCTCATGATTCAAAAGATACGTCAAGTCAAAACATGGATTTTGTTACTCTTTAATAGTGCTTTTAGAAACCAACGACATAATGAGTTAGTAGCTTTATTACTAATTTAATAGTGCTTTTAAAAACCAACTACATGAGTTAGCAGCTGATGTTGACATAAATGAACGACCAAAATGTAAGTCAATGTGGCCGACAAGTCTAGTTGCCAAGAATGCATATTATAGTCTAGTTGCCAAGAATGCATATTATATGGTTTGACAATTTTGACTCAATATGATCTTCTTTTTTTTTTTTTTTTTTTTTAACTTAATGTTTTTATGGTTTGTATGGTGCATATCAATTTTTGATTCAATATTATCGTGACATTTTTTGCTGAGAAAATAGGTAATAATGGTAGAAAACTTGATTTGGGAGAAAGATGATTTTCCTAGGAAAAATAAATCGTAAATCAGAAAAAATAGATCTTGGTGGTGCAAATGAAAGATTTGATTTGGATGTTTTTGGTTTTTAGTAAGGGTTAAATGGGAAATTAGATATTAAAAAATTAAAATATATTTTAATGGATAATATTTGTTTTAAATTATATTTAAAATATATTAATAAGAATTATGCAAATGATGATGTGGCGTAACACCTCAGAGTTCCATAAAAAATCCTAAGGTTGATTCTATATCACTGCTCTATATTTAAATATATATTTTCTATTTTTCAATTTGAATTTTCTGTACATTTAAATTATGGGTTGGTCTGTTATGGACTCGAGTGCATGTTGTGTACATGTTGCACTTTTCAGTTTACTGACCTTGCACTTTTCAGTTTACTGACTTACACTTTTTGGTAAATGGTGTTGTACTTCTCAATTATTAAACTGTATAATAATATTTTTAGTAATAATTGAAAAGTGCAACACCATTTACCAAAAAGTCAAAAATTGTAAGTCAGTAAACTGAAAAATGCAACATGGACTAGGTGCACAACATGCACTCGAGTGCATACTAGACTTTACCTTAAATTATAATTCAAAATTTACTTTTGAATTTATATTTTTGTATATATTTATGTTTTGATACAAAAAAAAAAATCTTTAAAATTCAAAATTTACATTAAATTATTTTTCAGTAATTTTTAATTAGAATAAAAAAAAATTAAATTATATTATGGTTTAGTCTAATATAGACTCGAGTGTAACTAGTACACTCGAGTTCTATTTATTATTATTATTTTTTTTTTTGCTTTTTTGGGCTTTTTCTAGGCCTCTTTTTCTCTTTTTTTTGGCCTATAGTTTTTTTCCTTTTTGTTTTTGCATATAATTTTTTTTTTCATGTTTTATAGTTTTATCCTTTTTTTTATTAAAAATAAATATTAAAAATAACTAAAAAGTGCAACACAATATTACTAAAAAGTGTAAGTTCATATAACTAAAAAGTGTAACACAATATTTATTAAAAAGTGTGAGTCACTATAAATAAAAATATTATTGTAAAGTGTAGGACACTACAATAGAAAAGTGCAACACCATTTACCAAAAAGTGTAACACAATATTATTAAAAAGTAGAGCTGGCAAATCGGGCCGCCCGGCCCAACCCATCGGGCCAAGCAATGTTCGTGGGCTGGATCGAGTCGGGCCTATAAAATGTGAACCCAACCTAGCCCATGCTAGCCCGCTGGGCTAGCGGGCCGGCCCAGTCCATTTTTAAAAAAAAATGTTTTTAGCAAAATTTATGTATATATATAAGCACTGTTATGTATTGGTCACATACTCACATATAATTTTTATTTATACAAATAATTATAATTAAAAATATGCAATACTAATGTATTAACTATACATAATTCATAAATGGCCATAACTAGTATAACATTACACTATATAACACTTCAAATAAAATTATAAATAATTCATAAGTTAAAATTTCAAAGTCAAAATAAAATAAAAATACAATAATATTTAAATATAAGGTACTTTACTTATTTTAATTATCTATTTGCCTAAAGAAAAAAATATTGATCGGGCCAAACTGGCTGCCCATGGGCCGCGGGCCAAATTCAGCCTAGCCCGTTAGGCCCATCGAGTCTGGTCAAATAGGCCCAGTTCTATCTGGGCCTCTAATTTTAGAGCCCAGCCCATACTAGGTTCCGGGTTGGCCGGACCGGCCCATCAGGTCGGGCCCAAATTATCGGCTCTACTAAAAAGTGTAAGTCACTATAAATAAAAATATTATTGTAATGTGTAGGACACTACAATAGAAAAGTGCAACACCATTTATCAAAAAGTGTAAGTCAAATAACTGAAAAGTGCAGCACCAAAATTAACTAAACTGAATAGAGCAAAAATGTGTAACATAATTATTACTATAAAATATAATTCACTTTAACTTAAAAATGTAACATTATAATACTAAAAAGGTATAAATCCTTATAACTGAAAAATGCAAAATAATATTAGGAGAAAATGTTGGTTATATTTTTTTTAGTTATTAATGTTACACATTTTTATTAGGTACTATTTGCACTTTTTTTATTATTAATGTTACATCTTTATTAATTAGTACTTGTACTCTTTTAATCTAGAAATATAAGTACTAAAAAAAAATTTAAAAATTATTTATTTTACACATTTACAAAGTTGCACTTTTAATATTATTCATGTTACACCTTTGTCAAATGGGGAAAAAACAATATAGGACAATCCACCCTTAGTCTTTAAGATTCAAGCTAATTTTTATTAGAGTTTCAATTAAACACAAAATTCATCTTAGATGTACAATTACGCCCTTATGTTATACTCCTAATTAATTTCGAAATTCAAAAATACTTAATTCAATTAATCTAAATATGCAAAGTCAAACACAATAAATTTAAAAAAAGTTGAGAGATTATTTCCCTTGATTGTCGCGCTAGTTTTAATTCAAACCAACCTTCCTAAATTTGCACACAATTTCATTATGTGCATATTTGATCACTGGACTAATCGCCATAGAAGATTTTCGAAGCTTTCAAGTGTTTCTACAGTGAAATCGTTTTCGGTATGTTTGTTTCAGCCTTCTGAAAATGTTGGAAGATTTTTTTCCTCGATAATAACACAATTTTTTAGTTTAAATATTTGATTTACTGAAAAATTAGAATAATTTATTTCGAATTTTATTGGAATTTTTAACACAAAAGTCGAATTGGCATGTAGTCTTATACGTAATGCACAACTAATGTGCATATATTCATAGTTTGGTGTATATATATAATATTGCATATTAATAGAAAATGCATATAACTCAATATGTGCATTGCATAATAATAATATAACACTTTATCATACATGCTATAATAATTATGATTTTTCTAGTTCGTGAAGTAAATAAACTATTGAATCTAAAATTTACATTATATGAAAAGACACGAATTATGCATTATACATACAAATATATGCAATAGATTGGGTTTATATATGCAATGAAAATTGCATGCTGCGTTATCATCAAAACCCAACTTTAAGTGTATACCCAACTTCAACAACAAGAATCATCTTCCTCTGTTTAGTTTCCTCAAATCTGTTTCTCACAACATTAGCTTCCTGCAACAAAAAAGGTACATAAATATGAGGATAATTCAATTAGAGCATCAAATTTGAGACCGCATAAACTTCAACTCAAACTTTTCTCCATGAAAAGGATCAAACAAGAAATATCTCAGGTAAAAACGCTTCATCTTCCGTTTGTTCGTGGGGGAGGGAGATGGTCGCTGGAGGGACGGACCACCTGCGGTTGTGGGAGGGCGGCGATCTAGGGGGTCGACCGGTCGGGAGGGACGACCAAGATTGAGGAAGCGAAAATCAAGTTCTGCATTTAGATATGAACTTCAATTAGACATAATGTTCGATATAATTGCACAATTACACGCCTGTTTATGCTGCAAAAATAGTCAGATTGCTTATTTATTATCAGTTATACCGCCTATTTCACCCCCTTTGTTAACAAAAGTGTACGTATGATCCTTCACGAGCAGATTTTTATCAGCATCAACCTACATCGAGCAAATTTGGGAAACTAATAAGACTGTCCATAGTCAACAATCATTAATTTGCAGAATGTTTGATATACAACTTGACTCTACTAAATACTGGTAGAATTTATAAAATCTGTGCATCACCAGATGAACACTACATACCACTGTCTTCAAAACAAACAAACAAACTAGGTATACTACAAAAATACATTTTGTGGAGTCTAGGATAAATTTTATAAAGAGCTTCCTAGAAAACTATAACTGAACAACACTATACTTGTGAAAACTATAAAAACTAGTGCACAAAATTTACATTATATTTTAGTTCCTCAAGGAACTGAGTGCAATTCTTTTTAACGTCTTGGAGTTCAATGACCAAACTCAAAGGGTAAAAAACACAAAACTTTCCTATTTTAATCAATTTTAAGTTTTTGAACAGAATATGAAGATACAAGTTGATTTTACCTTTTTTCAACAAACGAAAGAGATTATTATAGCAACCAAAGAAAACGTGCAACCCTATTTCAATGTGGTTTCCCGTCGGACTAAGATGGACTCAACGACCGCCATCGAAGGACCAGGGAGCAGGGCGGCACGACTGGAAGGGGAGGAGCGGTCGGGTGCAGCGATTTACACCTCCACTGTGTGAATCGTACAAGTGAGAGTGGCCAGATGGGGTAGGGCTTATGCAAGTTGTTGTTGGGCGGCGATTTACACCTTCACTGTGTGAAAATCGCACACAGTGGGGTAGGGTTTCAGTCAATTTCCAGACGGGAAAGGTATAACTTAAAAAGTGGGAGGTTAAAGATATTAAAATATAATTATGAGGGTATTTTAATTATTCAGGGCAGATTTGGAATTTTGTAACCTCTTTTGGTATTGATTGTTTTGTTAAATTTTTTTGTCTCATTTTGTTTATAGGTTTTAGAGATTGTCTTATATTGTTAATAAACTCTTGTCAATTAGTACTTACACTTTTATAATCTAGGATAATAGGTGCTAACTTTTTTAAATTTTTTTTTATTAATGTTACACATTTTATTAGTATTACTTGCACTTTAATTATTTTTAACGTACACCTTTGTTAATTAATACTTGCATTTTTATAATCTAGAAAAAAATATGTATTAAAATTAAAAATAATTGCAAAAATGTGCTAAAATTAAAAATTGTTGTGAACAAAAATCAAACATGAGATGTTGTAGTAAAATAAAGTAGATACTACCATTAGGGTATAAGTAAATCATGTTAAATATTTGCGCATTCTTCTATATACAGTTAAAGCTGGACTCGAGTCCACAGCAGCCCCACCCTTATACTATAACTTAGTGAAATTTCAAAATTTATAGTAAAAAAATTAATATTCTAAATTCAATTTATTTTATTTTTTAATCTACAAAATTTATTATTAGCTTTAAAAAGTACTTTTTTATTTTTTAATATATTTTGGTGAACTAAGCGGTTGGATAGATAATTAATATTATTATCTTTATACTAAATATAAATTTCAAAATAGCACAATTGAAAATCTCAAATTATATCCTCCATACTTACATTATTTTCAAAAGACCTAGACATATTTGTAATTTCATATATTGATTTTTTTATAAATAAAAGTTTAATTTTTTTTATATATATATATACATTTTTTTATCTTCTAATAAAATAACAAATTTATAAATGTTTACATGTTTCAAAGATTTTTTTTTAATTAATAAACTAAAATTAAATATATAATAAATTTAGGCAAATACTTATATGTACCAGTTACATGCAGTTACATACATGTAACTGGATCTAATTTTTTATTTACCCTCCTTTTTTTAATAAGTCCACACTCCCTTCTTTTAGACACTTATGTGTATAAGTTACATACATGTAACTAAATTCAATTTTTTACATGGGTTATTAGTTATTTACCCTCTTTTTTATTAATTTCACCCCCAATTTTTTTAAAAAAAAATACATGTAAAAAACTATATTACCATTTTATCAATTAAATTAAAATACAACTCATTAAAATTATAATTATACACCGACTATCGAGTCACCAATGAATCACCACGAAGTCAAATATTATTTTAGTTTTTAAACTTTCAAAAAAATAAATATAAAAATAACGAATTAAAAAAAATATATTAAAAAAAATGAAACTCAAAAATAAAAATTTCAGTTTTCAAAAAAATGACCAAAATTTAGAGAAAAAATACAAAAAAAAAATTGAAAAAAAAAACTAAACTAAAAAAATTCAATTTTTTTCTAATTTGGGTATAAATGTATGAATATGACATGCTCACTTTCTAGCTTTAATCTGATTTATAATAACTAAGATTATTTTGTTATGTTTTCATTATTTCTACAATGATATTTGGTTTGTTACAAGTTTTTTAAAGTTCTAGATTATTTTTTAAGACTAATTAATAATATAATCTAATTGAAAAATAAAATTTATATTTAGAAACTTAAATGAGTGGAGAATTGTGGAAGAAACCAGCATAATATTGCATCAACTTTATTATTTTCTTTGTGGTCATCGTCGTGTTGATGCATTCATATGTTTATTGGGTGTAATCGTATCTATTAATTGAATCGTGTGTTCAGTGTGATTCTTTCTCACTTTTGTTCTTCTTACTAGTTAGTTAATATCAATCTTTTAATATTGATGTATTAATTTGCATGGTATGCCTGGAATTATGAATGTGTTAAGTTATGTATTTTTTGTTAAATATAATATTAGTTTAAATACGATATAATATTAGTACGCATATGGTATAGTACTAGTTAATATATTGTATAGTATTAGAGATTAATGTGGGTATAAAAATATTATTTAATATATGAACTAATACTATACAATATGTGAATTAATATTATACTATATTTGAACTAGTACATAGAGTATGTGAACTAATACTATACAATATGTGAACTAATATTATACTATATTTGAATTAGTACCATAAAGTATGTGAACTCAAAACTCGAAAACATTAGAACTTGTACCAATATAAACTAATATTATACTGTATATGAACTAATACGTACATTACTGCATATTAACTAATAATATACCATAATACTTATCAATTGTTATCATAACACTTATAAACTAAAAACTATATTCATAAAAAACTAAAATAAAGTGATTAAAAAATGAAAGTTCGAATGAAAAAAATAATTAAACAATGTAAAACGAAGTAAAATTTGTAAGGAATGAAGTAAAATTTTGAAAGAATAAGGTGAAAATTATACACCAATTAATTAAAGTAAAATAGTACCAATAGAATTGAACACTTGCAGAGAGAGATGAGAGTTTTATTTTTTAAAACAAATTATTATTATACTATTTAATACTTAAAAAAATAATTAATATTATTTTTAAAAAAAATTTATTAGACTTTAAAATTTTAGAATAATTATTTGTGACATAAAAAGAAAGTACGTGAAAAAAATTATCATTTGTGTTTCAAATGATAAATAGGAAGAAAAATAAATTAAAAAAATAATATTAAAAAGATAAATATAAATATGAATTGGAGTAAAATAAAAAAATAAAATTTTAAAAAATTAATGGAGTATTATTTTTTAATGATAAAATTTTAAAAAAAAAAATTGAAGTAAAATAAAGGCCATGAAAAAATCTATGTGCTAAATTGATATAGTAATGGGTCATGTGTTATTTATAATTAATTATTGGATTGAATATAGTAAATGAGTCATGTGTTATTTGTAATGGGTTATTGGATTGAATATAGTAAATGAGTCATGTGTTATTTTTAATGGGTTATTGTATCCAGTTACATACACGTAACTGGTACACAAGAGTGCAACCCATAAATTTATTTCATTCCGTGTAATACGGTTTTACACTAGTCTCTATATAATTAAAAAAAATAAAATTAATTCAATTTTACATTTATTTCTAAGTTTTTTTTTTTTCTGTTCTACGTGGTCTTCTAAATTCTCCCCTTTACTTTTTTTTTTATAAGAATTCTATATGTTTTTCCTTTACTCTCTCTTCTTTGACTTTTTCTAAAATCTCAATCTTGAATTTTTTTTAATTATACAAGGTGGATTTAAAAAAAAAATTACAACTATTTTCTCTTTACTCTCTCTTTGTCGTTCATGTTTTCTTTTTTCTAATTTATATAAATTCTAACTCTTTAATTTTTTTTTTCTCATTCATTCTTTCATTTTCTTTTTCAATAAAACAAATAAAATTACTTACATCTACATTTAATTCTTTTTATATTAAATCTTAATAAATAATAAAAAATAGATTTTACACTAGTACCGAATAATCATGAAAAGAAAAAAAATTAAACAACATAGTTGATTTTAAGAATAGGATCTACAGGATCTGATAGCAATTAAGTGCAACTCCCATAAATAATACTATATCAATTCCAATAAAAATGACTTAACTTTTCTTTTTCGTTCGTCTCAATGAAAGCTATCAAAGCTGATAGATAACTTTAATTGAAATAATGAAAGCTATCAAAGCTGATAGATAACTTTAATTGAAATAGAGACTATTGCATTTCACCTACTCAAACTAATGTGAGGAGAAAAAATAATTAAAATGTGAAAAAAGAGGGTTGGACCATTACGTCAATGGAGTATTTATTTTTTCTAATGATATATTAGGTGAGATTGTTAAATTCATAAATAAATATCCAAATATCTTATTAACGTCATTAGATCTCGAGAAAGTGAAATGAAGGGTAAAATATGTTTTTTAAAAGGATTATATATACATTGAATTGCATAACACGCATTGTAGACTTGCAGTTAACTTAACCGAATAAATTCAAAATAGTTAGTGAAAGTCTACGTAAACCAAAATAGGATTACAAACTGACTATCGTAGTCAGTATGTCGAATTGTGCCACATGGCATCGTATACGTCGTATAAATTTGTTACAAAATTTTAAATTAATTAAATTATTTTTTAAATTGTATTTTATTATTTACTATACTACCATTTTTTAATATACATATTTTTTTTATTTTTAATTTATTAAAAATAACTATCCTACCCTTTTAATACAAATTTCATTAATTATTATTTTAAAATTAAATACATATCATTCCAACAAAAATAAATTAAATAATAATACATTGTTCAAATTGAAAATAGAAATAATAATTAAAATTAGGATTATTCTCATATTCCTCCAATTCCATCGTGTGCGTGCAAATTCTCTCTGGTCTTTAGGACTATGAAATGGACTGGGCCAAACATTTTTTTCGAGCCGATTTTTGTTTCGAAAAACTGGGCAAGCCCGATTGGCCCTCAATCAAATAAGGCATTGTAGAGCCAGAGCGGGAAAGATTTTGGACATGCCTTAGCAGACTTCCTTCTTCTATTTATTTGACATTGTCCCTTGGGGAAATAGAATGCTCTTTATTCCCTGACAGATAATCTCGATATGACTTCTTTATGTTACGCCCCCCTCATTTCTTCCTCCCGCTCGCTACCCAGTCGCCCTTTCTTTTGAAGGTAGGAGTGTATCAGTCTTCTCACCAATATCCGTAATAGTAAGGGTATCTTTTGGATCGGGTCAAATCGGCCCGAATGTTTTTCGGGACACTATAATTACAATCCAGTTCATTAGTTGGTGGGTCGGGTCTGGCCCATTTTGACAGCTCTGCCTGTCTTCTCTCCCGCCGTGTGACAATTAATATTGATTTTTTTAAGTTTAATTTAATTTTTTTTATTAATTTTATTAATAATATAAAGGTAAATATGTAATTTTAACATTAAATATTTTAATTAAATTAATAAATATAATAAAATATTTTATTTATAAGGATAAAAATGTAATTTTAAAATTATATATTTTAATTAATTAAATCAAATATAAAAATACAAACGTACAACACATACGATGAATACATACAACACATTATACAAAAGGTAACATGTCATCAAGTTTAAGCTTTTAGATTTGAATTTTAATGGTTCAAATTTAATTGACTACATAGTCATTACGACACCCTGACTACATGTAGAAAGTTCCAACAAAATAATGTTAAGAGTACTCCATATTATATAGAGGAAGTTACTCTAAAAACCACATTTCACATATAGATTTTATAAATAATTTTTTTTTTAATACAAATAAGGTCAAAATTGAGTATAGAAGTACCAACCCTTATGATTAATTAATTCATGAAATTACATATTAATTAATTAGTCAACTATTTAAAACGAAAATCTGCAAAAATATCTCGTATTATCTTTCCAATATTAAAAAAAATTACTAATCTCCCAATTCGATTCCCAGAAATCACGGAATCAATTAACTGCAAATGAAAAAATTTGTTGCATATGACTTAAAAAACGATTTTCTAAAATTCAATCTCGAAAATCGCGCCAATTTATTATCTTTCCAAAATTTAGGAAATTTACTAATCTCCCAATTCGATTACCAAAAATCATGGAATCAATTAGATTCATATGTAAAAAGTTGTTGCATATTCTTAGTGACATATGCAAAAAAATGTTGCATATAACTTAAAATACTTCATAATATGAAATAGAATATTCTAAAATATTAATTTTATTTAAAAAATACTAAGAATATCCATTATATATACAAATATATGCAATAAACAGATATTTGGAATATTTTCATTCTTGGAAAAATTGCAAAATAAGTTTTTGAATTTATGAACCAATGGACTTCTCCACTCTTCGCATAATAGTAATTGCATAAATATACTTCCGCATTTATGTTATTTGTTATTTTTACATATGCAACGAAAATTGCATGCTATAATTCCATAAAGCAGCACATAATTGCATAAAAACAACAAAAAATTGCATAACAATTAAATATATAATTGCATAAATGATTCTAAAGATGTTGGTCAACAATGGCGATCTCTGGGTATTTTATATGAGAGAATAAGCACGATCTCAACACGTCCCATAAAGTTTCAATACACTTGACCATCAAAAGTTTAGGACGTCATCTCAAGTATGCAATTCATACTAAGAAACAACTTCAATTCACAGATTAGAAATATTAGATAGTTGAAAACTCACGTTTGATCGTTTATCACTGCTTCAGCTGGAGGAAGCAGGTGAACATACCGGTCTTTGGATGCTTCGCTTCAGCACGTTCCTTGCATTTTGATCTCCAAAATAGTGCAAATAAAAGTTTATATACAAACCTTGCACTATAATTAAGCGTAAACAAAAATTAGCACTAGTCAGCCCTTCATATAAAATATGATCACATAATTACAGGATATATCCAAAGTATCTCTCCAATTCTATATTTCTTACACAATTCATAAATATCAGTAAAAACAAGAATAATATATTCAATAAGCCTAATAATTGATTAAAAATGCAATCAAACTAGAGCAATATGAACCCCAAGGAGTTGGCCTAGTGGTATATGCTTGAGACTTAGGAGTGTGCTCTTCTCTAGGTTTCAGGTTCGAACCCTTCAAGATGCAAACAATTTATATGGGGTCCATAAGATGCAAACAATTTATATGGGGTCCCTTCTGCAGTTTTACGATTTTTCTTCATTCTAATTTATTGTTTCAATTTTACAGAAAAATAATCTTTATTTTATTATTTGTCGTCCTATCTGTCATCGTCCTAGATCTGAGATATGGTAAGTTATTATAGCACACGCTTTTTCTTCATTCTAATTTATTGTTTCAATTTTACAGAAAAATAATCTTTATTTTATTATTTGTCGTCCTATCTGTCATCGTCCAAGATCTGAGATGTGGTAAGTTATTATAGCACCCACTTGTCGAGATCTGATCGAACAACAATGGTGGTGAACGGGAGGCCCGCGAAAATGCTGGTTAAGAGGCGAATCACCATCTTAGTGATTTTTTTACGTTCCCTACTTACGGCGACACTAAGTAGTTCAAGGCAGCAGTCGGGGCGTTTCTGACCAAGCACACGCGCCTCGCACTCTCTTCTTGCAAAAAACATAATTTAATTTATGATTCAGAAATTAAATTATAATTGACGAAAGCAGAAGATGATTCTTAAACTAAATACCTTGAATAATTTCTGGGTACAACGTTTCGTCTTGATTCTTGTTTCTTCTTTCAGCTTTGAAAAAGAGCGAGAATGATCAAAGTTTGTGAATTGATTATGCAGAAATTAATTATTTGTGAATAATTAAGAAACTTTTTTGAATTTACAATCTAGCACGATAATCGAGGAATAAAATCTTCCAACTTTTTCAAATTTATTTGGTTGACTTTTCATATTTAAGATTAATGAAATTAAATAATTTTAAAATTCGAAATTAATTGTAACTTAAGGGTATAATGGTACATCTAATTGGTATTTTGTTCTTAATTGAAACTCTAATAAAAATTGTCTTTAATCTTAAAGACTAAGGGTGAATTGTCCTATAGTGTAACTTCCCCTACTTTCATATGTAGATGGACACGCATATTAAGAAAGTGTAATAATAAGTGGAGTTTTGAGGGGTAATTTTGTAAAACTTTAGGGCCTGTTTAGTTAGGGATTCTGGTGGAAGGGATGGGGATTGAAAAAATATGGATGGGGTAATCCTTGAATAGTAATTGAATAATAATTGTGTTTGTACAGAGTTTGAAAAATAGGTGTGGATTGAGAACTTTATGTCAAATCAATAGTAATGTTATATTATTTTATTATATTTAGTTAGTGGAGTAATTAGTTTAAGGAAGAAAAGTAGGAGAGAGAATGAGTAATTAAAAGAAGAAAAAAAAGGTGATATGATTGTATAAAAATTGGTATGTAGGTGTATTATAGGGGTGAATGAGTATTTGAATGTGTATTTGGATGGAGAGGGATAAGATGGGGGGATGGCCCATCTAAATTCGGATGGGCCAATCCCAAACCAAACACACTCATATGTATAAAGTAAATAAATGAGTTGACTTTTGTGTATGTGTGGAGAAAAAGTAAGGACATTTGTGTAAAATTGAGGATATTGTGAGGGTGAAGTTTATAAAGGGTTTTCCATTTTAAGGGTGTAAAAGTTATTGTGGGACGTTCCGAAAAGAAAAGTGTGAAAGTAATTGCGAGACGGATGGAGTATATCACTGCAGCGGCTTCGGCTATTGGTACATTTGTTAAGAAGGATGGACACACTTCGTCGAAAAGATGATGGCACAATATGTTTGGATTTTGGTTAAGGTAGATGTGAGACAGTTGCTTCTGGAGCGGTCAGTGTTGATACATAGTGACCAGTTTATGACCATGAAAGTGCATTATGAGTGGTTGTTGGAATATTGATAACATTGTGAGATTTTAGACACATGACTAAATAGTGCAGTAAAGGGAAATCACCACCATCTCATGACTTGGGTAGAGCATTTCTCACACCTGCCCACACAGACGTTCGACTACGTCTGCCACCACGAGTTCCCATCCATCTCTTTCTGTTTGCCCTTATACGGTGGAGAATTCCTACTATACATTGGTGCTCACTCCAATTCCTATGATCAATTCGTTTGTGGGTCTCTCGAACAATATCATAGATGAGTCTTCTGATACCACACAGGAACGACACACGACCTCTCTATTGGAATCAACTACTCGAAACTCCACAAAGCCATTGGCTTTGGCTACCCCTACACCGGCCCGACCTTCTGTCACACCCCCTTTCCCCCTTCTCCACACTTGAGAGTGTGATAGACGATTTGAACGCGATTGCCACAGAGGCCTTTACTATTGACTCTTCGACACCCCTTGCTGATGAAATGCGCTTGGTAGCTAAATACAAGAGAAGATGCTTTTGATCCGTCATAATTTTATCCGCCTCACTATAGTGTATAGAGGTAGACTTGTTATACGTTCAATTTTTGTGGTTTATTTTTTTGTTTGCTTTGTTTTTGTACTTAATTTTTTTTTTTAATATAAAAATTAATGTGGAATAGAAAAAAAAATAAGGGTGTGAAAATTGATTTGGGATAAATGAAGTAATTCATTTATAATTATTTAAGGGTGTAATTAAATTTGATTATAAAAATGGTATCTTTCTGTTTCTTGATTATTTTATAGTATTGGGAGCTGTCGTGATGAGTGACAAGTCTTTTAAGAAATGTTTACTCCTTAAAGCTATATTTAAGAAATGTTTTAGTCTTTATACTCCATTAATAAGAAAGCTTGATCTGATCTGATCGGTCATGGCTGAGGAAACTCCGGCGGCTTCTTATCTCCGGCGCCGCACGCCGTTGCAGGTCATGTGTATTACACTACTATTAACAAGGCTTGTGTTTGTTTTGGGGGAGGACTTGATTGAGTATCTTCCCGGCTTTCCCGGAAAGTTACCCTTCCACTTCACGCAGGGTAATGAATCAATTCTTTTTGTGTGAAACTGTTTCACGGATTTTTTTATTTTTTTTTGTGAGAGGTTGACATATATTCTAAATTTGTTGGTTGGATAATATATATATATATATTTTTTTTTCCGAATTTTATGTTTAGTAAAAATCATTATTTTGTTATGTTTGTTTAGGAAAATTAATGTGAATCATTAATTATGAAGGTATATTGGCGTGGGGGAGGAACAAGTTCAACTTTTCTACTACTTTGTGGAATCTTATAACAATCCTGAAGATGATCCTCTTATTCTTGGTAAAGTCTAGTATGCCCTCGAGTGCATGCTGTGCACCCTAGTCCACGTGCACTTTTTAGTTTACTTACTTACACTTTTGGTAAATGGTGTTGCACTTTTCAATTATTACTAAAAATATTATTATACAGTTTAATAATTGAAAAGTGCAACACCATTTACCAAAAAGTGCAACATGGACTAGGGTGCACAACATGCACTCGAGTCCATACCAGACCAATCCCTTATTCTTTGGCTCACGGGAGGCCCTGGCTGTTCTAGTCTTTCTGCTCTTATGTATAAAATTGGTACGTTCTCAGTCTCTTTTTCTTTTGCGTGTTTTAGTTCAGAAATACTCAATAATAAAATAATGAATGTAGTACAAGTGATGTGATGTGATGAAGAGAGGGAAAATAATAGATCCGTCTATAAGTTTTTCATATCTTTTTGGTAAAAACTTTTATTTTTTTATTCTTACACTTCATTTGATATCTTACTTTTTATATTTATTTCATTTCTTTTATAAATCAGGTACTATATTTATTATTTAATCACCTTTCTTAATTTTTGTGTTAAAAAGTAACGAAAAACTTATAAGTGGATGGAGGGAGTAATCAGTAATAAGAGATGAAGTACCATAAAATAACAAAGTGACAGAAATAAGAGACAGATGATAATAGGTCAAAAATGAATCAAAATAAATAAATAAGAAAGTATAGTAAAATCGGAGGGAGTATGAGTTTTCTTTTATTAAAAAAAAATGTTGGAGGCAATATATTACTCCCTCCATTCAATTTCATTATTCTCACTTTCTTTTTTTATTGTCCAATTTTATTATGTCCATACCTTTTTAGAAACAATATTATTCTCCACTCTTCTACCATCACTTATTTACCAACAACTTTGCTATTCACTTTATTCATAAACAATCATTTATTTATAAATGAACTCCACAATACCCTATAATACCCTCAACTTATCTACTTTATAAATAAACTAATCAATATTAATTAAAACCAGGGGCGGAGCCACACTGGGGCCAGGGGGGCCCAGTGGCCCCCCACCAATTTTTTTTTTTTTTTTTAATATATATACTTCATTTGTCCCGTAATTATTTGTACATTTTTTTTTGTTGGGACGTCAAAGGATTATTTGCACACTCTTGATATGGAAACACCCAACAAAATTAATACCCTCCTCCCAACATCATTTTATTTTTAAAATTGTCACTCATTTTTTGCATACATTTTATTTTACACCTCACCAAATCACCCAAAATATTCATACTTTAAAAATTGTGCCGATCAAATAGTGCAAATAATAGAATATTGGAACACATTAATGTATTAATTAAAAGACATTTACAATCGAAGAAATAAAATGTTTTTTGAATTTAATATTTTAGCAATTTTTAAATTGTTTCGCTTAATTTTCAATCGAATTATCAAATTAAAACTTTAAAACAAAATGAAAGTTAGCTTGTTCAATTTAATTTAATGAAATGTATTAACAATTTTATCATGTAAAAATTTGATGAGTATAATAAGTACATATTATTTTATTTTTAAAGTAATGTACTAATGTTAATCGGGCCCCCCTATCGAGATTTCCTGGCTCCGTCACTGATTAAAACTCGTGCTCGAAGAAGTGATCATAATAAAATTGGACGGAGGGAGTACTATCTAACAATAAACAGTTTAAGGCCCAACTCAGGGAAAGGGAATTAAGCGGCAAAAGTAGGGCGTCATTCCTTTAGAGGTTACATTCCATAGTGAGGAGAGGAAATGTTGCGTAGGAGAGAAACACATTTGTAGTATGGACCATATTGTTTGATAAAATAGCAATTATGTACTCCTTCCATAATTAACTTGGTTTAAATATTGTAGCGAAATCACGAGTTGGTTTGGTAATTTATGATAAGCAAAATTTAGTCATATCGCGTGTTTCATATACTCCCTCCGTTATATAAATGAGTTTTTAGTTGATGTGTATCGATAAATATGTCCTTAATTAATGTATATTAATTAACACATAGAAGTTTGAAATTAAGAGTATTTTCTAACTTTAAAAGAATGATAAAATTAAGAAAAATTGTAAGAAAAAAAAAAAGACTTTAATAATAGTATTATTTAATTATGTACAAGCATATAATGCTACGAACCTAGATTAGGGGAGGACCCAAACACAATTTAGAATGGATTTTGATAGAATGCCTAGTAGTGTAAATTCAGGAGCAAATTGCAAAAAAAAAAAAAAAAAACCTATTGTATATACTCAACTGTAGATGATTTTTGCGGTGTTTTTCGTCTTAATATATTAAAGGACACATCGTTTATCTTTTTGTGATATTTATAAATGAATATTGACATATTTAGATGCAAAAATATAATATTTAAATTTATTATTAAATATATATTAGTAATGAACGATGTATATCGATCCCCCTTAACGTAAATTAATGGGTCTGTCCTTGCTTAGAGTGTCTTAAAGGGAGGTCCCCATCCCCTTCCTCTTTCTCTTTCCCTTTATATATATAAATATATATTCATTTTTCTAAAATTAAATAAAATTAATGATATATTAATTTAATGATTCAAAAGTCGTCTCAAAAGAAATTGCACATTACACTTTTAGTTCTTATATAAAAATGAATATTTTATGAATATTTTAATTGTAAAATCGATTTCAGAAGAATTATATAATATTTTCATGTTTGAAAACTTCAATAATGGATCTGTCCTTAGCTAAAAAGTCATTTATTGGTTATAATTTATAATTTTAATTTGTATATTTTGAGTGTTAATAGAGTACCACTACCTAGGTCTTAGGTCTTAGGTCCTGGGTTCGAGTCATAGGGGGAGAAAAATGGATGGATATTTAACTTGTAATTAAAAAAAAAAGTTTATGGAAATGTTTTTCTTTTTTTTTTAAATATGTAAATTAAGTGTAAATATTTTTTACTTAATTTTTTTTATATCTCGAATTTACCCATTCCTTGATTTAAGACTTGTGGAGAGTATTAAATCCACATAACTATTTTAACACTGTCAAAAAAAAAAAAAAGTAAAATGATCCATTAATAGTAAAATGATTAATTAACAAAATCAAATTAGAAATTAAAAGTATTTTTTTAAATTAAAAAGAAAGTAAAATTAGGAAAAATAATGAATTAAAAAAATACTAAAATATAATTTAATTATGTATAACCATATAATTATAAAAAAAAATCATTTATTTTATGGATGGAGTGAGTATAATTTCTCTTTTCTTGAATTTCTTTTGATTTTATTTTCTCAATCACATATCTATAAGTCTCTAATTCTTCAATCTCTAAATTTTTTTTGCTACTTAATTATTCAAGATTGTTCATAATTTCATTATTATACATCTCATTTTTTATTTGTTTGGTTAATAAAATAATCTTCATATTATATTTTTTATTTATTATATAAAATATGATGGGCCTAAACATTTTTCCTACCCTAGATCTTTTAAATTGTAGGACTATGTGATCGTACGTTAATTTGTGACCATATTCGAATAATATTTTTAAAAAAATTAAGATTTAATTACTAAAATAGAGATTTACTCCGTATTTCGTAATGAGATCGTGTCACATATATACGACTCACTCTTTTAATACATACTTGTACTCTTTGAATTTACAGAAAGCCAACATTATATTTTTAGATCAACCTGCTGGTACTGGATTTTCATATGCAAAAACATCGGAAGCTTCCTACTCAAATGATACATTGTCTACGAAGCTTACTTACGAATTCCTTAGAAAGGTAAGAATGAAATCAAAATATTAATACTTTAATGTTTTATAGTGGCTCTTTTGTGTATTATTTCCTTTCCCTCACAAATAAGACTGTTTGAATCTCTCAAAATATCAATACTTGGTGTTTTAGAATGGCTCTTCTTTGTTTTGGGAAAAATTACATCAATCACAATATTCAAAATTCTACACAAAGGCCACCATAGTTATTCGCACCCCTGAATTTTATGTGTTCACCGTTCAATTGAGTTCACCCCTACTCTTAAACCTTGTTCGTTCTCCATCTCTCGTCTCTTTTCTTCTCTCATCTATTTTGCCGTTATTGCTTGCATGTCGCCACTCGTCGCATGCCACCGCCAGCCTGACATTGTCGTCACTCATAAAAAAAGGTGCACGCCACCTGTTGCTCTTTGAACGTCGTGTTTTTAGAATTTTAAAATATTTTTATACATTTTGTATCTGGTTTTTGAATCGATCTTATCAAGTTTGTCAACAATAATGCGTGAGCAATAAATTCTCTCGTGAAACATTTTTTCCGAAAAAGGGTACAATTTTCATAACTTATGTTCAAAAAAAATTCTACATTTCAAAATTATATTCCGAAAACTTCCTTAATTTGTTTTTCA
The DNA here is from genome assembly GCA_963675135.1 of Galeopsis tetrahit. Classification (NCBI taxonomy): domain Eukaryota; kingdom Viridiplantae; phylum Streptophyta; class Magnoliopsida; order Lamiales; family Lamiaceae; genus Galeopsis; species Galeopsis tetrahit. The sequence goes on from OY776127.1 coordinate 39,152,189, forward strand.
AAAATTTGGCAATTTTTTCGAATTTAAAAAAAAAAAATATATGGGTGATTCGGTAGTAACTCAACATTGGCTCGGTGAATTTTTAAATTAGTGTTGATTGAGCTATATTTTTTGTAAACTAATAAAAGGGTAATATAGGTTTTTCTTTTTTTTCAAAACTTTTGGTTGGTGAACTCATAAATTCCCGGGGTGAAAATAACTGTGGCCTTGCACAAAATATCAATACTTTTGTAGTCACAGTGTAGACAAATGTTTAAAAAATTACCCCTCAAATCCTACTTATTATTACTCTTTCGTAATATGTGTGCTCACCTACATATAAAAGTTCTTGAGATGGAGAAAGTAAAAATTTGAATAGTGTAATATTTTAAAAAATCGAATTGTTGTGAATTCGATCAACCAATACAAATAACAGATAATGAAAATCAACAAAGAAAGTAAGAAATTGCAATCTACAAAACACCAGGATTTAAGTGGTTAGATCAAGATGGTCTACATACATTGTGTGTGAACTCCTTTATTCAACTAATCATCAAACGAGATTACAATTAGGAATACTTCAACATTAAGTTAGAATACACTCAATGTGAAAATCTTCAAAACTTTTGTGTTTTAACACTTAACAATCTCTATAAAAGATTGTATGAGTTCACTCCCTATTAATCACTCGTTTTTGGTAGATGTTGATTACTTTAAGAATGGTGAACATCCCCTAGTATTTATACTTGAGAAATATACTTCAAGCTTAATCGTTCGATCGTTTGAGTAATCGAATTATGGTTGCAACAGAATAACCATTTTGTAACAAAAAAACATAATCGTTTAACTTCCCAACTAAACCATTCAGTTGACATGGACATAGCTGACAAAACCTCAGTTGTTGTTTTCTCATCGCCGCTAAATCACCTCAACTAACCAACTCCACTGGCCCAACTCAGTTGATCCCAACTTATCTGAACTTGAGCTAATTTGTTTGAATCCAACTACATACACTGAAACATACATAAGTTAATTCACCCATATGATTATCTTATCTGATTCAAGAGCTAATAATTATCAAAATTCTCCACCTTAGATCTTCGAATCTGATCACAAGGCAACTCCGGATCACCACATACCACAGCTCCCTGCAAGAGCATCCGACCCCTGAACATTCAATGTAAATAAACCTACCAAGCTATTACACAACTGGAACTTAGTTGGTAATATCTTAGTAAAGTAGTCAACTAGATTTTCTTTTGTTCTAATCTTTTGCACCGTTACAATCCCCTTATCAACAACATGTCTTACAAAAAAATAACATCACATTTCTTAGTCATTTCATGATATTCCTGATGTTCTGACAAATTAATGACACTATGATTATCACAAAAGATAGTCACCCGCTTCTAATTTCCCCCAAACTCTTTCAGTATGGCCTCTAGTCACATACTTTCCCTCACAACTTCTGTCAAAGCTACACCCTCATACTCTATAGTAGACAATGCAACCACATACTGGTGTGTTGATCTCCAAGTAGTGGTTGTTCCAAGCCAAAGTAAACACATATCCAATAAGTGATTTTCCAGTGTCCGGATTTGATGCAAAATCAATATCCACAAAGCCCACTAAAGAAACATCTTAATATGTTACTTTCTGAAACTTCAACCCCTTAGTTTTTGTACAATTAATGTACTTTAAAACAAACTCCACTAATACCTCTATCTTTATAGAATTGATTAAACTCGTTTGAAAGATATTCAAGTCCACTATCAATCTTGAGATGTTTAAGTGTCTTTCCGCTGATATTTTCAACTTCTAAAAAATATATTATCTAACTCTTGCAAATGCTTCAGATTCAGGTTTAAATATGTGCACCCATACTTTCCTTGCATAATCATCAATTACATAAATGAAGTATTTACCTCCTTTTCTGGTAAGGTTCTTGGTTTCCCTCCACATATCTGAACGAACATATTTCAATACCTCTTTGGTAGTATGAACACTTGACCCAAACTTCCCTTTTAGTCTTTCTATATATGCAAGAGATCTTGTCACAATCAAACAGGTTTTGTTAAAATAACTCTTTCACTAACATGAGTTAGTTGTCATAATACATTGTTGTTTTTCTCTTTCACTAGATGAGGTTATCATATAAATGTGCTGCATTTGAGGAAGTAGAGATCATTTCTTCTCACACCTTTCAAAACTACAAAATCTTCATTCTCAAATAGTGCTATTATTCGAACCGAGCCTTAACGAGACTCGGCTCAGCTCGACTCGTTAAGGCTCGATAAGGCTCGGCTCGTTTAGCTTAATGAGTCGAGCTCGAGCTCGTTAAATACTCGATTTACTTACGAGCCGACTCGAGCTCGACTTGTTAGGCTCGATAACTAAATTTTTGTAAAAAAATTTGTTAGACTCGTTAGGCTTGGCTCGACTAGATAGGCTCGTTAACGAGTCGAGCCGAGCTCAATTTTTAACTTAGTAATGTTATCGAGCCAATCTTGGCTCGACTCGATAAGAGCTCGAGTCGAGCTCGAACCTCAAATACTCGGCTCGAATAACATCTCTATTCTCAAAGTGAAACTCGTAACCCATTAAATCAAGCATACCAAGAGAAATATGATTTCTTCTTAAATCAGGCACATTCCTTACAATTCAACAATGTTTTGACTACACCATCAAACATCATTATTAGAAATTAATATAGAAGAATTAATTTCCCACCTCGACATAATTTTTCATGGTATTAGAGCCTCCGGGCAAACGACCTGGGTTCGATTCCTGCTGAAAAGAACTTCACCCGTTAAATTGTCTACTCGATGGGCTTCCTCACCTCTCTACAAGTTTGGACTTTTAGATGAGACATAATTATTTCAATCTTCCATTTAACAGATCCATACATCCTCACGTTACATGATTAATCATTCCTTAATAACACTAAAAAAACTATTATGATGCTTGAAGTAATTGAACCACTCTTTGATTGGACTCATAAGGAAAGAATACCTAAAATCCAACACCCATTCTTATCTTATTTCAGATGATGAAATAGTCATGGGTCTAGATGATTCGTAGCCTACTTTTCCACCTTATTTACCGGGTTCTTTTGATTCTTAGTGCCATTGACTTTGTTCTTGCCTTTTAAGGCCCTCCAATTAAGACAATTATTCTTCAGAACATTTTCTAGAATAACTTATCTGATTTCCTGTTACCATTGTTGAAAGCTTTCTTAAATCACGGTTTCTTGTATTGACCCTTATTTATAGTCGATCATTCCCCCACAACTGATTGATGTATTAACTACTTTCTAAAATGATTGATGGAATCCTTACTACCAAATACTGTAATAAGGTATCCTTGAAATTCTCAAAGAATTTTGGTAGTGCACTCAACAAGATCAAAACTTTATCCTCGTCTACCAATTTGACTTCAATATTTTTCAAATCATGCAAGATCTTATTGAACTCATCCAACTGCTTTAATATAAGTGTGCTTTCTGTCATCCTGAAAGCATAAAGCTTATGTCAATTTCATATACAACCAATTGACTAAGGTCTTCACCATGAACAAACTATCAAGTTTGTCCCATACTCCCTTTGCAGTAGTCTCTTAAGGCTTTATCTTCAAGGCACAAGATGATAGCACTAAGTGCTTTTTGCATGGTCGGTCTTGTCCTTTTCAGCTCGAGCAGAGTTAGTTTCCTTAATCATAGCAACTCGAGTCTCCAAGGCTTTAAAATAAGAAACTCTCATTTTCACTTTTCAAAGTTTAAAATCTAACTTCTCCGTGAACTTTTTAATATCAAATCTAGCAGTAAATATCCGCGAGGAAAGTCCAAATTGTGAGTAGAAAGAATAACAACAAATTGTTGTTGAGGAAAATGCTTAATTAGAAAATTTTGGGGTGAAGATAGGGGTTGGGGGTGGGAAAAAATTGTATTAGGATATTAAGGTTTTATATACTATATTAATTTATCGTATATATGAATAAATGATCATATATAAAACCTTGATATCCTATTCAATTGTGGGTGGCAAAGGAAGTAGTGAGCTCCATGAAATTGGAAGGCGATGGGTACGTAGGGGGAGATTGAATTTATTATTATTATTATTTAAGATTTTATTTTAATTATTTATTATCCTTCAAAATGTGAAAGGTTTTTATTTTTAGAAATTTTAAGATTTTGTGTTTTCATTATGATGTGTTTGGTGATGTGCTAGGAAGGTGTAAAAATATGATGATTTGCATGTTGATGTGCTTTACATTTAGGTTCTATTTGGATGGAGGGATTTATGTATATGAATTTTAAATTCACAATCAAAACTCACTTCACTTGTTTGGATTAAAAAATAAATTAATGGATTTTAAATACTTAGGTTTTAGCCCATCTTTTTTTTAGTTAAAATTGAGAGGATTTCAAATACTCACTAAAACAATGTCATTTGAAATCCATGTATTTTTAACTCCTTTCATTTGAAATGTTTCCTCAAATCAAATCCCCTCATCCAAAGACAACCTTAGGTTTTTTGTTATATTTTCCTTTTTGCTGCATATCTTTTCTTCTTTGGGCTTTTGTATCTTTAATTTAGGCCATGTTATAGAGTAGTGTTTTTCTTTTGACAATAGTGTGTATATATATATATATATGTGTGTGTGTGTGTGTGTGTACAGTGCCGTGAAGAATAGATCAATATACAATTACAGTTTTCAGCAGCCATATTCATTGGTTTTCCATGCGTTTTATCATGGTACCAGAGCAGGCAAAATTCGAAGAAAGCTTCTACAATATTTTCTTTCATTAAATAACCTCTGATCATTCCTAGCGTCTTCCATATGGCGAAGGACATCAAAAGCATCAGGGGTAATGATGCCGCTTTTAGCGTCGATGACATGTCACCATATTACATCCATCCCTCCAATGATCCCGGGCAACTGTGCGTTATTGAGGTTCTCCGCGACACTAATTATGGGGATTGGGTGGAAGAGATGAGTAATTACCTCTTTGCAAAGAACAAAATATGTTTCATTGATAGCACGATCCTTATCCCGGAGAGCAGCAATCCACAAGAGATGGCATTGTGGAGACGATGCAATGCCATGGTTAAAGGATGGTTTGCCACGAGCATGGAGAAGGAGATTCTAAGTACTGTAAAACACGCCAAGACTACAAAGGACGTCTGGGACGATCTTGAAGAGAGATTTGGCAAGGTAAGTGTTAAACAAAATACCTGAGTTACCGCGCGTAAGGAGAAGTTATGACCTCCGAGAAGTCTACGGGTAAGGAGTAATAAAAAAAAAACAATCGAAAATAGGCTTCAATGAGACTCTGCGACAGCAAAAATAACCTTTCTGCCTTTCTCGACTCCAACTACCACTCTCGCAGTTAAACCCGCACATCGCTACTCTCTCTTGCCGCCACACATCTTGAATTTGATTCTTTCTCGGATCAACGCCTATGAGTTGAAGAGGGCTCTCACTCTTACAAGGCAAGACAAGATGTCAGTCTCATCATATTACACAAAACTAAAGGGTATCTGGGATGAAATCGGATCGGTGTCTTCAATTCCTAAGTGTAATTGTGGTAAGTGCGTATGTGATGTATCAAAATAATTTGTGGCAATACAAGAAAATGAGAGGCTCTATGAATTTCTTATGGGACTAGACGATGTCTTTAACACTGTTAAGACACAAATCCTAAGCACAAACCCGATTTCAAGCCTTTGGGTGACTTATCACCTTGTAGTAGAAGATGAGCAGCAGAGGTTAATTATCGCTGCTCGAAAGTCAACTGTGGAGGTTGCTTCCTTTCAAGCACAACGACAACAGGGCAACGGAGATCAACGTGATGATAAACGTGAGACACCAAAGTGCTCACATTATGGACGGTTATACCATACCATTGAGAGTTGCTACAAGATTATTGGTTATCCAGGTGCTTCAAGGAAAGGGAAAGGAAAGTATGTCGATGGTAGAAAGAGAGAAGAAAAGCAAAGTGAGTCCCATAAAGTGGCACACGTAGACAATAACTCATCTCATATGAATGTCTCTAGTCAGATACAAAGATTAATGCAAGAGCAAATGACACAATTGCTGGAATTTCTTAACTGCAGTAATGGTGATAGGAAAAAGGGTCCTTCCGTCAACATAGCCGGTAAGATCGATTTTGTACAGTCATGGGTGATCGATTCGGGAGCCACTGAACACATCACATATGACGAGAGTATCATTACTCACGTCAATACAGGTGTTGAGGCCCTAGTTAAAATTCCCAATGGCGACCATATTCATGTTCAAAGTGTTGGAAGTGTTAATCTGCCTAATGGATTAAGCATTAATCATGTCTTGCACGTTGCAGATTTTAAGTGCAATTTATTGTCTGTTAGTCGACTAACCAAAGATTACAATTGCGCACTGATTTTCTTTCCGGATTTTTATGGTATGCAATACTTAGCCTCGAGGAATCTGATTGGGATGGGTAAGCGATGCGATGGTCTATACCTTCTGGATACTGCTGGTGTAACTAGAAAGGTTTTGTCAGTTGTAGCAAGTCCAGAAATTTGGCATAGACGATTGGCCCACTCCAAAGTAAAATTCGATAACATCCTTCCTTTTCCAAAATTTTGGACAAGCATTGTGATTCTTGCTTGAGAGCAAAATAGACTAGAAATATGTTTCCGTTGAGTTCTATACTGACGATTGCTTATTTTGAATTGATTCACTGTGATATTTGGGGTGGTTATAAGACATCATCATTTTCCGGAGTTCATTATTTCTTGAGTATTGTTGATGATTACAGCACGGGTGTATGGATATATTTGATAAGATACAAATCAGAAGTGAGCCAATATTTGCAAATGTTTTGCAACATGATAAAGACTCAATTTGGTAAAACAATTAAGAAAATTAGAGCAGATAATGGAAATGAATTCCAATCTAATGATACGAAGAATTATTACATTGATAATGGTATCTTGTTGGAAACTTCTTGTGTTTACACACCACAACAAAACGGGGTTGTGGAACATAAACATAGGCACTTCCTTGAAATTGCAAGAGCACTTCGTTTTCAAACCGAATTACCAATTGATTTTTGGGGAGAATGTGTGTTGACTACTGTTTACATCATAAATAGATTTCCCTCGAAAATCCTTCAAAATAGAACCCCACACGAATCTTGTTGGAAAAGAAACCAAATTATGACATGTTGCGTGTATTTGATTTTTTTAGTCTATGCGATGGATACAAAGACAAGAGGAGATAAGTTTGATGAAAGGGGGAGACCTTGTGTTTTTTGTGGGTTATCCTCAAGGTCAAAAGGAATATAAAGTTTTTTATTTAAAGAACAAAATAATTTATACGTCACGAGATGTTCATTTTGTTGAGAATATTTTTCCTTATTCATAAAGCGTCAAGATTGATAGGCTGAATATGTTACGAACAAAGGAATGGGAATCAGATTTGGAGAGTTTCAATTTTGGGTCTTCAAATGACAAAGAAAAACAGGTAGTTGTTGCAGCCCCTTCTAGTGACTCGAGCTTCACCGATATTAATTCACAGCCTTATAATTTGATTAAGGAACAAGCTGCTACTGAAGCTACAAATGTTGGTATTCGACGCAGTGAACGAGTAAGACACCAACCAAAGCATCTCCAAAATTATGCAATTGATTTGCCTTCGTCTATAAACCATTCGCAAAAACCCATGCCCAGTTCAGAATCCTAGAAGGCACATCCTCTATCTCATTTCGTATCTTATGGTAATTTTCCTCCTGCTCACATTTGTTATTTAACGACCATCACATCCCATGATGAGTCAAAGTTTTTCCATCAAGCCGATAAAGATAAAAAATGGCGTGAGGCAATGAGAAGGGAGATCGATGCTATAGAAGCAAATGAGACATGGACCATTGAACATTTGCCCCCGAAAAATGATTTATTGATTCCAAGTGGGTGTACAAAATTAAATATAAGTCGAATGGGGAAGTGGAGCGTTATAAGGCGCGTCTTGTTGCCAAAGGCTTCACTCAAGTTGAAGTGATTGAATTTCATGAGACATTTGTGCCCGTTGCCAAGTTGGTTACTGTTCGAATTTTGTTGGCAATGGCTGCTAAGCATAATTGGATGATACATCAATTAGACGTGAACAATGCATTCTGGCATGGAGATCTATATGAAACTCCCACAAGGTTTTGCTCGTGATAATGATGGACTCATCTGCAAGCTTCAAAAATCGTCGTATGGTTTGCGCTAGGTTTCAAGAAACTGGTATCATAAATTTTCAAGGGCACTTCTTGACATTGTCTTTCGACAATCGAGAGTCGACCATTCACTCTTCATATTTAGGAGAAATATTATGTTTACCGCATCCTTGATTAATGTAGATGGTGTTATTCTAGCTGGGAATAACGAAGAAAAAATCAAGTTTGTGAAGATTTATCTTGATGATAAATTCAGCATCAAGGACTTGGGTACTTTGAAGTACTTCTTGGGCATAGAGATTGCGCGCTCTCCTAAAGGAATAGTTTTGAGTCAACGCAAGTATACTTTCGATATCTTGGAGAAAAGTGGTTTGCAAGGTTGTCGTCCCAATTCCTTCCCTATGGAGCAGAATATTCGTCTTGGCCTTGATGAAGAAATCCCTCTGGTGGATGCAAGTCGATATATGCGCCTCATTGGCGACCTCTTATACTTGACAATTACACGACCTGATATTCAGTTTGCAACCAGTATCCTTAGCCAATTTCTTTCCTCGCCCCGTCTCACTCACATGGAAGCCGCAACATGAGTATTACGTTATTTGAAAGCAGCGCCTGCGCATGGCATTTTTCTTCCAACTGATGGTGGCTTATGTTGGTCCCAAAACGAGTATCAATGATGGAGAAAGTCTAGAGGGGGGGGGGGGTGAATAGACTTTCTAATTTTAAACTTTTTGTGTGTAGATCGGATGAGACGATCAGAAGAGTTATATACTCTATCGTCTGATGCAAATAGTATGTTCCGATCTCAGAGTGCGAATGTGTTATAGTAGATTAAGATAACGAACCTACTGATTACTTAAATCAGCTGGTTAGTTGGAAAGTTATCTCAACAACTATATATGCGGAATTGTGTAGGCCCTAAGTGTTTAGACTTGTGGGTGATATGAAAACCTTTTAAAGAATGACTTTAAACAATGAATGATAAATCTGCTGATACAAGGTATCTGCTGATTTATAAAACTGTACTTGTGAGTTTTGAATCTTTTAGAAAACTTATGATTTTATACAAATATGAACAATATAAGCAATATAGACAATATACTGTAAGTAAATAAAACTATAAATGAACACAATATTTATAGTGGTTCGAACAACTTGTTCTACGTCCAGATCAGATAGTGAAATTATATTTCATGCTAACTTTATAGTCCCAAGAGAAGACTTTTGATCAAGATACACAACTCTTTTTGTGTATACGGATCTACTTGTTGGTTAGAGAACAAGTACCCTTTACAAATGGTTTTCTAACAGTTATAGTAAAAAGGTGTTAATAACCAACTCAATGTGATCAAAATCACACTGCTAATTCTAAGCACTAAACATATGAATCTTAAGGTTGGCTTAGGATCGGAAACTTAGATCTTAAGGATGGAAATTTTTTGCTGGCTCTAAGGAACTCGATATAGTGATTTCAGAAAGTTTGGTGTTCTTGAGGTCTGCTGAAATGGTGAGTTCTTGCTTGGAGTTTTCGTAAATTGTTCCAAAGAACAAGTGTTGTATTTATAGACGATTTGTGCTCCAGAAACTAGCTGTTGTTGAGAAACTAGCTGTTGCAACAAATCTTCTAAGTATGGTCGAGATCTTCATGAAAGGGATGGTCATTCATCATTCTCGTACGATATTACCTTAAATGGTAATGTGCATTAAATGACCATTTAATGCTTGTACGGTTCTGCAAAAGATCTCTGCAATCCAGTCAACTCAAATAGTTGTGTTGTCATCTTCTCATTGGTCCACATCAGTCGAGTTGTTAGACTAACTGTCTTGTCTTCTGATTGAGTAATTCAGAACAGGTCCGACATTCTCTTTGTCTTCTGTTGTCTTTGCCTTCAATGCATCTTTAATGAACTACCACTTCTTCAAGTTGTTTATCATCTTTAAATGTTAACTGTCATCTGAATTTTAGATGAACTTGACTTTAATACTCTTAGGTGTTGTTTGGTTAGGGATGGTGGTGGATGGGGATGGAGATTGGAAAAATATGGATGTGGGTAATCCATGAATAGTAATTGAATAAAAATTGTGTTTGGATTGAGATTGAAAAATAGGTGTGGATGGAGAATTTATGTCAAATCAAGTAGGAGAGAGAATAAATGTGTGGAAGAAAGTAGGAGAGAGAATAAATGTGTGAAAGAAAAGTAGGAGAAAGAATGGGTGATTAAAAGAAAAAAAGAGTGATGTGATTGTATAAAAATAGGTATGTAGATGTATTATAGGGATGGAGAGGGATGGGATGGGGGATGGCCCATCCAAATCCGGATGGGCCAATCCCAAACCAAACACACCCTTAAGGTTTTTCTTCGATAAGATCAGGTGAAGCTCATATCTGCTGAATGTGTCTTCTGATTTATTGCAGAATATCATATAGCTTCTTTCAGTTGATAAGGTATACAACAACCTTTCATCTGATTTCACTAATAATCTTCGAGGTCTTCTAGTCTTTATAGGGGTGTCAAATGGGTTGGGCCGGCCCGGCCCGGTACCAGCCCACAGGGCTGTTGGCTTTTTCCGGGCTGGGCTGGCCCGACCCGGTTGGTCTCGGGCCTACAAAACTGAAGCCCAGCTTGGCCCAAGGCAGGCTGCCGGGCTATCGGGCCAAAATGGCCTGATTCTTCATAATTAAAAAAATTAAATATTAATATTTAATTTTGTGAAATGGTCAAAATGGACCAGAAAAATAATTCAAAATTAACACGATAATATCACCTATTCTGCTATTCACCTGTTTTGAACAATTCACAGCAACAAGCCAACAATTCATAAATCATGATAACAATCCAACTCAAGTAGTCAATTCACAAAATCCATAGCCAGATATGGAATACCCATAATCTCTTTATAGTCATATACTTAATTTAAACTCAATTCACAAAATCAATTCAAGAATCTCAAAAAATTCAATTCACAGAATCTCAAAAAATTCAATTCACAAAATCAAACTTTAATTCACAAAATCAAACAACTTACGGACTGGAGGAGGTCGACAGTGCCTAGAGGAGTGGAGGCGGACGACAAGGGCGATGGTCAAAAACAAATTCGACGAGGTCGCGTACGTGAGTAGTCGCGTGAGCAGTCGGCGTGGAGATGGGCGTGACCGGCCGGTGTGGCGATGGGAGTGGCCGCGCACGAAGGAGGACTGTGGTTATGGGCGGCTGCTTCAAAGATGACATGAAGCTAGGGTTTTTTTTTTAATTGAATACTGAATGCGAATTGCGAGAAGAAGTAGAAACTGCAGAATGCATTCCTTTTAAGTTTTAGGCTTTTAGCATTTAAATTAAAAAAAAAAAAAAAAAAGATCCGGGCCAGCCCGAAAATCCGGGCTTGGCCCGGCCTGAGCCCGGTCGGCCCGACAGGCCATTTGGGCCGGGCCAAAACGGCCCGATTTTTTTTGGGCCTCTATATATCAGGCCCAGCCTGGCCTGTTAATCGGGTGGGCCGGGCTGCTTTTGACACCCCTAAGTCTTTAGTCTTCTACTCTTTAAGTCTTGAGCGAATGTGTATTAATCTAGATGTGGCATCACATGATATACATACAACTAATCCACTGAATAAGACTTAGACTTATTCAATTATTCTCAGCTTTATAGAACAGCTTAGGTAACCTTATACTATTACAAATTATTATTCTAAACCTTACTCTACTGATCTTGTTTTGGCTATCAAAACTAAGTGTAGAAATTACAATTAGATTAAGGGCTGAATGAATATCCCAACAGCTTAGACCTTGAGCACAAAATAGCAATCCATCTCAACGTGTTTGGTACGTTCATGAAAAACAGGATTATTTGCTATGTGCCTAGCAGCCTGGTTGTTGCAATAGAGTGAAGTTGGTCCTATTTGAGGAGCAGTAAGGTCTCGTAAAAGCCATCTAATCCACACAATCTCGCTTACCGTCGTAACCATTGCTCTATACTTTGCTTCAGCAGAAGAGCGAGAGACAACATATTGTTTCTTCGTACACCAAGAAACGTGAGTTCCGCCAATAGATAAAAAATACCCTATACTGGATCGACGGGTTAAAGGGCAGCCACCCTAATCCGGGTCGCAATAAGGGTGGAGTCAAAGGATATTGAGCCAAAGAAGATATCCACTTCCTTTCAAGTAGCAGATGTTTTTAGGAGTCGTTTTCGTTTTCTACTTGGCAAGATGGGTGTTCGTGACCTTCATCACCCACCTTGGGCTTTTGTATTTTTAATTTAGGCCCTGTTATAGAGTAGAGATTTTTCTTTTGCATATATATATATATATGTACAATGTCGTGGAGAATAGATCAATATACAATTACAGTTTTCAGCAGCCATACTCATTGATTTTCCATGTGTTTTATCAAATTTGACCAAAACTAACATTACTTTGAAATTGTTTTCCTCAATTTGCAGAATTAAAAAAAAAATTATAGTTTTACTATCTCCATTAATTAATGTGCTAAAAATATTATTGCGTGAGTAGAAATCTGAAATTTATTAACCAAAAAATGAGAAAAAGGTTTAGCAAATAAATTTTGTGACTAAATCATCTATTAATGTCTATTTTTTACTACTAATATTTATTTTGTAGTGGCTTATAAAACATCCCAAATATTTAGAGAACCCACTCTACATTGGCGGCGACTCTTATTCAGGCATTTTTGTTCCTCTTATTGTTGATGAAGTCTACAATGGTACGTACGATAAGAGAAAATTGCCAAAAACTTTAAAAAAATGGGAGAAAGTAGTATATCAATTTTTTTACCTTTCCTAACTCGTCAATTGAATACCTTCCATCACTCATTTTGTATATACTACAATTTCACAAATTTAAATTTAAGTGATTCATTCACAACAATTTACGATCGCCTTCTTTACGGCCTTTTTTTTTTTTTGGCAAAGTGACAGTTATGCCATATGTCAAATTGTTGGTTTCTCCAAACCTATCATTTTGATATGTCTCGTCTTTCGGTTTGCCTAAAAACAGTCAAAAATGGTCTCGATTTGCGGACATATTTGAGTAGTGGCAATTCAATGATTTACCGAGCAATATCAAGTAGTTTTTTCAATGAATTGAAGGACGAGACATTTATCAAAATGGTGAGCTTGAAGAGACAAATAATTTGATATGTGGATTGACCTTTCAATTCAAAAATGTTGAATTTTGGTCAAGCAAAAAGTGGTCACGAATTAACGTAAATGAATCGTTCAAACTTATATTTGTAGAGTAAATAGATTAAGATAAGAGCAATTCAATATATATATCACCCCGCTTTGGTAATGTTTTTCTACCCCTAATCTAAATGGCAAGTTTTGCAATTATTCTCATATGACAATATACATATTATGTTTCATTTTTACAAACTCGTGAAGATAGAATATATGAGGAAAATATGTATTTATATTTGCAATGCACAAAAATAATTTACACTGATAATGTATATTTATTGGGTTTTATCTTGAAGGTATCGAAACAGGGATCAAGCCAACCATGAATATGAAAGTACAATTCCTCAACAAATTTAAGTTTTATATTTATAATATATTTCAAAAGTTACCTTTGCATGCCTTTGGAAAAACCTTTTTGTAATTTGTAATTTCACATCACTTATGAAGTGATATCATTATACTTATAAAATAATACTACTTCATTTTACACACCGAACTATGTAGAAAAATATTGTAGTATTACTTTATAAGTAATGTAATATTACAAATTACAAGAAATTAATAGAAATATTACATAATTAATACTATTACTTGTATATATGTTGAAACTGAAAACAGGGATATATACTGGGAAATCCTCCCTCACACAAGCTCAAGTGACAATAATGAAAAAGTTCCGTATGCTCACCGAATGGGACTTCTCTCCGATGAATTATATCAGGCAAGACAATTTAATTTCTTTCTTTTATATTCAAGTTGATAACAAGAAAATTAAAATTATTGTGTTACAAGGGTAATAATGAGTAGGGTTTTTGGGGGTAATTTTGTAAACTTTTATACATAAAGTAAAAAATGAGTTGACTTGTGTGTATGTGTGAGATCAAAATTAAGTAATACTCCCTCCGTCCCCGAAAAGTTTACGGGGAATCTTGGGCACATGGTTTAAGAAAAAGTGTAATGATTAGAGTGTTAAGGGATAATTTTGTAAACTTTTGTATATAAAGTAAGTGGATTGAGGGTATGTTGGGCTTCAAAAGTAATGGCATAAAGGGTAAATATGTGTATATTGTGAGGGTGTGGATTGTAATGATTATTTGTATCTTGGAGTATGCAAACTTTCGGGGACAAACTAAAAAGGAAAATATAAAAACTTTTGAGGGACGGGGGATTAATATTTTGTGTAAAATTGTAAATATTGTAAGGGTGATGTTTAAAATGAGTTTTTAAAAGTTATTGTGAACGTCCAGTGTAAAAATTATTGTCGGGTGGAGATGGAGGTAGAGGTAGTACATAAAAATTAAACAAATTATAGATTTTGATTTGTCTCATTTGAGTTATTCAAGAGATTAATTATTAGTACTATTTGTTTTTATCACAGTCTGCAAGAGAACATTGTCATGGAAATTACTTAAACATAGATTCGAAGAATGTATTATGTTCAAAAGATCTTGAAAGAATAAACGAGGTATTATATACTTTTTGTTTCGTCCAATAATTTTTCACCTATTTTAAAATGGTTCCAAAAAATATAAATGTATAAATCTAGCCTCAATTATTTTTTATGTGCACCAATTTCGTTCAAAATTGTCTGGAATTCTTGAAACGGCGTCATTTTTGTCATGTACTTGGCAAGTGGGCGGTCGATTCCACCAAAGTTTCTAAGACGACGTCGTTCTAAAGATTTCGACAATTTTTAGACGAAATTGGTATATATAAAAAATAATTTGAACTAAATTCGTACATTTATCTTTTTTGCGACAAAAAATAATCAATCCCTATTTAATAATATGATTTTGTACTTATAATCTTGAATTTAATAATACGTAGTGTTTGAAGAAAATAAATCACGCTCAAATCTTGGAACCAGCATGTAGTGAACGCATATGGAGCAACAAATCAGATATCTTATCATGGGAGGAAGAAAATCCCACCAACTTCTTGCAACAAATTGTTTCTAAAAAAGAATTTTTGTGTCGGGTAATTATTCTTTCACTTGGTTATATTCTTGCAACAAATTGTTTCTACTTTGTAGAATCATTAATTTAAACGTCTCTTTACAAGTTCGGACTTTTAGATGATACAAGATTCTATCATGGTTTCACCCATTTAAATTATTTACTCGATTTTTGTTAAGTGTTCAAGTTTGAACCGCCCACTAAAATTGTGGGTAATTCCACGTTCTCCTCAACCTTCCTGAGTGAGGGCTCTTCTATATATATCGGACCTTCTCTCTAATTAAAACACACAAAATTTGCAGTCTTTCCATCCTTTCCTACCCGAACACAATCGCTCCGCTCTTAATTCTGTTTTCGTTCGTTGTTGCATTGTTTACAGTGGTGCTATTGTAACAAAGATCGAGACTGTTTTACCTTTAGAAACGATATGCGTATCCTGTAAGCATTAGTCAGAGTGTATTTTATCTCGCGAAAAAATAAATTTTCTTAACTCGATTTTAACACCGTTAATCTTTATTCTATTTTTTGTTTCATTGTAGTACTTCCTTATCGAACTTAACAAGTGAGGGAGAGTAATATAAATAAATTGATTTCCACCTTTCTAATAGAAGTCATATACATTCAATGGAACTAGCTTTTACATTTTATTTTTCTTTGACATGAGCTTTTACAAAATAATTCAATTTCCAGTCTTGCATATATTATAATTTTATTTATTTATTCTGCATGCAGAGTATGTCTTATTCGCTTTGTCATACATGGGCTAATCATAAGCTTGTTCAAAAAGCACTTCACATTCACCAGGTATTATATTTATTGTATTCCAATTGACATTTACTTTATGAGATGACAAAAACTTGTATGAGATCGTTTCACGAATCTTTTTTCGTGAGACGATCATTTTTAGGTTGAACATTCTTTTTTTTTTTTCCAAATTTGGTATTTGTAAAAAAGTGATAATCACTTTTGTAAAAATGCATTACTTAAAAAGTGATAGTCACTTTTGTTAAAAATATCACTTTTTATCATTCGGTGAAACGGTGTCACCCAAGACTAACTAGCTCTACCCGAAATATTTTGGTTTGGTTACTACAGGGAAGCATAGGTGAATGGGTTAGATGTAACAAAACCATTCAAAACAATATTGTTGGCCCAAGTGGAAAACTTCCTTACATACAAAACATTGAAAGTACAGTGCCTTTTCACCAATTTTTTACAAAGAAGAAATGTAGAGCTCTCATTTACAGGTCATATTTCCTTCTTTCACATTAATTAATTTATTTTTATCCTTCAATAATTATCGATTTCAATATTATTTATGATAGTGGTGATCACGATATGGAGGTTCCTCATACATCCACAAAAAAAATGGATCGATTCTCTAAAGGTGCCAATTCGAAGTGATTGGAAACCATGGTTCTTTGATGCTCAAGTTGCAGGGTTTGTTTTTTACCCTATATATAAATTCAAATTACTTTTTGAGTTAATTGCAAATTAAATCGGCTCTAGATTAACACTGATTTAATTTAATTGATTTCATTTTTTTTCATCCTTTTGAAGGTACACTGTTACATACGCAAATGATGATTATGAATTGACATTTGTCATGGTTAAGGTAAGAACCTCCGTAAATACTTTTTTTTCCACCCGAGTTGTAGCAGTTTTAAATCTTAGTATCTTCTAAGTTTTTCATCTTATTCATGTTTACAAAATTCAATATTTTAGTCATTTTTTATCGGTAAACATATGTTATTTGTTTGCCTGAATTCAAGACTAGACACTTATGACAGGACATTGTCAATATTTGAGTCTTTTGAGCTATCAGAATCATCACCACTGACTAATTAACTAACATATTATTATCTCCCAGACCGGATGAATTACATATGTGTACTGGTGAAACGACTAAACTACAAAGTTTTGTAAATATAGATGACTAAAAAGTCGAAAAACTTAAAATATGAAATTCAAAACTGGTACTCCAATTTAACGGACGAAAAATGTAATTTCCCTAAAATTAATTATCCCTTTTTATTCAATAAGCTAAGTTAAGAACCTCCTCATATGTTATTACCTCTCTAATATTTGTTGTTTGCATATTATACATATAATTTCTTTTTTCTTTTGGTACACAATTCAGATTTCATTTATCTTCTTTCTTGTCTGATTGTCCCTATGTCTAAAATACATATATGTCTTCCTCTTTTGTTAATTAATAGGATAATTTTTTTTCTTTGTCTACATCTTCAAAATATACTTATTTGCAGGGAGCCGGTCATACAGCTCCAGAATACAAGCCACCTGAATGCTTTGCCATGATTAATAAGTGGTTTGATCAAAGTCCACTTAATTAAAAATTGTATTATTTAGGGTGTGTTTGCAAATTCTATTAATAATTGATTCTTCCATACTCTTCAGAGTTTGCAAAGGTCATCTAAAAATGTTATAATTAAAATTTGTATATTCATGCATCATCATTGGACTGGAGATTTGAACTTGTTCGAGAATTTACACTAATAAAATTTTGAACTTGTTAATGATATCCCATTTTAATAATTTATCATCATATATAACCTATTTCTTGAGTGTTCGATCAGTGAATTAGAATTCTATATCCATCGAATTATGAAATTGCAACAATCACTTGTTAGATTCTCATCATAAGGACTCTGAAGGAAAAAAGCTACCCGTCCGAGTGAAAGCTATTCATGAACGGAGGTTAAAAAATATGATAAAATAAATAGATGTATTAGAGGTGATAGTGATTGAGAAAAAATATAATGAAATGTGAGAATAAGTTGTTTGCTAGAAAATGAATGGATAGTTTTTATTGGGACAAACGAAAATGAAAAGTCAGTTAACTTTTACTGGAACAAAGGGAGTACAAATTATATTAGTTGTTGTGTTAGCGAGTAAATAAACTGTTGAACTGAAAATGATTATTGTAGCTTGTAAAATATTATAATGATTATGTTCCACCAATCTTGATTGAAAATGGCCTACAAACGTTGAACTTATGTGCGAGTGCGAATTAAAGAGGACAACAAGAAATTGAAAAAAAATAGTGAACCACTTGATTTAATTCACACGGATGTGTGTGATTTAAAAACCGTGCAAACTCGCGGTAGTAATAAATATTTTATCACGTTTGCGTATGATAGCACAAAGTTTTATTTTGTGTATCTTCTAAAAAGTAAATATGAAGTTTTTGATGAGTTCGTGTTTTACAAAAATGAAGTTGAAAATCAAATTAATCAAAATATTAAAATGTTGTGATAGAGAAGGTGAGTATGAATTTCCATTTGCCGATTTATGTGCACGACATGGAATTAAACATGAAACTATTGCACCTTATTCACTACAATAAAATGGTGTTGCAGAACGCAAAAAATGAACATTGAAAGAAATGATGAATGCAACGTTATTAGCTTCTAGTTTATCTCAAAATATGGGGGGAGAAGCAATTTTGACTACAAATTACCTTTTAAATAAGGTGCCACAAAAGAAAATCGACAAAAGTTCATTTGAATTATGACATGGTCGAGCGTCAACCTACAAATACTTGAATGTTTGGGGTGTCTTGCAAAGGTGGTTATTCCACCACCAAATAAAGTGATGTAGGCGCAACCTAGATTGATGAAGAATGAACACAAGAAATATGCAAATCGCGTTGATTCGATGAATACCGCAATTGCAATTCAAAAGAAGTATGCTCTTTATTCTTTATTATTCAAAAACTGGCGTTTACAATTTATTCTCCATCATTTTATAATAAGGTGGATTAATTCACTAATTGATGTTCTAGCAATCATACTAAATTTAAGATACGCATAATTGATAGGATTTAGAGCAGAAAAGAAAAACAATAGACAATAGGAAACAATGGGTAATTTCTTCAATCGGCTGATTTCTTACCACTGTCTCTCTTCTTGATTTTGTCAAACTTGTCGTAAAAGGCCAAAGCGGTCGTATCTCTATCATTCAAAAATTGAGAATGACTCATCCTCATCATTCTCACTCGGTTGAAAATGATTCGACCTCGTTGCTAGCTTCATCCTCATCATAAAGGTACGAAGACGAGCTGCAACATCTTTGTATTCTTTTGGCCACAAAATAAAACCAACTTGACATTCTATCACTAGAGCAATGTGATTTCCATCACCATTAGTAAATAACACAAAATAATTTTTTTCAACCCCCATCGTTGAATCAAGGATATTGGGATGAACACCCTCAATTATAAAAAGATTTGCATTCTCCTCGTCAAAAATTTGGGGGTCACTGTAGCCAACGTCAATATTATCAACTAAAATATTGACAAACTCGTCGAAAATTGGTGGTACATCATAACCACAAATGTTATCAGAATATTCATAAAAAATTGGTGGTTCATCATAACAACAATCCTCATCAAAATATTAATCGAAAATTTATGGTCCATCATAACCACATTTTCCATCTAAATATTCATCGAAAATTGGTGGTCCATCATAACTACAATTTTCATCAAAATATTCATCGAAAATTTGAACCATCATCAAAAATCATATCTAATCTCTGATTACCAATTGATGTAAGCGCAACCTAGATTGATGAAGAATGAACACAAAAAGTATGCAAATCACGTTGATTCTATGAATATCGTAATTGCAATTCAAAAGAAGTCTACTCTTTATTCTTTATTATTCAAAAATTGGCGTTTACAATTTATTCTACATCCTTTTATAATAATCTGGATTGATCTCATAGCAATCATACTAAATTTAAGATACGCATAGTTAATAGGATTTAGAGCAAAATAGAAAAAAAAATAGATAATAGGAAACAATGGGTACTTTCTTGCCATGATCTCTCATCTTGATTTTGTCAAACTTGTCGAAAAAGGCCAAAGCGTCTGTATATCCATCATTCAAAAATTGAGAATGACTCTTTGTGCAACTTCATCCTCATCAGAAAGTAAAAATAGGCCTTAAAACGGTTGATTGCGTATTTATTGGTTATGCATATAACAATAGTGCTTATCGTTTCCTTGTGTATGAATCTCAAATTCAAGACATACATAAAAACACTATTATGGAATCGAGAAATGCATCATTCTTTGAGCATATATTTCCATGGAGTTAGTACTTCAAAAAGGCATGCAGATACAACAGTAGAAGAAACTGCTGAGGTTGAACCAAGAAGAAGTAAAAGACCTAGGGTGGAAAAATCGTTTAGTCCGAATTTTCAAACATATGTGCTCGAAAGTGAGCCTTAAAGCTTCAAGGAAGTTGTAATCTCTTCAGAAGGTCCTCTATGGAAAGAGAAAATTCACAGTGAGATTGATTCCAGTTTGTAAAATCACACTTGAGAATTATTGAATATTTCGGGAAGTGTAACACTATGATACAAGTAGATTTTTAATAGAAAAATAAAAGTTGATGGGACTATTGAAAAATACAAGGCGAGACTTGTTAGCAAAGGTAATTGACAAAATGAAGGCTTTGACTATTTTGATACGTATTCTCTCGTGACGAGAATTACATCGATAAGATTAATAGTGACAATAACTACTTTGAAAAATCTTGATATACATCAAATTTATGTAAAAATTGCATTTCTAAATGGTGATTTATTTGAGGAGATTTATATGGAAACCCAAAATGTTTTTCTACTCACAACCAAAATATGTGTCACTAATATACATTCATTGTGATAGCCAGTCTACAATTGGAAGAGCACAAAGTAATTTGTACAATGGTAAATCTAGATATATTCGTCGTAGACATAATACCATTAGAAAATTACTCTCAACTGGAGTTATCTCAATAGACTACGTGAGGTTTAAGGGTTAAATCGAGAATTAGTTATGACATCATTAAAAGGAATGAGACTAAAAGTCTTAGAGAAAATGAGTTAGACTAAAGAAAATCTTACTTAAATAACTGAAGATCCAAAGAATTAGGTTTAAAAAGACAGCTTAATTGTTTAACTCGTAAATCATTGTCTTGTGGAGGATAATCTAAACCCTAAAAGTTCATTGTCTAAAGATGATACAATGATATATTGTGAGGAATAGTAAATGACTATTAATTATTCAAGAAGAGTTTTGAGAGAGACTCTTGCAAGGATCACCTATGTAAGAGAGAAGTGAGGTCGCTTCGAAGGGAATATTGTACTCCCTCTATCCTAGTGAAAGCTACCCAACTTTACTTTTTCATTCGTCCCAATGAAAGTGCATTCCCCTTTTGGAAACTACTCTCTCTCACATTTCATTGTATTATTCAATCTCTCAATCACATCACCACTAATACATTTATTTATTCTATCATATTTTTTAACCTCCGTGCCCGAAGCTCATGGGTAGCTTTCATCGGGACGAAGGGAAAAAGACATATTCCTACTCTTATAGAACCAGACGGATGTTCATGGTCAAAACGAACATAACTATGAGAATTGAGAGTTGTTAGAAAGAACTTGAATCGAGTGCATTATTGTTTACCTAAAACAATTGATAGTTCAAAGACATCGCGTCTATTACCTAACTAGTAAAGGTAGTGTGCTTTCACAAGGAAAGGTTCAAAGGGTGACACCTACTTATCCTATGCAAGTTTTTAATGTTGATTTATATCACCAAAATAATTTAATGTTTGTATCAATTTTCATTCATGTGGAGAACTATTGGAATAATGCACGTCGAAGAGAGTTTCGATCGAATATCTTATCCACGCATTTTGGAGTTGGGATGAGTGAGAAATTGTTATTTTATTTACTTTCATTAGACATGATTATTTTTTCCCTCACCAACAATGATTTTTTTTTTTTTATAATGTGTGATCAAGGAAGAATTTAGAATTTTAAAATTGAGAGTACGAAAGATAATGAATATTGAAGATAAAACGTGAGATTGTCTTACTAACTTACTGTGCAACTGAATGAATTGATATTTCTTAAAGTTATCAATTTTTTAATATAAAGTTTATTGATTTTAAAAAAAAATTGTTAAAGTAATACTTGTTATATATTCCCTTCGTTTTTCAATAAGTGTTGGTTTAGCATTTTTCTTTTGTACACAAATAAGTGATGTTTTAGAATTTTTTACACCGTTAGTTTCCATTATGCCCTCCCTTTAAATTTAAAAAATCTTTTAACTTCTAACTTGGAAATAATTGTAAAGGATTGGTTAGATTGAGTTTGGATGAGGGGATTTGATTTGAGGAAGTATTTCAAATGAAAGGATTTAAAAATAGATGGATTTCAAATGACATGGAGGATTTAAAATCCTCTCAATTTTAACTAAAAAAATGAGTATTTGAAATTCATTTATTTACTTTTTAATCCAAACAAGTGGAGTGGATTTATATTATGGATTAAAAATCCATACCTAAATCCCTCCATCCAAACACAACCTTAGACTCCATTTGGATGGGGGGATTTAGATCTATGGATTTTAAATTCACCATCCAAATTCACTCCACTTGTTTGGATTATGAATGGATTTCAAATATTTAGATTTGTGTCCATACACTTTTTACTTAAAATTGAGTGAGATTTCAAACCCTCACTAAAATCATGTCATTTAAAATCCATGTATTTTTAACTCCTTTAAGGTTGTGTTTGGAGGGGATTTGATTTGAGAAGGCATTTCAAATGAATGTATTTAAAAATACATGGATTTCAAATGACATGGTTTTAGAGAGAATTTAAAATCCTCTCAATTTTAACTAAAAAAATGTGTGAGCTCAAGTCTAAGTATTTGAAATCCATTCATAATCCAAACAAGTGGAGTGGATTTGGATTGTGGATTTAAAATCCATAGACCAAATCCCTCCTTCCAAATGGAGCCTAAATTTGAAATGCCTACTCAAATTAAATTCCTTCATCCAAACACAACCTTGGAAGGATTTGATTTGAGAAGGTATTTCAAATGAAAGGTTTTACAAATAGATGAATTTTAGATGACATGGTTTTGGTGAGAATTTAAAATCCTCTCAATTTTAACTAAACAAATATGCTAAGGATTTTAAATCTATTCATTTACTTTTTACTCAAAACAAGTGAAGTGGATTTGGATTGTGGATTTGAAATCCATAGATCAAATCACTTCATCCAAATGGAGCCTAAAGAATTTGGAAAGATTTGAAGGGAATTAATGTGATTAAAATCTTTCTTTATTATCTAAAGGTATAGTTGTCAATACATACTTTTTTTAATTACAACAAATTTCATGAAAACAACATTTATTGGAAAACAGAGGGAGTGCTTTTTTTAAAAAAAGGTAATACCTTCTTTGTTCCTCCTTCAATGTGATATTTACTATTTATCATTGTTATAACGGATAAATCACAGGAGTGATTATATCCATTTAATTTCTAGTCAACTCTATTATTGTATAGAGTAGTTATAGAGAGTGCTACATCATAGAGATTGCTACATTCATCAATCTCCTATATATACTGTAACATTTGTAAAAATCAATCAACACAATCAATTACATTCTTATATGGTATCACAAGGGGTTTCGATCTAAATCACTCTTTCGCTTCACAACTTTCTTCTGTGCCATCCCAAGAATGTCCACATCCAGCAATTCCACCGGAAATGTATCCCCAGCCACTACGGCTTCTACAACACCCTCGATCGTCCCCATCACTGCTCATCATCACCTCCCTATCAAACTCGATCAATCCAACTACCCCTCCTAGAGAGCCCATCTCTTCGCATTGCTCAAAGGCAATAACCTTCTTGGTTTCATAGATGGATCATCTACCTGCCTAACTCTCCAATAAAATTGATCCAATGTTGATGAGGTCACACATTGGACTCTCCAAGATCAGCTCCTTCTCGCTGCAATCTTTGGCTCGCTTTCAGCAATTGTACTTCCGCTTGTCTCCTCTGCGACCACGTCGGTTGAGGCATGGGCTATCCTCAGCCGTCTCCTTGCGAGCAAATCTCGCTCGCGTATCAACCAACTCAAGAGTGAGTTATATTGAATCCAGATCAAGGATCACACCATTTCTGTAACTTTCCTTAATCGATGAACCAGTCTCCGATGATGATCTAACACTCTTTGCGATCAATGGCCTTGGCCCAGAATATGCCACTATTGTTGGCCCCATTCGGACGCGTGAGACGTCCCTACGTTTTGAGGAACTACATGATCTCTTGTTCGAACACGAACTATCCCTCAAGAATGCTGAAACTGCCCAATCCCAGCTTCTCGCCACTACCAACATGGCCCGTGCTGAATCTCGAGGACCACATCGTGGGAATCCTTTCCACCGTGGAAGTTTTTGTGGCTCTTCCCACCGCGACAACAATCCACACAATAACTACACTCGAGGATACCGCAATGGTTCTCCCCGCCAGTCTCACCAGCGGAGCAATTACAATACTCGTCCTCCACCATTTTCGGGTAACAACCCAACCAATGATCATGATCCCATACTCTGCCAAATGTGTGGTTTCCCAGGGGATATTGCCCCTCTTGCCAGCGACCATCGTTCTCAGCAACTGTTGCTCACACCGCCCCCATTCCCCTGGTCATCCTTGGTTAGTGGATTTTGGAGCATCTCACAGTCTAACATCCGATCTGAACAATCTGTCAATTCACTCGAAATATGGCGAGACTGATGAAGTTCATATTGTTGATGGGTCAAGCCTTCCGATCTCACACGCGGGTATCTCTACACTCTCATTTCCTAATCGTAAATTCACTTTATCTAATATATTGTGCGTCCCATCGGTATCCCAAAATCTTTTATCGGTCAACAAGTTTACTAAGGCAAATAACATATCTATGGAATTTTTCCACGATTTTTTGTCATTAAGGACCTAGTCACGGGAGATCGTCTTCTTAAAGGCCCTTATCAAGAAGGTGTTTATCGCTTTTTTCCTCCAGTTGTTGTTCCATGTTCGAGTGCTGCCTCCATTAGTGTTCGTACCTCTCATGATTCATGTTATGCTCACTTTGGACATCCCCCTCAAGAGACGAGTGCCTTAATAATTAGAAACTTTAAATTACCTACTCTAAATAATCCCCGCGTGTTGGGATTAGATTGTATTTCCTACACTATGAGCAAGTCTCACAAATTACCATTTCGTACAACATCATTTATACCATATCATCCTTTACATTTTATATATGTCGATGTTTGGGGACCGGCACCGTATGCTCGTTGGATGGTTCAAAATACTTTTTATTATTGGTGGATCTGTTTACTCATTATTGTTGGATATATCCCTTGTGCTTTAAATCTCAGGTTGCCTCGGTTTTCACCCAGTATTGCACTCTTGTAGAAGAACAGTTTGGTTATGTGATCAAAAACCTATTCTCAGACAATTGTGGGGAATTCACTGCCTTGCGCCCCTATTTATCTAAGCATGGGATCTCTTAGCTTACTACTACTCTGCACACTCCCCAACAGAATTGCATAGTCGAACGTCACAACCGTCACGTTCTTGAATTTGCCTGCTCTCTACTCCACCATGCATCGCTGCCCCACCCTTACTGGTCGTATGCTATCCAAACAGCAGTTTATCTAATCAACCGGATTCCTACTCCAACACTTCAAGGTCGCAACCCATTCCAGATCCTCTTTCAAAGACAGTCGAACTATGCCAAACTCAGAATATTTAGGTGCATTTGCTTTCCATGGTTACGACCGTATCTTTCGGGTAAACTCACCTCCCCCTCGCTTCTATGTCTATTTATTGGGTATTCAACTTCTCAAAACGCCTATAAATGTTATGAATCTCTTTCTGGTCACACTTACATTTCTCGTCATGTTATATTCCATGAGACTAAGCTTCCAGGTGCACCTAATCTCTCGTCGGTAGCCGACACTGAGAGCGACAATCGATTCTCTCTATCAATTTTGCCTCCTCGGCAAAAGCCACCGGTTGCTCACCCAAACTAACCCCCGCGAGCACTTCCTTTCGCGGGCACATTGCATCAACCTGCGACCACTCCACCAATAGCCCCATCGGGCTCTGATGTTCCAGTGCAGCCCATGCTCGCTCCTCAGCGAACTCACACCATGTAGACTCGCAGCCTTGACAATATTAATCGGTCTAAGCGTTTGTTTGTAGCAACTAAACATCCCTTGCCCAGTGATGTCGAACCAACCACTGTTCGCCAAGCTCTAGCCGACCAGCGGTGGCGAGCTGCAATGGACGAGAAGTATTCTGCACTTAAAAAAATTGGAACCTGGGACTTGGTTCCGCCTCCACCAAATGCAAACATTATCGGGTGTAAATGGGTGTTTCGTATCAAACGGAATCCTGATGGGTTAGTGGACAAGTTTAAAGCACGTCTCGTAGCCAAAGGATTTCAGCAGCGATCAGGTATCGACTTTCGGTAAAATAATAATGTATATAAAATAAGAGAAAATGATATAATTTGTTGAGAATAATATGGAATTTTTGAATATGACTCAACCGAGAAATTTGGAATTGGATTTTCTTTGAATAATTATATTTTAAATATTCTTTTATAATTATTAAAAAAACTTATTTAAATTAATAATAATAATATCAAGTAGATTGATATACTTATGTGAACGTGTATATGTTTAATTAAACATTCTCTAACAATTAATATATATATATATATATATTCTAATATTTTATTGGCAAAAACTTATATGCAATATTGACTAATTTTGTCAAAATTCGCGGGTCAATGCGGTCAAAGCGGGTCAACCTTAATTATAATATTTATTTTCGCTCTAAAATATTAATATCTTACTACATGACATAAAATTTGTCACTACAAGACCAAAAGTGTATTACTGCAAGTTCAAAAATATTCTGGACACTTATTTTTTTTGAGCAAAATTACTAAAATAATTCTGACTTATTCGGCTACTACATGACTAAAACAATGTTACTACAAGACCAAAATTTTATCACTACAAGGTCAAAAGTGTATTACTACATGTCCAAAAATATTCCGGCCAGTTAATTTTTTGGATGAATTTACAGAATGTTTTGACATGTAGTATTAAATTTTTGGCCTTGTAGTGGTAATTTTTTGACCTTGTAGTAACAATATTTTGGTCATGTAGTAAACCACTTGTTTGTGACCCGCGAATTTTATGGGCAACCCGAATTTGGGCTTATGACCCACGATTTTTTAAAAATTATCTTAACTTGACTTTTGGGTTAAATGGGTTTAGGGTTTTGACTTGGTCAAATAGTATGAATTGCATGTATGAAATATTTCATGCAAGACTAGCCCTATTTTATTTTATATAATATCTTATATATTTTTATAATATATGACAAACTTCGGGGATATTACACCTTTTCAACTTCACATGATTACTTTACACCTTACAACAATAAAATTAGACATTATATGCATAATCAAATAATTTTTTGAAGATTTTAAAATTAATGAATATTTACAAGTGTTTACCTATTCGTCGTAACATTGTCATAATGCATGAACTTATTTGTATAAGTCAATACAAATTTGTGTTTGTAAGGTGTAATCCATTGTTCCATACAATATTCAACGACTTTTTTGGACTTCGGGTCGTTCATGTAATCATCTTGAAACCGTCGTAGACGATCAAAAAATTCTCTTTCATTTTCAACATCAATGACGATGTCAAATGAATGGTTAAATGACTTCCACTCATCCTTGGTGGAAAACCTTTTCTTGCACTTAGCCAACACATTTTTTCGAATGTGCCATTTACACAACAAATGCGTGGTGGATGGAAACGTGGACTCTACTACATTAATCAATGCCAATTCTCTATCGGTGAGAATAATTCTAGGCAAATAATATCCATACATTAAGTCCTTTAGAATGTTGCAAACCCACATGTAATTATCCTCCCGCTCAGACTCTATGTAGGAAAATGCAACAAAAAATGTCATGCCAGTTGATGTAACTCTAACTATCTCCAATAGAGGCAGTCTATATACGTTGGTCTTATAAGTACAATCCATAAACAACACAGTTGATGTAACTCTAACTATCTCCAATAGAAGCAGCTCAACACTTGTAGAATGAGCAAAAAATATATATTTTACCATGTTGGTCTTCTCGCATTACCTATGATGAAATGAATACCTTTCAACTTCTAATTTTCCCATAAGGTACTGCATTTAAGATTGACCCTTACGCTCCACCACTTTATGTTTTATCCGGGCATTCTAAATATGTCTATGTGTAGCCTTTGTATCCGACCATCCTCTTCTTAAAGCATCCAAAATGTGTATCGATTTACTGTTGGCCATTGACAGATTTAGCACATATGCATCTTGTGCAGGAGTTAAGTGTCCAGTAAACGTGTGACCTTCCAAAAATTGCTCAATTGGATGGTTTGTGTGTACCACGTACAACCTTTAACTCCCATTAACCTTCTAAACCAATTTAATTCCCTTCCAATGTAAATTGACAACCACATTTTTTTTGTACCAGTACTTCTTCTACCAATTGAACTCTTAACTTCCTCTCCTTCTTTGCCAACACTCGATACATTCTTTTTAGAATCACGGTAGGTACCCCTTCTTTCACAAGCAAGCGTCACACGAGGCTGTCTACCTTTCTCAGCATTGTCAGACCTCTTAATTAGAATAACCATGTCATTCAACCGAGCAGTTTCATGAACCCAACTAATGAACTCTTCCCTAAAGTTAAACAAAGTCATTGTCGTAAATAAATAACCATAATCTACCACCATTTCATTTTCGTTTGGTTCTTGTACCAACAACAAATTAAAATATTAAAACAAAATAAAAGAATTTCACTATATAGACTGTACGACCACAAATTCATGTACAAAAATGGATGCGTTCGGCTAGTAACTAATGTACATTTGAGGATATGTTTGGCCAGAAACCCATGTTAACCTTAGGTGTGTTCGGCCAGTGAGTGTTCGTACACCAATTGACCAAATTTTGAGTACACTACGTTCGGTTGGGAGTGACTGTACGATCATTGATGTGTGCGGTCAATATGGTCGTACAAACATTGATGCGTACGTCCACGACTCCGGTCGAACACGTCGCAACTGATAATGCTAAAAAACTGTATAAAGTGTAAAAAAAAATGTAAAAAAAATTAAATATACTTACATTAATTTTTCCATCACATTATCTTTTTCCATAACCATGTTTGTGGTGATTATATCATCATATGAAGAGTTATGGTGACAAGGTTTATGAAGGAATGAAGGGTTTTAAGAATAAAGTGAATTTTTGAAGTAAAAGTAAAAATAGATGAATGAGGGTTAAAGGGATAGGATTTAAGAATAGTTAAAATTATTAGGGGCGTGTTTAACATTTTTTAAAATATTTAAAAGGACATTTTAGTAAATGGAATTATGTCTATTTTTGTTTTTTTTTAACACTATATGTGGGGGTTGATAGCCCCTCCCTTTTATTTTACTAAATATTTTTCGTTAAACAAATTTTGTACTTTTCAGATTTTTAAATATTTTTTTATTAAACGGTAAATTTTGTACTTTCCAATTTGAGGAAATTTATTTTTGTTAAATATTTTATTCGAAGATAAATTGAGACCCCTACACAAATTTTAATTTTCTATTCTTTTTAAATTTATTTTGTTTTTATTTAAATTTATATATATATATATATATATAATTTAATGATGTTTTATAAAAATATAAAAAAAAAATTATTATTTTATGGAATTTTATTTATTTTTAAATTTTAATATACTTAAAGAATTAAAATTGAATATTTGACCGGAGCTCCCAATTATTCAACGAGTTTAAAGTTTTTCGGTGAGTTTAAACTTAAATGACTGAAATTAACTAAAAAATGACTAAAATTATAAAATATAGAATGTATTTTATAAAGTTAAAACTTAAAAGATTTATTTTGGAATTACTCAAATTTAATTATTTAAAAAAAAAAAAATTCTCTAGAAATGTTTAGAAATAAATATATGGGAGATTTGCGTAGACATTTTCGGCCCTGGGTGACATTGTCATAATATCAAAATGTGAAGGAGGTGTTATTTAAATTTGTTAAAATTGGGGGGTCACCCATAAAAATAACCAACCACTAGTGTTACCTCCCCGCTCTTGTAAATTCTAATTGCATTCAGAAAACACCAGGCTGGGTTCTAGATTGTTGCAAATATTTATTTCTCTTCCAGATCCACCAAAGAAAACACAAAAAAGAAAAAGCAAATCGAAATCTCGCACATTCTTGTTAAGTTTCGGTAAAATCTATCGAATAACTTTTAGAGTTAGATGAGGCTGTTGCATCTAGCGTTTTTGGTTGCTTTGGCCTCTGGAACTGCAGCTATTCTTATTTATATGAATGGTGTTTCCAATTTCGGTATGCGTTTTTAATAAAAGCAATCTGTTCGCATTTGGATGAGTTTTTTGTTTTCTCAAATGTTGATTTGCGTTTATGTGCAGATGGGCCGTTTAATCTTTCCAACGATGATTTGGAGGCATTGGCATCATTACAGAGTCATTTCCAGAAGTGTGTGGTGAGTTTTCTGCAATATTTTCACTCCTTTTATTTATTTTAAGTGAAGTGAATTAGTTTCTCCAGTCAAAAAAGAAAAAAAAAAAAAAAGAAATGAATTAGGTGTTTGGAAGTTATTGATTGGGATATTACTCCTGTACATCAAACTTAAATGTTCCTTTTCGTTTAAGTGCCAAAAAATTATTTTAATTGGGAATGCTTGAAAAGTTTTGCATGCAAACTGAGTTTGATGAAGCATTCCATTTCATATCTTAGAGTCAAATAGTTTGTTGTTAATGTGGTATAAGCAATTATTAAAATGGGTGTGCATTATGATTTCACTAAAAAATCTAGGATAAACCATTTGTGTATTGTATTGTGTAGTTCATGGAATGCATTTTGTACCTTGCAGAGTGCAAATGGATTAGGTCTACGAGCTGAACGTGGCAGTGATGATTGTGAGGTTTCACTGAAGTTCTCCAGTGACACTGTTCCAAAATGGGTAGGGTTTTAGTAAATGTGGTTATTGTTATATTGCAATCGCTGCGGCTTCAGTGCATGTTTACCTCCCTGCTTTTAGAAAGTTTGGTCCTACATAATTTGAAGAAATATGCAAGATTTTCAGAAAGTGAGCATTTTCGATGCCTGGATTTTATAGAGATGCCACATGATAACCATGCATCTCAATGTGCTTTCCCTCTGAAACTTTTGTTAATTATCTATACAGAAAGATCCCAAAACAGGAGAACTTGAAGGCCTGTCTTTTAATTTCAATCTTTGCGAAGCAGTAGCTACATGGGAACAGGTCAGTATCCAATGTGGTAAAATTTATGTTTAATACTTCTATCACGTTTACTTCAGAGAATAAAACAACTCTTTGGCTGGCTGCCATGCAATGTGAAACTTCAATATATTTTTGTGGTTACAGAATAGTTTGTGATTTTCTTTCTTTCTTTTTGCTAGGAGAATAATCTCGCATTCTATTTTAGGTTTTACTTTATGTGATGTATTTGATTTGTGTTTAGTGAGGGACTTTCGCAGGTGCGAAATAGTACCACTATATTGACTAAGGAGTACATTGATACTTTGCCAAATGGGTGGGAAGATTATGCTTGGACAAGGATCAATAAGGGAGTGCTTCTGTAAGTATCTTTGCTACCTAGGTGCCAAACTAGATTTCATCCCAATATATGAGATTTTACCATTCAAAGAAGACAAATTAAACAAACTATCGAATGCCTTTCAGATCATATATGGATGCATTTAAATATCTCATAGCCATAGATATTGATTGTGATTCTTGGCTGATGGCTAGGACGATTTGACTGAAACCTCAAAATGTGCTGAAAAATGCATCCTTCTTCTCTGTCTTTGCAAGCTTCATCTTTATTTATTCCTTTAATCCTTTGTATTAATCTGCTAATCAATAATTGGACACCATTCATTAAGTAGTTGGCATTGGTTATCCTAATCAATATTGAAACGAATCCTAAAGGTTTTCTTATCATCCTTTTATATTAAATTGAATATTAATTTTCTTCTGCTCTTTCATCGTGATTGCATCTAGTCAGTCATTAATCATGACATACTTGCACCAATTTCAAACAAAAAATGTGTGTTCCAACTATTACATGCTATCCTGTCCTGTTCACTGCTTAACTGTAATCATTGCTATACCAATCCAAACAATTGCAAGTCCACGAAAGCTACCAGACTTTATAATACTGAATGGAGCAAAGGAGGAGGATAAAATCGATGATAAATGGAATACTAACTAATCTTCTGTTATGAAATAATGTTGCCTTTTAAGGGAACCAGTCCAACTATTATGATATATCAATATTTTACCCCTGTTTTGAAATCGAAATAAAGATGCTTCCTGTTATGCGTCCAGCTTGCGCATTCATTTGGCTTCTTTTTAAATCCCCATTTTTCAGATGTCCATCCCAAATGGACTAAGCAAAGGGATAGTATGTAGTAGGTTTAATTTTCCTTCATATAGGTCAAAAGGACCCAAGGCATTGATCAGTTAATAATAACCTATTTTTTCACTAAGGAAAAACTTGATTGAAGATACTTCATCTTTGTCTCATTTTGTATAT
Source organism: Galeopsis tetrahit (assembly GCA_963675135.1). Lineage (NCBI taxonomy): Eukaryota > Viridiplantae > Streptophyta > Magnoliopsida > Lamiales > Lamiaceae > Galeopsis > Galeopsis tetrahit. The sequence continues at coordinate 39,185,064 of OY776127.1, forward strand.
CCTTTTCTTATGCCATCTCTTTTGTAGTTCCCATTTGTAATGTTTTGATATCTTGATGAAGCTGAACATTTGTGCCTGTGAACAATGGTGCTATACAGAGCTAATTTTGAATGGTTGCTGCAGGAACCGATGTAAGAATAGAACTCTATGCATGGAGAAACTCTCGCTGGTGCTCCAAGATAGACCACCCTATACACCTAGACAATTTGGTCGATGTGCTGTCATTGGTAACTCGGGTGATCTCCTAAAAACCAAGTTTGGCAAAGAAATAGACAGTTACGAAGTTGTTGTTCGGGAGAATGGAGCACCTATAGAGGTTAGTACACTGTGTTGTACTCTTCCTCTTCAATAATGATCTGGACTTGCCTTTCTCTTTCTCATCCTTTTGTTTTATGCAGAACTTCACAGAATACGTGGGTACAAAAAGCACATTTCGGCTTCTCAACAGAGGCTCTGCTAAAGCTCTTGATAAAGTTGCAGAGTTGTATGGTATAAACACTATCCACATATTATGGCCTTATTCTCAGAGTGTGCAAGTATACTCACAAAATTTTATATCCACAGAGAGGGGAAAAGAGGTGTTGATCGTCAAAACAACAATTCATGATATCATGAACAAGATGATCCAGGTGGGTATTGTTTCCATATGGTAGTATTAAGTTTGATGCTCTTAAATGTTTTCTCCTTGGTTAATTGTTAGCGATTGTTGTTTCCTTTAAACTCAGTGTTATCCCTACAGATGTTTAATTATAGCACATTTGAGAGATACAAGTTTAAAATTTGCAATACCCTAACTATCACAATATTTTTTGTTGTAGGAAGTTCCAATACTAAATCCGGTTTATCTGATGCTAGGAGCATCCTTTGGTTCAGCTGCGAAAGGTACAGGGCTGAAGGCTCTTGAATTCGCTCTCTCCATGTGTGACACTGTTGATATGTATGGTTTTACTGTCGATCCTGGTTATAAAGAATGGTATGTATGCATGTATACTGGAATTAGTCCATCCCATTTTGTGTTGTGTTGCATAATAAATAACAGTAATTATTCATGACAGGACCAGATATTTTTCAGAGTCGCGACAAGGTCATACCCCTCTGCAGGGTAGGGCTTACTATCAAATGATGGAATGTCTTGGAGTAAGTAGTTTTGTAGTAATGTTTTCATCTTAAAATCTCTTCTTGCCTCATAAGCTTTGGTCCTAATTTTGGTCGGTCTTTAAGCTTATCAAGATCCACTCTCCAATGCGGGCCGATCCAAACCGGGTTTTGAAATGGGTGCCTAGCCGTAGCTTAATTACTGCTGCTCGAATTGCATCAGAGAAATTGTTGAGGTAATCATTAATCAATCTTGAGCTTGTTTTGAATTGTTTAGTTCTTTCATCTGCTGTTTTGCCACTAACTGCTAATCTTGACAGGAGAGTTGGAGCTGGGTCTCGCGATCCACTAGCGGCATGTTCCATCATCGGAAAGCAGCAAAAGTCAAGTGTGTTGTCGGGTTCACGAAAAGCTGCTGCCGAACATCAAAAATATGTAAGAGGTGCCACAATGTATCCATTGGAGCACCATCCAGGGCATCCCGTGCTCTGCACACTTCCTCCCACATGAAAACTAGTATGTATATTACAACAATATATATAGCTTTGATTTCATTCTCATTTTTTACATGTATTTCAATCATCCCTTGTTAAACCAGATGAAAATATTAATTACGATTTGACACGATAGATACAAGATTGAAATATAATTATCATTTGGACTTGATTTAGAACTCCACTTCCACCCCATAATTAGGATTTGCAAAGATGACTTTGACCAAAGTTTTCGATTTGTCACTTCAAATTTTTAGATTTGTAATTACATCGTTTACATAATGGTTTAAAGGCTTAATTGCAGTTAAAATCGTCATTTTTTTTACAAATTGTAATTTAATGTATAAACTTTTGAATGTTGACAAGCAATTCATCAACTTAACTTTTCTTTGCAATTCAAACTTTGCGACAGTTTGCCCTTTGCCCGATTTATATTTTTTGTATTAATGTAACATCTAAATTTTATATTGACATCTTATATTATTTATATTCATAATAATAATATTGATCTCTAAATTATATTCTACTTAACATTATTTTCTGACATTTAGGTTGAAGTTTAGTAGGGTAGATTTGCCCAAAATACATGTGTAATCAAGTCTAAGATAATTGGTTAATCAAGCCTAAAATAAAATATTGATCTATCAATACTTAAAAATGCATTTAATTGTGTGCATATCAAATGAGTGAAAGATGCATTAATTAATGACTTAATTTGGTCAAATTGCAATATCAACTTGACCATAGATATTTCAACATATCTATCATGCATATTTCATGATTATGGTTTTAGAATATTATAATTTTCCATATAACATATATCGCACTTGATGCATTTTACGTTTTAAACATATACCTTGTTGAACTAATGGCAGAACATTCTCTACTAGTGGGCAAAAATTTATACTAAATGGGTGAGATTCTCTCTACTAATTAGATCGATGTTAATTAAACGAAGTTGTATTTTACAAAATGAGATTTCTGAAACGATCTCACACACGTTTTGTCACGGTGAAATCCATAGAAGATCCAAAGTTACGACCCAGGCTAGGACTTGAACCACATAAGCGCGTATCAATCATGCATATTCATGATTATGGTTTCTTGGAATATAGGATCCAATTAAAGATTAAAAATATAAAGCTTGTGTATAGTACAGGAGAGTCAAGAGTGGTTCCAACACATGAAAAAGTGGCAAAAGAGTTTATCCAGAAGTTTAAACTTTGATTTCTAAGTAAGGTACCTACGTAGTAGTGGGAATTGTAAACAGTGGCCAGTTCTATTATCTATCTACCTGGTCTTGGCAGTAGCTGAGGCGCGATTTTGGACGTAAGTTCGGAGGGAAGGCGATTGAGTAAGACCGAATGGAGTGACAGTGGTACTTTGGTTGGCATTCTTCTGTTTAATTCTCCGTCTTGCAATATAACCGCGAACCCAAGGAGTGACGTCCTCGTTGATTTTGATCATGATGAAGAAGATGATGCGGTAGATGATGATCATGCTTAATAGAACGCTGAGATCCACCCATTTTGATCGATTCACATCGATCTGGAAAACGTTTTCTAAGATGTATTCTCCAGGAATCTTTGGGAGGTCAGGTGTCTGGTTGTCAAAAACTAGCCCTTTTAAGTCATTTTGGTATTGCCCCTGCAGCAGAGGATGATGTTAAAACAGAAGAGAATGATGTTACTGTATAGTGGAGTAATAGTAATAGTGTACCTGGAGAGCCCAGAAGTGGAAACTTATGTAGGACATTGGATATCGCCAAAAAGGTTTAGGGATGTCGTTTGGCAGTCGGAAGTATCCGGAGACGAGCATGAAAATTCCCTGAATTCCGGCTCCTATGATGATACCCATAAGGAAATTGGGAACAACACTGGCTATAGCCATCATGAGGCTCTCAACGACGGTGACACTCGCGTAGAGACAGAGGACGAAGAACAAGTAGTGCGTGAAGCCCGGGTGGAGATGGACCATGAAGTAGCAGACAGTACCAGAAATGAAGGTGATTAATATAAGAAATGGTGTTGCAGATATGGTATTGCTGATCACAAAAGCACCCACACCATAGTGCCCATTTAGCCTTTCCCTTTGAAACACCTACACATCCATCATCCAAATTAATTGAAACAAATTGTAGATGGAGTATTGAAGTAATGTATACGTACCTTCATATCTTCCACAAAGGACGGAAATCCACCAATCGACATAAATGTCACGAAACCAAACACGAAAGATGCACATGCACCTCTTGCCAGGATAGAGCTGTAACCAGTTCCCACATTCAAGTAAATTGTTCCGATGCAAATAGTGACGACAATGTAGATGACAAGCCTCAACCAGTAATACCCAAAGTCCCTCGACATATTGACAAATGATCGTCGGGTCAAGGTAAGGGTCTGCATCAGGAAACTAGCTTGACTCCCTCCAGAGTCCAACACAGTTCCTTTCTGCAATTAACTTAACAATATTACAATATATAACAGAGCCATGGATGGATCAAGTAATGGATAACTCACGATTTTAGACATTTCCTCGATCTTTTCTGTTGCTGAATAACAATACTGTGAAGTACGATAAGAGTCAACAAGCGTCCGGATAGCTTCTGCCGTGGTTACTCTTTCTACAGGATCATCGTTTATCTCAAACCGCATTTTCATTGATCCTTTCAGTGTTGCTTTAACTTTGTCGAAATCAGAATTGATGCAGCGGAGAAAATGATCGGATGGGTTGCGTAACGCAGGACAAGGAAAGCCAGCTTGAGCAAAAAACTGCATACATTGATTGATACACCACCAGCCAAGTAAGTAAACATCATCTAAATAAATCAATTTCAAATTAAGAATTTGTATAATAATAATGTTACTAGCCTCATATGCTTGGGACGCCTGACCAAAGTAAATAGTTTTTCCACTAGAAAGCAAGTACAATCTGTCAAACAGCTCAAAAACTTCACTACTAGGCTGGTGAATCGAGGCTATGACCGTTCGTCCATCTCTCGACAGCCCACGTAACGTCTGAGTCACAAAGAATGCTGATGCACTGCAATCATCAAATCATGATTATTACAAGGGATGGGATGGCATGCATTTTTCCATCATGTATTATTGATTCATTACCTGTCGAGTCCACTGGTTGGCTCGTCAAGGAAAAGTAACCTTGGCCTCATGAGGATTTCAATGGCAATGCTAACTCTTCTTTTCTCTCCGCCGCTGACGCCTCTCAAGTGCCAGTTTCCTATGACAGTGTCCGCACAATCTTGAAGTCCCATTTCGACGATTGTGCTCTCAACCAGCGCTCGTTTGTCCGCCCACGGCATCCTGTCTGGAAGCCGCAGTCGAGCTGAATATGATATTGTTTCACGAACCGTAAGAGTCCCAATCAAGTTGTCATCTTGCGTTACATAAGCCTGCACCACCAAACCAACTTTTTAACTAACTAATACTGCACCACCATCATCTCTTGTTGGTTCAATATCAAAATTTTATATATAAAAATAAGTTACAATTACTCTCTCAATGACTAGCTCCTTACCACAAAGATTAAGATTATTTTCATAGAAATACAAACTTTTATTCAAAATGTACTTACTTTAAAATTTTACCCTATGCATCATCACTTTAAAATTCAGACCATTATTACTTTTTAATGTAACTTTTGCTTTAAAATGACATATAATTTCTGAAAAGTGGTAGTATAACATATACTACTATTTAAATTGTAAATAGTGTGAACGGCCAAAATGACAACGTAATTATAGATAAAACAATAGTTTTCCCATTTTACCCTTAGGGTAGAGAAAAATAGAAAACAAGAGAATTGAAGTACTAACAGCAGTGCCGAAGGATAACTTGGCCTTGCGGCCATTGAGAAGAATGGCCCCGGAGAGGAAGGCATTCGCGGCGAGTCGACCTGAAAGGGCGTCGAGCAGGGTGGACTTGCCCGAGCCGGAAGGGCCCATGAGTGCAGTAAAAGAGCCCGGCTCAGCGTAACCGGAGAGCTTCTCCAGCACATTCTGCGTGTCCCCGTTGCTAAGAGTGACCATGACGGTTAAATCTTTCCAGGCAAGCCTCGCGGACACGTCTCCGACGAACTCCGTATTGGTCTTCTCCTTCCAGAGGCTCTCGCTCAGAGGACTGAGGCCTCCGACCACGATGCCGTTCCCCTGCGGCTTATTGGCCTCGATCTCCATCACAACTTCCGAGCTGCTCTTCATCGAAAACTTACTTAACAAGGAAAGAAATGGATTTTGGATGATGGATGCAAATGGTGTGAAGTTTGACTCATAATGTGACACGCAAAAAGAGCCGATAATCTCATCACAAATGATTAAGATCGAGGATGCATGAGAGTAGAAATGGACATAAATGTGTGCAGTTAGTTGTTAGTTGGGAGCAATTTAATGATGAATTGAAACCGACCCAATTCTAATTAATTGATCACAAGGGAGGTTGGGAAATGCCACTTAATTTGTTAGGAGCCATTCACATCAACCTACATACACACTTAATTCCCACCTAGCTATTGCTATCTATCATCAAACCTAAGCCATCTCTCCAACCCCAACCCTTTCACCCGAAACCTACTCCTGCTGGACACCCAAAACTAAAAAGATGGTTATCTAATTTTAGATAGCCAGAATTGATAAAAAAAAAAAAATTAAAAATAGTGATTTTATTGCAATACCCTCGTTTCATAAAATTAGTTGTATTTCTCATTTTCTATAAAATTAATGAATACTCCCTTTGTCTTACAATTGTTTGCACTCTTTCTTTATTCATCCGTCCCACAATTGTTTGCACTTTTCAAAAAGGAAACATTTTTTTAAACCCACTCTCACAATATTCACATATTTACATAAAATCTCATTACTTTTACCCTCAATCCAATCACATTTTTACTTTATCCATATAACTTTACAAAATTATCCCTCAACACTCCACTCATTACATCTTTTTCTTAGTTTGCGTGCCCATAAAGTAGTGCAAACAATTCCGGAACGGAGGGAATATTTTTATTTTCCTTCTCTTATTTCTTTTCTTTTCTAACCTTCCTTTCCCACCCTTTCCTATCACATACTTCCTCCCTATCGTATAGTGCCGTACGCAATCAATCTCCATAATAAGGCTACAGTATTTGCTACCAAATGTCATTAATATATACTCCGTATATTTTTAAAAAAGATATTGTAGAGATTAATAATAGGGATAGTTTTAAGGACAATAAATAAAAGGTAGGACTATAAGTTTACAAGTCAAGCCAAACCTTGTCTGAAAAAACCTTCATTAGAAATAAAACACAGGTTAAGGAAAAAAAGATATTCCTCCAGACACAGTTAAGGCCAGTTTTGACCAAAATATTAGCAGTCTGATTGGCCTCTCTGAAGACGGGCGTGTATTGGATAAACAATAAATTTTTGAAACAAAATTTAAGACCAAATGCAACTAACTTTATAAAATAGAGGGAGTATAATATTCAAGAAGGGGTATTTTCGACATTTTACCAAATTCTGAATATTCAAAATCTATATGTTTAGCATTGTCTCACAGAAAAATATTCAAAATCAACTGAGATTTAATTGAGTCGAGCTCGAGCTCAACAATAGTAGACTTGCAAGTCTAATTGAGCTCATGTAATTTTACAATTTTATCTATATGGTAATTATATATAATATTTCATATTTTAATTATAAATATTTTTTTTTTTTATTATTGTTATGTAAAATGTCGAGTTAAGTTAATTCGAGCTCAAGTATTTCGAATTTTTCTTCAAGTCGAAGTCGAGTTCAAAAGAAATAAGTTCGATCGAATTTGAGCTTCACACGTACTCGATCAGTTTACACCTTACACAACTCTTGCAGCTCAAGTGTTTTTTTTTTTTCGTTTCATTTTTTCTCATTATAAATATAAACACACATAGATATATATGCATTTAAATGATTACTTTGAAATATTTTTAAACTATTTTTGTTTTAAACCACTTTTAATTTTTGTTTTACGGGATTGTTTTTTGACAATCCATCAATTAGTGTAACTGACGCGTATATTGGTGTGAGTGGCTATTTTTAAATTTTAATCACATTTGTCATATTTTAATGAATTAAACTGTAAAAAATAAATAAAAAATATCACAATCGTTGGGAAATTAATTTTAGGCATAATTTTATATGCAATATTGACTAATTAAAATAAATTAAGTTAAAATTCGTGGGTTAACGCGGGTCAAAATGGGTCAACCTTAATTAGAATATTTATTTTCACTCTAAAATATTATCCTACTACATGATCAAAACTATGTTACTACAAGACCTAAATTTTGTCACTATAAGATCAAAAGTGTATTACTGCAAGTCCAAAAATATTCTGGACATTTATTTTTTTTGGGCAAAACTACTAAAATAATTTTGACTTATTCGGCTACTACATGACTAAAACAATGTTACTAAAAGACCAGAATTTTATCACTCAAGGTCAAAAGTGTATTACACATGTTCAAAAATATTCTGAAGACTTAATTTTTTGGTGAATTTGTCAGAATGTTTTGACATGTAGTATTAAATTTTTTGCCTTGTAGTATTAATATTTTGGTCTTGTAGTAAACCACCTGTTTGCAACTCGCGAATTTTCTGGACAACCCGAATCTAGACTTATGACCCGCGATTTTTTTTAAATTGACTTAATTTGACTTTTGAGTTTAGCGTTTTGACTTGCTGGCCTAATTGGAATGGAATGCATGTATACAATATTTCACACAAGACTAACTCTTAATTTTATCAATTACAACATTTTTTTTTTTTTTTTTTGCAATTCGATACACAATCTTTTTAAATACAATTCAATATATTTATCTATTTTCTAGTAATAATTAAATCATAATGTGGTTGATACCACATAAATGTCACGACTAATAAATAATTTTTTTTTTTTAATTTAAAATATTTTAAACTCAAAACAATACTAAATCAAACAGTATGTTGGTCCTAAAAGGAGTATATAACAAGTGTATGGGGGGGAATACACTTGTATGTAAATTCTTTTCAACTTTGATCAAACCAGAGTTCAGCAAGATTGTCTTGGACAACTCTGCTGAAGATGTATAACCTTTTCAAAGATAACCAAGCTACTAAGTACTATTGAGTGCTTAGTTGAATGACTATCTAAATTGGTTATAAGTGCGGAATTAGTGGTTGGCCCTTTAGTTTACACTCCTTTAAGTTCTGAAATCACTTTAAGCAATACAGTCCAGTTTTCAGGGAACTTGTCCAATTCAGTTTTTGCACATTCCTTGAATATATGTCCTTTGAAAGATCAGTTTTGTGTGCAGTGTTGAATGTATGAAAGTACTTGAAAGTAAATCAACACAAGATTTTATAGTGGTTTAGAGACTCAAGCTCCTACATCCACTTTCCCTGATTGAACAAGATAATTCCTTCACTCTTGGAATTAACTTGTTTTATAGTGCCAATGTGCACTTGATCAAGAACACCACTCCTTGGTGAATTGATCCCTAGGATGTCTAGAGTCCTAGTACCCTCTTCTCAACTCAGAACTGAACTGTTCTTCTCTCAACAGTCAGCTCCTACCACTTCTACTACTACAACCTTCTCACTTTCTCACTTGAAAGGGGTAAGGATTTAAGTAAGGTTCCAACTAATGAGATATCCTTTACAATGAAGATCAGTGTATAAGGATTAGGATATCTCTCTAAAATTTGTATGGATATACAATGGAGTTCAGCTTAGAAGAAGTGTATGAAGACTAAGATAGTCTCTTTGAAAACTTGAAAACACTTGTTAACTTGAAGGATAGTTGGATATTCTTGTCAAGGTTGAGGTGCTTTCAAATGGTCTTCACACTTCTGTATTTATAGACAAATTTGAGGATTTGCCCGTTGGAGAGGCAGTCCCAAATTGCTATAAGTGTCTTCCTTGAGTTCTTCAAAACTGGAAGACAGATTCTTGATAGTGACATGTCCTCATTTGGGTAATAAACGGCTGTTAAGACTTTGTCTTCATTCTGCAACACTCTTCCCAATGTCTGACTTTAAGATTCACTTGTTAAGACTTGGACATGGCTTCTGAAGGTTGTTCCAATGATAGGACAACATTCCTTATCAAATGGACAACTCTGCTTATCACTATCAGCATACTTGCTTATCAGCTTAGTTGGCTTGCTCTCTTCAGATGACTTGGCTCTTTTCCCTTTGCTTTACTTGGAATTGATCTTAGCATCATTCTTTGAAGTCTTTTAGGGTGTAGTTGTCTTCATTTCTTTCAGCATAGTTGACTTTTAAGCTTCAGAACACTTGTTCTGGTTCAATTGTGCTGAGACAACTCTTCTGGACAACTCTCCTGATCAGCCTACTTGGCCTTCAGTAGACTTAGTGATTGTTCCAGAATTTGAGCCTTAAGAGGACTCGTTCTTGATAATTTTCAAGGCATATGTTCCCCCTCAAATTGTGCATCTAAACAACTAAGAGCTGCCTAACATATCAACTTCTCATCTAGCCTTATTCTATATGTTCTAACATGCTTAGAACATAATCATCTTAAACTTAGGCATGTCTCAGGGGGTTTTGGTATTGAATCAAAACATATCTCATTTTATTCCCAACAATTTCCCCCTTTTTTGATGATGTCAAAACCTATACATTTTATGCAAAAGTGACTTGACTACACGTATTACATTTATCTTCAGAAGACATGACTAGAGTCAATTTTCCAGAAAAAGAATGTGTTAGTGTACTCACCATTCATGTTGCAAATAGGTTTCAAAAATAGGCATAGAGAGATTTCTGTAACAATGTTTCTTGATCCAAAAGGTGTTTAACTATCATTCATTCAAAATACATTACAAGCATGTTGATAGTTGAAACTAACATATCAGAGCATGAATCCAAAACACTATTACATTAGAGCATTTCATTACAAGATATTAGAGCATATACTAAATACTTAATAGTATCTAGATCTTCAAGTATCAGAGCACAAAAGCATATCAGAGTAAGCATATTTTTCAGAGCACACCACATCAGCATTCTTGACCAGACTTCAGCATAGATGACCAATTTCAGAAAATCAGTATTCAAGACAGTCAGATCAGTAGAAAGGGATTAAGAGGACTTAGCCAATTTCAGAGATCATCTTCAGGAGTAGGGATGGCAATGGGGCAGATCAGGGCGGGTATCTCAACATCCAAGCCTGCCCTGCCCCTACACGAATCCGCCCTGCCCTGCCCCATGATTTGCTACGGGGCAACATTTTAAGCCCTGCCCTGCCCTGCGCGGGTACCCGCCCTGCCCCACGATCGATATGGGGCATTATTTTTGCCCCGCCCCGCCCTGCCCCAGATCTCATTTTACAAATATTTAAAATGAAATAATAAACATTAAAATCCACCTTTAAACTAAACATTGAAAATCCACAAATCATATCCAAAATGAACAACAAAATAATAAAATTCACGACAATTTCAAGTTCAAAGTTAACAATAATTATTACATTAGATTAAAATTCCACGAGAGCTCCACTAGTCACTTCTCCTTCATTATAGTCATCCTCGAACCTCGTCAAATTTAGCTTGTCATAACTTCATTATTCTCATGATCATCCTCATCATAAAGAACACATTCTTTACCATGCCCATCTACAAATAAAATAATATGAATAAGAATTATATAAATTATAACACATTAATGACATTAGTTTAGATTAATAAAAATAAATTTAGTAATTACCTTTCATTTGAGTTGATAACCAACTTTGTGCACATATTAGCGCCTCAACTGTCGTTGGGTGAAGTCTACTACGATGGGGGCTAATCAACCTACCACTTGTGCTAAAAGCAGATTCTGAAGCAACGGTAGAGACGGGGATTGCTAAAACATCTTTTGCAATCCGACTTAAAAGTGGATACTTACCCTTACTTGCCTTCCACCACGTTAACACATCAAAATCTTCAGTGTCAGGAACGGGACCCTCCTCCAAGTATAGATCTAATTCCGACTTCATAGGTTTTCTTTTCTTTCTTGAAGAATACAAATAGAAACCACTTAGATTCACCAACTTTCTTGAAGATTCATTGGCCATACTTGAACCACTCTTATCACCATCTTCATTTTGAAAATCTTTCTCATACTCCTCAAGTAACTCACGGCATAAAACAATAACATTTTCCACCTCAAAATCAGCATTCATCACATAAATCTTTCCAAAGTAGTACTCCAACAAATCAGATTTGTACCTAGGATCAATAATGGTTGCCACTCCCATAATTTCATGCACGCACAACCAATATTTATCAAACTTTTCTATCATATTCTGGGCCATTTTCTCAATAATATCAACACCACAAACACTCCATTCAACTAAAGCTAACTTAATCTCACAAATATTTGGGAAAAACAAATTTGCAGTGGAATAACTAGTACCCGAGAATAATTTAGTCGCATCATAAAACAATTCAAGCTTACCACAAATTTCTTTGGTTGTCTTCCATTCATCCTCACTAGGGGAGCACTTGTATTTTGCATCACGAAACTCCAAGCGTGAAAAAACATCTTTGTAATCAAGAGCTGTTTGTAGCATCAAAAACGTTGAGTTCCAACGTGTTCTGCAATCAAGAGTCAACTTCTTAGTAATTGCAACTTTCACTTGACGAGCTGTTTCCTCAAACTTCTCCCATCTCTTTGGGGTGCCCGACCAATATGCCACACTATCTCTTATATTTTTAACGGCTCCCTCAATAACATCCAAACCATCCTTCACAATCAAATTCAGTATGTGTGCACAACAACGCATATGGAGCAGTTTACCACCAAGTAAGAGAGCATCGGAAGGAAGCTTATCCACAAGCAAATTCAGCATTGCATCATTAGTTGAGCAATTGTCCACAGTGATAGAAGACACCTTTCTATCTATGTTCCAATCCAAAAGACACCGGAATAATGCTTCACAAAGAGCATCACTTGTATGCGGACTTGGAACATAGATAAACCTACAAATTCATGCAAAATATAAGTTACATAACGTCACATATTACGTAGCACAAGTAACTATCAAAATTCATTGAAAATATACATTAAATTAATATATACCTAATAATGCAACTTTGCAGCTTCCAACTATTGTCAATAAAGTGAGCTGTGACAGCCATGAAACCTTTCTTTTGGAATGAGGATGTCCACATATCTGTTGTCACAGCTACCCGACCATCATTTTTCTCCAAAATTTTCAGTGTAGCATCCTTCTCACTCTCATATATCTTTATGCAATCCCCTTTAATTGTATTTCTCGACACAACTTGGAAGAGAGGATTCAAAGTGTTACAAAATTCCCTAAATTCTTCATGCTCCACCATCATCAATGGATACTCATGCAAAATGATCATTTTTGCAAGCTGTTTGCGAGATACATCTTTATCAAATTTGAATGGCAGCACTTCACATCTCTCCTTGTTGAAATTAGCTTGCAAAATTTGTTGTCTGATGTCTTGTGTTTTCTTTTTAGGGCATCTATCTTGATGGTTTTTTAGATGAGTAGTACCGTTCTTAACATCACCCAACAAATATGAAGAACAATACTTACATTTTGCTTTCCATTTTCCATCAATCTGCATTCTATCATAATGCTCCCACACTTTGGAGTATAGTTTTCCAGCCGTGCCACCTGGTGCTTTTTTAGTATTATTACGAGCTTCTTCATCCACATTTTGAGGGTTCTCCGCAATCGGAGAGGAAGAGTCGGGTATCACGGGAGAGTCGGTTATCCTGGGAGATGGAGATGGAGATAGAAATGGAGATGGAGATGGAGATGGAAATGGAGATGGAGAGTTGGATAACCCTTGAAGATTAATCGGTGACATGGATAATGGAGAGTCGAATGCCTCTTCACGGACCATAATTAAACCTAAAAACAATCACAACAATTAGTGTAAATAAAATAAAATAACAGATCTCAAAATTGAATTTAATAGTAATATCAAATTAGTAAATAAATATATTAAATAACATGTCCCAAATTGGATTTAATAGTAATTCCAAATTAGATATAACTTGTAAACATTAAATTACAGGTTCCAAATTAAGACACAGAGTCTCCAAATTAAGACACAGAGTCACAGATCATATATGTTTTACATACTATAATATACACAACAAGTCTACAAAGTTTGTTTTACATATACAGTAAGTCAGCATTCATCAACAAAGAATATAAACTAGATTATTAATTAAAATCCACACATTAAACAAATTGGATTTATTTCATACATACAACACATTTTGGATTTAAATTCAGCAACCCAAAATTGGTATACAATAAATGAAAATATGGGCAAAATTAAACTCGAATAACTTGAAAAAATGAATGTAGAAAAAGTCAGTAAAATACCTGAAGTCGAAATCGCCGGTAGAGAAAGAAATTCAGGCGGCCGCGGTGGTGGTAGGTGTGGCTGGGCCGCAGCAGCAGCGGTGGTAGGGTGGACAGGGCCGCGGCAGCGGCGATGGGGCACCGTGGAGCTTGGTGGAATGAGTTATGACTTATGAGTAGGCGGTGGGGCGTGGAGCTTGGTTGAATGAGTTATGGTTGAACAGGCGTCGAGAATGGAGAATGGAGAATTGGAGATGAGTGAATAGGCCACAGATTTGCGGCGAAAAGGAATAACTTAGTTAAAAATTAGGGTTAGTGGGTTATATTATTATATTATATTATTATATTATTTTATATTATATTATTATATTATATATATATTTAAATATATGCGGGGCGGGGCAGGGCGGGGCGGGGCAGGGCAATAAATATGCAAACCCATGCCTGCCCTGCCCTGTGCGCGGGGCGGGGCTGCCCTGCCCCGTTTTCAGAATGGGGCAGGGCAGGGCAGGGCGAGTCCAAAATGCTCGGGGCAGGGCGGGGCGACTTCAGGGCAGGTCATTTTGCCATCCCTATTCAGGAGGTGGCACCATCCCATATTGTGCCCACACCCTCTTCTTAAGTTCCATGGCCTCTTGATTAGTTCCCTTGGGTCCAAGTACCATCTTGTTTAGATTTACAATTTCTAGGAATTCTTGGAGAATCCTAGATTGATCAATCCATCCTTCCAGCTTGGGAGGCATATAGATGATTGTCTTGGGAGCAGTGAATTCAATCCTCGCAAGATCAGCAGCTGCAAGTAGTTGCTGATAAAGGTCTCTAAAGTATTCAATCATGAATTCAGCAAAGGTGGTGTTAACTTCCCTTCCATTCCACCTATCAATGACATAATAGTCATAGACAAACTCCCTTTTGGCTTCCTCCCATGAGTCATTCAGTTGGATTGGCACCCATTTATCCAAGTGAGGATATTTGGTGTCCATGGGGATCAAGAGCTGTGGTTTCAACTTGTTGTAAGTTGCTATCTTCCTTCTGGGCTTTTGAAAATTTGCTCTTCTTTTGTCTCTTGCTCTTTTTGCTTCATCCATCAAGTCTATCTTCTCTTGGGCCCTCATCATGGCCAGTTTCTGTTGAGTTTCAGGGTCTTTGCCATACCCTTCATGAAACAACTTTGATGGATCATTCAGCAACACAACTTTCTTCTTCTTTGGTCCTGGTCCAAAGCCTTCTTCATACAATTCTTCTATATCTTCAGCAGCTTTGGCACCATCAGAGGACTTAGTCTCATCAGACTTTTCTTTCTCAGAGGATTTGTCTTTTTCAGCAATTTTGGACACTTCAGCAGCTTTGTCCTTTTCAGCATTTTTGGCCTTCTTGGAGGTAGGCACTTCATCATCAATTCTAAACTCAGGGGGCAGATCAAGGCTGTTGGGAAAGTCAGTAAATGTCTCAGCTTTTCTTTTCTTTCCTTTGGCCTTGTTGATTTTTCCTCTAGTTTGGACACCTTCAGCATCTTTGTTGTAGCCTCACTCTTTCTTCATGTACTGAAGCCATTGAGTTCTTCAAGGCAATTGCTAACTGCTCCTCTTCATCCAAATCTTCCAAGTTCAGTACTGCTGGTTCTTTGCCCTTATCTTCAGCAGCTTTTTTCTTGCCCTTGTCTGAACCTCCAATAATCAAGGCACCTTTTGCCCTTGCTCTTTCCCTTTCCCCCTTTTTGGCAGCATCAAAGCATTAAGGTTTGAGCTCACTCATGGTTGTAGCCATCAGGGATTGGGCTAGGTTCAGAGACTTCATCTCTTCCAGCAGATATACATTTTCATCATGTATGTTCTGCATTCTATCACTGCTCAAGCTAAGGAAAGCTAGAGCAGGCTTCATCTTTTGCTCAACAACCTCCTCCAAGGTTGCTTTCAGAGATGCATCCAATTGGGCTTTTAAGAGCTCAGTGAGGTTGGCCACTGCACCTTCAGCAATGTTGGCCATCACTTCTTGGGAAAATTTCTCTGAAGCTGCTTTTACCATAGCAAGCCTTTGTGCCTCTGCTCTTTTCTTCTGTAATGCAGTCTTCTTGCCAAGTGCTTGCTTGATGGTTAGCCTAATAGCTTGAACATTGGCATTGTGATTATCTCTGAGTAGCTTCTGATCTTTCTTGACTTCTTCTGAAATTTTCTCCATAGTGGCTTTGGCTTTTTGGACTTCAGTGGAAATGGTTTGAAGACCAGATTCCACTCCTCCTATCCTTGCTTCTAATGTGGGTAGCACCACATCCTCAGAGCCTATTAGCCTCATTTCCACAGATGCTAGAGTTATTCCATGTTGATCCAAAGCTCCAGTGGTTTCTGCATGAGCTGATTGGACTTGATGAGTCAAGGAGTCCAACTTTGTTGATTGCATTCCAAGAAAGGCTTGTGCAGATCCTGAATCAACTTGGGTGGGAGTATCTGTTAAGAAGTCATCAGCAAAGTGTAGCAGTCTGCTTTCTTCCACTTGCCACCAGTTTGCACCCTTATCTTGGATGACTTGTGATATCTCCATTATAGTTTTGTCTTTCACATCCACAAGCATCCTCAAATCATGAAATATCTTCTGAATTCTTGGAAATTCAGCAAGTTGTGGATACAAACTGTCCACAGTAGCCTTGGCTCCACCTCTGAGCATACTCTCATAAGTATACTCCTCCTCATCTCCACTTGACTGGGGACTTTGGGTTATAGGGGAGTTGGCTCTGTCTTCTCCTAGAGTGGCTTCAGGGAGGTTAAGTTCAGGAATGTTGGCTTCAGAAGGGTTGGGTGCAGTTGAAGGTACTTCAGTTGCTTTTGAGAGCAATGGATCTGAAGGGGCTTTGCTCAAGGGGGGTTGGTTCATGAAGTGCAGCTTCTAAAAGTTTTGAATAATTGAGCATAGATGAGTCAAGGGGTGATTGCAATCTTGTCTCATCTACTGCTAAGTCTGCAAGCACATCTATCCCACTTCTTTGCATACTCCCTTCTGGAGAATATCTCTTTGTAAGATTGACAGGGGTGATTGGTTGGTTTGTGGGAGTAACATGAGTTTCAGGGGAGTTGGGATCAGGATTCTGAGTTTCAGGAAGGTTGGCCTCTATTGGTTGACCTTCAGGGACCTTGGATTCTGGAGTTCCAGAACCAGAAGAGTTGGTCCTTGATTTAGACTTGGTCCTGCTTTCAGCTCTGCTCTCTTTTAGAGCAAGTTGTAGAGACTTTTCCTCCTGAAGCTCTAACACCTTTTCAGTAGGCTTGGCCCTTCTCTTGCTAGCCCTACTGCTCCCACTGCCTTCTCCATCCTTCTCAGGGACAACTTCCCTGGGCCTCTTATCACCCTTAGACTTTTGTCTAGTCTCATTGTATTTTTGCCTCAGCTCTTCTGAGTGATCAGAAGGCACTTGCACACCTTCTTCAACAACCTCTTCAATTTCAGTTGAAGCACCTGAAGTCTCTTCTGAAGGTATTTGAGACACCTTCCTTGTCTTCACCACTCTGGCCTTAGTCCTTTTCTTTAATTTTGGCTTTTCTTTAGCCTTTTCTTCAGCAGATTTGGCCAGGAGCATCCTTCTTTGCTCAGTTTTCTTGCTGGGCATTCTGAACAATATTTTCTGGGCAGGGAGGGGTTTGGCAAAGGTCTGCATCTCAGAGTAGTGAGCAAACTTCTCAATTAGCAAGCTTGCCCTTGTGCAGTATTTGAGCTTGCTCTCTAACACAACCTTGTTGTGGGCCTTCACTTTGAATTTTGCCTTTTCTTTCATCATCTCAGACAAGATGAAAGTCCTCCAATCAAACTTGATGCCTTTATCACTAGCATCAATAACAGCTGCCATAATCCTTATCCTTGGATGACTGACCTACTCCAAACTGCCAGTGTTGCTTAGCAAACTTTTGGCAACCACTTCAAACAAGGTCAGAAACTTTAGTTTGAGAGTCCTCTTATGTTGAGTAGAGGATAGTGGCCCTGGAGTAATAAGCCATTCTTGAGCAATTTCTTCTTCAAGCCCATTACCATAAAATTCTGGATTCCTTCCCTCTGAAGGCAAACCAAAGGCAGCATCAACATCTTCCTCAGAAAATTTTACCCTGTGAAATCTTTCCTCTTCTTCACCATCTGCAACATAGGACAGTCTTGTGGCAACCTCACCATCTTCAGGTTTGCCTCTCCATTTAAGAAATGCAAAGAACTCAGCCATGTATGATTCAAGACAAGAATCTGGCTTTTCTTGCATGAACTTTTGGAGACCTGCCCTTCTCAACCATCTCAAAGTTGGAGTAGTATTGGGATCCTCACTCTCAAAAGAAAGGATTGGCTCGAATGTGAGGTTGTTTTTGTGGCTCAGATAGCAAAAAATCAAGGTCTAGATCCTTGTTTGTGAAATCAACAACCATCTCAGTTCTTACTTTGGGAGCCATTGAAGAACAGTGAAAGATATTGAGAGTGTTTGAAAGCTAGGGTTTCGAATACTTGGGGAAGAAGTGTTTGTGGGGGTTCTTAAGACTTGTGAATATTCTAAAAAGAATGTTTGTCAATGAGTTGGTGAAGTCTTGAGGCAATTCAACGGTTAACAAAAATGGAAAACAAAATTGGACGGCCAGGATTGATTTCAGGGGAGTTGGCCAATTTTGATCCAATGGTCAAAAACCAATGTAACAGTGAGTAATTGGTTTTATTCAAAACGTGGAGGTTCTTTAATATTAGTTAATGGTTGGGGAGTTTTCAAGGTAGATCATGGCTTGAAAAGGTGTAATGCAAACAAGAGTTAAATCTTGGCATTTAATGCATGGAAAGTGACCTTTTGGGTGGGAGACAAATTAAATCCCAAAAAGATGATATCTGTATATGGAATAGGACAGATTTCAAAATAGGCAATGATTACCCAAAATAGGTGCTTATCAAACCAAGAAAATAGTTTGATAGCCAAGACAACTTATCTGACCCCACTTGGACAAGTGTCCTGAAAAGATGTGGACAAGTGTCCTGAACGATTGAGGTCATCTCTTCTGAATTTCAGTAGACTTGACCAAGTCTCCTGAACACCATTTCAGTTCCCTTTACTCCCAATAACTCCAATAGAATTTACTTGTCCAACTTCCCTGGATCAAGTAATCCCAATTCTGCTGATAGCTCTAGAAATCTTGCCTCTGCAAGTGGCTTAGTCAATATATCAGCTTTTTGATGATCTGTGTGGATTTTCACCAACTTTATGTCCTTCTTGTCCACATGGTCTCTGATGAAGTGATGCTTGATGTCCACGTGTTTGCATCTAGTGTGCAAAACTGGATTCTGTGATATTGTAATGGCATTATTGTTGTCACAGAAGATAGGCACTTCAGCAGAGTTGACATTGTAGTCTCTTAGTTGTTGTCTCAACCAAAGAATCTGAGCACAGCAACTTCCAGCTGCAACATATTCAGCTTCAGTAGTGGAGGTAGCCACTGTGTTTTGCTTCTTGGAGAACCAAGAAATGAGTTTGTTGCCCAAGAATTGACAAGTCCCTGAAGTGGACTTTCTGTCAATTCTACATCCTCCATAATCCGCATCTGAGTAGCCAGTTAACTCAATGTTGTCATCAGCAGGGTACCAAAGGCCTAAATTTTCAGTGCCTTTGAGATACCTCAAGATCCTTTTTGCAGCCTCAAGATGGCTTTTCTTAGGATTTGCTTGAAACCTTGCACAAACACCTACTGCAAAGGTGATGTCAGGTCTGCTGGCAGTGAGGTAGAGGAGTGAACCAATGATTCCTCTATACTCTGTAGAGTTGGTTGGAATACCACTCTCATCAGGATCCATCTTCCAATTTTTGTTCATTGGGATCCTTACTAGCTTGCTAGTTGTACACCCAAACTTCTTGATCATTTCTCTGGTGTACTTGGCTTGATTGATGAAGATTCCTTCTTTAGATTGCTTGACTTGAAGTCCCAAGAAGAAATTCATCAGACCCATCATGGACATCTCAAACTTGCTTTGCATGAGCTTGGAGAACTTCTCACACAGCTTTTCATTGGGGGATCCAAAAATTATGTCATCCACATAAATTTGGACAAGTAAGATGTCCTCTCCTTCAGTGATTCTGAATAGAGTTCTGTCCACAGTTCCTTTGATGAAACCATGATCCAAGAGGAACTGTGACAGGGTGTCATACCAGGCTCTTGGAGCTTGCTTGAGTCCATATAGAGCTTTCTTCAATCTGTAGACTTGATTTCCAGTCTCAAAGTCGGGTGGTTGCTCCACATAGACTTCTTCTTTTAAAACTCCATTCAGGAAGGCACTCTTGACATCCATTTGGTATACTTTGAACCTCTTGTGGGCTGCATAGGCTAAGAAAAGTCTGATTGCTTCTAGCCTTGCCACAGGTGCAAATGTCTCATCATAGTCAATGCCTTCTGATTGACAATAGCCTTTTGCCACTAATCTGGCCTTGTTTCTGACAATCACATCATTTTCATTCTTCTTGTTCTTGAACACCCACTTGGTTCCAATAACATCTTGATGTGAGGGTCTATCCACCAGCTCCCATACATCATTTCTGGTGAATTGGTTTAGCTCTTCCTGCATTGTTGTGATCCATTTTGCATCTTGAAGTGCTTCATCAATGTCTTTTGGTTCTGGTTCTGATAAGAAACAACAAAACATAGCACTTTCACCATGAAAACTTCTGGTTTTGACTCCTATACTTGGATCACCAAGTATTAGATTAGTAGGATGGTCAGATAACTAAGTCCTCCTTTTTCTGATCCCTTCAGTAGAGTTGTCCTCTACTAAAGTTGAGTCACCATTGTTATAGAATTCAGGATAATTGAATGCAGGATCTAATTCAGGATCATATTCAGGGATGTTGTCCTCAATGTTTGGAACATTGGTATTTTCAACATTTATGGTTCCCCCTGGAATATTGGATCCATTAACTACCTCAGCAGAGCCTGCTTCTTCATTGGTAGTTGTTACCTGAGGGTGAACTGGGATTGGATCATTCAGTTCACCATTTCCTTCAGTGGGGTTTGCTTCAGGAAGGTTGCCTTCAGGATTGTTGTCCAGTGTAGCATTTTCAGGGATATTGGCTTGGACAACATCTATGAATTCAGTGTCCTTGTCTTTTAGGCTTAGTCTGGTTGTTCTTTGTGTGATCTCTTTAGTGTCTAGGTTTTTGTTCCTGGTCTCAAAGATGGATTCATCAAACACAACATGAGGTGTTTCCTCCACAACAAGGGTTTTCTTGTTGTAGACTCTGAAAGCTCTACTGATTTGAGCGTATCCAAGAAATACTCCCTCATCAGCTTTGTTGTGAAAGTAAGACACTTTAGGCATTCTTTCTTTCCAGAGTTCATAGGGGGTTTTGCCTTGTCCCTTAGTAATCAAACACCTATTCTGAGTATGTCATGCAGTATTTATAGCTTCAGCCCAAAACCTCTTGGGTAGATTAGAATCAGCAATTAAGGTTCTAGCAACTTCTTTTAGAGTTCTATTCCTTCTTTCTGCAACTCCATTTTGTTGAGGAGTTCTAGCTGCTGAGGTTTCATGAGCTATTCCATTTAATGTGCAATACTCATTGATGTAAGAGTTAATGAACTCAGTGCCTTTATCAGATCTTATCTTGATAATGCTAAGGCTTTTCTCATTTGACAGTCTCTTTAGAAGTTCAGGCAGTTTGACTTGTGTTTCCTTCTTATTAAGGAGAAATACTACCCATGTGAACCTAGAGAAGTCATCTACTACTACCAATGTGTATTTTCTACCATTAATACTTGCAGGGGTAATTGGTCCAAATAAGTCCATATGTAAAAGTTCAAGTACCCTTTTAGTAGAGATGACTGATTTTCCCTTGAATGAAGCTTTAATCTGTTTTCCTTCTTGACATGGTTTACACACATGTTCTTTAATAAAAACCTCATTAGGCAGTCCTTTAACTAATGCATTCCTAGCAAGTTTGTTCATTGATTTAAAGTTCAGGTGGTTTAGCCTCTTATGCCATAACCAACTTTGTTCACTAGAGCTCTTAGCAATGAAGCATGCAGCATCAGTAGACTTGTCCCAGTCTGCAAAATACACATTTCATTTCCTAGTTCCAGTCAATAGAGTTTGTTGAGCCTTATCTTTGATTAAGCATTTTCCACTTGAGAACTCAACATTGAAGTCTTTATCACAGAATTGACTGATACTTAGGAGGTTATATTTGAGACCAGCCACATAAGACACATTGGATACTTTGATGTTACCAATCATCAAAGTACCATAACCTTTTGTGGTTGTTTGTGAGCTGTCTCCAAATGTGACATTTGGGCCTTCTTTTTCAATAAAATCAGTGAGGAGTTCCTTGTTTCCAGTCATGTGCCTTGAACATCCACTGTCAAGATACCATGCTGACTTTTTGCTCATACTCCTCTTCTTGTGGCCCATAGGTACCTGCAATTAGCAAGTTTTAGGTACCCTTTGAATTTTGGGTCCTGAGAGGTTAGCTGTACCTTTAGGAACCCAAACTTGCCTAATAACCCTGATTGATTCAAGGTGGCTAAATTGTTTTCCTTGCGCATCAACATACACTGCCTTTCCCTTAAATGCCTTTGGGAAGGTATCTGTGAAAGTGTTAACTCTGTAAGTTTCAGGAGAGTTGTCAAATCTCCTGAACTTATGAGTTCTTTATGTAACTTGATGAAATCTTTGAGGAAAGGCATTTTTATGACCATTACCCTTTGGTATGAAGGGTTTTGGTTGTCCCATTTTATTCTGCCTTTGAGGATGGTTGTCCTTAGGTTTATTCAGCTGAGGCTTTTTCAGAAGAGTTGGCCTAGACTGATTATACCTTGGATAACTCCTCTGAACATTGTTCAGTAGAGTTGCCCTTCCATTGGGTCTACTCTGCTGACCAACATTCCTCTTGTGTTCAGGGATTTTGGCCATTTCCTTAGGTTTGGGCCTAGTCTCCTGAAGCACTTGAGTAGGCATTTCATTCATTTTGCCCTTTCCTTTGTTCAGTGGCTGAATTATTTCATTTTCAGCTTGTTGTGCCACTGACTTAACAAAGATTTTCTTAGTGTTACTTGTTGAAGCAACACTAAGACAAGGTGAAGATTCAAATGGATCAAAACCTAATCCACTTCTTTGAGCCATATGTCTTTGATAACTTTGAATTTCCTCTATTGCTCTGGAGGATTTATTCAAAGCAGACATCTTTAATTTCAGGCTCTCTTCACTTGATTTGAGAATGTCATACTCATGTGAGAGGTTTTCAAATTTTGCTTGAATAATTTTTAATTCAAACTCTTTTCTCTTCTGAGTCAGTAATTGAGCATCAATCTGTCCTTGTTGGTCAACTATCCTGAGATTCGCTTCCTCAAGCTCTCTCAAGACTTGTTGGTACAACCCAGTAGATTTAATGTCAACTACTGTCTCAGTAGGTTTTGAAAGCTCAATTGAAAGTCTTTCATTTTCTCTCACACAATTGTCATGAAATTCTTGCAGCCTAGTGAAATCTTCCATCAACTTCCCAAAAGAAAGTTTCAAGTTGACTTCACTCGTGTTCTGTGATAGAAATGATGGTGAGCTAGAAGTGGAGGATACCTCATCATCCTCAATGGCCATGTTGCACACATCATCATCATCATCACTGTTTGAGAATAGTCCATCAGAAGAGTTGAAGCTTCCATCATTATCAGATTCTTCACCAGCCATCATGGCCTTCCTATTGGTGAACTTTCTGTCTCTTTTTTCTTGCCTTTCTCTTCTTTATTTAGAGCTCAATTCAGGGCAGTCATACTGGAAGTGCCCTTTCTTCTTGCAATTATAGCACAAGTCTTCATCATCATCCTTCTTGGATTCTTCTCTTCTTTTAGATGATGAAGGATCAGCTCTATTGGACCTTCTCCTATCAGAGTACTTGTTCTCTGATCTTTTCTCTTCAGGCTTTTTGTCCTCAGCCTGTGCTTCAGGGGAGTTGTACCTTCTCCTGAAATTGTTGTCTTGGTAGAATTTCTTGTATCTACCAAACCTTGAGTTGAGTTTGTCAAACCTCCTAGCCATGAGGGCCATCTCTTTCTTCATTTCAGCCTTGGAGACTGACTTTGATGATCTTGGAGTGGACTGCATTTCTGGTTCATCAGTTTTGGCTTTAAATGCCACTCCCTTGGTTGGTAGAGAAGACTCGTCTGCTGGCTTTCTTCTATTGAGGTCAAACTCATATGCTTTGAGTTCTGAGAAGATTTGTTGCATGGGCATGGAGGAGAGATCCTTGGTGTTCTGCATCATTACAGCATATACATCCCACTTTTGAGTGAGACTTCTCAGGATTTTTAATCCAACTTCTCTCCTGGAGTACACCTTGCCCAAGGAGTTGATTTCATTCATCACATCAGTGAATCTACCAGCAAACTTGTCAATTGACTCATCTGGCTCCATTGAGAACTGTTCAAACTTCTGCACAGCCACTCGGAGCTTGTTCTCCTTTATCTTTTCAGTACCCTCACACATTTCAGCAAGAGTATCCCAAATTTCTTTGGCTATTGTGCAGTGGTAAACTCTTCCCATGATTGCATCTGGAATTGTTTGATAGAGAGTATTCATTGCAAGACAATTCAAGTTATCTTTTCTTTTCTCTTCAGCAGTGAAGTCATCTTCATCTTTAGGGATTTCTTCCCTTATGTCAGCTCTTTGGTCTTCAGTTAATCTGGGGTTGATTTGAGTGAACATGTAGGGTCCTCTTGTTATCACTCTCAGCATGTCAGTATGAAGAGATGCAAGATGAGCTCTCATTCTGATCTTCCAGAAGTCATAGTTCTCAATTGAGAACATGGGCAGCTTGTGATGTGATATATGGTTGACTGGATTGGTGGCCATATTGTTGATTCCTTGAACAGCATCATTAGGAACAACATTGTTGTTGGCCATAGCTCAAGAATAAGATGTCAATCAAATAATAGGATTTCAGATAGATCAGTTCAGTGACCACACTAAATATGTGATTTTGAAAAACCAAGATGGATTTTCAGAAGCAGTGGTCCTTGAACCCCTGCTCTGATACCACTTGTTGGTCCTGAAAGGAGTATATAACAAGTGTATGGGGGGGGGGGGAATACACTTGTATGCAAATTCTTTTCAACTTTGATCAAACCAGAGTTCAGTAAGATTGTCTTCGACAACTCTGCTGAAGATGTATAACCTTTTCAAAGATAACCAGGCTACTAAGTACTATTCAGTGCTTAGTTGAATGACTATCTAAATTGATTATAAGTGCGGAATTAGTGGTTGGCCCTTTAGTTTAAATTCCTTTAAGTTCTGAAATCACTTTAAGCAATACAGTCCAGTTTTCAGGGAACTTGTCCAATTCAGTTTTTGCACATTCCTTGAATATATGTCCTTTGAAAGATCAGTTTTGTGTGCAGTGTTGAATGTATGAAAGTACTTGAAAGTAAATCAACACAAGATTTTATAGTGGTTCAGAGACTCAAGCTCCTACATCCACTTTCCCTGATTGAACAAGATAATTCCTTCACTCTTGGAATTAACTTGTTTTATAGTGCCAAGGTGCACTTGATCAAGAACACCACTCCTTGGTGAATTGATCCCTAGGATGTCTAGAGTCCTAGTACCCTCTTCTCAACTCAGAACTGAACTGTTCTTCTCTCAACAGTCAGCTCCTACCACTTCTACTACTACAACCTTCTCACTTTCTCACTTGAAAGGGGTAAGGATTGAAGTAAGGTTCCAACTAATGAGATATCCTTTACAATGAAGATCAGTGTATAAGGATTAGGATATCTCTCTAAGATTTGTATGGATATACAATGGAGTTCAGCTTAGAAGAAGTGTATGAAGACTAAGATAGTCTCTTTGAAAACTTGAAAACACTTGTTAACTTGAAGAATAGTTGGATATTCTTGTCAAGATTGAGGTGCTTTCAAATGGTCTTCACACTTCTGTATTTATAGACAAATTTGAGGATTTGCCAGTTGGAGAGGCAGTCCCAAATTGCTATAAGTGTCTTCCTTGAGTTCTTCAAAACTGGAAGACAGATTCTTGATAGTGACATGTCCTTATTTGGGTAATAAACGACTGTTAAGACTTTGTCTTCATTCTGCAACACTCTTCCCAATGTCTGACTTTAAGATTCACTTGTTAAGACTTGGACATGGCTTCTGAAGGTTGTTCCAATGATAGGACAACATTCCTTATCAAATGGACAACTCTGCTTATCACTATCAGCATACTTGCTTATCAGCTTAGTTGGCTTGCTCTCTTTAGATGACTTGGCTCTTTTCCCTTTGCTTCACTTGGAATTGATCTTAGCATCATTCTTTGAAGTCTTTTAGGGTGTAGTTGTCTTCATTTCTTTCAGCATAGTTGACTTTTAAGCTTCAGAACACTTGTTCTGGTTCAATTGTGCTGAGACAACTCTCCTTATCAGCCTACTTGGCCTTCAGTAGACTTAGTGATTGTTCCAGAATTTGAGCCTTAAGGGGACTTGTTCTTGATAGTTTTCAAGGCATATGTTCCCCCTCAAATTGTGCATCTAAACAACTAAGAGCTGCCTAACATATCAGCTTCTCATCTAGCCTTATTCTATATGTTCTAACATGCTTAGAACATAATCATCTTAAACTTAGGCATGTCTTAGGGGGTTTTGGTATTGAATCAAAACATATCTCATTTTATTCCCAACACAGTACTAAAAAAATCGTTTTAAAAATAAATTATAAACTAATTTAATTATTATCATTTTCCCTCGAAACTCAAAAGAATATGATTGCATCCCCCACATTACCGTCCACAAAAAAATAATATGAAATTTTGTATATTGTTTTTTATTTTAAAACATTTTGAAAATTAAAAAATTAAATAAAAAAATATTTTACTCATCAATCATGACATTTATGTAACCATTTATGTAGCACCTAATGCGGCTTCGACATCCATATCATTTATATGCTGTCGAAATACGTGAAATTGTAAAACTTAAAAAATGTGGTGTAATTGATAAACAACCCCTTTTTTTTTTTTTTTTTTTTTTTTGCATGTAACCCTTTTAAAATTAATACTTGGAGGCTAGGCTAGGGTAGTAGGGTTGTTTAAAAATAATGATTTAATTAAGCGTCTTTAACGTTGATAGATTAGTTGTTAGGTTAGGGGTATTTTCATGCCCTTCATTCATATGTAACAGTGAATTATTAATTACGATGGCGCCCACCTACCGTATTATTATTCACTTTCACAGTCACTATTGTATTGACAAATTAGCCTTTCTATTCAAATAATTCTTTTTATTTCTCTCTTTTGCATTGATGAATTTTAATTACACTTTTATTCTATGTGATTTCATTATTTATTTTTACCTACTCCATACATTTATGCAAAAACACACTTAATTATCTATATATTAGACGCATCATTTGCAATTCAATTTGAGCCAGTTGATAAATTTAATTTGACCATTTTTAGCAGTTATTGATCTAAGACTATATACCATAAAATAATTTTATTTTATCTAAAAATTCAAACTTGTAGAGAGATAAAACATCAGTTCATTTATATTAATTTCATAATAGATATATCAAACACATTTACCATACCAACATTGCCTAAAATAACACAAAGTGAAAATGCAAGGGTAATATTTAATTTAGTGACAAAGTAATACTTTTAAAAATCCTTTACTATAAAATTCTTTTTAATAAAAGAGTATTTGACGAATGTATGTAGAAAATTCCTAATCAAACATTGATGTTTTTTTAAAACAAACCAGTTTGAAAATAATTATGATTTGCATTTTAATGTTATTTTTAATTTTATTTCTAATTAATGCTAATATTATCACATTTTCTATCCTTTAAAACTTGGGTTTTTTTTAAAAATAGTTGTCGCCTAAATTATCAACAGTCGGGATGTCGAATTGCATCGCCCTAATTAACTTGATACCTGTCGTATATTTTTAAATAATTTTTTAAATTTTATTTTGTTATTTATTATCTTATCCTCCATTGAAATTAAAAATAATACTGATATTAGTATTAAAATTAAACGGAAATGGTATAGTGTCCACCGTAGCATTGTCACATCAACATTTTTTTAATATTTTATTTTATGTTTATCAAATACTCTCCACATAAATAAGAATAAAACATATCTCTTTAACAATAAAATATATTCACTACTAAAAAAAATTATATTTAATTTAATTTATATGTTTCAAAAATAATATTGTTAATCATATCTTCATATAATACAATAAGTCCAATAATATTTTCTCGCTCATTCCCGTAAAATTAAATACATATCAAAACTCGCATTAACCGTACAGTCGTACACACTTATTTCAATTTCGATCTTATGATTGAATACACCCCCACTTTTGTTAACTTCACCCCCACAAATTATATAAACAATTGACCACGGTTATTTACACCCCCAATTTTGTTGACTTCACCCCTACAAATTATATAAACAATTGACCATAGTTATTTACACCCCCACTTTTGTTGACTTCACCGCATAAATTATTATTTTTTAACAATTATACCTAAAATTACTATAGTGTCCTTCTATTAATTTAAACAAAATATAATACAATCAATCCTAATTTATATACAAACAATTGAGCATGGTTATTTACATCCCCACTTTTGATGACTTCAACCCCCAATGATTATTATTTTTAAAAACTTACATCTAAAATTACTATAATGCCCTTTTATTAATTTACACAAAATATAATACAATCAATCATAATTTATATATAAACAATTGGCCACGATTATTTACACCCCACTTTTGTTGACTTCACCCCCCAAATTATTTTTTAAAAATAATTACACCTAGAATTACTATAGTGCCCTTCTATTAATTTAAAAAAAATAATACAATCAATTCTAATTTATACAGGAAAATTCTTATATACACTCTTCAATTTCATTAAAAGTTTGAGCCTAATTTACTTTTTTCGTTGCAAACAATTAATGGGTCGCACAAATCTAATGAAAGACCACGATTATATGCATACACAAGATTGAGGTGGACACCCACCATTTTTTTTTTTACAAATCAATGATTTTGAGATTGAGAGGTCTATAAGAAAAAAAAAATACTTACTGTAGATGTTGTTACTCTTAAATGTCTTAATATTCACAACAACATCTTAATTCGACCTTTCTTATTTTGTCTAAGTCTGAATTTCAGTGTTCTAGTTGATGATGATTTGGATGCTGTAACATCGCAGGTTGAAGATCTAGAAGATTCTACATGGTTCCAGGCTGGAAGGATCTGGAAGCTTGCAGAACGTTGTAGATAAGGCGGTTGCATGGAGAAACGTCCAGAATTGGCTGGAAGGTGCTAGAATTCATTGGAATGAAGAGTGGGCTAAAAAGAAGGGATGGGATCCTAAAAAATAGGATCTGGATTATGAAGCTTCTAGAATTCGTTTTGACCTCTATAAATACTCAAGGAAGACTTCATTATTCAGCATGGAGAATTAGGAGTAATCATATAATGTCTATGTGAAGCGTTAATCCTACTTAGACATTATATCGGTTATTACTTCTTCTTCATCAGATTCTCGTGCAGCATGAAGAAATACATATCAGATCTGAGAGTCACATATTTCACGAAGTGCTATTCTTTAATTCTTAAACTAGTGTTCATCTTGTTAGGAATTAATTGTCATTAGCATGTTCATGTCGTTGTGCCGAAGTATCCCAACTTCTTGTACAACATAGACTTTTCTATATTCTATAGATAGAGAGATCATAGAGTTAGATTAGTTTTTGGTAGTGTTTTACACTTAAGCCACATTTAGATTTGTTGCGGCTATTGCCCAAGAGGTGGGTTGGGGTACTCCATTTGAGGCGGAGTTAGCAGCGGCACTCATTGCTATTCAGTATGCACATTCCCAAGGGTGGCGGTTCTTATGGATCGAGTCAGACTCCAGTCTGACAGTTAGCACTTTGATGAGCTCTACTCCTTGTGTTCCTTGGCGTCTGCAGGGTCTCTGGAGTCAGGTTCATCCTCTTACCACAGACATGCACATTCGATATTCTCACACTTTTAGAGAGGCCAACCAGGCGGCTGACGCAGTATCCAAGACAAAGATCAACTGCATCTGGAGGGGATACCCTCCAGATTTCTTACTTACTTTCTTGCATAAAGATTTGTATACTGTCTTTTACAGACATTGATTGTTAGAGGAGTTTACCTTTTTCCTTCGCCTGGGTTTTGTCCCTAAGGAGGGTTTTCCCAGGCAAGGTTTTAACGGCACTCCGGCCTCTGGCTCGACTTGTGAGCTTATGGTTTTAGGTTTTCTTTTTTCTTTTCTATTCCATACCTTTTTATTGGCCACATTTAGATTTGATAGATTATCGAGTCTTATTTCCGTTGTGAATATGTGTTCACACAACATTTGTATTCACTCATTGATTAGTGAAAGTTTAACCATGAGACTCACGCATAGATTTTAAATTAAAATCTATGTAAAATTTATTTCCATTGTGTTCAGTTTATTTTTTAGTGTTTTAGTCTTCCGTTGTGTCTGTCTCTTCTGATATTCTGTTTGAATTAATGTTACACCATTTGTATTAACATTCAGTGTAACATTGTTCTATTTTTCACTTAAACACTAGTAATACCACATACACACTTTCACTTACATATCTGAATTTTGAGGTTGAGAGTTCTAGAAGAAAATTGACGATGGGGGGCGGCAGAAACGAGGGGGAGGCAACAAATCTATTTAACTAACTTACAATAGAAAGAGGAACATACGGCTTGGGACGCAGCGGAAGGAGGAGGAGGCAACAAATCTATTCATCAACGCTTGGTTGTCGCATCCAGAATGTAGCAGGGACTTCATTAACAGCAAATGGAGGAATATGCCAATTGGTGGGTGAGGAAGTTTCGTATTGAAAGAGAAGTTGAAAATGCTTAAGAATGAGTTGAAAATCTGGAATAGAGAAACATTTGTCTCACTGGACAGGAAGATCGAGGAACTCAAAGCAGAAATTCACCAGAAGGATATATTGGACGATACATTCGGACTCGAGCTAGAAGAATACATAAGGCGAAATGAAGCAGCAACCGAACTTATTTTGAATCTGAATCGGAAAGGCAGCCTACAGGCACAGAAAGCGCGGTCTAGATGGATAAGAGAGGGCGATATCAACTCGAGCTTCTTTCACAAGGTGATTAACCAACGAAGAAAGATAAATGAAATGGCAGGGATTCAGGTAGATAATCAGTGGATAGAGGAGCCGGATGAAGTTAAACATGAGGTTAAATCTTTCTTCGAGACCCACTTTAGAAAACATCGGAGGATCAGACCAAGTATGGCAGGGGATTTCATTGAAACAAAGGTCAGTAATGAAGATAATGAGATGCTGATTAGGCCTTTCTGCGAACAAGAGATTAAGGAGGCTGTGTGGAGCTGCGACACAACAAAAAGCCCCGGACCGGACGACTTTAATTTCAGCTTTATTAGAGCTTTTTTGGAAACCATCAAGGACGACATCCTTAAAATGATGACAGACTTTCACCAACATGGTAAGCTGGTATGAGGCAGTAACCCCACTTTCATCGTCTTGATTCTGAAAAAGGAGGAAGCTTTTTCTTTGAACGACTATCAACCTATATCCCTCATTGGCTGCATATATAAGATTCTTGCCAAGGTACTGGCTAACAGATTAAAAAAGGTTATGGATAAGATTATCGCGGACAGTCAGAGAGCGTTTATAGGGGGCAGATACATCCTACACGGAGTGGTCATCCTCAATGAGGCAATCGAGGAAGCAGGGAGAAAAAAGAGGAATTTTTTTTCCTCAAAGTGGACTTCGCAAAAGCCTATGACTCGGTCGATTGGAACTTCTTGGTGGATATGCTCGATCAGTTCAACTTTCATCCCATATGGAAAAAATGGATTATTGAATGCATCTCTACAGCCACAGCTTCAGTTCTTGTAAACGGGAGCCCTTCGGGGGAATTCAAAATGGAAAGAGGATTAAGGCAAGGTGACCATGTGTCACCTTTCCTATATCTTATTGTAGCTTAGGGGCAAAACGCATTGATACGGAGAGCTGTCCAGAATAATCTTTACAAAGCTTCAGAAATTGGGAATGAAAAAATCCAAGTCTCACACCTACAATACGCGGACGACACGATCTTCATTGGGGCTGCCAGTTTGGAGAACGCCTGGACTATCCGTGGTATTTTGAGGAACTTCAAGCTTCTCTTCGGGCTTAAGGTAAATTACAATAAATGCAGTTTAATGGGACTCAATGTGGAACCACAGAAACTTGATGCAATGGCTGAGATCCTAGGCTGTGTAGTGGGAGTTGTCCCATTCTCTTACCTTGGAATCAGAATGGGCGTCAACCATAAGCGGATTATCGAGTGGGAGCAGCTGATTACGAAGATCAAGAGAAAATTGTGTACATGGGATATCAAGGAAGTCTCTTTCGGGAGAAGGATCACCCTCTTAAAGGCTGTGCTGATGTCACTACCGATTTACCAATTCTCCTTTCCTTTCATTTGCTGAAATATCTTGTGGGGTGGTAGGGATAATGTGAGGAAATTGGCCTGGTTAAAATGGGAGACAATATGCAAGGATAGACAAAATGGTGGACTTGGGGTTAGGGACTTAGGGTTGTTTAATAGAGCTCTTATGGGGAAGTGGGTGTGGGGTTTATTAGAAAAAAGAGGCTGCCTTTGTGTGAAGGTGATTAGATCTTTGTACGGAGAGGTAGATGTAGGTGAGAAGGGCTTATACGTGACATGTCGAAGTAGGAAAAGCTCACTTTGGTGGAGGGATATCATTGCTAGTGGATCGGGGGATAGAGGGAAGTGGCTATGGGGCAGTCTAGAAAAAATCATTGGGAACGGGGCAAGAACTAGATTTTGGGAGAGCATATGGGTGGGGGAGACAACTTTAAGAGAGCAATTCAGTAGATTGTATAGATTGAGTTTGGGACAGGGTAGATTGGTTAGTGAGATGGGTCATTGGGAAGGTAATAATTGGGTTTGGGAGCTGGGGTGGAGTAGGAGCTTATTAGATAGAGAATTAGAGTCACTAAATACTCTCAAATATTTATTGAACATGTACACTCTTAAAGAAGGCGAGGATGATAAATGGAGATGGAAAGCAAGCCCGGACGGGATATACAAAACCAAGGCAGCGTACCAGACCCTTCACTCAACAACAACTACTCACGGTGAAGATGGACAAGAGGGTATTGAATTCACATTGGTATGGAACAAACTCACCTCATTCAAGGCGGCAACGACGGCTTGGCGACTTCTGTGGGATAGGCTACCAACCTGGAAAAATCTAAGGAAAAGGAACATTATCCAATCAGAGGAAGACACTAAGTGCACGGTATGTTGAAACAAAACAGAGACGACTGATCACTTATTCATCGCATGCGACAAAACTCAGGAGGTTTAGTCCAAAATCCTGCTTTGGCTAAATTCTCCTATAGCACTGCACTCTAATGTCAAAAAACACTTCTTGCAAGTATCCAATATTCTACCTGGTAAGAAAGGTAATAAAGTTGTTGTTGGAATCTGGATTTGTGTGATATGAATTATGTGGATATGGAGGAACAAATGTGTCTTTGAGGCTGAAATGTGGAAAACGGAGAGGGTGGTGGACGAGATAAAAGGACGGTTATGGAGCTGGAATATGGCGAATAACAAAATCAGACCGAATTTTACCTTCAGAGATTGGCTCGTGGATCCGCGTACAACTCTCAACATTTAATGGGGATGGCGAAGAGCATGGTGCAGTATTTTCATCTATTTTATCTTCTAGTGTATCTCTCATACCTTGGCTCCTGCCTTTTTCTCCACTATCAATAATATTGTTGTATTGCCCGATCAAAAAAAAAAAAGTAGTATATGTTATACTCACTCCCTTCAATTTTTACATGTATGATTCTTTTACACAAAATTTTAAAAATATTGAATGTTTTTATATTAAGTAGATGATTATGTTATTGTGGGATTCACTTATAAATAAAATGACTATATATGAATAAAGTGAGTAAGAATATAAGTAAATAAGTAATGA
The DNA here is from genome assembly GCA_963675135.1 of Galeopsis tetrahit. Classification (NCBI taxonomy): domain Eukaryota; kingdom Viridiplantae; phylum Streptophyta; class Magnoliopsida; order Lamiales; family Lamiaceae; genus Galeopsis; species Galeopsis tetrahit. The sequence goes on from OY776127.1 coordinate 39,219,058, forward strand.
TTAGAGTATAATGATAAGATTGTCTAAACCGACAAAATAATAATTACGTATGACTACTAATTGACTTTTAAATGAATTAGGTTTTAGACTTCAGGTACTATTAAAATATAGAATGGTGTGAGACATGTTTTAGACTCAATTTTGAACTAATTAAAAGAGATTAAATTAATTAAATAAACAGGAACTATTTTTTAATTATTGAGTTTTTTAGGAGGTTATAAGATAAAATAAAATAAACAAAATTAGAGGGGGTATTTAATTGAGATTCTATTGAATTTTTTTTAATATTAAAAAGTTTGTGGATTTATTGATTTACATGGTAACATGGATTAATAAAATATTTAAGAGATAAGGATGAACATAATACTAAAAGATATATACAAATCTTGTTAATATTATATTCCTAATAATCTTTGTACAAGAAACAAAGTAAATCAAAATTGATGACGACGAAAGATAGATTAGAAGCAAAGTAAATGCAGTAGGTTAGAAGCAAAGATAGATTTATTAACAGAAAATAATGCTAAATAACTTAAACCAACCGCAATATTTCCACACATCAAACATTTTTCACCTGCAACCCTCTAGTCTCCACACACACACCCCTACCCAAAAATCATCCAAAACGAAATGACAAAGTAATAGCAAACAACTTCAACCAATCCATACTCAAAATCTAAAACAAAGAGCAAAAAAAGATTTGCGTAGTACCTTTGTTAGAAGAACAATAAAAGTTTTTTTCTTTTGACCTTTTGCTTTAGAGTTCTATGAGAGAATACATTGAAATCTCTGATTTTTAATTATAAGAGATTTTGCAGAGTGAAATCTATTAATATTTTTGAAAGAAAATCAAAGAAAATCCGTAGAGTAAAATACATAGACGGTTGAAGACATAAAGATTTTTAAGACTTTTTAAAATGCTTGAATACCTCATAATTTTTAAAACTTTTAAAAATCTGGATTGAATACCCCAAATTTTGAAAGTCTAAAAAATTCTACAACAGACTCCACAACTAATACACCCTCTATATAAACTCTAAATTGAATTTGAATATTACATTTTGTAAGGTATTAAACTTAAATTAAATTTGAATATTACATAAGGTACTAAATTAAAATTGAGATTGATTTATTCATTAATTAAATTTACACATATAAATCGAATGTCAATAAAATATTGAACCCTAATCTAAGTTACTAAATTCTAAATCAAAAATTTAAATATTAAATAAGGTGCTAAATTAAAATTAAATTATTCATTAAATTTAAATGTATATAAATTGAATATAAATTAAATTTAAATATTATACTTCCTCCATCCCGAAATTACTTGCATGGTTTGACCGACACAATTTTTAAGAAAAGTGAATTTAGTGGTTGGTGATATAAAATAAAGTAGGGTATTTTAAGTGATTTGATGATGTGTAAAGTAGATATGATGATGTGTAAAGTCAAATGTATGTAAAAAGAGGATAACAATTTTGAAAATACTGTAAAATGATATTGAGAGGGTATTAATTTTGTGGGGTATTTAAGTGTGCAAATAATCTTGAAACGTCCAAATAAGAAAAGTATGCAATTAATCACGGGACAGAGAGAGTATTAATTACTCCCTCCTATTCTTTTTATTTGTCGTTCTAGCCTTTTGCACAAATTTTAATAAAATAAAATTATACCTAAATTAACCTTATTAAATGATTATTAATTATCTTAATTTTGACCAGATAAATCTGATTGAGAACGATAAATTAGATTATGCCTCATTTTACTCTAATAAATCCCTCATTTACTCTAACAAACCCATTAAAATAAAAAAATAAGAATAATACAAAGTAACCGCTATCTTCATCTATTTTTTCACAAACAATTTGAAAAAAATTAATCGAAAAAAAAAATTAAATTAAAAATAATAATTATCAATTAAATTACAGAAAACTCATAAATTTCAATCTTGTTTTATCTCCAAAATTTTTGGAGATGTTTGGAATTGGTGGTGGTATAAAAATTAAAAAGAGGAGAGAAGAAGGTGATTCATTAAACATTGCTAATGAAATGATCAAATAATTTAAATAGACACTGAAATTTATAAAAAAAAAAAGTGAGTAAATAGGGGTATCTCTGGTATTAAAGAGTAGAACGACAATTAAAATGCAGAAAGTTAAAAATTTAAAACGACATATAAAAAGAACAGGAGGGAGTATTAAACTTAAACTAGTATTTCACCCGATGCACTGTCTAGAAATTTAAGAATTTTATTAATATATAATTAATATATATTATGCTACTATTAATAAATTTTTATTCTAAAATACATATATTAATATAAAATATACTGTGGTGTGACTAAATTATTTTGTTTAAAAATTAATTTTATATTTAATAATATTGGTGGTGTTTGCTACAATTTTTTACATATATTTTTATATATTTGCATATTTTATATAGATGACATATATTATTAAATATATAAATTATTTATGTTTTTATGTAATGTTAATAAATTTGTTCTTAAAATGTAATTAGACAACCATTGAATAGTTTATTTATTTAAAAATAAAATGAACAAATTTTAAAATATAAATAAACTGCAAATAATATTATAATAAGATTTGATATGGAGTCCATAATATGAGTCAAAAGATGATTTGACATTTTTCATGTCATTATATTACTCAATCAATTAATGCTAATTTAAGAGAATTAAAATATAGATAAGAAAAATATATGATATCTCAACTTCTACCTATAAAAAAAATTAGGAAATAAAATATTTAATTTTAAGATATATATATATATATATTGAATAATTCTTTTTAAACAATTTTTTTCCTTGCTAAACTTATTATGAAGTTTTCTAGTTCTAAATACCGAACAAGATGAACTTTTGGATATGATGAACTTCTGTATATGAGTTTTGAATTCAAAATGCAATTCATGGCTACCGTGATTAATGAGGTTCTTCTTTTAGCATTGACAATTAAATTTCCCGGTACCCGTTGTTGGTATTTTCCCTTTCCCCTAGTTTGTTTTCTTCCCTATTATGATGGGTTTTCATCCTATTTTCGGGTTTTCTCATGGTGGCACTTTGTTGTGTCTGTTGGAGCTGGTAGGCCTTGGGTCCGTACTTATGTGGTTTGGGAGGTTTGTAGCACGGCCGTTGCTATCTTCTTAGATCGCGGAGTTTCAAGGTATGCTCGTTGATCGTTGATCCTTCCACCCTCTCACGATTGAGTCTGGAATTTGTGATCTTTTGGTAGAATTTGATGTTTGGATAGGTAAGGGCAAGTGATATGTAATTTAACCCCTATCTGTAATTCTACTACCTTCAAAAAAAAAAAAAAGCATTGACAATTAAATTTTCAATTATGGTAATATGATTAATTAGCGTGATTAGATATTTCTTTTACATAATTAGTTTTAATAATGTTGACTACTTATTTAAAGAATTATTTTTGAAATTAATAAATGGAAAGGAGTTTAGTATATTTATCAACCATTTTAAATTTTAACCTTATTTGAATTAAAAAAAAAAAAAATTGTCTTTCTATATAAATTCTAAAGTTCTACTTTTCGTATTCCACCCCTTTAATTATTATTATGAGACATTGATTAGGCGACACATGTCAACAAACTAAAATGTTGAATAAAATACTTCCTCCGTTCAAAAAAAAATGACAATTTGAGAAAATATATTATTACTTTGTGTTACACATACCCACAAATCAACTCATTTATTTACTTTATATATAAAAAAAAGGTTAATTCTAAATAAATACACCACCTTTAGTCTCAATATCAATTTAATCACGACTTTTACGATTATGGTAAAAAAACTCCAACCTTTCATCGTGTTGCAATTAGATACACATTTTTTTTCTCCGCTTCTTTTGGGTCTTTCTCAAACTCAATCAAGTTATTCTTCTCCTCTTCTCAAAATCAAATCAATAGAGTTCTTTCTTTTGCGTCTTTCTCACCTCTCAAATCAATCAAGTTATTCTATTATAACTCTAAAAATCAAAATCCTCTAAAAATCATCCAAAATCTGGTGGTTTATTTCTTCAGAAATTCTTCAATTATTGAATAATTTTGTTATTTTGTTCAACCAGTTCGAGGACTACAATTTATATGTTTTATGGGAGAGAAAAATATTCTTAAAAAATATTCCAGTAATTAATTAATGTGTTTAACACTAATGATTACTGCAACAAAAATATTCTGAAAAAATATATTTAGCATATTATAGTTAGACCGTCTAATGTACAAAACATTTACAATGGTGGTAGGCTATAAGTATCCAAGTCACCTCCACTACCACTCCTTCCATCTCTTATTGTACCGCTCACTGAACTGTCGCGGCTTCACCACCAGGCGTCTGGAAGAATGAATATAACAATATACTTATAAGAAATATACAAATATTTAATAAAATAAGAAACTTACCCTCATATACTCCCTCCGTACGCCTATAAGTTTCCCATTTTACCATTTTTGTCCGTTCGCCTATAAGCTTCTCATACGGTAAGTACTTTTTCTTACACTTCACTTTATATCTTACTTTTTCTCTCTATCTATCTCCTCTCTCAATCACATCACTTTCACTATATCTATTATTTAATCATTTTTCTTAATCTCTGTGTCAAAAAGTAACGTGAAACTTATAGGCGGACGAAGGGAGTAATAGTTAATAGTGCCAAAGACTTTGCATATCAATACACTCATGCCTTGGTTTCCCATTTTTCTTCAAACATGACAAACATATAACATGAATTTTTATTGGAAGGAATAACATGACATTTTAAATCACTATATATGTGTGCCAAAAAAATCAGTATAAATGACCATAAACACAATCTTATATGCAATTTCTCTGTTGCACGGTGACAATTTTTTTTTTTTGTTGTGCCCACTACATTACATACAGAGCAAGCCATTTGTATCCCATATCTTGTCAATTTTTTAGAATTTCTAGAATTTTTCCTCATGACCTCTCCTCCTCATCTTCCACATCCTTAACAATTTTTTTGATCTGATGTATTGAGTTTGAGAAGTTGAGAAAGACGCGAAGAAGAAGCAGAAGTTTTATTTTTATAAAATTTTGTTTTTAATGTGCATCTAATTACAACACGGCTTGATTTTTTATTATAATCATAAAAATCGTGATTAAATTGATAACGAGACTAAATGTGGTGTATTCATTTAAAATTAACCCTATAAAAAATTATAAAATTATTTTTCAAAATCTTACCCATAATTACACAGTTTTTTAAGGGATGGAGGGAGTGTGAAACACTTGTGACATTATTTGGGGGTGTCACGGTGTGAACAGCCACTCCCAATCATTTATTGATTATAAGTTTTTTTAACGGGGGAAATAAAGAAGAAATTGATGGTGGTGTGAACTTTGGCATATTTCTTGTGAAACTTCATCTAAATACAATTTCTGGAATTTATCAAAATCTATCTTTATTGAAACACATTCTCTGAATTGAATTTCCTTGTCAATCTCCAAGAAATTAAGCTTTTTGTGAATTTTCTTTGCTTGTTCTTGTTCTTTTATGTGTAACACAGTTAAACTTGAATTTCTCGCTTTCTTGTTTGATAGATCGATCCTTGTATAGAAAAAGTGATGGCATTAAATAGTTAATTCTAATCTAGAAGCGAATTACGAGTTCTTCGACTATGGCGCTGCTTCTGCTAGTGGCTTTCATCATTGGTGCGATAACGGTGGTTATTTTGGAGGCTATAGGACTGTGGATTTTGATTCAGCGTTTAGATCGAAAAGTCGAGACAGAAGAAAACAAAGCCAAGTCTACGGCCTCCGTTTCTTCTCCTGTTGACCTAAACTCGTCTTTACGTGAAAAGGAGGTAATTACCCTGCAAATGATTATTGGAAAATCCGTCTCTCTTTTTCTTTGTGTCGGATTCTTAATTTCGTATCAACGCGCGTCTCTCTGTTGAAATAGTCATAATATTATTATGTTCCTTTTTTTTTTATTCCTGATCACACCACTTATTAATAGCACAATCGTGCAGATAGGGTAGGATTAATACGTGATTATCTAGTTTAGAATTTTTGTCCTTCTCTTTTTGATGATGTTATCTGGACGATTAAGCCTCCATCTCAATGTAAACGGATTACATGTTTTCAGTTTACACTTGAAAAATCCTACATGAGTTTTGTCTCATCAGTGATTATCCCTTTGGTGTTCTGTTCACCAAAAATGCATATCCTAGGAGGATAAAATTTAGAGTGCCTATCTTTATCTGGAAGTTGTCTTCCCCTGAATTTTGTTAAGGTTGCTATGACTTACATAACTGTTGTGAGTACTTAGAAGCCAAGGCAGAAAACAACTGAGCCTGTTGTATCTCCACTGTAATTCATTTTAGTATGATCGAGTGAAAACAGGCCTTGAACAATGAATAAGACTCTTATGGACAAGCTGAATCCTTGTTGCATAGTTCTAGCAGATTTCCTTGAAATTCTTTTCATTCTTTTTAGTCTCATTGTCATTGATGATTTTTATTTGGAAGACCAAACTCCCTTTCTATTGTGAAGGATTTAAATGGTATCCCATAACCTGTTACCTGATCTTTGTCTCCAGTGTGATTCATATGATGATATTTTCATCCACAAAAGCACCAACCATGTCTGTAGTTTCCCCTACATATTTAGGACGATAAAAATCTAGATTGCTTCCCTTACTTTTTTTGGAAATTGTCTTTCGCAGGAATTTGTTATGATTGTTTAACACATAATAATTTGATATTAGAAGTTGTAGAGAAGCCTTTATGGAAAAACTTGCCTCAAGCCCAAGTTACCCTGTTGATCTCAGTTGTTACTCACCTTTGCTGTGCTAAAATAAACACACATCCTAAACAATGAAGAAGACTGTAGTTCACATTCTTACAAATTACAATAAAATGAAGCACTCTTCTGCAATTTTGAATACAATTAGATGATGGTGTAAGATCTCTCAGGTATATTATCTAGAGTACATTCAGTCTGATCATGAATTAAAGTTGGAACTTAGGCACAGTATTTGTGACATCATTTAAATATTTGTATCTCATGAGAGAGAAGTGAAAAATATTAGTGTACCTAATAGTTGAAACTGCATGATTATAACTAGAATTCTCGATGCTTGAGCTACTCAAACAAGATTCCATTGATGCTTTCCTGGATACAAGAGAGAGGGTCCTTTTTGTGCTAGCATATAGTTGAGGCACTAACCCTGTCTTCATCAGAACCCGCCTAAGGTCTATTAATTTTACCAGTATGAAACTCAGCATTTTGATTCAGTGTTCTTAGAGTAGATAAATGGCAAATGCTTTGTTCTCTCTTTTCAGTTCTAATTGCTGTGTTTTCATCTCGGGACAGTGAATGCTCACTTATTTATCACCTGTTCAGGAATTTGAAAACTAGAATATGTGGTTAAAGGTAAAAAGGAAGTAAAATGCCCATATCGTGAAACCTTGCTCAAATAAGTTAGCCTTTTGAAATTAACCAAACACCAACGAAGGAGATGCAGGATTCCTTGTACACCATTCTTCATTCTTTGACGTGATTTCTTACTATAGTATTACTCCATTTGCTTGCCTTTTCCATTTCTTCATCACTCTCTTTAACTTTTTGTGTTTTTTTGTGAGAGATGGTAATTTTGCGATAATACAATTTTTTTTACTTTACCAATTTGTTTATATCCCTGTGTCCCTATTTATTCATCTTTTTATTCTTCTGCTGCTTCTCTTTCTTGATTTTTCTGTTTCTATTGAGGAGCAAGATCAAATGAAGGGGAAGGTTGTTCTAAGAATGCCCATCTTATCATGTTTTGATGCCAATGTGTTGCCTAGATGTGAAAGTCTTCAACTTATTGCAGTCTATTACCATGTTCTTATTTTTGGAATATACTTCTGTTTCAGGGGACTATATGGGTTTTAGCACCAGATAAAGTTCCAAAATCTGGGCTTGAAGAGAAAGCTCCAACTGAGCAAAGGAAGAGAAAAGAAATCTTGGAGGTTACACCTCTTCGAAAACATGCAAAAATTAGAGATCATTATCTTATCCTTATGGAATCAGATGGTTCGCGTGCAGAGATTTCCCTAAGGGGCTGCACAGTTGTTGCTGTTTCTGCTACAGCTTTGCCATCAAGAAAATGGTAATTAAAGATTTCCTATACATTGTTCATGGGAATTCAAAATTTCAAATTTTATGAGACTTAGGAAAATAAAGTATCTTAATCACCTTTTGATGAACTAACACCAAGTTTTACATTCTCCAATGTATTGAGTTTCATTCACAAAAGAAAAATGTATTGAGTTGATATTGGGCTTCTGAATTTTATTGTTTGTTTAAATACTACTTACAGAAGACCTCCTCAAGTATCATGAAGTTATTCACATATGTAGTGATGTTTTCGAATATAATTTAGTTCTCCCTCTGTCCTGCTATAAGCTTCCTCTTTGCTTTTTGCACGGAGATTAAGGAATATAGTATAAAATGTATAGTGAGTAGTTGAGGTAGAGAGAAGTAGGAAGGAGAAAAGGCAGAGTGGTAAGAAAGAGAAAAGGTAGAGAGATAATGAATCTTGCCATTTAAGGAAATAGGAACCTTATGATGACGTCCAAAATAGGTTATGGTGGGAAGCTTATGGCGGGACGGAGGGAGTATATTTTATGATAATTTTAGAATAACTGCAGTTTTATGTTTTTGTTTCTATTCACTTGTTGTTTCTTGTTCAATAATTGATATATTCAAATTAAGAAGCTACTCCACGTCGTTATTTCCTCCACCAATAATCAATTCTCTTGCCATTTTTTTTTTCTTATTAGTCAGTGCTCCTATAGAGTCCATTTTTCTGCTATCACTGAAACCGAAAGAAAGACAAAAACACCAGTGCCTTTAATATAGGTCGAGACTTAATGGCAATGAATCATATAAAGGAAAGAGATTAATTGTTGCTCCTTTTTCTCATATAATTTGACATTTATTATATTTCCATGTTATACTTTTTCTTGTGTAGTGCGTAATCAGTTTCTATATCCTAATTAAACATAAATTAGCTATTTTGTAATATATAATTAATCAGTACAGAATATTTTGGTTTCTCTTAATCTGCTCTATCTCGCCTTCTCCTTAAACAATCATTGTTGTCTCGTAGTAATGGAAAAAGACTGAACTTATAGTAGTTTTTGTTCCTTGATGTCAGGGCCAAAAGGTACCCAATCAAAATAGAGAACAAGGATTCAGCTATATATAAAGGATTCAAACATATTTATATATATCTTGAGACATCTTGGGAAAAGGAGTCCTGGTGTAAAGTCCTCCGTCTTGTTTCCTGTGACAATGATGAACGCCTTGCATGGTTTTCCAAGCTGAGGATGGAGTTTCAGAATTACTTGGCATCACTAAATGCAGGATATCCTTCTTTTATGAAGCCTTCTTCAGGTCTCATTTCTGAATTAACAGACACGTCAGCTAAGCTTGACAATCCATCGAAGGTTCGTCAGTTCCTGAAGAAACTAACTAAAAAAGCTTCTAAAAGTGGGTATGAATATAAAGCAAGTGGGACATCAATTTCAGGACACGAAGAAAGAAAAATAAGTTTAAAGTCTCGTTCATTCCATGACTTTATCATGCCCAATGGCTTACCTAAAATGGACACAACAGGAAAACTTCCTGACATCCAATCTGATGACACTAGCGCGGCATCATCAGTTTCTTCATTTTCTGAGCGAAGGACCAGTAGTGATTTATCTGGAATACCTGATACTGATCCTAACCAGAAGTGTTTTGATGAAGGAACACTCTGCTTGAATATGGTAATTTCACGACTGTTTTTTGATGCCAAGAACAATCTTCAGCTTAGGAGTTCCTTACAAAATCGGATTCAGGTTTGTAATATCATATGTTCTCATATGCTATACGATTAGATGTTTTGCTGTGATTTTTTTTTTTTTGTGGACTTGCTGCTGATATCTCCTGAACCTGTTTAGAAAGTACTTGTGTAAAAGTTAAATAGCACAACTATGTTGTTGGAATGGATAGTATTTTAGGAAAGAGTTGCTCCACTTGAAACTTTAACAGAAAAATTAATGAGACAGAAGAAAGATTGAGGAGTTTTGTTTCATCTGATAAACATCTACAAATTGTTGATAGAGATGAATATAGGTGAGGGCCCATATCTGCTTTTGAGGAGCCACTTACTCAATCCTAAAGAATAACTAGACTCCTGTTATGTTGTCATGAATAACTTGGTGGATCCATCTATACAAACAATAGACATATGAGTTCTTATGTGTTTTTTCCTAATCATATGTCTATTGTTTGTATAGATGGATTCCCATATAAGGTTATTTGAAATGGTACACAGTAGTTTCAATGTGGTAAGGTTTAGTTTGGTGTGCTGCACATATTATATTTTCACAACATACCAGCTAATGCCAACCTTCATAATGCAACAGAGAGCATTATCCAATATGCGGATACCGAGTTACATCGGTGAAGTTACATGTAAAGCTGTAGATCCTGGTACTTTGCCTCCTCACATTCTTGCAATGAGGGTCCGTCCCTCAGATATGAATGAGGTTTGGTCCTTGGAAATTGACGTGGAATACCTAGGTGGCATTGTTCTGGACATTGAAACAAGGCTTGAAATTCGTGAATTAGAACTTGAAGGAGAGGAAGCACGCGTTAATGGGAACACGGCTGGTGAGGTCACCTCTGAACTTCTGGAAGAATTGAAGCTATCTGAAGAGACAACTGATGATATACAAGGAAAAGATGAAGCATATCATGATACAGGTGGGCTGAACTGTAGTCTTAATTCTCCTTCCTTTACTGAATTTACTGTCAGATCTTATGCTTTACTGAATTGTGTCCAACCTTGGGACTAATTATGAAACCAAAATAACCAATTAAAAAAATAGAGCAAAAACCAAACTGAAATTGTAATACACAATTAACTAAAATGTTGTACACAACACAAACTGATTAATCTATAACTAACAACTAACTAGAGTTAACAATGAGGAGTAAGCAAAGAATCTATTCAAAGTGAACAATTCACAGCTAATTTTATATTGATCTATGGGACAGGAGTAAGTGCCATATTGGAACTTAATTTAGAAGTTGGAGAGAAGCATCAGATTCGAAAGGATTGACAGTAAGTATGATAAAAATTGAATATGTATAATCTATAATGCAGCTTTATTGTTATAGAAATAGCAATAGGATAAATGTGAAAATGGATGGGTATGAAAAGTAATGTATGCATTTGAACGATAGTGGGGGTAGCGGGTAGCCTCAATAGATGAGAGAATCTGAGAAGCACCAAAGATGACTTGTACATAACACATAGGAGATTGTTAGATGATTCAATACGACGAGTAGAAAATGGAGAATGAATAATTTAAATTAAAAGGAATAGTGGAAGATCTAAAAAGATTTAAAAATGAGACTATTAAATTTTTTTTATAAATGAGAATGTGTCTTGATTATAGCCAAGCTACATAGTGGGGCATAGGCTTAGTTTGTTTTGATAACTGAGGGGACCCTTGGTTCAAATTCTTCAATGAGGATGGTAGTGAGAATCATTGAATAGTGAGTTACTGCCTCCGTCCCATATATTTAGGCTCATTGAACTTGTCATGGGGATTATAAAAGTTATTTGAAAACACAACTAAATAAGTTACTATCCTACTATGCTCATGTTTAATGACTACAAAATATATACTCCCTCCGTCCCACAATAACTTTCACACTTTATTTTTCGGGACGTCCCACATTAACTTTCACACCCTTAAAATGGAAAACCCTTTATAAACTCCACCCTCATAATATCCTCAATTTTACACAAAATGTCATTACTTTTGGGCCCACAAATACACACAAGTCAACTCTTTTCTTTACTTTATAAATAAAGGTTTACAAAATTACCCTCAAAACTCTACTCATTATTACACTTTCTTAATTTGCATGTCCAGCTACATGTGAAAGTTATTCCAGGACGGAGGGAGTATATTTTTAAGACAAAAAAAGGGATAAATTCTACTATGCTCATATTTAATGTATCAAATAATATATTTTAAGACAAAAAACGGATAAATTGATCATTAATATTGCATATTGAATAGGAGAGTGTTTAAAGGTAGGAGAGTCTGTATAAGATAATTGATGTCATGAGTGAAAGAATGTGGAAGATTGCTATGCTGAATTGTGGTAAATCAGTTCTGCAATGTGGTACTCCTTTTCTGAGATTGATGTCAAATTAGTATGGATTATATTGCTCTGCATATATGAGGCTGGTGGGAAGTTCACGCTACTTTCCACCATAGGGAGAAATGAGTGGTCTTTTGAGTTGCAAACATTTATAAAAATTGGTTCTGCATGCATTTTCCTTCAATTGGCGGTAGTGGGAGATGCCTGGGAGAAAAATGTTTCAAGTTATGAATTCTTCATGGAGCTTTGCATCTTGCATGATGTCTCCTGGACCCAGGCATGCACACATGGTTACCCCTGAGTTTGGCAGCTGCGGGTGGCCCTAAGGACCCTGCTATAGTGAGGTCTCGATTTTCTAAAGTAAATTTGTTCGGCTAAGGAACTTCAATCATTAGAAGTCCGATAACCTGCATAAATTATTATATTTTCTGGAGAGCTTAATTTTTTTTTTTTTTTTAAGTAGGAACAAGTTGCTTAACATGCATGCATAGCCCTTAAAGGCTTAAACACGAAGGGATTGGTTGACCTGATTTTATATTACAAGGTCATTTTTACATTGCAATATCCCTTTAATTTACACCAAATTACTCCTGTAAATGTAGATCCTTTAATAGATGACTAAGCTTATATGAGACAGTCTCATGCATGATATATTTCTCATTTACCATGTTATATGACCCTTGTGTTTATGGAGTCCCAACCCAATCATAAGTATGATCAAAATATTAAAGTGGAGCTCCGTCTCATGTATGAACACAAGACCCCCTCTTCATAGATATACCATCAGGCTTATTTTCTAATACGTGTGAACACAACATGTGAAAAATAGGTGATAAATGGGTGGTGAGTGTTACCCATACCATCATGTCTCATAGCTTGTTGAAAGCATGGGTGGTGAGTGTTACCATACTATCATGTCTCATAGCTTGTTGAAAGCATGAATAAAGTGTATCTCAACTAGATGCATGGGCAATTTATATCAAGGTGTGTTAGGCTTTTAGCCCATGCTAGATTTTGTTTTGTTTTGTTTTATTATCATTTTTTTTCTTTCTTATGAATTAGTTCATGCAATTTAATATTTGCATACAGTATTATTCATGTTCCCTGACAGGGGGTTATGAAGCTGCCAAATCCTTTCCCCTTTATCTAACTTTTTAACTTTGCAGACGGCACTGACAATCCAAGAAGCACTGGTAATGCATCATCTCAAGTGTCCAGATGGAAGACGTTGTTCCATTCTATCACCAAACAGGTCTCACAAGTTAGTAAGCACATTCTGTCTTGTCTAGCTTATTTGTGTTATTTTGCTTCTCAAACTAGCTACCTCTGTAATTTGCAACTAATGTCATCTTCCTTGGAGTAGTATGTCGCATAAATTTCATGCTTTGTGATTATGACATTTCCTTCTTAGCGTATAAATGCTGTTTCAAGTTGTTACTTTCAAGATGGTCCTAAAGCACCCGAGAACTGCCCATCACCATAGGAAAAGATAAATTGTTAATAAAAAATTTAATCTGTCCTTTAATAATTGTTTTTTGTCATGCGGATCACTTATAAGTCAATTTTAGCTGCTAATGGAATAGAGCATCCATTTCTTTAAGAAGATAAAAGTGATATTGGGTGAGTTCTATATGCATTAAACTTAAGTGTCTGAATATCTCACTGACACGAATAAAGAAACTTAAAGTGCCACTTAAATTATTGAAAATGTTTCGGATAGTGACCAAATAAACCACATAATTTCTGTGTTTCTGAATGATGAAAAACCACATGTGAAGCTCTAAAAGTGACATTGTGAAAGGTCAGAACCGATTTCATACCACAGAATGATTGTAATTTTTTTCTTCCTTACCAGAGGTTGTTTTCTCTATTGCAAATATTCCATTTTTACAGTATCATTGTCAAACCATAACAAGATTTTTATAAGTTTCTTTTTGGAGGACCTTAGGCACAAAATGGTACATAAGAAACAAAATTCAAAACAATGGAAGTTTTCATCTACATTTTTCCTTGAAGCAGAATACCTAATCATATACATCTTCCCAGCCTCCCCATCATGTATTAGTATGAAATTCCTCCCTCTATAAGCATACAAGTCTGCCTCCCCTTGATCACTCACTCCTTGTACATGAATTGTTGGATAGATAAATATGCACAGCATTTCCCATTTCTTATTTCCTCCTGCCATTTAATATCCTTTAGAATTTCAATAGAGTAGTAATTGATCGTCTTGCAGAAAAACCTGAGGACTAGTAAGGTGTGTTTATTTTGGATTTTTGAGTAGTGTATGATTTAACTTTATGTCAAATCAATGTGTAAGAGTTAATGAAGTTGTATTATTATATTATTGTTGAGTGATTGAAATGATTGAATGATGTGAATAATGATTTAAATATATTAAATGTAAGGAGAGAGAATTGATTGTATTGAAAAATGTAATACTAGGTTTATAGATGTTGTGTTTTTTTTTTAAAACCGATTTTCAAAATCCCAAACTAGAACCGGTTTTAAATTCAAAACCCGAAACCTGATTTTTAAAACGAACACACCTGACAGAATTGATGAATATGCACGAAGGGGTTACAATGTTAATGTGAAATGCAAATGAAACTGGAAAATACAGTAGTTGTTTTTTAACCTGATTATTTGTTCATCTACTGAAGGTTCCTCTATCATTGCGGATAAGAGTTTCTTCTCTTTGTGGAACCATACGAGTGTGCATGAAACCTCCGCCTTCAGATCAAATATGGTTTGGGTTTACTTCAATGCCTGATATTCAGTTTAACTTGGAATCTTCTATTGGGGACCATAAAATTACAAATGGACGTGTGGCTTTATTCCTGATCAGTCGATTCAAGGTCAGATCCTTAACTTAAATCACAAACACTGATTTGCACATCTATGTGATAGTTAAAGGAATAATTAAACGTGTTAGATCATATTATCTTTACCTTTTTTTGAAATCTTAACCTACTTACTGAAGTTGATGAGAGGATTGACCTTTGGAGTTTGGACGTTTTATTTTACTATATGCTAACTAGAACAACACCTGTATGGGGTAAAATATTATTTTAGGACATCAGTAAAGGGGGTATGAAAACTATGACACTTTTATGACAAGATCTTAATTTTTTTTGTCTCTTAACTTTTAAACCTGGAAGATTGAGCCAAAACCACCAAGTTCTAGCTAAATGTCACGTGTTCTGCGTAAATCGAGCTGAATGCTGGCCTCAAAATAACTGTCAAATCACCACTTAGATAATTATTTTGATCAATAATCCAGAAAATAAGTTAAAACAATTATATCAAATAAAGTTTAGTGAATTTAAAAACAAAAAATAGACCTCCAAATTCTTTCACACGACCTATTTAATGTTCCACCTTGTATTCTACAGATGACTAAGAAAAATAAATTTTGACTGACTGTACATACCATACTAACACGTGTTAATGATTCAAAGAGTGGAACATATGGTGCAATACGAAAAGTGACACAGAGTAATCGAACTGGGGAGGTGGGGGTAGGAAAGATGATTGTATATTTATAGGGATGCGGGTCTAGGTGGGTGAATAACAATTTGTTTTTAATTTTATTTTACATTTGTGATATTATTTTTATTTATATGATTTTAATAAGATTTTATTTTGGTATTTTAAAATAATTTTTTGAGTTTTTTTCTAAATTTTTTAATATATTAAATATTATTTGGTTTTCTAAAAAGATAATATTAAAAATTTAGTTGTAATTTTTGTTTTTCATTATTATTCGCATTCGGATTTTGTTTAAATGTTTATATGAATCTATAATATTTTTACTCCTGGGTCAAATACGACTACTGTATAGAATATTTGAACCTAACATTAGCCCCACTATTAATCGAACTGGGGAGGTAGGGGTAGGAAAGATGATTGTATATTTATAGGGATGTGGGTCTAGGTGGGGGAATAACAATTTGCTTTTAATTTTATTTTACATTTTCGATATTATTCTTATTTATATGATTTTATTTAGATTTTATTTTGGATTTTTAAAATAATTTTTTGAGTTTTTTTCTAAATTTTTTTAATATACTAAATATTATTTGGTTTTCTAAAAAGTTAATATTAAAAATTTAGTTGTATTTTTTGTTTTTCATTATTATTCGTATTCAGATTTTGTTTAAATTTTTATATGAATCTATAATATTTTTACTCCTGGGTCAAATGATGATTTGACAGTGATTTGGCAGCCACATTATAGAACATCAGGTTTGGCAGCCATATTTTTCATTATTATTATTTGACAGTAAAATATTTTTATAGAGCATCAATTATGTGGGAGTAAAATATTTATTATTTTTGTTTTGGCACTCCATATAATTGATGCTCTATAAAAATATTTTACTCCCACCTGTGTTTTATATGAATCTAAAATATTTTTTTAGTAAAGCATGTGATATTTGACTAGATCTTTTTTTTTTACTCGAGCATATGTCCAAACTTCTCAATCACATAATTTTGACTCAAGCATTTTTCCGTCAACTCGTTATATTGAACATGCTCAGAAGGCTTGAGTTTTGAGATACGTTGAAAACACTATCTGGTGTCTATACCCTTGTTCAGTACATTCGTCAAATTTAATCTGCAATCTTTAGTAGTGAGAAACTTCATTTACTGATGAAAAGTACATGCAAAAGTCCTTTGGAAATTTAATGACAATTTTTTTTTTGAAATTACATGGGATATGTTTTGATGCATTTACCTCCTAATATATCACATTTTCCAATATATTTCATTTTCTATTTTCTATCCAAGGACATCCATATATGTATAGACGCTCCCTTGGTACTTGAGATATAATTATTTATCTCAAGATCAGATTTAAGGTAATTATAAGTGAGTTAGAGATAAATAAACTTATAATGTAAGCAAAAAACCACAATGATATGGTGTTATGTTTTGATACCTTAAGTTGTTTATCTGTTACGATGTATGTGTGTCACTGTATACTAATCTCATTCAGTACCATAGGGCATGTTTGGTTTACAGGTTGGGATAGATAAGGTAGGATAGGATTAGATGGGATTGCATTATTTTTTGAATTGAGATTTGTGTTTGGATTGATGGATTAAATTATCCCACCTTCTCTTTGGGACTAATAAACACTCAAATAAATGATTAGGAAGGATAATAATTCCGGGCCTATTTTAATCACGGGTTTAATTCCTGTAAACCAAACATAGGAATAATTGGGATAAAACAATCTATCCTGTTTAATCAATTAAACCAATTTTGATAAAATGTGACAGAGATGCAAAGATTGTCTTCATTTACCACATGTAATACTGCAACAATGAACCTTGAATAACTATAACTTGGGGAGTTGGTGATCGAGCCCAAATTACGATACTCTGGACTGCTAGATCTTTCATTGCATCCCATAATCTAAAATTCTGACACTCTAGTAGACCATAAGAATGTTTACCTACTTTAATAATCTGGATATACAGTGCTGAATGTTGTCTGCTCTAGCTAGGTATAAGCACTAGGGGTGTATACTTGACAGTGTAGTTATCTGGCAATGCTGTATTACTCTAGTTGCATCTCATAATTATGTCCCATTTATGGGAAGATTTATCTGAATTACTTGTGGAACATATACGTAGATATGAAACTTTATGAATCGCAATTGCTTATAGCATGTCTATTTTCTATTCTTCTTGCAAGTTTGTGCATTTTGCTCACTTTCAAACTTACTCTCTAAATCATCATATATGTGTGTGTGTGTGTGTGAGGTTGAGATCCTCTTTCATGGGATTAACTTCCTATTGATTGATAAGGCTACGAGTGCTTAAATATTAGAATCTTGTGGCTGACTCGAGAACGTTTGTTTGTTTCAGGCAGCAATTCGTGAAACTTTGGTGTACCCAAACAGCGAGAGTGTCGGCATTCCTTTTATGTCAGCAGAGAAAAATGATTGGGCCCCCAGGAAAGTTGCTCCTTTCATGTGGTATAAAAATATTAATCAAGATTCTTCTAGTAGTAACGTCACAAAACGGGAAGTGCCCCCATCTCAACCTGGGGAAGTAGCACCCAATGTTGAATCCAAGAATGAAAATTTCACTAAGTCTGAAGAAGTCAGCTATGAGAAATCAAAAAGTTTGGGTCATGTCCCAGAAGAAACATCATTTGATTCCCTAGAGCCCTCAAGTTTGATAAATGAGTCTACATTGAGTAGCCGATCTTTGCATGAATCTAGAACCCCTTTATTAGAGGATTATAGAATCCAAGAATCTCCCACAAGGAGCTTAGAGAATAAACTGGATGCTCGAGTGCAATCTCCATCACGGGGCCTGAGAGAGGAACAAGACGACGACGATACAAGACCGAGAAGAATAGGGGCGAAAGAACGTATGCGTGGATTGGGGAAGAGAGTTGGAGAAAAGCTCGAAGTGAAGAGGCGTCATTTTGAGGAGAAAGGCAGAAGTTTTGTGGAGAGGATGAAGGGACCAGCTCCGTGAGAATGACTGGATTTATTTGCAGTACATATCGTTGTTATCAGCCAGGTAAAATATTACTTGTTTTAGGGAATCTATTCTTGATCTTGTTGCGATTCTTGAGGGTAAGATCAATCAACGTAAATAGTGCTCGCTCAGCAGAAAAGAAATTGCACTTGTAGACTTGTTTAGTGTATACACATTAACACATATCATATCATATACGTTTGCGAAATCGTGCTCTTATTGATGCCAAAAATCTCAGTTTATTTGTGAACCAAGCAAGACATTATGGTAATAGTACTAGTTTTTGTATGCACGGAAGAGAAATGGTTTATTAACTATTTGATACAACTTGAGGAGCATTGCATTGCATTCTTGTTGTCATTTTGGAGACAGAACATACATCTTGCAGTCGTGGGAAGCCACGGAAGCTGAGATTTTTCCTTTTACCGAGTACTGGGTTGAGTGCTGCAGAAAGGAAGAAGCAGAATGATTGAATGAATGTATTTTCTTGGGTAAACGAATATTAGAACTTGTGCTTACCGCCCACAAATCTCTTGCATCAACGACAGTCGTTGATCGAAGGCCTAAATCCGACCAGTAAGCAGTAATAGTAGCTTGTGAAGATCCTCTATTCCATAGAACAAGTGCTACTCTATTTCCACTGAGGGGTCCTCCCCATACCTGACATCAGATGCAATACAAGTTATAAGCACATGAAATACAGGTAGGCAGTTTTCCTAAATTACCTCTAAGTCTCCATCTTTCTTGATCTTTTTCCCTTGGATCCCAAGTTTATCTAATCAACACAAAAACAAAAGATCGACAGTCAGACTTGTTTCTTTATAGAGAAAGTCTTGCGTGGTGGTGAGACGAAGTATAATTTCCTTACCCTGGTTTACTGCAATAACTTCATGATTGCTCAACAGTCTCCGTGTCACAACATCCATCGATCGAATATCACACCCAATTAGGAGAGGAGCCTAATGCAGCATCAAATTAGTGTACCTCAAGTTTACTGATGGTGATAATAATAATAATAAACTTTCTTACTTTTACCAATGCCCATATGCTGAAATGTGATCGATATTCTTGGGTAGACATCCCCCCGTTTCCAACCTCCAACATGTCAGGATCTATCAAAATCATCCACAATATTGAGGATGTGCAAGTAATCTTGAATGTTAGAGAAAAAAAGTAGACAACAATGTTACCGTTCCATCCACCCGGTCCAGCGTATGCTGCCCATTTGTCATTAAGATCTGCCAGAGAAGTCATACTGGCAATGGTACAAGTAAATCAGAGAGATCAATTACAAAGCAAATATTATCGTTCATCTAAAAGTCTGATGTGTAAATTTAATTTATTTCTTAATAGTGTTTAGAATATCAAATGTCATGTACTAAAAGCAAGAGATGCATGCATGGTCTAGTTTAGCACTCCAAAAATGTATTATAATGGTCGACAAGATCACATGTTCCATAGACAGACAAATATGAGTGTTTTAAACAAAATTGATTAGACAAACTAAAAAAGAAATCATGCCTATTTTTGTGGGTGGGAGTGAGAGAGTATATATTAATATTATTAAGTGGCTAGATTTACCTGTCCCAGGTATCCTTAATGTCTCCTGTAGTTCTCCAACTATTGCCAATAGACTTGGCCCAAGTTGCAGGATCTTCTTGCCCCCTGCAAGATATGTAACAATCAACAATATTTTTTCTCCAATAATGTAGTAGTAAATGTATATGCATATGCAGTAAAAAAAAAAACTCACCATTCACATAGAGAAAAAAAGATTGGCCTCCCAGAATTGAGTAATGCCTTTGCCATTACAGGATACCTTTTTTACCATACAAACAAATAAATCATTAGTCAAGAACTTGTTCTTAGGACAACCCAAGAATGGAATGTATACCTTTCCTTAGGACTGATATTATTGTTGTTACAATTGTCATACTTCAAGTAATCAATCCCCTGTTTCATAAAACAAACTTACTTGTTCACAAATTATATCCACATTTGATAAGCATATAAATAAAAAAAATACCCATGAGGCAAAAGTTTTAGCATCTTGTTGTTCATGTCCTAGTGATCCAGGCATTTGCTTGCTGCAAGTCTGAGTTCTGCAAATACATGAATTAATGATAGAGTTAGTAATATAAGACCTCCCGCTAGTGGTGGACGATGGAAATATGATTACCCAGCATCGGAGTAAATCCCGAGTTTTAATCCTTTTCCATGAACATAATCCGCGAGTGCTTTGATTCCAGAGGGAAATGCAGAGGCTTTTGCAACCAAATTCCCCTGTATTCATTCATTCATTAAATGAAACTTTTATTCAAAACTGTTTTTTTGTCCTTCAAGTAAGTACCTGCGAGTCTCTGTTTAGTTCAGCCCAACAATCATCTGAGTAAACAAGAAAGAAAACAATTATTTTAATTAATTAATTAATTAAAAGGGAATACTCAAATCATCAATTATGAAGAAGGAAGGGGAGTTACCAAGATTTATGTATTTATATCCAAGAGCAGCAAGGCCAGTTGAAACCATTGCATCAGCTGCCACATTATTATTAGTAGTAGTATTAAATTTGAGATTTCAAAATGAGAAAACATTCATTCATTTAAATTAATTAAATAAATAAATAAAAGTGAAGTGAAGTGCAAAGAGAGAGAGAGAGAGAGAGAGAGAGACCTGTTTCTCTAATCAATTTCTCCTGAATGTTGCACTGAAAATGATTCCAGCTGTTCCACCTGAAATAAGAAAGAGTAGTCCAATAATTATGCACAGGATCCGGGATCAGGATTCTTCGTTTTACTTACTTACTTACCCCATCTGAGGAGTAAGGGCAAGCCCATTCTGCAAAAGCTTCTTGTGGAGGTGAGTAGATTTGGCATTAATGTGATTGAAGTAAACAACACACCATAGTAATAATATCACAATCACTACCTTTCTCTGCTGCATACTTTTTGTGATTGTTGAAGTTGTAATGTATGGTAATGGTATAGTATAGTTGTAGTAGTAGTACTAGGTACAAATGAAGATGATGAAATTAAGGCAAATTATGTCGTTTCTTATATAGATCATTACCCACCTCCACCCACCCACCCACCAATTCATAATAAATAATTGGTGTACAACTAAGTCTTTCTTTTACACGCACTAGCATTAATTAATTAATACTCCCTTCTTGTTACAAACACCTCACCTTTTCTTTTGCAAATTCACTAGAATATTTTTGAACGCAGAATATTTTTTGGTCATATATTAGTATGTTTTTGATTTTATAGTATCAAATTATTTTATGTTACTACAAGCCAAAAACAATGTTAATACAAGACCAAATTATTGTCACTATAAGGTTAAAAGTGTACTTTTACAAATTCAAAAATATTTTATACACTTAATTTTTTATTTTATAGTTGCAAAACTTTGATCTCATAGTAAACAATCTGACTGCCATCCACTAATTTAATAGACAAACTGAATTCAAGCTTATCAACAGTGAATTTTTTGAAATTGTTTTAATTAAATATATTTAATTTATAAAATATTTTAGGGAAGTGTTCCTCCTATTATTTTAATATATTTTTTAATTAAAATAGTTAAAAGAAAGGAAAAATATGTGGAATGATGGAGAGTTTTGGGATTCGAAATTGAATGATTGCAAATTACTCCAACATATTGCACGTGACTCACCCCCCGTTGTGTTTTTATTTTTTATTTTTTTTTGGACTTACGAAAAATTTAGCTCTCATTATTATAAATGCATAGAGTTGTATGTAGTCTGAACATAAATTTTAATGGGTCTAGTCAATAAATCCCTAGTCAAATTATGTGCCACAAGGCTAGCACATTTCCTAACATAAGTAATCATAACATTTGTGAATTAACAAGGCTAATACCCATAATCCTCAAAGCAAGAATCCAACAAATTTATCGAGTTAATCGCATTCACCACAATCTTGACATCACATTCAATTATACAATTATCTAAACAGGTAATTTCAACTAAGAAAAGCCCCGTGTAAAGCTCATAGCCTTTCCAATTTCCACGTCAAAACAACACCCTCTAACCACCACGAAATGGCACAACAAAATATTCCCCTCACTATTTCCAAGAACCATTCCCAAACCTGTTTGGAAGGATTCTTTAAAAAATGCAGCATCTAAATTTAACTTATTTTATCCCCAAGCATCTACTCACCCTTTGTGTTAAAATACTAAATAATGCACTCATTTTCATTAGTTTCCTTTTCTTTGACAATCCATTTGACTTATTGCTGCCAATCTACTTTATCGCTCCAATCACTCATCGATCACATTCATTGCATGTCATTACCAATATAAACATGATTAATAATCATTTCGTTTACATTTTTTTTTCAAATACTCTTTTTTTTTTTTTTTTTTTTTAAATGTGAAATATTTTAGGTAAAATATTAGTATATTTAAGAAAGAGCCAAATTTTTTTGAATTTAACCGGTTAAACAAATCTTTCCAAAATAATCGCAACAAAAGTCGCGCATAAAACTAAAAAAAAAAGGGGTTCAGCTCTGTGTTAATATAAAGATAATTATATGTTACTGTAAGAGCAAATACGTGTTACTATAAGTGCAAATAAAACATAAATTGACTTTTCACATTAAATTTTAATACAATTAATTTAAGGAAGGATAAAAAACTCGCAATTTTTTTACAAGTCATACCAAATCAATCAAATGTTTTAAGAAAAATCACCCAAGAGACAAACAAAATAACTTGTTCTTAATCTGTGTTACTTTAAATAAAATTATATGTTACTGTACGGACACATATTGTTACTGTAAGTACAAGTAACACACAATTGACTTTTGAGTAACACATATTTTTCCTTAAAGTAACACATGTATTGATTGAAAATTGTGTTACTGTATAAATAAGTGTATTACTTTATAGAGAAATATGTATTATTGTATAAATAAAACGTCATTATTGAGAGGGAACGAGATACCACATTTAAAAGACGAAGAACAATAATTGAAAACATGAAAAACACAACCATGCTGAATAGTTTATCGATCCCTACAATTACAAAAACATAATTATCAACAATTAATTTGAATAAATCTGTGTGTGGTATTATTGTTGATTTTTTCTTATTAATTAATTCAAAAAATAAAATAATGATTTCTCCGCCTTGTTTCGTGATTAGCAGATTGAAAATCTGAACGAACTGATAGCAGATCGAAAATCTAAACAGGAATTGATATCAAACAAATTTTTCTGAATTTTTTTTAGTGAGAGCTGCGACTGCATATTTTTGGCAGAAGAGAAGAAGGAGTTGTGTTGCTTTACCAAATACCGAGTAGGAACGAAGGAATGGGTCAAATTTCACAGTAGTGCTATTGTGAAATATTGTATATAAATTTTTGGATTTTGTTTTTTCCCAAAAATTTACATACTATAAAATGGAAATCATTTTCAGAATCTGTATTTACACAATATATTCATATTTATTGTATAAAATTATCCATCATCACGCTAATCATTATACTCTTTTTTAAACTATGAATCAAAAATTTCCCACAGATTTTTTAAGAACGGAAGGAGTAATCAATTTGATTGATATAGATAATTGTAAAAGTAAAAGAAAAATACATATAGTCATAAATTTATGAATCGAACTAGTTTGACATGATAGATTATCTTGAGATAGATGTCTAACCAGATCAAAAATAAAAATTTCATTAAACATATAAAAGTATATTCGATTTTATATTTATCAAATGACTGAAATATACATAATTTATCATTTAATTTAAATAAGTTAAAATATACAAATTTAACAATAAATATATCAACATATTACTAAATTCATTCTTACACAATTAATCAAATTACTACTAGTAACAACTTTTTCAATTACTTTAATTGCGATCGGTTGCAACGTCGTCATTGCAAGTGATTCGGTTTGTCTTGTTGCTCTTATTTCCATCTGCATTCATCATCTCACACTCCTAATTTTGTTCTTTCTTAACACACACTCAACTTTAATGACGGTGCCGCCAAAATTACTCTCTCACATAATATATATGCAATGCAATATATATTTACGAGTTGGACCCCGTTAAATATTGTATACATGAAAAAAAAAATTAGTGCACAAACAAAATATAAAAAATTGTTCTTTGGTAAAGACATTGTAAGTAATTAAGAACAAATAATATTATGTTACCTTAATTAATTAGATTTTTTTTTCACTTTTTTAAAATGTTCTTCAAATATATATATATATATATATGTATATTTCATGTTTTCTAGATTTGTTTTTCATTTTTTAATTTAAGTAATCTATTAACAATTTATTTTGGTAGTAACATATCTTTCTTCTTACAATAATAAATTTATGCTTATTGACTTGTATTATTTCTAAATAAATTGAGGTGGAAAGACTTTGTTACATTTATGAAGTCATCTACGAAAGGGATATCACAGACTTAGACTTATGGAGAAGACTTGCCCATTTCATGCACCGTACCACACAATACGTTGGGCCACAAATTTCCATCACTCAAATATACTCTTCTCAAAAAAAAGAAAAAGAAAGAAAAACTCTCCTCCATGAGTATTTTTTTCCTAATTTAATGTGTTCGTAAATAATTGTGTTTTCACTTTAAAAGTGTTAGTTTTCGCAAAACAACATGCTTATAATAGAATTTGCATTCAAGCTAGCTAAAAGCCTAAAACAAAGTAATAATCTCATCAAAATAAATCAAAATGAACCGATTTTTATTTTTTACATTTTAAGCATTTTGAAATTTGAAATTTAAAATTTATTAAATTTTAAATTCTACTCTCTCCGTTCCGGAATGACTTGCACAATTTGATCGGCACACTTTTTAAGAAAAGAGGATTAGGTGGTTGGTGTCTTGGTGATGTAAGATAAATGATGGGTATTTTAGGTGATTTAGTGAGGTGTAAAATAAATTTGGTGAGTTGTAAAGTGAAATGTATGTAAAAAAAAAAAGTGGCAATTTTATAAATAAAATGATGTTGAAAGAGTATTAATTTAATTTGTGGGGTATTTAATATTAAGAGTATGCATGCAATTATTTTTGTGACGTCCCAACATAAGGAAATTGTGCAAGTAATCACGAGATGGAGTGAGTAATACTTATAATGATATGTGTTTACTATGAGATTTGTGTAGATTATGATTTATATATCTTTATATTATAGGTGTTTATACAAAATTTAAATGTAACTATATAGGATTTGTGGAAATTTATATGTGATGCAGATAAAATATGTCATCCTATGAAAAGGTGACACTTAGAAATATGATGAGTTATATCTTTTATTATTTATTGATAATATGATAATGATTTTATATCTATTTAATTATTTATCTCATTATTACATGGATAATTGTTAATGAGCTTGTGAATAGTTTATGTGTTGATGCATTGGGCTAAGGGTTAAGCCCCCAATATCATGAAATTAATGAAAATAGGTTGGATAATGATAAGAGGGTTGGTCTGCTATGGGAGCAGTGCCGAACAGAAGCTGAAAGGGCGACATATCCCCAAAAACAGGGGTGGGCAAACGGTTAATAATGTAGACAGTAGTGGAGAAAGCATCAACCCAGAAGTGAGCAGGCATGCTCGCCTGAAATAACAACGAGAGCCCAGTTTCAGTGATATGACGATGCTTACGCTCAGCCCGACCATTCTGTTGAGGAGTGTAAGGACAAGAGATTCGATGATGAATGTCATGATCGGCGAGGAAACTACAAACGCGACCATTAACAAATTCTGTACCACCATCACTCTGGAAGGCCTTAATATTGGTAGAAAACTGATTGCAAACATGGGTGTGAAACCGCACGAACACATCAAAGAAGTCAGACTTGGCATGCAACGGGTAGAGCCAGGTGAATCTGGTTAAATCATCCACAAAAATGACATAGTACCGAAAACCATCATTAGAAGCAACAGGGGCAGGTCCCTAAAGATCACAATGAACTAAATCCAAAACACGAGATGCTCGCTTCTCATTTATTGCAAAAGATAAATTTTTACTCTTAGCCAATTGACACGAAGTACATAAGCCCGGTTTGGGCAAAACAGAAGTAAGGGACAACAAGCCCAATTTATTCAACAAATTAACTATAAGAATAGGAACATGGCCTAATCTACGATGCCAACACTCAAAAGAAGCCTTCAGCGACGAGCTCCGTAAAACAGCGACCAAGGCTGGAGTGCCCTGCTCCAGAGCATAGAGTCCTCGACTATGCCGACCCCTCGCCAAGGGTTGCTTGGTCGCCCGATTCTGGATGACAAATGAGTCATTAGTAAACAAAACATCAATAGGAAAGTCCGAAGTAAGCTTACTAATGGATAACAATTTCTTAGTGAGATGTGGTACGACGAGCACATCTAACAAACGAACATCCTTATTAACCGAACACGACCCAACATGAGTGATCGAAATAGTAGAGCCATTAGCAACAATAACATTGTCGTTACCAGAATACAGGTGAGGATTTTCCAAGACAGCCGAGCGAGGAGTCATGTGAGCGGAGGCACCACTATCGAGGAACCAATCCGAAGCAGGAGGATGCGAGACATGACACTGAGAATCAAGGGCATGAGAAAGATTGGCCGCAGAAGGGGCCGGGCGAGCATAACGGTCCAGACATCGATTCGCATAATGACCTTGTTGGCGGCAAATCTGGCAAGTGGGAGGGCGGAGAGCAGGGGCTGAGCCACTAGCCGAGGATCCAATGGTCACCTGGCGACCAGAACTCCGAGGAGAGAAGTTACGAGATTTGGTGCTAGGGCGAGCAAGCTTACCCGAGCGAGCAGAGGTTGAGAAAGCTGGAACGGGCGAGGACGAGGAGTCCATCGAGCGAGTAAACTGCTCATAGTTTAAGGCCTAATGGATCAGACCCCGAAAGGCAGGCATGGGCGTCATAGCCATGCGAGTGTCAGAGGAACTAGCGAACTGGGGGCCGAGACCCCCACTTGTCGTCATCATCAACATGCTTACCGATGGAGGCGAGTTGATCGCAGAGAGCACAAAACTTCTTGCTGAAGTCGTCGACGGAGGTGGGTCCACGACGAAGGGAGAGGAGTTGATTCCGCAGTTGAGTGATGCGGGAGACTGAGGTGTGACTGTAGGCTGCCTCGAGTGCGACCCAGATGGAGCGCGAGGTGTCACAACCGATGACCTCAGCCATGGCTTCTTCAGATAGGGAGGAAAGAAGTAGACTAAGGATCTTTTGATCCTTCTCAAACCAAGCGGTGTAGGCTGGGTTTGGAGCCGATTCACTAGATGTGGTGATCGACTTCGCCGGAGCGGGTGTCGTGCCATGAACGTGAGAGATGAGATCATGGCTTGACAGAACCGGGACTACCTGCAGATTTCGCCAGAGCAGGTAGTTGGAGGATGACAACTTGATTGTCAAGAGATGAACCAAAACATTGAGAGGGATGGTGGGGGGAGTGGGAGCCGCTGCCGCTATGAGGAGGGAATAGAAGAATTTTAGTGTGAGGCTTTAGAGAGAAAATTAGGGTTTCGATGAGTCGACTGATACCATGTGAGAATAGGTATGTGATCACCGTTAATGAGGTGATAGAAATGAATCACTATTTATAAGTATTTATAAGGAGATAAACATGATAAATAAACATATCAAAGAGATATATACAAAAATATGGTCAAAATAAAAAATATATTATTACTATATTTACATTATTCCCTATTAACCACCTTATTATTTTTAGTTTTTAAAAAAAAAAAAAAATCCTCGTTACATAAAAAGTTGAACAATAAAAGGTTTTAGCAGTGAATTTCATTTTTTGTACATAATCGCAATCTTAAATGTGAATTATGTTTCACGATGATGTGCATTTTTTATTATAAATATGCTTCATCTTAATTATAAATTTTATTAATTTTTGTTGTGAAATTTCTAATTACAACCAATAATTTTGTGTTTAATTAAGTCTCCATATATAACAAAAATATTAATTGATTGTTGTTTTCATTTTTTACTCAAAATTAAATAGAGTGAGTTACACTTGAGTGAAATATTTCACACATGAAATGTGTCTAAAATTAAGATAGATTTTAAAATTCTGGGACGCAAGGAAGAGATCCGGGTTGTTAAATTTATTTGCACATTACAAACAAGAGATCTACATTTATGTTATAAATGATCAAAATGTGTTATTATAAGGAATGATGTTTGCTATTGTAAAAATAAATAATAATACATTACTTTTTAATTAGAATTTTTGCTCATTTTTGTTGAAATCTGTTCTTTTTTTACTTTCATGTTTTAAATGTTTATTACTCATCTCGATCTCTTTTATCTAGGTATTTTATTCACGTTCAATATTAACGTTTTATTCGTAAAACAACACACATTTCTTCTTAAAGTAACACCTTGATGTTATACAATATAATTTTCAATATTTTACATGTGTCATTGATCTTTTATCTTAATCCACATTTATTTTTACGGTAACACACCTACTAATTACTATTAATTTGATGCGAAAAATAAGTAGTATCAAAAAAAAAAAAATCTGATGCCAAAATTACTTTAGTATCAAAAAATAACCGATGCAATAAAATTAATGATATCAAAATTTTATTTTTTGATACCAAGTATGCAAGTACTATCAATAGTTTTATTGTTGATACTAAATGATAAGATTTAGTATCGGAAAAAGTATCATATACCAATTTTTTGATACTAATTTTTTTTTTTTTTTGTAGTGAGACTTGTGAGTGAGTTTTCTAATATGCCTATGCAAATTTTTTTTTTAAGAAATATTTGTTTAACCAATTAGGACAAAATTGTAGAGTATAAACTATTTTATACAGAATTCAAAAAAAAAAAAACGTGTGGTTAAAAAAACTTGAATTTTTATTTAATACCTCCATTTTATTGGTGTATGTAATGGTACAAAAGTACTTTTAAAAAGTGTATTATGTATAAGTGTATTGATGCAGTAGTCAAATCCTTGTCCATTTTTGAGACTCGCGATCGTGTTCAAGCTCAAAACTTGAAAGGGGTGTTTGTTTGGGACTCACCCGTCCGAACGTTGGACGTAATGTACTGTTCTACTTCGTGATTTCACATTCAAATTTTTTCATCTAACTACATTCACCCCTAAAAATACATATACATCCTACTATTACATCTCATTCAACTACTCTTACACAATTTGATTTGACATAAAATTACATCTCATTCTACTCAAGATTTCAAAACAAACACACACACAATTACTACTCATCAGGATTTCCTCATCCAAAAAAAAAAAATTACTACATTTTTCAGAAATTTTGACCAAATGGCATTGAATGTCTAATTTGCGGACCAAAAAAACCTAACATAAATCGACAAATATTGGTCGAAAATCATTCACAAACTCGACCAACGTTGGCCAATTTTTTGTTACCATTTCAATAAACCTTTTCCCGCAGAACAGAATACGTCCAAGTAGTGCTCGACTGGTTTGGCGTTCCGTTCCCAAAGGTAAAACGACTTCTACTTCGTAAACAGTAGCACCACTGTAGACGAAGCCTCAACGAACGTACTGAGAGTACGAACTGAATACACAAAAATTTATTCTGTAAACACAAGAACAATATATTCTTCTGGGAGATATATATTGCGGCAGAGAGAGGAGAGAATTGAGCGATTGATTCTGAGGGGAAGAGTCTGTATTTATAGACAGATCAAACCCTTGGAGATTGCATGTCCGATATTTTTGGAAAACTTCAGTTAATTAAGGAAGACGTGGTAAGTGGTTCTTGACCACCACGTTTGAGTTTCAAGGCTACAGATAATCCTGGAATGTTCTTGAAGTGATTCGAAATGGGCCAAGCCCATAACATCCTTCACCTTCCCACCACTCAAACTCAAAGTTGAATCCTTCAACTTCATTAATTAATTTCTCACTCACATAAACTCGATTTTGAGATATTAAATATACTACGTTCATCTACTTCGAGAGTAGATCGACTATGTCACATTTAATTATTTAATAATTAACGTTTAGTCTCTCTAATTAATTTAATTAAATAAGGTTATCAAAAGATTCAAAACCCAATTAATTTTCCAATTAATTCCAACAATTTATGCTTATTGACTTGTATTATTTCTCAATAAATTGAGATGGAAAGACTTTGTTACATTTATGAAGTCATCTACGAAAGGGATATCACAGACTTAGACTTATGGAGAAGACTTGCCCATTAATTCATGCACCGTACCACACAATACGTTGGGCCACAAATTTCCATCACTCAAATATACTCTTCTCAAAAAAAAAAAAAAAAAAGAAAAACCCTCCTCCATGAGTGTTTTTTTTTCCTAATTTAAGGTGTGTAAATAATTGTGTTTTCACTTTAAAAGTGTTAGTTTTCACAAAACAACATGCATATGATAGAATTTGCATTCAAGCTAACTAAAAGCCTAAAACAAAGTAATAATCTCATCAAAATAAATCAAAATGAACCTATTTTTATTTTTTCCATTGTAAGCATTTTGAAATTTGAATTTTAAAATTTATTAAATTTTAAATTTTAAATTCTACTCTCACCGTTTCGAAATGATTTGCACAATTTGATCGGCACACTTTTTAAGAAAAGAGGATCAGGTGGTTGGTGTCTTGATGATGTAAGATAAATGAGGGGTATTTTAGGTTATTTAGTGAGGTGTAAAATAAATTTGGTGAGTTGTAAAGTGAAATGTATGTAAAAAAAAAAAAGTGGCAATTTTGTAAATAAAATGATGTTGAAAGAGTATTAATTTTGTGGGGCATTTTAATATTAAGAGTATGCATGCAAGTAATTTTGTGACGTCCCAACATAAGGAAAGTGTGCAAGTAATCACGGGATGGAGTGAGTAATACTTATAATGATATGTGTTTACTATGAGATTTATGTAGATTATGATTTATATATCTTTATATTATAGGTGTTTATACAAAATTTATATGTAACTATATAGGATTTGTGGAAATTTGGGGTGTATTCAATTGAAATTCTGTTGGATTTTGTTGGACTTTTAAAATCTGGGGGTATTCAATCCGGATTTTTAAAAGTCTTTCAAAATTTTGAGGTATTTAATACGGATTTTAAAAAGTCTTTAGAAATCTTTAGGTATTCAACAATCTATGGCTTTTAATACTCTATGAATTTCGTTGGACTCTCCTTCAAAAATATAAATAAATTTCACTATTCAAAATCTCTTCTAAAAACTAGAGATTTCAACGGATTCTCTCAGAAGACTCTGAAAGAGAAGAAAAAAAAAACTTTATTATTCTTCTAACAAAATTTCAACTACTAACCTACTTGCATTAGTCTCTTCAAAAGCACTTGTTATTTGAAACAAAAAGATATACAACACAAAAATATTATAAAAGTTTTTATTATTTCAGAATTTTACACTATAAAACTGGTTCATGGCTATCACAGCCCAGAACCATGGCTATCACAGCCTAGAAAAGTAGAGAAAAAATAGACATTCTATGTTCTCCGATAAGCATATTTTTCACCACCATTATTATCGTGAAAAATTACATCTCTGTATTTTAAAATTATGTTCTCTCTTTAAAAATTATAGTATATCGGCACAGTGGACACCTTAGCAATAATATATTCTCGATCGCCATCTAAGGATTAATGCCAACTTTAAGATCTCAAGAACATTTATTCAATCTAAAAGTTAGCTTGTGGTGTTCGATATCATCTAAAAGATTTTGGTGGTCAAGGTCGTCACCCCATAAATGCAAGTGGGTTATTCAATCTTCACGCTCTGATCCAGTCGAATATGAAGAAGATCAAGATTACCATATCTCGACATGAAAGAGAAAATTTGGAAGCTATGTGGGAAATGAGGCCGAAGTATAACCGTGATGGAAATGAAGATGAGAATAATAAAAAAAAAAAAAAAAATTGAACTAATATATTTTTGGTATTTTTTCTAAATAATTTAGATAATTTTTTTTTATATACAAGTGTGTTCGATATACGTTTCCATCAATAGTTTTAGGGGCGTAGTTTATGGAAATCCATGTAAACCAATAAAAAAATGTGTATTTCAGAATCCTGTCAAATCTATAAAAATCCATATAAATCAATAAAAAAGTCAGTCAAACTCTGCATAGAGTCTATGGATTTTCTAATTCCACTGACTTTTTAAAGTCCAAAAAAATCCAACAGAATCTCAATTGAATACACCCCCTTTTATATGTGATGCAGATAAAATATGTCATTCTATGAGAAGGTGACACTTGGAAATATGATGAGTTATATCTTTTATTATTTATTGATAATATGATAATGATTTTATATTTATTTAATTATTTATCTCATTATTACATGGATAATTGTTAATGAGCTTGTGAATAATTTATGTGTCGATGCATTGGGTTAAGCCCCCAATATCATGAAATTGATGAAAATTGGTTGGATAATGATAAGAAGTAACTCATGTATTGATGTTTTGAGCCAGCCCAACACTATGAATATGATGAGAATAAAGGATTGGGTTGGGGTATATGACTTGGATCTATTTTTGCACTTTTTACAACTATACGATCCCCACAAGCGTATGGGTTCGTTAGTAGTAAGATAAGTGTCCCCAAGTAGATTTTCGTTCCAAGAACTTAATTAAGTGAAAATGAGTCCCTAAAGTTGCAAGTTATCATGCTATTGTAGTAACTAAATGATTATGTTTGGATTTTCGGGAATAAGCACAAAAAATATTGTTGGGATATGAATCCTTGAAACAATGTTCTAGATGATGAAAGTATGTTTTGATGGCCAAAAGCAACTTAAAGTTAGTGATATATGTGGTTCTAAGTCATTTTAACTGAGTCATCTGAAATAAAGTTTACTGATCTTATTAAGAAATATTGAAAATAAGATTACTGATCTTAATGGAATCTGAGAATAAGAATATTGATTTTAATGAGATATTGAAATCTGAGTTACTGATCTTATTGTGTTTACTGATCTGATATATGAACTGTTAGGAACTAAGCTGATGTTTTGTATTGTATAGACAGCTTATAGTATAGGACTTAATTGTACCCATCTGTATATAGTTCAGTTGATGTATATATAGGTTTTATATATGTAAAGTTGTATTCTATTGTATTCAGCATTGTAAAAGTTCAGAACAGTAGTTTAGAACACTAGATTAGAAGAAGATCAGAAGACTAATGAAGACTAAGAAGACTACTTCAGAATAAGAAGACTTCAAAGAAGAATTGAAGAGAAGCTTAGAAGAATTCTTGAGAAGTACAGAACAGTTTTTGAGGACTGTGCTGACTGGATCAGAAGAGTAAAAATCAGAACAGTAAATTACTGTGCTGATTTGGTGAAGTTTGAAGAATAAGTTTGGATAACTTATTTAAGGCGTAACTGAATATATTTGAAGATATGCTGACTTG
The DNA here is from genome assembly GCA_963675135.1 of Galeopsis tetrahit. Taxonomy (NCBI): domain Eukaryota; kingdom Viridiplantae; phylum Streptophyta; class Magnoliopsida; order Lamiales; family Lamiaceae; genus Galeopsis; species Galeopsis tetrahit. Next base: position 39,253,221 of record OY776127.1, read on the forward strand.
GAATAAGAAAGAAGTTACAAAGTCGGTTACAAGAAGAAGTTACAAGGACATTTTAGAGTTAGTTGAGAGTTAGTTCACAAACTGCTAACTGTCATACTAAGTTCTATAAATACTGATTGATCTCATACTGCTGAAGACGACTGAAAGATTACTGATCATAAAGCATTCAAGAGCAAGTCTACAGAGTATTGAAGAACTCACAGAGTTGAAGAGATCAAGAAATCTGAGAAGAGCCACTGAATTGAAGAGAAGAAATCAAAGGCTACTCAAAGAGAAGTTTTACTTTTCAAGTTTTAAGTTTGTGTTGTTGTAAACAAGTGTGCTAGTTACTTGTGAAATTACTAGTCGATCGAAGATACACTTGGGAGTGTAATCGAAAAGATCACAGTCTTAATTTTGGGACTTTTAGCCACAAGAAACTCAAGGAAGAGTAATAAAACATCACAACTGGGATTGTGAGAGTGGATGTAGACTTATTGGTCGAACCACTATAAAATTCTGTGTTCTTTATATTTTCTGTTTGATATTTGTTTGATATTTGTTTAAACAAGAACAGTAGAATTTACTAAGTAAAGATCTGATTAAAAGTTGAGTATAAAACTAAAACTGGAAGTACTGATCTGACTCAGTAAGAACAGTACTATTCAGAACACTATTCCGCATTATAAACTCTGATATTTTGAAAGATTTTTGAAAGTCTATTCACCCCTCCCCTCTATACTTTCTTAGCTTACTCAATCTTAACTCAACTTTGGGACCAACAAGTGGTATTAGAGCAGTAGTTCTTTGGACTGCTGTTTCTTGATAACCTTGTAAATCTTGAGGGAAATCTCACTGATCTTGCTACTATATTTGTCACTATCTGAATACTTGAAATTTATCTGCTATACTACTGATCCTATTTGTCTAATCAAACATGGATGGCACTAATGTGAACAAACTTCCTAAGTTCAAGATTGCAGATTATGACTACTGGAAGCTTAGGATGGAGGCCATCTTTAGCTCAACCCATGATCTGATGGTTTCTGTGGTGACTGAAGGACCAATTGTCACCATGGTGGAAAACACTGCTGTTCTGGATCCTTCTAAACCAGTTGGAGCACTAGTCCCTAAACCAAGGTCAGAACTGACTTCTGAAGAAATGCGACAAAACAATTTGGATAGTCTTGCTAAGAATTATATTTTACACACCCTGTCAAATGAGTATCTTGGCAAAGTGTTAAAATGTAAGACTGCAAAGCAAATGTGGGACAAATTGGCTATTCTTTGTGAAGGTACTACACTGATCAAAGAAAGCAAATTATCCACAGCTGTCCAAAGGTTTGAAACATTTAAAATGAAGCCAGGAGAAACAATTGATGAATTGGATACTCAATTTACTAAGATTATGAATGATCTTGATGTGTTAGGAAAGACTTATACTGAAAGAGAAGTTAACCTGAGAATCTTGAAAGCCTTGGATGAAAGGTGGAAAATGGTCAAGATGATCATTAAGACCACACAAGACATTGATTCCTGGCCAGCAGAAACTATGTTCCAAACACTTAAGGCACATGAGTTTGAGTTAGATGAAGAAGATCCTATTACTGTGAATCATAAGGATAAGGATGCCTCTAAGGACATAGCTTTTAAAGCCTCTACCTCTAAGGGGTCTAGATCATCTAAGTCTAAGGCCTCAAGCATAAAAGATGAACTAGATAGTTCTGATCTTAGTCTAAAAGATCAGATGAGCCTTATGATCAAAAGATTTGATAGACTAAATAAGAGGTATGGTAGATACAAGAGATTCTATAAGGAAACCAAGGGTTCTAGTAACAGGGACTCTTCTGTGAACAGAAGGGATCAAAACTCTTCTGAAAGAAGGGATGAGATCTCTAATGAGAACATGAGAGATAGGAACTCATCTGATAAGAGGGATAGAAAGTATTCTGATAAGAAAGACAGGAACTCAATTGACAAGCATGACAGGAACCGAAATCATTCACCTCCTAAGAGATCTTCTAACAATCCTGTTTGCTATAATTGTGATAAGCCAGGTCATTATGCTTATGAATGTCCTGATCTGAGTTCTGAAGATCGAGAAGAAAGGAAATCCAGAAGAGATCGAAAATATGCCAAGGGTAAGAAGGCAATGATGGCATACAATGATTCTGATTCGGAATCAGAAGAGTTGCCATCGTCTTCATCTGAATACCCCTCTAGCAATGAAAATGAAGCCTTCATAGTAGATGATGGACTGGTAATGATGGCCAAAATAAATGATGAGGTATCATCTGCTAACTCTTTTCAATCTTGTAAAAATTCTGACACTGATGAAAGTGATACTGCTGATAGCAGTGTAGGAAGTAGTCTTCATCATTCCCAAGGAGTGACTAAAGAAGACCTTCTACAAGCTAACAAAGCATTCATTGAAATTAGTGATGAGAATATATCTTTAAAGCAAGAAATCATTAATCTGAAAGAAGCTCAGTTGAAAGTGGATCCTAATATAGTTGTCATAAATGCAAGACTATCAGAAGAGTTGTCCCAACTCCAAGAAAAGTATGCATCCATTGACAAACTATATCAGGGTATGCTTAAAACTCAAGCCAAAGAGACTAATGAATTCAATGAGTTAAAGATTAAATGTGAAAAACTTGAAGAGCGCAATAGATTCTTAGAATCTGAAGTAGTGAGCCTAGATTGAAAGCTATCTGGGATGATTAACTCTACTAAGATTAATCAAACTATCTCAGACAGATATAGAGCTCCAAATGATAAAAGTGGGATAGGTACTGATCTGCCTAGTTCCTCTACTTCAGAACTTAAGAACACTAATGGAGCTAGTTCAAGTTCTTTGCAACTAGATAAAGGAAAAGAACCTATGACTTATGATGATGATCCAAAACTCAAAGTACAGTCTAAATACATCCCTCCTACTACCAAGAATAGTAAAATGATGAATGTATTAAGACCAGTACAGTCAAGACCATACCAGAAGAGTTATACTCCTCTGACCAGATCAGATCAGTCCTGGTATCAGAAGAGACAAACTCAGAATAGTAGGTCAAGACAAGCACATGCAAGTTGGGAACAGCCTAGACCTCCTTTCATAAGGCAGTCTCAGCTGTATTCAACTAAACCTAGGAGATTTGTGCCTCATTATCATAACAAACCTGTTCTTTATCCTCCACCTTTATCTTATGATATCATTGGAGAGGAAAGACCAAAACGCATCTATAAGCCGTATGGTCCACATGCTTTCAGACCATATTCAAACTATTACAGACATACTGATTTTACTGAAAAAGGGATAGAACCAAGGAAAGACTATCTCAGAAAAATAGATCCTAAGTCTGCTGATAATTCCGAATTGGTTAACAAAGTACTGTTTTGTGATAAATTTGGAAGGAAACTGAAGAGGTCCCATTTATTCAAATCCTCAATGTTCATTTGGGTACCTCTCACTACTAACCCCCAAGGACCCCAATAAACTAGGGTACCTAAATTATTAAGATCACTACCTTGCAGGATCGACTGGACCTATACAAGAAAGGTGGTTCAATTGGTGAGACCTGGTACATAGACAGTGGGTGTTCACACCACATGACTGGTACCAAGGCCTTGCTTACTGACTATCATGAGAAGGAAGGACCATAAGTCATCTTTGGAGATAGCTCTATGGCAATCACAAAAGGATTTGGATTCATCAAGAATGGAGATGTTGAAATCCAAGATGTCTCCTATGTTGAAGGTTTGAAATATAATTTGTTATCTGTATCTCAATTCTGTGACAGGGGATACAAAGTTCAGTTCAAGACCAGAAGATGTGAAATAATAGACAAAAGGACTCACAATGTTTTACTTGTTGGCACAAGACAAGGAAGTGTATACATTGTGAATTTGAATAGTTGTCCTAAGAATGCTTGTCTTATTACTAAGAGTCCTAAAGAAAACAGTTGGCTCTGGCATAAACGCCTCTGCCACCTGAACTTTAAGATAATCAACAAGATTGCAAGAGAACATCTTGTTGAGGGCATTCCTAATGAAATCTATTCCAAATCACAAATGTGTGACTCCTGTCAAAAAGGTAAACAGGTAAAGGTTTCATTTAAGTCCATTCCAACTCTTTCAACCAGCAGAGTCTTAGAACTCTTGCATATGGATCTTCATGGTCCTATCAAACCTCCTACACTGAATGGAAGAAGGTATACTCTGGTTGTAGTAGATGATTATTCTAAGTTTACTTGGGTAGTCTTTCTACACAAAAAGAGTGATACACAAACACTACTTCCAGATCTATTAAAGAGGTTGCAGGTTGAAAAGGGTCAACCCATTGTCAAGATAAGAAGTGACAAGGGGACTGAGTTTATTAACTGTTACATCTCTGACTATTGTTCTAAGTCTGGCATACATCATTTGACAAGTGCAGCTAGAACCCCTCAACAAAATGGTGTTGCAGAAAGGAGAAACAGAACACTAAAAGAAGCATGTAGAGCAATGATTGCAGAATTCAACACACCTCAGAAGTTTTGGGCTGAAGCCATTAACACAGCTTGCCACTCCCAAAATCGAAGTGCTCTTAATAAGGTGCATGGTAAAACACCTTATGAGGTATGGAAAGGCAGAAAACCTAGAGTTTCTTATTTTCATATCTTTGGATGTAAGTGTTTCATTCATAACAATGGCAAAAGTAAGCTAAATGCCTTTGATGCAAAAGCCGATGAAGGGATATTCTTAGGATACTCTTTAGTAAGCAAAGCATTTAGAGTGTTTAATTACTCTACCCTATGTGTGGAAGAAACACCCCATGTAGTCTTTGATGAGAATGTGCAGAACTCTGCTGATCACCAGCTCAGTAAGAAAATTGACAATTTAAAGCTTCAAACCAACAATGAAGATGATGATGCAGAAATATATGAATCTGTACAAGCATATAATCCTTTCTTGAATGTCCTAGATCAAGATTCTGATAAAGAAAAAGTAAAAGACAAAGGTGAGTCATCTAAAACTTCTGATATACCAGAATTGAATGACTGCTCTCCTATGAACAAATCTGCTGATATAAATGATACTGATCTGCATGATGATTTGCATAATATAAATGATGATAGCATTACTGTTAAGAATAGAAGGACATGGAAGTCTGCTCATTCTACTGATATGATTCTAGGTGATTCTAGTAAAGGTGTTAAAACTAGAAAACAATTGTTTGACTCCCAGGAAGAACCTAGTAAGTCTCTATTTTGCTGGTGTTGTTTTCTATCATCTATTGAGCCTAAAACTGTGATTGAAGCTTTAAGTGATAGTAATTGGATTATAGCCATGCAAGAAGAACTTAATCAGTTCACTAGAAATGAAGTTTGGGAACTTGTTGATAGACCTAGTGATCATAATGTTGTAGGCACTAAGTGGATTTTCAAGAACAAAAATGATGAAAATGATCTTGTAGTTAGAAATAAAGCTAGATTAGTTGCTCAGGGCTACTCTCAAGCTGAGGGTATTGATTATGATGAAACTTTTGCTCCTGTAGCTAGACTAGAAGCTATAAGATTGTTCCTTGCTTATGCTGCACATATGAAATTTACTGTGTATCAAATGGATGTGAAAAGTGCATTTTTGAATGGTATACTTGCTGAAGAAGTTTATGTGGAACAACCACCTGGTTTTGAAGTGAATAGTCACCAAGTATACAAGTTAAAGAAAGCACTCTATGGATTGAAACAAGCCCCAAGAGCCTGGTATGATACACTCTCCCTATTCTTACTTGAAAATGGTTTTACAAAAGGCAAAGTTGATAGAACTTTGTTTCGAAGACAAGAAGGTAATGATATATTACTTGTTCAAATTTATGTGGATGATATTATTTTTGGATCACCCAACAAAACCTTGAGTGAAAGCTTTTCTACACTCATGCAAAGTAAATTTGAAATGTCTATGATGGGAGAAATGACATATTTTCTTGGTCTTCAAGTAAAACAAACTACAGAAGGTATCTTTATAAATCAAGCAAAATACACTAAGAATTTGCTAGAAAAATTTGGTATTAAAACCTGTAAGACAGTTGGTGTGCCCATGCAACCTACATACAAAATGGATCCTGATGAAGGAGGTAAGTCTTCTGACCAACCTCACTATCGTGCTTTAATTGGCTCTCTACTCTATCTAACTGCCAGCAGACCTGATATTGCTTTTGCTGTTGGTGTATATGCAAGATTTCAAGCAAACCCCAAAGAAAGTCATCTGGAAGCTGCCAAAAGGATATTGAAATATCTAAAGGGGACCATTAATCGAGGATTATGGTATCCTGCAGATGATGATATATCTTTAAGTGGTTATTCAGACTCGGACTTTGGAGGTTGCAAAATAGATAGAAAATCTACTTCAGGTTCATGTCAATTCTTAGGAACTAAGCTCATTTCATGGTTTTCAAAGAAACAAACAAGTGTGGCAACTTCTACTACTGAAGCAGAATATATGGCTGCAGGTAGTTGTTGTAGTCAGCTTCTTTGGCTAATACAACAACTCAGAGACTACAATATTGTAGAATCTAATGTACCTATATATTGTGACAGTAATAGTGCCATTGCCATCACACAAAATCCCGTTCTACATACTAGATGCAAGCATGTTGACATTAGACATCATTTTATTAGGGATCATGTGGAAAAGAAAAATATTAGGATGGAAAAGATTCATACTGATATTCAAAGAGCTGACATTTTTACAAAACCATTGGCTGAAGTGAGATTCAGAGAGTTATGCATTAGTTTAGGGTTGATAGATATGGATTCTATATGTATATAGAACTTTACTAACATTTCAGGTACTGATCTTATACCAAGAGGAAGATAAAGCAGAAACTAAGAACAGTACATCAAATGCCTAAAACTCAGAAGAGACAATCCCATGTCAGACCACTACATTTAAAACAGGTAACAAGGTTACTAAAGTGACCTTAATCCCAATGAGGAAGCTGGTAAAGCTGAGGGACACTGAGAACACACATTAAGGGGGAATCTGTGATTCCTTAAAGATCCTTTTGTTGACTCAAAACACTAAGTCACTTTAGCATAAACCTTGAATTGATCATTAAATTAAACATATTTTTACTAATCTGTACTGTTTTACACTTATATATAATGTACTAACACTTCTACCAAGGTGAAACAGGCACAGAAGAGGAATTCTCCATTGAAGGGGGAACTAATCTGATTACAGATTTGAAAAGTCTACTAATCTGATCTGATTACAGGCTATATCAGTCTACAGATATATTCTGATTAATAAATTGACCTGTCTACAGAACTGTACTGATTACAAAGTTTCTTTGTCTACAGTACTGATCTGATTACAATTCAGTTATTCTACAGAACTAATCTGATTACTGACTAAACTGTCTACAGAAAGATTTGATTACTACTAATCTGTTTACAAAATTCTACTAATCTGACACAGTACTGATCTGAGGATTACTGTGCTAATATCAAAAAGGTGAAATCAGGAAAATTGGGTACTGATCTGAACACTACTGTGCTGACCCATCTACTGATCTGAAAACTACTGTGCTGATTCATCTACTGATCTGATTTCTGAAAAGTTTACTCAGCTGATTACAGTACTCAGCTGATCCAGATAAGTTAAATTTTCTTTATATACAAGTAAGAGAATGAAGTGAAATAGTTTTGGAAACTACTGTGCTGATTTGCATCAGAACAGTCTTTTGGATTAGAATACTCTAAGTCAAAAACTGCTCAAAGTTTAGATTACTAATAGAGAAGATTAGTACACTCCTCTATTTTTAACCTAGTTACTGTGGTGTATTTATCAAACACAAATTGGCTCCAAAATTAAGAATGGTACTAGAATATGAACAGTTCTTGTTAAACACGAATTTCGAGACTTAATCTCAACCATTCTTTGTGATAATCAAATTCAATCCTAGCCCTAGATTGGTTTTGAATTTGACAAAAACGATCACTCTTCATCGTCTTCTTTCTTACGAGTTCATTTCTGGAAAGCTCATAACTCAAAATCTACTGCAAAATCTCAATAATCTATTCTCTACGAAAATCCTACAATGGCAATTATCAATATTATCAGTGAATCTAACGAAGTTGCAGGAACTTTTGATTCGGATTTCTGGGTTCGTGGAAAGGGCATTTTTGTAGAAAATGTTGTTTACTTCAATGGACGACACAGTGCTGAAAATCAAGCTATTCTGACGATGTGCGAAGAGTGCGGGCTGAGGAAGTTTCTTGAATCTTCTCCGATGAATGTATTTGAACCAGAGGCGATGGAATTTTATTTACAGCTTAAAGGTGATAGCAATGGTGTTCACTCCATGCTTTCAGGGCACAAGGTAGCGATTACAAGGGAAATCCTGGAAGTTATGTTGGATTTACCTCAAGGCCCTGTAGATATTTTGACCTACAAAGCAGGGGAAGAGAAAGAATGTGTAGGCAGATGGTCTGGTGAAGAACCTGAGTCTCTAAGCCATCTTAAGAAAGATGTTCTTACTACTGGTCTGCAGTTTCTAATGGACATAGCTGGAAAATGTTTGTTAGGGCAACATCACAGTCAGGATGCTCTATCAAGTTCAAAAATCCGAATTATGGCAGCAATCATTGATAGAGTACAAGGTGATTGGCAAGGATTTTTCTTAGAAAGACTGTTAAATGAGAAAGACAAAGTCTTGTTCGATGAGGATACATTGGAATTTTCGATTAAATCGAAATTAGGGTTCAGAAACAAACTGAGTATCTTGTTGCCTCAGTTGGTTGTCAAGAAGGCATACTGGAGTAATTCCAAGAAATTCCATCATGGAAAATTCTTGATGAAGAAGGAGTTTGTTCGATTTGAACAAGAACATCCTTTGGAGCAATCTCAAGAACCTGAAGCACAAGTGTCTGGAGCTTCAATGTACAGATCTGATGATAATCAACCAGAGATTAGATCGAAAGCGAGGCATGATCCGAGCAGTACTAGACCAAGGAGAGGGAGGTCTGCTACAGCCGCCTCAGAGTCAACAGTCCGGTTTATTGAGACTGTGGTGCAAGCAAGCTCTGAAGAGCAAGAGGTTAGTAATTCAAGTCCCGTTGCTTTACATAAAAGAACCAAGAGGAGAAGTGCTAGGAGGAAGCTTGTTGATGTCTCTCCTACCCCTTCAAATTCTGATCCAAGCCCAGCTGATCCCATTAACCCTCAACCTTCATGTTCTGGAGAATCAGCTCACTACTTCCCAATGTCTCAGAACACTCCTCATTCATCCCCTCAGAACTCTACTTTTAATCCTACTCCTATTTCAAGTCCTCAACACCAACCTACACTACATCATTCCCCAATGCAAGTTCATGATCACTCTACTGAACATGAATTTGAGTCTTCTTCTGTACCAATTGACATTTCATCATCTCCTGAACCTGAATTTATAGCCCCTAAACCTGCTGGTTTAATGGATTATCCCATCTGTGATAAGGAAGATAGAATCAGGATAGATCTGAGATTGGCTTTGTTGAAGCAGTTTCCTGGATTGGATGAAAGTTCAGTTGAGTTTGAGAAACTCCTTAGGATTGGCACATGGGTGTATCTTAAGAGGAGTACTCTCAAAGAGAATTTAGCTGTTATGGAAGGTATGGGTGGTGCTTCAATCTTTGATGATTGGGAAGCAGAGCAAATGCATGCAGCTGATGTTAACTCATTTTTAGAGCTAGTAACCCCAGAGTCTGTGGTACAACTTGTTGAAAGGTTGACAGGATTTAAATATTCTGTGGAAAATGTTGTTACTACTACTGCTGATGAAAATGATGATGTTATTATGGTAAGTGAAGAGAAGGTTGCTGATGAAGCTGAGAAAGCTGTTGAAGAGGATTTTATGGAAGTTGATGAAGCTGTTGACAATACAACAGAGGTGTTTGAGAACACTGTTGTGATTGAAGATGCAGAAGTTGTTGGAAATCAAGATTTAGATGCTGAAGAGATGGAAAGCATTCCATTTCAGTCTGCTGATCCTATCATTCCTGAAGATGTGCAGGAACAGGTCAGAACAGTTCCTATTGAGAAGGAATCTGAAAATGCTAGCTTTGAATTGTTGAAAAAGCAGAATGCGGAGCTTCAAGCAAAGTTGGAAGATGCTCAAGAAGCTACTGAGAGAATGAATAAGATGAATTCTGAAAATTCTTATGAAAGAATTATGGAGCATACAATGTCTAAAATCTATGATCTCCATAGACTTCTAGAGAAGAATCTATCTCAGGTGTTGCATGCTAAGATGGAACAACACTTGACTCCCTTGAAAGAGTGGCATGATGAAGCCAAAAAGGGGGAAGACAGGATAAGAAGAGTAATGGAGCAAACTCAATCACAACAAGCTCAACTAGTTGTGAGTCAAGACGAATTGAAAGAAGAAATTGCCAGTTTGAATGAAAAATTTAAGCTTAGGAAGAAACAGAAAGGTCAAGAAGTTGTTGAGAAGAAGAAATCTGATGTTGCTGAAAGTTCTATTCAGAAGAAGATGAAATTAATTTTGTCTGATGAAGAAGAACAAGAAGAAGAGACTGGTAGAATTACCAGATCCAGAAGCAAGTTCCATGTTCTTTTTTGTGCACCAATTCCAATCCGTGGCTCCGATTAGCTCGATTCTTCTTGCATATGCACTCTTTCTTCATCTTCTTTCATCTGACATTTTCTTCAGATTGATTCCTTCGTGTGATTTGCTTCAAAACTCATCATTTTTTCCCTAAAAACAATGCAAAACAATCATGTATCAATAATTCGATAAACAAAATATTTTCACATAACTTTTGCACTCTTAATACGACAATTCAAGCATATTCACACTATAAATTCATGCAATCTCACCACAAATCACCCCCCCAAACTTAAAGGTTTGCTTGTCCCCAAGCAAAGAATCAAAGAACAAAGGTGAGTGATTGTGATGAATTTGTGAACCATGGAATCAATGCTAGCAATGATACAAGCAAATGAACTTTTCAAAGAATGATCTTCAATCATGAACTCTCTTACCACCATCATGCACGGAGTGATTCAAACGAAGCAAAATCAAATACTAAATCCACATTCCTCACAAGATGTGTATCACTCAATCACAAAAAGGAATTATGGAGTTGCATCACTCATCAATTGCTTCACATCAACTAGTTACCATAAGCTTGCCATGAGTTTCTTCTATCCACCACTTTTGTGTTTCACAACAAGATCAATAGGGCTTTTTCTCGGGACGTAACGTAGGCTCTTTGGACATGGTGGGAAACATTTGGATAAAAGTGACTAGACTAGTGGAGGGACAATGAACACTTTATCACTTCTTTGTTTCTTTCAAACCATTCATGCATTCCCTCACTTTTCTATTTTCCCACAAGGAATTTACTCCTTTCTTTGTCACAAGAAACACCCTTTTGTTCTTTCAAACTCAAATTATGAGACCACCTCTTTGATTTTATTCATAATTTTTTTTTTTTTCAAAGAGGTTCTCATTTAATGATTTTTTCTCTTTTGTTTTTCCATCTCTTTCTTGTTTTTCCACTTGCTCAACATTCCACAATTCTCATTTAAAACTCAAAAAAAATTCCACTCTTCACTTGTCCTCCACTAGTTAGGCAAAGACTTATTAAGTTAAAGAGGTTAAACAACGTAGGTTACCAAAAAGATCAAGTTCAAGGCTTGACTTGGCTAACTACGGGAATTCTTTTGGTAAGGGAATATTTGGCTACTGACTAATGATTATGAAAGATGGCCTAAATCACTTCTTCTTGATTCACACAATTTTGGTTTTAAGCAAAACTCATGGCAAGTTCTAGAACTAGAGATAATGACCAATCCACTCTCAAACAACAACCGGATCATGATTGGTTCGAAGATCAATTCTCATCGTGTTTCAATCATGTGAATTCGTGTACTCTCCTAAGCTTCGTTATTCTCACCAAACACACTCAAATGGTAAGTTCATCCACAATCAAGTCACAATTCACATCAAAATTCACAAAACTACCATCATTGCTAAACAATCATCCATAACTCAACTCATCACAAATCTAACATCACAAATGATAACAATCAACATCCCATTCATGAAATAAAATCATCCACAAATAAGTACATGAACCAATGTATCAAATGAGAGAAAGAAAGAGAGAGAGATAGAATTTCAATACAAATACAACCAAATCGAATTGTTATCCAAATGAACTAGAACCGAATGATAGTAAGAGTTAAGAGGTAAACTCCCTTTTTGGCTCAAGAAGGAGGTGCACGAGGACTGAAATGATTTTCGTTGATGTGCCATCCGTTCATGTCACGGATCATCAAATTCACCTCTTCTTGGGCTCTCCAACGATCATCGAGCCCCCTCCTATAATCATCCTCCGCCCCCCATCGTTCTACTTCAGCCCTCCTATGGTCCTCCGCTGCTTGCCATCTCAAAGCTTCCCCTCTACGGTATTCCTCTTCGGCTTGCCTCCTCATCTCCTCTTCACGCAAGTAGTTCTCATGGGCTAACCACCTCTCATTTTGTCTTTGAACAAAGTCTTCTTGAGCTTTGAAGTACTTCTCCCATTGAGAGCGAGATGGTCCGGAGCCGTCTCCTTCTTCTTCTTCACCCTCACCACCTTCTTGGGCTTCATTTCCCCCTTGAGCTTCAATCATCCTCACATCCCTCACTTGTTGCCCCCCTTGAACATTCCCCCCAGCTTCTACAATTGCTAGCTCGTGTGCTCTTGAGCTAAGGAGGAGATTGTCCTTGACTTTCTTCTTGTTTCCAACAAGGGTGGTCAAACTAGTGTCTGGAAGTGGGAATCCCTTTTCCCCTTTGCACAATATCCATAGACGATTATTTACCTCAAGAAGAACCTTCATCTTCTTCATGGTGTAGATGTTCAAATCCTCGTCGTCTACGGCAAGCAAATCGGAGGTATCAATGCCCACATTCTCACATAGCAATGTGATCATACCCCCGATTATCACCCTGGATTTTGCAGCCGTGCTCCTCCTAATCCGGTTGAGTTGATGCACGAAGTAGTAGGCGACGTTAAATTTGTGCCCGTACACCAAGCACCACAGTATGTAGAGCTCATCTTGGTTTACCGAACCACTCTCCGATCTCGCCAAGAGTGTGTTGGAGAGCACCTTCTCAATGTACCTCAACACCGGATTTCGAATGCACGTTGCCTTTGACGTTGTAGGGGAATAGGGAATGGGGGATGACGAGATGAGTTCCCAAAACTTCTCCTTCTCAAAGCTCTTTTTCTGTTTCAATAACTTCCCATCTCTATCTCTCGGGGCACCAAAGATGGTGTTAATCTCGGTCAAGGTTAAGTGGTAGGGCTCATTCATAGCCCTAAAGGAGATCCTGGAGATGACATTTCTATCATCCTTTTCCACCCTTAGTGTGCAAATTACCTCCGCTGTGAGCCGAATAAAAGTTCGTGGCTCCTTTTGGAGGAACTCTCCCATGCCTACTTTCCCAAAAAAGGTATACATATCATCCTTAATTCCCATAGCCTCCATACACCTCTCTTCCGGAAAACGAGTGCTCCCGATTTCGCAGATAATTCGGTCGAACAATGGGCGAACCCTAACTTGCTCCTCCGGAGTAAACTGAATTCCTAAGCTTTCGGGGGTTCTTTTCCTTTTTCTCGTGTTCACAGTTATCTCCACATCACTGTCCGAATCCATTTATCCTACAAAAACAACATGCATTTAGATACTTCAACTCAATATTCCTTCAAAACAATGCATCTTAACCAATTCACCCAACAATAATGCAATCAATATATCCAAAACAATTATTCCATGCAAAATCAACCATATAGCCACTTCTATCATGAATTGTGTCATATTATAACATATCTCAAATGTTTATTCCCAAAATTATTGCAACCCAAGTGTTTGTTTAAATGCTTCCATGAAATTACAACTTGAATCACAAAATTGAAGGCCTAAACATCCTACCCATGCAAAATTGACACCAAAATCGAGTTCTAAGCTATCATAAACATCAACCAACACCAACATCCACCATAAACATTCAATTCCATGACAATTCCTGCAAAAAATTTCACAAAAATTTCATCTTTACCATTCTTGCACAAAATTTCACAAAAAATTTCAACTTTTCACAACAATACTAACAAATCATCTCAACCTTAAGTAAAAGTCTTCAACTTAGACAAAATCCAAGAAGAAAACGTACCTTTGTTTGGAAGACTTGCAAGAATTCAAAAATTTTCTTGAAATTATGAACTTTTTTGGTGAAATTATTGAGTGTTTGTGAGTATTATGGGTGAATTTGGTGTAGAAATAAGGATTGGAGTGAGCTTTGTGTGGAGGAATGAGGTTTTGGGATGAGTTTTTGGTGTAAGGATGGAGGGAGGCGAAAATTTGGGGCCAGGGTTTTGAGAAATGGGGCAAAAATGAGGAGAGAGGGTATTTATACTCAAAACGCGCGTGAACAGTAACTCGGCCGAGTTGCCAACTCGGCCGAGTCCTCTCCTCTTTCTTTTCAGACAGCTCGGCCGAGTGCTGTAGCTCGGCCGATGCACAAATGTTCCAGAATTCAAATTACGCCCAGCAACTCGGCCGGATTAGTGAACTCGGCCGAGTTACAAATGTTCCAGAATCTGAATTCGTCCAGCAACTCGGCCGGATTAGGTAACTCGGCCGAGTTGCAAACTTGTCCAGTTTCTGTGACAAGCAGCAGCTCGGCCGGATGGTGTAGCTCGGCTGAGTTGCTGTTTTTACCCAAAAACTCACTTTTTTCGATACTAACCTGATTTTCGGTTCGATTCGAGTCAGGGCACTCGTTCGATCAAACCGAATTTGTCTTTTCCAGCTCCAAGCTTCACCATAGCAACAATTTTTGGCTTTTCTCTCGTTTCCAAAAGCTCACGACTCCATGAATTTTCAAAATTTTGAACTTATGCCACATCAATTAGTTTGCACCAACAAAACAACCATTAATGCACACAAGTGACCAACATTGCTTATGTGCTTGTTGCAAAATTTCTTTAAAACGATCATACCCCCCAAACTTTTTCATTGCCGAGCAATTAAAAGTTTAGAAAAAGAGTGATAAAACGAAATTGCAACAAGCAACAATCTCTATGCACTAACTTAAAATCCCACTACTCAAGACTTCAACATCACCATGCAAAAAGTTATCAAACACAAGCCATACAAATGTATTGAAATCATAGCATCAAAGACCTATGCTCAACATCCACATAATCTAAGCACAAAAATCAAAAGACAATATCCCTACCCCCCAAACTTGATTTTTGCAAAGCAAACTCAAGTTTAGGATGGGGTGTACCTCATGGTGATTATCCATCCCTCTTGTGCACCGATCATATGCCCATAAACCAAGTTCCTCGTTCGTTGGTCAAACGTCCATAAGAAGAGACCTACCATAAGAGAAAACCTACACACTTCATGAGAAAACAACCAAACAACTAGAAATAAAAACTAACTACTAAAGCAAGGAAAACAATGGGTTGCCTCCCATTTAGCGCTAGGTTTAACGTCCTATGCCGGACGAAACTCCGTTAGTTCAAGGGTCACGAAGGCCAACTAGATGTACTACCCCCTTGTCGGGAAGGGAGTAGTAATGCTTAACTCGGTGGCCATTCACTTTGAATTCTTCTCCTTTTTCATTAACAAGATCGAGGAAGCCCGTAGGAAACACTTTCTTAAAACGGAATGGACCTTTCCACTTTGATTTCAACTTTCCGGGAAATAGATGTAACCTCGAATCGTGGAGTAACACTTCATCCCCCTCTTCAAAGATTTTCATTGATAGCCGTGCATCATGCCATCGTTTTGTCTTTTCTCGAAATAGTTGAGAACTTGCATAAGCATCTTCACGAAATTCCTCAAGTTCGTGCAATTGAAGGAGCCTTTTCTCTCCACACAAATAGCTGTCCAAGTTAACCTTTCTCAAAGCCCAAAGTGCTTGATGCTCCACCTCAACGGGAAGATGACAAGCCTTCCCAAAAACTAATTGGTAAGGTGACATCCCAAGTGGGGTTTTATAAGCTGTCCTATATGCCCAAAGAGCATCCGGGAGCTTATTCGCCCAATCCTTTCGGCTTGTGCTCACCGTCCTTTCCAATATCTTTTTGATATGTCGATTTGACACTTCGGCCAACCCATTTGTTTGGGGATGATAAGGAGTTGCCACCTTGTGTGTAACACCATACTTTGCAAGAAGTTTCTCCATAATTTTGTTCACGAAATGACTCCCCCCATCACTTATGAGAGCTTTAGGAACGCCAAATCGAGTGAAGATTCCCTTCAAAAAGATCATCACCGTGTTTGCATCGTTAGCCCTTGTAGCAACGGCCTCAATCCATTTTGACACATAGTCAACCCCAAGTAAAATGTAGGTAAGACCATTGGAAGACGGAAACGGTCCCATGAAGTCTATCCCCCACACATCAAACAACTCAACCTCTACGATGTTGTTCAAAGGCATCTCGTTCTTCTTGGAAATTCCACCACCACGTTGACATTTATCACATCGGAGTACAAACTCTTTGCAAGACCGGAACACCCACGGCCAATAGAATCCCGATTGGAGTACTTTTAACGCCGTCTTCTCACCCCCTTAATGCCCACCACATGGAGACGAGTGACAATGATTCATTATATCTTCCCATTCCTCATTCGGGACACACTTCCTAATAATGGAATCGACACCCCTTTTCAACAAATGAGGATCGTCCTAAATGTAACTCTCCACGTCCTTCAAAAATTTCCTCTTTTCATAGGTGTTTGCCCCAAATGGCATGCTCCCACTTGCCAAGTAATTGGCGATGTCCACATACCAAGGGCCCTCATCGTGAATCTTTCCCACAAATGCTCCATGGACACGTAACAACCTCTCATCCGGGAACTCTTCTTTTACTTCTCCAAATTCTTCCTTGAATTCTTTAGCTCTCTCAATCCGGGACAAGTGATCGGCTATCACATTGTCACTTCCCTTCTTATCCTTGATCTCAATGTCAAATTCTTGAAGAAGTAAGATCCATCGGATTAGCCTTGGCTTTGCATCCTTCTTTCCCATTAGGTAACGAATAGCGGCATGATCCGTGTACACAATAGTTTTCGCACCTACTAGGTAGGGTCGAAACTTATCGAATGCATACACAACCGCTAGAAGTTCCTTCTCCGTAGTTGTGTAATTCACTTGAGCTCCATTGAATGTTTTTGAAGCATAATATATAGCTCGGAATACCTTCTCCCTTACTTGCCCAAGAACTACCCCCATTGCCACGTCACTAGCATCACACATCAATGTAAACGGTTCCGTCCAATCCGGTGCTACTAAGATGGGAGTGTGGATCAACGCTTCCTTCAATGCACTAAAAGCATTCAAACAAGCATCATAAAAAACAAAAGGGACATCCTTTTCAAGTAAATGTGAAAGGGGTTTAGAAAGTTTAGAGAAGTTTTGAATGAACCGTCTATAAAAACCGGCGTGGCCCAAGAATGAACGAATTCCTCTCTCGTTTGATGGAGGAGGGAGCTTCTCTATTGCAACTATCTTTGCCCGATCAACCTGCAAACCTTTAGAAGACACATGGTGACCAAGTACCACCCCTTCCTTAACCATGAAATGGCACTTTTCCCAATTAAGGACAAGGTTGGTATCTTGGCATCTTTTAAGCACTAACTCCAAATGTTCCAAACATGTGTCAAATGAGTTACCAAACACCGAAAAATCATCCATGAAAACTTCCATCACTCTCTCAATTAAATCATGGAAAATAGACATCATGCACCTTTGGAATGTTGTCGGTGCATTGCATAACCCAAAGGGCATGCGTCTCCAAGCAAACGTTCCATAGGAACATGTAAAGGTTGTATTCTCTTGGTCTTCGGGGGCAATCATTATTTGATTGTACCCGGAATAACCATCGAGGAAGCAATAGTAAGCAAATCCACCAAGTCTATCTAGCATTTGATCCATAAAGGGGAGGGGAAAGTGGTCCTTACATGTACCCTTATTCAACTCTCTATAATCCACACACACTCTCCACCCGGTTGCTACCCGTGTAGCAATTACCTCATTTTGATCGGTCGTGATGACCGTCATTCCCCCTTTTTTAGTTACGACATGCAATGGTGATACCCACGGACTATCACTAATAGGAAAAATCATACACGAGTCTAGAAACTTGATTACCTCTTTCCTAATGACCTCTTGCAATATAGGATTTACTCGCCTTTGAGGTTGGACTATAGGTTTAACATTACCCTCGGTCCTAATCCTATGCATGCATATAGACGGATTAATCCCCTTCAAGTCATCAATGGTCCAACCTAAGGCTTTCTTATTCCTAGAAAGCACAACCAACAATTTATCCAACTCACCATCATTTAACAAAGAAGAGACGATAACAGGGTACCTCATTTCGTTATCCAAGTAGGCATACTTGAGGTGATCCGGTAACGGCTTCATCTTCTCTTCCGGTCCTTGTCCTCCTTCAACGGGGATATTAAGTGGTAGTATTGGAGGTCTCCTTCTCATCTCCATTGCATCAACTTCTTCTATTGATTCCCTATAAGAGCTTGGCAACAATTCATTAGAAACAACTAAGGAATCACATAGAAATGAAGAGATAGAATGAGTTAAAGAAGTGTTAGAGAAATCTTCCCATTCATTTTGCACAATGTTATCAACCACATCTAAGAAGTTGCAAGATTCCGCTTCTTCAAGTTCTTTCAAGACTTGTAAATTGAGAATGTGACCTTTTCATGGTTGAAACTCAATTTCAATTCTCCTTTCTTCACATTAATCATTGCCTCCCCCGTTGCAAGGAAAGGTCTCCCATGGATCAAAGGTACGTGCTCATCCTCCGCCATATCAAGAATGACGAAGTCCACGGGAAATATGAATCGATCCACTTTCACCAACACATCTTCCACTATCCCTCTTGGCGTCTTCACCGATCGATCGACTAGATGAAGGGTCATTGTTGTTGGTATCAACTCCCCCATATCCAACCTCTTGTAAATCGAGTAGGGCATAAGGTTGATGCTAGCTCCTAAGTCACACAAAGCCCAAATTGCTTCACTACCCCCAATTTCATAAGGAATCGTGAAACTACCCGGATCTTTCAACTTAGTAGGTAGACTTCTTTGTAGTAAAGCACTACACTCCTCCGATAGATTGATTGCTTGATGAACTCCGAGTTTCTTCTTGTTGGCAATCAAATCCTTGAGAAACTTCATGTAGTGGGGCATTTGGTCCAAGGCATCAAGAAGAGGAAGATTGATGTGGATCTTCTTAAAGATCTCCATGAATTTGCTAAACTTCTCATTCAACTTCTTTTTCATATACCTTTGAGGGAATGGAAGTGGTACATGAGTAATGGGAATCCCCCATTTGTCACATGGTACATCATGCTTCTTCTCTCTTAGCTCTTTAGCAATTTTCCATTTTGGGGTCCTTGGGCTCTTCACTTCCTCATCTCCACTTTCCTCCCCCTTCTTTTCTTTCTCTTCATTTTTATCATCCTTCATTCCTTCAACTTCCAACTCCTCATCTTGCTTTCCTTACTCAACTTCTTCAATCTCTTTATTTACTTTCTCATCCTCAACATCCGTAGGCATTTTTGGCCCTTCGTAAGAAGTGCCACTCCTCAATTTAATTGCTTTACAATGCTCTTTCAGATTCACTTCGGTTGTTGATGGAAATCTTTCCTTGTTTGGTTGAGATCCAATTGAAGTTGCCAATTGTCCCATTTGAAATTCCATCGATTTTTGATTACTCATGAGTTGGGCAAGCATTGAGTCGGTGGATTTTTGGTTACTCATGAGTTGGGCAAGCATTGAGTCGGTAGATTTTTGGTTACTCATGAGTTGGGCAAGGATGGAGTCGGATGCTTCAGATTTCTTCTCACTTGTCTCCATTCTCTTCATGAGGAGTGCAAGAAGCTCATCCGTGGAGGATTTCCCTTCTCCACTTGGAAGTTTTGCACCGGGATCAAATTCGGGAGGATATTGAATAGCACCTTTGGGATTGGAATAGGACAAATTCTCATTCTTCCGAAAATTTTGATTTTGAGGAGTTGAGAATTGAGGAGACGGACCCCCTTGACCTTGATAAGATGAGGATTGGCCTTGGAATCGGTTTTGAGTAGGACCTTGAAAGCCTTGACCACGATTTTGATATGGTGATTGCCCTTGATATTGTCGATTCCCTTGAAAGTTTTGAGGATACCCTTGTTGACCCATGTATTGCACTTCTTCCATAGGTCCCATTTGAGGGTCCTCTTGCACAAAGGGTAAATGATTATCTCTTGATTGAGATAAAACATTCACCTTTTCAATGAGTGTGGCCATCATCTCTCTCATGCTATCATTAACATCCACTTGAGCTACCCGATTTTGTGCTCCACGGTCTACTCTCATCTTAAAAGTATTGCTTGATATCCCTTCTATTATGTCATTGACCTCCTCCACCGATTTCATCCAAATTGAACCCCCCGCACAAGCATCAATGTGGTGTTGATCTTCCAATCGTAACCCACCAACGAACCAACATGTTGTTTGTTCTATTGGGAAACCATGATGGGGGCATGTGATGAGAATATTCGTAAACCTTTCCCATGCCTCTTTGATTCCCTCCGTTGGACCTTGTTGGAATGTAGAGATCTTTTGTTTGGCTTCCATAGTCTTTGAAGGAGGGTAGTACTTCAATAGAAATCTTTTCTTCAACTCTTCCCACGTCCTCACTTCTCCCGCGGGAATGCTTGATTGTAGCCAAGCTTTGGTTTTCCCCGACAATGTAAATGGAAATAGCCTCATCTTTTTAGCATCTTCCGACACTCCGTTTTGCTTGAGAGTGTCGGCCATCTCTAAGAATTGAGCAAGGTGTTCATTCGGGTCTTCCTCAAATCCTTCCTCCGTCCTTCCTTCAAATTGTCTCTCCCTCAACATCCTTAATAAAGAGACACTAATCTCAAAATTGTTTGCCTCTACCCTTGGTCTTGCCAACCCATCGTAATGCTCCCTAGGTTGAGGCTCAAAATATTCCCTCATTGGCCTTCCATGGTACACACGTTGAGGTTCTTCTATATGTGGAGGGGGAGGGATGTATTCCTCTTGAATGTGTTGAGGGTGAGGATATTGGTAAGGTGGAGGGTAAGGGTGTTGAGGTGGTGGATATTGATTAGGTGGTGGTGGATAGTAGGCTTGTTGTGGAGGTGGATAGGGTAAGTGGGCTTGTTGTGGAGGTGGGTAAGGATAAGGATAGTACCCTTGATATGGAAGGTGATTTTGAGGTGGATTCGGATTATGGAGAATTGGTGGAGGGTTTTGAGGTGGATTACCTCCTTGTTGATTCCCAACTTGGGGATTCTCTCTTTGAGGCTCATCATCTCCATTTGGTGGAGGATTCATCTCTTCAATGTTCTCCATCTCAAATGGTTCTTCTATGACTCTTTGTCGATTCCTACTTTGATTCATTTTTCTTGCGTGTGCCTCGATCTCAAGGTCTAATGGTTCAAGATTTCCTCCACGTGATCTTGTGATCATGCACCTACAAAAGAAAAATGTCAAAGTCCACAAAGATGAACAAAAACAAAATAACAAAAAGAAATGCTACTATCAATAACACTTAACAAACTCTAAGTCTCACTAACAACACTCGCTTAAGTCCCCGGCAGCGGCGCCATTGACTTGGATCTATTTTTGCACTTTTTACAACTATACGATCCCCACAAGCGTATGAGTTCGTTAGTAGTAAGATAAGTGTCCCCAAGTAGATTTTCGTTCCAATGACTTAATTAAGTGAAAATGAGTCCCTAAAGTTGCAAGTTATCATGCTATTGTAGTAACTAAATGATTATGTTTGGATTTTCGGGAATAAGCACAAAAAATATTAAACTAGATTAACTAACGTAATTAGAACTAATGACAAGAAATAACAATCTATCTAACTTTCGTTGGAAAGTGCAAGAGAAGTGTATTGCCTCGGGTGTTTCCGTTTTGTGAGCAATTAAGTGAACTAGTGAACCAATTACATGATTTTACTACAAATTTTGGTTAAGCTAAAGGCTATCACATAAGTGTGCAAACCCCCTCGAAAGGCATAGGTAAACATCGTGCATTGATTAGCAATTATAGGATCTAACCAAATACCATAAGACCCTAAGATAGTGTTTCATAAGCACTTTCAACACGGTTACTAATGCTTATGAAACGCCCTCTCACCAAACTTCTAGACGACCTCTACTCGTTTAGTGTCTAAGGTTGTCGGTCTAGCCATTAACACCCCTCTCGGGTGAGCTAATTACTAATTAACTTCTATTCAATTGATCAAAGCTCACACTCACACCCCAATCATGCGAACCCAACTCTCGTTGCAATTAACATAATCGAACATGCTTGCTAATAGGGTTGATCAACCAAATGAATCATCAAAATACAACCCTAGAAACCTAAACACCAAAATTAGAAGCTCATCATGCAATTAATCCACATTTTACACTAAATTCTCATCAAAACATCCACACCCAAGACAATTGAGGATTAGCCCATGGTTTCTTGAGAGAATCCCATGGCTATAACAACAAATAACATCAAACTCATGGTGAAATAGCAATCGAAATGAGAATTTAAGAAAATACCAAATTGAATTGCAAAGTAGAGTAATATCACATTGATCATGAAATTTAGCTACAATATGATGGAATAAGCAAAGCCCACTTACAATCCTTGATTGAAAACACCAAATTAACTAAATTCTAAGCTAATCTATGGAAAACAAGAAGAAAACTATCTCAAAAACCTATCACTATGTGAAACTATGTGTAGAGACTTCTCAATGTGTGGAATCCCCTTTCAAAAACGAACTTTGGACCTTATATACTCTTCCAAAAGTGCTGAACACGTGCCCTTAAGTCGAAACACGTTTTTAGGCAAAAATAGGAGGTCACTCGGTCGGATTGGACAGCTCGGCCGAGTCGGGCACTTCCAAAAGCGTGTTTTGCATTTTTGTTCACTCAGCAGCTCGGCCGAGTTCTGTAGCTCGGCCGAGTCGGGACTTGGAATATTTTGCCCCTTTCTTCAGGCAACTCGGCCGGATGGAGTAGCTCGGCCGAGTTACCAATCATTCTAGATTCTGGAATGAAATTCCACTCGGCCGAGTTATGGAGCTCGGCCGAGTCGTGCCTTAAACATATCTTGAGCATTTTTCAGGCCACTCGGCCGGATGGTACAGCTCGGCCGGATCACCCCGACTTCCAGATTCTGCATTCAACCTTCCATTCGGCCGAGTTGTGGGACTCGGTCGAGTTGTGCACCCTTCCCACTCGGCCGGGTAGCGTAGCTCGGCCGAGCTGCTAGACTTCCAGATTCTGCCTTCCATATTTCACTCGGCCGAGTTGTCCAATCTTCCAGATTCTAGGCTCAATTCGCACTCGGCTGAATTGTGTAGCTCGGCCGAATTGCCTCTTCCATGTTCTTTTTTGTGCACCAATTCCAATCCGTGGCTCCGATTAGCTCGATTCTTCTTGCATATGCACTCTCTCTTCATCTTCTTTCATCTGACATTTTCTTCAGATTTATTCCTTCGTGTGATTTGCTTCAAGACTCATCGTTTTTTCCCTAAAAACAATGCAAAACAATCATGTATCAATAATTCGATAAACAAACTATTTTCACATAACTTTTGCACTCTTAATACGACAATTCAAGCATATTCACACTATAAATTCATGCAATCTCACCACAAATCAGTATATACCCCTCCAGCTTTGTTTAATGCACTCCCCCGATACACACACTCCCTACTTTATACCGAAAGGATACATACACTCCCCCCAAATTACCTTTTATACCCTTTTCTCTTAAAACTTTTAAGATAAATACACTCCCCACAAAAGCCCTAATTTTACTAAACCCTAATTTTTCCCTTTAATTTCTCCCCCAACTCATTCTTTCTTCTCTCTTCTTCATCCTCAACTTGTCGCCGCCCTTCGTCCGCCGCCGCACGAAGATGCAGCAGGTAAGCTTTTTTTTATTTTTTTTCTCTGTTGCACAAGGCAGCGGCGACCGATCTCCCTCTAACTAGAGACGCCGCCGCCGCCGCTCTTCGCCCCACCCCCAAGAAGCGCCGCTCGTCCTCCTCCTTCGTCCAGACTCCGCCGCTCGTCCGCCCAGGTAAGTTTTTTTTTTCTGGCTTTTCTCTCCCGTCTCTAGTTTTTTTTTTTTAATTTTTTTTTCGACTATGCTGAGTCTACCAAAACCACTCCCGTCGATAAATTATTGTCTATGGGAGTGTTTTTGGTCGACTTAAAATTGTCGAAAATTTCAAATTTTTAAATTTTTTTTTAAAATTTTTTTTTTTAAATTCTTTCAAAAAAATCTTATTGACCGGAGTGTTTTTGATCGACAAACCAGAGTCGACCGAAGTGTTTTTGGTCGATAAACCAGTGTCGACAAGACAAATGTTGGTCGACTCTGGTTTGTCGAAAATAAGATTTTTTTTTTATTTTTAAAATTTTATTTGGGGCAGCGGTAGGTGCCGGAGGTTGGACGGTGGCGGTGGCACCCGGAGTTTGGGCGGTGGCGACGTTCGGTGGGCGGCGGTTGGCTAATAACTCTCAAATTAGGGTTAGGGTTATAATTAGGATTAGGGTTAGTTTAATTTATAGAGAGCGTATGTATCTGTTGTATTTTATGAAAAGGGTAAAATATACATTTTATAAGAATATTTAATTAATAAAAGTGGAGGGGGAGTGTATTAAACAAAGTTGGAGGGGTATATACCTCAACCCTAAAGGATTTGAATATGATGAGAATAAAGGATTTGGGTCGAATACAAGTAAGAAGATGCTTAGAAAAGATGATTTTGGGCTTATACATGATTATAAGAGGGTTGTTAGATTTTGGGCCTATTTTCAGTAGACTGAGAGCTAAATGGGCTTGAGCCTCGTCAGCCCTTTGAGGACTGAAAGTGGAAGACCCACGAAGATTGAGGGCTGATCCCTGAAGTATCGGGGTTGAAAAGGTATGAATTTATAGCATATTATCATCATTTCAGCATATCTAATGACCATAATACGAACTTACACAGATTAACACAAATGATATCTATCTTGGCCGGAAAATACACTTGAATATATATTTCGGCGACCTAAAAACACCTGAAATACTTGTAATTGAGCTATTTGAGGATATTTCCTTCTATTGTGATTGCTCTTCTTCCTTTTTATTGAGATTTCTGATTTTGACTTGAGCGTCAGAGTTATCGCGCCGGAGATCTTTTCGGCGTGCTTTTACATGTGTTGAGGTGATCGGAGAAGACAAATTTAATTACAATCCAACTGAAGATTATCAATATGAGGTGCGTGATTGCTTATTGTTACGCGTTGTTTTTTAACGCAACAATATGGTTTAACTTTTGTAGAATTTATAGATATGTATTATTGTATACAGTATATAAAATTTTAAAATCGGATTCTAAATTCTAATTAAATAACCGGTGTTAAATTTTAAAATTGCATATTCAGATTTTAAATTTCAAAACAAACACGCCCTCTGGTGGTGTTTTCTTTGGGTTGTGGGTGGTATTGAAAATTGATTTTTGTAATCTTGAGTTTTAAAATCCTAATGTATAGTAATATGTGTTTTTCTTTTGAGTATGAGAAAATTTAACTTTATGTCAAATTAATGTGTAAAATTTAAATTTATGTCAAATCAGTGAATACGTTTGATATAAGTGATTTTGGTGAATTTTTAAAATTGATTTTTAAATTTTAAAGTAAAATTGGTATCTTAAAACCTAGAAACCAGTTTTTAGAACCAAAAGTAGTACCCTCACGGATGTGCGAGTTGATACAACCAGCCAATGAAGAAATAGAAAATCACAAATTTAAACACATTTGGACTTTTCTAGCGTGAGACATGGGGTTCGTTCTGTCTTATAAAAGACGTTCAATAAAAAGTTGACACTTCATATATTTTTGTCATGGGCGATCACACTTCGCCATCATATAAAATATTTAATTTTTGTGAAAAAAAATATATAAAATTACCAAAATGTCTTTTTATATTTTTAACATTAATGGTTCAATTTTGACAAGAAAAGATTGGGGCAAGTTGCTGATATGGATTGTTGGGTGACTTCTTTTAATCAATTTATAATTTTTTTTAGGGGAAATAAATATAAATCAATTACAACTTCAATGCGATGTCCTCTTCCTCAAGATTTTCTGCAAAAAAAAAAAAAAAAGAAAAAAAAAATCCTCCTCCCGTCACGGCTGCTGAAGTCACTGTGACTCCGACAACCTATCCCAACTTTGGCCCAATTGCGTCCGAGCAAAGAAGAAAACACATACCCAAATCCAAACATAAAGATGCAAAATTCAGACTTGTCGACATTATTGTGTTTTTATTCTAACTCTTTGAATTGTGGTTGAAATACCTTAAAAATATTATTTTGGGTTCACTCAATTGTAGATTTATCACAGAAGCTTCTTGCACCTCTGCCAAAAGAAAGAGAATTTTGAAATTATACTTATATGACTTCGTTGATATTTATGGCGATGGGAATGGCTCGAAAAGAAACTGAACGAGAAAGTTTAAAAACATGGGGGCTTTCGCCGAAATTTATCATCGAAAATCGACAAACTTCTCGGTATCCAATCGCCTAATTTCTTGAGGGATTTTTCTCTCCTCGTCAAGTGCTTTTGAAGTGGCTAGCCAAACATAATGAGGCCAGGGTGTCGAAACATAATTTTGTAAAATGCCCCAAGAAATAATCAAAAGGTGTCTTCAAAAATTCAAAAATGTCTTATCAATTGTTGTGCTAAAGAGACAACTAAGCGCATTATACAAGGTTTTGGTGATAACTGCTCTGATTTTTTTTTTTAGCTGATGAGTGACTTGAACGAATTTTAGGCAATATATTTTGACTAACTACTTCCCCTCAAGTATAAGGAATCGTAGTAGTATCGAACCATGGGAGGTGGGCTAGTGCAATGGATCCCTAGAGTTGTACGTCGTCATAACTAATGTAGTTAAGGTTTTCGGGAGCTGGATGCAAAACTAAAGCTAAATAATAATCTAAAGACAATAAATTAAACTAAACACAATCCTAATAAGTAAAATTAACTACTAAACTAAGAAAACGAGAAAATGACAATTAAAGTAAAGAACAACTAGGAATCTAAATTCGGAGAAGTGCAAAGGTTGGGAATGTTTCGGGTGTTCTCTACCTAGTGAAATCGAGTGGGATTGTTTATACTGTTTTTATGCTTCAATTTGGACTTGCTAAGAGCATCAAGATGCTAGGATGAAAATCGTTTCCCTTCGGGTACTATAGCCTTACATCTAAGGTGTTCCCAAACTCGGTAATAAGACATCTTCCTAATCCTCACCAACTACCCAAATAACAGTTCAAGTAATTAACGTCTCTTAATGGGGGTTCTAATACGATTAACTCTCTCTCGACGAATTAAAAGTATAATAAACGCATTTGTATACCAACAACTCACACCATAAATTTACACATGTTCATGTAACTCTCGTCTACGCTAAACATGCCTCAAAATATGGATTAATAAAAGTTAATACAAAAGGCACCAATAAAACCCAATAAAAGAAGCAACAATCCAAATATCAACAATAATCAAAGCATAAACAATTTCAACACTAAATATTCACATGGTTTCAAACACCCAAAGCATAAAAAGCTTAGCCCATGGTGTTTGATGAAAAACTCATGGCTAAAACAACAAGAGAACTAGAAAGAGACATAAAACTATCAATAATATAACAAAATAGAGTTTGAGTGGAAGTCGCCTTGATGATTCTTCAACAATCTAGAATATTACAAGTGAATGTAGCTTAAATCTTCAAGAACCCAACCTAAATACTAAATTTGAAACTAATCTATGGAATGAAACTTGCAAAATATGTAAAAATCCACCTAAGAGAATAATCTAGGGTTTGAATGTGTGAAAGTGAGGCCAAAACCTCTCAACAATCTGATTTGGGGAGCTATTTATAGCTTGGAAGAATGTTTGAGACGAAATTTGCACTTAAGCCCTTGAAATCCTTTAAAATTCTTAAATTTTCGTGCATCATCAAGTTGACTCGGTCAACCGAGTGGTTTGACTCGGCCAACCGAGTGGGTTGGAAGTCCAGAAACTGACCTGGAAGTAGATTTGACTCGGTCAACCGAGTGGGTTGACTCGGCTGCTCGAGTGGAATCTGTTACAGTTTCACACTTTCTTGTTTAATTCGATCATATCTTGAGCTCCCGACCTCCGATTGACTTGATTCTTTTTTTTCATTCCACTCATTGTTTCGAGACGCATCCAATGGTGTAGTTATCTTCTTGACTTCATGAATTCTCAGACACGTATTTTGCTTCCAAAAGTTCAATTTACCTAAAAAATAGCAAAACACATACCTTTCTCATTTCAAGTGCAATTGGTCAATTTAGTGTGAATAATGCAACAAAATCAAGCAATTTTCACACTAATCAATGAGTCACGTGATGTGACTCAAAAGTCACAATTTACGTTATGTTGATGGTGAAACAAGAATTATAGTTGAACGATTTCTTGGACTTGTTCATGTTGGTGATACCACTGCTTTGACACTTAAACCTGCAATAACATCTTTGCTCATGGATTATTCTTTAAGTCCATCTAAGATTCGAGGTCAAATGTATAATGGATCTAGGCTAGCAACATAAAAGGTGATAAAATGCGAGATACATGGTTTTAAGACTTTGTTTATGAAGCATATTCCAAGTGTTGTTTTGCTCATCAACTTCAATTAATACTAGCAGTCATTGCTAATTAAAAATAAAATAAAATAAGGATTGTCGTCATTTGATTTTGTTTTCATGGTACACTTGATGTTAATTATTTTTTGGTACGCAAATGATTTGTGTATTGCTTTGTAAAAAAGAGATCAAAATTTTGTTAAAGTCGTTGACTCTCGGTTCAACTGAACACTTGTTGCAAAAATCAAGGAATTTTGCGGATGGAAAACTCTCTTGAACTATGTCACTTCATTCTGTACTAAATGGCACTATTGTTCTCAATATGCATGCTTCTAATATCTTACGAGGAACACTTATGGTAAAAATCAAGGAATTTTGCGGATGGAAAACTCTCTTGAACTATGTCACATCATTCTGCACTAAGTGGCACTATTGTTCTCAATATGAATGCTTCTTATTGCTGGAACACGCCGGCGAAGGCGGTCCATCGTCGGGATCGTTGTCGAATGTCGAACGTATAAATAACGAATTAAAACCTAAACATGCGTCTAAAGCAGAATTTAGATTCGTTACCCTTGAAGATCGAGACATTGATTCCAATCTACGGATCTTCTAGCCTGTCTCCCAACCTCGCTCGAACACCGGGTGGACGGCGCGCTACCAAACGTGGAGAAGGTGCCTCAGTTTCGTCTCCTTGAAAACCTTAGTCGTTTTTCTCAATTTCGTTTGTGCTAGGGTTTTCAAGACTAACTTAAGGCTCCTTTATATAACCTTCAAAGGCTTCATGGGCCAGACTAGGAATCCATTAGAAGGTATAGGGTTTGGGCTTCTTTCAGGCCCAAATACTCTTATGTTCAGCCCAGAACA
Organism: Galeopsis tetrahit; assembly: GCA_963675135.1. Lineage (NCBI taxonomy): Eukaryota > Viridiplantae > Streptophyta > Magnoliopsida > Lamiales > Lamiaceae > Galeopsis > Galeopsis tetrahit. Next base: position 39,282,832 of record OY776127.1, read on the forward strand.
TATAATTTGGCCCGAGAACATTAATTCATCCCACTAGAGAATTAATATTGCACTCCCGTCCTATCCCGAACCGAATCAGGGCTTCTATTAGACTTTATGATTCCCCTTGTTAAGATATCGCACGTCCATTAATTATTAAAGCTTCTGACTTCTTTAAATAATTAATTTCTATAATTCCTTGAGTAGTACCACTCAACCTTGTTGTCGTACGGATTAAATCCACCTGCAGGGTTTAATACGACAATCCTTTATGAGTTTCCTCAAGGGGACATCATCAGCCTAGATGTACAGGACACGGTGCCCTAATGCCAATAAGTAGACATCATGCGAGCGATGCCACTACCCAAAATACGGAGCATGAAGAATCTACCAAGATTCTCACCTATGGTACATCAAAGTAGTGAACAAGCACCCCACACATCTAAATATCACACTTAGGGTTAAGAATCATAAAAGTCACCAAGACCTCTAGTTCTTCATAACAGTCAGAACAGAAGAACATGTCTTATTTATGATCCATTCAGTACGCCACAGCGCACTAATACAAACTAATTAATGACCAAGACAAGTCACTGACAAGTTTATACTACAACTTAAACAAATAGTTGTGTCCAGAACTATCTCAGTTGTGAATATTGTTTATATCTTACAAGGAACTGACAATGTGATCTTCTGTGTGACTACAAACTCACCACATCGTCTACAATATAAGATAAGCAGACATACAAGTAATCACAAAGAATGCAATAATGTGAAAAACCATTTATTTCAGATAATAAGGAAATCAAATATACATCCATAAAAGCCCACTAAAAGTTTGCTTTATTGTATACTCCAACAATCTCCCACTTATACTAAAGCTAATCTTTTAGTCACTACAAGAAAACTGCGATTTAGCCGTGAAAATATTTGTCGCCAATTATAATATTTTTGTCGCTAACGTGAATTAGCGATGAAATAATTTTGTCGCGGGATTTATTGCTATACGCCAGTCGCTAACGTGTTTGCGACAAAAAAATTAATTTTATCGCAAATGTTTGCGACAAAAAATTATTTTTGTCGCAAATGTTTGCAATGAAAAATTGAGTTTCATCTCAAAATATTAGCAACGAAAATTTTAGTTTCATCGCAAAATATTAGCGACGAAAATATGAGTTTCATCGCAAAATGTTTGCGAGGAAAATCAAATATTTATCGCAAACACATTAGCGACGGGTGTATAGCAACAAATCCCGCGACGAAATTATTTCATCGCTAACTCACATTAGCGACGAAAATATTAGAATTAGCGATAAATTTTTCCATGTCTAAAATAGTAGCTCCTTACTTTGTGGCTAATTTTTTTGCGATAAATATTTTAATTTCGTTGCAAATGTTAGTGATGAAACCCATATTTTTATCGCTAATATTTGGCTATGGATATCCGATTTACGAATTATTCTCTAAACCCACTTCCGCAATCGACCAACCCGCACCTACACCCGACCCACCCCAACCGACCCTAACTTAATCGTTCTCTAAACCCACACCCTTCCCGCCCCGCCCCAACCCGTACCGCACCCACACCCGACCCTAACCCAACCCGATCCGCACCCACATACCCCCTCCCCCATTATATTTAAATGACTATTTATTTGGTCTTGGTGGGAATCGATCTCGGGTGGGTGAGCGCCCATAGCTGGGCGCCCACCACTCGGGCAGACAACTCTTTGGTTCAGTTTTTAATATTAATTATATATGTATTCAATTTTTACTAATTTAGTTAATTTACTTATTCAATAATTTATTTCACATATATTAATTGATTAATTTTTAACTTGTATATATGTATATATTTTTGTATATATATTGTAATTTCTAAAACAATTTCAATTGTAAAAAACAATGTTACTTTAACAATTCCAAAAAAATAATAAATATTACATCCAATCTTCATGCTCTCATCTTTATGTCCATCTTCATTTGCATCATCATATTTATAAATATTTTTATAAACATTCAAACTGATTTATAAGACACAAAATATGGAGAATTATTAAACATTTAATTATATAAACCGATTTTCTTGATTTAATATGCATAGTTGAAGTAGTACTCTTCCCTCATTCTTAGCGGGAATAACAATAAATAATTAATGAAATCAAGAAAACAGAAAAACATAAAACAAATTATACAGAATGAAATCAAAAAATTATACCCCAAAATAAATCAAATAAAAAACTTAATAGTGTAAATGAAATTATATTGATCCTATTATTTCAAACATCATAGTGTTGGAATCGTCTATATTATTTCACATTGTGCATGCACTCAAACTTTTTTCCTTTATTATGTTTAAACGACAACCATTTTTAATTCATTAGAATTAAACATGAAATAATCTATTTCATTACTAAAATATTAGAGACGAAATATAATTTTCATTATTGTTCTGGTTATTAAGAATAAAATAAAATATTGTGTTGCTAATATAGTGATGAAATATTTTAATTTTCTCTCGAATATTAAATCCACAAAATTAATCATGCAAATTTCAATTTTGTCACTAAAATATTAGCGACGAAATATAATTTTCATTGTTGTTCTTATTATTAAAAACAAAATAAAATAATTTGTTGAAAGTGTGGCGATGAAATATTTTAATTTTGTTGCAAATATTAATTTCAAGAAATTAGCCACAAAAAAATATATTTCATCGTAAAATAATAGCGACTAAATATAATTTTCATTGTTGTCCTTAATATTAACAACAAAATAAAAGAATTTGTTGCTAGTTTAGCGATGAATTTTTTTTATTTCATCGCAAAAATTAATTTCAATAAATTAGCCACAAAAAATTATATTTCATCGCAAAATATTAGCGACGAAATATAATTTTCATTATTGTTCTGATTATTAACAACAAAATGAAGCAATTTGTTGCTATTATAGCGATAAAATATTTTAATTTCATTGCAAAAATTAATTTCAATAAATTAGCCACGAAAATTTCTATTTCATCGCAAAATGTTAGTGACAAAATATAATTTTCATTGCTATTTTGATTATTAACAACAAAATGAAGCAATTTGTTGCTAATATAGCGATGAAATATATAGATTTTGTTGCAAAAATTAATTTCAAGAAATTAGCCACAAAAATTTCTATATCATCGCAAAATATTAGCAACGAAATATAATTTTCATTGTTGTTCTGATTATTAACAACAAAATGAAGCAATTTGTTGCTAATATAGCGATTAAATATATAAATTTTGTTGCAAAAATTAATTTCAAGAAATTAGCCACGAAAATTTCTAATTCATCGCAAAATATTAGCAACGAAATATAATTCTCATTGTTATTTTGATTATTACCAACAAAATGAAGCAATTTGTTGTTAATATAGCGATGAAATATATAAATTTTGTTGCAAAAATTAATTTCAAGAATTTAGCCACGAAAATTTATATTTCATCGCAAAATATTAGCGACGAAATATAATTTTCATTGCTGTTTTGATTATTAACAACAAAATGAAGGAATTTGTTGCTAATATAGCGACGAAATATATAAATTTTGTTGCAAATATTAAATCTAACAATTTAGCGACGAAATTTTTTATTTCGTTGCTAAAATTTGATTTTAGCGGTAAAATTTAGATTTGTCGTAAAATTTTCGTCGATATTCCCCCTGTTTCTTGTAGCGAGTATACACATAAAGACATTAACATATCTCCCACTTATACTCAAAATCTAGCTTGTAATACATCGTAAACCAAGACCCTCTACATGATTCTCAAAGACTTTTATTGCCAGAGTCTTTGTGAAATGATCAGTTAAGTTATCCAACGACGCAATCTTTGCCAAACCACATCTCCTCAATTTACGATGTCTCGTATAATGTGGTACTTGCGCTCTATGTGTTTACTTGCTCTGTGGGCTCTAGGTTCTTTCGAGTTTACCACTGCACCCGCGTTATCACAATAAATAGTGATACACATCGGCATACTCTGAGACACCCCTAATTCCAGAAAGAAATTACGTAGCCAGACAGCCTCTTTGACAGCCTCTGAGGTAGCTACGTACTCGGCTTCCATAGTGGAGTCTGCGATGCATTTCTGCTTCACACTTCTCCAAGATATGGATGCGCCTCCCAGCATAAACACATAACCTGAGGTTGACTTCTGTTCATCTCGATCAGCTTGGAAATCTGAATCGGTATAACCCAAAGGAATCAAACTATTTGACTGATATACTAACATATAATCTCGAGTCCTTTTCAAGTACTTGAGAATATGCTTTACAGCAGTCCAATGTCCTTGACCAGGGTTATACTGATATCTTGCTACCATGCCGACTGCATAGCAAATATCAGGCCTCGTACACAACATCGCATACATAAGGCTTCCTACAGGCGAAGCATAAGGAACCTTAGCCATATCCTCCATCTCTTTCTGTGTGTTAGGACACATATCCTTAGACAGAGGGACTCCATGACTGAAAGGTAGTACACCCTTCTTGGAATTCTGCATGCCAAAACGAGCAATCACAGTATCAGTGTAAGACGCTTGAGATAAACACAACATTCTCTTTTTTCTATCACGAGTGACCTTAATACCAAGAATGTACGATGCTTCTCCCATATCCTTCATTTGAAACTGTTCTGAAAGCCACACATTTACGTCTGATAATACTTTCACATTGTTGCCAATAAGAAGAATATCATCCACGTATAGTACTAAGAATACCACTACGTCTCCGTCACTCTTCTTGTACACACAACTTTCATTTTGACATTGTTCAAATCCAAAAGATTTGATCACCTCGTCAAAACGAATGTTCCAAGACCTGGAAGTTTGCTTTAGCCCATAAAGGGACTTTTTCAGCTTCCAAACTAGATGCTCTTAGCCTTTCTTCACATAACCCTCAGGTTGCTGCATATAGATGTCCTTATCCAAATTTCCATTAAGGAAAGCTGTCTTGACATCCATTTGCCAAATCTCATAGTTCATGTGATTAGCTATGGATAAGAGAATCTAGATCGATTTTAGCATGGCTACTGGTGAGAAGGTCTCGTCATAGTCGATTCCTTCTTTCTGGGTAAAACCCTTTGCCACCAACCGTGCCTTAAAAGCAATAATCTGCCCATCAGACCCTCTCTTACGTCTGTAGACCCACTTACACCCAACGACTTTCTTGTCCTGGGAAAGTTCACTTAGGTCATACACTTCCATAACATCCATAGATTCAATTTCTGAATCCATGGACTTGTGCCAAGACTCTGTATCTTTGTCTTTGATTGCCTCTTTGTATGTCCAGGGGTCGTTATCATCATGTTCATCGCTTGGAATCAAGTCCATAGACTCTCCCACAAATATGAAACGATCAGGTTGGCGAACAACCTTCCCACTACGACGAGGCAATGTATACAAAGGTTCATCAGAGTCGCCACGTTGTGCAGTCTCTTGTGGTATTTCCTCTTGCACACTCGGTGTGCCATTGTCTCCTCTCAACTCATTTAGAATGATCTCAGTATTGGACTTATGCTCATTCATATAGTCTTCTTCTAAAAATCGGGCATTGGTACTCACCACCACCCTATGATCATTAGGACTATAAAAATAACCACCTCTCGTTCCCTTAGGGTATCCTACAAACAACCGTACTTCAGTTCTAGGTGCCAACTTATTAGCTTCCTTGTTCAGCACATGTGCTGGACAACCCCAAATCCGAATGTGGTTCAGATTAGGCTTTCGACCAGACCACAATTCAATCGGGGTTTTTGGAACCACTTTAGAAGGTACGCTGCTGTTTCCAAGGCATAACCCCAAAATGAGGTAGGTAATGAAGCATAACTCATCATCGATCTCACCATATCTAATAGAGTCCTATTCCTTCTCTCAGCTACGCCATTCTGTTGCGGAGTACCAGGTGTGGAGAGCTGGGATCTAATCCCGTTCTCTAATAAGTATTGCCTAAATTCATTGTTAAGGTACTCGCCACCACGATCAGAACGTAGTGACTTGATACTCTTACTATGACGGTTCTCCACTTCTGCTTTAAATTCTTTGAACTTGCCAAAGCATTCAGACTTGTGGCGCATCAGGTAGATGTATCCATACCTTGAGTAATCGTCAATGAAAGTGACGAAGTACTCAAAGCCTCATCTAGCTTGAACAGTTATAGGCCCACACAAATCAGAGCGAATCCATTCCAACACATCATTAGCCCTATTACCCTTGGCCTTAAAAGGCCTCGAGGTCATCTTGCCTTCCAAACAGGATTCGCAGACTGAGAATGGTTCCACTTGGAGAGACTCCAAAAACCCACTACTTACGAGTCTTTGAATCCTTCTTAGGTTGACATGACTCAATCTTAGATGCCAAAGGTATGTTTGATTCAACTTAGAAGGTTCCTTTCTCTTATTTAATGATGATGAGGAATGAGTTTCAGTCACAGTATGATATGCACAAGTAATAGTATAAAGATTGTTTTCTAACGTGCCAAAACAGATTAAAGAGTCATTTCTCATAATAACAACATTGTCATTAAAAACAACTGAGCATCCATCCAAAAACAACTTCGAAACTGAAATTAAATTCCTCCGAAAATTCGACACGTATAAAACGTTCTTTAATATTACTCGCCCTCACTCAGTTCCCTTGTCTGTAGAAACCCCTGCAAAGGTATAACAAACATGGTTAGTGGCTCTTGTATCTACTACCCAAGAAAAGGCAGAACAAGCCGCAAAACATGTTTCAAAAACTAAAGCGAGAGACGTACCAGAGTTGTCCTTTTTCAGGAGGGGACAATCAGACTTACAATGTCCTGTCTTGTTGCACTTAAAACATTTGCCCTTCGACTTTTTAACGCCACCAGAAGGCGCCAGTTTCTTGCTCCCACTGCTTTCACCACCACTATTTTTCTGTAAACGCTTTTTCTTCTTCTTGCCATTAGAAAAAGAAGGTCCAACCTGAACAGTAACATTGGCTTGTGGTCGTTTACCCATGAGACCCTCCACCGCGACCAATTCTGTAAGAAGCTCGGTTAAAGTATAATCCTTCTTACTCATGATCGCGTTCACACGGAAGTTCTCAAAGGACTTTGGGAGCGAGTGTAGGATCATATCGATCTTAGTGTCATTATCGATTAACCCTCTGAGGACCTCAATCTCATTCAGATATTCCATCATCTTGAGACCGTGGTCCCTTACGGACGCTCCCTCTGGCATAGAGGTTGACATAATCTTCCTCATAGCCTCAAAGCGGGCAGCCCTATCTTTCTCACCAAAAACCTCTTTGAGGCTAAACATCATAACTGCAGCACTTAGGGTTGGCAACGGGGCGGGTATGGGACGGGTATGGCCTGTCCCAGGACCCGCCCCGCCAAAAAAAAGTATACCCGTTACCCGCCCCGCCTCAAAACCCGGCCCGGCGGGTAAACCCGCCCCGCCATCACTTTTTTTTTTTAATTAAAAAAATTATTATTTAAATAAAATAGCACATTTAAAATCGGCTCTTATAATCACAATAAAACATCTATTCCAACATCAAATAGAATATAAAATACTAAAAAACATACATATTATTGAATGAAAAATTATCCTAATAAAATCAAATGCATAACACAATTAATATCTCAATTCTCAACACTCGTTGATAGATAATTCTTCATGTACGTCTTCTTCCTCGAATTAGAAAGGCAGAAAGCATATGTGCGTGTGTATGTTCTGTTACTTACTGTGTAAACCTAAAATTAAAATTTATAAAGTTTTTTTAATATATATTTATTATATTATTATATATTAATTATTATATATATATATATATTAATTATTATATATATATATATATATATATATGCGGGTCGAGTTCGGGTCGGGTATATACAATCCCATTACCCGTCCCATACCCGGCGGGTATTCGTTGACCGGGTATTTACCCACCCCGTGCGGGCCGGTTTCATGCGGGTCCGGGTTTTTACTCGTCCCATTGCCAACCCTAGCAGCACTAGGCATAGTTTGATGTTGTTGTTGTAAAATATTTGACATCGAGGCCAAAATGTAACAACGAGCCATCTCATCAGCCTTGTGCCACTTCTTATGAGCCTCCTTTTGCTCTTCAGTAGATTCGGGTCCCAAAGGGGCGGGAGCAGGTGTGTCGAGCACAAACTTGTACTCATCTGCAACTAGGACAATGTCCAGATTTCTTTTCCAATCCAAATAATTTTGACCAATAAGATTATTTTGATTTAAGATAACCATGAGTGGGTTGAATGTCACCATAATGTATCTGAAATAAATAAAATGCAAGCAATAAATCACATAAGTTTGAAGCATAAAAACATTGGAAACCTTCAAAACCAACATTCAACACAACCCCCAACAGCCCAACAAACACACATGCAAGCCATGTTAGGGTGGTCGTTTACACATGTATTCATCGACCAAACGTTCAGTCTTTAATTTCAATATCACGTCAACTTATCCTTATGACGAATGAAATTAACAGTCGGACTTTAACTGGCCATGTGAATTAGAACAGTGACCCCGTTGGGGGTTTATATTAAAATTCACATCTACGTGATGACCACAATTTAACGAAAGTTATCTTGAATTATTCTTTACTGATGAACTCATGGATGACACATCCGTTAGGGAAGATCATACACTTCATCTAAAGATTAAAACATTTTTATTAGAAGTCTTAACTAGTAAGCTCGTGGATGTTGCACCCGTTAGGGGGAGACTCCCAAGGTCCCACGAGCAACATACACCTTACTTAAAGACCAATTGTGGAGGCCTATAAATTAATTAAAATTCAATTATCTCACTTAGTCATTTTAACATGAAGATTATTCGCATGCATAGCAAATTATAAAAAAAAAACAACAAGCATGCCAATCATAACAAGATGCGATAAATTAAGACAAAATTAAATAAATGCACATCTATCGCAACCCCTTGAAAACCTATCAAAAACAGCCTATTATAAGCTATTACAATGATAAAAACAGTGGCGCGGACGGATGTCTTGCATCGGCCTCTCACGCAATGCACAAACCTCGAATTCTCGTCCACCGACAAAAACTGGCAGAAAACTTCATCATTGAATTAGGCCTCGCCACTCGTTGTCTTAGCGTAGCAGCGACTCTTGTAGATCTCGTTGAGACGTTTCCGAAAAGGTATTACGGGCCGAAAACGGACACCCGAGTCAAAAGTTATGGCCAAAACAGTTTACACCGTAAAAAAACAGCTTTCATCGTCCAAGCCCATAACCCGAAAACTCAAATCACCGTTTCCAGATACTCTATCGACACCACCCGTTCTCGCAATCAAAATTACAACGAAAACAAGAAAAGAAGCCCTACTACAGTGATCTATGAAAAGTCCTATACTACCCACACTTATTATCTGGTGGGAAAAACGATTACATCACACTAGGGTTGCGATAAAAGAAAAACCATAAACCAAGAAACCAACAGAAACGCATTCATACATGGAACAAAAATTGAATCATTCAATCATACATTTCAGGAAGAGTCAACAATCCACGAATCCAGGCTCTGATACCAATTGCTGGAACACGCCGGCGAAGGCGGTCCATCACGGGGATCGTTGTCGGATGCCAAACGTATAAATAACGAATTAAAACCTAAACATGCGTCTAAAGCAGAATTTAGATTCGTTACCCTTGAAGATCGAGACGTTAATTCCAATCTACGGATCTTCTAGCCTGTCTCCCAACCTCGCTCGAACACCGGGTGGACGGCGCACTATCAAACATGGAGAAGGTGTCTCAGTTTCGTCTCCTTGAAAACCTTAGTCGTTTTTCTCAATTTCGTGTGTGCTAGGGATTTCAAGACTAACTTAAGGCTCCTTTATATAACCTCCAAAGGCTTCATGGGCCAGACTAGGGATCCATTAGAAGGTATAGGGTTTGGGCTTCTTTCAGGCCCGAATACTCTTATGTTCAGCCCAGAACATATAATTTGGCCCGAGAACATTAATTCATCCCACTAGAGAATTAATGTTGCACTACCGTCCTATCCCGAACCGAATCAGGGTTTCTATTAGACTTTATAATTCCTCGTGTTTAAGATATCCCACGTCCATTAATTATTAAAGCTTCTTTTTTTTTTTTTTTTTGATGGAAAGTTAAATACCCATCCCTTTTTTTTCCCCTCCCCATGACTCGAACCCAGGACCTAAGGCCTAGGTAGTGGTGCTCTAACCACTTGAGCTATCCCACTTTGTCTCAAAAATTGAGACAAAAAGGGGTGCAACACGAGGATTTAATTATTAAAGCTTCTGACTTCTTTAAATAATTAATTTCTATAATTCCTTGAGTAGTACCACTCAACCTTGTTGTCGTACGGATTAAATTCACCTGTAGGGTTTAATACGACAATCCTTTATGAGTTTCCTCAAGGGGACATCATCAACCTGGATGTACAGGACACGGTGCCCTAATGCCAATAAGTAGACATCATGCGAGCGATGCCACTACCCAAAATACGAGGCGTGAAGAATCTACCAATATTCTCACCTATGGTACATCAAAGTAGTGAACAAGCACCTCACACATCTAAATATCACACTTAGGGTTAAAAATCATAAAAGTCACCAAGACCTCTAGTTCTTCATAACAGTCAAAACAGAAGGACATGTCTTATTTATGATCCATTCAGTACGCCACAGCGCACTAGTACAAACTAATGACCAAGACAAGCCACTAACAAGTTTATACTACAACTTAAACAAATAGTTGTGTCCAGAACTATCTCAGTTGTGAATATTGTTTATACCTTACAAGGAACTGACAATGTGATCTTCTGTGTGACTACAAACTCACCCCATCGTCTACAATGTAAGATAAGCAAACATACAAGTAATCACAAAAAATGCAATAATGTGAAAAACCATTTATTTCAAATAATAAGGAAATCAAATATACATCCATAAAAGCCCACTAAAAATTTGTTTTAATTTATTGTATACACCAACACTTATATCTCACAAGGAAGATCAAACAAGACGTTTTATTACCATTTTTGGGATAACATTTTTTTATGATAATTAATGTACAACTTAATAAGCTATTTGATGAGGAGAATATACTTATACTTGCCACATTTATCCATCTGAATTGAATTTTCAGATATTATTGAAGATATGCAAAAAAGATAATAAGTTTAGAGAGTTGCTTGATCTCGGTGCCAATATATTTTTAATCAAGTTGATGTTGAAAAAATATTTTTAGAAACGGACTTATATATCAAAAATAGATTGCAAAATAGCATAAATGATCAATTATTATAATTCTAGGTTCGTCATGACTACTCAAGCCCCTCTTACCCCACACTTTTTAAAATCCTGGGTAGTCACTGCTCAAGCCCCTAGCCTTGACATCCTTCAGCTAAGGGCTTCCCGTTCTTCTTTGAACCCTCGACTTCTTGTTCTTCTTTTAACCCCCGAGCCCTTAGTTTAATTAATTTCGACATTTTCTCACTAATCAATTGTTCTAAGCTTTTTATTATTTTTTTAATCTTATGGTGGAAATATTCCTTTGATTCAGAGGCATCAAGATGGAGTACATATATAATTAATGACTACGATTATTCATTAGCTAGGAAATTCACTCAAAATGTAACTTACAAATCCAAGTAATACATTGACAAAACACTTAAGAGTAAACAAGACAAGTGTTTATTTATTGAGGAGGTTGATGAAAAAGTAAAGTAGGCATATTCTAGTAATCCTCAGGAGCCAAAGGCTGGTGATGAGTGTGGTGTGTGACCTGTTCGGCAGGCTGTATGATCCCGAACTCGTAAATGAGGCCGGCCAAGGCAGCACCTATAAACGGACCCACCCAATAGATCCAATGGTTCCTCCACCTCCAACCGACGAGGGCGGGCCCAAATGCTCGGGCAGGGTTCATGGATGCTCCTTCAAAAGGGCCTCCCACCAGTATGTTCGCCCCCACAATGAAGGCTATTGCTAGAGGGGCCATCGTACCTATGCTTCCTCGCTTGGGGTCGATGGCCGTTGCGTACACAACGTACACCAGTCCAAATGTCATTACGATCTCCATCAGCAACGCGTTCCATCCCCCCACTCCCGCTGCCACTGAGAACCCTACCGGTCTCTGCACTCCAACAATTAATTACTAACAAACAAATAAATAAAATCTTTCAAAAAATTTACCTTTCCTGTTTTGTTCTACTAAAATAATTTAAATTTTTATTTCAAAATCCAAATATGTATTACTATATCATTTGACATAAAATTAATTATATCCTATTCAAAATCTCAAAATAAACCCGGCCACCATGCATTTTTATTCATTACAATTTTAAAATCACAACTTCCACATTAATCAAACATCCCCTTCCCTTATAAAGGTAAAATTAAACATGTTCACTCAAACTTCTAATGTCTCAGAAAGAATCCGGTCCGAGTTTAAATCGGTATATATGGCCTGAGACCTAGAGGTAGAGGTAGCACTCACCACTAAACAATTTTAAAAACAAATTTCATTTTTATTTTCAATTTCAATTTCAATTTTTTTTACTATTCAATAATCACTCATTTGTCATATCATATGACTAAAAAAATATTTAGAGATAAAAATAAAGAATTAAGTGAGGTACCATGCCGTCAGTTGTTAGCCTCAGGAGGAGGGAAGCAACAACAGCCCCCAAGAGCTGCGCGATCCAGTAGTAAACAGCGCGCAGAACAGACACCCTTCCGCCCACGAGCGCACCAAACGTCACCGCAGGGTTTACGTGACCGCCGGATACATTCATGCTGGATGCCACGGCAGCAAAGAGTGAGAAAGCGTGGGCAAGTGCAACCATGACTAGCCCCGAAGCGTGTAGCCCAACATCCCTCTCGTCGTAGTACAACTTATCTGCACCATCACCATCCATCGTCAATTATGCCAAAAAAATTAAGTTTTTATAATGACAAAAAATAATAAAAATATATGTAGATGGAGATAGAGTAGTAGTAGTACTGAAAGCGAGGAGAGAGCCTTCTCCGGCGAAAACGAAGATTAAGGTGGAGAGGAATTCGGAGACGGTGGCCCTCACCGAGTCGGGGTGGGTGGCTTCATCCGCCCTCCCCAATGCGTAACCGCGAGGCATAATTTCTTCACTCACTAATTATTAATATCCCCCGCCCACAATCTTATATATCTCTTTTTTGCAACTATGGCTGAAGCAACTGGTCTGAAAATATATATGCGGAAATTTGAAGAAGAAGAAGAAGAAGAAATTTATAATGGATAGATATGTAGGAGAAAGTTAGAATATTGGGTAGCAATGCAAGGTGCTTAAATGGTAGAGATTTAAGTGGACACCTGTGAGATGAAATGCAGGAATTATGACACGTACTATATGCGTTGGCTCTTTAATGCTGCTTACCCACATGCAATTTAATTTCATCTTCAATCGCCTTTTGGATTTTTCTTACTCCATCTTCCTATCCTATCGCTTAAGTAATTACACATACTACAAAATATATATGATAAATATTTTCTTTTTAAATACCTAGCTAGTTTCAACAAGCTACGGATAAACATCTCCTCTTGTATTCTTAATTATACTCTTTTTTCTTATTTATTTATAAAAATATGTGTTCATTTTTTTTTTTTATGAAATTAAACAATCATTATTCTACCATAATTCTATAACATCTTTATTTTATTTAAAACATATTTTAAAAATATGAACACATTTTTATGGACAAGGTGGGTAGTTTTTTTATGTACCAATTTCGTCTTAAAATTATTTAATTTCTTTAAACGAAGTTGATTTTGGTCATCAATTCATTAAAATCGACCGTCTACATGTCAAGCCTATGACAAAAACAACAATATTGTTCTATAAATTTTAACATCTTTAAAATAAAATTGGTACATATAAAAATAATTGAAATTAGATTTGAACAGTAGCTTTTTTTTTTTGACAGAACAATTGCTTTTTTTTAAACCATTTGAAAAATGTAAAATGTACGTTATATAATGGGGAAAATGGGCCGATGTACGGATCACAGTTTCTTTTATAAACAGTGATTTTTAGGTGATTATATATATAATATTTTTTTAAAAAAAGGTGAATAAAACAAACGAGGTGTAATTTACCGCTATTATTATTTTTAATTGTTTTTTTTTTAAAAAAAAAATCCTCGTTACATACACTACAAAACTACAAAAAATGCGGGATTTTCCGACGGAAGACTACCGACGGAATCCATTCCGTCGGCCGTCCCGATGGATCTCCGACGGAATATTGGAATCGACTGACTTCCGACGGATTTCAACATCCGTCGGGACCTTCCGACGGAATTTAGTTTTACAGGCAAACGGTGCCATTTTAGGCCTGCTTCCCGACGGAATTTTCCGTCGGTCGTTCAAATTGCGCCTATTCCGTCGGTAGCTGACCCGCTTTGACCCACCGCCTCGGATACCAATGAAAAGACGCGTGAATTAAATATTCGCGCGCTACCGACGGAAATATCCGTCGGTAGCAATTTTTTTTTTTTTATAAGAATTGCCGAAGGCAGTTTCCTCAAGAAGGAAATTTTTTTTTTTCACTTTCTTCTCCTCTGCTCGTGGTGGTTTCGTGCGTGGATTGGATTTTCTTGTGCGTGGATTGAACGACAAAGAGCATAACGATCATCTACCCCAGTTTTCTTCAATTTAAACGGTACGTTTTATAAATTCTTAATTAATTTTAATTAAGTTATTGTATTATTGCATGTTAATTATTATAAAACTGTTATTGAATTATTATAAATTGCATGTTAATTATTATAAAATTGCATGTACGTAGTTGATAAATATGTATAATTAATTCAAATATATGTTAGTGCGTGGATTATATGTTTTTTATTGGTTAATTGTAATTAATTAATGTATGTTAGTTCGAATATATAGTGTAGTTCTTGTTAGTTCGTGTTATATATAGTGTAGTTCTTGATAAATTTATTGTTTTTTTACGTTAGTTTATTATATATTTTGTTTATTTAATTAATATATAATTGGTACTTATTAGTTAGTTTTGATAATTAAACTAGGTTATTATTGTTGATTAAATTAGTAATTATTGTTATAAGTAGGGGTGTTGTTTGATTAAATTAGTAATTATATTGTTATTGTTTAAATTAATTCATTATTAATTAGTTTGGTAAATTATTGATTTCATTAGTAACGTAATTTGTTATTGATTAAATTAGGAAATTATTGACTTAAATTACTAAAATGTTATTAATTAAATTAGGAAATTATTTATTTCATTACTATATTAATTATTGATTAATTTATTATACTGTTAAATTTTATTTATTAAAAAAGATGAGTCAAGATGCTAGTGGGGCCTCAAGATCTCGACCTAGGCGGTCGAAGAGCTCACTTAGGCCTGAGCCTACTTTGATGCCGGCTCCTACGACGTCGACATCCGTTCCACAACAGTCGCCGCCATCATCTCAGTCGTCGGCAGCTCGTCAACATCCCATACGAGCATCCTGAGAAACCAGACTGAACGTATGGATTGATCGAGGACAGTAAGTAATTAATTAAATAATTTTAAGGTTTAACAATATTTAATAGCATTAATTTTTATAAATTTTTTAATTTATAATGTGTTTGAACTTAATATATAATGTCACAGATTATTGCCTGGTAACGAGGTGTCGAAGATTTGCACTGAGGCGATTGTTAATTGCAAGATTTCTGCGAATGCCTACTCTTGACTGAAGGTGCCGCCTACGAAGAAGGATGAATACTGGTGGGAGGAATTCCAGGTAATTTGAGTGCATTCAATTAAATATTAATAAACAATTTATTATATATATTATTTGATAAGTATGCTGATCGAATATGTGCAGAAACATGCTTTTTGACATAGGGAGTACTTCTCGGACGACGATATTCACACGCACTGGACCGCTTCATGTCAATCTAGGTATAATGAGGTAATGTACACCTGGAGGAAGGCTTGGCGTCGTCGTGGCAAGGTGCAAACGTTGGGTACGGACGAAAATGGAGTCGATGTGTGGAACACGTCGACCACGTATTGGTGTAGCCCGGAGTACGTGCAGAAGTGTAATACTGCTCGAGCCAACCGTACAACTGATGTGGGAGGTGGGATGTCAAGGCATCGGGGGGGGGGAGGGGGTCCCGATCCGCGTATGAGCACTCAATTGCTCTAGTAAGTGTTCACTAAATTTATTTCAATTATTTATATTATATTATATAAAATAATTTTTATATGCTCATTTGGTACAAAATAAGAGCGGGATCTTGGGCGTGAACCCACACACGTGGATCGGTTGAACCTTCTTCATCCGTTTGATCCAGATACGCAGACGTCCACATATGGGCGCACTACCGAGCTTCACGTAAGTTTAATTAAATTGTGATGTTTTTTTAATATTTAATTAATTAAATGTATTGAACTATGTATTAATTTAATTTTTTAATTATGTAGTTGAATGTGAACCGGAGGATTGAAGAGGTCACGATACAGGCTTCTGCTCAAGCCGGGCCCAGCGCTCCCCCTCCGTCGGTTGACCTTAACCAGATTTACCTGGACGTTGCCCCGACTGATCGAGGACGGATCCTTGGCCTTGGCCGGATGAGCCGCACTGTGAGAGCTGCGTCGTCCAGTTCGTCCCAGCGTGCATCGCAGGCCTCTGTATCCTCCACTGCTGTTCCGGACCCGAACGTAGTACACATGATGAACCACTACTTCCGACAGCTAACTGACACTATGGGTCGGTCGTTGGGGATGTCTGCTGATCAAATAGATACATGTTTTGCACAGGCGATGAGCGTTCCCCCTCCGCCTTTGAATGCTCCGGTCGGTCCAGTTCCCCCTACATCTCTAGTTCCAGCTCCAGATGCAGCCGAAGACGACGACGTCGACTTGAATTTCGAAGGCGGTGATGAGTTTTTTAACTTTGCTGATGGTTGATGTTTGAACACTTTATTTTTCTGTCGAACTATTTAATTTTCTGTCAAACTATTTAATTTTCTGTCGAACTATTTATTATTCTGTTGGACATATTTATTTCGGTTGATACTTTTTTGTCAATGGATTGTTTATTTATGTTTTTTTTTTATGGAAGTTAAATACCCATCCCTTTTTCCCCTCCCCATGACTCGAACCCAGGACCTAAGGCCTAGGTAGTGGTGCTCTAACCACTTGAGCTATCCCACTTTGTCATGGATTGTTTATTTATGTTATTGTTTTTAATTTATACATAATTTTTCGATAGATTTGGTATAAAGTAAAGTATTTTTTTAATTTTTTTCGAATTTTTTTTATTCCGCCAAATTACCGACGGAAATAAATAATTCATCGAAAATAAAGGCTGCTGACGGAATTTCTGTCGGTAATGTACTCTACCGAAGGAAATTTGGGCGCCACGCTACCGACGGAATTTCAGAATCCGTCGGTAAGTTCAAAATGTACTCTACCGACGGAATTTCAAAATCCGTCGGTAGCGCGCAGTACTTTACAGAAGCTTTTTTCCTTTCTCACTCAGTCGAAAAAAATTGTGAAAATTGTATGAAAACTTCAAATTTCGGTACGTTTTTCTTTTTTACTTGGTTAATTTTTGTAGTTTAGTTGTGCATTTTATATGGTTGTAGTTTAATTAGTTGTGCATATTATATATTTGTAGTTTAGTTGTGTATTTTAATTATATTTTTTGTAGTTTAATTAGTTGTGCATTTTATATGTTTGTAAGAATTATATGTTAAATGTTTAACATATGGAATTGTCGGATCGTCGATGGATGTATTGTACTCCTAGGTTCATTTTAGGAAATGTGAATGGTGAATTTTACAATGAACTTGTGTCATTTGTTGAATTTGTAAAGCTCCACCCACATTGCATGTATGGGGATTGTATCAAGTGTCCGTGTAATGCCAAAAAATGTCAGAATAAAATATTTAAGTCGATTGATGAGGTTTTGGTACATGTTCTGAAGAATGGTTTCACTGTTAATTATTATAACGGGACATTTCATGGCGAAGGACGTTGGCCTTATAAATTTGATCAAGTTTTATACTATTACACTGCTGAAATCTATGAAAGACAAATATATGCTCATCAAACCGGCACGAGTAATGAACAACATTTTGGTGGGGAACAACAGCTTAGGGAGGAAGAACCCAATATGTATCAAACAATGATAATGGAAGCCGGTTTTTCAAATGTAGAAGAGGAGCCGACGGATGAAGCATTTCGGTTTTATGAAATGCTCAAATTTGTCGATCAAGATTTGTATCCGGGTTGTGATTCTCACTCTCAACTGTCATTTAATGCCCGATTTATGGCTATCAAGACTGAGAACAAGCTTTCTAACAGGGCATATGAGCAAATGACACAATAATGCAGTGAGATCTGCCCTCTTGAGAATAAGGTGCCTACAACGTATCATCAAAGCAAGCAAATGATGAAAAATATGGGATTGTCGGTCGAGAAGATTTATTGTTATGTAAACGGTTGCATGTTATATTGGGGTGATGAAGATAACAATCTGAACATGTGTAGGATGTGTGGTCATCCTCGGTACAAAGGACCACGTCGGAAGGGGCCCGCTGGTCAATCGAAGTCGTCGAAGAAGAAAGTGGCACACAAGAAGATGTATTATCTTCCAATCATTCCTCGTTTAATGAGATTGTATCAATCTACTGCCACAACACAACACATGACGTGGCATGCAACAGATTCTTCCTCGACCGAGTCTAGGGAGATGCGACATCTGGTGGACTCGGAGGCCTGGAAACACCTTGACAACGTGTATCCGGATTTTTCTTCTGAACCGAGGAATGTGAGGCTAGGTTTGTATACTAATGGTTTTGCACCGTTTGGGAGCTTTGGAAAGCAGTATTCGTTGTGGCCGGTGATTCTGACTCCGTATAATCTTCCTCCATGGATGTGCTTGAAACCTCAAACAATGTTTCTGACTGTATTGGTGCCAGGTCCGTCGAATCCAAAGGATAAACTTGACGTTTATCTCCAACCTCTTATAAAAGACTTTATCTTTTTATGGGAAAGTGGTGTCCAAACGTATGATGTGTTCAGAAAACAGAATTTCACGATGCGTGCAGCTGTATTGTGGACCATTAGCGACTTTCCTGCATATTCTATGTTGTCTGGGTGGAAAACGGCTGGGTTGCAAGCATGTCTGTATTGTATGGAGCATTCTGAAGCTTTCAGTCTTCAGACGAGTAGGAAAGTTACATGGTTCGATAATCACCGAAAGTTCTTACCTCGAGATCATCTATTCAGAAGGAATAAGAACAACTTCTTGAAGAACAAAACAGTTACAAACAATTGACCGCCCCTTCGAAACGGTATTTTAATTATACAATTATTTGATCTAATATAATGTTATACGTATATTTTTATTAATTTCTTCTAATGTTATTCATTCTGTCGTGTTACCGTACAGGACAAAGGTTGTTACATGAGATTCAGTGGACGGGTTTGAAAAAGTCTACTGAGGAAAATGCAGCTGAACACAACGGTCGAATCCCAGGTGGATGGAATAAAAGGAGTATTTTTTGGGATTTGCCATACTGGAGTTCACTGTTGATCCGACACAATTTGGACGTGATGCACATTGAGAAGAATGTGTTTGATAATGTGTTCCACACAATGATGAACACCGAAGGCAAGACGAAAGATACTCCAAAGTCCCGGGAAGAGCTGAACATTTATTGTCGTCGTGAAGAGTTGAAAATGGATCCCAGTACAGGTAAATATCCAAAGGCTTGCTACACACTGGATAAGCCACAGAAACAACAACTGTGTCGTTGGATTCACGAGTTGAATTTTTCAGACAACTACGTGTCAAACTTGAGTCGATGCGCAGACATAAACAGGGGTAAGGTTTCAGGGATGAAGAGTCACAATTGTCATGTTTTTATGCAGCGCTTGATACCGATTGCGTTCCGAGACGTTGTTCCTCTCAATGTGTGGAGGGCTATCACTGAATTAAGTCTTTTTTTTTAGAGATTTAACATCTTCAACGATCAAGATCGATGATATGATTCGTTTGGAGCAAGACATTCCAGTGATTTTGTGTAAGTTGGAACAAATTTTTCCACTTAGCTTCTTCAACTCCATGGAACACTTACTCGTTCATTTAGCGTATGAAGCCAGATATCTCCACAACTTGAAACGCAATGCTAAACAAAAGGAAAATGTGGAAGCATCGATTGTTAATGCATATTTGAATGAAGAGGTTGGCATGTTTTGTTCTTATTATTTTGAAGACCATGTCAACACTCGGTTGAGAAGTGAACCACGTAACTACGGTGGTAGAGGTACATACAATATCGGTGAAGAGGTCGATGGAATGTTGTCTATATTCAAGTCTAAGGGACGACCAATAGGAAAATTCACTAAACGAGAGTGGGAGACGAACAGAGAGGCAGAAATAGCACAAACGTATGTGTTATTGAATTGTGATGAAGTTCAGCCTTACATTGAGTAAGTATTTCATATTTTTATCATCCAATAAAATTATATATTAATAACTACTTCATTTATTTAATTTAATATTAATTGTGATTGGATGTTGTGAATTAGGATGTTGTGAATTAGGATGTATACTCAAGAACTAAGACGAACGGAACAAAACATCTCAGATACAGATATAGATGCTCGTCTTCAACGTGATTTTGCCCGATGGTTCCAACGTTATGTGAGTATCATTTCCTTAAATTTTACGTAAATAAATATGATTCATAATTAATGTTAATTATTTGAACTGTATAGGGACGGTCGAACGATTTTGAGAATCGATTCTTAAGGGATCTCAACAAAGGACCACTACGTCGTGTAAAGACTTACAACGGCTATTGTAGATGTTATTAATCCTTAAATGCCTTAACATTATCAACAACATCTTAATTTGACCTTCCGAGATTTTTTCTAAGTCTTTTCTGAAATGCTACATTAAATGTTGATCTAAATGTTGTCGCATTTCTGGCAGGATCTAGAAGCTTCTACAAGGATCTGGAACCTGGAAGATTCCAGAACATTGGAGAACATGCTAGAACAGCCTGGAACCATTTAGAACGACCTAGAGCATACAAGAAGGATCTAGAAAGATCATGGAAGTTGAGCTCCCAAAAAATAGGACCTCAATGTAGAAGCCTCTAGAATTCGCACCTCACATCTATAAATACCGATTGAAGGCTTCATAATTCAGTGTATTCTATTCGAGCAATATCCTAGACCGAGCGTTCATCCCTGTTAGGATTTGTGGCCAATAGTTTTACATTTTAGATCATACGAAGTATCCCACCCGTATGGCTGTGTGTCTTGTTATCTATTGAGAGTGTAATCATAGATAGACTAGGCATTTCGACAGTGTGTAATCTTATACACTTAGATCGTTTTCTAAACTTGGCACCTGCCTCGTTTATAGTTTCAGTTGTGAAGGTTATTGTTGTAACATTTCACACAACATTTGTACTTGAAGATAAGTATTGATTTACGCCATAAGGCAAACATAGATTTTTATTTATAAAATCTATGTTAAAAATATTTTCATTGTGTCACGTTTGTTTTTAGTGTTTCAAGTCTTCCGCTGTGTATCTAATTTTCTGATATTCTGTTAGAGTTAGTGTTGTGCAATTTGTCTCAACATTTAGTACAACATATTTCTACTTAAACTTAAACACTTCATACACCCCACACACACTTTCAGTTGGTATCAGAGCCGATACCTGACGACACTAGGTTAGATCTTTGGTCAAGTGTGTTTTTAGTGTAGGTTAGCAATGGAAACACATCACATATTCACTGCACTTAGGCCACCCGTTTTAGATGGTTCGAATTATGCTTATTGGAAGCCTAAGATGCGTATGTACATCAAGTCAATTGATGAACGTGCTTGGAGGACTGTACTTACAGGCTGGGAAGCTCCAAAGAGACCAGCAGATGCAGATGGTGAAGTTCAACTCAAGAGAGAAGTTGATTGGACGGTTGATGAAATAACAACAACAGACTACAACTCTAAAGCTTTAAATGCTATTTTTACTTCTGTTGATGTTTCAATGTTTAAAATTATATCTAACTGTTCTACTTCTAAAGATGCATGGGACAGGTTGCAAGAGCATTGTGAGGGTTCAGACAGTTTTCGAAGGACTAAGCTTCGAATGTTGGGGACAAAATTTGAGAATCTCTGAATGAAGGAAGATGAAACAATTTCATCCTACAATGAAAGGTTAAGTGAGATAATCAATGAATCACATTCTCTTGGTGACCCTATTTCTAATGTTAGAGTAGTTCATAAGATATTAAGATCTGTTCCTAAAAGATTTGATGCTAAAATTTGTGCTATTGAAGAGGCAAAAGATACGGATAAGTTAAGTCAAAATGAGTTAGTGAGTATTCTTAGAACATATGAAATAAACACTAATCAAATTGATGAAACTAATGTTGATAAGAAAGTTGTGGTTTTTAAAGGGGAAACATCAAACATTTCTGAGTCTCAACCTATCATTACTGAAGTTGATTCGGATGAAGAATTGCTTGATAAATGTCTCAAGGATCCTAACAACATTGCCTTACTTACTAAGCACTTTAATAAGTTTCTTAAGAAATATGTGAACAAATCTAGTAACATTCAGCCTAAAATTCATATCAACACATCAACACCTCAACCAGAAAGGAGGAAAAGTCAATTCACACCAAGACTGTCAAAGAGTGAAGGCAAACCAAGGTATGATCCTGAATTTCGAAAATCAGTTCAATGCAATACTTGTTCTGGTTATGGCCATTATGCAAATGAATGTGCCAATACTAGACTTAAGCAAAAACTGAACTTTAGTGCTACCTTGAGTGATGATTCTGATGATGATCTTGATGAGTTAAATGAGAATGAATATTCTAATTTTACCAGAATTGATTATAATAATTCCTCAGATGATGATCTGGATGAAACAGATTCTGATGTTGTACCTGATGCTTCAACATCTACAGCAACATCAGAACAGAGTCACCCAGATTTGAACTGTTTTAATGGTTTAGTTGATGATGCAGGAAAAAGGACTGATGACAATGAATACCAAAAGTTGTTAGATGATTGGAAGAATCAGAAACTCACTCTTAATTCCTTGAATAAAAAGAATGAGGATCTGATAGACACAATCAGCAAGCTAGAAGTTATTCTTACCAAAAGAGATCTGGAAATCTGTAACTTAAAGGAAAAATTGATAAATTCTACCTTATGTTTCAAGAAATATTCCAAGAGTGCTTCTGAGGTAAATAATGTTATAGCTACTGGTAAGTCTAATAATCATGGTATAGGTTATGATGGTACTACTGCCTCTATTTCTGATAAATTTAGAAAACCTGTGAAGTTTGTGAAGGCAAATGTTGACACATCTGGTGTAACATCTGCACAAACAGATCCTCACAAGGTTAAAAGGAAGTATATCTGTCATTACTGTTTCAAAGTTGGTCACATTCGTCCTTACTGTATAAAGTTGTTTGAAGAACAGAAAAACTTGAAAATGCTGCATAAGAAACTATCACCTCCTGGTAAACATTTGTTGAAATCTGCATGGAAACCAAAAGCTATCTGTAATGTTGTTCATACCTCATTAAAAGCATGTCTATCTGATTTATGGTACTTTGATAGTGGTTGTTCTAGACATATGACAGGTCGTATTGATTTCTTATCTGATTATGTGACCTTGAATAGTGGTAGTGTTACATATGGTGGTGGTTCCAAAGGAAAGATTGTTGGTAAAGGAACTTTGAATGTTGAAGGTTTTCCTAAGCTTAAAAATGTCTTGCATGTTGATGGCTTACTTGCAAATCTGATTAGCATTAGTCAACTTTGTGATGATAATTTGCATGTGAAATTTGATAAAGATTCATGTTATGTTCTTAATAAAGATGAAGTTTGTGTCATGACTGGTACTAGGTCAGCTGATAATTGCTATCTTATTGGAACAAATATGTGTAACTTGTCAAAACATGATGAAAATATTCTATGGCATCAAAAATTGGGTCATGCAAATTACAGAGCAATTAAAAGGCTAATCAAAGCAGATGCAGTAAAAGGAATTCAAGACTGAGGTTTCACAATACCACTGTATGTGGACCATGCTAAAAAGGTAAACAGGTAAGAATGTCACACAAAATGCTGTCACATTGTACTACACATCAATGCTTTGAATTACTGCACATGGATTTGATGGGTCCTATGGAAACTGAAAGCATTGGAGGAAAGATGTATTCCTTAGTTGTGGTAGATTATTTTTCTAGATATACCTGGGTAGAGTCTTTGAGAGACAAATATTAAGCATTTGCTGCATTTAAAATTCTTTATAAGAGGTTCAAAAATGTGTTTAACTTGAAAGTTTGCCGTATTAGAACTGATCATGGTAGGGAATTTGAAAACAGCATGTTTAATGATTTTTGTGATAAAAAGGGTATCTTGCAAGAATATTCATCTCCTAAAACTCCATAGCAAAATGGAATTGTTGAAAGAAAGAATAGAACTTTACAAGAAATGGCTAGAGTTATGCTTACATCAAAATGTCTTGCTAAGAAATTTTGGGGAGAAGCATTGAATACTGCATGCCATATTATTAATAGGGTTTTTATTCGTTCTGCCACTAATCAAACATCTTATGAGATTTTGAACAACAGAAAACCTAATGTGAAATATTTTCATGTATTTGGTTGTGTGTGTTATATTCTGAATGATAGGGATCAACTTCATAAGTTTGATTCTAAAAGTGATAAAGGTTTCTTTTTAGGCTATTCTAGAAATAGTAAAGTTTATAGAGTTTGTAACCTTAGAACTAACACTGTTCAAGAATATGTTAATGTTGTGTTTGATGATGATAAAGGTCTTACAGATGACAAAGATGAAGAAGATGTATCACAGGTTACTGACACTTCTGAGAATACACTGAAGTCTGAAAATGTTGTACCGAATGTTAACACATCTGGGTCAACATCTACAGAACAGCCAGTTGTAATTTCACAGAATGATCAGTACGTTCCCAAAATAAATCCTTCTTCAAGAATAGGTAAAAGTCATCCTTCTGACCAGATCATAGGCGATGCTACAGTTGGAGTGCAAACAAGAGGAAGAGTAAGATCAAACAAAGTAGATGTGGTAAGAACAATATGCATATCTTCTATGTGTAATGTTGTAAATGCTGAATGCTATTTATCTGAAATTGAACCTAAGAGTGCTAAAGAAGTCTTAACTGATAAAAACTGGATTAATGTTATGCATGAAGAACTTGGTCAGTTTGAAAGAAATGAAGTGTGGACACTTGTTCCTAGACCTATTCATACTAATGTCATTGGAACAAAATGGATATTCAAGAATAAAACTGATGAATCTGGTAATATTGTTAGTAGAACAAGGTTACACCCAAGTTGAAGGAGTTGATTTTGATGGAACTTTTGCATCTATTGCTAGGATAGAATCTATTAGATTATTGCTAGCTATTGCATGTTTTATTGATATTAAACTTCATCAAATGGATGTAAAGGCTACATTTCTAAATGGCATATTGAATGAAGAAGCATATGTTGAACAACCTAAGGGATTTGAAGATCCACAGTATCCTGATCATGTATATAAACTTAAGAAAGCATTGTATGGTCTTAACCAAGCTCCTAGAGCATGGTATGGTAGGCTTACTGACTTTCTTTTGGAATATGGATTTATTAGAGGAGAGGCAGATAGAATTTTGTTCATTAAGCACACTGAAGATGATATACTAATTGCTCAAATATATGTTGATGACATTGTGTTTGGTTCTACTTGTGATAAAATGTTGAGTAAATTTGTTGAGGCAATGACTGCAACATTTGAAATGAGTATGGTTGGAGACTTGAATTATTTTCTAGGACTTCAAATCAAACAATGCAGCGATGGTATTTTCTTCTCCCAGAGTAAGTATGCTAAGAACTTGGTTAAAAGATTTGGTCTTAAGAATTCAAAACCAATGAAAACTCATATGGGATCCTCTTTGAAACTTTGCAAAGATAGTGCTGGAACAGATGTTGATCCAACACTCTACAGATCCATGATAGGTGGTTTATTATATCTAACCTCTAGTAGACCAGATATTATGTACAGTGTGTGTGTTTGTGCTAGGTACCAAGCTAATCCAAAGGAATCTCACCTGAATGTTGTGAAGAGGATTATCAAGTATGTTGCAGGTACAAGTGACCTTGGAATCTGGTATACTAGGGACACCAACAACATTTTGATAGGCTACAGTGATGCTGATTGGGCTGGAGATATAGATGATAGAAAGAGAACGAGTGGAGGATGTTTCTACATGGGAAACAATCTTGTATCATGGCATAGCAAGAAGCAGAATTGTGTTTCACAATCTACTGCAGAATCTGAGTATATAGCTGCTGGAAGCTGCTGTACACAACTCTTGTGGCTGAGCAAAATGTTCCATAACTATGGTATTGAGAATGGTATACTTACAATCTTTTGTGATAATACTAGTGCCATTAACATTTCTAAGAATCATGTACAACACTCACTCACAAAACACATTAGCATAAGGTATCATTTTATGAGAGATTTAGTAGAGAATAATATTATTGTTAAGTTGGAGTATATACCTACTGAGAAACAAAATGCTGACATTTTTACTAAGGCATTAGACCATGAGAGATTCTCTATCTTGAGGAAATCTCTTGGCATGAGCACTATCTGAAAATTTTGGATGGATGTTGTCACAAATGCGTCAGCGTTTGGGACAACATCATGGGTTGTATAAATTTTATAAGCTGAATCTATCTCTTACTTGGTTAAATAATTCCTATGTAAAATATCTACGAATCTAAGAACCTTGAAGTGCAAAAATAAACATGTCTCACACCTCTCAAATGCATAAATATGAGAATGTTATTAGCATACTAAAAGATGTACCAAATCACTAAGTAATTATGGAGCACGGAGTTCACTACTACGATGCCTTCTTTTCAAAAGGTGATATTTGGTAAAAACATCAATATATTTGTAATCCATTAAGTAAGTATGGGGCACGGAGTTCGCTACTACGATGTACTCTACAGGAACAATGGATCAATACAAATTAAATGCTATAACACAAAAAGAAAAATATGGTGCAACACAAATGAAGCAAATTCATGTAAAAACCATGTTGAGGTGTTTGTAATAGTTTTGAGCACAACATTGCCTGATTCGAATTTATTTTTATTAGTTGTAATTATTTAATTATTATTTGAGATTTATTTCATTTTATTTAATTACTGACCCACATTTTTTATTTTTCAGATTATGCGATTTTTATTCTGGAAGCTTCTTAATTATTTAATTAAATTAATTAAATGGATTTTACCCACTAATTACCCATGATCTACATTGTGGCTAATTATGTGGAGCATTATCGAAAATTTCTGGATTATTTCATAAAGTTTCATTTAACCTCCAACTACAAAACTCTCTCTATAAATATCGATCATAAAATTAACTCTCCTGCTAATTGTGAAATTTTTATTGTGTTGAGTACCAAAATTGAAGAATTGTTTCTCGACCGTGTATCTCTCAAAGTTTGTGTATACACTCCTCAAACCTACCTTGAAAATCCAATCGTCCCTTAAATTGCTGGAAACCAACCTCAATCCCACTCACAGTCTCACTTTGATTCGAAGAACTCATCCCACCCTCGCACAAACCCTCTCGAAATTCTTGCTTCCATGGCTTCACAGAACTCAACCTCGTCAAATGCTGACTCAAATGTTTCTGCAACACCATCAACAACCGCTCCCACTCCTCAAACTGCTCCTCAAACCGTTCCACCAACAACTAACATTCCTCAAGATGCAACTGTCGAACAGTTCAATAGGACTATCGAAGAAGTGTCTGACTCTCTTCGAACTACTGGTCATCTGCCCGTGATGACATTTGGAGATATCACTGTGGATATCTCAAGCTATTTGGCTGATCAAACCGCCCAAATGGTTGTTGCTTCAAAAAGCCCCAAATTACCTACTGTTCACGACCTGCAAGCTGAAAATGTGGAGGTTGCTCTGCTGCTTCCGACCCTGAAGACGTTGAAATGGAGGACGCAAACATCTCTGAAAATGGTACAAACTCTTCACTTTCTGTTTCTGATGAATCTGCTCCCATTCATTTCAAGAAGAATGCGCAGAAAGGCAAAAGACAGAGAAGCCATGTACAAAGAAGGAGATCATACCGCGTGTTCACTCGTGTGGATTATTCTGAATCCATGAGGAAGAAGAAGAAAGTTGGAGCTGATGTTGGTGAACCCACCCAAGTGTTCACAGATTCTGAGGAAGAAGCTCCTGTTGTTGCTGAGAAACCCAAGAAAATTGTTGCTGAGAAACCCAAGAAGGCAGTTGCTGAGATACCGAAGAAGAAGAAAGTTGTTGCTGATCCCAAAGGCAAAGGGAAGGCCAAGATGATTACAGAAGATGAACCTGCAAAATCAGATTCCAATTCTGATTCTGATGTGTGTTTAAGAGATATTCTGAATTCTCTTAAGAAAAATGTTGAGCATTTTGCTGCTGCAAAAGAAGCTGCACCACAACCTGAAGATGATGGCAGTGGTGATTGCGCTTCCAGTGCAGAGAGCAGCTCTAAGGAAAGCTCTGCTAAAGATTCCACATCAAGCTCTAACGACCTTGCTTCTAAAGAGGAAGGTATTTCTGATTCTCTTGAGACTATAGAAGATAGGTTGGCTATTTATTCTAAGAGAAAACTGTTGATAGAGAAGAGGATCAATATACCTGATTTTGAAAGTAAAGGCATGATTAGTTTCTTAGAGGAAAGGAATTTGATGCATGCTGTGAATTTTGGGGAATCATTCTTGACAAATTGGGCTTATGAATTTTATGCTTGCATGAAAAAGAGTACTGGTAGGAGATCATCTAGGTGGTATGGGACTGTAAATTTTAGGGGGAGGGATGTACCTTTTACTCCTGAATTGATAAATGAGTATCTGCATATTCCCAATGTTGAGGTGGATGAAGAACCTGACATGGATGTGGTTATTGCTGCTATAACTGGTGGTAGGGTAGTTAAGTGAACTAGACAGATGCTAGCCAAAGACCTCACTTCCCTACATTCAATCGCATGGTGATGAAGGCTCGGAAGATGTAGCATAATGTTTTGAGAAAGGAATATCAAATTCATTGAAGAAAATAGTTCTGGAAATGTAGATCTTTCCAGAGGAATCAAGACATTTGTACCCCTTATGTAGAGAGTTGTAACTAATGAAGGCGCATTTTGAAGATCTAAATTGTAGTTTAGAGGTGGCATAGGGCCTGAGGAAAGGAAAACAAGCACAACCAAATACTTTCAGGAAAGAGTAATCACGTGATTGATTGTAAAGCTTTTGGAAGGGAGAGATATTGTTGAGGGTAGGAGAGGGTATCAGATTTATTAGGAATACAACAGTATGGAAAGCATCCCACCAAAAAGAAATAGGAAGAGAAACATTTGCAAGAAGATAAATTCCAACTTTAGTGATGTGTTCATGTTTCCTTTTAATCAAACCATTTTGTTGATGAGTGTAGGGACACGAATGCCTCATAATAATGCCAAGTTGTTTACAAAACTGATGTAAAGCCACAGATTCCCCACCATTATCACACTGAATAGTCTGTACTTTAGTAGAAAACTGCCTTTCACACATAGTTATGAACTGAGAAAGCACATTAGCAACTTCAAATTTTGCTCTTAAAGGATATATCCATGAGAATGTTGTGAAATCATTTTCAATAACAACATAATACTTGAAACCCTCAGTAGATAACACAAAAGATGGACCCCAAACATCAGTATGAATTAGTTATAAAGGAGCTGTAGTATGGTGAAATGAACAATACTGGGAAAATTTCTTTGATGCATTTTTCCGAGTTTACAAGCTTCACAAAGAACTAGAACTTGAATCAGCAACAACTTTATTAGATAGATGAGAAAGATCCAGCTGATATAGTCTATTACTTAGGCTCCCTTTCAGCAGTGGCTTGTGTGTAGTTAGATCCTTAACCACACAAAAATCAGAGTGAAATTCAATGTAAGCTTTGTTATCCTTTAAAAATTGAGAGATGTTGAGAAGATTTTTAGTGATGGCAGGCACATGAGACAAGTGAATAGAGGCATCACCATTCATAGCAGGTAAGGAAATAGATCCAACATTGTGAATAGAAATAGGTGCACCATTACCAACAAGGACAGAAGATCGAAGTACCTTGATAGGGAGTAGATATATGGAGATTGTTAAGAGAGGGTGTAATGTGATGAGTAGAACCAATATCCACAATCCAAGGAGAGTGTGTTGTTGACTGAGGGGAGAAAGGGAGAGCATTAGAATTAGTACATAAAGTTGAGTGAGAGGGAATACCAGATGAGATGGAAGGCATGGAGTGATGAGATGTAGATGTGGAACAGTGGAAGGCATGGAATAACTAGCTGAATAGGCTTGATGAGGAGCAGCAAACTACACTTGATTCACTTGTGGATCTACTAGAGGCTGAGATATAGAAAATCGAGATTGAGGATGTTGAGCATTTTCCAATCCATGAAATGATTGATCAAACCGTTTGAAGCACTTAGCAACAATGTGATCAGGCTTTCCACATAACTGACATAACACCCTAGGTTTGGAAATGAACCTCAATTTTCCTCTGAAACTATCACCTCCTCTAGAGAATCTGCTCACCATATTAGCAGAAGGCAAGCTAGATGGTGGAGTAATAGCTTGAGAAACATTGAGTTGTCTCATCCGCATTTCATGAACTTGCAAAATAAAATGCACCTCCGAGAGAGAAGGTATAGCACCTCGAGTTTTCAAGTTGACAACCATAGCATCAAATTCGGGACCAGCACCAGCAAGAAGGCTCTTGAATACCATGTTAAGAAACTAAGTAAATTTCAAAATGTGTTTTCATTGATAATTAGAATGTGTGAGCTCATGGCTTATATACAAGTGAGTAGAAGAATCTAGAAACAGTTACACAGAGGTTTCTAGACTACCTAACTAACTTCTAAGCTTGATCAACAAGTTAACTTAGCATATGTGAGTTTGCATGACATGCGGGTGTATTTAACAATTTAGTGTGAGTATGATGTATCACGTGTTGTGCATGGTATGGTGGTGTATTTATCAATACAATGTGTGTACTGCATCATGCATTTTGCATGACATGGTGGTGTATCTATCAATCCGCGTGCATGGCATGATGGTGTATTTATCAACTATGTTTAGCACACCTGACATTGTTAGAAAGTTCCTTCTGTTATTCCAAGATATGAGGGAATACTAGGGTAATCTGAAACTCATGGTAAAAAGAAAAAGCATAAAGAGTCCCAGCATGCCCCTCCGGAAGGTTTTCTAAAGCTAAATTCTAACGCGACAAAATTTAATGAAGGTCGGGCGGGTTTTGGATTTGTCATTAGGAACGAGCACGACAAGACGATTATGTCGGGGGCACCACGAACTGCAAAGGCGGGAAACAACACACTCCTAGAGGCCCTTGCCCTTCGCTTTGCTCTGCGTCGAGCTTGATATGGGTTTTTGCCAATTAATGATTGATTCAGACTCTGAAATTCTTGTAAAAGCTATCTGGGAAAACATTGGGGTGGATCCCTATACTGATATCGTGGTAGATGATATTAGGCTTTTGGTTAGTCACATTGAAGGACTGAATTTTGAAGCAGTGAGGAGAACGGCCAACTCAGTGGCTCACATAGGTACGAACGTTGGCTTCGAGAAAATATGGATGGGGGAAGCCCTAGAAATTTGTAATAGGGCCATTCAAAATGATGTACGGCATTTGCCTACTCAGAGTTAATCCAATACACCCTCTGTCTCGATGAAAGCTACCCGGGAGCTTTGGACACGGAGATTAAGAAAAAAAATTGGGGTTTAGGGTTAAGAAATTTTTTATCAATAGAATTTTTTTTAAAAAAATGGGGTTTAGGGTTTAGGAATTAAAAGATTAATTGAAGATAAATTCAGTAGAAATTGAAAAAAAAAAATGGGGTTTAGGGTTTAGGAATTAAAAGATTAATTAAAGATAAATTCAGTAGAAATTGAAAAAAAAAATCGGGGTTTAGGGAAAAAGCTTTCTAATACATTTTGGGATCCCTTACTACAATTTAGTACAATCATTTTCTTGTACATTTCACATTTACAAATAAACATTTCACATTGACCCCCAATATTTCACATTCACATTTCACATTTACAACAAACATTTCACATTTAAAAGTGATTGTATTAGATTGTGGGGGGAAGTTGGATTTTGTATCAAAAAGTCAATAATCACAAAAAAAAAAATTAGCACTCAGAACCCTTTCTTCGTTAGAGATTGACTTTTGACTAACAGCATCACCAATTTTGAATTTTGATAGTGACTAAATGTGGGTGACCAAATCTGAAAAAAAAATGTAAACTTGAGCGATGTGATTGAGAGAGAGAATAATATAATGAAATGTGAGTAAAAGTAGTTTCCAAAAAAAATTGGTACACCCTCTGTCCCAGAGGAATTTGCATTGCACACTTATTAAGAAAAGTGTGTTTTTTGGCTTTATGTTGACTTTTCAAGAGGGTATAGATGTCATTCAAGTGAGAGATTAAGGAAGGTTTAATAAAGTAAACATTCACAATAAATAATTCGGATGAACAAACTATCTATCAATCCCACTCCAGAACCTGGGCAATTAACCTCATCACCATAATAACAAAAAATTTAACTCATCATCATAATAAATAAAAAAATGAATATACAATTAACCTTATCATAATCATAAAAAATGACTTAAAAATAAGAATTACAGTGCAACTTGAGCAACTCTCGAACACCAAATCGCATCGAACCAATACGAGATCACATACTCAATACAGATAAAATACCTTTTTTAATTTCCACGATCTGAGTTTCCTCAGGAAATTAATCTTTTGAATTTGCATCATAGCTTCAAAAGGAGGCGAATCGTCGTGCAAATGGATTGGACCTAACCGTCAAGAAATTAAGACTCTAAAGGGGATCGGGCTCAAAAGTCGACTATATTCCATAATCGAGCGACGATGACAAAGTAGGCACTACAAAAGGGGATCGGGCTCAAAAGTCGACTATACCCCATAATCGTGCGACGACGACAAAGTAGGCACTACAAAAGGTGATCGGGCTCAAAAGCCGACTATACCCCATAATCGAGCGACGACGATAAAGTAGGCACTACAACCGTCGATCCAGCCTCTGAATCGAGAGATGGCGACATAGAATCCAACACATTAGTCGATCCAGACTAAAAGACGAAGAAGCCATTGAAGCAAAATTGATTTAGAGTTTTTAAAAGACACGATTTAGGGTTCTTTAGAAACACGATTTCAAATAGATATTAAGAGAAGAATCGAAGATTCTTCAATTTCAGATGGAGAGTGTGTGTGTGTGTGTGTGTGTGTGAAAAACTCAGAATCAAAAGATGGGAGATGAAGTTTTTTTTTTTTTTTTTTACAGGAGATGGGAGATGAAGTTGAGAGAGAGAGAGAGATGAGGGGGGAGATGAATTCTGAGTTGGGAAATGTGAGGCGGTGGAATGAATGGATGGGTTTTGTTTTGCTTTAAGATTAGGGCGCGGCTAAAGGCACCCAAGGATCCTATGAGGATACCCACCAATTTTTTTTTTTCATCCAAGACAGCTTGCAAAATGTCTCATATACCCCTAGTGTAAATTAAAAAAAAAACGAAAGATGAGTACACCCACCATTATATTTATCGACAAACTCTTTAACACCACCCAAAAATCTTCCCCACCACCAACACTGCCCCAAAAATCTTCCCCCACCACCACAGTACACCCACCCGTCTCATTCCGCCAGAATCATCCCACCATCACCATAATCTTCAAAAAAAAAACATTCTTTAACAAACACAAAATTAAAAAATAAGAGATGTTCGCGATTTTTTTTTTGGACAAATCAACATTGTCCGAAAAAAAAGAGTTGTTCGCGATTTTTTTTCGGACATATCAACATTGTCCGAAAAAAAAATTGTTCGAAAATTTTAGCCAAACAAAGTGAATATGTTCGAAAGTTTTTCCAAAACAAAGTCATTGTGTTCGAAAAAAATTCCAAAACAATTTTCATTTGTCCGAAAAAAAAAAGGACACAATGTTCAGAAAAAAAAATCGAATAAAGAACTAGATTCGAAATAAAATTCCGGACAAATTCAAAAACCAAAAAAATCAAAACCCTAATTTTTTACGGCGGCGACGGCATAGGAGAGGGTGTGGGCGACGACTTTCTTGGAGGGAGGGGGTGTGGGCGACGACTTTCTTGGAGGGAGGGGGTGGGGGGCGGCGGCCGCTTGAAGGAGGAGGGGGTGCGGCCGCCGCGAACAGCAGCGAAGGGGACGGGGTGTGGCCGCGAACGGCCACGAAGGAACCAGGGTGCGGCCGTGAACGGCCGTGATGCGGAGGGGGTGCAGTCGCGAACGGTGGCCGCGTCGCTTCTTCACGACATCGACGACCTCCTTCTTCTTTACGGCGTCGATCGACCTTCTTCTTCAAGGCGGCCGTGTCACTTCTTCACGGCGGGCGGCGGCTTCGCCTTCGAAGGTTGCAGGGTTTTTTTTTATATGTGACGGCGACGAGAGGAGGCCGCCAGCGCCGAGGGGGGGGAAGGGAAGATGGCGACGAGAGTAGGGAAAGGGGAGCTGGCAACGAGAGGAGGGGGATGACGGCGCCGTGGGAGGGAAAGGGAGGAGGTGGGTGTACTGATTTTTTGGAGTGAAAGGTATAGAATTAAGGTTTTATGTAGGTTAAGGGTATATTAGGGATTTTCACGTGGGTGTCCTCATCCGTTTTGTGTGTGTCCTCATCGTGTGGGTGTCCTCATAGGATCCTTGGGTGCCTTTAGCTGCGCCCTTAAGATTATTGTTAATGGGCTCAATTAATTTGTTAAATGGGCTTAGGGTTGTTAATTTGGTAGAATTATTGTTAAATTAAATTAATAAAGTAATGACATATAAGTAAATATGTGTATATTGAAAGGGTAAATGTTAGGAGAAAATTTCTTTTTGGGGGTGTGCAAATTCCTGTGGGACGTCCAAATATGGTAAGTGTGCAAATTCCTATGGAACAGAGGAAGTAACTTTCATTGAAAAGAACGAAAAATAAAAGTTTGGTAACTTTCACTGGGATAGAGGGAGTATTTAATTTTCTTATAAAAAAAATCATATAAATACATAAAGACATTATGTATACTCATAATTATACATCCATTACACTTGGTGCATACATTATTTGTAATATCTATCAAGTAGATCTTCAATTCTCCCTCACTCTATGAATTGACCAACTAGGTCTGTTTGTAATTGCTACTAGCTAACCCAACTGATCTAATTAAATGGAATAAATATGCTTACCCAGCTAATGACACAATTAACTAATCCTAACTACAATATAAAAGTGAATAAAGTAAGGAACTCTAACACAAACTAAGAAATTAATGTGTTTATTGGTTGATTAAATAGTTTTATTTATTGATAGCATGGATACAAGTTATACCCTTGTTGGAGGAACAAAGCACTTACATGAATGAAATAAACATCTCTCTCCTGTCTACTATTGGAATTCTAATTGTCTAAGCATGTGCCATAGTCCATAGGATTCAAACACCAATCTTTATATCTAAAATTACTTTGAATCAGAAATTTTACCGTGTACCAACTCTAGAACCTCCCTTGATTTCCTCTATGAATGAAAATAAAGAGCTTATATCGAACACAAATAAGCTAAAAATGAAAATCCATCAAAAAACAGCCATCAAATCAATTATGATAGGGAGTAAGTAAGGAGCTCATGAAACAAGCGCACATCTGATCTCAATTTATGTGGGATAAGAATATATTTGAGCCGGAGAGCATAAAGTCTCCTTTGAGAGATATGTTATCCGAGCTCGTCACCAAACATAGGATCTGAGTAGTGAGATCTCATATCTGAGCTCATCACCAAACATGGAATTTGATCAGTGAGATCTCATACCTAAGCTCATCACCAAACATGGGATCTGAGGAGTGAGATCTCATACCTAAGCTCATCATGAAACATGGGATCTGCGCAGTGGGATCTGAAACCGTCAAGTATGAGTGGAGTGAAAATATTTTAGAGTATCTAACCACATTACAAGAGTGGAGTCAAGGAGTGAGGTATCCACTCAAACCGTGAGAGGAGCTGAGAAGGTACCTCATATCTGATATACAAGGAAGAGTCATGTGACTCTCGAAAGTATAGATCAAAGGATTATATATGAAGTAATATCCCAGTAACAGTGGTGAGTGGAAGAAGGCTTATTAGTTGGTGACCCAATTGACTAAAGGAGTCGCTCAAGCACAATTTGAGCGGAAAAGAAAGACTTATCTTCCATATCCAAACGAAAAAGAGCGTAGTGGAGCTCCCGTACCTGAGCTCAGAAGATAGTTTGGAGGTGCTCCCCTCGAGATTTTGGTAATAAGAGCAGTGGAGGTCCATATCTGATGTGCAACCCGATTGTGAGGACCTCAGTGGAGAAGAGGTATTGCGGAGAAGTTGAATACAAAGGAGTGAATAAGTTGAGCACTGAGTCCTTCCACGCTAGTGGGAAAAAGATCTCATTAAGCAACCCTCTGATGTAGACATAATATGTGTAGCTCCCAATAAGGAAACAAAAGGTCGTTATCCTTGTGTCGGAATGGAACAGCGCACTACAACGAATCAATTAGAATATCTTCAGATGTCAGAGCCGTACGATGACGTGGCGATGACAAATCAGAAACCCTAGTAAGTCAAATGACCATTTTACCCCTCTGGGAATAAGGTATAAAAAGCACTTCCCTTCATTTTTACAAGGTAATTTTTCACTTACACACTACTCTCCACAATATTTCTCTCTCTAGAAACTCGTCTGACTTGAGCGTCGGAGGGCCGTCGCCGGAGCTCCCCTCCGGCCCGGTTTTTTTGTAGGTCCACTCCATGCTAGAGCATTGACGAATATCTGATCAATCCACAAGATTCTTCCAAAAGAGCTTATATAGGTATTTACTTATTGTTTTATTCAAATGTTCATAAGAATTGAGAACCATTAAATCCTCTTGTCGTTTCTCGTATGTGAGATTAACCCACTCTCATCAAATTAGATATGCATAAAACACTCGTAAAAATCTCTAAAATGGAGTCGCTCTACAAACACACTCACTATACGTACTTAGAAGCGCTATAAAATGCTTCAGATCTTGAGCGCAGATCCAAAGACGAACGAAACCACGGCGAAAGCGCAACCAATAGCGAGAGACGGCGACGAAACACTGGCAAGTTGATTAACTATTTTAAGTGAGTATATATGCCCTTCGGCCGGAACAATATGAACAAAATCCCTTTAGGCTAGATCTTTCCAAAATTAAAAGCTACTCCCTCCGTTTCTTACTTAAGGACACATAACTTTTGGGCACGAATTTTAATGTATAAATTGTTTATTAGTATTATGAAAGATAAAAGTGGGATAGTAAAGACTTTTCAATTTTATAGATACTAAAGATGTTTTTTAGTGTAGATAAAGTGATGACATTTAATTTAATATTGAGATGTTTTGAAGGAATAATTAAAATATTATTTTACTATTTTAAGTATGAATCATTAAGTAAATCGTCTAGTTAGCACAGATTCAGGTTGTGTACACCAAAAATAAATTTGTCTTAGCTATGCAATTGGTTCAGTTAGCTACTCACTGGGTTGTTCTCTGTTTGATCGATCGGGGGAACCTCGCCAATATACGATGCGTTCATTTTGAATTGCTTTTTGGTCTCGATGGTCAGACTTCGAAATATGTGCATTATTTAATACTGAATTATCGCATGAGAGCTCTTAGTTCGGATCCCCTCAACAGGATGAAAACTCGCAATACAGCACACGCTTTACCCGCAGAAGGGGCACAAATGGCAAAATGAGTCATTGAAGGAGGAAGTATTTATTTGGTGGAATTGTAAGATGACAGTTGGGTTGGGCTAATCCCCTTTATTTTTTTAGGGTACGATTATACACACGTGATTGTGGAGGACACCCACTCTCTTACCACAATTATTGTGGGATGAGTATACCCATCTTAAAAACTCCAAAGTATCCTTACCCTATTAATCTAAGCACATATTTCCGAAGAAATATTCAAAATAATAAACATTGTCTGACAATAATCTTTGAAAATATGTATATTGTTTGAAAAAAATTCTGAAAATGAACACAATTTTCGAGAAACTAGACTCGAAATACGCATCGATTAAAAAAACGGGGTAAATAAATGTAGGGTGTCAAAATTAATGTTGTTATTCGAACCGAGCCTTAACGAGACTCGGCTCGGCTCGACTCGTTAAGGCTCGATAAGGCTCGACTCGTTTAGTTTAACGAGCCAAGCTCGAGCTCGTTAAATACTCGATTTACTAACGAGTCGGCTCGAGCTCGACTTGTTAGGCTCGATAACTAAATTTTTGTAAAAAATTTCATTAGGCTCGTTAGGCTCGGCTCGACTCGATAGGCTCGTTAAGCTTGTTAGACTCGTTAACGAGTCGAGCCGAGCTCAATTTTTAACTCGGTAATGTTATCGAGCCGAGCTCGAGTCGAGCTCGAACCTCAAATACTCGGCTCGAATAACAGCCCTAGTCAAAATGTATGTTCTGAACGCATATTATTTAAACAAACTACTCTCTCCGTCCACCAAAAGTGTGCTCACTTGTTTTTTTAGGTCCACAAAAAATACGTTTATTCTATTTAAATAGTTCACTTTTGAATATTTTTTTTACTTTAATAACAAGATTGAGTATCTCAAATATATTCTTTATAAATAAAATATATTTTTTATAAATAAAATATATTTTTTTTTAAAACATATATAAAAAAAAGTAAGCACACTTTTGGTGGACAGAGGGAGTATTACTATACAATCATAAGGTACCAAAAAACAAGCATATATAAACCCTAACAAAAAGAACCTTAAACCTTAACTAAAAAAACATGTGTCGTTTATGAAAACAGGGATAAACGTCGTCGCTCATGATTTTCTTTATTTATTCATAAAAAATATATTCATTTCTTTTTTTATGAAAACAATTATTTATATTTACCCTATAATGATTCTATAACATTCTTACTTTATCTATTTTTTTAAAACGTGTGTCGAAAAATGTGAACATGTTTTTCATGGACAAGGTGAGTAGTTTCTATATGTACCAATTTCGTCTTAAAATTGTTTAATTTTTTAGAACGAAGTTGATTTTGGTCAGCAACTTCGTCAGAATCGGCTGTCCACATGCCTAGCCGATGACAACTATTTTTTTGTCTGTTTTTTTTTTTTTAATTGTTATTTAAATAAAATAGAACATGAAAACTGCTCTTAAACTACAATAAAACATCATTTTAACATCAAATAGAACATAAAATCTTTAAAATATATACATATTGTTCAATGAAAAATTAACCTAATAAAATCAAATGTATAACACAATATCTCAATTCTCAACACTTGTTGATAGATAATTCATTAATTCTTCACGTTCGTCTTCCTCGTCAAACCCTAGGAGAGAAATAAGAAAACCGTTGTTCTGTACTTGTTAAACCCTAGAAAGTAAAAGTATATATATATATGTGGGTCGGGGTCGGGTATATGTAAAATCATTACTCGTTCCAGATCCGGAGGATATTTACTCGACCCGAAACCCGTTTGACCGAGTATTTAACTGCCCCGTGCGAGCCGATTTTATACGATGCCGAGTTTGTACTCGTCTATTGCCATCCCTATATCCACTACCCCGCTCCTCCACCGCCACTTTTTCTTTGTTCTTTCATTTTGCGTATTTTTTTGTAATTATATTATGATTGTTGAATGTTAATTTTAGTTTGCAGTTTTTTTTTTTTTTTTTTTGGATTGGGTATGAACTATGAAGTGTGGTAGTTTGCGCCTAAAAGTTATAAGATGAAAATGGTAGGATAAGTTATATATTGACGCGTTTTTTCCAAATAATTTTGACTTGAAAACGTTTCTGGTTTATTGAAATTTGTCAATATTTTCGACAAACATTAACCGAAATAATGAGCTTTTGTGGCTGATGTTTGCTGAAATTTGGATGTCAAAGTAAATGAAATTGACTAAAAAAAAAAAAATTACTACACATTTTTCAGAAATTTTGACTAAATGGCATTGAATGTCTGGTTTGCCGGCCAAAAAAATATAACATAAATCGACAAATATTGGTCGAAAATCATTCACAAACTCGACCAACGTTGGCCAATTTTTTGTTACCATTTCAATAAACCAATGGCGACACAGAACCCCTGTTTCATTCAACTAAATGATTTTGGCGCAAAAAAAAATAATAATAAAAAAATACGCATGCAATTGTTGAACTAAATTAAATTACAACCTATGAATATAACCATAAAACTATAAAATTTCCTAAAAATTGTCATAAAAAATCAGGGTGGGTGGAAATCTTAAACATTGTCGCATAGGGCATTTTTAAAAATGATTTGAGAAAATGAGGGAAATTAAATTCAAGATAATGTTTATAATTCATAATGTATTGAAATTTTAGCAACCCGTAGGCTCATTCTGGTCAATATGGTGGGTTGGCCCATCTATTTTGAAACAACATTTATGCTACTTCTAAATTAATTATTAGTACTCTTTGTTCTGCGATCGATGGGACTAAAAGTGAAAAAAAAAAAAAAAATGAACGAAATCAAAAGAATGAGGTATCGTAAAAGGTGGGACCAAAAGTAGAATTTTCTAGTTGAGTAAATAAAAAAATGAGATAAAAATGTGCAAGTTTCTAAGTTGGCAATGAATGGTAAGTGATGTCTTGTAATCTGGCCAAGACTTGGGACATTTTAGGCCTCCTCTCCGGCAGCTCATCCGTACACTCCAATGCTATCTCTGTCAGCTTCAACATGTCTTCATACCCTTCCTTCTCCCCTAATATTTCGACATCCAATATGTCAGTCGACCAGTCGTTACTCACGGCTGCTCTTACCCAACCGGATAGATCCTGCCTCGTCGGAGCTTGTCCTGTCACGATTTCCAACACGAGAATGCCGAAGCAGTACACGTCTGCCTTGCTCGTAAGCTTCCTTCCTCGTCCGAATTCGGGAGTTTTTCCAACTGAAAGCTTATCCGCCACCACTAGAGGTAATAACCCGTAATCTGTAAGCTTAACTTGAATAATGCTGCTGTTATTGTGTTTGATGATGATAACATTGGAAGAGTTGAGGTTTGAATGGGGCACCCTAGACAAGCTTTGATGATGGAGAAACTCAACACCCTTTGCTACCTCTTTAATGATGCCTACTCTTGCATTCCAACCCAATCCCATTATCCCTCCATTCTCTGTTTTTTCACAACAATCAAACAAGAATATATATTCTTCAAACGAAATTGTAATCAGATGAGACTCATATTTTTAATGAATCCTATTTATCAGAGGCGTACTAATCCGGATTGGTCCCCCATTTATTATTTGTTAAGAACAAGAGTTATATGAAACAATCTCACCGGACAATCAGTATCACTTTTCAATAGAAAAATGTTTTCACTGTTTAAGGTAAAATGAATCACTTTAGAAAAAAATGTAAGCAAGATGTATGTATCATATTAAGGTAAAAAGTGATACCAATTGCACGATTGCCTTTTATTTATTATCTTTCGTAAAACAAAGTAATATGTAATGAGGTACTGACCATGGAGTAGGCTGAACAAGGTGGCATCTGATACATGTTCATAAACGATTAGTTTCTCCTCTTTTGAGTGGTAAAATGAGATGATCTGTACCAGGTTTTCATGTTTCAGGTTCCCCAGAAGATGCATCTGCTGCATAAATTCCTTCTTGCTCAATGATTTGGGTTCTTTGAGTCTCTTCACAGCCACTGCAGAACCACATTCAAGCACTGCTTTGTACGTGGTGCCTGATTCGCCCCTTCCAATTTCTTCAGCTGCTGCGCGCAGCAGATCATCCAACTCAAAAGTGGGCTTCTCCAAGAACTCCATTTCCAGAGTCGTCTCAGAATCAATATCCCTACTTTCTGACCAATGTGATCGCTCTCCTCTAAGGTCTATGTCGCCAGCCTCTCCTACATTGATCAAGATTCAGCAAGTTAAAGACAGAAACTTTGCTTCTGATGCAACGGATGTAGATTAATCGATTGAACCACGTACATAAATCTTGTGTGCATTTTTTATACTTAGAATCTAGTTCTTTTTGTTCTAAGTTCATCATATAATTCATGACATATACCATACCTGGGAGGACCTGTTCTTTCCGTGTTTTTCTCAAAACTCTTGGGAGGAATATCAGGATCAAAAGAAGAGGAACAGCAGAAGCTGCAGCGGCAATCAGCGCAATTCCCCACCATTTGAGGGCACCACTGTCTTTTTCCATTGCTGATGGAGACGTGGGTGGAACGGCGATTGGACAAGGTTTGATTAATCCTGGAATATCTCCACACAAATTGGAATTATTACTGTAACAACTTTCTGGAAATCTTAGGAGAACTGGAGTTTCAGGGATGGGGCCTTCAAGTTCATTGCTGGAGACATTGAATGCAATCAAGGATTGCTGATTGAAGGGTGGGATTCGACCTGAAATATCATTTTCTTGCAGCTCCAGTTCGGTTAAGCTGGGAAGGCGAACGTAAGCATCAGGAATAGAACCCGAAAACTGGTTTTTTGAGAGAAAAACAAACTCCAGGTGCATCAGATTAGTGAGATTAGGAAGAGGGCCGTGTAATGAATTATTTCTGAAGCTAAGTTTGTTCAATAATGTTAGGTTCATCAAGAACATAGGTGGGAGAGAACCTGTCAACTGAATTCCTTCTAGAACCAACTGAGTGATATGCCAATCCGAGCAGGCAACTCCGGCCCAATTGCTGTGGTTCTTCGCGCTGCATGGTCGACTGGTCCAATTCGCGTGGAGGTTTAAAGTGGAGTTGACGACATCTCTGAGCTGCATCAAAGCATCGCGTTCATCTGGAAAAAAGTCATTGATCTCCAAAGCAATAGATTGAATTAACAAAGAAACGATGATGAATATCGATTTCCTCATGCTAAACTATTGACTACCATGGATTGAAAGAATTTCTTCAGACAGGAATAATCCATACCCTGTCTGATTGATTTTAATTTAGTATAAAAAGATAGCATTGACAAAATAGGCAATATAGGTTGGTAAGGATTCCAATCTTGAGATGGATACCGTTAACACCAAAGTTTTTACACAACATTATGCATAGGTCTACCCACGCACGTTCTTGTTTGTCTATGTGAGAGAAAATTGCAATAAGAAAATGCATTGAGGTTGACAACTTTGTTTATAAATTATTCAATATATATTAGCAGTTGGTGAGTTGTTAAGACAAGTATTATTCAAGCCAAGCCGAGTATTTAAAGTTCAAACTCGAATCAAGCTCTTGTCGAGCCGAGCTAGACTCGATTACATGGCAAGCGAAAAAACGAGCTTGAATCGACTCTACACGAGCCGAACCTATAAAGCCAAGCCGAACAAGCCTAATGAAATTAAAAGAAAAAATTTAGATATCAAGCCTAACGAGTCAAACTCGAGTCGGCTCGTTAGTAAATCGAGAATCTATCGAGCTCAAGCCTAG
Organism: Galeopsis tetrahit; assembly: GCA_963675135.1. NCBI lineage: Eukaryota > Viridiplantae > Streptophyta > Magnoliopsida > Lamiales > Lamiaceae > Galeopsis > Galeopsis tetrahit. Next base: position 39,326,514 of record OY776127.1, read on the forward strand.
CTCATTTATCTATAGGAGCAAGCCAAGTTCGAGCCAACAAGCAGCTTGGTTCGTTTAACAGCCGTAAAGACAAGTATTGGTGTGCTTTCACCAATACTTTTCCTCTAATAACTAATAAACATCAATTATATCAAAAATGTCTGAAAATGAGCATTACTAAGAAAAATATAATGCAGTTCTAGCAATCCAGAGTTGTTCCAAAAATGTACATAATAACAATCTCTCAGAATCTACAGAAGAGGCTTACCACAAATATTAATCTGGCTACATCTAACCAACCTAGACTTCCTTCAAAGACCACCCATTCCACAGCAGATATAGCAATATAGACGGGAAGGCGAACGAGGCAGGTCTTTAAACAAAAGCACGCATGTATGTGACAACAAACTAAGGCCATTAAGAGTATCAAGTACAAGAGAGACTTGTTGTATTATCGCAAGAGGAAAATGAAAAGACAACATTCCATGAATCAGTCTTCATCATCAGAACTATCATATGCTGCTAACAAACTTTTAACTGGATTATCCAATTTTGTCTCTTTTACCGCGTTGTTGGATCTTGTGGAAGACTCATCTTTCTCCTTATCATCACTCACATATCTTTGTTTTTTCGATGGGGACTCAGTCAAAGTTATAGGGGTTGGAGCTACATCAGCAGTGGCAGAAACATTCAGCCGCTTTGGCTTGACTTCCACCACTCTCTTCAGTAAGTCCTGCTGCCTGAGAACATCAAAGTTTTTAGTCATATGGAGACACACACATATATACAGAGAGAGAGAGAGGTAGAATCTAAAGTTACCTTATTCCACTCTTTGGCTTGGGTTCCACACGAAGTGGCAAGGGAACTGGTGCTGTGGAAGCTTCAGAAACAGCTTTGTGATTAGTGGTTAAGGAAAAGTATGATTAGCAGCACGAATACTCATGATTAGAAAAGCAGGCCAACGCCAGAACCACCCTCAGTGTCAGATTTGTACTCGGACATAATGCACCAGTACTTTTTGAAGAATCCATAATATCTCTGAGACTATTAAGAATGAGAATGCTACTTCTATTGTTTGGCAATTTGCAGTCTTTTTTGTACCAAATGATAAGTGAAACCACTACATTTTATGATCTTATTCACCTTAGCTTATACATAAGCGAATGCCACTTAAAGAACAAATTAAGAAAGGGTACTTATCAGTTGATGTTTATAAGTAATGAAGACACAGTGACACACACAAAAAGCAAACCCCATTGGCTTAGGAGAGCAATGACACTGTCGGAAAGAACAACTTTTGATAAAATAAAATTGTTAATTAATTCCCACAGAAATAGAAGGATATCTTAAATGCTGCAAACGCTCGTTTCTCAGTACGGCGTAGAAGACGTTCTGCATCTTCCTCAGCTTCCATCTGCTCCTTGAGATAAAGTAAATCATCGCTGTCCAAAGCTGCATATTTTCACTTAGCAATTCTCAAGAAGAAACTTTAATTCCACTATCTCATGAGATTCAGCATGTTAACAGATCCATATAAACTTAACTTCACATAACGAAAAAGAGGGAAGAAAATGTACCTCCTCGTCCATGAAGGTAACCTCCACGTTCTCCAGCAACCTCTTGCATCTGTAAACATCAAGTGCCCAGGGGAAGAAGCCAAGATCCCTGCCGGGGCATGTTATCAGAAAACTTTTTGATTTTGCAATTATTGGAAGCAAATCAAGGCCCAAAATGCAGTTAAGTAGGACAACATATAGGATATCAAGTGGTGATGAGGTTCCAGTGAAACAACCATAGAAAAAAATTTGAATTTTCAATTATTGTAAGCAAATCAAGGCTCCAAAATGCAGTTAAGAAGGACAACATACAGGATATCCAAGACAGTAGATAGTATGGTATGAAATTGCTGGTGATAGGAATTTGTATAAATCTCTTGTGTTTAACCAAAAGTCTTAAGTTTCTTACTATATTCGCATTGCATTGCATTAATCAACTAAAAATCAATAGAGATCAAAACCTGCAAAGCCCTAAAGAGCGAATCTTTATTTCAATTATGTCACATTTAGGGGGAAAAAGTTTTACTGACAGGAGAATTAAACATCAAACTTGTCCACAAGCTTCAATCATATCACATTTTAGCTTAGTCGTGCAATGGAGAGCTAGGATTCTCTAACCTTGGCGACCATGCGCTGAAAAGTAACTTCTTCGTCATCGACTCTGTCCTTCCCTTTCCCCAATTTTTTATCTGCATCCCATTTGTCGAGTAGATTAATTCCCACTCCAGAATTTTTTTCGTCAGAAATTAGCGACAAAGAAATTACCTTTGGGATCAGTAAGATTTGTGTACTCTCGAACTTCCCTTCCGGCCATCGCGAATTATGCTGATATTTCGAGTTTGATAATTGAAGAGTTTGTAACGAAAGATAATTAGGGCTTTTTTTGTTTCTGGCGCAAACGGAGGAAGTCTGGAGGGAGGTGAGGCACTGTTGTCGAATTGAAAATTGGAGAGAGAGAGAAAGGAAAGGCCCACAAACCAGAATAGGCCCAACAAAAAAAATGGTATAGTGATATTTCAATTTTATTTCTTTATAATACATGTCGTGCTTAATATTATAAAAATTATTATTTTAATAGGACACATATTAACCATTCGCATATTGAAATAAAATGTGAAATATTAGAATTAGAACATATAATTTTTCATTTTGTTACTCTCTCTTTCCCTTCTTTTATTGGCCCTTTAACTTTAGCACGCTGATTTAATATGAAAGTTGTTTATTAGTATTATAAAGAATAAAATAACTTTTTTAGAGTGTATTAGTCAATTGAGGATAATAAAACAGAAAAGATATTTTTGTGTAGAAAAAATAATGACATTTAATATAATTTTGAGATATTTAAAAAATATGGATTATAATTTAAAATAATAAAGTTACTTTTTGTCATTGTAGGGAGGAGAGACAAATCCAAATGAAATATGTGCAATCTAATTAGAGATGGAGGGAGTATTATAATAAAATGAATACTTCGTCTAAACTTCTAAACTTTGTATGTATGATTCTATTTCACGGTTTAAGGAATATTGATTGTTTATATATAAAGTGATGTGTTGAAGAGAATTATGGGATATTGTAAAATTTGCTTATAAATAAATAATTGTATATGAATATAGTTAATGACATTTAGAGTATATAAGTGATAATTTCTTCAAAAAAAAAAAAAGAGTATATAAGTGATAATTTGGATGGTGATGATAAAAAAAAAAAAATTGTTAGACATACACGTTAAGTTTAAACAGGTCAAAAAAAAATTACATACAAAGTTTGAATGAAAGGAATATCAATTTTCAATATGTATAATATGAAAACTTGCAATTTGTGCATTTTCTTTGTTCAATTGCAATCTATACTACTATAAGAAATTGATCATTTACAATATAAACTCTATTTTTGTGGTATTTTCAACTTTATTTTGTTCTCACTTCGTCTTGTTCCAAACTTTTCATTATGTTTTTTACACATTAATTAAGAAATATAATATCATACATGTAGTGGATTGTTGAAATAAAGATAAATAAATAAAAAAGGCATTAAGATGTAGAAAATAAGAAAAGATAGAGAGGAATAATGTGTGCGGGCCAAAAATGGAAATGAGAAGCTTTGTTTGGGACACTCATTTTAACAAAATGGGAAGCTTATGAAGCGTTGAAGGGGATAATATTTTTTGACCAATTTTGCATAGGTTATAATTGGTCAATTTCGTATAGCGCATGTACAAGTTAAAAAAAAAATTATAACACAAGTTGTTAATTTATGGTCATTCTGTTCACAAATAAATTATTAGTATGACAGTGTCATTTAATTAATGAATAATTTTCTTACTACATCTCATATTTTTTGTTTTTATGAATATTTTTTAAAGTTAAAAAGAGTTTAAAATTGAAAAAAAAAAAACTAAAATCTTATTTAACTTCGCGTATAAACAAACCTAACCATTAATAGAAAAAAATATTAATTTAAAAAATGTAAAATTAAAAAAAATGTGTAAAAACGCATAATGTTAAAATTAAATATCACTTATTTGTAAACTACAAAATATTACTCTCTCCGTTGAATTTCATTATTTCCACTTTTCTTTTTTGGTTGTCCAATTTTATTAGGGTCTGACTATATGCACCTCCATTTCAGTTTGATGCACTCCCCCTTTCAGTTTTTTAATAAAATAATAGGGTAAAAAACCCAAAATACCCTTCATTAAATATACAGTACTATCCCCTACTGAATGCACCCCCCTTCATTTCTTTCACATTTTTCTAACCCACAACTTCCGGTCGCCGGCGACACCATTTCCGGCGACCATCAAGCTAAAAAAAAAATACAGAAATCAACCATACACTCAAAAAAATCACAATTTTTTTTTACTAATTTTCGACCAACCAGTGTCGACCACATACACTCACGTCGACAACGAGTTATCGACGGGAGTGTATGTGGTCGACACTGGTTGGTCGAAAATTATTAAAAAAAATAAATAAATTCATTTTCGACTACGTAATGTCGATCAAATACACCCTCGTCGACAACAATTTGCCGATGAGAGTGTATTTAATCGACATTATATAGTCGAAAATGAAAAAAAAATTAAAAAAATTAGGGTTTTCTGCATTTTTGCAGAAAACCCTAACATTGGAATTGGGAGTTGGGCAAATCTGGGCTGGGTGTGGGTCGGCGTCGGAGAGGGGGTGGGGAGGGGGCGGCCGCAATCTTTTTTTTTTTTTTTTTACAGATGGGAGGAGGGGGAGGGAGGAAGGGGGCAAACCTGGGGGTCGCGTCGGCGTCGGACGGGAGGGGGATGGGGCAGCCGCATATCTTCTTCTTTTTTTTTTTTTTTTACCGATGGGAGGAGGAGGGGGAGGCGGGAGGAAGGGGGCAAACCTGCGTCGGCGTCGGACGGGAGGGGGATGGAGCGGCCGCGCGGCCGCAAAGCTTCAATTTTTTTTTTTTTACAACGGGGGAGTGGGAAGGGAGGGGGCGGCGGCGAGGGTGGGTGGGGGTGGGCGGCGGCGACGGGGGGTGGGGTGGGCGTCGTCGGCGACTGTTGAGGAAATGGGGAGGAGGAGGTGGGTTGGGGGAAATGGGGAGGAAGAAGAGGAAGGGTGGGGTGTGTGTAGTAATATATATGTTATGAGAGGAGGGGTATTTATGACATTTGAAGGGGGGTGTGACCTAAATTTGGGGAGTGTATAAATCGGGGGATTGATGGGGGAGTGCATCAAACTGAAATGGAGGTGCATATAGTCAGACCCATTTTATTATGCCCACTTTTTTTGGAAACAATACTATTCATACTACTTTATCTTCACCCTCCTACCATCACTTATTTATCCACTTTGTCATTCACTTTATTCATAAACAATCATTTATTTACAAATGGACCCCACAATACCCTATCATAACCCCAACTTATCTACTTTATGAATAAACTAATCAATATTCATTAAAACTCGTGCCCGAAGAAGTGCGCATAATAAAATTGGACGGAGGGAGTAATTCATTAGGATATGATTATGACGTGATGATTGGGTATAGGATATCACCATCACCATTATCTAATATACTAATCCAATGTTAGATTTTAAATCATGCTTATGCAACCCCCACCCCAAAAAAAAAAAAAAAACTTTTGCAAATACAATTATTGAGTTTGTTGCCAGAATTGTTATGATTGGCTACAAAACAAAAATGGATATAAAGAAGAAAAAAATGTGGGTGTGAAGGTGTCACCCAAATAAAACTATTGAAAATACGACTTATTTTCCATGCACACATGAACCACGAAGTTCTTACCAATGAATAACAAACAATAAAGAGTAGGTCTCACAACTGGTTTCATATAAACCTTTTTTTTCAAATAATTTTCTCCCGATAACTTTTATATATACGTGAGCACGCATATTTAAAAAGTGTAATAACGAGTAGAGTTTTAAGAAAAAATTAATTTTATAAATACTTTTATATAAAATAAAGAATTGAGTTGACTTGTATATATGTATGAGTCCAAAAATAATGACATTTTATGTAAAATTATAAATATTGTGGAAAGTCGCAAAAAAATAAATGTAAGTTATTATGGGAAGGAGGAAATATCATTGTTTAGTATATGAAATGTCATTGTTTAAAAATATTGCATTTGTGCAATGGCGGATCCAGTGTACAAATTGGGGGTTCATCTGTATCCCCAATTTTTTAATATTTTTTTTAATCTTAGATAAAAAATTAATTAATTAATTAATTGTGACACAAATTATTTTAATTGCATCCCCATTTCATTTTTCTAACTCAAATTAAAAAGGTTCAACAACAACTTTTTGCTCCCAACAAAGTGAAAGACTCAGATTCAACATTTTAAAACTACTTCAATTATTTTACAGTCTCAAAAGTTAACACACAATACTCCTTAATTCTCACTGTTAAATGACAATTTTTTTTATTTAAGTTGCACCAAATTGTATTACTTTTATTATAAAACATTTCATCTGTTCCAGTGAAAATTAATAAAAAAAAGGTTTGTTCGAATGAAAGATTCTCATTCTTTTTTTGGCAAATAACTCTATCTCACATTTCAATATATTCTTTCCTCTCAATGACCAAAGACAATGGGTAGTTTTCGCCGGGACGAAGGAAGTTGTATTTTACATAATATCTTTCGCACCCCCGAATTTTAATTTCTGGATCCGCCACTGCATTTGTGTGTGTATATTTTTTTAACAATATTATTATCGAGTACAAGGGTGCTCAAGTGTATTGCTTACATTACAAATTTTACAAGTCATTCATTCGAAATTTATCAACTTCCAATATTAAAGGCCTGAATCTCAAAACAAATATATGTGTCGCAACACTATACCAATATAGACGAGTTAGGAATAATAATGTTGTGACCTCCTAATCAAGACCACATGTGTAACGTGATATTTACCATGAATTTCTTCAACATTGGCTGCTCCCAAAAAAGTATTTCACATTCCTACAAGGCTACAACGTCTCTATATTTTCCAAATCACTTTTGTCCAAAGACTTGAGACTGTCTTTCTTTTACCTCTATCACTATCGAGAATCATTCTATATTTATTTCTGTGTATTATTCATGTCAAAATCATTAAACAATAACACCCGTTGAAAAATTATGCTTAATGTTAGTGTTATAAAATTGTCTCACATGTACATGAGATAATTAACATTTATCAATTAATAAAAAATAAAATTAAAAATAACGAATAATTAATTTCATTGCTGGTCCTACATATCACACAATTTTTTTGCAAAAACTTAATACTCCCTATCTTTCACAGGTAAGCGATCACACTTTTTTAAAAGTGTAATAATTAGTAGAATTTTGAGGGGTAGTTTTATAAACTTTTATGTATAAAGTAAATAAATGAATTGTCTTGTATGTATTTGTGAGCTCAAAAGTAATGACATTTTATTGTAATGGTGAAATTTATTAATGTGTTTTCATTTTAAGAGTGTGAAAGGTATTGTAGAACATCATGAAAAGAAAAGTGTGAATGATATTAACGGAGGGAGTATAAAAATTTTTATACATAAAATATAGTTAATTAAGGTAAATTTAGGACAAAAATTTGCGAGTCAACGCGGATCAATCTTAAAAAAATATTTTTTCACTCTTATGTATTATCTTACCACATGATCATAATTATGTTAATATGAAACTAAAGTAGTCATTACAAGGACAAAAGTGTACTACTCAGGTACAAAAATGTTTTGAACACTTAGATCTTGTTTGGTTTGGGATTGATCAATTCAAATTTGGATTGGTCATTCAATTCTCAATCCAATCTCTTTCAATCACTATTAATTCAAATACAAATTCACTCATATAATAACATCTACACACCTATTCTTATACAATCACATCACCATTTTTTTAATCTCATTTTCTCTTCTATTATTTTTCTGCCCACTATTACAATGTCTTTTTGATTTGACATAAATTACATAAACTTCTACTTCTAAATCTCTACTCAAATACAATTTTTAAATAATTATTATTCATGGATTACAACAATCCATTTTTTTGTAATCTCAATCTCAATTTAATCCACCACAATCTCTAACATGACACCAACTTAGATTTTTTGGTGGATTTGAAAGAATATTTTTGAATTTGTAGTAGTATATTTTTAGTCTTATAGTGACAATAAGTAACATAATATTTTTTGGTCTTAAATTAGCATATTTTGACTTTTGTAATATCATATTTTTTGGTCTAATTGTAACATATTTTTTGTCATATAGACTTATAGTAGCAAAATATTTTATGCTACTACAAAGCCAAAATATGATATTACAACGTAAAAAATATTATGGTACTAGAAGGTTAAAATTAATGTTACTACAAGACCAAAATATTGTTACTACAAGTTCAAAAATATTTTGGACACTTAGTTTTTTTTGGCGAATTCATCTGAACATTTTTAGACATATAGTAATACACTTTTGACATTGTAATTGTAATATTTTGACCTTGTAGTAAACTACATGTTTGCGACCCATGATTTTTTTGGTGATCCGCGCGCAGCCGGGGCTTATGACCCGTGAATTTTTAAAGACTGTCTTAATTAGACATATTTCATATGTAAAATATTTCACACAAGTGTTACTCCAAAAATTATATTCCCTACGTCCAGTTTTATTAGTATCACTTTCCCTTTTTTTTTTGTCCAGTTTCATTATGATCATTCTCTTTTTGAAAGAAATATTATTCACATTATTTTATCTACACCCTCCAACCATCACTTATTGAGAAACATGTCACACATGAAATATGTCAATTATTAAGATAATTTTCAAAAATTTGTGGGTCATATGTTTGGATTCGGATCGCCCAAAAAAAATTGTGGATCGTAAACAAGTAATTTATTACACGACCAATATATTGTTACTATAAGGTCAAAGTATTGTCACTACAAGACCAAAAGTTTTATACTACATTGTCAAAAATATTCTGGAAAATTTACCTAAAAAATTAAGTGTCGAGAATATATTTTTTTACTTGTAGTAATATATGTTTACTCTTGTAGCGACAATGTTTTGATCATGTAGTAACATAGTTTTGGTCATGTAATAAATAATATTTGAAAGTGAAAAATATATTTTAGTTATATTTGACTCGCATTGACACATAGATTTCCCCCCCAAATTTATCTTAATTAGATATACTTCATGTATGAAATATTTTTTATAAGTTTTTGTGTCACTTATTTACTTACTTAAATTAACATTCTTATTTATAAGTGGTCTTCACAACACATCAATGTTATACCCTCATTGTATCTATTTTATACATAAACTAAACAATATTAATTAAAATTTGTGCTCGAACAATAAGTATAATGAATTTGGACGGAAGCAATAATTTAAATTTATTGAGTGAATATAGAAATGTAAGAATATAGTTGGAAAATACTCCTTAAAAAAAATCATTTATAAACTTCATATTTTAATATTTACATATTTACACAAAAATGTTATAACTTTTACACTCAATTTAATTAATTTATTTATAAAAATTTACACAATTTTCCTTCAACATTTTACTTATCATACATTTTATATTAATAATTTAGTGCAAATAATTGTAGAGGGTTGAGACTTGAGTGTAGTTCAAGTGAGATGGTGTAGAAGTGGAACGGGCAAGAGTGTATTTTGATAGAGATAGAGGGCACGTGGTGTAAATTAATATTAGAAAATGTAGGGACCAAAATTTGAAAAAACATTTTGTCCCACTCCTTAATTTCTCTGAGTTAATTTGGACCACCACATTTCTTGAAAACTAATTGGTGGGGCCCTTTGCCCTTACACTGCCTGGTTGGACTGACACTCCCAACAGTCTTATCACTCTCCAAACAACTAGTTTATGAGCTATGCTCCACATTCTAAACATAACCCAAATTCATAGACTTATCCCATAAATATTCATGATGACTGTCAAAATAAATATTTACCTCTAAATTATACATGTTCACTTTATATTTTACCCTATTAAATTTATAACACGTGTTACTTCTAATATTTTGAAAAATAGGCATTACAAAGAGTTTTGATGTGATATATTATTGACTCATTTTGAAATTGAGATGAATAAAAAATTATTTCAAAAAAATAGTTGTAACCAAAATGTGAAAAGAAAAAGGCTAAGAGATTTTTGTTTCATATTGAAAAATGCATAAAGAGGAAATGAGTTTATATGTTGTCTTGCATCACAAACTCCAAATATACCTTATTTATTGAATATTAATGTCTCCTTTCAATTTTATAATTTTCATTTTTTTTTGGACTATTTTATTATTCTCATCTTTTATTTGAAAATTTTAATGTTCACACTATTTTATCTTCACCCTTCAACCATCACTTATTTACTTAAATTGTCATTGACTTTCTTTATAAACAATTACTTTATCTATAAATGGATCCCACAACATCTCATCATACTCCCAACTTATCTACTTTAGAGCATCCACAATGAAGGTAGAAGTCCCATGTGGATTTCTACTCCTAACTCAAATGAAGGGTAGGACACACTGTGGAGGTGGTGATGCGGAGGAAAGAGAGTAAATGGGGTAGGAATACTTCTACCCAAGTAGAAGTAAAAAATTAGGAAACAAGAGAATGGGATAGAGGGAGAGTGTACAATACATGAGAAAAAAAATAGAACAATTTGGAGAGTGTAACTCACTTGCGAGAGAGGGCTTTAATGTGGTCCCAACTATTTTTTATTTGTATTGTTTTTTTGGGGTAGAATGCATTGGAGGAGGTAGAAGTTTTTTCAAATAGAAGTAAGAAACTTTTGAGTTGGCACACATGTGGCAAACTTAAAACCCAAAATTCCTCACTAGCACTGTGGATGCTCTTATACATAAACTAATCAATATTCATTAAAATAAGTGTCCGAAGAAGTGTGAATAATAAAATTAGACGGAGGGAGTAAAACAATAATCATTCATTAAATAGTGTATTTTGAACATTCTACACATTGGAAAAATGAAAGGGGACTATATTATCTATGGTAGACTTTTTTTTTATGGATTTGGCCCAAACTTTTAAATAAACACGTCAGGCCTACGAACCTTTTAAAACCCTATTTAAAATTTATTCAATACGAAAATTCACGCAATTCAATATTTAAAATTGTAAATAAATTCACAAACAAAATAAGTGCATTACAATGATAAATTCAAATAAAAATATAAAAATAATTTTTCAATACTAAAATAAATTTAACTTGCTTTAATTTACTATTAATGTTAGTATTATATTTTAAGAATTATTTTATTATAATATATTAAGTGTAATATATATATATATATATATAATTTTAAAGGGGGAAATACAGTAGAAGACAATTCACTCCTAGTCTATAAATTTAAAAACATTTTTTTTAGAGTTACAACCAAAGACAAAACACTATAAAGATGTACAATTATACCCTTAATCTTAAATAATTTTTGAAAACTTTAAAATTTGAATTTAATTGAATGTTAATCAGTGAAGTCAACTGAAAGAAAACAAAATTGAAATAATAGGAAAGATTTTTTTCCTAGAATATCGCATCATTTAATTGAATTTCATCTAATATAACCCATTTCAAAAAGCATTCCTAATTTACTTCATAGAATCTGTTGCATATTCATCGCTTCGCAAGATAGAAAATTCTCACAGTAATCTGGAGCTGAGGGAAGAAATTTGAACCATTTAACAGAGACTGCATAATTAACGTGTATATGCAATTGTGCAGGGCATATATACCTATATAAATGCATTTGATCATTTATATGCATGCCATTCTCATACGTACATATATATGCGTGATGGTGAATTTTAAATAGTGTACCCTATCTAAAAATGGTTTACATGCACTTGTTTATTTATATTGTTTATACAATTTTTAACTTAGAAATGTTTGTTAATTTTTATCAAATGCATGGGTAGTGTAATGTTAATTCTCCTTATAATGGTTTGATTCGTAAGTTAGTGCATATGTGATGAACTAAGCGCATATATATTAGTAACTGCAAATTAAGATGCATATTTGACTATATGCACAATAGTTTTGTGCATATAGCACAATGGGTTTATCACTGAATTTTCCAAATTGCTTGCTAAATTGAACAATTCTGCATCTTTTTCATGGAAATAGTACTAACGACGACATTATTAAATTGCATGCCATTGCCATCAAATTGATTATGCGCTAATGCAAATTCAAAAGACATGCTTACTAATTTCTGCGATGACATCTTACAGTATTCAATCAGTTCGATCAGGTCCAAATCGGTCTATAAATAACAGTTCTTAGCATCACCGACAGGGTATAAAATAGAGAAATTACCTGGGGAAAGTTTGGACCATGTACCGGCAATTTCATCAATAATGTCCTTGACAGATGAACCCTCAGTTACTGGCATGATCAATTTATTATTGCCTTCGAAATCAATCTTCAGAATGCAAGTGTAATCCATTGATTTTTAATTGAGAAAACAGGAATAATATGATCGAACGATAGATATGTATGCACGAATGTAAAATCAAACAATTCGATAATCGGTATTCAGAAAAAGATATATTGAAATTGGGGAAGAATATTCAACCGAATTTAAAATCTGTAGCTATATGAATTTTCAATTGAGGAACAATTTTGATTTTAAGAAATGGAAAGATCAACTATACCTTCCTATAATTAGGGATGAGTTTTAAATATTTAAAATTGAAATATTCTAATATTTTCTTTGGATAAGGTAAATTAAAATTGACATTTGCCGAATATTTTCTTTGGGAAGGGTAAATTGGGGTTTTAGATTGATGATTTGTCCCTACTTGTATTGCTACTATTTTTTGTTCTTAATTGTACGTTGGTGTGGGATTTTGTTTCCATATGTAAATAAACTTTAATTTTAAATAGGGTATGTTAGGTTTATAAGGCCTTATACGAAGCCTAAGCTCAACCTACTTAAGTAAATAGACTTTTTAAAAAACTTTAACCCTACTCATATTATAAATAGGCTAAACCAAGTTAGACCCTTAATAGGTAAAGTGACTCGATCTACTTCCACTCTTAATTGGGACCGAAAGAGTATCATATGTGTAGTTTGTAAAAAATTAAATAAAAAGAGATAGAAAAAACAAAGGTAAAGAGAGGTTAAAAAAATAGAGAGATGGCAGGTGTTATATAAACAAGAAAAAAGGAAATTTTAGATGAGACATTCAAAACAAACAAATAAAAAGTTTAGAATGGAATAGAGACAACAATCAACAACGTTAATTAAGAGATAATCAAAATTGTATGTATGAAGAATAGATTGTGCTAATGGAGATAATGTAGGTTACTACGCTGCATGCATGAGGCTTTCAGTGCAGAGTCTCTTACGTTAAGTTAGTTTTGAGAGTTTTATTATCAATTTGTGTTTGCATTGTTTTGTGGGCGGAGAGTAGGGACCAGAGAAAATATTGAAAAATTTGATATAAACACTTATTCTACCCAAAAAATTGCATTTATTGAGGAGATGTGTACAAGATATACATTGAAAATAATCTAGAAGATATTCTAAATCATATCATTAACACCCCCTCCAGCGCTGCGTCGGATTCGAAAAGACGCAAAGTTTGGAACGAATAAACTCGAAGGCCGGACATAGGAGACTCTTAGTGAAAATATCGGTGAGCTAGAGATAAGATAAAACGAACTGAGTGAAGAGACGACCAACTGAAACCAACTCTCGAACGAAATGACAATCTATGTCAATGTGTTTAGCCCTTTTGTGAGCCACCAGGTTCTAGCTGAGAAAGATTGCACTCTTGTTGTCACAAAGAAAGAGAGGACAAGAGGATGGAAGAGCATGAATTTCACGTAGTAGATTTGAAAGCCAAATAACTTCAGAAGCAGTGTTGGCTAGGGCACCATATTCAGACTCACAACTGGAACGAACAACCGCTGGTTGTTTCTTTGCACTCCAAGAAACAAGATTACCCCCGAGGAAGATGGAATAACCGTAAGTGGAACGACGTGTTTCCACACAGCGAGCCCAGTCCGTGTCAGAGTAACCAACAATGGATGTCTTTGGGCGATGAGTGAAGGTTAAACCGAAATGAATAGTACCCTTAACATACCTCAAGATTCTCTTGATAGCTGAGAAGTGGTCAACAGTGGAAAACTGAAGGAACTAACTAACTTGATTGACTGCAAAAGAGAGATCCGGGCGAGTGATGGTGAGATATTGGAGAGTACCAACCAAGGAACGATATAAGGCTGGGTCCGAGAACGGGTCGCCCGAGCTAGTGAGTGAGTCACCAATAGCCAAAGGTGTAGAAACGGGTTTGGAGTCGAGAAGAGACACTCAATCCAAGGTGTCATTGGCATTGCCTAACGAAGAGACTAGAGTCAGTATAAGATATTTCGAGCCCCAAGAAATAGTTCAAGCGACCCAAGTCCTTGATGGCGAAGTATGCGTGTGTTCGGGTGATAAATCGGCGCAAGGAATCTAGATCACTATATGTGACGATTATGTCATCAACATAAAGCAAGAGGTAGAGCACGGTCGACCCTTGATGAAAATAGAATAGGGACGAATCCGATTTGCTGACAAGAAACCCCAGACTAAACAAGAACGTGTTAAAGCGTTGGAACCATGCCAAATGGGGCCTAACGAAGACCATAAAGAGCCCTATTGAGATGACAAAAATATGATCGGGAAAATGAGAATCCACGAAATCAGGTGGCTGAGACATGTATACTAGTTTGTCAAGAATGACATTTAAAAAGGCATTTTTTACGTCAAGCTGATGTAAAGGCCACTTGTGCTGAACTAAGAGAGCCATAATTACCCGAACCGTAGATGCTTTGACAACAGGACTAAAGGTGTGAGAGAAATCTAATCCAGGAATCTGGGTGAACCCCTGAGCAACCAGACGAGTCTTGTGTCGTTCAATAGAGCCATCAAAATTATATTTTATACGAAAAAACCCATTTAGAGCCGACAATGTTAGTGTTTGTTGGGCGAGGAACCAAGTCCCAAGTCTGATTAGAATGAAGAGCATTAATTTTTTCTTGCATTGCAGCGAGCCATTCCAGTGACTTGGAGGTTGATTTAAAGCCACAAGGCTCGGATGAAGTGATCAAAACCGAAAGAATGGTTATGGTGAGTGTGATATTTTGGCTTAAATACCCCGAACATCGCACGAGTGATCATAGTATGCGATGGGGCGATCGAAGGAGAGGGTGGTTGAGTAGGAAGCTCAGGGACCTGGGCAGGAGGATTGGGCGGCACAGGAGGCAAGACAGGTGGTACCTCAGACAGGCCAGAGCACAAAGAGCACGGCCTAGAGTGTGATGTATCTGATGAGGCAGCTGGTGTGGGAGTCGAGGACTGAATGCGATGAGTGGGGCCAGGAGATGAATTGGGCACATCTGACATATCCACGAAGGTAGAGATATCAAGCAGATTTTGATCCAAGGATGACTGGGTTTCTAAAAAAAAGAAAATAAAAGTACGAGATACCGCAGGATCATAACACTCATGCTTTTATTACTCGACATGCACGTGTTTAATCATAAACTGCTGAACCTGTGAGTTTTTAAATTCAGTCACCCCCTCCCCCCGTGTTACTTTGAAACACTTTGACGGGTATGGAAAATTGGGTGCAAACAAATGTGTGAAAGCGAACAAGTGTATCAAAGAAGTCGGATTTCACACGTAACAGATACATCCAAGAAAATCTCAAAAATCATCCACAAAGACCACATAATAACGATAGTCATCAATAGTAGAAACAGGTGCAGGCCTCCACAAATCACAATGAATTAAAACAAGAACATGAGATGCATGTTTCTCATTTAACGAAAAGGATAAACGCTTGCTCTTGGCCATTTGACAAGAAGCACAAATATCAGGGTTCGACAACAAAGAACTAACAGATAATAATCCTTATTTTTGCAATAAAGAATAATGTCAAATGGGACATGCCCCAAACGTAAATGCCATAAAGTAAAGGAAGCTTTTGAGATCTTGGTGCGGAGAGTTATAAGCAAAGCCGGATGACTCTTGTCCAACACATATAACCCATTTTCACACCTGCCTTGAGTTAGAACCTGCCCCGTTATCCGATTCTGAAAAATAAATGGTTTATTAGAGAACAATATAGTAAAAGGTAAGTCAGATGTGAGCTATCTGATTGATAATAAAAATTTAGTGATATTTGGAACGACAAGAACATCTAACAATTTAACGTACTTCCATTACCGACGACAACATGTCCATTACTAGAATAAGGCTCAATGGAATCGAGGGTAAATTTCTGAGACATCATATGCGTCGTTGCACCAGTTTTAATATACCAATAAGAGGCAGAGTCAGAAGAAACATTGAAAACCGAATTAAAGGCCTGGGCAAGTTGAGCCATGGGTTGATCAGGAGCACGAGTATACCATTGTGGACATTTGTTTACATAGTGTTCACCACAGCAGATTTGACACCGAGGGGTGTATGGCTTGCGAGGGGGCCCACCATCACGAGGAGAGGATTGCTTCCATGATTGAATGGGTTGTCTACTGTTATGATTCCCATCCCTTGACTGGTGGGAATTGGATGAATGTCACTGACCAGAGGCGTGAGGATGCCTTTGTCCAGAACTCGAGCGCCGATCAGAATGGGCAAGAAATGCTGTAGGTGGAGGGTCTCCTTCCATTGACTTTAGAAAACATTCAAAACTTTCAGCACGAGGAAGGAGATCTACAATGTAGGGAAGCAGAACAAAAACCATCTAGGATGCGCTAAAGCTGGAGATCCGAGGCCCCGGAGGAACCAATGCAACTTGTCGGCATCATCCAAGGGACGGTCGATGGCAGCAAGACGATCACAAAGGCCTTTGATGGCACGACCAAACTCACCAACGGAACGAGTGTCGAGTTTCATCGAATGAAGCTCGTCCTTTAAACTTAACTCACGAGATTTTGCATCATGACTAAAAGCTTGCTCGAGCGCGACCCAAATCGCTCGAGGGGAGGTGCAGCCGACAACGATCGCAGTTGAGTTTTGAAGAAAGGTTCTTAGAATATATTCGTATTGTTATTATTCACATACAATGCATTCTAAGTTATATTTACAAATATGCTACACTAAATAAGGAAAGTCAATAATCATAATCAATTTCCTGAACTATAGGACAAATCATTAATCCTTGATTTCCTGCACTATCCCTGAAATTCATCCTGAGATTATTCTTATGGGATTTCCTACACTCCCCCTCAAGCTGGTGAATATATATCTTCCATTCCCAGCTTGCTAACATTCTCATGGAACCCGCTGTTACACAATCCTTTTGTAATCACATCTGCAAGTTGAAGTCCCGTCGGGACATATGGAGTACAAATCAGTCCACTATCCAGCTTTTATTTTATAAAGTGTCTATCTATCTCTATGTGTTTTGTTCTGTCATGTTGCACATGGTTGTGAGATATACTTATAGCATATTTGTTATCACAAATAGCTTCATCGGGTTGCTCCATTGAATCTTCAGGTCCTCTAGGATAATTTTGACCCACAACAATTCACATATTCCTTCTGCCATAGCTCTAAATTCTGCTTCAGCACTTGACCTTGCTACCACACTTTGTTTCTTGCTTCTCCAGGATATTAAATTTCCTCCTAAAAAGGTACAATATCCTGAAGTTGATCGTCTATCAACTATAGATCCTGCAAAGTCTGCATCTATGTAAATTGCCACATCAATTTCAGATCCCTTTTTTTAATAAAATCCCTCTCCCTGAATGTGCTTTCAAGTAATGAAGCACTCGGTACGCTGCTTGTAAGTGAACATTCCTAGGATCATTCATAAATTGACTGAGAACACTAACTGATTAAGCTATTTCTGGCCTAGTATGTGCAAGATAGATAAGTTTCCCAACCAGTCTTTGGTACATTTCTTTGTCCACTGCCTTATCTCCAAGAGCCTCACTTAATTTGTGGTTTTGTTCAATGGGAGTTCCAACTGGTTTGCTAGTCATCATGCCTGTTTCCTTGAGCAAGTCTGTCACATACTTCTACCAAGAAATAAAAATTTCTTGCTTTGATCGAGCCACCTCAATTCGAAGGAAATACTTCAGTTTTCCTAGATCTTTTATTTCAAATTCCTTGGCTAGACACAACTTAAAAGCCTCCTTCTCTACTTCATCACCTCTTGTCACTATCATGTCATCCACGTAAACAATTAAAATCGTGACTCCCCCTGAGGCTGAATGCTTGATAAAAAGTGTGTGATCTCCTTGACTTTCCTTTTAGCCTCTAACTATCATCACTTTGGAAAACCGTCCAAACCAAGCACGTGGTGATTGTTTCAGGCCATATAATGACTTTTTTAATCGACAAACCTTGTTCCTGTCAACTCCACTATATCCTAGTGGAATGCTCATATAAATTTCCTTTTCTAAATCTCCATGAAGATATGCATTCTTCACGTCATATTGTTGCAGCTTCCAATTAAAATGAACCGCCAAGGACAATAAAATCTTCACAGTATTCATTTTTGCTACCGGAGGAAAAGTTTCTTCATAATCTACTCCATATGTCTGTGTTTATCCTTTTGCAACTAATCTCGCCTTGTAGCGTTCTAGGGACC
This sequence comes from Galeopsis tetrahit, assembly GCA_963675135.1. Taxonomy (NCBI): domain Eukaryota; kingdom Viridiplantae; phylum Streptophyta; class Magnoliopsida; order Lamiales; family Lamiaceae; genus Galeopsis; species Galeopsis tetrahit. The sequence continues at coordinate 39,345,182 of OY776127.1, forward strand.
CATCTATCTTATATTTCACTGTATAAACCCACTTACAACCCACTGTTTTCTTACCCTTTGGTAAATCGACCAACTCCCAAGTATCATTCTTCTTTAATGCATCCATTTCCACTTCCATAGCAAATATCCATTCTTTCTTTGATAATGCTTCAAACAATGAGCTAGGAATAGAAATTGTGTTTAAGGTGGAAAGATAATTTTGGTGGCTTGGGGAAAACTTCTCAAAAGACACAAAATGAGACAATGGGTATAAGGGTTTTTTTGTGCATTCTCGGGTCTTTTTTCTTACAGCAATAGGCAGGTGTAGATCCGGTCAAGGTTAATATGTTCGAGAAAAAGAGGTTCAAGGCTAAAAGAAGGTTGCTCAATTGGTGGTGTAGAATCTAGATTTAATTCATTTATTGTCACCTCATTTTCGGAGTTCAGTTCAGAGGGCTGTTCTTGCATAGTAGTCATGATGGGACCTTCTTTCCTTGCATACACTTTGTTAAACCGGAACCAGTCAAAGATTTTACCATCAGAATTTGAACTTGACTCTAGAGATTTGGATTTGGACGACTGTAGGGGTGGAAAGTTTGACTTCTTATCTTCAAGTGCATGTAACTCCCCCTGAAGATAAGGAATGGTGAAATATGGCTGATTTTCAACAAATGTAACATCAATTGAGACATAGAGTTTTCCAGTTGGTGAATGGTAACATTTGTACCCCTTTTGAGTAGACGAGTAGCCAACGAAGACATACTTAAGAGCACGAGGATATAACTTCCCACGATTGTGACTATGAACATGGACAAAGGAAGTACACTCAAAAACTTGAGGAGAGAGATTAAATGAAGATCGAATATCATTGTAGAATTTGGACAAGTTTTCTAGTGGACATAGAAACCCCAAGACCCTGGATGGAATCCTGTTTATTACATAAGCTGATGTGAGTACAACTTCTCCCTAATATGATTTCGGCACATTTTGCTGAAACAATAAGGCTCTAGTGCACTAAAAAAGATGTCGATTTTTCCTTTCTGCCACCCCATTTTGTTTTGGAGTGGTTACACTAGAGGATTCATGTATGATTCCTTCCTTTTGAAAATACTGACTCAAGATTTGATTGAAATAATCACGAGCATTATCCGAACGAAAGTGATTTATTTTGGTGCCAAATTGGGTTTGAATTATTGCATGAAAGATAGGAAAAATATGACTCACATCAGATTTATTTTTGAGTAAATAGATCCACGAGACTCTTGTGCAATCATCTATAAATGAGACAAACCACCTAGACCCTGAGATGTTTGGAACATTTGATGGTCCCCAAATATCGCTATGGATTAAAAAGAAAGGGGAAGAAGATCTTTTATTACTGATGGGAAATGGTACACGAGTGTGTTTCGCATACTCACAAATATCACAATGAAAAGACTGAACATTGATTCTTGTGAACAAAGAGGGAAACATTATTTTCAATGTAGGAGAAGATACATGACCTAGACGCCTATGATGTAACCAAATGATATCCTTATTAGAGGAAGAAAACGATGTGGACAAAGCAGATTCACTGAATTCCGGTTGACTTAATGTATCCAAGTAATAAAGTTCATTATGCTCTTTAGCAAGTCTAATCCTTTTTCCCGAACTCTGATCATGAAAGTCACAATGTGAATTATGGAATATAACACAACCAATAAGATCTTTGGTAAGCTTTTGTATGGAGACCAAATTTGTAGATAACTGGGGTACATGGAGAACACTAGATGAGCACCCGCGTATTACGCCGGAGTGTCAATAAAATAAACATTCATAATATATTATATATTTAAATAATTTTATAAAATTATATTTAAATAAAAAAGTTTCAAAAGAAATATATTAGGTAATTATTTTTAAATATTAGTACAAAGAAATGTTCAACAAAATTGGTATTCGAAATATTAAAAGATTTATAAATTGATTTGGTTGGTAAACAACATACCTTAATTAATGTTTTTTTCTTAAATTGCACTTAATATTAAAACGTCACATGGATCAATAGAAAAATGACACATCATTACAATCATTATTACACACATATATACACTTCATGAGAATGCGACACATCATCTAAATTAATCTAAAGACGACACATCATCCAAATTAATCTTAAGACGACACAATACACATCATCCAAATTAATCTCAAGACGATACATCATCATATTAAACTCCCTATTAGTATAATAGGGGATTCATGAGAATGCGACACATCATCCAAATTAATCTAAAGACGACACATCATCCAAATTAATCTCAAGACGACACATCATCATATTAAACTCCCTATTAATATAATAGGGTATTTATAAGAATTAATTTTGGGGTAACTTGAACATCTCTTATTCCTGCTACTGTGGTCGTAGTACCATCAACAACAACAATTTTTCTATTGCTAGGACAAGGGGTATATGTTATGATTTTTTTTTATATATGTGTCATATGGTCCGTAGCACCAGAATCAAGGATCCAGACATTGTTAAGCTCATTTTCAAAAATATTTAATCCAAGAGAGACTAGAGCATTACATGAAAGTGTCAATGAACACATACCATGATTCATTGGTTGAGAACTGCTAGTTGCAGATTTTTCAACTGTCCCCAGCATACTCTTTAGCTTGTCAATTTTCTCCATACTAAATACTCCAAAACGATTGGGTTGGGTAATAAAAATAGGGAGACAAAGGTCAGCAATAAAGGCTGAAGAGAAAAAATAACAAACAAACCAGCAATTAAGGCTGGGACGACTAATAAGAAACGAATGTGGTATTTTCCCAGAGACCCTAGCAGGGCTCTGATACCATGAAGAAAGGTTCTTAGAATATATTCGTATTGTTATTATTCACATACAATGCATTCTAAGTTATATTTACAACCATGCTACACTAAATAAGGAAAGTAATAATCATAATCAATTTCCTGAACTATAGGACAAATCATTAATTCCTGATTTCCTGCACTATCCCTAAAATTCATCTTGAGATTATTCATATGAGATTTCCTACAAGTTTTTCACTCTCATTTAACTCAACGATAATCATTTTAGATGCCATATATTTTTTTAGTATTTATAGGAAATGATTCAATAATTTGATGCATAAATATGTATTATCATCCTTTACGTTAAGCAAAACAGACATCTAATAATTAAATTGATACAAAACATGATATCGAAAAATAACTTAAAGTTATTAACCATTAATTTTATCGAGTGTCTCCGTTAATATATTCCACTAGTGTAAGACCCGCGTTTTACGCGGGGTTTAAATAAATTTATAATATATTTTAATTTTAATTTATTAATTAAAAAATCTTTGATATATATATATTTATAAATTTTTTATTTGATTAAAAGATGAAAAAATGAAACATGTGTATAAAAATCAATAATATAATAAAAAATTATAATTTTATTTATAAAAGAAATCAATACAAGAAATTATAAATTACGTAAAAACTTCATTGTAAACAACAACGTTTAAATATTTTTTTCATTTGAATTTAGGCAAATAATTTTTAATATACTCTTGTTAATTTTTTACTTTAAAGACTGCAATATACAATTGTCCTTGTGTAAACACATGTTCTGTATTACATGGTTTGAATATTTTGATTTATATTTTTGAGTAAGTAAATTTATTTTTTATTTTATAGTATAAAAATTGAATTAAAAAATCAATCTTTTAATTAGGCACAAATTTTTGATAAAATGTTATTCTACAATATTTGAGAGATTAAAAAAAAATAAGTTTGATAGCAAAATAAATTTTATACAGTATTATAAAAATAGAATAGAGAAATATGGTTTTTATTAATAACAGAAATGAATATACAAAATTAAAAATTTATAAAAAAATCATTGTACGCAACATTTGTTGACATGCACAATTTTTTTATTTAAATCGTGCCAAATAATTATAATTAAATCTGTTCTTGCTCTCGAATTTAGAGGCTGCATTGTATGATTAATTGTCCATGTGTGAACACATGTCTTGTAAGGTACACAACTCGTGTAAGACCCACACAGGATTGAAACAAATTTATAATATATATTAATATAAATTTATTAATTAAAAATGATTTTTTGAAACATACCTATAGATTTTAAAATTTCTTAATTCTATTAAAAATTAAAATAAAATGTTGTAGCAATATAGATTACGTCATTTAATAACTGAAAACAATTGTAAATGTATTTATAAAAGAAATTAATATGATACATTACAAATTGCAAAAACTTTCTTGTAGACAACATTGTACGTTTACATAATTTTCCATTTGAATCTAGACAAAAAAATAAAAATAAAAAAATTCACTATTGTTCTTGACTCTAAAGGCTGCAACATACAATTGTCCATGTGTGATCAACATAGGTTCGGAAGGTATACATCTACCATGAAAATGGGTTGACCTTGACTTTTATTTATCGTCATTGCAAAAGACAAAAATATGAAATTGTCTCCTTCAAAAATTTACGGGAGCAGTGTCATCCGAAATACTCAATTTAATTCTCGGGATAAAAACTTTACTACCAACATTCCTTCTGATATCACAGAAGGGATTTATTTTTAATGCTTTGATCTCAAACTCAAATGGACAAATCAATTTTATTTGTCTTGAATTACGTTTTGCATAAATTTTACCTAGCGATATCTGACGTAGCAGAAGCTAAGCGGTTCAAATAGCACGTCTCAAATCCAAGAACAACAATCAGATTTGTTTCGCTCATTATTTCCCACTTACGATACAAAAGTTTTTGATGTAATTAAATTATAAAGTTAGAATGAACTCGATGTACACTTCTTCTACTTTTTTAATTGAAAATGCATTTAAAAATGTATTTTATATTCGAATATCATGTAATTAATTTTCTTTGTGATTCAAAATCTATTTTTGGAAGCCAAATTTTATACAATATTTTTTAAAATTCATTTTAATTATTTTGTCTTATATTTATGAATCATAATCCATTCAAAATCAAAAGTTATTACACCCCCTAATTACCCAGCCGGCCAGCCCAGCCCTAGTCCAAATTAACTCAGAGAAATGAAGGAGTGGGACAAAATGTTTTTTCAAATTTTGGTCCCTACATTTTCTAATATGTATAGGCAAAAGTTTTTGCCTAAAAGATATAATCGATTTTGCATTAGGGCCCTATTCCAAGCAAAATAGGAAATATGCGAAAATTAAATAGGAAAAAAATATATATCAATCTAAAATAAAAATCCAACCCCGAATGAAACACATGTTTATCTTATTTAATTTGTAATGATGGCATATTGCAAACCATTGACTTTCCATTTAGCTTTCCCTACCACACAACTGATTCTTAGTGATTATTATTAATTCTTTTACTCACATAAAAATGAATATAAGACAAATTAAAATGGAAAAAATATTTATTGTACTGATTCTAATATTAATATGGTAAATGTATTTGATCTATATGGTAAATTCGCATGTGTACCTTTTACTTCAATTAATCCATCTATATATCTCAATTTATTTTCCGTAATACTCCCTCCACTTTTAAATAAGTGTCATTTTAACAATTTTCAACAAATTAAGATATATAATTATGGACCATTTTACCCTTCATTAATAATAATTAATTTTAATATTAAATTTATGTTTAGTAATGAATGTGGTCAATATTGTAGGTGATATTCATGTATATAATAATTAAGGTTTATCATGATTTATGCTATATTACTATATTTAAAAGGGAAAAAACTTAAATCAAGGTAAAAAAATTGAAGGGAGTATAATGTATAAGGGTAAAATTGTCAAAATTAAAGAAAAAAAGTGTAGAATGACACTTATTTTGAAAATATTAAAAAAGGCAAAGTGACACTTAATTAAAAACGGAGGGAGTATATCTTTAAATGAATACTAAAAAGATATTCAATAATTCATAATTTCGAATTTTCTGAAATAAAAAATTGAATTTCATCAAATTAATTGTTTGTTATGAATGAGTTGTATATGATTTGGTCAATAGTTAAATATTAGTATAATTCAATATTCCTTAATTATATTAGTGTAACTAGTCCTGTACCCGGCGTTTTACGCGGGGTCAATTTATTAAAATAATAATATTATATTAGAGTCGATTTATTAAAATAATAACTTTAAATACTATATTAATTTTTATATCTTTTTCTTTTCATGTCAGAGTATGCGAGAGTTAAACTTTTTTTTATTCTAATATATTTATAACATATACATTTCTACAAATTTGAATCTATATTATTATATTTATATTTTTATATATTATAGAGTAATATTTTTTAATATATTAATAACATATGCATTAATAAATAAGGGCATTATAAATAATTTTATTAATAAAAAAATATATAAAATTACAAATTTCTAAAAGCTTCACAATTCTACAAAACTACAAAACTAAGGAGGGTGTATTCAATTGAGATTCTATTGAATTTTTTTGGATTTTAAAAATTACGTGGATTTATAAAATCCATAAACTTGACAGGATTGTGGAATATATTTTTTTATTAATTTACATATATTTTCATAAACTCCGATATTAATGCAAAGAGTTAAAGAGTTATTTTTAATATTTTTTTTAATTAATATTATATATATTATATAAAATATTTTACCAATAATATATATAAAGTTTATATATTAATTCGGGGCGGGGCGGTCGGGCATAAGACCCAAACCCGACTCATACTCAATACGGAGCGAATCTGGCCTGACCCAAAGCTCGCGGGTGGGGTGGGTACCCACGGGTCGGATCAATATTGTCATTCCTAATTTTTAGTCTTCAGAGTTCTATGAGAGAATCCGTTAAAATCTCTTGTTTTTAGAAGAGATTTTGGATAGTACAATTTATTTATATTTTTGGAGGAGAATTCAACAAAATCCATAAAGTAATAAAATTCATAGACGGTTGAATACCTCAGAATTTTTAAAGACTTTTTAAAATCCAAATTTAATAAGACTTTGAAAGTCCAAAAAAATCCTACAAAATCCACAATCAATACACCCCCTAAGTGGATGTTTGTTTTGGAATTTTAAGAATTTTGAAATTTGGATTTCAAAATCTAGTAGATTTTGAATTTTTAATGACTTAGGAGTATATATTTTGTGTTTATTTTGGAATTTAAGTAGGATATAATTTAACTTGTATAGAATTATATGTGTTTATATATGTTATTATAAGTATTTATATAGAGTTTGTAGATATTTATAGAGTTGACTTTTGTAGGATTTATAGATATTTGTAGGGTAAGTTTTTAAAATTATAAATCTAAATTCTAAAGTAGAACATGGTTGAAATTTTCCATTCCAAAATAAATATCCACTTAAAGACAAATACAATGATATCTTTAAATATAATAAATTATTATATAAACAATAACAAAATATAAATAAATTTATAAAAAATAAATAAATTATTAAAAACGATTATATTATAACAAATAATTGTATAATTATAACAGGGCATATTTATTCGACATTTCAATTAACTAATCAAACTTTGTTGGAATTTCTTAAATTATTCTAGACAATTACTAAAAATTCTCTAAAATCCTCCACAATATTCTCCATATCTTTGAAAGTTTTTAAAATTATTTTAGAATACATTCACACTCTATATCTCAAGAAAATTATATATACATTCATCCCGACAATAATTCATCTTAAAAGTCAAATATATATAATTTACGGCAATAATTCATCTTTTATAAAGTCAAATATAAATATATATAATTTTTTTTGCACTTCATTCTTGATGATTGGTGCAGTTAAAAAAACTTTAACAAAATAAATATATGCACTTCCAATGTATATTATAAAAAAATATTTACATAAAATATATAAATTACATTTGTTAATATAAAATTCAAAATTTATTATATAAAAATCGAACCTTTCTTTTTTTGAATTCCGATAAATAGGAACTTTTTTTTTAAGTCGGACAAATAGGAACCTTTTTTTTTTTTGAAGTCGGTAGGAACCTAAGAATATTGGGAACCTAACAATAATATTGATCTTAATTTGATTTTAGGATATTGTAGTTAATAATTTGCAATAAAATATTTAATTTATTTAAAATAAGTATACAAACCTATTAAGTTGTATTTTTTTTAACTTATAAATTTACGGCAATAATTCATCTTTTATAAAGTCAAATATATATAATTTATTTGCACTTCATTCTTGATGATTGGTGCAATTAAAAAAACTTTAACAAAATAAATATATGCACTTCCATGTATATTATAAAAAAATATTTGCATAAAATATATAAATTACATTTAAGTTAACATAAAATTCAAAATTTATTATATAAAAATCGAACCTTTTTTTTTTATTTTTTTTTGAAGTCGGACAAACAGGAACCTTCTCTTTTTTTTGAAGTCGGACAAATAGGAACCTTCTCTTTTTTTTTTTTTGAAGTCGGACAAATAGGAACCTTCTTTTTTTTTTGAAGTCGGACAAATAGGAACCTAAGAATATTGAGAACCTAACAATAATATTGATCCTAATTTGATTTTACAATTTGTATCGTAGTTAATAATTTTCAAAAAAATATTTAATTTATTTAAAAATAAGTATACAAACCTATTAAGTTGTATTTTTTTTAACTTATAAAATGAAACATTATTTTCATCTCATAATACGTTAAAATGAAACATTCGAAATTATAAACTCAGATTTTTAGATATAATTTTCTCAAAGAAATAAATATAAAATAAAATATTAAAAAAAAAGTAATATACAAATTGATAAATTCTATAGTATAGAAAAAGAAATAACATGATCTTGGAATAAAATGTACTCCTACATCTCTAAAAATTAATTACATGATCTTGGAATATAAAGTACATCACTAAGAATTTTCGAAAAAAAATAAAAAAAATTCAATAAAGTACATCCCTAAATGGATTTCTTGTGCATTAATTACACATGACTTTTAAAATTTACATCATTGTAGATCTTGAACTTGAATAAGATGTTTCAAATGAAAAAACGAAGATGAAAATCATCTGCAAAACATGAGTACACATTAGAGATTAGAGAAAATAAAAATTTCTATAAAAACATCGTCATACCCGTAAACTCGAGAGAAATGAGTGATGAAATTATGATTAACAAATGATTTATGCATATGCTTTATATAGTTGGAATTATGATTTGAATGTACGATAATTAAGGTAGAAGGTGGGCGAAAATTAATGATAATCTTAAATTTGAATATTCAAAATTGGATTTGTTAATAACATATTTTTACGTTGAAATTCTGTTTCATGAAGTATATTTAAATTTTAATATTAAAAATTAATATTTAAAAGTGGGCATTTAGAAGATAAGATTAAAATGATTTAAAAAAAATCTTACGTCGGGTTAAAATTAATAATTAAGATTAATAAAATATTAATAATTGTTATATTAATAAGAAAAAATCAATTTTGAAATAGAATGAATTTGAGAAAATAGAGATTGAAATATATCAATCATATATTAAAATTAAGATAAAATTAAAATTAAGATTTGATTAAAAAAATATCGTGATTAAAAAAATATATATAATGTGATTAAAAAAAAAAACCGCTCAGTCAAAGAAAGAGAATAAAGATTTATTGATTTGAATTGTGATTAAATTTAAAAAAATAAATAATGTTGCGATTAAAGTTTAAAAAAATAAAATAAAAAATAATAATTATGATTTCAAATTTAAAAATAATAATTATGAGTATATAATAGATAATATGTAAATTATTATTTTGAGATTAAAATAGGAAAAATTGATTTTTTTAATCAGAATGCCTGAGAATGCAGAGATTTTGAAATAGACGATTTTGGTGAGGAGAGAGATTGTGTAGAGTGATAATATTGTGACACGTGTCCCATTATATTCTCACAAATATAGAGTATTAAGATTATGAATTTAAGAATTATTTTCATATATTAATTCTAAATTTACGTGTAAAATTTATTTCAATTAATATTACTAACTAAATTCTATAATTAAATACATGATTGAAAGAAAGTATTGAATATCTCAACAATTTCATTCTTATTTTTTTTAAGACTAATTTTCATATAATTAGATCAAAAGTTTAATTTGAATTTAAAGTTAATTTTCATATAATTAATCAATTAGGTCAAAAATTTAATTTGATATTAAAGTTATTTTAATGAATCAAACATTTATTTTCATATAATTTATTTTAAGGTTATAGAAAATTTTAATTGACAAAAATAAAATAAAAAATGTAACCGTTCAAATTAAATGTGTAATTTAAAATATTAATTCTAAATTTACGTGTAAATTGCTAACTAAAATCTATAATTATAAATACATGATTGAAGACAAAGTGGGATAGAGAGCACCACTATTTAGGCCTTAGGTCCTGGGTTCGAGTTATAGGTCCTGGTTCGAGTCATGGGGAGGGGAAAAAAGGGATGTGTATTTAACTTCCATAAAAATAAAAAAAATAAAAAATAAATACATGATTGAAAGAAAGTATTGAATATGTCAAGTGTTATTATATTTTCCATATAAATAGGTCAACTGTTTCATTTGAATTTAATGTCATTTTTTCTATAATTAAATCAACGTTGTAATTTGATATTACGATTATAGACATAAATAAATGTAGAAAATAATATAGATTGTTAGAGAAATTTTTAGAAATATATATTAAATTAAGAACTCGATCACATTTAGTTTGTCATTTTTTTTTAAGGCTACTCGCAATTAGTATAGGAGACTCTATAAATCTTATTAGTCAAAACTTTCGGCGTTTCTTAAACAATTAGAGCCTAATAAACTTAGATTTTCATAAAAATGTGAGTGAAATAGTACATTAGTGTGTAACAAATGATCCATATGTTTGAAAATTCATTTTTATTGGAGATTTACGTATTAATAATTTAAATTAATTACAATAAATTAAAAACTTTAATAAAAATATTAAATGTAAATTAATTAACAATTAATTTAGATATACCCCCAAAATAAAACATGATTGACTTTAATATATTTAAATACAATAATCATAATTATTATAAAATTATATTACATCAAAATAATTAATTCAATTTTTTTCTTCATAAATCTATTTCTTCATTTCACCTTCACATCACTAACTTGTTTTTTCTTCACTTCTCCATTATTCAATCTCTCAAATCTCAAAGTCTCCCACGGTCCCACTTCTCTAAACAATAGGACTGAACGTCCAAACCAACGCCGCCGCTGCAAGGAGTCGTTATCGCCGGTGCTGCAATACGACTTGAAAAGGAACAAAGATATGTCTTATCAACACAAATAATACATGTAGCATTTTTTATACTCATGGTCAAAGCATGCAATATTAACCGTGGATGCATGTATGAAGAAGATATTAAATTCATAGTTTACCTAGAATAGTGATACCCTGCAACACGACTTGAAAATAAATAAGGGTATGTCTTATCAACACAAAGAATACATGTAACATTTTTAATACTCATGATCAAAGCAATATTAACAATGAATATATGTATGAAGAGAATATTAAATTCATAGTTTACTTAGAATAGTGATACCCCACGAATTAATCGAGAATATTTCTCATTTCTAAGGGCAAATAAAGATTTTAATAAATGAAATGTTTGAGGAGTGATGGAATGAATTGAGAAAAATGAAAGAGATAAGCTACTATTGTGTAGGAATTCACACAAAGAGAAGACATAAACTTCAATGAGGTATTCTCTCTTGTTGTTAAACACTGTTCTATAATATTACTTTTGTCTAAGGTTGCTCAAGATAATCTTGAGTTACATCAGCTAGATGTTAAAACTGCATTTTTACATGGAGAACTAGCTGAAACAATATATATGCACCAACCAGAAGGGTTCGTCATGCCTGAAAGTGAAAGTAAGGTATGCTTGCTTAAGAAATCATTGTATGGGCTCAAACAGAGTCCTAAACAATGGTATAGAAAGTTTGATACCTTCATTCTTTCTATTGGTTTCTTAAGAAGCAAATATAATGGTTGTGTATATATTGGTAAACAAGATTATCCAGAGAGCACCTATCTACTGATCTATGTAGATGATATGCTGATAGCTAACAAAAGTATGAGGAAGATTACCCAGTTGAAGGAGCAGCTGAGTAGCAAGTTCGAGATGAAGGACTTAGGTGAAGCCAAGAGAATATTAGGGATGGATATTCTCAGAAATAGGAAAGCAGGGAAGTTGTTCCTATCCCAAAAGGGTTATATTCAGAAGGTCTTGAAAAGGTTTCTTATGCACCAGTCCAGACCAGTTAGCATATCATTTGGTCAGCAATACAAGTTATCAGTCAAGCAATCTCCTCAAACAGATGAAGAGAAGAATCAGATGCTTACTGTTCCTTATGCTAATGGAGTGGGAAGTCTCATGTATGCCATGGTTTGCAGTAGGCCTGACCTTACCTATGCTGTTAGTATGGTGAGTAGATTCATGGGAAATCCAGGGAAGCTTCACTGGGAAGCATTGAAGTGGATTCTAAGATATTTGAATGGATTAGAAGACTTAGGATTTGTGTTCGAGAAGTCAGCTGATACCAAAAGTCCTCTGATTGGATTTGTGGATTCTGATTTTGCTGAAATATAGATACAAAGAAGTCATTGTCTGGTTATGTGTTTACATTTTATGACATTGCTATCACCTGGAGAGCAATTTTACAATCTATGGTGACTTTATCCACAACCGAAGTTGAGTACAAAGCCTTAACAGAAGCTGTGAAGGAAGCAATGTGGTTAAAGGGCATTCTGAGGGATTTTGGCATACATCAGAAGAGTATTCCAGTGCAGTGTGATAATCAGAGTACAATCCATCTAGCAAAACATCAAGTGTTTCATGAGAGGTTAAAGCACATTGATGTGAAGTTGCATTTTGTTAGGGACATCTTGGAGAAGAACATTGTTGAAGTTCAGAAGGTAGCTTCAGAAGAGAATGCAACTGATATGTTGACTAAGGCATTACCAAGCAATAAGTTCAAGCATTGCACGGAGTTGGTAAACCTTAGAACCTAGGATGTTCATTAAGAAGAGAATGAACAAACAGCCTTGAGGAGGGCTGGGAAGAAGACAATCTTGCATTAAGGTGGAGAATTGTTGAGATTAATGCAATATTGATATGTCATCTGATTCTATCTATCAGAAGAGTAGCTACTCGTCTGATCTTGGAAGTTCAACACAAGTTGAGTAAGGTGTACTCAACTGATAAGGTTTAGTAGTCTGATATAGGTGTCAACTAATCTGAGATTAGTTAGGACAACTCTACTGATGCAAGTCGTCTGATCAGATCAAATCAGTTGGGTCCAAGTCTGCTGAAGCCAACTCAACTGATAGGCATATCAGCTGAGACAAGCCTGCTGATTTCCAATTTTCAGAGTTAGTTATTTTTGTTGTTTCTGTTAGTTAGTTAGTTGGTTAGTGGCAGTTATCAAGTGCATTATACATCTATAAATACACCACCAAGTGCATAGATTGTGGGTAATGAGAGTATTGAGTTTCGTAGGACTTAGTGAATATTCTGCGATTAGAGATCAAGCTTTGTGAATACTTGTGATCTGTAACTTTCATTCGTGTTTAGTGAAGAGAGTCTTCTATCCTCCGTGAACGTAGATCATTTGATCGAACCACGTAAATTCCGTGTTCTTTTTTTGAGTTCTTTATTTGTTTCAATTCTTTGCGTTTCTAGTTTTCTTGTTTTATCATTTGTGAGAAATTGCTAAGTGTATACAACTCCATAACACATACAAAGAACAATTATTCTCATAGATTTCACGTAAATCACTCGGAAGGGTCCGAGCCTAGGTTTCCACTTTATTTATTTTCAATCTTAAATATCTTGGGAGAAGCTTTTTTCTTATAAGGAACAACGATTGATGGTACAACTCTGACAAGTAAATTTCATGTTCCTTAAGGGGATGTTTGTTTTGGGATGAGAAATCCGGATTTGGAATTTGAAATCCCACCATGTTCTAGTTTGTGATTTAGATTCAAGATTTCAAAATACTACCCTACAAATACCTATAAACTTTACAAAAGTCAACTCTATAAATACCTACAAAACTTATATGTATATCTATAAACACCTATATTCCTATAACATAAAGTTAAACCATACTCTACTTAAATTCCAAAACATACGCAAAACATACAACTCATTAGGATTTTAAAATCTACTAGATTTTGAAATTCGGATTTCAAAATCCTCAAAATCCCAAAAAAAACATCCCCTAAGGGTGTGATGTAGTTCCATTGTATAGTTCATAAAAGTATGAAGTACGAGACCTTTAGTGCAGATGTCTCAAGTACTAACGGTGCACATTTGACAAGCCATACCTAGAAAATGTGTAATAATAAACACATACTCCATTTGTCCTAATATTATTTGAACATTTGCCAAAAACATCAATCTCATTATTAATTGATCATTTTCTTATTTGGAAAAAATAACTTTTTACTCCTTTAAAACACTCCTTCAAACATCTCTTATTTACATCATATGTCATTACTTTTTGCACACTAACTAAAGATCCTCTCTTCAATAAAGTTGAATTACCCATTATATCCCTCCTAAAAAGTCATTTTATCACCTTTAATACAAATAAACAATTCTTACATTAAAACCCGTGTAAATAGTAAATGTTCAATTAATAACGGGACGGATGGAATAATTATTAATTAAATTTTAACACATGAATGTACTTTTATTCACATGCTAATAGAATGGTGTGAATGAACCATGAGTTCCAATAGCAGAACTTATTCTCATTACACAAAAACTTGTATGAAATATTTCATACATGAAATATAGATAATTTGGGGCAAAAATTTGTGGTCAAACTCGGGTCAACGCAGGTCAAATTTAACTAAAATATTTTTTTCCCTTTCAAGTATTGTTTTACTACATGACCAAAACTATTGTAGATGTTGTTAACTCTTAAATGTCTTAACATTATCAACAACATCTTAATTTGACCTTCCGTAATTTATTCTAAGTCTTTTCTGAAATGTTACATTAAATGTTGAGCTAAATGCGATCACATTTCAGTAGGGCTGTCAATTAGGTCGGGACGGGCCAGCCCGGCACTGGGCCGTCGGGCCAAGTGTTTTTATCGGGCCGGGCTGACTCGATTTTTATCGGGCCTAGAAATCTGAAGCCCAGCCTGGCCCTAGATGGGCCGTCGGGCCACTGGGCCAAAACAGCCTGGCCCTAGATGGGCCGTCGGGCCACCGGGCCAAAACAGCCTGTATTTTTTTTATAATAAAAAAAAAACAAAATAACAACCAACAAATACCATAACTGTGACGTGGTTCACAATAATCAAATAAAATGTAGGAGTATTTATTAAGAACAAATATACTGCTGCTTTTTAATCTCTCATTCACATACACTTTAAAGAACAAAAAACAAATTGTTGACATAAATCCCCAAATATAATGAATTTACAAATGCTGCAGACCAAAATATAACAACTACCAAAATTAAAGATTCAGGAAGTGAGAGAGGTAAGCGACGACCGCCGTGGTGCTGCGGACCTACGGCTGCAAGCAGCAGCGCGATTTACAGATCTAGAGAGTAGTGGAGGCGTGGAGCCTCTTGCGTGGGGAAGTGGAAGTGTTGCTAGCCGCTGCTTACGATTTACAAATCCAGAGCAGTGGAGGCGTGGACCAGAGCCTGCTGTAGTGCTGTGTAGAGAAGTGGAGGTGCTGCTTACCTGCTGCTGGTGCGCCGCTCATGGTGGGCGTGGCTGACGACCGTATGGCGTTTTCAAGGAGGAAGGAGGCGGCTATACTTTTAGGGTTTTGGTTAAATTCTTGAATTTGGGAAATGAGAATGCGATATAGAAATTGTATTCTTATCAGAATTTATGTTTTAATTTAAAAAAGAAAAAAGGAACCGGGCCGGCCCGAAAATCCAGGCCAAGCCCGGCCTGAGCCCGGTCGGCCTAACAGGCCAATTGGGCTGGGCCAAATCGGCCCGATTTTTTTTGGGCCACTATAAATCAGGCCCAGCCTGGCCTGTTTGTCGGGTGGGCCGGGCTGGTTTTGACAGCCCTACATTTCAGGTGGCGATCTAGAAGCTTTTACAAGAGTTTGGAACGTACCTGGAAGATTCCAGAACCAAGGAGAACGTGCTAGAAGTACCTGGAAGAGGCTGGAAGCACCTTAGAACGACTTGGAACCTTGAAGAAGGATTTAGAGAGATCATGGGAGTTAAGATTCTAAAAATAGGATCTTACATGGAAGACTCTAGAACTCGGCTGTTTGTCTATAAATACCGAAGGAAACTTTCATTTTCAAGCATGCACTATTCGAGTAACACCTCTTTTGAGCGTTCATCCCTGTTAGGAGTTATAGCCAATAGTTGTATCATTTAACGTATGCCGAAGTATACCAACTTCCCGTGTACCTCGCTCTAGTCTTGTATCTATTGAGAGTGAATCATAGATAGGATTAGTATTTAGACAGTGTTTCTACACTTAAGTCTTTTTACAGATTCGGGCACCTGCCTCGATTGTAGTTTCGATTTGTAGAATGTTGAAGTAATTGCTGAGACATTTCACACGACATTTTTGTACTTACAAGTTAAGTGTTTCGCCGTAAGGCTAACATAGGTTTTGTTATTAATAAAATCTATGTTAAAAAGTATTCCATTGTGTTCTTATTAGTGTTTTAGTCTTCCGTTGTGTATTTACTTCATTCTTATTATGTTAGAGTTAGTGTTGCACTATTTGTCTCAACATTCTATGCAACATTTCTGTCTTTACTTAAACACTAGATACCACACACAGTTTCAACTATGATACTACAAGACCAAAATATTGTTACTATAAGGTCAAAAGTGACTACTACAAGTCAAAAAATATTCTGAACACTTAGGGTAAGATTGGTATGTGGTAATAGACTTGGAATGGAATGAGCATTCATGAGTCTATTCCTAATCTCACGATTGATATGTTTTTTATTTGGAATCCCGATTCCACAAGGAATGGTGATTCCCAAAACTAAAGAATTGTGATTCCTCCTCATCCCTCTGTCTTTCCCCATTCCATTCCGTGTGGAATTAATTTTTTTTTTTAAATAAAATCATCACCTATATTTTATTTTTACAAAATTATCCTTTCTAATAATTAAACAAGATATTTATTAATCATGATCTTTGTTGGTCCTAAAAGGAGTATATAACAAGTGTATTGGGGGGGGGGGGGAATACACTTGTATGCAAATCTTTTCAAATTAAACCAAAACAGACTTCAACAAGGTTGTCCTGGACAACTCTTCTGAGATGAATAACTCTTTAAAGATAATCAAACTACTAAGTACTATTGAGTACTTAGTTGAATAACTATCCAAGGGAGTTATATGTGCGGAATTAGTGGTTGGCCCTTTAGTTTAAACTCCTTTTAAGTTCTGAAATCTTTCTTAACACTTAGACAGTTTTTAGGGAACTTGTCCAAATTAGTTTTGCACAATCTTAAGTATATGTCTTTCAAAGGTTACTTTGTGTGTTGTGTATGTATGTGTTGTTTGTATGAAAGTACTTGAATGTAAATCAACACAAGAGTTATAGTGGTTCAGAGACTCAAGCTCTTACATCCACTTTCCCTGATTTAACATGATAATTCCTTCACTCTTGGAATTACTTGTTTTATAGTGCCAAGGTGCACTTGATCAACCACACCACTCCTTGGTGCCTTGATCCCTAGGATATCAGAGTCCTAGTACCCTCTTCTCAACTCAGAATTGAACTCTTCTTCTCTCAACAGTCAATTCCTACCACTTCTACTACAACAACCTTCAATCTCTCTTTTGGAAAGGTATAAGGGTTGATGTTGGTTCCAAATAGGTTGAGATATCCTTTACAATGAGCTCAATGTAAAAGGATAGGATATCTCTCTAAGCTTTGTATGGATATACAATGAGGTTCAGCTTAGATGAAGTGTATAAAAGACTAAGAATGTCTTTTGAGAGCTATGAAAGGCTTGTAAGCTTTGTAGCTTCAGAATAGTTGATGCTAGTTGGATTGTGGTTGGTTGCCTTCAATAGTCTCCACACTTCTGTATTTGTAGACAAAATTAAGGATTTGCCCGTTGGAAAGGCAGCCTCAATTGTCTATAAATGTCTTCCTTGAACTCTGCAACTGGAAGACAGTTTCTTGAAAGTGACATGTCCTTAATTTGGGAAGTAAACGGTTGTGAGCTGTTGGGATATGAATCCTTGAAACAATGTTCTAGATGATGAAAGTATGTTTTGATGGCCAAAAGCAACTTAAAGTTAGTGATATATGTGGTTCTAAGTCATCTTAACTAAGTCATTTAATGAGAAACTTAAATTGAGATTACTGATCTTATATGCTTACTGATTCTATGTGTAAGTTACTGATCTTATGTATTTACTGTTCTTAAATACTTACTGATCTTATATGAAAGTTATTGATCTTACATGAGTTACTGATCTTAGTGTTTACTGATCTGATATATGAACTGTTAGGAACTAAGCTGATGTTTTGTATTGTATAGACAGCTTATAGTATAGGACTTAGATATACTCATCTGTATATAGTTCAGTTGATGTATAAATAGGTTTTATAATTGTAAAGTTGTATTCTATTTTTATTCAGCATTGTAAAGTTCAGAACAGTAGATTAGAACTAGATTAGAAGAAGATCAGAAGACTAATGAAGACTCAGAAGACTACTTCAGAATAAGAAGACTTCAAGAAGAGTTGAAGATAAGCTTAGAAGAAATCTGGAGAAGTTTTGACAAGTTTTATGTTACTGTGCTGACTGACTCAGCAGAGTAAAGTCCGAACAGTAAAAATCAGAACAGTAAGTTACTGTGCTGATTTGGTAAATTTGAAGAATAAGTTTGGAAAGCTTATTTAAAGAGTAACTGAATATATTTGAAGATATGCTGACTTGGAAGTTGAAGGAAGTTACAAAGTCGGTTACAAGAAGAAGTTACAAAAACAGTTTCAGAGTTAGTTGAGAGTTAGTTCACAAACTGCTAACTGTCATACTAAATTCTATAAATACTGTGTGATCTCCTACTACTAAGACTACTGATCTTAAAGCATTTACAAGTAATCTAAGTCTACAGAGCACAAGAAGAACTCACAGAGTTGAAGGAGATTAAAGAAGAGAAGAGCCACTGAATTGAAGAGAAGACTCAAAGGCTATTCACAGAGAAGTTTTACTTTTCAAGTTTAAGTTTGTACTTTGTAAAACAAGTGTGCTAGTTACTTGGAAAATTACTAGTAGATCGAAGATATACCTGGAGGTATAATCGATAAGATCACAGTCTTAATCTTGGGACTTTAAGCCACAAGAAACTCAAAGAAGAGTAATAAAACTCCACAACTGGAGTTGTGAGAGTGGATGTAGACATTTGTCGAACCACTATAAAATTCTGTGTTCTTTACATTTACTGTTTGATATTTGTTTGAATTGTTTAACTAAAAACATTAAGAATTAACAAAGATAAAGATCTAGATAAAAGTTGAGTATAAATCTAAAACTGAAAGTACTGATCTGACTCAGTAAGAACAGTACTATTCAGAACATTATTCCGCATTATAAACTCTGATATTTTGAAAGATTTTTGAAAGTCTATTCACCCCTCCCCTCTAGACTTTCTTAGCTTACTCAATCTTAACTCAACTTTGGGACCAACAAGTGGTATCAGAGCAGTAGTTCTTTGGACTGCTGTTTCTTGATAACCTTACAGATCTTAAAGGAAATCTTACTGATCTTGCTACTCTTTCTTGATATCTGTCACTATCTGAATACTTGAAATCTATCTGCTATACTACTGATCCTATTTGTCTAATCAAACATGGATGACACTAATGTGAACAAACTGCCTAAGTTCAAGATTGCAGATTATGACTACTGGAAACTTAGGATGGAGGCCATCTTTAGCTCAACCCATGATCTAATGGTGTCTGTGGTGACTGAAGGACCAATTGTCATCATGGTGGAAAACACTGCTGTTCTGGATCCATCTAAACCAGTTGGAACACTGGTCCCTAAACCAAGGTCAGAACTGATTTCGGAAGAAATGAAACAAAACAATTTGGATAGTCTTGCCAAGAACTACATTTTACATACCTTACCAAATGAGTATCTTGGTAAAGTACTAAAATGTAAGACTGCAAAACAAATGTGGGACAAATTGGCTATTCTTTGTGAAGGTACTACACTGATCAAAGAAAGCAAGTTATCCACTGCTGTCCAAAGGTTTGAATCATTTAAGATGAAGCCAGGAGAATCAATTGATGAGTTGGATACTCGATTTACCAAAATTATGAATGATCTTGATGTATTAGGAAAGACTTATACTGACAGAGAAGTTAACTTGAGAATCTTGAAAGCTTTGGATGAAAGGTGGAAAATGGTCAAGATGATCATTAAAACCACACAAGACATTGATTCTTGGCCAGCAGAAACTATGTTCCAAACACTTAAGGCACATGAGTTTGAGTTAGATGAAGAAGATCCTATTACTGTGATTCATAAGGATAAGGATGCCTCTAAGGACATAGCTTTTAAAGCCTCTACCTCTAAGGGGTCTAGATCATCAAAGTCTAAGGCCTCAAGCATAAAAGATGAACTAGATAGTTCTGATCTTAGTCTGAAAGATCAGATGAGCCTTATGATCAAAAGATTTGATAAACTGAATAAGAGGTATGGTAGGTACAAGAGATTCTATAAGGAAACTAAGGGTTCTAATAACAGGGACTCTTCTGTGAACAGAAGGGATCAAAACTCTTCTAAAAGAAGGGATGAGATCTCTAATGAGAACAGGAGAGATAAGAACTCATCTGAAAAGAGAGATAGAAAATATTCTGATAAGAAAGACAGGAACTCAATTGACAAGCATGACAGGAACAGAAAGCATTCTCCTCCTAAAAGAACTTCTAACAATCCTGTTTGCTATAATTGTGATAAGCCAGGTCATTATGCTTATGAATGTCCTGATCTGAGTTCTGAAGATCGAGAAGAAAGGAAAGCTAGAAGAGATCGAAAATATGCCAAGGGTAAGAAGGCAATGATGGCTTACAATGACACTGATTCGGAATCAGAAGAGTTACCATCGTCTTCATCTGACTACCCCTCTAGCAATGAAGATGAAGCCTTCATAGCAGATGATGGACTGGTAATGATGGCCAAAATAAATGATGAGGTATCATCTGCTAACTCTTTTCAATCTTGTAACAATTCTGACACTAATGAAAGTGATGCTGCTGTTAGCAGTGTAGGAAGTAGTCTTCATCATTCCCAAGGAGTGACTGAAGAAGACCTTCTACAAGCTAACAAAGCATTCATTGAAATTAGTGATGAGAATATAACTTTAAAGCAAGAAATCATTAATCTGAAAGAAGCTCAGTCAAAAGTAGATCCTAATATAGCTGTCATAAATGCAAGGCTATCAGAAGAGTTGTCCCAACTCCAAGAAAAGTATGCATCCATTGACAAACTATATCAGGGTATGCTTAAAACTCAAGCCAAAGAGACTAATGAATTCAATGATTTAAAGATTAAGTGTGAAAAACTTGAAGAGCGCAATAGATTCTTAGAATCTGAAGTAGTGAGCCTAGATCGAAAGCTATCTGGGATGATTAATTCTACTAGAATTAATCAAACTATCTCAGACAGATATAGAGCTCCAAATGATAAAAGTGGGATAAGTACTGATCTGCCTAGTTCATCTACTTCAGAATTTAAGAACACTAATGGAGCTAGTACAAGTTCTTTGCAACTAGATAAAGGAAAAGAACCTATGACTTATGATGATGATCCAAAACTCAAAGTACAGTCTAAATACATCCCTCCTACTACCAAGAATGGTAAAATGAAGAATGTATTAAGACCAGTACAGTCAAGACCATACCAGAAGAGTTATACTCCTCTGACCAGATCAGATCAGTCCTGGAATCAGAAGAGACAAACTCAGAACAGTAGGTCAAGACAAGCACAGGCAAGTTGGGAACAGCCTAGACCTCCTTTCATAAGGCAGTCTCAGCTGTATTCAACTAAACCTAGGAGATTTGTGCCTCATTATCATAACAAACCTGTTCTTTATCCTCCTCCTTTATCTTACAATATTATTGGTGAGGAAAGACCAAAACGCATCTATAAGCCGTATGGTCCACATGCTTTTAGACCATATTCAAACTATTACAGACATACTGATCTTACTGAAAAGGGGATAGAACCAAGGAAAGGCTATCTCAGAAAAATAGATCCTAAGTCTGCTGATAATTCTGAATTGGTTAATAAAGTACTGTTCTGTGATAAATTTGGAAGAAAACTGAAGAGGTCTCATTTATTCAAATCCTCAATGTTCATTTGGGTACCTCTCTCTACTAACCCCCAAGGACCCCAATAAACTAGGGTACCTAAATTATTAAGATCACTACCTTGCAGGATCGACTGGACTTATACAAGAAAGGTGGTTCAGTTGGTGAGACCTGGTACATAGACAGTGGGTGTTCACACCACATGACTGGTACCAAGGCCTTACTTACTAACTATCATGAGAAGGAAGGACCAAAAGTCATCTTTGGTGATAGCTCAATAGCAATCACAAAAGGATTTGGATTCATAAAAAATGGAGATGTTGAAATCCAAGATGTCTCATATGTTGAAGGGTTGAAATATAATTTGTTATCTGTATCTCAATTCTGTGATAGGGGATACAAAGTTCAGTTCAAGACCAAAAGATGTGAAATAATAGATAAAAGGACTCACAATGTTCTACTTGTTGGCACAAGACAAGGAAGTGTATACATTGTGAATTGGAATAGTTGTCCTAAGAATGCTTGTCTTATTACTAAGAGTCCTAAAGAAAACAGTTGGCTCTGGCATAAACGCCTCTGCCATCTGAACTTTAAGATAATCAACAAGATTGCTAGAGAACATCTTGTTGAGGGCATTCCTAATGAAATCTATTCCAAATCACAAGTATGTGATTCCTGTCAAAAAGGTAAACAGGTAAAGGTTTCATTTAAGTCCATTCCAACTCTTTCAACAAGCAGAGCCTTAGAACTCTTGCATATGGATCTTCATGGTCCTATCAACCCTCCTACATTGAATGGAAGAAGGTATACTCTAGTTGTAGTAGATGATTACTCTAAGTTTACTTGGGTAGTCTTTCTACACAAAAAGAGTGATACACAAACACTACTTCCAGATCTATTGAAGAGGTTGCAGGTTGAAAAAGGTCATGCCATTGTCAAGATTAGGAGTGACAAGGGGACTGAATTTATTAATTGTTACATCTCTGACTACTGTTCTAAGTCTGGCATACAACATCTGACAAGTGCAGCCAGAACCCCTCAACAAAATGGTGTTGCAGAAAGGAGAAACAGAACACTAAAAGAAGCTTGCAGAGCTATGATTGCAGAATTCAACACACCTCAGAAATTTCGGGCAGAAGCCATTAATACAGTTTGCCACTCCCAAAATCGAAGTGCTCTTAATAAGGTGCATGGTAAAACACCTTATGAGGTATGGAAAGGCAGAAAACCAAGATTTTCTTATTTTCATATTTTTGGATGTAAGTGTTTCATACATAACAATGGCAAAAGTAAATTAAATGCTTTTGATGCAAAAGCTGATGAAGGAATATTCTTAGGATACTCTTCTGTAAGCAAAGCATTTAGAGTATTTAATTACTCTACCCTATGTGTGGAAGAAACACCCCATGTAGTCTTTGATGAGAATGTGCAGGACTCTGCTGATCATCAGCTCAGTAAGAAAATTGACAAACTACAGCTTCAAATCAACAATGAAGATGATGATACAGGAATATATGAATCTGTACAAGCATATAGTCCTTTCCTGAAAGTCCTAGATCAAGATTCTGATAAAGAAAAGGTAAAAGACAAAGGTGAGTCATCTAAAACTTGTGAAATACAAGAATTGAATGACTGCTCTCCTATGAACAAATCTGCTGATATAAATGATACTGATCTACATGATAATTTGCATGATAAAAATGATGATAGCATTTCTGTTAAGAATAGAAGGACATGGAAGTCTGCTCATTCTACTGGTCTGATTCTAGGTGATTCTAGTATAGGTGTTAAAACTAGAAAACAATTGTTTGATTCCAAGGAAGAACCTAGCAAGTCTCTATTTTGCTGGTGTTGTTTTCTATCATCTATTGAGCCTAAAACTGTGATTGAAGCTTTAAGTGATAGTAACTGGATTATAGCCATGCAAGAAGAACTTAATCAGTTCACTAGAAATGAAGTCTGGGAACTTGTTGATAGACCTAGTAATCATAATGTTGTAGGCACTAAGTGGATTTTCAAGAACAAAAGGGATGAAAATGATCTTGTAGTTAGAAACAAAGCTAGATTTGTTGCTCAGGGCTACTCTCAAGCTGAGGGTATTGATTATGATTAAACTTTTGCCCCTGTAGCTAGACTAGAAGCTATAAGATTGTTCCTTGCTTATGCTGCACATATGAAATTTACTGTGTATCAAATGGATGTGAAAAGTGCATTTTTGAATGGTATACTTGCTGAAGAAGTTTATGTAGAACAACCACCTGGTTTTGAAGTGAATAGTCACCAAGTATACAGGTTAAAGAAAGCACTCTATGGATTGAAACAAGCCCCAAGAGCCTGGTATGATACTCTTTCTCTATTCTTACTTGAAAATGGTTTTACAAAAGGCAAGGTTGATAGAACTTTGTTTAGAAGACAAGAAGGTAATGATATATTACTTGTTCAAATTTATGTGGATGATATTATTTTTGGATCACCCAACAAAACCTTGAGTGAAAGCTTTTCTACACTCATGCAAAGTAAATTTGAAATGTCTATGATGGGAGAAATGACTTATTTTCTTGGTCTTCAAGTAAAACAAACTTCAGAAGGTATCTTTATAAATCAAGCAAAATACACTAAGAATTTGCTAGATAAATTTGGTATTAAAACCTGTAAGACAGTTGGTGTGCCCATGCAACCTACATACAGAATGGATCATGATGAAGGAGGTAAGTCTTCTGACCAACCTCACTATCGTGCTTTAATTGGCTCTCTACTCTATCTAACTGCCAGCAGACCTGATATTGCTTTTTCTGTTGGAGTATGTGCAAGATTTCAAGCAAACCCCAAGGAAAGTCATCTGGAAGCTGCTAAAAGGATATTGAAATATCTAAAGGGGACCATTAATCGAGGATTATGGTATCCTGCAGATGATGATATATCTTTAAGTGGTTATTCAGACTCGGACTTTGGAGGTTGCAAAATAGATAGAAAATCTACTTCAGGTTCATGTCAATTCTTAGGAACTAAGCTCATTTCATGGTTTTCAAAGAAACAAACAAGTGTGGCAACTTCTACTACTGAAGCAGAATATATGGCTGCAGGTAGTTGTTGTAGTCAGCTTCTTTGGCTAATACAACAACTCAGAGACTACAATGTTGTAGAATCTAATGTACCTATATATTGTGACAGTAATAGTGCCATTGCCATCACACAAAATCCCGTTCTACATACTAGATGCAAACATGTTGACATTAGGCATCATTTTATTAGGGATCATGTTGAAAAGAAGAATATTAGAATGGAAAAGATTCATACTGATATTCAAAGAGCTGACATTTTTACAAAACCACTGGCTGAAGTGAGATTCAGAGAATTATGCATTAGTTTAGGATTGATAGATATGGATTCTGTTTGTATATAGAACTGTGCTAACATTTCAGGTACTGATCTTATACCTAGAGGAATATGAAGCAGAAACTAAGAGCAGTACATCAAAACTCAAAAGTCAGAAGAGACAATCCTATGCCAGATCACTAAAACAGGTAACAAGGTTACTAAAGTGACCTTCATCCCAATGAGGAAGCTGGTAAAGCTGAGGGACACTGAGAACATACATTAAGGGGGAATCTGTGATTTCTTAAAGATCCTTTTGTTGACTCAGATCACTAAGTCACTTTAGCATAAACCTTGATGTAATCATTAAATTAAACATATTGTTACTAATCTGTACTGTTTTACACTTATATCTCATGAACTAACACTTTTACCAAGGTGAAACAGGCACAGAAGAGGAATTCTCCACTGAAGGGGGAACTGATCTGATTACATATTTGAAAAGTCTACTAATCTGATCTGATTACAGACTATAGCAGTCTATAGATATATTCTGATTAATAAATTGACTTGTCTACATAACTGTACTGATTACAAAGCTTCTTTGTCTACAGTACTGATCTGATTACAATTCAGTTATTCTACAGAACTAATCTGATTACTGACTAATCTGTCTACAGAAAGATATGTTTACTACTAATCTGTATACAAGAAATCTACTGATCTGACACAGTACTGATCTGAGGATTACTGTGCTGATATCAAAAAGGTGAAATCAGGAAATTTGGGTACTGATCTGAGGATTACTGTGCTGACCCATCTACTAATCTGAAATCTACTGTGCTGATTCATCTACTGATCTGATTCCTAAAAAGGTTACTCAGCTGATCACAGTACTTAGCTGATCCAGATAAGTGAAACTTTCTTTATATACTAGTAAGAAAATGAAGTGAAAAAGTTTTGGAAACTACTGTGCTGATTTGCATCAGAACAGTCTTTTGGTTTAGAATTCTCTAAGTCAAAAATTGTTCAAATTTTAGATTACTAATAGAGAAGATTAGTACACTCCTCTATTTCTAACCTAAAAACAGTGGTGTATTTATCAAACACATATTGGCTCCAAAATTAAGAATTGTACTAGAATATGAACAGTTCTTGTTAAACTCGAATTTCGAGACTTAATCCCAACCATTCCTTGTGATAATCTAATTCAATCCTAGCCCTAGATTGGTTTTGAATTTAACAAAAACGATCACTCTTCATTGTCTTCGTTCTTACGAGTTCATTTCTGGAAATCTCATAACTTCGTAACTACTGAAAATCTGGTTTCTACAAAATTCTACAAATGGCAACTATCAATATTATCAATGAAACTAACGAAGTTGCAGGAACATTTGATTCAAATTTCTGGGTTCGCGAAAAGGGCATTTTTGTAGAAAATGCTGTCTATTTCAATGGCCGACACAATGCTGAAAATCAAGCCATTTTGACAATGTGCGAGGAGTGTGGGCTGAGGAAATTTCTGGAATCATCTCCACTCAATGTCTATGAACCGGAGGCAATGGAATTTTACTTACAGCTCAAAGGAGATAGCAATGGTGTTCACTCTATGCTTTCTGGGCATAAGGTCACTATTACTAGGGAAATTCTAGAAGTGATGTTGGATTTGCCTCAAGGCCCAGTAGACATCATGAATTATAAAGCTGGAGAGGAGAAGGAATGTGTAGGAAGATGGTCAGGAGTTGAAACAGAGTCCTTGACTAATCTGAAGAAGGATGTTCTTCCTACTGGTCTGCAGTTTTTGATGGACATAGCCGGAAAATGCTTGTTAGGGCAACATCATAGCCAGGATGCTTTATCAAGTTCCAAGATTAGAATTATGGCTGCAATCATTGACAGAGTTCAAGGTGATTGGCAAGGATTTTTCTTGGAAAGGCTGCTGATTGAGAAAGAAAAAGTTTTGTTCGATGAGGATACTATGGAATTTTCGATTAAATCGAAATTAGGGTTTGGAAGCAAGCTGAGTTTCTTGTTGCCTCAGCTGGTTAAAAAGCCGTATTGGAGTAATCCCAAGAAATTCCATCATGGGAAATTCTTGATGAAGAAGGAGTCTGTTCGTTGTGAACATGAGAACCCCTTGGAACAACCTCAAGAACTTGAAGCACAAGAGTCTGGAGCTTCAATGTACCGATCTGAGGACAATCAACCTGAAGTTAGATCGAAGGCGAGGCATGATCCGAGCAGTATTAGACCAAGGAGAGGAAGGTCTGCTACAGCTGCCTCAGAGCCAACAGTCAGATTTGTGGAGACTGTGGTGCAATCAAGCTCAGAAGAGCAAGAGGTTAGTGTTCCTAGTCCGATTGCTGTGCATAAAAGAACTAAGTCAAGAAGTGCTAGGAGGAAGTTAATTGTTGTCTCTCCTACCCCTTCAAACTCTGAACCAAGCCAAGCTGAAACCCAAAACCCCCAACCTTCATGTTCTGGGCAATCAGAACACTATTTTTCTGTGACTCAGAACACTCCCCATTCATCCCCTCAGAACACTAATGTTTATCCTACCCCAATTTCTAGTCCTCAACATCAAACTTCACATCAACCTTCACCACATCAATCCCCAACACAGATTCATGATCACTCTACTGAACATGAATTTGAACCTTCTACTGAACCAATTGACATTTCATCATCCCCTGAACCTGAATTTATAACTCTTAAACCTGCTGATTTAATGGAGTACACTATCTGTGATAAAGAGGATAGAATCAGGATAGATTTGAGGATAGCTTTATTGAAACAATTTCCTGGATTGGATGAAAGCTCAGTTGAGTTTGAGAAACTCCTTAGGATAGGCACATGGGTGTATCTTAAGAGGAGTACTTTGAAAGAGAATTTGGCCATAATGGAAGGTATGGGAGGTGCTTCAATCTTTGATGATTGGGAAGCAGAGCAGATGCAAGCAGCTGGTGTTAACTCTTTTCTTGAGTTAGTTACTCGAGAATCTGTAGTTCATCTTGTTGAAAGATTAACTGGAATCAAGTACACTGTTGAAAAGATTGCAACTCCTAATTCAGATGAAGATTTGTTTGTGGAAAGTGAAGAGAAAGGTGTTGATGAGGCTGAGAATGCTGCTGAAAAAGAGTGTATGGAAATTGATGAGGATGTTGACAATGCAACAGAAGTGTTTGAGAACACTGTTGTTATTGAAGAAACAGAAGCCTTGGAGAATCAAGACTTAAATGCTGAAGAGATGGAAAGCATTCCAATTCATTCTACTGATCCTATTATTCTTGAGGATGTGCAAGAACAGATCAGAACAGTTCCTATTGAAAAGGAATCTGAGAATTCTGACTTTGAGATGTTGAAAAAGCAGAATGCAGAGCTTCAAGCAAAATTGGAAGATGATGTGAAGATGTTTCATGAAGCTACTGACAGAATGAATAAGATGAATTCTGAACATTCTTATGAAAAGGTTATGGAACATACAATGTCCAAAATTTATGATCTTCATAGATTGCAAGAGAAGAACCTGTCTCAAGTGTTGCATAAGAAGCTGGAGCAACACATATCTTCCTTAAAAGAGTGGCATGATGAAGCCAAAAAGGGAGAAGATAAGACAAGGAAAGTGATGGAACAAACTCAGTCACAACAAGCTCAGTTGGTTGTGAGTCAGGATGAGTTAAAAGAAGAAATTGCTATTCTGAATGAAAAGCTGAAGCTAAGGAAGCAACAGAAGCAACAAGGTCAAGAGATTGTTGAGAAGAGACCTGATATTGCTGAAAGTTCGATTCAGAAGAAGAGGAAGTTAGTCTTATCTGATGAAGAACAAGAAGAAGAAGAAACTGGTAGACTTACCAGATCAAAGAGCAAATTGAAAGTTGGAATTTCAAGCTCAGAGCAAGAAAAACTTGATGTTTTGAAGAAAAAGAAAGCTGAAGAAGCAGAACTGAAGAAGAAGAAAGAAAAGGATATCAAGTTCTTAAAAACAAGATTTGATAACAAAGTTGTTGCTTTGAAGAAGAAATTGAAAGCTCAAAGGAAAGCTGAAGGAAAAGAGTTTGACAAAGATTTTCAAGATGAGAACTTTGTGGATTTTATTGTTCTAACAGAAAATATGGAACATTGGAAAAATTTGAAGAAGAAGTGGCAGATTGCAAACTTCATTGTGAGGAAGTTTGGTGATCATTCGAGCAAAGAAGCAGAATTTATTGATTTTGAAGAGTTCATGCTGAACATTGATCAAGAGTTTTGGGAAGATATAGCACAAGTTGCTGCTCGTGCTGGAACCAAGATATTATGTCCTGAAGAACCAAATTGGGAACCTCCAAGACTAGAGAATGGAGAACCTGATTACAAGGAAATTAACAACATAATTGCTGAGATTATCAAAGAAGAAGGAATAACTGATCATCAACATATGATGGATATCAAAGCAAGGATGTATGTTGCATTCAGAATCTGAAGATACAGAATGAAGATGAAGGACAAGCTCAGAAGATAACATTTCTTAACCTTAGTCTTTATTTCTATATTTTGTGATCATTTCATATTTTGTTAGTATGTGTAATATGTGAAAATATCTAATCTGATTGTGAATATGATATGAATTTCTGAATTGATGAACTGTTATGATAGACTACATACTTAACTACTGATTTATTAACATTTAAGTAGTTTTGGCTTCATCAAAAAGGGGGAAATTGTTGGGATATGAATCCTTGAAACAATGTTCTAGATGATGAAAGTATGTTTTGATGGCCAAAAGCAACTTAAAGTTAGTGATATATGTGGTTCTAAGTCATCTTAACTAAGTCATTTAATGAGAAACTTAAATTGAGATTACTGATCTTATATGCTTACTGATTCTATGTGTAAGTTACTGATCTTATGTATTTACTGTTCTTAAATACTTACTGATCTTATATGAAAGTTATTGATCTTACATGAGTTACTGATCTTAGTGTTTACTGATCTGATATATGAACTGTTAGGAACTAAGCTGATGTTTTGTATTGTATAGACAGCTTATAGTATAGGACTTAGATATACTCATCTGTATATAGTTCAGTTGATGTATAAATAGGTTTTATAATTGTAAAGTTGTATTCTATTTTTATTCAGCATTGTAAAGTTCAGAACAGTAGATTAAAACTAGATTAGAAGAAGATCAGAAGACTAATGAAGACTCAGAAGATTACTTCAGAATAAGAAGACTTCAAGAAGAGTTGAAGATAAGCTTAGAAGAAATCTGGAGAAGTTTTGACAAGTTTTATGTTACTGTGCTGACTGACTCAGCAGAGTAAAGTCCGAACAGTAAAAATCAGAACAGTAAGTTACTGTGCTGATTTGGTAAATTTGAAGAATAAGTTTGGAAAGCTTATTTAAAGAGTAACTGAATATATTTGAAGATATGCTGACTTGGAAGTTGAAGGAAGTTACAAAGTCGGTTACAAGAAGAAGTTACAAAAACAGTTTCAGAGTTAGTTGAGAGTTAGTTCACAAACTGCTAACTGTCATACTAAATTCTATAAATACTGTGTGATCTCCTACTACTAAGACTACTGATCTTAAAGCATTTACAAGTAATCTAAGTCTACAGAGCACAAGAAGAACTCACAGAGTTGAAGGAGATTAAAGAAGAGAAGAGCCACTGAATTGAAGAGAAGACTCAAAGGCTATTCACAGAGAAGTTTTACTTTTCAAGTTTAAGTTTGTACTTTGTAAAACAAGTGTGCTAGTTACTTGGAAAATTACTAGTAGATCGAAGATATACCTGGAGGTATAATCGATAAGATCACAGTCTTAATCTTGGGACTTTAAGCCACAAGAAACTCAAAGAAGAGTAATAAAACTCCACAACTGGAGTTGTGAGAGTGGATGTAGACATTTGTCGAACCACTATAAAATTCTGTGTTCTTTACATTTACTGTTTGATGTTTGTTTGAATTGTTTAACTAAAAACATTAAGAATTAACAAAGATAAAGATCTAGATAAAAGTTGAGTATAAATCTAAAACTGAAAGTACTGATCTGACTCAGTAAGAACAGTACTATTCAGAACATTATTCCGCATTATAAACTCTGATATTTTGAAAGATTTTTGAAAGTCTATTCACCCCTCCCCTCTAGACTTTCTTAGCTTACTCAATCTTAACTCAACTTTGGGACCAACATGAGCATTTTGTATTGACTTTGAAGCACTCTTCCCAATGTCTGGCCTCAAGGTTCACTTGATCAAACATGGACATCACTTTTGATGATTGATCCTATGATAAGGACAACATTCCTTATCACTTGGACAATTCTGCTTGTCAGGATCAACAGAGTTTGCTTATCAGCAATGTTGACTTTAACTCTTCAGATGACTTGGCTCTTCCTCTTTCCATACATATCACTTGATGGTCTTTGAGCATTCATGGCTTTGGATCAGTAGCCTTGATCATATCAGCAGAGTTGGGCTAGATCTTGAAACTGTTCTGGTTCAATTTTGCTGAGACATTCTTGCTGAACAAAACCTTCTGAACTTTGGTATATGCTTCAGTAGACTTGGTCTTGATGATGCATTTAATTCAGTTGATCTTTAGATAGGTTGTATCACAAGTAAGCAGACTTGATCAACACAGTTGTCCATCGG
This sequence comes from Galeopsis tetrahit, assembly GCA_963675135.1. NCBI lineage: Eukaryota > Viridiplantae > Streptophyta > Magnoliopsida > Lamiales > Lamiaceae > Galeopsis > Galeopsis tetrahit. The sequence continues at coordinate 39,377,472 of OY776127.1, forward strand.
CAGACTTAAGGTCAATTTGATTCTGAGCCTTGAGGGGACTTGATTCTTGTTGTCTTCTAAGCATGTGTTCCCCCTCAACTTGTGCATCTATTATTCTAAGGGCTACCTAACATTCCAGCTTCTCAACTAGCCTTAGGCTACATGTTCTAACATTCCTAGAACATGTTCATTCAAATCTGACTTATCTATTTGGCATATCTTAAGAGGTTTTGGTATCTTAATCAAAACTTCTCATTTTATTCCCAACAACCTATATAATCTATGCAAAGGTGACTTGACTACACTTTATTACATTTATCTTCTGTAGATGTGACTAAGGTCAAATTTCCTGAAAGAAATATGTTAGTGTAATCACTGTTCAGATGCATATAGGTTTAAGTCAGGCAAGTTGAGACAGTGAGATATTATCTCTTGATTCACATAAGTATTCAACTATCATTTATAAAATCATTGGCATTACAAGCATGCTGATAGTCAAATAAACTTATCAGAGCATGAATCAGAACTATTACATAACAATTGATCAGAGCATAACTCATGAATCATATGATCAGAGCAAAACAACTAACTAAGAAAAACATAAGATCAGAGCATATGGGAATGCATATGATCAGAGCAAATTCAGTAATCAGATGATCAGAGCAAAAATCATGGATTGATAGGTTTTGAACACTTTCAGCAGAGATGACCATATCAGCAGATTCAGCAATCAAGAGCATTCATCTAATTCAGCACTTAAGGGTCAAGAAGACTTAGCCATTTTCAGAGATTATCTTCAGGAGGTGGCACCATCCCATACTGTGCCCATACCCTCTTCTTTAGCTCCATAACTTCTTGATTTGTTCCCTTAGGTCCAAGCACCATCCTATTCAGCTTCAGGATCTCAAAGAACTCTTGGAAAATCTTTGATTGGTCAATGAAGCCTTCTTTCTTGGGAGGCATGTAGATGATTGGATTAGGGGCATTGAACTCAATTCTTGCCATGTCTACAACTGCAAGAAGTTGTTGGTAAAGTTCCCTATGATAGTCAATCATGAACTGAGTGAAAGTGGAGTTGGGATCTTCTTCATTCCATCTGCCTATGACATAGTAATCAAAGACAAACTCCCTTTTAGCCTCTTCCCAGTTGTCATTCAGCTGGATTGGGACCCATTTATCCATGTGTGGATATTTGGTGTCCATTGGGATCAGCAGCTGAGGCTTCAGTTTGTTGTATGTAGCCCTTCTCCTCCTTGGCTTCTGAAAGTCTGCTCTTCTCTTATCTCTAGCTCGGTTTGCTTCTTCCATTAGATCCATCTTCTCTTGGGCTCTCATCATAGCCAGTTTCTGCTGAGTTTCAGCATCTTTGCCATATCCTTCTTCAAATAGCTTTGATGGATCCAGCACTGATGTCTTTTTCCTTGGTTCTACTCCAAAACCTTCTTCAAACAGGATCTCTATATTCTAATGAATTTCAGCAGTCTTGACAGGTTCAACAGATTTGACAATCTCAGCAACTTTGTCTTCTTCAGCAATTTTGTCCTTTTCAGCAGTTTTAGCCTTCTTAGAGGTAGGCACTTCTTCCTCTACTCTGAATTCAACAGGTAGATCAAGGTTATTAGGGAACTCATTGAAGGTCTCAGTAGTCTTGTCCACTCCTGCTGATTCTCCTCCACGCCTTTACTGAAGTCTTGCCCTTTCTTCTTGAGCCGATGCCATGGAATTTTTCATGGCTATAGCCAGTTGCTCTTCTTCATCTAATTCTTCCAAATTCAAGACTGCTTTCTCTTTGCCCTTGGAATCAGGCACGTTTTCTTTTCCCTTTCTTTCTCCAATAGTCAAGGCACCTTTAGCCCTTGCTCTTTCCCTTTCCCCCTTTTTGGCAGCATCAAAGCACTGGGGTTTGAGCTCACTCATAGTAGTTGCCATCAGGGATTGTGCCAGGTTCAAAGACTTCATTTCCTCAAGCAGATACACATTCTCATCATGAATGTTCTGCATTCTGTCACTGCTCATGCTTAAGAAAGCAAGAACATGCTTCATTTTCTGTTCTACAACCTCTTCCATGGTTGTCTTGAGAGATGCATCAAGGTTGGCCTTTAGGAAATCAGTGAGGTTGGCCACTGCAGATTCAACAATCTTGGCCAACACCTCCTGAGAAAACTTCTCTGAGGCAGCTTTCACCATAGCTTGTCTCATCTCCTCTGCTCTCTTCTTCTGAATAGCACTTTTCTTGCCAAGTGCTTGCTTGACAACCAATTTCAGGGCTTTGACATTGTTATTGTGGTTGTCCATGAGCAGCTTCTGATCTTTTCTGACTTTCTTGGTGAAGGATTCCATGCTGGTCTTAGCCTTCTGAACTTCAGTGGAAATTGTTTGTAATCCTGATTCAACTCCACTGATTCTGGCCTCAATTGTAGGTAAGACCACATCTTCAGAGCCAGTCAGTCTCATCTCTACTGATGCCAAGGTTCTACCTTGCTCATCCAAGGCCTCTGAAGTCTCAGCATGGGTAGATTCAAGTTGTTGAGTCAAGATGTCCAACTTTACTAACTGTTCTCCAAGTATAGCTTGAGCTGAACTTGAGTCAACTTGAATATGGGCATCTGTAAGGAAATCATCTGCAAAAATCTGATCAAATGTAACACCTGCAATGTCAGAAAGATCAAATGTGTTAGGAAATAAACACTCAACACCCTCAATTTCTTTATCATAAGACTCTGATACATCAGCAGTCTTCTTCTCATTTTCAACTATTTGTTTTCTCCCTTCAGTAATAATTCCCTCACATTCAGGGTCAGGCCTCCTCTCCTCAAGGGTTTCTTGAAGTTCAGATTTGTCTTCAAGAATAACCTGCCCCTCCTCACTTATACCACCCTCATTTTGTGGTACACTCACTATCTTAGTAATTATAACATCTCTCTCATCCTCTACTCCCTCTGGTTTTTCCACTAATACATCCTTTTCAACCCCTTCACATAAACCTGCAACTTCTCCACCCTCAACAGGGTTCAAAGAAGGCAGTTGTTGGGAGATCACAGTGCTTAGTTCCAAAGCCACTGAGTCACCCTGAATGGTTAAGAGCTGGTCACTGTCCAACTCTCCTGACACTGATGAGGTCTTAACCAAACCAACTTCTAAGTGGGGACCCTCAACATCATTAAGATGTGCCTTGGGTTCAGAAGAACCTTCATTGGCAGATGCATATTTAACCGTGTCACCAGCTTTGGTCAACAGTTCTGATGAAATAGAACCCTTCCTATGGTAGGTAAGGTAATGGATGGTTGGTTGTTTGGGACCAGGAGGGTTGGGATTTGTGGGATCGTCTTTGCTGCCATCATTATTTGAACTGCTTTCAGGGTGTTTGATCCCTTTGGCAATTCTCTCATTTTCTTCAGCAATTTTATCAGCTACCAATTTTGCAAATACTTCCTCATCAGTGAGGAATCTTGTCTTTGTGACTCCAGCAAAATGTAGTAATCTGCCCTCTTCAATTTGCCACCAGTTTGCACCCTTGTCTTGAATCGCTTGAGCAATCTCCATGATGGCCTTATCCTTCACATCCACTAGAGTTCTCAAATCATGGAATTGCTGCTGAAGTCTTGGAAATTCAGCAAGTTGAGGGTACAAACTATCCAACGTAGCACTTGCTCCACCTCTGAGCATACCCTCATAGGTATACTCCTCCTCATCTCCACTGGTTTGGGGACTTTGGGCTATAGGGGAGTTGGTTCTGGGTTCAGTAGGGTTGGCTTGAAGGTTGGCTTCAGGGTGATTGGCTTCAGAAGGGTTGAGTTCAGAAATGGGTTCTTTAGTTGCTTTTGAGAGAAATTGTTCTGAAGTGGCTTTGCTCAGGGGGGTTGGCTCAAATAATGCAGCTTCTAAGAACCTTGAATAATTGAGCATAGACGAGTCAAGTGGTGATAGCAGTCTTGACTCATCTACTGCAATATCTGCCAACACATAAATGGGCCCTCTTTGAGCAGCTCCCTCAGGGGAATATCTCTTTGTGAGGTTCAGAGGGATAATGGGTTGGTCTAGGGGTGTAATGTTGGTTTCAGGGGAGTTGGGTTCTAGGGTTTAGGTTTCAGGAAGCTTGGATTCAGGAGTACCAGAACCAGAAGAGTTGGTTCTAGACTTGGAATTTGATTTAGTTATGCTTTCTGCTCTACTTTCCCTTAGAGCAACTTGCAAGGTCCTTTCCTCCTGAAGCTCCAGCATCTTCTCAGAAGGCTTGGCCCTTCTCTTGCTAGCTCTACTGCTTCCACTCCGTTCTTCATCAGGGACAACCTCCCTGATCCTCTTTTCTCCTTTCTTCTTCTTCACCACCATAGGGAACTTATCCCTTATCTCTTCTGAATCTGAAGACACCTCTACTCCTTCTTCAGCAACCTCATCCACCTCTACTGAAGCACCAGAATTCTCTTTTGAAGGAATATGAGACAACTTATTTGTCTTAACAACCCTTGCTTTTGTCCTTTTCTTCAATTTGGGCTTCTTTTCAACCTCTACTTCAGCAGGTTTGGTCAGTTGCAGTCTCCTTTGTTCAGACTTCGTGCTAAGTTTCCTGAACATAATCTTCTGGGCTGGGAGAGGTTTTGCAAAAATTTGCATCTCAGAATAATGAGAAAAACTTTTTATCAAGAGACTTGCCCTTGTGCAGTACTTGAGATTTCCTTCCAGCACCACCTTGTTGTGAGTTTTTACTTTGAATTTGGCCTTCTCCTTCATCATTTCACTCAGGATGAAGTCTCTCCAATTGAACTTGATGCGTTTGTCACTTGCATCAATCACTGCAGCCATAATTCTGATTCTGGGAAAGCTCACTTGCTCTAGACTCCCAGTGTTGCTCAGCAAGCTCTTTGTGATTACTTAAAAGAGATTGAGAAACTCAGGCTTGAGAGTTTTCTTGTGCTGGGTTGAGGAAATAGAGCCTGGTGTGATTAACCAATCTTGAGCAATCTCCTTCTCATGGCCATTTCCATAGAATTCTGGATTCCTTCCCTCTGAAGGCAATCCAAAAGTACCTTCCAAGTCCTCTGCAGTGAACTTGACTCTGTGAAACCTCTCTTCCTCTTCACCATCAGCAACATATGACAACCTTGTTGTCACTTCACCTTCTGTTGCTTTGCCTTTCCATTTGAGGAAGGTAAAGAGCTCTGCCATGTATTGTTCCAAGCAAGAACTGGGCTTTTCTTGCATAAACTTCTGAAGACCAGCCCTCCTTAGCCATCTCAAGGTGGGAGCAACTTCAGGATCTTCACTCTCAAAAGAAATTATTGGTTCAAAGATAAAGTTCGCTTTGTTACTGAGATAGTTGATATCAACATCCAGTTCTTTGTTGGATAAATCCACCATCATCTCTGGTCTAACTTTGGGGGCCATTGATAGAACAGTAAGAAGCTTGAGAGTGTTTGAGAAAAATTAGGGTTTCAAGAGAGTTTGAATGCGTGGGGAAGAAATGGAAACTTGGGGGCTTCTTAAGACTTGGAGTATATTCCAAAAGGAATGTTTGTCATTGAGTAGGTAAGTCTTAAGTCAATTCAAGGGTTGGCAAATGAGGAAATCAAGTAATGAACAACCAGGATTAATTTCAGTGGAGTTGGCCAAAAACTGATCAAACGGCTGAAATTAATGAAACAGTTTTGAAAACTGTTTTTACTCCAAACGTGGGTGGAAGTTAATATTAGTTAAAGGCTGGGGCTTTTTCAAGGTAGATAGTGGCTTGAAATGTTTAATTGAAACAAGAGTTAAATCTTGGCATTTAATGCATTGAAAGTGACTTTTTGGGTAGGGGACAAATTAAATCTTTGAAAAGGTGATTACTTAAAGGAGTAATAGGACAGCCATCAGAATAGGCAATGATTACCCAAAATAGGTGTTTATCAGACCAAGATTTGGTTTGATAGCCTAGACAACTTATCTGACCCCACATGGACAAGTGTCCTGATTTCCCATGGACAAAAGTCCTGAAGTGAGCTCTGCTCAACTTCTCTGAAGTGATTAGGGTCATTTCTTTTGTATTTCAGTAAACTTGACCAAGTCTGTTGAAGATCACTTTCAATTCCCCCTTGATTGCTATGCTCCATTGGGCTTACTTGTCCAACTTCCCTGGATCAAGAAGTCCCAATTCTGCTGATAATTCCATGAATCTTGCTTCAGCAAGTTGCTTTGTCAAAATATCAGCCTTTTGGTGATCTGTGTGAATTTTCACCAACTTGATGTCCTTCTTCTCCACATGATCTCTAATGAAGTGATGCTTGATGTCCACATGCTTGCATCTTTTGTGTAACACAGGATTTTGTGAGATTGCAATAGCACTGTTGTTATCACAGAAAATTGGCACTTCAGTAGAGTTGACATTGTAGTCTCTAAGTTGTTGTCTCAACCAAAGGATTTGAGCACAACAACTTCCAGCTGCAACATACTCAGCTTCAGTAGTGGAAGTGGCCACAGTGTTTTGTTTCTTTGAGAACCAAGAAATGAGCTTGTTTCCCAAGAATTGACATGTGCCTGAAGTGGACTTCCTATCAATTCTGCAACCTCCATAGTCAGCATCTGAATATCCAGTTAACTCAATGCTGTCATCAGCAGGGTACCAAAAGCCTAGGTTCTCAGTGCCTTTGAGATACCTCAAAATCATCTTAGCAGCCTCTAGGTGGCTCTTTTTAGGATTTGCTTGAAACCTTGCACATACACCTACTGCAAAGGTGATGTCAGGTCTGCTGGCAGTGAGATAGAGGAGGGAACCAATGATTCCTCTATACTCAGTAGAGTTGGTTGGAATATCACTCTCATCAGGATTCATCTTCCAATTAGTGTTCATTGGGATCCTCACTGGCTTGCTAGTAGCACACCGAAATTTCTTGATCATCTCTCTGGTGTACTTAGCTTGATTGACGAAGATTCCTTCTTTTGATTGCTTGACTTGAAGACCCAAGAAGAAATTCATCATACCCATCATTGACATCTCAAATTTTCTTTGCATGAGCTTTGAGAACTTTCCACAAAACTTCTCATTTAGGGATCCAAATATGATGTCATCAACATATATTTGGACAAGCAAGATGTCATCTCCTTCACATATTATGAACAAGGTTATGTCTACTGTCCCCTTTACAAAACCATGATCCAATAAGAACTGTGACAGAGTGTCATACCAAGCTCTTGGAGCTTGCTTGAGTCCATAGAGAGCTTTCTTCAATCTGTAGACTTGGTTTCCTATTTCAAAACCAGGTGGTTGCTCAACATAGACTTCTTCCTTAAGCACTCCATTCAAGAAAGCACTCTTGACATCCATTTGATAGACTTTGAATCTCTTGTGGGCAGCATAGGCCAAGAACAGCCTTATTGCCTCAAGCCTTGCTACTGGAGCAAAAGTCTCATCATAGTCAATGCCTTCTGATTGACAATAACCTTTGGCCACCAATCTGGCCTTGTTTCTGACTATCACATCATTCTCATTCTTTTTGTTCTTGAACACCAATTTGGTTCCAATAACATCTTAATGTGATGGTTTGTCAACCAACTCCCAAACACTATTCCTTGTAAACTGGTTCAGCTCTTCTTGCATGGCTGTAATCCAGTTTGCATCTTGAAGTGCTTCATCAATATCCTTAGGCTCCTGTTCTGATAAGAAACAACAAAACAGAGCACTTTCACCATGAAACCTTTTAGTTTTGACTCCTACACTTGGATCACCAAGTATCAGATCAGTAGGATGGTCAGATAACCATGTCCTTCTTTTTCTGATCCCTTCAGTAGAGTTGTCCTCTACTAAGGTTGAGTCACTAGGGTTGTAAAATTCAGGAAAATTTAATGCAGGATCTAATTCAGGGGTGTTGTCCTCAATGTCAGGGACATTGGCATTTTCAACATTTTCATTTCCCCCTTGACTATTTGATCCATTAACTACCTCAACAGGGCCTGCTTCTTCTTTGGTAGTTGTTACCTGATTATGAATTGGGATTGAGTCATTCAGTTCATCATTTCCTTCAGTGGGGTTTGCCTCAGGAATATTGCCTTCAGGAGTGTTGCCCAATTTAGTGATTTCAGGAGGATTGGCCTGGACAACATCTATGAACATAGTATCTTTGTCCTTTAAGCTCAGTCTGGTTATCCTTTGTGTGATCTCTTCAGTATCCAGGTTCTTATTCCTGTTCTTAAGGATAGATTCATCAAACACAACATGGGGTGTTTTTTCCACAATGAGGGTTTTGCAGTTATAGACTCTGAAAGCTCTACTGATTTGGGAATATCCAAGGAATACTCCTTCATCAGCTTTGCTATCAAAGGCCTTCAACTGCCCAAAACCTCTTAGGTAGATTTGAATCAGCAATTAAGGTTCTAGCAGCCTCTTTCAAAGTTCTATTTCTTCTTTCTGCAACCCCATTCAGCTGAGGGGTTCTAGCTGCTGAAGTTTCATGGGCTATTCTATTTTCAGTGCAATACTCATTGATGTATGAATTAATGAACTCAGTGCCTTTATCAGATCTTATTTTGATAATGTTAAGGCTTTTCTCATTTGACAGTCTCTTCAACAGTTCAGGGAGTTTGACTTGTGTTTCCTTCTTATTAAGGAGAAATACTACCCATGTGAACCTAGAGAAGTCATCTACTACAACAAGTGTGTATTTTCTACCATTTATGCTTGCAGGGGTAATTGGTCCAAATAAATCCATATGTAACAGTTCAAGTACCCTTTCAGTAGAAATGACTGGTTTGCCTTTGAATGAAGCTTTAATCTGTTTTCCTTCTTAACATGGTTTACAAACATGTTCTTTAATGAAAACTTCATTAGGCAGTCCTTTAACTAATGCATTTCTAGCCAACTTGTTCATGTATTTAAAGTTCAGGTGGTTTAGCCTTTTGTGCCATAACCAGCTTTGTTCATTTGAGCTTTTGCCAACAAAACATGCAGCATCAGTGGACTTGTCCCAGTCAGCAAAATACACATGACCTCTCCTAGTTCCAGTCAGTAAGGTTTGTTGAGTGTCATCTTTGATTAAGCACTTATTACTAGTGAACTCAACATTATAGCCTTTATCACAAAACTGACTTATACTTAGGAGATTATATTTGAGACCAGCCACATAAGATACATTGGATACCTTGATATTACCAATAATCAAGGTACCATAACCTTTTGTTGTTGCTTGTGAGCTGTCTCCAAATGTGACATTAGGGCCTTCTTTTTCGATAAACTCAGTGAGGAGGTTCTTGTTTCTAGTCATGTGCCTTGAACATCCACTGTCCAAGTACTATGCTGGTCTTTTGTTCATGCTCCTCAGCTTCTTGTAGCCCTTTGGTACCTGCAATGATCAAGCTTTAGGTACCCTTTGAATTTTGGGTCCTGAGAGGTTAGTTGTACCTTTAGGAACCCAAACTTGCCTAATTACCGTGATTGATTCAAGGTGGCTAAGTTGTTTTTATCTAGCATCTATATACACTGTCTTTCCCTTAAATGCCTTTAGGAAGGAGTGTGTGAAAGTGTTGACTTTGTAAGTTTCAGGAGAGTTGTCATTTCTTCTGAACTTATGAGCTCTTTGTGTTGCTTGAGGGAATCTTTGAGGATGGGCATATTGATGACCATTACCCTTTGGCATGAAGGGTTTTGGTTGTCTCATTTTATTGTACCCATAAGGAGAGTTGACCTTAGGTCTGTTCAGCTGAGGTTTCCTCAGGGGAGTTGACCTAGGCTGGACATACCTTGGACAACCTCTCTGAATGTTGTTCAGATGAGTTACCCTTTTGCCCTTTCCTTTGTTCAGTGGCTGAATTAATTCATTTTCAGCTTGTTGTGCCACTGATCTAACAAAGATTCTCTTAGTGTTACTTGTTGAAGCAACACTAAGACAAGGTGAAGATTCAAATGGGTCATATCCTAACCCACTCTTTTGAGCCATAGGTCTTTGAAAGCTCTGAATTTCCTCTATTGTCTTAGAGGATTTGTTCATAGCAGACATCTTAATTCTCAGGCTCTCTTCACTTGATTTAAGAATATCATACTAATGTGAGAGGTTTTCAAACTTGGCTTGAAGAATTTTAAGTTCAAAGTCTTTTCTCTTCTGAGTAAGCAGTTGATCATCAATCTGTTTTTATTGGTCAACTATCCTGAGAGAAGCTTCCTCAAGTTCTCTCAAGACTTGTTGATACAACTCAGTAGACTTGACATCAACTATAGATTCAGAAGGTTTTGCAAGTTCAATTGAAAGCCTTTCATTTTCTCTCACACAGTTATCATGAAATACTTGTAATCTAGTGAAATCTTCCATTAAATTTCCAAAATAAAGTTTCAGGTTGACCTCACTAGTGTTTTGTGATAAGAATGATGGTGAGCTTGAAGTAGAAGATACCTCATCATCTTCTATGGCCATGTTGCACACATCTTCATCATCACTGTTAGAGAACAGTCCATCATCAGAAGAGTTGAAGCTTTCAGTAGATTCTGACTCATCACCAGCCATCATGGCTTTCCTGTTGGTGAATTTCTTGTCTCTTTTAGCTTGTCTCTCCTTTCTTCCCTTGGAGTTGAGCTCAGGGCAGTCATATTGAAAGTGTCCTTTCTTTTTGCAGTTATAGCACAGGTCTTCATCATCATCCTTCTTTAGTTCATCTCTCCTTCTGGATGATGAAGGTTCAGCTCTACTGGACTTTCTCCTATCAAAGTATTTGTCCTCTGATCTTCTTTCTTCAGGCTTTTTATCCTCAGCCTGGGTTTTAGGAGAGTTTTACCTTCTCCTGACTTTGTTGTCTTGGTAGAATTTCTAGTATCTACTAAACCTTGAGTTTAGCTTGTCAAACCTCCTAGCCATGAGGGCCATTTCTTCCTTCATCTCAGCCTTGGAGACTGACTTTGATGATCTTGGAGTGGGCTGCATTTCTGGTTCAGTAGCTTTGGCTTTGAAGGCCACTCCTTTGGTTGGTAAGGAAGATTCCTCAGCAAGCTTTCTTCTGTTGAGGTCAAACTCATAAGCTTTAGGTCCTGAGAAGATTTGTTGCATGGGCATGGTGGAGAGATCTTTGGTATTCTGCATCATTACAGAATATACATCCCACTTTTGAGTGAGACTTCTTAGAATTTTTAGAGCCACTTCTCTCCTGGAGTACACCTTGCCCAATGAGTTGGTTTCATTCATTATGTTTGTGAATCTACCAGCAAATTTGTCAATGGACTCCTCAGGCTCCATTGTGAATTGTTCAAACTTCTGCACAGCAACTTGGAGCTTATTCTCCTTGATTTTGTCTGTACCCTCACACATTTCAGCAAGGGTGTCCCAAATTTCTTTGGCAGTTGTGCAGTGGTAGACTCTCCCCATTACTGCATCTGGAATTGTTTGGTAGAGAGTGTTCATTGCTAGATAATTTAGATTATCTCTCCTTTTCTCCTCAGTGGTGAGGTCATCTTCATCCTTGGGGATTTCCTCCCTTATATCAGCTCTTTGAGCTTCAGTAATTCTGGGATTGATTTGGGTGAATACAAAGGGTCCTCTTGTAATCACTCTCAGCATATCAGTGTGGAGGCAAGCAAGATGAGCTCTCATCTTGATTTTCCAGAAGTCATAGTTCTCAATTGAGAACATGGGCAGCTTGTGATAAGATATATGGTTGACTAGATCAGGGGCCATGTTGTTGATGCCTTGAACATCATCATGTGGAACATCATTATTTTTGGCCATATCTCAAACACAAGGGTTAGATACAGATATGACAAGATTTCAGAAAAGATCAGTTCAGTTACCACACTAAAATGTATCTTTGAAAATCAAAATGGATTTTCTGAAGCAGTGGTCTTTGAACCCCTACTCTGATACCACTTGTTGGTCCTGAAAGGAGTATATAACAAGTGTATGGGGGGGGGGTGAATACACTTGTATGCAAATCTTTTCAAATTAAACCAAAACAGACTTCAGCAAGGTTGTTCTGGACAACTCTTCTGAGATGAATAACTCTTTAAAGATAATCAAACTACTAAGTACTATTGAGTACTTATTTGAATAACTATCTAAGGGAGTTATATGTGCAGAATTAGTGGTTGGCCCTTTAGTTTAAACTCCTTTTAAGTTCTGAAATCTTTCTTAACACTTAGACAGTTTTCAGGGAACTTGTCCAAATCAGTTTTGCACAATCTTAAGTATATGTCTTTGAAAGGTTACTTTGTGTGTTGTGTATGTATGTGTTGTTTGTATGAAAGTACTTGAATGTAAATCAACACAAGAGTTATAGTGGTTCAGAGACTCAAGCTCCTACATCCACTTTCCCTAATTTAACAGGAAAATTCCTTCACTCTTGGAATTACTTGTTTTATAGTGCCAAGGTGCACTTGATCAACCACACCGCTCCTTGGTGCCTTAATACCTAGGATATCAGAGTCCTAGTACCCTCTTCTCAACTCAGAATTGAACTTTTCTTCTCTCAACAGTCAATTCCTACCACTTCTACTACAACAACCTTCTAACTCTCTTTTGGAAAGGTATAAGGGTTGATGTTGGTTCCAACTAGGTTGAGATATCCTTTACAATGAGCTTAGTGTAAAAGGATAGGATATCTCTCTAAGCTTTGTATGGATATACAATGAGGTTCAACTTAGATGAAGTGTATAAAAGACTAAGAATGTCTTTTGAGAGCTATGAAAGGCTTGTAAGCTTTGTAGCTTCAGAATAGTTGATGCTAGTTGGATTGTGGTTGGTTGCCTTCAATAGTCTCCACACTTTTGTATTTATAGACAAAATTAAGGATTTGCCCGTTGGAAAGGCAACCTCAATTATCTATAAATGTCTTCCTTGAACTCTGCAACTGGAAGACAGTTTCTTGAAAGTGACATGTCCTTAATTTGGGAAGTAAACGGATGTGAGCATTTTGTCTTGACTTTGAAGCACTCTTCCCAATGTCTGACCTCAAGATTCACTTGATCAAACATGGACATCACTTTTGATGATTGATCCTATGATAAGGACAACATTCCTTATCACTTGGACAATTCTGCTTGTCAGGATCAGCAGAGTTTGCTTATCAACAATGTTGGCTTTAACTCTTAAGATGACTTGGCTCTTCCTCTTTCCATGCATATCATTTGATGGTCTTTGAGCATTCATGGTTTTAGATCAGTAGCCTTGATCTTATCAGCAGAGTTGGGCTAGATCTTGAAACTGTTTTGGTTCAATTTTGCTGAGACATTCTTGCTGAACAAAACCTTCTGAACTTTGGTATATGCTTCAGTAGACTTGGTCTTGATGATGCATTTAATTCAGTTGATCTTTAGATAGGTTGTATCACAAGTAAGCAAACTTGATCAGCACAGTTGTCCATCAGCAGACTTAAGGTCAATTTGATTTTGAGCCTTGAGGGGACTTGATTCTTGTTGTCTTCTAAGCATGTGTTCCCCCTCAACTTGTGCATCTATTATTCTAAAAGCTACCTAACATTCCAACTTCTCAACTAGCCTTAGGCTACATGTTCTAACATTCCTAGAACATGTTCATTCAAATCTGACTTATCTATTTGGAATATCTTAAGGGGTTTTGGTATCTTAATCAAAACTTCTCATTTTATTCCCAACAATCTTTAATCAAAATCTTGAACCCTAATTCACGCAATGATTTTCATAAACCTAATTCTCTAATCCCTACAATCCAATTGACGGCTTCACCCAAGAAAAAAGATGTCAAGGAGAGATGAACGTTGATTCTCTAAGAAAGGAGAATTATACATATGTGATGAACGAGAATGTTATAATGCCCACCGGTGGGCACTATTTTTTGTGCCCACCGCTTACGTGACATGCCACATCATTATATTATGTAATTTTAAATTATTTATTTATTTGGTATATTTTCCATAAAAATAGAAATAAAATCTTTCCTTATCTTTTAACCTATATTAAATTATATTTCCATGTAAATAGAAATAAAATATTTTCATTAACAAATTAAAAAATACGTATATCCTTCAGTTTTAATATTTCGGTCTCAGCCTCAAAATATTTTATACATACCCCATAATTTTAAAATACAAAAATAAATGTAAAATAATTTTAAAAAATAACTTGAAAAAATATGAAAAAAATAATAATTAAAAATTAAAGTATTTTAAAAAACTAACTAAATCTTTAAAAAAAAATTTGAAAAAAATCTTAGAAATTATATAGAATCTGAAATTAAAAAATAAATCATCAAAAAAAACAAGTATTTAATAAAACGTTAAAAAAGGTAACTTAATAAAATCAATTAAAAAGAAATATTTTATTTTTTTATTTAATTTTCTTAATATTAATTTTTGATTGAGTTGATTTTTCTTTCATTTATTTATTTTATTTAGTTTTTTTTAAAAATTGAATCAGTAATTGGTATTTTAAATTTAATTATTTTATAAATAGTATTTAATTTATTTAATATTTTTAGATTTTATTTAGATTTAATTGATTTTTTCATTTAAATATTTTTTTATGTTTAGTTGATTTTTTTAAAATATTTTCAAATTTTATTTAATTTTTCGTATTATTGAATATTTTTGAATTAATTTTTAAAATTTATATATAGTTTTAATGATTTAGTTGAATTTTAAATTATATTTTTAGTTTTTATTCAATTTGTATTTGTATTTGTTTTGAGGGATAAATGGTAAATAGAAAAGAATTAGGATGTGTTTAGTATTAAAAATTGATTTACTAAAAAGTATAAATTTCATCTACTTCAAACTAATTAATTAATTTATTTGAAATATATTTATTTATCATGAGTATTTGATAAAATGATGATATTATCATTAAATTTAGTTATACGTTTCAATTAATAGAGGAAAATAATGTAAGTGTTATTTAGTCATTTTATATACATTTATTTTTGTATTAAAAATTATGGGGTGTGTATAGAGTATTTTTTTGTGTTATTAACTCTATTTTTTTTAATTGCGTATTTTTTGGGGTGTGTATGATGATATAAAGGATATGCGTATTTTTTAATTGAAAAATCAGGCTGGGACCAAAATATTAAAACTGGAAGGATATGCATATTTTTTAATGGAAATATTTTATTCCTATTTACATGGAAATATAATTTAATGTAGGATAAAAGATAAGGAAATATTGTATTCCTATTTTTATGGAAAATATATCGAATAAATAAATAATCTAAAATTACATAATATAATGATGTGGCATTCCACGTAAGCGGTGGGCACAAAAAATAGTGCCCACCGGTGGGCATTATAACATTCCCGATGTGATGAATTAGAGAAATATCCAGAAGTTATGTTATATGCTTATATATATGTGCGTGTATATATATATATATATATGAAACAAAAGCAAAGAAGAAATAATTATACATATAATTGTTGTTTAATTGTGTTCATTCATGATTTGGAAGGATATGGTATATATATATATATATATATATATATATATATATATATATATATATATATATATCATATGCATATATACATGAATAGTTTCTTGGTTGCTCGTATCTTGATTGTAGAAGGGCCGTAAGTTGTTCACCATTTTTTCTAAATTAAAAATTATTTATCTAAAATTTTATTATTATATTAATAATAGCATGACTAATTTAATATATCTTTATAAAATATATGTTGAAGGGTATATTAGTCATTTAATATAAACTTTGTACATTATTTTACATTTCATTTTATTATATCAATCATGAGAATGGAATCAACCAATGAATGATTTTTGTATTACTAGTTAATACCAATCATGAAAATTTCACTCAAACATTCATTTCATTCAAACATTCATTCCATTCACGAGTTTATTCTATTCAGTCACAATTACCAATCATGCCCTTAGTTTTTTGGGCGAATTTTCCAGAATATTTTTTGACATGTAATAGTACATTTTTTGTCTTATAGTGATAATACTTTGGTCGTATAGTAACAATATATTAGTCATGTAGTAAATCACCTGCTTACGACCCGTAATTTTTCAGGGCGATCCAAATCTAGACTT
Organism: Galeopsis tetrahit; assembly: GCA_963675135.1. Taxonomy (NCBI): domain Eukaryota; kingdom Viridiplantae; phylum Streptophyta; class Magnoliopsida; order Lamiales; family Lamiaceae; genus Galeopsis; species Galeopsis tetrahit. The sequence goes on from OY776127.1 coordinate 39,393,418, forward strand.
ATAACCCATTTTAAAAAATTATCTTAATTAAACATATTTCATGCGTAATATGTTTTCATTATGTGTTCTCTTTGAATGGTGGGAAGTTATCTATAACTTCTCTATAGAGTTTATCTACTTTATGAATAAGTGGAATTTATAATTAATTATTTAATATTTTATTTTTAAAACTCTGTTCATTTTACAAAAAAAAAAAAATCTTAAAATTTGTGTATTTGTAGGTGCAAAATATCTTTAGAAGGGAGAGGGAGTAAATATTTTTGGACTCAAAAGCAGCCGATAATTTAAGTTCCATTTCACTTTAATTTTGAAATATTTCGATTTCAGGAGCTGAACCTAATGAGCATACACAAACTGACGAACACTCACCTTTAATAAATATGGAATTAAAAGGGGATGACTATTCAAAAAATGAAAATACTATTCAGGGTAAAAGAATTGGAACAGGGAGTGCTATGGATTTCACCCAAATACTAGTAGGAGCACCGGTACTAGAGAACAAAAATAGTAGTACTAGAGTACATCAATTTCTCTATTAATGAATTTTTAACATTTTTACTCCCTTTATTATTAGGAGACATTGATTATTTTTTCCAATAAAAGTTATCCAAAACTTTGAATACAGAAATTATAATGAAATAAGTAAATGTATGGTGATGAGAGAAATAAGAATATAAATATATAAATTTTATTGAAATTGACTAAAATTGAAATTTTATAATTTTCATCTGAAACATGAAGTGAAATACGAAAAGTGATACAAATGATGTGATACGATTGTTTTGAGTTTGAAAGGAAGCGCGTGTTGTTGAGAATGGGAGAGCTAAATTGAAAAGCAGAGAGTGAGGTGGAACCCACCACCCATGTGCCTCCTCCTGTCTCCACCAGCTCCTGCCGCTGCCCCTTCCTCAATCATTAGACTACCACTCTTCTTCTTCTTCCTTCTCCCCCGAGTTCAACTCGCCACCGACTCACTCCCCTCAATTCACCCTCTAAACCCTAATCACTGCCGCCGATTCTTGAATACATTCCAATCCCCATGTCTACGTCGGCAGCTGATGGGGCTAACGGTCTTGATCCTTCTCAGAGACACCTTCAGTCGCCTCCCGCCGCCGCCAAGAAGCCCCCTGCCAAGGACCGACACAGCAAAGTCGACGGCCGCGGCCGCCGCATCCGCATGCCTATAATCTGCGCTGCCAGAGTGTTCCAGCTCACCCGGGAGCTGGGCCACAAGTCCGATGGCCAGACCATAGAGTGGCTGCTTAGGCAAGCCGAGCCTTCCATTATCGCCGCCACCGGCACTGGCACAACCCCGGCTAGCTTCTCCACCGTCTCACCCTCGTCCGGGCGTAATTCCTCCTCCATCTCCGCCGCGCTCGACCACAAACCCCTTGCCCATTCCCTCCTCTCCCCCACCCCCTTCATTCTCGGAAAGAGACTCCGCCCTGACGACGATGAACACCACCAGCACCTCAACAAGGATGACGTCGTCTCCGCCTCCGTGGGTCCCACCGGCTTCTGGGCCTTGCCTGCACGGTCCGACTTTGGCCAGGTTTGGAGCTTCGCTGCTCCTTCACATGAAATGGTGGTTGCAGCTTCCAACAACCAGCACTCACATTCCGCTTCTCTCCGGTTTTTACAACAACAGCAGCAGCAGCCGTTGGGAATCGGAGAGGCCTCCGCCGCCAGGGTTGGAAATTACCTGCCCATAGCTCAAGTACAGGGCCACCACCTCAATTTACTCGCATCTCTATCGGGCCCTCCGCAGCAATCTGCTGAACAACGGAGGGACGGAGATGCCAATTGAGCTTGTGGATGGAAATTAGTTGTTTGGTATTGCTAATGAATGAGTTCCCATTGTCAATATTGCATATGAATTTGTACCCTAAGTCCGCATGAGTTGTGATGATGCTTTTGATTGGTTGGTTTCTTGTTGTGTGTTTTATTTTAAGGACAAGACAGACAACTCCTCTCCTCTCCTTATTACCTCCTAGTGCTAGCCGACGTAGAACTAAGGTGTTTGCTTTTGTTAATTGCATTGTGGCTTTCGTGTTCGTCATGCTGCTGGTATTGATAACTTCCATATCCAGTGTTTGTATTTAGACTTCAAGAGTGCTGTTTGTAGCTGTTGTTTGCTTGATTCAATACTCCAATTCGTGTAAGATTGTAGACAATAAAAGAAATTGTTTCACATTGTCAATAATTGTATTACTATATTGTATTCCTTGTCTTCTCCTTCTCAGATTTCATGATAACACTTGTTTTGTTTAAGAAAATGCTAGCACAGTTATTCAAATACTTCATGCAAGTTTGAGACTTGTTGGGACTTGTTTTATTGAAGATATTACTTACTACATTCTACAAATACTTCATGCAAGTTTAGTTCAACGCCAATTGTTATTTAGCAAGTGTTTAACATAGGATGGAAAAAGAAAGGTTGCCGTATAACATGTGAGACGCTCCATTGATCTATGAAGCTCTTCAATGGTCTTTCTGTGATCTCCTCCAAGGCCTTCAGTTGGACTCTTATGCTTAATGATGTAAGTATTAAGATTGAATTGCCTTTTGTCTCTTCATTCTGCACTGCTTATATGAATTAATAAGGCAACACCATTCTCATATGTTTATTTCCACAGAATAGATATAGAACAAACTCATACACATGAAAGAGAAAACACTACAGTTTATGTAGGTGTTCTATCCTTTTCCTCTCCAGTATATTAAAGAGTTCTTAAACTTATTTTTAAAATTTGTTCATGCGTTGAAAAATGTTTTAAGTGAAAATGGGTTTGTCTTTCACATCTCCTTTGACCAGCTCCTCTTCATAATTGAGAGTCGAGTCATAGAAATATAGCAAACTGGTTATGGGAGAATGTTTTTCTTTATGTTTAAAGAATCAAATTAAGCAGTTTTATTATTGGACTTTTTGATGAGCAGGGAGTTTGCTTACCACCTGTAATTTTTTTCTTTTTTTTGGACTTGTTATAGATTAAATAATTCAGCATGTAGCATATGTACTCATTTCAAGAATTATCTTTCAACTAGACATTAAAATTGAGATGTGTGAGATGTCTTTATGTTTAGTTGACTCAAAACTTGTACTTAGACGTTGCATGCTTTAAATTATTCGGGGAAAAGATGTCCCTTCTCCGTTTGTGACATTTGAGGCTGCTGGATTTCCACCAGAACTACTTCAGGAGGTAATTAAATTCAGGATGAAGCAATTAAATTTGGGCGATCATCTAGGGTCTTTTGCACGGTATGCTACCTGCAATAGTTTTTGTTATATAATAGCATAATTACATTTCCATTCATTTGGAGGAGAAAATTGACTTGTTCCTTTATCAGTGTTTATATGTTGGTGCTCCCAAAGGCCCTCCTTAGTTGAAGGAGGTAGCGCGAGGAGCAGACATGGTTGTTGCAACTCCTGGTCAGCTGAATGAAGAGGGTTAAATTTAGGCAGGCTTTCACTCCTTGTTCTTGATGATTCTTATAGAATGCTGGACACGGGATTTTCACGCATCTTTTTGATAGGAAAGCTGATTAGTCTGAGGTCGTGATGGTGCATGCCCTGTTGGACTAGATTTCGTGTTGTTTTAAATTATTATGTTTGTTATTCACAGGTGAACTAAAACAAACAACAAACGAGTACATCTGAGGATGGGACTATCCATTTATTTTGAAAGGTCTTTTAAGTATTTGTTATTAAAAAAATGACAGCAGGTTGTTAAAAGTATAGATCCTCAACATTAAATTTGTGTGTACACTTGGAATGAATTTACAGATGAAGAATTTCTAAACAATGAATACATGCATGTAGATAGTTTGTTCAGTGGATGATGGTAGAGGCAGGAATGGGATGTGGAAGATGGCTTCTTTTTGTCAACTGTATTTCAAAGCCATTCACCAATCGAGCAGACGGGAAGAATGACATCTTGTCCTCCTTCAATTGCCTCCATCTGTAGTTTGATATTTTGTTGTTTCAACAATGGAACAAAATAAAAGGAGATTTGGTTGCTGTGAATATGAAAATACCTGAATGTGGTGATGAAGTAATGTAAGAATAAAGCAATCTGAAGTCGAGCCAACTCCGCCCCTGGACAAAACCTACTCCCTCCACCAAACGGCGCAAAGTATGGACTGCTCCTCCAGTTTCTCTTCTCCTGGGTGAGTGATGAGTGAGTATTGATTGTCATTTAATTTGCTTACATATTTCTCTTATAAATTTATGCATGTCTACTAACCTGATTTTCTGGTTTCATCCATCTCCATGGATTGAAACTTAGAGAATCATCATAAACATCTTCATTTAAATGGACTGCTGAAAGAAATGGTACCACAAAGCTTCCTTTAGGTATAACATAATCTGCAGGAAGTAGAGTCAGATGCATGTTAATCAACCAATTGCAGCTTGGTTTTTATAACAATTTGTAAATTACCTTGATATTCTACGTCCTCTTTGGCTTCCCTCATTAACCAAATTGCAATCCCACCTAGTCGTAGAGTTTCATCGATTACCTGAAGAAACACCCACGATTACATCTACAGTTTGATGATGGATTCAGTTTCATACAGCAAATGAGTTAAAGAAAACTTACACATTGTGTGAAAGGCATAGATTTGTAATCTTGCCAACTAAGCGTATCTGTTTCGCCCCGCAGTAAACTCTGCTGCTCATCCTATACTTACAGGGAGGGCTTTAGAGTTTAGTGATGAGAAAAAAAGAAAAGAGAATTGCTGTTTAGACAATTAATTAATTATACCAGCAATTGGGTCATGGCTTTAGGAGATTGTGACAGGAAATAAACAGCAAAGAGCATGGTTTTAGCGGTAGTCTCGTTTCCAGCAAAGAGAAGGTTGATGATGAAGTCAGCCACAGCTTCATCAGGTATGCTCTCTTCCTCTAGTAGCCTTTTCAGAACGCCATTACCGATTTCTGGAGACGATTTTTGTCGATGAATCTCCATTGTCCTGTTAATCTTACTTATTAAACTTTCCCTTGCCTGGTAAATCAAGATTATTACTAATTAGCAATCTTTAGAGTGAATGAATGAATGAAGAAAGTAAAAAGTACCTTCATTGCTTTGTCATAAGCGAAGCCAGGCAATTTGATCGGAATGGAAAGACAACCATCGGCAAAGTCAGAGAACAACTGGGATATCTCATTCACTTGTGATTCAGAGGACACTCCAAGGAGTTGATTCACCATCAAGTTTATTGCTACCTAAATGATCAGTATATATGCATCAAATATTCAAATCAAATATTAGTCTGAATTTACTTTTGGAAATGAAAATATCACCTTTCTACAGACATCTTGGAGAAGAAGAGGTTGATTGAGAGGTAGATTGGTGATGATCTGCTTCATAACTGTGTGTATATCCTGTAAGAAATGAAACTTGAGCTTGTCGAGGCGCATCATATTCGAAGCAATCGAATGAAGTTTCCTTTGCTGGTCTCCCTGAGCAGTGATGACCCCATTTTTGCCCACCAAATCTCTGAAAGATTTAGGATAACTAGATTGGAAAAGCCTGCCTTCATTTTGCATGACAAAGCGGTTGAAGGCCGGATCAGCGGATACAACGGCCCATTTACCGAACAAGCTGCACGAGAATATCTTGCCATACCTGTTGAGAAGATCCAACTTTGAAACATTTATGGAAGAAGCAGATTTGAACAACGGAATAATGTTCGATCTATTGATACCTTTGGACTTGTTTCTCGACGAAACGAGGGGGATGAGAGCTGGCGACAGCGTTATACCAACTGATGCTATGCCCCACAAGTGGCCACCCTCTTCCTCCAGGAGGTAAACGCCTTTTCTTTGTCGTCTTCGAAAAGAGTCTGGCAACAAACACAAGGGCTAACACGAAGCTGATCGTAATAATATACGTCCACGTCCACTCTTCTGTCATCTTCTGTACAGAAAACGAAAGTGATGATGATGATGATTAGCAGAGCAGAAGAAGAGTGATTGAGAAACAGGGTTCGTTGACTGACTATCAAAATCAGATCTGCCTGGCACACCACGTCTAGAATGTGTAGCAGCGCAAGTTATTCCGATTAGTTAATACTCTACTAATTTTTATAGTCTTTGTTTATACTATTCTTTATTGTGTTAGTTGTGATACCCTCATTTTCAGTTAAACCTCCTTTACTCAACCATTCATTAATGAATCATGCAATACCTATCCTCAAAAAAAAAAAAAAAAGAATCATGCAATACCTCATATCTATGTATTGTATGCATACTCTACCTTACTAAGAACACACGAACAAAGTTGTTATTCGAGCCGAGTACTTGAAGTTTGAATTCAGCTCAGCTCGATTACATTTATAAGCGTAAAAGCGAGCTCAGCTCGACTCGTTTATCTACAATAGATAATGAAGGTGCAGACAAGTAATGGTGTACCTTAAACCGATGGTGTGTTTGTGTCAGTGAGCACAAGTGGTGTGTAATGGTTAAAGCATACATAGTGGTATTATATAGGCATAAAAGAGGTAATGGAGTAGAGTAGTAGTTTTGTAAGAAAGGTAATTAAGCAATATGAGTGATAGAGATTAGGGGTAAGCATACATGTATGTTTGACTTGCATTTGTTTATAAATATGATACCCACTTCTCAAGGTGCTGCTTCACTGGCAATTCAGTTTGACCATCAATTTGTTTTTTTTAGTGCTCGAGGAAGAAAGGATTACACCCACAAGACACGACATTATTAATCTTTTAATATTTAATATTTCTGCTACTCCTTTTATGTTATAAGTAAGGGTGCAGAAGTCAGAACTTGTAGCGCTCAGCAGTTTTGGATCGTCTAGCGCCCAAGTCCCGCCTAGTCGGTCCAATAAAGAAGAAAAAAGATAATGCATGAAATTTTGAAATAAACTCAAAAAAGGTGTTGGTAATGTTATTTTTTGAAGTTGTTTATTAATAAACTCTAAAAAAATGGCAGTCTAAATCCGACTTGGTCGACTAGGTAGCGCCTACCCTGCATAAGCGATACTTAATCTCATTTCTACCTAAGCATGTCGATTTACAATAAATCAGGTTGGCCGATGACAGCCAGCCTAAAAGTCCACTATTTTTATATGAACAACAACATCATACAAGTGTGGTGGAATCTTCTTGTCTTGTTTATTCTCAACTTGCAATCCATCCATGTTTCAAAATTACAACTTGATCTTAATTAGAGACCAGGATGGATGGATGATGAAGAGGTAAATTCTAGAAGCTAGGGAATAGAATATAATTAATGATGTATGTATATTACGAGGTGAGAAATTTAAGGAAAAGACAAGGTAAGAAATTAAGTCATAGAGCCACAAAACACACATTCTTCCGTTTCTCATTGTTCATTGTTTTGAAGCACAAAGATTAAATAATAGATCTAGTATAAATAATACTTCATTTAGAGAGAGATAAATGTGAAAAAAATGATATTGAGTGAAGGTGTAAAAATAAAAAAATATTTACTAAAGAAGGTATGAGAAGTTTATAGACGGACTGAACAAAATGACAAAATAAAAAGTGTATAGACAAAAGGAGGGAGAATTTATTTTTCATTTCATACGTGATAATTTGCACATTTTTTTATTAGAACATTCCAAAATTACTTTCACATTTTCAATGTAGAAATAACTTACAAATTGATACTCTTATAATATTATTTTATTTTTAAAATTATCACTCATTTTGAGTTCATATTTTCTCTTATACTTATTAAATCACTAAAAATACCCTTTCATTATTTATCTCACATTCCACTACTTTTTCTAAATAAGCCGATCAAGATATGCAAACCATCACCGATCTAGTATACAATATGAGGTGGAAACTTTATTCTAAAGCTTGCTAAATTTGTGGTGATTTGCTAATCTTTGACTCACTCACCTCCAACCCTGTGTGCTCTTCATTACATACATTCCAATCAATATCATTAACTTTATCATTATTATATTATTATTATACATAATAAATAAAAGAAACAAGTGTTCGCTTTCAAAATTAATCAACACAAAGCTCCAATGCTTCCCATTTTATTCAATCTTGCTTCTAACTTCAAACAAAATGTGCCTTTTCTACTAAATCTCTCTTAACTCGTCTATTTTTTTTTTCCTTCTTTGGGAACCAACCTTTTTTATTATGGAATCGTGATCATAATTCAAAGAAATAACCTACAAACTTCATTAAGAAAAATAAAAAAGTGAACTATATCAAATGAAATCTTCTTTAAAATAGTGTGGTTCTGACTTAAAATATAAAAATATGGACAATAAAAATATTATTTGTATTTTTTCTTTAACATCAATTGTATCGATTGAAATATGAGTTTATTTACAATTGAATACAAAATTGGACATGAGTTTGCAATGTACAAATACTTTTTTCAATTCATATGAGGTACAAAGTGGTACCCAAATTCTCAATTTTGCCAGGGCATTACTACTACCTCTTTTCCATTATTATTTGACCATTCAAAATACATGTGTCACGTTTTTAATTTAACATTTTCTCATGTGAAAAAAAATAATTTTTACCCGTTTAAATTTTTTTAACAAACATTTCTTATTTACACCCTCGTGACATTGCTTTTTACATACTAACAAAGATTATCTCTTTAATAAAACAAAAATACTAATAATATCTCTCTTAAAAGTAACTTTATCACACATTTATGGTATATTCAATTGAGATTCTATTCGATTTTTAGGATTTTAAAAAGTACGTTAATTTATAAAATCCATAAAGTTCATGCAGAGTTTAACTGACTTTTTTTATTGATATATATGAATTTTTATAGATTTGACAAGATTGTGGAATATATATTTTTTTTTATTGATTTACATAGATTTTTATAAACTCCGATCCGGTATTGATGCAATTAGTTTTTTTTTAATGTGAAGTATTTTAAAAAAAAATTATATTATATATATATAGAAATGATATGGAGCCCACTCTTATGGAGCCAAATAATTATTTGGCATTATCCAAGTCATCGTATTAACTTATTTAATTACTCTAAAATATGGAAAATATCTCTTCCCATAAAATTAGGAAAATAAAATATTAAGATTTTTTTAAAAACTATTTTTAAAGCACTTTATTTATTTATTGTACTCTACTTAAAAAAAATCATTCATTTATATATGTATTTTATTTAATAAAAAAAAATTATAAAAAATAATGACTATATTAATTTACCTTAAAACTCTAAATCTTAAACTCTAAAAATTTAAATTAAATTTATAAATTAAAAATAGTGATTTTTTTTAGAGTAAGGGGTCTAGAGGTTTAGGGTTTTAAGGTTTAGGGTTTAGAAGTTTAGGGTTTTAGGGTTTTAGGATTTAGGGTCTAGGGGTTTAGGGTTTTAGGGGTTTAGGATTTTAAGGTTCAGGGATTTAGGATTTAGGGGTTCAGGGTTTTAGGGGTTAGGGTTTTAGGGTTTAGGGGTTTAGGGTTTTAGGGTTTAGAGTTAAATTAATGTAGTCATTATTTTTTAAACCAATTTTATTCCACCGTCACATTATTTTTTAAACCATTATATAACTTTAATTTTAATTTTTTGTTATTAAAAAAATAAAATACTTCTATATAAATGAATGATTTTTTTAAGTAAAGTACAATAAATAAATTAAATGTGTAATATTTATTAATAATTATGTAATAATAAAATCTGTTAGAAATATTTTTAAAAAATCTTCAAATCTTCATCATTTGACTCTCCATAAAATTATATATTTTCCATATTTTAGATTAATTAAATAAATTAATATGATGATTTGGATAATGTCAAATCAATCATTTGACTCTCCATAAGTAGGTTATTAATGAGCTCCATATCATTTCTCTCTCTCTCTCTCTCTCTATATATATATATTATATAAAGTATTTTACAAATAAAAAAATATAAATATATAAAGTTTATACTCCTATATTAATTCTAGGGGTGGGTAAAAATACCAAAATTTGGTATACCGAACTTTTCATACCGAAAAATATCGAAATTATCGAAATTTTTGGTATACCGAAATTTTCGGTACGGTATGATATCGTACCGAAATTTTCGGTACGGTAACGGTATGAAAAATGATCATACCGCGGTATTTCGGTATACCGAAAAAAATTCGGTATAAAATAATGCTTCAATATTTTCGGTATGAATTGGTATATCGATATTTCGATATGAAATGATGGTTCAATATTTTCGATATGAATCGATATACCGATATAGTACGGTATATCGATATACCATACCGAAAATTCGGTATACCGAAATTACGGTACGGTATCGGTATGAATTTTTACATACCGAAAATTTCGATAATCGAGATTACGGTATACCGAAATTTCGATATGGTAACGGTATGAATTTTTTCAATATCGAAATTTTCGGTATGATAACGGTATGGTTCAGTATTGTCGGTATACCGTACCGAACCACCCCTAATTAATTCGGGGCAGGTTAGAGCGGGTCGGGCATAAGATCCAGACCCGACCCATACTCAATACGGGGCAGATTCGACCTGACCCAAAGCTCGCGGGTGGAGTGGGTACCCGTGGGTCGGGTCAATATTGTCATCCCTACTTCTAATCTTTCGTCTTTAGAGTTCTTTGAGAGAATCAGTTGAAATCTCTAGTTTTTAGAAGAGATTTTGGATAGTGAAATTTATTTATATTTTTGGAGGAGAATCCAACAAAATTCATAAAGTATTAAAATCCATAGACCGTTGAATACCTAAAGATTTTTAAAGACTTTTTAAAATACGTATTGAATACCTCAAAAATTTTAAAGACTTTTTAACTTTGCAAAGATAGTGCTGGAACATATGTTGATCCAACACTTTACAGATCCATGATAGGTAGTTTACCATATCTAACCTCTAGTAGACCAGATATTATGTACAGTGTGTGTGTTTGTGCTAGGTACCAAGCTAATCCAAAGGAATCTCACCTGAATGTTGTGAAGAGGATTATCAAGTATGTTTCAGGTACAAGTGAACTTGTAATCTGGTATACTAAGGACACCAACAACATTCTGATAGGCTACAGTGATGCTGATTGGGCTGGAGATATAGATGATAGAAAGAGTACGAGTGGAGGATGTTTGTACATGGGAAACAATCTTGTATCATGGCACAGCAAGAAACAGAATTGTGTTTCACAATCTACTGCAGAGTCTGAGTACATTGCTGCTGGAAGCTGCTGTACACAACTCTTGTGGCTGAGCAAGATGTTCCATGACTATGGTATTGAGAATGGTATACTTACAATTTTTTGTGATAATACTAGTGCCATTAACATTTCTAAGAATCCTGTACAACACTCACTCACTAAGCACATTAGCATAAAACATCACTTTATGAGAGATTTAGTAGAGAAGAATATTGTAAAGTTGGAGTATATACCTACTGAAAAACAAAATGCTGACATTTTCACTAAGGCATTAGACCATGAGAGATTCTCTATCTTGAGGAAATCTCTTGGCATGAGCACTATCTGAAAAATTCGGATGGATGTTGTCTCAAATGCGTCAGCATTTGGGACAACATCATGGGTTGTATAAATTTTATAAGTTGAGTTTATTTCTTACTTAGTTAAATAATTCCTTTGTAAAATATCTACGAATCTAAGAAGCTTGGAGTGCAAAAATAAACATGTCTTACACCTCTCAAATGCATAAGAATGAGAATGTTATTAGCATACTAAAAGATGTACCAAATCACTGAGTAACTATGGAGCACGGAGTTCACTACTACGATGCCTTCTTTTCAAAAGGTGATATTTGGTAAAAACATCAACATATTTGTAATCCATTAAGTAAGTATGGGGCACGGAGTTCGCTACTACGATGTACTCTATAGGAACAATGAATCAATACAAATTAGATGCTATAACACAAAAAAAAAAAAAAAAAAAAAAATATATATATATATATATATGGTGCAACACAAATGAAGTAAATTCATGTAAAAACCGTGTTGAGGTGTTTGTAACAGTTTTGAGCACAACATTTCCTAATTCGAATTTATTTTTATAAGTTGTAATTATTTAATTATTTATTGAGATTTATTTTATTTATTTAAATTATATACTGACCCACGTTTTTTTTTCAGATTATGCTTGGACTAAGTAAAAATTCTAGAAACTTCTTAATTACTTAATTAATTAATAAAATTGATTTTTCCCACTAATTATCCATGATCAAGGTTGTGGCTAAAAATGTGGAGCACTATCAAATTATTTCTGGAATTAATCTTATTAACCTCCAACTACATACATTCTCTCTATTTAACTCAATTAATCGTGATTAATAACTGCTAAGTGTTTTATCGAGTTTGTCAAGTATTTGCAGAGTTGTCTTTTGGCCGTGTATTTCCAAATTGCTGTATACACTCTCCCACCTTACCTTGAAAATCCAACCGTCCTTCTTAATGGCTGGAAACCACCGTCAATCTCACTCACACTCTGCTTCTGAATCTTCCGAACAAACTGCCCAAAACTCTCTCGAACTTCTTGCTTCAATGGCCTCGCAACAATCAAATTCCTCAAATGCCGACTCTAATGTCTCTGCAACTCCATCAACAACCGCTCCTGTTCCACCAACTACCCACATTCCACAAGACTCAACCGTCGAACAATTTACTAGGGCTGTCGAAGAGGTGTCTGATACTCTTCGAGCTACTGGTCAAGACTCAACCGTCAAACAATTTACTAGGGTTGTCGAAGAGGTGTCTGATACTCTTCGAGCTACTGGTCATCTGCCCATGATGACATTCAGAGATATCAATGTGGATATCTCGAGCTATTTGGCTGAACAAATTGCTCAAATGACTACTGCTTCAAAAAACCCCAAATCACCGAACCCTACTGAACCTGTTGCAACGGAAGGGAATGTTGACACCGTTGTTGAAGGAGAAGCTGCTGATGCATCCAATTCTGAGGATGTCGAGATGGAGGACGCCCAAGCTTCTGATAGTGGTACTAATTCTTCTCTCTCACCCTCTAATGAGTCTGCCCCTGTTCATCTTAAGAAAACAATGCAGAAAGGGAAAAGAAGAAGAAGCCCCGTCCAAAGGAGGAGGTCAAACCGTGTCTTTACCCGAGTGGATTACTCTGAATTCATGAGAAAGAAGAAGAAAGCCGGACACGATGCTACTGAACCCATTCAGGTGTTCACTGAATCCGAGGAGGAAACATAATCCGTTGATGCTGCTGTTGTTGAGAAAGCCAAGAAGAAAAAGTTTGTTGCTGAACCTAAAGGGAAAGGAAAGGCCAAGATGATCCCTGAAGAAGAACCTGTTGAATCAGACTCTAATTCTGATTTCAATGTTTGCCTAAGAGATATGCAAGAATCTCTCAAGAAGAATGCTGAGTCATTTGCTGCTGCAAAAGGAGTCCACACCAGAACCTGATGATGGTGGAAGTGGAGACAGCTCATCTTCTGAGGCAAAGAGCTCATCCAAAAGCTCCTCTGAACATGATGGAGATTCTGATCCCGATGAGGAACTACCTTCTGAGGAAAAAAGTGAAGGTATCTCTGATCCCTCTAATTATGTTGAGAAAATGTTAGAAATATACTCTAAGAGGAAGTTGTTGATTGAGAAAAGAATTAATGTGCCTGATTTTGATAGTAAGGGAATGGTTAAATTTTTAGAGGATAAAAATCTATTGAATGCTGTTACATTTGGTGAAGCTTTTCTGACTAATTGGTCCTATGAGTTCTATGCTTGTATAAAGAAAAGCACTGGTAGGAGAAGTTCTAGATCTTATGGTACTGTTAATTTTAGGGGGAGGGATGTGTCATCCACTCCTGAACTGATTAATGAGTTCTTGCACACCCCTAATGTTGATGAGGATGATGATCCGGATATGGATGTTGTGATTACTGCAATCAAAGGGGGTAGAAAGACTAAGTGGACTAGGAAGATGCTAGCTAGACACTTAACCTCCTTACACTCTGTTCTGTATAAGTTGATTATTTACAGTTGGATCCCCACTACCAACACCACTAAAATTACCAGATATCAAGCCATTCTTATGTATAGGATTTCTATACTTAAGAAATTCAATCTAGGCCACACCATTTTTCACCACATGAGAAATTTACTGGGAAAACTTCTGGGAAAGGAAATTTGCCATATCCAGTCTTGATTTCAAATTATCTGAAGCACCATGGCTTCACTGCTAAGAAGACTGATGTTTTGAGGGGGAGAGTGCCACTGCTTGCTATTGCTCCTGCCTTATTGATTGGGGACAGAGTGATTGATTTGCCCCTAGTTGCTCCTGGTACTAACAGCCCACAAAGATCTTCCAGACCCTCTACTTCTGCACAACCAGGCCCTTCCAGATCAAGACCGAGAAATGCACCCCCAAATGTTGAAAACATCCGTATCAACATTTCTGGTAAAGTTTGTATTTCACAGGAATTCATCAAACTTCAGCTCCAACACTTGCAGGACTCTATTGAAGAGCTCCAGTTCCTGAAGGACAGGTGGACCAATATGCTTTCACCTACAATAGGGGGAGTACCACCACCATCGAACTCCAATGTGGTAATTGAAGAGATGACTGATGAGGGAGTTACAGCTGCTACTGCTGGTGATGGACCTGATGCTGGAGATGCTGCAGTGACTGATGTAGTTGCACACCTTGCATCTACTTACTTTGTTGATGAAGGAGATGATGATAATGCTGACATGGAGACCTTATATGGTGATCTCCACTGATGAACAGGAAGTTACAAGACAGGGGGAGATCTGATTTCATAATGGCTACTGTGCAGAAATCTGATGCTGCAGCTGTTACCACAGCAATATATGCCATTTATTCAGTTTCAATCTCTGTAATTGATGTTTAAGTTTGAATTCTGAAATTCTGATACACTTGTTATTTATTTTTAGATGATAGGCTGTTTTTGTTTTGCAACTTGCTTAATTATGGTTACACTTGATGATATTGTTTACTACCCTTGCTTAATCTGTTTACAGGTTATCATGTGTCTACTGCAGGTTGTTTAGTCTTAGTTTTTATACATGTTAGTTATGTTTTGTTAGTTGTTTTTTCTTATTTTTGTTTTGTTATTGTGTTAGTGTCTTACTTAAGTCTTAAGTTGTTCTTCCAAAACTTAACTTATGATTTTATTAAAGTTACTTATGTTGTGAATAAGTGTATTGTTTATACTTGTTCTGTTTTGGATAAAATTATCTTGATCTTATGGCACGGATCATTGTAAGATTATCCTTGATCTTCATTTGATTTGATCCAACGATTACAACAGGTATTGTCTTGACTAGTGCTTAGCAATGATGTCAACCTCAACTAAGTACATAATACTGAGTATGTATAGAAATATATGTGCATCATGTGTGTTGTAGGCGAAAGGTCAAATTGGGGGAGATTGTAGATGTTGTGAATTCTTAAATGTATCAACATTCTCAACAACATCTTAATTTGACCTTCCGAGATTTTTTCTAAGTCCTTTTTGAAATATTTCATTGAATGTTGAGCTAAATATCACAGCATTTCTGGCAGAGTCTAGAAGCTTCTACAAGGATCTGGAACCTGAAAGATTCTAGAATATTGCAGAACGTCCTAGAAGAGCTAGAAGAGGCTGGAAGTAGTTTAGAATGACCTGGAACGTGCAAGAAGGATCTAGAAAGATCATGGAAGTTGAGCTCCTAAAAAATAGGACCTCAATGTTGGAAGCCTCTAGAATTCGCACCCCACTCTATAAATACCGAAGGAATGCTCCACAATTCAGTGTATTCTATTCGATCAATATCCTAGACTAGTGTTCATCCTGTTAGGAAATTGTGGCCCCAATAGTTATACCTTTTAGATCATACGAAGTATCCCACCCGTATGGTTGTGTGCTTTTCTTATCTATAGAGAGTGTAATCATAGATAGACTAGCATTTCGACAGTGTGTAATTTTATACACTTAGTTCGTTTTCAAAACAGGGCACCTACCTCGTTTATAGTTTTAGTTGTGAAGGTTATTGTTGTAACATTTCACACAACATTTGTACTTGAAGATAAGTATTGATATTTCGCCGTAAGGCTCACATAGATTTTTATTTATAAAATCTATGTGAAAAATATTTCCATTGTATCTCGTTTGTTTTTAGTGTTTCAAGTCTTCCGCTGTGTATCTTTATTTCTGATATTCTGTTAGAGTCAGTGTTGTACAATTTGTCCCAACATTTAGTACAACATTAATCTACTTATACTTAAACACTTAATACCAGCACACTTTCAGTAAATACATTTAAATGGTATCAACCTAACCGCTGAAAACCATTTTCCTCTTCCTCTTTCTCTTCTTCTTCCATGGCGGATCCGTCGACCACCACCACCACGACCGCCTCTATTTTCGATTCAACTCTTACTTTACATGTTATGACTCATCTCGTCACCGTCAAACTGAAATCAACGAACTATCCTATGTGGTTTGCTCAAATTCATCCATTGTTGGCCACTCAAAAGTTTCTTCCGTTTGTTGATGGATCTTCTCCAGCCCCACCGCCTACCATCTCTAAAGATGACCGCTACGAGACGAATCTAAAATATGCTTCTTGGTCTGCTCGAGATCAAATTGTTTGCATATTCTTGGTTTCCACTCTAACCGAGAAAACCATGGTTGTTATTGTTGGTTGTCGTTCTTCGGCAGAAATATGGTCGAACCTTGCCGCAGCGTTCAATCATCCGTCCAAGGCTCACGAAATCCGTCTCAAGGATGAGCTTCAAACGATCAAGAAATGTCATCACACAGTTGCCGGGTATGGCATCCTGTTAAAAAATCTGTGCGACCAATTATCATCCATGAGATGTTTTCTTAATGACACAGACAAATCCCACTGGTTTCTTCGCGGTCTTGGCCCGGATTTTCATGGTTTCTCCACCTCCCAAATAAATATTTCCCTTCTTCCTAACTTCTATGATCTCCTCGCCACAGCTGAGTCTCATGATTCGTTTACAGGATCGCTCAGTGGCACGTCCACATCTGCCCCTATTGTTCCCTCGTTCTTTGCTCAAACTGCTTGCCCTCTCCGACGAGGACGCGGTATTCTTGGTCGCGGTTATACTTACTCGTTTGGTCGTTTTCAAAACCGCTCAGTCGGTCGTGGACGTGGTCTCTACGCTCTGCGGTGACAAATTTGCAAATTTGATGGCCATTTCGCTGATTCGTGTCCTCAACGCTATACGGCTCCTCCTGCTCATAAATCCAATTATGTCGATTCTTTACCGGCGTACTCCTCGATTACTCCTTCCAACATCTTCGACTAGTATATTGACACAAGAGCCCCTGCCCATATGGTCTCCTCCCCGACCGCCTTCGACTCCTCGTCCCCCTACTCAGGTTCGGATCGTGTTGTGGTTGGAAATGGTAATTCCCTGCCGATCACTCACATCGGCTCTAAAACTTTCACCTCCAATCTCTCTCTTACTAACGTTCTTGTTGTTCCTAATATAACCAAAAATTTATTATCCGTTAGTCAACTCACGTCTGATCATCTTGTTTTTATTCTATTTACTAACTCTTCCTTTGAAATTCTGAATCGAGCCACAGAGATCTTGCTCGCACGAGGGCGTCGTGAAAATGACCTTTATATTTTGCATCAGTCGTTTGATTCCTTCATTTCTGTACTTCATACTAAAAATAAAACAAAGGCCTCTTATGAACTATGGCATGATCGACTTGGACATACTCATTTTAGCAATGTAAAACTGATTGCTAGCTTAGGATACCTGCTCCTGTATCTTGTACTTCTTGCCAACTTGTTAAGAGTGCTCGTCAACCTTTTCATATTAATACCAATCGTGCATGTTCTTTTTTAGGTCTTGTTCACCGTGATTTATGGGGTCCTTCCCCTACTACATCTTGCGATGGTTTTCGAAATTATGTTATATTTGTTGATGACTTTTCTCGCTTTATTTGGTTTTACCCTCTCAAATAAAAATATGTATTCTACTCCGTGTTCGTCCAATTTAAACAATTGGTGGAAAATCAACTAAGCACCACAATTAAGAGATTTCATTTTGATGGGGGCACTGAATTCACTAATAATAAACTTCAAACGTTGTTCTCACAAAATGGTATTCTTCACACTATGTCTTGCCCTTACACTCCTGCTCAAAATGGTCGAGCCAAAAGAAAGCATTGTCATATTACTGAAACATGCTTATCTCTTTTATTTCATTCCTCAGTTCCTACTCAATATTGGGTCAAGGCCTTTAGCACGGTTGTATATCTTATAAATTGTCTTCCCTCCTCTATGTTAAACAATAAAACTCCTCATGAACTTGTATTTTCCTCTCCTCTCGCTTTGATAACATACATGTTTTTGGTTGTCGTGTTTTTCCATATCTTCGTGACTATGCTGTTAACAAACTATCTCCTCGAAGCATTCCTTGTATTTTCAATGGCTATAGTTCTCGCCATCAGAATTTTCACTGCCTAGATCCCTCCTCTTCTCGAATATATGTTACTCGACATGCCCAGTTCGACGAACAAACATTTCCTTTCAAAACACTACAACCATGTTCGTCCTCGCCTACTTCTCTTGACCTTTCCACATACATGGATCCAACTACTTCAAGTTCCTCCTCTCCATGTTCGGTATGCATATCCGCAAATGATTCTCTTCGCTCTCTTGCTCCTCCGCCTACACTACCTATTTTTCTTACTCCTCACTATCCTCCCTTTCCTCCTGCTCGCTCTCCACCTCGTCTGGACATTCCTCGCCCAACTCATGTTATGCGCACTCACTCTAAGGATAACATTTTCAAACCAAAACATCTGATCAATGCTTCCTTTCTTTCCACTAATGCCCTTCTCGCCTCGATTCACTCTACTAAAGAACCTAAGGGATTGAAATCAACCTCCAAATCCCCAGAATGGGTCGCAACCATAGATATCGAGCTCTATGCCCTCCATTCCAACAATACGCGGACTCTTGTTCCTCACTCTTCCACTAAAAAACATTATAGGTTCCAAATGAGTGTTCAGAACCAAATACCTATCTGACGGAAGCATCGATCGCCACAAAGCTCACCTCGTCACCCAAGGGTTTTCTGAGCTTCCTGGTTTTGATTACGATCACACCTTTAGTCCGGTCGTCAAAGCTTCCACTGTTCGCATCATACTCTCTCTTACAGTCCTAAAAAAATTGGTCTCTTCGCCAATTAGATGTTAACAATGACTTCCTTCATGGCCAACTTACCAAACCTGTCTACTTGGAGCAGCCTCCCGGTTACACTGATCCTGCTTGCCCAGACTATGTTTGCTGCCTCAATAAGGCTATTTATGGTTTAAAACATGCTCCTCAAACCTGGTTTCTTCGCTTCAGTACCTTTCTTCTCTCCTTAGGTTTTATTGAAAGTAAATCTGACACATCTCTCTTTATTCTCCATCAGGCGACCACGACTTTTTACCTACTCGTCTACGTTGATGACATCATCATCACTAGAAACGACGACTCCGTTGTTGCTCGCCTCACTGCTCGCATCCAAAAAGAGTTTCCCATCAAAGATCTAGGTAAACTCAACTACTTTCTTGATATAAAAATTACTTACACTTTGTTTGGTCTTTTTCTTAGCCAATCCAAGTATGTTCGCGATATCCTTTCTCGTGCCGACATGATGGACTCTAAACCTGTATCCACCCATGTTGGTCCCTGAACGAGTAGTGAATGGGTTTAAAGTCTAGAGAGGAGGGGTGAATAGACTTTAAAAGTTTTTCAATTTAAGAGTGAGTACCTCTTCTGATTTCTATGTCAGTTGGACTACAAGTCTGCTGGTCCAGAAGACAATAGTAATCTGATAAAGTGAAAGATATGCGGAAGTAAGTAGGCCTTTTATTTAGACTCGTTCTGTTCTTTTGAAATATTCAATTACTTGTTTTATGAAAACCTCAGCTGATGCTGGTTTGGAAGATATGACCTGTTTTGTAAAGGTGTTTGAAAGATACAGTATGCACTATGATAAGAATATAAACAAACTTGGAAATGTAAAGTACAGTAAGTAAATAACACCGTCGATTTATAGAGGTTCGGATATACGTTCCTACGTCCACTCTCACGTTCCAAACGTGATGTTTAATCCCTTTAATTTCCCGAAAATTACAAGGGCTTGTCCTTTATAGTCCCAAGGTTAGGACTTTGAGATCTGAGCAGTCCCGAATTGCTGCGGTCTCCACAAGTTATTGGAAGCACTTGCACTTTTACAGGGGTTCAAAAACTTAACCTTATGGTGGGGGTTTTGGGGTTTTTGAAAGGATCCAACTAATGGTTCAAGCTTGTAGATTGCTTAACCACTATGCCTAAATCAAAAGATATACAATATGTATTGGATTCAGGTTCTTTGGTTGGATGGGGAATATCTTAAGAGCTAAAAGGTGTTCTAATACTTTTCTGTGCTCTTGAGAATTCTTGAGTGAGTGTGCTTTGGTTTGCTTGCTTGATTAAGCTTCAGAATTCTTGCGTGGTATTTTCGTGCTTTGTTCTTCCTCATCCTCTTGTATTTATAGGGAGGATTGCTGCAACTAGCCGTTGGAGTTGACTAGCCGTTTGGCAATCTTTTCTTTTTGAGCTTGATTAATTCCTTGATTCCAGCTGCTTTGATATTGATTGCTTCAAAACTGGGATCGTGTCCATCTTCTAAGTATGGTAACTCTTCGTTTGAATTGCAAGATGACTTTGGAATCAGCCGAGTCCATGACGAGATACTAGTCTTCTGATCTTCATTTCTAGTCTTCTGTTTAATTCGTCTGGCCTGAAGTCTTCTGTCTTCTGATATTAGATGAGTATTACTCTTCTGATCTGGAAAGTACTTGAGCTGACCTTGGCCATCTTTGACTTGGACTTTATCAGGTAAGAAGGTATACAAACACCTTTCTTATCTGATCTTCAAGGATCTTCTTGTCTTCATGTCTTCTATTCTTCATATCTTGAGCTAGCGCATGTAAGCTAAGAATGTGTTGATCAGCTGAGATTCATACAGCTGATCACACAAGACTAGTCTAAACTGATCTATACAAATGTCAGTTGATCCTATTACATATATTTATAAACTTTAAGTGTTTTGGCCATCAAAACTATTCTATCATCAGATGGGGTTTAGGGTGAATTTACATCCCAACAATTTCCCCCTTTTTGATGAAGCCAAAGCTAAACTTGATAAATGCTCTTTAAAGAAAGATAAGAGTTTATAAAGTACTATATAAGTTCTCTGATGAAGACAGTGAGAATTTGTCTTGTAAGAAAAACAGACTATAACTTGTATAAAATATTTGGAGTTTCATAGATTACAAGTTTATGGTTTCTTGAACTTTCTTGAGTAGTCTTCATCAAATCTTCAATTCTTCAGATGCGGTAGGCCAGGTACAGACGAGAGCGAATGTCTTGCATGTGTTGCAGGACTGTAACGTTTTCTTCAAGGTAAATTTTCTCCAGAATTCTCTTAACTTCTATCATGTCTGTTCTTCCAGAATCCAGCTTAGGTGGCATCCAGACAGGATCTTCAGGGGTTAGAATTCTGTAGCCTATGGTCTTTGCTGTCTTCAGAATTTCTGTCCAGAATTCTTCATCTTCAATGTTCATGAATTGAGCAAATTGAGTGAATTCTTCCTCGTAGGTTATGAGAGGGCCAAATTTCCTCACTATGTGATGTTGAAGCTGCCATTTCTTCTTTAGAGGGTACCATTTAGGCAGCTCGTCATGTAATACTAGCAGATCAACATATGTGTTGTTAGTAACTTGGGCACTTTCTTGAGCACTTTCTTCTCTTTTCTTATCTTTTAGTGCTTTTCTGATTTTGGCCATTTTCCTCTCAAACTTTGCCTTGACTGCCTTTGCATCATTCAATTTCTTCTGTTTGAGCTCTTGAGCTTCTTGTATCTTCCTTTTCTTCATCTCTTGAGCTTCTTTCTCTTCTGCTGTAGGCTCTTCTGAAACTGTTGAAGTTTCAGCTGCCTTTCTCTTCCTTGTCATTCTCCTATCAGGAGTTGACTCTTCTGTGGCAGTGATCTGCAGCTTAGTTGAAGTACCTTGGGCTTTATCTTGAACATGGACTTCTTCTTGAGCAGCTTATTTCCCTTGTCTGTTCTTGATTTTATTTTTCAAACCTCCCAAGGTTTCATTCAGATCATCTTGAGCAACAACTAGCTCAGCTTGCTGGGCAGTTGACTTTTCCAGAGCGTTTATCAATACATCTTTCCCCTTTTTGGCTTCAGCAAGAGCTGCTGCAAAAGGCTTCATGGCATTCATGATTTCAACATGAAGAGTCTGCTTAAGGGCCATGGCATTGACTCTGCTGATGTGGGTGAGATGGGAGATGCTATGCTCTAGGACTTGAGCATGAGAGCTAGAGGTAGAGGCTTTTTCTAACTGGGATGTTAGAGTTTCCATTTTGTCTGCTGTTTCTTTCAGTTGGACTCTTAGCTTCTCATTCTCTTCTGCCGATGTTTTGAGTAGAGCTTGTCCTTGTGTAGCTCTAGCTTCGGAATCGTCAAGTCTTGATTTGTAGATTGCTTCCATTCGAGATGTCCTAGATGAGTAGAGATCAGCAAACATTTTTGTTCTGTCTGTTGTTTTTTCGCAGTTCACCATTGAAATACTCATCTAATTGATTGTGGACTGCCTCACCAAATTTGTCATCCATGTCGTCAAGAATTTGGTTGATCAGACGAGTCCTCTGCTCTTGAGCTGCTGGATCAATATATCGAGCCAGCTGCATCCCTAGACCTTTCTCAAAGTGCATGTCTATTGCTTTCTTGACTTGAGCACACACGTCTGCTCTAATATCAATAGACGAGGTAGAGGTAGAAGCAATACCTTGTGACTCCCGTTGTGGTATCTGAATGGTGTTCGGATTAAACACAACCAGAGCAAGACCTTTCTCTTCCGCAGTCAGCTGGTCTTCATTCAGAAATTATGTTGTCAAATCAACCAGATGAGTGAATAAGCTCCTGTTCCTTGGGGCAGGTTGAGAGATGAAATCTTCAAACTCATTTCTGGCTTTGAAGTTTGCATGCCTAGTCAATATATATGCTGGGATCTCTAAGGCATCTCTCTCTTTTTCTTCCACCGTTTCCTCTGCCTCAATAACAGTTGTATCAGTCTGAAACTAACCTTGGTTCTGATTCTCAGGGACTGAGGTGTCTGCTGTTGCTGGTATAGTGTGCTCCTCAGCAGTGGACTGAGATGTTGTGATTCCAAGTATTCTATCACAAACTCGGGCCAGTGCTTCCTCGGGCAACAACTCAGTGAAAGACTTCACTTGAGCAACTTTCTTCTGCTCCATTTCCCAATCCAGGAAATGTGCTAGTCCTCCCATCCCTTCTATGACCTCTACAAGGTCATCTATATCATCTCTTCTGAGTTCAATCCAGGTGCATATTCTGAGTACTTGCTCAAACTGGATTGAACTTTCATCAACTCCTAGTACAGTTGTCTTCAGCAGCTGTGCTATTCTCAGTCTCATAATCTTTTCTCTTGTGCACATAGGGTAATTCACCATCTTAAGCTGGGATTGAGAAGATTCTTCTGATGCCAGTTTCTCGGGTACAGAAGAGGTACCAGGGTCAGCTGATTGGTTTGATGGGATGGTTTCCTCTACTGTGTGAGTATCAGCAGGGATTTGGGAACTAGAATTTTGAGGTTCCTGGGTTTCTTCCTCTGTTGTGTGAGTATCAGCAGGGATTTGGAGGGGTTAGAGTTATCAGACGGGTCAAAGGCTGAGATAGGAGCTATTGCCATTGGTGTAGGGAGCCTGGACTTCTTTGACTTCTTGGTGAAAGAAGAGTCATTCTTCTTTCTCTTCAGGCTCTTTGACAGTTTAGAGGGTGTTATTGAAATAGAAGGGGTAGGAATACCTTTCTTTTTCATAGGAGAGGCAGAAGGGGTAGCATCTGAGTCAGAAGGGGAGATTAGCCCAGATCTGATCAATAGTCTTCTTTGGGCTAGAGTCTGGTTTTCATCATCATCATCCACAACAGTAGTCTTCTGATGATCTTCCTACTTTTTTAGGTGCTCTTCTTCTTCAGCAGACTCAACAGAGTCTTGAGTAGCTTCCTCATTTCTTTCCTTAGCTGTATCTTTTGTTGGTCCTGAAAGGAGTATATAACAAGTGTATGGGTGGGGGGGGGGGGGAATACACTTGTATGCAAATTCTTTTCAAACTTTGATCAAACTAGACTTCAGCAAGGTCGTCCTAGACAACTCTGCTGATATGATTAACTCTTTATAGATAATGAAACTACTAAGCACTATTGAGTACTTAGTTGAATAACTATCTAAGAGAGTTATATGCGCGGAATTAGTGGTTGGCCCTTTAGTTTAAACTCATTTTTAATTCTGAAATCTCCTTAACAGTTTATCCAGTTCAGGGAACTTGTCCAAATCTGTTTTGCACAGTCTTGTGAATATGTTTTTGAAAGTTTAGTTTGTGTGCAGTGTTGAATGAATGTTAGTGCTTGAATGTAAATCAACACAAGAGTTTATAGTGGTTCAGAGACTCAAGCTCCTATATCCACTTTCCCTGATTTAACAGGATAATTCCTTCACTCTTGGAATTAACTTGTTTTATAGTGCCAAGGTGCACTTGATCAACCACACCACTCCTTGGTGCCTTGATCCCTAGGATGTCTAAAGTCCTAGTACCCATTCTCAACTCAGAACTGAACTGTTCTTCTCTCAACAGTCAGCTCCTTCCACTTCTACTGCTACAACCTTCTAACTTTCTCACTTGAAAGGTATAAGGGTTGAAGTAAGGTTCCAACTAATGAGATATCCTTTACAATGAAGATCAGTGTATAAGGATAGGATATCTCTCTAAGCTTTGTATGGATATACAATGAGGTTCAGCTTAGATGAAGTGTTTGAAGACTAAGAATGTCTTTTGAAAGCTTGAAAGCACTTGAGCTTTGTAGGATAGTTGGACAGATGATGAATTCAGTGGATGCTTTCAAATGGTCTTCACACTTCTGTATTTATAGACAAATTTGAGGATTTGTCCGTTAGAAAGGCAGCCTCAAATGTCCATAAATTTCTTCCTTGAAATCTTCAAACTAGAAGACAAATTCTGATAGTGACATGTCCTTAGTTTGGGAAATAAACGGCTGTAACCACTTTGTCTTCATTTTGCAGCATTTTTCCCAATGTCTGACTTCAAGATTCACTTGGTCAAACATGGACATCTCTTCTTATCAATGATCCTGAGATAAGGACAACATTCCTTATCACTTGGACAGTTCTGCTTATCCATTTCAGCAGAGTCTGCTTATCAGCAGTGTTGGCATGCTCTTCAGATGACTTGGCTCTTTCTCTTTCCAAAACTTCTTTGTGTAGTTCTTTGAGAATATAAGTCTTGGATAAGTGGATTTGACCTCTTCAGCATAATTGGCCTTGAGTTTCAAGGCTTGTTCTAGTTCAATTGTGCTGAGAAAATATTACTGGACAACTCTTCTGATCTTGACATTTCTTGTAGTAGACTTGATCTTCAAGATTTGTTCTACTTAGTTGATCTTCAGATAGGTTGTTCCATTTTGACTTGACTTTGATCAGCATACTTGTCCTTCAGCAGACTTGGGGTCAATCCAAAACTGAGCCTTGAGGGGACTTGGATAAAATAAACTTACAAACATGTGTTCCCCCTCAACTAGTGCATCTATTGTTCTAGGAGCTGCCTAACATATCAGCTTCTCTATTTGTCTTAGTCTACATGTTCCAACAGTCCTGAAACATGTTCATTCATATTGACTTATCTACTTGGTATCATAATCAAAACTCATTTTATTCCCAACAATTTCCCCCTTTTTGATGATGCCAAAACCTATACAATCTATGCAAAGGTGACTTGATTACACTTATTACATTTTACTTCAGTGAAGGTCCCTGAAAGAAAATGTGTTAGTGTATTTTCTGTTTTTCAGAGCATAGAGGTTGATAAGTCAGACAAGTTAGAATTCAGCAATGTTGATTCAAAATGTGTTCAGCTATCATTCAATTGAAAGATCATTACAAGCATGTTGATAGTTGAACAAACATATCAGAGCATGAACATTACATCAAAGCATAAAATAACTAATGATCAGAGCAATTCTTAACAAGATATACTATCAGAGCATTAAACTTCAAGTATCAGATCAAAATATCATCAAAACAGACTTCATAAATCAGCAGTCTTGAGCAATTTCAGCATAGATGACTAATTTGAACAAGTCAACAACTAAAATATTCATTTCAGCACAGAAAGGGTCAAGAGGACTTAGCCAATTCAGAGGCTGTCTTCAGGAGGTGGCACCATCCCATATTGTGCCCATACTCTCTTCTTTAATTCCATGGCCTCTTGATTTGTGCCCTTTGGCCCTAGCACCATTCTGTTCAATTTCAGGATCTCAAAGAACTCCTAAAAGATTTTGGATTGATCAATGAAGCCTTCCTTCTTGGGAGGCATGAAGATGATAGGTTTGGGAGCTGTGAGTTCAAGTCTTGCAATATCAGCAGCTGCAAGCAGTTGTTGATACAAATCCCTGTAAAACTCTATCATGAACTCAGTGAAAGTGGAGTTGACATCCTTTCCATTCCACCTGTCAATGACATAGTAGTCATAGACAAACTCCCTCTTGGCCTCTTCCCAAGAGTCATTCAGCTGTTTTGGTACCCATTTATCCAAGTGAGGATATTTGGTGTCCATGGGGATCAGTAGCTGTGGCTTCAATTTGTTGTATGTAGCTCTTCTTCTTCTTGGTTTCTGAAAATCAGCCCTTCTCTTGTCTCTTGCTCTATTAGCTTCTTCCATTAGATCCATCTTTTCTTGGGCTCTCATCATGGCCAGCTTCTGCTGTGTTTCAGGATCCTTGCCATATCCTTCCTGAAACAACTTTGATGGATCATTGATAGGCATCATTGTCTTCCTTTTTGGTTGAGGTCCAAAACCTTCTTCATACAATTCTTCAATATTCTCAGCAGCTTTGACACCTTCAATGGACTTAGTCTCAGCAGACTTGTCAGTTTCAGAAGACTTTGCTTTCTCAGCAGTCTTGGTCACTTCAACAGGTTTAGACTTTTCAGCAGTCTTGCTCTTCTTTGAGGTAGGTTCTTCTTCCTCAATTCTGAATTCAAGTGGCAAATCAAGACTATTGGGAAAATCTGTAAAAGTTTCAACAACTTTCCTTTTGTTTCCTTTTGCTTTCTTGATTTGGCCTCTTGTTTGGACTCCTTCAGTGGACTTGTCCATTCCAGAAGCTTCTCCTCCTGGCCTCTGCTGAAGCCTTGCTTTTTCTTCTTGTGCTGATGCCATTGAATTCTTCAATGCTATGGCCAGTTGTTCTTCTTCATCAAGATCTTCTATGTTCAGTACTGCTTGCTTCTTGCCCTTATCTTCAGCAGCCTTGTCTTTGCCCTTGTCTGAACCACCAATTATCAAGGCACCTTTGGCCCTTGCTCTTTCTCTTTCCCCCTTTTTGGCAGCATCAAAGCATTGAGGTTTGACCTCACTCATGGTAGTTGCCATAAGGATTGGGCTAGGTTCATGGATTTCATCTCTTCTAGCAAATATACATTCTCATCATGTATATTCTGCATCCTGTCACTGCTCAAGCTAAGTAAAGCTAGAACAGGTTTCATGTTTTGCTCAACAACTACTTCCATGGTTGCTTTCAAAGATGCATCAAGGCTTGCTTTTAACAGATCAGTGAGATTGGCTACTGCACTCTCAGCAATGTTGGCCATCACTTCTTGGGAAAACTTTTCTGAGGCAGCCTTCACCATTGCTAGCCTCAATGCTTCTGCTCTTTTCTTCTGAATAACTGTTTTCTTACCAAGAGCCTACTTGAAAGTCAATCTAAGAGCTTTGACATTGGAGTTGTGATTATCTCTTAGCAGCTTCTGTTCTTTCTTGACCTCTTTTGCGATAGACTCCATGCTGGCTTTTGCTTTTTGAACATCAGTGGAGATGGTTTGCAGACCAGATTCCACTCCACTTATCCTTGCTTCTAATGTGGGTAGCACCACATCTTCAGAGCCAGTTAATCTCATCTCCACAGATGCCAATGTTCTACCTTGCTCATCCAAGGTTCCAGAGGTTTCATCATGAGCAAATTGGACTTGATGAGCCAAGGAGTCCAACTTAGCTGATTGCATCCCAAGCAAAGCTTGTGCTGATCCAGAGTCCACTTGGATGGGAGCATGTGTTAGTAAGTCATCTGCAAAAATTTGGTCAAAGGAAAGTCCTGCAATATCAGACAAGTCAAATGGGTTAGAGAATAAACACTCATCACCCTCAGTATTTTTTGTATAAGACTCTGATCCATCAACAGCCTTCTTCTCATTTTCAACTACTTTTTGACTTCCTTCTTGAATAATGTCCTCACACAAAGGAACAGGCCTCCTTTCATCAAGGGATTCCTGAAGTTCAGATTTGACTTCAAGAATAACCTGTCCTTCCTCACTTATTCCACCCTCATTTGGTGGTACACTCACAATCTTAGTAATCACTACCTCTCTATCATCCATAACTCCCTCTAATTCTGTCACTAAATTCTCCTTTTCAACACCTTCTCCTAAACGTGCAGCATCTCCACCTTCAACAAGGTTCAGAGATGGCAGTTGTGGGGAGATCCCAGTGCTTATATCAGCAGTCACTGAGTCATCCTGAATGATTAAGGGCTGATCAGTGTCCAACTCTCCTGACACTGAATAGGCCTTAATCAAACCAGTTTCTAGGATAGGAGCCTCAACATCTGTAAGTTGTGCCTTGGGTTCAGAAGAACCTTCATTGGCAGATGTGTCCTTGGCTGTGTCACCAACTCTGGTCAACACCTCTGAAGATATAGAGCCTTTTCTATGATAGGTTACAAGAGGGTTTGAAAACTTGCTGGATTAAGAAGGGTTGGGTTGGGGAGGTTCAGAGAGATTGGTCTGGGAGGGCTCAGGAGGGTTGTCCTAAGAAGGTTTGGAGGGGTTTGAAGGATCATATTTGCCATCATCACTAGAGCTGCTATTAGGGTGTTTGATCCCTTTAGCCAGTCTCTCCTTCTCTTCTTCAATTTTGTCAGCAACCAACTTGGCAAATACTTCCTCATCAGTGAGGAATTTTGTCTTGTTTACTCCAGCAAAGTGAAGTAATCTGCCTTCTTCAATCTGCCACCAATTTGCACCTTTATCAAGAATGACTTGTGCAATCTCCATAATTGATTTATCTTTTACTTCCACCAGCATCCTCAAATCATGGAACATTGTCTGAAGCCTTGGAAATTCTGCAAGTTGTAGATACAAACTGTCCACAGTAGCCCTTGCTCCACCTCTTAGCATACTTTCATAAGTATACTCCTCCTCATCCTCATTTGATTGAGAACTTTGGGCTATAGGGGAGTTGGCTCTAGTTTCAGGAATATTGGCTTGAAGAGCAGCTTCAGGAAGGTTGAATTCAGGAGGGTTGGTTTTAGAAGGGTTGAGCTCAATAGAAGGTACTTCAGTTGCTTTTGAGAGCAATGGATCTGAAGGGGGTTGGCTCATGAAGTGCAGCTTCTAAGAGTTTTGAGTAGTTGAGCATGGATGAATCAAGGGGAGATTGTAGTCTTGTCTCCTCTACTGCAAGATCTACTAGCACATCTATTGCACTTCTATGTGCACTCCCTTCTAGAGAATATCTCCTGGTTAGATCAACAGGGGTGATGGGTTGGTTGGTGGGGGTAACATGGGTTTCAGGGGAGTTGGGTTCAGGATTTTGAGTTTCAGGGAGGTTGGGCTCTATTACTTGTTTTTCAGGGACTTTGGACTCAGGGGTTCCAGAACCAGAAGAGTTGGTCCTGGACTTGGATTTGGTCCTACTTTCTGCCCTGCTCTCCCTAAGAGCCACTTGAAGTGTCCTTTCCTCCTGAAGCTCAAGAATCTTGTCAATAGGCTTGGCTCTCCTCTTACTTGCCCTACTGCTCCCACTACCTTCTTCTTTCTCAGGGACAACTTCCCTGGGCCTTTTATCACCCTTTTTCTTCTGCCTTGTCTCATTGTACTTTTGCCTCAACTCTTCTGAGTGATCAGAAGGCACTTGAACTCCCTCTTCTGCCACTTCATCAACTTCAGTTGATGCTCCTGAAGTCTCTTCTGAGGGTAGTTGAGACAACTTCTTTGTTTTGACAGCCCTGACCTTTGTCCTCTTCTTCAACTTAGGCTTTTCCTCTTGCTTTTCTTCAGCAGGTTTGGCCAGCTACATTCTCCTTTGTTCAGTCTTTTTGCTCAGTTTCCTGAACATCACTTTCTGGGCAGGGAGGGGCTTGGCAAAGGTTTGCATCTCAGAATAATGAGCAAAATTCTCAATCAGCAAGCTTGCCCTTGTGCAATACTTGAGTTTGCTCTCCAGTACCACCTTTTGGTGGGCTTTCACCTTAAACTTTGCCTTTTCCTTCATCATCTTAGACAGGATGAAGGTTCTCCAATCAAACTTGATGCCCTTGTCACTGGCATCAATCACTGCAGCCATAATTCTTATTCTTGGAGCACTCACTTGCTCCAAACTGCCAGTGTTGCTCATAAGACTCTTTGTAATTACTTCAAATAAATTGAGGAACTTGAGCTTGAGAGTCCTCTTGTGCTGGGTAGATGAGATTGGTCATGGAACAAGGAGCTAATCTTTAGCAATTTCTTGCTCATGGCCATTGCCATAAAATTCTGGATTCCTCCCTTCAGAGGGCAATCCAAAGGCAGCATCTACATCTTCTTTAGAAAATTTCACTCTGTGAAATCTTTCTTCCTCTTCTCCTTCAGCCCTGTATGAAAGCCTTGTTGTAACTTCTCCATCTTCTGGCTTTCCTCTCCACTTCAGAAAAGCAAAGAATTCAGCCATATAAGTTTCAAGGCAAGAGTCTGGCTTTTCTTGCATAAACTTTTGAAGTCCTGGCCTTCTCAACCATCTCAAGGTTGGAGTAACTTCTGGATCATCACACTCAAAGGAGATGATAGGCTCAAAAATAAGGTTGTTTCTGTGGCTAAGATAGCCAAAATCCAGGTCAAGATCCAGGTTTGTGAAGTCTACAACCATTTCAGGTCTAGCTTTGGGAGCCATTAAAGAACGGTAAGGTTTTTTAGAGAGTTTTTGAGAAGATGAAAGCTAGGGTTTCAATGAAAAGTTTGAATGCGTGGGGAAGAATGAATCTTGGTGGGATTCTTAAGACTTGTGAATATTCCAAAAGGAATGTATGTCAATGAGTAGGTGAGTCTTAAGGAAATTCAAACAGTTTACAATTGAGGAAATCCAATTTGGACGGCCAAGATCAATTTCAGGGGAGTTGGCCAGTTTTGATCCAACGGTTAAAAACCAATGGAACAGTGAAAAACTGTCTTTATTCAAACGTGGGAAGAAGTTTAATGTTTGTTTAAGGCTGGGGGGTTACCAAGGTAGATAATGTCTTGAATTGTTTAATGCAAACAAGAATTAAATCTTGGCATTTAATGCATTGAAAGTGACTTTTTGGGTAGGGGACAAATTTAATCCTTGAAAAGGTGATGGCTTGAAGAGGAATTGGATAGCCATCGAAATAGGCAATGACTACCCAAAATAGGTGTTTATCAGACCAAGATTTGGTTTGATAGCCAAGACAACTTATCTGACCCCACATGGACAACTGTCCTGAAATGTTATGGACAAGTGTCCTAAATTTCAATGGACAAGTGTACTGAGCAATTTGGGTCATCTCTTCTGAGTTTCAGTAGACTTGACCAAGTCTGCTGAACTTTGATTCCAGTTCCCCCTTGATTAAATAACTCCTTTAGACTTACTTATCCAACTTCCCTGGATCAAGAAGTCCCAACTCTGCTGATAATTCCATGAATCTTGCTTCTGCAAGTGGTTTTGTCAATATATCAGCTTTTTTACGATCAATATGGATTTTCACCAACTTGATATCCTTCTTCTCCACATGGTCTCTAATGAAGTGATGCTTGATGTCCACATGCTTGCATCATGTGTGCAAGACTGGATTTTGTGATATAGCAATATCACTATTGTTGTCACAGAAGATTGGCACTTCAGTAGAGTTGACATTGTAGTCTCTTAGTTGTTGTCTCAACCAAAGGACCTGAAAGGAGTATATAACAAGTGTATGAGGGGGGGGGGGAATACACTTGTATGCAAATTCATTTCAAACTTTGATCAAACCAGACTTCAGCAAGGTTGTCCTAGACAACTCTACTGATATGATTAACTCTTTATAGATAATCAAAATACTAAGCACTATTGAGTACTTAGTTGAATAACTATCTAAGAGAGTTATATGTGCGGAATTAGTGGTTGTCCCTTTAGTTTAAACTCCTTTTTAATTCTGAAATCTCCTTAACAGTTTATCCAGTTCAGGGAACTTGTCCAAATCTGTTTTGCACAGTCTTGTGAATATGTTTTTGAAAGTTTAGTTTGTGTGCAGTGTTGAATGAATGTTAGTGCTTGAATGTAAATCAACACAAGAGTTTATAGTGGTTCAGAGACTCAAGCTCCTACATCCACTTTCCCTAATTTAACAGGATAATTCCTTCACTCTTGGAATTAACTTGTTTTATAGTGCCAAGGTGCACTTGATCAACCACGCCACTCCTTGGTGCCTTGATCCCTAGGATGTCTAGAGTCCTAGTACCCTTTCTCAACTCAGAACTGAACTGTTCTTCTCTCAATAGTCAGCTCCTTCCACTTCTACTGCTACAACCTTCTAACTTTCTCACTTGAAAGGTATAAGGGTTGAAGTAAGGTTCCAACTAATGAGATATCCTTTACAATGAAGATTAGTGTATAAGGATAGGATATCTCTCTAAGCTTTGTATGGATATACAATGAGGTTCAGCTTAGATGAAGTTTTTGAAGACTAAGAATGTCTTTTGAAAGCTTGAAAGCACTTGAGCTTTGTAGGATAGTTGGACAGATGATGAATTCAGTGGATGCTTTCAAATGGTCTTCACACTTCTGTATCTATAGACAAATTTGAGGATTTGCCCGTTGGAGAGGCAGCCTCAAATGTCCATAAATGTCTTCCTTGAAATCTTCAAACTGGAAGACAGATTCTGATAGTGACATGTCCTTAGTTTGGGAAATAAACGGCTGTAACCACTTTGTCTTCATTCTGCAGCACTTTTCCCAATGTCTGACTTCAAGATTCACTTGGTTAAACATGGACATCTCTTCTTATCAATGATCCTGAGATAAGGACAACATTCCTTATCACCTGGACAGTTCTGCTTATCCATTTCAGTAGAGTCTACTTATCAGCAGTGTTGGCATGCTCTTCAGATGACTTGGCTCTTTCTATTTCCAAATCTTCTTTGTGTAGTTCTTTGAGCATATAAGTCTTGGATAAGTGGATTTGACCTCTTCAGCATAGTTGGCCTTGAGTTTCAAGGCTTGTTCTAGTTCAATTGTGCTGAGGCAATATTACTGGACAACTCTTCTGATCTTGACATTTCTTACAGTAGACTTGATCTTCAAGATTTGTTCTACTTAGTTGATCTTCAGATAGGTTGTTCCATTTTGACTTGACTTTGACCAGCATACTTGTCCTTCAGCAGACTTGGGGTCAATCCAAAACTGAGCCTTGAGGGGACTTGGATAAAATAAACTTACAAACATGTGTTCCCCCTCAACTAGTGCATCTATTGTTCTAGGAGCTGCCTAACATATCATCTTCTCTATTTGTGTTAGTCTACATGTTCCAATAGTCCTGAAACATGTTCATTCATATTGACTTATCTACTTGGCATGTCTCAAGGGGGTTTTGGTATCATAATCAAAACTCATTTTATTCCCAACATCTTTTGAAGATAATTCAGCTAGCTTCTTCCTTTCTTCTCTCTATCTTTCTGCTTCAGCAAGAGCTTTCTTCTTTAAGTACCATTTGGATTAATGGAACTTCTTTGCTGGTCCCATCTTATAGCTCTTGGGAAGGATGTCTAGAAGTATTATACTCAGCTTGTTGACAAAGTTGACAGTAGCTGTAACTTTCCATTCCTTCGACTGTAAATCCAGAGTTACTTTCTTTGCCTCGAGAGCAACTCTGTCTGAGAAAAATCCTTGCCAGTCACCATCTATCTGATCCTAAATTGCAGCCATAACTCTAACTTTCAGAGTGGTCACTGCATCATGACTGAAAGTATTTCCTAGTAGCATCTTTCATGCTATGTCCATCAGGGTCTGAAATTTTGGATCCAGTTGAGCTTTCTTGACTCCAGATGCTTCTTCAGCCTTGATTCTTCCACTGGTAAACATCTCAATATAATCCTTTTCTCTTCCCATAATATAGGTAGAGATGTTGACCTTTCCACTCGGTAGATCAAACAGATCTTTAAGCACATCTCGAGTGATTCTGACTTTGTGCCCACCCATACGACTTTCAACATATGAGTCTTTTAATGTTGCTTTTGAATAGAAAGCCAACACATCTTGCTCGTAGACATTCGTTGGTGTTGCTTGAAGAAATTCACGAAGATTTAGGTTGAGGCAGCGTAGGAGAATTTCTTTGTTCTCCTCTATGTGTTTCCCCCTAAAATACAGAGCATTCTCAGTGAAGATTTTGCCCTCTTTCGACCACTTTGCAGCATCAAGGGTGCCAGTAGACTTGGTCTTCTCATCATAGATCTCAATAATGCCCATTTTGGTTGTGGTTGAGTAAATGAAAGTATAAGAGTGTTTGAGTGATTTTTCAGAGCGAGAGTGTTTGAGATCGATCAAGAAATTTGAGAACGAAGGGTTTTGAATGGAGGCTTAAGGGTTGGTTAAATACTCCA
This sequence comes from Galeopsis tetrahit, assembly GCA_963675135.1. Lineage (NCBI taxonomy): Eukaryota > Viridiplantae > Streptophyta > Magnoliopsida > Lamiales > Lamiaceae > Galeopsis > Galeopsis tetrahit. The sequence continues at coordinate 39,428,178 of OY776127.1, forward strand.
CATTTTTCGACGTGAATTTTTATCCAACGGTCAAAAATATGGTGTAGTGGGGTAACAATCGAGATAAGTCCTTTCATCTTAAGCCCATTACTACGAATTTGCCGGCTGAATTAGCCATGTGTCACTCTTTGATTTGTCTACAGAATGGTAATTGATTATAAATGACATCATTACCAAAAATAGCCGTTGTGACTAAAATTGCAGTAATTTCAATCAATTTAGGTCGTTTTATATAAGTCATATACATTCCTTATATAGGTTTTTCCATAATTACATTCAGAATTCAAATCTAGAATGAAATAATGATCAAATTAGGCTCTCAAATTTGTTGAACCGACATGATCTGATCAGCAAAGTAAGTCTTTTGATTTTCTTGAGAGGTCTGTTGATCTCTCTTGAAGAGTCTGCTGGTCAGCTGAGTAGATCTTCTGATCAGCTGAGTAGAATAGTTGAGTAGCTGAGTAAATCTTCTGAGTGAGTTTATCCACCCGGTATGATGAATCTTTCAGTAGTTCCCCCTTAACCATGTGCAATTTTCTTGACAATATGTTGTTGATCAGCTAAGTTGGTCATCTGATCAGTTGAGGGGAGAATTTTGAGTAGTTGAGTAAATCTTATGGGTGATCTTATCCACCTGGTTTGATGGATCTTTCTTCAATTCCCCCTTAACCATGTGGAACCTTCTTAGCTATATGTAGCTAAGTAGTCTAGATGACTTTCCACTGGCTTAAGCATACTCTAACATTAGATGGAATGTAGCATCTAATGAGCTCTTGTTGAATTTCTTCGCCTCAACTTCCTTTCCTGTGTAGTGGAGAAAGTTGGACGGTGCTTCAATGGAGCATATGAAAAGAGAGGAGAGACGAGTCTTCCTGATTTGTTTTGGCAAGGTTCCCCCTGGGACAGAGCTCAGCATGTTTGCCAACTTCCTGGAGAAGAAGCTCTGCTTGCATAGGACATCTCTTCTTCCTTTTCTTTTTAGCGTAACCTTCTCTTCTTCCTTTTCTTTTTAGTACATACTTATGTTGGTTGAACCAAGTATGTCCTTGTTGAGTACTTCCTTCTGCTGGACATATCTTCAATGCCTTTATCCATGACTTTGGTTGAGCTATGATGTCCATGCCTTCTCTTCTTGCAACTTTCTCCATACCTGAAACAAAAGAAATATGTTAGTGGTTTATGTTTCTATTGAGTCGGTTGAGCATTAGTTATTTGAAGTCCGTACTCAAGCTGTCTACTATTGAGTCGGTTGAGTTGGTGTATTAATCCAACCTAGTGTTCCTCAATAGTGGACTATATATATGTATGTATGTAGATTATTTTATGAATAATATTCTCTCATAATACATATGTATACTTTAATCGAGTACGTTCTCCAGTTAACTTTTGTTCAAATATGTATACGGTGTACAGTACTAAGAAAGCATATAAATGGAGTGTTTTGCATCAAGGATTCTTAAGGTATCATGGATTCTCCCTTGATTAATTAACTCTATGTTTTCCCTCAGCTTTATTTATCTTCATCGGGAGTTACTTACCTGATGATGAGGGTGTCTATTCACCTCATTTGTTTCCTTCCTAGTCTGTTGTAGTTGTATCAGCTGAGGTGTTTCTCAGCTGATCTTCATTCTTCATTGGATTGGATCAAGTAGTCCTAGGCTGTAGCATAGACTCTTGAATCTTTATTCAGCTAGGGGCTTAGTCAAGATATCAGTTCTTTGGATATCTGTGTGGATTTTCTCCATCTTGATGTCCTTCTTTTCAAGATGATCTCTTATGAAGTGGTGTCGAATATCGACATGTTTGCATCTTGTGTAGAGGACTGGATTTTGAGTGATGGCTATGGCACTGCTGCTATCACAGTAGATAAGAACTTCTCTTGCTTTTATATTGTAATCTTTTAGTTGTTGGACCAGCCAGAGTAGCTGACTGCAACAACTTCCAGCTGCCATATATTCTGCTTCAGTGGTGGAGGTTGCAACTGATGTTTGTTTCTTTGAGAACCATGATATCAACTTGTTGCCTAGAAATTGACAGGTTCCTGAAGTGGATTTCCTATCTATTTTGCATCCACCATAGTCTGAGTCAGAGTAGCCACTCAATTCTAGATTGTCATCAGCAGGGTACCATAGTCCTAAGTTGACTGTTCCCTTTAGGTACTTGAGAATTTCCCTTGCTGCTTCCAGATGACTTTGCTTTGGGTTGGCTTGAAATCTGGCACATACTCCTACAGCAAAAGTTATGTCAGGTCTGCTGGCTGTAAGGTATAGGAGTGATCCAATAAGTGCTCTATATTCTGCTTGGTCGACTGCTTTCCCAGACTCATCTGGTTCTATCTTGAATGAGGTCATCATAGGAATTCTTGCAATCTTGCTTTGTTGAGCCTTGAAACTTTCAAGCAAACTTTTGGTATATTTGGATTGATTTATGAAAATCCCCTCTGGACTCTGCTTTACTTGAAGTCCAAGAAAGTAATTCATTTCACCCATCATGCTCATTTCAAATTTTCCTTGCATAAGTTCAGAGAACTTCTTGCACATCTCTTGATTGGGTGATCCAAATATAATATCATCTACATATATTTGTACCATTAGAATGTCATCTCCTTCTTGTATTCTGAAAAGAGTTCTATCAACCTTCCCTTTGGTATATCCATTGTCAAGAAGGAACTGTGACAATGTGTCATACCAAGCTCTTGGGGCTTGCTTCAGACCATAGAGAGCCTTCTTCAGACGATATACATGATTTCCTCTCTCAAATCTAGGAGGTTGTTCTACATAGACTTCTTCTACCAGAATTCCATTTAGAAAGGAACTTTTGACATCCATTTGATATACTTTGAACCCTTGGTGAGTTGCATAGGCCAGAAATAGTCTGATGGCTTCTAATCTGGCTACTGGAGCGAAGGTTTCATCATAGTCAATTCCTTCAGATTGTGAGTAACCTTTTGCAACTAATCTTTCCTTGTTTCTGGTTATCACATCGTTCTCATCCTTTTTGTTCTTGAATACCCACTTAGTTCCTATTACATTGTAGCGTTCAGGACGATCTACTAGTTCCCACACTTCATTTCGTTCAAATTGGTTCAACTCTTCTTGCATGGCAACGATCCAATTGCTGTCCTTCATTGCTTCTTCTATGTCAACTGGTTCAATATTGGACAGAAAGGCACACCAGCAGAACATAGAAGTCTGAGGATTTTGGTTTAGTTGTCTTCTGGTCTTGACACCTGAGTTTGCTCCTCCTAAGATGAGGTTTGATAGATGGTTGGTTCTCCATGTATTCCTCACAGGTGTATTTTCACCAGATGAGTTAGGATTCTCATCTGCTCTAGTGTTATCAGGAGGGTTGACTGGATTTGGTCGATCATCATCTGTATCTTGAGTGTCAAAGAGATCATTCCCCCTGGCATTTGGAATTGGTGCATCTTGATTGGTCTGCTCAGCTTGGGTTTGAGATCTAGTGACAGGTCTATTTGGTTTAACCTCTTCTGCATCTTCAGGGAATGGTTCATCAACTTTAATGAACTCTTCTAGTTTAGACTTGATCACCAACCTTCTCATCTTCTCTACAGCTGAGTCTGTATTGACTGCATTCTTTTCACAGGATTCATCAAATACAACATGAGGTGTTTCTTCCACAAGAAGGGTTCGTTTGTTAAACACTCTAAATGCTTTTCTAGTTGAGGAGTATCCTAAGAATATTCCTTCATCAGCTTTGGCATCGAAAGCATTTAACTTACTCTTCCCATTGTTGTGAATGAAACACTTACAACCAAATATATGAAAGTAAGATACCCTAGGTTTCCTACCTTTCCATAGTTCATATGGAGTTTTCTCATGAATTTTGTGAATACCTGACCTATTTTGAGTGTGGCATGTTGTATTTATGGCTTCTGCCCATAGTTTCTTGGGAGTAGAGAACTCAGCTAGAAGAGTTCTTGCAGCTTCTTTAAGTGTTCTGACTCTTCTTTCAACTACACCATTTTATTGTGGTGTCCTTGCTGCACTTGTCTCATGTTGAATACCATTAGAAGTACAATAGGCAATAATATGAGAGTTAATAAATTCAGTGCCTTTGTCACTTCTAATTTTGACAATTGGTTCTCCTTTCTCTATCTGGATTCTCTTTAGCAGCTCAGGAAGTTTCTGCTGGGTTTCACTCTTCTTGTAAAGGAAGATAACCCAAGTGTACTTGGTGTAATCATCTACTACAATTAGAGTGTATTTCCTTCCTGTTAGAGTTGTTGGAGTGATTGGTCCAAAGAGATCCATGTGAAGTAGTTCTAGAACTCTGCTGGTTGATGCAGTCTTCTTGGTTTTGAAGGAGACCTTTGTTTGCTTTCCCTATTGACATGCATCACATACCTGATCTTTACAGTAGAGTTCATTAGGCAGTCCATCAACTAAGGATTCCCTTGCTAGCTTGTTTAAAGTCTTAAAGTTCAAGTGACTAAGTCGTTTGTGCCATAGACGGCTGATGTCTTTAGGGCTTTTTACAAGCAGACAGGTATCCTTAGGACAACTGTTCCAATTCGCAAGATACATACTACCTTTTCTAGATCCTGTTAGTAGGGTTTGTTTTGTTCGTTTATCACTTACAATACACTCATCTTTGGAAAAGTTTACTGAATATCCAGTGTCACAGAAATGAGATACTGATAGCAAGTTGAACTTCAAACCTTCTACATATGATACATCATGTACCTCAATGTCACCATTCTTCAAGGTGTCATATCCTTTTGTGTTACCGTGCGCGTTATCACCAAAGAAGACTTTTGGACCTTTCTTTTCTAAGTAACTAGTCAGCAGGGCTTTGGTTCCTGTCATGTGAGATGAGCATCCACTGTCTATATACCAGGTTTCTCCTTCTTGACCACCTTTCCTGTATAGGTCCCTTCTTTCCTGCAATGTAGATTAAACTTTAGGTACCCATTTTGTTTTGGGTCCTTGGGTGTTAGTTATAGTACTCTTGGGAACCCATGCATACATAGCTCTTTTGAATAGTCTTGAGCATTTGAGTTGTCTCCCTCGAGCATCACAGAACCAAATCTTACCAGCTGACACCTGGGGATGGCTTGATTTGATAGTTGTGTCAGCTAAGTGACTGTCATATGACTTCTTCTTGTAGTTGTGTACAAGAATGATCTTCTGACTAGCTACATTCAGCTTGGGTGCATAAGCTGATCGTTTTCGAGTAAGTGAATCATCCTCGTCTGTTCTCACAATCTCATATGAGAGGGGAGGTGCAAAGAGAACAGATGTGTTATAAGAAGATCTGTTTTTCTTCTTGGCTGGATTAGCATACAGCTGAGACTGCCTCAAGCGAGATGGTCCAGGCTGTTTACTATTCCTCTGTATATGTTTTGGGGCATTTAACCTTTTAGCGTTTAACTGAGGTTGCCTTAAATGGACTGGCCCAGAGTTAGCTGGTCTCTTACCATTTCTGGCTATGAAATAGTTAACTTTAGGTTGTCTTTGTACAAATGTCTTTTTATTCACTTTAGGATCATTGTGCTTAGAGCACTCACCTTTCTCAAAAACTTGTGTTGTGGATTTGTTAGGTTCACAACACTCAACATGAGAGAATTCTGATGTGGTTGATTCAAAACCAATACCCATCTTGTTGGCATTTGATCTGTAATATTCAGAAATGTGTTCTATAGTTGCCGAGGCTCTATTGAACTTTGATATCTTTAGATCTAAGCCATTCTTCTCATTTTCTAAGAGCTCATGTTTATGGAGAAGATCATCAAACTTGGATTGTAAGGTTTGTAAATCATAGGCATCTTTGGCTTGTGTTCTAAGCATTCCCTCATAAGTTTGATTAAGAATAGTGTGTTCTTCTTTAAGAATTTCAAGTTCTTGTGTTAATCGTTCATTCATTTTTAATAGCTCAGGGGTGCTTTCGAACTTAGCATTTTTCAACCTTGTGATTTCTTTCCTTAAATCCTTGTTTTCTTCCTCCACTTCTATGAAGGCTCTTGTTGCGATATCGAGATCACCTTTTACTTCCTCCAAGGATTAGTAATAGGTGTTCCCGAATTCGCCTACAAATGAGTTAGCCTCATCTGTGTGTGAAGAGGCAGGTAAATGATAAGTTGAAGTGTATGAGTTTACCTCGGTTTCGGCTAAGGCCATCATAGCTACATCATCTGAGTCATCATTTGAGAAGAGTCTAGAGTCAGGTGAAGAGGGTAGATCATCACTCTGGTATTCTGATTCTTCAATCACCATTGCTTGTCTGTCTGATTTCCTCTTGTCTCTTCTTGACTTTCTTTCTTCTTTATCTCCTGAACTTAGGTCTGGGCACTCATAGACATAGTGTCCAGGCTTATGACAATTGAAGTATGTTCCTGATTTCTGACTTGGATTGTTTCTTCTTGGAGGTGTAGCATCTCTTCTCCTCTGACTTCTAGTATCAGAAGGCTCTTTATCCTTCCTAGGATACCTTTCTGGAGTTCTTTCTCTTGATTCTTTAGAGGATGATCCAGCTCTTTTATCTTTGTAATTTTTGTAGAATCTTCTATATTTGTTGTTTAGGTTGTTCATCCTTTTGAATCTTTTGATCATAAGAGCCATCTGTTCTTTTAGACTCATATCTGACCCTCCTACTTCATCGGTGTTTAGAGGAGTTTTGCCAGACGAGGTGCTTGTGGTTCTTGTATTTGTAGATGCTTTGAAAGCTACGGTCTTGGTGTCATATGGGGTTGAAGTTTGCACATCATTTTCTGAATTTTCTTCTCTTTCCAGGTCATACTCGGGCTTTTAGATTCTGGAACAAAGTCTGAGTTGTCCAGTTCTTGATGTCTTGAGTATCTTTGATGATGGTCTTTTTCAGCTTCCACTTCTTGGTTAGAGAGTCTAGGATTTTTAGATTTTTCTCTCTTTTGGTGTACTTCTTGCCAAGAGACTCAATCTCGTTTATAATCTTGGTAAATCTGTTATCCAGCTGATCAATAGTCTCTTCTGGTAGCATCTTGAAGTGTTCGAACTTCTTGACTGCTGTTGATAATTTGCTTTCTTTGATCAGCTTCGTTCCTTCACACAGAAGTGCTAGTGCATCCCACATTTCCTTAGCTGTTTAACAGTCGAGTACCTTTGCTATATACTCATTGGGGAGTGTCTGTATAATGTAATCTTGAGCAATACTGTCAAGGTTTGACTGCTTCATTTCTTCTGGAGTAAGATCTTTCATGGGCTTTGGAGCAAGTTCTCCAACTGGGATCTCAGGATCACCATTTGCTGTGTTGACCGCCATGATTGTGATTGGCCCTTCTGTGATTACAGACCACATCTTGTAGTGAATTGAAGTGAGATTCTTCCTCATCCTGATCTTCCAATAGTCATAGTATTCTACTGAAAACTTAGGCAGTTTACGCATGTTAGCACTCATGCTGTATGAGTTTTCGAAAACAAGTTTTTCAAAATAGATCTGTTCAAGAGGACTACAGAAAGACTCCCTCAAGTCTTCTGATAATCTAGAGACAGTAGTCCGTTAGAACCACTGCTCTGATACCACTTGTTGGTCCCTGAACGAGTAGTGAATGGGTTTAAAGTCTAGAGGGGAGGGGTGAATAGACTTTAAAACTTTTTCAATTTAAGAGTGGGTACCTCTTCTGATTTCTATGTCAGCTGGACTACAAGTCTGCTGGTCCAGAAGACAATAGTAATCTGATAGAGTGAAAGATATGCGGAAGTAAGTAGGCCTTTTATTTAGACTCGTTCTGTTCTTTTGAAATATTCAATTACTTGTTTTATGAAAACCTCAGCTGATGATGGTTTGGAAGATATGGCCTGTTTTGTAAAGGTGTTTGAAAGATACAGTATGCACTATAATAAGAATATAAACAAACTTGGAAATGTAAAGTGCAGTAAGTAAATAACACCGTCGATTTATAGTGGTTCGGATATACGTTCCTACGTCCACTCTCACGTTCCAAACGTGATGTTTAATCCCTTTAATTTCCCGAAAATTACAAGGGCTTGTCCTTTATAGTCCCAAGGTTAGGACTTTGAGATCTGAGCAGTCCCGAACTGCTGCGGTCTCCACAAGTGATTGGAAGCACTTGCACTTTTACATGGATTCAAAAACTTAACCTTATGGTGGGGGTTTTGGGGTTTTTGAAAGGATCCAACTAATGGTTCAAGCTTGTAGATTACTTAACCACTATGCCTAAATCAAAAGATATACAATATGTATTGGATTCAGGTTCTTTGGTTGGATGGGGAATATCTTAAGAGCTAAAAAGGTGTTCTAATACTTTTCTGTGCTCTTGAGAATTCTTGAGTGAGTGATGCTTTGGTTTGCTTGCTTGATTAAGCTTCAGAATTCTTGTGTGGTATTTCCGAGCTTTGTTCTTCCTCATCCTCTTGTATTTATAGGGAGGATTGTTGCAACTAGCCGTTGGAGTTGACTAGCCGTTGGAGTTGACTAGCCGTTTGGCAATCTTTCCTTTTGAGCTTGATTGATTCCTTGATTCCAGCTGCTTTGATATTGATAGCTTCAAAACTTGGATCATGTCCATCTTCTAAGTATGGTAACTCTTCGTTTGAATTGCAAGATGACTTTGGAATCAGCTGAGTCCTTGACGAGATACTAGTCTTCTGATCTTCATTTCTAGTCTTCTGTTTAACTCGTCTGGCCTGAAGTCTTCTGTCTTCTGATATCAGATGAGTATTACTCTTCTGATCTGGAAAGTACTTGAGCTGACCTTGGCCATCTTTGACTTGGACTTTATCAGGTAAGAAGGTATACAAGCACCTTGCTTATCTGATCTTCAAGGATCTTCTAGTCTTCATGTCTTCTATTCTTCATATCTTGAGCTAGCGCATGTAAGCTAAGACTGTGCTGATCAGCTGAGATTCATACAGCTGATCACACAAGACTAGTCTAAGCTGATCTATACAAATGTCAGTTGATCCTATTACATATATTTATAAACTCTAAGTGTTTTGGCCATCAAAACTATTCTATCATCAGATGGGGCTTAGGGTGAATTTACATCTCAACAATCCCTCTCTCCTCAACCGACCATCTTCGCGTCCTCGGCACTTCATATTCAGATTCCACCCAATACCGTTTACTGGTCGGCGCCCTACAATATCTGACCATTACGCGACCAAATCTTTCTTTTGCCGTCAATACCGTTAGCCAGTTTCAATCTTGTCCAACGATCGATCAATTCCAGGCGGTCAAACGTATTCTACGGTATGTCAAAGTCACTCTCCAATATGGTCTTGACTTCTCTCGCAGACCATCTCATCTCATCGCCTACTTAGACGCCGATTGGGCTTGCTGCTTAGACACTCGTCGATCAACATATGGTTACTCCATTTTTCTCGGACCGAACCTCGTCTCTTGGAGTGCTAAGAAGCAACCTACTGTATCCAGATCAAGTTGTGAATCCGAGTACCGAGCAATGGCGTATACTGCATCAAAATCTCCTTCGTGAACTTCAAACTTTACCGGCAGAACCTCCTCGCCTACTATACGACAACAAAAGTGCTCTCTTTCTTAGCCAAAATTCATTCGCACATAAAAGGGTCAAACATATAGATATTGACTATCATTTCGTTCGCGAGTTAGTTGTCCCTCGTCGCTTATCAACACAGTTTGTGCCTTCAAATCTACAAGTGGCATACATCTTCACAAAGAGTCTTCCTCGTCCGTTATTTAAATTTTTTAGATCTAAGCTTCGCGTATGTCCCCATCCGTCTAGCTTGAGGGAGGTGTCAATATAGTTAGTTAGTTTACTTGTTAGTTAGTTGACTAATCTTGATTAGTTGTTTTTCACTTGTATATATATATGACTATTTGGTCACTTCTTCAATCAATGTAACTATTCTAAATACATTCACAAAAAGAATAAAAATACTCAAGCATCTAAGTCAAATTCATCTATATATAAATGATGAAAGTCACCCTACAAAATCTTTGAGGGTTGAAATTAATGAGATATTTAATATGCAATCATTTGAACGTGATCTAAGATTACGATCATTGATATGGAAGTATATATCTTATTCATGTATAGATGATTTTCGTGACATGAAAAATACATTTTAAATTTTAACAGGTTGTAAGTTTAATGTTATATTTTGAAAATTTTATGATAATAAATATATTATATATGAGCTTGTTAGTATATATTTTAAATTTGATTGTTTTAAAATTTTACGCCCCTGGAGACAATCACATACTAAGGTGTTCTCATGTCAAGAAATAAAAGATAAAATAAGGGACAAAGATCACCCAAATACCAAGATCCTACGAATCATCAAGCCCACTCAAAAAAATCTCAACCTAGGAAAAAGAACGCACAAAGCGTAGGAAGACAAAAGGTGAAAAATAACAACAAACTAAAGAACTAAAACAATCATTAAAAATCAGTAAAAAAAAAAAAAGGGACAAGTAAACTAGAGAACTAAAACTAAAAAAACAGTAACAAACAGAATCACCGGGTAACTTCCCGATCGACCACCGTAGCTCTATTAGGAAAATCTACCCATTGATCCCAACTAGAGATGTCTATCGGGCTGGCCCTAGCCCTATAGGGTCAGCCCTACAGGGTCACGGGTTAAACGAGCTAGGGCCTTAACCGGTTCATACTTAACGGTCCTACAATTGTTGGGACCTAACCCTAACCCTAGCGGGCCATGGGCTAAACGGGCCACTAACGGCCTACAATAATTTTTTTAATTTTAAAATTAAATGCCCCATTTGACACGTCCAACCAGCAAATAAAATAGAAAAATTTATAATTAGTTAATGATCGGTAAATGAGAAAATAAAAGTATAATTTAAACACAATTCTAGAACTTATTGATCGTTAATATGACCTAAAAAATAATAACAATGACTAATGGATGGTAATTGACTACTTATTGGTTATAGTTATTGATATTGGTCAAATGACCCAAAATTTGTTCACAAGTTATTTATTAAAAAAAAAAGGGTAACAATCCGGGCTAGCGGGCTGGCCCGGTTTAACCCGCGGGCTAACTGGTCCGGGTCAAAAAAGCCCGGATTTAAACGGGCCTACGATTTATGAACCCTAACCCTGTATTTTTTAGGGTTAAACGGGCCAACCCGGTTAGCCCGACCCGGATAAACATCTCTAATCTCAACTATGCACTAAAAAACTTGCTAACCCATAAATAGATATGAGAAAAGACGGTGTTGATGGATGTGACGGACGACGGTGCAAGCGGAGACGAACGACCGCCAATCTACATCTACAAGAACGAAGAAGAGAGTCTGTAATGTTTATTCTCGTTCATTCAATTTCTAGGCTAATAGATCGGGCAAAGGGAAATTCGATATGTACCTTGGCAGTATGACTCGGATGGTGTTGTAGTGATATCCCCATATATATAATTTCTTTTTTATATATAATTTGAATGATTTTAGAAGTCATAGTAAGATGATTTGGTTTTGTATGATTTTATAAATTTTAATTGTTTTGTTTTTATGATGCTCTTAGTTTCCATTTGGTAATTACAACCCTAATAATAATGCTTCTATTTATTACAAATAGAACCTCTCTATGTAAATGGAAGGTGGAATTGTAACAAATGTTTCAGATTTTAAACTACTCTGGTTGAATTAAGAAATAAATAGCAAGAAGAGCATTGATGGAAGAAGGACTCAAAAATTAATGAAGGTCCAAAAAATGGAAGAACCCGAAATAGCAAAAAGAGGGCCCGGAAATAAAGGTATGTTTCTTTCGGAACTAACATGATTGACGTAAGACTTTATGTTGGTACCAAATTGAGTCTAAGATTAGAATAAGCCTGAAAAGTCTAGAAGGGAGGGGTGAATAGACTTTTAAAATTTTTCCTAAAATATCAGAGTAATTTGCGGAATTTAGTGTTCTTGAATAGTATTGTGCTTATCTGAGATCAACTTAGTACTCTTCAGATTCAATATGAACCTTTTTATTTATACTCAACTTTTGATTACGAATCTTACTACTGTTCTTAGTAAACAATTAAACAACTATCAAACAGTAAGTAAAATGAACACAAGATTTATAGTGGTTCGGCAAATGTCTACATCCACTCTCACAACTCCAGTCGTGATGTTTTATTAACTCCTTCTTGAGTTTCTTGTGGCTTAAAGTCCCAAGAATAAGACTGTGATCTTATCGATTACACTTTCAAGTGTATCTTCGATCTACTAGTAATTCTCACAAGTAACTAGCACACTTGTTACAAAAAACACAAACTAAAAGAAAAACTTCTCTTTAGAGTATCGCCTTTGAATATGCTTCTTCAATATGTGGCTCTTCTTGTTTGATCTTCTTGAACTCTGCGAGTTTCTTCGAATTCTTCTAAGACTTGTATTGCTCTTGAATTTAGAATATCAGTAGTAGCAGTAGTCTTTTCCAGTAGAAGATCCTTCGATATTTATAGAACTTAGTATGACAGTTAGTAGTTTATGAAACTAACTCCAACTAACTCTTAACCGCTTTTTGTAACTTCTTCTTGTAACCGACTTTTATAACTTTCAACAACTAACTTCGATTTTCTTTAAGTCAGTATATCTTCAAATATATCTTTAGTTACGTCCTTCAAATAAGTTTTTCAAAACTTATTATTCTTCAGCATAGTAAAATACTCTTCTTAGTATTACTGTTCTTGTTCTGCTTCAACACACTTCTATTCTGAGCTTCTTCAGAATACTTCCTCTTAGATTGATATCTTCTTACTCGAAGTAGTCTTCTGAGTTATTTAAGTAGTCTTCTGACTTACTGTAGTCTTCTGTTCTGAACTAACTATGCTGATTACAACATAATACAAACTTACAAATATAAAACCTACCTATACTTCATCTGAACTACATACAGAAGAGTATATCTAAGTCATATTCTATAAGTTGTCTATATAATCATTACATCGGCTTAGTTCCTAACAGTTAGAATATTTACTTCATATATCACATATAAGATAAGTAATATCAGTACTTAAGACTTCTTAAGATGACTTAGTTAGAATAATTTTTTCCACATATATTATTAACTTTAAGTTCCTTTTGGCCATCAAAATTTAATCTCATCAACTAGGACTTTGTTTTTCAAGATTCATATCCCAACACTTTACTATATTCAAGTTATAGATTTAAAAATGATATTTCAAGTCTCATACTCATTCCACAATTAAAATTAACTATATACCTATTACTCGCTTCGTTCTTCTGAAAGTTGTCAATTTATTTTATGCACATTTATGAAGAAATATAATTTTATATGTGTAGTAAATTGTTGAGTTAGCGAAGGATAAAAAAAAGTAAAGAAAGTAGTAAAGAGAATAAATGGAGAAAAATATGAAAGAGAAATTGTAGATAAAGATAATGATGTTACCAAAAAAAAATATATAGTGTAGCTTTATGTTAGATGCCTAAAATCACAAAATTAGTAATTGAAGAGAAGTGGGGACTGGGGAGTATTACTTTTTTTCAATACAATTAATTTTATATACTTTAAACTAATTCACCCATTAATTGATTTGGCATATAATAAAAGGTGGTGCTAATTGTCTAGAATCTTGAGATCTAGAAAATAATAAAATTGTACTCTCTCACCGTTCATCAAAAGTGTATTAACTCTTTTTGATGTATATTTTAAAAATAATTCATATTTTAATTATAAAGAAGATGTGTGTAAAGAGTATTGTTCAATTTTGTTAATAAGTAGAAAAAATACTTAAAAATTATTTATTTAAATAGAATGAGCATATTGTTTTTGGACAATATAATATAACAGACATACTTTTAGGGTGTGTTTGGTTTGGGATTGGCCCATCCGGATTTGGATGGGCCATCCTCCATCCCATCCCTCTCCATCCAAATACACATTCAAATCTTCATCCACCCCTATAAGGGCATCTCCAATGGGGGTGAGGAATCCTATGTGGATTTCTACTCCTCACCCAAAATTAAGGTAGAAGTTGTTGTGAGCTAGATGATGTGGCAAGGGAAGGAGAGTTGGGTGAGAAGTATTTCTACCAGGTAGAAGTAAAAATGAGGACAAAAAGGAGAGTGGGAGGGTGGAGTGCGTGTAATTCAAACTGAGAGAAAAAGGGTAAAATGTGAGCGCGTGTATCGAGAGTAGGGTTAATGTCATGCTTCCTACTTCTGCCAGCAAATAATTTTAGATTCAAAAGCTGGGAAATGCCATGTTTTTTTTATTTAATACTCCAGTTTATATATATATATTGATGTGCCAAAAATTGCACGGACGGATTAGATATCCTTGGGTTAGATATCCAAATTCCCGAACGCCTATGAATGCTTCGGGTACACTGCTTCCGCTGGAATGATCCTCCAAGAACCTGCAAAAGACACACTGGAGGGGGCTCCGGCGCGGACACTCCGACGCTCAAGTCAGTCTCGGTAATTCAGTGTATGGCAAGAACTAAAAAGTCCTTTTATTATCAATGAGGTTCTCAAAGAATATCAGAAATAGGTTTTGCACGAAGTATATTAAGTTTTGTAATAGTAAGAAAGTCTAACCTAAAAATATCCTTCGATTTACCTATTTATAGAGACTTCCTCTTAAGGGGAAGTTACGCTTCCTTCCATTTCGGAGCCACCCCTTGGACCCAGTCTTGCTGGGTTGACAAGGTCCTCAACTCCTTCTCTTCCTGAAAGACCGGGGCCACTCTCCCTAGTGGACTCCATCCACTGAAATAAAGGAGGGAAGAATCTTTCTTCGGCCAGTCTTAGTCCGATTCATGTGGAGATCTCCTATATTCTCGGTTTACCAATTCATATCAAGATCAAGTCCTCCAGATAAGTCTTTCCGGGAGGACCTCCAGGAGCTCCCTCCGGAGGGACTTCCAGAAGGGATTCTTTATCCATAGCCCCTTCCATAATCCCATATCTTCTCTTTTATCTTATCCTTTATACACGTGTCGACTTCTTATTGAACGACACTTTTAGGCCGCATCATCTACTCCCCCCTACTCTCATAAAGTGATTATATCTTTTGTGAGAGTAAGAAGTTCAAGTGAATTTAGCACAGGGGCGTTTCTGGAGAGACGTGTATTATTCTTGCTTCGGAGAAGAATTTCAAAAGTGCTTCCCTTCAGAGATTTTTCCCGCCTTTGGTTCCGAAAAGACGCTTCGATTTCTGCGCCTGGGTCCCACACAGTCGCAATTTTCTCTCTCTTGCTAGTTTCTCGAGGAGAAGCCTCGATCCTAACCCCCTTATTGGTTTTGTAGGTTGCATCATTATCGTCTCTTGGTTACATAACCTTCAAAGGATTTTCTCAAGAAATTCAGGGAACCTCTCACCCTTTCAAGGGAGCACCTCTAGTTTCAGGTGGCTCGAAGAGGTTTTCCTTGACTTTCAGACTTCTATTTATCCTTTCTTTCGTTTTTTAGACAGGGTCTTGGCAAATGACTTTGGCTTGCAAAATTTTTGTTTCCTAAGTAACCATCTTGGGTCTTGGTTATGGGGAGATGCTCCCCAGCTCTCTTTGGCCTCTGGGCCTCCAAGTGTCTCTCACTTTCGTTTAGAAGATTTTGATTCATAAAATCTTTCTTTTCATTGAGTAACCCTTTTGGGTCTTAAGTATGGTGAGGGGCTCTCAGTAGCTCCTCGGCCTCTAGGCCTTTGAGTGTCTCTCACTCTCATTCTTAAAAGATTTTGATTCATAAAATCTTTCTTTTCATAGACTAACCCTTTTGGGTCTCAAGTACGGTGAGGGGCTCTCCGGAGCTCCTCGGCCTCTAAGCCTCTGAGTGTTTCTCACTCTCATTCTTACAAGATTTTGGTTCCTAAAATCTTTCTTTTCATTAAGTAACCTTTTTGGGTCTCAAGTATGGTGAGGGGATCTCTGCAGCTCCTCGGCCTCTAGGCCTCTCAGTGTCTCTCGCTCTCATTCTTAAAAGATTTTGATTCATAAAATATTTATTTTCATTGAATAACCCTTTTGGGTCTCAAGTATGGTGAGGGCTCTCTGGAACTCCTCGGACTCTAAGCCTCTGAGTGTTTCTCACTCTCATTCTTAAAAGATTTTGATTCATAAAATCTTTCTTTTCATTAAGTAACCCTTTTGGGTCTCAAGTATGGTGAGGGATCTCTAGAGCTCCTCGGCCTCTAGGCCTCTGAGTGTCTCTCACTCTCATTCTTAAAAGATTTTGATTCATAAAATCTTTCTTTTCATTAAGTAACCCTTTTGGGTCTCAAGTATGGTGAGGGGCTCTCGGCAGCTCCTCGGCCTCTAGGCCTCTGAGTGTCTCTCACTCTCATTCTTAAAAGATTTTGATTCATAAAACCTTTCTTTTCATTGAATAACCCTTTTGGGTCTCAAGTATGGTGAGGGCTCTCTGGAGCTCCTCGGCCTCTAGGCCTCTGAGTGTCTCTCACTCTCATTCTTAAAAGATTTTGATTCATAAAATCTTTCTTTTCATTAAGTAACCCTTTTGGGTCTCAAGTATGGTGAGGGGCTCTCGGCAGCTCCTCGGCCTCTAGGCCTCTGAGTGTCTCTCACTCTCATTCTTAAAAGATTTTGATTCATAAAATCTTTCTTTTTATTGAATAACCCTTTTGGGTCTCAAGTATGGTGAGGGCTCTCTGGAGCTCCTCGGCCTCTAGGCCTCTGAGTGTCTCTCACTCTCATTCTTAAAAGATTTTGATTCATAAAATCTTTCTTTTCAAAGACTAACCCTTTTGGGTCTCAAGTATGGTGAGGGGCTCTCTGGAGCTCCTCGGCCTCTAAGCCTCTGAGTGTTTCTCACTCTCATTCTTAAAAGATTTTGGTTCATAAAATCTTTCTTTTCATTAAGTAACCCTTTTGGGTCTCAAGTATGGTGAGGGGCTCTCTGTAGCTCCTCGGCCTCTAGGCCTCTGAGTGTCTCTCACTCTCATTTCAAGGTGTTGATTATATCAAGACCTTTCAAGTTCAAGTAATCCGCTTGGATTTAGAGTAGGGTGAGGAGCTCTCTAGCTTCCCTCGGCCTCGTGGCCTTTAAGTGTTTCTCACTTTTGAATTCTCATATCTCATATATGCTCAGTGATCTACAGATCATTCATCATTTCATCACTCCTAATTTTCAAATATAGCCATCCGGCTACTCAGGGTAGTTAACCCTCACGCGTTTCAGAATGCTCAAAGTATGCTTATGAATCATATCTTAAATTGTTAAGAAATATGTGCTCATACAAAAATCTCAAAATGTTTTCATCACATCTCATAAAATCTTCAAATATTCATCAAAGATAAACATACATTTTAACATAATTTAGAAAAAATTAGACTCATCACTAATCAAAAACACGTTCTTAACCATGCCTAAATTCTCAATCATTCTCTCGATTCAATCACGAAATTCTCCTAAGTAATCACCTTAGCATTTCTCAAATCAATCATTTATGAAGCCTTAGCAAATGCTCATATGCTTCGAGGTTTTATGCTCTAAACAACTACGTCTAGGTAACTCATATCATATCACAAAGTAAAATCTAAAGTAAAAAAGTAAAATATACACTTTTCACTTATGTGGCTTCATATCAGCATCTCGGAGGTAGTAGGCCTAGACCCTTCATCACCCCCTTTAAGCATCGAAGTGTAAGGCATTTGCAAGGTCCGTCATCATGCTCGTCACCTAATAGATCGACTCTTGGGTATATCCTTCTTTACAGTAGCCTTGTAGCCCTCATGACTACCTGCTCATCCTTCATGGGTTTCTTTTATCACGTAATCTCCTTCGGGAGACATCTTAGATAGGGATGGGTCAACGATCGCTTGTATAATTGGCCACCCAATATGTAGTATCTTAACCGCAAAGCTCGAGCTTCTCCAGAAGTTGCAGGGGCTGGTCCTTTATTCAGCTCTTCTCAACTTTTGAATATCAAATTTCAGCACCTTGGGGAGGGTTTGGTTAGCTTCAACAGCTGGGCTCGGTGGAGCTTCAACTCCTCAAATGTTTTCTGATATTATTCATCCCACTCGAATCTGGATCATTTGCATAAGATCCTCTTTATAGTTTTTCTCATGTTCGGTTCTCAACCCCGAATACTCATCTTTCTTCCATAATCATCTGGATCATGCTCCGTCGAGCTCCTCCACATTCTTAATTATCCTGGACTCATCTGGCTCACATCAGCCACATCATCACATCTAGGTCCTGGACCTCGGGGTCCTGGATACTCGCCTTATCTCTCCTTATCTGGATCTTGGACCTCGGGGTCCTAGATACCCGTTTCATTTCTTCCTTAATTCTATAGCGTTACTCAGCCACTTCAAGCGTAGGACCTTGTAAAAAGGTCTGTCATCACTCTCATCTTCTCGAAGTTTGGGTCTCAAACCCCATAACTCAGCTTCTGGGCAGTCATCATCCAAATCCAAGTCTCGAACTCTGTCCCCTCAAGTTTTTGGAACGCAGAAATCTGATCTCCAGTGCTTCGCATGGTGAAGTTGGCTTCATAGCCAGTCAGGTAATCTCCATCTTCGTCTCAACGTCTTACCCCAATATTCATCTCCGGAGTTGCACATATCTCTCGTACATCTGCAGCTCCTCGAGCAGGTCGAGGTTTAACATTAGTTTATCATCTCAAACTAGAAGTCAAATCCTTCTCTATGAGTTATCGATCGCAAATCTGGCCTGCATGACCTTCATTTCACATGGTCTTTTCTTGAATCTCCAACCTCTCAACGTTGTTTGGCTTCGCTCTTTAGGATCTCAAATCTAGAGGTTTCGCCTCCAAGTCTCAAAATTCTCTTCTCATTCTTCAGTCTACAATACCACGTCTAAAACCTCGAGGTGTGTTAATCATGCACAATGAGATCATCAAGTCATTCTCATATTCAGAGCACCGGTGGTCCCAAATGTACTCGTCATTTGGGGATCAGCCCAATAACAGGTTAGGTGTTATGTTCCAGCGACTCGGCTGGTTTCCCATGGCTCCATTCTTTCTTTGGTAACCTTGCTCTCCCGAGGTCCTCTAGTACTTCTAGGTTCTCCAGCCCCTCCTCATGAGCTCATTATTCGTCATAGACCTGGTAAGCTGACTCATACCAGCAACATTATTAGATCTAAATTTCACCGTCTACCGAGAGGGTAAAATTACTCATCAGATTCCTCAGGGACCTCACATCCTTCATCCGTTCTCAAGTAATTCAATTTCTCATGATCCTGGACCTCCAGGTCTTGGTCATTCATTGCACGTCTCTTGATCTGGATCCTAAACCTCAAGGTCTTGGATAGTCGTCTCGGGCATTTCGATTTTTGTAATCTACAGATCTTCAATCTATAACAGCCTCCTCCTCTAACTAGGGCAGTGTTTTCAGCGGCTAGACGTCTTCTATATCATGGTTCCGATACTTACCTCAAGCCTGGGGAGCTCCTCAGAGGAAACTCCCTCGTTATGTTCTAGTTCAGGTTCTGGACTGACATGTAGATCTCCGGGTTTACTCGTATATCAATCCCGAATTGATCATGTACAGATACACCAAAAAAGGCCTCCAACACAGGCTCTCAAGTGCTCAGATAAGCTTCATAAGCCTCAATTATATAATTTAAATATGAAATAATTAAAGAATGCAAATCAAGTCTCTTTTGATCTCAAACCTGAAACCTGTACCCTCTCTAGGACCTCCAGTCTCGACAAGATGATTAGTCTCTCTAATCTCAAATCTCAGAAGAGGATCAACTTCTTAACCTATTATTTGTGGAACTCTGGGTGATCCCTATATAACTGACCTCACAGGGTGCAGTATTTCAGCCTTAGGGCTCGGGCCTCTCGGGACAGTGGAGCCCCTGGGTCTTTGTTCAGCTCTGTGAGGATTTCTCTCTAGTCTCCTCCAATCATCTTCATCCTTTCATCAACTCTAGTTTTTGGACTTATCATTTCGGTTATTTAGGGCTACTGGCCCTCAAGTACTTCAGAA
Organism: Galeopsis tetrahit; assembly: GCA_963675135.1. Classification (NCBI taxonomy): domain Eukaryota; kingdom Viridiplantae; phylum Streptophyta; class Magnoliopsida; order Lamiales; family Lamiaceae; genus Galeopsis; species Galeopsis tetrahit. The sequence goes on from OY776127.1 coordinate 39,448,076, forward strand.
TGCTCAAATCATGTTTTATCACTTTAAAAGAATCATCTCATGCAATATTAAAAATTCATTATCTTTTCAAAAATAAAACTTCATAACCTCAACAAACAAATTAGATCAACTTCCACTCTAAAAATAAAAGATAAAGTGGATCATGCTCTTTCAAATAGTCTCTTCAAATGAAAATTACAATGAATATTCAATCCTCCACGTTTCATCATAAATGAGTATTTCAAGTAATTCTTAATTCCAATATCGTTCCTAGAGTATCAATCATGTAAGCTTAGGAGAATCATGCTTAATTCAATGGACAAAATAAGTTTGTGTCATATATGTCAATATCATTAAAATATGCTCATAGCAATATCAAATTACTATAAAAGATCTAATACTTTAGGCTCTATCAGACACCTGTACTAACCTGTAGTACCGATGCACTTATCATATCTCTGCCTCATACTCCCACGTTTAGATTTTGGACCTCGAGGCCCTAAATACTCTTCCTCATACCTCCAGACACGATCCTGGGATACTAGACCTCGGGGCCCTGAATACTCCACCTCGTACTTCCAGATCCGATCCTGGGATCCTGGACCTCCAGGAGCTCCATCTCTCGGGACGCCAAGTCTACGTTCCTTCTTGTGTTCCGAGGGGGAACACTTCTTTCTGCTCGGGAGGGCACTTTCTCGTCCCCCTCTACCCGCACTCCTGCATCTTTAGAAAACACTTGGAAGGGCCCTGGTGCCTCTTCCTGGATTCTCGGAGGAGGCATCTCCGCATTCATTGGTATAATTCTCGGGACTCGACCTCCCCGAGCCGCTAAAGCTCTCTCCACAGCCTAATTGATAAGGGCATTCAACTGATCTGGAGAGATCAGGAATGGTTCTGAATGTGGAGTTTCTATACGTTGGGGGCCTGAGGTCCGGATCGCTGGGGCCTCCGCGTTCTCCGCTATTTCATCTTCGACTGGTAGAGGGCGATTTTCATTGCCCAGGCCCGAGGTTGGTGTGTCGGTTTGTATCAGTGGCGGATTTGATCCCGAAGGGACATGAACTGGATCCTTCCCTCTATCTCCCTTCGATGTGGAATTAGATGGCAAAGGGGGATTTTCCCCCGGAAGAGTTTTGTTGGTCCTTGGTGGAGTATAACACAAGTGTATGGGGGGGGAATGCACTTGTGTATGCAAATTCTTTTCTTTTTGACAAATTGGTCTTATCAGGCAAGTTGTCTCACAACTGGCCTGAGTGTGAACTTTGATAGATACTTGTCCTACTGATTACTATTGAGTGATCAGTTGGCTAAATATCTAAAAGAGTTGCTAAGTGCGGAATGTGGTTGGCCTTTGACTAAAGAAATACTCCAAGTTAATTTCTGAAAAATACAGGTTATCAGGGACTTTGTCCAAAACAGATTTTCTTACTTACTGAGTTAGGTTTCTTTAAAATATGTTTGAATGTAAGTGAAATTAAGAATGCAGTAAGTAAATGGCACACAAGTTTATAGTGGTTCAGAGACTCAAGCTCCTACATCCACTTTCCCTGATTGAACATGATAATTCCTTCTCAATGGAATTAGCTTGTTTTATAGTGCCAAGGTGCACTGATCAACAACACTCTATTAGTGTTTTGATCCCTAGGATAACTTGAGTCCTAGTGCTCAATCTCTCTGAGTTAAGACTGTGTTTCACACTAACAGTCCTTAACTCCTCACTTCTACAACAAACTCTCTCTTCACTTAATGAGATAAGGGTTTGAGGTTTGGTTCCAACTAGTAGAGATATCCTTTACAATAAGAACAGTGTAAAGGCTTAGGATATCTCAATGCTAAGCTTTGGATGATTGCAAAGATTGGCTTAGCTAAAAGAAGTGATTCAGGAAACTTGGGATTCTAGAGAATAGCTTGGTTTCCTTTGAAAGCTTGATGATAGTTTGATAGCTTGTAGTTGGATGATGAATCCCTTTGATCACTTCTGTATTTATAGGCAAATTGAACAACTAACCGTTGGAGGGATTAGCAATTCAAATATGTCTATTTGCAGCACCATTGAAACGGCTATGAAGCTTGGCATCCTTTTATCCACTGTGTAAAAGGGCTCTTCAATGGTTGCTTGAATGAATGTGTTGACTTCTGACAAATGCGGCTGAGAAGACTTGTGTCAGTTTCCAATTTTGCACATTGTCCTAGGTTGATTTGTGGCAAACTCTATACACAGCCAACGGTCAGATGGGACAAGCTCCCTGAACATTCCTGCTGCAGTTTAGAATGTTCCAGCATTCATTCAATGTTTCACTCTTTAATGCTCTAAGTCTTCAATGCTTGTTTCAGACATGATTGGCAATAAATGCTTCATTGAATGTGTCTTTTGCATTCAATGCTTTTGATCATTTGTACTTCAACTGTCTTGATCTTTTGCATTTATGAACACAGCTTTATTGTTCTTGATCTCTTCAGCTCAGTTGTCCATTTGATCAGCTTGTCTTGAATGGATCAGCAACTCTGTCCTATAGACCTATCAAGCTGCCTAACATTCCAGCTTTGGACAACTATCCTGATCACTAAAATCTCATAACATTTCTGAGATTTTTACTTAAGCATTCTACATACTAAAGTGCACTTAGACATCTTGCCTGAACTTGACTTGAGCATATCTCAACTAATCTGATCATCATCAATCAGGGGTTTTGGTATCTAATTCAAAATCATTTTATTCCCAACAATTTCCCCCTTTTTGATGATGCCAAAACCTATTAAAAAGGAACCTTGAATTATATTATACATTACCTTCAGGGAGAGTGAACTGGTCAACTTGCCTGAAAGAAACTGTTAGCACAATAAATCAAGTAAGATATGTCATGATAGGTTAGTTGAGATAATGAGTTGTTATCTCTTGATAAAAGCATAGTGATCCTTTTTATATAAGTGATAAACCATTACAGAGCTGAAAATCAAAAAGAACTCACTAGTCTAGAATAGCAAAATAACAACAGAAATCATAACAGTAAAATAGGGAAACAGAGAACTTATCCATCACAGAGTTCCATCATCCTGAGGAGCAATGCCATACTGAGCCCATACTCTCTTCTTTAGTTCCCAGATCTCCTTGTTGGTTCCTCTAGGGCCAGGCTTTAGCTTCTACATCTTCATGATGTTGATAAATTCTTCTAGAATCTTTCCCTCATCAATTAAGTTCCCATTGAACTTGGGAGGCATGTACTGAATAGGACCAGGGGCCTTGAATTCAACTCTTGCCATCTCAGCTGCTGCAAACAGCTTTTGGTAGAGGTCCCTATGGTTTTCAAACATGAACTGAACAAAGACTTCATCCACACTCTCTCCAAGCCACTTTCCAATGACATAAAAGTCATATACAAAACTTCTCTTGGCCTCCTCCCATGCATCATTCAGTGAGATTGGAACCCACTTATCATGGTGAGGGTACTGAGTGTCCCATCTTTGCAGCATTTGTGGTTTGAGTCTTCTGTAAGAAGCCCTTCTTCTTGGAGCTTTGAAGTTTGCCCTTCTTCCATCTCTTGCTTTGTTGGCCTCAACCAACTGATCCATTCTTTCTTTAGCTCTTAGAAGAGCTAGCTTCTCCTGAGTTTCTGGATCTTTCCCAAATCCTTCTTCAAACAACTTAGAAGGATCATCAGCAAGCTTGGGCACAACTACTTCAGGCTCTCTGTCCTGTACTTCCTCTTCAACTTCTTCTTCTTCAATAGCAGGCATCTGGGCTGCTTTCTTCATTCTCTTGGATTTCCTTGCTGGAGTTGATTCTTCAGACTGAAATTCTGAAGGCAAAGTCAGGCTGGTTGGGAATTCATTGAAGGCTTCCAATTCCTTCCTCTTTCTTTCAGATGACCTTGTCACCTTCCCCCTTACTTCAACAACCTTTTCTTTGGGGTCAAGTCCAGCTGACTCACCACCAGGCCTTTGTTGCCTCCTTGCCTGACTCTCCATTGCAGACATCATGGACTCTTTAACAGCAATTTGAATCTGCTCTTCTTCAGTCAAATTCTCAATATTCATTGGGCCTTTGCCTTTCCCAATGTCTTCTACTGCCTCCTCCTCACTTTCAGGAACCTTCTCCTTTCCCTTGGATTCACCAATCACCAAGGTTCCCTTTGCCCTTGCTCTCTCTCTTTCCCCCTTTTTGGCATTATCAAAACACTGGGGCTTCAAGTCACTTATAGTGACAGAGAGATGTGAGTGAGAATGAGTGAGGGACTTCAACTCCTGCAGTAGGTAAACATTCTCATCATGAATGTTTTGCATTTTATCATCTGCCATGCTCAAGAATGTGTGAACTGGCTGCATCTTTTGAGTAACAATTGCATCCAATGTGGCTTTCAGTGATTGATCAAGTTTGGCCTGAAGTTGTTCAGTGAGATTGGCCACAACTTGATCAGACACTTTGGCCATGAGTTCAACAGTGAACTTTTCAGCAGCCTCTTTCACCATTGCAGCTTTTAATTCTTCTGCCTTCTTCCTCTGAGTTGTTGTCCTTTGCCTTAGAGCATCCTTGATTGTCTTTCTCAAGGCTTTCACATTATGCTGGTACATATCTTTGAGACCCTTCTGCTCTTTCTTCACAGATCTTGTGAATTTTACCATAGCATCCTTGGCCTTTGTCACTTCAGTTGAAACTGTTTGCAGTCCAGTTTCAACTCCACATATTCTTGCATCCAATGTGGGCAAAATTACCTCTTCTGAGCCAGTTAGTCTCATCTCCACAGAGGCTAAAGTCTTTCCTTGGCCATCAAGAGTATCAATAGTTGCTGCATGTGCCTTACCAACCTCCTTGACCAGTGTGTCCAACTTCTCTGACTGTTCTCCAATAATGGAAGCAGTCTGAGTAGCAATCTGAAAGTTAGCCTCAGTTGTGTTGGCTTGCTCAAAGTAAATCTGGTTCAGTGTGGACACATTTGTTGAGACTGTTTCAAGGTCAGTGTCAGCATCAACTGGTATATCTGTCGGGGAGGCATCTGCAAAAATTTGCTCAATTGTGACAGCAACAGAATCTGCAAAACTAAGAGTGTTAGTAAAATCTCCCTCAACACCCTCATTCTTTTTATCTCCCATAGGGCCTGATACATCAGCACCCTCTCTCTCTTTTTCAACTACATTCTTTTCTTCTCTTTCAATAGATAATCTCATATTCTCTGGAGAATCAGGCCTCCTTTCACCAAGGGATTCATCAAGTTCAGATTTGACTTGAAGAATAGCCTGAATCTCATATTGGGCTGCACCCAACATTTCTACTTCATCTCCCTCTATGATTGGTGCACTCAGGGAACCTGTAATCACACAATCCTCACCATCATCTCCCTCTGAGTTTTTACCACTATCAGCCTTTTCAACTCCTTCCATTCCTAAACCTGACACCTCTATATCCTCAACAGGATCCACAGAGGGCAGTTGTTGGGAGATCACAGTGCTTGGGCATCCCAAGGCCACTGAGTCATCCTGAATGACTAAAGGCTGGTCAATGTCCAACTGACCTGACATTGATGAGGCTTTAGCCAAACCAGCTTCTCCCATGGAAGTCTCAACATTGTCAAGCTGTGCCTCAGGTTCAAAAGAACCATCCTTGGCCAATGCATCTTGGACTGAGTCACCATCTTTGGTCAACTCCTCTGAATGATCAGAGTCCTTTTCAGAATGATAAGTCAAGTAATGTACCTGAGCAGAGTTGAGGCCTGGAGGGTTAGGATTGGTGTTATCATCATCATCATCATCATCATCATCATCAGATGGACTATCAGGGTGCCTGAGTCCTTGTGCAATTCTTTCTTTCTCAGCTTGCACCTTCTCAGAGACAATTGTGCAAAATAGGGCCTCAGTGGTTAACACACTGGATTTCTTCACATTTGCAAAGTGTAAGAGTCTGTTCTCTTCAACTTGCCACCAGCTTACCCCTTTGTCCTGAATAGCTTGAGCTATTTCCACCATAGTTCTATCCTTGATCTCAACAAGAGCTCTGAGATCATAGAACTGTTGCTGCAGTCTAGGATAGTCCTTCAACCCTGGGTATAGTGCATCCACATTAGCCTTGGCAATCTGCCTTAGCATCCCCTCATAAGTGTATTCTTCACCACTTTCATCTTCAGAGGAGTTGGCTTGGGATTCAGGAGGATTGGATTGGGAGTCAGGTAGGGTGGACTGGATTTCAGGAAGGTTGGGTTCAGAAGGGTTAGAGCTTAAAGCAAGTTGGGATTCAGGTGCTTTTGAGAGCAATGTGCCTGAAGAGGTAATTGGAATGGCTGGAATGGGTGGGAGAGCAACTTGATCACCTTCTTGAAGAACAGTTTCAAGAAGTTTGGTATAGGAAAGAAGTCTTGGATCAAGTGGGGAAAAAGGTCTATCCTCAAGATTAACCAAATCTGCCAGCACATCAATACCTGATCTATCAGGGGCACCTTCAGGGGAGTAAACTTTCTTGGCAATGATTGGGGCATCCTCAGGAGTCTTGCACTCCTCTTCTTCATGCCTTGATGGGGATATTCTTTCTGATTGAATATCAGGAGAGTTGGCTTCAGGGCTGTTGGGCTTTGATTTGGATTTGGAGTTAGATCCGCTAGCTTGTCTGGTCTCCTTGAAGAATTCTTTCTTCTTTTTCTCCTCCTCCATCAATCTTTGCTTCTCAGAGGCTTTGATGATCCTTTTTCTTCTTTCTGATCTTGTTGGCAGGTCAAGATCTCTGAATTCAGTTACACTTTCAGGCTGTAAGGGGACAACCTCTCTGACTTCTTTACTTTCTTCAGGGGGGTTGACTCCTTCTTCAGCAACCTTCTCAATCTCTTCAGAAGTGGCTCCTCCACTTCTTGACTGGCTTTCAGGGGAAGATTCACTCAGAATCTTCTTCATCTTCTTAATTTTTGGCTGAGTTTTTGATGGTTGAGCTTTCCTCTTTCTTGGAGAGGCTCTGGTTGCTGGAACAACTGTGATAGCTTTCTTAGAAGCTGCATCCTTCTTCCTTTTCTATGTCTTAGAAGACAGCTTCCTAAACATCACCTTTTGAGCTGGAAAAGGCTTTGGCTTAGCTTGGAGGTGGGTGTAATGTGCAAATCTTTCTAAGAGCAGGCTTGCTCTTGTGCAGAATTGAAGTCTCCCATCAACTACCACCTTGTGGTGCTTCACCTCCTTGAACTTAAACTTTTCATTCATCATCTTGTCTAGAATGAAATTCTTCCAGTTGAATTTGACTCTCTTCTCAGCAGAGTCAATCACAGCAGCCATCACTCTCAATTTTGGCATGCTTATTTGTTCAACACTCCCAGAGTGACTTAACAAACTTTTTACCACACAATCAAACAAGTGCCTAAACACTGGCTTTAAAGTGTTCTTGTTTTGAGCACTTACAACCTTTTTAGGTTCTATCATCCAAGAGTAATAGAACTCCTGCTCATCCTCTTCTTTGTACATTTCTGGATTCAGGCCTTCTGAAGGTAGCCCAAAGCTAGCATCCAGATCCTCTGCAGTGAAGATGATGGTGTGTTGGCTTTCTTCTTCTTCATCTTCCTCTGCATATGTGAGCTTGGTGCACACATCCCCCTTCTTGCCCTTCCACCTGAGATAGGCAAAGAATTCTGCCATGAATGGATTCAGGCAGGAATCAGGCTTGGTGCCTAGAAATTTCTCTAGCCCTACCTCCTTTAGCCAATGGAGGACTTGATGGACTTCTGAGTCAGGACTATCAAAGGCCACCAGTTTTTCAAACCAAAGGGAATTTGAGTTACTGAGATAAGAGAAATCAATGTCCAAGGAGGAATCATTGAAATCTACAAGTTCTTCTCTCTTGAGTTTTGGAGCCATGGATAGATTTTAGAGAAAGAAAGTTTTGGAGAAAAGTTGCAGGTTTAGAGGTTTTGAGAATTCAAAGGTTTGGGAAATATGAGTGCGTGACGAGGACAGTGAAAATTGAGGAGTTTATATATGGATGGAATTTATTAACCGTTGGTTAATGGAATATAACAGTGGGTAATTTTGAAAAACCGTTTGGATATAGTGGGGTAGTGGGTTTTCAATGGTTCGATGGAGTTTTGAATGCAAATCAATGGTCTTGATGGAGGCTCAAGAATTCATGCAATCTTATTTAAGATTTTGCATTTAATGCTGATTTGCTGTTTTGGGGGCAAAGATCTTCATAGTACACGCCATCCTAAAAATGGCCTACTCTAGGATCAAGAATTCTTTTAAATGTCTAATCAATGCCAAAAATAGCAAAAATTATCTAATTAACTCGGACAAACATCCTGAGATGTGCTTTGATTTCTGTGAAGGTCAAACTGCCTGATTAGCTTGCCTGAGTGGGTCCCAACATTGCTGACTGGGTCCCACTTGGACAAGGCTCCTGACCAACATTGCTGAACATCATAAGGACAACTTTGCTGAGTTTCCCTGTTTGGCTGACTGCTTCAGTGAGGTTGGTCAACTTTGCTGAAATTCATTTTTAATGAATTTCCCCCTTCTTATGAGCTTCCTCCCTTTATTCCTCCATCTTGCCTGGATCAAGTAAGCCCAATTCAGCTGATAATTCTAAGAACCTTGCTTCAGCCAATGGTTTAGTCAAGATATCAGCTTTTTTCTTATCGGTGTGGATTTTGACAAGCTTGATATCTTTCTTTTCCACATGATCCCTTATGAAGTGATGCTTTATATCCACATGCTTGCATCTGGTGTGGAGCACTAGATTCTGTGAGATAGCAATTGCACTATTGTTGTCACAGAATATTGGCACTTCATTTGAGATTACTTTGTAATCTCTCAATTGTTGCCTGAGCCAGAGTATCTGAGCACAGCAACTTCCAGCTGCTACATACTCAGCTTCAGTTGTTGAAGTTGCAACTGTATTTTGCTTCTTGGAAAACCATGAGATAAGCTTGCTGCCCAAGAATTGACAAGTTCCAGAGGTGGATTTTCTGTCAATTCTACATCCTCCATAGTCTGCATCTGAATATCCGGTGAGCTCAATGTTGTCATCAGCTAGATACCATAATCCAAGATTCTCAGATCCCTTGAGATATCTTAGAATTCTCTTGGCAGCATCAAGATGGCTCTTCTTTGGATTAGCTTGAAATCTTGCACATACTCCAACTGCAAATGTGATATCAGGCCTGCTTGCAGTGAGATATAGCAAGGATCCTATGATTCCCCTGTAATTAGTGGAGTTTGTTGACTCTCCACTTTCATCAGGATCCATTTTCCAGTTAGTATTCATATGAATTCTGACTGGCTTGCTTGTAGCACATCCAAATTTCTTGATCATGTCCCTTGTATACTTGGCCTGATTGATGAATATTCCCTTCTTTGATTGAGTGACTTGAAGTCCTAAGAAGAAATTCATCAATCCCATCATGGACATCTCAAATTTGCTTTGCATGAGTTTGGAGAACTTCTCACATAACTTCTCATTTGGAGATCCAAATATAATGTCATCCACATAGATTTGGACTAACAGAATATCATCTCCTTCACAGATTCTGAACAAGGTTCTGTCAACAGTGCCTTTGACAAAACCATGATCTAGAAGAAACTGTGATAAAGTGTCATACCAAGCTCTTGGAGCTTGCTTTAAGCCATAGAGAGCTTTCTTCAATCTGTACACCTTGTCTCCTTCTTCAAATCCTGGGGGCTGTTCAACATATACTTCTTCTTTGAGCACCCCATTGAGAAATGCACTTTTCACATCCATTTGATACACCTTGAATCTCATGTGAGCTGCATATGCTAGGAAGAGTCTGATTGCCTCAAGTCTGGCCACTGGAGCAAAAGTCTCATCATAATCAATCCCTTCAGATTGACAATATCCTTTGGCCACCAGTCTTGCTTTGTTTCTCACAATGATGTCATTTTCATTTTTCTTGTTTTTGAACACCCATTTAGTTCTAATGACATCTTGATGAGTTGGCCTGTCTACCAGCTCCCAAACTTCATTTCTGGTAAACTGATTCAGCTCTTCTTGCATGGCTATGATCCAGTTGGTGTCTTGTAGTGCTTCCTCAATGTCTTTAGGTTCCTGTTCTGAAAGAAAACAACAAAACAGAGCACTTTCTCCATGAAATCTTCTAGTTTTGATCCCTTCACTTGGATTACCAAGTATCAGGCTAGATGGGTGGTCTTGCAACCAAGTCCTTCTAGACCTGATCTTTTCAGGAGGATTGTCCTCATCTGAAGTTGGATCACTAGATTCATTAAATTCAGGAAAGTTAATTGAAGGATCAAGTTCAGGATCATATTCAGGGGTGTTGTCCTCATTGTCAGATAAGTTGACATTTTCATTGGTTCCCCCTTGAATAGTGGATCCATTAACTACCTCAGCATTGCCTGCTTCTTCATTGGTAGTTGTTACCTGGTTTTGAACTGGGATGGGGTCAGTAAGTTCAATTTCACCTTCAGGTTGGTTGTCTACTGGTTGATTGCTATCAAGTAGGTTGTCCAGTTTTTGATTTTCATGAAGTTCAGGCTGGGCAACATCCACAAACACTGTTTCCTTGCTTTGAAGCCTTAATCTGGTTGTTCTTTGTGTTATCTCATCAATATTCAGGTTTCTATCCCTGAACTCATTAATAGATTCATCAAACACAACATGAGGTGTTACTTCCACAATAAGAGTTTTGCAATTGTAAACTCTGTAAGCCTTGCTGATTTGTGAATATCCAACAAATATTCCTTCATCAGCTTTGCTGTCAAAAGCTTTCAATTGCTCTTTCCCATTATTGTGAATGAAACACTTACAACCAAATATGTGAAAATAAGCAACAGTGGGCAATCTACCTTTCCGTATTTGATATGGGGTTTTACCTTGTCCTTTGGTGATTAAGGTCCTGTTTTGAGTGTGACATGCAGTGCTAATGGCTTCAGCCCAGAACCTTTTAGACAATTTGGATTCAGCAATCAAAGTTCTAGCTGCCTCCTTCAAGGTCATGTTCCTTCTTTCAGCAACCCCATTTTGTTGAGGTGTTCTTGCTGCTGAAGTTTCATGAGTGATGCCATTCTTGCTGCAATACTCATTGATGTATGAGTTTATGAATTCAGTGCCTTTGTCAGATCTGATCTTGACAATGCTTAGGCCCTTTTCATTTCTCAATCTCATCATCAATTCAGGTAGCTTGACTTGGGTCTCCTTTTTGTTCAACAAGAATACTACCCACGTGTACCTGGAAAAATCATCAACAACAACTAATGCATATTTTCTTCCATTTAAACTTACTGGGATAATTGGACCAAATAAATCCATATGCAACAGTTGAAGAACTCTCTCAGTTGAGATGACAGGTTTTCCTTTGAATGAGGCTTTGATCTGCTTTCCTTCCTGACATGGCTGGCATACGTGTTCTTTGGTGAACACTTGATTTGGCAGCCCTTTAACTAGAGAGTTTCTTGCAATCTCGTTGATGGTTTTGAAGTTCAGGTGATTCAATCTCTTGTGCCATAGCCAGCTTTGCTCATTTGTTCTTTTGGCAACAAGACAAATTGCTTCAGGGGTTTTGCTCCAATCTGCAAAATAGACATTTCCCTTTCTCACCCCTGTTAGTAGCACCTGTTGTGTTGATTTGTTTTTTATGGTACATTCATTTGGTGCAAATTCAACACAGTATCCTTTATCACAAATTTGACTTATAGACAACAAGTTATATTTTAGGCCTAGGACATATGAGACATTAGTAATTTTAACACTACCAATGTTTAATGTACCATAGCCTCTTGTGATCCCTTGAGAGCTGTCTCCAAAGGTTACAGAAGGACCATCTTTTTCTATGAAGTCTGAGAGAAGCTCCTTGTTTCCAGTCATGTGCCTTGAACATCCACTGTCCAGGTACCATGCTGTTTTCTTGTTGATGCTTCTCTTCTTTTTGGGGTCCTTGCAGCCCTGCAAAGTCAAAATTTAGGTACCCTTTGAGTGTTGGGTCCTAGTGGGTTAATTGTACCTTTTGGAATCCAAATCTGCCTGATTACTCTGATTGACTCAAAGTGACTGACTTGGTTTCCATTTACATCTACATACACAGTTTGACCCTTAAATGCCTTGGGTGCCTTCTGTGTATAAGTGTTGGTCTTGTAAGGTTCAGGAGGGTTGGTGAATTTCCTTGGGACATTTCTCCTGAAGTTACTAGACTTAGGTGCAGCTTGGAAAGACCTTTGTGGATAGGGGTTTGGATGGCCTTTTCCTTTTGTCAAGAAGGGTTCAGGCTTCCTGAATGTTTTATACCTATCAGAGGGGATTGGCCTTAATCCATTCAGTTGAGGTTGCCTCTTTTGAGTTGGCCTTTTCTGAACAGATTTTGGACAACTTCTCTGATAAGGATTCAGATAGGTTGGCCTTCCATTGGTTCTACCTTTCTGACCCTCATTTCTCCTGTAAACAATGTCTTTAACCTTTTCCTTAGGTATGGGTTTAGGGACATTGTTCACTTGAGTTGGTATAAAAATTCCTTTTCCCTTATCCTTGATCAGTGGTTGATTTACTTCCATTTCATTTTGTTGTGCCACTGATCTTACAAAAGTCATCTTAGAATTGCTTGAGGAAGCAATACTAAGACCAGGTGAAGGTTCGAATGGACTATAGCCTAATCCATCCTTTTGAGCAAATTGTCTTTGAAACCCTTGAATTTCCTCTATTGCCTTAGCAGATTTGTTCAAGGCAGACATTTTCATTTTTAAGCTCCCTTCACTTAATTTCAGAGTATCAAATTCACTTGAGAGATTGTTAAATTTTGCTTGAAGAGTTCTAAGTTCAAAATCCTTTTTCTTTAGAGTCAGAGTTTGTTCATCAATCAGCTTTTGTTGTTCAGAGATTCTGAGAGACATTTCTCCATGTTCTCTCATAATCTGCTGATACAACTCAGATGATTTAATGTCAACCTCAGATTCAAGAAGATTGGGCATTTTAATTTTAGATCTCAACTGTTCATTTTCTCTCAGAGCCATATTACATACTTCTTGCATTCTGGTGAAATCTTCCAACAACTTTTCAAAGTCAAGATGGATTTCACTAGATTCATGTGTGTTAATTGACAAGTTGGAAGATGAACATACCTCTTCATCTTCAAATGCCATTTGACAGTCATCATCACTGTCACTGTTGGAGAACAGTCCATCATCAGAAGAGTAGACACTCTCTTCACTTGCTGCTTCTCCAGCTACCATGGCTTTCCTGTTGTTCATCCTCTTGTCTCTTTTGTTTTGTCTTTCTTTTCTTTCCTTGGCACTTAGGTCAGGACAATCATACTGAAAGTGGCCCTTTTTCTGGCAGTTGTAACACACATCTTCATCATCATTTTTCTTGCTTGAGGACTCCTTCCTTCTTGATGATGATGGTTCACCTTTGCTGTACTTCTTTTTATCAGCATATCTGTCTTCTTTCTTCTCATCAGAGATTTTGTCCTCTGATTTGTTATCAGGAGAGCTGAATCTCCTTCTAGTTCTGTTATCTTGGTAGAACTTCTTGTATCTACCAAATCTGGAGTTGAGCTTCTCAAATCTCCTTGCCATGAGTGCCAGTTCCTCCTTCATTTCTGATTTTGACACAGATTGAGAAGATCTTTGAGTATTTTTCTTCTATGATTCAGTAGCTTTGAAGGCAACACCTTTGCCTGAGGAGGATGGCTCATCATGCACTTTCTTTCTGTTGAGATCAAACTCATATGCTTTGAGTTCAGAGAATACTTGCTGCATTGGCATGTTGTCAAGATTGCTAGTATTTTGCATCATGACAGAATATATATCCCATTTTGATGTGAGACTTCTCAGAATCTTCAAGGCAACTTCTCTTTTGGCATAGAACTTGCCCAAGGAGTTCATCTCATTCATGATGTCAGTGAATCTGCCATCAAGATGATCAATAGTTTCATTTGGCTCCATAGTGAATTGCTCATATTTTTGGATAGCCACTTGAAGCTTGTTTTCCTTAATCTTTTGGGTACCTTCACACATAAGTGCAAGGGTATCCCAGATCTCCTTTGCTGTGGTGCAGTGATACACTCTTCCCATCACTGCATCTGGAATGGTCTGGTACAATGTGTTCATGGCAATGTAGTTCAGGTTGTGCCTTTTTCTCTCTTCTGCTGTCAGCTCATCCTCATCTTTTGGTAACAGCTCCCTTGGATCTGCTTTTTGAGCATCAGTGACCTTGGGATTGAGCTTGGTGAAGGTGAATGGTCCTCTGGTGATGACTTTGAGCATTTCATCATGCTGGCAGGCAAGATGTGCTCTCATCCTGATTTTCCAGAAATCATAATTCTCAATTGAGAACATTGGTAGTTTGTGATGAGAAATATGATTGACTTGGTTTGGACCCATGTTGTTGGTGGTGTTGGCAGCATCTCCTGGAACTGCATTGTTAGCCATTCTTATACAGATAGACAAAGGAAAATATAAGTAGATTTTTCAGAAATTTGGATCAGTTCAGTGACCACAGAAAGTGAGATTTTGAAAATCAATGATTCTCAGAAACAGTGGTCTTTGAACCCCTGCTCTGATACCACTTGTTGGTCCTTGGTGGAGTATAACACAAGTGTATGGGGGGGGGGGGAATGCACTTGTGTATGCAAATTCTTTTCTTTTTGACAAATTGGTCTTATCAGGCAAGTTGTCTCACAACTGGCCTGAGTGTGAACTTTGATAGATACTTGTCCTACTGATTACTATTGAGTGATCAGTTGGCTAAATATCTAAAAGAGTTGCTAAGTGCGGAATGTGGTTGGCCTTTGACTAAAGAAATACTCCAAGTTAATTTCTGAAAAATACAGGTTATCAGGGACTTTGTCCAAAACAGATTTTCTTACTTACTGAGTTATGTTTCTTTAAAATATGTTTGAATGTAAGTGAAATTAAGAATGCAGTAAGTAAATGGCACACAAGTTTATAGTGGTTCAGAGACTCAAGCTCCTACATCCACTTTCCCTGATTGAACAGGATAATTCCTTCTCAATGGAATTAGCTTGTTTTATAGTGCCAAGGTGCACTGATCAACAACACTCTCTTAGTGTTTTGATCCCTAGGATAACTTGAGTCCTAGTGCTCAATCTCTCTGAGTTAAGACTGTGTTTCACACTAACAGTCCTTAACTCCTCACTTCTACAACAAACTCTCTCTTCACTTAATGAGATAAGGGTTTGAGGTTTGGTTCCAACTAGTAGAGATATCCTTTACAATAAGAACAGTGTAAAGGCTTAGGATATCTCAATGCTAAGCTTTGGATGATTGCAAAGATTGGCTTAGCTAAAAGAAGTGATTCAGGAAACTTGGGATTCTAGAGAATAGCTTGGTTTCCTTTGAAAGCTTGATGATAGTTTGATAGCTTGTAGTTGGATGATGAATCCCTTTGATCACTTCTGTATTTATAGGCAAATTGAACAACTAACCGTTGGAGGGATTAGCAATTCAAATATGTCTATTTGCAGCACCATTGAAACGGCTATGAAGCTTGGCATCCTTTTATCCACTGTGTAAAAGGGCTCTTCAATGGTTGCTTGAATGAATGTGTTGACTTCTGACAAATGCGGCTGAGAAGACTTGTGTCAGTTTCCAATTTTGCACATTGTCCTAGGTTGATTTGTGGCAAACTCTATACACAGCCAACGGTCAGATGGGACAAGCTCCCTGAACATTCCTGCTGCAGTTTAGAATGTTCCAGCATTCATTCAATGTTTCACTCTTTAATGCTCTAAGTCTTCAATGCTTGTTTCAGGCATGATTGGCAATAAATGCTTCATTGAATGTGTCTTTTGCATTCAATGCTTTTGATCATTTGTACTTCAACTGTCTTGATCTTTTGCATTTATGAACACAACTTTATTGTTCTTGATCTCTTCAGCTCAGTTGTCCATTTGATCAGCTTGTCTTGAATGGATCCAACTTTGTCCTATAGACCTATCAAGCTGCCTAACATTCCAGCTTTGGACAACTATCCTGATCACTAAAATCTCATAACATTTCTGAGATTTTTACTTAAGCATTCTACATACTAAAGTGCACTTAGACATCTTGCCTGAACTTGACTTGAGCATATCTCAACTAATCTGATCATCATCAATCAGGGGTTTTGGTATCTAATTCAAAATCATTTTATTCCCAACAAGTTTTCTCCCCTGAAATGGGTGTGATTGTGTTATTTCCTCCGCCCATCACTCGAACAGATCTAAATTCGTGAGAAAATCTTTCAAATCGTTCCCACAGACGGCGCCAGTTGATGTGCCAAAAATTGCACGGACGGATTAGATATCCTTGGGGTTAGATATCCAAATTCCCGAACGCCTATGAATGCTTCGGGTACACTACTTCCGCTGGAATGATCCTCCAAGAACCTGCAAAAGACACACCTGAGGGGGCTCCGGCGCGGACACTCCGACGCTCAATTCAGTCTCGGTAATTCAGTGTATGGCAAGGACTAAAAAGTCCTTTTATTATCAATGAGGTTCTCAAAGAATATCAGAAATAGGTTTTGCACGAAGTATATTAAGTTTTGTAATAGTAAGAAAGTCTAACCTGAAAACATCCTTCGATTTACCTATTTATAGAGACTTCCTCTTAAGGGGAAGTTACAGTTTCCTTCCATTTCGGAGCCACCCCTTGGACCCAGCCTTGCTGGGTTGACAAGGTCCTCAACTCATTCTCTTCCTGAAAGACCGGGGCCACTCTCCCTAGTGGACTCCATCCACTGAAATAAAGGAGGGAAGAATCTTTCTTCGGCCAGTCTTAGTCCGATTCATGTGGAGATCTCCTATATTCTCGGTTTACCAATTCATATCAAGATCAAGTCCTCCAGATAAGTCTTTCCGGGAGGACCTCCAGGAGCTCCCTCCGGAGGGACTTCCAGAAGGGATTCTTTATCCAGAGCCCCTTCGATAATCCCATATCTTCTCTTTTATCTTATCCTTTATACACGTGTCGACTTCTTATTGAACGACACTTTTAGGCCGCATCATATATATTTGACCTTATTTCTTCATTTAATTTTTTTAAAGTTAGCAAAAGTTAATGATTACTCTCTCCTATTCAAAATATATGTCATCATAAGCTCATGCACACATATTAAGAAAATAAATTATTTATCATGTTATCCTTAATTAATGATTGTACATCTCATTAAAAAAAAACACATTTATACAATTACATCACTCTTTCTACATACCTATTTTTATACAATTACATCACTCTTTTTTTTTTCTTTTAATTACTCATTATCTCTCCTACTTTTCTTCTACACATTTATTCTCTCTCCTACTTTTCTTCCACACATTTATTCTCTCTCCTACTTTCTTCCACACATTTATTCTCTCTCCTACTTGATTTGACATAAAGTTCTCCATCCACACCTATTTTTCAATCTCAATCCAAACACAATTTTTATTCAATTACTATTCATGGATTACCCTCATTCATATTTTTCCAATCTCCATCCCCATCCCATCCACCACCATCCCTAACCAAACAGCACCTTAGTGAACAGGGAAATAATATCTTTAATCCAAGATGTCTGAAATATTTCTAACTAAAGAAATATAAATCAAAGTCAAAATCTCAAAAGAAACACACTCGTACTATTTATCAAAGATTTTAAATTCCAGAATTACAAAGTCATGACTTCCACGCATCTACCTAAATCTCAAAATAACACATATTTTAAGGACGTGTTTGGTTTGAAATTGATCAATCCGGATTTGGATTGACCATTCCCAATTTAATTTATCTCCTACTTCTCAATCCATATCCATACACAATCTCAATTTCAATCAAATTCACCACCACAATCTCTAATCAAACACACAACTATCAGAAAATGTTTTTTTAAAAAATAACTGTAAGGTGTTGTTTGGTTAGGGATGGTGGTGGATGAGATGGGGATGGATATTGGGAAAATATGGATGGTGGTAATCCATGAATAGTAATTGAATAAAAATTGTGTTTGGATTGAGATTGAAGGGGTAGTTAGTATATAGGACATTTCACCTATAGAAACTCAAAATAAAGACAAAAATTTTAAAAGTTAGGAAAAAGGACAATTTGGTTTACAAATGTCCAATTATACCCTTCCTTTATATTTAAAATCGAAAGGTGCATATTCAATTAATATATAATATTAAATTCAAATTAGGAGCTGGTAAATTAAGAAATTATAGGAAATCTCGATCATTAATGCGTTCGAAATTCAAACCTTCCTAAAAGGAGAATCACATTAATCACGGTGGTTCTGAATTGAATTTTTAATTCAAAATTCATATCGAGAAATTCATCATCTTCGAGTGTGCTGAACCAGAAAATTTTGTACTAACATTACCAAGGATAAATTTCAAACATAAATAAGATTTCAAACGACAAAGCACAAAAATTCCAATAAAAAGTAAGGAAATCGAGAAAATGGAAACATAAATGAAATGTGCAACAAAAACTCACTTGACAAGATCGCCAAGCTGGCGAAGAACACCGACTAATGCAGCGATGGCGACACCCTCAAGCAAAACCTCCGGATCATCATTGTCGGCGGCTTGATATAGTTCCGGATCGACTAGGTTGTACTCATTACTTATCTCGTATGCAAAAATTGATTATGTCAAATCAACCATTTTCATTAATTAGATTATACTAATTGATTATGTGGATATGCCTGTAATTGATTTCTATCCAAATTTGAAAACTAATTAATAAATCAACCATTAAAAAAGGAAATCTGGAAAACAATCTTATCCTACTAATTAAAATTCAAATTAGTTACGCCAAATCATTATACATAATCATTTACTATAATTTAAAATAAATAATTTAAATTTATTAATATATTTTAAAGATATAAATCCATGATACACAATCATATTTACTATAATTTAAAATAAATAATTTAAATTTATTAATATATTTTAAAGATATAAATTGGTGACAACTCACTAATTCCATAAAAAACAAATAGTTGGTTCTATATCATTACTCTATATGCAGATTTGAAAAACATATATGCAAAAAATTGTTACGACATA
The DNA here is from genome assembly GCA_963675135.1 of Galeopsis tetrahit. Taxonomy (NCBI): domain Eukaryota; kingdom Viridiplantae; phylum Streptophyta; class Magnoliopsida; order Lamiales; family Lamiaceae; genus Galeopsis; species Galeopsis tetrahit. The sequence continues at coordinate 39,467,035 of OY776127.1, forward strand.
TGCAAAAATATGTTGCATATAACTCAAAATACGTGATAATATGCAATAAAACAATATATTTGTAATAAAATATTATAAAATATTAATTTTATTTTAAAAAATTAATATAGAATATATAATTCAATAATTACATATCATTAGTGATAGAGATGATTATTTGGGTTTAAACGAGTCAATTTAAATCTAGTGTTGGTGCGATGTGATTCAGATGATTATTTGAGTTTGAACTATTCAATATAATATTATATTATAAATAAAATTAATAATATAAAATTATTTCACAATTTATTTATATTTTAAAAATGATTATTTGAGTTTGAACTGATCAATATAATATTATATTATAAATAAAATTAATAATATGATGTCATCTATATAAAATATGCAAATTATACAAGCATATATGTAAAAAACTGTTGCATATGGTCAATAATATATGCAAATATTTTGTTGCATATGGGATTTAAATGTTTTGAAATGAGAAATGATACGAGGGAGAAGTGGAGGATTTCCTCCATGTCAGCCGCGGAGAGGACGCACGCCGGAGGTGAACAGAGATCGACGAGACCATGGTTGGTGCGTGAGGAAGAAGATCGACGGCGCCCTCGACCGGGGAGGGACGACAATCGGAAGTGGTACGCCGGAAGGTCAACGACCGGCAGTCTGAGGAAGAAGACAGTGTTTGACAAAAGTTCAGTTCCCCGGTCCCCGAGAAACTAAATCTGCATCCATCGCAAAATCGAAACAATGCAATAAACCTTGTCTATTTTAAGTGAACCCAACAGGGGAAGTCATTATAGTTGGAAAGAGTACGTATTCATATACATCCACAAAACTAGATGGTTATCCCAAAATCAACAACTCTAAAGGCAGGCAAGTGAATGAGAAAGATGAAAACTTTCTTACTTTCTGGACAACATCATGTTGGGTTATCCCAAAATCAACAACTCTAAAGGCAGGCAAGTGAATGAGAAAGATGAAAACTTTCTTACTTCTGGACAACATCATGTTGGAGGTGATTACAAACTTAATACCAGCAATATTTTCAACAGCAAGGTTAATGAAGAACCCAAGGAGACCAACACTCAGTCCAATAAGAAAGCACAATGTCCATTTCATTATTGTATACTGGAATATCTGAGTCATTCCCCTACTTCTCTAGTCTGGCTTGAGAAAATCATTCTCTACTATCCTGCAAATAAAAGCTTCACATCATTCAGATTTCGAGTAGTTACTGAATTGCCACAAGTCAGAGGGGATCAAGGTTAAAATTTTACATAAAACCTATCCATTGAATTACTGTCGTCCAATTTTTCAGTTGGAAAGAAATTTGATATTTCCAACTGAATAGAAGTGAAATTTGAGGACAAAACAAACCAAACAGAGTACATAGCAACAAATTCAATTCAAGATTAAGAAAGCTAGTATAAATCAAAATATACAGTCCATCAACTGTGATCCACAAAAACAAACGCAATTCATACCCAAAAGCAACACAATAGAGCAATACATGATAAAACCTCAATCAGACTCACTCATAATCAAGGCTTTCGATGGGGCAGACATTGGAACCGACAATGGCGACCTGAGACGTCGTATTGGAGGAGGTGTGGCGGAGGCGCAGCGGGTGCTGATGATACTGTGACAACAACGGCGCGTGCAGCAGCGCCGCCTCCTCATCCACCGTCTCCAGTGCCGGAGCGAAGGCATTCTGATGCGGCGTTGACATAGCGCCGGAGATTCGGCAACGAGAACCAAGATTAGAGAACCAATATCCCTCAAATCGCCGGATGAAAGTAATGGAGCTATTAAATGTGTGAATCAATTAAATCAAATTTGAAAAGGAAAGTGAATTAGGTTAAATCAATTTCTGCATTTTAAGGAAGTTTCGAAATTGAAGGACAAATGGATTTTAAATTTCAATTTGAATAACAAATGCGTGAAAAATAGTATTTCAAATTCGAAATTTATTATATTAATGAATTAATATTATTTTAAGACCAATGGGCATAATTGTATATTACCACATCAATTTGACCTTAATTCTAATACTATAATTTTTTGTCTCTATTTCTAGTTGTGTCTATAGGATTGTCCCTTATCCTAGTTAAACTCGAGATTGAAAAATAGGTGTGGATGGAAAACTTTATGTCAAATCAAGTAGGAGAGAGAATAAATGTGTGGAAGAAAGTAGGAGAGAGAATAAATGTGTGGAAGAAAAGTAGGAGAAAGAATAAATGTGTGGAAGAAAGTAGGAGAGAGAATGAGTAATTAAAAAAAAAAAAAAGTGATGTGAGTGTATAAAAATAGGTATATAAATGTATTATAGAGGTGAATGAGGATTTGAATGTGTATTTGAATGGAGAGGAATGAGATGGGGGATGACCCATCCAAATCCGGATGGGCCAATCCCAAACCAAACACACCCTAAGGGAATGTTTGTTTTGGGATGGGAAATCCGGATTTGGGATTTCGAAACTCCACCCCCGTTACACTTTGGGATTTTGATTCAGGATTTCAAAATCCCACCCTATAAACCTTATAAAAGTCAACCCTATAAATACCTATAAACCCTATATAAATACCTATAAACCCTATATAAATACCTATAAAACCTATAATCCTATTCTATAAAGTTAAATCCTACCCTACATAAATCCCAAAACAAACACAAAACATAAAAAGCATTAGAATTTTAAAATCCACTAGATTTTGAAATCCGGATTTCAAAATTCTCAAAATTCCAAAACAAACATGCCCTAATAGAAATAAAGTGGTGTTCCTACTATTTACACCATACTGTTTGAAATATTAGACGTGGAGTAACGGTTACGGGACAAAATCGTACCGCGACTTGCTAGTTTAGTTGTGTTTGTGTACATAACACGAAAATGAAGTGCGTTTTTAACAAAGAGAGGCTATAGATAGAATAGCATTTTCCATTTTCCATTTGCTTTCCATAGAAATGGTTTTGCTTACGCTTCCAACGGCGACATTTGCACCGCCGCCTGTAAGTTTCTGCCGGAATTTCCATAATTTCCAATTAAATTATCGAATTAATGCGGATTCATTGCTCTTTATCAGCTACCACAGCGCAGTTGGAGTAGCGCTGTGCGAGGGGAACAGCTGGCATTCTCGCCTAGGAGGCGTTCAATTGCAAAGGTTGGTGATGGGTTTGTGGTGAGGGCTTTTTTCCCCAATCTTTCCCAAGAGCCTATATTCAAGGAGGCGCTCAAGGTAGATTCATCAATCCTTCTAGTTTATGCTTCAATGCTTGTTTGTTTCAGTTGTCGATTTTGAATATCGTGTAGGGTTCAAGTGGATACTCATTTGTTTGAGAGTGGTTAGGTATTGGAATTTGAAATCCAGTCACAATTATTCAAATTTACTAGACTTGCTAACTTTATTTGGAATACAGTTTAAGCCTGTCTAAAACCAAGCTGATCCAATCCCATATCTGTTAACAATCAACTAGCCTTTCATTTCCTTAGATCATTTGATGCCAAGTTTGTCAGTCTCGGTGTTTTCCTATTGACCATCCCATTTGTTTCTAATGAGTTTCTTGAATTTATGAAACTGGACAAGCTATTCACTCCCAAACCTAATTTCTAAGCTAGATCCATGTTACACTAGATGTGATAATAAATGAAGCTTTGATTGTTTGTAATACATTTTCCAATTACCATATCCGTTACTCCTTACGCACTGATGGTTGTGATTTGTGAACTTAGTATAAAAAACATGAGGCTGGTGGTAGAGGTGAACAAGAAAAAAGTAGTTCCTTGTGGAGAGAAGTAGGCTTGTATTCTGTTGGGAGTACATTTTCTACATGTAAAGCTGAGGAAAGCTTGTGTTCTTAAATTTATCCTACCCCCGACACAACAAACACCAAAAATGTAGGTAGAAATGTTTTTCCTGGTTGTTTTCCTAGAAAGCTAAATTTATTTGTATGCGTTTCTCTGTTTTTCCTTCTTTAAACAAGAAGAGGAGAACATATGAGTTTCTGCATCTAGAATCTAGCTCACAGGGCTTAATTTCAGCAAAAGAGCTGAAAAGTCATTCTTGAGTGAATTGTTAATCACGTTATCTTTGGAATCGGTGGAAATACATGAATTGTTTTCTGTGGGTAGTTTGTCCTATTTTGTGGAGAAAATGTGCATGAACTTGGGTCCTTGAGCTGTTGAATAGATAATGGTGATGTTTGAGTGTTTGACATGTGTTTGATGTGAATGTACTAAATAAACCTCTTTGGGTTTAGGGAAATGATTTTCCAAAAACTGTTTTCCTTTTAGTCCTTCATTATCACCTGTTATTATGTGGTGTTGTGAAACTTGGCAAGTGCTTAATGGAGAATTGCACTTTCTGTTACCTAGTAATGTGATTTTTTTATCCATGTAGATTGATTCATCTGAAAGGTATAGATTAGCTTAATCCAGGAATTACATTAGATACTAGTGGAGATTATGTGTGTCAATGTCATAATCTATTTGTAGATGACCTTGCATAAACATGTCTGAGCTGTATGTGAGATCGAGATCATAGAATATGGAAATTTAAGTTGATTGCGGTGAAGTGAAGTGAATAGTGGAATACACTGTATACAGTTTACTGTACTCATGCTTGAAGAATTTTTAGTTCTCTAAAGTGGACCTGCTTCCATAAGACCATGCAAGATAATTGATAACAAGAATATGATGGGACTTGTGTCATCAAGGATTCAAGGATAGGAAGTTTATAGCCTTGTTAATAGTTGTGTGTAACACACCTTTTTCATATTGATATGCGACTTGTAATATAGGACTTGTATAAAAAAAATTATCTACAAAATTCCTTCTATAAGACACCACCACCACCACCATCACACCTACACCTTCTCTTCCTCCTTACAATCGCCCCCTTTTCTGTAGTTCTTTCTTTAGAGGAAATCTTCTTCTAGAAGACACCACCACCACGACCATCACCCCTACACCTTCTCTTCCTCCTTACAATCGCCCCCTTTTCTGTACTTCTTTCTTTAGAGGAAATCTTCTTCTAGAAGACACCACCACCAGCCACTAGCAACAACGGCTGCCACCACCGCACATACGTCACCCCCGTTGCTACAGTTTCTTCATTGGTGTTGTAGTTCGGGCAAACAATTCGATCTTTCCAAAAAACGTCATTCTTATGGTGACCGACTTGTTGACCTCTTATTCTGTTTTGTTTTTTTTAGGTTCTTGTTAATTGTTAAATTTCTTGTTTTAGTTTATGCCTCCATGAGTCCATGTACCCTCTCCTTGGTGAGGCTTCCGACGCCTAGTGTGGTTTCCCTCCCTCCCTCCACGGAACTTGTTTTCGTTGGTTTTACTCGTGCTTGCTAGTCATCGGGTTCATGGTGGATCTTTACCTTTCATTCTGTCTCTGATTTTCTTGGCATAAAAATATTTTAGTGTGGGATGTTGCCTCGTATTGAGAATAGAGACCTAGTTCGCATGTATGAACAAATGTGCACTTGTCTTTCCACTTTTCTCATAATTGGAATTGGGTAGAACTTCTGATTTGATCCAACATGGGTTGAAGATTTTGTGCATCTTAATCTATTGATCTTGTTTACTTGTCTTGTAACCCTTTTTTAAAAAAAAAAATAGTTGTGTGTGAACTTCCTGTACACGAATGTATTCTGACAAAAGTTTTGAAACCTGCAAAACATCACAAGTGCATTCATTTAATGTGGGCTTGTGAGATGACTGAAGTTCCTGTACAAGAATGTACTCTGAAAAAAGTTTTGAAACTTGCAAAACATGACAAGTGATGTTCATTTAATGTGGGGTTGTGACATATTCACGTGGATTATGATGTGTGCATGTGTTTTTTGATGTATATTATTTTATGTGATTATATTTAGGAACCAGTTGCATTTGTGGGAGGGATATTTGCAGGGCTGCTAAGGCTTGATTTAAAAGAAGAGCCTCTAAGGGAATGGGTTGCTAGAACAGTTGAAGCCTCTGGGATTAGTGGGGAAGAAATTAGCAAGAAAGTTGTTGAAGAAGAGGAACAAGTGGCACAACCGATAGAGATAGAATGATATAGTAATATTTAAATCATTGTAATGTGTGGGAGGAAAAAAGAGAGCCTATATTTAAAATTTTATAGGTAAAATTAAGAATCTTATGCAGAATAAATAATGTTTTATTTGTCTTTTTGAAACATTAAAATGGAAACATAATTTTGGTAGGTGTGAGTAGTATGTTTATTATTTATAGGAAAATGAAATAACATATTTCTAATGTTGTTTAATTGGATATACTTATTTAATATAGAAAACGGGAAAACGTGGATGCATTAATTACTTACCATTACATGTTTTTGGTGGGTGGTGGGGTGGGGGTCCTAGGTGCACATGGGCAACCCGCGTTTTTTTAGCATTTTGTTAAAACAGCCCACCATACCAAACTATTTAGGTCCCGTTTGTTATATATATATTTTTTTTTTTTTTTTTTTTTTTTGAAACCCCCGTTTGTTATATTATGTTGAAATACATATACTGTAGTCAAGTTTGTATATTTAATCGGATACAAATTGAATCACAAATAGTGAGTTTTTTAATTATTTGATATATACTTTTTCCGTTTAATTTTATAATGCCTATTTGAGTTTAATTTTATAATGTCTATTTGAGTTGGACAAGTGTTTTAAGAAAAATTGTTTGTTTATGTAAAAAGTGAAAGTTTGAGAAGAAAGACATGGAATTTTTTTATTTTAGTCTTATAAGTTTGAAACATTCCAAAATAAACTTTACAAAATAAGTCATTTACCTTTCAATTTAATTCTTTTTTACATCAATTTTAATTCTTTATGTTTTAAATGATTTATAATAGTCAAACTTGGTGCCACACATAGATTAAAAAATGACACGTCACTATCTCTCCACTATATATATTAAAAAAAAAAAAGTTAATAAGTAATAACACCCAAAATATTTTATACACGCTCCATAATTTTAAATTAAAAAATAAATGTATATAAAATAACTAAGTAACCCTTACATAAATAAAGAGTAAACTTGAAAAAATCTGAAAAGAAATCTTTAAAAATCTGAAAAAAAATGTAATTAAAATTTAAAAGTATTTAAAAAAATTAACTAAATCTTTAAAAATAATTAATTTACATAAATTAATTAATTTTTTGAAAAGAAATCTTAGAAAATTAAATAGAATCTGAAATTAAAAAATAAATCATCAAAACAAAATTTAAAAAAATAAATAAAAAGTAAGATTTTATTTTTTATTTAATTTTCTTAATATTTATTTTTGATTGAGTTGATTTTTTTTTCATTTTTTTTAATTGAATCATTAATTAGTATTTTAAATTTAATTATTTTATTTATTTAATATTTTTAGATTTTATTTGAATTTAATTGATTTTTTCATTCAAATATTTTTTAATATTTAGTTGATTTTTTAAAATATTTTAAAATTTTATTTAGTTTTTCGTATTAATGATTATATTTTTTAATTAATTTTTAAAATTTATATATAGTTTTAATGATTTAGTTGAATTTTAAATTATATTTTAAATTTTTATTCAATTTGCATTTGTTTTGAGGGATAAAGGGTAAATAGGAAAGAATTTGGGTGTGTTTAGCAATAACAATTGATTTTTAAATTTTAGTGGGGTGTGTATAACATTTTATTAGATGTTAGTTACACAAACAAAATTATCTGCATCTACTCCAAAATAATTAATAGCTCCTCTATATATATGAAAAAAATTAAAAATTCTCTACATCTACTCCAAACTAATTTATTTATTTATTATTAGTATTTGATAAAATGATGAAATTATAATTAAATTTAGTTATACATTTCAATTAATAGAGGAAAATAAGATTCACATAATTAACATCGATCATGCATAAAACACCCTTTGAATTCGTTTGTGAAATTTATTTTGTTTCACATTTTTTTATATTTTTTCAAGTTATTTTTTAAAATTATTTTACTCCTTATTTATGTAAGGGTTACTTAGTCATTTTATATACATTTATTTTTGTATTTAAAATTATGGGATGTGTATAGGGTATTTTTGGGTGTTATTTGCTCTATTTTTTTAATATATATAAAGGAGAGATAGTGATGTGGCATGAGACATCTTTTAATACATGTGGCACCCAGTTTGCCAATTATAATTCCTGTGAAGAAGGATTAAAATTAATGTAAAAAATGATTAAATTGAAAGGTAAAAGATTTATTTTGTAAAGTTGAAACTTAAAAGATTTATTTTAGAATTTTTCAAACTTATAGGACTAAAATAAAAAAATTCCCGAGAAAGGCGAGTAAAAATAAAGTAGTTGGTGCGAATAAAAAAAGAATTATAAAATTGAACAAACAAAAGAAAAAAAAAAAAAAGAGAAAATTATAAATATATAATTAAATGTAATTATTTATTTATTTTAAATTAATTTATCCTACCAAACTCATCGTGACTAATGCCTTGCCCGGTTGCCCCTACTACAATCGTACATAGTACTAGATTTGGGAATGATTAAATAGTGATGGGTATTGCCCTAATGTGTTGCCCCTACTACAATCGTACATACTCCCTTCGTCCCTGAAAGTTTTCATAGTTTTCTTTTTAGTTTGTTCCTGAAAAGTTTGCATACTCCAAAATAGAAATAATTATTACAATCACCACCCGCATAATATATACATATTTAACCTTCATGTCATTACTTTTGGGGCCCACCATACACTCAATCTACCTACTTTATTTACTTTATATATAAAATTTTACAAAATTACCTCTCAACACTCCCATCATTACACTTTTTTCTTAAACCATTTGCCCAAAATTTTCCGCAAACTTTTAGGGGACTGAGGGAGTACTAGATTTGAGAATTGATTAAATGACTGGATGGTGAGATTATGGGTGAAATTATCTTGATATTAGAAAGAATACTATTTTCACAATATTTATAAAATAAGTAAATATATATATATATATATATATATATATATATATAAATATTGGTATGTAATAAAAAGATTGAGCCTATATAGGAGAGAATTCTATTTGTATGGAAGAGATAAGAGTTGTGATATAAAATAGGAATAATTTAGAAATATATAATAAATAATATATGACGTGGCATTGCCATATAAGGACATAAAATTTGTGTCCACTGGTGGGCATTATATCATTTCCGATAACATACACTTTTAAGTTATAATAGTAACATATGGAGTACTTTTCAATTATAAGAACATACATAATAGTAACATATGGAGTACTTTTCAATTATAAGAACATACATTTTTCATTAAAAACAATGTTGCTCAATATAGTAACATACACTTTTTATTTAAAAAATAAAGATGCACTTTTCAATATACTAACATACACTTTTTCAAAATAAAAATCGAAAAAAAAAATTCGAAAAAAAAAATTAAAAACAAAAGTCAAAGTTTGACCGATGACCGGTCAACGGTCAATTGTTGACTATTCAAAGTCCACTCAAGTACACGTACTTGAGTGTATATAAGACTTTCGCAAAACAAATTATAAAGAATATTTATTATTTATATATAAAGTAAATGGGTAAAATATTACTCCCACCCCACAATAACTTACACACTTTCCTTTTCATTTCACACTCTTAAAATGAAAAATATTTTATAAACTTCACCCTCACAATATTTTTTATTTTACACAAATGTTACTCCTCAAAGACGAAGTTGGATAGTTCAAGTGGTTAGAGCACCACTACCTAGGCTTTAGATCCTGGGTTCGAGTCATATGGAGAGAAAAAGTGATGAGTATTTAATGTAAATTCAAAAAAAAAAATGTTACTCCTCAAAACTCCACTCATACTTTCTCAATAATATACATGTCCATCTACCTATAAAAATTATTATGGGACAAGAGGGAGTAAAATTTTACTGATGTGGTTATATTTTTATGTTTTTACAAATTTAAAATCTCGAATTTTTCAATAATACCGATATATTTATCTCATATTGTTGGGTGTGGGCCTGTGACGGTGCGGTAAAAAAAATAAAAAATGCCCGTGATCCGACGGGCTGATGAGTCAGGGATCTGGCTGACAACCGACGCCCCAGATTACAGGCCATCAACAGCTGTACACAAACCAAATCTACCCCAACACCACTCTCTATCATATCCCAAACCTTAGTCTATGTTTTTTCCATTTATTTAATCACCAACCATTTGCTTTCAAATTTGTCCTCTATAAATTATTTTTAAATAGTACTGTCTCCGTCTCATAATAAATTTTATAGATAGATGAACACATATTAAAAAAATATACTCTCTCCGTCCCATGATTTTACGCACACTTTGACCGACACGGAAATTAAGAAAATTGAATAAATTGATGTGTAAGATAAAATAAAGGAGGGGTATTATTGGAAAAAATTATGTGAGTTGTTTCCTATTTTGAAGTGTGCAAAAAATGTTGGAACGCCCATTAAGAAAAATGTGCATAAAATCCTGGGACGGAGAGAGTAATATAATGAGTGAATTTTTTGAAGTGTAGTTTTATAAATATTGATGTATAAAATAAATAAATGAGTTAACTTTTATGTATATATGGAAAAAAAATAATGACATCAGTGTAAAATTGAGGATATTGTGAGGATAAATTTATAAAAAAAATTCTATTTTAAGGGTGTGAAGCTCTGAGACCTAGAGAAGAGCACACTTTTAAGTCTCAAGCCTACACCACTAGGCTAACTCCTTGGGATTTTTCTTTTATCACTTAATGCAACATTTACTGTTTACATAAAATTTAATGTAAAATGTGTTTATTAGTATTAAAGTGACTAGTAGTATTTTATTGAAGAGATTAATGAAAAAAAAAATGTGTTGAATTAGTGTAAAAAAAGTAATGACATTTTGTATAATTTAAAGATATTTAAAGAAAATTGTTATTGAATAAAAGACGAGTAGAGTATATGTTTTTATTTTAAGTCTCGGATATTTGGTCCAAAAATCGACTAATTCCTATATGTATGCTTTTGTCCTTATCCTCATATTCTAACTTATTATCCCTTTTTCTATACTTATGATTATAATTCCATTTTTTTTCCTATTAATTAATTAATTTATAATCTATTATTTTATTAATTAATTAATTTACCATTATTAATTAATTACAGTCCTTTCAAACTTTTTTTTTTCGTTTTTTTAGTTATTTTTTTCGTTACTCACTTCCACTTTTCAATAATAATAGTCGCTACTTTTTATTAATAAAATTTCCACTTTTCACTAATAACAGTTACCACTATTCAATAACAAAATTTCCACTTTTCACTAATAATAATTACCACTTTATTTTTCAGTAACAAAATTACCACTTTTCAATAATAATAGTTACCATTTTTCAATAACAAAATTCTCACTTTTCAATAATAAGAATTACACTTTTCAGTTAAAATCACTGACAGACCCAGCATACAGACATGGGGGTACAACTGTACCCCCAAATCCAATTTTTTTTTTTTTACTATATGTAATTAGCCCAGCCAATTGGCCAAATTCTGAAATATAATAAAAAGGCTTTTACCCAAAGTTAACATGGGCTTCCAATATTTAACCCATCCGTTTGCACCCAATGGTCCTAATCCAATAATTCCTCAGGGCCCTTTTACCTGTAATATTTTAATATTATTTATTTTTAATTATAATTTTATTTAATTAAATTTCTAAGTTAATTAAATAAAATTGATCCTAAAAAATTAGCACTTGTTATATTTTGCTATTGTCATTTTTTCTTAATAATAGAGTTGTAGTAGTTTATTCAATTTGATTATATTCTCTATAATTTAATTAGAAAATGAGAGATAAATATCAAAATTAAAGACTAATAAATAATTCAATCTCTTAAACAATTTATGTTTAGAAATTGAAATGCATATTTTTTTCTCAAACAAATGTTGGAGGCATTCAAATCGTTAGTGTTTATTAGTTTAAAAATATGATTGATTTGAAATATTTTAAAATTATCTATCTATTGTACCTAGAGGTGCGGTGTTATTCGAGTCGACTTTAAAACCTAATGAAACTAAAATGAAAAATTTAGATATTGAGTCTAATGAGTTTGAGTCGACTCGTTAGTAAATCGAGTATCTAATGAGGTCAACTCGTTTAACGAATCAAGCCAAAATTCGAGTTTTAACGAGCAGCTCAGTTCGTTTAACAGAACTAATCGTACCCCCATTTCTTAAATCCTGGGTCCGCCACTGGTTAAAATATCTACCACTTTTCAATAATAAAAATTAAATTTTTCAGTTAAAATATCTACCACTTTTTAGTAACAAAATTTTCACTTTTCAATAATAAGAATTACACTTTTCAGTTAAAATATCTGTCACTTTTCAATAATAAAAATTACATTTTAAAGTTAAAATATCTACCACTTTTCAATAATAAGAATTACACTTTTCAATTCAAATATCTACCACTTTTCAATAATAAGAATTACACTTTTCAGTTAAAATATCTGCCACTTTCAATAATAAAAACTACATTTTTCAGTTAAAATATCTACCACTTTTCAATAATAATAATTATATTTTTCAATAACAAAATCTACCACTTTTCAATAATAAGAATAACATTTTTTCAATTTTAATAATAATTTTAACGGTACAATTTATAATTAAATATACCCGTTTTAATTAATTAAATTAACAATGATAGCAATAAGCAAAATAAAAATGAAAATTATAGATTAATTAATAATTGTACATTAATATTAATTAAGTGATGAGAATTGTAAGTTAATTAATAATTGTAAATATTGGTCGATAAAAATGAGAACTGTAATTAATTAATAATGGTAAATTAATTAATTAATAAAGTAATGAAAAGTGGTAGATTTTATTATTGAAAAATATAATTATTATTATTGAGAAGTGGTAGATATTTTAACTGAAAAATGTAGTTTTTATTATTGAAAGTGGTAGATATTTTAACTGAAAAATGTAATTCTTATTATTGAAAAGTGGTAGATATTTGAACTGAAAAGTGTAATTCGTATTATTGAAAAGTGGTAGATATTTTAACTTAAAAATGTAATTTTTATTATTGAAAAGCGATAGATATTTTAACTGAAAAGTGTAATTCTTATTATTGAAAAGTGGAAATTTTGTTGCTGAAAAGTGGTAGATATTTTAACCGAAAAATGTAATTTTTATTATTGAAAAGTGGTAGATATTTTAACTGAAAAGTGTAATTCTTATTATTGAAAAGTGGAAATTTTGTTACTGAAAAGTGGTAGCTATTATTAGTGAACAGTGGTAATTTTGTTATGAAAAGTGATAGTGAAAAGTGTTGTTATGAAAAGTGATAGTGAAAAGTGGAAATTTTATTAGTGAAAAAGTCGTAACTATTATTATTGAAAAGTGGAAATTTTGTTAGTGAAAAGTGGTAGCTATTATTAGTGAAAAGTGGTAATTTTGTTATGAAAAGTGATAGTGAAAAGTGGAAATTTTATTAGTGAAAAATAGAGACTATTATTATTGAAAAGTGAAAAAAATAACGAAAAAAAAAAAACAAGTTTGAAAGGATTTGAACCTATGACCTCATGCTTATGAAGGGTATCTATAACTACTAAAACATTCATTACTTAATTATTTATATTTGTCTTTATAAATAGATATAAGATTGATCTGCATTAGTGTGCACGTGCACACTGTGCACATGAGACCAACTCATTTTTTTTTAAGTCTAGAGTATTTGGTTCCAGAATCGATTAATTCCTAAGATTCGAACCTAGACCTAGAGAGAGGAGTACATTCCTAATTTCCAAACCTATACTATTAAGCAACTCCTTAATATTAAGGATATAGTATATGTTAATTTAGACCATTTTCCCGCAATGCATAACATGAAAATGGATCCGTCATTATTTTTCTCTCACAACTTTCATAATAATCATGTTAAATTTATGATAGTATTGCTAATATTTTTCACACTTCCCTACATATAAGTGTGTAGTGCAATTAAGCAATTTTTTGGGGAAGAGTTAATACCTACCTTGTTTGAGCAGGGAGAAGATTCAAAATTCAACCATTCACCATCGCAATAATCTCAAAAAAAAAAAAAAAACAACAACAAAATTTGCACCATTAAAATTACACACATTTTAAGATATGTATAAAAAAAAGTGAAATGAATAATATTTTAAAGGATAATTTAATAAATTTTTATGAATAAAATTAAAAAAAGATAGATTGAGTGTAAAAAATGAATAATACTATATGAGTAAATATGTGTATATTTTAAGGGTGAATGAGTTATAGAGATGAGTGTGCAAGTTAGTATGAAACATTTTAAATATAGCAAGTGTGCAAATTTTGGGGAACATAAGAGTATTACACATGAGACATAAAGATAAAATATAAGTAATGTGATTGACACAATATTACTAAAAAATGCAGGTTAATATAATTTAAAAATGAAACATAATATTACTGAAAAATATAAGTCACTATAACTGAAAAGTGCAATATAATATTTTCTGCCAAGTGTAAGTTACTATAATTGAAAAGTGAAATGTGCAACAATATTAGTTAAAAGTGTAAGTCATTATAATTGAAAAGTGCAACACAATAAGTGTTAAATGATAATGGTAAGTGAGCATGTATGTAATAATGTTGATTTATATGGTTTTAAACTATTACTTTCACTAATATGTACTTCCTCCATCCATTAAAATTGTGCTCATTTTTTTTTGGGTTTACAAAATACTTGTTTATTTTATTTAAACAATTAACTTTTGAGTATTTTTCTACTTTATTAACAAGATTGAGTATTTACCAATAATATTCTTTACTGTTTTTTCACACATATTTTTTATAATTAAAATATGATTTTTTTTAAACATGTATAAAAAAAAGTGAACATACTTTTATTAGTGGATAGAGTGAGTATATATTTTTAATTAATAGGAGTACTCCGTATAATATATGCAGAAAAAAATTATTTATCAATATGCAGAAAATGTTTTTCCTCTGTTTCTACTTAATGACTCATTTAACAATTTTTGTGTTCCTTACTTATATTTTAACTATCTCCTTAAAATATCTTACTACTCGTAAAATTAAAAAGTATTTATGACATCATTTTTATCTTTTATAATACTAATAAACCATTTATACATTTTTTGTGACAAAAAATGGAGTCCTTGGAAAAGTTATGATGGAAGGAAGGGTGGGGGTCTGGGGTATTCCTTCCTTCCTTAAAACATCCATCAATTTAATGCTTCTTTTTTAAAAAAGTTACAGCGAGTAGAGGGAAGCTTATGAATAAATGTTAATGGGGGTAATTATTGTACAGTTAATAAAGTGAGAGAGAGAGAGAGAGAGAGAGGGAGGGAGGGGGTATAATTGTATATAAATGCCAAATCTCATTTCTCAATCGTAGTATTGCTGCAGCTGCTATGTTGATGCACATACTCATTCTCTCCCTCTCACTCTTGGCGTCTCTCTCTTCCGCCGCTTACAATGTCAGCTACGACTCCCGTTCCCTCATCATCGACGGCCGCCGCAAGCTTCTCATCTCCGCCGCCATTCACTATCCTCGCAGCGTCCCCGCCGTACGTACTCCACTCATTCCTTCTATTTATTACTCTACTGTTGCCTAAATAGTAACTGCTTCTGCTTGATTGTAGATGTGGCCGGGGCTAGTACAGCTGGCCAAGGAAGGAGGAGCCGATGCCATCGAAACATATGTCTTCTGGAATGGTCATGAGCTCTCCCCTGATAATGTCCCTTTCTCTCTCTCTCTCTCTTCATTCCTCAATCTCTCTTTGCTGCTTTATTATTTAAATACCAATATATTAAACGCCTTTTTGCAGTATTACTTTGAAGGCAGGTATGATCTCATCAAGTTTTGCAAGATTGTTCAACAGTCCGGGATGTATTTGATTCTTCGGATTGGTCCATTTATCGCAGCAGAATGGAACTTCGGGTAATTCTACTCCCTTCCACTACATCTTTCTTCCCCCTTTTTTTGTTTGTTGTTTTTTTATTATTAAGAAATACTAGTATAAAATAATATATGTATGTGATTGAAATAGTACTCCATCTCAGATTCGATTGCCTTTGTTTATTTATATTATTAGAGATAAAATAAGTTTTTGTTGAAGGTGCATAAGACAAAAAAATAAAAAATGTTTTTGTGTGAGAAGTAATGACGGTGTACTTTTTGATACTTTTGAAATATTTGAAGGAGATAATTGAAAAGACTAAAATTACTTTTTTGCCATTTTAGGAAGGAGCAATCTAGTGTGGGACGGAGGGAGTAGATGAATATGAAATGAAGTGTGATAAAATAATAAATATAATACAATTAATGTAATTGAAAGAGATAACTTTTAATATGCTAAAAATAGAATGAAAAACTTAACGTATGACGATTCCAAAAGGAAAGTGAGAAAGTGACGGTGGAACGGATATATTTCTGCTGCTTTTGTTTGCTTATTGTATATTAATCTGATTTTTAAATTCTACGAGCAAGACATTGATTATTTCATTCAATATTGAATTTCTGACGTTTATATCATCTAATCTAATCAGTGGGATACCTGTTTGGTTGCACTATGTGCCAGGAACTGTCTTTCGAACTGATAACGAACCTTTCAAGGTTTGCACCTCTTAATTCTTTCTCTTTCTTTTAACATTAATAAATTATTACTATTATTAAGTAAGTGCCTCAATTGTTTGGAATTCCAGTATTACATGAAGAAGTTCATGACTTTGATTGTGGACATGATGAAGAAAGAGAAGCTTTTTGCATCACAAGGAGGTCCAATTATCTTGGCACAGGTTAGTGTCTCTTGCTCGTTAACTTGTGCTCATGTCTAGCTGATACATTTATGTAACCGTATATGTTTTCTTTTGATGGCCAATTTAATGCTCATTTGTTTCTATGATTATTGGTCAGACAGCATTTCAATATTTTTCAATTTCATGCTTTATTCATGAACTTTATCATGTCTTGGAGGATTTGACAATGAAGTTATAGTACTAGAATTTGTCTAGAGCAGACAAATCATATTAACTTGGAAGTTTTACTTTTACCTGAGAATTTGATTTAAGCATGATATGCATTTCAATGGTATTAGTATTTGTTCAAACAAGTTAACCAATGTGGTTCCAAAAACCTTTACTATCTTTTCTTCTGGTAGAGTCAGATCTGTAATCATAACAGTGCAACAATTTCTCTCAGTATGATTTTTCTAATGCAATATTGGAGAGGGAGTATATAGAAGCCTAAAATGCCAGTGTATTTAGTTTTGGGTATATGTTATTCTCTACTTGATTTTCCCTCATGTCATTCCTCCTTCAGTATGTAAATCCTCATTTTTGCTTGTTGCAGGTGGAAAATGAATATGGATATTATGAAGTTGCTTATGGGGAAGGAGGAAAAAGGTACACCATATGGGCAGCTAACATGTCTGTTTCACAAAACACTGGTGTACCTTGGATTATGTGCCAGCAATATGATCCTCCTGCTACTGTGGTACACACTCACGATGCCTTTAACTTACTGAATGTTTTGTTTTTTATCTTTTATATTTGTATTTATTTAAGTATAAATTAATGTGAGATAATTAGTTTTACTTTTCAGATCTATTGCAATTAGATGAGGTATAATTTTCTAACACTATTTATTTTTTCTAGATTGACACGTGCAATTCATTTTACTGCGATAGTTTCAAGCCAATATCACCAAATAAGCCTAAAATCTGGACTGAAAACTGGCCTGGATGGTAAGTTAATCTGACTGATTTATATCTGCTGATTATTCATCTGGACATTCATCTTTGTTCTAAAGATGGTTTCTTTTTTATATTTTTAAGGTGTATTTTTACTTGCAACAAATATTTATTCTTCCTGATGCTCCATCTATTTATGCTCTATAAGATTCCTTGCTAATCCAGGTGATGATATACTTTTATTTTTAAGGTCCTGACTCCTGATGGTGTGCAAGCCTTCCTAAATCAATACCTAAAGTTGGGGAAAAAATGTTATCCAAAGATAAAATGAAAATTCAGATAAGAAGCAAGCCATGAATGGTGTTAATCTAAAGATGATAAGAGGAGTCCTGGAGAATAGTAGATTTTCAGTACTGAGCAGCTAAATATAAGTATATATTTTAATCAAGTGCAGCTTGATAATTTTCGTTGCGAGGACAAAGAGTTTCTTCAGCATTCCTATGCTATTCTTCTCTCTTTTCAGCTAAAATATTACATCGAATTTTCAACACAATTGAAGATAGCTAATAGAAATTACTTATAAGAGTTGTGAAGTCTCAAGCTGTCTTGTTACTTGTTATGGCTAGCTCATATCTGAATCACAAGTAACTTTAAGCAATTTTCAGCAGGGCTTATGTACCAGTGAAATGCTTACCTACCAGAAAACTGTAGGCTCCTTTTGCTTTATTGTGAACTCAACTTTACAAATCATTAAGAATGAAGTGAATATAGCTTCCTCCCAAAATGTTTTGTAGTCCCTAGAAAAGTGAATATATTCAGGAAGTGATCCAGAAAAGTAATCCGTCTCAAGTTCTATGAGAAATCATTTATTTGCAACACATTTTGGGAATTTTGGGGTAAAAAGGGCGATAATATTACATCCCTTTCTGAAAAGCATTCTTTATTTTTAAATGTTTAAGTCCATTTCATGTTGCATCTTACTACTATTTGTGAAGCTAGAATATCAGCTGAAGCGCGCAATCCTAGTGCCATGAATTTTAAGATTTAGGATGGTATACCATGCCTTGAGCTTTGTAAATTTCAGGTTTAAAACATTTGGAGCTAGTAATCCTCATCGACCTTCTGAAGATGTTGCCTTTGCAGTTGCCCGTTTTTTCCAGAAAGGAGGAAGCCTACAAAACTATTACATGGTATGCTATAATTTTCTTTTTCTGGAAAAGTAATCTCGCACAAAGCCTCAACCCCTATAATGGGACGGAGAAGCTATGATAGCTGTTCAATCTAAAGTTCTTTTGCTCCTCATTCATTTACTTGAATTGTCTTTTCCGTTTCAGTATCATGGTGGGACAAACTTTGGGCGCACCTCAGGTGGACCATTCATTACCACGAGTTATGACTATGATGCACCAATAGATGAATATGGTAAGTCTTGACAGTATTTTTCATGTTTGACATGATTAGTAAAACTTCCTGACATGATTGCACTTCATTTTAAATTCGTCTAGTGTCTATCTATGTATATTTTCTTAGATGTATGATATGCTTCCAGGATTAGCTAGATGTCCGAAATGGGGGCATCTTAAAGAGCTTCACAAATCTATAAAGTTATGTGAACAGGCGTTGCTGAATGGACAATCCAACTTGTTGTCATTAGGCCCGTCACAAGAGGTGAAGTCCTGAAGTCTTCTTTATCACTTAGATTCTAAGTTTATACTACTAGTTTATATTGTCTTCCATCAGTTATTCCATGATTTACAGTAGACATTTTCTTGCAGGCTGATGTCTATGAAGATCCATCAGGAGGTTGTGCTGCCTTTATTTCCAATATGGATAATGTAACTGCCAAAACGGTGGTGTTCCGTAATACATCGTATTACCTCCCAGCATGGTCTGTTAGCATTCTACCAGACTGCAAAAACGTAGTCTTCAACACTGCAAAGGTAAATATTTAGTTTTCAACTTGCATAAAAGTTTGATTTGGTCCAGTAGTTTCCAACACTGAAAAGGTAACTATTAATTGTTCAACTTACATGAAGCATTTCATATGACCCAGTTTACTGTATGACTACCAAATCATTTTTTCTGTTCAGAGTGACTCTGGGATTTTAACCTCCAGTTTATTTTATCTAAGGAAGAGGGTGTTGTGCTTTGAGTATTTGAGAAAATATTCATGAAAATTGTCTTATTCATCACATATGCTTATGCTCATTGTCGGGAGACAAGTGCCATTATTAAATAATAATTAAAAAAAAGGGCAAAATAAGACACTAGATTAGTAGGAGTCATGCGAGAGTTATATGTTTATGTCTGTTTTCAATTTGTTAGTACCAACTCTATATTTTCTCATAGAAGTCCACTTTTCCTTTATTTTAACAGGTTGGTTCTCAAACTTCTGTGGTTGAAATGATACCAACACATTTGCACCCATCAACTACATCACCTAATAATACGGGCTTGAAATATCTGCAATGGAATGTGTTTGAAGAGAAACCTGGAATTTGGGGTGCTGCAGATTTTACTAAAAATGGCTTCGTGGATCACATTAACACTACTAAAGATACTACTGACTACCTGTGGTATACTACAAGGTTTGTGGATAACATACTTTAACTGCTTTAGCCATTCCATCCTATCTGCAAGTTGAATTTTACTATTTCATCACGAAAACAAATTATTGCTGATACTGCGTAACAACTAATACATAGGATTTGAAGCAAACACTCACAGTTTCTCTTTCACGATAGTTTATTTGTTGATGAGACTGAAGAAATGTTCAAAAGTGGAAGAAGTCCAATGCTTGTGGTTGAATCGAAGGGCCATGCTATGCATGTGTTCATCAATCAGAAACTTCAAGGTTATTTTTCTTGCACTTCTTAATATGACAAGATAGAAAAGTCATATTTTGTTTAAACATGTGGACCTGAAGTATCCATCTTATCTTCTTCAGCTAGTGAATCTGGGAATGGTACAGTACCTCCCTTCAAAATTAGAAGTCCCATATCTCTCAAGGCTGGCGAGAATGAAATTGCTTTATTAAGCATGACTGTCGGCCTGCAGGTTTTTTTATTCTCGTCTCCTTTTTCAGTTTCATAAATTTTGCAAATTCTCAATTTCTATTTTTGTTTATTAAGAGCTTGAACTTAGACTACGTGGAAGTATAAGGACACGAGGTGGTTCTGTAATATGGTGTTAATGAGGACACAAGTTTGATGTGTTATTTTTTTTCACTGATTTAGATTTTTCATCTTTCTGTTGAATGCTAGAATGCGGGATCCTTTTATGAGTGGGTTGGAGCTGGTCCAACCAGTGTCAAAATTGAGGGGATAAAGAATGGCACAGTAGACTTGTCCACTAGTAAATGGACCTACAAGGTGTAACTTCTTTTCTTCTTTTATGATCTTTACTATATTCTGTAATTTTTTTTTTTTTTTTTTTAACTATATTCATAAAAAATCTAGAATTGTGGACTTATGTTTAGGATATCTAAGTAGAATCTAAGTATAGTGATTAGAGAATCAAACCTTTTAATTGAAAATGCAGCCTGATGAGGAATAGATTTGGACTAGCCTCGCTGTTCGTTTTCTAGATGATGTACTTCCATTATCATCACAATGCATCTGATTTTTATTCCTTTAATTTCCCATTCTGTGATTTTATTCTAGTATATGAGTTGACCAAATTATTCACTCGTGAAGAATCCCTTGAAGAACTATCCGTTCTGAAAGTTGGTCTGGTAGGTCAAACATAAGCTTTGGAAGATTGTTCCAGGGTTGTGATTTTGTGCTGTGAATTTTACCACATTGTGAAAGTGAGTGGCATCAAGATGAATGTAAGAGATCTATTCGGGATATAATATAAAATTCCAAGCCCTTGAATGAATCTTGTTATGCTAAGTTAGATAGTCGGATCATGTGTTTGGGGTGTTTATAAGAATCTAAATTTAGTGTTTAGTGAATCAAACTTTTCACAAAAATTACAGCCTGATAAAGAATAAAGTTGGACAAGCCTTGCTGTTTGTTTTCTAGATCGTTTAGTTTCATCAACAAACATTCTGTGTTTGTAATCTAGTGTATCAAGTGACCAAAGTATACGCTCACTAGTAAAGTATTCCTTAAAGACCCATTCTGGAAGTTTTCTAGTAGGTCAAACATATATTTAGGGAGATCTTACTAATTATTAATTTAGTGCCAAATGCCAATATCTGCATTAGTATTACCAGAGATGTGAGTGTAGTATCATGATGAACGAAAGAGAACTAATCTTAACGATGTAGGATAAATTTGCATGCTTTGCTTCGGGCTTAAATACAGCATTCAAAGGAGAACGGCATAGTTATTTTTTTATATTGTATTTTCAGATTGGACTCCAAGGAGAACATTTAAAGATATATGATGCAGATCATTTAAATTCTGTAAACTGGGTATCTACTTCAACACCACCTGTACAACAGCCCCTAACATGGTACAAGGTAAAAAACTTTGATATATGCATTGCTTCTGACATGATTTTTGCATCAATTTACTAGTTTTTCTGGCTATTAAAAATGCTTATATACATACACAGGCCGTGGTCGATTCTCCACCTGGGCAAGATCCCATCGGACTTGATATGATTCACATGGGGAAAGGGCAAGCTTGGTTAAATGGAAATGAAATTGGAAGATATTGGTCTAGGAAGGCCTCCAGACACGAAAAGTGTGTTCAACAATGTGACTACAGAGGCAGATTTATGCCTGACAAATGTAACACAGACTGTAGAAAACCAACACAAAGATGGTAAGATCACGTCCCTTAAATGAAATATCAATATGGATGTATGTTCTGCAAACAGCTTTTAGGGAGCATTAGATAAACATTATTCTCTTCATATTCTAGTTTTCTGAAGTTGTATCTCTCCAACTTGTTTACTGAAGTGGTTGAAACCGTAGTCATCTCAATTAGGATACCCCCAAGAAAAGTTTGTAAGTTGGGAAACAAAGGTGAAACATTGATTTTCCAATTTGGTAATCCCCACCCAACCAAAATGGTGAATTGGTTTTGCATGTACATTGGTGTTAGCATTGAGAGTAATTTTGATGAAAAATAGAAGGATTCCCAGTTAGTTGTATTATAACATGCAATGCTTAAAGTTGAATGATCTGTTTTAAAATATGATGGCTTGCATTTGGATTGAACAGTTTTACTTTTTGGTGAATTAGGTACCATGTGCCTAGATCTTGGTTCAAGCAATCAGGAAACGTGTTGGTGATATTTGAGGAAAAGGGTGGAGACCCTAACAAGATCCAATTCTCGGCACGAAAAGTGTCAGGTATTTGCGCACACGTCTCAGAAGATCACCCTTCTTTGGAAAAGAAAGCAGCAAGTGTTAGGTTGAAATGCCCCAGCAACACAAAAATTTCAGCAGTCAAATTTGCCAGTTTGGGAGATCCAGTAGGGAGCTGTGGCTCGTTTGCTGTGGGACAGTGCCACCATCCTAATTCCACATCCATGGTTGAAAAGGTAAAGTCACATGGCTCGATATCTTACATAACATTAATTAAAAAATGTTATTTTATTCATATTTAAAGTAAATTTATAGCAGAGTAATTAATGTGTATATTATAGGGGTAAAATTGTAAAATTATGTGAGCTCGATTAGCCTAACGAACCTACTATTGTTGAGCTTGGAACTTGAGCACGAGTAGCTCGTGAGCTGGTTCGATTTACTTAACACTCGTATTCATGTTGGATTGCAGGTTTGCTTGAACAAAAATGAGTGCGAAGTGGAAGTAGTAAGAAGTGGAGAGAAGGAATGGTGTTCGAATGTGCAGGTGAAGAGACTTGCTGTTGAAGTGGGCTGTGCGTAACTCACACTTGTGTTTTTGTATCACCATATTATATTGTAGCAAAACCTCATTTACCGTATTTGAAATTTTTTTTAAGAGAATAGAGGTCAAATTTCACGTCACTTTTTTATCATTGTTTCACAACTTGACATAGCACCGTCTGAACACATAGAAACGTTAGGTGAAGGATGATCGAATGGGTACTCCCTTTGCCCTTATGGAATTCACACAGTATTAAAATGATATTGAGTTGGTAAAAAGTGATAACAAAGATAAAGGTAGAAAGAGATATGAAAGAAAAAAAGGTTGATAAATAGTGAAATATTGACATTTTAGGAGATGTGTCAATTAAGTTGAGATGACAAAAGTGATAAAATAGATCAATTATTAAGGGACGAAGGTAGTATTTAATTATGTTCGATGAGGGATCGAATGTATCTAAATATATTTAATACATCAATTTATCTTCACACTTCAATCATCATTTAATTATTCAAATTGTCATTCAACTTACTTACAAACATCACTTTTTATAAATTATAACTTAAATTATGTTTTATGACTAATGACTAATTTTAAGCATATTTTTAAATTTTCCTTAAATTGCGTCATTATGATTAATTTCAATGATACATTTTATCAATTAATTAAACTTAATTTTATCTATGTACATATTTAATTTTATATACGTTATAATTTAAATGGTGTCTTTATGATTAATGACGGTTACATAATTTAAATTTTATTAATTTCAAGTTTGTCTTTATAACTAATTTTAAGATAGTTAGCATATACTCCCTCCATTTTTTAATAAGTGTCACTTTAGTTTTTTAACTAATTTTAAAATAAGCGTCATTTTAGGATTTTTTCTTTAATTTTGACTATTTTATCCTTATTCATTTACCATAAATATTTTTCATTAATAAATTCCACAAAAATTGTTTATACCAAAATTAATTTGGTTTATGAATACTAGGTACATTCTTAACTACATTCTTTATCAAACAAAATTTCTATGTTAAAATTAGTTATAATTAATGAAGGGTGATATCGACCACAATTTATAATCTTAATTTGTTGAAAAAAGCTAAAATGACACTTATTAAAAGATGGAGGGAGTATTAAAATTTCCTTAAATTATGTATTTATGACGACTAATTTTAAGGAAACATTTTATCAATTACTGAATTTCATTCTTCTCTAATCAAGGTTATTACTTATTATTTTTTAAAGATTATATTATTATTTAGGAATAAATACATTTAGAGTCACTCTATAAGATCCTTAAACAATTTAAAACAAAAATTTTAGTTAAAAACAATTAGGTGGTGTTTGGTTTAGGATTGATTTGGATTGAATTTGGATTGTGGTGGATTGAATTGGGATTTGGTTAATCCATGAATAGTAATTGTGTATAAGTTGTGTTTGGTTAAGGATTGAGAAGTAGGGGTAGATTTAACTTTATGTCACATCAAAAGTGATGTTATAATATTTTATTATTGTTAATAGTAGGGCTGAGCAAAAACCGAAAAAAACCGAAAAACCGAACCAAACCGAACCGAAATATGATTTTGGTTCGGTTTTTCGGTTTTTCGATTTCGGTTCGGTTAGTATTTTTTGTAAATTTCGGTATTCGGTTCGGTTTCGGTTTTATTACATTAAATTTCGGTTAACCGAAAACCGAACCGAAATGGGCCCATATAAATACTAAACCCTAATTTTCCTAAGCCCTAAATCTAATTCCCCCTTCCCCATTTCCTCTCCGCGTCCGCGGCGCACTCCCACACCGTTCGGCGTTCACAAATCACACTTCACCTCTGATTTTCCGCCGGCCACCACGAATCGTCCGGCGGCCGGCGCAACCCACCTTACAACCGGCAGCCACCGTTCGCACACGTGACACGGCACAGCAGCACAACGACATACTAATCGACGGCCTAGCCAGCAGCACAGCCGGTAGCCACCGTCTCGATCACTAATCGACGGCGTAGCCAGCCCCCAGGCCCTCCACGCACACTGGCGAGTCGGCGACCACCACCATTTGCTGCTGTTATTCCATCCATTTGCTGCCTGTATCTTTTGAAATTGGATTGTTATTTGAATTTTTGTAATTGGACAGGGACTTGTGTTTTAATTTCGGTTTTAATTTCGGTTTTCGGTTTAGTACCGAAACCGAACCGAATATTTCGGTTCGGTTATTTTTGGTTTTACCATTCTTTGGTTCGGTTTCGGTTAATTACAATGAAATTCGGTTTGGTTTCGGTTTGTCAATTTCGGTTCGGTTCGGTTCGGTTGCGTTGCTCACCCCTAGTTAATAGTAAAAGAAAAGTAAGAGAGAGAATGAGTGTGTGAAAGAAAAGTAGGAGAGAGAAGAAGGTAGGAAAGAGAATGAGTGATTTGATTGTATAAAAATAGGTGTATATGTGTATTATAGGGGTGTATTGTTATTTGGATTGAGATGGATTGAGAGAGATTTGATTGGGATTAGGCCAATCCAAATCCGGCCAATCCCAAAACAAACACCGCCTTAAGGTCACTATTTGATTTGGATACCCTATAATGCCCTTTCCGTATAAAAAAATATACTCCCTCCGTCCCACAATAACTTTCACACCCTTAAAATGGAAAATCCTTTATAAACTCAACCCTCACAATAACCTCAATTTTACACAAATGCCATTACTTTATCTTCACACATACAAAAAATTCAACTCATTTATTTACTTTATACGTAAAGTTTTACAAAATTACCCCTCAAAACTTCACTCATTATTACACTTTCTTAATTTACATGTCCATCTACCTATGAAGATTAATATGGGACGGAGGGAGTAATTAATCCAGTGGCTCCATAAATCCATCAATTTTAGTAATTGCGAATTGAAATGTTTGACATTCCTTTTACAACCAGTTACCAAATTTACATAGAATCTCGATCGAAGCTGTAGATCGTGGGAATTAATGCATCGTCGACGTCAATCCTCTGATTTTTGTCTTCCATATCATAGGTATTTCAATATTTAGAGGTTAATTAGGATTAAGATTCTACTGATATCATTCCAATATTAAAAAATTGCTCTTATTCTGTGTTTTCGAGAATTTCAGATTTTTTGTATACCTTTTTTTTCCCAGAAATGGAGAGTCCTTTAATTCTGAAAATCGATTTCGATGGTAGATGCAAGCTTGTCCGGATAAATGTTGAAACAACATAACAGACGTAATCAACTACAAATGGCCCAATTTATCAAAAGGTAATTACTCAATTATGTATTCAGTTGGGTGTGTCAAGAACTGTTATTTAGAGTCTGATAGCGATGTAAGTGGTATGATAGAATTCTACACACTATATTCGGAAAAAGATCGATTTTATATACATTGTTATATAATAAATTAAGGAAATATTCATTACATATTTTATGAGTTGTGTTCATCTTATAAATTCATTGAATGGTTATTTCTATAAAATAGTAGATTCTTGTAGCTATTAATTTAGTTATTTAATTGAATGATTTGGTAGTTCCGAAAAAACTCCATTTTTTTAAAATTTTTATTCTAATAAGCAGTGCTCATTATATCAAAAGTTTTGTTAGTTATTTCGTATTTTATGAATTGTTGTGGAAGCTCTACCCCAACATTCAACCAAAATCATTATTTTTTGTTTGATTTAGGTCTGTTTCCGATTGCTTTCGCTATCGTATCTACTGAAAATAGGGATAATTGGGCATGGTTTCTAAGGAAGATCAAGGACAATATCCATCATGCTAAACAAATCATATACATTTCAGACAAAAACACGGGACTGATGTCAGCGTTCTATGACGTATGGGAATGACCCGCCCAATTCTACTGTTTGTATCATCTTCTAACTAACCTTAGGGGAAGGTATGGTGGAGGATGGAACACTCATCATCGCGAGAATATGACAGATCTTTTCAAGCAGTGTGCTCATGCTCCAACGAGCTGCATATTCAACGAAAAACTCGTGAAGTTCAAAGAGGTTGGAGGTAGAATTGCAGAGGATTGGTTGCAAGATATTCCGTATTCAAAATGGGATGTATATCATTCACCGCATATAAAAAGGTACGACGAGATGACGTCGAATGCAGCAGAGTCGTTTAACTCTTGGATTCGGGATGTTAGAGCTGATTAGGAAACAAATCTCTAGATGGTTTGTTGAGAGGCGTCTAGATAGCCAAATATGGACAGGTACGTTAGTACCTAGTTTGGCATATATATCAAAATGCGGCATCTTGATTTGTAAGAATGGTTTGAGGTATTTTGTCGGACATTGCTCTAGCAAACGTGTCAACCAACCACATAAGTGGCGATGTAGTTTTATACTTTTATCATACAACAATGTTGCACTAAAAATAATCGTTTGTATATGGTGATTAACACCAATAAAGAGGGAAAATGAGTGTTCTTCTTTATTTTTCTTATGTGTCGTATTAAAACTAATCACATCACCGAGACAAGTATAATCTATCTTTATCTGAGCATCAATCAAAATAATGTTAGCTATAAAGTCATCCTCATCAACTTGTATAACATAAAAAAAAAAATTGGATCATCTAGTTGCCTCTTTTGTAAGTATTACAATACTCCCCCAGTATCACCAGATTTCATTTGTACAGTTCTCTTTGATCGCAAATAATTCTTACGACCACCCACTTGCTTTGACATTAGGTAAAACTTGCACTTGGTGGTATTCCTGAACAATTTAAATCATCTGCTTGTGAAGCTTGGACATGAGTTATTTTTATATGAGACTTTAGAATGTGAGCTTTACTAGGATTCACAAGATCGTGACCTTTATGTTTGGCAACAAAACAAACAACCTTATATTTAGCACAATATCTAGCATTAATCTTCATCAGTGCACCACAATCTTTTCTTATTGTTGGACGTTTAGTTTTATAGTTCGCATCTTTTTTATCTTTTAGTTTGTGCCCTTGATATTCACAACAAAATACCTTGTCAAGTATCCTTCCACTATCACTTTATGAACCGTATGTCTTCTAATGCTAAATCCAATTACCCGACTTATACTAAGAATGATAGAACTTATCCATCTTGGAGTAACTTATCCATGTTCATTCTAAGAATGATAGAACACGAATGAACAAAATTATTAATATTGATATTGTCATATGAAAATGCAAATAAGATTCAAATCAATGTATATTAGAACAAAAACTGCAAACTAAGATTCCAATATGAAATTAACTAAGTTATTCTTGTGCACATCTAAGATTCAAATAATGAGAAAATAATATTTTATTCTAGTGCATATCATTATAGTAGAGTAGTGTTTTCACTCATATTTAAAATAAATGATGCAATTATAATTCTAGTTCACTGGTATTTTAACTCATAAGTAATGCTCTCAAACTTGTTCAACAAATTAATGAATTTGAAAGTCAAGATGCTCCTAAATGTGTGGGTGGGAGGGGAGGTCAAAATCAGATAATGAGAATATGACTCCAGGTTGTACAAAGGGTGAGTTAGCAGTTTAATCACATTTAATCATGTTATAGACCAAGTACTTAAAAATTGAGATTATTTATGAATAGAGTCATTATTAGAGTCCATTAAACAAATAGGAACTACCACTTTAAAATATTTCTAATTGATTCAAATTGAAGCTAAAAAACCAAAATTGCCCTTAGTATACATGTCTGACTTAATTTTCGAAATTAAAAAAATAAATCAGATTAAAAATTCCATAAAATTCGCAGATCATCAATTCCTAAATTGTAGGTCATATATTCGAAAATCTCTAACTTTCCAAATTCAATTTCTTAGATTTCATTTCGTTGAATCGATCAATGCAGCAATCAAAATAGGAAATTCATATCATCAAAATCGACTGAATAGCAAGTATCTAGCATTTTAATTTCTCCATCATATCATCAAAACAAAATCGAAGAAACCCACCATCGCCATGGCAGGTCTTTTTTTTTCTTACTCCATTGTCGGAAATTCGAATCAGTGGTGATGGGTCAGCGGCAGCGTGCCCGGAATGACGGGACCCTTCGTCTTCACACAAGGCGCGATGGGTAGGCAACCAGAAGAGGAGGATTTGCAGATCGCAGCCGATCGACAGATCGCGGCCGAGGGAGTTACAGGCGGCGACGGAGTTGCAAATCATTGCGCGACGCTCACTCCTACTTCTTTTCCTATTTATTTTTTTGTTGCTGATCTTGTTATCATGATCGACAATGGAGATCGGATTTATGACTAGGTAATATTGAGTTTTTTTTTTGATTTCCTGGTTGGAATTACCAATTTCAAAATGCCCCATTCTCTTGTTAATATGTCTAATTCTGTTTGTGGTGCAGGAATGATGAAGCTCGACAGCCCTTGTCAAGGAAGGTCTCTGTTCCATCATCAAGAATAAACCCTTACAGGATGGTTATCGTATTGTGGCTTGTGATTCTTTGCATTTTTCTACACTATCGATTAACCAATCCAGTACCCAATGCATATGCGTTGGGGTTGATTTCTGTGAGAAAGCAGACCAGGTCTCGCAAATCACAGAAATCAACCCAACGCATATGCATTGGGTACTGGATTGGTTAATCGATAGTGTAGAAAAATGCAAAGAATCACAAGCCACAATACGATAATCATCCTGTAAGAGTTTATTCTTGATGATGGAACGGAGACCTTCCTTGACAAGGGTTGTCGAACTTCATCATTCGTGCACCATAGACAAAATTAGGCAGATTAACAAGAGAAGAGAGAATGGGGCATTTTGAAATTGGCAATTCCAACCAGAAAATCAAAAAAAAAAAAATCAATATTACCTAGTCATAAATCCGATCTCCATTGTTGATCATGATAGCAAGATCAACAACATCAAAAATAAAAAAATAAATAGGAAAAGAAGTAGGAGTGAGTGCCGCGCGCAGCAATCTACAACTCCGTCAGCCGCCGCCTGTAACTCCCTCGGCCGTGATCTGCAAATCCGTCGGCTGCGATCGGCAAAAACAAATACGGAGTAAATTATAATTATTGCCAAAGTAAAGTAAGAGAGGCATTGTCAAAAAAAAAAAAAAAAAAGTAAAGAGGCACCAGCCGTAGAAAAACTAGAGATAACATGATGAGCAGAAAAGGATGATAAAACTCAGACTCAAAAGCTAAACATGCCGCTGCTATAAATTCAACCTCATTCTAATTGTTAAGATGTGAAAATATTTATTTTGCTATTCAACAGAAATTCAGTCCCAACCATCAAAATCATAAATGAGTCTGAGATAATGTTGATTACCGGGTAGCTTATTGATGTTCTATAGAAAGTATTTTCATTCAGGAATTTCATCAAACACATAGTCTACATAAACATAGAACTATTGAGACGCAAAAAATCAGAAGTCAGTAATTGTTACCAAGAAATATGATGCCGCGAGAATACCACCGGAATTTGTCTGGGTTCGTGTTGACACTACTGGAGTTTTAAAAAATTGTGTTAATGTGATTCCATATATATTGCAATTTCAGAATTTTTTCCCCTTTTAAAATTTCTATGTTTATCCAATCTTTCCATTAAATCTTTTTGAGTTATTTTGGTAATATTTGTTCCAATCTTCTGAATATCAATCAGATTTGCTCCAATATATTTTGGGCTTGGATTCAGTTGAATTTTCTAAGATTTGCCATATATATTTTCGAGAAGGAATTTAAACGGAAGAGAAGGAATTGAAGGCACAGTTAATTTTTTATTCCCTCCGTTTCAATTTATAGGCTTGTTTTCCTTTTATTATGAATATTATAATTTATTTTTATATAGAGTAATATTTTTAAATTTATTTACTAATATAACTTTTTTTATTAATTATATTATAAATTATAGTATTCATTAAATATAGTTATAATATAAATTTTATTTGTCTGTAATACAATTTTTTAATTTTTGTGAAAAGTCAAATAAGTATATCTAAATGAGAGGAAGGGAGTATGAAATAGTAGATGAATCATCATTTTGAAATGAATTGTTCTGGTATAGAATCAATTAGAGATTATTGTCTAATAAGTCCACTAAAAGAACACATTAAGCTAATAGAAACACCAATATGTATAATTTTCTAATAGAGTCAAATCAAAGCCAAAATACCCATGTTACCCTTAAAACTATTTTTTAAAATAAATACGCGATTTAAAACATATATGAATTTTGAAATTAATTCCTAGAATTTAGTTTTGATTACCAGAAAGTTTTTGACTTTCCAAATTCGAAAATTAAAACAGAAGTTTCTTGTTATGGGCTTAAACCAAATTAAGAAAATTTCCCAAATTCCATCTTCAATTTCAATTTACGAGATTCGGATTATCAATTTCGATTTCAATTTGTCATATTCGATTATGCATTGAAAATGCCGCCGAAGTTCGACCCTGATTGAGATGACAACAATGGAGTTCCATTCTTGTTGTTGCTCAACGACTCTGCTTGCGACGGCAACAATGGAGTCCCGTTTTTCGGCAATTTCGCAAGCATCGGCCTCCGAAAACCTCCCTCCTCTGCCTTCCCAAACAACTGCTTCCTCAAAACTTCGTGTAAATGCCCAAACAGCTCCTTCTTCAACGATTCAAATGTCAAATCCAATCTCTCCAATTCCTCCATGGCATTTTTATTATACATGAAAAGGCCGTAATACAGATCAAAACTATCGCTCGATGTATTTTCAACCAGATTCAACAGAGTCTCGTACCCTTTCGTGTTAATCGGGGTACTTTGTAACTACAATTTCTCCAGAATCCTACCCATGGTGTGTGTGATGAACTGTGAGCTCATGGCGTACTTATCGTGCTCGGCGCACGACATTTCAACCATTGTACACCCTTCCTTGCTGAAAATATCTAAAAAGGAATCGACTCTATTAACCCTAGATTCCTCATTTCCGATTCTCACTTTATCAAACACAAATGGTAGGTCCTTGCTGACAATCATTCATTTTTATTTCAGTCTTAAGTCTTAAGATGCAGTGTGCATAAACAAAGGTATAATTGCTCATATGCATGCATTCCCCGAATGCACACCAGTCCTCATAATCTGATGTATTTGAAGCTTAATCATATGCCTTGTAACTGCACAATGCATATCGATTTAGTGCACTGCTCAATGCATATCTATTCATGTGCATTCAACTATGCATATATATACATGTTACGAAATAGATATGCACTACTTACTTCATATTGTGTTTTTTACCCACATATAGATATGCAGTTCTATATACATACTTTTTCAATATTGCACACCATGCACTATTCACTCCATAATTTTTTTATGCTTCTTATTTGAATTAATGGGATATCTACTTTTTTAGGAAATTTTTTAAATTTTGAAAGTTCCTTAAATCTTGCTTTTTCGAAACCAATTAATGAGGATACCTACTTTTTAGGAAATTTTTAAAAATTTGGAAGCTGCTTAAATTTCGCTTCTTTCGAGAATCTGTGTTAATCTATAGACTATAATTAAGGTATTTAGTTGACCCTTTAATTTGAATTAAAAATTTCGAATGGTGTCAAATTAGTAAAAGGGTATAATTGTTTTAGATTTTTCAATTTGACTCTATTAGACAAGAAAATTTGGTGTAGGTTTTATTAGATAAAACTAGTAGTCAAATGACCTTATTAGTTATTATTAATTTTACACGTTTTATTATTTTTTTTACTTGCACTTTTATTACTATTAATGATATTATTAGTAAGTGCAATTAATGATATTATTAGTACTTGCACTTTTTTTTATAATGTATAAAAAAACTAGTGCTAATTTCTTTTTAAAAATTATTATTAATTTTACAAATTTTATTATTTATTACTTGCACTTTTATTACTATTAATGATACACCATTTAGTTGTTAATTGTTGCATTTTTATTAATATAGAAAAATTGGTGCTAAAATAAAAAACTGGTGCTAAAATTAAAATTTCGAAAATTGTGGTGCTAAAATTGTGTGTTAAAATAAAAAACTGGTGCTAAAATTAAAATTTCGAAAATTGTAGAAAAACTAGTGCTAAAATTAAAATTTCAAAAATTGTAAACTGGTGCTAAAATTAAAATTTCGAAAATTGTGGTGCTAAAATAAAAAATTGGTGCTAAAATTAAAATTGTAGAAAAACTGGTGCTAAAATTAAAATTTCGAAAATTGTGGTGCTAAAATAAATAAAACTGGTGCTAAAATTAAAATTGTAGAAAATTGTAGAAAAACTGGTGCTAAAATAAAAAAATGATGCTAAAATTAAAATTTCGAAAATTGTTGAAGGTGGGTTTTAAACTTGTAACTTTGTAGTAAGGCAATCAAAGGGCAACCACCAAGCTAGAATGATTTTTGTTAAATACTTTGTTATTTATTCTATATATACTTAATATTTTTTATATGGCTGGACTCAAGTACACCGTGTACTTGAGTACACAGCAGCCCAATCTTTTTTCTTTTATGAATGTCTTATTTATAGAGACTTATTTCCATCCTATAGAATAATATCTCAGTTATTATTTTCTATCAAAATTGATTATGTTGTTAGTCAATCTGTCATTGAGGGAGAATGGTTTTGGGCGTCAAATTAAAAAAATTGACATCTAATTTTTCCTCTTTTAATTACTTTCCCTCACCTAGGTTTACATTTCATTTTACGGGAAACCCAGGAGGTAGTAAGGATTCTAAGGAAAGAAAGAATCACTAATGAGCAAATGTGAGTGTGTGTATTGATTTACAATCTCATTTTATATTTTTATAATGTTATGTAACTAATTTCTTATTTTATAGGTTGTGCAATCATCAGGTATCCAATTCAATTATTGTAAAATGAGGAGTGAATTGTATCACTAAGTTAAACCTAACTACTTACACATGGGAAAGAGTGATAGTTCTAGTTCATCAAAAGTAAGGAAAATACTAAAGGAAAAATAAGTGAGAGTGACACCAGCTAAATTAGTCATATTAGGGTGGTCATGTACTAATTATGGTGTGTAATTTAATGGTTTATAATTATTGTATTCAGTGTTGTTGAATATTATTCAGATTCTGTGTCTTTTGTACTCTATTTTTCTGACATGGTTTTTTTGAACAATATTCCGATCCAATTCCTATTTTATATTTATTGAATTTGTATAATTTTTTTTATCAGAAAAATATTCATTTAACTTGGGGTATGAGAATTACACCTAATGATTACATGAATTAATCCAGTCTGAATTAAGTCTTTCAAGCCTTTTGTGGATTTTTTTATTTGTTAGTCACGCGCGTACTAGTAATATTAATGGAAGATAAATTAAAAATATTAGGATTTAGGAAAAGAAATTAAAAGTGAAAAAATGATATGTCAATTTTTATTTTATTTTTGAGAATTTTTTAACGTGATTTTAAGGGATTTGACGCTCTAACAACATAATCAATTTTGATTGAACATTCATTAAATAGGATTATAATAGAAACTTACTTCTCTAATGTGTATTTTTTGTGAGAAATCAAACTAACATATCTAATTGGTTTGGAAGGGAGAAAGTAGTAATGATATCTTATTTAAGGAAAATTCTCAAATGCACCGTGATCCTAAACAGGTTTGGTGCATATGTATTTGTCCTTATTCTCTTACTCTAACTTATTATCCATTTTTTTCTACTTATGATTATAATTACATTTTTTTTCTATTAATTAATTAATTTATAATTCATTACTTTATTAATTAATTTATCATTATTAATTAATTACAGTTCTCATTTTTATAGTCTCAAACTTGTTTTTTTTTTTTTTAGTGTTTTTTGTTACTCACTTCCACTTTTCAATAATAATAGTCTCTACTTTTCATTAATAAAATTTCCACTTTTCACTAATAACAGTTACCACTATTCAATAACAAAATTTCCACTTTTCACTAATACGGAGTAATAATTACCACTTTTCAGTAAAAAAATTTCCACTTTTCAATAATAATAGTTACCACTTTTCACTAACAAAATTCCCACTTTTCAATAATAAGAATTACACTTTTCAGTTAAAATATCTACCACTTTTTCAATAATAAAAATTACATTTTTCAGTTAAAACATCTACCACTTTTCAGTAACAAAATTTCCACTTTTCAATAATAAGAATTACACTTTTCAGTTAAAATATTTATCACTTTTCAATAATAAAAATTACATTTTAAAGTTAAAATATCTACAATTTTTCAATAATAAGAATTAAGAATTACACTTTTTAGTTCAAATATCTACCACTTTTCAATAATAATAATTACACTTTTCAGTTAAAATATCTACCACTTTCAATAATAAAAACTAATAATTACATATTATTGAAAAGTGGTAACTGAAAAGTGTAATTCTTATTATTGAAAAGTGGTAGATATTTTAACTTAAAAATGTAATTTTTATTATTGAAAAGTGATAGATATTTTAACTGAAAATGTAATTTTTATTATTGAAAAGTGGTAGATATTTTAACTGAAAAGTGTAATTCTTATTATTGAAAAGTGGAAATTTTGTTACTGAAAAGTGGTAACTATTATTATTGAAAAGTGGAAATTTTGTTACTGAAAAGTGGTAGCTATTATTAGTGAAAAGTGGTAATTTTGTTACTGAAAAGTGATAATTATTATTAGTGAAAAGTGGAAATTTTGTTACTGAATAGTGGTAACTGTTATTAGTGAAAAGTGGAAATTTTATTAGTGAAAAGTGGAAATTTTATTACTGAATAGTGGTAACTGTTATTAGTGAAAAGTGGAAATTTTATTAACCTCATGCTAATGAAGGGTATCTATAATCACTAGAACATTCATTACTTAATTATT
The DNA here is from genome assembly GCA_963675135.1 of Galeopsis tetrahit. NCBI lineage: Eukaryota > Viridiplantae > Streptophyta > Magnoliopsida > Lamiales > Lamiaceae > Galeopsis > Galeopsis tetrahit. Next base: position 39,503,382 of record OY776127.1, read on the forward strand.
TATAGAGATTATTAACCCCAGAGTACAAAATCCACACCCTAAGTGTGTGCTGATACATTCCCCTTTTTAAAAAAAAAAATTCCACTTGGTAATACCAAATTTCATATGAATGGTCGATTATACCCCTTATTTGTTAATAGGTTTTTTATTTTCGTTTCTTCCGCCCTTTTCATACCCCCTGCAATTCTGTCGAATCGAGGTGTCCATTCTTGGCCCTTCTTCGGGCTTCCCAACTTTCTCCCCCATTCTTGGCCCTTCCATCTTTCTTCCCAGCTTTCTCCCCCAGTCTGCCGATCCCCCTACCTCGTGCCGCCGCCCCTCCCACACCTCCGATTATCCGCAAGAAGTCAAAGAGCATTCACGATGGAGTCTTGATCTTTACAGAGTCGAGGTCGATCTGTTCGGCGCCCGAGAGATCGACGAAGATGAGGATCTCGAGGTCCGGTCACGAACGCAGTAGATCGTTCGTCGGAGTAGATCCGAGTTATGGAAGAAGAAGCTGTCGACGAAGGCCCGATGAAGGAGATCTAATCTTTTCATTGGCTGGAATATTGTTGAGGCGAAGGAGTTCGGGCTCGTTCACCGGAGTAGATCCTCTTCTCCGATCTACGCAGAGCCTGAATGCCCCGTCAGGGTTTTCTGAAAATAAGTTTCCCCCTATTTCTTCCATTATTTCTTCGCTGAAACCAAGCTCCCACATCAGAAGAGCTACGGCGGAGTTGTTTTCCCCGCCGTATTATCTCCGGCAGCAGTAGATTCCGGTGATCTGTCTGTTTTGACGGCAGCCGTTAAGGAACAGAAGGTATGGCTGGACGCTCTTCTGCATAAACATAGAGCTATTCTGTTTCGGGGGTTTGATGCTTTAACTACTGCTTCCGACTTCAACGACGTCGTCGAAGCGTTTGGGTACGAGGAGCTGTCGTACGTCGGCGGCGCTGCTCCCCGAACTAACGTTGTTGGTCGGGTTTTTACTGCTAATGAGTCGCCACCAGATCAGAAAATCCCCTTTCATCATGAAATGGCTCAGGTTTCTTTCTCTTCATTCGTTAACCTTGTTTTCAATCATTGCTCTATACTTGATGTGGTTTCATTGTAGTTCAGATGTTTGATCAAAGGTTTCTGTCTCTGCCTAAGCTTGATTTTGAGGGTTTGTGCAAATTCAAATAGTTGCATAATTCTACTTGTTCTTCAGATATATCAAATTTGTTTTTGGTACAAATTTGTACAAATAGAGCTGGGTTAATAAGTGAATTTGGACAATTTTCCTTTGAGAGCATTGCTTTTCCTACTGGAAGCAATTTTCTTGGGGTTATTTGTTGCTACTAGTTTACATACTATAATTGCCCTTATTGCTCGTTTTTTCAGAATAGTTCTCTGATTATTCTTTATGCAGCAATATGAGGTGTTATGAATGCTTAGCTGCTGATTGAGTTGATTAATAAAAAAGTTTCATAGTTCACTGAGTTATGCTCTAACTTTCTTGGGATTGTCTGCTAATTATTATTAATAGCATTTGCTTCTAACAGGTTCCTGAGTACCCTACAAAATTAATTTTCTTCTGTGAAGTAGAACCTGCTTCTGGGGGAGAAACTCCTATTGTTCTCAGTCATATTGTATATGAGAGAATGAAAGATAAGTACCCTGATTTTGTTGATAAACTAGAGAAGCATGGTGTGATATATAAGCGAGTTTTGGGAGAAGAAGACGATCCTTCGTCCCCTATTGGCCGGGGCTGGAAATCTACATTCTTGACAACACATAAGAGTGTGGCTGAGGAAAGGTTTGTGCTCTGTGCCTCCTGTTGCTGTAAAGCAATTCATTTTCCTATTTTGAATTTACATTGTACTTGCTTGAGTGACCCCATATGGATTTATTTTACTCCTATGTTCATTCTGGTGATGTGATGTTGGTGAAGTGATGTGTAGATATGTTTTCCACTATATAGCAGCAAATTTCACCATTTTGAGGCACAACATTTATTTGCAGTTTCTAACTTTCTGGTCTATTTCTGCACAGTATAATTTGGGACCATTAGATGGGAGAAGAGAGTTGATAAATACTAAAGAACTCAAACAGAGTTTTAGAATGAAAAGATCCATTAAATAATGAAGCACCGGTTCTAATCCATCTCTGATTATTGTGCTTTTCTTGTTTACCATTTCTTGAGTACCTGAGCGTAGAGTTTGTTAGTAATCCCCTTCTTGAATACTTGATTGCAAGACATGGTCGGTCTGTCATGAGCTGCGTCGAGTCTTGCAACTTGCAGGAAAATAGAACTTTGTTTTTTATATGTCAAAATGACTATATAGCTTTTTTTTTTTATTATTATTAAAAGATGACTAGATCATCCCATATTTACTGTTTGAAGATCTGTGAGATCACTAGATCTTGGTAAATGGCTTTACTAGTCATCACAGAAAGGCTCAACTTGATTGTACCAATTACAGGGCCGCTAAGTTGAACATGAAGCTAGAATGGACAGATGATGGAGTGAAATCAATAATGGGCCCAATCCCAGCTATCAAATACGACGAATCAAGGCAGCGCAAGATATGGTTCAACAACATGGTGGCTGCTTATACTGGCTGGGATGATAAACGAAACGACCCCAAGAAAGCAGTGACATTTGGAGATGGAGATCCTTTACCAGACCACATTTTCCATGATTGTCTGAAAATCTTGGAAGATGAAAGCATTGCTATCCCATGGCAGAAAGGTGATGTGTTGTTGATCGATAACTTGGCTGTTCTTCACTCTCGAAAACCATTCACGCCTCCTCGCAGGATACTAGCTTCACTATGCAAGTAAGAGAACCTCATTCTCTGCTAGTTTAATATTGTTGAAAGTCATGTGTAATTTGACATAATCTCGGTGTTCAATAATATATCTGAAATTCAATATATATATATATATATATATATATATAGAGAGAGAGAGAGAGAGAGAGAGATGTTCAATATAATACACATTTTATTTCATTTTTTATAGGTATATCTAGTCTTGTATGTGAACATTTTTTTTATGACTAAGTATGTGAACATTTTAATTAAATGTAATTATATATGTTTAATAATCGTGTCACCGTATTCAATATTTAAGTATATTCAATATATATATCGATATTCAGTGTTCAATATTTAATTATATTTAATATATATTGATATTCTGTGTTCAATATTCAATATATATATATGTCGATATTCAATATTTAATTATGTAAAAAATATAAATTAAAATATTTGATATAATTTGACATAGTGATTATGTATGAGTTATTCATATTATTTTCTAAATCAAATAAATATTTTTATATAAAAAATTTGAATAAAGAAAATTGAACTAAATATTTTTTACTTAAAATTTCGAGAAAAAAAATCAATAAAAATCAGTCAGAATTAAAAATAATTTGAATAAAAACTTTAAGTAAAAATTGAATAAAAATAATTCGTTTAGTGAGGGAGAAACAAAATTTAAAACCAATTTTGAATAAAAAAATTTAATAAAATATAAATTAAAAACTAAATTAAAAAAAAAACATGGTAATAGTGGGAATTGATAATGTGGAAAATGAATTGGAGTTGAAAGGGTGGAATGAGAGGGATGTAGTTGCAGATTGATGTAACTGTTTTTTTAAGGCACAAATGTCTTTTTACACTGGTATTTTGTATCTTCTAACACTATTTTGATTGAATGTACCTTGAAGGACTTTAAGGGTCCCATTTGTACTAGAAACCAACTCTCCCTTATTTATATTTGTCGATCTTTATAAATAGATATATGATTGACCTGTGCATTAGTGTGCACGTGCACACTGTGCACCGGAGACCAACTCCTTATTTTAATAACGTTTTTTTTTTCTACTTTATATTCCAAATTCTTTTATATGCTACTTAAATGTATTTTTAAATAGTACCATTATTTATTTTTACTGAACAATACTAACAATTTACTAATAATAATTGTAATTATTCAATAGAACAATTAACACAAAATGCATACATAGGAGATTTACTCATTTTATATTACTCCTATATTATATCTCGTTCCTTCAAAAGTTATCAATTTTATCATTTTCAACGTCTTACCGAAAGTTACTTTTTTTTTCATTACTCACTATATGTTTCTACCTTTTCTCCTTCATATCTTTTTCTACCTTTTTTTTATTTCTTACTTTTTTCTACCTTTTCTTTTTTCTATCTCTCTCTATCTCAACAATCACATATAATGTTAAAAGTAAATAAACAAATTTTAAAAGGGCAGATAGAGTATTAAAAGTTGGGTACAAATTTTAAGAAAAAATAAATAAAATAAATTAATCTCCTATATTACTAATAAAGAGTTTATAATTGTTGAAGTGTCATCTTACGAGAGATTTTGCCTACATGTCATTTTACAAAAAATCAGATTACATGTGTAATTTTGTTACACCGCTTCATTTCAATTAAAAAAATGAGTTAGAAATCCAGGTTTGTATCTATCCATCTATCTTCTAATTCTAATCTATAACGTACGTCGTTTCCTTTACCGGGTCTAGAGTTTTTGTCGTCGGTTATCGCTGCTCTTTTGTTGTTCACCACTGTCTCGCCCTCTATCGTCGATCTTTCGTTGTTCGCCGCCACAATTTTGTTGCTCTTCGCAACTATTTCGAATCCATTCTTTTGTCATGATTTTTTTGCTCGAACTACCTCATCCATTGAGTCGATTCAATAGAGTCGTCGTGCGCAATGCTAAATCTCTATGGCCCATTTGTTACAAATCCACGTATATATGTATCCATCTATCTTCTGTTAGGGTTATACTGGCAAGTATGCTTTTAGTGCTGCTTATGTATACAAACTGATTTTTGCACTTATAAATGAGAATAATATTTTTATCACTGGTTGCTTTAAATATAATGAATGTTAATTATTTATTGCATAAACGTTCAGATGTATTTTACATTGTAGACAATGTGGTGTGTAGAAGATCACAGAAGATCACATTGTCAGTTCCTTGTATATAAGTACAATTGATTCACAACTTAGATGGAATTGAACAATCCATTGGTAGAAGTTGAGGTGTAAGGCTCGGATTGGTTTATCTTGACCAAGAGATTACACTAGTGCATTATGATGTGCTGAATAGGACCTACAGAGAGGTAATTCTTCTAGACTGACTTAAGGAATGAAGAATTAGACCTCAGTGGTTGTTGATTTCTTAATCTCTGTCACTTAAATGAGATTGTCTGTAGTTAAGAAGTATTGCTTTGATTTATTATGGGTAAAGAATCAATTTGATTCAATACTTTTTATTTTGGGCAATATTATTAACTATAAGACAGATTGCCAAAATTAATACAGAGAATCGTGTCTTGGAGTGTCAAGTTGATTATGTCCCCTTGGTGGGCTCAGAAGGTTTATCATATCAAATCTGATCAGTGGAATTTATTTCCGGTATGATAATAATGTTGAGTTGTCCTTACTCCGAGGAATAAAAGATATTAATTAATTAAAGCATTAAGTAGCTTAAATTAATTGATGGACATTGAATCTTAAACACGGGAAATAATAACCGGGAGCCATATTTCGTAATATGGGTTAGGATGGATAGTGCAATATTAATTCTATAGTGGAATGAATTAATATTAATGGGCTGGAAAAATGTTGTGGCTCAATATTGATTTTTGGGCCCATTGGGAGGTCCAATCCTAATTCTCCTAAAGGCCCCTCAAATAGCCCAATAAAAGTCTATTAATTAAGGAAATTAAAAGATAAGGATTAATTTTGTTGCAAGAAATTAGAGAGAGATATTTATGGAAAAAGATATATGGAAATAAGAGATTATTTCTATATTATTCCAAGAAAAATTGTTCTTTCTTGTAAGAGAAGAAACATAGATTCTCTCTTATAAAAGGAGAAGAAAAAAAATTGGTACTCTTGAGACTAAGAAAAGAAAAAAAAAGATCTGTAATTTTCGAAATTACAGTGTGTGCAATAAGAGAAAATTAATTCTTCCTTGAGAGTTAATAGTTCGTGAGATCTCCCACCGGGTCAACGGACTAGGACTTAGGGAATACTTGAGAAGGCAATTGGGTTGAAGTTGTTACTCTTCTCAACGATATCTCTCTGATTTAAAGGTAAACACGTAATCCCTTAGTTCCGCATGTTTAGGGATTTAATTATTTTACCGTACATTCATTACATTAATTAGTTGATTTAATTTGTTTAAATTATAAAATTAGATTTATGATAATTCATATTTAAATTACGTCTCAAATAGATCCGGGTAATTTTAAAGGAGTCTCAAAGGATTCCCGAGAGTCTCAAAAGATCCATAGGGCATCTCAAAAGATTCCCGGGAGTCTCAAAGGATTCCTAGCGTGATGGTCCATAACCCACAAGTGTCAATAATTCCCCACAAAGGAGATGGGGAATGTGGTCCCATAATAATTTCCCACAAAGGAGTTAGGGACCACAAGAGTTGGGGACCACATTATTGGGGGACTATTATTGGGTATTGTGATTACTTTACCCAACAAGATGGTATTAGAGCCAAGGTTTTGGGCTCTGTAATTTAAATAGAATTTAAATCTATTTACATTAAATTGATATTTGGATGGTAGAATTGTTAGATCTTTTTTGCAGGTATCCAATTATCATGGTTTTAATGTATGTTTTAATTTATGTTGTTTGAATGTGGTTTTTAATCTGATTCGGTCAGATTTGTTTTTTCCGTGAGAAAATCCATGGGTAGATTAGATTATTTAATTTGTAATAGACTAGTCTAGATGTTAGATTTATTTTTTGTAAATAAATTGTAACGGATCAAAGACGAAGACCGTTGGACGGATTAAAGAATCGGAGGCGCACCCGGACGACCAAGCCACACGGGCCGGTTGTGGGCGTGGCGTGATTTTTTTTTTGTTGCGGCCGTGGGAGTACGAATTTCTTGTTTCTTCAAAACGAGAAAATTAAACCATGATAATTGGACGTGTTTGCCTAATTTGTGTTTAATTTTGTTTTGTTATTATGCTATGATTATTTGTTAATTTTGCATGAGGATTCGTGAAAAACCTCAAGTTTAAAAATTACTAAGTATGTTTTTTTTAATCAAATTTATTTAAGATAATAAATTGATTAAATGGCCTCCATAATTTATTTATTTGTGAAGTCTTTTGGCTACGCATTGGCAAGCGCCTCTCTCCCTATCGGATAGGCCAAAGGATAAGTTCACATGAATAAATTCCTTTAAGGATGATTGTGGATTATTACTAGTGGCGGTATGACCCTCCCATCGAGTGGCTTATTCAAAACGAAATAATAGTGTTGTATTTAATTATGGTTATTACTTAGGTATAAAATTGATATATTAACTTCCCATCGGAGTCCCTGTCAATTTTATATGGCCAGGTTAAAGCCAACTATTAATTTTGAATTAAAAGTTTGTAACTGCTTTGTTTGTAACCTGCTTAAATGTATTTCAGTAAACGTTCACACTCATCGTGACTTGCTTAAATTGGTTTTAAGATGTTGGCTGATGCATGTTTATATCGTTTTTTGAGGTTTTTGATATAGTACATGTGATCAAATTATGTGATAATTTTTGTGTTAATAGGATATTAATACAAATTGTATATTTTATTCTCAGTTCAGCATGTCGTCTCCTTTTAACCCACTGTTTAGTATACTTAAAGAAAATAAATTGGAATGAGAGAATTATGTGGATTGGAAAAGACATTTATTTATAGTCTTGACTGCACAACAACATAAGTGGGTACTTGATGAACCTAAACCCCCTTCCCCTACGGATGAGACGAACCAAGAAGATAAGGAATATCATAAGGAGTGGATGAGATCCGATGAAATGGCTAGGTGTACCATCTTGGCTTCAATGTCAGATGTGTTGCAACACCAACACCAACACCGGAACATGGAATCCGCTTCAGCTATTATGATGAACCTTAAGGAACTTTTTGCTTATCAGAATCGTACGGCTAGACAAATGACCATGAGAGATATGTTATCACAGAAAATGGTCGAGGGAACGCTTGTGAGGGATCACGTTCTTAAAATGATGGGTTTCCTTAACAAATTTGAGATTCTTGGTGTTGAATTCGATGCGGAAACGCAGATCGATTTCATACTCCATTCTCTACCGAAAAGTTTTGAGCAGTTCCAACTGAACTATACGATGAATGATCAAGAGTATACGTTGGCTCAGCTCTTGCAAGCTTTAGTTTCGGTTGAGATGTTAATGGGACCAAGGAACGAGCATACAGCTATGTTAGCAAATGGTCCATCTTCTAATTCTACACCGAAAGGTGGAAAGAAGAAGAAGGCAAATGGCCAGAAACAAGCTAATAATAAGGAAAAGATACCAATTGAGGGAGGTGTCAAGAAAAAGACCACTAAGGGAAAGTGCTTTAGTTGCGGTCTGAAAGGACATTGGAAGTCAGCCTGTACCAAGCCTAAGAAGGCTGGTAAGCAAGGTAATTCTCACGCACTAGTAATTGAAACTTGTTTAGCGGTGTATTCTTCCCATTCGTGGGTGGTGGATACGGGAGCCACTGATCATGTTTGTTTCAATTTTCAGGGGTTCAAGCTAACCCGACAACTTAGTGGGAGTGAGATCATCATCACCATGGGCAATGCTACGAAAGTGGCGGCTGTTGCAGTGGGAGATGTGCAACTATCTTTTAGTGATAGAATTTTAGTTTTAAAAGACGTTCTTTATGTTCCGAGTTTTAGAAAGAATTTGATTTCAGTTTCTAAACTATTTTTGGATGGATATTCAGTTTCTTTTAATAAGAATGTCATTATTTGTCGTAATGACGAGATTATCTGTTCGGGAGCATTGGTGAATAATCTTTATACTATTAATTGTGCACATTCCACACAAAATGAATCGTATAACACATCGACTATTTCTAAGAAAAGAAAGCATTCTTCAGACATGAACGAAACACTTCTGTGGCATGTTAGACTTGGTCATATTAATCTAAGAAGGATTCAAAGGTTGGTGAATGACGGCTTGTTGGAATCACTCCAGGTTGAGCCGTTTCCAACCTGCGAATCATGTTTAGAGGGTAAAATGACCAAAAGAGCTTTTGGGGCAAAGGGGAATAGAGCTAGTGAAGTGTTGGAACTCGTTCATACTGATGTATGTGGACCAATGTCAATTCAAGCAAAAGGTGGTTTTGAGTATTTCATTACTTTTATCGATGATTACTCAAGATATGGATACATCTATCTAATGCGGCATAAGTCTGAGACCTTTGATAAATTTAAAGAGTTTAAGGCTTAAGTAGAAAAGCATAGGGAAAAGAGTATCAAGTTTCTACGATCAGATCGTGGAGGCGAATACCTCAGCAATGAATTTTTGGGCTACTTATCAGGTGAAGGGATTGTATCCCAATTAACTGCACCCGGAACCCCTCAACAAAATGGGGTTGCAGAGCGAAGAAATCGAACTCTTTTAGAGATGGTCAGATCTATGATGAGTTATTCAGATTTACCTAAGTCGTTTTGGGGTTATGCCTTGGAAACAGAGACTTACATTCTGAATTTGGTACCTTCCAAATCAGTTCCTAAAACCCTACTGAATTGTGGACCGGGCGAAAGCCTAGTCTAAGACACATAAGAATTTGGGGGTGTCCTGCATGCGTGTTGGACAAGGAAGCTGGAAAGTTAGACCCTCGTTCAGAATTAAGGCTGTTTGTAGGATATCCTAGAGGAACGAAAGGGGGTTTATTCTATAGTCCAAAGGATCAGTGAATTGTGATAAGCACACATTCTAGATTTTTGGAAGAAAACTATATGAGTAATAGAAAGCCCAAGAGTGAGATTACCTTAAAAGAATTAAGAGGGCCAACTCCTATACCAAGTGTACAAGTAGATGTACCAAGCGATACACAAACACAACCGGAACCTCGTCGTAGTGGGAGGGTTGTGAGACAACCTAAGCGATTCATGTTCGTGGGAGAGTCTTCGGACTTGGTCCCCGGAGAGGATGAATCTGACCCCTGGACGTACGATGAGGCAATCCAAGACAAGGATGCAGATTCTTGGCAAACTGCAATGGAAGCAGAAATGGGGTCTATGGATCATAACAAAGTGTGGGAGCTTGTGGAACCACCCAAAGGCATAAAGCCTATTGGATGCAAGTGGGTCTACAAGAGAAAAAGAGGATCAGATGGGAAGGTTGAAACCTTCAAAGCTAGACTAGTGGCAAAAGGATATACTCAAAAAGAGGGAATCGATTATGAGGAGACCTTTTCGCGTGTAGTTATGCTTAAGTCTATCCGTATTCTCTTGTCGATTGCAGCTCACCTAGACTTTGAGATCTGGCAAATGGATGTCAAGACAGCTTTCCTAAATGGAAGTCTTGAACAAGAAATCTACATGCGCCAACCCGAAGGCTTCATTGAAAAAGGCCAAGAGAATCTTGTATGCAAGCTTAAAAGGTCAATATATGGACTTAAGCAAGCATCGCGAGCTTGGAATCAATGTTTTGATCAGGTGACACAATCCTATGGATTTGATCAAAATGAGTTTGAGAGTTGTGTCTATAAGAAGTGTATCAGAACTGCCTTGGTATTCTTAGTATTATACGTAGACGACATTCTGCTTATTGGAAACAATAAAAAGGTGTTGACAGACGTGAGGGTATGGTTGTCAAAACAGTTTGATATGAAGAATTTAGGAGAAGCTGGTCACATCCTTGGGATTAAGATTACTCGAGATCGCCAGAAAAGGATGATATGCTTATCCCAAACCTCATACATAGACACTATTTTGAAACGATTCAGCATGCAAAATTCCAAGAAAGGATTTGTTCCTTTCAGACATGGAATTCATCTATCTAAAGAGATGTGTCCTAAGACACAATAGGAGATGGATGAGATGAGAAACATTCCATATGCGTCGACAGTTGGAAGCCTCATGTATGCTATGCAATGTTGTGCACGAGACCGGATATTTGTTTTGCTGTAGGCATGGTAGCAAGATATCAAAGTAACCCAGGGAAAGAACATTGTACTGCAGTTAAAAACGTTCTCAACTATCTAAAAAGAACTCGAGATAGAATGTTAGTTTATCAGTCAGACAGTTTATTCCCTGTGGGCTATACGGACTCAGATTTCCAATCAGACATAGATTCTAGAAAATCTACCTCGGGTAGTGTGTTTTGTTTGGGGGGTGGAGCCATGACATGGAGAAGTGTGAAGCAGAAATGCATCGCTGATTCTACCATGGAAGCCGAATATGTAGCTGCTTGTGAAGTAGCGAAAGAAGCGGTTTGGCTTAAGAACTTCTTAGTGGACTTGGATGTGATTCCGAATGTGCCCAGCAGTATCACTATTTATTGCGATAATGCTGGAGCAGTTGCAAATTCAAGGGAACCAAGAGCCCACAAGGCAAGCAAACACATTGAAAGGAAATACCATCTTATACGAGAAATCGTTAAGAGAGGAGACATAGTGGTGGCAAAGATCGCATCGGAAGACAACCTAGCTGATCCTTTCACAAAGGGTCTGCCTCAGAGTACATTCGAGAGACATGTGGAAGGAATGGGGGTCAAGTGCGTTGCCAAGCTGCTTTGAGTGTAAGTGGGAGAATTTAATAGGACATGTAGAACATGGACGTGCTGTAGTATACTTAAAAGCAGACTTTGAGTATAAGTGGGAGATTGTTAGGGTTATACTGGCAAGTATGCTTTTAGTGCTACTTATGTATACAAACTGATTCTTGCACTTATAAATGAGAATAATATTTTTATCACTGGTTGCTTTAAATATAATGAATGTTAATTATTTATTGCATAAACGTTCAAATGTATTTTACATTGTAGACAATGTGGTGTGTAGAAGATCACATTGTCAGTTCCTTGTATATAAGTACAATTGATTCACAACTTAGATGGAATTGAACAATCCATTGGTAGAAGTTGAGGTGTAAGGCTCGGATTGGTTTATCTTGACCAAGAGATTACACTAGTGCATTATGATGTGCTGAATAGGACCTACAGAGAGGTAATTCTTCTACACTGACTTAAGGAATGAAGAATTAGACCTCAGTGGTTGTTGATTTCTTAATCTCTGTCACTTAAATGGGATTGTCTGTAGTTAAGAAGTATTGCTTTGATTTATTATGGGTAAAGAATCAATTTGATTCAATACTTTGTATTTTGGGCAATATTATTAATTACAGGAAAGATTGCCAAAATTAATACAGAGAATCGTGTCTTGGAGTGTCAAGTTGATTATGTCCCCTTGGTGGGCTCAGAAGGTTTATCATATCAAATCTGATCAGTGTAATTTATTTCCGGTATGATAATAATGTTGAGTTGTCCTTACTCCGATGAATAAAAGATATTAATTAATTAAAGCATTCAGTAGCTTAAATTAATTGATGGACATTGAATCTTAAACACGGGAAATAATAACCGGGAGCCATATTTCGTAATATGGGTTAGGATGGATAGTGCAATATTAATTCTATAGTGGAATGAATTAATATTAATGGGCTGGAAAAATGTTGTGGCTCAATATTGATTTTTAGGCCCATTGGGAGGTCCAATCCTAATTCTCCTAAAGGCCCCTCAAGTAGCCCAATAAAGTCTATTAATTAAGGAAATTAAAAGATAAGGATTAATTTTGTTGCAAGAAATTAGAGAGATATTTATGGAAAAAGATATATGGAAATAAGAGATTATTTCTATATTATTCCAAGATAAATTGACCGGTCAATTTTTCTTTCTTGTAAGAGAAGAAACATAGATTCTCTCTTATAAAAGGAGAAGAAAAAAAATTGGTACTCTTGAGACTAAGAAAAGAAAAAAAAAAGATCTGTAATTTTTGAAATTACAGTGTGTGCAACAAGAGAAAATTAATTCTTTCTTGAGAGTTAATAGTTCGTGAGATCTCCCACCGGGTCAACGGACTAGGACTTAGGGAATACTTGAGAAGGCAATTGGGTTGAAGTTGTTACTCTTCTCAACGATATCTCTCTGATTTAAAGGTAAACACGTAATCCCTTAGTTCCGCATGTTTAGGGATTTAATTATTTTACCGTACATTCATTACATTAATTAGTTGATTTAATTTGTTTAAATTATGAAATTAGATTTATGATAATTCATATTTTAATTACGTCCCAAAAAGATCCGGGTAATTTTAAAGGAGTCTCAAAGGATTCCCGAGAGTCTCAAAAGATCCATAGGGCATCTCAAAAGATTCCCGGGAGTCTCAAAGGATTCCTAGCGTGATGGTCCATAACCCACAAGTGTCAATAATTCCCCACAAAGGAGATGGGGAATGTGGTCCCATAATAATTTCCCACAAAGGAGTTAGGGACCACAAGAGTTGGGGACCACATTGTTGGGGGACTATTATTGGGTATTGGGATTACTTTACCCAACATCTTCTAATTCTAATCTAAATAAACATACCAGATCTAGCGATTTTATCGTCGGTTATAGCCGCTTCTCACTGACTCACCCTTTCTCTCCGCTATTTCGTTGTTCACCGATGTCTCGCCCTCTATCACTGATCTTTCATTGTTTGCTGCTGCAATCTCGCCGCTCTCAGTAGCTATTTCGCATCCATTCTGTTGATGTTGAGATAAGTGTTTTGTTTAATGATCCAACACTAACAGCCGAGTGTTATGTTTAATGTTCCCAACACTTATGACAACATCAGAATTTGCCCTTCCTTTTCTCACTAACTCTTATCTTACGCTTGTTGTCTAATGATGTCCCCAAAGCAGTTAGAAGACGTGGGCAACACCAAGTCATGCCATTGCGTGGGAGTGAGAAGTTATTAGACATGGCATAACAATTCCCTAAATTCTAGGAGTGGTGGAGAGAAGTTACTTACCGCATGATCTCACGACTGTGATGTTCATGGGAGTTGATGGCAGTTCGTGCATGATGCCTATAAATACAGAAGCTGCCTCAACACAAGATACACAAGAAGGAAAGCTGAATTCGACTACTACACTATTGAACGCTATATACGCTTCTAGTTAGGAAAATCATTGTTTCTTCTTATAGATCTTCATACTATTGTAAACCCGAATAGTAGTGTGTTAGATCATAGTCTTGTTTACTAGGTTGTGTGATTAGATCTATGAGGGAGATAGTTTCATAGAACTTAGTAAATCATTTTACACTTTCGTAGTGTTATTATACACCTCGAAGAGGTTGTACTCATTTCACATATTTTTAATATAGTGAACAGCATAGATTATTTTATAATCTATGCAAATTTTGAATACTTCTATTTTCAGTACGTGCATTTTAATTTCCGCTGCATCGTGTTGTCTGGACAGTGCCAACACGACAGACAACATCTCTGATTTCGCACGCACACACACTTTCAGTTGGAATCAGAGCCAACTACTTGATACACTTAGTAGAGATCTTGCTTAGAGTGTAAATGGAGTATCCACTTTCACCCGCACTAAAACCTCCGATTCTAGATGGCACGAATTATGCCTTTTGGAAACCAAAGATGAGAATGTACATCAAATCCATTGATGAACGAGCCTGGAGGAGTGTTCTTGGTGGTTGGACTCAACCAAGAACCACGACGGATGAACATAATGAAGCTCGATCAAGAGAGAGCTCGACTGGACGGCTGAAGAAATCACAACTACTAGTTACAATTCAAAGGCGTTGAATACAATTTTCACCTCAACTGATGTCTCAATGTTCAAGATCATATCAAATTGTATTTCATCAAAGGATGCATGGGATGGACTGCAAGAGCATTGTGAGGGATCAGACAGTGTACGAAGAACCAGACTTCGTATGCTTGGAACCAAGTTCGAGAACCTGAGGATGAAAGAAGATGAAACCATTTCATCTTACAACGAAAAGCTGACTGAGATATCGAATGAAGCTCATTCTCTTGGAGATCCAATATCCAATCAAAGGTTAGTACATAAAATTCTTAGATCAGTTCCTAAACGTTTTCAACCTAAGATATGTGCTATAGAAGAAGCTAAGGATACTGATGTGTTAAGTCAAAATGAATTGATTGGTATTTTGAAAACTTATGATATGAACATTTCTGAAAAGACTGATAATGAAAAGAAAGTGCTTGTTTTCAAAGGTGATGCCTCATCATCTGCATCATCAGGTTCTGGAAAGTTACCTTATGTTACTGAAATTGATTCTGATGAAGATGATATTGAGGAATATCTTAACAATCCTGATTACATGGCATTTATTACTAGACAGTTTAAGACACTCATGAAGAATAAGAGATTCAAAGATAACATTCAACCTAAGGTGCAGATTAATAATACTCAACAATTGCCTATTAGGAAGAACACTTTTAATCCTTCTAGACAATTAGAAAGAGGAAACAGGTTTAGATCTGACTAAGATTATAGGAAGAATGTTAAATGTGATGCATGTTCTGGATATGGTCATTATGCTAATGAATGTGCCAACACCATTCTAAAAAAGAAACTTAATTTCAGTGCTACTTTAAGTGATGAGTCTGATGTTGATCATGATCCTGAAAAAGACATTGAAAAAGCTTTCTCTGCTAGAATTCAGTATGATGATACTCTTGATGATGATCTGGATGATTATTATGATGTGAGGACAAATGAGCCATCATTTGGGAAATCACTGAATAATAATGCTCCAGAATTTAACTGTTTCTCAAGTTCTGTTTCTGAGACAGGTACATCAAGTAAAACAGGTTTATCCAGAAGAGATGCTGACATTCAAGATTTGTCTAATACTGTTTTCAAACTAGAAAGTCTTTTAACAAGAAAGGATAAAGAAATTTCTAAACTCAAAGAAAGACTAGAGGTGTCTATTCTTGATTTTAAGAAATATTCTTATGAAAAACCTTTAACAAATGAAAATGTTTTCAAGATATCTTCTGAAACTGAGAAACTTAATCACATAATTAAGTCTCTAAATTTTGAAAATTCTGATTTAAGAGAATCAATTACCAAGCTTGAAGGTATTCTAATAAGAAAAGATATTGAGATATCTAAACTTGAAGAGAGATTGAAGGAAGCCTCACTAAGCTTTAAAAGATTCTCTGAAGGAATGAACAAACTGAAAGACTCTTTTATGATCAACAACTCAAGAAGAACATTTATTGGCTACCAAGATAAAATTTTTAAAGATTCTGAACTTAAAGGTCGTACTGTTTCAAAAAAGGTCATAAAAGTCCTCAATGTTTAAAGAAGAAAAATCATCTGAAAATTTCTGTATTGCCTGGAATGACTCAACAATCAAGATCACATAGTAATAAGTCTGCATGGATTCCAAAAGAAAATACATCTTGTAATGTTGTTCATATGTCACTAAAAGCATGTATTCCTGGATTATGGTACTTTGATAGTGGTTGTTCTAAACACATGACATGTCAAATTGATTATCTTGCTGATTATACTGTTTATAATGGTGGTAATGTCACATATGGTGGTGGATCTAAAGGAAAAATCATTGGTAAAGGGACATTAAATGTTCCTGGTTTTCCTAAGTTATACAATGTTCTGCATGTTGATGGATTACTGGTCAATCTTATAAGTATTAGTCAATTATGTGATGATGATTTGCATGTTAAATTTGACAAGAATTCATGTTATGTGTTAGACAAAGACTCTGAATGTATCATGATGGGAAACAGGTCTGCTGATAATTGCTATCTCATTGAATCTAAACTTACTTGTAATTA
The DNA here is from genome assembly GCA_963675135.1 of Galeopsis tetrahit. Lineage (NCBI taxonomy): Eukaryota > Viridiplantae > Streptophyta > Magnoliopsida > Lamiales > Lamiaceae > Galeopsis > Galeopsis tetrahit. The sequence continues at coordinate 39,520,066 of OY776127.1, forward strand.
GGAGTGTGCAAAATAAAATCGGACCGGAAAAAAGACCGGAACCGGACCTACCGGTTAGATTCCGGTCCGGTCCTCGGTCCGAATTTTTTTAAGATTCCGGGTACCGGTCCGGTCTAAAACCGAAATTTACCGGTCCAGGACCGGAAACCCGGATTTACAATTTTTTTTTTTTATTATTTGAATTTTAAAAATTACAAATCTCATTCCTTTTCCACTTTCTTAAACCTAATTCCCTTTTTTACCATTCTCAAAATTCTTCAACTCTTGAAATTCTCAAAATTCTTCAACTCTTGAAACGACGCTCACCCAAACCAGGCGACAACCCTTCTCCAATCTCCACTCCCACTCCCACTCCCACTCTTTGCACGATTTGTGTGAATTAGAAGAAATTGAGAATGGTAATGGTTTATACTTATCAAATATTTTTCATGTAGCATGTTTATTTATTAGTTGTACCCATTTAAAAAATTTAACATCTTTATATATGTTATTACAGATTTGATGAAGACTACATTGGACGATGAAGACTAGACCCTTAAATTTGTGCATCGTTTCATTTTGGACTACTGCTTTTTCATTTTAGACTACTGCTTTTTCATTTTGAACTTGAATTTTAATTCCTATGAACATGGTTTTGCTATAAATTAAGTTTTCAAGTATATATATATTCTTGCACAATTGTGATCAACTTGATCTAAGGGCATAACTTATTCTCTAGGATATTGAAAAAGAATTTATTATAAAAGTAAATATGAAGAAATTTATATATCTTCAATCCACTTTCCATTTCTTCTCATAGACTAAGGAATTATAAAAAAAAAAAAAAAAAACCCGGTCTGAAACGGTCCAAACTCGGACCGGTTACATTCCGGTCCGGTCCTCGGTCCGTAAAATTTTAAGATTCCGGTCCCGGTCCGGTTCTGGACCGGTGCACACCCCTACTTGTAATAAGGCTAAAGTTGATGATAGTATATTATGGCATCACAAACTTGGACATGTTAATTACAGATAGCTTGATAAACTTGTTAGACTTAAAGCTGTTACAGGTTTACCAGATCTGAAATTTTCAGATAAAAAGGTTTGTGGACCTTGTCAAAAGGGCAAACAGGTCAAGGTGTCTCACAAAATGTTGGGACATTGCTCAACCAAACATTGCTTCGAATTACTGCACATGGATCTTATGGGTCCTATGGAAACAGAAAGTATTGGAGGTAAAAGGTAATTCTCTAGTTGTGGTTGATGACTATTCCAGATTCACATGGATTGAATTCTTAAAAGATAAATCTGAAACTTTTTCCATTTTCAAAATTCTGTACAAAAGATTCAAGAATGTTTTCAACTCCAAAGTTTGCAGAATTAGGTTTGATCATGGAAGGGAATTTGAAAACAGTTCATTTACTGAGTTTTGTGAATCAAAAGGTATAATACAAGAGTTTTCATCACCTAAAACTCCTCAACAAAATGGCATAGCAGAAAGGAAGAATAGATCACTTCAAGAAATGACTAGAGTCATGTTATGTTCTAAGAACTTATCCAAAAGATTTTGGACAAAAGCTCTTAATACTGCTTGTCATATTGCCAATAGAGTTTATATTAGAACAGATTCTACTAGAACTCCATATGAAATTCTGAACAATAAAAAGCCTAACCTTAAATATTTCCATGTTTTTGGTTGTGTATGTTACATCTTGAATGACAGAGATCAGTTACATAAGTTTGATTCAAAAAGTGATAAATGATTCTTTCTTGGCTATTCAAGAAATAGCAAGGCTTATAGAATTTATAACTTTAGGACTGATACTGTACAAGTATCTGTAAATGTTGTTTTTGATGATGATACAAGTATTACAAGTAAAAGCATTGAAGATGAAGACATATCAGATTTGATTGATGTACAAATCAATACTGAAAATGTTGAACAGGTGAAGAATGTTGAAAAGAGTGATGACACACCAGAGGAAACATCTGATAATACAGATCCTGAAAATCTGTATAATCTACAGAAAAATCCCTCCATAAGGATTCAGAAATATCATCCACAAGATCAAATCATTGGTGAACAGTCTACAGGTGTTCAAACCAGAAGAAGAATGGGTATGAACTCAAAGGATGTGGTAAGATCTATATGTATGTCATGTATGTGTAGTAAAGTTAATCATGAATGATATCACTCTGAGATTGAACCTAAAACTGTTAAAGAAGCTTTAGATGATGAGAATTGGATTGAAGCTATGCATGAAGAACTTAATCAGTTTGTTAGGAATGATGTTTGGACATTAGTTCCTAGACTAGACCATGTTAATGTTATAGGGACCAAATGGATCTTTAAAAACAAGACTGATGAAATGGGAAATATAATTAGAAACAAAGCTAGGTTGGTTGCTCAAGGATATACACAGGTAAAAGGTGTAGACTTTGATGAAACATTTGCTCCTGTTGCTAGAATTGAATCCATTAGGCTCTTACTTGCCATTGCATGCTATATTGATATAAAATTGCACCAAATGGATGTTAAAGTTACTTTTTAAAATGGTATTCTTATGGAAGAAGCTTATGTTGAACAACCTAAAGGCTTTGAAAACCCTGATTTTTCTGATCATGTTTTTAAACTAAAAAAGGCTCTATATGGCTTGAAACAAGCACCTAGAGCATGGTATGAAAGACTAACTGATTTCTTAATTGAGTTTGGTTTTGTAAGAGGAGAAGTAGACAGAACACTGTTCATTAAACATGAGAAAAATGTTATTATGATTGCTCAAATTTATGTTGATGATATAGTATTTGGTTCTACTTGTGACAATATGCTTAAACACTTTATGAATGAAATGACATCTACATTTGAAATATCCATGGTTGGTGATTTAAATTATTTCCTAGGATTGCAAATCAAACAGCAAAAAGATGGGATTTTTATTTCACAAAGTAAGTATGTTAAAAGTCTAGTAAAAAGGTTTGGATTAGAGAATGCTAAACACATGAAAAATCCTATGGGATCAACTCAGAAACTGAGTAAAGACAATGTTGGCCAGAATGTTGACCCAACACTGTACAGATCAATGATAGGTAGTCTTCTCTATTTGAGCTCCAGTAGACTTGATATTATGTTCAGTGTTTGTTTATGTGCTAGATACCAGGCTAACCCCAAAGAATCACATATGAATGTTGTTAAAAGAATCATTAAGTATGTTGCAGGAACAAGTGATTTAGGCATCTGATATAGCAAAGACACAAACTGTACCTTGATAGGGTATAGTGATGCAGATTGGGCAGGTGATTGTGATGATAGGAAAAACACAAGTGGTGGTTGCTTTTATATGGGAAACATTCTTATCTCTTGGCACAGCAGAAAACAAAACAGTGTGTCTCAATCAACAGCAGAATCAGAATACATTGCAGGAGGGAGTTGTTGTACTCAATTACTTTGGTTGCAAAAATGTTTCATGATTATGGCTTACCTAGTGATGTTTTGACTGTGTACTGTGATAATACTAGTGTTATAAATATTTCAAAAAATCCAGTGCAACATTCATTAACAAAGTATATAAGTATAAGACATCACTTCATTAGAGATCTTGTTGAAAAGAAAGTTGTTAAGTTGGAGTACATATCTACTGAAAAATAATTGGCTGATATATTCACTAAAGCTCTTGATGACAAGAGGTTTTCATCTCTTCGAAAATCTCTTGGTTTGTGTAATATCTGAAAAGATGATCAAGGGTGTTGTATCAAATGCGGCAGCATTTGAGACAACACTAAGATAAGTCACCTATTTGTTTCTTTGCTTTAATTTTCGTAATTGTTGAATTAATGAAATTCTTTGTGATTGATATTTGAATTCTGAGTGACTTGTGAATAATACTAAAATTTAGGAATAAATACATTTAGAGTCACTCTATAAGACCCTTAAACAATTTAAAACAAAAATTTTAGTTAAAAACAATTAGGTGGTGTTTGATTTGGGATTGATTTGGATTGAATTTGGATTGTGGTGGATTGAATTGGGATTTGGTTAATCCATGAATAGTAATTGTGTGTAAGTTGTGTTTGGTTAAGGATTGAGAAGTAGGGGTAGATTTAACTTTATGTCACATCAAAAGTGATGTTATAATATTTTATTATTGTTAATAGTAAAAGAAAAGTAAGAGAGATAATGAGTGTGTGAAAGAAAAGTAGGGGAGAGAAGAAGGTAGGAAAGAGAATGAGTGATTTGATTGTATAAAAATAGGTGTATAGGTGTATTATAGGGGTGTATTGGTATTTGGATTTGTATTTGGATTGAGATGGATTGAGAGAGATTGGATTGAGATTGGGCCAATCCAAATTTGGCCAATCCCAAAACAAACACCGCCTTAAGGTCACTATTTGATTTGGATACCCTATAATGCCCTTTCCGTATAAAAAAATATTAATCCAGTGGCTCCATAAATCCATCAATTTTAGTAATTGCGAATTGAAATGTTTGACATTCCTTTTACAATCAGTTACCAAATTTACATAGAATCTCGATCGAAGTTGTAGATCGTGGGAATTAATGCATCGTCGACGTCAATCCTCTGATTTTTGTCTTCCATATCATAGGTATTTCAATATTTAGAGGTTAATTAGGATTAAGATTCTACTAATATCATTCCAATATTCAAAAATTGCCCTTATTCTGTGTTTTCGAGAATTTCAAGATTTTTTGTATACCTTTTTTTTCCCAGAAATGGAGAGTCCTTTAATTCTGAAAATCGATTTCGATGGTAGATGCAAGCTTGTCCGGATAAATGTTGAAACAACATTCCACAACATAACAGACGTAATCAACTACAAATGACCCAATTTATCAAAAGGTAATTACTCAATTATGTATTCAGTTGGGTGTGTCAAGAACTGTTATTTAGAGTCTGATAGCGATGTAAGTGGTATGATAGAATTCTACACTCTATATTCGGAAAAAGATCGGTTTTATATACATTGTTATATAATAAATTAAGGAAATATTCATTACATATTTTATGAGTTGTGTTCATCTTATAAATTCATTGAATGATTATTTCTATAAAATAGTAGATTCTTTTAGCTATTAATTTAGTTATTTAATTGAATGATTTGGTAGTTCCGAAAAAACTCCATTTTTTTTAAATTTTTATTCTAATAAGCAGTGCTCATTATATCAAAAGTTTTGTTAGTTATTTCGTATTTTATGAATGGTTGTGGAAGCTCTACCCCCAACATTCAACCAAAATCATTATTTTTTGTTTGATTTAGGTCTGTTTTCGATTGCTTTCGCTATCGTATCTGCTGAAAATAGGGATAATTGGGCATGGTTTCTAAGGAAGATCAAGGACAATATCCATCATGCTAAACAAATCATATACATTTCAGACAAAAACACGGGACTGATGTCAGCGTTCTATGACGTATGGGAATGACCCGCCCAATTCTACTGTTTGTATCATCTTCTAACTAACCTTAGGGGAAGGTATGGTGGAGGATGGAACACTCAACATCGCGAGAATATGACAGATCTTTTCAAGCAGTGTGCTCATGCTCCAACGAGCTGCATATTCAACGAAAAACTCGTGAAGTTCAAAGAGGTTGGAGGTAGAATTGCAGAGGATTGGTTGCAAGATATTTCGTATTCAAAATGGGATGTATATCATTCACCGCATATAAAAGGTACGACGAGATGACGTCGAATGCAGCAGAGTCGTTTAACTCTTGGATTCGGGATGCTAGAGCTGATTAGGAAACAAATCTCTAGATGGTTTGTTGAGAGGCGTCTAGATAGCCAAACCTGGACATGTATGTTAGTACCTAGTTTGGCATATATATCAAAATGCGGCATCTTGATTTGTAAGAATGGTTTGAGGTATTTTGTCGGACATTGCTCTAGCAAACGTGTCAACCAACCACATAAGTGGCGATGTAGTTTTATACTTTTATCATACAACAATGTTGCACTAAAAATAATCGTTTGTATATGGTGATTAACACCAATAAAGAGGGAAAATGAGTGTTCTTCTTTATTTTTCTTATGTGTCGTATCAAAACTAATCACATCACCGAGACAAGTATAATCTATCTTTATCTGAGCATCAATCAAAATAATGTTAGCTATCAAGTCATCCTCATCAACTTGTATAGCATAAAAAAAAAATTGGATCATCTAGTTGCCTCTTTTGTAAGTATTACAATACTCCCCCATGGTATCACCAGATTTCATTTGTACAGCTCTCTTTGATCGCAAATAATTCTTACGACCACCCACTTGCTTTGACATTAGGTAAAACTTGCACTTGGTGGTATTCCTGAACAATTTAAATCATCTGCTTGTGAAGCTTGGACATGAGTTATTTTTATATGAGACTTTAGAATGTGAGCTTTTCTAGGATTCACAAGATCGTGACCTTTATGTTTGGCAACAAAACAAACAACCTTATATTTAGCACAATATCTAGCATTAATCTTCATTAGTGCACCACAATCTTTTCTTATTGTTGGACGTTTAGTTTTATAGTTCGCATCTTTTTTATCTTTTAGTTTGTGCCCTTGATATTCACAACAAAATACCTTGTCAAGTATCCTTCTAATATGAACCGTATGTCTTCTAATGCTAAATCCAATTACCTGACTCATACTAAGAATGATAGAACTTATCCATCTTGGAGTAACTTATCGATGTTCATTCTAAGAATGATAGAACACGAATGAACAAAATTATTAATATTGATATTGTCATATGAAAATGCAAATAAGATTCAAATCAATGTATATTAGAACAAAAACTGCAAACTAAGATTCCAATATGAAATTAACTAAGTTATTCTTGTGCACATCTAAGATTCAAATAATGAGAAAATAATATTTTATTCTAGTGCACATCATTATAGTAGAGTAGTGTTTTCACTCATATTTAAAATAAATGATGCAATTATAATTCTAGTTCACTGGTATTTTAACTCATGACTAATGCTCTCAAACTTGTTCAACAAATTAATGAATTTGAAAGTCAAGATGCTCCTAAATGTGTGGGTGGGAGGGGAGGTCAAAATCAGATAATGAGAATATGACTCCAGGTTGTACAAAGGGTGAGTTAGCAGTTTAATCACATTTAATCATGTTATAGACCAAGTACTTAAAAATAGAGATTATTTATGAATAGAGTCATTATTAGAGTTCATTAAACAAATAGGAACTACCACTTTAAAATGTTTCTAATTGATTCAAATTGAAGCTAAAAAACCAAAATTGCCCTTAGTATACATGTCTGACTTAATTTTCGAAATAAAAAAAATAAATCAGATTAAAAATTCCAAAAAATTCGCAGATCATCAATTCCTAAATTGTAGGTCATATATTCGAAAATCTCTGACTTTCCAAATTCAATTTCTTAGATTTCATTTCGTTGAATCGATCAATGCAGTAATTAAAATAGGAAATTCATATCATCAAAATCATCAAATCAAAATCGACTGAATAGCAAGTATCTAGCATTTTAATTTCTCCATCATATCATCAAAACAAAATCGAAGAAACCCACCATCGCCATGGCAGGTCTTTTTTTTTCTTACTCCATTGTCGGAAATTCGAACCAGTGGTGATGGGTCAGCGACAGCGTGCCCGGGATGACGGGACCCTTCGTCTTCACACAAGGCGCGATGGGTAGGCGACCGGAAGAGGAGGATTTGCAGATCGCAGCCGATCGACAAATTTGCAGATCGCGGCCGAGGGAGTTACATGCGGCGACGGCTGACGGAGTTGCAGATCGTTGCGCGCGGCGCTCACTCCTACTTCTTTTCCTATTTATTTTTTTATTTTTTATGTTGTTGATCTTGCTATCATGATCGACAATGGAGATCGGATTTATGACTAGGTAATATTGAGTTTTTTTTTTTTTGATTTTCTGGTTGGAATTACCAATTTCAAAATGCCCCATTCTCTTGTTAATATGTCTAATTCTGTTTGTGGTGCAGGAATGATGAAGCTCGACAGCCCTTGTCAAGGAAGGTCTCTGTTCCATCATCAAGAATAAACCCTTACAGGATGGTTATCGTATTGTGGCTTGTGATTCTTTGCATTTCAGACAAAAACACGGGACTGATGTCAGCGTTCTATGACGTATGGGAATGACCCGCCCAATTCTACTGTTTGTATCATCTTCTAACTAACCTTAGGGGAAGGTATGGTGGAGGATGGAACACTCAACATCGCGAGAATATGACAGATCTTTTCAAGCAGTGTGCTCATGCTCCAACGAGCTGCATATTCAACGAAAAACTCGTGAAGTTCAAAGAGGTTGGAGGTAGAATTGCAGAGGATTGGTTGCAAGATATTTCGTATTCAAAATGGGATGTATATCATTCACCGCATATAAAAGGTACGACGAGATGACGTCGAATGCAGCAGAGTCGTTTAACTCTTGGATTCGGGATGCTAGAGCTGATTAGGAAACAAATCTCTAGATGGTTTGTTGAGAGGCGTCTAGATAGCCAAACCTGGACATGTATGTTAGTACCTAGTTTGGCATATATATCAAAATGCGGCATCTTGATTTGTAAGAATGGTTTGAGGTATTTTGTCGGACATTGCTCTAGCAAACGTGTCAACCAACCACATAAGTGGCGATGTAGTTTTATACTTTTATCATACAACAATGTTGCACTAAAAATAATCGTTTGTATATGGTGATTAACACCAATAAAGAGGGAAAATGAGTGTTCTTCTTTATTTTTCTTATGTGTCGTATCAAAACTAATCACATCACCGAGACAAGTATAATCTATCTTTATCTGAGCATCAATCAAAATAATGTTAGCTATCAAGTCATCCTCATCAACTTGTATAGCATAAAAAAAAATTGGATCATCTAGTTGCCTCTTTTGTAAGTATTACAATACTCCCCCATGGTATCACCAGATTTCATTTGTACAGCTCTCTTTGATCGCAAATAATTCTTACGACCACCCACTTGCTTTGACATTAGGTAAAACTTGCACTTGGTGGTATTCCTGAACAATTTAAATCATCTGCTTGTGAAGCTTGGACATGAGTTATTTTTATATGAGACTTTAGAATGTGAGCTTTTCTAGGATTCACAAGATCGTGACCTTTATGTTTGGCAACAAAACAAACAACCTTATATTTAGCACAATATCTAGCATTAATCTTCATTAGTGCACCACAATCTTTTCTTATTGTTGGACGTTTAGTTTTATAGTTCGCATCTTTTTTATCTTTTAGTTTGTGCCCTTGATATTCACAACAAAATACCTTGTCAAGTATCCTTCTAATATGAACCGTATGTCTTCTAATGCTAAATCCAATTACCTGACTCATACTAAGAATGATAGAACTTATCCATCTTGGAGTAACTTATCGATGTTCATTCTAAGAATGATAGAACACGAATGAACAAAATTATTAATATTGATATTGTCATATGAAAATGCAAATAAGATTCAAATCAATGTATATTAGAACAAAAACTGCAAACTAAGATTCCAATATGAAATTAACTAAGTTATTCTTGTGCACATCTAAGATTCAAATAATGAGAAAATAATATTTTATTCTAGTGCACATCATTATAGTAGAGTAGTGTTTTCACTCATATTTAAAATAAATGATGCAATTATAATTCTAGTTCACTGGTATTTTAACTCATGACTAATGCTCTCAAACTTGTTCAACAAATTAATGAATTTGAAAGTCAAGATGCTCCTAAATGTGTGGGTGGGAGGGGAGGTCAAAATCAGATAATGAGAATATGACTCCAGGTTGTACAAAGGGTGAGTTAGCAGTTTAATCACATTTAATCATGTTATAGACCAAGTACTTAAAAATAGAGATTATTTATGAATAGAGTCATTATTAGAGTTCATTAAACAAATAGGAACTACCACTTTAAAATGTTTCTAATTGATTCAAATTGAAGCTAAAAAACCAAAATTGCCCTTAGTATACATGTCTGACTTAATTTTCGAAATAAAAAAAATAAATCAGATTAAAAATTCCAAAAAATTCGCAGATCATCAATTCCTAAATTGTAGGTCATATATTCGAAAATCTCTGACTTTCCAAATTCAATTTCTTAGATTTCATTTCGTTGAATCGATCAATGCAGTAATTAAAATAGGAAATTCATATCATCAAAATCATCAAATCAAAATCGACTGAATAGCAAGTATCTAGCATTTTAATTTCTCCATCATATCATCAAAACAAAATCGAAGAAACCCACCATCGCCATGGCAGGTCTTTTTTTTTCTTACTCCATTGTCGGAAATTCGAACCAGTGGTGATGGGTCAGCGACAGCGTGCCCGGGATAACGGGACCCTTCGTCTTCACACAAGGCGCGATGGGTAGGCGACCGGAAGAGGAGGATTTGCAGATCGCAGCCGATCGACAAATTTGCAGATCGCGGCCGAGGGAGTTACATGCGGCGACGGCTGACGGAGTTGCAGATCGTTGCGCGCGGCGCTCACTCCTACTTCTTTTCCTATTTATTTTTTTATTTTTTATGTTGTTGATCTTGCTATCATGATCGACAATGGAGATCGGATTTATGACTAGGTAATATTGAGTTTTTTTTTTTTGATTTTCTGGTTGGAATTACCAATTTCAAAATGCCCCATTCTCTTGTTAATATGTCTAATTCTGTTTGTGGTGCAGGAATGATGAAGCTCGACAGCCCTTGTCAAGGAAGGTCTCTGTTCCATCATCAAGAATAAACCCTTACAGGATGGTTATCGTATTGTGGCTTGTGATTCTTTGCATTTCAGACAAAAACACGGGACTGATGTCAGCGTTCTATGACGTATGGGAATGACCCGCCCAATTCTACTGTTTGTATCATCTTCTAACTAACCTTAGGGGAAGGTATGGTGGAGGATGGAACACTCAGCATCGCGAGAATATGACAGATCTTATCAAGCAGTGTGCTGATGCTCCAACGAGCTGCATATTCAACGAAAAACTCGTGAAGTTCAAAGAGGTTGGAGGTAGAATTGCAGAGGATTGGTTGCAAGATATTCCGTATTCAAAATGGGATGTATATCATTCACCGCATATAAAAAGGTACGACGAGATGAAGTCGAATGCAGCAGAGTCGTTTAACTCTTGGATTCGGGATGCTAGAGCTGATTAGGAAACAAATCTCTAGATGGTTTGTTGAGAGGCGTCTAGATAGCCAAACCTGGACAGGTATGTTAGTACCTAGTTTGACATATATATCAAAATGCGGCATCTTGATTTGTAAGAGTGGTTTGAGGTATTTTGTCGGACATTGCTCTAGCAAACGTGTCAACCAACCATATAAGTGGCGATGTAGTTTTATAGTTTTATCATACAACAATGTTGCACTAAAAATAATCGTTTGTATATGGTGATTAACACCAATAAAGAGGGAAAATGAGTGTTCTTCTTTATTTTTCTTATGTGTCGTATCAAAACTAATCACATCACCGAGACAAGTATAATCTATCTTTATCTGAGCATCAATCAAAATAATGTTAGCTATCAAGTCATCCTCATCAACTTGTATAGCATAAAAAAAAAATTGGATCATCTAGTTGCCTCTTTTGTAAGTATTACAATACTCCCCAGTATCACCAGAGTTCATTTGTACAGTTCTCTTTGATCGCAAATAATTCTTACGACCACCCACTTGCTTTGACATTAGGTAAAACTTGTACTTGGTGGTATTCCTGAACAATTTAAATCATCTGCTTGTGAAGCTTGGACATGAGTTATTTTTATATGAGACTTTAGAATGTGAGCTTTTCTAGGATTCACAAGATCGTGACCTTTATGTTTGGCAACAAAACAAACAACCTTATATTTAACACAATATCTAGCATTAATCTTCATCAGTGCACCACAATCTTTTCTTATTGTTGAACGTTTAGTTTTATAGTTCGCATCTTTTTTATCTTTTAGTTTGTGCCCTTGATATTCACAACAAAATACCTTGTCAAGTATCCTTCCACTATCACTTTATGAACCGTATGTCTTCTAATGCTAAATCCAATTACCCGACTCATACTAAGAATGATAGAACTTATCCATGTTCATTCTAAGAATGATAGAACACGAATGAACAAAATTATTAATATTGATATTGTCATATGAAAATGCAAATAAGGTTCAAATCAATGTATATTAGAACAAAAACTGCAAACTAAGATTCCAATATGAAATTAACTAAGTTATTCTTGTGCACATTTAAGATTCAAATAATGAGAAAATAATATTTTATTATAGTGCACATCATTATAGTAGAGTAGTGTTTTCACTCATATTTAAAATAAATGATGCAATTATAATTCTAGTTCACTGGTATTTTAACTCATAACTAATGCTCTCAAACTTGTTCAACAAATTAATGAATTTGAAAGTCAAGATGCTCCTAAATGTGTGGGTGGGAGGGGAGGTCAAAATCAGATAATGAGAATATGACTCCAAGGTTGTACAAAGGGTGAGTTAGCAGTTTAATCACATTTAATCATGTTATAGACCAAGTACTTAAACATAGAGATTATTTATGAATAGAGTCATTATTAGAGCCCATTAAACAAATAGGAACTACCACTTTAAAATGTTTCTAATTGATTCAAATTGAAGCTAAAAAACCAAAATTGCCCTTAGTATACATGTCTGACTTAATTTTCGAAATTAAAAAAATAAATCAGATTAAAAATTCCATAAAATTCGCAGATCATCAATTCCTAAATTGTAGGTCATATATTCGAAAATCTCTGACTTTCCAAATTCAATTTCTTAGATTTCATTTCGTTGAATCGATCAATGCAGTAATCAAAATAGGAAATTCATATCATCAAAAATCATCAAATCAAAATCGACTAAATAACAAATATCTAGCATTTTAAGTTCTCCATCATATCATCAAAACAAAATCGAAGAAACCCACCATCGCCATGGCAGGTCTTTTTTTTTCTTACTCCATTGTCGGAAATTCGAACCAGTGGTGATGGGTCAACGGCAGCGTGCCCGGGATGACGGGACCCTTCGTCTTCACACAAGGCGCGATGGGTAGGCGACCGGAAGAGGAGGATTTGCAGATCGCAGCCGATCGACAGATTTGCAGATCGCGGCCGAGGGAGTTACAGGCGGCGACGGCTGACGGAGTTGCAGATCGTTGCGCGCGGCTCTCACTCCTACTTCTTTTCCTATTAATTTTTTTATTTTTTATGTTGCTGATTTTGCTATCGTTGCGCGCGGCGCTCACTCCTACTTCTTTTCCTATTTATTTTTTTGTTTTTTATGTTACTAATCTTGCTATCATGATCGACAATGTAGATCGGATTTATGACTAGGTAATATTGAGTTTTTTTTTTTTTTCTGGTTGGAATTACCAATTTCAAAATTCCCCATTCTCTTGTTAATATGTCTAATTCTGTTTGTGGTGCAGGAATGATGAAGCGACAGCCCTTGTCAAGGAAGGTCTCTGTTCCACCATCAAGAATAAACCCTTACAGGATGGTTATCGTATTGTGGCTTGTGATTCTTTGCATTTTTCTACACTATCGATTAACCAATCCAGTACCCAAGGATGGTTATCGTATTGTGGCTTGTGATTCTTTGCATTTTTCTACACTATCGATTAACCAATCCAGTACCCAATGTATATGCGTTGGGGTTGATTTTTGTGATTTGTAAGACCTGGTGCATAAAATAGTGCAAAAATTGGAGTATGTGATTAATGTGATATGCAAAATATTCATCATACTTCAATCGAATTCATTATGCATATCACGTTATTCATAATGAATTCGATTGAAGTATGATGACTATTTTGCATATCACACTAATCACATACTCCAATTTTTGCACTATTTTATGCATAACGTTATGCACTATTATTGCATTCCATGAGAAAGCAGACCAGGTCTCGCAAAATCACAGAAATCAACCCCAACGCATATGGTACTGGATTGGTTAATCGATAGTGTAGAAAAATGCAAAGAATCACAAGCCACAATACGATAATCATCCTGTAAGGGTTTATTCTTGATGATGGAACGGAGACCTTCCTTGACAAGGGTTGTCGAACTTCATCATTCGTGCAACATAGACAAAATTAGGCAGATTAACAAGAGAAGAGAGAATGGGGCATTTTGAAATTGGCAATTCCAACCAGAAAATCAAAAAAAAAAAAATCAATATTACCTAGTCATAAATCCAATCTCCATTGTTGATCATGATAGCAAGATCAACAACATCAAAAATAAAAAAATAAATAGGAAAAGAAGTAGGAGTGAGTGCCGCGCGCAGCAATCTGCAACTCCGTCAGCCGCCGCCTGTAACTCCCTCGGCCGTGATCTGCAAATCCGTCGGCTGCGATCGGCAAAAACAAATACGGAGTAAATTATAATTATTGCCAAAGTAAAGTAAGAGAGGCATTGTCAAAAAAAAAAAGTAAAGAGGCACCAGCCGTAGAAAAACTAGAGATAACATGATGAGCAGAAAAGGATGATAAAACTCAGACTCAAAAGCTAAACATGCCGCTGCTATAAATTCAACCTCATTCTAATTGTTAAGATGTGAAAATATTTATTTTGCTATTCAACAGAAATTCAGTCCCAACCATCAAAATCATAAATGAGTCTGAGATAATGTTGATTACCGGGTAGCTTATTGATGTTCTATAGAAAGTATTTTCATTCAGGAATTTCATCAAACACATAGTCTACATAAACATAGAACTATTGAGACGCAAAAAATCAGAAGTCAGTAATTGTTACCAAGAAATATGATGCCGCGAGAATACCACCGGAATTTGTCTGGGTTCGTGTTGACACTACTGGAGTTTTAAAAAATTGTGTTAATGTGATTCCATATATATTGCAATTTCAGAATTTTTTCCCCTTTTAAAATTTCTATGTTTATCCAATCTTTCCATTAAATCTTTTTTGAGTTATTTTGGTAATATTTGTTCCAATCTTCTGAATATCAATCAGATTTGCTCCAATATATTTTGGGCTTGGATTCAGTTGAATTTTCTAAGATTTGCCATATATATTTTCGAGAAGGAATTGAAGGCACAGTTAATTTTTTATTCCCTCCGTTTCAATTTATAGGCTTGTTTTCCTTTTATTATGAATATTATAATTTATTTTTATATAGAGTAATAATTTTAAATTTATTTACTAATATAACTTTTTTTATTAATTATATTATAAATTATAGTATTCATTAAATATAGTTATAATATAAATTTTATTTGTGTGTAATACAATTTTTTAATTTTTGTGAAAAGTCAAATAAGTATATCTAAATGAGAGGAAGGGAGTATGAAATAGTAGATGAATCATCATTTTGAAATGAATTGTTCTGGTATAGAATCAATTATATACAAGGAATTGAGTTGACTTGGTCAACTTTTTTTTTTGTAATTTTTTTTTATTGATAACTTTTTTTCGAAAATGTAGGTGTTAAAAAATGTAAGTCAATATTACTAAAAAATGTAACACCATATTACTAAAATGTGTAACAAATTTTTTTATTAAAAAGTGTAAGTCACTATAATTGAAAAGTGCAACACGACTTTTAATGGAAAATGTAAGTTATTATAACTAGAAGTGCAAGTTAGTATAGCTGAAAAGTGCAACACAATATTATTAAAAAGTGCATGTCAGTATAACTGAAAAGTGCAACACAATATTTTAATGAAAAGTGCAACACAATTTTACTGAAAAGTGCATGTCTATATAACTAAAATGTGCAACATAACATTACCAAAAAGTGTACGTCAGTATAACTGAAAATATTATTTTGAAAAGTGTAACACTAAAAAAAAAATTTACCAAAAAATTTTTTTTTACTAAAAAAAATAATAAAAAATTGACCAAGTTAATGGTTGATTGTTGACTTGGTCAACTCAGTTTCATATATAGACTCAATTCCACGGGAGACCTACTCTTTTGAAATAGGGGATTCGAGCCGCAAAAACATCGAGACCCAGAATAACTCAAATGATCTCGTTCATTCGAATTTTATAATATACTCTTTGTCCCAATTAGATATACTTATTTTTCTTTGCCAAAGTCTTGTATGTACTCAAGTACACCATGTACTTGAGTAGACTTTCACTAGACAAATGTTGACCGTTGACCGGTCAACGGTCAAACTTTGACTTTTTTTTTCCCGATTTTTTTTTCGATTTTTTTGTCGGTTTTTTTTGTCGGTTTTTTTTTTTTAAAGTGTATGTTATTATAATTAAAAAGTGTATCTTTTCTTTTTTAATGAAAAATGTATGTTAGTATATTGAAAAGTGCAACATTGTTTTTAATGAAAAGTGTATGTTATTATAACTGAAAAGTGTATGAACTATTAATGAAAAGTGTAATTTATATATTAATGAAAAGTGTATGTTATTATAACTGTAAAGTGTATGATCTATTAATGAAAAGTGTATGTCATATTAATGAAAAGTTTATGTTATTATAAATGCAAAGTGTATGATCTATTTAATGAAAAGTGTATGTTATTATAACTAAAAAGCGTATGTTCTATTAATGAAAAGTGTAAGTTATATATTAATGAAAAATGTATGTTATTATAATTGAAAAGTGTATGACATTATAATTGAAAAGTGTATGCTAATGATACACTTTTTTGTTATTTGCACACTTTCATAATCTAGAAAAACTGGTGCTAAATTTTTTAAAAAAAATTATTATTAATTTTACACGTTTTATTATTTTTTTTACTTGCACTTTTATTACTATTAATGATATTATTAGTAAGTGCAATTAATGATATTATTAGTACTTGCACTTTTTTTTATAATGTACAAAAAAACTAGTGCTAATTTCTTTTTAAAAATTATTATTAATTTTAAAAATTTTATTATTTATTACTTGCACTTTTATTACTATTAATGATACACCATTTAGTTGTTAATTGTTGCATTTTTATTAATATAGAAAAATTGGTGCTAAAATAAAAAACTGGTGCTAAAATTAAAATTTCGAAAATTGTGGTGCTAAAATAAAAAATTGGTGCTAAAATTAAAATTGTAGAAAACCTGGTGCTAAAATTAAAATTTCGAAAATTGTGATGCTAAAATTGTGTGTTAAAATAAAAAACTGGTGCTAAAATTAAAATTTCGAAAATTTTAGAAAAACTGGTGCTAAAATAAAAAAATGATGCTAAAATTAAAATTTCAAAAATTGTAAACTGGTGCTAAAATTAAAATTTCGAAAATTGTGGTGCTAAAATTGTGTGCTAAAATAAAAAAACTGGTGCTAAAATTAAAATTGTAGAAAATTGTAGAAAATTGTAGAAAAACTGGTGCTAAAATAAAAAAATGATGCTAAAATTAAAATTTCGAAAATTGTTGAAGGTGGGTTTTAAACTTGTAACTTTGTAGTAGTAAGGCAATCAAAGGGCAACCACCAAGCTAGAATGATTTTTTTTAAATACTTTGTTGTTTATTCTATATATACGTAATATTGAGTACACAGCAGCCCAATCTTTCTTTTATGAATGTCTTATTTATAGAGACTTATTTTCATCCTATAGAATAATATCTCAGTTATTATATTCTATCAAAATTGATTATGTTATTAGTCAATCTGTCATTGAGGCAGGATCTAAAGCCTAGGTAGTTGTGCTCTAACCACTTGAGCTATCCAACTTCGTCCTAATTATGGTGTGTAATTTAATGGTTTATAATTATTGTATTCAGTGTTGTTGAATATTAGTATTCAGATTCGGTGTCTTTTGTACTCTATTTATTTTTCTGACTTGGTTTTTTTGAACAATATTCCGATCCAATTCCTATTTTATATTTATTGAATTTGTATAATTTTTTTTATCAGAAAAATATTCATTTAACTTGGGGTATGAGAATTACACCTAATGATTACATGTTTGTTTTACATAGCAATATGAGTAATATAAAAGTTCAGCTTACACATGTGTATGTTGCTGGACATTCGTTACAGTAATGACTAATGAAGTAGGTGAATTAATCCAGTCTGAATTAAGTCTTTCAAGCCTTTTGTGGATTTTTTTATTTGTTAGTCACGCGCGTACTAGTAATATTAATGGAAGATAAATTAAAAATATTAGGGTTTAGAAAAAGAAATTAAAAGTGAAAAAATGATATGTCAATTTTTATTTTATTTTTGAGAATTTTTTAACGTGATTTTGAGGGATTTGACACAACATAATCAATTTTGATTGAACATTCATTAAATAGGATTATAATAGAAACTTACTTCTCTAATGTGTATTTTTTGTGAGAAATCAAACTAACATATCTAATTGGTTTGGAAGGGAGAAAGTAGTAATGATATCTTATTTTAGGGAAATTCTCAAATGCGCCATGTGCACCAAAACAGGTTTGGTGCACATGTTTTTGTTCTTATCCTCTTACTCTAACTTATTATTCATTTTTTTCTACTTATGGTTATAATTCCATTTTTTTTCTATTAATTAATTAATTAATTTACAATTCATTACTTTATTAATTAATTAATTAATGAGATTATTGTCTAATAAGTCCTCTAATAGAACCCATTAAGCTAATAGAAACACCAATATGTATAATTTTCTAATAGAGTCAAATCAAAGCCAAAATACCCATGTTACCCTTAAAACTATTTTTTAAAATAAATTCGCGATTTAAAACATATATGAATTTTGAAATTAATTCCTAGAATTTAGTTTTGATTACCAAAAAGTTTTTGACTTTCCAAATTCGAAAATTAAAACAGAAGTTTCTTGTTATGGGCTTAAACCAAATTAAGGAAATTTCCCAAATTCCATCTTCAATTTCAATTTATGAGATTCGGATTATCAATTTCGATTTCAATTTGTCATATTCGATTATGCATTGAAAATGCCGCCGAAGTTCGACCCTGATTGAGATGACAACAATGGAGTTCCAATCTTGTTGTTGCTCAACGACTCTGCTTGCGACGACAACAATGGAGTCCCGTTTTTCGGCAATTTCGCAAGCATCGGCCTCCGAAAACCTCCCTCCTCTGCCTTCCCAAACAACTGCTTCCTCAAAACTTCGTGTAAATGCCCAAACAGCCCCTTCTTCAACGATTCAAATGTCAAATCCAATCTCTCCAATTCCTCCATGGCATTTTTATTATACATTAAAAGGCCGTAATATAGATCAAAACTATCGCTCGATGTATTTTCAACCAGATTCAACAGAGTCTCGTACCCTTTCGTGTTAATCGGGGTACTCTGTAACTACAATTTCTCCAGAATCCTACCCATGGTGTGTGTGATGAACTGTGAGCTCATGGCGTACTTATCATGCTCGGCGCACGACATTTCAACCATTGTACACCCTTCCTTGCTGAAAATATCTAAAAAGGAATCGACTCTATTAACCCTAAATTCCTCATTTCCGATTCTCACTTTATCAAACACAAATGGTAGGTCCTTGCTGACAATCATTCATTTTTATTTCAGTCTTAAGTCTTAAGATGCAGTGTGCATAAACAAAGGTATAATTGCTCATATGCATGCATTCCCCGAATGCACACCAGTCCTCATAATCTGATGTATTTGAAGCTTAATCATATGCCTTGTAACTGCACAATGCATATCGGTTTAGTGCACTGCTCAATGCATATCTATTCATGTGCATTCAACTATGCATATATATACATGTTACGAAATAGATATGCACTACTTACTTCATATTGTGTTTTTTACCCACATATAGATATGCAGTTCTATATACATACTTTTTCAATATTGCACACCATGCACTATTCACTCCATAATTTTTTTATGCTTCTTATTTGAATTAATGGGATATCTACTTTTTTAGGAAATTTTTTAAATTTTGAAAGTTCCTTAAATCTTGCTTTTTCGAAACCAATTAATGAGGATACCTACTTTTTAGGAAATTTTTAAAAATTTGGAAGCTGCTTAAATTTCGCTTCTTTCGAGAATCTGTGTTAATCTATAGACTATAATTAAGGTATTTAGTTGACCCTTTAATTTGAATTAAAAATTTCGAATGGTGTCAAATTAGTAAAAGGGTATAATTGTTTTAGATTTTTCAATTTGACTCTATTAGACAAGAAAATTTGGTGTAGGTTTTATTAGATAAAACTAGTAGTCAAATGACCTTATTAGTTATTATTAATTTTACACGTTTTATTATTTTTTTTACTTGCACTTTTATTACTATTAATGATATTATTAGTAAGTGCAATTAATGATATTATTAGTACTTGCACTTTTTTTTATAATGTATAAAAAAACTAGTGCTAATTTCTTTTTAAAAATTATTATTAATTTTACAAATTTTATTATTTATTACTTGCACTTTTATTACTATTAATGATACACCATTTAGTTGTTAATTGTTGCATTTTTATTAATATAGAAAAATTGGTGCTGAAATAAAAAACTGGTGCTAAAATTAAAATTTCGAAAATTGTGGTGCTAAAATAAAAAATTGGTGCTAAAATTAAAATTGTAGAAAAACTGGTGCTAAAATTAAAATTTCGAAAATTGTGGTGCTAAAATTGTGTGTTAAAATAAAAAACTGGTGCTAAAATTAAAATTTCAAAAATTGAAGAAAAAACTGGTGCTAAAATAAAAAAATGATGCTAAAATTAAAATTTCAAAAATTGTAAACTGGTGCTAAAATTAAAATTTCGAAAATTGTGGTGCTAAAATAAAAAATTGGTGCTAAAATTAAAATTGTAGAAAAACTGGTGCTAAAATTAAAATTTCGAAAATTGTGGTGCTAAAATTGTGTGCTAAAATAAAAAAACTGGTGCTAAAATTAAAATTGTAGAAAAACTGGTGCTAAAATAAAAAAATGATGCTAAAATTAAAATTTCGAAAATTGTTGAAGGTGGGTTTTAAACTTGTAACTTTGTAGTAAGGCAATCAAAGGGCAACCACCAAGCTAGAATAATTTTTGTTAAATACTTTGTTATTTATTCTATATATACTTAATATTTTTTATATGACTAGACTCAAGTACACCGTGTACTTGAGTACACAGCAGCCCAATCTTTTTTCTTTTATGAATGTCTTATTTATAGAGACTTATTTCCATCCTATAGAATAATATCTCAGTTATTATATTCTATCAAAATTGATTATGTTGTTAGTCAATCTGTCATTGAGGGAGAATGGTTTTGGGCGTCAAATTGAAAAAATTGACATCTAATTTTTCCTCTTTTAATTACTTTCCCTCACCTAGGTTTACATTTCATTTTACAGGGAAACCCAGGAGGTAGTAAGGATTCTAAGGAAAGAAAGAATCACTGAGGAGCAAATGTGAGTGTGTGTATTGATTTACAATCTCATTTTATATTTTTATAATGTTATGTAACTAATTTCTTATTTTATAGGTTGTGCAATCATCAGGTATCCAATTCAATTATTGTGAAATGAGGAGTGAATTGTATCACTATACATTTCATTTTACAGGGAAACCCAGGAGGTAGTAAGGATTCTAAGGAAAGAAAGAATCACTGAGGAGCAAATGTGAGTGTGTGTATTGATTTACAATCTCATTTTATATTTTTATAATGTTATGTAACTAATTTCTTATTTTATAGGTTGTGCAACCATCAGGTATCCAATTCAATTATTGTGAAATGAGGAGTGAATTGTATCACTAAGTTAAACCTAACTACTTACACATGGGAAAGAGTGATACTAAAGGAAAAATAAGTGAGAGTGACACCAGCTAAATTAGTCATATTAGGGTGGTCATGTACTAATTATGGTGTGTATTTTTTTTTTAAGGTAGTTGTGCTCTAACCACTTGAGCTATCCAACTTCGTCCTAATTATGGTGTGTAATTTAATGGTTTATAATTATTGTATTCAGTGTTGTTGAATATTATTCAGATTCTGTGTCTTTTGTACTCTATTTATTTTTCTGACATGGTTTTTTTGAACAATATTCCGATCCAATTCCTATTTTATATTTATTGAATTTGTATAATTTTTTTTATCAGAAAAATATTCATTTAACTTGGGGTATGAGAATTACACCAATATGATTACATGTTTGTTTTACATAGCAATATGAGTAATATAAAAGTTCAGCTTACACATGTGAATGTTGCTGGACATTCGTTACAGTAATGAAGTAGGTGAATTAATCCAGTCTGAATTAAGTCTTTCAAGCCTTTTGTGGATTTTTTTATTTGTTAGTCACGCGCATACCAGTAATATTAATGGAAGATAAATTAAAAATATTAGGGTTTAGGAAAAGAAATTAAAAGTGAAAAAATGATGTGTCAATTTTTATTTTATTTTTGAGAATTTTTTAACCTGATTTTGAGGGATTTGACACAACATAATCAATTTTGATTGAACATTCATTAAATAGGATTATAATAGAAACTTACTTCTCTAATGTGTATTTTTTGTGAGAAATCAAACTAACATATCTAATTGGTTTGGAAGGGAGAAAGTAGTAATGATATCTTATTTTAGGGAAATTCTAACTCTAACTTATTATCCATTTTTTTTTACTTATGGTTATAATTTCATTTTTTTTTCTATTAATTAATTAATTAATTAATTTATAATTCATTACTTTATTAATTAATTAATTTATCATTATTACTTAATTACAGTTCTCATTTTTATTGTCTCAAACTTGTTTTTTTTTTAGTTTTTTTTTAGTTTTTTTTTCTTTTTTTTTGTTACTCACTTCCACTTTTCAATAATAATAGTCTCTACTTTTCATTAATAAAATTTCCACTTTTCACTAATAACAGTTACCACTATTCAATAACAAAATTTCCACTTTTCACTAATAAGGAGTAATATCTACTTTTCATTAATAAAATTTCCACTTTTCACTAATAACAGTTACCACTATTCAATAACAAAATTTCCACTTTTCACTAATAAGGAGTAATAATTACCACTTTTCAGTAAAAAAATTTCCACTTTTCAATAATAATAGTTACCACTTTTCAGTAACAAAATTTCCACTTTTCAATAATAAGAATTACACTTTTCAGTTAAAATATCTACCACTTTTCAATAATAAAAATTACATTTTTCATTTAAAATATCTACCACTTTTCAGTAACAAAATTTCCACTTTTCAATAATAAGAATTACACTTTTCAGTTAAAATATTTATCACTTTTCAATAATAAAAATTACATTTTTAAGTTAAAATATCTACCACTTTTCAATAATAAGAATTAAGAATTACACTTTTCAGTTCAAATATTTACCACTTTTCAATAATAAGAATTACACTTTTAAAATATCTACCACTTTCAATAATAAAAACTAATAATTACATATTATTGAAAAGTGATAACTGAAAAGTGTAATTCTTTACGTTTCTTGTTCATGCTCTATAATCCTATTCTGTCACAACAAATTGGTATCAGAGCCTGGTTGTTTCGATCAAATTTTTTTTTTTCGCACTGTTAGGGTTTTTTGGAGCCGATCGAGAATGTCTGCTTTCAACGTAAAGGTTGACAAATTCACCGGGAGAAATAGTTTTGGCCTATGGCAAATAAAGATGCGATCTCTACTAAAGCAGCAGGGTTTGTGGGCGCCGCTATCAGGAAAACCTAAATTTGAGGATGTAAATGAAGAAGAGTGGAATACCCTAGAAGAAAAGGCCCACTCGACTATCATGCTATGTCTGTCTGACGATGTTATCATCGAGGTTGCGGATCAGGAAACTGCCGATGGTCTCTGGAAGAAGTTAGAGAGTCTCTACATGACGAAGTCTCTAACCAACAAATTGCTTCTGAAGCAACGTCTGTTCCGTTTACGCATGCAGGAAGGTACATCTCTTCGGGATCATCTAGATAAATTAAATAAAATTTTACTAGATTTGCGTAATATTGATGTTAAAGTAGAAGATGAGGACGCTGCTTTAATTCTGTTAGTATCTTTGCCTGAATTGTATGAGAATTTTGTTGAATCGTTCATTACTGGGAAAGATACTCTGTCTCTGGAAGATGTTCGATCTGCTCTCCACAGCAGAGAAGACCGTCAACAGGCAACTGGCTCGGTCACAGAAAATCAGGCATCGGGGTTGTATGTTACGGGTAAGGGACAAAAGAAATCTAGGAAGAAAACTGGGAAGCCGAATCAGAAAGGATCAAAAGGTCCTAAACCCGATGACATCTGCAATTACTGTAAAGAACCAGGGCACTGGAAGAATGATTGTCCTAAGAAGAAAAGGAAGCAGGAGAAGAAAGATGGTGTCGGCGGTTCTGCAGCTGTTGCAGAAACTGATACAAATTCTGAAGTTGATCTGGCCTTGGTTGCAGCTGGACAGTCACATCGTAATGATGTGTGGGTTCTTGATTCTGGGGCATCATACCACATTTGTCCTAACAGGGAGTTCTTCTCGACCTATGAGCAGATAGATGGAGGAAATGTTACCATGGCTAACAGTGCTGCCTGCAAGGTGGTTGGGATTGGCTCAGTCAGGATACGGACACATGATGGGGTATTCTGCACCTTGGATGAAGTCAGGCATGTTCCACAGATGACGAAGAATCTGATATCTTTGAGTCTCCTTGACAGCAAGGGTTTCGGTTTCAAAGGTGAAGGTGGAGTTATGTATGTTTGTCAAGGTTCAAAGGTGGTTCTGACAGGCTTGAAACGTGGTACCTTATATTATCTGCGAGGTTCCACTGTGACAGGTTTTGCCAATGTTGCATCATCTGAGGTTCAGACCATGGATATGACCAGGTTGTGGCATATGAGGCTCGGTCATATGGGAGAAAGAGGGATGCAGATTTTGTCAAAGCGGGATCTTCTTTCTGGGCATAAAGTGCAGAGTCTTGAATTCTGCGAACATTGTGTATTTGGGAAGCTTCATCGCAGCAAGTTCCCAAAGAAGGCAGTTCATCAGACCAAGGGGACTCTTGACTACATTCATATGGATTGTTGGGGTCCGTCACGTGTTGAGTCTATTGGAGGCCACATATATTTTGTGTCTATGATTGATGACTACTCAAGGATGACTTGGGTAATTATGATGAAACACAAAAGTGAAGCTTTCAAGAAATTCAAGCAGTGGAAGGCGTTGGTAGAAAATCAGACTGGGAAGAAGATCAAGAGACTGCGAACTGATAATGGCCTGGAGTTCTGTTCGTCTGAGTTCAATGAGTTCTGCAAGGATGCAGGGATTGCTCGACACCACACTATCCGACATACACCGCAGCAGAATGGTGTGGCAGAGCGCATGAATCAGACATTGCTGGAGAGAGCGAGATGCATGCTCTCGAATGCTGGTTTGGCTAGAAAGTTCTGGGCAGAAGCAGTAAACACGGCATGCTATCTGATCAACCGTGGTCCACACACTGGCATTGATTGCCAGACACCTTATGAGGTATGGTCTAATAAACTTGCAGATTATTCTTTGTTGAAGGTTTTTGGCTGTACTGTTTACTATCATGTTAGTGAGGGTAAATTAGAACCAAGAGCTAAGAAGGGTATATTTGTTGGTTTCGGGGATGGAGTTAAGGGATATAGAATCTGGTCACCTTCAGAGAATAGAGTTATATTCAGTAGGAATGTGATTTTTGATGAGAATTCTATGCTTAACCCCATTGTGAAGTCTGTTTGTACAGAAAATTGTAGTAATGTTAAACAGGTGGAGCTGCAAGTCACTCTCGATGAGAGTAAATCACAACTCCAAGGTGGAGAAGATCAACATACTACTGCTGAAAGTACAAGTTCTGATGTTCATCCAGAAGCTCGCCAGACAAGCATAGTTGTTGATAGAGCTAGGAGAACAGGCGTGAAGCCTCCTGTGCGGTACAGTTTTGAGGATATGGTGACTTATGCATTACAAGTCGCTGACGAGGTGGAAGAGGAAGAACCATCTGCAGGTGAACCATTCACCTACAGAGAGGCTGTTTCATGCAGTGAGTCGGCCCAATGGCTCGCTGCAATGAGAGAAGAGATGGAATCACTTGCCAAGAATGAGACTTGGGAGCTAGTCAAACGGCCTAAGGAGAGGAAGATTGTTACTTGCAAATGGATATTCAAGAGGAAGGAAGAAACCACACCTGGTGAGGGTGTGAGATACAAAGCTCGGCTAGTTGCAAGAGGGTTCACACAGAAGGAGGGGGTTGATTATAATGAGATATTCTCACCAGTGGTCAGACACACTTCCATCAGAGTGTTACTAGCAATGGTGGCACATCAGGATTTAGAACTTGAGCAACTAGATGTGAAGACAACTTTTCTACATGGAAAGCTTGAAGATGATATCTACATGACTCAGCCAGAGGGGTTCCAGGTTCCGGGGAAGGAAGATTATGTTTGCAAGTTGATGAGGTCTCTATATGGGCTAAAGCAGTCTCCAAGGCAATGGTATAAGAGGTTTGATAGTTACATGATCCAGTTGGGATACAACAGGAGTCCGTATGATTGTTGTGTGTATCACAATAAAGCTGATGATGGTTCCATGATATATCTCGTCCTGTATGTGGATGATATGCTCATAGCTGCGAAGTCCAAGTTTGATATTCAGAAGTTGAAGGATCTGCTCAGTGCTGAGTTCGATATGAAGGATTTGGGTGCTGCCAAGAAAATTTTAGGAATGGAGATATATAGGGAAAGAGAGAAGAAGAAGTTTTTCTTGTCACAGAAGAGTTACATTCAGAAGATCTTGTCTAGATTTGGCATGTCTACCGCCAAGCCTATTGATACTCCAAGTGCTACAAATATTCACTTATCCACTGATTATGCACCAAAAACTGTAGCTGAGCAGGTGTACATGTCTCGAGTCCCATACTCTAATGCAGTAGGGAGTTTGATGTATGTTATGGTCTGCACTAGACCAGATCTTGCACATGCTGTTAGTGTTGTCAGCAGGTTCATGGGACAACCTGGAAAGGAGCATTGGCAAGCTGTGAAGAGGATTTTTCGTTATCTCAGAGGTACGTCTGATGTTGGTCTCATTTATGGAGGTGATGCTCACGTTTCTGTGACTGGTTATTCTGATTCTGACTATGCTGGAGATGTTGATAGTAGAAGATCTATGACTAGTTATGTTTTCACTCTTTGTGGTTCTGTTGTTAGTTGGAAGGCAACTCTGCAGGCTACAGTCACTTTGTCTACAACTGAAGCAGAGTATATGGCACTGACAGAAGCTGCTAAAGAGGGAGTTTGGTTGAAAGGGCTTGTAGGTGATCTTGGTCTACATCATGATCAAGTTATTGTATTCTGTGACAGTCTGAGTGCAATCTGTTTGACCAAGGATCAGGTCCATCATGAGAGGACCAAGCATATTGATGTGAGGTATCATTTTCTGAGGAATGAGCAGAGAATCAAGGTGATGAAAGTAGGTACTGCTGATAATCCTGCTGACATGTTCACCAAGCCGGTCCCACATAGCAAGTTTCGACATTGTTTGAACTTGCTAAATGTTACAAGCTGTTAGTTGCCCAAGGAGGGCAAATCTGAGGCAGAAAGGAGGAGTCTGTTCATCTGGCATTGTAATGATGCATCTGCAAGGAAGATTCAAGTCAAGGTGGAGATTTGTTGATATGCCTTGAATCTCACCCAACGGTATGCAGTATTGGGCTTTAAGCCCAATTTCGGTGTTTTATCTCAGTGCTATATATATGGTCTTTGAGATCTGTAATCTGTAACCCTAATTAGTAATAAAATCCGTTCTCCTCTCTGCCCGTGGACGTAGCCAATTCATTGGTGAACCACGTAAATCACTTGTCTTCTTTACGTTTCTTGTTCATGCTCTATAATCCTATTCTGTCACAACAGATCCAACACTAACAGCCGAGTGTTATGTTTAATGTTCCCAACACTTATGACAACATCAGAATTTGCCCTTCCTTTTCTCATTAACTCTTATCTTACGCTTGTTGTCTAATGATGTCCCCAAAGCAGTTAGAAGACGTGGGCAACACCAAGTCATGCCATTGCGTGGGAGTGAGAAGTTATTAGACATGGCATAACAAGTCCCTAAATTCTATGAGTTGTGGAGAGAAGTTACTTACCGCATGATCTCACGGCTGTGATGATCATGGGAGTTGATGGCAGTTCGTGCATGATGCCTATAAATACAGAAGCTGCCTCAACACAAGATACACAAGAAGGAAAACTGAATTTGACTACTACACTATTGAACGCTATATACGCTTCTAGTTAGGAAAATCATTGTTTCTTCTTGTAAATCTTCATACTATTGTAAACCCGAATAGTAGTGTGTTAGATCATAGTTTTGTTTACTAGGTTGTGTGATTAGATCTATGAGGGAGATAGTTTCATAGAACTTAGTAAATCATTTTACACTTTCGTAGTGTTATTATACACCTCGAAGAGGTTGTACTCATTTCACATATTTTTAATATAGTGAACAACATAGATTATTTTATAATCTATGCAAATTTTGAATACTTCTATTTTCAGTATGTGCATTTTAATTTCCGCTGCATAGTGTTGTCTGGACAGTGCCAACACGACAGACAACATCTCTGATTTCGCACGCACACACACTTTCAGTTGGTATCAGAGCCAACTACTTGATACACTAAGTAGAGATCTTGCTTAGAGTGTAAATGGAGTATCCACTTTCACCCGCACTAAAACCTCTGATTCTAGATGGCACGAATTATGCCTTTTGGAAACCAAAGATGAGAATGTACATCAAATCCATTGATGAACGAGCCTGGAGGAGTGTTCTTGCTGGTTGGACTCAACCAAGAACCACGGCGGATGAAGATAATGAAGCTCGGATCAAGAGAGAGCTCGACTGGACGGCTGAAGAAATCACAACTACTAGTTACAATTCAAAGGCGTTGAATACAATTTTCACCTCAACTGATGTCTCAATGTTCAAGATCATATCAAATTGTATTTCATCAAAGGATGCATGGGATGGACTGCAAGAGCATTGTGAGGGATCAGACAGTGTACGAAGAACCAGACTTCGTATGCTTGGAACTAAGTTCGAGAACCTGAGGATGAAAGAAGATGAAACAATTTCATCTTACAACGAAAAGCTGACTGAGATATCGAATGAAGCTCATTCTCTTGGAGATCCAATATCCAATCAAAGGTTAGTACATAAAATTCTTAGATCAGTTCCTAAACGTTTTCAACCTAAGATATGTGCTATAGAAGAAGCTAAGGATACTGATGTGTTAAGTCAAAATGAATTGATTGGTATTTTGAAAACTTATGATATGAACATTTCTGAAAAGACTGATAATGAAAAGAAAGTGCTTGTTTTCAAAGGTGATGCCTCATCATCTGCATCATCAGGTTCTGGAAAGTTACCTTATGTTACTGAAATTGATTCTGATGAAGATGATATTGAGGAATATCTTAACAATTCTGATTACATGGCATTTATTACTAGACAGTTTAAGACACTCATGAAGAATAAGAGATTCAAAGATAACATTCAACCTAAGGTGCAGATTAATAATACTCAACAATTGCCTGTTAGGAAGAACACTTTTAATCCTTCTAGACAATTAGAAAGAGGAAACAGGTTTAGATCTGACTAAGATTAGGAAGAATGTTAAATGTGATGCATGTTCTGGATATGGTCATTATGCTAATGAATGTGCCAACACCATTCTAAAAAAGAAACTTAATTTCAGTGCTACTTTAAGTGATGAGTCTGATGTTGATCATGATCCTGAAAAAGACATTGAAAAAGCTTTCTCTGCTAGAATTCAGTATGATGATACTCTTGATGATGATCTGGATGATTATTATGATATGAGGACAAATGAGCCATCATTTGGGAAATCACTGAATAATAATGCTCCAGAATTTAACTGTTTCTCAAGTTCTGTTTCTGAGACAGGTACATCAAGTAAAACAGGTTTATCCAGAAGAGATGCTGACATTCAAGATTTGTCTAATACTGTTTTTAAACTAGAAAGTCTTTTAACAAGAAAGGATAAAGAAATTTTTAAACTCAAAGAAAGACTAGAGGTGTCTATTCTTGATTTTAAGAAATATTCTTATGAAAAACCTTTAACAAATGAAAATGTTTTCAAGATATCTTCTGATGAAACTGAGAAACTTAATCACATAATTAAGTCTCTAAATTTTGAAAATTCTGATTTAAGAGAATCAATTACCAAGCTTGAAGGTATTCTAATAAGAAAAGATATTGAGATATCTAAACTTGAAGAGAGATTGAAGGAAGCCTCACTAAGCTTTAAAAGATTCTCTAAAGGAATGAACAAACTGAAAGACTCTCTTATGATCAACAACTCAAGAAGAACAGGTATTGGCTACCAAGGTAAAACTTTTAAAGATTCTGAACTTAAGAAACCTACTGTTTTTGTAAAAGCTGAAGTGAATTACAATTCTAGTGTTTCTGCTAAGACTCAGATCAATGTAAAAGATGTGATATGCCATTACTGTTTCAAAAAAGGTCATAAAGTCCTCAATGTTTAAAGAAGAAAAATCATCTGAAAAATTTTGTATTGCCTGGAATGACTCAACAATCAAGATCACATAGTAATAAGTCTGCATGGATTCCAAAAGAAAATACATCTTGTAATGTTGTTCATATGTCACTAAAAGCATGTATTCCTGGATTATGGTACTTTGATAGTGGTTGTTCTAAACACATGACATGTCAAATTGATTATCTTGCTGATTATATTGTTTATAATGGTGGTAATGTCACATATGGTGGTGGATCTAAAGGAAAAATCATTGGTAAAGGGACATTAAATGTTCCTGGTTTTCCTAAGTTATACAATGTTCTGCATGTTGATGGATTACTGGTCAATCTTATAAGTATTAGTCAATTATGTGATGATGATTTGCATGTTAAATTTGACAAGAATTCATGTTATGTGTTAGACAAAGACTCTGAATGTATCATGATGGGAAACAGATCTGCTGATAATTGCTATCTCATTAAATCTAAACTTACTTGTAATTAGGAGTGTGCAAAATAAAATCGGACCGGAAAAAAGACCGGAACCGGACCGACCGGTTAGATTTCAGTCCGGTCCTCGGTCCGAAATTTTTTAAGATTCCGGGTTCCGGTCCGGTCTAAAACCGGAATTTACCGGTCCAGGACCGGAAACCCGAATTTACAATTTTTTTTTTATTATTTGAACTTTAGAAATTACAAATCCCATTCCTCTTCCACTTTCTTAAACCTAATTCCCCTTTTTTACCATTCTCAAAATTCTTCAACTCTTGAAATTCTCAAAATTCTTCAACTCTTGAAACGACGCTCACCGAAACAAGGCGACAACACTTCTCCAATCTCCAGTCCCACTCCCACTCCCACTCTTTGCACGATTTGTGTGAATTAGAAGAAATTGAGAATTTTTCACGATTTGTGTGAATTAGAAGAAATTGAGAATGGTAATGGTTTATACTTATCAAATATTTTTCATGTAGCATGTTTATTTATTAGTTGTACACATTTAAAAAATTTAACATCTTTATATATGTTATTACAGATTTGATGAAGACTACATTGGACGATGAAGACAATGTTATATACTAGACCCTTAAATTTGTGCATCGTTTCATTTTGGACTACTGCTTTTTCATTTTGAACTTGAATTTTAATTCCTATGAACATGGTTTTGCTATAAATTAAGTTTTCAAGTATACATATATTCTTGCACAATTGTGATCAACTTGATCTAAGGGCATAACTTATTCTTTAGGATATTGAAAAAGAATTTATTATAAAAGTAAATATGAAGAAATTTATATATCTTCAATCCACTTTCCACTTCTTCTCATAGACTAAGGAATTATAAAAAAAAAAAAAAACCCGGTCTGAAACGGTCCAAACCCGGACCGGTTACATTCCGGTCCGGTCCTCGGTCCGTAAAATTTTAAGATTCCAGTCCCGGTCCAAACCGGTCCGGTTCTGGACCGGTGCACACCCCTACTTGTAATAAGGCTAAAGTTGATGATAGTATATTATGGCATCACAAACTTGGACATGTTAATTACAGACAGCTTGATAAACTTGTTAGACTTAAAGCTGTTACAGGTTTACCAGATCTGAAATTTTCAGATAAAAAGGTTTGTGGACCTTGTGAAAAAGGCAAACAGTTCAAGGTGTCTCACAAAATGTTGGGACATTGCTCAACCAAACATTGCTTCGAATTACTGCACATGGATCTTATGGGTCCTATGGAAACAGAAAGTATTGGAGGTAAAAGGTAATTCTCTAGTTGTGGTTGATGACTATTCCAGATTCACATGGATTGAATTCTTAAAAGATAAATCTGAAACTTTTTCCATTTTCAAAATTCTGTACAAAAGATTCAAGAATGTTTTCAACTCCAAAGTTTGCAGAATTAGGTTTGATCATGGAAGGGAATTTGAAAACAGTTCCTTTACTGAGTTTTGTGAATCAAAAGGTATAATACATGATTTTTCATCACCTAAAACTCCTCAACAAAATGGCATAGCAGAAAGGAAGAATAGATCACTTCAAGAAATGACTAGAGTCATGTTATGTTCTAAGAACTTATCCAAAAGATTTTGGACAAAAGCTCTTAATACTGCTTGTCATATTGCCAATAGAGTTTATATTAGAACAGATTCTACTAGAACTCCATATGAAATTCTGAACAATAAAAAGCCTAACCTTAAATATTTCCATGTTTTTGGTTGTGTATGTTACATCTTGAGTGACAGAGATCAGTTACATAAGTTTGATTCAAAAAGTGATAAATGATTCTTTCTTGGCTATTCAAGAAATAGCAAGGCTTATAGAATTTATAACTTTAGGACTGATACTGTACAAGTATCTGTAAATGTTGTTTTTGATGATGATACAAGTATTACAAGTAAAAGCATTGAAAATGAAGACATATCAGATTTGATTGATGTACAAATCAATACTGAAAATGTTGAACAGGTGAAGAATGTTGAAAAGAGTGATGACACACAAGAGGAAACATCTGATAATACAGATCCTGAAAATCTGTATAATCTACAGAAAACTCCCTCCATAAGGATTCAGAAATATCATCCACAAGATCAAATCATTGGTGAACAGTCTACAGGTGTTCAAACCAGAAGAAGAATGGGTATGAACTCAAAGGATGTGGTAAGATCTATATGTATGTCATGTATGTGTAGTAAAGTTAATCATGAATGATATCACTCTGAGATTGAACCTAAAACTGTTAAAGAAGCTTTAGATGATGAGAATTGGATTGAAGCTATGCATGAAGAACTTAATCAGTTTGTTAGGAATGATGTTTGGACATTAGTTCCTAGACTAGACCATGTTAATGTTATAGGGACCAAATGGATCTTTAAAAACAAGACTGATGAAATGGGAAATATAATTAGAAACAAAGCTAGGTTGGTTGCTCAAGGATATACACAGGTAAAAGGTGTAGACTTTGATGAAACATTCGCTCTTGTTGCTAGAATTGAATCCATTAGGCTCCTACTTGCCATTGCATGCTATATTGATATAAAATTGCACCAAATGGATGTTAAAGTTGCTTTTTTAAATGGTATTCTTAAGGAAGAAGCTTATGTTGAACAACCTAAAGGCTTTGAAAACCCTGATTTTCCTGATCATGTTTTTAAACTAAAAAAGGCTCTATATGGCTTGAAACAAGCACCTAGAGCATGGTATGAAAGACTAACTGATTTCTTAATTGAGTTTGGTTTTGTAAGAGGAGAAGCAGACAAAACACTGTTCATTAAACATGAGAAAAATGCTATTATGATTGCTCAAATTTATGTTGATGATATAGTATTTGGTTCTACTTGTGACAATATGCTTAAACACTTTATGAATGAAATGACATCTACATTTGAAATATCCATGGTTGGTGATTTAAATTATTTCCTAGGATTGCAAATCAAACAGCAAAAAGATGGGATTTTTATTTCACAAAGTAAGTATGTTAAAAGTCTAGTAAAAAGGTTTGGATTAGAGAATGCTAAACACATGAAAACTCCTATGGGATCAACTCAGAAACTGAGTAAAGACAATGTTGGCCAGAATGTTGACCCAACACTGTACAGATCAATGATAGGTAGTCTTCTCTATTTGAGCTCCAGTAGACCTGATATTATGTTCAGTGTTTGTTTATGTGCTAGATATCAGGCTAACCCCAAAGAATCACATATGAATGCTGTTAAAAAGAATCATTAAGTATGTTGCAGGAACAAGTGATTTAGGCATCTGATATAGCAAAGACACAAACTGTACCTTGATAGGGTATAGTGATGCAGATTGGGCAGGTGATTGTGATGATAGGAAAAACACAAGTGGTGGTTGCTTTTATATGGGAAACATTCTAATCTCTTGGCACAGCAGAAAACAAAACAGTGTGTCTCAATCAACAGCAGAATCAGAATACATTGCAGGAGGGAGTTGTTGTACTCAATTACTTTGGTTGCAAAAATGTTTCATGATTATGGCTTACCTAGTGATGTTTTGACTGTGTACTGTGATAATACTAGTGTTATAAATATTTCAAAAAATCCAGTGCAACATTCATTAACAAAGTATATAAGTATAAGACATCACTTCATTAGAGATCTTGTTGATAAGGAAGTTGTTAAGTTGGAGTACATATCTACTGAAAAATAATTGGCTGATATATTCACTAAAGCTCTTGATGACAAGAGGTTTTCATCTCTTCGAAAATCTCTTGGTTTGTGTAATATCTGAAAAGATGATCAAGGGTGTTGTATCAAATGCGGCAGCATTTGAGACAACACTAAGATAAGTCACCTATTTGTTTCTTTGCTTTAATTTTCGTAATTGTTGAATTAATGAAATTCTTTGTGATTGATATTTGAATTCTGAGTGACTTGTGAATAATACTAAAAGTGCATATACATCTCTCAAATGCTGGAAAAGAAAAAATCACTTATTAGATGCTTTATAAATCACTGAGTAACTATGGGACACGAAACTCGCTACTACGATGATCTCTTTTCAAAAGGTGATATAAATTGCATCAATATATTCATAAATCCATTGAGTAACTATGGGGCACGGAGTTCACTACTACGATGCACTCTTTTCAAAAGATGGATCAATGTGAAGTGTGATTAAAAAAAAAATAGAGCAACACATATGATGTAAAATTATGTAAAAACTGTGTTGAGGTGTATAGAATGCCAACAATAGTTATAACACACGTAAACTCAGATTCTTATCCCAATTTTCGTGGAATTAGTTATTTTTTATAATTATTAAATATTATTCTCTAAAATATTTAATTTGACTAAGTCTTGCCTTATTCTATTAATTTAGTTATTATATATTCTGCATTTAATTAATTTCGGTTTTTCAGAATTCTTATTCTCCCAAATTACCACGATCAATTAGTGGGGAAGTTACTTCCACTACTTCACTTCCCTCACTATCAAAATCGTGTAACTCCCACTTATCAATTCCTCCTATAAGATGAATCTCCATAACAGTGTTGGTAAATACTTCAAAAGCTTTGTTAATACGTTTAAGCACGGTAAATTACAAATCTTAAATTTATTTATAGCACTCAAGTATATCTATTACCTATGTCACATCATATTTCGCCTCACTCTTTTTGAAATTTGCTTTGCATTTATCTGTAGAACACGAAAGGTCTCTAGAATTAATTTGTTGTCTTGTTTTGTGTGTACATCCCCTATTATGCCTAACAATTCTCAGGACTCTACTGCACATTCGAACTCAAACTCAAGCAACAAGAATTCTCTAAATCCTCTCAACCTTCTCGCAGAAATGGCATCCTCAAACTCACCAACATTCACTGTAGGAACCATTGTCATTCCTTACTCTGATGAACAAACACCCACTCAATCATCCCCTCTCGAAATCATTCCATACAATCCCTTCGACATTCGCACTGAAATTGCAAATGCGAACGCAGCTGCTGATATTTTGGCCTCTAAGCCACTAAATGAGCCCTCATCCGAAGCTCCCGTGCCTGAAATCTCTCCAATAACCTTACACTTCCCTCTAGGCACCCCTTTCAACAACTTGAAAGATGTCTTCGAAACCCTAAGACTAAAAATAGCACACCCTGTTTTAGTGCTTGAAGGAGAAACACTGGATAATGCCATGTTCAAGGGCGATGTGGACATGCAGACTCAGCAAGAGTCTTCAGATGAAGAAGTTCTGGCCGCCAAGTTCGAAAGACTACATCGGCAGAAAAAGGGCAAGAAGAAGGCCGTTGTTGTTCCTACCGAAAGAAAATGGTCGGGTGGAAAGAGAAAGTCCCAAAGGAACCTGGGCAAGATTGTTGAATATACTGGGAAGAAGAAGCCCAGAACTGATGGAAATGTGTCCAAACCCATTGCGGTGTCTGATTCTGAGACAGAACCGGAAACAGAGCCCGAACAAACTACAGCTCGAGTGGAAGAAGAAGTGGCGGTTAATGAGGATGATGTGGACGAAGTAGCTGAGGAAATGGAAGAGGAGAGTGAACCTACTCCACCGGTCCGACGATCAAAAAGGCTCCGAGAGCCCGAAAGTGTTGCCTCTCCGATAGCAACACCAGAACCGTCAGATCCTGAACAGTCATCCAGTTCTTCAGAAGAGGATGAAAACGAGGTATTTTTCTCTTCTGATGATAGGAACAGTGACTCTGATGAGGACTATAATGATAAGTCAAGCATACAGTATAGAACCATAAGAACTAGGCAGATTTTAAGTGAAAGATTGATTAAAGTTCCTGACTTTGAAGAGATGAATCTGCTTGATTGGTTTAAAGAAAGATCTTTGTTGAATGCCTTACAATTTGCTTGTCCTTACATTGTTGACTGGATATATGAATTCTATACTAATATCCCTCAGTTTGCTGGTGATCCAAATTCTACAACATATGGACATTTTTTGTTTAGAGGAAATGGGCATATGATTACCCCTAGGAGAATCAATATTTTTCTTAAAACAAAAATTATGGAGGATCCTGTTGTTACTGATCATGATGTTATGATAAGAATCTTGACTGGGGGAGTAATCACCAAATGGAGGAGAAGGATTCTGGCCTCTAAACTGACTAGTTTATATTCTGTCTTGCATAAGTTGGTTTGTTTTAATTGGCTGCCTACTACAAACAACACCACTCTCACTTGAGAACAGGCTGTTTTGATGTACAAGATTGGGGCACTTAAAAAGGTTTAACCTAGGACAGGTTATTTTCACTAATATGATGACTTTTAAGTCTGATATGTCTGGAAGAGGCATACTACCTTACCCATGTCTTGTGTACAAATACCTGCTGGACAAAGCCTTTGAAAGATATGAAGATGAGGTTGTAAGCTCTTATATCCCAGGTTTCAGCATTTCAAATCAGTTCTTAGTAAGAGGTGACAGGGTGGTTGATCTTCCTTTAAGAAGGACTGATGATGAAACAGGCCCAAGTACAACAACCAGTGTTCCAGCAAATGATCCCTTCCACAGTTCCACACTGCCTCCAGAAGGAGCTGCCTCCTCTATTTACTTACCTTTCCACTATATAATGAGGCAGATTGATATTTTGCAGGGATCCGTTCTTAACTTGAAGCACTCTGTTGAAGATCTTCAAATTCAAAAGAAATTTTGGATGGATCTTCTTTCCACTTCAACAGGGGGAGTAGCTGATAGTTCACACAACCAGCCTACTAACATTATTGCTCCTGTTGTAGATGAACCGAATTCAGTTCCTGGCCGAACTGATGAACCTACTGCTGACACTGCAATGACAGAGGGAGATGATCAAGACATCCAGGACCTGTATGGTGATCTATGAGCTGGATGTATGATGAGCTTGAAGACATGGGGAGAGCTTACACTATGGGGGAGTATATGCAGACTATGGAGATGCACCTGATACACATTCAGCCAAATCCTTTCCCTTGTGTTAAATTCAGTTCTTTCTTTGTTGTAAAAGCTCTATACTTATGTCTTTTTTATTTCTCAAACTCTGTTATTTACATTCTGTAATTATTTAGGATTTACTTTGGTTTAAGTTGTTTAAATCTAAACAAGTTTTTTGGTTTAGATGTTGTTTATTTCTAATTTGATATTATACAACTTGTTACTTCATCTTTTTGAAATATCAATTGTGTAAACTTCTTTATCAATATTTCTGTTGTGTGAACTTCAGTTGTGTTGATGTAGAAAGGTCAAATTGGGGGAGATTGTTGATGTTGAGATAAGTGTTTTGTTTAATGATCCAACACTAACAACCGAGTGATGTGTTTAATGTTCCCAACACTTATGACAACATCAGAATTTGACCTTCCTTTTCTCACTAACTCTTATTTTACGCTTGTTGTCTAATGATGTCCCCAAAGCAGTTAGAAGACGTGGGAAACACCAAGTCATGCCATTGCGTGGGAGTGAGAAGTTATTAGACATGGTATAACAAGTCCCTAAATTCTAGGAGTGGTGGAGAGAAGTTACTTACAACATTATCTCACGGCTGTGATGATAATGGGAGTTGATGGCAGTTCGTGCATGTTGCCTATAAATACAGAAGCTGCCTCAACACAAGATACACAAGAAGGAAAGCTGGATTCGACTACTACACTATTGAACGCTATATACGCTTCTAGTTAGGAAAATCATTGTTTCTTCTTGTAGATCTTCATACTATTGTAAACCCGAATAGTAGTGTGTTAGATCGTAGTCTTGTTTACTAGGTTGTGTGATTAGATCTATGAGGGAGATAGTTTTATAGAACTTAGTAAATCATTTTACACTTTCGTAGTGTTATTATACACCTCGAAGAGGTTGTACTCGTTTCACATATTTTTAATATAGTGAACAGCATAGATTATTTTATAATCTATGCAAATTTTGAATACTTCTATTTTCAGTACGTGCATTTTAATTTCCGCTGCATATTGTTGTCTGGACAGTGCCAACACGACAGACAACATCTCTGATTTCGCACGCACACACACTTTCACATTCTTTTGTCACACTTTTTTTTGCTCAAACTACCTCCTCCTTTGAGTCGATTCATTAGAGTCGTTGTGTACAACACTAAATCTCTATGCCTCATCTGTTACAAATCCACAACGCCGACGACGTCGCCCGTCGTTCACTACTACAGTTTTAGGTAACCATCAAATTAATTTTATACTTTTTTCCTTATGTTAATTTCCAATTAAATTAAGCATTCAAACTCTCCTTCTGTTTAATCTTATTTTGACTTCTATAGCCTAAGACAAAAATAAATTTTATAGAGGATATTTTTTATGCAACAATTTATTTTTCTTACTGATTGAAATCAATCATGAATGGTACTTAGACTGAAGAGAAATGTGAGATTGCAATCAAGGGACTCAAGTTGTAATGAAGTAGATGAGCAACTCCGAAAATTCTCGAATTGAATTTTGAAGGTCGGTGATGGAGATGTTGGAGAATATAACGATGGTTATTCATAATTAGAAATTCCATGACAAAATTTGATAATGGAAGCACACGATCCAATTGAGGCAATAATTAATGCTCTCTACCATTGATTGACACTGATTTTTGTCAATCAAGTTATTTTGAAGATAGGGCAATTCTAGCTCCTACTCATAAAGTTGTTGAAACTATTAATGAACATGTGTTGTCTAAATTATATGGTGAAGAGAAAGTGCACATGAGTTCCGATAGTGTGTGCAAAGCGTGTGCAAAGTGTTTGGCCAAACTTTCAATAATGAAGAATTGTTCTCAGTTGATTTTTTGAACTTAGTTAAGTGCTCTGGTATTCTAAATCACCGTTTTGTATTAAAGATCGGAATCCCGATAATATTTCTTCGTAACATAGATTTAAAAAAAAAAAAAAAGTTTGTGCAATGGTACCAGATTAATTGTTACAAAGATGGAAAATCACTTGTTGGAGGCTCGACTAAATTGAATTCACGTAGAAATATTGGGAATAAAGAATACATCCCATGTATGATATTAAGTCCTTCAGATTACACAATACCAGTCAAGTTCCACCAGTCAAGTTCCACGGAAGGTAGTTCTCTAGTCTATTGTGTTTCGCAATGACCATTAATAAAAGTCAAGGACGTTGGACTATTTTTTTTGCCCTATTTAAAAATATTACTCCCTCCGTCCACGAAAAGTAGTCCCATTTGCCCTATTTTTTTTGTCCACAAAATGTAGTCCCATACCCTTTTTTGGAAACTATCACCCTTCAACCATCACTTAATTACTCAAATTGTCATCAACTTTCGGGGCAATTTTTCATAAGGACATTTCACACCTAGATTTCATATACAAAAACAACTTTTATTTTTAATTCAAATAAGGACAAAATTGATGATAAATGTACTAATCTACCCTTATCATTAATTAAATCACAAAATTACATATAATTAATAAGTCAACCATTAAAAAAGGAAATCAGAAACAATCAATTTTATCCTACCAAAATTCTAGGAAACAATTTTATCTTACTAAAAATTAAATTTGTTACGCCAACTATAATTTAAAATAAATAATTCAAATTTATTAATATATTTTAAAGATATAAATTCATGCTACACGCTATTGTTACGCCAAATCATTAATATTTTTGAAAAATCTTCTTCTTACTACTATATTTTATTTTCTTCTTAAATGTTTTTTGAGAAAATAAAATGTTTAAAATACAATTATTAATAAAATTATGCATCGCAAAGTTACAAAAATATATGCAAAATTATGTTGCATATAACTTTTAAATATATTAATACGAATGATTTGTATTTATTTTTTAAATATATTAATAAATTTTAATTATTTATTTTAAATAAATTATAGTAATGAATTATATGGATAATGATTTGATTACAACTCACTAATCTGGTTACATAAAAAAAATAGATGTTTGGTTCTATATTATTACTCTATATGCAGATTTGAAAATATATATGCAAAAAATTGTTACATATTCCTATCGACATATGCAAAAAAATATTGCATATAGCTTAAAATACGTGATAATATGCAATAGAACAATATATCTGTAATAAAATGTTGTAAAATATTGATTTTATTTTAAAAAAGGAGAATGATAATGTTCGCCATGAAAACCAAAACCCTTGTTTCTAGAAATCGTTTTATTAAGTCATATGCACCATATTTTTGCTAATTGTTGCATATTCTCGATGACATATGCAAAAATATGGTGCATATAACTTAATAAAACAATTTATGAAACACAATCTCGAAAATTGCAACCATTTATTATCTTTCCAAAATTCAAAAAATTTACTAATCTTCCAATTCGATTCCCAAAAATCACGAAATCAATTAGCTGCATATGGAAAAAATTGTTACATATTCTCATTGACATGTAAAAATATGTTGCATATAACTTAAAATACTTTATCATATGCAATAGAATAATATGTCTTTACTAAAATGTTCTAAAATATTAATTTTATTTAAAAAATATTCGAAATATGCATTATATATACAAATATATGCTATAACTAGATATTAAAAAATATATTCATTCTTTAGCATGGAACATGGGCGAAACAATGGACTTTTGCCGTCTTTTCCCAGGGACGTTTAGACTGTTTAGTGATGATGATCAATATCAATGTCCCACAAATCATTCTAACACATATACCCTGTAAAAGTACTTCACATAAATTGAACATGTATCAAAAGTTCTTCACATAAATATATTATGAGTTGTGTTCATTTTATAAATTCATTGAATGATTATTTCTATAAAATAGTAGATTCTTTTAGCTATTAATTTAGTTATTTAATTGAATGATTTGGTAGTTCCGAAAAAACTCCATTTTTTAAAATTTTTATTCTAATAAGCAGTGCTCATTATATCAAAAGTTTTGTTAGTTATTTCGTATTATATGAATTGTTGTGGAAGCTCTACCCCAACATTCAACCAAAATCATTATTTTTTGTTTGATTTAGGTATGTTTCCGATTGCTTTCGCCATTGTATCTACTGAAAATAGGGATAATTGGGCATGGTTTCTAAGGAAGATCAAGGACAATATCCATCATGCTAAACAAATCATATACATTTCAGACAAAAACACGGGACTGATGTCAGCGTTCTATGACGTATGGGAATGACCCGCCCAATTCTACTGTTTGTATCATCTTCTAACTAACCTTAGGGGAAGGTATGGTGGAGGATGGAACACTCAGCATCGCGAGAATATGACAGATCTTTTCAAGCAGTGTGCTGATGCTCCAACGAGCTGCATATTCAACGAAAAACTCGTGAAGTTCAAAGAGGTTGGAGGTAGAATTGCAGAGGATTGGTTGCAAGATATTCCGTATTCAAAATGGGATGTATATCATTCACCGCATATAAAAAGGTACGACGAGATGACGTCGAATGCAGCAGAGTCGTTTAACTCTTGGATTCGGGATGCTAGAGCTGATTAGGAAACAAATCTCTAGATGGTTTGTTGAGAGGCGTCTAGATAGCCAAACCTGGACAGGTATGTTAGTACCTAGTTTGACATATATATCAAAATGCGGCATCTTGATTTGTAAGAGTGGTTTGAGGTATTTTGTCGGACATTGCTCTAGCAAACGTGTCAACCAACCATATAAGTGGCGATGTAGTTTTATAGTTTTATCATACAACAATGTTGCACTAAAAATAATCGTTTGTATATGGTGATTAACACCAATAAAGAGGGAAAATGAGTGTTCTTCTTTATTTTTCTTATGTGTCGTATCAAAACTAATCACATCACCGAGACAAGTATAATCTATCTTTATATGAGCATCAATCAAAATAATGTTAGCTATCAAGTCATCCTCATCAACTTGTATAGCATAAAAAAAAAATTGGATCATCTAGTTGCCTCTTTTGTAAGTATTACAATACTCCCCAGTATCACCAGAGTTCATTTGTACAGTTCTCTTTGATCGCAAATAATTCTTACGACCACCCACTTGCTTTGACATTAGGTAAAACTTGTACTTGGTGGTATTCCTGAACAATTTAAATCATCTGCTTGTGAAGCTTGGACATGAGTTATTTTTATATGAGACTTTAGAATGTGAGCTTTTCTAGGATTCACAAGATCGTGACCTTTATGTTTGGCAACAAAACAAACAACCTTATATTTAACACAATATCTAGCATTAATCTTCATCAGTGCACCACAATCTTTTCTTATTGTTGAACGTTTAGTTTTATAGTTCGCATCTTTTTTATCTTTTAGTTTGTGCCCTTGATATTCACAACAAAATACCTTGTCAAGTATCCTTCCACTATCACTTTATGAACCGTATGTCTTCTAATGCTAAATCCAATTACCCGACTCATACTAAGAATGATAGAACTTATCCATGTTCATTCTAAGAATGATAGAACACGAATGAACAAAATTATTAATATTGATATTGTCATATGAAAATGCAAATAAGGTTCAAATCAATGTATATTAGAACAAAAACTGCAAACTAAGATTCCAATATGAAATTAACTAAGTTATTCTTGTGCACATTTAAGATTCAAATAATGAGAAAATAATATTTTATTATAGTGCACATCATTATAGTAGAGTAGTGTTTTCACTCATATTTAAAATAAATGATGCAATTATAATTCTAGTTCACTGGTATTTTAACTCATAACTAATGCTCTCAAACTTGTTCAACAAATTAATGAATTTGAAAGTCAAGATGCTCCTAAATGTGTGGGTGGGAGGGGAGGTCAAAATCAGATAATGAGAATATGACTCCAAGGTTGTACAAAGGGTGAGTTAGCAGTTTAATCACATTTAATCATGTTATAGACCAAGTACTTAAACATAGAGATTATTTATGAATAGAGTCATTATTAGAGCCCATTAAACAAATAGGAACTACCACTTTAAAATGTTTCTAATTGATTCAAATTGAAGCTAAAAAACCAAAATTGCCCTTAGTATACATGTCTGACTTAATTTTCGAAATTAAAAAAAATAAATCAGATTAAAAATTCCATAAAATTCGCAGATCATCAATTCCTAAATTGTAGGTCATATATTCGAAAATCTCTGACTTTCCAAATTCAATTTCTTAGATTTCATTTCGTTGAATCGATCAATGCAGTAATCAAAATAGGAAATTCATATCATCAAAAATCATCAAATCAAAATCGACTAAATAACAAATATCTAGCATTTTAATTTCTCCATCATATCATCAAAACAAAATCGAAGAAACCCACCATCGCCATGGCAGGTCTTTTTTTTCTTACTCCATTGTCGGAAATTCGAACCAGTGGTGATGGGTCAACGGCAGCGTGCCCGGGATGACGGGACCCTTCGTCTTCACACAAGGCGCGATGGGTAGGCGACCGGAAGAGGAGGATTTGCAGATCGCAGCCGATCGACAGATTTGCAGATCGCGGCCGAGGGAGTTACAGGCGGCGACGGCTGACGGAGTTGCAGATCGTTGCGCGCGGCTCTCACTCCTACTTCTTTTCCTATTAATTTTTTTATTTTTTATGTTGCTGATTTTGCTATCGTTGCGCGCGGCGCTCACTCCTACTTCTTTTCCTATTTATTTTTTTGTTTTTTATGTTACTAATCTTGCTATCATGATCGACAATGTAGATCGGATTTATGACTAGGTAATATTGAGTTTTTTTTTTTTTTTTTTTCTGGTTGGAATTACCAATTTCAAAATTCCCCATTCTCTTGTTAATATGTCTAATTCTGTTTGTGGTGCAGGAATGATAAA
Source organism: Galeopsis tetrahit (assembly GCA_963675135.1). Classification (NCBI taxonomy): domain Eukaryota; kingdom Viridiplantae; phylum Streptophyta; class Magnoliopsida; order Lamiales; family Lamiaceae; genus Galeopsis; species Galeopsis tetrahit. Next base: position 39,564,679 of record OY776127.1, read on the forward strand.
GCGACAGCCCTTGTCAAGGAAGGTCTCTGTTCCACCATCAAGAATAAACCCTTACAGGATGGTTATCGTATTGTGGCTTGTGATTCTTTGCATTTTTCTACACTATCGATTAACCAATCCAGTACCCAAGGATGGTTATCGTATTGTGGCTTGTGATTCTTTGCATTTTTCTACACTATCGATTAACCAATCCAGTACCCAATGTATATGCGTTGGGGTTGATTTTTGTGATTTGTAAGACCTGGTGCATAAAATAGTGCAAAAATTGGAGTATGTGATTAATGTGATATGCAAAATATTCATCATACTTCAATCGAATTCATTATGCATATCACGTTATTCATAATGAATTCGATTGAAGTATGATGACTATTTTGCATATCACACTAATCACATACTCCAATTTTTGCACTATTTTATGCATAACGTTATGCACTATTATTGCATTCCATGAGAAAGCAGACCAGGTCTCGCAAAATCACAGAAATCAACCCCAACGCATATGGTACTGGATTGGTTAATCGATAGTGTAGAAAAATGCAAAGAATCACAAGCCACAATACGATAATCATCCTGTAAGGGTTTATTCTTGATGATGGAACGGAGACCTTCCTTGACAAGGGTTGTCGAACTTCATCATTCGTGCAACATAGACAAAATTAGGCAGATTAACAAGAGAAGAGAGAATGGGGCATTTTGAAATTGGCAATTCCAACCAGAAAATCAAAAAAAAAAAAATCAATATTACCTAGTCATAAATCCAATCTCCATTGTTGATCATGATAGCAAGATCAACAACATCAAAAATAAAAAAATAAATAGGAAAAGAAGTAGGAGTGAGTGCCGCGCGCAGCAATCTGCAACTCCGTCAGCCGCCGCCTGTAACTCCCTCGGCCGTGATCTGCAAATCCGTCGGCTGCGATCGGCAAAAACAAATACGGAGTAAATTATAATTATTGCCAAAGTAAAGTAAGAGAGGCATTGTCAAAAAAAAAAGTAAAGAGGCACCAGCCGTAGAAAAACTAGAGATAACATGATGAGCAGAAAAGGATGATAAAACTCAGACTCAAAAGCTAAACATGCCGCTGCTATAAATTCAACCTCATTCTAATTGTTAAGATGTGAAAATATTTATTTTGCTATTCAACAGAAATTCAGTCCCAACCATCAAAATCATAAATGAGTCTGAGATAATGTTGATTACCGGGTAGCTTATTGATGTTCTATAGAAAGTATTTTCATTCAGGAATTTCATCAAACACATAGTCTACATAAACATAGAACTATTGAGACGCAAAAAATCAGAAGTCAGTAATTGTTACCAAGAAATATGATGCCGCGAGAATACCACCGGAATTTGTCTGGGTTCATGTTGACACTACTGGAGTTTTAAAAAATTGTGTTAATGTGATTCCATATATATTGCAATTTCAGAATTTTTTCCCCTTTTAAAATTTCTATGTTTATCCAATCTTTCCATTAAATCTTTTTGAGTTATTTTGGTAATATTTGTTCCAATCTTCTGAATATCAATCAGATTTGCTCCAATATATTTTGGGCTTGGATTCAGTTGAATTTTCTAAGATTTGCCATATATATTTTCGAGAAGGAATTTAAACGGAAGAGAAGGAATTGAAGGCACAGTTAATTTTTTATTCCCTCCGTTTCAATTTATAGGCTTGTTTTCCTTTTATTATGAATATTATAATTTATTTTTATATAGAGTAATATTTTTAAATTTATTTACTAATATAACTTTTTTTATTAATTATATTATAAATTATAGTATTCATTAAATATAGTTATAATATAAATTTTATTTGTCTAATGTGTAATACAATTTTTTAATTTTTGTGAAAAGTCAAATAAGTATATCTAAATGAGAGGAAGGGAGTATGAAATAGTAGATGAATCATCATTTTGAAATGAATTGTTCTGGTATAGAATCAATTATATACAAGGAATTGAGTTGACTTGGTCAACTTTTTTTTTTTGTAATTTTTTTTATTGATAACTTTTTTTCGAAAATGTAGGTGTTAAAAAATGTAAGTCAATATTAATAAAAAGTGTAACACCATATTACTAAAATGTGTAACACGATTTTTTATTAAAAAGTGTAAGTCACTATAATTGAAAAGTGCAACACGACTTTTAATGGAAAATGTAAGTTATTATAACTAGAAGTGCAAGTTAGTATAGCTGAAAAGTGCAACACAATATTATTAAAAAGTGCATGTCAGTATAACTGAAAAGTGCAACACAATATTTTAATGAAAAGTGCAACACAATTTTACTGAAAAGTGCATGTCTATATAACTAAAATGTGCAACATAACATTACCAAAAAGTGTACGTCAGTATAACTGAAAATATTATTTTGAAAAGTGTAACACTAAAAAAAAATTTACCAAAATTTTTTTTTTTTTACTAAAAAAAATAATAAAAAATTGACCAAGTTAATGGTTGATTGTTGACTTGGTCAACTCAGTTTCATATATAGACTCAATTCCACGGGAGACCTACTTTTTTGAAATAGGGGATTCGAGCCGCAAAAACATCGAGACCTAGAATAACTCAAATGATCTCGTTCATTCGAATTTTATAATATACTCTTTGTCCCAATTAGATATACTTATTTTTCTTTGCCAAAGTCTTGTATGTACTCAAGTACACCATGTACTTGAGTAGACTTTCACTAGTCAAATGTTGACCGTTGACCGGTCAACGGTCAAACTTTGACTTTTTTTTTTCCGTTTTTTTTTTCGATTTTTTTTATCAGTTTTTTTTGTCGGTTTTTTTTTTTTAAAGTGTATGTTATTATAATTAAAAAGTGTATCTTTTCTTTTTTAATGAAAAATGTATGTTAGTATATTGAAAAGTGCAACATTGTTTTTAATGAAAAGTGTATGTTATTATAACTGAAAAGTGTATGAACTATTAATGAAAAGTGTAATTTATATATTAATGAAAAGTGTATGTTATTATAACTGTAAAGTGTATGATCTATTAATGAAAAGTGTATGTCATATTAATGAAAAGTTTATGTTATTATAAATGCAAAGTGTATGATCTATTTAATGAAAAGTGTATGTTATTATAACTAAAAAGCATATGTTCTATTAATGAAAAGTGTAAGTTATATATTAATGAAAAATGTATGTTATTATAATTGAAAAGTGTATGACATTATAATTGAAAAGTGTATGCTAATGATACACTTTTTTGTTATTTGCACACTTTCATAATCTAGAAAAACTGGTGCTAAATTTTTTTAAAAAAAATTATTATTAATTTTACACGTTTTATTATTTTTTTTACTTGCACTTTTATTACTATTAATGATATTATTAGTAAGTGCAATTAATGATATTATTAGTACTTGCACTTTTTTTTTATAATGTACAAAAAAACTAGTGCTAATTTCTTTTTAAAAATTATTATTAATTTTAAAAATTTTATTATTTATTACTTGCACTTTTATTACTATTAATGATACACCATTTAGTTGTTAATTGTTGCATTTTTATTAATATAGAAAAATTGGTGCTAAAATAAAAAACTGGTGCTAAAATTAAAATTTTGAAAATTGTGGTGCTAAAATAAAAAATTGGTGCTAAAATTAAAATTGTAGAAAAACTGGTGCTAAAATTAAAATTTCGAAAATTGTGATGCTAAAATTGTGTGTTAAAATAAAAAACTGGTGCTAAAATTAAAATTGTAGAAAATTGTAGAAAAACTGGTGCTAAAATAAAAAAATGATGCTAAAATTAAAATTTCAAAAATTGTAAACTGGTGCTAAAATTAAAATTTCGAAAATTGTGGTGCTAAAATAAAAAATTGGTGCTAAAATTAAAATTGTAGAAAAACTGGTGCTAAAATTAAAATTTCGAAAATTGTGGTGCTAAAATTGTGTGCTAAAATAAAAAAAAAACTAGTGCTAAAATTAAAATTGTAGAAAATTGTAGAAAAACTGGTGCTAAAATAAAAAAATGATGCTAAAATTAAAATTTCGAAAATTGTTGAAGGTGGGTTTTAAACATGTAACTTTGTAGTAGTAAGGCAATCAAAGGGCAACCACCAAGCTAGAATGATTTTTGTTAAATACTTTGTTATTTATTCTATATATACTTAATATTGAGTACACAGCAGCTCAATCTTTCTTTTATGAATGTCTTATTTATAGAGACTTATTTTCATCCTATAGAATAATATCTCAGTTATTATATTCTATCAAAATTGATTATGTTGTTAGTCAATCTGTCATTGAGGCAGGATCTAAAGCCTAGGTAGTTGTGCTCTAACCACTTGAGCTATCCAACTTCGTCCTAATTATGGTGTGTAATTTAATGGTTTATAATTATTGTATTCAGTGTTGTTGAATATTATTCAGATTCTGTGTCTTTTGTACTCTATTTATTTTTCTAACATGGTTTTTTTGAACAATATTCCGATCCAATTCCTATTTTATATTTATTGAATTTGTATAATTTTTTTTATCAGAAAAATATTCATTTAACTTGGGGTATGAGAATTACACCTAATGATTACATGTTTGTTTTACATAGCAATATGAGTAATATAAAAGTTCAGCTTACACATGTGAATGTTGCTGGACATTCGTTACAGTAATGAAGTAGGTGAATTAATCCAGTCTGAATTAAGTCTTTCAAGCCTTTTGTGGATTTTTTTATTTGTTAGTCACGCGCGCACTAGTAATATTAATGGAAGATAAATTAAAAATATTAGGGTTTAGGAAAAGAAATTAAAAGTGAAAAAATGATGTGTCAATTTTTATTTTATTTTAGAGAATTTTTTAACGTGATTTTGAGGGATTTGACACAACATAATCAATTTTGATTGAACATTCATTAAATAGGATTATAATAGAAACTTACTTCTCTAATGTGTATTTTTTGTGAGAAATCAAACTAACATATCTAATTGGTTTGGAAGGGAGAAAGTAGTAATGATATCTTATTTTAGGGAAATTCTCAAATGCACCATGTGCACCAAAACAGGTTTGGTGCACATGCTTTTGTCCTTATCCTTCTACTTTAACTTATTATCCAATTTTTTCTACTTATGGTTATAATTCCATTTTTTTTTCTATTAATTAATTAATTTATTAATTTATAATTCATTACTTTATTAATTAATTAATTTATAATTATTAATTAATTACAGTTCTCATTTTTATCGTCTCAAACTTGTTTTTTTTTTTTAGTTTTTTTTTTCTTTTTTTTCTTTTTTTTTTCTTTTTTTTGTTACTCACTTCCACTTTTCAATAATAATAGTCTCTACTTTTCATTAATAAAATTTCCACTTTTCACTAATAACAGTTACCACTATTCAATAACAAAATTTCCACTTTTCACTAATAAGGAGTAATAATTACCACTTTTCAGTAAAAAAATTTCCACTTTTCAATAATAATAGTTACCACTTTTCAGTAACAAAATTTCCACTTTTCAATAATAAGAATTACACTTTTCAGTTAAAATATCTACCACTTTTCAATAATAAAAATTACATTTTTCATCTAAAATATCTACCACTTTTCAGTAACAAAATTTCCACTTTTCAATAATAAGAATTACACTTTTCAGTTAAAATATTTATCACTTTTCAATAATAAAAATTACATTTTTAAGTTAAAATATCTACCACTTTTCAATAATAAGAATTAAGAATTACACTTTTCAGTTCAAATATCTACCACTTTTCAATAATAAGAATTACACTTTAAAAATATCTACCACTTTCAATAATAAAAACTAATAATTACATATTATTGAAAAGTGATAACTGAAAAGTGTAATTCTTATTATTGAAAAGTGGTAGATATTTTAACTTAAAAATGTAATTTTTATTATTGAAAAGTGATATATATTTTAACTGAAAATGTAATTTTTATTATTGAAAAGTGGTAGATATTTTAACTGAAAAGTGTAATTCTTATTATTGAAAAGTGGAAATTTTGTTACTGAAAAGTGGTAACTATTATTATTGAAAAGTGGAAATTTTGTTACTGAAAAGTGGTAGCTATTATTAGTGAAAAGTGGTAATTTTGTTACTGAAAATTGATAATTATTATTAGTGAAAAGTGGAAATTTTGTTACGGAATAGTGGTAACTGTTATTAATGAAAAGTGGAAATTTTATTACTGAATAGTGGTAACTGTTATTAGTGAAAAGTGAAAATTTTATTAACCTCATGCTAATGAAGGGTATCTATAATCACTAGAACATTCATTACTTATTTATTTATATTTGTCTTTATAAATAGATATATGATTGACCTGTGCATTAGTGTGCACGTGCACACTGTGCACCGGAGACCAACTCCTTATTTTAATAACGTTTTTTTTTCTACTTTATATTCTAAATTCTTTTATATGCTACTTAAATGTATTTTTAAATAGTACCATTATTTATTTTTACTGAACAATACTAACAATTTACTAATAATAATTGTAATTATTCAATAGAACAATTAACACAAAATGCATACATAGGAGATTTACTCATTTTATATTACTCCTATATTATATCTCGTTCCTTCGAAAGTTATCAATTTTATCATTTTCAACATCTTACCGAAAGTTACCTTTTTTTTTCATTACTCACTATATGTTTCTACCTTTTCTCCTTCATATCTTTTTCTACCTTTTTTTTATTTCTTACTTTTTTCTACCTTTTCTTTTTTCTATCTCTCTCTATCTCAACAATCACATATAATGTTAAAAGTAAATAAACAAATTTTAAAAGGGTAGATAGAGTATTAAAAGTTGGGTACAAATTTTAAGAAAAAATAAATAAAATAAATTAATCTCCTATATTACTAATAGAGAGTTTATAATTGTGGAAGTGTCATCTTACGAGAGATTTTGCCTACGTGTCATTTTACAAAAAATCAGATTACATGTGTAATTTTGTTACACCGCTTCATTTCAATTAAAAAAATGAGTTGGAAAGCCAGGTTTGTATCTATCCATCTATCTTCTAATTCTAATCTATAACATACGTCGTTTCCTTTACCGGGTCTAGAGTTTTTGTCGTCGGTTATCGCTGCTCTTTTGTTGTTCACCACTGTCTCGCCCTCTATCGTCGATCTTTCGTTGTTCGCCGCCACAATTTTGCTGCTCTTCGCAGCTATTTCGAATCCATTCTTTTGTCACGATTTTTTTGCTCGAACTACCTCATCCATTGAGTCGATTCAATAGAGTCGTCGTGCGCAATACTAAATCTCTATGCCCCATTTGTTACAAATCCACGTATATATGTATCCATCTATCTTCTAATTCTAATCTAAATAAACATACCAGATCTAGGGATTTTATCGTCGATTATAGTCGCTTCCCACTGACTCACCCTTTCTCTCTGCTATTTCATTGTTCACCGATGTCTCGCCCTCTATCACTGATCTTTCATTGTTCGCTGCTGCAATCTCGCCGCTCTCAATAGCTATTTCGCATCCATTATGTTGATGTTGAGATAAGTATTTTGTTTAATGATCCAACACTAACAGCCGAGTGTTATGTTTAATGTTCCCAACATTTATGACAACATCAGAATTTGCCCTTCCTTTTCTCACTAACTCTTATCTTACGCTTGTTGTCTAATGATGTCCCCAAAGCAGTTAGAAGACGTGGGCAACACCAAGTCATGCCATTGCGTGGGAGTGAGAAGTTATTAGACATGTCATAACAAGTCCCTAAATTCTATGAGTGGTGGAGAGAAGTTACTTACCGCATGATCTCACGGCTGTGATGATCATGGGAGTTGATGGCAGTTCGTGCATGATGCCTATAAATACAGAAGCTGCCTCAACACAAGATACACAAGAAGGAAAGCTGAATTCGACTACTACACTATTGAACGCTATATACGCTTCTAGTTAGGAAAATCATTGTTTCTTCTTGTAGATCTTCATACTATTGTAAACCCGAATAGTAGTGTGTTAGATCATAGTCTTGTTTACTAGGTTGTGTGATTAGATCTATGAGGGAGATAGTTTCATAGAACTTAGTAAATCATTTTACACTTTCGTAGTGTTATTATACACCTCGAAGAGGTTGTACTCATTTCACATATTTTTAATATAGTGAACAACATAGATTATTTTATAATCTATGCAAATTTTGAATACTTCTATTTTCAGTATGTGCATTTTAATTTTCGCTGCATAGTGTTGTCTGGACAGTGCCAACACGACAGACAACATCTCTGATTTCGCACGCACACACACTTTCAGTTGCTATCAGAGCCAACTACTTGATACACTAAGTAGAGATCTTGCTTAGAGTGTAAATGGAGTATCCACTTTCACCCGCACTAAAACCTCCGATTCTAGATGGCACGAATTATGCCTTTTGGAAACCAAAGATGAGAATGTACATCAAATCCATTTATGAACGAGCCTGGAGGAGTGTTCTTGCTGGTTGGACTCAACCAAGAACCACGGCGGATGAAGATAATGAAGCTCAGATCAAGAGAGAGCTCGACTGGACGGCTGAAGAAATCACAACTACTAGTTACAATTCAAAGGCGTTGAATACAATTTTCACCTCAACTGATGTCTCAATGTTCAAGATCATATCAAATTGTATTTCATCAAAGGATGCATGGGATGGACTGCAAGAGCATTGTGAGGGATCAGACAGTGTACGAAGAACCAGACTTCGTATGCTTGGAACCAAGTTCGAGAACCTGAGGATGAAAGAAGATGAAACAATTTCATCTTACAACGAAAAGCTGACTGAGATATCGAATGAAGCTCATTCTCTTGGAGATCCAATATCCAATCAAAGGTTAGTACATAAAATTCTTAGATCAGTTCCTAAACGTTTTCAACCTAAGATATGTGCTATAGAAGAAGCTAAGGATACTGATGTGTTAAGTCAAAATGAATTGATTGGTATTTTGAAAACTTATGATATGAACATTTTTGAAAAGACTGATAATGAAAAGAAAGTGCTTGTTTTCAAAGGTGATGCCTCATCATCTGCATCATCAGGTTCTGGAAAGTTACCTTATGTTACTGAAATTGATTCTGATGAAGATGATATTGAGGAATATCTTAACAATCCTGATTACATGGCATTTATTACTAGACAGTTTAAGACACTCATGAAGAATAAGAGATTCAAAGATAACATTCAACCTAAGGTGCAGATTAATAATACTCAACAATTGCCTGTTAGGAAGAACACTTTTAATCCTTCTAGACAATTAGAAAGAGGAAACAGGTTTAGATCTGACTAAGATTATAGGAAGAATGTTAAATGTGATGCATGTTCTGGATATGGTCATTATGCTAATGAATGTGCCAACACCATTCTAAAAAAGAAACTTAATTTCAGTGCTACTTTAAGTGATGATTCTGATGTTGATCATGATCCTGAAAAAGACATTGAAAAAGCTTTCTCTACTAGAATTCAGTATGATGATACTCTTGATGATGATTTGGATGATTATTATGATATGAGGACAAATGAGCCATCATTTGGGAAATCACTGAATAATAATGCTCCAGAATTTAACTGTTTCTCAAGTTCTGTTTCTGAGACAGGTACATCAAGTAAAACAGGTTTATCCAGAAGAGATGCTGACATTCAAGATTTGTCTAATACTGTTTTTAAACTAGAAAGTCTTTTAACAAGAAAGGATAAAGAAATTTCTAAACTCAAAGAAAGACTAGAGGTGTCTATTCTTGATTTTAAGAAATATTCTTATGAAAAACCTTTAACAAATGAAAATGTTTTCAAGATATCTTCTGATGAAACTGAGAAACTTAATCACATAATTAAGTCTCTAAATTTTGAAAATTCTGATTTAAGAGAATCAATTACCAAGCTTGAAGGTATTCTAATAAGAAAAGATATTGAGATATCTAAACTTGAAGAGAGATTGAAGGAAGCCTCACTAAGCTTTAAAAGATTCTCTAAAGGAATGAACAAACTGAAAGACTCTCTTATGATCAACAACTCAAGAAGAACAGGTATTGGCTACCAAGGTAAAACTTTTAAAGATTCTGAACTTAAGAAACCTACTGTTTTTGTAAAAGTTGAAGTGAATTACAATTCTAGTGTTTCTGCTAAGACTCAGATCAATGTAAAAGATGTGATATGCCATTACTGTTTCAAAAAAGGTCATAAAGTCCTCAATGTTTAAAGAAGAAAAATCATCTGAAAAATTTTGTATTGCCTGGAATGACTCAACAATCAAGATCACATAGTAATAAGTCTGCATGGATTCCAAAAGAAAATACATCTTGTAATGTTGTTCATATGTCACTAAAAGCATGTATTCCTGGATTATGGTACTTTGATAGTGGTTGTTCTAAACACATGACATGTCAAATTGATTATCTTGCTGATTATATTGTTTATAATGGTGGTAATGTCACATATGGTGGTGGATCTAAAGGAAAAATCATTGGTAAAGGGACATTAAATGTTCCTGGTTTTCCTAAGTTATACAATGTTCTGCATGTTGATGGATTACTGGTCAATCTTATAAGTATTAGTCAATTATGTGATGATGATTTGCATGTTAAATTTGACAAGAATTCATGTTATGTGTTAGACAAAGACTCTGAATGTATCATGATGGGAAACAGATCTGCTGATAATTGCTATCTCATTGAATCTAAACTTACTTGTAATTAGAAGTGTGCAAAATAAAATCGGACCGGAAAAAAGACCGGAACCGGACCGACCGGTTAGATTCCGGTCCGGTCCTCGGTCCGAAATTTTTTAAGATTCCGGGTTCCGGTCCGGTCTAAAACCGGAATTTACCGGTCCAGGACCGGAAACCCGAATTTACAATTTTTTTTTTATTATTTGAATTTTAGAAATTACAAATACCATTCCTCTTCCACTTTCTTAAACCTAATTCCCCTTTTTTACCATTCTCAAAATTCTTCAACTCTTGAAATTCTCAAAATTCTTCAACTCTTGAAACGACGCTCACCCAAACAAGGCGACAACCCTACTCCAATCTCCAGTCCCACTCCCACTCTTTGCACGATTTGTGTGAATTAGAAGAAATTGAGAATTTTGCACGATTTGTGTGAATTAGAAGAAATTGAGAATGGTAATGGTTTATACTTATCAAATATTTTTCATGTAGCATGTTTATTTATTAGTTGTACCCATTTAAAAAATTTAACATCTTTATATATGTTATTACAGATTTGATGAAGACTACATTGGACGATGAAGACAATGTTATATACTAGACCCTTAAATTTGTGCATCGTTTCATTTTGGACTACTGCTTTTTCATTTTAGACTACTGCTTTTTCATTTTGAACTTGAATTTTAATTCCTATGAACATGGTTTTTCTATAAATTAAGTTTTCAAGTATATATATATTCTTGCACAATTGTGATCAACTTGATCTAAGGGCATAACTTATTCTTTAGGATATTGAAAAAGAATTTATTATAAAAGTAAATATGAAGAAATTTATATATCTTCAATCCACTTTCCACTTCTTCTCATAGACTAAGGAATTATAAAAAAAAAAAAAAAAAAACCCGGTCTGAAACGGTCCAAACCCGGACCGGTTACATTCCGGTCCGGTCCTCGGTCCGTAAAATTTTAAGATTCCAGTCCCGGTCCAAACCGGTCCGGTTCTGGACCGGTGCACACCCCTACTTGTAATAAGGCTAAAGTTGATGATAGTATATTATGGCATCACAAACTTGGACATGTTAATTACAGACAGCTTGATAAACTTGTTAGACTTAAAGCTGTTACAGGTTTACCAAATCTGAAATTTTCAGATAAAAAGGTTTGTGGACCTTGTGAAAAAGGCAAACAGTTCAAGGTGTCTCACAAAATGTTGGGACATTGCTCAACCAAACATTGCTTCGAATTACTGCACATGGATCTTATGGGTCCTATGGAAACAGAAAGTATTGGAGGTAAAAGGTAATTCTCTAGTTGTGGTTGATGACTATTCCAGATTCACATGGATTGAATTCTTAAAAGATAAATCTGAAACTTTTTCCATTTTCAAAATTCTGTACAAAAGATTCAAGAATGTTTTCAACTCCAAAGTTTGCAGAATTAGGTTTGATCATGGAAGGGAATTTGAAAACAGTTCATTTACTGAGTTTTGTGAATCAAAAGGTATAATACAAGAGTTTTCATCACCTAAAACTCCTTAACAAAATGGCATAGCATAAAGGAAGAATAGAACACTTCAAGAAATGACTAGAGTCATGTTATGTTCTAAGAACTTATCCAAAAGATTTTGGACAAAAGCTCTTAATACTGCTTGTCATATTGCCAATAGAGTTTATATTAGAACAGATTCTACTAGAACTCCATATGAAATTCTGAACAATAAAAAGCATAACCTTAAATATTTCCATGTTTTTGGTTGTGTATGTTACATCTTGAATGACAGAGATCAGTTACATAAGTTTGATTCAAAAAGTGATAAATGATTCTTTCTTGGCTATTCAAGAAATAGCAAGGCTTATAGAATTTATAACTTTAGGACTGATACTGTACAAGTATCTGTAAATGTTGTTTTTGATGATGATACAAGTATTACAAGTAAAAGCATTGAAGATGAAGACATATCAGATTTGATTGATGTACAAATCAATACTGAAAATGTTGAACAGGTGAAGAATGTTGAAAAGAGTGATGACACACCAGAGGAAACATCTGATAATACAGATCCTGAAAATCTGTATAATCTACAGAAAACTCCCTCCATAAGGATTCAGAAATATCATCCACAAGATCAAATCATTGGTGAACAGTCTACAGGTGTTCAAACCAGAAGAAGAATGGGTATGAACTCAAAGGATGTGGTAAGATCTATATGTATGTCATGTATGTGTAGTAAAGTTAATCATGAATGATATCACTCTGAGATTGAACCTAAAACTGTTAAAGAAGCTTTAGATGATGAGAATTGGATTGAAGCTATGCATGAAGAACTTAATCAGTTTGTTAGGAATGATGTTTGGACATTAGTTCCTAGACTAGACCATGTTAATGTTATAGGGACCAAATGGATCTTTAAAAACAAGACTGATGAAATGGGAAATATAATTAGAAACAAAGCTAGGTTGGTTGCTCAAGGATATACACAGGTAAAAGGTGTAGACTTTGATGAAACATTCGCTCCTGTTGCTAGAATTGAATCCATTAGGCTCTTACTTGCCATTGCATGCTATATTGATATAAAATTGCACCAAATGGATGTTAGAGTTGCTTTTTTAAATGGTATTCTTAAGGAAGAAGCTTATGTTGAACAACCTAAAGGCTTTGAAAACCCTGATTTTCCTGATCATGTTTTTAAACTAAAAAAGGCTCTATATGGCTTGAAACAAGCACCTAGAGCATGGTATGAAAGACTAACTGATTTCTTAATTGAGTTTGGTTTTGTAAGAGGAGAAGCAGACAAAACACTGTTCATTAAACATGAGAAAAATGCTATTATGATTGCTCAAATTTATGTTGATGATATAGTATTTGGTTCTACTTGTGACAATATGCTTAAACACTTTATGAATGAAATGACATCTACATTTGAGATATCCATGGTTGGTGATTTAAATTATTTCCTAGGATTGCAAATCAAACAGCAAAAAGATGGGATTTTTATTTCACAAAGTAAGTATGTTAAAAGTCTAGTAAAAAGGTTTGGATTAGAGAATGCTAAACACATGAAAACTCCTATGGGATCAACTCAGAAACTGAGTAAAGACAATGTTGGCCAGAATGTTGACCCAACACTGTACAAATCAATGATAGGTAGTCTTCTCTATTTGAGCTCCAGTAGACCTGATATTATGTTCAGTGTTTGTTTATGTGCTAGATATCAGGCTAACCCCAAAGAATCACATATGAATGCTGTTAAAAGAATCATTAAGTATGTTGCAGGAACAAGTGATTTAGGCATCTGATATAGCAAAGACACAAACTGTACCTTGATAGGGTATAGTGATGCAGATTGGGCAGGTGATTGTGATGATAGGAAAAACACAAGTGGTGGTTGCTTTTATATGGGAAACATTCTGATCTCTTGGCACAGCAGAAAACAAAACAGTGTGTCTCAATCAACAGCAGAATCAGAATACATTGCAGGAGGGAGTTGTTGTACTTAATTACTTTGGTTGCAAAAATGTTTCATGATTATGGCTTACCTAATGATGTTTTGACTGTGTACTGTGATAATACTAGTGTTATAAATATTTCAAAAAATCCAGTGCAACATTCATTAACAAAGTATATAAGTATAAGACATCACTTCATTAGAGATCTTGTTGATAAGGAAGTTGTTAAGTTGGAGTACATATCTACTGAAAAATAATTGGCTGATATGTTCACTAAAGCTCTTGATGACAAGTGGTTTTCATCTTTTCGAAAATCTCTTGGTTTGTGTAATATCTGAAAAGATGATCAAGGGTGTTGTATCAAATGCGGCAGCATTTGAGACAACACTAAGATAAGTCACCTATTTGTTTCTTTGCTTTAATTTTCGTAATTGTTGAATTAATGAAATTCTTTGTGATTGATATTTGAATTCTGAGTGACTTGTGAATAATACTAAAAGTGCCTATACACCTCTCAAATGCTGGAAAAGAAAAAATCACTTATTAGATGCTTTATAAATCACTGAGTAACAATGGGACACGAAACTCGCTACTACGATGATCTCTTTTCAAAAGGTGATATAAATTGCATCAATATATTCACAAATCCATTGAGTAACTATGGGGCACGGAGTTCACTACTACGATGCACTCTTTTCAAAAGATGGATCAATGTGAAGTGTGATTAAAAAAAAAATAGAGCAACACATATGATGTAAAATTATGTAAAAACTGTGTTGAGGTGTATAGAATGCCAACAATAGTTATAACACACGTAAACTCAGATTCTTATCCCAATTTTCGTGGAATTAGTTATTTTTTATAATTATTAAATATTATTCTCTAAAATATTTAATTTGACTAAGTCTTGCCTTATTCTATTAATTCAGTTATTATATATTCTGCATTTAATTAATTTCGGTTTTTCAGAATTCTTATTCTCCCAAATTACCACGATCAATTAGTGGGGAAGTTACTTCCACTACTTCACTTCCCTCACTATCAGAATCGTGTAACTCCAACTTATCAATTCCTCCTATAAGATGAATCTTCATAGCAGTGTTGGTAAATACTTCAAAAGCTTTGTTAATACGTTTAAGCACGGTAAATTACAAATCTTAAATTTATTTATAGCACTCAAGTATATCTATTACCTATGTCACATCATATTTCGCCTCACTCTTTTTGAAATTTGCTTTGCATTTATCTGTAGAACACGAAAGGTCTCTAGAATTAATTTGTTGTCTTGTTTTGTGTGTACATCCCCTATTATGCCTAACAATTCTCAGGACTCTACTGCACATTCGAACTCAAACTCAAGCAACAAGAATTCTCTAAATCCTCTCAACCTTCTCGCAGAAATGGCATCCTCAAACTCACCAACATTCACTGTAGGAACCATTGTCATTCCTTACTCTGATGAACAAACACCCACTCAATCATCCCCTCTCGAAATCATTCCATACAATCCCTTCGACATTCGCACTGAAATTGCAAATGCGAACGCAGCTGCTGATATTTTGGCCTCTAAGCCACTAAATGAGCCCTCATCCGAAGCTCCCGTGCCTGAAATCTCTCCAATAACCTTACACTTCCCTCTAGGCACCCCTTTCAACAACTTGAAAGATGTCTTCGAAACCCTAAGACTAAAAACAGCACACCCTGTTTTAGTGCTTGAAGGAGAAACACTGGATAATGCCATGTTCAAGGGCGATGTGGACATGCAGACTCAGCAAGAGTCTTCAGATGAAGAAGTTCTGGCCGCCAAGTTCGAAAGACTACATCGGCAGAAAAAGGGCAAGAAGAAGGCCGTTGCTGTTCCTACCGCAAGAAAATGGTCGGGTGGAAAGAGAAAGTCCCAAAGGAACCTGGGCAAGATTGTTGAATATACTGGGAAGAAGAAGCCCAGAACTGATGGAAATGTGTCCAAACCCATTGCGGTGTCTGATTCTGAGACAGAACCGGAAACAGAGCCCGAACAAACTGCAGCTCGAGTGGAAGAAGAAGTGGCGGTTAATGAGGATGATGTGGACGAAGTAGCTGAGGAAATGGAAGAGGAGAGTGAACCTACTCCACCGGTCCGACGATCAAAAAGGCTCCGAGAGCCCGAAAGTGTTGCCTCTCCGATAGCAACACCAGAACCGTCAGATCCTGAACAGTCATCCAGTTCTTCAGAAGAGGATGAAAACGAGGTATTTTTCTCTTCTGATGATAGGAACAGTGACTCTGATGAGGACTATAATGATAAGTCAAGCATACAGTATAGAACCATAAGAACTAGGCAGATTTTAAGTGAAAGATTGATTAAAGTTCCTGACTTTGAAGAGATGAATCTGCTTGATTGGTTTAAAGAAAGATCTTTGTTGAATGCCTTACAATTTGCTTGTCCTTACATTGTTGACTGGATATATGAATTCTATACTAATATCCCTCAGTTTGCTGGTGATCCAAATTCTACAACATATGGACATTTTTTGTTTAGAGGAAATGGGCATATGATTACCCCTAGGAGAATCAATATTTTGCTTAAAACAAAAATTATGGAGGATCCTGTTGTTACTGATCATGATGTTATGATAAGAATCTTGACTGGGGGAGTAATCACCAAATGGAGGAGAAGGATTCTGGCCTCTAAACTGACTAGTTTATATTCTGTCTTGCATAAGTTGGTTTGTTTTAATTGGCTGCCTACTACAAACAACACCACTCTCACCTGAGAACAGGCTGTTTTGATGTACAAGATTGGGGCACTTAAAAAGGTTTAACCTAGGACAGGTTATTTTCACTAATATGATGACTTTTAAGTCTGATATGTCTGGAAGAGGCATACTACCTTACCCATGTCTTGTGTACAAATACCTGCTGGACAAAGCCTTTGAAAGATATGAAGATGAGGTTGTAAGCTCTTATATCCCAGGTTTCAGCATTTCAAATCAGTTCTTAGTAAGAGGTGACAGGGTGGTTGATCTTCCTTTAAGAAGGACTGATGATGAAACAGGCCCAAGTACAACAACCAGTGTTCCAGCAAATGATCCCTTCCACAGTTCCACACTGCCTCCAGAAGGAGCTGCCTCCTCTATTTACTTACCTTCCCACTATATAATGAGGCAGATTGATATTTTGCAGGGATCCGTTCTTAACTTGAAGCACTCTGTTGAAGATCTTCAAATTCAAAAGAAATTTTGGATGGATCTTCTTTCCACTTCAACAGGGGGAGTAGCTGATAGTTCACACAACCAGCCTACTAACATTATTGCTCCTGTTGTAGATGAACCGGATTCAGTTCCTGGCCGAACTGATGAACCTACTGCTGACACTGCAATGACTGAGGGAGATGATCAAGACATCCAGGACCTGTATGGTGATCTATGAG
Organism: Galeopsis tetrahit; assembly: GCA_963675135.1. Taxonomy (NCBI): domain Eukaryota; kingdom Viridiplantae; phylum Streptophyta; class Magnoliopsida; order Lamiales; family Lamiaceae; genus Galeopsis; species Galeopsis tetrahit. The sequence goes on from OY776127.1 coordinate 39,582,176, forward strand.
CTGGATGTATGATGAGCTTGAAGACAGGGGGAGAGCTTACACTATGGGGGAGTATATGCAGACTATGGAGATGCACCTGATACACATTCAACCAAATCTTTTCCCTTGTGTTAAATTCAGTTCTTTCTTTGTTGTAAAAGCTCTATACTTATGTCTTTTTTATTTCTCAAACTCTGTTATTTACATTCTGTAATTATTTAGGATTTACTTTGGTTTAAGTTGTTTAAATCTAAACAAGTTTTTTGGTTTAGATGTTGTTTATTTCTAATTTGATATTATACAACTTGTTACTTCATCTTTTTGAAATATCAATTGTGTAAACTTCTTTATCAATATTTCTGTTGTGTGAACTTCAGTTGTGTTGATGTAGAAAGGTCAAATTGAGGGAGATTGTTGATGTTGAGATAAGTGTTTTGTTTAATGATCCAACACTAACAGCCGAGTGTTGTGTTTAATGTTCCCAACACTTATGACAACATCAGAATTTGACCTTCCTTTTCTCACTAACTCTTGTTTTACGCTTGTTGTCTAATGATGTCCCCAAAGCAGTTAGAAGACGTGGGAAACACCAAGTCATGCCATTGCGTGGGAGTGAGAAGTTATTAGACATGGTATAACAAGTCCCTAAATTCTAGGAGTGGTGGAGAGAAGTTACTTACAACATTATATCACGGCTGTGATGATCATGGGAGTTGATGGCAGTTCGTGCATGTTGCCTATAAATACAGAAGCTGCCTCAACACAAGATACACAAGAAGGAAAACTGAATTCGACTACTACACTATTGAACGCTATATACGCTTCTAGTTAGGAAAATCATCGTTTCTTCTTGTAGATCTTCATACTATTGTAAACCCGAATAGTAGTGTGTTAGATCGTAGTCTTGTTTACTAGGTTGTGTGATTAGATCTATGAGGGAGATAGTTTCATAGAACTTAGTAAATCATTTTACACTTTCGTAGTGTTATTATACACCTCGAAGAGGTTGTACTCGTTTCACATATTTTTAATATAGTGAACAGCATAGATTATTTTATAATCTATGCAAATTTTGAATACTTCTATTTTCAGTACGTGCATTTTAATTTCCTCTGCATATTGTTGTCTGGACAGTGCCAACACGACAGACAACATCTCTGATTTCGCACGCACACACACTTTCACATTCTTTTGTCACACTTTTTTTTGCTCAAACTACCTCCTCCTTTGAGTCGATTCATTAGAGTCGTTGTGTACAACACTAAATCTCTATGCCTCATCTGTTACAAATCCACAACGCCGACGACGTCGCCCGTCGTTCACTACTACAGTTTTAGGTAACCATCAAATTAATTTTATACTTTTTTCCTTATGTTAATTTCCAATTAAATTAAGCATTCAAACTCTCCTTCTGTTTAATCTTATTTTGACTTCTATAGCCTAAGACAAAAATAAATTTTATAGAGGATATTTTTTATGCAACAATTTATTTTTCTTACTGATTGAAATCAATCATGAATGGTACTTAGACTGAAGAGAAATGTGAGATTGCAATCAAGGGACTCAAATTGTGATGAAGTAGATGAGCAACTCCGAAAATTCTCGAATTGAATTTTGAAGGTCGGTGATGGAGATGTTGGAGAATATAACGATGGTTATTCATAATTTGAAATTCCATGACAAAATTTGATAATGGAAGCACACGATCCAATTGAGGCAATAATTAATGCTCTCTACCATTGATTGACACTGATTTTTGTCAATCAAGTTATTTTGAAGATAAGGCAATTCTAGCTCCTACTCATAAAGTTGTTGAAACTATTAATGAACATGTGTTGTCTAAATTATATGGTGAAGAGAAAGTGCACATGAGTTCCGATAGTGTGTGCAAAGTGTGTGCAAAGTGTTTGGCCAAACTTTCAATAATGAAGAATTGTTCTCAGTTGATTTTTTGAACTTAGTTAAGTGCTCTGGTATTCTAAATCACCGTTTTGTATTAAAGATCGGAATCCCGATAATAATCTTCGTAACATAGATTTAAAAAAAAAAAAAAGTTTGTGCAATGGTACCAGATTAATTGTTACAAAGATGGAAAATCACTTGTTGGAGGCTCGACTAAATTGAATTCACGTAGAAATATTGGGAATAAAGAATACATCCCATGTATGATATTAAGTCCTTCAGATTACACAATACCAGTCAAGTTCCACGGAAGGTAGTTCTCTAGTCTATTGTGTTTCGCAATGACCATTAATAAAAGTCAAGGACGTTGGACTATTTCTTTCAATATTTGTGTTTACACATGGTCAACTATATGTTGAGATTTTCAAGAATTAAAAATATTACTCCCTCCGTCCACGAAAAGTAGTCCCATTTGCCCTATTTTTTTGTCCACAAAATGTAGTCCCATACCCTTTTTGGAAACTATCACCCTTCAACCATCACTTAATTACTCAAATTGCCATCAACTTTAGGGGCAATTTTTCATAAGGACATTTCACACCTAGATTTCATATACAAAAACAATTTTTATTTTTAATTCAAATAAGGACAAAATTGATGATAAATGTACTAATCTACCCTTATCATTAATTAAATCACAAAATTACATATAATTAATAAGTCAACCATTAAAAAGGAAATCAGAAACAATCAATTTTATCCTACCAAAATTCTAGGAAACAATTTTATCTTACTAAAAATTAAATTTGTTACGCCAACTATAATTTAAAATAAATAATTCAAATTTATTAATATATTTTAAAGATATAAATTCATGCTACACGCTATATTGTTACGCCAAATCATTAATATTTTTAAAAAATCTTCTTCTTACTACTATATTTTATTTTCTTCTTAAATGTTTTTTGAGAAAATAAAATGTTTAAAATACAATTATTAATAAAATTATGCATCGCAAAGTTACACAAATATATGCAAAATTATGTTGCATATAACTTTTAAATATATTAATACGAATGATTTGTATTTATTTTTTAAATATATTAATAAATTTTAATTATTTATTTTAAATAAATTATAGTAATGAATTATATGGATAATTATTTGATTACAACTCACTAATCTGGTTACATAAAAAAAATAGATGTTTGGTTCTATATTATTACTCTATATGCAGATTTGAAAATATATATGCAAAAAATTGTTACATATTCCTATCGACATATGCAAAAAAATATTGCATATAACTTAAAATACGTGATAATATGCAATAGAACAATATATCTGTAATAAAATGTTGTAAAATATTGATTTTATTTTAAAAAAGGAGAATGATAATGTTCGCCATGAAAACCAAAACCCTTGTTTCTAGAAATCGTTTTATTAAGTCATATGCACCATATTTTTGCTAATTGTTGCATATTCTCGATGACATATGCAAAAATATGGTGCATATAACTTAATAAAACAATTTATGAAACACAATCTCGAAAATTGCAACCATTTATTATCTTTCCAAAATTCAAAAAATTTACTAATCTTCCAATTCGATTCCCAAAAATCACGAAATCAATTAGCTGCATATGGAAAAAATTGTTACATATTCTCATTGACATGTAAAAATATGTTGCATATAACTTAAAATACTTTATCATATGCAATAGAATAATATATCTTTACTAAAATGTTCTAAAATATTATTTTTATTTAAAAAATATTCGAAATATGCATTATATATACAAATATATGCTATAAATAGATATTAAAAAATATATTCATTCTTTAGCATGGAACAGGGGCGAAACAATGGACTTTTGCCGTCTTTTCCCAGGGACGTCTAGACTGTTTAGTGATGATGACCAATATCAATGTCCCACAAATCATTCTAACACATATACCCTGTAAAAGTAACTCATAAGTTCTTCACATAAATTGAACATGTATCAATCTAAAATAAAAATGATCAAACTTTATACATCATTGCATAAATTGAACGCTTATCAACATAAAATAGTAATGATCAAGAAATGTGTGGAAATGCAGAGGACAAATATATAATTAAGTACATTTAAACCAAATCTCCAACAATGTAATAGCTTCCAATGTTTATATAAGCAACCAACACCTCCGAATGACTATTAAGAAAGAATATAAAACCAATCACCAGAGAGTTGGAGACATAAACTTTAGTAGCAAACTTGGCAGATTTTTCATTTCCTGCTCCAATTTCATATGCTACACGAATCCTGAAGTCATTAGGGCTAGTCATTCAATAAACTATTAAGATAATACTAATAGAGACACAAAACATATTGAAAGCATATATTGGAATAAAAAACATGCCTCAAAAGTCAGTGTACTGAAAATACATAAACTTTGGCATTTCAAAACACAAACTAAAGAAATTTTAAGACAACAGAAACTGTATCCAACAATGCATGTGTTGAATTAATAAGATCACTGGTGTAAACAACTATTTATCGTTACCGCTGGTCATGACAAATACTTTCGTGATTGTGATTTTAAAGAAAATAACCCTCTAAAAAAGTGATCTTCTTCTTTCTCCAACAGATGTTAATGATGACAAATACTTTCGTGATTGTAGTAGACTTTCCTTTGTGGCATTTTATGAGACCCTTTATGTATTGTAACTTGTTCGCATAAAAATTCACTTCATAGAATCTTATGCAAAATTTAATCAATTTCTGTACATTTGAGGATAATGTATACAACAAAGTGTGTGCTTAATTATAACAATTCATTAGAAATTAAATCCTTATTTTCTAATGGAAAATTCCAGAATAGCATACCTAAAATTTCGAGCTTCAGTCTAGAGTTCAAACCCTGAAAATTCCAATAAAAACCCATATCAAATAAAAATCCCCCAATCGGCCAATAAATCCAATTAACACTAAACCAAAATTATGAAGATATTCATATATATCAGAAACATAGGCTTCGCACATATGTGGATCACTAACCTCAAAATTATGAAGATATTCATATATATATATATATATATATATATATATATATATATAAATTTAATTGCAGAAACATACCTGTATTTCCCTTTAACACGTCAACACGCTTTGAAATCCTAGGTCTCAAGTCAAATTGAGATTGAAATGAGCCGCCCCTCGATCTCTCCGACGGCGACGACTATGGCGGTAAGGGCTTGGTGTTCATCTCCTCAAATGGCGACGACGATGAGGGAGATCGATGTCGAGGACGATGCCGCCATCTTCAGATCCGTACAAATCGATCGATGTCGTTGCGGCGCCGCTGCCGCGGTGGTTAGGGGAAGAGTTGTTGTCGTTGCGGCGCCGCTGCTGCAGTGGGAAAGAGTTGTTGCGCTTCTTAGATAATAGATTTAGGATTTTAATTAATTATCATCTAATGCGTGAAAAATGGTATTTCAATTTCAAATTTAATTATGTTAATGAATTAATATTGTTTTATAAGATCAAGGGGCATAATTGGGTATTAACAAGTTAATTTGACCTTAATTGTATTGTTTTAGTTTGTTTCCTTTATTTGAATATTGGTCTATTGGATTGTCCTTACTAGTGATTAAACTCTAGAATTAAATTAGTTGACAAAATGTGTATCCTTAAAATTAGTCATTAGTCATAAAGACATATTTAAGGAAAATTAAACAATATTAGTCAAGAAATAAATTTTTTAACCAAACATGTAAATATTTTACAAAAAAAAAAAAAAAAAATTAAATACACAAAATTGAATATGTAAATGTATACAATTAAGTTATAATTAGTTGACAAAATGTATTATTGAAATTAGTCATTAGTCATAAAAGACATAATTTAAGGAAAATTAAAAAATATTAAAAATAAAGAATGTATATATTTAGAGTTAATTCTAAATAAATACACCACCTTTAGTCTCAGTATCAATTTAATAACGACCTTTACAATTATTGTAAAAAATCCCAACCTTTCATCGTGTTGCAATTAGATACACATTATTTTTCTCCGGCCACAATTGATGATGTGGTTTGTCGGAGCTTGCCACGTCAGATTACACATTTTATTTTATTTTTATTTTTTTTCCACATCAGATTAAATTTGATGTGGTTTGCCGGAGCTTGCCACGTCAGATTACACATTTTATTTTTTTATATTTTTTTTCCACATCAGATTAAATTTTATATAAATAAAAATAAAAGTTTATAAAAACAAAAATAAAACTTCTGCTTCTTCTTTTTCTGTTTATATGCTTTATGGAAGAGGAAAATATTCTTAAAAAATATTCTAGTAATTAATGTGTTTAACAGTAATGATTACTACAACAAAAATATTCTAGAAAATATTTTGAAAAAAAATATATTTAGCATACTAAAGGTCATAGTTAGACCGTTTAATGTACAAAACATTTACAATTGTAGGCTATAAGTATTCAAGTCACATTCACTATCACTCATTCCACCTCTTATTCTACCCCTCACTGAACTGTGGCTTCACCACCTGCAACCAGGCGTCAGGAAGAATGATAATAAATATACAAATATTTAATAAAATAAGAAATCTACCCTCATATTAGTGTCAAAGGCTTCGCAAATCAATACACTCATGTCTTGGTTTGCCATTTTTCTTCAAACATGACAAACATGACTTTTTTTTGGAAGAAATAACATGACATTTTAAATCATTATATATGTGTCATATGTGTCAAAAAAATCAGTATAAATGACCATACACACAATCTTACATGCAATTTCTTTGTCTTTTGAAGTCCTTTGCACGGGGACTAACTTTTTTTTTTGTTGTGGTCCACTACATTACATACAAAGCAAGTTATTTGTATCCCATGTTTTGTCAATTTTGTAGAATTTCTAGGATTTTCCTCAGGACCTCTCTTCCTCATCCTTCTACCATTCAAGGGTTGAATGTTTGACCTATCATATCACATCACATCACAGTGTAGTACCTAAATTTTTTTTTTTTTAGATTTTATTTTTCATAAAGTCTAGTATGCACTCGATTGCATGTTGTGCACCCTGGTCCATGTTGCACTTTTCAGTTTTACTGACTTACACTTTTTGGTAAATGGTGTTGCACTTTTCAATTATTATACTAAAAATATTATTATACAGTTTAATAATTGAAAAGTGCAACACCATTACCAAAAAGTGTAAGTCAGTAAAACTGAAAAGTGCAACATGGACTAGGGTGCACAACATGCACTCGAGTGCATACTAGACCAACCCTTTATTTTTATTTTTTGCCGGTTAGAAGAGAAGAACTTGGAGTTTGAGAGGTGAGAAAGACGTAGAAGAAGAAGAACTGTATTGAGTTTGAGAAGTTGAGGAAGACGCAGAAGAAGCGGAAGTTTTATTTTATTTTTATAAAATTTAATCTGATGTTGAAAATAAAAAAGAATATGTGTAATCTGACGTGGCAAGCTCCGGCAAACCACATCATCAATTGTTGAATGGAGAAAAAAATGTGTATCTAATTGCAACACGAAGAAAGGTTGTGATTTTTTACAATAATTGTAAAGGTTGTGATTAAATTGATACTAAGAGTAAAAGTGGTGTATTTATTTAGAATTAACCCATATATTTATAACATGTTTAAAATGTTTAAGAAATAATTAGATAAAATTAAGTTACAATTAATTGACAAAATGTATTCCCCAAATTAGTCATTAAGATATAATTTAAGGAGAATTTAAAGATATTAGTCAAATTCAAAATAAATGATACATTTTTTTAGAATATTTATACTCCTTTAAAAACATGTGTATATTGTTTAAAAAATAATTTAGGAAAATAAACATATTAGACTCAAACATTAATAATAATTAATAACGGTAATTAATAACAAATTTTTTTAATGATTTAAATTTTATTATTAATATTACATTATTATCATGTTTAACAAAATATTCTCTATCAAACTTTCGATGAATCTTCAAATCTTCAATATATCTTCAACAGATATCTTCAAACTTTCAATAAATTGCTTCAAAATCTTCAAAACATCGATCTTCACAAATCTTCAAATTTGACAAATAAAAAAATTGACAACTAAACTTTATATATATAAGAAATATACAAATACATAATTGGTTATAATGAATTTAGAAAATTCTACCCTAGAAATATCATCGGTCAATAAAAAGCAAGAAAAAAGAAAAATATTAATAAATTTTTTTTTGTCAAACATACCATAAATAACAAAAAAAATATGAGCGATGCTGATGAATATGAAGAAACGGATCAAGGGTCCAACAATTTTTTTGCCAAAACCAAAAATGGTAATGTGAAGGTGTATAAGATATGTATAGATTACTTTTTTGAATAACAATACATTATTTTTCGAAAAATAACATATCTAATAAATTTCATTCTATTGTACAAATAAAAATTAGACAATGAATGAACGAAATTTATGGGCCATAAATTACATAAACTTAATAGGAATGAATCATGGTATTCGTCAATCATTAATATTAAAATAAAATCATAAATTAAATGTTTGTTTAATTCTATTAAAAAGTTTAAATAACTAATAATTTCCTAATGACGTAATTAATGTGCATGAAGTTAGGCTTATATGTAAAATGTATTGGTGTATATAACCTGAATTTAAGCACCAAATTAAAACAAATTACAATTTTTGAAACTTGTCATGTCTTACTAATGTTGTTAATAATATAAATTGTTTAAATGATGTTATTCATTAATTGATTTAATCTTTGTAATTAATATTTAGTCTAACCATGTCAGTAATACATTTATTTTCTTGTATAGTTTATAAAGTTTAATTATAATTATAAATTAAAAAATATACTTAAATATATAGTAACTTCCGATGAATTTAAATATATAGTATTTTCATGTTAGAGAGATTGACTTAAATAAATAATATCAATAAATAAGTAGTATCGTCGACTACAATTGGTGAGATCATCACTGAAGAACAAAAAATATCTTAAAAAATGAAGTAAAGTTAAAAATAATGGATACAAAATAAATTAAAGGGCAAGAAACAACATTAGAATTAATTAATCCAATTATGTATGATAAAATTAAGAAAAGTACCTAAAAAATAATAAAAAATCAATACATCTTTATATCATCTATAAATCTACAAAATATGAAAATCAAATATTATTTCAAAAATCTTCAAACCTTTAATATATCTTCAACAAAACTCTTCAAGATTCTGATGAATTGATCTGAAATCATCATAAATATTCAAAAATCCGATCTTCATAAATCTTCAAAAATCTGATCAATGGATCTAAAGTCTTCAACAATATTCAAGTAAGACGAAAAAAAAATTCAATAACTTAATTAAATAACTACATGAAAATACAAAAATACAGAATCGATTATAATTAAAATCTAGATAATTATTCTAGAAAATAAACCGAAAAATATAGAAACAACAATCCTAACTACATCAGAATGGTACAAAAGAAGAGAGAAAAGTGATAAGATGAGAATGACCAAGAGAAGAGAGGAATATATAGAAGAAGAAAAAAAAGGGTTCATAATCTTAAGCTTTTGATCCTAAGGACCACATCTCATCAACAAAAATAAACGGTACAAAATAAGTAAGATAAAAATAAGATATTAATGATAATTATAAATGTCAAACTTACTATAATTAACAAAATAAAAAAATGAACGTGATCAATTGGTGAAAAGATGATCAATGGCCAAAAATATTTCCCGCCTATACTAAATATGGTAACACATTGGTGTATTATATATTTATAGATACATAAAAGATGATATGCTCCAGGCCACTGTGTTGTTTGATGTGCCAAATAAATGTCGATGCAGTTTCATTATACAACAATGTTGCATCAAAAATAATTGTTTGTCGATGATGATTAACACCAACAAAGAGGAAAAATGGGTGCCCTTATTTATTTTTATTATGTGTCGTATCAAAACTAATCACATCACTGAAACACGCATAGTTTGTCTTCATCTGAGCACCAATCCAAATAATGTTAGCTTTCAAGTCGTTCTCATCAACTTGTATAACATAGTTTTTTTAGATCATTTAGTTTCCTCTTTTGTAAGTATTAAAATACTCCCCCAGTATCACCAGATTTCATTTGTATAGTTCTCTTTGAACGAAAATAATTCTTATAATCTTCAAATATAAATCCAACGTTTTCACGACCACCCACTTACTTTGACATTAAGGTAAAACTTACACTTGGTGATATTCCTATACAATCTAAATCATCTGCTTGTGAAGCTTGGACATGAGTTATTTTTCTATGAGACTTTAGCATGTGAGCTTTTCTAGGACTCACAAGATCGCAACATTTATGTTCGGCAACAAAACGAACAACCTTATATTTAGCATCATATCTAGCATTAATCTTCATCAGTGCACCATAATCTATTTTTGGACGTTTAGTTTTATAGTTCGCATCTCTTTTATCTTTTAGTCTCTGCCCTTGACATTCACAACAAAATGCCTTGTCAAGCATCCTTCCACTATCATCTTTATGATACTCCCTACGTCTCTTACTTAAGGACTCAAAACTTTTGGGCATCCGCTTTAATGTATGAATTGTTTATTAGTATTATAGAAGATAAAAGTGGGGGTAATAAAGACTTTTCAACTTTATGAGTAGTAAAGTTGTTTTTTAGTATACATAAAGTATTAACATTTGATGTAATATTGAGATGTTTTGAGGGGATAGTTAAAATATTTTTTACTATTTTAAGTATTGGTCATTAAGTAAGGGACACAAAAAATGGCAAAATGAGTCATTAAGTAGGGGACAAAGGGAGTATGTATTAGTTTTGATGGCCTAAACATGTAATTAAGTATTAAGTTAATGTGTAATATCATAAGTCATAAGCTGAATTGTATATAACAACTTTTTAGTCTAAGTCTAGCGGAAGTCGGTTGTATGTATATCAACTGACACCATAAGAGCTTATCAGAGTATATTAAAGACTGAATACCAGAAGACCTATGAAGAAAAGAATAGTTCAAGTGATAATCAGATGAATAGGTCCTTGTATATCTAAGTCAGCTGAGACTCACAAGAATATCAGCCCAGTTGATATGGACTAGAGTTGCACACAGACAACTGATCGTATCCCTATGACACTTAGAAAATATTCAAAGAGAAAGCTTACAAGACAAGATCAAGTAAAGATCAGCTCAGTTGAGGTTCACCCTCATCTTGATCATAGTGTTGTTGGACCCAGTCTGACACTAAGCTGATGTGGATCAACGAGAAATCGACACATCATCAAAGTCTGCATGCTTGAACAACTTGAAGAGCTTGAGTACGAAACATTAAATGACATTCCTTTTGAGGATGAAATCCGTACCAGAAATCGTGGAAGAAGATTGAAAGCATATGAAATGCTAAGATTTGACTGCAACGACTAGTTTTTAATCATGCCTATAATTACAAGAAACCATTCATGGAAATGATTACTGACTACTGAAGTTACAATCATTTTGAGAGAGAAACTAAGAACTCATACAACTAATAATTGAAGCATACTCCTATATTCGTTCAAGAGTTCAAAGAGCCTGTTTTGATTCCTAGAAATCCTTAGTGATCTAGATAGTTTCTACTCCCAACAAGGCCAGATTCATATATTCAAATTAATGAGCCTTAAGAATATATGTATTCGATATATTAGGACCTTATACTCAAGAAAACCTATTGTTCAAATAGAGGTTCTCTTTCTTTGTAAAAAGACTTATATCATTCAAGATCTTTAAGAGATCATCCACAATTCAAACTGTGAGAAAGTGAACATAAGATATTTTACATCTGAACCACTCAACAAGTTCTATGTTATTTTCTATATTGCTTATTTCAATATTGCTTGTGTATATTGTTCACACATCATTCATAGCATATTGATTTACATCAAACACACAAAACGATTTTGTCAAACTCATGATATTTTGAATTACACATTTTGAAAATGAGTTCTTTATATAAATGAGTATAAATATATTTGGGCCACTCACATTCCCGCACGTACGATTTGAAGGTATTCAAGTAACTGAATCAACTGAGTAAGCCTTCAGTTATTTGGGTATCATCTGATTGTGTTTTACACTCGCACTCTACCGATTGTTTCCTTATCCACAGAGGACTCGGTATTCACTCAAATCATCATATACAACTGAGTCAAAAATGGTTTTTGGCAAAAAGTTTTAAAGTCTATTCACCCCTCCCCTCTAAACTTTAAACCTTTCACTACTCGTTTAGGGGACCTACAAGTGGTATCAAAGCAGTGGTTCTGACGAGCTACTGACTTTGAATATTATCGAATCTTGCAGAAGGATTCATTGTAGTTCACTCGAACAGATCTTTTGAAAAACTCATGCATTTTCATTTACCATGACTATGGTCACTAACTTGTGTCACTTGCCCAAGTTTTCAGTAGAAGTACGAGTACTAGAAAGTATGCATGCAACTTCATTTCAGCTCTATTAACGATCTTATGTGGTCTATAATAACCACATGGTCAATTGTTGTTAAAACATCAAATACTGTTGTCAATGGTGTTCGTGGTGTTCCCATAGGAGAAATGTCCTAAAAGATCGAGCTGATCTGACTCCCGATGAGATGATGTAAAATAATCTTGATTACATTGCCAAAAATTTGATCATGAGCACCTTACCAAATAAATATGTAAGAAAAGTACTCAAATTTCAATCGACAAAACAAACGTGGGACGTGTTATTTGTTATATGTGAAGGAATTGAGCAAATCAAAGAGAACAAGCTTGTTGCAGCCGTTCAAAGATTTGAAGCATTCAAAATGCAACCAGATGAGAACATATACCAACTAGATACACAATTCACAAAGATCATCAATGATGTCGAGTCACTTGGTAAAAAGTACTCCAATAGAGACGTAAATTTAAAGGTATTAAAATCTCTAGCCTCTAAATGACGTATGCAAGTGATCGTTATCAAAGATATAAAGGATTTGAGCGCATGACCCGTTAAAACTCTATTTCAACATCTAAAAGCTTATGAGTATGAACTCTTAGATGAGAGTCCTGTAGACAGTGATGAATAGATTCCATCAACTTCATCTACTAAGTTGTAGCGTTCAAGGCATCAGATGTCACACGAGGACAAAACCACTCTGCTAGTGTTGTTCCTAGTGTGAGAGACGAAGTAAAAAGATCATACCTAAGTCTGAAAGAGTATATGACCTTGATGATCAAGCATTTTGATAAGATGAATACAAGACATGGTAAGTATAAGCAATATTATAAAACTAATAGATCATCATCTAAGATCATGGAGAGATTAGAACGTGATGCTTCACTTACTGATGTAGCAACGAGAGCGTATAATAAAGAAGATATATACGAAGAACACAAAAGAAACACACATTAATTCCGTTAATTCTACAAATGCCCGAAAAAGTGATAAGAAATCAAATACGTTGATTCACAAGAATGTCGTAAAAGAGATGTAGAGATAAACTCTTTTTTTTTATTACTCCATCCATCCACCAAAAGTAGTCACATGGTGGATGGGCACAAGTTTTAAGAAAAATGTAGATAAAGTAGATAAAATAAGGGTATTGTGGGGTCCATTGTGAATAAAGTGATTGTTTGTGAATAAAGTTGATGGCAAATTGAGTAATTAAATGATGTTTGAGGGGTGATTGTTTCCATAAAGTGTATGGGACTACATTTGGTGGACAAAGAAAATGAGGCAAATGTAACTACATTTCATGGACGGAGGGAGTATTATTAATCAATTCAACTCCCTAATAACAATCTAAAACTTATCTATTTATAATATGATATACTTGGAAATAATAAATATAATAATATTAAAACAAATCTCCTAAACATAAGCATAAATATTTAACAAATATTGATATTGATTTCCATTAATATCTCCATCATTCTCCCGTTCTTGAAGATGATTCGCCCTCGAATCATGTTTGTTCTCATTAGAAAGATACAAAAACGAGCTGGAACATCTTTGTATTCTTTTGGCCACAAGACGATAACAACCTGACATTCTGTTGCCAAAGCAGTTTAAGTTTCATCATCATTAGTAAAACACACAAAATAATTATTCTCAACCTCCATCATTAAGTCAGGGATATTGAGATGAACACCCTTAACTACAAAAATACTTTCCTTCTCCTTCTCCTCATCAAAAATTGGGGGGCCACTATAACCATCATCAACAAACTCATCAAAATATTCATCGAAAATTGGTGGTCCATCATAACTACAATCTTCATCAAAATTTTCGTAAAAAAATGGTGGTCCATCATATTCAGCGAATATAGGACTACATACCAATGTATTGATCGGATGACAGATCTACATATTATAATTTTCACAAGTTGATTGCTCATCAAGAATAGTATCGTAAATCAGTTGAAATCTCGGAACCATCAAGAATCGTACCTAGTCTCTGATTACCAACCGATGCAACAACGAGAGTGTATAATAAAGAAGTACACAAAAGAACACACATTAATTCCGTTGATTCTACGAAAACTCAAAAAAGTGATAAAAACACAAATACGTTGATTCACAAGAATACCATAAAAGTAAAAGAGATATAGTGATAAACTACATCATTTCATCCCAATTAGACCAAGTCAAAACCCTAAGCCCATTTAGCTCAAAAGACAAATTAAGATAATTTTAAAAAAATCGCGGGTCATAAGCCCGGATCCGGGTTGTCCAGAAAATTCGCGGGTCACAAGTAGGTGGTTTACTAAATGATCAAAATATTATTACTACAAGATCAAAAAATTACTACTACAAGGCCAAAAATTTAATACTACATGTCAAAACATTCTGACAAATTCACCCAAAAAATTAAGTGTCCAAAATATTTTTTGACATGTAGTAATACACTTTTGACCTTGTAGTGATAAAATTTTGTTCTTAAAGTAACATTGTTTTAGTCATGTAGTAGCCGAATAAGTCAAAATTATTTTAGTAATATTGCCCAAAAAAAATAAGTGTACAAAATATTTTTGTACTTGTAGTAATACACTTTTGGCCTTGTAGTGACAAAATTTAGGTCTTGTAGTAACATAGTTTTAATCATGTAGTAAGATAATATTTTAGAACGAAAATAAATATTTTAATTAAAGTTGACCCGTTTTGACCCGCGTTTGACCCACAAATTTTAACCTAATTGACCTTAATTGGTCAATATTGCATATAAATTTTTGTTTTTTTTTATTAATCAATTAAACTCCTTAATACTTCAACAATCTAAAACTTATCTATTTATAATTATGAAATATTTGAGAATAAGAAACATATAAATACTAAATATAATAATATCAAAACAAATCTCCTAAATATAAGCATAAATATCCAATCAAATATTGATATTGATTTCCATCAATATCTCTATCACTATCACTTACCGTAATCGGGTGCTCCATATTGAACAAGATACTTCCTTCGCAACTAAGCTCCAAAATCCACATTTGATTATTTTTTCTTCTTACGCTTGGACGAGGATGCATGGGTCTTCATGGGTAAATCAATTTTGAGAGCTGAGTTCGTCCCTTATGTGTTTCCTCCGTTTTTCTCTCTCAATCTTTTCCTCCGTCGATCAAATTAATTGTGTTTTCCCTCTCAAAATTAGGGTTTTTTTTTTTTTTTTGAGTTTATATACATTAAGAGCTAAAATCCACACCCTTACTACAATTAAAACCAAAAAATTCTAGTAAAGCAATTAAAGCCAAATTCATACTTAAGATACCTACTATGCCCTTAATAATTGATTTAAAACCATAAATACATATTAGTATATTTAAATCCCCTCATAAATAGCGGAACCATTAAGTCAATCATAATTTCCAAATTTTCAACACCAAAGGAACTCTAATCCCACTCGAGATCACCGCCCTCCGCAGCTACTTGCCTCCGCACCTCCACCGCTGCTCCACCTTCGAGCTCCTTCACACAGTAGAGGCCGCCTATTACAATTTCGCAACTAAACACATATTTATCCGTCGGCGGTTACGATTCGTTGTTGGCAGTTTTCGTCGACGATTGAAGAGTGTGGTGTCTGATTGTGTATGTATCTCGTCGTCGATTGTGGTGTTCGATTGTGAGGCGGTTGGATCTGAATTTAATTTTTAATAATTGGATCGTCGAAGGTTTCAGTGTTTTAATTTTGCGATTCACGAGTTAAATACCTCGGTGATTTTGCTGCTCGGTGTGACTTCATCGTCGATTTCCTCTTTGGATCGCTGTTCGAGGATTTCTTTAGATCGATCTGCAATTCCGACAGGTAATTTTGCCCTTTTGGTTGTATCGCGCTGCTGGGTTTGTTTCCAGCGTGAATCGATTAAAGACGATTGTATGCTTGCTGGATTTGGTTTGAGATTGTTGATTCTCTAATGGTTGTCGATTTGTTGTCGCTGGTTGATCTGTCTCGGTGATTCCAGTTTTTGAATTGTTCTTGTGATTCTTGTTTCAGCGGATTGGAATGATACTCTTTCTCAAATTCATGCGGTTCTTCCATTATTTTGCTTAATTGATATATGGATTTCATGCACTTGTGTTTCTCGTCGTGGTTTTTGTGGCTAGCATTGCTACTTTTTTTTTCTGCATTTAAGCCTGTTTAAAGTGGGCACGATTTGATGAGGATACTCCTTTGTAATTGTAAGGCTAACTTTATATTCACAACAATCAGTTTTTGGTTGCTTGGATTTGTAAGGCTAACTTTATATTAACTGATATTGTATGTAAATTATATAAATCTAATGATTGTCCTTTATTAAAATTAAGTAAAGGTCTTTCTAATGTGTCTATTAACCAAAAATCTCTACTTCTGCACTTGTTCTCTAGAATCAAGAATATTAAACAATGATGTGAACAAGGTGAATTTTGTTGATTGAAGGTCAAGTCTATTTCAGCTTTCTCCTTCCCCATCTGTAAGTTTATGTTTCTTTTGCTTTTCACAGTTACAGAATGTTGGAGTGTGTGAATTTTGTGCTAATCTCTTAATCTCTGAATTTGTGTTTTTTATGTATTCTGTTTTGTGCACATGATTAAGGTGGGTGTTTATGGATTTGATTGTATTTGACATTTCAGTAGGTGGATTTGAAGAGTAGATGTGAAGGTTTTTGGCTATGATGCTGTGAAGATTGTGCACTTGCTGTGAAGATTATAAATTAGTTAGATGTGAAGGCTTTTGGCTATGATGCTATCGTGTTTTGCTGCGCATCATGCAATTTTAGAACATCTTATTGCATATATTTGTATGTATAACGCATCATACAATTTTCGTTGCATATATAAACCCAATTTATTGCATATATTTGTATGTATAATGCATATTCCGAATATTTTTCAATAAAATTAATATACTAGAACACCTTATTACAATATATTATTCTTTTACGTATTATGAAGTATTTTAAGTTGCAACATGCAATTTTCGTTGCATGTATAAATCCAATTTATTGCATATCTTTGCAGCATGCAATTTTCGTTGCATATATAATCCTTGCATTAATTAATTGCTGAAAAATTAATAAAAAAAATTAAATTTTAGAAAAATAATAAAAATTCTCATTAAACATAAAGAGTGCTTGAAATTAAAATTTTAATTAATGGGCGCGATTAGTAAAATCTTTCAGATTTTGCATATTTGTTTTGTTGACTTTACAAAAATAAAAATACTTAAATTAAATTTTTATTAGTAATTTAAAATTTAAAATAATGTTGATTAATTCAAAAATGTCAATGCAATTGAATGCACAAAACTTTTTGAAAATGTCGGGAATTAAGGAAGGTAATACCCTTGAAATGCGGGAAACTATTGTTGATTAGAAATTTAAAATTTAAATTAATATGATTAATTCAGCATTATCAAATATAATGAATGAAAGGGCATATGTGTCCACTAAAATTCGATTTTGGCTCTAATTGCTTTATCAAAAGTCAATTGGATTAATTAGCTTAAACACTTAGTGAAGTGTCTCTATGGGCAACTCCCTTTTTTTTTCTCACAAAAACTTATATGCAATATTGTATACATGCAATATTGACCAATTAAGTCAATTGAGCTGAAAATATTGACTTATTAAGTCAATGAGCTAAAAATATATGAGTTTAATCACTAGTAAGGACAATCCTATAGACCAATATTCAAATAAAGGAAACAAACTAAAACAATACAATTAAGGTCAAATTAACTTGTTAATACCCAATTATGTCCCTTGATCTTATAAAACAATATTAATTCATTAATATAATTAAATTTGAAATTGAAATACCATTTTCACGATTTTGATATTCTGGATTCAAATTCAAATTAAACCCCATTCCCCTAGCTTCCGAAAATTACTCAACATTTACCAAAACTACCAAAATTTCCTAAATAGAATAACTTCCTTTCGTATGCCCATTGACAATTCCAAAAATAAGATTTTTTTTTGCAGAACAATGGCAGTTTCTTCGGTCTTTTGAATTCTGCAATTCATCGTTCAAGAATTAGGGATTCTGCAATTCATCGTACCACTTCCGATTGTCGCCCCTCCCCGGTCGAGGGCGCCGCCGATCTTCTTCCTCACGCACCAACCATGGTCTCGCTAATCTTCTTCCTTACGCACCAATCATGGTCTTGCCGATCTTTGTTCACCTTCGGCGTGCGCCCTCTCCACAGCTGACATGGAGGAAATCCTCCACTTCTCCTTCGTATCATTTCTCATTTCAAAACATTCAAATCCCCACCCACAATCATACGGCGGCACAATCGGCCCGACACCACCCTACTCGGCACAATCGGTCAAGCTGCAGACCCTCGCGATTTTGCCTCCATCACAATCGATATACTTGTGTTTTTTTTTTTTTTTGCATTTAAGTGGATTATTTGGACTTTTCTATCAACTTTAGTTTAATTTTCAGTTATTGTGAATGTGTGTTTACAATTATGGAGTATAATGTGAATTTCTTGTTGTATGATTGTGAACTAGATTTGGGGAAATTGTGAGAATATTTGGGTGGATTTGGAGGTTTCTGTTTGGTGGTCGGAATTATGTAGAAGGGTGGGTACTGGGTAGGTGCTTTCTGGATTTAATTTTGTATCTCTCTCTCTTTTATCTTCTTCCATAAGAGAAAGAGAGTGAGAAAGGTTTTTCATTTTGTGTGTGTATCACTATGTTTGGGATCTAGTTTGTTTGATTGGGTGAAAACATTAATTGCAGATTGATGGGGAAAGTTGCTTCTGATAAATGTCACAAATGGGTATTCAAGGAGCCAAGAAAGAGCCCTTAAGATCAATTCGAAAGGACATATTCCCTGTTCCTCAAACAAAGCGATTTGAGTCACAACAAGGTGCCGAAGTTGAAAAAAAATACTTCTTCTAATTCTGCAGAACCCACCTGGAAGACCTAAGCAGAAGAGGATGACGTCCTATGGAGAATTTCGCAAAGTAAAACCTACCAGTTGTAAGAGGTGTTGTAAAAAGGGCATGCACGATTTCTTGACATGTTCAGGTGTTTTTTGAACTGATAAAACTAATGTTGTACAGTAGAATTAATGTTTTTAAGTTTTTTTATTTTTTCTTATTCACTGTGAAATTTATTGAGTTAGATATGGATTTTTTATTTTCGTCATTTTTCCACTATCGATGTGGTAATCATATGTTATGCGGATTACATTCAATTGTTTGAATCATTATTCAATATTATTATATTTTGCAGTTATATTGGTTTGGCATAATTTTTTTTTTTATTCATTTGTATTTTTATTATATATTTGAGGTGTTTATCTCTTAGTATTGTTCATATTATCTGTAATATTTCTTATAATTTTTTTTTGGTTTCGTATTATATACCCTTATCCCCCTCCAATCGAAACGAACACAATTATTATATTGTTTTACTAATATACATTTATAGATGTAACTTTATTTCCACATCCAATTAATCCTCCGCACATATGCAATCAATTAATATTATTTTCGCATTTATTCAGACGCAAAATGGACATATGCAGAATATATGATGCACATATTCAAATGTGCATTTTTATTTAGCATATCACCAAACCTATATTATTTTAATCAATAAATAATAAATTAATTAGTTTAATAGAATAATATTATAAGTAGATTTTATCTAAAAAAGTCTTTTTATATATATAAATTATAAACCGAAATAAATTCTGCAAAAAAATTATGTTGATACAAAATATTTAGCTTTCTTATATTATATTATATATTTTTTTAGGTGATAACACCATGTTTATGTAATAATACTATGATTATATTAATTATAAATGAAGATAAAATTCGTGGATTTTGCATATATGAAGCACATATTAAAATGTGCATATCTTTTTAGCATGTCACCAAGCATATATTATGTTAATTGTTAATTAAATAATTAATTAGTTTGTGCTTCTTTATTTTTGGTTTGATACGGTTTTATATCAAGCTTATTTAATTTTGTCGATTGTTGTGCTTAAACGGTTTTTTTAGTTCCCCTAAAGATAACATTAATTCATTTTAATTTAAAATTAATGCTTATTAGTAGTTATTCCTAATTTAATGGAGGAGTTACAATCATTAACATGACAATCATTTATTATTAATATTTTATTGATAAATATAATTTAATTCGAATATTTACTTTTCTTGTATATTAAATTATATATTATTATATTTTGATTTTAAACTCTTATTTATTTGAATATATATATATATATATATATATATCATCAGTATAAGATTCATGGTATATTTATATTTCAATTTATTTAAAACTTTAATATTATAAGTAGATTTTTATCTAAAAAGTCTTTCGATATTTCTGTAATTTAACTTCTCCAAAACTCCAGCTCAATTTTAGGAATGGTTTGAATTTTGAGAGTGTAGTTATTACCGTGATTTACGATGATTTGGTATTTATGAAATTTTATTCAATTAATATAATTTTATATTATTCAAATTATGAAATTTTCGGATGTAATTATAAAGAAAGGGTACAATTGTACATCTATCCACCATTTTGTTCTTTTTTTTAACTTTAAAAAATGTTGTTTCTATTTGTTGTTTCTATAGGTGAAATGACTCTTATAACTACTCCCCCAAAATATATATTATTGGGCCACCATTAATTCATTTTGGTTAATTCTTAATTTATTTGTCAACTGGCCCGCTTGTGTTCTAATTTTGATCAAAAAATTTAACCCGTTTATTTTACCAGTTTCTGTGATTTTTTTTATCTTTTATTTTATTGGCGAACGCGGGATATTAAATGTAGTAATTAAAATTGTAATATGTAGTAACACATATTATTTTATGTAGTAATAACACAAACTATTTTATATAATAATACAAATTCTTTTATTTAGTAACACATTTTTCTAGTATTTTTGTTAATGTAGTAACTCACATTATAATACGTAGTAACATATATTACCGCATGTAGTAAACACAATAACCATGTTGTAATGCAAATCATTTGATAAAGTTACATATAGTAACAAACACATATTCAATGTAGTAATTCAAACTGTAGTATGTAGTAATACCGATTCTTTTATAAAGTATTTTTTTTCTAGAATTTGTATTGATTAAGTAACTCACGTTATAACATATAATAACATATATTATTGAATGTAGTAATATAAAATAATCTTGGTCCATAATAATTATTAAATAATATTTAAAGAAATAGAAAATATTTAAAGATTAAGGTCGTCGTAAATTGCAGCGTTCGGCCGCGGTCTGGGGTGGCCAAAAACTGCTCGGAGAAGACGACTAAGTAAATTTTTTGTTAGTGGGTGTTTTTATAAAAAAATATGGGTGTGAATTGAACTGTCAGTGGGTGTATTTATAAATAATGTGGGTTGAGCTGTTAGTGGGTGTATTTATAAAGAATGTGAGTGTGAATAACTGAAATAAATGCATATATACAATATTTCACATAAGACTAGCCATTTTTTTCTTCGTGTTTCTCCCTTTAGTGTTTCCCCTTCACACGTCAATCCAAACGTGCGCTTTTTTGTCTTTTTTTTTTTTTTAATTTATAAATTAAACTTATAATTTAACTCTGTATCGTTCCAATTTTATCGGATGTCCCCGAAGGGAAAACTTATAATTTAACTAATAAGATAAAAGGTTTATACTAACAACTTCTATTTTATTTTGAAGGGTTGGTGGGGCTAGTGGGATCAAAAATGTAAAAGAAAATGTCGAACGAGATCAAAAGAGTGATGGTTGAGACCAAAAGTGAAACCATCTATCTATCTATATATAAAAACAAGATAGTAGCTTCCTTGAAGAAGTTCCCGCCTAAATCATTGTAATAAAAAAATATTTTTATAGTGGGCCCAGCTGTAGTCCGCTTTTTTCTTATGCATCACGCCTCAATCATCCTACTCCTCTCTTCCAACCTCAAGCAGCTCCATCTCCTCTTTAATTTTCAATAATTTCTAATCGTGATTGATTTTTAATTTTCCTGATTTTGATTCTTTCTCAATTCTGAGTTTCCCTAAATTATATGGGCGATTTTTTTGCAGGTAGAAAGTTTCTGCAAAGGTTTCATCGATAATGACTAACGGAGAAAGGCAAATGGGTTCAGGTTATTTTTCTCGATTTTATTTTGCAAAAATAGTGATTTTTTGTTTGGTTCTTCATCTTTAATTTGCACAATTTCAGTGTGAATCAGATAATCTATGATGTAATTTGCCATGGATTTGTAGTTAGAGCAGAAAGGAAAGGGGCCTGGAGCGAGCAATTACAGTTGTAGGGCACAAGTTCCGGTGATAAAACCTCCTTCACGTTTTCAATCTCACCGAGAAGAAACCTACAAATCTCCCACCACGCCTCTGGAAATTTATGCAGAAACCTACAAATCGAGGCGACTCTTCAAATTCAAATTTTAAAATTTTGCATTTTGATCCATCGACGATTTTTAAGTTTGATTCTTCGAATTTCAAAATTCTTATTAGTTGCAGGTTCCATTTGATATTATATCTTCTCTGCAGTCAAGAAGTGATTTCATTTGTGCGCTTCTAAAAAACTGCTACATCTACAGGTGAAATTACACATTCAATGGGTTTACAAAGTGGATTCGCAAATACCCAGAATTTGATTTTTCATTTTTCACCGATTTTGGTGAATTTGAATCGCAGGCTATAAATCACATGGAAGATTCATTTGAATGTAAAACTAATGTTCAAAATCATTCATCGTCTCAATTTTCCTATCCAATGGCTTTTCTCTTTCTCGCAGTCGGAGACCTTTGTGAATGTGAGTTTGAACTTCTCTTTTTTTTTTCGATTTTGTTTACGTTGTTTTTATATATTTTTTGTTATTTTCCTTTGTGGATTTTTCAATCCAGTTTGCTTTTCTTACCCTCCCTGTAAATTTATGGTAATATTTATTTATCATTAGTTCTTGACGATTTTTTTTGCCTAGGAAACAAAGTGGGCATCTAGAGTTGCTGAATCAAAGACTTTTCCATGGACTTATTCTGGTATTCTCGAATTTTATTTAGGTAAAAAATATATATTTTTAAGAGTATTCAGGATTATTGTGATAAGATTCTTAATATGATTGGATATTATGATCTGTTAAGACTGTTTAGTGTTAAGTGGTATATAAAATTGTAACAGAATACTTATCTATTTATAATTTACTTGGGTGATTAAGTTGTTATTTCATTGCTTGCTCTATTAATTGTACTTTACCTGGGTGGTTAGGTTATAATTAATTAATTATTGAATTTGAGATTTATTTGTAGCAAGCTTGGTATACACATTATATAATGTGTATTGCAGATAATATATTAAAATACTTAGATAAATGAGTAGTAGTATCTCTTTTCATTCAATTAATTGGCAAGGGCTGTATATAAATTTCTAGACACAATAACCATTTTCCTTATACATATATTTTTCAATTTGTAAGTGTTTCATAATAAGTGGAGTATTAAATATTATTCACATAATGCATATTTCTCTTTACAGCAAACCTATATGCTAATTTGATAACTTTCTAAAGATAATTGGAAGTTTGCAATTGTCTCTTGCCCAAGGGAGATGAATGACCTTTGGAAAGGGTTTAGTTGACAAAAGAGGCACAACACATGTTTAGGATAATTCCACTATAGATGGAGATGAGGGACCCAACTCCCAGCATAAATTTGTGCATGGGCACTGAGGCAGCATTAGGTAAGTTATTGGGCATCTGACAACATTTTAATACTCACCTATAAGTTTTACCCGTAAACAGATTAAGAAATATAATATAAAATGTGTAGTGATAGTTAAGGTAGAGAGGGAGGTAGAAAGAAGAAAATGTAGAAATAGGTAGGAAAGATAAATAAATAGAAAGATATATGAATGAAAAAAATGTAGAGAGAAATAATGAATTTTATCACTTGAGCAAAATGAGAAATTTATAACGGGGCGACTAAAATAAGTATGTGAGAAATAATTGGGTATACTTCAAGATCATTGATCTCTGATTTCAGAGCCATGCTGTTTTGGCGCTTCTGGAAGCTGTTGAGGCCTATCTTGTGTGTCTCTTTGAGGACACTAACTTGTGCGCCATCCATGCTAAGCGTGTTACCATAACGCCCAAGGATATCCAGCTTGCTCGCTGCATCAGAGGTGAGTGTGGTTGAAGACCCCTTGCTGTTTTGGTTAGTGGTGGTGGTAGTATATGGTGGTGAACTTATATAGTTTGGATCTTGGTTAATTGGTATAATGATAGATAGCCTCAAACTATAGTGTTTTTTTTTTTACAGAGTCTCAAACTATAGTCAAGTAGTCTGTGTATGTTAGGTAGGGATTATGGTATTCATGGGGTCCATGGTATTTGTGTTGATGATAAATGTTTTTTAGTTTTTGCCTTTGTGAATGCAAGTTTTTTTGCCACAATATTTTTTTTTTTAGGGATCCATAGGGGTGAATCAATGCAAAGTTTAATTTTTTGAATTTGCACACTACACACTCATTTTTTTTGCCACAATAGTTGTGTTGACAAATATCGTATCTCTAAAGATATGAATTTTTGGTGACTGATCCTATTTTTCTGAAAAAAAAAATCTATACAGGAGTAATTAATTTTATTTTTTAATTAGTGATTTATTCACGTGGTTTATTTTATGATTGTGGTTACACAATTTAAGCAAATTTGAATTCATTTGATGAAGTTTTATTTAATCAATATTATTTATAAGAAAAATGAGTTGGGTTTAATTTGTCCCACAAAATTATATTCATGAGTTGTTCTAACACAAGACCACCCCATATTTGTAATGCAATTAAAATATAAAATTTCTATTTTTTATTATTAACAACACTTGAATTTAATTGTAGTAATAAATAAATTTAATTAGAGTTGTGTATAATATTTACAAATAAATGATAATATTTATATAAAATAATTGTAATTGTGAATACTTATAAAAATTAATATTATTATGAAAAAATTACACATATATATGTATTAGGTATATATTTGTAAATCAATTAAAATATAAATATCACGCTAATGTTCATTGTATAAAATGATTTCTATGTTAATGGTTAATGAATTTATGGAACAACAATACAATCATATTTAAAAAAAAACATAACTTAAATATTAAAAAGAAATTTCATCCTCCATCATGTAATCCACACACATGCAATACTCCATCATGTAAAAACTATAGGACTTTATATAATAAATTTTTTTATATATAAAAAAAAACTAATTATTTTAACAATTTTATATAGTAAATATTAGAAATCGTGCATTGCACGGGTGAAATACTAGTAAGGAGCAAAATCGTAGAGTCATGTGATGAGTTGGACCAAAAATAAAATTTATTCTCGAATTACCTCTATTTTAATTTTTTAACACATGTCTTTGGCTCTTTGCATGCTTTATAAAAATAAAAAATGGGTAGGTCTCCTATTAAATTGAGTTCATATAAGAAATTGAGTTGTTATATTTTTTAATTGTAGTGACTTACATTTTTTAAAATAATATTTTAATTTATATTGACGTACACTTTTTAGTAATGTTATATTGCACATTTTAGTTATATAAACGTTCACTTTTCAGTAATATTATATTACACTTTTTAGTTATAATGACTTACATTTTTCATTAAAAACTGTGTTGCACTTTTCAATTATAACTATTTAGCCTCTTCATTAATATTGTGTTGCATTTTTAGTTATAATAAATCACACTTTTCAATATACACTTTTTCAAAAAAAAAAAAAAAATTGACTTTTGATAACTCGATTTCATACAAGGAATAAAAGGTATACAAGACCTTGCTTAAAAAAAACATACTCCACCCGGTGCGCGGTTTATTTGTACTTTTTTTATCAATTTTAAAATTATTTATATACTTTTAATATAAAAGTAGTAACATACAATATTAATATATTTACAATATTATTTTATTTTTAAAATTATCATTTAATATTAATATACTTTACATTTCAATAAATTATCCAAAATAAAATCATCCAAAATAATTATAAACTTACGGATTTAGAAAGAAATAAAAATGAATTACCACAATTCCACGAATTAATCACCTTCAACCAAACTTGCAAATTTAGTGTGTAAAAATTTGATAAAAATCAATTGAAAAATCCTTGCAAAGACCTTCTGCTTGCCTCCGTCCCAAAATTTTCTGCACTTGCAGTTCTCGTATGACTTGTGGCGTGAAGGCTGCGTCCTCCAGTTGGGGCGTGAAGGCGGCGTCTCTGTTCAGATTACGTCGTTAAGGTAATTAGGAGAATTTATCAGGAAATTATGCAGTTTAATTAGCTATCACTCTGTTACATGTGAACGAATTTAGGTGTTATAAAAGCAAATGCCAAAAAAGGTTATGCTTGTTCAGTTAATTAATCTAACTTCTGTTGAAGCTTTGTTATATTACTGCTGCTTTCCTTAGCTGTTTGTGCGATTTCCCTTTTGATCAATCTCAAATTTAGGGTGTATTGTATTCACTGTGATGAGTTTTATCATATTTGATTCATCGCCGATGACATCTACAAGTGAAAAACTGAATTTTTTATCCACATTTAACCTCCGAAATGAAACAATTTTTCACTTATTTTTAGGATTTCAGTTGTCAATAGTAGGTTTCCTTTTCTCGGGTTTTGAGACTGTTCATAGTTTCAATGTAATCAGATTTGGTTTAGGCTTGCAAAGTGTGAGTTGGTTTTTGTGTTCTTATTACATTATGATATGCTTTCGCTTGGTTTAGGCAAATATAAGTACTACTTTGATAGGATGGAAGTGGGAACACTGTGATATGTTTTTACATATATAAATATTGCTTTTATACCATATATTGCAGGAAAATGAGAAAAATAGAAAAAAGGCTGTATTCTTGGTTTCAGATTTCATTATGTAGATTTTGCATTTGGTTTGTTAATTTCAATTAGAAAAGAGGCCGTGTTATTTTGTAAGGAAGAATGATATGCTTTTGTTTTTGCAGACTGTATTTAATAATGGCATATTTAAGATTTAGTTTATTGTTTTGTTGTTATAAGACTTTATAGAAATTGAAGATTGAACATTTTTATGTTTTTTTTTTTCATAAACGAGGTTGACAAGCTCGATTTTGTTTAACTTGTTAATGAGCTTTTGCGAACTCGATTTGAGCTTGTTTAATTTGTTAACGAGGTAATGAACTTTTTGCGAGCCGCACTCGAACGATTCGCAAACCCGATATTTTAAGAGTCGAGCCGAGCTCGAGCTCTACTATTAGAGTTCAAATCAAGCTTGAGCCTGATGGTATTCGGCTTGGTCCGGTTTGTTCCACATCCATGATGGATTTTGGATCTTGACTAGCTTGATTCATGGATCCTTGATTAAAAAAATCATATCCATACTTATAGCTGCATGCCGTCTCGACTCTGAGCACTGCCTTTTCCTTTCTCTCGCACTGTCGTTGATTTGAGTACCTTTCTCTTGTTTGATCAGATTTAAAGATATTTATGTTATTTGTAATGAAATTTATTTTAATTACAGTTGGCTATGTTTAAGAATGATGTATTTTGGTATTTTGCTTTAATGTTTTAAGTTTGCAGTTTAAGCTTTAATGTTGCAGTTTGCTTGGTTTCCCTGTTAAATAAGCGCATTCACACATCTCCTAATCTCGCTTTATTCGCCTGTCTATTCCACACCTTTGATGAATTTTGGATCTTAACTAGCTGGATTCATGGATCCTTGCTAAGCAAACTTATATTCCTTCCTTAATTACACTTGTTACAGCCTTACAGGTATATTTGTGGAAAAATAGGGGATGAAGCATGAAATAGGAATCTGTGAGTGTATAAGTTAAAGGGCATTAGTTGGGATATTAATACTTGTATGACAATGTTTCATGTGGTTTAAATTGAGATTTGTTCTAATTTCATGATATTAGTTATTAGCTTCTAGTGGTTAATGCATTTATGAGCTTTTCTCTTCTCTTTTTTTTTTTCTTGTCCGTTCTTATCAGAATTAGATTGTTGATTGTTCAGCTCTTGCACTAAAAGCAATTTGCTATTCTTCTACTATTGCATAGGGGATGAAGCATGAAAAATGAATCTGTGAGCGTATAAGTTCTTACTGCTGAGAAATAGGGTAATTTATTTGTGTTATAAATCCTTACGTGTCTAAAAAGTGTGAGAACTTTGGAATCTGGACGCATACAATTGCAATTAGTTTCTGGTTATTGTCTTGACTGACATTTTTGAAACAGTAACAAAAATATCAATGTATTATATAGAGTTTGCTTGCATTTTAGCAGCACATTTAGTAGATTTTTTAGCTGATTCTGCAGCTTTTCCAGCAACTCATTTGGATGGGTAATGGGCATTTAGCAAATCTTGATGCAAATTTTTATATATTAGCAAGTTCTTATAAGATTTTTGCTGAATTATCATATCAAATTTGATATGTTTCAGAATTTATTTTTCAGTTTATTAATTGATGAAATTGTCCAACATTAAATTGATGGTTTATTTTTGTGATGTTTCAGTTGCTCAGTAAAATGAAATATGATCAATTAATCTGAGCATTATAAAAACTGCATGTGTGTGTGATACTTTGTTTTTCTTATGTACGAAGTGTCTTCTATGTTTTATTTATCAGGAGAAAGGGTTTCCAATGGGGAAGAGAAATAGAGCTGCTGTGGTGGTGCTTGGTGACATTGGGCGGAGCCCCCGAATGCAATACCATGCACTTTCCCTTGCTCAACAGGTATTTATCTATCTATCTATCTATATGTTCATGTATAGAAGTGTATGCGTGTAACATTGTTTGTAATTATCTTAACTTATGCTCTCTCTTGTGTTTGGAGTATTAGGTTATCTTCTGGACTGGTGAATACTGTAAAGAGATTATATAAGTGCATGTTGTTTTTTGCTAGAATATTGTTTACATGTATTTTCATGCTAATGTGATGTATCAAGTCATATTGATCAGATAGTAATCATTTTCTTTTGAGGCTATAGAAGAATCGTGTGCTTTGGTGCTAAGAAATATCAGGATGTAGTTCTTGAAGGAAGAAAATTAGATTTGGTGCTATTGATTTTCAGTTGGATGTCATCTTTTTCTATTTTGCTGAGGAATTATGTCTTTATCATTTACTACTAGATTTGGAAAGTAATTTGTCTTTTTCTCTTATCTTTTAGACCGAAAATGATGGTAAAGATATAATACATATAACTGACCCTAGATAATGGGATGAAGGCTTAGTTGGTTAGTGTTTCCCCTGATCCATTTAGCCGACTCTAGATGATGGGATGAAGGCTTAGTTTTTCAGAATTGTTGTCCCTGCCGCATCCCTTTGCTCTTATCTCAATTCATATCTTGATAAACAAAAGGAAGTAACATGATATTTGAGGTTGTTGATATAATTGCTTTTGGTAAAAAACTGAAAAAGCAATGTTGGAGGTTTACAGCATTTTTCTATCTGAAATTTGACAGTAAAATCTATTTTTGAGTATATCCATTATAGATATTGAAGCAGTTATCTGTTACTCATCATTTGATGATTTGTGTGAAAATGTCCTTATGTTGTGCCAAAACTTCATCTGAGTATGTTTATTTTCTGGACTGATAGCTTAAACCTCAAAGGGAAAATCATTTGGAAACCTAACAGGTTGGAGTGTTTGGAAAATCAACTATATATTTGTGGCCAAAACTGTAGAGCAAATTACTAAAATAAGAACAATTCATTTTTATTTGTCCTCAATAGAAAATGCTTCTTTGTGGAAGTGCTGCATGAATCATTTTACCCTTTTGGGACTTTGCTATAAATATTTTTTTACTTTCTTGCAGGATTTTCAAGAAGTTGATATTGTCGCATATGGAGGTATGCTTGTGTTCTGTGACCGAAATATGTACTAATTTTACTCCTAAACCTGATTCTTGTCTCAGTTCAAATTAAGTTTTTTACATGTACGGAAAATATGGGTTATATGTCGAATTTCTGTAACTTAACTTGGAAAACTTACTACCACCACCCACCTTTTTCTCGAACAGATTGATTTTGTTAATGGGTTTTTCATTTTGTACATTATTCTTATATACATATTTTTTTTGACAGAAATTCTTATATAGATATTACTAATAATTATTGATTGTATTTCTGTTTTAATGTTATGTCTTCTATGGATTTTAAATTTGCAATGTATGTTGTTCCCTGTTTTTGGCTATTGCACTGGCATTGGAGGTGGTGGCACCTTTTACAGTGTTTATGAGATTATAGTTAATCACAATTGTCTGTTTTTATTAAGTTTGATAGTGTCAAAATCAAGATTCCCAAGGTCAGGTGCATTGCCTGTATTCGAAAAGTTAAAAAGAAGGAAAGGTAGAAGCTCATAATTATCTTTGTGTGAGTCATAACACAAAACACGCTATAATTACCCCTTAAGCATAAGTGGACCACATCAAGATCCACCACATCCATTTCCCCAGTGTATTGAATGATTTACAGGTTTATTTCATATCACAGATGAGTTCTGTCAGAAACAAAAAATGTTAAGATGCTTTGTGTATGTTTGAGATTACGATGTAATACCTATTATGCATACTCTTTGATCATATCAGTCATATAATAGTGCGATTAGAGTAGTAAAATTGTGCATTTGTTAGTCAGCATCAAGTTTTGTCCGTGCAGCTCCTATTCCCTATTCAAAGCACATGAATAAGAACTAGTGTAGTATGGCATAAATTAGACAATAAATTTTCAAATGGGGGATTCAGACATTGAATTTGTTACTTCATACAATCAAATACTTGCAATGTTTTCAACTTAGTCTTGGAAGGTGTAACCATCTGATAAGTTTCCCTCCTATCTATAATTGGGATGGAGAAGTTATTTGTAATATTTGAACAACAAGAATTAAGGCTTATTATACACTTATAGTATATGTTTTTAGAGGTATATGATTGTATAGTAGATTGAATTGTTTAATTATAAACTACATTTACTGAAGCAGATGAATGATAGTTGTGTCTGTGTCCCTGATTGAAGACTTGAAATTTACACAGGTACAGATCCCCACATTTCGGTGTTAGAGCACCAATCGATTCATATTCACAAGATGGTATGATTAAAGATGATGCTGATATATTTAATGCATTAAAATTAGTAAGGACTTAAGAGAGAAAGTTTTATTTCTTTTCACAGCCACAATGGCCTACAGTACCTCGAGGTCTTGCAGAGATACTTCGGCCCTTATTTCTTATCCTGAAGCCTATATTTCAGTTTCTTGTGCTGCTTTGGTATCTTTGTGTCAAGATACCAGCTCCTGATGCTTTCATTGTGCAGGTGAGCTTCATCTTGTGCTTATTTAATTTATCCAGATTTTGCCATTCTAATGATATGCTGAATAATGCTTTCAAATTCATTCTATTAATTGAAATACTTCATTATTGATGATTCTTGTGTCTCTGGTTCATAAATGTAAAGTCGTAAGAGTTCTGCAATGTAAAATGCTGCCCTTAAGTATTTTTCTTGAGTTTTTTTGACATTTTAATCTTTATAAATTTTACTGGAATAATTATATTGCTGTTAAGGTGATGATCAGTAAGCTCCATTAAAGTTACATTATGCTGCTTCTGCAGAATCCACCATCGGTTCCTACTCTAGTGGTTGTTAAGTGGGCCAGCTGGTGGAGAAAATCGGCATTCATTATCGATTGGCATAATTTTGGATATACCCTGCTTGCACTGTCCCTTGGGAGGAGTAGTCTCTTTGTTGCGTTTTATCGTTGGTGAAATTGCATTCCTACATTGTAGTTTCAATGATTTTTTCAAGGCCTAATTTTGCATGAAATGAGAGCTGTTTTTTTTTTTTTTTTTTTTTCTATGACTAGGATTGAGAAGCATTATGGCAAGATGGCCCATGGTTCCTTGTGTGTGACGAGGGCAATGCAACATGAATTGTCCCAGAACTGGGGGATTAAGTATGAGCACGACATTCTATTTTTTCATTATTTATTTTATTTTGTGTACTGTTATATTACTCCAATTGTTAATCACACGTGTCGTCTTATGCCTTTTGTTGCTGTAGAGCCACTGTTTTGTACGATCATCCTCCTGAATTTTTTCGTCCTGCTTCACTCAATGAGAAGCATAATGTGAGAATTTGTTCTTTTTCATCATTAGCTTCAAAAGACGTTTGTTGACAAAGTTTAAACTTCATGATTATCTAGTTGTTTTGCAGGATTAGTAAAAGTCTTAACAAGCCATATGGACTTCAAGATTGCATAATCAATGGTAAAGGATGGAAATATACTCTCTTGTCCACTTTAAATAATTTTAAGTGGTAATGAGCTTCGATAATGATATGATAATATGCTTCTAAATTTGGTTTAAAATGCGTACCTGTGCAGGATTGACAGGACCACATGAGAATGATCCTAATAGAAATCCATTTACCACTCAGGTTGGCTCTGATATAATCTTGAAGCAAAACAGACCAGCGATCATTGTTAGCAGTACAAGTTGGTATATTTATGGTCACTTTATTGGTTGCCACCAAAATTTAAATCCTTTCCTTTTATCCTTGTGCACTTTCCCCTCTTTTGGAATTCTTGTGGAGCAAAATAGTTCAGCCACATCTCCTTCTCCTGATATTACCCGCCATTATTAGAATGAAGGGAATTTAGTCCTTTGCCCATTTTTTCTTTCAGAGCACTCTACTTTCCCTATTTGAATTTTGTCCTATTAACTTTCAAAAATCAATGCTTTAGTCATTTGACTGGCTACAGCAGGTTAATAACTGGTTTAGAAAGTTAACAGGAGGATATAAAAAATTGAAAAAATGCCATGTCAGCTAAAAACCGGAAGCTAACCTGCTGTAGCTGGTAAAAAGACTAAAAAGTTGAATTTTGAAAGTTAACCTTATGATATTCAATTCGGAAGAGTGGAGTGTCTTGAAAGCAAAAATGAGCAATCTTACAGGTCTAAAAAATACCTTTTGCCTAGAGTGCATAAGGACGATCATACATCTTTGATTGATATGATTAAACTGTAAAGAGTGATTTGATTCAGGACTCCGGATGAAGATTTTGGCATTCTACTCGAAGCTGCAGTTGTGTATGATAGGCGCGTTGCTGCATTATTAGGCGAGGAAGACTCAACTGGGGACGAAGTTTTCTGGGGCAGAATTCGTGATGGAAAACAATTCTTATACCCAAGGTTGCTATTCATTATTACTGGTAATGTCCATCTTTTAAAGCCCATCTATTTTGCCCCATCTATCTTTTTTTTTGTTCTCTTTTCCTAAAAATGCACCATAACAAATTGAAGGTAAAGGACCTGAAAAGGAAAAATACGAGCAAATGATAAGGAAACTTAGACTCCGACGTGTAGCATTTCGTACCATGTGGCTTTCTGCAGAGGATTATCCTTTGCTTCTTGGTAAATACCCCTCAGTATTGTTCAAGAATTCGTTTTTTCCACCTGAAATACTACTTTATGTCTTCCTTCTTTATGGAATACAGGGTCTGCAGATCTAGGCGTCTGTTTGCACACTTCATCATCAGGGCTGGATCTACCTATGAAGGTCTGTAGTAATATGGCATGAAGTTTAGTCCTTCACAAATATAAAACACGAGTATAATATATTAGACAATATCTATGCGAGATTCTCATTGTTGTTGGTTGATTAGGTTGTTGATATGTTTGGCTGTGGGCTACCTGTCTGTGCTGTTTCATATTCTTGGTAAGATCTATTGAGCAATTTCTTTGGACGATCATCTTACTATGAATTTACCGCAGAAAATAATAAAAATTTCTCTCCATTTTGGATTTTTGTCAAGCATAAAGGAGCTGGTAGATGTCAACAAGAATGGCCTCCTTTTTTCGTCATCTTCAGAACTGGCTGATGAACTTATGGTAAGCTTCTTCATAATATGCCGTAAAATGTTGACGATCTCTTGTTTTGCATTAAACAATGCCAAATATCTCCTTCATTGGTAGGTAGAAATTATACTATGATATATTTGAGAGTAATGATGAGCTGAAATTCAGTTTGGTACAGCAACTCATGCATCCCATAAATTCTAGAAATAATAAAGGCCTTTTTATACATTTTTTAGATGGGAAAATAGTTTTTATTAATCTTGTAAGTTATCTTTGTTTTGGTTTCAATTATGTCGACTTTTACAAATTGAAAATAGGCATGTAACTTCCAATTTTTTGCATTTTAGTCTGGTAACCGGCTGTAGGTAGTAAAACATTTGGTTGACGCTGAGGTGGTAGAGTCTGATTGGTAAATCAGATGTTTCACCTCCTACAGCAGGTTATAGGGGACCAAAATGTTGAAAAATTGAAAATTACAAGACTATTTTCAAATTGTGAAAGTCATCAATACTGAAACTGAAATAAAGAAACTTGCACAGGGCTAAAGAAACTATATTCCCTTGTAAGATGATATTACTTACATTCTGTTACATCTGTATCTGTATCCTACAGATGTTACTCGAGGGTTTTCCGGAAAAATGTGAAGCTTTGAAGTCGATGAGGTCAAGTTTGATGGAAAGGTTATCTTCAGAAAGGTGGGCGACATCATGGGAACAAAATGCCAAGCCCCTAATATATGAGGTCATCTTTTTAGCCACTTCCTCTGCATAGCAAACCTTTGTTCCATATATCACCAATTCACAATGAGCGTGCCTTTTTCAGGTTATTGCTCAACACCCGAGCTGACAGATGAACATCGTTCGGGTTTATTACGTGCACTTCCATCGAACTTGCAACTGATTGGCTCGTATGTGATGGAATCTCTGGGGTTTTCCAATCCGAAGGAGAAGAAGCAGAGAGAGAGAGAGACGAGTTGAAGTTGTTTTTCAGTTAAAAACTCAATTGGGACCCTAATGTTCTAAGGTTGTATACTATACTGTCTCATAATTTTCTTGATTTTGATAATGTCAAAACCTCTTCATTCAAAAAAATATGTAACGCTATAATTCAAAGGAAATGAGGAATAATATGAAACCTTGGAGGATGAATTTATATTTCAATCAAAATTTATTTGTACGAGGGATTTGTTATTTGTAAGGATTACTCTCTGGTTCTTTTGAAAGTCATTTTTTAGCATCCTATTGCAAGTTACTTATTTTATTTTTTGAAAATACTTAATTTTTATAATTACAAAATAAAATAAATAAATTTTAATATTTATAATTTAAAAAGATGTAAATTGAATCACCGTAAAATAAATAAAAAAAATATTTAAAGGACTTAAACTAAATTTGATCTAAATATTGATAAATTTTGGAGTTTAAAAAAAATATATTACAAGAATATTTTTGTAATTTGTATATTTATTTAAAAAATAATTATTTTATCACATATAATTGCACTATGATGGGTGACGTGTCAGTGTGTCACTTTTCAATAGGTTTTGAAAGGTGTCAGTGTGTCACTTTTCAATAGGTTTTGAAAGGTGAAAAAGGACGAAAAACCTTCTTAACCATATAAAATCCCTTCTAATTCTCTCTACATTTTTTTAAAAAAAATTTCTACCTTAACAATTCACTATATATTTAATATTTTATTTCTTAATAAATATGTAAAAAATAAATGAATAACTTTTGAAGGAACAAAAGAGTATTAATAAATTATTACGTGAAAGTTAAACACGTTTGTATTTATTTTTTCTTTTAAGTATCACACCACAATTAAAACACTAATTTACATTTTTTGGATACAAAATGATCCTTGTATCTTTTGCTAAACTCCCAAAATCATGTTTTTATTTGTGGATCAAAACGAGACTTATATATAAATGATAGATAAAAATTTGCGTCCGATCGTCTTATCATGTGACTATTATCATTTTTCAATATAAATTTATTACTTTTTAATAAAAAATGATAACATTCAATTATAAAGTGGTACTGATTTCACAGTGAAACTGTCTCTAAAAAAACTTGTTTGAAGGGTATTTATATAGTTAATTATCCCAATAATTAACCTGAATTAGTTGCTGGTAATTTCATCATATCACTCGAAGTAAAAACTTATTACAGGCAAGAATGAATAACACACCAGGGTCGACCATATACACTCTCATTAATAACCATTTGTCGACGAAAGTGTATATGGTCGACACTGGTTGGTTGAAATTTATAAAAAAAAAGTTTGAGATTTTTCTAAGTTTTTTTTTTAAATTTCTGAGTTTTTTTTTTTTTTGGATGATGTTGGATGGTGGAAGTGGTGGCGGCAGCGGCCGGAAGTAGTGGTGGTGGTTGGCAATTTTGTTCGATCACTTCTTCAGAAAGTGGGGGAGTGGGGTGCATCTAGTAATACCTTTTACTGAAAAGGTGTATTTGGTTTTTGCATGATTATTATATTATTAAAGGGCGCGGCTAAAGGCACCCGGATTTACTATGAGTACACCCACACGATGAGAACACACACAAAACAGATGAGAATACCCACATGGAAAACCCAAATTTACCCTCTTCTCAATTAAAACCTCATTCTTTCTTTCTCAATTCAACACCCCCTTCTCCGTAAAAAAAAAAAAAAATTCACACCCCATTTTTTTCAAATCGCCGGCGAGGCCTTTCCCCCGTCGGTCCAGATCCCTCCCCCTCCCCGCTCGCGGCCGCAGCCCCCGTTGCCTCCCTCTTCCCCCTTTTCCCTACCACCCACGCGATGCAGCCCCAGCCGACGCAACCCCACCGCCGGCCGCCGCTGCCGACGCGCCCCCGGCTGCAACCCAGCCGACGCGCCCCCTCCCTCCAAATTTCTGTAAATTTCCCCCCTCCCTGCAACCCCGTCTGGCCGCCCCCTCCCTCTCGTTGGCCCCGCCCTCGCCGCGGCGGCCCAGCCACTGGCTTGGGCCGTCGCGACCGTCTACTTTTTATTTTCTTTTTCTTTTCTGTATTTTTCTTCGCTTGACACCGTTCGCGGCTGCAGCCCCTCCCCTTCGCGGCCGTTCACGGCCGCAGCCTCTCCCCCTCCCCTTCATCGCACCCACGCACGTCGCCGGTACCCACGTAAGGTAAGTTTTTATTTTTTTAATTTTTTACAGAAATTAGGGTTTTGAAAATTTTAGAAAATTTAGCAAAATTAGGGTTTTTAGTAGTTCGGGAATTATTTTCGAACATATTGAGTTTGTTTTGGAAAAAATTTCGAACATATTGTGTTTGTTTTGGAAACAATTTCGAACAACTTGAGTTTGTTTTGGAAAAAATTTCGAACAAGATGTTCGATCTATTTTTTCGAACAAATTTGAGTTGTTTTGGAATTTTTTTCGAACATTTTTAGTTTGTTTTGGAAACATTTTCGAACGTATTGAGTTTGTTTTGGAAAAATTTTCTAACATGTTTGTTTTGGAAATTTTTTCGAACATTGGTGTTTTGGATTAATTTTTGTTGCAATTTTGGAGTTTTTTTTTTTTTTTTTTTGTTGAAGAATGGTGGTGGTGGTTGTTGGGAATAAAATGAGCTATGTTTTGATTGAATTCCAAAAACCCCCTGAGACATGCCTAAGTCAATGAAAAATATGTTCTAAGAATGTTAGAACATATAGATTATAGGCTAGATGAGAAGCTGAAATGTTAGGCAGCTCTTAGACAATTAGATGCACAATTTGAGGGGGAACCTATGCTTTGAAGATGATCAAGATCAAGTCTCCCCAAGGCTCAAATTCTGGAACAAAGAGTAAGGACACTCTATGAAATCTAAGATGCTCTTATCAGGAGAGTTGTCCAGAGAAAGTATTCTTAAAGCTCTGATCAGGAGAGTTGTCCAAAGAAGCTAGCCATATGCAAGAACAAACCTACCTAGCTCAAAAGGACAAGACTACTCAAAGGTTTTGGTCAGGAGAGTTGTCCAGATAAGCCAACTCTAAAGTATAAAGTGCTCTGATGCAAAAAGACCAATCATGCTGATCAGGAGAGTTGTCCAGAGGAGTTGTCTCAGCTAAATTGACCAAGATCAAGTGCTCTGAAAGCCTAAGATCAACTATGCTGAAGAGATTGAGACAACCAGTCCCTAAAGGTCCTCAAAGGAATGAGCTAAGACCATACACAAGAGAAATAAAGGGCTTTAGCCAAGTCATCTGAAGAAGAGCAAGCCAATCATGCTGAAAAGCAAAACTGCTGATAATGATAAGGAGAGTTGTCCAGATGATAAGGAATGTTGTCCTATCATTGGATCAACCTTCAGAAGCCATGTCCAAGTCCTAACAAGAAGTCAAACATTGGGAAAAGTGCTGCAGAATGAAGACAAAACTGTTACAGCCGTTTATTACCCAAATGAGGACATGTCACTATCAAGAATCTGTCTTCCAGTTTGAAGAACTCAAGGAAGACATTTATAGCAATTTGGGGCTGCCTCTCCAACGGGCAAATCCTCCATTTTGTCTATAAATACAGAAGTGTGAAGACCATTTGAAAGCATCCAACTGAACTCAACCAGCACCTCAACCTTGACAAGAATATCCAACTATCCTACAAGTTGACAAGTGCTCTTAAGCTTTCAAAGAGACTATCTTAGTCTTTATACACTTCTTCTAAGCTGAACCCAATTGTATATTCATACACAAGCTTAGAGAGATATCCTATCCTTATACACTGATCTTCATTGTAAAGGATATCTCATTAGTTGGAACCTTACTTCAATCCTCATATCTTTCAAGAGTGAAAGTGAGAAGGTTGTAGTAGTAGAAGTGGTAGGAACTGACTGTTGAGAGAAGAACAGTTCAGTTCTGAGTTGAGAAGAGGGTACTAGGACTCTAGACATCCTAGGGATCAATTCACCAAGGAGTGGTGTTCTTGATCAAGTGCACCTTGGCACTATAAAACAAGTTAATTCCAAGAGTGAAGGAATTATCCTGTTAAATCAGGGAAAGTGGATGTAGGAGCTTGAGTCTCTGAACCACTATAAACTCTTGTGTTGATTTACTTTACAAGTACTTACATTCACTCAACACTGCACACAAAACTGATCTTTCAAAGATACACATTCAAAGACTGTGCAAAACTGTTTTGGACAACTTCCCTGAAGCTTAACTGGACTGTTTTACATTGACTAAGTGATTTCAGAAATTAAAGGAGTCTAAACTTAAAGGGCCAACCACTATTCCGCACATATAACTCCCCTAGATAGTTATTCAACTAAGTACTCAATAGTACTTAGTGGATTGATTATCTTAGAAGAGTTAATCACCTTCAGCAGAGTTGTCCAAGACAACCTTGCTGAGTTCTGGTTTGATCAAAGTTCAAAAAGAATTGCATACAAGTGTATTCCCCCCCCATACACTTGTTATCTACTCCTTTCAGGACCAACAAGTGGTATCAGAGCAGGGGTTCAAAGACCACTGCTTCTGAAAATCCATCTTGATTTTCAAAACTCACATATTTGGTGTGGTCACTGAACTGATCTCTATCTGAAATCCATTACTTGTTGATTGATTGATTCTTATTGAGATATGGCCAACAACAATGCTGTTCCTCCACCTGCTGTTCAAGGATTAGACAACATGGCCACAAATCCAGTCAATCATATTTCTCATCACAAACTGCCCATGTTTTCAATAGACAATTATGATTTCTGGAAAATTAGAATGAGGGCTCATCTTGCATCTCTTCATACTGATATGCTTAGAGTAATCACAAGAGGACCTTTTGTGTTTACTCAAACTAACCCCAGATTGACAGATGAGCAAAGAGCAGATATAAGGGAATTGATTCCCAAAGATGAGGATGACTTCACTGCTGATGAAAAGAGGAAAGATAATTTGAATTATCTTGCCATGAACACCCTCTATCAAACAATTCCAGATGCAGTTATGGGTAGAGTCTACCACTGCACCACAGCTAAAGAAATTTGGGATACCCTTGCTGAAATGTGTGAGGGCACTGAAAAAATCAAGGAGAACAAGCTCCAAGTTGCTGTGCAGAAGTTTGAACAATTCTCAATGGAGACTGATGAGTCCATTGACAAATTTGCTGGTAGATTCACTGATGTGATGAATGAGATTAATTCACTGGGCAAGGTTTACACCAAGAGAGAGGTTGGACTGAAAATCCTAAGGAGTCTCACTCAAAAGTGGGATGTCTATGCTGTAATGATGCAGAATACCAAAGATCTCTCCACTATGCCCATGCAACAAATATTCTCAGAACTTAAAGCCTATGAGTTTGACCTCAATAGAAGAAAGCCTGTTGAGGAACCTTCAAATCCTACTAAGGGAGTGGCATTCAAAGCCAAAGTTGCTGAACCAGAAATGCAGCCCACTCCCAGATCATCAAAGTCAGTCTCTAAGACTGAAATGAAGGAAGAACTAGCCTTGATGGCTAGAAGGTTTGACAAGCTCAACACAAGGTTTGGAAGATACAAGAAATTCTACCAAGATAACAAATTCAGGAGAAGATACAATTCCCCTGAAGATCAGGCTGAGGACAAAAAGCCTGAAGAGAGAAGATCAGAGGACAAGTCCTCTGATAGGAGAAGATCCAGTAGAGCTGAACCCTCATCATCTAAGAGAAGAGATGAATCCAAGAAGGATGATGATGAAGATCTGTGTTACAACTGCAAAAAGAAAGGGCACTTCCAATATGACTGCCCTGAACTAAGCTCTAAAGAAAGAAGAGAAAGACAAGCAAAAAGAGACAGAAAATTCACCAATAGAAAAGCCATGATGGCTGGTGAAGAATCTGATAGTGCTGAAAGTTTCAACTCTTCTGATGGATTGTTCTCCAACAGTGATGATGATGATGATGTCTGCAACATGGCTCTTGAGGATGATGAGGTATCCTCTACTTCTAGTTCACCATCATTTATCTCACAGAACACTAGTGAGGTTAACCTGAAACTTTCCTTGGGAAAGTTGATGGAAGATTTCACTAGATTACAAGAATTTCATGACAATTGTGTGAGAGAAAATGAAAGACTAGCTACTGAACTCACCAAGAACTCTGAGTTAGCTGTTGATGTCAAGTCTACTGAGTTGTATCAACAAGTCTTGAGAAAGCTTGAGGAAGCAAATCTCAGGATAGTTGACCAACAAAAGGAGATTGATGATCAACTTCTCTCTCAGAAAAGAAAAGAATTTGAACTTAAAATTCTAAATGCCAAATTTGAAAATCTCTCACATGAGTATGATATTCTTAAATCAAGTGAAGAGAGCCTGAAATTAAAGATGTCTGCTTTGAACAAATCCTCTAGAGCAATAGAGGAAATTCAAAGTTATCAAAGACCTATGGCTCAAAGAAGTGGATTAGGTTTTGATCCATTTGAATCTTCACCTTGTCTTAGTGTTGCATCTACAAGTAACACTAAGAGAATCTTTGTTAAGTCAGTGGCACAACAAGCTGAAAATGAAGTAATTCAGCCACTGAACAAAGGAAAGGGCAAATTGAATGAAATGCCTACTCAAGTAATTCAGGAGAATAGGCCAAAACCTAAGGAAATGGCCAAAGCTCCTGAGCACAAGAGGAATATTGGTCAGCAGAGTAGACCCAATGGAAGGGCAACTCTCCTGAACAATGTTCAGAGGAATTATCCAAGGTATAATCAGCCTAGGCCAACTCATCTGAGAAAGCCTCAGCTGAATAGACCTAAAGAAAACCATCCTTTAAGGCAGAATAAAATGAGACAACCAAAACCCTTCATGCCAAAGGGTAATGGTCATAAAAAGGCCTTTCCTCAAAGATTTCATCAAGCTGCACAAAGAACTCATAAGTTCAGAAGAGTGGTCAACTCCTCTGAAACTTACAGAGTTAACACATTCACACATACTTTCCCAAAGGCATTTAAGGGAAAGACAGTGTATGTTGATGCACTAGGAAAACAACTTAGCCACCTTGAATCAATCAGGGTTATTAGGCAAGTTTGGGTTCCCAAAGGTACAGCTAACCTCTCAAGACCCAAAACTCAAAGGGTACCTAAACCTATCTAATTGCAGGTACCAATGGGCCACAAGAAGAGGAGCATGAACAAAAAGACAGCATGGTACCTTGACAGTGGATGCTCAAGGCACATGACTGGAAACAAGGAACTCCTCTCTGATTTTATTGAAAAAGAAGGCCCAAATGTCACCTTTGGAGACAGCTCACAAGCAACAACAAAAGGTTATGGTACTTTGATGATTGGTAACATCAAAGTAACCAATGTATCTTATGTAGCTGGTCTCAAATATAATCTCCTGAGTATCAGTCAATTCTGTGATAAAGATTTTAATGTTGAGTTCTCAAGTGGAAAGTGCCTAATTAGAGATAAAACTCAACAAACCCTATTGACTGGAACTAGGAAGGGAAATGTGTATTTTGCAGACTGGGACAAGTCTACTGATGCTACATGTTTCATTGCTAAAAGTTCTAGTGAACAAAGTTGGCTATGGCACAAGAGGCTAAACCACCTGAACTTCAAATCTATGAATAAACTTGCTAGAAATGCATTAGTTAAAGGACTACCTAATGAGGTTTTCATTAAGGAACATGTGTGTAAACCATGTCAAGAAGGAAAACAGATTAAAGCCTCATTCAAAGGAAAACCAGTCATTTCCACTGAAAGGGTACTTGAACTTCTACATATGGATCTATTTGGACCAATCACCCCTTCAAGCATAAATGGTAGAAAATACACATTAGTGGTAGTAGATGACTTCTCTAGGTTCACATGGGTAGTATTTCTCCTTAATAAGAAGGAAACACAAGTCAAACTTCCTGAACTTCTCAAGAGATTGTCAAATGAGAAAAGCCTTAGTATTATCAAGATAAGATCTGATAAAGGCACTGAGTTCATTAATTCATACATCAATGAGTACTGCACATCAAATGGAATAGCTCATGAAACCTCAGCAGCTAGAACTCCCCAACAAAATGGAGTTGCAGAAAGAAGGAATAGAACCTTAAAAGAAGCTGCTAGAACTCTAATTGCTGATTCAAATCTACCTAAGAGGTTTTGGGCTGAAGCTATAAACACTGCATGCCATACTCAAAATAGATGTTTGATCACTAAGGGGCAAGGCAAAACCCCCTATGAACTCTGGAAAGGAAGAATGCCTAAAGTGTCATACTTTCATATATTTGGTTGTAAATGTTTCATTCACAATAATGGGAAAGAACAGTTGAAAGCTTTTGACAGCAAAGCTGATGAGGGAGTATTTCTTGGATACTCTCAAATCAGTAGAGCTTTCAGAGTCTACAACAAGAAATCCCTTATAGTGGAAGAAACACCTCATGTTGTGTTTGATGAATCTATCTTTGAGATCAGGAATGATCAGTTGGAACCTGAAGAAATCACACAGAGGACAACCAGATTAAGCCTAAAAGACAAAGACACTGAACTCATAGAAATTGTCCCAATCAACCTACCAGAACATACAACATTGGACAACCATCCTGAAGGCAACCTTCCTGAGACAAATCCCACTGATGGAAATGATGAACTGAATGATCCAATCCCAGTTCACATCCAGGTAACAACTACCAATGAAGAAGCAGCTCCTGCTGAGGTAGTTAATGGGTCAAATAATCAAGGGGGAACTCAAAATGTTGAAAATGCCAATGTCCCTGACATTGAGGACAACACCCCTGATTATGATCCTGAATTAGATCCTGCATTAAATTATCCTGAATTCTATGATCAAATTGACTCACCTTCAGTAGAGGACAACTCTACTGAAGAGATCAGGAAAAGAAGGACCTGGTTATCTGACCATCCTACTGACCTGATACTTGGTGATCCAAGTATAGGAGTCAGAACCAGAAAGTTTCATGGTGAAAGTGCTATGTTCTGTTGTTTCTTGTCAGAACAGGAACCAAAAGATATTGAGGAAGCACTTCAAGATGCCAATTGGATCACAGCCATGCAGGAAGAACTGAACCAATTCACCAGAAATGAAGTATGGGAGCTGGTGGACAGACCCTCACATCAAAATGTTATTG
Source organism: Galeopsis tetrahit (assembly GCA_963675135.1). NCBI lineage: Eukaryota > Viridiplantae > Streptophyta > Magnoliopsida > Lamiales > Lamiaceae > Galeopsis > Galeopsis tetrahit. Next base: position 39,626,501 of record OY776127.1, read on the forward strand.
GAACAAAGTGGGTGTTCAAGAACAAGAAAAATGAAAATGATGTGATTGTCAGAAACAAAGCAAGACTAGTGGCAAAAGGGTATTGCCAACATGAAGGCATTGACTATGATGAGACATTTGCACCTGTGGCAAGGCTAGAAGCAATAAGGCTCTTTCTAGCCTATGCAGCCCACAAGAGGTTCAAAGTATACCAAATGGATGTCAAGAGTGCCTTTCTGAATGGAGTCTTGAAAGAAGAAGTCTATGTGGAGCAACCACCAGGGTTTGAAATTGGAAACCAAGTTTACAGACTCAAGAAAGCTCTATATGGACTCAAACAAGCCCCTAGGGCTTGGTATGATACACTGTCACAATTCCTCTTGGATCATGGATTCACCAAGGGAACAGTGGACAGAACTCTCTTCAGAATATCTGAAGGAGAGGACATCTTGCTTGTCCAAATTTATGTGGATGACATAATTTTTGGATCCCCTAATGAGAAGCTATGTGAGAAATTCTCCAAGCTCATGCAAAGCAAGTTTGAGATGTCCATGATGGGGTTGATGAACTTCTTTTTGGGTCTACAAGTCAAGCAATCTAAAGAAGGAATCTTCATCAACCAAGCTAAGTACACCAGAGAAATGATCAAAAAGTTTGGGTGTATAACCAGCAAGCCAGTAAGGATCCCTATGAACACAAATTGGAAGATGGATCCTGATGAGAGTGGTATTCCAACCAACTCTACTGAGTATAGAGGAATAATTGGTTCACTCCTCTATCTCACTGCCAGCAGACCTGATATCACCTTTGCAGTAGGTGTTTGTGCAAGATTTCAAGCAAATCCTAAGAAAAGCCACCTTGAGGCTGCAAAGAGGATTTTGAGGTATCTCAAAGGCACTGAGAATCTAGGCCTTTGGTACCCTGCTGATGACAATATTGAGCTAACTGGCTACTCAGATGCTGATTATGGAGGATGTAGGATTGACAGAAAGTCCACTTCAGGGACTTGTCAATTCTTGGGCAACAAGCTTATTTCATGGTTCTCCAAGAAGCAGAACACAGTGGCCACTTCCACCACTGAAGCTGAATATGTTGCTGCTGGAAGTTGTTGTGCTCAAATTCTTTGGCTAAGTCAACAACTCAGAGACTACAAAGTCAACTCTACTGAAGTGCCAATTTTCTGTGATAACAATAGTGCCATTGCTATATCACAAAATCCTGTCTTACACACAAGATGCAAGCATGTGGACATCAAGCACCACTTCATTAGAGATCATGTGGAGAAGAAGGATATCAAGCTAATGAAAATTCACACAGACCATCAAAAAGCTGATATATTAACCAAGCCACTTGCAGAGGCAAGATTTCTGGAGCTATCAGCAGAGTTGGGATTACTTGATCCAGGGAAGTTGGACAAATAAGTCCAAAGAAGCTCATTGATTAAGGGGGAAACAAACTCAAGCTTCAGCAGACTTGGTCAAGTCTACTGAAATTCAGAAACATGACCTTACCTCTTCAGGACACTTGTCCACAGTTCTTCAGGATACTTGTCCATGTAGGGTCAGATAAGTTGTCCTAGCTATCAAACCAAATCTTGGTATGATAAGCACCTATTTTTGGTGATCAAAACCCATTTCGAAATCTGTCCCATTGAAATACAGTTTTCACCTTTTTGGGATTTAATTTATCTCCCACCCAAAAGGTCACTTTCCATGCATTAAATGCCAAGATTTAACTCTTGTTTGCATTAAACTTTTTGGGACATGATCTATCTCGAAAAATCCCCAGCCTTAAACAAACATTTAAAACCACCCACGTTTTGAATAAAACAGTTATTTCACTGTTACATTGGTTTTTGACCATTGGATCAAAAATGGACAACTCCCCTGAAATCAATCCTAGCCGTCCATTTTGGATTTCCATTTTTGCTCACCTTTGAATTGTATCAAGACCTTACCAACTCATTGACAAACATTCTTTTTAGAATATTCACAAGTCTTAAGATATCCACAAACACTTCTTCCCCAAGTATTCGAAACCCTAACTCAAAAGTTCTTCAAACTCTCTCATTCTTCATCAAACCTTTTTCTGCAATTTTCAATGGCCCCCAAGGTTAGACCTGAAATGCTTGTTGATTTCTCCAACAAGGATCTAGACCTAGATTTTGGCTATCTAAGCAACAAGAACAATCTTCACTTTGAGCCAATTATTTCATTTGAAAGTGAGGATCTTGAGGTTACTCCAACCCTGAGATGGTTGAGAAGGGCTGGTCTCCAGAAGTTCTTGGAAGAAAGACCAAGCTCTTGCCTGGAGAGTTATATGGCAGAATTCTTTGCCTTCCTCAAATGGAGAGGCAAGCCTGAAGATGGTGAAGTGTCAACCAGGCTATCCTACACAGCTGAAGGAGAGGAAGAGGAGAGATTCCATAGAGTTAGATTCTCCTCAGAGGATCTGGAAGGAGCTTTTGGATTGCCTTATGAGGGAAGGAATCCAGAAGTGTATGGCACTGGACATGAAGAGGAAATAGCCCAAGAGTGGTTATTAGTTCCAGGCCCTCTCTCCTCAACTCAAAACAAGAAAACTCTCAAGCCAGAGTTTCTTAATCTCTTTGAGGTAGTTGCTAAGAGCCTCTTAAGCAACACTGGAAGCCTAGAGCAGGTCAGCCAGCCAAGGATCAGAATCATGGCTGCCATTATTGATGCCAGTGATAAGGGCATCAAGTTTGATTGGAGGACCTTCATCATGTCTGAGATGATGAAGGAGAAGGCTAAATTTAAGGTGAAAGCCCACAACAAGGTGGTGCTAGAAGGGAAAATCAAGTATTGCACCAGGGCAAGCTTGTTGATTGAGAGGTTTTCCCACTATTCCCAGATGCAGACCTTTGCAAAGCCCCTCCCAGCCCAAAAGATCCTGTTCAGAAAGCTCAGTAAGAAAACTGAGAAAAGAAGGATGCTATTGGCCAAGCCTGCTGAAGAACAGGAGGAAGAGAAGCCTAAGATGAAAAAGAGAACAAAGGCCAGGGCTGTCAAGACAAGGAAAATGTCTCAGAGAATCTCAGAAGAGAATTCAGATGCTTCAATTGAGATTGAAGAAGTTGCTAGAGAAGGTGTACAAGTGCCATCTGATCATTCAGAAGAACTCAGGCAAAAGTACAATGAGACTAGACAAAAGTCTAAGGGTGATAAGAGAATCAGGGAAGTTATCCCTGAGAAGGAAGGAAGTGGAAGTAGCAGGGCCAGCAAGAGAAGGGCCAAACCTACTGAAAAGGTGTTGGAGCTGCAAGAAGAGAGGTCTCTTCAATTGGCTCTAAGGGAGAGCAGAGCTGAAAGCAGGGCCAAATCCATGTCAAGGACCAATTCATCTGGTTCTGGAACTCCAGAATCCAAAGTCCCTGAAGGTCAACCCATAGAGGCCAACCTCCCTGAAATTCAGTATCTTGAGCCCAACTCCCCGGAAACCCATGTCACCCCTTCCAACCAACCCATTACCCCTGTAAATCTCACTAAGAGATATTCTCCTGAAGGAAATGTGCAAAGAAGTGGCATAGATGTGCTTGCTGACTTAGCAGTAGATGAGACAAGACTCCTGTCTCCCCTTGACTCATCCATGCTGAATTATTCAAAACTCTTAGAGCATGCACTCAATGAGCCAACCCCCTTGAGTAAAGCCCCTTCAGACCCATTGCTCTCAAAAGCAACTGAAGATCCTTCTACTGCACCCAACCCTTCTGAAGCCAACATCCCTGAACTTAATCTGCCTGAAGCTTTGATAGGAGAACCCAGAGCCAACTCCCCTATAACCCAAAGTCCCCATTCAAGTGGAGATGAGGAGGAGTATACCTATGAAAGTATGCTCAGAGGAGGAGCCAAGGCTACTGTGGACAGTTTGTATCCACAACTTGCTGAATTTCCAAGAATTCAGAAGGCCTTTCAAGATTTAAGGATGCTTGTTGATGTGAAAGACAAATCCTTGATGGAGATATCACAAGTCATCCAAGATAAGGGTACAAACTGGTGGCAGATAGAGGAGAACAGATTGCTACACTTTGCTGGAGTTTCAAAGACAAGATTCCTCATAGATGAGGAGATTTTTGCAAAGTTGGTAGCTGATAAGATTGAAGAGGAGAAAGAAAGAAAAGCCAAGGGAATCAGTCACCCTGACAGTGGCTCTAATGATGATGATTCCCCTGATGATCCCTCAAACCCTTCAAATCCCAACCCTCCTGAAACCCTTCAAGCCAACCTCCCTGAACCCCTTCAACCCAAGTCTTCTGTAGCAGATAGACTTTCCAATCCTCCCAAAACCTATCATAGGAAAGGCTCTGTAACTTCAGAGGTGTTGACCAAGGGTGGTAACACAACCAAAGATACATCTGCCAATGAAGGTTCTTCTGAACCCAAGGCACAGCCTAAAGATGTTGAGGTTCCTGTATTAGAGGCTAGTTTGATTAAGGCCTATTCAGTGTCAGAAGAGTTGGACATTGATCAGCCCTTAATCATTCAGGATGACTCAGTGGCTGCTGATATAAGCACTGTGATCTCCCCACAACTGCCATCTTTGAACCTTGTTGAAGGTGGAGATGCTGCAGGTTTAGGAGAAGGAGTTGAAAAGGAGAGCATAGTTGAAAAATCAGAGGGAGTTATGGATGAAAGAGAGGTAGTCATCACTAAGATAGTGAGTGTACCACAATATGAGGGTGGAATAAGTGAGGAAGGACAGGTTATTCTTGAAGTCAAATCTGAACTTCAGGAATCCCTTGGTGAAAGGAGGCCTGATTCCTTGAGTGAGAACATTATCCATGAAGGGAGAAAAGAACAAGTTGAAAATGAGAAGAAGACTGCTGATGTATCAGAGTCTTATGAAAAAGAAATTGAGGGTGATGAGTGCTTATTTCCTAACTTGTTTGATTTATCTGATGTTGCAGGTATTTCTCTTGACCAAATTTTTGCAGATGAGTTCCTCACAGATGCACCTATCCAAGTTGATACAGGCTCAGCTCAAGCCTTACTTGGCATGCAATCAGAGAAGTTGGACTCCTTGGCTCATCAAGTCCAATCTGCTCATACTGAAACTTCAGGAGCATTGAATGAGCAAGGAAGGACTCTAGCATCTGTAGAAATGAGGCTCACTGGCTCTGAAGATGTTGTGCTACCAACCCTTGAGGCAAGAATCAGTGGTGTGGAATCTGGTCTTCAAACCATCTCCACTGAAGTTCAAAGTGCCAAATCTACCATGGAAGCCATCTCAGAGGAAGTCAAGAAAGAACAGAAGCTGCTGAGAGATAATCACAATGCAAATGTCAAAGCTCTCAGGCTCACTGTCAAGCAAGCTCTTGGAAAGAAGACAGCACTACAAAAGAGAAGAGCTGATGAGCAAAGGCTAGCTATGGTCAAAGCTGCCTCAGAAAATTTTTTCCAAGAAGTGTTGGCCAACATTGCTGAAGGTGCAGTGGCCAACCTCACTGAGCTCTTAAAGGCCCAACTGGATGCATCTCTGAAAACAGCCATGGAAGGGGTTGTCCAACAAAAGATGAAGCCTGTTCTAGCTTTCCTTAGCTTGAGCAGTGACAGAATGCAGAATATACATGATGAAAATGTATATTTGTTGGAAGAGATGAAGTCCCTAAACCAGGCCCAATCCCTGATGGCCTCAACAATGAGTGACCTAAAGCCCCAGTGCTTTGATGCTGCCAAAAAGGGGGAAAGGGAAAGAGCTAGAGCAAAAGGTGCCTTGGTGATTGGGAGTCCAGTGAAAGGGAAGGACAAAGTCCCTGAAGGAAAGGGAAAAGAGCCAGAAATGCTGAATTTGGAAGATTTGGATGAAGAGGAGCAGTTAGCATTGGCATTGAAGAACTCAATGGCCTCAGCTCAAGAAGAAAGGGCAAGGAAACAGCAAAGACCAGGTGGTGAAGTGTCAGGTTTGGACAAAGATGCTGAAGGTGTCCAAACCAGAGGAAAAATCAAGAAGGCCCAAGGAAAGAAGAGACAAATTGAGAAATTCACTGACTTTCCTAGCAGCCTTGATCTTCCACCTGAATTCAGAATTGATGAGGATGAGCCTACATCAAAGAAAGCCAAAACTGCTGAAGAGGACAAATCTTCTGAATCTGGAAAAACTGCTGAAGGTGCCAAATCAACTGAAGAGACTGAAGAGTTATTTGCTGAAGGATTTGGATCTGAACCTAAGAAGAAGACAACTGTTCTAGCCCATGATCCATCAAAGCTGTTTCATGAAGGGTATGGCAAAGACCCTGAAACACAACAGAAACTGGCCATGATGAGGGCCCATGAGAAAATTGATCTGATGGAAGAAGCCAACAGAGCAAGAGATGAAAGGAGAGCAAACTTTCAGAAACCAAGAAGGAGAAGAGCAACTTACAGCAAGATGAAGCCTCAGCTTCTAATCCCAATGGACACCAAATATCCACACTTGGATAAATGGGTGCCAATTCAACTGAATGACACATGGGAAGAAGCCAAAAGGGAGTTTGTCTATGACTTTTATGTCATTGACAGATGGAATGGAGGAGATGCAAACTCTGCCTTCACTGAGTTCATGCTAGAATACTACAGAGAGTTGTATCAACAACTACTTGCAGCTGCTGACATTGCAAGATTTGAACTCACAGCTCCCAAGCCAATCATATACATGCCTCCAAAGCTTGAAGGATGGATTGACCAAGCAAGAATTCTAAGGGAATTCACTGAGATCCTTAAGCTGAACAAGATGGTTCTTGGACCTAAGGGAACCAACCAAGAAGCCATGGCACTGAAAAGAAGAGTGTGGGCACAGTATGGAATGCTGCCACCTCCTGAGGATGATCTTTGAAATGGCTAAGTCTTCTGACCTTACTTGAATGATCAACTATGCTGAAATATGGTCAAGTTTGCTGATGTGTTAATCTGGTTGCTCTGATCTGTTAAAGATTGCTCTGATACAAGTTCTGTGCTCTGATGCTGAAAATATCATTTTGAATTATTGTAATAAAGTGCTCTGATATGCTTAAGTGTTATTGATTCATGCTCTGATATGTTAATTTCAACTATCAACATGCCTGTAATGATTTTTGAATGAATGATAGTTGAACTTATTTTGAATCAAGAAACTCAAATCTCTCTATGCCTATCTTAAAACCTACTTGCAACAAAAACAGTGAATACACTAACACATTACCTTTCAGGAATATTGACCTCAGTCATGTCTTCTGAAGATACATGTAATAGGTATAGACAAGTCACTTTTGCTTAAAATTGTATAGGTTTTGGCATCATCAAAAAGGGGGAAATTGTTGGGAATAAAATGAGCTATGTTTTGATTGAATTCCAAAAACCCCCTGAGACATGCCTAAGTCAATGAAAAATATGTTCTAAGAATGTTAGAACATATAGATTATAGGCTAGATGAGAAGCTGAAATGTTAGGCAGCTCTTAGACAATTAGATGCACAATTTGAGGGGGAACCTATGCTTTGAAGATGATCAAGATCAAGTCTCCCCAAGGCTCAAATTCTGGAACAAAGAGTAAGGACACTCTATGAAATCTAAGATGCTCTTATCAGGAGAGTTGTCCAGAGAAAGTATTCTTAAAGCTCTGATCAGGAGAGTTGTCCAAAGAAGCTAGCCATATGCAAGAACAAACCTACCTAGCTCAAAAGGACAAGACTACTCAAAGGTTTTGGTCAGGAGAGTTGTCCAGATAAGCCAACTCTAAAGTATAAAGTGCTCTGATGCAAAAAGACCAATCATGCTGATCAGGAGAGTTGTCCAGAGGAGTTGTCTCAGCTAAATTGACCAAGATCAAGTGCTCTGAAAGCCTAAGATCAACTATGCTGAAGAGATTGAGACAACCAGTCCCTAAAGGTCCTCAAAGGAATGAGCTAAGACCATACACAAGAGAAATAAAGGGAAAGAGCCAAGTCATCTGAAGAAGAGCAAGCCAATCATGCTGAAAAGCAAAACTGCTGATAATGATAAGGAGAGTTGTCCAGATGATAAGGAATGTTGTCCTATCATTGGATCAACCTTCAGAAGCCATGTCCAAGTCCTAACAAGAAGTCAAACATTGGGAAAAGTGCTGCAGAATGAAGACAAAACTGTTACAGCCGTTTATTACCCAAATGAGGACATGTCACTATCAAGAATCTGTCTTCCAGTTTGAAGAACTCAAGGAAGACATTTATAGCAATTTGGGGCTGCCTCTCCAATGGGCAAATCCTCCATTTTGTCTATAAATACAGAAGTGTGAAGACCATTTGAAAGCATCCAACTGAACTCAACCAGCACCTCAACCTTGACAAGAATATCCAACTATCCTACAAGTTGACAAGTGCTCTTAAGCTTTCAAAGAGACTATCTTAGTCTTTATACACTTCTTCTAAGCTGAACCCAATTGTATATTCATACACAAGCTTAGAGAGATATCCTATCCTTATACACTGATCTTCATTGTAAAGGATATCTCATTAGTTGGAACCTTACTTCAATCCTCATATCTTTCAAGAGTGAAAGTGAGAAGGTTGTAGTAGTAGAAGTGGTAGGAACTGACTGTTGAGAGAAGAACAGTTCAGTTCTGAGTTGAGAAGAGGGTACTAGGACTCTAGACATCCTAGGGATCAATTCACCAAGGAGTGGTGTTCTTGATCAAGTGCACCTTGGCACTATAAAACAAGTTAATTCCAAGAGTGAAGGAATTATCCTGTTAAATCAGGGAAAGTGGATGTAGGAGCTTGAGTCTCTGAACCACTATAAACTCTTGTGTTGATTTACTTTACAAGTACTTACATTCACTCAACACTGCACACAAAACTGATCTTTCAAAGATACACATTCAAAGACTGTGCAAAACTGTTTTGGACAACTTCCCTGAAGCTTAACTGGACTGTTTTACATTGACTAAGTGATTTCAGAAATTAAAGGAGTCTAAACTTAAAGGGCCAACCACTATTCCGCACATATAACTCCCCTAGATAGTTATTCAACTATCTTAGAAGAGTTAATCACCTTCAGCAGAGTTAATCTTAGAAGAGTTAATCACCTTCAGCAGAGTTGTCCAAGACAACCTTGCTGAGTTCTGGTTTGATCAAAGTTCAAAAAGAATTGCATACAAGTGTATTCCCCCCCCCCATACACTTGTTATCTACTCCTTTCAGGACCAACAGTGGTGGAGAAGGAGGAGATAATTATGTGAAATAGAATGGGTGGGTGTACTCATCTTCGTTTTTTTCATAAATTTTACCCTAGGGGTATATGGGACATTTCACATGTTCTGAAAGATTAAAAAAATGTTTGGTGGGTGTACTCATAGGAAATCCGGGTGCATTTAGCCGTGCCCATTATTAAATTGAGTGGGTGGGGATGTATTCTAAATCGAACTGGAGGTGTAAATAGTCAGCCCCATAAAAAAAAAAAAGAGCTTGGGTTGGCCCGTTAAAGTTCATGGTCCGCTTGGATTGGCCCGTTTAAGGCGGCATCCATACGAGTTTTTAAAGGCCTTGGCTATATACCCCTCCAGACTTGTTAAATATACTCCCCCGATTGATGCACCCCTCTTAAAATTGATTATGTTAAATTTACTCCCCCATAAAATACCTAATTTACCCCTTTCTCTTAAATTTATACATGATACATATACCCCTCTTAAAACCTAATTTTCCTTCTTCTCCCACCCTTTTCTCTTCCCCTCTCCGCCTACCGCTCTCCGCCGCCCATCGCCGACCTCCGCTGCCCATCGCTGACCTCCGTCGACTATCTCCGCCTATCGCCCTAGCCGAAGACCCCCGTCCCTCGCGACGCCCAACCGCCCTCCTCCTCTCTACAACAATGCGGTGGCGCTGCTCCTCCTTCCTCGCGACGCCGCCGCCATGCCTTTCCCTACGCCGTCCCTCTCTACAACAGAGCTTGCCCCCACGTCGTCTCACCGCCGGCGACTCCGTCCCCTCCCTCCTCCTCTCTCTCTGTTTTTTTTTCTTTTTAATTTATGCCTTCGTTTTTCGACGGTGGCGGCGCCTCTCTCTCCCAGCGTCGCCGCCGCCGCCTCCTCCTCGCAAGGCCGCCCCTCTCCTCGCTCGCCCAACCGCTGCCTCCTCTCCAAGGCCTCCACTCGCCCAGCCGCCGCCGTCTACAAACACAGGTAGGATTTATTCTGTTTTATTTTTCTTCCTTTTTTTCCTACTGTCGGTTTTTTCCTTTTTTCATTTTTTATTTTCGACAACCCTTAATCGAAAATATACACGGTCGTCGACAACTAATTGTCGACCACAGTGAATATTTTCGATTAAGAGTTGTCGAAAAAAATTAAGTTTTTTTAAAATTTCTTTCGATGAAGAGTTGCCTACTAGCGGGTTTATCGTCAACAAACCAATGTCGACAAGAGGGTTTCTCGTCAACAAACCAGTGTTGAAAAATGTAAGTGTTTTATTTTTTATATATCTGGTGAGTGACGGCGACGGCCGGAGGTGAACTGGCGGCGGCGGTTGTCGGAATTGTAACGGTGGCGCCTCCATTAGTTCGGGTTACGTTTTTAATTTAGAAGGGTGTATATATCATGAATATTTTACTAAAAGGGTAAATTGGGTATTTTACATGTATATTAAATTAATAAATACAGAGGGGGAGTATACTTAACAAGTCTGGAGGGGTATATAGTCGGGGCCTTTTTAAAAGCTCAGCACAACCCTCTTTTTAGACAAGGTAGGGCAGGGCATGCCAACCTAACATGCCTAACCATTTTGATTACTCTATGTTGGTCCTGAAAGGAGTATATAACAAGTGTATGTGGGGGGGGGGGAATACACTTGTATGCAAATTCTTTTCAACTTTGATCAAACCAGAGTTCAGCAAGTTTGTCTTGGACAACTCTGCTGAAAATGTATAACCCTTCTAAGATAATCAAACTACTAAGTACTATTGAGTACTTAGTTGAGTAACTATCTAGGGGAGTTATATGTGCGGAATTAGTGGTTGGCCCTTTAGTTTAAACTCCTTTAAGTTCTGAAATCACTTAAGCAATATAGTCCAGTTTTCAGGGAACTTGTCCAATACAGTTTTGCACAGTCTTTGAATGTATGTTCTTTTGAAGATCAGTTTTGTGTGCAGTGTTGAATGTATGAAAGTGCTTGAAAGTAAATCAACACAAGAGTTTATGGTGGTTCAGAGACTCAAGCTCCTACATCCACTTTCCCTGATTTAACAGGATAATTCCTTCACTCTTGGAATTAACTTGTTTTATAGTGCCAAGGTGCACTTGATCAATAACACCACTCCTTGGTGAATTGATCCCTAGGATGTCTAGAGTCCTAGTACCCTCTTCTCAACTCAGAACTGGACTGTTCTTCTCTCAACAGTCAGCTCCTACCACTTCTACTACTACAACCTTCTCTATTTCTCACTTGAAAGGGGTAAAGGTTGAAGTAAGGTTCCAACTAATGAGATATCCTTTACAATGAAGATCAGTGTATAAGGATAGGATATCTCTCTAAGCTTTGTATGGATATACAATGGAGTTCAGCTTAGATGAAGTGTTTGAAGACTAAGATAGTCTCTTTGAAAACTTGAGAGCACTTGATAACTTGTAGGATAGTTGGCTTAGTAGTTGGTGCTTCAAATGGTCTTCACACTTCTGTATTTATAGACAAATTTGAGGATTTGCCCGTTGGAGAGGCAGTCCCAAATTGCTATAAATGTCTTCCTTGAGTTCTTCAAACTGGAAGACAGATTCTTGATAGTGACATGTCCTCATTTGGGTAATAAACGGCTTGTAAGACTTTGTCTTCATTCTGCAGCACTCTTCCCAACGTCTGACTTTAAGATTCACTTGTTAGGACTTGGACATGGCTTCTGAGGTTTGATCCAATGATAGGACAACATTCCTTATCAAATGGACAACTCTGCTTATAACTATCAGTAGACTTTGCTTATCAGCATAGTTGGCTTGCTCTTCTTTAGATGACTTGGCTCTTTCCATTTGCTTCACTTGGAATTGATCTTAGCATCATTCTTTGAAGGCTTTTAGGGTGTAGTTGTCTTTATCTCTTCAGCATAGTTGACTTTCAAGCATCAGAACATTTGTTCTGGTTTAATTGTGCTGAGACAACTCTTCTGGACAACTCTCCTGATCAGCATACTTGGCCTTTGAGCTTCAGAACCTTTGTTCTTGTTTTAAGTTGCACAGAGACAACCTCTCTGGACAACTCTCCTGATCAGAGCATTTGAATATACTTGGCCTTTTGAGCTTTAGAACCTTTGTTCTTGCTTTATTTGTGCAGAGACAACTTCTCTGGACAACTCTCCTGATCAGAGCATTTGGTCTTCAATAGACTTAGAGATTGTTCTAGAATTTGAGCCTTGAGGGGACTTGATCTTGATGATCTTCAAAGCATATGTTCCCCCTCACATTGTGCATTTAATCACCTAAGAGCTGCCTAAACATTTCAGCTTCTCATCTAGCCTTATTCTATATGTTCTAACATTCTTAGAACATAATCAATTATGACTAGGCATGTCTCAGGGGGTTTTGGTATTCAATCAAAACATATGTCATTTTATTCCCAACAATTTCCCCCTTTTTGATGATGCCAAAACCTATACATTTTATGCAAAAGTGACTTGACTACACCTATTACACTTATCTTCAGAAGACATGACTGAGGTCAGTTTTCCTGAAAAAGAATGTGTTAGTGTATTCACCATTCATGTTGCAAATAGGTTTCAAGAGTAGGCATAGAGAGATTTGTGTTTCTTGATTCAAAAAGTGTTCAACTATCATTAAAATGCGAATCATTACAGCATGTTGATAGTTTGAACAAAAACATATCAGAGCATGGGAAACATTACATATAAGCACAAATTTACTACAAAAGCAGAACTTAATGATATACTATCAGGTCATTAAGCATTCATGTATCAGGGCAAACATATCAGCAGCTTGAGCATCTTCAGCATAGTTGACCAAAACAACAAATTAGCAACCAACTTAAGTTTTCACCCATTTCAGCATATAAGAGTCAGGAAAACTTAGCCATTTCAGAGATCATCTTCTTTAGGTGGCACCATCCCATATTGTGCCCACACTCTCTTCTTGAGTTCCATGGCTTCCTGGTTGGTTCCTTTGGGTCCACGAGTCATTTTGTTTAGTTTAAGAATCACTAGAAACTCCCTCAGGATCCTTGACTGGTCAATCCATCCATCAAGCTTTGGAGGCATGTAAATGATAGGCTTAGGGGCATTGAGTTCAATTCTTGCAATATCAGCAGCTGCAAGCAATTGTTGATACATCTCTCTGTAATACTCTATCATGAACTCAGCAAAGGAAGAGTTGGCATCTCCTCCATTCCATCTGTCAATGACATAATAGTCATAGACAAACTCCCTTTTAGCCTCTTCACAAGTATCATTCAGCTGAATTGGCACCCATTTATCCAAGTGTGGATATTTGGTGTCCATTGGGACAAGTAGCTGAGGCTTCATCTTGCTGTAGGTTGCTCTCCTTCTTCTTGGCTTTTGGAAGTCAGCTCTTCTCTTATCTCTTGCTCTGTTGGCCTCTTCCATCAAGTCCATTTTCTCTTGGGCCCTCATCATGGCCAGTTTCTGTTGAGTTTGAGGGTCTTTACCATACCCTTCATGAAACAACTTTGATGGATCATTGAGTACCACAATCTTTGTCTTCTTTGGTCCAGGTCCAAAGCCTTCTTCATATAATGCTTCCACATCTTCAGTAACTTTGGCACCTTCAGCAATGTTGACCATTTCAGAAGACTTGTCTTCTTCAGCAATATTGGACACTTCAGCAGTTTTGTCCTTTTTAGCACTTTTTGTCTTTTTGGAGATAGGCTCATCATCATCAATTCTGAATTCAGGAGGCAGATCAAGGCTGTTGGGAAAGTCAGTGAATGTTTCTGCTTTTCTTTTGTTTCCTTTGGCCTTTTTGATTTTTCCTCTAGTTTGGACACCTTCAGCATCCTTGTCCAAACCAGACACCTCTCCTCCTGGTCTTTGCTGTAGCCTAACTCTTTCTTCTTGTGCTGAGGCCATTGAGTTCTTCAAGGCAATTGCTAACTGTTCTTCTTCATCCAATTCTTCTAAATTCAGCACAGCTGGTTCTTTTCCTTTTTCTTCAGCAGCTTTGTCCTTTCCCTTTCCTGGGCTTCCAATGACCAAGGCACCTTTTGCTCTTGCTCTTTCCCTTTCCCCCTTTTTGGCAGCATCAAAACACTGGGGTTTGAGCTCACTCATTGTTGTAGCCATTAGGGATTGGGCTAGGTTTAGAGATTTCATCTCCTCCAACAAATATACATTCTCATCATGTATATTCTGCATCTTGTCATTGCTCAAGCTAAGGAAGGCTAGAACAGACTTCATCTTTTGTTGTACAACCTCCTCCAAGGTTGCTTTTAGAGATGCATCAAGTTGGGCCTTAAGAAGCTTAGTGAGGTTGGCCACTGCACTTTCAGCAATGTTGGCCAGCACTTCTTGGGAAAACTTTTCAGAGGCTGCTTTCACCATGGCAAGTCTTTGTTCTTCTGCTCTTTTCTTCTGCAATGCAGTCTTCTTGCCAAGTGCTTGTTTGACAGTTAGCCTGAGAGCTTTGACATTGGCATTATGATTATCTCTCAGCAGCTTTTGTTCCTTCTTGACCTCCTCTGAGATGGATTCCATAGTGGATTTGGCTTATTGAACTTCAGTGGAAATGGTTTGGAGACCAGTTTCCACACCACTAATCCTTGCTTCCAATGTGGGTAGCACCACATCCTCAGAGCCTGTTAATCTCATCTCTACAGATGCTAGAGTTCTTCCTTGCTCATTTAATGCTCCTGAAGTTTCAGCATGAGCAGATTGGACCTGATGAGCCAAGGAGTCCAACTTCTCTGATTGCATTCCAAGCAAGGCTTGTGCTGAGCCTGTATCTACTTGGATAGGGGCATCTGTCAAGAACTCATCTGCAAATATTTGGTCAAGGGAAATACCTGCAATGTTAGACAAATCAAACATGTTAGGGAATAAGCACTCATCACCCTCAGTTTCTTTTACATAAGACTCTGATACATTAGCAGCCTTCTTCTCATTTTCAACCTTTTCTTTTCTTCCTTCATTTAAAATGTTCTCACCTAAGGAATCAGGCCTCCTTTCATCAAGGGATTCTTGAAGTTCAGATTTGACTTCAAGAATAGCCTGTCCTTCCTCACTTATACCACCCTCTATTTGTGGTACACTCACTATCTTAGTGATGACAACCTCTCTATCATCCACTACTCCCTCTGATTTTTTGACTAAATTCTCCTTTTCAACACCTTCTTCACTTAGACCTGCAACATCTCCACCTTCAACAAGGTTCAAAGATGGCAGTTGTGGGGAGATCACAGTGCTTATTTCAGCAGCCACTGAGTCATCCTGAATGATTAAGGGCTGATCAGTGTCCAACTCTTCTGACACTGAATAGGCCTTAACCAAACCAGCCTCTAAGTTAGGAACCCCAACATCTTTAGGTTGTGCCTTGGGTTCAGAAGAACCTTCATTGGCAGATGTATCTTTGGTTGTGTTACCACCCTTGGTCAACACCTCTGAGGATACAGAGCCTTTTCTAACATAGGTAACTAGAGGTTCTGAAAACCTACTTGCTTCAGAAGGTTTGGATAGGGAGGGTTCAGGGAGATTGGCTTGAGGGAGTTCAGAAGGGTTGTCTTGAGGAGGGTTGGAAGGGTTTAAGGGATCATCATTCCCATCATCACTTGAGCTGCTATTAGGGTGCCTAATTCCCTTAGCAATTCTCTCCTTTTCTTCTTGAATTTTCTCCTCTACTAACTTTGCAAAAACTTCCTCATCAATGAGAAATCTTGTTTTTAGTACACCAGCAAAGTGTAGCAGTCTACTCTCCTCCACTTGCCACCAATTATCACCCTTATCTTGAATGACTTGAGAGATTTCCATCAATGTTTTGTCCTTGACATCTACCAGCATTCTCAAGTCATGGAACATTTTCTGAATTCTAGGAAATTCAGCAAGCTGTGGGTACAGACTATCCACTGTGGCCTTGGCTCCACCTCTGAGCATACTCTCATAAGTATACTCCTCCTCATTCTCACTAGATGGAGAACTTTGGGCTATAGGGGAGTTGGCTGTGGTATCATTAATTGCAGCTTCAGGCAAGTTGAGTTCAGGAGGGTTGGCTTCAGAAGGGTTGAGCTCAATTGAAGGTACCTCAGTTGCTTTTAAAAGCAATGATTCTAAGGGGGCTTTGCTCAGAGGGGTTGGCTCATGAAGTGCATGTTCTAAGAGTTTGGAGTAGTTTAGCATAGATGAATCAAGAGGGGACAGGAGCCTTGTCTCATCTACTGCTAAGTCTGCTAGCACATCAATGCCACTTCTCTGTACACTTCCTTCTGGAGAGTATCTCTTAGTGAGATTTACAGGGGTGATAGGCTGGTTGGGAGGGGTAACATGGGTTTCAGGGGAGTTGGGTTCAATATTTTGGGTTTCAGGGATGATGGCTTCTAAGGGTTGGCCTTCAGGGACTTTGGACTCTGGGGTTCCAGAACCAGAAGAGTTGGTCCTGGACTTAGATTTTGTCCTGCTTTCAGCCCTGCTCTCCCTTAGCGCAATTTGAAGAGTTCTATCCTCCTGAAGCTCCAATATCTTTTCAGTAGGCTTGGCCCTTCTCTTGCTTGCCCTACTGCTTCCACTGCCTTCCACCTCTTTCTCAGGGACAACTTCCCTGGGCCTCTTATCACCTTTCTTCTTTTGCCTTGTCTCATTATACTTCAGCCTCAACTCTTCTGAGTGGTCAGAAGGCACATTCACTCCCTCTTCTGCCACTTCATCAACTTCAGCTGATGCTCCTGAGGCTTCTCCTGAAGATATTTGAGACACTTTCTTTGTTTTGACAGCCCTGGCTTTAGTTCTTTTCATCATTTTGGGCTTCTCTTCAACCTTTTCAGCAGGGTTGGCCAGAAGCATCCTTCTTCGCTCAGTTTTCTTGCTGGGCTTTCTAAACAATATTTTCTGGGCTGGGAGGGGTTTGGCAAAGGTTTGCATCTCAGAATAGTGAGCAAACTTTTCAATCAAGAGACCTGCCCTGGTGCAATATCTCAGCTTTCCTTCCATCACAACTTTGTTGTGAGCTCTTACTTTGAACTTTGCCTTTTCTTTCATCATTTCAGACAAGATGAAAGTCCTCCAGTTGAACTTGATACCTTTATCACTGGCATCAATCACTGCTGCCATAATCCTTATCCTTGGATGGCTTACTTGCTCTAAACTTCCAGTGTTGCTGAGCAAACTCTTTGCTACAACCTCAAATAGTGTAAGAAACTTTGGCTTGAGTGTCCTCTTATGTTGAGTAGAGGATAATGGCCCTGGAGTGATAAGCCAATCTTGAGCAATTTCTTGCTCAAGTCCATTTCCATAAAATTCTGGATTCCTTCCCTCTAAAGGCAATCCAAAAGCAGCATCGACCTCTTCCTCAGAAAATTTCACCCTGTGAAATCTTTCCTCCTCTTCTCCTTCTGCTACAAAGGACAGTCTTGTGGAAACTTCTCCATCTTCAGGTTTGCCTCTCCATTTGAGAAAAGCAAAGAATTCTGCCATGTAGGATTCAAGACAAGAGTCAGGCTTCTCTTGCATGAACTTCTGGAGACCTGCCCTTCTCAACCATCTCAAGGTTGGAGTAACATTAGGATCTTCACTCTCAAAAGAAAGGATTGGCTCGAATGTGAGGTTGTTTTTGTGGCTTAGATAGCCAAAATCAAGGTCAAGTTCCTTGTTGGAGAAATCAACAACCATCTCTGATTTTGCTTTGGGAGCCATTGAAGGTTACAGAGAGAAAAATGTGAGAGAGATTGAAAGTGTTTGAAGAAGTTAGAGCTAGGGTTTCGAATACTTGGGGAGAAAGTGTTTGTGGGGTATCTTAAGACTTGTGAATATTCTAAAAAGAATGTTTGTCAATGAGTTGGTGAAGTCTTGATGCAATTCAAAGGTTAACAAAAGTGGAAATCAAAATGGACGGCCAGGATTGACTTCAGGGGAGTTGTCCAATTTTGATCCAATGGTCAAAAACCAATGTAACATTGAGTAATTGGTTTTATTCAAAACGTGGAGGTTATTTAATATTTGTTAATGGTTGGGGAGTTTTCAAGGTAGATCATGGCTTGAAAAGGTGTAATGCAAACAAGAGTTAAATCTTGGCATTTAATGCATGGAAAGTGACCTTTTGGGTGGGAGACAAATTACACCTATGAATGGGACAGATTTCGAAATAGGCAATAATTACCCAACATAGGTGCTTATCAGATCAAGATTTGGTTTGATAGCTAGGACAACTTATCTGACCCCACTAGGACAAGTGTCCTGAAAAGGTGTGGACAAGTGTCCTGAAATTCAATGGACAAGTGTCCTGAATCATTTAGGCCATCTCTTCTGAATTTCAGTAGACTTGACCAAGTCTGCTGATCTTTAATATCAGTTCCCCCTTAATTAATAAACTCCTTTGGACTCATTTTTCCAACTTCCCTGGATCAAAAAACCCAACTCTGTTGATAATTCCAGAAATCTTGCCTCTGCAAGTGGTTTTGTCAAAATATCAGCTTTTTGATGATCTGTGTGGATTTTTACCAACTTGATATCCTTCTTCTCCACATGATCTCTAATGAAGTGATGCTTGATGTCCACATTCTTGCATCTTGTGTGCAATACAGGATTCTGTGATATTGCAATAGCACTGTTGTTGTCACAGAAGATAGGCACTTCAGTAGAGTTGACATTGTAGTCTCTTAATTGTTGTCTCAACCAGAGAATTTGAGCACAACAGCTTCCAGCAGCAACATATTCAGCTTCAGTGGTAGAGGTGGCCACTGTGTTTTGCTTCTTGGAGAACCAAGATATGAGTTTGTTGCCCAAGAACTGATAAGTCCCTGAAGTGGACTTTCTGTCAATTCTACATCCTCCATAATCAGTATCTGAGTAGCCAGTTAACTCAATGTTGTCATCAGCAGGGTACCAAAGGCCTAGATTTTCAGTGCCTTTGAGATACCTCAAAATCCTTTTTGCAGCCTCAAGATGGCTTTTCTTAGGATTTTCTTGAAACCTTGCACAAACACCTACTGCAAAGGTGATGTCAGGTCTGCTGGCAGTGAGATAGAGAAGTGAACCAATGATTCCTCTATACTCAGTAGAGTTGGTTGAAATACCACTCTCATCAGGATCCATCTTCCAATTTGTGTTCATTGGGATCCTTACTGGCTTGCTGGTTGTACACCCAAACTTTTTGATCATTTCTCTGGTGTACTTGGCTTGATTGATGAAGATTACTTCTTTAGATTGTTTGACTTGAAGTCCCAAAAAGAAATTCATCAGACCCATCATGGACATCTCAAACTTGCTTTGCATGAGCTTGGAGAACTTCTCACACAGCTTCTCATTGGGGGATCCAAATATGATGTCATCCACATATATTTGGACAAGCAAGATGTCCTCTCCTTCAGTGATTCTGAAAAGGGTTCTGTCCACAGTTCCTTTGATGAAACCATGATCCAAGAGAAACTGTGACAGTGTGTCATACTAGGCTCTTGGAGCTTGCTTGAGTCCATATAGAGCTTTTTTCAGTCTGTAAACTTGGTTTCCAACTTCAAAACCAGGTGGTTGCTCCACATAGACTTCTTCTTTCAAAACTCCATTCAGAAAGGCACTTTTGACATCCATTTGGTACACTTTGAACCTCTTGTGGGCTGCATAGGCTAAGAACAGCCTTATTGCTTCTAGCCTTGCCACAGGTGCAAAGGTTTCATCATAGTCAATGCCTTCTGATTGACAATAGCCTTTTGCCACTAATCTGGCCTTGTTTCTGACAATCACATCATTTTAATTCTTCTTGTTCTTGAATACCCACTTGGTTCCAATAACATCTTGATGTGAAGGTCTATCCACCAGCTCCCATACATCATTCCTGGTGAATTGGTTGAGCTCTTCTTGCATTGCTGTGATCCAGTTTGCATCCTGAAGTGCTTCATCAATGTCTTTTGGTTCCTGTTCTGATAAGAAACAGCAAAACATAGCACTTTCACCATGAAAACTTCTGGTTTTGACTCCTATACTTGGATCACCAAGTATCAGATCAGTAGGATGGTCAGACAACCAAGTCCTTCTTTTTCTAATCCCTTCAGTAGAGTTGTCCTCTACTAAGGTTGAGTCACCAGTGTTATAGAATTCAGGATAATTGAATGTAGGATCTAATTCAGGATCATATTCAGGGATGTTGTCCTCAATGTTTGGAACATTGGCATTTTCAACATTTATGGTTCTCCCTTGAATATTTGATCCATTAACTACCTCAGCAGAGTCTTCTTCTTCATTGGTAGTTGTTACCTGAGGATGAACTGGGATAGGATCATTCAGTTCACCATTTCCTTCAGTGGGGTTTGCTTCAGGAATATTGTCTTCAGGATTGTTGTCCAGTGTTGTGTTATCAGGGAGATTGGTTTGGACAACATCTATGAATTCAGTGTCCTTGTCTTTTAGGCTCAATCTGGTTGTTTTTTGTGTGATCTCTTCAGGGTCCAGGTTTTTGTTCCTGATCTCAAGGATAGATTCATCAAACACAACATGAGGTGTTTCTTCCACAACAAGGGTTTTCTTGTTGTATACTCTGAAAGCTCTACTGATTTGAGAGTATCCAAGAAATACTCCCTCATCAGCTTTGCTGTCAAAGGCTTTCAACTGTTCTTTCCCATTATTGTGAATGAAACACTTACAACCAAATATGTGAAAGTATGACACTTTAGGCAATCTTCCTTTCCATAGTTCATAGGGGGTTTTGCCTTGCCCCTTAGTAATCAAACATCTATTCTGAGTATAACATGCAGTGTTTATAGCTTCAGCCCAAAACCTCTTAGGTAGATTAGAATCAGCAATTAAGGTTCTAGCAGCTTCTTTTAGGGTTCTATTCCTTCTTTCTGCAACTCCATTCTGTTGAGGAGTTCTAGCTGCTAAGGTTTCATGAGCTATTCCATTTGAAGTGCAATACTCATTGATGTATGAATTTATGAACTCAGTGCCTTTATCAGATCTTATCTTGATAATGCTAAGGCTTTTCTCATTTGACAGTCTCTTTAAAAGTTCAGGCAGTTTGACTTGTGTTTCCTTCTTATTAAGGAGAAATACTACCCATGTGAATTTAGAGAAATCATCTACTACTACTAATGTGTATTTCCTTCCATTTATGCTTGAAGGGGTAATTGGTCCAAATAAGTCCATATGTAAAAGTTCAAGTACCCTTTCAGTAGAGATGACTGGTTTTCCTTTGAATGAGGCTTTAATCTGTTTTCCAACTTGACATGGTTTACACACATGTTCTTTGATGAAAACATCATTAGGTAGTCCTCTTACTAATGCATTTCTAGCAAGTTTGTTCATTGATTTGAAGTTCAGGTGGTTTAGCCTTTTATGCCATAACCAGCTTTGTTCACTAGAGCTCTTAGCAATGAAACATGCAGCATCAGTAGACTTGTCCCAGTCTGCAAAATACACATTTCCTTTCCTAGTCCCAGTCAATAGAGTTTGTTGAGTCTTATCTTTAATTAGGCATTTTCCACTTGAGAACTCAACATTGAAATCTTTATCACAGAATTGACTGATACTTAGGAGATTATATTTAAGACCAGCTACATAAGATACATTGGTCACTTTGATGTTACCAATCATCAAAGTACCATAACCTTTTGTTGTTGCTTGTGAGCTGTCTCCAAATGTGACATGTGCCTTGAGGAGTTCCTTGTTTCCAGTCATGTGCCTTGAGCATCCACTGTCAAGGTACCATGCTGTCTTTTTGCTCATACTCCTCTTCTTGTGGCCCATAGGTACCTACAATTAGATAGGTTTAGGTACCCTTTGAGTTTTGGGTCCTGAGAGGTTAGCAGTACCTTTTGGAACCCAAACTTGCCTAATTACCCTGATTGATTCAAGGTGGCTAAGTTGTTTTCCTTGTGCATCAACATACACTGTCTTTCCCTTAAATGCCTTTGGGAAAGTGTGTGTGAAAGTGTTAACTCTATAAGTTTCAGGAGGGTTGTCAAATCTCCTGAGCTTATGGGTTCTCTGTGCAGCTTGATGAAATCTTTGAGGAAAGGTCTTTTTATGACCATTACCCTTTGTCATGAAGGGTTTTGGTTGTCTCATTTTATTCTGCCTTTGAGGATAGTTATTCTTTGGTCTATTCAGCTGAGGTTTTCTCAGAAGAGTTGGCCTTGGCTGATTATACCTTTGGATAACTCCTCTGAACATTGTTCAGGAGATTTGCCCTTCCATTGGGTCTACTCTGCTGATCAACATTCTTCTTGTGTTCAGGGACTTTGGCCATTTCCTTAGGTTTGGGCCTAGTCTCCTGAAGCACTTGAGTAGGCATTTCATTCATTTTACCCTTTCCTTTGTTCAGTGGCTGAATCATTTCATTTTCAGCTTGTTGTGCCACTGATTTAACAAAGATTTTATTAGTGTTACTTGTTGAAGCAACACTAAGACAAGGTGAAGATTCAAATGGATCAAAACCTAATCCACTTCTTTGAGCCATAGGTCTTTGATAACTTTGAATTTCCTCTATTGCTCTAGAGGATTTGTTCAAAGCAGACATCTTTTGTTTCAGGCTCTCTTCACTTGATTTAAGAATATCATACTCATGTGAGAGGTTTTCAAACTTAGCTTGAAGAATTTTTAGTTCAAAATCTTTTCTCTTCTGAGTAAGTAATTGAGCATCAATCTGTCCTTGTTGGTCAACTATCCTGAGATTTGCTTCCTCAAGCTCTCTAAAGACTTGTTGATACAACTCAGTATATTTAATGTTAACTACTGTCTCAGCAGGTTTTGAAAGCTCAATTGAAAGTCTTTCATTTTCTCTCACACAATTATCATGAAATTCTTGCAATCTAGTGAAATCTTCCATCAACTTCCCAAAGGAAAGTTTCAAATTGACTTCACTAGTGTTCTGTGATAAGAATAATGGTGAGCTATAAGTGGAGGATACCTCATCATCCTCAATAGCCATGTTGCACACATCATCATCATCATCACTGTTTGAGAACAGTCCATCAGAAGAGTTGAAACTTTCAGCACTATCAGATTCATCACCAGCCATCATAGCTTTTCTGTTGGTGAACTTCCTGTCTCTTTTGGCTTGCCTCTCTCTTCTTTCTTTAGAGCTGAGTTCAGGGCAATCATACTGGAAGTGCCCTTTCTTCTTGCAGTTGTAGCACAAATCCTCATCATCATCTTTCTTGGATTCATCTCTTCTTTTGGATGATGAAGGTTCAGCTCTACTGGAACTTCTCCTATCAGAGTACTTGTCCTCTGATCTTTTCTCTTAAGGCTTTTTGTCTTCAGCCTGTGCTTCAGGAGAGTTGTACCTTCTCCTGAATTTGTTGTCTTGGTAGAATTTCTTGTACCTACCAAACCTTGAGTTGAGCTTGTCAAATCTCCTTGCCATAAGAGCCACTTCTTCCTTCATTTCAGTCTTAGAGACTGACTTTGATGATCTTGGAGTGGGTTGTATTTCAGGTTCAGCAGCTTTGGCTTTAAATGCCACTCCTTTGACTGGTAAGGAAGTCTCTTCTGTTGGCTTTCTTCTATTGAGGTCAAACTCATAGGCTTTGAGTTCTGAGAAGATTTGTTGCATGGGCATGGTAGAGAGATCCTTGGTGTTTTGCATCATAACAGCATAGACATCCCACTTTTGAGTGAGACTTCTCAGGATTTTCAAACCAACTTTTCGATTGGAGTACACCTTGCCCAATGAGTTGATTTCATTCATCACATCAGTGAATCTACCAGCAAATTTGTCAATGGATTCTTCAGACTCCATTGTGAATTGTTCAAACTTCTGCACAACAACTTGGAGCTTGTTCTCCTTGATCTTTTCTATACCCTCACACATCTCAGCAAGAGTATCCCAAATTTCTTTGGCAGTTGTGCTGTGGTAGACTCTACCCATGATTGCATCTGGAATTGTTTGGTAGAGAGTGTTCATAGCTAGATAATTCAGATTATCTTTCCTCTTCTCCTCTGTGGTGAGGTCATCCTCATCTTTAGGAATTACATCCCTTGTGTCTGCTCTTTGCTCATCAGTCAATCTGGGGTTGAGCTGTGTGAACACATAGGGTCCTCTTGTAATCACCCTCAGCATATCAGTGTGTAGAGAAGCAAGATGAGCTCTCATTCTGATTTTCCAGAAATCATAATTATCAATTGAGAACATAGGTAACTTGTGATGTGATATATGGTTGACTGGATTGGTAGTCATGTTGTCCAGCCCTTGAACAGCAGATGGACGAACAGCATCCATGTTTTGTTCTAGATTCTGATTTTGGTTCTGGTTTTGGTTTTGATTCTGGTGCTGATTCCTGTTATGGCCTCTTGCCATACACCTTCAATATAGGGGTTAGACAATAGATATACAATTTCAGAAGGATCAGTTCAGTGACCACAAAATATGTGATTTTAAAAATCAATATGGATTTTCAGAAGCAGTGGTCTTTGAACCCCTGCTCTGATACCACTTGTTGGTCCTAAAAGGAGTATATAACAAGTGTATGGGGGGGGGGGGGGGAATACACTTGTATGCAAATTCTTTTCAACTTTGATCAAACCAGAGTTCATCAAGTTTGTCTTGGACAACTCTGCTGAAAATGTATAACCCTTCTAAGATAATCAAACTACTAAGTACTATTGAGTACTTAGTTGAGTAACTATCTAGGGGAGTTATATGTGTGGAATTAGTGGTTGGCCCTTTAGTTTAAACTCCTTTAAGTTCTGAAATCACTTAAGCAATATAGTCCAGTGTTCAGGGAACTTGTCCAATACAGTTTTGCACAGTCTTTGAATGTATGTTCTTTTGAAGATCAGTTTTGTGTGCAGTGTTGAATGTATGAAAGTGCTTGAAAGTAAATCAACACAAGAGTTTATAGTGGTTCAGAGACTCAAGCTCCTACATCCACTTTCCCTGATTTAACAGGATAATTCCTTCACTCTTGGAATTAACTTGTTTTATAGTGCCAAGGTGCACTTGATCAATAACACCACTCCTTGGTGAATTGATCCCTAGGATGTCTAGAGTCCTAGTACCCTCTTCTCAACTCAGAACTGAACTGTTCTTCTCTCAACAGTCAGATCCTACCACTTCTACTACTACAACCTTCTCTCTTTCTCACTTGAAAGGGGTAAGGG
Source organism: Galeopsis tetrahit (assembly GCA_963675135.1). Taxonomy (NCBI): domain Eukaryota; kingdom Viridiplantae; phylum Streptophyta; class Magnoliopsida; order Lamiales; family Lamiaceae; genus Galeopsis; species Galeopsis tetrahit. Next base: position 39,651,672 of record OY776127.1, read on the forward strand.
TTGAAGTAAGGTTCCAACTAATGAGATATCCTTTACAATGAAGATCAGTGTATAAGGATAGGATATCTCTCTAAGCTTTGTATGGATATACAATGGAGTTCAGCTTAGATGAAGTGTTTGAAGACTAAGATAGTCTCTTTGAAAACTTGAGAGCACTTGATAACTTGTAGGATAGTTGGCTTAGTAGTTGGTGCTTCAAATGGTCTTCACACTTATGTATTTATAGACAAATTTGAGGATTTGCCCGTTGGAGAGGCAGTCCCAAGTTGCTATAAATGTCTTCCTTGAGTTCTTCAAACTGGAAGACAGATTCTTGATAGTGACATGTCCTCATTTGGGTAATAAACGGCTTGTAAGACTTTGTCTTCATTCTGCATCACTCTTCCCAACGTCTGACTTTAAGATTCACTTGTTAGGACTTGGACATGGCTTCTGAGGTTTGATCCAATGATAGGACAACATTCCTTATCAAATGGACAACTCTGCTTATCACTATCAGTAGACTTTTCTTATCAGCATAGTTGGCTTGCTCTTCTTCAGATGACTTGGCTCTTTCCCTTTGCTTCACTTGGAATTGATCTTAGCATCATTCTTTGAAGGCTTTTAGGGTGTAGTTGTCTTTATCTCTTCAGCATAGTTGACTTTCAAGCATCAGAACATTTGTTCTGGTTTAATTGTACTAAGACAACTCTTCTGGACAACTCTCCTGATCAGCATACTTGGCCTTTGAGCTTCAGAACCTTTGTTCTTGTTTTAAGTTGCACAAAGACAACCTCTCTGGACAACTCTCCTGATCAGAGCATTTGAATATACTTGGCCTTTTGAGCTTTAGAACCTTTGTTCTTGCTTTATTTGTGCAGAGACAACTTCTCTGGACAACTCTCCTGATCAGAGCATTTGGTCTTCAATAGACTTAGAGATTGTTCCAGAATTTGAGCCTTGAGGGGACTTGATCTTGATGATCTTCAAAGCATATGTTCCCCCTCACATTGTGCATTTAATCACCTAAGAGCTGCCTAAACATTCCAACTTCTCATCTAGCCTTATTCTATATGTTCTAACATTCTTAGAACATAATCAATTATGACTAGGCATGTCTCAGGGGGTTTTGGTATTCAATCAAAACATATGTCATTTTATTCCCAACACTCTAGATACAAGAGAAATTTTTTTAATTACGTCCCGTAATTCACATTTTTTTTAAAAACGCCAAAAAAAAAATTAATTTAAGTTTCATAATTTTATAAATTGCTTAATTTATATACAATTTTTTTGCGGAGTCACCAAAACGGCATCGTTTCACTCACACTTTTGTCAAGTGCGCATAAAAATTATGGAAAACCGACACAAGTTCTAACATGGCCAAACTCGACTTGTATAACGTGGAAAAACAATGACCATGTGGATAAAAATAATAATTACAAGTCACTATTTATAATTTGCATAATGAAGAAAAAAGACGTAAATTAACCAATTTACGAAATTATGAGACGTAAATTTTAATCTTTTTTGGGATGTAAATTAATCAATTTACGAAATTATGAGACGTAAATTAAATTTTTATCTTTTTTGGGACGTTTTTGAAAAAAAGATGAAAGTTAACGTTACGGGACACAAGGAAAAAAAAATTATTTAAGTCCTGTAACTTTCACCTTTTTCATTTTATATAAAAAATATTATATATTCTATTTACCATGTAAATTTTAAAATATTCAAACTCTAACCCTAATTTGAATGACCACCACCTCGCCACCACTACCATTTTTTTCTCTCTATTTTGAATGACCACAACTTTTCACTGCTCGTCTTAAATATACTTAACTCACCACATTTCTCAGTCATATCGAAAAAACAACACGATTTTGGAAAAATAATTAAACACCACATATTTTGGCCAAAATAATAATAATAAAAATCGCTTAAAAAAAACATGTTTTTGGGAGGGGGGGATTACATTTTAATGTCGTGTTTAGGAAACAACCAGAACGTCTTAAAATTTACTTAACTCACCACATTTCTCGGTGATATCGAAAAAAAAAAAAAACAACTTTGGAAAAATAATCAAACACCACATTTTTTACCAAAAAAAAAAATCGCTTAAAATATGTTTTAGGGGAGGGATTACGTTTTAATGTCGTGTTTAGAAAACAACGAGTATTATTATTATTGTTAATATAAACCCTATTACCCCAAACCATTGTCTCTCATCATCTCATTTTTCCCATATCCTCCACCCTTACTCCTTCCCCCAACACTTTCATAGATCTGCCTTTACCACTTTCAAATCTGCTACACCCTTTTTCATCTGCTTGTCGCCGCCGTCTCACCACTATTTTTCTGTAGATCCACAATTTTCATAGATCTGCCTTTACCACTTTCAGATTTACTACTGCCTTCTTCACCCGCTTGCCACCGCCGTCTCACCACTATTTTTCTGTAGATCCACCACTTTCATAGATCTGCCTTTACCACTTTCAGATTTGCTGTCGCCTTCTTCACCCTCTTGCTGCCTCCGTCTCACCAATATTTTTTTATAGATCCACCACTTTCGTAGATCTACCTTTACCACTTTCAGATTTGCTGCCGCCTTCTTCATCCGCTTGTCGCCGCCGTCTCACCAATATTTTTTTGTAGATCCACCACTTTCATAGATATGCCTTGACCATTTTTAGATTTATTGCCGCCTCCGTCTCACCACTATTTTTCTATAGATTCACCCCTTTTATAGATCTTTCTTTATCACTTTCAGATTTGTTGCCGCCTTCTTCACCCGCTTGCCGCCGCCGTCTCACCAATATTTTTCTATAGATCCACCACTTTCATAGATCTACCTTTACCACTTTCAGATTTGCTTCCCGTCTTCTTCATCCGTTTGTCGCCACCGTCTCACCACTATTTTTCTGTAGATCCACCACTTTCATAGATCTACCTTTACCACTTTCAGGTTTGCTACCGCCTTCTTCACTCGGTTGCCATCGTTGTCTCACCCCCATTTTTCTATAGATCCACCACCAGCGTCGCTCGTTGCTGCCTTCTTCTCCGCTTTTGGTGTGACGACTCTTCTTGTTCCACCGCCATGACAGGGCTTATAAATATTTATTTTAGTTGTAGTTGGGATCAACAAATTGATCCTCTTTAACGGAACCGCGGTGGTTGATCTGGTGAGTATCCACTGATCCCCTTTTTTCCATTTTTTTTTTTAGTTTTTAGGCTCTAATATTTTTTTAGTAGTCTTGTTATTTATTTTCTACACTTTATCCGGTCTCATCCCTTTTATGAGACATGTGTTGTTCCCTTCTTGCTTATGTTTGGCTGTCCTTTAAATCATGGTACTTGATGGATCTTTGCCCATTATCTTTTTCTCTATTTTTCTTGATATAAGAATACCTTAGTGTGAGGTATTTGTGTATTGAGAATTGAGATCTACATGAAGATCTAGTACTTTTAAATGTATTGAGCTATATTTGTATTGATATTACTAATTCTAACTCCCTCTTTTATAGAATCCAAAAAAATTATTACTAATTAGGTACAAAATCGACAGTGGAGACAAGGTGGTGGCGGAAGGTAATGAGGAATTGCACACATTGTTCAATTATTAGGGTTTTTTTTTCCTTTTTCGAAGAAAAAATAAAACCGTTCACTCTAGTTGGGTGAGCAAAGAGAAGCCTCAGGAACCTCTTGATTTCTCTATTTGGACTATTGAGGTAATTCCCCCTCTTTTTCTTGGTTGCTCTTCATTTTGTGGGTTTTGATTTTTTCCTCTTTTTGCTTGGTTTTGTATTTGTTTTCTTTGGGACAATATTATTCTAATTCTTTTTATTATCAATTTTTGGTGGAGTGTTACTTGTACTTGTTGGTCATAATCTTGCTAATTGTGAGGCCCATAAATTAACCATTATTTAAATTAAAGTACTTGAGTTTAGTCCATTTAAGGTGTATTGTTTGATTCTTTGCATGAAATGGATCCTCACAATACTATTTTGTTTTTTAATTTGGAATCAATTATGTAAGTTGAGGTAAGAAATAAACTATTTTTCATTTTATTTTCAATGCTTAATTAATTTTTAGATCGTTTTTCAATTTAACATTTGCGTGTGTGTGAATTTATTATACATACGGGAGGTTGAATGTTGAGATAATTAGGCTTATCTTAAGAAAATCCTAGCAAATTTTGTTATGTTTTCCTTTAACTTAGGTATTAATGATGGTATAATTTAATTTTGAGATATATTTCTTTCTTGTTCAGAGTTAAAACTGAAATTGTATTTTATGGAATGCAAGCTGCTCGCTATGGAGATGAAGGTATGCTATTATATCCATTATTATGTGAGTCCTGTTTTGAATTATCATGCATGTTGTGGTCATATTTGCATATTGAATTTTCCAACACATAAATTGGTTTTCCAAAAGTTTGAAGAAAAAATTGTGACTTGATGGTCTTGGTTTTGCAAGGCAATACTTAGAACTTTAGATCTTTTAGATTGTGTTTGATTGACAGACTTGATTTAAAGAGGGGTTTGAAATAAATGGATTTAAATTCTTGAATTTGAAATCCATGGACTCTAAATCCCTTATTGGAGTCAAAATTGATTTATAAAAGGATTTGTCATGAAATGCATATATTTGAAGTCCAAATACAAATTTATAATATGTTTTAGTCATCATTTAATAAATAATTAATTTTTTTCAACTTTAATACTAAGTTATTAAAAAAAAAACCATATATTATATTTTCTAATTTCTCTCTCTATACCAAAACAAACTACATTTTTAACACCCCCTATCTCTCCCTATCTTTCTCTCCATCCCTTTTATCTATTGCTTTGTCTCTTATCACTCTTTATCCTTTCCCTCTCTACTCTTCTCTCTCTTTTCTCTCACTCTAATATGTGACACACCATTGTATAATCCTGATGTCTACAACAACGTAATTGATTGGGATAAGATGTTAAATCTGAAGTTGTGTCGTGATCTTGACAACATTCTCGTGGTCTGCCACACAGAGAAGGAATAAAATAAAGTTCATTTTGTTGATTCTTCTATGCCCAATTACCAAAATATCTCATCCACAGGTTGGGCTGGGGTGATGATACTAAGAAATTTGATCCCCATTTGTTAATATCTCATAAGATTTGTGGGGCAAGAACATAGATAGTTGGAATGCACCTGCATAATCGAATGATGATCCCTCTTACATGCCTCCATCAGTGGGTCCTACATTTGTGGGCGACAATTATCCAACATAGGGAGGTGGTTGTATAAATGATGCCCAACTTCCACGTAAATGTAGGACCCACTAACGTAGGCACAAAATTCTAACTATCCACATTTTTGCCCCACAAGTCTTACAGGGTATAAAGGGCACAGGGTCAACTTTCTCATCTTCACCTCAGCCTATGGGTGGGATATTATGGTAATTAGGCATGGGAGAATCGACAACAAGAGCTTTATTTTTTTCCTTCTTTGTGTGGGAGGTCACAAGGATGTTTTCAAGATCACGATACAACTCAGGATCAATTTCTACATCTCAATCAATTACGTTGTTGTAGAGATTAGGATCAGGCAATGATGTGTCATATAGATTAAGCTCTTCTTTTTACACCAAGAGAAGAGATGAGAGAGTGAAGTTGGGAGGGGGGGGGGGGTGAGAGAGAGAAAACAAGGAGAAAGAAGTGATGAGAGAAAAATGAAAGGGAAGAAGAGAGCCCCATCTCTACTCTTATCACTCATTCTAATTTGTGACACATTGTTGCCTGGTCCTAATCTCTACAAGGACTTAATTGATTGGGTTTTTAAAGTTGATCTGAAAAATGTGTCGTGATCTTAAAACATCCCCGTGGTCTTCCATACAAAGGAGGAACAAAATAAAGCTCATGTTAAAAATATCCCATCCTCGGGTTAAGGTGATGATGATGAGAAATTTGATCTCATGCACTTTTATACCCTGTATGATTCGTTGGATAAAAAAAAGGGATATCATTGCCGAAAGATGGTCCCTCTTGCATGCTTCCATCAGTTGGTCCTACATTTGTATGGCATGTGGGCTATAATTATCCAACATTAGTTCAACATTTATTTTTCTTGCGTTCACCCCTCGTATAGTAGATCAACAAACTATATTTTAAAAGTATTACGCCATCCATTACTATTCCTTCCAGTCTGATTCCTCTACCCTTAATCTGCTTGCATCCTCGATGTCCAGTAACCCGACCCAAATGTGGGAGAAATACTGCTCGTTGCATCATTATTGTAGCTCCAAAGTCCATGTGGTCGTATGTAATTATTACCAAAAAGTTTAACCATAGTTGTTCCAACCACCTCTCTATATTAGATAATTATAGTCCAACTTCCACACTAATGTGGGTTCCATTGATGGATGCACACAACTAGGACCATCATATAGCCATCTAGGCAAAATTCAACTATCACGATTTTACCCCACCAATCTTGAGGGGTATAAATAGAAATGAGATAAAACTTCTCATCATCATCAGCCTATGCCAGCGGATGAGATATTTAGGTAATTTGACATGGAAAAATCAACAACAAGAGATTTATTTTATTCCTCCTTTGTGTGGTAGACCACAAAGATATGTTCAAGATCACGACACAACTAGGGATCAACTTCTGCATCCCAATCAATTACGTCATTGTAGAGATCAGGATCAGACAATTATGTGTCATAGATTGAGTTACGTGACACATCATTGCTTGATCCTAATCTTTAAAACGACGTTATTGATTGGGATACAGAAGTTGATCCCGAGTTGTGTCGTGATCTTGAAAATATCCCTGTGGTCTGCCATATAGAAGAGGAACAAAAGAAAGCTTCAGTTGTTGATTTTTCCATGCAAAATTAAAAAAAATATCCCCGACTGGGATGGTAATGATGAGAAATTTTATCTCATGAGCTTTTATACCCCACAAATCTATAGGGTAAAAACTTGGATAGTTAAAATTTACTTGCATGGTCAAATGATGGTTTCTCCTACATACATGCATCAATTGGTCCTACATTTGTGTGACAGTTATCCAATATAGGGAGGTGTTTGGAACAACATATGTGGTTGAAGCTATGATAATAATTACATGAGACGACTTGAACTTTAGAGCTAAAGTAATGACGCAATGAGCAATACTTCTCGAGCATTTGGATCGGGCTACAAGACATCGAGGGCACAAACAATTGAAGGGGAAATGAATTAACTGGGAGGAATGACAATGGATTGCGTAACACTTCTAGAAAATAGTGTGCTAATCAATTACAAGAAAGGCGAACACAAGAAAAATAAGTGTTGAAATTCCCACATTTGTTTCACACTTATTTGGCTTGCGTTCGCCTCTTGTGCAATTGATCAGTAAACTGTATTTTAGAAGAGTTACGCCACCCATTGTCATTCCTCCCAATTTGATTCATTTTCCCTCCAAATTCTTGCTCCCTCGGTGTCTTGTAACCTGACCTAAATGCGCGAGAATTACTGCTTGTTGCATCATTACTGTAGCTCCAAAGTGCAGGCGGTCATATGTAATTATTATCATTGCTCCAACCATAGTCGTTGTTCTAACCACCTATCTGTGTTGGATAAATGTAGCCCCACTGCCACGCAAATGTGGAACATACTAATGGAAGCACACAAGAGGGACCATAATTCAGCCATGTAGGTAAAATCAAAATATCATGTTTTTCTCTCCCACAAAGTGGTATAAATGAGCACAAGATTAAATTTCTCATCATCATCACCCATCCCGTGGATTGGATATTTTGGTAATTTGGCATATGCGAATTAACAGCAATATCTTTATTTTGTTCCTCTTTTGTGTGACAGACCACGTGGATGTTTTTAGATCACATTATAACTCGGGATCAAGTTTTACACCCTATGCCCAATTACCAAAATATCTCATCCATGGGCTGGGGTGATGATACTAAGTGTAGGTCCCTAGTTGAGTTGATAAGATTGATTAAGCTAGTAAAAGTCTAGAGGGGAGGGGTGAATAGACTTTTAAAAATCTTTCAAAATATCAAAGTACACAATGCGGAATTATCAGATTATAATGAGCCCTTAAGATTTTATACTCAACTATTACGACGAACACTGAACTTGTCTATTCCATATGCAATTTAATCAATTAAACAAGTAATCAACTAAACACAAATAAAACAGTAAAGTAAATCAAACACGAGATTTATAGTGGTTTGACAACTTGTCTACATCCACTCTCACAACTCCAGTCGTGAAATTCTTATTAACTTATCTCTTCGAGTAGTGTGTTCTTGTGGCTTTAAGTCCCAAGAAATAAGACTTCGATCTTTTCGATTTTACCACCAGGTATATCTTCGATCTAACAACTAGCTATTTTATAAGCAACTAGCAACTTGATTTTCCTTCGCCTTGGTTTTGTCCCTAAGGAGGGTTTTCCCGGGCAAGGTTTTAACGGCACTCCGGCCTCTGGCTCGACTTGTGAGCTTATGGTTTTAGGTTTTCTTTTTTCTTTTATATTCCATACCTTTTTATTGGCTTGTAAATAAAAACTTCTCTAATTCAGTAGCAGCCTCCTTGAATATGACTTGTCTTCTGGCTTGAACTTCAACTCTGCGAGTTTCTCTTTGCTTTGAATACTTCTCAATGAATACGCTTTTAATCTCGTAGTAACAATAATCTCTCAGTGTTTCAGTATTTCAGTAGTCTTCAACGCTTCAAAGTCTTCGACTATTTATAAGCTTCACTTCTCAAGATTAGTTTGTTATTCCAACAACCTTTTCTTGATAACTAACTTCAAAACAGTTTCTTCTCATCCTTCAACGCGTTTCTTCAGTTAATTAGTCATTCCATAACTAACTCTTCAATATATGATCTCATCTTCATTCAGTTATTTCACGCGTTTTTCACTTGACTTGTCTTGTCCTCAACTAGGGGTGGAAATAGGCCGGGCCACCCGACAGGGGCCTACGGCCTGGCCTATTAAGGGTCTGGCCTGGCCTAGCCTATTTATAATATGAGCCGGGCTAAGGCTTTTTAAAAAGCCTATTTACTTAAGTAGGTCGGGCTTGGGCCTTGTATAAGGCCTTATAAGCCTATCAAGCTGGCCTATTTAAAATTATGTGTTATATATATATATATATAAAATTAATTGTAGACAAATATTTTTATATATTTTATAATAAAATAATTCTTATATAATGCTAACCTTAATGTAAATTAATGCAAATTAAATCTATTTTTGTATTTGAGAAACTATTTTTTAGTTTTTATTTAAATTTACTACTGTATTGCACTTATTTTGATCGTGAATTTATTTGTAATTTTAAATATTAAATTGGGTTTTTTAATTTTCGTATGAATAAATTTTAAATAGGCTTCTAACAGGCTAGTAAGCCTGGCCTGTTTACTAAAAAGGCCGGGCCAAACCCATAAAAAAAGCCTATTATAGATAATAGGCCAGGCTTAGACTAATTTTTTTTAAATAGACCTAGGCTTTTTCATACAAAGCCTGGCCTGGCCTGGCCTATTTCCAACCCTATCCTCAACACTTAGACAATTCTTCAGTCTTTAGTACTTGTCTTGTCTTGTAGCAGTCTTCTTCCAGTAGTAGACTTCTTCATGTAGAACTATACTAGTCCTATTACATTACTTTAAGCTTTATAATTCAGCTTAGTCACCTTAAAACTATACATCAATATGAACATAAAAACATAAGCTTCTATACAACAATTATAAGCTTATCATAAAACCTATACTTAATTTATTTCACAGTACTTATAAAACGTACTTGTCTTTTTATACTTAGCTTTTCTCTTCTGCTTTTGTACTCTACTGATCTTGTCACAAGACGACTTCCATAACTAGATCAGTCAATACTTAGAAATATATTCAAGTCTACTTTTGGCTTATCAAAACATACTTCAACATCAATTAGGACTTATATTAGGATTCATATCCCAACAATTTCCCCCTTTTTGATGAAGCCAAAACTACTTGAATTATTTTAAGTCAGTAGACTAGTTAAGTAGTTATCTTCTTCAAAATGTTTATCTTTTTCATTCATAATCAGTAGATCAAGTAGATTACAAATACTTAGCAAAAATAATAGAAATAAGTAAAGTACTTACAATCTTCATTTCATGCTTCCACCACTTGGAGTGTCAGCATCAGGATTCGGAACTTGGAACGCTTCCAAAACACGTCGATGAATATCAGAAATATGATCTTCATTATCAATCTTCTCCTTCTCCAACAAATCTTCTTCAAACTTCTTGATTATGTTGAAATTAACAAGTTTACCAGATCCTAACATAGACGTTTCCCACTTAGGAAAATCTGGACAAAGTATGTTGTATCCAACGGGAATAGCAATACGCATAATCAAATCCCATAAGTTGTTGTCTTCAGCTTCCATGAACTTCTCAAACACAACAAACAACTCATCTTTGCTAACAACATCACCAAATTTGCGAATAATCCAGTAATCTACTTCCCACTTTAACTTGACAATCTTCCATGCTTCTCTATGTTCAGCATCTATAAATTTGTCAATCTGGGCATCTTCAATCACACATGGATCTTCCTTTAAATCTTGTAACCTCTTGATGTGTTTTCCTAACACCTTCTTATTTGCATAACGATCATCTTCCAACTTCTGCTTCTTCAGGATTTCAGTCTCATCAAGATCTACAATAATCTGACCTATTGACTCTTTAACGTTAGGTTCACGCATATCTAGCTTTCTTTTGACAATCCGTCTTGTCTGAACCTCTTCAGACATCTTTCCTTTGCCTTTCGCAGCTTTCAACTGATCTTCTGAACTGATCTGCTCTAACTCAGCTTTCTTTACTAATCTTCCTCTTCTAGGTCTACTAGTCTCTTGAACATTAGCAGCAGTTTCAACTTCAGTCGCCTTTACTTCTTTAATCTCTTCCCTATTTTTTGCTTCATCACTTGCCTTAAGAGTGAAAAGGGAAGTAAATCTGGTCATCTCTTCTTGAATTGCTTGCTTCATCAGATCAGTAGCTCTATCTATCTGCCTTTGATGACTCTTATCTTGACTTAGCTTTTCAAGACAATCAACTGTATATTCCAATTTCTTGGATGAAAGATTGAACTCATTCTTGAAGTGAGTTGCAGTCAAGCTTAACATTATGTTCTCTTCAGTCATTGCTGTCAACAATGCTCTTGCTTGAACTAACTGTTCATGAGCCTCTCTTCTTTTCTCATATGCGATTTCAATTTTCACTCTGTAGATTCTCTCCATCTTCTTCGATTCCTGAGCTAAAACTCTCGCAAATTCTACAGAACATTTTTCAGAATACTCAATCTGTTTTTGTAAAAAATCTTCCAGTCGAGTAAACATCTCTTGGATGAAAGTAGCATCCATTTGATTGACCTCACCGACAATCAATTCTTTCGAACTAGCCACGAGTGAACTGTTCTGGTCTATCAGAGCCTTCTTCACATCAGACTTTAAGAAATCATCTATCGAAGTTTTAATGACTTGCTTCAGATCATTCTTCAATTCATCAATCGAAGCAGTCGGAATAGATTGAGTTGTAAATTGTTTGCCTTAAAGGATTATTCTTGTTTGCTTATTGTTTACTGATTCTATGTCCTTGTTAGTTGTTTTTATTATTTTGTGCTTTTTGCTCTGATTTTTTTAAAATTTTATTTCTAATTGTTATTGAGTCATACTTAAGCCTCAAGTTTCTAATTTTATTATTTTGTACTTATATGCTTTGCCTTAACTTATGGATTTTTTGTATAATTTATATGTTCGATAGATAAGTATATTGTTTATACTTATTTTGGTTTTGGATAAGATCACACTTATCTTATGGCACGGTTTTTTGTGTAATTATCCTTGGTCTTCTTTTGATTTGATCCAATGGTTACAACATGTATTGTCTTCACTAGTATTTAGACTTGATGTTTACCTCACCTAAATACATAATACTGAGTGTGTATAGAAATATATGTGCATCAGGTGTGTTGTAGTCGAAAGGTCAGATTGGGGGGAGATTGTAGATGTTCTTAACACCTAAATATCTTAACATTCTCAACAACATCTTAATTTGACCTTCCTTGATTTTTTCTAAGTCTTTTCTGAAATGTTGCATTAAATGTTGAGCTAAATGTTATCACATACAGGTCGGGATGTAGAAGCTTGTACAAGGTACTGGAACCTAGAAGACTCCAGAACCTAGGAGGACGTGCTAGAATGACCTGAAACATATTAGAACGGCCTGGAACATGGAAGAAGGATCTAGAGAGATAATGGGAGTTGAGATCCTAAAAAGTATGACCTCACTTGGAAGCCTCTAGAATTCGATTCTACATCTATAAATACCGAAGGAAGGCTTCACAATTCAGTATGTACTATTAAATCAATCTCCTAGACCGAGTGTTCATCCCTGTTAGGAATTGTGGCCAGTAGTTATACCTTTTTGATCGAACTGAAGTGTCCCAACTTCTCGTGCGACTGGCCGCTATTCTTTTATCTATCTAGAGTGTAATCATAGTTATGGCTTAGCATTTGGGCGGTGTTATTTATACACTTGGCCGTTTTCAGATTCAGACTTGTCTCGATTGTAATTTCGTTTGTGAAAGTTAATCTTGTAACATTTCACACAACATTTGTACTTACAAGTTAAGTAATGATTTTTCGCTTTAAGGCTCGCATAGATTTTATTTAATAAAATAAAATCTATGATAAAAAGTATTCCATCATGTTCTTATTGTTTTTAGTGTTTTAGATTTCCACCGTGTCTTTACATTTCTTATATTCTGCAACAGTCGGTGTTACACTATTTGTCACAACATTTAGTGTAAGACAGTTCTGTTTTTACTTTCAAAATGAAGTTTTAGTTACTTACTTTATATATTTTTTGACTTTCTTGCAATTATTAAGAATATACCAATGTGATTTCTTTCACAAATTCCATGACAACTTGTGATTTCTATGGCCACTAAACATCCTTGTTGTGAGAAAACAGTAACTGTAGATGACATAAGTTGATCCACATCTATGTTTCGCAACGGCCTTGTAAACCTTTTTTCAATTTACCTCATATACCTAGATGTAGGGGTGTGCACCGGTCCAAAACCGGACCGGACCGGACCGGACCGGGACCGGTTTGGACCGGGACCGGAATCTTACCAAAAGGTCGGACCGGAGACCGGACCGGAATCTATCCGGTCCAGACCGGACCGGTTGGACCGGAATTTTTTTTTTTTTTAATTTATGGAAGCAAGAACAAGATTGATGAATTTGTGTATGAAAATTAAAGTGTTTGCTCTTTATTACGTCAATGAAAATTTTATTTACATTGTTATTAATGATCTTTTGCCCCTAAAAATAAATTAAATATGTTTGTTAAATTATATATTTGTAAAAAATGTAATAAGATCTCAACACATTACTTGGTTTTGAAAAATAATTGAGGGTGCATTAGTAAAAAAATATAAAAAAAATTAAAAAATTTAAAAAAAAAAAATTCCGGTCCAAACCGGTCCGGACCGGACCGGAAGACCGGATTCCAAAATTTCCCGGACCGGAGACCGGACCGGAATCTAACCGGTCGGTCCGGTCCGGACCGGTTTCGGTCTTTTTTCCGGTCCGGTTTATTTTTGAACACTCCTACCTAGATGAAAATGTCAATGCTTCATCTACAATATATCCCTCTGCAATGGAACCTTCTGGTGTCGATCTATTTTGAACATACTTTTTCAATGTACCCAAATATCATTCAAATGGGTACATCCACCATGACGAAACAGGACAAGCTAGCATAGCCTCACGTGGTAGATGAACTGTCAAATGAATCATGATGTGAAAAAATGTTGGAGGAAATAACCTTTCCAACTTACATAAAATGAGTACGATGTCCTCCTCCATATTTGTTAAGTCTTCAATGTGTAGAGTTCTAGCGCAAAGTTTCCTAAAGAATTCACATAACTGAGAGCTAGCAATCTTTGCATAAGAACATGACAGACGTGTGTCTTTAACCCATGTAATTTACCATCATTCATGTTAACATTTTTGGAAATATTTGATGCATAACCATCTGGGAACTTAACCGATTTTAAAAAATGGTAAAATTCTCATCGTTCATCCAATGTCAATGTGTAAGAAGCATCTGGCTTAATATTATTTTCACTAATCTTCTTAATATGCAATTCACTTCTTATGCCCATATCTTGTAGGTCGAATCGTGCTTTAACAATGTCCTTAGACTTGCCATCAATATTCAACAATGTTCCAACTAACGCATCACAAATGTTTTTCTCAATATGCATGACATCCAAATTATGTCTCAATGTCAAATCTTGTCAATATTTCAACTAAAAAAAGACAGATTTTTTATTAACAACAAAATAAAATAATTTGTTGCTAGTTTAGCGATGAAATATTTTAATTTCATAGAAAAAAATATTTTAAAAAATTTGCCACAAAAAATTATACTTCATTGCAAAATATTAGCGACAAAATATAATTTTCATTGTTGTTCTGATTATTAACAAAAAAATGAAGCAATTTGTTGCTAATATAGGGATGAAATATATAGATTTTGTTGCAAATATTAAATCTAAGAATTTAGCAACTAAAAAATGATTTTAGTGATGAAATTTAGATTTGTCGCAAAATTTTCGTTATTATTCCCCCTGTTTCTTGTAGTGATGATTTGTATGATGAAATAAATTTGGGGCTGAATGGAATGACATGCATTGGAATAGCTGTCCGAGGGATACTTGTCTTCTTAGTAAGAACCCTAAAGAGATCAGTTGGCTAAGGCATAGATGCCTATGTCACATGAACTTTAAGGTGATTAATAAGATTGCAAGAGATTACCTAGTTGAAGGTATACCCGGCGAAATCTAGTTCAAGTCACATGTATGCGATGCTTGTCAGAAAGGTAAGCACGTAAAAAGTTCTTTTAAATCTATTCCAACTCTTTCAACAAGTAGAGTCCTAGAACTACTACATATGGATCTTCATGGTCCAATCACTCCTCCAGCTTTAAACGGTAGAAGGTACACACTTGTTGTGGTAGACGACTATTCTAAGTTCACTTAGGTAGTCTTCTTACACAAGAAGAGTGATACACAAACTCTCCTACCTGATCTGTTGAAGAGGATACAAGTTGAGAAGAATCAGTCCATTGTCAAAATTCGTAGTGACAAGGGTACTGAATTCATTAATTGCTATATCAAAGATTTTTGCTCTAAAAGAGGTATCCAACATCTTACTAGTGCAGCAAGGACACCTCAACAAAATGGAGCAGCTGAGCGTCGGAATAGAACTCTTAAGGAAGCCTGCGGGACCATGCTGGCCGAGTATAATACTCCTAAAAAATTTTGGGCAGAGACGATCAATACTGCATGCCACTCCCAAAACAGAAGTGCAATCAACAAAGCTCTAGGTAAAACACCCTACGAGGTATGGAAAGACAGAAAGCCCAAAATTTCTTATTTTCATATATTTGGATGCAAGTGTTTCATCCATAACAATGGGAAAAGTAAGTTGAATGCGTTTGATGCTAAAGCAAACGAGGGGATATTCTTAGGATACTCCTCGACTAGCAAAGCATTTAGAGTATTTAACTACTCTACTCTTTGTGTGGAAGAAACACCACATGTTGTTTTCGATGAATCTCGACAGGACTCGTCTACCGACCAGATCAGTAAGAAAGTGAACGATTTATCGATTCAATCTGAAAAAGAATCAGAAGTGTACGAATGAGTTCAAGCCTACAGTCCATTCATGAAAGCCCTCGAGTCAGATGACGAGGTGAAGGTAAGTGACAAAGGTAAGTCTACTAGACCAGTTGACATGCCTGCTCTAGTTGACTCGTCTACTCCTATTAAAACTGCTGATACAAATGATGTTGAAATGCATGATGTCGCAGTTTATTTAGATGATGATAACATGCCTGATAAGTCTAGAAAGACATGGAAATCTGCTCATAATACTGAGAATATCATTGGTGACTCTACTGTTGGTGTAAAGACTAGACGACAACTCTTTGAGTCGCAAGAATAGCCAAGTCCATCTATGTTTTGCTGGTGTTGTTTCCTTTCATCTATCGAGCCTAAAACTGTTAAAGAGGCATTGGCTGATAGTAATTGGATCATCGTTATGCAAGACGAGTTGAACCAGTTTGTTCGAAACGACGTCTGGGAACTTGTCGATAGGCGAGAACATCATAATGTAGTTGGCACACGATGTATTTTCAAAAATAAGAAAGATGAGAATGATGTAGTCGTTAGGAATAAGGCTAGACTAGTAGCCCAAGGCTATTCACAAGCTGAAGGCATAGACTATGATGAAACGTATGCACCTGTTGCTAGACTAGAAGCCATTCGATTGTTTCTAGCATATGCTGCTTATATGAAGTTTATTGTATATCAAATGGATGTTAAAAGTGCATTTCTTAACGGTATTCTTGGAGAAGAAGTGTATGTAGAACAACCTCCAGGTTTCGAGGTGAAAGGCAATCAAGTGTACAAATTGAAGAAAGCCTTATACGGATTAAAGCAAGCTCCAAGAGCATGGTACGATACTCTATCTCTATTTCTATTAGAAAATTATTTTACTAAGGGCAAAGTAGATCGTACTTTGTTCAGAAGACAAGAAGGAAAAGATATTTTACTCGTCCAAATTTACGTGGATGATATCATTTTTGGTTCACCCAACAAAAAGCTGAGTGAAAGTTTTTCAACATTCATGCAAAGCAAGTTTGAAATGTCAATGATGGGTGAAATGACTTACTTTCTTGGTCTTCAAGTAAAACAAACAATCGATGAGATTTTCATAAATCAAACCAAGTATACTAGAAATCTTCTAGACAAGTATGGTATTAAAACTTGCAAATCTACTGGAGTACCTATGCTACCTACCTACAGGATTGATCTAGATGAACATGGTAAGTGTGCTGATCAATCATATTATCGTGGTCTTATTGATTTATTATTGTACTTAACTGCTAGTAGACCTGATATTGCATTCTCTGTTGGCATATGTGCTCGATTTCAAGCTAATCCAAAAGAGAGTCATATGGAAACCACTAAACGGATATTGAAATGTTTGTAAGGAACCATCAATCGTGGTATATGGTATCCTTCGAATGATGATTTATCCCTAAGTGGCTACTCTGATTCTGATTTTGATGGCTGTAGAATAGATAGGAAATCTACTTCTTGTTCTTGTCAATTTCTAGGCACAAAGCTTATTTCATGGTTTTCGAAAAAGCAGACCAGTGTGGCTACATCCACAACTGAAGCCGAATACATGGCTGCTGGTAGCTGTTGTAGTCAATTTAGAGTCCGATTCACTTGGTTCTGCATCAGGAACAACTTTCGCCTTTCCTTTGCCTTTAGGGTCAGCCTTCTTCTTTGGTTTTGCTGCTTTTGCAACAACAGCAGCAACAGTTTCCTCTTCAAAATCAGAGAAAACTTGGATGGGTTCCTCAGCAATGTTGGGATATTCATCCTACCCCTGATCATATTAGATATGTAAGAACTCAAAAATCTCATGAATTGAACTCTTATATTTGTTTATATGAAATTATGTGATTTATCATAATTATGTGAAATTTACATAATATTTTTATGTTATTCACCTATTAAATTATTTATTTTCTAATGGTAGTAAGATTAATGTTGGTGGATGGTATAAGACTAATTAATTTATTCATTAAGGATTGATTTAATATAAGAAATTGTCTTAAAATGATATAAGAAAGGGCCGAAACAAAAAATATTATGACAAGGCCCATTCTTATGGCCCACCAAGGAAACCCTAAGACACTTTGCACCTTATAAATAGCCACCTTCAGAATTCCTGCACATTTTTGGCACTTCACATTAGGGTAAGAATCTTACTTCACACACACACCTTTCCCACACACACTTCAGCTTCCTTCTAAGTTCCGGCCAACTTTCTGAAGTCCGATCGTTGATCGGCCAGCACCGTTGGAAATATCTCGTCGAGAGCTTTCTGCAACACTTTTCCGATTCTCGATCGGGGTTCTAGATCTCCAGTTATGACTGGTCAAAGATGGGTTAAAACTCTTATAGTCGGAACTTGTTCTTTAGGCCATAACGTTTAATACAGAAGTCCGATTTTTATGTTTTTGGTCTTGTTTGAAAGCTGATTTCATAAGCTTTCCAAAAAATATTTTATTTTTTAAATCGGAGGTATAAAACTCCAGTTATGTCCAGTCAAAGTATTTGAAAACTTTTAGATCTACTTTATTTTCCTTCTCACTTTCATACTCTCTCTCTCTCTCTCCCGTTTTCCGACGACTCTCCGTCGGTGCGCCGCCTGTTTTGTTGGTGGACCACCTTTCCGGAGTTTTTTCCGGTAGGTGGTGGAGGTATGAGTTGTGGGGTTGAATATATTGAGGTATAAAACTACGATTTGTGTTTTGTAGATAAATTTGTATCTTGGGGTTAAAACGTTATTTTTCGGATTTTCATTTTGCCCCAAGTCAAATATTTTTCCAGCTTGTCAATGCATTTTTATTATTTACGAAAATGCACTATTTTATTTAAGAAAAGTCACAAGTTTTTCATAAATTTGCAACAATGCCCATAGAACTTCAAATGCACGTCAAATGTTCGTTTTTCATCCGTTTTGAATGAAATCAGTAGCATTTATTCCCAAATTTTGAAACCTACTATTTTTCATTAAAATATTGAACTTCCAGATTATTTAAATCTGTCATTCAGTCCTTAAACTTTTACGAGAATGCATTTTTTCCCTAAATCCTTTAATTTCCATGTTTGGCCAACATTTCTACTTCTTTTAAGTACAATATCACAACCACATACACTTAAACTATAATTATTGTTCATCTTAATTAAGGACTAAGTGGTAGAACTATTATTGTAGGATTTAAGGAATGAGAAGTGGGAAAAGACTTGGAACTAAGAGGGGAGGATACAGTTTAACTTTCCAAGGTAATAGGTGGGGTAACTCTCGTTGACTTTTACAATGCCTACCTTAAATATCATGTGATTTATTGTATTAAATGTCCTATGTGAATTTGTGTATAAATATGTTCATGTTCACTTGTCGAATATATGCTTTATGGATATGTTATATTATGCATGTTCACTTGTGTTAAATATGTTATATGGATACATAAATGCTTATGATTATGCATGCACATGTGTGAAGAAGTATGCAACATGAATGTTTTCATACATGCACGTTTCAAACGTGAAGATATATAATATACGGTTAAAATCGTGCAAGATGTATGATATACAAATAATAACCGTACTAGCTATGATAAGATCACGGGTAACATCGTACAAGATTTGATCGAAAGATCACATTCGGGTAGCTCCCGAACAAGATGCTCGAGCGGGGTAAAGCGTGCCCCAACAAGATTGATGTGCTCTTACGTGTATTATATTATAACTATCACTATTTATTAATATAAAAATGATATTGAACGTGTTGCATGGTTGTCATATGATTGATGATACTTGAAGGATGTAATTTGAGTTGTCGCTATGTGACTTAATGCTATGATTGAGATGAATGAATCTCAAATTTATGTTTATTATATACATTGATCCCCATGGTTGACCTTTATTATGGTAGATTGAGATGATTTCATTAATCACATATGTGAATCTACCAGCAAACTTATCAATGGACTCATCTGGCTCCATTGAGAATTGTTCAAACTTCTGCACAGCCACTTGAAGCTTGTTCTCCTTTATCTTTTCAGTACCCTCACACATTTCAGCAAGAGTATCCCAAATTTCTTTGGCTGTTGTGCAGTGGTAAACTCTTCCTATGATTGCATCTGGAATTGTTTGATAGAGAGTGTTCATTGCAAGATAATTCAAGTTATCTTTTCTTTTCTCCTAAGAAATGAAGTCATCTTCATCTTTAGGGATCTCTTCCCTTATATCAGCTCTTTGAGCTTCAGTCATTCTGGGGTTGGTTTGGGTGAACACAAATGGTCCTCTTGTGATTACCCTCAGCATGTCAGTGTGAAGAGATGCAAGATGAGCTCTCATTCTGATCTTCCAGAAGTCATAGTTCTCAATTGAGAACATGGGCATCTTGTGATGTGATATATGGTCGACTGGATTGGTGGCCATATTGTTGATTCCTTGAACAGCATCATGAGGAACAACATTGTTGTTGGCCATGACTCAAAGATAAAATGTTAGTCAACAAATAATAGGATTTCAGATAGATCAGTTCAGTGACCACACCAAATATGTGATTTTGAAAATCAAGATGGATTTTCAGAAGCAGTGGTCTTTGAACCCCTGCTCTGATACCACTTGTTGGTCCTGAAAAGAGTATATAACAAGTGTATGGAGGGGGAATACACTTGTATGCAAATTCTTTTTCAAACTTGATCGAACCAGAGTTCAGCAAGGTTGTCCTGGACAACTCTGCTGATATGAATAACTCTTCTAAGATAATCAAACTACTAAGTGTTATTGAGTACTTAGTTGAATAATTATCTAGGGGAGTTATATGTGGGAAATTAGTGGTTGGCCCTTTAGTTTAAACTCCTTTGAATTCTGAAATCACTTTAATCAAACAGTCCAGTTTTCAGGGAATTGTCCAAATCTGTTTTTGCACAGTTTATGATATATGTCTTTTGAAAGATCAGTTTTGTGTGCAGTGTTGAGTGTATGTAAAGTACTTGAAAGTAAATCAACACAAGAGTTTATAGTGGTCCAGAGACTCAAGCTCCTACATCCACTTTCCCTGATTTAACAGGATAATTCCTTCACTCTTGGAATTAACTTGTTTTATAGTGCCAAGGTGCACTTGATCAAGAACACCACTCCTTGGTGAATTGATCCCTAGGATGTCTAGAGTCCTAGTACCCTCTTCTCAACTCAGAACTGAACTGTTCTTCTCTCAACAGTCAGTTCCTACCACTTCTACTACTACAACCTTCTCACTTTCTTACTTGAAAGGGGTAAGGGTTGAAGAAAGGTTCCAACTACTGAGATATCCTTTACAATGAAGATCAGTGTATAAGGATAGGATATCTCTCTAAGCTTTGTATGGATATACAATGAAGTTCAGCTTAGAAGAAGTGTATGAAGACTAAGATAGTCTTTTGAAAGCTTGAAAGCACTCTTGCTTGAAGGATAGTTGTATATTCTTGTCAAGGTTGAGGTACTTCAAATGGTCTTCACACTTCTATATTTATAGACAAATTTGAGGATTTGCCCGTTGGAGAGGCAGTCCCAAATTGCTATAAATGTCTTCCTTGAGTTTTTCAACTTAGAAGACAGATTCTTGATAGTGACATGTCCTCATTTGGGAAATAAACGGTTGTATAGACTTTGTCTTCATACTGCAGCACTCTTCCCAATGTCTGACTTCAAGATTCACTTGATTAAGCTTGGACATGGCTTCTGAAGGTTGATCCAATGATAGGACAACATTCCTTATCAAATGGACAACTCTGCTTATCACTATCAGCAGACTTTGCTTATCAGCATAGTTGGCTTACTCTTTTTCAGATGACTTGGCTCTTTCCCTTTGCTCCATTTGGATGTGATATTAGCATGATTCTTTGAAGATATTTTAGGGTATAGTTGTTTTGAACTCTTCAGCATAGTTGGTCCTTAAACTTCAGAACACTTGTTCTATTTTAACTTTGCTGAGACAACTCTGCTGAACATTTCTTCAGCATACTTGTCTTTCAATAGATTTAGCAATCTTTCCAGAATTTGAGCCTTGAGGGGACTTGATCTTGATAGACTTCAAAGCATATGTTCCCCCTCAAATTGTGCATCTATTCAACTAAGAGTTGCCTAACATATCAGCTTCTCATCTAGCCTTATGCTATATGTTCTAACATTCTTAGAACATATTCATCCTTGACTTAGGCATGTCTCAGGGGGTTTTGCTATTAAATCAAAACACTTCTCATTTTATTCCCAACAATTTCCCCCTTTTTGATGATGCCAAAACCTATACATTCTATGCAAAGGTGACTTGTCTACACTTATTACATTTATCTTCAGTAAGATTGACTGAGGTCAAGTTCCCTGAAAGAAAATGTGTTAGTGTATTTTCTGTTATTGTTTGCATATAGGTTGACACATCAGATAAATTGAGATAATGTTTCTTGATTCAAAATATGTTCAACTATCATTAAAATGAGGATCATTACAACATGTTGATAGTTGAACAAACATATCAGAGCATGAGAAACATTACATCAAAGCATAAATTGACTACAAAAGTAATACTCAATCAGGATATACTATTAGAGCATTTAATCATTAGTCCTTAAGTATCAAAGCAATCATCAGAGCAAAAACACATCAGCATAGTTGAGCATCTTCAGCATAGTTGACCAAATCACCAATTTAGCAACCAAGTTAAGTTTTCATCCATTTCAGCATATAAGAGTCAGGAAAACTTAGCCATTTCAGAGATCATCTTCTTTAGGTAGCACCATCCCATATTGTGCCCACACTCTTCTTTTTAGCTCCATGGCTTCCTGTCAATGACATAATAGTCATAGACAAACTCCCTCTTTGCCTCTTTCCATGAGTCATTCAGCTGAATTGGCACCCATTTATCCAAGTGAAGATATTTGGTGTCCATGGGGATCAGTAGTTGTGGCTTCATCTTGCTGTAAGTTGCTCTCCTCCTTCTTGGCTTTTGGAAGTCAGCTCTTCTTTTATCCCTTGCTCTGTTTGCTTCCTCAATTAGATCCATCTTTTCTTTGGCTTTCATCATGGCCAATTTCTGCTGTGTTTCAGGGTCTTTGCCATACCCTTCATGAAACAGTTTTGTTGGATCATTTAGTAGGACAATTGTCATCTTTTTAGGTTGAGGTCCAAAGCCTTCTTCATATAGCTCCTCAATGTCTTTAGCAGCTTTGGCACCTTCAGCAAACATAGTGTCAGCACACTTGTCAGTTTCAGGAGACTTTGCCTTTTCAGCAATCTTGGTCATTTCAGCAGATTTGGTCACTTCAGCAGTTTTGACCTTTTCAGCAGCTTTGTTCTTCTTGGAGGTAGGCTCTTCTTCCTCAATTCTGAATTCAGGAGGAAGTTCTAGGCTATTGGGGAATTCAGTGAATGTTTCAGCCTTTCTTTTGTTCCCCTTGGCCTTCTTGATTTAGCCTCTTGTTTGGACACCTTCAACACCTTTGTCCAAACCAGAAACTTCTCCTCCTGGTCTCTGCTGAAATCTAGCTCTTTCTTCCTGTGCTGATGCCATAGAAGCTTTCATTGCTATGGCTAACTGCTCTTCTTCTCCAAGATCTTCCAAATTTAGAACTGCTTGCTCTTTACCCTTATTTTCAGCAGCCTTTTCCTTGCCCTTCTCTGAACCACCAATAATCAAGGCACCTTTTGCCCTTGCTCTTTCCCTTTCCCCCTTTTTGGCAGCATCAAAACACTGAGGTTTGAGTTCACTCATTGTTGTAGCTATCAGGGATTGGGCTAGGTTCAAAGATTTCATCTCTTCCAGCAGATATACATTCTCATCATGTATATTCTGCATTCTATCACTGCTCAAGCTAAGGAAGGCTAGAACATGCTTCATCTTTTGCTCAACAACCTCCTCCAAGGTTGCTTTCAGAGATGCATCCAATTGGGCTTTTAGGAACTCAGTAAGATTGGTTACAACACTTTCAGCAATGTTGGCCATAACCTCTTGGGAAAACTTTTCAGATGCAGCTTTCACCATGGCTAGTCTTTGTTCCTCAACTCTTTTCTTTTGTAATGCAGTATTCTTTCCAAGAGCTTGCTTGACAGTCAGCCTTAGAGCTTTAACATTTGCATTGTGATTATCTCTGAGCAGTTTTTGTTCCTTTTTTACCTCTTCTGAGATGGACTCCATGGAGGTTTTAGCCTTTTTGAACCTCGGTGGAAATGGTTTGGAGACCAGTTTCCACTCCACTTATCCTTGCCTCTAATGTAGGGAGCACTACATCTTCAGAGCCAGTTAGTCTCATCTCCACAGATGCTAGAGTTCTTCCTTGCTCATTCAGTGCTCTAGAAGTTTCAGCATGAGCAGTTTGGACTTGATGAGTCAAGGAGTCCAACTTTTCTGATTGCATCCCAAGCAAGGCTTGTGCTGATCCAGAATCTACTTGGATGGGTGCATCTGTTAAGAACTCATCTATAAAGATTTGGTCAAGAGAAATACCTGCAATATTAGACAAATCAAAAATGTTAGGGAATAAACACTCATCACCCTCAGAATTTTTTGGATAAGACTCTGATACATCAGCAGCCTTCTTCTCATTTTCAACTCTTTGTTTTCTCCCTTCAATTAAGATATCCTCACTCAAAGGATCAGGCCTCCTCTCATCAAGGGATTCTTGAAGTTCAGATTTGACTTCAAGAATAGCCTGTCCTACCTCACTTATACCACCCTCTAATTGTGGTACACTCACAATCTGAGTAATTACTACCTCTCTATCATCCACAACACCCTCTGGTTTTTCAACTATGTTCTCCTTTTCAACTCCTTCATTTAAACCTGCATCAACTCCACCTTCAACAAGGTTCAGAGATGGCAGTTGTGGGGAGATCACAGTGCTTCTATCAGCAGCCACTGAGTCATCCTGAATGGGTAAGGGCTGATCAGTGTCCAACTCTCCTGACACTGAATAGGCCTTAACCAAACTAGCCTCTAAAATAGGAACCTCAACATCTTTAGGTTGTGCCTCAGGTTCAGAAGAACCTTCATTAGCAGATGTGCCTTTGGCTGTGTCACCATCCTTGGTCAACACCTCTGAGGATACAGAGCCTTTCCTATGGTAGGTAACAAGAGGTTCTGAGAACCTGCTAGTTTTAGAAGGTTTGGGTTGGGAAGGTTCAGGGGGGTTGTCTTGGGGAGGGTTTGAAGGGTTTGAGGGGTTTGAAGGATTATCATTCCCATCATCACTAGAGCTGCTATCAGGGTGCTTGATCCCTTTAGCCAGCCTCTCTCTTTCTTCATCAATCTTTGTTGCTACTAACTTAGCAAAAACATCCTCATCAGTGAGGAATCTTATCTTGAGTACACCAGCAAAGTGTAGCAGTCTACTCTCCTCCACTTGCCACCAGTTTGCACCCTTATCTTGGATGACTTGAGAGATCTCCATCATTGTTTTGTCCTTGACATCTACTAGCATTCTCAAGTCATGGAACATCTTCTGAATTCTAGGAAATTCAGCAAGCTGTGGGTACAGGCTATCCACAGTAGCTCTAGCTCCACCTCAGAGCATACTTTCATAAGTATACTCCTCTTCATTCTCATTAGATTGAGAACTTTGGGATATAGGGGAGTTGGCTGTGGTCTCATTAAGTGCAACTTCAAGCAAGTTGAGTTCAGGAGGGTTGGCTTCAGAAGGGTTGAGCTCAATTGAAGGTACCTCAGTTGCTTTTAAGAGCAATGATTCTGAGGGGGTTTTGCTCAGGGGGGTTGGCTCATGAAGTGCAGTTTCTAAGAGTTTGGAGTAATTGAGCATAGATGAGTCAAGTGGGGACAGGAGCCTTGTCTCATCTACAGCTAGGTCTGCCAGCACATCAATGCCACTTCTTTGCACACTCCCTTCTGGAGAATATCTCTTATCAAGATTAACAGGGGTGATGGGTTGGTTGGGAGGGGTAACATGGGTTTCAGGGGAGTTGGGATCAGGGTTTTGGGTTTCAGGGATGTTGGCTTCTAAGGGGTGGCCTTCAGGGATTTTGGACTCTGGGGTTCCAGAACCAGAAGAGTTGGTCCTGGACTTAGATTTTGTCCTGCTTTCAGCCCTGCTCTCCCTTAGAGCAATTTGAAGAGATCTTTCTTCCTAAAGTTCCAGCACCTTCTCAGTGGGCTTGGCTCTCCTCTTGCTTGCCCTACTGCTTCCACTTCCCTCTACTTCCTTCTCCTTCTTAGGGACAACTTTCATGGGCCTTTTATCACCCTTCTTTTTCTGCCTTGTCTCATTATACTTCAGCCTCAACTCTTCTGAGTGGTCAGAAGGCACATTCACTCCCTCTTCTGCCACTTCATCAACTTCAATTGAAGCTCCTGAAGCTTCTTCTGATAGTATTTGAGACATCTTCTTTGTTTTGACAGCCCTGGCTTTTGTTCTTTTCTTCATTGTGGGCTTTTCTTCAACCTCTTCAGCAGTTTTGGCCAGTTGCATCCTCCTTTGTTCAGTTTTCTTACTCAACTTTCTGAACATCACTTTCTGGGCAGGGAGGGGCTATGCAAAGGTTTGCATTTGAGAGTAGTGGGAAAACCTTTCAATCAACAAGCTTGCCCTGGTGCAATACTTGAGTTTCCCTTCCAATACAACCTTATTGTGAACTTTCACCTTAAACTCGGCTTTTTCCTTCATCATCTCAGACAAGATGAAGGTCCTCCAATCAAACTTGATGCCCTTGTCACTGGCATCAATAACTGCAGCCATAATTCTGATTCTTGGAAAGCTAACTTGCTCCAAGCTTCCAGTGTTGCTCAAAAGACTCTTGGCAACTACCTCAAAGAGGTTGAGAAATTGTGGTTTAAGAGTTCTTTTGTGTTGGGTTGAGGAGATGGGACCTGGAACCAATAGCCATTCTTGAGCTATTTCTTCTTCATAGTTGGCACCATAGAATTCTAGATCCTTTCCCTTAGAGGGCAATCCAAAAGCTCCTTCAAGGTCTTCTGCAGAGAATTTCACCCTGTGAAATCTCTCTTCCTCCTCACCTTCTGCCACATATGATAGTCTTGTAGCAACTTCACCATCCTTAGGTTTACCTCTCCATTTGAGGAAAGCAAAGAACTCAGCCATATAGCTCTCCAGAAAGGAGCTTGGTCTTTCTTCCATGAACTTCTTGAGTCTAGCTCTTCTCAGCCATCTAAGAGTTGGAGTGATTTTAGGATCCTCACTCTCAAAAGAGACAATTGGCTCAAAGATGAGGCTGTTCGTGTTGCTTAAATAGCCAAAATCAAGGTCTAAATCCTTGTTTGTGAAGTCTACAACCATTTCAGGTCTGATTTTAGGAGCCATTAGGACACAGTAAGGTTTTTGAGAGAATTTTTGAAGGTTTGAGAACTAGGGTTTCAAGAGTGTTTGAATGCGTGGGGAAGAATGAAGTGGTGTATGGCTTCTTAAGACATGTGAATATTCCAAAATGAATGTATGTCAATGAGTTGGTGAGTCTTAAGGCAATTCATCGGTTTACAAATGAGGAAGTCCAATTTGGACGACCAAGATGAAGTTCAGGGGAGTTGGCCAGTTTGATCCAATGGTCAAAAATCAATGAAACAGTGAGAACTGTTTTTATTCAAAACGTGGGTGGAGTTTTAATGTTTGTTTAAAGCTGGGGGGTTTTCAAAGTAGATCATGTCCCAAATGGTTTAATGCAAACAAGAGTTAAATCTTGACATTTAATGCATTGAAAGTGACTTTTTGGGTAGGGGACAAATTGAATCCTTGAAAAGGTGATATCTTGAAAAGGAATGAGACAGATATTGAAATAGGCAATGATTACCCAAAATAGGAGCTTATCAAACCTAGATTTGGTTTGATAGCCAAGACAACTTATCTGACCCTACATGGACAAGTGTCCTGAAAAGATGTGGACAACTGTCCTGAATTTCAATGGACAAGTGTCCTGATAAATGGAGGTCATCTCTTCTGAGTTTCAGTAGACTTGACCAAGTCTGCTGATCTTTGATTTTAGTTCCCCCTTAATGAATAAACTCCTTTGGACTCATTTGTCCAACTTCCCTGGATCAAGTAGACCCAACTCTGCTGATAGTTCCAGAAACCTTGCCTCTGCAAGTGGTTTTGTCAATATATCAGCGTTTTGATGATCTGTGTGGATTTTCACCAATTTGATATCCTTCTTCTCCACATGGTCTCTAATGAAGTGATGCTTGATGTCCACATGCTTGCATCTGGTGTGCAGAACAGGATTTTATGATATTGCAATAGCACTATTGTTGTCACAGAAGATTGACACTTCAGTAGAGTTGACATTGTAGTCTCTTAATTGTTGTCTCAACCAAAGAATCTGAGCACAACAACTTCCAGTAGCAACATATTCAGCTTCAGTGGTGGAGGTGGCCACAGTGTTCTGCTTCTTAGAGAACCAAGAAATGAGCTTGTTCCCTAAGAATTGACATGTCCCTGAGGTGGACTTTCATCCTCCATAGTCAGCATCTGAGTAACCAGTGAGCTCAATGTTGTCATCAGCAGGGTACCAAAGGCCTAGATTCTCAGTGCCTTTGAGATACCTCAAGATCCTCTTAGCAGCTTCTAGATGGCTTTTCTTAGGATTTGCTTGAAACCTTGCACACACACCTACTGCAAAGGTGATGTCAGGTCTGTTGGCTGTGAGGTAGAGGAGTGAGCCAATGATTCCTCTATACTCAGTAGAGTTGGTTGGAACACCACTCTCATCTGGATCCATTTTCCAGTTTGTGTTCATTGGGATCCTTACTGGCTTGCTGGTTGTACACCCAAATTTCTTGATCATTTCTCTTGTGTACTTGGCTTGGTTGATGAAGATTCCTTCCTTTGATTGCTTGACTTGTAAGCCCAAGAAGAAATTCATCAGACCCATCATGGACATCTCAAACTTGCTTTACATGAGCTTGGAGAACTTCTCACACAGCTTCTCATTTGGGGATCCAAATATGATGTCATCAACATATATTTGGACTAGCAAGATGTCCTCTCCTTCAGTGATTCTGAAGAGAGTTCTGTCCACAGTTCCTTTGATGAAGCCATGATCCAATAGGAATTGTGACAGAGTGTCATACCAGGCTCTTGGAGCTTGCTTGAGTCCATATAGAGCTTTCTTTAGTCTATAGACTTGGTTTCCTACTTCAAAACCAGGTGGTTGCTCCACATAGACTTCTTCTTTCAAAACTCCATTCAAAAAGGCACTCTTGACATCCATTTGGTACACTTTGAACCTCTTGTGGGCTGCATAGGCTAAGAAGAGCCTGATTGCCTCTAGCCTTGCCACAGGTGCAAAGGTCTCATCATAGTCAATGCCTTCTGATTGACAGTAGCCTTTTGCCACTAATCTGGCCTTGTTTCTGACAATCACATCATTCTCATTCTTCTTGTTCTTGAACACCCACTTAGACCTGTCAATACGGGCCAGCGGGGCGGGCCAAAACCGCAAAAGCCCGCCATTTGGCGGGGCGGGGCGGTCCAGCCCGTTTTGCAAGCGGGCTGCCAAAACCCCAACCCAACCCAAAATTGGGCGGGCCGCGGGTTTCGGCGGGCCAAATTTTTTTTTTTTTAAATATTTATTAAATTCATCAATATAGTTCATCTAACAAATTTAATTAAATTTAAAATAGTTATATCATCCTACAAAACATTAAACATAATTCATAAACATAAATAATTTATCTCCTAAAAAAACACAAGTTTTTAACATTCATAAACCATAAGCATAAAGTCTTCAAATTAAACAAATACTCCAAAGTCCAAACAAGCAAATTTAAAACAAAGTTTCTTAAATTTAATCAATCAACACAACATCTTCATTTCCTTGCTCGGTCTCGTTGTCATCCTCCAAAATATTAGACCCCACAGAATGTGATGAAGTTGGTTTAGTACTTGCACCTTGGTCACCACCACCATCATCATCTACATATGAAATATGATAGTTAAAAACACTTATGTTAAAAGATAAACCAAAACATAACTTAAAACTTACCATCACTATAGCCATGCAACCAATTACGAGTGCAAATTATAGTTTGAAAATTATCCGGAAGCATTGAACTTCTATACTTGGTGAGCACACGACCTCCAATAGAAAATGCAGATTCAGATGCAACAGTGGTTATTGGGATAACCAAAACATCACGTGCCATTAATGCAAGTTCGGGATAACGATTCTTTTGAGCCTTCCAATGTTCCAAGACATCTAAATCCTCATAGAGTGTGAAATCATACTTTGGCTCCTCCAAATAGAGATCCAATTGAGATTTTCCCACAGTTCTTGTAGTTTGACTATCAAGAGCTTTAAAATCCTACATTTTAAAATATGTTAAAAATAATATGTAAATTAAAGAATACAAGTAAAAGTTAATAAAATAATAACATGATACTTACATCAAAAAGCCTCTTGCCCAATGTTTTACTCCGTCCACTAGAATTTGGTGGTGCACTAGAAGGTGTGGAAGATGATTTTGAAGAATTTGACTTGCTCACATATTCCCCAAAAAGCTGATACAATTTATTTTTCACACGTGACAACTTATCTTGACATTTTGTAAAATCAGGCTCAACTTTTGAATAGAGTTGTTCCAACAATTGAAGTTTCACTCGTGGGTCAAAGACAGCTCCAAGTGAAAGAATTATACTATATTCACCCCAATACTTATCAAACTTTTCAACCATTTTTTTGCACATATCACTTATCGTCTTATCTTCATTCAATAAGTTGTCCTTCAACAAAACTTCAATCTTCCAAACTTGCATAAAGTACACGTTTGAAGTAGGATAAGTAGAACCGGATATCAAGTTGGTAGTCTCATAAAATGGTTGAAGAAACTCACAAAGTTTTTCAGCCTTTTTCCATTGATCAGCCGTAGGACACCACTTATAAATCGTATCATGCACTTGTAATGAAGAAAAAACCTTTTTGTACCTTAAGACACTGTCCAACATCAAATATGTTGAATTCTAACGAGTGGGCACATCCAACCTCAAACCAACTCTAGTGTCGATGTTACCAACTAATCTCACACATTCTTCGAATTCTCGCATCCTACTTTCTGAACCTCTCACATACTTCACAGATTCTCTAATCTTTTTCAAAGCCTCGTCAGCCAATTTTAAACCATCTTGAACTATAAGATTCAATATATGAGCAGCACAACGAATGTGAAAAAACTCACCATCACACAACAAACCATCATACACCAACAGTTGTTCCTTCAAAATATTTTGCATAGAATCATTACTTGATGCATTATCCAAAGTCAAAGTAAAAACTTTTTTATGAATCTCCCAATCCTGTAAAAATTTGAGCAGTTTTGCAGCCAAATCAACTCCACAATGTGGAGGAGGAAACTTTTCAAAGTTAAGAATCTTATTATTCAATTTCCAATGTTCATCAACATAATGGGCCGTCAAGCAAATATAACCTTCATCATTGCATGCAGTCCACACATCTGAAGTTAAGCAAATTCTATTTGGAATGGTAGCCAAAACTTTCTTAAGTTTAGCTTTTTCTTTCACATAGAGATTCTTAATATTAGAAACAATAGTATTCCTAGAAACACTAAGAAATGTGGGACAAATATACTTGTGAAAAGTCCTATAACCTTTATATTCAACAAATTGAAACGGCGTATCATGCATAATCATGGCAGAAGCTAGTAACTCACGAGCAGTTTTAGGATCCATTTTTTGATTTTTTAGCTTCCCATCCTGATCAATAAACATTTGTCCTACATCATGATACTTCAACATTGAGCAACTTTCCATGTGATGCCTTAAAGTAGAAGTTCCATGACTCTTACCCCCACCCTTATACAATTGGTTACATCCCTTACACTTATTGTAAGGTACATCACCAACCAATGTTTTTGTAAAACAGTTCCAAACATCAGAATATGCTCTAGTGGTACCTTTCTTATCTGTAGTATTCTTATCTTCCGAAGTAACTTCAGCTGGCGTTGTACTTTGACTATCCATTAATATTCTGCAAAATATAGAATAATAATTAAAATAGGAATTACATTTTTCTTTTTTACTGATTCTTATTATAGCCTACAATTTTTATTGTATTTTACAAATTCAAAATAGGAATTCACAGAATCTGTACTGTACATATTCAAAATAGGAATTCACAGATTACAGATTTAGTGTATTTTTTACTGATTCATAGATTCATTTTTGGAAATAAAAATTAATTCAATTAATTACAGACAGATTCACAGAATATAGATACACTCCTAAATGGCTAAAATGATAAAAATACAAAATAATTACAAATAAATAATCTGAGAGTAATGTTGGTTATTATTAATTCACGCATATTAGGAATTAGGAAAGAGTATAACTGTATAATGAAACACAAATATGAATATATGATATTTAGTATTTACCTTTTGACGGAAAGCAAAAGTTTGGGCGGGCGCCGGACAGCAAGGGTCGCTAGGCCAAGCAGAAGTGCAGAACTGGCGGAGCCGCAGCGCAGCAGCGCAGGTGGGGCGGCAGGCACCGCTGCGAAGATGGGAGAAGGCGCGTGGTGGAGTCTGTCACCGTCTGTCCGTGGGGCGTGGAGAGATTCGAGAGAAGATGGAAGGTCAGGAAGGAGGCGCCTAAGGGTTTGGACTTTGGAGCAGATTAGGAAATGTAAAAACTAAAAAAGCGGCACTGGTACTAGCGTTAGCGTACTGCTAGGGTTTCAACCTTTTAATTAATAATTTTATATTTTTTTAATTAAAAAAAAAACAAAACAAAATTTAAGGCGGGCTAGCCCGTCGAAAACCGCCCCGCCCCGTCCCGCCAAAGCCCGCTGCCCAAACGGACCGGACCGTCTGGGACCGCCTCCTGGCGGGCTTGGAAAAGTCTGGCCCAACCCACCATTTTTAGTGGCGGGGCGGGCTGGCCTAACGGGCCCAGCCCGTTTTGACGGCACCCAGTTGGTTCCAATAACATCTTGATGTGAAGGTCTATCCACCAGCTCCCAAACATCATTTCTGGTGAATTGGTTCAGCTCTTCCTGCATAGCTGTGATCCAGTTTGCATCTTGAAGTGCTTCATCAATGTCTTTTGGTTCCTGTTCTGATAGGAAACAACAAAACAAAGCACTTTCACCATGAAACCTTCTGGTTTTGACTCCTATACTTGGATCACCAAGTATCAGATTAGTAGGATGGTCAGACAACCAAGTCCTACTTTTTCTGATTCCTTCAGTAGAGTTGTCCTCTACTAAAGTTGAGTCACCAGTGTTATAGAATTCAGGATAATTGAATGCAGGATCTAATTCAGGATCATATTCAGGGATGTTGTCCTCAATGTCAGGGACAATGGTATTTTCAACATTTATGGTATCCCCTGGAATATTTGATCCATTAACTACCTCAGCAGAGCCTGCTTCTTCATTGGTAGTTGTTACCTGAGTGTGAACTAGGATTGGGTCATTCAGTTCACCATTTCCATCAGTGGGGTTTGCTTCAGGGATATTGCCTTCAGGATTGTTGTCCAGTGAAACAATTTCAGGGAGATTGGCTTGGACAACATCTATGAATTCAGTGTCCTTGTCTTTTAGGCTTAATCTGGTTGTTCTTTGTGTGATTTCTTCAGTGTCCAGGTTGTTGTTCCTGATCTCAAAGATGGATTCATCAAACACAACATGAGGTGTTTCTTCCACAATTAGGGTTTTACTGTCAAAAGCTCTACTGATTTGGGAATATCCAAGAAATATCCCCTCATCAGCTTTGCTGTTAAAAGCTTTTAATTTTTCTTTCCCATTATTGTGAATGAAACACTTACAACCAAATATGTGGAAATATGACACTTTAGGCAATCTTCCTTTCCAGAGTTCATAGGGGGTTTTGCCATGACCCTTAGTAATTAAACATCTGTTCTGAGTATAACATGCAGTGTTTATAGCTTCAGCCCAAAACCTCTTAGGTAGATTAGAATCAACAATTAAGGTTCTTGCAGCTTCCTTTAGAGTTCTATTCCTTCTTTCTGCAACTCCATTTTGTTGAGGAGTTCTAGCTACTGAGGTTTCATGAGCTATTCCATTTAGTGTGCAATACTCATTGATGTATGAATTAATGAACTCAGTGCCTTTATCAGATCTTATTTTGATAATGTTAAGGCTCTTTTCATTTGACAGTCTCTTCAACAGTTCAGGGAGTTTGACTTGTGTTTCCTTCTTATTAAGGAGAAATACTACCCATGTGAACCTAGAGAAGTCATCTACTACAACCAATGTGTATTTTCTACCATTTATGCTTGAAGGGGCAATTGGTCCAAATAAGTCCATATGTAAAAGTTCAAGTACCCTTTCAGTAGAGATGACTGGTTTTCCCTTGAATGAGGCTTTAATCTGTTTTCCTTCTTGACATGGTTTACATATATGTTCTTTAATGAAAACCTCATTAGGTAGTCCTTTTACCAATGAATTCCTAGCAAGTTTGTTCATTGACTTGAAGTTCAGGTGGTTTAGTCTTTTATGTCATAACCAACTTTGTTCATTAGAGCTCTTAGCAATGAAACATGCAGCATCAGTAGACTTGTCCCAGTCAGCAAAATACACATTTCCTTTTCTAGTACCAGTCAGTAGAGTTTGTTGAGTTTTATCTTTAATTAAGCATTTTCCACTTGAGAACTCAACATTAAAACCTTTATCACAAAACTGACTTATGCTTAGCAAATTGTACTTGAGACCAGCCACATAAGATACATTGGATACCTTGATATTACCATTTATCAAGGTACCATAACCTTTTGTTGTTGCTTGTGAGCTGTCTCCAAAGGTGACATTTGGGCCTTCTTTTTCAGTGAAATCAGTGAGGAGTTCTTTGTTTCCAGTCATGTGCCTTGAGCATCCACTGTCAAGGTACCATGCTGACTTTTTGCTCATACTCCTCATCTTCTTTTGGCCCTTAGGTACCTACAATTAGCAAGTTTTAGGTACCCTTTGAATTTTTGGTCCTGAGAGGTTAGTTGTACCTTTAGGAACCCAAACTTGCCTAATGACCCTGATTGATTCAAGGTGGCTAAGTTGTCTTTCCCTTAAATGCCTTTGGGAAAGTGTGTGTGAAAGTGTTGACTTTGTAAGTTTCAAGAGAGTTGTCAAATCTCCTGAACTTATGAGTTCTTTGTGCAGCTTGATGAAATCTTTGAGGAAAGGCCTTTTTATGACCATTACCCTTTGGCATGAAGGGTTTTGGTTGTCTCATTTTATTTTGCCTTTAAGGATAGTTGTCCTTAGGTCTATTCAGTTGAGGCTTCCTCAGTAGAGTTGGCCTAGGCTGATCATACCTTGGATAACTCCTCTGAACATTGTTCAGGAGAGTTGCCCTTCCATTGGGTCTACTCTGCTGACCAACATTCCTCTTGTATTCAGGAGCCTTGACCTTTTCCAAAGGTTTGGGCCTAGTCTCCTGAAATACTTGAGTGGGCATTTCATTCATTTTGCCCTTTCCTTTGTTCAGTGGCTGAATTATTTCATTTTCAGCTTGTTGTGCCACTGATTTAACAAAGATTTTCTTAGTGTTACTTGTGGAAGCAACACTGAGACAAGGTGAAGATTCAAATGGATCAAAACCTAATCCACTTCTTTGAGCCATAGGTCTTTGATAACTTTGAATTTCCTCTATTGCTCTAGAGGATTTGTTCAAAGCAGACATCTTTAATTTCAGGCTCTCTTCACTTAATTTAAGAATGTCATACTCATGTGAGAGGTTTTCAAATTTTGCTTGAAGAATTTTTAGTTCAAAGTCTTTTCTCTTTTGGGAAAGTAGTTGAGCATCAATCTGTCTTTGTTGGTCAACTATCCTGAGATTTGCTTCCTCAAGCTCTCTCAAGACTTGTTGGTACAACTTAGTAGATTTAATGTCAACTACTGTCTTAGCAGGTTTTGAAAGCTCAATTGAAAGTCTTTCATTCTCTCTCACACAATTGTCATGAAATTCTTGCAGCCTGGTGAAATCTTCCATCAACTTCCCAAAGGAAAGTTTTAAGTTGACTTCACTAGTGTTCTGTGATAGAAATGATGGTGAGCTAGAAGTGGAGGATACCTCATCATCCTCAATGGCCATGTTGCACACATCATCATCATCATCACTGTTTGAGAACAGTCCATCAGAAGAGTTGAAGCTTTCAGCACTGTCAGATTCATCACCAGCCATCATGGCTTTTCTGTTGGTGAACTTCTTATCTCTTTTGGCTTGCCTCTCTCTTCTTTCCTTAGAGCTGAGTTCAGGGCAGTCATACTGGAAGTGCCCTTTCTTCTTGCAGTTGTAGCATAGATCCTCATCATCATCTTTCTTTGGATCATCTCTTCTTCTAGATGAGGGGGGTTCAGCTCTTTTGGACTTTCTCCTATCAGAGAACTTGTCCTCTGATCTTTTCTCTTCAGGCTTCTTGTCCTCAGCCTGTGCTTCAGGAGAGTTGTACGTTCTCCTGAATTTGTTGTCTTGGTAGAATTTCTTGTATCTACTAAACCTTGAGTTGAGTTTGTCAAACCTCCTAGCCATGAGAGCCATTTCTTCCTTCATTTCAGCCTTAGATACTTACTTTGATGATCTTGGAGTGGACTGCATTTCTGGTTCAGCAGTTTTGGTTTTAAATGTCACTCCCTTGGTTGGTAGAGAAGCCTCTTCTACTGGCTTCCTTCTATTGAGGTCAAACTCATAAGCTTTGAGTTCAGAGAAGATTTGTTGCATGGGCATGGTAGAGAGATCTTTGGTGTTCTGCATCATTACAGCATATACATCCCACTTTTGAGTGAGACTTCTCAGGATCTTCAGTCCAACTTCTCTCTTGGAGTACACCTTGCCCAAGGAGTTGATTTCATTCATCACATCTGTGAATCTACCAGCAAACTTGTCAATGGACTCATCTGGCTCCATTGAGAATTGTTCAAACTTCTGCACAGCCACTTGAAGCTTGTTCTCCTTTATCTTTGGTTGTTGTGCAGTGGTAAACTCTTCCCATGATTGCATCTGGAATTGTTTGATAGAGAGTGTTCATTGCAAGATAATCCAAGTTATCTTTTCTTTTCTCCTCAGAAGTGAAGTCATCTTCATCTTTAGGGATCTCTTCCCTTATATCAGCTCTTTGAGCTTAAGTCATTCTAGGGTTGGTTTGGGTGAACACAAATGGTCCTCTTGTGATTACCCTCAGCATGTCAGTGTGAAGAGATGCGAGATGAGCTCTCATTCTGATCTTCCAGAAGTCATAGTTCTCAATTGAGAACATGGGCAGCTTGTGATGTGATATATGGTTGACTGGATTGGTGGCCATATTGTTGATTCCTTGAACAACATCATGAGGAACAACATTGTTGTTGGCCATGACTCAAAGATAAAATGTTAGTCAACAAATAATAGGATTTCAGATAGATCAGTTCAGTGACCACACCAAATATGTGATTTTGAAAATCAAGATGGATTTTCAGAAGCAGTGGTCTTTGAACCCCTGCTCTGATACCACTTGTTGGTCCTGAAAGGAGTATATAACAAGTGTATGTGGGGGGGGGAATACACTTGTATGCAAATTCTTTTTCAAACTTGATCAAACCAGAGTTCAGCAAGATTGTCCTGGACAACTCTGCTGATATGAATAACTCTTCTACGATAATCAAACTACTAAGTGCTATTGAGTACTTAGTTGAATAACTATCTAGGAGAGTTATATGTGCGGAATTAGTGGTTGGCTCTTTAGTTTAAACTCCTTTGAATTCTGAAATCACTTTAATCAAACAGTCCGGTTTTCAGGGAACTTGTCCAAATCTGTTTTTGCACAGTTTATGATATATGTCTTTTGAAAGATCGGTTTTGTGTGTAGTGTTGAGTGTATGTAAAGTACTTGAAAGTAAATCAACACAAGAGTTTATAGTGGTTCAGAGACTCAAGCTCCTACATCCACTTTCTCTGATTTAATAGGATAATTCCTTCACTCTTGGAATTAACTTGCTTTATAGTGCCAAGGTGCACTTGATCAAGAACACCACTCCTTGGTGAATTGATCCCTAGGATGTCTAGAGTCCTAGTACCCTCTTCTCAACTCAGAACTGAACTGTTATTCTCTCAACAGTCAGTTCCAACCACTTCTACTACTACAACCTTCTCACTTTCTTACTTGAAAGGGGTAAGGGTTGAAGTAAGGTTCCAACTACTGAGATATCCTTTACAATGAAGATCAATGTATAAGGATAGGATATCTCTCTAAGCTTTGTATGGATATACAATGAAGTTCAGCTTAGAAGAAGTGTATGAAGACTAATATAGTCTTTTGAAAGCTTGAAAGCACTCTTGCTTGAAGGATAGTTGGATATTCTTGTCAAGGTTGAGGTGCTTCAAATGGTCTTCACACTTCTGTATTTATAGACAAATTTGAGGATTTGCCCGTTGGAGAGGCAGTCCCAAATTGCTATAAATGTCTTCCTTGAGTTCTTCAACTTAGAAGACAGATTCTTGATAGTGACATGTCCTCATTTGGGAAATAAACGGTTGTATAGACTTTGTCTTCATTCTGCAGCACTCTTCCAAATGTCTGACTTCAAGATTCACTCTATTAAGCTTGGACATGGCTTCTGAAGGTTGATCCAATGATAGGACAACATTCCTTATCAAATGGACAACTCTGCTTATCACTATCAGCAGACTTTGTTTATCAGCATAGTTGGCTTACTCTTTTTCAGATGACTTGGCTCTTTCCCTTTGCTCCATTTGGATGTGATCTTAGCATGATTCTTTGAAGATCTTTTAGGGTATAGTTGTCTTGAACTCTTCAGCATAGTTGGTCCTTAAACTTCAGAACACTTGTTTTGTTTTAACTTTGTTGAGACAACTCTGCTGAACATTTCTTCAGCATACTTGTCTTTCAGTAGATTTAGCAATCTTTCCAGAATTTGAGCCTTGAGGGGACTTGATCTTGATAGACTTCAAAGCATATGTTCCCCCTCAAATTGTGCATCTATTCAACTAAGAGCTGCTTAACATATCAGCTTCTCATCTAGCCTTATGCTATATGTTCTAACATTCTGAGAACATATTCATCCTTGACTTAGGCATGTCTCAGGGGGTTTTGGTATTAAATCAAAACACTTCTCATTTTATTCCCAACAACCTTACTAACTAGTTTACTTCCGTTGTTGTCCCTTCAAACTTATTTTGAGGGTTTAGTGGTGATCACCTTGGTTTGAATGGCTGCATTCATTTAAATTATTAGGTTATTTTCAAGCGTAGTAATGCCCCCTTTACTCCCTATTTAAAAAATATATATATATGTTTATTTCTTTAAAATTTTGGGGTCGTTACAAGATATATTTGTTTAGTTTTGATGGTCAAAACAAGATCATGTGATCTAGTGTTAGATATAATTTGTAATATAGTTTGATAGGTTATCTAAGTCGTTTGTATAAAGCTTTGTAGTTAGTATAGAGTCTAAGTCTTAGTCATGTGGGATCAGTCGTATATATATCAGCTAATACTACATATGATTAAACACGCGCATGTTCAAGATTTAAAGAGCAGAAGGCTAAAGACTAGAAGACCCCATCAAGTCCATTAGTGAAATCAGACCGAAAGGTTCTTGTATACCTTTATCAGCTGATTAGCTACATGAGATCAACAGACTAGAAGATGCCAGTTCATATGGACTCGATCAGATCTTGTCAAACCTTAAAGACTTGAAGATTGTTCATCTAATAGATCAGATAACAGAATGCATTAAAGAAGGCAAGCAATCATAAGAAGACAAAGAGAATGTTGGATAACATCTCTGGCAGACTCAACTAAAAGACAAGATTGCAAGTCTAACAACTCAGTTGATGTGGACCAATGAGAAGATGCCAACACAGCTATTGAGTTGACTTGGACTAGGGTTTCAGAGATTCTTCAGAGTCGTACAATTGCATTTAATGCACATTACCTCTTTAGATATTGTAGTACCAGAATCAAAGGAAACATCAAATCAATGAAGATCTCGACCCATACATAGAAGATTTGCTTGCAACAACTAGTTTTTGCATCAATCCTCTGTAAATTCAAGGTGTTGTTCTTCGTAACAACTTACGGAAACTTTACAAGCAAGAACTCTCATCAGCAGCTATCAAGTACATCAAGCATTCTGAATCCATTCGAGTTCTTTAGAGCCAAAATTTATTCTAAGTATCCATAGCTCTAAGTGTTAATCCCAAGTTGAGTTAAGATTGATTAAGCTAGAAAAAGTCTAGAGGGGATGGGTGAATAGACTTTTTAAAATCTTTCAAAATATTAGAGTGTATAATGCGGAATTTAGTTTTCTTGAACAGTACTGTGCTTACTCAGCTCAGATCAGTACTTTCATTATTAGTGTGAGCCTGTACAATTTATACTCAACTTTTGATTTTGAACTTTTACTTAGTAAACTTTACTGTTCTTAGTATAAAGAATATTAAACAAATATCAAAACAGTAAGTAAATGAGACACAAGATTTATAGTGGTTCGACAAATGTCTACATCTACTCTCACAACTCCAGTTGTGAAGTTTTATTAACTCCTTCTTGAGTTTCTTGTGGCTTAAAGTCTCAAGACTAAGACTTTGATCTTATCGATTACACTTCCAAGTGTATTTTCGATCTACTAGTAATCTTACAAGTAACTAGCACACTTGTTTTACAAAATCCCAAACAAAAAATGTAAAGTAAAACTTCTCTGAAAGTAGCCTTTGATTCTTCTCTTCAATACAGTAGCTTCTTCTCAGAATTGATCTCCTTCAAACTCTGTGAGTTCTTGAATGCTTCTTAGACTCTAATTGCTCTTGAATGCTCTTAGATCAGTAGTCTTTGCAGTAGAAGATCTTTTGGTATTTATAGAACTTAGTATGACAGTTAGTAGTTTGTGAAACTAACTCTCAACTAACTCTACACGTTTTTGTAACTTATCATTTTTGTAACCGACTTTGTAACTCCCTTCTTTATCCAAGTCAGCATATCTTCAAACATATTCAGTTACTCTTTAATTAATAAGTTTTCCAAACTTATTCTGTTCCAGCACAGTAAAATTACTCTTCTTCTATTTTACTGTTCTTAGTCCGATCAACACAGTTCTCAACTTCTGTTCTGAGCTTCTTCTGAATACTTCTGTGCTTCCTTTTTACTCTTCTAAGATTAGTCTTCTTCTTCTGAGTAGTCTTCTGAGTCTTCAGTCTTCTGATCTTGTTCTAATCTACTGTTCTGAACTTACTCTGTTGATTACAATAAAATACAACTTTACAAATACAAAACCTATCTATACTTCATTTGAACTACATACAGAAGAGTATTTCTAAGTCCTATTATATAAGTTGTTTATACAATTCATTATCAGCTCAGTTCCTAACAATTTAAGATCAGTAAACTCAGATTATAAGTTTTCTTATGATGACTTAGTTAAGATGACTTCCAACCACATATATCATTAACTTTAAGTTGCTTTTGGCCATCAAAACTCAATCTCATAAACTAGAATATTATTTCAAGGATTCATATCCCAACACTAAGTTTCCTACATCTAAGCCAGAATTTCATTCATATCCTAAGCTTAGAAAGTATGACTTTGAACCTCTTTGTTCAACACACAGTTGGTGACTCACATACTCAAACTATGCCTTCATTAGATTGTATAAGTTTGTTTTAGTTACCCAAACCTTTGCAAGAGTACTTGTTCTCCCGATAACAAGTAGATCTAATTGCACTCTAGGTTGAGTGTATCAAGATCACAAGTCTTCTCTTGGGACTATAAAGTAGCAATGATCATTTTTATGGAATTAACTTCACGATTGGATCGTGAGAGTGGACGTAGGACAAGTTGTTCTGAACCATTATAAATTCTTGTGTCATTTATTGTTTTATTATTTATTACTTTATTGATTATTCATATTGCATATATTTTACACTCATAAGTTTTCAAAGTGTCAAAATCACACTAAGTATTTTTATCATTAATCAGAAGACATCAAGTCTACTGATAGCATATCAGTTTACGCAAAGTCATTCTATATATAAAAGTTTTCATCGAACCCACGAGTCTAAGTATTTAGGGACTACACAATTTCGCACTAGCTGCTAAGTAGATAGTTGTCCAATTGATCAACTACTAAGCAATAAATAGGTTAATTATATATACCAACTGTTATACACTCGCACTCTCTCGATCAAATCATATTATCTGCATCAGGTGTCAAGAGTATATAACTCAGCTGATACCTCATCTGATCAAGAACGAAGAGTTTTAAAATAACAAAGTCCATTCACCCCCCCCCCCCCTCTAGGCTTTGTCACGCATAGATACTCGTTTAGGGACCAATAAGTGGTATCAGAGCAGTGGTTCTAACGAACTACTATCTTTGAGATCCTAGACTTTAAGGAAAAGTCCTTGTAGTTCACTTGAACAGGTCCATTTTCGAAACCTCATATTTTCATAAAATCATGGGTTCAGATTTTAACATATGGCACTTGCCTAGATTTTTTGTTGAAGATTATGATTACTGGAAGGTGCGCATGGAGGCACACTACAGTCAGATCCACGCTCTCATGTGGGATGTGATCACAAATGGCCCGATCACAGTCATGGCACCAAATACGGCCACTGGAAACCCTGATATTCCAGTTGGTCAACTAGTACCGAAGGCTAGAGCTGATCTCACCCCAGATGAGATGAAACAAAACATTCTCGATGGAATAGCTAAGAACATTCTTTTAACTATTGTTTCTAATGATTATTTTAGCAAAATTCTCAAGTGCAAGTCTGCCAAAGAGATGTGGGATATTCTAGTTGTGATGTGTGAAGGCACAAATCAGATCAAAGATAGCAAGCTCATCACTGTTGTTCAGAAGTTTCAAAACTTCAAGATACAGCATGGAGAGACCATTGACCAGCTAGACAACCGTCTCACAAAGATAAACAACGAGATTGAATGTCTTGGTAAGAAGTATACCAACAAGGAGGTTGAATGAACGCCTGTCTGAAGAACTTTCTTAGTTCAAGAACAAGTACACATTCCTGGATCATGTGCATAAGGGTATGCTTGAGACTCATGCTCGAGAAACTGGAGAGTTTCATGATCTTAAGGCAACGTATGATGAACTCCTTGGAAAACATACTGAGCTAATAAAAGAGAAGTACCTTTTGGATCTTAAGGTAGTCAAGGCTAACGTAGCAGAAGCTGCATTAGAACACTTCACTGGCTATCATAGAGCTTCAAAAGTGAAAACAGGGCTAGGCATGGTAGATAAGGTATATGCTGATCGGCAAAATGCTACCAGCCGATGCACTTAAGAGTTGGAAGATGGAACAAAAGGAAGCTGTTGGAGTTAAGAGTTTTTCTGAACTGCTACCAGCCGATGCACTTACACTTCTCTTGAATAGAAAGCTTGGAAAACTTTCTACTTCACAGGCAGAGGACACAGTCATGGAGGCGATTGAGGGACACGTTGCGGAAGTTCTAGCTGACCCAATGTTCGTTCAAGCCAATCAGCTACTATAAATGGAAGCACCTGAGACATCACAGCCCCCGGCCTCAGTGACCCAGGAACCTCAATTTGGAACAAAGGAAGAGCCAGCTATAAGCTTGGATGACCCAACTTTTTTGTATCTAGCAATACATTATCTGAACTATATACAGATGAGTATTTCTAAACCTATACTATAAGTTGTTCTATACAATCTTTATATCAGCTTAGTTCTAACATAAATTAGATGACTTAGTTAATATGATTAGTTAACTAACAAATTACTAATCAACTCAAGTTGCTTTTGGCCATCAAAACTAACATATAGTAATTGATCAACTAGGAGATGGGTTTATTTCCCAACAATTTCTCCCTTTTTGATGAAGCCAAAACTACTTTATGTTATCAGATTAGTCAGTTAGTTATCTGGTTATTAGATCAGTTCATCAAAATATTCATCATAAGATAATAAACATATATTACAACTACTTATATATTAGCAAATTAGAAATAAAGTCTTCAAAGTTTATCCTTCAAATCTTGAAAGCATTATACATCCTCTTACAAATGTCTTCCATGTGCTTTAAGACTGTTATTTGTTCATCTTCAATAATCTTCTTAACTTCAGCAAAATCAACTCTTCCAAAATCCAAAGTAGGTGGATCCCAGACAGGTTATTCAGGTGTTAAAATGTTAAATCCAGCAGCACTAGCAGACTTCAAAGCTCCATCCCATATCTCTTTTGCTTATGTCTCCATGAATTGTTGAAAGACTTCAAACTCTTCATCTCTGCAAGAAGGAGTACCAAATTTCCTTACTATATGGTGAGTTATCTACCATTTCTTCTTCAAATCATACCATGCTAGTATATCATTTATGTCAACAATCATATTTAAGTATGTGTTCTCTAACACATCTTCAAATTTCTTCTGCTTCCTAAGCTTGGTTATTTTCCTTTCAAATTTCCTTTTAGCTGCCTCTACATGTTTCAACTTTTGTTTCTTAAGTTCCATCTCAACTTTCTTCTTAGCTAAAATTTCTCTTGCTTTCTCTTCTTCAGTAGGTTCAGTAGATTCAACAACATGCTTCTTCTTCTTTGCTGACCTAGTGACTTTGACTAGTTCCTCTTCATGTTCTTCTTCTTCATCAAGAATAACCTTTCTTTCACCTCTGCTTGAAGTACCTTTCTCAACTTTAGTAGTAGCACCAACAACTTTTTCAGCAACTTGACTTGTCTGACTCTTCCTTAGCTTAATCTTGTCAGTAAGGTTCCTTAATTCATCACTTAAGTCATTTTAACTTACAACCAACTCAGCTAGTTGAGTAACTGTCTTTTCCATAACATCAACCACTTGTCTTTTCCCCTATTTAGCTTCATTAAGAAAGGAACAAAGCAGTTTTAGTTGATTCAACATCTCATCTCTGAGTGTAGCCATCATGTTCTTGGTATGATGTTTCTGTAAGTCTTGAATTTATTGTACGATGTGGTTCATGATTTTTTCATATGATGATGAAGTAGTCAGATGAGTAAGTTTTTGAGTTACCTCCTGTAACTGCTTAATTGTAGCATCCATTAGA
Source organism: Galeopsis tetrahit (assembly GCA_963675135.1). Lineage (NCBI taxonomy): Eukaryota > Viridiplantae > Streptophyta > Magnoliopsida > Lamiales > Lamiaceae > Galeopsis > Galeopsis tetrahit. The sequence continues at coordinate 39,696,369 of OY776127.1, forward strand.
GTATTTAACTCTTTCTTGCCTTTGTTGGTTTGCAGCATCAAGTCTTAACTTGAACAAGTCCTCCCTTCTGGAACTATCTTCAGTGTTTGACTTAGAAATAAACACCTCAGCTGCAACACTTGACTTTAAAAAATCAACCTTAGAGTCTTGTTTGAAGATTTGAGCAACCACATCTAGTATTTCATCTTCGAGATTATCAGCTCTATTAAGAACAACAACATTATGTGAAGTTTCAACATTTGCTTCTTCAACAGTTTCACCTTGCTTACTCTCAACCTCTTCAGCAATGTTATCCATAATCACATTTTCATCATTTTCTCCAAGAACTTCAGTTTCTTCAACATCTTCTCCCTCAGTTGGACACTCCTCTTCTTCATCAACATTAGTAGGAAACTTCATACCAGTCTTCCTTTCTACTAAATTCAATAGAGCATCAATTGTGAGTAGATTAGTGAAACTTTCAACCTTAGCAGATTCATTTTGCTCCATTTCCCAATCTGAAAATTTCTTAAGGTCTCCCATGCCTTCTAACAGCTGTAGCAGCACCAGCTGGGGAGGAGGAGGAAGAAGAAGAAGAAGAAGAAGAAGAAGAAGAAGAAGAAGAAGAAGAAGAAGAAGAAGAAGAAGAAGAAGAAGAAGAAGAAGAAGAAGAAGAAGAAGAAGAAGAAGAAGAAGAAGAAGAAGAAGAAGAGGAAGAAGAAGAGGAAGAAGAAGAGGAAGAGGAAGAGGAAGAGGAAGAGGAAGACGAAGAGGAAGAGGAAGAGGAAGACGAAGAGGAAGAGGAAGACGAAGAGGAAGAGGAAGAGGAAGAGGAGGAGGAGGAGGAGGAGGAGGAAGAGGAGGAGGAGGAGGAAGAAGAAGTGGAGGAAGAGGCCTCACACCAAGGGCCAAGGGGGAATTAGTGGATTAGATGATGATGATGCAATTATGGCATCAGATGAGGAGGAATCTGAGAAAGCTCCATCAGCTGAGGAGGAAACAAAAGCAGTTGTTGAAGAAAATCTTGAAGCAAGGATCAAGCTCATCAAAACTGGACTTATCCCTGCCCAAGCCGATTTAGACTCTACCCCGACGACCTCTCCAATAAAGAAGGCAAGATTCCTAAACCCATAACTCATATTCTTATGTCTTCTCCCTCATCTTCAAGGCATACCAAATCCAAAACCAGATCTAAACGCTCACTCAAACCCAAATCCAAATTATCTACACCAATCATCGCATCTCTTATAGAAGTTGTGCCTCAAGCCCAAACACCTACCCAGACATTAGTTGATACTCACACAACTGATAAAATCACCCAACTTTCACCCACACAAGACCCCATAGAACCAACTGTCCAAATTTCCCAAACCTATACCACATCCTCTCCACCCTGCTCCCCAATTCAACCAGATCCAGTTCTAGCCGAGTCTGTTCAGCTAGAACAAGCTGGACACAACTCCACCCAAATTTTTTATGGTGCAATATCCAATGTGCACAAGGGAGAAGATGCTTAGGATGAAGCTGACTCGGAACCTCACAAACATCTTTGTGTATATTGATAAGAGCTCAGGTCTATTTGAACAAGTATAAAGGATTTCTACTTGGGTTGCCCTAAGGAAGGAGGAAGTGGATGGTTTATTTGAAGTTATTCAGGGCATGGGAGGAATTTCCAATTTTCTAGATTGGAAGATGGAACAAAAGGAAGTTGTTGGAGTTAAGAGTTTTACTGAATTGCTACCAATCGATGCACTTACACTTCTCTTAAATAGAAAGCTTGGAAAAATGTCTACTTCACAGGCAGAGGACACAGTCATGGAGACGATTGAGGGACAAGTTGAGGAAGTTCTAGCTCACCCAATGTCCGTTCAAGCCAATCAGCTACTATAAATGAAAGAAGCTGAGACATCACAGCCCCCGGCCTTAGTGACCCAGGAACCTCAATTTGGAACAAAGGAAGAGCCAGCTATAAGCTTGGATGACCCAACTTTTTTGTTCTTGGGAGAGATTTTCCGTAGAAATCTAACCAAGTCATTCAGGCATCAATCAGATTTTGCATTCATGTCGAAACCAGAAGTTGTTGGAGGGGTAAGGCCAATTGATGCTTACATTTCTGAAATAGTAAAGGATGTGCTACAAAATGTACAACAACCTGTAGAATCAGCAGAGGAACTTGCTCTAATTTCGTACGTAGAAGAGACAACTCCACCTCAATCAGCTGACTCAATTCCATCCACATCTACCCAACTGCCATCTCTTACTCAACTGCGAGCAGATCTCAAGGAGGTAATGAAAGAATTCCTTGACTCATATTTAAATTCAAATACGTGACTTCAACTGTTGAGACAGAATGAAGAACTTCTGAATGATCAAAGGAAGTTATTGTTATCGGAGGTTAAGAATATGGATGAAACCTTCAGAGAAGAGATGTTGGATAGAGTTGGAGATTTTATGGAGGATCATGTTGAGAATGCTGAGAAGAGAGCAAGAAGTTTTGTTGAATTATTTGCTCATGAATCTCTTAAAATGGAAAGGGTTTATAGAGTAAAAATTGAGATAGTTGATAACTAGAGGAGAGAAGCATATGCTCAGCTACAAGAAGCTAGAACCCAACTGCACGAAGCTAAAGATCATAATCTTATGCTGAAGAGGTTAGCTGATCATTACTAGGATAAGTTTGAGAGTACTTCTAGGAAGCTGGAATTAACAGTTAACAGATTAGAGAAGTTGTCTTATGAGAAGACTTATGAGAAGTTCATTCAGAACACAGCTAATGAGATGTAGAGGAAACTAAGTTCTGAATTTGATAAGATCACAACTTATTTCAACTTTAGGCTTGATGAAGCCAAAAAGGGGGAAGAGCTAGTGAAAGAGAAGACTATTGAAGTTCTAGTAGATGTAGCAGAAGAGCAAATTTTTGAAGAAATTACTAGAAGAAAAACAAGAGTTGCTGGTAAAAGAAAAGTTTTTGTTGAAGATTCTAAAGAAGATGTGCATATTCAGAAAAAGAAAGAAGTTGCTTTGAAGAAACAGAAGCTAGCAGATGTAGAAGATGTTAAGAGAAAATATATAAAGAAGCATGTGAAGCAACTGAAAGATCAGAAGAAGAGCTAAGAGATAGAAGATGCTTATATTGATGACTTAATAGATTCAGAGAATGCATCTAAGTGGAAATCCATCAAAAGAAAGTGGCAAGTTGCTCATTTTATAGTTAGAAGATGTGGAGATTTGACTGTAAAAGAAGAAGTCTTCATACAGTTTGAAAGATTTATGGAAGGTGAAGATAAGATCTTATGGAATCATGTCATAAGAACTGCAACAACAGCTAGTTACAACATATTAGTACCAGAAGAGCCGAGATGGATAACTTCAAGATTGCCTTCAGGAAGAATTGATTATAATTGGATCAAGAAGGTTGAGGAAATTATCATAGAAGAAGAAGGAATCACTAATGCAGATCATATGTCAGATATTCATAAACGTATATGTAGATGTTGTTAATTCTTAAATGCCTTAACATTATCAACAACATCTTAATTTGACCTTCCGAGATTTTTTCTAAGTCTTTTCTGCAATGCTACATTAAATGTTGACCTAAATGTTGTCGCATTTCTGGCAGGATCTAGAAGCTTCTACAAGGATCTGGAACCTGGAAGATTCCAGACCATTGGAGAACATGCTAGAACAGCCTAGATGCATTTAGAACGACCTGGAGCATACAAGAAGGATCTAGAAAGATCATGGAAGTTGAGCTCCTAAAAAATAGGACCTCAATGTGGAAGCCTCTAGAATTCGCATACCATCTCTATAAATACCGATTGAAGGCTTCATAATTCAGTGTGTTCTATTCGAGCAATATCCTAGACCGAGCGTTCATCCCTGTTAGGAATTGTGGCCAATAGTTCTACATTTTAGATCATACGTTGTGTACCACCCGTATGGTTGTGTGTCTTCTTATCTATTGAGAGTGTAATCATTAGATAGACTAGGCATTTCGACAGTGTATAATTTATACACTTAGTTCGTTTTCTAAACTTGGCACCTACCTCGTTTATAGTTTCAGTTGTGAAGGTTATTGTTGTAACATTTCACACAACATTTGTACTTGAAGATAAGTATTGATTTACGCCATAAGGCAGACATAGATTTTTATTTATAAAATCTATGTTAAAAATATTTCCATTGTGTCTCGTTTGTTTTTAGTGTTTCAAGTCTTCCGCTGTGTATCTTAATTTCTGATATTCGGTTAGAGTCAGTGTTGCACTATTTGTCTCAACATTCTGTGCAACATTTATCTACTTATACTTAAACACTTTTATATACCCCAGCACACTTTCAGTTGGTATCAGAGCTGATACCTGACGACACTAGGTTAGATCTTTGGTCAAGTGTGTTTTTAGTTTAGGTTAGCAATGGAAACACATCACATATCCACTGCACTTAGGCCACCCGTTTTAGATGGTTCGAATTATGCTTATTGGAAGCCTAAGATGCGTATGTACATCAAGTCAATTGATGAACGTGCTTGGAGGACTGTACTTACAGGCTGGGAAGCTCCAAAAAGACCAGCAGATGCAGATGGTGAAGTTCAACTCAAAAGAGAAGTTGATTGGACGGCTGATGAAATAACAACAGCAGGCTACAACTCTAAAGCTTTAAATGCTATTTTTACTTCTGTTGATGTTTCAATGTTTAAAATTATATCTAAATGTTCTACTTCTAAAGATGCATGGGACAGGTTGCAAGAGCATTGTGAGGGTTCAGACAGTGTTCGAAGGACTAAGCTTCGACTGTTGGGGACAAAGTTTGAGAATCTCCGAATGAAGGAAGATGAAACCATTTCATCCTACAATGAAAGGTTAAGTGAGATAATCAATGAATCACATTCTCTTGGTGACCCTATTTCTAATGTTAGAGTAGTTCATAAGATATTAAGATCTGTTCCTAAAAGATTTGATGCTAAAATTTGTGCTATTGAAGAGGCAAAAAATACAGACAGATTAAATCAAAATGAGTTAGTGAGTATTCTTAGAACATATGAAATAAACACTAATCAAGTTGATGAAAATGATGCTGATAAGAAAGTTGTGGTTTTTAAAGGGGAAACATCAAACATTTCTAAGATTCAACCTATCATTACTGAAGTTGATTCTGATGAAGAATTACTTGATAAATGTCTCAAGGATCCTAACAACATTGCCTTACTTACTAAGCACTTTAATAAGTTTCTTAAGAAATCTGTGAACAAATCTAGCAACATTCAGCCTAAGATTCAAATCAACACATCAAAACCTCAACCAGAAAGGAGGAAAGGTCAATTCACACCAAGACCATCAAAGAGTGAAGGTAAACCAAGGTATGATCCTGAATTTCAAAAATCAGTTCAATGCAATGCTTGTTCTGGTTATGGCCATTATGCAAATGAATGTGCCAATACTAGACTTAAGCAAAAACTGAATTTTAGTGCTACATTGAGTGATGATTCTGATGATGATCTTGATGAATTAAATCAGAATGAATATTCTAATTTTACCAGAATTGATTATAATGATTCCTCAGATGATGATCTGGATGAAACAGATTCTGATGCTATACCTAATGCTTCAACATCTACAGCAACATCAGAACAGAGTCGCCCAGATTTGAACTGTTTTAATGGTTTAGTTGATGATGCAGGAAAAAGGACTGATGACAATGAATACCAAAAGTTGTTAGATGATTGGAAGAATCAGAAACTCACCCTTGATTCTCTGAATAAAAGGAAAGAGGATCTGATAGACACAATCACCAAGCTAGAAGTTATTCTTACCAAAAGAGATCTGGAAATCTGTAACTTAAAGGAGAAACTGATAAATTCTACTTTATGTTTCAAGAAATATTCCAAGAGTGCTTCTGAGGTAAATAATGTTATAGCTACTGGTAAGTCTAACAATCATGTTTTAGGCTATGATGGTACTACTGCTTCTATTTCTGATAAAGTTAGAAAACCTGTGAAATTTGTTAAGGCAAATGTTGACACATCTGGTGCAACATCTGCAGAAACAGAGTCTTACAAGGTTAAAAGGAAGTATATCTGTCATTACTGTTTCAAAATTGGTCACATTCGTCCTTACTGTATAAAGTTGTTTGAAGAACAGAAAAACTTGAAAATGCTGCATAAGAAACTGTCACATCCTGGTAAACAGTTTTTGAAATCTGCATGGAAACCAAAAACTACTTGTAATGTTGTTCATACCTCCTTAAAAGCATGTCTACCTGACTTATGGTACTTTGATAGTGGTTGTTCTAGACATATGACAGGTCGTATTGATTTCTTATCTGATTATGTGACCTTGAATAGTGGTAGTGTTACATATAGTGGAGGTTCTAAAGGAAAAATTGTTGGTAAAGGAACTTTGAATGTTGAAGGTTTTCCTAAGCTTAAAAATGTATTACATGTTGATGGCTTACTTGCAAATCTGATTAGCATTAGTCAACTTTGTGATGATAATTTGCATGTGAAATTTGATAAAGATTCATGTTATGTTCTTAATAAAGATGAAGTTTGTGTCATGACTGGTACTAGGTCAGCTGATAATTGTTATCTTATTGGAACAAATATGTGTAACTTGTCAAAACATGATGAAAATGTTCTATGGCATCAAAGATTGGGTCATGCAAATTACAGAGCAATGAAAAAGCTAATCAAAGCAGATGCAGTAAAAGGAATTCCAGAACTGAGGTTTCACAACACCACTGTATGTGGACCATGCCAAAAAGGTAAGCAGGTAAGAATGTCACACAAAATGCTGTCACATTGTACTACACATCGATGCTTTGAATTACTGCACATGGATTTGATGGGTCCTATGGAAACTGAAAGCATTGGAGGAAAGAGGTATTCCTTAGTTGTGGTAGATGATTTTTCTAGATATACCTGGGTAGAGTCTTTGAGAGACAAATCTGAAGCATTTGCTGCATTTAAAATTCTTTATAAGAGGTTCAAAAATGTGTTTAACTTGAAAGTTGGCCGTATTAGAACTGTGATTGGTAGGGAATTTGAAAACAACATGTTTAATGATTTTTGTGATAAAAATGGTATCTTGCAAGAATATTCATCTCCTAAAACTCCACAACAAAATGGAATTGTTGAAAGAAAGAATAGAACTTTACAAGAAATGGCAAGAGTTATGCTTACATCCAAATGTCTTGCTAAGAAATTTTGGGGAGAAGCAATGAATACTGCATATCATATTATAAATAGGGTTTTTATTCGTTCTGGAACTAGTCAAACACCTTATGAGATTTTGAACAATAGAAAACCTAATGTGAAATATTTTCATGTATTTGGTTGTGTGTGTTATATTTTGAATGATAGGGATCAACTTCATAAGTTTGATTCTAAAAGTGATAAAGGTTTCTTTTTAGGTTATTCTAGAAATAGTAAAGCTTATAGAGTTTATAACCTTAGAACTAACACTGTTCAAGAATCTGTTAATGTTGTGTTTGATGATGATAAAGGTCTTACAGATGACAAAGATGAAGAAGATGTATCACAGGTTACTGACACTTCTGAGAATACACTGAAGTCTGAAAATGTTGCACCAAATATTAACACATCTGGGTCAACATCTACAGAACAGTCAGCTGTAAATTCACAGAATGATCAGTACATTCCCAAAATGAATCCTTCTTCAAGAATAGGCAAAAGTCATCCTTCTGACCAGATCATAGGCGATGCTACAGTTGGAGTGCAAACAAGAGGAAGAGTAAGATCAAACAAGGTAGATGTGGTAAGAACAATATGCATGTCTTCTATGTGTAATGTTGTAAATGTTGAATGCTATTTATCTGAAATTGAACCTAAGAGTGCTAAAGAAGCCTTAACTGATGAAAACTGGATTAATGCTATGCATGAAGAACTTGGTCAGTTTGAAAGAAATGAAGTGTGGACACTTGTTCCTAGACCTAGTCATACTAATGTCATTGGAACAAAGTGGATATTCAAGAATAAAACTGATGAATCTGGTAATATTGTTAGGAACAAGGCTAGGTTAGTAGCACAAGGTTACACCCAAGTTGAAGGAGTTGATTTTGATGAAACTTTTGCACATGTTGCTAGGATAGAATCTATTAGATTACTGCTAGCTATTGCATGTTTTATTGATATTAAACTTCATCAAATGGATGTAAAGGCTGCATTTCTAAATGGCATATTAAATGAAAAGGCATATGTTGAACAACCTAAGGGATTTGAAGATCCACAGTATCCTGATCATGTATATAAACTTAAGAAAGCTTTGTATGGTCTTAAACAAGCTCCTAGAGCATGGTATGGTAGGCTTACTGACTTTCTTTTGGAATATGGATTTATTAGAGGGGAGGCAGATAGAACTTTGTTCATTAAGCACACTGAAGGAGATTTACTTATTGCTCAAATATATGTTGATGACATTGTGTTTGGTTCTACTTGTGATAAAATGTTGAGTAAATTTGTTGAGGCAATGACTGCAACATTTGAAATGAGTATGGTTGGAGACTTGAACTATTTTCTAGGTCTTCAAATCAAACAATGCAGTGATGGTATTTTCTTCTCCCAGAGTAAGTATGCTAAGAACTTGGTTAAACGATTTTGTCTTGAGAATTCAAAACCAATGAAAACTCCTATGGGATCTTCTTTGAAACTTTGCAAAGACAGTGCTGGAACAGATGTTGATCCAACACTTTACAGATCCATGATAGGTAGTTTACTGTATTTAACCTCTAGTAGACCAGATATTATCTACAGTGTGTGTGTTTGTGCTAGGTACCAAGCTAATCCAAAGGAATCTCACCTGAATGCTGTGAAAAGGATTATCAAGTATGTTTCAGGTACAAGTGACCTTGGAATCTGGTATACTAAGGACACCAACAACATTTTGATTGGATACAGTGATGCTGATTGGGCTGGAGATATAGATGATAGAAAGAGTACGAGTGGAGGATGTTTCTACATGGGAAACAATCTTGTATCATGGCACAGCAAGAAGCAGAATTGTGTTTCACAATCTACTGCAGAATCTGAGTATATAGCTGTTGTACACAACTCTTGTGGCTGAGCAAGATGTTCCATGACTATGGTATTGAGAATGGTATACTTACAATCTTTTGTGATAATACTAGTGCCATTAACATTTCTAAGAATCCTGTACAACACTCACTCACAAAGCACATTAGCATAAGACATCACTTTATGAGAGATTTAGTAGAGAAGAACATTGTGAAGTTGGAGTATATACCTACTGAAAAACAAAATGCTGACATTTTCACTAAGGCATTAGACCATGAGAGATTCTCAATCTTGAGGAAATCTCTTGGCATGAGCACTATCTGAAAAATTCTGATGGATGTTGTCACAAATGCGTCAGCATTTGGGACAACATCATGGGTTGTAAAAAATTTATAAGTTGAATTTATTTCTTACTTAGTTAAATAATTCCTTTGTAAAATATCTACGAATCTAAGAACCTTGGAGTGCAAAAATAAACATGTCTTACACCTCTCAAATGCATAAAAATGAGAATGTTATTAGCATACTAAAAGATGTACCAAATCACTGAGTAACTATGGAGCACGGAGTTCACTACTACGATGCCTTCTTTTCAAAAGGTGATTCTTTGGTAAAAACATCAATATATTTGTAATCCATTAAGTAAGTATGGGGCACGGAGTTCGCTACTACGATGTACTCTACAGGAACAATGGATCAATACAAATTAGATGCTATAACACAAAAAGAAAAAATATGGTGCAACACAAATGAAGCAAATTCATGTAAAACCCGTGTTGAGGTGTTTGTAACAGTTTTGAGCACAACATTGCCTGATTCGAATTTATTTTTATAAGTTGTAATTATTTAATTATTTATTGAGATTTATTTTATTTATTTAATTTAAATACTAACCCACGTTTATTTTTTTCAGATTATGCTTGGACTTAGTAAATTATTCTAGAAATTTCTTAATTATTTAATTAATTAATAAAATTGATTTTACCCACTAATTAAACTATGATCAAGGTTGTGGCTAAAAATGTGGAACACTATCTTTTTTTTTTTGGAATTAATCGTGTTAATCTCCAACTACACATATTCTCCCTATAAAACTCAATTAATTGTGATTTATATTGCTAATTACTGTTTGTCGAGCTTTGTTAAGTACACCTCTTGCAGATTTGTTCTTTTGGCCGTGTATCTCTCAAAGATTGTTTATACACTCCTCAAACCCACCTTGAAAATCCAACCGTTCCTTAAATGGCTGGAAACCAACCTCAATCCCACTCACAATTTCACTCTCACTCACACTCTGCTTCTGAAACTTCCGAACGAACTGCCCAAAATTCTCTAGAAATTCTTGCTTCAATGGCCTCACAACAATCCAACTCCTCAAATGCCGACTCCAATGTCTCTGTAAACCCATCAACAACAGCTCCCACTCGTCAAACTACTCCTCAAACCGTTCCACCAACAACCAACATCCCACAAGATTCGACCGTTGAACAGTTTACTAGGGCTGTCGAAGAGGTGTCTGAGACTCTTCGAGCTACTGGTCATCTGCATGTGATGACATTCGGAGATATCACTGTGGATATCTCGAGTTATTTGGCCGATCAAACCGCTCAAATGGCTGCCGAAACAAAAGGCCCTAATCCTACTGTTCCTGTTTCAACAGAGGAACATGTCGAAACTGTTGCTGAAGGAGAAGCTACTGCTGCATCCGATTCTGAGGATGAAGAAATGGAGGACGCCCAAGCTTCTGACAGTGGTAAAAACTCCTCTCTCTCACCTTCTGATGAGTCTGCACCCATTCCTTTCAAGAAGAATGTGCAGAAAGGGAAAAGACAGAGAAGCCCTGTTCAAAGAAGGAGATCATATCGAGTGTTCACTCGTGTGGATTACTATGAATCCATGAGGAAGAAGAAGAAAGCTGGAACTGATGTTGGTGAACCCATTCAAGTGTTCACTGATTCTGATGAAGAAACTGAAGTTGCCACTGTTGCTGCAAAGAAGCCAAAGAAAGCTGCTGTTAATCCCAAAGGCAAAGGGAAGGCCAAAATGATCCCTGAAGAAGAACCTGCTGAATCAGACTCTGATTCTGATTTAAATGTTTGCCTAAGAGACATGCAAGAGTCTCTTAAGAAGAATGCTGAGTCATTTGCTGCTGCAAAAGAGTCCACACCAGAACCTGATGATGGTGGAAGTGGAGACAGCTCATCTTCTGAAGCAAAGAGCTCATCTGCTGAAGCAAAGAGCTCATCCAAAAGCTCCTCTACACATGATGGAGACACTGATCTTGATGAGGAACTACCTTCTGAGGAAGAAAGCGAAGGTATCTCTGATCACTCTAATTATGTTGAGAAAAGGTTAGAAATTTACTCTAAGAGGAAGCTGTTAATTGAGAAAAGAATTAATGTGCCTGATTTTGATAGTAAGGGGATGATTAAGTTTTTAGAGGATAGAAATCTGTTGAATGCTGTTACATTTGGTGAAGCTTTTCTTACAAACTGGTCTTATGAGTTCTATGTTTGTATGAAGAAAAGTTCAGATAAAAGAAGTTCTAGGTTCTATGGTACTGTTAATTTTAGGGGGAGGGATGTGCCATTCACTCCAGAACTTATTAATGAGTTCTTGCACACTCCTAATGTTGATGAGGATGATGATCCATATATGGATGTTGTGATTACTGCAATCATAGGGGGTAGAAAGACTAAGTGGACTAGGAAGATGCTAGCTAGACACTTAACCTCCTTACATTCTGTGCTGTATAAGTTGATAATATACAATTGGATTCCCACTACCAACACCACTAAGATTACAAGAGACCAAGCCATTCTTATGTATAGGATTTCTATACTTAAGAAGTTCAATCTGGGACACACTATCTTTCACCATATGAGGAAGTTTACTGGGAAAGGAAATTTGCCCTATCCAGTCTTGATTTCAAACTATCTGAAGCACCATGGCTTCACTGCTAAGAAGACTGATGTTTTGAGGGGGAGAGTGCCAGTGCTTGCTATTGCTCCTGCCTTATTGATTGGGGACAGAATAATCGATCTGCCCATAGTTGCTCCTGGTACTGATAGTCCATAGAGATCTTCCAGACCCTCTACTTCTGCTCAACCAGGCCCTTCCAGAACACATCAGAGAAATGCACCCCCAAATGTTGAGAACATTCGTGTCAACATTTCTGGTAATGTGTATCTTTCACAGGAATTCATCAAACTACAGCTCCAACACTTGCAGGAAACAATTGATGAGCTCCAGTTCCTGAAGGACAGGTGGACCAATCTGCTTTCACCTACAACAGGGGGAGTACCACCACTATCAAACTCCAATGTGGTGATTGAAGAGTTGAATGATGATGGAGTTCCTGCTGGTGGTGGTGGTGGTGAACCTGATGCTGCTGATGCTGGAGTAACTGATGTAGTTGCACATATTGCATCTACTTACTTTGTGGATGAAGCTGATGATGATGCTGCTGAGATGGAGACCTTGTATGGTGATCTCCATTGATGAACAGGGACAAGCTACAATACAGGGGGAGATCTGATTTCATAATGGTTGTTGTTTATGCCATTTATTCAGTTCAATCTCTGTAACTAATGTTTAAGTATTCTGAAATTCTGATACACTTGTTATTTATTTCTTTGATGTTAGGTTGTTTATTTGTTGCAACTTGCTTAAATTATGGTTACATTTGATGATATTTGTTTACTGCCTTTGCTTAATATGTTTACAGATTATCATGTGTTTACTGCAGGTTGCTGAGTCTTTGTTTTGTTTGTTGTTTTTGTTCTGATTTTTGTTATTTATTTTTTTTTTTTTGTTAGTGTCTTACTTAGATCTTAAGTTAATTCTTCCAGTTCAACTTATGCTTTTAGTAAAGTTACTTATGTTGTGAATAAGTGTATTGTTTATACTTATTCTATTTTGGATAAAATTGTTTTGATCCTTTGGCACGGATCATTATAAGGCTACCCTTGATCTTCATTCGATTTGATCCAACGATTACAACAGGTATTGTCTTGACTAGTGCTTAGCAATGATGTCAACCTCAACTAAGTACATAAAACTGAGTATGTATATAAATATATGTGCATCAGGTGTGTTGTAGTCGAAAGGTCAAATTGGGGGAGATTGTAGATGTTGTTAATTCTTAAATGCCTTAACATTATCAACAACATCTTAATTTGACCTTCCGATATTTTTTCTAAGTCTTTTCTGCAATGCTACATTAAATGTTGACCTAAATGTTATCGCATTTCTGGCAGGATCTAGAAGCTTCTACAAGGATCTGGAACCTGGAAGATTCCAGAACATTGGAGAACATGCTAGAACAACCTAGATGCATTTAGAACGACCTGGAGCATACAAGAAGGATCTAGAAAGATCATGGAAGTTGAGCTCCTAAAAAATAGGACCTCAATGTGGAAGCCTCTAGAATTCGCATACCACCTCTATAAATACCGATTGAAGGCTTCATAATTCAGTGTGTTCTATTCGAGCAATATCCTAGACCGAGCGTTCATCCCTGTTAGGAATTGTGGCCAATAGTTCTACATTTTAGATCATACGTTGTATACCACACGTATGGCTGTGTGTCTTCTTATCTATTGAGAGTGTAATCATTAGATAGACTAGGCATTTCGACAGTGTATAATTTATACACTTAGTTCGTTTTCTAAACTTGGCACCTGCCTCGTTTATAGTTTCAGTTGTGAAGGTTATTGTTGTAACATTTCACACAACATTTGTACTTGAAGATAAGTATTGATTTACGCCATAAGGCAGACATAGATTTTTATTTATAAAATCTATGTTAAAAATATTTCCATTGTGTCTCGTTTGTTTTTAGTGTTTCAAGTCTTCCGATGTGTATCTTAATTTCTGATATTCTGTTAGAGTCAGTGTTGCACTATTTGTCTCAACATTCTGTGCAACATTTATCTACTTATACTTAAACACTTTTATATACCCCAGCACACTTTCAGTATATATGCTGCTTATCAAGTTCCAAATGAAGATTGAAGAAGACAAACTGAAGGAGCAGAAGACTTATTTTGATTTTGATTTTAAGTACTTACTTGTTTGAAATGTAATGTTTTATCTAATATACAAGTATGACTTAAACATTGAACATTTATGGTTATAGATTTATTAACTACATATAACTTGTTTAAATTTAATAAGTAGTTTTGGCTTCATAAAAAAATGGGAAATTGTTGGGATATAAATCATACTCTACCTAATGATGAAAGATGATTTAATTTTTGATGGCCAAAACAACTTAAGAGGTTTACAAGTTAATATGTAGTTATCTGGTAGGAATACAAGCTGACATTGTATAGCAAGCTTATGTTGTGTAAACTAGTCAAGTGAATTGAGTTGTATGTAGTTCAGCTAGTATCACAAGATAGGAAATCTAGCTTAGGAACAAAACAGAAGACTAGGAAGCAGCAGACTTGAAGACTAGAAGACCAGATGAGAAGATTCACTAAGTTGGCTGATTAGTAGAGCAGGCAAGTAGACCAGCTGAGACAAAGTGAAAACTAGAGAAATAAAACTAAGTGTGAAATAACATAAAAGCGAGAAGGAAGGAAGTAACCATAAAACGGTTAAGATCGGGAATTCAATAAGGAAATAAAGGAACAGAAACAATCGTTAATAACTGAATCAAGATTCAAGAAGAAATACAAGGCTATCATCATTGTATTTACTATGGAAACTATACGCACTAAACTCAAGCAAGCTGACATCAAGCATTTGAAGCATTTGAAGTATTCGTAAGAGTTCATAGAGAAGATCAAGAAGAGATCAAGTATTCAAGGAGTTTTCGTGTTATCAAACCAAGAAGCAGATTGCATATTGTTAGGCTTACAAGTAATCAAGCATTTCATAGTTTGAATTACTAGTTGGAGGATTCAGAAGAACATCGATCTAAGAAGTTTGTTGTTTGGAAGAACACATTGTAAAAGTGCTAGTTCTTACTAACTAGTAGATCGAATACATCTGGAGGTGTAGGAAGATCAAAGTCTTAGTTCTTGAGACTCTAATGTTCAAGATACCCAAGTTGAAAGGGATTAAATTTCACGTTTGGAACGTGAGAGTGGATGTAGGTCTGGTGGTCGAACCACTATAAATACTGGTGTTTTCTAAACTCTTACTTACTATAATTTACTTTGTTTATCCATATTGCATAAAGTTTTTAAAACCAGTCGATATGAAAATCAATTGAGTATAAAGAGTTTTTAGAAGATAAGTTGTTAAGAAGGTTTTTCATTGTTAAGAACGAGTATAAATAAATTGGGCCACACACACACTCACATTTTAATATTCCGCACAACACAGTATAGCATATTACTTTGATATATAGCTAAGTTGGATTTAGTGGACTGAATTAGCTTCTAAGCAGATCGGTTGACTAAAGACTAGCTGGGTTAAAAACAGTTGACTAGATAAACAAGCTGATATATTGAATCAAACTTAAGATTTTAAGAAAGGTTTGAAAGTCTATTCACCATCCCCTCTAGACTTTCAACCCATCACTATCTCGTTCAGGGACCAACATCTAAGTATGGCTCAGTATGCCCCTTCTTACTTGTGTTCCTCTTAGTAGTTAGTTAACATTAGTTTTTCGGTATTAATGTATTCATTTATATGGTATATATGTATGAAATCATGAATGTGTTAAGTTATATGTTATTAAGTATAGTATTAGTTCACATATTATATAATATTAATTAGTTTGCACATCATGTGGTAGAAATATTTATGTACGTAGTTGATATTTCTATATATGGTGCATGGACTCTCATACTTTATAGTTCCAATACAATATAGGATTAGTTCACATATTGTATAATATTAGTTCATATATTGTATAGTAGAGTATTAATTTGCATACTGTATAATAAGGTTTGAATGATTATCAATGCGTGAGAAAGAAGCAAAAGTTTGGTGATTGTAAATAATTTTTCATTTGTATTGATGATGATACGATTTTTGGATATCAATTATTAATTATGGACTTAGAATTCTTAATTTAATGGTTGAACAATTTTCGAATTCAGGATTTGAATTTGAGTTTCAATTGTTATAGAAAAAAAAAAAGAGTTTCAATGTTGATTCTGGACATGAGAACAATGGTCAGGGGTTCGTAGTCAGGTGCGCAACCTATATCTGAACACCTAGACCTGACTAGTTCAGAGGGTGTTAAACCACCACTTTCTCCGTGAGTAGAAGTAGTGTGCTCTGAATATAGATAGCAATGTGGCAAGTCGGGTCGGGTAGTTGAATACCCGGACCTGACCCGTTCTAAAATACTATGACCCGCCCCGCATGGGTCCTAGAGAGTCGCCCTGTGCCCCACCCTGTGCGGGCCGAGGCGGACCCGTGACCCGTGTTTAAATTTCATACTAATTTTTTTAAGTTGTTTCTCACAATTGAAATTATTATTTTCATGCATATGAATATTGAAAATAATACATATATCTGAACACCTAGATCTGACTAGTTCAGAGGGTGTTAAACCACCACTTTCTCCGTGAGTAGAAGTGGTGTGCTCTGAATATAGATAGCAATGTGGCAGGTCGGGTCGGGTAGTTGAATACCCGGACTTGACCCGTTATAAAATACTATGACTCGCCCCACATGGGTCCTAGAGAGTCGCCATGTGCCCCACCCTGTGCGGACTGAGGCGGACTCGTGCCCCGTTTTTAAATTTCATACTAATTTTTTTAAGTTGTTTCTCACAATTGAAAGTATTATTTTCATGCATATGAATATTGAAAATAATATAAATATGTACAAAATGATAACTAGTAACCAACACTTCAATTAAAATTAAACAAACATTCAATCAAAGTCTCTTAACATCGATTGAAGAATGATAATTCTTTTTTTTTTCGTATACGGGCATGGCCGACCTGACCCAAAGCTCTCGGGGCGGGTACCCATGGGTCGAATCAATAGTCAATACTGACATCCCTAACTCTGAACCATGAGATCCAAAGGCTAATGAAAAGTAAATCTCTGAGGTAGTATCATCCTTACGAGGAGATGAGGACTTAATAGATATCAAAGAGAGGAAAGAGAAAGAAGAGTAAAAGTGATCAAAATTAAAAAGATAAGGAGATTATAATAATACCTTGCTAATGGAGGATACAAACAAGACCTAAGAATGTCACCGTAATTTGGAATACACGCCGGAGGAAATCCGAAGCAGATAGAGAAATATTGCAGAAGTGTGGAAAGTAACTTACCTTTTATATACGAATTACAAGGGTAAGTTGAAAAAAATTCAAAACATTATTTCTCAGATGAGCTACACGCGTTAACGTGTATGTTCCAGATAAGGTCAAATGGAAAGTTTCCCAATATTCAAGAAACCTTAATAAGGGACAAACACGTAGTACAAACCTGGCATGACAGGTCATAAAACAAAGGTGATGTACAAAAGACAGCTCTGAACGACGTTTGAGATCATCGTTTAGAGCTGGCAAAGGGGGAGTAATTGATATAGAATATATCAACCATGGGCCCTACAACGGAGAAATGGCCCATGACAACTAGCAAGATCTGACATTTGGGCCTGAGAAGGCGTGAAATTTGATTGGCTATGCTCAGAGCTTAATGTAGTCAGCTCTCGTAAGAGCTGGCCAATTCAGATAATCAATGGATACATTTGAGCTGGGCAGACCTAGAGGTATTGTGCGATCCACTTAGGACAGAGCTTGATGAAAATAACTGGTCCAGGCCTATAGGCTTGAGGAAAACAACGTGGTAAGATATTATCATACGTAGGAAATTAAGACTTTGCAATGACCTAAATATGGGACACGTTATCCACTCAAAGATATGGCCTCGTTCAAGTCTGAGTCGCATAACAAATTGTCCTTTTAATGGAAGTATCCCACTACTAATCAGATCCATACAAATCTTGATGGAAGGTTAGTTAGGCTACCAACAAATGTACAAATGATCTTTATACCCTACAACCTTAATATAAATACCTAGATACTTTATTCTTATAAGATAATCTTCACACTCAATATATACATACACACTAGTTTGTACATGATTTAGTTTTAGTTCATCAATCTTCTTCTTCAGTTTATCACTAATTAGACCATCGGAAGCTAGTCATCGGAATTCCTAATGGGTTCATTTCAGGTCACGGAGCACATGATTTGTGAGAGAACTTGTAGTTCTCAAGGACAAATATGAAGGAATTTGTTAGGTAAATTATACTCCCTCCGTCCAATTTTATTATGCCAATTTCTCCGGGCACATATTTTAATGAATATTGATTAATTTATGTATAAAGTAGATAAGTTGGGATATGATGGGATGTTGTGGAGTCCATTTATAGGTAAAGTGATTGTTTATGAATAAAGTTAGTGGCAATTTGAGTAAATACAGTAAGTGATGTTTAGAGGGTGGAGATAAATTAGTGTGAATATTATTATTTCTAAAAAGGGAATGGGCATAATAAAATTGGACAACCAAAAAAGGAAAGTGGGAATAATGAAATTGGACGGAGGGAGTATTAATTATTACTCCCTCCGTCAATTTTTATAATTTTTATTTGAGTTGGAAAGAGTTTTAAGGAAAACTCATTGTTTATGTAAAAAAATGGAAGTTTGAGAATGAAAATAAAGTAGAAATAAATGGTGTGTATAAGTAATATTTTCTTTTAATTTTTTTATAAAAATAAACCAACAAAAAAGAAAAATGAGAATTATAAAAATGTACTGTATCATTTAATATAGGTCTTTCTACGATAAGCAAAGTTTCACTTTGTCTTACAACAAAAAATGCTTCAAATATCAATGGATCGTTGATCCAACGTATGAATTTTATTATATACAATTGTAATTCGCGTTAGTGCGTTTGCCCTATGCAAAATGCAATCACACTGATCGCCCTATTAATAAATTTAATTAATAAATAAAAAAATTATGAATATATCCTTTTAATTTAAAATAAATAAAAATATTTAATTATAAAATGAAATGTATGTCTTGAATTTTCAAATAAGTCGGTCCGGGCTGGACTGAGTTGGGGCCGACCTAGGTCATGGCCCGTTGGGGATGTATATTTTCTTTGGATTGGGTCGGACTTTCTCTCGGGCCCAGCCCGATTGCTATTAGGCCTCCATATCTACGGTCCAACTTGACTAAGGAAAAAAATTTGAGATATTTTTTAATATTTAAAAATAATATAAGGACATTTTAGTAATTTTTTAATTTTTTAAAATTAAATATTTTATAAAAAAATATAAGGGTGAAGTTACCAATACAGAGGGTATATTGGATTTAAAACAGGAAGTGTATATACTAACTAGGGAGTGTATTTACAAACTCTTTATACGAAGTACGACCGCACATGACAAAAACCAAATGCATCTATGGTAGAGATGTCTATCGGGCTGGCCCTAGCCCTATAGGGTCAGCCCTACAGGGCCACTAACTAAACGGGCTAGGGTCTTAACTGGTTCATACTTAACGGTCCTACCATTGTAGAGACCTAACCCTAACTCTAGCGGGCCACGGACTAAACAGGCCACTGACGGGCTACAACAATTTTTTTTAATCTTAAAATTAAAGGTCTCATTTGACACGTCCAACAAGCAAATAAAATAGAAAAATATATAATTAATTAATTATCGGAAATTGAGAAAACAAAAGTATGATTTAAACACAATTTTAGAACCCGTTGATCCTTAATATGGCCAAATAAATATCATAATCTAATAAAAAAAATAATAATAATGACTAATGGATGGTAATGAGCTACTTAATGTTTATAATTATGGTTATGTGTCAAATGGCCTAAAATTTGTTCACGGGATATTTATTTAAAAAAAAAAGAGCTTTTTTATCAATAGAGTCATATCACAGCCCATTAAACAAATAGAAACTACCACTTTAAAATTTATCTAATCGGTTCAAATTGATCCCAAAAAACCAAAATTACCCTTAGAATTCCAATTCTTCTAAAATTTTGAAATTAAAAATTAAATCAGATATTTAATTTCCATAATCTTCGCAAATCATGTAATTCCTGAATATTAGGATTCGGTAAGTCTCAGACTTTTCAAATTTCGAATTTCCAAATTTTGATTGAATCGATCAATGTAGTAATCAAATTAGGAAATTCATATCATCATATCATTAAAAATCATCAAAACAAAATCGAAGAAACCCACCATCGCCCTGGCAGATCTTTTTTTTTCTTACTCCATTGTCGGAAATTCGAACCAGTGGTGATGGGTCAGCGACAGCGTGCCCGGGACAACGGGTCCCTTCGTCTTCACACAAGGCGCGACGGGTAGGCGACCGGAAGAGGAGGATTTACAGATCGGCCGAGGGATTTGCAGACCGCAGCCGACGGATTAACAGATCGCGACCGAGGGAGTTACAGGAGGGAGTTGAAGATCGTTGTGCGCGGCGCTCAATATTGGGTTTTTTTTTTTTTAATTTTCTGGTTGGAATATACCAATTTCAAAATGCCCCATTCTCTCTTCTCTTGTTAATATGCCTAATTCTGTTTGTGGTGGATTTTCTGGTTTGCTTTCTCATGGAATCTTGATCAGTTCCCAAAATGTGATATACAAAAATAGTGCATAACGTTATGCATAAAATAGTGCAAAATTTGGAGTATGTGATTAATTTGATATGCAAAATAGTCATCATACTTCAATCGAATGCATTATGCATAACGTGATATGCAACATAATAATCATATTTTGAATTATGCATAATGTTATGTGCAATTTAATCTGCACTCTCGACAGGAATAATTAAGATTAAAGGAAGCAGTCGACTATCCTCTTCGTCGCCGAAAAATGCAGAGTCTGTCTTCAAAATCATCGGTGGAATGAAATGCAGAAATTGTGGAAATAAAACTTTCAGCAAAACAAATTCAGCTAATTAATTGTTTTGACCTTTTTTTTTAGGAAATATTTGATTTATGGAAGGTGATAAACATACGCAATCTTTGAGAAAATACATTTAAAAGCTGATTTGATGTCAAATTCAAAACTATTTAAATTGAAAAGGGCATATCTGTCTTCTTAGGTCCCAATTCGAAGCTATTAGATAAAATTCAAAAAGCTAAACCCTATTAGAAAAAAGTAGTAGTGAAATGACTCTAATAACAAATTACCCTAAAAAAGAAAAAAAAAAACAGGGTAACAACCCGAGCTAGCGGGCTGGTCCGGTTTAACCCGCGAGCTAACCGGTCCGGGTTAAAAAAGCCCAAATTTAAATGAACCTATAATTCATAAACCCTAATTCTGTATTTTTTAGGGTTAAACATGTCAGCTGGGTTAGCCCGGCCAGAATAAACATCTCTAATCTACGGTAAAACAGGACGAACCCACCAACTCACGTAGAAAAACCCATTTAATATTTGTTGAAAAAGAAATATGAAAGGAAAAGGGTGTAAGAAAATTAAGTCTAATTTTTTATTTTTTATTTTGAGAAGAATTTAAGTCTGAATATGTGTGTTGCCTCCCTCTGCTCCAAATCAAATCGCATCACACTGTTTTCCTCCGTCTCCACAAATATCTCCACTCTCCCCTTCTCACTCCGCCTCCGTCTATGATACATACATATATACTCGTATATATCGATTGATACAAGCAAACTACTACAATCCCCATTCTTTCAATATATATATATCCTGTTGATCGACTGTAATTTCTTGGAGAATCAAGAATCAACCATTCTTTCTTAAAAGAAAAAGGGTATGGATTTGGACCTGTGGATAGCAAAGGTGAAAGAGGGCCAGCACTTGTCCGAAGACGAGCTTCAACTTCTCTGCGAATACGTATCTACTTATTCAATTCTTCTTCCACTTTTCTTTAATTCAATTTCTACTCTGCATACCATGTGGGCGAAATATTTAATCGTTTTACCTGATGAAGGGAATAAATTGAAACAAGATTTTCAATTTTGTTTCGCCATATCTTGGCTTCGGTAGTTAGGGTTTTGCCTTGACTATATGCTCTTTTTTTTTTTTTTTTTTGTGTGTGGTGGGGGGTTTGGGTTGGGTTCAGCGTTCTTAGTGCAGAATAATTAACTTTCAGCAAAGGATAAGGGTTTTTGAGAATATGTATGTGATGGGAATGTTTTGGGCTGCTTTATTTCTTGGTTGAATGGCTGTTTAGTATATCGACACTTCACAAATTTCCACCACAGTAGTTACTTCTGTTGAATTTTGTATTTGATAATCCATGGCTGACAACAAACAACGATGCTTGGCAATATGTTCTGCTCTGGGATGCCATTATTTGCCACATTAGTCTAGCAATTGTAATTTGTAAGTTCCTTGAAGGCATATTTGTTCTTAATTATCATAATTTTGTAGAAGCTTAAAAAGAAGTCTACCTGGGCCAGCCTGTTTTAGTGTCATTCTCATTCACCTTTACTGCTCTAGCCTCTAGATATCCAGTATCTAGTACGTATCACTAGATTGTTAACTTGAATTAGAAGCATTCTAGTGCTTATTGATGTTAAATGTTTCTCATTTTCATTTTCTTAAAATTATTTTGGTATGTGGGGCATCTCTTATGATATACATCCATGCATGTTATGTTATGCCTCATTCGTTCATTCCTATTACATTAGCTTGACAAATTGGCAACTGGGCATTACAATGCCAATGATAAAAAGAAGTGTCATTAAACTCTTCATGCAGATTTTTCTCAAACGCGCCAATTTTTCTAAGTAAATTGCTCCTGGTTGTTAATAGAGAAATACACGCTGCATGTACCGATGACGTCATATAAAATCTAATCAATTGCATGTTGTTGTTTTTTCCTATGCTAATACAGAGAGGGCTGTTGTGTGCTGTGTAAATAGCAAACAACATGTTAAATAAGTTAGGCTATCTTTATCTTCGCGTATACAGTGAATGTGTTAAATTCTTTTCTTATTCAACTTGACTTCTAAATCTATACATTTCAAGGTATAGAATACCTGCCGATTCTTGCTCTAGCTAAATGGGGATATGACTGAGCTATATGTATTTTGCCTGTCACACGGAAGGTTTAGGTATTACTTTAAAGTTATTATAAGATCTACTTACACTCTTCAGTCAGTTCCTAAATTACCTTGAGTTATTCACATGCAATGCACATGCTGCTTCATTCAACCCGTGCCTTCTGCTTAGTTTCTTCATGACCTTGACAATAAAGTGTGCCTTCTTATTTTTTAAAGGGGCGCTTGTAGTAGTGGTTGAAGCCTTCAACATTTTGCATTTGGGATGTTGATGCACCATATTTAACCTATTAGATGCAGGCCTAGACTTGGGGGTTGGGAGGTGGTTTCCGGATTCTGCCCATGAACCTATAAACTTTGGTCACTTTTAAACTTCTTTTGTGATATTCTTTTAACTTTTTGTTCCCAACTTCATAAATTGCTCAAGGTTCCAGCTCTCTCTCTCATACTGTGGATCTGCTGTTTTTCGTTAATTCTTAATTTGACTTATTTTTCGCTATTCAGGTGAAGGAGATTTTGATTGAGGAGTCGAATGTTCAGCCAGTCAACAGTCCAGTTACAGTTTGTGGGGATATCCATGGACAGTTTCATGATTTAATGAAACTTTTCCAGACTGGAGGCCATGTACCAGAAACCAATTACATATTTATGGTAAACTGAGTAAAGTGATATCTCATACATCTAATTCATTTTTTTCTTGTATGTCTTTTCTAATTACACTTTCTTCTGACAGGGAGATTTTGTTGATCGTGGTTATAATAGTCTAGAAGTTTTCAGCATCCTTTTGCTTCTCAAAGCAAGGTTTGTATATTTTGATAAAGTTGGTATATGCATTTATTAATTTATTTTTAAGTAACTCAGTTAGTATATGTCTCAGCCAGTTATATATAGGACTCGACTAGGACCTTAGTCCCTCAATGGCGTGGTTTCTGCAGCTGAGCTGTGATCTTCTGTTCAATTTCTTTTGTTATCCTTAAAACTTAGAAGATATTTGAATAGTATATTTTAATGATTGGAGAATAATCATTTTCTTACTCTTAAATACCATGTGGAGTACATTATTTCTGAATTAATTACTCATATTAGATTTGTCACTATTTAGCCTCTACTTGCTCAGTTTCATAAAACAATATCCAAGAATTAGAAAATTCTACATTTGACACCTTAGAAAGTTCAGCTTTCCTTTCCACCTTTTGCTCAAAAATAAATAAATAAAAGAGTTGAATAGTTAATAGTGTTATTGCTGGCTCTGTTGTGATGAGCTATTTTGAATTTGTGGTTAAACTAGCCTTTGTGATCTGCATGCTTGCTGGTTTGATGTCTTAGACTCTTATATGGTTTCTAATTGGTCCTTGTGGCTTGTTACCTATGTCCCTTGTGATTACAGATACCCTGCCAATATTACTCTTCTGCGTGGAAATCATGAAAGCAGACAATTAACACAGGTAATCAATGTTATTATCCATAGTTATATTTCCATAACCAGAATGATTGCCAAAATACAGTAAATAAGATTCTATCTGAACTGCAGTACATATTAATTTAGATAATTACTTTAGGCAGAGAGCTAATTATGGTGAGGCAACCAACAAGACTTTCGTAAATTTTGTATCAAGTGTGTGACATTGTCTGTGGAAATCTGAATTCAATTAAATTATGTAGCTGACCTAACTAGTGCTTCTTCTGTTGGAACCTATCAAAAATCCGGATATTGATGGAGATTCTGAATTCACATTTCATTTTTAAAACGGGCTAAATGGATTCAGAAAAAATGCAGGGTAGTCTTTGGTTTTAGGTGCTCTGACAACTAGATCGTTAGAGAATTAATGGCATTGTTGTTATTTGATAATCATCATGTAGTGGCCTGTACAATAAATTGTCAGATATTAGAGTTCTAGTACTTATTTATGACAGAGGTCAATTTATTGAATTTTAAGAAACTGGACTTTATAGTATTTAGATAGAAATTATTGTTGTAATTAAACAGTCATTATCTTCTTCTATGGGCCTTTTGGAAACCTGACTCAGTTAAGTGTTTCTTTTCTAGCTGCTTCCTACTGTAGGAGAGGGAGGAAAGTACAATCTTGGGATGAGATTTTCTTCTTTCATTTGGCATTATAAATGTGGATTAGCCATTAAGGCTGCATTTGTTGACATCTGGGTGAAGAGCATGTTAGTACTTTATTAGGGTTGATGAATTTCTTATGTTGATTGGTCAACACATTTTCTTACTTCAATGTAGTAGTGCTAGTTGTCATCCCGTGTTAAGCAAGCTTAAGCAACATGTTATAAACTCTTGTAGTGCCTTTCCAGGTTGGGTGCCTTGCCATTCGCTAAAACTTTTAAGACTCATTATGCTTTTTAACCTTGTTAATGATTTTTTTTTTAATATCTGTAACGCAGTATTTCTTATGAAGCTTACTACTGTTTAATATAAACTTTTAACTAGACACCTCTAGGGAAACACTATGCAGCCTTCAGAGTATGGTCTTCAGCATAATGCTTCGGCTTTAACACTTAGATTTATTATACTCTTAACTGAATGAGGTAGAACTATGATACAGTGTCGCTGAATGTTTGAGTTTTGTTGGCTACAAATTGTCAGACTACATGCTGACGTTTACTCTTCTTTCTTCTCACTTAAAGATTATCCTCATTACTGCTAATTCCCAGGGACTAATTAATGTTTACATGCTTGTCCTTGGTAGGTTTATGGGTTCTATGATGAATGCCAGAGGAAGTATGGCAATGCTAATGCTTGGCGTTATTGCACCGACGTTTTTGACTATTTAACTATGTCAGCAATTATTGATGGAACAGTATGCATTCTTTTTCTCCGTCTCAAGTATCATTTAAGTAGAAATAAAAAACTGCAGCCCTTAAACTGTTCACTGTCTATTTATTTCTGATATTTTCACCATCTGGACCAAGTCTTGTAGTCCTTACATGGGCACAGAACGATCTTCTTACTCTCAGAAGATCCCACTACTACCACTTGTTACTGTTATTGCACTCGGGTTTGCTAGGGGTAATGAGTCACCATCCATTTGAAATTGCAGGTACTTTGTGTCCATGGTGGTCTATCTCCAGATATTAGAACTATCGATCAGGTTACAAAACTTTCCCCCCTCTGTAGTTTGTTTAATATTATTTGTATTGTCTTGATTGCTGTTGTAGAAAGAAAGATAGTCTCAAAGTTGAAGAATATGAATATTTTATTTTCTTTGAAAAGGTTTTTAAAGTGATACAATCCTTACTCGTTTCAGATTAGAGTGATAGAACGGAACTGTGAGATCCCACATGAAGGGCCATTCTGTGACTTAATGTGGAGTGATCCTGAAGACATTGAAACGTGGGCAGTGAGTCCCCGAGGAGCTGGCTGGCTTTTTGGATCCCGAGTCACATCTGAGGTCAGTCTGTCTGTCTGTCAATAACACACACTAGATTGCTGCTGCATACTATATATAATTATAATGGTGAGGAGTTGTTTATGTTTTGCAGTTCAATCATATTAACAAACTTGAATTAGTTTGTCGAGCCCACCAACTTGTTCAAGAAGGTCTAAAGTATATGTTCCAAGATAAAGGACTAGTCACTGTGAGTATTTACCATTACATAGGATAGCAGATTGTCCTGTCTGTATTCATAACTCTTGTACCTATATATGCAGGTGTGGTCTGCTCCCAATTATTGCTATCGCTGCGGAAATGTGGCCTCAATATTGAGCTTCAACGAGAATATGGTAGGCATGATGAAACCTTAACCATGCAATTCAAAACACAATTCCTCAACTAATAATAATTTTACTGTGTGCTTAGGAACGAGAAGTGAAGTTTTTCACAGAGACGGAGGAAAACAACCAGATGCGAGGACCAAGAACCGGAGTTCCTTATTTTCTTTGAGGTTTCAACTACGAGTATTCGTTTGTTGCTGCTTAATTTTGCACACCACTCAACTGCATCAATCTTACCAACTAGTATATGCATTCATTTGGAAATTCCCCTTCCTTTTTATATGTATCAGAGATAGCGTAGCAACCTCTCTTTCTCTTTAGTATTTATGCTTGCTGTTGTTGTCTTGAATGATTTGAACCATTCACTTGAAACCTATTCATAATTCATCACATCTTACAAGTATTACCCACCACACTGCTTGAGCTTTTTTATTAGTATAATCTCAAAAATAATTATACTCACTCCTTTCCATAGTAACTTGACATGTATTTGGACACATATTTAAGAAAATATAATAATGTGTTGGATTTTGAGAGGTAGTTTTATAAATTTTTATGTATAAAATAAATAAATTAGTTAATTTGCGAATATGTTGTGACTAAAAGTAGTGATATTTTAATCATAGTACTCTGTATTTCTGTGAACATAATGGGACATTCTCATTCTGATTAAAAAAAAATCATTTTTCCTATTTTAATCTCAAAAAACTAAGTTAAATACTCCTTCCGTTCTACTATAAGTTTTCCATTTTTCTTTTTTGGACCACAATAGGTTTCCTATTTCATTTTTGGCAAATTATTCTCTCTCTTCCAATTGCATCACTTATATTTTATCTATTATTTTATTATACTTCATCTCATACTAATTTATTATTTTCTCTCTCACCATCACATCACTTGTACTAAATCTATTATTTTATCTATTATTTTATCATATTCCTTAATCTAAACACTCAAAAGAAGTGAAAAAAAACTTACTCCGAGGGAGTATTATCTACTCATAATTATTATTTTTAAATTTTAAATTATAATTATTATTTTTAATTTATTTTTTAAACTTTAATCCCAACACAATTTATTTTTTAAAATTTAATCACTGTACTATTCAAATCTCTCTCATTCTCAAAATCTTTAAACGGATTTCATACGAAGAATTTTGAAGATTTTAAATATATATAATTTTGAAGGTTTTTGTATTAGATTATTGATATACAAATTGAAGAGATTTTTGTATTAGATTATTAAGAAGTTTTAGTTTTGAAATAGTGTTTTTATGGTTAAAAAAAAAAAATCTTGACTAATTTTAAATATTTGTTCACAATATTAATTTTTATAATTTATAACATTTGTAAATTTACCAATAATATTAATAAAATTAAATGTCACGATTTAAATAATCACATGATAATTTTATCTCTTTTAATTATTTAAAATTTAAATAATTACATCATTTTCTCAACTAAGTTAAATCTCTAATCTTTTTATACTACACTCATTATCTTATCTCGGTACAGAAAAACAACGTTTCGTCACTCTTTTTGTACAAAAAACAACTTTTCTTCTTTTATTTTTCCTCTTTCATTAAATTTAAATTTTAGGTGATTTTTCCGGAGGTTAATGATTTTTATTTTTTCTCTTTTATTAAATTTTTAGGTGGTGAATGATTTTTATAAAGAGGTATGTTTGATTTTTCTCTTTTTATTAAATTTTCTTGGTACAGAAAAGCAACTTTTCTTCTTTTATTTTTCCTCTTTCATAAAATTTAAATTTTCAAGTGATTTTTTTGAAGGTTAATGATTTTTACATTTTCTCTTTTATTAAATTTTTTGGTGGTGAATTTTTTTAAAAAAGAGGTATGTTTGAATTTTCCCTTTTTATTAAATTTTCAATTGATTTTTCAAAGATAAATAATTTTAAAAATAGGTTTGTTTAATTTGAATTATTTTACTTTATATTATGTTTTTTGTATTCAGATGATTTTTCAGGGATGATTAATTTTAAAAAGAGTTTTGTTTAATTTAAATTATTTTATATTATTTTTATGTATTTTCTCTTACTATTTCTCTTTTATTAAATTTTCAAGGTGATTTTATAAAGATTGATTAATTCAAAATAGGATGTGAGAAAATTTGATCAATTTCAAAACTTCTGATTTATTAGCATCTTTATCTTTATATAATATTAACAAAAAATAAATCAAAGAATAAACTTGCTATTTATCTTTTGTTATTGTATTTAATTAAATTAGCGTCAATTTCCACTAATTACATATTATTTGTGTTATATTTCGTATATTAATTTTTTTAAAATAAAATTATAATTTTCTATTCTATTATTATTTATATATATATATAATTTAATTTGTACTATCACTTATCATTTCATTTTTTTTTGTGTTTAATTGAATAACAATTTTTAAATTTTCAAAGTTTTTTTAATTAATAAATTAAATTAAAATATATTATAAATTTCAATTTATTTAAAGTTTTATTTAATCTAATCTTATTATATTCATATTCAAAATAAAAATAATTGTATTATTGTATATTGACTTTTATAAATAAATTTATAATTTTCTCTCTCTATATGTGTGATGATATCTATATTCCTACAAAAAAAATTATCTTTTAATATAATAATGAATCTACACATGTTTTGAAAATAATTTTTTTAATTAATAAATTATAAATTTATTTCAAGTTCGCATAACTTACGAACCCCATAACAAATAATGGGCTAGTCTTATAAATACACCAGTTGACAACTCAATCCACATTTTTTATAAATACACCCATTGACAGTTCAATTCACACCCATATTTTTATAAATACACCCACTAGCAGAAATTGTACTTAGTCGTCTTCTCCGAGCAGTTTTCGACCATCCCGGGCCGCGGCCGAACGCTGAAATTTACGACAACCTTAATCTTTAAATATTTTCTATTTCTTTAAATATTCTTTAATAATTATTATGGATCAAAATTATTTTATATTACTACATGCAATAATATATGTTATTATATGTTATAATGTGAGTTACTTAATCAATAAAAATTCTAGAAAAAATACTAAATAAAAGAATTGGTATTACTATATAAAAAAATACTTTGTATATATTACTACATACTACAGTTTGAATTACTACATTGAATATGCGTTTGTGTTGGTACTTGGTGGAGTATAACACAAGTGTATAGGGGGGGGGGGGAATGCACTTGTGTATGCAAATTCTTTTTCTTTTTGACAAACTAGTCTTATCAGGCAAGTTGTCTCACAACTAGCCTGAGTGAGAACTTTGATAGATACTTGTCCTACTGATTACTATTGAGTAATCAGTTGGCTGAATATCTAAAAGAGTTGCTAAGTGCGGAATGTGGTTGGCCTTTGACTCAAAGAAATACTCTTAATTGATTTCTGAAAAATACAGTTATCAGGGACTTTGTCCAAAACCGTTTTTCTTGACTTACTGAGTTTTGCTCTTTAAAATATGTTAGAGTGTGAGTAAATAAAGAGTACAGTAAGTAAATGGCACACAAGTTTATAGTGGTTCAGAGACTCAAGCTCCTACATCCACTTTCCCTGATTGAACAGGATAATTCCTTCACAATGGAATTAGCTTGTTTTATAGTGCCAAGGTGCACTGATCAACAACACTCTCTTAGTGCTTTGATCCCTAGGATAACCTGAGTCCTAGTGCTCAATCTCTCTGAGTTAAGACTGTGTTTCACAATAACAGTTCTTAACTCCTCACTTCTACAACAAACTCTCTCTTCACTCTTTAAGATAAGGGTTTGAGGTTTGGTTCCAACTTATAGAGATATCCTTTACAATAAGAACAGTGTAAAGGCTTAGGATATCTCAATGCTAAGCTTTGGATATTCTACAAAGATTGGCTTAGCTTGATGAAGTGATTCAGGAAACTTGGGATTCTAGAGAACAGCTTGGTTTCCTTTGAAAGCTTGATGATAGTTTGATAGCTTGTAGTTGGATACATGAATCCCTCGATCAATTCTGTATTTATATGCAAATTTGAGCAGCTAACCGTTGGAGGGATAACAATTCAAACTTGTCTATTTGCAGCACCATTGAAACGGCTAAGAAGTTTGGCATCCTTTTATCCACTGTGTAAAAGGCCTCTTCAATGGTTGCTTGAATGAATGTGTTGACTTTTGAAAAATGCGGCTGAGAAGACTTGTGTCAGATTCCAAATATGCACATTTCCCAAGGTTGATTTGTGGTAGAAGCTACACTCAACCAACGGTCAGATGGGACAAGCTCCCTGAACATTCCTGCTGCAATTTAGAATATTCCAACATTCATTCAATGCTTCACTCTTTAATGCTTCAAGTCTTCAATGCTTGGTTCAGGCATGATTGGCAATAAATGCTTCATTGATTTTGTCTTCTGTGAGCTTTGGCATTCAATGCTCTTGATCATTTGCACTTTAATTGTTCTGATCATTTGCATTTATGAGCATTGCCTTAGCATGTTTGATCTCTTCAGCTTAGTTGTCCACTTTGATAGCTTGTTGTTGGGATATGAATCCTAGAACAAGTCCTAAATGATGAATAAAAGATAAATGATAAAGTTTTGATAAGCCAAAAGAAGACTTGAATATTTTCTAAGTATTGACTAATCTAGTCTAGGTAAGTTGAAGTCATCTTGTACAGATCGGTAGAATTCAAAAGACAAGTACAGTTTAAAAGAAAAGTATTCATTAAAAGATAAGTACGATTTATAAGTACTTCATATATGTTAGATTGTTACTGAGCTATTTAATTGTTGTATAGAGCTCATGATGTTTCTATATGTAATAGATTCAATTCATTGTATAGTGTATAAGTTGACTAAGCTTGTATTATAAAAGCTTAATGTAATGTAATAGTCTTGTTAGGTTAGATGATAGGACTAGATCAGTTCTATTATAAGTCTACTGCACAAGAAGAGAAGACCCGTCTACTACTCAAGACAGGTGGACTACAAGACAAGTACATCTACTAGACTACACAAGACAGGTCAACTTGAAGTTAGTTAAAGAAACGCGTATTGAAGATGAAATTGAAGAATTAGTTATGGAATAACTAATTAACTGAAGAAACGCGTGGAAGAATAAAAGAATCAGTTACAAGTTAGTTTTCAAGAAAAGTTGTTACACAACTGAAAGTTCTTGAATTTGAAGTCTATAAATACCCCAAGGTATTCGTTGGTTAAAGACTACTGATTACTGAAGATATTGAGAATTACTACTTACAAACGTTATTGAAGATTCAATTGAAGTTTACTCTCAGAGTTGATTGAAGTTCAGAAAGATAGCCAGAAGACAAGTGAAGAATCAAGAAGGCTACTACTGAAAATCAGAGAAGTTTTTAGTTTTGTTTTGTTATTTTCAAGGTGCTAGATACTTGTAAAATTTCTAGTAAGATCGTAGACATATCTGGAGGTATAGTCTGTTGAAGATCTAAGTCTTCTTCTTGGGACTTTAAAGACAGGAACATACACTTGTACTCGATTGGAAGAGTTTAGTGGAAACATCACAACTGGGTTTGTGAGAGTGGATGTAGACAAGTTGTCGAACCACTATAAATCTTGTGTTTGATTTACTTTACAGTTTTGATTGTTTAAATTGCTTAATTGTTTTAACTACTTAACTGAACTAGATTAGTTGAGTATAGAACAGAGTTCTCGAATCTAAGTTGAGTATAATCTTGAATTGGGCTCATTGTTAATTTCGTATTCCGCATATTGTACTTTGATATTTCGAAAGATTTTTGAAAAGTCTATTCACCCCCTTCTAGACATTTTCACTAGCTTACTCGTTATTAACTCAACTTGGGACCAACAAGTGGTATCAGAGCAGTAGTTTACGAACTGCTGTTCCTTGATAACCGACTCAAGACTTAGGGTGAAGTCTTGGTCCTTGACTGTTCTTGTATACGTGTTCTTGATCATATTCTTGTATCATCTGTTTTTCGTGCTCCCTGTTCTTGCCTTATCTGTTGTTCTTGATCATAACTCTACTTAGCACATATTTCTTGAAATCATGTCTCTTGAGATAAGCGCCAACAAACTACCTAAGTTCCAGGTACAGGATTACGACTATTGGAAGCTAAGGATGGAAGCCATCTTCAGCTCCACTCATGACTTAATGATCTCAGTCATCACTGAAGGTCCAATTGTGACCATGATCCCAAACACTGCTGCCCTCGACGCAAATCAACCCGTGGGTACTCTCGTCAAGAAACCAAGGTCAGAACTTACATCTGAAGAAATGAGACAGAATAATTTGGATAGCTTGGCCAAGAATTACATCTTACACACTCTTCCTAATGAGTATCTGGGAAAAGTGTTAAAATGTAAAACTGCCAAAGAAATGTGGGACCGCTTAGCTATCATTTGTGAAGGGACATCCCTAATCAAAGAAAGCAAGCTTTCCACTGCTGTCCAAAGATTCGAATCATTTCATATGCAAACTGGTGAAACAATAGACCAGTTGGATACTCGTTTTACCAAAATCATGAATGACTTGGAAGTCCTTGGTAAATCTTATACTCCTCGTGAAATCAATCTTAGGATTCTAAAAAGCCTTGATAGTCGATGGAAGATGGTAAAAATGCTTGTTAAGAATACCCAAGATATAGACGTATGGACAGCAGAGACTATGTTTCAAACTCTAAAGGCTCATGAGTTTGATCTAGACGAAGATGAACCCATAGTAAGTAGTGACAGAGAATATGCTGTATCTAAGAACGTTGCTTTTAAGGCTAGTTCGTCTAAGATAGACAGGTCTAAGACTAAGACTAGGTCTGCTTCTGTTAAAGACGAGTTAGATACTGATCTTAGTCTGAAGGATCAGGTAAGCCTCATGGTTAGAAAGTTTGATAGGCTGAATAAACGTTTCGGGAGATATAAGAAGTTCTATAGAGAGCATAGAGGGTCTGCTTCTAAGAACTCGTCTGAAACCAGACGAGACCGAAACTCGTCCGAAAGGAGAGACGAAGTCTCGAAAGGTAACAGACAAGATAGAGAGTCTGATGGTAGGAAGATTACTCGTTCTGATAGACGTGATAAACGAAGGAACAACTCTCCTATTAAAAAGGCTACTAATGATCTTGTGTGCTATAACTGTGAGAAACCAGGTCACTACATATATGAATGTCCGGACCTGAGTACTGATGATCGAGAAGAACGCAAAGCACGAAGAGAAAGAAGATACAACCGTGGTAAGAAGGCAATGATGGCCAATGATGACTCTGACTCTGACTTAGACGAGTTGCCATCATCCTCATCTAGCTACCCGTCTGAACCAGATCACGATGAAGCATTCATAGTTGATGATGGTCTATGCTTCATGGCTAAAATCGACCAAGAGGTATCATCTGTTACTTCCTTTCAATCATGTGATGAATCAGATTCTGATGAAAGTGACACTGCCAGTAGCCAAGTAGGGAGTAGTCTTCAGCACTCTACTAGTGCAGTTGAAGACGACCTCCTACTTGCCAACAAGGCATTCATTGAAGTCAGTGACGAAAACATCATGTTAAGACAAGAAATCATAGATCTTAAGGAAGCTCAGTCTAAAGTAGATCCTAATATAACAGTCCTAAATGAACGCTTGCAAGAAGAGTTGAAACAACTCAAAGACAAGTGTGCATTGACAGACAAGTTGTATCAAGACCTACTTAAGACACATGCGACTGAGAAACATGAATTCAATGTCTTACAAAGCAAGTTCAAAAAGCTTGAAGAACATAATAAGTTCTTAGAAACCGAGGTTGTCACTCTAGACCTTAAACTTACTGACCTGGTTAAATCTTCTAAAGTTAACCTTGAATTGTCAGATAGGTATAGGGCTCCTGCTGACAAGACAGGCATAGGTGCTGAGACACCCAGCTCGTCTACTCAAGTTCCTAAGAACCCTACTATTTTCATCTCAAGCTCTTTGACTAATGATAAAGGAAAAGAACCAATGATATACGATATTGACACTCCGTCTAAAGGCACTGTACCTAGACAAGCTCGAGTTAACATTCCAATTACCAAGGGAGGTAAAAAGAATGGTAACAACAAGCCTGTTCAACCTAGAACTAATCTTCAAAGGACTAGGAATCGTGGACGACCAAATCAGGTCAGATACGAGGATTGGTATCCCGAGGAGACTAGTACTAGACAAGTACAGACTAGACGACAAGAGTCTAGACCTCCTTTCATAAGGCAGTCTCAACTCTACTCGTCTAGACCTAGACAGGAAGGTCCAAAATATCGTATACAACCTGTTCTATATCCTCCACCTTTGTCATATGATATCGAAGGAGAAGAAAGACCTAAACATGTCTATAAACCGTATGGACCTAATGCATACAAACCCTACTCTGACTATCATAGACAAGTGCCTGCTCAAGTAGAGATCAAGTCGAAAGGCTATCTCCAAAGAGTAGACCCAAACTCAACTGATAGGCCAGATAAGGATAACAAGGTCTTATTTTGCAACAAATATGGTCGAAAGCTTAAAAGATCAAACTTGTTCAGGACTCCAATGTACATTTGGATTCCATTGAACTCGACTAACCCCCAAGGACCCCATTAAACAAGGAGGGTACCTAAATTATGTAATATCATCTATTGCAGGGTCGACTCGATCTATACAACAAAGGTGGCTCAACAGGAGAAACTTGGTACATAGACAGTGGCTGTTCGCACCACATGACTGGTACCAAGACTCTCTTATCAAGCTACCATGAGCAAGAAGGACCAAAAGTGATATTTGGTGATAGCTCCATTGCTGTTACTAAAGGATTTGGTTACATTCGGAATGGTGACATAGAAATTCAAGATGTCTCGTATGTTGAAGGCTTGAAATACAATTTACTCTCTGTTTCACAATTTTGTGATCGTGGATACAAGGTGCAGTTCAAGAGTCAGAAATGTGAAATCATTGACAAAAGAACTCATACAGTCTTACTGGTCGGCATTAGACAAGGAAGTGTGTACATAGTAAACTGGAACAGTTGTCCGAGGGACACCTGTCTACTTACTAAGAATCCTAAAGAACTTGGCTGGCTCTGGCATAGACGCCTTTGTCACCTAAACTTTAAGGTTCTTAATAAGATAGCCAGAGACTACCTTGTGGAAGGTATTCCTAATGAAGTCTACTATAAGTCACATGTATGCACGTCCTGTCAAAAAGGTAAACAGGTAAAGGGTTCTTTTAAATCTATTCCATCCCTCTCAACCAGTAGAGTTCTTGAACTTCTACATATGGACTTACATGGCCCAATAACTCCTCCAACTTTGAACGGTAGAAGGTACACACTTGTTGTGGTAGACGACTATTCTAAATTCACTTGGGTAGTCTTCTTACACAAGAAGAGTGATACACAAACACTTTTGCCTGATCTGTTGAAGAAGTTACAGGTTGAGAAGAATCAGTCAATTGTCAAGATCCGTAGTGACAAGGGTACTGAATTCATTAACTGCTATATTAAAGAATTTTGTTCTAAGCGTGGCATCCATCACCTTACTAGTGCAGCAAGGACACCACAACAAAATGGAGTAGCAGAGCGAAGGAACATAACTCTTAAGGAGGCCTGCAGGACCATGCTGACAGAGTATAATACGCCTCAGAAATTTTGGGCAGAAGCTATCAACACTGCATGCCACTCACAAAACAGAAGTGCTATCAATAAAGCACTAGGTAAGACACCCTATGAGGTATGGAAAGGTAGAAAACCCAGAGTTTCATATTTTCATATATTTGGATGCAAGTGTTTCATCCATAACAATGGGAAAAGCAAGTTGAATGCATTCGATGCTAAAGCAGACGAGGGGATATTCTTAGGATACTCCTCGACTAGCAAAGCATTTAGAGTATTCAACTACTCAACCCTTTGTGTGGAAGAAACACCACATGTGGTTTTCGAAGAATCTCAACAGGACGCATCTACCAACAAGATCAGTGAGAAAGCTACTGAGCTAAATGTCGAATCTGACAAAGACTCAGAGGTATATGAATCCGTTCAAGCTTACAATCCATTCATGAAAGCTCTCGAGTCAGATGACCAGAAGAAGGTGAGTGCTCAAGGTAACTCTACTAGACCAGTTGACATACCTAAACTAGTCAACTCGTCTACTCCCATTAAATCTTCTGATGATAATGATGTTGACATGCATGATGCTGTACATGATATAGATGATAGTATTATTTTTAAGAATAGAAATACATGGAAATCAGCGCATAATACTGAAAATATTATTGGTGACTCTACTGTTGGTGTTAAGACTAGACGACAACTCTTTGAGTCGCAAGAACAATCTAGTCCATCCCTGTTTTGCTGGTGTTGTTTCCTCTCATCTATCGAGCCAAAAACCATTAATGAGGCATTGGCTGATAGTAATTGGATCATTGCTATGCAAGACGAGTTGAATCAGTTTGTTCGAAACGACGTCTGGGAACTTGTCGATAGACCGAAACATCATAATGTAGTTGGCACTCGATGGATTTTCAAGAATAAGAAAGATGAGAATGATGTAGTTGTTCGTAATAAGGCTAGACTAGTCGCCCAAGGCTATTCACAAGCTGAAGGCATAGATTATGATGAAACATATGCTCCTGTTGCTAGACTAGAAGCCATTCGATTGTTTCTTGCATATGCTGCTTACATGAAATTTACTGTATATCAAATGGATGTTAAAAGTGCATTTCTTAACGGTATTCTTGTGGAAGAAGTATATGTTGAACAACCCCCAGGTTTCGAA
Organism: Galeopsis tetrahit; assembly: GCA_963675135.1. Taxonomy (NCBI): domain Eukaryota; kingdom Viridiplantae; phylum Streptophyta; class Magnoliopsida; order Lamiales; family Lamiaceae; genus Galeopsis; species Galeopsis tetrahit. The sequence continues at coordinate 39,733,854 of OY776127.1, forward strand.
GTCAAAGGTAATCAGGTATACAAATTAAAGAAGGCCTTATATGGACTAAAGCAAGCTCCAAGAGCCTGGTACGATACTCTTTCTCAATTTCTATTAGAAAATGGTTTTACTAAAGGCAAGGTAGACAGAACCTTGTTTAGAAGACAAGAAGGGAAAGACATTTTACTCGTCCAAATTTACGTAGATGACATCATTTTTGGTTCACCTAACAAAGAGCTGAGTGAAAGTTTCTCAACACTCATGCAAAGTAAATTTGAGATGTCTATGATGGGTGAAATGAATTACTTTCTTGGACTTCAAGTAAAACAGACCCCTGAAGGGATTTTCATAAATCAAGCAAAGTATACTAGAAATCTTCTAGACAAGTATGGTATTAAGACATGCAAGTCTGCTGGCGTACCTATGCTACCTACATACAGAATGGACCCAGACGAACAAGGTAAGTGTACTGATCAAACTCATTACCGTGGTCTAATTGGTTCATTACTGTACTTAACTGCTAGTAGACCTGATATTGCATTCTCTGTTGGTGTATGTGCTCGTTTTCAAGCTAATCCAAAAGAGAGTCACATGGAAACCACTAAAAGGATTCTGAAATATTTGAAAGGAACCATCAATCGTGGTATATGGTATCCTTCAAATGATGATTTATCTCTAAGTGGCTACTCTGATTCTGATTTTGGTGGTTGTAGAATAGATAGGAAATCTACATCTGGTTCTTGTCAATTCTTAGGCACAAAACTTATTTCATGGTTTTCGAAAAAGCAGACAAGTGTTGCTACCTCTACTACTGAAGCCGAGTACATGGCTGCTGGTAGTTGTTGTAGTCAATTATTATGGCTTATTCAACAGCTTAGAGATTATAATATTTGTGAATCAAATGTTCCTATTTTCTGTGATAGTAATAGTGCAATTGCCATTACACAAAATCCTGTTCTGCACACACGTTGTAAGCATGTTGATGTGAAACACCATTTCATACGTGATCATGTAGAAAAGAAGGATATCCGCATGGAAAAGATTCATACTGATTTTCAAAGAGCTGATATTTTCACAAAACCATTAGCTGAGGCACGATTTCATGAATTATGCATTAGTTTAGGGCTAATTGATCTAGACCCTACTTGCCTATAGCTGTGTACTAACCAGACAGGTACATCAAACGAAGTATGGAGACAAGAAATAGACTAGAGCACTCGTCTACTCACGCAACAGACAGGTATACAAGGCTAGACAAGGTGACCAGACAACCCGATGAGGAAGCTGGTAAAGCTGAGGGTAATACTAAGGGAATAAACATTTAAGGGGGAATCTATGATTTCTTAAATATCCTTGTGTTGACTCTTATGTTAGTCAATAGTCATCTTGTTCGAAACCTTGATCATTGCTTTAGATTGATATTCATCATATTTATTGTTACTTTACTTGTACCATCAATTACACGTTGAATGTGATAAGATAGGTAAATGAAGTCGTTCGATGATCAGAATAGATATGCACAGACGAAGGGGGAACTCGTCTTGTGTACTTAAGTCAACTCGTCTGGTGAAGCTTGAGTCTACTCGTCTGTTCTGGATGGACTCGAACAGACAAGCTAAGTTTTTTTTGCTAAGTGTTTAATCAAAACGGATTAAGGATATTATAGTAATTAGGTATTGATAGAATTTGAAAACCCTTGAATTAGATTTATACACTCTCATTTGATGTGGTGTATACGTCCAGTTCTCACTCATCTACACTAGGACAGATGAGTTCACTCCTCTATTCTAACTAAGAAGGGGCGGATTTCAAAGTTTACAATATCAAATTACATAATACTCTCGGTTCCGTAACCGAATGCCAAAGGTCTTAACCGTCCTGATCAAAACCCATGTTCTCACATGACTTAGTCACAATTTTTCTAACTTCCTTTCTCTCAAGAAGTTTTTCCTCTCCCTATTTTCAAGCAATCTAGTTACTGATTATTTTTGAGATGTCTACTCGATCCATTTTCGATCTTAGAACTAACATGCAGGTCACATTCGACCTAGGCCGATACATCTCCGATAACAAAGTAAATGTTGAACCATCTGTGTTCTTCAAAGGCAATCACTCAGACGACGATGCTGAGATTCTGGCTAAATGCACTCGATGTGGGCTCAAACCGTATCTAGAATCATTTCCTCAAGTGGTCTTGGAGGAGGAGGTGCTAGAGTTCTATGCAAACGTCATCAGACAAGGTGATATTCTTGAATCCTTCATTGGTGAGGATCGTGTGCAAATCACTCCAGAAACTATGTTCAACCGTCTACAGTTGCCCATCGGAACTATTGACATTGAAAATTATGCTCTTGGACAAGAAATTCGTTACTTGAGTATCTTCTGTGGGAAGAAGTTGAAACAGAAATCAGATGGCAAGTATGTTCCAGTCAAGAAGGGTGATCTTCTTAAGAAATATCGCACCTTATTGGATATTGCCAGCAAAATCTTGTTAAGTTCGACTGGTTCTCATGACTCTATGACCTTTATGAAGGCAAGGGTTATGGCTGTCATTTTTGATGGTATCACTGAATGCAATTGGTTCAAGCTGATTGCGGATCGAATTATGTATTTTGAACGCAGTGTTCGAGTAGATGACAATACTCGAAATTGGGTGGTGTCTACTGCTGTTGGATATGGCAATAAGCTAAGTATCTTACTTCCTCTCCTTATACCAAACAAGACGAAATGGAGTAAAGGAAAGCCGTTTCATCCTTTGAAGTTTTACTTGAAGAAAGGGGCAGTGAGGAAACAAGCTGCGGCTAGGCCATCTGCACCTAGGCAAGCCAGAATTGACCCCATGGACGCTTTGCCGTATGCTGGTGAGTCTGGATCTTCAGAAGATGAGTCCGTTGAAGACAAGTCAGTGGAAGCTACACAAGACTCATCTGGTGCAGAAGACTCAGAGAAGACTCAGTCAGAAGAAGAGTCGACTCAAGAGCAGGAGTCGGGTGAACAAATACCTGAGATGTATACTTTGGTGAGAGTTGATTCGCCTACTCGTCCAGCCGAGTCAAGTTTACAGGTTGGTTCCACTACTCAATCTGTTTCAATTCCTCTCTCTCTCCCATCTTCTTCAGTCCGAACCAAGGCAAGATCACACCGATCTAGGCCTAGACCTGTTTCCTTAACCTCACAAGTGCTGCCAGCATATCCGCTGAGGGTCAGCCTACCCGAAAACACTCCCATAATAGATACAACTGATACTCCGACAGTTGTCATACCAAACCAAGACACATCAAAGCTTTTTGAAACCAGTACTTTCACACCCTCTCCCTCAACAGAATATGTTGAACCCTTTATCCCATCTACTTCAGATCAGACGATAGTTGCCACTGCAACAACTGAGTTAGAGACCCCATCTACTCAGAACCCGACTGAAGCTAGATTCGAATCCTTGGTCTACTATCCCATGTGTCTCAGAGAGAAGCGAATCCGTTCAAAGATGAGCAAGAATTTGAAGAAGCAGCTCTCATCTGTTGAAGTCGACTACTCTTCAGAACAGTTTGAGAAACTGGTTAGAATTTGTACTTGGGTGGCCTTGAAGAAGTCGGGAACGGATGATCTTTTCGAAGTCATCTTAGGGAAAGGTGGCATTTCAAATTTCATGGATTGGGAAATGGAGCAGAAGGAGAATAGTGGTGTTAGTGACCACTCAGAGCTTTTCCCAAATCATGCTATCACTGCTCTTGCGAAAAGACTACTTGGTATTTCTGATGACTTGATGAGTTCAGAATTCAAGTTTGATGTAGGTGTTCAGGTTCCAGATCTTGATGTTGTGCAAAACAGTGTGGTATTTGAAGATTATCAAGCTGAGTTGATACAGTCTACTGATCCAGTCATAGATTTAGACAATGTCTCAGATCAGTTGAGAGGCATTGTGTTCAAATTTCAGATGGACCATGCTGATAGTCCAAGATCAGATTTTGCTTTTATAAATCGTTATTCTGATGATTTACTGCCATTTGAACTTTGTGGATACATGGAGAAGTTGCATGCCTTATTGAAGAAGGACATAGCTACTGCTGAAAGGAAGGCTCATGAAGCAAGGTTAGCTATTATCTCTTATTCTCCTCTACTTAATCTAAGAGCTATTGCTGGAAGTGTGCTTCCAGAAGTTAATCTAGTCGAAGACGAGGTCTTGACTACTGTGTCAGAAGATCAGTTGGAAAAAGCTTTAACTCCAGTAGATGAAGTCATGCTTGATGTTACTCATGTTGAGGTTGGACAGTCATCTCAAACTATCTCAGCCGCCTCAATAGATGAGTTGAAGGAAGAATTGAAAGCTGTAATCAAAGCGTCAATTGATGGGTTTCTTAAATCTGATGTTCAGAAGATTCTTATTGAACAAAACAATGTCCTTGTGACAAGTTCAAAAGATTTGATCGTGAATGCAGTCAATCAGATAGATGATGAATACAGACAACACATGTTTGAACAACTTGAAGGATTTCTCCAGGATCAAGTTGAATACTCAGAGAAGAGCTCAGTCGATTTTGCTCGCGTTCTAGCTACTGAATCCAGGAAATTGGAAAGAGTCTATAGAGCAAGAATCGAAGTTGCTGATGTTCAGAGGAAGGAAGCTTATGATCAGCTAACTCAAGCTCAACAACTTATCTCAGCTATGACTGATGAAAACAAGAAGTTACGTTTAACCGCTACACATTTTAAGAATGAGTTGAACTTGTCTACTCAAAAGCTAGAGTTGGTGGCGACCAAGCTGGACAAGTTAAGTCAAAACAAGTCGCATGAGAAGCAAATTGAAAGAGCTACAGACCTTATGAAGCAAGCTATGATGGAAGAAATGACTCGGTTCACTTCTCTTTTCTCTCTCAAGGCATCTGATGAAGCCAAAAAGGGGGAAGAGGCAAGTCAAGTTGAATTTGCTGCTGAAGGAGTGAAAGAGGCAAGTGCTGAACCAGAGGCTAAAGATGCTGCTGAAGCTATGCAAGATCTTAAGCGGCCTAAGAGAGGCAGAGGCAGAGGCTGATTGGTTAAAACTGCAGAAGTTGAGCAAGCTAAAGCTGAAATAGATGAGTTGAAGAAGAAGGAGAAGGGCAAGGCCATTGCATCTCCAGAAGCTGAAGTGCAGACAAAAATGATATCTAAAAGGAAATCTATTCAGTTAGAAGAACCTAGAGAGATGGAGACAACAACAAAAGTGAAAAAGCAGAAGGTTGTTGATCCAAGTGATGAATCTCACTATGCAAGCAAAAAGAAGATAGAAAAACATATTGAGAATTTGCAGAAGCTGAAGGAAGATGAAGAGAAAATGGAAGATCAGTTCATTGATTATTTTATTGACAAAGAGCATCGTCAAGATTGGCTCAAGGTGAAGAGACAATGGGAACTTGATCACTGGATAATCAGAAAGTATGGTGATTCTGAAAATTCGGATGAACTATACTCGATGTTTGATAAGTTTATGGAAGGTTAGAATCGAATGCTTTGGAATCTGATATTGAGGATATCTGCTGCTGCAAATTTCAACATTCTGATACCAATCTTTCCAAGATGGAAGACTCCTATGACAAGCTCAGGAAAGAGAGTAGATCGTAACCAGATCAAGAAATTTGAAGAAGAGCTACTTGATAAAGAGAAGATTGAAGATGAAGATCATATCAGTGTTATTCACAGGAGACTTCTTGATGCATTCTGTGTTCCAAATTCAGAAGAAGGTACTCTTTCAGATTAGTTTTTTTAATTGTTTTTTTTTTGCTCTGATATTTTGTTATTCAAAGTATTTTTAATATCTACTGATCTTATTTCTGAATGAATGAAAAGATAAAGTACTATTTTGATGTTAAAAGGCAAGATAACTACTTAACTAGTCTACTAATAAGAAAAGATTCAAGTAGTTTTGGCTTCATCAAAAAGGGGGAAATTGTTGGGATATGAATCCTAGAACAAGTCCTAAATGATGAATAAAAGATAAATGATAAAGTTTTGATAAGCCAAAAGAAGACTTGAATATTTTCTAAGTATTGACTAATCTAGTCTAGTTGAGTTGAAGTCATCTTGTACAGATCGGTAGAATTCAAAAGACAAGTACAGTTTAAAAGAAAAGTATTCATTAAAAGATAAGTACGATTTATAAGTACTTCATATATGTTAGATTGTTACTGAGCTATTTAATTGTTGTATAGAGCTCATGATGTTTCTATATGTAATAGATTCAATTCATTGTATAGTGTATAAGTTGACTAAGCTTGTATTATAAAAGCTTAATGTAATGTAATAGTCTTGTTAGGTTAGATGATAGGACTAGATCAGTTCTATTATAAGTCTACTGCACAAGAAGAGAAGACCCGTCTACTACTCAAGACAGGTGGACTACAAGACAAGTACATCTACTAGACTACACAAGACAGGTCAACTTGAAGTTAGTTAAAGAAACGCGTATTGAAGATGAAATTGAAGAATTAGTTATGGAATAACTAATTAACTGAAGAAACGCGTGGAAGAATAAAAGAATCAGTTACAAGTTAGTTTTCAAGAAAAGTTGTTACACAACTGAAAGTTCTTGAATTTGAAGTCTATAAATACCCCAAGGTATTCGTTGGTTAAAGACTACTGATTACTGAAGATATTGAGAATTACTACTTACAAACGTTATTGAAGATTCAATTGAAGTTTACTCTCAGAGTTGATTGAAGTTCAGAAAGATAGCCAGAAGACAAGTGAAGAATCAAGAAGGCTACTACTGAAAATCAGAGAAGTTTTTAGTTTTGTTTTGTTATTTTCAAGGTGCTAGATACTTGTAAAATTTCTAGTAAGATCGTAGACATATCTGGAGGTATAGTCTGTTGAAGATCTAAGTCTTCTTCTTGGGACTTTAAAGACAGGAACATACACTTGTACTCAATTGGAAGAGTTTAGTGGAAACATCACAACTGGGTTTGTGAGAGTGGATGTAGACAAGTTGTCGAACCACTATAAATCTTGTGTTTGATTTACTTTACAGTTTTGATTGTTTAAATTGCTTAATTGTTTTAACTACTTAACTGAACTAGATTAGTTGAGTATAGAACAGAGTTCTCGAATCTAAGTTGAGTATAATCTTGAATTGGGCTCATTGTTAATTTCGTATTCCGCATATTGTACTTTGATATTTCGAAAGATTTTTGAAAAATCTATTCACCCCCCTCTAGACATTTTCACTAGCTTACTCGTTATTAACTCAACTTGGGACCAACACTTGTCTTGTAAGTTCAGCAACTTTGGCCTAGAAACTTAATACATATCAGGCTGCCTAACATTCAGCTTTGGACAACAATCCTGAACTCTAAAATCTCACAACATTTCTGAGATTTTTGACTTAAGCATTCTACTTACTCAAGTGTTCTGAGACAACTTGTCTGAACTTAGACTTGAGCATATCTCAACTAATCTGAACATCATCAATCAGGGGTTTTGGTATCTAAATCAAAATCATTTTATTCCCAACAATTTCCCCCTTTTTGATGATGCCAAAACCTATTACAAAGGGAACTTGACTTATACTTTACTTTACCTTCAGGAAGAATGAGCTGGTCAGCTTGCCTGAAAGAAACTGTTAGCACAATAAATCAAGTATGATATGTCATGTTAGGTTAGTTGAGATAATGAGTTGTTATCTCTTGATAGAAACATAGTGATCCTTTTATATAAGTCAAAGAGTCATTACAGAGCTGAAAATTAAAAGGACTCACTAGTCTAGAACTGCAAAATAACAACAATCATAAAAATCATAAAAGCAAATAGGAAAGAAGTGAACTTATCCATCAGAGAGTTCCATCATCTTAAGGAGCAATGCCATACTGAGTCCATACTCTTTTCTTCAATTCCCAGATCTCTTTGTTGGTTCCTTTAGGGCCAGGCTTCAACTTCTCCATCCTCATGATGTTGATGAATTCTTCCAGTATCTTTCCCTCATCAATTAAGTTCCCATTGAACTTAGGAGGCATGTACAGAATAGGACCAGGGGCCTTGAATTCAACTCTGGCCATCTCAGCTGCTGCAAACAACTTTTGGTAGAGGTCCCTATGATTCTCAAACATAAACTGCACAAAGACTTCATCTACACTCTCTTCAAGCCACTTTCCAATGACACAAAAGTCATATACAAAACTTCACTTGGCCTCCTCCCATGCATCATTCAGTGAGATTGGAACCCACTTATCATGGTGAGGGTACTGAGTGTCCCATCTTTGCAGCATTTGTGGTTTGAGTCTTCTGTAAGAAACCCTCCTTCTTGGAGCTTTGAAGTTTGCCCTTCTTCCATCTCTTGCCTTGTTGGCCTCAACCAACTGATCCATTCTCTCTTTAGCTCTTTGAAGAGCTAGCTTCTCCTGTGTCTCTGGATCCTTTCCAAATCCTTCTTCAAATAGCTTAGAAGGATCATCAGCAAGCTTGGGCACTCTTACTTCAGGCTCTTTGTCATGTTCTACTCCTTCAACTTCTTCTTCTTCAATTACAGGCATCTTGACTGCTTTCTTCAACCTCTTGGATTTCCTCACTGGAGTTGTTTCTTCAGACTGAAATTCTGGTGGCAGAGTCAGGCTAGTTGGGAATTCATTGAAGGCTTGCAGTTCCTTCCTCTTTCTTTCAGATACTCTTCTCACTTTCCCCCTTACTTCAACAGCCTTTTCTTTGGGGTCAAGTCCTGCAGACTCACCACCAGGCCTTTGAAGCCTCCTTGCCTGACTTTCCATGGTTGACATCATAGATTCCTTGACAGCAATTTGAATTTGCTCTTCTTCAGTCAAGTTTTCAATGTTCATTGGGCCTTTGCCTTTCCCAATGTCTTCTACTGCCTCCTCCTCAACATCAGGGACCTTCTCCTTTCCTTTGGATTCACCAATTACCAAGGTTCCCTTTGCCCTAGCTCTCTCTCTTTCCCCCTTTTTGGCATTATCAAAACACTGGGGCTTCAAGTCACTTATAGTGACAGAGAGATGTGAGTGAGCATGAGTGAGGGACTTCAACTCCTGCAGCAAATAAACATTCTCATCATGGATGTTTTGCATTTTGTCATCTGCCATGCTCAAGAATGTGTGAACAGGTTTCATCTTTTGAGCAACAATGGCATCCAAGGTTGCTTTCAGAGATTGATCAAGTTTGGCCTGAAGTTGATCAGTGAGGTTGGTCACAACTTGATCAGACACTTTGGCCATAAGTTCAACAGTGAACTTCTCTGCAGCCTCTTTCACCATTGCAGCTTTCAATTCTTCAGCTTTCTTTCTCTGTGCAGCAGTCCTTTGCCTTAATGCATCTTTGATTGTCCTTCTCAAGGCTCTCACATTATGCTTGTACAAATCTTTGAGGCCCTTCTGCTCTTTCTGCACAGATTTTGTGAACTTCACCATCTCCTCCTTTGCCTTTGTTACTTCTGTTGAAACTGTTTGCAGTCCAGTTTCAACACCATAGATCCTTGCATCCAGTGTAGGCAAGATCACTTCCTCTGAGCCAGTAAGCCTCATCTCCACAGAGGCAAGAGTTTTGCCTTGGTCATCAAGGGTGTCTACTGTTGCAGCATGAGCTTTCTCAACTTCCCTGACCAAAGTATCCAGCTTCTCTGACTGTTGCTCAATGGATGTTGCAGTTTTTGATGCAATTTGCAAGCTAGCCTCAGTTGCATTTGCTTGCTCAAAATAGATCTTGTTCAAGGTGGACACATTTGCTGAGACTGCTTCTAGGTCAATGTCAGCATCAACTGGGATATCTGTAAGAGAGGCATCTGCAAAAATTTGCTCAATGGTGACAGCTACTGAATCTGCAAAACTAAGAGTGTTAGTAAAAACTCCCTCAACACCTTCATTCTTTTTATCTCCCAATAGGACTGATTCATCAGCACCTATACTCTCATTTTCAACTTCTTTCTTTTCTTCATTTTCAATAGATAAGCTCACATTCACTGGAGAATCAGACCTCCTTTCACCAAGGGATTCATCAAGTTCAGATTTGACTTGAAGAATAACCTGACTCTCATATTGGGCTGCACCCAATATTTCTACTTCATCCCCCTCTATGATTGGTGCACTCAGGGAACCAGTAATCATACACTCATTCTCACCTTCTCCCTCTGATTTTTCATCACTATTTGCCTTTTCAACTCCTTCTTTTCCTAAACCTGACACCTCCATATCCTCAACAGGATCCACAGAGGGCAGTTGTTGGGAGATCACAGTGCTTGGGCATCCCAAGGCCACTGAGTCATCCTGAATGACTAAAGGCTGGTCAATGTCCAACTGTCCTGACATTGATGAGGCTTTAGCCAAACTAGCTTCTCTCATGGAAGTCTCAACATTGTCAAGCTGTGCCTCAGGTTCAGGAGAACCATCATTGGCCAATGCATCTGGGACTGAGTCACCATCTTTGGTCAACTCCTCTGAATGATCAGAGTCCTTAACAGAATGATTGGTCAAGTAATGTACCTGAGCAGAATTGAGGCCAGGAGGATTGGGATTGGTGTTGTCATCATCATCATCATCATCATTGTCATCATCAGAAGGGCTGTCTGGATATTTGATTCCTTGTGCAATTCTTTCTCTCTCAGCAAGCACCTTTTCATGAACAATGGTGCAGAATAAGGCCTCAGTGGTTAACACACTGGTCTTCTTTACATTTGCAAAATGTAACAGCCTATTTTCTTCAACCTGCCACCAGCTAGCTCCCTTATCCTTGATAGCTTGTGCTATCTCCACAATTGTTCTATCCTTGATCTCAACAAGTGCCCTGAGATCATAGAATTGTTGTTGCAGCCTAGGATATGCCTTCAATCCTGGATATAACTCATCCACATTGGCTCTTGCAATCTGCCTCAACATCCCTTCATAGGTGTACTCTTCACCACTTTCTTCTTCATCAGAAGAGTTGACTTGGGATTCAGGAGGGTTGGTTTTGGATTCAGGTAAGTTGGGAATGGGTTCAGAAGAGCTTAGGACAAGTTGGGATTCAGATGCTTTTGAGAGCAATGTTCCTGAAGAGGTAATTGGAATGGCTGGAATGGGTGGGAGAGTAAATTGATCACCTTCTTGAAGAGCAGTTTCAAGAAGTTTGGTATAAGATAAAAGTCTGGGATCAAGGGGGGAGAATGGCCTATCTTCAATGTCAGCTAAATCAGCTAACACATCAATTCCAGTTCTATCAGGAGCACCTTCAGGAGAATAAACTTTCTTTGCAATAATTGGGGCATCTTCAGGAGTCTTGCACTCCTCTTCTTCATGCCTTGATGGAGATATTCTTTGAGATTGAATATCAGGAGAGTTGGTTTCAGGGCTGTTGGGCTTTGATTTGGATTTGGAGTTAGACCTACTTGCCTGTCTAATTTCCTTGAAAAATTCTTTCTTTTTCTTCTCCTCTTCCATCAACTTCTGCTTCTCAGAAGTTTTGATGATTCTTCTTCTTCTTTCTGACCTTGTTGGCTTATCAAGGTCCCTAATCTCTGTTACAGACTCAGGTTGCAAGGGGACAACCTCTCTGACTTCTTCACTCTCTTCAGGAGGGTTGACTCCTTCTTCAGCAACCTTTTCAATCTCTTCAGAAGTGGCTCCTCCACTTCTTGACTGGCTTTCTGGGGGTGATTCACTCAGAATCTTATTTATCTTCTTCATCTTTGGCTGAGCTTTTGGTGGTTGAGCTTTTCTTTTTCTTGGAGAAGTTCTGGTTGTGGGTACAACAGCACCTACTTTCTTGGAAGCTGCATCCAGCTTCCTCTTTTCTGTTTTAGAGGAAAGCTTCCTAAACATCACCTTTTGAGCTGGAAAAGGCTTTGGCTTGGCTTGGAGGTGGGTATAATGTGCAAATCTTTCTAAGAGCAAGCTAGCTCTTGTGCAAAATTGGAGTCTCCCATCAACTACCACCTTGTGGTGCTTCACCTCTTTGAATTTAAACTTTTCATTCATCATCTTGTCTAGAATGAAGTTTTTCCAGTTGAACTTGACTCTCTTCTCAGCAGAGTCAATCACAGCAGCCATCACTCTCAACTTAGGCATACTGATTTGTTCAACACTCCCAGAGTGGCTTAACAAACTTTTTACTACACAATCAAATAGGTGCCTGTATACTGGTTTCAAGGTGTTCTTGTTCTGAGCACTTACAACTTTCTTGGGTTCTATCATCCATGGATAGTAGAACTCCTGATCATCTTCCTCTTTATACATCTCTGGATTCTGCCCTTCTGAAGGTAGCCCAAAGCTAGCATCCAGATCCTCAGCAGTGAAGATGATGGTGTGTTGGCTTTCTTCTTCTTCTTCTTCAGCATATGTCAATTTGGTGCATACATCACCCTTTTTTCCCTTCCATCTGAGATAGGCAAAGAATTCAGCCATGAAGGGATTCAGGCAGGAATCAGGCTTGGTGCCAAGAAATTTCTCAAGCCCTGCCTCCCTTAGCCATTGAAGGACTTGATGAACTTCTGTGTCTGGGCTGTCAAAAGCAACTAATTTTTCAAACCAAAGTGAATTTGGATTGCTAAGATAGGAGAAATCAATGTCCAAGGAGGAGTCATTGAAATCTACAAGTTCTTCTCTCTTAATTTTGGGTGCCATGGATAATTTTGAGAGTTAGAAAGATTTTGGAGAAAAGTTGCAGGTTTTGAGAGGTTTTCAAAAGAACTTTGAGAGTTTGAAATTATGAGTGCGTGAGGAAGAAAGTAAAAATCGAGGAGTTTATATATGAAGGGATTTTATTAACCGTTGGTTTATAGATAATAACCGTGGGTAATATTAAGAAACCAATTGGATAAAGTGGGGTAGGCGGTTAAAAGAATGTTTAATGCAAATCAATGGCCTTGATGATGGCTCAAGAATTCATGAAATCTTAATGGAGATTTTGCATTAAATGCTGATTTGCCTTTTTGGGGCCAAAGATCTTAATAGCACACGCCATCCTAAAATGACCTACTCTTAGACCAAGAAACCTTTTAAATGTCTAATCAATGCTAAAAATAGCAATAATTATCCAATTTACTCGGACAAACATCCTGAGATGTGTTTTAACTTCTCTCTTGGTCAACCTGTCTGACCAACATGTCTGAGTGGGTCCCAATGTTGCTGACTGGGTCCCACTAGGACAAAGCTCCTGACCAACATTGTTGAACATCATAAGGACAACCTTGCTGATTATCCCCTTTTTGACAGATTGCTTCAGTGAGGTTGGTCAATCTTGCTGAAGTTCAATTTAATGAACTTCCCCCTTCTTATGAGCTTCCTTCCTTCATTCCTCCATCTTCCCTGGATCAAGCAAGCCTAAGTATGGATCTTGACAAGCTAGTGGCTTGGTCAAGATATCAGCTTTTTACTTATCAGTGTGGATCTTGACAAGCTTGATATCTTTCTTTTCCACATGATCCCTTATGAAGTGATGCTTTATATCCACATGCTTGCATCTGGTGTGGAGCACTGGATTCTGTGAGATAGCAATTGCACTATTGTTGTCACAGAATATTGACACTTCATTTGAGATCACTTTGTAATCTCTCAGTTGCTGCCTGAGCCAAAGTATATGAGCACAGCAACTTCCAGCTGCTACATATTCTGCTTCAGTTGTTGAAGTTGCAACTGTATTTTGCTTCTTGGAGAACCATGAGATAAGCTTGCTGCCCAAGAACTGACAGGTTCCAGAAGTGGACTTTCTGTCAATTCTACAACCTCCATAGTCTGCATCTGAATATCCAGTGAGCTTAATGTTGTCATCAGCTGGATACCATAATCCAAGATTCTCAGATCCCTTGAGATATCTTAGAATTCTCTTGGCAGCATCAAGATGGCTCTTCTTTGGATTAGCTTGAAATCTTGCACACACTCCAACTGTAAATGTAATATCAGGCCGGCTTGCAGTGAGATATAGCAAGGATCCTATGATTCCTCTGTAGTTAGTGGAGTTTGTTTATTCTCCACTTTCATCAGGATCCATTTTCCAGTTAGTATTCATAGGAATTCTGACTGGCTTGCTTGTAGCACATCCAAATTTCTTGATCATGTCCCTTGTATACTTGGCCTGATTGATGAAGATTCCTTTCTTAGACTGTGTGACTTGAAGTCCTAAGAAGAAATTCATCAATCCCATCATGGACATCTCAAATTTGCTTTGCATGAGTTTGGAGAACTTCTCACACAACTTCTCATTTGGAGATCCAAATATAATGTCATCCACATAGATTTGGACTAACAAAATATCATCTCCTTCACAGATTCTGAACAAAGTTCTGTCAACAGTGCCTTTGACAAAACCATGATCTAGAAGAAACTGTGATAAGGTGTCATACCAAGCTCTTGGAGCTTGCTTTAAGCCATAAAGAGCTTTCTTCAATCTGTACACCTTGTCTCCTTCTTCAAATCCTGGGGGCTGTTCAACATATACTTCTTCTTTGAGCACCCCATTGAGAAATGCACTCTTCACATCCATTTGATACACCTTGAATCTCATGTGAGCTGCATATGCTAAGAAGAGTCTAATTGCCTCAAGTCTGGACACTGGAGCAAAAGTCTCATCATAATCAATTCCTTCAGATTGACAATACCCTTTGGCCACCAGTCTTGCTTTGTTCCTTACAATGATGTCATTTTCATTTTTCTTATTTTTGAACACCCATTTGGTACCAATGACATCTTGATGAGTTGGCCTCTCCACCAGCTCTCATACTTCATTTCTGGTAAATTGGTTCAACTCTTCTTGCATGGCTATGATCCAGTTGGTGTCCTGTAGTGCTTCCTCAATATCTTTTGGTTCCTGTTCTGAAAGGAAACAGCAAAACAAAGCACTTTCTCCATGAAATTTTCTAGTTTTGATCCCTTCACTTGGATTTCCAAGTATCAGGCTAGTTGGATGGTCATGCAACCAAGTCCTTCTAGGCCTGATCCCTTCAGGAGGATTGTCCTCATCTGAAGTTGGATCACTAGATTCATTAAATTCTGGAAAGTTAATTGAAGGATCAAGTTCAGGATCATATTCAGGGGTGTTGTCCTCATTGTCAGATAAGTTGACATTTTCATTGGTTCCCCCTTGAATATTGGATCCATTAACTACCTCAGCATTGCCTGCTTCTTCATTGGTAGTTGTTACCTGGTTTTGAACTGGGATGGGGTCAATCAGTTCAATTTCTCCTTCAGGTTGGTTGTCTTCTGGTTGATTGCCATCAGGTAGGTTGTCCAGTTTTTTATTTTCATGAAGTTCAGGCTGGGCAACATCTACAAACACTGTTTCCTTGCTTTGAAGCCTTAATCTGGTTGTTCTTTGTGTTACTTCATCAATATTCAGGTTTCTATCCCTGAACTCATTAACAGATTCATCAAACACAACA
Organism: Galeopsis tetrahit; assembly: GCA_963675135.1. Taxonomy (NCBI): domain Eukaryota; kingdom Viridiplantae; phylum Streptophyta; class Magnoliopsida; order Lamiales; family Lamiaceae; genus Galeopsis; species Galeopsis tetrahit. Next base: position 39,749,155 of record OY776127.1, read on the forward strand.
TGAGGTGTTTCTTCCACAATAAGTGCTGATTTGTGAATATCCAACAAATATTCCTTCATCAGCTTTGCTGTCAAAAGCTTTTAATTGTTCTTTCCCATTATTATGAATGAAACACTTACAACCAAATATATGGAAATAAGCAACAGTGGGCAATCTACCTTTCCATATTTGATATGGGGTTTTACCTTGTCCTTTGGTGATTAAGGACCTGTTTTGAGTGTGACATGTAGTGCTAATGGCTTCAGCCCAGAACCTTTTAGGCAATTTGGATTCAGCAATCAATGTTCATGCTGCCTCTTTCAAGGTTCTGTTCCTTCTTTCAGCAACCCCATTTTGTTGAGGTGTTCTTGCTGCTGAAGTTTCATGAGTGATGCCATTCTTGCTGCAGTACTCATTGATGTATTAGTTTATGAATTATGTGCCTTTGTCAAATCTGATCTTGACAATACTTAGGCCTTTTTCATTGCTCAATCTCATCATCAATTCAGGTAGCTTGACTTGGGTCTCCTTTTTGTTCAACAAGAATACTACCCAAGTGTACCTGGAAAAATCATCAACAACAACTAATGCATATTTTCTTCCATTTAAACTTACTGGGATAATTGGACCAAATAAATCCATATGTAGTAGTTGAAGAACTCTCTCAGTTGAGATGACAGGTTTTCCTTTGAATGAAGCTTTGATCTGCTTTCCTTCCTGACATGGCTGACATATATGTTCTTTGGTGAACACTTGATTAGGCAGCCCTTTGACTAGAGAGTTTCTTGCAATCTTGTTGATGGTTTTGAAATTCAGATGGTTCAGTCTCTTGTGCCATAGCCAGCTTTGCTCATTTGTGCTTTTGGCAACAAGGCAAACTGCTTCAGGGGTTTTGCTCCAATCTGCAAAATAAACATTTCCCTTTCTCACCCCTGTTAGTAGCACCTGTTGTGTTGAATTATTTTTGATAATACATTCATTTGGTGCAAATTCAACACAATATCCTTTATCACAAATTTGACTTATAGACAACAAGTTGTATTTTAGGCCTAGGACATATGAGACATCAGTAATTTTGACATTACCAATGTTTAATGTACCATAACCTCTTGTGATTCCTTGAGAGCTGTCTCCAAAGGTTACTGAAGGACCATCCTTTTCTATGAATTCTGAGAGAAGCTCTTTATTCCCAGTCATGTTTCTTGAGCATCCACTGTCCAAGGTCCATGTTGTTTTCTTGTTGATGCTTCTCTTCTTCTTGTGGTCCTTGCAGCCCTACAAAGTCAAAATTTAGGTACCCTTTGAGTGTTGGGTCCTAGAGGGTTAGCTGTACCTTTTGGAACCCAAATCTGTCTGATTACTCTGATTGACTCAAAGTGACTGACTTGGTTTCCATTTACATCTACATACATAGTTTGACCCTTAAATGCCTTGGGTGCCTTCTGTGTATAAGTGTTGGCCTTGTAAGGTTCAGGAGAGTTGGTGAATTTCTTTGGGACATTCCTCCTGAAGTTACTAGACCTAGGTGCAGCTTGGTAAGACCTTTGAGGATAGGGTTTTGGATGGCCTTTTCCTTTTGTTATGTGAGGTCCAGGCTTCCTGAAGGTTTTATACCTGTCAGAGGGGTTGGGCCTCAATCCATTAAGTTGAGGTTGCCTCATTTGAGTTGGCCTTTTCTGAACAGATTTTGGACAACTCTTCTGATGAGAATTCAGATAGGTTGACCTTCCATTGGTTCTACCTTTCTGAATCTCATTTCTCCTGTAAGCAATGCCTTTAACCTTTTCCTTAGGTATGGGTTTAGGGACATTGTTCACTTGAGTTGGTATAAAAATTCCTTTACCCTTATCCTTGATCAGTGGTTGATTTACTTCCATTTCATTTTGTTGTGCCACTGATCTTACAAAAGTCATCTTAGAATTGCTTGATGAGGCAATACTAAGACCAGGTGAGGGTTCAAATGGATTATAGCCTAATCCACCCTTTTTAGCAAATGGTCTTTGAAACCCTTGAATTTCCTCTATTGCCTTAGCAGATTTGTTCAAGGCAGACATTTTCATTTTTAAGCTCCCCTCACTTATTTTTAGAGTATCAAATTCACTTGAGAGATTGTCAAATTTAGCTTGAAGAGTTCTAAAGTCAAAATCCTTTTTCTTTAGAGTCAGAGTTTGTTCATCAATCAGCTTTTGTTGTTCAGAGACTTTGAGAGACATTTCTCCATGTTCTCTCACAATCTGCTGATACAACTCAGTTGATTTAATGTCAACCTCAGATTCAGGAAGATTGGATATTTTGCTTTTAGACCTCAACTGTTCATTTTCTCTCAATGCCATATTGCATACTTCTTGCATTCTGGTGAAATCTTCTAACAACTTTTCAAAGTCAAGATGGATTTCACTAGATTCATGTGTGTTAATGGAAAGGTTTGAAGATGAGCATACCTCTTCATTTTCAAATGCCATTTGGCAGTCATCATCACTGTCACTGTTGGAGAACAGTCCATCATCAGAAGAGTAGACACTCTCTTCACTTGCTGATTCTCCAGCTACCATGGCCTTCATGTTGTTCATCATCTTGTCTCTTTTGTTTTGCCTTTCTTTTCTTTCTTTGGCACTTAGGTCAGGACAATCATACTGAAAGTGACCCTTTTTCTGGCAGTTGTAACACACATCTTCATCATCATTTTTCTTACTTGAGGACTCCTTCCTCCTTGATGATGATGGTTCACCTTTGTTGTACTTCTTTTTATCAGCATATCTGTCTTCTTTCTTCTCATCAGAGACTTTGTCCTCTGATTTGTTATCAGGAGAGCTGAATCTCCTTCTGGTTCTGTTGTCTTGGTAGAACTTCTTATATCTACCAAATCTGGAGTTGAGCTTCTCAAATCTCCTTGCCATGAGTGTCAGCTCCTCCTTCATTTCTGATTTTGAAACAGATTGAGAAGATCTTTGAGTATTTTTCTTCTCTGTTTCAGTGGCTTTGAAAGCAACACCTTTGCTTGAGGAAGATGGCTCATCATGCACCTTCTTTCTGTTGAGATCAAACTCATATGCTTTGAGTTCAGAGAATACTTGTTGCATTGGCATGTTGTCAAGATTGCTGGTATTTTGCATCATGACAGAATATATGTCCCACTTTGATGTGAGACTTCTCAGAATCTTCAAAGCAACTTCTCTTTTGGCATAGAACTTGCCCAAAGAATTCATCTCATTCATGATGTCAGTGAATCTGCCATCAAGATGATCAATAGTTTCATTTGGCTCCATAGTGAATTGCTCATACTTTTGAATAGCCACTTGAAGCTTGTTTTCCTTTATCTTTTGAGTACCTTCACACATAAGTGCTAAGGTATCCCAGATCTCCTTTGCTGTGGTGCAGTGATACACTTTTCCCATCACTACATCTGGAATAGTCTGGTACAAGGTGTTCATGGCAATGTAGTTCAGATTGTGCCTTTTTCTCTCTTCTTTTGGTAAAAGCTCCCTTGGATCTGCTTTTTGAGCATCAGTGACCTTGGGATTGAGCTTAGTGAAGGTAAATGGTCCTTTGGTGATGACTTTGAGCATTTCATCATGCTGGCAAGCAAGATGTGCTCTCATCCTGATCTTCCAGAAATCATAATTCTCAATTGAGAACATTGGCAACTTGTGATGAGAAATATGATTGACTTGATTTGGACCCATGTTGTTGATGGTGTTGACAGCATCTCCTGGAACTGCATTGTTAGCCATTCTTATACAGATGGACAAGGGAAAATGCAAACAGATTTTTCAGAAATTTGGATCAGTTCAGTGACCACAGAAATAATGTGAATTTTTTGAGAGTCAATTTGAATGTTCAGCAGCAGTGGTCTTTGAACCCCTGCTCTGATACCACTTGTTGGTCCTTGGTGGAGTATAACACAAGTGTATGGGGGGGGAATGCACTTGTGTATGCAAATTCATTTTCTTTTTGACAAACTAGTCTTATCAGGCTAGTTGTGAGTAATCAAGCAAGTTGTCTCACAACTAGCCTGAGTGAGAACTTTGATAGATACTTGTCCTACTGATTACTATTGAGTAATCAGTTGGCTGAATATCTAAAAGAGTTGCTAAGTGCGGAATGTGGTTGGCCTTTGACTCAAAGAAATACTCCTAGTTGATTTCTGAAAAATACAGTTATCAGGGACTTTGTCCAAAACAGTTTTTCTTGACTTACTGAGTTTTGCTCTTTAAAATATGTTAGAGTGTGAGTAAATAAAGAGTACAGTAAGTAAATGACACACAAGTTTATAGTGGTTCAGAGACTCAAGCTCCTACATCCACTTTCCCTGATTGAACAGGATAATTCCTTCACAATGGAATTAGCTTGTTTTATAGTGCCAAGGTGCACTGATCAACAACACTCTCTTAGTGCTTTGATCCCTAGGATAACCTGAGTCCTAGTGCTCAATCTCTCTGAGTTAAGACTGTGTTTCACAATAACAGTCCTTAACTCCTCACTTCTACAACAAACTCTCTCTTCACTCTTTAAGATAAGGGTTTGAGGTTTGGTTCCAACTTATAGAGATATCCTTTACAATAAGAACAGTGTAAAGGCTTAGGATATCTCAATGTTAAGCTTTGGATATTCTACAAAGATTGGCTTAGCTTGATGAAGTGATTCAGGAAACTTGGGATTCTAGAGAACATCTTGGTTTCCTTTGAAAGCTTGTAGTTGGATACATGAATCCCTTGATCACTTCTGTATTTATAGGCAAATTTGAGCAGCTAACCGTTGGAGGGATAGCAATTCAAACTTGTCTATTTGCAGCACCATTGAAACGGCTAAGAAGCTTGGCATCCTTTTATCCACTGTGTAAAAGGCCTCTTCAATGGTTGCTTGAATGAATGTGTTGACTTCTGAAAAATGCGGCTGAGAAGACTTGTGTCAGATTCCAAATATGCACATTTCCCAAGGTTGATTTGTGGCAGAAGCTACACTCAACCAACGGTCAGATGGGACAAGCTCCCTGAACATTCCTGCTGCAATTTAGAATATTCCAACATTCATTCAATGCTTCACTCTTTAATGCTTCAAGTCTTCAATGCTTGGTTCAGGCATGATTGGCAATAAATGCTTCATTGATTTTGTCTTCTGTGAGCTTTGGCATTCAATGCTCTTGATCATTTGCACTTTAATTGTTCTGATCATTTGCATTTATGAGCATTGCCTTAGCATGTTTGATCTCTTCAGCTTAGTTGTCCACTTTGATAGCTTGTCTTGTAAGTTCAGCAACTTTGACCTAGAAACTTAATACATATCAAGCTGTCTAATATTCAGCTTTGGACAACTATCCTGAACTCTAAAATCTCACAACATTTCTGAGATTTTTGACTTAAGCATTCTACTTACTCAAGTGTTCTGAGACAACTTGTCTGAACTTAGACTTGAGCATATCTCAACTAATCTGAACATCATCAATCAGGGGTTTTGGTATCTAAATCAAAATCATTTTATTCCCAACAGTTTGTTACTATATGTAACTTTATCAAATGATTCGCACTACAACATGATTATTGTATTTACTACCAGCGATAATATATGTTACTAAATAAAAGAATTTGTATTATTATATAAAATAGTTTGTGTTATTACTACATATAAGAATTTGTATTATTATATAAAATAGTTTGTGTTATTACTATATATTACAATTTGAATTACTACATTTAATATCCCGTGTTTGACAATAAAATAAAAGATAAAAAAATCACAGAAACTGGTAAAGTAAACTGGTTAAAATTTTTGGTCAAAATTAGAACACAAGCGGGCCAATTGATAAATAAATTAAGAATTAATCCAAATGAATTAGGCAAAAACTTGTCTGAGACCGTCTCACGGATCTTTTTCTGTGAGACGGATCTCTTTTAATCCATATTTCAAAATTTTGGGTAGGATAATCCATATTTTTTTTCCAAATTTTAGTTTGTAAAAAAAGTGATAGTGTTTAAGTAAAAAGTGATAATATTTTTATAAAAAGTGATTGTCACTTTTACTTAAACACTATCACTTTTTGCTCAAACATTATCACTTTTTATTTATGAAGGCCGTCTTACGGATCTCATTCTGTGAGACGGTCTCACCCAAGACTAGCCCAATGAATTAATAGTAGCCCAATAATATATATTTTCAGTTCATTGACTTAATAAGTCAATATTTATATGCAATATTGCATATAAATTTTTATGACAAATAATTCATAAAAAGAATTACTCAATCTTGAAATGCAAAATCCTATATTTTCTCAACTTCTAACCTTTAACCTTTCCCTTCATTTATGCATTCTTATTCTCACTTTTTTGTCATTCTTTTTCTACATTTATCTACATTCTCATTATACTCGCCTCTTCTTCCTCCCTATATTCTCATTATTTTGTATTTGTCCTCTCTAATATAGAACTAGGAATTTATTCATTTTTAAATCTCTTCTTCTAAATAGTACGTAATTTTTTTATCTTCCTACATTATTTTACATGGTAATTTCTCATATTATCTAATTTTTATAATACATTTTTTACATTGGATTAAGTTATATTTCTTTTAGCATTTTATTAATTAATCGTTTTAATATTTTATAGTTTAATCATATTTAATATTTTATTATATTTTCACGAGAATAATGATTTTCTGAATGTTCGAATGTCAACAAATTTTATATGATTAATGTTTTCATATATTTTTAATATTTTGTTATATTTTTACGCTCTATTCAAATGTTCAATGCCAATATTGAAATTCAAATTTTATGATTAATGTTTTTATATCATTTTTTATATTTTATTATATTTTCATGCCATATATTTTTCTCTCATAAGGAAAAGTATCCAAACTATATATTTGCTCTATCATATATGTCATAGATGAGAAAGACTTTATCACCGCTTAGAAAATTCTTCTCTCTAGAAACCCTCCTCCCCAAAATCCCCTTTCCAATCCTTTTCTTACTCCACCGGAAAAGTCTCCCATCACCACCAGCTGAGACCCTCCACCCCCTTTCTCTAATATAGATCGTTTGTAAGCCGTCGATCTCGGTGCGTTTGTTGTTGTTGCTGTCGTCTCCATCACTCCTCCTACTCCATTCTCTAGAGTACCCCTAGCCGAACCGCTTACCGTCGCCGGGTCACCGCTCACTGCCGTCGATCCTCGTTTTCAGATTTTCCAGTTCATGTAGGGATTTTTAAGTTTTTTTAGTTGGGATCAATGGGTAGATCCTCTCCGACGGAGCTAAGGTGACCGTTCGGGTGAGTTATCCATTGATCCCGTTTTCATTTTCGTCTTTTTTTTTTATTATGTGGGTTAGTTTATTTCCCGTCTTGCTTTAGTTTTTGCTTTAAATCTTGTTTTTCTTGTTTAAGTTCTTGCGTTTTCCCCTGTTTTATTTTCTCCCCTTTATGGGTTATCTATCTTCCCCAGTATGGGTCTCCTTCCCCTTTTGTGGGTCCTTGTTGTGCTGATGGTTGGGCTTGATTAACACCAGTTGTTCTTTGGGTCGTCTTCTATGATTTGGAAAGTCGTAGCGCGAGTCGTAGTGTGCGATAATTTGTTCATCGGAGCAGGTTTGCTATCTTTCTTGATCGAGGCACCTCGTGGAGGACAGGCTGGTTTGCTTATGTGACTTTCCACTCTCTCAAGATTGAGTTTGGAGTTATAAGTCTTTGGTAGAATTTCTCTCTAATAGATAGGTGAGAAAAGCCCAAATGTAATTCAATATTTTCCTATCTGTAATTCTACTCTCAAAAAAAAAGAAAAAAAATATATATATATATATATATGTCATAGATGAGAATAATGATTTTCGAAGGTTCAAATGTCAATATTGAAATTCAAATTTCATATGATTAATGTTTTTTCACAAAAACTTATATGCAATATTGCATACATGAAATATGACTAATTAAGGTAAATTAGGTCAAAATTCGTTGGTCAACGCGGATCAACGCGGGTTAACACAGGTCAAAGCGGGTCAACCTTATAAATTAGAATATTTATTTTCACTCTAAAATATTATTTTACTACATGACCAAAACTATGTTACTACAAGAACTAAATTTTGTCAGTATAGGCCAAAAGTGTATTACTGCAAGTCCAAAAATATTCTAGACACTTATTTTTTTGGGGCAAAATTACTAAAATAATTTTGACTTATTCGGCTACTACATGACTAAAACAATGTTACTACAAAATTAAAATTTATCACTACAAGGTCAAAAGTGTATTACTACATGTTCAAAAATATTATGGAGACTTAATTTTTTGATGAATTTGTCAGAGTGTTTTGACATGTAGTATTAAATTTTTGGCCTTGTAGTGGTAATATTTTGATCTTGTAGTAACAATATTTTGGTCATGTAGTAAACCACCTGTTTGCAACCCGCGAATTTTCTGGGCAACCCGAATCCAGACTTATGACCCGCGAATTTTTAAAAATTGACTTAATTTGACTTTTGGACTTAGAGTTTTGACTTGCCTAATTGGGATGTAATGCATGTATGCAATATTTCACATAAAACTAGCCCATGTTTTTTTTTTTTTTTGAATTTTTTTTGTTAAGTTTTGATTATGATGTGATTTTTTTAATGTTGAATTTATAATTGTTCACGTATTATGATATGAAAATATTGGTGTTTCATTTTTTTCATTTTATTTATACATAAATTTTAGAGTTAATTCTAAATAAATACAAATTAAGTACATATTTTTTTTCTTCGGCCAACAATTGATAATGTGGTTGGGAGGAGCTTGCCACGTCAAATTACACATATTCTTTTTTATTTTTTTTATTTTCAATTAAATTTTATATAAATAAAAATAAAATTTTATAAAAATATAAATAAAACTTCCGCTTCTTCTGGTCTTTCTCAACTTCTCAAACTCAATACAGTTTTTCTTCTACGTCTTTCTCACCTCTCCTCTTCTAACCCTAATAATCAAAGGTAAAGTCTAGTATGCACTCGAGTGTATGCTGTGCACCCTAGTTCATGTGCACTTTTCAGTTTTACTGACTTACACTTTTTGGTAAATGGGGTTGCACTTTTCAATTATTACTAAAAATATTATTATACAGTTTAATAATTGAAAAGTGCAACACCATTTACCAAAAAGTGTAAGTCGGTAAACTGAAAAGTGCAACATAGACTAGGGTGCACAACATGCACTCAAGTCCATAGCAGACCAACCCATAATCAAAATCATAAGTATAGAATTTAACACTAAAAATGACAAAAAAAAAAAATTGTAAAAAATTCTAAAACAAAAAATTTTAGGTACTACACTGTTGATAGGTCAAATATTCAATATGAGATACAAATGACTTTAGGTATGTAATGTAATGGGCCACAACAAAAAATAAAGGTTGTCCCGGTACAAAGACTTTAAAAGACCAGAGAAATTGTATGTAAGATTGTGTTTATGGTTATTTATTGGCACATATATATAGTGATTTAAAATGTCATGTTATATGTTTGTTATATATGTTTGAAGAAAAATGGCAAACCAAGACATGAGTGTATTGATTTGTGAAGCCTTTGACACTATTATATGGGGTAAATTTCTTATTTTATTAAATATTTGTATATTCATTCTTCCATGAGCCTGGTTGCAGAAGAGGAGGTGGTGACCGCGACAATTTAAGAGGTGGAATGAGTGGTAGTAGAAGTGACTTGGATACTTATAGTCTACAATTGTAAATGTTTTGTACATTAAAAAGTTTAACTATAACTTTTAGTATGCTAAATATATTTTTTCAAAATATTTTCTAGAATATTTTTGTTGCAGTAATCATTAGTGTTTAACACATTAATTACTGGTATATTTTTTTAAGAATATTTTTCTCTCCCATAAAACAAATAAATTGTAGTATGAACAAAATAATTCAATAATTAAAGAATTCTTGAAGAAATAAACCACCATATGATTTTTAGGGGATTTTGATTTTTAGGGTTAGAATAGAAGAATTTGATTGATTTTGAGAAGTGAGAAAGACGAGGTAGAAGAAGCGGAAGTATTATTTTTATAAAATATTATTTTTATTTATATAAAATTTAATTTGACGTGGAAAAAAGATGTGTATCTAATTCCAACATGATTAAATGTTGAGATTTTTTACGTAAAGATCGTGATTAAATTGATACTGAGACTAGTGGTTTATTTATTTAGAATTAACTCTAAATTTTATAATTTTTCTTCATTTTATTTATTAAATTAATTATACATAAATTTTATAATAATTTTTTAATATGTTGTGAGCAAAGAAATACTAACTTTATTGAATTTTAATTTAATTTTAGTTTAATTTTATATGTGTTTTTTGGAACAATAATTTTACATAATTTTCTTGAAATATAATTTTTTTCTCTTCTCTCATTATTCACATTATCTAATTTTCATAATACATTTTTTACGCTTCACTATATATTTTTTTTAGTATATCAATATTATTTTCACGTTCTATCAGTTCCTTTTGAAAATTTTGGATATAATGATTTTTTAACATGGTTGTGCAAAGAAATACAACTCCATTGAATTTTATTTTAATTTAGTTTTATATGTATTTTTCAAGCAATAAGTTAAAACTTCTAAAAAAAATTAAAAATTATAATTATTTTAACCTGATCTGGGGCGGTCCTTCATTTTGGTTCAGTTTGGTTTGAGGGAGATTTTGGTGAGGGAACCTGGTCTGGCTGTTGTTTTGTCCTGCACGATCTAAACTCTAAATCTCCTTAGGTGTGTTGGGATAAATGAAAATCATGAATTTACCCGGTCCTTTCATCTAAACCAAGGGACAATAAACAACAGCCAGACCATCCTCTCAACCAGGTTCCCCTCGACTCAACCAACAACAGCCAGGTTCCCCATACCAGTTCCCCTCAACCAACAACAACGCCAGACCAGGTTCCCTAACCAACAACACCAGCAAGACCGCCACAACCAACAACAATAGCCAGACCAGGTTCCCTCAACCAACCACAACAGCCAGACAGACCAGGTTTCCCTCAACCAGGTTCCCCGTTCCCCTCAACCAACCACAATAGCCAGACCAGGTTCCCCTCAACCAACAACCAGACCAGGATCTGCCCCGCAATCGACAGCATGAACCGCCCCTGAACCGAGAGCAGGAACCAAACCACCCAAATAATCCAAACCAACAGAAGAAAAATTATGCTACATTGTTGTGTGTATATAGTTATATTCTTGATGAATCTTTGAAATTCTCCTCTGGAGAACCAATTCCCCAACATGTAGTGCTTGATGTTGCTGCAAATGTAATGTTCAGGGAAAGATTTGAAAAGTCTATGGGACCGATGAATGTGTTGGAATTAATTTAAAATTAATTGAGTTTTATTACCCTTATCTAATTAAATTAATTAGAGAGACTAAACGTTAATTATTAAATAATTAAACGTGACATAGTCGATCTACTCTCGAAGTAGATGAACGTGGTATATTTAATATCTCAAAACCGAGCTTAGGTGAGTGAGAAATTAATTAATGAAGTTGAGAGTTTCAACTTTGAGTTTGAGAGTGGGAAGGTGAAGGGTCACCTATCCCACATAGGAAGTCCACAAAACATTTAAAAACTTTAAAGGCATTGAAGTGAACATGGAGTTCAACCATGTATTAGGGGTACACTCCCCAAAAGGCCACACGTGTGCGCGCCTGCCCGTCCTACCGGCTCGGCTTCGGATTTGGCAATTGGTGGTCTTTGGGGCCCGCCTATCTTTTTGCAGACCCAAAAACTCTGAAAGCCCAACACAGGAATTGGACCGACCCATTCGGTTATGGTCTTGGCCCAATTCGAAACACTTCAAGAACCTTCCAGAACAATCTGGAAACCTCAAACTTGGTCTCCAAGGACCTCTCCCACGTCTGCGAAATTTTTGCACCCCAATCCAACGAGCTGGGCCTGGGCCCACGCATAAACTTCTCAACTCCCTAGGGTTTGATCTGCCTAAAAATACCAGGCTCTCCCCTCATTCCGAAATTGCTCATTCACTCATCTCCTCTATGCTGCAGTGCTTTAGCTCTCCAAAGCAAACACTGTTCTTGTCTTACAAAATTTTTTGTGTGTTTAGTTCGTACTCTTCGTACGTTTGTTGAGGCTTCCTCTACAGTGATGCTATTGTAGACGAAGTGTAACTAGTTTTACCTTTGGGAAGGGAGCGCCAAATCAGTCGAGCACTACCTGAGCGTATTCTGTTCTACGGGAAAAGGGATTTCCTTGACTCGACTTTGTTTTCGATATTTTGATATTACAGTACCCTTACCGGTGCTATATTTCCAACAATCGCAGAACAAAATATATATTAATTTATTTATTTAATTTTCGGACTTAATTAATACACTGCAATGTCGAAATCTCAGGACAACATGGACATTGACCCTACTGATACAGAGGTCGTTCACGGTGTTGGTGAAAACACTGGTGAAAACGTTAGCAACGATGCCAACGTAGGTGTTAAGGATAACACTGCTGCTCCTTCTGCTTCACACAATTCTGGTGTGAAATCTGGAGACAGGGCTGATGATTTTGTTCAGAAAGCCAGAAACGGGGGCAACCTCTTCGGAGAATTTCCTCCTTTCAAGGATCCCTTTGTGGATCAAATTTTTACCTTTTCTCAACATGGCCCGAGGCCACTTGTGATGCAAGGAGAGAAACCTGAAAAAAAATTCAGGTACTAACTTTAAAAGATGGCAAAGTAAGATGTTGTTTTATCTGACCGTATTTGGACTTTTGAGGTTCTTGAAAGAGGACAAACCGAAAGTGCCTGAGGAAAACGCAAGTCAACAAGAAATGATCTTTTACGATCAGTGGATGAATGGTGATTATCTGTGCAAAAATCACATCATTGGAGGACTGTTTGACGCCCTCTACAATGTCTACTGTGACATTAAGTCTACCAAGGAATTGTGGGAGTCCTTGGAGAAGAATTACAGAACTGAAGGTGCAGGACTGAAAAAATTCGTCGTTGCACAACTGTACAATTTTAAGATGGAAGATAACAAATCTGTAGTGGATCAAGTCCAGAAACTGCATATTATTTTCCATAAGATAGCAGCTCAAGACATGGTTCTGCCAGATGCCTTTCTGGTAGTTACTGTAGTCGAGAAACTGACTTCGTCTTGGAAGGATTTCAAGTCATACCTCAAGTACAAACGGAAGCAAATGAGCTTGGAGGATCTGATTGTTCGTCTCAGAATTGAGGAGGACAATAAAAAAAGAGAAGGCAAGGGACCTGCCCTCCAGATTGAAGTTAAGGCAAACTTGATGGAACACGATGGTCCATCAAAGAAAAGGAAACGTCCCAACGAGTTTGCAACGAAGTTTGTGAAGGGTAAGGGTCCTTCCCTAAGCAGAAATTCACTAGAAATTACTTCAAGTGTGGGAAACCAAACCACAGGTCCAGTGAGTGTCGTCAACCTTACTGATTTGGACATGTCTGCAGTGGTGACGGAGGTCAACATGGTGGACAACAAGAAGGAGTGGTTTGTGGACACTGGTGCCACTTGCCACATTTGCTCGGAGAGGTCTGCATTCTCCAACTATTCTCCTACTGATGGGAGAAAGTTGTACATGGGAAACCAAACCTCATCTGAAGTGGCTGGAACCAGATCAGTGGTGCTGAAACTGACATCTGGAAAGGAGCTAACTCTGAAGAACGTGCTGCATGTCCCAGACATCCGGAAGAATCTAATTTCGGGGTCTCTCTTAGTTAGTAGTAAATTCAGGCTAGTTTTTTAGTCTGATACAATTGTTTTAAGTATGTTTGGTCACTTTCTCGGGAAAGGTTATCTCGAGAATGGTTTATTTAAGTTGAGTACAATGGTTGTAAGCCCCAAAGGCAAACAAGTTGTTAATGAAATTGCTTCTACTTTTGCTTATATCGCAGAGTGTTCCTCTTTATGACATTTTAGATTAGGACATGTAATTTTAAAATCCATATTCGATTTACTCAAAATTGATAATGTTGATACATCCAAATGATGTGAAATATGCACTGAAGCAAAAATGACTAAACTACCATTTAAAACTGTTGAAAGGAACACTGCCCCTCTAGATTTAATTCACACGGATGTTTGTGATTTAAAATTTGTACAACCTAGAGGAGGGAAAAAGTATTTTATTACTTTCATAGACGACTATACAAGATTCTGCTGCGTTTATCTTTTAATTATGCTAAATCATACATGAGAGCTGGTTGATCTCCCTAAAGGTTGCAAGCCCTTAGGATGCAAGTGGATCCTTAGAAGAAAATACAAAGCAGATGGATTTGTTAACAAATACAAAGCTCGTCTAGTTGCAAAGGGTTTTAAACAAAGGGAAGGATATGATTTCTTCGATACATATTCACCAGTGACAAGGATCACCTCCATTCGTGTACTGATCGCAATTGCTACTCTGCACAATCTCGAAATACACTAAATGGACGTTAAGACTGTGTTTCTTAATGGTAAAATGGATGCTGAAATATACATGGATCAACCAGAAGGTTACGTTGCACCTGGAAACGAGAAAAAGGTGTGCAAACTTGTTAGATCACTGTATGGAATTAAGCAAACTCCTAAACAGTGGCACTTGAAATTTGACAATACGATGTTGTCAAATGGGTTTCGAATTAACGAATGTGACAAGTGTGTATATGTGAAAGATAAACCAAATGGATTTGTTATCGTCTGCTTATATGTCGATGACATGTTAATCATGAGTAATAATCACAATGTCATAGTTAATATGAAGACATGTTAAGTAGAAGCTTTGACATGAAAGACATGAGATTAGCAGATGTGATTCTTGGAATCAAGATTGAGAAAAACGTCTAGTGGAATTTCCTTGATACAATCTCACTATGTGGAGAAGGTATTAAAGAAATTTAATGCCTTTGACGATCCACCTGCTAAGACACCTTTGGAACTAAACGTTCACTTGAAAAAGAACAGAGGAGAACCAGTAGCTCAACTGGAATATGCAAGGATCATTGGAAGTGTGATGTATATTACGAATTGTACACGCCCTAATCTTGCATGTTTTGTAAATAAGCTAAGTCAATACACGAACAATTCAAGTCACGAGCACTGAAAAGCACTGAAAAGGGTCCTAAGATACTTGAAGTACACCCTTCAATATGGGCTTCACTACACAAGACATCCAGTTGTATTAGAAGGATACAGTGATGCAAATTGGATATCATACACTAAAGACTTGTTATCCACTAGTGGATATGTATTCACTATTGGAAGAGCAGTTGTGTCGTGGAGATTCAAGAAACAAGCGTGTATTGCCCGTTCCACAATGGAATCAAAATGTATTGCTTTAGACCTAGCTAGTGTGAAGGCTGAATGGTTGCGTAACTTTTTGGAAGACATTCCATGTTGGAACAAACCAGTACCTTCTGTGACGGTACATTGTGACAGTCAAACTGCTATTGGCAGAGCTATGAATGACATGTACAACGGAAAGTCGAGACACATAAATCGTCGACACAACTCCGTTAGAGAATTGATCTCAACTGGAGTAATATCCATTGACTATGTGAAGTCAAAAGACAATATAGCGGATCCGCTCACGAAGAGCATAAACCGAGATCAATTGAACAAGTTGGTAGAAGGAATGGGTCTAAAACCCACAAGAAAAACTAAAACAGTGGAAACCCAACCATGATGATTGGAGATCCCAAGAACTTGGTTCAAGGGAAAAACGAAATTGTGGAAGTTAGTGATACAACACTTGGAAACACGACTATTCTTGACAGCACAAGATAAAGTGTTAACAACCCGTAAAATGTGGTAAAGAGTGAGTCAATGACTCTTAATGATATTAGAGTATAACGGGATACTCGAAAGGAGATCACCTATATAAATGAGAAGTGAGGGCCGCTTCGACCAAACATTTATGAATACAAAGGACGTCCATGGCCAAAACAGACAAAAACGTGAGAACGTTACGAAATCGAGATTGAAGTGTGCTGACACTGTTGATTAGGTATACACTATGGAGGATTAGTTCAAGGCACTGCGTCCACTAAGCCGCCGGTGTACCCGATAGTGTTTGACTACGAAAAGTTCAAAGCCAAAAACTACTTTTTCGGATGCACAGAGATCTCAATAGAACTGAACACTGAGTCTGATGTTATATAGACACGATTTTCACTCATGTGGGGGATTGTTGGAATTAATTTAAAATTAATTGGGTTTTGATACCCTTATCTAATTAAATTAATTAGAGAGACTAAACGTTAATTAATAAATAATTAAACATGACATAGTCGATCTAGTCTCGGAGTAGATGAACGTGGTATATTTAATATCTCAAAACCGAGTTTAGGTGAGTGAGAAATTAATTAATGAAATTGAGAGTTTCAACTTTGAGTTTGAGAGTGAGAAGGTGAAGGGTCACCTATCCCACATAGGAAGTCCACAAAACATTTAAGGACTTTAAAGGCATTGAAGTGAACATGGAGTTCAACCATGTATAAGGGGTACACTCCCCAAAAGGCCACACGCGCGCGCGTGCCCGCTCGTCCGGCCGGCTCGGCTTCGACTTCGGATTTGGCAATTGATCTTTGGGGGTCTTTGGGGCCCGCCTATCTTTTTGTAGACCCAAAAACTGCGAAAGCCCAACACACCCACGTCTGCGAAATTTTCGCACCCTAATCGAACGATATTGGCCCACGCATGAACTTCTCAACTCCCTAGGGTTTGATTTGCCTATAAATACCAGGCTCTCCCCTCATTCCGAAATTGCTCATTCATTCCTCTCCTCTCTGCTGCAGTGCTTTAGCTCTCCAAAGCAAACACTGTTCTTCTCTTACAGAATTTTCTGTGTGTTCAGTTCGTACTCTTCGTACGTTCGTTGAGGCTTCCTCTACAGTGGTGCTACGTAGACGAAGTGTAAGAGTACGTTCGTTGAGGCTTCCTCTACAGTGGTGCTACTGTAGACGAAGTGTAAGTCGTTTTACCTTTGGGAACGGACCGCCAAACCAGTCGAGCACTACCTGGATGTATTTTGTTCTGCGGGAAAAGGGATTCCCTTGACTCGACTTTGTGTTTGATATTTCGATATTGCAGTACCCTTACCGGTGTTATATTTCCAGCAGAATGTCTTTAACGAATTCCAGGATGTTTTCGGTGAGATCACCGTGGGGTTAAATGATATAACGGTAATGCTAAGGATCCAGAATCTGGATATCCAGAAATCTTTTTTTTGATTAATTAATGATTTATTTATCATATGATTACTATTCTACCCATAATTAGTGATAATAACAATTAATTAATTAAATTGTATGCGTCATAATTAATTTCTTTTTTTCTCGTTTCTCAACACACGCTGACAGCGGATTTACTCTCCCAAGACACATACGCCATGTCACACTTATCATGATTAAGTTTTAAACTTTAAGTTTTCTCCTCCTCCATCAAATTAATTTCTTCCACCATTAACAACCCCATTAACTTAAGTTTGCTCCTGTAAAAAAAAATGTTAAGTTTCCTCCATTACCTCCATCAAAATAATTTTTCCTTCTCCATCAAAACACGAAATCTAAACATTACAGGTTCAAAAATGACGGATCATAAATTACTTTGATCAATTTTTTGAGATGATTCCGACGACGAAGAAAATATTCAAGGTCACTCACCACCAACCCGTCCGACAGTTAACAATGAGTGTAATACCCCATAATTTTAAATATTGATGCGGCCAAAATATTTCGTTCCCTAAAATAACGACACGTGGGTGAAAGACGAATTAAACCCCCCGTTTGCTATGAAGGATAACCCTGCAGAGAAGATTAATACACCCCTGAGTTAAAGAGAAGGTCCAGGCCCAAATTCAAGGTTAAGCCCATACCCTAGGACTTATTGTTCTCGGCCCAGATCTCCTTGGCCCGAATATCTTTGGGCCAAGTATTCTCAGTCCAAGCGAGGAATTATTAGGATCGAGTCTTGATAGTTAAAGTCCGGAAAGAGGAAGATAGGGGGGAGCAAGGTAAGACCGAGTCTAGGGGAGCAGTTGAGAGATAAGCGGAATAATTGTTCTCATTTTCGCCCAAAACAGCGGTCAGGTATAAAAGGGAGGTTTGATGACTATTTTGACTACGTTTTTACACACATACGAACTACACATATTTTTACAAAGAATATACAGAAAATATAAAAGAAATGCTACGATTCTTGCGAGAATTTCCCTTGATTTACAGGGAAATTCCACTTTGACTCTCCCGAGAAAGCTTCTGACTTGAACGTCGGAGATTCCACGCCGGAATCCCCTCCGGCGTGTTTTTGCAGGTCTTACGGGAGCTTAGAAGAGGATCATTCATGAGAAAGCTTGCAGAAAAGTGACGATTTGGACCCAAAACCACCCTAATCCGAGCACGGAGATTCGGTATCCTTTGTCGTTACTTTTTGACGCAACAACTGGCATCGTCTATGGGAAATTTTCGAGCTAAGAAGTGAGAAAGTTTCGTATAAAATGGGCGGAGAACAAGATCTGGCGAAGCAGACCAAGGAAAAATGAGATACTACTCCCTCTACTTTCCCTCCGCCTCCCCCGGGTTTTCCCTCAAACAGGAATCTAGGGAAACAACCCTCAACCACTGTACTGGATGATATCCCTCATGCACCCGAGGGAAATACGACGAGTACCTCTGGAGCCTCACGAAGTGGGATCAATAAGGATATACCTCCTTCCAATGCACAGCCTGAGCTCCTTACTATTTCTCAGGATTAGCTAAATGCTATGATCGCCCAGGCCGTGGAGAAGATAATCACTGCTAGAGGAGTCCATACCTCTAACGTTGTCCCTCCAGCGAACGAGAATACGAAGCAAAAGAATCTAGAACATATGATTGATTCCTCTCTGGCACCTTCCAAAAACGAGGGGGTCCCTCGAGATCAAGAAGATAAAATACCCTCCCAGGCTGAAAGGAGCGTTCGTAACAGAATCCCTAGGAGGAACTTGGAAGTGGCCCACGAAAGGACTTTGGACCTGGAGACGAGAGAAAGTACGGACGACACTTACCAAAGGGCGGTCATCGATCAGATACTAGCCCTCCAAAGAGAAATGAGGGATATGAGGAAACAAATGGCTGATAATGTAAGTAAATCTCTTTATGTTACTGGCTATCAGTTTACTTCGAACATCTTGCAAGATGAATTACCTTCTAACTTCAAATCTTTAAACTTTGAATATGATGGTACCGCGGATCCCTTCGAACACTTGGTGAGATTTGAAAATGTCGCCCTGTTGCATCGCTAAGGAGAGGGCGTCAAGTGTAGGGTCTTCCTAACCACTTTATCCAAAGCCGCACAATAGTGGTTCACGCAATTGGAACCTGACACCATTCACTCTTGGTTAGAGTTTAGCGAACTGTTCTTGCATCAATTCGCCAATGCTCGGAGGCAGCCCAGAGCTACCCTCACTTTGTTCAACATGAGGCAAGGAGATAACGAAAGCCTTCGAGCTTTTCTGAAAAGATTCAATCAAGCTGCCCTGGAAGTACCCACTGCCTCTTCCGAAGTTAAGATTAACGCCCTTACCAATGGATTGAAAGACGAAAACCTTTTCACCTCCCTGGCCAAGAAGCCCGTACAGACATTCGATGAACTATTAAGGAGAGCCGAAAAATATCTCACCCTAGAGGAAGTACGAAAAGCCAAACGCTCTGAAACTAAACCAATGGGAGGAAATGGAGAGCGAAGGAGAGAAATCATACCCAGGAGGCCCAGTCCGGAGAGATATAGAAGCACGAGGAGGACTGGGAACATAAAGGAAGAAGAAGCAACACGCTCGGGTCCGAGGGAAAGGTTCGAGAAATATACCCCTCTGAAAATAGAGCCAGCAGAAGTCTTAGAAGTAGCAAGGGATCACCCTAACATGAAATTCCCCTACTCCAGAAACAGAGGTCCCCAGAACCCTAAATCTGATAAGTTATGCCGGTTCCACAATGATTACGGCCACAATACAAATCAGTGCTGGCACTTAAAGGATGAGATAGAAAGGATGATCCAGGCAGGCCATCTTCAAGAATTCACATTCAGGGACAGGCAGGGCCCTCGAGGGCAAAAGAGAAAAGATCCAGAGGGAAAGCCAGATGAGAATAAGAGGGAGCAGAGGAAGGACACAGAAGATCAATCCCCTCCTCCTCAAAAGAAGGGGACAATCCACATGATAATGGGAGGCCCTACCGACGGAGATTCCTTTAGGCAGAGGAAATAAAGTGTCAGATCGTTGAAGATTGAGAGGAATGTGGAGCATCGAGAGATAGAGAAGATGACAGTGGTCCCTGACATCCACTTTGGACCAGAAGATGTTGGAGAACCTAGGGAAACTCACAATGACGCTCTGGTCATTACCACGGACATAGCAGGGTATGACGTAGCACGAATATTTGTGGATACGGGAAGTTCAGCAGACATCATGTTCCTGGAATGCTTTAAAAAGATGGAGTTAAACATCAAGCTCAGGCAAGTGGAAACTGCTCTTTACGGATTCTCAGGAGGAGCAATTCAACCCTCGGATCAGCATTATTGCAAGTGGGGCTAGGGACTACCCCTAATAGGCGAGTGCAAGTGATAGAATTTCTAATAGTAGACGTTCCATCCTCATACAATGTGGTAATGGGAAGGCCAAGCCTGAACATTTTTCAGGCAGTAATTTCCACCTTCCACATGAAGATGAAATTTCCCACCTAGGGGGGAGTGGGAGAGATACGTGGAGATCAGTATCAAGAAAGAAAGTTCTATGTAGAATCAGTAAAGATACCAGACAAGGCTGTGTTCCGAGGGCTGGAAAGGTTTAAAGGCGAGGATCCCGAGTCGAAAAAGTAAAGAGTGGGTGAATTGATAGGGGAACGGCCCAAAATCAAAGCAGATGAGGAGTTGATGAATATCAAGCTCTACACAGGGAAAGAAGGATTTACAACCAGAATTGGCACCCATATGGACCCAGAACTTAAAGAGAGAATGATAGCCACTCTCCGAGAGAATGCAGACATATTTGCTTTCGCCCCAACGGATATGACAGGTATCCCTCCAGAGATAGCAGTACACCACCTCAATTTAGATCCCAGGGCGAAACCAGTGAAGCAGAAACTAAGAAACTTTGGTAAGGAAAAGAATCTTATTGTGAAAGAAGAGATTGATAAATTGTTAAATGCAGGACATGTAATGAGGGTGCAGTTCCCTGAATGGCTCTCAAACGCAGTGTTGGTGTCTAAAGGAGCCGGTAAATGGAGAATGTGCATTAATTTCAGGGATTTGAACAAAGCATGTCCTAAAGATCATTACCCCTACCCAGAATCGATCAGCTGGTAGACGCGACATCAGGATTCGAGTTGCTCAGCATGATGGATGCGTATCAGGGATACTATCAGATTCAGTTGAATCCCCTTGATATCCCGAAGGTATGTTTTATTGCAGCATGTGGTACCTTTGGTTATATACGTATGCCCTTCGGACTGATAAATGCAGGAGCCACCTACCAAAGAATGGTAGACTCAGTATTTCGGGAACAGATTGGTAGGAACATGAAAATCTATGTGGACGATATGTTGGCCAAAAGCATTAAGGCAGAGGAACACATAAAGGACCTACAAGAGATATTTCAAGTAATCAGGAGTAATGGCATTAAGTTGAATCCAGCTAAATGCTCCTTTGGAGTGAGGTCAGGAAAGTTCTTAGGATATATGGTGAGCCAGAGGGGAATAGAAGTTAACCCTACGAAAGTGAAGGTCGTACTTGACATGCAACCCCCTCGAAACTTGAAAGAACTACAGACCCTGAATGGTAGAATAGCAGCCCTGAGCAGGTTCATAGCAAGATCGGCGGAGAAAAGTCATCATTTCTTCAGGACATTAAGGAAGGGGTCGAAATTTGAATGGGATGAGCACTGCCAAAGAGCTTTCGAGGAACTCAAGCTTCATCTGGAACAACTCCCGAAATTGACAAAACCCTCTCAGAGAGATATCCTACTCCTGTATCTCTCAGTGGGGGAGCACTCCTTAAGCACTGCCTTGATGAAGGAAGAAGGCTCCACACAACAGCCCATATACTATGTGAGTAAGCTAATCCAAGGAGCAGAGACCAAGTACTCAGAGGTGGAAAAGGCGGCCCTAGTTGTAGTAGTGACGGGCCAAAGATGAAAAGATGATTGCATATTTGGAACAAGTGAGGAACTTGAAGAATAAATTCCATGCTTTCGAAGTAGTACAGATACCGAGAAAGGAAAACACAAAAGCAGATGGATTGTCCAAGTTGGCTAGTTTTACCAAGTTTGCGACTGAGGCTTTGGTGGGAGAGATAACAGAGAGAGACAACTGGAGAAAGGAGATATGGGAAGAATTGAGCAAGGATCCCACGACTCCGACATCCAGGGAAGCTAAAGCTTTGAGGCTGAAATAATGTATCATTGGAGATCAACTATACAAAAGATCTTTTATTCAACCATACCTGAAATGCCTCTCAAAATAAGAAGTGGAGTTCGTGATCAAGGATATTCATGAAGGCTATGCAGCCAGTCATGACGGCTATAAGACTATTGTGAAGAAGGTGTTCAGGGCAGGTTTCTACTGGCCTAGTGTGATGAGGGATGCTCGAGAATTTGTGAAGAAATGTGAGAAATGCCAGAAGAACGGACCGCTGATACGGGTACCAGCAGAAGAAATGGGGGCCATGTATTCGCCGTGCCCGTTTGCGAAATGGGGAATAGATTTGGTAGGACCTTTCCCTATGGCACCTGGGGGAAGGAAATTCTTAATTATGGCGGTAGATTACTTCAGCAAGTGGGTAGAAGCCGCACCGCTGGCCAAAATAGAGAAAGACAATGTAATTAATTTCCTAGAGAGGCACATCTGCTACAGGTTTCGAGTACCAAGGATTCTAGTCTCGGATAATGGTACGCAGTTCAATGGGGAGAGAGTGAGAAAGTGGTGTTGGAGATGGAATATCTTGCAGAGGTTCACTTCAGTAGCTCATCCACAAGTCAATGGTCAGGTAGAGGTCATAAACAGAATCATAGTAGATGGTATCTGAACCCGCCTACAGAAAATAGGAGGGGGATGGGTGAAGGAACTGGACAACGTCCTCTGGTCTTATAGAACTAGCTCTAAATCAGCTACAGGGGAGTCCCCTTTCCAATTGGTGTACGAAGCAACAGCAGTAATACCACTAGAGGCCCGGTTAGGGTCACATCGAATCGCACATTTTGATGAAAGTAAAAACGAAGAGTTAATGAGAGAGGTCTTGGATCTGGTAGAAGAGGAGAGAGAGATAGCGAAGCTGAAGGCAGAGAGACATAAGAGCAGGATCAAAGCAGCATATGACCGTAGAGTGATCCCTAGATCCTTTAGAGCTGGAGACCTAATCCTCCGAAGAGCCGATGCCCTGAAGAATACTGGAAAGATGGAGCCCAACTGGGAAGGTCCTTACAAAGTCGTACAAGTGCTGAAAGGAGGAGCTTATAAGTAGATATGGAAGGAAATGAGATACTGCGCCCATGGAACGTGTGTCACCTTAAGAGGTTTTATGTTTGAAAGCATGTTTATTTGAACAGATTTGTCCCTTTCTTTTTTCTTTTTGTGCACTTTTGACATTTATTTCCATCCGAATAATTGTACGCATCGCTTCACCGGTACTCTTTTTCCCTCTACGTGGGTTTCCCTTTGGGTTTTACCATGGAGAGGTTTTTAATGAGGCCGACATAGGTTTTCTTTTTTGCCTATGTTGATAAACACTTTTGATCAATGAAGCTTTATTTTTGAAGAAATTGCAATGACTCCTCTTGGTTTTCGGAGAATTATCGTATGAAATAGATATTTGGAAATGTGATGAGATGATTGATATACACAGGTACTACAGGGAAAGAAAAATTACACCCCTTCAAGACGAGGGATAAGCTAAATTCACAGGAATCCTGGTTCAAAGGCTTTCTCTAAAAAAAAATGTGCTGGTTCCAATGAACCTCACCCTGAGAAAATGAGTAGGTTCCGATGAACCTTCCTCTGAGAAAACGAGTAGGTTCTAATGAACCTCACCCTGAGAAAATGAGTAGGTTCCAATGAACCTCACCCTGCGAAGATAAGCAGGTTCCGATGAACCTTCCTCTGAGAAAACGAGTAGGTTCCAATGAACCTCACCCTGAGAAAATGAGTAGGTTCCAATGAACCTCACCCTGAGAAGATGAGAAGGTTCCGATGAACCTT
The DNA here is from genome assembly GCA_963675135.1 of Galeopsis tetrahit. Taxonomy (NCBI): domain Eukaryota; kingdom Viridiplantae; phylum Streptophyta; class Magnoliopsida; order Lamiales; family Lamiaceae; genus Galeopsis; species Galeopsis tetrahit. The sequence continues at coordinate 39,773,349 of OY776127.1, forward strand.
CCTTTGAGAAAATGAGTAGGTTCCGATGAACCTCGCCCTGAGAAATAGAGTAGGTTCTGATGAACCTTACTCACTACAGAAAATCACACATTTCGTGACGAAAGTTTTTGCGACGACACAAAAATCGTCACAATTTGTTACTTAAAGATGACGAAATTTATTTTTCGTCATTAAAATACTAGAAATTATGACAAAATTTAACATCGTCATAATTTATAGTTTTTTCGTCATTAAAATACTAGAAGTTATGACAAAATTTAATTTCGTCACCACTAATAATTTCTTCGTCACAAATTTGTAACTTTCGTGACGATGTTTATAAATATGTCACAATAAAATTATGTGACGATTTTAATAATAATTGGCGACGAAATTTGACGTCGTGAAAAATATATTTTCTTGACGATACTGCACTATCGTCATTAATTATAAGAAATAATTTGTGATAAAATTATTTCGTCACAACAATAATTGTTGACGATTTAAATAATAATTGATGACGATATTCGACGTCATAAAAAATATATTTTCATGACGATACTATTTTTCGTCATTAATTATTCAAAATATTTAGTGACAAAATGATTTCGTCACAATAATAACTAGTGACGATTTTAATAATTATTGGTGACGATATTTAACATCATAAAAAATATATTTTCGTAACAATTCTATTTTTCATCACTAATTATTCAAAATAATTAGCGACAAATTCATTTCGTCACAATAATAATAGATAAGGATTTTAATAATAATTGAGGACGATATTCCATGTCATAAAAAATATATTTTCATGACGACAATATTTCTCATCATTACTTATTCGAAATTCTTAGTGACAATATTTACGTCATAGAAAATAGTTTTCATGGCTATACTATTTCTCATCATTAATTATTTAAAATATTTAATGAAAAAATATTTTCATCACAATAATAATTGGTAAAGATATTTGACGTCATAAATAATATATTTTCATAATAATACTATTTTTATCATTAATTATTCAAAATAATTAAAGATAAATTTCTTTCGTCAAAATAACAATCAATGGCAATTTTTTTAAAATTTGATAATGATAATTGATATCATAGAAATAAATTTTCATGACGAAAAGTATTTTCGTCATTAAATATTCGAACTAATTACTAACCAAATTATTTGACATATTTGGCATTGTGAAACATTATTCTCTTGAAAAACATATTCGCATGATGTTGATACTTTTTTTATTATTCAAAATACTAGTGATTAATTTTTTTTGTTATTAACTAATTTAATGGATAGGTAACATATCTTTACGAAATGGCTAAATACAACGAAGATCGCTAGTTCGTCACATTATTATTTGGATGCAAATTACAAATTTAAACTTCATAGATGGGATAGAAAATAGTCTAGTGTATACTACTTGAACTCATCAGTACATAGTTATGTTTCAACTGATTATGGCACCTAATTTGAATTGAAGTGTTTCATTATCAACCATTTAAGCATTAAAACTAAGTAATAAAAATTAGAGACTAGCGAGCAGTGGGATGAAAGCATTAGTATGTTTGATGTTTGAAAATTGTCAGAATACATGTTCAATGCAGTAATGCCAAGAATGGAAAAAGATGAAATAGGTAAGATTGCCTTAATACTCACTTTATTTGACTAGAGATCTAATATAACACTACTCAAGTCCCCATCATGGAATGCTCATCCTGTTTACAGTAGATAGGCCTCACCAATCTCACTATCAATTTCACAAATCAACATAGTCCACATAACAAACAAATATTGACCAACATTTGCAGTTATCTAATTATTCAAGGTATTAGTTTCCTAACAATAGTTACCTTTTTTTTATAATAGTTTCCTTAGTCCTAACAATAGGTAAGACAACACTGAACGATACTTTTAAGCTTACAATCAAGTAAATCAAATTCTACCAGTTTTGAACATAAAATAGGTGATAAAGGATCAAGAAAATATGATGCAGCAGAGAGTCTATTTCAAGAATTGTTTGCCATGCCCTCAAATTTTCAATAATATTTCAAGGACTAAAACAAAGCAAAACAAAGATACCAATCAAAAAAAAGAGAAATGAATTTTGACAGATTTGCGAAGCTAAATTGCAATTCATGCAACAAAGACAAGAAAAACCTCAACAAAACACATAATTATCACAGTTAAGATAAAGATATAATTCACTGCTACTGTCACAAAATCAGGAATAAATTACTAAAGGAACGTGATAGATGTTTCCCAAAAACTGCAGCTCTCCTTCACTTAATTAAAATTAGAAAAGCATGTTGTGAGAGCGAGAATGGGCCGGGCTCAAGATAGATCAGCTCAAAATAAAAGAGAAGGATATATGGATATGCAGACACAACACCCTTGGTGGACCTGTAGCATAGCAGTTTTAAATATGAAGAGATACATTGAAAATGATATTGTAGTTCCACAAACTAAAAGGTTATTGTCAAAATCTCAGCAAGTTTTCACTCACAACAGTAATTAAAACATTATCTAGCATTATTTATAGGATTGCAGCAGCAAATTATTAGTGTCATTAAAACAACATCAATTAAATTCATTTCAACTAATTATAATATTATCAACTAAAGTATACTTATGAATTGCAGCAGTAACTACCATTTCAATACCAAAAGGTTTGGAAGAAAACACCAAGATCCAATGAGAACATCTTGAATACAAGGTTTGAATATATTTTTTATGGATATGGCAGATATATGCTTATGAAACAATCAGAATTCAAGTGCACAAATATTAATACTAATAATCGAGATACCTTGTAGTAATCGATATTCTTTCATGAATATACTTAGTGAGTTGAAATGGCTTACCACATATCTGTTTCAGCATTGATGATGGTTTTAACGATGTCGTATGTTTAACTTACTATCCACAATGATCTGGTTCTTGCCTTGCCTGATAGGTTTCAAGCCATGCCAGATGGCTCTGCACCTGTTCCTAAATCATCTGGTGGTTGGGGATCAGGGACATCAGCTCCTCGTACAGAAATCAAATTTGACTCAAATTGTGACCTCTGAGATTATCTTTGATATCTTATGTATTAACCACTGTTTATTTATGTGTCTTTTTAATTTGTTTATGCCTTTCTGGTGAAGCTCTATTTGTTGGTTTGTTGTTAAGTATCCATAAATTCTGATTTTTAGATGGAAGGTTTGAAAATGAATACTCTCAGCAGACTGAAGAATCAAGTCAATTCAGGCAAGAGAATGAAATGCAAAAAATGAAACAGGCACGCAGTTTTCTGGAAACACATAGTACATAATTTGTGTGGAGAATGCTTTAATAGTTTAATTGATTGCAGCTATTCACTATCTAATATTATCTTAATGCAGGATCAATGATTGGATGTCATAGTAGAAGGTTTGGATACATTAGAGAACATGGCCAGTGACATTGTTCTAATATATTTTTCACTTCGATATATTTCCATATATTATTATACAACGAAGCAGTATTGATATTACTCCCATTAATTGGTTATATTGTGACCTAATAAATTCAAAAAGGAAGCTAGTTTCATGACTTCTATAGAAGAAGAAAATCCTATCTGACAGAGAACATTGATTATATTTTTTACTTCAATATATATATTCATTCTTCTACGACAAAGAAAATATAGATGTTACTCTGTTGGGTCTTTCTACGGTAAGACAGGGTTTGCCCTGTCTTACAAAAAGCAATACTTCAAATACCGTTAGATCGTTGATCTTACGTATGAAATTTATTTTACATGATTGCAATTCGCATTAGTGCGTTTGCTCTATGCATTATGCAATCGCACTCCGTCGCTCTATTATTAAATTAAATTAATATATATAAAATGACAAATATATCCTTTTAATTTAAAATATATAAACATATTTAATTACAAAATTACCTAAATATCCTTACATATACCTTTTATTATAATACATCATTTAACTCAATTTCTACTGTACGAGATCAAAACTAATCAAATTAAAATATTTTAAATCAATTTCATCTCGCATAAACCCTAAAAATTGATCTTCTCCATCCCAACAACAGAACGTCGCCCTACCCCCCGTCCCTTCCTCTAAATAACATTGGAAGGCTACTTCGGAAACATCAGCCGGTTCGAGTTAACGACGCCAGCGGTGGAAGGCGGCCGCGTGATGGACGGTGATGATGAACTTGTAATTGATCATAGCTATTCTTTGATTACTTTAGTTTTAGTCTGATTTCTCTTGAATTTTTACTGCTGATTACAAAGAGACATTCCTTTTCAGGTGAGCCGCTTTTGTTCCTTGCCGCACAATTGATGCATGTGAGATCATCAAGAGGCATGAACTGGAGATTTCCACTCTAAATGCATGCCTCAGTATAGAGATGGATGTATGTAAAAATCCATTTTCACTTATTAAAATTAATTTCCTAAAAATAGATTTCCACTCTAAATGCCTCTGTATATATCATCTCTAGATGTATGTAAAAACCCATTTTCACTTATTAAAATTAGTTTCGTAAAAATACTAAAATTTGTTTTAATTTCCCTGAAGATTTAGCCTAATTAAGAATGAACTCAATGAACTTTGTTTTCTTATAAATACTGCCTTGGGGTATTGCAGAGAGTCCCTTGAGGTTTATATTTTGCAATTTGCGAGGAAACAAACTTTCATGGTTTTTTCTTGTGCTAATTTTTTTTAATTATCTCTTTGTTTATGTCTGTTACCGTGAGAGAATTTATTCAATATTGTAAAATGTTGACAATTTCAGGTGTTGAGCAAAAGAGATGATGTTCCAGTGGGTTGTATCGTATATGATACCAGGATAAATTCTAACACCTCTTGCCGACAATATGATACCTTAAAGAAGAAGACGAGTGCTTCTGGCTACCGGGATAAAGTTCCTGCCCATATTCGTGAAATGGACGAGATGAAACTGGCTTCACTGATGCAAGAGGTCTTGTCATTCAAGGAAGTGAGTGAGCATTTAGAGCGTACGTGAATTCTACAGTTTCCTTGGATTGTTGATGAACCCAATTTTGAAGCTTTGTATTCTAACTAGTCGCTTGGCTTCGTATTGTGGTAGTGTGCACCTCTTTTGTTGAATGATGCTCTTTTTTTTCTTCTTCTTTTTACAGTGTGTAATTTATTGATCAAATGAAGGAAAAAACATTAATATCAAATCTAATATCCTTCTAAAGTTTGCTTAATTATCATACACATCTATTGATTTGAATAGGTTGTACTTATTTCTTCGATTTTATAGTTACTAGATTTTTCAAGCTGTTTTGAATGAATAGGACGAGTGTTAATGCGGCTTCTTTGTCAACCTTGTGGAAACTCAATACTCAACAAATTCTTGATAAATATAATTATCCTTTCCTAAATTATGTAAGTTGCAGGTAGAAAATTGAAAAAACATCCATAAAAATGGCAATTGGAAATTCACTAATATTATAATCCAAAAGAGAGGGGCTTTTAATTGAAAGTTGCAAAGCAGAGAGGGGCTTTTAATTGAAAGTTGCAAAGCAGAACATTTTCAAATTTGGGGACTCAGTGCAAGCTACTTGTTGCTGCTCATCCATGCCATTCTCTGCAAATCATCATGTCCCTTATTTCCTGTGCAATTCACCTGCGTCATTCTCATCTTCATCTTCTCCAAGAAAATCACACTCTCTACACAATTACTATATCAGAAAAAGAAGAAAATGCCCAATCCACCCATTCTAAGAGATCCTTCAAACCATCGATCAACAATTCCAAAACCAATCTTCTTTCCGACTTCATCAACGCATTCGCTGCTTATGAAATCGGCCCCACTCCCCAATCCTACCATTTTCTCTTCAAAATCTTGATCCAAAAGCGACCTCCAAACAGCCATGAACAAATCTCACAAGTTCTAAATGCTTTTCTTAGTCTGAGAAGCAAATGCACAACCATCCCACAAAGTAATCCATCCAATAGCAATGTTCGATCCGTCCAAAGAAACTGCGGTGCAGACGAGCATCACAAAGGCCTCCTCCTTAGAATTCATGTCTCTTGCACACATTGCTAATTCAATCCCAGCAAACAACATTAGAACCTCTAATTGTCTAGAATATTCAAGCATATACAAATTCAGAGTAAAGTTTGTAGATTACACTGGAATCCTGAGGCAATTACAAATCTCATGTCCACACAAATAGTCTCTAATTCAACTTAATTATCAAATCAATACAAACAGATGAATCCATTGATCTCCATGTATACGCATTAAGAATCCACAAAATCAAACCAGCTAAAGAAAAATAGCATAATATCCCCTAGCAAAATGTGCAAAGCATCAAAAATCAAAGAGAAGGGTCACTGAATAGATGAAATCATACCAGCGGGAGAAATATGAGAACTAAAATCAGTAAACAATTTGGTTGAAGCAACATTGAAATCTATTTCTCATTTTATCAAGCATGCATCCTTCTTCCCCTCTGTCTCCGATGACGGCGAAAACAAGTTGTTTCTCACGGAATAAGTAGTGAATCAACCGAGACACAATTTCGGCCAGTGGACATCGCTTATGGGTTGCGACTTTCAGCTGCGCAACATCAACTCGAAAGCCAACAAAATCGGCGGACGGCGATTTAGAGGGACGACGCTATATAATTTCATCCGCCGCGAGCAGCATCGACACGTGCCGCCACAGTGACGCGGCGCTTAGTTGGATGACGCGCGACGACTCTACGACGATGAAGCAGGGATCCGTTGTTCGTGTCACGGATCCGTCGTGAATGGCGGTTCAATGTTAACGAATTTGTGTGTCACTCCAACATAGGGCCATCGACCACTGTGGTGGAGGCTCACGGAAGAGGACCGCCTGTGAATGTTCTTGATTCCTTTGGTTAATTTAGAGTAGTGTAGGGTTTAACCAAATTAGGATGAGATTGTAAAGGGTGAAATTGTAAATACTAGTAAAATAGAATTAAATTTTTAATAAAATATAAAAGGACATTTTGGTATTTTCATATTTTTTACCATAAAAATTAAAATTTTAATATAATTGTAAAGGGCGATTGCACATAGCGAAGTGAAATGATGTGGCGATTTTTCATTGGATGCCTTTTGTAAAACAGGGCGAAACCCCTGTCTTACCGTAGAAAAGCCCTACTTTGTTACTCCCATTATTTGGTTATTTTGTGAACTAAATTCATAGAGGGTGTGAAAAGAAAGTTATGGTGCAGAGTAAATCTTTATGATACCAGATTCTATTGTAGGGAGCAAGAAATTAGACATCAAAGACCAGTTTAGAATCAAGAGAACTGAGACAAAAATAAAAATCAAGATAAATTAATACAAAATTGACTTCTTGTGAAACTTAAGAAAAAGAAATGAAAGACCAGAAGAATTACTCGTCACTCTGTTGATCACCACACATTAATTGAAGTGAATGGTTTGAGAGAGATTTCAATATATAAAGCACTGAAATAAAAACCAATTAATACACAATTGAAGGAAAAGGAATAGAAAATTAATTCCAAAACAAATAAAAATCAATAAGATGCATTTACATAAAACTAGTTTCAACACAATCGAATGCATTTACAGAAATTAAAACCAACGACAATCAAATGAGCATCGTCCTTATTTAAAATTTCGGCCAAATTTACAGAAAATTAAAACCAACACAATCAAAGTTGTAGAAACTTGCCTCTCGATTTTTGACAGAAGGCTGACGGCGACAGACTTGCGACGAGGTGAGGAAGGGGGACCGGCGGGCTGTTTTGATTGGCCGCTGCGTGTGAGCGTGCGACGCCGGCGGCAGAGGATGGATACAGGGGGTTGTACGGGTCACGTGTGGTGTGGCGGAGGGGGGGAAGGGGATTGGGTGGAGACGCCGGCGACAAAGGGGCAAGTGGCTGGGTTATTAGATTTCAATCTCACAAAATGAAAGGCTGGGCGGTTTCTATTTTACAAGATTTGGGATTTAGATTCCCTCCTTATTACTCCCGCCTTTCCTCAATTCTTTTCTACTATTGCGTTGTCTTAATTAGCGCCAAATTTTTGGAGCTTTTTTTTTTTACATAATAAAAAGGAAATAATTTATATCTTTGAGAATATTTTGTATTTTTATGAACATTCCTCATAATGTTGTTATTATACTTTTAATAAAATTAATATTATAAAATAATTTTAATAAAATTAAAGTAAAGTAATATTTCCTCTCAAAATGTAGTATTTTTAATGAAAGTATTAATTTATTGGACATGGAAAAACTATTATTTAGTTCTTTCGATTTGTTTCCATAAACTTTTAAAAAAACATAAAAAATTTCAGCTGACGCATATAAAATGATTGATGTTATTACTTATATTACAGTTAATTGACACCCAGTCGGTGAACCGACACTAACATACCCAATTTTGTTGGTTTTGCACATATCACCGTACAATAAACCTAAATCATTGAAAATCATATTATAGTGAAATTGATTTTGGCACTGAAAATACGATTCAAGCTACCGAGTACATTTTTTCAAGTGGAATCGGTCTTATGAGTTTTGCTCATTACACAATGATTTTCATTTTATTTGGGAACCTTTTCATGATTTCTTGCTTTTGTCGAAAATTGAATAATAGTTACATAATTGTTCTTCGTTTCATCGAATTTCAGGTATTCCGTGAATCAACGAATTTAAATTGTTGTTCACTCTAAATTCTATCACATACCAACACTCAATCGGTTAATTGACACTAACATACTACGCGTTATTGGTATCGTATCACCATAAAAAATTTATTTGAACGCGTTGTTGGTCTCGTATCACCATAAAATTCTATTTCATATAGTAGAAACGATTATACTTCGTGCTTTTAACAAGCAATCACATACTAGAGGTGCTCATTTCAAAGAGCAAACATTTTTAACAAACTTACTACGCTATTCACCCATAATATATTTTAAAATTATTAAAAACTATAATCACCTATTTTTGTAATATAAATTCAACCTCATCACAAATTTAACCATACAACATGATTAATAATTAAAATCATATTTAAAAAGATATATATATATATATATATATATATATTATTCAAAAGAAAATAATATTTGACTTCCTAAATGTATAAGATATAAAATTGAGACCCTTTCATTTAAAAACGAGTGGAAATTATCTTTTCTCCATAATCAAATAAAATTAAATGAAAAAAAATAAAAATTCTAAGACAAAGCCTTGAAAACCTTTTCACAAAGATATCTATTATATTTTCCCAATATTACCCACTCTAAATGAAAATGAAATGAATAATTCCCACTCTAAATGCTCTAAATGAAAATGAGATGAATAATTCCCACTCTAAATGAAAATGAAATGAATAAATTGGCTGATTTGGCTCCATCCCCCACCCCTATTGAGAGTGAAAACCCTTGATATAATTGATTACGTGCCCTTCCTCTTCACAGAGCCCAAAATCTCAGCCGCGGAGAAACTCCCCCACCCTTCCTTCACAGAGAAACGCCTCCACCCCTTGTCGCGGCCTCCTGTTGCGGAGCCCTCCACAAATATTCTCTTTGTATAATTGTGGATTTATCAAGAACCTTTTATTTTTCACATAATCCTCCCCATCGTGCCCTTTAACTGGCGCTTCCATCGTGTGGATTAACGAGGCCTACATCGTGCCGGTGAACCGGCGCCTCCATAATGTTGGGTTGAGCATCTCACTTATACCCGCTGGTAAGGAGCTCTTTTCGGTCTTGATTTTCTTTTTGCGTATGTGTATTTGTCGTGAATCTTCTTCACTGACAATGGATATATTTATGTTTGGTTTTGATTTTCTTTTTGCTTTTGCCTTAATGACATCTTTATATAGACTCTTGGTTTTCCGGTAGGATCTTTTTTTTTTCGGCTTCAATTAGAATTAGGGCTTTCTGAATTTTTTAATCGGTGTGTTTGAAGTCCATAAATAAGCAACATTATAACTAATCATATGTATTCTTGCATTAGTGAAGCTTGTGGCTTTGGATCCTGATGTTGATCTTCATCTTTTTTAATTGGCAATTTCTTACGTGCATCAGTTTTCATGGAGGCTGTCAATAATTCACTTTCATTAACGAAAATAAATTAATAAATCAAAACTAGACTTAATACAATTAATATACTAAGTTCATAAACTGAAGATTGTAAAATGTCCATTGTAGTAGTAACTAGATTTAATTTCAATGGGTTATCATCTGGATCTTACAACTAGAACAAAATTTGTACTTCAAAATTCCAATTATTTAACTTTAATGGCAGTTAGAAGAATCTCTTAAGTTATACATATACAAAAGAAAAGTGATCTATATAGCATTAGGGGCCTTCTACAAAGTTTGCAACTAGGAAGGTTTGATTATAAATATCAAAAGGCTTTTAGCAATTTTTACTTGGAAAAACTAGTTTTTTTTATGGCTTTTGCAATATAAAATCATGTTTTCACTTTCTTCAGCTATGATTTGAGACTTGCTAGGAGATATTTTAGTCTAGACGTACTAGAGCTGAGCAGAAAATTTTGCCATTGTGTCTGAAAAATATGAACTTCTTTTGATAAATTAACTGTTAAATAAATATGAACTTCAAGAGATAAACTATAAGCTCTATTTACTGGATGTATACAAATACTCACCATAACAGATGAAGTTCCATATCTAAGAATGCATACTCTACCTATCTTACTCTATCTATCTTTGATGAAACTTTCAATTCTTGTTTGTTCTTTATTGATAATAACAATATTTACAGGTTTTAATTAAAATGTATCACTTAAGTTATTTAAAGGTATTAGTTGTAACATTGATCAAATACTAAGGTTTAATACATTAATGTTTATGTTTGCTGATTAGCTCTACCATTGAAGACAAATATATTGATGGTCAATTGGTCATCTTGATAGTCTATTTTAATTTTCTTTCTAATAAATAGTTATGAGATTTGGTTTTATTACTAAAACTGATGGTAATTTACTTTTTTTTATGTTTAACAGTTTAAGTATTAGGAGATGATGAAAACAAAAGCGGGAAGAATATATTGAGCTCCAAATTGAAAAAAGTGCAGATGAAACAAGATATGTAAAAGGTTTTGGTCATGGTCCAAACTCCAAAGCCTCCAAGCAAATGCAACATGTGGTATGATTCTTCTAATCAATTACAAGAGAAACTAAGAGATTCGAAAGAAAAATTACAATAGTATGAATGAAGTTCAGGTGCAAGAACTCCAAACACAAGTGTCTACTTTGAATGCAAATATGGTTGGGCAAGATGCAAATATGCTGCTCAAGGTGCAAACTAGTGACTTTTTTTATTGATAAAGGGATAGAATTATAAACTTTGTATTTCTTTAGTTTCATGATGTGACAGAAAAATATTTATCTTTAGTTGTAAATATTTATTATTTTCTTACATTTAGTAATTGAAATTAATTTATGACGACAATTGTAATCATTTAATGACAAATTATGTGTCACAATATGTATTACTTTTATGATAAAATAATATTTTGTCACTGTATGTTAATTAATCAATGAATATATTTATATTTTCTGTGATGATTATCATTTTCATCATTTAAAAAAAAATTCTTATGACAAAAATATTTCGTCATTATTTTTACATCTTTTAACGACATTGAACAATTTGTCGCTAAAGTCTTATTTTGGGTGACGAAGTATGTCGTCGTTATATCTATAATTATAATGACGACTAAATTTTAGTCACTATAGTACAATTATTTCATGACGAAAGATTTGAAATACGACGAAAAATATATTGTCACCATTACTAAACTTTTAGTGATGATCACCGCTTTTGTCACTAAATCATATTCTTTAGTGATAAATTTTTTTCGTCATTATATATACACACATATAACAACGAACAACATTTTGTCACGAAAGAACAAACTTTTTGTGACAAATTATACAAAATATGACGAAATAGTTAATCTAATTGTGACAAAAAATTACGTCACTAAAATTTGATAATGTTAGTAATATATGGACAATCGTCCCAAAAAGTTATTTTTATAGTGACGATAAATAATATTGTCGTGTAAAATTTAACCTTTAGTGACGAAATATCATATTAAGTGACGAAATTCTGATGTCAAATGCGACGATTTATATGTCACTATAGATGAAATGATATAGTAACGATGACCTTTATCGTCATCAAATGATGACTTTTGGTGACAAATTCAAATATTGTCGCATTGATCTATTGTGACGCACATACGGTGACGTTCTTTGCGACGATTTTTTTTGTCACCAAACACCTTTCGTGACGAAAAATGATGTTTTCATGACGAATATTTTCGTCGCGATTTCTCAAATTTCTTGTAGTGACTCTACGAAAACGCGTAGGTTCTAATAAACCTCACCCTGAGAAATCGAGTAGGTTCTGATGAACCTTACTCTACGAAAATGCATAGGTTCCAACGAACCTCACCCTGAGAAATTGAGTAAGTTCTGACGAACCTTACTCTGAGAAAATGTGAAGGCTCTAAGGACCCTTACCCTGAGATGAACCTCACTCTGAGTACTAGTATGAGTTCAGGATAAACCTTGTCCTAGATAAGACATTTAAAGAAGATATCCGAAGTTCTACAATCCAGCATGTTCCTAGAACTATAGAAGAAAAAAAAAATCTTCATCCACTATAGCCTCTGAGGCTAGGGGGAGTAGGAGCTACGCAGGAATTATGTGGAGCTGTCAGAACCAAAACCAAACCAAAAAAGTCAAGTAAGTATAAAAGCCTGAATTCTCTATTTTTTTAGATAGCCTCAAAGCCTATATGTGTTAGAAGAATGTCAGAGATACGCATTGACACCTAGCTAAGAGATGTTAAACACAATATATGACATGCTTATTATCCTAAACATAATATGTAACATGTTTTGTGAAGAAAGAGCAGTATGTATATATGCATGCAAAGGGATAATACGCAGGTACAGCAGCGAGAGATAGGATAAAGTACGGAAGCAAAAGAGCAGATAAATATTCAGAGTGGTATCAGAGCAGGTCTACGTAGACTTTTTTAAAATAAAAATATTTAAGAGTCAAATTTATTTAGAGTAAAAAAAAAATTGTTTAAATTGCTTTAACGATAGTTTTTGTTTAAAAGTAAATAAATATAAAGTTTCATTTATCACCGCTTCCCGCTTCAACTCTACGAGGTACGTACATTATACATTTTATTATATTCTATGATGCAAGACTCTATGCTATTATGTTTTATGTGCATGCAAATTTTATCAAACAAATTCTGATTTTCGAGGACGAAAATATTTTAAGGAGGGAATGATGTAATACTCCAGAATTTTAATTACCATAAAATACATAAGATATTATTTTGGATATATATATATATATATATATATATTATTTGAGATACTATTTTACTAAATTAAGATATTTTAAATAAAATATTCAATATATAATCATAAATTTTAATAAATTTATTTAGATTTGTGGTAGATAACTTTCTTTCTCAATTGAGTATATATGTGTACGTATATGCATTATACATATATTTACTAATAAATTAAATTTGGATAATGAATAGCTAGAAATAAATTCCAATTTTCTCGGATCAATCATACGCGTGAATTAAACTTAAAATTCCATATTTTTCTAAACTAAAATTCTATCCCTTCTTCTGTTATACTATAAATTATTTATATCGTATTTTCTAAATATCAAAATCACAGAATATTATCAACATAAAAATAAGTTTTCTCCCTAGATTAGAAAAATCAGTGTGTTCCATTCTTCATTCGTCAATACTAACGTGACATTAATTTCAGGTGTGGTTTACTTTGTCCCTATTAAATATTTCATATGAATAGATTGTTTATCAACTGTATGATATGATTTGAATGTGACGATATTAATTCCATGTGTGGTTTCTTTGCCTTTATTAGCTGCTTCATATGAATGAAATGTTTATGTGGATTACGATATTATTTTAATGTGAGTGAATATTTTAATGTAAAAGTTTATGAAAGGTCAGGGGCTTAAAAGAGGCCCGGGACTGAAAAGAGGTCCTCGGTGAATCCAAGATTGAAGAGAGATCTCTGGGGGATCCGCCGTGCACAAGAAAAGAACTCGGGACTGAAAAGAGGTCTTTGAGGGGGACCCAATGGGATTTTAAAGAGATCCTTGGGATAACCGTGAAACGTAATTATTAATTAATCAAAAGTACGATGAAAAATGCTTATGTGAGATGAAAGGTGCTTTTGTGACTTTTTGTGAATTACATGATTTTATGTGGCTATACATTTTATTTGGATGTCGTATTATAAAAACTTTATAAATTTTCCAGCGTTTCACTATTGTGACTTTTAGTAGATATTACAGTTTATTTAATCGAGTCTTCCCCTGTTATTTAAATAATTTTATTATTAAATCAATTTATGGGTTCACTTTTTTGTATTTAAATTTGAGTTCATGCTCCTTTACTTCGATTTTTACAAAAACTACATTTATGAAAATTGGGGCGTGACAAAGCAGCCACCAGGGAGTGTTGATATCCTCCTTGGGATCTCCCGAAAACTTGGGAGGGGCAGCTAACTCCTCTAGGCGGGGGGATGGGTGTAATGGTTGTCAAAACCTGCAGCAGAGTGTTCCGCTACAGCGTTACATAAACCATGATCAATGAAGTGCGGAATGTATGCCCTCATAGCCCCCAAGAAGCTGGCACTCTTGAGAAAAGCTTCCAGCCACTCCCGGTGTAAGGTACCCAGAAAAGTTTGTCCTACCACAGAGGTGAAAAGAGACTCGATACACAGCTTTACCCCGGTTGAAGGTAGTTCGGCCTTTAAACACTGAATCTCCGTTTTCTGCTCACCCACTTGAGCAAGGAGCAACGAGAGGTCTCCGGACAAGACTTGGTTCTGCTTCGAGATTTGGACCTTTTCAGCCATTACTGCTTTCCTCTCCAAGGTGGCCGCATGAAGCTATGCTTCAATCATCTCCTTCTTGACCTTCTCCTGTTCCACCTGGCTACGGAGATCCTCATGAAGCCGAAGAGACTGAAGGGCTTGGTCAAACACATCAGAGTAGAGGAGGCCGAACTGCATAAGGTGATAAAAAGAGTCAAAATATTCCTCTCATCTCTTGCAAGTTATATAACATGATACATAATAAAGACTTACTTGAGAGAAGATGTGGGCCGTATACACCATCCTCTCTTCAAGAGTTAGAGTGCTGAAAGCTTTGACGACGGGCACTGGGACATAGCACTCCACGAAAGCAGTAAATCGCTCGATGATGATGGTATCGGTGGCCTCTAAATCGATGGTCTCGGAGGGGACAACTGAGGATTTTCTCGTGGTCTTCTTCTTCTTCGAGGCCCCAGAAGTGGGGAGTCCGGAATTGAAAGTAGCCTTCCCTGCAGACGACCTTGTCCGCTTGGCAACCGAGCCAACTGAGGGCTTTACCAGAGAAGGGGGAATAGGAGCTTTTGAAGAACTTTCAGGAGCAGGCGGTTTGTTCACCATGGAGAGGGGAGTAGCATCTCGGGAGATCTGGGATAACCAACTCATAGCTGCGATAAGAAAACAGAAAACATCAGAAGCCATAAAGAGATGGACACAGAAGGTAACAACAGGGGAAGGAAATGATATTACCATCATCTGGACCTAAGGGATAGTCAGTGCGACCAAAACCAAAATGGGATAAAGCCCTAGAATTTTTACATATACCCTTCACATCGAAGTAGCCGTGATGAGTTACATGTTTGTTCAAGTTTTCCATTACGGCCAGATTGAGAGGGGAACAAGCAGTGAGGGGAGGACAGGGCACCCCCGGATTTTCATAGACCCACTTTTCGTGAGGAAATTCCCAAGGAGAAGGATTAGTAACGAAGAAATAATAATCCCACCATTCTTGAACCCCCTCATGGAGTTTTTCCATGAATTTCCCGGCTCTGGAAGCATGACCGCACACATAAAAAAATCCATCTGCGAGCTTGCAAGTGTATTGTGTCAAAAAGAGTTGGGTAGAAGGTTCTCCCCCGTTCCCATTTACCAAAATATAAAACCCTAGCATCGCTCGAATGGCATTGGGGATGAATTGATTGATGGGTACGCGGAGGTAAGAAGCAATTTCAGCCAAGTAAGGGTTAATGGGGAAACGAAGCCCAGCTTTTAATTGAGCCTCCCAAAAGGCCAGGCTTCGGGGACCGGCGAAATTAGGGTGTTCTCTCGGGTGGGCGGCCCTAACTATATAATCTGTTGGAAATATTCCCGATCGAAAAAAGACGGCTAAACGCTCCTTCGAGAGAGAGGAGGAAGTAGATATTTTGTTTCTTAAGGCTGGTATGGTTATGGGGAATGGTGAGATCGAACTAGAAGAGGAGCCAGAAGTTTCTTTGGAAGCCCCTTCCGATGAAGAGTGAGAAGAAGAGGACATGACGATAAAGTAAAAGAAGAGAGGGAAGCGAAGATGGATACCTTAGAATGAAAGCACTTCTCGAATGAAAATGGTTTTCCGGCGAACGTGCGAAGGAGGCGGTTGGTTGTAGAAACAAAAGGAAAACACTGAAGATGAAGCTTGAGAAGAATTGAGAGAATCGAAAAGGAGAAGTTGTACAGACGTGGGGAAATTTTGAATTAAGGAAGTTGTCATGACTAATTGAAAACGGTGGGAAAAATCGAGGAAGGGTGAAATCGAAGCCCAATGAGAGCGCGCGTGGATAAGAAGAGGCGGCGAACAGTCTTGTCCTCTGTAAGCGAGTAGAGTAAAGGCAGGTGGGAGGTTCGAGGCGAGGCAAGAGCGAAAAATTGAAGGGGTTATTAAAGTTAAAGGATTTATTAATTAGCGGTAGATGATGAATCCAGAATTCGATTAAATTCTTTTATCAGAGGAGGAAGGTGGATATTTTTTCTTCAGAATAATATGCTACACTCCACAAAGTCGTAAAGTAGGGGTGACCAGTGTAAGGAAAAATTCCGCTTAATTCGTCTGACCTTCTTTTCCTACTCTCATAAACCATGACCATTTTTACGAGAGTAGGGGGGAGTAGTTGATGCGGCCAAAATATGTCGTTCCCTAAAATAACGACACGTGGGTGAAAGACGAATTAAACCCCCCGTTTTCTATGAAGGATAACCCTACAGAGAAGATTAATACACTCCTGAGTTAAAGAGAAGGTCCAAGCCCAAATTCAAGGTTCAGCCCATAACCTAGGACTTATTGTTCTCGGCCCAGATCTCATTGGCCCGAATATCTTTGGGCCAAGTATTCTCAGTCCAAGCGAGGAATTATTAGGACCGAGTCTTGATAGTTAAAGTCCGGAAAGAGAAAGATAGAGGGGAGCAAGGTAAGACCGAGTCTAGGGGAGCAGTTGAGAGATAAGCGGAAGAATTGTTCTCCTTTTCCCCAGAAAAGCGGCCAGGTATAAAAGGGAGGTTTGATGACTATTTTGACTACATTTTTACACACATACGAACTACACATATTTTTACAAAGAATATACAGAAAATATAAAAGAAACGCTACGATTCTTGCGAGAATTTCCCTTGATTTACAGGGAAATTCCTCTTTGACTCTCCCGAGAAAGCTTCTGACTTGAGCGTCGGAGATTCCACGCCGGAATACCCTCCGGCGTGTTTTTGCAGGTCTTATGGGAGCTTAGAAGAGGATCATTCATGAGAAAGCTTGCAGAAAAGTGACGATTTGGACCCAAAACCACCCTAATCCGAGTACGGAGATTCGATATCCTTCGTCGTTACTTTTTGACGCAACAAATATATATATATATATATATATTATAAAATATGTATGTAGTAGATAAATACGTGTATATTATATGATATTTGATTTCCCACCATTTTCTTCTTAAAATTCATTTTCCACAATTTTCTGACGATTAGTTATTATAACATTCAAATCTATATCTATTGGGGAGAACTGCACTATCCCATAATTTTTTAATTCTCTCAACTAAATTAATTTCTCTAAACCATTATATTATATTCGTTCATGTTCACAAAAAAAAAAAAAGACGGTAGAAAATACTTTCGTAATCATAAATCTGAGTTGAATTTTTTTTTAAATTAATTTGATGAATTTTAATTTAATCAACACTATATTCTTAAAGAATCTAAATATTAGATTTTAATTTAATCAATATGGTGAAAATTTTAATTTAATGAACCTAACTATTATATTTTAATTTAATCAACACCATATAGTGAAAAAATTAATTTAATGAATCTAACTATTAGATTTTTAATTTAATCAACAATATATGGTGAAAAAATTAATTTAATAAACCTAACTATTATATTTTAATTTAATAGAATCAACACATTGAAACGAGTAATCAAACACTAACCCTATACAGTGAGAAATGAATAATCGGACATCAAGTGTACACTATTGAATTTTAATGTAATGAACACATTGAAAATTAATTTAATGGATTCAACATATTGAAACGAGTAATCGAATACTTTACCGTAAACCTTATACGGTGAGAAACGAGTAGTCGGACACTAAGTGTACATTATTGAATTCAATGTAATGAACACATTGAAAATTAATTTAATGGAATCAACACATTAAAACGAGTAATCGAACACTAACCCTAAACTCTAAACTCTATACGGTGAGAAACGAGTAGTCGGACACTAAATGTACACATTGTAAATTAATTTAATGGAATCAAACATTGAAACATGTAATCGAACCTTAAACCCTAAACATAACTATTAGATTTTAATTTAATGTAATCAATGCATTGAAACGAGTAATCAAACACTAACCCTAAACCCTATACGGCGAGAATCGAGTAGTCGGACACCAAGTGTACACTATTGAATATTAATGTAATGAACACATTGGAAATTAATTTAACTGAATCAACACATTGAAACGAGTAATCGAATACTTAACCGTAAACCTTATACGGTGAGAAACGAGTAGTCAGATACTAAGTGTACACTATTGAATTTCAATGTAATGAACACATTGAAATTTAATTTAATGGAATCAACACATTAAAGTGAGTAATCGAACACTAACCCTAAACTCTATACAATGCGAGTAGTCAAACACTAAGTGTACACATTGGAAATTAATTTAATGGAGTCAACACATTGAAACAAGTAATCGAATTATAAACCCTAAACTCTGAACCCTAAACTATAAACCCTAAACTCTAAACACTTTTCTCTAACACTACCACTATATGTTGATAAACGAATAGTTGAACACTTCATCATTGAACAATATATGTGAGAAAGAAGTAGTCGAATACATTATTTAAATTAAATAATTTGAATTATTAACTTAAATAATTTTAATTAAGTTAACTTAAATATTTTAAAAGAATAATAATAATTGCATAGGCTCGTCTTATGTGAAATATTGCATACATGCATTCCATCTCAATTAGGCAAATCAAAACCCTAAACTCAAAAGTCAAATTAAGTCAATTTTAAAAAATTTGCGGGTTGCAAACAGGTGATTTACTACATGACCAAAATATTGTTACAACAAGGCAAAAAAAATTAATACTACATGTCAAAACATTCTACAAATTCACCAAAATTTTAAGTTTTTAGAATATTTTTGAACATGTAGTAATACACTTTTGACCTTGTAGTTATAAAATTTTGGTCTTGTAGTGATACACTTTCAACATGTAGTAATACACTTTTGACGTTGTAGTGATAACATTGTTTTAGTCATGTAGTAGCCGAATAAGTCAAAATTATTTTAGTAATTTTGCCCAAAAAAAATAAGTGTCCAGAATATTTTAGGACTTGCAGTAATACACTTTTGACTTTGTAGAGACAAAATTTAGGTCTTGTAGTAATATAATTTTGGTAATGTAGTAAGATAATATTTTATAGTGAAAATAAATATTCTAATTAAAGGTTGGCCAATTACATTATATTTACTAAAATTAAGATTAACAGTTAACTGAAATTTATTGAAATTAAATTAAATTATGTGAAATTTAATTTAATTAAATTAACGTAGAAATTAAATTATCTAAATTTAATTAAGTAAGTCAGACAATTAAATTTAATCGATACAATTTTTAAATATTTTAATACAAGATGAATAAATAAATAGTTGGACACTTCATCATATCACTAAACTATATATGTTAGAAATTAAATTAATCTAGGTAAATAAAACTTAATTTGTGCCAGGATTATTTCATAATAATTTTGAATCATAACACTAATTATTCCACTAATCACATATTACCAAATATTCAATTGAACTAATCTTATTAAATTATTCCATGATTTAAGCCCAATTTTATAGTACCAAATATTATTAATGATTCCGTAATTTATTTTAGGTAAAAATTATTCAAATTTTATATAATGAATATTATTGTTATATTAGTTTTTTTCGACAATTTTATATTTTTTAAATTTAAAATTAGATTATGGGATTTAAATAATGAATATTGTTGTTATATTATTTTTCATTTTTTATTAGAAGAAGAAAGAGAAGAAGAAAGAGTTGAATTAGCAAAAATAAGAAGAGTTTGAATTAAATACAACATTGAAACTTGTTTTCTGTAATTATTAAACAAATAAGAAAAGAGAGAAATGAATGTCAGATTTCAATATTTAATTTAAAAATAATATTTCACCACTATATTTTTATTAAGGATATATTAGTCATTTTACCATAAATAAAAAAAAATAAGAAGAGTTTGAATTAAATAAAACTTGTTTTCTGTAATTATTATCTACCTTGAACAAATAAGGAGAGAGAAATGAATGTCAGATTTCAATATTTAATTCAAAAATAATATTTCAACACTATATTTTCATTAAGGATATATGAGTCATTTTACACTAACTTAAAATAGAAATTGACTAAAATATAATTTTTTGAATATTCAGAAACGGAATGTTTATGAATATATTTTAAAATAATTTTAAAAAATTTGTAAGATATATAATATAGATTAGAAATTACATCTTCAAATAAAATGATCAATTAAACTATGAAATAATCATATATATATATATATATATATATATATATATATATAATTTTCTTGAGATATATTCTAAAATAATTTTAAAAAATTTGTAAGATATATAGAGTATTGTGGAGGATTTTAGAGAATTTTTAGTAATTGTCAATAAAAAAATCATTTGAGTGTATTCTAGAATAATTTAAGAGACTTTATTTAGAAAAGTTTTAGTAATTGTTAATAAAAAATTATTTCAACTAAGTTTGATTAGTTAATTGAAGTGTGAATAAATATTTGTTGTACGTATATACAATGTTAAAATTGAAAGGAAAAAAATTTGACGTACAAACTTTAATTATGTTAATACTAGATATATTTTGATGAGATTATATACAATATAAACAATAACTTAGTGTCTTAAACAAAGAAAGACAAAAATTTATACTAAAACAACCAAGGACAAAATTAATTAGTTTGAGACCAATATGCCCTTGTTTTCAAATTAAGCTGTATATTCGAATTCAATTATTTTAGTTTAGCAAAATTACGAAAGTCAACCAATTTAAAATTCAATTAAGGTATTAATTATATTCCCTAGAATCTCGCGCTGCTTTTCTTCCAGAAACATATTACGAAATTCCTCTCAGCTTGACTCGAGTGCATATTCACGCGGTGGCTTGATATTCAGAGATTAGTTCGAAGCTTCGAAGGGTTGAAACTCGAAATCGCGTTCGTTACCATCTTTATTCCAGGTTTTTTTCACTGCATGTCTGTTATTTTATGATCAATGGTATAAAAAAACGAAATCTCATAGTGTATATGTTTTCGCAATGTTTTAAATATATGTGATTCATGTTTTTTTTCGATTTTCAGTTGTTTTTCTGATGATTATATGTTTTTTATAGATACTGGTGTTTGATAAAATAATTTTTGTTGTTGAAAATGCTCTGTTTTTGTAGGGGTAGTACTGTAGATATTTGGTTAGGGTTTTGCATATTCATAGATAATAGTTCGAAATATGGAACGCGTATTACCGATGTTGATTGTTTTCTGGTAATGATTTGTGTTGATTAAAAACAATAGATTGAAAATTGAAGTGTCTAGCCGCATATACAATTTAAATTTGAACAATAGGATAGTTAATGTCTGTATATTGAAGAAGTAGTCTTGGGCATCTTAGATTTTCAGAATTTTGTATTATTTTTTTCAAAATTATGGGTTATAGACAAATACAATTTGTTACAGTTGTTAAAACAAGATTCGACATTTATATGCAATTACTTTAAGATTGAGAATTCTTGTGGAGATATGAAAAGGGAAATAAGTTACTTGTTATTGAATATATATCTTTAACAAGTGTTTTCATCTGCATGTTTTTCTGTATACATATATGAAGATGGCAAGAGGTAAAAAAGGTGTGATACAAATTAAGGAAGGTGGAAGAAATATCAAAAAGAAGAAAGCAATTAAAGCTGTTAGAGCATCTGCAAGTAAGTGTTTATTATTAGATTTCATTTATATATGGTTGTTATGCAACTTTAGTTTAAAATAATAATTATATGCAGTCTGTGTCTGATTATTTAGTTATTTTCTGTTTTTGGAAGGAAAAAAGAATAAAAACGTAACTGTTAAGGTCAGAAATGACAAGGGAAAAGGTTGGATCGTATAACATTCTTATACAATAGCTTTTCTGTTTGTTTTATTATGAAATATACAAATATAACTAACTTAACCTTGTTATTCAATATTAGGAAAAAAGCAAAAAGTTATGCGATGCAGAGTATTATCGGATGATTCAGGTTATGTTTATATGTTTGTAATGACATTTGTTGTATGAATACTTTATTCATACATGAAATTGTTTTACATCTATTAATATGAATACATATATTGTTAGATTTTGAAAGCGGGCCGGAGATGGACTTGGATATAGATGAACACACAATGTCTGTCTCTGAAGGTAAATTTAATTATCGTTTTAATCTGTATTGTAGTTTTTATTTGTATGTATATTTAATTCCATATCTTAATTATTATTTAATACTATATTACTTGGTTTGATCAATTCGTAATTCAGATTCTGATATTGGAGAATGCAGCAGAAACAAACGTAGACAAACTAAGTTGAATATAAGAAAAAAGATGATAAGTAAAGGTAACTGATGTATCTTGGACCATTTTATTTTTTGTTAAGGGGTAATTATGCATAACTATATTAACTACATTTTTTATGATCATCAGTTGTTGATTGTGAAATAGGTGGAGAATACTGTTTTCGATCAAATATGCGTACATGCTTCAAAGAAATGTTGTGTTTCAGGTTTTCAGACATGCATTATGAAGAAATGAAACTGACACCTTTCTGGTTCTTAATGGAAGCAATTTTAAAAAATGGAACTGAGGATATGGTTATTAAATGTACTAAGTATGAGGAAGATATCAGACAAATTGTTTCAAAATACGACAAGGTCTCTGGTGGTTTTTTGATTGGGGGAGAAGAATTGGATTTGAATAGAAGTGATGCAGAGATAATCTTGGGATTAACATCGGGTAACGAGAAGTTGCCATTTCGAGTTGATAATTATAGTCACCCTGCCTGGATTAGAAGATGCTTTGATGGGAGGTTCTTGAACAGAAAGCCTTTGCCATCTTTATACCGTCCATTGATAAAGAACAAGATTCAAGAAATGCAGCATCGTACTAATAAAGAATCGTTGCAGGATGTTGCTAGACTATTGAGTTGTTATGTTATGTGTGGTATTCTATGTCCGGTTAAGAGTGGTGCTTTACCATGGTATTTGACATTATATTTGGAGGATTTTTATGATGTATGCAAGTACGATTGGAGTATGTTTGTAGTTCAATATCTGAAGTATCATGTTAAGAAAAGTAAGGATACCAAGTCTGGTGGTTGTGCTGCATTATTACCTGTAAGCATTTACTTCTATATTATATTGTTCCATGTATATTTATATGCAACATTGATATATAGTTACAGTTACTAATTTTAATTTTGTATGCAGTTTTGGCTTTGTGAACACTCTTCCTTAATAGATCCGTTGAACGACAGAGATTTCCCGAGATTTTTGAAGTGGGATTTAAACGCTCTTAATGCTGTTCTAGACAGGGGGATTCTGAACAAACATTCTAAGGTAATACTAACTCTACATATTTTTTTATCACAAATATTATTGAAATGATTAATATGGAGAATTTGTTGAAAATGTTATATGCAGTTTACACTGTCAACCAATTGTTTGAAAAAAACTGCTTGGGAGGAAGAACAGTACAATACACTGAATGCATTCAGAGATAATGAAAGATCAAATAGGATAGCAAGGGCTGACAGTAATCCTGGTGATTTTACGAATGCTCGTGGACAGTCATGCGCAACTGCTGATGTAAATGCAAATGCAGAGTCTGTAGACAGGCAACGTGTTTTGCCCGGTAAAGAGCAAGTTGTAAATTTTGATATTGGATCGAGTTCAAAATTGAAGGCTACAAGCATGGATGATGGTCCTTCTTTTGATATAGGATTTTGTAATAATAATGAACCGGACGATGTGGACGTTGATAGAACTGTAATGAGGGTTTGCAGTGATCTGAAAAAATCTTTTGTTGAAGATCATACTGAATTTGGTGTGATTAAAAAAGGGGTAAGTATTGAAGTTGATAAGGTTGTACAAGATGAGGTTGACAAAAGTTTGGATGATATTGTTCATTTGAGAAAGTGCAATGAGAAGCTGGAACTTGAAATAAAGAAGCTCAAAGAAGAATTTGAGAAGGAAAGAGCTACATATGCACTGGATAAGAATGCAAAAAATCAGATGATTTTAGGACTGGAGTTTGAAATAGAAGTGCTAAAGGCAGAAAATCAAATGCTCAGCAAGCCTTTGAACAAACTAACAGAAGATGAGTTGATGATGGAAGAACTAGACAGAGTTGAAAAAGAAGAGTTGTGTAAAAAGTCTAGTAGTGTGTCTGAGGAAGAGAATGTTCTTACAGCAGAACCTGTTATTGCTACAGAATTATTGGCGACAACTTCGGTTAGTAAAGTTCAGGTTGGAAGTGAATGCGAACGGGAAATTAATTATGAGAGTCCACCAAGACCAGTTGTTAAAGTAGGAAGAAGGAATAAGGTTATTCGATCTCCTAGTTCTATGGTTGATCGAATCAAAGGGAGAACCTTTGCAAATAACAGGAAGCCTATTCTGATGTCTCCGCAAGTTCTGACCCAGGAATTAGATTTGGTGCACGAGTTAAACGACACTGAAGAATTGATAGAGGAGGGCCAAAAAATAGACAACACATGTCAGAAGTTGATGAAGTCTCCGTTCAATGTTTCTGTCCAAACTGTGAAGAATGCACCGTTAGGGTTGAAGAATCAATTGTTTAGCGAGTTGTATGATTATGGAGCTAGGTAAATTGAAACTTTAATTATATGCAGCCTTACATATTTATATTTTGTCTTATTTTTCTCAATTTGTGTTTATGCATAATATATCTGTTTTATAATGTTTATACATTTTCAGCCATTCAGTGTACGTTGGGAATGGTCCGTTAACTGATGTCACCGTTCAAATGCTGATAAACTTACTAAATGAGATGACAGTTGACAATCAGGTTAATAAACATTATATCATTCAGTCAACCCTTTGTTCAGTTTTATAAAAATCGATGGATCGTCTGACAGCATATGTCGGTTATCATATTTTTTGTTGTATGTAAAACAGGTTATAGATGCATGTTCTGATTGCATACGATCAACTGCATCGGAACAATATCCTTCTTCTCACGGTGTCACTATACTGACCTCATCATGTTGGGTAATAAACTACTTAAATAATCCAAGTATTTTCTTATTTTAGAGATTCAGATAATAATTTTCTGTTTGTTTTTTAGTCAATGATTTCAAGGCGCGAAATCTCCCAGCAAAAAATATTTGGAAGTATGATTGAAACAGTTCTTGAACAAAGTTTTGATAAGAATATACTTCTCTTCCCTATTATCATAACCGATGTTGGTAGAAGAACGAGATCAAATGTTACAGGGCACTGGACACTATTGAAATTGGAAATGAAGAGTAGGCAATGGACGTTCTATAACTCCCTTCGTCCAAGGAAGCTTACATCTCCTGATCCATACTTGAAAGAGGCTATGCATGTTGTAAGTTGTTCAATTCTTATAATTAAATATTATAAGAAATTTATATATGTTCAATACAAACTGTTATTAATATAAATATTTCATTCATTTATCCAAATTACTAGGTTAAGTATGTCGAGGCGAAGTTGACAACAGTGTTCATCAAATCAGCACCTAACCATCCGTTTTTAAAGATTAAATTCTCAAATCCTATTCAATCTGAGATTATGCAGCAGGTACCTGGTTCACTAGATTGTGGGATTATAGTTTGCAAATTACTCGAATGCTTTGTAAATGGTGAAGAACCTCAGGTAGGCGATTACAATGCCGATGCTGCAAGTGCTATGCGTGTTCGGATGGTTGGGATATTTCTGAATCTGTTCATTTACAATTAGTTATGTGTGTTTATTTTAAACAATGTACTCATCTCCTACGAATTGAACTCCCTGTCACTCAGTTGGTTTTGCTATTTTGGTTTATTAGATGTTGACAACTTTTTGAGTTCATAACTTATGAATGGAATGACATTGTTCGATTTCGTCTATGAATTGTCTTGATTTTATTCTTAGTAAAACATATGTATATATTCAGTCATACAATTACCTTAATTATATTCATTAGATATGCATATTTATATATGTATATATTCAGTCATACTATTACCTTAATTATATTCATTAGATATGCATATTTATATATATTGTATATAATCTCTATATATATATAAATTGAATAGGAATTGTATACTAGTATACATATTATATATTCAATATGTTGAAAAATAATTTCGTTATACAAACTTATTTTAATTGATTATTTCCCAATTATAAATTTGGTATTTATTAATTGAATAAATTATTATTATATTTTTTATTATTTCGTTTCTAAAATTAGGGTTAATCACCATTACTCAACGAATTCTCCTATTTATTTAGATACCTACGCTTTATATATCCCAGAAGGGAACCATTTTGCCCTACTTTTATATCTTTAACATTCGAATACCTATCTAATATAATATTAATTCGAAGCGATATGAATCGTGAGGATAATTGGGATGTGAATGCAGTGAATCGGCTAAGATGCTATTGTGGAATCGATGCTAAAATCGTCACATCTTGGAAGAATCAGAATGTGGGTAGGAGATTTCATGGCTACGAATCGTACCCGGTTAGTTGTTCCATTTAATGATATGTATTTTTTATAACAATGTTCAACTGGTTTAATTTACGCATATATGTAAATATTAAGTTTTACTGCAAATTAATTTACAGAAATCTGGATTCTGCAAGTTTTTTAGATGGATTGATGATCCATTGTGTGCACGAGGACAACATATTATACATGGACTGATTAAGAAATTAAATGAGGAGAGAAATCAAGCCAACGACCTGCTGATTAATATCAAGAAGCTAGAAGATGAGATTGCATATTTTAAGGTTGAGAATGCACAGATGTTGTCTGCTTTGATTGTTGAGGGGAATATTGTTGACAACAAGGCTAAAAAAGGAACACTAAATTTAGCAGCTGTCTATTTTAAATACACGTTGTTTATCTTTGTAGTTTGGGTATTATGGTATCTATGGATGAAGTTAATCTCTAATGTCAAATGCGATATGCTTATGATAGATTAAATGTTTTATGATATTTAATTCTTGCAGTAAACACTTTCAACTTTCATTGGTTGATTTTCTGTATTAGTGTTTTGGTAATGAAGCTATTATGATATATTTTTTTTTACTTCATTCATAGGTTTCAACGCTTCGCATAATAAGAATACCAAATATGAGATTGTTCAGAAATAACATTTACAACATATATTTCACTTCAGTATAGCTTACAAAAATAAATATTGTAATACTCATTACTATACATATTTGGGGAATGGAGAAACAAGGCTATGTAAAACACTATATGTACGATCGACCCCAGGGGCTGCATCTATGGAATCCAGTGCTTGGAATTCTCTCTTTTCTATATCATAAGAGCAAAATGTACCATTTGGCTCTTCTTTGAAAATAATCAAAGTCTTCGTAAAATTCAAATAGCAAATCGGGTTGATAGTGAACATAAAAGGTAAAACTTCTTCTTTGTATATCGTCAAGCTTGTCCACTTAGATTGATCGTTTTGATATGTTAATATGTGCATTTGAAGAAAGTATCTATTCACTAGGTTCACTTCTGGGCTAAGCTTGCTGGAATAAACAACAATAGTAGTCTCGTCCAAAGCACCAATATCCACATACCATGTCGGGAGTATAAAATTTGGAATATCTATTAGGTCATAAACAGACTTATTTGCATCGTACGATACAATTTTATATACTCCACCATCAAATTTAACCTGCCAATGAAATCGACCACCAACAAAAAAACCATTTGCAATAGGAGGCCTATCATACGGATACCGTTCAACAAAACACCAAAAATCTGAATTATGTGAATATAGCTTCACCTCAAAATGATATCCTTGTAAAGACCAAAATCTAGCTATTCTCATTATCTTGAAATCATTTAAATCGATGTCAAAACCTATGCAAAAATAAACCCATGCTTCACGAAATTGAGGAGGTATTGATATAGGGTCATTTTTTATAAAAAATGTTTCATTTGAAGATGGATTGATAAGAGAATACTGATCATCAGTGTTGCAAAAAAATACTAACCCATCGTATGTACCAAGTATTTCATAATCTTCATCTTCAGAACGAACAAACCTTCTATACGATGGATCTGCAAGAGGAACCAATTCATAACATATAGGTGGATTTGCCTCCTTTACTTGATTGAGCACTGAGAATCTATTATCTTCTTTCATTCTACGGAGGTGCCTTTGAACAAACTCATCAGTAGAAATCAACCTCTCCCATATGCTAGAAACGCATTTGAATCTTATGAGTGATTTGGGAAGAAGTTGCTCAAGTATTTGAAATGAGATGTTAAATTTACCAGTTTAGAGATGTTCCTACTCGAAAAAATGATGATGGAGGTTATGTTCAATTTTTGTTTAAGAGACCTGTTAAATAGCATTTAATGCATTGCAACTATTCGTTTCATTAGTCAGTTTAAGAAACAATTTTAATTGAATAAGAAATTACCTAACATTTTAAACTTTAATCATTTTAACTGAAACTACATATGATATGAATATTTTACAAAGATTTAAAAAAATTTATCTCACAAATAATTAATAAATAATGTACGTGATGTTCACGTACGTGGGAATATTATATGCTTTGCATAAATACCACTATGCACGACATATAATATGTATATGCATTTAGTTTAACCATTGAATTTTTCCAATATATTATTTTCATTTAATATAATATTTTTATTCTAAATTATATTATTATGGAAATAGCTCATATAGCATATTTATTAAATAATATATTTCTATAATAAAAAACAATTCAGAAAATAAAAAAATAAAAACTTAACGCATAAGCAAAACTAAATTAATTTAGTTTCTGTAAAAATTGCTACATTGGGAAGTCCAAACGACGTGCTCTTTGATATGATGTGTTCTGTCTTAAATTAAATCCACGAAACTTAAATGATGAATCAACCGCCAAATTGTAGTTAATATTAATTAATATATAATATTATATTAATAATTAATGCGTAAGCTGAGGTTAAATGCATAACCCCACTACAAATTATGTAATTAACTGTTGTACATGGGGAAGCGCAACAGTTTTTCACTTTTGAATGTTGACAATGGAGCATCAATTATAGCATATCTTTCACACTCGATTCTCGCATTCATCACATTTGAAAAAATTTAGGGAAAAATTTTATCTTCATTTAATTTGTAAAGGAACAATGAGGCGTTTGATTGAAAATTCATCAATCCCACCAAAAATTGCAGCGGACATCCTTGTCCTTCTTCCGCCAAAGGCATTAGGGCGATTCAGGTGCGTCTCGCCGGAATGGAGAGCATTTATCTCCTCCAGTTCATTTGTGGAAGCACATCTCAAAAGAATGAAACATTTGAAAGAGATTTGCCTGATTCACAAGGTAACTGTTGCTAACCCTCCAATAATTTACATTTTTGTACCTTCAGAGGTTCCCCCAATAAGAAGATCGATTTCAGAGCATAATGAAGAATATGAAATACTTGGAAGTGATAATGGTTTGATTTTAATTGGTGATGTTCATGACAGATTTTTCTTAAGGAATCCATTGTCAATGGAGTCATTTCTAATTGAAAATGATATCCCTGTTATCCCTAATGGATATTCTGAAGTTTGGGTGTTTTATGGTCTAGGTTATAACATTGAGAGTGATGATTATATGATTATGCGAGTTGCAAGATTTTTTGATCCAGAAGGAATACTTTCAGAACCTAAATTATACTCAAGAAACTCAAACAGTTGGATCAATATTTCACCTTTTCCATTTAATAACCCCCCTGTTGATAATGCCTGTTTTGTTGGTGGTCTGTTCCATTGGAAAGTATATAAAGGTCACGGTGAAAACGAGATTATCACTTTCGACCCTAATCGTTTAACATACAGTTATTTTGAAGCTCCGTTGTTTATATTGTCATCGTGGTTTTTATCAATTATTGCTTTGGACGAATCTAGTATTGGTATTTATGCATGTCAGCTTGGTCCTGAAGACGAGGGTGGAAGTAGTTATTTCTTTGAGATGCATATTCTGACGTATGAATCAAGGCGTCGTCGTTCGTGGTCTAGAGTTGTAATTTTCAAGGAAGAGATACTACCTAATTATTATAAACGTGTGCCAATATGTTTCAAAAACTCCAAAAAAAAAATATTGTTCAGGGAAGAACCGTCTGGGAGATTCCAGATTTATGATGTAATGAAGAAGGAATTCGAGCCGTTGATGTATATGGACGATCAACCACATATTGGGTGCTCGTATTGGTACACTCCCAGCCTAGTGAGGCCATTCAGAAACTAGTGTCTTAAACACTTAACTGTTTTAACTAAATGTCTATGATTTTGAACACTTTTTGTTTGTTAACTTGTTTAGCCCTGTTTTGTAAAAAAATTTATCTTAGTGTTTTATGATATTCCATATGGTTGTGTATATATTTATTTTTGCAATTATCTTAGTGTTTTATGATATTCCATATGTATGTTATTTGTTTTGAATTTCATAAATATATATTGACATTTTTGAAAGGCACTAAAATTTACAATGATACAAATGCACTCCAAGTTGATAATGCACTGCTAGTTGGGCCGAATATGCAGTATCCCTTCATATATGCACTTGACATGTAGTATATGCATATGTGATTACACATATGCACTGAATATGGACTACTTCTTTTTTGGGCTTTTGCATATGTATGTGCATTATTTTGTTTCCTATTTTATTAATAAATATGTATTTTATCCGTTTTGACTTTCATTAATATATATTGTTATTGTTTAAACGCACTAATATCAAAGGATATGCGAGTTAATCTGAAATATGCATTAATATCAAAGGATATGTGAGTTAATCTGAAATATGCATTGTCACTGTCATCCTCATTTACATATATGCATTGCAGGAACAATAATGTTCGTGCATATCTGCCATCTGTGACACATCTTGTTGATCTGGGCCATTAGATTCAAAATATAAAACTGATCATTTAAAGTATTTTACAAAGTGTTTTACAAATTTAAGATCCATACTTCAGAATAACGATGTTTTCGATCTGATACGGAAGTGTTACACGAATATGCAGCGCATACATAGAATTTTTATTTTTTTTATTTTTTTTAATGTTTGATGGACCTAACAGTATGATACCCAACTTAGATTTGATCAATTAAAGATATGATACACATAATTTATTTGATCATTTAATCTTTTTAAACAACACTTAACTATCTTCATATCTATAAATATATAATACACCTACAGATTACCTTATTTAGTTTAGGCGGGAAACGTTTTGAACCATTGATCGATTTATTTCATCTTCATCATGACCGTTCATTTTTTTTTCTTCTAATATATGGTATGTCTGACAATTAGTAGTCATTAATTCCTTCTTTTTATCTTGCTTTCTTTTTGGCCATTGATCTTCTTTTTTATGAAATGTGGACCTTAGGATCAAATCCTTAATAATATTCATTCCTAAATTTATGCTCCTTAATTCTTCTATTTATACTCATTTTTTTGTGGTTATTCTCATCTTCTCACTTTTATATTTTCTGTTTGATTCTTATGAAACTAGAATTATTGTTTTGTGAATTTCTGATTCTATTATTCTATGATAGAATTCTAGATATTTATTGTAATCGATTCCATATTTGTATATTTTTTAATAGATATTTGTATATTCGTCAATGTTTGAAGATTGATTGAAGATATTAAATTCATTCATTACATAATTGAAGATTTTTTTTAAGATTTTAAAGTTGTTCATCAGAAGTTTGGATCTTGGAGTATTCATCAGAAGTTTGAAGATTTTGGAGTATTCATCAAAAGTTTAAAAATTTTGGTATATTCATCAGAAATTTAAAGATTTGTCAATGATTTGTAGAAGGTTTGAAGATTCAAACAACTTAAATTTTAAGAATGTACAGTTTCATCATCTTTTATTGATAGAAAAATCTATATTTGATGTGATTATTTTTTTAATTACGATATCATTGTGTCCTTTATAATCTATCTTTCTTTATTTTTTGTGGGTACTGGATAACTATGAATTAATTTGAAGAGTAGTGTTCTTATTATCTTTAACATAAATGATATTCTTAAGACTGATGTAAATCATTCTTACTCTCACGCTCAACATAAACAAGTGGTACGTACGACGAATAAATTGGTAACAATAAAAATTCTCCCAATCATACATCCATTTGAAATTGAAAATGTGTCGGGAATTTCGATAGTTCAATGTTTTTCTTTTGTTAATATTTTATTGAGACTTACTCTTACACATTTTATTTTCATATAGTTCGATTTAATTTATGTTACTATTAATTCAATAACGATTTGCAATGCATTAATGCGTTTTACTACTGTTGTACGTTATAAATTGTGCTTTCGAATTTTTTTAGTGTATTGCGGGAATTTTCAATATTTTAATTGAAATTAATATTTTTGTACTTGATAATTTTTAAAATTTGGAACGGAGTAATAATGCTATATTCCCTAAACTTTGTTTCATTTGTGTTATAGTCCGCTTATTTCACAATTTATTTCTAGATATATGATCACTGTATTTAAATTTTATTCTTTGGGGGAAATAAAATGACCACAATTTGCGGCAATTTGTATGCAGACAAAACATGTAAATTGATTTCATTGACATAATTCAATTTGAAAGTGTCTATACAAAACGTCGTCAGTAGACAATAACAATATCGAGCCTAATATCGGTAAAATATCGAGAAAATGACGATAAATTTTAAAAAATATCGATAAATGTCATACGAAATAACATAGTACATTATATTTTATATAAATTTATCACTGATATAAAATGTATTCAAATTATTTTGTTGATTTTATGTACTAAAGGTTTGTTATTAATTTTTTTTTATTTTTAAAATTTACCGATATCGATATATCCATCGATATTTCCATAAATTTAAGGTCTCGATATTTTCACCGATACCGATATTTTCATCCTTGGTTTGACGGTGTTGGTTGTACAATGTGGGGTTTTAATCGTACAAGTAGAATGGTTTTAACAGAGGATAATTTTGGTTTTTTGTGTGATTTTTTTTTATAAGTTATCATTTTTCATGAAAAAAAAATATTAGAATTAAATAATAAAAAAAAAATTTAGACACAAAACTCTTAAAAACTAAATTAGAAAATAAAGATACTGGAAAAAAAAATCCAAATTTCGATAAAAAAAATTCAAAAATATGAAAGGCTTTACTAAAATAAATATCTGACTTAATTTTATAAAAATAATTTAAAAAAATAAGCAAAAGTTCGAAAAAAATAATGAGATTCGGTAAAATTTCTTATTTTTAATATACGCATTTTTTTATTTTAGATTTTTTTATCTTTTTAAAATATTTTGAAATTTTAATTTATAGGATTTTAGTTAATCATTATTAAAATGTATAAATATTATATATAGTTTTGTTACATAAGATTATCCAAATATTTAATACAAATTAAATTCATTATAGTTACTCTTATAATTCATTTAAAGATTTTATTTTTTTTCATAGCATTTATTATCAATTTACTAAATTATTGTCTGAAATTTGAATTTATCACAATAATAATCATGCTAATAATTTTTATTATTAACATAAAATTAACAAAGTATTTATTCATAATATTAATGATTTGATTGAAATGTTACAATTATATGTAATGTTCCCTAATATTATAATTATATTAAATGTTCCTTGATTGTTTACATTTTTCAAGTTTTAAAATTTTATGTTCTATAAGTATTCATAACTTGTGATTTGAAACTTATATAAAAAATTCTACATATGCTTATTGTCATACAAAAATCACAACTTCTGATCATTAAACGTTTTTCTACTTTTCTGGTAAGTTCTTATTTATTTTTTATTATATGTAGATCATTAGTTATATATGTTGATCATTTGATCTTCTAGGTAGAGTAACTGTTAATATGTAGTACTCCCTCCGTCCCATTGAAAGCTACCCAACTTTCATTTTTTGTCCGTTCCAATGAAAGCTACCCATTCATTTTTTGGTAAATATTTTCTCTCACGTTTCATTATATTCTTCCATCTTTCAATCACATCACCTCTAATACATCTACTTATTATATTAATATTTCGTAACCTTCGTGTCCGGAGTTCATGGGGAGCTTTCCCCGGAACGGAGGGAGTAATATTTTGTTATATCTATATATGTTTACTGTATAAATTTTTTTAATCATAATCTTTTTGTTTGATTATTTTATTGTGATTGATTCTTTTATTTATTGGTCTAAATTCTTTTTAAAGTTCTTAAGTAAAAAAAAAAGTAATATATATATTAATTAAAGTGTGTTATACATATATTTTAATTTTTAGAATGATCAAATCACATGTATATTATATGGATAAGTTTTTTTAGTAGAATCTATAAAATATTATCTTTGTCATTTGAGTGATTTAGAGTTAATATTTGAAAAATATACAATGATTTAGTTTTTTCCTTTAATTATTTATGTTTTATTTATTTACAGTTAATTGTTTATAATGTGTAGATCATTAAATTATATATTTTGACTATGTAATTTTTTATTTTATAATTATTCTTAAATAATCCATTAAAATCTATAATTAATTCTTAGATTATTAAAGTTAATATTTTGATTGATTTAAATTTAATATTTAAATTAAAAAAAAACTATTTTTTCAATCTTTTCGTTATGGTTTATTAATTAATAGTTAATTATTTATTATATTTATATTATTAGTTATATATGTAGTTAATATAATTTCAATGTTAGAATTAATTTTATATATTGTATTAAATTTAATAATTTAATCTTTAGTAAATAATATTCATTAATTTGAATTATTTAGGTTTAATATTTAAAAAATTATAATCTATGTATATTTTTTTAATAACTATATATAGTTATTTTTTTATTATATATATATATATATCATTTGTTATATACGTTTATGACAATCGATTTTTTAATTTTATATTAACTAATATATAATACATAAATTATAGTATAACTTAATCATTAGTTATTATAATCAGTAACATATTGATTTGTGTTTAAAATTTAAAAAAATATATTTTTATGCAATTTTTTTCATAATTATATATTGTTTGTTATTTAATGATCAATAGTCCATCTTTATTTTAATATATAGTTCACAAATCATTTAATCCCTTCATCAAATTTTCATTTATTAATATACTCTCTCCGTTCCATAGGAACTTGCACACCTGTGATGAAACACAATTTAAGAAATGTGTAAAAAAATGTGTAATGAGTGATGTTTTGAGGTGTAATTTTGTAAAGTTTTATGAATAAAATAAAGTAAAAAGTAGATTGAGTGTGGAAAAGTAATGACATATGGATAAATAAGAGTATATTTTGAGGGTGGGGGGTTATGAAAATATTTCCTTTTATTGAGTGTGCAAATTGGTATAAGACATCCATTTATAGAAACTATGCAAATTTTTGTGGGACGGAGGGAGTAATTATTATTTAATCTTGCTTGAATATTTATAATTTTCACATTAAAATGTTTTTGTTCTATAAGTATTCGTAATTTATTTATTAAAATTCTTATCAAAATGTTTACATAGAGATATATATAGTTATACAAAATAAAAATTTTAA
The DNA here is from genome assembly GCA_963675135.1 of Galeopsis tetrahit. Classification (NCBI taxonomy): domain Eukaryota; kingdom Viridiplantae; phylum Streptophyta; class Magnoliopsida; order Lamiales; family Lamiaceae; genus Galeopsis; species Galeopsis tetrahit. The sequence goes on from OY776127.1 coordinate 39,809,730, forward strand.
ATTATTATACATGTTTATTCTTTTGTGGTACTTTGTTTATTTAATTGTTTATTATATGTTGATAATTTGATTTTTAATGTTATAATCAGTCTTATATAATTTATTTATTATATTTAGTTATATATTTATTATATGTATTTTAGTTATTATATATTTTTATAATTTTATAAATATGTTAATTCAATAATTTTTTGTTGAAAGTTTTCTGAACACAATATTTATTGATTTAAATCTTTTTCAAGGTTCTTAATTTAAGAATTAAATGTTTATTCATATATAGTGATTTAAATATGTTATACATTTATTTCATTTATATATTGTTTCATAATTACTATATTACATTAAGCCTATTTTAAATTACATGAAATTTATGATAATTTTAATTAATATTTTTATTTGACAAGTTTATGTTATTACAGTGAATCGATCATATGTAAACTTCTAAGTTCAACGATAATAAATATGAAACGGCCAATTAGTGATATCAATTCAAAAGGTATATTTTTTAAAGTAAATTTATTTAGATATTATTTTTTATATCAAATAATATTATTCATACATATACTACCTTTATTTGAACTAATTACTGTTTCTTATAATTATCTTATATTAGAAAATGAAGAACCACATTCTCATAGCTAGCTTCATTTCAGAAAAAAAAAATGTATGTTTTTTGTCAGAATTTGGCGTCATCAAGTTTAGGCAGTGTTTCAGTTTAGTTTATTATATTATTTTTAAATGTCACATTAATTTTTTGAATTATTTACAGTATCTGGTTCGAAATTTATCTTCTGATAAAAGTTTTAATCATCACAATAATTCAACACAACGATCAATGTTAGATGAATCTTCACTGTTTGTGGTTGATTTGACTGGTGACGATACTGACATTGTTGAATTACAAGCAAGAGATCCATTATTCATAGAATTAATGAATTTTAGTGAGAAAAGTCTTGATATTGTTGAACTAAAACCTGATGATACATGTGATCATGATAGTCACATACAATGTAAGTTATAACAGTTTCATATATTAAAATATTATAACTAGACATATATATATATATATATATATATACAGTATGTGTATATTAATCATTTTATTTTTTTAATATTATGTATATACATGTATTCATATTTTAATATTAAGTATCCTTTTATTAAACATTTTGTGACATTTTTCCTTTTTTTTATTGCAAATCTATTAACTATTGGGATATTGGAGATCCTATTCATAGTTGTCAAATTTGTGGTGCAATGTTCTGGTATGATGAAAGCTTAAAGGCCCGTCCAGCTTTAGAACGACCAGAATTCTCATTGTGTTGCACTTAAGGAAAGATACAGATACCATATATGTCTCAACCTCCTCCAATTAGGAGTGTTCAAAAAAAAAAAAACCGGACCGGAAAAATGACCGGAACCGGACCGACCAGTTAGATTCCGGTCCGACCAGTTAGATTCCGGTCCGGCAAATTTTAGATTCCGGTCCGGCAAATTTTAGATTCCGGTCTTCCGGTCCGGACCGGTTTGGACCGGAATTTTTTTTTTTAATTTTTTTACTAAAGCACTCTCAATTATTTTTCAAAACCAAGTAATTGGTGAAAATGTGTTGAGATCTATTACATTTTTTGCAAATATATAATTTAACAAACATATTTAATTTATTTTAGGGTCAAAAGATCATTAATAATAATGTAAATAAAATTCACATTGGCGTAATGAAGAGCAAACACTTTAATTTTCATACACAAATTCATCAATTTTGTTCTTGCTTCCATAAACTTTAAAAAAAAAATCTGGTCCAACCGGTCCGGTCTGGACCGGATTAATTACGGTCCGGTCTCCAGTCCGTAAAATTTTAAGATTTCGGTCCCGGTCCAAACCGGTCCCGGTCTGGTCCTGGACCGGTGCACACCCCTACCTCCAATTCTCCAAGAACTACTTTGGGGTAATACTGCAAAGAGCAAACATTATTTGGATAATGTTTGTGCTTTTAATAGTATGTTCTCATTTACTTCTTTGGGTGGTAAGATTGATAGAAGTCTTAATACCGGAGGCGCTTCACCCGTGTTCCGCTTACATAGACAAAATTACCATAGAATGAGTTGTTTATTGCCATCAAATGGATCTCAACCAAAATTTGCTCAGTTGTACATTTACGATATTAATAACGAAATTTCCAACAAAATAAATGTTGTTAGGTATTTTTATTTTAATATTCAATTACATAATTATTTCTATTCTCCTTTTATATTAATCTTATTTTTTTGTTAATAACAGGTCAGATCTGCACATCAATACATTACATGCTGAAATAGTAATTGATGTTAAAAATATGTTGGATGGTTATAATGTACTTGCAAAGAAGTTTCGAGAGGCTGTGTATAGATTTCTTGAAGGAAATTTTAATGTTACCCTGAGATTGATTGCTAAAAGGGGACATGATCCTAGAAGATATAACTTACCTACTATATCTGAGGTTGCTGTTGTGGTTGTTGGTGACCTTGATCAAACTCTTGGTAGTCGTGATATTGTTGTACAAACTTATGCTGGCGAACTTCAACGCATTACAGAGTTGAATTCGTCATATCTTGCTTTGCAATATCCATTTCTTTTTCCATATGGTGAGAATGGATATACAGAGGATATTCCATTTGCTACATTTGCGCTGCATAGAGCTAGAATGCGTAAGTCCGTTAGTTTTAGAGAGTACTTTTCATTTCGACTTCAACATATGAATGGTGAACCTTCTACGATTTTGTCTTCAAAAAGGCCCACTCAACAATTTATTGTTGATGCGTATACTATGGTTGAAACTGGTAGACTTAAATACATATAAGGACACATCAAGCAGAGCTTAATAGTGAAATGTATAGTGGTGTTCAGGATGCAGTTTTAGATGGTGAGACAGATGCCCGTGCATTGGGAAAGCGAGTTGTTTTGTCCCCTTCATTTACTGTAGGTGCACGCTACATGGTTCAAAATTATCAAGATGCAATGACAATTTGTAGATGGGCCGGTTATACTTAATTATTTATAACCTTCACGTGCAATAAAAAATGGCTTGAAATTGTACGTTTTTTAAAACTGAAGGGATTTAATCCTTAAGACCGCCCAGATGTAATATGTTGAATATTTAAGATCAAACTTGAAGAATTATTAAATGATATTCGAAAGAAAAAAATATTTGGAATGTCAAAGCAGGTATTTAAATTTATTTATTTTTTCTTTTACATTTATAATTTTATTGTCATTTAATAACATCTATTCACTACATTTTATCTTTTAATATTTTTTGTAATTTTATATGCAGTTTTTTATAGTATTAAATTCCAAAAGCGAGGTCTTCCCATGCACATATATTGGTGTTTCTTGAAAATCACAATGAGGTTTTTATACATTTAATCTTGCTACATTAGGTTTTTATTATAATTGATTATTCTTTATCTCATTTTTTAAAAAATTGTTACAGTTTCCATCTGCGAATGATATTGATCTCATCATTTCTGCTGAGTTACCTGATAAGGAAAATGATCCACAATATTTTAATGTTGTTTGTGATTTAATGATTAATGGTCCTTGTGGTACGGTGCTGCAAATCCAAGTTCTCCTTGATGACTGATGAAGATTCATGTACGTACAAAACATTTTTCTAAAAGATTTGTTTCACAGTCTTCTATTGATGAAGATGATTATCCTATTTATAGGCGAATGGATGATGGAATGACTTTGAATAAGAAGAGCTCTGTTTTGGATAACAGACACGTTGTTCCCCATAATTGTTATCTTCTTTTGAAGTATGGTGTACACATCAATGTTGAATGGTGTAATCAATCAAGATCCACAAAATACCTGTTCAAATATGTCAACAAAGGACATGATCGTGTTACTGTATCGTTCTTTGAAAGTAAGGAGCAGTCTGATGGTGAAGCAGATTTAGATGAAGTTAAATTGTACTATGACTGTAGGTACATTTTTGCATGTGAAACTACTTGGAGAATTTTCCGGTTTGAGATTAATTACAGAAATCCTTCAGTTGAACGTTTGAGATTTCATCTTCCTGATCAGCAGACTGTTTTATTTGGTGATGGTGCATCTTTGGAATCGATTTTGGAAAGACCATCGGTAAAGTAAAGCATGTTCTTAACTTGGTTTGAACTCAACAAGAATTATTCTAAAGTAAGAAATTTAGCTTATGTTGAAATACCACAATTCTTTGTATGTAAGCCAAAAATTAGAGCGTGGGTTGAAAGGAAGAGAGGTTTTTCAATCGGACGTATTTGTTATGTTCCTCCTGGTGCTGGTGAGGCACATTACCTGAGGATACTCTTGAATGTAGTTCGTGGACCTACATCTTATGATGATTTGAAGAAATTCAATGGAGTAATTCATCCAACGTTTCGGGAAGCTTGCTTTGCTAGAGGTTTGTTGGAAGATGATAGAGAGTATGTTGATGGTATTGACGAGGTTAGTCGTTGTGCTTCAGCATTTTCAATGAGATATTTATTTGTTACGCTACTAAAATCAGGTTCGTTGGGTCGACCTTATATATGATGTTTGGAAAAAGTGTTGGAGACATCTCTCTGATGATATTATTTATAATAGACGGAGAATTATGCATTTTCCAGGTATGTTTATTTATTTTCTTTCTTAATTTAATGGCATTATAATTATTCAATTTCTCTAATATGCAAGTCATTTTAAGTCAGTTGTTCAATTAATTACTTTACATTATTTGTGATTTATTTACAACTTTAATTGATTATATTATTTTTACATAATTTACTTTGCACAAATTTATCAAAATTTTAAAAGATGCAACTCTAAATTTTAATTAAATTTACTTTAAATTAACATGCAACTTTAAATTTTGATTACTTTGCATAAATTCATCACACTTTTACTTATAAAAAAATTAAAATTTTATATTAATTTATTTTATCATAATTAACTAAAATAATTTTAATTGTAAGTTCTTGTAGAATTAAGGATGACAGATGATGAAATCAAGAGTTGTTGTTTGATAGAAATCGATAATTTGTTGCGGGCTCTTGGTAAGTCTTTGCAAGATTTTGAAGACATGCCGGTGGTAAAGCATGATCCGAATTTTCATCTCGAAATAGATTGATTTTGAATGAGTTTACATGCAACAGGGCTGATTTGAAGTTAGAGTTTGAGTATTTAATTAGCAAACTTAGTGATGAACAACGTGGTGTGTACGATAGAATAATTACATCCATTCAATCTGGTAAGGGTGGTGTGTTTTTTGTTTATGGATATGGTGGAACAGGTAAAACTTTTATATGGAATTAATGTAGCCTCGAGTGGTATATCTTCACTCCTTCTTTCAGGTGGACGTACTGCTCATCCCAGATTTTCCATTCCAATTGATATTACTGAAAATTTTACATGCAATATTCATCAAGAAAGTCATCTTGCTGAGCTCTTGATTAAATGTGATCTTATAATATGGGATGAAGCGGCAATGGTTAAAAGATATTGTATTGAGGCTATTAATACCACTTTGAAGGATATTATGCAGCTCACATATCCTTTGTCATCTGAACTGCCTTTTGGCGGTAAGACTATTGTGTTTGGAGGTGATTTTCGTCAGATATTACCCGTTATTCCAAAAGGAACCAGGCAGGATATCGTTCACACTACTATTAATTCATCTAATTTGTGGAATGATTGTACTCTTCTAAAACTCACTAAGAACATGAGGCTTCAACACCTAAGATCCGATGAACTTCTACATGAATTGAATTCTTTTTCTGAATGGATAACATCTATTGGAGATGGTACTATAGGAAAAGAAACTGAGTACGGGTCTGATGTACTAATTTCTGAGGATATTTTGCTAAAGTGTGGTGATGATCTGATTTCTACTATGTTGATAGCATTTATCCCGATTTTAAGAATATGATGGATGATCATGACTATTTACAAAGTAGAGTTATTCTTGCTCCCACGTTAGATGTTTTCAGGTCAATAAATGAGCACATGATTCAGTTAAATGAAAAGGAATCAAGTACTTATTTGAGCTCCGACAGTCCTTGCAGATCTGATCTGAATGTTGATAATTTGGCTAATGTTCATACTCCAGAATTTTTGAATAGTTTGAAGTGTTCTGGTGTACCTGATCATGAATTGAATTTGAAAGTTGGAACGCCGGTAATGTTATTGAGAAATATAGATCACTCAAATGGCCTATGCAATGGAACCAGGCTTGTGTCTTTTTTTTAGCAACTTTTTCTGTATTTATTTATTTTTTATCGTTTAAAATTTTGCATTTGTTTTATCTATAATATTTTTTTTTTCTATTATTAGGTTGGTTATAATCAGGTTGGGTGATAAAGTTCTTGAAGCTAAAGTTCTAACTGGATGTAGTTGTGGAAACCTGATATTGATACCGCGACTTACGTTGACACCTTCTAATCCTACATTGCCTTTCAAGTTTCAACGTAAACAGTTTTCGTTGATTGTGTCGTATTCTATGACTATTAATAAAAGTCAGGGGCAATCATTTTCTAATGTAGGTGTTTTTTTTTTAAACCTGTATTTAGTCATGGTCAATTATATGTAGCTGTATCTAGAATAACAAAATTGTCGTGGTTTGAAGATCTTGTTATGTCATGACAACAATCGTGATTTTATCACAAAAAACGTAGTGTTTCGTCAATGTAACTAGATTTTAAGATTAATAATTGCCGTGGTTTGTAATATTCTTTAACATTGTATAGTAATTTAATAATTTTGTTGTATCATAAATATACATATATTTAATTATTACACATTATTTTTATGCTAAGTTTAAATTTATATAGTATAAGACATCAATGAAACTAGATTTTAATATTAATAATTTATGAACATCTCATCAATGTTTATTTTATTATTTTTATAAATTCGATATAGTATAATAAATATTAGTTAACAATAATTAATTTTTTACTTATGATAATATATATATATATATATATATTTTAATATAAGTTAGTTTTATTATTATAAAATTAATTCACACTATAAATAATATTTAAAATTTAAAATGTCATCACATATTTTAACACATCAGTCCGTGCGTCAGCACGGGTGCCCTACTAGTTTATTATTTAGTGGGTCTTAGACATTTATGACTATAAATATTCATTAGATTATGGATACAAATGAGGAATAATATTTTATACATAAAAATTTCTTCAATGTAAAAAAAGTGGAATAATTATATAAAATCCTGAAGATTCTTACAAAATAAGTATTTCATAACCATGAATTAAGAAATATTCCAAGACAATAGTTTATTGAGCAATAAACTAAATCTAATCTAACTTCAATTCACTTTGAAATATTTGTCACATCATTTCCAAAAACTGCAGCACACATTAAAGGATCATGTCGACCTTTCTTCCTACATATAGAGCAGTTTGTAGGCTTTACACGACGAAACTCGCCATACGAGGTAATTCGTTTTTGTCTTGGTCTACCAGGAGGTTTATTTAGAATCGGTGGAAGTACTTTTTCACTGTCCATAGTCGGCTTCCATTCATACTTCTCAGTTTCTGGAACTGGCCTTAAATCAACCTTGTAGCATTGTTTATAGTTTGATACCATGAAGCAGTCTTCAACAACATTGCTAATAGAAGAACAATATCTCTTAATAACAGCAACCGCATGAGCACATGGGAATCCAGTAACTTGCCATTGAAAACATGAGCAGAATTTCTGTTCCAAATCAACAGTGACTGATGTCTTTGAAGCTACTTGAAACTGTCCATTGGGATATACATTGACCCTCCACGATGCACTAATATTTGCATGTTCGTTCCATATTTCCTCCTTCGAAGGAACCAACAAACCAGACCAATTACTACTGTCAATTCTCCTATCAACAAACCACTTGGATAATTTTGACCTTATTGAATCAATCATATGCGTAATTGGTAATCCCCTGGACTCCCGTATCCATGAATTGAAAGATTCAGCTGCATTTGAAGTCATTTCACCATATCTCTTGATGTTAGGTGAATGAGAAACAGCCCAGTGTGAATAAGGCAAGTCCTCAAGCCAGATTTCTGCAATTCGACCGCCAACTTCTTTGAATTTCTTAAGCTTATCGTCAAATATTCGTACATTGGGTGCGTATGCACACTGCTTGAATAAGTCAGCCATATTTTCTCTGTGCTGCGTATTCCACCCCCCTCCGCATCTGCCCTTTAGATTCATTATCAGATGGAATAAACAGTAGAAATGTGGAGGATTTTCCCATACATCATAAAAGACTGACATAAGACCTGGGTTCCTATCCGATATAAATATGATCTGTTTCGGATGGAATATGCAGTCCTTAATTTTTTGCAAAAACCATGTCCAGTTACTTTTATTTTCAGCAGATACCACAGAAAATGCAACAGGGAATAATCCTACATTAACATAAAATGCATTTAATATTTTGCACATAAATAAATGAATAATATTCAATGAGCATACAAAACAATATATTTTAGTATTAGAATGAGTTAAACATACCATTATCTCCATCTTTAGCAGTGGCAATAAGTAACACTCTTTTTGCCCTCCCTTTCATGAATGTACCGTCGATAAACAACATAGGTCTACAGTGTTTAAATCCTTCTTTACAAGCATAGAAAGAAATGAAAATCCTTTCAAAATGGTGAGTAGTACTATCTATCTCTAAATCAACTACACTACCAGGATTTGTACGTTTAACAGCTTCACCATACCACCGAAGTTGATCGTAAGATTCATCATAACTTCCAAATATGTGATCCCTTGCAGCCTCTATACCGCGCCAAGCTTTATAGTAAGGAATAGAGAATCCGTAATCCACGTTAATTCCATCTATAATATTCTTACCTCGAATGTTTGGATTGGATTTAACACTCTCAATTACAAGTTCTTTAATAATCTTAGGGCCAAACCTACCTTTATCACCATCTAATAGATTTCCTACGCATGTGTGCACTAGGTTAGCTTTGTGAACAACGAATCCATTTTTCAAGGCACTCTGTTTAGCTTTAACAAACCATGAACAATTGAATGTTGCATTCTCACTACATTCTGCATATACATACCTTGGGCAGTTTTTTAGGTATGTAAACTTGAAATTAAGTTTTGTACAGTACTTTATGAGTTCTACTCTAAACTCAGGGGCACCACCAGAAAATGTAGCTCCAACTTTCATTAAATCCATCCAGTGATCTGATAAATACGACTTCTTCTTCTCAGAGGGGCATATATCGAATAGAGGTAAACTACCCAATCCAACAAATTCATTCGACACAGAAGTTTGAGAATCACTCAAAATAAAATCCTTATTAGACAAATTGTTTTGAGTTCTATCTAAATATGATTCCTGGGAATTAATATCAAATATATTTGCATTCCCCTCATAACCTAACATTGAATTTCCTGTTAAGGATTCAACAGCATCAGATTGAATAACATCTTCAACAATCTCAATAGATATATTCACTAATTTTTCTGATGTCATTATGCAGTAATCTTTCATACTATCAAAATCTGAATCACCGTCTAAACAACAATTCTTAATTTCCCCCACTGAGTAAAGAAACGAATATTTACCTGGGCATATAGAAGGCCACTTCCTTCTAATTACATCTGTAATATGTTGAAATGTTGTGGCTTCTGTAACTTGAATGAGTTTACTCCGTCCATCGAAATTGATCTTCAATATTAGTGATGAATCCATTGTTTTCAAATTTCGATCCCAAACCAATTTCAGAACTGAATATATCAAACAAAAAAAGATTCGGGATATGCAGCAAAAAATTCGAAGAAGATGAATGTGTTTTACTAAAACTATGACTGCAGATTCTCAAAATGCATTTACTAAAACTGTTTCAACCAAATACCCAAATTCAATTGAAACCAAAAAATGCAGAAACTCAAAACATTCTAGATATTCATTCGCAGAAATTTTTTGTATGTAATTTTGGAAATTTAGAAATTCTTTGGAAACTCTTTGACTGCATGAGAGATGAGACCATTCGATTTGAATTCATTTGAATTCAAATTGATTGAATTCAAATATGGAAATTTAGCCAAATTTTGGTAATATCTTAAACAACTTTTGACTTTTCGAATTATATGGAATTAAAGGTATAATGGAGATTTTGAAGCCTGTTTTGTCCTTCTTTGTTTTACCAAATTTTTTTGTCTTTAATCTTAAAGTCTTAGAGTGGATTGTCCTATTCTGTTTTTTTCCCTATTTTGATGAGAGTTTATTGACATTAAGAGCTAAAATCCACACCCCTACTTCAATTAAAACCAAAAAAATTCAGGAATTCAATTAAGGCTAAATTTATACTTAAGATACATAATATGCCCTCAATAATTAAATTAAACTAATAATTACATATTAATATTTTTAACCTCCCTCATAAATAGCGTAAGTTTTAATTGACTCATAATTTCCCAAAATTCAATATGTTTCTACCGAATTAAATGCAATATTCCATCAATCTTCCCATTTCTATCAATATGCCCGATCCCAATTAGGAATTGCATTTCCATAATAATTCATATCAAATTGATTCTATCGATTTTCCTTTGTTTTCCACAGAATTCTGATGTGATTTTTCTAAATGACACATGCAATCTTCTTCTGATCGGTGTATTGTTTATTATATTCAGCAAGCAATCTTCGGCTCTGCCATAGCCACCGCCGCCATAACTGGACGAATGGAGCCCTTGCAATCGCTTCCATCTTCACCCACCGCGTGCGGCCCCTGCCATCTTATCAAGCCATAGAATCAAGAATTGGAAGAATCACCAAAACTGAATTTTGAGAGAAGATGAATGTTTTACAAAAGTGATGAATGAATCGAAATTACATTCCAGAAAAGGGGAAAAACACCCTTTATATACTAATCCTTAATTAAACTAACTAACTAACTAATTAGCAGTTATAACTAATAAACTGAAAATAAACTAATCTTAATACCCCCCCTCAAATGGGTCATGGATATTTACAAGGCCCAATTTGGATTTAAAAAGACTAAACAATGCAGGAGGCAAAGGTTTAGTAAAAATATCTGCCAAATTGTCTTGAGAAGGTATGTGAATGAGCTTGATAGTCCCATTGTGTATCTTCTCCCTTGTGAAATGCATGTCAATGGCAATATGTTTGGACTTGTCATGAAAACAGGGGTTGTGAGCCATTGCATGAGCTGATTTGCTATCTGTATACACAGCAGCAGGCTTGTCATGGATGATGTGAAGATCTTTAAGGATGTAGAGTATGTTGGTCCTGAAAGGAGTATATGACAAGTGTATGGGGGGGGAATACACTTGTATGCAATTCTTTTGCTAATTTGATCAAACCAGAGTTTCAGCAAGGTTGTCTTGGACAACTCTGCTGAAGAAGATTAACTCTTCTAAGATAATCAAACTACTAAGTACTATTGAGTACTTAGTTGAATAACTATCTAGGGGAGTTATATGTGCGGAATAGTGGTTGGCCCTTTAAGTTTAGACTCCTTTAATTTCTGAAATCACTTAGTCAATGCAACACAGTCCAGTTTAGCTTCAGGGAACTTGTCCAAATCAGTTTGGCACAGTCTTTGAATATGAATCTTAGAAAGATCAGTTTTGTGTGCAGTGTTGAATGAATGTAAGTACTTGTAAAGCAAATCAACACAGGAGTTTATAGTGGTTCAGAGACTCAAGCTCCTACATCCACTTTCCCTGATTTAACAGGATAATTCCTTCACTCTTGGAATTAACTTGTTTTATAGTGCCAAGGTGCACTTGATCAAGAACACCACTCCTTGGTGAATTGATCCCTAGGATGTCTAGAGTCCTAGTACCCTCTTCTCAACTCAGAACTGAACTGTTCTTCCCTCAACAGTCAGCTCCTACCACTTCTACTACTACAACCTTCTCACTTTCACTCTTGAAAGGGGTAAGAATTGAAGTAAGGTTCCAACTAATGAGATATCCTTTACAATGAAGATCAGTGTATAAGGATAGGATATCTCTCTAAGCTTGTGTATTGATATACAATTGGGTTCAGCTTAGATGAAGTGTTTGAAGACTAAGATAGTCTTTGAAAGCTTTGAAAGCACTCTAGCTTGTAAGAACTTTGAGCTTTGTTGGATTGTGTTGAGGTGCTTTCAAATGGTCTTCTCACTTCTGTATTTATAGACAAAATGGAGGATTTGCCCGTTGGAGAGGCAGCCCCAAATTGCTATAAACGTCTTCCTTGAGTTCTTCAAACTGGAAGACAGATTCTTGATAGTGACATGTCCTCATTTGGGTAATAAACGGCTGTAACAGTTTTGTCTTCATTCTGCAGCACTTTTCCCAATGTTTGACTTCTTGTTAGGATTTGGACATGGCTTCTGAAGGTTGATCCAATGATAGGACAACATTCCTTATCATCTGGACAACTCTCCTTATCACTATCAGCAGTTTTGCTTTTCAGCATGGTTGGCTTGCTCTTCTTCAGATGACTTGGCTCTTTCCCTTTATTTCTCTTGAGTATGGTCTTAGCTTATTTCTTTGAGGACATTTAGGGACTGGTTGTCTCAAACTCTTCAGCATAGTTGATCTCAGGCTTTCAGAGCACTTGATCTTGATCAATTTAGCTGAGACAACTCCTCTGGACAACTCTCCTGATCAGTATATTTAATCTTTTTGCATCAGAGCATTTTATGCATAGAGTCGACTTCTCTGGACAACTCTCCTGATAAAAACCTTTGAGTAGTCTTGTCCTTTTGAGCTAGGTAAGCTTGTTCTTGCATATGGCTAGCTTCTTTGGACAACTCTCCTGATCAGAGCATATGAATATTTTCTCTGGACAACTCTTCTGACCAGAGCATCTTCATTGGACTTGTCCTTTTGAGCTTTACAATCTTGTTCTTGCATAAGAGCATCTTCTCTGGACAACTCTCCTGATAAGAGCATCTTAGATTTCATAGAGTGTCCTTGCTCTTAAGTGATTGTTCCAGAATTTGAGCCTTGAGGGGACTTGATCTTGATCATCTTCAAAGCATAGGTTCCCCCTCAAATTGTGCATCTAATTGTCTAAGAGCTACCTAACATTTCAGCTTCTCATCTAGCCTATAATCTATATGTTCTAACAATCTTAGAATATATCTATATTGACTTAGGCATGTCTCAGGGGGTTTTGGTATTAGATCAAAACATATCTTTATTTTATTCCCAACAATTTCCCCCTTTTTGATGATGCCAAAACCTATACTATCTAAGCAAAAGTGACTTGTCTACACCTATTACATGTATCTTCAGAAGACATGACTAAGGTCAATATTCCTGAAAAGTAATGTGTTAGTGTATTTACTGTTTCTGTTGCAAGTAGGTTTTAAGATAGGCATAGAGAGATTTTGTGTTTCTTGATTCAAAATAAGTTCAACTATCATTCATTCAAAGATCATTACAAGCATGTTGATAGTTGAAATTAACATATCAGAGCATGAATCAATAACACTTAAATACATCAGAGCATTTCATTCTAACAATTCAAGACAAAAATAATATTTTCAGCATCAGAGCACAGAGCTTTTATCAGAGCAATCCATAACAGATCAGAGCAAACAGATTAGCACACCACATCAGCAATCTTGATCATATTTCAGCATAGTTGATCAATCAAGAAAGGTCAGAAGACTTAGCCATTTCAAAGATCATCCTCAGGAGGTGGCAGCATTTCATACTGTGCCCACACTCTTCTTTTCAGTGCCATGGCTTCTTGGTTGGTTCCCTTAGGTCCAAGAACCATCTTGTTCAGCTTAAGGATCTCAGTGAATTCCCTCATAATTCTTGCTTGGTCAATCCATCCTTCAAGCTTTGGAGGCATGTATATGATTGGCTTGGGAGCTGTGAGTTCAAATCTTGCAATGTCAGCAGCTGCAAGTAGTTGTTGATACAACTCTCTGTAGTATTCTAGCATGAACTCAGTGAAGGCAGAGTTTGCATCTCCTCCATTCCATCTGTCAATGACATAATAGTCATAGACAAACTCCCTTTTGGCTTCTTCCCATGTGTCATTCAGTTGAATTGGCACCCATTTATCCAAGTGTGGATATTTGGTGTCCATTGGGATTAGAAGCTGAGGCTTTATCTTGCTGTAAGTTGCTCTTCTCCTTCTTGGTTTCTGAAAGTTTGCTCTCCTTTCATCTCTTGCTCTGTTGGCTTCTTCCATCAGATCCATTTTCTCATGGGCCCTCATCATGGCCAGTTTCTGTTGTGTTTCAGGGTCTTTGCCATACCCTTCATGAAACAGCTTTGATGGATCATGGGCTAGAACAGTTGTCTTCTTCTTGGGTTCAGGTCCAAATCCTTCAGCATATATTTCTTCAATGTCTTCAGTGGACTTGGTACCTTCAGCATCTTTGTCAGATTCAGAAGATTTGTCCTTTTCAGCAGCTTTGGCTTTCTTTGATGTAGGCTCATCTTCATCAATTCTGAATTCAGGTGGAAGATCAAGGCTGCTAGGAAAGTCAGTGAATTTCTCAATATGTCTCTTCTTTCCTTGGGCCTTCTTGATCTTTCCTCTGGTTTGGACACCTTCAGCATCTTTGTCCAAACCTGACACTTCACCACCTGGTCTTTGTTGTAGCCTTACTCTTTCCTCTTGAGCTGAGGCCATTGAGTTTTTCAATGCCAATGCTAACTGCTCCTCTTCATCTAAATCTTCCAAGTTCAGCATTTCAGGCTCTTTTCCCTTTCCTTCAGGGACTTTGTCCTTCCCTTTCACTGGACTCCCAATTACTAAGGCACCTTTTGCCCTTGCTCTTTCCCTTTCCCCCTTTTTGGCAGCATCAAAACACTGGGGCTTGAGGTCACTCATTGTTGAGGCCATCAGGGATTGGGCCTGGTTTAGGGACTTCATCTCTTCCAACAAGTACACATTTTCATCATGTATATCTTGCATTTTATCATTGCTCAAGCTAAGAAAAGCTAGAACAGGCTTCATTTTTTGTTGGACAACCTCCTCTAAGGTTGCTTTGAGAGATGCATCCAATTTAGCTTTCAGAAGCTCAGTGAGGTTGGCCACTGCACCTTCAGCAATGTTGGCCAGCACATCTTGGGAAAATTTTTCTGAGGCAGCTTTGACCATAGCTAGCCTTTGCTCTTCAGCTCTTCTCTTTTGCAGTGCAGTCTTCTTTCCAATAGCTTGTTTGACAGTTAGCCTGAGAGCTTTGACATTAGCATTGTGATTGTCTCTCAGCAGCTTTTGTTCTTTCTTGACCTCCTCTGAGATGGCTTCCATGGTTGATTTGGCACTTTGAACTTCAGTGGAGATGGTTTGGAGTCCAGATTCCACACCACTGATTCTTGCCTCAAGAGTTGGTAGCACAACATCTTCAGAGCCAGTGAGCCTCATTTCTACAGATGCTAGAGTCCTTCCTTGCTCATTCAATGCTCCTGAAGTTTCAGCATGAGCAGATTGGACTTGATGAGCCAAGGAGTCCAATTTCTCTGATTGCATTCCAAGTAAGGCCTGAGCTGAGCCTGTGTCTACTTGGATAGGTGCATCTGTGAGGAACTCATCTGCAAAAATTTGATCAAGAGAGATACCTGCAACATCAGACAAGTCAAACAAGTTAGGAAATAAGCACTCATCACCCTCAATTTTTTTTTCATAAGACTCTGATACATCAGCAGTCTTCTTCTCATTTTCAACTTGTTCTTTTCTCCCTTCATAATTGATGTTCTCACTCAAGGAATCAGGCCTCCTCTCATCAAGGGATTCTTGAAGTTCAGATTTGACTTCAAGAATAACCTGTCCTTCCTCACTTATTCCACCCTCATTTGGTGGTACACTCACTATCTTAGTGATGACTACCTCTCTTTCATCCACAACTCCCTCTGATTTTTCAACTAATCTCTCATTTTCAACTCCTTCTCCTAATCCTGCAGCATCTCCACCTTCAACAAGGTTCAAAGATGGCAGTTGTGGGGAGATCACAGTGCTTATATCAGCAGCCACTGAGTCATCCTGAATGATTAAGGGCTGATCAATGTCCAACACCTCTGACACTGAATAGGCCTTAATCAAACTAGCCTCTAGTACAGGAACCTCAACATCTTTAGGCTGTGCCTTGGGTTCAGAAGAACCTTCATTGGCAGATGTGTCTTTGGTTGTGTTACCACCCTTGGTCAACACCTCTGAAGTTACAGAGCCTTTCCTATGATAGGTTTTAGGAGGATTGGAAAGTCTATCTGCTACAGAAGACTTGGGTTGAAGGGTTTCAGGGAGGTTGGCTTGAGGGGTTTCAGGAGGGTTGGGATTTGAAGGGTTTGAGGGATCATCAGGGGAATCATCATCATTAGAGCCACTGTCAGGGTGTTTGATTCCCTTGGCTTTTCTCTCTTTCTCCTCCTTAATCTTATCAGCCACCAGCTTTGCAAAAATCTCCTCATCAATGAGGAATCTTGTCTTTGAAACTCCAGCAAAGTGTAGCAATCTGTTCTCCTCTATTTGCCACCAGTTTGCACCCTTATCTTGGATGACTTGTGATATCTCCATCATAGATTTGTCTTTCACATCAACAAGCATCCTTAGATCATGAAAGGCCTTCTGAATTCTTGGAAATTCAGCAAGTTGTGGATACAAACTGTCCACAGTAGCCTTGGCTCCTCCTCTGAGCATACTTTCATAAGTATACTCCTCCTCATCTCCACTTAAATGGGGACTTTGGGTTATAGGGGAGTTGGCTCTGGGTTCTCCTAATAGGGCTTCAGGCAAATTAAGTTCAGGGATCTTGGCTTCAGATGGGTTGGGTACAGTAGAAGGATCTTCAGTTGCTTTAGAGAGCAATGAATCTGAAGGGGCTTTACTCAGGGGGGGTGGCTCATGAAGTGCATGCTCTAAGAGCTTTGAATAGTTGAGCATGGATGAGTCAAGGGGAGACAGGAGTCTTGTCTCATCTACAGCTAAATCTGCAAGCACATCTATGCCACTTCTTTGCACATTCCCTTCTGGAGAATATCTCTTAGTGAGATTTACAGGGGTAATGGGTTGGTTGGAAGGGGTGACATGGGTTTCAGGGGAGTTGGGCTCAAGATACTGAATTTCAGGGAGGTTGGCCTCTATGAGTTGACCTTCAGGGACTTTGGATTCTGGAGTTCCAGAACCAGATGAATTAGTCCTTGACATGGATTTGGCCCTGCTTTCAGCTCTGCTCTCCCTTAGAGCCAATTGAAGAGACCTTTCTTCTTGAAACTCCAACACCTTCTCAGTAGGTTTGGCCCTTCTCTTGCTGGCCCTGCTACTTCCACTTCCTTCCTTCTCAGGGACAACTTCCCTGATTCTCTTATCACCCTTCTTCTTTTGCCTAGTCTCATTGTACTTCCTCCTCAACTCTTCTGAGTGGTCAGAAGGCACACTCACTCCCTCTTCTGCCACTGCATCAACTTCAGCTGATGCTCCTGAGGCTTCTTTTGAAGACAATTGAGACATCTTTCTTGTTTTGACAGCCCTGGCCTTTGTTCTCTTTTTCATTTTAGGCTTCTCTTCCTCCTGTTCTTCAGCAGGCTTGGCTAGTAACATCCTTCTTTTCTCAGTTTTCTTGCTGAGCTTTCTGAATAGGATCTTTTGGGCTGGGAGGGGCTTTGCAAAGGTCTGCATCTGGGAATAGTGGGAAAACCTCTCAATCAACAAGCTTGCCCTGGTGCAATACTTGATTTTCCCTTCTAGCACCACCTTGTTGTGGGTTTTCACCTTGAATTTAGCCTTCTCCTTCATCATTTCAGTCATGATGAAGGTCCTCCAATCAAACTTGATGCCCTTATCACTGGCATCAATAATGGCAGCCATGATTCTGATCCTTGGATGGCTGACCTGCTCTAAGCTTCCAGTGTTGCTTAGGAGGCTTTTAGCAACTACCTCAAAAAGATTGAGAAACTCTGGCTTGAGAGTTTTCTTGTTTTGAGTTGAGGAGAGAGGGCCTGGAACTAGTAGCCATTCTTGGGTTATTTCCTCTTCATGTCCAGTACCATAGACTTCTGGATTCCTTCCCTCATAAGGCAATCCAAAGGCTCCTTCCAGATCCTCTGAGGAGAATTTCACTCTGTGGAATCTCTCCTCCTCCTCTCCTTCTGCAGTGTAAGCTAACCTGGTTAATACTTCTCCATCTTCAGGGTTGCCTCTCCACTTTAGGAAGGCAAAGAATTCTGCCATGTAACTCTCCAAGCAAGAGCTTGGTCTTTCTTCCAAGAACTTTTGGAGACCAGCCCTTCTCAACCACCTTAGGGTTGGAGTTATCTCAGGATCTTCACTTTCAAAGGAAATTATGGGCTCAAAGTGAAGATTGTTTTTGTTGCTAAGATAGGCAAAATCTAGGTCTAGATCCTTGTTGGAGAAATCAACAAGCATCTCAGGTCTAACCTTGGGGGCCATTGAAAGTTGCAGAGAAAAGTTTGATGAAGAATGAGAGAGTTTGAAGAACTTTTGAGTTAGGGTTTCGAATACTTGGGGAAGAAGTGTTTGTGGGTATCTTAAGACTTGTGAATATTCTAAAAAGAATGTTTGTCAATGAGTTGGTAAGGTCTTGAGACAATTCAAAGGTGAACAAAAATGGAAATCCAAAATGGACGGCTAGGATTGATTTCAGGGGAGTTGTCCATTTTTGATCCAATGGTCAAAAACCAATGTAACAGTGAAATAACTGTTTTATTCAAAACGTGGGTGGTTTTTAATGTTTGTTTAAGGCTGGGAATTTTTCGAGATAGATCATGTCCCAAAAAGTTTAATGCAAACAAGAGTTAAATCTTGGCATTTAATGCATGGAAAATGACCTTTTGGGTGGGAGACAAATTAAATCCCAGAAAGGTGAAAACTGTATTTCAAGGGACAGATTTCGAGATAGGTATTGATCACCAAAAATAGGTGCTTATCATACCAAGATTTGGTTTGATAGCTAGGACAACTTATCTGACCCTACATGGACAAGTGTCCTGAAGAACTGTGGGCAAGTGTCCTGAATTTCAAGAGACAAGTGTCCTGAAGAGGTAAGATCATGTTTCTAAATTTCAGTAGACTTGACCAGGTCTGCTGAAGTTTGAGTTTGTTTCCCCCTTAATCAATGAACTTCTTTGGGTTCATTTGTCCAACTTCCCTGGATCAAGTAATCCCAACTCTGCTGATAATTCCAGGAACCTTGCCTCTGCAAGTGGCTTAGTTAGTATATCAGCTTTTTGATGGTCTGTGTGTATTTTCACTAGCTTGATATCCTTCTTCTCCACATGATCTCTAATGAAGTGATGCTTGATGTCCACATTTTTGCATCTTGTGTGCAAGACAGGATTTTGTGATATAGCAATGGCACTATTGTTATCACAGAAAATTGGCACTTCAGTAGAGTTGACTTTGTAGTCTCTGAGTTGTTGTCTTAGCCAAAGTATTTGAGCACAACAACTTCCAGCAGCAACATATTCAGCTTCAGTGGTGGAAGTGGCCACTGTGTTCTGCTTCTTGGAGAACCATGAAATAAGCTTGTTGCCCAAGAATTGACAAGTCCCTGAAGTGGACTTTCTGTCAATCCTACATCCTCCATAATCAGCATCTGAGTAGCCAGTTAGCTCAATATT
The DNA here is from genome assembly GCA_963675135.1 of Galeopsis tetrahit. Classification (NCBI taxonomy): domain Eukaryota; kingdom Viridiplantae; phylum Streptophyta; class Magnoliopsida; order Lamiales; family Lamiaceae; genus Galeopsis; species Galeopsis tetrahit. The sequence continues at coordinate 39,829,332 of OY776127.1, forward strand.
GTCATCAGCAGGGTACCAAAGGCCTAGATTCTCAGTGCCTTTGAGGTACCTCAAAATCCTCTTTGCAGCCTCAAGGTGGCTTTTCTTAGGATTTGCCTGAAATCTTGCACAAACACCTACTGCAAAGGTGATATCAGGTCTGCTGGCAGTGAGATAGAGGAGTGAACCAATTATTCCTCTGTACTCAGTAGAGTTGGTTGGAATACCACTCTCATCAGGATCCATCTTCCAATTTGTGTTCATTGGGATCCTTACTGGCTTGCTAGTTGTACACCCAAACTTTTTGATCATTTCTCTGGTGTACTTAGCTTGGTTGATGAAGATTCCTTCTTTAGATTGCTTGACTTGTAGACCCAAAAAGAAGTTCATCAACCCCATCATGGACATTTCAAACTTGCTTTGCATGAGCTTGGAGAATTTTTCACACAGCTTCTCATTTGGGGATCCAAAGATTATGTCATCTACATAAATTTGGACAAGCAAGATGTCCTCTCCTTCAGAGATTCTGAAGAGAGTTCTGTCTACAGTTCCCTTGGTGAATCCATGATCCAAGAGGAATTGTGACAGTGTATCATACCAAGCCCTAGGGGCTTGTTTGAGTCCATATAGAGCTTTCTTGAGTCTGTAAACTTGGTTTCCAACTTCAAAACCTGGTGGTTGCTCCACATAGACTTCTTCTTTCAAGACTCCATTCAGAAAGGCACTCTTGACATCCATTTGGTATACTTTGAACCTCTTGTGGGCTGCATAGGCTAGAAAGAGCCTTATTGCTTCTAGCCTTGCCACAGGTACAAATGTCTCATCATAGTCAATGCCTTCATGTTGGCAATACCCTTTTGCCACAAGTCTTGCTTTGTTTCTGACAATCACATCATTTTCATTTTTCTTGTTCTTGAACACCCACTTTGTTCCAATAACATCTTGATGTGAAGGCCTATCCACCAGCTCCCATACTTCATTTCTGGTGAATTGATTCAGTTCTTCCTGCATGGCTGTGATCCAATTGGCATCTTGAAGTGCTTCCTCAACATTACTTAGTTCTTGCTCTGACAAGAAACAGCAGAAAAGAGCACTTTCACCATGGAATCTTCTTGTTTTGACTCCAATACTTGGATCACCAAGTATTAGATCAGTAGGATGGTCAGACAACCAATTCCTTCTTTTTCTGATCTCTTCAGTAGAGTTGTCCTCTACTGAAGGTGAGTCATTTTGATCATAGAATTCAGGATAATTTAATGCAGGGTCTAATTCAGGATCATAATCAGGGGTGTTGTCCTCAATGTCAGGAACATTGGCATTTTCAACATTTTGAGTTCCCCCTTGATTATTTGACCCATTAACTACCTCAGCAGGAACTGCTTCTTCATTGGTAGTTGTTACCTGGATGTGAACTGGGATTGGTTCATTCAGTTCACCATTTCTATCTGTAGGATTTGTCTCAGGAAGGTTGCCTTCAGGATTGTTGTCCAATGTGGGTTTTTCAGGCAGATTGGCTTGGACAACATCTATGAATTCAGTGCCTTTGTCTTTTAGACTTAGTCTGGTTGTCCTCTGTGTGATTTCTTCAGGTTCCAAATGATCATTCCTGATCTCAAAGATAGACTCATCAAACATAACATGAGGTGTTTCTTCCACTATAAGGGTTTTCTTGTTGTAGACTCTGAAAGCTCTACTGATTTGAGAGTATCCAAGAAATACTCCCTCATCAGCTTTGCTGTCAAAGGCTTTCAACTGTTCTTTCCCATTATTGTGAATGAAACATTTACAACCAAATATATGAAAGTATGACACTTTAGGCATTCTTCCTTTCCAGAGTTCATAGGGGGTTTTGCCTTGCCCCTTAGTGATCAGACATCTATTTTGAGTATGGCATGCAGTGTTTATAGCTTCAGCCCAAAACCTCTTAGGTAAATTTGAGTCAGCAATTAGAGTTCTAGCAGCTTCTTTTAAAGTTCTATTCCTTCTTTCTGCAACTCCATTTTGTTGGGGAGTTCTAGCTGTTGAGGTTTCATGAGCTATTCCATTTGATGTGCAGTACTCATTGATGTATGAATTAATGAACTCAGTGCCTTTATCAGATCTTATCTTGATAATGCTAAGGCTTTTCTCATTTGACAATCTCTTGAGAAGTTCAGGTAGTTTGACTTGTGTTTCCTTCTTATTAAGGAGAAATACTACCCATGTGAACCTAGAGAAGTCATCTACTACCACTAATGTGTATTTTCTACCATTTATGCTTGAAGGGGTAATTGGTCCAAACAGATCCATATGTAGAAGTTCAAGTACCCTTTCAGTGGAGATGACTGGTTTCCCCTTAAATGAGGCTTTAATCTGCTTTCCTTCTTGACATGGCTTACACACATGTTCTTTAATGAAAACCTCATTAGGTAGTCCTTTAACTAATGCATTTCTAGCAAGTTTATTCATAGATTTGAAGTTCAGGTGGTTTAGCCTCTTGTGCCATAGCCAACTTTGTTCACTAGAACTTTTAGCAATAAAACATGCAGCATCAGTAGACTTGTCCCAGTCTGCAAAATACACATTTCCCTTCCTAGTTCCAGTCAATAGGGTTTGTTGAGTTTTATCTTTAATTAGACACTTTCCACTTGAGAACTCAACATTAAAATCTTTATCACAGAATTGACTGATACTCAGGAGGTTATATTTGAGACCAGCTACATAAGATACATTGGTTACTTTGATGTTACCAATCATCAAAGTACCATAACCTTTTGTTGTTGCTTGTGAGCTGTCTCCAAAGGTGACATTTGGGCCTTCTTTTTCAATAAAATCAGAGAGGAGTTCCTTGTTTCCAGTCATGTGCCTTGAGCATCCACTGTCAAGGTACCATGCTGTCTTTTTGTTCATGCTCCTCTTCTTGTGGCCCAATGGTACCTGCAATTAGATAGGTTTAGGTACCCTTTGAGTTTTGGGTCCTGAGAGGTTAGCTGTACCTTTGGGAACCCAAACTTGCCTAATAACCCTGATTGATTCAAGGTGGCTAAGTTGATTTCCTAGTGCATCAACATACACTGTCTTTCCCTTAAATGCCTTTGGGAAAGTATGTGTGAATGTGTTAACTCTGTAAGTTTCAGAGGAGTTGTCCACTCTTCTGAACTTATGAGTTCTTTGTGCAGCTTGATGAAATCTTTGAGGAAAGGCCTTTTTATGACCATTACCCTTTGGCATGAAGGGTTTTGGTTGTCTTATTTTATTCTGCCTGTGAGGGTGGTTGTCCTTAGGTCTATTCAGCTGAGGCTTTCTCAGATGAGTTGGCCTAGGCTGATTATATCTTGGATAATTCCTCTGAACATTGTTCAGGAGAGTTGCCCTTCCATTGGGTCTACTCTGCTGACCAACATTCCTCTTGTGCTCAGGAGCTTTGGCCATTTCCTTAGGTTTTGGCCTTTTCTCCTGAATCACTTGAGTAGGCATTTCATTCAATTTGCCCTTTCCTTTGTTTAGTGGCTGAATTACTTCATTTTCAGCTTGTTGTGCCACTGACTTAACAAAGATTCTCTTAGTGTTACTTGTGGATGCAACACTAAGGCAAGGTGAAGATTCAAATGGATCAAAACCCAATCCACTTCTTTGAGCCATAGGTCTTTGATAACTTTGAATTTCCTCTATTGCTCTAGAGGATTTGTTCAAAGCAGACATCTTTAATTTCAGGCTCTCTTCACTTAATTTAAGAATATCATACTCATGCGAGAGATTTTCAAATTTGGCATTTAGAATTTTAAGTTCAAATTCTTTTCTCTTTTGAGAGAGAAGTTGATCATCAATCTCCTTTTGTTGGTCAACTATCCTGAGATTTGCTTCCTCAAGCTTTCTCAAGACTTGTTGATACAACTCAGTAGACTTGACATCAACAGCTACCTCAGAGTTTTTGGAAAGTTCAATAGCCAATCTTTCATTTTCTTTCACACAATTATCATGAAATTCTTGTAATCTAGTGAAATCTTCCATCAACTTTCCCAAGGAAAGTTTCAGGTTAACCTCACTAGTGTTTTGTGAGGTGAATGATGGTGAACTAGAAGTAGAGGATACCTCATCATCCTCAAGAGCCATATTGCAGACATCATCATCATCATCACTGTTGGAGAATAATCCATCAGAAGAGTTGAAGCTTTCATCACTATCAGATTCTTCACCAGCCATCATGGCCTTTCTATTGGTGAACTTTCTGTCTCTTTTAGCTTGTCTCTCTCTTCTTTCTTTAGAGCTCAATTCAGGGCAGTCATATTGGAAGTGCCCTTTCTTTTTACAGTTATAGCACAGATCTTCATCATCATCCTTCTTGGATTCTTCTCTTCTCTTAGATGAAGAAGGATCAGCTCTACTGGATCTTCTCCTATCAGAGGACTTGTCCTCTGATCTTTTCTCTTCAGGCTTTTTGTCCTCAGCCTGATCTTCAGGGGAGTTGTATCTTCTCCTGAATTTGTTGTCTTGGTAGAATTTCTTGTATCTACCAAACCTTGTGTTGAGCTTGTCAAACCTTCTAGCCATCAAGGCTAGTTCTTCCTTCATTTCAGTCTTAGAGACTGTCTTTGATGATCTGGGAGTGGGTTGCATTTCTGGTTCAGCAACTTTGGCTTTGAATGCCACTCCCTTAGTAGGATTTGAAGGTTCCTCAACAGGTTTTCTTCTATTGAGGTCAAACTCATAGGCTTTAAGTTCTGAGAATATTTGTTGCATGGGCATGGTGGAGAGATCTTTGGTATTCTGCATCATTACAGCATAGACATCCCACTTTTGAGTGAGACTCCTTAAGATTTTCAGTCCAACCTCTCTCTTGGTGTAGACCTTGCCCAATGAGTTAATCTTATTCATCACATCAGTGAATCTACCAGCAAATTTGTCAATGGACTCATCAGACTCCATTGAGAATTGTTCAAACTTCTGCACAGCAACTTGGAGCTTGTTCTCCTTGATCTTTTCAGTGCCCTCACACATTTCAGCAAGAGTATCCCAAATTTCTTTAGCTGTTGTGCAGTGGTAGACTCTTCCCATAACTGCATATGGAATTGTTTGATAAAGGGTGTTCATGGCAAGATAATTCAAATTATCTTTCCTCTTTTCATCAGTAGTGAAGTCATCCTCATCCTTGGGAATCAGTTCCCTTACATCTGCTTTTTGCTCAGCTGTCACTCTGGGGTTAGTTTGAGTAAACACAAAAGGTCCTCTTGTGATTACTCTTAGCATATCAGTATGGAGAGATGCAAGATGAGCCCTCATTCTAATTTTCCAGAAATCATAATTGTCTATTGAAAACATGGGCAGTTTGTGATGAGAAATGTGATTGACTGGATTTGTGGCCATGTTGTCTAATCCTTGAACAGCAGGTGGAGGAACAGCATTGTTGTTGGCCATATCTCACAAATAATCAGTTAGTCAACAAGTGATGGATTTCAGATAGAGATCAGTTCAGTGACCACACAAATATGAGAGTTTTGAAAATCAAGATGGATTTTCAGAAGCAGTGGTCTTTGAACCCCTGCTCTGATACCACTTGTTGGTCCTGAAAGGAGTATATGACAAGTGTATGGGGGGGGAATACACTTGTATGCAATTCTTTTGCTAATTTGATCAAACCAGAGTTTCAGCAAGGTTGTCTTGGACAACTCTGCTGAAGAAGATTAACTCTTCTAAGATAATCAAACTACTAAGTACTATTGAGTACTTAGTTGAATAACTATCTAGGGGAGTTATATGTGCGGAATAGTGGTTGGCCCTTTAAGTTTAGACTCCTTTAATTTCTGAAATCACTTAGTCAATGCAACACAGTCCAGTTTAGCTTCAGGGAACTTGTCCAAATCAGTTTGGCACAGTCTTTGAATATGAATCTTAGAAAGATCAGTTTTGTGTGCAGTGTTGAATGAATGTAAGTACTTGTAAAGCAAATCAACACAGGAGTTTATAGTGGTTCAGAGACTCAAGCTCCTACATCCACTTTCCCTGATTTAACAGGATAATTCCTTCACTCTTGGAATTAACTTGTTTTATAGTGCCAAGGTGCACTTGATCAAGAACACCACTCCTTGGTGAATTGATCCCTAGGATGTCTAGAGTCCTAGTACCCTCTTCTCAACTCAGAACTGAACTGTTCTTCTCTCAACAGTCAGCTCCTACCACTTCTACTACTACAACCTTCTCACTTTCACTCTTGAAAGGGGTAAGAATTGAAGTAAGGTTCCAACTAATGAGATATCCTTTACAATGAAGATCAGTGTATAAGGATAGGATATCTCTCTAAGCTTGTGTATTGATATACAATTGGGTTCAGCTTAGATGAAGTGTTTGAAGACTAAGATAGTCTTTGAAAGCTTTGAAAGCACTCTAGCTTGTAAGAACTTTGAGCTTTGTTGGATTGTGTTGAGGTGCTTTCAAATGGTCTTCTCACTTCTGTATTTATAGACAAAATGGAGGATTTGCCCGTTGGAGAGGCAGCCCCAAATTGCTATAAACGTCTTCCTTGAGTTCTTCAAACTGGAAGACAGATTCTTGATAGTGACATGTCCTCATTTGGGTAATAAACGGCTGTAACAGTTTTGTCTTCATTCTGCAGCACTTTTCCCAATGTTTGACTTCTTGTTAGGATTTGGACATGGCTTCTGAAGGTTGATCCAATGATAGGACAACATTCCTTATCATCTGGACAACTCTCCTTATCACTATCAGCAGTTTTGCTTTTCAGCATGGTTGGCTTGCTCTTCTTCAGATGACTTGGCTCTTTCCCTTTATTTCTCTTGAGTATGGTCTTAGCTTATTTCTTTGAGGACCTTTAGGGACTGGTTGTCTCAAACTCTTCAGCATAGTTGATCTCAGGCTTTCAGAGCACTTGATCTTGATCAATTTAGCTGAGACAACTCCTCTGGACAACTCTCCTGATCAGTATATTTAATCTTTTTGCATCAGAGCATTTTATGCATAGAGTCGACTTCTCTGGACAACTCTCCTGATAAAAACCTTTGAGTAGTCTTGTCCTTTTGAGCTAGGTAAGCTTGTTCTTGCATATGGCTAGCTTCTTTGGACAACTCTCCTGATCAGAGCATATGAATATTTTCTCTGGACAACTCTTCTGACCAGAGCATCTTCATTGGACTTGTCCTTTTGAGCTTTACAATCTTGTTCTTGCATAAGAGCATCTTCTCTGGACAACTCTCCTGATAAGAGCATCTTAGATTTCATAGAGTGTCCTTGCTCTTAAGTGATTGTTCCAGAATTTGAGCCTTGAGGGGACTTGATCTTGATCATCTTCAAAGCATAGGTTCCCCCTCAAATTGTGCATCTAATTGTCTAAGAGCTACCTAACATTTCAGCTTCTCATCTAGCCTATAATCTATATGTTCTAACAATCTTAGAATATATCTATATTGACTTAGGCATGTCTCAGGGGGTTTTGGTATTAGATCAAAACATATCTTTATTTTATTCCCAACAGAGTATCCACTGTGTTTCACAAGTGGTAGTGGCCAAGGCTCTGTACTCTGCCTCAGCTGAAGATCTAGCTACTGTAGGCTGCTTCTTGGATTTCCAAGATATGAGGGAATCACCCAAGTATATGGCATAGCCTGTAATGCTCCTCCTAGTAACTTGGCACCTAGCCCAATCTGAATCTGAAAAGGCATGAAGTTTAAAATTGTTAGTGGAGGAGTAGAAGATGCCTTGGCCTGGATTGCTCTTAAGATATCTAAGCAATCTATGGACAGCAGCCATGTGAGCAGTGGTTGGTTTGCTCATGAATTGAGTAAGGACATGGACTGAATATGCAATATCAGGTCTAGTTATTGTTAGATACAATAACTTGCCTACTATGCTCCTGTAAATGGAAGGATCAGAGAGAAGAGTAGCATTAGCATCAATAAAAGATTGCTTCTGATCCATAGGAGTGGTAAAAGGTTTACTGTTCTGATAACCAAATTCAAGCAAAAGATCCAAAACATATTTCCTTTGACATAAATGCAGGCCCTTAGGACTCTTGGCCACTTCTATTCCCAAAATATATTTCAAAGAGCCAAGATCTTTAATAGTAAACTGAGCATGGAGATAATCCTTGATAGCAATAATGTCATGCAAAGAATTTCCAGTAACAATCAGATCATCAACATAACAAAGTATGACAGTAAAAGAAGAGACAGTGGTTTTAGTAAACAAAGAGTTATCAGCAGTAGATTGAATGTAACCAACAGAAGTAAGAGAATCTGATAACTTTTGAAACCATTGCTTAGATGCCTGCTTAAGGCCATACAAACTCTTATTGAGTTTACACACTCTATTTTGAGTATGATAACCTGGAGGGGGAGACATATATACCTCTTCAACTAGATCACCATGCAAGAAAGCATTATTAACATCAAGTTGGTGTAAGTGCCAATTTTTAGCAACAGCAATGGCAAGCAAAATCCTAACAGTGGTTATCTTAGCTACAGGGGAGAATGTGTCAAAAAAGTCAATTCCCTCTTGCTGAGTATAACCCTTGGCCACAAGCCTGGCCTTATACCTTTCAATAGAGCCATCAGAATTATATTTGACCTTATAAACCCATCTACAACCAATAGCATGTTTAGAGGGAGGAAGAGGGACAAGGGTCCAAGTTTTGGCCTTTTCAAGGGCCTGGATCTCAATGTCCATGGCCTTTTGCCAATTAACATCTTTCATGGCTTGTTTATAAGAGGTAGGTTCAATGATTTGGGAGATGTTGGCTGTATATGATAGAAAGGAGGTAGAAAGGTTACCTGTATACAAGAAATCAGATATAGGATATTTGTTGCTCTTTTTAATGGAAGAGGTGGTACCAGAAAAGGATGGGGGTAAAGTAGTTTGATAAGCATCAAGATATGCAGGGGGATGTCTATCTCTATCAGATTTTCTTAAGGGAACATGATGATTAATAACAACAGGGGGAGCAGATTTAGTACTACCAAGAGAATGATCAACCTGAGTGTTATTCAAGGGGGGAGGCTGATCAAATACAAAAGGGGAATCACAAGAATCAGAACACTGATCATCAATAGGTGGAGCATGCAAATGAGTGTTATGTTCAACAGAGGCAGGTAGAGGTGAAGTGGAAATAGTAAAAGGAAAAACATGCTCAAAAAATTTGACATTCCTGGAGATAAAAATCTTTCCAGAAGATATGTCCAAGAGTTTGTAGCCCTTGGTACCAAAAGGGTAACCTAAAAAGACACATTTAGTGGCTCTAGGTTGAAATTTGTGCCTGTGTGCAGTGAGGGTGCTAGCAAAGCATAAACAACCAAAAACCCTCATGTATGAATAATCAACATTCTTGGCATACAAAAGCTGGAAAGGAGATTTGTGTGCAAGAATAGACAAAGGAATTCTATTAATGATATGTGCAGCAGTAAGAATACATTCACTCTAAAATTTTAAAGGTAAGCCAGATTGAAAAAGGAGAGACCTAGCTACTTGGAGAAGGTGTTGGTGTTTTCTCTCAACCAAACCATTTTGTTGAGGGGTTTCCACACAAGAGGTTTGGTGAATTATACCCAGGTTATGATAGAAATCATGTAATAGGAACTCAGTACCATTGTCACTCCTTAATATCTTTATTCTAGCATTGAATTGAGTAAGAATCATGTTAGAAAAGTTTTGCAAAGACATCAGAACATCAGATTTATGCTTCAACATGTATATCCAAGTACATCTAGTAAAGTCATCAACAATGGTCAAGAAAAACTTGTGACCTAAATGAGAAACAGTAGAGAATGGCCCCCATACATCACAATGTATTAAATGAAAAGCACAAGTAGAAACAGAAGTGCTAATAGGAAAGGGTCTTCTCTTTTGCTTAGCCAAAGGGCAAATGTTACAAACATGATATTTGTCTCTAGGTCTTACATTCAGATTTTCAATAGTAGACAAGCATTTATTAGAGATATGCCCTAGTCTATAATGCCACAAACTATGAGTGCTAGAAAGAAGAGCAGAGTGTACAGGGTGTAAAGCAATCTTGAGAATGTAGAGGCCTCCAGTTTGATCAGCAGAACCAATCACTGTCTTGGTGTGGATGTCCTGCAAAATACAGTGTGAAGACAAGAAATTCACAGAGCAACTAGAATATCTAGTTAGATGAGATATAGACAATAAATTGTGAGTGAAGTCAGGGACATAAAGAACATTATATAGAGTTAAGGAATCACTCAATTTTATGTTCCCTATAAAAGTGGCAGTGGAGGTGGCATTATTAGGGAGGCTGATCTTGATGTTAGATTTACAAGGGGTAGAGGAAAACAAGGAAAAATCAGAGGTCATGTGATCTGTGGCACCTGTATCCAAAATCCAAGTGGAGATATTTGAATTGGAACTATCAGATTGAGAACAAAGAGATATACCTGTATCCTGTGGCTGGTCAGAGTGATGGACAAAAGCTCCAGCTGCAGCATGGGGTGAAGTTGGAGCTAGAGGTGGCTGCTGTGTCTTAGTGTATTTCAAAAATTGATCAAACAATTCATGGTTCACCAAAGGGTTAGATGGAAGGGGATCCTCTTTAGTGGGATGAGGAAAAGCCAAATTGGCAGAGGGAGTGTTATCATTTTTATTCCTAGAACCTCTAGGTCCCTTCCAACCAGGGGGAAAACCAATTAAATGAAAACATCTATCCACAGTGTGTGAGGTGCCCCCACAATGGGTGCACAAGAGAGGCTTTCTCTTATCTTTAAAGGATTTTTGAATAGGTTGTTTAGAAAACATGGCCACAGAATCAAGATTAACAGAATGAGGAGTGTTAAGGGTCCTCTGAGATTCTTCTTGCAATAAAAGGGAGAAAACCTTAGCCAAAGGGGGAAATGGGGGAAATGGGGAAGATAAAAGCAGTTGACTTCGAATAGCAGAATAAGAATCATCAAGGCCAACAAGAAATTTCATTACTGCATCCTGTTCTTGAGTTTTCGAAATCTTCTTAGGGATATCACACACACAAATTTTCAAAGCATCACAAGAACAAGACAAGATGGGCCTAAAACTAAGATACTCATCCCATAAACTCTTGAATTGATTGTAGTAGGCAACTAAAGATTGATTATCTTGAGCAATAGAACTAAGGCTTTTCTCTAGATGGTAAACTCTAGTACCATCAGAACTAGTATAACGGATTTTTAACTCATCCCATACCTGTTGTGCAGAGGAGAAGTATTCCAGAGTGTGCTTTATTTCAGGGGAGATCGAGTTGAGGATCCACATCAAGACCAGGTCATTAGCACGAACCCAGGCTGCGAAAATGGCAGGATCGTCTTCCTCAATAGGTTGAGGCAGCGAACCGTCGATCAAAGGAAGCTTGTTCTTGACACTCAGGCCACGCTTAATCGCATGACTCCAGCTGACAAAATTTGATCCGATTAAAGGATCGAGGGCGATGGCGACCGCTGGATTATCGTTATGATGTAGTGCGAGAGGCGAAAGGGGATTCTTGGCTGGGTCAAGAGAAAGGGGATCGGGCGCCATCGGAATCGGAGAGAAAGGGTGATAAAACGAGCAAAACGCTCAAACTACGGTAAAAAAGGCTCGCCGGAGAACGAAGAAATAGGCGGAATTGAGGATCGGCTGTAAAACTGATACCATATCAAGCCATAGAATCAAGAATTGGAAGAATCACCAAAACTGAATTTTGAGAGAAGATGAATGTTTTACAAAAGTGATGAATGAATCGAAATTACATTCCAGAAAAGGGGAAAAACACCATTTATATACTAATCCTTAATTAAACTAACTAACTAACTAATTAGCAGTTATAACTAATAAACTGAAAATAAACTAATCTTAATACATCTCTCCGACGAAGAAGATGACTTCTACATCTCCGACGAGCCTGGTTTGAGGGCGGTTCCATCTGTGCCGACCGTCGCGGCCCCCATTTTCGTCATTGGCCACCGATCTATACGAATCTGAAGACGAAGTTGTCGTCCACCTACAACTCCGCTGCCTTGGCCGCCGCCTCCATAGCCTTCGTCGTCGTTTGCTTTTGAGTGCGTGCGATTTCAAGCCAATTTTTTGTGTGATTCCAAAGCAATTTCAGGTTTTGCGATTTTGAGTTCGATTTCAGAGTTTTTTTTGCTTTTGAGTGTGATTTTGGGGTGCGATTTTGAGTGCGATTTCAGATTTCGTTGCACATGTATATCAATTTATTGCATATATTTGTATGTATAATGCATATTCGGAATATTTTTAAATAAAATTAATATTTTATAACATTTTATTACAAATATATTATTCTTTTGCATATTGTGAGGTATTTTAAGTTGTAGCATTGCAATTTTCGTTGCATATATAAACACAATTTATTGCATATATTTGCAGTACGCAATTTTCGTTGCATATATAAACCTTGCATTAATTGATTACGTGCATTTTGGGAATCGAATTGAGAGAATTAAATTTTTTGAATTCTGAAAAAATAATAAATGAAAATTAATTATTTTTTTTAATTTTGGAAAAATAATAAAAATCCTAATTAAACATAAATCTGGTAGTAGATTATCGGGGTAAAGCTTTTTCAGATTTTGCATATACATACCTAAATTAAACTTTTGAAAATTTCAAATTCTTTTCAAATTAATTTAAGGGTGCAGTTGATTAATTATCGTAATTAAAAAAATAAAATAAAGTATGAATATGCAGTTGATTAATTATTGACTAAAAAAACAGTATGAATATGGAGCTGATTAGTTTTAGGAATGTTTTGAATTCCGTTTTTTTTGGAATGTTTTAAATTTTTGAAGGTGTATTAATTACCGTATTTTAGGTATAATATATTTTGGAAATGTTTGAATTTATGGAAAGTCTTTAAATGCGGGAATTAAAATTGATTATGAATTTTAAATTAAATAAGGGTTGAAATTCTACATGACCATGCAATTGAATATAAAGGGTATATTGGTACAACTGCATATTAAATTGTCTTTAATTGTTTTACCAGATTAAAATTGGATATATTTGCTAAAAGAAGTGTCCTTAGGTGTAACTTCCCCTTTTGATTGTTTATTCAATTTAGAGTTTATTATTGATCTAAAGTCTGATTTGTGTCATTAAAATAGGTTATTAGACAAATGTCACAGTTCTTTAAGGTGATATTTATTTTGGGATGGAAAATTCGAATTTTGGATTTTAAAATCTCACCCATGTTCTACTTTAGAATTTAGATTTAAAATTTTAAAATCATATCCTACAAATACCTATAAACTCTGCAAAAGTCAACCCTATAAATATCTGTAAATTCTATATAAATATTTACTTTAATTTCAAAACAAACCCAAAACATCATTAAAATTTCAAAATCTACTGAATTTTGAAATCCAGGTTTCAAATTTTCAAAATTCCAAAACAAACATCCACTAAATTTTGTACAAATGTTTAGAAATTTGTAATTTATATATATATTTTTTATTAATAGAATTATTTTATAATGCCCTTACTTATTAAAAATATCTTCTTAATTTTACAATTAAAATTATAATTTCATTAATGTAAATATTATTAATATATTAAAAAATATTATAATATATTATAATATATAAAAATATAAATACAATAATATAGATTCAAACTTGTAAAAATGTATATGTTATAAATATATTAGAATAAAAAAAAGTTTAATTCTCACATATTTTAACAATGAAAAAGATATAAAAATTAATATAATATTTAAAATTATTATTATATTAATAAATTGACCCCGCGTAAAACGCGGGTATAGAACTAGTTTTATATAAAATTGTACATATTGAGAGGGTGGAATTTATAATAGGATTTTACATTTTAAGTTGTGTGAAAGTTATAGTGAAATGTTCTGAGAAGAAAAATGTGAAAATTATTATGGATCTAGTGAGTATTATTTTATACTCTATTCGTCCCCTTTTAAATTTTATATTTAGGGCTTGTTTGGTTTGCTGGATAAGATAGATGTATTAGGATAGGATAGATATATTAGGATAGGATTTAGTGGGACAATTTGAAAAATTGATTTAAAATTCATGTTTGGATTGATGGATTAAATTTTAAATTTTAGTGTCAAATGTCAAAAATACCCTTTGACATTAAAAGATATATATGTGGCAAATTGTAATTACTTTAGTTGGTAAGGGCAGTATAGTCAAATCACATCATTTTTATTCTTAAGGACTAATTAACTCACCTTCCCTCTTAGACTAATAATCATGCATGTAGGTGATTAAGTGGGAAAATAATACCGGACCATAATTAATCTCGGGCCAATTTCTAACAAACCAAACATGGGAATTTCATGGATAAAATAATATTTCCTACCCAATCCAATAAACCAAACAAGGCCTTAGGAGATGATAAGAAATACTCCCTCCGTCCCGTATTAACTTTCATAGGTAGGTGGACACGTAGATTAAGAAAGTGTAATAATAAGTGGAGTTTTGAGGGATAATTTTGTAAAACTTTATGTATAAAGTAAATAATGAGTTAACTTTTGTGTGTGTGCGGAGAAAAAGTAATGACATTTGTGTAAAATTAAGGATATTTTAAGGGTAGAGTTTATAAAGAGTTTTCATTTTAAGAGTGTGAAAGTTATTATGGGAGTTTCGAATCCGAAAATGTGAAAGTTATTGTGGGAGGAGGGACTATAATATTTTAGGTAAAGTTTTCTAATATTTCGTAAATTAATGAAATAAGCCCGTTTTCTGGCAAAACCGAGGCAAAGAAAACGAAAACGCGAAATGAAAACCAAAGACATTGAGCAGGGCTGAGCCGCCGCTGGTGTTTGAGTCCCACCGCCAATTAGGTTTTGTCTTCACCACCGATCATATTGATTTTGCATTTATGTGGTTCGTAATTGGGGAATCCCCAAAATTATGTTACTCCGAATTGAAGACTTAGACAATACATGAAGAGAGAAAACAAAATAGGGAAAAGCTGAATATACGATCCTCAGGTAGAATCATTTTACTCTTCTCGCTCAACTCTATATTTTCTTAGTTCGCAGTAACTTCCATGTTCTTAATCGGAGTTTCTCTTCCGGGTTAGCTAAATGTTTGAGGTGCAGTGGCAGTATACAATTGCATAAACAAGAATTGTGTTTTCTCCCAATCATTTTTTTTAAAAAAAATCTTTATGGTCCATATATCTTTCGATGTCATTGTGTTGAGGAACCTGCCTCTTTGCTTTTTTATCACTCGTTATCACATGAAAATGATGATTTTTTACGAGCCCTTATTCAATGCAAAAAAGGATTGGAGAGTGACAATTGCCCTATTTGTTGCTTCCCGTTTGCTGGAATGCGTTTTCTTTCTTGTGCCACAGCTCCTGTCCAAGTGTTTCAGGCACCTAAACTTGTGCTATTTCGTGTTTTTCTTTTCTTTTTTTGATGAATGACATATAATGATCATTTATTGGATATGCATTACAATATAGCAAAAGGTTGTTAGTTCCATGGTGCTTGTTTTGTTGATACATAGTTATGTCAAATCTTTGTTTCTAATGTTTCTGTGCTTCTGTGCACTTTTTCTTAATCAGTTGTACACTGCCATGAAACATAATTTATTTCAGTAGTTGCTTTATTTAGCCGATAAGAATGCTTTCTTTCAATTGGTAAGATCGTTTTACATCCCCATGTTTGATGATTATAATTGTGTATGCAGATGGAGCTAGTGTCTCTTAACAGTGAGCCAATTTTTGGGGAAAGTGATGAATATGAAGACGGAGGCTGTTCGATGGTGGAACATAGTGGTGAAGCTCAGGAAATGCAGTTCAAATTTCTTCTGCCGACAGTAGGATTGGAGTTTGATTCATTTGATGAAGCTTATGACTTCTACAATGTCTATGCTAAGGGACAAGGATTTGGGATTAGAGTAAGCAATTCGTGGTTTCGATCTAAACAAAGGGAGCGGTACAGAGCAAAACTCAGTTGTAGCAATGCTGGTTTCAAGAAAAAAAGTGAAGCAAATAATCCAAGGCCAGAAACAAGAACATGATGTCCTGCAATGGTGATAATCAAGCTCGTGGATGCTCATAGGTGGAGAATAGTTGAAGTTGCACTTGAACACAATCATCCAGTGAGCCCAGAAATCAAACGTTTCTACAAGTCCCACAAAAAGATGTTTCTTTCTGCCAAGAAAGCACAGAAATCTGAACCCGTAAAAGAGATACACACAATTAAATTATACCGGACCCCTGTAGTGGATGCTATGTGTAACACACACTCTATGACAGATGAGAGTGATGACAGAAATGCTGTTGATCATTCCAAACCTCTGATCCTCAAAGAAGGGGATGCAATTGCAATATATAATTATTTTTGTCGAATGAAGCTGACAAATCCGAACTTCTTTTATTTGATGGATCTTGATGACGAGGGACACTTGAGTAATGTGTTCTGGGCTGATGCTAGGTCTAGGATTGCATATAATTACTTCTTGGACACCATAACGATTGATACGACTAGCTTAACAAACAAGTTTGAAATTCCTTTGATTTCATTTGTGGGAATAAACCACCATGGACAATCTGTTCTGTTGGGATGCGGTATACTTGGACAAGAATCAGTGGAGTGTTTTGTTTGGATGTTTAGGACATGGCTTACATGCATGTTGGGGCAACATCCACAAGTTGTCGTTACTGATCAGTCCAAATTCTTGCATATAGCGATTTCAGAGGTTTTCCCACTAGCTCATCATTGTTATTGTTCGTCATATATCATGCATCGTGTTCCTGAGAAATTGGGTGGGCTGAACGGTTTTGAAGTGATCAAGAGGCAACTGAATAAAGCAGTGTTTGATTCCTTGAAGATATTAGAGTTTGAAACTTTTTGGGCGGAGATGATTAATGAGCATAACCTCAGGGACAATAAATGGCTTCAGTTGTTGTATCAAGATCGACAAAAGTGGGTGCCAGTATACTTGAAGGACACTTCTTTTGTGGGGATATTCGGAATCAACGAGAATGAGGGCTCAAGTGCATTTTTTGATGGTTATGTGCACAAGCACACTTCCTTTAAGGAGTTCCTCGACAAGTATGATCTGGCTCTGCAAAGAAAGCATCTGAAAGAAGCAACAGAAGATTTTGAGTCCAGAAGTTCATGCTTTGAGCTTAAAACAAAATCTAATTTTGAGTTGCAGCTGTCGAAGGTGTACACGAAGGAAATGTTCAAGAGATGTCAAACTGAAGTCGAGGGCATGCATTCCTGCTTTAATATAAAGCAAGTGGCAGTTAATGGCCCAATTGTGACTTTTGTTGTCAAAGAACGAATGGAAGTTGAAGGAAGCGAGAAGGAGGTCAGACACTACGAAGTTCTGTACGAGACCAGTCAAACTGAAGTACGTTGCATTTGTAGTTTGTTCAATTTCAAAGGTTATTTGTGCAGGCATGCGTTGAGTGTCCTTAATTATAACGGGGTAGAAGAAATACCAGCACAGTACATTCTACTTCGTTGGAATAAGGATTACAAGCGTAACTTTCCCTTAGATAATGCATTTAGCGAAGGTGATGGGGATAGTCGTTTGCAATGGTATAATCATCTGTGTAGATGTGCCGTTCAAGTTGCTGAAGGAGCACAGTCTCAAGAACATTATCAAGTTGTAATGCAGGAATTGAACTCTTTATTGACTAAATTTAGCCTAGTAGATAATAAATAGATGTCTATATGCTTTGGATCTTGTTTTGCTTCAAAACTAAGATGGGAAGACGATGTGAATATTGTGAAATCTCTGTTGTATGTAGGTGTGTGTAACTCTATGTACCTGTACCTAGTTATTTGCTAATATCAATAAAAAATTCCTTCAGTTATATATTTATTTAAATATTTATGGTTTGAACGGTTAAATATATGAATTATTTATTGATATTAAAAGTGATGAAGTTACTTTTTATAAAAAGTGAGTATGTTATATGTACATTTTTACTTTATTAAAGAGTCAATATTTTTTTAGTGTAAAAAAGTTATTGTCACGTGGTGTAAATGAGAGGTGCTCGAGGAAAATAAAAAAATGCTCTGTATTCAATTAAGTATGAGATTGATATTTTTTAGAAATGTTTAAATAAGTATGAAACGGAAGGAGTATTGTGATTTTCCACCAATTCCTAGTAAATATTAAGAGATACTTCCTCCATTCTTTCGAAAGTTGTTCAATGTTCTTTTTTTTTTTTTTTTTACATTAATTAAAAAATATAATATTCACTCTGTCCTTTAGAATATTATCAATTTTGCCAATTTTTGCGTTCCAACGAAAGTAACTTTTTTTTTTTTTTTTTGGGCAAGACCTAGTAACCCATTATCTTTCCTTACATTTTCTCTTTTATATTACCTTTTCTCTTTTATATTACTTTCTATTTTTTATATTTATCTACATTTTCTTTTTCTTATCTATCTCTACCTCAACAACCCTCACTATACGTATTAAATAACTTTTGATGAAACATCTAAAATAATAAAATAAATAAATTTCGAAAGAGCATAAAAAATATTTCTCATTATGGTACTCCGTATTTGATTTTAACTGATTTTAGAATAATACTTAAAATTTTGATTATTTTTTAAACAATTTCAAACTCACCCAGTGGTGGAACTAGGCAATGCTTGGGGGGTGGCCTTGCCCCCCTCAACTTTTTTCAAAATTCTATTATATATGTGGGTAGTTTATAGGTTATATGTACAATAATTGTATTACTATTATTTAATCCATCAAAATTTAGTAAAATAAAGTAATTGACCAAGTAACAAAAATTAAAATGAAGGGGCCCATCCAAGCTAAATGCAACCCCATTGTAATTTATGAGTAATCATTTTTAATTAAGTACTTAGATTAAGTTCAATATTTTTTAATCTCAAATTATTTTCTTTAAAAATAATTAAAGGGATACAAAATAAGAGTAAAAAATATTTTTAGTCTCATACTTTCTCTAATATACAATTTCAATATTAAAAAAATAGTTCAATTTTAACTTTCAAGTAGCCGATTTTTTTTTTAAAAAAAAAAATTAATCTCAATTTTATTTCAATATTCTAGACCTAATGTGAAACGTCCTACAAAGGAAAATGTTAACGTTTTGATGATACAAATGAGAGAATTCTATATTTTACTAACTTGCTAAGGACATAATTATGTTTTGATGATACAAATGAGAGAATTCTATATTTTACTAACATGCTAAGTACATAATTATGTATTTTGAGATATTTATGGCCCTAGCTACCACTTAGGGGGCAAAAATATTTTTTGGGGTGGAAAATGGGCAATTTTGCAAATCTACGTTTAATTTTCTGAGCTCACCTACCACCGAAGGAGCTACCAGTACAAGTAAGTTGTAACCGTCGTCATCGAGAATTGCAGACGTCGCCGGCCGGAGAAATATAATGCCGACGTCAAGCGATGTAATCAGGTGCAAAGCGGCGGTTGCATGGGGTGCTGGACAGCCACTAGTCATTGAAGAGGTGGAGCTCAGCCCTCCTCAGCCCATGGAGATCCGCCTTAAAGTCGTCTTCACTTCTCTTTGCCGCAGTGACTTCAACGCTTGGCTCTCCATCTCTCAGGTCTCTAATGGTGCTCTCTTTCCAATTTCACTCTTCTATCTAATAATAAATTCTGCCTACTTAAATTGCTGCTGATCGCCTCAGTTGCTTAATTGGATATTTGATTAAGAGATTAGAGTTAGTGAAATTGACCAGATTTATAGGTAATTGTGCGATCTAAGAGAGTTTTTCAGGCTCCTGCTGCTTAATTTTTACCTACAGGCTACATCAATTTGCAGTTTGCAAGTTTAAATGTTGTTTTGGTTATTGCATTGGCACTTTTTATTGGTTCTCCAGCAATATCTTTTTAGAGTAGTCAAATGGAGTTTTTCTTCCACTGCTTTTAAAGCTAATTGAAAGAAAAAATATGCATGCGATCGCTCCTTGGTATTCCTGAGTCAGAGTATATATCTTGTTTCCTACATTTGTAACAGGAGAGAAGACCTTCTATGCTTTTCATCTTTAGCATTGATGTTTGTTACCTTTCTTAAGCATATTTAGAGATTTCCTCTTTGTTAAAGCCTCTAGTAAAACTGTTTCCATGCCAAGAAAAAAAAAAAAAAAAAAAAAGTACTTGACACTTGAACATGATATTGATTTTGCAGGCACAACCTCAAATTTTTCCTCGAATATTTGGCCATGAAGCATCAGGGTGAGTGACTTCTATATGTACTTCCAGCTTGCTGAATATAGCTTTCTCCGTACACCAAATGATAAACTCTCTGGGGTCATTTAGTCTTTATCACATGATTACATTTTGTCGTAAATTCAAAGAAACTTTTTTCATTTTCTCGTTGAATTGCTATGCAACTTGCTGTGTTTTCTAGTTATCAGCACTCTGCTTTACATTTCTTCTCATGTTGTATATCTGGCATCATTTTGTGCTAACAAATGCGACGTAGGGAGTCCTAATTTTGTGTGTTGGATTGTATCATTTGGTATTAGCTCGAGAGTTGTTTTCTTCATGTGATGCAACTATTCAAGAGTGCTATGCATTTTGACTTCAAGTTGGCTGTTATTCTTGTGAAATGAACAATGCAAAAAATGCTTACACGATTTCAACTCACTCACATTTTTTTAGCAATTTTGCTTGGTATACTTTAGAACGTGGATACGGGGGATTTTCAAATTTATAACCCCCTTTTAAATGCTCTTGTTCCTTTCCATGATGGGAAAAATACTAAATGCATAAATGCAAATCTGTAGGATTGTTGAGAGTGTGGGTGAAGGAGTCACTGAATTTGAAGTTGGGGACCATGTGCTAACTTTATATACTGGAGAATGTATGAAATGCAAAGCGTGTACCTCAGGTAAAACCAATATTTGCCAAGTTCTGGGGTTGGAACGCCAAGGCGTGATGCACAGCGACAAGCAAACACGGTTCTCAATGAAGGGAAAACCGGTATATCATTATTGTGCTGTTTCAAGCTTCAGTGAATATACTGTTGTGAACTCTGGATGTGCTGTGAAGATCAACCCAATTGCACCTTTGGAGAAGATATGCCTTCTAAGTTGTGGAGTTGCAGCAGGTATTTGTCTTAGTTTTATTCCGTGGGTTAAGATATAATAATAAGTTTGCATTTATAAGATTTTTTTTTTCTACACTGGAAAAAATATGTTCTCATGTTCACTTACTCAGGTGGTAGAGCTTACGATACATTTATTGTATCAAAAAATGTCTATATTTGAAATGATTTTAAGTTGCCTGAAGCACAGGTTTAGGGGCAGCTTGGAAGGTTGCAAATATTTCAGAAGGATCGACTGTTGTCATTTTTGGCCTTGGAACTGTTGGCCTTTCTGTGAGTTTTGGACTTCATATGTTGTACAGTTTGATCACTTTTTATTAGGATCCAAAATCCTAGTTTATGCTTCTGTACATTTGAATAGGTTGCACAAGGCGCTAAAATGAGGGGAGCATCTCAAATAATTGGTGTTGACACAAACCCAGAGAAGAGTGAAATAGGTAATATGAAGATGCGTACTTTAATATTCAAATAGGCATAATGCATCAATATATCCCTAACCTATCTATTTTGTTTTGATAGGTCCTTAAACTATTTTTTGTTCTAAACAACCCTTCAAATATTGAAAAATTATTTCACAAACTCCCTCAAGGCGAAAATTTACTGAATTTTTCAATTTATATTAATGGTCCCATGAATTAATACGTATGTTAATTTTTTAATATCTCATTGTGTTTTGTGCAAGTCGTTTTTGCCTAGTATTACATGACATGCAATACCGTGGGAGATGGATGGTCATTATGTTTATTGATCTTATCTTGCAGCAAAGGGTTTTGGAGTCACAGAATTTCTAAACCCCAATGACCATGATCAACCAATTCAACAGGTTTGTTCTCTCTTTCATCATCAATATAAGCTGACATTCAACTAACAAAATCCATGAAATAAATCTTGATGTATGGTTTTAGATCTCATCTCAAATGTGAATGCTGAATACCTTTTCAGGTTATTAGCCATATGACGGATGGTGGGGCAGACTATGCATTTGAGTGCGCAGGAGATACTGGAATGGTTACCACTGCTTTACAGTCGTGCTGCAGTGTAAATGCAAAGACATCTGTTAGTTCACATACTTTTATATTGGATCTTGACATAATTAATCGGAAATATGCGTTGTGGATATAGGGATGGGGGTTGACAGTGACCCTTGGCGTGCCGAAAGAGAAGCCAGAGATATCTGCTCACTATGGACTCTTTCTCACTGGAAGAACCCTAATGGGATCGCTTTTTGGTGGATGGAAACCGAAATCTGAGCTTCCTTGCCTTGTTAATATGTACCTAAGGAAGGTAAAAATATAATACTCCTATCCTACATAGTAAGACTTTTTTGTTTGCATCTAGTATGTTTAGACCCAGTTTGGTAGAGAAGATTAGCTTAAGATAAGTGGTTAATTAGGTCCAAGATAAATGTCTAATTATACCTAAAATAAATTTTCTACCAAATGACAAAACATACTCCACTATCTAATATTCGATGCGAACAAGTTGAGATATCCAAACTAACTATAGATAACTCAACATATCTACCGAATGAACAAGTTGGTCTATCCTTGAGTAGTTTAAATGGTGCATATGCAGGAAATTGAAATTGACAACTACATTTCACACAATCTGAAGTTTGAAGATATAAACAAGGCATTCGAGCTGATGAGAGATGGGAAATGCTTGCGCTGTGTCATTCAAATGCCAAACTGAAGATATTGGAGTTAACTGAATTGTTATAACTGCTTCAATTTAAGTTTTTTCTGAGTTTTTGCCCATTAGGGCCATTACACAGACCCAGTAATGGTAATAATTGTTGGATTCCAGATTTAATTTAATTATATATACACAACTGCATTACAGATATTTCTCAATATGTAGTTATATTCAGATTTTCTTTTTGCTACACATTGCGTCCAAACATAACATAAATTAAAATGATAAACTGAAAATTAAACTAAATAACTAAAAATGAAAAGAAATGCATACCTTAAACATGATAATATACTCTTCCTTCTAAATCACACACAAAAAAAAAAGCATCACAAAATTATTCATCTATATGATTCATGAACATGAAATTAAACTTTGACAGTACTAAAAATAAAGTAAATAACTAAAAATATAGAAGAAATTCATACGTCAAATTTAATACTCTTTCACTTTATCTATAAAAAAAAATTATTATTAAATTTCTTAATCCTCCAATTCAGAAGTATCACAATTTTTTTTTATCTTTTTCATAAGTCATAACATGCGAGAAAATGTGTGATTAATTAGAAAAAAATGTTTAAAGTTGCAGTAATACAATTATTAAGTAATCATTTATAGTTGTGACACGTTGTAACACCAGGAGAGTGCCACTTTTCAAAACATCTTCCATATATATATATATATATAAATTCCCAACTCAACAATATATTTGTACATTTGGCATTCAAACAGAAAGTAGGTCAACAATCATTGCACTATCTATCTATCACTCATGCTAAACTAAATAAATAGCACAATATTCAACAACTCATGCTTAGCTGACCTAACTCTCCCTTACTCAGATGCACTTCTATTGCCTTTGCTGCTATTCTAGGTAAGAAAAATCAAATTTTCCAACCACAAACAAACTCTCTCTCTCTCTCTTGGATAAGTATATATAAATCAAATATTACACAACAAAATAATATGATTTCATTTCCATTCAACCTATAAGTTTGCATCCACTTCTGACAGTAGTGAGGTTTCTTGCACGAGTTGACAACTGTTTAATACACTCTAGAGCTCGACCAATTAGACAAGAACAAGTGCAAAACCACCAATGACAGACCACCACCAAAGGATACATCCGGTGGTGGAAGCACCACCGCCTAGACAGCCTCCACGCTCGTTCAGAGCAGAGAAAGTTGATCCATTACACCACAGTGTAGCAGTAATGGCCCCTCCTTTGCAGCCACCAAAGAGGTCAAACTGTTTGTGCAAATGCCTGTGTTGGACTATTACCCTCCTCGTCCTCCTCCTCATCATCATTGCAGCCACTGCAGGCATTCTGTACCTCGTATTTCAACCCAAGCTTCCCAAATACTCAGTCGACAATCTCAGGGTATCAGATTTGACCCTGAATTTCGACTTGACTCTTTCTGCAAGGTTCAATGTTAGGATCACAACTGAAAACCCCAATAAAAAGATAGGAATCTACTATGAGAAAGGTAGCCATTTGAGTGTCTGGCACAAAAACACAAATCTTTGTCAAGGATCAATCCCAAGTTTCTACCAGGGGCATCAGAGCAAGAAGGTGTTGGACGTAGCGCTAACAGGCCAAAATCAATATGGGTCAACTTTGCTTGAAGCAATTCAGGAGGAACAACAAACTGGAAGGGTTCCACTTGATCTTAAAATAGATGTTCCTGTCAGAGTTAAACTTGGAAAACTGAAGCTAATGAAGGTGAGGGTGCGAGGTACCTGCAAGTTGATTGTTGATAGTCTATCTACTAATAGTGTAATCAGCATCAAAGCCAGTACCTGTAATTTTGGACTCAAACTCTGAACAAGGATATCAGCCCTCATGTAATTCTTTTTCCTTGAAACTTCATTTGTATCTTCAATTTTTCCCGTTCTCTTATTACCATTATATACCATAATGATATCAACATTTTTTACCATGATCAGCCGTAGCAATCACAAGTTTTGCTTTGTCTGAGATCTTTCATCGGTGATTTAGGATACTTCTCCTTTCTCACAATTTGGGACCAATAATATCACCTTTAAACAACTAAATAAAATGTCTTGACACAACGGACGACAAGAAAGCTCATTTAGATAACTAAAGACTAAAGCACCAAAAATTGATCACATGCTCTAAATAACTATCCTGCTTGAAGAACCCAAATTTTACTCCTATTGCCCGCAACTTCAAAACATAAGCCACCAACCCATGCTCATAATGAAAGCAGACATGGTGATAAGAAGTTCGTGCAATAAAAAATTTCCTTTACTACAATGAAAGCAATGAAAATTAGTAAGGGAGATCACACTCAATCCAGCTGGAAGCACAAATTATTCCCTGACAATATCCTTATGACCATATTATCTTATTGGGAATGCATTTCAAGAAGACTTTTCCAACAAGTACAAACATCCACAAGTACGTTTTAGTCACCAATTAGTGCCCGTGGTTTGTGCTCTATCACAGACAGAGACATTCCTGTCTGCGTGACAGCCCTGACAAAAGCCATGTTTGCTGTTACAGTCGGAGCACACCAATAATCACCAGTGCCAAAAACAACTTTGTTTTTCATGGCCAGCTTTCTGGTTGTTGGAAGGCTCATCACTCGTGTTGAAGGACAATCAGGCACTACCCTGAGATAGTTGTTTTTTTATTAGTGAATAAAGGTGAAGAGAGCAATGGAAAAAAGGTTAATGGTAAAATAGATAATCAATCATTTGAAAACAATCACACACACATTCTGATTTCTGAACTCCTAATTCTGTACGAGGTCTCCAAAGTTTTTCAACACTCATTTTTTTCCATTTTGTTGAAGTCCTTTCTCTAGAGGATAAAATTGAGATAATCTTGTCTTCCACACTGGTCGAATGATGGCTCATATGTCCAAATTATTAGTTACAGTGATAATAGAAAACCAACTGTATCAAAGAACTCACTTGAGGTATTTCAGAAAGTATTCAGCTCTCAGTTTCTCATTAGGTCCACCACACATTGTGATAAGCTCTTGAAACTCCAATCGAACACTTTCACATATTATTCCTTGTTTTCCTGATATTACACCAAGCAATTCCCTGTGGATAGGATTTTGATTTTCAGAGTCCACCTGGAACAATATGAGGAAGAATGATTACATGCAGATAGAATCTGATTAATAAACTCAAGAGGACCAAAAGGTAGCATGCAGATGCATGTTAAAAGTTTAAGCAAACCAATAGCCAAAGTTATTTATGAGACCAAGCGAATTTAGATATAGATCACTCAAAAGCACAACAAAAACAACACTATCAGTGTTTTATTTCCTCAATACACAAAATCATTCCAGTATATCTATCACCTGACTGTATTGATAATCAGAAGATAATTATTGAGTACACCTGGAAGCCCAATGATGTACCCTATCAATGTGCTTAAAACAGATTCAGTTATGGCGTACATTGAGTAAAGGTACAGGTCTTAAGAATTCTCCGGCAGTCAATCTTAAGCTAAATCCGTCTACTTGAGATTTACAGTTTAATTTGTACTATTAAAATCAATTTAATTGATACAGTTTCTTGAGTATTTTCAAGCTCTTTCCTGAAAATGGAGAGACGAAATAAGTTCACAGCATTCATAGTCACATGATCACAAAAAACGTTATTCCAATATCAAAATTGAATAACATACACTCCATTGTTGCTAAGAGTTACTGAATTTTAAAATCAGACTTGGGAAATGTACAAAAGAATGTGTAAACACCAAAACATATGAGCATATTCAATTGATTTCCCCCTTACGGTACACTGATAACAAAGTAAAGTTTGAAAAAAGATCATGATCCCAATTAGACTTGGGAAATGCAAAAAAGAATTGCATTGAGGTGTGTCAACAACGATAAATGAGCATATTCAATTGGTCCCACCCTTGAGATATGTTCATTCCTTGAGCCATTGCATCAACACAATCCTTCCATTTCATGCTTATATACAACAAGATCAATGATCTGATGGTCTAAACCTTGGTAAGGCATTCGACATGGTAAAGGTAAGAAGTTGAATACAAGTATGGGTATAGACCCTGCATCCCCAATATTGACATTGATGATGATGATGATATACATTGCAAAATGAATAGAACATATCAAGAAATGACTTTTTAAATCACAAAAAGCTCACCGGCATGATACTTTCCAAAGGAAACAGCTACTGACTACAGTGATTCCCCAAAGGAATGCATGATAACAGCAATACAGTAAAGAGCAAACAGTTCATCTGATATCATTACCTGGGCAATCACAAAATCATAGTTGCCTTTAAACCGATCTCTCAATTCACGCTCTGGTGTAGCCAATACTTTTTCTGTCCTTCCATTGCTAATTCCCGACATAATCGCAACCATTGCTGTAGTATCAAAATTAGCCAACTTAGCTTCACCATCCATCCATGATCGATTCAGCAATCCAGCTCCAACCTCCACATTTTCATCCAAAGAGCAGCACCAACACTTCATCCCAGAAACAAGAGAACATAAAGATGTGCCTAGATTAAGATCAGAGAACTTGTTGCAGGAGAAATCATCACCTATTCTAGACTTAGGAACACTTTTCTCCAGCACATTACCATCTTTATCAACCTCAATCTTAACAGCACAGGCACAAGGAAACGATCTACCAAGCACCACATTAGTCCATTCCCCCTCCAATTCAATCTCTTCGCAAGAAAACGGCTCAATTTCAAAGTCAACAGCTCCAAATCCACATCTGAGCTTATGATAAACATCATCATCAAGACCATTCGAAAAGAAGAGCACAATGGATGAAGGTTTGAGGGAAACAGGGGAATGATGTGCAGCATCAACAACTTGCTGAATTTTTCTCTTTAAACCCTTGTCTTGGTGACCGTCCCACGTAATGTGTCTAGGGTTTCTATCGGAGACAATGAACCAAACAGGATTCCCATTCAAAGAGCATATAATGTCGACATAAATAGTAAGGGAATCAGAAAGATTAATGGGCTTGCAAACGCGCGATACCCCGGTGACAAATTGTTGCTCAAGTACGTGCACTACAGACTCTAAGTGTCCGATATTGAAACTGCCATGTGAATAGGGGTTTTAGCAAACAGGGAGTAGAAATTCAGTCTAATCACAGAAGAAAAAAATAAGAAACTTCATGACCTGAGAGAAGGAGACGGAGAAGAGGCGGCGGAGAGGCGGCGGAGAGGCGGTGGAGAAAGGCGAGCTCTGAGTTGATTAAGCGTGAGAGGGTGGTTTTAATGGGGGAAGAAAGCTTAGTTTTAGGGATGCGTTGAAGGCGATCAGAGAGGGCAGCGCACCTTCTCTTGGCATCTTCCACGGCTGCGTTTTCTTTCTCCTCCATCTTTTCCGATGACTATCAATGGAGTAGGGGAGCCGCTAAAATATTCTTACATTTAATTTTAGGGTAACGCTGCTAACACTCCAAAATAAGTTATACACACCCCATCATTTTAAAAATAAAAATAAATAATTATTAAATAACTAAGTAATCCTTATACAAATTAAATACAATTTTTTTAAAAAAATTGAAAAACTCTTAAAAAATGTAATTAAAATCTAAAAAGTATTTTAAAAGATTAATAAAATCTTTAAAAAAATAATTAATTTAAATAAATCAAATATTTTTAAAAAATAATCTGAAAAAGTTAAATATTTAAAAAAAAAAAATTAAATTATTCAAATAAAAAAATTCAAAAATGAATTAAAAATAAATAAATTCGTAATTTTTTTAATAAATCGTAAAAAATAATTAATTAAAAAATCAATTAAAATTAAGATTTCGAATAATTATAAATAAAATCTAAAAAATAAAAAATCACCTAAATCTTAAGAATTAATTAAATTAATTATAAATATTAAAAATATAATTGATTTAATTATTTTTTAAAATTTAGTTGAGATTTTTAAATTTTATTTAGCTTTATTTTATTTTTAAATATTTTTAATCGTTAATCCTTAATTTTTTTATTTGATTTATTTTTTCAGATTTTATTTAGATTTAATTATTTTTTTTTCTTTTTTTTTTAATTTATTGTTCCATTTTTAAATGATTTTTAAAGTTTAGCTGATTCTTTTAAAAATATTTTCAACGTGTAAGTAATTTTATTGTGTTATTAATTTTTTTTTCTGTTAATTAAATTTTAAATTTTATATGTTTTAAAGGATTTAGTTAATTTTTATTAGTTAGGAGGTTTGAAGGGTAAATAGGAAATAATTGGGGTGTGTATAGTAATATAAATTGAATTTTAAATTTTAATGGGGTGTGTATAACATTTTATGGGGTGTTATTAGCCCCACCCTTAATTTTATTATAAATTAATATACAAGAATGACAATTATTATTTTAAGGAAAACTTAAATTTACTTTTAACAATAGGTTTGAGTCGTTTGAAAAATCCCTAGCAGCTCTCATAAATTGATAAGTCTTCTAACACTAATGAAATTGCTGAAGATGAAATAATGAAATAAGAAATAAACAATAGAACATGAATTAAAAGAATGAAATAAGCTCCTACTAACACTAATGAAATTGATGAAGATGAAATTCGAGCTCTGCCCATAATAAATAGCATCAACAACTAGTTTCGTGTCCACCTCTATCTCCACATTATCATGGCTCTGTTTCTTAATCCACGAGAGCGCTTCAAGAAAACTCATTGCCTCACCATCGTCCACCTGATATACTCTCGGAGTTATGTTTGTGCGGCAACATCTAAACAAAACCCTTGTCATCGTGCGATATAATTTCTACACTAATAAAAAAAAAATTGACAAATTTTCCTATGTATGGACTAATAGACCTCTCTCATTTTATTTTTAGATGAGATTGAAATTCTTTCATTGTATAAGAGCTTAAAGCTTACGTCTACACGTTTTGAGTTCAATTTTTGTTAAAAGTAACTCTACACATTTAAATTGTACACCTGATCTGATTCCCAAAAACGATGTTGTTATACTATGAATATGTTTGGGCCATTTTATACCTATTGTGGGCCTGTTTGATTTTTTTTTTTCCCTTAATTATTATGCAATTTTATTTCTTTCTTTTTTCAGTTAAATTATTTCCAATATTGTCTTGTATGCTATATAGTTTCTCTGGACTCTTCTACTAACATAATAAATAAACTAAACACATTAAAAAAAAAAAAAAATTGATTTCAAACTTAAAAGACGGTGACAAACATCTATGTTGTGGAGTACAGAAGAGTAGCCAAGAAAAGGAGATTCAAGATAATCAGCCGAAGCTGCCCAATTCCAATATTCCAAGATTACACAATGAATTCATAACAACCCATAACACCCTATTAATACTAACGTCTCATAGGGTACTAAAAAGACCCATAGGTCCCTATCTAAGAAATAACCAACCAAGACCTAAGTCAAACAACTAATTTATCTAACTGCCGTTTTCCTTTTACTTGTAAATGCTTCCTTCTGCGTTGATACACAACAACTCCCTCCCCCTCAAGACCAGCCTTGTCCTCAAGGCGGAAGGAAGGAAATTGCTGACGAAAAATGTCCTCATCGACCCAAGTGGAATCGTCGGACGGAAGGCGCTTCCACGAAACCAGGTATTGGCGGACACGATCATCACCCCGCCAGATATCACGAATCCGTGTGACTGCTGCCGGCTCAAAATCGGGACCAGGCAAGTCGAAATCGGCCGGAAGAGATTGGACAATCGCATGCGGCCCAATCAAGCGACGTAGCTGGGAAATATGGAACACCGGATGCAAACGAGACCCCGGAGGAAGCTGGAGCTTGTATGCCGTAGCGCCAATGCGAGCGATCACCTCAAAAGGCCCAAAGAACCGCGGAGCTAGCTTCACATTCAATCTGCGAAACAAGGAACATTGTCTATAAGGTCGGAATTTTAAAAAAACTTTGTCACCTACCTGAAACTCATCATCGCGGCGATGAAGGTTTGCCGTCCGGCGCATGCGCTGTTGGGCATGTTCCAGGGTTCGGCGAAGTTGGGAGAGAACCGAGTCTCTCTCGGTCAGGTCATCTGCGACAGCCTTAACCCTCACCTCCCCCGGAAGGAAACGAGTAAGAGTCGGCGGAGGCCTGCCATACATTGCTTGAAATGGAGTATAACCAGTGGCGGTGTGAAACGAAGTATTGAAACAAAATTCTGCCCATGGAAGCCATTGAGCCCAGCGAGTTGGTTGATCTGAGATAAAACAGCGAAGATACGTCTCTAGGCAACGATTCATCACCTCCGTCTGTCCGTCCGTTTCCGGGTGGTATGACGAGCTCATTTTTAATTTAGTGCCCGATATGCGGAAAAGCTCCGTCCAGAATGAACTAAGGAACAAGGGGTCGCGGTCTGAGACGATCGAACGTGGAATCCCGTGAAGGCGAACAATATCGCGACCAAACTCTTGAGCGACCGGTCTAGCTGAGAAAAGGTGGGTGAGACCAATAAAGTGGGCTGCCTTAGAGAGCCTGTCGACAACGACCAAGATTGTGTCGCGAGTGTTTGAACGAGGCAGCCCTGAAATGAAGTCCATGCTCAAATCCTCCCAAATATGCGTCGGAATCGGTAGGGGCTGTAAGAGGCCCGCGGGTGTACGTGTGTCAGCCTTGCTGCGTTGGCAAACCAAACATTCGGCGACCATTCGTGTGATTTTTCGTAACATGCCCGGCCAAAAGATGTTGGCGGCGATCCGTCTATAGGTTCGGAAGGCGCCGGAGTGGCCCCCTGTGGGTGTCGCATGGAACTCGGCGAACATGAGAGCTGGCCAATCGCCGAATGAGGGAATCGCCAATCGGTCCTTATAGTATAGCATATCATTGATCAACGCATACGGTTGGCCGACAGTTCTGCCCTGGGCGAGTGCCGCAATAATCGGCCCATAGGTGGGGTCAGCATGAACTGCTACGCGTAGCCTTTCCCAATCTACCCAGAGAGGTATCGATACAGCCATAAAACAGGCCTCAGCGTTACGGCGGGAAAGGGCATCTGCCGCGGCGTTGGATGAGCCTGGCTTGTACTCAATCGTGAAATCGAACCCTATTAATTTTGATATCCAGTATTGCTGCGCGGGGGAAGCGATAGACTGCTGGAGTATGTGCTGAAGGCTC
The DNA here is from genome assembly GCA_963675135.1 of Galeopsis tetrahit. Lineage (NCBI taxonomy): Eukaryota > Viridiplantae > Streptophyta > Magnoliopsida > Lamiales > Lamiaceae > Galeopsis > Galeopsis tetrahit. The sequence continues at coordinate 39,861,139 of OY776127.1, forward strand.
CTATGGTCGGTCTTAATAGTGAATTTCCGTCCGATCAAATAAGGCCGCCAATGTAACACCGCCAAAACCACGGCCATCAATTCTTTCTCATAAGTAGACTTATTGGCGGACCGTTCCGATATCGCCTTGCTGAAATAGGCCACGGGTCTACCCAATTGCATTAAAACAGCTCCAAATCCGCGACCAGAGGCATCCGTTTCCAGGACGAAAGGGACCGAGAAACATGGGATGGCAAGAACAGGGGCCGAGGTTATTGCGGACTGAAGAGCAGCGAATGCTGCCTGGGCATCGTGGGGCCAAGTGAATCGGACATGCTCCTTTTTGAGTAGATTTGTTAAGGGTGCAGCGATCTTCCCATAGTCTTTAATGAATCTGCGATAATAGCCGGTCAACCCGAGGAACCCACGGATGCCTTTGAGGGACGACGGCTGGGGCCATTGGAGGACGGCGACAACCTTGGAAGGGTCCATCCGGACGCCGTCGGCGGCCACAATATGACCCAGGTATTCAATTTCCTTTTGGGCCCAAGCGCACTTCTTAGGATTGATCGCAAAGGAGGCCGAGGATAGTGCTTGGAGGACCGCGCGAAGATGGTGTAAGTGGTCCTGCAAGGATGGACTGTAAATTAGTATATCGTCAAAGAAAACTAACACAAACTTACGTAGCCATGGGCGGAACAAATCATTCATTGCCGACTGAAAAGTGGAGGGGGCGTTACAAAGCCCGAAAGGCATGACCAGCCACTCATAGTGGCCTGAGTGAGTCCTAAACCCGGTCTTCTCAACGTCTTCAGGCGCCACGCGGATCTGGTGGTAGCCTGACCGCAAGTCCAGGCGTGAGAAAATAGTAGCGCCGGCGAGTTCGTCCAAGAGTTCTTGGATGACGGGGATAGGGTACTTGTCTGGGACCGTTTTCTTGTTTAGTTCGCGGTAATCCACACAGAACCGCCAGCTTCCGTCCTTTTTATGCACCAACAAGACTGGACTCGAATAGGGACCGGTGCTTGGCTGAATTAGGCCGGAGGCCAACATATCGATAATGAGTTTCTCAATCTCGTCTTTCTGGGCAGCGCTATAACGGTAAGGCCGCACAGCCACTGCCGACGAACCAGGTTGTAAGGGAATGCGGTGATCGCATGAGCGCCGAGGTGGGAGGCCTTTTGGTGGTGCATGGACAGCGGGGAAAGAGTCAAGGAGGTGCTGTACGGCCGGTTCAATCGGGGCCTGGGTTGCGATGCACGTCAGTTCTAAGGGAAATGCGAAGAAGTGTTGATCGGCGGGGTCTCCCTTCGCGGCTGAGACCGCAGAAACTTGGCGGCGAGCAAGGCCTGGTTCGCCGAGCAAGGTGACCCGACGACCCCAATAATCAAATTGCATTGTCATAGTGGCCCAATTGATGCGGACATCCCCCAGTGTGGCGAGCCATGTAATACCGAGGATAAGGTCAACGCCCCCAATCGGGAAGGCGTATGCTTCGATCATGAAAACCGTATCGCCGAGGAGGACATGTAGGCCTGAACAGACCCCGGCTGTTTTTGTTGTGGTGCCGTCGCCAAGAACGACCGGTAGCGCGGCCCCTCCTGAAAAAGAAACGCCAAGTTTATTAGTGAATGACGTAGCGATAAAGCAATGCGAAGCCCCACTGTCGATCATAACGATCAGGGGAACGTTATTAATGGTGGCCCTTAATTTCATCGTTTGCGGTCCATCGAACCCGGACGCGGCTGCGGCAGACACCTCTAAGTGTTGAAGAGAGGGGTCGAATTCCTCGAAATCCGGCGGAGAGTGGTTTAGGTCGATGTATTCGGTTGGAAATTCGTCGTCTCCGAGGATGGTAATCCTGAGGGATTTGGCCGAGCATATGTGTAACGGAGAGTAGGGTTCGCGACATTTGAAGCAGAGCCCCTTTCGACGTAAGTCCATGAATTCTTCATGGGACATGTATTTGGGCCCTGGGGTACGTGCCGACGACGAAGACCCTGAAGATTCGGCGGGGACGCGAGCATCTGGGGGACGGCCAGGAGCGGCGGGCCGGGGCCCAGGAGGGAATTGGCCCGGACGGGTTGACGAGCCAGGGACCGAGAAACGAACGGCAGGGGTGCCGCGGCCGAAAGAAGGTTGGTAACGGGAGCCCTTGGTCGCGGTAAGCCGTTGCTCGATCTCACGGGCCAACTAGATCGTGTGGCACATATCTGCCGCATCTTTAGAGTGGATTCGCAGGCGGATATCGTCGCGGAGGCCATGCAAGAAAAGGCCTAAGGCGTATGAGGAATCAAGATTAGGGACCGCAGCCATACGGGCGATGAACTGGTCGACGTACTCTTCGACCGAGCCCGTCTGCCGAGTAAGGGCGAGCGTCTCGAAGGGGTTTGCACGTGGGTCGTCGCCATAACGTCGGATCAGTTCTAAGGTAAACTTTTGCCAATCAAGGTTCGGAAACTGAGACATGAGCCATTGGAGCCACTGAAGGGTCGTGCCTTCCATGGCCACAAGAGCAAAATCCAGGCGCAACGCTGGTGGGGTGTTGTCGATGTGAAAAAACTGCTCCGCACGCGAGAGCCATCCATAGGGGTTCTCGCCTGTGAACTTGGGAAGTTCCAGCTTGGTTTGGGTCGTATTAGGGCCTTGTCGAGGCGGATGAACGGGAACAGGGGTTTGTAAGGGGGCAGGGGAATGTGGGGGGTTGATCGGTTGCGATGCCAATGGTGGTGGTGTTGATCCGGCCGCGGAGGAGGATGCATCGGGATTAGTGGGTTTGACCAGCTGTTGCAGAAGGGACCGAATTTCGTCGACATTGGTGTTTAACGTGGCCACCGCTTTCTCCGTGGCGGTAGTGGAAACCTGAAGTGCGGCTACTGCTCTCTCCACAGTCGTACCGGAATTCTGGAGGGCCGTGATGGCCGCTTCGACGGCATCCATACGAGACTCCATTCTCGTCATTGAGCGGCAGGTCGGACCAAATTGTTGTGGAGTACAGAAGAGTAGCCAAGAAAAGGAGATTCAAGATAATCAGCCGAAGCTGCCCAATTCCAATATTCCAAGATTACACAATGAATTCATAACAACCCATAACACCCTATTAATACTAACGTCTCATAGGGTACTAAAAAGACCCATAGGTCCCTATCTAAGAAATAACCAACCAAGACCTAAGTCAAACAACTAATTTATCTAACTGTCGTTTTCCTTTTACTTGTAAATGCTTTAAATGCTTCCTTCTGCGTTAATACACAACAATCTAGGTTTGGATTCTCTACATTTCTTTTGGTAAACTACTTGTAAATTTTAGAAAAAGATAAACACATGAGTGAAAATTTAAAAACTTACTCAATGTGCTTTGTGAAGATACACTATAACTCATGAATCTCTAAAATACTAAGCTTTGGATGATATTTTGTGGAATTAAATCGAATTACAGAAGTTTGAAAATCATATTCTAATAAAAAGATTGTGGCCACCAATCATTCAGACCATCGAACCTAAAAAGGGGGATAATATATGAAACTCGAGTTCGTTCAACAATAGAAAATATATTCTTTCTTTAACTTCACACTCAACATTTTGGAAAAGAGTTGGACTCTTGTGTCAAGAAGAAAATATCAGGATTGAGACATTGCAATTACAGACAATTCTTTATGACTTCTTCCATCCAAGATGCATGCTTGGTGAAATGTGGATTTTTATGAATTCAATCCATAAATTGTTCATCCCCAGCTATTATCTACTCCCCACCTCAGCTTTCTCTGTTGCTTCTTCATTCCAAGAAGCGTCCACAAGAGGAAGCTGATATTCGTCCGGTTTCAGGGCCAAAGCAAAATCTGGCAATGTTGGCGCCGTCTCCATTATTCTACACCCAAAATATGTCACATGTAAATCGGGCTGAAAACCAAGCTAAACTACACAGTTCAAGATTCCACTAGAACCACGTTTGAGTTTGGTCGATAAACATAACATATATGTTTGAAGATTTCTTTATGTATCAAGGAAGAAGAGTTCAGCTTGAGCTCGATAGTGACCAGTTCAATACAAACTCGAAAGTCTTTTTAAAGCTTGATAAAAATCCAAACTAAGTTGAAAATTAGCATATATATATAATTTTATAAACCATTTTGAACTGTCGATAAATCATGCAAAAAGCCATCACATTGTTGACACCAACTTCACAACCAAGAATACATAGCTAATAAAAAATACTTCCTCTGTCCCAGATCAGTTTTCACACGGCAAATAAACTAAGGGTATTGGGGTCCTTACAACTTTATTAAAGGTAAATAAGTGAGAATTTTGAGGGTAAGACTGTGAGAAACTTTCCTTTTTTTTGGTGTGAAAACTAATGTGTAACAAATTAAAAAAGAAAGTGTGAAAACTGATTTGGAACGGAGGGAGTACAGGAGAAGAATCAACAAAGACTTACTTTTCGTGGGAGTATAGGTCCTTGTTGATTCGCACTTTGCTAGCTGTATCCTTGGGGATCTTTTCAGTCAGATGCTTCATGGTTCCCCAAAGAGGAGGATTCCTGCATTCAATTTTTTAAGAAAGAAAATTCCTTGGCCAAATGCTAAATTGTTGAAAAAATGAGATATGGAGAAAGTAGAGGCCATTTCAATAGTTCACAAAATCTACGAAAAAAAAATCCATACAATTTATCCCTTGATTCTGATTTCTTAAAACGTCTCATTATTCCGTTTATTATTGTGAATAACGCGTCATGAAAATTGAGGTTACCTAGATAGGGGAAGAGAAGCATGAAAAGCTTCAGATGCCTTCTTGCTCTCTTTGAGATACTCGTCGGCTGCTTGCAAAGCTGCTACAGCCATTCCATGAGACTTCTCCGTATTCCCCTCATCAAGAATTAGACCATGGTAGTAATATGCTGCACCCTACGACACGATATCAAAATCTAACATAAATTACTAATCCAAGATTGGACGGCCGGCTGGCCAAGGTTTGAGTTTCAGAGAGACGAAAAGATGCATGGCATCAAGATACCTTTGCTTCAACGTATTTCCACTTGACGAATAGCCTATGCTTTTCTCCCCAACCATTCGCTAACGGAAGGTTCATGATATTATCTTGGGCCTGCACAGTGATAGAGACAACAACTCATGCTTAAGTACAATTTAGTTTGAAATTCTCATTTCATTAATAAGTGTTATATAAACCCTCGTGTATCTCGATGTGAAAACAATTAGCTTACAAACTATAGATGAAAATTTAGTTACCTGCTGCCAGTATTTTACCATCTCACAGGCAAGTCTTCTTTTTACAGCTAGTGTTGCCTTAGTACTGTCAATAGCAAGTCCAAGCTGAATATCAACACCCTATTCAAGAGAGAAACGTCAAGCCTCAAGAAAGATGGCCTCGTATAAATTAAAAAGCTTCATTAAAATAAACTCCAAGAACAAACTTTGGCAACATATGAACTGGTAGATATGTTGAGATATCTATGGTCAGACCCGGATATCTGAACTGGCCCAAATTGAATCGCAAATGATGTGTCTTTTGGTCATTTGGTATGCACACAATCGAGTGTATTTTTGCATGTTGGGTAGAAATCTTATTTTAGGCCCGATTAGTTATCTTAGGTCTGATTATCCACCTATCTTGGACAAATCTATCATACCAAATTGGGTCTTAAGCCTTATATGTGATCAAATACAAACACGAAACAAGAATTGAGCCTCCAAAAAACAATTATAGGTCACAGTTTTATATTCTTGATCTATTTAAAGCAGTAAGAAATAACCAATACCTGCCCTAATGCTTGGAGGCAGAGTGCTCGAAGAACTCCTTCAGCAAGGTCCACAGGAAGATTTCTTCTGAAGTAGATAAGTGGCAAAGAATGAGGTAATCTAAGGCTTCTCGAGACTTGTCTTAATCAATAAAGAGAAGAAGCATGTAAAAAATTACCTGAGTTCATTGGTCAACTGTGGGACGACATGTCGGACAGCACAATCAAGGTAACCGGCTGCCTTTAAGAAAACATCAACGGAAGATCGACGGCTCTCTGTTGAAAAAGAGAAAACAAAGCACGATTTTGCCACTTAGTAGAGAAAGTTGAAAAAGATTGCTATGAAAAATGTAAACTTTATCATTTTTTCGTTTCGGTAACGTACTCATCTTTCCTGTACTGTTAACTTCCATCCATGGACAAAATAACTACCTTGAATGTCAAATTTATGTCTACTAAACATGATGCTCTAGACTACAGTATTTTCGAAACAAATTAAATGCACAAGTTGTGTACGTAAAACCTACGACACCTACCTTCTGATACCTTTGGCTGATAACCGTCCACTGAAGTTCTTGGAAGAAGTAATAAATTAGCTTGGGATAATGACAGCATTGCCATCAAGTGCAATACTGATAGCACTTCATACCAAGCACTATACATCGCCGTTTCCTGGGTACATTATAAATATGGAGAATAAGATAAGCAATCCTCAAAATTCAAACGAAACGGTATGCTTAAGAAGGTGAGATCTCAACCTCTGCTTCATCTTCTTGATTGATCCAAACAAACTGTACTTTGTGTTGCAGAGGACTCCCTGCACAGTACAAATAAGTGAAGAATCTAAGCGTACGATCGTCACACCAAGTTTGATGAATAGCACGTGCTTACCGTCTTTAACCAATCCCAGAAGCACTGGCAAATAGTCTTCTAGAGCTTGAAGAAGATCACCCAGCGTCGAACCTCCTGCAGGAATCAGCTGGTGCAACATCAATATCAGACGGTATAAGGATTTGAAATAGGATTTACAAATTTAAATCTGGTTCTACTTTGGGATTTTGAAATCCGACTTTATGAAACCACCACCTATAAACCTACTATCACACTTTCCAACACAATCAGTTCTCTCTCCTTATACTTAAATGAGTAAGTCTTGTGTGCAAATCGCCTTAAAATCTTGAAATTAAACATTCACGGGGCAACCCGTTTCTAATTGGACCCGAATAGCTTGAGTTAAGTTGGGTGTGGAGTTGATTTGTACAGATTTAGAATCCATGCAAAAAAAATTATAGTACCACATATTCACTCTTAAACATTAATTTAACAAAACGTTAAATCCCACCCTACACAAAATTCCAAAACACGCACACACACCTTACTATTTATGTGGATTTCAAAAATCGGTTTTTAAAAACCACTCAAAACTCCAAGCAAACGTCACCTTAGGTTGCATTTGGATAGAGGGATTTGAATTCAATGGATTTTGAGCCACACAAATCCATAACGATCCAAACAACCGACAATGGATTTGCTGGTATGGATAACAAACCCATCCTCAACTTCTTCAATCCAAACACAACCTTAGGCATCTATGGTAGTACTAACCATGTTGGGTAGCAGTTTTCCTTCTGGTTCTTGTAATAGTTGGACCTTCTTGGCCAGCCATAACAACTATTCTGGTTCGAAGAGCAGAAAGCCGTTCCACTAAGCTTTTACTCAGGTGATTGCCCAGCGACTCCGAAAAATCAAGAGGCTTAGGGATCCGTAAACCAGGAACAAATACAGACACATCCCCGATATTTGCTGGCCGCCTCCTGTTTCCACCCGTGTCCTTTGGAGTCGAAATAAAACACCCCATTTCTAACAATTTTCAATCTGCCACCAAAAACCTATTGAACTAAGGAAATTGCAAATTGAAATGAAAATGTATATAAATACACATCCAGCTACTGTTTCTTGCATAATGACACCAATATGTTGGACTAAGAAGGATCTCAAAAGAAGAATCACAAGCAAATACGAAAACATGTCAGCTCGATAAATGAAGACTCACGGACGAGATAACGACTAAGAGATAGATGTAAATGTGCTTACCCAAAGACTCAATGATCAGAAGATGAATATTAGGTGAACTCCTCTAATATTTTCTGCACAAATACTAAATGAATTAGCAAAAAACAAGAATTGAACCTCACAACGATGTAACCATAAAATTAAAAGAAGCATCAATTAATGTCACATGAAGGCCATGCCAATGTCAACCATAAACCCTTTTTTTTTTTTTTTTTTGTCAAAGAAACCAACGCTTCTCATTAATTTAGGTTACTGTACAGATTTAGACTCTTAAGCAAAATAGGCCTACTTTCCGCTATTTTAGTCACGAGAGAAGCATTCAAGTAGCATTATGAGTAAAGCATAACCATAAAACAGAATTCAGCAAGCAAACAATTTACACAAGCAATCCAACACAACACAATTAAGCCCAAAAACCAGATTGAAACCAAGACAATTTATATGGAAATAAAGAAAAAGTTGAGTATCATATTTATACCTCAAGAAATTCCATCAAGCAAGAAAGCAATAAAAAGATTTGATCTTTTGATTTTGGGGTTGTGGGTTTTGGTGAGACTATCAAGAGAATTGGAATCGAATCAAACCCAGTTGGAATTCAGACTTAAATTGAAATGAATTGAATTCTTGTGCCACATAATCAACATAAAGTGTTGTGGTCTGTGGAATTTCAACTACACAGAGATAGAGAGAGAAAGGCATATATATATATATATATATACAGAGAGAGAGAGAGAGACTTGCAAGTTTCAATCTTGAACGTAGAGTGAAATTGTTGATAAGTAGTGAGAGCAAGTAAAAGAGAAAAAAAAAACAAGATTTTTAAAATGTTGGAAAGATTTACTAGTAGTTTGTTTGTGTTTTATAGTAGCAGTAAACTGTAAAGAGAAATGACAAGGAGAAAAGTAATAGTGCCGAATGAAAACTTTTTAAAGGTCACAGTCCAAATTTTCAGACAAGATTTTCAAATGTTAATAATAGGATTATGAGCTTTCTCTCTCACCTAATACTACCAATTAATGTAATAAATTCAACTCGTTTTTCTCAGTAAACTGTTTCTTCACCAAATCTAACAACAATTGATTACACAAGTTTCTCTTTTACGTCCATCCGTAAGCGACAAACGCCAAATAATTCATTAATTAATATTCCCTCCATCCACAAGATTTTAGTCTCATGCAAGGATGAAAATATCATGAATATATTGTAAATTTGAATATTGTGATATAGATATTGGGGTCTAATGTATTTTTTTTCAAGTATCGCGGATATATCGCTAAATATCAATATCAATGTCGATATCGTTTAACCATAGTGTAAAATTGGACGAGAATCGAGAAATATTGCATAATATCGCAAAATCTGAAAAAATCTGCAAACTTATTTGAAATTTTATTTTTATATGTACAAAATTATGGAGTACATTTTATTTTATTTTTAATAGTGCAAGCGAATATATTCTCAATTCACCTCATATATTTAGTAGTTTTTGTTTAAACATATGAATTACGTGCATAACTATATCCTAAATTACTATAATGTGATGAGTTAGTATGAATGTTGTTTGGACAAATATGTCATTTCACCTATTATAAATGTGAACCTCATGTGTTATTATTTTGATATTAATGGTATTTTATCATGTATATTTATTTAATCATTTTGTATTGTATTATGTTGTCAATTAGTTTTCGTCAGCCAGTATTTAATTGTATTTTATCAATGTTGTTTGGACAAAGATGTCATTTCACCTACTATATTTGAACCTCATATGTCATCATTTTGATATCAATTGTATTTCATCATGTATATTTAATCATTTTATATGGTATTATGTTGTGAATTGATTTTCGTCAGCCAGTATTTATATAATTTATTATCAATATGTTTGTTTTAAACATATAATTTTAATGACTTTTGAATGAAATACATGTATAATAGTATGTTTTAATAATTCCTAAAATTTCATGTTAAATTTTCAAGATTTTAATAAGATTTCCGTCATTTTTTCAATTTTTTTGTTATATCGATATATCCCGCGATATATCCGTAAAATTAAGGTTGCTAGATAGCGATATTTTCATCCTTGGTCCCATGGAGGTGGGGCACAAATTTTAAGAAAAATGTAGATAAAGTAAGAGTATTATAAGATATTGTGGGGTCCATTGTGAATAAAGTGATTGTAAATAAAGTTGATGGCAAATTGAGTAATTAAGTGATGTTTGAATGGTGATAGTTTTCATAAAGTGTGTGAGACTATATTTGATGGACAAAAAATATGAAACAAATGAGACTACATTTTATGAACAGAGGGAGTATATTACTCCATATATCAAATCGTCATACATTAAACCTCCATCCATAAAGGTGCATATTTGAAAAAAATAAAAATAAAGTAAGACTATGTTTACATTTGGTTTTAAAAATCTAATTTTAAATTTTAAGATTCTAAACCGGTTGAACTTTAGAATTTAAAAATCGATTTATTCAAAACCATTTCTATTAAACATATTAATTTGACATATCAACATAAAGTTATATCAATATAATATCACTTTAATCATTATAATTTTTTTTAATAATAATATAATAATAAAATAATATAATATATTCAATCATTACACAATTAACTAATCATTATAATCTCACTCAATAAGAATATAATAATACAATTCCATTCAATCTTACGCATTGATTTGACATAAAGTTAAAATCTTTTAATAGTGTATTTAATTAAATAGGTAAACTCGAGCTTTTTCATAGATTTTTAAGTTCAGATCATAGGCCTATTTAACTTAATTTAATATGAACTATTCCATATTTATATTTTTCTTTGTAATATTTAGAAAATTTACATTTGATAATTTAATATATGTGGAATAAATAAATAAAGTATTTAGTACTAATTACTCTTGTATTTATATTTTTTAAGAAATGATTTTTTTTCTTTTAGAAATTTGATAACTTTGTTATTATTTTTATTTCTCATTTTGAGATTTAAAGGGTAGGTTTTATTATTGGAAGAATAATAAAGTGGTATGGGATTTTTTTTTTAATGTACTAATGACACTAAAAAGGCTTTCAGTTCAAATTTACTTATTAAAAAGAAATATGAATTAATATACAAGAATTAATTTTCCACCTCTTTACAAGTTCGAACTTTTAGATGAGACGAGATTTTTTCATGGTATTAGAGAAGTTCGGATCAAACCTTTAGGGTACGATTGGTATGCAGTAATAGACTTAGAATGGAATGAGCATTCATGAGTCTATTCCTAATCTTATGATTAGTATGTTTTTTTATTTGGAATCCCGATTCCATAAAGAATCCTGATTCCCAAAAATACTGATTCCCAAAAATACGGAATTGTGATTCATCTCCCTTCCCCGTCTTTACCCATTCCATTCTGTGTGGAATTATTTTTTAAAAAATTTTATAAAATAAAATTATCCATCATATTTTATTTTTACAAAATTATCCTTTTCAATAATTAAAAAGATATCCATTAATCATATCTTTAATCAAAATCTTTAATCAAAATCTTCAACTCTAATCTCTAACCCTATTCACGCAATAATAAATAGGATTCTCCAACCCCTTTTAACTCCAGTTCACAAGAGAGAATAGGATTCTCCAACCCCTTTAACTCCAGTTCACAAGAGAGAAGACGCAAAATAACTAGACAAAGGTAATTAAATTTGTTCCTTGATTCTCTAAATAAAGAAAAACTTGACATATGTAATGTATTGCAAAAAATACCAAAGTTATGTTTTTATATGCTATATATATATACGCACTGCATTCATATATGTTTTTATATATCATATATATATATACGCACTTCATTCATATATGTTTTTATATGATATATATATATATATATATATATATATATATATAAAAAAAGATATTAAGATGAATGCGAATTATGTATATAACCAATGCGAAGGAGATATACAGAAGCTGCTGGACTTGAATTTATTGTATTCTTTTTACTATTTTATTGAGTTAATTAGTTATGGAAGAATATTATATATACATATGTGACGATATATGCATATATATATATGTGTACAATATAAATTAGTTATTGGATTATTGTTCCAATCTAGTTTTAATCTTAATAGTTCTAATTCTTGGATTAAGTTTCTTGATTTTGTTAAAATAATAATATATTCACTAATTTAATATGTTTCTATAAAATATACTCTGTATATTAAAGGGTATTTTAGTCATTTAAGATAAACTACATACATTATTTTGCATTTCAGGTTATTATACCAATCAAATCATGGGAATGGTCATTCAGAGTTCGTCATACCAATCATGCCCTTAAAGAAATAGAATTTCTAATTTCACAAAACATAACCTCCTCTAAAACAATAGAGTACCACTATTATTTAACACCCCAAAAATACTCTTCACATTAAAATAAAAAAAATAAAAGAAAGAGTTTTATATTTGTACTGTTGATCGATCCTAGCTCATTAATGAGAATTAATCATGTGGATCCAGAAGTACATATATCATAATTAGAAAAAACGTATTGCCCATCTCATGCACGTTCAAGTTTTAAATTTCAATTTTTTTAGTAGATTTTAATCATCTTGATCCAAAAGCAGATATACATTTCAATTTTTTTCTAAACATATATAGGAAGGGCAGAAATCGTAGATGAGATTAAATTTAAATCTTGGAGGTGTTCATTGTTTGTAGTAGTTTTATTTGGTATGTGTTTGTTGAGTTTATCTTGTAAGAGATTTGAGTACCTCTTATAGTTATATTGGTGTTATTTATTTAATTTAATTTTTTTAAAGCTATTTAGCTCATCGATTCATATATACTCAAATGTAGGTTGAGTTGACATTTAATTTATACTATATTTTGTGAGAAAAATATGTTGGATGTGTTCTCTAGAGATTTCTCGGTCTCACGGTGAGAAAAAATATAATTTAGACATAATGTTTTAACACTTGGAAGAGATGAATATTAATTTGTGAACGTGAAATAAATTTTTCTCATCTACTAGTCTGAAATTGTAGAATTGCAAAGCTCTAATCATGATTGAAATGAAAAGTGGGTGAAATCCCCAAAAGAATACAGAGAAGAAGAATTCTTCTTTTGTAGAATCTAAAAGTTATGCAAACAAAGAAAAGAGCAGCAAGCTCTTATATACTAAACCAAAATTAAAACCGCTAAATAACTAACCTAACAAACTAACAACCAACTAATCTTTAACTAACTATAAGTGAGTGGTGTATCTAACAAGGAGGTGTATTTATCAACCCTTGATACCCCCTCAAAATGAGAGTGGATATCCAACAATCCCATTTTGGCTTTGTGGTTGTTGAAAACAGCAGGTGGAAGAGGCTTTGTCAGGATGTCAGCTAGGTTATCTTCAGTGGGTATGTGAATGAGAGTGAGTAAACCTTCTTGTATTTTCTCCCTTGTGGAGTGATAGTCAAGGCAATGTGTTTAGTTCTTTGCTGCAGACAAGGATTGTGAGCAATAGAGTAAGCACTCTTGCTATCAGTATACATAGTTGAAGGAGAAGAATGTTGAATCCTCAAATCAGCAAGTATGTAATGGATCCACTAGAGCTCACATGTTGTGGATGCTAGGGCCCTGTATTCAGCTTCTGCAGATGACCTACTAACAGTAACAGTAGATTGTTTCTTGGATTTCCAAGAAATTAGTGAATCACCAAAATAAATGCTATAACCAGTGATACTTCTCCTAGTTTGAGTACATCTACCCCAGTCAGAATCAGAGAAAGCATGCAATTTGAAAGTGTTTTTAATGGGATAGAAGACACCAGTACCAGGATTACTCTTAATGTACCTTAATATCCTATGAACAACAATCAAATGTGAGTTAGTAGGGCATTGCATGTACTGGCTTACAGTTTGGACAACATAAGATATATCAGGTCTAGTAATAGTAAGATAGAGAAGCTTGCCCACCAATCTTCTATAAAGTGCAGGATTTTTAAGTGGGGGAGATTGATCATCAAAGACTATTTTGGAATCCATTGGAGTAGAACAAGGCTTGCTACCCAAATAACCAGAATCATGTAGTAAATCTAAAGCATATTTCCTTTGAGAGAGAGTCATACCTGTTTTGTTCCTAGCAACTTCAATGCCCAGTATGTACCTCAAAGTGCCAAGATCTTTAATGGTAAAAATTTGTGATGCAAAAGTTTTGATAGTCTGAATGAGATCAAAAGATGTACCTGAAACAATTAGATCATCTACATAGCAAAGAACAACTGTGAAATCAGAACCATTCTGCCTAGTAAACAAAGAAGTGTCAGCCTTTGATTGAATGAAGCATATGGAGAGTAAGGAAGAGGTCAATTTAGAAAACCATTGTTTGGAAGCCTGTTTTAAACCATAGAGGCTTTTATTCAATCTACAAACCCTCTTATCAGTACTAGCACAATAACCAGGGGGAGGGATCATATAGATTTCTTCTTTGAGGTCACCATGTAAAAAAGCATTATTAACATCTAATTGATGTAGATGCAAATTTTCAGAGATAGCAACAGCTAACAAAATTCTGACAGTAGTGATTTTAGCAACAGGGGAAAAAGTATCAAAGTAGTCTATCCCTTCTTGTTGAGTAAAACCTTTAGCAACTAACCTAGCTTTGTATCTTTCAATGGTGCCATTAGAGTTATATTTCCCTTTATAAACCCATCTACAGCCTATACAATGCTTGTTTTCAGGTAAATGAACAAGAGTCCAAGTATTATTCTTGTTTAATGCCTCAAGTTCATTTTTCATAGCAAGGACCCAATTATCATTTTGGGCAGCCTGTTTATAAGTCTTGGGCTCCTGTATTTGAGAAATGGAGGCTGTAAATTGCTTATAGTGTGGAGATAGTTTAGTAGAAGATAAAAAATCATGTATATGATACTTTCTGCTAGAACAAGAGTGAGATGCATGATCAACAGAGGGTGGTAGGGTGGTTTCATAAACTTGTAAGTATGCTGGTTGAGATTTGTGTCTAGATGGCCTTGAAGCAGTCTCAATTATAGAATGAGGAATATCAGAACCAGTATCAACACCATTTCCATTATCAACAATAGTTTTAGAAAGATCATTATGTTGAGTAATGGGAGTAGGAGGGGCAGAAATATTATCAGTAGAAACAAGAGAGTTATTGTTACAATCATTGTGGCCATAAAAGACAGAATCATCATCAGAATCAACATGAGTGTCATCAAAAACAGGTAATGGATGGACAAGTTTATCAATACCAGTCTTGTCAGAATAAGGGAAAATATGTTCAAAGAAAGTGACATCCCTAGATACAATTAACTTTCCAGTCTTAATATCAAAAAGCCTATAACCTTTTGTTCCAAGAGGGTAGCCAATGAAAATGCATTTGGTGGCCCTGGGATCAAATTTATGTCTATGAGACACCAAAGTGTTTGCAAAGCATAGGCACCCAAAGGTCTTAAAAAGTGAGTAAACAGGTTTCTTGTGATACAAAAGTTCAAAAGGGGATTTCTTGTTAAGAATGGCAGAAGGAATTCTATTTATAATAAAAGCAGAAGTTTTGATGCATTCACCCCAAAACTTTAAGGGTAAACAAGATTGAAACATAAGGGCTCTAGCCACTTGAAGCAAATGTTGGTGTTTTCTCTCTACTATGCCATTTTGTTGGGGAGTTTCAACACAAGAGGTTTGATGTATGATGCCAAGATTATGATAAAAGTCAGAAAGAAGGAACTCAATCCCATTGTCACTCCTTAGTATTTGAATTTTAGTACCAAACTGAGTAAGAATGAGATTGTAAAAGTTTTGTAAAGAAATCTTGACATCACTCTTGGCTTTCAATAGATATATCCAAGTGCATCTACTAAAATCATCAACTATGGTAAAGAAGAATTTGTCACCAGTAACAGAAAGAGTAGAGAAGGGGCCCCAAACATCACAATGTATTAAATGAAAAGCACGAGGAGATACAGAAGTGCTTAATGGAAATGACTTTCTTTTCTGTTTAGCTAAAGGACAAATGAAACAATCATTATGCAAAGTAGAAGCTTTTACATTCAGTTCAGGAATTTGTAACATGCATTTTCTAGAAATG
Source organism: Galeopsis tetrahit (assembly GCA_963675135.1). Lineage (NCBI taxonomy): Eukaryota > Viridiplantae > Streptophyta > Magnoliopsida > Lamiales > Lamiaceae > Galeopsis > Galeopsis tetrahit. The sequence goes on from OY776127.1 coordinate 39,877,037, forward strand.
TGCCCCAGCCTTTTATGCCACAAGTCAAAAGTACAAGCATCCTTATTGCTATTACTAGAAGAAGTAGAGTGTCCTAAATGAGAACAACTAGAAGAGTGATTAATGTGTAAGAGATAAAGGCCCCTATCCTGAGCAGCAGTACCAATCACCATTTTGGTTGTATTGTCCTGTAAAACACAATGTGAGGACAAAAAACTCACAATACAGTTGGAATATCTAGTTAAATGGCTTATGGATAATAAGTTGAAAGTGAAGTCAGGAACATATAACACATTGTACAGTGTTAAGTGTTCATTTATAATAATATTCCCCATGTGAGTAGCAGTTGAAATAGCATTATTAGGTAATGAAATTTGAACATGGGCTATGGAAGGAGGAGTAGAGAACAAAGATATATCAAAGGTCATATGATCAGTGGCTCCAGTATCCATAATCCAAGTAGATTGTTTAACAATGTTTAAGCCAAAAGAACAAGACATACCTAGATCTGGTGTGGTCTTGGACTCCTCAGCATGTACAGTAGATGCCCCTGCCACAGAATGGGGCATGTCTCTGCCTTCACCTGAGTGCTGCATCTTAGAAAAGCTCACAAATTTATCAAATAAGGTTTGATAAATAAGAGGATTAGATTCCATGGAGGTGTCCTTAATGGAAGTGTTAGCAGATTTAGTGGAATCCTTATTAGGGAGACCTCTAGGACCTCTCCAGCCAGGTGGGAATCCAATAATCTGGAAGCATCTGTCAATAGTGTGACCAAGGCCATCACAATGACTACACTTAAGGGGTTTCTTCCTATCCTTATAAAACTTGGTATTCTTGGCAGCCATAGAAAGGGAATCAGATGGAACAGGATCAGGGGGAAAGTTTAAAGTTCTTTGAGACTCTTCTTGGAGTAGAAGGCCATAAATTTTGGATAAAGGAGGAAAAGGGGATTGCAACAAGAATTGGCTACGAATGGTACTATAAGAATCATGAAGGCCTACCAAAAATTTCATAACACCATCCTGCTCTTGAGTTATAGTCATCAATTTAGGCAAATCACAAGTACAGGTACCCATGGCACCACAAGAGCATTTAAGAACAGGCCTAAAGCTAAGGTATTCATCCCAAAGAGATTTAAATTGGTTGTAATAGCTGACTAGGGATTGAGAACCTTGAGTGATAGCACTTAAAGATTTTTCTAAGTGGTAAACCCTAGTGCCATCAGATTGGGCATATCGAATTTTGAGTTCGTCCCAAACATCTTTAGCCAAAGAAAAGTATTCTAGGGTTCGTTTGATTTCAGGAATAATGGAATTCAAAATCCACATTAAAACTAGATCATTAACTCTTACCCAGGCAGCATAGATGGCTGGATCATCATCTTCAATCGGAATATCGAGGGATCCATCGATCAAACGAACCTTATTCTTGACGCTGAGACCTCTCTTGACCGCGTGGCTCCAAGAAACAAAGTTGGTGTCATCGAGGGGCTCAAGAACGATGGAGACGACCGGATTGTCATTCTGATGCAGAGCCAACGGAGAGAACGGATTCAAGGCTGGGTTTAGAGAATCTGGATCGGTAACAGTAGGCGCCATAGTGCCGAGAACGAAGAGAAACCAGAGTGAAAACCAAAAAATCGCAGAAATCGTGATGAAACACGAAGAAGAAGCAAGGGAAAAATAGTGCGGAAGCGAAATTTATCGTTCGCTTGGCAGTATCTTCAAAAAACTGATACCATGTAGAATTGCAAAGCTCTAATCATGATTGAATTGAAAAGTGGGTGAAATCCCCAAAAGAAGGTAGAGAAGAAGAATTCTTCTTTTGTATCTAACCAGGAGGTGTATTTATCAACCCTTGATAGAAATTTTAAAAAATATGTAGAATCAATTCATTTATATTATATGAGCATAGGTAACTGCAAATCTTTGCTACATTGAGGATGATGATGATTTTGAGTGGTCGGTTTGCTTTTCTTTTTGCATGTGTCTATTTGTTTTCTTGCATTTTCCATGTGTTTGATGTTAACAATGCAGTAGGGCACAAGTACATTTTTTTCAAGTAATAATTAAGCAATAGTAAAGTGTGTGCTTTTTCTTTCCTTACAAATATTCTTATGTATATTTGATACACAATAATAGACAGACGTCCCTTGTTAGTCTATATCTCTCTAAAATAAGTCAAGGCTAAGACTAGATGTGTTTCGATGGTTAAAACAATCGATTTTGAAAGATTTTACAATATTTGGAATCGAAACTGAATCGGTTATGATTATGGTTTTCAAACCATCAGTTCGATCGATCGATTTCTATTGGAATATGAATCCTAAAACAAAATCATATGTGATGAAAAGATACGTTTTGATAAATCAAAAGGAAACTTGAATATATGTAAGTTAAAGACTGATCTTGTTATGAGAGTCGTCTATTGAAGATAACATCAAAAGTGAAAGCATAAGTGAATATGATATAGTGTAATAAGATTACAAGTTAAGCTATGATTGTATAGAAGCTTATACATATTGAAATATAGTCTTAGGCTGACTAAGCTATTGAAGATTAAAGTAATGGTTAGTTAGAAAAGCTCAGTTAGAATAGAAGAGCTGAGACGAAAAGACTAGACCAGATAAGTTGAAGACCAGAAGACTATACAAGCTGACTAAGAGACCAGAAAACTTGTATCAGACAAGACAAAACAAGACAAGACGAGTCAATGAAGGAAGCAAGAATAAAATCTAAGTACAGAATAAAGGAAGTCGTACTTAAGAAGGATAAAGGTGAAAGAAAGGAAGTTATAACCGTATAACAAACTAACTAAGTAACTGAATCAAGAAACAATTAAGAGCGGTTATGAACTGTTTTATAGTTATATCCAAGAGGTTAGTTACTCTAACAAACTATCTTGAGGATTTAAATCTATAAATAGTGATTGATCTTTGACAGAAAAAGACTACTGGAAGAGCTACTACTGAAATTCCAAGCATTCAAAGTCTTAAGCAATTAAAAGCAGAAACTCGCAGAGTTCGAAGAAAGAAGATCAGAAAAGAAGAATCAAATCCAGATTTGAAGAAGAACATTCAGAGGTTAAGATCGACAGAGAAGTTTTTCATTTTAAGTTTGATTTGTTGTAAAACAAGTGTGCTAGTAACTTGTCACTCTACTAGTACTGATCGAAGATATATCTGGTGATATATTCGATAAGACCAAAGTCTTAAACTTGAGACTTAAAACGACAAGCAGTGAATTTCACAATTGGTATTGTGAGAGTGGGTGTAGGCATTTGCTGAACCATTATAAATCTTGTGTCTAGATTTACTTTACAGTTTTATATTTCTTTATAAAGTTCTAAAGATATTCGTATAAACAACCGGATTAATCATCTAGCTAAGTCGACGAGTTGAATTAAGAACTAGACTACTCAAGAAATACTTTTCATATTCAAAGAGTGGGTATAAATTTAAAAGGGCTCATATAAAATTCCCATACTAAGTTGTTAATTGTTATAACTTCATTGTTGATTAGTTTATTGGTTGAAAGACTAGTTTGTTAATACACAAGTTGAGTTAAAAACAACTCTTGCTAAGAACTTTCATTTACTCTGATATTTTAGAAAAGGTTTAAAAGTCTATTCACCTCTCCCATCTAGATTTTTACTTAGTCTAATCTTATACACTCACTTATGGGATTAACAATTTCCTTTCTTTTGTTATTTTCTTCATTTTTTGCTCGTTTCGTTCTTTTTTTTTTTTTTTTTTTGTAGAAACAAAAGATATTAGTACATTGAATTTCAGGTATTTTAAACTTAAATTGAAATTGAATAATTTATTTGTTAAATTTAAATATAAAAATTGAATATCAACTTAATCAACTTATTATTATTGAATATTCCTCAATCACTTAAATGTTTTTTTCTAATCAATGTGAAAGAATTGTGGCTGTTTATCTTACGAGTAGAAGTCTAGGAGAGTGTATTACAATTTTCATATGTATATAGTTGTTTAACTTGAAAAAATATATATTACAATTTCCATAGGTATATATATAACTGATTTAAATAACATTAAATACATCTAATATCTTGTGCTGTGAATTTAAGTTTAGTAAGTTATTAAGTTGAATATTGAGATTCAATTTAAGTTTAGTAAGTTTTACTTGTATTGTATTTGACTTAGGAGTTGTTTTAAATTTTAATGAATTAGTGATTCAATTTCATTTAGTACCTTATTATTTACTATGTAGAATATAATTTTAATTTTAACTTTAATACAAAAGTCAAGTACCTTATTAATATTCAAAATTTCTAAAAAATGGATGAAAACGAATAAAAAGTTGAGCAAAATATAAATAAAAAATAAAAAAGACTTTTTGTTTAATCGAAACTGACTTTTTTTTTTTGCCTAAATGGTTACAGTTCGATTTTATAACTTTAATCAGCGATTAAAAAACCGACCGACTTGACAATTTTTTTACGCATGTCTAGCTAAGACCAAAATTGTTGGCCTAATGCAAGAATGTATCTTGCCTTGTCCAGCTACCGACAACTAATATTTTCAAGAGGTTGAGATTTTATATGGTGAGACATGGAGTTTGCCCTATTTTAGGGCAGACGTTTAATGAAAAGTTGAAACGCAGTTTAGTTTTGTCATTAGTGATCAAATTTCTTCATTAGATAAAATATTAATTTTTTATTATATACTCATATATTATTAAAATGTTCTTATACTTCTTTGTCCCACGATTACTTACACACTCCTAATATAAAAATAACTCATAAAATTAATATCTTCACAACATCATTTTATTTTAAAATTGACACTCATTTTGGACTAGCATTTTCTCAAATTTCATTTACACCTCACTAAATCACCAATAAAATAACTTGCCTTTAATTTTACTCCACACGTCCCGTAAATAATTTTTTCACCTACAAATTAGTCTCTTGTTATTTGTCCATAGAATAATTCTATACATATCCATTAGAGGCTGCCATGATTATTTATTATTTAATTTGCTCCAAGTGTGTAACCTAATTTAATAATTTATTAATATTATAATTGTGGTTTGGTAGTAATCGCGCACTTGCTAGCTAAGCTGCCACTGAGCATTAATTTGTTCGAGGAAAACAAAAATTGCAATTGTCCTGTGGTGCGTACTTAGGGAATTTAATTAAACTAATAATATAATAATTACTTAATTAATATTTTGAAAATTAATTATGTTTTTTTAATTAAGAATAAATAAATAAATACCTACTTAGTACGCTCTTCCTTATATTAATGTATTAATGATGTATCGCCCAATTAGTGAATTTTGTGACAAATCATCACCTGGTTGATATTTTGCCGATGTGGCATGGGAATACAGTTTTAGTTTTAGGAATAATTAAATTAACTATTTCTAAATTGACACTTGACCGGCCACTATATTTTGTACATATATGGAAAAAAAACCATATACATTTCTATTTAAATTCAATGTTGTTGTAGTTATTTGGTTGACATTATTATTTAATAATATTTTTAGCATTGATTGTTGAAATATATTTTTACTAAGTATTTTTTTTTTTTTTTAGGTAAAGTCTAGTATGCACTCGATTGCATGTTGTGCACCTAGTCTAAAGAAAACTGTAAGTTATTAAATTGAAAAGTACAACACAATATTACTAAAAGTGTAAGTCACTATAACTAAAAATATTATTATACAGTTTAATAATTGAAAAGTGCAACACCATTTACTAAAAAGTGTAAGTCAGTAAAACTGAAAAGTGCAACATGGACTAGGGTGCACAACATGCACTCGAGTCCATAGCAGACCAACCCTTTTTTTTATCAACATAATTATTTATTTATTGTCAAATTAGTACGTTATTATATATTTATATATATTTATTATTATTATTATTATCACAACGGCAAAACTTGTCATTTTTTCATTTTCTATAAGGCTTATATTTAAAAATATAATAGAATAATATATTATAGAAATAGTATAATGTATTATATGAATAGTATATTATACGGGAATGTTATAATGCCAACCGGTGGGCACTATTTTTTGTGCCCACCGCTTACGTGGCATGCCACATCATATCATTGTATTATGCAATTTTAGATTATTTATTTATTTTGTATATTTTCCATAAATAAAATCTTTCCTTATCTTTTATCCTATATTAAATTATATTTCCATGTAAATAGGAATAAAATATTTCCATTTACAAATTAAAAAATACGTATATTCTTCTAGCTTTAATATTTTAATATTTCAGAGTTCCTTTTACAAATATGAGTTTTTCAATTCATTGACAAGAAGAAGGTTCGAGTTTTTCAATTCATTGACAAGAAGAAGGTTCATCGTTCTCCAACTACTTTGAGATACGTATCTCGATCTGGTGGCTACATGTGTGTTGTTTCCATACAATTTTATCAACCTTGAATTTTGATTGGATTTTCATCACTAACTAGTATGTTACAATGAACAACACCTTGTATTTATAGAGGATTGATGCACGAACTAGCCGTTGGTTGAACTAGTCTTCTAAGTCTTTAAGGCTTGACAAGATCTGGTCGAGTCCATATCAGTTGACATCTTCTAGTCTGCTGTTCTCATGTAGCTAGTCAGCTGATTAAGATATACAAGAACCTTTCAGTCTGATTTCACTAATGATCACTCGAAGCTAGTTAGTTGATTAAGATATACAAGAACCTTTCAGTCTGATTTCACTAATGATCACTCGATGGGTTCTTCAGTCTGATTTCACTAATGATCACTCGAAGCTAGTTAGTTGATTAAGATATACAAGAACCTTTCAGTCTGATTTCACTAATGATCACTCGATGGGTTCTTCAGTCTGATTTCACTAATGATCACTTGAAGCTAGTTAGTTGATTAAGATATACAAGAACCTTTCAGTCTGATTTCACTAATGATCACTCGATGGGTTCTTCTAGTTATACATACAACTGATCCCACTGATTAAGACTTAGACTCTATTTTTTTTTTTTTTGAATTACATTAAATACTCATCCCTTTTTTCCCCTCCCCATGACTCGAACTCAGGATCTAAGACCTAGGTAGTGGTGCTCTAACCACTTGAGCTATCCCACTTTGTCAGACTTAGACTCTATATTATCTACTAAACTTTATAATAACAGTTTAGATAACCTATCACAAGATTACAAATTATATTCTAACACTAGATTACATGATCTTATTTTGACCATCAAAACTAAGCATCTAAACTAATTTGATCAGGGGTAGGATGAATATCTCAACCGTTTCATCATGGGACTCACATAAATTTTAATTAAAATCAATGTCAAAAAGTATTTTCATTGTGCATTTGTGTTTAAGTCTTCTGCTATTCGTTCTTAGTTTTATTTCTAAGTTTAATGAAGTATGTTTATCCCACACTTTCAATTATTATTATTATTAAATATTTTTTTATTGATTTATTTATTTTTTGTTGGAAACTGCTTACGCCGTGTAAACTGCAACCTGCAATATCGAAGATTTCAGATAACAAGTATGATAACACAGACAAGTCGAGTCAAGGGAAAACCCTTTTCCCGCATAACAGAATACGCCCAGGATAGTGCTCGACTGTTACGGCGTTCCGTTCCCAAAGGTAAAACGACTTTTACCTCTTACACAGTAGCACCACTGTATAAGAGGCCTCGACGAACGTACTTAGTACGAACTGAACACTCTCGGATATGAATCCGGCACAAGAAAGAACAGTGTAAGGCTTTCGTTAGCTCAATACACTGCGTAGGGACGAGAGGAGAGTAGAAGGGTAGAGGGGCGAATTTCAGCGTTAGTTTGGAATGTGGGAAGAGTCTGTATTTATAGGCACAAGAAACCCTAGGAGGTTGTTGAGAAAATCGTGGGAATATTGAGAAAATCGTGGGAATATCACGAAAATATCTCTTACGTGGATAAGTCTTGAAGACTAAATCTTGAAGACCAAGTTCAACAATTAATTTCTCACTCACCTTAACTCGGTTTTGAGATATTAAATATACCACGTTCATCTACTCCGCGAGTAGATCGACTATGTCACGTTCAATTATTTCTTAATTAACGTTTAGTTCGTCTAATTAATTAAATTAGATCAGGGTGTCAAAACCCAATTAATTCCCATTAATTCCAACAATCCCCCACATGAGTGAAAATCGTATCTATACAACATCAGACTCGGTGTTCAGTTCGAGTGAGATCTCCGTGCTTCTGGATAAGTGGTTTTTGGCCTTGAACTTTCCGTAGCCAAACACTATCGGATATACCGGCGGCTTAGTGGACGCGATGCCTTGAACTACTCCTCCATAGTGTATACCTAGACAACAGTGTCAGCACACATCAATCTCGTCTTCGTAACGTTCTCACGTTTTTGTCCGTTTTGGCCATGGACGTCCTTTGTGTTCATAAATGTTTGGTCGAAGCGGCCCTCACTTCTCATTTATATAGGTGACTTCCTTTTGAGTATCCCGTTATACTCTAGGAATCATTAAGAGTCGAAGACTCAGCCTTTACCACATCTTACGGGTCGTTAACACTTGAGATAGTGCTGTCCGGAATAGTCGTAATTTTCAAGTGTTTTATCACTAACCTCCACAGCTTCGTTTTCCCATTGAACCAAGTTCTTGGGATCTCCAGTCATCATGGTTGGGTTACCACTGCTTTGGTTTTTATTGTGGGTTTTAGACCCATTCCTTCTACCAGCTTGTTCAATTGATCTCGGTTTATGCTCTTCGTGAGCGGATCCGCTATTTGTCCTTCGTATGGACATTACTTCAGTGGAGATCAATTCTCTAACGGTGTTGTGTCGACGACGTATGTGTATCGACTTTCCGTTGTACATGACATTCGTAGCTCTCCCGATGGCAGCTTGACTGTCACAGTGTACCGTCACCGATGGTACCGGCCTTTTCCAACATGGAATGTCTTCCAGAAAATTACGCAACCATTCAGCCTCTGCAGCGGCTAGGTCTAACGCTATAAATTCTGATTCCATTGTGAAACGAGCAATACATGTTTGTTTCTTGGACCTCCACGACACTGCTGCTCCTCCAATAGTGAATACATATCCACTAGTGGACAGCGAGTCTTTTGTGTCCGATATCCAATTTGCATCACTGTATCCTTCGACTACAGCTGGATGTCTTGTGTAGTGAAACCCATAATCAAGGGTGTACTTTAAGTATCTTAATACCCTTTTCAATGCTTTCCAGTGCTCATGACTTGGATTGTTCGTGTATTGACTCAACTTGTTTACCGAACATGCAAGATCAGGGCGTGTACAGTTCGTGATGTACATCACACTTCCAATGATCCTTGCGTATTCCAGTTGAGCCACTGGTTCTCCTCTATTCTTTTTCAAGTGAACATTGAGTTCCAAAGGTGTCTTAGCAGGTGGATCGTCAAAGGCTTTAAATTGTTTTAGTACCTTCTCCACATAGTGAGATTGTGTCAATGAAATTCCATTCGACGTTTTCTCTATCTTGATTCCAAGAATCACATCTGCTAATCCCATGTCTTTCATGTCGAAGTTTCTACTTAACATGTTTTTCGTATTAACTATGATATCGTGATTGTTACTCATGATTAACGTGTCATCGACATGTAAGCACACAATAACATATCCATTTGGTGTGTCCTTCACGTATACACACTTATCACATTCGTTAATTCGAAACCCATTTGACAACATCGTATTGTCAAATTTCAAGTGCCACTGTTTAGGAGCTTGCTTAAGTCCATACAGTGATAGAACGAGTTGGCACACCTTTTTCTCGTTCCCAGGAGCAACATACCCTTCAGGTTGCTCCATGTATATTTCAGCATCCATCTCACCATTAAGAAACGTCGTCTTAACGTCCATTTGGTGTATTTCGAGATTGTGCAACGGAGCAATGGCGACTAACACCCGAATGGAGGTGATCCTTGTCACTGGTGAGTATGTATCGAAGAAATCATACCCTTCCTTTTGTTTAAACCCCTTTGCAACAAGACGAGCTTTGTACTTATCAACAGATCCATCTGCTTTGTACTTTCTTCTAAGGATCCACTTGCATCCTAAGGGCTTACAACCTTTGGGGAGGTCAATCAACTCCCATGTGTGGTTTAAGAGAATAGACTCGTATTCACTTTTTATGGCTTCTTTCCAGAGGTGTGCATCTGGTCTTGCCATTGCTTCTTTGATAGTTTTGGGTTCTTCTTCCTCCAAAACATAAGTAATGAAGTCTGAACCAAAATCTTTATCAATTCTAGCTCTCTTACTGCGTCTCGATTCTTCACTCTCTTGAGTGGAGGGACTAACAGTGTCGTTTGTTGCTTCGAGAGTTCTTTTGCTCAAACAGTCTTCCTCTTTTTCCTTAAGAGGAAAGATACTTTCAAAGAACACTGCGTTCCTTGACTCAATTGTAGTGCCTTCTGTCATATCCGGTACTTCCGATTTGTGAATCAGAAATCAATAGGCACTACTGTTTGAAGCATATCCTATAAAGATACAATCGACGGTTTTAGGGCCGATTTTAACTTGTTTAGGAAGCGGTTCTTCAACCTTAGCCAAACACCCCCACACTTTGAGGTATTGGTATGAAGGTTTTCGTTTCCTCCATATTTCATAAGGAGTTTGATCCTTAGTTTTGTGAGGAATCTTATTCAGAATGTGGTTAGCCGATAGAATGGCTTCCCCCACAAGTTCTGAGGTAGACCAGAGCTGATTAACATTGCGTTCATCATCTCTTTTAGTGTTCGGTTTTTCCTTTCCGCAACACCATTAGACTGAGGTGAGTAAGGGACTGTCGTTTGATGTATAATCCCTAATTCAATACATAATTGTTCAAACGGAGCTACGTACTCTCCACCTCTATCACTACGAATTGATTTAATTCGAGTGTCCAATTGATTCTCTACTTCAGTTTTATAACGTTTAAAAGCTTCTATAGCTTCGTCTTTACTTCTTAAAGGATAAACGTAGCAGAATCGTGTACAATCATCAATAAGATTAATAAAGTACTTTTTCCCTCCTCGTGTGGAGCTTTTACTCGAATGTAATTTTTCAAGATGAACAAATCCACATTACATGTGGAAAACATTCCACTGAATTCAACCATTTTAGGTTTTTCCATATTTAGCTTTAAGGTCACACCTTAGCTACACTTTTCATTCAAACATGTCGACAGAGACCTCTCTCCCTCACATTTGAATGTATCCATGTGAGGAGATGCATATCCCCACATTCGAGTTGCTTGCCACTTTATTTGTGAATTTCTCTTATTCACCTAATTTGGACAACTTTTATTGTCACCCGCGACTTGAGCATAATTTTCGATCAAATTATACTAGTCAAAATCTTTTGAACTAAATTCAAAACAAATTTATGCTCTCGAGCACAAATATCTAATTCCATATCAAATATAATTTGATACTCTTTCTTTGAGCCCAAAAATTAATTCATTAATTTTTGTTAACAGCCTAAGATCCAGTCAATTTGAATCACTCATGAATTGATGACTTACAACCAAAAATTCAATCCAAAATTGATGGCTTATAACCAAAATTTGTCAAGCAATTCCAATTGAATACTCTTGATTAATTAATGTAATTAATCAGTTTATGAGCACATGTGCAATTCCAATTTAATTGGAATATCATAATCTGGAGTTTTAGACCAACTCCCAGAACTTTAATTTGGAGCTTTGTTTTGATTCTCTAGATAATGATAGAACTTTAATTTGGAGCTTTGTTTTGATTCTCTAGATAATGATAACGGTGGTATATCCATCCCAAGAGATAATTAATAATTAAATTTGGATATTCCCAAGAGATAATTAATAATTAAATTTGGATATTGCTCAGTAATTATCCAAAAGTTAATTAATCTTTATTCTGTAATTAATTGACAAAGGTCAATTCTGTTCTCAGAATACTCGGCCCAAGCGCGTCCCCTTGGGACCGCCGAGTCATGCCCCCAATGAAGTCTCCGCTCCATATCGTCATGCTCCCAATCCTTGGGACCGCCGAGTCATGCCCCCAATGAAGTCTCCCCCAATGAAGTCTCCGCTCCATATCGTCATGCTCCCAATCCTTGGGACCGCCGAGTCATGCCCCCAATGAAGTCTCCGCTCCATATCGTCATGCTCCCAATGAAGTCTCCGCTCCATATCATATCAACGAAGCCATGCTCCAACGAAGTCATGCTCCATATCAAATATACTTTGATACTCCTGATTAATTGATGTAATTAATCAATTTAATCCTCTCGATTAATTGATTTAATTAAATCCAATTTAATCCTCTTTGATTAATTACGGTAATTAATCAATTTATCAGCACATCCTCTAATTTAATCCTATAAATTTAATTGGATTTCCAGGCATGATCTCTCAGAATTCTGCGTTTGATCCCCATGCGAATCTCTGAGGATGTCAAGAAGACAGTCCAGAAGCAGGGCATCATACTCCACCAATTTATCATCAGAAACCTCGGAGGGTTCTAGTAATCCCCATTGTGCATCAATTGATGCCGTTCTTTCAATATTTCTGCTCAACTCTCTCTCTAGAAAAGATTAAGTTTCGATAATTGCAGTAGTTATCCAAAAGTGAATTAATTAGTTATTCAATAAATTAAATTAATTAATATATATTCTGTTCTGCGATTGTTGGAAACTGCTTACGCCGTGTAAACTGCAACCTGCAATATCGAAGATTTCAGATAACAAGTATGATAACACAGACAAGTCGAGTCAAGGGAAAACCCTTTTCCCGCAGAACAGAATACGCCCACGATAGTGCTCGACTGTTACGGCGTTCCGTTCCCAAAGGTAAAACGACTTTTACCTCTTACACAGTAGCACCACTGTATAAGAGGCCTCGACGAACGTACTTAGTACGAACTGAACACTCTCGGATATGAATCCGGCACAAGAAAGAACAGTGTAAGGCTTTCGTTAGCTCAATACACTGCGTAGGGACGGGAGGAGAGTAGAAGGGTAGAGGAGCGAATTTCAGCGTTAGTTTGGAATGTGGGAAGAGTCTGTATTTATAGGCACAAGAAACCCTAGGAGGTTGTTGAGAAAATCGTGGGAATATCACGAAAATATCTCTTACGTGGATAAGTCTTGAAGACTAAATCTTGAAGACCAAGTTCAACAATTAATTTCTCACTCACCTTAACTCGGTTTTGAGATATTAAATATACAACGTTCATCTACTCCGCGAGTAGATCGACTATGTCACGTTCAATTATTTCTTAATTAACGTTTAGTCCGTCTAATTAATTAAATTAGATCAGGGTGTCAAAACCCAATTAATTCCCATTAATTCCAACATTTTTATTGTATACATTGTTATTAATATATAGTTTTATTTTATTAGATTTATTATTTTTATTAGGGTCGGAGTATATATTATTATGAAAGTATTTGTATTAATTGTTGGAATTGAAGTGAAAAATAATAGTGTGAAAAAAAATATGCGATGTCATTTTTTTTGTAAAAATAGGTAAAATAAATCATTCTTAAAACATGAAATACCCAAAATGAGGTAACAATTATTCTCAATGGAATGTATTTCTATTAGTAAATAAAATAAATCAATCTTATATATATATATAGATTGAAAAAATGGTCATTATTCCAAATTATAAAATTGATTTATTATGTCCTATATATATGAAGGTCGGTGTCGATTATATCATGCAAAAGAACACATGCTATAATTTTATTTTTGACCCTAGCAGGTAAACTTTTTACAACTAATAGTCTAATATGGAACCACCGCAACCAAAACCACACAATCCGGTGCCCAAAATAAATTCTCTCTCACTTCTCTCTCTCCAATTTGAGAGCTTCTCTTTTAATTACTTAGCTTCCTTTGTAAGTTTATTCAACCACCGCTGCAACCAAAATCACCTTCTACAATCCGCCACCCACCGCCGCAACCAAAACCACCTTCTACAATTCGCCTCCCACCGCCGCCCACTTTCTGTATATCCAATGCATCCCTCTTCTCCATCTTCTCCAAAATAAATTAAAGAAATCTGTTGCACCGCCTATAGCACCGCCACACCGCCTGTATCGCCGTCGCAACCAAAATTAGTGGACTGTGCAGTTTTCATGGGCAATGAGTACACTCGTGTCCCCACTTCTCACTATTGGAGCGGGTAGCGACACCTATTTGATTCGTCTTGATTTGAAGATCCGGTGATTTGAAAATTATCTATGTATTTGATTCTAATCTTGTAAACCTTAAAAAAAAATAGTCTAATATGGAACCAATCGAGCATATAATCATTTTTTTGGGTGGTGAGCATATAATAATTTAATAAACTTAATAATTTGTTGGTGGTCCGGTGATCTACAGATTTAGAAGTATGCTCCTCTTTGTACACTACAAAAAAAAAACTTGATTTTGATACCGAAATTTTGAGACGGACACCTAATCCGTCTCTAATAGATACGGTTTAGATACGGATTTGTTAAAAAATCGAGATTTGAAACCGAAAATAAAACCGTCTCTCATTATAAACAAATTAGATACGGCTTTTAGTTTCAAGAGTTTTAGATACGAATTAGATACGCGACTTTCAGTTTCGAGAGTTTTAGATACGGATTAGATACGTATATCACCGTCTCTAAACATTCAATTTTTTCTCCCCGATATAAAACGAGACAATGTGGTACACAAAATTTGTGATACGAAATCTAACCATCTCTTAAATAAAGAAACAAACCATTAAATTGTTCAAAAAATAAACTTAAAGACGAAGGAAAAGGCGACGACACAATAGGACGACGACACGACATGAGGAGGTATCCTGTGTACACGAGGATCCTCAATCGGAGGTCACAGGGATCCTCAATCGGAGGTCTGAGTGAACAACGACGCGCCCTTCCTCGTAAGTTACTAGTGATGCCACACGAGGAGTATTTGAAACCGAAACCGTAGGACACTGAGTGAGAGAGAGAGAGAGTGAATTCTTTTTTTTAGAGGTAATTTGTGATATATAAATCCTTATATATAGAGAATTGAGAATATGGACCTGTAAATTGAGTTATATTAATTAATTTATTACTCTTTTATAATTAAGAAATAGTAAAAATAAAAAAATCAATTAATATATCTTCTATGTATGAATAAACATAAATGTTACAATAATATATATTTTAGGATAGCCATAGATATTATAATAATAATATTATATTATATCTTCAATTCCATATAACAATATATATATTAATTGATTCTCTAATGAAAATATTCCAAGAATTGATTCTCTAATCATATATCAATTTTGTATGATGTCCAGAGACGTTAGATTAAAAAAAAGGAGGTGTACGGTGTCATTTAATAATTTTTAAAAGTTTTTAAATATCTTGACCATTAAAACTTATAAAGAAATTTGTATAGTATTTTTTAAAAAGTTTTAGAATAAAAAAAAATTATATCATCCATTTAGAAAAAGTATAAATACGTGAAGCATTGCAAATTGTAAAAATCATTGTTTGAAAGTGATACAAGTTAGTCTAAAAGTTGTTTCATTTAATTTTACTAAATTAGTCTAAAAGTTGTTTGGGAGTAATACAAATTAGTGTAAAAGTTGTTTGGAAGAGATACAAAGAGTTATCTAATTTATAGAGATTGAATTCATTTAATTTTACAAAATTTTAAAAAATATATCATTTCGATGTCAAAATGAAGGGAGGTAGAGATACAAGTTAATTGAATGATTCATATATTAAAACTTCATTAAATTAAAATAGAGTGTTATATGGGTGAGACGATTACGAGTTGTGGAGTTGGATCAACGAGCCTACTCAATCTGTGGAAATTAAGGATTTCAGGTGTTTTAGACCTACTCAATGTGGGGAAATTAAGAAGAACAAAATATCTCAAATGCAAACATAGATGCGAGTACTGATTCAATATGTGTGTTATTGAAATTATTATTAGTCTTAGTGTATATATATAAATAATTAATTTAAAGTTATTTTAAATTACAGGCGAGAGATGAGTTCACACGAAGTTGAGAATCGATATTTGAGGGATCTTAGCCACTATTATTCAAATGTGATTGGTTTGATCACACCTCAAGAAACAAAAATCCATTCGAATTACAAGTTTGTGGATGTTCATCACCTATCCCAGAGGACCACGTAACAAGTAACAAAGTAGAGGCAAGATTCTCGGTGGAAGGCACACAAAGAAGTTTAAAAAAAATAGAGATTGAAACTAAGGTGTTTGAGGGAGATTTCAATATTTTTTTAGATTTAATGGTTATGGCGACAATGATGAAGGGAAATATGAAGATGAAGATTAAATGTAATTTAATTAATTTATTTGAATTTATAAACTTTTACAATTGAAATTATTCAATAACAATTTTTTTTATATATTTTTTAAAGTTACAAATTAATCAATTAATTATATATGTTAAAATATTATGCATAATTCTTAGTATTTTACAACTTATTCTTGAGTAATTACAATTTTTAGAAATTAATAAAAAAAATTACATTTATAAATTTAAAAGTTATAATGTAAATACATGTGAAAGAAATAAATTAATATACATATACAATTAATATTAAAAGATAAAACAAAAGAGTTATCCTAGTGGCGGGTGCTCAATAATGGACACTTACCCACCTGGGTTCAATTCCCACATAGACCAAAATATGGACACTTGCCCACCTGAGTTCAATTCCCACATAGACCAAAATAATGGTCAATTTAATAGTTGGAGAGGGGTTTGGGGGTCGGATTTGGGGGTTGGGTCAGGATTGGGATGGGGTCGGGCTGGATTGGGATTTGGGATTTGGGATTTGGGATTGGGATTGGGTGGATGGGTGGGCTGGGATGTATTAGGTTGTTGTTCCTCGTTTAGATACGGATTTAGAGACGATAAAATGTTGTTGTTAAATAGAAACGACATTTGAAACAGATTTTTGACCCGAATATAAAACGGGTCGTTCATCGTTTAGATACAAAACGGGTCGTTCATCGTTTAGATACGGGAATATACGGTGTCAAATTCCGTCTCTCATTATAAACCGAAAAAAATAGGTGCTTTACAAAAAAAGGTCTGACTTGTTAAATATATTTTAGGCCCGAGTCTAGCTCATGGTTTGTCATAAGCTTTTTTTAAAGCTTGGCCTGTCCTTTTTAATAAATAAGTCTGACCCGAAAGCCTTTTAAAGGCATTTTTAAGTCTATTAGTGCATTTAAAAAAATCCTATAACACTTGTATTTCATCAAATCATAAAAAATCAACGAATTATATTACTTAATGCTTACTAGTTAGAAATTATATATATTAGATACTTTTATTTAAGATGTTTTCTATATTTAAGTATAATACCATATATATTACTAGATATTTATTATATTTTCATATTATATATATATATATATATATTAAATTAAATAGGCTGGCTTGTTGGGCTTGAAAGACCTATAAAAAAGCTCAAGTTCAGTCTTTTAACTAAATATACTTTTAAAAAAGTTTGAGTCCGACTTGTTTATTAAACGAGCCGAGCCAAGTCGAGTTTTAATAGGCCGAGCCGTAGGTCCCCTATCGGGTAGCCTGACCCATTCCCACCCCTAGCTGGGATCAATTTATTTAGAATTCAATTGAGGCTTTCGATATTGAACGAGGGAATTGATCCCTCAAATTAGTTGACAATTGGATCAAATACATAATGATTAATGACTTCAAAAAGAATTACTCCCTCTGTCCAAATAAAATGTACTTCATCCGTTCTAGAATTACTTTCATATATAGATGGACACGCATATTAAAAAAGTGTAATAATGAGTGGATTTTTCAGGGATAATTTTGTAAAACTTTTTGTATAAAGTAAAGAAAAAGTAATGATATTTGTGTAAAATTAAGGATATTGTGAGAGTGGAGTTTATAAATGATTTTCTATTTTAAGGGTGTGAAAGTTATTATGGAGCGTCCTGAAAATGAGAGTGTGAAAATAATTTCGGGACGGAAGAAGTATTTATTTTTCTTTTTTAAGTTTTCCACATAAAGTGTATAAAAAATATACCCACCAAACTTATATTTTTATCCATTTTGTTCTCTAGCTACATTATCTTCTTTATACATAATTAATAAATAAATATTCATAAAAAAAATAAGCATACTATACTGGACGGTGTACGGATGGAGTAATAAAATTAATTAATTGATGCAAAGGACGTATGCTTGATCATCTATTATTATCACGTAGTACGAAGCACGATTGACACATCAACATTCCACAAATATCCCAAGATATGGAGAAATGAGAATATCATATGTCCATTTCATTTTCAAAAAGAACACCATGCATACGTGCTACGTTTCAAGCCTCCCAATGGTCATGTTAATGTTTGTACATATTAACTACGTACCTGCCTATGGAAAATCAATTATAATTTTAATAATAACTTTTTATGGAAAATCATTTATAATTTTAAAACACTATCAATTTTTAATTTTATTGCAAAAATCAATTTTAATCAATTTGAATCAATTAATATTGTTTGCAAACACACCCTTATTTTCCTTTACATAAAAAATTTATATAAGACGGTTTCATATATTAGAATAATTACATATACGTGCGTACGTATTATGTTATATATATGATTAGTGGCGAATTCATAATTTAACTTTGAAGTTACGAAATATATTAAGTTTAAAAAATAAACTATAATTTTAGTTGTAGAGATTTTTATGAGACATTGTTATGATTATAGAGGCTTGACAGACATCAATGTTATTATAAATTTTTTCCTTAAGATAAAAACAAAAAAACAAAACAATTTTGGGGTACAATTGCACCCCTATCTGCATCTTTATATGAGCTTTATAATTCCTATTATATTTTAAGACTAAGTATACGAGACCCAATCTTATACTACTAAAGTGAAGCGTCTCTTATAAATGAGACTGTCTCACGTGACCCTCTGTTTTCTTAATTAATTGTATTTTTGTTTATTGTAGTTTATAGTAATTTTTTTTAGTTGATTAAATGACCATATTAATCATACTGATGCCATTAGTTAAATGTATAGAGCCTTATTATTTTATAAAGATGGATGTCGATTATAGGGTAAAAGTTCATTAAAAAGTGTTTTGAGGGAACGTATAGAAAGTATTTAAAAGTGTTATGTACGTACTTGTTAGGATATAAAATTAGTGCTTTGATTTGATGTCAAAACATATTGTAATAGGAATAATTTATGTTGTATAGACATCTATATTACTCCGTATGTAGTATTTGTATAATTTTTTTTTTTAAAATAGAGTATTTAAAATATAGTTTCGGAGCTTATTGAAAAGTCGCGTCGTCATTTGCCTATACCCTTAAAATAATAAAATCATAATAAATTTTATCTTTCATCATCTAATTCTAAATCAAACATTATATAGATGTTTATTATTATTAGATAAAATGTGTATTATGTTAAAGATGGGTATGAGTTACTCCAAAAACAAGTAACACATATATGCCTCTGTTATACCAGATATCGACTAACCCCGCGGAGCAAACAGACACATATCTTATTCGGGAGGTGAAGCGAGCTCGTCCAACACATGCCAGAGCATAATCTTGAGGTTTATCAAAATATAAGTCAGCGAGCAGGAAAAGAGCGAGGTGCGAACAGAACATTGGAGACTTGCAACGAACATGATATTCTCACAAAGTCTAAAGAAGTCATCTACGAACAACAAATCTCACACGAGCAAAATAGAGTTGTCCCTATAGGGTCCCACCTGCAGAATAGCCAAAACAACCACCATTAGTCAAGGAGTGATGTCATATGCATTTAATGTAAGTCATAAGTACTTTGACCAAAGAGAAATGAGGTGGAGGACACATGGCAGCCAAAGAGGACATCTCGCACATGCACATCCGACCAGCCCGAGAGCCATGCAAAAAGAAGGAAAAGGCAAAGAAAGAGGCTAATGAACATTTCTGGAAAACGAGAGAGCAAATGTTCATTAAATGTTTGACAGGCTATTAACTGTAATAAAGCCACATATTCATAATCAAAAGCCTCACGCATTAAAAGCATAAGATTCTCTTATCAAAATGCTTGTCAACATTTTGGCGCTAGAAGGAGGGGGGCTGAACCAAAATACCCCGAAAAGAAGAAGTTGGACGATGTCGAAAGCTTCAAAAAATCACAAAGGAGGTGCCACCACAAGTAGAGGAAAGGCTCAAGATTCACATCCACCAGTATTGTCAGAATCATGGGACTTAGGCACTATCGTGGGAGATCCCACAAAAATGATGAAAACAATGGCGTACCTACAACAACAACAGCGGCTCCTATATCCACATTTGACAGCACAAACGATTCATGTGACTGCCAAAGATAGACAAACGCTCGGAAATGAAGAAGGAAATTCTCAGACGGTGAGCAGCGGACGCGTGCGCAAGGGGGCTGCTGGAAAAAAAGAAGGTGAACGAGGGGATAGGCGACTCTGGGAACCCAAGCCCAGAAAGGTCAAGGCAATCTGTCTTTGACAGAATAAGTAAGAAAAAATCAGCATTCAATAGGCTTGGAGAAAAGGGCCAAGTAGATAAAGTCCAGGTCTCGCATGCAGACGATGCCAACAAACATTCACATGTGCACAAAGCGAGACCTAACGGTTCATATAAAGAAAAAGATAAACAGGAACGCCTCTCAGTCCTGGAAAGGTTAGGAAGGCCACATGTAGAGGCAGCCAAATCAGTACACGACCGTATTGGCCCGACACCACTGCCGAAAGCCTCAACACATCATGCGGAAGACACACCCACTACACAACAACTCTTAGAGATACAAATGAGGATGCAACAGTAGATGGACGCACTAAAGGAAGAAGTAGCAGCTACGAAGGACTCGAATTCTTATTCAGTGGACATGCCAAGTTCCCCACTTTGCATGCAAATACTCCTGGCACCCATACCGAAGAAGGTACAAGGGCCCACACTGTCCCTGTACGACGGAGAGACATATCACCGTGTACATTTAAGCAAGTACTCAAACTACATGGCTTCAGTGGGAGCCTCAGACGCCACACAATGTCGAAACTTTTCACTCACTTTAGGAGATCGAGCACATCGGTGGTATTCATCAATACTAGTGGGATCTATCACAACTTTTGCCCAGTTGGGGCAATCATTCCTGTCATACTTTAGTACAATCGCAGCCAGACCTGCACCAAAACAAAGACTGGCGAATATGATGCAGGCCGCAAATGAGTCAGGTAAAGACTATGTTGAAAGATTCGATAAATTGCTGATAAACGGAGAGCCGATCGATGAAGATGTGAAGTTAATTGCAGTGATCGGGGGCTTGAAGATGGGAACCAGACTGTGGGAAGATATGTTGTTAAAGTGGCCGAAATCCTACACGGAGTTCAGGAAAATAACTGGAGACATCATCCAGATCGAGGAGTTGCTCAAGGCGCAGAAAGCTGAACAAGCAGGGAAGAAAGGTAAGAAAGCCAATGGAGAATACAAGGGCCCGAAGACATTCAAACCATTTGAAGAAACTGCGGAGGCACAATCCATCATCCAAGTACTATCCACTACCTCCGATCAAGTATTCGAGCAGATCAAGGGAAAAGGTTTGCTGCCACAACCACGACCAATACAGAAGGATCTGTCACAACTCAACCAAAACAAGTATTGTGCATATCATAGGTCTGTTGGTCACTACACAAGCTAATGTCACGACTTGTTGAGGAACTTATGGAAGTTGTACGAAGACGGCCAGCTCAATCAGTTTGTGAAGGACAGATCGATGAATCAAGAAGCACGAGAGGGCGTTCAAAAAGCCAAGGAACGGGCAGCGACGAGAAGGAGATAGAGAGAAGAGCAGGTGGTCTCCGAAGAAGAGTTAGAGGGCACCGACCTGAGAGCGAAGTTAGAAAAGAAAAGAAAAGTCCCTCCCATGCCTCAGATGCAAACGAATCAAGAAGTAGATATGCTCACGTTCATACCAATGAGAGGATGCCAACCAGAAGTCGCTTTGTCGAACAGACGAAAGAAAGCAGAAATGCGAGCTCTTGATAATGCCCATCAAATATGTGTCATGGGTGAAGGCGCACAAACAGAGGAGCACAAAGTGACATTCTCGGAAGGAGGTCTGAATGGTGTGATCATGCCGAACAACGACCCGCTGGTTATATCAACCAAGATAATGAGGATCAAGGTACACGGGTTGCTCGTCGACACGGGTTCGTATGTGAACCTAATATTCAAAAAGACACTAGATCAGCTCGGCGATGTGGTAGCATACATTGAACCTTGTGATCACAAAATTGTCAGGTTTGGAAATGTCGTCTCCATCCCTTTCGTAATGATCCGTTTGGCGGTAGAAGTCAGATCAACAAAGGAAGGTGAGGAAGAGAAAACTTTAACAAAGCTTTGTGATTTCATCATCGTCGATGTAGATTCGTCATATAATGGTTTTTTGGGGCGACCTTTCATAAATGAGTTCCGAGCATCTCTCTCAAGTTATTACTATTGTGTGAAAATACCCTCCGCTAAGGGTACCATTACAATTAAAGGGGATAAAAAAAGAGCGAGGCAGTGTTTGATGTCCATCTCAAACGATAAAAAAGAGCACGCTAGCAGGCACAGAAGAACCGGAGATGAGAAAGTAAACATCGCGAGCAAAATAACAAAGGAGACAGTTACATTCCTAGAACAGCGATGGGACGTCGAGGTCGATAGCCTGCAGCAAAGCGATCAAATGGATGAAGATAGAATCTCCATAGAAACAGAACAAATGGAGGTCGAATGGAGTAATGCAGAAGTGATGGACATCGACCCACGTCTCGGTTTCGAACCTTTGGAAGACCCGAGATGGAAGTTGAAGAGGAAAGGAGTCGTTGCAGCGGAAGAATTAGAAGCGATCTCTGTGGATATCGAGCGACCAGGCCTAGAAGTGTTCGTTGGAACCTAACTTCCCCCAGATTTGCGAACATAAATGATCAAATTTCTAAAAGAAAACTTAGACGTTTTCTCTTGGTCGCATGAAGATATGGTCGGAATTGACCCAAAACATGCCTGCCACAGGTTGCACATAGATCCAAATAAGAAGCCAATCATACAGAAAAGACGAAAGTTTGGGCCTGATAAGATCGAAGCATTGGAGGGCGAGGTCAAGAAGTTGCTCGACAACAAGTTGATCAAAGAAGCGGATAAGCCCAAGTGGTTGGTAAATCCAGTGCTCGTCAAGAAACCAAACGACACATGGCGCCTCTGTATAGATTTCACCGACCTCAATAACGCATGCCCAAAGACAACTTTCTGTTGCCACACATAGATCACCTGGTGGATAGTACAGCGGGATACGTGTTAATGACGTTCATGGACGCGTTCGCAGGATACCATCAGATTTCAATGCATCCCGACGATCAGGAAGCAACAACTTTCTGCACTCCAAATAATATGTTCTACTGGGAAAGGATGCCTTTTGTCCTGAAGAATGCAGGAGCAACATATCAGAGGTTAGTTAATAAAATGTTCGATCAACAAATTGGGCGAACAATAGAGGTGTATGTCGATGATATTGTGGTAAAAAGTAAGAGCAAGGACGACCATTTGGAAGATCTAGAGCAAACTTTCGACATACTCAGGACTTATAACATGAAGCTGAACCCAAAGAAATGCAGTTTTAGAGTAAAATCGGGAAATTTTTTGGGCCATATGGTAAGTCAAAGTGGGACAAAGATACAAGCCATTCTGGATATGCAGCCACCAAGAAACGTCCGTGAGGTCCAAAGGCTAACGAGTTGTCTAGCAGCTTTAAATCGATTCATAGCAAGGATGGCAGACAAATGTAAGTCGTTCTTTGATGCATTGAAAAAGGGACGGTTCGAATTTACAGAGCATTGTCAACAAGCATTTAATAAAATCAAGGAATACTTGATGAATATGTCCATCCTATCCAAACCACAACCTGACGAAAAGCTAAGTTTATACTTAGCAGCATCAGAAACAGCGATCAACGCAGTCCTAGTCCGAGCGGAAGGAAGTACGCATCTGCCAGTCTACTATGTTAGTCAGACGTTGAAGGACGCTGAGCTATGTTACGCTCCCATGGAAAAGTTAGCGTACGCGTTGGTCATGAGCGCAAGAAAGCTAAGACCATACTTTTTCGATCACGAAATCGAGGTCTTAGCCACTTCCCCATTACGACAAGTGTTATCCCGACCAGATACATCAGGTAGATTGCTCAAGTGGCCAGTCGAGCTAGGGCAGTACAACATCACATACGCTCCTCGAATAACGATCAAAGGCCAGGTGATGGCAGACTTTATCGCAGAACTGACATTCCCAACCCCCATCGAATGCCAAATCGATCAACCTTGGCATCTATTCATGGGTGTTTCATCAACAAATTCGCAAGCTGGAGCGGGGGTAGTGCTGATAAATCCGGAGAAATACACGCTCACAAGAGCGATCAAATTCAATTTTGGTGCGACAAACAATAAGGGGGAATACGAGGCCCTCATAGTGGGATTGCAAATGTCAATGGCTGTAGGAGCGAGAAAGCTCAAAATTTACAGCGATTCCCAACTAATAGTTTGTCAGGTTAAAGGGGAATGCGAGGCGCGTGGGGAGCGCATGGTCATATATCAACAACTTGCAAAGACACTCTTGGAACAATTCGACCAGATATACATAGAACAGGTACCAAGAGACCTAAATTCACAAGAAGATGCTCTGGCTAGATTAGCCACGTCATAGGGTGATACAGAATTAAACGAAGCCATTATAGTAAAGATAATGGAGCCATCAATTAATGAAAGTTCGGTGGCACAAGTCACCCAAGAGGAGAAAAATTGGATGACATCGATAGTTGAATACCTCAAAACAGGGGGACTCTCAGCTAGGGTTGTAAACGAATCAAAGCGAATACCACACTATTCGATTCGTATTCGTGAAAGTATTCAAGTATTCGTATTCGTTTATTTTTCGAATAATAAATTCGATTCGATATTCGATTCGAGTGATTATTCGATATTATTCGATTCGGTTCGAGTATTCGATTCGAAAAATGGAAAATTGATTTTTTTTAACATGCGTTTGGGTTAATTAGCCCAAAAATATAGACAAAAAACTGGGTTATTAATAATTGACGGTTCCAATATTACGGCCCAAAGAATATAGATAGAACAATGGGAAAATCCAATTCAGGCCCAAAGAAGAACCCTAATTCTAATTTTGTGCCCTAGCTACTAACTTACGCGTACACAGTAGAGAAGGGGAATGGGGGGAGAGAGCTTGACAACGACGATGGTGGTACAGACGCGACTGTGACAGCGATGACGGTATAGACGCGACGACGAGAGCGATGGTGGTACAGACGCAACGACGATGGCAGTACAGACGCGACGGCGATGGCGGTACAGATGAAACTCTGAGTGGATCCACGCAAACATTTAAGAAATTACACCTACATAATATATTGATAGAATCACAACTTCGATGTGTGCGTGTGTGTGAGCGTGAGGAACGGGGAAAGTGTAGGGGATAGAGGTGGTGACTAGTGGTCGACTGGCCGTGAACGGAGGTGGAAGACCGGCGGCAAGCTGCGGGACGGAGAGAAGGAGGGTCGCGTTGCAGAGGGTAAAGGGAGTTTGGAATTAGAGAAATTGAAATTGAATTAAGGTAGGTTTTGCGTATATGCGTGAATTGGGGTTGTGGGTTGTACGTGGGCCTGTTGCTACTGCATTGATTATTGAATAGTTCTACACAAATTATTAGTAATTAAATAAATAAATATAATTTTAATTTATTAAATAACTTAAGTATATTATACATATATAATATATATTTATATATAAATCGAATACTTACGAATATCGAATCGAATATCATAATTTTGTATTTGTATTCGTTTATTAATCGAATAAAAAAAAATATGTGTATTCGAATTCGAATCATAAAATTTCGAATACGAATATCAAAATTCGAATACGAATACCGAATCGAGTAAAATTATTTGATTAGTTTACAACCCTACTCCCAGCAGATAGGAAAGAAGCTCGTCAGGTCAAGTCCAGGGCAGCTCGATATACCACAATCGAGGATGTGCTCTATAAAAGAGGATTCTCAACACCGCTATTGAAATGCATAAGTCCCGAACAAGCAGAGATGATCGTACGAGATATACACGAAGGTGCATGTGGCAGCCACACTGGGGGCAAGCTTTGGCTTTGAAAATCATGCGGCAAGGATATTTCTGGCCAACAATGAAGAAGGACGCGATCCGGTACGCGAGGAGATGTCATAGATGCCAGACATTCGCACCCATGATTCATTCATCACCCACACAACTCATGTCGGTCTACAGCCCATGGCCATTCGCAAAATGGGGAATTGATTTGATCGGACCATTTCCAACAGCTCGAGGAGGTGTGAAGTTTGCAGTAGTCGCAGTGGACTATTTCATTAAGTGGGCTGAGGCTAAACCTTTGGTAACGATAACAGCCGAAAAGATGGAAAACTTCATCTGTAAAAATATCATGTGCAGGTTTGGACTACCACAGGCCATTGTCACTGACAACGGTAAACAGTTCGACAATATAAACATGGAACTTTTTTGTGCAAGATGGAAGATAAAGAGGTTATTCTCCACGCCATACCATCCTCAAGCGACAGGTAGAAGCTGTCAATAAAATCATCAAGCATACACTCAAAGTTCGATTGGAAGGTCTCCGGACTGCTTGGGCAGATGAGCTACCTGGAGTGCAGTGGGCATACCGAACGACAACCAGAAACTCAACAAGCGAAACACCTTTCGCGATGGCTTTCGGAGCAGAAGTCGTCATACCAGTAGAGGTCAATATACCGACCCATAGAACACAAAACTTCAACGAAGAAGCAAATGGGGAGGCCCTACGGCTAAATCAAGACTTGCTAGAAGAAACACGCATGGGAGCCGAAATAAGAAATGTGATATACAAAAGGAGATCCAAGAGATATTTCAAGAAGAAAGTCAAGTCCCGAAATTTTGCAATAGGAGACCTGGTTCTGCAGCAAATGACACTGATCAATGCAGGGATATTCGGCCCAACTTGGGAGGGCCCATACCGAATAGCAAAGGCAAATGGCAACGGATCGTACGAGCTGGAGGAGCTGGATGGCAAGTTGACCCGATATCCCTGGAATGCGAAAAATCTAAAGAAATACTATCAGTAAGTTTAGACCTGTTTGGTTTTGTTTTCAACAATAGACCTTTAAAGGTTAAGTGTAGGAGTGTTAATAAAAACCGGACCGTAAAAAAGACTGGAACCGGACCGACCGTTTAGATTCCGGTCTTTCGGTCCGGTTCGGACCGGGTTTTTTTTTTAATTTTTTTTACTAATGCACTCTCAATTATTTTTCAAAACCAAGTAATTGGTGAAAATGTGTTGAGATCTATTACATTTTTTGCAAATATATAATTTAACAAACATATTTATTTTATTTTTAGGGTCAAAAGATCATTAATAATAATGTAAATAAAATTCACATTGGCGTAATGAAGTGCAAACACTTTAATTTTTATACACAAATTAATCAATCTTGTTCTTGCTTCCATAAACTTAAAAAAAAATAAAAAAAATTGGTCCAACCGGTGCAAACCCGGACCGGAATTTACCGGTCCGGTCCGGTCTAGACCAGATTAATTACGGTCCGGTCTCCGGTCCGCCCTTTAGCACACATTCCAGTCCCGGTCCGGTTTTGGACCGGTGCACACCCCTAGTTATGTGTTAAGATATGAACCTTAACACATTTTGTACTACATATCAAACGAGGTCTCTATAAATAAAATGGTCATTCACATATGAAAATATTGTTGAAAAACTTGCAATTGTTGTCTCCAAATTATTATCTCAAATGTTGGCAAGATCGCAATCAAATAAGACGATCGAAAAGACCAACAAAACAAGAATAGGTTGGCAAGATCGCAATCAAATAAGACAATCGAAAAGACCAACAAAACAAGAATGGGTTGGCAGGATCGCAATCAAATAAGACGATCGAAAAGACCAACAAAACAAGAATAGGTTGGCAGGATCGCAATCAAATAAGACGATCGGAAAGACTAACAAAAGCCAAATAAAATCCACTGCAAAGGCCACAGACAATATTGTCAAGTGCTAAGCAGAACATAAAAGAGACAATTAAACAAGCATTTGTCAAATTAAATCTTTAGACATTCCCAGAACAAGATATAGTCAAAGCCTATACAAAATTGTTCTAAGAGCAGGATATTCTATAATCCTGCAATAGCAAAAAGTGCCCCAAAAAGATAAACACAAAAGAGGTGTTAATCAAAAAACATTCACAA
Source organism: Galeopsis tetrahit (assembly GCA_963675135.1). NCBI lineage: Eukaryota > Viridiplantae > Streptophyta > Magnoliopsida > Lamiales > Lamiaceae > Galeopsis > Galeopsis tetrahit. Next base: position 39,905,361 of record OY776127.1, read on the forward strand.
GGGGAATAATTTCTAAGATAAAAAGGACCAAGAAACAAAAGAGCCTAAACCTAGTTTAGTGGTCAAACACCTCGTGATAACAAGGGCGAGTAAGTCGACAGGAAGGGTCCAAAAAGGAGAAGTCTGCCCCCATATCGCGAAGATCTGCAATAGGAAGGGGATAGCTGGTCGGAGGAGGAACATCACGGAGATATCGAGTCAGCTCATTTAGAATAAGGCGAACACTCTCAGCCAAGCCTTTCTATCCACAGAACGAGCAGCATCGGCATATGCCATTATGTAAGATAAGTTACACAACTCTTTGGCATTTACATTCTCTAATTTCAGCTGGGCATTCTCGTTTTTTAGGAGCTCGACCTCGTCATTTTGTTTGGACACTGTAAGTTTGAAATCGTCTAGAGAAGCCAATAATGCAGTTTTCTCTTGGAGAGCGGAGTCCAGATTAGCTTCAGAAATCTCTAGGCGAGAATGCAATTTTTGAAGTTCCCGAGCCATTTCATCTCTCTCGTTACGGAGTCGACGAAAAGACTCTCGAAAATCCTGATACTGCTCATAAGTCCTCTCGGCATATATCATGGAGCAACTCGCAAGAGCAATGTGAGATCGCATGTTATCAATCATCACTTGCTCTTGAGCAAAAGCTTCATCCTCTATGGACCAATCCCTGGCGACGTTTTGACAAGCCCGGGAAATATGCATAGGCAACCCTTCTTGCACAGCCGGTGAACGAGCATATAGAAAATATCGAACTTGGTTGCTGTGTACGCCTCGCTCCCGAGTATATCTAGCAAAAGAACTCAAAAGATGAGACATAACATGAGTCATCACAAGCGAGAAAAGAGAACCAAAAGTACAAAACATGCCGAGATACTCTCTCAGGGTTCTGACCAAGAAAAGGAGTTCGCGGGTCTGTAGTTCCTTGGTTAACCTCGGACGTGGGATCCTAAGGTACCATTTGAGTCGAAACAGGTGTGGAAGTGATGCCCGATTGACCGAATTCGGTAGAAAGCTTCACGAGAATGTGTTGTCTAGCCATCTGCTGAAAAAAGAAGACATGTTGGCACCAAAGGATCAAAAAAAAAAAAGAGCTATATTTCAAGAATAAAGATCGATGAGATCAGGAAAAGAGGAAAGTTTAAACAAAGGCAAACAGAACAAACATTCACTTTGCATAAGACAACAAATAGCAAATAGGAGTCATTACATAATCCCCCAAATATCATGGGGGCAAATTCAGAAAAGTCATCAACAACAGCCAGATAAAATGTTTAAAGGAGCTAGCAGAAATTTTCTGAAAAGAACTAAAAATAAATCAAGCAGTTCGATCTTAAATTCGATCATGGGTTAACGACATTCTCTTGGCGAGCCTGATCCTCAGCTTGATCGGGATGAATCGCATCTTTTGGGCGAACAGGTACATCTTCAGGAATGGCCTCCAACCCGGAAGCAACATTGGGGGCGGCATCACCGATAACGACAACGTCTTTGCGCCCGGGAAGAGCGAGGGCACCCTCATGAACAGTGTTCGGCTCGGAGGTGGCACCGATAACAGCAACATCTCCTTGATCAAGCTCAATCATGTCCCGGGCCTGGATAAGATCCCCTCCAACATTTCCCGTTTCCGCGGCACCCTGGTCTTTTTCTGCCACCTCAGCTTCAGGAGCATCATCCACATTCTCAACAATATCAACCCCCAAGGCGATAAGCTCACCAAAATCAAGGCATGCACCCATCAAATCTTTAAGGGGCAAGAAACTCTCTTCCGATGGTTTATCCGAACGCAGATAAGCAAGCAAGGCTTGATGCAATACCCCAACATAAGAAGAGGTGGGATCGATAGAACGCACAACCCGAATACAATTGGCATAGGCGCAAGTATAAGAGAAAGTCCCTAAGTCTTTATCCGCATCCTCCAGATCTTTTACAGTACCTTCCAAGGTCGTAATGCTTTCTTGGGCCTTCACGAGCTCCACTTGACTTACCGTCAGATGGCCTTCCAGATCAATAACCCGATCACCCTCCTCTTCAAGTTGGGAGGCCACCCGAGAAATTTTTTTCCTCTCCTCTTCAACCTCAAGTTGAGCTTTCTGAAGAGCTTGAGAATTAACATCAGCGACAGCGTTAGCTTTTTCCACTTGCTTCACGGCCATGCCGAGATTCTTTTGAGCCTCTGAAAGTTGTTTCTTCAAATCCTCATTCTCGTGATCCACCTGGCTAACTCGGTTTTGTACCGTTTCCATGTTTTTAGCCAATCCGTTGAGCTCCTGGCGGGTACTGCATTAGCTGTTCAAACCCGCGAACACCATACAACAGACTCTGTCTTGTTGTTATCAGAGATGCTCGCACATTGTCAATGGTATTTTGGTTCAAGATGTCATTCTCCACATCAAGGGTTAGTGAGCTCGCCAGATCCTCGATAGCTCGACGAAGGAAAGGGGAAAAACCATCAAAATCCTCTTTAGTGGGCGACCTCGAAGACATATAATCTCGGACAATGTCGGCTGACGGGTCGAATTGTTTGCCAGCCTAAGAGACAACAAAGATAGTTAGAGTCATGATCCAAAGCGCCATACACTGGGGAAAGATACTTGAAGACACATACCTTTCCGCACGAGTGGGATATCGACCTAAAAACGTACGATCATCCTGAGCTCGACGAGTAGGGTCAAAGGTACCCGAGTCAAGCCAGGAGAAGATGGAGTAGGTTGAACATCGGCAGCAGCAGGTAGAATCATGCTGGCCAAACTACGAGCAGGAGGCGGAGGGGTTGGAGTCGGAGATGTGGAAACATTTAACACAGTATCGCGGGTAGCAATCGGGAGGTCGGCCCTCTTAGAAGGGCGAGAAAAGCATGCAGCTTTAGAGTTTCTTTTGCGACCTCGAGTCCCCTGCTCATTCTGAAGCTCCTTGCATTTCTTATCAGCAGCAATTCGCTCCCGTGTCACTCGTGCTTTCTCAACAGGATTCATGTTCTTCAAGCGTTCCAATTCAGACAAGGAGGGAGAAGCAACAACAACAGTCACCTGAAAAGCTGAAAAAGGCCCGAAGATTCAGAAAGTTAAAAACGAATTAATCATCAGCTTTAAGGGAAAATTAATAGGAGGACGCACCCCCACCTGCAGGATTCTGTGCGACCAAATGATGCGGATAAGTGCGACGACCAGCTCGTTCGCGTTCACTATCCCAATTCAGAAATTTCACAAATCAATCTTTAAACCTCCGGTTCCACACCAAAAGGTAAGTAGTTCGGAAAGCAAGGCGAAGACACTCGAAGGGAGGAATAGGGAGAGCTGTAAAATAAAAATAAAGTTATTCAGCATAAACAAAGCTCGGGAATTATAAAAACTAAAACTTACTAGGGCGTTCGCCATAATCAGTGGGAATGTCTATCCGTCCTAAACCGCCCGAAGCGTTAGAAGCACTCCTCCAATCTCCCCCGACGAACCACCATTTGTCTTTCCATCCGTCGACTTTGTTCGGGACATCCTCCACCAATTTAAGTTTCGCGCGAGCTTTGACATAATACCACCCATCCCCTTCGGACGCCTTCGTCAAAGTCAACAGATGGGATACCTCATCGGGAGACAGAAATATTCCTTCACACCCAAAACTCTTACTCTCTAACCCAAACATCGTCAAGAGAGAAATAATGTTACTCCACCCATTGGGAGTAATTTGAGTCAGAGTCACATTCCATAAGTTGAGGAGGCGGCTAATTGCGAGGTGCAAAGGAAAACGTACACCAGCTTCCATTGAAGCTAAATTAATAGCAACACACCAAGGGGGAGGCTGATCCGCTCGCTCATCAGAATGGGGAGCCCAAAAGAAAACGTCTTAAGGAACCATAAAAGTCCGCCGGTAATGTGATAGATTATTGGATACGACCACACTCGGTACCCTACTCGCCAAGTACGGGGTAATTCGCCCAGGACGACGTGGTTGTACGGGAGGATTATAGGGAAAATCCCTTACATACTTATCATAGTTAGGGTTGTGAGGACGCCCTTCAGGGATAATATTCCCGAAAATAAAGTCGACATTTTCGGCCATGTACTTGTCGATATGAGCATCTAGATCAACCACATACCTCTCTCTCTCCACCTCACTAATCGAGGGGATACCCACTCGTTCTCCACCCCTAGACACACTTATCCCGGCCTCTAAATATACCTCCACACCAATATCAACGTTATCTTCATCACCACTAACACTACAACGCAACCTAGAAGAAGGACCCCCACCTAAATCTACAGGAATCGTTCATACCTGATCATCCCCAGGATTACGAATGCGCAAAGTGTGGACCCTAGAGGTAACCTCTTGTGCGTCCGGCGTTCTCTCGGAAGAAGTTGAGGGAACCGGAATGGGAGCATTACCGGAACCTGCTATGGGGCGTATGGGACGAACGTTGCGGGGTTCATTCGCCCCCAAAATGTCACTAGCATCAGCAGAAGAATGAGGGTCGACTACCCTAGCACCCTCATTCCCCTCGTTATGAAAGTTGCTCCTAGAAGACATATCCAAAAAATAAAAAAGGGCAAAGCAAGGGAGGCATGAAAACCAGAAAATGAAAGAAAATGAAGCACACACAAAAAACACAAAGTAGAATGAAAACAAACAAAAGACGAAAGCAACAGCTAAAGAGGAAGATAAAGTGATGTACCTACAAGCAATAAGAATCTGAAAGACGAGGAAGGAATAGTGAAGACAATGAAAGCACACGAAGAAACTGTGGAGGAAATGGAGCAAATGACAGTTAAAGTTTTTTCAAAAATGGTAGGAAAGAGAGGGAAAAAATGTTTAAATGACATTTGATTTGCCCTAAAAAGCGGGGTGAATTTGGCAAATATCCAGAAAATAAGTGAGGAAATAACCAAAAAGTGAAGGGCTAAAATGAAAAATAAAGTGAAAAATTCTTGAAAGAAAGCCAGCACGTGCAACTTCTCCACTTCCGGAACTGCCTCACACGCGCCGACAGAGACCACACGTTGTGGTAGAAAACGCCTCGGAAACTGTTGAAAATCTGAAAAATACTCATATTTTCTAAATTTTTAGACAAAATGATTACAAAGTCAAAACATCAGATCAAATCGATCACCTCCAAAAATCCTATTGGGCATCGAGTCGGCCAAGAAAACCAAGCCAAAAGTTAAAAGAATAGCTCGCCCCTCACACCAACAGGAATGAGGAGCGACCTAGGGGGCAAAATGTTATACTAGATATCAACTAACCCCGTCGAGCAAACAGACAAATATCTTATTCGGGAGGTGAAGGGAGCTCGTCCAACTCATGCCAGAGCATAATCTCAGGGTTTATCAAAATATAAGTCAACGAGCAGAAAAAGAGCGAGGTGCGAAAAAAATATTGGAGACTTGCAACGAATAGGATATTCTCACAAAGTTTAGAGAAGTCATCTACGAACAGCAAATCGCCCACGAGCAAAATAGAGTTGTCCCTATAAGGTCCCACCTGCAGAATAGCCAAAACAACTATCATTAGTCAAGGAGTGATGTCATATGCATTTAATGTAAGTCATAAGTATTTTGACCAAAGAGAAATGAGGTGGAGGACACATGGCAACCAAAGAGGACATCTCTCACATGCACATCCGACCAGCCCGGGAGCCATGCAAAAACAAGGTATAAAAAGAAGGAAAAGGCAAAGAAAGAGGCTAATGAACATTTCTGGAAAACGAGAGGGCAAATGTTCATTAAATGTTTGACATGCTATTAACTGTAATAAAGCCACATATTCATAATCAAAAGCCTCACGCATTAAAAGCATAAGATTCTCTTATCGAAAAGCTTGTCAACGGCCTCTATAGTAATACATACATATTTGATTCTCTTATCGAAAATCTCTTTCCTAATTTGTGCTAATACACTACAAGGAAACTAACTTTTGGTGACAAATCCTCTCATTATATTTTATTTAGCTAAAAATCTTTAGTGACAGAAAATTGAGAATTAATGACGGGACCTTTTACTAAAAGTCAATTTATGTCACTAAAAACTTTTAGCTAGAGAAGTCATAATGACAGAAATTCCGTCATTAAAAGCCAATTTTCTTGCAATAATCCCTCCTATTCAAAATATATGTCATCCTAAGCTCATGCACTCATATTAAGAAATTAAATTATTTCTCATATTACCCTTAATTAATGATGGTACATCTCATAAAAAAATTAAAGAACACATTTATGTAAATATTTAATAATTTTAAGATTAAAAAATTTGAAAGAAGTGCAATTAATTTACATTAGAAAGTATAAAACTTCATATAATTTATAAAGAAAACGAAAGGTGAAAACCTACTTATATTAAGAATAGAAATAGGAGAGAGTATTTCATAAGCAATACAGTATTACATATAATTTCTTTTATCATAATTATTTGTTACCTACAAATTATGGAATCAAAATCATCTATCCAAAGATTCCAAACCTCAATAGTTTTGAGTCATGAAAGTGGTTCCTCAGAATAGAGCTAATAAATAATTTATTAAATATGTTTAGGCTTCCAAACTAATTTTATTAAGATATTATATTTAAAAATTACATATTAAATTATGTTATATTCAAACACAAAATAAAATACGAAAAAATGTAGCAAAAGAATAAAATTGAGTTTATTCGTATATTATTAATTCTTGGTTGAGAAAGCGATCGAATATCAATTTTCAAAGTCAATTCAATATTAATTATATGTTGAATTACGTCCACGTCAGCTGCACAAATATTCGCATTTTTTTTCCAAGAAAGTGTATAAATATCGGGAAAATTTTAGTTTTAGTCCTATAACTTTGATACATTTCAAAATAAATCCTTTAAGTTTCAAATTTACAAAATAAGTCATTTACCTTTCAATTTAATCCTTTTTTATATCAATTTTAATCCTTTATCTTTTGTAATGAATTAAAGCTGATTCCGGTGGAATGTACGGTACCACATTTATTTAAAAAATGTCATGTCATCCACATAATTATCTCTCATATATATATATATACTTAAAAATCTACGTAATTAATTGAATATCTATTAAATTTTCCAGTAAACTCCAAGTTCAATTAAAAACAAAATTGAAATATTCTCCCAAGTTCAATTAAAAACAAAATTGAAATATGCATATATATGAAGTTGTTCATATCAATTTGATGCTTAATATTAATATAAAGTTGTATTTCAATCTTTCCAAAAACTAACATTTGAATACAACTTCCATTTTTGCTAAAGTTATCCACCAAAACAACCAAAGTACCTTGAACAAGTAAAATATACGACAAAAAGACAAAAACCATCCACCTTAGACAAAAATCAAAGTTCACAATTTTTTTTGTTTCTCTTCTTCGTGATATTACTCTCTGTCCATGAAATTATTTCCTCCATCAACCAATATTCTCTTCAGAATGTTTTCCACTCTTGTTAATAAAAAAAAAAATGATAATTAAACTCGAATATTGTTCAGAACTGTATTATTTATAAACACATAAATTCCCAAATAATTTAACCGCATAAATCAAAAGGAGAATATTCAGGCGGCTTTAATTTATTAGAAAGATAAAGGATTAAAATTGATGTAAAAAATAATTAAATTGAAAGGTGAAGAACGTATTTTGTAAAGTTAAAATTTAAAGGATTTATTTTGAAATGTATCAAAGTTATAGTACTAAAACTAAAATTTTCCCTATAAATATCTGTACAATTACTTATTCATAATAGAGTTCAGATTTAGAATACAAAAATGGTGAAAATATACCCCCTCCATCTCATTTTTATTTGACCATCAACTATTTGAATGAGTTTTAATATAAAAATTATTTATTTGTATTAAAAATAATAAAATTATTTTTTTAGAGTGATATTATAAATATTTCTATTTTATTGAAAGAGGCGCACTTATGTGCAATATTTCACGTGAAATATTAGTATATTTAAGGAAGGGTCAAAAATTCGCGGATCTGTAACGGGTTTAACTGGTCAAACAAACATTTTCAAAAAAATCGCACAAAAGTCGAAAAGTTAACAGGATAACGGGTTTCAGATTTGTGTTACTATAAAGGTAATTATATGTTACTGCAAGACCAAATATGTGTTACTATAAGTACAAATAACAAATAAATTGATTTTTCACATGAAATATTAATACAATTAATTTAAGGAAGGATAAAATAGAAAATTTTGTTTTTAATCTGTGTTACTATAAATACAATTATATGTTACTGTACGGGCAAATATGCTTTCCTGTAAGAACAAGTAACACACAATTGGTTTTTAAGTATCACATATTTGACCTTAAAGTAACACAGAAAAATGTGTTACTATATAATCATAAGTGTATTACTTTATTGAGAAAGATGTGTTACTTTATAAATAAAACGTCATTATTGAAAGTGAATGAGATACCCACATTAAAAAAGATGAAGAACAATAATTAAAAATACGAAAACATAACCATGCAGAATAGTTTATTGATCCTTACAATTACAAAGACATAACTATCAACCATTAATTGAAATAAATCTGTGTGTGGTATTATTGTAAATTTTTTCTCATTCAGAATTTATTCAAAAAATAAATAATAATTTATGGCCTTATTTCAATTTCGTGATTAGCTGATCAGAAATCTAAAACAGAACATATTTTTTGAAGGTTTTTTTTTTTTTTTTTTTAATTTTTAAATGGAAGCTCTTCCTCCACGCATAAAGAGAGAGGAAGAAGGATTCGACTACTGGTTAGGAATAAAAGAATTGGTCAAATTAAATCTAAGACTATTGTGAAATATTGTATATAAACTTTTGACTTATTGAATTTTTTATTTTTTTTTATGTAAACAAGTAATGACATGTTAGGTAAATAAAAAAATTAACTTTTTTTATAAAAAAAAAAGGAAAAAGAAGTTAATTTTTTTAAATAAAGTAATGATGAATAAAAATAAATTAAAAAAATTGAACGATTGTTTTTAACAAATGCTAAAATCACACTTGTCCTTTTAAAACGTTTTATAATTAGTTTGACACTTACTCTTAAAATGAAAAACTTTCTCACAATATTCTTAAATTTACATAAATTTCACTATTTTTTCTTTATACATGCATAAAAAGTAATTCATTTATTTACTTTATATATAAAAATTTACAAAATTATCTCTTAAAATTCTCACTAAATTCACTATTTTATTCCACGTAATATTTTCACAAATAAAATTAGTCATGGAACAAAGGAAAAAGTAATGAATAAGGAGCGTATGGAGGATGAGAATGAAGGAAATAATTGCCCTACATAAGAAGCAAGCATGTCGGAATAAGATAGGTTTAACACGTGTCAGACAAGGTAGCGCGCTTTGTCCATAAACAGTTGACTTGTTGTGATAGGTGGCAGGCAACGAGTGGTGCAGGGTGGCATCTTCCAAATTAAAGGCGGCAACCACAGCATCACCATTCTATTCCATTTCATAAAACGCAACGTCACGTGCTGTCCAAGGCAACCACTCTCCGCCGCAGCCACGTATCCAAAAATAAAAACTTCTCTCTACTATATTTATTTATTATCAGTTTCTAAAATTTATGAATAACTTTTATTAAAATGGAGGAAATATTTTTTATTAAAATTTAATATAATGTTCATGTTTTTTTAAAATGTACACATATGTTAGTTTTACGTTAAAAATTAGTACAATTAGCGTCCTCACTTAATTTGACCTTTTTTAAAAATGAAAAACTCATTTTTTTAGCTATGACATTTAAATATTACACCATTTATATAAAATTATTTTTTATCTTATTCACTTAAATTGATCATTTAAACCCATCAAAAAGTAACTTTATTCTTTTATATACCAATAAATAATTTCTACAAAGAAAGATAATTGATAAAGAAAAATGATACTCCTAGAAAATGTGAAGAAAGAGAGAAAGAAAGAATGAGAAAACAGAATTGTAGAGAATTGAATTGGAAGATGTAGGGAGAGAGATTTTTTTTTTTAAATAAAGAATGATACATTAAAAAGAAAGTAAAAAATAATACAAAATTCTTTATAAAATGTAAATAAAAGAAATTTAAAGGGTCAAAGAGAGAGAGAGAGAGAGAGATTTATAATTAAATAAAATGAAGATACGTTTTTCGTTCGTCTATCTATAAGCTTTTCATTATTTTTGGGCATAAAAATTAAAACAAGTGATTAAATAATACTCCTTTCCTTCGTCCAATTTTATAATTTTCACTTTTTTTTTTTGTTTATCCAATTTTATAATTTTCATTTTTTAAAAAGAAAATATTATTCTCAAATTTTATTTTTTACATAAACAATCAATTTTTCTTAAAATTCATGTTCAACCAAAATGAAAATTATAAAATTCAACAGAATGTAATTGAGGAAGTATATAATATTGGTAACCCAATGAGAGGGTGGGTTTAGATATGATGATGTCAGGCTGATGTGTAGAGTGTGGGACACGTGGAGGGTGGAGGGACGTTGGGCGGTTGGCGCCTTGGTGTTGTTAGGTTAGGCCACCTTTTCTACTTGCCAGCCCAAATTGGGCATGGTTTTCTTTTTTGTCTTTCCAAATGTCGTCATGCTACATTTTTTATTTTTTTTAAATATCTTAAATTATTAGAGCAACCACATTGGCGGTCGTAAAGGTTATAACAAAACATTCTCTTACACCTCTCAATTCCTCCATAAATAATCGTGACCTACTAATCCTCACATCACTTTAATATTTATAACCCATTTTTATAGTGTACCCACCATCCTTTTATATTAATTTTATTAATATACATCCATTATCTTACTATATTTTTTATTTACAATTATAAAAAAAACAACCTAATTTTTTTAAATAAATATATTTATTAATATTATATCTGTTATTTTAATTATTTATTTAAAATTATTATGCATAATAAAATGCATACTTAAAATTATGTTATTTTGTTACAATGGGGATTAATTAATACTTAATTAAAAATATCATCTAATTTTTTATTCGGACGATATATTTCGCATTACAAATTTATTATAATTTAAGATGAAGTACAAATTTTGAGAAAGGGAATTATCATCCGACATATTTGGATGATTGAACAAATTTCTAGAGAATCTCTTATTATTTTTGTCCATTTGAAAATGAAAACAAAAATTTCAAGAACACAAAAGTTTTGGGATAAAAATAATAAATAGTGGGAAAAATATGGATAGAATGATATTGGAGAGTGGAAATTGTATCATATTTATAGAGTTTTTTTTTTTTTACAATTAAAAAAAAATACATATATATATAGTCAACAGATTAATTTTTTAAGCCAGCAGAAGTTGAATTTGAATTGTCAAAATATACTATATACATAATACATAAATTGAGATACATATTTTTAGTTTGTTTAATAAATAATAATAAAAAAAAAACATAAAATCTTCTTAGCAGCAACCAGAATTGGTCGGTCATGTCCACTTCTTTTTTTGTGCGTGGCTCACCTCTTCATCTAGTGTCGTGTAGTTCAACCAATGTGGTTGCTCTTAGTATATGATTTAACAACTACTCGTATTTGGAGATATTTTAATCATCTTTTGTTTCTAATGCCATATTTAGAAAAACTAAGATGGCTGCCAAAATGAGGGTACCTATATCATACTTCCTCCGTACCATTTCAGCATTCATATTATACTTTTTTTTTTTTTTTTTTAATTGTTCAATTCCATTATAGTTAACCCTACAATCACCATAAAAAATTGTGCATTTGACGAGGAGAATGGCAAGGAAATCATCATCTTTAAAGGAGATGGCGAGCAAAATGACGAGCAAGGTGTATATCTTTAACAAATGTGTCTCGCCATTCAATAATTCTTCGCCCTTTCGTGATGGCATGTGACACTCGCCAATTTGCGAGTGCCCAGGTCACTAAGGCCCCAAACATATATATATAGCCCCTCACCATTAGACCACAATTAATTGTTGCCATTTTTTCTCCCTAGAGCGCGCTCAAAGGATCGAATATGCGACCTCCAGGTTGAATGTGTTTGTGCACCCATTGTGTGCCGTTTAGACTGGAAGACTTATTTGTTAGTTTTTTAATACAATATAATATATATCTTATAATTTCAGTTTTCATCCTTAATTCAATTCATTTAAATTTAATTGTTTATTTTTAAATTATCAAAACATACATAATATATTTATTTCTAAATGGGAAATCAGTAACGGACCTACTCAGTGCCCGGGGGGCCGTGGGCCCCCACTAATTTTGTAAATTTGTTAGGGGTATTTTGGTAATTTCACACATATTAAAATTAGTACTCTGTTCTATAATTATTTGCACACTCCTGATATAAAAATAATTCGAACATCATTTTATTTTAAAATTGTCACCCATTGAGTCTACATTTTACTCTACATTTCACTAAATCTATTTTACATTCTACTAAATCCTCCTCACACCTTATCAATTTGACTCTACACCACTAAATTCAATTTTTTAAAAAAAGTGAATCGGTTAAAATGTGCAAGTTATCACGGAACGGAGGGAGTATTAACTTCTACCAAAATATAACAAAAGTCAACTTATTCGATCAATTTAATTTAATGAAATGTGACGTATTGACAATTTTATAATGTGAAATTTTGATAAAAATAATAAGTACATATTATTTTATCTTTATAATAATGTTAATCGGGCCCCCTACCGAAAATTTCTAAGTCCGTCACTGTGGGAAATTATAAAATTATGTGTTACAAATACACACGTGAATGCAATATTGAGTAATAATAAATGCACTCGTCAAAATACTCGACACTTGTGCCACTCGCTGTTGTACTCGTAAAATGACAAGGGTTTATATAGTTCCAATTCACTCACCATTTTCTCTCGCCATATGAATAGAATTTTGCAGTGAATACTTACATTATAACTTCAATCTATCTCTTTTATATATAAACTAATCAATATTCATTAAAATTTGTGTTGGAAAAAATGTGTATGATGAATTTGGACGTAGGGTTTATTTTCAAATATTAAATCATCCTTCAAATATCATTAGTAATTACTAGATTCATGTCCGTAGTTTACATTAGTATTGGAGAGTACTACTGCAATAATTTATTTAAGACATAAAAATGGCGTTGAAGGATATTTTTAATCTTTAATATGCAAAAAGTTATAATGCATGGTATATCTTTTGGAAACATTACCAAATCCCGATTCTTTGTTATTTCATGATGTTTGATTAGTAGAACTATTAAAAAAATGGGTTGAGCCCGTTTGAATAAGTTGATTCGTTTGGGCTTTGGTAGATTGACCCTTTTTTTTTATTTTTCAATGATATTATTATTAATTTAACATTATAGTAAAGTAAAAATTCAGATTTTTTATATCAGTGATTAATTAATTTAATATCCGCGTTGCCTTAAACCGTCCAATTTGTGTCTCACCAATTCGTCCAATTCACGCTTGTCCAGTTACTTTGCCACAATCTATGTGAAAGTTGTTTATTAGCATTATAAAATATAATTTTTTTATTGATGGTGTATTAGTCAATGAGGGAGAATAAGACAAAAAAAGATAATTTTCTGTAGAAAAAATAATGACATTTGAAGATATTTAAAAAAGATAATTGAAAAGAACAATATAATAAGTAACAGACTGAAATGAAAAATAGAGTGATGGAGTACTTTTTAATGAATATATCTATCAAATAATATTAATTAAACATATATATATATATGTATTGCACGATCCACATTGGTGCATACAAGTTTTTATCTAACCTTAACTTATTTGTGTAGTTTGAAAATTGTTTATTTTTCTTTTCACAATCCCTCTCCCTCCAAAAAAAGAATAATATTTATAATTAATTCGCAATAACTATGAGAAAGAAAACATAAACACTAAATCTTTTCAATTTCATCGAATTGAATGTACACCACGTTAGGATTTATATATTCTATTTCCAAATATAGGATTTTTATTGACTTAAACGGACTCCACAAGCACAAGGTCTATAGGTCTTTAAAAATAGGGCTAGTGATCATAATAAATGAAATTTTCACCTTTTGATTTTTTGTAACATAAGTTTAAATTTTATGATTTCACAAAATTATTTTCCTCCATGTACTGTTAATGTGAAATAATATCAAAAGAGAATGAATTTATTTGTAAAACTTGGTAAATAGTATAAAGTTGTCGAAATAAAATAATTGAAAAAATGTTAAATATTGTGTATTAATTTTAAATTAAAAAAATAACTCGAGATAAAATAAAACATATGTGAATAAATAATGAATTTGGGCTTTAGAACATATTTTGGGCCCAACTTGAGGTTCCAGATAGGCCCATCTCATTTCAAATCATTCACCCGTTTTCCCTCCAACGTCTACGAGCTGCAGATGAACTGAATAAGGAAACCCTAGATTATTTCGAATTTCAATTTCAATTTCAAATTGCATTTAAGCACCGTTAGGTATATGGAATTTTAGTGCTCGTCTCCACATTCTCGCAATCGTATGAATAATAACTCATAATTGTTGGAAATAATCTTATTTCAATTTTCAACCGGAAGCGGCGCCTCAATTAATCTCTCACGGGCAGGCGCATTTTCCGATCGAAAGAGTAGCCTGCGAAGCCTTCAGTCGGTACGTACTTTTAGAATCTGCTCTCTCATTTTCTTTATTCAGTCAATGTGAACGATTGATGTTGCTTTTGGAATGGATGGAGAATTGTAATTTGGAAGATCTATATGCATTTGTCAGTTTTGTTTAAAATGGTTTTCTATTCAAGTTTTAATATTTGTAGCAGTTTTGAAGGATTTCAAATAATTTTATTCATTGCATTTTTCTTTAGATGGGAAGAATGTATTTAGACAACGAAGAACACTGTTATTCAGTTTTCCTATGTACAGTTCCATTTGTCGTGAGGCTGGCTTTTGGTAGTATTTAATTGTTGCCTTTCAATTGTGTTTGTAATTATTTTATTAATGTTATTAAGCCACTCCCCTATCCCGACTTTAGGGAAGGGAAGTCCCAACAGCTGCTCCTGCCAAGCCGAAGTTTCTATGCCAGTCGAGCTCGAGCTCTGAAAAATTGAGCTAGATCGAGTTTAGTCAAATTTCTAGATGCTAGTTTTGTTTTCGAGTTCAAGTTTGACACTACTTGACTCGGCTGGCTCATTTGTACACCTAGCTTCATATGAACTGAACAAATAAACCCTAGACCATTTTGAATTTCTATTTCAAATTGCATTTCAGCAGCAGTATATATGGAATTTTAGTTGCTCGTTTCCACATTCTTGCAATTGTATAGTTGTGTGGAATAACTGAGTAACTTTTCTCGTTTCAGCTTCAAAATCTTTTGCCTTGGAACATGGCGGATTCGGTTGGAAAGTCTGTAAAAGATCTGCCGGAAAGTTACTCTGTTGATTATACTTCCTCACGGAAGAAGGAAGGAAGTGTTGAAATACATCAGCTTGAAGACAAATTTTCGTCTCCAACACCAGTCAAAAAGAAAGAACCATCTCGTATTCAGAGCAAAGATGAACTTCTCCAACTCCATCAGCATGAAGAAAATTTTTCGTCTCCAACACCAGTCAAAACAAAAGAACCATCTCGTATTCAGAGCAAAGACGAGCTTCTCCAACTCCCAGAGAAGTGGGTTATCTTTAATGTTTTGATTTTAGTTAGAAAACCAAAATTCAAGATGACTTGATATTTCTGTATTTTCAGGTATGGGGCCTTATTGGAGTTCTTTGAGCGTATGATTAGTTCATTGAGGTTGCTAGGCCTACGTAAAAAGACACCAAATTTTCAGAACGTTAGCAGTCAAGTTGAAATACTGACAGGAAGGTATGAAAGGTGGCCATTTCTGAAATATGTTTTTGTTCTTGTTAATGTACTTCATCTGTTAGCTTAGCTATAGTATACATCAGAGAATACGTAAGGGTTCTTTTTGTTCTCCTTTGCAAAATATAGTATATGTGATGAAACTTGTACTTTTATGTTGTTTTGTGACCTTTTCCTGTAAACCGTGCTAGGGGGTTACAATGTGCCTAGAGTGGTAAGTATCATCTACCACTGACCTCTATTAGGCCTCCTTAAAGAGGGTCATTGACTATATTGATTTTTGATCAGTATAATAGTTTTTCTAGACTATTGGATGTTATGGTCCGTGTCCCTTATTTCTAGGTTGATTTCCAGATTTTGTCATGTCAACTCAGAGAAACTTGTGGTATTACTAACATATACCTGACATAGATAGCTGTAGTTTCCATTACGGTAGTCTATGTACAATGTGTTCGATGACCTAGCTCATGTTTTGTATTGCACTGATTGGAATCTCTATTTATTGCAGCATTGGGTCTAATCCTTTCATTTTTACTTCCTTGTGTCAGAAAATTCCTATCCAGCCATGTTGCACAAATCTATTATATATTTCCTGAAGCAGTTCAGATTGACAAGATTCTCATACTTGATGAGAAAACTAAGTGCATGAAATCAGATATGAAGATTTCATTGCTCTTTGATGTTGTAAAAGATCACGAAGAAAAATCTGCTTTTGTGGCTCTGAGCAAAGTTTTCTCTTCCAGGCTAAGAGATTTTATTGTCACACATCCTGAGGTAATATCTCCTTTTCTCAACATGATTATTTTGTAGAGAAACTGCAGTGCATGGAGTTGAAGTGAATTGAATAGGACTGTTTCATAATATGCACAAACGTGATCTGATTATTATTTATTAGCCTGGCTAACTTGTAAAAGAGATTAATATGCATTTTCGCTGGTTCACCACCATTCTTTTCTCTTGGATAGAACCTCAATAATTTGGACACCTTAAAGTATTCAGTTAGATTGTTTCATTCTCTGGTGTGCTCAAGAAACTTCCTTAGGAGTTTAGATTGTGGGAACTGGAAAGGTGCTCTTTTATTCTTCAACTATTACATATACTAAAATTGCGCCTTATGTTGCTAAACAGGCGTCTGGTGTCCCTGAAGCTGCACTTCCAGAACCATTCAGCCAAAAAAGTATCACCATCGAGGAAGATTCAATCTCTGAGCATTTACCGGCCTTGTGTGAGACAGATATATTAAATCCATCCCATCTTCCTCCGTCTTTCAAAAAAATCTTTAATGAGAAAGCTGCCACAGAAGAGATTGAAAAGACTGATATCCTTTCACCTGTGAAGCCTACTTGTGAGGATAATGGAGTGGTTGAAAAAATAATTTCACTTCATAGTTCTTCTTCCACAATCAATATAAGTGAGAGCACCCCTATTAAGCCTTTGGCAGTGAGGGCTAATGTTATTGGAACACCAGTACAGTCTACTCCCGTGAGACCTATTTCGCCAACAAGATCAGTGCTTACGTGTGAAGATGAGAACAAGATGACTGCAAGCCATAAAGGAAAGCAGTCCACTGGAACTACTGTTAAGAAATCATTAGATTTTTATGGTGAGGATGGTGAAGGTACTATCTTGTCAGGCAAGCAGACATCGGTTTGCCCATCTGACCTTGTTCTCTTGATTCACAAGATATTTCAATCCGTAAAGTTTTGTCCAATTACAAAGGAAGAGCTTGTTCAGAAGACCCTTATGAACAGTTTTATGTTTGACAATCGCAGTAAGCTCAGAGTCTTCTATCTCGCTTCTACCCTTCTTCCTTATCAATTATGTGATGCACAAGTTTCTTAGCCTCTTGTTTATGTGCGTAGGTGAGGTTGAGATGCAAATGGAGAACCTCGAGAAGCTAGTTCCAGATTGGTTTTGTAAGAAAATGGCACCTAGCGGTGATCTTATGTACATGTAAGTTCTCTTCTTTATGCTGATTACCCTCTAGATTCTCATTTCTTGTAACGTATTTGCATTGAAACTTTGATTGTACTAATGTGCAGTGTGAACAAAGTATCTGATCTGAACTCCGTGTGTGAAAGATGTAATGACATGATCTGAGAAGGGCGTGAGGGCGCAAAAGTTGAAGGAAGACAAGAGGAAGAACAAAGCTCTTAAGGAAGCTGCTAGAACTATGTTAGCTGAATTTGATGTACCAAATAGATTTTTGACAGAAGCTACCAATATTGCAACAAACATATTTTCAGTATGTATGTGGATGAAAATATTACATATGTCTATATATTCAAAATGAATGATTTGATTGTTGTGACATTTTTAGCAATGAATTACTAATTCCATTAAGAGGAAATATTTGAGTTTGATTTCAAATGAAACTCCAACAAAACAAGAAACTAACATCCTCTGATTTTATCTACTACAATAGATGTTTCTGTTCATATCGATGATACAACGTTGCTGCCTAATTCACCGTAGATTAACTTTCTAAGATAATCTAGCTGCTCGAATTCACCTTGAAGTTCTTCCCACTGTGAAAAAAACATGACAGAAATACCACATGAGACGACGACATTTACCATCTTAAAACAAGCTGTAGAAAAACAAGAACTTACATCTTGATGAGCCACCGAGATGATCTTCCACCCAGCTGCAGCGATGAAACGGCGTTTCAGCATTGTATGACCTAACGGGGTAACTGCAAAGAAACAATGCCAATGTGTTAAAATAAATTGTAAACAAATGTGTTGGAATATGATTTACTAGTAAACCCAACAGAACACACACCCAAGTTTCTTGAGAAATGAGTTGGTCCATCAATCTCCATAGCAACTTTCTGATCAACTAACACTGCATCCAGAGTGTAGCCTTCCACATTATATTCTTTCATCCACTCTAAACCCGTACTAACAAGGAGACAGTACACTTCCTTCTGGAACGACGAAGTCACCTTCTGATTAAACCTCTTCGTTTTTCCAGCACGATCCAACTTATCCTCCACATCACTCGGTAATGCTAGTTGAAGATGAGGGTATTCAAGTTTCAGGCACTGGTTCACCAGCAGAAGCTGAGAAGCAAACATAATATCTTGTCTATACTGCTCCGATATATCTCCCTTATCGAAATCAACCAACGCTCTCCACACACGAGAGAAGAAGACTCGATTCAACTGTCCTAAAACTGCGTACGACCAACATATATTACCAAGCTGATCTCTTGAAAATGTGAGTGTAAGAATCTGTTCCACACCCTTGTCAAGAGACTCGAGTAAAGAATCTGCATTCTCATTAAGTGAAGCAAAAGCCCACAATACTTGAGCAGTTTCTTGGGGCTGAAAAGTGTGGATTATATCTGAAGCCCTGTTTGACAATTCTGAAAAGAGTTGAGGGGCAGAATGCTGCATAGAAGCAAAAGCTCCTGCTATATTCGCAACATTCTGCGAATTAAATTCAGCCACTTTACACAGAGCAACCTCAGCCACTCTGTCCATCTCAGACACGTAAAGAAGCTCACCACCAATCTTCGACAACGCCCACGCAATGTTGGAAACTCCCTGAGGCGTGCACTGAGGCAAAGCAGCCATTGCCATCCCCACAAGCATACACATCTCTCTTTGGCGCGCGAATGCCAACCTACGACTCCTCATCATGGACACTTTGTCCATGTTCTTGGCAATCCTATGCAATGCTGTGGCGATGTTCAATGGCGAAAGTGGTGAAGGGCTAAGCCCCTTTGCAACAGCCATGATTATCTCAGCTGTAACCTCTAAAACCTCCTCAGCAGTTTGAGCTTCAACAATCGATTTATTTAAGCTGATTTCTTTTCTACGATCAGAAGGCCCCCCAAACTGTGAAAGCCTCTCAACAAATGTTTCCCTTGATTTCTCCTTCCTTTCTTCAAACATCCCGCCTGCAATCATACCCACTGTTTTCTTAAGGTCACTACTTCCATCCAAATCAAAATCCAAATCTGCCTCAAAATCCAAATCGGTATCTGCCTCAAAATCCAAATCCTCAGCCTCATCATCAGAGCTTACTTTATCAATTTTGGGTTGTTTTTTCTTCTTTTTTTTCTTATTCTTCTTCTTGTCACCGGTAACCATTCTCTCCATTTTCGCAGTCAATCCTCTGGCTTCAATAGATTTGAGAGCAACTTTCCTAGCCCTAACACACCATTCCATTTGATCATCTCCTTGCAGTGGCCTAGATTTTGGCTTCTTAAGGGGCAAATTCCTATTTGGTCTTGTCTCCCCAAGAAACTCTGCCACCCAATTTGCATCACCAGGGGTTGAAATTTCACCCTTATCCTTTTCTGGGCTTTCGTCGTAATCCACGGTCTGAACCGCTACATAAGTAGCCCCTTTGCTCCCAGAATTTAGGCAACAACTCTTTTGGAAATGGGAACTCAGGTGAATTCTAGGGTTAACAATGGGAAGTAGAGTTTTGAAAGGAATTACTTTGGTAGATGGGATATGAAAATTGGCGACTGAGTTTATCAAACCTGATGCTTCCATGGACGTCATTTTCTCTACGCTTAATTGGAACTCACCATACCATTGTTTCGACAAAACTGAATTCCAGTGAAACAGTAGTGAGTGCGGTGCGGAGGATAAGGGAGAAGAAAGAGCGAGAGGGACGATATAATTATATGATTGTTTTTCATTGACAGTAGCAATAGAGTGCTAAACCAATTCTTTTTCATTGACAAAACTACCCTCCTAAATTTCGAACTAAGTGGTGTTTGGCCGTTTGCAAATATTTTGTAAAAGAGTAAATAATATAATTCCAATTCTCTTTTTAGAAGGTTTTTTTTTTTTTTTTAAATAATACAGTACATTTTTCAAATATACTCTTGAATGTAAAAAATAAGGGGAGAAATTTATGAAAATCGGGGTTGACCCGTGCTTGTCTTAAAGGCACAGTCACAACCCACACTTTCGACACATTTGAAATCGATTTATTAAAAATATATTAATAGAGGCGCGCCTCTTTCAGAATGATTAATCTATATTGTGACAGTCAACACCTCAAAAATGAAAAGACATGTCTGTCATACGTGCTTTTGACACAAGCGTTGGCACGCCCGACACATTATTGAGCTGTTGTCAAATCATTCAGACAGAGGTGCGCTTGACCTCTATTAAATTTTTTTTTAAATCACTTATCTAATAAATCGATTTTAATTATGTTAGAAGCGCGGGTTGTGACCGTGCCTTTAAGAGAAGCGCGGGTCAAACCCACGTCTATGACTATTTTCATGACCAATAAAAAGGTATGAAATATATAAAAAAAAAAAAAAAACCTAAAACCATAAGCTCACAAGTCGAGTCAGAGGCCGAAGTGCCGTTAAAACCTCGTCTGGAAAAAACCCACGCCTATGACTATTTTCATGACCAATAAAAAGGTATGGAATATAAAAAAAAAAAAAAAAAAAACCTAAAACCATAAGCTCACAAGTCGAGCCAGAGGCCGGAGTGCCGTTAAAACCTTGCCTGGAAAAAACCCGAGGTCAAGGAAAAATGTACACTTCTCTAAATAACAAAGTGTAAAGTGGAATAGTGAAAGTAAGCCAAATACAGGGTGTTCCATGAAACACCCTCAATCTGTGTCATCCAGCATATCCGACTAAAGCTTGTGAAGGGACTCCTGCATGAACTCTAAAGTGCTAGAGTCGGCTGAACCGTCCGACGGCTGCTGAGGCGGACCCTTCCCAGACCAACGCTTGGTGTGTTGGACAACACCTGCGAGCTTAGTCAAACTAGAATCTTCTACCATAAATGACGCATTGGTTGTTTACCTAAGTAAGTCATAATTTGGAGCACTTTGTCCTCTCTTCAACTCATCAAAGTGGGAAACCTTAGAAGTATTTGTGAGGTCTTGATTGGCTCGTTCCAGGAGGTGGGCGAGAGGCTCACGAGTCTTCTTAATAGTACGCTTCAGTTGGAAAATCACCATAGTGGTGTTGGAACCCTTCGCTCTAGTGGCGGCCTTCTGAGCTGCCACGACCAAAGGTGGACCCTTCTTTGCTGATACGTGGATGTCGACGCCCCAGGAGGGTTCGGGTGACCCCCTTCCTCCTGTAAAGCATCCTCAAATACCAACTGTTCTTCTAAAGCACGATTACTGATAAGTGATGTGTCTAAGTTCTCCCATGACCATTTTCATGAATTTCTCCATTTTTGTTACATTGTTAAGAGAAGATTTGAAAAATGTATTATTTAAAAAAAAAAAAAAATCCCTTTTAGAACAACGTGGGTAGGTTTCAGAAGAATTTATGTGTAATATTTCACGTGCAAATATTTTTCTATTGTAGAAGGATCCAAAAAAATTGCTTGTGGAATTTAAGTCAAAATTAGGTCAAATTGATATTTTTATAAAATGCGCGCAAGATAAAAATAAAAATTTGTTCCCAAAATATGTGTTACCAAGGGTACTTGGTAACACATACTTGCTCTTACAATAACACATATTTTTCTTTATAATAACAAAGACCTAGGAATAAGTTATTATTATTATTTTTTTTATCACTTTTCTAATTTGTGTTGAGTGCATGTGCAATGTTGCATATAAAATTTTGTCAAACATTAAATTCCATGAACTCATCAGAAAACAATATTAGTTGTTAAAATAAAGGGGTAGTATTTGTTAATATTTAACATGTTCTGAACAAGGCAATGTTTGATGGGTTGACGCCTTCGGTCTAGTGTTGTCTGGCTATTGTTCTTTCTAGAGTACGCGAGGCCTCTATGGTGGCTACGAGTTGTATGAATGACACTGTTGGTGATCTTGGCGTGTGTCACTCTTTGGGCATTCCGACTCGTCCTTCTCAAATTCCGATTTCGGTCCATTGATTTCCTCCGGTCTTATCTGGTACAAGCCTTCAAGGTGAATGTGGATGACAATTGTTTCATAACCCCGAGATCTCTATTTGCTGGGACAGTCTTCCGGAACTCTAAGGATTTCTTTGTTGCAGTCTTTCCTCGTGATGTCGGTTGAGGTTTTCTTCTTTTGGAGGCAGAGATTGATACTAGTCTTCATGATGTCCCTTTTGCCCATACACAAGGTTGGTTCCATCTATGGGTTGAATTTGATTTAGAATTGACAGTTAAGACGTGGCAGCCTTGTAAGGGGTTATTCCAATCATTCCTTGGCGCCTTCGGGAGCTCTAGAGTATTGCTCGTCATGTGATGTGTGAGATGTCGGTTCGCTTCACCCATATTTCAAGGTGGCGAACCAGGCTGCGGGTGATATTGTGAAGACCCGCATTGCTTCTGTTTGAAGGGGTCAATGTTTGATTTTTTATTTTTTTTAGAGTAAAATTACAGATAGAGAAATATGAATTACATTTGCACTTTTGCACACCTATCTATTAGAGAGAAATTCTACCAAAGACTTATAACTCCAAACTCAATCATGAGAGAGTGGAAAGTCACATAAGCAAACCAGCCCTGTCCTCCACGCGGTGCCTCGACCAAGAAAGATAGCAAACCTGCTCCGAGGAACAAGTTATCGCACACTACGACTCGCACTACGACTTTCCAGATCATAGAAGACGACCCAAAGAACAACTGGTATCAACCAAGCCCAACCATCAGCACAACAAGGACCCATAAAGGGGGAAGGAGACCCATACCGGGGAAGATAACCCATAAATGAGAGAAAATAAAACAGGGAAAAGGGGAGAAAAAAAAACAGGGAAAAAAAAACGCAAGAACTGAAACAAGAAAACAAGATATAAAGCAAGAACTAAGGCAAAGTAGGAAATACTTTCGTTTTTTACATTCTGTTTTTTTTAAAGGGGTGTACCTTTTTCCATCACCTCGGGTTTTGTCCTTAAGGAGGGTTTTCCCGGACAAGAGTTTAATGACGCTCCGGCCTTTGGTTCGGCTTGTAAATTTATGGCTCTAGATTTTTTCTTTGTGTTCTTAATATATACTCCTCCTGTTTCATAAAGTTAGTCGTTTTTACTATCTTGTATATAATTAAGGAACATATATTTTTGACATATGTACCCCTCATTATTATTTATCTTTTTAATTAAGACAAAAATTAATATAGAAAAAATAAAATGTCAACTTACCTTGTCAAGAGAGTGAAAATGAGATACATTAATATATTTCAATGCAAAAGAGATATTGTAGAAATTAAATAGTGTAGTTTAGGAAGATTTGTGTTAAAAATAGTAAAAGCGACAAGCTTTTTGAAACAAAAATAAAGATCAAATTCAACAAACTTTATGAAACGGAGAAAGTAGCTTTTTTTTTTACCCAAGATAGAAGGTTAATTATACTCAAAATAGATGTCTAATCATACCTAAAATAAAATTTATATCAAACACACAAAAACAAACTTAATTGTGTGCATATCAAATGATCAAAAGACATACTATCTGTAATTCAATGTGGGTCAATTGAGAATTTGAGATATTCAGATGTGACAATGGGTAATTCAACATATCTACCAAATGAATCCTAAAATGATAGTTGTACCAAAATTTGGTTCGTATATGTGTGTAAACAAATTGATGAGTACAATCGGCCAGCCAAGTTTTCATATGTGTTGTTTAAAGTTTAAACTTGAGAAAGAAATCTATGAAGCAGCAGAAAGAGAAGATATAGTGAGGGTGGCCCAGAATGCCATTTTCTTTCCCACAAATACTTTATCTCCATCCATCCTACAACATAATGCTCAATACCAGTGACTTCTTCAATCCTTCATCATTCCAGATACTGAATAGCCATTGGAAGGGATGAAAGAGCAGGCATGCTGCACGTTTTTTATTCCGTCTCTCCTCAGTGAATACGGGTCTATTCCTGCTTTATGAGCTGCGATAACTCCTATAGCCTCCCAGTAATTCGATACCTTCACCTGGAATACAATTAGTATACTGTTAAGCATCGTCTAAATTTTGAGACAAAAGTAGATATATGTGAAACGACAATTTTATCCTCATAAATAATTCCAAGTAGTGTTCGGCCAACCAATATTTCAACCAAACGGACAAGGAAGTGTTTGACTCGAATCTTGACCGGCGAATCAGGATAATACCGGCGATACCTCTAAATGAGAAAACAAATGAGTATATAAAGGTTGGCAGGGATTTTAGAACTTACCGCTTGAATGCCGAGTTTATCAGGAGTATCAGTAAGAACAGTTTGATTCTCTTCAACGGCAATTATAAGTGGCTGAAAGATATAAACATCAGCTGTTGCAATAAGTTGTGTATTTTAATCAAGGTTTTAGAAAATATAGGCATACCCTATTAGTTTTCCTAGTAGCAAACGCAAGAGCCCCGTCTCCTCCACAAGCATCAATCGGTAGAATCACACTGTCAACATCACTAGCTACTATACTATTTGTTCCCAATGACTTGGAGTTGTCGACCAAGTACTGTGGGGCAGTACTGAGCCCAGCAAGCACACACGGCAAGAACGTGTACCCTAGCTATCAGGATAATATATCAAGACAGCAGTTCAGAATTGACTCACGTTTTTCAAATGATTACATGTGTTTTTAGAATTTGCAATTCTCTACACAGACATTATAAATTGTTGCAATTCTATCACATGACTATTTTCCGCAAATCATGTTGACGTGACAGTGTATGAAATTTCAAAGAAATTACCCATTAAAGAAAGGAAAAATTCAAGTAGTTGCAGATTAACAATATGCTGATATCCTCGTTGTCCCATGTTAAAGCATCAAATTTTCTTATAGAATCAAAATGTAGTCTCAACTAGAATATAGAACATACCTCTTCAGCAGCTGATTTTGGGCATAAAGAAGGAGTCAATGGATAAGGTAATACTGCAGGAGCATGGGCACAAGGAATCCCGAAGTTCTGCACAACGAGATGACTTATAACCGCCTCTACACCTGCCAAAAGATCAATTCCCTGCAGTTGCAATAGCCTTTATCATAATGACAAGAAAAATTTAAAGAATACAAGACAAAGCTTAGAAGGTATAGAGAAGCTAAAGTTGTACCTTTCCTTGTCGGTAGTCGTCCACATCATCATTGCTATCATCATCTGGGAAACGAGCCACAACTGCTACAGCATTTACCCCAGATCTCTCTACTAGTGTACTCACAGCCCTTAATAGGGAATCAGGACGGTTTATCCTCCCTGTGGATTGTCCAGTATTCGGGTCGACCCATTTCTCCACCTACACATATGCCACATACATGAAATGAAGCGTCGTATTTATGCTCATTCATGACATAGAAATAGCCGTTTTTTTGGTCTATGCCACTTTAATTTCTCATAAGATAATCACGAGGTCGAAAACATAAAATCACTACATTGAAGCACATTAGGTTACAAATTACTCGAAGCATTTCATCATTTCATTGTTGTACCAAAGTGAAGTAATTGGACAGTTTATAATGTGCATACCTGTAGAGCAGCATCCGTCACAGTATATTCTACAATGGGTAAACCAAGAGAAGCCCTTGTTGCATCCACCACCTGTAAATGACGGATGAGCAGTTCTTCCTCTATCCCGGAATCAAGAACTAGCCCCACCTAGCTCAATTGCAGGGATATTCAAGTTAAATAAATTATAAAATTAATGAGTGGTGCATCATAATTGTGAAAACCACTGTAAGATCACCTTATTCTGATGAACTGGTTGTAGTCCCCAAAGTCCTTGAGCAAATCTATCCAATGCATAACCCTCAACGTATAGTACATTAGGCATTGGCCAGTAGAGCATTGCTGCATTAAGAACCTGAAACGATTACAAATTTTTACAAAGAAATGACACCATACAAACCCTCAACAGTCATTTTTTTTTTGTCAGTTTGTTGATGACAAAATAAGCTGACAAATTTGGAAACTAGGCAGCCAAATGATACTGCCAAAAAGATCTCATATATCCCTTAATTTCATACAATTTCCAATTCTTTTAGTAACTCTTGAATGATAAAGTCTTAAACATTATTCTGATCAGAGAAGAGGGCCAGTAAACAATTAGAATGTGTAACATTTACGTGCTTTAACAACAATGTACTTAGGGAAATGTGAATACACCATTCTAAATCAAGAGCTGATGAGTTTTCCCAACCTCTATTCTTGCAATAACTCTTGGATAGTATTATCCCCTGAGCAGACTAAAGAGCCAATAACTTCTATGACTTAAAACTAGATAACACCCAACTAAGGGAAAGTGAGTACTCCCTCCCTCCCTCGTTAAATTACCCATTCGGTCATTTTGAACCTTACTTTTTTAATTACTCATTTCTATTTTTGTTAATACCCCCAATGTATCATTCTAACTTTTCAAATTACTCATTTCCATTTTTAAATTACATTTTCTCTTTCCTTCACAAAGATAATAATCTAGACCAAAAGCTCATGCGTTTCCATTCTCACCGAGATAATTCTATTCTAGATTTTGACATTTGTTTTTCAGTGCATAAACAAGAAGGTAGAGAATAGAAACATACATTTGGATGAGATATAAGGCAATCGACAACAGAGGAAAGGGCTCGAACGACCGGCAAAGCATCCCCGGCGTAGCCACCAATCGCCGCCCCTACTCCAGTCGGCACTATCATCACACTCGTGTAAGGCCTCTTAAACTGTTCAAGGAAAAAGTAGGTATAGATGTAGTTGAAGAAAGATAGTAAATTCACAGAGTTATATATAGCAACCTTATTTGATAGGAGAGCGGCCGAAGACGATGAGATTGTTAGGCGAGCGGGCGGTTTCTTAGACTGCCGCAGTAGATTCCGACCGGCGGCAGGGTGAAATGGACGGCCGAGATTAAAGCTTGCCATTCATTCCGGTTGCAGCTTTCCTCCTCTGCAATTGATGCCTCTATCTAAACATAATTCCAAATATAAGGGGATAATGTTAATACGGAGTAATTCTTTTGTTGGGGGCAAAGTGTTTTTAAAAGATGATGTTGGGGTGGAAAATTAGTTTTATATTTCTTTTGGGTGCTTTCTGGCAAGTACGGAACTTTATACAGAACAAAAGCGCAAAAAAAAAGACAATTTTTTAAATAAATTCTTAAAAATTTAACTCAAAATTTTAGGAATTAAAAGCCTCTATTGCAAAAATTGGTGCTGATCGACTCGATTTTGCATCTCTAGATACTTTTGGTGAAAAATTGGGCTAGACTGGCTATGTGGCCGCCTATACGCCCGTATGTACATTTTTTTTTAATTTAGGAGTTCGATTTAGATAACCGTAAACACTTATTTAAGGAAAAACGAGGCTCTAAGTAATACTCATGGTTTCGCCATGATGTACAATTTTTTTTTTTGCTAAGTTCTATCGATTAAGTGAAAAGTGAAAACTATGTTTATATATATATATATAAAATCTAGATAACGCAAATTCGTCGCAATTTCTAACTTTTACAACCTTGTTTAAAGCAAACATATAAATAACAAACACTCCCTCCATCCAATTTCATTATTCCCACTTTCATTTTTTGGTTGTCCAATTTTATTATGCCCATACCCTTTTTGGAAACAATATCATTCATACTACTTTATCTTTATACTCCTACCATCACTTATTTATCCACTTTGTCATTCACTTTATTTATAAACAATCATTTATTTATAAATAGACCCTACAATACCCTATCATACCCACAACTTATCTACTTTATAAATAAATTAATCAATATTCATTAAAATTCGTGCCCGGAGAAGTGGGTATAATAAAATTGGACGGAGGGAGTATTAAGTTGAAATACAATAGGCGAAATTTCAATTTTGTCCAAATACTATTTGGAGATTTTTTGTTATAGGGTACATAGTTTGCGAAGGTATAGCAATTACAAACATGAGATTTTTTCTAATGCAACTAGACACAAAAGCCAACGTGAAATATCAATTGTGTCCTTCAAATACAATAAGAACAATTAATCAAGTTTCTGATTTCTGAGTCCTGTACGCATGTCATGTCAGCATCCCTATCAAGCTAGAAAAAGTCCCCTACTAAGCTAGAAGCATTAGATAAATTAATCAAGATTGGACTGAGGTGTGGTAGCCACGTGGAGAAACATGGAGCATTTGATTTGAGTGATAGATTAGTGGGTTTGGGTGTAGGGCCACGTGGAGGAATATGCTTCCAAATGTAATTGTCCTTTAATTACAACAATGAACCATCCATTTTAATTTCTAAATAAAATTTTCCAAAATTAATCCATACTTATAATAATACACCCTCATTTGTAAAAGTTATTTATAAATTTTAAATATGAATATTAAAAAATATAATATAATAAATAGATATATTAGAGATGATTTGAATATTAGTATATAAATTAAAATTGAATTATTCATTCATTAAATTTAATTATATAAATTACTAAACTTAAATCGTACTAAACCCTGAACTTTAAATCTAAATTGAGTTTGAATATTACATAAGCTACTAAAACTTTTAAATTGAAAATTGAATATTATATAAGTTACTAAAACATAAATTTAAATTTAGTTTGAATATTAAATACGACAAATATGTTAACACGGAAGGTGAAAATTTTAAATTAAAATATTACATAAGATACTAAATTTAAATTAAAATTAAATTATTCATTCATTAAATTTAAATATATAAATTAAATTTAAATATTACACAAATTACTAAACTTAAATAGTATATAAAGTAATAAACTTAAAATTAAATTGAATTTGAATATTATATAAGTTACTAAAACTTAAATTGAAATTGAGTTTGAATATTACATAAATTGTGATAGAATTAGAGATTTTAAGATGCTTTTTCATGATTATGGATTAATTTTGTTGAATGATATTTTTTAAAGTTTAATGCAATAATCACAATAATTGTCTTAGTTTTTTATCCTTAACAACATTCAATGTTCAAATTTGTAATACTTGGTGTTCAACTTTTACTGCTTAACAACACTCAGTGTTCAAATTTGTAATACTTGGTGTTCAACTTTTATATATTTTTAGGTGATCATACTTGTCATTGATTTTCATATATTGCATGTTGGGTGATTTTTATGTTTTTATTTCCAATTCAATTTATATTCATTTTATATATTTAAATTTAATAATTGAATAATTTAATTTCCTTTTAGTACTTTGTGTAATATAAGAATTTTCATTTTTTTATTCAGGGTTTGATACCTTAGGTTAGGGTTCGATGCCTTATTGACATTTTTAATTTATATATGTAAATTTAATGAAAGAATGAATCAATTTCAATTTAAGTTTAAATTTAGTACCTTATACAATATTTAAATTAAAAATATTATATTATCAGGAGAAAAATTCAAAAGAGGACACTCTTTGTTCACATATTCACCCTTTGTGTTCAAATATTCGTCATATGTAATATTCAAACTCAATTTCAATTTAAATTTTAGTAACTTATATAATTTTCAATTTAAATTTTAGTAACTTATGTAATATTCAAACTCAATTTATGTTTAAGGTTTATTTTTGCTAACTTATATACCATATAAGTTTAGTACTAACTTAGGTAATATTATTCAAATTTAATTTCAATTTAACTTTTAGTAACTTATGTAATATTCAAACTCAATTTAGGTTTAAAGTTTATGTTTAGTACTTTATATACAATTTAAGTTTAGCAACTTATATAATATTACAATTAAATTTATATTCAATTATATAGTAAATTGACTTGTTCCTATCTATAACAAGGATCTATTTATGATTGTTTTTTATCGTGTTGTATTTCTATTACATTGTGTTCTCGATATCAATCTTGAGATTGAAATTGAAGTAGAGTTAATAAAAAATTATAGTAAAAATCACATTTCTTCGATTGATAGTTTTGAGTATTTATTCAACTATTAGCTTTAACTCAATACACCTAAATATACTCCATTAGGAAAACAAAACAAAACCAAATTTAGCAATCTAAACTTTTGACTCCTCAACAACATAATGATTCTAAAAAATGTACAATATTTCAGGCATAAAGTACAATAAAATAAAACATGAAAATCAATGGCAAGTATGATCACCCAAAAATAAAAGTTGAACACCAAGTATTGCAAATTTGAACACTTAATGTTGTTAAACAATAAAAGTTGAACACCAAGTATTGAAAATTTGAACACTTAATATTGTTACGGGTAGAATACTGAGACAATTATTGTGATTATTTCATTAAATTTAAATTTAGTAATGATTTAATTAAATTTAGTAATTTAATGTAATATTCAGATTCAACTTATATTCAATTTATATATTAAAATTTAATGAATGAATAATTTCAATTTAGTACCTTATTTAATATTTAAATTTTCGATTTAAAATTTAGTATGTTAGATTTATCGAATAATAAAAGATTTAATAAGAAAATTAAACTTGCAAATATTACCATAAATTCTAAATTGAAAATGTAAATATTACTTAAGGTACTAAATTGAAAATTTAAATATTACATAATGTCAATAAGGTACCAAAATCTAACCTAAGATATTAAACCCTAAATTCAAAATTCTTATATTACATAAGTTACTAAACTTAAATTGTATATAAGGTACTAAACATAAACTTTAAACCTAAATTGAATTTGAATATTACATAAGTTACTAAACCTAGTGTTCAACCTTATAATACTTAGCGTTTAAATGTAATAAATTACTTAATTTTATAAATTTCAATATATAATAAATTAATATGGAGTAGAGTAATATTATTGTGCAGAAGAATCAGCATCACATCTCACACAATTTGCACCACTTTATACACTAAAATAAGATGTTTCGTAATATTCTTTATCAATGAATTTTTTTAATTATGTCAACTATATTTATTATAATTATTTGCAGATTTATTTAAATAATTATAAATAATTTATTATTGTAAAAAGAAAAAAAAAAGGGTTATATTGAAACCCCCATTTCTGGGAGGGTAAAAAATGAGGGTAAAAATGAGGAAACGTATTTGTAAATGTAAAAGGAGAAGGTAGGGTGCCTAGTGTAGATGGTTTTGGGGAAGACAAAAAGCAGGTCCTATTTTATTTTTTAATGTTTTTAAAATTTTGATTTGATTCAAAGGTTAGTTTGGACATTTCAACTTCCATTTTGTGTGTAGCTGCAACAATTTTTTTCCTCTGTGTGTGGCTGCAACATTTCCTCCCACTATGTGCCTTATGGTGAACACCTCTACTATTTGTACCAACTTATCATATTAGAATTTTGAATATACTTAAACATATATTTAAAAAGTTTAAATATATTAGACAAATTGAAAATATATTCATAAGGATGCAGTAGCAAAAAAATAAATAAAAAAAATCACTAAATATAAAATACTAAATAAGAAGTATGATGCGTCGAAAAAGAACGCTTTCGGATATCAATCGTTCCTTTACGAGCACTGCGAATCACTGATTTGAATCACTCGTTTATCCTTGGCAATCTTCACGTAAATCTCCTTGAGAATCCTAAAATGACCTGCAAAAGCACGCCGGAGGGGGGCTCCGACGTGGAAGCTCCGACGCTCAAGTCAGAATCGTTCTTAGGAGAATCAAAGAGGAATTTCCCTGTAGTTCTAGGGAAATTCTGGCGAATAATCTGATGTCTATTCTCAATTCAGTGTATAGTATGTATATTCTGTGAAACGTAAATGAGAATGTAAAAATAACCTGTTTATATACCTGGTCCTTCCTCTCCGGAGAGAGGAAGACTCTTTCTCCCTATATTTGCTCACACATCCCTGTAAATCCGCCCCCAAATCCCTGAAGACTCGGTCCATATCTCTGAAGACTTGGCCCTTCAACATACTGGCCCTATCTTCACGGGCTGACCTCTTCTTTTGATCCAGTTGAGAAAAAATGACTCATACTATGCGTTCCCTTTGGGCCAGATCCCTGGGCCCAAAGGATATTAATCCTCGAATGTGGGCCAAAGGCCCAATTACTCTTATTTCCCTTTTGAGGCCCAAGGGTGTATTAATCCAACCTTCAAGCTTATTGACCTAATTAAGACCATCATAATTTATCTTGTTTCCACGTGTCGACTTTTCCAAGAGCGACATATTTTATCCGCATCAACCACTCCCCCCTACCCTCGTAAAAAGGATAATTTTTAAGAGAGTAGGAAAAAATAATAAGATAAATTATAAAAGAAATAATCTATTCCTTTAATCACTCATTTCTCGTATTTCCCTCAAAATATGACTGATTCAGTTTCTTTTTAATAATTATCTTCAGAATCTTCACGCCTTTTCCACTTCCACACGCCAATTCAATTTCAAAATCCGCATTCATGTGTTTGCTCGAGAACCAACACTCAGCCGCCCTTCTTCAGTCACACGCCCTTTTATTGGGAAGCTTTTAATTCTTCTCGGTTTTTCCCCTTCTCTCTCCATCGTAATTATTTCAAAACTTATATTCGTTCCACAAAAAACCCTCTTCTCTTTCCTTTAGAACTTATCCATACTTTCTTACTTTCATTTTTACTTCTGCAATTAACCTCCTCGCGCACGTCCATCGGCCACTTCGTCACCTTCGAAAACCGACCTCGCTTCAGGTATCTCCTCTTCTTCCTCGTTTTTCTTTTACTGTAACCTCATGTCATCTTCTGTTCGAACCTCGTCGGACTCCATATCTATGGAAAGTTCGACTTCCGACTCCCTCTCTATCTTTCCTGTGACCAACCCTGCCTTGAAGGATAAAATTTCCGGTTCTTCGATCCTCCCTCCCGAGCGCGTCGCCGCTTTTCTCCGCTCAGGGATCTTTCCCACGGATTACACGGTTAGAGCAGCGCATAAGAAAGAACGCCCAAATTTCCCAGGTCCTAACACTCTGGCCTTCTGGGAGGCTCAACTAAAAGCAGGCCTCCGCTTTCCCATCCATCCCTACTTCTCTGAAATTTCTACTTACCTTCGCATACCCCTTAATCAATTCACCCCCAACGCCATCCGTGCGATGCTAGGTTTCTATATTTTGATGAAGGGGAATGGTGGCGAACCCTCAGCCCAGCTTTTTCTAACCCAGTATATGTGCAAGTTCGCGGATGGATTCTTCTATACTTGTGGCCGTTCTTCCAGGACCGGGAAATTCATGGAAAAGCTCCATGAAGGAGTCCAGGACTGGAAGGATTATTACTTTTTTGTTACAAATCCTTCTCCTTGGGAGTTCCCTCACGAAAAATGGATTTACGAGAACCCTGGGGTGCCTCGTCCTCCTCTCTCTGTTTGTTCCTCTTTAAACTTGGATGTGATGAACCACTTGAATGATAACGTATTTACCCACGTATTTTTTGATGTGATGAGCATTTGTAAGAATCCTAGGGCTTTATCCCATTTTGGCTTCGGTCGCCCCGATTACCCCCTAGGTCCAGATGATGGTAATATCATTTCTTTTTCGATTGGCATCTTCCTCAAGATTAAAACTGCTATAATTGTTAACCTCTTTGTATGTATTTCTTTGCAGCTATGAGTTGGTTAACCCAAATCTCTCGTGATGCTGCTCATCTTTCTATGGTAGCTAAATCTCCGGCCCCTGAAAGCTCCACAAAGGTTCCTATTCCTCCGTCACCAGTGAAACCCTCCACTGGATCAGTTGCTAAGCGTACAAGGTCCTCTACTGAGAAGGCCATGATCTCTTCGTTGCCCCCTGCCTCTGACGCCTCTAAGAAGAAGAAGTCCAAGACTAAGTCCTCCTTGCCCAATGTCACTCCAGATGCCCCCGGCGACATCAGTGTTGATCACCTCATGGCTTTCATAGATCGTCGCACACCGACCCCTGCCACGGAGGCCCTCAATGCTCTATCCTCGAAAGATCGATTCGTGCATGCCGCCCACAGTTTCACTCAGGTAGATTCTCAATGTATATATTGCTTTGAATGATTAATAAGAGAAAGTATAGATGTCTTACTTCTTTATATTGTTTCTTGTGTAGTTTGGCCTCCTGTTTTTCGATGTATCCGAACGGGCCCTCCAATCCCTTCAGCTAGTGGACGATCTCCAGAGCCAGGTGGAATTGGAGAGAGTGAAGAAAGAGATTCTGGAAGGAGAGTTACGGGAGTCCATCCAGGCACGGAAGGGGATTCAAGCTGAGAAGGTGAAGCTTTCGGAGGAAGTTTCTTCACTGAAGACTCAGTTTGGTGAGCGGGTTGAACGTTTGGAGACTACTCTCCCTTTGGCTGGGATGAAGCTGTGCATCGATTCTCTTTTTACCTCCACCATGGGTCAGAAGTTTCTAGGTACCCTGCATCGCGAATGGTTGGAAGCCTTTCTTAAGAGTACCATCTTCCTGGGGGCAATGGGTGCATATATTCCCCATTTTATCGATCATGGGTTTTCCAACGCCGTGGCTGAACACTCCGCCCCTGAATTCAATGGCCAGTACACTCGTGCCCTTCGGTTGGATGAGTTAGCAACTCCCCCTAAGTTCCCTGGAGATCCTAAGGAGGACATCAACACTCCCTGGTGGCTGCCTGGGATGAGGAAGGCGGTCTCGGAGTTGAAGCAAACTGCTCTGAAGTTGGACGATCTTGTACCGGCGAAGGATTTGACTTTCCCTATCCATGTGGCTAACCCTGATCCTGTGGCAACCGTGGCGGCCGGCGCTCTAGAGGAGAAGGCAGAGGGGGGTGGTTCCAGTGGACAGGTCGATGAAGCAGGAGAAGGTTTCGAGGGGAAGAATGATATTCCCCTTTCCTCATAACTCTATTTCTCTCATAACATTTCGGTACTTTTAAAACACTTTTATTTTTGTTGAGGCCTTTAAGGTCTCTTTTGGTATTTTCAGGAGACTCCACACTCCTGCGTTTTTCTGTGGAGGGCCAAGGCATGATGCCTTCGGTCTTGGATATCTCTATTTTATTTTTGCTTATCGTACCTGCACATTATCCCCTGGCATGCATATATATATCTTTATCTTTGCTTTTAGACATATGATGTAGTATCCATTCTGCTTTTCTTTATCATAAATTTAGCATGTTTCTAGCATCTTCTTGACACGTAAAAGCTCTAAAGCTTATAGAGAAATTTTGAATGAGAATACGGAGTTTATGTTTCTGTACTTACTTGGTGACTTGATAATGCTTATAGCTTCTCCCCAGAGTTAAAGTTCATAGGGATTATACTCTCCCGAAAGTTAGAGTTTATAGGGATTATACTCTCCCAAAAGTTTAGAGTTTATAGGGATTATACTTTCCCAAAAGTTAGAGTTTGTAGGGATTATACTCTCCCAAAAGTTAGAGTTTATAGGGATTATACTCTCCCAAAAGTTTAGAGTTTATAAGGATTATACTCTCCCAAAAGTTAGAGTTTGTAGGGATTATACTCTCCCAAAAGTTAGAGTTTATAGGGATTATACTCTCCCAAAAGTTTAGAGTTTATAGGGATTATACTCTCCCAAAAGTTAGAGTTTGTAGGGATTATACTCTCCCAAAAGTTAGAGTTTATAGGGATTATACTCTCCCAAAAGTTTAGAGTTTATAGGGATTATACTCTCCCAAAAGTTAGAGTTTATAGGGATTATACTCTCCCAAAAGTTTAGAGTTTATAGGGATTATACTCTCCCAAAAGTTAGAGTTTGTAGGGATTATACTCTCCCAAAAGTTTAGAGTTTATAGGGATTATACTCTCCCAAAAGTTGTTTATACTCGTAAGAGTTCTTAGGGATTATACTCTCCCTGAAGTTGTTTATACTAGTAAGAGTTCTTAGGGATTATACTCTCCCTGAAGTTGTTTATACTCGTAAGAGTTCTTAGGGATTAACATTAGTCTTCTGATCTTCTTCTAATCTAGTTCTAATCTACTGTTCTGAACTTTTACATTGCTGAATACAAATAAAATACAACTTTACATATATAAAACCTATCTATACATCAACTGAACTATATACAGATGAGTATATCAAAGTCCTACACTATAAGCTGTCTATACAATACAAAACATCAGCTTAGTTCCTAACAGTTCATATATCAGATCAGTAAACAATAAGATCAGTAAACACCTAAGATCAGTAACTCATGTAAGTTCAATAACTCTCATATATGATCAGTAAATACTAAGATCACTAAACACTTAAGATCAGTAACTTACATATAAGATCAGTAAGCATATAAGATCAGTAAGTATATAAGATCAGTAAGTATATCAGATCAGTAACTCAGATTTCAAATATCTCATATAAGATCACTAAAATTATTCTCAGTTTCCATACTCAGATCAGTAATCTTATTTCAAATAACTCAGTTAAGATCAGTAATCTTATTCTACTCTTAATATTACTTAATAAGATCAGTAAACTTATTTCAGTTAGCATTAAGATCAGTAATCTCAATTTAAGTCTCTCATCAGATTAGTAAGCTTATATTCAGATGACTTAGTTAAGATGACTTAGAACCACATATATCACTAACTTTAAGTTGCTTTTGGCCATCAAAACATACTTTCATCAATTAGAACATTGTTTATAGGATTCATATCCCAACAATTTCCCCCTTTTTGATGAAGCCAAAACTACTTAAATGTTAATAAATCAGTAGTTAAGTATGTAGTCAATCATAACAGTTCATCAAGTCAAAATTTCATATCATATTCACAATCAAATCAGATATTTCACATATTACACATACTAACAAAATATGTAACACACAAAAATATAGAAATAAAGATTAAGGATAGAAATGTTATCTTCTGAGCTTGTCCTTCATCTTCATTCTGCATCTTCAGATTCTGAATGCAACATACATCCTTGCTTTAATATTCATCATATGCTGATGATCAGTGATTCCTTCTTCCTTGATAATCTCAGCAATAATGTTGTTGATCTCCTTGTAATCAGGTTCTCCATTTTCCAGTCTTGGAGGTTCCCAATTAGGTTCTTCAGGACACAAAATCTTTGTTCCAGCACGATTAGCAACTTGTGCTATGTCTTCCCAGAACTCTTGATCAATATTCAGCATGAATTCTTCAAAATCAATAAATTCTGCTTCCTTGCTCGAATGATCACCAAACTTCTTCACAATGAAGTTAGCAATCTGCCACTTCTTCTTCAAATTCTTCCAGTATTCCATATGTTCTGTCAAAACAATAAAATCCACAAAGTTTTCATCTTGAAAATCTTTGTCAAACTCTTTTCCTTCAGCTTTCTTTTGAGTATTCATTTTTCTTTTCAAAGCTGTAACTCGATTATCAAATCTTGTTTTCAAGAACTTGACATCCTTTTCTTTCTTCTTTTTCAAGTTTTCTTCTTCACTTGTCATAACAGCTTTCATCTTGCTTTTTGATCTGGTAATTCTTCCAGCTTCTTCTTCTTGTTGTTCTTCATCAGACAGGACTAACTTCCTCTTCTTCTGACTTGAACTCCCAGCAATATCAGGTCTTTTCTCAACAATTTCTTGACCTAGTTGTTTTTGTTGCTTCCTTTGCTTCAGCTTTTCATTCAGAATAGCAATTTCAGCTTTTTAACTCATCCTGACTCACAACCAACTGAGCTTGTTGTGACTGTGTTTGTTCCATCACTTCCCTTGTCCTATCTTCCCCCTTTTTGGCTTCATCATGCCACTCTTTCAAGGAAGATATGTGTTGCTCCAGCTTTTTATGCAACACTTGAGATAGGTTCTTTTCTTGTACTCTATGAAGATCAAAGATTTTGGACATTGTATGCTCCATTACCTTTTCATAAGAGTGTTCAGAAGTCATCTTATTCATTCTCTCAGTAGCTTCTTGGAACATCTTGACAGCATCTTCCAACTTTGCTTGAAGCTCTGCATTCTGCTTTTTCAACATCTCAAAGTCAGAATTATCAGATTCCTTCTCAACAGGACCTGTTCTGATCTGTTCTTGCACATCCTCAAGAACAATAGGATCAGCAGAGTGAATTGGAATGCTTTCCATCTCTTCAGCATCCAAAGCTTGATTTTCAACAACTTCTGTTTCCTCAATCACAACAGTGTTCTCAAACACCTCTGTTGCATTGTCAATTTCTTCATCAATTTCCATGCACTCTTTTCCAGCAGTATTCTCAGCTTCATCAAGACCTTTCTCTTCACTAAACAGATCTTCATCAGAGTTAGGAGTTGCAATCTTCTCAACAGTATACTTGATTCCTGTTAATCTCTCAACAAGAAGTACAACAGATTCTGGAGTAACTAACTCAAGAAAAGAGTTAACACCAGCCGCTTGCATCTGTTCTGCTTCCCAATCATCAAAGATTGAAGCACCACCCATACCTTCCATGATGGCTAAACTCTCCTTCAAAGTACTCCTCTTAAGATACACCCATGTGCCAATCCTAAAGAGTTTCTCAAACTCAACTGAGCTCTCATCTAATCCAGGAAATTGCTTCAACAAGGCTATCCTTAAATCTATCCTGATTCTATCCTCTTTATCACAAATAGTGTATTCCATCAAATCAGCAGGTTTAGGAGTAATAAACTCAGGTTCAGGGGATGATGAAATGTCAATTGGTTCAGTAGAAGGTTCAAATTCATGTTCAGTAGAGTGAGCATGAACCTGTATTGGGGATTGATGTGGTGAAGGTTGATGTGAAGTTTGATGTTGAGGACTAGAAATGGGGGTAGGATCAAAGTTTGTGTTCTGAGGGGATGAATGGGGAGTGTTCTGAGTTTCAGATAAATAGTGATCTGATCTTCCAGAACATGAAGGTTGAGGGTTTTGGGTTTCAGTTTGGCTTGGTTCAGAGTTTGAAGGGGTAGGGGAGACAACAATCAATTTCCTCCTAACACTCCTTGACTTAGTCCTTTTATGAACAGCAATAGGACCAGGAACACTAACCTTTTGCTCATCTGAGCTTGATTGCACCACAGTTTCAACAAATCTAACTGTTGGCTCTGAGGCAGCTGTAGCAGACCTTCCTCTCCTTGGTCTAATACTGCTCGGATCATGCCTTGCCTTCGACCTAACTTTAGGTTGATTGTCCTCAGATTGGTACATTGAAGCTCCAGACTCTTCTGCTTCAAGCTCTAGAGATTGTTCCAAAGGGTTCTCTTGTTCAAACTGAACAGACTCATTCTTCATCAAGAATTTCCCATGATGAAATTTCTTGGGATTACTCCAATATGGCTTTTTCACCAGCTGAGGCAGCAAGAAACTCAGCTTGCTTCCAAACCCTAATTTCGATTTAATTGAAAATTCCATTGTATCCTCATCAAACAAAACTTTTTCTTTTTCAGTCAGCAGCCTTTCCAAGAAGAATCCTTGCCAATCACCTTGCACTCTGTCGATGATTGCAGCCATAATTCTAATCTTGAAACTCGATAAGGCATCCTGGCTATGATGTTGCCCTAACAAGCACTTTCCGGGTATATCCATAAAAAATTGAAGACCTGTAGGAAGAACATCCTTCTTCAGATTAGTCAATGTCTCTGTTTCAACACCTGACCACCTTCCTACACATTCCTTTTCCTCTCCAGCTTTGTAAGTCAAAATATCCACCGGGCCTTGCGGTAAATCCAACATTACTTCTAGGATGTCCCTAGTAATTGTGACCTTGTGCCCAGCAAGCATGGAGTGAACACCATTTTTATCACCTTGGAGTTGCAAATAAAATTCCACAGCTTCTGGTTCATAGACATTCATGGGAAATGATTCCAGAAATTTTCGTAGCCCACACTCTTCGCACATAGTTAGAATGGCTTGATTTTCAGCACTGTGTCGGCCATTGAAATACACAACATTTTCCACAAAAATGCCCTTTTTGCGAATCCAGAAATTCAAATCGAATGTTCCTGCAACTTCGTTAGCTTCATTGATAATATTAATGGTTGCCATTTGAGAATTTTGAAGTAACCAGATTTTTCAGAAGTTATGAGGTTAAGAGATTTCCAGAAATGAACTCGTAAGAACGAAGAAGATGAAGTGTGATCGTTTTTGTTAAATTCAAAACCAATCTAGGGCTAGGATTGAATTAGATTATCACAAGGAATGGTTGGGATTAAGTCTCGAAATTCGAGTTAAACAATAACTGTTCACATTCTAGTAACATTCTTAATTTTTGGAGCCAACTTGTGTTTGATAAATACACCACAATTTTTAGGTTTAGAAATAGAGGAGTGTATTAATCTTCTCTATTAGTAATCTAAAAATATGAACAATTTTTGACTTAGAGTAATCTAAACCAAAAGACTGTTCTGATGCAAATCAGCACAGTAGTTTCCAAAACTATTTCTCTTCATTTTCTTACAAGTATATAAAGAAAATATCACTTATCTGGATCAGCTGAGTACTGTGATCAGCTGAGTAACCTTTTTAGAAATCAGATCAGTAGATGAATCAGCACAGTAGATTTCAGATCAGTAGATGGGTCAGCACAATAATCCTCAGATCAGTACCCAAATTTCCTGATTTCATTTTTTTTTAATATCAGCACAGTGATCCTCAGATCAGTACTGTGTCAGATCAGTAGATTTCTTGTAGACAGATTAGTAGTAAACAAATCTTTCTGTAGACAGATTAGTCAGTAATCAGATTAGTTCTGTAGAATAACTGATTTGTAATCAGATCAGTACTGTAGACAAAGAAGCTTTGTAATCAGTACAGTTCTGTAGACAAGTCAATTTATTAATCAGAATATATCTGTAGACTGCTATGGTCTGTAATCAGATCAGATTAGTAAACTTTTCAAATCTGTAATCAGATCAGTTCCCCCTTCAATGGAGAATTCCTCTTCTGTGCCTGTTTCACCTTGATAGAAGTGTTAGTTTATGAGATATAAGTGTAAAACAGTACAGATTAGTAACAATATGTTTAATTTAATGATCATATCAAGGTTTTTGCTAAAGTGACTTAGTGATCTGAGTCAACAAAAGGATCTTTAAGAAATCACAGATTTCCCCTTAATGTGTGTTCTCAGTGTCCCTCAGCTTTACCAGCTTCCTCATTGGGATTAAGGTCACTTTAGTAACCTTGTTACCTGTTTTAGTGATCTGACATAGAGTTGTCTCTTCTGACTTTTGAGTTTTGATGTACTGCTCTTAGTTTCTGCTACATATCCTTCTTGGTATAAGATCAGTACCTGAAATGTTAGCACAGTTCTATATACAAACAGAATCCATATCTATCAATCCTAAACTAATGCACAATTCTCTGAATCTCACTTCAGCCAGTGGTTTTGTAAAAATGTCAGCTCTTTGAATATCAGTATGAATCTTTTCCATTATAATATTCTTCTTTTCAACATGATCCCTAATAAAATGATGCCTAATGTCAACATGTTTGCATCTAGTATGTAAAACGGGATTTTGAGTGATGGCAATGGCACTATTACTGTCACAATATATAGGTACATTAGATTCTACAACATTGTAGTCTCTGAGTTGTTGTATTAGCCAAAGAAGCTGACTACAACAACTACCTGCAGCCATATATTCTGCTTCAGTAGTAGAAGTTGCCACACTTGTTTGTTTCTTTGAAAACCATGAAATGAGCTTAGTTCCTAAGAATTGACATGAACCTGAAGTAGATTTTCTATCTATTTTGCAACCTCCAAAGTCCGAGTCTGAATAACCACTTAAAGATATATCATCATCTGCAGGATACCATAATCCTCGATTAATGGTCCCCTTTAGATATTTCAATATCCTTTTAGCAGCTTCCAGATGACTTTCCTTGGGGTTTGCTTGAAATCTTGCACATACTCCAACATAAAAAGCAATATCAGGTCTGCTGGCAGTTAGATAGAGTA
The DNA here is from genome assembly GCA_963675135.1 of Galeopsis tetrahit. Taxonomy (NCBI): domain Eukaryota; kingdom Viridiplantae; phylum Streptophyta; class Magnoliopsida; order Lamiales; family Lamiaceae; genus Galeopsis; species Galeopsis tetrahit. Next base: position 39,947,819 of record OY776127.1, read on the forward strand.
GAGAGCCAATTAAAGCACGATAGTGAGGTTGGTCAGAAGACTTACCTCCTTCATCAGGATCCATTCTGTATGTAGGTTGCATGGGCACACCAACTGTCTTACAGGTTTTAATACCAAATTTATCTAGCAAATTCTTAGTGTACTTTGCTTGATTTATGAAGATACCTTCTGAAGTTTGTTTTACTTGAAGACCAAGAAAATATGTCATTTCTCCCATCATAGACATTTCAAATTTACTTTGCATGAGTGTAGAAAAGCTTTCACTCAAGTTTTTGTTGGGTGATCCAAAGATAATATCATCCACATAAATTTGAACAAGTAATATATCATTACCTTCTTGTCTTCTAAACAAAGTTCTATCAATTTTGCCTTTTGTAAAACCATTTTCAAGTAAGAATAGAGAAAGTGTATCATACCAGGCTCTTGGGGCTTGTTTCAATCCATAGAGTGCTTTCTTTAACCTGTATACTTGGTGACTATTCACTTCAAAACCAGGTGGTTGTTCCACATAAACTTCTTCAGCAAGTATACCATTCAAAAATGCACTTTTCACATCCATTTGATACACAGTAAATTTCATATGTGCAGCATAAGCAAGGAACAATCTTATAGCTTCTAGTCTAGCTACAGGGGCAAAAGTTTCATCATAATCAATACCCTCAGCTTGAGAGTAGCCCTGAGCAACTAATCTAGCTTTGTTTCTAACTACAAGATCATTTTCATCCCTTTTGTTCTTGAAAATCCACTTAGTGCCTACAACATTATGATTACTAGGTCTATCAACAAGTTCCCAAACTTCATTTCTAGTGAACTGATTTAGTTCTTCCTGCATGGCTATAATCCAGTTACTATCACTCAAAGCTTCAATTACAGTTTTAGGCTCAATAGATGATAGAAAACAACACCAGCAAAATAGAGACTTACTAGGTTCTTCCTTGGAATCAAACAATTGTTTTCTAGTTTTAACACCTATACTAGAATCACCTAGAATCAGATCAGTAGAATGAGCAGACTTCCATGTCCTTCTATTCTTAACAGAAATGCTATCATCATTTACATCATGCAAATTATCATGCAGATCAGTATCATTTATATCAGCAGATTTGTTCACAGGAGAGCAGTCATTCAATTCTTGTATTTCAGAAGTTTTAGATGACTCACCTTTGTCTTTTACCTTTTCTTTATCAGAATCTTGATCTAGAATATTCAGGAAAGGATTATATGCTTGTACATATTCATATATTCCTGTATCATCATCTTTATTGTTGATTTGAGGCTGTAGTTTGTCAATTTTCTTACTGAGCTGATGATCAGCAGAGTCCTGCACATTCTCATCAAAGACAACATGGGATGTTTCTTCCACACATAGAGTAGAGTAATTAAATACTCTAAATGCTTTGCTTACAGAAGAGTATCCTAAGAATATCCCTTCATCAGCTTTTGCATCAAAAGCATTTAATTTACTTTTGCCATTGTTATGTATGAAACACTTACATCCAAAGATATGAAAATAAGAAACTCTTGGTTTTCTGCCTTTCCATACCTCATAAGGTGTTTTACCATGCACCTTATTAAGAGCACTTCGATTTTGGGAGTGGCAAGCTGTGTTAATAGCTTCTGCCCAAAATTTCTGAGGTGTGTTGAATTCTGGCTCTGCAAGCTTCTTTTAGTGTTCTGTTTCTCCTTTCTGCAACACCATTTTGTTGAGGGGTTCTGGCTGCACTTGTCAAATGCTGTATGCCAGACTTAGAACAGTAGTCAGAAATGTAACAATTAATAAATTCAGTCCCCTTGTCACTCCTAATCTTGACAATGGGATGACCTTTTTCAACATGCAACCTCTTCAATAGATCTGGAAGTAGTGTTTGTGTATCACTCTTTTTGTGTAGAAAGACTACCCAAGTGAACTTAGAGTAATCATCTACAACAACTAGAGTATACCTTCTTCCATTCAATGTAGGAGGGTTGATAGGACCATGAAGATCCATATGCAAGAGTTCTAAAACTCTGCTTGTTGAAAGAGTTGGTATGGACTTAAATGAAACCTTTACCTGTTTACCTTTTTGACAGGAATCACATACTTGTGATTTGGAATAGATTTCATTAGGAATGCCCTCAACAAGATGTTCTCTAGCAATCTTGTTGATTATCTTAAAGTTCAGGTGGCAGAGGCGTTTATGCCAGAGCCAACTGTTTTCTTTAGGACTCTTAGTAATAAGACAGGCATTCTTAGGACAGCTATTCCAATTCACAATGTATACACTTCCTTGTCTTATGCCAACAAGTAGAACATTGTGAGTCCTTTTATCTATTATTTCACATCTTCTGGTTTTGAACTGAACCTTGTATCCCCTGTCACAGAATTGAGATACAGATAACAAATTATACTTCAAACCTTCAACATAGGAGACATCTTGGATTTCAACATCTCCATTCTTGATGAATCCAAATCCTTTTGTGATTGCTATTGAGCTATCACCAAAGATGACTTTTGGTCCTTCCTTCTCATGATAGTCAGTAAGTAAGGCCTTGGTACCAGTCATATGGTGTGAACACCCACTGTCTATGTACCAGGTCTCACCAACTGAACCACCTTTCTTGTATAAGTCCAGTCGATCCTGCAAGGTAGTGATCTTAATAACTTAGGTACCCTTGTTTATTGGGGTCCTTGGGGGTTAGTAGTGAGAGGTACCCAAATGAACATTGAGGATTTGAATAAGTGGGACCTCTTCAGTTTTCTTCCAAATTTATCACAGAACAGTACTTTATTAACCAGTTCAGAATTATCAGCAGACTTAGGATCTATTTTTCTGAGATAGCCTTTCCTTGGTTCTATCCCTTTTTCAGTAAGATCAGTATGTCTGTAATAGTTTGAATATGGTCTAAAAGCATGTGGACCATAAGGCTTATAAATTTGCTTTGGTCTTTTCTCTCCATAGATATCATAGGATAAAGGAGGAGGATAAAGAACAGGTTTGTTATGATAATGAGGCACAAATCTCCTAGGTTTAGTTGAATACAGCTGAGACTGCCTTAAAAAAGGAGGTCTAGGCTGTTCCCAACTTGCCTGTGCTTGTCTTGACCTACTGTTCTGAGTTTGTCTCTTCTGATTCCAGGACTGATCTGATCTGGTCAGAGGAGTATAACTCTTCTGGTATGGTCTTGACTGTACTGGTCTTAATACATTCTTCATTTTACCATTCTTGGTAGTAGGAGGGATGTATTTAGACTGTACTTTGAGTTTTGGATCATCATCATAAGTCATAGGTTCTTTTCCTTTATCTAGTTGCAAAGAACTTGTACTTGCTCCATTAGTGTTCTTAAATTCTGAAGTAGATGGACTAGGCAGATCAGTACCTATTCCTCTTTTATCATTTGGAGCTCTATATCTGTCTGAGATTGTTTGATTAATCTTAGTAGACTTAATCATCCCAGATAGCTTTCGATCTAAGCTCACTACTTCAGATTCTAAGAATCTATTGCGCTCTTCAAGTTTTTCACATTTAATCTTTAAATCATTGAATTCATTAGTCTCTTTGGCTTGAGTTTTAAGCATACCCTGATATAGTTTGTCAATGGATGCATACTTTTCTTGGAGTTGAGACAACTCTTCTGATAGTCTTGCATTTATGACAGCTATATTATGATCTACTTTTGACTGAGCTTCTTTTAGCTTAATGATTTCTTGCTTTAAAGATATATTCTCATCACTAATTTCAATGAATGCTTTGTTAGCTTGTAAGAGGTCTTCTTCAGTCACTCCTTGGGAATGATGAAGACTACTTCCTACACTGCTAACAGCAGCATCACTTTCATTAGTGTCAGAATTGTCACAAGATTGAAAAGAGTTAACAGATGATACCTCATCATTTATTTTGGCCATCATTACCAGTCCATCATCTGCTATGAAGGCTTCATCTTCATTGCTAGAGGGGTAGTCAGATGAAGACGATGGTAACTCTTCTGATTCTGAATCAGAGTCATTATATGCCATCATTGCCTTCTTACCCTTGGCATATTTTCGATCTCTTCTGGCTTTCCTTTCTTCTCGATCTTCAGAACTCAGGTCAGGACATTCATAAGCATAATGACCTGGCTTATCACAATTATAGCAAACAGGATTGTTAGAAGTTCTTTTAGAAGGAGAATGATTTCTTTTCCTGTCATGCTTGTCAATTGAGTTCCTGCCTTTCTTATCAGAATACTTTCTATCTCTCTTTTCAGATGAGTTCCTATCTCTCCTGTTCTCATTAGAGATCTCATCCCTTCTTTCAGAAGAGTTTTGATCCCTTCTGTTCACAGAAGAGTCCCTGTTATTAGAACCCTTAGTTTCCTTATATAATCTCTTGTACCTACCACACCTCTTATTCAGTTTATCAAATCTTTTGATCATAAGGCTCATCTGATCTTTCAGACTAAGATCAGAACTATCTAGTTCATCTTTTATGCTTGAGGCCTTAGACTTAGATGATCTAGACCCCTTTGAGGTAGAGGCTTTAAAGGCTATGTCCTTAGAGGCATCCTTATCCTTATGAATCACAGTAATAGGATCTTCTTCATCTAACTCAAACTCATGTGCCTTAAGTGTTTGGAACATAGTTTCTGCTGGCCAAGAGTCAATGTCTTGTGTGGTTTTAATGATCATCTTGACCATTTTCCACCTTTCATCCAAGGCTTTCAAGATTCTCAGGTTAACTTCTCTGTCAGTATAAGTCTTTCCTAATACATCAAGATCATTCATAATTTTGGTAAATCGAGTATCTAACTCATCAATTGATTCTCCTGGCTTCATCTTAAATGATTCAAACCTTTGGACAGCAGTGGATAACTTGCTTTTTTGATCAGTGTAGTACCTTCACAAAGAATGGCCAGTTTGTCCCACATCTGTTTTGCAGTCTTACATTTTAGTACTTTACCAAGATACTCATTTGGTAAGGTATGTAAAATGTAGTTCTTGGCAAGACTGTCCAAATTGTTTTGTTTCATTTCTTCCGAAGTCAGTTCTGACCTTGGTTTAGGGACCAGTGCTCCAACTGGTTTTGATGGATCCAGAACAGCAGTGTTTTCCACCATGATGACAATTGGTCCTTCAGTCACCACAGACACCATTAGATCATGGGTCGAGCTAAAGATGGCCTCCATCCTAAGCTTCCAGTAGTCATAATCTGCAATCTTGAACTTGGGCAGCTTGTTCACATTAGTGTCATCCATGTTTGATTAGTCAAATAGGATCAGTAGTATAGCAGATAGATTTCAAGTATTCAGATAGTAACAAATATCAAGAAATAACAGCAAGATCAGTAAGATATCCCTCAAGATCTGTAAGGTTATCAAGAAACAGCAGTCCAATGAACTACTGCTCTGATACCACTTGTTGGTCCCAAAGTTGAGTTAAGATTGAGTAAGCTAGTAAAAGTCTAGAGGGGAGGGGTGAATAGACTTTTAAAATTCTTTCAAAATATCAGAATATGCAATGCGGAATTTAGTCTTCTTATGTACTGTACTGTGCTTACTCAGCTCAGATCAGTACTTTCAGAATAATATGGGCCTTACTAGTTTATACTCAACTTTTCTATAGATCTTTATCTTTGTTAATTCTTAATGTTCTTGATTAAACAATTCAAACAAATATCAAACAGTAAAGTAAAGAACACAGAATTTTATAGTGGTTCGACAAATGTCTACATCCACTCTCACAACTCCAGTTGTGAAGTTTTATTACTCTTCTTGAGCTTCTTGTGGCTTAAAGTCCCAAGATTAAGACTTTGATCTTTTCGATTATACCTCCAGGTATATCTTCGATCTACTAGTAATTTTACAAGTAACTAGCACACTTGTTTTACAAAATACAAACTTAAACTTGAAAAGTAAAACTTCTCTTTGAATAGCCTTTGATTCTTCTCTTCAATTCAGTGGCTTCTTCTTCTTCAATCTCCTTCAACTCTGTGAGTTTTTGCTTGTAGACTTGCTCTTGAATTCTCTAAGATCAGTAATTGCTCAGTAGTCTTCTGCAGTAGGAGATTACACAGTATTTATAGAACTTAGTATGACAGTTAGCAGTTTGTGAACTAACTCTCAACTAACTCTAAACTGTTTTTGTAACTTCTTCTTGTAACCGACTTTGTAACTTCCTTCCAACTTCCAAGTCAGCATATCTTCAATAAATCTTCAGTTACACTTTAAATAAGCATTCCAAACTTATTCTTCAATTTCACCAAATCAGCACAGTAACTTACTGTTCTGATTTTTACTCTTCGGATTTTACTCTGCTGATTTTTACTCTTCTGATTCAATCAGCACGGTAACCAAAAACTGTTCAAAACTTCTCCAGATTTCTTCTAAGCTTATCTTCAACTCTTCTTGAAGTCTTCTTATTCTGAAGTAGTCCTCTGAGTCTTCATTAGTCTTCTGATCTTCTTCTAATCTAGTTCTAATCTACTGTTCTGAACTTTTACATTGCTGAATACAAATAGAATACAACTTTACATATATAAAACCTATCTATACATCAACTGAACTATATACAGATGCGTATATCAAAGTCCTACACTATAAGCTGTCTATACAATACAAAACATCAGCTTAGTTCCTAACAGTTCATATATCAGATCAGTAAACAATAAGATCAGTAAACACCTAAGATCAGTAACTCATGTAAGTTCAATAACTCTCATATATGATCAGTAAATACTAAGATCACTAAACACTTAAGATCAGTAACTTACATATAAGATCAGTAAGCATATAAGATCAGTAAGTATATAAGATCAGTAAGTATATCAGATCAGTAACTCAGATTTCAAATATCTCATATAAGATCACTAAAATTATTCTCAGTTTCCATACTCAGATCAGTAATCTTATTTCAAATAACTCAGTTAAGATCAGTAATCTTATTCTACTCTTAATATTACTTAATAAGATCAGTAAACTTATTTCAGTTAGCATTAAGATCAGTAATCTCAATTTAAGTCTCTCATCAGATTAGTAAGCTTATATTCAGATGACTTAGTTAAGATGACTTAGAACCACATATATCACTAACTTTAAGTTGCTTTTGGCCATCAAAACATACTTTCATCAATTAGAACATTGTTTATAGGATTCATATCCCAACAATTTCCCCCTTTTTGATGAAGCCAAAACTACTTAAATGTTAATAAATCAGTAGTTAAGTATGTAGTCAATCATAACAGTTCATCAAGTCAAAATTTCATATCATATTCACAATCAAATCAGATATTTCACATATTACACATACTAACAAAATATGTAACACACAAAAATATAGAAATAAAGATTAAGGATAGAAATGTTATCTTCTGAGCTTGTCCTTCATCTTCATTCTGCATCTTCAGATTCTGAATGCAACATACATCCTTGCTTTAATATTCATCATATGCTGATGATCAGTGATTCCTTCTTCCTTGATAATCTCAGCAATAATGTTGTTGATCTCCTTGTAATCAGGTTCTCCATTTTCCAGTCTTGGAGGTTCCCAATTAGGTTCTTCAGGACACAAAATCTTTGTTCCAGCACGATTAGCAACTTGTGCTATGTCTTCCCAGAACTCTTGATCAATATTCAGCATGAATTCTTCAAAATCAATAAATTCTGCTTCCTTGCTCGAATGATCACCAAACTTCTTCACAATGAAGTTAGCAATCTGCCACTTCTTCTTCAAATTCTTCCAGTATTCCATATGTTCTGTCAAAACAATAAAATCCACAAAGTTTTCATCTTGAAAATCTTTGTCAAACTCTTTTCCTTCAGCTTTCTTTTGAGTATTCATTTTTCTTTTCAAAGCTGTAACTCGATTATCAAATCTTGTTTTCAAGAACTTGACATCCTTTTCTTTCTTCTTTTTCAAGTTTTCTTCTTCACTTGTCATAACAGCTTTCATCTTGCTTTTTGATCTGGTAATTCTTCCAGCTTCTTCTTCTTGTTGTTCTTCATCAGACAGGACTAACTTCCTCTTCTTCTGACTTGAACTCCCAGCAATATCAGGTCTTTTCTCAACAATTTCTTGACCTAGTTGTTTTTGTTGCTTCCTTTGCTTCAGCTTTTCATTCAGAATAGCAATTTCAGCTTTTAACTCATCCTGACTCACAACCAACTGAGCTTGTTGTGACTGTGTTTGTTCCATCACTTCCCTTGTCCTATCTTCCCCCTTTTTGGCTTCATCATGCCACTCTTTCAAGGAAGATATGTGTTGCTCCAGCTTTTTATGCAACACTTGAGATAGGTTCTTTTCTTGTACTCTATGAAGATCAAAGATTTTGGACATTGTATGCTCCATTACCTTTTCATAAGAGTGTTCAGAAGTCATCTTATTCATTCTCTCAGTAGCTTCTTGGAACATCTTGACAGCATCTTCCAACTTTGCTTGAAGCTCTGCATTCTGCTTTTTCAACATCTCAAAGTCAGAATTATCAGATTCCTTCTCAACAGGACCTGTTCTGATCTGTTCTTGCACATCCTCAAGAACAATAGGATCAGCAGAGTGAATTGGAATGCTTTCCATCTCTTCAGCATCCAAAGCTTGATTTTCAACAACTTCTGTTTCCTCAATCACAACAGTGTTCTCAAACACCTCTGTTGCATTGTCAATTTCTTCATCAATTTCCATGCACTCTTTTCCAGCAGTATTCTCAGCTTCATCAAGACCTTTCTCTTCACTAAACAGATCTTCATCAGAGTTAGGAGTTGCAATCTTCTCAACAGTATACTTGATTCCTGTTAATCTCTCAACAAGAAGTACAACAGATTCTGGAGTAACTAACTCAAGAAAAGAGTTAACACCAGCCGCTTGCATCTGTTCTGCTTCCCAATCATCAAAGATTGAAGCACCACCCATACCTTCCATGATGGCTAAACTCTCCTTCAAAGTACTCCTCTTAAGATGCACCCATGTGCCAATCCTAAAGAGTTTCTCAAACTCAACTGAGCTCTCATCTAATCCAGGAAATTGCTTCAACAAGGCTATCCTTAAATCTATCCTGATTCTATCCTCTTTATCACAGATAGTGTATTCCATCAAATCAGCAGGTTTAGGAGTAATAAACTCAGGTTCAGGGGATGATGAAATGTCAATTGGTTCAGTAGAAGGTTCAAATTCATGTTCAGTAGAGTGAGCATGAACCTGTATTGGGGATTGATGTGGTGAAGGTTGATGTGAAGTTTGATGTTGAGGACTAGAAATGGGGGTAGGATCAAAGTTTGTGTTCTGAGGGGATGAATGGGGAGTGTTCTGAGTTTCAGATAAATAGTGATCTGATCTTCCAGAACATGAAGCTTGAGGGTTTTGGGTTTCAGTTTGGCTTGGTTCAGAGTTTGAAGGGGTAGGGGAGACAACAATCAATTTCCTCCTAACACTCCTTGACTTAGTACTTTTATGAACAGCAATAGGACCAGGAACACTAACCTTTTGCTCATCTGAGCTTGATTGCACCACAGTTTCAACAAATCTAACTGTTGGCTCTGAGGCAGCTGTAGCAGACCTTCCTCTCCTTGGTCTAATACTGCTCGGATCATGCCTTGCCTTCGACCTAACTTCAGGTTGATTGTCCTCAGATTGGTACATTGAAGCTCCAGACTCTTCTGCTTCAAGCTCTAGAGATTGTTCCAAAGGGTTCTCTTGTTCAAACTGAACAGACTCATTCTTCATCAAGAATTTCCCATGATGAAATTTCTTGGGATTACTCCAATATGGCTTTTTCACCAGCTGAGGCAGCAAGAAACTCAGCTTGCTTCCAAACCCTAATTTCGATTTAATTGAAAATTCCATTGTATCCTCATCAAACAAAACTTTTTCTTTTTCAGTCAGCAGCCTTTCCAAGAAGAATCCTTGCCAATCACCTTGCACTCTGTCGATGATTGCAGCCATAATTCTAATCTTGAAACTCGATAAGGCATCCTGGCTATGATGTTGCCCTAACAAGCACTTTCCGGGTATATCCATAAAAAATTGAAGACCTGTAGGAAGAACATCCTTCTTCAGATTAGTCAATGTCTCTGTTTCAACACCTGACCACCTTCCTACACATTCCTTTTCCTCTCCAGCTTTGTAAGTCAAAATATCCACCGGGCCTTGCGGTAAATCCAACATTACTTCTAGGATGTCCCTAGTAATTGTGACCTTGTGCCCAGCAAGCATGGAGTGAACACCATTTTTATCACCTTGGAGTTGCAAATAAAATTCCACAGCTTCTGGTTCATAGACATTCATGGGAAATGATTCCAGAAATTTTCGTAGCCCACACTCTTCGCACATAGTTAGAATGGCTTGATTTTCAGCACTGTGTCGGCCATTGAAATACACAACATTTTCCACAAAAATGCCCTTTTTGCGAATCCAGAAATTCAAATCGAATGTTCCTGCAACTTCGTTAGCTTCATTGATAATATTAATGGTTGCCATTTGAGAATTTTGAAGTAACCAGATTTTTCAGAAGTTATGAGGTTAAGAGATTTCCAGAAATGAACTCGTAAGAACGAAGAAGATGAAGTGTGATCGTTTTTGTTAAATTCAAAACCAATCTAGGGCTAGGATTGAATTAGATTATCACAAGGAATGGTTGGGATTAAGTCTCGAAATTCGAGTTAAACAATAACTGTTCACATTCTAGTAACATTCTTAATTTTTGGAGCCAACTTGTGTTTGATAAATACACCACAATTTTTAGGTTTAGAAATAGAGGAGTGTATTAATCTTCTCTATTAGTAATCTAAAAATATGAACAATTTTTGACTTAGAGTAATCTAAACCAAAAGACTGTTCTGATGCAAATCAGCACAGTAGTTTCCAAAACTATTTCTCTTCATTTTCTTACAAGTATATAAAGAAAATATCACTTATCTGGATCAGCTGAGTACTGTGATCAGCTGAGTAACCTTTTTAGAAATCAGATCAGTAGATGAATCAGCACAGTAGATTTCAGATCAGTAGATGGGTCAGCACAATAATCCTCAGATCAGTACCCAAATTTCCTGATTTCATTTTTTTTTAATATCAGCACAGTGATCCTCAGATCAGTACTGTGTCAGATCAGTAGATTTCTTGTAGACAGATTAGTAGTAAACAAATCTTTCTGTAGACAGATTAGTCAGTAATCAAATTAGTTCTGTAGAATAACTGATTTGTAATCAGATCAGTACTGTAGACAAAGAAGCTTTGTAATCAGTACAGTTCTGTAGACAGGTCAATTTATTAATCAGAATATATCTGTAGACTGCTATGGTCTGTAATCAGATCAGATTAGTAAACTTTTCAAATCTGTAATCAGATCAGTTCCCCCTTCAATGGAGAATTCCTCTTCTGTGCCTGTTTCACCTTGATAGAAGTGTTAGTTTATGAGATATAAGTGTAAAACAGTACAGATTAGTAACAATATGTTTAATTTAATGATCATATCAAGGTTTTTGCTAAAGTGACTTAGTGATCTGAGTCAACAAAAGGATCTTTAAGAAATCACAGATTCCCCCTTAATGTGTGTTCTCAGTGTCCCTCAGCTTTACCAGCTTCGTCATTGGGATTAAGGTCACTTTAGTAACCTTGTTACCTGTTTTAGTGATCTGACATAGAGTTGTCTCTTCTGACTTTTGAGTTTTGATGTACTGCTCTTAGTTTTTGCTACATATCCTTCTTGGTATAAGATCAGTACCTGAAATGTTAGCACAGTTCTATATACAAACAGAATCCATATCTATCAATCCTAAACTAATGCACAATTCTCTGAATCTCACTTCAGCCAGTGGTTTTGTAAAAATGTCAGCTCTTTGAATATCAGTATGAATCTTTTCCATTCTAATATTCTTCTTTTCAACATGACCCCTAATAAAATGATGCCTAATGTCAACATGTTTGCATCTAGTATGTAAAACGGGATTTTGAGTGATGGCAATGGCACTATTACTGTCACAATATATAGGTACATTAGATTCTACAACATTGTAGTCTCTGAGTTGTTGTATTAGCCAAAGAAGCTGACTACAACAACTACCTGCAGCCATATATTCTGCTTCAGTAGTAGAAGTTGCCACACTTGTTTGTTTCTTTGAAAACCATGAAATGAGCTTAGTTCCTAAGAATTGACATGAACCTGAAGTAGATTTTCTATCTATTTTGCAACCTCCAAAGTCCGAGTCTGAATAACCACTTAAAGATATATCATCATCTGCAGGATACCATAATCCTCGATTAATGGTCCCCTTTAGATATTTCAATATCCTTTTAGCAGCTTCCAGATGACTTTCCTTGGGGTTTGCTTGAAATCTTGCACATACTCCAACATAAAAAGCAATATCAGGTCTGCTGGCAGTTAGATAGAGTAGAGAGCCAATTAAAGCACGATAGTGAGGTTGGTCAGAAGACTTACCTCCTTCATCAGGATCCATTCTGTATGTAGGTTGCATGGGCACACCAACTGTCTTACAGGTTTTAATACCAAATTTATCTAGCAAATTCTTAGTGTACTTTGCTTGATTTATGAAGATACCTTCTGAAGTTTGTTTTACTTGAAGACCAAGAAAATATGTCATTTCTCCCATCATAGACATTTCAAATTTACTTTGCATGAGTGTAGAAAAGCTTTCACTCAAGTTTTTGTTGGGTGATCCAAAGATAATATCATCCACATAAATTTGAACAAGTAATATATCATTACCTTCTTGTCTTCTAAACAAAGTTCTATCAATTTTGCCTTTTGTAAAACCATTTTCAAGTAAGAATAGAGAAAGTGTATCATACCAGGCTCTTGGGGCTTGTTTCAATCCATAGAGTGCTTTCTTTAACCTGTATACTTGGTGACTATTCACTTCAAAACCAGGTGGTTGTTCCACATAAACTTCTTCAGCAAGTATACCATTCAAAAATGCACTTTTCACATCCATTTGATACACAGTAAATTTCATATGTGCAGCATAAGCAAGGAACAATCTTATAGCTTCTAGTCTAGCTACAGGGGCAAAAGTTTCATCATAATCAATACCCTCAGCTTGAGAGTAGCCCTGAGCAACTAATCTAGCTTTGTTTCTAACTACAAGATCATTTTCATCCCTTTTGTTCTTGAAAATCCACTTAGTGCCTACAACATTATGATTACTAGGTCTATCAACAAGTTCCCAAACTTCATTTCTAGTGAACTGATTTAGTTCTTCCTGCATGGCTATAATCCAGTTACTATCACTCAAAGCTTCAATTACAGTTTTAGGCTCAATAGATGATAGAAAACAACACCAGCAAAATAGAGACTTACTAGGTTCTTCCTTGGAATCAAACAATTGTTTTCTAGTTTTAACACCTATACTAGAATCACCTAGAATCAGATCAGTAGAATGAGCAGACTTCCATGTCCTTCTATTCTTAACAGAAATGCTATCATCATTTACATCATGCAAATTATCATGCAGATCAGTATCATTTATATCAGCAGATTTGTTCACAGGAGAGCAGTCATTCAATTCTTGTATTTCAGAAGTTTTAGATGACTCACCTTTGTCTTTTACCTTTTCTTTATCAGAATCTTGATCTAGAATATTCAGGAAAGGATTATATGCTTGTACATATTCATATATTCCTGTATCATCATCTTTATTGTTGATTTGAGGCTGTAGTTTGTCAATTTTCTTACTGAGCTGATGATCAGCAGAGTCCTGCACATTCTCATCAAAGACAACATGGGATGTTTCTTCCACACATAGAGTAGAGTAATTAAATACTCTAAATGCTTTGCTTACAGAAGAGTATCCTAAGAATATCCCTTCATCAGCTTTTGCATCAAAAGCATTTAATTTACTTTTGCCATTGTTATGTATGAAACACTTACATCCAAAGATATGAAAATAAGAAACTCTTGGTTTTCTGCCTTTCCATACCTCATAAGGTGTTTTACCATGAACCTTATTAAGAGCACTTCGATTTTGGGAGTGGCAAGCTGTGTTAATAGCTTCTGCCCAAAATTTCTGAGGTGTGTTGAATTCTGGCTCTGCAAGCTTCTTTTAGTGTTCTGTTTCTCCTTTCTGCAACACCATTTTGTTGAGGGGTTCTGGCTGCACTTGTCAAATGCTGTATGCCAGACTTAGAACAGTAGTCAGAAATGTAACAATTAATAAATTCAGTCCCCTTGTCACTCCTAATCTTGACAATGGGATGACCTTTTTCAACATGCAACCTCTTCAATAGATCTGGAAGTAGTGTTTGTGTATCACTCTTTTTGTGTAGAAAGACTACCCAAGTGAACTTAGAGTAATCATCTACAACAACTAGAGTATACCTTCTTCCATTCAATGTAGGAGGGTTGATAGGACCATGAAGATCCATATGCAAGAGTTCTAAAACTCTGCTTGTTGAAAGAGTTGGTATGGACTTAAATGAAACCTTTACCTGTTTACCTTTTTGACAGGAATCACATACTTGTGATTTGGAATAGATTTCATTAGGAATGCCCTCAACAAGATGTTCTCTAGCAATCTTGTTGATTATCTTAAAGTTCAGGTGGCAGAGGTGTTTATGCCAGAGCCAACTGTTTTCTTTAGGACTCTTAGTAATAAGACAGGCATTCTTAGGACAGCTATTCCAATTCACAATGTATACACTTCCTTGTCTTATGCCAACAAGTAGAACATTGTGAGTCCTTTTATCTATTATTTCACATCTTCTGGTTTTGAACTGAACCTTGTATCCCCTGTCACAGAATTGAGATACAGATAACAAATTATACTTCAAACCTTCAACATAGGAGACATCTTGGATTTCAACATCTCCATTCTTGATGAATCCAAATCCTTTTGTGATTGCTATTGAGCTATCACCAAAGATGACTTTTGGTCCTTCCTTCTCATGATAGTCAGTAAGTAAGGCCTTGGTACCAGTCATATGGTGTGAACACCCACTGTCTATGTACCAGGTCTCACCAACTGAACCACCTTTCTTGTATAAGTCCAGTCGATCCTGCAAGGTAGTGATCTTAATAACTTAGGTACCCTTGTTTATTGGGGTCCTTGGGGGTTAGTAGTGAGAGGTACCCAAATGAACATTGAGGATTTGAATAAGTGGGACCTCTTCAGTTTTCTTCCAAATTTATCACAGAACAGTACTTTATTAACCAGTTCAGAATTATCAGCAGACTTAGGATCTATTTTTCTGAGATAGCCTTTCCTTGGTTCTATCCCTTTTTCAGTAAGATCAGTATGTCTGTAATAGTTTGAATATGGTCTAAAAGCATGTGGACCATAAGGCTTATAAATTTGCTTTGGTCTTTTCTCTCCATAGATATCATAGGATAAAGGAGGAGGATAAAGAACAGGTTTGTTATGATAATGAGGCACAAATCTCCTAGGTTTAGTTGAATACAGCTGAGACTGCCTTAAAAAAGGAGGTCTAGGCTGTTCCCAACTTGCCTGTGCTTGTCTTGACCTACTGTTCTGAGTTTGTCTCTTCTGATTCCAGGACTGATCTGATCTGGTCAGAGGAGTATAACTCTTCTGGTATGGTCTTGACTGTACTGGTCTTAATACATTCTTCATTTTACCATTCTTGGTAGTAGGAGGGATGTATTTAGACTGTACTTTGAGTTTTGGATCATCATCATAAGTCATAGGTTCTTTTCCTTTATCTAGTTGCAAAGAACTTGTACTTGCTCCATTAGTGTTCTTAAATTCTGAAGTAGATGGACTAGGCAGATCAGTACCTATTCCTCTTTTATCATTTGGAGCTCTATATCTGTCTGAGATTGTTTGATTAATCTTAGTAGACTTAATCATCCCAGATAGCTTTCGATCTAAGCTCACTACTTCAGATTCTAAGAATCTATTGCGCTCTTCAAGTTTTTCACATTTAATCTTTAAATCATTGAATTCATTAGTCTCTTTGGCTTGAGTTTTAAGCATACCCTGATATAGTTTGTCAATGGATGCATACTTTTCTTGGAGTTGAGACAACTCTTCTGATAGTCTTGCATTTATGACAGCTATATTATGATCTACTTTTGACTGAGCTTCTTTTAGCTTAATGATTTCTTGCTTTAAAGATATATTCTCATCACTAATTTCAATGAATGCTTTGTTAGCTTGTAAGAGGTCTTCTTCAGTCACTCCTTGGGAATGATGAAGACTACTTCCTACACTGCTCACAGCAGCATCACTTTCATTAGTGTCAGAATTGTCACAAGATTGAAAAGAGTTAACAGATGATACCTCATCATTTATTTTGGCCATCATTACCAGTCCATCATCTGCTATGAAGGCTTCATCTTCATTGCTAGAGGGGTAGTCAGATGAAGACGATGGTAACTCTTCTGATTCTGAATCAGAGTCATTATATGCCATCATTGCCTTCTTACCCTTGGCATATTTTCGATCTCTTCTGGCTTTCCTTTCTTCTCGATCTTCAGAACTCAGGTCAGGACATTCATAAGCATAATGACCTGGCTTATCACAATTATAGCAAACAGGATTGTTAGAAGTTCTTTTAGAAGGAGAATGATTTCTTTTCCTGTCATGCTTGTCAATTGAGTTCCTGCCTTTCTTATCAGAATACTTTCTATCTCTCTTTTCAGATGAGTTCCTATCTCTCCTGTTCTCATTAGAGATCTCATCCCTTCTTTCAGAAGAGTTTTGATCCCTTCTGTTCACAGAAGAGTCCCTGTTATTAGAACCCTTAGTTTCCTTATATAATCTCTTGTACCTACCATACCTCTTATTCAGTTTATCAAATCTTTTGATCATAAGGCTCATCTGATCTTTCAGACTAAGATCAGAACTATCTAGTTCATCTTTTATGCTTGAGGCCTTAGACTTAGATGATCTAGACCCCTTTGAGGTAGAGGCTTTAAAGGCTATGTCCTTAGAGGCATCCTTATCCTTATGAATCACAGTAATAGGATCTTCTTCATCTAACTCAAACTCATGTGCCTTAAGTGTTTGGAACATAGTTTCTGCTGGCCAAGAGTCAATGTCTTGTGTGGTTTTAATGATCATCTTGACCATTTTCCACCTTTCATCCAAGGCTTTCAAGATTCTCAGGTTAACTTCTCTGTCAGTATAAGTCTTTCCTAATACATCAAGATCATTCATAATTTTGGTAAATCGAGTATCTAACTCATCAATTGATTCTCCTGGCTTCATCTTAAATGATTCAAACCTTTGGACAGCAGTGGATAACTTACTTTTTTGATCAGTGTAGTACCTTCACAAAGAATGGCCAGTTTGTCCCACATCTGTTTTGCAGTCTTACATTTTAGTACTTTACCAAGATACTCATTTGGTAAGGTATGTAAAATCTAGTTCTTGGCAAGACTGTCCAAATTGTTTTGTTTCATTTCTTCCGAAGTCAGTTCTGACCTTGGTTTAGGGACCAGTGCTCCAACTGGTTTTGATGGATCCAGAACAGCAGTGTTTTCCACCATGATGACAATTGGTCCTTCAGTCACCACAGACACCATTAGATCATGGGTCGAGCTAAAGATGGCCTCCATCCTAAGCTTCCAGTAGTCATAATCTGCAATCTTGAACTTGGGCAGCTTGTTCACATTAGTGTCATCCATGTTTGATTAGTCAAATAGGATCAGTAGTATAGCAGATAGATTTCAAGTATTCAGATAGTAACAAATATCAAGAAATAACAGCAAGATCAGTAAGATATCCCTCAAGATCTGTAAGGTTATCAAGAAACAGCAGTCCAATGAACTACTGCTCTGATACCACTTGTTGGTCCCAAAGTTGAGTTAAGATTGAGTAAGCTAGTAAAAGTCTAGAGGGGAGGGGTGAATAGACTTTTAAAATTCTTTCAAAATATCAGAATATGCAATGCGGAATTTAGTCTTCTTATGTACTGTACTGTGCTTACTCAGCTCAGATCAGTACTTTCAGAATAATATGGGCCTTACTAGTTTATACTCAACTTTTCTATAGATCTTTATCTTTGTTAATTCTTAATGTTCTTGATTAAACAATTCAAACAAATATCAAACAGTAAAGTAAAGAACACAGAATTTTATAGTGGTTCGACAAATGTCTACATCCACTCTCACAACTCCAGTTGTGAAGTTTTATTACTCTTCTTGAGCTTCTTGTGGCTTAAAGTCCCAAGATTAAGACTTTGATCTTTTCGATTATACCTCCAGGTATATCTTCGATCTACTAGTAATTTTACAAGTAACTAGCACACTTGTTTTACAAAATACAAACTTAAACTTGAAAAGTAAAACTTCTCTTTGAATAGCCTTTGATTCTTCTCTTCAATTCAGTGGCTTCTTCTTCTTCAATCTCCTTCAACTCTGTGAGTTTTTGCTTGTAGACTTGCTCTTGAATTCTCTAAGATCAGTAATTGCTCAGTAGTCTTCTGCAGTAGGAGATTACACAGTATTTATAGAACTTAGTATGACAGTTAGCAGTTTGTGAACTAACTCTCAACTAACTCTAAACTGTTTTTGTAACTTCTTCTTGTAACCGACTTTGTAACTTCCTTCCAACTTCCAAGTCAGCATATCTTCAATAAATCTTCAGTTACACTTTAAATAAGTTTTCCAAACTTATTCTTCAATTTCACCAAATCAGCACAGAAACTTACTGTTCTGATTTTTACTCTTCAGATTTTACTCTGCTGATTTTTACTCTTCTGATTCAATCAGCACAGTAACCAAAAACTGTTCAAAACTTCTCCAGATTTCTTCTAAGCTTATCTTCAACTCTTCTTGAAGTCTTCTTATTCTGAAGTAGTCCTCTGAGTCTTCATTAGTCTTCTGATCTTCTTCTAATCTAGTTCTAATCTACTGTTCTGAACTTTTACATTGCTGAATACAAATAGAATACAACTTTACATATATAAAACCTATCTATACATCAACTGAACTTTATACAGATGAGTATATCAAAGTCCTACACTATAAGCTGTCTATACAATACAAAACATCAGCTTAGTTCCTAACAGTTCATATATCAGATCAGTAAACAATAAGATCAGTAAACACCTAAGATCAGTAACTCATGTAAGTTCAATAACTCTCATATATGATCAGTAAATACTAAGATCACTAAACACTTAAGATCAGTAACTTACATATAAGATCAATAAGCATATAAGATCAGTAAGTATATAAGATCAGTAAGTATATCAGAACAGTAACTCAGATTTCAAATATCTCATATAAGATCACTTAAATTATTCTCAGTTTCCATACTCAGATCAGTAATCTTATTTCAAATAACTCAGTTAAGATCAGTAATCTTATTCTACTCTTAATATTACTTAATAAGATCAGTAAACTTATTTCAGTTAGCATTAAGATCAGTAATCTCAATTTAAGTCTCTCATCAGATTAGTAAGCTTATATTCAGATGACTTAGTTAAGATGACTTAGAACCACATATATCACTAACTTTAAGTTGCTTTTGGCCATCAAAACATACTTTCATCAATTAGAACATTGTTTATAGGATTCATATCCCAACAATTATACTCGTAAGAGTTCTTAGGGATTATACTCTTCCTGAAGTTGTTTATACTCGTAAGAGTTTTTAGGGATTATTGGCAGGTTAATCACGTCTTCTGCTGCCATACCCCCTACTCCCCTTAGCTTTAGAGGCTGTCGTGGATAAAAACTTTGGGCATTTCCCTTTCGAATCTTTGTGTGTTGATGTAAATTTTCCTGTTTTGTCTAATGAGGTTTACATAAACCTCATACTTTTTTCCAGGCTGAGATAAATCTCGTAGTGTCTCTATTATCTTATTGCTTTAGTTTCCGCAACGCATTCATTATCTCATTATTATATGGACATTTAGCAGTTATCTCAGCACAACATTTAATGTATGATAAACATCTCATCATAAAATCGGGATATAAAAATCCTCTCATCGCCACATTAACATGCATTAAGGGAATTTGATGAAATTTTTCCAAAAACGATGCTCCATTGATCAAAAGTGTTTATCAACATAGGCAAATAAGGGGAACCTATGCCGGCCTCATTAAAAACCTCTCCGTGGTAAAACCCCAAGGGGAAACCCACGTAGAGGGAAAAAGAGTGCCGGTGAAGCAATTATTCGAATGAGAAATAAACATTTAAAACTGTTCATAAAGGGAAAGATGGTAAGGGAATAACACCTTCCTCAAACATAAAATCTCTTCAAGTGGCACAGGTTCCATGGCCTCAGTATTTCTTTTCCCGTCATATCTTGAAGTTTGTATGCTCCACCTTTTAGGACCTGTATTACCTTGTATGGACCTTCCCAATTAGCTTCCATCTTTCCTGTATTCTTCAAGGCGTCTGCCCTCCGAAGGACTAAATCTCCAGCTTTAAAGGAGCGTGGATCTACCCTGCGATCATATGCTGCTTTGATCCGGCTCTTGTATCTTTCTGCTTTCAACCTTGCCATCTCCCTCTCTTCCTCTACCAGGTCCAATGCCTCCCTCATCAATTCTTCGTTTCTTTTCTCTTCAAAATAGGTAATTCAGTGTGATTTCAGTCTGGCCTCAGGAGGTATCACTGCTGCTGCCCCATACACCAAATAGAAGGGGGATTCGCCTGTAGCTGTCTTGGGGCTGGTCCTGTAGGACCAAAGGACGTTGTCTAACTCCTTCACCCATCCTCCTCCTACCTTTTGCAGTCGTGTTCGGATGCCATCCACTAGGATTCTGTTTGTAACCTCCACCTGCCCATTAGCTTGTGGGTGGGCTACCGACGTGAATCTCTGTATAATGTTCCATCTTTCGCACCATCTCCTTACTTTCTCTCCATTGAATTGTGTTCCATTGTCGGAAACCAAGATTCTCGGCACTCCAAACCTACAGCAAATATGTCTAGCCAGAAAAAGAATTACATTATCCTCCTCCATTTTGGCCAAGGGCACGGCCTCTACCCACTTACTGAAGTAATCCACGGCTACAATCAAGAATTTCCTTCCTCCGGATGCTAAGGGGAAGGGTCCCACTAGATCTATCCCCCATTTGGCGAAGGGACAGGGCGAGTACATGGCCCCCATCTCCTCTGCAGGTACTCGTATTAAAGGTCCATTCTTCTGACACTTCTCGCATTTCTTCACGAATTCCCTAGCGTCTCTGATTATATTAGGCCAGTAAAAACCTGCTCTAAATACCTTCTTCACCATAGTCTGATAACCTTCATGGCTGGATGCGCAACCTTCATGGATGTCCTTGATCACTAGCTCTGCCTCTCTTTTCGAAAGGCATTTCAAATAGGGTTGAGTGAAGGATCTCTTGTATAATTGGTCCCCTAGGATACAATACTTCCTTCTCCAAGCTTTGGCCTCTCTGGACATTGGGGTTACTTGCCCCCTGTTCAACTCTTCCCATATCTCTTTCCTCCAGTCATCCCCTGCTGTTATCTCTCCGACCAGAGTTTTAGTAGCTAATTGATCTGCCACTAACAGGGTTACCTTTCCGTGCCCCTCGAATTCAGTGGAACTAGCTAGTTTAGACAGTCCGTCTGCTTTCACATTCTCTTCTCTTGGCACCTGTATCACTTCAAAAGTATGGAATTTATTCTTTAGTCTCTTTACCTGTTCTAAATAGGCGATCATCCTCTCATCTTTGGCGAGGTACTCCCCCGTGACCTGTTGCACTACCAGTTGCGAGTCGGAATACAGGGTGACTTTTTGTGCCCCTAACTCTGCTGCCATGTTAGCCCCTCTAATCAGGGCTTCATATTCTGCACCATTGTTTGAGGTTGAGAACCGGAACTTGATGGCAACCTGTACTTCTTGGCCATCAGGGTCAACCAACACTATCCCTGCTCCACATCCTACAGCGGATGCTGAACCATCAACATATACCTTTCAGCCTTGTTCCTCCTCCATTCTGGTAGACTCTTGAATAAAGTCTGCTAGAGCTTGGGCCTTGATGGCCCTCCTTGGTTCGTAATCAATATCGTATTCCTGTAATTCCACTGCCCATCTGACCATTCTTCCTGATAAGTCTGCTCTTCCTAGTGTCTGCTTCAAAGGGAAATTAGTTCGCACCATAACTTTATAAGACAGGAAGTAGGGGCGTAATCGCCTAGCTGTTACCACCACCGCCAGGGATGCTTTCTCCACCTCTGAATATCTGATCTCTGCCCCTTGGATAACCTTGCTCACATAGTATATGGGTTATTGTGTGGAGCCTTCCTCTTTCATCAGGGCTGTACTCAGGGAATGTTCCCCTACCGAGAGGTATAAGAGTAAGACATCCCCTTGAGAGGGCTTGGTCAGCTTCGAAAGTTGTTCAAGATGGAGCTTCAGTTCTTCGAAAGCTTTTTAACATTGCTCATCCCATTCAAATCTCGACCCCTTCCTTAATGTTCTAAAGAAGTGGTGGCTCTTCTCTGCTGACCTTGCTATGAATCTGCTAAGAGCTGCGATTCTGCCATTCAGGGTCTGCAGTTCTTTCAGGTTTCGAGGAGGTTGCATGTCGAGGACCGCCTTCACCTTAGCAGGGTTAGCCTCTATTCCCCTCCGAGTCACCATATATCCCAGGAATTTTCCTGATCCTACTCCAAAAGAACATTTAGCTGGATTTAATTTAATACCATTTTCTCTGATTACCTGAAATATCTCCTTCAGGTCGTTAATGTGTTCCTCTGCTTTGACACTCTTAGCTAGCATATCGTCCACATAAATCTCCATGTTCCTCCCTATCTGTCCTCGGAACACCGAGTCTACCATTCTTTGATAAGTGGCTCCTGCATTTATCAGTCCAAAAGGCATACGTACGTAACCGAAAGTACCACATGCCGCAATAAAACATACCTTTGGTATATCAAGGGGATTCAACTGGATTTGATGGTACCCCTGATATGCGTCCATCATGCTAAGCAGTTCAAATCCGGACGTGGCATCTACCAATTGATCAATTCTGGGCAGGGGATAGTGATCCTTAGGACATGCTTTATTCAGATCTCTAAAGTCAATACACATCCTCCATTTGCCGGCTCCCTTAGACACCAGCACTGCATTCGAGAGCCACTCAGGGAACTGCACTCTCTTCACATGTCCTGCACTCAACAGTTTATCAATTTCCTCTTTCACAATTAGGTTCTTCTCCTTACCAAAGTTCCTTAACTTCTGCTTCACTGGCCTAGCTCTGGGGTCTACATTAAGGTGGTGCATTGCTATCTCTGGAGGGATACCCGTCATGTCCGTCGCCGTGAAAGTGAAGATATCCGCATTCTCCTGAAGGGTGTGTATCATCTTTTCTTGGAGCTCAGGGTTCATGTGTGTACCTATCCTGGTTGTGAATCCCTCCTTTCCTGGATAAAGCTCAATGCTCATTAATTCCTCATCTGCTTTGGTCTTGGGTTGCTCTTGCACTAGCTCACCCACTTTCTGCCTTTTCAATTCAGGGTCTTCACCCTTAAATCTCTCCATCCCTCGGAACACGGCTCTGTCCGCTATCTTGACCGATTCTACGTAACACTTCCTTGCTTGGTATTGGTCACCGCATATCTCTCCCACACCCCCCGAGGCAGGGAATTTCATCTTCATGTGGAAGGTGGAGATCACTGCCTGAAAGATATTCAAGCTTGGTCTTCCCATTACCACATTATACGAGGATGAGACGTCTACTATCAGGAACTCTATCACTTGCACACGTCGGTTAGGGGCAACTCCTAACCCTACTTGTAATAACGCTGAACCAAGGGGTTGAATGGCTCCCCCTGAGAATCCATAGAGGGCGGTTTCCACTGGTCTGAGCTTTATGTTTAATTCCATCTTCTTGAAACACTCTAAGAACTTGATATCAGTGGAGCTCCCCGTGTCTACAAAAATTCTAGCCACATCGTATCCTGCTATATCCGTGGTAATGACTAATGCGTCATTATGGACTTCCCTGGGTTCCCCAGCGTCTTCTGGCCCAAAATGAATATCAGGACCCTCTGTCATTTTTCCTATCTCATGGTGTTCCATATTCCTCTCTCTCTTCAGCGACCTAACGCTCTGCTTCCTCTGTCTGAAAGAATCCCCATCAGCAGGGCCTCCCATGATCATGTGAATAGTTCCCCTCTTTTGAGGAGGGGGTGGCTGATCTTCGACGTTCTTCCTCTGATCGCTTCTATTGTCCTCTGGCCTCCCCTCAGGGTCCTTCCTCTTTTGCCCCCTAGGGCCTTGTCGATCTCTAAAAATGAACTCCTTTAGATGGCCTGCCTGGATCATTCTTTCTATTTCGTCTTTCAAATGCCAACATTGGTTGGTATCATGGCCATAGTCGTTATGGAACCTGCAAAACCTGTCTGACTTGGGATTCTGAGGACCCCTGTTTCTGGAATAGGGGAACTTCATATCAGGATTGTCTCCTGCCACTTCTAAAACTTCGACTGGCTCTATCCTCAAAGGGGTATATCTCCTTGTCCTTCCCCTTGGGCTCCAGGGCGCAGCTTCTTCTCTTTTTACGTTCTCCAACTTCCTCGAGCTTCTGTGTCTCTCTGGACTTGGCCTCCTCAGTGGGATTTCTCTTCTCATTTCTCTGTTCCCCACTATTGTCCTGGTCTCCGAACGCTTAGCCTTCCTTACCTCTTCCAGGGTGAGGTATTTTTCTGCTCTCCTTAATAACTCATCAAAGGTCCGTACTGGCTTTTTGGCTAGAGATGTGAACAGGTCTCCGTCTCTTAATCCATTAGTGAGAGCGTTGATTTTGACCTCTGAAGAGGTTGTTGGTACTTCTAGGGCCGCTTGGTTGAATCTCTTCAAGAAGGCCCGTAAGCTCTCGTTCTCTCCTTGTCGCATGTTAAACAAGGTGAGGGTGGCTCTAGGTTGCCTCCTAGCGCTGGCGAATTGATGCAAGAACAATTCACTGAATTCTGACCATGAGTGGATGGTATTCGGCCCTAGCTGTGTAAACCACTGTTGTGCAGCCTTGGATAGGGTAGTTAGAAATACCCTGCACTTGACGCCCTCTCCATATCGGTGTAGTAGGGCAGCGTTCTCAAATCTCATCAAATGCTCATACGGGTCCGTGGTGCCATCATATTCAAAATTTAAGGATTTGAAGTTAGAGGGCAGTTCATCTTGTAAAATACTGGATGAGAATTGATAGCCAGTGATGTAAGAAGGTTTACTTACGTTGTCGGTCATGTGTCTCTGCATGTCCTTCATCTCTTTACGTAAGGCCTGTATTTGATCACTGACGGCTCCCTGGTACGTGTCATCCGTGCTTTCTCCTACCCCTGTCTCCAGAGTGATATCAATAGGGATCCTCTCCGTGTTCCCCCGGGGAGGGCGATCAAGAATGCTTCTCTCCGCCTGGGAGGGCACCTTTTCTTCTCGATTTTGAGGGGGATCCTCATTCCTAGAGGGGACTGGAGCGGAATCGATGACATGTTCCAAGGGGTTTTGCTTCGTACCCTCGTTGATTGGTGGAATAGGCCCGGGAGGGCGAAGTCCACGAGAAGTAATTATTCTTTCGACCGATTGTGCGATCATCTCATCCAACTGATCTTGAGAAATAGTTAAGAGTTCTGGTCGAGCATTGGTGTTAGGGATATCCTTATTAATCCTACTTCCCGAAGCTCCTGAGATACCCGTTACATTCCCCTCTTTGGCAAGAGGGATATCTTCTGGTGTAGGATCTGCAGGCTGTTTCCCTAGATTCCGGTTTACGGGAAAGCTTGGGGGAGGCGGAGGAAAAGGAGGAGGAGTGAAATCTCCTTTCTCCTTGATCTGTTTCGTTGGATCTTGTTCTCCACCCATTTAATATGGAACTTTTTCTCACGCCTTAGCTCGAGATGTTCCCACAGACGGCGCCAGTTGATGCGTCGAAAAAGAACGCCTTCGGATATCAATCTTTCCTTTACGAGCACTGCGAATCACTGATTTGAATCACTCGTTTATCCTTGGCAATCTTCACGTAAATCTCCTTGAGAATCCTAATATGACCTGCAAAAGCACGCCGGAGGGGGGCTCCGGCGTGGAAGCTCCGACGCTCAAGTCAGAATCGTTCTTAGGAGAATCAAAGAGGAATTTCCCTGTAGTTCTAGGGAAATTTTGGCGAATAATCTGATGTCTCTTCTCAATTCAGTGTATAGTATGTATATTCTGTGAAACGTAAATGAGAATGTAAAAATAACCTGTTTATATACCTGGTCCTTCCTCTCCGGAGAGAGGAAGACTCTTTCTCCCTATATTTGCTCGCACATCCCTGTAAATCCGCCCCCAAATCCCTAAAGACTCGGTCCATATCTCTGAAGACTTGGCCCTTCAACATACTGGCCCTATCTTCACGGGCTGACCTCTTCTTTTGACCTAGTTGAGAAAAAATGACTCATACTATGCGTTCCCTTTGGGCCAGATCCCTGGGCCCAAAGGATATTAATCCTCGAATGTGGGCCAAATGCCCAATTACTCTTATTTCCCTTTTGAGGCCCAAGAGTGTATTAATCCAACCTTCAAGCTTATTGACCTAATTAAGACCATCATAATTTATCTTGTTTCCACGTGTCGACTTTTCCAAGAGCGACATATTTTATCCGCATCAAAGTACTTCATGATTTTATTTTTATACATAGAAAAATAAAATAAAATTTAAAATAAATTCACGATTTTTTCAAATTTGGTAATATGGTGTTATATATGACCTATATTTTTCAATTCCCCTCTCAATTTGTCCTACGTGGCTTCTTTCTCATGCTTTTATTTTAAAATTCTGAACAATTATTTTTACCGTTTCTTTTTACAATTTTTTTTTTAAATATCTTTACTATTTATTTTAATGCTAACAATTAATCTTTTATTTAGTTTTATCTGTATTCAATTATCTCTCGTCTTTCTTTTTCTAATTTTGTACCGTCTCCATTAAATAAAATTGACAGTCTCTATGCCTCCATCCTTCTTTACATGACTCTAACACCCACAATTTTTCACTCATACTCTTACCGTCATTCCCTATTTGAATGAGACAATTCAAACAATAAGGTAATTTTATGTTTAATTTTTGTATCCTATAAATTTTTTGTATTTTCATTTTTACTTTTTTTTTTACTGATTCTTTTTATTTGTTCATTACTGAATTTTTCAAAACAAATCTTTTTTTATACCGTATTTCCACTGTTTTAAAATTCTTAACTCTTTAAATCATTAATTTTTTTTATACCTACTATTTCTTTTAAATTATGAACACCGTACTTCTCCTCTTAAAAATGTTAAAGAAATTTCAAATTAAGTATTAAATTTAACAACAATAATATTGTATTTTATGTTTCTTTGCTTTTTATAATTTTGTTAGACAGTGTAATTTTTTATATTTGTGTAGACTTTAATTATGTAGTAAAAAAATATGTTTACTTTCATTATTTGTATTTCATACTTTAGTTTCCTCAACTCACATATTATTTTTACAAGAAATTCTTTAAATAAGTAATTTTAGATTTCAAAGTTTTTGACAAATTTTGTTAGCATTTTACATTATTATGTAATATAAAAGAAATTGTGATTTGCTTTTATTTTCAAAACATGTATGCAAAGTGTTTGATAAAAAAAAAATTATATGCCCACAAATTGATAGAGTGGTTTATGCTTTATAATTATAATGAGTCAAGAACACTGTTTTAATATTCAAAAGAGTAACTTTCATATTATATATTAATTCATTTTTTGAATTAATGGGGATTTCAGAATAATAACACTTTTTAGGTTAAAAATGAAGCAAACCAACATAAATCTACTTTGAAGTAATTGAGTGGATAAACATGACTTTGAAAAAGAAAAATGATACTCCGTATCTGTTAATCTTAGGTCACTTTACTACTTATA
Organism: Galeopsis tetrahit; assembly: GCA_963675135.1. NCBI lineage: Eukaryota > Viridiplantae > Streptophyta > Magnoliopsida > Lamiales > Lamiaceae > Galeopsis > Galeopsis tetrahit. The sequence goes on from OY776127.1 coordinate 39,975,558, forward strand.
TAAGGTATTGTTTACAAATTCATTTTATTCACTCATGAATTTTGCATGCTTTTGTAAAGTGCTACAATTTTTTTTCTCCAGAGTTTAACTAAGATAAGGGACAATCCTATAGACACAACTAGAAATAGAGACAAAAAATTATAGTATTAGAATTAAGGTCAAATTCATAACCAAATAACCTATTATGCCCTTATTCTTATAAGACACTAATAATGGAAATTAAAATTAGATTTTAAATTTTAAATCAATTTAAATTAAAATTAGCAACCGATAATTACTCAATCACTACCAAAATTTCCTTAATTGAATAACTACCAAAATTAGCAAAATGTACATATGCAGAATATTATTTGTTTCCCATTAAATGATATCCATGTTATAATAATATTTTGATTATTATATGTAATATATTATACACTTTCAATGATATCCATAATTTATTTAAAATATTTACTTTTTTACATATTACATTATATATTTTATATTTTGATTTTAAACACTTATTTTTGTTAATAATTAACCTCAATATAATACACAACAATGTTTATATTTCGATTTATTTAAATATTTAATATTATGAGTAAAATTTTTATCTAAAATCTCTTTTATATATATTAATTATAAATATAGATAAATTATGTACAACATTTATGTTGATGCCTAATATTTTATATAATACTATGATTATATTAATTATATGTAAATATAATATCATGTTATTTGCATATATGTTCCATATTTCCAAATGTGCATTTCGTTGTAGCATATCACCACACATATATTCTTTTACGCAACTGATAACAAGTTAATTAGTTTAATAGAATAATATTATAAGTTGATTTTATCTAAAAAATCTGGTTATATATTTAAACTATAAACAAATACGGAGTATAAATTATGTGGAACAATTTTATAGTTGCAGAATATTTAGTTTTCTTACATTATATTATATATTTTTTTAGGTGATAACACCATGATTTATGTAATAATACTATGATTATATTAATCATGAATAAAGATAAAATTCGTGTATTTTTTTAGCATGTTGTCAAGCATATATTAAAATGTGCATACTATTTTAGCATGTAGTCAAGCATATATTTTGTTACTTGATAATTAATTAATTAATTCGTATGTTCTTCTTTATTTTTTTATTTTATATGGTGTTCCATCCAACTTGGTTAATCTTGTCGATTCTTGTTCTGAAACGGTTTTTTTATTTCCCCTAATGATAACATTAAGTCATTATTAATCGCGAAATTAATGCTTATTGGTAGTTATTCCTAATTTAATGGAGAAGTTATAATTATAATTAACATGACAATCATTTATTATTAATATTGGTAGTTTTAGGAAAGTTTGAATTTCGAGATTGTATTTATGACTGCGATTACCGATGATTTGTGATTTGATCAAATCTTAATTTGAATAATATAAATTATATTAAATGTAAAGGTAATTTTCGAATGTAATTCTAAAAAAAAACGTATAATTGTTCATTTATACAACTTAATATTCAGTACAAAAAATAACCAAGCAAAAGTCAACCAAATGTTATCAAGAACATCCACACGAAGTCACATGTCCTAAAATTCATAGCATATGAACTGGACAATCTACCGCAACAAGAAACAATAAAAAACCCAGTATGGAGTTTGCATGCTAGAAAAAGCATTAAAATTCAAACAATACTACTTAAACATCCTCTGAAATAAAGTTAAAAAGTCAAAGTTACCACTTGGCAGTTGCTTGTCCTCTGTAGAAATACTCTATCATGCTGCATACCACTATTCCACTGTAAAAATATATTTGAAGAACTTCCATTTAGTTCCTATCCAGATCAACTGTTTTCAGTAGATAAAACCTTAAATCTTATTCAAACAGATAATTGTATTACATACATTCACACTAGATTTAACAATGCAAAAAATCAACTGCATTAGGGTTTATAAATTTAACAAATTATTTGTTACATAAGCAAACGAGTAGAATCTATGAAAACATAAAACTACTAGTTTTAAACCAAAACAGAGTCTAAGGAAAATCGAAAAATGAGCTTTCAAAAATATGAAATCTTTCGATCTTGGATTAACCTTTACTTCGAGTTCAAAACTAAAATCGATCTTGGATTAATCTACTAATAGAGAATGAAAATTTGTTTTCGAGAAGACAAGCTGCATATCCATACCTTAAATCGCTTCTTCTCTCGATGCTATGTAATCGTTTCTGTGCTATTAGACGAGAAATGTAAGAATTGAGAAAATTTTGGAATTGATATGCAATAGTTGTGGGTTTTTCAAATTGAGACTTCGATTTTAGGAAAGATTTTGATATTTAGAAAGTCAATTATTGTCCGCGAATTTTGAGGGGGTTTATTAATTTTAAAAATTTCATTGTAATTGTTTGACTTCTAAATGTACAAATATAATTTCGTGAATAATTAATTAAAATGTTATATTTGTACATTTACACTCAAATTTGACCTTATTTTTAACTTTTAAAAAATTTGTTCTTATTTTTAAAGAAATGTCCTATATACTAAGTACCCCTTTTTTCCATAGTAACTTCTAAATCTAGCACTTAATACTTATATTTTCAGTTAATGAAATTTACAACTCATTTTATGTACAATCTTTCTACTTTCACGTATGCTTCTGCATTGTAATTGTACTTATTTTATAGCATTATTTAAAAATGAGAGTAATTATTTAAATTCCCGTGTAGTACGCGAGTCATGCACTAATTTCTCTATATTGTACGTTTTACTATAAATTTCTGACTTTTTCTTTTTTGAATGTGCCACAAAATTTCTAATTCTATTTTTAACATATTATTTTTTCTCTTAAAAAAAAAACTTAGAAAACGATGGAGTACTGTCAATTTACAATTTACAGTGTCGCCCTCAAGAATCCACTATATAAAGGAGGAAGTTGGGAAAACTAAGGAAGTTGAACTTCAAATCCCCTCTTTGTTTGGCCGAAGATCAACATTTTAGTTTTAATGACCCATATACAACTCAATAAACCCCACACTGCCTCGTTTGATAAGCTCAATAATCTCCTCAAAAAATGTGGACTCCATTTCAATCTTCTCAACGAAATTCTCGCACAAACCATCACTATCGGCATCTTTCAGCAGGACTTGGGCTGTCGACTGCTGGACGCTTATGCCAAAATCAACAGAATAGTCGAAGCCCGGAAGGTATTCGATCTAATGCCGAGCCCAGATGTGAGCTCATGGAACTCTCTTCAGAATGTTTACCTCAAAAATAAACAGCCCAGGAAAACGTTAATCATATTCTCCCAGTTGATATCGTGTGATTTTGTGAGACCCGATTCTCATTCCATGGTTTCTGCTCTCTCTGCTTGTGCACGAACCAGGGACATAAGAAATGGAAGTGTAATCCACGGGATGGTGTACAAGTATCTCGAAAAACCCAGGCCCAGCGTGCATAACGCGCTCATCGATATGTATGGTAAAACTGAAAGAGTTGATTTGGCTCAACGCGTTTTTAGTAATATAAAATTTAAGGATCTTGTTATCTGGACTAGCTTACTCAATGGATGTATTTTAAATGGGGACGTGGAATGTGCTAAGAAAGTGTTTGAGGAAATGCCACAGAGAAATGTGGTTTCGTGGACTGCAATGATTGTAGGGTATGCACGCAGGAAGAATCCAATGGAGGCATTTGAATTGTTCATAAGGATGAGGCGTGAAGATGTTGATTGTGATCCCAATACTTATACTATTGTTGCATTGCTGTCTGCTTGTGCAGATATTGGGGCACTGAATTTAGGAAGTTCAATACATGGGTACATAAACAAACGGGTTGGGTTTGTTTTGGACGTTGTTGTGAATAATGGGTTATTGGATATGTATGGAAAAAGTGGAAACTTTGATTCAGCTGCGAAGCTATTTGACAGTATGAGGATAAAAGATTTGTTTTCATGGACTTGCATGATATCCAGTTTGGCATTAAATGGCAGAGGTAAAGAGGGGCTTCTGGTTTTCGAATCAATGGAAGAATCTGGTCTAATTCCAAACGAAGTTACTTTTCTATCAGTTTTATCAGCTTGCAGCCATGCTGGATTAGTTATTGAGGGAGAGAGATTATTTAAGAGATTTGTAGATGGGTACCACATGAAGCCCCGAATTCAGCATTTTGGGTGTATGGTGGATCTTTTTGTTCGGGCAGGACATATGGAGAAAGCCATACAGTTGATCGAGAGGATGCCCATGAAACCAGATGCTGTTATCTGGAGATCCCTTGTCGTTGCTTGTTTAGGACTTGGGAATTTAGAAGTTGCTGAAATGGTTGGCAAGAAAGTGATTGAATTGGATCCTGATGATGACTCAGTGTATATACTTCTTTGGAGTATATATCGCTCGAAAAATAGGTGGGAGGATGCTTCAAGGGCAATGAAAATGATGAGAGATAGAAGAATTAAAAAAACGCCTGGTTGCAGTTGGATTGAAGTGAATGGTGTTGTTCATGAGTTCGTAGCTGCAGCTTCCCAGCACTATGTCTGTGAGAGTATAGTGATTGTTCTGGATGGTGTAATTGAAGAATCAAAATTTGATACAAATGATTTCTTTGAATGGACATGAGATCGACTCTGGAGGTTGATGGGTTAATCAAGAATGCTGCTTTCATAATATAAAGAAATCAAAAGAATGAATAATGTTTCTGGGAAATTCTGGAGGTTGATGGGTTAATCAAGAATGCTGCTTTCATAATATAAAGAAATCAAAAGAATGAATAATGTTTCTGGGAAAGTGCTTGTTGATGGAAGTCTGGGCGATTATTAGTATAATTTTCTATTTGGTTGCTTGAAGGGATAGTGCGCCCAACTGCACGATCAAATTAGTAAAGACCCGTTTTGTGATTATGGAGCAGAGCAGCTTAGCACTTATCTATTTGGTCGGGCGTACGTATATGGAAATCAGGGAGTCAATTAGTTATCCACCCTCCACTAGCAACAAAACTTGTCCAAGTAAAAAATGGAGAAGTTGGCATTTTTTGTGCACGAGGCGTTGACTCTGGTTTGACATACATAGTCTGCTGCCTTTCCTTTAGGGTCCTTCTTCCACCCACCCTGTCTGAGGGAGTCATGAACTTCAATGCTGGCTGGGATACGATACGAAGAGTAACTTCATTCATAGTAGGCCGGGCTGACCCCAATTTTGAAAGTAGGCTCATACCATTTGACTGAGTCTATGTAGTTGATGACCTATTGAATGAATAGGAGACTTGAGTAAAGATTTTAGTACCAATTTTTTTTTTTTAAAGATCAGAAAGACTCGAACTCTCACTATCGCCACCTTCATCAGGAACCAATCGCCGTTGTCTCTACGAACCAAGCTCAGTCGCCTGCATTGATTAAGGTCTGCCAGTCTTCCTTCCTTTCCCCTCTGCTCTTGAAAGTCGTTGTTTACGTACACATTCTTTCTCTGCTGACTAGCCCATATTTAATCTTAACTACAAAAGTTGTTTATTGGGAATTTGTTTGGGATATCTGCAAGGGTCAGTTTGTTGGAATTGTTAGTGCATCAGATTTCATTTTAACTCTCAAGTTTCATCACATTATTATTTCTGCAATTCGAAAGGATTAGTTTATTTGGATGTAGCTGCCTAAATTTTCACTTCATATTCATTTATTTTCACTTCATTAATCACACCAGATTTCCATCTAATTATTTTGGACTAGCTAGCAATAGCATGCACTATTTATCTGTTTGTGAAAGTTGTGAGATATTGATTCTCTATTCTTAGATTTCTCATCTCCTAAATTGGTTTTTAGAGGTTTATAATTATAAATTGGCTCTGAATTCTAATCAATTAAAATGTTGGTTGAAGATAGAGCAACGAAGAGATGGACGTAATATCTGAATATCAGGCTTAGCCATCCACATAAATTAGATAGATTGTAGAAAGACAAAACGAATATCAGGCTTAGTGTCCTTTTGCCACTTCAAAATTTTAGTATCCTTCTTTTGCCAGCCCAAAAACTTTGTATCCTTCTTTTGTCAGCCCAAAAACTTTTTGTCCTTCCTTTGCCACACCCCTATAGTTAGTGTCCTAAAAAAACAAATTTACCGCAAATCAAACTCCAATATTAAAATAAATTGCAATTGAAACTTTTGGACAGCCCCTGCCCGGTCTGATGTGGCGATTTTTGACTTGGCATTCCCTTAAAATCATACGACATTGTTTTAAATAATTAAACCGCATAAGATGCCAGGTAGCCACGTCAGACTCGGGCAAAAGGGGGACTGCATGGAAGTTTCAATTACAATTTTTAAAAAAATTGGTGTTTAATTTGATATTATCTAATTGTCTAGATTAAACTGATTCGGAAAAATATATGGATAGAGTTCATTTCATCAAGTCTTACCATTGAGTATCTAGAGATTGCTAGTTTCTACACCCTTGAACATTTTGTCATTTTCTTGGTGAATATAGGCATGTAGGCATCTAAAGCTGATTTTGATGTTTCTCAGCCGTTAAAGTGGACCGGAAATGGAGTTAAATTCAAAGATCTGATCTCAGCAAGTTGACTTTGAAAAAAAAGCCTCTTTTAAAGATCGGTTCATACCTTTCAAGTCTTGAAAGCCTGAGTGTGTATGCAAGTTATGGCTTGGAGCAGCTATAAGATAAATCCTCTCTGTTTCATTCTCATCTCCATCATAGTTTTGAAAGGCGCGCCTCGGGCGCGCCTAAGGCGACGGGCGCTCGAGGCTATAGTTCAATCGCCTTTATGCACTTTTGTCGGGCGCTGTTTTAGAGGCGAGCGCCTTTGGGCGCCTTTTACGCCTTTTCCGAGGCGACAAAGGCGCGCCTCTTGTACATTCTAGTTTTATCTTAAGAAAATAACACTTTTAGGTCATTTTGAGAAAAACGTTTTTTACGTTTTTAAAGTTGCTGAGCACTTCTATCTTTTTAATTAGGAAACAATTAGAAATTAGGTAACATTTTATCATTTTGAAAAAAAAACTAGGGTTTTGTCAAACCCTTTCTTTCTTGCGCCCCCTCTTCCAACTCCAGCCCCTTCCTCCAGCCACCACCTGCCGCCGCGCTGCCACCGACCGCCGCGCCGCCACCGGCCGCACCGCCCCCACCGGCCACCGGTAAGAGGAAGAAGAGTACATTGATGATGATGATCAATTTGATGTGGAGGAGGAGAGGGCTTTGATTTTGATGAGGATGATGACTAGTTTCTGAATATTTTAAGCTTTTTAATTGCTGTTTTTTTATGTTTTTTGTGTGTGAGTAAAGTATATCTTCACTATTCTAGACTTTTTTAGCATTAATTTCATGTTTGTATTATGTTTTTATGTTTATTTATGGCCCTTTAGTAGTATTATGTGGATTTATGTGGTAGAATATGTTTAAAATGTGTTTGAAGGATCGTAAAACTGTTTTTAGGGCACATGTACAAGAGGCGCGCCTCGGGCGCGCGCCTTGCGCCTCGGGCGATAGGCGGCCTCTTGCGCCTTTATGCGCCTCACGCCTTTCAAAACTATGATCTCCATATACACAAACTCTCTACTCCTTGGAGAAGCTACTCCGGTGATCGACAGAGATGGGAATCAGCTTCGGGCAGGAGTCGACTACTACGTATTGCCAGTTATTCGTGGCAGAGGAGGCGGCCTTACTCTAGCTACCACTGGAAACAAAACTTGCCCACTCGACGTTGTCCAAGAGCAATCAGAAGTAAAAAATGGCCTCCCGTTAACCTTTCAACCTGTGGATCCCACAGAAGGCGTGGTCCATGTATCAGCTGATCAAAATATCAAGTTTTCTGCTGCTTCAACATGCGTTCAATCCACAGTTTGGAAGCTGGATTACGACGACTCAATCCAAAAATCTGTGGTAACAACAGGAGGAGTCGAAGGGAATCCGGGGCGTGAAACTTTAAGCAACTGGTTCAGGATTGACGAATACGAAAGTGGGTACAAGCTAGTATTTTGCCCTGGGGTATGTGACATTTGCAGACCTAGATGTGGAGATGTTGGCATTTCAGTGCAAGATGGACAGAGGCGTTTGACTCTGGTTTTGACAAATGGTGCTGCCTTTGGAGTTGTGTTCAAAAAAGCTTAAACTTGACGATCACATCAATTTATAATACTGGCACAATTTACTTATTTCTACTGTATTTCATTTAGCTGTGAGAATTAGTGCAATAAAAGCTGTAAGCTTGGAATACAAAAGGGATATGGATAAAGTTCCTTTGAATCTTCCAAAGTTTCATCTTCTTGCCAAATATCAGTACAGGATCTTTAATTACCAGAATTTAAATTTCATTGATTTGGAGTTTATATATTTTTTCATATCTGTAAATATTTGACTGTATCTCATAGTATAGGCTAAATATATGGTGGTACGGGGTCAATCAAAAAATTGTACAAGGTCAATATTAAAAGATGGTGTAGACTGAATATATGGTGTATGAGCTGAAATAGTTATGTATGAGCAGAATATATGGTGTTGTGGGGTTAATTAATACTACGTAGGTGGTACATGGAGCTCGTCACCGCCGTACTCCAGAATTTTCTAAAAGTGGTGGGACATTTTAATAACTTTCAAACTCAGACTCTATAAAATCATCTCGTGGCTTTATGTTTAATTCATCAGTGTAAGTTGAATTTTGTAAACTGAATTTTTTCAGAAATACAAATTGCAATTGCTTGTTTCGAATTATGTGTCCACTTTCTTATGCACTAATCATTCTATTGAAGGGATTTAAAAATGAAAAAGATGGGAAACACTTCATCTTCTCCAGCTGAAAACACTCAATCTTCATCTTCTTCGAACCCACTCCATCTTCTCGCGTCCATGGCTTCCAATCAGACCACTGATTCGGGTGGAATTTACACACTTTAGAGGCACATGTGAAGCGTATTTTGATGTGGATTTCATTGAATTATGGATTGATTATGATGATTTGAGCCAAAATGAGGGAAATGTTGTGTTTTGTCGATTTTGTAGGAAATACGATGGAATTTGGAGCAAAACACCAACCATACTTCACTGGATCAAGAAGACGAGTGCACCATTGGGTTCATCTCGAAAAATGGAGTGGAATAGCCAAAAGAATCAAGTCAATCGGACACCCGAGGCGAAAGATATGCATGAAACGAGAAAGGGAAGAACTCGACCGAGAGCACGGCTGAGCCATTTTTCAGGCCACGCTCGAGACAAGTGCGTGAAATAGGGGCCATCGAGACAGGTTTTTGGGGCGCCAAACATGGCACGGCCGAGCTGCCGCTCCAAGCAATTCCAGCAGCACGATCGAGCATTAGGCTCAAGATAGAGCTCCTCGAGACAGTAAATTGAAGCAATCACAAGGCACGACCAAGACTCCAGCTCGGCCGAGCTCGAGAAACTTACACGCCAGGGCACCTCGGCCGAAAAAAGGCCACGACCGAGCACCCTCCACCCCTGTTACGCAATGGCACGGCCGAGCCGCCTGCTCGGCCGAGCTCCATCCAAACCTAAAGTCCATTTTGCACGGCCGTGCTACCCCAATTTTCGGCGCCATTCTCTTATTTTTGCCATTTTTGAGGGACCAACTTGCAATTTTTGCACCCAAACCCTACCCCAACACTATATAAGCCCCCATTCTTGAAATCATTTGTACCTTCCCCCAATTCCTCAAATTCCACACATACAAACACATACAAACACATACTTGGAGGTGATTTGGCCACAAATTCTTCAATTCTTCATCAATTCATGCAAGGAAGACATCAATAGCTTGGAAATTTCATTCCCCACCACATTTTAGACTAAACTTTCTATTTCTCTCTCTTTTTATTTAGTTATTTCATTTGGTTTTGTTTATTTGATTATGTTGTTGATTGGCTAGAACACTTTTGGTTCTAGAGCCTTGTAAATACTTTTGTTGAAGTTTATGAATTAATGTTTTGCTTATTTGGTGTCTGTGTGGCTTAATTCTATTTGGATGCTTGATTTTCATTGCAAAACATATCATTAGTGTACAATAGTGATATGTTAATCTTAGTTAATTGAATTAGGTTGAGAAATCTATTTTGCTTAATTGATTGCAAGCATTTAACCTAATTTTATTGTGAGATTGAAAGATGATCAATGATTAGGAAGATGTGTGATGATCCTAGGAGCTTGATTGGGTTCTATGATGCAATTTAGGTAGAGATACTAAGTTGTGTGATATTTCCTTTGGATTATTTGGATTGAAGAAACTTTTAATTCATTATTATGTGATTAATCTTATAGACAAAGCATGAACACCACTTAAGTAGATAATTAATCATAGATGGATTCATTAGTATTGCACGTGCTTTAAGACCTACTTTCTCATCTTTGAGTTTACCCGTATTTTTCTCTCGTTTTGTGATTTGCATGAGCATTCATTGATCGATTTCTATATTACTCTTTTAATTGTTTACTTGTGACAACTTTGGGTAGATAATTAGGGGTAATCGCTACATTTCCACTTAATCGATCACGTCTATTTAGAACTAAAATCGACAAACTCCACTTTTATCACTACACCTTCTCGTGGGATCGACCTCGTACTTATCACGCTACAATATACGCCGTATACTTGCGGTTGTGTATTTTGGTGTTGCATAATACGTGAATCAAGTTTATGGAGCCGCTGCCGGGGAGGTTTTGTAGTTCTAGAGTGTAGGTCGATAGAGTTTTAGTCTAGACACTTTACTTGCTTTCCTTATTTTCAAAAATCCCAAAAATATTTGTGTTTGTTATCTTGATTTTACTTGCAATTCTCACTCTCGTTTGAACTTTTGATATACATGGCTTATGATCACACGATCTAGGAGGAACCAACAAGAAGTGTTACCTTTAGACCAGGAGATCGAAGCCAATTGTCGAAGAAGGAACGCCGAAAGGAGAAGAATTGAGTTAGAAGACATGAATAGAAGAGAGAATCCAATCGTGGAAGAGGTCGAGGAGGAAGTTGAGAACCTCATTGTAAGGCCAAGGGAGAATGAGGAACATGGGGAACATGGGTAATTTGCGCGCCTGCTGCCTTCCTTGGATGTGGTTGACGGATTTGAAGGGCCAAATGGAAATGGAGGTAACCGACCTCAAAGAGTGTTAAGGGACAACTTTCACCGGGGAGTTGGAGAAAATGTTGGTGTGGAAAGAGATGGAAGGCCAAGGGAGAATGAGGAACATGGGCAACAAAGAGTCTTAAGAGACCATTTTCGCCCTATTCCAAGGCCATATGGAGGAGCGGGTCGAGAACCCGTGGATGCACACAACTTCGAACTCAAGCCGACATTGATAGTCATGGTCCAAAACAACCAATTCAGAGGACTATCCAAAGAAGATCCCAACCTCCACTTATCTCAATTCCTAGAGATAAGTGGAACGATTAAGATCAATCGTGTCTCTCAAGACTACATCCGTTTGCAACTATTCCCCTTCTCCCTCCGAGACCGAGAAAAACAATGGTATCTCTCTCTTGATTTGAGAACCATTGAAAAATTGAACTGACCTTGTTGATGCATTCCTAATGAAGTATTTCCCTCCGAGCAAGACTATCCAAATCCGAGGAGAGATATCTTCATTTAGGCAAGACGATGATGAGTCATTGGCCGAAGCATGGGAGCGCTTCAAAGACCTTATTAGAAGTTGCCCACAACATGGTTTCTCACGAGACCAACAAATATGCTACTTCTACAACGGTATGGATCACCGTACGAGAGGGATGGTAGATGTTTCGGCCGGTGGAGGGTCATTGTTGGGGAAGACGACAGAAGAAGGTTATGTGCTCTTGGAAGAGATGGCGAAAAATGGAAATCAATGGCTGTTGGTCCTGAAAGGAGTATATAACAAGTGTATAGGGGGGGGGGGAATACACTTGTATGCAAATCTTTTCAAACTTTAACCAAACTGGTTTCAGCAAGGTTGTCCTGGACAACTCTTCTGATATGTTTAACTCTTAGAAGATAATCAAACTACTAAGTACTATTGAGTACTTAGTTGAATTACTATCTAATTGAGTTATATGTGCGGAATAGTGGTTGGCCCTTTAGTTTAAACTCCTTTAATTACTGAAATCTTCTTAACACTTCAAACTGTTTTCATGGAACTTGTCCAAATCAATTTTGCACAGTCTTAAGTATATGTATTTGAAAGGTCAGTTTGTGTGCAGTGTATGTATGTGTTGTTTGAATGAAAGTACTTTGAAAGTAAATCAACACAAGAGTTATAGTGGTTCAGAGACTCAAGCTCCTACATCCACTTTCCCTGATTTAACAGGATAATTCCTTCACTCTTGGAATTACTTGTTTTATAGTGCCAATGTGCACTTGATCAACCACACCACTCCTTGGTGCCTTGATCCCTAGGATATCAGAGTCCTAGTGCAACATCAGTATCTGTATCATCCAGATCATCATCTAAGGAATCATTATAATCAATTCTGGTAAAATATCACTTTCATTTTCATTAAACTCATCAAGATCATCATTATCAGATTCATCACTCAAGGTAGCACTAAAATTCAGTTTTTGCTTCAGTCTGGTATTGGCACATTCATTTGCATAATGGCCATATCAAGAACATGCATTGCATTGAACTGATTTTCTAAATTCAGGATCATACCTTGGTTTACCTTCACTCTTTGATGGTCTTAGTGTGAATTGACTCTTCCTCTTTTCAGGATCAATCAATTCTTCATCCGAATCAACCTCAGTAATGATAGGCTGAATCTCAGATTTGTTTGATGTCTCTCCTTTAAAAACAACAACTTTCTTATCATCTTTAGTTTCATCAATTTGATTAGTGTTTATTTCATAGGTTCTAAGAATACTCACTAATTCATTTTGCCTCATCTTATCCTTGTCTTTTGCCTCTTCAATAGCACAAATTTTAGCATCAAATCTTTTAGGAACAAACCTTAATATCTTATGAACTACTCTAACATTAGAAATAGGGTCACCAAGAGAATATGATTCATTGATAATCTCACTTAACCTTTCGTTATAGGATGAAATTGTTTCATCTTCCCTCGTTCGGAGATTTTCAAACTTTGTCCCCAACATTCGAAGCTTTGTCCTTCGAACACTATCAGAACCTTCACAATGCTCTTGTAACCTGTCCCATGCATCTTTAGAAGTAGAACAGTTAGATATAATTTTAAACATAGAGGTATCAACAGAGGTAAAAATAACATTTAAATCTTTAGAATTGTATCCTATTGTTGTTATCTCATCGGTTGTCCAATCAATTTCTTTCTTGAGTTGAATTTCACCATCGACATCTACTGGATTCTTTGGTGCGTCCCAACCTGTAAGAACAGTCCTCCAATGTTGGTCCTGAATGGAGTATATAAAAGGTGTATTAGGGGGGGGGGGGGGGAATACACTTGTATGCAAATCTTTCTCAACTTTGATCAAACCAAGTATGACTTCAGCAAGATTGTCCTGGACAACTCTGCTGAGATGTATAACTTCTTAAAGATAACTAAGCCACTAAGTACTATTGAGTACTTAGTTGAATGACTATTTAAGTGAGTTATAAGTGCGAAATTAGTGGTTGGCCCTTTAGTTTAAACTCCTTTAAGTTCTGAAATCTCTTTAACAAATATCCCGTTTCAGGGAACTTGTCCAAATAGGTTTTGCACAGTCTTGAGTATAGGTTCTTTGAAAGTTCAGTTTTTTGTGCTGTGTTGAATGAATGTAAGTACTTGAAAGTAAATCAACACAAGAGTTTATAGTGGTTCAGAGACTCAAGCTCCTACATCCACTTTCCCTGATTTAACAGGATAATTCCTTCACTCTTGGAATTAACTTATTTTATAGTGCCAAGGTGCACTTGATCAAGAACACCACTCCTTGATGCTTTGATCCCTAGGATGTCTAGAGTCCTAGTACCCTCTTCTCAACTCAGAATCAACTGTTCTTCTCTCAACAGTTAACTCCTTACACTTCTACTATTACAACCTTCTAACTTTCTCTCTTTGAAAGGTATAAGGGTGGAAGTAAGGTTCCAACTAATGAGATATCCTTTACAATGAAGTTCAGTGTATAAGGATTGGATATCTCTCTAAGCTTTGTATGGATATACAATGAGGTTCAGCTTAGATGAAGTGTTTGAAGACTAAGATAGTCTCTTTGAAAGCTTGAAAACACTTGTGAACTTGTAGGATAGTTGGATGTGTTGAGGTCAGTTGGATGCTTTCAAATGGTCTTCACACTTCTGTATTTATAGACAAAATTGAGGATTTTCCCGTTGGAGAGATAGCCTCAATTGTCTATAAATGTCTTCCTTGAACTCTGCAACTGGAAGACAGTTTCTTGATAGTGACATGTCCTTTGTTTGGGAAATAAACGGCTGTAACTACTTTGTCTTGACTTTGCATCACTCTTCCCAATGTCTGACTTCAAGATTCACTTGATCAAACATGGACATTACTTCTGATGATTGGTCCTATGATAAGGACAATAATCTTTATCACTTGGACAACTATGCTTATCACTATCAGCAGTGTTTGCTTATCAACAAGGTTGGCTTTAGCTCTTCAGATGACTTGGCTCTTTCACCTTCCATGCTTCCTTAGATTAGATCTTTGTGCATTCATGATAGTGAATAGGCGTCCTTGACCTTATCAGCATAGTTGGGGTGATCTTGAATGGTTCTGGTACAAGTGTGCTGAGACAATTTTCCTGGACAATCCTTCTGAGCTAGTATGCTTCAGTAGGCTATGTCTTGATGACACATTCAACTCACTTGTTCTTTAGATAGGTTGATCCACAATCCATTCAATCTTGATCAACATACTTGTCTTTTAGTAGACTTGGGACACATTCATCTTGAGCCTTGAGGGGACATGATCCATATAGATTTCTAAGTATGTGTTCCCCCCTCAACTTGTGCATCTATGAATCTAAGAGCTGCCTAACATACCAGCTTCTCAACTAGCCTTATACTACATGTTCTAACATTCTTAGAACATGATCATTCTTGACTTAGACTTATTCTATTGGCATGTCTCAGGGGGTTTTTGTTGGTCCTGAGAGGAGTATATAACAAGTGTATTGGGGGGGGGGGGAATACACTTGTATGCAAATCTTTTTCAACTTTGATCAAACTAGACTTCAGCAAGGTTGTCCTGGACAACTCTGCTGGTATGATTAACTCTATATAGATAATAAAACTACTAAGGACTATTGATTACTTAGTTGAATAACTATCTAAGGGAGTTATATGTGCGGAATTAGTGGTTGGCCCTTTAGTTTAAACTCCTTTAACTTCTGAAATCTCTTCAATCAAACAGTCCAGTTTTCAGGGAACTTGTCCAAATATGTTTTTGCACAGTCTTGTGAGTATGTCTTTGAAAGTTCAGTTTGTGCAGTATTGAATGAATGTTAATGCTTGAAAGTAAATCGACACAAGAATTTATAGTGGTTCAGAGACTCAAACTCCTACATCCACTTTCTCTGATTTAACAGGATAATTCCTTCACCCTTGGAATTAACTTGTTTTAGAGTGCCAAAGTGCACTTGATCAATAACACCACTCCTTGGTGAATTGATCCCTAGGATTTCAAGAGTCCTAGTACCCTTTCTCAACTCAGAACTGAACTGTTCTTCTCTCAACAGTCAGCTCCTTCCACTTCTCCTACTACAACCTTCTAACTTTCTCACTTGAAAGGTATAATGGTTGAAGTAAGGTTCCAACTAATGAGATATCCTTTACAATGAGGTTTAGTGTATAAGGATAGGATATCTGTAATATCCCTAAATTTATGTTTAATTATTTATTTAAATTATTTTAAGGTTATATATTATAGTATAATAATATGAATATTTTGAGAGTCCATTTAAATACTAATCCAACTTAAATTCAAGCCCAAACTCAAGCCCATTGTTAATATACATCATATATATATAAGCGAGATTTACCCTAATCCTTTCACCTAAAAAAAACGCACGCCTCAATACTTGCAGTGAAAGAGTCAAGGTATTTTCTTCTCCCAAACCTTTTCTTTTCTCTTTTTGATGATACTTGTGTTTTACTGTTAATTTCAACCTCGCAGATTCCTTCGAATTTATAGTTTTATACTATTGTCTCAATATTAAATATACATGCTTGCTATGTGCGTGTTAGAATGATTATTAGATTGGTGGTTTGTTGAAGATTGCCAGATAGTGTGTAATAGAAGTGGTGCTTAAATAATTATATAAAAAAAATGTTTATTAGTTTACGTTGTTAGGTTAATTTAGATTGAATTTAATATAATTAAAGTTGGAGGATATATATATATATATAGTGTATTTTTTTGGGTTTTATGAATCATGCAGCTTATTAGATTGGATTGTTTTCTAAAATAAAATAGATTCTTTTATTAATTTAATAAGTCTAAAATACGTAAGCTTAAATTAGATTAAGAATCCTCTTTACCTAGATTTTTTTTATTGTTAAATAAGTATTAGTGAGAATCTAATTCAGAATTGTATCCTCTGTATTTATTTTCTAAGTAGATTTGATTGTATTATTTATGCTAGGTGACGTTAACCACAAAGAGGACTAAAGCTACAATTTCGTCATAAATCTTTTCACTCGGCTCTAAGGTGGGGATTTCTACTTATTTGTTTGTCACTATTAAATGCGATCAGTGATTTTATTGTTACTTGTGTGAATTATGTATTGAGAAATATCGAGAAGTTGAGAAGTAGGTCATTTGACCTTTATAAACGAGAAGTTGAGACAAACATGTCATTTGACCTTTATAAACGAGAAGTTGAGACAAACAGGTCATTTGACCTTTATAAACGAGAAGTTGAGAAGTGGCAATACATTAAATGCATATTTACGTTTGTGGTAATTTAATTGCTTATTGTATTTAGTTTTGACAAGCTTGTCCCCACTGAGCTGTGGTTTGCTCACCCTTTCTTATTTCAAACTTTTCAGATTGAGAGCCGACGTGGTACGCTGGAGGATGCATGGCACGAGAATTTTATGAATTACTAATTTAACGCGTTTGTTTTTATTTAAAGTTGAGTTTAGTGTTATTCGGGTCTTATTTATATGTTTAGTGACAAGCTTTACTTTGGTTATGTTTTTAAAATTTTCTATAAAGTGTAGTCAAAAGGAGAAATTTACTTTAAAAAGCTTTTGTTATCTCTTGGAAGTAAAGTTTGTTCATGCCTTTTAACTATAGTTGAACTAAAGATTTTCTCTTTAATACTATAAAAATTATTTTTAAATTAAAATGCTCATTTATGAAAATTGGGGCGTGACAATATCTCTCTAAGCTTTGTATGGATATACAATGAGATTCAGCTTAGATGAAGTGGTTGAAGACTAAGAATGTCTTTTGAGGACTTTGAAGCTTCAGAATAGTCTGATAGTTGGATGGATAGTGGATGCTTCAAATGGTCTTCACACTTCTGTATTTATAGACAAATTTGAGGATTTGCCCGTTGGAGCGGCAGTCTCAAATGTCTATAAATGTCTTCCTTGAGCTCTTCAAGCTGGAAGACAGATTCTTGATAGTGATGTTGGGATATGAATCCTAAGACAAGTCCTAAATGATGAAAAGAAAAGATGAGTTTTGATAAGCCAAAAGTAGACTTGAATATTTTCTAAGTGTTGACTGATCTAGTCTAGTTATGGAAGTCGTCTTGTGCAGATCAGTAGAGTTCACAAGACAAGTAAAAGTTCAAAAGAAAAGTTTAAGTGTTCGAAAGACAAGTACGTTTTATAAGTACTTTGTGTTGTTTGTTTAAGGATTTATACTGAGCTATTAAACGTTGTATATAAGCTCATAATTTTCGTACATATTCATTGTATAGATCTTAAGTTGACTAGGCTATGTTATAAAGCTTAATGTAATGTAATAGTCTTGTTAAGATTAGATGATAGGACTATATTAGTTCTATTCAGAAGTCTACTATTGAAGACGTGAGCAAGACAAGATGAGTAAGAAGAAGACTCAGAATTTGTCTAAGTGTTGAAACCAGACAAGACAGGTGTGCAACAAGACAAGAAGAAGAAAGAAGTTAGTTATAAAAACGCGTGTGAAGATAAAGATTGAAGAGTTAGTTATGGAATAACTAATTAACTGAAGAAACGCGTGGAAGGATAAGAAGAAGAAGTTATGAGTTAGTTTTCAAGAAAAGTTAGTTACATAATAGAAAGTTCTTGAAATCAGAAGTCTATAAATACCTTGGTGTATTGAACGATTGAAGACTACTGATACACTGACGTTCTATATTCAAGTGAAGAATTTACGAAGTATTCAAGTGAAGAAACTCGCAGAGTTCGAATTCAGAAAGAAGCCAGAAGACAAATGAAGATCAAAGAAGGCTACTACTGAAGACAGAGAAGTTTTATTTTTGTTTCAAGTTGCTAGTTGCTTGTTAAATAGCTAGTTAGATCAAAGATATATCTGGAGATATAATCGAGAAGATCTAAGTCTTATTTCTTGGGACTCTAAGCCACAAGAACACACTACTCGATTGGAAGAGTAATAAGAATTTCACGACTGGAGTTGTGAGAGTGGATGTAGACAAGTTGTCGAACCACTATAAATCTTGTGTTTGATTTACTTTACTGTTTTATTTGTGTTTGATTGATTAACTGCTTAATTGATTGAATTACATATCTGAACAAGACTAGTAGAGTGTTCATAACAGTGTTCGCGAATATTATTTGAGTATAAACTTGATTGGGCTCATTGTTTAAATCTGTTATTCCGCATAGTGTATTCTGATATATTGAAAGATTTTTGAAAAGTCTATTCACCCCCCTCTAGAAGTTTTCACTAGCTTACTCAATATTATTAACTCAACTAGGGACCTACAAGTGACATGTCCTCATTTGGGAAATAAACGGCTGTAAACACTTTGTCTTCATTCTGCAGCACTTTTCCCAATGTCTGACTTCAAGATTCGCTTGGTCAATCATGGACATGGCTTCTGATGATTAGTCCCATGATAAGGACAACATTCCTAATCACTTGGACAACTCTGCTTATCACTATCAGTAGACTTTGCTTATCAGCAAGGTTGGCTTTCTCTCTTCAGATGACTTGGCTCTTTCCCTTTGCATGGATGTCTATATGCATGATTGATGATCTTTTGTATTCATACCATGGAATTAGTGTCCTTGACCATATCAGCAAGGTTGTGATCTCCTTGACATGGTTCTGGTACAATTGTGCTGAGACAACTCTTCTGGACAAACCTCCTGAACAAAGGTTCTTTAGTAGGTTATGTCTAGATGATGCATTTAGCATGCCTGACCTTCAGATATGTTGATCCACAATCCATTTCCTCTTGATCAGCATACTTGTCCATTCAGCAGACTTGGGACACATTTGACTTGAGCCTTGAGGGGACTTGTTCTTGATAGACTTCAAAGCATATGTTCCCCCTCAACTAGTGCATCTAATAATCTAAAAGCTGCCTAACATATCAGCTTCTCTACTTGTCTTTAGACTTCATGTTCCAACACTCCTGAAACATGTTAATCCATTCTATCTTACTTACTAGGCATGTCTAAAAGGGGGGTTTTGGTATCAAATCAAAACACTTCGCATTTTATTCCCAACAATTTCCCCCTTTTTGATGATGCCAAAACCTATACAATCTATGCAAAGGTGACTTGACTACACTTATTACATTTTCTTTAGAAGGGGTGACTGAGATCAAGTTACCTGAGAGAAAATGTGTTAGTGTATTTTCTGTTTTCATTTGCACATAGGTTGACACATTATACAAGTTGAGACCATGTAACACTGTTTCTCGATTCAAAATATGTTCAACTATCATTCATTTGAAATTCATTACAAGCATGTTGATAGTTGAAACAACCATATCAGAGCATGAAATAAAGAAACATTACATCAGAGCATAAAGTAAACTAGGATATAATTTCAGAGCATTGATCTTTGAGTATCAGAGCAAAACACATGTCAGCACACTTGAGCATTTTCAGCATAAATGACCAATCCAACAAATCAGCAACCAAGATAAGTTTCCATATCAACACATAAAAGTCAGGAAAACTTAGCCATTTAGAGATCATCTTCCTTGGGTGGCACCATCCCATATTGTGCCCACACTCTCTTCTTCAACTCCATGGCCTCTTGGTTAGTTCCCTTTGGTCCAAGCACCATTCTGTTGAGCTTGAGAATCTTTGACTGGTCAATCCATCCATCCAGCTTGGGAGGCATGTAAATGATTTGCTTAGGGGCAGTGAATTCAATTCTTGCAAGGTCAGCAGCTGCAAGAAGTTGCTGATATAGCTCCCTGTAATATTCAATCATGAACTCTGTAAAAGTGGAGTTTACATCCTTTCCATTCCACCTGTCAATAACATAGTAGTCATAGACAAACTCCCTTTTTGCCTCTTCCCATTTGTCATTCAACTGTATTGGTACCCATTTATCCAAGTGAGGATATTTGATGTCCATGGGAATCAGTAGCTGTGGCTTCAACTTGCTATGTGTGGCTCTTCTTCTTCTAGATTTTTGAAAATCAGCCCTTCTCTTGTCTCTTGCTCTGTTGGCTTCTTCCATCAGATCCATCCTTTCTTGGGCTCTCATCATAGCCAGTTTGTGTTGTGTTTCAGGATCCTTGCCATATCCTTCCTTGAACAACTTTGATGGATCATGAGCTAGGATAGTTGTCTTCTTCTTAGGATCACGTCCAAAGCCTTCAGCAAATAGTACTTCAACATCTTTGGGACCTTCATCAATTTTGACAATCTCAGAAGACTTGACGACAACTTCAGCAGTTTTGGTCACTTCAGCAGTCTTGACCTTCATGGCTCCCATCCAAGAATGTCCTAGACAAGAGAGGAGCCTTTAGATTCACATATGCTCGTGTGGAGATCTAAAGGCTCCCTATGTAGAGTACCCTCTTATATTATACTTCAATTATATAAAATTCTCACTTCTCTTTTTTGTGTGTTCAAGTTTATAATTTCCATTTCTAAAAAAAAAAATATTACAGTACTTATTTCTACTTTATCTCCACCCACATCTTTTACTGTTTACATAAACAATTAATATTTCTTAAAATTTATATCCAACTTAATTGTCTCATTAATATATCATTATCCTTTTAAGCAGTCTTGACCTTCTTGGAAGTAGACTCATCTTCTTCAATTCTGAACTCAGGAGGAAGTTCAAGGCTGTTGGGAAAGTCAGTGAATGTCCCAGGCTTTCTTTTATTTCCCTTGGCCTTCTTGATCTGTCCTCTAGTTTGGACACCTTCAGCATCTTTGTCCAAACCAGAAACTTCTCCTCCTGGCCTTTGCTGCAGTCTTACTCTTTCTTCTTGTGCAGAAGCCATTGAGTTCTTCAATGCTAAAGCTAGTTGATCTTCTTCACCCAGCTCTTCCAAATTCATCACTGCTTGCTTCTTTCCTTTATCTTCAGCAATTTTGTCCTTGCCCTTGTCTGAACCACCAATTATCAAGGCACCTTTTGCCCTTTCTCTTTCCCTTTCCCCCTTGTTCATTCATGATATAGAGTAGTTGTCTTTGACCATATCAGCAAAGTTGGGATCACCTTGACATGGTTCTGGTACAAGTGTGCTGAGACAAAACTGCTGGACAACTCTTCTGAACTTGTCATTCATTGCAGTAGTCTTGATCTTCCAGATCTATTCTACTTAGTTGATTCTTCAGATAGGTTGTTCCACTTTGATTTAACTTTGATCAGCATACTGTTCCACTTTGATTTAACTTTGATCAGCATACTTGTCCTTCAGCTGTCACGCCCCAATTTTCATAATAATTAATTTTGCGAAAAATGAGTATAAATATGAAATTAAGAGGGCATGAACTTAGATTTTAACTAAATAAAGGAGTTTTACAAACTTATATACCAATAACATCTTCAATAGCAGCGGAAGCCTCGAGACATTAAACAACATCGCAAAATGATTTTTAATTAAAAAGCCTAAATATTAATACACTTGAATTTTTAATTGCTTAAATTCATAAAATAAAATATGACGATTTGACATCCACCGCCTCGCCTCGCCATCAACTCATCAACCTGAATCTGAAATGTTAAATGTATGGTATGAGCAAAACCACTAGCTCAGTGAAGTCACTTTGACAATATTAAATACGACATACAAATAAAATGCACAGAAAGTCACAAAAGCATGTAATTCATAGAAAGTCACAAAAGCACTTTTGTTGGTCCCAAAGTTGAGTTAAGATTGAGTAAGCTAAGAAAGTCTAGAGGGGAGGGGTGAATAGACTTTCAAAAATCTTTCAAAATATCAGAATATGCAATGCGGAATTTAGTCTTCTTATGTACTGTACTGTGCTTACTCAGCTCAGATCAGTACTTTCAGAATAATATGGGCCTTACTAGTTTATACTCAACTTTTCTTTAGATCTTTATCTTTGTTAATTCTTAATGTTCTTAGTTAAACAATTCAAACAAATATTAAACAGTAAAGTAAAGAACACAGAATTTTATAGTGGTTCGACAAATGTCTACATCCACTCTCACAACTCCAGTTGTGAAGTTTTATTACTCTTCTTGAGTTTCTTGTGGCTTAAAGTCCCAAGATTAAGACTTTGATCTTATCGATTATACCTCCAGGTATATCTTCGATCTACTAGTAATTCTACAAGTAACTAGCACACTTGTTTTACAAAATACAAACTTAAACTTGAAAAGTAAAACTTCTCTTTGAATAGCCTTTGATTCTTCTCTTCAATTCAGTGGCTCTTCTCTTCTTTAATCTCCTTCAACTCTGTGAGTTTTTCTTGTGCTCTGTAGACTTAGATTGCTTGTAAACGCCTTAAGATCAGTAGTCTTAGCAGTAGGAGATCACACAGTATTTATAGAACTTAGTATGACAGTTAGCAGTTTGTGAACTAACTCTCAACTAACTCTAAAACTGTTTTTGTAACTTCTTCTTGTAACCGACTTTGTAACTTCCTTCAACTTCCAAGTCAGCATATCTTCAATATATCTTCAGTTACACTTTAAATAAGCTTTCCAAACTTATTCTTCAATTTCACCAAATCAGCACAGTAACTTACTGTTCTGATTTTTACTGTTCGGATTTTTACTCTGCTGAGTCAGTCAGCACAGTAACTTAAAACCTTTCAAAACTTCTCCAGATTTCTTCTAAGCTTATCTTCAACTCTTCTTGAAGTCTTCTTATTCTGAAGTAGTCTTCTGAGTCTTCATTAGTCTTCTGATCTTCTTCTAATCTATTCCTAATCTACTGTTCTGAACTTTACATTGCTGAATACAATATAATACAACTTTACATATATAAAACCTATCTATACATCAACTGAACTACATACAGAAGAGTACATCTAAGTCCTATACTATAAGCTGTCTATACACTACAAAACATCAGCTTAGTTCCTAACAGTTCATATATCAGATCAGTAAATAATAAGATCAGTAACTCATGTAAGTCCAATAACTTCCATATAAGATCAGTAAATACTAAGATCAGTAAACACTTAAGATCAGTAACTTACATATAAGACCAGTAAGCATATAAGATCAATAAGTATATCAGATCAGTAACTCAGATTTCAAATATCTCATATAAGATCACTAAAATTATTCTCAGTTTCCATACTCAGATCAGTAATCTTATTCTCAATATTACTAAATAAGATCAGTAAACTTATTTCAGTTAGCATTAAGATCAGTAATCTCAATTCAAGTTTCTCATCAGATTAGTAAGCTTATATTCAGATGACTTAGTTAAGATGACTTGGAACCACATATATCACTAACTTTAAGTTGCTTTTGGCCATCAAAACATACTTTCATCAACTAGAACATTGTTTCAAGGATTCATATCCCAACAATTTCCCCCTTTTTGATGAAGCCAAAACTACTTAAATGTTAATAAATCAGTAGTTAAGTATGTAGTCAATCATAACAGTTCATCAATTCAGAAATCATATCATATTCACAATCAGATCAGATATTTCACATATTACACATACTAGCAAAATATAAAATGATCACAAAATATAGAAATAAAGATTAAGGTTAAGAAATGTTATCTTCTGAGCTTGTCCTTCATCTTCATTCTGTATCTTCAGATTCTGAATGCAACATACATCCTTGCTTTGATATCCATCATATGTTGATGATCAGATATTCCTTCTTCTTTGATAATCTCAGCAATTATGTTGTTGATCTCTTTGTAATCAGGTTCTCCATTTTCCAGTCTTGGAGGTTCCCAATTAGGTTCTTCAGGACACAAAATCTTTGTTCCAGCACGATTAGCAACCTGTGCTATGTCTTCCCAGAACTCTTGATCAATATTCAGCATGAATTCTTCAAAATCAGCAAATTCAGCTTCTTTGCTCGAATGATCACCAAACTTCTTCACAATGAAGTTAGCAATCTGCCATTTCTTCTTCAAATTCTTCCAGTATTCCATATGTTCTGTCAAAACAATGAAATCCACAAAGTTTTCATCTTGAAAATCTTTATCAAACTCTTTTCCTTCAGCTTTCTTTTTAGCATTCATCTTTCTCTTCAAAGCTGTAACTCGATTATCAAATCTTGTTTTCAAGAACTTGACATCCTTTTCTTTCTTCTTTTTCAACTTTGCTTCTTCACTTGAAATAACAACTTTCATCTTGCTTTTTGATCTGGTAATTCTTCCAGCTTCTTCTTCTTCTTGTTCTTCATCAGACAAGATTAACTTTCTCTTCTTCTGAATCGAACTTTCTGCAATATCAGGTCTTTTCTCAACAATCTCTTGACCTTGTTGCTTCTGTTGCTTTCTTAGCTTCAGCTTTTCATTCAGAATAGCAATTTCTTCTTTTAACTCATCCTGACTCACAACCAACTGAGCTTGTTGTGACTGAGTTTGTTCCATCACTTTCCTTGTCTTATCTTCCCCCTTTTTGGCTTCATCATGCCACTCTTTCAAGGAAGATATGTGTTGCTCCAGCTTCTTATGCAACACCTGAGACAGGTTCTTCTCTTGTGCTCTATGAAGATCATAAATTTTGGACATTGTATATTCCATAACCTTTTCATAAGAGTGTTCAGAAGTCATTTTATTCATTCTCTCAGTAGCCTCTTGAAACATCTTTACAGCATCTTCCAACTTTACTTGAAGTTCTGCATTCTGCTTTTTCAACATCTCAAAGTCATAATTCTCAGATTCCTTTTCAATAGGGCCTGTTCTGATCTGTTCTTGCACATATTCAAGAATAATAGGATCAGCAGAGTGAATTGGAATGCTTTCCATCTCTTCAACATTTACATCTTGATTCTCCAAAGCTTCTGTTTCTTCAATCACAACAGTGTTCTCAAACACCTCTGTTGCATTGTCAACATCTTCATCAATTTCCATGCACTCTTTTTCAGCAGCAGCATTCTCAGCTTCATCAACACCTTTCTCTTCACTTTCCATAAACAAATCTTCATCTGAAATAGGAGTTGTAATCTTCTCAACAGTGTACTTGATTCCAGTTAATCTCTCAACAAGAAGAACTACAGATTCTGGAGTAACTAACTCAAGAAAAGAGTTAACACCAGCTGCTTGCATCTGTTCTGCTTCCCAATCATCAAAGATTGAAGCACCTCCCATGCCTTCCATTATAGCCAAATTCTCCTTCAAAGTACTCCTCTTAAGATACACCCATGTGCCTATCCTAAGGAGTTTCTCAAACTCAACCGAGCTTTCATCCAATCCAGGAAATTGTTTCAACAATGCTATCCTCAAATCTATCCTGATTCTATCCTCTTTATCACAGATAGTGTACTCCATCAAATCAGCAGGTTTAGGAGCAATAAATTCAGGTTCAGGGGATGATGAAATGTCAATTGGTTCAGTAGAAGGCTCAAATTCATGTTCAGTAGAGTGAGCATGAACCTGTGTTGGGGATTGATGTGGTGAAGGTTGATGTGAAGTTTGATGTTGAGGACTAGAAATTGGGGTAGGATGAAAATTAGTGTTCTGAGGGGATGAATGGGGAGTGTTCTGAGTCACAGAAAAATAGTGTTCTGATTGCCCAGAACATGAAGGTTGGGGGTTTTGGGTTTCAGTTTGGCTTGGTTCAGAGTTTGAAGGGGTAGGTGAGACAACAACTAACTTCCTCCTAGCACTTCTTGACTTAGTTCTTTTATGCACAGCAATAGAACTAGGAACACTAACCTCTTGCTCTTCTGAGCTTGATTGCACCACAGTTTCAACAAATCTAACTGTTGGCTCTGAGGCAGCTGTAGCAGACCTTCCTCTCCTTGGTCTAATACTGCTCGGATCATGCCTCGCCTTCGACCTAACTTCAGGTTGATTGTCCTCAGATTGGTACATTGAAGCTCCAGACTCTTGTGCTTCAAGTTCTTGAGGTTGTTCCAGAGGATTTTCTTGTTCAAACCGAACAGACTCCTTCTTCATCAAGAATTTTCCATGATGGAATTTCTTGGGATTACTCCAATATGGCTTTTTTAACCAGCTGAGGCAACAAGAAACTCAACTTGTTTCCAAACCCTAATTTCGATTTAATCAAAAATTCCATGGTATCCTCATCGAACAAAACTTTGTCTTTTTCAGTCATCAACCTTTCCAAGAAGAATCCTTGCCAATCACCTTGAACTCTGTCGATGATTGCAGCCATAATTCTAATCTTGAAACTTGATAAGGCATCCTGGCTATGATGTTGCCCTAACAAGCATTTTCCAGCTATATCCATCAAAAACTGCAGACCAGTAGGAAGAACATCCTTCTTCAGATTAGTCAAGGTCTCTGTTTCAACTCCTGACCACATTCCTACACATTCCTTCTCCTCTCCAGCTTTGTAATTCAAAATATCCACCGGGCCTTGCGGTAAATCCAACATCACTTCTAGGATTTCCCTAGTAATAGTGACCTTGTGCCCAGAAAGCATGGAGTGGACACCATTTTTATCACCTTTGAGCTGTAAATAAAATTCCATTGCCTCCGGTTCATAGACATTCAGGGGAGATGATTCCAGAAATTTCCTTAGCCCACACTCTTCGCACATAGTCAGAATGGCTTGATTCTCAGCACTGTGTCGGCCATTGAAATATACAGCATTTTCCACAAAAATGCCCTTTTTGCGAATCCAGAAATTCGAATCAAATGTTCCTGCAACTTCGTTAGTTTCATTGATAATATTGATAGTTGCCATTTGAGAATTTTGTAGAAACCAGATTTTTCAGAAGTTATGAAGTTATGAAATTTCCAGAAATGAACTCGTAAGAACGAAGACGATGAAGTGTGATCGTTTTTGTCAAATTCAAAACCAATCTAGGGCTAGGATTAAATTTGATTATCACAAAGAATGGTTGGGATTAAGTCTCGAAATTCGAGTTTTAAAAATAAACTGTCCATATTCTAGTATCACCCTTAATTTTTGGAGCCAACTTGTATTTGATAAATACACCACAATTTTTAGGTTAGAAATAGAAGAGTGTATTAATCTTCTCTATTAGTAATCTAAAAATTTGAATAATTTTGACTTAGAGTATTCTAAACCAAAAGACTGTTCTGATGCAAATCAGCACAGTAGTTTCCAAAACTATTCCACTTCATTTTCTTACAAGTATATAAAGAAAATATCACTTATCTGGATCAGCTGAGTACTGTGATCAGCTGAGTAAACTTTTTAGAAATCAGATCAGTAGATGAATCAGCACAGTAGATTTCAGATTAGTAGATGGGTCAGCACAGTAGATTTCAGATCAGTACCCAACTTTCCTAATTTCACCTTTTTGATATCAGCACAGTAATCCTCAGATCAGTACTGTGTCAGATCAGTAGATTTCTTGTAAACAGATTTGTAGTAAACATATCTTTCTGTAGACAGATTAGTCAGTAATCAGATTAGTTCTGTAGAATAACTGAATTGTAATCAAATCAGTATTGTAGACAAAGAAACTTTGTAATCAGTACAGTTCTGTAGACAAGTCAATTCATTAATCAGAATAAATCTGTAGACTGCTATAGGCTGTAATCAGGTCAGATTAGTAGACTTTTCAAATCTGTAATCAGATCAGTTCCCCCTTCAATGGAGAATTCCTCTTCTGTGCCTGTTTCACCTTGGTAGAAGTGTTAGTTCATGAGATATAAGTGTAAAACAGTACAGATTAGTAACAATGTCTAATTTAATGATCACATCAAGGTTTATGCTAAAGTGACTTAGTGATCTGAGTCAACAAAAGGATCTTTAAGAAATCACAGATTCCCCCTTAATGTATGTTCTCAGTGTCCCTCAGCTTTACCAGCTTCCTCATTGGGATGAAGGTCACTTTAGTAACCTTGTTACCTGTTATAAATGTAGTGATCTGTCATAAGGTTGTCTCTTCTGAATGTTGAGTTTTGATGTACTGCTCTTAGTTTCTGCTTCATATTCCTCTTGGTATAAGATCAGTACCAGGCTCTTGGGGCTTGTTTCAATCCATAGAGTGCTTTCTTTAACCTGTATACTTGGTGACTATTCACTTCAAAACCAGGTGGTTGTTCCACATAAACTTCTTCAGCAAGTATACCATTCAAAAATGCACTTTTCACATCCATTTGATACACAGTGAATTTCATATGTGCAGCATAAGCAAGGAACAATCTTATAGCTTCTAGTCTAGCTACAGGGGCAAAAGTTTCATCATAATCAATACCCTCAGCTTGAGAGTAGCCCTGAGCAACTAATCTAGCTTTATTTCTAACTACAAGATCATTTTCATCCCTTTTGTTCTTGAAAATCCACTTAGTGCCTACAACATTATGATTACTAGGTCTATCAACAAGTTCCCAAACTTCATTTCTAGTGAACTGATTAAGTTCTTCCTGCATGGCTACAATCCAGTTACTATCACTTAAAGCTTCAATCACAGTTTTAGGCTCAATAGATGATAGAAAACAACACCAGCAAAATAGAGACTTACTAGGTTCTTCCTTGGAATCAAACAATTGTTTTCTAGTTTTAACACCTATACTAGAATCACCTAGAATCAGATCAGTAGAATGAGCAGACTTCCATGTCCTTCTATTCTTAACAGAAATGCTATCATCATTTATATCATGTAAATCATCATGCAGATCAGTATCATTCATATCAGCAGACTTGTTCAAAGGGGAGCAGTCACTCAATTCTTGCATATCAGAAGATTTAGATGACTCACCTTTGTCTTTTACCTTTTCTTGATCAGAATCTTGATCTAAGACTTTTAGGAAGGGATTATATGCTTGTACAGATTCATATATTTCTGCATCATCATCATCATTGTTGGTTTGAGGCTTTAAATTGTCAATTTTCTTACTGAGCTGATGTTCAGCAGAGTCCTGCACATACTCATCAAAGACTACATGGGATGTTTCTTCCACACATAGGGTAGAGTAATTAAACACTCTAAATGCTTTGCTTACAGAAGAGTATCCTAAGAATATTCCTTCATCAGCTTTTGCATCAAAAGCATTTAATTTACTTTTGCCATTGTTATGTATGAAAAACTTACATCCAAAAATATGAAAATAAGAAACTCTAGGTTTTCTGCCTTTCCATACCTCATAAGGTGTTTTACCATGCACCTTATTAAGAGCACTTCGATTTTGGGAGTGGCAAGCTGTGTTAATAGCTTCTGCCCAAAATTTCTGAGGTGTGTTGAATTCTGCAATCATGGCTCTGCAAGCTTCTTTTAGTGTTCTGTTTCTCCTTTCTGCAACACCATTTTGTTGAGGGGTTCTGGCTGCACTTGTCAAATGCTGTATGCCAGACTTAGAACAGTAGTCAGAGATGTAACAATTAATAAATTCAGTCCCCTTGTCACTCCTAATCTTGACAATGGGATGACCTTTTTCAACCTGCAACCTCTTCAATAGATCTGGAAGTAGTGTTTGTGTATCACTCTTCTTGTGTAGAAAGACTACCCAAGTAAACTTAGAGTAATCATCTACAACAACTAGAGTATACCTTCTTCCATTCAATGTAGGAGGATTGATAGGACCATGAAGATCCATATGCAAGAGTTCTAAAACTCTGCTTGTTAAAAGAGTTGGTATGAACTTAAATGAAACCTTTACATGTTTACCTTTTTGACAGGAATCACATACTTGTGATTTGGAATAGATTTCATTAGGAATGCCCTCAACAAGATGTTCTCTAGCAATCTTGTTGATTATCTTAAAGTTCAGATGGCAGAGGCGTTTATGCCAGAGCCAACTGTTTTCTTTAGGACTCTTAGAAATAAGACAGGCATTCTTAGGACAACTATTCCAATTCACAATGTATACACTTCCTTGTCTTGTGCCAACAAGTAGAACATTGTGAGTCCTTTTATCTATTATTTCACATCTTCTGGTTTTGAACTGAACCTTGTATCCCCTGTCACAGAATTGAGATACAGATAACAAATTATACTTCAAACCTTCAACATAGGAGACATCTTGGATTTCAACATCTCCATTCTTGATGAATCCAAATCCTTTTGTGATTGCTATTGAGCTATCACCAAAGATGACTTTTAGTCCTTCCTTCTCATGATAGTCAGTAAGTAAGGCCTTGGTACCAATCATATGGTGTGAACACCCACTGTCTATGTACCAGGTCTCACCAACTGAACCACCTTTCTTGTATAAGTCCAGTCGATCCTGCAAGGTAGTGATCTTAATAATTTAGGTACCCTAGTTTATTGGGGTCCTTGGGGGTTAGTAGTGAGAGGTACCTAAATGAACATTGAGGATTTGAATAAATGGGACCTCTTCAGTTTTCTTCCAAATTTATCACAGAACTGTACTTTATTAACCAATTCAGAATTATCAACAGACTTAGGATCTATTTTTCTGAGATAGCCTTTCCTTGGTTCTATCCCTTTTTCAGTAAGATCAGTATGCCTGTAATAGTTTGAATATGGTCTGAAAGCATGTGGACCATACGGCTTATAGATGCGTTTTGGTCTTTCCTCACCAATGATATTGTAGGATAAAGGAGGAGGATAAAGAACAGGTTTGTTATGATAATGAGGCACAAATCTCCTAGGTTTAGTTGAATACAGCTGAGACTGCCTTATGAAAGGAGGTCTAGGCTGTTCCCAACTTGCCTGTGCTTGTCTTGACCTACTGTTCTGAGTTTGTCTCTTCTGATTCCAGGACTGATCTGATCTGGTCAGAGGAGTATAACTCTTCTGGTATGGTCTTGACTGTACTGGTCTTAATACATTCTTCATTTTACCATTCTTGGTAGTAGGAGGGATGTATTTAGACTGTACTTTGAGTTTTGGATCATCATCATAAGTCATAGGTTCTTTTCCTTTATCTAGTTGCAAAGAACTTGTACTAGCTTCATTAGTGTTCTTAAATTCTGAAGTAGATGAACTAGGCAGATCAGTACCTATTCCTCTTTTATCATTTGGAGCTCTATATCTGTCTGAGATAGTTTGATTAATCTTAGTAGAGTTAATCATCCCAGATAGCTTTCGATCTAGGCTCACTACTTCAGATTCTAAGAATCTATTGCGCTCTTCAAGTTTTTCACACTTAATCTTTAAATCATTGAATTCATTAGTCTCTTTGGCTTGAGTTTTAAGCATACCCTGATATAGTTTGTCAATGGATGCATACTTTTCTTGGAGTTGGGACAACTCTTCTGATAGCCTTGCATTTATGACAGCTATATTAGGATCTACTTTTGACTGAGCTTCTTTCAGATTAATGATTTCTTTTTTTAAAGTTATATTCTCATCACTGATTTCAATGAATGCTTTGTTAGCTTGTAGAAGGTCTTCTTCAGTCACTCCTTGGGAATGATGAAGACTACTTCCTACACTGCTAACAGCAGCATCACTTTCATCAGTGTCAGAATTGTCACAAGATTGAAAAGAGTTAACAGATGATACCTCATCATTTATTTTCGCCATCATTACCAGTCCATCATCTGCTATGAAGGCTTCATCTTCATTGCTAGAGGGGTAGTCAGATGAAGACGATGGTAACTCTTCTGATTCCGAATCAGAGTCATTATATGCCATCATTGCCTTCTTACCCTTGGCATATTTTCGATCTCTTCTGGCTTTCCTTTCTTCTCGATCTTCAGAACTCAGGTCAGGACATTCATAAGCATAATGACCTGGCTTATCACAATTATAGCAAACAGGATTGTTAGAAGTTCTTTTAGAAGGAGAATGATTTCTTTTCCTGTCATGCTTGTCAATTGAGTTCCTGCCTTTCTTATCAGAATACTTTCTATCTCTCTTTTCAGATGAGTTCCTATCTCTCCTGTTCTCATTAGAGATCTCATCCCTTCTTTCAGACGAGTTTTGATCCCTTCTGTTCACAGAAGAGTCCCTGTTATTAGAACCCTTAGTTTCCTTATAGAATCTCTTGTACCTACCATACCTCTTATTCAGTTTATCAAATCTTTTGATCATAAGGCTCATCTGATCTTTCAGACTAAGATCAGAACTATCTAGTTCATCTTTTATGCTTGAGGCCTTAGACTTAGATGATCTAGACCCTTTAGAGGTAGAGGCTTTAAAAGCTATGTCCTTAGAGGCATCCTTATCCTTATGGATCACAGTAATAAGATCTTCTTCATCTAACTCAAACTCATGTGCCTTAAGTGTTTGGAACATAGTTTCTGCTGGCCAAGAATCAATGTCTTGTGTGGTTTTAATGATCATCTTGACCATTTTCCACCTTTCATCCAAGGCTTTCAAGATTCTCAAGTTAACTTCTCTGTCAGTATAAGTCTTTCCTAATACATCAAGATCATTCATAATTTTGGTAAATCGAGTATCCAACTCATCAATTGATTCTCCTGGCTTCATCTTAAATGATTCAAACCTTTGGACAGCAGTGGATAACTTGCTTTCTTTGATCAGTGTAGTACCTTCACAAAGAATAGCCAGTTTGTCCCACATCTTTTTTTGCAGTCTTACATTTTAGTACTTTACCAAGATACTCATTTGGTAAGGTATGTAAAATGTAGTTCTTGGCAAGACTGTCCAAATTGTTTTGTTTCATTTCTTCCGAAGTCAGTTCTGACCTTGGTTTAGGGACCAGTGCTCCAACTGGTTTAGATGGATCCAGAACAACAGTGTTTTCCACCATGATGACAATTGGTCCTTCAGTCACCACAGACACCATTAGATCATGGGTCGAGCTAAAGATGGCCTCCATCCTAAGCTTCCAGTAGTCATAATCTGCAATCTTGAACTTAGGCAGCTTGTTCACATTAGTGTCATCCATGTTTGATTAGACAAATAGGATCAGTAGTAAAGCAGATAGATTTCAAGTATTCAGATAGTGACAAATATCAAGAAGTAATAGCAAAATCAGTAAGATATCCCTCAAGATCTGTAAGGTTATCAAGAAACAGCAGTCCAAAGAACTACTGCTCTGATACCACTTGTTGGTCCCAAAGTTGAGTTAAGATTGAGTAAGCTAAGAAAGTCTAGAGGGGAGGGGTGAATAGACTTTCAAAAATCTTTCAAAATATCAGAATATGCAATGCGGAATTTAGTCTTCTTATGTACTGTACTGTGCTTACTCAACTCAGATCAGTACTTTCAGAATAATATGGGCCTTACTAGTTTATACTCAACTTTTCTTTAGATCTTTATCTTTGTTAATTCTTAATGTTCTTAGTTAAACAATTCAAACAAATATTAAACAGTAAAGTAAAGAACACAGAATTTTATAGTGGTTCGACAAATGTCTACATCCACTCTCACAACTCCAGTTGTGAAGTTTTATTACTCTTCTTGAGTTTCTTGTGGCTTAAAGTCCCAAGATTAAGACTTTGATCTTATCGATTATACCTCCAGGTATATCTTCGATCTACTAGTAATTCTACAAGTAACTAGCACACTTGTTTTACAAAATACAAACTTAAACTTGAAAAGTAAAACTTCTCTTTGAATAGCCTTTGATTCTTCTCTTCAATTCAGTGGCTCTTCTCTTCTTTAATCTCCTTCAACTCTGTGAGTTTTTCTTGTGCTCTGTAGACTTAGATTGCTTGTAAATGCCTTAAGATCAGTAGTCTTAGCAGTAGGAGATCACACAGTATTTATAGAACTTAGTATGACAGTTAGCAGTTTGTGAACTAACTCTCAACTAACTCTAAAACTGTTTTTGTAACTTCTTCTTGTAACCGACTTTGTAACTTCCTTCAACTTCCAAGTCAGCATATCTTCAATATATCTTCAGTTACACTTTAAATAAGCTTTCCAAACTTATTCTTCAATTTCACCAAATCAGCACAGTAACTTACTGTTCTGATTTTTACTGTTCGGATTTTTACTCTGCTGAGTCAGTCAGCACAGTAACTTAAAACCTTTCAAAACTTCTCCAGATTTCTTCTAAGCTTATCTTCAACTCTTCTTGAAGTCTTCTTATTCTGAAGTAGTCTTCTGAGTCTTCATTAGTCTTCTGATCTTCTTCTAATATATTCCTAATCTACTGTTCTGAACTTTACATTGCTGAATACAATATAATACAACTTTACATATATAAAACCTATCTATACATCAACTGAACTACATACAGAAGAGTACATCTAAGTCCTATACTATAAGCTGTCTATACACTACAAAACATCAGCTTAGTTCCTAACAGTTCATATATCAGATCAGTAAATAATAAGATCAGTAACTCATGTAAGTCCAATAACTTCCATATAAGATCAGTAAATACTAAGATCAGTAAACACTTAAGATCAGTAACTTACATATAAGACCAGTAAGCATATAAGATCAATAAGTATATCAGATCAGTAACTCAGATTTCAAATATCTCATATAAGATCACTAAAATTATTCTCAGTTTCCATACTCAGATCAGTAATCTTATTCTCAATATTACTAAATAAGATCAGTAAACTTATTTCAGTTAGCATTAAGATCAGTAATCTCAATTCAAGTTTCTCATCAGATTAGTAAGCTTATATTCAGATGACTTAGTTAAGATGACTTGGAACCACATATATCACTAACTTTAAGTTGCTTTTGGCCATCAAAACATACTTTCATCAACTAGAACATTGTTTCAAGGATTCATATCCCAACAACTTTTCATCTCACATGAACACTTTTCATCATACTTGTTTATAACTTTGTTTCACTTTCACGATTTTCCCAAGAATCTCTTTTAAATTCCACTGGGTCCCCCTCAAAGACCTATTTTCAGTCCCGAGTTTTTTTCTTGTGCCCTTTTAAGAGCCTGGTCCTTTATAAACTTTCACATTAAAATATGCACTCACATTCAATTCATATCACATTGCACATAAACAGTCTATTCATACGAAACAATTAATAAAGGCAAAGAAACCACACCTGAAATTAATGTCGTGAATACAAATGAGGGTGAGGGAAATATCACGTTATTCTTGGGACGGATGAAGATAATGTAGTGACTTTTCTGATTTAGAGATAAATTTATTTTTACGGTGATAATATTTTTATATTTTGATTTGTGGGAAAAATACATGTATAAATAATGTACATAAAATAAAGGAATTGATAGAATTTGTTGAGAATAATATGGGATTCTAAATTATCTAATTCCACAGCCGCATTCAAGCTGGTCCGGGAAATTGGGATGGACTCTTTCATTATCTAAACTTAATTAATTAGTATATATATATAATATAATTTACAGATACATATATATATATATATACATACTCTTAAATGAGAAAATTTATCTAATATAAATTTAAATGAATTTATTTTAAAAATATACTATCGTATATATGTAAT
Source organism: Galeopsis tetrahit (assembly GCA_963675135.1). Lineage (NCBI taxonomy): Eukaryota > Viridiplantae > Streptophyta > Magnoliopsida > Lamiales > Lamiaceae > Galeopsis > Galeopsis tetrahit. Next base: position 40,011,263 of record OY776127.1, read on the forward strand.
AAATATTATATTTAAAATATTCTAATTCAGTAAAATAATATCTCAATTAATATTTATATTCAAGAAAATATTTTACGTATTTTATAGTAATTGAAATTTTGGGGGTATTACATCCTTTCCCTCTTAAAATATTTTCGTCCTCGAAAATCATAATTTACTCAATAAAATATACATAATCAAAACATAATATTGCATCGCAACATAGAATGAAATGTTAAATGTACGTACCTCGTTGAGCTGAAGCGGGAGGCGGTGATAGATGACTAAAACTATTTAAATAATTTTGACTCAAAGTTTTTTTTTTTTACAAGTCTACAAGAACGTAGACCTGCTCTGATACCACTCTGTCACGCCCCAATTTTCATAATAATTAATTTTGCGAAAAATGAGTATAAATATAAAATTAAGAGGGCATGAACTGAGATTTTAACTAAATAAATGAGTTTTACAAACTTATATACCAATAACATCTTCAATAGCAGCGGAAGCCTCGAGACATTAAACAACATCGCAAAATGATTTTTAATTAAAAAGCCTAAATATTAATACACTTGAATTTTTAATTGCTTAAATTCATAAAATAAAATATGACGATTTGACATCCACCGCCTTTCCTCGCCATCAACTCATCAACCTGAATCTGAAATGTTAAATGTATGGTATGAGCAAAACCACTAGCTCAGTCAAGTCACTTTGACAATATTAAATACGACATACAAATAAAATGCATAATCACACATAACCATGTAATTCACAGAAAGTCACAAAAGCACTTTTCATCTCACATGAACACTTTTCATCATACTTGTTTATAACTTTGTTTCACTTTCACGGTTTTCCCAAGAATCTCTTTTAAATTCCACTGGGTCCCCCTCAAAGACCTATTTTCAGTCCCGAGTTTTTTTCTTGTGCCCTTTTAAGAGCCTGGTCCTTTATAAACTTTCACATTAAAATATGCACTCACATTCAATTCATATCACATTGCACATAAACAGTCTATTCATACGAAGCAATTAATAAAGGCAAAGAAACCACACCTGAAATTAATGTCGTGAATACAAATGAGGGTGAGGGAAATATCACGTTATTCTTGGGACGGATGAAGATAATGTAGTGACTTTTCTGATTCAGAGATAAATTTATTTTTACGGTGATAATATTTTTATATTTTGATTTGTGGGAAAAATACATGTATAAATAATGTACATAAAATAAAGGAATTGATAGAATTTGTTGAGAATAATATGGGATTCTAAATTATCTAATTCCACAGCCGCATTCAAGCTGGTCCGAGAAATTGGGATTGACTCTTTCATTATCTAAACTTAATTAATTAGTATATATATATAATATAATTTACAGATACATATATATATACATACTCTTAAATGAGAAAATTTTATCTAATATAAATCTAAATGAATTTATTTTAAAAATATACTATCGTATATATGTAATAAATATTATATTTAAAATATTCTAATTCAGTAAAATAATATCTCAATTAATATTTATATTCAAGAAAATATTTTACGTATTTTATAGTAATTGAAATTTTGGGGGTGTTACATCAGCAGACTTGAGACACATTGAATTTTAGTCTTGAGGAGACTTGATCTTGATAGACTTCAAAGCATATGTTCCCCCTCAACTATTGCATCTAAATAATCTAAGAGCTGCCTAACACATCAGCTTCTCTACTTGTCTTTAGGATACATGTTCCAACAGTCCTGAAACATGTTCATGCATTCTATCTCTACTAGGCATGTCTAAAGGGGGTTTTGGTATCACAATCAAAACTCATTTTATTCCCAACAGTTTTGGTATTAAATCAAAACACTTCTCATTTTATTCCCAACAATTTCCCCCTTTTTGATGATGCCAAAACCTATACATTCTATGCAAAAATGACTTGACTACACCTATTACATTTATCTTCAGTAGACATGACTAGAGTCAATTTTCCTGAAAAGGAATGTGTTAGTGTAATCACTATTCTGAATGCATATAGGTTTAAAAGTCAGGCATGTTGAGATAGTAAGATGTTATTTCTTGATTCAAAAAGGATTCAACTATCATTCAAAGATATTGGAATTACAGGCATGTTGATAGTTGAATAAACTTATCAGAGCATGAATCAACATCATTACATATCAAGTTTCAAAGCATATTACATAATCAGAGCAATTAAATATAAACATCAGCATAGAAGATATATCCAGCAGACTTGAGCAATTTCTTAGCAGATAGGATCATATTCAGCAAGACAGCAATCAAGATCAAGTGTTCATCCAAATTCAACATAAAAGGGTCAAGAGAACTGTTGTGATATGAATCCTAGAACAAGTCCTAAATGATGATAAAAGATAAGATGAAGTTTTGATAAGCCAAAAGTAGTTTGAATATTTTCTAAGTGTTGACTGACCTAGTCGAGTTAAGAGAAGTCATCTTGTACAGACCAGTAGAGTTCACAAAAGACAAGTGTTGTTATGTATAAAAGACAAGTACGATTTATAAGTACTGTTTATATTAATTGTTTAGGTTGTTATTGAGCTATATTAACAATGTATAGAAGCTCATGTTTTTCATACGTAATAGTTATATTCATTGTATAGATTTATAAGTTGACTAAGCTATGTTATAAAGCTTAAAGTAATGTAATAGTCTTGTTAGGATTAGAATAATCTACTACTGAAGGATTGCACAAAGACCAGACAAGAAGAGAAGATGTCTACACAAGACAGGTGCGACCACAATACTCGACAAGACAAGTCAACATGAAGTTAGTTATTCAAGCGCGTATGAAGATAAGGATTAAAGAGTTAGTTAGAAATAACTAATTAACAATAAACGCGTGGATGGATAAGTATGGAAGTTACAAGTTAGTTTTCAAGAAAAGTTGGTTACAACTGAAAGTTCTTGAATTCAGAAGTCTATAAATACCTTGGTGTATTCAACGATTAAAGACTACTGATAAACTACATACTGAAGAATTACTGAAGCGTTCTAAGCAAGTTACTCACATATTTAAAATTCAGAAAGCAAGTCCGCTAGTCAAGTGAAGATCGAAGAAGACTGCTACTCAATAAGTTTTACCTTTTAGTTTACTGTTTTCAAGTTGCTAGATACTTGTAAATCTCTAGTAAGATCGAAGATATACTTGGAAGTATATTCGAGAAGATCTAAGTCTTGTTTCTTGGGACTTAAAATTACAAGAACACACACTGTACTCGATTGGAAGAGTTAGTAGAAACATCACAACTGGGTTTGTGAGAGTGGACGTAGACAAGTTGTCGAACCACTATAAATTGTTGTGTGTTGTTTACTTTACTGTTTTGTTTAATTGCTTAACTGTTTACATACCTATCTGAACAAGACTAGTTGAGTATACATAGAACAGAGTTCTCGAATAAGAAGTTGAGTATAAACTACTTGGGCTCATTGATTAATTTCGTTATTCCGCATATTGTACTTTGATATATCGAAAGAATTTTGAAAAGTATATTCACCCCCCTCTAAACAATTTCACTAGCTTACTCGATATTAACTCAACTTTGGGGACCTACAAGAACTTATCCAGTTCAAAGATCATCTTCAGGAGGTGGCACCATCCCATATTGTGCCCACACTCTTTTCTTCAAATCCTTGGCCTCTTGATTAGTTCCCTTTGGTCCAAGCACCATTCTGTTCAGCTTGAGAATCTCAAGGAACTCTTGAAGGATTCTTGATTCGTCAATGAAGTCTCCTTTCTTGGGGGGCATGTAAATGATTGGCTTAGGGGCTGTGAGTTCAAATCTTGCAATATCAGCAGCTGCAAGCAATTGTTGATATAGTTCTCTATAATGCTCAATCATGAATTTTGTAAGTGTGCTGTGGTATAATGTTTAAGTATAAGTAGATTAATGTTGTACTAAATGTTGTGACAAATTGTACAACACTGACTCTAACAGAATATCAGAAATTAAGATACACATCGGAAGACTTGAAACACTAAAAACAAACGAGACACAATGGAAATATTTTTCACATAGATTTTATAAATAAAAACCTATGCGAGCCTTACGGCGAAATATCAATACTTATCTTCAAGTACAAATGTTTTGTGAAATGTTACAAAAATAACCTTCACAACTGAATCTACAAACGAGGCAGGTGCCTTGTTCTAAAAACGAACTAAGTGTATAAGAGATTACACACTGTCGAAATGCCTAGTCTATCTATGATTACACTCTCAATAGATAAGAAGACACACATCCATACGGGTGGGATACTTCGTATGATCTAAAATGTAAAACTATTGGCTACAATTCCTAACAGGGATCAACGCTCGGTTTAGGAAATTGATCGAATAGAATACACCGAATTATGAAGCCTTCCTTCGGTATTTATAGAAGTGGGGTGCGAATTCTAGAGGCTTCCACATTGAGGTCCTATTTTTTAGGAGCTCAACTTCCATGATCTTTCTAGATCCTTCTTGTATGCTCCAGGTCGTTCTAAATGGTTCCAGGCTGCTCTAGCATGTTCTGCAATGTTCTGGAATCATCCAGGTTCCAGATCCTTGTAGAAGCTTCCCGATCCTACCAGAAATGCAACAACATTTAGATCAACATTTAATGTAGCATTTCAGAAAAGACTTAGAAAAAAATCTCGGAAGGTCAAATTAAGATGTTGTTGATAATGTTAAGGTATTTAAGGATTAACAACATCTACAATCTCCCCCAATTTGACCTTTTGACTACAACACACCTGATGCACATATATTTCTATACATACTCAGTATTATGTACTTAGTTGAGGTTGACATCATTGCTAAGCACTAGTCAAGACAATACCTGTTGTAATCGTTGGATCAAATCGAATGAAGATCAAGGATAATTTTACAATGCTCCGTGCCATAAGATCAAGATAAATTTTATCCAAAATAGAACAAGTATAAACACTACACTTATTCACAACATAAGTAACTTTACAGAAATCCTAAGTTAAGTTTTGGAAGAACTACTTAAGATTTAAGCAAGACACACAAAAAAAAATAAAAAAAAAATAACAAACATCAGAGCAAAAACAAAAACAAATGGACAGAAAAACTAAGACTATACAACCTGCAGTATCCACATGGTAACCTGTAAACAAATTAAGCAAGGGCAGTAAACAAATATCACCAAATGTAACCATAATTAAGCAAGTTGCAAACAATAAACATCCTATCATCTAAAAAGTAAATAACAAGTGTATCAGAATTTCAGAATTCAAATTTAAACATTGATTACATAGATTGAAACTGAATAAATGGCATATATTGCTGTGGTAACAGCTGCAGCATCAGATTCCTGCACAGTAGCCATTATGAATTCAGATCTCCCCCTGTCAAGCAGCTTCTTCAATGGAGATCACCATACAAGGTCTCCATGTCACCATCATCATCATCTCCTTCATCAACAAAGTAGGTAGATGCAAAGTGTGCAACTACATCAGTCACTGCAGCATCTCCAGCATCAGGTCCATCTCCAGCATCAGGTCCATCACCAGCAGCAGCAGCTTGGTGTCGAGCTTTTAGCAGAGCTTTGATCAGGGATGCTTTCTGCACTGGAAGAGCTATCACCACTGCCATCATCTTCAGGTTCTGGTGTGGCATCCGTTGCAGCAGCAAAATGCTCAACATTTTTCTTTAGAGACTGCAGTATGTCTCTCAAGCATCTCTCAGAATCAGAATTGGAATCTGATTTTGCAGGTTTGTCTTCAGTAATCATTTTGGCCTTCCCTTTGCCTTTGGGATCATCAACAACTTTCTTCTTCTTGGGTTTCTCAGCAATAACAGGAGCTTCTTCCTCAGAATCTGTGAACACTTGGATAGGTTCACCAGCATCAGCTCCAGCTTTCTTCTTTTTCCTCATGGATTCAGAATAATCCATACGAGTGAACACGCGGTATGATCTCCTTCTTTGTACATGGCTTCTCTGTCGTTTGCCTTTCTGTGCATTCTTCTTGAGAGGAATGGGAGCAGATTCATCAGAAACAGAGAGTGAAGAGTTTGTACCATTTTTAGAGATGTTTGCGTCCTCCATTTCAGTGTCTTTAGGGTCGGAAGTAGCAGTAGTTTCTTCTTCAACAACAATCTCAACATTTTTAGTTTGCGGGTCGTGAACAGTAGGTGATTTGGGGCTTTTCAAAGAAGAAGCCATTTGAGCGGTTTGATCAGCCAAATAGCTTGAGATATCTACAGTGATATCTCCAAAAGTCATCACGGGCAGATGACCAGTAGTTCGAAGAGTATCAAACACCTCTTCGATAGCCCTATTGAGATGTTCGACAGTTTCATCTTGAGGAAAGTTAGTTGTTTGAGGAGCGGTTTGAGGTGTGGGAGCGGTTGTTGATGGTGTTCCAGAAACATTTGAGTCAGCATTTGACGAGGTTGAGTGTTGTGAAGCAATGGAAGCAAGAATTTTGAGAGGGTTTATGCGAGAGTGAGATGAGTTTTTCGAATCAGAGTGAGATTGTGAGGAGTATGAATTTCTTTCAGCCATTTAAATGGGGCGGTTGGAATTTCAAGGTAAAGGATGGGAATTTGCACACACTACTTTGAGATATACAACCAAAAAATCAATTCTGCAATCTTAGTACTCAACAAATTCAGAAATCACAATTAGCAAATGAATGGCATCTTATGTTCGATATTTATAGAGAGAATAATGTAGTTGGGGGTTAAAAATAAAACAGAAGAAATAATCCAGAAATTTCGATAATGCTCCACATAATTAGCCACAATCTAGATCATGGGTAATTAGTGGGGAAAATCCATTTAATTAAATTAATTAAATAATTAAGAAGCTTCCAGAATTTACCTAATTAAAATCGCATAATCTGAAAAAAATAGACGTGGGTCAGTAATTAATTAAATAAATAAAATAAATCTCAATAAATAATTAAATAATTACAACTTATAAAAATAAATTCGAATCAGGCAATGTTGTGCTCAAAACTGTTACAAACACCTCAACACGGTTTTTACATGAATTTGCTTCATTTGTGTTGCACCATATTTTTTCTTTTTGTGTTATCGCATCTAATTTGTATTGATCCATTGTTCCTGTAGAGTACATCGTAGTAGCGAACTCCGTGCCCCATACTTACTTAATGGATTACAAATATGTTGATGTTTTTACCAAATATCACATTTTGAAAAGAAGGCATCGTAGTAGTGAACTCCGTGCTCCATAGTTACTCAGTGATTTGGTACATCTTTTAGTATGCTAATAACATTCTATTTTTATGCATTTGAGAGGTGTGAGACATGTTTATTTTTGCACTCCAAGGTTCTTAGATTCGAAGATATTTTACAAAGGAATTATTTAACTAAGTAAGAAATAAATTCAACTTATAAAATTTATACAACCCATGATGTTGTCCCAAATGCTAACGCATTTGTGACAACATCCATCCGAATTCTTTTCAGATAGTGCTCATGCCAAGAGATTTTCTCAAAGTAGAGAATCTCTCATGGTCTAAGGCTTTTGTAAAAATATCAGCATTCTGTTTTTCAGTAGGTACATACTCCAACTTAACAATATTCTTCTCTACTAAATCTCTCATAAAATGGTGTCTTATGCTAATGTGCTTTATGCGCGAGTGTTGTACAGGATTTTTAGAAATGTTAATGGCACTAGTATTATCACAAAAGATAGTAAGTATACCATTCTCAATTCCATAGTCATGGAACATCTTGCTCAGCCACAATAGTTATGTGTAACAGCTTCCAGCAGCTATATACTTAGATTCTGCAGTGGATTGTGAAACACAATTCTATTTCTTGCTGTGCCGTGATACAAGATTGTTTCCCATGTAGAAACATCCTCCACTCGTACTCTTTCTATCATCTATATCTCCAGCCCAATCAGCATCACTATAACCAATCAAAATGTTGTTGGTGTCCTTAGTGTACCAGATTCCAAGTTCACTTGACCTGAAACATACTTGATAATCCTCTTCACAACATTCAGGTGAGATTCCTTTGGATTAGCTTGGTACCTAGCACAAACACACACACTGTACATAATATCTGGTCTACTAGAGGTTAAATATAGTAAACTACCTATCATGGATCTGTAAAGTGTTGGATCAACATCTGTTCCAGCACTATCTTTGCAAAGTTTCAAAGAGGATCCCATAGGAGTTTTCATTGGTTTTGAATTTTCAAGACCAAATCTTTTAACCAAGTTCTTAGCATACTTACTCTGGGAGAAGAAAATACCATCACTGCATTGTTTGATTTGAAGACCTAGAAAATAATTCAAGTCTCCAACCATACTCATTTCAAATGTTGCAGTCATTGCCTCAACAAAGTTACTCAACATTTTATCACAAGTAGAACCAAACACAATGTCATCAACATATATTTAAGCAATAAGTAAATCTCATTTAGTGTGCTTAATGAACAAAGTTCTATGAGCCTCTCCTCTAATAAATCCATATTCCAAAAGAAAGTCAGTAAGCCTACCATACCATGCTCTAGGAGCTTGTTTAAGACCATACAAAGCTTTCTTAAGTTTATATATATGATCAGGATATTGTGGATCTTCAAATCCTTTAGGTTGTTCAACATATGCTTCTTCATTCAAAATGCCATTTAGAAATGCAGCTTTTACATCCATTTGATGAAGTTTAATATCAATAAAACATGCAATTGCGAGCAATAATCTAATAGATTCTATCCTAGCAACAAGTGCAAAAGTCTCATCAAAATCAACTCCTTCAACTTGGGTGTAACCTTGTGCTACTAACCTAGCCTTGTTCCTAACAATATTACCAGATTCATCAGTTTTATTCTTGAATATCCACTTTGTTCCAATGACATTAGTATGACTAGGTCTTGGAACAAGTGTCCACACTTCATTTCTTTCAAACTGACCAAGTTCTTCATGCATAACATTAATCCATTTTTCATCAGTTAAGGCTTCTTTAGCACTCTTAGGTTCAATTTCAGATAATTAGCATTCAGCATTTACAATATTACACATAGAAGACATGCATATTGTTCTTACCCCATCTACCTTATTTGATCTTACTCTTCCTCTTGTTTGCACTCCAACTGTAGCATCGCCTATGATCTGGTCAGAAGGATGACTTTTCCCAATTCTTGAAGAAGGATTCGTTTTGGGAACATACTGGTCATTCTGGGAAGGTACAACTGACTGTTCTGTAGATGTTGACCCAGATGTGTTAACATTCGTTACAACATTTTCAGACTTCAGTGTATTCTCAGAAGTGTCAGTAACCTGTGATACATCTTCTTCATCTTTGTCATCTGTAAGACCTTTATCATCATCAAACACAACATTAACAGATTCTTGAACAGTGTTAGTTCTAAGGTTATATACTCTATAAGCTTTACTATTTCTAGAATAGCCTAAAAAGAAACCTTTATCACTTTTAGAATCAAACTTATGAAGTTGATCCCTATCATTCAAAATATAACACACACAACCAAATACATGAAAATATTTCACACTTGGTTTTCTGTTGTTCAAAATCTCATAAGGTGTTTGATTTGTGCCAGAACGAATAAAAAACCTATTAATAATATGACATGTAGTATTCAATGCTTCTCCCCAAAATTTCTTAGCAAGACATTTGGATGTAAGCATGACTCTAGCCATTTCTTGTAAAGTCCTATTCTTTCTTTCAACAATTCCATTTTGTTGTGGAGTTTTAGGAGATGAATATTCTTGTAATATACCCTTTTTATCACAGAAATCATTAAACATGCTGTTTTCAAATTCCCTACCATTATCAGTTCTAATACGGACAACTTTTAAGTTAAACACATTTTTGAACCTCTTATAAAGAATTTTAAATGCAGCAAATGCTTCAGATTTGTCTCTCAAAGACTCTACCCAGGTATATCTAGAAAAATCATCTACCACAACTAAGGAATACCTCTTTCCTCCAATACTTTCAGTTTCCATAGGACCCATCAAATCCATGTGCAGTAATTCAAAGCATCGATGTGTAGAACAATGTGACAACATTTTGTGCGGCATTCTTACCTTCTTGCCTTTTTGGCATGGTCCACATACAGTGGTATTGTGAAACCTCAGTTTTGGAATTCCTTTTACTGCATCTGCTTTGATTAGCTTTTGCATTGCTCTGTAATTTGCATGACCCAATCTTTGATGCCATAAAATGTGTTGGGATGTAAATTCACCCCAAGCCCCACTTGATGTTAGAATAGTTTTGATGGCCAAAACACTTAGAGTTTATAAATGTAATATGATCTGCTGACTTTGTATAGAACAGCTTAGACTAGTCTTGTGTGATCAACTGTATAGATATCAGTTGATTAGCACAGTCCCGGCTTACATGCGCTCCCTCAAGATGAGAAGAGTAGAAGACATGAAGACTAGAAGATCCTTGAAGGCCAGTTAAGTAAGGTGCTTGTATACCTACTTATCTGATGGAGTCCAAGATTGAAGATGGCCTAAAGCAGCACAAATAATTCACAGATCAGACGAGTGCTACTCGACTGATATCAGAAGACAGAAGACTTAAGGCCAGAAGAGTAGTCAGAAGACGAGTAGTACAGATCAGAAGACTATGTACTCGTCCAGGACTCGGCTGATTCCTAAAGTCATCTTGCAATTCAAATGAAGACCTTCCTTATTTAGAAGATTGACATGATCCCAGGATTGGAGCAATCAAGCAGCTGGAATCAAGGAATCAAGCCAATATGGAAAGATTGCCCCAACGGCTAGTCAACTCCAACGGCTAGTTGCAAGCAACCACCATTATAAATACAAGAGGATGAGAAATCACATGCACGAGATCACAACGAGAGAATTCAACAAGCTAAGCAAGCAATCAAGCAAAAGCCATACTGTTCTAAGAATTCTCCAAGAGCCCAGAAAGCCTTAGAATACTTTTAGCTCTTAAGTGATTTCTATCCAACCCATAAAAACCTGAAACCTGTTCATATTGTATATCAATTGTTTTAGGCATAGTGGTTAAGCAAAATTATAAGCTTGAACCATTAGTTGGATACACTTCAAAAACCCCAAACCCTCACCGAAAGGTTAAATTTTTTGAACCCCTCAAAGTGCAATTGCTTACAATCACTTGTGGAGACCGTAGCTGTTAGGACGGCTCAGATCTCAAAGTCCTATCCTTGGGACTATAAAGGTCAAGACCCTTGTAATTTGTGGTAAATTAAAGGGATTAAACATCACGTTAGGACGTGAGAGTGGACGTAGGATCGTATATCCGAACCACTATAAACCTGGTGTTATTTATCTTTCTGCACTTTACATTTCTGTCTTTCTATATATTTTATATAGTGCATACCGTGTTTTCAACATTCTTCAACTAAGGCCACAATTTTCAAACCAGCATCAGCTGAGTACTTTCATTAAGCAAAACAAGTTAACACTTTCATAAGTAACAAAAGAACGAGTCTAAAACAAGGTCTACCATAATTCCGCATATAATCTCTTCATTCAGATCACTATAGTCATCTGGACCAGCAGACTTGCAGTCCAGTTGGCATAACAATCAGAAGAGGTTCCCCAACTCTCTTGAGAAAGTTTTAAAGTCTATTCACCCCTCCCCTCTAGACTTTAATCCCATTCACTACTCGTTCAGGGACCAACAAGTGGTATCAGAGCAGTGGTTCTATCGGACTACTGTCTCTAGATTATCAGAAGACTTGAGGGAGTCTTTCTGTAGTCCTCTTGAACATATCTTTTTCTTTTGAAAAACTTGTTTTTGAAAACTCATACAACATGAGTGCTAATATGCGTAAGTTGCCTAAGTTTTCAGTGGAGGATTATGATTACTAGAAGATCAGGATGAGGAAGAATCTCACATCAGTCCACTACAAGATGTGGTCAGTAATCACTGAAGGCCCAATCACCATCATGGCAGTCAACACTGCAAATGGTGATCCAGAAGTTCCAGTTGGAGAACTTGCCCCCAAGCCGATGAAGGATCTCACACCAGAAGAGATGAAGCAGTCAAATCTTGACAGCATTGCTCAAGATTACATCATGAAAACTCTTCCAAATGAGTACATTGCAAAAGTAATCAATTGTGAAACTGCTAAGGATATGTGGGATGCTTTAGCACTCCTCTGTGAAGGAACTGAGCTGATTAAGGAGAGCAAGTTGACAACATCAGTCAAGAAGTTTGAACACTTCAAGATGCAACCAGAAGAGTCTATTGATCAACTAGACAATAGATTTACCAAGATCATCAATGAGATAGAATCTCTGGGCAAGAAATATACAAATAGAGAGAAAAATCTAAAGATCTTAGACTCTCTAACCAAGAAATGGAGACTCAAGAAGACCATCATCAAAGATACTCAAGATATCAAGGAGTGGTCTGCACAGACTCTATTTCAGAACCTAAAAGCTCATGAATATGATCTTGAAAGAGAAGAAAACTCAGGAAGTGATGAACCTACTGGAACCCCATCTACTTCCAAGACTGTAGCTTTCAAGGCAGCAAATACAAAAGCTGCAAGCACCTCATCTGGCAAGACCTCTCTGAAAACAGAAGACTTTGAAGGATCAGACATGAGTCTGAAAGAGCAAATGGCCCTTATGATCAAAAGATTCGAAAGGATGAACACTCTCAACAGCAAATATAGAAAATTCTATAGAAACTACAAAGATAGAAGAGCCAGTTCACCCTCTAGAGGCTCCAGAGAAAGAACACCAGAAAGGTATCCTAGAAAGGATATGGAGTCATCTGACAGCCGAGGGTCCAGAAGAAGAGATGCCACTCCTCCAAGGAAAGGCAGTTCAAATCAAAAACCTGGAGCATGCTTCAATTGTCGCAAACCAGGACATTATGTCTATGAATGCCCTGAGCTGGATGACAAAGAAGAAAGAAGGCCAAGAAGAGACAGAAGAAATTCAGATAAGCAAGCAATGGTGACTAAAGAATCTGAATATCAAAGTGATGAACTTCCTACATCACCAGACTGTCAAATCTGCTCAGATGATTCAGATGATCTAGCTATGATGGCCATAGGAGAAAATGAGGTAAATTCCTACACTACTACTTTCCATTCACCTATTTTCTCACAAGCAGATGATATAAATTCATCTAAAGGCGAATCAGAAGACACCTATTATCAATCATTAAGAAAGGTAAAAGGTGATCTGGATATTGCCACTAGAGCCTTTATAGAAGTGGAAGAGGAGAATAAGGATTTAAGGAAAGAAATTGCTAGGTTGAAAAAGGTTAAGTTTGATAACACCCCTGAGTTAGTCACAATGAATGAAAGATTGACCAAAGAAGTGGAACTTCTTAAGGAAGAAAATACCACAATAACTCGATTGTATGAGGGGATGTTAGAAACTCAAGCTTTAGAAACTAAGGAATTTCGTTCACTACAATCCAAGTTCGATGATTTCTTCCAAGCACACAAGCTCTTAGAAAAGGAGAAGGAATGCCTAAATCAAAAGATATCAGAGTTCAATAAAGCCTCTACTACTATTGAAAGTATCTCTGAATATTATAGATCAAATGGCAATAAGATGGGTTTTGGCTATGAACTTAATCCATCAACATCCTCTCCAGCTAGGGGTAGTACACCTAACAAGTGCACTACTCAGACACATGAACAGGGTGAGTGTTCTAAACACAATGAATCTAATATGAACCAAAAGGCATCTGTACCAACTTAGGCTAACTATTCCAACACCAAAAATGGTAAAAGAAAAGTTAACCCCAAACCTGTACAGAGGAACAGCAAACAGCCTAGACCATCTCGTCTGAGACAGGCTCAGCTGTATGCCGCTCCAGCCAAGAAGAAGAAGTCCTCTTCAAACAAATCTGTTCTCTTTGCACCCACTATCTCTTATGATATTGTGAGAACAGAGGAGTATGGTCCATATAATCGTGTGCATCGACCAGCTAATGCACCCAGGCCGAATGTAACTAGTCAAAAGATAATGTATGTACACTCCTATAAAGGGAAACCATTTGACTATTACTTAGCTGACACAAACAACAAATCAGATCAGTCCAAGGTGTTAACTGGTAAGATTTGGTTCTGTGATGCCCGAGGGAAACAACTCAAGTGCTCAAGGTTGTTCAAACGACCAATGTATATGTGGGTTCCCAAGGGTAGTACTAACACCCAAGGACCCAAGACAAAATGGGTACCTAAGACTTAAACTTTCTTGCAGGAAAGGAGGGACCTATACAGAAAAGGAGGTCAAGCAGGAGAGATATGGTACATAGATAGTGGATGCTCAACCCATATGACTGGAACCAACGACCTGCTGACCAACTACACAGAAAAGAGAGGTCCAAAAGTCTTCTTTGGTGATAACGCGCACGGTAACACAAAAGGATATGGCACCTTTAAAAATGGTGACATTGAGGTACATGATGTATCATATGTAGAAGGTTTAAAGTTTAATTTACTATCTGTTTCTCATTTCTGTGACACGGGTTACTCAGTAAAATTCTCTAAAGATGAGTGTCTCATAAGTGATAAAAGAACAAAATAAAACCTTCTAACAGGATCTAGAAAAGGAAGTATGTATCTTGCAAATTGGAACAGCTGTCCTAAGGATACATGTCTGCTTGTGAAGAGCCTTAAAGATGTCAGCTGGCTATGGCACAAACGCCTCAGTCATCTGAACTTTAAGACTATGAACAAACTAGCAAGGGAATCCTTAGTTGATGGTCTGCCTAATGAACTCTATTGTAAAGATCAGGTGTGTGATGCATGTCAACAAGGAAAGCAAACAAAGGTCTCTTTCAAGCATCAACCAGCAGAGCTCTTGAATTGCTTCACATGGATCTATTTGGACCAGTCACTCCAACTACACTTAAGGGAGGAAGTATACTCTCATTGTTGTAGATGACTACTCCAAGTTTACTTGGGTGGTCTTTCTATACAAGAAGAGTGAAACTCAGCAGAAGCTTCATGGACTATTAAAGAGGATCCAAGTAGAGAAAGGAGAACCTATTGTGAAAATCAGAAGTGACAAAGGCACTGAATTTATTAACTCTTATATTATTGCCTATTGTACTTCTAATGGTATTCAGCACGAGACAAGTGCAGCAAGAACACCACAACAAAATGGTGTAGTTGAAAGAAGAGTCAGAACGCTCAAAGAGGCTGCAAGAATACTCCTTGCTAAATTCTCCACTCCTAAGAAGCTTTGGGCAGAAGCTATCAACATAGCTTGTCACACTCAAAACAGGTCAGGTATTCACAAAATCCATGAGAAAACCCCATATGAACTGTGGAAAGGAAGAAAACCTAGAGTATCTTACTTTCATATATTTGGTTGTAAGTGTTTCATTCACAACAATGGGAAAAGTAAGTTGAATGCTTTTGATGCCAAAGCAGATGAGGGGATATTCTTGGAATACTCCTCAACTAGCAAAGCATTTAGAGTATTCAACAAACGAACCCTTCTTGTGGAAGAAACACCTCATGTTGTTTTTGATGAATCTTGTGAAAAGAGTGCAGTAGAAACAGACTCAGTTGTAGATCAGATGAAGAAACTAGTGATCAAGACCAGGTCTGATGAGTTTATTGAAGTCAATGAACCATTTTCTGAAGAACCAGAGGAGGATAAACCACACAGACCAATCACTAGATCTCAAACTCAAGCTGAGCAAGCTGTCCATAATCAAGATGCAACAATCCCAAATGCAAGGGGGAATGATCTCTTTGACACACAAGATACAGATGATGATCGACCTAATCAAGTCAACCCTCCTGATGGCACTAGAACAGATGAGAATCTAAGCTCATCTAATGCAGATACTCCTGTAAGACATACATGGAGAAACAACCATCCATCAAACCTCATCTTAGGAGGAGCAGACTCAGGTGTCAAGACCAGAAGACAACTGAATCAGAACCCTCAATCATCTATGTTCTCCTGGTGTGCCTTCTTGTCCAACATTGAACCAGCTGACATAGAAGAAGCAATGACTGATAGCAATTGGATCACTGCTATGCAAGAGGAACTAAACCAATTCAAAAGAAATGAAGTATGGGAATTGGTAGATCGTCCTGAAAACCACAATGTAGTAGGAACAAAGTGGGTGTTCAAGAATAAAAAGGACGAAAATGACGTGATAACTAGAAATAAAGCAAGGCTAGTTGCAAAAGGATACTCACAATCTGAAGGAATTGACTATGATGAAACCTTTGCTCCGGTAGCCAGATTAGAAGCCATTCAACTGTTTCTAGCTTATGCATCATATATGGGCTTCAAGGTATATCAAATGGACGTCAAGAGTGCTTTTCTGAATAGTATTCTGGTAGAAGAAGTGTATGTAGAACAGCCTCCAGGATTCAAAAAGGGAGATCAAGTATATCGTCTGAAGAAGGCCCTCTATGGTCTGAAGCAAGCTCCCAGAGCCTGGTATGACACATTGTCACAATTCCTACTTGACAATGGTTACACAAAAGGCAAAGTTGACAGAACACTTTTCAGAATACAAGAAGGAGAAGACATTCTAATGGTGCAAATATATGTAGATGACATTATATTTGGATCACCAAATCAAGATATGTGCAAGAAGTTCTCTGAACTTATACAAGGAAAATTCGAAATGAGTATGATGGGTGAGATGAACTACTTCCTAGGA
This sequence comes from Galeopsis tetrahit, assembly GCA_963675135.1. Taxonomy (NCBI): domain Eukaryota; kingdom Viridiplantae; phylum Streptophyta; class Magnoliopsida; order Lamiales; family Lamiaceae; genus Galeopsis; species Galeopsis tetrahit. The sequence goes on from OY776127.1 coordinate 40,027,886, forward strand.
CTCCAAGTAAAACAGAGTTCAGAAGGGATCTTCATCAATCAGTCCAAGTACACCAAAAGCCTTTTGGAAAGATTCAAAGCTCTACAAAGCAAGACTGCAAGAATTCCAATGATGACATCATTTAAAATGGAACCAGATGAGTCTGGACAGGCAGTTGATCAAGCTGAATATAGAGCACTTATTGGATCTCTACTATATCTTACAACTAGCAGACCAGATATAACATTTGCTGTAGGAGTATGTGCTAGGTTTCAAGCAAACCCAAAGCAAAGTCATCTAGAAGCAGCAAGGAAAATTCTCAAGTACCTAAAAGGAACAGTCAATCTAGGACTATGGTACCCTGCTGATGACAATCTAGAATTGAGTGGTTATTCTGACTCAGACTATGGAAGATGTAGAATTGAAAGGAAATCCACATCTGGAACCTGTCAATTCCTAGGCAACAAGTTGATATCATGGTTCTCAAAGAAGCAAACTTCAGTTGCAACCTCCACCACTGAAGCAGAATATATGGCAGCTGGAAGTTGTTGCAGTCAGCTGCTCTGGCTAGTTCAACAACTCAAAGATTACAATATAGAAGCAAGAGAAGTCCCTATCTATTGTGATAGCAGCAGTGCCATTGCCATCACTCAAAATCCAGTCCTCCACACAAGATGCAAGCATGTCGACATACGACACCATTTTATAAGAGACCACCTTGAAAAGAAGGACATCAAGATGGAGAAAATTCACACAGATATCCAAAGAGCAGACATCTTGACTAAGCCCCTAGCTAAAGAAAGATTCAAGACCCTATGCTATAGCTTAGGACTCTTGGATCCAAGCACATGAAGAGCACAAGATCAGCTGAAGGCCTCAGCTGATACAATAGCAGCAGACTAGGAGGATCAGATGAGGATCCAAATAACTCTTGTTCAAAAATTTATAAATTCTGCATTCCAAAAGATAGAGTCTGAATCTCTTTAAATGTAAACCCTTAGATCAAGAATCTCATTGTTGATCTTAAGAAATAACTTTTAAGAAATTCAGACCTATCAACTCTATAGTTTTTGTCATCTTACGCTCCATTACCTCATTTCTACCTCTATAAAAGGAGGAAGTTATGAGAACACCTAACAACACAAATCACTAACTATTATTCTTGTTTCAGGTATGGAGATAATCGAGAGAAGAGATGGAATGGAGATCATCCCTCAACCAAGGTCTTGGGTGAAGGAGATGAAGATTTCTCCAGAAGATGAAGATGGTGCAAATCAGCATACTTGGGTTACCCAACATAAGTATGCCTATGAAAACTAAAGAAAGAAGAGACATTCTTGTTGAAAACTAAAGGAAGAAGAGATGCAGAGGACAAAGTAGCAAGCAAGCAGAGCTTCTTCTCCAGGGGGAAGTTCTACATGGAGAGCTTGCTATCAAAGACCACTTTGTCAAAACATGTCAAGGATACCAAGTCCATGGCTCTCTCTTCATACTCCATTGAAGCCTCTTCCAACTTTTCTTCTCTTTCAAAAGAAGCGAAGAAATTCAACAAGGACACATTAGATGCTACATCCCATCTGATGATGAGGAACATCCGATGGTGAGGAGCAGTTGAGCCAGTGGGATTTCATCTAGACTAGTCCCACTTGGTTAAAAGAAGGAGCTGAAAGATCCATCAAACCAGGTTGGATCATCACTCACAATAAAGCTGGAGGATCCATCCAGGTTGGATCATCACAGCAAACCTCTATCCTCTACTCAGCTGATCAGAAGTCCAACTCAGCTGACCAGAAGACTTTCAAGGAAAATCAGCAAACATTTCGATGAAATCAGAAGACTTCACTCTGCTGATAAGAAGACTTTATTTTAGAGCATAATGACTATCTTTGATCATGTAATTCATTCTAGATTTATTTTTGGATGTAATTAAAGAAATTGGCCTATATAAGGAATGCAATTCACTTATAGAAAACGGCCTTGATGATCAATTCTTGCCACAAAATTAGTCACAACGGCTATTTTTGGTATGATGTCATTAATACTTGATTACCATATTGCCAGCAAATCGACAGTTGCCACATGGCAAATTCAGCCGGCAAATTTAAGGAATGGCCCGGAATCAAAGAAGGAAATCTTGGGCACTACTCCACATTAAAATCTAATCTGACCGTTAGATCAAGAATTGCTGGAGTATATATACAACTCTTAACATCTCTCTCAAACCCTTTCGCTCACATTACTAAATTGCTCTCAAATTCTCTCGTTCTGCAAACCTTCTTAAGCATTCAAAACCATTACACTCAAATACTCAGAATGGCAATCATTGAAGTTTACGACGAGAAGACCAAGAGCACCGGAACTCTAGATGCAACAAAATAGTTCTAAGGAAGGGAAGATATTCACCGAGAATGCTCTGTTTTTCAAGGGCAAGCATACAGTAGAGAACAAGGAGATACTTCTTCGATGTATCAACCTCAACCTTCGTGACTTTCTGGAAGCAGCACCAACAAACGTCTATGAACAAGATGTGCTGGCTTTCTACGCAAACGCTTTAATGAAGGGATATCAAGTTGAAAGTGTCATGGGTGGACACAGAGTCAAGGTAACAAGAGAAATTCTTCAGGAATTGTTCGGCTTGTCGAGGGGGAAGATAAATATCTCCAACTACATCATGGGTAGAGAAAAAGAGTATATGGAGATGTTTACTAATGGAAGAATCAAGGCTATTGATGCCTCTAGACTCAAGAAATCCCAACTTGAACCTAAGTTTCAAACCCTGATGGACATTGCAGGAAAGATGATGCTTGGTAACACTTTTAGCCATGATGCTGTTACTACTTTGAAGGTTAGAGTTATGGCTGCAATCTGGGATCAGATTAATGGAGACTGGCAAGGGTTATTCTTGGATAGAATTGCCCTTGAGGCAAAGAAAGTTACTCTGGACTTGCAATCGAGGGAATGGAAGGTGTCAGCTACAGTCAGCTTTGTCAACAAGCTGAGCATCATTCTTCCAGATATTCTCCCAAAGAAGTACAAGATGGGACCTCATAAGACCTTCCACATCTCCAAGTATTATTTAAGAAAGGAAGCTCTTGCTGAGGCAGCAAGGTTGAAAGAAGAGAAGAGGAAGCTGTTGGCTGAAACATCTTCCAAAGATGTTGTTAAGGAGGCAGAAGAGTCTGTTCATGACTCTGCTGAAGAAGAAGAGAAGCCATCAAAAGAAGAGGCTCAGGAGAAGGCTGCTGAGGATAATGATGACGACAATCAGACCTTAGCACAAAGACGATTTCTAATCAGATCAGGACTCATCTCCCCATCTGATTCAGATGCCACTCCAACTGCCTCTCCCTTGAAGAAGGCAGGTACCTTAATCCCTCTCTCACTTTTACTCCTTCTAAATTGTCGAAGGGTCAGAAGAGAAAGAAGAACAATTCTTCTTTCACTAAGAAAACCAAGAAATCCAGGCTCCCTACTCCCATGAGCATAGCCTCTATTACTTCCTTCAACCCTTCTGATGATTCAAACCCATCTGAACCCTCAAACACTGATATCCAAATCCCTGCTGATACTCACACAACAGAGGAACAAGCCCAACCTCAAACAACCCCAGAGCCACATTTTCCTACCCCTGCTGATATTCAAATGGCAGATGTCCAGGATCATCAACCCCAACCATCTACTGATCTTCAAGCAGAAATAGTCCCAGATCAGCAGACTCAAAACCCTGCTGATGATCAATCCACTGAAGATCAAGAAGATATCAAATCCCAAATCCCTGCTGATACTCACACAGCAGAGGAAACCATTCCAATCGCTCAATCCCCTATCATCACTGCCCCATAAGAACAAAAAGACTTAGCCCCAACAGACCTTGCTCAAGCACCTTCATCTCAGCCTTAGTACAGCATGGTGTATTATCCCATGTGCACAAGAGAAAAGATAATGAGGATGAAGATAGCTCAGATGCTCAAGTCTACCATTCCTGGCATTGATGAGGAATCAGTTCAGTTTGAACAAGTTCTCATAGTCTGCACCTGGATTGAACTCAGGAGAGATGATGTAGATGACCTTCTTGAGGTCATGGAAAGAATGGGAGGAAAAGCTAATTTCCTCGACTGGGAAATGGAGCAGAAGGAAGTTGCTCAAGTTAAATCTTTTGCTCAACTGCTGCCAGAAGAGGCCCTTGCAGCAGTATGCCACAGGATTCTAGGAATTCCCACTGATGATACCTCTGTCCCAGAAGGCTCATCAGGTCAGCAGATAGCTGACACAGCAAAAGTGAATGACTCAGCTGCATCAGTCCCTGCGGAAGACTCAGCTGAACCAGCTGACAGAGTAGAGATTGAAAGAGAAGTAATCACTATTCCTGATCACTTCATGCCGAAGGCTACTCTAACTCACTTCATTGATAAAGGAGACAATATCATGACCCATCTGGTTAAGGCCACTACCACATTTCTCAATGAAGAGTACCTTTCAGCTGAAGAGAGAGGCAAAGCCCTAATAGTTCATCCAAAGCCTCAAGGCACTGCCTCACCTTCTACTTCTACAGCTGACTATACAGCAGACATATGCTCACAGGTCAAGGCTGCAATAGACCTGCATTTTGAGAAAGGTTTAGGCCTACAGCTTGGAAGATATGTTGAAAACGCTGTTAAGGAGCAGAGAACTCGTCTTCAAGACCAGATCATTGACATTGAAGACAAGTTTGGAGAGTCACTTCACGATCAGATAAGTGAGTATCTGACCAACATTCTGAAGAAGGCAGGTGACACCTCCACCATGTTTGCTGAACTCTACACTAATGAGGTCAACCGCATGGAAAACACTTACAAGGAAAGAATTGAAGATGCTGAAGCAAGAGCTACCGAAGGTCGAGCTCTTCTCCAATCAGCTACAGCAGAGAATGAGAAACTACAGACTCAGCTGAAGGAGACAGCAGCCAAATTTGAAGCACTTACAGCTAAACTTGAAGCTGGCTCCTCCTCCAACTCTCATGCTCAGATCCTAGACCACAGCATCACTCATCTGACCCATGTTGGCAAAGTCAATGCCATGGCCCTACAGCAGACTCTGAAAGTGGAGATTCTGAATGCCATGAAGCCTTTTGCGGCTGCACTTGCTGAAGCCAAAAAGGGGGAAGATGTATTGATAAAGGCTCTAGAGAAGGCTACTGCACAGCAAGCTGTGATGGTAGTATCTCAAGATGAGCTGAATGAAACCTTGGGTGGTTTAAAAAGCAAAATCCAGAGCAGGCAAGGCAAAGGCAAATAAATTGCTCAAGAAGACACCCAAGCTCCCACTCAAGCTCCTGCCAAGAGTCTACAGATCACTGCCTCTATAGAACAAGTTCCTGAGAAGAGGATGACAAGGAAAAGAAAGGCAGATGAGTAAGCAGATGAGCAAGCTCAGTCAAGCAAGAAGTCAGCTCCAGCAGAGCCTACTGCAGAAGAGAAAGAGGCTTTAGAGCTGAAGAAAAGAAAAGAGCTTGAAGCTCAAGAGCTTAAGCAGAAGAAGCTAAAAGATGCGAAGGCAGTCAAAGCCAAATTTGAAAGGAAAATAGCCAAACTCAGGAAAGCAATCAAGGACAAAGCATTGAAAGAAAATGCTCTGGCATAGAAAGATAAGGTCCTGGTGTTTGATAGCAATTATGTGGATTATTTAGCCCTTCAAGATGAGCTACCAAGATGGTATCCCCTGAAGAAGAAGTGGCAAATTCAACACCACATAGTAAGAAAATCTGGTCCTCTTCCAACCTATGAAGATGAATTCTTCCAGTTCAATCAGTTCATGAACATTGAAGATCAAGAGTGGCTTTGACTGCTGCTGTCAAATTTGGCTTTGACTGCTTTCGCATCTTTTAGCTTCTTCTGCTTAAGCTCTTGAGCTTCAAGCTCTTTTCTTTTCTTCAGCTCTAAAGCCTCTTTCTCTTCTGCAGTAGGCTCTACTGGAGTTGACTTCTTGCTTGATTTCTGAGCTTGCTCATCTGCTTGTTCATCTGCCTTTCTTTTCCTTGTCATCCTCTTTTCAGGGACTTGTTCTGTAGAGGCAGTGATCTATTACATTTATAAACTCTAAGTGTTTTGGCCATCAAAACTATTCTAACATCAAGTGGGGCTTAGGGTGAATTTACATCCCAACAATTTCCCCCTTTTTGATGAAGCCAAAACTATATTTGATAAATGCTCTTAGTAAATAAGATAAGAGTTTATAAACTTCATAAAAACTGAAGTATCTGATGAAGACAATGAGAGTTTTTCTTGAAAGCAAAGAGAACTAAACTTGATTATATATAAAGCTTTTACAGATTACAAGTGATAGTTTCTTTAAAGCTTTAAAAGTGGTCTTCATCAGGTCTTCTGATCTTAAGATGCGGAAAGCAAGGTACAGACGAGTTCGAACTTCTTCCATGTGCTGCAGGTCTGTAACCTTCTCCTCTTCATAGATTTTCTCTAGAATCCTTTTGACTTCCATCCAGTCTGTCCTTCCGGAGCTCAGAGTGGGAGGATTCCATTTAGGTTCTTCTGGAGTTAGGATTCTACAGTTGTCAAGTTCTTTGGCTGTTTTGACTACTTCTTTCCAGAACTCTTGATCTTCAATGTTCATGAACTGATTGAACTGGAAGAATTCATCTTCATAGGTTGGAAGAGGACCAGATTTTCTTACTATGTGGTGTTGAATTTGCCACTTCTTCTTCAGGGGATACCATCTTGGTAGCTCATCTTGAAGGGCTAAATAATCCACATAATTGCTATCAAACACCAGGACCTTATCTTTCTATGCCAGAGCATTTTCTTTCAATGCTTTGTCCTTGAGAGCTTTCCTGAGTTTGGCTATTTTCCTATCAAATTTGGCTTTGACTGCTTTTGCATCTTTTAGCTTCTTCTGCTTAAGCTCTTGAGCTTCAAACTCTTTTCTTTTCTTCAGCTCTAAAGCCTCTTTCTCTTCTGCAGTAGGCTCTGCTGGAGCTGACTTCTTGCTTGACTGAGCTTGCTCATCTGCTTGCTCATCTGCCTTTCTTTTCCTTGTTATCCTCTTTTCAGGAACTCGATCTATAGAGGCAGTGATCTGTAGACTCCTGGCAGGAGCTTGAGTGGGAGCTTGGGTGTCTTCTTGAGCAATTTCTTTGCCTTTGCGTTTCCTGCTCTTGATTTTGCTTGATAAACCACCCAAGGTTTCATTCAGCTCATCTTGAGATACTACCATCACAGCTTGCTGTGTAGTAGCCTTCTCTAGAGCCTTTATCAATACATCTTCCCCCTTTTTGGCTTCAGCAAGGGCAGCCGCAAAAGGCTTCATGGCATTCAGAATCTCTACTTTCAGGGTCTGCTGTAGAGCCATGGCATTTACTTTGCCAACATGGGTCAGATGAGTGATGCTGTGGTCTAAGATCTGAGCATGAGAGTTGGTGGAGGAGGCAGCTTCAAGTTTAGCTGTAAGTTCTTCCAATTTGGCTGCTGTCTCCTTCAGCTGAGTCTGGAGCTTCTCATTCTCTGCTGTAGCTGATTGGAGAAGAGCTCGTCCTTCAGTAGCTCTTGCTTCAGCATCTTCGATTCTTTTCTTGTAGGTGTTTTCCATGCGGTTGACCTCATTAGAATAGAGTTCAGCAAACTTGGTAGAGGTGTCACCTGCCTTCTTCATAATGGTGGTCAGATACTCACTTATCTGATTGTGAAGTGACTCTCCGAACTTGTCTTCAATGTCAATGATCTGGTCATGTAGACGAGTTCTCTGCTCCTTAACAGCCTTTTCAACATATCGTCCAAGCTGTAGGCCTAAACCTTTCTCAAAATGTAGGTTTATTGCAGCCTTGACCTGTGAGCATATGTCTGCTGTATAGTCAGCTTTTGAAGTAGAAGTGGAGGCAGTGCCTTGAGGCTGAGGATGAACAATCAGGGCTTTGCCTCTTTCTTCAGCTGAAAGGTACTCTTCATTGAGGAATGTGGTAGTGGCCTTAACCAGATGGGTCATGATATTGTCTCCTTTATCAATGAAGTGAGTTAGAGTATCCTTAGGCATGAAGTGATCAGGAATAGTGATTAATTCTCTTTCAATCTCGGCTTTGTCAGCTGGTTCAGCTGAGTCTTCCGCAGGGACGGATGCAGCTGAGTCATTCACTTTTGCTGTGTCAGCTATCTACTGACCTGATGTGCCTTCTGGGATAGAGGTATCATCAGTGGGAATTCCTAGAATCCTGTGGCATACTGCTGCACGGGCCTCTTCTGGCAGCAGCTGAGCAAAAGATTTAACTTGAGCAACTTCTTTCTGTTCCATTTCCCAGTTGAGGAAATTAGCTTTTCCTCCCATTCCCTCCATGACCTCAATAAGGTCATCTACATCATCTCTCCTGAGTTCAATCCAGGTACAGACTCTGAGAACTTGTTCAAACTGAACTGATTCCTCATCAATTCCAGGAATGGTAGACTTGAGCAGGTTTGCTATCTTTATCCTCATTATCTTCTCCCTTGTGCACATAGGATAGTGCACCATGCTATACTGAGGTTGAGAGGGGCCTGCTTCATCCAGGTCTACTGGTGCCAAGTCTTCTGGTGCAGATGGGGTAGTGAGGATAGGGGATTGAGTGGTTGGAATGGTTTCCTCTGCTGTGTGAGTATCAGCAGGGATTTGGGAAGTGATATCTTCTTGATCTTCAGTGGACTGATCATCAGCAGGATTTTGAGTCTGCTGATCTGGGACTATTTCTGCTTGAAGATTAGTAGATGGTTGGACATCTGTCATTTGAATATCAGCAGGGGTGGGTAAATGTGGCTCTGGGGTTGTTTGATGTTGGGCTTGTTCCTCAGCTGTGTGAGTATCAGCAGGGATTTGGATATCAGTGTTTGAGGGTTCAGATGGGTTTGAATCATCAGAAGGGTTGAAGGAAGTAATAGGGGCTATGATCATGGGAGTAGGGAGCCTGGATTTCTTGGTTTTCTTAGTGAAAGAAGAATTGTTCTTATTTCTCTTCTGACCCTTCAACAATTTAGAAGGTGTGAAAGAGAGAGAGGGATTAGAGGTACCTGCCTTCTTCACGGGAGAGGCAGTTGGAGTGGCATCTGAATCAGATGGGGAGATGAGTCCTGATCTGATTAGAAATCGTCTTTGTGCTAAGGTCTGATTGTCGTCATCATCCTCAACAGCCTTCTCCTGAGCCTCCTTTTTGGATGACTCCTCTTCTTCTTCAGCAGAGTCATGAACAAACTCTTCGGCCTCCTTAACAATATCTTTGGAAGATGTTTCAGCCAACATCTTCCTCTTCTCTTCTTTCAACCTTGCTACCTCAGCAAGAGCTTCATTTCTCAAATAATACTTGGAGATGTGGAAGGTCTTATGAGGTCCCATCTTGTACTTCTTTGGGAGAATATCTTGAAGGATGATGCTCAGCTTGTTGACAAAGTTGACTGTAGCTGACACCTTCCATTCCCTCGATAGCAAGTCCAGAGTAACTTTCTTTGCCTCAAGGGCAATTCTATCCAAGAATAACCCTTGCCAGTCTCCATCAATCTGATCCCAGATTGCAGCCATAACTCTCACCTTCAAAGTAGTAACAGCATCATGGCTAAAAGTGTTACCAAGTATCATCTTGCCTGCAATGTCCATCTGGGTTTGAAACTTAGGTTCAAGTTGGGATTTATTGAGACCGGAGGCATCAATAGCATTGATTCTTCCATTAGTAAACATCTCCATATACTCCTTTTCTCTACCCATGATGTAGTCGGAGATATTTATCTTCCCCTTCGATAAGCCGAACAATTCCTGAAGAATTTCTCTTGTTACCTTGATTCTGTGTCCACCCATGACACTTTCAACTTGAGAACCCTTCATTACAGCGTTTGCGTAGAAAACCAGCACATCTTGTTCATAGACGTTTGTTGGTGCTGCTTCCAGAAAGTCACGAAGGTTGAGGTTGATACATCGAAGAAGTATCTCCTTGATCTCTTCTGTATGCTTGCCCTTGAAGAACAGAGCATTCTCGGTGAATATCTTCCCTTCCTTAGACCATTTTGTTGCATCTAGAGTTCCGGTGCTCTTGGTCTTCTCGTCGTAAACTTCAATGATTGCCATTCTGAGTATTTGAGTGTAATGGTTTGGAATGCTTAAGAATGTTTGCAGAACGAGAAAGTTTGAGAGCAATTTAGTAATGTGAGCGAAAGGGTTTGGGAGAGATGTTAAGAGGTGTATATATACTCCAGCAATTCTTGATCTAACGGTCAGATTAGATTTTAATGTGGAGTAGTGCCCAAGATTTCCCTTCTTTGATTTCGGGGCATTCCTTAAATTTACCGGCTGAATTTGCCATTTGGCAACTGTTGATTTGCTGGCAATATGGTAATCAAGTATTAATGACATCATACCAAAAATAGCCGTTGTGACTAATTTTGTGGCAAGAATTGATCATCAAGGCCGTTTTCTTATATAGGCCAATTTCTTTAATTACATCCAGAAATAAATCTAGAATGAATTACATGATCAAAGATAGTCATTATGCTCTAAAAATAAATTCTTATCAGTAGAGTGACGTCTTCTGATTTCATCGAAATGTTTGCTGATTTTCTTTGAAAGTCTTCTGGTCAGCTGAGTTGGTCTTCTGATCAGCTGAGTAGAGGATAGGTGTTTGCTGTAATGATCCAACCTGGATGGATCCTTCCAGCTTTATTGTGAGTGATGATCCAACCTGGTTTGATGGATCTTTCAGCTCCTTCTTTAAACCAAGTGGGACTAGCCTAGATGAAATCCCACTGGCTTAACTGCTCCTCACCATCGGATGTTCCTCATCATCAGATGGGATGTAGCATCTAATGTGTCCTTGTTGAATTTCTTCGCTTCTTTTGAAGAAGAAGAAAAGTTGGAAGAGGCTTCAATGGAGTGTGAAGAGAGGGCCATGGACTTGGTCTTCTTGACATCTTTTGACAAAGTGGTCTTTGATAGCAAGCTCTCCATGTAGAACTTCCCCCTGGAGAAGAAGCTCTGCTTGCTGGCTACTTTGTCCTCTGCATCTCTTCTTCCTTTAGTTTTCAACAAGAACGTCTCTTCTTTCTTTAGTTTTCATAGGCATACTTATGTTGGTCTGCATCATCTTCATCTTCTGGACAAATCTTCATCTCCTTCACCCAAGACCTTGGTTGAGGGATGATCTCCATTCCATCTCTTCTCTCGATTATCTCCATACCTGAAACAAGAATAATAGTTAGTGATTTATGTTCTTAGGTGTTCTCATAACTTCCTCCTTTTATAGAGGTAGAAATGAGGTAATGGAGCATAAGATGACAAATACTATAGAGTTGATAGGTCTGAATTTCTGAAAAGCTATTTCTTAAGATCAACAATGAGATTCTTGATCCAAGGGTTTACATTTAAAGAGATTCAGACTCTATCTTATGGAATGCATAATTTATAAATTTTTGAACAAGAGTTATTTGGAGTCCGTACAGTGCATGTATACTGTTGAGTCGGTGAGGATGGTGTATTAATCCAACCAAGTATGACTCACTAATATACTGTATACTTGTATATTGATAAAGTATTTTATGAAGAATAGTTTATTACTATACATGGATATACATTGCTTAAGTATAGATTACCATTTAACTCTATTCAAATCTTCTGAATGTAAGTATATGATGCAATGCAGATTATAGAGTATTTCATCAAGGTTTCTTAAGGTATCATTGATTCCCCCTTGATTAGATGACTCTATGTTTTCCGTCATCTTTATTTGTCTTCATCGGGAATAAGTTACCTGAAGATGAGGGTGTCTATTCACCTCATCTGATCCTCCTAGTCTGCTGCAATTGTATCAGCTGAGGCCTTCAGCTGATCTTGTGCTCTTCATGTGCTTGGATCCAAGAGTCCTAAGCTATAGCATAGGGTCTTGAATCTTTCTTCAGCTAGGGGCTTAGTAAAGATGTCTGCTCTTTGGATATCTGTGTGAATTTTCTCCATCTTGATGTCCTTCTTTTCAAGGTGATCTCTTATAAAATGGTGTCGGATGTCGACATGCTTGTGTTGGTGTATACTGTAAAGCAAACTTTTAGTGGGCTTTTGTGACGTATATTCGATCTCCTTTTATCTGAAATAAATGGTTTTTCACATTTTTGCATTCTTTGTGATTACTTGTATGTCTGCTTATCTTGCATTGTAGACGATGTGGTGGGTTTGTAGTCACACAGAAGATCACATTGTCAGTTCCTTGTAAGATATAAACAATATTCACAACTGAGATAGTTATGGACAAAACTATTGGTTTAAGTTGTAGTATAAACTTGTTAGTGGTTTGTCTTAGCCATTAGTTTATACTAGTGCGCTGAGGCGTATTGAATGGATCACAGATAAGACATGTTCTTCTGTTCTGACTGTTATGAAGAACTAGAGGTCTTGGTGACTTTTATGATTCTTAACCCTAAGTGTGATATTTAGATGTGTGGGGTGCTTGTTCACTACTTTGATGTATCATAGGTGAGAATCTTGGTAGATTCTTCACCCTCCGTATTTTGGGTAGTGGCATCGCTCGCATGATGTCTACTTATTGGCATTAGGGAACCGTGTCCTGTACATCCAGGCTGATGATGTCCCCTTGAGGAAACTCATAAAGGATTGTCGTATTAAACCCTGCAGGTGGATTTAATCCGTACGACAACAAGGTTGAGTGGTACTACTCAAGGAATTATAGAAATTAATTATTTAAAGAAGTCAGAAGCTTTAATAATTAATGGACGTGCGATATCTTAAACACGGGGAATTATAATGTCTAATAGAAGCCCTGATTCAGTTCGGGATAGGACGGGAGTGCAACATTAATTCTCTAGTGGAATGAATTAATGTTCTCGGGCCAAATTATATGTTCTGGGCTGAACATAAGAGTAGTTGGGCCTGTAAGAAGCCCAAACCCTATACCTTCTAATGGATCCCTAGTCTGGCCCATGAACTTATGGAGATTATAAATAGGAGCCTCAAAATAGTTTTGAAACCCTAGCACACACGAAATTAAGAAAAACGGCTAGGGTTTCAAGGAGACGAAACTGAGGCACCTTCTCCACGTTTGATAGCGCGCCGTCCACCCGATGTTCGAGCGAGGTTGGGAGACAGGCTAGAAGATCCGTAGATTGGAATCAACGTCTCGATCTTCAAGGGTAACGAATCTAAATTCTGCTTTAGATGCATGTTTAAGTTTTAATTCGTTATTTATACGTTTGGCATCCGACAACGATCCCGGTGACGGACCGCCTTCGCCGGCGTGTTCCAGCAATTGGTATCAGAGCCTGGATTCGTGGATTGTTGGCTCTGCCTGAAATGTATGATTGTATGATTCAGTTTAGTTTGTTTCACGTATGTATGCGTTTCTATTGGTTAATTTATTTTTTCTTCTATCGCAACCCTAGTGTTATGTAATCATTTTTCCCACCAGATAATAAGTGTGGGTAGTATAGGACTTTTTCATAGATCACTGTAGTAGGGTTTTGCTCGTTTATATTGTAATTTTTTGATCGTGAGAACGGGCGGTGTCGATGGAAGATCTGAAAACAGTAATCTGAGTTTTTCGGGTTATGGCCTTGGACGGTGAAAACTGTTTTGGCCATAACTTTTGACTCGGGTGTCTGTTTTCAGCCCACAAGACCTTTTCGGAAACGTCTCGACGAGATCTACAGGAGTCACAGCTATGCCATGACGACGAGTGGCGAGGCCTAATTCAAAAGCCTTGATGAAGTTTTCTGCCAGTTTTTGTCGGTGGATGAGAATTCGAGGTTTTTCCATTGCGTGAGAGGCCGATGCGAGGCATCCGTCCGCGCCACTGTTTTTATCATTGTAATAGCTTATAATAGGCTGTTTTTGATAAGTTTTCAAGGGGTTGCGATAGATGTGCATTTATTTATTTTTGCCTATGTTTATCGCATCTTGTATTGTTATGGCATGCATGTATTAATTTTTGTTAATTTGCTATGCCAATGAATAATCTTCATGTTAAAATGACTAAGTGAGATAATTAAATTTTAATTAATTTATAGGCCTCCACAATTGGTCTTTAAGTAAGGTGTATGTTGCTCGTGGGACCTTGGGAGTCTTCCCCTAACGGGTGCAACATTCACGAGCTTACTAGTTAAGACTTCTAATAAAACTGTTTTAATCTTTAGATGAAGTGTGTGATCTTCCCTAACGGATGTGTCATCCATGAGTTCATCAGTAAAGAATAATTCAAGATAACTGTTGTTAAATTGTGGTCATCACTTAGATGTGAATTTGAATATAACCCCCCAACGGGGTCACTGTTCTAGTTCACATGGCCAGTTAAAGTTCGACTGTTAATTTCATTCGTCATAAGGATAAGTTGACGTGATATTGATATTAAAGACTGAATGTCTGGTCAATGAATACATGTGTAAACGACCACCCTAACGTGGCTTGCATATGTGTTTGTTGGGCTGTTGGAGGTTGTGTTGAATATTGGTTTTGAAGGTTTCCAATGTTTTATGCTTCAAACTTATGTGATTCATTGCTTGCATTTTATTTATTTCAGATACATTATGGTGACATTCAACCCACTTATGGTTATCTTAAATCAAAATAAGCTTGTTGGTCAGAATTACTTGGATTGGAAAAGAAATTTGGACATTGTCCTAGTTGTTGATGAGTACAAGTTTGTACTCGATACACCTGCTCCTGCCCCTTTGGGAGCTGAATCTACTGAAGAGCAAAGGGAGGCTCATAAGAAGTGGCACAAGGCTGATGAAATGGCTCGTTGTTACATTTTGGCCTCGATGTCAAATGTTTTACAACAGCAGCATCAAACTATGTCTAGTGCCGCAGCTATGATGTTGAGCCTCAAAGAGCTTTTTGGTGAGAAAGATAGGGCTGCCCGCTTTGAGGCTATGAGGAAGATCATGTCAACCTCTATGCCAGAGGGAGCGTCCGTGAGGGACCACGGTCTCAAGATGATGGAATATCTGAATGAGATTGAGGTCCTCGGAGGGTTAATCGATAATGACACCAAGATCGATATGATCCTACACTCGCTCCCAAAGTCTTTTGAGAACTTCCGTGTAAACGCAATCATGAGTAAGAAGGATTATACTTTAACCGAGCTTCTTACGGAATTGGTCGCGGTGGAGGGTCTCATGGGTAAACGACCACAAGCCAATGTTACTGTTCAGGCTGGACCTTCTTCGTCTAATGGCAAGAAGAAGAAAAAGCCTTTACAGAAAAAGGGTGGTGGTGAAAGCAGTGGGAGCAAGAAACTAGCACCTTCTGGTGGCGTGAAAAAGCCGAAGGGCAAATGTTTCAAGTGCAACAAGACGGGACATTGGAAGTCTGATTGTCCTCTTTTGAAAAAGGACAACTCTGGTACGTCTCTCGCTTTAGTTGTTGAAACATGTTTTGCGGCTTGTTCTGCCTTTTCTTGGGTAGTAGATACAGGAGCCACTGACCATGTTTGTTACACCTTGCAGGGGTTTCTGCAGACAAGGGAACTGAGTGAGGGCGAGATTACTATTAGTTTGGGCAATGCTGCGATAGTATCAGTGGTTGCAGTGGGAGACGTGCACTTATGTTTTTCTAATTCTGTTTTAGTATTAAAGAACGTTTTATACGTGCCGAATTTTCGGAGAAATTTAATTTCTGTTTCGAAGTTATTTTTGGATGGATGCTCAGTTGTTTTTAATGACAATGTTGTTATTATGAGAAATGACTCTTTAATCTGTTCTGGCACGTTAGAAAACAATCTTTATACTATTACGTGTGTATATCATACTGTGACTGAAGCTCATTCATCATCATCATTAAATAAGAGAAAGGAACCTTCTAAGTTGAATCAAAAATACCTTTGGCATCTAAGATTGGGTCATGTCAACCTAAGAAGGATTCAAAGACTAGTAAGTAGTGGGTTTTTGGAGTCTCTCCAAGTGGAACCATTCTCAGTCTACGAATCCTGTTTGGAAGGCAAGATGACCTCTAGGCCTTTTAAGGCCAAGGGTAATAGGGCTAATGATGTGTTGGAATTGATTCACTCTGATTTGTGTGGGCCTATGACTGTTTAAGCTAGAGGAGGCTTTGAGTACTTCGTCACTTTCATTGACGATTACTCAAGATATGGATACATCTACCTGATGCGCCACAAGTCTGAATGCTTTGGCAAGTTCAAAGAATTTAAGGCAGAAGTGGAGAACCGTCATGGTACGAGTATCAAGTCACTGCGTTCTGATCGTGGTGGCGAGTACCTTAGCAATGAATTTAGGTAATACTTATTAGAGAACGGGATTAGATCCCAGCTCTCCGCGCCTGGTACTCCGCAATAGAATGGCGTGGCTGAGAGAAGGAATAGGACTCTATTATATATGGTGAGATCGATGATGAGTTATGCTTCATTACCTACCTCTTTTTGGGGTTATGCCTTGGAAACAGCAGCGTACCTTCTAAATTATGTACCTTCTAAAGTGGTTCCAAAAACCCCGATTGAATTGTGGTCTGGGTGAAAGCCTAGTCTAAACCACATTCGGATTTGGGGTTGTCCAGCACATGTGCTGAACAAGGAAGCTGATAAGTTGGCACCTAGAACTGAAGTACGGTTGTTTGTAGGATACCCTAAGGGAACGAGAGGTGGTTATTTTTATAGTCCTAATGATCAGAGGGTGGTGGTGAGTACCAATGCCCGATTTTTAGAAGAAGACTATATGAATGAGCATAAGTCCAATACTGAGATCATTCTAAATGAGTTGAGAGGAGACAATGGCACACCGAGTGTGCAAGAGGAAATACCACAAGAGACTGCACAACGTGGCGACTCTGATGAACCTTTGTATACATTGCCTCGTCGTAGTGGGAGGGTTGTTCGCCAACCTGATCGTTTCATGTTTGTGGGAGAGTCTATTGACTTGATTCCAAGCGATGAACATGATGATAACGACCCCTGGACATACAAAGAGGCAATCAAAGACAAAAATGCAGAGTCTTGGCACAAGTCCATGGATTCAGAAATTGAATCTATGGATGCTATGGAAGTGTATGACCTAAGTGAACTTCCCCACGATAAGAAAGTTGTTGGGTGTAAGTGGGTCTACAGACGTAAGAGTGGGTCTGATGGGCAGATTACTGCTTTTAAAGCACGGTTGGTGGCAAAGGGTTTTACCCAGAAAGAAGGAATCGACTATGACGAGACCTTCTCACCAGTAGCCATGCTAAAATCGATCCGGATTCTCTTATCCATAGCTAATCACATGAACTATGAGATTTGGCAAATGGATGTTAAGACAGCTTTCCTTAATGGAAATTTGGATAAGGACATCTATATGCAGCAACCCGAGGGTTATGTGAAGAAAGGCCAAGAGCATCTAGTCTGGAAGCTGAAAAAGTCTCTTTATGGGCTAAAACAAGCTTCCAGGTCTTGGAACATTCGTTTTGATGAGGTGATCAAATCTTTTGGATTTGAACAATGTCAAAATGAAAGTTGTGTGTACCAGAAGAGTGACAGAGACGTAGTGGTATTCTTAGTACTATACGTAGATGATATTCTTCTTATTGGCAACAATGTGAAAGTATTATCAAACGTAAAGGTGTGGCTTTCAGAACAGTTTCAAATGAAGGATATGGGAGAAGCATCGTACATTCTTGGTATTAAGGTCACTCGTGATCGAAAAAAGTGAATGTTGTGTTTATCTCAAGCGTCTTACATTGATACTGTGATTGCTCGTTTTGGCATGCAGAATTCCAAGAAGGGTGTACTACCTTTCAGACATGGAGTCCCTCTATCTAAAGATATGTGTCCTAAGACACAGATGGAGATAGAGGAGATGGCTAAGGTTCCTTATGCTTCGGCTGTAGGAAGCCTTATGTATGCGATGCTGTGTACGAGGCCTGATATTTGCTATGCAGTCGGCATGGTAGCAAGATATCAGTCTAACCCTGGTCAAGGACACTGGACTGCTGTTAAGCATATTCTCAAGTACTTGAAAAAGACTCGAGATTATATGCTAGTATAC
The DNA here is from genome assembly GCA_963675135.1 of Galeopsis tetrahit. Classification (NCBI taxonomy): domain Eukaryota; kingdom Viridiplantae; phylum Streptophyta; class Magnoliopsida; order Lamiales; family Lamiaceae; genus Galeopsis; species Galeopsis tetrahit. Next base: position 40,045,831 of record OY776127.1, read on the forward strand.
CAGTCAAATAGTTTGATTCCTTTAAGTTATACCGATTCAGATTTCCAAGCTGATCGAGATGAACGGAAGTCAACCTCGGGTTATGTGTTTATGCTGGGAGGCGCAGCCATATCTTGGAGAAGTGTGAAGCAGAAATGCATCGCGGACTCCACTATGGAAGCCGAGTACGTAGCTGCCTCAGAGGCCGCAAAGGAGGCTGTCTGGCTGCGTAATTTCTTTCTGGAATTAGGGGTATCTCAGAGTATGCCGATGTGTATCACTGTTTATTGTGATAACGCAGGTGTAGTGGCAAACTCGAAAGAACCTAGAGCCCACAGAGCAAGTAAACACATAGAGCGAAAGTACCACATTATACGAGATATCGTAAATCGAGGAGACGTGGCTGTAGCTAAGATTGCGTCGTTGGATAACTTGGCTGATCCTTTCACAAAGACGCTGGCAATAAAAATCTTTGAGAAACATGTAGAGGGTCTTGGTTTACGATGTATTACAAGCTAGACTTTGAGTATAAGTGGGAGAAATGTTGATGTCTTTATGTGTATACTAAAAGTTAAGCTTTAGTATAAGTGGGAGATTGTTGGTGTATACTGTAAAGCAAACTTTTAGTGGGCTTTTGTGACGTATATTCGATCTCCTTTTATCTGAAATAAATGGTTTTTCACATTTTTGCATTCTTTGTGATTACTTGTATGTCTGCTTATCTTGCATTGTAGACGATGTGGTGGGTTTGTAGTCACACAGAAGATCACATTGTCAGTCCCTTGTAAGATATAAACAATATTCACAACTGAGATAGTTATGGACAAAACTATTGGTTTAAGTTGTAGTATAAACTTGTTAGTGGTTTGTCTTAGCCATTAGTTTATACTAGTGCGCTGAGGCGTATTGAATGGATCACAGATAAGACATGTTCTTCTGTTCTGACTGTTATGAAGAACTAGAGGTCTTGGTGACTTTTATGATTCTTAACCCTAAGTGTGATATTTAGATGTGTGGGGTGCTTGTTCACTACTTTGATGTATCATAGGTGAGAATCTTGGTAGATTCTTCACGCTCCGTATTTTGGGTAGTGGCATCGCTCGCATGATGTCTACTTATTGGCATTAGGGCACCGTGTCCTGTACATCCAGGCTGATGATGTCCCCTTGAGGAAACTCATAAAGGATTGTCGTATTAAACCCTGCAGGTGGATTTAATCCGTACGACAACAAGGTTGAGTGGTACTACTCAAGGAATTATAGAAATTAATTATTTAAAGAAGTCAGAAGCTTTAATAATTAATGGACATGCGATATCTTAAACACGGGGAATTATAATGTCTAATAGAAGCCCTGATTCAGTTCGGGATAGGACGGGAGTGCAACATTAATTCTCTAGTGGAATGAATTAATGTTCTCGGGCCAAATTATATGTTCTGGGCTGAACATAAGAGTAGTTGGGCCTGTAAGAAGCCCAAACCCTATACCTTCTAATGGATCCCTAGTCTGGCCCATGAACTTATGGAGATTATAAATAGGAGCCTCAAAATAGTTTTGAAACCCTAGCACACACGAAATTAAGAAAAACGGCTAGGGTTTCAAGGAGACGAAACTGAGGCACCTTCTCCACGTTTGATAGCGCGCCGTCCACCCGATGTTCGAGCGAGGTTGGGAGACAGGCTAGAAGATCCGTAGATTGGAATCAACGTCTCGATCTTCAAGGGTAACGAATCTAAATTCTGCTTTAGATGCATGTTTAAGTTTTAATTCGTTATTTATACGTTTGGCATCCGACAACGATCCCGGTGACGGACCGCCTTCGCCGGCGTGTTCCAGCAGCTTGCACCTTGTGTGTAGGACTGGATTTTGAGTGATGGCAATGGCACTGCTGCTATCACAATAGATAGGGACTTCTCTTGCTTCTATATTGTAATCTTTGAGTTGTTGAACTAGCCAAAGCAGCTGACTGCAACAACTTCCATCTGCCATATATTCTGCTTCAGTGGTGGAGGTTGCAACTGAAGTTTGCTTCTTTGAGAACTATGATATCAACTTGGTGCCTAGGAATTGACAGGTTCCAGATGTGGATTTCCTATCAATTCTACATCCTCCATAGTCTGAGTCAGAATAACCACTCAATTCTAGATTGTCATCATCAGGGTACCATAGTACTAGATTGACTGTTCCTTTTAGGTACTTGAGAACTTTCCTTGCTGCTTCTAGATGACTTTGCTTTGGGTTTGCTTGAAACCTATCACATACTCCTACAGCAAATGTTATGTCTGGTCTGCTTGCTGTAAGATATAGTAGAGATCCAATAAGTGCTCTATATTCAGCTTGATCAACTGTCTGTCCAGACTCATCTGGTTCCATTTTGAATGATGTCATCATTGGAATTCTTGCAGTCTTGCTTTGTAGAGCTTTGAATCCTTCCAATAGGCTTTTGGTGTACTTGGACTGATTGATGAAGATCCCTTCTGAACTCTGTTTAACTTGGAGTCCTAGGAAATAATTCATCTCACCCATCATACTCATTTCGAATTTTCCTTGCATAAGTTCAGAGAACTTTTTGCACATATCTTGATTTGGTGATCCAAATATAATGTCGTCTACATATATTTGTACCATTAGAATGTCTTCTCCTTCTAGTATTCTGAAAAGTGTTCTGTCAACTGTGCCTTTTGTGTAACCATTGTCAAGTAGGAATTGTGACAATGTGTCATACCAGGCTCTGGGAGCTTGCTTCAGACCATAGAGGGCCTTCTTCAGATGATATATTTGATCTCCTTTTTTGAATCCTGGAGGCCGTTCTACATACACTTCTTCTACCAGAATACCATTCAGAAAAGCACTCTTGACGTCCATTTGTTAAACCTTGAAGCCCATATATGATGCATAAGCTAGAAACAATTGAATGGCTTCTAATCTGGCTACTGGAGCAAAGGTTTCATCATAGTCAATTCCTTCAGATTGTGAGAATCCTTTTGCAACTAGCCTTGCTTTATTTCTAGTTATCACATCATTTTCGTCCTTTTTATTCTTGAATACCCACTTTGTTCCTACTACATTGTGGTTTTCAGGACGATCTACCAATTCCCATACTTCATTTCTTTCGAATTGGTTTAGTTCTTCTTGCATAGCAGTGATCCAATTGCTATCTGTCATTGCTTCTTCTATGTCAGTTGGTTCAATGTTGGAAAGAAAGCACACCAGCAGAACATAGATGATTGGGGGTTCTGATTCAGTTATCTTCTGGTCTTGACACCTGAGTCTGCTCCTCCTAAGATGAGGTTTGATGGATGGTTGTTTCTCCATGTATGTCTTACAGGAGTATTTGCATTGGATGAGCTTGGATTCTCATCTGTTCTAGTCCCATCAGGAGGGTTAACTTGATTAGGTCGATCATCATCTGTATCTTGTGTGTCAAAGAGATCATTCCCCCTTGCATTTGGGATTGTTGCATCTTGATTTTGGACAGCTTGCTCAGCTTGAGTTTGAGATCTAGTGACTGGTCTGTGTGGTTTATCCTCCTCTGGATCTTCAGAAAATGGTTCATTGACTTCAATAAACTCATCAGACCTGGTCTTGATCACTAGTTTCTTCATCTGATCTACAACTGAGTCTGTTTCTACTGCACTCTTTTCACAAGATTCATCAAAAACGGCATGAGGTGTTTCTTCCACAAGAAGGGTTCGTTTGTTGAGTACTCTGAATGCTTTGCTAGTAGAGGAGTATCCCAAGAATATCCCCTCATCTTCTTTGGCATCAAAAGCATTCAACTTACTTTTCCCATTGTTGTGAATGAAACACTTACAACCAAATATATGAAAGTAAGATACTCTAGGTTTTCTTCCTTTCCACAGTTCATATGGGGTTTTTCATGGATTTTGTGAATACCTGACCTGTTTTGAGTGTGACAAGCTGTGTTGATAGCTTCTGCCCAAAGCTTCTTAGGAGTGGAGAATTCAGCAAGGAGTGTTCTTGCAGCTTCATTGAGCGTTCTGACTCTTCTTTCAGCTACACCATTCTGTTGTGGTGTTCTTGCTGCACTTGTCTCATGCTGAATACCATTAGAAGTACAATATGCAATAATATAAGAGTTAATAAATTCAGTGCCTTTGTCACTTCTAATTTTCACAATAGGTTCTCCTTTCTCTACTTGGATCCTCTTTAATAGTTCAGGAAGCTTCTGTTGAGGTTCACTCTTCTTGTATAAGAAGATAACCCAAGTAAACTTGGAGTAGTCATCTACAACAATAAGAGTGTACTTCCTCCCTGTTAGTGTGGTTGGAGTGATTGGTCCAAAGAGATCCATGTGGAGCAATTCAAGAACTCTGCTGGTTGATGCTGTCTTCTTGGTCTTGAAGGAGACCTTTGTTTGCTTTCCTTGTTGACATGCATCACACACCTGATCTTTACAGTAGAGTTCATTAGGCAGACATCAACTAAGGATTCCCTTGCTAACTTGTTCATAGTCTTAAAGTTCAGATGACTGAGCCGTTTGTGCCATAGCCAACTGACATCTTTAGGGCTCTTCACAAGCAGACATGTATCCTTAGGACAGCTGTTCCAATTTGCAAGATACATACTTCCTTTTCTAGATCCTGTTAGATGGTTTTGTTTTGTTCTTTTATCACTTATGAGACACTCATCTTTAGAGAATTTTACTAAACAACCGGTGTCACAAAAATCAGAAACAGATAATAAATTAAACTTTAAACCTTCTACATATGATACATCATGTACCTCAATGTCACCATTTTGAAGGGTGCCATATCCTTTTGTGTTACCGTGCGCGTTATCACCAAAGAAAACTTTTGGACCTTTCTTTTCTGTGTAGTTGGTCAGCAGGTCTTTGGTTCCAGTCATATGAGTTGAGCATCCACTATCTATGTACCATATCTCTCCTGCTTGACCTCCTTTTCTGTATAGGTCCCTCCTTTCCTGCAAGAAAGGTTAAGTCTTAGGTACCCATTTTGTCTTGGGTCCTTGGGTGTTAGTACTACCCTTGGGAACCCACATATACATTGTTCGTTTGAACAACCTTGAGCACTTGAGTTGTTTCCCTCGGGCATCACAGAACCAAATCTTATCAGTTAACACCTTGGACTGATCTGATTTGTATTTTGTGTCAGCTAAGTAATAGTCAAATGGTTTCCATTTATAGGAGTGTACATACATTATCTTTTGACTAGTTACATTCGGCCTGGGTGCATTAGCTGGTCGATGCACACGATTATATGGACCATACTCCTCTGTTCTCACAATATCATAAGAGATAGGGGGTGCAAAGAGAACAGATTTGTGTGAAGAAGATTTCTTCTTCTTGGCTGGAGCAGCATACAGCTGAAACTGTCTCAGACAAGATGGTCTAGGCTGTTTGTTGTTCCTCTGTACAGGTTTGGGGTTAACTTTTCTTTTACCGTTTTTGGTGTTGGAATAGTTAGCCTTAGTTGGTACAGATGCCTTTTGGTTCATATTAGGTTCATTGTGTTTAGAACACTCACCCTTTTCATGTATCTGAGTAGTGCTCTTGTTAGGTGTACTACCCCAAGCTGGAGAGGATGTTGATGGATTAAGTTCATAGCCAAAACCCATCTTATTGTCATTTGATCTATAATATTCAGAGATACTTTCAATAGTAGTCGAGGCTTTATTTAACTCTGATATCTTTTGATTTAAGCATTCCTTCTCCTTTTCTAAGAGCTCGTGTGCTTGGAAGAGGTCATCGAACTTAGATTGTAGTATACGAAATTCCTTGGTTTCTAAGGCTTGAGTTTCTAACATCCCCTCATACAACTGAGTTGTTATGGTATTTTCTTCCTTAAGAAGTTCCACTTCTCTGGTCAACCTTTCATTCATGGTGACTAACTCAGGGGTGTTATCAAACTTAACCTTTTTCAACCTAGCAATTTCTTTCCTTAAATCCTTATTCTCCTCTTCCACTTCTATAAAAGCTCTAGTGGCAATATCCAGATCACCTTTTACCTTTCTTAACGATTGATAATAGGTGTCTTCTGATTCGCCTTCAGATGAATTTACATCATCTGTTTGTGAGAAAATAGGTGAATGGAAAGTAGTAGTGTAGGAATTTACCTCATTTTCTCCTATGGCCATCATAGCTAGATCATCTGAATCATCTGAGTAGATTTGACAGTCTGGTGATGTAGGAAGTTCATCACTTTGATATTCAGATTCTTCAGTCACCATTGCTTGCTTGTCTGAAGTTCTTCTTCTTGGCCTTCTTTCTTCTTTGTCATCCAGCTCAGGGCATTCATAGACATAATGTCCTGGTTTGCGACAATTGAAGCATGCTCCTGGTTTTTTATTTGAGCTGCCTTTTCTTGGAGGAGTGGCATCTCTTCTTCTGGAGCCTCGGCTGTCAGATGACTCCATATCCTTTATAGGATACCTTTCTGGTGTTCTTTCTCTGGAGCCTCTAGAGGGTGAACTGGCTCTTCTATCTTTGTAGTTTCTATAGAATTTTCTATATTTGCTATTGAGAGTGTTCATCCTTTCGAATCTTTTGATCATAAGGGCCATTTGCTCTTTCAGACTCATGTCTCATCCTTCAAAGTCTTCTGTTTTCAGAGAGGTCTTGCCAGATGAGGTGCTTGCAGCTTTTGTATTAGCTGCCTTGAAAGCTACAGTCTTGGAAGTAGATGGAGTTGCAGTAGGTTCATCACTTCCTAAGTTTTCTTCTCTTTCAAGATCATATTCATGAGCTTTTAAGTTCTGAAATAGAGTCTGTGCAGACCACTCCTTGATATCTTGAGTATCTTTGATGGTGGTCTTCTTGAGTCTCCATTTCTTGGTTAGAGAGTCTAAGATCTTTAGATTTTTCTCTCTATTTGTATATTTCTTGCCCAGAGATTCTATCTCATTGATGATCTTGGTAAATCTATTGTCTAGTTGATCAATAGTCTCTTCTGGTTGCATCTTGAAGTGTTCAAACTTCTTGACTGCTGTTGTCAGCTTGCTCTCCTTGATCAGCTCAGTTCCTTCACAGAGGAGTGCTAGAGCATCCCACATATCCTTAGCTGTTTCACAATTGATTACTTTTGCTATGTACTCATTTGGAAGAGTTTGCATGATGTAATCTTGAGCAATGCTGTCAAGATTTGACTGCTTCATTTCTTCTGGTGTGAGGTCCTTCATCGGCTTGGGGGCAAGTTCTCCAACTGGAACTTCTGGATCACCATTTGCAGTGTTGACTGCCATGATGGTGATTGGGCCTTCAGTGATTACTGACCACATCTTGTAGTGGACTGATGTGAGATTCTTCCTCATCCTGATCTTCCAGTAATCATAATCCTCCACTGAAAACTTAGGCAACTTACGCATATTAGCACTCATGCTGTATGAGTTTTCGAAAACAAGTTTTTCAAAAGAAAAAGATCTGTTCAAGAGGACTACAAAAAGACTCCCTCAAGTCTTCTGATAATCTAGAGACAGTAGTCCGTTAGAACCACTGCTCTGATACCACTTGTTGGTCCCTGAACGAGTAGTGAATGGGATTAAAGTCTAGAGGGGAGGGGTGAATAGACTTTAAAACTTTTTCAAGAGAGTTGGTGAACCTCTTCTGATTGCTATGTCAACTGGACTGAATGAAGAGATTAAATGCGGAATTATGGTAGGCCTTGTTTAGACTCGTTCTTTTGTTTCTTGTGAAAGTGTTAACTTGTTTTTACTTAATGAAAGTACTCAGCTGATGCTGGTTTGAAAGTTGTGGCCTTTGTTGAAGGATGTTGAAAACACAGTATGCACTATATAGAATAAATGGAAAGACAGAAATGTAAAGTGCAGAAAGATAAATAACACCAGGTTTATAGTGGTTCGGATATACGATCCTACGTCCACTCTCACGTCCTAACGTGATGTTTAATCCCTTTAATTTACCACAAATTACAAGGGTCTTGACCTTTATAGTCCCAAGGATAGGACTTTGAGATCTGAGCCGTCCTAACAGCTACGGTCTCCACAAGTGATTGTAAGCACTTGCACTTTGAGGGGTTCAAAAACTTTTAACCTTTCGGTGAGGGTTTGGGGTTTTTGAAGTGTATCCAACTAATGGTTCAAGCTTATAAATTGCTTAACCACTTTTTCTAAAACAATTGATATACAATATGAACAGGTTTCAGGTTCTTATAGGTTGGATAGAAATCACTTAAGAGCTAAAAGTATTCTAAGGCTTTCTGGGCTCTTGGAGAATTCTTAGAACAGTATGGCTTTAGCTTGATTGCTTGTTTTGCTTGTTGAATTCTCTGTTGTGATCTCGTACTTGTGATTTCTCATCCTCTTGTATTTATAATGGTGATTGCTTGCAACTAGCCGTTGGAGTTGACTAGCCGTTGGGGCAATCTTTCCATATTGGCTTGATTCCTTGATTCCAGCTGCTTGATTGCTCCAATCCTGGGATCATGTCAATCTTCTAAATAAGGTAGGTCTTCATTTGAATTGCAAGATGACTTTGGGAATCAGCCGAGTCCTGGAAGAGTACATAGTCTTCTGATCTGTACTGCTAGTCTTCTGACTACTTTTCTGGCCTTAGGTCTTCTGTCTTCTGTTATCAGTCGAGTAGCACTCGTCTGATCTGTGGATTATTTGTGCTGCTTTAGGCCATCTTCAATCTTGGACACCATCAGTTAAGTAGGTATACAAACACCTAACTTAACTGGTCTTCAAGGATCTTCTAGTCTTCATGTCTTCTACTCTTCTCATCTTGAGGAAGCGTATGTAAGCCGGGACTGTGCTAATCAGCTGATATACATACAATTGATTGCACAAGACTAGTCTAAACTGTTCTATACAAGTCAGGTGATCCTATTACATTTATAAACTCTAAGTGTTTTGGCCATCAAAACTATCCTAACATCAAGTGGGGCTTAGGGTGAATTTTCATCCCAACAACATCTTCAATTCTTTTCTTGTAGGTGTTTTCCATGCGGTTGACCTCATTAGTGTAGAGTTCAGCAAACCTGGTGGAAGTGTCACCTGCCTTCTTCAGAATGCTGGTCAGATACTCACTTATCTGATTGTGAAGTGACTCTCCAAACTTGTCTTCAATGTCAATGATCTGGTCTTGAAGGCGAGTTCTCTGCTCCTTAACAGCCTTTTCAACATATCTTCCAAGCTGTAGGCCTAAGCCTTTCTCAAAATGCAGGTCTATTGCAGCCTTGACCTGTGAGCATATGTCTGCTGCATAGTCAGCTGTTGAAGTAGAAGGCGAGGTAGTGCCTTGAGGCTTTGGATGAACAATAAGGGCTTTGCCTCTTTCTTCAGCTGAAAGGTACTCTTCATTGAGGAACGTGGTAGTGGCCTTAACCAGGTGGGTCATGATATTGTCTCCTTTATCAATGAAGTGAGTTAGAGTATCCTTAGGCATGAAGTGATCAGGAATAGTGATTACTTCTTTTTCAATCTCGGCTTTGTCAGCTGGTTCAGCTGAGTCTTCCGCAGGGACGGATGCAGTTGAGTCATTCACTTTTGTTGTGTCAGCTATCTGCTGACCTGATGTGCCTTCTGGGATAGAGGTATCATCAGTGGGAATTCCTAGAATCCTGTGGCATACTGCTGCAAAGGCCTCTTCTGGGAGCTGCTGAGCAAAAGATTTAACTTGAGCAACTTCTTTCTGCTCCATTTCCCAGTCGAGGAAATTAGCTTTTCCTCCCATTCCCTCCATGACCTCAATAAGGTCATCTACATCATCTCTCCTGAGTTCAATCCAGGTGCAGACTCTGAGAACTTGTTCAAACTGAACTGATTCCTCATCGATACCAGGAATAGTAGAGTTGAGCAGGTTTGCTATCTTCATCCTCATTATCTTCTCCCTTGTGCACATAGGATAGTGCACCATGCTATACTGAGGTTGAGAGGGGCCTGCTTCATTCAGGTCTGCTGGTGCCAAGTCTTCTGGTGCAGATGGGGTAGTGAGGATAGGGGATTGAGTGGTTGGAATGGTTTCCTCTGCTGTGTGAGTATCAGCAGGGATTTGGGAAGTGATATCTTCTTGATCTTAAGTGGACTGATCATCAGTAGGATTTTGAGTCTGCTGATCTAGGACTATTTCTGCTTGAAGATCAGTAGATGGTTGGACATCTGTCATTTGAATATCAGCAGGGGTAGGCAAATGTGGCTCTGGGGTTGTTTGATGTTGAGCTTGTTCCTCTGCTGTGTGAGTATCCAGCAGGGATTTGGATATCAGTGTTTGAGGGTTCAGATAGGGTTGAATCATCAGAAGGGTGGAAGGAAGTAATAGGGGCTATGCTCATGGGAGTAGGGAGCCTGGATTTCTTGGTTTTCTTAGTGAAAGAAGAATTGTTCTTCTTTCTCTTCTGACCCTTCGACAATTTAGAAGTAGTAAAAGTGAGAGAGGGATTATAGGTACCTGCCTTCTTCAAGGGGGAGGCAGTTGGAGTGGCATCTGAATCAGATTGGGAGATGAGTCCTGATCTGATTAGAAATCGTCTTTGTGCTAAGGTTTGATTGTCATCATCATCATCCTCAGCAGCCTTCTCCTGAGCCTCTTCTTTGGATGGCTCCTCTTCTTCTTCAGCAGAGTCATGAGCAGACTCTTCTGCCTCCTTAACAACATCTTTGGAAGATGCTTCAGCCAACAGCTTCCTCTTCTCTTCTTTCAACCTTGCTGCCTCTGCAAGAGCTTCCTTTCTCAAGTAATACTTGGAGGTGTGGAAGGTCTTATGAGGTCCCATCTTGTACTTCTTTGGGAGAATATCTGGAAGGATGATGCTCAGCTTGTTGACAAAGCTGACGGTAGATGTGACCTTCCATTCTCTTGATTGAAGGTCCAAAGTAACCTTCTAGGCTTCAAGAGCAATCCTATTTAAGAATAGCCCTTGCCAATCTCCATCAATCTGATCCCAGATTGCAGCCATAACTCTAACTTTTAGAGTGGTAACAACATCATGGCTAAAAGTGTTACCAAGCAACATCTTGCCTGCAATATCCATTAAGGTTTGGAATTTAGGTTCAAGTTGGGATTTCTTGAGCCCAGAGGTATCCTCAGCCTTGACCCTTCCATCAGTAAACATCTCCATATACTCATTTTCTCTTCCCATGATGTAGGTAGAGATGTCTATCTCTCCCCTTGATAAGCCGAATAGTTCTTGAAGGATCTCCCTTGAGATCTCGATCCTGTGTCCACCCATGACACTTTCAACATGAGAATCCATCATCACTGCATTTGCATAGAAGGTCAGCACATCTTGTTCATAAACATTTGTTGGTGCTGCTTCCAGAAAATCACGAAGGTTGAGATTGATGCAGCGAAGAAGGATTTCCTTGTTCGTAGGTGTATGTTTGCCCTTGAAAAACAGAGCATTCTCAGTGAAAACTTTTCCTTCCTTAGACCACTTTTGAGCATCTAAGGTGCCAGTAATCTTGGTCTTCTCGTCGTAAATTTTGATGATTCCCATTCTGGATGTTGAGTATTGAGGGTAGGAATGCTTTGGAAAGAATATTTCAGGACGAGAGAGATTTGAGAGTAATTGAGTATTGTGAGCGAAAGGAGTTTGGAAGAGGTTTAAGGGTTGTATATATACTCCAGCAAGAACTTGATCTAACGGTCAGATTAGATTTTAATGTGGAGTAGTGCCCAAGATTTTCCTTCTTTGAATCCGGGCCATTCCTTAAATTTTCTGGCTGAATTTGCCATTTGGCAACTGTTGATTAGCTGGCAATATGGTAATCAAGTATTAATGACATCATACCAAAAATAGCCGTTGTGACTAATTTTGTGGCAAGAATTGATCATCAAGGCCGTTTTCTATAAGTGAATTGCATTCCTTATATAGGCCAATTTCTTTAATTACATTCATGAATGAATCTAGAATGAATTACATGATCAAAGATAGTCATTATGCTCTAAAATAAAGTCTTCTTATCAGCAGAGTGAGGTCTTCTGATTTCATCGAAATGTCTGCTGATTTTCCTTGAAAGTCTTCTGGTCAGCTGAGTTGGTCTTCTGATCAGCTGAGTAGAGGATAGGAGTTTGCTGTAATGATCCAACCTGGATGGATCCTTCCAGCTTTATTGTGAGTGATGATCCAACCTGGTTTGATGGATCTTTCAGCTCCTTCTTTAAACCAAATGGGACTAGCCTAGATGAAATCCCACTGGCTTAACTGCTCCTCACCATCGGATGTTCCTCATCATCAAATGGGATGTAGCATCTAATGTGTCCTTGTTGAATTTCTTCGCTTCTTTTGAAAGAGAAGAAAAGTTGGAAGAGGCTTCAATGGAGTGTGAAGAGAGGGCCATGGACTTGGTCTTCTTGACACCTTTTGACAAAGTGGTCTTTGATAGCAAGCTCTCCATGTAGAACTTCCCCCTGGAGAAGAAGCTCTGCTTGCTTGCTACTTTGTCCTCTGCATCTCTTCTTCCTTTAGTTTTCAACAAGAACGTCTCTTCTTTCTTTAGTTTTCATAGGCATACTTATCTTGGATAACCCAAGTATGCTGATCTGCATCATCTTCTTCTTCTGGACAAATCTTCATCTCCTTCACCCAAGACCTTGGTTGAGGGATGATCTCCATTCCATCTCTTCTCTCGATTATCTCCATACCTGAAACAAGACTAATAGTTAGTGATTTGTGTTCTTAGGTGTTCTCATAACTTCCTCCTTTTAAAGAGGTAGAAATGAGGTACTGGAGCGTAAGATGACAAAAACTATAGAGTTGATAGGTCTGAATTTCTGAAAAGCTATTTCTTAAGATCAACAATGAGATTCTTGATCTAAGGGTTTACATTTAAAGAGGTTCAGACTCTATCTTATGGAATGCATAATTTATAAATTTTTGAACAAGAGTTATTTGGGGTCCGTACAGTGCATGTATACTGTTGAGTCGGTGAGGATGGTGTATTAATCCAACCAAGTATGACTCACTAATATACTGTATACTTGTATAGTGATGAAGTATTTTATGAAGAATAGTTTATTACTATACATAGGTATACACTACTTAAGTATAGATTACCCATTAACTCTATTCAAGTCTTCTGAATGTAAGTATATAATACAATGCAGATTATAGAGTATTTCATCATGGTTTCTTAAGGTATCATTGATTCCCCCTTGATTAGATGACTCTATGTTTTCCCTCAGCTTTATTTGTCTTCATCGGGAAAAACTTACCTGAAGATGAGGGTGTCTATTCACCTCATATGATCCTCCTAGTCTGCTGCAATTGAATCAGCTGAGGTCTTCAGTTGATCTTGTGCTCTTCATGTGCTTGGATCCAAGAGTCCTAAGCTATAGCATAGGGTCTTGAATCTTTCTTCAGCAAGGGGCTTAGTCAAGATGTCTGCTCTTTGGATATCTGTGTGAATTTTATCCATCTTGATGTCCTTCTTTTCAAGGTGGTCTCTTATAAAATGATGTCGAATGTCGACATGCTTGCATCTTGTGTGAAGGACTGAATTTTGAGTGATGGCAATGGCGCTGCTGCTGTCACAGTAGATAGGAACTTCTATTGCCTCTACATTGTAATCCTTGAGTTGTTGAACTAGCCAGAGCAGCTGACTACAACAACTTCCAGCTGCCATATATTCTGCTTTAGTGGTGGAGGTTGCAACTGAAGTTTGCTTCTTTGAGAACCATGATATCAACTTGTTGCCTAGGAATTGACAGGATCCAGATGTGGATTTCCTATCAATTCTACATCCTCCATAGTCTGAGTCAGAGTAACCACTCAACTCTAGATTGTCATTAGCAGGGTACCATAGTCCTAGATTGACTGTTCCTTTTAGGTACTTGAGGATTTTCCTTGCTGCTTCTAGATGACTCTGCTTTGGGTTTGCTTGAAACCTAACACATACTCCTACAACAAATGTTATGTAAGGTATAGTAGAGACCCAATAAGTGCTCTATATTCAGCTTGATCAACTGCCTTTCCAGACTCATCTGGTTCCATTTTGAAAGATGTCATCATTGGAATCCTTGCAGTCTTGCTTTGTAGAGCTTTGAATCTTTCTAATAGGCTTTTGGTGTACTTGGACTGATTGATGAAGATCCCTTCTGGACTTTGTTTGACTTGGAGTCCTAGGAAATAGTTCATCTCACCCATCATACTCATTTCGAATTTTCCTTGCATAAGTTCAGAGAACTTCTTGCACATATCTTGATTGGGTGATCCAAATATAATGTCATCTACATATATTTGCACCATTAGAATGTTTTCTCCTTCTTGTATTCTGAAAAGTGTTCTGTCAACATTGCCTTTTGTGTAACCATTGTCAAGTAGGAATTGTGACAATGTGTCATACCAGGCTCTGGGAGCTTGCTTCAGACCATAGAGAGCCTTCTTCAGACAATATACTTGATCTCCTTTTTCAAATCCTGGAGGCTGCTCTACATACACTTCTTCTACCAGAATACCATTCAGAAAAGCACTCTTGACGTCCATTTGATATAGCTTGAAGCCCATATATGATGCATAAGCTAGAAACAGTCGAATGGCTTCTAATCTGGCTACTGGAGCAAAGGTTTCATCATAGTCAATTCCTTCAGATTGTGAGAATCCTTTTGCAACTAGCCTTGCTTTATTTCTAGTTATCACATCATTTTCGTCCTTTTTATTCTTGAATACCCACTTTGTTCCTACTACATTGTGGTTTTCAGGACGATCTACCAATTCCCATACTTCATTTCTTTCGAATTGGTTTAATTCTTCTTGCATAGCAGTGATCCAATTTCTATGTGTCATTGCTTCTTCTATGTCAGCTGGTTCAATGTTGGACAAGAAAGCACACCAGCAGAACATAGATGATTGGGGGTTCTGATTCAGTTGTCTTCTGGTCTTGACACCTGAGTCTGCTCCTCCTAAGATGAGGTTTGATGGATGGTTGTTTCTCCATGTATGTCTTACAGGAGTATCTGTATTAGATGAGCTTGGATTCTCATCTGTTCTAGTGCCATCCGGAGGGTTGACTTGATTAGGTCGATCATCATCTGTATCTTGTGTGTCAAAGAGATCATTCCCCCTTGCATTTGGGATTGTTGCATCTTGATTATGGACACCTTGCTCAGCTTGAGTTTGAGATCTAGTGACTGGTCTGTGTGGTTTATCCTCCTCTGGTTCTTCAGAAAATGGTTCATTGACTTCAATAAACTCATCAGACCTGGTCTTGTTCACTAGTTTCTTCATCTGATCTACAACTGAGTCTGTTTCTACTGCACTCTTTTCACAAGATTCATCAAAAACAACATGAGGTGTTTCTTCCACAAGAAGGGTTCGTTTGTTGAATACTCTAAATGCTTTGCTAGTTGAGGAGTATCCCAAGAATATCCCCTCATCTGCTTTGGCATCAAAAGCATTCAACTTACTTTTCCCATTGTTGTGAATGAAACACTTACAACCAAATATATGAAAGTAAGATACTCTATGTTTTCTTCCTTTCCACAGTTCATATGGGGTTTTCTCATGGATTTTGTGAATACCTGACCTGTTTTGAGTGTGACAAGCTGTGTTGATAGCTTCTGCCCAAAGCTTCTTAGGAGTGGAGAATTCAGCAAGGAGTATTCTTGCAGCCTCTTTGAGCGTTCTGACTCTTCTTTCAGCTACACCATTTTGTTGTGGTGTTCTTGCTGCACTTGTCTCATGCTGAATACCATTAGAAGTACAATAGGCAATAATATAAGAGTTATAAATTCAGTGCCTTTGTCACTTCTGATTTTCACAATAGGTTCTCCTTTCTCTACTTGGATCCTCTTTAATAGTTCAGGAAGCTTCTGCTGAGTTTCACTCTTCTTGTATAGAAAGACAACCCAAGTAAACTTGGAGTAGTCATCTCCAACAATGAGAGTATACTTCCTCCCTGTAAGTGTAGTTGGAGTGACTGGTCCAAATAGATCCATGTGAAGCAATTCAAGAGCTCTGCTGGTTGATGCTGTCTTCTTGGTCTTGAAAGAGACCTTTGTTTGCTTTCTTGTTGACATGCATCACAAACCTGATCTTTACAGTAGAGTTCATTAGGCAGACCATCAACTAAGGATTCCCTTGCTAACTTGTTCATAGTCTTAAAGTTCAGATGACTAAGACGTTTGTGCCATAGCCAGCTGATATCTTTAGGGCTCTTCACAAGCAGACATGTATCCTTAGGACAGCTGTTCCAATTTGCAAGATACATACTTCCTTTTCTAGATCCTGTTAGAAGGTTTTATTTTGTTCTTTTATCACTTATGAGACACTCATCTTTAGAGAATTTTACTGAATAACCGGTGTCACAAAAATGAGAAACAGATAATAAATTAAACTTTAAACCTTCTACATATGATACATCATGTACCTCAATGTCACCATTTTGAAGGGTGCCATATCCTTTTGTGTTACCGTGCGCGTTATCAACAAAGAAGACTTTTGGACCTTTCTTTTCTGTGTAGTTGGTCAGCAGGTCTTTGGTTCCAGTCATATGGGTTGAGCATCCACTATCTATGTACCATATTTCTCCTGCTAGACCTCCTTTTCTGTATAGGTCCCTTCTTTCCTGCAAGAAAGGTTAAGTCTTAGGTACCCATTTTGTCTTGGGTCCTTGGGTGTTAGTACTACCCTTGGGAACCCACATATACATTGGTCGTTTGAACAACCTTGAGCACTTGAGTTGTTTCCCTCGGGCATCACAGAACCAAATCTTATCAGTTAACACCTTGGACTGATCTGATTTGTTGTTTGTGTCAGCTAAGTAATAGTCAAATGGTTTCCATTTATAGGAGTGTACATACATTATCTTTTGACTAGTTACATTCGGCCTGGGTGCATTAGCTGGTCGATGCACACGATTATATGGACCATACTCCTCTGTTCTCACAATATCATAAGAGATAGGGGGTGCAAAGAGAACAGATTTGTGCAAAGAAGATTTCTTCTTCTTGGCTGGAGCAGCATACAGCTGAGACTGTCTCAGACGAGATGGTCTAGGCTGTTTGTTGTTCCTCTGTACAGGTTTGGGGTTAACTTTTCTTTTACCGTTTTTGGTGTTGGAATAGTTAGCCTTAGTTGGTACAAATGCCTTTTGGTTCATATTAGGTTCATTGTGTTTAGAACACTCACCCTGTTCATGTGTCTGAGTAGTGCACTTTTTAGGTGTACTACCCCCAGCTGGAGAGGATGTTGATGGATTAAGTTCATAGCCAAAACCCATCTTATTGCCATTTGATCTATAATATTCAGAGATACTTTCAATAGTAGTCGAAGCTTTATTGAACTCTGATATCTTTTGATTTAGGCATTCCTTCTCCTTTTCTAAGAGCTTGTGTGCTTGGAAGAGGTCATCGAACTTAGATTGTAGTATTCGAAATTCCTTGGTTTCTAAGGCTTGAGTTTCTAACATCCCCTCATACAGCTGAGTTGTTGTGGTATTTTCTTCCTTAAGAAGTTCCACTTCTTTGGTCAACCTTTCATTCATGGTGACTAACTCAGGGGTGTTATCAAACTTAACCTTTTTCAACCTAGCAATTTCTTTCCTTAAATCCTTATTCTCTTCTTCCACTTCTATAAAAGCTCTAGTGGCAATATCCAGATCACCTTTTACCTTTCTTAACGATTGATAATAGGTGTCTTCTGATTCGCCTTCAGATGAGTTTATGTCATCTGTTTGTGAGAAAATAGGTGAATGGAAAGTAGTGGTGTAGGAATTTACCTCATTTTCTCCTATGGCCATCATCGCTAGATCATCTGAATCATCTGAGTAGATTTGACAGTCTGGTGATGTAGGAAGTTCATCACTTTGATATTCAGATTCTTCAATCACCATTGCTTGCTTATCTGAATTTCTTCTGTCTCTTCTTGGCCTTCTTTCTTCTTTGTCATCCAGCTCAGGGCATTCATAGACATAATGTCCTGGTTTGCGACAATTGAAGCATGCTCTAGGTTTTTGATTTGAACTGCCTTTCCTTGGAGGAGTGGCATCTCTTCTTTTAGGATACCTTTCTTGTGTTCTTTCTCTGGAGCCTCTAGAGGGTGAACTGGCTCTTCTATCTTTGTAGTTTCTATAGAATTTTCTATATTTGCTGTTGAGAGTATTCATCCTTTCGAATCTTTTGATCATAAGGGCCATTTGCTCTTTCAGACTCATGTCTGATCCTTCAAAGTCTTCTGTTTTCAGAGAGGTCTTGCCAGATGAGGTGCTTGTAGCTTTTGTATTTGCTGCCTTGAAAGCTACAGTCTTGGAAGTAGATGGGGTTGCAGTAGTGTAACATCCAAGAATTTTAATTAATATAAAATGCATAAGATATTATTTTTAATATAAATACATTATGATAAAATATCTTTATATATTATTAAAGATATTATTGAAATATATATATATATACACACGTACACATATATATAAGAAACCAATCTTGATGCTTAGATATGCGAATATATAGAAATGTGTAATCTTATTATTATTAGATATATATTTAATCAAAAAAAAAATATATATATATATATATATATATATATATATATATAATAAAGCAATACATTGAACTCACTAAATCCATTCCCCAAGTATCTGAGATTCAGTTGGTGCATATACGTGATATTTGATAACTTGACCGTAATCCCATTATTTTTGCAACTAGGTCTTCTACCCTCAATCAAATTATACTCGGTCATTTTCTTAAGAAGAACACCAGAAAACTATTCCTGCTCTCAGAACTTTCAATTCCTTCGTCTTCACCATTGTGGTCACGCATTTCTTTTGGCAGGCGGTCTCGTATTCCCTCAGTTTGCCGAAACGGTATCACCATTTCTCCATTATCCTTTTATTAATTCATTTTCCGAAATCTCAGAATATGCCGCCAAAGTTTTATTCTCTCAGGAGTTTCTATATTGATGGAAGATATTATAAAACTTTTATTTTATTTGCTTCTGATTTGGCATTAAAACAATAGGATCAAGCATATAAATTCCTTTAAATAAAATATATGCGCTGTTTTTTATATTTTAATTCCATGACTTTTGAATTAAAAGTAGAGCTTATTTACTTTGTGTTTTTAAAGCAAAAAGATTTCGTAACAAAAATTATTTGTTGAATAATGGCAAACCCTTGTTGACTCAAAATTTATTTAAAGAGCATTCATAGTTTGGATTGATAAATTGTCGTAGCATTCAGAACTACTGTTCTCATTTTTTATTATTTATTATAATCTAGTTATATAATAATCCAGTTAATAACTTAGTATAAGTTTATGTATATTTACTAATTAGGGAATAATAATACTAAGTCATGACATTTTAGGTGACGAGGCTTAAAGTTATTTTATTACATTTAGTACATCCACGACATTCTTTACAGGTGTGGTTTCTTTGCCTTTATTAATTGCTTCTTATAAATAAACTGTTTATGTGCAATATGTGACTTGGATGCGAGTGAATATTTTAACGTGAAAGTTTATATAAGGCCAGGGACTTAAGAGAGGCCCGGGACTGAAGAGAGGTCCTCGGTGAACCCAAGATTGAAGAGAGATCTTTGGGGGAACCGCCGTGCACAAGAAAGTAACTCAAGACTGAAGAGAGGTCTTGGGGGTGGACCCAGTGGGATTGAAGAGAGATCCTTGAGAAAACCGTGTAAAAGTTAACAATTATGATTAATAGAAGGATAAAAAGTCCATACATGATATTATGGAAATTACATGATTATATGCAGTTGCTCATTTTATTTATATGTTGTATTTAATATTGTTAAAGTGACTTCACTGGGCTAGTGGTTTGCTCATACCATACAAATTAACATTTCAGATTCAGGTTGAGGAAATGGTGGCGAGGAGGAGCGGTGGATGGCAAATCAATATTTTTACCATTTAGTAAAACTAATTTAGCTAGTTCGTTTTTCTACTAAACTTTATGAGATATTGAGACTTGACTAGTTTATATTCTAGGTTCCTTCTTAAGTACTATTTATTCTTTAAACTTCCGCTGATTTTATTAACTTTTATTGCTACATAAATTCGCAAATTTGTTTCTTTAGGTTAAATTTTCTAGTTCATGCCCTTTACTTTGATTTTGTTAGTCATTTTTGTAAAATCTACTTTTATAAAAATTGGTGTGTGACAGAGTGGTATCAGAGCAGGTTTACGTTTTTGTAGACTTGTGGTCAAAATTATTTAAAGATTAAAGAGTTTTATTTAAAGTAACAATTTTTAAAGGCAAAGGTCGTCCATCACCGCCTCCCGCTCCAACTCCACGAGGTATGTAAATTACATTTCATTGAATGTTATGAGACATGCTATGCTATGATTATTTGCCATGTGCATTATTTGTAACTTCATTGACGATTTTAATGTTAAAAAAAAAAAAAAAAAAAAAAAAATCCAGGAACTTATACTCCACATGCATATTATTTAGCAATCTTATAGGACCTCACAGCATGAAATACGGATTCACGATAGTAATTGACTTTACTTGTTATGCAACAACATAAAATATTCAAGAATAGTATATTATATTTTACTAAGGCATGCTGTTTACGTATAAACTGTATTAGATGGCTCGTCGTGCAAATGAGAATCAAGATGCTGGAGGAAATCAACCACTTGCCCCTAATCAAGCTGATGCAGGACGTGACGTCGATGACACTGCTAAAGTGGTGGAGCAGTTTCGCCGCTACAAACCAGCGACATTTAACGGACGAGATGGGCCCGAGGCAGTTGAACAGTGGTTCCGAGCCATGGAGCGTATTTTCCAACTCATCAGGTGCAGTGAGTCCCAACGAATCTCATGCGTCGCTTTTCAACTAGTGGAAGATGCAGACCATTGGTGGGAAAGCTATTGGAGGATTAGGCCTGTTGCGGAACGAGAGGCTCTGACTTGGGAGGGATTTAAGGAGATACTAATGCGTAGATACTATCCACAATCCTACCGTGATCGCATGGAGTCTGATTTTCTAGATCTTAAGCAAGGAGAAATGACGGTGGCCGAGTACGAAAGAAGCTTTAGTAGGATGTCACATTTTGCCCCACATCTAGTGGACACAGAGTACAAAAAGGCGCATCGATTCAAGAAGGGACTGCGACCAGAGATCCACAGTATTCTAGCTGGTCATGGGGATCTCACTTTCGTGGATACTTTAGAGAGAGCGGAGAAGATAGCCGCGTGCATGAAGACAGAGAACACTCAGAATTCTGGTAAGAGGAAGTGGGAAGATTCAGATCAAGAGGAGCATAACAACCACAACAAATTCATGGAGAATGGAGGAGGTAGGCAAGAAGAGAAGCCTGTTTGTAAAACATGTGATCGAAAACATCATGGTGAATGTTTAAGGGGTAAAAATATATGCTATAAGTGCCATGAGTCGGGACATACCTCGTATAATTGCCCAAAAATAAAAAAGAGAGCAAGTGACGATGATCAAGATGGAAGTTAAGGTGGCAGAGCTCGAGTTTTCGCAATAGCACAACATTGTCAAGGTACGCAATTAATTTTCGAGGACGAAAATATTTTTAAGGAGGGAAGGATGTAACATCCAAGAATTTTAATTAATATAAAATGCATAAGATATTATTTTTAATATAAATACATTATGATAAAATATCTTTATATATTATTAAAGATATTATTGAAATATATATATATATACACACGTACACATATATATAAGAAACCAATCTTGATGCTTAGATATGCGAATATATAGAAATGTGTAATCTTATTATTATTAGATATATATTTAATCAAAAAATATATATATATATATATATATATATATATATATATATATAATAAAGCAATACATTGAACTCACTAAATCCATTCCCCAAGTATCTGAGATTCAGTTGGTGCATATACGTGATATTTGATAACTTGACCGTAATCCCATTATTTTTGCAACTAGGTCTTCTACCCTCAATCAAATTATACTCGGTCATTTTCTTAAGAAGAACACCAGAAAACTATTCCTGCTCTCAGAACTTTCAATTCCTTCGTCTTCACCATTGTGGTCACGCATTTCTTTTGGCAGGCGGTCTCGTATTCCCTCAGTTTGCCGAAACGGTATCACCATTTCTCCATTATCCTTTTATTAATTCATTTTCCGAAATCTCAGAATATGCCGCCAAAGTTTTATTCTCTCAGGAGTTTCTATATTGATGGAAGATATTATAAAACTTTTATTTTATTTGCTTCTGATTTGGCATTAAAACAATAGGATCAAGCATATAAATTCCTTTAAATAAAATATATGCGCTGTTTTTTATATCTTAATTCCATGACTTTTGAATTAAAAGTAGAGCTTATTTACTTTGTGTTTTTAAAGCAAAAAGATTTCGTAACAAAAATTATTTGTTGAATAATGGCAAACCCTTGTTGACTCAAAATTTATTTAAAGAGCATTCATAGTTTGGATTGATAAATTGTCGTAGCATTCAGAACTACTGTTCTCATTTTTTATTATTTATTATAATCTAGTTATATAATAATCCAGTTAATAACTTAGTATAAGTTTATGTATATTTACTAATTAGGGAATAATAATACTAAGTCATGACATTTTAGGTGACGAGGCTTAAAGTTATTTTATTACATTTAGTACATCCACGACATTCTTTACAGGTGTGGTTTCTTTGCCTTTATTAATTGCTTCTTATAAATAAACTGTTTATGTGCAATATGTGACTTGGATGCGAGTGAATATTTTAACGTGAAAGTTTATATAAGGCCAGGGGCTTAAGAGAGGCCCGGGACTGAAGAGAGGTCCTCGGTGAACCCAAGATTGAAGAGAGATCTTTGGGGGAACCGCCGTGCACAAGAAAGTAACTCAAGACTGAAGAGAGGTCTTGGGGGTGGACCCAGTGGGATTGAAGAGAGATCCTTGAGAAAACCGTGTAAAAGTTAACAATTATGATTAATAGAAGGATAAAAAGTCCATACATGATATTATGGAAATTACATGATTATATGCAGTTGCTCATTTTATTTATATGTTGTATTTAATATTGTTAAAGTGACTTCACTGGGCTAGTGGTTTGCTCATACCATACAAATTAACATTTCAGATTCAGGTTGAGGAAATGGTGGCGAGGAGGAGCGGTGGATGGCAAATCAATATTTTTACCATTTAGTAAAACTAATTTAGCTAGTTCGTTTTTCTACTAAACTTTATGAGATATTGAGACTTGACTAGTTTATATTCTAGGTTCCTTCTTAAGTACTATTTATTCTTTAAACTTCCGCTGATTTTATTAACTTTTATTGCTACATAAATTCGCAAATTTGTTTCTTTAGGTTAAATTTTCTAGTTCATGCCCTTTACTTTGATTTTGTTAGTCATTTTTGTAAAATCTACTTTTATAAAAATTGGTGTGTGACAAGTAGGTTCATCACTTCCTGAGTTTTCTTCTCTTTCAAGATCATACTCATGAGCTTTTAGGTTCTGAAATAGAGTCTGTGCAGACCACTCCTTGATTTCTTGAGTATCTTTGATGATGGTCTTCTTGAGTCTCCATTTCTTGGTTAGAGAGTCTAAGATCTTTAGATTTTTCTCTCTATTTGTATATTTCTTGCCCAGAGATTCTATCTCATTGATGATCTTGGTAAATCTATTGTCTAGTTGATCAATAGACTCTTCTGGTTGCATCTTGAAGTGTTCAAACTTCTTGACTCCTGTTGTCAGCTTGCTCTCCTTAATCAGCTCGGTTCCTTCACAGAGGAGTGCTAGAGCATCCCACATATCCTTAGTTGTTTCACAATTGATTACTTTTGCAATTTACTCATTTGGAAGAGTTTGCATGATGTAGTCTTGAGCAATGCTGTCAAGATTTGACTGCTTCATTTCTTCTGGAGTGAGATCCTTCATCGGCTTGGGGGCAAGTTCTCCAACTGGAACTTCTGGATCACCATTTGCAGTGTTGACTGCCATGATGGTGACTGGGCCTTCGGTGATTACTGACCACATCTTGTAGTGGACTGATGTGAGATTCTTCCTCATCCTGATCTTCCAGTAATCATAATCTTCCACTGAAAACTTAGGCAACTTACGCATATTAGCACTCATGCTGTATGAGTTTTCGAAAATAAGTTTTTCAAAAGATCTGTTCAAGAAGACTACAGAAAGACTCCCTCAAGTCTTCTGATAATCTAAAGACAGTAGTCCGTTAGAACCACTGCTCTGATACCACTTGTTGGTCCCTGATCGAGTAGTGAATGGTATTAAAGTCTAGAGGGGAGGGGTGAATAGACTTTAAAACTTTTTCAAGAGAGTTGGTGATCCTCTTCTGATTGCTATGTCAACTGGACTGCAAGTCTGCTGGTCCAGATGACTATAGTGATCTGAATGAAGAGATTAAATGCGGAATTATGGTAGGCCTTGTTTAGACTCGTTCTTTTGTTTCTTGTTTTTACTTAATGAAAGTACTCAGCTGATGCTGGTTTGAAAGTTGTGGCCTTAGTTGAAGGATGTTGAAAACACAGTATGCACTATATAAAATATATGTAGAGACAGAAATGTAAAGTGCAGAAAGGTAAATAACACCAGGTTTATAGTGGTTCAGATATACGATCCTACGTCCACTCTCACGTCCTAACGTGAAGTTTAATCCCTTTAATTTACCACAAATTACAAGGGTCTTGACCTTTATAGTCCCAAGGATAGGACTTTGAGATCTGAGCCGTCCTAACAGCTACGGTCTCCACAAGTGATTGTAAGCACTTGCACTTTGAGGGGTTCAAAAACTTTAACCTTTCAGTGAGGGTTTGGGGTTTTTGAAGTGTATCCAACTAATGGTTCAAGCTTATAAATTGCTTAACCACTATGCCTAAAATAATGATATACAATATGAACAGGTTTCAGGTTCTTATGGGTTGGATAGAAATCACTTAAGAGCTAAAAGTATTCTAATGCTTTCTGGGCTCTTGGAGAATTCTTAGAACAGTATGGCTTTTGCTTGATTGCTTGCTTAGCTTGTTGAATTCTCTCGATGTGATCTCTTACTTGTGATTTCTCATCCTCTTGTATTTATAATGGTGATTGCTTGCAACTAGCCGTTGGAGTTGACTAGCCGTTGGGACAATCTTTCCATATTGGCTTGATTCCTTGATTCCAGCTGCTTGATTGCTCCAATCCTGGGATCATGTCAATCTTCTAAATAAGGTAGGTCTTCATTTGAATTGCAAGATGACTTTGGGAATCAGCCGAGTCTCAGAAGAGTACATAGTCTTCTGATCTGTACTACTAGTCTTCTGACTACTCTTCTGGCCTTAGGTCTTCTGTCTTCTGATATCAGCCGAGTAACACTCGTCTGATCTGAGAATAAATTGTGCTGCTTTAGGCCATCTTCAATCTTGGACTCCATCAGTTAAGTAGGTATACAAGCACCTTACTTAACTGGCCTTCAAGGATCTTCTAGTCTTCATGTCTTCTACTCTTCTCATCTTGAGGGAGCGCATGTAAGCCGGGACTGTGCCAATCAGCTGATATACATACAGTTGATTGCACAAGACTAGTCTAAGCTGTTTTATACAAAGTCAGCTGATCCTATTACATTTATAAACTCTAAGTGTTTTGGCCATCAAAACTATTCTAACATCAAGTGGGGCTTAGGGTGAATTTACATCCCAACAACATACACATCTCAGGCTTCCAATAAGCATAATTCGAACCATCTAAAACGGGTGGCCTAAGTGCCGTGGATATGTGATGTGTTTCCATTGCTAATCTACACTAAAAACACACTTGACCAAAGATCTAACCTAGTGTCGTCAGGTATCAGCTCTGATACCAACTGAAAGTGTGCTGTGGTATAGTGTTTAAGTATAAGTAGATTAATGCTGTACTAAATGTTGTGACAAATTGTACAACACTGACTCTAACAGAATATCAGAAATTAAGATACACAGCGGAAGACTTGAAACACTAAAAACAAATGAGACACAATGGAAATATTTTTCACATAGATTTTATAAATAAAAATCTATGCGAGCCTTACGGCGAAATATCAATACTTTTCTTCAAGTACAAATGTTGTGTGAAATGTTACAACAATAACCTTCACAACTGAAACTACAAACGAGGCAGGTGCCTTGTTCTAAAAATGAACTAAGTGTATAAGAGATTACACACTGTCGAAATGCCTAGTATATCTATGATTACACTCTCAATAGATAAGAAGACACACGGCCATACGGGTTGGATACTTCGTACGATCTAAAATGTAAAACTATTGGCCACAATTCCTAACAGGGATCAACGCTCGGTCTAGGAAATTGATCGAATAGAATACACTGAATTATGAAGCCTTCCTTCGGTATTTATAGAAGTGGGGTGCGAATTCTAGAGGCTTCCACATTGAGGTCCTATTTTTTAGGAGCTCAACTTCCATGATCTTTCTAGATCCTTCTTGTATGCTCCAGGCTGCTCTAGCATGTTCTGCAATATTCTGGAATCTTCCAGGTTCCAGATCCTTGTAGAAGCTTCTAGATCCTGCCAGAAATACAACAACATTTAGATCAACATTTAATGTAGCATTTCAGAAAAGACTTAGAAAAAAATCTCGGAAGGTCAAATTAAGATGTTGTTGATAATGTTAAGGTATTTAAGGATTAACAACATCTACAAATTCAGTGAAGGTGGAGTTGACATCCTTTCCATTCCACCTGTCAATGACATAGTAGTCATAGACAAACTCTCTTTTGGCCTCTTCCCAAGAGTCATTCAACTGAATTGGAACCCATTTATCCAAGTGAGGATATTTGGTGTCCATTGGAATCAGCAGTTGTGGCTTCATCTTGTTGTAGGTTGCTCTTCTTCTCCTGGGCTTCTGGAAATCAGCTCTTTTCTTATCCCTTGCTCTGTTTGCTTCTTCAATTAAGTCCATCTTCTCTTTGGCTTTCATCATTGCCAGTTTCTGTTGAGTTTCAAGATCCTTTCCATATCCTTCCTCAAACAGCTTTGATGGATCATTGGCCAAGACAGTTGTCTTCTTTTTAGGTTCAGGTCCAAAGCCTTCAACAAACAATACTTCAACATTTTCAGCATCTTTGGGAACTTCAGCAACTTTGGTCTCAGCAGTCTTGGTCTGTTCAGCAACTTTGTCCTTTTCAGCAGCTTTAGCCTTTTTGGAGGAAGGCTCTTCTTCTTCAATCCTAAATTCAGGAGGTAAGTCAAGGCTATTAGGAAAATCTGTAAAAGTTTTAGTTTTCCTTTTGCTTCCTTTAGCCTTCTTGAGTTGGCCTCTTGTCTGGATTACTTCAGTGGACTTGTCCAGTCCGGATACTTCTCCTCCAGGCCTCTGCTGAAGCCTTGCTCTCTCTTCTTGAGCAGATGCCATTGAATTTTTCAATGCTATGGCCAGTTGCTCTTCTTCATCTAGATCTTCCAAGTTCAGCACTGCCTCTTCTTTTCCCTTGGATTCAGAAGCTTTCTCCTTGCCCTTGCCTTCTCCAATTATCAAGGCACCTTTTGCCCTTGCTCTTTCTCTTTCCCCCTTTTTGGCAGCATCAAAACACTGAGGTCTGAGCTCACTCATGGTAGATGCCATCAGGGATTAAGCTTGATTCAGGGACTTCATCTCCTCAAGCAAGTAAACATTCTCATCATGAATGTTTTGCATCCTGTCACTGCTTAGGCTTAAGAAAGCCAAAACAGGCTTCATATTTTGCTCCACAACCTCTTCCATGGTTGTCTTGAGGGATGCATCAAGGTTGGCCTTCAAGAAGTCAGTAAGGTTGGCCACTGCACTTTCAGCAATTTTAGCCATCACTTCTTGTGTGAACTTTTCTGAAGCAGCCTTCACCATTGCTAGCCTCATCTCTTCAACTCTCTTTTTCTGAAGAGCAGTCTTCTTTCCAAGAGCTTTCTTGACCTCTAGCCTCAATGCTTTCACATTCTTGTTGTGGTTGCTCCTTAGCAATGTTTGCTCCTTCTTGACTTCTTTGGAGATAGAATCCGTGCTGGCTTTTGCTTTCTGGACTTCAGTGGAGATGGTTTGTAAACCAGATTCAACTCCACTGATCCTTGCCTCAATTGTGGGAAGCACCACATCTTCTGAGCCAGTTAGCCTCATTTCAATAGATGTCAAAGTCCTACTTTGCTCATCCAGGGCTCCTGAGGTTTTAGCATAAGCAGTTTGAACTTGATGAGCTATAGAATCCAACTTTGCTGACCGCTCTCCAAGAATGGCTTGAGCAGAGCTGGAATCCACTTGGATAGGTGCATCAGTGAGAAGCTCATCTGCAAAGATTTGATCAAAGGAAATTCCTGCAATATCAGATAAATCAAAGGGGTTAGAAAATAAACACTCATCACCCTCAGTATTTTTTGCACAAGACTCTGATACATCAGCAGTCTTATCCTCATTTTCAACTACTTCTTTTCTCTCTTCAATGTTAATGTCCTCACATAAAGGATCAGGCCTCCTCTCATCAAGGGTTTCTTGAAGTTCAGATTTGACTTCAAGAATAACCTGTCCTTCCTCACTTATTCCACCCTCATTTGGTGGTACACTCACTATCTTAGTGATGATAACATCTCTCTCATCTCCTCCTCCCTCTGGTTTTTCAGTTATACTCTCATTTTCAACACCTTCACCTAAACCTGCAACATCTCCACCTTTAACAAGGTTCAAAGATGGCAGTTGTTGGGAGATCACAGTGCTTTTATCAGCAGCCACTGAGTCATCCTGAATGATTAAGGGCTGGTCAGTGTCCAACTCTCCTGACACTGATGAGGCCTTAATCAAACCAGCTTCTATAATAAGAGCCTCAACATCTTTAAGCCATGTCGTAGGTTCAGAAGAACCTTCATTGGCAGATGCATCATTGGCTGTGTCACCAGCTTTGGTCAACACTTCTGAAGATACAGAACCTTTCCTATGATAGGTTAAGAGAGGGGTTGAAGGCAAATTGGATTCAGGAGGGTTGGGATTGGTTTCAGGAGGGTTGGGATTTGAGGGATTTGAGGGATCATGTTTGCCATCATCATCATTGGAGCTGCTATCAGGGTGCTTGATACCCTTAGCATGTCTCTCATTCTCTTCAGCAATTTTGGCAGCTACCAACTTTGCAAACACATCCTCATCAATGAGGAATCTTGTCTTGAGTACTCCAGCAAAGTGTAGCAATCTGCTTTCCTCTACTTGCCACCAATTTTCACCCTTGTCTTGGATGACTTGAGCAATTTCCATGATTGATTTGTCCTTGACATCCACTAGCATCCTCAAATCATGGAACAACCTCTGAAGTCTTGGAAATTCAGCAAGTTGTGGGTACAAACTGTCCACAGTAGCTCTGGCTCCACCTCTGAGCATACTCTCATAAGTATACTCCTCCTCATCTCCACTTGAGTGGGGACTTTAGGTTATAGGGGAGTTGGCGCTGGTTTCAGGTAAAGTGGCTTTAGGAAGGTTGAATTCAGGAGGGTTGGCTTCAAAAAGGTTGGGTGCTACAAAGGTTGCTTCAGTTGCTTTTGAGAGCAATGGATCTGAAGGGGCTTTAATTTGCTCAGGGGAGTTGGCTCTAATAATGCAGCTTCTAAGAGTTTTGAATAATTGAGCATTGATGAGTCTAGAGGGGAATGAAGCCTTGACTCATCTACTGCAATATCAGCCAACACATCCATGGGTCCTCTTAGTGCACTCCTTTCTGGAGAATATCTCTTGGTAAGATTAAGAGGGGTAATGGGTTTCAGGAGTTTTGGATTTGGAAGATCCAGAACCAGAAGAGTTGGTTCTAGACTTGGATTTGGTTCTACTCTCTGCCCTACTCTCCTTCAAGGCAACTTGGAGAGTCCTTTCTTCCTGAAGCTCCAGAATCTTCTCAGTGGGCTTGGCTCTCGTTTAGCTGGCCCTGCTGCTCCCACTTCCTTCCTTCTCAGGGACATCTTCCCTGGCCCTCTTATCACCCTTATGCTTTTGCCTGGTTTCATTGTACTTCTGCCTCAATTCTTCTGAATGATCAGAGGGAACTTGTACTCCTTCATCTGCAACCTCATCAACATCAGTTGAAGCTCCTGAGGTCTCCTCTGATGGAAGTTGAGACAACTTCTTTCTGTTGACAACTCTGGCCTTAGTTCTCTTCTTCAACTTAGGCTTCTCCTCAACCTTTTCTTCAGCAAGTTTGGCCAGAAGCATCCTTCTTTGCTCAGTTTTCTTGCTCAACTTTCTGAACATGACTTTCTGGGCTGGAAGAGGTTTTGCAAATGTTTGCATTAGAGAGTAGTGTGAAAATCTCTCAATCAATAGGCTTGCCCTGGTGCAATACTTCAGCTTCCATTCCAACACAACCTTGTTGTGAGCTTTCACCTTGAACTTGGCCTTCTCTTTCATCATCTCATTCAGGATGAACTCCCTCCAGTTGAAATTGATGCCCTTATCACTGGCATCAATTACTGTTGTTGGTCCCTGAACGAGTAGTGAATAGGATTAAAGTCTAGAGGGGAGGGGTGAATAGACTTTAAAACTTTTTCAAGAGAGTTGGGAACCTCTTCTGATTGCTATGTCAGCTGGACTGCAAGTCTGCTGGTCCAGATGACTATAGTGATCTGAATGAAGAGATTATATGCGGAATTATGGTAGGCCTTGTTTAGACTCGTTCTTTTGTTTCTTATAAAAGTGTTAACTTGTTTTTACTTAATGAAAGTACTCAACTGATGCTGGTTTAAAAGTTGTGGCCTTAGTTCAAGAATGTTGAAAACACAGTATGCACTATATAGAATATATATGGAGAGACAGAATTGTAAAGTTCAGAAAGATAAATAACACCAGGTTTATAGTGGTTCGGATATACGATCCTACGTCCACTCTCACGTCCTAACGTGATGTTTAATACCTTTAATTTACCACAAATTACAAGGGTCTTGACCTTTATAGTCCCAAGGATAGGACTTTGAGATCTGAGCCGTCCTAACAGCTATAGTCTCCACAAGTGATTGTAAGCACTTGCACTTTGAGGGGTTCAAAAACTTTAACCTTTCGGAGAGGGTTTGGGGTTTTTGAAGTGTATCCAACTAATGGTTCAAGCTTATAAATTGCTTAACCACTATGCCTAAAACAATTGATATACAATATGAACAGGTTTCAGGTTCTTATGGGTTGGATAGAAATCACTTAAGAGCTAAAAGTATTCTAAGGCTTTCTGGGCTCTTGGAGAATTCTTAGAACAGTATGACTTTTGCTTGATTGCTTGCTTAGCTTGTTGAATTCTCTTGTTGTTATCTCGTACTTGTGATTTCTCATCCTATTGTATTTATAATGGTGATTGCTTGCAACTAGCAGTTGGAGTTGACTAGCCGTTGGGGCAATCTTTCCAAATTGGCTTTATTCCTTGATTCCAACTGCTTGATTGCTCCAATCCTGGGATAATGTCAATCTTCTAAATAAGGTAGGTCTTCATTTGAATTGTAAGATGACTTTGGGAATCAGCCAAGTCCAGGAAGAGTACATAGTCTTCTGATCTGTACTACTAGTCTTCTGACTACTCTTCTGGCCTTAGGTCTTCTGTCTTCTGATATCAGTCGAGTAACACTCGTCTGATCTGTGAATTATTTGTGCTGCTTTAGGCCATCTTCAATCTTGGACTCCATCAGATAAGTAGGTATACAAGCACCTTACTTAACTGGCCTTCAAGGATCTTTTAGTCTTCATGTCTTCTACTCTTCTCATCTTGAGGGAGCGCATGTAAGCCGGGACTGTGCTAATCAACTGATATCTATACAGTTGAGCACACAAGACTAGTCTAAGCTGTTCTATACAAAGTCAGCTGATCCTATTACATTTATAAACTCTAAGTGTTTTAGCCATCAAAACTATTCTAACATCCAGTGGGGCTTAGGGTGAATTTACATCCCAACAATTTCCCCCTTTTTGATGAAGCCAAAACTATATTTGATAAATGCTCTTAGTAAATAAGATAAGAGTTTATAAACTTCATAAAAACTGAAGTATCTGATGAAGACAATGAGAGTTTGTCTTGAAAGCAAAGAGAACTAAACTTGATTATATATAGAGCTTTTACAGATTACAAGTGATAGTTTCTTTAAAGCTTTGAAAGTGGTCTTCATCAGGTCTTCTGATCTTCAGATGCGGAAAGCAAGGTACAGACGAGTTCGAACTTCTTCCATGTGCTGCAGGTCTGTAACATTCTCCTCTTCGTAGATTTTCTCTAGAATCCTTTTGTCTTCAATCCAGTCAGTCCTTCCGGAGCTCAGAGTGGGAGGAGTCCATTTAGGTTCTTCTGGAGTTAGGATTCTGCAGTTGTCAAGTTCTTTGGCTGTCTTGACTACTTCTTTCCAGAACTCTTGATCTTCAATGTTCATGAACTGATTGAACTGGAAGAATTCATCTTCATAGGTTGAGGGCCAAATTTTCTTACGATGTGGTGTTGAATTTGCCACTTCTTCTTCAGGGGATACCATCTTGGTAGCTCATCTTGAAGGGCTAAATAATCCACATAATTGCTATCAAACACCAGGGTTTTGTCTTTGACATTGTCTTCTTTTGCTTTGTCCCTGATTGCTTTCATGAGTTTGGCTATTTTCCTTTCAAATTTGGCTTTGACTGCCTTCGCATCTTTTAGCTTCTTCTGCTTAAGCTCTTGAGCTTCAAGCTCTTTTCTTTTCTTCAGCTCTAAAGCCTCTTTCTCTTCTGCAGTAGGCTCTGCTGGAGCTGACTTCTTGCTTGACTGAGCTTGCTCATCTGCCTTTCTTTTCCTTGTCATCCTCTTCTCAGGAACTTGTTCTATAGAGGCAATGATCTGTAGACTCTTGGCAGGAGCTTGAGTGGGAGCTTGGGTGTCTTCTTGAGCAATTTCTTTGCCTTTGCCTTGCCTTGCCTGCTCTTGATTTTGCTTTTTAAACCACCCAAGGTTTCATTCAGCTCATCTTGAGATACTACCATCACAGCTTGCTGTGCAGTAGCCTTCTCTAGAGCCTTTATCAATACATCTTCCCCCTTTTTAGCTTCAGCAAGTGCAGCCGCAAAAGGCTTCATGGCATTCAGAATCTCTACTTTCAGGGTCTGCTGTAGAGCTATGGCATTGACTTTGCCAATATGGGTCAGATGAGTGATGCTGTGGTCTAGGATCTGAGCATGAGAGTTGGAGGAGGAGGCAGTTTCAAGTTTAGCTGTAAGTGCTTCCAATTTGGCTGCTGTCTCGTTCAGCTGAGTCTGTAGATTCTCATTCTCTGCTGTAGCTGATTGGAGAAGAGCTCGACCTTCAATAGCTCTTGCTTCAGCATCTTCAATTCTTTTCTTGTAAGTGTTTTGCATGCGGTTGACCTCATTAGTGTAGAGCTCAGCAAACATGGTGGAGGTGTCACCTGCCTTCTTCAGAATGTTGGTCAGATTCTCACTTATCTGATCGTGAAGTGATAATCCAGACTTGTATTCAATGTCAATGATCTGGTCGTGAAGACGAGTTCTCTGCTCCTTAACAGCCTTTTCAACATATCTTCCAAGCTGTAGGCCTAAACCTTTCTCAAAATGCAGGTCTATTGCAACCTTGACCTGTGAGCATATGTCTGCTGTATAGTCAGCTGTTGAAGTAGAAGTTGAGGCAGTGCCTTGAGGCTTTGGATGAACTATCAGGGCTTTGCCTCTCTCTTCAGCTGAAAGGTACTCTTCATTGAGGAATGTGGTAGTGGCCTTAAACAGGTGAGTCATGATATTGTCTCCTTTATCAATGAAGTGAGCTAGAGTAGCCTTAGGCATGAAGTGATCAGGAATAGTGATTACTTCTCTTTCAATCTCTACTCTGTCAGCTGGTTCAGCTGAGTCTTCCGCAGGGACTGATGCAGCTGAGTCATTCACTTTTGCTTTGTCAGCTACCTGCTGACCTGATGAGCCTTCTGGGACAGAGGTATCATCAGTGGGAATTCCTAGAATCTTGTGGCATACTGCTGCAATGGCCTCTTCTGGCAGCAGTTGAGCAAAAGATTTAACTTGAGCAACTTCCTTCTGCTCCATTTCCCAGTCGAGAAAATTAGCCTTTCCTCCCATTCCTTCCATGACCTCAAGAAGGTCATCTACATCATCTCTCCTGAGTTCAATCCAGGTGCAGACTCTGAGAACTTGTTCAAACTGAACTGATTCCTCATCAATGCCAGGAATGGTAGACTTGAGCAGGTGAGCTATCTTCATCCTCATTATCTTTTCTCTTGTGCACATGGGATAATGCACCATGCTGTACTGAGGCTGAGATGAACCTGCTTGAGCAAGATCTGCTGGGGCTAAATATTTTTGTTCAGATGGGGCAGTGATGATAGGGGATTGAGTGGTTGGAATGGTTTCCTCCGCTGTGTGAGTATCAGCAGGGATATGGGAAGTGATATTGATGCGGCCTAAAAATGTCACCTAATAAGAAGTCGACACATGTATAGGGGATAAGATAAAAGTGGAAGGATCAGATTATGTAATACTCTCTGATGGGAGTTCCTCTCTGGAGATCCCTTTGGAGGGAGCTTCGGCTGAAAAGAAGCTTTCAGAAGAATTAGTTTTGGTGAAAGGTCGTGAGCCTTGAATGTAGGGAGGTTCCGCCATTTTCGGCTTAGACTTGATAAAAGGTAGACCTTATCCTCCTTTATCTTGGGAGCCAAGTCAAGTGAGAGGGAAGGCGGCCGAGTCTTCGGGAAGTGGAGAGAAGAGAAGGCTTCATCCACTCCGCAGGGCCGAGTCTTATGGGCAGCTCCGAAAAAGGAGGAAGACTTGACTTCCTCTCGAGGGAGGATTCCTATAAATGGGTAAATCCAAGGAGATTTTCAGGTTAGACACTATT
This sequence comes from Galeopsis tetrahit, assembly GCA_963675135.1. Classification (NCBI taxonomy): domain Eukaryota; kingdom Viridiplantae; phylum Streptophyta; class Magnoliopsida; order Lamiales; family Lamiaceae; genus Galeopsis; species Galeopsis tetrahit. The sequence continues at coordinate 40,080,509 of OY776127.1, forward strand.
ACTTTACAAACTTGATATACTGAACAAAAAAGACCTTTTCGATATTCTTTGAGAACTGAATTGATACATCAAGGATCTCGAGATCCTTGGGAGATTTTCGTAAGCCCTATACTGACTTAGGCATCGGAGTGTCCGCGCCGGACCCCCCTCCGGCGTGCTCTTTGCAGGTTCTTGGAGATTTCGAGTAAAGGCAGCATATTTGGAGTAAAGACACGCAATCCTCTCGTGCAAATTTTGGCACATCAACTGGCGCCGTCTGTGGGAAAGAGTTGAAAGATTTTCTCACGAATTTCTACCTACTCGAGCAAATGGGTGGCGGAAACGAAACATCTGCTTCGGGAAAGAAAAATCTTCAAGGGGAAAATTCTCCTTTGCCAGCGGATCCCCCATCAAGAGGAGGACGGGGGAAAGATCCAATTCATATGCTTTCTGGATCGAATCAGCCATTAGCTCGTACTCCAGGCTTGGGCGACGAAAGTCGTCCCTTACCGGTTTGGGAGAGAATAACAGAGAACCTTGAAGCCCCAGAGCCCCAGACAGCGGATCCTCAGCGAGAGAACATTCTAGACTCGGGGTCGCTCCTGATATCTCCCGATCAGTTGGACGCCCTCATTAAGCAAGCTGTAGAGAGAGCTTTCGCGGATCAAAGAGACCGGGTCCCCAAAGCTGCACCAGGAAACCCGGAGGTATCTGCCCCGAGACCCCAGGATGAGGCACCTGTAGCCTCCCAAGTGTTGTCCAAGGAAATGGGAGTGCGGGTGGAAGAAGACGATAAGGTGCCTTCCCGAGCGGAGAGAACCATTCCCCTTCGGAACGTAAGGAGGAATGCAGATCTGGCACCCCGAGAGACAGAACTCCCTGAAGCAGAGGAAAGCACGGATAATACTTACGGAGGGCCAGTTAGTGATCAACTACAGGCCCTGCAGAAGGAGATGAAGGATATGAGGAAACAGATGAATAATCGAGCAAGTAGATCCGCATTTGTTTCTGGATGTAAATTCTCTCCTAGCATACTACAAGATGAACTACCGTTCAATTTCAAACCTCTCAATTTCGAATATGACGGTACGACTGACCCTTATGAACACTTAGTAAGATTTGAGAAAGCTGCGCTATTACATCGCTATGGAGAAGGAATTAAGTGAAGGGTGTTCCTGACCACCCTGGCGAAAGTAGCGCAGCAATGGTTCACTCAACTAGAACCTAATACTATCCGGTCCTGGGAGGAATTCAGTGACTTATTTCTCCATCAATTTGCAAGTGCCCGGAGACAACCACGGGCCACCTTGACCCTCTTCAATCTGAGGCAGGGGGAGAGCGAGAGCTTGAGAGCTTTTCTCCGAAGGTTCAATCAGGCAGCTCTAGAGGTCCCTACAGCTTCTCCCGAGGTGAAGATCAACGCCCTCACCAACGGATTACGGGATGGAGATTTCTTTTCCTCCTTAGCTAAGAAGCCAGTTAAGAATTTCGATGAGTTGCTGCACAGAGCAGAGAAGTACCTCACTCTGGAGGAGGTCCGTAAGGCCAAAAGGCTGGAGGTTAGGCCACAGGATCGAGAGAGAAGAAGGGAAGGTCCCTCCAGACGATCCAGCCCAGAGGTCCCTCGGACCTCTGGATCAACAAGAGATAGCAATCCCTCTGGAGGTCCCCGGTCTGGCCCTCGTGGGAGGTTTGAGAAATACACGCCCTTGAGGATTGAGCCTGCTGAAGTACTGGAGGTAGCAGGAGATCATCCAGACTTGAAATTTCCATATTCCAGAGGTCGAGGACCTCAGAAGCCTAAGTCTGATCGATTATGCCGATTTCACAATGAATATGGGCATGACACAAATCAGTGTTATCACCTGAAAGACGAGATTGAGAGGATGATCCAAGCGGGTCATCTAAAAGAATTTATATTTAGAGACAGACAAGGCCCTCGAGGGCAGAAGCGAAAAGACCATGAAAGAAAACAGGAAGAAAAGGAAACCAGAGAGGCGACCGAAGATATGCCCCCTCCACCGCCGAAGAGAGGAGTAATTCACATGATTGTGGGAGGACCAGCCGATGGAGATTCCTTTCGGAAGAGAAAGCAGAGTGTCCGGGCTCTAAAGGCAAAGCAAGGGGGTCAGTTAAGAGAAGTAGGACGCATGACGGAGACACCCAATATCCGATTTGGTCCGGAGGATGTGAAGGGAGTTAAGGAAGATCACAACGATGCTCTGGTGATCACTACCGATATAGCGGGGTTCGATGTCGCTCGAATCTTCGTAGATACGGGGAGTTCGGCTGACATCATGTTTTTTGAATGTTTTAAGAGAATGGAGCTGAGTGTGAAGCTGCGCCCTGTAGATACCTCTCTGTATGGTTTCTCTGGAGGTGCCATCCAACCTTTGGGATCAGTAATGTTACAGGTAGGATTAGGGGACGCTCCAGCTAGGAAGGTCCACGTGGTGGAGTTCCTTATTGTAGACATCCCCTCATCATACAATGTTGTGATGGGACGACCCAGCTTGAATCTCTTGCAGGCAATCATTTCTACATTTCATATGAAAATGAAATTCCCTACAGCCACAGGGGTGGGAGAAGTGAGAGGAGACCAGTACCAAGCACGGAAGTGCTATGCAGAGTCGGTGAAGATGGTGGATAGAGCCCTAACTAAAGGCCTAGAGCGGACGAGAGGGGATGACCCTGAGGTCAAGAGAAAGAAAGTAGAGGGAGCAGTACCTGAACAAGTAGATGTTAAAACAGACGAGGAACTGATGAGCGTGGAGCTCTTACCATGGAAATTCGGCTTTGCCACTAAGATAGGCACCCAACTGGGACCTGAACTCACAGAGAAGGTAATCTTTACATTACGTCGAAATTCCGATATATTTGCATTTTCTCCAGCTGACATGACAGGGGTCCCCCCGGAGATAGCCATGCATTGCCTTAATGTTGATCCAAAGGCAAAGCCCGTGAAACAGAAACTACGAAATTTTGGAATTGAAAAGAATAACATCGTGAAAGAAGAAGTCGAGAAGCTATTGAAAGCAGGACATGTGGTGAAAGTCCAATTCCCAGAATGGCTCTCCAATGCGGTGCTAGTGCCTAAAGGGGGAGGAAAATGGAGAATGTGCATCGATTTCAGGGACCTCAACAAGGCATGTCCTAAAGACCACTATCCGCTACCAAGAATAGATCAGTTAGTAGATGCAACTTCAGGCTTCGAGCTGTTAAGCATGATGGATGCATACCAAGGATATCACCAGATCCAACTAAACCCCTCAGATGTCTCCAAAGTGTGCTTCATAGCAGCGTGTGGAACGTTCGGTTATGTTCGAATGCCATTCGGATTAATCAATGCTGGAGCAACATATCAAAGGATGGTCGATGCTGTCTTTCGGAGACAGTTGGGGAGGAACATGGAGATATATGTAGACGATATGCTGGCTAAGAGTGTCAAGGCGGATCAGCATGTGGAAGACTTGGAGGAAATTTTCCAAGTAATTCGAGAGAACGACATCAAGTTGAACCCCGCCAAGTGCTCTTTTGGAGTAAAATCAGGGAAGTTCCTCGGATACATGGTCACCCAAAGAGGTATAGAAGTGAATCCAGCCAAGGTGAAGGCTGTACTGGACATGCAGCCACAGAGAAACGTGAAAGAGCTCCAGACCCCCAATGGGAGGATTACAGCATTGAGCAGGTTCATAGCTAAATCTTCCGAGAAGAGTCACCCCTTCTTTAAGATCCTCAAGAAAGGAACCAAGTTTGAATGGAATGAAACGTGCCAACAGGCTTTTGAAGACTTGAAGCATCATTTATCCCAGCTACCGAAGCTGACAAAGCCCTCTCCGGGAGATACCCTCATTCTGTATCTCTCTGTAGGGGAATTCTCACTAAGCATCGCCTTGGTTAAAGAAGAAGGATCTCTTCAGTACCCTATTTATTACGTTAGTAAGGTCATGCAAGGGGCTGAAACTCGATACTCAGAAATTGAAAAGGCTGCTCTGGCAGTAGTAATTACAGCGCGAAGGCTGCGCCCATATTTCCTCTCTTACAAAATACTGGTTCGCACTAATTACTTTCTGAAACAGGTTATAGGGCGAGCAGACCTCTCTGGAAGGATGGTGAAATGGGCAATAGAGCTCCAAGAATATGATTTGGAAAGCCATAAAAGCTCAAGCTTTGTCCGACTTCATCCAAGAGTCGACCAAACCAGAGGAAGCTGAGGGATGGAAGGTATATGTAGATGGCTCAGTGACTCTGAGCGGATGCGGAGCAGGGATTGTGCTAGCAGGCCCTCAAGGAGAGGACCTACAATTTGCAGTGAGGTTTCGGTTCATGACCTCGAATAATGGAGCGGAGTACGAGGCTTTGATTAGAGGAATGGAGGTGGCATTAGAATTGGGAGCTCCAAAGGTAACCCTATACTCAGACTCCCAATTAGTTGTTCAACAGGTAAATGGGGAGTATATAGCCAAAGATAGTAGGATGATTGCCTATTTGGAACGAGCCAAAGAAGTGATGGGCAAATTCCAGGAGTGCGAGGTAGTCCAGATACCTCGAGAGAAAAATATGCAGGCGGATAGCCTCTCCAAATTCGCTAGCTCTACAGAGTTTGATGGACAAGGAATAGTGACCTTGGTAGTGGCAGAAAGGGAGACCCTGGAGAACCCCATTGGTGCCATTGAAGAGGAAGATTATTGGAGAAGAGCCATATGGGTGGAACTCACTAAGGGAGCCGACGCCCCTACCACCAGAGAAACTCGAGCCCTTCGGATCAAATATTGTATTATCGGAGGGCACTTATACAAGAGATCGTTCACACAACCATATTTGAGGTGTATATCAACCCGAGAAGCGATGTACACACTTAAAGAGATCCATGAAGGTGATGCAGCTAGTCACGAGGGATACAAAGCAGTGGTGAAGAAAGTTTTAAGGGCTGGGTTATATTGGCCCTCCATGACAAAAGACGCTAGGGAATTTGTGAAAAAATGTGTCAGGTGTCAGAAAAATGGTCCATTGATAAGGACCCCTGCGGAAGAAATGGGAGCTATGCACTCTCCCTGTCCCTTTGCTAAGTGGGGAATCAATTTGGTGGGACCCTTCCCTCCAGCCTCCGGAGGAAGGAAATTTCTGATAGTGGCAGTAGACTACTTTAGCAAATGGGTGGAAGCTGCTCCTCTGGCTACGATAGATGAAGAGAATGTGATTAAATTCTTGAGAAAACAGATTTGTTGCAGATTCGGAGTACCCAGAATATTGGTCTCTGATAATGGAACATAGTTTAATGGGGAAAATGTACGAGGATGGTGTGCAAGACTAAACATAATACATAGATTCACCTCTGTAGCTCATCCTCAAGCCAATGGACAAGTGGAGGTTACTAATCGAACGATAGTTGATGGTATTCGAACAAGACTGACGAAGATAGGAGGAGGATGGGTGAACGAGTTAGACAATGTATTGTGGTCATATAAAACTAGTCCAAAGACAGCAACTGGGGAGTCCCCATTTCAGCTGGTCTACGGAGCCGCGGCGGTGATACCTCCAGAGGCCGTGTTGCAGTCGCATCGAATTGCACAATTTGAAGAACATCAGAATGAAAGATTGATGAGAGAGGCCCTAGATTTAATGGAAGAAGAAAGAGAGATGGTTAGAGTACGCGCTGAAAGATATAAGAGCAGAATTAAAGCCGCATATGACCGGAGGGTGATCTCGTGGTCCTTCAGAGCAGGGGACCTGGTATTAAGAAGAGCTGATGCCCTGAAGAATACGGGAAAGTTGGAGCCCAACTGGGAGGGGCCTTACAAAATCACACAGGTACTGAAGGGAGGAGCCTATAGATTACAGAGCATGGAGGGGGTCGATATAGCTAGACCCTGGAACGTTTGCCATTTGAAGAGATTCTTTATTTGAAGAAAGTGTAAGGTCTTGAGACCATTTATGACTTTTGCTTTGTGATTTTTGCATGGATTCATATTTTGCTTAATGTATTTCGTGGCTTCACCGGAGCTCTTTTTCCCTCTCTACGGGTTTCCCCTCTGGGGTTTTTCCGTAAAGAGGTTTTTAATGAGACCGGTGTAGGTTATCTATGGCCTATGTTGAAAACTAACAATAAATCAATGAAGTCTTATCCCTTTTTGAAGAAAGAATTGTTCGGAATTATTGCGTCTTGATCATCTTTTCCATATTTGAATATGCGATATATGAGTACAAGAAATAGCGAGTGAGAAACACTCAAAGGCCTAGAGGCCGAGGTGCTCCAGAGAGCCCTCATCCTACTTGAGACCCAAGAGGGTTACTGAAATAAGAAGATTTTACGAATTAAAATCTTTTAAGAATTTGAGTGAGAAACACTCAAAGGCCTAGAGGCCGAGGTGCTCCAGAGAGCCCTCATCCTACTTGAGACCCAAGAGGGTTACTAAAATAAGAAGATTTTACGAATTAAAATCTTTTAAGAATTTGAGTGAGAAACACTCAAAGGCCTAGAGGCCGAGGTACTCCAGAGAGCCCTCATCCTACTTGAGACCCAAGAGGGTTACTGAAATAAGAAGATTTTACGAATTAAAATCTTTTAAGAATTTGAGTGAGAAACACTCAAAGGCCTAGAGGCCGAGGTGCTCCAGAGAGCCCTCGTCCTACTTGAGACCCAAGAGGGTTACTGAAATAAGAAGATTTTACGAATTAAAATCTTTTAAGAATTTGAGTGAGAAACACTCAAAGGCCTAGAGGCCGAGGTACTCCAGAGAGCCCTCATCCTACTTGAGACCCAAGAGGGTTACTGAAATAAGAAGATTTTACGAATTAAAATCTTTTAAGAATTTGAGTGAGAAACACTCAAAGGCCTAGAGGCCGAGGTGCTCCAGAGAGCCCTCATCCTACTTGAGACCCAAGAGGGTTACTGAAATAAGAAGATTTTACGAATTAAAATCTTTTAAGAATTTGAGTGAGAAACACTCAAAGGCCTAGAGGCCGAGGTGCTCCAGAGAGCCCTCATCCTACTTGAGACCCAAGAGGGTTACTGAAATAAGAAGATTTTACGAATTAAAATCTTTTAAGAATTTGAGTGAGAAACACTCAAAGGCCTAGAGGCCGAGGTGCTCCAGAGAGCCCTCATCCTACTTGAGACCCAGGAGGGTTACTGAAATAAGAAGATTTTATGAATTAAAATCTTTTAAGAATTTGAGTGAGAAACACTCAAAGGCCTAGAGGCCGAGGTGCTCCAGAGAGCCCTCATCCTACTTGAGACCCAAGAAGATTATTGAAATGAGAAGATTTTATGAATCAAAATCTTTTAAGAGTTCGAGTGAGAAACACTCAGAGGCCTAGTGGCCGAGGTGCTCCAAAAAGCCCTCACCATGCTTGAAAATTACAAAGACCTAGATAATGAAAAAGATAGATTTTATGATTCAGGAACCAAGAGAAGAGGGAGGATGTCTCCCCATAACCAAGCCAATTGAAATCAAAAGATAGGACAACCAAGAGACGACTCCAACATAGCCTACAAGACCAACAAAGAGGGGGGGGGGGGGAAGAGAGCACACCTCCAACATATTCATCGCTGGTCTTGTAAGTTATTCATGCAAACAGAGAAGAAAAAGCACGCCAACAAGCAATATGAAGCCAATACGATCACTACAAAAACCCCCACATATCCAGGAGTGTGGGGTCCCCTACGAAGTATGTAGACAAGTATTATGAGCAGAAAATGAAAAGAGTGCAGCAAAACGAAAGAAAAGTAAATTGTTCTTTGTGGCCACCGGAAATATGAAATCTAAACTGTTTTTTCAGCAGCAGCTTCCTTGGCAATAGCCCCCTCGACCTCAACTCCTTCAATTCCTCTAGCAGCGCCCTCCTCTTCAGCGACATGGTTGCTAGATCCTCCGCCCTCCTCTGGACCCTCTGTACCTTTCACGGTATCTTCAACGCCTGTCCCTCCATCTACCTTTGTTACCATCTCTGGAGCAGAAGCATAAGGATAAACTAGATGCTCCAGGGGCTTTAGCTCAGCCATGCTCACCTTAGCAGCCTGCAACTTGGTGATGGCCTGATTCATGCCGGGCAACCACCAAGGACTGTCGGGGCTCTCCTTAGGATCCCCCAAGAATTTTGGAGGAGTAGCAAGTTGGTCCAGGTGGAACTCACGAGAGTAGGTCCCATCGAACCCCGGAGCTGAGTGTTCGGCCACAGCATTGCTGAAGCCATGGTCGATGAAATGAGGGATATGGGGCCCCATGGCGCATAAGAAGCTTGAGCTCTTTAGGAAGCCGGACAGCCACTGAGTATGGAGGGTCCCCAAGAACTCTTGACCCAAGGAGGAAGTGAATAGAGACGTCTGGTAGCTCGCGTTCCATCCGTCCCACCTCCTGCACCAGATACTTAATCCGGGCTGCATCCTGCTTGCTTTGAGTCTGTAGAAGAGATAATTCCTCAGCCAGAGCTTGAGCTCGTTTATGAGCCTTATCTTTCTCCGTAGTGATCCCTTTGAGAGTTGACTGGAGAGAAGATGCTTCAGCTCGGAGAAGTTCAAGCTCAGCCACCATTTCAACGCCTTGGTCGAGTATCTTAGTATAGATAAGACCAAACTACAAAAGGAAGAGAAACAATGTTTAGGATGTGAAGAAGGCAGAGATCTGAAAATAATAGAAAGTACCTCGGAAAAAAGACGAGCCCCCTGGAGCAGTAGATCTTCAGGAAGAGGCGTGTCGGATAACTCGGCGTTGGGAGGAGCAGGGCATCGGTCGATAAGACGGTGGAGAGGCTCGTACACAGTAGGAGGGGGAGATTCCTTCTCAGCATGGGTCCCTTTTCCCTTCTTCTTCTTAGAAGTACCACAGTCAGAAAAGAAGGCGTTGGCAGCTGATCGGGTTCTCCTAGCAACTGAACCAGGAACTTGAATGGATGAACCGGGGAGAGGAGGAACTTTTGAAGGGCTCCCTGGAGCCGGGGTCTTTGCTGAGCTCTCGAGAGCAGGAGACGGAGGAGCTTTTGGAGGATCTTCTGGAGCGGATAATACAGGGGTCTTCACTATACTGAGAGCAGGGGCGTCCAGTGAGATGTGAGTTAGCCAACTCATTGCTGCAAATAATCAAGAAGATGTTCAGAATGTAGAAAAATAACCATATACGGGAAATAAGAAACAAGGATAAAAGATTTTTTACCATCTCGAGAATCTAAAGGGAAGTCCTGAGGGCAAAAGCCAAAGTGGGAGAGGATGCGAGGATTTTTACAAATACCAGGGATATCGAAGTAGTCATGCCGATGGATATGAGTATTGAGATCAGTCATAACAGTGTAATTGGAAACAGAATAAGCTTTCAAAGGAGGAGGGAGTACTCCTGGGTTGTGGAATAACCAATCCCCGTAAGGAAATGACCAATCGATGGGGTGTGTAGCGAAAAAATAATAATCTCGTCAGGATGAGTCTTCTTCATGGAGTTTTTTCAGAAACTTACAAACACGAGACCTTCGCCCACTAACATAAAAGAAGCCATCATTCACTTTACAAGAATGTTGGATCAAAAATAGTTCGGCAGATGGATCACCCCCATTCCCCTTCACCAGGATAAAAAAGCCTATCATAGTACGGATAGCATTCGGAGTAAATTGGTTAAGAGGGATCTGCATGCGAGTCGATATGGCAGCCAAATAAGGATGAATCGGAAATCGTAGCCCTGCCCTAAGCTGAGCTTCAAAAAAGGCAAGAGTCCGGGGTTGGGAGAGATCGGGGCGTTCGTTTGAGAGAGGAGCGCGAAAGGTATATTCCGATGGAAAACCATAAGCATGAGTAAGGCTAACTAGATGAGTATGGTCGATTTGAGATGAAGGGGAAATCTTATTCTCTGGACTCCCCATCACAGAGGGAGTCGATTCAGACGAGTTTGGGCTAAGATTTTCAGGCGGAGAAAGAGGGCTTGACATCGAGTTACAGTGCTAATAAAAGTGGAAAGAACAGAAAAAAAAGAAGATAGCTGGGTTACCTTGATTAAGAGGACTACGGAATCGGTCGGGGCGGCCGGCGACGGCGAAAACTCGGAAGAAGAACACCGAAGAAGAGAGATGAAGACGATATAAGACTTTTGGGAGGAAATAAAATTTGAAAAAGGGAAGAAGAAAAGAAAGGTGGTTGTGTGGAGTAAATGAGAGAAGATATGGGAAGGAATCGAGAACTTTTCTCGGGAGAATAACAAAGGAGAGAGAAAAGCGATCGCGTGGGACCCACGCGTGGAAACTGAAAAGTCTCCTTAGCTGGAGGCGGGAAAAGCCTTCGGAGAAGGACATATTTTGAAACTTCCTCTCCAAATCAGGAATGATACACGTATCTCCCGAAGGACCCTTGAATTAAAGTTTGGGAAATTTTTCTACTCTCCCAAAAGATGTCCACCTTTTACGAGAGTAGGGGGAGTAGATAATGCGGCCTAAAAATGTCACCTAATAAGAAGTCGACACGTGTATAGGGGATAAGATAAAAGTGGAAGGATCAGATTATGTAATACTCTCTGATGGGAGTTCCTCTCTGGAGATCCCTTTGGAGGGAGCTTCGGCTGAAAAGAAGCTTCCAGAAGAATTAGTTTTGGTGAAAGGTCGACTTAGACTTGATAAAAGGTAGACCTTATCCTCCTTTATCTTGGGAGCCAAGTCAAGTGAGAGGGAAGGCGGCCGAGTCTTCGGGAAGTGGAGAGAAGAGAAGGCTTCATCCACTCCGCAGGGCCGAGTCTTATGGGCAGCTCCGAAAAAGGAGGAAGACTTGACTTCCTCTCGAGGGAGGATTCCTATAAATGGGTAAATCCAAGGAGATTTCCAGGTTAGACACTATTACTTTACAAACTTGATATACTGAACAAAAAAGACCTTTTCGATATTCTTTGAGAACTGAATTGATACATCAAGGATCTCGAGATCCTTGGGAGATTTTCGTAAGCCCTATACTGACTTAGGCATCGGAGTGTCCGCGTCGGACCCCCCTCCGGCGTGCTCTTTGCAGGTTCTTGGAGATTTCGAGTAAAGGCAGCATATTTGGAGTGGTTGTACGTGTTCGAAGAGTGGGACATCCAATCCAGAGGACACGCAATCCTCTCGTGCAAATTTTGGCACATCAGATATTTTCTTGATCTTCAGTGGATTGATCATCAGCAGGGTTTTGAGTCTGCTGATCTAGGACTATTTCTGCTTGAAGATCAGTAGATGGTTGGGTTTGATGATCATGGATATCTGCCACTTGACTATCAGCAGGGGTAGGCAAATGTGGCTCTGGGGTTGTTTGAGGCTGGGTTTGTTCCTCTGCTGTGTGAGTATCAGCAGGGATTTGGATATCAGTGTTTGAGGGTTCAGATGTGTTTGAATCATCAGAAGGGTTGAAGGAAGTAATAGGGGCTATGCTCATGGGAGTAGGAAGCCTGGATTTCTTGGTTTTCTTAGTGAAAGAAGAATTGTTCTTCTTTCTCTTCTGACCCTTCGACAATTTAGAAGGAGTAAAAGTGAGAGAGAGATTAGAGGTACCTGCCTTCTTCAAGGGAGAGGCTGTTGGAGTGGCATCTGAATCAGATGGGGAGATGAGTCCTGATCTGATTAGAAATCGTCTTTGTGCTAAGGTCTGATTGTCGTCATCATCATCCTCAGCAGCCTTCTCCTGAGCCTCTTCTTTGGATGGCTCCTCTTCTTCTTCAGCAGAGTCATGAACAGACTCTTCTGCCTCCTTAACAACATCTTTGGAAGATGTTTCAGCCAACAGCTTCCTCTTCTCTTCTTTCGACCTTGCTGCCTCCGCAAGAGCTTCCTTTCTCAAATAATACTTGGAGATGTGGAAGGTCTTATGAGGTCCCATCTTGTACTTCTTTGGGAGAATATTTGGAAGGATGATGCTCAGCTTGTTGACAAAGCTGACTGTAGCTGACACCTTCCATTCCCTCGATTGCAAATCCAGAGTAACTTTCTTTGCCTCAAGGGAAATTCTATCCAAGAATAACCCTTGCCAGTCTCCATCAATCTGATCCCAGATTGCAGCCATAACTCTAACCTTCAAAGTAGTAACAGCATCATGGCTAAAAGTGTTACCAAGCATCATCTTGCCTGCAATGTCCATCAGGGTTTGAAACTTAGGTTCAAGTTGGGATTTCTTGAGTCAAGAGGCATCAACAGCTTTGATTCTTCCATTAGTAAACATCTCCATATATTCCTTTTCTCCACCCATGACACTTTCAACTTGAGATCCCTTCATTACAGCGTTTGCGTAGAAAGCCAGCACATCTTGTTCATAGACGTTTGTTGGTGCTGCTTCCAGAAAGTCACAAAGGTTGAGGTTGATACATCGAAGAAGTATCTCCTTGTTCTCTGCTGTATGCTTGCCCTTGAAAAATAGAGCATTCTCGGTGAATATCTTCCCTTCCTTAGACCATTTTGTTGCATCTAGAGTTCCAGTGCTCTTGATCTTCTCGTCGTAAATTTCAATGATTGCCATTCTGAGTATTTGAGTGTAATGGTTTGGAATGCTTAAGAAGATTTGCAGAACGAGAAAATTTGAGAGCAATTTAGTAATGTGAGCGAAAGGGTTTGGGAAAGATGTTAAGAGGTGTATATATACTCCAGCAATTCTTGATCTAACGGTCAGATTAGATTTTAATGTGGAGTAGTACCCAAGATTTCCCTTCTTTGATTCCGGGCCATTCCTTAAATTTGCCGGCTGAATTTGCCATTTGGCAACTGTTGATTTGCTGGCAATATGGTAATCAAGTATTAATGACATCATACCAAAAATAGCCGTTGTGACTAATTTTGTGGCAAGAATTGATCATCAAGGCCGTTTTCTATAAGTGAATTGTATTCCTTATATAGGCCAATTTCTTTAATTACATCCAGAAATAAATCTAGAATGAATTACATGATCAAAGATAGTCATTATGTTCTAAAATAAAGTCTTCTTATCAGCAGAGTGAAGTCTTCTGATTTCATCGAAATGTCTGCTGATTTTCCTAGAAAGTCTTCTGGTCAGCTGAGTTGGTCTTCTGATCAGCTTAGTAGAGGATAGGGGTTTGCTGTGATGATCCAACCTGGATGGATCCTTCCAGCTTTATTGTGAGTGATGATCCAACCTGGTTTGATGGATCTTTCAGCTCCTTCTTTTAACCAAGTGGGACTAGCCTAGATGAAATCCCACTGGCTCAACTGCTCCTCACCATCGGATGTTCCTCATCATCAGATGGGATGTAGCATCTAATGTGTCCTTGTTGAGTTTCTTCGCTTCTTTTGAAAGAGAAGAAAAGTTGGAAGAGACTTCAAAGGAGTATGAAGAGAGAGCCATGGACTTGGTATCCTTGACATGTTTTGACAAAGTGGTCTTTGATAGCAAGCTCTCCATGTAGAACTTCCCCCTGGAGAAGAAGCTCTGCTTGCTTGCTACTTTGTCGTCTGAATCTCTTCTTCCTTTAGTTTTCAACAAGAACGTCTCTTCTTTCTTTAGTTTTCATAGGCATACTTATGTTGGGTAACCCAAGTATGCTGATCTGCATCATCTTCATCTTCTGGACAAATCTTCATCTCCTTCACCCAAGACCTTGGTTAAGGGATGATCTCCATTCCATCTCTTCTCTCGATTATCTCCATACCTGAAACAAGAATAATAGTTAGTGATTTGTGTTCTTAGGTGTTCTCATAACTTCCTCCTTTTATAGAGGTAGAAATGAGGTAATGGAGCGTAAGATGACAAAAACTATAGAGTTGATAGGTCTGAATTTCTGAAAAGCTATATCTTAAGATCAACAATGAGATTCGTGATCTAAGGGTTCACATTTAAAGAGATTCAGACTCTATCTTATGGAATGCAGAATTTATAAATTTTTGAACAAGAGTTATTTGGAATCCGTACAGTGCATGTAACTGTTGAGTCGGTGAGGATGGTGTATTAATCCAACCAAGTATGACTCACTAATATATTGTATACTTGTATAGTGATAAAGTATTTTATGAAGAATAGTTTATTACTATACATAGATATACATTGCTTAAGTATAGATTACCAATTAACTCTATTCAAGTCTTCTGAATGTAAGTATATAATGCAATGCAGATTATAGAGTATTTCATCAAGGATTCTTAAGGTATCATTGATTCCCCCTTGATTAGATGACTCTATGTTTTCCCTCAGCTCTATTTGTCTTCATCGGGAATAACTTACCTGAAGATGAGGGTGTCTATTCACCTCATCTGATCCTCCTAGTCTGCTGCAATTGTATCAGTTGAGGCCTTCAGCTGATCTTGTGCGCTTCATGTGCTTGGATCCAAGAATCCTAAGCTATAGCATAGGGTCTTGAATCTTTCTTCAGCTAGGGGCTTAGTCAAGATGTCTGCTCTTTGGATATCTATGTGAATTTTCTCCATCTTGATGTCCTTCTTTTCAAGGTGGTCTCTTATAAAATGATGTCGAATGTCGACATGCTTGCATCTTGTGTGGAGGACTGGATTTTGAGTGATGGCAATGGCGCTGCTGCTGTCACAGTAGATAGGAACTTCTCTTGCCTCTACATTGTAATCCTTGAGTTGTTGAACTAGCCAGAGCAGCTGACTGCAACAACTTCCAGCTGCCATATATTCTGCTTCAGTGGTGGAGGTTGCAACTGAAGTTTGCTTCTTTGAGAACCATGATATCAACTTGTTGCCTAGGAATTGACAGGTTCCAGATGTGGATTTCCTATCAATTCTACATCCTCCATAGTCTGAGTCAGAATAACCACTCAATTCTAGATTGTCATCAGCAGGGTACCATAGTCCTAGATTGACTGTTCCTTTTAGGTACTTGAGAATTTTCCTTGCTGCTTCTAGATGACTTTGCTTTGGGTTTGCTTGAAACCTAGCACATACTCTTACAACAAATGTTATGTCTGGTCTGCTAGCTGTAAGATATAGTAGAGATCCAATAAGTGCTCTATATTCAGCTTGATCAACTGCCTTTCCAGACTCATCTGGTTCCATTTTGAATGATGTCATACTCATTTCGAATTTTCCTTGCATAAGTTCAGAGAACTTCTTGCACATATCTTGATTTGGTGATCCAAATATAATATCATCTACATATATTTGCACCATTAGAATGTCTTCTCCTTCTTGTATTCTGAAAAGTGTTCTGTCAACTTTGCCTTTTGTGTAACCATTGTCAAGTAGGAATTGTGACAATGTGTCATACCAGGCTCTGGGAGCTTGCTTCAGACCATAGAGGGCCTTCTTCAGACGATATACTTGATCTCTTTTTTCGAATCCTGGAGGCTGTTCAACATACACTTCTTCTACCAGAATACCATTCAGAAAAGCACTCTTGACGTCCATTTGATATACCTTGAAGCCCATATATGATGCATAAGCTAGAAACAGTCGAATGGCTTCTAATCTGGCTACTGGAGCAAAGGTTTCATCATAGTCAATTCCTTCAGATTGTGAGTATCCTTTTGCAACTAGCCTTGCTTTATTTCTAGTTATCACATCATTTTCGTCCTTTTTATTCTTGAATACCCACTTTGTTCCTACTACATTGTGGTTTTCAGGACGATCTACTAATTCCCATACTTCATTTCTTTCGAATTGGTTTAGTTCCTCTTGCATAGCAGTGATCCAATTGCTATCAGTCATTGCTTCTTCTATGTCAACTGGTTCAATGTTGGACAAGAAAGCACACCAGCAGAACATAGATGATTGGGGGTTCTGATTCAGTTGTCTTCTGGTCTTGACACCTGAGTTTGCTCCTCCTAAGATGAGGTTTGATGGATGGTTGTTTCTCCATGTATGTCTTACAGGAGTATCTGCATTAGATAAGCTTGGATTCTCATCTGTTCCAGTGCCATCAGGAGGGTTGACTTGATTAGGTCGATCATCATCTGTATCTTGTGTGTCAAAGAGATCATTCCCCCTTGCATTTGGGATTGTTGCATCTTGATTTTGGACAGCTTGCTCAGCTTGAGTTTGTGATCTAGTAACTGGTCTGTGTGGTTTATCCTCCTCTGGTTCTTCAGGAAATGGTTCATTGACTTCAATAAACTCATCAGACCTGGTCCTGATCACTAGTTTCTTCATCTGATCTACAGCTGAGTCTATTTCTACTGCACTCTTTTCACAAGATTCATCAAAAACAACATGAGGTGTTTCTTCCACAAGAAGGGTTCGTTTGTTGAATACTCTAAATGCCTTGCTAGTTGAGGAGTATCCCAAGAATATCCCCTCATCTGCTTTGGCATCAAAAGCATTCAACTTACTTTTCCCATTGTTGTGAATGAAACACTTACAACCAAATATATGAAAGTAAGATACTCTAGGTTTTCTTCATTTCCACAGTTCATATGGGGTTTTCTCATGGATTTTGTGAATACCTAACCTGTTTTGAGTGTGACAAGCTGTGTTGATAGCTTCTGCCCAATGCTTCTTAGGAGTGGAGAATTCAGCAAGGAGTGTTCTTGCAGCTTCTTTGAGCGTTCTGACTCTTCTTTCAGCTACACCATTCTGTTGTGGTGTTTTTGCTGCACTTGTCTCATGCTGAATACCATTAGAAGTACAATAGGCAATAATATAAGAGTTAATAAATTCAGTGCCTTTGTCACTTCTAATTTTCACAATAGGTTCTCCTTTCTCTACTTGGATCCTCTTTAATAGTTCAGGGAGCTTCTGCTGAGTTTCACTCTTCTTGTATAGGAAGATAACCCAAGTAAACTTGGAGTAGTCATCTACAACAATAAGAGTGTACTTTCTCCCTGTTAGTGTGATTGGAGTGATTGGTCCAAAAAGATCCATGTGAAGCAATTCAAGAGCTCTGCTGGTTGATGCTGTCTTCTTGGTCTTGAAAGAGACCTTTGTTTTCCTTGTTGACATGCATCACAGACATGATCTTTACAGTAGAGTTCATTAGGCAGACCATCAACTAAGGATTCCCTTGCTAGCTTGTTCATAGTCTTAAAGTTCAGATGACTAAGACGTTTGTGCCATAGCCAGCTGACATCTTTAGGGCTCTTCACAAGCAGACATGTATCCTTAGGACAGCTGTTCCAATTTGCAAGATACATACTTCCTTTTCTAGATCCTGTTAAAAGGTTTTGTTTTGTTCTTTTATCACTTATGAGACACTCATCTTTAGAGAATTTTACTGAGTAACCCGTGTCACAGAAATGAGAAACGGATAGTAAATTAAACTTTAAACCTTCTACATATGATACATCATGTACCTCAATGTCACCATTTTTAAGGGTGCCATATCCTTTTGTGTTACCGTGCGCGTTATCACCAAAGAAGACTTTTGGACCTCTCTTTTCTATGTAGTTGGTCAGCAGGTCTTTGGTTCCAGTCATATGGGTTGAGCATCCACTATCTATGTACCATATCTCTCCTGCTAGACCTCTTTTTCTGTATAGGTCCCTCCTTTCCTACGAGAAAGTTTAAGTCTTAGGTACCCATTTTGTCTTGGGTCCTTGGGTGTTAGTACTTCCCTTGGGAACCCACATATACATTGGTCATTTGAACAACCTTGAACACTTGAGTTGTTTCCCTCGGGAATCACAGAACCAAATCTTACCAGTTAACACCTTGGACTGATCTGATTTGTTGTTTGTGTCAGCTAAGTAATAGTCAAATGGTTTCCCTTTATAGGAGTGTACATACATTATCTTTTGACTAGTTACATTCGGCCTGGGTGCATTAGCTGGTCGATGCACACGATTATATAGACCATACTCCCCTTTTCTCACGATATCATAAGAGATAGGGGGTGCAAAGAGAACAGATTTGTGTGAAGAAGATTTCTTCTTCTTGGCTGGAGCAGCATACAGCTGAGACTGTCTCAGACAAGATGGTCTAGGCTGTTTGCTGTTCCTCTGTACAGGTTTGGGGTTAACTTTTCTTTTACCGTTTTTGGTGTTGGAATAGTTAGCCTTAGTTGGTACAGATGCCTTTTGGTTCATATTAGGTTCATTGTGTTTAGAACACTCACCCTATTCATGTGTCTGAGTAGTGCACTTGTTAGGTGTACTACCCCCAGCTGGAGAGGATGTTGATGGATTAAGTTCATAGCCAAAACCCATCTTATTGCCATTTGATCTATAATATTCAGAGATACTTTCAATAGTAGTCGAGGCTTTATTGAACTCTGATATCTTTTGATTTAGGCATTCCTTCTCCTTTTCTAAGAGCTTGTGTGCTTGGAAGAGGTCATCGAACTTAGATTGAAGTATACGAAATTCCTTGGTTTCTAAGGCTTGAGTTTCTAACATCCCTTCATACAACTGAGTTGTTGTGTTATTTTCTTCCTTAAGAAGTTCCACTTCTTTGGCCAATCTTTCATTCATTGTGACTAACTCAGGAGTGTTATCAAACTTAACCTTTTTCAACCTAGCAATTTCTTTCCTTAAATCCTTATTCTCCTCTTCCACTTCTATAAAGGCTCTAGTGGCAATATCCAGATCACCTTTTACCTTTCTTAATGATTGATAATAGGTGTCTTTTGATTCGCCTTTAGATGAATTTATATCATCTGTTTGTGAGAAAATAGGTGAATGGAAAGTAGTTGTGTAGGAATTTACCTCATTTTCTCCTATGGCCATCATAGCTAGATCATCTGAATCATCTGAGTAGATTTGACAGTCTGGTGATGTAGGAAGTTCATCACTTTGATATTCAGATTCTTCAGTCACCATTGCTTGCTTATCTGAATTTCTTCTGTCTCTTCTTGGCCTTCTTTCTTCTTTGTCATCCAGCTCAGGGCATTTAAAGACATAATGTCCTGGTTTGCGACAATTGAAGCATGCTCCAGGTTTTTGATTTGAAATGCCTTTCCTTGGAGGAGTGGCATCTCTTCTTCTGGAGCCTCGGCTGTTAGATGACTCCATATCCTTTCTAGGATACCTTTCTGGTGTTCTTTCTCTGGAGCCTCTAGAGGGTGAACTGGCTTTTCAAGAGAGTTGGGAACCTCTTCTGATTGCTATGTCAGCTGGACTGCAAGTCTGCTGGTCCAGATGACTATAGTGATCTGAATGAAGAGATTATATGCGGAATTATGGTAGGCCTTGTTTAGACTCGTTCTTTTGTTTCTTATAAAAGTGTTAACTTGTTTTTACTTAATGAAAGTACTCAGCTGATGTTGGTTTGAAAGTTGTGGCCTTAGTTCAAGAATGTTGAAAACACAGTATGCACTATATAGAATATATATGGAGAGACAGAAATGTAAAGTGCAGAAAGATAAATAACACCAGGTTTATATTGGTTCGGATATACGATCCTACGTCCACGCTCACGTCCTAACGTGATGTTTAATCCCTTTAATTTACCATAAATTACAAGGGTCATGACCTTTATAGTCCCAAGGATAGGACTTTGAGATCTGAGCCGTCCTAACAGCTACGGTCTCCACAAGTGATTGTAATCACTTGCACTTTGAGGGGTTCAAAAACTTTAACCTTTCGGAGAGGGTTTGGGGTTTTTGAAGTGTATCCAACTAATGGTTCAAGCTTATAAATTGCTTAACCACTATGCCTAAAACAATTGATATACAATATGAACAGGTTTCAGGTTCTTATGGGTTGGATAGAAATCACTTAAGAGCTAAAAGTATTCTAAGGCTTTCTGGGCTCTTGGAGAATTCTTAGAACAGTATGACTTTTGCTTGATTGCTTGCTTAGCTTGTTGAATTCCCTTGTTGTGATCTCGTACTTGTGATTTCTCATCCTCTTGTATTTATAATGGTGATTGCTTGCAACTAGCCGTTGGAGTTGACTAGCCGTTGGGGCAATCTTTCCAAATTGGCTTGATTCCTTGATTCCAACTGCTTGATTGCTCCAATCCTGGGATCATGTCAATCTTCTAAATAAGGTAGGTCTTCATTTGAATTGTAAGATGACTTTGGGAATCAACCGAGTCCTGGAAGAGTACATAGTCTTCTGATCTGTACTACTAGTCTTCTGACTACTCTTCTGGCCTTAGGTCTTCTGTCTTCTGATATCAGTCGAGTAACACTCGTCTGATCTGTGAATTATTTGTGCTGCTTTAGGCCATCTTCAATCTTGGACTCCATCAGATAAGTAGGTATACAAACACCTTACTTAACTGGCCTTCAAGGATCTTCTAGTCTTCTACTCTTCTCATCTTGAGGGAGCGCATGTAAGCCGGGACTGTGCTATTCAACTGATATCTATACAGTTGAGCACACAAGACTAGTCTAAGCTGTTCTATACAAAGTCAGCTGATCCTATTACATTTATAAACTCTAAGTGTTTTGGCCATCAAAACTATTCTAACATCCAGTGGGGCTTAGGGTGAATTTACATCCCAACAACTGCAGCCATTATCCTTATTCTTGGAGCACTCACTTGCTTCAAACTTCCATTGTTGCTCAGCAAGCTTTTTGTTACAACTTCGAACAAGTTGAGGAACTTTGGCTTGAGGGTTCTTTTGTGTTGAGTGGAGGAAATAGGACATGGTACTGTTGGGAAATTAATCCCAATACCCAATAATAGTCCCCCAACAATGTGGTCCCCAACTCTTTTGTGGGAAATTATTATGGGACCACATTCCCCATCTCATTTGTTTGGAATTATTGGCACTTGTGGGTTATGGACCATCACGCTAGGAATCCTTTGAGACTCCCGGGAATCTTTTGAGATGCCCTAGGGATCTTTTGAGACTTTCGGGAATCCTTTGAGACTCCTTTAAAATTACCCGGATCTATTTGGGACGTAATTTAAATATGAATTATCATAAATCTAATTTCATAATTTAAACAAATTAAATCAAATAATTTATGTAATGAATGTACGGTAAAATAATTAAATCCCTAAACATGCGGAACTAAGGGATTACGTGTTTACCTTTAAATCGGAGAGATGTCGTTGAGAAGAGTAACAACTTCAACCCAATTGCCTTCTCAAGTATTCCCTAAGTCCTAGTCCGTTGACCCGGTGGGAGATCTCACGAACTATTAACTCTCAAGGAAGAATTAATTTTCTCTTGTTGCACACACTGTAATTTCGAAAATTACAGATCTTTTTTTTTTTCTTAGTCTCAAGAGTACCAATTTTTTTCTTCTCCTTTTATAAGAGAGGATCTATGTTTCTTCTCTTACAAGAAAGAAAAATTGACCGATCAATTTATCTTGGAATAATATAGAAATAATCTCTTATTTCCATATATCTTTTTCCATAAATATCTCTCTCTAATTTCTTGCAACAAAATTAATCCTTATCTTTTAATTACCTTAATTAATAGACTTTTATTGGGCTACTTGAGGGGCCTTTAGGAGAATTAGGATTGGACCTCCCAATGGGCCCAAAAATCAATATTGAGCCACAACATTTTTCCAGCCCATTAATATTAATTCATTCCACTATAGAATTAATATTGAACTATCCATCCTAACCCATATTACGAAATATGGCTCCCGGTTATTATTTCCCGTGTTTAAGATTCAATGTCCATCAATTAATTTAAGCTACTGAATGCTTTAATTAATTAATATCTTTTATTCCTCGGAGTAAGGACAGCTCAACATTATTATCATACCGGAAATAAATTCCACTGATCAGATTTGATATGATAAACCTTCTGAGCCCACCAAGGGGACATAATCAACTTGACACTCCAAGACACGATTCTCTGTATTAATTTTGGCAATCTGTCCTGTAATTAATAATATTGCCCAAAATACAAAGTATTGAATCAAATTGATTCTTTACCCATAATAAATCAAAGCAATACTTCTTAACTACAGACAATCCCATTTAAGTGACAGAGATTAAGAAATCAACAACCACTGAGGTTTAATTCTTCATTCCTTAAGTCAGTCTAGAAGAATTACCTCTTTGTAGGTCCTATTCAGCACATCATAATGCACTAGTGTAATTTCTTGGTCAAGATAAACCAATCTGAGCCTTACACCTCAACTTCTACCAATGGATTGTTCAATTCAATCTAAGTTGTGAATCAATTGTACTTATATACAAGGAACTGACAATGTGATCTTCTGTGATCTTCTACACACCACATTGTCTACAATGTAAAATACATCTGAACGTTTATGCAATAAATAATTAACATTCATTATATTTAAAGCAACCAGTGATAAAAATATTATTCTCATTTATAAGTGCAAGAATCAGTTTGTATACATAAGTAGCACTAAAAGCATACTTGCCAGCATAACCCTAACAATCTCCCACTTATACTCAAAGTCTGCTTTTAAGTATACTACAGCACGTCCATGTTCTACATGTCCTATTAAATTCTCCCACTTATACTCAAAGCAGCTTGGCAACGCACTTGACCCCCATTCCTTCCACATGTCTCTCGAATGTACTTTGAGGCAGACCCTTTGTGAAAGGATCAGCTAGGTTGTCTTCCGATGCGATCTTTGCCACCACTATGTCTCCTCTCTTAACGATTTCTCGTATAAGATGGTATTTCCTTTCAATGTGTTTGCTTGCCTTGTGGGCTCTTGGTTCCCTTGAATTTGCAACTGCGCCAGCATTATCGCAATAAATAGTGATACTGCTGGGTAAATTCGGAATCACATCCAAGTCCACTAAGAAGTTCTTAAGCCAAACCGCTTCTTTCGCTGCTTCACAAGCAGCTACATATTCGGCTTCCATGGTAGAATCAGCGATGCATTTCTGCTTCACACTTCTCCATGTCATGGCTCCACCCCCTAAACAAAACACACTACCCGAGGTAGATTTTCTAGAATCCATGTCTGATTGGAAATCTGAGTCCGTATAACCCATAGGGAACAGACTGTCTGACTGATAAACTAACATTCTATCTCGAGTTCTTTTTAGATACTTGAGAATGTTTTTAACTGCAGTCCAATGTTCTTTCCCTGGGTTACTTTGATATCTTGCTACCATGCCTACAGCAAAACAAATATCCGATCTCGTGCACAGCATTGCATACATGAGGCTTCCAACTGCCGACACATATGGAATGTTTCTCATCTCATCCATCTCCTTTTGTATCTTAGGAAACATCTCTTTAGATAGATGAATTCCATGTCTGAAAGGAACAAATCCTTTCTTGGAATTTTGCATGCTGAATCGTTTCAAAATAGTGTCTATGTATGAGGTTTGGGATAAGCATATCATCATTTTCTGGCGATCTCGAGTAATCTTAATCCCAAGGATGTGACCAGCTTCTCCTAAATCCTTCATATCAAACTGTTTTGACAACCATACCCTCACGTCTGTCAACACCTTTTTATTGTTTCCAATAAGCAGAATGTCGTCTACGTATAATACTAAGAATACCAAGGCAGTTCCGATACACTTCTTATAGACACAACTCTCAAACTCATTTTGATCAAATCCATAGGATTGTATCACCTGATCAAAACATTGATTCCAAGCTCGCGATGCTTGCTTAAGTCCATATATTGACCTTTTAAGCTTGTATACAAGATTCTCTTAGCCTTTTTCAATGAAGCTTTCGGGTTGGCGCATGTAGATTTCTTGTTCAAGACTTCCATTTAGGAAAGCTGTCTTGACATCCGTTTGCCAGATCTCAAAGTCTAGGTGAGCTGCAATCGACAAGAGAATACGGATAGACTTAAGCATAGCTATAGGCGAAAAGGTCTCCTCATAATCGATTCCCTCTTTTTGAGTATATCCTTTTGCCACTAGTCTAGCTTTGAAGGTTTCAACCTTCCTATCTGATCCTCTTTTTCTCTTGTAGACCCACTTGCATCCAATAGGCTTTATACCTTTGGGTGGTTCCACAAGCTCCCACACTTTGTTATGATCCATAGACCCCATTTCTGCTTCCATTGCAGTTTGCCAATAATCTGCATCCTTGTCTTGGATTGCCTCATCGTACGTCCAGGGGTCAGAGTCATCCTCTCCGGGGACCAAGTCCGAAGACTCTCCCACGAACATGAATCACTCAGGTTGTCTCACAACCCTCCCACTACGACGAGGTTCCGGTTGTGTTTGTGTATCGCTTGGTACATCTACTTGTACACTTGGTATAGGAGTTGGCCCTCTCAATTCTTTTAAGGTAATCTCACTCTTGGGCTTTCTATTACTCATATAGTTTTCTTCCAAGAATCTAGAATGTGTGCTTATCACAATTCGCTGATCCTTTGGACTATAGAATAAACCCCCTTTCGTTCCTCTAGGATATCCTACAAACAACCTTAATTCTGAACGAGGGTCTAACTTTCCAGCTTCCTTGTCCAACACGTATGCAGGACACCCCCAAATTCTTATATGTCTTATACTAGGCTTTCGCCCGGTCCACAATTCAGTAGGGGTTTTAGGAACTGATTTGGAAGGTACCAAATTCAGAATGTAAGTCGTTGTTTCCAAGGCATAACCCCAAAACGACTTAGGTAAATCTGAATAACTCATCATAGATCTGACCATCTCTAAAAGTGTTCGATTTCTTCGCTCTGCAACCCCATTTTGTTGAGGGGTTCCGGGTGCAGTTAATTGGGATACAATCCCTTCACCTGATAAGTAGCCCACAAATTCATTGTTGGGATATGAATCCTAGAACAAGTCCTAAATGATGATAAAAGATAAAAGATGAAGTTTTGATAAGCCAAAAGAAGACTTGAATATTTTCTAAGTGTTGACTGATCTAGTCTAGTTAAGTTGAAGTCGTCTTGTACAGATCAGTAGAATTCACAAGACAAGTATTAGTTTTTAAAAGACAAGTATTATTGAAAGATAAGTACGATTTATAAGTACTTCATATTTGTTATTCGAATATGTTAGATTGTTATTGAGCTATGAATAATTGTTGTATAGAGCTCATGATTTTAAATGTAATAGATAGATTTTGTGTATAGTTTTATAAGTTGACTAAGCTTTGTAACAAGAGCTTAATGTAATGTAATAGTCTTGTTTAGATTAGATGATAGGACTAGATTAGTTCTACGTTGTAATCTGAAGAAGTTTACTACTACTACTGGACAAGACAGGTACGACTCAACAAGACAAGACAAGAAGACTAAAGTTAGTTACAGGAACGCGTATTGGAGATAAAATTGAAGGAGTTAGTTAAGGAATAACTAATTAACTGAAGAAACGCGTGAAAGGATAAGAAGTTTCAGTTAGAAGTTAGTTTTCAAGAAGAGTTGGTTACAACTAACTGGGTTCTTGATTTCTAGAATCTATAAATACCTCAAGGTGTTTATCATTCGAAGACTACTGGAAATACATATACTGAAGCTACATACTGAAGAATTGTTCGAAGTTTCTCTCAGAGATTGAAGTTCAGAAAGTGAAGCTACACAAGTCAAGTGAAGAAATCAGAAGGCTACTACTGAACGAAGAGAAGTTTTATTTTCGTTTACTGTTTCAAGTTGCTAGTTACTTGTAAAATAGCTAGTTAGATCGAAGAAACACTTGGTAGTGTTGTCGAGAAGATATAAGTCTTATTTCTTGGGACTTAAAGCTACAAGAACATATTACTCGATTGGAAGAGTTAATAAGAATTTCACAACTGGGGTTGTGAGAGTGGATGTAGACAAGTTGTCGAACCACTATAAATCTCGTGTTTGATTTACTATTTTATTTGTTGTTAATTGATTAATTGTTTACTTGTTAAACATACATAACTGAACAAGACAAGTTGAGTAAACACTGAAACAGAGTTCTCAAAATAAGTTGAGTATAATCTTTAATTGGGCTCATTGTTAATTTCGTATTCCGCACATTGTAATTCTAATATATCGAAAGATTTTAGAAAAGTCTATTCACCCCCCTCTAGACATTTTCTTTAGCTTCCCTCGATATTAACTCAACTTAGGGACCTACAAGTGGTATCAGAGCAGTAGTTTACGAACTGCTGTTTCTTGATAACCAACTCAAGACTTGGTTGAAAGTCTCAGTCCAAGATCATATTTGCTTACGTGTCCTTGATCAATATTTTTTATATATCTGTTTCTTGTTCCCTGTTCTTGACTCATATACTTCTTGATCATAAAACTGATTAGCACTAGACTACTCGTTTAAACATGTCTCTTGAAATCAGCGCTAACAAGTTGCCTAAGTTCCAGGTTCAAGATTATGACTATTGGAAGCTAAGGATGGAAGCCATCTTCAGTTCCACTCACGACTTAATGATCTCCGTCATCACGGAAGGTCCGATAGTGACCATGATCCCCAATACTGCTGCCCTTGACACAAATCAACCCGTGGGAACACTCGTCAAGAAACCAAGGTCAGAACTAACCTCAGAAGAAATGAGACAGAATAATTTGGATAGCTTGGCCAAGAATTACATCTTACACACTCTTCCTAATGAGTATCTGGGAAAAGTGTTAAAATGTAAAACTGCCAAAGAAATGTGGGATCGCTTAGCTATCATTTGTGAAGGAACATCCCTAATCAAAGAAAGCAAGCTTTCCACTGCAGTCCAAAGATTTGAATCATTTCATATGAAAGCTGGCGAAACTATAGACCAGTTGGATACTCGTTTTACCAAAATCATGAATGACTTGGAAGTCCTTGGTAAATCTTATACTCCACGAGAAATCAATCTTAGGATTCTCAAAAGACTTGATAGTCGATGGAAAATGGTAAAAATGCTTGTTAAGAATACCCAAGATATAGATGTATGGACAGCAGAAACCATGTTTCAAACTCTAAAGGCCCATGAGTTTGATTTAAACGAAGATGAACCTATAGTAAGCAGTGACAGAGAACATGCTGTATCTAAGAACGTTGCCTTTAAGACTAGTTCGTCTAAGGTAGACAGGTCGAAGTCTAAAACGAGGTCTACTTCTGTGAAAGACGAGTTAGATACTGATCTTAGTCTGAAGGATCAGGTAAGTCTCATGGTTAGAAAGTTTGACAGGCTGAATAAACGTTTCGGAAGATATAAGAAGTTCTAGAGAACATAGAGGGTCTGCTTCTAAGAACTCATCTGAGACCAGACGAGACTGAAACTCGTCCGAAAGGAGAGACGAAGTCTCGAAAGATAACAGACAAGATAGAGATTCTGATGGTAGGAAGATTACTCGTTCTGATAGACGTGATAAACGAAGGAACAACTCTCCTATTAAAAAGGCTACTAATGATCTCTTGTGCTATAACTGTGAAAAGCCAGGTCACTACATATATGAATGTCCAGACCTGAGTACTGATGATCGAGAAGAACGCAAAGCACGAAGGGAAAGAAGATACAACCGTGGTAAGAAGGCAATGATGGCCAATGATGACTCTGATTCTGACTCAGACGAGTTGCCATCATCCTCATCTA
Source organism: Galeopsis tetrahit (assembly GCA_963675135.1). Taxonomy (NCBI): domain Eukaryota; kingdom Viridiplantae; phylum Streptophyta; class Magnoliopsida; order Lamiales; family Lamiaceae; genus Galeopsis; species Galeopsis tetrahit. Next base: position 40,107,689 of record OY776127.1, read on the forward strand.
GCTACCCGTCTGATCCAGATCACGATGAAGCCTTCATAGTAGATGATGGTCTATGCTGCATGGCTAAAATCGACCAAGAGGTATCATCTGCAACATCTTTTCAATCTTGTGATGAATCAGAATCTGATGAAAGTGACACTGCCAGTAGCAAAGTAGGGAGTAGCCTTCAGCACTCTACTAGTGCAGTTGAAGACGACCTCCTACTTGCCAACAAGGCAATCATTGAAGTCAGTGACGAAAATATCATCTTAAGACAAGAAATCATTGATCTTAAGGAAGCTCAGTCTAAAGTAGATCCTAATATAACAGTCTTAAATGAACGCTTGCAAGAAGAGTTGAGGCAACTTAAAGACAAGTGTGCATTGACAGACAAGTTGTATCAAGACCTACTTAAGACACATGCTACTGAGAAACATGATTTCAATGTTTTAAAAAGCAAGTGCAAAAAGCTTGAAGAACGTAATAAGTTCTTAGAAACCGAGGATGTCACTCTAGACCTTAAACTTACTGACCTGGTTAACTCTTCAAAGGTTAACCTTGAACTGTCAGATAGGTATAGGGCTCCTGCTGACAAGACAGGCTTAGGTGCTGAGACATCAAGCTCGTCTACTCTAGTTCCTAAAAACTCTACTATTTTCATCTCAAGCTCTTTGACTAATGATAAAGGAAAAGAACCAATGATATACGATATTGATACTCCATCTAAAGGTACTGTACCAAAACAAGCTCGAGTTAACATTCCAATTACCAAAGGAGGTAAAAAGAATGGTAACAACAAGCCTGTTCAACCTAGAACTAATCTTCCAAGGACCACTAATCATAGACGACCCAACCAGGTCAGATACGAGGATTGGTATCCCAAGGAGACTAGTACTAGACAAGTACAGACTAGACGACAAGAGTCTAGACCTCCTTTCATAAGGCAGTCTCAACTCTACTCGTCTAGACCTAGACAGGAAGGTCCAAAATATCGTACACAAGCTGTTCTATATCCTCCACCTTTGTCATATGATATCGAAGGAGAAGAAAGACCTAAACATGTCTATAAACCGTATGGACCTAATGCACACAAACCCTACTCTGACTATCATAGACAAGTGCCTGCTCAAGTAGAGATCAAGTCGAAAGGCTATCTCCAAAGAGTAGACTCGAACTCGACTGATAGGCCAGATAAGGACAACAAGGTCTTATTTTGCAACAAATATGGTCGAAAGCTCAGAAGATCAAACTTGTTCAGGACTCCAATGTACATTTGGATTCCATTGAACTCGACTAACCCCTCAGGACCCCAATAAACAAGGAGGGTACCTAAATTATGAAATATCATCTAATGCAGGGTCGACTCGATCTATACAAGAAGGGTGGCTCAATAAGAGAAACTTGGTACATAGACAGTGGTTGTTCGCACCACATGACTGGTACCAAGACTCTCTTATCAAGCTATCATGAGCAAGAAGGACCAAAAGTAATATTTGGTGATAGCTCCACTACTGTTTCCAAAGGATTCGGTTACATTCGGAATGGAGACATAGAGATCCAAGATGTCTCTTATGTTGAAGGCTTGAAATACAATTTACTCTCTGTTTCACAATTCTGTGATCGTGGATACAAGGTGTAGTTCAAGAGTCGCAAATGTGAAATCATTGACAAGAGAACACACACAGTCTTACTGGTCGGCATAAGACAAGGAAGTGTGTACATAGTGAACTGGAACAGTTGTCCGAGGGACACCTGTCTACTTACTAAGAATCCTAAAGAACTTGGCTGGCTCTGGCATAGACGCCTCTGTCATCTAAACTTTAAGGTTCTTAATAAGATAGCCAGAGACTACCTTGTGGAAGGTATTCCCAATGAAGTCTACTACAAGTCACATGTATGCACGTCCTGTCAGAAAGGTAAACAGGTAAAAGGTTCCTTTAAATCTATTCCATCCCTCTCAACAAGTAGAGTTCTTGAACTTCTACATATGGACTTACATGGCCCAATAACTCCTCCAACTTTGAACGGTAGAAGGTGTTGGTCCCTGAACGAGTAGTGAATGGGATTAAAGTCTAGAGGGGAGGGGTGAATAGACTTTAAAACTTTTTCAAACAGAGTTGGGAACCTCTTCTGATTGCTATGTCAACTGGACTGCAAGTCTGCTGGTCCAGATGACTATAGTGATCTGACTGAAGAAGTTATATGCGGAAATATGGTGGCCCTGGTTTAGACTCGTTCTTGTAACTTGTTTTACTTTGTGAAATTACTCAGCTGATGCTGGTTTGAAAGTTATGGCCCTTTTTGAAGAGTGTTGAAATCACAGTATGCACTATATAATAATGAATGTAAAAGCAGAAATGTAAAGTGCAGAAAGTAAATAACACCGGATTTATAGTGGTTCGGATATACGATCCTACGTCCACTCTCACGTCCTAACGTGATGTTTAATCCCTTTAATTTCCACAAATTACAAGGGTCTTGTCCTTTATAGTCCCAAGGTCAGGACTTTGAGATCTGAGCCGTCCTAACAGCTGCGGTCTCCACAAGTGATTGTAAGCACTTGCACTTTGGGGGGTTTCAAAAACTTAAACCTTTCGGTGAGGGTTTGGGGTTTTTGAGATGTATCCAACTAATGGTTCAAGCTTATAATTTGCTTAACCACTATGCCTAAAACAACTGATATACAATATGAATAAGTTTCAGGTTCTTAAGGGTTGGATAAGAAGTACTTAAGAGCAATGGATAATCTAATGGATTTCAGGCTCTTTGAGAATTCTTAGAACAGTGTGACTTTTAGCTTGATGGCTTGCTTAGTTTGTGAATTCTCTCTTGTGTTGCTTCTGTGTTCAACCTCTTGTATTTATAATGGAGATTGAGTACAACTAGCCGTTGGAGTTGACTAGCCGTTTGAGCAATCTTCCCATAATAGCTTGATTCCTTGATTCCAGCCGCTTGATTGCTTCAATCCTGGGATCATGTCAATCTTCTAAATAAGATAGGTCTTCGTTTGAATTGCAAGATGACTTGGGAATCAGCCGAGTCCTGAAAGAGCACATAGTCTTCTGATCTGTACTACTAGTCTTCTGACTGCTCTTCTGGCCTTAGGTCTTCTGTCTTCTGGTATCAGACGAGTACTACTCTTCTGATCTGGAAATTCTTTGTAATGCTTTAGGCCATCTTTAATCTGGGACTCCATCAGATAAGTAGGTATACAAGCACCTTAACATATCTGGTCTTCAAGGATCTTCTAGTCTTCATGTCTTCTACTCTTCTTATCTTGAGGATAGGCATGTAAGCCATGACTGTGCTGATCAGCTGCTATCAATACAGTTGATCACACAAGACTAGTCTAAGCTGTTCTATACAAGTCAGCTGATCCTATTACATTTATAAACTCTAAGTGTTTTGGCCATCAAAACTATTCTAACATCAAATGGGGCTTAGGGTGAATTTATATCCCAACAATTTCCCCCTTTTTGATGAAGCCAAAACTATATATATGATAAATGCTCTTACTAAGGTAAGATAGGAGTTTATAAACTTCATAAAAACTGAAGTATCTGATGAAGACAATGAGAGTTTGTCTTGAAAGCAAAGAGAACTAAACTTGAATATATATAACTTTTACAGATTACAAGTAATAGTTTCTTAAGGCTTTGAAAGTGGTCTTCATCAGGTCTTCTGATCTTCAGATGCGGAAGGCAAGGTACAGACGAGATCGAACTTCTTCCATGTGCTGCAGGTCTGTAACATTCTCCTCTTCATAGATCTTCTCTAGGATCTTTTTGACTTCAATGGAGTCAGTTCTTCCAGAATCCAGTTTGGGAGGATCCCATTTGGGTTCTTCAGGAGTTAAGATTCTGCAGTTATCAAGTTCTTTGGCTGTCTTGACTACTTCTTTCCAGAACTCTGGATCTTCAATGTTCATGAATTGATTGAACTGGAAGAATTCATCTTCATAGGTTGGGAGAGGGCCAAATTTTCTTACAATGTGGTGTTGAATTTGCCATTTCTTCTTCAGAGGGTACCACCTTGGTAGCTCATCTTGAAGGGCTAGATAGTCCACATAGTTGCTATCAAACACCAGAACTTTATCTTTCTGTGCCAGAGCATTTTCTTTCAGTGCTTTCTCCTTGAGAGCTTTCCTGAGTTTGGCTATCTTCCTGTCAAATTTGGCTTTGACTGCCTTCGCATCTTTTAGCTTCTTTTGTTTAAGCTCTTGAGCTTCAAGCTCTTTTCTTTTCTTCAACTCTAAAGCCTCTTTCTCTTCTGCAGTAGGTTCTGCTGGAGTTGACTTCTGAGCTTGCTCATCTGCTAGCTCATCTGCTTTCCTTTTCCTAGTCATTCTTTTCTTGGAAACTTGTTCTGTAGAGGCAGTGATCTGCAGGCTTTTGGCAGTTGCTTGAGTGGGAGCTTGGATGTCTTCTTGAGCAATTTCTTTGCCTTTGCCTTTCTTGCTCTTGACTTTGCTTGATAAATCACCCAAGGTTTCATTCAACTCATCTTGAGATACTACCATTACAGCTTGCTGTGCAGTAGTCTTCTCTAGAGCTTTTATCAATACATCTTCCCCCTTTTTGGCTTCAGCAAGTGCAGCGGCAAAAGGCTTCATGGCATTCAGAATCTCCACCCTAAGAGTTTGTTGAAGAGCCATGGCGTTGACTTTGCCAATATGAGTCAGATGTGTGATGCTATGTTCTAGAATCTGAGCATGAGAGTTGGAGGAGGAGGCAGCTTCTAGTTTAGCTGTAATTGCTTCCAGTCTCGTTGCTGTCTCCTTCAGCTGAATCTGAAGTTGTTCATTCTCTGCTGTAGCTGATTGGAGAAGAGCCCGACCTTCAGTAGCTCTTGCTTCAGCATCTTCAATTCTTTGCTTGTAGGTGTTTTCCATGCGGTTGACCTCATTGGTGTAGAGATCAGCAAACCTGGTGGAATGTTCACCTGCCATCTTGAGGCTTTGGATGGACTGTTAGGGCTTTGCCTCTTTCTTCAGCTGAAAGGTACTCTTCATTGAGAAATGTGGTAGTGGCCTTAACCAGGTGAGACATGATGGTGTCTCCTTTGTCAATGAAGTGAGGTAGAGTATCCTTAGGCATGAAGTGATCAGGAATAGTGATTACTTCTCTTTCAATCTCGGTTCTCTCAGCTGGTTCAGCTGTGTCTTCTGCAGGAACTGACGCAGCTGAGTCATTCACTTTTGCTGTGCCAGCTGCCTGATGATCTGATATGTCTTCTGGGATAGAGGTATCAGTAGGTTGAATACCCAGAATTCTGTGGCATACTGCTGTAAAGGCTTCCTCAGGTAGCAGTTGAGTAAAAGATGTGACTTGAGCAACTTCTTTTTGCTCCATTTCCCAGTCGAGGAAATTAGCTTTTCCTCCCATTCCTTCCATGACTTCAATAAGGTCATCCACATCATCTCTCCTGAGTTCAATCCAGGTGCAGATTCTGAGAATTTGTTCGAACTGAACTGATTCCTCATCAATACCAGGAATAGTAGACTTGAGCAGATTTGCTATCTTCATCCTCATTATCTTCTCCCTTGTGCACATAGGATAGTGTACCATTCTGGATTGAGGTTGAGAGGTACCAGCTTGAGCAAGGTCTGCTGGTGCCATGTCTTCTGGAACAGAAGAAATAATGATGGTAGGAGTTTGAGTATGTGGGGTAGTTTCCTCTGCTGTGTGAGTATCAGCAGGGATTTGGGAAGTGATATGTTCTTGATCTTTAGTCGTCTGTTCATCAGCAGGGGTTTGGGTCTGCTGGTCTGGTATGGTGCCTTCATGAAGATCAGTAGAAGTTTGAACACGTGGATCTTGAACATCAGCAGGGTTAGGCAATAGGGTTTCTGGGGTTGAGGTAGGTGGAGCTTGTTCCTCTGCTGTGTGAGTATCAGCAGGGATTTGGATATCAGTGTTTGAGTGGTCAGATGAGGTGGAGTCATCAGAAGGGTTGAAGGATGCAATCGGGGCTATTAACATGGGAGTAGGAAGCCTCGATTTCTTGGACTTTTTGTTTGAAGAAGAATTATTCTTCTTTCTCTTCTGACCCTTTGACAATTTAGAAGGAGTAAAAGAGGGAGAGGGTTTAGAGGTACCTGCCTTCTTCAAGGGAGAGGCAGTGGGAGTAGCATCTGAATCAGATGGGGAGATGAGCCCAGATCTGATTAGATATCGTCTGTGTGCTAAGGTCTTATTGTCATCATCATCATCATCCTCAGCAACCTTCTTCTGAGCCTCTTCTTTGGTTGGCTCCTCTTCTTCTTCAGCAGAGTCATGATCAGACTCTTGGGCTGCCTTCTCAGCCAACAACTTCCTCTTCTCTTCTTTTAACCTTTCTGCCTCAGCAAGAGCTTCCTTTCTCAAATAATATTTGGAGATGTGAAAGGTCTTATGAGGTCCCATCTTGTACTTCTTTGGGAGAATATCTGGAAGGATGATGCTCAGCTTGTTGACAAAGCTGACTGTGGCTGCTACCTTCCATACCTTTGATTGTAAGTCCAAAGTGACTTTCTTTGCCTCAAGAGCAATTCTTTCTAAGAATAGTCCTTGCCAGTCTCCATCGATCTGATCCCAGATTGCAGCCATTACTCGAACCTTTAAAGTAGTAACAGCATCATGACTGAATGTGTTACCAAGTAACATCTTCCCTGCAATATCCAACAAGGTTTGGAATTTTGGTTCAAGTTGGGATTTCTTTAGTCCAGTTGCATCAGTAGCCTTGATTCGTCCACCAGTAAACATCTCCATATACTCCTTTTCTTTATTCATGATGTAGTTGGAGATATTTATTTTCCCCCTTGAAAGGCCAAACAATTCCTGAAGAATTTCCCTTGTAACCTTGACTTTGTGTCCGTTCATGACACTTTCAACATGAGAACCCTTCATCACGGCGTTTGCATAGAATGTCAGAACGTCTTGTTCATAGACATTAGTTGGAGCTGCTTCCAAAAAGTCCCTGAGTTTAAGATTGACGCACCGAAGCAATATCTCCTTGTTCTCATCTGTGTGTTTGCCTTTGAAAAACAGAGCATTCTCCGTAAAAATCTTCCCTTCCTTGGACCACTTTGCAGCATCCAAGGTGCCAGTGTTCTTGGTCTTCTCGTCGTAAATTTCAATGATTGCCATAGTAGAGTCTGAGTGTTAGGGTTTGAAGGCTTGAAAGAGATTTGCAGAACGAGAGAGAGTAATGTGAGTAATTGAGTAATAAGAGTGGCAGGGATTAGGGATGTGAATATATATATACTCCAGAGAATTTGATCTAACGGTCAGATTTGCGTTTGAATTTGGAGTAGAGCCCAAGATTTCCTTCTTTGATTTCTTAAATTTGCCGGCTGGTTATGCCATTTGGCAATTGTTGATTTGCTGGCAATATGATACTTGAGTATTAATGACATCATTACCAAAAATAGCCGTTGAGACTAATTTATGGTAAGAATTGATCATCAAGGCCGTTTTCTATAAGAAAATTGCATTCCTTATATAAGCCAATTTGTTTAATTACATTCAAGAATAAATCTAGAATGAATTACATGATCAAGACTAGTCATTATACTCTAAATTTGTGTGATTTGATCAGCAGAGTGAGGTCTTCTGAGTTCTTCAAGATGTCTGCTGATTGTCTTTGAAAAGTCTTCTGGTCAGCTGAGTTGGTCTTCTGATCAGCTGAGTAGAGGAAACTGTGTTTGCTCTCATGATCCAACCTGGATGGATCCTTCCAGCTTTATTGTGAGTGATGATCCAACCTGGTTTGATGGATCTTTCAGCTCCTTCTTCAAATCAAGTGGAGCTAGTCTAGACGTAGTCCCACTGATTTAAATGTTCCTCACCATCGGATGTTCCTCATCATCAGATGGGATGTAGCATCTAATGTGCTCTTGTTGAATTTCTTCGCTTCTCTAGAAGGGGAAGGAAGGTTGAGGGGTGCTTCAATGGAGTTGAAGAAAGGGCCATGGACGCAGCCTTCATGTTCTGTTTAGACTCAGTAGCTTTTGATAACAAGCTCTCCATGTAGAACTTCCTTCTGGAGAAGAAGCTCTGCTTGCTTGCTACTTTGTCCTCTGCATCTCTTCCTCCTTTAGCTTTCAACAAGAACGTCTCTTCTTCCTTTAGCTTTCATGAACATACTCATGTTGAGTAAGCCATGTATATGGATCTGCATCATCTTCATTTTCTGGACAAATCTTCATCTCCTTCACCCAAGATTTTGGTTGAAGAATGATCTCCATTCCATCTCTTCTTTCAATTGTCTCCATACCTGAAATAAGAAAAGTGTTAGATGTTTCTGTGTTCTTAGGTGTTCTCATAACTTCTCCTTTTATAGGGGTAGAAATGAGGTATTGAAGAGAAAGATGACAAGACTATAAAGGTGATAGGTCTGAATTCTGAAAAGTGATTTCTTAAGATCAGTAGTGAATTTCTTGATCCAAGGGTGCACATTTAAAGATATTCAGACTTATCTAATGGAATGCAGAAATTATGAATTTTGACCATGAGTTATTTGAAATCCGTACTGTGCATGCATACTGTTGAGTCGGTGAGAATGGTGTATTAATCCAGCCAAATATGACTCAGTAGTATACTGTATTTATGTATATGAATAGAGTATTTTATGAAGAATAGTTTATTAATATACATAGTTATACATTGCTTAGTTGTAAGGAGATCAAATAACTTTGTTCAAGTCTGCTATATATGTATATATGTATACTGTGCTATGCAGATGTTAGAGTATTTCATCAAGGATTCTTAAGGTATCATTGATTCCCCCTTGATTAGATAACTCTAAGTTGTCCCTCAGCTCTATCTGTCTTCATTGGGATAGAACTTACCTGAAGATGAGGGTGTCTATTCACCTCATCTGATTCTCCTAGTCTGCTGCACTTGGGTCAGCTGAGGTTTTCAGCTGTTTTCTCCTTCTTCATGTGCTTGGGTCCAGGAGTCCTAAGCTGTAACATAAGGTCTTGAACCTGTCTTCAGCTAGGGGCTTAGTCAAGATGTCTGCTCTTTGGATATCTGTGTGAATTTTCTCCATCTTGATGTCCTTCTTTTCAAGGTGATCTCTTATGAAGTGGTGTCTAATGTCGACATGCTTGCACCTTGTGTGGAGGACTGGATTTTGAGTGATGGCAATGGCGCTGCTGCTATCACAATAAATAGGGACTTCTCTTGCCTCTACATTGTAATCCTTGAGTTGTTGAACTAGCCAGAGCAGCTGACTACAACAACTACCAGCTGCCATGTATTCTGCTTCAGTGGTGGAGGTTGCAACTGAGGTTTGCTTCTTAGAGAACCATGATATCAGCTTGTTTCCTAGAAATTGACAGGTTCCTGATGTGGACTTCCTATCAATTCTGCATCCTCCAAAGTCTGAGTCAGAATAGCCACTCAATTCTAGATTGTCATCAGCAGAGTACCATAGACCTAGGTTGACTGATCCTTTTAGGTACTTGAGAATCTTCCTTGCTGCTTCTAGATGACTTTGCTTTGGGTTTGCTTGAAACCTAGCACATACTCCTACAGCAAATGTTATGTCTGGTCTGCTGGCTGTAAGATATAGTAAAGATCCAATCAGTGCTCTATATTCAGCTTGATCAACTGCCTGTCCAGACTCATCTGGTTCCATTTTGAAAGATGTCATCATTGGAATCCTTGCAGTCTTGCTTTGTAGAGCTTTGAATCTTTCTAGCAGACTCTTGGTATACTTGGACTGGTTGATGAAGATCCCTTCTGGACTCTGCTTGACTTGAAGTCCTAGGAAATAATTCATCTCACCCATCATGCTCATTTCGAATTTTCCTTGCATAAGTTCAGAGAACTTTTTGCACATTTCTTGATTGGGTGATCCAAATATGATGTCATCTACATATATTTGTACCATTAAAATGTCTTCTCCTTCTTGTATTCTGAAGAGAGTTCTATCAACTTTGCCTTTTGTATATCCATTGTCAAGTAGGAATTGTGACAATGTGTCATACCAAGCTCTAGGGGCTTGTTTTAGACCATAGAGAGCCTTCTTCAGTCGATATACTTGATCACCTTTTTCAAATCCTGGAGGCTGCTCTACATATACTTCTTCTATCAGAATACCATTTAGAAAAGCACTCTTGACATCCATTTGATATACCTTGAAGCCCATATATGATGCATAAGCTAGAAATAGTCGAATGGCTTCTAATCTGGCTACTGGTGCAAAAGTTTCATCATAGTCATTCCCTTCAGATTGTGAGTATCCTTTTGCAACTAGTCTTGCCTTATTTCTAGTTATCACATCATTTTCGTCCTTCTTGTTCTTGAATACCCACTTTGTTCCTACTACATTGTGGTTTTCAGGACGATCTACCAATTCCCAGACTTCATTTCTTTCGAATTGGTTTAGTTCTTCTTGCATAGCAGTGATCCAATTGCTATCTGTCATTGCTTCTTCTATGTCAGCTGGTTCAATGTTGGACAGGAAAGCACACCAGCAGAACATAGATGATTGAGAATTCTGATTCAGTTGTCTTCTGGTCTTGACACCTGATTCTGCTCCTCCTAAGATGAGGTTTGATGGATGGTTGTTCCTCCATGTATGCCTCACTGGAGTATCTGCATTGGATGAGTTTGGATCCTCATTTGATCTAGTGCCATCAGGAGGGTTGACTTGATTAGTTCGATCATCTTCTGTATCTTGAGTGTCAAAGAGATCATTCCCCCTGGCATTTGGAATTGATGCATCTTGATTCTGGTCAGCTTGCCCTGCTTGAGTTTGAGATCTAGTGACAGGTCTATGAGGCTTATCTTCCTCTGGTTCTTCAGGGAATGGTTCATTGACTTCAATAAATTCATCAGACCTCTTCTTGATCACTAGTTTCTTCATCTGTTCTGTAGCTGAGGTTGTTTCTACTGCATTCTTTTCACAAGATTCATCAAAAACAACATGAGGTGTTTCTTCCACAAGAAGGGTTCGTTTGTTGAGTACTCTAAATGCTTTGCTAGTTGAGGAGTATCCTAAGAATATCCCCTCATCTGCTTTGGCATCAAAAGCATTCAACTTACTCTTCCCATTGTTGTGAATGAAACACTTACAACCAAATATATGAAAGTAAGATACTCTAGGTTTTCTTCCTTTCCACAGTTCATATGGGGTTTTCTCATGTATTTTATGAATACCTGACCTGTTTTGAGTGTGACAAGCTGTGTTGATGGCTTCTGCCCATAGCTTCTTGGGAGTAGAGAATTCAGCAAGGAGTGTTCTGGCAGCTTCTTTGAGTGTTCTGACTCTTCTTTCAGCTACACCATTCTGTTGTGGTGTTCTTGCTGCACTTGTCTCGTGCTGAATACCATTAGAAGTACAATAGGCAATTATATAAGAGTTAATGAATTCAGTGCCTTTGTCACTTCTAATTTTCACGATTGGTTCTCCTTTCTCTACTTGGATCCTCTTCAATAATTCAGGTAGCTTCTGCTGTGTTTCACTCTTCTTGTATAGGAAGATAACCCAAGTAAACTTGGAATAATCATCTACAACAATAAGAGTGTACTTCCTTCCTGTTAGAGTGGTTGGAGTGATTGGTCCAAAGAGATCCATGTGAAGTAATTCAAGAACTCTGCTGGTTGATGCTGTCTTCTTGGTCTTGAAGGAGACCTTTGTTTGCTTTCCTTGTTGACATGCATCACAAACCTGATCTTTACAGTAGAGTTCATTAGGCAGACCATCAACTAAGGATTCCCTTGCTAACTTGTTCATAGTCTTAAAGTTCAGATGGCTAAGACGTTTGTGCCATAGCCAGCTGACATCTTTAGGGCTCTTCACAAGCAGGCATGTATCCTTAGGACAGCTGTTCCAATTTGCAAGATACATACTTCCCTTTCTAGATCCTGTTAGAAGGTTTTGTTTTGTTCTTTTATCACTTATGAGACATTCATCTTTAGAGAATTTAACTGAATAACCAGTGTCACAAAAGTGAGAAACAGATAATAGATTAAACTTAAGACCTTCTACATATGATACATCATGTACCTCAATGTCACCATTTTTAAGGGTGCCATATCCTTTTGTGTTACCGTGCGCGTTATCACCAAAGAAAACTTTTGGACCTTTCTTCTCTATGTAGTTGGTCAGCAGGGTTTTGGTTCCTATCATGTGAGTTGAGCATCCACTATCTATGTACCAAGTTTCTCCTGCTAGACCTCCTCTTTTGTATAGGTCCTTCCTTTCCTGCAAGAAAAGTTAAGTTTTAGGTACCCATTTTGTTTTGGGTCCTTGGGTGTTAGTACTACCCTTGGGAACCCACATATACATTGGTCGTTTAAACAACCTTGAACATTTGAGTTGTTTCCCTCGGGCATCACAGAACCAAATCTTACCAGTCAGCACCTTGGACTGATCTGATTTGTTCTTGGTGTCAGCTAAGTAGTAGTCAAATGGTTTCCCTTTATAGGAGTGTACATACATGATCTTTTGACTAGTTACATTCGGCCTGGGTGCATTAGCTGGTCGATGCACACGATTATATGGACCATACTCTTCTGTTCTCACAATATCATAAGAGATAGGGGGTGCAAAGAGAACAGATTTGTTTGAAGAAGATTTCTTCTTCTTAGCTGGAGTAGCATACAGCTGAGACTGTCTCAGCCGAGATGGTCTAGGCTGTTTGCTGTTCCTCTGTACAGGCTTGGGGTTAGCTTGTCCTTTACCATTCTTGGTTTTGGGATAGTTAGCCTTAGCTGGTACAGATGCCTTTTAGTTCATATTGAGTTCATTGTGTTTAGAACACTCACCCTGTTCATGTGTCTGAGTAGTGCACTGGTTAGGTGTACTACCCCCAGCTGGAGAGGATGTTGATGGATTAAGTTCATAACCTAAACCCATCTTATTGCCACTTGATCTATAATATTCAGAGATACTTTCAATAGTAGTCGAAGCTTTATTGAATTCTGATATTTTTCGATCTAGGCATTCCTTCTCCTTTTCTAAGAGCTTATGTGTTTGGAAGAGATCATCGAACTTAGACTGAAGTATACGAAATTCTTTGGTTTCTAAGGCTTGAGTTTCTAACATCCCCTCATACAACTGAGTTGTTGTGGTATTTTCTTCTTTAAGAAGTTCCACTTCTTTGGTCAACCTTTCATTCATGGTGACTAACTCAGGGGTGTTATCAAACTTTACCTTTTTCAACCTAGCAATTTCTTTCCTTAAGTCCTTATTCTCCTCTTCCACTTCTATAAAGGCTCTAGTGGCAATATCCAGATCACCTTTTACCTTTCTTAAAGATTGATAATAGGTGTCTTCTGATTCGCCTTCAGATGAGTTTATGTCATCTGTTTGTGAGAAAATAGGTGAATGGAAAGTAATAGTATAAGAGTTTACCTCATTTTCTCCTATGGCCATCATAGCTAGATCGTCTGAATCATCTGAAAAGATTTGATCGTCTGGTGATGTAGGAAGTTCATCACTTTGATATTCAGATTCTTCAGTCACCATTGCCTTTTTGTCTGAGGTTCTTCTTGGCCTTCTTTCTTTCTTGTCATCCAAATCCAGCTCAGGACATTCATAGACATAGTGTCCTGGTTTGCCACAGTTGAAGCAAGATCCAGGTTTCTGATTTGACTTGCCTCTCCTTGGAGGAGTGGCATCTCTTCTTCTAGATCCTCGGCTGTCAGATGACTCCACATCCTTTCTAGGATGTCTTTCTGGTGTTCTTTCTCTGGAACCTCTGAAGGGTGAGCTTGCTCTTCTATCTTTGTAGTTTCTATAGAATTTTCTATATTTACTGTTGAGGGTGTTCATCCTTTCAAATCTCTTGATCATAAGTGCCATTTGCTCTTTTAGGCTCATGTCTGATCCTTCACAGTCTTCTGTTTTCAGAGAGGTCTTGCCAGATGAGGTGCTTGCAGCTTTTGTATTGGCTGCCTTGAAGGCTACAGTCTTGGAGGTAGATGGGGTTGCAGTTGGCTCATCACTTCCTGAGTTCTCTTCTCTTTCAAGATCATATTCATGGGCTTTCAGGTTCTGAAATAGAGTTTGGGCAGACCACTTCTTGATATCTTGAGTATCTTTGATGATGGTCTTCTTGAGTCTCCATTTCTTGGTTAGAGAATCTAAGATCTTTAGATTTTTCTCTCTATTTGTGTATTTCTTGCCCAGAGATTCTATCTCATTGATGATCTTGGTAAATCTGTTGTCTAACTGATCAATAGACTCTTCTGGTTGCATCTTGAAGTGTTCGAACTTCTTGACTGCTGTAGATAACTTGGACTCTTTGATTAGCTCAGTTCCTTCACAGAGAAGTGCCAATGCCTCCCACATCTCTCTGGCTGACTCACAATGGATTACCTTTGCAATGTACTCATTTGGAAGAGTTTGCATTATGTAATCTTGAGCAATGCTATCAAGGTTTGATTGCTTCATCTCTTCTGGTGTGAGATCCTTCATGGGCTTGGGAACCAGTTCTCCAACTGGGACTTCTGGATCACCATTTGCAGTGTTGACTGTCATGATGGTGATCGGGCCTTCTGTGATTACAGACCACATCTTGTAGTGGACTGATGTGAGATTCTTCCTCATCCTGATCTTCCAGTAATCATAATCCTCCACTGAAAACTTAGGCAACTTACGCATAATAGCACTCATGCTGTATGAGTTTTCAAAAACAAGTTTTCAAAAAGATCTGTTCAAGAGGACTACAGAAAGACTCCCTCAAGTCTTCTGATAATCTAGAGACAGTAGTCCGTTAGAACCACTGCTCTGATACCACTTGTTGGTCCCTGAACGAGTAGTGAATGGGATTAAAGTCTAGAGGGGAGGGGTGAATAGACTTTAAAACTTTTTCAAACAGAGTTGGGAACCTCTTCTGATTGCTATGTCAACTGGACTGCAAGTCTGCTGGTCCAGATGACTATAGTGATCTGACTGAAGAAGTTATATGCGGAAATATGGTGGCCCTGGTTTAGACTCGTTCTTGTAACTTGTTTTACTTTGTGAAATTACTCAGCTGATGCTGGTTTGAAAGTTATGGCCCTTTTTGAAGAGTGTTGAAATCACAGTATGCACTATATAATAATGAATGTAAAAGCAGAAATGTAAAGTGCAGAAAGTAAATAACACCGGATTTATAGTGGTTCGGATATACGATCCTACGTCCACTCTCACGTCCTAACGTGATGTTTAATCCCTTTAATTTCCACAAATTACAAGGGTCTTGTCCTTTATAGTCCCAAGGTTAGGACTTTGAGATCTGAGCCGTCCTAACAGCTGCGGTCTCCACAAGTGATTGTAAGCACTTGCACTTTGGGGGGTTTAAAAAACTTAAACCTTTCGGTGAGGGTTTGGGGTTTTTGAGATGTATCCAACTAATGGTTCAAGCTTATAATTTGCTTAACCACTATGCCTAAAACAACTGATATACAATATGAATAAGTTTCAGGTTCTTAAGGGTTGGATAAGAACTACTTAAGAGCAATGGATAATCTAATGGATTTCAGGCTCTTTGAGAATTCTTAGAACAGTGTGACTTTTAGCTTGATGGCTTGCTTAGTTTGTGAATTCTCTCTTGTGTTGCTTCTGTGTTCAACCTCTTGTATTTATAATGGAGATTGAGTACAACTAGCCGTTGGAGTTGACTAGCCGTTTGAGCAATCTTCCCATAATAGCTTGATTCCTTGATTCCAGCCGCTTGATTGCTTCAATCCTGGGATCATGTCAATCTTCTAAATAAGGTAGGTCTTCGTTTGAATTGCAAGATGACTTGGGAATCAGCCGAGTCCTGAAAGAGCACATAGTCTTCTGATCTGTACTACTAGTCTTCTGACTGCTCTTCTGTCTTCTGGTATCAGACGAGTACTACTCTTCTGATCTGGAAATTCTTTGTAATGCTTTAGGCCATCTTTAATCTGGGACTCCATCAGATAAGTAGGTATACAAACACCTTAACATATCTGGTCTTCAAGGATCTTCTAGTCTTCATGTCTTCTACTCTTCTTATCTTGAGGATAGGCATGTAAGCCATGACTGTGCTGATCAGCTGCTATCAATACAGTTGATCACACAAGACTAGTCTAAGCTGTTCTATACAAGTCAGCTGATCCTATTACATTTATAAACTCTAAGTGTTTTGGCCATCAAAACTATTCTAACATCAAATGGGGCTTAGGGTGAATTTATATCCCAACAGAAGGTACACACTTGTTGTGGTAGATGACTATTCTAAGTTCACTTGGGTAGTCTTCTTACACAAGAAGAGTGATACACAAACACTTTTGCCTGATCTGTTGAAGAAGTTACAGGTTGAGAAGAATCAGTCAATTGTCAAGATCCGTAGTGACAAGGGTACTGAATTCATTAACTGCTATATTAAAGAATTTTGTTCTAAGCATGACATCCAGCACCTTACTAGTTCAGCAAGAACACCACAACAAAATGGAGTAGTAGAACGAAGGAACAGAACTCTTAAGGAGGCCTGCAGGACCATGCTGACAGAGTATAATACGCCTCAAAAGTTTTGGGCAGAAGCTATCAATACTGCATGCCACTCACAAAATAGAAGTGCTATCAATAAAGTACTAGGTAAGACACCCTATGAGGTATGGAAAGGTCGAAAACCCAGAGTCTCATATTTTCATATATTTGGTTGTAAGTGTTTTATCCATAACAATGGGAAAAGCAAGTTGAATGCATTTGATGCTAAAGCAGACGAGGGGATATTCTTAGGATACTCCTCGACTAGCAAAGCATTTAGAGTATTCAACTACGCAACCCTTTGTGTGGAAGAAACACCACATGTGGTTTTCGATGAATCTCAACAGGACTCGTCTGCCAACAAGATCAGTGAGAAAGTTACTGAGCTAACTATCGAATTTGACAAAGACTCAGAGGTATATGAATCCGTTCAAGCATATAATCCATTCATGAAAGCCCTCGAAACTGATGACAAGGAAAGGGTAAGTGCTCAAGGTAAGTCTACTAAACCAGTAGACATGCCTGCTCTAGTTGACTCATCTACTCCAGGTAAATTTGTTAATGATATAAATGATGTTGACATGCATGATGCTGTACATGATATAGATGATAGTGCTATTGTTAAGAATAGAAATACATGGAAATCTGCGCATAATACTGGAAATATCATTGGTGACTCTACTGTTGGTGTGAAGACTAGACAACAACTCTTTGAGTCGCAAGAACAACCTAGTCCATCTCTGTTTTGCTGGTGTTGTTTCCTCTCATCTATCGAGCCTAAAACCATTAAAGAGGCTTTAGCTGATAGTAATTGGATCATCGCTATGCAAGACGAGTTGAATCAGTTTGTTCGAAATGACGTCTGGGAACTTGTTGATAGACCTAAACATCATAATGTAATTGGCACTCGATGGATTTTCAAGAATAAGAAAGATGAGAATGATGTAGTTGTTCGTAATAAGGCTAGACTAGTCGCCCAAGGCTATTCACAAGCTGAAGGCATAGATTATGATGAAACATATGCTCCTGTTGCTAGACTAGAAGCCATTCGATTGTTCCTTGCATATGCTGCTTACATGAAATTTACTGTATATCAAATGGATGTTAAAAGTGCATTTCTTAACGGTATTCTTGCGGAAGAAGTATATGTTGAACAACCCCCAGGTTTCGAAGTCAAAGGTAACCAGGTATACAAATTAAAGAAGGCCTTATACGGACTAAAGCAAGCTCCAAGAGCCTGGTACGATACTCTTTCTCAATTTCTATTAGAAAATGGTTTTACTAAGGGCAAGGTAGATAGAACCTTGTTCAGAAGACAAGAAGGGAAAGATATTTTACTCGTCCAAATTTACGTAGATGACATAATTTTTGGTTCACCTAACAAAAAGCTGAGTGAAAGTTTTTCAACACTCATGCAAAGTAAATTTGAGATGTCGATGATGGGTGAAATGAATTACTTTCTTGGACTTCAAGTAAAACAGACCCCAGAAGGGATTTTCATAAATCAAGCAAAGTATACTCGTAATCTACTAGACAAGTATGGTATTAAGACATGTAAATCTTCTGGAGTACCTATGCATCCTACTTACAGGATGGATCCAGACGAGAATGGTAAGTGTGCTGATCAAACTCATTACCGTGGACTTATTGGTTCATTACTGTACTTGACTGCTAGTAGACCTGATATTGCATTTTCTGTTGGTGTTTGTGCTCGTTTTCAAACTAATCCAAAAGAGAGTCATATGGAAACCACTAAAAGGATTCTAAAATATTTGAAAGGAACCATCAATCGTGGTATATGGTATCCCTCAAATGATGATCTATCTCTAAGTGGCTACTCTGATTCTGATTTTGGTGGCTGTAGAATAGATAGGAAATCTACATCTGGTTCTTGTCAATTCTTAGGCACAAAACTCATTTCATGGTTTTCGAAAAAGCAGACAAGTGTTGCTACCTCTACTACTGAAGCCGAGTACATGGCTGCTGGTAGTTGTTGTAGTCAATTATTATGGCTTATTCAACAGCTTAGAGATTATAATATCTGTGAATCAAATGTTCCTATTTTCTGTGATAGTAATAGTGCTATTGCCATTACACAAAATCCTGTTCTGCACACACGTTGTAAGCATGTTGACGTGAAACATCATTTTATACGTGATCATGTAGAAAAGAAGGATATTCGCATGGAAAAGATTCATACTAATTTTCAAAGAGCTGATATTTTCACAAAACCATTAGCTGAGGCCCGATTTCGTGAATTATGCATTAGTCTAGGGCTAATTGATCTTGATCCTACTAGTATGTAGAAATGTACTAACTAGACAGGTACAGTCCTAAGAAGAAAGAAGAAACAGACAAGTTGCCACAAAAGGAGCAGAGCACTCATCTACTCATTCAACAGACAGGTATACAAGGTCAGACAAGTTGACCAAACAACCCGATGAGGAAGCTGGTAAAGCTGAGGGTAATACTAAGGGAATAAACATTTAAGGGGGAATCTTTGATTTCTTAAAAAGCCTTATGTTGACTCTTAAGTTTGTTAACAGTCATCTTGTTTGAATCTTGACCATTATGCTAGATTGATACTCACCTTATTTATTTTACCCGACTACCTGTATTGCATCTAATCTGTAACACAAGATAAGTCAGATAAGCACAGTCGAAGGGGGAACTCGACTGATGGTCATAAGACTACTCGTCTTGTGCAATTAAGTCTACTCGCCTTATGAAGCGTAGGACTACTCATCTGTTCTGGATGGACTCGAACAGACAAGCTAAGTTTTTTTTTGATTAAAATGTGTTAAGTGTTTATTCGAAACAAATTAAGGGTATTAAAGTAATTTGATAGTGTTAAAATTTGAATATCCTAGAATTGGATTTATACACCCCCATTTAATGAGGTGTACACATTCAATTCGCGCCAAAATACGACTATGTTAGGTCAGATGAGTACACTCCTCAATTCTGCCAATAGAAGAGGCGGATTTCAACTTTTACAAAATCAAATCACAGTATATTCTCGGTTCCGTAATCGAATACCAAAAGGCACGACCGTTGGATCTAATCCTTCAATCTTGACCATTGGATCACAAATTCAGTTTTTAAACAAAACCCAACACTTGCACACATTTTAACCCACGTTTTCATAACTCTAGGCTAACAATTGATTTCTTACTTATTCAATTTTATTGTTCATTATAAATCATTTATCATGTCGATTCGATCTATTTTTGATGTAAGCTCCAACATTCAGGCACCATTCGATCTAGGCAGATACATAAATGACAACAAAGTGCATGTTGAACCATCTCTGTTTTTCAAAGGAAATCACAAGGAAGGAAATGTAGAAATCTTGACCAAATGCATCAGATGCGGTCTAAAACCCTACTTGGAGGCGTTTCCTCAAGTTGTTTTGGAGGAAGAAGTTCTGGAATTCTATGCCAACGCCAACAGATAAGGAGATGTTATTGAATCATTTATTAGTGGAAATCGAGTGGAAATCACTCGGGAAGTTATGTTCGAAAGGTTGAAGCTACCCATCGGAACGATTGATGTGGAAAAATATGCTGAAGGTCAGGAGATGAGGTACTTAAGCATCTTCTGTGGTAAGAAAATGAGGCTGAAACCAGATGGTAAAGCTCCTACAGCCAAGAAGGCCGAACTCTTGGAAAAGTATCGCACTCTACTGGACATAGCAATCAAGATGCTTCTATGTGCCACTGGGTCTCATGACTCAGTTACCCAATCCAAAACAAGGGTAATGGCAGCAATATATGATGGAATCACTGAGGGTAATTGGTTTAAGCTGATAGCTGACAGGATGATGTACTTCGAAAGAAGTGTTAGAGTGGATGTTGATACTCGCAATTGGGTAGTATCACAGGCGGTTGGATATGGTAACAAGCTGAGTATATTACTCCCACTATTGATGCCCAACAAGAGTGATTGGAGCAAAGGAAAGCCCTTTCATCCTCTTAAGTTCTACTTAAAAATAGAGGCGATGAGGAAGCAGGCTGCTGCAAGGCCAGCTGCCCCAAGGCAAGTTCAATTTGATGATTCAGAAGTGTTGCCATATGCGAATTCATCCAGTTCTTCACAAGCTGGGTCTGAAGAGGCAGAATCTGAAGAGGCAGAGTCCAGTGCAGACGACTCAGAGAAGACTCAGTCAGATGAAGAGTCAAATCAAGAGAAGGAGTCGAGTGAACAAATTCCTGAAATGTATACTCTCGTAAGAGTTGAATCGCCTACTCGTCCAGTCGAGTCGAGTTTACAGGTTGGTACTTCTACTCAATCTGGTTCAATTCCTCTCTCTCTCCCGTCTACTTCTATTCGAACCAAGGCTAGGTCACATCGATCTAGGCCTCGCCCTGTAACCCCAACCTCACAAGTACAGGCAGCACGACCGCTGAGAGCCAGTCATCCCCTAAACACTCCCATAATTGATACAACTGATACTCCGACAGTTGTCACACCAAACCAAGATACATTGGAGCCCCCAGAAACCACAGTCCAAACTCTCTCCCTACCCTCAACAGAATATGTTGAACCTCTTAACTCATCTACTTCAGATAAGACGCCAGTTGCCACTGCAACAACTGAGATAGGGACCCCACCTACTCAGACCCCGTCTGAAGTTAGATTCGAATCCTTGGTATATTATCCTATGAGCTTAAGAGAGAAGAGAATTCGTTCGAAGATGAGCAGGAACTTGAAGAAGAAGCTCTCGTCTATTGAAGTCGACTATTCATCAGAGCAGTTTGAAAAACTTCTAAGAATATGCACTTGGGTGGCATTGAAGAAGTCTGGCACGGATGATCTTTTCGAAGTCATCTTAGGAAAAGGAGGCATCTCTAACTTTATGGACTGGGAAATGGAACAGAAGGAGAACAGTGGTGTTCAAGACCACTCAGAGTTATTCCCAGCTCATGCCATCACTGCCCTTGCAAAGAGATTGCTAAATATTTCTGATGATTTGATGTGCTCAGAATCGAAATTTGATGTGGGTGTTCAAGTTTCGGATTCAGATTTTGAAGATGATGTGGTTATGTTTGAAGCCACACAAGCTGAAGAAATCCAGTCTACTGATCCTATAGTGGAGTTAGACAATGTCTCAAATCAGTTGAGAGGCATTGTGTTCAGATTTCAAGTAGATCATGCTAACAGTCCAAGGTCAGATTTTGCTTTTATAAATCGATATTCTGATGTTTTACTTCCCATTGAACTTTGTGGATATATGGAGAAGTTGCACGCCTTGTTGAAAAAGGACTTGGCTGATGCTATAAGGAAGGCTAAGGAAGCTAAGTTAGCTATAGTGCCTTATTATCCGTTCCCAAGTCTGAAAGCTATAGCTGGAAGTGTGCTTCCAGAATCAGAAGTAGTGGAAGACGAGGTCTTAACTACTGCTACAGAAGGCCAATTACTTGAAGTAGTATCTGTTGCTGATGATGAGATCATGGAAGAAGCTACTCATGTTGAAGTTGGTCATTCATCTCAAGCATTCTCAACTGCTTCCATAGATGAGTTGAAAGCAGACTTGAAAGGTGTCATCAAATCGTCCATCGATGATTTTCTCAAATCCGATTTAAAGAAGACTCTTGTTGAACAAAACAATGTCCTTGTGACAAGTTCAAAAGAGATGATCTTGAATGAAGTCAATCAGATAGATGATGAATTCAGACAACATATGTTTGAGCAACTTGAAGGATTTCTCCAAGATCAGGTTGAATACTCGGAGAAAAGTTCAGTCGATTTTGCTCGTGTGTTAGCTACTGAATCCAGAAAGTTGGAAAGAGTCTATAGAGCAAGAATCGAGGTTGCTGATGTTCAAAGGAAGGAAGCTTATGATCAGTTAGCCCAAGCTAAACAAATTATTTGTGCTATGACTGACGAGAATAAGAAGTTACGTTTGACTGCAACGCATTTTAAAAATGAGTTGAACTTGTCTACTCAAAAGCTGGAGTTGGTGGCAACCAAGCTGGACAAGTTGAGTCAAAATAGTTCTCATGAAAGGCAGATTGAAAGAGCTACGAGCCATATGAAGCAAGCCATGTATGAAGAGATGACTCGTTTTACTTCTCTTTTCTCTCTCCAGGCGACTGATGAAGCCAAAAAGGGGGAAGAGACAAAGACAAGTCGAGTGGATATTAGTGCTGAAGGAGAAAAAGCTAAATCCAGTGCTGAACCAGAAGCGAAGGAAGCTGCTGAAGCTATGCAAGATCTCAGAAGGCCTAAGAGAGGAAAAGGCAGGTTGGTTAAAACTGCAGAAGTTGAGCAAGCTAAGGCTGAAGCAGAAGAGTTGAAGAAGAAGGAGAAGGGCAAAGCAGTTGCATCTCCTGAAGTTGAAGTTCAGACTCGACTGGTATCTAAAAGGAAATCTATTCAGATAGAAGAGCCGAAAGGAGTGGAGACAACAGCAAAAGTGAAAAAGCAGAAGGTTGTTGATCCAAGTGATGAATCTCATTATGCAAGCAAAAAGAAGATTGAAAAACATATTGAGAATTTGCAGAAGCTGAAGGCTGATGAAGAAAAAATGGAAGATCAGTTCATTGACTACTTCATTGACAAAGAGCATCGTCAAGAATGGCTCAAAGTGAAGAGACAATGGGAACTTGATCACTGGATAATCAGAAAGTATGGTGACTCTGAAAGTTCAGATGAACTGTATTCTATGTTTGATAAGTTTATGGAAGGACAGAACCAAATGCTTTGGAATCTGATATTGAGGATATCTGCTGCTGCAAATTTCAATATTCTAGTACCGATCTTTCCAAGGTGGAAGACTCCCATGACCAGCTCAGGTAAAAGAGTTGATCTTAACCAGATCAAGAAATTTGAAGAAGAGCTACTGGACAAGGAGAAGATCGAAACTGAAGACCATATCAGAGTAATTCATAAGAGACTCCTAGATGCATTCTGTGTTCCAAATCCAGAAGAAGGTACTCTTTAAGACTAGATTTTTTTTTGCTCTGATTACTTAGTTTTATTTTGATTAAGTATTTGTAATATCTACTGATCTTGTTTCGAAATGAATGAAAAGATAAGTACTATTTGATGTTTAAGACAAGATAACTACTTAACTAGTCTATTATTGTGGAAAAGATTCAAGTAGTTTTGGCTTCATCAAAAAGGCGGAAATTGTTGGGATATAAATCCTAGAACAAGTCCTAAATGATGATAAAAGATAAAAGATGAAGTTTTGATAAGCCAAAAGAAGACTTGAATATTTTCTAAGTGTTGACTGATCTAGTCTAGTTAAGTTGAAGCCGTCTTGTACAGATCAGTAGAATTCACAAGACAAGTATTAGTTTTTAAAAGACAAGTATTATTGAAAGATAAGTACGATTTATAAGTACTTCATATTTGTTATTCGAATATGTTAGATTGTTATTGAGCTATGAATAATTGTTGTATAGAGCTCATGATTTTAAATGTAATAGATAGATTTTGTGTATAGTTTTATAAGTTGACTAAGCTTTGTAACAAGAGCTTAATGTAATGTAATAGTCTTGTTTAGATTAGATGATAGGACTAGATTAGTTCTACGTTGTAATCTGAAGAAGTTTACTACTACTACTGGACAAGACAGGTACGACTCAACAAGACAAGACAAGAAGACTAAAGTTAGTTACAGGAACGCGTATTGGAGATAAAATTGAAGGAGTTAGTTAAGGAATAACTAATTAACTGAAGAAACGCGTGAAAGGATAAAAAGTTTCAGTTAGAAGTTAGTTTTCAAGAAGAGTTGGTTACAACTAACTGGGTTCTTGATTTCTAGAATCTATAAATACCTCAAGGTGTTTATCATTCGAAGACTACTGGAAATACATATACTGAAGCTACATACTGAAGAATTGTTCGAAGTTTCTCTCAGAGATTGAAGTTCAGAAAGTGAAGCTACACAAGTCAAGTGAAGAAATCAGAAGGCTACTACTGAACGAAGAGAAGTTTTATTTTCGTTTACTGTTTCAAGTTGCTAGTTACTTGTAAAATAGCTAGTTAGATCGAAGAAACACTTGGTAGTGTTGTCGAGAAGATCTAAGTCTTATTTCTTGGGACTTAAAGCTACAAGAACATATTACTCGATTGGAAGAGTTAATAAGAATTTCACAACTGGGGTTGTGAGAGTGGATGTAGACAAGTTGTCGAACCACTATAAATCTCGTGTTTGATTTACTATTTTGTTTGTTGTTAATTTATTAATTGTTTACTTGTTAAACATACATAACTGAACAAGACAAGTTGAGTAAACACTGAAACAGAGTTCTCAAAATAAGTTGAGTATAATCTTTAATTGGGCTCATTGTTAATTTCGTATTCCGCACATTGTAATTCTGATATATCGAAAGATTTTAGAAAAGTCTATTCACCCCCCTCTAGACATTTTCTTTAGCTTCCCTCGATATTAACTCAACTTAGGGACCTACATTCGCCTCCATGATCTGATCGTAGAAACTTGATACTCTTTTCCCTATGCTTTTCTGCTTCAGCCTCAAACTCTTTGAATTTATCAAAGGTCTCAGACTTATGCCACATTAGATAGATGTATCCATATCTTGAGTAATCATCGATAAAAGTAACGAAATACTCAAAACCACCTTTTGCTTGAATTGACATTGGTCTACATACATCAATATGAACGAGTTCTAACACTTCAATAGATCTATTCCCTTTTGCCTCAAAAGCTCTTTTGGTCATTTTACCCTCTAAACATGATTCGCAGGTTGGAAACGGCTCAACCTGGAGTGATTCCAACGAGCCATCATTCACCAACCTTTGAATCCTTCTTAGATTAATATGACCAAGTCTAAGATGCCATAGAAGTGTTTCGTTCATGTCTGAAGAATGCTTTCTTTTCTTTGAAATAGTCGATGTGTTATACGATTCATTTTGTGTGGAATGTGCACAATTAATAGTATAAAGATTATTCACCAATGCTCCCGAACAGATAATCTCGTCATTACGACAAATAACGACATTCTTATTAAAAGAAACTGAATATCCATCCAAAAATAGTTTAGAAACTGAAATCAAATTCTTTCTAAAACTCGGAACATAAAGAACGTCTTTTAAAACTAAAATTCTATCACTAAAAGATAGTTGCACATCTCCCACTGCAACAGCCGCCACTTTCGTAGCATTGCCCATGGTGATGATGATCTCACTCCCACTAAGATGTCGGGTTAGATTGAACCCCTGAAAATTGAAACAAACATGATCAGTGGCTCCCGTATCCACCACCCACGAATGGGAAGAATACACCGCTAAACAAGTTTCAATTACTAGTGCGTGAGAATTACCTTGCTTACCAGCCTTCTTAGGCTTGGTACAGGCTGACTTCCAATGTCCTTTCAGACCGCAACTAAAGCACTTTCCCTTAGTGGTCTTTTTCTTGACACCTCCCTCAATTGGTATCTTTTCCTTATTATTAGCTTGTTTCTGGCCATTTTCCTTCTTCTTCTTCTTTCCACCTTTCGGTGTAGAATTAGAAGATGGACCATTTGCCAACATTTCCGTATGCTCGTTCCTTGGTCCCATTAACATCTCAACCGAAACTAAAGCTTGCAAGAGCTGAGCCAACGTATACTCTTGATCATTCATCGTATAGTTCAGTTGGAACTGCTCAAAAATTTTCGGTAGAGAATGGAGTATGAAATCGATCTGCGTTTCTGCATCGAATTCAGCACCAAGAATCTCAAGTTTGTTAAGGAAACCCATCATTTTAAGAACGTGATCCCTCACAGGCGTTCCCTCGACCATTTTCTGTGATAACATATCTATCATGGTCATTTGTCTAGCCGTACGATTCTGATGAGCAAAAAGTTCCTTAAGGTTCATCATAATAGCTGAAGCGGATTCCATGTTTTGGTGTTGGTGTTGCAACACATCTGACATTGAAGCCAAGATAGTACACCTAGCCATTTCATCGGATCTCATCCACTCCTTATGATATTCCTTATCTTCTTGGTTCGTCTCATCCGTAGGGGCAGGGGGTTTAGGTTCATCAAGGACCCACTTATGCTGTTGTGCATTCAAGACTATAAATAAATGTCTTTTCCAATCCACATAATTCTCTCCTTCCAATTTATTTTCTTTAAGTATACTAAACAGTGGGTTAAAGGGAGACGACATGCTGAACTGAGAATAAAATATACAATTTGTATTAATATCCTATTAACACAAAAATTATCTCATAATTTGATCACATGTACTATATCAAAAACCTAAAAAAAACGATATAAACATGCATCAGCCAACATCTTAAAACCAATTTAAGCAAGTCACGATGAGTGTGAACGTTTACTCAAATACATTTAAGCAGGTTACAAACAAAGCAGTTACAAACCTTTAATTCAAAATTAATAGTTGGCTTTAATCTGGCCATATAAAATTGATACGGACTCCGATGGGAAGTTAATATATCAATTTTATACCTAAGTAATAACCATAATTAAATACAGGACTATTATTTCGTTTTGAATAAGCCACTCGATGGGAGGGTCATACCGCCACTAGTAATAATCCACAATCATCCTTAAAGGAATTTATTCATGTGAACTTATCCTTTGGCCTATCCGACAGGGAGAGAGGCGCTTGCCAATGCGTAGCCAAAACACTTCACAAATAAATAAATTATGGAGGCCATTTAATCAATTTATTAT
This sequence comes from Galeopsis tetrahit, assembly GCA_963675135.1. NCBI lineage: Eukaryota > Viridiplantae > Streptophyta > Magnoliopsida > Lamiales > Lamiaceae > Galeopsis > Galeopsis tetrahit. The sequence goes on from OY776127.1 coordinate 40,134,763, forward strand.
CTTAAATAAATTTGATTAAAAAACATACTTAGTAATTTTTAAACTTGAGGTTTTTCACGAATCCTCATGCAAAATTAACAAATAATCATAGCATAATAACAAAACAAAATTAAACACAAATTAGGCAAACACGTCCAATTATCATGGTTTAATTTTCTCGTTTTGAAGAAACAAGAAATTCGTACTCCCACGGCCGCAACAAAAAAAAATCACGCCACGCCCACAACCGGCCCATGTGGCTTGGTCGTTCGGGTGCGCCTCTGATTCTTTAATCCGTCCAACGGTCTTCGTCTTTGATCCTTACAATTTATTTACAAAAAATAAATCTAACATCTAGACTAGTCTATTACAAATTAAATAATCTAATCTACCCGTGGATTTTCTCACGGGAAAAACAAATCTGACCGAATCAGATTAAAAACCACATTCAAACAACATAAATTAAAACATACATTAAAACCATGATAATTGGATACCTGCAAAAAAAAGATCTAACAATTCTACCATCCAAATATCAATTTAATGTAAATAGATTTAAATTCTAATTTAAATTACAGAGCCCAAAACCTTGGCTCTGATACCATCTTTTGGGAAATTAATCCCAATACCCAATAATAGTCCCCCAACAATGTGGTACCCAACTCTTGTGGTCCCCAACTCTTTTGTGGAAAATTATTATGGGACCACATTCCTCATCTCCTTTGTGGGGAATTATTGGCACTTGTGGGTTATGGACCATCACGCTAGGAATCCTTTGAGACTCCCGAGAATCTTTTGAGATGCCCTAGGGATCTTTTGAGACTTTCAGGAATCCTTTGAGACTCCTTTAAAATTACCCGGATCTATTTGGGACGTAATTTAAATATGAATTATCATAAATCTAATTTCATAATTTAAACAAATTAAATCAACTAATTTATGTAATGAATGTACGGTAAAATAATTAAATCCCTAAACATGCGGAACTAAGGGATTACGTGTTTAACTTTAAATCGGAGAGATATCGTTGAGAAGAGTAACAACTTCAACCCAATTGCCTTCTCAAGTATTCCCTAAGTCCTAGTCCATTGACTAGGTGGGAGATCTCACGAACTATTAACTCTCAAGGAAGAATTAATTTTCTCTTGTTGCACACACTGTAATTTCGAAAATTACAAATCTTTTTTTTTTCTTAGTCTCAAGAGTACCAATATTTTTCTTCTCCTTTTATAAGAGAGGATCTATGTTTCTTCTCTTACAAGAAAGAAAAATTGACCAGTCAATTTATCTTGGAATAATATAGAAATAATCTCTTATTTCCATATATCTTTTTCCATAAATATCTCTCTCTAATTTCTTGCAACAAAATTAATCCTTATCTTTTAATTACCTTAATTAATAGACTTTTATTGGGCTACTTGAGGGGCCTTTAGGAGAATTAGGATTGGACCTCCCAATGGGCCCAAAAATCAATATTGAGCCACAACATTTTTCCAGCCCATTAATATTAATTCATTCCACTATAAAATTAATATTGCACTATCCATCCTAACCCATATTACGAAATATGGCTCCCGGTTATTATTTCCCGTGCTTAAGATTCAATGTCCATCAATTAATTTAAGCTACTGAATGCTTTAATTAATTAATATCTTTTATTCCTCGGAGTAAGGACAGCTCAACATTATTATCATACCGGAAATAAATTCCACTGATCAGATTTGATATGATAAACCTTCTGAGCCCACCAAGGGGACATAATCAACTTGACACTCTAAGACACGATTCTCTATATTAATTTTGGCAATCTGTCCTGTAATTAATAATATTGCCCAAAATACAAAGTATTGAATCAAATTGATTCTTTACCCATAATAAATCAAAGCAATACTTCTTAACTACAGACAATCCCATTTAAGTGACAGAGATTAAGAAATCAACAACCACTGAGGTCTAATTCTTCATTCCTTAAGTCAGTCTAGAAGAATTACCTCTCTGTAGGTCCTATTCAGCACATCATAATGCACTAGTGTAATCTCTTGGTCAAGATAAACCAATCCGAGCCTTACACCTCAACTTCTACCAATGGATTGTTCAATTCCATCTAAGTTGTGAATCAATTGTACTTATATACAAGGAACTGACAATGTGATCTTCTGTGATCTTCTACACACCACATTGTCTACAATGTAAAATACATCTGAACGTTTATGCAATAAATAATTAACATTCATTATATTTAAAGCAACCAGTGATAAAAATATTATTCTCATTTATAAGTGCAAGAATCAGTTTGTATACATAAGTAGCACTAAAAGCATACTTGCCAGTATAACCCTAACAGGTACAAGCAACCATTCTTGAGCAATCTCCTCTTCATGTCCATCCCCATAAAATTCTGGATTCCTTCCCTCAGAAGGCAATCCAAAAGCTCCTTCAAGATCTTCTTCAGAAAATTTCACCCTGTGAAATCTTTCTTCTTCATCACCCTCTGCAACATAAGATAATCTTGTTGCTACCTCACATCTTCAGGCTTGCCCCTCCACTTTAGAAAGGCAAAGAATTCTGCCATGTACCCTTCAAGACAGAAGCTAGGTCTTTCCTCCATGAACTTCTTGAGACCAGCTCTTCTTAGCCATCTTAGAGTGGGAGAAACCTTTGCATCCTCACTTTCAAAAGCAACAATGGGTTCAAAGATGAGGTTGTTCTTGTTGCTGAGATATTCAAAATCAAGGTCAAGAGCCTTGTTTGTTAAGTCAAGAACCATCTCAGGTCTGGCTTTTGGTGCCATTGATGAAACAGTAAGAACTTTGAGAGTGTTTTGAGAAGATGAAAGCTAGGGTTTCAAGAGAGTTGAGTGCGTAGGGAAGAAGTGAGCTTTGTGGGCTTCTTTAAGACTTGTGGATATGCCAAAATGAATGTATGTCAATGAGTAGGTGAATCTTGGGAAATTCAACGGTTTACAAAAGAGGTAATCAAGTTTTGAACGGCCAGGATTGATTTCAGGGGAGTTGGCCAAACTTGATCCAACGGTTAATAACCAATGAAACAGTAGAAAACTATTTTTATTCAAAACGTGGGAAGAAGTTATGTTTGATAAATGGTTGGGGGGTTCTCGAGATTGATAATGTCTTGAAATGTTTAATGCAAACAAGAGTTAAATCTTGGCATTTAATGCATTGAAAGTGACTTTTTGGGTGGGGGACAAAATAAGTCCTAGAAAGGTGATGACTTTAAGAGGAATAGGACAACCACCAACATAGGCAATGATTACCCAAAATAGATGCGTATCAGACCAAGATTTGGTTTGATAGCTAAGACAACTTATCTGACCCCACATGGACAAGTGTCCTGAAATGTCATGGACAAGTGTCCTGAATTTTTGTGGACAAGTGTCCTGAATTTCAATGGACAAGTGTCCTGCTCAAGTGAGGTCATCTCTTCTGAGTTTCAGTAGACTTGACCAAGTCTGCTGAACAACACTTTCAATTCCCCATTGACTCATTAACTCCATTTGATTTACTTGTCCAACTTCCCTGGATCAAGTAATCCCAATTCTGCTGATAGTTCCAAGAATCTTGCCTCAGCAAGTGGCTTTGTCAAAATGTCAGCTTTTTGATGATCTGTGTGGATTTTGACCATCTTAATGTCCTTCTTCTCCACATGATCTCTGATGAAGTGATGCTTGATATCCACATGCTTGCATCTTGTGTGCAATACTGGATTCTGTGATATTGCAATGGCACTGTTGTTGTCACAGAATATTGGCACTTCAGCAGAGTTGACATTGTAGTCTCTTAGTTGTTGTCTCAACCATAGGATTTGAGCACAACAACTTCCAGCTGTAACATACTCAGCTTCAGTGGTGGAAGTAGCCACTGTGTTCTGCTTCTTTGAGAACTAAGATATGAGCTTGTTTCCCTAGAATTGACAAGTCCCTGAAGTGGACTTTCTATCAATTCTGCAGCCTCCATAGTCAGCATCTGAGTAGCCAATTAACTCAATGTTGTCATCAGCAGGGTACCAAAGGCCTAGATTTTCAGTGCCTTTGAGATACCTCAAGATCCTCTTAGCAGCCTCTAGATGGCTCTTTTTAGGATTTGCTTGAAACCTTGCACAAACACCTATTGCAAAGGTGATGTCAGGTCTGCTGGCAGTGAGATAGAGGAGTGAACCAATGATTCCTCTATACTCAGTAGAGTTGGTTGGGACACCACTCTCATCAGGATCCATCTTCCAATTTGTGTTCAGTGGGATCCTTACTGGCTTTCTAGTAGCACACCCAAATTTCTTGATCATTTCTCTGGTGTACTTAGCTTGGTTGATGAAAATTCCTTCTTTTGATTGCTTGACTTGAAGTCCCAAGAAGAAGTTCATCATTCCCATCATGGACATCTCAAACTTGCTTTGCATGAGCTTTGAGAACTTTTCACAAAGCTTCTCATTGGGGGATCCAAATATGATGTCATCAACATAGATTTGGACAAGCAAGATGTCCTCTCCTTCAGTGATTCTGAAGAGAGTTTTGTCCACAGTTCCTTTGATAAATCTATGGTCCAAGAGGAATTGTGACAGTGTATCATACCAAGCTCTTGGAGCATGCTTGAGTCCATATAGAGCTTTCTTCAATCTGTAGACTTGGTTTTCAATCTCAAAATCAGGTGGTTGCTCTACATAGACTTCTTCCTTCAAAACTCCATTCAGAAAGGCACTTTTGACATCCATCGGGTACACTTCAAAACTCCATAGGCTAGGAATAACCTTATGGCTTCTAGCCATGCCACAGGTGCAAATGTTTCATCATAATCAATGCCTTCTGATTGACAGTAACCTTTTGCCACCAGTCTTGCTTTGTTTCTGACAATCACATCATTCTCATTCTTCTTGTTCTTGAACACCCACTTGGTTCCAATAACATCTTTATGTGAAGGTCTATCCACCAGCTCCCATACATCATTTCTGGTGAATTAGTTTAGCTCTTCCTGCATTGCTGTGATCCAATTTGCATCTTGAAGTGCTTCCTCAATGTCACTTGGTTCTTGTTCTGACAAGAAACAACAAAATAGAGCACTTTCACCATGAAATCTTCTAGTTTTGACTCCTATACTTGGATCACCAAGTATCAGATCAGTAGGATGGTTAGACAACCAAGTCCTTCTTTTTCTGATCCCTTCAGTAGAGTTGTCCTCTACTGAGGTTGAGTCATTAGGATCATAAAATTCAAGGAAATTCAATGCAGGATCTAACTCAGGATCATAATCAGGGATGTTGTCCTCAATGTCAGGAACATTGGTATTATCAACATTATTGTTTCCCCCTAGATTATTTGATCCATTAACTACCTCAGCAGGAACTGCTTCTTCATTGGTAGTTGTTACCTGAGTGTGAACTGGGATTGGGTCATTTAGTTCACCATTTCGTTCAGTGGGGTTTGCCTCAGGTAAGTTGCCTTCAGGATTGTTGTCCAGTCTTATGTTTTCAGGGATGTTGGCTTGGACAACATCTATGAAGGTAGTATCTTTGTCCTTTAGGCTCAGTCTGGTTGTCCCTTGTGTGATTTCTTCTGTTTCCAAGTTCTTGTTCCTGAACTCATGAGTAGATTCATCAAACACAACATGGGGTGTTTCCTCCATAATAAGGGTTTTACAGTTGTAGACTCTGAAAGCTCTACTGATTTGGGAATATCCAAGAAATACTCCCTCATCAGCTTTGCTATCAAAAGCTTTCAGTTGTTCTTTCTCATTGTTGTGAATGAAACACTTACAACCAAAGATATGGAAATAAGATACTTTAGGCAACCTTCCTTTCCAGAGTTCATAGGGGGTTTGCCTTGCCCCTTAGTTATCAAACATCTATTCTGAGTATAGCATGCAATGTTTATAACTTCAGCCCATAACCTCTTTGGTAAGTTTGAATCAGCAATTAAGATTCTAGCAGCCTCTTTTAAGGTTCTATTTCTTCTTTCTGCAACCCCATTCTGCTGAGGGGTTCTAGCTGCTGAAGTTTCATGGGCTATTCCATTTTGTGTGCAATACTCATTGATGTATGAATTTATGAACTCAGTGCCTTTGTCAGATCTTATCTTGATTATATTAAGGCTTTTCTCATTTGACAATCTCTTTAGAAGTTCACGGAGTTTGACTTGTGTTTCCTTCTTATTAAGGAGAAATACTACCCATGTGAACCTAGAGAAGTCATCTACTACCACCAATGTGTATTTTCTACCATTTATGCTTGCAGGGGTAATTGGTCCAAATAAGTCCATATGCAAAAGTTCAAGTACCCTTTCAATAGAGATGACTGGTTTTCCCTTGAATGAGGCTTTAATCTATTTTCCTTCTTGGCATGGTTTACAAACATGCTTTTTAATGAAAACCTCATTAGGTAGTCCTTTTACTAATGCATTTCTAGCAAGTTTGTTCATTGATTTAAAGTTCAAGTAGTTTAGTCTTTTATGCTATAACCAATTTTGTTCATTAGAGCTCTTATCAATGAAACATGCAGCATTAGTAGACTTGTCCCAGTTAGCAAAATACATATTTCGTTTCCTAGTTCCAGTCAATAAGGTTTGTTGGGTTATATCTTTGATTAAGCATTTTCCACTTGAGAACTCAACACTAAAACCTTTATCACAGAACTGGCTTATACTTAGGATATTATATTTGAGACCAGCCACATAATAAGACACATTGGATACCTTGATATTACCAATTATCAAGGTACCATAACCTTTTGTTGTAGCTTGTGAACTGTCTCCAAATGTGACATTTGGGCCTTCTTTTTCAATGAAATTAGTAAGGAGGTTCTTGTTTCCAGTCATGTGCCTTAAGCATCCACTGTCAAGGTACCATGCTGATTTTCTACTCATACTCCTCATCTTCTTGTGGCCCAATGGTACCTACAATTAGATAGCTTTAGGTACCCTTTGAATTTTGGGTCCTGAGAGGTTAGCTGTACCTTTAGGAACCCAAACTTGCCTTATAACCCTGATTGATTGAAGGTGGCTAAGTTGTTTTCCTCTAGCATCTATGTACACTGTCTTTCCCTTAAATGCCTTTGGGAAAGTATGTGTAAAAGTGTTTACTCTATAAGTATCAGGAGAGTTGTCATTTCTCCTGAACTTATGAGTTTTATGTGCTACTTGAGGGAATCTTTGAGGATAGGCTTGACCATTACCCTTTGGCATGAAGGGTTTTGGTTGTCTCATTTTATTTTGCCCTTGAGGATAGTTGACCTTAGGTCTGTTCAGCTGAGGTTTCCTCAGTAGAGTTGGCCTAGGCTGATCATACCTTGGATAACTCCTCTGAACATTGTTCAGGAGAGTTGCCCTTCCATTTGGTCTACTCTGCTGACCAACATTCCTCTTGTACTCAGGGACTTTGGCCTTTTCCTTAGGTATGGGCCTAGTCTCCTGAAGTACTTGAGTGGGCATCTCATGTATTTTGCCCTTTCCTTTGTTCAGTGGCTGAATTATTTCATTTTCAGCTTGTTGAGCCACTAACTTAACAAAGATTCTCTTAGTGTTACTTGTAGAAGCAACACTAAGACAAGGTGAAGATTCAAATGGATCACAACCTAATCCACTTCTTTGAGCCATAGGTTTTTGATAACTTTGAATTTCCTCTATTGTTCTAGAGGATCTTTTCAAAGCAGACATCTTTAATTTCAGGCTCTCTTCACTTGATTTTAGAATATCATACTCATGTGAGAGGTTTTCAAATTTAGCTTGAAGAATTTTCAGTTCAAAATCTTTTCTCTTCTGAGTCAATAGTTGTTCATCAAGCTTCTTTTGTTGGTCAACTATCCTGAGAGTGACTTCATCAAGCTCTCTCAAGACTTGTTGATACAACTCTGTAGACTTGACATCAACTACTGATTCAGAGTTTTTAGCAAGTTCAATTGACAATCTTTCATTCTCTCTCACATAGTTGTCATGAAATTCTTGTAGCATAGTGAAATCTTCCATTAACTTCCCAAAAGAAAGTTTCAGGTTGACTTCACTAGTGTTTTGTGATAGAAATGATGGTGAGCTAGAAGTAGAGGATACCTCATCATCCTCAATTGTCATGTTGCACACATCATCATCATCTTCACTGTTTGAGAACAGTCCATCAGAAGAGTTGAAGCTTTCAGCACTATCAGATTCTTCACCAGCCATCATGGCTTTTCTGTTGGTGAACTTTCTGTCTCTCTTAGTCTGCCTTTCTCTTCATTCCTTAGAGCTGAGTTCAGGGCAGTCATACTGGAAGTGCTCTTTCTTCTTGCAGTTATAGCATATGTCTTCATCATCATCTTTCTTTGGCTCATCTCTCCTTCTGGATGATGAAGGTTCAGCTCTGCTGGACCTTCTCCTATCAGAGTACTTGTCCTCTGATCTTCTTTCTTCAGGCTTTTTGTCCTCAGCATTGGCTTCAGGAGAGTTGTATCTTCTCCTGACCTTGTTATCTTGGTAGAATTTCTTGTATCTACCAAACCTTGAGTTGAGCTTTTCAAACCTTCTAGCCATGAGGGCTAGTTCTTCCTTCATTTCAGCATTGGAGACTGACTTTGATGATCTAGGAGTGGACTGCATTTCAGGTACAGCAGTTTTGGCTTTGAATGCCACTCATTTGGTTGGTAATGAAGGTTCCTCAACAGGCTTTCTTTTGTTGAGATCAAACTCATAAGCTTTGAGTTCTGAGAATATTTGTTGCATGGGAATGGTGGAGAGGTCTTTAGTATTCTGCATCATCACAGCACATACATCCCACTTCTGAGTGAGACTTCTCAAGATCTTTAGTCCAACCTCTCTCTTGGAGTACACCTTGCCCAAGGAGTTGATTTCATTCATCACATCCATGAATCTACTAGCAAACTTGTCAATGGACTCTTCTGAATCCATTGTAAATTGTTCAAACTTTTGCACTGCCACTTGGAGCTTGTTCTCCTTGATCTTTTCTGTACACTCACACATTTCTGCAAGAGTATCCCATATTTCTTTGGCAGTTGTGCAGTGGTAGACCCTTCCCATGATTGCATCTGGAATTGTTTGATAGAGGGTATTCATGGCTAGATAATTCAAATTATCTTTCCTCTTCTCTTCAGTGGTGAAGTCATCTTCATCCTTAGGAATCATTTCCCTTGTGTCAGCTCTTTGAGCTTCAGTGATTCTGGGATTAACTTGAGTTAACACATAGGGTCCTCTTGTGATCACTCTTAGCATATCAGTGTGGAGGGATGCAAGATGAGCTCTCATTCTGATTTTCCAGAAGTCATAGTTCTCAATTGAGAACATGGGCAACTTGTGATGTGAGATGTGATTAACTGAATTAGTGGCCATGTTGTTGGTTCCTTGAACAGCATCGTGAGGAACAACATTGTTGTTGGCCATGTCTCAAGAGTAAAGAGTTAGTCAACAAATAGTAAGATTTCAGATAGATCAGTTCAGTGACCACACCAAATATGTGATTTTGAAAATCAAGATGGATTTTCAGAAGCAGTGGTCTTTGAACCCCTGCTCTGATACCACTTGTTGGTCCTAAAAGGAGTATATAACAAGTGTATGGGGGGGGGGGAATACACTTGTATGAAAATCTTTCTCAACTTTGATCAAACCAAGTATGACTTCAGCAAGATTGTCCTGGACAACTCTGTTGAGATGTATAACTTCTTAAAGATAACCAAGTTACTAAGTACTATTGAGTACTTAGTTGAATGACTATTTAAGTGAGTTATAAGTGCGGAATTAGTGGTTGGCCCTTTAGTTTAAACTCCTTTAAGTTCTGAAATCTCTTTAACAAATATCCTGTTTCAGGGAACTTGTCCAAATAGGTTTTGCACAGTCTTGAGTATAGGTTCTTTGAAAGTTCAGTTTTTGTGTGCTGTGTTGAATGAATGTAAGTACTTGAAAGTAAATCAACATAAGAGTTTATAGTGGTTCAGAGACTCAAACTCCTACATCCACTTTCCCTGATTTAACAGGATAATTCCTTCACTCTTGGAATTAACTTGTTTTATAGTGCCAAGGTGCACTTGATCAAGAACACCACTCCTTGGTGCTTTGATCCCTAGGATGTCTAGAGTCCTAGTACCCTCTTCTCAACTCAGAATCAATTGTTCTTCTCTCAACAGTTAACTCCTTACACTTCTACTACTACAACCTTCTAACTTTCTCTCTTTGAAAGGTATAAGGGTTGAAGTAAGGTTCCAACTAACGAGATATCCTTTACAATGAAGTTCAGTGTATAAGGAATGGATATCTCTCCAAGCTTTGTATGGATATACAATGAGGTTCAGCTTAGATGAAATGTTTGAAGACTAAGATAGTCTCTTTGAAAGCTTGAAAGCACTTGTGAATTTGTAGGATAGTTGGATGTGTTGAGGTCAGTTGGATGCTTTCAAACGGTCTTCACACTTCTGTATTTATAGACAAAATTGAGGATTTGCCCGTTGGAGAGACAGCCTCAATTGTCTATAAATGTCTTCCTTGAACTCTGCAACTGGAAGACAATTTCTTGATAGTGACATGTCCTTTGTTTGGGAAATAAACGGCTGTAACTACTTTGTCTTGACTTTGCAGCACTCTTCCCAATGCCTGACTTCAAGATTCACTTGATCAAACATGGACATTACTTCTGATGATTGGTCCTATGATAAGGACAACAATCCTTATCACATGGACAATTCTGCTTATCACTATCAGCAGTGTTTGCTTATCAGTAAGGTTGGCTTTAGCTCTTCAGATGACTTGACTCTTTCACCTTCCATGCTTCCTTAGATTAGATCTTTGTGCATTCATGATAGTGAATAAGTGTCCTTGACCTTATCAACATAGTTGGGGTGATCTTGAATGGTTCTGGTACAAGTGTGCTGAGACAATTTTCCTGGACAATCCTTCTGAGCTAGTAGGCTTCAGTAGGCTATGTCTTGATGACACATTCAACTCACTTGTTCTTTAGATAGGTTGATCCACAATCCATTCAATCTTGATCAACATACTTGTCTTTCAGTAGACTTGGGACACATTCATCTTGAGCCTTGAGGGGACATGATCCATATAGATTTCTAAGTATGTGTTCCCCCTCAACTTGTGCATCTATGATTCTAAGAGCTGCCTAACATACCAGCTTCTCAACTAGCCTTACACTACATGTTCTAACATTTTTAGAACATGATCATTCTTGACTTAGACTTATTCTATTGGCATATCTTAGGGGGTTTTGGTATTAAATCAAAACACTTCTCATTTTATTCCCAACATCCAAGCACGTTGATCAATTGACTTGATGTACATACGCATCTTAGGCTTCCAATAAGCATAATTTGAACCATCTAAAATGGGTGGCCTAAGTTCAGTGGATATGTGATGTGTTTCCATTGCTAACATAAACTAAAACACACTTTAAGCAAGGATCTAAACCTAGTGTCGTCAGGTATCGGCTCTGATACCAACTGAAAGTGTGCGTGGGGTAGTATCTAGTGTTTAAGTAAAAAACAGAACAATGTTACACTAAATGTTGAGACAAATAGTGTAGCATTTGTTGGTCCTGAAAGGAGTATATAACAAGTGTATGGGGGGGGGGGAATACACTTGTATGCAATTCTTTTTCAAACTCTGATCAATTTAACCAAATATGACTCTAGCAAGGTTGTCCTGGACAACTCTGCTGAGATGTATAACTTCTTAAAGATAACCAAGCTACTAAGTACTATTAAGTACTTAGTTGAATGACTATCTAAGTTAGTTATAAGTGCGGAATTAGTGGTTGGCCCTTTAGTTTAGACTCCTTTTAAATTCTGAAATCACTTAGTCAAACAGTCCAATTTTTAGGAAACTTGTCCAAATATGTTTTGCACAGTCTTGAGTATATGTCCTTTGAAAGATCAGTTTTGTGTGCAATGTTGAATGTATGAAAGTACTTGAAAGTAAATCAACACAAGAGTTTATAGTGGTTCAGAGACTCAAGCTCCTACATCCACTTTCCTTGATTTAACAGGATAATTCCTTCACTCTTGGAATTAACTTGTTTTATAGTGCCAAGGTGCACTTGATCAAGAACACCACTCCTTGGTGAATTGATCCCTAGGATGTCTAGAGTCCTAGTACCCTTTCTCAACTCAGAACTGAACTGTTCTTCTCTCAACAGTCAGCTCCTTCCACTTCTACTACTACAACCTTCTCACTTTCTCACTTGAAAGGTATAAGGGTTGAAGTAAGGTTCCAACTAATGAGATATCCTTTACAATGAAGATCAGTGTATAAGGATATGATATATCTCTAAGCTGTGTATAGATATACAATGAGGTTCAGCTTAGATGAAGTGTTTGAATACTAAGAATGTCTTTTGAGGACTTTGAAGCTTCTGAATAGATTGATAGTTGGATGGATAGTGGATGCTTCAAATGGTCTTCACACTTCTGTATTTATAGACAAATTTGAGGATTTGCCCGTTGGAGAGGCAACCCCAAATGTCTATAAATGTCTTCCTTGAGCTCTTCAAGCTGGAAGACAGATTCTTGATAGTGATGTTGGGATATGAATCCTAAGACAAGTCCTAAATGATGAAAAGAAAAGATGAGTTTTGATAAGCCAAAAGTAGACTTGAATATTTTCTAAGTGTTGACTGATCTAGTCTAGTTATGGAAGTCGTCTTGTGCAGATCAGTAGAGTTCACAAGACAAGTAAAAGTTCAAAAGAAAAGTTTAAGTGTTCGAAAGACAAGTACGTTTTATAAGTACTTTGTGTTGTTTGTTTAAGGATTTATACTGAGCTATTAAACGTTGTATAGAAGCTCATAATTTTCGTACATATTCATTGTATAGATCTTAAGTTGACTAGGCTATGTTATAAAGCTTAATGTAATGTAATAGTCTTGTTAAGATTAGATGATAGGACTAGATTAGTTCTATTCAGAAGTCTACTATTGAAGACGTGCGCAAGACAAGATGAGTAAGAAGAAGACTCAGAATTTGTCTAAGTGTTGAAACCAGACAAGACAGGTGCGCAACAAGACAAGAAGAAGAAAGAAGTTAGTTATAAAAACGCGTGTGAAGATAAAGATTGAAGAGTTAGTTATGGAATAACTAATTAACTGAAGAAACGCGTGGAAGGATAAGAAGAAGAACTTATGAGTTAGTTTTCAAGAAAAGTTAGTTACATAATAGAAAGTTCTTGAAATCAGAAGTCTATAAATACCTTGGTGTATTGAACGATTGAAGACTACTGATACACTGACGTTCTATATTCAAGTGAAGAATTTACGAAGTATTCAAGTGAAGAAACTCGCAGAGTTCGAATTCAGAAAGAAGCTAGAAGACAAATGAAGATCAAAGAAGGCTACTACTGAAGACAGAGAAGTTTTATTTTTGTTTCAAGTTGCTAGTTGCTTGTTAAATAGCTAGTTAGATCAAAGATATATCTGGAGATATAATCGAGAAGATCTAAGTCTTATTTCTTGGGACTCTAAGCCACAAGAACACACTACTCGATTGGAAGAGTAATAAGAATTTCACGACTGGAGTTGTGAGAGTGGATGTAGACAAGTTGTCGAACCACTATAAATCTCGTGTTTGATTTACTTTACTGTTTTATTTGTGTTTGATTGATTAACTGCTTAATTAATTGAATTACATATCTGAACAAGACTAGTAGAGTGTTCATAACAGTGTTCGCGAATATTATTTGAGTATAAACTTGATTGGGCTCATTATTTAAATCTGTTATTCCGCATAGTGTATTCTGATATATTGAAAGATTTTTGAAAAGTCTATTCACCCCCCTCTAGACGTTTTCACTAGCTTACTCAATATTATTAACTCAACTAGGGACCTACAAGTGACATGTCCTCATTTGGGAAATAAACGGCTGTAAACACTTTGTCTTCATTCTGCAGCACTTTTCCCAATGTCTGACTTCAAGATTCGCTTGGTCAATCATGGACATGGCTTCTGATGATTAGTCCCATGATAAGGACAACATTCCTAATCACTTGGACAACTCTGCTTATCACTATCAGTAGACTTTGCTTATCAGCAAGGTTGGCTTTCTCTCTTCAGATGACTTGGCTCTTTCCCTTTGCATGGATGTCTATATGCATGATTGATGATCTTTTGTATTCATACCATGGAATTAGTGTCCTTGACCATATCAGCAAGGTTGGGATCTCCTTGACATGGTTCTGGTACAATTGTACTGAGATCAAGTTACCTGAGAGAAAATGTGTTAGTGTATTTTCTGTTTTCATTTGCACCTAGGTTGACACATTAGACAAGTTGAGACCATGTAACACTGTTTCTTGATTCAAAATATGTTCAACTATCATTCATTTGAAATTCATTACAAGCATGTTGATAGTCGAAACAACCATATCAGAGCATGAAATAAAGAAACATTACATTAGAGCATAAAGTAAACTAGGATATAATTTCAGAGCATTGATCTTTGAGTATCAGAGCAAAACACATGTCAGCACACTTGAGCATTTTCAGCATAGATGACCAATCCAACAAATCAGCAACCAAGATAAGTTTCCATATCAACACATAAAAGTCAGGAAAACTTAGCCATTTAGAGATCATCTTCCTTGGGTGGCACCATCCCATATTGTGCCCACACTCTCTTCTTCAACTCCATGGCCTCTTGGTTAGTTCCCTTTGGTCCAAGCACCATTCTGTTGAGCTTGAGAATCTTTGACTGGTCAATCCATCCATCCAGCTTGGGAGGCATGTAAATGATTTGCTTAGGGCCAGTGAATTCAATTCTTGCAAGGTCAGCAGCTGCAAGAAGTTGCTGATATAGCTCCCTGTAATATTCAATCATGAACTCTGTAAAAGTGGAGTTTACATCCTTTCCATTCCACCTGTCAATAACATAGTAGTCATAGATAAACTCCCTTTTTGCCTCTTCCCATTTGTCATTCAACTGTATTGGTACCCATTTATCCAAGTGAGGATATTTGGTGTCCATGAGAATCAGTAGCTGTGGCTTCAACTTGCTGTGTGTGGCTCTTCTTCTTCTAGGTTTTTGAAAATCAGCCCTTCTCTTGTCTCTTGCTCTGTTGGCTTCTTCCATCAGATCCATCTTCTCTTGGGCTCTCATCATAGCCAGTTTGTGTTGTGTTTCAGGATCCTTGCCATATCCTTCCTTGAACAACTTTGATGGATCATGAGCTAGGATAGTTGTCTTCTTCTTAGGATCAGGTCCAAAGCCTTCAGCAAATAGTACTTCAACATCTTTGGGACCTTCAGCAATTTTGACAATCTCAGAAGACTTGACAACTTCAGCAGTCTTGACCTTCTTGGAAGTAAACTCATCTTCTTCAATTCTGAACTCAGGAGGAAGTTCAAGGCTGTTGGGAAAGTCAGTGAATGTCTCAGGCTTTCTTTTATTTCCCTTGGCCTTCTTGATCTGTCCTCTAGTTTGGACACCTTCAGCATCTTTGTCCAAACCAGAAACTTCTCCTCCTGGCCTTTGCTGCAGTCTTACTCTTTCTTCTTGTGCAGAAGCCATTGAGTTCTTCAATGCTAAAGCTAATTGATCTTCTTCACCTAGCTCTTCCAAATTCATCACTACTTGCTTATTTCCTTTATCTTCAGCAATTTTGTCCTTGCCCTTGTCTGAACCACCAATTATCAAGGCACCTTTTGCCCTTGCTCTTTCCCTTTCCCCCTTTTTGGCAGCATCAAAACATTGAGGTTTGAGCTCACTCATAGTAGATGCCATCAAGGATTGGGCTTGGTTCAGGGACTTCATCTCCTCAAGCAAGTACACATTCTCATCATGAATGTTTTGCATCCTGTCACTACTGAGGCTTAAGAAAGCCAAGACAGGTTTCATCTTTTACTCCACAACCTCTTCCATGGTTGTCTTGAGGGATGCATCAAGTTGTGCCTTTAGAAGCTCAGTAAGGTTGGCCACTGCACTCTCAACAAGGTTTAATGCTTTTACATTCATGTTGTGGTTACTCCTCAGCAAGGTTTGCTCCTTTTTGACTTCTTTGGAGACTGAGTCCATACTGGCTTTGCAAAACATTACTCCTCAGTGGACTTGGTTTGCAAAACAGTCTCAACTCCACTGATTCTTGCCTCAATGGTGGGAAGAACAATTTCTTCAGAACCAGTAAGCCTCATTTCAAGAACTGCTAAGGTTCTACTTTGCTCATCCAACGCTCCTGAAGTTTCAGCATGAGCAGTTTGGACTTGGTGAGCAATAGAATCTAGCTTAACTGACTGTTCTCCAAGAATAGCTTGAGCAGAGCTGTCATCAACATGGATTGGTGCTTCAGTTAGAAGTTCATCTGCAAAGATTTGGTCAAAGGAAATAACTGCAATATCAGAAAAATCAAATGGGTTAGAGAATAAACACTCATCACCCTCAATATTTTTTGCATAAGACTCTGATACATCAGCAGTCTTCTTCTCATTTTCAACTCTTTCTTTTCTCCCTTCAATAATGATGTCCTCACATAAGGAATCAGGCCTCCTCTCATCAAGGGATTCTTGAAGTTCAGATTTGACTTCAAGAATAACCTGTCCTTCCTCACTTATTCGACCCTCATTTGGTGGTACACTCACTATTTTAGTGATTACTACCTCTCTCTCATCCACAACTCCCTCTTGTTTTTCCACTACTTTTTCCTTTTCAACCCCTTCTCCTAAACCTGCAGCATCTCCACCTTCAACAAGGTGCAAAGATGGCAGTTGTGAGGAGATCACAGTGCTTTTATCAACAGCCACTAAGTCATCCTGAATGATTAAGGGCTGATCAGTATCCAGCTCTTCTGACACTGAATAGGCCTTAATCAAACTAGCCTCTAAAAGAGGAGCCTCAACATCGTTAGGCTGTGCCTTAGGTTCAGAAGAACCTTCATTGGCAGATGTATCTTTGGCTGTGTCACCAGCTTTGGTCAATACCTCTGAAGATACAGAGCCTTTCCTATGTTAGGTTAAGAGGGGGGTTGAGGGCAATTGGGATTCAGAAGGGTTGGGATTGGTTTCAGGAGGGTTGGGATTTGAGGGATCATCAGGAGAATCATCACCATTAGAGCTACTATCAGGATGTCTGACCCCTTTAGCTACTCTCTCATTTTCTTCAACAATCTTGACATCTACCAACTTTGCAAACACATCCTCATCAATGAGGAATCTTGTCTTTAGAACTCCAGCAAAGTGTAGTAGTCTACTCTCCTCCACTTGCCACCAATTAGCACCCTTGTCTTGGATGACTTAAGAGATTTCCATAATTGTCTTGTCCTTGACATCCACCAACATTCTCAAGTCATGAAACATCTTTTGAATTCTAGGAAATTCAGCAAGATGTGGGTACAGATTGTCTGTTGGTCCCTGAACGAGTAGTGAATGGGATTAAAGTCTAGAGGGGAGGGGTGAATAGACTTTAAAACTTTTTCAGAGGAGTTTGAAACCTCTTCTGATTTCTATGTCAACTGGAGTACAAGTCTGCTGGTCCAGATGACTATAGTAATCTGATGAAGAGATTAAATGCGGAAGTGAGTAGGCCTGTTTGTTTAGACTCGTTCTTGAGTCCTTTTGAAAATTCTAACTTGTTTACTTAATGAAATGTTCAGCTGATGCTGGTTTGAAGATTATGGCCTTGTTTGAAGATATTTGAAAACACAATATGCACTATATAAAGATATAAATAAGCAGTAAGATAAAGTGCAGAATGTAAAAGACACCGGATTTATAGTGGTTCGGATATACTTCCTACGTCCACTCTCACGTCCTAACGTGATGTTTAATCCCTTTAATTTACCAAAAATTACAAGGGATTGTCCTTTATAGTCCCAAGGGTAGGACTTTGAGATCTGAGCAGTCCTAACTACTACGGTCTCCACAAGTGATTGGAAGCACTTGCACTTTTACAGGGATTAAAAAACTTAACCTTATGGTGGGGGTTTTGGGATTTTTGAATGTATCCAACTAATGGTTCAAGCTTATAGATTGCTTAACCACTGTGCCTAAATCAATGAATATAAAATAAGAGTAGGATTCAGGTTCTTTGGTTGGATGGGAAATCACTTAAGAGCTAGAAGGTGTTCTAATGATTTCTGGGCACTTGGAGACTCTCAACAAAATGAGGCTTTTTGCTTGCTTGCTTGATTAGCTTTTGTGAATTCTCTTGTGGTGATTTTGTACATTGTGATTCCTCATCCTCTTGTATTTATAGGCCGGGATGATTGCTGCAACTAGCCGTTGGGGCAATCTTTCCATGTTTGGTTGATTCCTTGATTCCAGCCGCTTGATTGCTTCAATTCTGGGATCATGTCAATCTTCTAGGAATGGTAAGTCTTCATTTGAATTGCAAGATGACTTTGGAATCAGCCGAGTCCTGGACGAGCTCCTAGTCTTCTGATCTTTACTTATTTATTGTCTTCTGACTACTCGCCTGGCCTTATGTCTTCTGTCTTCTGATATCAGAAGAGTAACACTCTTCTGATCTGGTAATTCTTTCAGCTG
The DNA here is from genome assembly GCA_963675135.1 of Galeopsis tetrahit. Lineage (NCBI taxonomy): Eukaryota > Viridiplantae > Streptophyta > Magnoliopsida > Lamiales > Lamiaceae > Galeopsis > Galeopsis tetrahit. The sequence goes on from OY776127.1 coordinate 40,153,195, forward strand.
TTTTACGCCTTCTTCAACTTGGACTCCATCAGATAAGTAGGTATACAAGCACCTCACTTATCTGGTCTTCAAGGATCTTCTAGTCTTCATGTCTTCTACTCTTCTCTTCTTGAGGCAATGCATGTAAACGAATATTGTGCTGATCAGTTGAGATCTTTACAGCTGATCACACAAGACTAGTCTAAGCTGCTCTATACAAACTCAGCTGATCCTATTACATTTATAAACTCTAAGTGTTTTGGCCATCAAAACTATTCTAACATCAAGTGGGGCTTGGGGTGAATTTACATCCCAACACATTTTATGGCATCAAAGATTGGGTCATGCAAATTACAGAGCAATGCAAAAGCTAATCAAAGCAGATGCAGTAAAAGGAATTCCAAAACTGAGGTTTCACAATACCACTGTATGTGGACCATGCCAAAAAGGCAAGAAGGTAAGAATGCCGCACAAAATGTTGTCACATTGTTCTACACATCGATGCTTTGAATTACTGCACATGGATTTGAATTACTGCACATGGATTTCCCCCGTTTTGATGAAGCCAAAACTATGCTTGATAAATGCTCTTAACGAATAAGATAAGAGTTTATAAATTCTTTAAAAAAATATGAAGTTTCTGATGAAGACAATGAGAGTTTGTCTTGTAAGTAAAAGGAACTAATACTTGAATAACATATATGAGCTTTTACAGATTACAATTGTTAGTTTCTTTAAACTTCTAAAGTAGTCTTCATCAGGTCTTCATTTGTTCAGATGCGGAAGGCAAGGTACAGACGAGCTCGAACATCTTCCATGTGTTGCGGGTCTGTAACATCCTCTTCAAGATAGATCTTCTCCAGGATGCGTTTGACTTCTATCATGTTTGTTCTTCCGGATCCCAGAGTAGGTGCATCCCATTTAGGTTCTTCAGGAGTCAGAATTCTGCAGTCAAGCTCCTTGGCTGTCTTGACTACTTCTGTCCAGAACACTTGATCTTCAAAATTCATGAACTGAGAGAATTGAAGAAATTCATCTTCATAGGTCGAGAGAGGGCCAAATTTTCTCACTATGTGGTGTTGGACTTGCCACTTCTTCTTCAGGGGATACCATCTTAGTAGCTCATCTTGAAGAGCCAACAAATCCACATATGTGCTGTCAGTTACCAGGGCACTTTCTTCCTTCTCTTTGTCCTTAAGTGCTTTCCTGAGTTTGGCCGCTTTCCTATCAAACTTGGCCTTGACTGCCTTCGCATCATTGAGCTTATTTTGCTTAAGCTCTTGAGCTTCAAGCAACTTTCTCTTTTTCAGTTCTAGAGCCTATTTCTCTTCTGCAGTAGGCTCTGCTGGAACTGATGCTTTCAGATCTGCCTTTGCTTGCTCATCTGCCTTCCTTTTCCTTGTCATCCTCTTTTCAGAACCTTGTTCTACAGGGGCAGTGATCTGCAGATTCTTGGCAGGAGCTTGGGTTTCTTCTTGAACAGTTTCTTTGCCTTGTCTGTTCTTGATTTTGCTTTTCAAACCTCCCAAGGTTTCATTCAGCTCATCTTGTGATACTACCATTACAGCTTGCTGTGCAGTAGACTTCTCCAGAGCTTTTATCAATACATCTTCCCCCTTTTTGGCTTCAGCAAGAGCAGCCGCAAAAGGCTTCATTGCATTTAGAATTTCCACATGTAAGGTCTGTTTGAGAGCCATGGCATTGACCTTGCTGACATGAGTTAGGTGGGAGATGCTGTGCTCTAGAACCTGAGCATGAGAAGTTGAGGAAGAGGCAACTTCTAGCTTGGTAGTGAGAGTTTCCAGCTTGTCTACTGTTTTCTTCAGCTGAATCTGTAATTTCTCATTTTCTTCAGCAGCTGATTTAAGAAGGGACTGACCTTGAGTGGCTCTTGCTTCAGCATCTTCAATCCTTGTCTTATAGGTGGTCTCCATGCGGTTTATCTCATTTGCATAGAGATCAGCAAACATCTTGGATCTGTTAGTCGATTTCTTCATCTGAGTATCCAAATACTCCTCTATCTGATGATGAAGAGCCTCTCCAAACTTGTCCTCAACATCAATAATTTGGTTCGAAAGACGAGTTCTCTGCTCCTGAACAGCTTTCTCAACATATCTTGCAAGGTGCATTCCTAAGCCTTTCTCAAAGTGCAAGTCTATTGCAGCTTTGACCTGAGAGCAGATGTCTGCTGTATAATCAACAGACGAGGTAGAGGTGGAGGGATTACCTTGTGTTCTAGGTAGTGGGGCATTTGGAACAACTACCAATGCTTTTCCTCTCTCTTCAGCTGATAGATACTCTTCATTTAGGAAGCTTGTGGTGGCATCAATCAGATGGTTGATAATCCTTCTTCCTTTATGATCTGATTGGCCGATGAAATGAGTAAGGTCATCTTTAGGCATAAAGTGAGCTGGTACGGCTAAGACTTCCTTTTATTTTTCAACTGTTTCAGCTGGTGCAGCTGAATCTTCTACCAATGCTGGTGCAGCTGAGTCATCTGCCAATGCTGGTGCAGCTGAGTCATCTGCCAATGCTTTGTCGGCTGTTGATATTTCTGGTACCGAAGGATCTTCAGAGGGGATTCCTAGAATCCTTTTGCACACCTCGGATAGGGCCTCTGTTGGCAGTAGCTCAGTAAATGACTGGAATTGAGCAACTTTTTTCTGCTCCATTTCCTAGTCGAGGAAATTAGCTTTTCCTCCCATTCCTTCCATGACTTCAAGTAAGTCATCAACTTCATCCCTTCTGAGTTCAATCCAAGTACATATCTTTAGTACTTGCTCAAATTGGATTGACTCCTCATCAATATCAGGTATAGTTGACCTGAGCAAGTTGGTTATCTTCATTCTCTTGATCTTCTCCCTTGTGCACATTGGGTAGTGCACCATGCTGTACTGTGACTGGGTTGAGAAGATTCGACTGGTGCCAGGTCTTCCGGTGCAGAAGAGATATTGAGAGTAGGGGGTTGAGAGGATGGAACAGATTCCTCTGCTGTGTGAGTATCAGCAGGGATTTGGTAAGTGATATCTGTGGGTTGTGAAGGTGGCTGTTGTTGTTCTGCTGTGAGTTCTGCATCAGCAGGTGTTTGTGGATGTGGGTTCATCTGTTGTTTGAAGGACAGTAGATGGTTGAGACTGTTGAGCTTGGTCCTCTGCTGGTTGAATATCAGTAGGGGATGGAGAAGGTTTCTGGATTAGGTCATCTGTTGTTTGAGCATCAGCAGGGGTTTGAGAAGTGGGGATAATTGGATCAGAAGATGTTTGGAGATTTGGAGTTTGGGTTGGCTTGGCTAGTTCATCTCATGTGTGAGTATCAGCAGGGATTTGGGTCTCAGTGTTTGAGGGTTCAGATGGGTTGGCAGCTTTAGTAGGGTCAAAGGATGAAATTGGGGCTATGCTAATAGGAGTAGGGAGCCTGGATTTCTTGGATTTCTTGGTGAAAGAAGAAGTGGTCTTCTTTCTCTTCTGACCCTTAGACAATTTAGAAGGAGAGATTGTAAGGGAGGGGTTAGAGGTACCTGCCTTCTTCAAAGGAGAGGCTGACGGAGTAGCATCTGAATCAGATGGGGAGATGAGTCCAGATTTGATCAGATATCTTCGTTGTGCTAAGGTTTGATTGTCATCATCCTTAGCAGTCTTCTGATGAGCCTCTTCTTTGGAGTGCTCCTCTTCCTCTTCAGCAGAGTCATGCACAGACTCTTCTGCCTCTTCAGTTGCATCTTTGGGGGATGCTTCAGCCAACTGTTTCTTCTTTTCCTCCTTCAACCTTGCTGCCTCAGCAAGAGCTTCCTTTCTCAAGTAATACTTGGAGATGTGAAACTTCTTAGTAGGACCCATCTTATACTTCTTTGGGAGTATCTCTAGAAGGATGATACTCAGCTTGTTGACAAAGCTGACTGTGGATGTCACCTTCCACTCCTTGGATTGTAGGTCCAGAGTAACCTTCTTGGCTTCAAGAGCAATTCTGTCCAAAAAGAGCCCTTGCCAATCTCCATCAATCTGATCCCAAATTGCAGCCATAACTCTAACCTTCAGAGTGGTAACTGCATCATGGCTAAAATTACTGCCTAGCAGCATCTTTCCTGATATGTCCATCAAAGTCTGAAACTTGAGATCAAGTTGAGACTTCTTAACTCCAGAGGCATCAATAGCCTTGACTCTTCCACTGGTGAACATCTCCATATACTCTTTTTCTCTTCCCATAATATAAGTAGAGATGTTTACCTTCCCCCTTGGTAAGTCGAATAGTTCCTTGAGGATATCCCTAGTGACTTTAACCTTGTGTCCACCCATGATACTTTCAACATACGAACCTTTTGCCACAACGTTCGAGTAGAAAGCCAGCACACCTTGTTCGTACAAATTCGTTGGTGCTGCTTCCAGAAATTCACGGAGATTCAGATTGATGCATCGAAGAAGGACTTCCTTGTTCTCAGCAATGTGTTTGCCCTTGAAAAACAGAGCGTTCTCAGTGAATATCTTCCCTTCCTTAGACCACTTTGCTGCATCTAGAGTGCCTGTGATCTTGGTCTTCTCATCATAAATCTCAATGATTACCATTCTGAATGTTGGTTTGTAGGTTTAGAAAGCTTTGAAAGAATTTTCAGAACGAGAGTGATTGAATACGATTGAGTTTTGTGAGCGAAAGGGTTTGGGGAATGGTTTAAGGGTTGTTTATATACTCCAGCAAATCTCGAATTGAGTAGAGATCCAACGGTCAAAAATTGTTTAATGTGGAGTAACACCCAAGAATTTCCTTCTTCTTCTTCAGCCCATTCCTTTACTTTTGCCGGCTAAGTATGCCATGTGTCAATTGTTGATTCGCTGGCAAAATAGTAATCGAGTACTAATGACATCATTACCAAAAATAGCCGTTGTGACTAATTTTTTTATGGTAAAATTTTGATCATTCAAGGCCGTTTTCTATAAGTAAAATTCATTCCTTATATAGGCCGAATTCCTTAATTACATTCAGAAACAAATCTAGAATGAATTACATGATCACAGATAATCATTAGACTTTTTGTTGATTTAGAAGTGATCCGATCAGCAGAGTAGAGTCTTCTGATTTTCTTGAAGAGTCTGCTGATTTTCCTTAAAAGTCTTCTGGTCAGCTGAGTTGGTCTTTTGATCAGCTGAGTAGGAATTTTGAGTTGCTGAGTAAATCTTCTGTGAAAGTTTATCCAACCTGATTTGATGGATCTTTCAGCAATTCCCCCTTAACCATGTGGTACCATCTTAACAATATTAGCTGGTCAGCCTGGATGGTATTCCACTGGTTCAGGTTGCCTTCACCATCAGATGGTCCATCACCAACAGATGGGGTGTAGCATTTGATGTGTCCTTGTTGAATTTCTTCGCCTCTCTTGTAGGAGGGAGAAGATGGGAAGGTGCTTCACTGAAGTATGAGGAGAGAGATAAGAGCTTGGTCTTCTTGATTGGCTTTGACAAAGTATCTTTTGGTGACAAGCTCTCCATGTAGAACTTCCCCCTGGAGAAGAAGCTCTGCTTGTTTGCTACTTTGTCCTCTGCATCTCTCCTTTCTTTTCTTTTCAACAAGAACGTCTCTCCTTTCTCTTCTTTTCAAAAAGATATGTATGTTGAGTGAGCCAAGTATGCTGATCTGCATCATCTCCATCTTCTGGACAGATCTTCATCTCCTTCACCCAAGACCTTGGTTGAGGGATGATGTCCATGCGATCTTTTCTTTCGATTTTCTCCATACCTGAAACAAGAATAATAGTTAGTGATTTGTGTTCTTAGGTATTCCCATAACTGCCTCCTTTTATAGAGATAGAGATGAGGTGGTGGAGAGAAAGGTGACAAAAATATTGAGTTGATAGGTCTGAATTTCTGAAAAGGTTACTTCTTAAGATCAACAATGAGATTCTTAATCTAAGGGTTCACATTTAAAGAGATTCAGACTTTATCTTGTGGAATGCAGAAATTATAGATTTTGAACATGAGTTATTTGAGATCCGTACATAGCTTGCATACTGTTGAGTCGGTGAGGATGGTGTATTAATCCAACCAAGTATAACTCAATAGTATACTGTATGTATGTATAGTGATAAAGTATTTTATGAAGAATAGTTTATTATTATACACATGTATACATTGCTTTGAGTACAGACTCCAAGTAACTTTGTTCAACTCTTCTGAATAAATATATATGTTATGCAATGCAGAAGATAGAGTATTTTATCAAGGATTCTTAAGGTATCATGGATTCCCCCTTGATTTAGTAACTCTATGTATTCCCTCAGCTTTATTTGTCTTCATTGGAAAAATACTTACCTGAAGATGAGGGTGTCTATTCACCTCATCTGATTCTCCTAGTCTGCTGTAGTTGTATCAGTTGAGGTCTTCTCAGCTGATCTTGCTCTTCATGTGTTTGGATCAAGGAGTCCTAGGCTGTAGCATAGGTTCTTGAATCTTTCTTCAGCTAGGGGCTTAGTCAAGATGTCTGCTCTTTGGATATCTGTGTGAATTTTCTCCATCTTGATGTCCTTCTTTTCAAGGTGATCTCTTATGAAATGGTGTCGAATATCGACATGCTTGCACCTTGTGTGGAGGACTGGATTTTGAGTGATGACAATGGCACTGCTGCTATCACAGTAGATAGGGACTTATCTTGCCTCTACATTGTAATCTTTTAGTTGTTGGACCAGCCAGAGCAGCTGACTACAACAACTTCCAGCTGCCATATATTCTGCCTCAGTGATGGAGGTTGTAACAGAGGTTTGCTTCTTTGAGAACCATGAGATCAACTTGTTACCTAGGAATTGACAGGTTCCAGATGTGGACTTCCTATCTATTCTGCATCCACCATAGTCAGAGTCAGAGTATCCACTCAATTCTAGATTGTCATCAGCAGGGTACCATAGCCCTAAGTTGACTGTTCCTTTTAGGTACTTGAGAATCTTCCTTGCTGCTTTTAGATGACTTTGCTTTGGGTTTGCATGAAACCTAGCACATACTCCTACAGCAAAGGTTATGTCTGGTCTGCTGGCTGTAAGATATAAGAGAGTTCCAATCAGTGCTCTATATTCAGCTCGATCAACTGCCTTTCCAGATTCATGTGGTTCCATTTTGAATGAGGTCATCATTGGAATCCTTGCAGTCTTGCTTTGTTGAGCTTTGAATCTTTCTAATAGGCTCTTGGTATATTTGGATTGATTGATGAAGATCCCTTCTGGACTTTGCTTGACTTGAAGTCCTAGGAAGTAGTTCATCTCACCCATCATGCTCATTTCGAATTTTCCTTGCATTAGTTCAGAGAACTTCTTGCACATATCTTGATTGGGTGATCCAAATATAATATCATCTACATAAATTTGCACCATTAGAATATCTTCTCCTTCTTGTATTCTGAAAAGTGTTCTATCAACTTTGCCTTTTGTGTATCCATTGTCAAGTAGGAATTGTGACAATGTGTCGTACCAAGCACTAGGGGCTTGCTTCAGACCATAGAGGGCCTTCTTCAGACGATATACTTGATCTCCTTTTTCAAAGCCTGTAGGCTGCTCTACATACACTTCTTCTACCAGAATACCATTTAGGAAGGCACTTTTGACATCCATTTGATATACTTTGAAGCCCATATATGATGCATAAGCTAGAAATAGTCGAATGGCTTCTAGTCTAGCTACTGGAGCAAAGGTCTCATCATAGTCAATACCTTCAGATTGTGAGTATCCTTTTGCAACTAGCCTTGCTTTATTTCTAGGTATCACATCATTTTCGTCTTTCTTATTTTTGAATACCCACTTTGTTCCTACTACATTGTGGTTTTCAGGACGATCTACCAATTCCCACACTTCATTTCTTTCGAATTGGTTTAGTTCTTCTTGCATAGCAGTGATCCAATTGCTATCAGTCATTGCTTCTTCTATGTCAGCTGGTTCAATGTTGGACAAGAAGGCACACCAGCAGAACATAGAGGACTGGGGGTTTTGATTCAATTGTCTTCTGGTCTTGACACCTGAGTCTGCTCCTCCTAAGATGAGGTTTGATGGATGGTTGTTTCTCCATGTATTCCTCACAGGTGTGCCTGCATTGGATGAGCTTGGATTCTCATCTGCTCTAGAGCCATCAGGAGGGTTGACTTGATTTGGTCGATCATCATCTGTATCTTGTGTGTCAAAGAGATCATTCCCCCTTGCATTTGGAATTGTTGCATCTTAATTCAGGTCAGCTTGCTCAGCTTGGGTTTGAGATCTAGTGACAGGTCTGTAAGGTTTATCTTCCTCTGGTTCTTCAGGAAATGGTTCATTGACTTCAATAAACTCATTTGGTCTGGACTTGATCACTAGTTTCCTCATCTTATCTGCAGCTGAGTCTATTTCTACTGCATTCTTTTCACAAGATTCATAAAAAACAACATGAGGTGTTTCTTCCACAAGAAGGGTTTGCTTGTTGAATACTCTAAATGCCTTGCTAGTAGAGGAATATCCCAAGAATATCCCCTCATCTGCTTTGGCATCGAAGGCATTCAACTTACTCTTCCCATTGTTGTGAATGAAACACTTACAACCAAATATATGAAAGTAAGATACTCTAGGTTTCCTACCTTTCCACAGTTCATATAGGGTTTTCTCATGAATTTTGTGAATACCTGACCTATTTTGAGTGTGACAAGCTGTGTTGATGGCTTCTGCCCATAGTTTCTTAGGAGTAGAGAATTCAGCAAGGAGTGTTCTTGCAGCTTCTTTGAGTGTTCTGACTCTTCTTTCAGCTACACCATTCTGTTGTGGTGTTCTTGCTGCACTTGTCTCATGTTGAATACCATTAGAAGTACAATAGGCAATAATATAAGAGTTAATGAATTCAGTGCCTTTGTCACTTCTAATTTTCACAATAGGTTCTCCTTTCTCTACTTGGATTCTCTTTAATAGTTCAGGAAGTTTCTGCTGAGTCTCACTCTTCTTGTATAAGAAAATAACCCAAGTAAACTCGGAGTAGTCATCTAGTACAATAAGAGTGTAATTCCTTCCTGTAAGTGTGGTTGGAGTGATTGGTCCAAAGAGATCCATGTGAAGTAGTTCAAGAACTCTGCTGGTTGATGCTGTCTTCTTGGTCTTGAAGGAGACATTTGTTTGCTTTCCTTGTTGACAGGCATCACATACCTGATCTTTTAGGTAGAGTTCAGATGACTAAGACGTTTGTGCCATAGCCAGCTGATATCTTTAGGGCTTTTCACAAGCAGACATGTATCCTTAGGACAACTGTTCCAATTTGCAAGATACATACTACCTTTTCTAGATCCTGTTAGAAGGTTTTGTTTTGTTCTTTTATCACTTATGAGACACTCATCTTTAGAGAATTTTACTGAGTAACCAGTGTCACAAAAATGAGAAACTGATAATAAGTTGAATTTCAAACCTTCTACATATGATACATCATGTACCTCAATGTCACCATTTTTCAGGGTGTCATATCCTTTTGTGTTACCGTGCGCGTTATCACCAAAGAAGACTGTTGGACCTTTCTTTTATGTATAGTTGGTCAGCAGGGCTTTGGTTCCAGTCATGTGAGTTGAGCATCCACTATCTATGTACCAAGTTTCTCCTGCTTGACCTCCTCTTCTGTATAGGTCCCTTCTTGCCTGCAAGAAGAATTAAGTCTTAGGTACCCATTTTGTCTTGGGTCCTTGGGTGTTAGTACTACCCTTGGGGACCCACATATACATTGGTCGTTTGAATAACCTTGAGCATTTGAGTTGTCTCCCATGGGCATCACAAAACCAAATCTTACCAGTTGACACCTTGATCTGGTCTGATTTGTTAGTTGTGTCGGCTAGGTAGCTGTCAGATGATTTTCTCTTATAGGAATGTGTGTAAATTATCTTCTGACTAGTTACATTAGGCCTGGGTGCATTAGCTGATCGATGCACACGATTATATGGACCATACTCCTCTGTTCTCACAATATCATAAGAGGTAGGGGGTGCAAAGAGAACAGATTTGTGTGAAGAAGACTTATTCTTCTTGGCTGGAGCAGCATACAGCTGAGACTGTCTCAGACGAGATGGTCTAGGCTGTTTATTGTTCCTCTGTACAAACTTGGGATTAACTTGTCTTTTGCCATTTTTGGTGTTGGGATAGTTAACCTTAGCTAGTACAGATGCATTTTGGTTCATATTAGGTTCATTGTGTTTAGAACACTCACCTTTTTCATGTGGTCGAGTAGTGCATTGATTAGGTGTACTACCCTCAACTGGAGAAGATGTTGATGGATTAAATTCATAGCCAAAACCCATCTTGTTGCCATTGGATCTATAATATTCAGAGATGTTTTCAATAGTAGTAGATGCTTTATTGAACTCTGATATCTTTTGATCAAGGCTTTCCTTCTCCTTTTCTAAGAGCTCTTTTGCTTGGAAGAGATCATCGAACTTAGACTGAAGTGAACGAAATTCCTTGGTTTCTAAGGCTTAAGTCTTTAAAATCCCCTCATACAACTGAGTTATTGTGGTATTTTCTTCTTTAAGAAGTTCCACTTCTTTAGTCAATCTCTCATTCATTGTTACCAACTCAGGAGTGTTATCAAACTTAACCTTTTTCAACCTAGCAATTTCTTTCCTTAGGTCCTTGTTCTCTTCTTCCACTTCTATGAAGGCTCTAGTGGCAATATCAATATCACCTTTTACTTCTTCCAAGGATTGGTAATAGGTGTTCTCAAAATCTCCTACAGATGAGTTAATCTCATCTGTGTGTGAAGAAGCAGGTAAGTGAAAAGTTGATGTATAGGAGTTTACCTCGTTTTCACCTATGGCCATCATTGCTACATCATCTGAATCATTTGAGAAGAGTTGACAGTCTGGTGATGATGGGAGCTCATCACTTTGATATTTAGATTCTTCAGTTACCATTGCTTGTTTGTCTGAATTCCTTCTGTCTCTTCTTGGCTTTCTTTCTTCTTTGTCTTCTAGGTTTAGGTCTGGACATTCATAGACATAATGTCCTGGTTTATGACAATTAAAGCATGATCCATGTTTCTGATTTGAATTGCTTCTTCTTGGAGGAGTGGCATCTCTTCTTCTATAACTTCGACTGTCAGATGACTCCACATCCTTCCTGGGATACCTTTCTGGTGTTCTTTCTCTTGATTCTCTAGAGGATGATCCAGCTCTCTTATCTTTATAGTTCCTGTAGAATTTTCTATACTTGTTGTTTAGAGTGTTCATCCTCTCAAATCTTTTGATCATGAGAGCCATTTGTTCTTTTAGACTCATATCTGATCCTTCAAAGTCTTCTGTTTTCAGAGAGGTCTTGCCAGATGAGGTGCTTGCAGCTTTTGTATTTGCTGCCTTGAAAGCCACAGTTTTGGAGGTAGATGGGGTTGCAGTTGGCTCATCACTTTCTGAGTTTTCTTCTCTTTCAAGATCATACTCATGAGCTTTGAGGTTCTGGAACAAGGTTTGAGTAGACCATTTCTTGATATCTTGAGTATCCTTGATGATGGTCTTCTTGAGTCTCCATTTCTTAGTTAGAGAGTCCAAGATCTTCAGATTTTTCTCTCTATTAGTATATTTCTTTCCTAGAGATTCTATCTCATTGATGATCTTGGTAAATCTATTGTCCAGCTGATCAATAGACTCTTCTGGTTGCATCTTGAAGTGCTCAAACTTCTTGACAGCTGTTGAAAGTTTGCTTTCTTTGATCAGCTCAGTTCCTTCACAAAGGAGTGCCAATGCATCCCACATGTCTTTAGCTGTCTCACAGTGGAGTACTTTGGCAATGTACTCATTTGAAAGAGTTTGCATGATGTAATCTTGAGCAATGCTGTCAAGATTTGATTGCTTCATCTCTTCTGGTGTGAGATCTTTCATAGGCTTGGGGGCAAGTTCTCCAACTGGAATTTCTGGATCACCATTTGCAGTGTTGACTGCCATGATTGTGTTTGGGCCTTCTGTGATCACTGACCACATCTTGTAGTGGACTGATGTGAGATTCTTCCTCATCCTGATCTTCCAATAATCCTAATCTTCCACTGAAAACTTAGGCAACTTACGCATGTTAGCACTCATGCTGTATGAGTTTTCAAAAACAAGTTTTTCAAAAGATGGATATGTTCAAGAGGACTACAGAAACACTCCCTCAAGTCTTCTGATAATCTAGAGACAGTAGTCCGTTAGAACCACTGCTCTGATACCACTTGTTGGTCCTTGAACGAGTAGTGAATGGGATTAAAGTCTAGAGGGGAGGGGTGAATAGACTTTAAAACTTTTTCAGAGGAGTTTGGAACCTCTTCTGATTTCTATGTCAACTGGACTACAAGTCTGCTGGTCCAGATGACTATATTAATCTGATGAAGAGATTAAATGCGGAAGTGAGTAGGCCTGTTTGTTTAGACTCGTTCTTGAGTCCTTTTTAACGTTCTAACTTGTTTACTTAATGAAATGCTCAGCTGATGCTGGTTTGAAGATATTTGAAAGCACAATATGCACTATATAAAGATATAAATAAGCAGTAAGATAAAGTGCAGAATGTAAAAGACACCGGATTTATAGTGGTTCGGATATACGTTCCTACGTCCACTCTCACGTCCTAACGTGATGTTTAATCCCTTTAATTTACCAAAAATTACAAGGGCTTATCCTTTGTAGTCCCAAGGGTAGGACTTTGAGATCTGAGTAGTCCTAACTACTACGGTCTCCACAAGTGATTGGAAGCACTTGCACTTTTACAGGGGTTCAAAAACATAACCTTATGGTGGGGGTTTTGGGGTTTTTGAATGTATCCAACTAATGGTTCAAGCTTATAGATCGCTTAACCACTGTGCCTAAATCAATGAATATACAATAAGAGTAGGATTCAGGTTCTTTGGTTGGATGGGAAATCACTTAAGAGCTAGAAGGTGTTCTAATGATTTCTGGGCTCTTGGAGACTCTCAACAGAATGAGGCTTTTTGCTTGCTTGCTTGATTAGCTTTTGTGAATTCTCTCGTGGTAATTTCGTACATTGTGATTCCTCATCCTCTTGTATTTATAGGGATGATTGCTGCAACTAGCCGTTGGAGTTGACTAGCCGTTGGGGCAATCTTTCCATATTTGGTTGGTTCCTTGATTCCAGCCGCTTGATTGCTTCAATTCTGGGATCATGTCAATCTTATAAGAATGGTAAGTCTTCATTTGAATTGCAAGATGACTTTGGAATCAGCCGAGTCCTGGACGAGCTCCTAGTCTTCTGATCTTTACTTATAGTCTTTTGACTACTCGTCTGGCCTTATATCTTCTGTCTTCTGATATCAGAAGAGTAACACTCTTCTGATCTGGTAATTCTTTGAGCTGTTTTAGGCCTTCTTCAACTTGGACTCCATCAGATAAGTAGGTATACAAGCACCTCACTTATCTGGTCTTCAAGGATCTTCTAGTCTTCATGTCTTCTACTCTTCTCTTCTTGAGGCAATGCATGTAAGCGAATACTGTGCTGATCAGTTGAGATCTTTACAGCTGATCACACAAGACTAGTCTAAGCTGCTCTATACAAAGTCAGCTGATCCTATTACATTTATAAACTCTAAGTGTTTTGGCCATCAAAACTATTCTAACATTAAGTGGGGCTTAGGATGAATTTATATCCCAACATTTTCCACAGTAGCCCTTGCTCCACCTCTGAGCATACTCTCATAAGTATACTCCTCATCATCTCCACTTGAGTGGGGACTTTGTGTTATAGGGGAGTGTGCTCTGGTTTCAGGTAATGTGGCTTTAGGAAGTTTGAATTCAGGAGGGTTGGCTTCAGAAGGGTTGGATGCAATGAAAGGTACTTCAGTTGCTTTTGAGAGCAATGGATCTGAAGGGGCTTTGCTCAGGGGGGTTGGCTCATGAAGTGCAGCTTCTAAGAACTTGGAGTAGTTGAGCATAGATGAGTCAAGTGGAGATTGTAGTCTTGTCTAATCTACAGCAAGATCAACTAGCACATCAATTCCACTTCTTTGCACACTCCCTTCTGGAAAATATCTCTTTGTAAGGTTAAGAGGGGTAATGGGTTGGTTTGTGGGGGTAACATGGGTTTCAGAGGAATTGGGCTCAGGATTTTGGGTTTCAGGAAGGTTGGGCTCTTTTGGTTGACCTTCAGGGACTTTGGACTCAGGGGTTCCAGAACCAGAAGAGTTGGTCCTGGACTTGGATTTAGTCCTACTTTCAGCCCTACTCTCCTTCAAGGTAAGTTGTAGAGTCCTATCCTCCTGAAACTCCAAGATCTTCTCAGTAGGCTTGGCCCTTCTCTTGCTAGCCCTACTGCTCCCACTTCCTTCCAATTCTTTCTCAGGGACAGCTTCCCTGGGCCTTTTATCACCTTTCTTCTTCTCCCTTGTCTCATTGTACTTTTGCCTTACCTCTCCTGAATGATCAGAAGGCACTTGCACTCCTTCTTTTGCAACTTCCTCAACTTCAGTTGATGCTCCTGAAGTTTCTTCAGAGGTTAGTTGAGACAGTTTCTTGGTCTTTACAACTCTGGCCTTTGTCCTCTTCTTCATCTTTGGCTTTTCCTCAACCTTCACTTCAGCAGGGTTGGCCATCAACATCCTTCTTTGCTCAGTCTTCTTGCTAAGCTTCCTGAACATTATCTTCTGAGCTGGGAGGGGCTTGGCAAAGGTTTGCATCTCAGAGTAGTGAGCAAACTTTTCAATCAAGAGACTTGCCCTAGTGCAATATCTCAACTTTCCTTCCAACACCACCTTATTGTGTGCCTTCACTTTGAACTTTTCCTTTTCTTTCATCATCTCAGACATGATGAAGGTCCTCCAATTGAACTTGATGTCCTTATCACTGGCATCAATCACTGGAGCCATAATCCTCATTCTTGGAAAACTGACCTGCTCTAGGCTTCTAGTGTTGCTTAACAAACTCTTTGTCACAACTTCAAACAAGTTAAGAAACTTTGGCTTGAGAGTTCTTTTGTGTTGAATGGAGGATAGTGGCCCTGGAACAAGAAGCCAATCTTGAGCAATTTCTTGCTCAAGACCATTCCCATAGAATTCTGGATTCCTTCCCTCAGAAGGCAATCCAAAAGCTGCATCTACATCTTCCTTGGAAAATTTCACTCTATGAAATCTTTCTTCTTCTTCTCCTTCTGTTATAAAGGATAACCTTGTTGAAACTTCTCCATCTTCTGGCTTCCCTCTCCACTTAAGGAATGCAAAGAACTCAGCCATGTATGATTCAAGACAAGAATCTGGCTTTTCTTGCATAAAATTTTGTAGACCTGCCCTTCTCAACCATCTCAAGGTTGGAACAACTTCAGGATCCTCACTTTCAAAGGAAAGGATTGGCTCGAATGTGAGGTTATTTTTGTGGCTAAGATAGCCAAAATCAAGGTCTAGATCCTTGTTGGTGAAGTCAACTATCATCTCTGGTCTAGCTTTGGGAGCCATTGATGATTCAGAAAGAAATTTTGAGAGTGTTTGAAGAAGATGAAAGCTAGGGTTTCAAAAGAGTTTGAATGCGTGGGGGAGAAGTGAGCTTGTGGGGTTCTTAAGACTTGTGAATATTCTAAAAAGAATGTATGTCAATGAGTAGGTGAGTCTTAAGAGATTTCCACGGTTAACAAAAATTGAAATCAAGATTGGACGGCCAGGATTGACTTCAGGGGAGTTGTCCAATCTTGATCCAATGGTCAATAACCAATGTAACAGTGAAAAACTGTCTTTATTCAAACGTGGGAAGTATTTAATATTGGTTAATGGTTGGGGAGTTTTTCGAGATAGATCATGGCTTGAAATGTTTAATGCAGACAAGAGTTAAATTTTGGCATTTAATGCATGGAAAGTGACTTTTTGAGTGGGAGACAAAATGGATCCTAAAAAGGTGATATTTGAAAAAGGAATGGGACATATATCAAAATAGGCAATGATTGCCCAAAATAGGTGCTTATCAAACCAAGGATTGGTTTGATAGTCAAGACAACTTATCTGACCCCACATGGACAAGTGTCCTGAAGAGATGTGGACAAGTGTCCTGAATTTCAATGGACAAGTGTCCTGAATATTTGAAATCATCTCTTCTGAGTTTCAGTAGACTTGACAAAGTCTGCTGAACACCACTTTGAGTTCCCACTTCACTTATTAACTCCAAATGGTTTACTTGTCCAACTTCCCTGGATCAAGTAATCCCAATTCTGCTGATAGTTCCAAGAACCTTGCCTCTGCAAGTGGCTTTGTCAATATATAAGTTTTTTTATGGTCTGTGTGGATTTTAACCAATTTGATGTCCTTCTTCTCCACATGATCTCTGATGAAGTGATGTTTGATGTCCACATGTTTGCATCTAGTGTGCAAAACTGGATTCTGTGATATTGCAATGGCACTATTGTTGTCACAGAAAATAGGCACTTCAGCAGAGTTGACATTGTAGTCCCTTAATTGTTGTCTCAACCATAGGATTTGAGCACAACAACTTCCAACTGCAACATATTCAGCTTCAGTGGTGGAAGTAGCCACTGTGTTCTGTTTCTTGGAGAACCAAGATAGGAGTTTGTTTCCCAAGAATTGACAAGTCCTTGAGGTGGATTTTCTGTCAATTCTACATCCTCCATAATCAGCATCTAAGTAGCCTGTAAGCTCAATGTTGTCATCAGCAGGGTACCAAAGGCCTAGATTTTCAGTGCCTTTGAGATACCTCAAGATCCTCTTAGCAGCCTCAAGATGGCTTTTCTTAGGATTGGCTTGAAACCTTGCACAAACACTTACTGCAAAGGTGATGTCAGGTCTGCTGGCAGTGAGATATAGAAAGTGAACCAATGATTCCTCTATACTCAGTAGAGTTTGTTGGGACACCACTCTCATCAGGATCCATCTTCCAATTTGTGTTCATTGGGATCCTTACTGGCTTGCTAGTAGTACACCCAAATTTCTTGATCATTTCTCTTGTGTACTTAGCTTGGTTGATGAAGATTCCTTCTTTTGATTGCCTTACTTGATGTCCCAAAAAGAAGTTCATTAACCCCATCATAGACATCTCAAACTTGCTTTGCATGAGCTTTGAGAACTTTTCACAAAGCTTCTCATTGGGGGATCCAAAAATTATGTCATCAACATAAATTTGGACAAGCAAGTTGTTCTCTCCTTCAGAGATTCTGAAGAGTGTTATGTCCACAGTTCCCTTGATAAATCCATAATCCAAGAGGAATTGTGACAGTGTATCATACCAAGCCCTAGGGGCTTGCTTGAGTCCATATAGAGCTTTCTTCAGTCTGTAGACTTGGTTTCCAACCTCAAAACCAGGTGGTTGCTCCACATAGACTTCTTCCTTTAAAATTCCATTCAAGAAGGCACTCTTGACATCCATTTGGTATACTTTGAACCTCTTGTGGGCTGCATAGGCTAGAAAGAGCCTTATTGCTTCAAGACTTGCCACAGGTGCAAAGGTCTCATCATAGTCAATGCCTTCAGATTGGCAATAGCCCTTTTCCACTAGTCTTGCTTTGTTTCTGAAAATCACATCATTCTCATTCTTCTTGTTCTTGAACACCCACTTGGTTCCAATAACATCTTGATGTGAAGGTCTATCCACCAGCACCCATACATCATTTCTAGTGAATTGGTTCAGCTCTTCCTGCATTGCTGTGATCCAATTGGAATCTTGAAGTGCTTCCTCAATGTCACTTGGTTCTTGTTCTGACAACACAAAGCACTTTCACCATGAAATCTCCTAGTTTTGTCTCCTATACTTGGGTCACCAAGTATCAGATCAGTAGGATGGTCTGTCAACCAAGTCCTTCTTTTTCTGATCCCTTCAGTAGAGTTGTCCTCTACTGAGGTTGAGTCATTATGATCATAGAATTCAGTGAAATTTAATGCCGGATCTAATTCAGGATCATAATCAGGGGTGTTGTCCTCAATGTCAGGGACATTGGCATTTTCAACATTGTTGATTCCCCCTTGATCATTTAATCCATTAAATACCTCAGCAGGAACTGCTTCTTCATTGGTAGTTGTTACCTGAGTGTGAACTGGGATTGGGTCATTCAGTTCACCATTTCCTTCAGTGGGGTTTGTTTCAGGGAGATTGTCTTCAGGATTGTTGTCCAGTGGTACATTTTCAAGGAGATTGGCTTGGAAAACATCTAAGAATTCAGTGCCTTTGTCTTTCAGACTCAATCTGGTTGTTCTTTGTGTGATTTCCTCTGTATCCAAGTTCTTGTTCCTCAACTCATGAATAGATTCATCAAACACAACATGGGGTGTTTCCTCCACAAAAAGGGTTTTACAGTTGTAGACTCTGAAGGCTCTACTGATTTGGGAATATCCAAGAAATATCCCTTCATCAGCTTTGCTGTCAAAAGCTTTCAACTGTTCTTTCCCATTGTTGTGAATGAAACACTTACAACCAAATATATGGAAATATGACACTTTAGGCATTCTTCCTTTCCAGAGTTCATAGGGGGTTTTGCCTTGCCCCTTAGTTATCAAACATCTATTTTGAGTATGGCATGCAGTGTTTATAGCTTCAGCCCAAAACCTCTTAGGTAAGTTTGAATCAGCAATTAAGGTTCTAGCACCTTCTTTTAAAGTTCTATTTCTTCTTTCTGCAACTCCATTCTGCTGAGGTTTCATGAGCTATCCCATTTAGTGTGCAATATTAATTGACGTATGAATTTATGAACTCAGTGCCTTTATCAGATCTTATCTTGATAATGCTAAAGCTTTTCTCATTTGACAATCTCTTTAGAAGTTCAGGGAGTTTGACTTGAGTTTCCTTCTTATTAAGGAGAAATACTACCCATGTGAACCTAGAGAAGTCATCAACTACTACCAATGTGTATTTTCTACCATTTATACTTGCAGAGGTAATTGGTCCAAATAAGTCCATATGTAAAAGTTCAAGTACCCTTTCAGTAGAGATGACTGGTTTTCCTTTGAATGAGGCTTTTATCTGTTTTCCTTCTTGGCATGGTTTACAAACATGCTCTTTAATGAAAACCTCATTAGGTAGTCCTTTTACTAATGCATTTCTGGCAAGTTTGTTCATTGACTTAAAGTTCAGGTGGTTTAGCCTTTTATGCCATAACCAACTTTGTTCACTAGAGCTCTTAGCAATGAAACGTGCAGCATCAGTAGACTTGTCCCAGTCTGCAAAATACACATTTCCCTTCCTAGTACCAGTCAGTAGAGTTTGTTGAGCTTCATCTTTGATTAAACATTTTCCACTTGAGAACTCAACACTAAAACCTTTATCACAGAACTGACTTATACTTAGGAGGTTATATTTGAGACCAGCCACATAAGACACATTGGATACCTTGATATTACCAATTATCAAGGTACCATAACCTTTTGTTGTAGCTTGTGATCTGTCTCCAAATGTGACATTTGAGCCTTCTTTTTCAATGAAATTAGTGAGGAGGTCTTTGTTTCCAGTCATGTGCCTTGAACATCCACTATCAAGGTACCATGCTGACTTTTTACTCATGCTCCTCTTCTTGTGGCCCAAAGGTACCTGCAATTAGATAGGTTTAGGTACCCTTTGAGTTTTAGGTCCTGAGAGGTTAGTTGTACCTTTAGGATCCCAAACTTGCCTAATAACCCTGATTGATTCAAGGTGGCTAAGTTGTTTTCCTCTAGCATCAACATACACTGTCTTTCCCTTAAATGCCTTTGGGAAAGTGTGTGTGAAAGTGTTGACTCTGTAAGTTTCAGGAGAGTTGTCAAATCTCCTGAACTTATGAGTTCTTTGTGCTACTTGAGGGAATCTTTGAGGAAAGGCACTTTTATGACCATTACCCTTTTGCATGAAGGGTTTTGGTTGATTCATTTTATTCTGCCTTTGAGGATAGTTGTCCTTAGGTCTGTTCAGTTGAGGCTTTCTCAGTAGAGTTGGCCTAGGCTGATCATACCTTGGATAACTTTTCTGAACATTGTTCAGGAGAGTTGCCCTACCATTGGGTCTACTCTGCTGACCAACATTCCTCTTGTGTTCAGGGACTTTGGCCTTTTCCTTAGGTTTAGGCCTAGTCTCCTGAAGCACTTGAGTGGGCAATTCATACATCTTGCCCTTTCCTTTGTTCAGTGGCTGAATTATTTCTTTTTCAGCTTGTTGAGCCACTGATTTTACAAAGATTCTCTTAGTGTTACTTGTTGAAGCAACACTAAGACAAGGTGAAGATTCAAATGGATCAAAACCTAATCCACTTCTTTGAGCCATATGTCTTTGATAACTCTGAATTTCCTCTATTGCCCTAGAGGATTTCTTCAAAGCAGACATCTTTAATTTCAGGCTCTCTTCACTTGATTTAAGAATATCATTTTCATGTGAGAGGTTTTCAAATTTTGCTTGAAGAATTTTAAGTTCAAAGTCTTTTCTCTTCTGAGAAAGTAGTTGATCATCAATCTCCTTTTGTTGGTCAACTATCCTGAGATTTGTTTCTTCAAGCTCTCTTAAGACTTGTTGATACAACTCAGTAGATTTGATATCAACTAATGTCTCAGCAGGTTTTGAAAGTTCAATTGAAAGCCTTTCATTTTCACTCACACAATTATCATGAAATTCTTGTAACCTAGTGAAATCTTCCATCAACTTCCCAAAGGAAAGTTTCAGGTTGACTTCACTAGCATTCTGTGATAGAAATGATGGTGAGCTAGAAGTAGAGGATACCTCATCATCCTCAATGGCCATGTTGCATACATCATCATCATCATCACTGTTTGAGAATAGTCCATCGGAGGAGTTGAAGCTTTCAGCAGAGTCAGACTCATCACCAGCCATCATGGCTTTCCTATTGGTGAATTTTCTATCTCTTTTTGCCTGCCTCTCCTTTCTTTCCTTAGAGCTTAGTTCAGGGAAGTCATACTGGAAGTGCCCTTTCTTTTTGTAGTTGTAGCACAGGTCTTCATCATCATCTTTCTTGAGCTCATCTCTTCTTCTAGATGATGAAGGTTCAGCTCTACTGGACCTTCTCCTATCAGAGAACTTGTCCTCTGATCTTTTCTCTTCCGTCTTTTTGAATTCAGTCTGTTCTTCAGGAGAGTTGTACCTTCTCCTGAATTTGTTGTCTTGGTAGAATTTCTTGTATCTACCTTCTAGCCATCAAGGCTAGTTCTTCCTTCATTTCAGCCTTTGAGACTGTCTTTGATGATTTAGGAGTGGACTGCATTTTAGGTTCAGCAGCTTTGGCTTTGAAGGCCATTCCTTTGATTGGTAATGAAGGTTCCTCAACAGGCTTTCTTCTGTTGAGATCAAACTCATAGGCTTTGAGTTCAGAGAAGATTTGTTGCATGGGCATGGTGGAGAGATCCTTGGTGTTCTGCATCATTACAGCATAAACATCCCACTTTTGAGTGAGACTTCTCAATATCTTCAGACCAACTTCTCTCTTGGTGTACACCTTGCCCAAGGAGTTGATTTCATTCATCACATCAGTGAATCTACCAGCAAACTTGTCAATGGACTCATCAGACTCCATTGTGAATTGTTCAAACTTTTGCACTGCCACTTGGAGCTTGTTCTCCTTGATCTTTTCAGTACCCTCACACATCTCTGCAAGAGTATCCCAAATTTCTTTGGCAGTTGTGCAGTGGTAGACCCTTCCCATCTTGAATGGTTTGATAGAGGGTATTCTTTGCAAGATAATTCAGATTATCTTTCCTCTTTTCATCAGAAGTGAAGTCATCTTCATCCTTAGGAATCATTTCCCTTAAATCAGCTCTTTGAGCTTCAGTGATTCTGGGGTTGACTTGAGCAAACACAAAGGGTCCTCTTGTGATTACTCTCAGCATGTCAGTGTGAAGATATGCAAGATGAGCTCTCATTCTGATTTTACAGAAATCATAATTGTCAATTGAGAACATGGGCAATTTATGATGTGAGATGTGGTTGACTGGATTTGTGGCCATGTTGTATAATCCTTGAACAGCAGGAGGTGGAACAACAACATTGTTATTGGCCATATCTCAGAAAGAAACAGTTAGTCAACAATATATAAGATTTAAGATAGATCAGTTCAGTGACCACACTAAAAATGTGATTTTGAAAATTAAAATGGATTTTCAGAAGCAGTGGTCTTTGAACCCCTGCTCTGATACCACTTGTTGGTCCTGAAAGGAGTATATAACAAGGGTATTGGGGGGGGGGGGAATACACTTGTATGCAATTCTTTTTCAATCTTTGATCAATTTAACCAAATATGACTCTAGCAATGTTGTCCTGGACAACTCTGCTGAGATGTATAACTTCTTAAAGATAACCAAGCTACTAAGTACTATTAAGTACTTAGTTGAATGACTATCTAAGTTAGTTATAAGTGCGGAATTAGTGGTTGGCCCTTTAGTTTAGACTCCTTTTAAATTCTGAAATCACTTAGTCAAACAGTCCAGTTTTCAGGGAACTTGTCCAAATATGTTTTGCACAGTCTTGAGTATATGTCCTTTGAAAGATCAGTTTTGTGTGCAGTGTTGAATGTATGAAAGTACTTGAAAGTAAATCAACACAAGAGTTTATAGTGGTTCAAAGACTCAAGCTCATACATCCACTTTCCCTGATTTAACAGGATGATTCCTTCACTCTTGGAATTAACTTGTTTTATAGTGCCAAGGTGCACTTGATCAAGAACACCACTCCTTGGTGAATTGATCCCTAGGATGTCTAGAGTCCTAGTACCCTTTCTCAACTCAGAACTGAACTGTTCTTCTCTCAACAGTCAGCTCCTTCCACTTCTACTACTACAACCTTCTCACTTTCTCACTTGAAAGGTATAAGGGTTGAAGTAAGGTTCAAACTAATGAGATATCCTTTACAATGAAGATCAGTGTATAAGGATATGACATCTCTCTAAGCTTTGTATAGATATACAATGAGGTTCAGCTTAGATGAAGTGTTTGAAGACTAAGAATGTCTTTTGAGGACTTTGAAGCTTCTGAATAGATTGATAGTTGGATGGATAGTGGATGCTTCAAATGGTCTTCACACTTCTGTATTTATAGACAAATTTGAGGATTTGCCCGTTGGAGAGGCAGCCCCAAATGTCTATAAATGTCTTCCTTGAGCTCTTCAAGCTGGAAGACAGATTCTTGATAGTGACATGTCCTCATTTGGGAAATAAACGGATGTAAACACTTTGTCTTCATTCTGCAACACTTTTCCCAATGTCTGACTTCAAGATTCACTTGGTCAATCATGGACATGGCTTCTGATGATTAGTCCCATGATAAGGACAACATTCATTATCACTTGGACAACTCTGCTTATCACTATCAGTAGACTTTGCTTATCAGCAAGGTTGGCTTGCTCTCTTCAGATGACTTGGCTCTTTCCCTTTGCATGGATGTCTATATGCATGATTGATGATCTTTTGTATTCATACCATGGAATTAGTGTCCTTGACCATATCAGCAAGGTTGGGATCTCCTTGACATGGTTCTAGTACAGTTGTGCTGAGACAACTCTTTTGGACAAACCTCGTGAACAAAGGTGCTTTAGTAGGTTATGTCTAGATGATGCATTTAGCATGCCTGACCTTCAGATATGTTGATCCACAATCCATTTCCTCTCTATCAGCATACTTGTCCATTCAGCAAACTTGGGACACATTTGACTTGAGGCTTGAGGGGACTTGTTCTTGATAGACTTCAAAGCATATGTTCCCCCTCAATTAGTGCATCTAATAATCTAAGAGTTGCCTAACATATCAGCTTCTCTACTTGTCTTTAGACTTCATGTTCCAACACTCCTGAAACATGTTAATCCATTCTATCTTACTTACTAGGCATGTCTAAAAGGGGGTTTTGGTATCAAATCAAAACACTTCTCATTTTATTCCCAACAATTTCCCCCTTTTTGATGATGCCAAAACCTATACAATCTATGCAAAGGTGACTTGACTACACTTATTACATTTTCTTTATAAGGGGTAACTGAGATGAAGTTTCCTAAGAGAAAATGTGTTAGTGTATTTTCTGTTTTCATTTGCACATAGGTTGACACATTAGACAAGTTGAGACCATGTAACACTGTTTCTTGATTCAAAATATGTTCAACTATCATTCATTTGAAATTCATTACAAGCATGTTGATAGTTGAAACAACCATATCAGAGCATGAAATAAAGAAACATTACATCAGAGCATAAAGTAAACTAGGATATAATTTCAGAGCATTGATCTTTGAGTATCAGAGCAAAACACATGTCAGCACACTTGAGCATTTTCAGCATAGATGACCAATCCAACAAATCTGCAACCAAGATAAGTTTCCATATCAACACATAAAAGTCAGGAAAACTTAGCCATTTTGAGATCATCTTCTTTGGGTGGCACCATCCCATATTGTGCCCACACTCTCTTCTTCAACTCCATGGCCTCTTGGTTAGTTCCCTTTGGTCCAAGCACCATTCTGTTGAGCTTGAGAATCTCAAGGAACTCTTTGAGAATCTTTGACTGGTCAATCCATCCATCCAGCTTGGGAGGCATGTAAATGATTGGCTTAGGGGTAGTGAATTCAATTCTTGGAAGGTCAGCAGCTGCAAGAATTTGCTGATATAGCTCCCTGTAATATTCAATCATGAACTCATTAAAAGTGGAGTTTACATCCTTTCCATTCCACTTGTCAATAGCATAGTAGTCATAGACAAACTCCATTTTTGCCTCTTCCCATTTGTCATTCAGCTGTATTGGTACCCATTTATCCAAGTGAGGATATTTGGTGTCCATGGGAATCAGTAGCTGTGGCTTCAACTTGCTGCATGTGGCTCTTCTTCTTCTAAGTTTTTGAAAATCAGCCCTTCTCTTGTCTCTTGCTCTGTTGGCTTCTTCCATCAGATCCATCTTTTCTTGGGCTCTCATCATAGCCAGTTTGTGTTGTGTTTCAGGATCCTTGCCATATCCTTCCTTGAACAACTTTGATGGATCATGAGCTAGGATAGTTGTCTTCTTCTTAGGATCAGGTTCAAAGCCTTCAGCAAATAGTACTTCAACATCTTTGGGACCTTCATCAATTTTGACAATCTCAGAAGACTTGACGACAACTTCAGCAGTTTTGGTCACTTCAGCAGTCTTGACCTTCATGGCTCCCATCCAAGAATGTCCTAGACAAGAGAGGAGCCTTTAGATTCACATATGCTCGTGTGGAGATCTAAAGGCTCCCTATGTAGAGTACCCTCTTATATTATACTTCAATTATATAAAATTCTCACTTCTCTTTTTTGTGTGTTCAAGTTTATAATTTCCATTTCTAAAAAAAAAAATATTACAGTACTTATTTCTACTTTATCTCCACCCACATCTTTTACTGTTTACATAAACAATTAATATTTCTTAAAATTTATATCCAACTTAATTGTCTCATTAATATATCATTATCCTTTTAATTTTAAATTATTCTTTTTAAAGAAATAATAATAACTATATGTTGGGATATGAATCCTGGAAACAATAAACAATGTTCTAGTTGGTGATTGTATGTTTTGATGGCCAAAAGCAACTTGAAGTTAATGATATATGTGGTTCTAAGTCATTCTAACTAAGTCATCTTAGTGTGTTACTGATCTGATATATGAACTGTTAGGAACAAAGCTGATAAATGTATTGTATAGACAACTTATAGTATAGGACTTAGATGTACTCTGCTGTGTATAGTTCAGTTGATGTATAGATAGGTTTTATATATGTGTAAGTTTGTATTCTATTGTATTCAGTATTGTAAAAGTTTAGAACAGTAGATTGGAACCAGATCAGAAGACTAAAGAAGACTAAGGAAGATCAGAAGACTACTCCAGAGTAAGAAGACTATCAAAAGGAGTAAGATGAAGCTCAGAGATATAAGAGAAGTATTTTGAAGAAGCGCAGAACAGTTATTGAGAACTGTGCTTACTGACTAAGAACAGTAAAACTAAGAAGTATAGTTTACTGTGTTGAGTTAGTGGAATTGAAGAATAAGTTTGGAAAACTTATTTGAAGCGTAACTGAAGATATATTAGAAGTTACAACTAGAAACGGTTATGAGTTAGTTGAGAGTTAGTTTCACAAACTACTAACTGTCATACTAAAGTCTATAAATACCGTGTGATCTTCTACTTGAAAAGACTGCTACTACTGATCTAAGAGCAATAAAAGAGCAATCAAAGCATTCAAGTATTCAAGAACTCACAGAGTTGAAGGATATCAAACTGAGAAGAAGCCACAGTACTGAATGAAGATTCAAAGGCTACATTTTAGAGAAGTTTTACTTTACTATTTTAGTTTGTGATTCGTTGTAAAACAAGTGTGCTAGTTACTTGTGAAATTACTAGTAGATCGAAGATATACCTGGTCGTATAATCGATAAGATCACAGTCTTAATCTTGGGACTTTAAGCCACAAGAAACTCAAGAAAGAAGAGTTAATAAAATATCACGACTGGAGTTGTGAGAGTGGATGTAGATGTTGGTCCCAAGTTGAGTTAAGATTCAGTAAGCTAAGAAAGTCTAGAGGGGAGGGGTGAATAGACTTTCAAAAATCTTTCAAAATATCAGAGTTTATAATGCGGAATAGTGTTCTGAATAGTATTGTTCTTACTGAGTCAAATCAGTACTTCCAGTTTTAGTTTTATACTCAACTTTTAATCATATCTTTACTTAGTAAATTCTACTGTTCTTATTTAAACAAATATTAAACAAATATCAAACAGAAAATAAAGAACACAGAATTTTATAGTGGTTCGACCAATAAGTCTACATCCACTCTCACAATCCCAGTTGTGATGTTTTATTACTCTTCCTTGAGTTTCTTGTGGCTTAAAGTCCCAAGACTAAGACTGTGATCTTTTCGATTACACTTCCAAGTGTATCTTCGATCTACTAGTAATTCTACAAGTAACTAGCACACTTGTTTTACAAAACACAAACTTAAACTGAAAAGCAAAACTTCTCTTGAATAGCCTTTGATTTCTTCTCTTCAATTCTGTGGCTTCTTCTTAGTTCGATTTCCTTAACTCTGTGAGTTCTCTTGCTTGTAGACTTGCTCTTGACTTCTCTAAGATCAGTAATTGTTCAGTCGTCTTCAACAGTAGGAGATCACACAATATTTATAGAACTTAGTATGACAGTTAGCAGTTTGTGAACTAACTCTCAACTAACTCTAAAACTGTTTTTGTAACTTCTTCTTGTAACCGACTTTGTAACTTCCTTCTTATTCCAAGTCAGCATATCTTCAAATATATCTTCAGTTACACTCTAAATATGCTATCCAAACTTATTCTTCAAATTCACCAAATCAGCACAGTAACTTACTGTTCTGATTTTTACTGTTCTGAGCCAGTCAGCACAGTTCTCAAAACTGTTCTGTACTTCTCCAGAATTCTTCTAAGCTTCTCTTCAACTCTTCTTTGAAGTCTTCTTATTCTGAAGCAGTCTTCTGAGTCTTCATTAGTCTTCTGATCTTCTTCTAATCTAGTTCTAATCTACTGTTCTGAACTTTACAATGCTGAATACAATCAAATACAACTGTACATATATAAAACCTATCTATACATCAACTGAACTATATACAGATGAGTATATCTAAGTCCTATACTATAAGTTGTCTATACAATACAAAACATCAGCTTAGTTCCTAACAGTTCATATATCAGATCAGTAAACACAATAAGATCAGTAACTCAGATTTCAAATATCTCTTAAGATCAGTAAACTTATATAAGATGACTTAGAACCACATATATTACTAACTTTAAGTTGCTTTTGGCCATCAAAACATACAATCATCAATTAGAACATTGTTTCAAGGATTCATATCCCAACAATTTCCCCCTTTTTGATGAAGCCAAAACTACTTAAATGTTAATAAATCAGTAGTTAAGTATGTAGTCTATCATAACAGTTCATCATTTCAAAATTCCAGATTCATATTCATAATCATATTTAGATCAGATAATGCACATATTACACATACTAACAAAATATGAAATAAACAGAAAATATAAAGATTAAGGTTAGAAATGTTATCTTCTGAGCTTAGTCCTTCATCTTCATTCTTTATCTTCAGATCCTGAATGCAACATAAAGCCTTGCTTTGATATCCATCATATGTTGATGATCAGTAATACCTTCATCTCTGATGATCTCAGCAATTATGTTACTAATCTCTTTGTAATCAGGTTCTCCATTCTCAAGTCTTGGAGGTTCCCAAATTGGTTCTTCAGGACATAATATCTTTGTTTCAGCACGAGCAGCAACTTTTGAGATATCTTCCCAAAAATCTCTATCTATGTTCAACATGAACTCTTCAAAATCAGCAAATTCAGCTTCTTTGTTCAGATGATCACCAAACTTCTTCACAATGAAGTTTGCAATCTGCCACTTCTTCTTCAGATTTTTCCAGTAATCCATATTTTCAGTTAGGACTATAAAATCAACAAAATTCTCATCTTGAAATTTTTTATCAAACTCTTTTCCTTTAGCTTTTCTCTGAGCTTTCATTTTCCTTTTCAAAGCTGCAACTCTATTATCAAATCTTGTTCTTAAAAACATAACATCCTTATCTTTCTTCTTTTTCAACTCTGCTTCTTCAGCTTTCTTTTCTTTCATCAATTCAAACTTTTCTTGTTCTTCACTTGAAACACCAGTTTTCAATTTGCTTCTGGATCTGGTAATTCTACCAGTCTCTTCTTCTTGTTCTTCTTCATCAAACAAGATTAATTTCCTTTTCTTCTGAACATAACTTTCAGCAACATCAGTTTTCTTCTTCTCAACAATTTCTTGACTTTGTTGTTTCTGTTGTTTCCTAAGCTTGATTTTCTCATTCAAACTGGCAATTTCTTCTTTCAATTCATCTTGACTCACAACTAGTTGAGCTTGTTGTGATTGAGTTTGCTCCATTACTCTTCTTATCATGTCTTCCCCCTTTTTGGCTTCATCATGCCACTCTTTTAAGGGAGTCATGTGTTGCTCCAACTTTGCATGCAACACCTGAGATAGGTTCTTTTTTTGAAGTCTATGGAGATCATAAATTTTAGACATTGTATGCTCCATAACTCTTTCAACTGAGTTTTCTGAATGCATCTTATTCATTCTTTCAGTAGCTTCTTGGAACATTCTCACAACAGCTTCTAACTTGGCTTGAAGCTCTGCATTCTGCTTTTTCAACAATTCAAAGCTAGAATTATCAGATTCCTTCTCAACAGGAACTGTTCTGATCTGTTCCTGCACATCTTCAGGAATGATAGGTTCAGCAGACTGAAATGGCATGCTTTCCAGTTCTTCAGCATTCAAATCTTGATTTTCAAAAACTTCTGTCTCTTCAAGTACAACAGTGTTCTCAAACACCTCTGTTGTATTGTCACCAGCTTCATCAACTTCCATAACATCTTTTTCAACAACTTTCTCAACTTCATCAACTACCCTTTCTTCACTTCCCATAGCAATATCAGCATTTTCATCTGCAGCAGCAGTGGCAACATTTTCCACAGAATGCTTAAATCCTGTCAACCTTTCAACAAGTTGCACCACTGACTCTGGGGTTAATAACTCAAGAAATGAGTTAACATCAGCTGCAAGCATCTGCTCTGCTTCCCAATCATCAAAGATCAACCTTTCAACAAGTTGCACCACTGACTCTGAGGTTAATAACTCAAGAAATGAGTTAACATCAGCTGCAAGCATCTGCTCTGCTTCCCAATCATCAAAGATTGAAGCACCACCCATACCTTCCATAACAGCTAGATTCTCTTTAAGAGTACTTCTCTTAAGATACACCCATGTGCCAATCCTAAGAAGTTTCTCAAACTCAATTGAGCTTTCATCTAAACCAGGAAACTGCTTCAACAGAGCCAATCTCAGATTTATCCTAATTCGATCTTCTTTAACACAGATAGGATATTCCATTAAACCAGCAGGTTTAGGGGCTAAATAATCAGGTTCAGGGGATGATGAAATGTCAATTGGTACAGAAGAAGGCTCAAATTCATGTTCAGTAAAGTGATCATGAACTTGTGTAGGTGAATGATGTGGAGTGGGTTGGTTTTGATGACTTGAAACAGGAGTGTTCTGAGGAGATGAATGGGGAGTGTTTTGAGAAATTTGAAAATAGTGAGCTGATTCTCCAGAACATGATGGTTGGTGGTCAATGGGATCTGTTGGGCTTGGATCAGAATTTGAAGGGGTAGGAGAAGAATCAACAAGCTTTCTCCAAGGTCTAGAAGCACTTCTTTCCTTGGTTCTTTTATGTAAAACAACAACACTTGAATTACTAACCTCATGTTCTTCAGAGCTGTCTTGCACCACAGTCTCAATAAAACGGACTGTTTGCTCTGAGGCAGCTGTAGCAGACCTTCCTCTTCTTGGTGAAGTACTGCTCGGATCATGCCTCACTTTCGATCTTATCTCTGGTTGATTATCATCAGACCGATACATTGAAGCACCAGACTATTGAGCTTCAGTTTCTTGAGGTTGCACCAAAGGATGTTCTTGTTCAAATCGAACAGACTCCTTTTTCATCAAGAATTTTCCATGATGGAATTTCTTGGGATTACTCTAGTACGCCTTTTTGACAACTAACTGAGGCAACAAAATACTCAGCTTGTTTCCGAACCGTAACTTCGATTTAATCGAAAATTCCATTGTATCCTTATCGAACAAGACCTTTTCTTTCTCACTTATTAATCTTTCTAAGAAAAACCCTTGCCAATCACCTTGCACTCTATCTATAATTGCTGCCATGATTCGGATTTTTAAATTTGTTAGAGCATCCTGACTGTGATGTTGACCTAACAAACATTTTCCAGCTATGTCCATTAGAAATTGAAGACCAGTAGGAAGCACATCTTTCTTAAGATGGCTTAGAGACTCTGGTTCTTCACCCGACCATCTGCCTACACACTCTTTCTCTTCGCCTGCTTTGTAGGTCAGAATATCCACTAGGCCTTAAGGTAAATCCAGCATGACTTCAAGGATTTCCCTGATAATCGAGACCTTGTGCCCAGAGAGCATTGAATGGACACCATTGTTATCACCTTCAAGCTGCAAATAAAATTCCATAGCTTCTCGTTCAAATACATTGATCGGTGATGATTCAAGATACTTTCTCAGCCCGCATTCTTCACACATTGTCAGAATAGCTTGGTTTTCTGCGCTATGTTGGCCATTGAAATAAACTGCATTTTCCACAAAAATGCCCTTTTCTCGGAGCTAAAAATTAGAATCAAATGTACCTGCGACTTCGTTAGATTCACTTATAATATTCATAATCGCCATTGTAGGGTTTTGTAGAAGATAGATTGTTGAGATTTTGCAGTAAATTTTGAGTTATGAATTTTCCAGAAATGAACTCGTAAGGAAGATGAAGATGAAAAGTGATCGTGTTTGACAAATTCAAAACCAATCTAGGGCTAGGATTGAATTTGTTTATCACAAAGAATGGTTGAGATTAAGTCTTGAAATTCGTGTTAAAAGAATTGTTCATATTCTAGTACCATTCTTAATTTTGGAGCCAATTTGTGTTTGATATATACACCACAGTAATTAGGTTAAAAATAGAGGAGTGTACTAATCTTCTCTATTAGTAATCTAAAATTGAGCAATTTTTGACTTAGAATATTCTAAGACAAAATACTGTTCTGATGCATATCAGCACAGTAGTTTCCAAAACTATTTCACTTCATTCTCTTACATATATATAAAGAAAATGTACTTATCTGGATCAGCTGAGTACTGTGATCAGCTGAGTAAACCTTTTTCAGACATCAGATCAGTAGATGGGTCAGCACAGTAGTTTTCAGATCAGTACCCAATTTTCCTGATTTCACCCTTTTGATATCAGCACAGTTATCCTCAGATCAGTACTGTGACAAATCAGTTCTATAGACAGATTAGTAGTAATCAAATCTTTCTGTAGACAGTTTAATCAGTAGTCAGATTAGTTCTGTAGAATGATTGAATTGTAGTCAGATCAGTACTATAGACAAAGAAACTTTGTAATCAGAACAGTTCTGTAGACAAGTCAATTTATTAGTCAGAACAGATCTGTAGACTGATATAGCTTGTAATCAGATCAGATTTGTAGACTTTTCAAATATGTAATCAGATCAGTTCCCCCTCCAGTGGAGAATTCCTCTTCTGTGCCTGTTTCATCTTGGTAGAAGTGTTAGTTCATGAGATATAAGTGTAAAACAGTACAGAGTAGTAATAGTATAATTAATTTAATGATCATATCAAGGTTTATGCTAAAGTGACTTAGTGTTCTGAGTCAACAAAAGGATCTTTAAGAAATCACATATTCCCCCTTAATGTGTGTTCTCAGTGTCCCTCAGCTTTACCAGCTTCCTCATTGGGATTAAGGTCACTTTGTTGGTCCCTGAACGAGTAGTGAATGGGATTAAAGTCTAGAGGGGAGGGGTGAATAGACTTTAAAACTTTTTCAAGAGAGTTGGGGAACCTCTTCTGATTGCTATGCAACTGGACTGCAAGTTTGCTGGTCCAGATGACTATATTGATCTGTATGAAGAGATTGTATGCGGAATTATGGTAGGCCTTGTTTAGACTCGTTCTTTTGTTTCTTATGAAAGTGTTAACTTGTTTTTACTTAATGAAAGTACTCAGCTGATGCTGGTTTGAAAGTTGTGGCCTTAGTTAAAGAATGTTGAAAACACAGTATGCACTATATAAAATAAATGGAGAGACGGGAATGTAAAGTGCTGAAAGATAAATAACACCAGGTTTATAGTGGTTCGGATATATGATCCTACGTCCACTCTCACGTCCTAACGTGATGTTTAATCCCTTTAATTTACCCCAAATTACAAGGGTCTTGACCTTTATAGTCCCATGGATAGGACTTTGAGATCTGAGCCGTCCTAACAGCTACGGTCTCCACAAGTGATTGTAAGCACTTGAACTTTGAGGGGTTCAAAAACTTTAACCTTTCGGTGAGGGTTTGGGGTTTTTGAAGTGTATCCAACTAATGGTTCAAGCTTATAAATTGCTTAACCACTATGCCTAAAACAATTGATATACAATATGAACAGGTTTCAGGTTCTTATGGGTTGGATAGAAATCACTTAAGAGATAAAAGTATTCTAAGGCTTTCTGGGCTCTTGGAGAATTCTTAGAACAATATGGCTTTTGCTTGATTGCTTGCTTAGCTTGTTGAATTCTCTTGTGTGATCTCATCTTGTGATTTCTCATCCTCTTGTATTTATAATGATGATTGCTTGCAACTAGCCATTGGAGTTGACTAGCCGTTGGGGCAATCTTTCCATATTGGCTTGATTCCTTGATTTCAGCTGCTTGATTGCTCCAATCCTGGGATCATGTCAATCTTCTAAATAAGGTAAGTCTTCATTTGAATTGGAAGATGACTTTGGGAATCAGCCGAGTCCTGGAAGAGTACACAGTCTTCTGATCTGAACTACTAGTCTTCTGACTACTCTTCTGGCCTTAGGTCTTCTGTCTTCTGATATCAGACGAGTAACACTCGTCTCATCTGTAAATTATTTGTGCTGCTTTAGAACATCTTCAATCTTGGACTCCATCAGATAAGTAGGTATACAAGCACCTTACTTAACTGGCCTTCAAGGATCTTCTAGTCTTCATGTCTTCTACTCTTCTCATCTTGAGGGAGCGCATGTAAGCCGGGACTGTGCTAATCAACTGATATCTATACAGTTGATCATACAAGACTAGTCTAAGCTGTTCTATACAAAGTCAGCTGATCCTATTACATTTATAAACTCTAAGTGTTTTGGCCATCAAAACTATTCTAACATCAAGTGGGGCTTAGGGTGAATTTTCATCCCAACAATTTCCCCATTTTTGATGAAGCCAAAACTATATTTGATAAATGCTCTTAGTAAATAAGATAAGAGTTTATAAACTTCATAAAAACTGAAGTATCTGATGAAGACAATGAGAGTTTGTCTTGAAAGCAAAGAGAACTAAACTTGATTATATATAAAGCTTTTACAGATTACAAGTGATAGTTTCTTTAAAGCTTTGAAAGTGGTCTTCATCAGGTCTTCTGATCTTCAGATGCGGAAAGCAAGGTACAGACGAGTTCGAACTTCATCCATGTGCTGCAGGTCTGTAACATTCTCCTCTTCATAGATTTTCTCTAGAATCCTTTTGACTTCAATCCAGTCTGTCCTTCCGGAGCTCAGAGTGGGAGGAGTCCATTTAGGTTCTTCTGGAGTTAAGATTCTGTAGTTGTCAAGTTCTTTGGCTGTCTTGACTACTTCTTTCCAGAACTCTTGATCTTCAATGTTCATGAACTGATTGAACTGGAAGAATTCATCTTCATAGGTTGAGAGAGGGCCAAATTTTCTTACGATGTGATGTTGGATTTGCCATTTCTTCTTCAGAGGATACCACTTTGGTAGCTCATCTTGAAGGGCTAGATAATCCACATAGTTTCTATCAAACACCAGGGTTTTTTCTTTGACATTGTCTTCTTTTGCTTTGTCCCTGATTGCTTTCCTGAGTTTGGCTATTTTCCTTTCAAATTTAGCTTTGACTGCCTTCGCATCTTTTAGCTTCTTCTACTTCAGCTCTTGAGCTTCAAGCTCTTTTCTTTTCTTCAGCTCTAAAGCCTCTTTCTCTTCTGCAGTAGGCTCTGCTGGAGCTGACTTCTTGCTTGACTGAGCTTGCTCATCTGCTTGCTTATCTGCCTTTCTTTTCCTTGTCATCCTCTTCTCAGGAACTTGTTCTATAGAGGCAGTGATCTGTAGACTCTTCGCAGGAGCTTGAATGGGAGCTTGGGTATCTTCTTGAGCAATTTCTTTGCCTTTGCCTTGCCTGCTCTTGATTTTGCTTGTTAAACCACCCAAGGTTTCATTCAGCTCATCTTGAGATACTACCATCACAGCTTGCTGTGCAGTAGCCTTCTCTAGAGCCTTTATCAATACATCTTCCCCCTTTTTGGCTTCAGCAAATGCAGCCGCAAAAGGCTTCATGGCATTCAGAATCTCCACTTTCAGAGTCTGTTGTAGGGCCATGGCATTGACTTTGCCAATATGGGTCAGATGAGTGATGCTGTGGTCTAGGATCTAAGCATGAGAGTTGGAGGAGGAGGCAGCTTCAAGTTTAGCTGTAAGTGCTTCCAATTTAATTGCTGTCTCCTTCAGCTGAGTCTGTAGTTTCTCATTCTCTGCTGTAGCTGATTGGAGAAGAGCTCGACCTTCAGTAGCTCTTGTTTCAGCATCTTCAATTCTTTTCTTGTAAGTGTTTTCCATGCGGTTGACCTCATTAGTGTAGAGTTCAGCAAACTTGGTGGAAGTATCACCTGCCTTCTTCAGAATGCTGGTCAGATACTCACTTATCTGATCGTGAAGTGACTCTCCAAACTTGTCTTCAATGTCAATGATCTGGTCTTGAAGACGAGTTCTCTGCTCCTTAACAGCCTTTTCAACATATCTTCCAAGTTGTAGGCCTAAACCTTTCTCAAAATGCAGGTCTATTGCAGCCTTGACCTGTGAGCATATGTCTGCTGTATAATCAGTTGTTGAAGTAGAAGTTGAGGCAGTGCCTTGAGGCTTTGGATGAACAATCATGGCTTTGCCTCTCTCTTCAGCTGAAAGGTACTCTTCATTGAGGAATGTGGTAGTGGCCTTAACCAGGTGAGTCATGATATTGTCTCATTTATCAATGAAGTGAGCTAGAGTAGCCTTCGGCATGAAGTGATCAGGAATAGTGATTACTTCTCTTTCAATCTCTACTCTGTCAGCTGGTTCAGCTGAGTCTTCCGCAGGGACTGATGCAGCTGAGTCATTCACTTTTGCTGTGTCAGCTATCTGCTGACCTGATGAGCCTTCTGGGATAGAGGTATCATCAGTGGGAATTCCTAGAATCCTGTGGCATACTGCTGCAAGGGCCTCTTCTGGCAGCAGTTGAGCAAAAGATTTAAATTGAGCAACTTCCTTCTGCTCCATTTCCCAGTCGAGGAAATTAGCCTTTCCTCCCATTCCTTCCATGACCTCAAGAAGGTCATCTACATCATCTCTCCTGAGTTCAATACAGGTGCAAACTCTGAGAACTTGTTCAAACTGAACTGATTCCTCATCAATACCAGGAATGGTAGACTTGAGCAGGTTTGCTATCTTCATCCTCATTATCTTCTCCCTTGTGCACATAGGATAGTGCACCATGCTATACTGAGGTTGAGAGGGGCCTGCTTCATCCAGGTCTGCTGGTGCCAAGTCTTCTGGTGCAGATGGGGTAGTGAGAATAGGGGATTGAGTGGTTGGAATGGTTTCCTCTGCTGTGTGAGTATCAGCAGGGATTTGGGAAGTGATATCTTCTTGATCTTTAGTGGATTGATCATCAGCAGGGTTTTGAGTCTGCTGATCTGGGACTATTTCAGCTTGAAGATCAGTAGATGGTTGGGATTGATGATCTTGAACATCTGCCATTTGAATATCAGCAGGGGTAGGCAAATGTGGCTCTGGGGTCGTTTGAGGCTGGGTTTGTTCCTCTGCTGTGTGAGTATCAGCAGGGATTTGGATATCAGTGTTTGAGGGTTCAGATAGGTTTGAATCATCAGAAGGGTTGAATGAAGTAATAGGGGCTATGCTCATGGGAGTAGGGAGCCTGGATTTCGTGGTTTTCTTAGTGAAAGAAGAATTGTTCTTCTTTCACTTCTGACCCTTCGACAATTTAGAAGGAGTAAAAGTGAGAGAGGGATTAGAGGTACCTGCCTTCTTCAAGGGAGAGGTAGTTGGAGTGGCATCTGAATCAGATGGGGAGATGTGTCCTGATCTGATTAGAAATCGTCTTTGTGCTAAGGTCTGATTGTCATCATCATCATCCTCAGCAGCCTTCTCCTGAGCCTGTTCTTTGGATGGCTCCTCTTCTTCTTCAGCAGAGTCATGAACAGACTCTTCTGGCTCCTTAACAACATCTTTGGAAGATGTTTCAGCCAACAACTTCCTCTTCTCTTCTTTCAACTTTGCTGCCTCAGCAAGAGCTTCCTTTCTCAAGTAATATTTGGAGGTGTGGAAGGTCTTATAAGGTCCCATCTTGTACTTCTTTGGGAGTACTTCTGGAAGGATAACACTCAGCTTGTTGACAAAGCTGACAGTAGATGTGACCTTCCATTCTCTTGATTGGAGGTCCAAAGTAACCTTCTTAGCCTCAAGAGCAATCCTATTCAAGAAAAGCCCTTGCCAATCTCCATCAATCTGATCCCAGATTGCAGCCATAACTCTAACTTTTAGAGTGGTAACAGCATCATGGCTAAAAGTGTTACCAAGCAACATCTTGCCTGCAATATCCATCAGGGTTTGAAACTTAGGTTCAAGTTGGGATTTCTTCAGTCCAGAGGCATCAACAGCCTTGATTCTTCCATGAGTAAACATCTCCATATATTCCTTTTCTCGACCCATGATGTAGGTAGAGATGTCTATCTCTCCCCTTGATAAGCCGAACAGTTCTTGAAGGATCTCCCTTGAGATCTCGATTCTGTGTCCACTCATGACACTTTCAACATGAGAATCCATCATCACTGCGTTTGCATAGAAGGTCAGCACATCTTGTTCATAAACATTTGTTGGTGCTGCTTCCAGAAAATCACGAAGGTTGAGATTGATGCAGCGAAGAAGGATCTTCTTGTTCGTAGGTGTATGTTTGCCCTTGAAAAACAGAGCATTCTCAGTGAAAACTTTTCCTTCCTTAGACCACTTTTGAGTATCTAAGGTGCCGGTACTCTTGGTCTTCTCGTCGTAAATTTTGATGATTCCCATTCTGGATGTTGAGTATTGATGGTAGGAATGCTTTGGAAAGAATATTTCAGGACGAGAGTGATTTGAGAGTAATTGAGTATTGTGAGCGAAAGGAGTTTGTAAGAGGTTTAAGAGTGTTTATATATACTCCAGCAAGAACTTGATCTAACGGTCAGATTGGATTTTAATGTGGAGTAGTGCCCAAGATTTCCCTTCTTTGATTCCGGGCCATTCCTTAAATTTGCTGGCTGAATTTGCCATTTGGCAACTGATGATTTGCCGGCAATATGGTAATCAAGTATTAATGACATCATACCAAAAATAGCCGTTGTGACTAATTTTGTGGCAAGAATTGATCATCAAGGCCATTTTCTATAAGTGAATTGCATTCCTTATATAGGCCAATTTCTTTAATTACATTCATGAATGAATCTAGAATGAATTACATGATCAAAGATAGTCATTATACTCTAAAATAAAGTCTTCTTATCAGCAGAGTGAAGTCTTCTGATTTCATCGAAATGTCTGCTGATTTTCCTTGAAAGTCTTCTGGTCAGCTGAGTTGGTCTTCTGATCAGCTGAGTAGAGGATAGGGGTTTGCTGTGATGATCCAACCTGGATGGATCCTTCCAGCTTTATTGTGAGTGATGATCCAACCTGGTTTGATGGATCTTTCAGCTCCTTCTTTTAACCAAGTGGGACTAGCCTAGATGAAATCCCACTGTCTTAACTGCTCCTCACCATCGGATGTTCCTCATCATCAGATGGGATGTAGCATCTAATGTGTCCTTGTTGAATTTCTTCGCTTCTTTTGAAAGAGAAGAAAAGTTGGAAGAGGCTTCAATGGAGTATGAAGAGAGAGCCATGGACTTGGTCTCCTTGACATCTTTTGACAAAGTGGTCTTTGATAGCAAGTTCTCCATGTAGAACTTCCCCCTGGAGAAGAAGCTCTGCTTGCTTGCGACTTTGTCCTCTGCATCTCTTCTTCCTTTAGTTTTCAACAAGAACGTCTCTTTTTTCTTTAGTTTTCATAGGCATACTTATGTTGGATAACCCAAGTATGCTGATCTGCATCATCTTCATCTTCTGGACAAATCTTCATCTCCTTCACCCAAGACCTTGGTTGAGGGATGATCTCCATTCCATCTCTTCTCTCGATTATCTTCATACCTGAAACAATAATAATAGTTAGTGATTTGTGTTCTTAGGTGTTCTCATAACTTTCTCCTTTTATAGAGGTAGAAATGAGGTAATGGAGCATAAGATGACAAACACTATATAGTTGATAGGTCTGAATTTCTGAAAAGCTATTTCTTAAGATCAACAATGAGATTCTTGATCTAAGGGTTTACATTTAAAGAGATTCAGACTCTATCTTATGGAATGC
Organism: Galeopsis tetrahit; assembly: GCA_963675135.1. NCBI lineage: Eukaryota > Viridiplantae > Streptophyta > Magnoliopsida > Lamiales > Lamiaceae > Galeopsis > Galeopsis tetrahit. Next base: position 40,192,178 of record OY776127.1, read on the forward strand.
AGAATTTATAAATTTTTGAACAAAAGTTATTTGGAATCCGTACAGTGCATGTATACTGTTGAGTCGGTGAGGATGGTGTATTAATCCAACCAAGTATGACTCACTAATATACTGTATACTTGTATAGTGATAAAGTATTTTATGAAGAATAGTTTATTACTATACATAGATATACATTGCTTAAGTATAGATTACCAATTAACTCTATTCAAGTTTTCTGAAAGTAAGTATATAATGCAATGCAGATTCTAGAGTATTTTGTGAAGGATTCTTAAGGTATCATTGATTCCCCCTTGATTAGATGACTCTATATTTTCCCTCAGCTGTATTTGTCTTCATCGGGATAAACTTACCTGGAGATGAGGGTGTCTATTCACCTCATCTGATTCTCCCAGCCTGCTGCAATTGTATCAGCTGATCTTTGCTCTTCATGTGCTTGGATCAAGAAGTCCAAAGTTGTAGCATAGGGTCTTGAACCTTTCTTCAGCTAGGGGCTTAGTCAAGATGTCTGCTCTTTGGATATCTGTGTGAATTTTCTCCATCTTGATGTCCTTCTTTTCAAGGTGGTCTCTTATGAAATGGTGTCGAATGTTGACATGCTTGCACCTTGTGTGGAGGTCTGGATTTTGAGTGATGGCAATGGCACTGCTGCTATCACAGTAGATAGGGACTTCTCTTGCTTCTACATTGTAGTCCTTGAGTTGTTGAACTAGCCAGAGCAGCTGACTACAACAACTTCCAGCTGCCATATATTCTGCCTCAGTGGTGGAGGTTGCAACTGAAGTTTGCTTCTTTGAGAACCATGAAATTAACTTGTTGCCTAAGAATTGACAGGTTCCAGATGTGGACTTCCTATCTATTCTGCATCCACCATAGTCTGAGTCAGAGTAACCACTCAATTCTAGATTGTCATCAGCAGGGTACCATAGTCCTAAGTTGACTGTTCCTTTCAGGTACTTGAGGATTTTCCTTGCTGCTTCTAGATGACTTTGCTTTGGGTTTGCTTGAAACCTAGCACATACTCCTACAGCAAATGTTATGTCTGGTCTTCTAGCTGTAAGATATAGTAGGGATCCAATCAATGCTCTGTATTCGGCTTGATCAACTGCCTGTCCAGACTCATCTGGTTCCATTTTGAAAGGTGTCATCATTGGAATTCTTGCAGTCTTGCTTTGTAGAGCTTTGAATCTTTCTAATAGGCTCTTGGTATACTTGGACAGATTGATGAAGATCCCTTCTGGACTCTGCTTGACTTGGAGTCCTAAGAAGTAATTCATCTCACCCATCATGCTCATTTCGAATTTTCCTTGCATAAGTTCAGAGAACTTCTTGCACATGTCTTGATTGGGTGATCCAAATATAATATCATCTACATATATTTGCACCATTAGAATGTCTTCTCCTTCTTGTTTTCTGAAAAGTGTTCTGTCAACTTTGCCTTTTGTGTAACCATTGTCAAGTAGGAATTGTGACAATGTGTCATACCAAGCTCTAGGAGCTTGTTTTAGACCATAGAGAGCCTTCTTCAGACGATATACTTGATCTACTTTTTCAAATCTTGGAGGCTGCTCTACATACACTTCTTCTACCAGAATACCATTTAGAAAAGCACTATTGACATCCATTTGATATACTTTAAAGCCCATATATGATGAATAAGCTAGAAACATTCGAATGGCTTCTAATCTGGCTACTGGAGCAAAGGTTTCATCATAGTCAATCCCTTCAGATTGTGAGTATCATTTTGCTACTAGCCTTGCTTTATTTCTAGTTATTACATCATTTTCGTCCTTCTTATTCTTGAAAACCCACTTTGTTCCTACTACATTGTGGTTTTCAGGACGATCCACCAATTCCCATACTTCATTTCTTTCGAATTGGTTTAGTTCTTCTTGCATAGCAGTGATCCAATTGCTATCAGTCATTGCTTCTTCTATGTCAGCTGGTTCAAAGTTGGATAGGAAAGCACACCAGCAGAACATAGAGGATTGGGGGTTCTGATTCAATTGTCTTCTGGTCTTGACACCTGAGTCTGCTCCTCCTAAGATGAGGTTTGATGGATGGTTGTTCCTCCATGTATGCCTCACAGGTGCATCAGCATTACATGAGCTTGGATTCTCATCTGTTCTAGTGCCATCAGAAGGGTTGATTTGATTTGGTCGATAAACATATGTATCTTGTGTGTCAAAGAGATCATTCCCCCTTGCATTTGGAATTGTTGCATCTTGATTCTGGTCAGCTTGCTCAGCTTGGGTTTGAGATCTAGTGACAGGTCTGTGTGGTTTATCCTTCTCTGGTTGTTCAGGGAATGGTTCATTGACTTCAATGAACTCATCTGGTCTGGACTTGATCACTAGTTTCCTCATCTTATCTGCAGCTGAGTCTGTTTCTACTGCACTCTTTTCACAAGATTCATCAAAAACAACATGAGGTGTTTCTTCCACAAGAAGGGTTCGTTTGTTGAGTACTCTAAATGCTTTGCTAGTAGAGGAGTATCCCAAGAATATCCCCTCATCTGCTTTGGCATCAAAAGCATTCAACTTACTCTTCCCATTGTTGTGAATGAAACACTTACAACCAAATATATGAAAGTAAGATACCCTAGGTTTTCTACCTTTCCACAGTTCATATGGGGTTTTCTCATGAATTTTATGAATACCTGACCTATTTTGAGTGTGACAAGCTGTGTTGATGGTTTCTGCCCATAGTTTCTTAGGAAGTAGAGAACCCAGCTAGGAGAGTTCTTGCAGCTTCTTTGAGTGTTCTGACTCTTCTTTCAGCTACACCATTCTGTTTTGGTGTTCTTGCTGCACTTGTCTCATACTGAATACCATTAGAAGTACAATAGGCAATAATATAAGAATTAATGAATTCAGTGCCTTTGTCACTTCTAATTTTCACAATTGGTTCTCCTTTCTCTACTTGGATTCTCTTCAATAGTTCAGGAAGTTTTTGCTGGGTTTCACTCTTCTTGTATAGAAAGATAACCCAAGTAAACTTGGAGTAGTCATCTACTACAATAAGAGTGTACTTCCTTCCTGTAAGGGTGGTAGGTGTGATAGGTCCAAAGAGATCCATGTGGAGTAGCTCCAGAACTCTGCTGGTTGATGCTGTCTTCTTTGTCTTGAAGGAGACTTTTGTTTGCTTTCCTTGTTGACATGCATCACATACCTGATCTTTACAATAGAGTTCATTAGGCAGTCCATCAACTAAGGATTCCCTTGCTAGCTTGTTCATAGTCTTAAAGTTCAGATGGCTAAGGCGTTTGTGCCATAGCCAGCTGATATCTTTAGGGCTTTTCACAAGCAGACATGTATCCTTAGGGCAACTGTTCCAATTTGCAAGATACATACTACCTTTTCTAGATCATGTTAGAAGGTTTTGTTTTGTTCTTTTATCACTTATGAGACACTCATCTTTAGAGAATTTTACTGAGTATCCAGTGTCGCAAAAATGAGAAACAGATAATAAATTGAATTTTAAACCTTCTACATATGATACATCATGTACCTCAATGTCACCGTTTTTAAGGGTGTCATATCCTTTTGTGTTACCGTGCGCATTATCACCAAAGAAGACTTTTGGAACTTTCTTTTCTGTATAGTTGGTCAGCAGGGCTTTAGTTCCAGTTATATGAGTTGAGCATCCACTATCAATGTACCAAGTTTCTCCTGCTAGACCTCCTCTTCTGTATAGGTCCCTCCTTTCCTGCAAGAAAGGTTGAGTCTTAGGTACCCATTTTGTCTTGGGTCCTTGGGTGTTAGTACTACCCTTGGGAACCCACATATACATTGGTCGTTTGAACAACATTGAACACTTGAGTTGTTTCCCTTGGGCATCACAGAACCAAATCTTACCAGTTGACACCTTGGCATGGTCTGATTGGTTAGTTGTGTCAGCTAAGTAATAGTCAGATGGTTTTCTCTTATAGGAGTGTGTATAAATTATCTTCTGACTGATTACATTCGGCCTGGGTGCATTAACTGATCGATGCACACGATTATATGGACCATACTCCTCTGTTCTCACAATATCATAAGAGATAGGAGGTGCAAAGAGAACAGATTTGTGTGAAGAAAACCTCTTCTTCTTGGCTGGAGCAGCATACAGCTGAGACTGTCTCAGACGAGATGGTCTAGGTTGTTTGTTGTTCCTCTTTACATGCTTGGGGTTAACTTGTCTCTTACCATCTTTGGTGTTGGGATAGTTAACCTTAGCTAGTACAGATGCCTTTTGGTTCATATTAGGTTCATTGTGTTTAGAACACTCACCCTTTTCATGTGTCTGAGTAGGGCACTGATTAGGTGTACTACCCTCAGCTGGAGAGGATTTGGATGGATTAAATTCATAACCAAAACCCATCTTATTGCCATTAGATCTATAATATTCAGAGATACTTTCAATAGTAGCAGGTGCTTTATTGAATTCTAAGAGCTTGTGTGCTTGGAAGAGATCATCGAACTTAGTTTGATGTGAACGAAATTCCTTAGTTTCTGAGGCTTGAGTTTTTAACATCCCTTCATACAACTGAGTTATTGTGGTATTTTCTTCTTTAAGAAGTTCCACTTCTTTGGTCAATCTTTCATTCATTGTTACCAACTCAGGGGTGTTATCAAACTTAACCTTTTTCAACTTAGCAATTTCTTTCCTTAAACCCTTGTTCTCCTCTTCCACTTCTATGAAAGCTCTTGTGGCAATATCGAGATCACCTTTTACTTCTTTCAAAGATTGGTAATAGGTGTCTTCTGATTCGCCTACAGATGAGTTTACCTCTTCTGTGTGTGAGAAAATAGGTGAATGGAAAGTTGTTGGATAAGAATTTACCTCGTTTTCTCTTATGGCCATCATAGCTAGATCATCTGAATCATCTGAGAAGATTTGACAATCTGGTGATGTAGTAGGGTCATCACTTTGATATTCAGATTCTTCAGTCACCATTGCTTGCCTGTCTGAATTTCTTCTGTCTCTTCTTGGCTTTCTATCTTCTTTGTCATCTAAATTTAGCTCTGGACATTCATAGACATAATGTCCTGGTTTGTGACAATTGAAGCATGATCCAGGCTTTTGATTCGAATTGCCTTTCCTTGGAGGAGTGTCATCTCTTCTTCTAGAGCCTCGGCTGTCAGAGGACCCCACATCCTTTCTAGGATACCTTTGTGGTGTTCTTTCTCTAGATTCTCTAGAGGATGATCCAGCTCTCTTATCTTTATAGTTCCTGTAGAATTTCCTATACTTGCTGTTTATAGTGTTCATCCTTTCAAATCTCTTGATCATGAGAGCCATTTGTTCTTTCAAACTCATATCTGATCCTTCCAAATCTTCTGTTTTCAGTTAGGTCTTACCAGATGAGGTGCTTGCAGCCTTTGTGGTTGCTGCCTTGAAAGCTACAGTCTTGGAGGTAGATGGGGTTGCAGTAAGCTCATCACCTTCTGAGTTTTCTTCTCTCTCAAGATCATATTCATGAGCTTTTAGGTTCTGAAATAGAGTTTGAGCAGACCAGTTCTTGATATCCTGAGTATCCTTGATGATGGTCTTCTTGAGTCTCCATTTCTTGGTTAGAGAATCTAAGATCTTCGAGTTTTTCTCTCTATTTGTGTATTTCTTGCCTAAAGATTCAATCTCATTTATGATCTTGGTAAATCTATTGTCTAGCTGATCAATAGACTCTTCTGGCTGCATCTTGAAGTGTTCAAACTTCTTGACGGCTGTTGACAGTTTACTTTCCTTGATCAGCTCAGTTCCTTCACAGAGAAGTGCTAGAGCATCCCACATATCTTTAGCTGTCTCACAATTTATTACTTTTGCAATGTACTCATTTGGAAGAGTTTGCATGATATAATCTTGAGCAATGCTGTCAAGATTTGATTGCTTCATCTCTTCTGGTGTGAGATCCTTCATAGGCTTGGGGGCAAGTTCACCAACTAGAATGTCTGGATCACCATTTGCAGTGTTGACTGCCATGATGGTGGTTGGGCCTTCTGTGATTACTGGCCACATCTTGTAGTGGACAGATGTGAGATTCTTCCTCATCCTTATCTTCCAGTAGTCATAATCCTCCACTGAAAACTTAGGCAGCTTACGCATGTTAGCACTCATGTTGTATGAGTTTTCAAAAACAAGTTTTTTCAACAGATAGATCTGTTCAAGAGGACTACAGAAAGACTCCCTCAAGTCTTCTGATTATCTAGAGACAGTAGTCCGTTAGAACCACAACTCTGATACCACTTGTTGGTCCCTGAACGAGTAGTGAATGGGATTAAAGTCTAGAGGGAAGGGGTGAATAGACTTTAAAACTTTTTCAAGAGAGTTGGGAACCTCTTCTGATTTCTATGTCAACTGGACTACAAGTCTGCTGGTCCAGATGACTATAGTGATCTGATGAAGAGATTATATGCGGAAGTTTGGTAGGCCTTGTTTAGACTCGTTCTTTAGTTTCTTTGAAAATACCAACTTGTTTATTAATGAAAACCTCAGCTGATGCTGGTTTGAAGATTATGGCCTGATTTGAAGATAGTTGAAAACGCAATATGCACTATATAAGATAAATGAAAGATAATAAAGTAAAGTGCAGAATGTAAAAGACACCAGATTTATAGTGGTTCGGATATACGATCCTACGTCCACTCTCACGTCCTAACGTGATGTTTAATCCCTTCAATTTACCAAAAATTACAAGGGTTTGTCCTTTATAGTCCCAAGGGTAGGACTTTGAGATCTGAGCAGTCCTAACTGCTATGGTCTCCACAAGTGATTATAAGCACTTGCACTTTGCAGGGGTTCAAAAACTTAACCTTATGGTGGGGGTTTTGGGGTTTTTGAATGTATCCAACTAATGGTTCAAGCTTATAAAATGCTTAACCACTATTCCTAAATCAATAGATATACAATATGAATAGGATTCAGGTTCTCTTGGTTGGTTAGAAATCACTTAAGAGCTAGAGGTGTTCTAAGAATTTTTGGGCTCTTGGAGAACTCTCAATACAATATGGCTTTATGCTTTCTTGCTAGTTTAGCTTGTTGAATTCTCACGTTGTGACTTCGTGTCTTGTGATTTCTCATCCTCTTGTATTTATAGTGGTGATTGCTGCAACTAGCCGTTGGAGTTGACTAGCCGTTGAGGCAATCTTTCCATATTGTGGCTTGATTCCTTGATTCCAGCCGCTTGATTGCTTCAATCCTGGGATCATGTCAATCTTCTAAGTAAGGTAAGTCTTCATTCAAATTGCAAGATGACTTTGGGAATCAGCCGAGTCCTGGACGAGCACCTAGTCTTCTGATCTTTACTCATAGCCTTCTGACTACTCGTCTGGCCTTAAGTCTTCTGTCTTCTGATATCAGTCGAGTAACACTCGTCTGATCTGGCAATACTGTAAGCTGTTTTTAGGCCATCTTCAATCTTGGACTCCATCAGTTAAGTAGGTATACAAGCACCTAACTTAACTGGTCTTCAAGGATCTTCTAGTCTTCATGTCTTCTACTCTTCTCATCTTGAGGATGGGCATGTAAGCCAGGGCTGTGCTAATCAACTGATATCAAAACAGTTGATCACACAAGACTAGTCTAAGCTGTTCTATACAAAGTCAGCCGATCCTATTACATTTATAAACTCTAAGTGTTTTGCCATCAAAACTATTCTAACATCAAGTGGGGCTTAGGGTGAATTTATATCCCAACAAATATGAAACAAATATCAAACAGAAAAGTAAAGAACACAGAATTTATAGTGGTTCGACCAAAAAGTCTACATCCACTCTCACAATCCCAATTGTGATGTTTTATTAACTCTTCCTTGAGTTTCTTGTGGCTTAAAGTCCCAAGATTAAGACTTTGATCTTTTCGATTACACTCCAAGTGTATCTTCGATCGACTAGTAATTTCACAAGTAACTAGCACACTTGTTTACAACAATACAAACTTTAATATGAAAAGTAAAACTTCTCTTGAATAGCCTTTGATTCTTCTCTTCAATTCAGTGGCTCTTCTCAGATTTCTTGATCTCTTTGACTTTGTGAGTTCTTCAAATGCTCTGTAGACTTGCTCTCGAATGCTTTAAGATCAGTAAATGTTCAGTAGTCTTTAGCAGTATGAGATCACACGGTATTTATAGAACTTAGTATGACAGTTAGTAGTTTGTGAACTAACTCTCAACTAACTCTAAAACTGTTTTTGTAACTTCCTTTTTGTAACCGACTTTGTAACTTCTTTCAACTTATTCCAAGTCAGCATACCTTCAATATATCCAGTTACGCCTTAAATAAGTTTTCCAAACTTATTCTTCAATCAAACTAACTCAGCACAGTAAACTACTCTTCTTAGTTTTACTGTTCTTAGTCAGTCAGCACAGTTCTCCAAAACTGTTCTGCACTTCTCCAGAATTCTTCGAAGCTTCTCTTCAACTCTTCTAATTCTGAAGTAGTCTTCTGAGTCTTCATAAGTCTTCTAATCTTCTTCTAATCTATTCCTAATCTACTGTTCTTATCTTTACAATGCTGAATACAATAGAATACAAACTTACAAATATAAAACCTATCTATACATCAACTGAACTACATACAGATGAGTACATCTAATTCCTATACTATAAGCTGTCTATACAATACAAAACATCAGCTTAGTTCCTAACAGTTCTTATATCAGATTAGTAAACACACTAAGATTAGTAAACATATATAAGATCAGTAACTCAGATTCAAATATCTCATTAAGATCAGCAAACATATATTTCATATAACACAATTATATCAACATATAATCACATATATTATTAACTTTAAGTTGCTTTTGGCCATCAAAACATACAATCATCAACTAGAACATTGTTTCACAGATTCATATCCCAACAATTTCCCCCTTTTTTATGAAGCCAAAACTACTTAAATATAATCAGATCAGTAGTTAAGATATATGGTTAATCATAACAATTCATCAATTCAACATCAGAATAGTATTCACATAAGACCAAATATTACACATACTTCACATAGTCACAACAATATCAAAATGAAGAAAATAAAGATAAGGTTAAGAAATGTTATCTCTTCAGCATATTCCTTCATCTTCAATCTTCATTAGGAATCCTAAATGCCAAATACATCCGGTTCTTGATTTCCAGCATGTGCCTGTGATCTGTAATACCTTCATCTTGAATAATTTTTGAAATGATGTTTCCAACCTCTTTTAGATCAGGTTCTCCATTTTCTAATCTTGGAGGTTCCCACACAGGTTCTTCTGGACATAAAATCTGAATGTTTGCACCAGCAGCAAACAACAAAATATCTTCCCAGAAGATCCTAGCAACATTCATCATAAAATCTTCAAAATCAGCATACTCATCCTCTTTGGTAGGATGATCACCAAATTTCTTCACAATAAAATTTGCAATCTGCCACTTCTTCTTAAGATTATTCCAATATTCCAAATTGTCATCATCAATAATAAATTCTATGTAGTTCTCATTAAGAACTCCAACAACAGACTTAAATTTCATTTTCCTCTTTAATGCAGCAACTCGATTATCAAACTTCTTTCTTGCAGCTTCTGCATCTTTCAACTTTTGCTTTCTAATCTGTTCATCAACTTTTCTCTTCTCAAACAATTTAGCTTTCTTCTTAGCTAGTAACTCATTATGTTTCTCAACAGCTTCAGCCATCTTCTCATCACTTGGCCTACTACTAGCAACTACATGCTTCAGCTTACTCTTAGATCTGGTAACTCTCCCAGTCTCTTCAGCTTCTTCTTCATCACTTAAAACTAACTTTCTCTTCCTTTTTCCAGATGAAGATTCAGCAATGTCCTTTTCATGTTTTCTGAGATTTATTCTCTTCTTCAAACTAATGATCTCTTCTTTCAGATCATCCATACTTGCTCTTAGTTCATCTTGACTTACAACTAACTGAGCTTGCTGAGTTTGAGTCTGCTCCATCACTTTCATGACCTTAACTTCCCCCTTTTTGACTTCATCCTGCCATTCCTTCAAGGGTGTTACGAGCAGCTCAACTTTTCTTTGCAGTTCAGCAGACAATCTCCTTTCTTGTAATCTATGCAGATCATAGATCTTGGACATTGTGTGATCCATCACTTGCTCATATGAACTGGTAGCAGTTAATTTCTCCAATTTCTCAGTAGCCTCTTGAAATTGTTTCAAAGTAGCTTCCAGCTTGCTTTGCAACTCTTCATTATGCTTTTTCAACAATTCAAAACTAGAGCTATCTGGAACTGTGTCAGTAGGAACAGGTCTCACTGTCTCTTGAACATCATCAAGCACAGTATTTTCAGCAACTTCAATTGGTGTGCTTTCCAACTCATCAGCACCCAAAAATGGTTCCTCTATGACCTCAGTTTCTTCAATTACAATTGTGTTCTCAAACACCTCAGTTGCATTGGTATCAGCTTCATAATCAGCCTCCATATCAGCTTGATTATCAAACTCTTCAGCACCAACATCCTCAGCTTCCAAATTGACATCAGAATCAACATTAGCATCAGCAGACCTAACCATAGAATACTTACACCCGGTTAACCTTTCAATAAATTGAATAACTGAATCTAATGTGAATAATTCTGAAGATATACCCAAGTTCCTATCCTTAGAAGTTGTTCAAAAACCATAGAGCTGTCATCTAAACCATAAAAACATTTCAGAAGTGCATTTCTCAGTTTAAACCTAATCCTTTCTTCCTTATCACACACAGGATAATCCATCAAAAATACTGAATTTGGTTGAATAACCTCAGTTTCTGGAGATGAGGAGATTTCAATAGGTTCAGAAGCAGGTATATGTTCATGCTCAGTAAAGTGATCATGAACTGGTTCAGGGTAAAAATGAGGAGTGGAAATATGTTGAGGACTAGAATAGGGAGTGGTATGAAAAGAAGTGTTCTGAGTAGGTGAGGGTGGAGTGTTCTGTCTAAAAGGAGAGTAGTGTACTGACTCCTCAGAACAGGTTGATTCTCGATCAATGGGTTGGACTTGAAATGGAACAAAATTTGATGGAGTAGGGGTAGAATCCACAAGAATTCTCCTAGGTCTAGAAGTACTAACCTCTTGATCTTCAGAGCTGTCTCTCACCACAGTTTCAATAAATCTTACTGTGTGCTCTACTGAGGATTTAGCAGACCTTCCTCTTCTTAATCCAGAACCACTAGGATCATGCCTTGCCTTGGTCCTTCTTTCTGGTTGATCATCATTTGATTTGTACATAGAAGCACCAGATTCTTGAGCTTCTAGTTCTGGAAGAGGTAGCAACAAAGGATTCTCTTGTTCATAACGAACAAATTCCTTTTTCATCAAGAATTTCCCTTGATGGAACTTCTTAGGATTACTTCAATAAGCTTTCTTAATAACAATCTGAGGCCACAGAATGCTCAGCTTGTTTCCGAACCCTAATTTTGATTTAATTGAAAACTCTTCGGAATCCTCATCGAACAGAACCTTTTCCTTCTCACTTAGCAATCTTTCAAGAAAGAAACCTTGCCAATCACCTCGAACACGGTCAATTATTGCTGCCATGATTCGAATTTTCAAATTTGATAGAGCGTCTTGACTGTGATGTTGCCCTAACAAACACTTTCCAGCAATATCCATCAGAAATTGAAGTCCAGAGGGAAGCACGACTTTCTTCAAATTGAGGAGAGTTTCTGGTTCTTCACTCGTCCATCTGCCCACACATTCCTTTTCTTCTCTGGCTTTGTAGTTTAGAATATCAACAGGTCCTTGGGGTAAATCCAACATAACCTCAAGAATCTCTCGAGTTATTTCGACCTTGTGCCCTGACAGCATTGAACGAACACCATTGTTGTCACCTTCGAGCTGTAAAAAGAATTCCATTGCTTCAGGTTCATACACATTGAGTGGGTATGATTCCAGAAATTTCCTGAGACCGCTTTCTTCACACATAGTCAAAATAGCTTGATTTTCTGGACAATGGCGACCATTAAAGTAGACTGCATTTTCTACAAAAATGCCCTTTTCACGCATCCAAAATTCCGAATCAAACGTACCTACAACTTCATTAGATTCACTTAGAACGTTGATAACTGCCATTTGTAGAAATGTAGAAGATAGAGTAATTTAGGCTTTGCAGTAAATTTTGAGTTAAGAATTTTCCAGAAATGAACTCGTAAGGAAGATGAAGATGAAAGTGATCGTGTTTGATAATTTCAAAACCAATCTAGGGCGTGGATTGAGTTTATTTTCACGATGAATGGTTGAGATTGAGTCTCGAAATTCGTGATTAAAGAAAACTGTTCATATTCTAGTACCATTCTTATTTCTTGGAGCCAATTTGTGTTTGATAAATACACCATAGCAATTAGGTTAAAAAAATAGAGGAGTGTACTCATCTTCTTTATCAGTAATCTAAAAGACGAGCAGTTTTTTTTTTTACTTAGAGAATTCTAAGGCAAAATACTGTTCTGATGCATATCAGCACAGTAGTTTCCAAAAATAATTAACTTCATTCTCTTACTTGTATATACAGAAAATTTACTTATCTGGATCAGCTGAGTATTGTGCTCAGCTGAGTAACATTTTGAACATCAGATCAGTTGTTGGGGTCAGCACAGTAGTACTCAGATCAGTTCCTAACTTTCCTGATTTCACATTTTTTATATCAGCACAGTAATCCTCAGATTAGTACTGTGTGTCAGATCAATTCTCTTCTGTAGACAGATTAGTAGTAATCAAATCTTTTTGTACAGTTTAATCAGTAGTCAGATTAGTTCTGTAGAATAATTGAATTTGTAGTCAGATCAGTTCTGTAGACAAAGAAACTTTGTAATCAGAACAGTTCTGTAGACAAGTCAATTTATTAATCAGAATAGATCTGTAGACTGATATAGCCTTTAATCAGATCAGATTTGTAGACATATCAAATCTGTAATCAGATCAGTTCCCCCTTCAGTGGAGAACTCCTCTTCTGTGCCTGTTTCACCTTGGTAGAAGTGTTAGTTCATCATATATAAGTGTAAAACAGTACAGGGTAGTAACATAATACTTAAATCAATGATCACATCAAGGTTTATGCTAAAGTGACTTAGTGTTCTGAGTCAACAAAAGGATCTTTAAGAAATCACAGATTCCCCCTTAATGTGTGTTCTCAGTGTCCCTCAGCTTTACCAGCTTCCTCATCGGGATTAAGGTCACTTTAGTAACCTTGTTACCTGTTTTGAAGAATGTAGTGGTCTAACATAGGGTTGTCTCTTCTGAGTTTTAGGCTTTTTATGTACTGCTCTTAGTTTCTGCTTTATCTCCTTTTGGTATAAGATCAGTACCTGAAATGTTAGTGCAGTTCTATATACATATAGAATCCATATCTATCAACCCTAAGCTAATGCATAACTCTCTAAATCTCACTTCAGCCAATGGTTTTGTAAAAATGTTAGCTCTTTGAATATCAGTATGGATCTTTTCCATCCTAATATTTTTCTTTTCCACATGATCCCTAATAAATTGATGTCTAATATCAACATGGTTGCATCTAGTATGTAAAACGGGATTTTGTGTGATGGCAATGGCACTATTACTGTCACAATATATATGTACATTAGATTCTACAATATTGTAGTCTCTGAGTTGTTGTATTAGCCAAAGGAGCTGACTACAACAACTACTTGCAGCCATATATTTTGCTTCAGTAGTAGAAGTTGCCACACTTGTTTGTTTCTTTGAAAACCAGGAAATGAGCTTAGTTCCTAAGAATTGACATGAACCTGAAGTAGATTTTCTATCTATTTTGCAACCTCCAAAGTCAGAGTCTGAATAACCACTTAAGGATATATCATCATCTGCAGGATACCATAATCCTCGATTAATGGTCCCCTTTAGATATTTCAATATCCTTTTAGTAGCTTCCAGATGACTTTCTTTGGTGTTTGCTTGAAATCTTGCACACAAACCAACAGAAAAAGCAATATCAGGTCTGCTGGCAGTTAGATAGAGTAGAGAGCCAATTAAAGCACGATAATGAGGTTGGTCAGAAGACTTACCTCCTTCATCAGGATCCATTATGTATGTAGGTTGCATGGGCACACCAACTGTCTTACAGGTTTTAATACCAAATTTATCTAGCAAATTCTTTGTATATTTTGCTTGATTTATAAAGATACCTTCTGAAGTTTGTTTTACTTGAAGACCAAGAAAATATGTCATTTCACCCATCATAGACATTTCAAATTTACTTTGCATGAGTATAGAAAAACTTTCACTCAAGGTTTTGTTGGGTGATCCAAAAATAATGTCATCCACATAAATTTGAACAAGTAGTATGTCATTACCTTCTTGTCTTCGAAACAAAGTTCTATCAACCTTGCCTTTTGTAAAACCATTTTCAAGTAAGAATAGAGAAAGTGTATCATACCAGGCTCTTGGGGCTTGTTTCAGTCCATAGAGTGCTTTCTTTCACATGTATACTTGGTGACTATTCACTTCAAAACCAGGTGGTTGTTCCACATAGACTTCTTCAGCAAGTATACCATTCAAAAATGCACTTTTCACATCCATTTGATACACAGTGAATTTCATATGTGCAGCATAAGCAAGGAATAATCTTATAGCTTCTAGTCTAGCTACAGGAGCAAAAGTTTCATCATAATCAATACCCTTAGCTTGAGAGTAGCCCTGAGCAACTAATTTAGCTTTATTTCTTACTGCAAGATCATTTTCATCCTTTTTATTCTTTAAAATCCACTTAGTGCCTACAACATTATGATCACTAGGTCTATCCACAAGTTCCCAAACTTCATTTCTAGTGAACTGATTAAGTTCTTCTTGCATGGCTATAATCCAGTTACTATCACTTAAAGCTTCATTCACAGTTTTAGGCTCAATAGAGGATAGAAAACAACACCAGCAAAATAAAGACTTACTAGGTTCTTCCTGGGAGTCAAACAATTGTTTTCTAGTTTTAACACCTTTACTGGAATCACCTAGAATCAGATCAATAGAACGAGCAGACTTCCATGTCCTTCTATTCTTAACAGAAATACTATCACCATTTATATCATGCACATCATCATGCAGATGAGTATCATTGTTTTGCATCAAATCAGTAGATTTGTTCATAGGAGAGCAGTCATTCAATTCTGGCATATCAGAAGTTTTAGATGACTTACCTTTGTCTTTTACCTTTTCTTTGTCAGAATCTTGATCTAGGACATTCAAGAAAGGATTATATGTTTGTACGAATTCATATACTTCTGTATCATCATCATCATTATTGGTTTGAAGCTTTAGTTTGTCAATTTTCTTACTGAGCTGATGATCAGCAGAGTCCTGCACATTCTCATCAAAGACTACATGGGGTGTTTCTTCCACACATAGGGTAGAGTAGTTAACCACTCTAAATGCTTTGCTTACTGAAGAGTATCCCAAGAATATCCCTTCATCAGCTTTTGCATCAAAAGCATTTAGTTTACTTTTGCCATTGTTATGGATGAAACACTTACATCCAAAGATATGAAAATAAGAAACTCTAGGTCTTCTGCCTTTCCATACCTCATAAGGTGTTTTACCATGCACCTTATTAAGAGCACTTCGGTTTTGGGAGTGGCAAGCTGTGTTAATGGCTTCAGCCCAAAACTTCTGAGGTGTGTTGAATTCTGCAATCATTGCTCTGCATGCTTCTTTCAGTGTTCTGTTTCTCCTTTCTGCAACACCATTTTGTTGGGAGGTTCTGGCTGCACTTGTTAGATGCGGTATGCCAGACTTAGAACAGTAGTCAGAGATGTAACAATTAATAAACTCAGTCCCCTTGTCACTCCTTATCTTGACAATGGGTTCTGGCCTCTTCAATAGATCTGGAAGTAATGTTTGTGTATCACTCTTTTTATGTAGAAAGACTACCCAAGTAAACTTAGAATAATCATCTACTACAACCAGAGTATACCTTCTTCCATTCAATGTAGGAGGTTTGATAGGACCATGAAGATCCATATGCAAGAGTTCTAAGACTCTGCTGGTTGAAAGAGTTGGAATGGACTTAAATGAAACCTTTACTTGTTTACCTTTTTTACAGGAGTCACACATTTGTGATTTGGAATAGATTTCATTAGGAATGCCCTCAACAAGATGTTCTCTTGCAATCTTGTTGATTATCTTAAAGTTCAGGTGGCAGAGGCGTTTATGCCAGAGCCAACTGTTTTCTTTAGGACTCTTAGTAATAAGACAAGTATTCTTAGGACAATTATTCCAATTCACAATGTATACACTTCTTTGTCTTGTGCCAATAAGTAAAACATTGTGAGTCCTTTTGTCTATTATTTCACATCTTCTGGTCTTGAACTGAACTTTGTATCCCTTGTCACAGAATTGAGATACAGATAACAAGTTATATTTCAAACCTTCAACATAGGAGACATCTTGGATTTCAACATCTTCATTCTTGATGAATCCAAATCCTTTTGTGATTGCCATGGAGCTATCTCCAAAGAGGACTTTTGGTCCTTCCTGCTCATGATAGTCAGTAAGTAAGGCCTTGGTACCATTCATGTGGTGTGAACACCCACTGTCTATGTACTAGGTCTCACCCACTGAACCACCTTTCTTGTATAGGTCCAGTCGATCCTGCAAGGTAATGATCTTAATAATTTAGGTACCCTAGTTTATTGGGGTCCTTGGGGGTTAGTAGTGAGAGGTACCCAGATAAACATTGAAGATTTGAATAAATGAGACCTCTTCAGTTTCCTTCCATATTTATCACAAAACAGTACTTTATTAACCATTTCAGAACTATCAGCAGACTTAGGATCTATTTTTCTGAGATAGCCTTTCCTTGGTTCTATCCCTTTTTAAGTAAGATCAGTATGCCTGTAATAGTTTGAATAAGGTCTGAAAGCATGTGGACCATACGGCTTATAGATGCGCTTTGGTCTGTCCTCTCCAATGATATCATAAGATAAAGGTGGAGGATAAAGAACAGGTTTGTTATGATAATGAGGCACAAATCTCTTAGGTTTAGTTGAATACAGCTGAGACTGCCTTATAAAAGGAGGTCTAGGTTGTTCCCAACTTGCCTGTGCTTGTCTTGACCTACTGTTCTGATCTTGTCTCTTCTGATACCAGGACTGATCTACTCTGGTCAGAGGAGTATAACTCTTCTGGTATGGTCTTGACTGTACGGGTCTTAATACATTCTTCATTTTATCATTCTTGGTAGTAGGTGGAATGTACTTAGACTGTACTTTAGGTTTTGGATCATTATCATAAGTCATAGGTTCTTTTCCTTTATCTAGTTGCAAAGAACTTGAACTAGCTTCATTAGTGTTCTTAGGGCCTGAAGTAGAGGAACTAGGCAGATCAGTACCTATTCCACTTTTATCATTTGGAGCTCTATATCTGTCTGAAATTGTTTGATTAATCTTGGTAGAGTTAATCATCCCAGATAGCTTTCGATCTAGGCTCACTACTTCAGATTCTAAGAATCTATTGCGCTCTTCAAGTTTTTCACATTTAATCTTTAAATCATTGAATTCATTAGTCTCTTTGGCTTGAGTTTTAAGCATACCCTGATATAGTTTATCAATAGATGCATACTTTTCTTGGAGTTGGGACAACTCTTTTGATTCTTCTCTTCAATTCAGTGACTCTTCTCAGATTTCTTGATCTCTTTGACTCTGTGAGTTCTTCAAATGCTCTGTAGACTTGCTCTCGAATGCTTTAAGATCAATAAATGTTCAGTAGTCTTTAGCAGTATGAGATCACACAATATTTATAGAACTTAGTATGACAGTTAGCAGTTTGTGAACTAACTCTCAACTAACTCTAAAACTGTTTTTGTAACTTCCTTTTTGTAACCGACTTTGTAACTTCCTTCAACTTATTCCAAGTCAGCATACCTTCAATATATCCAGTTACGCCTTAAATAAGTTTTCCAAACTTATTCTTCAATCAAACTAACTCAGCACAGTAAACTATTCTTAGTTTTACTGTTCTTAGTCAGTCAGCACAGTTCTCCAAAACTGTTCTGCACTTCTCCAGAATTCTTCTAAGCTTCTCTTCAACTCTTCCAATTTTGAAGTAGTCTTCTGAGTCTTCATAAGTCTTCTGATCTTCTTCTAATCTATTCCTAAGCTGTCTATACAATACAAAACATCAGCTTAGTTCCTAACAGTTCTTATATCAGATTAGTAAACACACTAAGATCAGTAAACATATATAAGATCAGTAACTCAGATTCAAATATCTCATTAAGATCAGTAAACATATATTTCATATAACACAATTATATCAACATATAATCACATATATCATTAACTTTAAGTTGCTTTTGGCCATCAAAACATACAATCATCAACTAGAACATTGTTTCACAGATTCATATCCCAACATTAATAATAATTTTTTAAAAAAAAATTAAGCACCAATTTTTTCTAGATTATGAAAGTGCAAGTACAAATAACCAAAATGTGTATATTTTCAGTTATAATATCATACACTTTTCAATTATAATAACATACATTTTTCATTAATATATAACTTACACTTTTCATTGAACATACACTTTTTAGTTATAATTACATACAATTTTCATTAAATAGTTCATACACTTTGCAGTTATAATAACATACACTTTTCATTAATATAACATACACTTTTCATTAATAGATCATACACTTTGTAGTTATAATATCATACACTGTTCATTAATATATAACTTATACTTTTCATTAATATGTCATACACTTTTCAGTTATAATATCATACATTTTTCATTAAAAATAATGTTGCACTTTTCAATATAGTAACATACACTTTTAATTAAAAAAACAAAGATACACTTTTTAGTTATAATAACATACACTTTTTCAAAAAAATAAAAAATTAAAGTTTGACCGTTGACCGGTCAACATTTGACTAGTCAAAGTCTACTCAAGTACACCGTGTACTTGAGTACATACAAGACTTTGAGTTAATGACTTTGGCTTAACATTAACATGATAATACTAAAGCTGAATTTTAGAAAATGTTTTGAAATTTGGGAGTGTAGTTATTAGCGCGCGATTTTCGATGATTTGAGTTTTATGAAATCTTATTTTTAATAATATGAATTATATTAATTGAATGGAAAATTTGAATGTCATTTTAAAGAAAGGGTAGAACGGTACACCTGTTCACCAATTTGTTCTTTTTTGTAACTTATAAAATTTTTGTTTCTATTTGTAATTTATATATGTCTTTTATTGATCACTTATTTATATAATAAATCTTATTTCCATTCTTTCATCCACAGCATTGAATATTAAATTAAAGTAGCCTATGCTAAAAAATATTTAATTATTACCTAGGTTTCTCCCTCTTACAATACCTATCTACCTCTTACAATACCTAGCTACACTTGCATTCCCTCTATCATTATATATAATATGCCGTTCTTCTTCTTATCTTTTTGAATAGTAATTGGATACTCCATCAAAAAGCCCTAGCACACATATATTCAACCCCGAAAACAGAAGAGGTTTAATACATGCCTTTCCCTAGTATGCTTACAAGTGATAATCAAGTGAACTGCGGGGACGGCGGGGTTGATCTTCCAGTTGTGGGGATCAACAGCTGCCAAACCAATGGAAGCTTGAGCGTGAGCGCCACGCAACAAGTGACACTTGATCCTTTGTACGTCGGAGAACATGGTGGTAACATCATGGATGACATGTCATGCTCTTTTTGTTATTCCATTACTTCATCCAACATCAAAATTTTATCTATTGCAAAATAAAAATGAATTATTTAGATCATTATTTTTTTCACATATATCAAAAATACATTTTTATAAAACGTTCTCACACAAGATTGAATGTACAATACATCAATCTTAATTATTTTATCTGTATGAATATATATAAAATATATAAGTGAAAATATGGAAATTTCCCAATTATTGAAGCTATGCAGCAGGTCTACATAACAGGTAACAAGTCCTACAAATGAAAGAAAAAAAAAATTGAAATCACTAGAGATTAATTTCCAGTCCTACAAATCATCAATTAGAAATCAATAACATCAATCGATGAAAGGATGAAAGAATGCACTTAGAAGAAATTTGATTAAATTAGGACAAAGAGTTAGAAAAATCGGAGAGGTAGCCTGAATAAATGTATTCTATTGAGGGCCAAGAAATAAATATGGTTGAACTCGGATTAATAATATGAATTAAATATTGTTGAACACCTTACCACTAATATTCCGTACCACTAATATTCCGCCACATATGCGAAACACGTATTTGGCCCACTAATGTTCGACCACGTATGTGAAACACGTATTTAGCTGAGTCACACCGAAGATCTATTGACTTTTTTCTGAGTTTTTAAAATTGTCTCGTTAATATATATATATATATATATATATATATATATATATATATATATATATACTAGTCCAAAATTTGTAAAATTTGCGGAATTGTAAATAAATTTATATTAATTTAATGGAGAAGTTACAATTAACATTAACATTTTGAGTTTTATGAAATCTTATTTTTAATAATATGAATTATATTAATTGAATGGAAAATTCCAAAAAAAAAAAGGTTAGAATGGTACATGTATTTTGCCCTTGTAGTGGTAATTTTTTGACCTTCTAGTAACAATATTTTAGTCATGTTAATTGTTTGCGACCCGCAAATTTTCTGGGCAACTTGAATTTGGGATTGTGACCCGCGAATTTTTTTAAATTACCTTAATTTGACCTTTGGGCTAAATGGACTTAGGGTTTTGACTTGGTCTAATTGGACTGAAATGTATGTATGAAATATTTCACATAATATAAGACTAGCCTTTATTTTTTTGAGAATATTTACGAAAAGGGTCATTCATAGAGATATTTTTCAAATTAAAAACAAAAATTCTAATCATTTAAAATAAGGTCAAAATTGAATGTAAAGAACCGATTATGCCCTTAGGGTATGTTTACTTTTGGTTTTAAAAACCAGGTTTTGGATTTCAAGATCCAAAACCCGTTTTACTTCGGGATTTAAAAACCGGTTTTCAAAATCCACTCAAAACCACCCCTATCAAACATATTGATTTGACATAAAGTTATATCTATATAATATTACTCCAAATCATTATATTTTTTCTCAACAATAATATAATAATACTATAATAATATAATAATACAATAATATAATAATATAATACATTTAATCATTGGACACTTAACTAATTATTACAATCTCATCAAACAATAATATAATAATACAAACTCATTCAATCTTACAACTTGATTTGACATAAAGTTAAATCCTTCACTATTCCAAAACCCAAAAGAAACACTCATATTAGTACTAGTAATCGGGATTTCAAAAACCAGGATTTCAAAAATCCGATTTTTAAAACCACCCAAAGCCCAAAGTAAACAACCTCTTAGATTTAAATTGAAGACTAATTTTAAATTTTAATTTGCAAGAAAATGAAATATAAGAGACATTTAATTAAACATACATGTTTTCCAGAATGATCTTTGAGCCCATCTATCCAACTGTAACCCACGCCATCGCTGAATTGTTCCTTTTGCCTATACAAAATATGCTGGAGGAAATTTTAAAAAAGTACGTTTGTTAGACCACAATGAAGAATTACAACACGAGAAGCTTAACGAATCCTGAATCGAATACCTTTGGAAGATACGGGCGTTCCTCATCATCAAAGGCTCTCCTTAATATCCACTTCTCCATACGCCCTTCTTCAGGCTTTATCTGTGATGGATGGATGTCACAAATTATGAAAAATTACTATCTTTGGCTAGTCCCTAAGAGATTATTAACAAAATGGATATCTACCATTTTCCATTCAGGGTCAATGTTCATTGCACCGTCCAGAAATTCCTTATCAAGAAACGGAATTCGAGCTTCTAAACCCCATGCATAAGTTGCCTTATTTGCTCGAACACAATCATATTGATGAAGGGCTTTTAGCTGCAGATATAACATAAGAAGTTTGTGATCATCGAAAATGTTTCACGTCTTTAGCCTTAGAATATATAAAATTTCGTATTCACGATGGAGCTCTTCCTTGTTCTGTGCCTTGTGAAAGTAAAGATAATAAAACATGACAGTCGGAGGAATCTTCATTCATCAATCGAGAAAGTAGTGGGCGGGATAATTTCATTCCCTCCCACGGATTTCAGGAATGATTGACGTTTATGTGGACCGAATTCTTTGATTTAATTAGGAGCTTGTAATTTATACATGTATCACTTATTTATATAATAAATCTTATTTCCATTCTTTCATCCACATCATTGAATTACAATACATAGCTACACTTCCCTCTATCATTATATATAATATGCCCTTCTTCTTATCTTTTAGAATAGTAATTGGATACTCCATCAAAAAGCCCTAGCACACATATATTAACCCCAAAACAAAAGAGGTTTAATACATGCCTTTTCCCTAGTATGCTTACAAGTGATAACCAAGTGGACGGCGGGGATGATCTCCCAGTTGTGGGGATCAACAGCTGTCCAACCAATGAAAGTTCGAGCTTGAGCACCATGCAACAAGTGACAATTGATCCTTTGCACATTACTTCCATATCTGAAGTTGTTGCTGTGGCAACATCATGGATAACATGTCATGCTCTTTTTGTTATTCCATTACTTCATCCAACATCAAAGCTTTATCTGTTGCAAAATAAAAATTAATTATTTAGATCATTACTTTTTTCACATATATCAAAAATACATTACATCGATCTTAATTATTTTGTCGGTATGAATATATATAAAATATATAAGTGAAAATATGGAAATTTTCCAATTATTGAAGCTATGCAGCAGGGGCACAGACACGTTTTAAAATTCGCATACTTAAAAATAAAATGGTAATCATCAATTAGAAATCAATTACAAAAATAAACATTGATTGATGAAAGAATGTAGCTAGAAGAAATTTGATTAAATTAGGACAAAGAGTTAGAGAAATCGGAGAGATAACCTGAATTTTCGAGGATTGATTAACTAGATTTTCTCCCTGGAATATCTGGATATTCAGATCGATCTATAAATATACTGATATTTTTCTATTGAGGGCGAAAAACTAAATATGATTGAGCGAAACACGTATTTGGCCCACTAATACTCGGCCATGTATGTGAAACACGTATTTGGCTGGGGTCGGGATCTCCTGTTACATAATTGTGTTACATCTCCTGTTACATACCTTATATTTCCGCCACATGTACTCCCATCAAAGTTAATAAACATGTGAATAACACCATAACATAATCACTAATTAACCTAATTAGGAAATAATCTGAATTTAAGAAAAATAAATTAATTCCTTCCAAAATCTAATCCCAAAATCCATGCTAACAAAATCCAAAAAAAACTGGAGAAAATTTCATTATCATTTCACGCAATTATTAGACTTAACCTACCATTACCCTTTATATATAATTAATATATAAATAAATATGTAATTCTAACTTATCCCATGCCCAAGTGACAATATAATATTAATAACTAAATAATTAATATTATTATTACTTGGAGATTTGAAGAAAAATATAAAAACCTAATAACTAAATAATTAATATTATTATTACTTGAAGATCTGAAGAAAAATATAAAAACCTAGTTATTTAAAAATATTATAAAATTTTACAAGCAATTTCTTATAATATGCCGTCAATTTAATTTGAACATATTATAAAATTTATATGTGATTAAAAAATTTAAAAAATCAAGAAATTGTATAAATTCAAATATTAAAAATTAAAAAATATAAAATTTTAAAAGAAAACT
The DNA here is from genome assembly GCA_963675135.1 of Galeopsis tetrahit. Lineage (NCBI taxonomy): Eukaryota > Viridiplantae > Streptophyta > Magnoliopsida > Lamiales > Lamiaceae > Galeopsis > Galeopsis tetrahit. The sequence goes on from OY776127.1 coordinate 40,215,917, forward strand.
CTTACAATGCACATATAAATGTAATAATAAATTAGAATTACATAAAATATATATATTGCAAAATATGCACTTATAAAACGTAATAGCAAATTAAATTTACATAAAAATATATTAGCATAGTAAAAAATGAGAGTGAAACGATTTTAATTCCAATATTTTTCAATTTTGCTAGCATGGATTTTGGGATTAGATTTTGGTATGAATTAATTTGTTTTTCTTAAATTCAGATTATTTCCTAATTAGGTTAATTAATGATTATGTTAGGGTGTTATTCACATATTTATTAACTTTAATGGATGTACATGTGGTGGAAATCTAAACGATGTAACAGAAGATGTAACACAATTATGTAATAGGAGATCCCGACCCATTTGGCTGAGTCCAATACCTGCAAAATTTGCGGGATTGTAAATATTCCTTATATACTAATTCAGCATTTTCTAATTTTGTAAGAATTTCACTTTTTTTTCTCTCTCATATCTCTTTTAACTGCATTATCTATTATCTATTTTTTTTTTCTGTTTCTTATTTTCTTTTTCGTCCATCCTTTATTTTTTCTCTTTTTTATTTTCTTTTTCGTCCATTAAAATTTCTCATATTTATTTTCTCCTTTTATTCTTCATTTCTACTAATTTTAAATTATCTTTAATTCCCGCGTATTAAACGGGTTTTGCACTAGTAAATTTATATTACGGAGTAAGATCTGAAAATGTGGTATTTTAAATTGAACTCACAAGAAAATTAACGCATTAATTTAATAAATAAGACCGAGACAATAAAGTCAAGGATACTCCTTTTAAATTATCATAACATATCACCCACACAAATCCAGTTCAATGAGGTAGGTGATGAAATCTTATAAGAATAGTTTCAATTTTTAAGAAAATTTCTTAATTTTACAAACTAAACTTAAAAAAAAAAAATAGAAATTTGAGCAAAATGCATTTCTTCTATTGAAATATTGAAATTAAAGAATGCCACAATTTATAGTCATGACTCATGCTGCTCGCGTATAAGACTATAAGTTGTCTGGTATGGATTTTTGTTTGACAAAAATAATACTGTATGGATTTTTTATTGACAAAAATAATACTCCATGTGTTTATTTGGACTCATTTTTTCGTCTCAACTTAATTGACACATTTCTTAAAAGAGAAAGATATGATAATCATCAAACATAAAAAAAAGAAATGATATAAAATACACAATGTATGTCTACAACCCATCAATACGTTCAAACAATTAAGTTGAAAATTTATATATTCCCTATATCAATAAATATCATTAAAGAATGGAATAAAAGTCACTGTTCATCAATCAAGAAAATGATAGCTGAGTGCGATTTTGTTACGACACCAACAGAAGAAGATGAATGCAGCGATACATGAATGTAAATTATTTCGTTACAGTTTAGCTTTAAGCGTAAAGGATTAGAAAGGAAAAAAAACTACCCTTAATTACTACTGCTTCATAGTTTTCTTTGTTTTTAATTTTCTATTTTTTAAAAAATTTACAATTCTTTTTTCTTTTCTCTCTCCTCTCTCTTTTTTTCTCGGTCTTTTTTTTCTTTTACAATTTTTTTAAATAATGTTTTCAATTTTCTCATCTCTCTCCCATATTTCTCTATCTCCTCTATTTATTTATTTTTATTTACAGTTTTCTTTTACATTTTTGTTAAATTATTTTCCCGATCTCCCTTATTTCTAGGCAAAAACTTATATGTATTGACCGATTAAGTCAAAATTCGTGGGTCAAATGCGGATCAACGCGGGTCAATACGGGTCAAAGCGGGTCAACCTTAATTAAAATATTTATTTTCGCTCTCAAATATTATTTTACTTCATGACCAAAATTATATTACTACATGATGTGCCAAAATTTGCACAAGAGGATTAGGTATCCTCTGAAATGGATGTCCTTCTTCCCGAACGTGTATAATAGTCCTGAATAGATTATCTCCTCTCGGAATCTTCGAATGACCTGCAAGGAACACACCGGAGGGGAGTCCGGTGTGGACACTCCGATGCCTAAGTCAGTATAGGGCTTATCAAATCTCCCAAGGATCTCAAGATCCTTGATATCTTAAATCAACTCAAAGAATCGCAAGAAGAGATGTTGGTATGCAGTATATTAGGTTTTTAGGTGTAAGTGTCTAACCTGGAAATATCTTCAAAATTACCTATTTATAGAGATACCTTCTGGAGAGGAAGTCAAGCATTCCTCTTATCTCGGAGCTGCCCGTAAGACTCGGCCCTACCGAGGAGACCCAGTCTCCCTTACTCTCCACTTCCTGAAGACTCGGCAGCATCCAATCTTCGTGGACTTATCCTCCTAAAATAAAGGAGGACAGAGTCTTCTTTTCATCAAAGCTAGAGCGGAAATAGCGGGAGCATCCTATATTTGCGACCCACGATCTTAGCTAAAACTGTTTGATTCTGATATTCATCTCCAGACGAAGCTCCCTCCCGAGAGCCCTCCGGAGAGGATTCTTTATCCAGAGAACCCTAAATGATTCTATCCATTCTTCCCAATCCTATCATTCATACACATGTCGACTCCTCATTAAGTGACATTTTTAGGCCACATCATCTACTCCCCCCTACTCTCGTAAAAGGGAGACATCTTTTGTGAGAGTAGAAAAAATTTCCTAGAACTTTGTACGGAGGTCTTTCTGGAGAGACGTGTATTTCTTCGCTTTGGAGAGGAAGTTTCAAAACATTATCTCCTCCAAAGAATTTTCCCGCCTTCTATCCTGGAAGTCTTTTCGGCTTCCGCGCGTGGACTTCACGCGTCCCCCTTTCTCCGCCTCGTTATCCTCCTGAGGAAAGTTCTCGATTTTTCCCCTTATCTCTCCTCATTTACTTCACGCAACTACTCCCTTTTCCTCTCTTTGCTTTTCAAACTTCATTCTCCCAGAAAATTCTCGTCGTCTTCATCTTTATTCTCCGGTGTTCTTCCTCCCAAGCTCTCGCCATCGCCGGCCGTCTCGCTTGATTCCATAGTTCTTCCATTCAAGGTAACCCAGCTATCTTTTTTTTCTTTTATTATCACTGTAAATCGATGTCGAGTCCCCCTGCTAGCCAAAACTCTTCCGAAGCGACTCCCCCTCTGGTGGGGAGTCCAGAAAATAAAATTTCCCTCGCTTCCCAAATCGATCATACCCATTTAGCTAGTCTTGCTCATGCCTATGGTTTTCCTTCTGAATACACCTTTCGCGCTCCTCGCTTAAATGAACGCCCAGATATATCTCAGCCCCAAACCCTTGCTTTTTTCGAAGCACATCTTAGGGCAGGACTGCGATTTCCGATCCACCCCTATTTGGCTGCCATATCAACTCGCATGCAGATTCCTCTTAACCAATTCACTCCAAATGCTATCCGTACCATGATAGGCTTTTTCATCCTGGTGAAAGGGAATGGGGGCGACCCAACTGCTGAACTGTTTCTGAGCCAGCATTCTTGTAAGGTTAATGATGGTTTTTTCTATGTTAGTGGACGAAGGTCCCGTGTTTGCAAATTCCTGAAAAAATTCCATGAAGAAGACTCGTCCTGGCGAAATTATTATTTTTTCGTCACAAGTCCCACTGATTGGCCATTTCCTCATGGAGATTGGTTGTTCCACAATCCCGGCGTAATCCCTCCTCCTCTGAAAGCTTACTCTGTTTCCAATCATACTGTCATGAGCAACCTCAATACTCACATCCGTCTGAAAGACTATTTTGACATTGTTGATATTTGCAAAAATCCTCGCATCCTCTCCCACTTCGGTTTTTGTTCTCAAGATTTCCCTTTAGGTCCTCAAGATGGTAAAAAATCTTCCACTACTGTGTTTTTATTTCTTGCATATGGTTATTTTCATGCATTCTGAATGTCTTCTTGGTTATTTGCAGAGATGAGTTGGCTAACTCACATCTCCCGGGATGCTCCTGCTCTCAGCATAGTAAAGGCCCCCGTGTTATCTGCTTCAGAAGATCCTCCCAAGGCCCCTCCGTCTCCCGCTCTCGAGAGCTCTGCTAAGACTCCGGCTCCAGAGGGTTCTTCGAAAATTCCTCCTCTCCCTAGCTCTTCCACTCAGGTCCCAGGTTCAGTTGCTAAAAGAACCCGTTCGGCTGTCAACACCGTTTTTGCTGACTGTGGGACCTCTAAGAAAAAGAAGGGAAAAACGCCCCGTACTCTTGTCGAGAAAAGCTCCTCTCCATATGAACTTCTCCATCGTCTCATTGATCGATGTCTAGTTCCTTCCCATGCTACTGCTTCATCTGATTCCTCCCCTCCTGAGGACCAACTGCTCCATGGCGCTCATCTTTTCGCAGAGGTATCTTCTATTTTTTCTTATCTTCACGATCTTTATTTTCTTTACATCTCCAACATCATTTTCCTTTTCTTTGTAGTTTGGCGTTACCTATGCCAAGATACTCGACCGAGGTGTCGAGATGGTGGCTGAACTTGAGCTTCTCCGAGCTGAGGTGTCCTCCTTTCAATTGTCCCTCAAGGATATTACTAGGGAAAAGGAGGAGGCTCATAAGCGAGCACAGGCTCTATCCGAGGAGTTGTCTTTCTTACAGACCCAAAGCCAGCAGGATGCAGTCAGGATCAAGCGTCTGGTGCAGGAGGTAGGGCGGATGAAGCAGGAGATGCCGGATGTTGGGGTGCGGGCTTGCATTGAGTCCCTATTCACTTCTCCTTTGGGCCAAGAGTTCTTAGAAACTCTTCATACTCAGTGGTTGTCCAGTTTCCTGAAGAGCTCGAGCTTTCTCTGTGCCATGGGGCCGCACATTCCTCATTTTATCGATCATGGCTTCAGCAACGCCGTCGTCGAGCATTCAGCCCCGGGATTCGATGGAACTTATTCTCGTGAGTTTCATCTGGATCGACTCGCTACTCCTCCAAAGTTCCTGGGGGATCCTCAAGAGAGTCCGGACAGTCCTTGGTGGCTACCCGGGATGGGCCAAGCTATTGCCAAGTTGCAGGCTGCCAAGATAGGTATGGCTGAGCTAAAGCCTCTGGAGCCACTTATTTATCCTTATGCTTCTGCTCCAAAAGTGGCAACAGAGGTGGATGGAGGGACCGGCACTGCTGATGCTATGGGGAGTATGAAGGATCCGGAGGAAGGTGGAGGATCTAGCAATCATGTTGCTGGGGAAGAGGGCACTGCTGAAGTAGCTGAAGGAGTTGAGGTTGAGGGGGTTGCTGCCAAGGAAGCTGCTGCTGAAAAAGCAGTTTAAATATCATATTCCTGATCATCATAAACAATCTACTTTTCTGTTGTTTTGCTACACTCTTTATTTTCTGCTCATAACATTTGCTCCTCATACTTTGTAGGGGACCCCACACTCCTGGATATGTGGGGGCTTTTTGTAGTAATTATGTTAGCTTGATGTTGCATGTTTTGTTGTCTCTTTCCTTCTTGCATGAGTAGCTTACAAGATCAGCAAGGAATGTGTTGGAGGTGTATTCTCTTCCCCCCCTTTTTGTTGGTCTTGCAGGCTATTCTGGAATTATTTCTTGGCTGTATAGTGTTTTGATATCAGGTGACTTGGTTGTGGGGTATCATCTTCCCCCTTCTCATGACTCCTGAATCATAAAACCTGCTCTCTTCATTATCTAGTCTTTGTAGTTCTCAAGTATGGTGAGGGCTTTTTGGAGCACCTTGGCCTTTAGGCCTCTGAGTGTCTCCCACTCTTATTCTTAAGAGATTTTAATTTATAAAATCTTCTCATTTCAATAACCCACTTGGGTCTCAAGTAAGATGAGGGCTCTCTGGAGCACCTCGGCCTCTAGGCCTCTGAGTGTCTCTCACTCTTATGTTTAAAAGATTTTATTTCATAAAATCTTCTCATTTCAGTAACCCACTTGGGTCTCAAGTAAGATGAGGGCTCTCTGGAGCACCTCGGCCTCTAGGCCTCTGAGTGTCTCTCACTCTTATGTTTAAAAGATTTTATTTCATAAAATCTTCTCATTTCAGTAACCCACTTGGGTCTCAAGTAAGATGAGGGCTCTCTGGAGCACCTCGGCCTCTAGGCCTCTGAGTGTCTCTCACTCTTTTTCTTAAAAGATTTTAATTCATAAAATCTTCTCATTTCAGTAACCCACTTGGGTCTCAAGTAAGATGAGGGCTCTCTGGAGCACCTCGGCCTCTAGGCCTCTGAGTGTCTCTCACTTATTTTTCTTAAAAGATTTTAATTCATAAAATCTTCTCATTTCAGTAACCCACTTGGGTCTCAAGTAAGATGAGGGCTCTCTGGAGCACCTCGGCCTCTAGGCCTCTGAGTGTCTCTCACTCTTATGTTTAAAAGATTTTATTTCATAAAATCTTCTCATTTCAGTAACCCACTTGGGTCTCAAGTAAGATGAGGGCTCTCTGGAGCACCTCGGCCTCTAGGCCTCTGAGTGTCTCTCACTCTTATGTTTAAAAGATTTTATTTCATAAAATCTTCTCATTTCAGTAACCCACTTGGGTCTCAAGTAAGATGAGGGCTCTCTGGAGCACCTCGGCCTCTAGGCCTCTGAGTGTCTCTCACTCTTATGTTTAAAAGATTTTATTTCATAAAATCTTCTCATTTCAGTAACCCACTTGGGTCTCAAGTAAGATGAGGGCTCTCTGGAGCACCTCGGCCTCTAGGCCTCTGAGTGTCTCTCACTCTTTTTCTTAAAAGATTTTAATTTATAAAATCTTCTCATTTCAGTAACCCACTTGGGTCTCAAGTAAGATGAGGGCTCTCTGGAGCACCTCGGCCTCTAGGCCTCTGAGTGTTTCTCACTCTCTTTATTGTTATATTTATACGTCGCATATTCGAATACAAGAAAGATAAGTAAGACATAATAATTCTGAATAATTCTTTCTTCGAAAAGGGATAAGACTTCATTGATTTATTGTCAATTTTCAACATAGGCCATAGATAACCTACGCCGGTCTCATTAAAAACCTCCATACGGAAAAACCCCAAAGGGGAAAGCCGTAGAGAGGGAAAAAGAGCTCCGGTGAAGCCGCAAAAATACATCAAGCAAAATATGAATCTATGCGAAAAATCACGAAACAAAAGTCATGAATGGTCTCAAGACCTTACACTTTCTTCAAATAAAGAATCTCTTCAAATGGCAAACGTTCCAGGGTCTAGCTATGTCGACCCCTTCCATACTCTGCAGTCTATATGCTCCTCCTTTCAGTACCTGTGTGATTCTATAAGGCCCCTCCCAGTTGGGCTCTAACTTTCCTGTGTTTTTTAGGGCGTCAGCTCTCCTTAGCACTAGATCGCCTTCTCTGAAGGACCTCGGGATCACCTTCCGGTCGTATGCGGCTTTAATTCTGCTCTTATATCTTTCGGCCCGTACTCTGACCATCTCTCTTTCTTCTTCCATCAAATCTAGAGCCTCTCTCATCAATCTTTCATTCTGATGTTCTTCAAATTGGGCGATTCGGTGTGATCGCAATACTGCCTCTGGAGGTATCACCGCCGCAGCTCCGTAGACCAGCTGAAATGGGGACTCTCCAGTTGCTGTCTTTGGACTAGTTCTGTATGACCACAATACATTATCTAGCTCGTTTACCCATCCTCCTCCTATCTTCGTTAGTCTTGTTCGGATACCGTCTACTATCGTTCGATTAGTGACCTCCACTTGTCCATTAGCTTGAGGGTGAGCTACAGAGGTGAATCTCTGTATTATGTTCAGTCTTGCACACCATCCTCGCATATTTTCTCCGTTAAATTGGGTTCCGTTATCGGAGATCAATATTCTGGGTACTCCGAATCTGCAACAAATCTGCTTTCTTAGGAATTTAATCACATTCTCCTCATCTATCGTAGCTAGGGGAGCAGCTTCCACCCATTTGCTAAAATAGTCCACTGCTACTATCAGGAACTTTCTTCCTCCGGAGGCTGGAGGGAAGGGTCCTACCAGGTCGATTCCCCATTTAGCGAAGGGACAGGGAGAGTGCATCGCTCCCATCTCCTCCGCAGGGGTCCTTATCAATGGGCCATTTTTCTGACACTTGACACATTTTCTCACGAACTCCTTAGCGTCTCTTGTCATGGAGGGCCAATATAATCCAGCCCTTAAAACTTTCTTCACCACTGCTTTGTATCCTTCGTGACTAGCTGCATCCCCTTCGTGGATTTCTTTGAGTGTGTACATAGCCTCTCGAATTGATATGCACCTCAGATATGGGTGTGTGAATGATTTTTTGTACAAATGCCCTCCAATAAGACAATATTTGATTCGAAGGGCTCGGGTCTCTCTAGTGGTAGGAGCGTCTGTTCCCTTGGTGAGTTCTATCCATATAGCTCTTCTCCAATCATCTTCCTCTTCAATAGAACCAATGGGGTTCTCCAGAGTCTCTCTTTCTGCCACTACTAGAGTTACTGTTCCTTTTCCATCAAACTCTGCGGAGCTAGCGAGCTTGGAGAGGCTGTCCGCTTGTATGTTCTTCTCTCGAGGTATCTGGACTACCTCGCACTCTTGGAACTTGCCCATCACTTTTTTGGCTCGTTCCAGATAAGCAGCCATCCTGCTATCTTTGGCTACGTATTCACCATTCACCTGCTGAACAACTAATTGGGAGTCTGAGTATAGAGTTACCTTTGGAGCTCCTACTTCTAATGCCATCTCCATTCCTCTGATCAAAGCTTCGTACTCTGCTCCATTATTTGAGGTCATGAATTGAAACCTCACCGCAAATTGCAGGTCCTCTCCTCGCGGGCCTGTTAGCACAATCCCTGCTCCACATCTGCTCAGGGTTACTGAGCCATCTACATACACTTTCCATCCTTCGACTTCCTCTGGCTTGGTCGATTCTTGGATGAAATCGGACAAAGCTTGGGCTTTTATAGCCTTCCGCGGCTCAAAATTCACGTCATATTCTTGGAGCTCGATTGCCCACTTCACCATCCTTCCAGAGAGGTCTGCTCGCCCTATGACCTGTTTCAGCAAGTAATTAGTGCGGACCAGTATTTTATAAGAAAGGAAATATGGGCGCAGCCTTCGCGCCGTAACTACCACGGCCAGAGCAGCCTTCTCGATTTCTGAATATCGGTTTTCGGCCCCTTGGATGACCTTACTGACATAATAAATAGGGTGCTGCAGAGATCCCTCTTCTTTGACTAAGGCAGTACTCAGTGAGAACTCTCCTACGGAGAGATACAAGATGAGGGTATCTCCCGGAGAAGGCTTTGTTAGCTTCGGCAACTGGGATAAATGATGTTTCAAATCTTCAAAAGCCTTTTGGCATGTTACGTTCCATTCAAATTTGGTTCCTTTCTTGAGAATTCTGAAGAAGGGATGACTCTTTTTCAGCAGATCTAGCTATGAATCTGCTCAATGCGGTAATCCTCCCATTGAGCGTCTGGAGCTCCTTTATATTTCTTGGTGGCTGCATATCTAGTATCGCCTTCACCTTAGCCGGATTCACCTCTATACCCCTCTGAGTGACCATGTATCCGAGGAACTTCCCCTGATTTTACTCCAAAAGAGCACTTGGCTGGATTCAACTTGATGCCATTCTCTCTGATCACTTGAAAAATTTCTTCTAGATCCTCTACATGTTGATCTGCTTTTACGCTTTTGGCCAACATATCATCTACATATATCTCCATATTCCTCCCCAGCTGTCTTCGGAAGACAGCATCGACCATCCTTTGGTATGTTGCTCCGGCATTTATTAGCCCAAATGGCATCCGAACGTATCCAAACGTTCCGCAGGCTGCTATGAAGCACACTTTAGGGACATCTGCAGGGTTCAGTTGGATCTGGTGGTACCCTTGGTATGCATCCATCATGCTTAACAACTCGAAGCCTGAGGTTGCATCTACTAGCTGGTCTATCCTTGGTAGCGGATAGTGGTCTTTAGGGCACGCTTTGTTGACGTCCCTAAAGTCGATGCACATTCTCCACTTTCCTCCCCCCTTAGGTACTAGCACGGCATTAGAGAGCCATTCTGGAAATTGGACTTTTACCACATGCCCTGCTTTCAATAGCTTCTCGACTTCCTCTCTCAAAATATTATTCTTTTCAATCCCGAAATTTCGTAGTTTCTGCTTCACAGGTCTTGCCTTTGGATCAACATTAAGGCAATGTATTGCTATCTCCGGAGGGATCCCTGTCATGTCAGCTGGAGAAAATGCAAATATATCGGAATTTCGACGTAATGTAAGTATTACCTTTTCTGTGAGTTCAGGTCCCAGTTGGGTGCCTATCTTAGTGGTGAAGCCAAGTTTCTCTGGGAAGAGCTCCACGCTCATTAGCTCTTCGTCTGTTTTAACATTCACCTGTTCGGGTATTGCTTCTTCAACTTTCTTCCTTTTGACCTCAGGGTCATCTCCTCTTGTCCGCTCCAGGCCCTTAGTCAGGGCTCTATCCGCCATCTTCACAGACTCTGCATAGCACTTCCGTGCTTGGTATTGGTCTCCTCTCACTTCTCCTACTCCAGCGGCGGTAGGGAATTTCATTTTCATATGAAATGTGGAAATGATTGCCTGAAAGAGGTTCAGGCTGGGTCGTCCCATCACGACATTGTATGATGAAGGGATGTCCACAATAAGGAACTCTATCAAATGGACTTTTCGGGCTGGAGCATCTCCCAACCCTACCTGTAGCATTACTGATCCCAAAGGTTGGATGGCACCTCCGGAGAAGCCATACAGAGAGGTATCCACAGGACGCAGCTTTACACTCAACTCCATCCTCTTGAAGCATTCGAAAAACATAATGTCAGCCGAACTCCCCGTATCTACGAAGATTCGGGCAACATCGAATCCAGCTATGTCGGTGGTGATTACCAGAGCATCATTGTGATCTTCTTTGACTCTTTTAACATCTTCCGGCCCAAATCGGATATTGGGCGTCTCTGTCATACGTCCCACTTCTCTTAATTGGCTTCCCTGTTCCGCTTTTAGAGCTCGGACGTTCTGCTTTATTTTTCGGAAGGAATCTCTATCTGCTGGCCCTCCCACAATCATATGAATTACTCCTCTCTTTGGCGGTGGAGGGGGTATATCCTCTACTGCTTCTCTAGTTTCCTTCTCCTCTGGTTTTCTTTCAGGTTCTTTTCGTTTCTGCCCCCGAGGGCCTTGCCTGTCTCTAAATATAAATTCTTTTAGATGACCCGCCTGGATCATCCTCTCAATCTCATCTTTCAAATGGTAACACTGATTCGTATCATGCCCATATTCATTGTGGAATCGGCAGAATCGATCAGACTTAGGCTTCTGAGGTCCTCGGCTCCTGGAATACGGGAACTTCAAATCCGGATGGTCTCCTGCTACCTCCAGTACTTCAGCGGGTTCAATTCTTAAGGGTGTGTATTTCTCGAACCTCCCCCGAGGGCCGGATCGGGGACCTCCGGAGGGGTTGCTATCTCTAACTGCTCCAGAGGTCCGGGGGACTTCTGGACTGAACCGCCTGGAGGGGCCTTCTCTTTCCCTTCTCCTCTCTCGATCTTGTGGCCTAACCTCCAGCCTCTTCGCTTTCCGGACCTCCTCCAGAGTGAGGTACTTTTCTGCCCTGTGCAGCAGTTCATCAAAGTTCTTAACAGGCTTCTTAGCTAGAGAGGAGAAAAAGTCTCCATCACGCAATCCGTTCGTTAGAGCGTTGATTTTCACCTCTGGAGAGGCGGTAGGGACCTCCAGAGCTGCTTGATTGAACCTTCGAAGGAAAGCTCTTAAACTCTCACCTTCTCCTTGTCTCAAATTAAAGAGGGTCAAAGTGGCCCACGGCTGTCTCCGGGCACTGGCAAATTGATGAAGGAAGAGCTCACTGAATTCTTCCCAAGATCGGATTGTGTTAGGTTCCAACTGGGTGAACCATTGTTGTGCGGCTTTTGCTAGAGTAGTTAGGAATACTCTACACTTTATTCCCTCTCCATAGCGGTGTAGCAATGCTGCATTCTCGAACCTCACTAGGTGCTCGTATGGGTCTGCCGTACCATCGTATTCAAAATTAAGGGGCTTGAAATTGAATGGTAGTTCATCCTGTAATATGTTAGGGGAGAACTGACATCCAGAGGCGTGAGCAGATCTACTGGTTCGATTGCTCATCTGCTTCTTCATATCTCTCATCTCTTTCTGTAAGGCCAGTAGTTGGTCGCTGACGGGCCCTCCGTAGGTATCATCTGTACTTTCTTCTGTCTCAGGGGGTTCTGTACCTCGGGGTGCCAGGTCTGCATTTCTTCTTGTGCTCCGAAGAGGGATGCTTCTCTCCGCTCGTGAGGGCACTTTATCATCTTCTTCTGCCCGCATCTCCATGTCCTTGGACAACACTTGGGAGGCTCCAGGTGCTTCGTCTTGGGGCCTTGGGACAGGTGCCTCCGGGTTCCTTGGTGCGGCTCTAGGAATCCGGTCTCTTTGGTCAGCAAAGGCTCTCTCTACAGCTTGCTTGATGAGGGCGTTCAATTGATCGGGATAGATCAGGAGCGGCCCCGAGTCTAGAGTGTCCTTTTGCTGAGGATCTGCGGTTTGAGACTCGGGGGCCTCCAGATTTCTCGCTGTGCCCTCTTCGACCGGTATGGGATGACTTTCATCCTCCAAGCCTGGAGTAGGCGCTAATGGCTGATTTGATCCAGAAGGTACATGGATTGGATCTTTTCCCCGACCTCCCCTTGGCAGAGGATCAGTCGGCAAGGGGGAATTTTCTCCTGGAAGACTCCTCTTCCCGGAAATAGAGGTTTTATTTCCGCCACCCATTTGCTTGGACAGGTAGAAAATCGTGAGAAAATCTTTCAATTCTTTCCCACAGACGGCGCCAGTTGATGTGCCAAAATTTGCACGAGAGGATTAGGTATCCTCTGAAATGGATGTCCTTCTTCCCGAACGTGTATAATAGTCCAGAATAGATTATCTCCTCTCGGAATCTTCGAATGACCTGCAAGGAACACACCGGAGGGGAGTCCGGTGTGGACACTCTGATGCCTAAGTCAGTATAGGGCTTATCAAATCTCCCAAGGATCTCAAGATCCTTGATATCTTAAATCAACTCAAAGAATCGCAAGAAGAGATGCTGGTATGCAGTATATTAGGTTTTTAGGTGTAAGTGTCTAACCTGGAAATATCTTCAAAATTACCTATTTATAGAGATACCTTCTGGAGAGGAAGTCAAGCATTCCTCTTATCTCGGAGCTGCCCGTAAGACTCGGCCCTACCGAGGAGACCCAGTCTCCCTTACTCTCCACTTCCTGAAGACTCGGCAGCATCCAATCTTCGTGGACTTATCCTCCTAAAATAAAGGAGGACAGGGTCTTCTTTTCATCAAAGCTAGAGCGGAAATAGCGGGAGCATCCTATATTTGCGACCCACGATCTTAGCTAAAACTGTTTGATTCTGATATTCATCTCCAGACGAAGCTCCCTCCCGAGAGCCCTCCGGAGAGGATTCTTTATCCAGAGAACCCTAAATGATTCTATCCATTCTTCCCAATCCTATCATTCATACACGTGTCGACTCCTCATTAAGTGACATTTTTAGGCCACATCACTACAAGACCTAAATTTTGTCACTGCAAGACCAAAAGTGTATTACTGCAAGTCCAAAAATATTCTGGACACTTATTTTTTTTGAGCAAAATTACTAAAATAATTCTGACTTATTCAACTACTACATGACTAAAACAATGTTACTACAAGACCAAAATTTTATCACTACAAGGTCAAAAGTGTATTACTACATGTCAAAAAATATTCTGGACACTTAATTTTTGGGTGAATTTGTCAGAATGTTTTGACATGTAGTATTAAATTTTTGTCGTTGTAGTGGTAATTTTTTGACCTTCTAGTAACAATATTTTAGTCATGTAGTAAACCAACTGTTTGCGACCCGCAAATTTTCTGGGCAACTTGAATTTGGGCTTGTGACCCGCGAATTTTTGAAATTATCTTAATTTGACTTTTGGGCTAAATGGACTTAGGGTTTTGACTTGGTCTAATTGGACTGAAATGTATATATGAAATATTTCACATAAGATAAGACTAGCCCTTATTTTTTTGAGAATATTTACGAAAAGGGTCATTCATAGAGATATTTTTCAAATTAAAAACAAAAATTCTAATCATTTAAAATAAGGTCAAAATTGAATGTAAAGAACCGATTATGCCCTTAGATTTTTAAATTGAAGACTAATTTTAAATATTAATATTTAATTAATCAATTCTAATATTCCTTAATTTTCGTCACTTTCTTCAACAACATTATGATCAATTCTTGATTTTCCTTAATTTTCGCCACTTTAATTAATCAAGATTTTTTTTTTGGTTTTAATTCAATAATCAAGATCGTTGTTTTTAAAATAACTTCTTTGATTCCTATTTTCTATAATAAAATTCTATAATCGATTGACATTGTTTATGGTTTAAAATAAACAACATAGGCGCCGAATACGATCAAACCCCCCGAATGGAAGACAAAATCATTGTCGATGGCAGATCTTCCTTGCCGTCGTCGTCCACGATCGAACCCCCCACCCAATCTCATTCGCGGCGACGTGACAACACAGACGCGGTGCAAGTGACTGGTTTTTACGATTTCAATTACTATGTTAAATCATTGATTCCAGTTTCAAAAGTATTATATGTTCATATATTTGGCCAAACACAGAGATGCAGATTGATTGTTAGTCGTTTGTACATGTTATTTTTTTATTATTCTAGGATTTTTCTGATAAATAGCAGATTATCAATCAATGGATTATTTCGTGATACTCAAGATCGAATTCGATGGGAAAATCAAGTTTGTTCGTGTTAATCAGTCTTCAACGTTTCTAGAAGTCTTGAATCAAGTCACTGGTATGTGACCCACATTAATAGACTGGTTTTATTAATGCAGATCTAATTTGCATTAAAGTCATTTTTCTGCATAATGATATTTGCATATGCACATAATTTATTGCACACTTCTGCATTATTAATATGTTGATGCAACTTTAGTATTTTTTTTTCTGTATTATAGTCAGAGATTTCAGAGATTTTTCTGCAAATCTTTCTGCATAATCAAGTCAGACATTTTTCTGAAGAAAAGATCTAATTTGATTTGACGATTTTTCTGTCGATCTTCAAGTCTGAAAATGAAATTGAATATGAGAGATTTGGGGAATACTTGAATATCAAAGATTTTGGGAAGACTTGAATATCAAAGATTTTGGGAAGACTTGAATATCAGAGATTTGGGGAAGATTTGAATATCAGAGATTTGGGGAAGATTTGAATATCAAAGATTTTTGGGGAAGATTTCAATATCAAAGATTTGGGGAAGACTTGAATATCAGATATTTGGGGAAGACTTGAATATCAGATATTTGGGAAAAGTCCTAAAATTGAGGATGTAGAATAATCAGTATTTGGGGAAAGTCCTAAAATTGAGGATGTAGAATAATCAGCGGGTTTGAGAAAGAGAGAAAGATTTGCATTCAAATTTTAAAATTAGTTTACTTAATATTATATTAAGGTAAGATGGTACATTTAAGTTGGATTTTGACCTTAATTTGAAATTAATTTGAACCTTGTTCTTATTTGAAAAAACTCTATATGAAAAGACCAATCCCTCTTATTTTTCTGCTTCAATTCTTTTTCTTTTACAGTTTTCATCCTTTTAATTTTTGTTAAAAGCTGTTATTCCTCTCTCAACAACTGTTCTTCATTATTTTTTATTTCTTTAAATATAGCGAGTAAGAAGGCAGTTATAAACCCTTCTCCTCTTATTAAAAACTTCTTCTGTTCTCTAGTGTAATTTTTTAAGTTTCTGTGTTCTCTAATTTAATTTTATTTGATAGTGTAATATTTTTTTGTGTTCCGTTAACTTTTTATTAGACAGTGTAATTTTTCCCTCCTCTGTTCCTAACGGACGTCAAATTGTAAAAAGGAAGAGGATGTTAATAAGAATTCAATAAAGAAGAGAGTTCAAAGAAGATGTGAAGAGAATGAGAATAAGAGTTCGATGAAGAAGAGAGTTCAAAGAAGATGGGAAGAGAATGGGAATAAGAGTTCAAGGCACACATGTCCCTTTTTCAAAAAGATTCAAAATACAGAGAATCAATGAAAAAGTTACAACTTGTAACTACTAATGTAGTTTTATGTTTAATGTGTTCTTTAATTTTATTAGATAATGTAATTTTTTTTGTTTCTATAGAAGAAATTAACTTCTTTCTTTCTTCTTTCGTTCCTAATACAATTTTTAAAAAACAGAGAGAATCAATAAAGAGTTTCAATTCCTTATTAATTCTCCAAAACATATGAATTTTATTATATTATTTTCTTTCTCATAAAATAATTGGAAAAGTCTTATATGCACCCTACACACCAAATTAATTTGGTGCACACGGTTTTTATCTGCTTTTTTATATAGACCTCCTCCTTTCTTCCAATACTATTTCTTTTTTGGAGTGAAAATTTCCAAAATTAATTTAGGCGCCGCAGAATGAATCGGAGACTCAGTGTTACCAAATCGCCCTCATCAAGCAAACGCTTCATATTCGTCGCATCTTTTTCACGCTCTTGAGACAACGCCATGGCTTTGATCGAAGAAATTAGTTCTGAGAATTTGATGATGTTGTATGTGACGCAGCTTATTTTCTGGTCGAGTGAGACGGCGGTGACGACGAGATTAAGGATGGTGCAGTGGTTTCAGACGAAGAGACCGCGGCCCGGGCTTGGCGGCAGCGGATTGTTGCCTTTGACGAACCACGAAAATTTTTATCGCTAATTATAATATTTTTGTTGCTGATGTGAGTTAGCGATGAAATAATTTCATCGCGGGATTTGTTGATATACATCTGTCGCTAATGTGTTTGCGACAAATGTTTGATTTTCCTCGTAAACATTTTGCAATGAAAACTCATATTTTCGTCGCTAATAATTTGCGATGAATCTCATATTTTCATCGCTAATTCACGTTAACAACGAAAATATTAGAATTAGCAACAAATTTTTTCGTAGCTAAATTGCAGTTTTCTTGTAGTGCTAGTCCGAAAGCTCTCGGTAATGATATTGATATGTTTACTTGCAATCGTTAATTAAAGAATTGATATAATTGTGGCATAATAGAGTGAATACATTCGATGCTTGCAGTAATGATACATTTATGTTGTATGTTGCATTAATGTGGACAATAAATAATCTTCATGCATATAGTATTTTATCTAAGCATGATTGTCCTCTTGCATTTACTGAGACGGGTGGATTGGAGGGGGTTAAACGAACTTTTCCACCTTGGTTAAAGGAGGACGGTATGAAATATCTAAGCCCCAACGATCTGCATATGGGGCCTTTGAATCCAGGTGTCGTCAATGAGGCTCAGAATCGAGGAGAAAACATGTCTAGGAATGATACGGTAAGGACTGTTCTGGTACAAAACCCGGGAGCACATGTTTGTTTTGGGATTTTGAAATTTGGATTTCAAAATCTAGTGGATTTCAAAATTCTAATGCTTTTTATGTTTTGTGATTTATGTAGGGTAGAATTTAACTTTATAATATATGATTATAGGTTTTATATGTATTTATATACGGTTTATAGGTATTTATAGAGTTGACTTATACAGTGTTATAGGGTGGGATTTTGAAATCATGAATCAAAATCCCAAACTGTCGGGGTGGAGTTTCGAAATCCCAAATCTGGATTTCCCATACATCCCCCTAGGGTTTTAGACCTAGGGATCAGATCTATAGAAATATATAAATATTATTTCTTGATTAGTTGTAAAGATAATTTACAATGAGTATTTATACAAGAGATATTTAGGTCAAACCTAACCCTAATGGGCTTTATAAGAGAGCCCATAGGAAACTAAGATGGGCCTATACAATAAATAAGGATAAGAGTGTATTTAGCAATATAGGTCCAATACGCCCCCTCAAGATGGAGCACCATTGGTGAGTCCAATCTTGGACATGAGAAGTTGTAGGCGAGTGCTGGAGAGAGGTTTCGTGAGAGCATCCGCAAGTTGATCGACAGAGGAGACATGAGACACACGTAGTTGTTTTGTCTTGATGAGACCACAGACAAAGTGAAAGTCAATGGCAATGTGCTTCATTTGTGAGTGAAAGACAGGATTCGAGCACAGATAGGTGGCACCAATGTTGTCGCAGTAAAGGGCTTGTGTAGGTAAGGTGGGGAAGTGGAGTTCCTGAAATAGAGATTTGAGCCATTGAACTTCAGAAGCAGTAGCAGCAATTGCTCGATATTCAGCCTCAGTCGAGGAGCGAGCAACATACTTTTGTTTCTTGGACGACCATGAGATAGGGTTAGACCCTAGAAATATAATGTAGGCATTGGTGGAAGTCCGGTCGTCTGTGTCACCGACCCAGTCGGCATCAGTGAAGCAGTGAAGCGATGAGGATGGACTGGAGGTGAGGGTGACCTCAACATTCCTTGTACCATTCAGGTACCTCAGTAGACGTTTGGCAGCACCCCAGTGAGTGGTAGTGGGTGCGTGCATAAACTGCGACAATTTGTGCACGACAAATGCAATGTCCGGCCTGGTGAGTTGTAGATATTGGGTGGCATCTGCAGGCGGGGACCCATCCGAGACAGACATGCGAGCAGAGGTTGGTAAAGGGGTGCGAACAGGTTTCGAAGTAATCATGTTGTACCGGGCGAGCAGGTCAGTAACATATTTGCGTTGAGAGAGGAAGCATGAGTTTTTAGATCTGAGAACTTCCACTCCCAAGAAGTAAGATAGGGGACCAAGGTCCTTGACCGAGAACTTGGCACGGAGGTCAGCAGCCACACGGGCGAGCATGGGTGTGTTGTTGCCCGTTAAGATGAGGTCGTCGACATAGACGAGGAAGTAGGCGACCACCCCAGTGTTGTTGTAGACGAACAGAGATTCATCCGAGTGAGTGGGAGTGAACCCAATTTCTTCGAGGAAAGAGCGAAGAGCATAGTACCATGTGCGAGGAGCCTGTTTTAAACCATAGATGGATTTGTGTAATTTGCAAACATAAGATGGAAAAGTCTTATCTGCAAAGCCAGGGGGTTGTGCCATGAAGACTGTGTCAGAAAGTTTGCCATGGAGAAAGGCATTGTTGACGTCAAACTGTTGGAGGGGCCATTGCTGAGTGACAGCAATGCTGAGAACTGCTCGCACAGTGGCCGGCTTGACGATCGGACTGAAGGTCTCAGTGAAGTCAACACCTGGGCGTTGGTGAAAACCTTTGACAACCAAGCGAGCTTTGTACTTTTCAAGAGAGCCATCAGGTTTTCGTTTAATACGAAAGACCCACTTGAAGCCGACCACATTCTGAGTTATAGTGGGAGGAACTAAGTCCCAAGTGCCATTCTGAAGAAGGGCATCAAACTCAGCCGACATGGCTGCTCGCCAGTTTTTGTCCTTGAGTGCCTGTCAAACACAGCTCGGTTCAATGTCAGAAGTGATGATAGACGTAAGTCCATACCTCGGATTAGGCTTGAACTCATGATTTTGAGCTCGAGTGACCATGCGAGGTACAGGAGGTCGTGGGGGAGCATTGGTCGGCACAAAGATGTCGGGTGTGGCAGCAATCAGCGGGGAGGTAGGTGTGGGTGTGGTTGGCTGGGGTATGTTCGGTTGGTCGACCAGTGTGGGATGGTGGGGAATGGTAGTGGTCGGCACTGGGTTGGGGGCGAGGATGGTTGTGGCAGAATGAGGAAGCGAGGGTGCTATAAGAATGGGCGAGGAGCTGGGATCAGAGGAGGTAGGCGTCGAGGATTTGGAGGTCAGCAAAGGAGATGGTTGATTAATGGGAGGAGAGATGGAAAAGGGGAACGTATGTTCAACAAACTGAACATGACGCGAGGTGTAGATTCGGTTTGTGGAGCAATCAAGACAGAGATAAGCGCTTTGTGTGGGCGAGTATCCAATAAAGACACATGAAGTAGAGCGAGGATCAAGTTTGTGAGTGGTGTAGGGGCGGAGTAAAGGATAGCAGAGGCAACCAAATATACGGAGTTTGGTTAGGTTAGGAGGGCGAGCAATGAGTTTTTCATAGGAGGATGCCATGTTGAGGTTAACTTTGGGAATGCGATTTATGATGTAGGCTGCCGAGCAGACAGCATAGGGCCAATAAGTGAGGGGCATGGAAGCATGATGTGTTAGGGTTATACTGGCAAGTATGCTTTTAGTGCTACTTATGTATACAAACTGATTCTTGCACTTATAAATGAGAATAATATTTTTATCACTGGTTGCTTTAAATATAATGAATGTTAATTATTTATTGCATAAACGTTCAGATGTATTTTACATTATAGACAATGTGGTGTGTAGAAGATCACAGAAGATCACATTTTCAGTTCCTTGTATATAAGTACAATTGATTCACAACTTAGATGGAATTGAACAATCCATTGGTAGAAGTTGAGGTGTAAGGCTCGGATTGGTTTATCTTGACCAAGAGATTACACTAGTGCATTATGATGTGCTGAATAGGACCTACAGAGAGGTAATTCTTCTAGACTGACTTAAGGAATGAAGAATTAGACCTCATTGGTTGTTGATTTCTTAATCTCTGTCACTTAAATGGGATTGTCTGTAGTTAAGAAGTATTGCTTTGATTTATTATGGGTAAAGAATCAATTTGATTCAATACTTTGTATTTTGGGCAATATTATTAATTACAGGACAGGTTGCCAAAATTAATACAGAGAATCGTGTCTTGGAGTGTCAAGTTGATTATGTCCCCTTGGTGGGCTCAGAAGGTTTATGATGAACCTTAAGGAACTTTTTGCTCATCAGAATCGTACGGCTAGACAAATGACCATGAGAGATATGTTATCACAGAAAATGGTCGAGGGAACGCCTGTGAGGGATCACGTTCTTAAAATGATGGGTTTCCTTAACAAACTTGAGATTCTTGGTGCTGAATTCGATGCGGAAACGCAGATCGATTTCATACTCCATTCTCTACCGAAAAGTTTTGAGCAGTTCCAACTGAACTATACGATGAATGATCAAGAGTATACGTTGGCTTTGGGGGGGAATAGAGCTAGTGAAGTGTTGGAACTCGTTCATACTGATGTATGTGGACCAATGTCAATTCAAGCAAAAGGTGGTTTTGAGTATTTCGTTACTTTTATCGATAATTACTCAAGATATGGATACATCTATCTAATGCGGCATAAGTCTGAGACCTTTGATAAATTCAAAGAGTTTAAGGCTGAAGCAGAAAAGCATAGGGAAAAGAGTATCAAGTTTCTACGATCAGATCGTGGAGGCGAATACCTCAGCAATGAATTTTTGGGCTACTTATCAGGTGAAGGGATTGTATCCCAATTAACTGCACCCGGAACCCCCCAACAAAATGGGGTTGCAGAGCGAAGAAATCGAACTCTTTTAGAGATGGTCAGATCTAGTCGTTTTGGGGTTATGCCTTGGAAACAGCGACTTACAATCTGAATTTGGTACCTTCCAAATCAGTTCCTAAAACCCCTACTGAATTGTGGACCGGGCGAAAGCCTAGTCTAAAACACATAAGAATTTGGGGGTGTCCTGCATACGTGTTAGACAAGGAAGCTGGAAAGTTAGACCCTCGTTCAGAATTAAGGCTATTTGTAGGATATCCTAGAGGAACGAAAGGGGGTTTATTCTATAGTCCAAAGGATCAGCGAATTGTGATAAGCACACATTCTAGATTTTTGGAAGAAAACTATATGAGTAATAGAAAGCCCAAGAGTGAGATTACCTTAAAAGAATTAAGAGGGCCAACTCCTATACCAAGTGTACAAGTAGATGTACCAAGAGATACACAAACACAACCGGAACCTCGTCGTAGTGGGAGGGTTGGGAGACAACCTGAGCAATTCATGTTCGTGGGAGAGTCTTCGGACTTGGTCCCCGGAGAGGATGAATCTGACCCCTGGACGTACGATGAGGCAATCCAAGATAAGGATGCAGATTCTTAGCAAACTGCAATGGAAGCAGAAATGGGTCTATGGATCATAACAAAGTGTGGGAGCTTGTGGAACCACCCAAAGGCATAAAACCTATTGGATGCAAGTGGGTCTACAAGAGAAAAAGGGGATCAGATGGGAAGGTTGAAACCTTCAAAGCTAGACTAGTGGCAAAAGGATATACTCAAAAAGAGGGAATCGATTATGAGGAGACCTTTTCGCCTGTAGCTATGCTTAAGTCTATCCGTATTCTCTTGTCGATTGCAGCTCACCTAGACTTTGAGATCTGGCAAATGGATGTCAAGACAGCTTTCCTAAATGGAAGTCTTGAACAAGAAATCTACATGCGCCAACCCGAAAGCTTCATTGAAAAAGGCCAAGAGAATCTTGTATACAAGCTTAAAAGGTCAATATATGGACTTAAGCAAGCATCGCGAGCTTGGAATCAATGTTTTGATCAGGTGATACAATCCTATGGATTTGATCAAAATGAGTTTGAGAGTTGTGTCTATAAGAAGTGTATCGGAACTGCCTTGGTATTCTTAGTATTATACGTAAACGACATTCTGCTTATTGGAAACAATAAAAAGGTGTTGACAGACGTGAGGGTATGGTTGTCAAAAAGTTTGATATGAAGGATTTAGGAGAAGCTGGTCACATCCTTGGGATTAAGATTACTCGAGATCGCCAGAAAAGGATGATATGCTTATCCCAAACCTCATACATAGACACTATTTTGAAACGATTCAGCATGCAAAATTCCATGAAAGGATTTGTTCCTTTCAGACATGGAATTCATCTATCTAAAAAGATGTGTCCTAAGACACAAAAGGAGATGGATGAGATGAGAAATATTCCATATGCGTCGGCAGTTGGAAGCATCATGTATGCAATGCTGTGCACGAGACCGGATATTTGTTTTGCTGTAGGCATGGTAGCAAGATATCAAAGTAACCCAGGGAAAGAACATTGGACTGCAGTTAAAAACATTCTCAAGTATCTAAAAAGAACTCGAGATAGAATGTTAGTTTATTAGTCAGACAGTTTGTTCCCTGTGGGTTATACGGACTCAGATTTCCAATCAGACATGGATTCTAGAAAATCTACCTCGGGTAGTGTGTTTTGTTTGGGGGGTGGAGCCATGACATGGAGAAGTGTGAAGCAGAAATGCATCGCTGATTCTACCATGGAAGCCGAATATGTAGCTGCTTGTGAAGCAGCGAAAGAAGCGGTTTGGCTTAAGAACTTCTTAGTGGACTTGGATGTGATTCCGAATTTGCCCAGCAGTATCACTATTTATTGCGATAATGTTGGAGCAGTTGCAAATTCAAGGGAACCAAGAGCCCACAAGGCAAGCAAACACATTGAAAGGAAATACCATCTTATACGAGAAATCGTTAAGAGAGGAGACATAGTGGTAGCAAAGATCGCATCGGAAGACAACCTAGCTGATCCTTTCACAAAGGGTCTGCCTCATAGTACATTCGAGAGACATGTGGAAGGAATGGGGGTCAAGTGTGTTGTCAAGCTGCTTTGAGTATAAGTGGGAGAATTTAATAGGACATGTAGAACATGGACGTGCTGTAGTATACTTAAAAGCAGACTTTGAGTATAAGTGGGAGATTGTTAGGGTTATACTGGCAAGTATGCTTTTAGTGCTACTTATGTATACAAACTGATTCTTGCACTTATAAATGAGAATAATATTTTTATCACTGGTTGCTTTAAATATAATGAATGTTAATTATTTATTGCATAAACGTTCAGATGTATTTTACATTGTAGACAATGTGGTGTGTAGAAGATCACAGAAGATCACATTGTCAGTTCCTTGTATATAAGTACAATTGATTCACAACTTAGATGGAATTGAACAATCCATTGGTAGAAGTTGAGGTGTAAGGCTCGGATTGGTTTATCTTGACCAAGAGATTACACTAGTGCATTATGATGTGCTGAATAGGACCTACAGAGAGGTAATTCTTCTAGACTGACTTAAGGAATGAAGAATTAGACCTCAGTGGTTGTTGATTTCTTAATCTCTGTCACTTAAATGGGATTGTTTGTAGTTAAGAAGTATTGCTTTGATTTATTATGGGTAAAGAATCAATATGATTCAATACTTTGTATTTTGGGCAATATTATTAATTACAGGACAAATTGCCAAAATTAATATAGAGAATCGTGTCTTGGAGTGTCAAGTTGATTATGTCCCCTTGGTGGGCTCAGAAGGTTTATCATATCAAATCTGATCAGTGGAATTTATTTCCGGTATGATAATAATGTTGAGCTGTCCTTACTCCGAGGAATAAAAGATATTAATTAATTAAAGCATTCAGTAGCTTAAATTAATTGATGGACATTGAATCTTAAACACGGTAAATAATAACCGGGAGCCATATTTCGTAATATGGGTTAGGATGGATAGTGCAATATTAATTCTATAGTGGAATGAATTAATATTAATGGGCTGGAAAAATGTTGTGGCTCAATATTGATTTTTGGGCCCATTGGGAGGTCCAATCCTAATTCTCCTAAAGGCCCCTCAAGTAGCCCAATAAAAGTATATTAATTAAGGTAATTAAAAGATAAGGATTAATTTTGTTGCAAGAAATTAGAGAGAGATATTTATGGAAAAAGATATATGGAAATAAGAAATTATTTCTATATTATTCCAAGATAAATTGACCGGTCAATTTTTCTTTCTTGTAAGAGAAGAAACATAGATTCTCTCTTATAAAAGGAGAAGAAAAAAATTGGTACTCTTGAGACTAAGAAAAAAAAAAAGATCTATAATTTTCGAAATTACAGTGTGTGCAACAAGAGAAAATTAATTCTTCCTTGAGAGTTAATAGTTCGTGAGATCTCCCACCGGGTCAACGGACTAGGACTTAGGGAATACTTGAGAAGGCAATTGGGTTGAAGTTGTTACTCTTCTCAACGGTATCTCTCCGATTTAAAGGTAAACACGTAATCCCTTAGTTCCGCATGTTTAAGGATTTAATTATTTTACCGTACATTCATTACATAAATTAGTTGATTTAATTTGTTTAAATTATGAAATTAGATGTATGATAATTCATATTTAAATTACATCCCAAATAGATCCGGATAATTTTAAAGGAGTCTCAAAGGATTCCCGAGAGTCTCAAAAGATCCCTAAGGCATCTCAAAAGATTCCCGGGAGTCTCAAAGGATTCCTAGCGTGATGGTCCATAACCCACAAGTGCCAATAATTCCCCACAAAGGAGATGGGGAATGTGGTCCCATAATAATTTCCCACAAAGGAGTTGGGGACCACATTGTTGGGGGACTATTATTGGGTATTGGGATTAATTTCCCAACATGATGAAGGAGAGATAGGGTTGTGTCGACCACATGGCGATAGCGACGTTCAGACATGCCATTATGTTCGGGAGTGTGAGGTGGGGTGGTAAGGTGTGCAATGTCATGGGTTTGGAGAAAGGGGCGAAGAGCAATGAATTCTCCCCCATTATCTGAGTAAAATGTTTTGATTGTGTTTTGATAGTTGTTTTCAACAAGAGTTTTGAATGTGGTAAATGTGGAGAGAACATCCGATTTTCATTTTAGGGGGTAAACCCATATGTATTTGCTGAAGTGATCAACGAATAACACATAGTATTTGAAATTATCAAGGGGTAGGACAGGCGACGACCAAACATCAGAAAAGATAACATCAAGTGGTTTAGTAGATATAATGCTCGAATCATAAAATGGTAGTTTGTGACTTTTGATACATGAGCAAGAGTTACAGTTGAAGTGTTTGGAAGGTGCACTGGATAAGCTAAGCTTAGAGAGGGTGTGAGCAAGAATTTTTGTCGATGGGTGGCCAAGGCGAGCATGCCAGGTGGTCGTTGTGAGGTGTTGAGTGGTGAAGGCTTGCGGGGAGGTGATGGACATGTGTGTCGGCCAGACATACAAATTATTGATACTACTCCCAACAAGGAGAATGCTCCCCGAGTGACCATCCCACACCTGAAAGGAAGAACGATCAAAGACAATGTTAACATTATTATCACGACAGAGACTAGAGACCGAAACCAAGTTTTTCGAGATGTGTGGGACGACCAAGACATTTGAAAATCTGAGAGACTCAAGTTGAGGAAAGCGCATAGAGCCAGTGTGAGATATGTTTAAACTTTTACCATCACCAATTTCTACATTGTCAGGCCCATCAAAGGGCGAGTAGAGAGAGAGGTTGGCGAGGTCGTTGGTGATGTGATGCGAAGCACCTAAATCAAGAATCCAGTGCTCGGCAGGATGTGCCGAGGAGGTTGAGTGAGCCGAGTAGGCCGGGCGAGCATCTGTTCGATTGCGGCGAGAAGGTGGTGTGTACTGTCCATGTGGTCGGCGATGACCTGTAGACGGAGCAGAGGGTGGGTTTGATGAAGGGATCTCATGGCAGGTGCGAGCAGTGTGACCCGGTGCTCGGCAATATTGGCAGGTGCCAAGATAGGGTCTTTGTGGGGATTGGCGAGGACGAGTGTCAAGGGGTTTAGACCTTGAGTCTGGTCGCGAGGAGCGATGGTGAGATTTGCCAGCAGTTAGTGCGGATACAGGTATTAAGGCCGAGGATGGTCGCGAGGCAATTTGAACTTCAGCACTCAGGAGTTTGTCGTAGAGCTCGGCAAAGGAGATAGGGTGTTCGCGAGCTTGGATGGCATTGGCGATGTCATTGTAGGCCTCATCAAGACCTGTAAGAACTTGTAGAGTGACGTCCTCGGCGTCCGAGGAGACGCCGAGGAGGGCAAGTTCGTCGACAACGGAGCGAACTTCCATGAGGAAATCGGAAATCGGGTGAGCACCTTTGGATAGGGAATGAAACTTGGTTTTGAGGGCAAGAATGCGACCTCTGGAGGGTTTTCCATACATGCTCTCAAGCATCGACCATGCTTCGCAGGAGGTTTTAGTCGATGCAATAAAGGGAATAAGTTCCGGAGACATGGAACCAACCTTGGCTGAGAAAATAAGATTGTCCTGACACACCCACAGGTCGTGCGCAGGATTGGAAATGGTGGTGGTGGTGGTGTCGCCGGCAGCTGGGATTGTGGGAGGTGGGCATGGACGCGTGCCCAAGACATAGCCGAAGAGGTTCTGTCCAGTGAGGAGGAGACGAAGTTGGAAGGACCAAGCGCCGTAGTTGGTGGAGGTAAGTTTTAAGGACATATTTGCAAGTCCTTTGAAGGTGTGTTACGATGAAGAAGACTGAAGAAGAAGACGCGGAAACGGCAGGGTTTTAGGACAAAAATAATTGTAATAGGCTAGGGCACGGGGTGTATTAATCCCTGAGTCTATTTGTAATTCAGTTGTAATTCATTTTGTAAATCGCAATTGTAATAGAAGTCGCGAGTGCGACTTAGTTTCGGCATGGGTCGGGTATATAACCTGTGATTCACCCATGAACCACCCGATTGTGTACATTTAGAACTGTTTCAATGAAACTGGCGGTTATTCTCTCCCTCAATTCTCTCTAATTCTCCCTCCATTTCTACGAATCTGTTGTGTGTTTTCTAACGATTGCTCCAATCGTTTCAGTGGCCTCAGAGCTAGATTGATCTCGCTCGTAGTCTGCGCAATTATTGTAAGAATGGTGAACCACACGGAACGAATTAATTCGTTGGAAAATCAGGTTGGCACGGTTGAAACTCAAGTGAATTCACTCAGCGATCAATTCACGGAGCTGCGGAGTGAACAAATCGAAGGTAGAAATGAGTTGCTCAAGCGGTTTGATCAACAAGCGAAGGAATCCGAGCTGCTTAAAATTCAACTCATGGAATTGCTTAAGCAATTGAGCTCGAGTAAGGAGAAAGCTCCGGAGAGGAGTGAAGAAGAGGAGTGTTCTAAGACAGTGTTGAATGGTGATGATGATTTTCGAGCTCGAAAAGCAGATGGAATATTACCAACACCACCTATTCATACTAGAATTCCAGAGCATGGTGAGTTTGGTGCTTCCAAAGGCCTGGATGTCCATTCTAATAGCAGATCCAGAGTCGAGGCTATACCAAAAATGGCAGCAAAGCATGGGGGAAGGTATGATACTAATTTCCCTAAGATGCATCATTTTGATGAAGAAAATGAGATGAACAATCATCAATATCCTCATATTGTTACTGCTGCTACTAAATCTCAAGATATTCATAGCACTGCTAGAAAACCTAGGGTTGATTTCCCTAAGTTTAAAGGTGATAAGCCTAGGGCATGGATCAGAAAATGCCACAAATACTTCCTGTTTAATCCTCTCTCAGATCAGGAGAAGATCTTGTTAGCTGCACTAAACATGGAAGAGGAAGCTGACAACTGGTTTATGGATTATGTGGATAGGAAGGATGATTTGACTTGGAGTGAATTTGAGATGTTAGTGATACAGAGGTTCACTAATCCAGAAGATGAGAATGTGGTAGGGAAGTTTCATAGACTTGTGCAAACTTCAACTGTGAGGAAATATATCAAGGAATTTGGGGAGGTCAAGTCATATGTGAGTGCTGAACATCCTTTCTTAACTGAAGGATATTTTGTTAAGAGCTTCATTGGTGGGCTGAAAGAGGAGATAAGTCATGCAGTTCAAGCTTTTCAACCCACTCATTTTAATCAAGCTGTTCAGATGACTATCAGGCAAGAACAGGTGATTAGTAGCAGGGAGAAAGTGTTTAAACCAGGTTTTAAAACACCTTGGAATAATTCACAAAAACCACAGGAGAATGAGAAGAGCAAGCCAACTTTTGCAAAAAGGTTGACACAAGCTGAGATGGATGTTAGGAGGAAACAAAATTTATGTTTCAATTGTGATGAGACATTCCATATTGGGCATAAATGCAAGAAATTTTTTGTGATAATGGCAAAAGAGGAGGAAGAACTTGAGGAACCTGATGAGCTGGAATTTGAAGAGGATGAAGTAAAGATGGGTGTAGAACCTTTAGTTTCTCTACATGCCTTGGCTGGACATCAACATCCAGATACTATCAAGGTAGTAGGTAAAGTGGGGAATCAAGAGATCACAGTTCTCTTGGACTCTGGAAGCACACATAGTTTCTTAGATCCTAACACTGCAAAGAGGTTGGGGTGTGTGGTGGAGTATACACACTCATTGATGGTGACTATAGCTGATGGTAGCAGAATTGAATGCAATTCAAAATGTTCTGGTTTTGAATGGACAATGGGAAGCTGCAAGTTTACTGCACCAGTTAGGATCTTAAGATTGGGAGGGTGTGAGATGGTCATTGGAGTGGACTTGCTAAGTCAGTTGGGACCTGTTACATTTGATTTCAAATTGCATACAGTGCAATTTCAGAAAAATGGGAAAACCATCACCTTGCAAGGGACAGGAGATGAAGAGATTAAAATAACCATGATCTCAGGTAAGCAATTAAAGAAAATGGTGAAGAGGAAACAATGTGATGGCATGGGGTATCTGTGTTATTTGAAAGGGAATCCTGAGTTTGAAAAATGCTCAGTAGCACCTGAACTAGAAGCTGTTATTGAAGAATTTCAGGTGGTATTTGCACCCCCAACTGAACTTCCTCCCAAGAGGCCATTAGACCAAAAAATTGCCATAAAAGAAGGAGAGAAACCTATAAAGCAGCACCCTTATAGGTACCCTTATCTACAGAGACAGGAAATTGAGAAGCTAGTCTCTAAAATGCTAGAGAGTGGGGTCATTCAACCTAGCAACTCTCCCTATTCCTCCCCAGTGTTATTGGTGAAGAAGAAAGATGGTTCATGGAGATTTTGTATTGACTACAGAAAATTGAACTCTATAACAGTCAAAGATAGCTATCCAATACCTCTGATTGAAGATTTATTGGATGAGTTGGGGCAAGCTAAGGTATTTTCAAAGATTGACCTTAGAGCAGGGTATCATCAGATCAGGGTTCACCCCCCTGATATCCAAAAAACAACTTTTGTCACTGTTTCTGGCTTATATGAGTTTGTTGTCATGCCTTTTGGTTTGACCAATGCACCTGCCACTTTCCAGGCCATTATGAACAAGCTCTTTGCACCTTATCTAAGGGATTTTTGTTAGTGTATACTGTAAAGCAAACTTTTAGTGGGCTTTTGTGACGTATATTTGATTTCCTTTTTATCTGAAATAAATGGTTTTTCACATTATCGCATTCTTTGTGATTATTTGTATGTCTACTTATCTTGCATTGTAGACGATGTGGTGGGTTTGTAGTCACACATAAGATCACATTGTCAGTTCCTTGTAAGATATAAAATGTATTCACAACTGAGATAGTTATGGACAAAACTATTGGTTTAAGTTGTAGTGTAAACTTGTTAGTGGTTTGTCTTGGCCATTAGTTTATACTAGTGCGCTGTGGCGTATTGAATGGATCACAGATAAGACATGTTCTTCTGTTCTGACTGTTATGAAGAACTAGAAGTCTTGGTGACTTTTATGATTCTTAACCCTAAGTGTGATATTTAGATGTGTGGGGTGCTTGTTCACTACTTTGATGTACCATAGGTGAGAATCTTGTTAGATTCTTCACGCTCCGTATTTTGGGTAGTGGCATCGCTCGCATGATGTCTACTTATTGGCATTAGGGCACCGTGTCCTGTACATCCAGGCTGATGACGTCCCGTTGAGGAAACTCATAAAGGATTGTCGTACTAAACCCTGCAGGTGGATTTAATCCGTACGACAACGAGGTTGAGTGGTACTACTCAAAGGAATTATAGAGATTAATTATTTAAAGAAGTCAGAAGCTTTAATAATTAATGGACGTGCGATATCTTTAACACGGGGAATTATAAAGTCTAATAGAAGCCCTGATTCGGTTTGGGATAGGACGGGAGTGCAACATTAATTCTCTAGTGGAATGAATTAATGTTCTCGGGCCAAATTATATGTTCTGGGCTGAACATAAGAGTATTTGGGCCTGTAAGAAGCCCAAGCCCTATACCTTCTAATGGATCCCTAGTCTGGCCCATGAAACTTATGGAAATTATAAATAGGAGCCTCAATTCAGTTTTGAAACCCTAGCACACATGAAATAGAGAAAAACGGCTAGGGTTTCAAGGAGACGAAATTGAGGCACCTTCTCCACGTTTGATAGCACGCCGTCCACCCGGTGTTCGAGCGAAGTTGGGAGACAGACTAGAAGATCTGCAGGAATCAACGCCTCGATCTTCAAGGGTAACAGATCTAAACTATGTTTTAGAAGCATGTTTAGGTTTTATTTATTTGTTTATACGTTTGGCATCCGACAACGATCCTGGTGACGGACTGCCTTCGCCGGCGTGTTCCAGCAATTGGTATCAGAGCCTGGATTCGTGGATTGTTGGCTCTGCCTGAAACGTATGATTGTATGATTCAGTTTATTTTGTTTCACGTATGTATGCGTTTCTGTTGGTTAATTTATTTTGTCTTCTATCGCAACCCTAGTGTTATGTAATCGTTTTTCCCACCAGATAATAAGTGTGGGTAGTATAGGACTTTTTCATAGATCACTGTAGTAGGGTTTTGCTCGTTTATATTGTAATTTTTTGATCGTGAGAACGGGCGGTGTCGATGGAAGATCTGAAAACAGTAATCTGAGTTTTTCGGGTTATGGCCTTGGACGGTGAAAACTGTTTTGGCCATAACTTTTGACTCGGGTGTCTGTTTTCAGCCCACAAGACCTTTTCGGAAACGTCTCGACGAGATCTACAGGAGTCACGGCTATGCCGTGACGACGAGTGGCGAGGCCTAATTCAAAAGCCTTGATGAAGTTTTCTGCCAGTTTTTGTCGATGGATGAGAATTCGAGGTTTTTCCATTGCGTGAGAGGTCGATGCGAGGCATTCGTCCGCGCCACTGTTTTTATCATTGTAATAGCTTATAATAGGCTGTTTTTGATAAGTTTTCAAGGGGTTGCGATAGATGTGCATTTATTTATTTTTGCCTATGTTTATCGCATCTTGTATTGTTATGGCATGCATGTATTAATTTTTGTTAATTTGCTATGCCAATGAATAATCTTCATGTTAAAATGACTAAGTGAGATAATTAAATTTTAATTAATTTATAGGCCTCCACAATTGGTCTTTAAGTAAGGTGTATGTTGCTCGTGGGACCTTGGGAGTCTTCCCCTAACGGGTGCAACATTCACGAGCTTACTAGTTAAGACTTCTAATAAAACTGTTTTAATCTTTAGATGAAGTGTGTGATCTTCCCTAACGGATGTGTCATCCATGAGTTCATCAGTAATGAATAATTCAAGATAACTGTTGTTAAATTGTGGTCATCACTTAGATGTGAATTTTAATATAACCCCCCAACGGGGTCACTGTTCTAGTTCACATGGCCAGTTAAAGTTCGACTGTTAATTTCATTCGTCATAAGGATAAGTTGACGTGATATTGAGATTAAAGACTGAATGTCTGGTCAATGAATACATGTGTAAACGACCACCCTAACGTGGCTTGCATATGTGTTTGTTGGGTTGTGTTGAATATTGGTTTTGAAGGTTTCCAATGTTTTATGCTTCAAACTTATGTGATTCATTGCTTGCATTTTATTTATTTCAGATACATTATGGTGACATTCAACCCACTTATGGTTATCTTAAATCAAAATAAGCTTGTTGGTCAAAATTACTTGGATTGGAAAAGAAATTTGGACATTGTCCTAGTTGCTGATGAGTACAAGTTTGTACTCGATACACCTGCTCCTGCCCCTTTGGGAGCTGAATCTACTGAAGAGCAAAGGGAGGCTCATAAGAAGTGGCACAAGGCTGATGAGATGGCTCGTTGTTACATTTTGGCCTCGATGTCAAATGTTTTATAACAGCAGCATCAAACTATGTCTAGTGCCGCAGCTATGATGTTGAGCCTCAAAGAGCTTTTTGGTGAGAAAGATAGGGCTGCCCGCTTTGAGGCTATGAGGAAGATCATGTCAACCTCTATGCCAGAGGGAGCGTCCGTGAGGGACCACGGTCTCAAGATGATGGAATATCTGAATGAGATTGAGGTCCTCGGAGGGTTAATCGATAATGACACCAAGATCGATATGATCCTACACTCGCTCCCAAAGTCTTTTGAGAACTTCCGTGTAAACGCAATCATGAGTAAGAAGGATTATACTTTAACCGAGCTTCTTACAGAATTGGTCGCGGTGGAGGGTCTCATGGGTAAACGACCACAGGCCAATGTTACTGTTCAGGCTGGACCTTCTTCGTCTAATGGCAAGAAGAAGAAAAAGCCTTTACATAAAAAGAGTGGTGGTGAAAGCAGTGGGAGCAAGAAACTAGCGCCTTCTGGTGGCGTGAAAAAGCCGAAGGGCAAATGTTTCAAGTGCAACAAGACGGGACATTGGAAGTCTGATTGTCCTCTCCTGAAAAAGGACAACTCTGGTACGTCTCTCGCTTTAGTTGTTGAAACATATTTTGCGGCTTGTTCTGCCTTTTCTTGGGTAGTAGATACAGGAGCCACTGACCATATTTGTTACACCTTGCAGGGGTTTCTGCAGACAAGGGAACTGAGTGAGGGCGAGATTACTATTAGTTTGGGCAATGCTGCGATAGTATCAGTGGTTGCAGTGGGAGACGTGCACTTATGTTTTTCTAATTCTGTTTTAGTATTAAAGAACGTTTTATACGTGCCAAATTTTCGGAGAAATTTAATTTCTGTTTCGAAGTTATTTTTGGATGGATGCTCAGTTGTTTTTAATGACAATGTTGTTATTATGAGAAATGACTCTTTAATCTGTTCTGGCACGTTAGAAAACAATCTTTATACTATTACGTGTGCATATCATACTGTGACTGAAGCTCATTCATCATCATCATTAAATAAGAGAAAGGAACCTTCTAAGTTGAATCAAACATACCTTTGGCATCTAACATTGGGTCATGTCAACCTAAGAAGGATTCAAAGACTAGTAAGTAGTGGGTTTTTGGAGTCTCTCCAAGTGGAACCATTCTCAGTCTGCGAATCCTGTTTGGAAGGCAAGATGACCTCGAGGCCTTTTAAGGCCAAGGGTAATAGGGCTAATGATGTGTTGGAATTGATTCACTCTGATTTGTGTGGGCCTATGACTGTTCAAGCTAGAGGAGGCTTTGAGTACTTCGTGACTTTCATTGACGATTACTCAAGATATGGATACATCTACCTGATGCGCCACAAGTCTGAATGCTTTGGCAAGTTCAAAGAATTTAAGGCAGAAGTGGAGAACCGTCATGGTAAGAGTATCAAGTCACTGCATTCTGATCGTGGTGGCGAGTACCTTAGCAATGAATTTAAGCAATACTTATTAGATAACGGGATTAGATCCCAGCTCTCCGCGCCTGGTACTCCGCAACAGAATGGTGTGGCTGAGAGAAGGAATAGGACTCTATTAGATATGGTGAGATCGATGATGAGTTATGCTTTATTACCTACCTCTTTTTGGGGTTATGCCTTGGAAACAGCAGCGTACCTTCTAAATTATGTACCTTCTAAAGTGGTTCCAAAAACCCCGATTGAATTGTGGTCTGGGCGAAAGCCTAGTCTAAACCACATTCGGATTTGGGGTTGTCCAGCACATGTGCTGAACAAGGAAGCTGATAAGTTGGCACCTAGAACTGAAGTACGGTTGTTTGTAGGATACCCTAAGGGAACGATAGGTGGTTATTTTTATAGTCCTAATGATCAGAGGGTGGTGGTGAGTACCAATGCCCGATTTTTAGAAGAAGACTATATGAATGAGCATAAGTCCAATACTGAGATCATTCTAAATGAGTTGAGAGGAGACAATGGCACACCGAGTGTGTAAGGGGAAATACCACAAGAGACTGCACAACGTGGCGACTCTAATGAACCTTTGTATACATTGCCTCGTCGTAGTGGGAGGGTTGTTCACCAACCTGATCGTTTCATGTTTGTGGGAGAGTCTATGGACTTGATTCCAAGCGATGAACATGATGATAACGACCCCTGGACATACAAAGAGGCAATCAAAGACAAGAAAGTCGTTGGGTGTAAGTGGGTCTACAGACGTAAGAGAGGGTTTAATGGGCAGATTACTGCTTTTAAGGCACGGTTGGTGGCAAAGGGTTTTACCCAGAAAGAAGGAATCGACTATGACGAGACCTTCTCACCAGTAGCCATGCTAAAATCGATCCGGATTCTCTTATCCATAGCTAATCACATGAACTATGAGATTTGGCAAATGGATGTCAAGACAGCCTTCCTTAATGGAAATTTGGATAAGGACATCTATATGCAGCAACCCGAGGGTTATGTGAAGAAAGGCCAAGAGCATCTAGTCTGGAAGTTGAAAAAGTCTCTTTATGGGCTAAAACAAGCTTCCAGGTCTTGGAACATTCGTTTTGACGAGGTGATCAAATCTTTTGGATTTGAACAATGTCAAAATGAAAGTTGTGTGTACAAAAAGAGTGACGGAGACGTAGTGGTATTCTTAGTACTATACGTAGATGATATTCTTCTTATTGGCAACAATGTGAAAGTATTATCAGACGTAAAGGTGTGGCTTTCAGAACAGTTTCAAATGAAGGATATGGGAGAAGCATCGTACATTCTTGGTATTAAGGTCACTCGTGATCGAAAAAAGAGAATGTTGTGTGTATCTCAAGCGTCTTACATTGATACTGTGATTGCTCGTTTTGGCATGCAGAATTCCAAGAAGGGTGTGCTACCTTTCAGACATGGAGTCCCTCTATCTAAAGATATTTGTCCTAAGACACAGAAGGAGATAGAGGAGATGGCTAAGGTTCCTTATGCTTCGGCTGTAGGAAGCCTTATGTATGCGATGCTGTGTACGAGGCCTGATATTTGCTATGCAGTCGGCATGGTAGCAAGATATCAGTCTAACCCTGGTCAAGGACACTGGACTGCTGTTAAGCATATTCTCAAGTACTTGAAAAAGACTCAAGATTATATGCTAGTATACCAGTCAAATAGTTTGATTCCTTTGGGTTATACCGATTCAGATTTCCAAGCTGATCGAGATGAACGGAAGTCAACCTCGGGTTATGTGTTTATGCTGGGAGGCGCAGCCATATCTTGGAGAAGTGTGAAGCAGAAATGCATCGCGGACTCCACTATGAAAGCCGAGTACGTAGCTGCCTCAGAGGCTGCAAAGGAGGCTGTCTGGCTGCGTAATTTCTTTCTGGAATTAGGGGTATCTCAGAGTATGCCGATGTGTATCACTGTTTATTGTGATAACGCGGGTGCAGTGGCAAACTCGAAAGAACCTAGAGCCCATAGAGCAAGTAAACACATAGAGCGAAAGTACCACATTATACGAGATATCGTAAATCGAGGAGACGTGGCTGTAGCTAAGATTGCGTCGTTGGATAACTTGGCTGATCCTTTCACAAAGACGCTGGCAATAAAAGTCTTTGAGAAACATGTAGAGGGTCTTGGTTTACGATGTATTACAAGCTAGACTTTGAGTATAAGTGGGAGAAATGTTGATGTCTTTATGTGTATACTAAAAGTTAAGCTTTAGTATAAGTGGGAGATTGTTAGTGTATACTGTAAAGCAAACTTTTAGTGGGCTTTTGTGACGTATATTTGATTTCCTTTTTATCTGAAATAAATGGTTTTTCACATTATCGCATTCTTTGTGATTACTTGTATGTCTACTTATCTTGCATTGTAGACGATGTGGTGGGTTTGTAGTCACACATAAGATCACATTGTCAGTTCCTTGTAAGATATAAAATGTATTCACAACTGAGATAGTTATGGACAAAACTATTGGTTTAAGTTGTAGTGTAAACTTGTTAGTGGTTTGTCTTGGCCATTAGTTTATACTAGTGCGCTGTGGCGTATTGAATGGATCACAGATAAGACATGTTCTTCTGTTCTGACTGTTATGAAGAACTAGAAGTCTTGGTGACTTTTATGATTCTTAACCCTAAGTGTGATATTTAGATGTGTGGGGTGCTTGTTCACTACTTTGATGTACCATAGGTGAGAATCTTGTTAGATTCTTCGTGCTCCGTATTTTGGGTAGTGGCATCGCTCGCATGATGTCTACTTATTGGCATTAGGGCACCGTGTCCTGTACATCCAGGCTGATGACGTCCCGTTGAGGAAACTCATAAAGGATTGTCGTACTAAACCCTGCAGGTGGATTTAATCCGTACGACAACGAGGTTGAGTGGTACTCCTCAAAGGAATTATAGAGATTAATTATTTAAAGAAGTCAGAAGCTTTAATAATTAATGGACGTGCGATATCTTTAACACGGGGAATTATAAAGTCTAATAGAAGCCCTGATTCGGTTTGGGATAGGACGGGAGTGCAACATTAATTCTCTAGTGGAATGAATTAATGTTCTCGGGCCAAATTATATGTTCTGGGCTGAACATAAGAGTATTTGGGCCTGTAAGAAGCCCAAGCCCTATACCTTCTAATGGATCCCTAGTCTGGCCCATGAAACTTATGGAAATTATAAATAGGAGCCTCAATTCAGTTTTGAAACCCTAGCACACATGAAATAGAGAAAAACGGCTAGGGTTTCAAGGAGACGAAATTGAGGCACCTTCTCCACGTTTGATAGCACGCCGTCCACCCGGTGTTCAAGCGAAGTTGGGAGACAGACTAGAAGATCTGCAAATTGGAATCAACGCCTCGATCTTCAAGGGTAACAGATCTAAACTATGTTTTAGAAGCATGTTTAGGTTTTATTTATTTGTTTATACGTTTGGCATCCGACAACGATCCTGGTGACGGACTGCCTTCGCCGGCGTGTTCCAGCAATTTTGTCCTAGTGTTCTTTGATGATATTCTTATCTATAGCAGGGATATGCAAGAACACATTTCTCATTTGACAAAGGTGCTACAAATTCTAATGGAGAACACCTTAAAAGCCAAGGCTTCTAAGTGTGTACTTGGGACAAATCAAGTGGAATATCTGGGGCATATTATTACTGATGAGGGTGTAAAAGCTGATCCAAGTAAACTCAAAGTGATGAAGGATTGGCCAGCACCAAGATCTTTGAAAGAGCTGAGAGGATTCCTAGGATTGACAGTTTATTATAGAAAGTTTGTAAGTCACTTTGGCATTATTGCTAAACCCTTAACTTTCTTAACCAAGAAGGGTCAATTTATTTGGAATGAGGAGGCAGAGACAGCTTTTCAACAACTTAAAGCTGCTATGATCTCAGCCCCATCTTACAGTTACCAGATTTTAAGAGAGAGTTCATTATTGAGACAGATGCATGCTATGGAGGGATATGTGCTGTTCTGTTGCAGGGTAAAATGCCTATTGCTTTCCTAAGTAAGGCTTTAGGTATTAAAAATCTGGGATTATCAATATATGAGAAGGAATTTCTAGCAATCTTGATGGCTATGGACAAATGGAGATGTTATTTGATCCATGCTCCATTTATCATAAGAACTGATCATCAAAGTCTTAAGTATTTGATTGAGCAGAAAATTTCTACTCCTTTGCAGCACAAATACCTAACAAAACTATTGGGTTTTGATTATAGGATTGAGTATAAGGCAGGGCAAGAGAATATAGTAGCTCATGCTCTTTCAAGAAGGAATCACACTCAAGGAGAATGTGCTGCCCTATCTATGGTGAAACCCCATTGGGTGGAGGAGATTCAAGAGAGCTATGCTGGTGATAGTTTGGTATCTGAGGTGATGACTGATAGCCTTACTACTCCTTATAACCTATCACTCTATTCCTACAGTGGGGGAATTGTGAGATACAAAGGGAAAGTTTATGTAGGGATAGCTACAGACTTGAGGGTGAAGCTAGTGGTGCATGTTCATACTTCCACTCAAGGTGGGCATTCTGGGAAGGCGATCACTTTTGAAAGAATGAGAGGGGTGTTCTGGTGGCCAAAGATGATGGATACAATCCATAAGGTGGTTTCTGAATGCTCAATATGTCAATTGTGTAAGCATGAGCTTTTAAAGTCTCCAGGTTTGATTCAGCCTCTACCTATTCCTGATCAAGCCTGGACTGATGTTTCTATGGATTTCATAGAGAACCTTCCTAAATCTAACCACAAAGATACTATATGGGTGATTGTGGATAGGTTAACAAAGTACAACCACTTTATTGCACTCTCACATCCCTTTACAGCTTCAGATTTGGCTCAAATCTTCATTTCTGAAATCTATAGACTACATGGATTGCCAGCATCCATTGTCTCAGATAGGGATAAGGTGTTCACCAGTCAATTTTGGCAACAACTGATGAAACTTCTAGACATTCAGTAGCTGTTGAGCACAGCTTACCACCCTCAGACTGATGGACAGACTGAGAGGGTCAACCAATGTCTAGAATCTTATTTGAGGTGCATGTGTGGAAGGAACCCCAGGCACTAGGCTCAGTGGCTACCCTTGGCTGAGTTCTGGTATAACACCAGCTTCCACTCAACAATAAAGAGATCACCTTTTGAGGCTCTCTATGGCTACTGTCCTAAATTCTTATCATTTGGTCCACTAATTCAAAGTTCAGTGCAGGGTGTAGATGACCTATTACACACTAACCAACACATATTGCAACAATTAAAACAGGTACTATACCAAGCTCAAGATCGCATGCGTTTCTATGCTAATCGAAACAGGACAGAAAGGGTGTTTCAAGTGGGTGATTGGGTATACTTGAAACTCAAGCCTTACAGGCAACTCACACTGCGGAGAAGCCACATGTGGAAGCTGAGTCCCAAGTTTGCAGGCCCTTTTCGGGTTGTGCAGAGGGTGGGATTGGTTGCCTATACGTTGGCACTGCCAACAACAGCTAAAATACATCCTACATTTCACGTTTCTATGCTGAAGAAGAAGATAGGAACTGGAGACATAGTTTCGCAGCACTTACCTGAATTTGATGAGGACGGGAAGGTTCTTCTCCTGCCATTGAAGGTGCTCGCTCGTTGCCTCGTGCGTAGGGGCAATTCCCCTGCTTCGGAAGTACTGGTCCGCTGGTCTCACCTCCCGGATACAGAAGCAACGTGGGAGGACTACACCACTTTTGCAGGCCTCTATCCTCAACTATTTTCTTGATTTGGTGGAGCTGTGTTCTTGATTTTGCTTGGGGACAAGCAAAGTGTTGAGGAGGGGGTAATGTTACGAGGAAGAAGACTAAAGAAGAAGACGCGGAAACGGCAGCGTTTTAGGACAGAAATAATTGTAATAGGATAGGGCACGGGGTGTATTAATCCCTGAGTCTATTTGTAATTCAGTTGTAATTCATTTTGTAAATCGCAATTGTAATAGAAGTCGCGAGTGCGACTTAGTTTCAGCATGGGTCGGGTATATAACCCGTGATTCACCCATGAACCACTCGATCGTGTACATTTAGAACTGTTTCAATGAAACTGGCGGTTATTCTCTCCCTCAATTCTCTCTAATTCTCCCTCCATTTCTACGAATCTGTTGTGTGTTTTCTAACGATTGCTCCAATCGTTTCAGGTGATGGGTGAGGGCGACTGAGATGGAGTGGCCATTGTAGTGAGTAAGGCAGCGGAGAGAAGAGAAGGGCAGCAATGAGCTGGGCGTCTAAGACGGGGGGGCGGCGGTGCTTCAGAGAAGAAGACGGCTACGGCTAGAGTATGGAGCAGCGGCGGCAGCAGCTAGGGCTTGGTAGCGGCGGCGGCGGCTAGGGCTGAGTAGCGGCGGCGGCGGCTAGGGCTTGGATCAGGCGTGAGCCAAATGACTCGATGATACCATATAGAAATATAAAAATATTATTTCTTGATTAGTTGTAAAGGTAATTTACAATGAGTATTTATACAAGAGATATTTAGGTCTAACCTAACCCTAATGGGCTTTATAAGAGAGCCCATAGGAAACTAAGATGGGCCTATACAATAAATAAGGATAAGAGTGTATTTAACAATATAGGTCCAATAAGATCTTCTTCTAGACCCATTTATCTGGACACCGAGAATAATCAAACCCCACTCACTACTTCCAACTGTGGAATGAAGCGGATCAATCCACGATTATGCAGAACCAGCTTAATGCGGACGCACACTACCTTATGAAGGAGAACACGATGACTTTTGCCAATAACCAAAGGTACCTTCCTTATCCCCCATCTCAATGCAACAATGAAATTTCTTTGGCTTTGGGGAGTGGTACGGCCTCTACGAGGGTGAATCTAAATTTGGGCAGAGCTGCTTTAAGAGAACCTGCTTTTGGAATTGGATTCGGTAATAAACAGAAAAGGGTGTTGGTGGATGAGGGACACCACAATGGGTGGATTAATCTAGATAAGCATGGGAAGACTTCGGTTGTGAAGTAGGGAGGAAGCTCACGGAAAAAATGGGGGTAAGCCTATAACGGCTATAATCAAACATAGAGAGAGACATTGGCAACAACTTTTAAGCTAATTCACGTTAGCAACTAAAATATTAGAATTAGTGATAAATTTTTTTGCGGCTAAATTGTTGTTTTCTTGTAGTGCTTATAGGGGGTATGCATCATATATATTTCCACCTTTCCAATGTCGGGTGGGTGCTCCAACTTCTTCAGGATTACAAGAGTCATAGATTGAGCTTACGAGCGGAGGTACCGATACCGATACAAGTTTGTCTAGGGACACAAATGATGAGGTGTAGACGGTCTTTACAGATAGAGCCTTCAACTTTGAGTTGAATTTATTTGGGTGGGCTTTATCTTGATGGATCAATCAGGGGTTTGTCAGGGTGGGGGTTGTCATTGGATTTCCCCACCGGGTACAATATTGAGAACGGAATTGTTAATTGTGGCATCGGGTATGGATGCGTGCCTATCTAGAAATATTTATAGGGGACAGTTACTCTAAGATCCATTTTACCTAAAGACTTTACAATTATGATCAATGTTTAATTAGAGTTATAATTAGGTTCAAAATAAAACCTAATTGTACAATATTATTACCCTTTAATCTAATTAATTTGTTATTAAGAATAAGTCAACACATATAATATGGAAAATTGCTTCCTTCTTAAATAACATCTCTTAATATGTTCATTTAATTCTCCGTATGCAGACTATTAATAATATTTTTTTCAATACTCTTAAATGCAAGCAACTACATTATGCAGACATTAACAAATTAAATGACTATTTTGCATATCACATTATACTTATGCATAATAATTATTCACAATTCTCATGTATGCAAAATAATGTTAATAATGTACACTATGCAAACATTAACAAAAAAATCTTTTTGCATATCACAGTTATATTTATGCATAACAGTTATTTACAATTTGCATGTACCTATCTCTTCTACAAATCTATTTTACTTGCATATTATTAATCCATATTATGACAAAGATTCTGCAAAAACTCATTTTTTTCTAAATTATTCCCTAGAAAGTACTGGGGTAAAGAATACAGAAAAGTAAAATTTATTGGTCCAGTGCTTCCCAAAACATTCAAAACAATGACCAACATGTGAAAATATGATAGGAAGAATCAAAGAAACAAATTAACATAACAACTTTAAGAAAAAATACCCAGTCAAACGAGAAACCTTTTTCATAAATTAAAAGAGCAACTTCATCGTTTCTCAACAATAGTATGATATTTTAATCCAAAATTTTCACAAAAATATTTTAATCGTCTGAAAAAAAAGAAAGAGGAAAACTCAAATCATTCATCAACATTGAAATAAAATGAAGAATACAAAAATAAAATTGAATAAATCCAAATCTTTTCTTGCAGAGAGCACGACGGAGACAGTGACAATTTCCTTTGCATATTTGTTTGTTTGATGAACGGCGACGGCGGACATTCATCGTTGGCTTTGTCGGAGAAGATCTTCACTACGTCTCCACAAAAGAAATCACTATAAAACTACTTGGAAAGAAGTCGAATAGACACTTGCGGGGAGAGATGAGGTTTTGGATCGACTTTGGGATGTCAATCGAAGAATAATGTGGAGGAACACAAAACCAGAATAAAAAATCATTACTATGTCGATCTAGAACTAATATGCAGGTTAAAGAAATTGGGGTGGAGAATATTCTAATTCAAAATAATCGATACATAGAAAATGAAATTTGAGAAGTCAATCAACAAACATGGAGGAATTCGAAAACTATGGGATATGCACATTAATATAATTAGTATTTGAATTAATTGCGGATTTTATAAAGAGAGGACATAATAGGTTTTTTAACTCTAATTGAATATTTTTTGTCCCTATTTATAGTAAGGTATGTGGAATTGAACCTTAGAGTAAATAAACTCTATTTCGAGGATCAAAGTTAGATCGGACTCCAAGGATGTTGTTGCCTGTTGCAGTTATACAACGTAGAACTACTTATGCAGGTTTTGAAGCAAGTTATGTGCAGGAGATCTAGATCTTGAGGAAGATGGAGGAATTAGTGTGTGATGTGTCCTACGTCTCATGTATACATAGTTTGAATAAGAAAGCACATAGACTAGCTACCTTCTCCTATAATTCGCCCTCTCCTCATTAATTATTGGAGTGGTGACGAAATTCTGGATTAGATTGGTGCCTGATTTATTTTCTAGGCGGACCCTCTCTTTCCAAATCAAACGTCTCAAAATTTCAGTATCAAAATCAGGCTTTTTTTGTAGTGCTATTTTCGACTCGATTAAAATTAATCAAGTCGGAACGCACAATCTACAACACACACCCAACCAACGTCTCATCCCCTCAACTTTATCATCATTTCAATTCAACAATTAATATTCTATATGTATAACACAAATTAATTAAAGTACTAAAAATAATTAATACTTAAAACATATACATGCATAACGCAATTAACAATTAAATTATAATAATTAACACATACATGCATAAAAATTACTCCCTCCGTCCCACGGGAATTTGCACACTTTCCATATATAGATGTCCAATACCAATTTGCACACTCCATAAAAGGAAATATCTTCACAACCCTCACCCTTGAAATATACTCATATTTACCCATATGTCATTACTTTTTCACACTCAATCTACTTTTTACTTTACTTTATTCATAAAAGTTTACAAAACTACCCCTCATAACATCAATCATTACACATTTTCTTACACATTTCTTAAAATGTGTGCCGGTCAAAGGGTGCAAGTTCCTCCGGGACGGAGGGAGTAATATTTAAT
This sequence comes from Galeopsis tetrahit, assembly GCA_963675135.1. Classification (NCBI taxonomy): domain Eukaryota; kingdom Viridiplantae; phylum Streptophyta; class Magnoliopsida; order Lamiales; family Lamiaceae; genus Galeopsis; species Galeopsis tetrahit. Next base: position 40,259,798 of record OY776127.1, read on the forward strand.
TTTAAACAATTCTAAAAATAAAATTATATATATTCCAAATCAACATCTCCAGTTGTCACAACGACCGAAAATTTGCAGCAGATTCTTCAAGTTCCAGTATTAAAATTAAGGGCAAATAAAATAAAACAATAAGTTAAAATTAAACAATATCTTGTGCTAAAGCCTAAAGTCCAGAGATGGAAATGATGTCGGCAGTGATATTTGGGAAGCGATAAGATGAATTAGGATATGTGGAAGTAAAAAGTATGGGCATATATATGATATTTGGAGTTTTTATTTATTTGTTTTACTTTGAGTATCTTCCAAAAGTTTTTATACAGCACAATACAGCGAGAGGCATTGCATACTCAGCTCCTTTATATATGTATGGATATATCCTGGCCTCATTAATATATTCTTACAAGCAATTAATTAATAATTATATGATGATGATGATGAAGGCATGCAACTCTCATGATGTTTTTGATTCACATGTTCATCTTCATGTCCACCAGTAGTGCAGGAGACTCAGCAGTGCTGGACATGCATATATCAAGAGGAGGTGAAGGCAGGAGTGGACTACTACATCTATTCCATACAAGGTGGTGGTTTTTCACTATCCGGCGGCAAGGACTGCTGCAAGAAGACGTTGTCCTAGAGTTCTGGGAGTCGGAGGAGCTATTTAGCTTTGGTCCCCCGGTAAGCTGGATGGCGTGGTTCGTGTCTCAACTGATGTAAACATCAAGTTCATTAATAATTCCCCAGTGTGGAGGTTGGTGCGGTATGATAGATGTATCAACGGGAGGTGTGCTAGGGAATCCAGGCCCAGCTCAAACTGTAAACAACTGGTTTAAGTTTGAGCCCCTGCCGTGGACGTTTGTGCCTACCTACAAGCTCGTGTTCTGCCCCGGCCAGTAGTAGTAGTGCATGTATGCGGAGACATAGTCTTTTCCTGGGATGATTTTCATTCTCCTCAGATGCGTTTGCTTATGCGGACCTCACATGATCAACATATCATATTGTTTCATATCCTCCCCAATGCTACAATCCCATACAACTTGATCAATCCTCATGTAATCATTAATGGCATTCGCACTACCCACTAATTATCAATCTCCATCTGCATCCTTCAATTCATTTCTAGTAACTTGTATTGCATGAGAGCTCATTTACTCGGCACCAGCCTTCGATCTTTGTGGAGGACCTCGATTAATGTCGTCATTTATCTTCTCAATAAATTCGAAGTATTTCATTCAAAAAGAGAAAAACATCATCATGGGCGCTAGTGCGATATGTCGTTCCTATATATATCCTATCCTTGAATGAACTGACATATCGTGATCGTCTTTACGATTTTTTAATGCGACTCAACGAAGTGCATAGTCCCATCCGAACACAAGTATTAAGCATGCGCTCTGTACCAACGTTTATCTTCTCAATAAATTGGAAGTATTTCATTCAAAAAGAAAAACATCATGGGTATACACTACACTTATTTGCACCTCCAACAATGTTAGATACACTCTCTCCCGGCCACCCCCTATTTATTACTCTCTCCGTCCCATTATTATTTGAACATTTGTCAAAAACATCGATCCCATTATTACGTCTTTAAAAAACTCACTCAAAATCTCTTATTTACACCACATGTCATTACTTTTTATGCACTAACTATATGTTCAATAATTAATAACGGGACAGAGGGAGTATTTTAATAAGGTTGTAAAATACCCATAAATATCCTTTTAGTAAACTCACATTAGTAGATACACTCCCCCTAAGAGATCGATGATCGTACCATGACTTTTCAGTTCACATTAGAATAGTTGCGTTAAAAAAAAAAAAATTACCTGACTCAATTGACTGTTCCTATCTACACCTCCATTCCACCGCACACGGTTTTGAAACCTTCACCCACCACGGTTTTGAAAAACAAAAGCTAGAACCGAGAAAGGAAAAATAAAGAAAATGTCTCCAAAAAAATTTAGAAAAAATCTAAAAGTTGATATATTTTTGGGCAAATTAAAATTCACTTTTGTTTTCAACACTGGTTAATCGTAAACACCACCAGATTTTAAAAACATAACATATTTAATAGTGCGAAAAGAAGAGACCCGACTCTAAGTTGATCGAGATCACGCATAGTGGCTAAGGCTGTCAAATGGGCCGGGCCGGAATGCATTCTCGGCCCGAATGCTATCGGGCCTAGAAATCTCTAGCCCAGCCTAGTCATCAGGCCTAAATGACTCACTTTTTTAATAAGGCGCAGGATATATACCCCTCCAGAGTTGTTAAATATACTCCCCCAATATATACACTTCCCCTTAAAGTGACACATGTTAGATGTACTTCCCCTAAATTACCTTCTTTCTCCCTAAAACATTAAATGATAAATATACCCTCTCTTTCTTCTACTTTCATTCTTTAAAAAAAAAAAAAAAAAACTCCCAAAAGCTAAACCCTAATTTACTGCACCAGCCGCCGTTTGGACGGCGCCGCCCCGACATGCGCCGCTCTCGCCGTGCACTGCCCCTCCTTGCTTCGCTCCCGCCATGCGCCACCACCGCCCTCCTCCTCTTCCTTCTTTTTTCCCTTTTCTCTGCAACAACAGGCTGCTCCGCTTCGCCCCCAAGCCCTCGCGCTGCTCCGCTCCACCCCACCCCCAAGCCCTCGCGCCACCCGCTCCTGTGTTGTGCGCGACCTTGATTCGGGTGGAATTTACACATTTTTTATGCACATGTAAAACTCATTTTGATGTTGATTTCATTGATTTATGGGTCGAATATGATGGTTTTGGTCAAAATAAGAGAAAGGTGGTGTTCTGTTGATTTTGTAGGAAAAATGAAGGATTTTGGAAGCAAAAATCCTACCACAATTCACTGGACGAAAAATAGGAGAGCACCATTGGACCCGTCTCGAAAAATGGAGTGAAATAGCAAAAAGAATCGAGTTAATTGGAGGTCGGAAGCAAAGGTTAGGCACGAAACAAGTTCGAGGTGCAAACTAAACATTCAGCACCTCGGTCGAGTGGAGGAAAAAAAATCATTTTTCGGCCGAGTAGGATCGATGGCCTGAGACTGGAATGAGCAGCAACTCGGTTGAGTTGGACAAAAAACTCAATTCGGCCGGACTGACAGAATCGAGAGATTTAGATTGAATTTTATGAACTAATTTCTTATTTGAAATGGTGTTTGTCTCTTATTTGTGTGCTTTATTCTTATATGGAAGCATAGTATTAGTGGCCATGATAATGTGTTTGATCTATTGTTAATTGGGATAATATCGAGAGATTTATTCCATTGATCGTACATAAGCATACAACCCAATATTATTATGATCTCGAGAGATGATTAATTATTGGGAGGGAATTGAATGATCCTTTGGGCTATTTTAGGTGATATAATATTTGTGAGGTAGAGATACGAAATTATATTGTGTTTTCCTTTGGATTAGTTATATCGAGAGATTGATTAATTTTTCTTTAGTGGTCAACCTTATAAGAGGACAAACTTAATTGCCATTTGAATGAGTCATAAATCATAGATGAATATCTAAATATTGCAAATGCCTTGAAACCTATTTTCTCTTATTTGAATTCCATCCGTACTTTTCTCGTTTTCGTGAATTGCATGAACAAATTTGATCGATTTCTTATTACTCTTTATTGACTATCTGTGACACTTTGGTAGATAATTAGGGGTAATTTCACCATTCAAACTTATAGACCGCCGTCTATTTAGAACTTAATCGACAGACTATACTTTTACACTACACCTCTCTGTGGGATCGACCTTGCATTTGTCACGCTACGTTATACACCGTATACTTGCGGTTGTGTATTTTAAAGTTTTAGAATACATGGAATCAAGTTTATGGCGCCGTTGTCGGGAAGGTTTTGTAGTTCTAGAGTGTAGGTTGATTGAGTTTTAGTCTAAACAGCTTATTTGCTTTCTATATTTTTCAAAAATTCTAAAAAATATTCGTGTTTATTATTTCATATTTTGCTTGTGATTCTCACTCTCTTTTGAACATTTGATAGACATGCCTTATGATCACGCGATCTAGGATGGAACCATCAAGAGTTGTTGCCTCTAGACCCGGATATTGAAGCTAATTGTCGAAGAAGGAACGCCGAAAGAAGAAGAGTGGAGTTGGAAGGGATGGATATAGGAGAGAATCTGATTGTAGAGGAGGTCGAGGAGGACGTAGGGAATCAAGGTGTTGACGGATTTGTGGAGCCGAATGGGAATGGGGGAAATCGACCACAAAGGGTACTAAGAGATCATTTCCGCCCAATTCCGAGGCCATATGGAGGAGTGGGTCGGGAACCCGTGGACGCCCACAATTTCGAGATCAAGCCGGCCTTGATTGTTATGGTGCAAAACAATTATTTCAGAGGACTTTCCAAGGAGGATCCTAACCTCCACTTTTCTCAATTCCTCGGGATAAGTGGGACTGTTAATATCAATCGGGTTCCCCAAGATTGCATCCAATTGCAACTATTCCCTTTCTCCCTCCGAGACCGAGCTAAGAAATGGTATCTCTCCCTTGATTTGAGAACCATTGAAAATTGGAATGACATTGTCGACGCATTCTTAATGAAGTATTTCCCCCCAAGCAAGACCATCCAAATACGAGGGGAAATATCTTCGTTTCGACAAGATGATGATGAGTCCCTAGCCGAAGCATGGGAGCGCTTCAAAGACTTGATTAGAAGTTTCCCATAACAGGGTTTCTCACGAGACCAACTCATATGCTACTTCTACAATGGAATGGACCACCGGACAAGAGGAATAGTGGATACTTCGGCAGGTGGAGGATCGTTATTGGGAAAGACGACGGAGGAAGGATATGTTCTCTTGGAGGAGATGGTGAAAAAGAGAATCAATGGCCATCCGAGAGAAGACAAAACTGAAGGGTTGCTTTAACTCAAGAGTCGAAAGTGAAAGTGTGCGTGTTAAGTAAAACAAGACTGATGCTACACTCAATGTTAGAACACTCAATGTAACACTGACTCGATTACAGAATATCAGAATACGAATAGCGGAAGACTTGAAAGTATGAAAACACAAAGACACAGAATTAACTTTTTAACATAGATTTTAATTTAAAATCTATGCGAGCCTCATGGCGAAACTTTCACTAATAATTATGTGAATACAAATGGTGTGTGAACAAATATTCACAACGGAAATAAGACTCGATAATCTATCAAATCTAAAGACGGCTTAAGTGTAAAAATTACACTACCAAAAACTAATCTAACTCTATGATCTATCTATCAAAGATGTGTAGAGAAGTTTATGTTGTACAGGAAGTTTGGACTCTTCGGCACAACGACAAGAACATGCCAATGACAATTAGTTCCTAACAGGATGAACACTAGTTTAGTAATTAAAGAATGGCACTTCGATTGATGGATGATGATCACGGTTCTGCTGTATTTATAGGCGTGAATATGCATTCTAGAACCTTCATCCATGATCTCCTAAAATGTAGGATCTCATCCTTTCTTCTCTCCCAACTGCCTTCTAGGATCTTCCAGCCAGTTCTGGACGTTCTCAAGGGCAACCGCATGATCTACATACTTCTGCAAGCTTCCAGATCCTTCCAGTCTGGAACGTTGTAGAATGTTCTAGATCTTCAACCTGCGATGTTACAACATCCAAAGCAACATTAGCTAGAAACCAGAATTCGGACTTAGGAAAAAATAAGAAAGGTCGAATTAAGATGTTGCAGCCTTGTGTGATAACATCTTCGATAACATCACCAAGTCTTCAACATCAACAATCTCCCCCAATTTGACCTTTCTGCTACAGCACACCTGATGTACATATGTAAACATATATAAACCAGTTTTATGTACATGCTAGAGTATTACCATCATATCCATGTACTCGTCAAGTCAACACCTGTTGTAGCGTATGATCAAATAGTGAAAGAAACAAGAAAATATACAAGACTAAGTGGTGTTAGTACTCTGAATACTAAGTAGAACACTTGTCTTAGTAAATCTTCCAACAATAAAATGAGTAAGTAATATACTCATTTAACACAACCTGTTTCAAAGTGAAATAATCAGAACTAAATGGGAAAAACTGAAACAAGTCATAATCTGAGTAGTGTGAACAAAGTAAAACGAAGTCCTATCAACTAATATAGTATCAGAGCTCAAAACAAAACAAAACAGAGCTTCAATAGAGTTCTAAGTTCAAACTAAACTATAAACTACTAAGTTTGTAAAACTTAACACAAAACAGTTAAATCAGTGTATCAGCCTGTAGGATCATAAGTTAAAATAAAACAGTAAGATAGAAACTGAATAAGATGCATCATTTGCTGTAACAACAGTTGCAGCAACAGAAATCTGCACATTGCATCCTTTAAGATTCAGTCTCCCCCTGTCTTCAAGCATTTTCAGCAGCAAGGTCTGGAAGATCAGCAAACACCTGTTCATCTTCATCAGGTTGTTTAATCACCATTGTTGCAAGGTGTGCAACAACATTTGGATCAGCATCAGCATCAAGTTCTTCAATTCGAACTCCCCCATACTCAGTGACTCTAACATCAGGGACTGGTGCATCAGCAGCAGGTACTCCCCTTGGTGTAGCAGAAAGTTTCTTCATCCAATAATCCTTCATGAACTGTAGTTCATTGATGGTATCCTGCAAGTGAGTTAACTGAACAAGTATGAAGTCTCTGGAGATTGGAATGTGGCTTGTAGTGTTTGGGACATTGGGAGCAGCATCTGGGATATTTTGTTCAGCTCTTTCAGCACCTTGGATAGGGAGATCAACAACTCTATCTCCATCCATCAGCTTACGAGACACTGCAATTTGAGGAACTCTCCCCCTCAACATATCATGTCTATCCCGTTGGTAGTTGTTATGTCTCAAATAACCATAGATTAGAGCCGGATAAGGCAGATTGCCTCTGTCAGTTACTTTCCCAGAAAACTTCATCATATGATTGAAAATAGTCAATCCAAGATTAAAGTTTCTCATTACCACAATTCTGTAAAGCAGTATTCCTTGACTCAGAGTGACCTTTGTGGAGTTCGTGGATGGAATCCAATTATACACAATCAACTTATGCAAAATTGAATATAGATAGGTAAGATTACATGCAAGCATAACTTTCTTCCACCTCATCACCCTACCACCTGTAATTGCCTGAGCAATTATATCCATTGAAGGTTCTTCAACTTCCTCAACAGATTCAAGGTGTAAAAACTCGTTAATCAATTCGGGTGTAAAGGGAAGATCTTTTTCTCTAAATCTTACAATTCCATACCATTGAGAAGTTCTTCTACCAATGCTCTTTCTTAAACAGGAGTAAAATTCATAGACCCATGTTGCAACAAATGATTCACCAAACGTAACAGCATGCAACAAATTTCTATCCTCAAGAAATCTAATCAAACCCTTAGAATTAAAGTCAGGTACACATATCCTACGTTCAATTAACAGTTTTCTCCTTGAAAGATTGGCTAACCTATCCTCAGAGGTTTCCATTTCTACATCAGTTTCGGAAGTAGGTGTACCTTCATCACCATTAGAGGTGTGTTCAGATTCAGAATTAGGTTGATCGGATTCAGTAGAGTTGTTGTCATTAGGGCTTTCATCAGGAACAGAGGCTGCAACTGGTGCTGGAGCAACGGGAGTAGCATCCTTCCTTTGCTTTGATTTCTTTCCTATCTTCTTGCACAGTACCATGAGAGGAACATTCTCCTCGTCAAAGTTTTCTTTCTCAGCAGCTTTAGTATGAGCAATTTCACCATCTGAGCTATCCTTTCCAGAATCTGTAAAGACCTGAATTGGAGCAGTAGCTACATCACCTGCCATGGGCTTCTTCTTTCGTGAACTTTCAGCATAGTTCACCCTCGAAAACACTCTGTTGGACCTCCTCTTTGGTTTCTTAGGGCTCCGCTTTCGTTTTCCTTTGACCAAGGATGATTTCAGAGGCATAGGCTCTGACTCAGTCGATTCCGAGAGAGAGGAACTAGTGTGGGCAGAGTCCTCTGCTCTGTCAAGCTCGGCTTCAGCCATGGGAGTGTCATTTCCCTCGGTTGCTTCGGTTGTTTCAACAACAGGAGCAGCAATCAGAGCAATATCAGTAGAGATGGTGATTTCAGTGGTTTCGGGCTCAGTAGGGTTCGCAATTTGGGGATTTTGCAGAGTAGGAGTAGTGGTTTGAATCGGATTAGGAGTTTGAGTAGGGATATTCAATGGAACGTCTCCAACATAAATTTGAGGCATAGGAACCGAATTTAAGAGGTTGGTAGAAATAGTTTGAATTACCCGGGTAAACTCCTCGATTGTTGCGTTTTGGGGAATGGTAATGGTGGTCGGAGAAGTTAGTGACGGAGGTAGTGGTGCGGCAGTGGTGATCGGAGCTGTGTTTCCGGCGGATTGGTTGGAAGCCATTGTTGCGAGAAGGTGCAGTGGATTCGAAGATGAGGGCGATGGATTATTTTCAGCTGGAGAAGATGAAGTGATTCCCATCTTTTTTATATTTAAATTCCTTCAGACGAATGATTAGTGCTCAAGAAAATAGACACGCAATTCGAAACACACAATTGCAATTTGTATTTCTGGAAATTTCAGCTCACACAATTCGATTTACACTGATGAATTAAACATAAAGCCACGAGATGATTTTATAGAGTATAGTATGGAAGTTATTAAAATGTCCCTCCACTTTAGAAAATTCTGGAATGAACTCACATGATCAGAAAGTGATACCTTAATTTTCGGTCAAGAAGAATAGGAAGGGTATCCCATATTAGATCATGGTGTTAGTGGATAAAGTTGCAGATTAATTAAATAAATAAACAATAAATTGGCTCAAAATTAAAATAACTTTGCATGACCTGGAAAAACAAAACGTGGGTTAGTATCTTCCATTTAATAAAATAAATTCCAGAAAATTAATTAAATAATTACAACTAATAAAAATAAATTCAAATCTTTTAATGTTGTACTCAAGACATTTTTAAATACACCTCAACACGGTTTTTACATGAATTTGCTTCATTTGTGTTGCACCTTATTTTTCTTTTCTTTTCGTGTTGTAGCACCTAGTTCATATTGATCCATTTTTCTAGAAGAGTGCATCGTAGTAGCGAACTCCGTGCCCCATAATTACTCAATGGATTATGAACATATTGATGTATTTGTTAATCACCTTTTGAAAAAAGGCATCGTAGTAGTGAACTCCGTGCTCCATAGTTACTCAGTGATAAACTACATCTTTTAGTATGCTAACAACATTCTTTTTATATGCATTTGAGAGGTGTAAACCATGTCTATTTTTGTACCACAAATTTCAGATTCAAAGATATTTTACAAAGGAATTATTTAACAAATCATGGAATGAATTAAATCAATCAGGATTACACTTACCCTTGATGTTGTTCCAAATGCTACCGCATTTGTAACAACATCCATCTTGCATTTTCAGGTTGTGCACATACCAAGAGATTTCCTCAAAAAAATGAGAATCTCTCATGGTCAAGAGCCTTAGTGAATATATCTGCAAATTGATTTTCAGTGGGAACATATTCTAACTTCACAATACTTTTCTCTACTAAATCCCTTATGAAATGATGCCTAATGCTTATGTGTTTAGTCAAAGAGTGTTGTACTGGATTTTTAGAAATGTTGATTGCACTTGTGTTATCACAAAAAACAGTTAATGTGTCACTTTCTAAGCTATAATCATTGAACATCTTACTCAACCATAGGAGTTCTGTACAACAACTGCCTGCAGCAATGTATTCGGATTCGGCCGTAGATTGTGAGACACAATTTTGCTTCTTACTATGCCATGACACAATTTTCCTGTCATCTATATCTCCTGCCCAGTCTGCATCACTATATCCAACTAATGTACTATTTGTATCCTTTGTGTACCAAATCCCAAGTTCACTTGTACCTGCAATATATCTTATGATTCTCTTTACTGCATTCAGGTGAGATTCCTTAGGGTTCGATTGGTACCTTGCACAAACACAAACACTGTACATAATATCTGGTCTACTAAAGGTTAAATAAAGCAAACTTCCTATCATAGATCTATACAATGTTGGATCAACATCTTTTCCAGCATTGTCTTTACACAGTTTTAAAGTAGATCCCATAGGAGTTTTCATGCTTTTTGAATTTTCAAGACCAAACCTTTTAACCAAGTTCTTAGCGTACTTACCTTGTGAGAAGAATATTCCATCCTTGCACTGCTTGATTTGAAGACCTAGAAAATAATTCAAGTCTCCAACCATACTCATTTCAAATGTTGCAGTCATTGCTTCAACAAATTGGTTTAACATATTATCACAAGTTGAACCAAAAACAATGTCATCAACATAAATTTGTGCAATTAACATATCTTCACCAGATTGCTTAATGAACAAAGTTCTATCGGCTTCTCCTCTAATAAAACCAAATTCCAAAAGAAAGTCAGTAAGCCTACCATACCATGCTCTAGGAGCTTGTTTAAGACCATACAATGCTTTCTTAAGTTTATATACATGATCAGGGTATTGTGGATTTTCAAATCCTTTAGGCTGCTCAACATATGCTTCTTCATTCAAAATTCCATTAAGAAATGCAGCTTTTACATCCATTTGATGAAGTTTAATATCAATAAAACTTGCAATTGCTAGTAATAATCTAATAGACTCAATCCTAGCAACAGGTGCAAAAGTTTCATCAAAATCAATACCTTCAACTTGTGTGTAACCTTGTGCAACTAATCTTGCTTTGTTCCTAACAATGTTACCAGACTCATCAGTTTTATTCTTATAAATCCACTTAGTTCCAATGACATTAGTGTTGTCAGGCCTTGGAACTAGTGTCCAGACTTCATTTCTTTCAAACTAATTAAGTTCTTCGTGCATAGCATTAATCCAATTTTCATCAGTTAAAGCTTCATTAACATTTTTAGGTTCAATTTAAGAATAATAACACTCTGCATTCACTACATTACATATAGAAGACATGCATAATGTTCTTACCACATCTACCTTATTGGCTCTTACTTTGCCTCTTGTCTGCACTCCAACTGTAGCATCACCTATGATCTGGTTCGATGGATGACTTTTATCAATCCTTGAAGAAATATTCCTTTTGGGAACATACTGATTATTCTGTGTAGGTTCTGTTGAACTTTCTGTCGATGTTGTTCCAGATGTTGTAACATTCGGAGCAACATTTTCAGTTTTCAGTGAATCTCCAGATTTTTCAGTAACCTCTGAAACATCTTCTTCTTCATTTCCATCTGTAAGACCTTTATCATCATCAAACACAACATTAACAGATTCTTGAACAGTGTTATTCCTAAGGTTATAGATTCTATAAGCTTTACTATTTCTAGAATAGCCTAAGAAGAAACCTTTATCACTTTTAGAATCAAACTTATGGAGTTGATCCCTATCATTCAGAATATAACACACACAACCAAATACATGAAAGTACTTCACATTTGGTTTTCTGTTGTTCAAAATCTCATAAGGTGTTTGCTTAAAACCAGATCAAATATAAACCCTATTAGTGATATGACATGCTGTATTCAATGCTTCAGCCCAAAATCTTTTAGCAAGACTTTTAGAAGTAAGCATAACTCTTGCCATTTCTTGTAGAGTTCTATTCTTTCTTTCAGCAATTCCATTTTGTTGTGGAGTTTTAGGAGATGAAAATTCTTGCATTATACCTTTCTTTTCACAAAAATCTGTAAACATGCTATTTTCAAATTCTCTACCATGATCAGTTCTAATCTTGCTAACTTTCAAGTTAAACACATTTTTGAACCTTTTGTAAAGAACTTTAAAAGCATTAAATGTTTCAGATTTGTCTCTTAAGAATTCTATCCAAGTAAACATAGAGTAATCATCTACCACAACAAGTGAATACCTTTTTCCTCCAATGCTTTCAGTTTCCATAGGACCCATTAAGTCCATGTGCAGCAACTCAAAACAGCGATGTGTAGAACAATGTGACAGCATTTTGTGTGACACTCTTACCTGCTTACCTTTCTGGCATGGTTCACATATAGTGATTTCGTCAAACTTTAAGTTTGGTAATCCTTTCACAGCTTCAGCGTTGACAAGCTTCTTCAATGATCTATAATTTGCATGACCCAATCTTTGATGCCATAAGACATTTTCATTATGTTTTGACAAATTACACACATTGTTTGTTCCAATAAGATAACAATTATCAGCTGACCTAGTACCAGTCATTAAACATTCATCATCTTTATCAAGAACATAACATGAATCTTTGTCAAATTTTACATGCAAATTATCATCCATAATTGACTTATACTAATCAAATTAGCAAGTAATCCATCAACATGCAAGACATTCTTAAGCTTAGGAAAACCTTCAACATTTAAAGTTCCTTTTTCAATGATTTTTCCTTTTGAACCTCCACCATATGTAACATATCCACCATTTATAGTAGCATAATCAGATAAGTAGTCAATTTGTCCTGTCATATGTCTAGAACAACCTCTATCAAAATACCATAGACCAGGTAAACATGCTTTCAAAGAAGTGTGGACTGCATTACAGGTAACATCAGATTTCTTTTTCCAAGTAGATTTTGAGAAATGTTTCTTCGAATGTGACAACTTTTTAGGTAACAATTTCTCATTAGTAAAATCTTTCTTCATTTTCAAACAGTAAGGACGAATATGACCTAATTTAGAACAATAATGGCAAACAAATAACTTTTTAAAAGTTTTAGCCTTGTGAGGTTTTGTTTGTGCTGATGCTTCAACATATGTTTTAGCATTAGCCTTCACAAACTTCACTGGATTTGCAAAACTTTTAGAAATAGATGCAGTTTCACCATCATAACCTAAACCTTGATTGTTAGATTTACCAAATACCAAAACATCATTCATATCAGAAGCACTCTTTTCATATTTTCTAAAACTCAAGGTAGAACTTTTCAATTCTTCCTTTAATTTGCAGAGTTCTAAATCTCTTCTGGTAAGGATAACTTCTAGTTTGGTGATTGTTCCTTTCAGATCCTCATTCTCTTTATTCAAAGAATCAAGAGTGAGTTTCTGAGAGTTCAAATCCTCCAATAACTTATGGTATTTCGAATCTTCTGTCCTTATTCCTGTATCATCAACAAAACCATTAAAACAGTTCAAATCTGGGTGATTTTGACTTGATGTTGTTTCTGATGTTGTAACATCCAATTCAACATCAGAGTCTGTTTCATCTAGATCATCATCTAAAGAGTCATCATAATCAACCTGAGTATGAAAAGCAAATTCAATTTCTTTTGATTTAACTTTTTCATCATCTGAATCATCACTTAAGGTAGCACTAAAATTCAGTTTTTGCTTGAGTCTAGTATTGGCACATTCATTTGCATAATGGCCATAACCAGAACATGCATTGCATTGAACTGATTTTCTATATTCAGGATCATACCTTGGTTTACCTTCACTTTGTGATATTCTTGGTGGAAATTGACTCCTTCTCTTCTCTGGTTGTGGTGTTGATGTGTTGATCTGGATCTTTGGCTGAATATTCCCTTTGGACCTATTCATTGTTTTCTTCAAAAACTTGTTAAAATGCTTAGTGAGAAAGGCCATGTGGTCTGGATTGTCATAACATAGGTCCATCACATCATCATCTGAATCGACTTCAGTGATAATAGGCTGTATTTCAGAACCTTGTGATGTCTCTCCTTTAAAAACAACCACATTTTTATCATCTTTATTTTCATCAAATTGAGTAGTGTTCATCTCATAAGTTTTAAGAATACTTACTAGCTCATTTTGACTCAATTTATCAGTATCTTTAGCCTCTTCTATAGCACATATTTTTGCATCAATTTTTTTAGGAACTGAACGCAAAATTTTATGAACTACTCTCACATTCGAAATAGGATCACCAAGAGAATGTGATTCATTGACAATCTCACTTAAACGTTCATTATAAGATGATATGGTCTCATCTTCCCTCATTCAGAGATTTTCAAATTTAGTCCCTAGCATTCGAAGTTTTGTTCTTCGAACACTATCCGAACCTTCACAATGCTCTTGTAATCTATCCCAAGCTTCTTTAGAAGTTGAACAATTAGAAATGATTTTAAACATAGAAATATCAACAGAAGTAAAAATAGCATTTAAAGCTTTAGAATTAAACCCTGTTGTTGTTATCTCGTCAGCCGTCCAATCAACTTCCTTCTTGAGTTGAACTTCATTGTCTTCATCTACTGGAGTTTTTGGTGCATCCCAACCTGTAAGTACTGTCCTCCATGCACGTTCATCAATAGACTTGATATACATGCGCATCTTAGGTTTCCAATATGCATAGTTTGTACCATCTAAAACTGGTGGCCTAAGTGCCGTAGAGATGTGATGTGTTTCCATTTTTGCAAAGACACAATAAATACTAAAACACACTAATTAAAAACAAGGATCTAAACCTAGTGTCGTCAGGTATCGGCTCTGAAAGCAGCATTAGCTAGAAACCAGAATTTGGACTTAGGAAAAAATAAGAAAGGTCGAATTAAGATGTTGCAGCCTTGTGTGATAACATCTTCGATAACATCACCAAGTCTTCAACATCAACAGAAAGATTTTGCCACTTTATCCAATAAAATGGACAAGTTGACTTCTCTTATGACGGCAAAAGCATTAGTGGGGCCAAGCGATGAGCAATACGAAGAGGCTCACTATATGAACAACCAAAGATACTAGAATTTTAGAGAAAGGGGTTGGAACGAAAGGCAAAACCGTGAGAACCCTCCTAATCTGAACCAATACCATCAAGGTTTTAGGCAACATGAGAACTTTTCCTATGACAATCAAAGGAATGTTATTTAACCATAACCGAATTTCAACGTGAGAGACGGGATGATCGCTGAACCTTCATCAAAGCCATCATTGGAAGATATGTTTGGTGCATTCATGGGTGAAACCAAGAGTTACATAGCAAAGACTTGATGAGGGGAAATGATCAAGAACGTGGCAAACAACATGAAAGCCATGGAAAAGCAAATGGGCCAACTTGCCAATATCGTTGGAAGTCAACACACTCTGGGGAAATTCCCCTCTAACACGGAGCTCAACCCGAGGAGCAATGCAAAGCCATAAATCTAAGGAGTGGGACAAGCTACGAAGGGCCCAAGATGCCACAAGAGAAGGAAGTGGTAATGGCATCCGAGAGTGTTGACAAAAGAGATGGCCAAGAGAAAGAAAAGCAAGAAGAGCTAGTGAGGGAAGAAAAAGAGGCAAGAGAAGAGGAAGAAGGGGAGAAGAAGAATGAGGAGACCATTCCTCCACAAGACAAAGGCAAGAATGTAGTGCCTCTTCCTTATCCTCAAAGGTTGAAGAAGAAGGGTTTGGACAACAAATTTTCCAAGTTCGTGGAGATGTTCAAGAAGATCCACATTAATATCCCATTTGCCAAAGCTCTTGAACAGATGTCCCATTATTCCAAGTTCTTAAAAGAAACCATGTCCAACAAGAGGAAAATGGTGGAGTATGAGACGGTGCACTTAACCGAAGAGTGTAGCTCCATAATCAAAGCTAAGCTACCTCCAAAGCTTAGGGACCCCGAATCCTTCACTTTGCCATGTGTCATTGGAGATGGAGGTACATTTAGAGCTTTATGTGATTTGGGAGCTAGTATAAATCTTATGCCTCTATCCATCTTTAAGACCCTTGGTTTGGGAAAGCTCACACTGACTACGATGAGCCTCCAATTGGCGGATAGATCTATGGCTTACCCCTTGGGTATAGTAGAGGATGTGTTGGTCAAAGTTGAGAAATTCATATTTCGGGTGGACTTTGTAGTTTTGGATATGGAGGAGGATAGGTATATCTCGTTGATCTTGGGAAGACCCTTTTTGGCAACCGGAGGAGCCATAATTGATGTAAGGAAAGGAGAGTTGGAGCTTCAAGTGAACAATGAAAAAGTCTTGTTCAAAATTTATAGAGCTATCAAAGTCCATGATGATGAGGATGGAGAGTATGGGCACCCCATGAGAGATCATTATCCAATACCCATGAAAGAAAAGATGGAAGAAGATCCCACAATCAATCTTGTGAAAGAGAACCCCAAGGTGGAAGACAAAGATCCAAGAAAAGCTACTTGTGCAAGCTTGGGGTTGAATGAGGCATCAACTTCCTATGATATGATTGAAGAGCCGGATAGGCTAGCTTGTGGATGTTTTGATGGATGTAAGAAAGTTGGATGAGGAAAGAAGTTCAAGAACAAGGATGACAAGGGGGTGACTTGATAATTATCTCAAAGAAGAACCGTCCGACATAGGATGTTAAAAATAACGTTTCTTGGGAGGCAACCCAAGGTTTTATTGTTTTCATGTTTTTATTGTTTTAGTAGTTTTGATAGCTTAGTCTCTTTTGTAGGTATGGATGAGGAACATTGTGGACATCATTTCTTGGAGAATGAAGGGAGCAAGTGGTGCTATGGTAATCTTTGAAGAGCTTTGGATGTGCAAGGATGGAGGTAACAACTTGTAGCCCCAAACTTAGAATTTTTACATAGTAAAATTCTAAGTTTGGGGGGGTTATTTTTCTTTTATTTTTTTTTACTAGTTGTTATCCCTTGCACCGTTTTGTCATTTCGTTTGTGTTACATTTTGCACTGGCGCACACTTTGCTTTCATATGCTTATATTGTTTGAGTTGGTTTTGATCATGTGTTGGGTAGTGGACTTATGGTGAAATGTGAGCATGGATAATCTTTGGAATCCATAGTGAGTAGTTGTGGTGATATCTATTTGCTTTGAATGTATGCATGATTGGTGATGGATAATAGTGTCATGTTGTGTTCATATTTGTTAATCATTGATGACATGAATGCATGATGTGTTGTTGTTTGGGGACATTTGATGAATGTGAAAGTTCTATTGAATAAACCGGTGAGAATTGAGCCCTAAATCGAACTTTAATCCGGTTTAGTTCATTTGAGAGTGTGTTGGGATATGAATCCTATAAACAATGTTCTAATTGATGGTTGTATGTTTTGATGGCCAAAAGCAATTTGAGTTAATGGATATATGTGATTATATGAATTAGGATTACTGATCTTAATGTGATATGAAGTCTGAGTTTACTGATCTTATGTTTTACTAATCTGATATATGAACTGTTAAGAACTAAGCTGATGAATGAATTGTATAGACAACTTATAGTATAGGACTTAAATGTACTCATCTGTATGTAGTCCAGTTGATGTATAGATAGGTTTTGTATATTTGTAAAGTTGTATTCTATTTTATTCAGCATTGTAAAAGTTCAGAACAGTAGATTAGATTGAAGTCGGAAGATTAAAGAAGACTAAGAGATATCAGAAGACTACTTCAGAGTATGAAGAAATCAAGAGAAGTATTATTGAAGGAAGCTGAACAGTTTTGAAGAACTGTGCTGACCAAGAATAGTAAAACTAAGAAGAGTAGTTTACTATGCTGAGTTAGTTGGATTGAAGAATAAGTTTGGATAACTTATTTGAAGCGTAACTGAAGATATTTGAAGATATGCTGACTTGGAAAGATAAGTTTTAAGTTGGTTATAAAGAAGGAAGTTACAACAAGAAACGGTTATGAGTTAGTTGAGAGTTAGTTCACAAACTGCTAACTGTCATACTAGATCTTATAAATACTGTGTGATCTTCTACTTGAAAAGACTACTGATACTACTGCTACTCAAGATATTCGAAGCATTCAAAGAGCAATCAAGTATTCAAGAACTCATAGAGTTGGAGATCAAGAACTGAAGAGAAGCCACTGTACTAATTTGAAGAATCAAAGGCTACTACAAAGAGAAGTTTTACTTTTCGTTTTAAGTTTGTACTGTGTAAACAAGTGTGCTAGTTCCTTGTGAAATTGCTAATAGATCGAAGATATACCTGGAGGTATAATCGACAAGATCAAAGTCTTAATCTTGGGACTCTAAGCTACAAGTACTCAAGAAGAAAAGAGTAATAAAACATCGCAACTGGAGTTGTGAGAGTGGATGTACACATTTGTCGAACCACTATAAAATCTTGTGTTCTTTACTTTCTGTTTTGATTATCTGTTTTATATTTGTTTAACCAAGAACAGTAAGTTTTCTAAAGAAAAGATTTAAAGAAAAGTTGAGTATAAAGATTAACTATTGAGTACTGATCTGATTGTAAGAACAGTATCATACAGAACACATTTCTGCACTTAAACTCTGATATTTTGATAGAATTTAAAAAGTCTATTCACCCCTCCCCTCTAGACTTTTTCTTAGCTTACTCAATCTAAAACTCAACTTTGGGACCAACAAGTGGTATCAGAGCAGTAGTTCACTGGACTGCTGTTTCTGGATAACCTTGTAGACTTTGGGGAAAGTCTAATTGTTTCTCATTACTGATACTTGTTTCTTGATCTTACTTTGCTATCTGATTCTATTTGCTCTATTACTGATCTTAACTGTCTGTTCTATCATGGAAGAAACTAACATCAATAAACTTCCTAAGTTCAAAGTGGCAGATTATGATTACTGGAAGCTGAGGATGGAAGCCATTTTCAGCTCAACTCATGATCTAATGATGTCCGTGATCAAGCAAGGGCCAATTACTACCATGATACCCAACACTGCAAATCTGGATCCTTCCAAAGCCATTGGTGTTCTCGTGCCTAAACCAAGGTTAGATTTGACTACTGAGGAAATGAGGCAAAACAACTTAGACAGCTTAGCTAAGAATTACATTTTGCATACCCTTCCCAATGAGTATCTTGGGAAAGTAGTAAAATGTAAATCAGCCAAAGAAATGTGGGACAAGTTAGCTATCATTTGTGAGGGTACTTCTCTTATAAAGGAAAGCAAACTATCCACTGCTGTCCAGCGGTTCGAATCATTCAAAATCAAGACTGGTGAAACAATCGACCAGCTAGATACTCGCTTTACCAAGATTATGAATGACTTGGATGTTTTAGGAAAGACTTACACCAATAGGGAGATCAATCTGCGTATTCTTAAGGCTTTAGATGACAGGTGGAAAATGGTCAAAATGATCATTAAAACCACACAGGATATAGATACGTGGTGTTGGTCCCAAGTTGAGTTAATAACGAGTAAGCTAGTGAAAATGTCTAGAGGGGGGTGAATAGACTTTTCTAAAATCTTTCGATATATCAGAATTACAATATGCGGAATACGAAATTAACAATGAGCCCAATTAAAGTTTATACTCAACTTAACTCGAGAACTCTGTTTTATGTATACTCAACTAGTCTAGATCAGTTATGTATGTTTAACAAGTAAACAATTAATCAATTAAACAACAAACAAAATAGTAAAGTAAATCAAACACGAGATTTATAGTGGTTCGACAACTTGTCTACATCCACTCTCACAAACCCAGTTGTGAAATTCTCATTAACTCGTCCAATGGAGTAATGTGTTCTTGTGGCTTTAAGTCCCAAGAAATAAGACTTAGATCTTCTCGATTATACCTCCAGATATATCTTCGATTTTACTAGCGATTTACAAGTATCTAGCAACTTGAAACAATAAATAAAACTTCTCAGTATCTTCAATAAGCCTTCTTGAGTAGTCTCTTCTTGTCTGGGCTTCTTCTTGAACTTCAAACTTTTGCTTTGAACTCTGCGAGCTTCCTTGCTTTGAATTTTTTCATTATACACACAGTAGTTTGATTTTCAGTAATCTCTCAGTTGTCTTTAATCGTTGAATGCCTTCAAGTATTTATAGACTTCACTTTATCAAGATAAGTTAGTTATCCAACAAACTTTCTTGATAACTTCCTTCAACAAACTCTTCAACCGTTTCTGAATAAGTATCTCTTAATACGACGGTTAATTCTGTTAATTAAGTTGTAACCAACTTCTTATCTTCAAAAATACGAACCTTCAATTCTGTTAAACTGTCTTGACTCGTCTTGTCTTCAGCACTTAGAATATTTCAGCTTCCTTCAGCACTTGTCTTGTTGCGCACCTGTCTTGTCCAGTAGTAGTAGACTGCGTCTTCTACTTGTCTTGTGCAGTAGACTTCTTCAGTAGACTTCAACTCTTCTTGTCTTGCGCAGGTCTTCTTCAGTAGTAGACTTCAACTCTTCTTGTCTTGCGCAGGTCTTCTTCAGTAGTAGACTTCATAGAACTAATCTAGTCCTAACATCTAATCTTAACAAGACTATTTCATTACATTAAACTTTATAAAATAGCTTAGTCATCTTAGAAACTATACAAAGAATATAAACGAAACATGAGCTTCTATACATCTTGAATAGCTCAATATAAAACCTATCAAGTATACAAAGTACTTATAAACTGTACTTGTCTTTTTCTTTCATACTTATCTTTTGAAACTATTACTTGTCTTGTGAATTCTACTGATCTGTACAAGACGACTTCAACTTAACTAGACTAGATCAGTCAATACTTAGAATATTTTCAGGTCTTCTTTTTGGCTTTATCAAAACTCATCTCATCATCAAATAGAACTTGTATTAGGATTCATATCCCAACACGTGGTCTGCTGAAACCACTTTCCAAACCCTTAAGGCGCATGAGTTTGAATTGGATGAAGAAGATCCAATAGTGAGCAGTGATAGGGAGAAGGAAATCTCCAAGAGTATTGCACTTAAGGCATCTACCTCTAAGAAGTCTAGATCATCTATGTCTAAGTCCTCAAGCATAAAAGATGAACTAGAGAGTACTGATCTTGCTCTTAAGGATCAGTTGAACTTAATGATAAAGAGGTTTGATAAACTTAACAAGCGTTATGGTAGATATAAGAGATTTTATAAGGATTCTCAGAGCTCTAGTAACAAGGACTCTTCTAGGACCAGAAGGGACCACAAATCTTCTGAAAGGAGAGATGAGGTCTCTAAGGAGAAAAGAGGAGATAGAAACTCTGCTGATAGAAAGGATAAGAACTCTACTAATAGAAAGGACAGGAACCGATATCATTCTCCTTCTAAACGTACTACTAATGAACATCTGTGTTATAACTGTGAAAAGCCAGGTCATTACATCCATGAATGTCCTGATCTGAGTGCTGAAGACAGAAGAGAAAGGAAAGCAAGGAGAGATCGCAAATATGCTAAGGGTAAGAGGGCAATGGTGGCCAACAATGAATCTGATACGGATTCAGATGAGTTTCCATCGTCTTCATCTGAGTACCCCTCTAGCAGCGAGAAAGAAGTCTTCATTGCAGATGATGGACTGGTTATGATGGCAAGAATCGATCAAGAGGTATCATCTGTCACTTCTTTTCAATCTTGTGATGAATCTGATTCTGATTTATGTGACACTGCTGATAGTAGTGTAGGGAGTAGTCTTCACCATTCCAATGGAATGAATGAAGAAGACCTCCTACCAGCTAATAAAGCATTCATGGAAATCAGTGATGAGAACATATCTTTAAAAAAAGAAATCATTACTCTTCGAGAAGCTCAATTAAAAGTGGATCCTAATATAATTGTTCAAAATGCACGGCTATCAGAAGAGTTGTCACAACTCAAAGAAAAGTATGCATCTATGGACAAGTTATATCAGGGTATGCTTCATACACAAGCTAAAGAGACCAATGAATTCAATGATTTAAAGATTAAATGTGAAAACTTGAAGAGCGCAATAGATTCTTAGAATCTGAAGTACTGAGCTTGGATCTGAAGCTATCTGAGATGATTAACTCTTCCAAGATTAATCAAACATGTTGGTCCTGAAAGGAGTAGATAACAAGTGTATGGGGGGGGGGGGGGAATACACTTGTATGCAATTCTTTTTGAACTTTGATCAAACCAGAACTCAGCAAGGTTGTCTTGGACAACTCTGCTGAAGGTGATTAACTCTTCTAAGATAATCAATCCACTAAGTACTATTGAGTACTTAGTTGAATAACTATCTAGGGGAGTTATATGTGCGGAATAGTGGTTGGCCCTTTAAGTTTAGACTCCTTTAATTTCTGAAATCACTTAGTCAATGTAAAACAGTCCAGTTAAGCTTCAGGGAAGTTGTCCAAAACAGTTTTGCACAGTCTTTGAATGTGTATCTTTGAAAGATCAGTTTTGTGTGCAGTGTTGAGTGAATGTAAGTACTTGTAAAGTAAATCAACACAAGAGTTTATAGTGGTTCAGAGACTCAAGCTCCTACATCCACTTTCCCTGATTTAACAGGATAATTCCTTCACTCTTGGAATTAACTTGTTTTATAGTGCCAAGGTGCACTTGATCAAGAACACCACTCCTTGGTGAATTGATCCCTAGGATGTCTAGAGTCCTAGTACCCTCTTCTCAACTCAGAACTGAACTGTTCTTCTCTCAACAGTCAGTTCCTACCACTTCTACTACTACAACCTTCTCACTTTCACTCTTGAAAGATATGAGGATTGAAGTAAGGTTCCAACTAATGAGATATCCTTTACAATGAAGATCAGTGTATAAGGATAGGATATCTCTCTAAGCTTGTGTATGAATATACAATTGGGTTCAGCTTAGAAGAAGTGTATAAAGACTAAGATAGTCTCTTTGAAAGCTTAAGAGCACTTGTCAACTTGTAGGATAGTTGGATATTCTTGTCAAGGTTGAGGTGCTGGTTGAGTTCAGTTGGATGCTTTCAAATGGTCTTCACACTTCTGTATTTATAGACAAAATGGAGGATTTGCCCGTTGGAGAGGCAGCCCCAAATTGCTATAAATGTCTTCCTTGAGTTCTTCAAACTGGAAGACAGATTCTTGATAGTGACATGTCCTCATTTGGGTAATAAACGGCTGTAACAGTTTTGTCTTCATTCTGCAGCACTTTTCCCAATGTTTGACTTCTTGTTAGGACTTGGACATGGCTTCTGAAGGTTGATCCAATGATAGGACAACATTCCTTATCATCTGGACAACTCTCCTTATCATTATCAGCAGTTTTGCTTTTCAGCATGATTGGCTTGCTCTTCTTCAGATGACTTGGCTCTTTCCCTTTATTTCTCTTGTGTATGGTCTTAGCTCATTCCTTTGAGGACCTTTAGGGACTGGTTGTCTCAATCTCTTCAGCATAGTTGATCTTAGGCTTTCAGAGCACTTGATCTTGGTCAATTTAGCTGAGACAACTCCTCTGGACAACTCTCCTGATCAGCATGATTTGTCTTTTTGCATCAGAGCACTTTATACTTTAGAGTTGGCTTATCTGGACAACTCTCCTGACCAAAACCTTTGAGTAGTCTTGTCCTTTTGAGCTAGGTAGGTTTGTTCTTGCATATGGCTAGCTTCTTTGGACAACTCTCCTGATCAGAGCTTTAAGAATACTTTCTCTGGACAACTCTCCTGATAAGAGCATCTTAGATTTCATAGAGTGTCCTTACTCTTTGTTCCAGAATTTGAGCCTTGGGGAGACTTGATCTTGATCATCTTCAAAGCATAGGTTCCCCCTCAAATTGTGCATCTAATTGTCTAAGAGCTGCCTAACATTTCAGCTTCTCATCTAGCCTATAATCTATATGTTCTAACATTCTTAGAACATATTTTTCATTGACTTAGGCATGTCTCAGGGGGTTTTTGGAATTCAATCAAAACATAGCTCATTTTATTCCCAACAATTTCCCCCTTTTTGATGATGCCAAAACCTATACAATTTTAAGCAAAAGTGACTTGTCTATACCTATTACATGTATCTTCAGAAGACATGACTGAGGTCAATATTCCTGAAAGGTAATGTGTTAGTGTATTCACTGTTTTTGTTGCAAGTAGGTTTTAAGATAGGCATAGAGAGATTTGAGTTTCTTGATTCAAAATAAGTTCAACTATCATTCATTCAAAAATCATTACAGGCATGTTGATAGTTGAAATTAACATATCAGAGCAAGAATCAATAACACTTAAGCATATCAGAGCACTTTATTACAATAATTCAAAATGATATTTTCAGCATCAGAGCACAGAACTTGTATCAGAGCAATCTTTAACAGATCAGAGCAACCAGATTAACACATCAGCAAACTTGACCATATTTCAGCATAGTTGATCATTCAAGTAAGGTCAGAAGACTTAGCCATTTCAAAGATCATCCTCAGGAGGTGGCAGCATTCCATACTGTGCCCACACTCTTCTTTTCAGTGCCATGGCTTCTTGGTTGGTTCCCTTAGGTCCAAGAACCATCTTGTTCAGCTTAAGGATCTCAGTGAATTCCCTCAGAATTCTTGCTTGGTCAATCCATCCTTCAAGCTTTGGAGGCATGTATATGATTGGCTTGGGAGCTGTGAGTTCAAATCTTGCAATGTCAGCAGCTGCAAGTAGTTGTTGATACAACTCTCTGTAGTATTCTAGCATGAACTCAGTGAAGGCAGAGTTTGCATCTCCTCCATTCCATCTGTCAATGACATAAAAGTCATAGACAAACTCCCTTTTGGCTTCTTCCCATGTGTCATTCAGTTGAATTGGCACCCATTTATCCAAGTGTGGATATTTGGTGTCCATTGGGATTAGAAGCTGAGGCTTCATCTTGCTGTAAGTTGCTCTTCTCCTTCTTGGTTTCTGAAAGTTTGCTCTCCTTTCATCTCTTGTTCTGTTGGCTTCTTCCATCAGATCAATTTTCTCATGGGCCCTCATCATGGCCAGTTCCTATGATAGGTTTTGGGAGGATTGGAAAGTCTATCTGCTACAGAAGACTTGGGTTGAAGGGGTTCAGGGAGGTTGGCTTGAAGGGTTTCAGGAGGGTTGGGATTTGAAGGGTTTGAGGGATCATCAGGGGAATCATCATCATTAGAGCCACTGTCAGGGTGACTGATTCCCTTGGCTTTTCTTTCTTTCTCCTCTTCAATCTTATCAGCTACCAACTTTGCAAAAATCTCCTCATCTATGAGGAATCTTGTCTTTGAAACTCCAGCAAAGTGTAGCAATCTGTTCTCCTCTATCTGCCACCAGTTTGTACCCTTATCTTGGATGACTTGTGATATCTCCATCAAGGATTTGTCTTTCACATCAACAAGCATCCTTAAATCTTGAAAGGCCTTCTGAATTCTTGGAAATTCAGCAAGTTGTGGATACAAACTGTCCACAGTAGCCTTGGCTCCTCCTCTGAGCATACTTTCATAGGTATACTCCTCCTCATCTCCACTTGAATGGGGACTTTGGGTTATAGGGGAGTTGGCTCTGGGTTCTCCTATCAAAGCTTCAGGCAGATTAAGTTCAGGGATGTTGGCTTCAGAAGGGTTGGGTGCAGTAGAAGGATCTTCAGTTGCTTTTGAGAGCAATGGGTCTGAAGGGGCTTTACTCAAGGGGGTTGGCTCATTGAGTGCATGCTCTAAGAGTTTTGAATAATTCAGCATGGATGAGTCAAGGGGAGACAGGAGTCTTGTCTCATCTACTGCTAAGTCAGCAAGCACATCTATGCCACTTCTTTGCACATTTCCTTCAGGAGAATATCTCTTAGTGAGATTTACAGGGGTAATGGGTTGGTTGGAAGGGGTGACATAGGTTTCAGGGGAGTTGGGCCCAAGATACTGAATTTCAGGGAGGTTGGCCTCTATGGGTTGACCTTCAGGGACTTTGGATTCTGGAGTTCCAGAACCAGATGAATTGGTCCTTGACATGGATTTGGCCCTGCTTTCAGCTCTGCTCTCCCTTAGAGCCAATTGAAGAGACCTCTCTTCTTGCAGCTCCAACACCTTTTCAGTAGGTTTGGCCCTTCTCTTGCTGGCCCTGCTACTTCCACTTCCTTCCTTCTCAGGGATAACTTCCCTGATTCTCTTATCACCCTTAGACTTTTGTCTAGTCTCATTGTACTTTTGCCTGAGTTCTTCTGAATGATCAGATGGCACTTGTACACCTTCTCTAGCAACTTCTTCAATCTCAGCTGAAGCATCTGAATTCTCTTCTGAGATTCTCTGAGACATTTTCCTTGTCTTGACAGCCCTGGCCTTTGTTCTCTTTTTCATCTTAGGCTTCTCTTCCTTCTGTTCTTCAGCAGGCTTGGCCAATAGCATCCTTCTTTTCTCAGTTTTCTTACTGAGCTTTCTGAACAGGATCTTTTGGGCTGGGAGGGGCTTTGCAAAGGTCTGCATCTGGGAATAGTGGGAAAACCTCTCAATCAACAAGCTTGCCCTGGTGCAATACTTGATTTTCCCTTCTAGCACCACCTTATTGTGGGCTTTCACCTTAAATTTAGCCTTCTCCTTCATCATCTCAGACATGATGAAGGTCCTCCAATCAAACTTGATGCCCTTATCACTGGCATCAATAATGGCAGCCATGATTCTGATCCTTGGCTGGCTGACCTGCTCTAGGCTTCCAGTGTTGCTTAGGAGGCTCTTTGCAACTACCTCAAAAAGATTTAGAAACTCTGGCTTGAGAGTTTTCTTGTTTTGAGTTGAGGAGAGAGGGCCTGGAACTAATAACCACTCTTGGGCTATTTCCTCTTCATGTCCAGTGCCATATACTTCTGGATTCCTACCCTCATGAGGCAATCCAAAGGCTCCTTCCAGATCCTCTGAGGAGAATCTAACTCTATGGAATCTCTCCTCTTCCTCTCCTTCAGCTGTGTAGGATAGCCTGGTTGATACTTCACCATCTTCAGGCTTGCCTCTCCACTTGAGGAAGGCAAAGAATTCTGCCATATAGCTTTCCAGGCAAGAGCTTGGTCTTTCTTCCAAGAACTTTTGGAGACCAGCCCTTCTCAACCATCTCAGGGTTGGAGTAACCTCAAGATCCTCACTTTCAAATGAAATAATTGGCTCAAAGTGAAGATTGTTCTTGTTGCTTAGATAGCCAAAATCTAGGTCTAGATCTTTGTTGGAGAAATCTACAAGCATCTCAGGTCTAACCTTGGGGGCCATTGAAAATTGCAGAAAAAGGTTTGATGAAGAATGAGAGAGTTTGAAGAACTTTTGAGTTAGGGTTTCGAATACTTGGGGAAGAAGTGTTTGTGGATATCTTAAGACTTGTGAATATTCTAAAAAGAATGTTTGTCAATGAGTTGGTAAGGTCTTGATACAATTCAAAGGTGAGCAAAAATGGAAATCCAAAATGGACGGCTAGGATTGATTTCAGGGGAGTTGTCCATTTTTGATCCAATGGTCAAAAACCAATGTAACAGTGAAATAACTGTTTTATTCAAAACGTGGGTGGTTTTAAATGTTTGTTTAAGGCTGGGGATTTTTCGAGATAGATCATGTCCCAAAAAGTTTAATGCAAACAAGAGTTAAATCTTGGCATTTAATGCATGGAAAGTGACCTTTTGGGTGGGAGACAAATTAAATCCCAAAAAGGTGAAAACTGTATTTCAATGGGACAGATTTCGAAATGGGTTTTGATCACCAAAAATAGGTGCTTATCATACCAAGATTTGGTTTGATAGCTAGGACAACTTATCTGACCCTACATGGACAAGTATCCTGAAGAACTGTGGACAAGTGTCCTGAAGAGGTAAGGTCATGTTTCTGAATTTCAGTAGACTTGACCAAGTCTGCTGAAGCTTGAGTTTGTTTCCCCCTTAATCAATGAGCTTCTTTGGACTTATTTGTCCAACTTCCCTGGATCAAGTAATCCCAACTCTGCTGATAGCTCCAGAAATCTTGCCTCTGCAAGTGGCTTGGTTAATATATCAGCTTTTTGATGGTCTGTGTGAATTTTCATTAGCTTGATATCCTTCTTCTCCACATGATCTCTAATGAAGTGGTGCTTGATGTCCACATGCTTGCATCTTGTGTGTAAGACAGGATTTTGTGATATAGCAATGGCACTATTGTTATCACAGAAAATTGGCACTTCAGTAGAGTTGACTTTGTAGTCTCTGAGTTGTTGACTTAGCCAAAGAATTTGAGCACAACAACTTCCAGCAGCAACATATTCAGCTTCAGTGGTGGAAGTGGCCACTGTGTTCTGCTTCTTGGAGAACCATGAAATAAGCTTGTTGCCCAAGAATTGACAAGTCCCTGAAGTGGACTTTCTGTCAATCCTACATCCTCCATAATCAGCATCTGAGTAGCCAGTTAGCTCAATATTGTCATCAGCAGGGTACCAAAGGCCTAGATTCTCAGTGCCTTTGAGATACCTCAAAATCCTCTTTGCAGCCTCAAGGTGGCTTTTCTTAGGATTTGCTTGAAATCTTGCACAAACACCTACTGCAAAGGTGATATCAGGTCTGCTGGCAGTGAGATAGAGGAGTGAACCAATTATTCCTCTATACTCAGTAGAGTTGGTTGGAATACCACTCTCATCAGGATCCATCTTCCAATTTGTGTTCATAGGGATCCTTACTGGCTTGCTGGTTATACACCCAAACTTTTTGATCATTTCTCTGGTGTACTTAGCTTGGTTGATGAAGATTCCTTCTTTAGATTGCTTGACTTGTAGACCCAAAAAGAAGTTCATCAACCCCATCATGGACATCTCAAACTTGCTTTGCATGAGCTTGGAGAATTTCTCACATAGCTTCTCATTAGGGGATCCAAAAATTATGTCATCCACATAAATTTGGACAAGCAAGATGTCCTCTCCTTCAGATATTCTGAAGAGAGTTCTGTCCACTGTTCCCTTGGTGAATCCATGATCCAAGAGGAATTGTGACAGTGTATCATACCAAGCCCTAGGGGCTTGTTTGAGTCCATATAGAGCTTTCTTGAGTCTGTAAACTTGGTTTCCAATTTCAAACCCTGGTGGTTGCTCCACATAGACTTCTTCTTTCAAGACTCCATTCAGAAAGGCACTCTTGACATCCATTTGGTATACTTTGAACCTCTTGTGGGCTGCATAGGCTAGAAAGAGCCTTATTGCTTCTAGCCTTGCCACAGGTGCAAATGTCTCATCATAGTCAATGCCTTCATGTTGGCAATACCCTTTTGCCACTAGTCTTGCTTTGTTTCTGACAATCACATCATTTTCATTTTTCTTGTTCTTGAACACCCACTTTGTTCCAATAACATTTTGATGTGAGGGTCTGTCCACCAGCTCCCATACTTCATTTCTGGTGAATTGGTTCAGTTCTTCCTGCATGGCTGTGATCCAATTGGCATCTTGAAGTGCTTCCTCAATATCTTTTGGTTCCTGTTCTGACAAGAAACAACAGAACATAGCACTTTCACCATGAAACTTTCTGGTTCTGACTCCTATACTTGGATCACCAAGTATCAGGTCAGTAGGATGGTCAGATAACCAGGTCCTTCTTTTCCTGATCTCTTCAGTAGAGTTGTCCTCTACTGAAGGTGAGTCAATTTGATCATAGAATTCAGGATAATTTAATGCAGGATCTAATTCAGGATCATAATCAGGGGTGTTGTCCTCAATGTCAGGGACATTGGCATTTTCAACATTTTGAGTTCCCCCTTGATTATTTGACCCATTAACTACCTCAGCAGGAGCTGCTTCTTCATTGGTAGTTGTTACCTGGATGTGAACTGGGATTGGATCATTCAGTTCATCATTTCCATCAGTGGGATTTGTCTCAGGAAGGTTGCCTTCAGGATGGTTGTCCAATGTTGTATGTTCTGGTAGGTTGATTGGGACAATTTCTATGAGTTCAGTGTCTTTGTCTTTTAGGCTTAATCTGGTTGTCCTCTGTGTGATTTCTTCAGGTTCCAACTGATCATTCCTGATCTCAAAGATAGATTCATCAAACACAACATGAGGTGTTTCTTCCACTATAAGGGATTTCTTGTTGTAGACTCTGAAAGCTCTACTGATTTGAGAGTATCCAAGAAATACTCCCTCATCAGCTTTGCTGTCAAAAGCTTTCAACTGTTCTTTCCCATTATTGTGAATGAAACATTTACAACCAAATATATGAAAGTATGACACTTTAGGCATTCTTCCTTTCCAGAGTTCATAGGGGGTTTTGCCTTGCCCCTTAGTGATCAAACATCTATTTTGAGTATGGCATGCAGTGTTTATAGCTTCAGCCCAAAACCTCTTAGGTAGATTTGAATCAGCAATTAGAGTTCTAGCAGCTTCTTTTAAGGTTCTATTCCTTCTTTCTGCAACTCCATTTTGTTGGGGAGTTCTAGCTGCTGAGGTTTCATGAGCTATTCCATTTGATGTGCAGTACTCATTGATGTATGAATTAATGAACTCAGTGCCTTTATCAGATCTTATCTTGATAATACTAAGGCTTTTCTCATTTGACAATCTCTTGAGAAGTTCAGGAAGTTTGACTTGTGTTTCCTTCTTATTAAGGAGAAATACTACCCATGTGAACCTAGAGAAGTCATCTACTACCACTAATGTGTATTTTCTACCATTTATGCTTGAAGGGGTGATTGGTCCAAATAGATCCATATGTAGAAGTTCAAGTACCCTTTCAGTGGAAATGACTGGTTTTCCTTTGAATGAGGCTTTAATCTGTTTTCCTTCTTGACATGGTTTACACACATGTTCCTTAATGAAAACCTCATTAGGTAGTCCTTTAACTAATGCATTTCTAGCAAGTTTATTCATAGATTTGAAGTTCAGGTGGTTTAGCCTCTTGTGCCATAGCCAACTTTGTTCACTAGAACTTTTAGCAATGAAACATGTAGCATCAGTAGACTTGTCCCAGTCTGCAAAATACACATTTCCCTTCCTAGTTCCAGTCAATAGGGTTTGTTGAGTTTTATCTCTAATTAGGCACTTTCCACTTGAGAACTCAACATTAAAATCTTTATCACAGAATTGACTGATACTCAGGAGATTATATTTGAGACCAGCTACATAAGATACATTGGTTACTTTGATGTTACCAATCATCAAAGTACCATAACCTTTTGTTGTTGCTTGTGAGCTGTCTCCAAAGGTGACATTTGGGCCTTCTTTTTCAATAAAATCAGAGAGGAGTTCCTTGTTTCCAGTCATGTGCCTTGAGCATCCACTGTCAAGGTACCATGCTGTCTTTTTGTTCATGCTCCTCTTCTTGTGGCCCATTGGTACCTGCAATTAGATAGGTTTAGGTACCCTTTGAGTTTTGGGTCCTGAGAGGTTAGCTGTACCTTTGGGAACCCAAACTTGCCTAATAACCCTGATTGATTCAAGGTGGCTAAGTTGTTTTCCTAGTGCATCAACATACACTGTTTTTCCCTTAAATGCCTTTGGGAAAGTATGTGTGAATGTGTTAACTCTGTAAGTTTCAGAGGAGTTGACCACTCTTCTGAACTTATGAGTTCTTTGTGCAGCTTGATGAAATCTTTGAGGAAAGGCCTTTTTATGACCATTACCCTTTGGCATGAAGGGTTTTGGTTGTCTCATTTTATTATGCCTTAAAGGATGGTTTTCTTTAGGTCTATTCAGCTGAGGCTTTCTCAGATGAGTTGGCCTAGGCTGATTATACCTTGGATAATTCCTCTGAACATTGTTCAGGAGAGTTGCCCTTCCATTGGGTCTACTCTGCTGACCAATATTCCTCTTGTGCTCAGGAGCTTTGGCCATTTCCTTAGGTTTTGGCCTATTCTCCTGAATTACTTGAGTAGGCATTTCATTCAATTTGCCCTTTCCTTTGTTCAGTGGCTGAATTACTTCATTTTCAGCTTGTTGTGCCACTGACTTAACAAAGATTCTCTTAGTGTTACTTGTAGATGCAACACTAAGACAAGGTGAAGATTCAAATGGATCAAAACCTAATCCACTTCTTTGAGCCATAGGTCTTTGATAACTTTGAATTTCCTCTATTGCTCTAGAGGATTTGTTCAAAGCAGACATCTTTAATTTCAGGCTCTCTTCACTTGATTTAAGAATATCATACTCATGTGAGAGTTTTTCAAATTTGGCATTTAGAATTTTAAGTTCAAATTCTTTTCTTTTCTGAGAGAGAAGTTGATCATCAATCTCCTTTTGTTGGTCAACTATCCTGAGATTTGCTTCCTCAAGCTTTCTCAAGACTTGTTGATACAACTCAGTAGACTTGACATCAACAGCTACCTCAGAGTTCTTGGTGAGTTCAGTAGCTAGTCTTTCATTTTCTCTCACACAATTGTCATGAAATTCTTGTAATCTAGTGAAATCTTCCATCAACTTTCCCAAGGAAAGTTTCAGGTTAACCTCACTAGTGTTCTGTGAGATAAATGATGGTGAACTAGAAGTAGAGGATACCTCATCATCCTCAAGAGCCATGTTGCAGACATCATCATCATCATCACTGTTGGAGAACAATCCATCAGAAGAGTTGAAACTTTCAGCACTATCAGATTCTTCACCAGCCATCATGGCTTTTCTATTGGTGAATTTTCTGTCTCTTTTTGTTTGTCTTTCTCTTCTTTCTTTAGAGCTTAGTTCAGGGCAGTCATATTGGAAGTGCCCTTTCTTTTTGCAGTTGTAACACAGATCTTCATCATCATCCTTCTTGGATTCATCTCTTCTCTTAGATGATGAGGGTTCAGCTCTACTGGATCTTCTCCTATCAGAGGACTTGTCCTCTGATCTTCTCTCTTCAGGCTTTTTGTCCTCAGCCTGATCTTCAGGGGAATTGTATCTTCTCCTGAATTTGTTATCTTGGTAGAATTTCTTGTATCTTCCAAACCTTGTGTTGAGCTTGTCAAACCTTCTAGCCATCAAGGCTAGTTCTTCCTTCATTTCAGTCTTAGAGACTGACTTTGATGATCTGGGAGTGGGCTGCATTTCTGGTTCAGCAACTTTGGCTTTGAATGCCACTCCCTTAGTAGGATTTGAAGGTTCCTCAACAGGCTTTCTTCTATTGAGGTCAAACTCATAGGCTTTAAGTTCTGAGAATATTTGTTGCATGGGCATAGTGGAGAGATCTTTGGTATTCTGCATCATTACAGCATAGACATCCCACTTTTGAGTGAGACTCCTTAGGATTTTCAGTCCAACCTCTCTCTTGGTGTAAACCTTGCCCAGTGAATTAATCTCATTCATCACATCAGTGAATCTACCAGCAAATTTGTCAATGGACTCATCAGTCTCCATTGAGAATTGTTCAAACTTCTGCACAGCAACTTGGAGCTTGTTCTCCTTGATTTTTTCAGTGCCCTCACACATTTCAGCAAGGGTATCCCAAATTTCTTTAGCTGTGGTGCAGTGGTAGACTCTACCCATAACTGCATCTGGAATTGTTTGATAGAGGGTGTTCATGGCAAGATAATTCAAATTATCTTTCCTCTTTTCATCAGCAGTGAAGTCATCCTCATCTTTGGGAATCAATTCCCTTATATATGCTCTTTGCTCATCTGTCAATCTGGGGTTAGTTTGAGTAAACACAAAAGGTCCTCTTGTGATTACTCTAAGCATATCAGTATGAAGAGATGCAAGATGAGCCCTCATTCTAATTTTCCAGAAATCATAATTGTCTATTGAAAACATGGGTAGTTTGTGATGAGAAATATGATTGACTGGATTTGTGGCCATGTTGTCTAATCCTTGAACAGCAGGTGGAGGAACAGCATTGTTGTTGGCCATATCTCAATAAGAATCAATCAATCAACAAGTAATGGATTTCAGATAGAGATCAGTTCAGTGACCACACCAAATATGTGAGTTTTGAAAATCAAGATGGATTTTCAGAAGCAGTGGTCTTTGAACCCCTGCTCTGATACCACTTGTTGGTCCTGAAAGGAGTAGATAACAAGTGTATGGGGGGGGAATACACTTGTATGCAAATCTTTTTGAACTTTGATCAAACCAGAACTCAGCAAGGTTGTCTTGGACAACTCTGCTGAAGTTGATTAACTCTTCTAAGATAATCAATCCACTAAGTACTATTGAGTACTTAGTTGAATAACTATCTAGGGGAGTTATATGTGCGGAATAGTGGTTGGCCCTTTAAGTTTAGACTCCTTTAATTTCTGAAATCACTTAGTCAATGTAAAACAGTCCAGTTAAGCTTCAGGGAAGTTGTCCAAAACAGTTTTGCACAGTCTTTGAATGTGTATCTTTGAAAGATCAGTTTTGTGTGCAGTGTTGAGTGAATGTAAGTACTTGTAAAGTAAATCAACACAAGAGTTTATAGTGGTTCAGAGACTCAAGCTCCTACATCCACTTTCCCTGATTTAACAGGATAATTCCTTCACTCTTGGAATTAACTTGTTTTATAGTGCCAAGGTGCACTTGATCAAGAACACCACTCCTTGGTGAATTGATCCCTAGGATGTCTAGAGTCCTAGTACCCTCTTCTCAACTCAGAACTGAACTGTTCTTCTCTCAACAGTCAGTTCCTACCACTTCTACTACTACAACCTTCTCACTTTCACTCTTGAAAGATATGAGGATTGAAGTAAGGTTCCAACTAATGAGATATCCTTTACAATGAAGATCAGTGTATAAGGATAGGATATCTCTCTAAGCTTGTGTATGAATATACAATTGGGTTCAGCTTAGAAGAAGTGTATAAAGACTAAGATAGTCTCTTTGAAAGCTTAAGAGCACTTGTCAACTTGTAGGATAGTTGGATATTCTTGTCAAGGTTGAGGTGCTGGTTGAGTTCAGTTGGATGCTTTCAAATGGTCTTCACACTTCTGTATTTATAGACAAAATGGAGGATTTGCCCGTTGGAGAGGCAGCCCCAAATTGCTATAAATGTCTTCCTTGAGTTCTTCAAACTGGAAGACAGATTCTTGATAGTGACATGTCCTCATTTGGGTAATAAACGGGTGTAACAGTTTTGTCTTCATTCTGCAGCACTTTTCCCAATGTTTGACTTCTTGTTAGGACTTGGACATGGCTTCTGAAGGTTGATCCAATGATAGGACAACATTCCTTATCATCTGGACAACTCTCCTTATCATTATCAGCAGTTTTGCTTTTCAGCATGATTGGCTTGCTCTTCTTCAGATGACTTGGCTCTTTCCCTTTATTTCTCTTGTGTATGGTCTTAGCTCATTCCTTTGAGGACCTTTAGGGACTGGTTTTCTCAATCTCTTCAGCATAGTTGATCTTAGGCTTTCAGAGCACTTGATCTTGGTCAATTTAGCTGAGACAACTCCTCTGGACAACTCTCCTGATCATCATGATTGGTCTTTTTGCATCAGAGCACTTTATACTTTAGAGTTGGCTTATCTGGACAACTCTCCTGACCAAAACCTTTGAGTAGTCTTGTCCTTTTGAGCTAGGTAGGTTTGTTCTTGCATATGGCTAGCTTCTTTGGACAACTCTCCTGATCAGAGCTTTAAGAATACTTTCTCTGGACAACTCTCCTGATAAGAGCATCTTAGATTTCATAGAGTGTCCTTACTCTTTGTTCCAGAATTTGAGCCTTGGGGAGACTTGATCTTGATCATCTTCAAAGCATAGGTTCCCCCTCAAATTGTGCATCTAATTGTCTAAGAGCTGCCTAACATTTCAGCTTCTCATCTAGCCTATAATCTATATGTTCTAACATTCTTAGAACATATTTTTCATTGACTTAGGCATGTCTCAGGGGGTTTTTGGAATTCAATCAAAACATAGCTCATTTTATTCCCAACAAAACATTATCAGACAGATACAGAGCTCCTTATGATAAAAGTGGAATATGTACTGATCTGCCTCGTTCCTCTACTTCAGGGATTAAGAACACTACTGGAGCTAGTTCAAGTTTTTTACAGTTAGATAAAGGAAAAGAACCTATGACTTATGATAATGATCCAAAACCTAAAGTACAGTCTAAATACATTCCTCCTACTACCAAGAATGGTAAACAGAAGAATGGATCTAGACCAGTACAGTCAAGACCATACCAGAAGAATACTACTCCTCTGACCAGAGCAGAACTGTCCTGGAATCAGAAGAGGCAGACTCAGAACAGTAGGTCAAGACAAGCACAGGCAAGTTGTAAACAACCTAGACCTCCTTTTATAAGGCAGTCTCAGCTGTACTCAACTAAACCTAGGAAATTTGTGCCTCATTATCATAACAAACCTGTTCTTTATCCTCCACCTTTATCTTATGATATCATTGGAGAGGAAAGACCAAAACGCATCTATAAGCCGTATGGTCCACAGGCTTTTAGGCCCTATGCAAACTATTACAGACATACTGATCTTCCTGAAAAAGGGATAGAACCAAGGAAAGGCTATCTCAGAAAAATAGATCCTAAGTCTGTTGATAATTTGGATAAGGTCAATAAAGTACTGTTCTGTGATAAGCATGGTAGAAAACTTAAGAGGTCTCAATTATTCAAATCTTCAATGTTTATTTGGATACCTCTTACTACTAACCCCCAAGTGGGGGATAAAAGACAAAGTGGAAAAACATGTGCTTAAAGATCTTTGGTTTAAGGAAAAGTTGGAATGAGTTGAAAAAGAGAAAAGATGAAAAGTGATGAAAAGAAAAATCATGAAAAAGAAAAGAGGGACAAAGAGCCCCAAGAGCTTGAAAAGAAAATAAACTTGGCTAAAAAAGATGAGATGATGAATGCTTTAAAAAGAAAGAAAAAGAAAAATGAGGATGGAGTTTGTAAGTTATGAAAGTGAAAACACAAATTGTAAAACAACAAACTTTGTCCTTCACTAGAAGAGTCACAATTCCCAAATTTATCATACCTTATCCAAAGAGCCAATGTTACATCCTTGATTAAGCCATATTGATCACATTGTTTAACACTTGAGTGGTGTTGAAAGTAGAATATGGGCAAGATTATGGTGATTGCATATCATAACTTGGTTGTTGAGTGCACTTATATCCTTAATTAGTTTGTGCGTTTGAGAGAAACACTTTATCATATGAGTAGAGAACTTGAGCATTTGTATTGTGTTTCCTCATCACAATGTGTTGTGTACTTGTGTTATCTTTGATCTATGAGTATGAATTGCAATAATGAGCTTACCATCATTGAGAAAGCACTTTGAGAAAGAGACCTCACCACACTTTACTTTGCATGTTTGATTTGCATTGAATATTCCATTGTGATCATTCCACCCTCATTTGCTTTAAGTGATTAGTTGTTTGAGGACAAACAACATTTTAAGTTTGGGGGGGTTTGATTCGGGTGGAATTTACACATTTTTATGCACATTTGAAGCTCATTTTGATGTTGATTTCATTGATTTATGGGTTGAATATGATGGTTTTGGTCAAAATAAGAGAAAGGTGGTGTTTTGTTGATTTTGTAGGAAAAATGAAGGATTTTGGAAGCAAAACACCTACCACAATTCACTGGACCAAAAGAAGGAGTGCACCATTGGATCCGTCTCGAAAAATGGAGTGGAATAGCAAAAAGAATCAAGTTGATTGGAAGTCGGAAGCAAAAGTTATGCACGAAATAAGTTCGAGGTGCAAAGTAAACATTTAGCAACTCGACCGAGTTGGCCAACTCGGCCGAGTGAAGGAAAAAAATTCATTTTTTCGGCCGAATGCTCAGAATCGGCCGAGTAGGATCGATGGCCTGAGACTGGAACGAGCAGCAACTCGACCGAGCTACCCAACTCGGTCGAGTTGGAGGAAAAACTCAATTCGGCCGGACTAACAGAATCGGCCGAACTCGAGCCGAAATCTGCGACACTGACGAGCCACAACTCGGCCGAGTCAGAGAGATAGCTTCTAAAATCAACCATTTCCACTCATCCTAACTCGGCCGAGTGGTCCAACTCGGCCGAGTCACCCCTGTTCTCGGCGGTTTTTGTGCATTTTCACTATTTTTAAGGGACCAAAGTGCAATTTTCAACCCCAACACTATAAATAACCTCATTCTTGAATTCAAACATACCTTACCCCTTTCACACGAACTCTTACACATATAAACACACACTTGGAGGTAATCATCATCAATTTCTTCAATTCTCTACCAAATCAAGCAAGGAAGAAGTCAATAGCTTTGGAATTCAATTACCCATCATCCATTAGACTAGGCTTTCTCTTTCTTTTCATTTAGTTATTTCATTAGTTTGTGTTAATTAGGTTATGTTGGTTGTTGTCTAGAACACTTTTGGTTCTAGGGCTTTGTAAATATTTAGATTGAACTTTATGAACTAATTTCTTATTTTAAATGGTGTTTGTCTCTTATTTGTGTGCTTAATTCTTATATGGAAGCATATTATTAGTGGCCATGATAATGTGTTTGATCTATTGTTAATTGGGGTAATATCGAGAGATTTATTCCATTGATCGTACATAAGCATGCAACCCAATATTATTATGATCTCGAGAGATGATTAATTATTGGGAGGGAATTGAATGATCCTTTGGGCTATTTTAGGTGATATAATATTTGTGAGGTAGAGATACGAACTTATATTGTATATTCCTTTGGATTAGTTATATCGAGAGATTGATTAATTCTTCTTTAGTGGTCAACCTTATAAGAGGAAAAAATTAATTGCCATTTGAATGAGTCATAAATCATAGATGAATATCTAAATATTGCAAATGCCTTGGAACCTATTTTCTCTTATTTGAATTTCATTTGTACTTTTCTCGTTTTCGTGAATTGCATGAACAAACTTGATCGATTTCTTATTACTCTTTATTGTCTATTTGTGACACTTTGGTAGATAATTAGGGGTAATTTCACTATTCAAACTTATCGATCGCCGTCTATTTAGAACTTAATCGATAAACTATACTTTTACACTACACCTCTCTGTGGGATCGACCTTGTATTTGCCACGCTACGATATACATCGTATACTTTCGGTTGTGTATTTTAGAGTTGTAGAATACATGAATCAGACCCCTTTTTTTTCGCAAACGGAGTTCTGCAAACATTCGGCGGCGGCGCCATCCCTACCTCGCCCAGCGACGTCGCCGCCGTTAATCCTACCCAAGACCTCCCTCGCCTAGCCGCCATGCTTGAACCCTAAACGACCCATGTTTGTTTTTTTTTTCTTACTTTCGACAAAAGGTACTCGAAAATAAACACTATCGTCGACAACAATTTGTCGATGATAGTGTTTATTTACGAGGACTTTTTGTCATTTTTTTTTAAATTATTTCGATTAGTCGAAAATATATTATATCGTTGGCAAACCAGTATCGATCGACGACATTGGTTGTCGAAAAATTATAATTTTTTTTAAAATTTCTAAATATGTTTGGACGGTGGGGGCTGTTGGAGTTGGAGCGGCGGCGACGGCAGCGGAGGTGGGGCGGAGACGGCGGCTGCTACCTGCAATTAGGGTTAGGATGATAGGATATTTGAATTTTAGGAGGTGTATCTATCCTGAAATATTATACTAAAAGGGCAAATTTAACATTTTACATGAATATTAAATTAATAAATGGAGAGAGGGAGTATATTTAACAAAGATGGAGGGGTATATAACCTGGCCCTTTAATAATTAAAAAAAACTAACATTTATTTTTTATTTAAATTAAGTAAATTAAAACACTGCCAATAGGCCCAATGCCTAATACGCAACCCAATTTTTCCAATGGGCCCAAACATCTCCAACCTAGAATATAACCTAAATATGCGCGACCGCAACTTTATCTTCTTCAATTTATTATTTTAGTGGATACAATTTTAATACGCACAGAGGATGGGGGATGTTAGGGAGGTGGACGTACAGAGGATGGGGACGTAGGTGTGCTGTGAGCGGTGGAGGTGCGTCGTGAGCGCGAGGTGTTGTGTATCGTGGCGAGGAGGCGTGCCGTGAACGTGAGGTGGAGGGGGTGCTGCATGGCGGTGGAGGTGCGCCACCCATCCGGCATTTCAAGTGAGATTCGCTGATAGCTTCCGTTTCGTAGTGCAACAAGCGGAAGACTCTAAAGTCGTTGTATCTTGGGGACGGTTGTCATGATTCGTATTGCACCAGATCGAGTACGGGGAAATAACGTCTTACGGCCAAAGATAGATTCAAACTCTAGCCTCGACTTTCATATGTATTAGTCATGCATAGTCATCTTCATCTACACATAAACCTAAAATATTCCAACAATTGCAAGACGTTATTATTGTGTATTCGAAGCGGGTTTGCAAGAAGATCTCGCTCGTTTGGTCAGTGGAGATGGGTTTGCTTGGAGAAAATTCAGGGTCCATGCCGATTCAGCGCTTGGCAACTTGATTGTAGGGAAATCATCACATGTTACCATGTTGAGGTGTCTTTGCAAACACATGGTGAGCATGTGATTATTTGCATTGATTCAATGTATAATGATGTTTTGCAGGGTGTTATGATTTGTCTCAACACAAATCAATACAAATGATAAACCCAAGTAACTCAAAATCAAATGAATCGAAGAAAAGAACAACACACAGATTTTCGATCAAGATGATCAACATCCACGGATGATAGAGACTCTCCACTAGTATGAGTAAATGTTACAGATTACGAGTATGAATCTCTCAAGAACTTGCTAACTCACTCACTCAACTAATCAACCCACCCAACTAGTACAAGATAGGTTGTATTTATAGATGAATAATACCCTATTGAACCGCTAATAACTAATTCCCTAACTGCCATGAAACGGAATAACCGACTGGAAACTAACTCTGGAAACTAACAGAACCAGAAGACTAGACTCGGCTGATTTGCCTATCAGCTGATATGGCCTCAGGTGACTTGGACCTCATCTCTACTGATAAGACGAGAAGATATAAACTTAGAGGAGTTGTCCTAGAACTATCAAATAACATAGCCTATCAGCTGAGATGATCAAACTCTCTCAGCTGATCTGATCCAAAACCAGATGACTTCCAAACAATACGGCTTTTCTGCTATCATGCATTAGAATCAACTAAGACAACATCCAATTTGTATTACTTCATAACATAGGAGAAATTGAATTCTTCGAGAGTGTCAAGCACCCCAACATTCTTCCTTCTACCGATTACAATCGAAAACCATGTCGAAAAAAAACACCCTTCATTCTTATCCTCAAACACCGTACGCTGTAGGGGAGGTAATTTTATGGAATATTTATGTAGTAGTACTTGAGGTATTATAAATATCATTTCACATATAATTTTTGATCTGATATTAAATTTTATGGAATATTTATGTAGTAGTACTTGAGGTATTATAAATATCATTTCACATATAATTTTTGATCTGATATTAAATTAAATTTGATTTGGGATCAAATAATTTGGGCTTGAAGAGTGCAAACTTTGTTTTGGATTTAGTACAAAAGGTTTTGACGTGTATAATTCGATCAAAAATTATTCACGAGTAAGTGGTGGAAATTAAGGCCTCAATTGAAATTGTACTTGAAAGTGCAAGTTTTGAATTTAGTTCAAAAGACTTTGACTTGTATAATTCACATAAAATTACCCACAAGTAAATGGTGGCGATTACGGTCTTAACTAAAATTGTTCTTAAAGAGCGCAAACTGTGTTTTGAATTTTATCCAAAAG
This sequence comes from Galeopsis tetrahit, assembly GCA_963675135.1. Lineage (NCBI taxonomy): Eukaryota > Viridiplantae > Streptophyta > Magnoliopsida > Lamiales > Lamiaceae > Galeopsis > Galeopsis tetrahit. Next base: position 40,300,928 of record OY776127.1, read on the forward strand.
ACCTTGACTTGTATAATTCGATCGAAAATTATACTCAAGTTAAGAGTGACACTAAAAAGCCACATGGTTTGAAATTGAATTTATTATTAAATTAATTTCATAATTGAAATTGTGCTTGAGAGCACACATGTGTTTTGAATTTAAATTCAAAAAGATCTTGACTTGTATAATTCAATCGAAATTTACACTAGTCATGGATGGCAATAAAAGTCACATTTTGAAATTGAATTTAATTTCAGTTTTTTGACCAAAGATTAATAAAAGGGGTGTATTCAATTGAGATTTTATTTGATTTTTTTGGACTTTAAAAAGTCTGTGGATTTAGAAAATTCATAGACTCCATGTAGAGTTTGATTGACTTTTTTTATTGATTTATATGGATTTTCATAGACTTGACAGTATTGTGAAATACACTCTTTTTTATTGATTTACATGGATTTACAAAATATTTAAGAGATAAAGGATGGACATAATATTAAATGATATATACAATTTTTGTTAATATTATATTCCTAATAATCTTTGTACTGTAAGATTATTGTTTTTATATATTTCAAAGGCTTACATATCATGGGTTTATATACTACTACAAACATATACTGCTAGCCAATATTGTCGTTAAGTGAGCCGTGATTTGTTCCTTAATTCTAGGGATTAGGGATGTCAAATATCCTTAGTTACTACAATTACTATCCTAAATATTCTATTTGCTATAATTACATTATTTGATTGATACACATAATATTATCTAAGAATAGAAGATTATGTATCATGAGTAATATCTTCAATATGTACAAGAAGTAAAGTAAATCAAAATTAATGTCGGCGAAAAATGCAGTAGGTTACAGTCAAGTCTCCATCACAGAATAAACAAAAATATATTAAGATGCGAGTTGTTATTTCCTTGTAAGAAAAATCACTCAAAATAATTTATAAATAAAGAAAGATTTATTAACCGAGAATAATGCTAAATAACCTAAACCAACCTCAATATTTTCACACATCAAACATTTTTCACCTGCAACCCTTCACACACACACACATACCCCAAAATGACCCAAAAAGAAATGACTAAGTAATAGCAAACAACTTCAACCAATTCATACTCAAAATCCAAAATAAAGAGCAACAAAAGATTTGTGTAGTATTTTGTTAGGTGAACAACAAAAGTTTTTTACTTTTGACATTTCGCTTTCAGAGTTCTTTGAGAGAATACGTTGAAATCTCTGGTTTTTAGAAGAGATTTTGGATAGTGAAATCTATTTATATTTTTGAAAGAGAATAAAAAAAAATTCATAGAGTAGTAAAATTCATAGATTGTTGAATACATAAAATTTTTTTAAGACTTTTTAAAATCCATATTGAATACCTCAGAGTTTTTAAAGACTTTGAATGTCTAAAAAAATACTACTAACTCTACAACCAATACACTCCCCTAAATTAATTTCGAAGCTGAAGAGAATTCAATAGCTAAATGACAAACTTTTTTAAATAATAATTAAGACAAAAAATAACAAACAATATGAAACAGTTGGAGTACATACAATTTAAATTATGACAAACTAAAGCATAAAAATTAAAAGATGCTCGCATATAGATTATATGAACATTATTTTGTATATGTAATAAGTCAAATGAATGAAACTTTTATTAAAGCATATTCAAATTTAATTCGATTCATTATTATTAATGGGTTGGGTTGTTGTGTACTCAAGTATACGATGTACTTGAGTCTAGTTTTAAACAGGGTCCAAATCGGATATATAGAACAATGCACACACAATTAAGCATAAGTTGTTACGGCCTAGTGTTCAGCCTTTGAATATTTTACCACAAGGTCAATAGTTTGAATCCTACTTTCAACAAATTTCAAATTTTATTTTATTTTATCAAATGTGTAAAATTAATAATAAATTTTTTTTAAAAAAAATTGACACCAACTTATCTAGATTATAAAAGTGCAATTACTAATAACCAACTTTCAACAAATTTCAAATTTAATTTAATTTTATCAAAGGTGTAAAATTAATAATAATTTTTTTTAAAAAAAAATTGACACCCGCTTATCTAAATTATAAAAGTGCAATTACTAATAACCAAAAGGTGTATCTTTAATAGTCATAAAAGTGTAAGTTTTAAATAATAAAATGTGAAAAATTGAATGATTTAGAAAATAAAATCGTTTGAAATATTGATTGAATTTTGTGTGTAATGATTTTTCACTACAAAATAATTTGAAAATGGCATCGGGGAAGGCATCGGATCTGCCGTCCCCAAAGATGAAGGCAACGGCAAAGGGGACGGCAGTGTGCCGATGCCAATATGCTCGATGCCATTTAAATGGCATCGGATTTGGGGAAAACCGTTGCCTTTTGGCATCGGCAGGTCGCCGTCACCAAATGGCATCGGGGCCCACTGCTCGATGCCATTTAAATGGCATCGGCAGTGGGCCCCGATGCCATTTCGCATCGGGGAAAGCGCCGTTACCAAATGGCATCGGGGCCCACTACCGATGCCATTTTGCATCGGGCCCACTGCCGATGCCATTTTGCCGATGCCTTTTTATTAAAATTTAAAAAAGACGAATCTGGGTTTCGAACCCAGGTCGATAGGCAACGGCAACGGCAAAGGGGACGGCAGTGTGCCGATGCCAATATGCTCGATGCCATTTAAATGGCATCGGATTTGGGGAAAACCGTTGCCTTTTGGCATCGGCAGGTCGCCGTCACCAAATGGCATCGGGGCCCACTGCTCGATGCCATTTAAATGGCATCGGCAGTGGGCCCCGATGCCATTTCGCATCGGGGAAAGCGCCGTTACCAAATGGCATCGGGGCCCACTACCGATGCCATTTTGCATCGGGCCCACTGCCGATGCCATTTTGCCGATGCCTTTTTATTAAAATTTAAAAAAGACGAATCTGGGTTTCGAACCCAGGTCGATAGGCCACCAACACTTACCCCCACCGCTGGGCCACCCCATTTTTCGGAAATCTGCACATTTTCGCGAATTCTGGGGTTCGAACTCGAGACCTCGCGGTCTCGAAGGCTTTTGAGCGCCCCCTGTGTGCCGTTTAGGCTAGGAGCTTTTAGTCGACATGTTGTGAATGCAATTAATATATATTCAATTTAATTTGAGTTTTTAATTCTTTAATTAATTCAATCAATTCTAACTTTAATTGTTGCTTATTAAATTATTTATCAAAGCATATCATAATTATTTCTAAATTATGTTTTTCAAATTAACTAAATTATGTTTTTCAAATTAAATAATTTATTTACGGTATCAATTCACACTATTTAAATTTATTCTAATCCTCAATTTACAACATTTAAATTCATTCTAATTTTTAATTTCACAACATTATAATTACATACAACATTGAATATAATTATTTTCACTTATACATTTAAATTTATTCTAATCACATCATTTAAATTCATTCTAATTTTCAATTCACAACATTAAATATATATAATTATTTTCACTTATCCATTTAAAAATATGAATTCACTTATCCATTTAATTAAAAAGGGAGAGATATTGAATATTGAAATTGATTTGATAGAGATGAGTTGTTTTAATTTTAATTTTAATCTAACAAACACTAATTTAATTTTAATAAACCTTAATCTAACAAATATTTCATTTTAACGTATAAAATTGGGAATTTTTTAATTCATAAGTGTAAAATATTTCATTTTAACAAAATTATGATTTTTTTAATCCCTAAGTGTAAAATATTTCATTTTAACAACTTGGTGTAAAATTATGATTTTTTTAAGTGTAAAATATTTCATTTTAACAACCTTGATGTAAAATTAGGAATTTTTTAATCCCCAAGTGTAAAATATTTAATTTAACAAAGTTGGTGTAAAATTAGGATTTTTTTAATCCATAAGTGTAAAATATTTCATTTTAACAAAATTAGTAATTTTTAATCCCTAAGTGTAAAATATTTCATTTTAACAAACTTAGTGTAAAATTATGATTTTTTTTAATTTTTAAGTGTAAAATATTTCATTTTAACAATTTTGGTGTAAAATTATGAATTTTTTAATTCCTAAGTGTAAAATATTTCATTTTAACAACTTTGTATAAAATTATGAATTTTTCAATCCCTAATTATAAAATATTTCATTTTAACAACCTTGATGTAAAATTAGAATTTTTTTAATCCCTAAGTGTAAAATATTTCATTTTCACAACCTTGGTGTAAAATTAGGAATTTTTTATTCCTAGGTGTAAAATATTTCATTTTAACAAACTTTGTGTAAAATTATGAATTTTTTAATCTCTAAGTATAAAATATTTCATTTTAACAAGGTGTAAAATTATGAATTTTTTAATTCCTAAGTGTAAAATATTTCATTTTAACAACTTTGTGTAAAATTATGAATTTTTCAATCCCTAATTATAAAATATTTCATTTTAACAACCTTGATGTAAAATTAGAATTTTTTTAATCCCTAAGTGTAAAATATTTCATTTTAACAATCTTGGTGTAAAATTATGAATTTTTTAATTCCTAAGTGTAAAATATTTCATTTTAACAACCTTGTGTAAAATTATGAATTTTTTAATTCCTAAGTGTAAAATATTTCATTTTAACAATTTTGGTGTAAAATTAGAAATTTTTTAATTCCTAAAGGTAAAATATTTCATTTTAACAATCTTGGTGTAAAACTATGAATTTTTTAATCCCTAAGTGTAAAATATTTCATTTTAACAACCCTAAACCCCAAACCCTTTACCCTAAACTCCGAACCCTTTTCCCTAAATCGTAAACAATATATGTTGAGAAACGAGTATTCGGGGATAAGTTACCATATTTAATATAAATTCATAATACACATTTGAAGTTTGTTTATTAATGAAGTCTAAGTGTACACGTTGAAAGGAGTAGTCGGACCCTTTACCCTAAACCCTAAACCCCAAACCCTTTACCCTAAACTCCGAACCCTTTTCCCTAAATCGTAAACAATATATGTTGAGAAACGAGTATTCGGGGATAAGTTACCATATTGAATATAAATTCATAATACACATTTGAAGTTTGTTTATTAATGAAGTCTAAGTGTACACGTTGAAAGGAGTAGTCGGACCCTTTACCCTTTACCCTAAACCCTTTACCCTAAACTCTAAACCCTAAACCCTGAACCCTAAACCCTAAACACTATATGTTGAGAAACAAATGTTTTTTAGTATATTAATTAAAAATAAGTAAAATTCATTTTAAGTAACATGATTTTAAGTAAAATCGATAAATTAATATAAATAATTACATTAGTTATTAAATATGATAAATTGGTAAATAGTTTATAAATTTATACATCTGTCGCTCTTAATTATGTATACTCACTTAAATTACGTATATTCACTTAAATTACGTTTAAAATCTTGAATTAATAATATATATATAATAGAATTAACCCAAAAATAATGATGCCATTAAATGCCGATGTCATTTCGTATCGGGGCCCACTGCCGATGCCATTTTGTATCGGCCATTAAATGCCGATGCCATTTTGCATCGGCCATTAAATGCTGATGCCATTTCGCATCGGGGCCCACTGCCGATGCCATTTTGCATCGGCCATTAAATGTCGTCCCCTTTTCGCATCGGCCCGCTTGCCGTTGTAAAATGCCGATGCCTTTTGGGCAATATTTTGTAGTGTTTGTCAAGAATGTTGGGTCTAGTTTGAGGTGCATGTATTTTCTTTTATGTATGCTATTCAACAACATCATATATATCACTGTATGTTCATAAATATTTTTTGTTGCCTAATTTATATAATAACACTTTTAAGTTATAATAACATACACATTTCATTAATATATTACTTACATTTTTCATTAATATAACATACATTTTTCAGTTATAATAACATACATTTTTTAGTTATAACATACATTTTTCAGTTATAATAACTTACACTTTTCATTAACATAACATTTACTTTTCATGTATAATAACATACACTTTTAAGTTATAATAACATACATTTTTCATTATAATAACATAGCACTCTTCAGTTATAATAACATACACTTTTCAATTATAATAACTTACACTTTTCATTAATAGTTCATACACTTTTCAGTTATAAATATCACACACTTTTCAGTTATAATAACATACACTTTTCAGTTATAATAACATATATTTTTCATTAAAAACAATGTTGCACTTTTCAATATAGTAAGATACATTTTTTATTAAAAAATGAAGATACACTTTTCAATATACTAACATACACTTTTTTTTTTTAAATCAAAAAAAAAAAATCAAAGTTTGACCGTTGACCGATCAACAGTTGACTGTCCAAGGTCCACTCAAGTACACGGTGTACTTGAGTGCAAATAAGACTTTGACATTATTAATACCCTTCGATTAGGTTTTCAGCTCCGCTACTGCAACCGATTCAAGTTCAAGAAATTTTCGTGTATTAAAAATAAGGCCAAACAAAATAATAAAAGCAAAAAATATCCTGTGCTAAAGTTCAAAGATCGAAATGAAGTCGGCAGGGAAGAAGACGAAACGTGTTTTACATTGCAAGTAGGATATTTGGCCATATATTATTTTTATTTATACTTTATTTTCATCATTTTTACATTGTTTTTTTGAGTATCTTCCAAAAGTTTTATACAGCACAATACAACGAGAGGCAGCATGCACACTACTCCTCTTCCAAAGGGGAATTCATATTAAGGGAGTACCAGAGTTACTTAAGAAGTCAAGTTACGTACATTCGATCATAAAAGATGGAGTAATTAATAACTGGGGCTCCAACGCGTTCAACACCTATTAAATACAACACAATCTAGCTAGGATTACAATACCAATCCTGTAAATTAAGTAAAAATAAAAAAGTTGTTCTTCTTGAGTGTGAGAAGGCACCATTAAGTATTAATCGATGTACTCCAGACCATTATCAGTTCTCAAATGTTTGAGAGTCTTGCCTGTGACATTTTCACATTCAATGAGCCATTCCTTGAATTTCTCAAATGCTTCTGACTTCGACTTGAGAATAGACACCCACACCTTTCTTGAGTAGTCGTCTATGATAGACAAGAAGTATTTTCCACCAGACCTCGTCTGATTCCTCGCTGGCCCCCATAGATCAGAATGGACATAGTCCATGATCCCATTGGTAGAGTGAACACCCTTACCAAACTTAAGTCTCTTGGACTTACCAAGAATACAAGACTCACACAAGTCGAGTTGAGTGATCTTGTCTTTGCCAAGTAGACCTTGCTTAGACAGCTCCACTAGACCCTTCTCGCCTACGTGAGCTAGTCTTTTGTGCCACAACATCGAGTTGTCTTGCACCTCCGCTACATCTGATCTACCAGCTACTGTTTCTCCCTTAAGAAAGTAGAGATCACTCCTTCTCTCACCTTTCAGGACAGTCAGCTCCCCTTTTGAAACACTAAGCTCTCCATCAGCCGACTGGAATTTATAGCCCATAGAATCCAACATCCCAAGTGAGATCAAATTCCTCTTGAGTTCAGGTACGTACCTAACACTCTTGAGTATTCTTATTACCCCATCGAACATCTTCAGGTGAACACTACCTTCTCCAACAACTTTGCAAGTGTGATCATTCCCAAGCAGAACAGAACCGCCCTTCTGTTGCTTGAAGTCATGAAACCAATCTCGTCTTGGAGTCATATGGAAAGAACACCCTGAATCAAGGATCCATGCTTGCTGTTCTGTAGAGGATGTGATGGTTAGCGCTTGAGCAGACTCATAGCCTTCTTGCTCCTTCTCAACTTGAGTCTGATTAGCTTGATTCTTGTCATTAGAGGTATTGGCACCAGATTTCCTCAAGAACTGCTTGTATTTGTGACAAGCATTCTTATAGTGCCCAGGCTTGTTGCAATGGTAGCACACTGCTTCACCTTGATTGGACACAACTGATTTTCCCTTATCAGCTCCTTTGGGTTGACTAGACCCCTTCTTGGCACCAGATCGCTTCTGGCCACCTCTGATTGCCAATCCTTCTCCGCTACTGACCTTGTCTGCTTGAGACGTCTTGTTGTGCAGCAGCTTGGACTTGACAGCCAGCATTACATCCTCCAATGTAATACTTTCCTTCCTACCATACAGGATGGTGTCCTTTAAGATTTCAAAGGACTTAGGGAGAGCACTCAATAGAATCAGAGCCTTATCCTCTTCCTCTAACTTGACATCTAAATTCTCTAGATCATCAAGAATTCTATTGAACTCATCAAGCTGATCCGGAATGGGTTTGTCATCCACCATTCTGAAGGCATACAGCTTCTGTTTCGAATAGAGACGGTTAGCTAAGGTTTTAACCATGTAAAGTTTACCTAGCTTGTCCCAGACCTCTTTCGCGGTTTTCTCTTTAGCAACTTCTCTCAGAACCTTATCACCAAGGCAGAGCAGAATATTACTTCGAGCTTTCCTGAGCATCTTGCTCCTTTCAGCAGCAACTGTTGCAGATTCACCAGCTGGGGCTGTAGACTCTTCGAGCACGTCGAACAAGCCTTGCTGTTCTAGGAGAGCCTGCATCTTGACTCTCCACAGCCCAAAGTCACCCGTGCCTGAGAACTTCTCAATATTATACTTGGCCGAATTCTCCATCTTCGATCTGGCAATTGATTAATGGTTGACAATCGATTCCTCTCGTTTCCGATTCCCACAGACGGCGCCAATTGTTACGATTGTCAATGATATTCGACTCCGATTAGACGTCTCCAATCACAAGCAAAATAATCGACCAATATTCAATCCAACGAAAGCATGGCAATTCACAAATATAAACGAAAACGAAAAACAGAGCACAAGAAGATTTAAGTGGTTCGATCAACGTGATCTACATCCACTGGACACACGACTTCAATTTGATTAATATAAGAGATGTTTACAAACACTCATCACTCGGAAAGGGATTTATCCTCACTTCACTCGTGAACTCTCAACTCTCAAAACGAATGCTCGTACGCGTCAAGAATTACAATTACAAGTAATGGGGTATTTATAGGCTGTCAAGGGTGATTGCAGCGTGTGTTGAAACGTGTGAGGATTGCCACGTGGATTCTGTTACAACCATGTAACAAACTCACACTTCTCGCGTGACCCAATCTGAATTGACCTCCTTGCCCTTCACTTGTTTTCGCAAGACAAGACGACTCCATACTTAGCCAAAAATTAACCCTGCTAACAGAACTCAACTAGTCTGGTCAGACCTCTACTTGTCTGGTCTTCCCAACTCGTCTTGTCCTTCGCAACACCCATCTCATCTGTTTGGACTCCTCCAACTCATCTGATCTGGTCTGAGTTAACTTGCCTGACTCCACCAGCTGATACGCCCAACAGCTGAGTCTTTCAGAAGACTTCTATCGACTAAGTACCTCGACTGATCTGCCCAACAGACGAGTACAATAGTAGAGTAGAATCTACCTGATCTTCACAAGACGAGTAGCACTCGTCTAGTCTAGGAGGATTTGAGATAAACCTCACAATTCTCCACCTTTAGCTCAAAATCTCCACCTTGAACTAACAGCTCCGATCTATCCTTCTCAAAGGACAGATTCTACTACTAATCTGCCGCCACCAGACTAGTAGCCTTCTCCGCAGAGGTCACTAATGCAAACCAACTGACCTAAGACATAAACCAAACTTCTCCTTTGGTAACGCCTTAGTAAATGCATCAGCAGGGTTCTCCTCAGTAGCTATCTTAACCACTTGGACGCTCCCCTTCTCCACAATGTCTCTCACAAAGTACAGTTTCACATCAATGTGCTTGGTTCTCTCGTGATACCCCTGATGCTTTGCGAGATGAATTGCGCTTTGATTATCACAGAAGACAGTCACACTGTTCTGAGATAAACCAAATTCCTTAAGAATCCCTTTCAGCCACATGCTTTCCTTAACTGCCTCAGTTAAGGCCACGTACTCCGCTTCAGTAGTAGACAATGCAACTACGGATTGATGAATAGACCTCCACGACACTGCCGTACCAAATAGAGTGAACACATATCCTGTTAAGGATTTTCGAGTGTCAACATTGGCTGCGTAATCTGCATCCACGTATCCCACAAGTGCATCCCCCTCACTTGGCATCTTCTGAAATTTCAGACCCGTCTGTGCTGATCCCAGAACATATCTCATAACCCACTTAACCGTTTCCCAATGGCTTAAGCCTGGATCACTCATATATCTGCTGATCACACTCATAGCATGAGTCAAGTCTGGCCTACAACACACCATAGCATACATTAAACTCCCTACAGCACTGGCATAAGGTATCTTGCTCATCTGAGTTCGCTCTTGGCTGTTCCTGGGACTCATCTGATTGGACAATCGATGATGTTGGCCAATAGGAGTAGAGACAGTCTTTGCCTTATGCATTCTGAACCTCTCTAACACCTTCTGCAGATAAGTAGGCTGACTCAGCAGAATAGACCCGTCTAGTCTACTGATCTCCATCCCAAGAATCACTTTGGTTTCACCAAGATCTTTCATCTCAAACTCCCGTTTGAGGATCTCCTTAACTTGATTAACACTGTCAATAGACTCGCCTGCTATTAACATGTCATCAACATACAGCAGAAGATAGGTAACACCAGTCCCAACCCGTCTGAAATAGACACAGCTGTCGTACAAGCTCCTTGTAAAACCAGCTGAGCAAATGTACTCATCAAATTTCAAGTACCATTGTCTAGGGCTTTGTTTGAGGCCATAGAGGGACTTCTTCAATAGACAGACCTTGTCTTCCCCTTCTTCTATGTCCAACCCTTTTGGTAGCTTCATGTAGATCCTCTCGTCTAGAGATCCATGTAAGAAAGCTGTGGTCACATCCATCTGATGTAGCTCCAATTCGAATTGAGCGACCATAGCTAACAAGATTCTGATGCTACAATGCTTCACAACAGGTGAGAAGATTTCATTGAAATCGATACCTTCTTTCTGTGTAAATCCCTTAGCTACAAGCCTCGCCTTGTATCTAAGTCTGCCACCCCTCTGAGCCTCCATCTTTTTTTTTATAGATCCACTTGCACCCAACCAACTTCTTGTTCTTGGGCCTTTGAACAATCTCCCATGTCTGGTTCTTGTTCAAAGAAAGCAGCTCCTCCTCCATAGCAACAATCCACTTCTCCTTGTCGTGGCAGCTAATGGCTTCTGAATAAGACTTTGGCTCCAGAGACTCCACCTCAAGAGCTGCACATAATGCAAATGAGACTATGTCAGCTTGACCGTACCTCTAAGGTGGGTGGACTTCTCGTCTGGTTCTGTCCCGTGCCAGCTGATAATGTTGAAGATCATTCTCGCCTTGAGGATCGCCCTCCTCATCTGGATCAATATCATCTCCAACTGGTCTTGTGGAGTCAACTTGCTCCACCTCGACTTGTGTCTCGTCTGGTTGGTTATCAGCTGCACTAGTACTCGTACTAGTCTGTTCTGATAGAGGCATCCGACTCTCATCAAACGTAACATCTCTACTGATTATACATTTCTGCATCCCAGCTTCGAGGCACCATAACCTGTATCCTTTCACGCCAGAAGGATACCCAACAAACACGCATCGCAATGCTCGAGGCTCAAGCTTATCTTGCTTGACATGAGCATAAGCTTGACATCCAAATACCTTCAAATGATTGTAATCGGCTGCACGTCCAGACCACAACTCCTCTGGGGTTTTGTATTGCACAGCCGAGGAAGGACTCCTGTTTATCAAGTAGGCTGCAGTAGACACAGCCTCTCCCCAAAACACCTTCGGCAGACAAGAACTGTTCAACATACACCTGACCCTCTCAAGTAGTGTCTGGTTCATCCTCTCAGCTACTCCGTTTTGCTGAGGGGTCCCTGGCACAGTCCTATGCCGTACTATTCCCTTCGATTTGCAGAACGCATTGAACTCGTCTGATAGGTACTCCAGACCATTATCAGTTCTCAAATGTTTGAGAGTCTTGCCTGTGACATTTTCACATTCAATGAGCCATTCCTTGAATTTCTCAAATGCTTCTGACTTCGACTTGAGAATAGACACCCACACCTTTCTTGAGTAGTCGTCTATGATAGACAAGAAGTATTTTCCACCAGACCTCGTCTGATTCCTCGCTGGCCCCCATAGATCAGAATGGACATAGTCCATGATCCCATTGGTAGAGTGAACACCCTTACCAAACTTAAGTCTCTTGGACTTACCAAGAATACAAGACTCACACAAGTCGAGTTGAGTGATCTTGTCTTTGCCAAGTAGACCTTGCTTAGACAGCTCCACTAGACCCTTCTCGCCTACGTGAGCTAGTCTTTTGTGCCACAACATCGAGTTGTCTTGCACCTCCGCTACATCTGATCTACCAGCTACTGTTTCTCCCTTAAGAAAGTAGAGATCACTCCTTCTCTCACCTTTCAGGACAGTCAGCTCCCCTTTTGAAACACTAAGCTCTCCATCAGCCGACTGGAATTTATAGCCCATAGAATCCAACATCCCAAGTGAGATCAAATTCCTCTTGAGTTCAGGTACGTACCTAACACTCTTGAGTATTCTTATTACCCCATCGAACATCTTCAGGTGAACACTACCTTCTCCAACAACTTTGCAAGTGTGATCATTCCCAAGCAGAACAGAACCGCCCTTCTGTTGCTTGAAGTCATGAAACCAATCTCGTCTTGGAGTCATATGGAAAGAACACCCTGAATCAAGGATCCATGCTTGCTGTTCTGTAGAGGATGTGATGGTTAGCGCTTGAGCAGACTCATAGCCTTCTTGCTCCTTCTCAACTTGAGTCTGATTAGCTTGATTCTTGTCATTAGAGGTATTGGCACCAGATTTCCTCAAGAACTGCTTGTATTTGTGACAAGCATTCTTATAGTGCCCAGGCTTGTTGCAATGGTAGCACACTGCTTCACCTTGATTGGACACAACTGATTTTCCCTTATCAGCTCCTTTGGGTTGACTAGACCCCTTCTTGGCACCAGATCGCTTCTGGCCACCTCTGATTGCCAATCCTTCTCCGCTACTGACCTTGTCTGCTTGAGACGTCTTGTTGTGCAGCAGCTTGGACTTGACAGCCAGCATTACATCCTCCAATGTAATACTTTCCTTCCTACCATACAGGATGGTGTCCTTTAAGATTTCAAAGGACTTAGGGAGAGCACTCAATAGAATCAGAGCCTTATCCTCTTCCTCTAACTTGACATCTAAATTCTCTAGATCATCAAGAATTCTATTGAACTCATCAAGCTGATCCGGAATGGGTTTGTCATCCACCATTCTGAAGGCATACAGCTTCTGTTTCGAATAGAGACGGTTAGCTAAGGTTTTAACCATGTAAAGTTTACCTAGCTTGTCCCAGACCTCTTTCGCGGTTTTCTCTTTAGCAACTTCTCTCAGAACCTTATCACCAAGGCAGAGCAGAATATTACTTCGAGCTTTCCTGAGCATCTTGCTCCTTTCAGCAGCAACTGTTGCAGATTCACCAGCTGGGGCTGTAGACTCTTCGAGCACGTCGAACAAGCCTTGCTGTTCTAGGAGAGCCTGCATCTTGACTCTCCACAGCCCAAAGTCACCCGTGCCTGAGAACTTCTCAATATTATACTTGGCCGAATTCTCCATCTTCGATCTGGCAATTGATTAATGGTTGACAATCGATTCCTCTCGTTTCCGATTCCCACAGACGGCGCCAATTGTTACGATTGTCAATGATATTCGACTCCGATTAGACGTCTCCAATCACAAGCAAAATAATCGACCAATATTCAATCCAACGAAAGCATGGCAATTCACAAATATAAACGAAAACGAAAAACAGAGCACAAGAAGATTTAAGTGGTTCGATCAACGTGATCTACATCCACTGGACACACGACTTCAATTTGATTAATATAAGAGATGTTTACAAACACTCATCACTCGGAAAGGGATTTATCCTCACTTCACTCGTGAACTCTCAACTCTCAAAACGAATGCTCGTACGCGTCAAGAATTACAATTACAAGTAATGGGGTATTTATAGGCTGTCAAGGGTGATTGCAGCGTGTGTTGAAACGTGTGAGGATTGCCACGTGGATTCTGTTACAACCATGTAACAAACTCACACTTCTCGCGTGACCCAATCTGAATTGACCTCCTTGCCCTTCACTTGTTTTCGCAAGACAAGACGACTCCATACTTAGCCAAAAATTAACCCTGCTAACAGAACTCAACTAGTCTGGTCAGACCTCTACTTGTCTGGTCTTCCCAACTCGTCTTGTCCTTCGCAACACCCATCTCATCTGTTTGGACTCCTCCAACTCATCTGATCTGGTCTGAGTTAACTTGCCTGACTCCACCAGCTGATACGCCCAACAGCTGAGTCTTTCAGAAGACTTCTATCGACTAAGTACCTCGACTGATCTGCCCAACAGACGAGTACAATAGTAGAGTAGAATCTACCTGATCTTCACAAGACGAGTAGCACTCGTCTAGTCTAGGAGGATTTGAGATAAACCTCACAATCCAATATTATCCCTAGCTATCATTAATTAATATATTAATCTTGCAATTAATTAATTATAGCTAGCTAGCATGATGATGATGAAGGGTGCATGTTTGATTTTTGTGATGATGTCCATGTGTGCCGATGGCGCAGTAATGAGGGACTACTATGGAGAGGAGGTGAAGGCAGGGGTGGAGTACTACATGTATTCCTCATCAGGTGGTGGTTTTTCATTAGCCAGCAGCTGCAAGCCTTGCCCTGATCAAGACGTTGTCCAAGAGAGAGATGTGTTCGACTTTGGACTCCCCGTAAGCTTTCATGACCCGTCTGCAGTACTGGCGGATGGCTCAATTGACGTAAACATCCAGTTCAATAATTCCACAGTGTGGAAGACGGCGTATGATAGATGTGTCAACAACTTGGTAGTAACAACAGGCCCTCAAATTCATGTAAACAACCGGTTTAAGTTTGTTCTACTAACGGAATCGCCAGCTCGCTACAGGCTTCTCTTCTGCGCACCCGTATGCCAAGACATAGTCTATCCCATGGATGATTTTAATTCTCCTCAGAGGCGTTTGGTTTTGAGGACGCCATCCACACAACAATTTAGCTTTTGGTTTGTTATCCTCCCCAACGCTACAATCCCAAACGACTTCAACCACCCTGCAATCACTAATGCCATCCTCACTACCCAATAATTATCTATATGCTGCTGCTGCTTCTACCTGCGCCCTTTAATTTCTGAAATTACAAAAAAAAAAAAAAAATGTGGTTGAGTTGGGTCATAATAAAGCAGTTGAGCTGGGTCATAATTATGTAATATACATATGGGCTTCTACGAGCCTCCGAGCTTTAAGGAAGCTGGTCTTCTCAATCGTTACCCTATTTGTATGTTCTCAATAGATTCAGTTTGAATCCCCTGTTCCACTTTTCATGTTCCAATATCTGGATTTTTAACACTGTATGTATCGCTCTCAATATTATAATAATTTTTTAATATAACACATGTATGTCATTCATACTACAGTTATTAAAATAAAATATGATAGTTGTAGCACTCTTCAATCATTCAAAAAAAATTAAATTAGAGTGTGACAAGCCCAAATGAAATTATTTAGGGAACTATGACTGATTTTTGCAGGGAATCCAATCCCACGAGTGTGTCTCCTCTTTCTTTGTTTCCATTTTTTCATGTTTAAATTTTCAAAACTCAGGCACTGTTTTCTGTTTCATCAAATATTTATGTTTAAAACACACTGTTCAACGTTACCTCTCAAGGAGAAAATAAATTTACCTTTTTCTGCTTAGTTTTTTCTGAATCCACATAACTTGGTCGAAATTTATAATCTATAATGCTCTAAACACATTTTACAATTTCTTTTGACAAAAATATACATGCAATGCTTAAGTTATTTTTATAATCGGCATAAAATCAATATTCTATCCCTTAAAAATGTACAAAATGTCTAATGTATTGCTGTATGAACAATACAGATTGAAAAACGTACTATCACAATATAAGATGCGGAACACAATTGCTGATTTCATTCCCAATAAAACTAATTATCAAATAATCACCATCACTACAAAAAAAAGTCTGATTTTGATACCATTAATTTAGAGACGGATATTCAATCTGTCTCTAATAGGTACGAATTAGATACAGGTTTGTTAAAAAATCGAGATTTGAAACAAAAAATAAATGAAAATAAGTCTCTAACCACACCTAGAATATAGTGTCTCTAAATTCGTGGAATTAACTTATTTTAAAATGTCAAGATTTGATTATTTGATCCCTAGTGTCTAGTACACTCTCGTCTTCTTTTTTTCTTCTTCTCTTGAATTTATGACAACTCTCTCTTGTTGTTATACTCTCAAACTCAAATTCGAACCAAATATATATACATATAATCTCCTAATCAAATAAAATTAATAAATGTGTTGATGGGGTGTACAACATTCTTTTTTTATATATATATATATATATTAATATGGATTACAATACAAGAGCCAAAAAAATCCGGTGCTAAAGACCAGAGGTCGATATGATATATGTATGTCTGCAAGTGATGTATTGTATGCATTTGAATATATGAACCCTTGACATGTGCTTGAATTGATATATTTGTTTAATTCATAGTGTGTGATTTAATTAATCTTATTTACCATGTTCCCATTTTTTATATGCACCATGGAAATTCGTGAAATAGTGGAAGAAGAAATGGAAAAAATATTAAAAATCTATATAAATCAATAAAAAAGGTCAGTCAAACTCTGCATGAACCACTACAAAAAAAGCCTGATTTTGATACCGAAATTTTGAGATAGACACCTAATCCGTCTCTAATAGGTACCGATTAGATACAAATTTGTTAAAAATCGAGATTTGAAACCGAAAATAAAAATGTCTCTCATTATAAACGGATTAGATACGACTTTTAGTTTTGAGAGTTTTAGATACGGATTAGATACGAATACCACCGTCTCTAAACAATCAATTTTTCTCCCCAATATAAAACGAGACAAGGTGGCACACGAAATTTAAATTTGAGATCCAATACGGAATCTGAGTCTCTAATCTGTATCTAATTAGTCAAATGGTAATATTAAATAAAAAATAAAATCTAAACCTTTCTAAGTACACACCTTAATTTACCCAAATACAACCTTAATTTACCCAACGAGCCCTGAATTGCGTCAATTTTATGTTAAGTGTTCCTCAATTTGGAGTATTTTATGCTCTAACATTCCATGAGGAGTATTTTCATGAGGAGTATTCTATGCATATTAAATGTACATTAAAATATTTAATTTAAAATATTTAGGAATATAGTCAAAAATTATTATATCAACTAAGCAAGATCGACAACTTATCTTGAAACCATAGGAGACTGAGATTCTTTTCTGGAGAGGTGAAAGGGGAGATAAATATCTTTTTATATATAATTAATAATTAAGAATAGAGTTGTAGAATGTGTAAATTGAGTTATATTAATTTATTTAATTTTTTATTTAATTAATAAATAGGATATTAATATTATGTTATATCTTTCCTATCTTTTATATGAAAATATCTTTTATATGAGAATATATATATATATATATATATATATATATCACTAATGAATATACCTATATAATTAATATTAAAAGAGAAAACAAAAGAGTTATATGTCCAAGTGGTGGGTGCCCATTGCTGACACTCGCCCACCAAGGTTCAATTCACGGGTTCGGCTGGGTTTGGAATATAGACAGAGTCTTGACTAATTAGGAACATAAATATAGACAAAATATTCTAATTAGGAACATAAATATAGAGACTAATTAGGAACATAAATATAGACAAAATATTCCAATTAGGAACATAAATATAGACAAAATATTTCCAATTAGGAACATAAATATAGAAAGATTCGGCTGGGTTTGGAATATAAACAGAGTGTTGACTAATTAGGAACATAAATATAGACAAAATCTTCTAATTAGGAACATAAATATAGACAGATTCTTGATCCGGATGTAAAACGGGTCGTTCATCGTTTAGATACGGGAATAAATATAGATAGATTCTTGACCCGGGTCGTTCATCGTTTAGATACGGGAATATGCGGTCTCAAACCCGTTCCTTATTAGAAACGGAATTTAGAAAACCGTTCCTGACATTAGATATCATGTGATTAGGAACAGATAGAAAATTGTTCCAAAATTCGTTTCTAACCTATTTAGAGACGGTGTTTATGGTATCTAATCCGTCTCTAAATCTCATTTTTTTTGTACTGAACTCTATAAATTATAGGGTTGGTCTGCTATGGACTCGAGTGCATGTTATGCACCCTAGTCCATGTTGCATTTTTCAGTTTTACTGACTTACACTTTTTGGTAAATAGTGTTGCACTTTTCAATTATTAAACTGTATAATAATATTTTTAGTAATAATTGAAAAGTGCAACACCATTTACCAAAAAATGTAAGTCAGTAAAACCGAAAAGTGCAACATGGACTAGGGTGCATAACATGCACTCGAGTGCATACTAGACTTTACCTAAATTATAAATCCATAGATTTTTTTAAGTAAAAAAAATCCAATAGAATTCCAATTGAATACACCCCCTAAATGTCAGGATAAGCTAAATGTAGTATTAGGTAAATTGTACTTGACATTTATAAATGTCAACTTAACCCATTTTTCTTGTAATGAATGGTTCATGAACTATTTAATTTTCTGTTGAACTGTTTAATTTTTTTTTTGCTTTGTCACAGGGGTACTACAGAACACACTACAAAAAATTTTGCTTTTAAGGACACGTAAAAATGTTATAATAAAATATCTATAATCACATTTTACTTATTATCACATTTATTTTATATGTGGTCTAAAGTCGTGTGAGGATAGACTAATGAGATATAATCACACTTTAGAATGGGATATAAAGTAGATGTTATCACACTCTAAAATTTACATTTAAATATTAATTAAAATAAAAAAATTTAAAAATACATCAATTGTAACTTAGTGGACTCGACCCCTGTACCTAGGGTTGGCAATGGGGCGGGTAAAAACTCGGACCCGCATAAAACCGGCCCGTATGGGGCGGGTAAATACCCGGTCAAACGGGTCTCGGGGCAGGTAAATACCCGGTCAACGAATACCCGCCGGGTATGGGACGGGTAATGGGATTGCATATACCCGACCCGACCCCGACCCGTATATATATATTAAAAATTAATATATATATATATATATAATATTAATTTATTAATTCTCCCCTCTCCATTGCTAAGGCATCTAACAATTCTAACTAATTAGATTATATAGAGTGGTGGTAGGATTTAGTGATTTACTATACTTTATTTCTGCCGATTTAGGATGGCTTCTAAAATTGCAGCCGATTTACTCTATTTTCAAAAAAGACTTAAATCTTTAGATTATTTATTTATTTTGTGATTAGTTGTTTATGAGTTATAACTTTATGTTATATTTAAAATTTTATGTTTTATTTGATGTTGGAATTGATGTTTTATTGTAGTTTTAAGAGTTGATTTTAATGTGCTATTTTATTTAAATAAATAGATTAAAAAAAAAATGATGGCGGGGCGGGTTTACCCGCCGGGTTCACGGGACAAAACGGGGCGGGTTTTGGCGGATATTGAGGCGGGGCGGGGCGGGTAACGGGTCTAAAAAAATTTGGCGGGGCGGGTGTTGGGAAAGGCCAAACCCGTCCCATACCCGCCCCGTTGCCAACCCTACCTGTACCTCTTGGATCTTATGATAAGAGTTTGCCATTCTACTACAACTTACTTAGAATTAAATAATACAAAGATATAAATATTTTGAAAAATCGTATATTGTGTGTCTATTAATTTAATTTAACATTTATTTTGGAAAAAATGGGTGTATATCAGATTTCAGAAAGAAAAAAAACGCATATTTTTTGTTGATTAAAAATTCAAATTAATTTTTGTTGATGTTGAAGACTTGGTGATGTTATCGAAGATGTTATCACACAAGGCTGCAACATCTTAATTCGACCTTTCTTATTTTTTCCTAAGTCCAAATTCTGGTTTCGAGCTAATGCTGCTTTGGATGTTGTAACATCGCAGGTTGAAGATCTAGAACATTCTACAACGTTCCAGACTGGAAGGATCTGGAAGCTTGCAGAAGTATGTAGATCATGCGGTTGCCCTTGAGAACGTCCAGAACTGGCTGGAAGATCCTAGAAGGCAGTTGGGAGAGAAGAAAGGATGAGATCCTACATTTTAGGAGATCATGGATGAAGGTTCTAGAATGCATATTCACGCCTATAAATACAGCAGAACCGTGATCATCATCCATCAATCGAAGTGCCATTCTTTAATTACTAAACTAGTGTTCATCCTGTTAGGAATTAATTGTCATTGGCATGTTCTTGTCGTTGTGCCGAAGAGTCCAAACTTCCTGTACAACATAAACTTCTCTACACATCTTTGATAGATAGATCATAGAGTTAGATTAGTTTTTGGTAGTGTAATTTTTACACTTAAGCCGTCTTTAGATTTGATAGATTATCGAGTCTTATTTCCGTTGTGAATATTTGTTCACACACCATTTGTATTCACATAATTATTAGTGAAAGTTTCGCCATGAGGCTCGCATAGATTTTAAATTAAAATCTATGTTAAAAAGTTAATTGTGTGTCTTTGTGTTTTCATACTTTCAAGTCTTCTGCTATTCGTATTCTGATATGCTGTAATCGAGTCAGTGTTACATTGAGTGTTCTAACATTGAGTGTAGCATCAGTCTTGTTTTACTTAACACGCACACTTTTAGTTGGTATCAGAGCCGATACCTGACGACACTAGGTTTAGATCCTTGTTTTTAATTAGTGTGTTTTAGTATTTATTGTGTCTTTGCAAAAATGGAAACACATCACATCTGTACAGCACTTAGGCCACCAGTTTTAGATGGTACAAACTATGCATATTGGAAACCTAAGATGCGCATGTATATCAAGTCTATTGATGAACGTGCATGGAGGACAGTACTTACAGGTTGGGATGCACCAAAAACTCCAGTAGATGAAGACAATGAAGTTCAACTCAAGAAGGAAGTTGATTGGACGGCTGACGAGATAACAACAGCAGGGTTTAATTCTAAAGCTTTAAATGCTATTTTTACTTCTGTTGATATTTCTATGTTTAAAATCATTTCTAACTGTTCAACTTCTAAAGAATCTTGGGATAGATTACAAGAGCATTGTGAAGGTTCGGATAGTGTTCGAAGAACAAAACTTCGAATGCTAGGGACTAAATTTGAAAATCTCCGAATGAGGGAAAATGAGACCATATCATCTTATAATGAACGTTTAAGTGAGATTGTCAATGAATCACATTCTCTTGGTGATCCTATTTCGAATGTGAGAGTAGTTCATAAAATTTTGCGTTCAGTTCCTAAAAAATTTGATGCAAAAATATGTGCTATAGAAGAGGCTAAAGATACTGATAAATTGAGTCAAAATGAGCTAGTAAGTATTCTTAAAACTTATTAGATGAACACTACTCAATTTGATGAAAATAAAGATGATAAAAAGGTGGTTGTTTTTAAAGGAGAGACATCACAAGGTTCTGAAATACAGCCTATTATCACTGAAGTCGATTCAGATGATGATGTGATGGACCTATGTTATGACAATCCAGACCACATGGCCTTTCTCACTAAGCATTTTAACAAGTTTTTGAAGAAAACAATGAACAGGTCCAAAGGGAATATTCAGCCAAAGATCCAGATCAACACATCAACACCACAACCAGAGAAGAGAAGGAGTCAATTTCCACCAAGAATATCACAAAGTGAAGGTAAACCAAGGTATGATCCTGAATATAGAAAATCAGTTCAATGCAATGCATGTTCTGGTTATGGCCATTATGCAAATGAATGTGCCAATACTAGACTCAAGCAAAAACTGAATTTTAGTGCTACCTTAAGTGATGATTCAGATGATGAAAAAGTTAAATCAAAAGAAATTGAATTTGCTTTTCATACTCAGGTTGATTATGATGACTCTTTAGATGATGATCTAGATGAAACAAACCCTGATGTTGAATTGGATGTTACAACATCAGAAACAACATCAAGTCAAAATCACCCAGATTTGAACTGTTTAATGGTTTTGTTGATGATATAGGAATAAGGACAGAAGATTCGAAATACCAGAAGTTATTGGAGGTTTTGAACTCTCAGAAACTCACTCTTGATTCTTTGAATAAAGAGAATGAGGATCTGAAAGGAACAATCACCAAACTAGAAGTTATCCTTACCAGAAGAGATTTAGAATTCTGCAAATTAAAGGAAGAATTGAAAAGTTCTACCTTAAGTTTCAGAAAATATGAAAAGAGTGCTTCTGATATGAATGATGTTTTGGTATTTGGTAAATCTAACAATCAAGGTTTAGGTTATGATGGTGAAACTGCATCTATTTCTAAAAGTTTTGCAAATCCAGTGAAGTTTGTGAAGGCTAATGCTAAAACATATGTTGAAGCATCAGCACAAACAAAACCTCACAAGGCTAAAACTTTTAAAAAGTTATTTGTTTGCCATTATTGTTCTAAATTAGGTCATATTCGTCCTTACTGTTTGAAATGAAGAAAGATTTTACTGATGAGAAATTGTTACCTAAAAAGTTGTCACATTCGAAGAAACATTTCTCAAAATCTACTTGGAAAAAGAAATTTGATGTTACCTGTAATGCAGTCCACACTTCTTTGAAAGCATGTTTACCTGGTCTATGGTATTTTGATAGTGGTTGTTCTAGACATATGACAGGACAAATTGACTACTTATCTGATTATGCTACTATAAATGGTGGATATGTTACATATGGTGGAGGTTCAAAAGGAAAAATCATTGGAAAAGGAACTTTAAATGTTGAAGGTTTTCCTAAGCTTAAGAATGTCTTGCATGTTGATGGATTACTTGCTAATTTGATTAGTATAAGTCAATTATGTGATGATAATTTGCATGTAAAATTTGACAAAGATTCATGTTATGTTCTTGATAAAGATGATGAATGTTTAATGACTGGTACTAGGTCAGCTGATAATTGTTATCTTATTGGAACAAACAATGTGTGTAATTTGTCAAAACATAATGAAAATGTCTTATGGCATCAAAGATTGGGTCATGCAGATTATAGATCATTGAAGAAGCTAGTCAATGCCGAAGCTGTGAAAGGATTACCAAACTTAAAGTTTGACAAAATCACTATATGTGAACCATGCCAGAAAGGTAAGCAGGTAAGAGTGTCGCACAAAATGCTGTCACATTGTTCTACACATCGCTGTTTTGAGTTGCTGCACATGGACTTAATGGGTCCTATGGAAACTGAAAGCATTGGAGGAA
The DNA here is from genome assembly GCA_963675135.1 of Galeopsis tetrahit. Lineage (NCBI taxonomy): Eukaryota > Viridiplantae > Streptophyta > Magnoliopsida > Lamiales > Lamiaceae > Galeopsis > Galeopsis tetrahit. Next base: position 40,324,257 of record OY776127.1, read on the forward strand.
AAAGGTATTCACTTGTTGTGGTAGATGATTACTCTAGGTTTACTTGGATAGAATTCTTAAGAGACAAATCTGAAACATTTAATGCTTTTAAAGTTCTTTACAAAAGGTTCAAAAATGTGTTTAACTTGAAAGTTAGCAAGATTAGAACTGATCATGGTAGAGAATTTGAAAATAGCATGTTTACAGATTTTTGTGAAAAGAAAGGTATAATGCAAGAATTTTCATCTCCTAAAACTCCGCAACAAAATGGAATTGCTGAAAGAAAGAATAGAACTCTATAGGAAATGGCTAGAGTCATGCTTACTTCCAAAAGTCTTGCTAAAAGATTTTGGGCTGAAGCATTGAATACAGCATGTCATATCACTAATAGGGTTTATATTCGATCTGGTTTTAAGCAAACACCTTATGAGATTTTGAACAACAGAAAACCAAATGTGAAGTACTTTCATGTATTTGGTATATTCTGAATGATAGGGATCAACTCCATAAGTTTGATTCTAAAAGTGATAAAGGTTTCTTCTTAGGCTATTCTAGAAATAGTAAAGCTTATAAAATCTATAACCTTAGGACTAACACTGTTCAAGAATCTGTTAATGTTGTGTTTGATGATGATAAAGGTCTTACAGATGGAAATGAAGAAGAAGATGTTTCAGAGGTTACTGAAAAATCTGGAGATTCACTGAAAACTGAAAATGTTGCTCCGAATGTTACAACATCTGGAACAACATCGACAGAAAGTTCAACAGAACCTACACAGAATAATCAGTATGTTCCCAAAAGGAATATTTCTTCAAGGATTGATAAAAGTCATCCATCGAACCAGATCCTAGGTGATGCTACAGTTGGAGTGCAGACAAGAGGCAAAGTAAGAGCCAATAAGGTAGATGTGGTAAGAACATTATGCATGTCTTCTATATGTAATGTAGTGAATGCAGAGTGCTATTATTCTGAAATTGAACCTAAAAATGTTAATGAAGCTTTAACTGATGAAAATTGGATTAATGCTATGCACGAAGAACTTAATCAGTTTGAAAGAAATGAAGTCTGGACACTAGTTCCAAGGCCTGACAACACTAATGTCATTGGAACTAAGTGGATTTATAAGAATAAAACTAATGAGTCTGGTAACATTGTTAGGAACAAAGCAAGATTAGTTGCACAAGGTTACACACAAGTTGAAGGTATTGATTTTGATGAAACTTTTGCACCTGTTGCTAGGATTGAGTCTATTAGATTATTACTAGCAATTGCAAGTTTTATTGATATTAAACTTCATCAAATGGATGTAAAAGCTGCATTTCTTAATGGAATTTTGAATGAAGAAGCATATGTTGAGCAGCCTAAAGGATTTGAAAATCCACAATACCCTGATCATGTATATAAACTTAAGAAAGCATTGTATGGTCTTAAACAAGCTCCTAGAGCATGGTATGGTAGGCTTATTGACTTTCTTTTGGAATTTGGTTTTATTAGAGGAGAAGCCGATAGAACTTTGTTCATTAAGCAATCTGGTGAAGATATGTTAATTGCACAAATTTATGTTGATGACATTGTTTTTGGTTCAACTTGTGATAATATGTTAAACCAATTTGTTGAAGCAATGACTGCAACATTTGAAATGAGTATGGTTGGAGACTTGAATTATTTTCTAGGTCTTCAAATCAAGCAGTGCAAGGATGGAATATTCTTCTCACAAGGTAAGTACGCTAAGAACTTGGTTAAAAGGTTTGGTCTTAAAAATTCAAAAAGCATGAAAACTCCTATGGGATCTACTTTAAAACTGTGTAAAGACAATGCTGGAAAAGATGTTGATCCAACATTGTATAGATCTATGATAGGAAGTTTGCTTTATTTAACCTCTAGTAGACCAGATATTATGTACAGTGTTTGTGTTTGTGCAAGGTACCAATCGAACCCTAAGGAATCTCACCTGAATGCAGTAAAGAGAATCATAAGATATATTGCAGGTACAAGTGAACTTGGGATTTGGTACACAAAGGATACAAATAGTACATTAGTTGGATATAGTGATGCAGACTGGGCAGGAGATATAGATGATAGGAAAAGCACGAGTGGAGGATGTTTCTACATGGGAAACAATCTTGTGTCATGGCATAGTAAGAAGCAAAATTGTGTCTCACAATCTACGGCCGAATCCGAATACATTGCTGCAGGCAGTTGTTGTACACAACTCCTATGGTTGAGTAAGATGTTCAATGATTATAGCTTAGAAAGTGACACATTAACTGTTTTTTGTGATAACACGAGTGCAATCAACATTTCTAAAAATCCAGTACAACACTCTTTAACTAAACACATAAGCATTAGGCATCATTTCATAAGGGATTTAGTAGAGAAAAGTATTGTGAAGTTAGAATATGTTCCCACTGAAAATCAATTTGCAGATATATTCACTAAGGCTCTTGACCATGAGAGATTCTCATTTTTGAGGAAATCTCTTGGTATGTGCACAACCTGAAAATCCAAGATGGATGTTGTTACAAATGCGGTAGCATTTGGAACAACATCAAGGGTAAATGTAATCCTGATTGATTTAATTCATTCCATGATTCGTTAAATAATTCCTTTGTAAAATATCTTTGAATCTGAAATTTGTGGTACAAAAATAGACATGGTTTACACCTCTCAAATGCATATAAAAAGAATGTTGTTAGCATACTAAAAGATGTAGTTTATCACTGAGTAACTATGGAGCACGGAGTTCACTATTACGATGCCTTCTTTTCAAAAGGTGATTAAACAAATACATCAATATGTTCATAATCCATTGAGTAATTATGGGGCACGGAGTTCGCTACTACGATGCACTCTTCTAGAAAAATGGATCAATATGAACTAGGTGCTACAACACGAAAAGAAAAGAAAAATAAGGTGCAACACAAATGAAGCAAATTCATGTAAAAACCGTGTTGAGGTGTATTTAAAAATGTCTTGAGTACAACATTAAAAGATTTGAATTTATTTTTATTAGTTGTAATTATTTAATTAATTTTCTGGAATTTATTTTATTAAATGGAAGATACTAACCCACGTTTTGTTTTTCCAGGTCATGCAAAGTTATTTTAATTTTGAGCCAATTTATTGTTTATTTATTTAATTAATCTGCAACTTTATCCACTAACACCATGATCTAATATGGGATACCCTTCCTATTCTTCTTGACCGAAAATTAAGGTATCACTTTCTGATCATGTGAGTTCATTCCAGAATTTTCTAAAGTGGAGGGACATTTTAATAACTTCCATACTATACTCTATAAAATCATCTCGTGGCTTTATGTTTAATTCATCATTGTAAATCGAATTGTGTGAGCTGAAATTTCCAGAAATACAAATTGCAATTGTGTGTTTCGAATTGCGTGTCTATTTTCTTGAGCACTAATCATTCGTCTGAAGGGATTTAAATATGAAAAAGATGGGAATCACTTCATCTTCTCCAGCTGAAAATAATCCATCGCCCTCATCTTCGACTCCACTGCACCTTCTCGCAACAATGGCTTCCAACCAATCCGCCGGAAACACAGCTCCGATCACCACTGCCGCACCACTACCTCCGTCACTAACTTCTCCGACCACCATTACCATTCCCCAAAACGCAACAATCGAGGAGTTTACCCGGGTAATTCAAACTATTTCTACCAACCTCTTAAATTCGGTTCCTATGCCTCAAATTTATGTTGGAGACGTTCCATTGAATATCCCTACTCAAACTCCTAATCCGATTCAAACCACTACTCCTACTCTGCAAAATCCCCAAATTGCGAACCCTACTGAGCCCGAAACCACTGAAATCACCATCTCTACTGATATTGCTCCGATTGCTGCTCCTGTTGTTGAAACAACCGAAGCAACCGAGGGAAATGACACTCCCATGGCTGAAGCCGAGCTTGACAGAGCAGAGGACTCTGCCCACACTAGTTCCTCTCTCTCGGAATTGACTGAGTTAGAGCCTATGCCTCTGAAATCATCCTTGGTCAAAGGAAAACGAAAGCGGAGCCCTAAGAAACCAAAGAGGAGGTCCAACAGAGTGTTTTCGAGGGTGAACTATGCTGAAAGTTCACAAAAGAAGAAGCCCATGGCAGGTGATGTAGCTACTGCTCCAATTCAGGTCTTTACAGATTTTGAAAAGGATAGCTCAGATGGTGAAATTGCTCATACTAAAACTGCTGAGAAAGAAAACTCTGACGAAGAGAATGTTCCTCTCATGGTACTGTGCAAGAAGATAGGAAAGAAATCAAAGCAAAGGACGGATGCTACTCCCGTTGCTCCAGCACCAGTTGCAACCTCTGTTCCTGATGAAAGCCATAATGACAACAGCTCTACTGAATCCGATCAACCTAATTCTGAATCTGAACACACCTCTAATGGTGATGAAGGTACACCTACTTCCGAAACTGATGTAGAAATGGAAACCTCTGAGGATAGGTTAGCCAATCTGTCAAGGAGAAAACTGTTAATTGAACGTAGGATATGTGTACCTGACTTTAATTCTAAGGGTTTGATTAGATTTCTTGAGGATAGAAATTTGTTGCATGCTGTTACGTTTGGTGAATCATTTGTTGCAACATGGGTCTATGAATTTTACTCCTGTTTAAGAAAGAGCATTGGTAGAAGAACTTCTCAATGGTATGGAATTGTAAGATTTAGAGAAAAAGATCTTCCCTTTACACCCGAATTGATTAACGAGTTTTTACACCTTGAATCTGTTGAAGAAGTTGAAGAACCTTCAATGGATATAATTGCTCAGGCAATTACAGGTGGTAGGGTGATGAGGTGGAAGAAAGTTATGCTTGCATGTAATCTTACCTCTCTATATTCAATTTTGCATAAGTTGATTGTGTATAATTGGATTCCATCCACGAACTCCACAAAGGTCACTCTGAGTCAAGGAATACTGCTTTACAGAATTGTGGTAATGAGAAACTTTAATCTTGGATTGACTATTTTCAATCATATGATGAAGTTTTCTGGGAAAGTAACTAACAAAGGCAATCTGCCTTATCCGGCTCTAATCTATGGTTATTTGAGACATAACAACTACCAACGGGATAGACATGATATGTTGAGGGGGAGAGTTCCTCAAATTACAGTGTCTCGTAAGCTGATGGATGGAGATAGAGTTATTGATCTCCCTATCCAAGGTGCTGAAAGAGCTGAACAAAATATCCCAGATGCTGCTCCCAATGTCCCAAACACTACAAGCCACATTCCAATCTCCAGAGACTTCATACTTGTTCAGTTAACTCACTTGCAGGATACCATCAATGAACTACAGTTCATGAAGGATTATTGGATGAAGAAACTTTCTGCTACACCAGGGGGAGTACCTGCTGTTGATGCACCAGTCCCTGATGTTAGAGTCACTGAGTATGGGGGAGTTAGAATTGAAGAACTTGATGTTGATGCTGATCCAAATGTTGTTGCACACCTTGCAACAATGGTGATTGAACAACCTGATGAAGATGAACAGGTGTTTGCTGATCTTCCAGACCTTGCTGCTGGAAATGCTTGAAGACAGGGGGAGACTGAATCTTAAAGGATGCAATGTGCAGATTTCTGTTGCTGCAGCTGTTGTTACAGCAAATGATGCATCTTATTCAGTTTCTATCTTACTGTTTTATTTTAACTTATGATTCTACAGGCTGATACACTGATTTAACTGTTTTGTGTTAAGTTTTACAAACTTAGTAGTTTATAGTTTAGTTTGAACTTAGAACTCTATTGAAGCTCTGTTTTGTTTTGTTTTGAGCTCTGATATTATATTAGTTGATAGGACTTCGTTTTACTTTGTTCACACTACTCAGATTATGACTTGTTTCAGTTTTTCCCATTTAGTTCTGATTATTTCACTTTGAAACATGTTGTGTTAAATGAGTATATTACTTACTCATTTTATTGTTGGAAGATTTACTAAGACAAGTGTTCTACTTAGTATTCAGAGTACTAACACCACTTAGTCTTGTATATTTTCTTGTTTCTTTCACTATTTGATCATACGCTACAACAGGTGTTGACTTGACGAGTACATGGATATGATGGTAATACTCTAGCATGTACATAAAACTGGTTTATATATGTTTACATATGTACATCAGGTGTGCTGTAGCAGAAAGGTCAAATTGGGGGAGATTTTTGATGTTGAAGACTTGGTGATGTTATCGAAGATGTTATCACACAAGGCTGCAACATCTTAATTCGACCTTTCTTATTTTTTCCTAAGTCCAAATTCTGGTTTCTAGCTAATGCTGCTTTGGATGTTGTAACATCGCAGGTTGAAGATCTAGAACATTCTACAACGCTCTAGACTGGAAGGATCTGGAAGCTTGCAGAAGTATGTAGATCATGCGGTTGCCCTTGAGAACGTCCAGAACTGGCTAGAAGATCCTAGAAGGCAGTTGGGAGAGAAGAAAGGATGAGATCCTACATTTTAGGAGATCATGGATGAAGGTTCTAGAATGCATATTCACGCCTATAAATACAGCAGAACCGTGATCATCATCCATCAATCGAAGTGCCATTCTTTAATTACTAAACTAGTGTTCATCCTGTTAGGAATTAATTGTCATTGGCATGTTCTTGTCGTTGTGCCGAAGAGTCCAAACTTCCTGTATAACATAAACTTCTCTACACATCTTTGATAGATAGATCATAGAGTTAGATTAGTTTTTGGTAGTGTAATTTTTACACTTAAGCCGTCTTTAGATTTGATAGATTATCGAGTCTTATTTCCGTTGTGAATATTTGTTCACACACCATTTGTATTCACATAATTTTTAGTGAAAGTTTCGCCACGAGGCTCGCATAGATTTTAAATTAAAATCTATGTTAAAAAGTTAATTCTGTGTCTTTGTGTTTTCATACTTTCAAGTCTTCCGCTATTCGTATTCTGATATTCTGTAATCGAGTCAGTGTTACATTGAGTGTTCTAACATTGAGTGTAGCATCAGTCTTGTTTTACTTAACACGCACACTTTCAATTTTATTTATTCTTAAAATTTTGTAATTTATGAATATAAAATTTTCATCTAAGTAAAAAATAAATTTCATTAAATAAACCGATATTTATATTTTAAAAAATATTATTTATCAGTCAATATAAAATAAAATAAAAAATTAACACAACTTATTTTTTTTTAGTGTGGTAAATAAATTCTTGTTAATACATTTAAAATATAATGTATTTAAAAGGTACTTATAAACACATCTATTTTTTATGTGTTAATAGAGGTGTGACAATAGACAATATTTATTATTGTGTGTGGTATTTGAGTATATATCCACACACTTATTATTCAGTGTCTTTAAAAACACACATATTAACACACTAAATTTTTTAATGTGGTTACATAATACATTTTACCACATTTATTTTATAATGTGATAAAATCTATGTGACAAAAAGCATTTTTTCTTGTAGTGACATGTGCGAGCCCCTTTTAATATAAAAATCAAATTCAATGAGGATTTAGTTCATCCGACACGTACACACCATGGACATCCCGCCCTTCTCTATTCTATAAACTTGTATGTAACTATTGAGAGTGAAGATATTCGACATAATGTAAATATTCCACCCTAGAGTTTTCTTTTAGTTCAATACGATCAATATGTCAAATTAGAACAAGTGATTGCTGAGATTCGCGCGGGAACATCCACTTTGAATTTTAAAGAGAAGAAACTTATTTTCTACCAAGAGGTAGATTCAGAATTAAGACAAGGAATGGCAAACATGAAAATAAGAGCGTCCGTTCGTAAAATTTGAGAAAAATGTCGACTAATCCGCAGACGGGGGCGCACTAGAGTTATTTGCTCTAACCGTACAAACAAAGACAAGGATAATCTGACTCACTAAAGCACTAAACGTACAAATAAATAATTTGTTTTGACATCAAATGGATATATTCCATATATTTATGACTCATATTTATGAGATACTACAATATGGCAAAAGCTATACCAAGAGTTCTTGAAAATCCACGCTTTTCCAAACCCAGAAAACAGACGGAATTCTAGGATTCCTCCTTGAGGCAAACACTTTTATGCATACCTCTTCTGGTTGATCCACACCATACTCTATTCGGGTAAGATGATACACACTAGCTAACAGTCTGTCGGGTGCTACATCATAGACACATTGGGAGCGTAGATAATTGTAACCATATACATATAAAATGACAGCAATGGAGTGCTAATCCTCGGGCTTTATTTGTAAAGTCTCTATTCCTTGATAATCAAAGCCCAAAGATTAGAAGGAGAGATGCCAGAAAAAGTAAAAAAAGAAGAAAAGGTCTTAGAAGGCTAGTTGCTCTTCAGCGCCCCATTTAGATAGTAAGGTGATACGAGGGAAGATCTACTCAACCAGGATCCGGTTTAGTTCTTTTGTAGTACCTCCAATCAACTGGCTCGAATCGTTTTGGTTGTTGCGAAGCGAATGTAGTCTCAAAATGAAAGTATATATATATATATTCGCTTATTGTTGAATTATTTACTGTTTTTATGTTATGTTGTTTAGACAAAATTTATTTAGTTTTTATGTCCATTTAGTTTATAAATTAAAATAAATTAATTTTACAATAATTATAAGTTACAAATTTAGTGATTAATATAAGTGAATATTGAATGTTCAAAGTAAATTGATTTTTTTTTTAAAGAGTAAACAATATATACATATGAAAATTTTAGAATTTTAATCAAAAAAAAAAAAAACATTTACAATTTATAAATTAAAAAACTAATATTTTACAATAATTATACGTCACAAATTTAGTGATTAATATAAGTGAAAGAATGTTCAATTATTAAATGAATATTATTATGATTTTTTTGTTTTGTTTTTTTTATGAGTAAAAAATGTATACATATGGACATTTTATAGAATTTTAATCAAAAAAAAAAAAATATTGATTTACAATATATAAATTTAAAAAATTAAATTTACAATTGTTATAAGTCAAAATTTTAGTTATTTATATAACGAAAAATAAATTAATTTTGTGATTTTTTTTAAATGGGACGAGAATAAGTACATATACCATTAATATTACAATTATAAATGAAAAACAGACTTGTCCAAGTTGTAGGCGCCGACACACCCATATTCGAAAAGGCTGAAAATTTGGCCAATTATGTACAGGGCCCCTCGTGGGCGCGGGTCGGGTTGACCCCTGGTCCTGACCGCCCTTTTTTAATTTAAATTTGGTTTATCGACGAAATATTCCGTCGGTATTAGAGACGGTACACCAACAATTTTTTTTATAATTACTAACAGACAAAATTAAAAAAAGGGTTAATTCTAAATAAATACATCACTTTTAGTCTCAATATTAATTTAATCACGACCTTTACGATTATTGTAAAAAATCTCAACTTTTCATTGTGTTGCAATTAGATACACATTTTTTTGTCTGACTAACAATTGATGATGTGGCTTGTCGGAGCTTACCACACCAGATTACCCATATTCTTTTTTATTTTTTTTAATTTTTCCGGACTTAACCTCTGAGCAACTGCAACGATTAGTTATTTTTATTCGAACAAAGGTGGACGGAGGTGTGAGTCCAAGCCCATCTGTGAATATGGCAGGTACAATTGTAAATTTAATGAATATGGTAGGAAAATCATGGATTAACTTGCTAACAGATAAAAGATTCTTAGTGATATAAGGAACGACAAGAACATCATAAAGAGAAAGATTGGAATTTTAAACGACGAGTACTAGTATGAGTGATTGGAAGGATATTATCATTTGCAACGACCACTTTGTCAGAGCCTGTGTACGTTGAGGATGAGTCAAGCATGGCTGAGGAGGAGACCATATGTGAGGAAGCGGTCGGGCATAATACAGTGTCAACATACCAGTCGGGTTGATATGATGGTCGAGACGAGGACAAGTTGTGAAAAGAGTAAGAGATATTTGCTTTGCGAGCAGTTTGAGTATTTGAATCATAACGTTGTAGGCAAGAATTTGCAAAATGGCCATTAAATCAACAAATCTGACATCTAGGAGAAAAATGTGATCGTCCTCGCCCACAACTAAACTGGCCTTGCCCACGAGAAAAGGACTCACCCTGACCATTGCTTGGGCGAGCATAATTTCCACGACCTGATCTAGAGGGTGCCGAGGAGCGCGTATAGAAGGCCAGAGCCTGGGACGAGGAGGAGGGAAATTCCAAAGACTTCGTGAACACGTTATGAGACTCAGCCTTGGCAAGAAGATCAGGAAAGAGAGCAAGAGACTTATCTGTATCATCAATAGAGCAGCCCATGGAGGCGAGTTGATCACACAAAATTTTGACAACAACGCCAAATTCGGAGACGAATCTTGATTAACTATAACTCATATTTTATTCATAATTCACGTGCGTTTGAATGCTAAATGAAGTCAGCAACGAGTGCTCTCCAAATTTCCAATGACGGTGAGCAGCTAACCCCGTAACCGCCATAGTCTCCTCGGTAAGAGTTGAAATTAAGAAAACACTTACGATCTGATCGCGGGAATACCAAGTTGTGCATAACGGATTAGGCGAGAAGACACTAGTGGTCGTGACAGTGGTTGGAGGCGTCGGCGTTGAGCCATCAATATGTAAGGGAGAAACTTATGCGTAAAAAGAAGAGGAAAGACCTGACCATACACTAAAGACAGTTGGTAGACTTTAATTTGATCGTGACAAAATGGGTCATCGAATGAAGAGTTAACGTAGCGTAAAAAACCAACGTGGTGGCTGAAGTTTCAGCCATATAAACAAGAAGAATCTCGCAAGAAAAGACGGAGAGGGAGAAGAAAAAAGATGCACAGAAATTAGGTTGATACCATGTAAAGTAATTAATCTCTCTCAATTAGAAGATGAAGGAAGGAGGCATTCCTTCACAATTAGCCCTTAGAGTCCCAAGAATATTTTGTACGCATGAGGGGGATTGGATCATTAGTATACATTCATATATACATTGATGTATTGTTTTATATATATATATGAATGTGTTGTGCATTGAACATTAATTATGATGATTGGTTGATATTTGTAGGGACTTTTAATACCATTTCCAATATATCAATTCTTGGCTGTTTTTTTTTTTTTTTAAATTGTATTTTATTTATGTATTTAACAAATTAAAAATTCGAGATTTTTTCAAAAAAAAAATATTGGATATTTACAACAGCGGTTAAAAACCACTGTCATAGCTAATAAAACCGTTGTCATAAGTATTAATACAACATCGGTTTTGAAGGAATAACAGCGGTTAATAAACACTTTAGTAAAACCAAACAACAGCGGTTATGAACCGCTGTCGTTGATAATAAAACCGCTTCATATAAATTTTAGTGGGTTAAAATTGAGTACATACAACATCGAATTTGAAGGAATAACATCGGTTATTAATCGCTGTTATATATAGATATGACAGCGGTTTATAACGGCTGTCTATCAGCGCCCCTCTTTTATAGCGCTCTGTACCACAGCGGTTGCTGATATCAATTTACAGCGGTTTATAAGTGAGTATTGATTGAGAAGTATACATAGAGATTACAAGGGTAGTTAAGAATAACTAAATAACTACTAAACTAACTACAAGAGCAATGAAAATGATGAGAGATGGAAGAATTAAAAAAACGCCTGGTTGCAGTTGGATTGAAGTGAATGGGGTTGTTCATGAGTTCGTAGCTGCAGCTTTCCAGCACTATGTCTGTGAGAGTATAGTGATTGTTCTAGATGGTGTAATCGAAGAATCAAAATTAGATACAAATGTTTTGTTTGAATGGACATGAGATCGACTCTATAGGTTGATGGGTTCATCATTAACGCTGCTTTTATAGTATAAAGAAATCAAAAGAATGAATAATGTTTCTGGGAAAGTGCTTGTTGATGGAAGGAGATTTTTAGTACAAAAAAGATTAGAAAAACTCAAACTCTCACTATCGCCACCATCATCAACCATGGTCTTCACAAACCAAGCATATTGATTAAGGTCTGCCTGTCTTCCTTCTTGAAAATCATTGTTTACGTACAAATTCGATTTCGTTTTGGAATTCGATTTGATTCCATGAATTCGAATCTCTCATCTCTCTCTCTCTCTCTCTCTAAAATTGCAGAAAAAAAAATGTATGGTGTATGGAGGCGGTGCGAGTACTTTTAGGTCACAAGGTTTTGAACCTGCGACCTCATACCCATCTTGGGTTGTTGAAACCACTGGACCAACCATTACATTATTGTTATTGTTAATTTTTGTTTTTCTGAGTTCATAAGTGTTAGACTTGTGCATTAGTGTGCACGTGCACACTATGCACAGGAGACCAACTCTAATTTGGATGTAATAAGCTAAATGAATGAAACTTTTATGAAAAAATTTCATTTTACGTCCTGTAATTAGGCCTAATTTAGTTTATATCCTTTAATATTAACCTTTTCAATTTACATTATTTTTGGTCCATTTTATGTAATTTATGCCGTAAAATTTTAAAACTCATCGGAATGTGTGGAATAAATTATGAAAATTTCATTAAAAATTCTAAAAATATAATTTAAATTCTCATTACAATTAAAAACTATAAAATGTGTAAAATAAAATTCAAATAACTTGTTAAATTCAAATCTCATTAAAAATAATGTGTAATATAAAAAAATATATATAAAATTTTGAAAATTCTAAAAATTACAAATTTACAATTCAAAAAATCGGAAAATGTGTAATTTAATAATTAAAAAATTCTAAAGAATTCATTAAAATTTCTAAAAAAAAAATCATTAAAAATCTAAAAATTTCTATTTTTTTTAAATGTGTGGATTAGAAATTATAATTTATAAAAATCTTATAAGAATATTAAAAATTAATAATATTTCATAAAAAATCAAACTTGAATAGAACTCGTCCGCCATTAAATTTTTGCTTGGGCTCCTAAATTTTTGGGTCCCACGAGGGAGAAAATTTCATTTTACGTCCTGTAATTTAGGCCTAATCCAATTTATATCCTTTAAGTTTTTACTTTTTCGATTTACGTCCTTTTTGGTCCAATTAACGTCCTTTCCGCCGGAAAATTTTAAAACTCACCGGAATGTGAGGAATAAATTGGGATTCCGGCCAAATAGTCCAATTTACGTCCTTTAAGTTTGAAAATTAAAATTTAATAATTATTTTTTTCTAAAAATCCCATTAAAGATTTAAAAAATCTAAAAATATCATTAAAAATCCAAAAACCCCCTAAAAATTAAAAAATATATGTAAAATTTGTAAAATAAAATTCGAAATATACCACTAAAATTTCGAAAAATATCATTACAAATTATAAAATGTGTAAAATAAATAAAAAATCTAAAATTTTGAAAACATAAAAAATAAAAAATTCTACAATTCAAAGAATGGAAAATGTGTAATTTAAAAATTATGAAATTCAAAATCTCATTAAAAATTTTAAAAACTCTAAAAATCTCATTAATTTATTAAAAATGTGTAATTTAAAAATTACCAATTCTAAAATAATAAAAATTATTAACATTTCATTAAAAATCAGACTTGATTCATACTCGTCTGCCATTAAAGTTTTGCTCGAACTCCTAAAAAATTTGGGTCGTCCCACGAGATTTTCCAACTCACCGTCGAGGTTGAGTGGTTCCACACCTTGATCGATTTTGGAATCGTCCCAAATTCATTTTCACGATATTTTATAAATTGTGGATTTTTTTAATTTAAACATTTTTAAAATAAAAAAATTAATTTACACATTTTCAGATTTTTTGAATTGTAGAAATTATAGATTTTTTTTATTTTTATGAATTTTTTAGGAAAAAAAAATTTTAATTTACACATTTTTCAGATTTTTTGAGTTGTAGAATTTTTAATTTTTTTTAGATTTTTTATATTTATTTTACACAATTTATAAGTTTTTAATGAGTTTTTTTAATTTTTAATGATATTTTCAGAATTTTTTAATTATTAATTTATAATTTTCAAACATAAAGGATGTAAATTGAAGTATTTGACCGGATTTCCAATTTTCCGGTGGAAAGGACGCAAATTGGACCGAAAAGGATGTAAATTGGACACCCTAGGACGTAAATTGAAAATGTGAAAACTTAAAGGATATATTCTGGATTAGGCCTAAGTTACAGGACGTAAAATGAAATTTTCTCTCCCACGAGGTTTCCCGACTCGTTGCCAAGGTTGAGTGGAGGTTTCACGCCTTGATCGACCGTGGAACATTCTCAATTTCATTTTAATGAGATTTTTAAAAAATTTAGAATTGTTGAATTTTTTTTTTAAACATTTTTTTTAATTTTGATTTATAGATTTTTTTATTTTTACGAGATTCTCAGATTTTTAATGAGATTTTTAGAAATTTCTTATTTTTAATTTAAACATTATTCAGATATTCAGAATTGTAGAATTTTTTTTTTCGAATTTCATAATCTTTTATTTTTATTTTACACAATTTATAAATTTTAATTTTAATGAGATTTTTAATTTTTTTAATGTGATTTTTCATAATTTTATAATTTTTTTTTTCAAACTTAAAGAACGTACGTAAATTGGACTATTTGACTGGAATCCCGATTTTCCGGCTTAAAGGATGTAAATTGGCCACCCTATGACTTAAATTGCAAAAGTGAAAACTCAAAGAATATAAATTGGATTACGCCTAACTTACCTGACGTAAAATGAAATTTTCTCAAACTTTTATTAAAACATATTCAAACTTAATTTAATCCATTATTATTAATATATTATATGCTTCAAGAATACTTATATAAGTTCAAATCAAAATTTATTATTCATAATTAGTTCCTTTCGATATGATTAGGTTCTCTTCTGACTCCGTCACTGCAGAAGATTCAAGTTCCAGAAATTTTCCAGTATTAAAATTAAGGCCAACCAAAATAAAATAATAATTGCAAAAATATCCTCTTCGGCCAAAATAAAATAATAAGAGCAAAAATTAAGTTTAAAGATCGAAATGAAGTCGGTAGTGATATTTAGGGAAGAAGACGAAACGTGTTTTACATTGCAAGTAGGAAATGTGGATCTAAAAACTTTGACCATATATTATTTTTATTTTTACTTTATTTTCATCATTTTTACATTGTGTTTTTGAGTATATTCCAAAAGTTCTATACAGCACAATACAACGACAGGCATGCACACTACTCTTCTTTCAAAAGGGAAATCATATATATTAACGGAGTACCAGAGGTACTCAAGAAGTCATGTTACATCGATAAAAGATGGAGTAATAACCAGGGCTCTAACGCGTTGAACACCTATTAATTAAATACAACACAATCTAGGATTAATTACAACACCAATCCGTAAAGTAAAATTAAGAAAGTTAAGAATAAAGCTCGTGTGGAGGAGAGTCTATTTGTGAGGCCTATGTGCTTGAAGAAACATCTACATTTTGTTCATACTATTTTGAGTCTCACGTTCATACACGAAATAGAAGAGTTCCTAGAAATGATGATGGTGGGGTTTTTTTTGAGAATCCACCAGTTTCTATATTTAATTACCCGGGCAGACATGATGAAATATCAAAGAGTCGTTATCTCACTGATGAAGAAATGGCAGGAGTTTCTTTATACGTACTCTTGAATTGTCCAGAAGTTGAGCCATATTATGCGTACGTTACATCTCATATAATGTATTCTCTCCTAATTATATATACATTTGATTTTACTTATCCTTGATTTATATATTTCACTGTTTTACAACATTTACGAGGCATTTTTGTATGCAAACCACTCAAATATCAGTGGTGTTGAAGTCCATAAACAAATAAGATCACATTTTGTTGATTGGTTCACGAGATATGTAAGTTTTTTTTTCTTATACAATTTGATAATTATTCAGTTATTACTTGTACAATCACTTAATCTTTTTATGCTAAATTGTGTATTTTCAATAGGTGCATGACCCTGATAATGACATCCAAGATCAATTTTTGTACAATTTGGCATAGGGTCCATTACGTCGAGTGCAGACTTATTCGGTATATTTTGTGAATGATTATTGTTTTCACATATCTGCTTTGGCGCAAAATAGGAAAACAAATAATTCAGGAGTCGCTCTTACTAGAGAAAATACCACGTATCATGGAATTGTTTAGGAAATGATTGAGATAGAGTATCCTGGAGAACAAATCAAAAGGTTAACATTATTTAATTGTAGATGGTTTGATCCTTCGTCCACCGACACAAAGATTTGCCCTAGATATGGAGTTGTTAAAGTAAAATTAAATAGGAGATATATAGGTAAAAATATATTTATATTTGCTCAACAAGCTGAACAGGTATATTATACACCTTATCCAAACCCTACTCCTAATAAGAAAGATTGGTTTGTGGTGATTAAAACTAAGTAAAGACGTACGATTCAATCACTAGATACTCCATATCAAGATGATGATGGTTCCCACTTAAATGGAGTATCTTGTCAAGAAAATGTTGATGTTGATTTAAGGGATTTCAATAGTAGGGGTGAAGAAATAAGTCATATTGCAAGTGTACATAATGTTGATAACACTACAAAAAATTGCTCAAATAACGATGGGAATTGGCGAGGGGTATTTCACCCTTGCTATTTGGCGAGGGATTTAAAGAGGGGAATAAATAACGAGGGATTTGGCGAGGGGCGGAATCATACTCGCTATTTAGCGAGTGGAAAAAGATGCCCTCGCCAATTGGCGAGGGATTTGGCGACGGCGTGTTGTGCACTCGCTCATTGGCGAGTGCATTGTGGCCCTCGGAAAATGGCGACGGTTCCCCACTTGCTAATTGGCGAGGGGGGTGGGGCCCTCGTAATTGCCCTCGCCTATTTCCCAATTAAAACCCTCTCCCTTCTTCCCCAAATTCGTACAGCCTCCTTCACCCCCAAAAAAAGCCACAGCCGCGGAGCTTCCGTCCACCGTGCCACCGCCGCTGCCGGAGCTACCGATCGAGACTAATTTTTGGATATTTCTGTTCTACACTTCGAGGGGTTCATTTCTACGGTAAATTTATGCGTTTTTATTGATTAAATTAAAAGTTGTATATATATGTTTGTATTATATTATATATGTATATATATATATATGCATGTATATAGTTTTGTTGTGTAATGTTAGCTAGGATTGTAATTATGTTAGAAAAATATGTATAATGTTTATTAGGATTAATTAAGATTGTTAATTGATGAAAGTTATAAAAATTGTTAATTGTTATGAATTAATGTGTTAATATAATTATTGTTATATATGTTTTATATATGCATGTATATATATGTGTTAATTATTAATTGGTACGGTGTGTTAATTGTTATGCATGAATGTGTTAATTGGGAGAATTAATTTTATAATTAATTGTTGGAAATAAGTGAAATTAAATCGATGTTGGAGGCCGGGATGAGTTGTTTGTTTGTTGTAGATTGTGCGTTCCGACTTGAGTAATTTTACTCGAGTCGGAAATGGATGCACTAGGAACCTAAATATTTGGTGATACGATAGATTTAGATGAAACTCTGCCGAAATTTTTAAAAATATATATATAAACTATATATATTTACATTTGAAACAGATCGATTAACATGAATTATTCAAGTCGTAGTTGGATGTATAGGCCAAGATTGGTCAATGGGATTATGAGCCCCGAAATTATTAGTGGTGTAAATAGATTTATTGAAGCTGCCACTAGTAATCCGAATTCGATTTGGGAAGGAAAAATTAGGTGTCCTTGCTCGAAAGCTAGATGTCGAAATGAGACTTATAGAGATCCTAATGAAGTGAAGTCTCATTTATATCGAAATGGGTTTACACAAAATTATTATAATTGGATTTATCACGGTGAAGAGAGTTGGGGTCCACGTCCATTTCAAAACACTAGTGAATTTGCGTCAACTTCAAATGAAGTTGACCCTATGGGACCTAGCTCGTACCACACTATGGTAGAAGAATTAATGGGTAACCCAAACATTGATTTTGGAATCAACGCGGAAGAGGAGGCACATAATGAAGAACCCCCTATTGAGAATGCGTCACAATTCTACGACATGCTTCGTGCAGCGGACCAAGACTTGTATCCCGGTTGTGAATCTCATTCGCAGTTGTCGTTCAATTCCAGATTGTTGAATATTAAAACCGAAAACAGATTGTCTGAAAGGGGATACAATCAAGTCGTTGAGTTGATTCGTGAGATTTGTCCTTCAGAAAATAAGGTTCCCAAGAAATTTAACGATACCAAACACTTGATGAGTGGGATGGGTCTTCCGGTAGAAAGGATTCATTGTTGTGCACAGAACTGCATGTTATTTTGGGGTGCAGACAGCGAACTAGAGTTCTGTAAGATTTGTGGTGGACCACGGTATAAGCCGAGTAGGGTTGATGCAGATGGTCGGTTGAAAAAGAAACGTCCGGTTAAGGAAATGTTCTACTTTCCCATAATTCCTCGTTTGTAAAGATTGTACATATCCAAGGCCACTGCGAAGGATATGACATGGCATGCCTCGTGCAGTTCTGATGACTCTGGTGTTATGCGTCACCCTGCAGACTCGTTGGCTTGGAAGCATTTGGACCGTTCGTATCCTGATTTTGCAGCTGAAATTAGGAATGTTAGGTTGGACTTGATCACAGACGGTTTTGCACCGTTTGGAATGACGGGGAAGCAATATTCATCATGGCTAGTTATTCTTACTCCGTACAATCTACCCCCGTGGTTATGCATGAAAGATCAATTCATGTTTCTTTCGATTCTTGTGCCCGGGCCAAAAAGTCCGAAGGACAAGCTTGATGTGTTTTTACAACCTCTAATAGCTGATTTGAAATTTTTATGGGAAAATGGGGTGCAAACGTACGACGTCTCTAGGAAGCAAAACTTTATTATGAGAGCTGCACTGATTTGGACCATTAGCGACTTTCCAGCGTACTCAATGTTGTTTGGTTGGAGTACAGCTGGAAAGCTTGCTTGTCCATATTGTGGGGAGTACACCGATGCATTCACTTTGAGGCTCAGTCGAAAGCAATCGTGGTTCGATAACCACCGAAAGTTCTTACCACCTAATCATACATGGCGAAAGAACAAGACGGCATTTAGGGCTGGAGTAGCAGTCACAGATGATCCGCCGCCTATCCGAACAGGTGCGAGTCTCCTATACGAAATTGATCATTTGGGACTTAGAAAGGTTACAGAGGAAGGTGCTGAGGCACACAACAAAAAAATTGACGGAGGGTGGAAGAAAAAAAGCATTTTTTGGGATTTGCCTTATTGGAGTACTTTGTTAGTTCGACACAATTTGGACGTGATGCACATTGAGAAAAATGTGTTCGATAACGTGTTCAACACAGTGATGAATGTGGAGGGGAAAACAAAGGACACATCAAAATCAAGAGATGAGTTGAATGAATATTGTCGTCGTCCCTCTCTCAAGAAATGTCCACGTACAAATAAGTATCCCAAGGCTTGTTATGCGCTTGATAAGAAAGAAAAAGATGTTATCTGTAAGTGGATAAGTGGGTTGAAGTTTCCCGATGATTATGTGTCTAACATGTCTCGATGTATTGACTGGACGAAGTTGAAATTGTATGGAATGAAGAGTCATGATTGTCACGTGTTTATGCAGAGACTACTACCGATTGCTTTTCGTAATATTCTGAAGACTGATGTGTGGAAAGCAATCACTGAGCTTAGTCTCTTTTTTAAGGACTTAACTTCTACGACCATAACAGTTGACAACATGACTCGGTTGGAAACGGATATCCCAGTAATATTGTGCAAGTTGGAACGTATCTTTCCACCCAGCTTCTTCAACTCCATGGAATATCTACCTGTGCACCTTGCATATGAAGCAAAAGTTACTGGTCCAGTTCAATACAGATGGATGAATCCATTCGAGAGGTATTTTAAGGAATTTTAAGATATAATGATCATATTCAATGTTTTTTATATTATCTTAATCACGATCCTTGAATTCTAATTATAGGTATCTTCGCACCTTGAAACTGAGTGTGGGTAACAAAGCACGTGTTGAAGCTTCGATTGCAAATGCATATTTAACTAGAGAGGCGTCAATGTTTTGTTCTCATTACTTTGAGGATCATATCACGACGAGGATACACAATTTACCTCGTAATTACGATGGTAGTGGAGATGTACAACAGTATGTGGATGGTACATTTTCCATATTTAAGGCGCCTGGCAAGCGATTTGGGAAACCAAAGAAGAGATGGATTTTGGATGAGGAGAAAAAAGTTGCTCATACGTACGTGTTGTTGAATTGTGATGAGGTGCAGCCGTATGTTCAGTAAGTGACACTGGCCAGAGTATAAATATATATTGGTTAGTTTTGAGATATCTTATTAATCAAAATACGTATGTAGGCTATTCATGCATCAACTTCAAGTTGTTGAACCAAATCTCTCGGCTGCTGCATCGGACAATAGGCTACAAAATGAATTTGCTTCGTGGTTTGAAGAAATTGTAAGTCATATTTTATACAAATATACATATTTAATAGCAATAACGTAAATCTCACATAGAGTCGACTTATATAGGTGAAGATAAATCCCGTGGAGAACAAGTTTATTTCCGATCTTTCTGCAGGTCCGTCTGGTCACGTTCTTACGTACTCAGGGTATTACGTGAACGGGTACAAATTTCACACTATGGCTTATGGTGCATCTAGAGCAACATCAAACAGTGGGGTTTGTATCAAGGGAAAAAACTATGATGCAGATGAAGAGGATTTCTACGGGAATCTCGAGGAAGTAGTCGAATTGGACTACCAGGGGTACCACGAGAAGAAAGTGGTTTTGTTCAAGTGTCAGTGGTTTGATAACTCAGCCAGTGGTACAAAAATTGATCCTAACTACAAGCTTGTGGATATTCATCAAAGGCGACGATACGGTTGGTACGATCCATTCGTACTAGCAAGTCAAGCCACCCAAGTCTACTATTGTTCGTACCCTGGGCCCCGTACTGATTGGATAACTGTATGCAAAATCAAGCCGAGATCCTTCTTGGACGCACAACAGTCATCCACTACTGACGATGAAGCAGATGTTCCCGCGTTCCAAGAGGAAAGCATAGAACATCAAATGATTGTGCAAGTAGATGATGATCCTGTTATATTAACTGATACCACCGGTACATTGATGGACGTAGCCGGAGACGAAGAACCAGAAGAAGAAGAAGAAGAAGAAGAACAAGAACAAGAAGATGAGGATGAAGATGAAGAAGATGATGAAGAAGAATATTACTAGAGTGTTCATGTATATGTTATATTATATAAAGAATGTTGATTATGACTCGGTTTCAGTGTTCTTAATGCATGTTTATGATTCAGTTTGAGTGTTCATAGATGTTATTATATCAAGAATGTTAATTTATTAATTGTTATATTTTAATATTTATTTTTACAGATGAGTGGATATGGGGGTCATGGACAGCGTTCTGGTGGACATGGTTCTGGTAGTCAGGGTTCTGGTGGTCAGGGTTCTGGTACTGGGCAGGATTCGGGTGGTAGAGGTAGAGGTAGAGGTAGAGGTATAGGTAGAGGTAGAGGTGAGACGCCGCCTGTACCTATACCACATCATCCGGGTTTCTATTTGCCAGATATGACTGGGATCGTCCAGATGCCCCAGATGCAGGGATCGACCCCCTATCCGTACTACACACAGGTTCCCCAGATGCCCCACATGTATCCAGCGCAGGAGGATCCACCGATACCCGACCCAGTCGGACGTGCGTCTGTCGAGACAGCGGCCAGCCAGTCGACAGACGCACACGATAGTCGTATTCGTCTTACGATCTATCGTGGAGTGTAAGTATTACATATCTTATAATTTTCATTATAATGAAATACATAATTATTCATTTTCAAATTAATTATGTGTAACAACAGGATGATGCCTTCGGGTCTAATCTCGACCACCATCAGACATATCATGTACCGGAATATGGAGGTTGGCGCACACACATTCGGCTTGGTATCCCCAGGTGTACTTCAACGGTGGTGGGATACATTCCAGGTATAATTTAATGATGTGTAACATATCTATTCATTCACATCTTGTTATAATTAATAAATTTTTTTTGGCAGAATGAGGTTACGTG
The DNA here is from genome assembly GCA_963675135.1 of Galeopsis tetrahit. Lineage (NCBI taxonomy): Eukaryota > Viridiplantae > Streptophyta > Magnoliopsida > Lamiales > Lamiaceae > Galeopsis > Galeopsis tetrahit. The sequence goes on from OY776127.1 coordinate 40,346,341, forward strand.
GGATCCAGAGACTATTGACACTGCATTAGTGTACAGGCTCTTTCTTGAGAGAGCAGCAAATCGATACAGTGACATGTTGAACCACTACAAGGGATTGTGGGAGCATGAGAAGAAGAAGCCGAAATGGGACAACGATGTCTGGGAGCACTTGGTTCGCCACTGGAATCATCCGGACACAATTAAGAAGAGCGAGCAGTGTCGGAAGAACCGACTATCAGAGCCTGGAGGCCCGGGTACCGGTTTTGCTAGACATAAAGGGGGATCTCGTGGGGCAGCCGAGGTGGCCAGACGGATTTTAAGTATTTATGTTCAATTATAAGTAATTTGAGTTCATTTTAATTAATTTAATTTTATGTTCTTCAAAATATAGGAGGAGAAGATGGGACGACCAGCTTACGACTGGGAGATTGTCGAATATTACCACCGTTACAATAACGGAATGTACACATACGGGCATATAGGTGATATTCTGGTAAGTGTATACATATATTATATTAAATATAATATTTAATTGTATTGACATGTATATTAACCAAATTTTACATATGCACATATAGGATCAGGTGCAAGAGGAATTGTCACATCTCACCCAGCCGTCATCCGATCATGATCCTTCAGATGATGGTTCCAGCAGCCAGACCCCACCCATGCCGGAAATGTCTGAGTTGTTCGTGAAGAAAGTTGGAAGATCTCACGGTCGCGTGAAGGGTCTTGGGCAACTAGATAGGAAAGAACATACGTGTCACTTCTGGTCCTGGTGAGACATCTTCCGGTACGTCGTTTGGACGATTTAGCCAGGCCGACATCGACAATGCTCTTTTGGAAGAGCGGAGGGCTAGTCAAGAGAGAGAGCGTCTCTTACGTGAAGAACTGCAGCAATCAGTCAATCAGACGGAGGAGCGCTTACGTCAAGAGTTTGCGCGTGAGATGGCATCACAGATGGTATCAATGATGAGCCAGTTCAGAGGGGGGTCGGGTAACGGGAACGGGGATGATGATGGTGATGATGACGCTGCTGAGGATGGTCGATGATTGATACATTTTAAGTTATGTTGTCTTGTTGGATTTTAAAAAATTGATGAAGTTGTTTGAGATTTTTTTTTATGTTGTGTACTTGAATTGAAGTGAACGTACGAGACAATGTTTTATTTTATATGGTTTTAATTCATATATATTGCTTGTGTGTGATTAATTAAGTATTGATCTAATATATAAATGAATTGAGTTAATAGCATATAGTTGGTAATTTATTAAATAAATTGAGTTAATAACATATAGTTGGTAATTGAGTTAATAAGTTATTAAATTTAGTAATGAAGGGCTTTTGTTAAATTAATTAAGTATTGAGCTAATATATAAATTAATTGAGTTAGTAATCTATTCAATTAATTGACTTAATTAATAATAAAAGAATAAATTTGAGTTAATACATACATAAGTATAAATTATTAAATTTAGTATTAATGAAGGGATTTGTTAAATAAATTGAGTTAATTAATACATATATATATATATAAGTGTAAGTTATTAAATTTAGTAATGAGGGGGTTGTAAAAGAATAACATATAGTTGGTAATTTATTAAATTAATTGAGTTAAAGAATAAAAACAGAAATTAAAAGGGATAAATATATAAAAGAATAAATTTGAGTTAATACATACATAAGTATAAATTATTAAATTTAGTATTAATGAAGGGATTTGTTAAATAAATTGAGTTAATTAATACATATATATATAAGTGTAAGTTATTAAATTTAGTAATGAGGGGGTTGTAAAAGAATAACATATAGTTGGTAATTTATTAAATTAATTGAGTTAAAGAATAAAAACAGAAATTAAAAGGGATAAATATATAATGTATTTGAAATATTACGACTAAAGCTCCTAGCCTAATTGGCACACGGGGGCGCATAAACTCTTAAGAATCCGGGAGGTCGCGAGTTCGACCCCCCATGCGCGCGCCCAGTGCCAAATAAATACAATAAAGGGTGGCCTGGTGGTGAGGGGTAAGGGTAGTGGCCTTAGAGACCTGGGTTCGAAACCCAGGTCTGTTTTTTTTTAAATCCAGCGTATTGGCGAGGGGCGTCGCGCTCGGGAAAAGGCGACAGGATTTGCCCTCGGGAATTGGCGAGGGTTATGACTCTCGCGACTGGGCGACGGGATTCACTCTCGCTATTTGGCGACGGCACGCGCCCTCGCCAATTCGCGAGTGGGTATGGCCCTCGCCAATTCGCGAGTGTGTTTGGCCCTCGCCAATTCGCGAGTGCGATTCTGCCCTCGGGATTTGGCGAGGGCGCCCTCGCCAATAAATTAGCGAGGAGCAATTAGGCGACGGCGACTGCCCCTCGCCTATGCTGTCGCCAAATTGCTTAGCGAGGGCTTTACCCTCGCCAAAACCCTCTCCATATGGATGGTTTTTTGTAGTGTAAAGTCGATGATTGTATTGAAGAAGATGAAGAAACATCACATGGAAGTGAAGATTTTGAATCTTAGAATGAAGTTCCTTCTGATTATTATGAACATAGTGATTGATCGATAAGATGTTTCTTTATGATTTTTTTTTTCAGTTTTTCCTTTTGGATTTTGAATGAATAATCTTGAAATATGCTATTCTTTTCTTTTATTTTTCCCCCTTTTTGAGTTATATGTAGAAATTTGATGGTGTTAGTAAAAATTGGAACAAAATAATGAAATAATTTTTTTTTAAATTTTTTTTTCAGATTTTGATTAAATTGGCATAAGGAAAAATAAATGTCGTAAATATTTGGTTATCAAAAATCTGCAACTTAATATTTGGTAAACACTCTAAGAATTGATCTACAACAATGTAATACGTGTGTGTATATATATATTTACAAATTCTTAAAAATATCAATTATTAATGATGTACTCAATTTAATTGTAAAGATAAAGGTATCCATCACTTAATTATATCACTTAAATAAATCTTACAACGAGAGGATTTTTATCACAAAATTATGAGAATCAGAGCATGTTTTGAAACTCTACAAACTGCTTCTAGAATCACTTATTTTTAAAGCTCCCTCTCACAAGCTTTTGAAAAAAAGTGATTCTGGAAGCAGTTTGTAGAGTTTCATAACAAGCCCTCATTCCAACTGTCCAATATAGTTGGAAATTTTATTGGAATAATTAATAAAAAAATCCAACGATTTCTGTCGGTTGAAAATTTTGTTGGAATTATATAAAAATAATGAGTTGATTTAGGAAACCATTTCAACGAGTGAGTGTCAATGAAATTTTTGTTGGAATAATTAAAGAAAAATCCAACAATAAAACATGACGTTGGAAATTCCGTTGGAATTAGGTATAAAATGTAATTTTATTTAGGAAAATCATTCCAACGATCTAGCACCAATGGAATTTCAATTGGAATAATAAAAAAAAATTCCAACGATATTCATGTCGTTGAAAATTTTGTTGGAATTAGATATAAATATATAATTTGATTTAGGATAATCATTCCAACTGTCTAGTGTCGTTGGAATGTTTGTTGGATATTCTTTTTTAAATTCCAATGCATTTTCCAACGGTAAATTCCAACGGCTACCACAAGGTGTTGGAATCTTCATTGGATTTTTCCAACGGTGACTTATATTGTTGGAAAAACTGTTGGAATTATCAAAATTCCAACAATTTATTTTTCGATGGAATTTCTCCACTGAAATTTCACTATTTTCTTGTAGTGACTCGCACTCTATCAGATCACTTACTTGTTCAACAACTTACTCTATAACTAAGTCTGTCACTCATTTGATCACTAAAAGAGTTTATTATTAAAAAGGGAAGAAGTCTATTCACCCCCCTATCTAGGCTTCTCTCACATAATTACTCGTTTAGGGACCAACAATTAAAACTCTCCCCGTCCCATGATTACTTGCACATTTTGCTTATTGGGATGTCCCAAAATGACTTGTACACTTTTAATATGGAAATACTCCACAAAATTAATACCCTCTCAACATCATTTTATTTTCAAAATTGACACTCATATTTTTACACCTAATCAAACCCACTTTGCACTTCATCAAATCACCTAAAATACCCTCTTTTATCTTATATCACCAACCACTAAATCCTATTTTCTTAAAAATTGTGCCGGTCAAACCGTGTAAATAATCCCGGGATGGAGGGAGTATATTATATGCTTTAAGAATACTTATACGAGTTCAAATCGAAATTTATTATTTATAATTGGTTCCTTCGATTAGATTCTCTTCTGGCTCACAGGAGCTGATTTGAGTTCCAAATTTTCCAGTATTGAATTGAAGGCCAAACAAAATAAAATAATAAGAGCAAAAAATATCCTCTTCTAAAGTTCAATGATCGAAATGAATTCGGCAGTGGGGTAGAAGACAAAACGTGTTTTACATCGCAAGTAGAATATGTGGATCTAAAAACTTTGGCCATATATTATTTTTATTTTTACTTTATTTTCATCATTTTTACATTGTTTTTTTTTTTAGTATCTTCCAAAAGTTTTATACAGTACAATACAACGAGAGATATGCACACTCCTCTTCCAAAAGGGAAATCATATTAACGGAGTACCTGAGGTACTGAAGAAGTCATGTTACGTACATCGATGAAAGATGGAGTAATAACCGGGCCTTCCAACGCGTTGAACACCTATTATATACAACACAATCTAGGATTACAACAGTACCAATCTGTAGAGTAAAATTAAGAAAGTTGTTTTTGAGTGTGAGAAGGCACCAATTAAGTCTTAATCGATGTAAATCTAAAATTTTAAACTCTAATTCTTATCTCAAACTCAAGTTCAAGCCCGATTCTAATATACATCTAAATAATACTCCCTCCGTCCAATTTTATTATGTCCACTTCTTCAGACACGGGTTTTAATGAATATTGATTAGTTTATTCATAAAATAGGTAAGTTGAGGGTATGATAGGGTGTTGGTCCTTGGTGAAGTATAACACAAGTGTATGAGGGGGGGGGGGGGGATGCACTTGTGTATGCAAATTCTTTTTCTTTTTGACAAATTGGTCTATCAGGCAAGTTGTCTCACAACTGGCCTGAGTGTGAACTTTGATAGATACTTGTCCTACTGATTACTATTGAGTGATCAGTTGGCTAAATATCTAAGAGAGTTGCTAAGTGCGGAATGTGGTTGGCCTTTGACTTAAAGAAATACTCCAAGTTAATTTCTGAAAAATACAGGTTATCAGGGACTTTGTCCAAAACAGATTTTCTTACTTACTGAGTTATGTTTCTTTAAAATATGTTTGAATGTAAGTGAAATTAAGAATGCAGTAAGTAAATGGCACACAAGTTTATAGTGGTTCAGAGACTCAAGCTCCTACATCCACTTTCCCTGATTGAACAGGATAATTCCTTCTCAATGGAATTAGCTTGTTTTATAGTGCCAAGGTGCACTGATCAACAACACTCTCTAAGTGTTTTGATCCCTAGGATAACTTGAGTCCTAGTGCTCAATCTCTCTGAGTTAAGACTGTGTTTCACACTAACAGTCCTCAACTCCTCACTTCTACAACAAACTCTCTCTTCACTTAATGAGATAAGGGTTTGAGGTTTGGTTCCAACTAGTAGAGATATCCTTTACAATAAGAACGGTGTAAAGGCTTAGGATATCCCAATGCTAAGCTTTGGATGTTTACAAAGATTGGCTTAGCTAAAAAGAAGTGATTCAGGAAACTTGGGATTCTTAGAGAACAGCTTGGTTTCCTTTGAAAGCTTGATGATAGTTTGATAGCTTGTAGTTGGATAATGAATCCCTTTGATCACTTATGTATTTATAGGCAAATTTGAACAACTAACCGTTGGAGGGATAGCAATTCAAATATGTCTATTTGCAGCACCATTGAAACAGCTAAGAAGCTTGGCATCCTTTTATCCACTGTGTAAAAGGGCTCTTCAATGGTTGCTTGAATGAATGTGTTGACTTCTGACAAATGCGGCTGAGAAGACTTGTGTCAGTTTCCAATTTTGCACATTGTCCTAGGTTGATTTGTGGCAAACTCTATACACAACCAACGGTCAGATGGGACAAGCTCCCTGAACATTCCTGCTGCAGTTTAGAATGTTCCAGCATTCATTCAATGCTTCACTCTTTAATGCTCTAAGTCTTCAATGCTTGTTTCAGGCATGATTGGCAATAAATGCTTCATTGAATGTGTCTTTTGCATTCAATGCTTTTGATCATTTGTACTTCAACTGTCTTGATCTTTTGCATTTATGAACACAGCTTTATTGTTCTTGATCTCTTCAGCTCAGTTGTCCATTTGATCAGCTTGTCTTGAATGGATCAGCAACTTTGTCCTATAGACCTATCAAGCTGCCTAACATTCCAGCTTTGGACAACTATCCTGATCACTAAAATCTCATAACATTTCTGAGAGTTTTACTTAAGCATTCTACATACTAAAGTGCACTGAGACAGTTTGCCTGAACTTGACTTGAGCATATCTCAACTAATCTGATCATCATCAATCAGGGGTTTTGGTATCTAATTCAAAATCATTTTATTCCCAACAATTTCCCCCTTTTTGATGATGCCAAAACCTATTACAAAGGAACCTTGACTTATACTATACTTTACCTTCAGGGAGAGTGAACTGGTCAACTTGCCCGAAAGAAACTGTTAGCACAATAAATCAAGTAATATATGTCAGGATAGGTTAGTTGAGATAATGAGTTGTTATCTCTTTGATAGAAACATAGTGATCCTTTTATATAAATGATAGAGCATTACAGAGCTGAAAATCAAAAAGAACTCACTAGTCTAGAATAGCAAAATAACAACAGAAATCATATCAGCAGAATAGGGAAAAAGATGAACTTATCCTTCACAGAGTTCCATCATCTTGAGGAGCAATGCCATACTGAGCCCATACTCTCTTCTTCAGTTCCCAGATCTCTTTGTTGGTTCCTCTAGGGCCAGGCTTCAGCTTCTCCATCTTCATGATGTTGATGAATTCTTCAAGTATCTTTCCCTCATCAATTAAGTTCCCATTGAACTTGGGAGGCATGTACTGAATAGGACCAGGGGCCTTGAATTCAACTCTTGCCATCTCAGCTGCTGCAAACAGCTTTTGGTAGAGGTCCCTCTGTTTCTCAAACATAAACTGGACAAAGACTTCATCCACACTCTCTCCAAGCCACTTTCCAATGACATAAAAGTCATATACAAAACTTCTCTTGGCCTCCTCCCATGCATCATTCAGTGAGATTGGAACCCACTTATCATGGTGAGGGTACTGAGTGTCCCATCTTTGCAGCATTTGAGGTTTGAGTTTTCTGTAAGAAGCCCTTCTTCTTGGAGCTTTGAAGTTTGCCCTTCTTCCATCTCTTGCTTTGTTGGCCTCAACCAACTGATCCATTCTTTCTTTAGCTCTTAGAAGAGCTAGCTTCTCCTGTGTTTCTGGATCTTTCCCAAATCCTTCTTCAAACAACTTAGAAGGATCATCAGCAAGCTTGGGCACAACCACTTCAGGCTCTCTGTCCTGTACTTCCTCTTCACCTTCTTCTTCCATGGCAGGCAACTTGGCTGCTCTCTTCAATCTCTTTGATTGCTTTACTGGAGTGGATTCTTCAGACCGAAATTCTGAAGGCAAAGTCAGGCTGGTTGGGAATTCATTGAAGGCTTCCAATTCCTTCCTCTTTCTTTCAGATGACCTTGTCACCTTCCCCCTTACTTCAGCAACCTTTTCTTTGGGGTCAAGTCCAGCTGACTCACCACCAGGCCTTTGTTGCCTCCTTGCCTGACTCTCCATTGCAGACATCATGGACTCTTTAACAGCAATTTGAATCTGCTCTTCTTCAGTCAAATTCTCAATATTCATTGGGCCTTTGCCTTTCCCAATGTCTTCTACTGCCTCCTCCTCACTTTCAGGGACCTTCTCCTTTCCCTTAGGTTCACCAATCATCAAGGTTCCTTTTGCCCTTGCTCTCTCTCTCTTTCCCCCTTTTTGGCATTATCAAAACACTGGGGCTTCAAGTCACTTATAGTGACGGAGAGATGTGAGTGAGCATGAGTGAGGGACTTCAACTCCTGCAGTAGGTAAACATTCTCATCATGAATGTTTTGCATTTTATCATCAGCCATGCTAAAAAAAGTGTGAACTGGCTTCATCTTTTGAGTAACAATTGCATCCAATGTGGCTTTCAGTGATTGATCAAGTTTGGCCTGAAGTTGTTCAGTGAGATTGGCCACAACTTGATCAGACACTTTGGCCATGAGTTCAACAGTGAACTTTTCAGCAGCCTCTTTCACCATTGCAGCTTTTAATTCTTCTGCCTTCTTCCTCTGAGCTGCTGTCCTTTGCCTTAGAGCATCCTTGATTGTCTTTCTCAAGGCTTTCACATTATGCTTGTACAAATCTTTGAGACCCTGCTGCTCTTTCTTCACAGATCTTGTGAATTTTACCATAGCATCCTTGGCCTTTGTCATTTCAGTTGAAACTGTTTGCAGTCCAGTTTCAACTCCACATATTCTTGCATCCAATGTGGGCAAAATTACCTCTTCTGAGCCAGTTAGTCTCATCTCCACAGAGGCTAAAGTCTTTCCTTGGCCATCAAGAGTATCAATAGTTGCTGCATGTGCCTTACCAACCTCCTTGACCAGTGTGTCCAACTTCTCTGACTGTTCTCCAATAATGGAAGCAGTCTGAGTAGCAATCTGAAAGTTAGCCTCAGTTGTGTTGGCTTGCTCAAAGTAAATCTGGTTCAGTGTGGACACATTTGCTGAGACTGCTTCAAGGTCAGTGTCAGCATCAACTGGTATATCTGTCAGGGAGGCATCTGCAAAAATTTGCTCAATTGTGACAGCAACAGAATCTGCAAAACTAAGAGTGTTAGTAAAAACTCCCTCAACACCCTCATTTTTTCTTTCTCCCATAAGGTCTGATACATCAGCACCTTCTTTCTCTTTTTCAACTATATTATTTTCTTCAATATTCATTTCAGATGGACTCACATTCATTTGAGAATCAGGCCTCCTTTCACCAAGGGATTCATCAAGTTCAGATTTGACTTGAAGAATTGCCTGACTCTCATATTGGGCTGCACCCAATATTTCTACCTCATCTCCCTCTATTTGTGGTGCACTCAGGGAACCTGTAATCACACAATCCTCACCATCATCTCCCTCTGAGTTTTTACCACTATCAGCCTTTTTAACTCCTTCCATTCCTAAACCTGACACCTCTATATCCTCAACAGGATCCACAGAGGGCAGTTGTTGGGAGATCACAGTGCTTGGGCATCCCAAGGCCACTGAGTCATCCTGAATGACTAAAGGCTGGTCAATGTCCAACTGACCTGACATTGATGAGGCTTTAGCCAAACTAGCTTCTCCCATGGAAGTCTCAACATTGTCAAGCTGTGCCTCAGGTTCAAAAGAACCATCCTTGGCCAATGCATCTTGGACTGAGTCACCATCTTTGGTCAACTCCTCTGAATTATCAGAGTCCTTTTCAGAATGATAAGTCAAGTAATGTACCTGAGCAGAGTTGAGGCCTGGAGGGTTGGGATTGGTGTTATCATCATCATCATCATCAGATGGACTATCAGGGTGCCTGAGTCCTTGTGCAATTCTTTCTTTCTCAGCTTGCACCTTCTCAGAGACAATTGTGCAAAACAGGGCCTCAGTGGTTAACACACTGGATTTCTTCACATTTGCAAAGTTTAAGAGCCTGTTCTCTTCAACCTGCCACCAACTTGCTCCTTTATCCTGAATAGCCTGAGCTATTTCCACCATAGTTCTATCTTTGATCTCCACAAGAGCTCTGAGATCATAGAACTGTTGTTGCAGCCTAGGATACTCCTTCAATCCAGGATATAACTCATCCACATTAGCCTTGGCAATTTGCCTTAGCATCCCCTCATAAGTGTATTCTTCACCACTTTCATCTTCAGAAGAGTTGGCTTGGGATTCAGGAGGGTTGGATTGGGATTCAGGTAGGCTTGGCTGGATTTCAGGTAGATTGGGTTCAGAAGGTTTGGGTTTAGTGGAGCTTAAAACAAGTTGGGATTCAGGTGCTTTTGAGAGCAGTGTGCCTGAAGAGGTAATTGGAATGGCTGGAATGGGTGGGAGAACAACTTGATCACCTTCTTGAAGAACAGTTTCAAGAAGTTTGGTATAGGAAAGAAGTCTTGGATCAAGTGGGGAAAAAGGTCTATCCTCAAGATTAACCAAATCTGCCAGCACATCAATACCTGATCTATCAGGGGCACCTTCAGGAGAGTAAACTTTCTTGGCAATGATTGGGGCATCCTCAGGAGTCTTGCACTCCTCTTCTTCATGCCTTGATGGGGATATTCTTTCTGATTGAATATCAGGAGAGTTGGTTTCAGGGCTGTTGGGCTTTGATTTGGATTTGGAGTTAGATCTGCTAGCTTGCCTGATCTCCTTGAAGAATTCTTTCTTCTTTTTCTCCTCTTCCATCAATCTTTGCTTCTCAGAAGTTTTAATTATTCTTTTCCTCCTTTCAGATCTTGTGGGCTGATCAAGATCTCTGAATTCTGTTACACTCTCAGGCTGTAAGGGGACAACCTCCCTGAATTCTTCACCTTCTTCAGGAGGGTTGACTCCTTCATCAGCAACCTTCTCTATCTCCTCAGAAGTGGCTCCTCCACTTCTTGACTGACTTTCTGGTGAAGATTCATTCAGAATCTTCTTCATCTTCTTCATCTTTGGCTAAGCTTTTGGTGGCTGGGCTTTCCTCTTTCTTGGAGAGGCTCTTGTGACTGGAACAATTGCAACAGCTTTCTTGGAGGCAGCCTCCTGCTTTCTCTTCTCTGTCTTAGAAGACATTTTTCTAAACATCACCTTTTGTGCAGGAAAAGGCTTTGGCTTTGCTTGTAGATGAGTGTAATGAGCAAATCTTTCCAAGAGCAGGCTGGCTCTTGTGCAGAACTGGAGTCTTCCATCAACCACCACCTTGTGGTGTTTCACCTCCTTAAACTTGTATTTCTCATTCATCATCTTGTCCAAAATAAAACTTTTCCAGTCAAATTTGACTCTCTTTTCAGCAGAGTCAATCACAGCAGCCATTACCCTGAGCTTTGGCATGCTGATTTGTTCAACACTCCCAGAGTGACTTAACAAACTTTTCACCACACAATCAAATAAGTGCCTATAAACAGGTTTTAAAGTGTTTTTGTTCTGAGCACTAACAAGCTTTTTGGGTGTAAGCAGCCATGGAAAGTAGAACTCCTGATCATCTCCTTCCTTGTATGATTCAGGATTCTGGCCTTCTGAGGGTAGCCCAAAGCTAGCATCTAAATCCTCTGTAGTGAAGATGATTGTGTGTTGGCTTTCTTCTTCTTCATCTTCCTCAGCATATGTGAGCTTAGTGCACACATAACCCTTCTTGCCCTTCCATCTTAGATGGGCAAAGAATTCTGCCATAAATGGATTTAGGCATGAATCAGGCTTGGTGCCAAGAAACTTTTCCAGGCCTGCTTCCCTAAGCCAATGGAGTACTGGCTCAACCTCCTTGTCTAGGCTGTCAAGGACAACCAGCTTTTCAAACCATAAGGAGTTTGGGTGGCTAAGGTAAGAAAAATCAATGTCCAAGGAGGAATCAATGAAATCTATAAGTTCTTCTCTTTTGATTTTGGGAGCCATGGATAATTTTTGAGAGTAAGAAAGGTTTTGGAGAAAAGTTGCAGGTTGAGAGGTTTTGAAAATCCTAAGGGTTTGGAAAGTATGAGTGCGTGAGGAAGACAGTGAAAATTGGGAGTTTATATATGAATGGAATTTATTAACCGTTGGTTAATAGAATATAACCGTGGGTATTTTTGAAAGATCAATTGGATATAGTGGGGTAGTGGGCTTTCAACGGTTTGATGGAGCCTTGAATGTAAATCAATGGTCTTGATGGTGGCTCAAGAATTCATGAAATCTTAATTAAGATTTTGCATTTAATGCTGATTTGCCATTTTGGAGGCAAAGATCTTCATAGTACACGCCATCCTAAAATTGGCCTACTCTAGGATCAAGAATTCTTTTAAATGTCTAATCAATGCCAAAAATAGCAAAAATTATCCAATTAATTCGGACAAACATCCTGAGGTGTGTTTTGACTTCCTTCTTGGTCAAACTGCCTGATTAACTTGCCTGAGTGGGTTCCAACATTGCTGACTGGGTCCCACTTGGACAAAGCTCCTGACCAACATTGCTGAACATCATAAGGACAACTTTGCTGAGTTTCCCTTTTTGGCTGACTGCTTCAGTGAGGTTGGTCAACTTTGCTGAAGTTTAATTTAATCAACTTCCCCCTTCTTATGAGCTTCCTTTCTTCATTCCTCCATCTTACCTGGATCAAGTAAGCCCAATTCAGCTGAAAGTTCCAAGAACCTTGCTTCAGCCAATGGTTTAGTCAAGATATCAGCTTTTTGCTTATCAGTGTGGATTTTGACAAGCTTGATATCTTTCTTTTCCACATGATCCCTTATGAAGTGATGCTTTATATCCACATGTTTGCATCTGGTGTGGAGCACTGGATTCTGTGAGATAGCAATTGCACTATTGTTGTCACAGAATATTGGCACTTCATTTGAGATTACTTTGTAATCTCTCAATTGTTGCCTGAGCCAAAGTATCTGAGCACAGCAACTTCCAGCTGCTACATACTCAGCTTCAGTTGTTGAAGTTGCAACTGTATTTTGCTTCTTGGAGAACCATGAGATAAGCTTGCTGCCCAAGAATTGACAAGTTCCAGAGGTGGATTTTCTGTCAATTCTGCATCCTCCATAGTCTGCATCTGAATATCCAGTGAGCTCAATGTTGTCATCAGCTGGATACCATAGTCCAAGATTCTCAGATCCCTTGAGGTATCTTAGAATTCTCTTGGCAGCATCAAGATGACTCTTCTTTGGATTAGCTTGAAATCTTGCACATACTCCAACTGCAATTGTGATATCAGGCCTGCTTGCAGTGAGATATAGCAAGGATCCTATGATTCCCCTGTAGTTAGTGGAGTTGGTTGACTCTCCACTTTCATCAGGATCCATTTTCCAGTTAGTATTCATAGGAATTCTGACTGGTTTGCTTGTAGCACATCCAAATTTCTTGATCATGTCCCTTGTATACTTGGCCTGATTGATGAATATTCCTTTCTTTGATTGAGTGACTTGAAGTCCTAAGAAGAAATTCATCAATCCCATCATGAACATCTCAAATTTGCTTTGCATGAGTTTGGAGAACTTCTCACATAACTTCTCATTTGGAGATCCAAATATAATGTCATCCACATAGATTTGGACTAACAAAATATCATCTCCTTCACAGATTCTGAACAAGGTTCTGTCAACAGTGCCTTTGACAAAGCCATGATCTAGGAGAAACTGTGATAAGGTGTCATACCAAGCTCTTGGAGCTTGCTTTAAGCCATAGAGAGCTTTCTTCAATCTGTACACCTTGTCTCCTTCTTCAAATCCTGGGGGCTGTTCAACATATACTTCTTCTTTGAGCACCCCATTGAGAAATGCACTCTTCACATCCATTTGATACACCTTGAATCTCATGTGAGCTGCATATGCTAGGAAGAGTCTGATTGCCTCAAGTCTGGCCACTGGAGCAAAAGTCTTATCATAATCAATCCCTTCAGATTGACAATATCCTTTGGCCACCAGTCTTGCTTTGTTTCTCACAATGATGTCATTTTCATTTTTCTTGTTTTTGAACACCCATTTAGTTCCAATGACATCTTGATGAGTTGGCCTGTCTACCAGCTCCCAAACTTCATTTCTGGTAAACTGATTCAGCTCTTCTTGCATGGCTATGATCCAGTTGGTGTCTTGTAGTGCTTCCTCAATGTCTTTAGGTTCCTGTTCTGAAAGAAAACAACAAAACAGAGCACTTTCTCTATGAAATCTTCTAGTTTTGATCCCTTCACTTGGATTACCAAGTATCAGGCTAGATGGGTGGTCTTGCAACCAAGTCCTTCTAGACCTGATCCTTTCAGGAGGATTGTCCTCATCTGAAGTTGGATCACTAGATTCATTAAATTCAGGAAAGTTAATTGAAGGATCAAGCTCAGGATCATATTCAGGGGTGTTGTCCTCATTGTCAGATAAGTTGACATTTTCATTGGTTCCCCCTTGAATAGTGGATCCATTAACTACCTCAGCATTGCCTGCTTCTTCATTGGTAGTTGTTACCTGGTTTTGAACTGGGATGGGGTCAGTCACTTCAATTTCTCCTTCAGGTTTGTTGTCTACTGGTTGATTGCTATCAGGTAGGTTGTCCAGTTTTTGATTTTCATGAAGTTCAGGCTGGGCAACATCCACAAACACTGTTTCCTTGCTTTGAAGCCTTAATCTGGTTGTTCTTTGTGTTATCTCATCAATATTCAGGTTTCTATCCCTGAACTCATTAATAGATTCATCAAACACAACATGAGGTGTTTCTTCCACAATAAGAGTTTTGCAATTGTAAACTCTGTAAGCCTTGCTGATTTGTGAATATCCAACAAATATTCCTTCATCAGCTTTGCTATCAAAAGCTTTCAATTGCTCTTTCCCATTATTATGGATGAAACACTTACAACCAAATATGTGAAAATAGGCAACAGTGGGCAATCTACCTTCCCATATTTGATATGGGGTTTTACCTTGTCCTTTGGTGATTAAGGATCTATTTTGTGTGTGACATGCAGTGCTAATGGCTTCAGCCCAGAACCTTTTAGGTAATTTGGATTCAGCAATCAAGGTTCTTGCTGCCTCCTTCAAGGTCCTGTTCCTTCTTTCAGCAACCCCATTTTGTTGAGGTGTTCTTGCTGCTGAAGTTTCATGAGTGATGCCATTCTTGCTGCAATACTCATTGATGTATGAGTTTATGAATTCAGTGCCTTTGTCAGATCTGATCTTGAAAATGCTTAGGCCCTTTTCATTGCTCAATCTCATCATCAATTCAGGTAGCTTGACTTGGGTCTCCTTTTTGTTCAGCAAGAATACTACCCAAGTGTACCTGGAAAAATCATCAACAACAACTAAAGCATATTTTCTTCCATTTATACTTACTGGGATTATTGGCCCAAATAAATCCATATGCAGTAGTTGAAGAACTCTCTCAGTTGAGATGACAGGTTTCCCTTTGAATGAAGCTTTGATCTGCTTTCCTTCCTGACATGGCTGGCATATGTGTTCTTTGGTGAACACTTGATTTGGCAGCCCTTTAACTAGAGAGTTTCTTGCAATCTTGTTGATGGTTTTGAAGTTCAGGTGATTCAGTCTCTTGTGCCACAGCCAGCTTTGCTCACTTGTGCTTTTGGCAACAAGACAAACTGCTTCAGGGGTTTTGCTCCAATCTGCAAAATAGACATTTCCCTTTCTCACCCCTGTTAGTAGCACCTGTTGTGTTGATTTGTTTTTGATAGTACATTCATTTGGTGCAAATTCAACACAATATCCTTTGTCACAAATTTGACTTATAGACAGCAAGTTATATTTTAGGCCTAGGACATATGAGACATCAGTAATTTTAACACTACCAATGTTTAATGTACCATAGCCTCTTGTGATCCCTTGAGAGCTGTCTCCAAAGGTTACTGAAGGACCATCTTTTTCTATGAAGTCTGAGAGAAGCTCCTTGTTTCCAGTCATGTGCCTTGAACATCCACTGTCCAGGTACCATGCTGTTTTCTTGTTGATGCTTCTCTTCTTTTTGGGGTCCTTGCAGCCCTGCAAAGTCAAAATTTAGGTACCCTTTGAGTGTTGGGTCCTAGAGGGTTAGCTGTACCTTTTGGAATCCAAATCTGCCTGATTACTCTGATTGACTCAAAGTGACTGACTTGGTTTCCATTTACATCTACATACACAGTTTGACCCTTAAATGCCTTGGGTGCCTTCTGTGTATAAGTGTTGGTCTTGTAAGGTTCAGGAGGGTTGGTGAATTTCCTTGGGACATTTCTCCTGAAGTTACTAGACTTAGGTGCAGCTTGGAAAGACCTTTGTGGATAGGGGTTTGGATGGCCTTTTCCTTTTGTCAAGAAGGGTTCAGGCTTCCTGAATGTTTTATACCTATCAGAGGGGATTGGCCTTAATCCATTCAGTTGAGGTTGCCTCTTTTGAGTTGGCCTTTTCTGGACAGATTGTGGACAACTTCTCTGATAAGGATTCAGATAGGTTGGCCTTCCATTGGTTCTACCTTTCTGACCCTCATTTCTCCTGTAAACAATGTCTTTAACCTTTTCCTTAGGTATGGGTTTAGGGACATTGTTCACTTGAGTTGGTATAAAAATTCCTTTTCCCTTATCCTTGATCAGTGGTTGATTTACTTCCATTTCATTTTGTTGTGCCACTGATCTTACAAAAGTCATCTTAGAATTGCTTGAGGAAGCAATACTAAGACCAGGTGAGGGTTCAAATGGATTATAGCCTAATCCATCCTTTTGAGCAAATTGTCTTTGAAACCCTTGAATTTCCTCTATTGCCTTAGCAGATTTGTTCAAGGCAGACATTTTCATTTTTAAGCTCCCCTCACTTAATTTCAGAGTATCAAATTCACTTGAGAGATTGTTAAATTTGGCTTGAAGAGTTCTAAGTTCAAAATCCTTTTTCTTTAGAGTCAGAGTTTGTTCATCAATCAGCTTTTGTTGTTCAGAGATTCTGAGAGACATTTCTCCATGTTCTCTCATAATCTGCTAATACAACTCAGATGATTTAATGTCAACCTCAGATTCAGGAAGATTGGGCATTTTAATTTTAGATCTCAACTGTTCATTTTCTCTCAGTGTCATATTGCATACTTCTTGCATTCTGGTGAAATCTTCTAACAATTTTTCAAAGTCAAGTTGGATTTCACTAGATTCATGTGTGTTAATTGAAATATTGGAAGATGAACATACCTCTTCATTTTCAAATGCCATTTGGCAGTCATCTTCACTGTCACTGTGGGAAAACAGTCCATCATCAGAAGAGTAGACACTTTCTTCACTTGCTGATTCTCCAGCTACCATGGCCTTCATGTTGTTCATCCTCTTGTCTCTCTTGTTTTGCCTTTCTTTTATTTCTTTGGCACTTAGGTCAGGACAATCATACTGAAAGTGACCCTTTTTCTGGCAATTGTAACACACATCTTCATCATCATTTTTCTTGCTTGAGGATTCCTTCCTTCTTGATGATGATGGTTCACCTTTGCTGTATTTCTTCTTATCAGCATATCTGTCTTCTTTCTTTTCACCAGAGACTTTGTCCTCTGATTTGTTATCAGGAGAACTGAATCTCCTTCTGGTTCTGTTATCTTGGTAGAACTTCTTGTATCTACCAAATCTGGAATTCAGCTTCTCAAATCTTCTAGCCATGAGTGCCAGTTCCTCCTTCATTTCTGATTTTGACACAGATTGAGAAGATCTTTGAGTATTTTTCTTCTCTGTTTCAGTAGCTTTGAAGGCAACACCTTTGCCTGAGGAAGATGGCTCATCATGCACTTTCTTTCTGTTGAGATCAAACTCATATGCTTTGAGTTCAGAGAATACTTGCTGCATTGGCATGTTGTCAAGATTGCTGGTATTTTGCATCATGACAGAATATATATCCCATTTTGATGTGAGACTTCTCAGAATCTTCAAGGCAACTTCTCTTTTGGCATAGAACTTGCCCAAGGAGTTCATCTCATTCATGATGTCAGTGAATCTGCCATCAAGATGATCAATAGTTTCATTTGGCTCCATAGTGAATTGCTCATATTTTTGGATAGCCACTTGAAGCTTGTTTTCCTTTATCTTATGAGTACCTTCACACATAAGTGCAAGGGTATCCCAGATCTCCTTTGCTGTGGTGCAGTGATACACTCTTCCCATCACTGCATCTGGAATGGTCTGGTACAAGGTGTTCATGGCAATGTAGTTCAGGTTGTGCCTTTTTCTCTCTTCTGCTGTCAGCTCATCCTCATCCTTTGGTAACAGCTCCCTTGGATCTACTTTTTGAGCATCAGTGACCTTGGGATTGAGCTTGGTGAAGGTGAAAGGTCCTCTTGTGATGACTTTGAGCATTTCATCATGCTGGCAGGCAAGATGTGCTCTCATCCTGATTTTCCAGAAATCATAATTCTCAATTGAGAACATTGGCAGTTTGTGATGAGAAATATGATTGACTTGGTTTGGACCCATGTTGTTGGTGGTGTTGGCAGCATCTCCTGGAACTGCATTGTTAGCCATTCTTATACAGATAGACAAAGGAAAATTTAAGTAGATTTTTCAGAAATTTGGATCAGTTCAGTGACCACAAAAAGTGAGATTTTGAAAATCAATGATTCTCAGAAGCAGTGGTCTTTGAACCCCTGCTCTGATACCACTTGTTGGTCCTTGGTGTAGTATAACACAAGTGTATGGGGGGGGGGAATGCACTTGTGTATGCAAATTCTTTTTCTTTTTGACAAACTGGTCTATCAGGCAAGTTGTCTCACAACTGGCCTGAGTGTGAACTTTGATAGATACTTGTCCTACTGATTACTATTGAGTGATCAGTTGGCTAAATATCTAAGAGAGTTGCTAAGTGCGGAATGTGGTTGGCCTTTGACTTAAAGAAATACTCCAAGTTAATTTCTGAAAAATACAGGTTATCAGGGACTTTGTCCAAAACAGATTTTCTTACTTACTGAGTTATGTTTCTTTAAAATATGTTTGAATGTAAGTGAAATTAAGAATGCAGTAAGTAAATGGCACACAAGTTTATAGTGGTTCAGAGACTCAAGCTCCTACATCCACTTTCCCTGATTGAACAGGATAATTCCTTCTCAATGGAATTAGCTTGTTTTATAGTGCCAAGGTGCACTGATCAACAACACTCTCTAAGTGTTTTGATCCCTAGGATAACTTGAGTCCTAGTGCACTTTAGGTCTTCTTGATGTGTTCTTCTTAATTCATCATCAGGGAGTTTGTCTTTCTACTGAGCTGACTTGATCAGCACAGTTGGCCAGTAGATACTTTCAGCAGTCTTGGGATCAACTTTGATTCTGAGCCTTGAGGGGACTTGATTCTTGTAATCTTCTAAGCATGTGTTCCCCCTCAACTTATGCATCTAAATCAACTAAGAGCTGCCTAACATACCAGCTTCTCAACTAGCCTGAACTACATGTTCCAACATTCCTGAAACATGTTCATTCAATTTGACTTATCTATTTGGCATGTCTTAAGGGGTTTTGGTATCTTAATCAAAATCTCATTTTATTCCCAACAGTTATACTCACATAACCATTTATATGGTCAAGTGTAGGACCACGTCAACCTTATGGACGATCAACAAATTAGATGAGGTCCACCTCAAAGTCAAGCAAAGAACAGTCAATGGTCAACCTAAATCCACCTGTTCGCAATAAGAGCTCGCTGTGTCGTCATCATCTCGTTCACAAAGCTTCAATCTTAAATGCTCATAAATGTTTGTGTTGGGTTCCCGGGCTGGACTTGGACCCTCCAAAGTATTCCACTTGGTATGATATTGTCTGTTTTGGAGCTCACTAAATCCTCACGGCTTTGCTTTTGAATTTTTAATTCCCAAATGGCGTCATACAAATGAAAATAATAGTCCTCCCTTTTCTACCTCATGATCCTTTAATGCCTTTTCGTATAAAACTTTTGGAGATACTAAAAAAATAATGTAAAAACAATGAAAATTATCAAAACTAATAGTTAGTTGAAGTAGTTAGTTGGTTATTCAACTAACCTAAATAACTTCTCCTTGTTAGTTAGTTTCTCTTGTATAAAACCATGACCTTATGGTCATTTTGTGGCTAATGAAAATCATTCAATTTGGTGCAAACACTCTAACGTGGTATCAGCCTAACCGCTGAAAACCCTTTCTTCCCGTCTCTCTTCTCTATTCTCTTCCATGGCCGATCCGTCGCCCACCACCTCCTCGCCTGCCTCGGTCTTCGATTCTACCCTAACTCTACATGCCATGACGTATCACTTTACCGAAAAATTAAAATCCACAAACTTTCCCATGTGGTATGCTCAAATCCACCCTCTCTTGGCTACTCAAAAGTTCCTCCCATTCTTCGACGGATCATATCCAGCTCCTCCGTCTACTATCTCTAAGGAAGGCCGCTCTGAGCCGAATCCTGATTTTGTTTCTTGGACTGCACATGATCAAATCGTTCGTGTCTTCTTGGTTTCCACTCTTACGGAGAAAACTATGGCTGTTATCGTTGGTTGTCGCTCCTCGGCAGAAATATGGACAAATCTTGCAACCGCCTTCAACCAATCATCCAAGGCTCGCAAACTTCGCTTCAAGGACGAGCTTCAGACCATCAAGAAAGGCCACTACACCGTTGCCGAGTATGGTATTCTATTCAAGAACCTTTGCGACCAACTAGCATCTATGGGATGCATTGTCGATGACACAAATAAATCTCATTGGTTTCTTCGTGGTCTTAGCCTTGAATTTCACGGTTTCTCCACCTCACAAATCAATGTTTCTCCTCTACCAAGCTTCTCCGATCTCCTCGCCATGGCCGAGTCGCATGATCTCTTTACAAGATCCCTCAGTGACTCTTCCATGACCACTCCCACGGTTCCTACATTTTTTGCCCAGACTGCTCGCCCTCCTCGTTGCGGTCGTGGTCCTCCTAGTCGCGGCTCTCCTTTCTCGTCTGGTCAATTTCAAGGTCGCTCAAACAATCGTGATCGTGGTCGCTACTCTCCGAGGTGTCAAATATGCATGACGGCCATACCGCAGATTCCTGTCCTCAACTTTATACGGCTCCTCCTTCTCGTCAATCAAATTGTGTTGAGTCCCTTCCAGCTCATTCTTCGATTACTCCCTCCAATATCTCCGACTGGTACTTCGACACAGGAGCCTCTACTCACATGGTTTCCTCGCCGGCTGCCCTCGATTCTTCCTCGCCCTACTCAGGTTCGGACTGCATCGTGGTCGGCAATGGTACCTCCTTGCCGATCACCCACGTCGGCTCTAAAACTTTTTCTTCAAATTTCTCACTCTACAATGTCCTCGTTGTTCCCAATATTACTAAAAATTTACTATCTGTTAGCCAACTTACATCCGATCTTCCTATTTCATTCTTCTTTACTAATTCATCTTTTGAAATTCAGAATCGAGCTACAGGGGTTCTGCTCTCCAAGGGACATCGTGAAAATGACCTTTATATTTTAGATTGTTTATCCGAATCTTTACTTTCTGCTCTTCACACTCATACGACCAAGGCGTCTTATGAACTATGACATGATCGTCTTGGTCACACGACTCACACTCACTTTAGAAATGTAAAATTACTTGCTAAACTAGGTCTCGTTTCTGTTACTTTTCTCTTGCATGCTCCTGTATCTTATAATTCTTGTCAAATTGCTAAAAGTGTTCGCACCACTATTCATGGAAATACTAATCGTGCTCACTCTTTACTAGATCTTGTTCATTGTGATTTATGGGGACCTTCTCCTAGCACTTCTTGCGATGGTTACCGATATTATGCTATATTTGTGGATGATTATGCTCGATTCACATGGTTCTATCCCCTTAAGCAAAAATCTGATTTTTATTCTACATTCGTACAATTTAAACTATTCATGGAAAATCAACTCAACACTAAAATTAAAAGATTCCACTCTAACGGTGGCACTGAATTTACTAATAATAAACTTCAAACCTTGCTTTCTCAAGCTGGAATTCTCCACACAATGTCTTGTCCATACACTCCTGCTCAAAATGGTCGAGCAGAGAGAAAGCATCGACATATTACTGAAACTGGCCTATCTCTTCTATTTCATTCTTTGGTTCCTTCCCAAATTAGGTCGAAGCTTTTGGGACGGTTGTTTATCTCATTAATCGTCTTCCTTCTTCTGTTCTACATAATAAAACTCCTTATGATCTTGTCTTCACTAATCCTCCTCGCTTTGATAACATGCATGTCTTTGGTTGTCGTGTTTTTCCTTATCTTCGCGACTATGTGCCTAACAAGCTTTCTCCCCGTAGTATTCCTTGTGTTTTTATTGGCTATAGTTCTCGTCATCAAGGATTTTGCTGCCTTGATCCTTCCTCGTCTCGGATTTATGTTACTCGTCATGCTCAATTTGACGAACAGTTGTTTCCTTTCAAGACCCTCAAAACCTGTTCGTCCTCGCCTACTTCTATCAATCTCTCAACCTACATGAAGCCCCATGATGCTCGCATTTCCTCGCCATGCTCAGTTTGCATATCTGTTGATGACTCATTGCTCACTCCGGCTCCTTCGACTGCACCTCCTCTCCTTCCTACACCTCGTCGTCCCTCTTTTCCTCCTACTCGCTCTCCCCCTCATAGACAGGGTATTCCTCGCCAACCTCATGTTATGCGTACTCGCTCCGAGGATGGTATTTTTAAACCAAAACATCCGATCAATGATTCCTTCCTAGCCACTAATGCTCTGCTCTCCTCCATTCACTCCACTAAAGAACCAAAGGGATTTAAATCTGCTTCTTAGTTTCCAGAATGGGTCGCAGCCATGGATGCCGAGCTTCATGCCCTTTACTCTAACAACACTTGGACTCTTGTTCCTTGCCCTAACGATGAAAACATAATAGGCTAAAAATGGGTATTCCACACTAAATCTATCTCTAACAGAACTATTGATCGCCATAAAGCTCGTTTAGTTGCCCAAGGGTTTTCACAGCTTCTTGGTTTTGACTACGACCACATTTTCAGTCTAGTCGTCAAAGCATCCACTATTCGTATCATTCTTTTCCTCACAGTCATAAACAAGTGGTCTCTTCGTCAATTAGATGTCAATAACGCTTTCCTTCATGGTCTCTTGTTGTGAAGGCCCTTGACAAAAGCTCAAGTGAATCAGTAGAGAAGTTCAAAAAGGGTATCACTACAATAGATCTGGATCATCGCACTGAATTGATTAAAACCATTGATAATCTCAAGGTAGCTGAGCTGCAGAGGAGTCAAGATCGTGAAAAATAAGTTACTGCTGATCTTCAACAAAAGTATCTTGAGCTGCAAAAGAATCTGCTGCACAGAAAGCTGAACTTACTAAGCAGCTGGAATTGGCCAAAGATAATGCGGCCAAATTGGAGGATCAGATTGAAAATCTCAAGCTAGCCAGAAACCAACTTGCAGATATATCTACTGAAGATTTGAAGATGCGACTTCAAATGGCTCCAGCACCTGCTGACCTTGATAAGGTCATAGAAGACACTGCCTCCAAGGCAACTGATCGTCTAAATCAGAAGGCCACCAGTATTCTGAGCTCTGCCAATACCGATCATTTTTAAAAGCTTACTCAAGCGCTCACTTCCCATATTGAAGAAGCCAAAAAGGGGGAAAAAGAGGTCAGAGCTAAGTTATCAGAACAAGTGTCTGATCAGTTGAAGAAAGTAATTGAAGATGCAGCCGAGCAGATGAAGAAAGCAGTTGAGAACACTGCTGACATGCTGAAATTTTTTTCTGATACTCAGTCTGATCTGGCTAGGAGATTAGCAGATGCAGAAGAGAAAATCAAAAGCCAAGAGAATCAGACTCAGCCAGGCATATCTCTAGGGGAAATTATTTCAAAAATTCCATCATCTATAATGCCTTATGTTTCTCATATTCTACAGGTATCTGATGCTCTTGTTCTAAATCAAGAAGACACCACTCAGAAGCAAACAGATAAACCTGAAGCTAAAAAAGAATCTGAAGACGAAGATGACAACATTCCTCTTGCAAATAGAAGAATTCGAAGGCTTGCACAATCTGAAGAGGAACGTCATCAACAAGAGTTAAAAAGGAAGGATGCCTCTCAACTTGATGAAAACTACAAAAGGAGGAAGACTATCCTGAAAAAGAAGCAGTAGTCTGAAAAAGCTGAGATCGAACTCCCGAAACCTGAGCCCTCAAATCAGCAGATTGATGAATTCCTAGATCCAATTCACAGTCTAAGATGGCTTAATCTAAAGAAACAATGGCAGAAGATATATCATCTTGCTCGCAGATGGGGAGATCAAGATCCAAAGACTGCATTCGGCTGTTTCGAGAGCTTTCTAGAAGGGAAAGACAAAGAGTTTCTAAGCATTATTATGGAAGAAGCAGCTAAGAAGAATATCAACATTGTTTTGCTTGACTTTCTTGTCTGGGAACCTGCATCCACCATCAACAAAAATAAAGATATGAAGGAAGTAGAGAAAATCATCGATGAAATTTGTTTTGAAGACAAAGTTAGAGATCAAGACCTTGTTCGTGAAATCAGGAAAAGAGTTTATCAAACATATGGCGTCTACTGAAGACACACTATGTTTAGCTGAAGTAAATTCTCCCTTGTATTTGTAATCTGAATTCCTTTTTGCTCTGATTAATACAAGAATTTACTTTTTCAGCTTCAAAGACAACTACTCATTGTCTTCTTTAGAAGCCATCTGCATCTTACTAACTACTCTAAACAGATTATTTGCCTAACCTACATGATTTCAAATTATATGCTAACTAATCTGATAACTTAGCTTAGTTAGTTTTGGCTTCATCAAAAGGGGGGAAATTGTTGGGATATTCATCCAGCCCCTAATCTGGTTGCAATTTATAGTTTTGTTTTGATGGCCAAAATCAGAACAGTAGAGTATAGGTTAGATAAATAATTTGTAATCTAGAAATAAGTTTCCTAAGTTGAGTTATAAAGCTTAGAAGTATTGTTCAAGTATAATTCTAGTCTGAGGAATCAGCTGAATAGATGTCAGCTGATTACTCATCTGTACACACTACTCTAGTCACATGAAGAAGAAAACAGAAGACTAGAAGACTTCAAGAGCTCATTAGTGAATTCAGAGTTAAAGGTAGTTGTATGACATATAGACTGGAAGATCTATATGATAATCTTCAAGTAAAATTAAGAAGACATCTCAGCAGATGTGAGCTCGTCTGTATCTTATCTCGGAAGCCTTAATAAGCATTCAAGTTGAAGTTCACCTACAGAATGACTATGACAGTTAGCATTTAAGAATAAAACACATTCACAAGTGTTTGTTCATTTATGACTAACTAAGTCAGAAGACAAAGAGAATGTCGGATTAAGTTCTGAATTGCTCTAACAAAGAAGACAAGACAACTCTCAACTACCAAGCTGATGTGGACCAATAAGATATCAACACGAAGCTATGAAGTTGACAACTGAATAGGTCGTACAAAGATCTGCAGAAGGAGTACGAAGCATTTAATGCACATTACCTCTAAAGGCAACATCGTACCAGAATATCTGCAAACAACATTCCTATGAAGATATCGACCTTACTTGGGAAGATTTGTTGCAACGGCTAGTTTCTGAGCACAAATCTCTCTATAAACACAACACTTGTTCTTTGGAACAAGGTACCGGAAACCCTACAACCAAGAACTCTCTACACGTTCAGCTGATATCAAGAACAACCAAAGTTTCGAGAAATATTCTAAGTGTTCGAGTTCTTTAGAGCCTGCAAAGTTATCTATCCTTTAATGCTCTAAGTTTCCGATCCTAAGCCAGTTTAAAGAATCCAGTCTTTAGAGCTTAGAACTAGTTGGTTATACACACACTTTCATTTATTGGTATTAACCATTGTAAAGGTTGTTTGTTACCTCACCAACAAACAGATCCGTAGCCTCAGAAAGTACTTGAGGTTCTTGATCGAAAGTCTTCTCTTGGGACTATAAAGCAGCAAGATAGTGAATTTCTCTATCTGATTAGAGAGAGTGGACGTAGGATATTGAGATCCGAACCACTATAAACTTCTGTGTTTTTATTCCTTATATTTCTATTCAGCACTCATATCCTTTATTGTTCATATTTGCTCATAACACGGTTTTATAAAAGAGTCAAAACCCACCAAGGATTTGTCATTCCAAATCAGCAGATATCAAATCAGCTGATATCAAATCAATTGACTAGGCTGCATTGTTTTAAGAAGTCATTATTACAAAGGTTTTCATAAAATACCCACGAGTTTAAACCCGTAGGGCCTACACATTTCCGAACCTATAGCTTTTGAGATAACTTTCAAACTGATTAGCTAAATTCAACAATCAGTAAGGTTGTTATATATCTTAATCTGCTATAATACACTCAAGCACTATACATATCAGAACATCCTATCTGCATACAGACGACTGAGTATATAACTCACCTTACCGTCTCAAATGATCTAAAGCACGAAAAAGTTTTAAACACCTAACAGTCTATTCACCCCCTCTAGACTGTTACCATACTCGTTTTGGGACCAACAGTGTGGAATTAAAAAAAAACATTATATTTGAGTTACCTTGGTTCAAGGATTGAATTATGGGAGCATAATGTGGATCACTACAAACAACACTCGCACTTTGCAAAAAGTTTTTAAGTTTATTCACCCCTCCGGTCCCTCTAGACTTAAACCATTGACTACTCGTTCATGGACCAATACTAAGTCCTCTGTTGGTCAACTCATCTGAAAATATTTCTGGACAACCACTCTATGCATACATGTTTCTTGTCTTCATAACTCTTGACTTTCAGGTTGATTGACATTGTTTTATAAAAATATATTCTAAGTAAAATAAAGCTTTGTAACATATATGAGCTTTCTAACCTAAAAAATCTAACTTAGGCATATCATCATACTTAGGGTTTAGGGTTTTGGTATCTAATCAAAATCAAAATTTCTTTATAAGTACAAACCATATCCCTACAATATGCCTTTTGGCCTGTGGGGTATCCAACAAATATGCAAGAACTCCCCCTTTCACCAAACTTATCTTTGCGACAATTCTAATGGGCATATACCAAACGACCAAAAACTCTTAAATGGTCGTTGGGTGGATCTTTGTCGAACAACACTTCGTAGGGTGTCTTGTTGCATATCACGGATGAAGGGAGCCGATTGATGATGTATACATATGTGAGAATACATTCACCCCAAATTTTAACGGGCAGCCCAGACTCGAAGGGAAGAGCTCTGGCAACCTCTAATATGTGTATGTGTTTACGTTCCACAATACCATTTTGTTGTGGTGTGTCGGTGCAAGAGCTTTCGAACAAAATACATTATCATTGTAATAAGAAATTAAAGTAGACGACGTGAACTCAAACCCATTATCCGAACAAACACATCTAACATGCAAATTAAACTGTGTGTGAACCATGTTGCAAAATTGAATTAAACACTGTGGAATGTTAGATTTATGTCGTATAATGAAGAAAGACCCAAAATCCTCTACTATAATCATCAATTATTGATAAGAAGTAGTGCACCACTAAAAGTATCATACTATACGGTCCCCAAATATTGTAATAAATTAACTAAAAACAAGTAGAAGTCTTGCAAAAATTATGTGGAAAAGGCAGAAGAGTTTGTTTAGCACGAATACAAAAGTCACAAAATTTGGTACTGTGTCTGAAATTTTTCAATGATCAAATGTATATGTTTCAATTTCATGTCTGAAGCATACCCTAATCGTATGTTCCATATATATGAATTGTCAACAACTGCTAAATACACCCCATCGGCCGTCATCGGTTCCAAGTAATAGAGACCATCACGACATTTACCCACTCCAATTAGCCTCCTCGAGCGTGAATTATGTAACACACAAAAATCCGGAAAAAATATGAATGTACAATTCAAGTCAGTAGTAAGGCGACTAACGAGATGTAAACTACAATGAAATTTGGGGAATTGCAACACGCGATCAAGTTGCAGCCCATTTGTTGGGAATAAAATGATACATGTTTTGATTAAATACCAAAACCCCCTGAGACATGCCCAAGTCAAGATGATGTGCTCAAAATGTGATAGAACACATAGCACAAGGCTAGATGAGAAGCTGATATGTTAGGCAGTTCTTAGATGATTAGATGCACAATGTGAGGGGGAACCTATGACTTCAAAATGATCAAGATCAAGTCCCCTCAAGGCTCAAAATCTGGAACAAACTCTAAGGACAAGAAAACTCCATTTGAAACCTAAAACCTTGATCAGGAGAGTTGTCCAGAAGAGTTTCCTCTATGCAAGAAGAAGATTGCAAAGCTCAAAAGGACAAGATTAATCAAATATTATGATCAGGAGAGTTGTCCAGAGAAGTCAACTCTATGTGAAAAAAGCTCTGATGCTAAAAGACCAAGTATGCTGATCAGGAGAGTTGTCCAGAAGAGTTGTCTCAGCAAGATTGAATCAGAACAGAAGCTTTAAAGGTTGAAGGTCAAATATGCTGAAGAAGCTAGAGACAACCATACCCTAAAGAACTTCATTGAGACATGCTAAGATCAACTTGGAGTGAAAGAAAGGAGCCAAGTCATCTGAAGAAGAGCAAGCCAACCTTGCTGAAAGGCAAAACTACTGATAGTGATAAGGAGAGTTGTCCAGTTGATAAGGAATGTTGTCCTATCCTTGGATCAACCTTCAGAAAGCATGTCTTAGTCCTAACAAGAAGTCAAACATTGGGAAAAGTGCTGTAGAAAGAAGACAAAGTCTTACAAGCCGTTTATTACCTAAATAAGGACATGTCACTATCAAGAATCTGTCTTCCAGTTTTGAAGAACTCAAGGAAGACATTTATAGCAATTTGGGGCTGCCTCTCCAACGGGCAAATCCCCATTTTGTCTATAAATACAAGGAGTGTGAAGACCATTTGAAGCATCCATTCTACATCCAACTGAGCAACCATTCTGAAAGCTTCAAAGTCTCCAAAAGACTATCTTAGTCTTCAAACACTTCTTCTAAGCTAATCCCAATTGTATATCCATACATAAGCTTAGAGAGATATCCTATCCTTATACCTTGATCTTCATTGTAAAGGATATCTCATTAGTTGGAACCTTACTTCAATCCTTACCCCTTTCAATTGAGAAAGTGAGAAGGTTGTAGTAGTAGAAGTGGTAGGAGCTGACAAGTGGTATCAGAGCTGGGGTTCTTCAAATGTCTTGTTATATACTTGTTATATACTCCTTTGGAGGGGTTCAAAGATCACTGCCTCTGAAAATCCATCTTGATTTTCAAAATTCACATGTTTGTGTGATCACTGAACTGATCTCTATCTGAAATCTATTACTTGTTGACTAACTGAGTATTCTTGAGATATGGCCAACAACAATGTTGTTCCTCCACCTGCTGTTCAATGATTGAACAACATGGCCACAAATCCAGTCAATCACATTTCACATCATAAATTGCCCATGTTCTCAATAGACAACTATGATTTCTGGAAAATTAGAATGAGGGCTCATCTTGCATCTCTTCATACTGATATGTTAAGAGTAATCACAAGAGGACCTTTTGTATTTACCCAAACTAACCCCAGGGTAACAGATGAGCAAAGAGCAGATGTAAGGGAACTGATTCCCAAGGATGAGGATGACTTCACTGCTGATGAAAAGAGGAAAGATAATCTAAATTATCTTGCCATGAATACCCTCTATCAAACAATTCCAGATGCAGTCATGGGAAAAGTCTACCATTGCACCACAGCCAAAGAAATCTGGGATACTCTTGCTGATATGTGTGAGGGTACAGAAAAGATCAAGGAGAACAAGCTCCAAGTTGCTGTGCAAAAGTTTGAGCAATTCACAATGGAAGCTGATGAATCCATTGATAAGTTTGCTGGTAGATTCACTGATGTGATGAATGAAATCAACTCATTGGGCAAGGTGTACTCCAGGAGAGAAGTTGGACTAAAGATCTTGAGAAGTCTCACTCAAAAGTGGGATGTCTATGCTGTGATGATGCAGAACACCAAAGATCTCTCCTCCATGCCCATGCAACAAATCTTCTCAGAACTCAAAGCCTATGAGTTCGACCTCAATAGAAGAAAACCTGTTGAGGAACCTTCAAATCCTACTAAGGGAGTGGCATTCAAAGCCAAAGTTGCTGAACCTGAAATGCAACCCACTCCCAGATCATCAAAGTCAGTCTCTAAGACTGAAATGAAGGAAGAACTGGCCTTGATGGCTAGAAGGTTTGACAAGCTGAACACAAGGTTTGGTAGATACAAGAAATTCTACCAAGACAACAAATTCAGGAGAAGATACAACTCTCCTGAAGATCAGGCCAAAGACAAAAAGCCTGAAGAAAAGAGATCAGAGGACAAGTACTCTGATAGGAGAAGGTCCAGTAGAGCTGACCCTTCATCATCAAAAGGAAGAGATGAATTCAAGAAGGATGATGATGAAGACCTGTGCTACAATTGCAAAAAGAAAGGGCACTTCCAGTATGATTGCCCTGAATTAAGCTCTAAAGAAAGAAGAGAGAGGCAAGCTAAAAGAGACAGGAAGTTCACAAATAGAAAGGCCATGATGGCTGGTGAAGAATCTGATGGTGCTGAAAGCTTCAACTCTTCAGATGGACTGTTCTCAAACAGTGATGATGATGATGATGATGTGTGCAACATGGCTCTTGAGGATGATGAGGTATCCTCCACTTCTAGCTCACCATCATTTCTATCACAGAACACTAGTGAAGTCAACTTGAAACTTTCCTTTGGGAAGTTGATGGAAGATTTCACTAGATTACAAGAATTTCATGATAACTGTGTGAGAGAAAATGAAAGATTGGCTATTGAACTTACCAAAAACTCTGAGATAGCTGGTGATGTCAAATCTACTGAGTTATATCAACAAGCCTTGAGAGAGCTTGAGGAAGCAAATCTCAGGATAGTTGACCAACAAAAGGAGATTGACAATCAACTACTTTCTCAGAAAAGAAGAGACTTTGAACTAAAAATTATAAATGCCAAGTTTGAAAATCTCTCACATGAATATGATATTCTTAAATCAAGTGAAGAGAGCCTGAAACTAAAGATGTCTGCTTTGAACAAGTCCTCTAGAGCAATAGAGGAAATTCAAAGTTATCAAAGACCTATGGCTCAAAGAAGTGGATTAGGTTTTGATCCATTTGAATCTTCACCTTGTCTTAGTGTTGCCTCTACAAGTCGCACTAAGAAAATCTTTGTTAAATCAGTGGCACAACAAGATGAAAATGAAATAATTCAACCACTGAACAAAGGAAAGGGCAAAATGAATGAAATTCCTACTCTAGTGCTTCAGGAGACTAGACCAAAACCTTTGGAAAAGGTCAAGCCCTCTGAACACAAGAAGAATGTTGGTCAGCAGAGTAGACCCAATGGAAGGGCAACTCTCCTGAACAATGTTCAGAGAAGTTATCCAAGGTATAATCAGCCTAGGCCAACTCATCTGAGAAAGCCTCAGCTGAATAGACCTAAGGACAACTATCCTCAGAGGCAAAATAAAAAGAGACAACCAAAATCCCTCATGCCAAAGGATAATGGTTATAAAAATGCCTTTCCTCAAAGATTTCATCAAGCTGCACAAAGGACTCATAAGTTCAGGAGAGTTGACAACTCCCCTGAAACCTACAGAGTTAACACATTCACACATACTTTCCCAAAAGCATTTAAGGGAAAGACAGTGTATGTTGATGCACAAGGAAAACAACTTAGTTACCTTGAATCAATCAGGGTGATGATTAGGCAAGTTTGGGTTCCTAAAGGGACAACTAACCTCTCAGGACCCAAAACTCAAAGGGTACCTAAACCTATCTAATTGCAGGTACCATTGGGCCATAAGAAGAAGAGCATGAACAAAAAGACAGCATGGTACCTTGACAGTGGATGCTCAAGGCACATGACTGGAAACAAGGAACTCCTCACTGATTTTATTGAAAAAGAAGGCCCAAATGTTACTTTTGGAGACAGCTCACAAGCAACAACAAAAGGTTATGGTACTTTGATGATTGGTAACATCAAAGTAACCAATGTATCTTATGTAGCTGGTCTCAAATATAATCTCCTAAGTATCAGTCAATTCTGTGATAAAGATTTTAAAGTTGAGTTCTCAAGTGGAAAATGTTTAATTAAGGATAAAGCTCAACAAACCTTACTGACTGGAACTAGGAAGGGAAATGTGTATTTTGCAGACTGGGACAAGTCTACTGATGCTGCATGTTTCATTGCTAAGAGTACTAGTGAACAAAGCTGGTTATGGCATAAGAGGCTAAACCATCTGAACTTCAAATCAATGAACAAACTTGCTAGAAATGCATTAGTTAAAGGACTACCTAATGAGGTTTTCATAAAAGAACATGTGTGTAAGCTATGTCAAGAGGGAAAACAGATTAAAGCCTCATTCAAAAGTAAACCAGTCATTTCTACTGAAAGGGTACTTGAACTTCTACATATGGATCTTTTTGGACCAATCACCCCTTCAAGCATAAATGGTAGAAAATACACATTGGTCGTAGTAGATGACTTCTCTAGGTTCACATGGGTAGTATTTCTCCTTAGTAAGAAGGAAACACAAGTTAAACTACCTGAACTTCTCAAGAGACTGTCAAATGAGAAAAGCCTTAGCATTATCAAAATAAGATCTGATAAAGGCACTGAGTTCATAAATTCATACATCAATGAGTATTGTACATATAATGGAATAGCTCATGAAACCTCAGCAGCTAGAACACCTCAACAAAATGGAGTTGCAGAAAGGAGGAATAGAACCTTGAAAGAAGCTGCTAGAACCTTAATTGCTGATTCAAATTTACCTAAGAGGTTTTGGGCTGAAGCTATAAATATTGCATGCCATACTCAAAATAGATGTTTGATCACTAAGGGGCAAGGCAAAACCCCCTATGAGCTCTGGAAAGGAAGAATGCCTAAAGTGTCATATTTTCACATTTTTGGTTGTAAGTGTTTTATTCACAATAATGGGAAAGAACAGTTGAAAGCTTTTGACAGCAAAGCTGATGAGGGAGTATTTCTTGGATACTCTCAAATCAGTAGAGCTTTCAGAGTCTACAACAAGAAAACCCTTATAGTGGAAGAAACACCTCATGTTGTGTTTGATGAGTCTATCTTTGAGACCAGGAATGATAATTTGGAACCTGAAGAAATCACATAGATGACAACCAGATTGAGCCTAAAAGACAAAGACCCTGAATTCATAGATGTTGTCCAAACCAATCTATCTGAACATACCACATTGGACAACTACCCTGAAGGCAATCTTCCTGAGACAAATCCTACTGATGGAAATGGTGAACTGAATGAGCCAATCCCAGTTCACATCCAGGTAACAACTACCAATGAAGAAGCAGTTCCTGCTGAGGTAGTTAATGGGTCAAATAATCAAGGGGGAACTCAAAATGTTGAAAATGCCAATGTCCCTGACATTGAGGACAACACCCCTGATTATGATCCTGAATTAGATCCTGCACTAAATTATCCTGAATTTTATGATCATAATGACTCAACCTCAGTAGAGGACAACTCTACTGAAGGAATCAGAAAAAGAAGGACTTGGTTGTATGACCATCCTACTGATCTGATACTTGGTGATCCAAGTATAGGAGTCAGAACCAGAAAGTTTCATGGTGAAAGTGCTATGTTCTGTTGTTTCTTGTCAGAACAAGAACCAAAAGACATTGATGAAGCACTTCAGGATGCCAATTGGATCACAGCAATGCAGGAAGAGCTCAACCAATTCACCAGAAATGAAGTATGGGAGCTGGTTGATAGACCTTCACATCAAGATGTTATTGGAACCAAGTGGGTGTTCAAGAACAAAAAGAATGAAAATGATGTGATTGTCAGAAACAAAGCAAGACTAGTGTCAAAAGGTTACTGCCAGCATGAAGGCATTGACTATGATGAGACCTTTGCACCTGTGGCTAGACTAGAAGCAATAAGGCTTTTCCTAGCTTATGCAGCCCACAAGAGGTTCAAAGTGTACCAAATGGATGTCAAGAGTGCCTTTCTGAATGGAGTCTTGAAAGAAGAGGTCTATGTGGAGCAACCACCAGGTTTTGAGATTGGAAACCAAGTATACAGGCTGAAGAAGGCTCTATATGGACTCAAACAGGCCCCTAGGGCCTGGTATGATACACTGTCACAGTTCCTATTGGATCATGGATTCACCAAGGGAACTGTGGACAGAACTCTCTTCAGAATCTCTGAAGGAGAGGACATCTTGCTTGTCCAAATTTATGTAGATGACATAATTTTTGGATCCCCTAATGAGAAGCTGTGTGAAAAATTCTCCAAGCTTATGCAAAGCAAGTTTGAGATGTCCATGATGGGGTTGATGAACTTCTTTTTGGGTCTACAAGTCAAGCAATCAAAAGAAGGAATCTTCATCAACCAAGCTAAGTACACCAGAGAGATGATCAAGAAATTTGGGTGTACATCAAGCAAGCCAGTGAGGATCCCAATGAATACTAATTGGAAGATGGATCCTGATGAAAGTGGTGTTCCAACCAATTCCACTGAGTATAGAGGAATCATTGGTTCACTCCTCTATCTCACTGCCAGCAGGCCTGACATCACCTTTGCAGTAGGTGTATGTGCAAGGTTTCAAGCAAATCTTAAGAAAAGCCATCTTGAGGCTGCAAAGAGGATCTTGAGGTATCTCAAAGGCACTGAAAATCTAGGCCTTTGGTACCCTGCTGATGATAATATTGAGTTAACTGGCTACTCAGATGCTGATTATGGAGGATGCAGAATTGACAGAAAATCCACTTCAGGAACTTGTCAATTCTTAGGCAACAAACTCATATCTTGGTTTTCCAAGAAGCAAAACACAGTGGCTACCTCCACCACTGAAGCTGAATATGTTGCTGCTGGAAGTTGTTGTGCTCAAATCCTTTGGCTGAGACAACAACTCAGAGACTACAAAGTCAACTCTACTGAAGTGCCAATATTCTGTGATAACAATAGTACCATTGCTATATCACAAAATCCTGTCTTGCACACAAGATGCAATCATGTGGACATCAAGCATCACTTCATTAGAGATCATGTGGAGAAGAAGGATATTAAGTTAGTAAAGATCCACACAAATCATCAAAAAGCTGATATACTAACTAAGCCACTTGCAGAGGCAAGGTTCCTGGAATTATCAGCAGAGTTGGGTCTTCTTGATCCAGGGAAGTTGGACAAATGAGTCCAAAGAAGTTCATTCATTAAGGGGGAAATAAACTCAAACTTCAGCAGACTTGGTCAAGTCTACTGAAATTCAGAAAAGATGACCTCACTTCTTCAGGACACTTGTCCCTTGAAATTCAGGACACTTGTCCACAGCTTTTCAGGACACTTGTCCATGTAGGGTCAGATAAGTTGTCTTGACTATCAAACCAAATCTTGGTATGATAAGCACCTATTTTTGGTGATCAATGCCTATTTCGAAATTTGTCCCATTGAAATACAGTTTTCACCTTTCTGGGATTTAATTTGTCTCCCACCCAAAAGGTCACTTTCCATGCATTAAATGCCAAGATTTAATTCTTGTTTGCATTAAACTTTTTGGGACATGATCTATCTCGAAAAACCCCCAGCCTTAAACAAACATTAAAAACTACCCACGTTTTGAATAAAACAGTTCTTTCACTGTTACATTGGTTTTTTGACCATTGGATCAAAACTGGCCAACTCCCCTGAAATCAATCCTAGCCGTTCATTTTGGATTTCCATTTTTGTTCACCTTTGAATTGCATCAAGACTTCACCAACTCATTGACAAACATTCTTTTTAGAATATTCTCAAGCCTTAAGATCCCTCTCAAACACTTCTTCCCCAAGTATTCGAAACCCTAGCTCTAAATTTCTTCAAACTCTCTCAATCTCTATCAAACTTTTCTCTGTAAACTTTCAAATGGCCCCCAAAGTTAGACCAGAGATGCTCATTGATTTCTCCAACAAGGCTCTTGACCTTGATTTTGGCTACCTGAGCAACAAAAACAACCTTCATTTTGAGCCCATAGTATCCTTTGAGAGTGAGGATCCTGAGATTAAACCAACTCTAAGATGGCTGAGAAGAGCTGGTTTGCAAAAGTTCATGGAGGAAAGACCAAGTTCATGCTTGGAAGGTTACATGGCTGAATTCTTTGCCTTTCTCAAGTGGAGAGGTAAACCTGCAGATGGTGAGATTTCCATAAGGTTGTCATATACTGCAGAAGGAGAGGAAGAAGAGAGATTTCATAGAGTGAAATTCTCTTCAGAAGATATTGAAGGAGCCTTTGGATTGCCTTATGAGGGAAGGAATCCAGAAGTTTATGGTTCTGGCCATGAAGATGAAATAGCTCAAGAATGGCTATTGGTTCCAGGTCCCATTTCTTCAACTCAAAACAAGAAGACTCTCAAGCCAAAATTTCTCAATCTCTTTGAGGTAGTTGCTAAGAGTCTCTTGAGCAACACTGGAAGTTTGGAGCAAGTCAGTCATCCAAGGATCAGAATCATGGCTGCAGTAATTGATGCCAGTGATAAGGGCATCAAGTTTGATTGGAGGACCTTTATCATGTCTGAAATGATGAAAGAAAAGGCAAAATTCAAGGTGAAATCTCACAACAAGGTGGTGCTAGAAGGGAAAATCAAGTATTGCACCAGCGCAAGCTTGTTGATTGAAAGGTTTTCCCACTACTCTCAAATGCAGACCTTTGCAAAGCCCCTCCCAGCCCAAAAGATCCTGTTCAGGAAGCTCAGCAAGAAAACTGAGCAAAGGAGGATGCTTATGGCCAAACCTGCTGAAGAACAGGTTGAAGAAAAGCCTAAGATGAAGAAGAGAACCAAGGCCAGGGCTGTCAAGACAAGGAAAATGTCTCAATTATCTTCAGGAGAAGCCTCAGGAGCATCAGTTGAAGTTGATGAAGTGGCAGAAGAGGGAGTAATTGTGCCTTCTGACCACTCAGAAGAGTTGAGGTTGAAGTATAATGAGACAAGGCAGAAGAAGAAAGGAGATAAAAGGATCAGGGAAGTTGTCCCTGAGAAGGAAGGTGAAGGAACTGGGAGCAGTAGGGCCAGCAAGAGAAGGGCCAAGCCTACTGAGAAAGTGTTGGAGCTGCACGAAGAAAGGTCACTACAATTGGCTCTAAGAGAGAGCAGAGCTGAAAGCAGGACCAAATCTAGGTCAAGGACCAACTCATCTGGTTCTGGAACTCCAGAATCCAAGATCCCTGAAGGTCAACCTTTAGAGGCCAACATCCCTGAGTTTCAGAATCCTGAGCCCAACTCCCCTGAAACCCATGTTACCCCTTCCAACCAACCCATTACCCCTGTAGATCTCTCTAAGAGATATTCCCCAGAAGGGAATGTGCAAAGAAGTGGCACTGATGTGCTTGCAGACTTAGCAGTAGATGAGACAAGACTCCTGTCTCCCCTTGACTCATCCATGCTCAATTATTCAAAGCTTTTAGAACATGCACTCAATGAGCCAACTCCCCTGAGTAAAGCCCCTTCAAATTCATTGCTCTCAAAAGCAACTGAAGCACCTTCTACTGCACCAAACCCTTCTGAAGCCAACATCCCTGAATTAAACCTTCCTGAAGCCACTTTAGGAGAACCCAGAGCCAACTCCCCTATAACCCAAAGTCCCCATTCAAGTGGAGATGAGGAGGAGTATACTTATGAAAGTATGCTCAGAGGAGGAGCAAAAGCTACTGTGGACAGTTTGTATCCACAACTTGCTGAATTTCCAAGAATTCAGAAGACATTTCATGATCTAAGGATGCTTGTTGATGTAAAAGACAAGTCTATGATGGAGATATCACAAGTCATCCAAGATAAGGGTGCAAACTGGTGGCAAATAGAGGAGAACATATTACTACACTTTGCTGGAGTTTCAAAGACAAGATTTCTCATTGATGAGGAAAGTTTTGCAAAGCTAGTAGCTGATAAAATTGAGGAGGAGAAAGAAAGGAAGGCTAAGGGAATCAAACACCCTGACAGTAGCTCAAATGATGATGATTCCCCTGATGATCCCTCAAACCCCAACCCTCCTGAAACCCCTCAAGCCAATCTCTCTGAATCTTCTCAACCCAAGTCTTCTATAGCAGATAGACTTTCAAACCCTCCAAGAACCTATCATAGGAAAGGCTCTGTCTCTTCAGAGGTGTTGACCAAGGGTGGTAACACAACCAAAGACACATCTGCCAATGAAGGTTCTTCTGAACCCAAGGCACAGCCTAAAGATGTTGAGGTTCCTATACTAGAGGCTGGTTTGATTAAGGCCTATTCAGTGTTAGAAGAGTTGGACACTGATCAGCCCTTAATCATTCAGGATGACTCAGTGGCTGTTGATATAAGCACTGTGATCTCCCCACAACTGCCATCTCTGAACCTTGTTGAAGGTGGAGATGTTGCAGGTTTAGGAGAAGGAGTTGAAAAGGAGAAGTTAGTGGAAAAATCAGAGGGAGTAGTAGATGAGAGAGATGTGGTGATCACTAGAATAGTAAGTGTTCCACCAAATAAGGGTGATATAAGTGAGGAAGGGCAGGCTATTCTTGAAGTCAAATCTGAACTTCAGGAATCCCTTGATGAGAGGAGGCCTGTTCCTTTAAGTGAGGAAACTATTAAAGAAGGGAGAAAAGAAAGAGTTGAAAATGAGAAGAAGACTGCTGATGTATCAGAGTCTTATATAAAAGAAATTGAGGGTGATGAGTGTCTATTTCCTAACTTGTTTGATCTGTCTACTGTTGCAGGTATTCCTTTTGACCAAATTTTTTCAGATGAGTTCTTAACAGATGCCCCCATCCAAGTAGATACAGGCTCAGCTCAAGCCTTACTTGGAATGCAATCAGAGAAATTGGACTCCTTGGCTCATCAAGTCCAATCTGCTCATGCTGAAACTTCAGGAGCATTGAATGAGCAAGGAAGGACCCTAGCATCTGTAGAAATGAGGCTCACTGGCTCTGAAGATGTTGTGCTCCCAACTCTGGAAGCAAGGATGAGTGGTGTGGAAACTGGTCTCCAAACCATTTCCAATGAAGTACAAAATGCCAAATCCACTATGGAAGCCATCTCAGAGGAAGTCAAGAAAGAGCAAAAGTTGCTGAGAGACAATCATAATGCCAATGTCAAAGCTCTCAGGCTAACTGTAAAGCAAGCTCTTGGAAAGAAGACTGCACTACAAAAGAGAAGAGCTGAAGAGCAAAGGCTAGCTATGGTGAAAGCAGCCTCTGAAAAGTTTTCCCAAGAGGTATTGGCCAACATTGCTGAAGGTGCAGTGGCCAACCTCACTGAGCTTCTCAAAGCCCAACTGGATGCATCCCTGAAAGCAACCTTGGAGGAGGTTGTTCAACAAAAGATGAAGCCTGTTCTAGCTTTCCTTAGCTTGAGCAGTGATAGGATGCAGAATATACATGATGAAAATGTATATTTGTTGGAGGAAATGAAGTCCCTGAACCAGGCCCAATCCCTAATGGCCACAACTATGAGTGAGCTAAAACCTCAGTGTTTTGATGCTGCCAAAAAGGGGGAAAGGGAAAGAGCTAGAACAAAAGGTGCCTTGGTGATTGGGAGCCCAGTCAAAGGGAAAGACAAAGCTGCTGAAGGAAAAGGAAAAGAGCCTGCAGTGCTAAACTTGGAAGAATTGGATGAAGAAGAGCAATTAGCACTTGCATTAAAAAACTCTATGGCCTCAGTTTAAGAAGAAAGAATAAGGTTACAGCAGAGACCAGGTGGTGAGGTGTCTGGTTTGGACAAAGGTGATGAAGGTGTCCAAACTAGAGGAAAGATCAAGAGGGCAAAAGGGAAGAAAAGGCAAGTTGAAACCTTCACTGACTTTCCTAACAGTCTTGATCTTCCACCTGAATTCAGAATTGATGAAGATGAGCCTACATCAAAGAAGGCCAAAACTGCTGAAGAGACCAAAATTGCTGAAAAGGACAAGTCCTCTGATTCTGCCAAAAGTGCTGAAGGTCCCAAGTCCACTGAAGACATTGAAGAACTATTTGCTGAAGGATTTGGACCTGAACCTAAAAAGAAGACTACTGTCCTAGCTCATGATCCATCAAAGTTGTTTCATGAAGGGTATGGCAAAGACCCTGAAACACAATAGA
Organism: Galeopsis tetrahit; assembly: GCA_963675135.1. Classification (NCBI taxonomy): domain Eukaryota; kingdom Viridiplantae; phylum Streptophyta; class Magnoliopsida; order Lamiales; family Lamiaceae; genus Galeopsis; species Galeopsis tetrahit. Next base: position 40,386,092 of record OY776127.1, read on the forward strand.
AGCTGGCCATGATGAAGGCCCAAGAGAAAATGGATATGTTAGAGGAAGCACAAAGAGCAAGAGACAAGAGAAGAGCTAACTTTCAGAAACCAAGAAGAAGGAGAGCAACCTACAGCAAGATGAAGCCTCAGCTTCTAATCCCAATGGACACCAAATATCCACACTTGGATAAATGGTTGCCAATTCAGCTAAATGATACATGGGAAGAGGCTAAAAGGGAATTTTTCTATGACTTCTATGTCATTGACAGATGGAATGGTGGAGATGCCAACTCTGCCTTTGCTGAGTTCATGATAGAATACTACAGAGAGTTATATCAACAACTACTTGCAGCTGCTGACATTGCAAGAATTGAACTCAATGCTCCCAAGCCTATCATCTACATGCCTCTAAAGCTTGATGGATGGATTGACCAAGCAAGGATCCTAAGGGAGTTCACAGAAATTCTGAAGCTGAACAAGATGACCCTTGGACCCAAAGGAACAAATCAGGAAGCCATGGAACTCAAGAAGAGAGTGTGGGCACAATATGGGATGAACCCACCTCCTGAGGATGATCTCTAAGAATGGCTAAGTCTTCTGACTTTTTCTGGATGAAAAATTATCTTATCTGAAGATATCTTTTGCTATGTGGTCAAATCTGCTGAAGTATTGGACAAACCTGCTGATATGTTGTTTGTTCTGATATGGTTTAGATTGCTCTGATACAAGAATTGATGTGTTCCACTTTGATATCTGGAATATTTTGTATTAGCTCTGACACTTGAAGTAGTTTGTTTTGCTCTGATCTTATGTTTAGAATGTATTTGTAGTAAAATGTTATCTGGAATTCATGCTCTGATAAGTTATCTTCAACTATCAACATGCCTGTAATGATTTTTATATGAATGATAGTTGAACCACCTTTGAATCAAGATACATTATTGCAAAAATCTCTCTATGCCTATCCTTGAAACCTATTTGCAACAAAAATAGTGAATACACTAACACATTGTCTTTTCAGGAATATTGACCTTAGTCATGTCTTCTGAAGATATATGTAATAGGTGTAGACAAGTCACTTTTGCATAGAATGTGTAGGTTTTGGCATCATCAAAAAGGGGGAAATTGTTGGGAATAAAATGATACATGTTTTGATTAAATACCAAAACCCCCTGAGACATGCCCAAGTCAAGATGATGTGCTCAAAATGTGATAGAACACATAGCACAAGGCTAGATGAGAAGCTGATATGTTAGGCAGCTCTTCGATGATTAGATGCACAATGTGAGGGGGAACCTATGACTTCAAAATGATCAAGATCAAGTCCCCTCAAGGCTCAAAATCTGGAACAAACTCTAAGGACAAGAAAACTCCATTTGAAACCTAAAACCTTGATCAGGAGAGTTGTCCAGAAGAGTTTCCTCTATGCAAGAAGAAGATTGCAAAGCTCAAAAGGACAAGATTAATAAAATATTATGATCAGGAGAGTTGTCCAGAGAAGTCAACTCTATGTGAAAAAGCTCTGATGCTAAAAGACCAAGTATGCTGATCAGGAGAGTTGTCCAGAAGAGTTGTCTCAGCAAGATTGAATCAGAACAGAAGCTTTAAAGGTTGAAGGTCAACTATGCTGAAGAAGCTAGAGACAACCATACCCTAAAGAACTTCATTGAGACATGCTAAGATCAACTTGGAGTGAAAGAAAGGAGCCAAGTCATCTAAAGAAGAGCAAGCCAACCTTGCTGAAAGGCAAAACTACTGATAGTGATAAGGAGAGTTGTCCAGTTGATAAGGAATGTTGTCCTATCCTTGGATCAACCTTCAGAAAGCATGTCTTAGTCCTAACAAGAAGTCAAACATTGGGAAAAGTGCTGCAGAAAGAAGACAAAGTCTTACAAGCCGTTTATTACCCAAATAAGGACATGTCACTATCAAGAATCTGTCTTCCAATTTTGAAGAACTCAAGGAAGACATTTATAGCAATTTGGGGCTGCCTCTCCAACGGGCAAATCCCCATTTTGTCTATAAATACAAGGAGTGTGAAGACCATTTGAAGCATCCATTCTACATCCAATTGAGCAACCATTCTGAAAGCTTCAAAGTCTCCAAAAGACTATCTTAGTCTTCAAACACTTCTTCTAAGCTAATCCCAATTGTATATCCATACATAAGCTTAGAGAGATATCCTATCCTTATACCTTGATCTTCATTGTAAAGGATATCTCATTAGTTGGAACCTTACTTCAATCCTTACCCCTTTCAATTGAGAAAGTGAGAAGGTTGTAGTAGTAGAAGTGGTAGGAGCTGACTGTTGAGAGAAGAACAGTTCAGTTCTGAGTTGAGAAAAGGGTACTAGGACTCTAGACATCCTAGGGATCAATTCACCAAGGAGTGGTGTTATTGATCAAGTGCACCTTGGCACTATAAAACAAGTTAATTCCAAGAGTGAAGGAATTATCCTGTTAAATCAGGGAAAGTGGATGTAGGAGCTTGAGTCTCTGAACCACTATAAACTCTTGTGTTGATTTACCTTACAAAGTACTTACATTCATTCAACACTGCACACAAAACTGATCCTTCAAAAGATACATATTCAAAGACTGTGCAAAACTGATTTGGACAAGTTCCCTGAAACTAAACTGGACTGCATTGGATTGACAAAGTGATTTCAGAAACTTAAGGAGTCTAAACTTAAAGGGCCAACCACTATTCCGCACATATAACTCCCCTGGATAGTTATTCAACTGAGTACTCAATAGTACTTAGTAATTTGACTATCTTAGAAGAGTTAATCATCTTCAGCAGAGTTGTCCAAGACAACCTTGCTGAGCTCTGGTTTGATCAAAGTTGAAAAGAATTGCATACAAGTGTATTCCCCCCCGCCATACACTTGTTATATACTCCTTTCAGGACCAACACCATTATCCAAGACAAATTTACCAAAATAGTGGACCGGAACACTACAAGAAAACTGACTTTCAGTGGCAACATTCTCTCATTATTGCTTCTCTAGCTAAAAGTCTTTAGTGACAGGAATTTATGAATTAATGACAGGACCTCTCACTAAAAGTAAATTACCGTCACTAAATACTTTTAACTAGAGAAGCTATAATGACAGGATTTTTGTAGTGGAATGGTTTCGTCAATTAGTATTTTGATGGACGGTTCATTGCAGCTAGTTACGACATCATTTAAGTATCAATTATTTTTTGTAATATGTTCGGTTGCCCCTGAGTTAATCACCCAACACTCTGTCAAATCCATTAAGGTACCTTATATATTTGCCGAAGGATCTAGATTCGTACTACCATTGATCTTGGACTTCAGATCCACTCTGTCAAATCCAATTGTTTGGCTGTGAGTCCCGACACAGTGTTGACTTTAGATTACACATGTGATGCTCGCAGCTCGCGGTGTACTTGTTCGCTGAGGCCCTGATCGCGACTTCCCATCCAGTTCTCGTTTATTCCAATTCGATGGGTACCCAATCCATTCAAAGCAAGTATCATAAGTGTGATTGGTTCTACCACAATGGCTACAATGAGGTCCCTCTTTCTGAGTTGGTCGTCGTGCTGTATCGTTTCTTCGCCTGAGCTTGAAAAATGGTAGTTTATGTCACCGGTTTTCTGATATGCCATACTTAAATGACAGAACATGCCTTGTACTCAACATTTGAGTTCAGATTGGGTTGTATACATCCTTGAGGCCCATGAGAAAATCTATAATCGATCACGATCCATACTTTTGTTCAACACTTTCATCATGTTACATGTGCAACCGCCGCAGGAGCACGGGGGACTTGGCGAGATAGAAGATGCCTCGTCCCAAATTAGAATGAGCCCAAACGCAATTCATAGGCCCCTGGGGCACTTTCTTTACCAAATCTCTCGTGTAGTTCTAAATTTGACACTCTATCGTATCTCCGACTCCATGATGTTCAAGAGCCATCCCTTTAATTACCATCACATTCACACGTTTCTACTATGGCAGGTGTGGGTCGTTTGGCGAGGGCATCATCATCTCATCATCCAAAAATACAATTTTATTCTCGGAGTATAACGAATTAGACATGTTGTCCAACCAATCACCATAATTCCCATCTTTCAACATAACTCCCACAAAGACATCTTCGGGCTTGTCGGATGCGTGAAGATAGTATGGTGACATCGGGTCAGTCACAACAGTAGCCACTTTCAAACACTACTACACATTTAAAAGCTTGGAGAGCACTTTTTTCAAACAACTCTCCAAGATATAGCTTGGAGAGCAGTTTTATTAAAAAAAAAATAGCGGTTCTAAACCCCCTCCAAGTGAAACACTTGGAGAGCGGTTTAGAACCGCTTTACAAGTAAACACTTCTGTCCAAGAATTGGTCTTCAGTCAACATATACCAAATCCCCAAATTCCAGATCGAAGCTCGATCTATTTTCTCCAATTCAAAAAATTGTTCTCCCCAAATCACCAAATCGTTCTCCTCAAATCCCTCGTCGTCGTCGCCTCCCTCTACCGCCAGCGCGCTGTCACCTCCCTCTCCCGCCCTCGCACCGTCGCCGTTGCTGCCTCCCTCTCGCAAATTGGAGCGTTCGGTTAGTTCCTTTTCTGATGCTCACCATCTTGCTCTTTTTGTTTCAGATACATATATATCGCAATGTCGTATTGATTTTGCATTTTTTTTATTGTTGATATTGTCTTGCATTAGATTCGATTGTTTTGCTTTTTCTCTTTCTAGTTGTTTATTGTAAAAATTATTTGTTCTGGTGAAAGGAAAGAAGGTGGGGGTTTTGGCGTGATTAGATAGTTTGATTTGTTATGGTTAGCATATTATTTCTTTATGTTAGCCATGGATCGACTAATTTTGAATTAAAATAATTTGAAGTTGGAACTCTTATTAAGAGTTTGGAGGGATCTTGTTTGTTCCGGTTGCATCTCTTTGTAGGATAAGAAGATTTATGTGTATGCACAATGCAGTTATCGACCATTATCCCATTAACTCAATTAAATCTCTTGGAGTGACCAAAAATTGTAGGAGGCATAAGATGATTGAAGAAGACATTTCTTGTTAGTATAGATGTCTTAGAGAAAATCATTATAAGGACATTGTACTTGATCATATTCAGTTATTTAAGTATTATTGACGTTAGTAATAATATTTTGTGATACACTTATAGAATATTATGTTTGATTATTTGCATTTATTCTTATATGTGTTCCCATGCACCAATGATGTTGTTGAGATGTGAGATATCGATTGACTATATCGTGGTTCTTAAAGTAGCCCCAATCAAGGATCATCGAGATTGGGATATCGATGATGCGATTGAGATTGGTGTGCGATCTGCATCATATCCTTAGAGGATGTAGTGGTTCTCACAACTACGAGATACTAGGTATCTCATGATGGATGCACGGATACTTTGAGAGTATTGGCTTGCCCAATCGAGAAACTGTTTGGTGTATTCTATTTACGTGTCTACGGGAATATCGATTTGTGGAGCAATGTAATGTCCTTCGACTTGAGGTCAATACACGCGACATGTATGGCGTGATGGGCTTTGACCATGACCGACGTTTGTACTCCTAACGGGGTAGATTAGGCATGTGTTGGGCACACCATAGAGTATATGTGCGCGGTAGTTGAGCCAAGAATAGGATTCCTTCCTCAAATAGATTTAGAGAGAATACTCGTCTTCTCATAACTAATTGGATCGTTAGTCATTGGCCAATGCACGTCACATTTGGAATGGTGTTCAAATGCGACACTGTGATCAATTAGTAGAATGAGATAACATGATTAAATTATTCCTAATTAACTATTGTGTGTAAAATTTTCTGGGAATACTGAATACATGTGAATAGTTTTTGGAAACTATTACAGTTGAGATGTTATTTTAATAATAAAATTATAGAATAACTAATTAACCTGCACACGGGAATGGTTTTCTAGGAAAATCTTTGATTTTAATTTTGATTCTAATAGTTAAAATAAATCTGATTTGTTCTTGTTGGGAGACACGCCGTTTTTCTGTTTTGTAAACGAATTTACCAAATTGGCTGTATCTCCTTGCCGTGAACTGGGATTCACATTGTTGTTTCAGAACTTTTGTGTAGGGGTTAGTTTTGGAGAATTGGATTCTCTTTAGGAATTAATTTGCAATTTAGAAATTTTGGTAAATTGTAGTTTGATCCCAACCCCTTTTAGGAAATTTCTGCAGTTTTAGAAATTGCAGATTAGCCTCTTTCCTTGTATAATACTGAAATTTTAAGGGCTTGTTTGGCTAGATTAAACTTGGAAAATCTGAAAATAATTTAAGGGGGTGTTTGGTTGGACCAAAATCCTGAAATTTTTATATAATAAATTTTGGACAAAATAATTTTGAGAATAATTTTTAGAATTAATTAAAAGCTTGGAGCTTGTTAGTGTTTCTAATTTTAGCAATATTTTACCTATGAATATTTATTAATTGCACGTTTGTTTGATTTATGTGCTAAATCCTAATTATGTGCTTTATTTATAATATTTTGAATTTTATAATAAAGCATGAGAACTTGATAGTTGCTCTTATTTGTCTAACTGTTTTTGTAAATTGAATTTACATTATTAGTTAGAGTCCGCGTTTATTGTCTGGGTAGGAGGCGCCCAGTATTTGTCGGACCGTGTATCTTATGATTGGGTAGGCGACACCTAGTATTTGCTCTTATTTGTTTGAGCATGTATAATTGGATCTTGTTTAAGCAATTAAATACCCCGCTTTGAAATGTTCCTCAACTAAATATGGTTTTCATTTAGAATGAAAGATGTATTCCATCATAATTCAAAGGAAACCGGAGATTTCATTCCAATGAGTATATAAGACCCAAGTCTTTTGCTCGGAGTTACGTCTAACAGAACTTTTATAGGGACAAGCATGTCGCCGTGTGATGGTTGTAAACCACCTAAGTTGTTTCACTAGCCCAAGCAAGGGAACAACGATGGGACATCGATTGAACTAGGTTCAATCAACTAGGAATTGCAGAAAGTGCAATTGGTATTGAGACCTACCAGTTCTGCCATTACAGTATTCAGCCCGAGCAGTTGTTGTGATAGTAGGAATGTGGATCCTAGTCCATTATGATTTATATTTGATATACATGCGTACTCTTCCGATGAGGTCGTTGAGTATGTGAAAATAATGGAGACAAAGTAAACATAAAAGTCGTGTTTATTTTGATTGTTGAATATTGATCATAGTAATTATGTGTTCTAATTCCCGTTCTATTATTTCTCTAGGTTGGTTGAAATGAATAACTTGTCGTTGAGATTCGTACTTGAATCTAACAAATTGGCTTGGCCAAATTTTCTGGATTGGCACCGAAATATGCGTTTGGTGCTAAGGCAAGAAAAGATTGAATACGTGTTGGACACGCCAATCCCCAAAACCCCAGAACCTGGTTCTGTTGAGCTTGCTACGTTTGACGTTGTTGCTCAGGAGAATCATCAAGATGATGCAGGACAGGCGCAGTGTGTGATGTTGCTAGGCATGACCCCTGAACTTTAGAGGCAACATGAGAACATGGGTCCCTTTGAGATGCTCAAACATCTGAAAGATCTATTTGACTCTGAATCTCGTTCTGAGAAATATGAGGTCATGAGAGATCTGTTCAGGTGTAGAATGTCTGATGGAGGGAAGGTCTCACCTAATGTTTTAAAGATGATAGGGCTAATTGAGAAATTAGTAACCCTAGGCATTAGTCTATGGGACGATGTCTCCACTTATGCCATTCTTCAATCACTTCCGGATTCTTTTTCTAGCTTCGTAGTGAACTATAATATGAATCAGACGGAAGCAACGATGCCTGAGCTGCACAACATACTCAAGACTTTTGAAGTAAATACTTATAAGGAAAGGAATGTGCTCATGGTGAGCTCATCTGCTAGATCTGGCCCTAAGGGGAAGAAAAAGAAATTGAACAAGGCGAAGAAAAACGCTAAGTCCAATTCCTTGAAACCTAAAGGTGGTGTTCAAAAGAAGGAGAAATGGGTAGATAAGGATGTGTGCCTCTATTGTAAGGAGAAGGGGCACTGGAAGAAGGATTGCAAGGTTCTGGCTGCCGAGAAGATCGAATGCACAAGGTGCTTCTGGCAGTGGAACAGGTATGTTTGTTATTGAAATAACACATGTCTACTAACAATTCTAACTGTTGGGTATTAGATACCGGATGTGACTCACACATTTGTACGAATGTGCATGGCCTTAAGGAAAGTAGAGTGGTTAGACCGGGTGAAGTCGCCATATGCATGGGAAATGGAGCACGAGTTGCTGTCGAGCGCATATGGATATATAGTATAGATTTACCTAGTAGTATAGACTTACCTAGTAGTTTTAGACTAGAACTTAATAATTGTTATTTTGTTCCGTCTATTACTAAAAAAAAAAAACATTATTTCCATTACGATGTTAGACATTGAAGGTTTTTCATTTCATTTTCTAATAATAGTTGCTATTTTACGTTAAACGGTGTTACTTGTGGAAACGCTTCTCATGTGAATGGTTTATATTTGTTGAATTGTGGACATGATATTTTTAATATACAAAATAAGAGACTTAAACTTACTAATCAGGAAAACACTACTTTCTTGTGGCATTGTAGACTTGGTCATGCAAATGAGAATAGAATTGCAAGGTTAAGAAAGTTGGACTACTTAACCATGTTTAACTTGGAGTCATACGGTAATTGTGAATCTTGTCTCAAAGGAAAGATGACCAATAAACCTTTTTCTGGGAAGTGGATACGAGCCAAAGAAACGTTAGAGTTGATTCACAGTGATGCATGTGGATTGCTACCGACTCTAGCAAGGGGTGGTTTCGGATACTTTATACTCCCTCCGTCCCAAGATTTTTTACACACTTTCCTTAATGGGCGTCCCAACATTTTTTACACACTCCAAAAAAGGAAACAACTTACATAATGAATTACCAATAATACCCCTCTTTTATTTTACTTTTCCTTCCCTTTAGTCAAATCACTCCACTTTAATCAATGAATTACCAATAATACCCCTCATTTATTTTACTTTACACATCACTTTATTCCATTTTCTTAATTTCCGTGCCGGTCAAAGTGTGTAAAAAATCTTGGGACGGAGGGAGTAACTTTTACTGAGTATTAAAACACTCCGATTAGATCGAGGAGGTAAATACCTTAGCCATTAGTTCCTGTATTATTTAAAATTACATGGAGTCCAATCAAAATGGACACCTCTTGGAACACAATAGATGATTAGTGTGTCTGAAAGGAGGAATCGAACCCTGTTAGACATGGTGAGGTCCATGATAAGTTTCTCCTCTCTTCCAACATTTCTTTGGAGTCACGCACTCCAAACTTCAATCTACATTCTGAATAAGATTCCATCTAAGTCAGTTGATCGGACACTATATGAGTTATGGTGTGGCAAGAAACCATCATTCTCACATATCAAGACGTGGGGTCGCCCTACGTATGTGAAGAACACGATCACTGATAAATTGGAGTCAAAAGTGAAAAGTGTTAAATGAGTATATTACTTACTCATTTTATTGTTGGAAGATTTACTAAGACAAGTGTTCTACTTAGTATTCAGAGTACTAACACCACTTAGTCTTGTATATTTTCTTGTTTCTTTCACTATTTGATCATACGCTACAACAGGTGTTGACTTGACGAGTACATGAATATGATGGTAATACTATAGCATGTACATAAAACTGGTTTATATATGTTTACATATGTACATCAGGTGTGCTGTAGCAGAAAGGTCAAATTGGGGGAGATTGTTGATGTTGAAGACTTGGTGATGTTATCGAAGATGTTATCACACAAGGCTGCAACATCTTAATTCGACCTTTCTTATTTTTTCCTAAGTCCAAATTCTGGTTTCTAGCTAATGCTGCTTTGGATGTTGTAACATCGCAGGTTGAAGATCTAGAACATTCTACAACGTTCCAGACTGGAAGGATCTGGAAGCTTGAAGAAGTATGTAGATCATGCAGTTGCCCTTGAGAACGTCCAGAACTGGCTGGAAAATCCTAGAAGGCAGTTGGGAGAGAAGAAAGGATGAGATCCTACATTTTAGGAGATCATGGATGAAGGTTCTATAATGCATATTCACGCCTATAAGTACAGCAGAACCGTGATCATCATCCATCAATCGAAGTGCCATTCTTTAATTACTAAACTAGTGTTCATCCTGTTAGGAATTAATTGTCATTGGCATGTTCTTGTCGTTGTGCCGAAGAGTCCAAACTTCATGTACAACATAAACTTCTCTACACATCTTTGTTAGATAGATCATAGAGTTAGATTAGTTTTTGGTAGTGTAATTTTTACACTTAAGCCGTCTTTAGATTTGATAGATTATCGAGTCTTATTTCCGTTGTGAATATTTGTTCACACACCATTTGTATTCACATAATTATTAGTGAAAGTTTCGCCACGAGGCTCGCATAGATTTTAAATTAAAATCTATGTTAAAAAGTTAATTCTGTGTCTTTGTGTTTTTATACTTTCAAGTCTTCCGCTATTCGTATTCTGATATTCTGTAATCGAGTCAGTGTTACATTGAGTGTTCTGACATTGAGTGTAGCATCAGTCTTGTTTTACTTAACACGTACACTTTCAGTTGGTATCAGAGCCGATACCTGACGACACTAGGTTTAGATCCTTGTTTTAATTAGTGTGTTTTAGTATTTATTGTGTCTTTGCAAAAATGGAAACACATCACATCTCTACAGCACTTAGGCCACCAGTTTTAGATGGTACAAACTATGCATATTGGAAACCTAAGATGCGCATGTATATCAAGTCTATTGATGAACGTGCATGGAGGACAGTACTTACAGGTTGGGATGCACCAAAAACTCCAGTAGATGAAGACAATGAAGTTCAACTCAAGAAGGAAGTTGATTGGACGGCTGACGAGATAACAACAGCAGGGTTTAATTCTAAAGCTTTAAATGCTATTTTTACTTCTGTTGATATTTCTATGTTTAAAATCATTTCTAATTGTTCAACTTCTAAAGAAGCTTGGGATAGATTACAAGAGCATTGTGAAGGTTCGGATAGTGTTCGAAAAACAAAACTTCGAATGCTAGGGACTAAATTTGAAAATCTCCGAATGAGGGAAGATGAGACCATATCATCTTATAATGAACGTTTAAGTGAGATTGTCAATGAATCACATTCTCTTGGTGATCCTATTTCGAATGTGAGAGTAGTTCTTAAAATTTTGCATTTAGTTCCTAAAAAATTTGATGCAAAAATATGTGTTATAGAAGAGGCTAAAGATAGTGATAAATTGAGTCAAAATGAGCTAGTAAGTATTCTTAAAACTTATGAGATGAACACTACTCAATTTGATGAAAATAAAGATGATAAAAATGTGGTTGTTTTTAAAGGAGAGACATCACAAGGTTCTGAAATACAGCCTATTATCACTGAAGTCGATTCAGATGATGATGTGATGGACCTATGTTATGACAATCTAGACCACATGGCCTTTCTCACTAAGCATTTTAACAAGTTTTTGAAGAAAACAATGAACAGGTCCAAAGGGAATATTCAGCCAAAGATCCAGATCAACACATCAACACCACAACCAGAGAAGAGAAGGAGTCAATTTCCACCAAGAATATCACAAAGTGAAGGTAAACCAAGGTATGATCCTGAATATAGAAAATCAGTTCAATGCAAAGCATGTTCTGGTTATGGCCATTATGCAAATGAATGTGCCAATACTAGACTCAAGCAAAAACTGAATTTTAGTGCTACCTTAAGTGATGATTCAGATGATGAAAAAGTTAAATCAAAAGAAATTGAATTTGCTTTTCATACTCAGGTTGATTATGATGAGATGATGATCTAGATGAAACAGACTCTGATGTTGAATTGGATGTTACAACATCAGAAACAACATCAAGACAAAATCACCCAGATTTGAACTGTTTTAATGGTTTTGTTGATGATACAGGAATAAGGACAGAAGATTCGAAATACCAGAAGTTATTGGAGGATTTGACCTCTCAGAAACTCACTCTTAATTCTTTGAATAAAGAGAATGAGGATCTGAAAGGAACAATCACCAAACTAGAAGTTATCCTTACCAGAAGAGATTTAGAACTCTGCAAATTAAAGGAAGAATTGAAAAGTTCTACCTTAAGTTTCAGAAAATATGAAAAGAGTGCTTCTGATATGAATGATGTTTTGGTATTTGGTAAATCTAACAATTATGATGGTGAAACTGCATCTATTTCTAAAAGTTTTGCAAATCCAGTGAAGTTTGTGAAGGCTAATGCTAAAACATATGTTGAAGCATCAGCACAAACAAAACCTCACAAGGCTAAAACTTTTAAAAAGTTATTTGTTTGCCATTATTGTTCTAAATTAGGTCATATTCGTCCTTACTGTTTGAAAATGAAGAAAGATTTTGCTGATGAGAAATTGTTACCTAAAAAGTTGTCACATTCGAAGAAACATTTCTCAAAATCTACTTGGAAAAAGAAATCTGATGTTACCTGTAATGCAGTCCACACTTCTTTGAAAGCATGTTTACCTGGTCTATGGTATTTTGATAGTGGTTGTTCTAGACATATGACAGGACAAATTGACTACTTATCTGATTATGCTACTATAAATGGTGGATATGTTACATATGGTGGAGGTTCAAAAGGAAAAATCATTGGAAAAGGAACTTTAAATGTTGAAGGTTTTCCTAAGCTTAAGAATGTCTTGCATGTTGATGGATTACTTGCTAATTCGATTAGTATAAGTCAATTATGTGATGATAATTTGCATGTAAAATTTGACAAAGATTCATGTTATGTTCTTGATAAAGATGATGAATGTTTAATGATTGGTACTAGGTCAGCTGATAATTGTTATCTTATTGGAACAAACAATGTGTGTAATTTGTCAAAACATAATGAAAATGTCTTATGGCATCAAAGATTGGGTCATGCAAATTATAGATCATTGAAGAAGCTAGTCAATGCTGAAGCTGTGAAAGGATTACCAAACTTAAAGTTTGACGAAATCACTATATGTGAACCATGCCAGAAAGGTAAGCAGGTAAGAGTGTCGCACAAAATGCTGTCACATTGTTCTACACATCGCTGTTTTGAGTTGCTGCACATGGACTTAATGGGTCCTATGGAAACTGAAAGAATTGGAGGAAAAAGGTATTCACTTGTTGTGGTAGATGATTACTCTAGATTTACTTGGATAAAATTCTTAAGAGACAAATCTGAAACATTTAATGCTTTTAAAGTTCTTTACAAAAGGTTCAAAAATGTGTTTAACTTGAAAGTTAGCAAGATTAGAACTGATCATGGTAGAGAATTTGAAAATAGCATGTTTACAGATTTTTGTGAAAAGAAAGGTATAATGCAAGAATTTTCATCTCCTAAAACTCCGCAACAAAATGGAATTGCTGAAAGAAAGAATAGAACTCTACAGGAAATGGCTAGAGTCATGCTTACTTCCAAAAGTCTTGCTAAAAGATTTTGGGCTGAAGCATTGAATACAGCATGTCATATCACTAATAGGGTTTATATTCGATCTGGTTTTAAGCAAACACCTTATGAGATTTTGAACAACAGAAAACCAAATGTGAAGTACTTTCATGTATTTGGTTGTGTGTGTTATATTCTGAATGATAGGGATCAACTCCATAAGTTTGATTCTAAAAGTGATAAAGGTTTCTTCTTAGGCTATTCTAGAAATAGTAAAGCTTATAGAATCTATAACCTTAGGACTAACACTGTTCAAGAATCTGTTAATGTTGTGTTTGATGATGATAAAGGTCTTAAAGATGGAAATGAAGAAGAAGATGTTTCAGAGGTTACTAAAAAATCTGGAGATTCACTGAAAACTGAAAATGTTGCTCCGAATGTTACAACATCTGGAACAACATCGACAGAAAGTTCAACAGAACCTACACAGAATAATCAGTATGTTCCAAAAAGGAATATTTCTTCAAGGACTGATAAAAGTCATCCATCGAACCAGATCATAGGTGATGCTACAGTTGGAGTGCAGACAAGAGGCAAAGTAAGAGCCAATAAGGTAGATGTGGTAAGAACATTATGCATGTCTTCTATATGTAATGTAGTGAATGCAGAGTCCTATTATTCTGAAATTGAACCTAAAAATGTTAATGAAGCTTTAACTGATGAAAATTGGATTAATGCTATGCACGAAGAACTTAATCAGTTTGAAAGAAATGAAGTCTGGACACTAGTTCCAAGGCCTGACAACACTAATGTCATTGGAACTAAGTGGATTTATAAAAATAAAACTGATGAGTCTGGTAACATTGTTAGGAACAAAGCAAGATTAGTTGCACAAGGTTACACACAAGTTGAAGGTATTGATTTTGATGAAACTTTTGCACCTGTTGCTAGGATTGAGTCTATTAGATTATTACTAGCAATTGCAAGTTTTATTGATATTAAACTTCATCAAATGGATGTAAAAGCTGCATTTCTTAATGGAATTTTGAATGAAGAAGCATATGTTGAGCAGCCTAAAGGATTTGAAAATCCACAATACCCTGATCATGTATATAAACTTAAGAAAACATTGTATGGTCTTAAACAAGCTCCTAGAGCATGGTATGGTAGGCTTACTGACTTTCTTTTGGAATTTGGTTTTATTAGAGGAGAAGCCGATAGAACTTTGTTCATTAAGCAATCTGGTGAAGATATGTTAATTGCACAAATTTATGTTGATGACATTGTTTTTGGTTCAACTTGTAATAATATGTTAAACCAATTTGTTGAAGCAATGACTGCAACATTTGAAATGAGTATGGTTGGAGACTTGAATTATTTTCTAGGTCTTCAAATCAAGCAGTGCAAGGATGGAATATTCTTCTCACAAGGTAAGTACGCTAAGAACTTGGTTAAAAGGTTTGGTCTTGAAAATTCAAAAAGCATGAAAACTCCTATGGGATCTACTTTAAAACTGTGTAAAGACAATGCTGGAAAAGATGTTGATCCAACATTGTATAGATTTATGATAGGAAGTTTGCTTTATTTAACCTCTAGTAGACCAGATATTATGTACAGTGTTTGTGTTTGTGCAAGGTAACAATCGAACCCTAAGGAATCTCACCTGAATGCAGTAAAGAGAATCATAAGATATATTGCAAGTACAAGTGAACTTGGGATTTGGTACACAAGGGATACAAATAGTACATTAGTTGGATATAGTGATGCAGACTGGGCAGGAGATATAGATGATAGGAAAAGCACGAGTGGAGGATGTTTCTACATGGGAAACAATCTTGTGTCATGGCATAGTAAGAAGCAAAATTGTGTCTCACAATCTACGGCCGAATCCGAATACATTGCTGCAGGCAGTTGTTGTACACAACTCCTATGGTTGAGTAAGATGTTCAATGATTATAGCTTAGAAAGTGACACATTAACTGTTTTTTGTGATAACACGAGTGCAATCAACATTTCTAAAAATCCAGTACAACACTCTTTGACTAAACACATAAGCATTAAGCATCATTTCATAAGGGATTTAGTAGAGAAAAGTATTGTGAAGTTAGAATATGTTCCCACTGAAAATCAATTTGCAGATATATTCACTAAGGCTCTTGACCATGAGAGATTCTCATTTTTGAGGAAATCTCTTGGTATGTGCACAACCTGAAAATCCAAGATGGATGTTGTTACAAATGCGGTAGCATTTGGAACAACATCAAGGGTAAGTGTAATCCTGATTGATTTAATTCATTCCATGATTCGTTAAATAATTCCTTTGTAAAATATCTTTGAATCTGAAATTTGTTGTACAAAAATAGACATGGTTTACACCTCTCAAATGCATATAAAAAGAATGTTGTTAGCATACTAAAAGATGTAGTTTATCACTGAGTAACTATGGAGCACGGAGTTCACTACTACGATGCCTTCTTTTCAAAAGGTGATTAAACAAATACATCAATATGTTCATAATCCATTGAGTAATTATGGGGCACGGAGTTCGCTACTACGATAAACTCTTCTAGAAAAATGGATCAATATGAACTAGGTGCTACAACACGAAAAGAAAAGAAAAATAAGGTGCAACACAAGTGAAGCAAATTCATGTAAAAACCGTGTTGAGGTGTATTTAAAAATGTCTTGAGTACAACATTAAAAAATGTCTTGAGGTTTATTTTTATTAGTTGTAATTATTTAATTAATTTTCTGGAATTTATTTTATTAAATGGAAGATACTAACCCACGTTTTGTTTTTCCAGGTCATGCAAAGTTATTTTAATTTTGAGCCAATTTATTGTTTATTTATTTAATTAATCTGCAACTTTATCCACTAACACCATGATCTAATATGGGATACCCTTCCTGATCATGTGAGTTCATTCCAGAATTTTCTAAAGTGGTGGGACATTTTAATAACTTCCATACTATACTCTATAAAATCATCTCGTGGCTTTATGTTTAATTCATCAGTGTAAATCGAATTGTGTGAGCTGAAATTTCCAGAAATACAAATTGCAATTGTGTGTTTCGAATTGCGTGTCTATTTTCTTGAGCACTAATCATTCGTCTGAAGGGATTTAAATATGAAAAAGATGGGAATCACTTCATCTTCTCCAGCTGAAAATAATCCATCGCCCTCATCTTCGACTCCACTGCACTTTCTCGCAACAATGGCTTCCAACCAATCCGCCGGAAACACAGCTCCGATCACCACTGCCGCACCACTACCTCCGTCACTAACTTCTCCGACCACCATTACCATTCCCCAAAATGCAACAATCGAGGAGTTTACCCGGGTAATTCAAACTATTTCTACCAACCTCTTAAATTCGGTTCCTATGCCTCAAATTTATGTTGGAGACGTTCCATTGAATATCCCTACTCAAACTCCTAATCCGATTCAAACCACTACTCCTACTCTGCAAAATCCCCAAATTTCGAACCCTACTGAGCCCGAAACCACTGATATCACCATCTCTACTGATATTGCTCCGATTGCTGCTCCTGAAGCCGAGCTTGACAGAGCAGAGGACTCTGCCCACACTAGTTCCTCTCTCTCGGAATCGACTGAGTCAGAGCCTATGCCTCTGAAATCATCCTTGGTCAAAGGAAAACGAAAGCGGAGCCCTAAGAAACCAAAGAGGAGGTCCAACAGAGTGTTTTCGAGGGTGAACTATGCTGAAAGTTCACGAAAGAAGAAGCCCATGGCAGGTGATGTAGCTACTGCTCCAATTCAGGTCTTTACAGATTCTGAAAAGGATAGCTCAGATGGTGAAATTGCTCATACTAAAACTGCTGAGAAAGAAAATTCTGACGAAGAGAATGTTCCTCTCATGGTACTGTGCAAGAAGATAGGAAAGAAATCAAAGCAAAGGAAGGATGCTACTCCCGTTGCTCCAGCACCAGTTGCAACCTCTGTTCCTGATGAAAGCCCTAATGACAGCAGCTCTACTGAATCCGATCAACCTAATTCTGAATCTGAACACACCTCTAATGGTGATGAAGGTACACCTACTTCCGAAACTGATGTAGAAATGGAAACCTCTGAGGATAGGTTAGCCAATCTGTCAAGGAGAAAACTGTTAATTGAACGTAGGATATGTGTACCTGGCTTTAATTCTAAGGGTTTGATTAGATTTCTTGAGGATAGAAATTTGTTGCATGCTGTTACGTATGGTGAATCATTTGTTGCAACATGGGTCTATGAATTTTACTCCTGTTTAAGAAAGAGCATTGGTAGAAGAACTTCTCAATGGTATGGAATTGTAAGATTTAGAGAAAAAGATCTTCCCTTTACACCCGAATTGATTAACGAGTTTTTACACCTTGAATCTGTTGAGGAAGTTGAAGAACCTTCAATGGATATAATTGCTCAGGCAATTACAGGTGGTAGGGTGATGAGGTGGAAGAGAGTTATGCTTGCATGTAATCTTACCTCTCTATATTCAATTTTGCATAAGTTGATTGTGTATAATTGGATTCCATCCACGAACTCCACAAAGGTCACTCTGAGTCACGGAATACTGCTTTACAGGATTGTGGTAATGAGAAACTTTAATCTTGGATTGACTATTTTCAATCATATGATGAAGTTTTCTGGGAAAGTAACTTACAAAGGCAATCTGCCTTATCCGGCTCTAATCTATGGTTATTTGAGACATAACAACTACCAACGGGATAGACATGATATGTTGAGGGGGAGAGTTCCTCAAATTACAGTGTCTCGTAAGTTGATGGATGGAGATAGAGTTGTTGATCTCCCTATCCAAGGTGCTGAAAGAGCTGAACAAAATATCCCAGATGCTGCTCCCAATGTCCCAAACACTACAAGCCACATTCCAATCTCCAGAGACTTCATACTTGTTCAGTTAACTCACTTACAGGATACCATCAATGAACTACAGTTCATGAAGGATTATTGGATGAAGAAACTTTCTGCTACACCAGGGGGA
Source organism: Galeopsis tetrahit (assembly GCA_963675135.1). NCBI lineage: Eukaryota > Viridiplantae > Streptophyta > Magnoliopsida > Lamiales > Lamiaceae > Galeopsis > Galeopsis tetrahit. Next base: position 40,404,530 of record OY776127.1, read on the forward strand.
GTACCTGCTGCTGATGCACCAGTCCATGATGTTAGAGTCACTGAGTATGGGGGAGTTCGAATTGAAGAACTTGATGCTGATGCTGATCCAAATGTTGTTGCACACCTTGCAACAATGGTGATTGAACAACCTGATGAAGATGAACAGGTGTTTGCTGATCTTCTAGACCTTGCTGCTGGAAATGCTTGAAGACAGGGGGAGACTGAATCTTAAAGGATGCAATGTGCAGATTTCTGTTGTTGCAGCTGTTGTTACAGCAAATGATGCATCTTATTCAGTTTCTATCTTACTGTTTTATTTTAACTTATGATCCTACAGGCTGATACACTGATTTAACTGTTTTGTGTTAAGTTTTACAAACTTAGTAGTTTATAGTTTAGTTTGAACTTAGAACTCTATTGAAGCTCTGTTTTGTTTTGTTTTGAGCTCTGATATTATATTAGTTGATAGGACTTCGTTTTACTTTGTTCACACTACTCGGATTATGACTTGTTTCAGTTTTTTCCCATTTAGTTCTGATTATTTCACTTTGAAACAGGTTGTGTTAAATGAGTATATTACTTACTCATTTTATTGTTGGAAGATTTACTAAGACAAGTGTTCTACTTAGTATTCAGAGTACTAACACCACTTAGTCTTGTATATTTTCTTGTTTCTTTCACTATTTGATCATACGCTACAACAGGTGTTGACTTGACGAGTACATGGATATGATGGTAATACTCTAGCATGTACATAAAACTGGTTTATATATGTTTACATATGTACATCAGGTGTGCTGTAGCAGAAAGGTCAAATTGGGGGAGATTATTGATGTTGAAGACTTGGTGATGTTATCGAAGATGTTATCACACAAGGCTGCAACATCTTAATTCGACCTTTCTTATTTTTTCCTAAGTCCAAATTCTAGTTTCTAGCTAATGCTGCTTTGGATGTTGTAACATCGCAGGTTGAAGATCTAGAACATTCTACAACGTTCCAGACTGGAAGGATCTGGAAGCTTGAAGAAGTATGTAGATCATGCAGTTGCCCTTGAGAACGTCTAGAACTGGCTGGAAGATCCTATAAGGCAGTTGGGAGAGAAGAAAGGATGAGATCCTACATTTTAGGAGATCATGGATGAAGGTTCTAGAATGCATATTCACGCCTATAAGTACAGCAGAACCGTGATCATCATCCATCAATCGAAGTGCCATTCTTTAATTACTAAACTAGTGTTCATCCTGTTAGGAATTAATTGTCATTGGCATGTTCTTGTCGTTGTGCCGAAGAGTCCAAACTTCCTGTACAACATAAACTTCTCTACACATCTTTGATAGATAGATCATAGAGTTAGATTAGTTTTTGGTAGTGTAATTTTTACACTTAAGCCGTCTTTAGATTTGATAGATTATCGAGTCTTATTTTCGTTGTGAATATTTGTTCACACACCATTTGTATTCACATAATTATTACTGAAAGTTTCGCCACGAGGCTCGCATAGATTTTAAATTAAAATCTATGTTAAAAAGTTAATTCTGTGTCTTTGTGTTTTCATACTTTCAAGTCTTCCGCTATTCGTATTCTGATATTCTGTAATCGAGTCAGTGTTACATTGAGTGTTCTGATATTGAGTGTAGCATCAGTCTTGTTTTACTTAACACGCACACTTTCAGTTATTGTTTCTAAACAGGCGCCTTTCTTTGAAATGACTATGTTTTTAAGGAACAAGGTCGTAAAAAGATAGTGCTTGAAGAAATTGAAGAACCACAAAACAATACTGAGGCTGAGTACCTGTCGGAGAACCGCGACAAGGAATCAGTGGGAGCATTCAGTGACTCTCATGGTGGGAGCCTATCACTAGGTGATCGTCTTCCAGCCAGTGGGAGCGTAATTAGGGATATCTCGCATACGCAAGAAATCTCGAATAGGCTGAATGAGAACGATTTAGACGTCGTTCAATCTCCTGCTCAGGAGACGCTAGAAAGCGTAGCTCCTGAGAATTCTCCAAGCGTTGATCAGATCATCGTTGAAGAACCTCCTCACGATCAGAATGTACAGTCTGCACAAACGTAACTCTGTAAGCCTACTAGGAATCGTCGTCTACCCGTCATATTTAGTTTCTTCTTGGAGGAGCACGATGACGTGGAAATCCCGGACAAAGATGATCCTACGACTTATTTTTAAGCGATGTTAGATATCAATTTAGAGAGGCGGACTGAAGCAAGCCTCTAGGAGTTGGAATATTTGTTTTGATGAAGTTGTCAAATGGTTTGACTTTGTCAGAAATAAGGAAGATCCTGCTGATGCAATCCATAAAAGATTGGTTGTCCAAGATCTTCATGATGAAGGATCTGGGTGAAGCCTGCTACATCCTTGGCATAAAGATTTATAGAGATAAATTTAGCAAGATGTTGGGGCTCTCAAAATTCACCTACAAAGATGAGGTGTTAAGGTGTTTTTCTATGGAGAACTCTAAGAGAGGTTCTCTGCTTGCTATTCATGGGATTAAACTTTCAAGAAAATGATTGTCCTTCTAAGAAAGTTGAAATTGAGTGCATGAAGAGTGTCTCGTATGCATCGGCTAATGGGTCAATCATGTATGTCATGAATTGCACGAGGCTCGATGTGGCCTACGCTATTAGCATTACTGGTAGATACCAGCAGAATTCAGGTGAACTCATTGGATTGCTGTTAAGAACATCCTTAAGTATCTTAAACGAACTAAGGAATGTTTCCTAGTCTATGATGGACAACTACAACTAGTAGTGACTGGATTCACTGATGCTAGTTTCCAGTCTGACTGCGATGACTACAGGTCACAGTCAAGTAATGCATTTACACTCAACAGCGGAACGGTGAGCTGGAATAGTTCCAAGCAAGAAACCTATGCATATTCAACAACTGAAGTTGAGTACATTGTTGTATCAGAAGCCACGAAATGGGCTGTCTGGATTTTAGAGTTCTTGAAAGAACTAGGGGTAGTTCCGAGTGTCAGTCGTCCAATAAAGTTGTATTGTGACAGGACTGGTGCGGTTGCACAGGCAAAGGAACCAAGATCCAATAACATAAACAAGCATGTACCTAAAGCGTTAGTATTTGATCTAAGAGATCATGATAAGATGAGAAATAGAATTTGAACGAATTCCCACCGAGAATAAATTGGAAGATGTTTCACCAAACACTTGGTGTTCATGTAAACACGAAAGACTTTAACAATCTTGAATGTAGACATGTGGGTGATTGACTCTAGTCCAAGTGGGAGATTGTTAGTATAAATGTCCTAGAGACAATCATTATAAGGACATTGTACTTGATCATATTCAGTTATTTAAGTATTATTGACGTTAGTAATAATATTCTGTGATACACTTATAGAATGTTATGTTTGATTGTTTGCATTTATTCTTATATGTGTTCCCATGCACCAATGATGTCGTTGAGATGTGAGATATCGATTGACTATATCATGGTTCTTAAAGTAGCCCCAATCAAGGATCATCGAGATTGGGATATCGATGATGCGATTGAGATTGGTGTGTGATCTGCATCATATCCCTAGAGGATGTAGTGGTTCTCACAACTACGAGATACTAGGTATCTCATGATGGATGCACAGATACTTTGAGAGTATTGGCTTGCCCAATCGAGAAACCGTTTGGTGTATTCTATTTACGTGTTTACGGGAATATCGATTTGTGGAGCAATGTAATGTCCTTCGACTTGAGGTCAATACACGCAACATGTATGGCGTGATGGGCTTTGACCATAACCGACGCTTGCACTCCTAATGGGGTAGATTAGGCATGTGTTGGGCATACCATAAAGTACATGTGCGCGGTAGTTGAGCCAAGAATAGGATTCCTTCATCAAATAGATTTAGAGAGAATACTCGTCTTCTCATAATTAATTGGATCGTTAGTCATTGGCCAATGCACGTCACATTTGGAATGGTGTTCAAATGCGACACTGTGATCAATTAGTAGAATGAGATAACGTGATTAAATTATAGGAATAGACACATCATCATGTTCTAGATTTAATCGGGGTATTCGTGAATGAAAGGATCATATCATTGTGAGCTTCACATTACAGGTTGTTGCTATTTCCTCGCAACGTATTTCACATATTGAGATTGTCTGGTTCATTGTCTAGGGTTCTGCTAACCGTTAGTTTGACTAATCGCTTGATATGTGAGGGCCTATGGGTCACACAACAAGTAGTCTTAATTTACGAATTAAAGTTGGATGAATTAATTATTTGATTTGATCAAAATATTTAATTTATGGAGAAATATAGAATAATTCTATTGGATATATAGAATTATAATTTATTTAATTAAATTAGATTTAATTAATAAGATGATATATTAGGTATATCATAAATATGATAAAAGATATTTTATTATATATTGGATTTGTCAATAAAATAAAATATATACGTGGGCTCAAGCCATGTGCACAGATATGTTTTCTGTTTTACTATATAAAGACCTCTACGGTTAGAGGTTCTGAGTAACAATTTATCACTCATAATATTTCTCCGGTTCTCTCTATAGAATTATCCTAGCAAATTTTTTTAGAGAATTCCAATCTGGATCACAAGTTCGTAGACGAGGATTACGTGGATACCGTAGTAGAGGATCTTGCATACGAATCACTTTAAGGATTATTTAACGCTTTAATTATCCTTCAATTATGTTATACAGTCATATCACGAATCTGTGTTGGTGAACGAAATTTTAAACTTTCGCTGCTCCGGACATAGTGTTCGTACTCCAAAACCCAACATTTCTAATTAAAGATTTATGTGTAAAATATGTGTATGCTGACATTATCCTGAGTTTTTTGTGCTTTGGAGAAAATAAGTTTTGTTTACTGTGAGATCTTGAGAGTTGGATTTCAGTTGAATCCTGTTCAGTGTTGTATTTTTGTTTACATCTTTTGAATTTGCCTCAACTCTGCAACCCATTTGAAATTGTTTTTTACATCTTCCACAGAAATTAATCTGTCGGTTTTGTTAATATATAATAGGTTATTTTTTAAGTTTTGTTAATATATAATAGGTTATTTTTTAAATAAGCAGAAAAAAAATGGAAAACTTTGTCTTTTCTATTAATCATGTTTTATGATATTGCTGCTGCTGCACGCCTTGTCCCATACAATTTAACAAATTTTACTATTGAAGCATATATATGAGCTTCCTCGTAAAATATAACATTAATAATATATTCTTCAATAGTAAAATAAAACATTAATAATTTAAAACGCGTTTTATAATTTAACAGTTAGATTAATCATCATTACAGAAGTATCTGATTCTTGTTTTTTGATAGTACGGATTTATGTGTATGATTTTTACTTTGTTAGCTCGGCTAATTATTTATTTGGATAATGAATTTGAATTTTGGAAGACTTATAGCTCAAAAATATTTGTTTGAAAATAAAATAAAAATTATTTGTAAACATGACTTCCACTGTTAATCTTGCCTTGAAGTGCATGTTGCCTTCTAAATACTCCCCACCCAGCCAAATACTGTAAAAAGAAAAAAAAAAAACTGTAGGAATTGTGCTGAGTGGTTTTGTTTTAATTTGCAGGGACCAAGGAAGAAGATATTCCTAGCTCTTTTTAAATGTCAACACACAATACAATACGACACAATTCTGCGGATGTTTCAATGGAAGATGGTTTTATTCTACTTTATTTATTATTATTATAGAATTAAATGTTCATATGACTGCTCCTCGATCCGACATTATAAGCGTAAGGCAAGGGCGGAGAATAGGTATGGCTAAGGTGGGCTGTAGCCCACCCTACTTTTAAAAAAAAAAAATTATACATAAGAAATAAAATTTAAATAGCAGTCCAGCCAATTCGAACATTGGACCTCTGAGGAAATAGGAAGAAGAGTTCATCTATTCGCAATCAATTCTGTTTTAAATTTTATAAAATACACGTATATAGATCTTTATATAATTTAAATAACAAACCCTAAACAAAACCCCCCAATTTCAAACCTAATAAAATAATGGCGATTTAGTGCATCGATCTGCCATTGACGGCCACTCTGCAACCCGCGCCTCCTCTGCTAGTTGCCGCCGCCGTCCCCAACTTGGTTCACTAGGTAATTGGAATTATTTCTTACCCCTCGATTGAATTGCTCCTCTGATAAATTGATAATTGCCGTCCGCTCCAAATTCATATTTCTTGAGCTTTTGCCATTACTCTGTTTTCAAGACTCAAGAGAGTATGATGTATATCATGTTTGTCTTGGTTAGTGCAGGCCAGCAACAAGCCATATATTGATATATACATATTATATTATTAGAAAATGTCAATATGTTATTAAAATAGTGTAAATGGCTTAGGTGTAGAGAAAACAATATTAATGTGTTCTGTTATAATTTATTTTTTGTTCTTTTAGTAAAATTTAATTAATGTATTACTATGATAATGTGATTAATTGTGTTTTTAATTTCTGTAATAGGTAATGGATAATCGAGAAGCGAAGAGAGGGAAAAGTATTAAATCATTTTTTACCAATTTCAAACGGAAGGAATCTACGACAATAGATTCAAAGATGAGACGGGGAAACATCTTAGACTTAGTGCTGCATTGGATCCCAAGGACAACTTTCGATTGTTTAACTAGGATCTTATTTATAATCTCGCCGACAAATTTTATCATGATGATTTTACTAATCAAGAAATGATTCATCTGAGATTTGAATTGCAGCACTACAAGTTTGATATTCCTTTCTTAAGTGAGTTTTCAGAGTCTGTCAACTATTTCTAAACTATCTTAAAAGTTAGCCGAGACAAACAAGGTGCAAGTGTATGGTTTGATTACTAGATTTATTCACCTTGTTTTGACACTTCCTGTTATCACTGCCACGATCGAACGAGCATTTTCAGCTATGAAGCATGTCAAGAGTGTTCTTCGAAATAAAATGGAGAGTGATTATTTATCAGATTCTATGGTCGTCTATATTGAAAGAGAATTATTTGAAGACATTGATCCTGATTCTATTATCTATGAATTCTATCGAATAAAGAATCGTAGGGCACAACTTATGTAAAAAAAAAAAAAAAAACTACCTTAATTTTATGTACAGTATTTATTTTAGACTTCCAGCCCACCCAAATTTTTTATTCTGCCTCCGCCCTTAGCGTAAGGAACACAAATGGAAGTTGGCTTGAGATTCTAGAAAGAAAGCTGGCATTTTTCTTTCTTTGCTTGTTCACCACTGTATTCTTCTATCTCCTTTTATTCCTTGAATCTCTCAAAAATGTTGGTGTTCTGGTTGAAGATATGGATGGAGCCGATCGAGACAAAAGATGTCACTATTGGTGTCAATGAGGTATGGTATATATTCTTGTCATAAAATGTTGTAATTGATTTGCTGTTACCCTTATTGATCTTTTTGTATTTGTTTTTGAACAAAGATTATGGACTTTGTGGTGTGTTTGTTGATTTCGTGCCGTCCATTGAGTGATATTGTTGTACGTGCTTTGAACGGATGATTTGGAACGTGGGCTTTTGTAAGCACTAAACAAACATATATAATGATCGGGGGTTTATTACGTGTTTATGCGGATTAATATGATGATTTATGATGATCTTATAAAGAACAATGAAGAACACCAAAAGTAGCTTCCGGAGAAGCTAAAAGATTGAGAGCTTTGGGAGTATTTATTGCTTAGGGTATGGTGATTTGTGGGATATGAAACTTGTGCTTACAAATGAGCCTTTTAGGCATTATATAGTGGTTTTTAGGGGTTGTCCGCCCTTTACACGTGGCACGCCCTTACTGGACCTGTCTTCTGCCCGAAAAGGTGATTGGACAGTGCATTTAATGCTAAACCGCCTCTAGTGGTCGTCCTCGGCGAGATGCCGATGAGCTGAGCTACGGTGGTCGCCGGGGAAGATGGTCGCCCAGACCTTCGAGGAAGGTGGTCGCCATGCTCCAAATTGTCTCCCAAGGCTTCAACACTTAGACTTCTCTAGCTAAAATAGACATGTGCTCGCCAACACATTTGGGCGAGCAGCTAACTAAAACATGTGCTCGCCAACATCTTTGGGCGAGCACTTAAATATATTAAATACATTACTTCTATTACAATTTCTTCATCTTGTTGACTAGTCGTCGCACGACTTTGTTGATTGGTCCTCGCCACGCAAGCTGGTGACTAGGATTGACTTGTCAAAGATTGACTTCTTTTACTAGGTATAACATTTGCCCCCTGGTCGCCTTTCTTCGTATTCGTAGAATAGTAAGGCGAGCAGTATGATCGCCTTCTTGGAAGGTGGATTTGTCTTCGACAAACAAATCAATTTTGAAATCTTGATGACGTGAGTTGGAGGCGTTCGCCTCGTTTCCTACGCCGAGCACGCTTTTCGAAGCGACTTTAATGATGACTGATGTGACATGTGTCAGGCGCGTGATCGGCGCCCAAAATTTAAATTTCGCGCGTGGGGCGCGTGCCGACCTCAACGGTCGCGCGTGGGGTCACTTTCCGACCTCGATTTCGGAAATGACCCCAAATTTTCGGAAAATTGCGGATTTTACCCCGTTTTCTTGCACATAGGTCCCTGATCGACTTTGCCTATAAATAGGACTTCAACTCTCTCGAAAACACTTTTCACTTTTGCAACTTTCGAATTTCTTGAGCCTTCTTCCAAGCCTTCTTCTTCAAGCTTTTCCGGCGACTTTTGGGTGGTTTTCGATCGACAAAAAGGTAAAACTTACATTTCTTTCTTTAAAAATCTTCTTTTCCCCCGTTTCTTAAGAAAAAATGGAGGTTGGTGGTGGCTCCGGTGGTGGTCCGCCGCCGTTGGACGGTGCTGCCGTAAATTCCGGCGAGGGTGATCGATTAACCTTGGCCTTAATGGAGAGGGCAGCCTCTTCGGATTCTAGGGTTCACTCCCCCGACCCCATTAATGTAGGTCCTCCCATCCTTCCGGTCGATAGTTGGGAAGAAATGTTAGAACTGGTCGGCGTTGCTGTTAACAATGAGACCGATGAGTCTGAAAGGGATGATGCCGGCAACGATGCCGAGGAGGGTGCCGAGGAGACTGGACAATCCAGATCTGAACATGAGGACGGGCGAGCACCTTGACCCGGCCCGAGTCGAGGAGACTTTGACTAGCAGCCTCCGCGAGGATCACGAGGAGGTTGTTCGCTATGCAGCGAGCATCAAAGATATTCTGCTTGGGCGAGAAGAGCTCGATGGGGATGAGCTATGTCGGGAGACCTACTACCAGTACGGTGCCGAGTACCCACTGAGGTCGTTTCCTCGCCCTTACCGAGAGGCTTATCAATCGATCTATGCTGCTTGCGAACATGCGAGCACAGTGACGTTGGCCCAAGTGACCAACTCTCAAAGAAAATATCAACTACCTCGGGACGTCTTCTTCTTCGCTCCGCGAGAGGATGAGAGGACCGACCAGCCGCCAGAAGGGATGGTCGCAGTGAACGTAGGTATGATGGAGGCCGGACTGAGGTTTCCGCTACATCCCGCAAACTCGAGGTTCTTGAACTTTCTTGGGGTAGCGCCTTCTCAAATATTGCCGAACGGGTGGTCGAACCTGATCGGACTCCTCACCGTGTTCGGCCTTGTGGCCGTCGAGAACGGTTATCGGAACTCATGGCTCAGTCCGCGTGAGATCAATTATCTCCTTCAAGCGGCCGAAGCCGGACAGAAGGTGGGCCACGGTTGGTACTATGTAAGAAGCCGCGACCACATCAAATTGGTCGAAGGGTTCCCCAATAAAATTCGTGATTGGAAGACCAACTGGTGGTGGGTAGCAGGAGATTGGAAAAGTGCCGAGAGGCTAGATGGATCCTCTGCTCGTCTTCCAATCGCAACCGATTACCAAAGGATTCACAGTAAGTCTTTTTATTTATGCTCGTTCTTGTCTATACTGAATAACTCCTCACTTTTGTAGGTGAATCTGTTCGCACGAGGACTGCCGAGCACCGTCTCTCGGCCCTCTTCCAATATCACATCTGCTGCGCGCTTAAACGTCGCTACTTGGAGAGGTCTTGCCGCTTTCTGAACAGGGAGTGTATGCGCGAGCGAGCAGGTCTTAGAGTACCTCCTCACCACACCACTCGAGAGTTCCCTCCAGGTAATGAAATATTTCCAAGTTTTTTAGCAAAAAATATTCTTCGTTTTTAGTAGTGGTTCCTGAAAAAGTTGTCACCTATTTCCCCCCATCCATCGAACTTGAAAGAATCATGTCGAGCAGGATGCCTCAACAAGCGAGAGCGCTCCGCGAGTGCCAGATCATCGACGACTCAAATAAGGGCAGAAGGAAAGGGACGGAGACCTCGGGGGCTCCTCCGAAGAAAATTGCAAAACCAACCCGAGGGGGTTCTTCTCGCCCAACTGCTGCCGAGCAAGGGGTCGAACAGAGGGTCTCTCCGAGGAGATCTCCAGCGAGGGATAACTCGCGTCCCCCCACACTGATCGTATCCCCTCCTCGCAGAACCACTCGGTCGCGAGATGCTGCTCCGAGCTCGTCGACCGGGCAAAGGGCCCCTGGGGACAACACTCTTCTCGGCTGGGACGCCGTAAGGGTTGCCAAGTAAGTTCTCTGAAAGAAATGCCTTTGAATATTTTCTAAGTAACTTTTCTAAATTTCCCCTTGTCTTTATTAGGCTTGCCGAACACCCGGTTGCCGAGCCTTTCAATGAGGATCTCCTCGGCTATTATCGCTCGCGGGATCCGGCCGACGGAGAGGCACTAGATCCGATCATGGTCCGGGCCATGAAGAGCTTTCCTCGATCGCTGACGACCACGCTGGTCGACGAGGTGAACAACCAGAACTCTCTGGAGAATGCGAGATTGGTCGCCATTGAGCTCAGCCGCGCAGCTTTCACTGTCGAGAAGCTTGCCAGCCAAATCTACGATAATTACAAAATCAGCGAGGAGAGGAGCGCGAAACTCGCCCAAATGGCTAGGGCTAAAGCCGGAGTTGAGAGGCAGCTGGCCGCTTCTGGGGAGAAAGTGGCCGACCTTGAGACCAAGTTGGCCGATTCTGAGGCCCAACTTGAAGTTGTTCGGATAAAAGATCAGGAAGATCTTTAGGTTATCGAAGATTTCCGTGCTCGCCTCAAAGCTGCTGAGGACGAGCTAAAAATGAAGTCCGCCGAGGTAAACACTCTTCAAAATAAAATTACAACTGCTGAGGATGACTTGGCCACTCTTCGACGAGAGCTGGTCGCTGTGACAGATGAGCGAGATGAAAGCAATGACATCGCTGGAAGCGTGGCCATTTTAACGGTGGCGCTCACTGCCCACGAGCTTGTTCAGAAACTCAAACAAGTTCAACCGGATATGGACGTTACTCAGCTCGGCGGCTTCATAGACGACCTCATCATGGGTGAATGTCCTAAACCGGAAACAAAACTCCCCCTGCTCCCTTTGATGAAAATGGGACTCTTGTTCCCTCGTCTCTTGGGCGTCCCGATTTATTTCGAGGATCCGCCACAAGTCCTCCCAACTCAACAGGGCGAGCAGAGTGCTCCTGCCGAGGTGGAGGCCGCGGACGAGGAGGAGGTTGCCAGCGAGCAGGATGCTCTTGCCGAAGGGAATGCCACGGAAGCTTAGTTTAGTACTTTTTACTTTATTTTGTTTTTTAGGACTGTTCGGCCACTAGGGCCTTTTGTAATTTCAGCCTTTTAAGGCTTTTTAATGAATGGAACTTTTTTGCTTATGATGTGTTCGTTTACTTTGAGTGATCGTCCTCGTCACTGCTTTTCGATTTATGTTATGATTATTTTTTGCAAGCATCTTTCAATAAATACTTGTCTTTTTTTTATTTTGCCTTTCATTGGTTTGCGTTCGTATGCTTTAGATAGTGATCGTCGTCGCTATCTTGCGAGCATCTTTAAGAAAGAGTGCTCGTCTTTTTGAGTTAACCATTCGTCGGTTGAACTCTTTTGTTTATTAGGTAGTGATTGTCGTCGCCACTGCCTTGCGAGCATCTCTAAGAAAGAGTGCTCGTCTTTTCCTTGCGAGCATCTTTAAGAAAGAGTGCTCGTCTTTCCCTTGCGAGCATCTTTAAGAAAGAGTGCTCATCTTTTAGAGTTAACCATTCGTCGGTTGAAACTCTTTTGTTTCTCAGGTAGTGATCGTCGTCGCCACTACCTTGCGAGCATCTTTAAGAAAGAGTGCTCGTCTTTTAGAGTTAACCATTCGTCGGTTAAACTCTTTGTTTCTTAGTTGGCTGCGCAGAGCCTTATCTAAAATTTCTAAAACTTCTAACACTTGATGAACTTTAAACTTTGACATGTATTGAAATGATGACTAGATACAAACTATACAAATATAAAGAATTTAAAAACTTACTGATAAAACTTCTTCAGCTTGACCGCATTCCATGGATACTTGCTCGGCTTGCCCTCGAGATCTTCTAGCTTGATAAGAGTGTGCGCGTTATTCGGTACGGACCCTCCCAAATCGGGCCAAGTATGCCAATGGACTGTTCCGTCGCCCTCCGAAGTACGAGCTGGCCGATAGTGAATTGGCGAGCACGTACTTTGGTGTTGTAGTAGCGTTCTGACCTTTGCTTATAAACCACATTCTCCTCGTCCGCTGTTAGCCTTCGCTCTTCTAGGAAGTCCAAGTCGGAGAGCTGTGCATCGTTATTCAACTGCTCATCATAATTTGCCACTCGAAAAGTGGGGACCTGCCCTTCTGCTGGTATGACAGCTTCGGTTCCGAACGCGAGCGCGAACGGGGTCTCACCTGTAGAATTACTCGTGGTCGTCCGGTATGCCCACAGAACCATGTGCAGCTCGTCCGCCCATTTGCCCTTCAATCCATCTAGCTTAGCTTTCAAGGTGTGCTTGATGATTTTGTTGATTGCTTCTACTTGACCATTTGATTGTGGATGATAGGGTGTTGAAATTTTTTTCTTGATGTTCCACTCTGAGCAGAATTCCAACATGTCTTGACTTGTGAATTGACGTCCGTTGTCGGTCACTATTGCTCGTGGTAGGCCGAACCTGCAAATTATGTTTTTCCATATGAAGTTTGTCATCTGAGTCGTTGTGATGGTCTTCAATGCCTTTGCTTCCGTCCACTTGGTGAAGTAATCGACTGCTACGACTAGGAAAGTTACCCCCCCGACGCCAGGCGGGAAAGGTCCGATGATGTCGATGCCCCACTTCGCGAAGGGCCAAGAGCTATAGACGGAGATGAGCTCGTCTAGAGGTGAGTGAATAGCCGTAGCAAAAGCTTGACATCTCTTGCACGTCTGGGCGTAATGAATTGCATCCTTCTTCAGTGTTGGCCAAAAGTAGCCTTGCCTCATGATCTTTAAAGCGAGCGCTTGCCCCCCTGTATGATTTCCACACGCTCCATCGTGGATTTCGTGCATGACGATCTTCGCTTCGTAGTGGGTTTTTGGAGTCTCTCCAAGTGGAACCATTCTCAGTTTGCGAATCCTGTTTGGAAGGCAAGATGACCTCGAGGCCTTTTAAGGCCAAGGGTAATAGGGCTAATGATGTGTTGGAATTGATTCACTCTGATTTGTGTGGGCCTATGACTGTTCAAGCTAGAGGAGGCTTTGAGTACTTCGTCACTTTCATTGACGATTACTCAAGATATGGATACATCTACCTGATGCGCCACAAGTCTGAATGCTTTGGCAAGTTCAAAGAATTGAAGGCAGAAGTGGAGAACCGTCATAGTAAGAGTATCAAGTCACTGCGTTCTGATCGTGGTGGCGAGTACCTTAGCAATTAATTTAGGCAATACGTATTAGATAATGGGATTAGATCCCAGCTCTCCGCGCCTGGTACTCCGCAACAGAATGGCGTGGCTGAGAGAAGGAATAGGACTCTATTAGATATGGTGAGATCGATGATGAGTTATGCTTCATTACCTACCTCTTTTTGGGGTTATGCCTTGGAAACAGCAGCGTACCTTCTAAATTATGTACCTTCTAAAGTGGTTCCAAAAACCCCGATTGAATTGTGGTCTGGGCGAAAGCCTAGTCTAAACCACATTCGGATTTGGGGTTGTCCAGCACATGTGCTGAACAAGGAAGTTGATAAGTTGGCACCTAGAACTAAAGTACGGTTGTTTGTAGGATACCCTAAGGGAACGAGAGGTGGTTATTTTTATAGTCCTAATGATCAGAGGGTGGTGGTGAGTACCAATGCCCAATTTTTAGAAGAATACTATATGAATGAGCATAAGTCCAATACTGAGATCATTCTAAATGAGTTGAGAGGAGACAATGGCACACCGAGTGTGCAAGGGGAAATACCACAAGAGACTGCAAAGCGTGGCGACTCTAATGAACCTTTGTATACATTACCTCGTCGTAGTGGGAGGGTTGTTCGCCAACCTGATCGTTTCATGTTTGTGGGAGAGTCTATGGACTTGATTCCAAGCGATGAACATGATGATAACGACCCCTGGACATACAAAGAGGCAATCAAAGACAAAGATGCAGAGTCTTGGCACAAGTCCATGGATTCAGAAATTGAATCTATGGATGCTATGGAAGTGTATGACCTAAGTGAACTTCCCCACGACAAGAAAGTCGTTGGGTGTAAGTGGGTCTACAGACGTAAGAGAGGGTCTGATGGGCAGATTACTGCTTTTAAGGCACGGTTGGTGGCAAAGTGTTTTACCCAGAAAGAAGGAATCGACTATGACGAGACCTTCTCACCAGTAGCCATGCTAAAATCGATCCGGATTCTCTTATCCATAGCTAATCACATGAACTATGAGATTTGGCAAATGGATGTCAAGACAGCTTTCCTTAATGGAAATTTGGATAAGGACATCTATATGCAGCAACCCGAGGGTTATGTGAAGAAAGGCCAAGAGCATCTAGTCTGGAAGTTGAAAAAGTCTCTTTATGGGCTAAAACAAGCTTCCAGGTCTTGGAACATTCGTTTTGACGAGGTGATCAAATCTTTTGGATTTGAACAATGTCAAAATGAAAGTTGTGTGTACAAAAAGAGTGACGGAGACGTAGTGGTATTCTTAGTACTATACGTAGATGATATTCTTCTTATTGGCAACAATGTGAAAGTATTATCAGACGTAAAGGTGTGGCTTTCAGAACAGTTTCAAATGAAGGATATGGGAGAAGCATCGTACATTCTTGGTATCAAGGTCACTCGTGATCGAAAAAAGAAAATGTTGTGTTTATCTCAAGCGTCTTACATTGATACTGTGATTGCTCGTTTTGGCATGCAGAATTCCAAGAAGGGTGTGCTACCTTTCAGACATGGAGTCCCTCTATCTAAAGATATGTGTCCTAAGACACAGAAGGAGATAGAGGAGATGGCTAAGGTTCCTTATGCTTCGGCTGTAGGAAGCCTTATGTATGCGATGCTGTGTACGAGACCTGATATTTGCTATGCAGTCGGCATGGTAGCAAGATATCAGTCTAACCCTGGTCAAGGACACTGGACTGCTGTTAAGCATATTCTCAAGTACTTGAAAAAGACTCGAGATTATATGCTAGTATACCAGTCAAATAGTTTGATTCCTTTGGGTTATATACCGATTCAGATTTCCAAGCTGATCGAGATGAACGGAAGTCAACCTCGGGTTATGTGTTTATGCTGGGAGGCGCAGCCATATCTTGGAGAAGTGTGAAGCAGAAATGCATCGCGGACTCCACTATGGAAGCCGAGTACGTAGCTGCCTCAGAGGCCGCAAAGGAGGCTGTCTGGCTGCGTAATTTCTTTCTGGAATTAGGGGTATCTCAGAGTATGCCGATGTGTATCACTGTTTATTGTGATAACGCGGGTGCAGTGGCAAACTCGAAAGAACCTAGAGCCCATAGAGCAAGTAAACACATAGAGCGAAAGTACAACATTATACGAGATATCGTAAATCGAGGAGACGTGGCTGTAGCTAAGATTGCGTCGTCGGATAACTTGGCTGATCCTTTCACAAAGACGCTGGCAATAAAAGTCTTTGAGAAACATGTAGAGGGTCTTGGTTTACGATGTATTACAAGCTAGACTTTGAGTATAAGTGGGAGAAATGTTGATGTCTTTATGTGTATACTAAAAGTTAAGCTTTAGTATAAGTGGGAGATTGTTAGTGTATACTGTAAAGCAAACTTTTAGTGGGCTTTTGTGACGTATATTTGATTTCCTTTTTATCTGAAATAAATGGTTTTTCACATTATCGCATTCTTTGTGATTACTTGTATGTCTGCTTATCTTGCATTGTAGACGATGTGGTGGGTTTGTAGTCACACAGAAGATCACATTGTCAGTTCCTTGTAAGATATAAAATGTATTCACAACTGAGATAGTTATGGACAAAACTATTGGTTTAAGTTGTAGTGTAAACTTGTTAGTGGTTTGTCTTGGCCATTAGTTTATACTAGTGCGTTGTGGCGTATTGAATGGATCACAGATAAGACATGTTCTTCTGTTCTGACTGTTATGAAGAACTAGAGGTCTTGGTGACTTTTATGATTCTTAACCCTAAGTGTGATATTTAGATGTGTGGGGTGCTTGTTCACTACTTTGATGTACCATAGGTGGGAATCTTGTTAGATTCTTCACGCTCCGTATTTTGGGTAGTGGCATCGCTCGCATGATGTCTACTTATTGGCATTAGGGCACCGTGTCCTGTACATCCAGGCTGATGACGTCCCCTTGAGGAAACTCATAAAGGATTGTCGTACTAAACCCTGCAGGTGGATTTAATCCGTACGACAACGAGGTTGAGTGGTACTACTCAAAGGAATTATAGAGATTAATTATTTAAAGAAGTCAGAAGCTTTAATAATTAATGGACGTGCGATATCTTTAACACGGGGAATTATAAAGTCTAATAGAAGCCCTGATTCGGTTTGGGATAGGACGGGAGTGCAACATTAATTCTCTAGTGGAATGAATTAATGTTCTCGGGCCAAATTATATGTTCTGGGCTGAACATAAGAGTATTTGGGCCTGTAAGAAGCCCAAGCCCTATACCTTCTAATGGATCCCTAGTCTGGCCCATGAAACTTATGGAAATTATAAATAGGAGCCTCAATTCAGTTTTGAAACCCTAGCACACACGAAATTAAGAAAAACGGCTAGGGTTTCAAGGAGACGAAACTGAGGCACCTTCTCCACGTTTGATAGCGCGCCGTCCACCCGGTGTTCGAGCGAGGTTGGGAGACAGGCTAGAAGATCCGTAGATTGGAATCAACGTCTCGATCTTCAAGGGTAAAGAATCTAAATTCTGCTTTAGATGCATGTTTTGGTTTTAATTCGTTATTTATACGTTTGGCATCCGACAACGATCCCGGTGATGGACCGCCTTCGCCGGCGCGTTCCAGCACTGGGTGCGTAGGTGAGCCCAAATTGCCCGATTTCCACCGACCATTTCAAAAGTCTTCCAGTGGTATCCGGACGATGCAGTGCTCGCCGAAGAGGAAAAGTCGTGAGGACGACCACCTCGTGGTCCAACAGGTATTGCCTTAGTTTTCTGACGCTCATGACCAACGCATACGCCAATTTTTCCATTGGAGTGTATCTCAACTCCGCATCTCTTAGTGATTGACTTACGTAGTAGATTGGCAGATGTGTGTTCCCCTCAGCTCGGACGAGCACTTAACTGATCGCATAGTCAGTGGCCGCCAAGTATAGATACAAAATTTCACCGGGGACTGGCTTAGATAGGACCTTTGGATCTGATAGATATTCCTTTAGCTTTCCGAAAGCTTTCTCACACTCATCGGTCCATTCGAACCTCTCTTTTTTCAAAGCGTCGAAAAAAGGTTTGCAACGATCGACCGTTCGTGCAATAAGTTTGTTCAGCGATGCAAGGCATCCTGTCAACCTCTGGACTTCTTTCACATTCCTTGGCATTTTCATGTTGATGATTGCTTGAATTTTACTTGCATTTGCCTCGATGCCCCGCTGGCTAACCAGGTGCCCCAGAAATTTTCCTGAGCTAACTCCAAAACTACATTTCTTTGGATTCAACTTCATGTTGTATTCTTTTAGGGTATCGAATGTCATGGCAAGGTGGTGTAGGTGATCCTCTTTCCGCAAGCTTTTGACGACGATGTCATCGATATAGACCTCCACCATCTTACCGATGTGTTTCTCAAACATTTTATTTACCAGTCTTTGGTACGTTGCCCCCGCGTTCTTCAAACCGAAAGGCATTCTCTTCCAGCTGTACATCTCGACGGCAGTCATGAAAGCTGTATGTTGCTGGTCGTCGGGATGCATCGCAATCTGATGGTATCCTGCGAAAGCATCCATGAAAGTTAACATCTCATGCCCCGCTGTATTGTCTACTAGATGATCGATGTGGGGCATCGGAAAATGATCTTTTGGACATGCGTCATTTAGATCTGTGAAGTCTATACACAATCTCCACGACCCGGTCGTCTTTCTGACGAGCACTGGATTTGCCAACCACTCGGGATCAGTTCCAGTTTTCTCGATTAATTTGTTGTCGATCAATTTCTCGACTTCGACCGCCAAAGCCGCATATTTGTCAGGCCCAAATTTTCTTCTTTTTTGTGTGATGTGTCTCATTGCTGGATCAATATTCAATCTGTGGCAGGCATGGTTCATGCTAATGCCCACCATATCCTCGTGCGACCAGACGAATGCACCGATGTTTTCTTTCAAAAATGCGACCATATCTGACCGCAATTGTACTGGTAAATTTGAACTAATGAATACCTCGAGTTCTGGACGAGCTTCGTTTAGGTGAATGGTTTCGAGGTCCTCCGTTGGAGTTGCCCGCTCTTTAGGCTCCCTCCAACGAGGATCCTCAATTCCAAACTCTGGCTCAAAGCCTAACCTAGGCTCCAGATCTGGAATGTTTTCTGGAACCTGGTCGTCGGGGATCTGGTCGCCCGAATCTATCTGCTCGTCGATTTCCATTGGGGTGTGGTCGTCCACTTCCATGGAGGCGTGCTCGTTCGCCTCCACTTGGTGGTCGTCGAGACGCCGACTGCACTCCCCAACTTCGATCTTTTGGTACTTGCTAGGAAAACCCTCCAAGTAGTTCATTTGTTGTTTTTATTCTTCACACTCAATATACTGGCCAATCATGGGAGTTTCTTTAGAATGGCGCTTAGCAAAACGGACGAGACACTCCCTCGCCCGCATCTGGTCGCCCTTAACGGTTATAACTCCCGCCGAGGTCGGAAACTTTACACAATAGAAATAAGTAGAAACGACCGCCTTGAACTCGTTGAAGAAAGGTCGGCCGAGGAACACGTTGTAGGAAGATGGCATGTCCACGATCATAAAGTCAAGCTGTCGAGTGTGGTGCATTGTTGGCTCTTTCGACGATGCCAGTTCCAAAGACAGTCTGATTTTCCCAATGGGAAGGTTGCGTGTGTCCCCGAAACCTACGATTATATCATCGCAAGGCTCGATATATTCAGCGTATCCACCGAGGGCATCCAAAGTATGCTTGAAGAGGACATTGGTGTATGCCCCGGTGTCGACCATCATGCGATGGACATTGGTTCCCATAATTTTTCCTGTGATGACCAAAGCATCATTGTTTGGTTGCACCACGCCGTTCAAGTCGTCGTCCGTGAAAAGGACTTGATGGGATAGAGGCTTCTCGGCAGCCGGAGCGACACACACCTGGTGGACATTATTGAGTGCTCGCATTTCACTCTGTTGTCGACGAACAGACAGAGCGGTTCCGGACTGAGTTCCCCCCAAGAGGCCTTCCAAAACTAGACAACCCATTCCCACGTTGTCGATGTCGCCTCCTGGATTGTTTGGCATGGGAGGAGTTGTTTTCTGGCGGTTAAGCTGTTGGCGTAGGTCGTCGTCGCGACGTTTCTTCCCCCTGTTATCGCCATTTCCAAGGGGCTTGATGAATTGGGCGAGCTTGCCCTCATTGTATAGCTTGATGAGATTTCTCACCAAGTCCCGGCACCCATTAGTGTGGTGGCCGATGGAGTTGTGGTAGTCGCAGAATTTACTACCATCGAGGCTGTCCTCATTTGTGTGCATTGGCTTGGCATGGGGGAGCAGATTCTTTCCCCTGACTGCATTGAAAATGCCTCTAGGATCAATAGAGAGGGATTCTCCGAACTGAATGATCTCTGGGGACTCCTCGAAAGGTCTGAAATTTGATGGGCGAGCACTGCCTCCCTGAGTGGTTGCCTTTTTTAGCTAGGACGACTCCCCAGTGTTGGAATTTTTCTTGGGCCAGACCCTCTTGGCCGCTTCAGGCTGCTCGTTAGCCTTGGCGACATCCATGATTTCCTCCATCTGAATGAAGTTCCCAGCCCTCGTGCGGAAGTCCGCATAAGAAACTGGGAAAACAGTATGCATAGATTCCCAGAGCTTGGAACCTATCCTTAGACCGGAAACAGCCGAGATTTGCTTCGTCTCGTCGTTTACGGCCTCTCCATCGATCACCAGCCTATCGAAGCGCTCGATGAAATCCTTGCCAGATTCAGTCAGGGACTGGCGAACGTTTGCCAAACGTTACTTTGAGGCTGGGCGAGCAGCAATAGACCCGAAGTAGGTCAGAAAATGTTATCCCAGCTCAAGGAATGAGGTGATAGATCCGGCACCCAAAGTTGTGTACCAACGATGAGCCCGGTCTCCCAAAGTTAGGGAGAAGTTTCTGCATTGTGTGGCGTCCGTTGCCCCGATTGAGGCCATGTAGTTTGAGTACTTGGACAAATGTACTCTGGGGTCGGACATTCCATCGTATGCCGCCATGGAGGGCATCTGAATTTTTCTGTGGATGGGGGTGGTGAGGACCGCAACACTTAGTGGAGGAGCGGGCAGAGTGATTGGTGGGGTGGTCCCTTGCTTTGAGGCGACCACCTCTGCTCGCAAGTCCTCCATCTCTAGCTTCATCAACTTCTGGGTTTCGAGGAACTGGGCGATTTACCCCTCCTCGGCGGTCTGTGGTCGGGGGACGACGTTGTCGTCGCGTCGGCTCCCGTGAGATGCGGCCGGGCGATCATTATGACGTGATCGCCTGGAAGAATGTCTCTCCGAATGGTGGCTGCGATAACTCTTCACTAGAGCTCGCGAGCCCTGCCCTGGTCCCACTCGATCGAGGGCTGAGACTCTGTCTCCCTGACCCCTCTTTTCAGCGCGATCCCTGTGGTCGGCTTTGTCTGGTCGGCCATCCAGGTTGAAAGGCACTCGGCGAGGAGCCCTCCCGTCTTTATCATTCATGCGATTAAAAATAGAATTTCGGCCTCCTCGGGAGTCTCCCGTATGGCTGTTGTGGGATTGCTCTGCGGCTTTGTTTTTTCCTTTTTCTTGGGGGCGCACAGAAAATGTATGATAGGAGCGGTCGTCCTCGTCATTCCCTGTGGCCTTCGCCTTTTCTTTTTGGGCTTTGTCGAAGGCCTGATCTTTGTCCTTCTCAACCTCTTCTTTCTCGTTCTGCCTCCTCTTCTCCAGGAGGTAGTCAGAAAGGTCTTTTAAGTGCTGGGGATCTTTCAAAATGTCCCCCATATTTAGGTTTGCAAAAGGATTTACCGGTGGCAGAGGGTGTTCGTTCCCTCCGGGCGGTACGATTCCATCTTGAGGAGTATGTTGAGACATCGTTTAAAGAGTGTCTACTGGCAAAAGTTTACAAAGATATGACTGTTCTTAAGCTTTCGACGCTTAAAAACGAAAGATTTGAGTTCTTACGCAGAAGAACGTGCTATTACAACTACTTTCTAAGCAAAGTAACAACAAAAGAAACTAAAAAACAAAGTTACAAGGAGATCAAACTCCAAAATATGTCTTGAATACCGCAAATATTCAAGAACACGAAGAACACTAAAATACGTAAATAAAGCTTTAAACGGTGGAACTACCGATTAAAACCTGAAAAACGGAGTTTGCAAACCGATCGCTCGATGATCGATCGAAACTGAGATGAAGAACACGTAAAAGGACCCCTCCTTCTAGCGCCAAATGTTGTACGTGCTTTGAACGGATGATCTGGAACGTGGGCTTTTGTAAGCAGTAAACAAACATATATAATGATCGGGGGTTTATTACGTGTTTATGCGGATTAATATGATGATTTATGATGATCTTATGAAGAACAATGAAGAACACCAAAAGTAGCTTCTTGGAGAAGCTAAAAGTTTGAGAGCTTTGGGAGTATTTATTGCTTAGGGTATGGTGATTTGTGGGATATGAAACTTGTGCTTACAAATGATCCTTTTAGGCATTATATAGTGGTTTTTAGGGGCTGCCCGCCCTTTACACGTGGCACGCCCTTACTGGACTTGTCTTCTGCCCGAAAAGGTGATTGGACAGTGCATTTAATGCTAAACCGCCTCTGGTGGTCGTCCTCGGCGAGATGCCGATGAGCTGAGCTACGGTGGTCGCCGGGGAAGATGGTCGCCCAGACCTTCGAGGAAGGTGGTCGCCATGCTCCAAATTGTCTCCCAAGGCTTCAACACTTAGACTTCTCTAGCTAAAATAGACATGTGGCGAGCAGCTAACTAAAACATGTGCTCGCCAACATCTTTGGGTGAGCACTTAAATATATTAAATACATTACTTCTATTACAATTTCTTCATCTTGTTGACTAGTCGTCGCACGACTTTGTTGACTGGTCCTCGCCACGCAAGCTGGTGACTAGGATTGACTTGTCAAAGATTGACTTCTTTGACTAGGTATAACAGATATCATACTTGGTACGGATGTAAATTCTAAAGTGGCTGCAATAAATTCTGAAGTGGCTGCAATAAAACCTGAGAAGAAAGATGCGAATTTTTTAACATTTAATAAATATGAAAACAACTTTTAAAAAAAATTACTATATTCTTTAATCATTATCCTAAATATATTCTTTATAATTAAAATATGATTTTTTTAAAATCATGTATAAAAAAAAGTGAGCACACTTTTGGTGCACATAGGAAGTATAAATTACGAAAATAAAAAAAATTAAATAATATTAAAATAACTCTTAATAAATTGTAAGTCAACCAGCCTTCAATATAAACCACAAAGCCTTAAATAAATAAATATGTTAGTTAATTGCTAATTAAATCACAACCTTTTCCTCATTTGCAATCTAATCTAAACTTTAAGATAATTGCAAATAAATCACAAACTTTAAATATTATTACAATTTAGTCTTTTTGACAATTTTAATTGTGTTCGAATCTAACATAATTTAGACTTTTTAATGACATAACAACACCTTAATAAAACAATATTGTTTTTCAATCAAACCAAATATCAAAATGTATGATTTAGCTAGGGACAAAGTAGACTTCTAATTAAGAAGTCTAATTTGCAATAATATTTAAAGTTTGTGATTTATTTGCAATTATTTTTAGGTTTAGATTAGATTGCAAATGAGCAAAAGGTCGTGATTTAATTTTCAATTAACTCTTTTTAAAATTAACAACTTCATTAAATTATGACACATAAGTCAAATCAACCACAAAATGACAAATAAGTCAAATTAACCACAAAATAACACATCATCAATTTAAACTCACTATTAGTATATAAGAAGATTTAATATTATAGAAGTAGTGTATTATGTATATATAACAAATTTGTTAATCTAGTAAAATAATATAATTATTTATATAATAAATATTATGTATAAAATTATATAATAAATTTTACATATATATTTTCGAGCTCTATTTTTTAAATACATTAAACTTATAATAAATTTAAAGTAATTGCAGAAAAAATTACTTGATATATAAGATAAAAGTAATTATAAAATACAATTTAATAACTTATTAAATAAAGAATTGTACATTCCAATAAAATTGCATTTTAGATTGTATTTTACTCAAAAGTACATTAAATAGTTCAAAAATAAATTAAACTAAAGAATAAAATGAATACTACAATAAAGTTAAGTAAATAAAATAAAGATTAATTTAATTAGTCAATATTAAAATAATAAAAAATAGTTAATAAGGATATAATATTTGAAAAGAGTTTATGAATCATATCTTACTCAACCAATAACTTAATTACACATCATACTTTTTAAAATTAACGACTTCATTAAATTATGACACATAAGTCAAATCAACTACAAAATGACACATAAGCCAAATTAACCAAAAAATGACACATCATCAATTTGAACTCTCTATTAGTATATAAGGGGATTCTATATTATAGAAGTAGTGTATTATGTATATATAACAAATTTGTTAATCTTGTAAAATAATATAATTATTTATATAATAAATATTATGTATAAAATTATATAATAAGTTTTACATATATATTTTTGAGCTTTATTTTTTAAATACATTAAACTTATAATAAATTTAAAATAATTGCAGAAAAAATTACTTGAGATATAAGATAAAAGTAATTATAAAATACAATTTAATAACTAATTAAATAAAGAATTGTACACTCCAATAAAATTAAATTTTAAATTGTATTTTACTCAAAAGTACATTAAATAGTTCAAAAATAAATTAAACTAAAGAATAAAATGAATACTACGATAAAGTTAAGTAAATAAAATGAAAATTAATTTAATTAGTCAATATTAAAATAATAAGAAATAGTTAATAAGGATATAATATTTGGAAAGAGTTTATAAATCATATCTTACTCAACCAATAACTTAATTATACATCATACTTTTTAAAATTAACAACTTCATTAAATTATGACACATAAGCCAAATCAACCACAAAATGACACATAAGTCAAATTAACCACAAAATGACACATCATCAATTTAAACTCCCTATTAGTATATAAGGGGATTCTATATTATAGAAGTAGTGTATTATGTATATATAACAAATTTGTTAATCTTGTAAAATAATATAATTATTTATATAATAAATATTATATATAAAATTATATAATAAGTTTTACATATATATTTTCGAGCTCTATTTTTTAAATACATTAAACTCATAATAAATTTAAAATAATTGCAGAAAAAATTACTTGAGATATAAGATAAAAGTAATTATAAAATACAATTTAATAACTAATTAAATAAAGAATTGTACACTCCAATAAATTATATTTTAGATTGTATTTTTTACTCAAAAGTACATTAAATAGTTAAAAAATAAATTAAACTAAAAAATAAAATGAATACTACAATAAATTAAGTTAAGTAAATAAAATAAAAATTAATTTAATTAGTCAATATTAAAATAATAAAAAATACTCCCACCATTTTTGAATAAGTGTCATTTTAACATTTTTCAACAAATTAAGATATTAAATTGTGGTCAATATTACCCTTCATTAATGATAAATAGTTTTGATATTAAATTTTTGTTTAGTAAAGAATGTGGTCAAGAATGTATTTGATATTCATATATACAATATTTATGATTTTTCCATGATTTATGCTATTATATTAATTGAAATTGAAGGCAAATTAATTATAAGGGTAAAATTGTCAAAATTAAAGAAAAAAACATAGAATGACACTTACTATAAAAATAAATAAAAAGGCAAAGTGACACTTATTTAAAAGTGGAGGGAGTAGTTAATAAGGATATAATATTTGGAAAGAGTTTATGAATCATATCTTACTCAACCAATAACTTAATTACACATCATACTTTTTAAAATTAACGACTTCATTAAATTATGACACATAAGTCAAATCAACCACAAAATGACACATAAGACAAATTAACCACAAAATGACACATCATCAATTTAAACTCCCTATTTGTATATAAGAGGATAATAAGTTTTACATATATATTTTCGAGCTCTATTTTTTTAAATACATTAAACTTATAATAAATTTAAAATAATTGCAGAAAAAATTACTTGAGATATAAGATAAAAGTAATTATAAAATACAATTTAATAACTAATTAAATAAAGAATTGTACACTCCAATAAAATTATATTTTAGATTGTATTTTACTCAAAAGTACATTAAATAGTTCAAAAATAAATTAAACTAAAAAATAAAATGAATACTACAATAAATTAAGTTAAGTAAATAAAATAAAAATTAATTTAATTAGTCAATATTAAAATAATAAAAAATAGTTAATAAGGATATAATATTTGGAAAGAGTTTATGAATCATATCTTACTCAACCAATAACTTAATTACACATCATACTTTTTAAAATTAACGACTTCATTAAATTATGACACATAAGTCAAATCAACCACAAAATGACACATAAGCCAAATTAACCACAAAATGACACATCATCAATTTAAACTCCCTATTAGTATATAAGGGAATAATAAGTTTTACATATATATTTTCGAGCTCTATTTTTTAAATACATTAAACTTATAATAAATTTAAAATAATTGCAGAAAAAATTACTTGAGATATAAGATAAAAGTAATTATAAAATACAATTTAATAACTAATTAAATAAAGAATTGTACACTTCAATAAAATTATATTTTAGATTGTATTTTACTCAAAAGTACATTAAATAGTTCAAAAATAAATTAAACTAAAAAATAAAATGAATACTACAATAAATTAAGTTAAGTAAATAAAATAAAAAATAATTTAATTAGTCAATATTAAAATAATAAAAAATAGTTAATAAGGATATAATATTTGGAAAGAGTTTATGAATCATATCTTACTCAACCAATAACTTAATTACACATCATACTTTTTAAAATTAACGACTTTATTAAATTATGACACATAAGTCAAATCAACCACAAAATGACACATAAGACAAATTAACCACAAAATGACACATCATCAATTTAAACTCCCTATTAGTATATAAGGGGATTCTATATTATAGAAGTAGTGTATTATGTATATATAACAAATTTGTTAATCTTGTAAAATAATATAATTATTTATATAATAAATATTATGTATAAAATTATATAATAAGTTTTACATATATATTTTCGAGCTTTATTTTTTAAATACATTAAACTTATAATAAATTTAAAATAATTGCAGAAAAAATTACTTGAGATATAAGATAAAAGTAATTTTAAAATACAATTTAATAACT
Source organism: Galeopsis tetrahit (assembly GCA_963675135.1). NCBI lineage: Eukaryota > Viridiplantae > Streptophyta > Magnoliopsida > Lamiales > Lamiaceae > Galeopsis > Galeopsis tetrahit. The sequence goes on from OY776127.1 coordinate 40,431,447, forward strand.
TATTAAATAAAGAATTGTACACTCCAATAAAATTACATTTTAGATTGTATTTTACTCAAAAGTACATTAAATAGTTCAAAAATAAATTAAACTAAAGAATAAAATGAATACTACAATAAAGTTAAGTAAATAAAATAAAAATTAATTTAATTAGTCAATATTAAAATAATAAGAAATAGTTAATAAGGATATAGTATTTGGAAAGAGTTTATGAATCATATCTTATTCAACCAATAACTTAATTACACGTCATACTTTTTAAAATTAATAATTTCATTAAATTATGACACATTAGCCAAATCAACCACAAAATGACACATCATCAATTTAAACTCCCTATTAATATATAAGGGGATTCTATATTATAGAAGTAGTGTATTATGTATATATAACAAATTTGTTAATCTTGTAAAATAATATAATTATTTATATAACATATATATTTTCGAGCTCTATTTTTTAAATACATTAAACTTATAATAAATTTAAAATAATTGCAAAAAAAATTATTTGAGATATAAGATAAAAGTAATTATAAAATAAAATTTAATAACTAATTAAATAAAGAATTATTATACACACTAATAAAAATACATTTTAGATTGTATTTTACTCAAAAGAACATTAAATAGTTCAAAAATAAAATAAACTAAAGAATAAAATGAATACTATAATAAAGTTAAGTAAATAAAATAAAATAAAAATTAATTTAATTAGTCAATATTAAAATAATAAGAAATAGTTAATAAGGATATAATATTTGGAAAGAGTTTATGAATCATATCTTACTCAACCAATAACTTAATTACACATCATACTTTTTAAAATTAACAACTTTATTAAATTATGACATATAAGTCAAATTAACCACTAAATGAAACATCATCAATTTAAACTCCCTATTAGTATATTAGGAGATTATTAAAAAAATATATTAAAAAAAATAAAATTTACTTAGACAGCGGTTATGAACCGCTGTCCAAGTGAAAGAATTAAAAAAATTACTTAGACAGCGGTTATGAACCGCTGTCCAAGTGAATCACTTGGGTTCATAACCGCTGTCCAAGTGAATCACTTGCAAAGCTCTTCAAAACCGCTGTCCAAGTGCTTGTTAAGCTTGGACAACTGTTATTTGGAGAGCTGTTTTAACAACTCTCCAAGGCCCTTTTCAAGGGCTGTGCAAAGCCAAATCTGTATTAGTGAAACCATTGTCGGCCCCACCACTTGTCTCAACAGTCTTATCGTCGAACATGGCTCATCTGGTTGTATAATTACAACAAGAAACGGAAAGAAAGGATGCAAGAAAACGTGGTGTGCTGCGATCTTGAATCTAGTAACGAAACTGCTCTAGTAAGATGATAAAACTAGATATTAACGATATATAAGAATTCTCCAAATATATTTCAGATGAGTCAAAACTTAATGAAGAGTGCGTACAAAGGTGTATATATACGCCTAAACCCTAAAAGCATAATTATGACCCAAACTAACTTCATGGGCTTTAATAAACTACAGCCAGTTATTAATTAAATAAGAGTAATAATTATAACCAGCCCAACAAACTACAAATATGTATTCTCAATAATAGTATAGCCTAACTTAAAAAAAAAAAAAAATACTATAGGCTAATAAGATATATGGTGGTACGGGGTAAATTAATAAAAAGTTGTACAAGGTCAATATTAAATGATGGTATAGGCTAAACATATATGGTGGTACTTAAGCAGAATTAATAGTTGTAAGAACATAACTAAAAGGACTTAAGTTCATGTAAGAACTCGAGTTGAACGTTGATTTTTATTTTTAATGTTGGGATATGGTTTATATTAATAAAAGAAAATTTGATTTTGATTTGATATCAAAATCCTAAGTAAAACTCCAAGTATGATGATTTGCCGAGTCTAGATTTTCAGGTTAGAAAAGCTCATATATGTTAGGGAGCTTTAATTTTTAATTAGATAGATTATTCTTTGAATCTATAACAAATGACCTGAAAGCACAAAGCACATGAAGACAAGTATCATTAAAGACAAAGAGCTGAAGTGTTATGAAGAAAGTGACAAGGATTCATGAAGACAAGTACGCTGAATGAGATAAGTCAAGTATGATGAATTTGGATATTCATGTATCTTGGACTTGGCATACTTACGGTCAAAGACGAGGAATGACTAGGCACTTTACCCAGTACGAAGCCGTTAGCGGGAAGGACAGAATTATTCCAAATTAGCCAAAGAATGAGTGCCACCTGTCACTGTGCATAACAAATTCTGAGAATGGAATGCAAAATGCAGAATGGACGTGAATACATGTACTATTTGCATGCAGGCCCCTGAACAATTTGAAAGTTCAAATTTATGGATAAGTTTTGCTATCTCCACCAACGGATAGTTTACTTCATCTATAAATAGGCCATATCTTGAATCATTTCAAGATCACGGGACATACACCAAGACACAAGCCATACACGTTCTATAGCAATATTTTAGCATTTGAAAGCATTCAAAACACTCGAGAGATTAAAGCTTTTAAGCATATTCATTTGTGAGTGTTACCTTTAGTCCCCACTAGGCAAGCTTATTGTTGATTATCCAAAGCCTAGACAGTGATATCCTAGCCTTTACATCCGTTCTTAAATTGTAAAGGATATCACAATTAGTTGGTACTAGAACAAAACCCTACTTTCACCTTGAGAGATAGTTTGAGAGTATTGTTGAGTTCGTAGTAGAGATTGAGAGTATTGCAACGAGAGAAGGTTGTAAGAAATCAAGAGAAGAGAAGAAGAAGAAGTAGAGTGCACCTTGGCACTGTAAAAACAAGCTAATTCCGAAGTGATTAAGGAATTATCCTATTAAATTAGGAGAGTGGACGTAGGAGTAGTTTAGTCTCCGAACCACTATACATCTTGTGTTCTTACTTACTGCATTTATCTTATTGCTTTAGCTTTTGTGTTGTTATAACTGCTATTTGCTATTTGATAACTTAGTATTTAAGTGCATATTAATTAAGGAGTATAAAAGGGTCTATCATTTATTCCGCATACAAGTTGCATACTGTTAAGATCTCTTAGAATCTATTGTTAGTATTTTCATAGGACTTGACATACTGTGTAACTTACTTAACTTTGATTATTTGTGTTATCTACTTACAAGAAAAGTTTTGAAAAACACATACACGTGTATTCCCCCCCCCCCCATACACGTGTCACACTCCTTTTTGGGACCAACAAGTGGTATCAGATACAACCCCTGAATACACCTATGAAATGTCATTGAGAGATGAATCCAAATTTTTTCTAGACCAACTTTATCCCCAACTTGCCAAATATCCTGATTTAAGATCAACCTTCTATGATCTTAGATTGATTGTTGATATAAGAAAGAAATCTATGTATGATATTGGGAAAGTGATTGAGTCCAAGGGACTGGACTGGTGGGAAAATGAGGAAACAAGATTGACAGATTTTGCTGAGGTAGAATCCACCTTTGAATTGACAGATGAAAGGTTGTTTGCCAACTTGGTGAACATTAAGATTCAGAAGGAAGCTATTCAATCCATTATTGCTGGGATTGATTGAACATTGAAAACATGATGGAGGAGGATGTTGAGATGTCCAAGCAAGCTGAGGACAATGCAGATGTTGAAATGTCCAAGAGCATTGAGGACAAGACTGAAAAAGAGTCCAAGATTGTTGAGGACAAAGATGATGAAGAGAATGCTGCCATGGAGGTAGACACCACTGAAGGAGGAAATGAAGGTCAAAAGCCTGCTGAAAAAGATTTCTTTGATGGAGTTGAGACTGCCATTGAGGAGTTAAAGAATGGAGAAACCAGTGAAGGAGGAAAGATTGATGAAATTGACCAAGGTCAATTGATTAAGAATGTTGAAGAAGAAGTACAACCAGTTGTTAAAACCACTGAATCCTTGGAGATTGTCATTTTTAAACCTCCAACTGAGAAAACTGCTGAAAGTCCTAACATTAATGATGCTGAGTTGAATGAGTCAACTCCTGCTGAAGTCACTGAAGCTGAGGCCAAGAGAGATGAAGTGGAGGCCAATATTGCTAAAAAAAAAGCTGTGAAGACTGAGGAAAAACCAGCTGCTATGAAGAAGCCCTTGGAAAATGAGGCAATAGCTGCAGCACCATCAACTTCGATGGAGTTCCCAATTCACCTAGATGCTTCTCCATTGACTGAAGTCTGCATTATTGATAAGGAGGATGGAAGAATGAAGGCAGTGCTGGATGAGTTCAATGCTGAGATTGAACAAATTAATGAAGTTGAGAGGAAGAGGCTGGAGAATGTTGTAGGCTTATGCCTAAACATGGGAAAGTATGTCAGAGATAGTTTGGATGAAACTATCATTCCCACAAATGAAGCTCAGCATAGGTCATTACTCAATTTAAACACAAAGGCAAGGAGGATGACAAGAAGGATGGAAGATTTGGAAGAAACTGTTGATAATAATGCTATGGATTTATGCATCAAGGTGGAGAGCTTGGAAGAAAAGATGAACTCCACAACTATCAAGCTAGAAGCTGTTGAAAAAGGTTTTGAGACCTTTGATAAGAAGATGGACAGTGTTGGAAAGGAAGTGAAGGACTCTACCCTCAAAATTGGATAGTCATCAAAGATCATGTCAGATGTTGTTACCATATACTTCCACACTGAGAAAGAGTTGATCAAGAAGGACAGGGAGGAAATTCTGAGGATAAAAGATGACGTTGCCAAGGAGAAGGAAGAGATTTCTCAGATCCTGTCAAAAGATATTGAAAAACTGACTCAGTCTATGGGGAGTCAAAGAGATCAACTGATCAAAGAGACCATTAAGAGTTCACTGAATGCTGCTTCTGATCTATTTAAAGACAACTTGGAAGGCATAATCAAGATGATGAGGAACCAAGTTGATCAGGCTGTGAAGAAGCAAGTGGAAGAGTCTGTAAGTTCCACTATTTCTGTCTTTCTATTAAATCATGTTGACCCTATTTCTGCTCAGATGAAAAGGATGGACACCTACCAACAAGAACTCTCACTTACTGTGGCTAAGATTGATGCCAACCTTGCTGACCCCATCAACCTTGAGGCATGTGATGATGCCAAAAAGGGGGGAAATGAAAAGAAGGGGGAAAATCTGTTGAAGAAGGGTGAGAAGAGTAAGGGGGAAGGTAGCAAGGGAAAGGGGAAAACACAAGTTTTGGAAATTACTGATGTGACAGAAGAGGAGGACTGTCCCAAAACTAGAAGTGGAAAGATAAGGAAACCAAATCTGAAGAGAAAGAAGATTGCAGATATTTCTGACCAAGAGAAGAGTAAGAAATACAAATCCAGTGAACCAGATGATGATGAGGAGATGGAAATTTCAACCTTGATTAGAAGGGAAGATAAACTGCCTGTTAGAAGAGCTTCTCCTGATGTTACTGCTGCTGATCTTGTGAAAGACAAAGCTCATGTGTTTGAAGAAGTTGCAAACATCTTTGCAGAAGGAGCTAGACAAGATGCAGAAACTAGAAAAGGAGTGAGGAAGCTTGTTATTGAAGAGAGGACTAAGATGTTCATAGATGCTGAAGAGTGCATGTTGAAAATGCACAAAGACTTTAATCCAGGAAACTCTAAGTCTTACAAGAGTTCTTATGCTTTGATGATGGAAAATAGAGCCAAAAGGAAGTCTGAAACCTTGAAAAAAATCCCTCATACTGACAGCTGGGTTCCTGCTGAACTCAATGGTGCTTGGGAAGAAGCCAATCGAGTATGGGATCATCTCTTCTTTGTTGTTAAGAGATGGGGAGACTTTGAAGACATTGATGGTCTTTATGAAGGTTTTATGATGGAGAATTATCCAGAACTGTACACAAAGATTCTTGGAGCTGCTCAGAAGGAGAAAGTGATTGTCAAGGCTCCTGAACAGATTTTCTGGACTCCACCAATGAAGGCTGATGGAAAAGGCATTGATAGGAAAGCTATTACTGATGAGTTTGTGCAACTCGTCAAGGATGAAGATTTGATTGGGAAGAACGAGGAGGTCATGGCCTTGAAGAATAGGCACTTTGCATCATACGGGCTAACTCCACTGTTCAAGGAACTCCCATCTTTCCTAAAGAAGAAGTCAGATGCAGCCAAGTAATGAAGCTGCAGAAGGTCAAGTCAAGATTCAATTCAAACAATCATGAACTTTTTAATCTATGTTTATTTTTAATTTCCAGACAATTGTTGCTCCTTAAGAGCAAGAACTTACAACTTTCTGCTCTTACTATTGTGCTATCTTACTTTGGATGATGATTATCTATCGTATGCACTGGACAACAATTTTTGAGTCTTTATACTTGTGTTATTTTTGTCTAAAAATAGGCTCTAGCAAAATGATTTTAATTTGATTCTTGCTTAGATCAAGTTTTATAGAACTCGGAGAACTTAGCCCTTTTTAGGTCAATTATCTGAACTTATTCTGTGAAATTTTTCTAAGAATAGAATATACATGCTAGTTGTCCTGTTTTTGTCAAATCTACTAAAAAAGAAATCCCTATGGATCTTTTGAAGTAAGTAGGTTTTGGCATCATCAAAAAGGGGGGAATTGTTGGGATATGGTTTATATTAATAAAAGAAAATTTGATTTTGATTTGATACCAAAACCCTAAGTAAAACCCCAAGTATGATGATTTGCCAAGTCTAGATTTTCAGGTTAGAAAAGCTCATATATGTTAGGGAGCTTTAATTTTTAATTAGATAGATTATTCTTTGAATCTATGACAAATGACCTGAAAGCACAAAGCACATGAAGACAAGTATCATTAAAGACAAAGAGCTGAAGTGTTATGAAGAAAGTGACAAGGATTCATGAAGACACGTATGCTGAATGAGATAAGTCAAGTATGATTGTAGGTCCCTAAGTTGAGTTAATATCGAGGGAAGCTAAAGAAAATGTCTAGAGGGGGGTGAATAGACTTTTCTAAAATCTTTCGATATATCAGAATTACAATGTGCGGAATACGAAATTAACAATGAGCCCAATTAAAGTTTATACTCAACTTAATTCGAGAACTCTGTTTTATGTATACTCAGCTAGTCTAGTTCAGTTATGTAATTCAATTAACTAAACAATTAATCAATTAACAACAAACAAAACAGTAAAGTAAATCAAACACGAGATTTATAGTGGTTCGACAACTTGTCTACATCCACTCTCACAAACCCAGTTGTGATGTTTCCACTAAACTCTTCCAATCGAGTACAAGTGTATGTTCCTGTCTTTAAAGTCTCAAGAAGAAGACTTAGATCTTCAACAGACTATACCTCCAGATATGTCTACGATCTAACTAGAAATTTTACAAGTATCTAGCACCTTGAAAAATAACAAAACAAAACTAAAAACTTCTCTGATCTTCAGTAGTAGCCTTCTTGATTCTTCACTTGTCTTCTGGCTTCTATCTGAACTTTAATCAACTCTGAGAGTAAACTTCGAATATATCTTTACTTTGAGTATGTAGATTTTCAGTGTATCAGTCGTCTTCAAATGATCACCACCATGAAGTATTTATAAACTTCTGAAATCAAGAACTAATCAGTTGTAACCAACTTTTCTTGATAACTACCTTCAACTGAATCTTCTTATCCATATACGCGTTTCTTGTTGTGAATTAGTTATTCCATAACTAACTTCTATATCTTTATCTTTTCACGCGCTTCTAACTAACTATCTTCACGTTGACTTGTCTTGAGTAGACTTGTATGTACTTGTCTTGTCTTGTAGTCCTCCTGTCTTAAGTAGTAGACTTCAATTCTTCTTGTCTGGTCTTCCTTGTTCAATCAGTAGACTATACTAAACCTATCAAGACTATTACATTACTTTAAGCTTTCATAATACAAGCTTAGTCAACTTATAAACTATACAATAAAACTAATCTATTACATATAAAAACATCATGAGCTCTATACAACATTTAAATAGATCAGTAACAAACTTAAACAAATACTGTAAACACATATGAAGTACTTATATAACTGTACTTATCTTTTCATGTGAACTTATGTGAACTCTACTGGTCTTGTACAAGATGACTTAACTCAACTAGACTAGATCAGTCAACACTTAGAAAATATTCATACTACTTTTGGCTTTATCAAAACTTCATCTTTTATTCATCATTTAGGACTTGTTCTAGGATTCATATCCCAACAATTTCCCCCTTTTTGATGAAGCCAAAACTACTTGAATCTTTTCTCATAAGTAGACTAGTTAAGTAGTTACCTTGTCTTTTAACATCAAATAGTACTTATCTTTCATTCATTCAAAAATAGATCAGTAGATTACACATACTTTGAATAACAAAAAACACCTAAGTATCAGAGCACAAAAAAAACTAAACTTCAAACAAACAAAACTAATCTGAAAGAGTACCTCCTTCTGGATTTGGAACACAAAATGCATCAAGGAGTCTCTTGTGAATTAGACAGATATGGTCTTCATCTTCAATCTTCTCTTTCTCGAGTAGCTCTTCTTCAAATTTCTTGATTTGGTTAATATCAACCCTTTTACCTGAACTTGTCATGGGACATTTCCATTCAGGAAATTCAGGAACAAGAATGTTGAAGTTAGCACCAGCAGAAATCCTCAAGATTAGATGCCACAACTTCCTGTGTTGTCCTTCCATGAACCTGTCAAATAAAGAATACAGTTCATCTTGACTTTAAGCATCACCATACTTCCTTATTATCCAATGATCAAGTTCCCATTGACTCTTCACTTCAATCCATTCAGCTCTATGCTCATTATCTATGAAGTGATCAATGAACTTGTCTTCCATCTTGTCTTCATCAGCTTTCAACTTCTGCAGCATTTCAATATGCTTAGTAATCTTCTTTTTGCTTGCATAATGAATCTCATCATCAGCAATTCTTTGTTTCTTCTCAACTGTTGTAGTAGCAGTAGGCTCTTCAATATTCAGCTTTCTCTTAACTCGTCTGGTCTGAATCTCTGCTTCAGGAGACGCAACAGCTTTGCCTTTCTCTAATTTCTTCAGAATCTCTGCTTCAGCATGCTCTAGATCTGCCTTCTTCACTAATCTGCCTCTTTTAGGCCTTCTTAGTTCTTCAATCGCAGTAGCAGCAGCTTTCATCTCAGGTTCAGCACTAGCAGATTTCACAACTTCATCCTCAACTCTACTTGTCTCTTCCCCCTTTTTGGCTTCATCACTTGCCTTAAGAGTGAAAAGAAAAGTAAAGCGAGTCATCTCTTCTTTCATAGCTTCCTTCATGGCTTCAGCAGCTGACTCAATGTGTGTCTGATGCGTTTTCTCATGACACATCTTGTCTAATCTATCAGTAACCAGTTCCAACTTCCTTGTACATAAAACCAGTTCATCTTTTAAATGAGTAGCCGTCTGACGAAGAAGAGTATTCTGTGCAGTTAGCTCATTTAGAACATCCCGATAACGCACCAATTGATCTTGTGCTTCCCGTCTCTGTTCATCAGCAATAGCAACTTTAACTCTGTAGAGTCTCTCCATTTTGCTTGACTCTTCAGCTAGTGATCGAGCAAACGAGATTGACCTCTTTTCTGAAAAATCAACTTGTTTCTTCAGAAAGTCTTCAAATTGAGCAAACATCTCTTCTCGGAAGGTTGAGTCCATCTTGTTGACTTCACCAACAATTAAGTCTCTGGAGTTGTCAACAAGTGACTGATTCTGTTCAACTAGCACATCCTTCATCTTCAAGTTTAAGAACTCGTCTATGGCAGTATGAACAACACTTCTTAGATCCGTCTTTAATTCATCCAGAAATCTTTCTGGAACAACTTGAGTAGAAATGGGAGTTCCAACAACTTCGTCATCAATGGCTTTGATTTCATCCTCATTAAACATCTCAGCATCCAAGAACTCATCATCTTCTTTACCAAGCATGAGTGAGTCGACTTCATCTTCATCACTTTCAACAATTTCTTCCAATTGTTCTGAAGTCTGAACTGCCATCTCAGCTACTTCCGGCTTGATCTCGTCTTCCACCAGATCAGTCTGGGTTTCGACGTCAAATGCGAACACATCCTCAATGACACCATCTGGAATATTCAGCAGCTTTTTGACTAAATCAACCAAGGCTTTGCGAGGGAATAGCTCGGAGTGATCCTTAACTCCACTATTTTCTTTCTGTTCCATCTCCCAATCCATAAAGTTGGAGATTCCGCCCTTGCCTTGAATGACTTCAAAAAGATCATCCGTAGAAGACTTCTTTAAAGCGAACCACGTGCAAACCCTGACTAGCTTCTCAAACTGTTCAGAAGCTGTGTCGATGTCAAGAGTCGAGAGCTGCTTCTTCAGATTTCTTGAAACTCGAGCACGAATCCTCTTCTCTCGCAGACACATCGGATAATATACCAGGGATTCAAATCTAACAACAGACGGGTCCTGAGTAGATGGGGTCTCTAACTCAGCTGTTGCAGTGGCAACTGGCGTCTTGTCTGAAGTAGATGGGTTGGAGGGTTCACCATATTCTGGTGAGGGAGAGGGAGTAAAGGCAGTGGTCTCTATGGGCTTTGATGTGGCTAGGTCAGGTATGACAACTGTCGGAGTATCAGTTGTATCTTGTTTGGGAGTGATTTGGGGATGACTGGCTCTAAGCAGTAATGCCGCCAGTACATGTGAAGTTGAGGGTAAAGGACGAGGCCTAGATCGATGTGATCTAACCTTGGTTCGAACAGTAGAGAGAGAGAGAGAAGGAATTGACAAAGTTTGTGAAGAGGTACCAACCTGGTGACTCGTCTCTTCTGGTGGAGGTGGAGTTCCAACTCTCACAAGAGTATACATCTCAGGAACTTGGTCACTGGACTCCTTCTCGTGTTGCGACTCTTCATCTGATTGAGTCTTCTCCGAGTCGTCTGCACTGGACTCTGCTTCCGCAGACCCAGCTTGTGAAGAACTCTCTGAATCCGCATACGGCAACACTTCTGAATCATCAAATTGAACGTGCCTAGGAGCAGCTGGCCTTACAACAGCTTGCTTCTTCAGTGCCTCTTTCTTTAAATAGAACTTAAGAGGATGAAAGGGCTTTCCCTTGCTCCAAGTAGTCTTGTTGGGCATCAAAAGTGGGAGTAATATACTCAGCTTGTTTCCATATCCAACTGCTTGAGATACTACCCAATTCCGAGTATCCACATCCACCCTAACACTTCTTTCGAAGTACATCATCCTGTCAGCTATCAACTTAAACCAATTACCCTCAGTAATTCCATCATAGATAGCTGCCATTATCCTTGTTTTGACTTGGGTAACTGAATCATGAGACCCAGTGGCACATAGAAGCATCTTGCTTGCTATGTCCAGTAGAGTGCGATATTTTTCCAAGAGTTCACCCTTCTTGGCTGTAGTAGCTTTACCATCCGGTTTCAACTTCATTTTCTTTCCACAAAAGATGCTCAAATACTTCATCTCCTGTCCTTCAGCGTACTTTTCCACATCAATCGTTCCGATGGGCAACTTCAATCTTTCAAATAGAGCTTCACGAGTGATTTCTACTCGATTTGAACCGATAAATGATTCGATAACATCTCCTCTTCTGCTGGCGTTAGCATAGAATTCCAAAACCTCTTCCTCCAAAACAACTTCAGGAAACGCCTCCAAGTAAGGTTTTAGACCGCATCTGGTGCATTTGGTCAAGATTTCTGCATTTCCGACCGTGTGATTTCCCTGGAAGAACAGAGATGGTTCAACATGCACCTTGTTGTCATTTATATATCTGCCTAGATCAAATGGTGCCTGAATGTTGGTACTGACATCGAAGATAGATCGAATCGACATGTTAAATGATTTGTAATGAACACGAAAGTAGATTATGCAGGAAATCAACTGTGTGCAAGTAGTAGAGTTATGAAAACGTGAGGCAAGATGTGTGCAAGTGTTGGGTTTTGTTTAAAACTGAATTTTTGATCCAACGGACAAGATCGAAGGATTAGATCCAACGGTCAAGACCTTTGGCATTCGGTTACGGAACCGAGACGAAAATGTGATTTGATTTTGTAAAATTGAGATCCGCCTCTCCTATTGGTAGAATGAGGAGTGTACTCATCTGACCTAACATTTTCATATTTTGGCGCGAAATGAATGTGTACACCTCATTAAATAGGGGTGTATAAATCCAATTCTAGGATATTCAAACTTTAACACTATCAAATCACTTTAATACCCTTAATTTGTTTCGAATAAACACAAACGCATTTAAATCAAAAAAAACTTAGCTTGTCTGTTCGAGTCCATCCAGAACAGATGAGTAGGGCTAAGCTTCATAAGGCGAGTAGACTCAATTTCAAAAGACGAGTAGTCTTATGAGTACTAGTCGAGTTCCCCCTTTAACTGTGCGTGTTTATTCTGAACGTCGAACAACTTTATGTACCTGTCTTATTTTGTGCGACAGATAGTTGAGTAGAATAATTAAAATGAATATCAATTTAAGTCAATGATCAAGGTGCAAACAAGATGACTGTTACAAAACTAAAGAGTCAACATAAGGATCTTTAAGAAATCAAGGATTCCCCCTTAAATGTTTATTCCCTTAGTATTACCCTCAGCTTTACCAGCTTCCTCATCGGGTTGTTTTGTCAACTTGTCTGACCTTGTATACCTGTCTGTTGAGTGAGTAGATGAGTGCTCTGTGCCTTTTGTGGTAACTTGTCTATTTCTCCTTTCTTCTTAGGACTGTACCTGTCTGGTTAGTTAATTGCTATACACTAGTAGGATCAAGATCAATTAGTCCTAGACTAATGCATAATTCACGAAATCGGGCCTCAGCTAATGGTTTTGTGAAAATATCAGCTCTTTGAAACTCAGTATGAATCTTTTCCATGCGAATATCCTTCTTTTCTACATGATCACGTATGAAATGGTGTTTCACATCAACATGCCTACAACGTGTGTGCAGAACAGGATTTTGTGTAATGGCAATAGCACTATTACTATCACAGAATATAGGAACATTTGATTCACAAATATTATAATCTCTAAGCTGTTGAATAAGCCATAATAATTGACTACAACAACTACCAGCAGCCATGTACTCGGCTTCAGTAGTAGAGGTAGCAACACTTGTCTGCTTTTTCGAAAACCATGAAATGAGTTTTGTGCCTAAGAATTGACAAGAACCAGACGTAGATTTCCTATCTATTCTACAACCACCAAAATCAGAATCAGAGTAGCCACTTAGAGATAAATCATCATTTGAAGGATACCATATACCACGATTGATAGTTCCTTTCAAATATTTCAATATCCTTTTAGTGGTTTCCATATGACTCTCTTTTGGATTAGCTTGAAAACGAGCACATACACCAACAGAAAATGCAATATCAGGTCTACTAGCAGTCAAGTAGAGTAATGAACCAATAAGACCACGGTAATGAGTTTGATCAGTACATTTACCATTCTCGTCTGGATCCATCCTGTAAGTAGGTTGCATAGGTACTCCAGAAGATTTACATGTCTTAATACCATACTTGTCTAGTAGATTACGAGTATATTTTGCTTGATTTATGAAAATCCCTTTGGGGGTCTGTTTTACTTGAAGTCCAAGAAAGTAATTCATTTCACCCATCATAGACATCTCAAATTTACTTTGCATGAGTGTTGAAAAACTTTCACTCAGCTTTTTGTTAGGTGATCCAAAAATGATGTCATCTACGTAAATTTGGACGAGTAAAATGTCTTTCCCTTCTTGTCTTCTGAACAAGGTTCTATCTACCTTGCCCTTAGTAAAACCATTTTCTAATAGAAATTGAGAAAGAGTATCGTACTAGGCTCTTGGAGCTTGCTTTAGTCCATATAAGGTCTTCTTTAATCTGTATACCTGATTACCTTTGACTTCGAAACCTGGGGGTTGTTCAACATACACTTCTTCCGCAAGAATACCGTTAAGAAATGCACTTTTAACATCCATTTGATATACAGTAAATTTCATGTAAGCAGCATATGCAAGAAACAATCGAATGGCTTCTAGTCTAGCAACATGAGCATATGTTTCATCATAATCTATGCCTTCAGCTTGTGAATAGCCTTGAGCTACTAGTCTAGCCTTATTACGAACAACTACATCATTCTCATCTTTCTTATTCTTGAAAATCCATCGAGTGCCAACTACATTATGATGTTTCGGTCTATCGACAAGTTCCCAGACGTCGTTTCGAACAAACTGATTCAACTCGTCTTGCATAGCAATGATCCAATTACTATCAGCCAATGCCTCATTAATGGTTTTAGGCTCGATAGATGAGAGGAAACAACACCAGCAAAACAGAGATGGACTAGATTGTTCTTGCGACTCAAAGAGTTGTCGTCTAGTCTTCACACCAACAGTAGAGTCACCAATAATATTTTCAGTATTATGCGCTGATTTCCATGTATTTCTATTCTTAACAATAGTACTATCATCTATATCATGTACAGCATTATGCATGTCAACATCATTATCATCAGAGGATTTAATAGGAGTAGACGAGTCGACTAGTTTAGGCATGTCAACTGGTCTAGTAGAGTTACCTTGAGCACTTACCTTCTTCTGGTCATCTGACTCGAGAGCTTTCATGAATGGATTGTATGCTTGAACGGATTCATATACCTCTAAATCTTTGTCAGATTCGATAGTTAGCTCAATAACTTTCTCACTGATCTTGTTGGCAGACGAGTCCTGTTGAGATTCTTCGAAAACCACATGTGGTGTTTCTTCCACACAAAGGGTTGAGTAGTTGAATACTCTAAATGCTTTGCTAGTCGAGGAGTATCCTAAGAATATCCCCTCGTCTGCTTTAGCATCAAATGCATTCAACTTGCTTTTCCCATTGTTATGGATAGAACACTTACATCCAAATATATGAAAATATGAGACTCTGGGTTTTCTACCTTTCCATACCTCATAGGGTGTCTTACCTAGTGCTTTATTGATAGCACTTCTATTTTGTGAGTGGCATGCAGTATTGATAGCTTCTGCCCAAAACTTCTGAGGCGTATTATACTCTGTCAGCATGGTCCTGCAGGCCTCCTTAAGAGTTCTGTTCCTTCGCTCTGCTACTCCATTTTGTTGTGGTGTCCTTGCTGCACTAGTAAGGTGCTGGATGCCACGCTTAGAACAAAAATCTTTAATATAGCAGTTAATGAATTCAGTACCCTTGTCACTACGGATCTTGACAATTGACTGATTCTTCTCAACCTGTAACTTCTTCAACAGATCAGGCAAAAGTGTTTGTGTATCACTCTTCTTGTGTAAGAAGACTACCCAAGTGAACTTAGAATAGTCGTCTACCACAACAAGTGTGTACCTTCTACCGTTCAAAGTTGGAGGAGTTATTGGGCCATGTAAGTCCATATGTAGAAGTTCAAGAACTCTACTTGTTGAGAGGGATGGAATAGATTTAAAAGAACCCTTTACCTGTTTACCTTTCTGACAGGATGTGCATACATGTGACTTATAGTAGACTTCATTGGGAATACCTTCCACAAGGTAGTCTCTGGCTATCTTATTAAGAACCTTAAAGTTTAGATGACAGAGGCGTCTATGCCAGAGCCAGCCAAGTTCTTTAGGATTCTTAGTAAGTAGACAGGTGTCCCTTGGACAACTGTTCCAGTTCACTATGTACACACTTCCTTGTCTTATGCCGACCAGTAAGACTGTGTGTGTTCTTTTATCAATGATTTCGCACTTTTGGCTTTTGAACTGCACTTTGTAGCCTCGATCACAAAATTGTGAAACAGAGAGTAAATTGTATTTCAAGCCTTCAACATAAGAAACATCTTGAATCTCTATGTCTCCATTCTGAATGTAACCAAATCCTTTAGTAACAGCAGTGGAGCTATCACCAAATATCACTTTTGGTCCTTCTTGCTCATGGTAGCTTGATAAGAGAGTCTTGGTACCAGTCATGTGGTGCGAACAACCACTGTCTATGTACCAAGTTTCTCCTGTTGAGCCACCCTTCTTGTATAGATCGAGTCGACCCTGCAATAGATGATATTTCATAATTTAGGTACCCTCCTTGTTTATTGGGGTCCTTGGGGGTTAGTCGAGTTCAATGGAATCCAAATGTACATTGGAGTCCTGAACAAGTTTGATCTTCTAAGCTTTCGACCATATTTATTGCAAAATAAGACCTTGTTGTCCTTATCTGGCCTATCAGTCGAGTTCGGGTCTACTCTTTGGAGATAGCCTTTTGACTTAATCTCTACTTGAGCAGGCACTTGTCTATGATAGTCAGAGTAAGGTTTGTATGCATTAGGTCCATACGGTTTATAGACATGTTTAGGTCTTTCTTCTCCTTCGATATCATATGACAAAGGTGGAGGATATAGAACAGCTTGTGTACGATATTTTGGACCTTCCTGTCTGGGTCTAGACGAGTAGAGTTGAGACTGCCTTATGAAAGGAGGTCTAGGCTCTTGTCGTCTAGTCTGTACTTGTCTAGTACTAGTCTCCTCGGGATATCAATCCTCGTATCTGACCTGATTTGGTCGTCCACGATTCCTAGTCCTTTTTTGACTTGTCTTAAACGGAACAGGCTTGTTGTTAACTTTCTTTTTACCTCCTTTGGTAATTGGAATGTTAACTCGAGCTTGTTTTAGTACAGTACCTTTAGATGGAGTATCAATATCGTATATCATTGGTCCTTTTCCTTTATCATTAGTCAAAGAGCTTGAGATGAAAATAGTAGGGTTCTTAGGAACTAGAGTAGACGAGCTTGATGTCTCAGCACCTATGCCTGTCTTGTCAGCAGGTGCCCTATACCTATCCGACAATTCAAGGTTAACCTTTGAAGAGTTAACCAGGTCAGTAAGTTTAAGGTCTAAAGTGACAACCTCGGTTTCTAAGAACTTATTACGTTCTTCAAGCTTTTTGAACTTGCTTTGTAAAACATTGAATTCATGTTTCTCAGTAGCATGTGTCTTAAGTAGGTCTTGATACAACTTGTCTGTCAATGCACACTTGTCTTTAAGTTGCCTTAACTCTTCTTGCAAGCGTTCATTTAGGACTGTTATATTAGGATCTACTTTAGACTGAGCTTCCTTAAGATCAATGATTTCTTGTCTTAAAATGATGTTTTCGTCACTGACTTCAATGATTGCCTTGTTGGCAAGTAGGAGGTCGTCTTCAACTGCACTAGTAGAGTGCTGAAGGCTACTCCCTACTTTGCTACTGGCAGTGTCACTTTCATCAGAATCTGATTCATCACAAGATTGAAAAGAAGTAGCAGATGATACCTCTTGGTCGATTTTGGCCATGCAGCATAGACCATCATCTACTATGAAAGCTTCATCGTGATCTGGTTCAGACGGGTAGCTAGATGAGGATGATAGCAACTCGTCTGAGTCAGACTCAGAGTCATCATTGGCCATCATTGCCTTCTTACCACGGTTGTATCTTCTTTCCCTTCGTGCTTTGCGTTCTTCTCGATCATCAGTACTCAGGTCTGGACATTCATATATGTAGTGACCTGGCTTTTCACAGTTATAGCACAAGAGATCATTAGTAGCCTTTTTAATAGGAGAGTTGTTCCTTCGTTTATCACGTCTATCAGAACGAGTAATCTTCCTACCATCAGACTCTCTATCTTGTCTGTTACCTTTCGAGACTTCGTCTCTCCTTTTGGACGAGTTTCGGTCTCGTCTGGTTTCAGACGAGTTCTTAGAAGCAGACCCTCTATGCTCTCTATAGAACTTCTTATATCTTCCAAAACGTTTATTCAGTCTATCAAACTTTCTAACCATGAGGCTTACCTGATCCTTCAGACTAAGATCAGTATCTAACTCGTCTTTCACAGAAGTAGACTTAGTCTTAGACTTTGACCTGTCTACCTTAGACGAACTAGCCTTAAAAGCAACGTTCTTAGATACAGCATGTTCTCTGTCGCTACTTACTATAGGTTCATCTTCGTCTAAATCAAACTCATGGGCCTTTAGAGTTTGAAACATGGTTTCTGCTGTCCATACGTCTATATCTTGGGTATTCTTAACAAGAATTTTTACCATTTTCCATCGACTATCAAGGCTTTTGAGAATCCTAAGATTGATTTCACGTGGAGTATAAGATTTACCAAGGACTTCCAAGTCATTCATGATTTTGGTAAAGCGAGTATCCAACTGGTCTATTGTTTCACCAGCTTTCATATGAAATGATTCGAATCTTTGGACTGCTGTAGAAAGCTTGCTTTCTTTGATTAGGGATGTCCCTTCACAAATAATAGCTAAGCGATCCCACATTTCTTTGGCAGTTTTACATTTTAACACTTTTCCCAGATACTCGTTAGGAAGAGTGTGTAAGATGTAAT
Organism: Galeopsis tetrahit; assembly: GCA_963675135.1. Taxonomy (NCBI): domain Eukaryota; kingdom Viridiplantae; phylum Streptophyta; class Magnoliopsida; order Lamiales; family Lamiaceae; genus Galeopsis; species Galeopsis tetrahit. The sequence continues at coordinate 40,449,729 of OY776127.1, forward strand.
TCTTGGCCAAGCTATCCAAATTATTCTGTCTCATTTCTTCTGAGGTAAGTTCTGACCTTGGTTTCTTGACGAGTGTACCCACGGGTTGATTAGTATCAAGGGCAGCAGTATTGGGAATCATGGTCACTATCGGACCTTCAGTGATGACGGAGATCATTAAGTCGTGAGTGGAACTGAAGATGGCTTCCATCCTTAGTTTCCAATAGTCATAATCTTGAACCTGGAACTTAGGTAACTTGTTAGCGCTGATTTCAAGAGACATGTTTAAACGAGTGGATTAGTGCTAATCAGTTTTATAATCAAGAAGTAGATGAGTCAAGTACAGGGAACAAGAAACAGATATATCAAGAATATTGATCAAGAACACGTAAGCAAATATGATCTTGGACTGAGACTTTCACCCAAGTCTTGAGTTGGTTATCAAGAAACAGCAGTTCGTAAACTACTGCTCTGATACCACTTGTAGGTCCCTAAGTTGAGTTAATATCGAGGGAAGCTAAAGAAAATGTCTAGAGGGGGGTGAATAGACTTTTCTAAAATCTTTCGATATATCAGAATTACAATGTGCGGAATACGAAATTAACAATGAGCCCAATTAAAGTTTATACTCAACTTAATTCGAGAACTCTGTTTTATATATACTCAGCTAGTCTAGTTCAGTTATGTAATTCAATTAACTAAACAATTAATCAATTAACAACAAACAAAACAGTAAAGTAAATCAAACACGAGATTTATAGTGGTTCGACAACTTGTCTACATCCACTCTCACAAACCCAGTTGTGATGTTTCCACTAAACTCTTCCAATCGAGTACAAGTGTATGTTCCTGTCTTTAAAGTCTCAAGAAGAAGACTTAGATCTTCAACAGACTATACCTCCAGATATGTCTACGATCTAACTAGAAATTTTACAAGTATCTAGCACCTTGAAAAATAACAAAACAAAACTAAAAACTTCTCTGATCTTCAGTAGTAGCCTTCTTGATTCTTCACTTGTCTTCTGGCTTCTATCTGAACTTTAATCAACTCTGAGAGTAAACTTCGAATATATCTTTACTTTGAGTATGTAGATTTTCAGTGTATCAGTCGTCTTCAAATGATCACCACCATGAAGTATTTATAAACTTCTGAAATCAAGAACTAATCAGTTGTAACCAACTTTTCTTGATAACTACCTTCAACTGAATCTTCTTATCCATATACGCGTTTCTTGTTGTGAATTAGTTATTCCATAACTAACTTCTATATCTTTATCTTTTCACGCGCTTCTAACTAACTATCTTCACGTTGACTTGTCTTGAGTAGACTTGTATGTACTTGTCTTGTCTTGTAGTCCTCCTGTCTTAAGTAGTAGACTTCAATTCTTCTTGTCTGGTCTTCCTTGTTCAATCAGTAGACTATACTAAACCTATCAAGACTATTACATTACTTTAAGCTTTCATAATACAAGCTTAGTCAACTTATAAACTATACAATAAAACTAATCTATTACATATAAAAACATCATGAGCTCTATACAACATTTAAATAGCTCAGTAACAAACTTAAACAAATACTGTAAACACATATGAAGTACTTATATAACTGTACTTATCTTTTCATGTGAACTTATGTGAACTCTACTGGTCTTGTACAAGATGACTTAACTCAACTAGACTAGATCAGTCAACACTTAGAAAATATTCATACTACTTTTGGCTTTATCAAAACTTCATCTTTTATTCATCATTTAGGACTTGTTCTAGGATTCATATCCCAACAATGATGAATTTGGATATTCATGTATCTTGGACTTGGCATACTTATGGTCAAAGACGAGAAATGACTAGGCACTTTACCCAGTATGAAGCCGTTAGCGGGAAGGACAGAATTATTCCAAATTAGCCAAAAAATGAGTGCCACTGTCACTGTGCATAACAAATTCTGAGAATGGAATGCAAAATGCAGAATGGACGTGAATACATGTACTATTTGCATGCAGGCCCCTGAACAATTTGAAAGTTTAAATTTATGGATAAGTTTTGCTATCTCCACCAACGGATAGTTTACTTCATCTATAAATAGGCCATATCTTGAATCATTTCAAGATCACGGGACATACACCAAGACACAAGCCATACGCGTTCTATAGCAATATTTTAGCATTTGAAAGCATTCAAAACACTCGAGAGATTAAAGTTTTTAAGCATATTCATTTGTGAGTGTTACCTTTAGTCCCCACTACGCAAGCTTATTGTTAATTATTCAAAGCCTAGACAGTGATATCCTAGCCTTTACATCCGTTCTTAAATTGTAAAGGATATCACAATTAGTTGGTACTAGAACAAAACCCTATTTCACCTTGAGAGATAGTTTGAGAGTATTGTTGAGTTCGTAGTAGAGATTGAGAGTATTGCAACGAGAGAAGGTTGTAAGAAATCAAGAGAAGAGAAGAAGAAGAAGTAGAGTGCACCTTGGCATTGTAAAAACAAGCTAATTCCGAAGTGATTAAGGAATTATCCTATTAAATTAGGAGAGTGGACGTAGGAGCAGTTTAGTCTTCGAACCACTATACATTTTGTGTTCTTACTTACTACATTTATCTTATTGCTTTAGCTTTTGTGTTGTTATAACTGCTATTTGCTATTTGATAACTTAGTATTTAAGTGCATATTAATTAAGGAGTATAAAAGGGCCTATCATTTATTCCGCATACAAGTTGCATACTGTTAAGATCTCTTAGAATCTACTGTTAGTATTTTCATAGGACTTGACATACTGTGTAACTTACTTAACTCTGATTATTTGTGTTATCTACTTACAAGAAAAGTTTTGAAAAACACATACACGTGTATTTCCCCCCCCCCCATACACGTGTCACACTCCTTTTTGGAACCAACATTTAATTATATATTCCCTCCGTCCCAGGATTTTATGCACACTTTGATCGGCACGGAGATTAAGAAAATGGAATAAAGTGATATGTAAGATTAATAAAGGAAGGGTATTATTGGTAATTCATTGGTTAAAGTGAAAGAGATTTGATTTTATGCACACTTTAATTATTTTCACCATTGGTTATATTGCACCTTTTAGTTATATGGTGTTGCACTTTTCAATTATAGTGTCTTACACTTTACAATAATATTTTCATTTATAGTGACTTACACTTTTTAGTAATATTGTGTTGCACTTTTCAGTTATAATAACTTACACTTTTCATTAAAGATTGTGATACTGACTTGCACTTTTTCATAATATTGTGTTGCACTTTTCAGTTATAATAACTTACACTTTTCATTAATATTATGTTGCACTTTTCAGTTATACTGACTTGCACTTTTAAATAATATTGTGTTGCACTTTTTAGTAATATTGTGTTGCACTTTTTAGTTATAGTGACTTACACTTTTCAGTAATATTGTGTTGAGATATTCATCCTACCCCTGATTGTATAGCTTTAAGTTTTGATGGACCAAAACAGATCATGTAATCTAGTGTTTAAGTATAATTTGTAAAGGGTATGTTATAGTCCAATTTAGTGGGATCAACTGTACTAAATAGTAATGATGATATATGTTATCACTATATTTAATTTTTTTTTTGTGATGATTGTCATTTTGTCACTAAAATATTGTTATTTAATGACGAATTGTGTTTTCATTATATATACACATATGATGACGATAAAAAAATTGTAATAATGGTGTAATTTTATTGTGACAAAATATATGTTGTCATTATATCTAAAAAATTGTGACAATTATCATATTCGTCACTAAATAATATTTCTTATGACAAAATTGTTTCGTCACCATTTCTACGCTATTTAGTGATCAAAAATATTTTGTCACTGAATATTACCCTTTCCTGACAATTATCATATTCGTCACTGAATAATATTAAAATTTTGTCACTAATGTGATATGGTTATTGCACCTTTTAGTTATATGGTGTTGCACTTTTCAATTATAGTGTCTTACACTTTACAATAATATTTTCATTTATAGTGACTTACACTTTTTAGTAATATTGTGTTGCACTTTTCAGTTATAATAACTTACACTTTTCATTAAAGATTGTGATACTGACTTGCATTTTTTCATAATATTGTGTTGTACTTTTCAGTTATAATAACTTACACTTTTCATTAATATTATGTTGCACTTTTCAGTTATACTGACTTGCACTTTTAAATAATATTGTGTTGCACTTTTTAGTAATATTTTGTTGCACTTTTTAGTTATAATGACTTACACTTTTCAGTAATATTGTGTTGAGATATTCATCCTACCCCTTATTGTATAGCTTTAAGTTTTGATGGACCAAAACAGATCATGTAATCTAGTGTTTAAGTATAATTTGTAAAGGGTCCGTTATAGTCTTAGTCTAATTTAGTAGGATCAACTGTACTAAATAGTAATGATGATATATGTTGTCACTATATTTAATTTTTTTTTATGATGATTGTCATTTTGTCACTAAAGTATTGTTATTTAATGACGAATTGTGTTTTCATTATATATACACGAATGATGACGATAAAAAATTTGTAATAATGGTGTAATTTTATTGTGACAAAATATATGTTGTCATTATATCTAAAAAATTGTGACAATTATCATATTCGTCACTGAATAATATTTCTTATGAAAAAATTGTTTCGTCACCATTTCTACGCTATTTAGTGATCAAAAATATTTTGTCACTGAATATTACCCTTTCCTGACGCATTGTGTCGTCATTATACATACATATATATAACTATGATTAAAATTTTGTCACTAATGTGATATTCTTTGGTGACGAACTATATAAAAGGTGACGAAATTATTCATTTAATTGTGACGATAATGTTGTCACTAAAATTTGACAAATGCGGTAGAAAATGGAAAAAAATCGTCATATAAAATTAATATTTTTGTGACAATAAATCAAATCGTCATTTAAGGTTGAACTATTTGGTGAAGAACTATATAAATTACGACGAAATAAGTAGTGTATTTGTGAAAGAAATTTCTTCATTACAATTTTAAAAGGTTGATATGAAATGGATAATCGTCGCTAAAAAATAATATTTTAGTGACAATAAATCAAAACTTCATTTAAAGTTAAACTTTTAGTGAGCAAATTTCATATTTAGCGACAAAATTCAGTGTCAAATGTGAAGTTTTATTCGTCACCATAAATGGAATAATATTGCGACGATGAACTTTAGCGTCCCCAAAAGATGACTTTTGATGACAAATTCAAATAAAGTCACATTTACCTAAAGCGACCTTCTTTGCGATGGAGAAAAATCGTCGTCAAACACATTTTGTGACGAAAAATGATATTTTTATGACGAATTATTGTCGTCGCGATTTCTCAAATTTCATGTAGTTTAACCTTGTCAAAGTCTAACATCTCAAAGGAACTACTCATCTGATGGATCAGATGAAATCAAGAGAAGACAAAGAGAATGTTAGACCTACTCTGACAGACTCAACTGAACACAAGACTTATAGTCTAACTAATTCAGTTGTCGTGGACCAATGAAAAGATGTCAACACAGCTATAGAGTTCTTCATTGCCTAGGGCTACAGAGATCAGACAAAAGCATTTAATGTGCATTAAATGCACACTTCTTTTTATAAGGATGTTCATCCAAGAGCCGACTGAAAGAATCCAAACATAATGATGTCAAGCATGCCCAGATGATTTGATGCAATGACTAATATATCCAACGACTAGTTTATCCAAAGTTGTACAAGGTCAATATTAAAAGATGGTATTGCTCTAAACTTGCAACAATATTTCTTCCCTTAAACTATGTAATTGCTCTGAACTTTTGAGTATCCCTGATACTATAGTGATACTATCCTTTTTTCCGTCCAAATAAATAAATAAATTAAAAGATGGTATAGGCTAAACATATATATGGTGGTACTAAGCTGAATTAATAGTTGTGATTTAGGGGTTAATTAAAAGGTATTATAATTAATATCTATATTAATATGGAATACTCAATATATACTCGTATACTTATTGAGTCTTATTCAAGAGAAAAAAAAATTCCGGTGGTAAAGTGGAGATCGAGATGAAAAGATGTCGGCAGTGATATTTGGGAATTAGGTAGAAGACGAATTAAACGTGTTTTACATTGCAAGTAGGATATGTGGAAGTGAAAACTTTGGCCATATATTATTTTTATATATTTTCAATTTTTAATTTGAACATTTGTAGTATCTTCCAAAGGTTTTATATACACACGTTTAATTAATTTTTTCATGAAATTTTTTTTTTTTTTTTTTGAAGATAGTAGAATTACAGATAGGTGTTAAATTACATATCACTTGCCCTCACCTATCTAAACAGCAAATTCTACCAAAAGATCACAAATTCCAGACTCAATCGTGAGAGGGTGGAAGGATCAACGAACAGCCAGCATACCTCGAAACTCCGCGATCTAAGAAGATAGCAACGGTCGTGCTACAAACCTCCCAAACCACATAAGTACGGACCCAAGGCCTACCAGTTCCAACAGACACAACAAAGTGCCACCATGGGAAAACCCGAAAACGGGAAGAAAACCCATCATAACCATCATAACAGGGAAGAAGATAAACCAGCGGGAAAAGGGAAAATACCGACAACGGGTACAGGGAAAATACCGAAAGCAGAAACTAACGGCATAGGAAGAAGAAAATAAACGATCCTAAAAATCTAAACTAAAAAGCAGACTAAATTAACATGCACAAAGGAAAAAACGAAAATAAAATGGGATCAGACGGATGACTCACCCGATCGGTCACCGTGGCTCCGACGGGGAGATTCACCCATTGATCCTAACTAAATCCCTAAAAAAAAAACCCTTTCGCCCAACCGTTGAACGGTGATTTTGCAAGCGACGCGGCGGCGGGCGGCGGTGCTTCAAGCGGCGCGGCGGCAGGCGCTGGAATTTCAAGCGGCGCGGCGCAACTTACCTTCTGTTCAGGCGATTTTGTGTGATTTTAATTTGGGATTGAAGATGTAAGAATTATATTAGTGGGCAGGCGCTGTTAGACGGAGGAGGAGGTTTGGGGTTGGGCGGTGCTTATTCTCTACGCAGAGAAAATATTAGAGAGAGAAAATAACTGAAGATATTTATTTTCCCAATTTTTTCATGAAATTGGCATGCATATATATACTATCCCACTAACTACACTATAACTATATATATATATATATATATATATATATATATATATATGGATATAACCCTCCATCACTACTGACAAATTTAGTCATTATAAGTAAAAAATGTTCAATTATTAAATAAATTTGTTTTTAAAAAAAAAAGTAAAAAAATGTATATATATATGATAAGAACATTTTAAATTTTAATCAAAAGCACAAAAAATAAATTAATTAAATTTTCAATATATAAATTAAAAAAAAAAAAATTTACAATAGTTATAAATCACAAATTCAGTTATATTAATATAACGGAAATAAATTAATTTTGTGAATTTAAAAAAAATGTGTAAAAAATGAATACATATACATTTTAAATTTGGTTTATCAACAAAATATTTGTCGGTAATTCCGTCGATAATTAAAAAAAAAATTTGTCTGTAATTAAAAAAATAAAAAAATAATTTTTCATCGGTAATACCGACAGAATAAAAAATTATGTCGGTAAAAATTACCGACGAGGTTTTCGCCGACCGAATTTTTCTGTCAGTATTTCCATTGGAAAGCACTATTTCAGACCGAATTTCCGTCGCTATTTTGGTCTGTAAAACGTGTCTTTTTTGTAGTGATAACAAAGTCTATTCACCCCCCCTCTAGACTTTGTCCAACATTGATACTCGTTTAGTGACCAACAACTTGTTCATCATACTAGTTGGTATATATTGGTAAACCCCAAACTCTTCTATCATAAACTCTTAGAAGCCCGATTTGTAGTTTATTACTACCATTTGTAAAAGTATTTATTCTTATAATAACAAGTAGAACCAACTACACTTAAAGGGTGTATCGAGTTCAAAGCCTTCTTTTGAGACTATAAAGTAGCAATGACCAATTTGTGAAAGGAATTAACTTCACAACATGGGCTTGTGAGAGAAGACGTAGGACTTAGATCCGAACCTCTATAAATACTTGTGTTATTAACTTGTTTTATGTTACATTTGTTCATCATCTGATCACATATCTTTAAAAGAGTCAAAATCACAAGTGTAATTTCCATAATCAGTCAACACGAAAGTTTTCATACAAATCACGAGTCAAAGCATATAGGGCCTACACAATTTCGTACTAACAGTTGACTAAGTGCATGTTTGGTTTATTAGATTAGATAGGATATATTGTTTTATCCCTATAATTCCCATGTTTGGTTTATTTGAATTTAGCCCGTGATTATAATTGGTCCGAGATTGTTATCCTTGATAACCATGCATTTGGGTGTTAATTAGTCCCAAAGAGAAGGTGAGATCAATTCAAACACAAATCTCAATTCCAAAAATAATGCAATCCTATTTAATCTTATCATACCTTATCTATCCCAACATGTAAAGCAAACGAGCCGTAAGAGTTTTGTCTACTCAACTGTTCGACACAAGCACTCTATCAGATCATACTTATATTCATCAGATAACTTAATGGTTTACAAGTCTATCACTTTATTTGATCATGCACTCAAATAGTTTGTAAAAAGAAGAAAGTTTATACTCGTATATACACCTATTCTAGAGAAAATAAAAAAATATCCGGTGGTAAAGTGGAGAGATGGAAAAGATGTGGGCAGTGATATTTGGGAAGCTAGCTAGAAGACGAATTAAACGTGTTTTACATTGCATGTAGAATATGTGGAAGTAAAAACTTTGACCATATATTATTTTTATATATTTTTTATTTATTTGTTTTACGTACTTTTGGGGGTGGGGCCCTTTAATTTGAACATAATTTATATCTTCCAAAAGTTTTATATACACACGTTTAATTAATTGTTTCATGAAATTGGCATGCATACTACTCCACTCCTCTCCTCTCCTCTATATATATATATACATGGATTAGGGCATTAATATATACATATTCTTGCAAGTAATATAATTAATGATGATGATGATGAAGGCAACTCTCATGATGATGATGATGATGTGTTTGACTTTTGTGATGGTCATGGGAGGAGAATCAAATTCTGTTGCAGTAGTGAGGGACTACTATGGAGAGCAGGTGAAGGCAGGAGTCCCCTACCACATGTATTCCGTACCAGGTGGTGGTTATGATGTAGGCTGCAAGGGCAGCTGCAATCCCTGCCCTTTTGACGTTTTATCGGCCTTCAACTTTAGAATCCCGACAAGCTTTCACCCGGCGGTGGTGGACGACCAGGATGGCGTGGTTCGCGTCTCGACTGATGTAAACATCAAGTTCAATGCTCCGAGTGTTTCGACAGTGTGGAGGATGGTGTATGATAGATGTATCGACAACTCGGTAGTAACAATTGGAGGCGAGCTAGGGAATCCGGGCCCTCAAACTTTAAACAACTGGTTTAAGTTTGAGGCACTATCACCCAACATTCCTGTCTACAAGCTTGTCTTCTGCCCTAGTGTATGTGATTTCTGTGCACCGGCCGTATGCGGAGACATAGTCCATCCCGGGCTTGATTTTAATTCTACTCAGAGGCGTTTGGTTCTTAATCCCGGCAACGAATCTGCTGCTGCCTTTTCGATTATTATCCTCCCCAACGCTACATTCCCAAACAAATTCAACCCTGCTGAAATCATGATGAATGGCATCCTCACTACCCAATAATTATCTATCTGCTATATATATACGGAGTAATATTTAATAAAGCAGATGCATGAGCTGTACGATAATAATATAGTTGGGACTAGCCTCCAAACTTTCTTTGTGGACGGTCTTCTCAATTGTTTTCCATTCTGTACCTTCTCAATAAATTGCAACCTTTTTTCCTAAAAAAAAATGCAGTACTATAATTTATCTTGGCATTTCTGAAATGGAAAATAATTTATTATTACAATTACTTTAAAAATCGAAAAGTGGCTTCTATTTTACTTGTTGAACACAATAATTTTAATATTGATTAAAAGTGGTATGATTCAACTTCAACTCATCACTATTTGTTTCTTAATAGAAAAATAATTTATTTCATTATTTCAAAATTTCAAACGGGACACCAACTTAAAGGGCGCGGCTAAAGGCACCCAAGGATCCTATGAGTACACTCACCAATTTTATTTTTTAACACAAGGGGTATGCAAAATGACGTTTGTACCCCTTCTGCACTTTTTTTTAAAAAAAGGACGGATGAGAACACCCACCATACCGAAATCATCTCCACATACACCAAAACACAAAAAATCAACACCAATCTTCAACAAAAACACAAAAAATCAACACCATTCTTCAACAAAAACACAAAAAATCAACAAAAATAATAAAAAAAAATATTTAACATGTTCGAAAATATTAACCGAACAAAGTTTAGATGTACGAAAATTTTTACCCAACAAACTCATTGTGTTTGAAATTCTTTAATGAACAAATGTATTATGTTCGAAAAAATATTCAAAACAACTCACATTTGTTCGAAAAAAAAAAATCGAACAATATGTTCTAAATTTTTTCCAAAACAAAAACAGATTGTTCGAAAATAATCCCAAAACATCCAAAAACCCTAATTTTTTCACAAACCTAAATTTCCTAATTTTCAGAAAAAACCTTAACTTACTTGAAACGGCGGACGAGGAAAGAGGCGATGCGAACGGGCGGCGTCGCTGCGAACGGTGGAGGCGTCGATGCGAACGGGCTGCGTGCGTGGGGGACGGCGTGGCGGGCGGCGTCGGTGCGAACAGGCTTGGTGGACGGCGTGGCGGATGGGCTTCGCGGCGTGAGTGGGGAGGGAGAAGGGCGGCGGCGGCGGCGTGAGTGGGGAGGGAGAAGGTGGGCGTCGCGGCGTGAGTGGGGAGGGAGAAGAGGGGCGTCGCGGCATGAGTGGGGAGGGAGAAGGGCGGCGTCGCGGCGTTAGTGGGAAGGGCGGCGGCGTCGCGGCGTGAGTGGGAAGGGCGGCGACGACGGCGGCGATTTGGAGGGAGGGGGAGGTGGGTGCACCCTTTCTCTGAAAATGTGAGAAATGAAAGGAATGTAAAGAATTTAATTAGGGTTTGAAATGGGAGGGTTATTTTTTAGATTTCCACGTGGGTATCCTCATCCGTTTTGTGGGTGTCCTCATCATGTGGCTGTACTCATAGTATCCTTGGGTGCCTTTAGCCGCGCCCCAACTTAAATTATTGATAAATTTTATGTTTTTGAAGTCTCATGTTGGACTTAGGCCCAAGTGTTTTGGCCCAAAGGCTTAACACAAAGTGGCTCAAGCCAACATGTTGCCCTATTTTCTAGTCTTAGGCAGCCTCCCTCATTCAAGACGAATTGGAGCCAGTTCTTTCCTCTTCCTATGTGTGAAGTATAACCGAGAGTGTGAAAGTCTTGAAGGGTGAGTGAAATTGCTACCAGACGTGGTTTGGGTCTTCCTCCCTACCTATCCGAATCGATCCGATCTCAGGTGTCTAGGTCAGTGGCTGTCGAATCTCAACAGAGACAATGAGAACACCCACAGTGGTATCAGAGCCACGGGTCTTCGTTTGTCGCCTCCTCTGTGGCGGAAACCTACCTGTGCCGCTCGTTCCTTTAGTTGTAGAGTTGTCGTCGTCGAAGCTTCTCCTTGTGCAGCCTTCGCCGCTCGTCCCTGTAGCAGCGCCGCCCTGCCGCGCGTACCGTTGCGCCGCACTTGCTCGCGTCCAGAAGCCACTGCCACCTGCTGCGTTCGTGCAGCCTCTCCGGTCGCCTGAAGAAGCCGCAGTCGCCATGGGTAAGGTTTTGGAGAGAGATGTAAGTTTTTTATTTTCTTCTTTCCTTGTTTCTGCCGCCCGCCGCTGGTAATAGAAGGTAAGAAAACGTAAAGTTTCATTTCCTTTCTTTTTTTGGGTTTCTACAGCCTGCATATTGACTTTTTCGTATTTTTGCACAATTTAAGAACAAAAATAACTTATCCAAAAGCACATGGGTTCGTTATAATATTACAAGTATACGATCAAGTAGTATCGACCTAGGACCTAGGAGAGCGTGGAGTCCTAAAACTATGCGTTGTCACAGAATTACAGAAGCTAAACGGGAGAATTAACAAATAAGAACTAAGAAAATAAACAACTAAACTAACTTTCGATATGAAATTTATTCGGGTGTCTTCCTTACGTGGGATAATTAATGAATTAATTAACTAATCATAACAATTAAGCTTAATGTTTTGAATTGCGATAAAGGCTATCACATATATGTGTAGACCAATTCTCGTGAGGCTTAGGTGAAGACATGCACTAATTAGCAATTATGAGATCTAATTAGTACCATAAGTTCATAGGATAGTGACTCGTAAACTTTCAACACTGTTACTAATGTTTACGACTCGACCTCTCACTAATCTCCTAGATGACCTCTATTCGATTAATGTCTAATATTGTCGATCAAGTAATTAATCCTCTCTCGATTAAGCTAATTATTATATTAAACTCAAATTAATTAATCATATTTTTCATAGAGTTTATTAACAAACTAAGACAATCCATAAGTCATTTAAACAATGTAAGACAAAAAAATTCAGTAATAATATACTCTTATATCATTTCTCATTTCAAAACTCACCCCTTCATATTCAGAATACTAAAATGGAGGCAGCATTAGGGTTTTTTGAGGTTGCAGCCGTCACCAACTACACTGCTCGAAGAATCGAGACGCTGGCCTCCGTGTGAGTGGCGGAGATCGATGAGGATGGTGGCGCCGACGATTTGACCGTTTATTTTTTGCGATTTGTGATGATGAATTTGATCCGTTTCTTTTTGCGATTTTTACCTCGTCGGCGATGGATTCACGATGGATCCATATTTAGTTTTGATTCACCGTCGATGAAACTTGATTTTGATTCTCTTCGACGACGGGCTTTCAAATCGGCAGTTATAACTGATTTTGATGATTAGACATTTGTTTTAGCATCTGTTGGGAATAAAATGAGATATGTTTTGATTAAATACCAAAACCCCCTGAGACATGCCTAAGTCAAATTGATAGTGTTCTAGATTTGTTAGAACACATAGCATAAGGCTAGATGAGAAGCTGAAATGTTAGGCAGCTCTTAGATGACTAGATGCACAATGTGAGGGGGAACCTATACCTTGAAGATGATCAAGATCAAGTCCCCTAAAGGCTCAAAATCTGGAACAAACACTAAGGACAAGAAAACTCTATAGAATATTATATGCTCTGATCAGGAGAGTTGTCCAGTAGAACTATCTCCATGCAAGAACTTGATTTCAAAGCTCAAAAGGACAAGATTAGTCAAATGCTCTGATCAGGAGAGTTGTCCAGAGAAGTTGTCCATATGGAAGAACAAGATTGCAAAGCTCAAAAGGACAAGTTTAATGCTCTGATCAGGAGAGTTGTCCAGAGAAGTGGTCCATATGCAAGAACAAGATTGCCAAGCTCACAAGGACAAGGTTACTCAAATGTTCTGATCAGGAGAGTTGTCCAGAGAAGTCAACTCTGTGTGAAAAACAAAAGCTCTGATGCTAAAAGACCAAGTATGCTGATCAGAAGAGTTGTCCAGAAGAGTTGTCTCAGCAAGATTGAATCAGAACAAATGTTCTAAAGCTTGAAGATCAACTATGCTGAAGAGAAGAAGACAACTATACTCTAAAAGACCTCATTACACCATGCTGAGATCATGTACAAGTAAAGCAAAGTGAAAGAACCAAGTCATCTGAAGAAGAGCAAGCCAACTTTGCTGATAAGCAAAACTGCTGATAGTGATAAGGAGAGTTGTCCATTTGATAAGGAATGTTGTCCTATCATTGGATCAATCTTCAGAAGCCATGTCCAAGCCCTATCAAGAAGTCAAACATTGGGAAAAGTGCTGCAGAGTGAAGACAAAGTCTTACAAGCCGTTTATTACCCAAATGAGGACATGTCACTATCAAGAATCTGTCTTCCAGTTTGAAGAAGACAAGGAAGACATTTATAGCAATTTGGGGCTGCCTCTCCAACGGGCAAATCCTCCATTTTGTCTATAAATACAGAAGTGTGAAGACCATTTGAAAGCACCAACTACCAATCCAACTGAGCAAGTATTCTGAAGTTCATAGAACTTACAAGCTTTCAAAAGACTATCTTAGTCTTCAAACACTTCTTCTAAGCTGAACTCATTGTATATCCATACACAAGCTTAGAGAGATATCCTATCCTTATACACTGATCTTCATTGTAAAGGATATCTCATTAGTTGGAACCTTACTTCAACCCTTAATCCTTTCAAGTGAGAAAGTGAGAAGGTTGTAGTAGTAGAAGTGGTAGGAGCTGACTGTTGAGAGAAGAACAGTTCAGTTCTGAGTTGAGAAGAGGGTACTAGGACTCTAGACATCCTAGGGATCAATTCACCAAGGAGTGGTGTTATTGATCAAGTGCACCTTGGCACTATAAAACAAGTTAATTCCAAGAGTGAAGGAATTATCCTGTTAAATCAGGGAAAGTGGATGTAGGAGCTTGAGTCTCTGAACCACTATAAACTCATGTGTTGATTTACTTTACAAGTACTTTCATACATTCAACACTGCACACAAAACTGATCTTCCAAAAGATACATACTTAAAAACTGTGCAAAACTGTATTGGACAAGTTCCCTGAAACTAAACTGGACTGTATTGTATTGACAAAGTGATTTCAGAATCTAAAGGTGTCTAAACTTAAAGGGCCAACCACTATTCCGCACATATAACTCCCCTAGATAGTTATTCAACTAAGTACTCAATAGTACTTAGTAGTTTGATTATCTTAAAAGAGTTAATCATCTTCAGCAGAGTTGTCCAAGACAACTTTGCTGAGCTCTGGTTTGATCATAAGTTGAAAAGATTTGCATACAAGTGTATTCCCCCCCCCCCCATACACTTGTTATATACTCCTTTCAGGACCAACAAGTGGTATCAGAGCAGGGGTTCAAAGACCACTGCTTCTGAAAATCCATCTTGATTTTAAAAAATTACATATTTGTGTGGTCACTGAACTGATCTCTATCTGAAATCCATCATTTGTTGACTAACTGATTATTATTGAGATATGGCCAACAACAATGCTGTTCCTCCACCTGCTATTCAAAGATTGGACAATATGGCCACAAATCCAGTCAACCACATTTCTCATCACAAACTGCCCATGTTTTCAATAGACAATTATGATTTCTGGAAAATTAGAATGAGGGCTCATCTTGCATCTCTTCACACTGATATGCTAAGAGTAATCACAAGAGGACCTTTTGTGTTTACTCAAACTAACCCCAGATTGACAGATGAGCAAAGAGCAGATATAAGGGAACTGATTCCCAAAGATGAAGATGACTTCACTGCTGATGAAAAGAGGAAAGATAATTTGAATTATCTTGCCATGAACACCCTCTATCAAACAATTCCAGATCCAGTCATGGGTAGAGTCTACCACTGCACCACAGCCAAAGAAATTTGGGATACTCTGCTGAAATGTGTGAGGGCACTGAAAAGATCAAGGAGAACAAGCTCCAAGTTGCTGTGCAGAAGTTTGAACAATTCTCAATGGAGTTTGATGAGTCCATTGACAAATTTGCTGGTAGATTCACTGATGTGATGAATGAAATCAACTCATTGGGCAAGGTGTACTCCAGGAGAGAAGTTGGATTGAAAATCTTGAGAAGCCTCACTCAAAAGTGGGATGTCTATGCTGTGATGATGCAGAATACCAAAGATCTCTCCACCATGCCCATGCAACAAATCTTCTCAGAACTCAAAGCCTATGAGTTTGACCTCAATAGAAGAAAGCCTATTGAGGAACCTTCGAATCCTACTAAGGGAGTGGCATTCAAAGCCAAAGTTGCTGAACCTGAAATGCAACCTACTCCCAGATCATCAAAGTCAGTCTCAAAGACTGAAATGAAGGAAGAACTAGCCTTGATGGCTAGAAGGTTTGACAAGCTGAACACAAGGTTTGGTAGATACAAGAAATTCTACCAAGACAATAAATTCAGGAGAAGATACAACTCCCCTGAAGACCAGGCTGAGGACAAAAAGCCTGAAGAGAAGAGATCAGAGGACAAGTCCTCTGATAGGAGAAGATCCAGTAGAGCTGATCCTTCATCATCTAAGAGAAGAGAAGAATCTAAGAAGGATGATGATGAAGACCTGTGCTACAATTGCAAAAAGAAAGGGCACTTCCAGTATGACTGCCCTGAATTAAGCTCTAAAGAAAGAAGAGAGAGGCAAGTTAAAAGAGACAGAAAGTTCACCAATAGAAAGGCCATGATGGCTGGTGATGAATCTGAAAGTGCTGAAAGCTTCAACTCTTCTGATGGACTATTCTCCAACAGTGATGATGATGATGATATTTGCAACATGGCTCTTGAGGATGATGAGGTATCCTCCACTTCTAGCTCACCATCATTCATCTCACAAAACACTAGTGAGGTTAACCTGAAACTTTCCTTAGGGAAGTTGATGGAAGATTTCACTAGATTACAAGAATTTCATGATAATTGTGTGAGAGAAAATGAAAGATTGGCTATTGAACTTACCAAAAACTCTGAGGTAGCTGTTGATGTCAAATCTACTGAGTTGTATCAACAAGTCTTGAGAGAGCTTAAGGAAGCAAATCTCAGGATAGTTGACCAACAAAAGGAGATTGATAATCAACTCCTCTCTCAGAAGAGAAAAGATTTTGAACTGAAAATTTTGAATGCCAAATTTGAAAACCTCTCACATGAATATGATATTCTTAAATCAAGTGAAGAGAGCCTGAAATTAAAGATGTCTGCTTTGAACAAATCCTCTAGAGCAATAGAGGAAATTCAGAGTTATCAAAGACCTATGGCTCAAAGAAGTGGATTGGGTTTTGATCCATTTGAATCTTCACCTTGTCTTAGTGTTGCTTCTACAAGTAACACTAAGAAAATCTTTGTCAAATCAGTGGCACAACAAGCTGAAAATGAAATAATTCAGCCACTGAACAAAGAAAGGGGCAAATTAACTGAAATGCCTACTCGAGTGCCTCAGGAGACTAGGCCCAAACCTTTGGAAGAGGTCAAGACTCCTGAACACAAGAGGAATGTTGGTCAGCAGAGTAGACCCAATGGAAGGGCAACTCTACTGAACAATGTTCAGAGGAGTTATCCAAGGTATAATCAGCCTAGGCCAACTCATCTGAGAAAGCCTCAGCTGGATAGACCTAAAGAAAACTATCCTCCAAGGCAGAATAAAATGAGACAACCAAAACCCTTCATGCCAAAGGGTAATGGTCATAAAAATGCCTTTCCTCAAAGATTTCATCAAGCTGCACAAAGAACTCATAAGTTCAGGAGAGTTGACAACTCCCCTGAAACTTACAAAGTTAACACATTCACACATACTTTCCCCAAGGCATTTAAGGGAAAGACAGTGTATATTAATGCACAAGGAAAACAACTTAGCCACCTTGAATCAATCAGGGTGATTAGGCAAGTTTGGGTTCCTAAAGGTACAGCTAACCTCTCAGGACCCAAAACTCAAAGGGTACCTAAACCTATCTAATTGCAGGTACCAATGGGCCACAAGAAGAGGAGTATAAGCAAAAAGACAGCATGGTATCTTGACAGTGGATTCTCAAGGCACATGACTGGAAACAAGGAACTCCTCACTGATTTTATTGAAAAAGAAGGCCCAAATGTCACCTTTGGAGACAGCTCACAAGCAACAACAAAAGGTTATGGTACTTTGATGATTGGTAACATCAAAGTAACCATTGTATCCTATGTAGCTGGTCTCAAATATAATATCCTAAGTATCAGTCAATTCTGTGATAAAGATTTTAATGTTGAGTTCTCAAGTGGAAAATGTTTAATCAAGGATAAAACTCAACAAATTCTATTGACTGGGACTAGGAAAGGAAATGTGTATTTTGCAGACTGGGACAAGTCTACTGATGTTGCATGTTTCATTGCTAAAAGTACTAGTGAACAAAGTTGGTTATGGCACAAGAGGCTAAACCACCTGAACTTCAAATCAATGAATAAACTTGCTAGAAATGCATTAGTTAAAGGACTGCCTAATGAGGTTTTCATTAAAGAACATGTGTGTAAGCCATGTCAAGAAGGAAAACAGATTAAAGCCTCATTCAAAGGTAAACCAGTCATTTCTACTGAAAGGGTACTTGAACTTCTACATATGGATCTCTTTGGACCAATTACCCCTTCAAGCATAAATGGTAGAAAATACACATTGGTTGTAGTAGATGACTTCTCTAGGTTCACATGGGTAGTATTTCTCCTTAATAAGAAGGAAACACAAGTTAAACTACCTGAACTTCTTAAGAGACTGTCAAATGAGAAAAGCCTTAGCATTATCAAGATAAGATCTGATAAAGGCACTGAGTTCATAGATTCATACATCAATGAGTATTGCACATCTAATGGGATAGCTCATGAAACCTCAGCAGCTAGAACTCCTCAGCAAAATGGAGTTGCAGAAAGAAGGAATAGAACCATAAAAGAAGCTGCTAGAACTTTAATTGCTGATTCAAATCTACCTAAGAGGTTTTGGGCTGAAGCTATAAACACTGCTTGTCATACTCAAAATAGATGTTTGATTACTAAGGGGCAAGGCAAAACCCCCTATGAACTCTGGAAAGGAAGAATGCCTAAAGTGTCATACTTTCATATATTTGGTTGTAAATGTTTCATTCACAATAATGGGAAAGAACAGTTGAAAGCCTTTGATAGCAAAGCTGATGAGGGAGTATTCCTTGGATATTCTCAAATCAGTAGAGCTTTCAGAGTTTACAACAAGAAAACCCTTATAGTGGAAGAAACACCTCATGTTGTGTTTGATGAATCTATCGTTGAGATCAGGAATGATAATTTGGAACCTGAAGAGATCACACAGAGGACAACCAGACTAAGCCTAAAAGACAAAGACACTGAATACATAGATGTTGTCCAAGCCAACCTACCTGAAAAACTCACACTGGACAACAATCCTGAAGGCAACCTTCCTGAGACAAACCCCACTGATGGAAATGGTGAACTGAATGATCCAATCCCAGTTCACATCCAGGTAACAACTACCAATGAAGAAGCAGTTCCTGCTGAGGTAGTTAATGGGTCAAATAATCATGGGGGAACTCAAAATGTTGAAAATGCCAATGTCCCTGACATTGAGGACAACACCCCTGATTATGATCCTGAATTAGATCCTGCACTAAATTATCCTGAATTTTATGATCAAAATGACTCACCTTCAGTAGAGGATAACTCTACTGAAGAGATCAGAAAAAGAAGGACTTGGTTGTCTGACCATCCTACTGATCTAATACTTGGTGATCCAAGTATTGGAGTCAAAACTAGAAGGTTTCATGGTGAAAGTGCTCTTTTCTGTTGTTTCTTGTCAGAACAAGAACCAAGTGATATTGAGGAAGCACTTCAAGATGCCAATTGGATCACAGCCATGCAGGAAGAACTGAATCAATTCACCAGAAATGAAGTTTGGGAGCTGGTGGATAGACCTTCACATCAAGATGTTATTGGAACCAAGTGGGTGTTCAAGAACAAAAAGAATGAGAATGATGTGATTGTCAGAAACAAAGCAAGACTAGTGGCAAAAGGTTACTGCCAGCATGAAGGCATTGACTATGATGAGACCTTTGCACCTGTGGCAAGGCTAGAAGCAATAAGGCTCTTCCTAGCCTATGCAGCCCACAAGAGGTTCAAAGTGTACCAAATGGATGTCAAGAGTGCCTTGTCCAAATTTATGTAGATGACATAATTTTTGGATCACCTAATGAGAAGCTGTGTGAGAAGTTCTCCAAGCTCATGCAAAGCAAGTTTGAGATGTCCATGATGGGGTTGATGAACTTCTTCTTGGGTCTACAAGTCAAGCAATCTAAAGAAGGAATCTTCATCAACCAAGCCAAGTACACCAGAGAAATGATCAAGAAGTTTGGGTGTACATCAAGCAAGCCAGTAAGGATCCCAATGAACACAAATTGGAAGATGGATCCTGATGAGAGTGGTGTTCCAACCAACTCCACTGAGTATAGAGGAATAATTGGCTCACTCCTCTATCTCACTGCCAGCAGACCTGACATCACCTTTGCAGTAGGTATTTGTGCAAGGTTTCAAGCAAATCCTAAGAAAAGCCATCTTGAGGGTGCAAAGAGGATCTTGAGGTATCTTAAAGGCACTGAAAATCTAGGCCTTTGGTACCCTGCTGATGACAACATTGAGTTAACTGGCTACTCATATGCTGACTATGGAGGATGCAGAATTGACAGAAAATCCACTTCAGGAACTTGTCAATTCTTGGGCAACAAACTCATATCTTGGTTTTCTAAGAAGCAAAACACAGTGGCCACCTCCACCACTGAAGCTGAATATGTTGCTGCTGGAAGTTGTTGTGCTCAAATCCTTTGGCTAAGACAACAACTGAAGGACTACAAAGTCAACTCTACTGAAGTGCCAATATTCTGTGACAATAACAGTGCAATTGCCATATCACAGAATCCTGTATTGCACACAAGATGCAAACATGTGGATATCAAGCATCACTTCATTAGAGATCATGTGGAGAAGAAGGATATCAAGTTGGTGAAGATCCACATAGATCATCAAAAAGCTGATATATTGACAAAGCCACTTGCAGAAGCAAGATTTCTGGAACTATCAGCAGAGTTGGGTCTTCTTGATCCAGGGAAGTTGGACAAATGAGTCCAAAGGAGTTCATTCATTAAGGGGGAACAAATTTCAAAGATCAGCAGAATTGGTCAAGGCTGCTGAAATTCAGAAAGATGACCTAAGTAATTCAGGACACTTGTCCATTGAACTTCAGGACAGTTGTCCACATCTTTTCAGGACACTTGTCCTAGTGGGGTCAGATAAGTTGTCCCAGCTATCAAACCAAATCTTGGTCTGATAAGCACCTATTTTTGGTGATCATTGTCCATTTCAAAATCTGTCCCATTGAAAATTCAGATTTCACGTTTCTGGGATTTAATTTGTCTCCCACCCAAAAGGTCACTTTCCATGCATTAAATGCCAAGATTTAACTCTTGTTTGCATTAAACTTTTTGGGACATGATCTATCTCGAAAAACCCCCAGCCTTAAACAAACATTAAAAACCACCCACGTTTTGAATAAAACTGTTTTTCACTGTTGCATTGATTTTTTACCATTGGATCAAAAATGGCCAACTCCTCTGAAATCAATCCTAGCCGTTCATTCTGGATTTCCTCTTTTGTTCACCTTTGAATTGCATCAAGACTTCACCAACTCATTGACAAACATTCTTTTTAGAATATTCACAAGTCTTAAGAACTCCCACAACACTTCTTCCCCAAGTATTCGAAACCCTAGCTCAAATTCTCTTCAAACTCTCTCAATTTTTTTTCTCAAACTTTTCTCTGTAACCTTCAATGGCCCCCAAGGTTAGACCAGAGATGATCATTGATTTCTCCAACAAGGCTCTAGACCTTGATTTTGGATACTTGAGCAACAAGAACAATCTTCACTTTGAGCCCATAGTATCCTTTGAGAGTGAAGATCCTGAGATTACACCAACTCTAAGATGGCTGAGAAGAGCTGGTTTGCAAAAGTTCATGGAGGAAAGACCAAGTTCATGCTTGGAAAGCTACATGGCTGAATTCTTTGCCTTTCTCAAGTGGAGAGGTAAACCTGAAGATGGTGAAGTTTCCACCAGATTGTCATATGTTGCAGAGGGAGAGGAAGAAGAGAGATTTCATAGAGTGAAATTCTCTTCAGAAGATCTTGAAGGAGCCTTTGGATTGCCTTCTGAGGGAAGGAATCTAGAAGTTTATGGTACTGGACATGAAGATGAAATAGCTCAAGAATGGCTATTGGTACCAGGCCCTCTCTCTTCAACACAAAATAAGAAGACTCTCAAGCCAGAATTTCTCCACCTCTTTGAGGTAGTTGCTAAAAGTCTCTTGAGCAATACTGGAAGCCTGGAGCAAGTCAGCCATCCAAGAATCAGAATTATGGCTGCAGTGATTGATGCTAGTGACAAGGGCATCAAGTTTGATTGGAGGACCTTCATCATATCTGAGATGATGAAGGAAAAGGCAAAATTCAAAGTGAAATCTCACAACAAGGTTGTGCTAGAAGGGAAACTCAAGTATTGCACCAGGGCAAGCTTGCTGATTGAAAGGTTTTCCCATTATTCTCAAATGCAAACCTTTGCCAAGCCCCTCCCAGCCCAAAAGATCCTATTCAGAAAGCTCAGCAAGAAAACTGAGCAAAGGAGGATGTTTATGGCCAAACCTGCTGAAGAACAGGTTGAAGAAAAGCCTAAGATGAAAAAGAGAACCAAGGCCAGGGCTGTCAAAACAAGGAAAATGTCTCAATTATCTTCAAGAGAAGCCTCAGGAGCATCAGCTGAAGTTGATGAAGTGGCAGAAGAGGGAGTAAGTGTGCCTTCTGACCACTCAGAAGAGTTGAGGCTGAAGTACAATGAGACAAGGCAAAAGCACAAGGGTGATAAGAGAATCAGGGAAGTTGTCCCTGAGAAGGATGGTGAAGGCAGTGGAAGCAGTAGGGCCAGCAAGAGAAGGGCCAAGCCTACTGAGAAAGTGTTGGAGCTGCAGGAAGAAAGGTCTCTTCAATTGGCTCTAAGGGAGAGCAGAGCTGAAAGCAGGACCAAATCCAAGTCAAGGACTAGCTCATCTGGTTCTGGAACTCCAGAATCCAAAGTCCCTGAAGGTCAACCTAAAGAGGCCAACATACCTGAAATTCAGAACCTTGAGCCCAACTCCCCTGAAACCTATGTTACCCCTTCCAACCAACCCATCACTCCTGTAGATCTCTCTAAGAGATATTCTCCAGAAGGAAGTGTGCAAAGAAGTGGCATTGATGTGCTTGCAGATTTAGCAGTAGATGAGACAAGACTCCTGTCTCCCCTTGACTCATCCATGCTCAACTACTCAAAGCTCTTAGAACATGCACTCAATGAGCCAACTCCCCTAAGCAAAGCCCCTTCAGATTCATTGCTCTCTAAAGCAACTGAAGTACCCTCATTTGAGCCTAATCCTTCTGAAGCCAACCCTCCTGAACTTAACTTGCCTGAAGCTGCAATTAGAGAAACCACAGCCCACTCCCTTATAGCCCAAAGTTCTCCATCAAATGAGAATGAGGAGGAGTATACCTATGAAAGTATGCTCAGAGGTGGAGCTAAGGCCACTGTGGACAGTTTGTATCCACAACTGGCTGAATTTCCAAGAATTCAGAAGATGTTTCATGATTTGAGGATGCTTGTGGATGTAAAAGATAAAACCTTGATGGAAATATCACAAGTGATCCAAGATAAGGGTGCTAACTGGTGGCAAGTGGAGGAGAGCAGATTGCTACACTTTGCTGGTGTGATGAAAACAAGATTCCTCACTGATGAGGAAGTCTTTGCAAAGTTGGTAGCTGAGAAGATCATTGAGGAGAAAGAAAGAAAAGCTAAGGGCATCAAACACCCTGACAGTAGCTCAAATGATGATGATTCCCCTGATGATCCCTCAAACCCTTCAAATCCCAACCCTCCTGAAACCCCTCAAGCCAACCTCCCTGAACCCTCTCAACCCAAGTCTTCTGTAGCAGATAGACTTTCAAACCCTCCTAGAACCTACCATAGGAAAGGCTCTGTGTCATCAGAGGTGTTGACCAAGGGTGGTAACACAACCAAAGACACATCTGCCAATGAAGGTTCTTCTGAACCCAAGGCACAGCCTAAAGATGTTGAGGTTCCTGTGTTAGAGGCTAGTTTGATTAAGGCCTATTCAGTGTCAGAAGAGTTGGACACTGATCAGCCCTTAATCATTCAGGATGACTCAGTTGATGCTGATTTAAGCACTATGATCTCCTCACAACTGCCATCTTCGAACCTTGATGAAGGTGAAGATGCTGCAGGTTTAGGAGAAGGGGTTGAAAAGGAAGATAGAATCAAAAAATCAGAGGGAGTTATGGATGAAAGAGAGGTAGTAATCACTAAGATTGTGAGTGTACCACCATATGAGGGTGGAATAAGTGAGGAAGGACAGGTTATTCTTGAAGTCAAATCTGAACTTCAAGAATCCCTTGATGAAAGGAGGCCTGATTCCTTGGGTGAGAACATTTTAAAAGAAGGGAGAAAAGAACAAGTTGAAAATGAGAAGAAGACTGCTGATGTATCAGAGTCTTATACAAAAGAAATTGAGGGAGATGAGTGTTTATTCCCTAACCTGTTTGATTTGTCTAATATTGCAGGTATTTCTCTTGACCAAATCTTTGCAGATGAGTTCTTAACAGATGCACCTATCCAAGTAGATACAGGCTAAGCTCAAGCCTTGCTTGGAATGCAATCAGAGAAGTTGGACTCCTTGGCTCATCAGGTCCAATCTGCTCATGCTGAAACTTCAGGAGCACTGAATGAGCAAGGAAGGACTCTAGCATCTGTAGAAATGAGGCTCACTGGATCTGAGGATGTTGTGCTACCCACTCTGGAAGCAAGGATTAGTGGTGTGGAAACTGGCCTCCAAACCATTTCCACTGAAGTACAAAAAGCCAAATCAACCATGGAATCCATATCAGAAGAGGTCAAGAAAGAACAAAAGCTGTTGAGAGACAATCATAATGCTAATGTCAAGGCTCTCAGGCTAACTGTCAAGCAAGCTCTTGGAAAGAAGACTGCATTGCAAAAGAAAAGAGCTGAAGAGCAAAGGCTAGCAATGGTGAAAGCAGCCTCTGAAAAGTCTTCTCAGGAGGTATTGGCCAACATTGCTGAAGGTGCAGTGGCCAACGTCACTGAGCTCCTTAAAGCCCAACTGGATGCATCCCTGAAAGCAACCTTGGAGGAGGTTGTTCAACAAAAGATGAAGCCTGTTCTAGCTTTTCTTAGCTTGAGCAGTAATAGGATGCAAAATATACATGATGAAAATGTGTATTTGTTGGAGGAGATGAAGTCCCTAACCCAGGCCCAATCCCTGATGGCCTCAACAATGAGTGACCTAAAACCCCAGTGCTTTGATGCTGCCAAAAAGGGGGAAAGGGAAAGAACTAGAGCAAAAGGTGCCTTGGTGATTGGGAGCCCAGTCAAAGGGAAAGACAAAGCTGCTGAAGGAAAAGGAAAAGAGCCAGAAGTGCTGAACTTAGAAGAATTGGATGAAGAAGAGCAAATGGCACTTGCACTGAAGAATTCAATGGCATCAGCTCAAAAAGAAAGAATAAGGCTACAGCAGAGACCAGGTGGTGAGGTGTCTGGTTTGGACAAAGATGATGAAGGTGTCCAAACTAGAGGAAAGATCAAGAGGGCAAAAGGAAAGAAAAGACAAGTTGAAACATTCACTGACTTTCCTAACAGTCTTGATCTTCCACCTGAATTCAGAATTGATGTAGATGAGCCTACATCAAAGAAGGCCAAAACTGCTGAAGAAGCCAAAACTGCTGAAAAGGACAAGTCTTCTGAATCTGCCAAAAGTGCTGAAGGTCCCAAGTCCACTGAAGACATTGAAGAGTTATTTGCTGAAGGATTTGGACCTGAACCTAAGAAGAAGACAACTGTCCTAGCTCATGATCCATCAAAGCTGTTTCATGAAGGGTATGGCAAAGACCCTGAAACACAACAGAAACTGGCCATGATGAGGGCCCAGGAGAAAATGGATTTGATGGAAGAGGCTAACAGAGCAAGAGATAAGAGAAGAGCAAATTTTCAGAAACCAAGAAGGAGAAGAGCAACTTACAGCAAGATGAAGCCTCAACTTCTAGTCCCAATGGACACCAAATATCCACACCTGGATAAATGGGTGCCAATTCAACTGAATGATACATGGGAAGAGGCTAAAAGGGAGTTTGTCTATGACTATTATGTCATTGACAGATGGAATGGAGGAGATGCAAACTCTGCCTTTACTGAGTTCATGCTGGAATACTACAGAGAATTGTATCAACAATTACTTGCAGCTGCTGATATTGCAAGAATTGAACTCAATGCTCCCAAGCCTATCATCTACATGCCTCCAAAGCTTGATGGGTGGATTGACCAAGCAAGGATTCTGAGGGAGTTCACAGAAATTCTGAAGCTGAACAAGATGACCCTTGGACCCAAAGGAACCAACTAGGAAGCCATGGAACTCAAGAGGAGAGTGTGGGCACAATATGGGATGGTGCCACCTCCTGAGGATGATCTCTAAAAATGGCTAAGTCTTCTGATCCTTTATGGATAGAAAATTATCTTATCTGAAGATATTTTTTGCTATGTGGTCAAATCTGCTGAAGTTTGGACAAACCTGCTGATGTGATGTGCATTGATATGCTGTATGCTCCAATATGTTTTAGATTGCTCTGATACAAGAATTGGTGTTGATATCCAACATACTACTCTGATACTTGAAGTAGTTTGTTTTTGCTCTGATATCTCTGATCCTATGTTTAGTAGTTAGTTGTAATGAAATGTTATTTTGTAATGATGTCTTGATTTCATGCTCTGATAAGTTACCTTCAACTATCAACATGCCTGTAATATCTTTTATATGAATGATAGTTGAACTACCTTTGAATCAAGATACATTACTGCAGAAATCTCTCTATGCCTATCTTTGAAACCTACTTGCAACAAAAACAGTGAATACACTAACACATTGTCTTTTCAGGAATATTGACCTTAGTCATGTCTTCTGAAGATATATGTAATAGGTGTAGACAAGTCACTTTTGCATAGAATGTGTAGGTTTTGGCATCATCAAAAAGGGGTAAATTATTGGGAATAAAATGAGATATGTTTTGATTAAATACCAAAACCCCCTGAGACATGCCTAAGTCAAATTGATAGTGTTCTAGATTTGTTAGAACACATAGCATAAGGCTAGATGAGAAGCTGAAATGTTAGGCAGCTCTTAGATGACTAGATGCACAATGTGAGGGGGAACCTATACCTTGAAGATGATCAAGATCAAGTCCCCTAAAGGCTCAAAATCTGGAACAAACACTAAGGACAAGAAAACTCTATAGAATATTATATGCTCTGATCAGGAGAGTTGTCCAGTAGAACTATCTCCATGCAAGAACTTGATTTCAAAGCTCAAAAGGACAAGATTAGTCAAATGCTCTGATCAGGAGAGTTGTCCAGAGAAGTTGTCCATATGGAAGAACAAGATTGCAAAGCTCAAAAGGACAAGTTTAATGCTCTGATCAGGAGAGTTGTCCAGAGAAGTGGTCCATATGCAAGAACAAGATTGCCAAGCTCACAAGGACAAGGTTACTCAAATGTTCTGATCAGGAGAGTTGTCCAGAGAAGTCAACTCTGTGTGAAAAACAAAAGCTCTGATGCTAAAAGACCAAGTATGCTGATCAGAAGAGTTGTCCAGAAGAGTTGTCTCAGCAAGATTGAATCAGAACAAATGTTCTAAACCTTGAAGGTCAACTATGCTGAAGAGAAGAAGACAACTATACTCTAAAAGACCTCATTACACCATGCTGAGATCATGTACAAGTAAAGCAAAGTGAAAGAACCAAGTCATCTGAAGAAGAGCAAGCCAACTTTGCTGATAAGCAAAACTGCTGATAGTGATAAGGAGAGTTGTCCATTTGATAAGGAATGTTGTCCTATCATTGGATCAATCTTCAGAAGCCATGTCCAAGCCCTATCAAGAAGTCAAACATTGGGAAAAGTGTTGCAGAGTGAAGACAAAGTCTTACAAGCCGTTTATTACCCAAATGAGGACATGTCACTATCAAGAATCTGTCTTCCAGTTTGAAGAAGACAAGGAAGACATTTATAGCAATTTGGGGCTGCCTCTCCAACGGGCAAATCCTCCATTTTGTCTATAAATACAGAAGTGTGAAGACCATTTGAAAGCACCAACTACCAATCCAACTGAGCAAGTATTCTGAAGTTCATAGAACTTACAAGCTTTCAAAAGACTATCTTAGTCTTCAAACACTTCTTCTAAGCTGAACTCATTGTATATCCATACACAAGCTTAGAGAGATATCCTATCCTTATACACTGATCTTCATTGTAAAGGATATCTCATTAGTTGGAACCTTACTTCAACCCTTAATCCTTTCAAGTGAGAAAGTGAGAAGGTTGTAGTAGTAGAAGTGGTAGGAGCTGACTGTTGAGAGAAGAACAGTTCAGTTCTGAGTTGAGAAGAGGGTACTAGGACTCTAGACATCCTAGGGATCAATTCACCAAGGAGTGGTGTTATTGATCAAGTGCACCTTGGCACTATAAAACAAGTTAATTCCAAGAGTGAAGGAATTATCCTGTTAAATCAGGAAAAGTGGATGTAGGAGCTTGAGTCTCTGAACCACTATAAACTCCTGTGTTGATTTACTTTACAAGTACTTTCATACATTCAACACTGCACACAAAACTGATCTTCCAAAAGATACATACTTAAAAACTGTGCAAAACTGTATTGGACAAGTTCCCTGAAACTAAACTGGACTGTATTGTATTGACAAAGTGATTTCAGAATCTAAAGGAGTCTAAACTTAAAGGGCCAACCACTATTCCGCACATATAACTCCCCTAGATAGTTATTCAACTAAGTACTCAATAGTACTTAGTAGTTTGATTATCTTAGAAGAGTTAATCATCTTCAGCAGAGTTGTCCAAGACAACCTTGCTGAGCTCTGGTTTGATCATAAGTTGAAAAGATTTGCATACAAGTGTATTCCCCCCCCCATACACTTGTTATATACTCCTTTCAGGACCAACAGCATCCTCATCAATTTTAGCTTATTATTGAATAAGTTTCAAGTTGGTGAGCTATTTGACCGGAAAGTTGCGGCAGTCCACCTCCTTCTCGGCGGCGGCTATTTTGAATTAGTTGTTTGGAAATTGATTCTAGGCGCTTTTGTGGCTGTCCGGTGAATTGTTTTGGAAATTATCAACATTAGGTGAAGAATTGTGAAATATTTTTCTTCTGTGAATTGGATTTATGAGTGCTAAATTTTTAAAATTATTAGTAGTTCTTAAGTATAAAATTCAGTTTGAGTTTGACGATTCTTTCTGATTGGGATACAGGAATTGAATTTGTTGCTATTATTATTTATTCAGATTTCTGATTGCCTATGTTCTTGTTTATTTATGGGTTACAAATAATTGAGGTTTGCACCGATCCATCTTAATTTCGGCAAGATTGAAGCATCATACTCTTCTGCAGGCACTGAATACTCTTGAAAAGACGAGATGGAGAGTGAATAAAATTGTACTCCACATCATTGACAGAATATGGGACAGTGGAGGTTGTCTTGGAGACTTAGTTGCATATATAAACTCAATTTACTGCATATATTTGTATGTATAATGCATGCATATTCAGTGTATTTTCGTATAATGTAATTTTTAGATTCAATAGTTTATTTTACTTCACGAACTAAGAAAATCATAATTATTGTAGAATTTATGATAAAGTCTTATATTATTATTATGCAATGCACATATTATATATATGAATGTACTGAGAATATGCAACAATTTTTTATATGCAAAGATTTTACCCAATATATTTATGACTATTTTACAATTTTCATAGATAAAATAACACATGCACATATTTAAGTATATGCAATTATCAATTGCATATATAAAAAAACGTATGCATATTTGAAAGTATATGCACTTATCGGTTGCATTTAATAAAATATGTGTATATGCATCATGCAAACATATTATGGGTGTTATTCAACAAGTATTTGTTAATACAAGTTGTTCATCAAATTAATTTAAACACTTTTAGAGGTGTATGGAGTAAAATAATTTTTTTGAATGTATTAATTTTATTAAGTATTTTATAATATAATTTATATATTAATAAAGATATGGTATGCAAAATAATAACTATATGAATATTTAATTAATTAAAGTATATTTCCGATTAATAAGAAAATTATTGAATATATAAAAATATGAGTGTGGACAGACAGAAAGTATGATCTTGAATTTTAGGAAAGTTTTTTTACTTGCAATTAGCGCTATAATCGAGGTATAATTAAATCATTTAAAAATTCAAAATTAAAACCAGCGCTAGAATCGAGGAGAATTATCTCCCAGCTTAATTTAAAATTTAAATGTTTGACTTTCCTAAATTTCGATTAACATTATTAATTGTAGTTGAAATTCTTAATTAATTAAAAAACAGGGGCATAATCGACTATATAGATTGGATTTTGTCCTTAATTGTTTTACTAAATAAAATTAGCTTAAATCTTAAAGTTTTCGAGTGGTTCGGTCTATTCTGTTTTTTCCCCTTTTACACACACATTCCAATCATGCAAACCAAACTCTTGTTGCAATTCACAAAACCATAAATGCTAGCTAATAAAAATGACTAATTAATTCAATCAGACTAATCAAACAATTAATTCATAATCTCACTAATTAACCACAAAATTCCAACAAACACGTAGAATATATTTAACAAAACATGAATTGAAATTGAAACCACCAAATTAAACTTGAAAAAAATTGAAATATATCACCTCTTATCTTCAAATCCTCCAAAACTAACTATAAAATGAAACACTTAATTACAGTTATATCTAAAGAAATGAAAGAACAAGCTAAACTAATTTATTGAGTGGAGTATTCGGGGGTTTTCTCTCCCCCCCAAGTGGAGTCGTGGCTGTTTTCTAGATATTCCCCCTCCTGTTCACGCATACCTCCTGGTGAATTGCTGCTGTGTATCCCCAGATTAAGGGATGGGCGTTCCTTGTTACTCATGCCTGAATGGGCCAAATGGCCTTTGGGCCATGAATCGATTAATAAAGAGGGTTGTTAATTAATTGAATATATTTATATGGGTAGTGAATGAATTTAAGGTGGCTGCTTGTGTTGTACACGTGGAATACTTCCAAAATGAGATGGTCCAAACAAATTCAGATAGTTGTTTCTCTTCTATTTCAGAATGGGCTGCACAATTGTAATGGGCCGCATGGTGTTGCCTGCCAATTAATTAAATGGGCCACATAAATAATTCTTCAAGTTCAAATAATTTTCAGCTTCTATCTTTATGTTTCGCCTCTATTTCTTTATTCCCGTCTCACTCCTTCAATTGACTTCATAACATAATCGAGACGTGTTTTGATCCAAAAATGTTAATTTTTTCTACAAAAATAGCAAACCACACACTTTCTTCAAATCAAGTGCAATGAGTCTATTTAGTGTAAATAAATAATGAAATTCTATAATTTTAAGCAAATTATACACATGTATTTCAAGCAATTTTTACACTAATCAACCCCCCAAACTTAAAGTGTTGCTCGTCCCCGAGTAACGAAAGAAAAATAGAACAAGTGGAAGAATTGTGAATAAATTCATTCAAGACAAAATACAATGAGTGATTGTCAAGGTCCATCAATTCAATCAACCTTTGAGGTAGAAAAATCAACAAGAAGTTCACAAGATATGCTCAACTCGATGCAAGATTAAGTGCTCAATTCACAATATCCTCACAAGTAAGTGTATCACTCTTCACACAATGTGTATCTGTCAAGTAATCTGTAAGATTAGACGTCTCCAATCAAACAGAAAACTGATCCCTCAAACAATCCAACAAGATAACAATTCACAAATATAAGAAATGAGAACAGAAAACAGAGCACACAAACATTTAAGTGGTTCGATCAATTTGATCTACATCCACTTGACACACGACTTCAACTTGATTGATCAAAGAGATGTTTACATACTCATTCACTCGAAAAGGGATTTATCCTCACTTCGCTCGTGAACTCACAACTCAATACGAATGCTCGTAAGCGTCAAACTTTACAAAATGCAAGGGATGAGGTATTTATACTAATCAATGGTTATTGTAGCGTGTGTCGAAAGCGTGACTCTGACGGGTTGTTGAAACCGCCTAACAAACTCACGTGTTCCTCATTGCCCAATCGAATTGACAGCGTTGCCCTTTTCTCATACTACTCGTAATAGATGACTCCATCAGAAGACTGATCAAAAGACCTCCTTCTGCTGATCTACTCTTCTGATATCCACTCCTTAGTCAAAAGAATAACTTTGCCAATAGACATCTACTTCAGCTGATATAACCTCTTCTGATCATAACGACTTAAGCTGATTCTAAGCATCACCTTCTCATCTGACTGGAAACCTTCAACTCATCTAATCAGGCCTAAGTTAGCTTGCCTGACTCCAACAGCTGAACCATCAACTGATATCCATCTGCTGATTTACTCAGCTGATTTTGAGATTTTGAGATAAACCTCACAATATCAAAGAAATATGTATGCTCTCAAAATCAAATCACACAAGTGCACTACCATATGCTTACCAAAAGTCTCAATTCTCCACCACGTGTTATGCGAAATCAGAGATGTTATCTGTCGTGTTGGCACTTGTAGGTCCCTAGTTGAGTTGATAAGATTGAGTAAAGCTAAGAAAATGTCTAGAGGGGGGTGAATAGACTTTTCAAAATCTCTCAAAATATCAAAGTACACAATGTGGAATATCAGATTTAACAATGAGCCCTTATGATTTTATACTCAACTATTATCGAAATGAACTTCTGTATGAACACTGATCTTGTCTATTCTATATGCAGATTAATAAATTAAACAAGTAATTAATCAAACAACAAATAAAACAGTAAAGTAAATCAACACGAGATTTATAGTGGTTCGACAACTTGTCTACATCCACTCTCACAACTCCAGTTGCGAAATTTATTAACTCTTCTCTTCGAGTAGTGTGTTCTTGTGGCTTTAAGTCCCAAGATATAAGACTTCGATCTTTTCGATTATATCTCCAGATATATCTTCGATCTAACAACTAGCTATTTTACAAGTAACTAGCAACTTGAACAAACAACAAACAATAAACGAAAACTTCTCTAATTCAGTAGTAGCCTCTTGAATATGACTTGTCTCCTGGCTTGAACTTCTGAATCTTCAACTCTGCGAGTTTTCTTTTTCTTTGAATTCTTCAATGAACGCTTTTAATCTCTCAGTGTTTCTCGTAGTATCAGTAGTCTTTAATGTAGAATGTCTTCGAGTATTTATAGACTTCAAAAATCAAGACAAGTTTGTTATCCAACAACTTTTTCTTGATAACTAACTTTGAAACTATTTCTTCTTATCTTTTCACGCGTTTCTTCAGTTAATTAGTTATTCCATAACTAACTCTTCAATATACGATCTTATCTTCATTCTGTATCTTCACTTACGTGTTTATGACTTAACCATACTTCGACTTGTCTAGTCTTCAACACTTAGACAATTCTTTAGTCTTCTCAGCACTTGTCTTGTCTTGCAGTAATCTTCTTCCAGCAGTAGACTTCCATATACATAGAACTAATCTAGTCATATCAATCTAATCCTAACAAGACTATTACATTACTTTAAGCTTTATAAATCCAGCTTAGGAACCTTAAGACTATACATCAATATAAACATAAACATAAGCTTATATACAACAATTATAAGCTTATCATAAAACTTATAGTAAACTTCTTTCTCATAGTACTTATAAAACGTACTTGTCTTTTCTTTCATATGTACTTATGTATTCTATTGATCTTGTTCATAAGACGACTTCCATAACTAGATCAGTCAACACTTAAAAATATATTCAAGTCTACTTTTGGCTTATCAAAACTACTTTAACATCAATTAGGAATTGTATCAAGATTTATATCCCAACAATTTCCCCATTTTTTATGAAGCCAAAACTACTTGAATTATTTTAAGTCAGTAGACTAGTTAAGTAGTTATCTTCTTCAAAATATGTTATCTTTTTCATTCATATTCATAAGATCAGGTAGATTACAAATACTTAGCAAAAATATATGAAATAAGTAAAGTACTTACAATGTCTTCATTCCATGCTTCCACCACTTGGAGTGTCAGCATCTGGATTCGAAGTTTGAAACGCCTCCAATACACGTCGATGTATATCAGAAATGTGATCTTTATTATCAATCTTCTTCTTCTCTAGTAGATCTTCTTCAAACTTCTTGATCTTGTTGAAGTCAACACGTTTACCAGATCCTAACATAGGTGTTTCCCATTTAGGAAAATCTGGACAAAGTATGTTGTATCTAACAACAGTTGCAATACGCATTATCAAATTCCATAAGTTGTTGTCTTCAGCTTCCATGAACTTTTCAAATAGACCGAATAACTCGTCTTTGCTTTCTGCATCACCAAACTTACGAATTATCCAGTGATCTACTTCCCACTTCATCTTGACAACCTTCCAAGCCTCTCTATGCTCATTGTCAATGAATCTATCAATCTGGGCATCTTCAATCACCTCTGGATTTTCTTTCAAATCTTGAAGTCTTTTAATGTGTTTTCCTAACACCTTCTTGTTAGCATAACAATCATCTTCAAGCTTTTGCTTTTACAGAATCTCAGTCTCATCAAGATCAGCAATAATCTGACTTATAGACTCTTTGATTTTAGGTTCACGCATATCTAGCTTCCTCTTGACAATTTATCTTGTCTGAACCTCTTCAGTCAATTTTCCTTTGCCTTTCACAGACTTCAACTGATCTTCTGCTCTGATCTGCTCTAACTCAGCTTTCTTTACTAGTCTGCCTCTTCTAGGTCTACTAGTCTCTTCAACATTAGCAGCAGCAGCAGTTTCAATCTCCTTTACCTCTTGAATATCTTCCCCCTTTTTGGCTTCATCACTTGCCTTAAGAGTGAAAAGAGAAGTAAATTGAGTCATCTCTTCTTGAATAGCCTGCTTCATCAGATCAGTAGCTCTATCAATCTGCTTCTGATGACTTTTATCTTGACTTAGCTTTTCAAGACGATCAACTGTATAGTCTAACTTCTTTGAACAAAAAGTTAACTCATTCTTGAAGTGAGTTGCAGTCAAGCTTAGCATTCTATTCTCTTCAGTCATTGTAGCCAACAATGCTCTAGCTTGAACCAATTGTTCATGAGCCTCTCTTCTTTGCTCATCTGCAATCTCGATCTTCACTCTGTAGATTCTTTCCATTTTCTTCGATTCTTGAGCCAAAACTCTCGCAAAATCCACAGAACATTTTTCAGAATACTCAATCTGCCTTTGCAGAAAATCTTCCAGTTGAGTAAACATTTCTTGTCTGAACAAAGCATCCATCTGATTGACTTCTCCAACAATCAAATCTTTCGAACTAGCCACGAGCGAGCTATTCTGATCTATTAGAGCTTTCTTCACGTCAGACTTTAAGAACTCATCTATTGAAGACTTAGTCAATTGCTTCAAGTCATTCTTTAATTTATCAATAGATGCGGACGAAAAATATTGAGTTGTGTGAACAACTTCCAAAGGAGTAACCTCCATCAATTCCATTTCTTCAATAATCGGAATATCAATCAACTCGTCTTCCATCTCAATAGTTAAGACCTCGTCTTCAACTATCTCAGGAACAGCACTTCCAGGTAATGCTCTTAAATTTAATGGAGGACAGTAAGGAACAATTGCTAACCTTGCTTCCTTAGCTCTCCTTTCAGCAGCATCCAAATCTTTCTTAACCATCTCAACTAATCTGGCAGTGTATGCACAAGTTTCAGGCGGAAAATACTTCTCAACTTGTCTGGTTATCTGACCAACATTGCACCTCGGGCCATGTGCATGCTCAACCTGGAATTCAAATACAATTCCTCTTAGTTGATCAGAAACTGTTGGGATATGAATCCTAAAACAAGTCCTAAATGATGAAAAGATAAGATGAAGTTTTGATAAGCCAAAAGTAGACTTGAATATTTTCTAAGTGTTGACTGATCTAGTCTAGTTAAAGAAGTTGTCTTGAGCAGATCAGTGGAGTTCACAAGACAAGTGAAGTTCAAAAGACAAGTATTGTTTCGAAAGAAAAGTTTAAGTGTTCAAAAGACAAGTACATATTATAAGTACTTTGTATATTTGTTTAGGTTGTTTACTGAGCTATATTTAAGATTGTATAGAAGCTCATGTTGTTTCGTTTATGTTCATATATTGATGTATAAATTCTTAAGTTGACTAAGCTATTTTATAAAGCTTAATGTAAATGTAATAGTCTTGTTAGGATTAGATTAGTTATAGTCTACTATTGAAGACTAATGCGCAAGAAGAAGAAGAAGACAATGAAGTCTATAGAAGACAGGTGCGCAAGACAAGACAAGACGTGAAGAATGAAGTTAGTTATTCAAAACGCGTGTGAAGATAAATTTTGAAGAGTTAGTTAGAAATAACTAATTAACTACATAACCGCGTGGTCGGATAAAGATAAACAGTTATAAGTTAGTTTTCAAGAAAGGTTGGTTACACAACTGAAAGTTCTTGGAATTGATAGTCTATAAATACCTCATGGTATTGAACGATTCAAGACTACTGAAACTTGATATACTGAAGAATTTACGAAGCATTCAAGAAGCAAATTACTCTCAGAGTTTGAAGATTCAGAAAGAAGCCATAAGACAAATTGAAGATTCAAAGAAGGCTACTACTGAAGACAGATAAGTTTTATTTTTTTGTTTCAAGTTGCTAGTTACTTGTAAATCACTAGTAAGATCGAAGAAACACTTGGTAGTGTTATCGAGAAGATCTAAGTCTTATTTCTTGGGACTTAAAACTACAAGAACACATTACTCCATTGGACGAGTTAATAAGAATATCACAACTGGGTTTGTGAGAGTGGACGTAGACAAGTTGTCGAACCACTATAAATCTCGTGTTTGATTTACTTTACTGTTTTATTTGTGTTTGATTGATTAACTGCTTAATTATTTGAATTACATATCTGAACAAGACTAGTAGAGTGTTCATAACAGAGTTCTCGAATTTTAGTTGAGTATAAATTTGAATTGGGCTCTTTGTTTAATTCTGATATTCCGCATTCGTATTCTGATATATTGAAAGATTTTTGAAAAGTCTATTCACCACCCTCTAGACATTTTCACTAGCTTACTCAATATTAAACTCAAATAGGGACCTACAAGTGGTATCAGAGCAGTAGTTTACGAACTGCTGTTTCTTGATAACCGACTTAAGACTTGGGTGATGTCTTGGTCCTAGATTGTACGTGCTCTTACGTGTTCTTGATCGCTGTTCTTGAATATATCTGTTTATTGATACTAAACTACTTAATACTAACCTTCTTGGAATAATGTCTCTCGAAAATCAGTGCTAACAAGCTACCGAAGTTCCAGGTACAAGATTACGACTATTGGAAGTTGAGGATGGAGGCCATTTTCAGCTCCACTCACGACTTAATGATCTCTGTCGTCACCGAAGTTCCAATCGTGACGATGATCCCTAACACTGCTGCTTTGGACAAGGACAAACCTGTTGGTATTCTCGTTCGAAAACCCAGGTCAGAGCTAACCTCAGAAGAAATGAGGCATAATAATTTGGACAGCTTGGCCAAGAATTACATTTTACACACCCCTCCTAACGAGTATCTAGGAAAAGTGTTAAAATGTAAAACTGCCAAAGATATGTGGGACCGTCTCGCTATTATTTGTGAAGGGACATCCCTGATCAAAGAAAGCAAGCTTTCTACTGCTGTTCAAAGATTCGAATCATTCAAAATGAAAACTGGTGAAACTATTGACCAGTTGGATACTCGCTTTACGAAAATCATGAATGACTTGGAAGTTCTTGGTAAATCTTATACTGCTCGTGAAATTAATCTGAGGATTCTTAAAAGTCTAGATCCTAGATGGAAGATGGTGAAAATGCTTGTTAAGAATACCCAAGACATAGACGTGTGGACAGCAGAGACCATTTTCAAACTCTAAAGGCTCGTGAGTTTGATTTAGACGAAGATGAACCCATAACCAGTAGTGATAGAGACAATGCCGTATCTAAGAACGTTGCCTTCAAATCTAGTTCATCCAAGAGTTCTAGAATTAGCAAGTCTAAGTCTAAACCTAAGTCTACTTCTGTGAAAGACGAGTTAGATACTGATCTTAGCCTGAAGGATCAGGTGAACCTTATGGTTAGAAAGTTTGATAGGCTGAATAAACGTTTCGATAGATATAAGAAGTTCTATAGAGATCATAGAGGGTCTGCTTCTAAGAACTCTTCTGAGACCAGACGAGACCGAAATTCGTTCGAAAGGAGAGACGAAGTCTCGAAAGGTAATAGACGAGATAGAGAGTCTGATGATAGGAAGATTAAGTGTTCTGACAGACGTGATAAGCGAAGGGATAACTCTCCTATTAAAAAGGCTACTAATGATCTTTTGTGCTATAATGGGGAAAAGCCAGGTCACTACATCTATGAATGTCCAGACCTGAGCACTGACGATCGTGAAGAATGCAAAACACGAAGGGAAAGAAGATACAACCGTGGCAAGAAGGCAATGATGGCCAATGATGACTCTGATTCAGATTCAGACGAGTTGCCATCGTCCTCATCTAGCTACCCGTCTGATCGAGATCACGATGAAGCTTTCATAGTAGATGATGGCCTATGCTGCATGGCTAAAATCGACCAAGAGGTATCATCTGCTACTTCGTTTCAATCATGTGATGAATCGGATTCTGATGAAAGTGATACTGCCAGTAGTTAAGTAGGGAGTAGTCTTCATCACTCTACTAGTGTGAATGAAGAAGACCTCCTACTAGCTAACCAGGCATTCATTGAAGTCAGCGACGAGAACATCGCCTTAAAACAAGAAATCATTGGTCTTAAGGAAGCTCAGTCTAAAGTAGATCCTAATGTAACAGTCCTAAATGAACGCTTGACTGAAGAGTTAAGACAACTCAAAGAAAAGTGTGCATTGACAGACAGGTTATATCAAGACCTACTTAAGACATATGCAACTGAGAGAAATGAGTTCAATGTTTTAAAGAGCAAGTGCAAAAAGCTTGAAGAACGCAATAAGTTCTTAGAGACTGAGGTTGTCACTCTAGACCTTAAACTTACTGACCTGGTTAACTCTTGAAAGATTAACCTTGAATTGTCAGATAGGTATAGGGCTCCTGCTGACCAGACGGGTATAGGTGCAGAATCACCTAGCTCGTCTACTCGAGTCCTTAAGAACCCTACTGCGTTCATCTCAAGTTCTTTGACTAATGATAAAGGAAAAAGACCAATGATATACGATATTGGAACGCCATCTAAAGGCACTGTACCTAAACAGACTCGAGTTAACACTCCGATTACCAAGGGAGGTAAGAAGAATGTTAACAACAAGCCTGTTCTGTTTAGAACTAGTCAACAAAGAACCACTAATCGTGGAGGACCCAATCAGGTCAGATACGAGGATTGGTATCATGAGGAGACGAGTACTAGACAGGTACAGACTAGACGAAAAGAGCCTAGACCTCCTTTCATAAGGCAGTCTCAGCTCTACTCGTCTAGGCCCAGACAGGTTGCTCCAAAACATCGTACACAACCTGTCCTATATCCTCCACCTTTGTCATATGATATCATAAGTGAGGATAGACCCAATCGTGTCTATAAACCGTACGAACCTAATGCATACAAGCCCTATTCTGACTATCATTGTTGGTCCCTGAGACGAGTGCAAGATCAGCTGACTTGATGTCTGCTGATGGTGTGGAAAATAAACTAACTCTTCAAAGTAACTAGTCCGCTGATTTCACTAGGGGCCTAGGACTAGTTAGTCGACTGATTAATTACTTATCGGAGTTAAGTGCGGAATTGAAGTGTGCCCATAAAGATTATACACGTCTATTCTTAAATAAAGTTATAAAACAGTTTATGCAAAAATATGTATGAAAAGACTTGAAAATAAAGTGCAGAAATGTAAATAACACAATAATTTATAGTGGTTCGGATATACGTTCCTACGTCCACTCTCACGTCCTAACGTGATGTTTAATCCCTTTAATTTACCGAAAATTACAAGGGCTTGTCCTTTATAGTCCCAAGGGTAGGACTTTGAGATCTGAGTCAGTTCCTAAACTGCTGCGGTCTCCACAAGTAATTGGAAGCACTTGCACTTTAACAAGTGAGTTGCGAGCACTTGCACTCCACAAGTGATATAGAGCACTTGCACTCTTTACAGTGATGAACACTCAACTTGACTTCTAAGGTTTTATGGTAGAAGGTGGGTTTTATGTGTATGAACTAGATGAGAATTTCCCTTACAATCTGTTTTAGCCTCATGCTAGGATTGGGAAATTCTCTCTAAGCTATGGATATATATGAGTGGCTAAACTGGCTTAGATGTTATGAGTTCACTCACTGGGGATGAGGTGATGCGTGTTGAATCTTTATGAACGATCTTCTTGAGCTCTTCTTATTTCTGGACTTTAAGAACTTTGCTCGACCTCTGCATCTCACTCCTCTTCACTCTCCCAATTATGTATGAGCTCATTTATATAGTGTTGATGTTTGAATGTTACCGTTAGATGATAGCAATTCAAATCTCCACTAATTCAGAAATTGCCAATCTCTTGATTTGATATGATTGAATATTACCATTGTCATGTAATTTCAATCATATCTTTGACTTTCCTTTCTTGCACGTATCTTGTCAATCCTTGACTTCAACTCTGATTGGTCTTCCCTTAATTGTGTAAGAAGACTTCTACTCTGCTGGTAAGAAGACTTCTACTCTGCTTGTAAAAAGACTTCTACTCTACTGGTAAGAAGACTTCTACTCTGCTGGTAAGAAGACTTCTACTCTTACTCTTCTTATCCTATAAGATGAGTTTAACTCATCTTATCAGGAGACTTCTGGTCTTGGTCTTCTCTTCTCTTCTTGAGCATTTGCATGTCTTCTCTTCTAACCAGAGTCCTCTCTATTACAAGATGTATAATAGAGTTGTCTATACAATACAACTTATCCTATTACATGTTTGATTTGGTTTATCAAAACTAAACTAGGGATATACATATCCCAACAATCATAGACCAGCGCCTGCTCAAGTAGAGATTAAGTCGAAAGGTTATCTCAGACGAGTAGACCCGAAATTGAATGATAGGCCAGATAAGGACAACAAGGTCTTATTTTGTAACATGTATGGCAGGAAGCTTAAGAGATCGAACTTGTTCAAGACTCCAATGTATATTTGGATTCCTTTGAACTCGACTAACCCCCCAGGACCCCAATAAACAAAATGGGTACCTAAATTATTGAATATCTTCATTGCAGGGTCGACTTGACTTGTATAAGAAGGGTGGCTCAGTAGGAGAAACTTGGTACATTGATAGTGGATGTTCAAACCACATGACTGGTACTAAGGCTCTCTTATCGAGTTACCATGAGCAGGAAGGACCAAAAGTGATATTTGGTGATAGCTCCACTGCTGTCACGAAAGGATTTGGTTACATCAGGAATGGAGACGTAGAGATACAAGACGTATCCTACGTGGAAGGTTTGAAATATAATTTACTATCTGTTTCTCAATTTTGTGACCGTGGATACAAGGTGCAGTTTAAAAGCCGCAAGTGTGAAATCATTGACAAAAGGACTCACACCATCTTCCTTGTCAAGGTAGTGTATACATTGTGAATTGGAACAACTGTCCAAGGGATACTTGTCTACTTACTAAGAACCCTAAAGAGCTCGGTTGGCTTTGGCATAGACGCCTCTGCCACATGAACTTTAAGGTAATTAATAAGATAGCGAGAGATTACCTAGTGGAAGGTTTACCCAACGAAGTTTATTACAAATCACATGTATGCAATGCTTGTCAGAAAGGTAAACAGGTAAAAGGTTCCTTTAAGTCAATTCCTACTCTCTCAACAAGTAGAGTCTTAGAACTACTACATATGGATCTTCATGGTGAGATTACTCCTCCAACCTTGAATGGTAGAAGGTACACACTTGTTGTTGTAGATGACTATTCTAAGTTTACTTGGGTAGTCTTCCTACACAAGAAGAGTGATACACAAATTCTTCTACCTGATCTGTTGAAGAAGTTACAAGTTGAGAAGAACCAGTCTATTTTCAAAATCCGTAGTGATAAGGGAACTGAGTTCATTAATTGCTATATCCAAGATTTTTGTGCTAAACGTGGTATCCAGCACCTTACTAGTGCAGCTAGGACGCCACAACGGAACGGTGTAGCTGAAAGAAGGAATCGAACTCTCAAGGAAGCCTATAGAACCATGCTAGCCGAATACAAAACTCCTCAAAAGTTTTGGGCTGAAGCAATCAACACTGCATGCCACTCACAGAACAGAAGTGCGATCAACAAGGCGTTAGGTAAGACACCTTGCGAGGTTTGGAAAGGTAGAAAACCCAGAATTTCATATTTCCATATATTTGGTTGTAAGTGTTTCATCCATAACAATGGGAAAAGCAAGTTGAATGCATTCGATGTTAAAGCAGACGTGGGGATATTCTTAGGATACTCCTCGACTAGCAAAGCATTTAGGGTATTCAACTACTCAACTCTTTGTGTGGAAGAAACACCACATGTGGTTTTCGATGAATCTCGACAGGACTCGTCTGCCGATAAGATTAGTGAGAAGGTGACTGATCTATCGATCAAATCTGACAAAGAATCAGAAATTTATGAATCCGTTCAAGCCTACAATCCATTCATGAAAGCTCTCGAGTCTGATGACAACGAGAAGGTAAGTGCTCAAGGTAAGTCTACTACACCAGTTGACATGCCTGCTCTAGTTGACTCGTCTACCCCTGTTAAAACTGCTGATACAAATGATGTTGATATGCATGATGCTATACCTGAGGTAGATGATGATAGTATTCCTGTTAAGAATAGAAAAACATGGAAATCTGCGCATGATACTGAGAATATAATTGGTGACTCTACTATTGGTGTGAAGACTAGACGACAACTCTTTGAGTCGCAAGAACAACCTAGTCCATCTATGTTTTGCTGGTGTTGTTTCCTCTCTTCTATCGAGCCTACCACTGTTAAGGAGGCATTGGCTGATAGTAATTGGATCATCGCTATGCAAGACGAGTTGAACCAGTTTGTTCGAAACGACATTTGGAAACTTGTCGATAGGCCGGAACATCATAATGTAGTTGGCACTCGATGGATTTTAAAAAACAAGAAAGATGAGAATGATGTAGTCGGTAGGAATAAGGCTAGACTAGTAGCCCAAGGCTATTCGCAAGCTGAAGGCATAGACTATGATGAAACTTATGCTCCTGTTGCTATACTAGAAGCCATTCGATTGTTCCTTGCATATGCTGCTTATATATGAAGTTGACTGTATATCAAATGGATGTCAAAAGTGCATTTCTTAATGGTGTTCTTGCGGAAGAAGTGTATGTTGAACAACCCCCAGGTTTCGAAGTCAAAAGCAACCAGGTGTACATATTGAAGAAAGTCTTATATGGACTAAAGCAAGCTCCAAGAGCATGGTATGATACTCTCTCTCTCTTTCTATTAGAAAATGGTTTTACTAAGGGTAAGGTCGATAGAACCTTGTTCAGAAGACAAGAAGGGAAAGACATTTTACTCGTCCAAATTTACGTAGATGATATCATTTTTGGTTCACCTAACAAAAGGCTGAGTGAAAGTTTTTCAACACTCATGCAAAGTAAGTTTGAGATGTCCATGATGGGTGAAATGAATTACTTTCTTGATCTTCAAGTAAAACAGACCCCTGAAGGGATTTTCATAAATCAAGCAAAGTATACTAGAAATCTACTAGACAAGTATGGTATCAAGACATGCAAGTCTACTGGAGTACCTATGCTACCTACTTACAGGATGGATCCAGACGAACATGGTAAGTGTGCTGATCAAACATATTATCGTGGTCTTATTGGTTCTTTACTGTACTTGACTGCTAGTAGACCTGATATTGCATTTTCTATTGGCGTATGTGCTCGTTTTCAAGCCAATCCAAAAGAGAGTCATATGGAAACCACTAAACGGATACTGAAATATTTGAAAGGAACCATCAATCGTGGTATATGGTATCCTTCAAATGATGATTTATCTCTAAGTGGCTACTCAGATTCTGATTTTGGTGGTTGTAGAATAGATAGGAAATCTACATCTGGTTCTTGTCAATTCTTAGGCACAAAACTCATTTCATGGTTTTCGAAAAAGCAGACTAGTGTGGCTACCTCTACTACCGAAGCCGAGTACATGGCTGCTGGTAGCTGCTGTAGTCAACTACTTTGGCTCATGCAACAACTTAGAGATTACAACATATATGAATCAAATGTTCCTATTTTCTGTGATAGTAATAGTGCCATTGCCATTACACAAAATCCTGTTCTGCACACACGTTGTAAGCATGTTGATGTGAAACATCATTTCATACGTGATCATGTAGAAAAGAAGGATATTCGCATGGAAAAGATTCATACTGATTTTCAAAGAGCTGATATTTTCACAAAACCATTACCTGAGGCTCGTTTTCATGAATTATGCATTAGTCTAGGACTAATTGATCTAGACCCTACTTGCCTATAACTATGTACTAACCAGACAGGTACATCAAAGAAATAAGGAGACAAGATCACTGAAACAGAGCACTCGTCTACTCGCTCAACAGACAGGTATACAAGGTCAGACAAGATGACCAAACAACCTGATGAGGAAGCTGGTAAAGCTGAGGGTAACACTAAGGGAATAAAAATTTAAGGAGGAATCTATGATTTCTTAAATATCCTTATGTTGACTCTTAAGTTTATTAAAAGTCATCTTGTTCGAAACCTTGACTATTGCTTTAGATTGATATTCATTTTATTTATGCTACTCTACTTGTACCTACACTCATACATTGCACAAGATA
The DNA here is from genome assembly GCA_963675135.1 of Galeopsis tetrahit. Taxonomy (NCBI): domain Eukaryota; kingdom Viridiplantae; phylum Streptophyta; class Magnoliopsida; order Lamiales; family Lamiaceae; genus Galeopsis; species Galeopsis tetrahit. Next base: position 40,494,409 of record OY776127.1, read on the forward strand.
AGATAGGTACATGAAGTCGTTCGACATTCAGAATAGACAAGCACAGTCGAAGGGGGAACTCGTCTGGTGCGCATTAGTCTACTCGTCTGTTCTGGATAGACTCGAACAGACAAGTTAAGTGTTCTCATGATTCAAATACTCTAAGTGTTTAATCAGTTCGAATTAAGGACATTAATGTAATTTGATAATGTGAAAATTGGAAAACCCTAGAATTGGATTTATACACTCCCATTTAATGAGGTGTATACACCTAGTTCACGCCAAACCCTACTACCTTAGGTCAGATGAGTACACTCCTCTGTCCTAACCAATAGAAAAGGCGGATTCCAAAATTTACAATATCAAATCACGTAATATTCTCGATTCCGTAACTGAATTCCAAAGGCCACAACCGTTAGATCAAAGCATTCAATCTTAGGCGTCGATTCAAAGTTTGAGTTTTAACAAAACCCCAAACAGTTCCACTCTTCTCTCCTACGTTTTCTTAACTCTTCTACTCACAAAGCTCTCGATTTCTTGCACAATCATATCTCTTTTATCTTAATCAAGTTATTTACTATGTCGATTGTGTCTCTATTTGATGTTCGTACTAACATGCAAGCTAGGTTCGACCTAGGCAAGTATGCATCGGAGGGGAAGGTACATGTGGAAGGCTCTGTGTTTTTCAAAGGCAATCACACAGACGACAACAAGGAGGTTCTAATGAAGTGTTGCCGATGTGGGTTGAGACCCTATTTGGAGGCATTTCCGGAGATTGTTTTGGAGGAAGAAGTATTGGAGTTCTACGCCAATGCTACTAGAAGAGGCGACTCCATAGAATCTTTTGTTGGTGGAAGCCGAGTAGAACTTACTCGAGACAATATTTTCAAAACATTAAAGCTGCCTATTGGTTCAATTGATATAGAGAACTATGCTATCGGTCAGGAGTTGAGGTATCTTAGTACCTTTTGTGGTAAGAAGTTGAAGCTTGGTCGAGATGGAAAAGTCCCAGCTGTGAAGAAGAAGGAGCCCTTAGACAAATACAAGACTCTTCTCGACATCGCTAGTAAGATGTTGCTCGGAGTGACTGAAAGTTATGATTACGTAACTCTCCAGAAGGCAAGAGTGATGGCCGCGATCTATGACGGCATCACTGAAGGAAATTGGTTCAAGTTGTTCGCGGATCGGCTGATGTATTTTGAGAGGAATGTTCGAGTCAACACCGACACAAGAGATTGGGTGGTGTCTGCCGCAGTTGGCTTCGGAAACAAGCTTAGTATTCTTCTACCCGTATTGCTGCCGAACAAGACGAGTTGGAGCAAGGGCAAGCCGTTCCATGCATTGAAACATTATCTGAAGAAGGAGGCATTGGCAAAGCAAGCTGCTGGAAGAGCTGCTGCCCCCAGACAAGTTCAAATCGATCCTCAAGATGCTATGTTTGAGGCCGCTTCGTCTAGTTCGGAGGAAGACGAGTCGGATGATGGTGAAAAATCTGAAGAGGCTGAAGCTGGAACTAGTGGAAGACTAGTTCAGTATGTGGCTGAGGAGGCTATGTTTGAGTCTGCAGGAGACTCGGAAAAGACTCAATCTGATAAGGAGTCTAAGAAAGAGGAAGAGACAAGTGCTGAAGTTGCCGAAACCTATCCACTGGTGAGAGTCGAGTCGAGTCCCTCGCCAGACAAGTCGGCTGCTGAAAAGGTTGGTACTTCTTCCCGAACTCTTTCAATACCTCTCTCTCTCCCCGTCAAAACCAAGGCAAGATCACTTCGATCTCGTGCCAGACATGCACCCAAATCCTCGTCTGTGTTGGCAGTGAAACCACTGAGAGCCAACATAACCCAAGACACTACTATATTTGACAAAACTGATACTCCTACAGTTGTCAAACCAAACCTAGCCACATCAATGCCCATAGAAACCACAACCCAAATTCCCTCAACCTCAACAGAATATGTTGAACCCTCAAACCCATCTATTTCGGAAACAACATTAGTTGCCACTGCAACAACTGAGACAAGGACCCCACTTGCTCAGACCCCTTCCGAAATTAGATTTGAATCCCTGGTTTATTATCCGATGTGTCTTAGAGAGAAGAGGTTGCGTTCGAAAGTGTCCAACAATTTGAGGAAGATGCTCCCGTCCGTAGAGATCGACACATCTTCGGAGCAATTTGAGAAACTTCTAAGGATATGCACATGGGTTGCATTGAAGAAGGCCCCGACGGAAGATTTGTTTGAAGTCATTGTTGGAATGGGTGGAATCTCCAATTTTCAGGATTGGGAGATGGAACAGAAGGAGAACAGTGGAGTAAAAGACCACTCAGAGTTGTTCCCAGCCCACACCTTGACAGCGCTAGTGAAGAGGATGCTGCGTATTTTAGATGATGTGTTGTCTTCTCAAGACAAGTTTGAAGTTGAAGTTCAAACTGACCTTGTGGAAGAAGAGTCGAAGGCTGAATTTGTTGATGTTGGTATTCAAACATCTGAACCATTGCTAGAATTGGAGAATGTCTCCAAACAGCCTGAAGAAGATGACAACTCGATCATGTTCGCTAAGGAAGATGATGAATTTGTTGAAGCTTATGTCTTTGATGAAGATGAGATCGCTATCAAAGATGATGATGAGTTTGCTGTTGTTCAAAATTCTCAAGTTTTTCCAGAAGGATTCCTAGATGGATTGAAGACGGACTTGAAGGAAGTAGTTCAGTCGTCTATTGATGAGTTCTTAAACTCTAAGTTGAAAGAAGTCCTTGTTGAACAGAATTAGTCTCTTGTAGACAGTTCCCGAGAATTGATAGTTGGAGAAGTCAACAAGATGGACTCAACCTTCAGACAAGAGATGTATGATCAGGTTGAAGACTTCTTGAAGAGGCAAGTTGACTATTCGGAGAAGAGATCAATCAACTTTGCAAGATCATTGGTTGAAGAGTCAAGTAAAATGGAAAGACTCTATCGAGTAAAGATTGAGATAGCAGATGAACAGAGGCGTGAAGCACAAGATCAGTTGGTGCGTTTAAGAGTTGTTCTTACAGAGTTAACTGAGCAGAACAGGCTGCTAAGACAGACTGCTACTCACTTTAAGGATGAACTTATTTCAAGTTCAAGGAAGCTAGAGCTGACTACTGATCGTCTTGACAAGATGAGTCACGACAAGATGCATCAGAGGTAAATCGAGTTAGCTGCTGAAGCTATGAAGAAAGCTCTCAAGGAAGAGATGACTCGCTTTACTAGTCTATTCACTCTTAAGGCAAGTGATGAAGCCAAAAAGGGGGAAGAGACGAGTAGAGTTGAAGCTGAAAAGTCTAAGTCTAGTGGTGAACCGGAAATGAAGGAAGCTGCTATAGTTATGTAAGATTTGAAGAGGCCTAAGAGAGGAAAGCTAGTCAAGAAGGAAGATCTTGAGCAAGCTAAAGCAGATGAGCAGAAGATACAGGTAAAGGGCAAAGGTGTTACTCTACCTGAAGTTGAAGTTCAGACCAGACAGGCTAAGAGAAAATTGGTTATTGAAGAACCTGAAGAAGCTGGAACGACTGCAATCGTAAAGAAGCTAAAGATAGATGAGAAGATTGATGATGAATCTCACTATGCTAGTAAGAAGAAGGTTGGAAAGCATATTAGAAGGTTGCAGAAGTTGAAGGCGAATCTAGATCTAGTTGAAGACGCTTACATTGACAACTTCATTGATAGAGAACATCGTGAAGATTGGTTCAAAGTCAAGTTGCAATGGGAGTTAGATCACTGGATAGTTCGTAAGTTTGGAGATGCAGACAGCTCTGAAGAACTTTATGCTGTATTTGATAAATTTATGGAAGTTCAAGACTTGAAGCTATGGAATCTGATTATGAGGATAGCTGCTGCTGTGAACTTTAACATATTGGTGCCGATATTTCCAAAATGGACTACTCCTATGCTGAGTTCAGGAAAGAGGATCGACTTCAATCATATCAAGAAATTTGAAGAAGAGTTGTTGGATAAAGAGAAGATCGATAATGAAGAACACACGTCAGTAATTCATAGTTTTGATTTAGTATGTGTAATATCTACTGATCTTACGTGAATGAATGAAAAGATAACAACTTTTGATGATTAAAAGACAAGATAACTACTTAACTAGTCTACTATTGTGAAAAGATTCAAGTAGTTTTGGCTTCATCAAAAAGGGGGAAATTGTTGGGATATGAATCCTAAAACAAGTCCTAAATGATGAAAAGATAAGATGAAGTTTTGATAAGCCAAAAGTAGACATGAATATTTTCTAAGTGTTGACTGATCTAGTCTAGTTAAAGAAGTTGTCTTGAGCAGATCAGTGGAGTTCACAACACAAGTGAAGTTCACAAGACAAGTGAAGTTCAAAAGACAAGTATTGTTTCGAAAGAAAAGTTTAAGTGTTCAAAAGACAAGTACATATTATAAGTACTTTGTATATTTGTTTAGGTTGTTTACTGAGCTATATTTAAGATTGTATAGAAGCTCATGTTGTTTCGTTTATGTTCATATATTGATGTATAGATTCTTAAGTTGACTAAGCTATTTTATAAAGCTTAATGTAAATGTACTAGTCTTGTTAGGATTAGATTAGTTATAGTCTACTATTGAAGACTAATGCACAAGAAGAAGAAGAAGACGATGAAGTCTACAGAAGACAGGTGCGCAAGACAAGACAAGACGTGAAGAATGAAGTTAGTTATTCAAAACGCGTGTGAAGATAAAGTTTGAAGAGTTAGTTAGAAATAACTAATTAACTACATAACCGCGTGGTTGGATAAAGATAAACAGTTATAAGTTAGTTTTCAAGAAAGGTTGGTTACACAACTGAAAGTTCTTGGAATTGATAGTCTATAAATACCTCATGGTATTGAACGATTCAAGACTACTGAAACTTGATATACTGAAGAATTTACGAAGCATTCAAGAAGCAAATTACTCTCAGAGTTTGAAGATTCAGAAAGAAGCCAGAAGACAAATTGAAGATTCAAAGAAGGCTACTACTAAAGACAGAGAAGTTTTATTTTTGTGTTTCAAGTTGCTAGTTACTTGTAAATCACTAGTAAGATCGAAGAAACACTTGGTAGTGTTATCGAGAAGATCTAAGTCTTATTTCTTGGGACTTAAAACTACAAGAACACATTACTCCATTGGACGAGTTAATAAGAATATCACAACTGGGTTTGTGAGAGTGGACGTAGACAAGTTGTCGAACCACTATAAATCTCGTGTTTGATTTACTTTACTGTTTTATTTGTGTTTGATTGATTAACTGCTTAATTTATTGAATTACATATCTGAACAAGACTAGTAGAGTGTTCATAACAGAGTTCTCGAATTTTAGTTGAGTATAAATTTGAATTGGGCTCATTGTTTAATTCTGATATTCCGCATTCGTATTCTGATATATTGAAAGATTTTTGAAAAGTCTATTCACCCCCCTCTAGACATTTTCACTAGCTTACTCAATATTAAACTCAACTAGGGACCTACAGAAACGTTCTCCAGATCAATAGTTGGATTAGTAGACTTCGACTCTTATACTGGCTCAGCTTCTTGCATCAACTCTGCTTCTGCAAGATCAACTTTAGAAACTTGAATACCTACACTTGGCTTTTCAACTGGTAAGACATCATCTGGTATGTTTAACATTCTTTTCACCAGACTAGTTAAGGCTTCTGGGGTCCTTAACTCAGAGTGCTTCTTCACTCCACTAATTTCTTTTAGTTCCATCTCCCAATCCTGAAAATTGGAGATACCGCCCATTCCAGTAATGACTTCGAACATGTTTTCAGAAGGACCTTCTCTCAAGGCAACCCAAGTGCATATCCGAATAAGTTTCTCAAATTCTTCTGAACTGGTATCAATTTCGACTGACAGGAATTTCTTCATCAAATTCTTAGTCATTCTAAACTTGGACTTTTAATTTTAATAATATTGTGTTGCACTTTTTTGTTATAATGACTTATACTTTTTAGTAATATTGTGTTGGGATATTCATCCTACCCATGATCTGATTGTATAACTTTAAGTTTTGATGGGCCAAAACAGATCATGTAATCTAGTGTTTAAGTATAATTTGTAAAAGGTCTTAGTCTGTTATAGTCTTAGTCTAATTTAGTGGAATCAACTGTACTAATTAGTAATGATGATATATGTTGTCACTATGTTTAATTTTTTTTTTTATGATGATTGTCATTTTGTCACTAAAATATTGCTATTTAATGAAGAATTGTGTTGTCATTATATATACACATATGATGTCGATAAAAAAACTGTAATAATAGTGTAAGTTTTTTGTGACAAAATATATGTTGTTATTATATCTAAAAAATTGTGACAATTATCATATTCGTCACTGAATAATATTTCTTATGACAAAATTGTTTCGTCACCATTTCTACGCTATTTAGTGATCAAAAATATTTTGCAACTGAATATTACTCTTTCATGACGCATTGTGTCGTCATTATACATACATATATATAACTACGATTAAAATTTTGTTACTATGTGATATTATTTGGTGACGAACTATATAAAAGGTTACGAAATTATTCATTTAATTGTGACGATAATGTTGTCACTAAAATTTAACAAATGCGGTAGAAAATGGAAAAAAATCGTCACATAAAATTAATATTTTTGTGACAATAAATCAAATCGTCATGTAAGGTTGAGCTATTTGGTAACGAACTATATAAATTACAACGACATAAGTAATCTATTTGTGACATAAATTTTGTCATTACAATTTTAAAAGGTTGATATGAAATGGATAATCGTCGCTAAAATTAATGTTTTAGTGACAATAAATCAAAACTTCATTTAAATTTAAACTTTTAGTGACGAAATATCATATTTAGCGACAAAATTCAATGTCAAATATGACGTTTTATTCGTCACCATAGATGGAATAATATAGCGACAATGAACTTTAGCGTCGCCAAAAGATGACTTTTGATGATGAATTCAAATAAAGTCACATTTACCTAATGTGACGCACCTAAGGCGACCTTCTTTGTGACGGAGAAAAATCGTCGTCAAACACATTTTGTGACGAAAAATGATGCTTTTATGACGAATTATTGTCGTTGCGATTTATCAAATTTCCTGTAGTTTAACCTTGTCAAAGTCTTACATCTCAAAGGAACTACTCATCTGAAGCATATAGTAATACTATAGTAATACTTCCAAAAAAATAAAAATAAATTAAAAGATGGTATAGCTAGGCTAAACATATATATGGTTGTACTTAAGCTGAATTAATAGTTGTGATTTAGGGGTTAATTAAAAGGTGTTATAATATCTATATTAACATGGAATACACAATATATACTCGTATGTATTCAAGAGAAAAAAAAACCATGTTGGGCCTTTGTCTAGCCCCACTATTTTAGTGGAATGGTTTCTTGGCCCACAATATATGGCTTTGGCCCATATGAGAAAAACCCTACTTTTCCTTTCTTACCAAATCTCACACTTTAGGCAGACTTTCTCTTAATCACGGTAATTTGTATCAATCTCACGATTTACTTTCCTTACCCTTCATTGGGAATTATGGCTAATAGCCGGAAATCGTGGGTGGTCTTCACTATATAAAGGGCATTGGTCATTTGGTGAAAAGTGTGGTTTACAATTGATTCGAGTGGAATTTACACACTTTAGAGGCACATGTGAAGCGTATTTTGATGAGTTTTTAATTGAATAATGGATTGATTATGATGATTTGAGCCAAAATGAGAGAAATGTTGTGTTTTGTCAATTTTGTAGGAAATACGAAGAAATTTGGAGCAAAACACCAACCATACTTCACTGGATCAAGAAGAGGAGTGTACCGTTGGATTCGTCTCGAAAAACGGAGTGGAATAGCCAAAAGATTTGAGTCAATCGGACACCCGGGGCAAAAGATATGCACAAAACAAGAAGAGGTTGGAGGAGAGGCACGCCCGAGCACGAGGCTCGAGCAAGGCGTGCTCGATACAGCAACTTTTGGAAAATTGGTGGCACAGCCGAGCCACAAAGAGGATGGAGATAAAGTCAGCACGGCCGAGCTTCAGTCACGGCCGAGCTGCAAACAGTATGAATTATAATGGAATTAAAAGCAGAAGCAAGCAGCTGGAAGAAATTGTATTGGCCCATTCATTAAGCCCATTTCTGCTTATAATTAATTAAGCCCATTTCTGCTTATAATTAATTAAGCCCATTCCTCATGGAATGAAAAAAAAAGAAAAAAATGATGAAGCCGTAAAAATATTTTTTTTGGGCGAAGAGAAGAAGCGTGAGATTTTTTTAGAAAAGGAGGAAGAAGCCATTGGAGGCCACACAAGCTCCCTACACATCCAAATTTCATCATCTTGCTCGTTTTTAGCTCGTTTTTCTTAGTTTAGCTATAGAATTAAGTGGATTTCCTTAGTTTAATTGAGATTGTGGGTTGTAATTTCATTTTCAAGCAAGGATTGAAGACTCCATTGAAGCATTTTAAGGTTTTTGTCTACATTTTCAATCAAAGAGGTGATACCTTTACTTTTATTGAATATTATTGTGTTATTTATTATGGGTATGTTTAATTTCTCATTTGCTTTCCTTAATTTCATTAAATTAGCCATGGGCTAAGCATTTTGGTGTTTGGGTGTTGTACAATTGTGATGGAATTAATGTTATAGCTTGATTTCAATTGTGGAATTCATTGGTGGGTTTTATTGGTTAGGTTTATTGGTTTTGAGAGATCATTTTACAAGAACTCAATTATTAGGTTGTATTAGAAGCATGATTAGTGCAACGAGAGTTGGTTAATCTTGACGATAGTATAATCGAGGGTTGGGAGTCGAGTGAATTGAGTTAATATTGGTTTATCGCAACGAGAGTTGGGTAAATTTCATTAGAACCCCATTTATCTACATTAATTGCTTTAATTAACATTTAAGTGATTAGTGAGAAGGCCATAGGAGCTTGGTTGTTAGTATTCAAGTGGAAAAGCATAACTAGGGATTAGTTTAGTTTAATTAGGTAGAGTCGAACCCCCTTGCCGTGTGATTACCCGGGTAAGAAACCTTCTATTCATCCTCTCGATCCTAGGTGCTTGCATGATATATGCCTTAGAGATTGCTTCTACCAAATTTCATCCAATGAAGTACACATAGACTTCGAATTTTAACATCGATTCCACACAAGGACGAACACCCGAACACTACCTCTCTCACTTGATTTCTATCGTATTTTTCTTAGTCATTTGCTTGTCATTAGTTGTCATTGGTGAGTTTCATTTACATTTCATTGCACAAAACATGAGTTTTCATTATATTCAAAGAACAACATACACACTAAGGCTACTTTCACATACTAGTCCCACAGATCGATAATTTAACCGGGCCTTACTTTTATTACACGCGAACCTCTTATACTTGAGGGGAACGTGTTGGTAAAAACACGTGTCAAGTTTTTGGCGCCGCTGCCGGGGACTAGTTTTGTTTTTAAGTAACTTAGTGTTTGTTGGTCTTGAATACTAGTGATTTTTTTTTCTTGTTAGCAAGTTCCTTGTTTGTCTTGTCTTTGGAATTTGATACTTGGTTGATTCTATAGGTGCATGAACACAAGAGCAAGTGGAATTGATCCTATTCCTATTGATTTGGAGATCGAAGCTACGACTAGAAGAAGAAATCGAGATCGAAATCAAAGACTTGAACAAGAGAGAGCAATGGCGGATAACCAAGGAAACAACAACAATCAAAACATCATTCACCCTCCTATCGACAACCGAGTCATTGGAGCGGGGAATGAGGGTGGAGTCGGTCATGATGAAGAGAGAACCATTCGGGATTACTTTAAACCCCCGGTTCAAAGGTGTTATGATGGAATCGAGCGCCCTCCTATTGCGCCCAACAACTTCGAAATTAGCCCGAGTCTAATTCGAATGCTAGAGAAGAGGCAATTTGGGGGAGAGCCACTTGAAGATCCCAATCAACACTTGTCCCGATTCTTGGAGTATGCGGATACGGTCAAGATCAATGGGGTACATGAGGACAATTTGAAGATGAGGCTTTTTCTTTCACCTTGAAAGATAAAGCTAAGGAATGGCTCTCCTCAATGATCAACAACCGAGCTACCACATGGGATGAGCTTAGCAAGAGGTTCTTATTGAAGTTCTTCCCTCCATCCAAAACTCTTCAATGCAAGACCGAGATTACTCAATTTCTCCAAAGGGAGAATGAAAGCATCTATAGTGCATGGGAGAGATTCCAAGGTCTTTTGAGGAGATGTCCTCAACATGGGTTCGCCGAAGAGCAAACAATTAGCTTCTTCTACAATGGATTGGGGCTCTCTTCAAGGCAATACATTGATGCATCCGCGGGTGGGCAATTGTTTGCAAAGAGTGCAAGAGTAGCAAAGGAAATCATTGAAGCAATTGCTACAAACACCTACGATTAGCCTATTGATGGAAATAGACCCAATAGAGTTGCTCAAATTGGGAATAACTCCACATCATTGGGTGATACAATCAAGATGCTCTTGGACAAGGTTGAGTTAATGGAGAACAATCAAAGGAGAGAAAGTTTTGGTGGGGGAATGGAGATGCCAAACATGTTGAACCAAGTTGAGGATGCTAACTACATGGGAAGGCCCCAATATCCTCAAGGGAATTTTCAAGGAAATTTTCATCAACCACCTTTCCCAAACCAAGCTCCTAACCAAAATCGTTTCCAACAACATGCTCAAGCCCAATTCCAAGAAAATCCTCCTTACAACCCAAATGCTCGGAAGCATGAAAACTTCTCTTATGGAAATCCTAAAGCCGCTCTCACACTCCCTCCGGGATTTGATCCGGGTGCTCGTGCACCAAACAATGAGGGGAGACCACATTTGGAAGACTTGTTGACCACTTTCATAGCTCAAAATAATCAAATGACGGCTCAACAAAACCAAAAGATAGAAAGGTTGGATGAACAAATGCTCTCAATGGCCAAGCAAATGAAGAACATAGAGTTTCACATGAGTCAAATTGCTTCTTCGAGTGGCGTAAATCAAAAAGGCAAGTTCCCTTCTACTACGGAAGCAAATCCTAGAGAGAATTGTATGGCAATTAATCTCCGTAGTGGCACTCAATACGAGGGACCAAGCATGTCAAATGAAGACGAAGATGGAGAAATGAGGATAAGAGAACGGATGGAGAAAGAAGAGAAGAAAGAAGAAAGGATACCTAAGTGGAAGAAAGCTAAGGAAGCAAGAGAAGCAAAGTATGAAGAGAATATAGAGTGTGATGGGTGGGGAGTTCCAAAAACACTTGTTCCACCACCATTTCCCCAACGGTTTATGAGAAAGAAGCTTGATGAGAAATTTGGAAAGTTTCTTGAAATTTTCAAGAAAGTCACCGTGAATGTACCCTTCTTGGAGGCTCTTGAGGAGATGCCCACTTATGCAAAATTTATGAAAGAGATTCTTTCAAAGAAAAGAAAAGTGGAAGAATGTGAGACGGTGAATCTTCCTATGGAATGTAGTGCTTTAATCCAAAAGAGTCTCCCTCAAAAGTTGAAAGACCCCGGGAGCTTCACATTGGTATGTGAGCTGGTCAATGGAGAAAAGAAGAAAGCTCTTTGTGATCTTGGAGCTAGCATAAATTTGATGCCCCTCTCAATGTATGATCGTTTGAAGCTTGGAAGTATGAAGCCAACCAACATGACTCTACAATTAGCGGATCGTTCCATAGTTTACCCGGAGGGGGTTTGTTGGTCCTTGGTGGAGTATAACACAAGTGTATGGGGGGGGGGGATGCACTTGTGTATGCAAATTCTTTTCTTTTTGATAAACTGGTCCTATCAGGCAAGTTGTCTCACAACTGTCTTGAGTGTGAACTTTGATAGATACTTGTCCTACTGATTACTATTAAGTGATTAGTTGGCTAAATATCTAAAAGAGTTGCTAAGTGCGGAATGTGGTTGGCCTTTACTCAAAGAAATACTCCAAGTTGATTTCTGAAAAACACAGGTTATCAGGGACTTTGTCCAAAACAGATTTTCTTACTTTCTAAGTTATGAATCTTTGAAATATGATTGAATGGAGTGAAGTTAAGAATGCAGTAAGTAAATGAGACACAAATTTATAGTGGTTCAGAGACTCAAGCTCCTACATCCACTTTCCCTGATTGAACAGGATAATTCCTTCTCAATGGAATTAGCTTGTTTTATAGTGCCAAGGTGCACTGATCAACAACACTCTCTTAGTGTTTTGATCCCTAGGATAACTTGAGTCCTAGTGCTCAATCTCTCTGAGTTAAGACTGTGTTACTAACAGTCCTTAACTTCTCACTTCTACAACAAACACTCTCTTCACTAAATGAGATAAGGTTTGAGGTTTGGTTCCAACTAATAGAGATATCCTTTACAGTAAGAACAGTGTAAAGGCTTAGGATATCTCAATGCTAAGCTAGGATGTTTACAAAGATTGGCTTAGCTGACTTGAAGTGATTCAGGAAACTTGGAATTCTAGTGAACAACTTGGTTTCCTTTTGAAAGCTTGATGATAGTTTGATAGCTTGTGGTTGGATCCTGAAATCCTTTGATCACTTCTGTATTTATAGGCAATTTGAACAACTAACCGTTGGAGGGATTAGCAATTCAAATATGTCTATTTGCAGCACCATTAAAACGGCTATGAAGCTTGACATCCTTTTATCCACTGTGTAAAAGAGGTCTTCAATGGTTGCTTGAATGAATGTGTTGACTTCTGACAAAGGCGGCTGGGAAGACTTGTGTCAGTTTCCAATTTTGCACAATGTCCTAGGTTGATTTGTGGCAAACTTTACACACAACCAACGGTCAGATGGGACAAGCTCCCTGAACATTCCTGCTGCAGTTTAGAATGTTCCAACACTCATTCAATGCCTCACTCTTTAATGCTCTAAGTCTTTAATGCTTGGTTCAGGCATGATTGGCAATAAATGCTTCATTGAATATGTCTTCTGTAAGCTTTTGACACTTAATCCACTTGATTATTTGTACTTCAACTGTCTTGATCATTTGCATTTATGAGCACAGCTTCAGTATTCTTGAACTCTTCAGCCAGGTTGTCCATTTGATCAGTTTGTCTTGAAAAGATCAGCAACTTTGTCCTATAGACCTATCAAGCTGCCTAACATTTCAGCTTTGGACAACTATCCTGATTACTAATATCTCATAACATTTCTGAGATTTTAACTTAAGCATACTACACATTAAGTGTTCTGGGACAACTTGCCTGAACAATGACTTGAGCATATCTCAACTAACTTGTACATCATCAATCAGGGGTTTTGGTATCTTAGATCAAAATCATTTTATTCCCAACAATTTCCCCCTTTTTGATGATGCCAAAACCTATTACAAAGGGACCTTGACTTAAACTAAATATTACCTTCAGGGAGAGTGAACTGGTCAACTTGCCTGAAAGGAACTGTTAGCACAATAAATCAAGTAATATATGTCAGGATAGGTTAGTTGAGATAATGAGTTGTTATCTCTTTGAAAGAAACATTGTGATCCTTTTATAGATGTGATAAACCATTACAGGGCTGAAAATCAAAAGGATTCACTAATCTAGAATAGCAAAAAAAAAAAAAGATAACAACAGAATTCATAACAGCAAATTAGGGAAAGGAATGAACTTATCCTTCATAGAGTTCCATCATCTTGAGGAGCAATGCCATACTGAGCCCAAACTCTCTTCTTTAGATCCCAGATCTCCTTGTTGGTTCCTCTAGGGCCAGGCTTTAGCTTCTCCATCTTCATGATGTTGATAAACTCTTCCAGAATCTTTCCCTCATCAATCAAGTTCCCATTGAACTTAGGAGGCATGTACATAATTGGACCAGGGGCCTTGAACTCCACTCTTGCCATCTCAGCTGCTGCAAACAGCTTTTGGTAGAGGTCCCTGTGGTTCTCAAACATGAACTGAACAAAGATTTCCTCCACACTCTCACCAAGCCACTTTCCAATGACATAGAAGTCATAAACAAAATTTCTCTTGGCCTCCTCCCATGCATCATTCAGTGAGATTGGAACCCACTTATCATGGTGAGGGTACTGAGTGTCCCATCTTTGCAGCATTTGAGGTTTGAGCCTTCTGTATGAAGCCCTCCTTCTTGGAGCTTTGAAGTTTGCCCTTCTCCCATCTCTTGCTTTGTTGGCCTCAACCAACTGATCCATTTTTTCTTTAGCTCTCAAGAGAGCTAGCTTTTCCTGAGTTTCTGGATCTTTCTCAAATCCTTCTTCAAACAATTTGGAAGGATCATCAGCAAGCTTGGGCACTACTTCTTCAGGCTCTCTGTCCTGTACTTCCTCTTCAACTTCTTCAATAGCAGGCATCAGGACTGCTTTCTTCATTCTCTTTGATTTCCTTGCTGGAGTAGATTCTTCAGATTGAAATTCTGATGGCAAAGTCAGGCTGGTTGGGAATTCATTGAAGGCTTGCAGTTCCTTCCTCTTTCTTTTAGATGACCTTGTCACCTTCCCCCTCACTTCAGCAACCTTCTCTTGAGGTTCAAGTCCTGTAGACTCACCACCTGGCCTTTGAAGCTTTCTTGCCTGACTTTCCATAGCTGATACCATGGATTCCTTGACAGCTATTTGAATCTGCTCTTCCTCAGTTAAATCTTCAACATTCATTGGGCCTTTGCCTTTCCCAATGTCTTCTACTGCTTCCTCCTCAACTTCAGGGACTTTCTCCTTGCCCTTGGGTTCACCAATCACCAAGGTTCCCTTTGCCCTTGCTCTCTGTCTTTCCCCCTTTTTGGCATTATCAAAACACTGGGGCTTCAATTCACTCATAGTGACAGAGAGATGTGAGTGGGAATGGGTGAGGGACTTCAATTCCTGCAGTAGATAAACATTCTCATCATGAATGTTTTGCATTTTATCATCTGCCATGCTCAAAAAGGTGTGAACAGGCTTCATCTTTTGGGAAACTATGGCATCCAATGTGGCTTTCAGTGATTGATCAAGTTTGGCCTGAAGTTGTTCAGTGAGATTGGCCACAACTTGATCAGATACTTTGGCCATGAGTTCAACAGTGAACTTTTCAGCAGCTTCCTTCACCATAGCAGCTTTCAACTCTTCTGCCTTCTTTCTCTGGGCTGCTGTCCTCTGCCTTAAAGCATCCTTGATTGTCTTTCTCAATGCCTTTACATTGTGCTTGTACAGAGTTTTGAGACCCTGCTGCTCTTTCTTCACAGATCTAGTGAATATACCCATAGCATCTTTGGCTTTTGTCACTTCAGTTGAAACTGTTTGCAGTCCAGTTTCAACTCCACAAAGTCTTGCATCAATAGTAGGTAAGATCACTTCTTCAGACCCTGTGAGCCTCATCTCCACAGAGGCTAGAGTCTTCCCTTGGCCATCTAGGGTATCAGCAGTGGTTGCATGAGCCTTCTCAACTTCCCTGACCAGTGTGTCCAACTTCCCTGACTGCTCTTCAATGATAGATGCAGTCTGAGTAGCCATTTGAAAGTGAGCCTCAGAGGTGTTGGCTTGTTCAAAGTAGATCTGGTTAAGTGTGGACACATTTGCTGATACTGCTTGAAGGTCAGTGTCAGCTTCAACTGGTATATCTGTCAGGGAGGCATCTGCAAAAATCTGTTCAAGAGTAACAACAACTGAATCTGCAAAACTAACAGTGTTAGTAAAAACTCCCTCAGCACCCTCTATTTCTTTTTCTCCCATAAGGTCTGATACATCAGCACCTCTTCTCTCATTTTCAACTTTATTCTTTTCTTCTTCATGTTCAAAAGATAGACTCACATGCACTGGAGAATCAGGCCTCCTTTCACCAAGGGATTCATCAAGTTCAGATTTGACTTGAAGAATAGCCTGACTCTCATATTGGGCTGCACCCAATATTTCTACTTCCTCACCCTCTATTTGTGGTGCACTCAAGGAACCAGTGATCACACACTCCTCACCATCACCTCCCTCTGATTTTTCAGCACTCACAGCCTTTTCAACTCCTTCAATGTTTAAACCTGACACCTCTATATCCTCAACAGGATCCACAGAGGGCAGTTGTTGGGAGATCACAGTGCTTGGGCATCCCAAGTCCACTGAGTCATCCTGAATGACTAAAGGCTGGTCAATGTCCAACTTGCCTGACATTGATGAGGCTTTAGTCAAACCAGCTTCTCCTATGGAAGTCTCAGCATTGTCAAGCTGTGCCTCAGGTTCAAAGGAACCATCCTTGGCCAATGCATCTTGGACCGAGTCACCATCTTTGGTCAACTCCTCTGAATGATCAGAGTCCTGTACAGAATGAAAAGTCAAGTAATGTACCTGAGCTGAATTGATAGCAGGGGGATTGGGATTGGTGTGATCATCATCATCATCATCATCATCAGATGGACTGTCAGGATGCTTGATTCCTTGTGCTATCCTCTCTCTTTCAGCAAGCACCTTTTCATGAACAATGGTGCAAAATAGGGCCTCAGTGGTTAAAACACTGGTCTTCTTTACATTTGCAAAATGCAACAGCCTGTTTTCCTCAACCTGCCACCAATTGGCACCCTTATCCTGAATAGCCTGAGCTATTTCCACAATGGTTCTATCTTTGATCTCAACAAGAGCTCTGAGATCATAGAACTGTTGTTGTAGCCTGGGATAATCCTTCAAACCTGGATATAATTCATCCACATTGGCTCTTGCAATCTGTCTCAACATCCCCTCATAAGAATAGTCTTCTCCACTATCATCTCCAGAAGAGTTGGATTCAGGAGGGTTGGAATGGGATTCAAGTAAGCTTGGTTGGGATTCAGGTAGGTTGGATTCAGAAGGGTTGGGGTCAGGAGAGGTCAAAACAAGTTGGGATTCAGGTGCTTTGGAGAGCATTGTGCCTGAAGAGGTAATTGGAATGGCTGGAATGGGTGGGAGAACAACTTGATCACCTTCTTGAAGAGCAGTTTCAAGAAGTTTGGTATATGAGAGAAGTCTTGGATCAAGTGGGGAAAATGGTTTATCTTCAAGATTGACCAAATCAGCCAGTACATCAATGCCTGATCTATCAGGTGCACCTTCAGGGGAGTACACCTTTTTGGCAATGATTGGTGCATCTTCAGGAGTCTTGCACTCCTCTTCTTCTTGCCTTGGAGATATTCTTTGAGATTGAATATCAGGAGAGTTGGCTTCAGGGCTGTTGGGTTTGGACTTGGATTTAGACTTGCTGGCCTGTCTAATGTCCTTGAAGAACTCTTTCTTTTGCTTTTCTTCCTCCATCAACCTTTGCTTCTCAGAGGTCTTGATGATCCTTCTTTTTCTTTCATACCTTGTTGGCTGGTCAAGGTCTCTAAATTCTGTGATTGTTTCAGGTTGCAGTGGGACAACCTCTCTGACTTCCACACTTTCTTCAGGAGGAGTGACTCCTTCCTCGGCAACCTTCTCTATTTCCTCAGAAGTGGCTCCTCCACTTCTTGACTGACTTTCTGGTGAAGATTCATGCAAAATCTTCTTCATCTTCTTCATCTTTGGTTGAACTTTTGGTGGCTGGGCTTTCCTCTTTCTTGGAGAGGCTCTGGTTGCTGGAACAACTGTGATGGCTTTCTTAGAGGCTGCATCCTGCTTCCTTTTCTCTGTCTTAGAAGACAGCTTCCTAAACATCACCTTTTGAGCTGGAAAAGGCTTTGGCTTAGCTTGGAGGTGGGTGTAATGTGCAAATCTTTCCAAGAGTAGGCTTGCTCTTGTGCAGAACTGGAGTTTTCCTTCAACCACCACCTTGTGGTGTTTCACCTCCTTAAACTTGAATTTTTCATTCATCATTTTGTCAAGAATGAATTTCTTCCAGTTGAACTTGACTCTTTTCTCAGCAGAGTCAATCACAGCAGCCATCACTCTCAATTTAGGCATACTGATTTGTTCAACACTCCCTGAGTGGCTCAACAGGCTCTTTACAACACAATCAAACAAATGCCTAAACACTGGCTTTAAAGTGTTTTTGTTTTGAGCACTCACAAGTTTCTTTGGTTCAATCATCCAGGAGAAATAGAATTCCTGATCTTCCTCTTCCTTGTATACTTCTGGATTTATCCCTTCAGAAGGTAGCCCAAAGCTGGCTTCTAAATCCTCTGCAGTGAAGATGACTGTGTGTTGGCTTTCTTCTTCTTCATCTTCTTCTGCATATGTGAGCTTTGTGCACACATCCCCCTTCTTGCCCTTCCACCTGAGATAGGCAAAGAATTCTGCCATAAATGGATTCAGGCAGGAATCAGGCTTGGTGCCTAGAAATTTTTCTAGCCCTGCCTCCCTTAGCCATTGGAGGACTTGTTGAACATCTGAATCTGGGCTATCAAAGGCTACCAGCTTTTCAAACCAAAGGGAATTTGGGTTGCTAAGATAAGAGAAATCAATGTCCAGAGAGGAATCATTGAAATCTACGAGTTCTTCTCTCTTGAGTTTTGGAGCCATGGATAGATTTGAGAGAAAGAAAGTTTTGAAGAAAAGTTTCAGGTTTAGAGGCTTTGAGACTTCAAGGAATGTTGGAAATATGAGTGCGTAAGGATGGTAGTGAAAATTTAGGAGTTTATATATGGAAGAGATTTATTAACCGTTGGTTAATGGAATGTAACAGTGGGTAATTGGAAAAACCGTTTGAATATGGTGGGGTAGTGGACTCTCAATGGTTCGATGGAGTTTTGAATGTAATTTAATGGTTTGGATGAAGGCTCAAGAATTCATGCAATCTTATTAAGATTTCTGCATTAAATGCTGATTTGCCTTTTGGGGGTTAAAAATCTTTATAGCACACTCCATCCTAAAATGGCCTACTCTTAGACCAAGAAACCTCTTAAATGTCTAATCAATGCTAATAATAGCAATAATTATCCAATTAACTAGGACAAGCATCCTGAGATGGGCTTTGGTTTCTGTGTGGACCAAATTGCCTGAATGCTTTGCCTGAGTGGATCCCAAGGTTGCTGACTGGGTCCCACTTGGACAAATTCCCTGACCAACATTGCTGAGAACTACAGGGACAACCTTGCTGAGTTTCCCTCTTTGGCTGACAGCTTCAGTGAGGTTGGTCAACTTTGCTGAAGTTCAGTTGTGATGAACTTCCCCCTTCATATGAGCTTTACTTTCCTCATTTGTCCATCTTGCCTGGATCAAGTAATCCTAATTCAGCTGACAACTCCAAGAACCTTGCTTCAGCTAGAGGCTTGGTCAAAATATCAGCTTTTTGCTTATCAGTGTGGATTTTGACAAGCTTGATATCTTTCTTCTCCACATGATCCCTTATGAAATGATGCTTGATGTCCACATGCTTGCATCTGGTGTGGAGCACTGGATTCTGTGAGATGGCAATTGCACTATTGTTGTCACAGAATATTGGCACTTCATTTGTGATTACTTTGTAATCTCTCAATTGTTGCCTGAGCCAAAGTATCTGAGCACAGCAACTTCCAGCAGCTACATGCTCAGCTTCAGTTGTTGAAGTTGCAACTGTATTTTGCTTCTTGGAGAACCATGAGATAAGCTTGCTGCCCAAGAATTGACAAGTTCCTGAGGTGGATTTTCTGTCAATTCTACATCCTCCATAGTCTGCATCTGAATATCCAGTAAGCTCAATGTTATCATCAGCTGGATACCATAATCCAAGATTCTCAGATCCCTTGAGATATCTTAGAATCCTCTTGGCAGCATCAAGATGGCTCTTCTTTGGATTGACTTGAAATCTTGCACACACTCCAACTGCAAATGTGATATCAGGCCTGCTTGCAGTGAGATATAGCAGTGATCCTATGATTCCTCTGTAGTTAGTGGAGTTTGTTGACTCTCCACCTTCATCAGGATCCATCTTCCAGTTAGTATTCATAGGAATTCTGACTGGTTTGCTTGTAGCACATCCAAATTTCTTGATCATGTCCCTTGTATACTTGGCCTGATTGATGAATATTCCCTTCTTTGATTGAGTGACTTGAAGTCCTAAGAAGAAATTCATCAATCCCATCATGGACATCTCAAATTTGCTTTGCATGAGTTTAGAGAACTTCTCACATAACTTTTCATTTGAAGATCCAAATATAATGTCATCCACATAGATTTGGACTAACAAAATATCATCTCCTTCACAGATTCTGAACAAGGTTCTGTCAACAGTGCCTTTGACAAAACCATGATCTAGAAGAAACTGTGATAAGGTGTCATACCAAGCTCTTGGAGCTTGCTTTAAGCCATAGAGGGCTTTCTTTAATCTGTACACCTTGTCTCCTTCTTCAAAGCCTGGGGGCTGTTCCACATATACTTCTTCTTTGAGCACCCCATTGAGAAATGCACTCTTCACATCCATTTGATACACCTTGAATCTCATGTGAGCTGCATATGCTAGGAAGAGTCTGATTGCCTCAAGTCTGGCCACTGGAGCAAAGGTCTCATCATAATCAATCCCTTCAGATTGACAATATCCTTTGGCCACCAGTCTTGCTTTGTTTCTTACAATGATGTCATTTTCATTTTTCTTGTTTTTGAACACCCATTTAGTTCCAATGACATCTTGATGAGTTGGCCTGTCTACCAGCTCCCAAACTTCATTTCTGGTGAACTGATTCAGCTCTTCTTGCATGGCTATGATCCAGTTGGTGTCTTGTAGTGCTTCCTCAATGTCTTTAGGTTCCTGTTCTGAAAGAAAACAACAAAACAGAGCACTTTCTCCATGAAATCTTCTAGTTTTGATCCCTTCACTTGGATTACCAAGTATCAGGCTAGATGGGTGGTCATGCAACCAAGTCCTTCTAGTCCTGATCCTTTCAGGAGGATTGTCCTCATCTGAAGTTGGATCACTAGATTCATTAAATTCAGGAAAGTTAATTGAAGGATCAAGTTCAGGATCATATTCAGGGGTGTTGTCCTCATTGTCAGATAAGTTGACATTTTCATTGGTTCCCCCTTGAATAGTGGATCCATTAACTACCTCAGCATTGCCTGCTTCTTCATTGGTAGTTGTTACCTGGTTTTGAACTGGGATGGGATCAGTCAGTTCAATTTCTCCTTCAGGATGGTTGTCTACTGGTTGATTGCTATCAGGTAGGTTGTCCAGTTTTTGATTTTCATGAAGTTCAGGCTGGGCAACATCCACAAACACTGTTTCCTTGCTTTGAAGCCTTAATCTGGTTGTTCTTTGTGTCATCTCATCAATATTCAGGTTTCTATCCCTGAACTCATTAATAGATTCATCAAACACAACATGAGGTGTTTCTTCCACAATAAGAGTTTTGCAATTGTAGACTCTGTAAGCCTTGTTGATTTGTGAATATCCAACAAATATTCCTTCATCAGCTTTGCTATCAAAGGCTTTCAATTGTTCTTTCCCATTATTATGGATGAAACACTTACAACCAAATATGTGAAAATAAGCAACAGTGGGCAATCTACCTTTCCATATTTGATATGGAGTCTTACCTTGTCCTTTGGTGATTAAGGACCTGTTTTGAGTGTGACATGCAGTGCTAATGGCTTCAGCCCAGAACCTTTTAGGTAGTTTGGATTCAACAATCAAGGTTCTAGCTGCCTCCTTCAAGGTCCTGTTCCTTCTTTCAGCAACCCCATTTTGTTGAGGTGTTCTTGCTGCTGAAGTTTCATGTGTGATGCCATTCTTGCTACAGTACTCATTGATGTATGAGTTTATGAACTCAGTGCCTTTGTCAGATCTGATCTTGACAATACTTAGGCCCTTTTCATTGCTCAATCTCATCATCAATTCAGGTAGTTTGACTTGGGTCTCCTTTTTGTTCAGCAAGAATACTACCCAAGTGTACCTGGAAAAATCATCAACAACAACTAAAGCATATTTTCTTCCATTTATACTTACTGGGATTATTGGCCCAAATAAATCCATATGCAGTAGTTGAAGAACTCTCTCAGTTGAGATGACAGGTTTCCCTTTGAATGAAGCTTTGATCTGCTTTCCTTCCTGACATGGCTGGCATATGTGTTCTTTGGTGAACACTTGATTTGGCAGCCCTTTAACTAGAGAGTTTCTTGCAATCTTGTTGATGGTTTTGAAGTTCAGGTGATTCAGTCTCTTGTGCCACAGCCAGCTTTGCTCACTTGTGCTTTTGGCAACAAGACAAACTGCTTCAGGGGTTTTGCTCCAATCTGCAAAATAGACATTTCCCTTTCTCACCCCTGTTAGTAGCACCTGTTGTGTTGATTTGTTTTTGATAGTACATTCATTTGGTGCAAATTCAACACAATATCCTTTGTCACAAATTTGACTTATAGACAGCAAGTTATATTTTAGGCCTAGGACATATGAGACATCAGTAATTTTAACACTACCAATGTTTAATGTACCATAGCCTCTTGTGATCCCTTGAGAGCTGTCTCCAAAGGTTACTGAAGGACCATCTTTTTCTATGAAGTCTGAGAGAAGCTCCTTGTTTCCAGTCATGTGCCTTGAACATCCACTGTCCAGGTACCATGCTGTTTTCTTGTTGATGCTTCTCTTCCTTTTGGGGTCCTTGCAGTCCTGCAAAGTCAAAATTTAGGTACCCTTTGAGTGTTGGGTCCTAGAGGGTTAGCTGTACCTTTTGGAACCCAAATCTGCCTAATAACTCTGATTGATTCAAAGTGACTGACTTGGTTTCCATTTACATCTACATACACAGTTTGACCCTTAAATGCCTTGGGTGATTTTTGTGTATAAGTGTTAGCTTTGTAGAGTTCAGGAGAGTTGGTAAATTTCTTTGGGACATTTCTCCTGAAGTTACTAAGCTTAGGTGCAGCTGGGTAAGACTTTTGAGGATAAGCTTTTGGATGGCCTTTTCCATTTGGCAAGTAAGGTCCAGGCTTCCTGAATGTTTTATACCTATCAGAGGGTATTGCCCTTAATCCATTCAGTTGAGGTTGCCTCATTTGAGTTGGCCTCTTCTGAACATGTTTTGGACAACTCCTCTGATGATGATTCAGATAGGTTGGCCTTCCATTGGTTCTACCTTTCTGAACCTCATTCCTCCTGTAAGCAATGCCTTTAACCTTTTCCAAAGGTGTGGATTTAGGTACATTGTTTACCTGAGTTGGTATAAAAATTCCTTTTCCCTTATCCTTGATCAGTGGTTGATTTACTTCAATTTCATTTTGTTGCGCCACTGATCTTACAAAAGTCATCTTAGAATTGCTTGAAGAAGCAATACTAAGACCAGGTGAGGGTTCAAATGGATTATAGCCTAATCCATCCCTTTGAGCAAATGGTCTTTGAAACCCTTGAATTTCCTCTATTGCCTTAGCAGATTTGTTCAAGGCAGACATTTTCATTTTCAAGCTCCCCTCACTTAATTTTAGAGTATCAAATTCTCTTGAGAGATTGTCAAATTTAGCTTGTAGAGTTCTAGAGTCAAAATCCTTTTTCTTTAGAGCCTGATTTTGTTCATCAATCAGCTTTTGTTGTTCAGAGACTTTGAGAGACATTTCCTCATGTTCTCTCACAATCTGTTGATACAACTCAGTTGATTTAATGTCAACTTCAGATTCAGGAGGATTGGACATTTTGACTTTAGACCTCAACTGTTCATTTTCTCTCAGAGCCATATTGCATACTTCTTGCATTCTGGTGAAATCTTCCAACAACTTTTCAAAGTCAAGATGGATTTCACTAGATTCATGTGTGTTAATTGACAAGTTGGAAGTTGAACATACCTCTTCATCTTCAAGTGCCATTTGACAGTCCTCATCACTGTCACTGTTGGAGAACAGCCCATCATCAGAAGAGTAGACACTCTCCTCACTTGCTGAATCTCCAGCTACCATAGCCTTCCTGTTATTCAGCCTTTTATCTCTTTTGTTTTGCCTTTCCTTCCTTTCTTTTGCACTGAGGTCAGGACAGTCATACTGAAAATGACCCTTCTTCTGGCAGTTGTAACACACATCTTCATCATCATCCTTCTTGCTTGAGGACTCCTTCCTCCTTGATGATGATGGTTCACCTTTGCTGAATTTCTTCCTATCAGCATATCTGTCTTCTTTCTTTTCATCAGAGACTTTGTCCTCTGATTTATGTTCAGGAGAACTGAATCTCCTTCTGGTTCTGTTATCTTGGTAGAACTTCTTGTATCTACCAAATCTGGAGTTGAGCTTCTCAAATCTTCTAGCCATGAGTGCCAGCTCCTCCTTTATTTCAGATTTTGAAACAGACTGAGAGGATCTTTGAGTAATCTTCTTTTCTGTTTCAGCAGCTTTGAAGGCAACACCTTTGTTTGAAGAGGATGGCTCTTCATGCACCTTCTTTCTATTGAGATCAAACTCATATGCTTTGAGTTCAGAGAATACTTGCTGCATTGGCATGTTGTCAAGATTGCTGGTATTTTGCATCATGACAGAGTATATGTCCCACTTGGATGTGAGACTTCTCAAGATCTTCAGAGCAACCTCTCTTTTGGCATAGAACTTGCCAAGAGAGTTTATTTCATTCATGATGTCAGTGAACCTGCCATCAAGATGATCAATAGTTTCATTGGCCTCCATAGAGAATTGTTCATATTTTTGGATAGCCACTTGAAGCTTGTTTTCCTTGATCTTTTGGGTACCTTCACACATAAGTGCTAAGGTATCCCAAATCTCTTTAGCTGATGTGCAGTGGTACACTCTCCCCATCACTGCATCTGGAATTGTCTGGTACAATGTGTTCATTGCAATGTAGTTCAGGTTGTGCCTTTTTCTTTCTTCAGCTGTAAGGTCATCTTCATCTTTTGGCAGCAACTCCCTTGGATCAGCTTTTTGAGCATCAGTGAGCTTGGGATTTGCTTTAGTGAATGTGAATGGCCCTCTAGTGATGACTTTAAGCATCTCATCATGCTGGCAAGCAAGATGTGCTCTCATCCTGATCTTCCAGAAATCATAGTGATGAGAAATATGATTGACTTGGTTTGGACCCATATTGTTGATGGTGTTGACAGCATCTCCTGGAACTGCATTGTTAGCCATTTCAACAAATGTAATGTAAGATGAACACAGATAAGTTTTTCAGAAATTTGGATCAGTTCAGTGACCACAGAAAATGTGATTTGAAAATCAGTTGGATTTTCAGAAGCAGTGGTCTTTGAACCCCTGCTCTGATACCACTTGTTGGTCCTTGGTGGAGTATAACACAAGTGTATGGGGGGGGATGCACTTGTGTATGCAAATTCTTTTCTTTTTGATAAACTGGTCCTATCAGGCAAGTTGTCTCACAACTGTCTTGAGTGTGAACTTTGATAGATACTTGTCCTACTGATTACTATTAAGTGATTAGTTGGCTAAATATCTAAAAGAGTTGCTAAGTGCGGAATGTGGTTGGCCTTTACTCAAAGAAATACTCCAAGTTGATTTCTGAAAAACACAGGTTATCAGGGACTTTGTCCAAAACAGATTTTCTTACTTTCTAAGTTATGAATCTTTGAAATATGATTGAATGGAGTGAAGTTAAGAATGCAGTAAGTAAATGAGACACAAATTTATAGTGGTTCAGAGACTCAAGCTCCTACATCCACTTTCCCTGATTGAACAGGATAATTCCTTCTCAATGGAATTAGCTTGTTTTATAGTGCCAAGGTGCACTGATCAACAACACTCTCTTAGTGTTTTGATCCCTAGGATAACTTGAGTCCTAGTGCTCAATCTCTCTGAGTTAAGACTGTGTTACTAACAGTCCTTAACTTCTCACTTCTACAACAAACACTCTCTTCACTAAATGAGATAAGGTTTGAGGTTTGGTTCCAACTAATAGAGATATCCTTTACAGTAAGAACAGTGTAAAGGCTTAGGATATCTCAATGCTAAGCTAGGATGTTTACAAAGATTGGCTTAGCTGACTTGAAGTGATTCAGGAAACTTGGAATTCTAGTGAACAACTTGGTTTCCTTTTGAA
Organism: Galeopsis tetrahit; assembly: GCA_963675135.1. Taxonomy (NCBI): domain Eukaryota; kingdom Viridiplantae; phylum Streptophyta; class Magnoliopsida; order Lamiales; family Lamiaceae; genus Galeopsis; species Galeopsis tetrahit. Next base: position 40,520,214 of record OY776127.1, read on the forward strand.
AGCTTGATGATAGTTTGATAGCTTGTGGTTGGATCCTGAAATCCTTTGATCACTTCTGTATTTATAGGCAATTTGAACAACTAACCGTTGGAGGGATTAGCAATTCAAATATGTCTATTTGCAGCACCATTAAAACGGCTATGAAGCTTGACATCCTTTTATCCACTGTGTAAAAGAGGTCTTCAATGGTTGCTTGAATGAATGTGTTGACTTCTGACAAAGGCGACTGGGAAGACTTGTGTCAGTTTCCGATTTTGCACAATGTCCTAGGTTGATTTGTGGCAAACTTTACACACAACCAACGGTCAGATGGGACAAGCTCCCTGAACATTCCTGCTGCAGTTTAGAATGTTCCAACACTCATTCAATGCCTCACTCTTTAATGCTCTAAGTCTTTAATGCTTGGTTCAGGCATGATTGGCAATAAATGCTTCATTGAATATGTCTTCTGTAAGCTTTTGACACTTAATCCACTTGATTATTTGTACTTCAACTGTCTTGATCATTTGCATTTATGAGCACAGCTTCAGTATTCTTGAACTCTTCAGCCAGGTTGTCCATTTGATCAGTTTGTCTTGGAAAGATCAGCAACTTTGTCCTATAGACCTATCAAGCTGCCTAACATTTCAGCTTTGGACAACTATCCTGATTACTAATATCTCATAACATTTCTGAGATTTTAACTTAAGCATACTACACATTAAGTGTTCTGGGACAACTTGCCTGAACAATGACTTGAGCATATCTCAACTAACTTGTACATCATCAATCAGGGGTTTTGGTATCTTAGATCAAAATCATTTTATTCCCAACAGGGTTGTAGAAGATGTAGTGGTGAAAGTGGATAAATTTAGCTTTCATGCCGATTTTGTGGTGATGAATATGGAAGAGGACCCCGAAATTCCTTTGATTTTGGGGAGACCATTCTTAGCTACGGGGGGAGCAACAATTGATGTGAAAGATGGAGAGATCAAGTTGAAAGTGGAGGAGGAGGAAGTGACATTTGTAATGAATGATATGAAAAATTCCTCAAGCTCAAGCATAAGCAATGCTATACTCACCACTTCTCAAATTCTTAATGATTCACATTGTTCTAACAAATCTTGTGTTACTAATATTAACTTTCTTTGTGGCCTAGGAAGAAAAGTTAAGAAAAGAGTTGATCCAAGCTCGAAAGTTCTAAAGAAGAAGGTGAAGGATTGGTATGACAAGAAGAAGAAAATGAAGAACAAAGCAAAGAAGCACCACTATGCTTCTTCTTCAAAAGAAGTTGGTGGTGTTAAGATGAAAGAGGAAGTTTGAACTCTATAAGTTCCGTCCGGCTTGAAGACGTTAAACTTAGCGCTAAATGGGAGGCAACCCATTTTTACTTGCTTTCATAGTGTAGTTGTTTCTTTTATGTTTGTAGATGATGCTTTTGATGGTGGGTGAGCTTGATTTTTGTAGGTACCTTCGTATGGACGTGTGGTCTAAGGGGTGAAGAAAGAAATCAAAGTAGAATCATTCGAAGTGATAGATTGAGAAATAGAAAGGAGGTGATAGCCATCATAGAAGGTACACCCTTTCCCAAACTTGGATTGCTTGGCAATGCTCAAGTTTGGGGGGGTAGGAAAATTTTTCTTTAATTTTTTTGTACTTCGATTTTATTTCCTATGAGCACATGCAAGTGGTGATTGAGATTTGCTTAGAATATTGAATTGTTGTGTGCTCTAGATTGATTTTCATGACAGTGAATTCATTTGTGATATAGTGTTGGTTGTGAGTAATTGTTGGTACTTGGTGCAATTTAATTTTAACACTTATTTCCCAAACTTTTAATTGCATAACAATGAAAAAGTTTGGGGGGATTTGTTCGTTTTTAAAAGTGAATTTGCACCAAGCACATGTGAGTCATTGTGGTAGATGATTTTGTGAATTGTTAAGGCCTAACAAAAATTTTCATCATGTTGCATGAAATGTGAGCATGGATAATCTTTGGAATCCATAGTGAGTAGTTGTGGTGATGTCTATTTGCTTTTAATGTATGCATGATTGGTGATGGAAAGTAGTATCATGTTGTGTTCATATTTGTTAATCTTTGATGGCATGAATGCATGATGTGTTGTTGTTTGGGAACATTTGATGAATGTGAGAGTCCTATTGAATAAACCGGTGAGAATTGAGCCATAAATCGAACATGTAATCCGGTTTGATTCATTTGAGAGTGGATTAGGTTATTGCTAGTGATCTTAGAACTTGCCCAAGTTCTTGTTTGAAAGCATGATTGTGTGAAATTTTGTGATATGAAATAGGCCATCTTGTTCTAAAAGAGTCACTTAGCCAAAATTTCCTAAAACCAAAGTAATCTTCCGTAGTTAGCCCCTTTGAGCTTAATTGCTCATTTTCTTGGCAAACTACAATGTTAACCACTTAGCCTTTTTGAGCCTTTGATACCTACATCTAGTGGGGGATAAAAGACAAAGTGGGTAAACATGTGCTTAATTATCTTTGGTGAAAGGAGAAGTTGAAAAAGTTGAAAAACAAAAAAAGAGAAAAGATGAAAAGAAAATCAAGGGAAAAGAAAAGAGGGACAAAGAGCCCCAAAAGCTTGAAAAGAAGAATGGTTCAAAAAGATGAGGTGATGAATACTTGAAAAAGAAAGGAAAATGAAAAGTGAGGATGGAGTTTGTAAGCTTTGAAAGTGAAAGCACACATTGTAAAACAACAAACTTTGTCCTCCACTAGAAGAGTCACAAATTCCCAAATTCATCCCACCTTGTCCAAAGAGCCAATATTACATCCTTGATTAAGTCCTATTGATCACATTGTTGAGCACTTGAATGTTGTAAAAAGTAGAATTTGGGCAAGCATATAGTGATTGCATATCATAACTTGATTGATGAGTGCATTAATATCCTAAATTTGTTTGTGTGTTTGAGAGAAACACTTCATCATGTGAGTAGAGGATCCGAGCATTTGGATTATGTTCCCCATTCACAATGTGTTGTGTGTTTGTGCATTCTTTGATTCAGTGTGAATTGCAATAATGAGACTATGACCTTCATTGAGATATGCACTTTGAAAAAGAGATATCACTACACTTTACCTTACATGTGTGATTTGCATTGAATATTCCATTGTGATCATTCCACCCTAATTGCATTTAAGTGCTTAGTTGTTTGAGGACAAACAACATTTTATGTTTGGGGGTGTTTGATTCAAGTGGAATTTACACACTTTAGAGGCACATGTGAAGCGTATTTTGATGAGTTTTTAATTGAATAATGGATTGATTATGATGATTTGAGCCAAAATGAGAGAAATGTTGTGTTTTGTCAATTTTGTAGGAAATACGAAGAAATTTGGAGCAAAACACCAACCATACTTCACTGGATCAAGAAGAGGAGTGTACCGTTGGATTCGTCTCGAAAAACGGAGTGGAATAGCCAAAAGATTTGAGTCAATCGGACACCCGGGGCAAAGATATGCACAAAACAAGAAGAGGTTGGAGGAGAGGCACGCCCGAGCACGAGGCTCGAGCAAGGCGTGCTCGATACAGCAACTTTTGGAAAATTGGTGGCACGGCCGAGCCACAAAGAGGATGGAGATAAAGTCAGCACGGCCGAGCTTCAGTCACGGCCGAGCTGCAAACAGTATGAATTATAATGGAATTAAAAGCAGAAGCAAGCAGCTGGAAGAAATTGTATTGGCCCATTCATTAAGCCCATTTCTGCTTATAATTAATTAAGCCCATTTCTGCTTATAATTAATTAAGCCCATTCCTCATGGAATGAAAAAAAAGAAAAAAATGATGAAGCCGTAAAAATATTTTTTTTGGGCAAAGAGAAGAAGCGTGAGATTTTTTTAGAAAAGGAGGAAGAAGCCATTGGAGGCCACACAAGCTCCCTACACATCCAAATTTCATCATCTTGCTCGTTTTTAGCTCGTTTTTTTTAGTTTAGCTATAGAATTAAGTGGATTTCCTTAGTTTAATTGAGATTGTGGGTTGTAATTTCATTTTCAAGCAAGGATTGAAGACTCCATTGAAGCATTTTAAGGTTTTTGTCTACATTTTCAATCAAAGAGGTGATACCTTTACTTTTATTGAATATTATTGTGTTATTTATTATGGGTATGTTTAATTTCTCATTTGCTTTCCTTAATTTCATTAAATTAGCCATGGGCTAAGCATTTTGGTGTTTGGGTGTTGTACAATTGTGATGGAATTAATGTTATAGCTTGATTTCAATTGTGGAATTCATTGGTGGGTTTTATTGGTTAGGTTTATGGGTTTTGAGAGATCATTTTACAAGAACTCAATTATTAGGTTGTATTAGAAGCATGATTAGTGCAACGAGAGTTGGTTAATCTTGACGATAGTATAATCGAGGGTTGGGAGTCGAGTGAATTGAGTTAATATTGGTTTATCGCAACGAGAGTTGGGTAAATTTCATTAGAACCCCATTTATCTACATTAATTGCTTTAATTAACATTTAAGTGATTAGTGAGAAGGCCATAGGAGCTTGGTTGTTAGTATTCAAGTGGAAAAGCATAACTAGGGATTAGTTTAGTTTAATTAGGTAGAGTCGAACCCCCTAGCCGTGTGATTACCCGGGTAAGAAACCTTCTATTCATCCTCTCGATCCTAGGTGCTTGCATGATATATGCCTTAGAGATTGCTTCTACCAAATTTCATCCAATGAAGTACACATAGACTTCGAATTTTAACATCGATTCCACACAAGGACGAACACCCGAACACTACCTCTCTCACTTGAATTCTATCGTATTTTTCTTAGTCATTTGCTTGTCATTAGTTGTCATTGGTGAGTTTCATTTACATTTCATTGCACAAAACATGAGTTTTCATTATATTCAAAGAACAACATACACACTAAGGCTACTTTCACATACTAGTCCCACGGATCGATAATTTAACCGGACCTTGCTTTTATTACACGCGAACCTCTTATACTTGAGGGGAACGTGTTGGTAAAAACACGTGTCAACAATACAATTCTTGTATGAGTGAGAAAAGAGAAAGAGCTACCAAGCGTGAGAATTCGGTGAGATAGGAAGGCCTCGAGGTTGTTCCCTTGCATCGTGTGACGTTCCACTTGAGTCTAGGCGCTGAGCCCGGTGTTTTCGGTTTTCTCTTTAATTTCTTTTTCTATATTGTTGTTTTCCTCCATTTATTTTCTTTTGTATTACACTTGTTTTTAGTACAAGGAAAACTTACACTGTGGTAAAGTGGTGGTAAAGTGGAGAGATGGAGAAGATGTCGGCAGTGATATTTGGGAATTAGCTAGAAGACGAATTAAACGTGTTTTACATTGCAAGTAGGATATGTGGAAGTAAACAATTTGGCCATATATTATTTTTATATATTTTCAATTTTTAATTTGAACATTTGTAGTATCTTCCAAAGGTTTTATATACACACGTTTAATTAATTGTTTCATGAAATCACTACAAAAAAATGGTCAAAAGGCAACGGCGATTAGCAAGGGCAGGCTGCCGTTGCCAATTGGCAACGACTTTGATAACGGGCAGAAAAAAGGCGACGGGGGCGGGTGCCGTTGCCTTAAGGCAACGGATAAGGCAACGGGAGTGGGCCCCGTTGCAAAAAGGTGACGACTTATAACTCCCGTTGCGAAAAGGCGACGACAGTGGGCCCCGTTGCCATTTGGCAACGGGCCCCCCTCGCTAAATGGCAACGACAGTGGGCCCATTGCCTTCCCCGTCGCCCTAATTTAGGATTAATTTTTATTTTAATGTTGTGTGTGATGTTATTTTAATTAAATGGATAAGTGAATTGATAATTTTAAATGGATAAGTGAAAATAATTATATTTAATGTTGTGAATTTAAAATTAGAATGAATTTAAATGATGTGATTAGAATAAATTTATATGTATAAGCGAAATAATTATACTCAATGTTGTATGTAATTATAATGTTGTGAATTGAAAATTAGAATAAATTTAAATGATGTAATTAGAATAAATTTAAATGTATAAGTGAAAATAATTATACTCAATGTTGTGAATTGAAAATTAGAATGAATTTAAATGATGTGATTAAAATAAATTTACATGTATAAGCGAAAATAATTATACTCAATGTTGTATGTAATTATAATGTTGTGAATTGAAAATTAGAATGAATTTAAATGATGTGATTAGAATAAATTTAATTGTATAAGTGAAAATAATTATACTCAATGTTGTATGTAATTATAATGTTGTGAATTGAAAATTAGAATGAAATTAAATGATGTGATTAGAATATATTTACATGTATAAGCGAAAATAATTATACTCAATGTTGTATGTAATTATAATGTTGTGAATTGAAAATTAGAATGAAATTAAATGATGTGATTAGAATATATTTACATGTATAAGCGAAAATAATTATACTCAATGTTGTATGTAATTATAATGTTGTGAATTAAAAATTAGAATGAATTTAAATGATGTGATTAGAATATATTTACATGTATAAGCGAAAATAATTATACTCAATGTTGTATGTAATTATAATGTTGTGAATTGAAAATTAGAATGAATTTAAATGATGTGATTAGAATAAATTTAAATATATAAGTGAAAATAATTATACTCAATGTTGTATGTAATTATAATGTTGTGAATTGAAAATTAGAATGAAATTAAATGATGTGATTAGAATATATTTACATGTATAAGCGAAAATAATTATACTCAATGTTGTGAATTGAAAATTAGAATGAAATTAAATGATGTGATTAGAATATATTTACATGTATAAGCGAAAATAATTATACTCAATGTTGTAAGTAATTATAATGTTGTGAATTGAAAATTAGAATGAATTTAAATGATGTGATTAGAATATATTTACATGTATAAGCGAAAATAATTATACTCAATGTTGTATGTAATTATAATGTTGTGAATTGAAAATTAGAATGAATTTAAATGATGTGATTAGAATAAATTTAAATGTATAAGTGAAAATAATTATACTCAATTTTTGTATGTAATTATAATGTTGTGAATTGAAAATTAGAATGAATTTAAATGTTGTAAATTGAAGATTAGAATAAATTTAAATAGCGTGAATTGATACCATAATTAAATTATTTAATTTGAAACATATAATTTAGTTAATTCTCATTTAGAAATAAATATGATATGCTTTGATAATTTAATAAGCAACAATTAAAGTTAGAATGAATTGAATTAAAGAATTAAAAATTAAAATTAAATTGAATATATATTAATTGCATTCACAACATGTCGACTAAAGCTCCTAGCCTAAAGGACACATAGGGGGCGCCCAAAAGCGTTCGAGACCGAGAGGTCCCCAGTTCGAACCCCGCAAACAACAAAATTCGCGAAAAATGGTGGCCCAGCGGTTGGGGGTGGGTGTTGGTGGCCTAGATACCTAGGTTCGAAACCCAGGTTCACATTCTTTAAATGTTAATAAAAAGGCGACGACAGTGGCCCCTTTGCCAATTGACAACGGCCTCCACGCGCTTGCCAAAAGGCAACGGCCACCTACCGTTGCCAAAAGGCAACGATTTTCCCCAAATCCGTTGCCATTCAAATAGCAACGAGCATATTGGCAACGACAGACATCCGTTGCCTTTGCCGTTGCCTTCATCATTAGTGAGGAGAATCAAATTTTGTCGCAGTAGTGAGGGACTACTATGGAGAGCAGGTGAAGGCAGGAGTCCCCTACCACATGTATTCCGTACCCGGTGGTGGTTATGGAGTAGGCTGCAAGGGCAGCTTCAATCCCTGCCCTTTTGACGTTTTATCAGCCTTCAACTTTAGAACCCCGACAAGCTTTCACCCGGCAGTGGCCGACCAGGATGGTGTGGTTCGCGTCTCGACTGATGTAAACATTAAGTTCAATGCTCCGAGTGTTTCGACAGTGTGGAGGATTGTGTATGATAGATGTATCGACAACTCGGTAGTAACAATTGGAGGCGAGCTAGGGAATCCGGGCCCTCAAACTGTAAACAACTGGTTTAAGTTTGTGGCACTATCACCCAACATTCCTGCCTACAAGCTTGTCTTCTGCCCTAGTGTATGTGATTTCTGTGCACCGACCGTGTGCGGAGACATAGTCCATCCCGAGCTTGATTTTAATTCTACTCAGAGGCGTTTGGTTCTTAATCCCGGCAACGAATCTGCTGCTGCCTTTTCGATTATTATCCTCCATCCCCAACGCTACATTCCCAAACAACTTCAACCCTGCTGAAATCATGATGAATGGCACCCTCACTAGCCAATAATTATCTATCTGCTATATATATAATATTTAATAAAGCAGATGCATGAGTTGTGTCATAATATACGTATAGTATAGTTGGTACGAGCCTCCAAACTTTCTCTGTGGAGGGTGTAACAACAAATTTCATGAAATTAATATAATAACACGAATTTGAAATACAATTTTATATCTTTCGGATTAAACCGAGAAATTTTGTGGATTTACAATCTCTATTTTATTCCTCTGATTCTTCTCTTCGATCGTTGACTTTGACTTGAACGGTTTTTGAGACATGATATTTGCTTCGATCTTGATTACGATTGAACTTGAAGGTTCGTAACGTTAATCCAAGGACTTGACGTCTTGTTTTGGATTAAACGCTGATTTGGGGAGTGTTGGGAAATAAATTGATTTTGATTAAGATATAAAAACCCCTGAATGATGATGGTCAGCTTAGTTGAGATAAATAGAAAGTATATTAGTCTAGTTGTCTCAGGATAGTTGAGACAGTAAAATTGCTTAAGTCTAAGTATTCATAATTGTTAGCTTGCTTAGTGTTCAGGTTAGTTGTCCAAAGTTAAAATGTTAGGCAGCTTGTTAGCCTTAGTCTATAAGATCAAGCTTGATGAATATATGAAGACAAGTCTGAATATGACAACATGGCTGAATGATCGATCAAAGCTCAAGTAAGTAGCCTGAACTGATATTAAAAGAAATGCACTGATAAGGGCTATGCCAGATCAAGTTGAAGTCTTAGAAGATCAAGAGCATTGAATGCTGTTGTCTCAAGAAGACAACATTAATGAAGCATTAAAGCCATCAAGCCTGAGCAAGCATTAAAGACTGAAGACTTGAATGAATTAAAGAACATTCATTCTGCAGCAATAATGTTCAGGGAACTTGTCCCATCAGACCGTTGAGAAAGTACAAGTCCTGCCATATATCAACCTTGAAAAATGTGCAAGTTTGGAAACTGACACAAGTCTGCTCAACCGCATTTTTCAGAAGTCAACACATTCATTCAAGCAACCATTGAAGAACCTTCTATACACAGTGGATAATAGAAGGATGCTCAAGTAGCCGTTTCAATGGAGCTGCAAATAGACAATTTGAAAGTCTTTCTCTCCAACGGATAGATGATCAAATTGCTCTATAAATACAGAAGTGATCCAAAGATTCAAGCATCCAACAATCTGCTATCAAACAACTATCAAGCATTCAAGGAAACAAAAGCTAACATCTTAGAATCCCAAGTTTCCTGATCACTTCTAGCTAAGCCAATCTGTAAAAATCTAAGCTTAGCAAAGAGATATCCTATCCCTTTACACTGTTCTTATTGTAAAGGATATCTCACTTAGTTGGAACCAAACCTCAAACTCTTACCTCTTAAGTGAAGGAGTGTTTGTTGTAGAAGTGAGGAGTTAAGGACTATTAAGAGTAAATACAGTCTTAATTCATAGAAGTTGAGTACTAGGACTCAGATTATCCTAGTGATCAAAGCACTAAGATAGTGTTGTTGATCAGTGCACCTTGACACTATAAAACAAGCTAATTCCAGGAGTTAAGGAATTATCCCGTTCAATCAGGGAAAGTGGATGTAGGAGCTTGAGTCTCTGAACTACTATAACATGTTGTGTTATTTACCTTCTGCATTCTCTTATTAACTCATTGCACACAAAGATTTTCTTGAAAAGAGTTAATTTCAGCAAAATTAAGTAAAACAGTTTTTGGACAAAGTCCCTAATAAGCTAGTTTTTCAGAAACAATCTAAGGAGTATCTTTCAAAGAAAAGGCCAACCACAGTCCGCATTTAAAAACTCTTTTAGATAGTTATCCAACTGATCACTTCATAAGTTTTCAGTATGTTGATTATCTATTGAAGTTACTCACCTAGAGTAGTTGTCAGACAACATCCCTGATAGGTTAATCTGTTTTAAAAAGAAAAATTTGCATACACAAGTGCATCCCCCCCCATACACTTGTGTTATACTCCATAAAGAACCAACAAGTGGTATCAGAGCAGGGGTTCAAAGACCACTGCTACTGAAAATCCAACTGATTTTAAAAAATACATAGTTTCTGTGGTCACTGAACTGATCCATTTTCTGAAAAACATATTTGTGTTTATCTAACCCTATTTTCTTGAGATGGCAAACAATGCAGTTCCAGGAGATGCAGTTGAGACCATCAACAACATGGGTCCCAACCAAGTGAATCACATATCTAATCACAAACTGCCAATGTTCTCAATTGAGAACTATGATTTCTGGAAGGTTAGAATGAGAGCACATCTTGCTTGCCAGCATGATGAAATGCTCAAAGTCATCACCAGAGGGCCATTCAAATTCACTAAAGCAAATCCCAAAATCACTGATGCTCAGAAAGCAGATCCAAGGGAGTTGCTGCCAAAGGATGAAGATTACTTAACTGCAGAAGAAACAAAAAGGCACAACCTGAACTACATTGCCATGAATACTTTGTAACAGACAATTCCAGATGTAGTGATGGGAAGAGTGTACCACTGCACCACAGCAAAAGAGATTTGGGACACCTTAGACCTCATGTGTGAAGATACCCAAAAGATCAAAGAAAACAAGCTCCAAGTGGCAATCCAGAAATATGAACAATTCACCATGGAGCCCAATGAAACAATTGATCATCTTGATGGCAGATTCACTGACATCATGAATGAGATAAATTCTCTTGGGAAATTCTATGCCAAAAGAGAAGTGGCACTGAAAATCTTGAGAAGTCTCACATCGAAATGGGACATCTATTCAGTAATGATGCAGAACACTAGCAATCGGGATAACATGCCCATGCAGCAAGTGTTCTCTGAACTCAAAGCATATGAGTTTGATCTGAATAGGAAGAAGGTGCATGAGGAGCCAACTTCCTCAGGTAAATGAGTTGCCTTTAAAGCTGCTGAAACAGAAAAGAAGAGTGCTCAGAGATTTGAGAAGTGAAGGAGGAACTAGCACTCATGGCCAAAAGATTTGAGAAGTCAAACTAAAGATTTGGTAGATACAAAAAATTCTATCAAGACAATATAAACATGAGAAGGTACAACACTCCTGACAAATCAGAGGACAAACACTCTGATGAAAAGAAAGAAGAAAAATATGCTGACAAGAAGAAGTCAAGCAAGGTTGATCCATCATCATCTAGAAGGAAGGAGTCATCAAGCAAGAGAAATGATGATGAAGATGTGTGTTACAACTGCCAGAAGAAGGGACACTTCCAATATGATTGTCCTGATCTTAGCTCTAAAGAAAGAAAAGAAATACAGGCCAAAAGAGATAAGAGACTAAGAAACAGGAAAGCCATGGTTGCAGGTGAGTCTGGAAGTGAAGAAAGTGTCTACTCATCTGATGATGGACTATTCTCCAACAGTGACAGTGATGATGACTGTCAAATGGTTTTTGAAAATGAAAAGGTATGTTCATCTTCCAGTTCTTCAATTAACACACATGAATCTAGTGAAGCCCACCTAAAACTCTCCTTTGGAAAGTTAATGGAGGACTTCACTAGACTACAAGAGCTACACAATATATCATTGAGAGAAAATGAACTTCTAAGTTCCAAAATCAAAAACCCCAATCTTCCTGAACCTGAGATTGACATTAAATCAACTAAGTTGTATCAGCAGATTGTGAGAGAACATAATGAAATGTCTCTCAAAGTCTCTGAACAACAAAAGATGATTGATGAGCAAAATCTGGTTCTAAAGAAAAAGGATTTTGACAAAACTCTACAAGATAAATTTGACAATCTCTCACATGAATTTGATGCTCTGAAATTGAGTGAGGAGAGCCTAAAACTAAAGATGTCTGCCTTGAACAAATCCTTTAGAGAAATAGAGGAAATTCAAGGGTTTCAAAGACAATTGGCTCAAAGAAGTGGATTAGGATATGATCCATGTGAATCCTCACCTAGCCTTAGTGTTGCTTCAACCAGTAACACTAAGAGGACCATTGTAAGGTCAGTGGCTTAATTAAAAGAAAATGAAATGGAAGTAAACCAGCCACTGATCAAGGATAAGGGTAAAGAAACCTTACTAACTGCTCAAGTAAACAACATTCCTAAACCCAAACCTAAGGAAAAGGTAAAGAATGTTGTATACAAGAGGAATGAGGTTCAGAAAGGTAGATCCAATGGAAGGACAACCTATCTGAATACTCATCAGTGGAGTTGTCCAAGATCAGTTCAGAAAAGGCCAACTCAAATGAGGCAACCTCAACTGAACAGATCATGGTTCAACCCCTCTAATATGTATAATGGTTTCAGGAAGCCTAGACCCTCTATGCCAAAGGGCAAAGGCCATCCAAACACTTATCCACAAAGGACCTACCAAGCTGCACCTAAGTCTAATAACTTTAGGAGATTTGTCCCAAAGGTTTTCACTCATCCTCTTGAAGCTTATAAGACCAACACTTATGCAAAGAAACCACCTAAGGCATTTAAGGGTAGGACTGTGTATGTAGATGTAAATGGAAACCAAGTCAGTCACTTTGAGTCAATTAGAGTAATTAGGCAGGTTTGGGTTCCAAAATGTACAACTAACCCTCTAGGACCCAACATTCAAAGGGTACCTAAAGTTTAATTTTGCAGGTATGCAAGGACCACAAGAAGAAGAGAAGTGTAAATAAAAGAACAGCATGGTACTTGGACAGTGGATGATCAAGACACATGACTGGAAATAAAGAACTTCTCTCAGACTTCATTGAAAAGGATGGTCCTTCAGTAACCTTTGGAGATAGCTCACAAGGAATCACAAGAGGTTATGGTACATTAAACATTGGTTCTATAAAAATTACTAATGTTTCATATGTTATATGCCTAAAATATAACCTGCTATCTATAAGTCAAATCTGTGACAAGGGATATAGTGTTGAGTTTGCACCAAATGAATGCATCATTAAAAACAAATAAACACAACAGGTGCTACTAACAGGGGTCAGAAAGGGAAATGTTTATTTTGCAGATTGGAGTAAAACCCCTATAGCAGTCTGTCTTGTTGCCAAAAGCACAAATGAACAAAGATGGCTGTGGCACAAAAGACTGAATCACCTGAATTTCAAAACCATCAACAAGCTTGTAAGAAACTCTCTAGTGAAAGGGCTGCCAAACCAAGTGTAGGTCCCAAAGTTGAGTTTAATATTGAGCAAGCTAGTGAAAATGTCTAGAGGGGGTGAATAGACTTTTCAAAATTCTTTCAATATATCAAAGTACAATGCGGAAATCAGAATATAACAATGAGCCCAATTCTAGTTTATACTCAACTTGTTTCGAGAACTCTGTTATGAACACTCAACTAGTCTTGTTCAGATATGTAATTCAATCAATTAAACAGTTAACCAATTAAACACACATAAAACAGTAAAGTAAATCAAACACGAAATTTATAGTGGTTTGACAACTTGTCTACGTCCACTCTCACAAACCCAGTTGTGATATTCTTATTAACTCGTCTAATGGAGTAATGTGTTCTTGTAGCTTTAAGTCCCAAGAAATAAGACTTAGATCTTCTCGATAACACTACCAAGTGTTTCTTCGATCTTACTAGAGATTTACAAGTATCTAGCAACTTGAAACAGTAAACAAAAATAAAACTTCTCTTCGTTCAGTAGTAGCTTCTTCAAAAAATCTTCACTTGTCTTGTGCAGCTTCACTTTTTGAACTTCAAACTTGTTGAGTAATTTGCTTCTTCAAATGCTTCGATAACGCTTCAGTAATCAGTATTGCAGTAGTCAGTAATTGTTGAATACGCCATGGTATTTATAGACTTCCAACTTCAAGAACTTTCAGTTGTGTAACCAACCTTTCTTGAAAACTAAGTCTTAATTGTTACTTTATCCATCCACGCGTTTCTGTTATTAATTAGTTATTTCTAACGAACTCTTCAATTCCTATCTTCACATGCGCTTCGAATAACTAACTTCTTCAGTCTTCTCGTTGACTTGTCTTGTCTTCGCGCACCTTTCTTGTGTAGACTTCTGCCTCTGCACTTTCAGCAGATTCCTCTGGATGATCTGGAATACCTTCTATCTCCAAAAAAGGTTCAGATGTTTGAATAGCAACATCAACAAACTCAGGCTTCAACTCTTCTTCCACAAGATCAGTTTGAACTCCAACATCAAACGTAATCTCTGAAGACAGAATATCATCGGGAATGTTCAACATCTTCTTCACAAGAGCAGTTAGGGCATGAGCTGGGAACAACTCCGAGTGATCTTGAACTCCACTGTTCTCCTTCTGTTCCATCTCCTAATCCTGAAAATTGGAGATTCCGCCCATTCCCAAAATGACCTCGAATAAATCTTCCGTCGGGGCCTTCTTCAATGCAACCCACGTGCATATCCTTAGAAGTTTTTCATATTGCTCTGTAGAAGAGTCTATCTCAATAGACGAGAGCTTTTTCTTCAAGTTGTTGCTTACTTTTGCTCGCAGCCTCTTCTCCCTTAGACACATCGGATAATAGACTAGGGATTCGAATCTAGTTTCAGAAGTGGTCTGAGCAAGTGGGGTCCTTATCTCAGTTGTTGCAGTGGCAACTAATGGTGTTTCTGAAATAGATGGGTTAGGGGGTTCAACATTTTCTGTTGAGGTTAAGGGAATTTGGACTGTGGTTTCTGTGGGCTGTGATGTGTCTAGGTTTGGTTCGACAACTGTAGGAGTATCAGTTGTATCGAATATAGTAGTATCTTGGGTTATGTTGGCTCTCAGTGGTTTCACTGCCAACACGGATGAGGATTTGGGTACAGGTCTAGCACGAGATCGAAGTGATCTTGCCTTGGTTTTCACGGGGAGAGAGAGAGGAATTGAAAGAGTTCTAGAAGAAGAACCAACCTGTTCAGCAGTCGTCTTGTCTGGCGAAGGGCTCGACTCGACTACCATAAGACAATATAATTCAGGAGCATCAGCACTTGCCTCCTCTTCTTTCTCAGACTTTTTTTCAGATTGAGTCTCCTCCGAATCTTATGCAGCTTCGAACTGAGCTTCCTCTGGCACATAATCAACTAGTCTTCCACTAGTTCCAGCCACAGCCTTTTCTTCAGATTCTTCACCGTCCGACTCGTCTTCCTCTGAACTAGACGAGGCGGCCTCAATCATGGCATCAATTTGAACCTGTCTGGGGGCAGCAGTCCTTGCAGCAGCTTGCTTCGCAAGAGCCTCCTTCTTCAGATAAAATTTCAAAGCATGGAACGGCTTCCCCTTGCTCCAGTTTGTCTTGTTTGGAAACAAGATGGGTAAGAGAATACTCGGCTTATTTCCAAAACCAACTACGGCAGACACCATCCACTCAGCTGAATCGGTGTCGACTCTCACATTCCTTTCGAAGTACATTAATCGATCCGCGAACAATTTGTACCAGTTGCCTTCAGTAATGCCGTCATAGATTGCGGACATCACTCTCGCCTTTTGTAGAGTGACTGAATCATAGCTTCCGGTGACACACAACAACATTTTGCTTGCTATGTCAAGGAGAGTCTTGTACTTGTCTAGCAACTCCTTCTTCTTGACAACTGGGATCTTTCCGTCTCGTCCTAGCTTCAATTTCTTGCCACAGAAGATACTCAGGTATCTCAACTCTTGACCAATACCGTAATTTTCAATGTCGATCGATCCAATAGGCAGCTTCAAGTGCTTGAAAACATTATCTCGAGTAAACTCTACTCGACTTCCACCAACAAAAGATTGAATTGAGTCGCCTCTTCTGGTTGCGTTGGCATAGAACTCTAACACTTCTTCTTCCAAGACGACCTCTGGAAACGACTCCAAGTAAGGTCTCAACCCGCATCGGCAACACTTCATCAGAATCTCCTTGTTGTCTTTAGTGTGATTTCCCTTGAAAAACACAGAGGCTTCAACATGCACTTTGTTTTCTGAAGCATATTTGCCAAGATCAAATCTGGCTTGCATGTTAGTGCGAACATCAAAGAGAGAAACAATCGACATGATAGTAGAGTGGATTAGGAACAAACAATTTAGTTTTGCAAGAAATCGATTGCTTTTGAAAGTAGGAGAGTAGTGAAAACGTGAGAAGAGTAGTGTGCAACTGTTGGGTTTTGTTAGAACAGTTTTTGCAAATCAACGGCCAAGATTAGATACTTTGATCTAACGGTTGGGGCTTTTCAAATTCGGTTACGGAATCGAGAATATTACGTGATTTGATATTGTAAATTTTGGAATCCGCCTTTTCTATTGGTTAGGACAGAGGAGTGTACTCATCTGACCTAGGGTAGTAGGGTTTGGCGCGAACTGGGTGTATACACCTCATTAAATGGGAGTGTATAAATCCAATTCTAGGGTTTTCCAATTTTCACATTATCAAATTACATTAATACCCTTAATTTGAACTGATTAAACACTTAGAGTATTTGAATCATAAGAACACTTATCTTGTCTGTTCGAGTCTATCCATAACAGACGAGTAGACTAATGCGCACTAGACGAGTTCCCCCTTCGACTGTGCTTGTCCATTCTGAATGTCGAACGACTTTATGTACCTATCTTATCTTGTGCAACGCATGAGTGTAGGTACAAGTAGAGTAGAATAATTAAGATGAATATCAATCTAAAGTAATAGTCAAGGTTTCGAACAAGATGACTTTTAACAAACTTAAGAGTCAACATAAGGATATTTAAGAAATCAAAGATTCCCCCTTAAATGTTTATTCCCTTAGTGTTACCCTCAGCTTTACCAGCTTTCTCATCGGGTTGTTTGGTCATCTTGTCTGACCTTGTATACCTGTCTGTTGAGCGAGTAGACGAGTGCTCTGTTCCAGTGATCTTGTCTCCTTATTTCTTTGATGTACCTATCTGGTTAGTACATAGCTATAGGCAAGTAGGGTCTAGATCAATTAGTCCTAGACTAATGCATAACTCACGAAAACGAGCCTCAGGTAATGGTTTTGTGAAAATATCAGCTCTTTGAAAATCAGTATGAATCTTTTCCATGCGAATATCCTTCTTTTCTACATGATCACGTATGAAATGATGTTTCATATCAACATGCTTACAACGTGTGTGCAAAATAGGATTTTGTGTAATGGCAATGGCACTATTACTATCACAGAAAATAGGAACATTTGATTCATCTACGTAAATTTGGACGAGTAAAATGTCTTTCCCTTCTTGTCTTCTGAAAAAGGTTCTATCGACCTTGCCCTTGGTAAAACCATTTTCTAATAGAAAGAGAGAGAGAGTATCATACCATGCTCTTGGAGCTTGCTTTAGTCCTTATAAGGCTTTCTTTAATCTGTACACCTTGTTACCTTTGACTTCGAAACCTGGAGGTTGTTCAACATACACTTCTTCTGCAAGAATACCGTTAAGAAATGCACTTTTAACATCCATTTGATATACAGTAAACTTCATATAGGCAGCATATGCAAGGAATAATCGAATGGCTTCTAGTCTAGCAACAGGAGCATATGTTTCATCATAGTCTATGCCTTCAACTTGTGAATAGCCTTGGGCTACTAGTCTAGCCTTATTCCTAACGACTACATCATTCTCATCTTTCTTGTTTTTGAAAATCCATCGAGTGCCAACTATATTATGATGTTCCGGCCTATCGATAAGTTCCCAGACGTCGTTTCGAACAAACTGGTTCAACTCGTCTTGCATAGC
The DNA here is from genome assembly GCA_963675135.1 of Galeopsis tetrahit. Lineage (NCBI taxonomy): Eukaryota > Viridiplantae > Streptophyta > Magnoliopsida > Lamiales > Lamiaceae > Galeopsis > Galeopsis tetrahit. Next base: position 40,538,094 of record OY776127.1, read on the forward strand.
GATGATCCAATTACTATCAGCCAATGCCTCTTTTACAGTGGTAGGCTCGATATAAGAGAGGAAACAACACCAGCAAAACATAGTTGGACTAGGCTGTTCTTGCGACTCAAAGAGTTGTCGTCTAGTCTTTACACCAATAGTAGAGTCACCAATGATATTCTCAGTATCATGCACAGATTTCCATGTCTTTCTATTCTTAACAGGAATAATATCATCATCTACATCAGGTATAACATCATGCATATCAACATCATTTGTATCATCAATTTTAATAGGAGTAGACGAGTCAACTAGAGCAGGCATGTCAATTGGTCTAGAAGACTTACCTTGAGCACTTACCTTCTCTTTGTCATCAGACTCGAGAGCTTTCATGAATGGATTGTAGGCTTGAACGGATTCATATACCTCTGATTCTTTGTCAGATTCGATCGATAGATTAGTCACCTTCTCACTGATCTTATCGGCAGACGAGTCCTGTCGAGATTCATCGAAAACCACATGTGGTGTTTCTTCCACACAAAGAGATGAGTAGATGAATACTCTAAATGCTTTGATAGTCGAGAAGTATCCTAAGAATATCCCCTCGTCTGCTTTAGCATCGAATGCATTCAACTTGCTCTTCCCACTGTTATGGATGAAACACTTACAACCAAGTATATGGAAATATGAAATTCTGGGTTTTCTACCTTTCCAAACCTCATAAGGTGTCTTGCCTAACGCTTTGTTGATCGCACTTCTGTTCTGTGAGTGGCATGCAGTGTTGATTGCTTCAGCCCAAAACTTCTGAGGAGTTTTGTATTCGGCTAGCATGGTTCTACAAGCTTCTTTGAGAGTTTTATTCCTTCTTTCTGCTACACCGTTCTGTTGTGGAGTCCTAGCTGCATTAGTAAGGTGCTGGATACCACGTTTAGCACAAAAATCTTGGATATAGCAATTAATGAACTCAGTTCCCTTGTCACTACGAATCTTGACAATAGACTGGTTCTTCTCAACTTGTAACTTGTGTATCACTCTTCTTGTGTAGGAAGACTACCCAAGTAAACTTAGAATAGTCATCTACAACAACAAGTGTGTACCTTCTACCATTCAAGGTTGGAGGAGTTATTGGACCATGAAGATCCATATGTAGTAGTTCTAAGACTCTACTTGTTGAGAGAGTAGGAATTGACTTAAAGGAACCTTTTACCTGTTTACCTTTTTGACAAGCATTGCATACATGTGATTTGTAATAAACTTCATTGGGTAAACCTTCCACTAGGTAATCTCTTGCTATCTTATTAATTACCTTAAAGTTCATGTGGCAGAGACGTCTATGCCAAAGCCAGCCAAGTTCTTTAGGGTTCTTAGTAAGTAGACAAGTATCCCTTGGACAGCTGTTCCAATTCACAATATATACACTACCTTGTTTTACGCCGACGAGTAGGATTGTGTGCGTCCTTTTGTCAATAATCTCGCATTTGCGGCTTTTAAACTGCACCTTGTAACCATGGTCACAAAATTGAGAAACAGATAGTAAATTATATTTCAAACCTTCTACGTATGAGACATCTTGAATCTCTACGTCTCCATTCCTGATGTAACCAAATCCTTTAGTGACAGCAGTGGAGCTATCACCAAATATCACTTTTGGTCCTTCTTGCTCATGGTAACTCGATAAGAGAGCCTTAGTACTAGTCATGTGGTGTGTACAACCACTATCAATGTACCAAGTTTCTCCTACTGAGCCACCCTTCTTATACAAGTCGAGTCGACCCTGCAATGCAAATATTCAATAATTTAGGTACCCATTTTGTTTATTGGGGTCCTGGGGGGTTAGTCGAGTTCAAAGGAATCCAAATATACATCGGAGTCCTGAACAAGTTCGATCTCTTAAGCTTCCTATCATATTTATTACAAAATAAGACCTTGTTGTCCTTATCTGGCCTATCATTTGATTTCGGGTCTACTCGTTTGAGATAGCCTTTCGACTTGATCTCTACTTGAGCAGGCATTGGTCTATGATAGTCAGAATAGGGCTTGTATGCATTAGGTCCATACGGTTTATAGACACGTTTGGGTCTTTCCTCACTTATAATATCATATGACAAAGGTGGAGGATATGTGACTTGTTGTGTACGATATTTTGGAGCAACCTGTCTGGGCCTAGACGAGTAGAGTTGAGACTGCCTTATGAAAGGAGGTCTAGGCTCTTGTCGTCTAGTCTGTACTTGTCTAGTACTCGTCTTCTCAGGATACCAATCCTCGTATCTGACCTGATTAGGTCGTCCACGACTAGTGGTCCTTTGAAGATTAGTTCTAAACGGAACATGCTTGTTGTTAACATTCTTCTTACCTCCCTTGGTAATCGGATTGTTAACTCGAGTCTGTTTAGGTACAGTGCCTTCAGATGGAGTTCTAATATCGTATATCATTGGTCCTTTTCCTTTATCATTAGTCAAAGAACTTGAGACGAAAGCAGTAGGGTTCTTAAGGACTCGAGTATACGAGCTAGGTGATTCTGCACCTATACTTGTCTTGTCAGCAGGAGCCCTATACCTATCTGACAGTTCAAGGTTAATCATAGAAGAATTAACCAGGTCAGTAAGTTTAAGGTCTAGAGTGACAACCCCGGTCTCTAAGAACTTATTGTGTTCTTCAAGCTTTTTGCACTTGCTCTTTAAAACATTGAATTCATTTCTCTCAGTAGCATGTGTCTTAAGTAGGTCTTGATATAACCTGTCTGTCAATGCACACTTTTCTTTGAGTTGTCTTAACTCTTCATTCAAGCGTTCATTTGGGACTGTTACATTAGGATCTACTTTAGACTGAGCTTTCTTAAGGTCAATGATTTCTTGTTTTAAGGCGATGTTCTCGTCGCTGACTTCAATGAATGCCTGATTAGCAAGTAGGAGGTCGTCTTCAATCGCACTAGTAGAGTGATTAAGACTACTCCCTACTTTACTACTGGCAGTATCTGTGACACCTGAGATTTTAATCACCATTAGTGATAAGAATGCATAAGAAACTATTTTTAAAATAAAATACCATAAACATATTAATAGACTTTCATTAAGATATATGATACTAAGTTTAATTATATTAATTAGTATAATTATATATATAATATGGATATATACTTATATAGATTATGATCATTAGTATGCGATTAAAAAAAACTATCAATATCATATATTTATAAGATGACCTAGATTTAAGGGATTTTACTTGAGTTTGAGTTATAATTCTATTATATTGATAATAACTGATGGCTTTGGTCATGAGTTTGAAGATAGAACACGTTCACAAATTCCATTCCATAAGTATCTCTTTTTGGTTGTCAATTAAAATTCAAATTGAGAGACAAATTATCTATGTTAATTAACATAATTCCAAATTATTCTCAAACTCGCATATAAAGCTCAACTAATTTACACATCCTCTCTTATTATATCATATGGTAGTCCTTTCTAGAAATTCACATACAAAACTCTCTCTCTCTCTCTTTGAAAAAACTTTCTGGTCTAAACATTTTAAGCAAAACTCAATTAGTGATCGAGTCGTTATCATCCACATCGTGGTGTCTCTCTGAATTGGAAGGCGCATGCATTCGATCTCTTCAATGTCTACGGAGAACGGTATCTATTTCTTCATTAACTCTAGTATTCAATACTCTTACTTTTCAAAACACCTATTATGCATTTTGAGTTAGTATGCATAGTTTTAATTCTAGAATTCGGATGATTGATTCGCTAATGATCCAAGAATAATTTAATTATTTAACTTCTTTTCTATTTTTAAATAAATTATCTTACATGGCCTGATTTTTATCTAAATCATCAATTAAGTTATATTCTGAAATTTCAAGGTTAACCTATTATTTATACGTAAGGAGTTTATATATTGTACTATCATTTTGGTTATTATTTCAGATCCTCCTAAAACCTTAAGAATTCAATTGTTTATCTTATTTAAGGTATAAAAGTCGGCGACTGTTTCGAATTATTATAAACTTTGAGGTAAATTCCGTAATAATAATAATAATAATATTAATTATTTAAAGCTTTTCAATGTTGTTCTTATTAATTTTTAGTTGCAGTATTCACTTGTTTATCGGTTAAACTAGGTATATTAATTAGTAATTATCAATTTAATGATAATATATATTAATTACCCATTAATTTATTAATCATGATAATTTTAATATATATATATATATATATTAATTATTATTTAATTAACTAGATGATGTATATAGTTATCGATTAAATTATCAAAACAGTAGCTTAACATCTCATCTTCATTAATGTATTAATAATAATTTTAAAATAATATTTATTATAGGGGACGAGGACCTATTGCATTAATTCAAGTTACGAACTTACGAGACTACTCAAGTTTTTAAGGTGGGATTTTCTTGATTGGCTACTTTGTCATTTTTAAGTATTTCGTATGAGTGATTTTATTTCTTGCTGCATCTTACATCTTAAGGTTGGTTTATCCAACAAACTTATGGTTGGTTTATCCAACAAGACTATGTTATTATGGTTGGTTTATCCAACAAACTTATGGTTGGTTTATCCAACAAGCCTATGTTATTATGGTTGGTTCATCCAACAAACTTATGGTTGGTTTATCCAACAAGCCTATTGTTGGGATATGAATCCTTGAAACAATGTTCTAATTGATGATTGTATGTTTTGATGGCCAAAAACAACTTGAAGTTAATGATATGTGTGATTATATGTTATATGCAATACATGTTTACTAATCTTAATGATATCTGAAAGTAAGATTACTGATCTTAGTGTAGAAACTGAGAATAAGTTTACTGATCTTAATGAGATATTGAATCTGAGTTACTGATCTTATTGTATTTACTGATCTGATATATGAACTGTTAGGAACTAAGCTGATGTTTTGTATAGACAGCTTATAGTATAGGACTTAGATGTACTCTGCTGTATATAGTTCAGTTGATGTATAGATAGGTTTTATATTTGTAAAGTTGTATTCTATTGTATTCAGCATTGTAATAGTTTAGAACAGTAGATTAGAACACTAGATTAGAAGAAGATCAGAAGACTAAAGAAGACTCAGAGGACTACTTCAGAATAAGAAGACTCAAAGAAGAGTTGAAGATAAGCTTAGAAGAATTCTGAAGAAGGGCAGAACAGTTTTTGAGAACTGTGCTGACTGACTAAGAACAGTAAAACTAAGAAGAGTAAGTTACTGTGCTGAGTTGGTAAGTTTGAAGAATAAGTTTGGATAACTTATTTAAGGCGTAACTGAATTTATTGAAGAGATGCTGACTAAGAAGGAAGTTACAAAGTCGGTTACAAGAAGAAGTTACAAAAACAGTTTTAGAGTTAGTTGAGAGTTAATTCACAAACTGCTAACTGTCATACTAAGTTCTATAAATACTGTGTGATCTCATACTGCTAAAGGCTGCTACTACTGAACATTTTACTGATCTAAGAGCAATTGAAGAGCAAGTCTACAGAGCATTTGAAGAACTCACAGAGTTGAAGAGATCAAGAAAGAAGAGAAGAGCCACTGAATTGAAGAGAAAAATCAAAGGCTATTCAAAGAGAAGTTTTACTTTTCATTTTAAAGTTTGTATTGTTGTAAACAAGTGTGCTAGTTACTTGTGAAATTACTAGTCGGTCGAAGATACACTTGGGAGTGTAATCGATAAGATCACAGTCTTAATCTTGGGACTTTAAGCCACAAGAAACTCAAAGGAAGAGTTAATAAAACATCACAACTGGGATTGTGAGAGTGGATGTAGACATTTGTCGAACCACTATAAAATCTTGTGTTCTTTACTTTTCTGTTTGATATTTGTTTAACCAAGAACAGTAAAGTTGTCTAAGTAAAAGATCTAAATTGAAGTTGAGTATAAACTAGTAAGGCCCATACTGTTTTGAAAGTACTGATTTGAGCTAAGTAAGCATAGTACAGTATATAAGAAAACTAAATTCCGCATTGCACATTCTGATATTTTGAAAGAATTTTAAAAGTCTATTCACCCCTCCCCTCTAGACTTTTACTAGCTTAATCAATCTTAACTCAACTTGGGACCAACACCTATGTTATTATGGTTGGCTTTGCCAACAAGCTTATGAAATTGTATGCATGTTTGTGAGTTATGATGTTATTCATATGCTATATTTAACGGTGACAAAGTTAATCCCACTGAGCTAGTTGTTTTGCTCACCCCAATCTATTTAACACTTTACAGATTGACGTAGTTGCGGTGGAGGGACGGTGGATGTGTTTCATGTCATTAAAGAATGCCTTCATGCTATTTTATTTAATTATTTGCCTTCAAAATTTAAACTATTTTCATTTTAGGAATGTTCACATCCCTTTTTTTAAACAAGTTTTGGCACTCATTAGTTGAAGTTACATTTTAATATGAATTTTTTAAAAGTGTTTAAGTATTTATTTACCAAAAAAATTCCGCTGCCAATTTTTATGAAAATATGCATCGTATAGTATTTTCATCTAGGCCCCTAAAATCGGGATGTGACAGTATCACTTTCATCAGAATCCGATTCATCACAAGATTGAAAAGAAGTAGCAGATGATACCTCTTGGTCGATTTTAGCCATGCAGCATAGGCCATCATCTACTATGAACGCTTCATCGTGATCTCTATCAGACGGGTAGCTAGATGAGGACGATGGCAACTCGTCTGAATCTGAATCAGAGTCATCATTAGCCATCATTGCCTTTTTGCCACGGTTGTATCTTCTTTCCCTTCGTGCTTTGCGTTCCTCACGATCATCAGTGCTCAGGTCTGGACATTCATAGATGTAATAACCTGGCTTTTCACAGTTATAACATAGAAGATCATTAGTAGCCTTTTTAATAGGAGAATTGTCCCTTCGCTTATCACGTCTATCGGAACGCTTAATCTTCCTATCATCAGACTCTCTATCTCGCCTATTACCTTTCGAGACTTCGTCTCTCCTTTCGGACGAGTTTCGGTCTCGCCTGGTCTCAGATGAGTTCTTAGAAGCAGACCCTCTATGATCTCTATAGAACTTCTTATATCTACCGAAATGTTTATTCAGCCTATCAAACTTTCTAACCATAAGGTTCACCTGATCCTTCAGACTAAGATCAGTATCTAACTCGTCTTTCACAGAAGCAGACCTAGTCTTGGACTTCGACTTGTCTACTCTAGTGGACTTAGACGAACTAGACTTAAAGGCAACGTTCTTCGATACAACATGTTCTCTATCACTACCTGCAATTGGATCTTCTTCGGCTAAATCAAACTCATGAGCCTTTAGAGTTTGAAACATGGTCTCTGCTGTCCATACGTTTATGTCTTGGGTATTCTTAACAAGCATTTTCACCATCTTCCATCTAATATCAAGGCTTTTAAGAATACGAAGATTGATTTCACGAGGAGTATAAGATTTACAAAGGACTTCTAAGTCATTCATGATCTTAGTGTTGGGATATAAATTCACCGTAAGCCCCACTTGATGTTAGAATAGTTTTGATGGCCAAAACACTTAGAGTTTATAAATGTAATAGGATCAGCTGACTTTGTATAGAACAGCTTAGACTAGTCTTGTGTGATCAACTGTATTAATATCAGCTGATCAGCACAGTCCTGGCTTACATGCCCATCCTCAAGATGAGAAGAGTAGAAGACATGAAGACTAGAAGATCCTTGAAGACCAGTTAAGTAAGGTGCTTGTATACCTACTTATCTGATGAAGTCCAAGATTGAAGATGGCCTTAAAGTAGCACAAAGAATTGCCAGATCAGAAGAGTGCTACTCGACTGATATCAGAAGACAGAAGACCAAGGCCAGACGAGTAGTCAGAAGACTAGTAGTGCAGATCAGAAGACTATGTACTCGTCCAGGACTCGGCTGATTCCCAGAAGTCATCTTACAATTCAAATGAAGACCTACCTTATTTAGAAGATTGACATGATCCCAGGATTGAAGCAATCAAGCGGCTGGAATCAAGGAATCAAGCCAATATGGAAAGATTGTCCCAACGGCTAGTCAACTCCAACGGCTAGTTGCAAGCAATCACCACTATAAATACAAGAGGATGAGAAATCACAACACACGAAGTCACAACGAGAGAATTCAACAAGCTAAACAAGCAATCAAGCATAAAGCCACATTGTATTGAGAGTTCTCTAAGAGCCTAGAATCCATAAGAACATCCCTAGCTCTTAAGTGATTTCTATTCAACCCAAGAACCTGAATCCTATTCTTATTGTATATCCATTGATTTAGGCATAGTGGTTAAGCATATTATAAGCTTGAACCATTAGTTGGAAACATTCAAAAACCCCAAACCCCCACCGAAAGGTTAAAGTTTTTGAACCCCTGCAAAGTGCAAGTGCTTACAATCACTTGTGGAGACCGTAGCAGTTAGGACTGCTCCGATCTCAAAGTCCTACCCTTGGGACTATAAAGGACAAGCCCTTGTAATTTTTGGTAAATTAAAGGGATTAAACATCACGTTAGGACGTGAGAGTGGACGTAGAAATGTATATCTGAACCACTATAAACCTGGTGTCATTTACCTTTCTGCACTTTACATTATTTTCATTTCCATATATTTTATATAGTGCATACTGTGTTTTCAACTATCTTCAAATCAAGGCCATAACTTTCTGTTGGTCCCTGAGACGAGTGTAAGATCAGCTGACTTGATGTCTGCTGATTGTGTGGAAAATAAACTAACTCTTCAAAGTAACTAGTCCGTTGATTTCACTAGGGGCCTAGGACTAGTTAGTCGACTGATTAATTACTTATCGGAGTTAAGTGCGGAATTGTAGTGTGCCCATAAATATTATACTCGTCTATTTAATAAATACAGTGTGTAAAACATTTTATGCACAAATATGTATGAAAAGACTTGAAATGTAAAGTGCAGAAATGTAAATAACACATTGATTTATAGTGGTTCGGATATACGTTCCTACGTCCACTCTCACGTCCTAACGTGATGTTTAATCCCTTTAATTTCCACAAATTACAAGGGCCTTGTCCTTTATAGTCCCAAGGGTAGGACTTTGAGATCTGAGCCGTCCTAACAGCTACGGTCTCCACAAGTGATTGTAAGCACTTGCACTTCCCCCACAAGTGATTGTAAGCACTTGCACTTGAACTCCACAAGTGATTATAGAGCACTTGGACTCTTTACAGTGATAAACACTCAACTTGACTTCTAAGGTTTTATGGTAGAAGGTGGGTTTTGTGTATATGAACTAGGTGAGAATTTCCCTTACAATCTGTTTTAGCCTCATGCTAGGATTGGGAAATTCTCTCTAAGCTATGGATATATATGAGTGGTTGCACTGGCTTAGATGGTATGAGTTCACTCACTGGGGATGAGGTGATGCTTGTTGAATCTTCATGAACGATCTTCTTGAGCTCTTCTTATTTCTTGACTTTAAGCACTTTGCTCGACCTCTGCATCTCACACCTCTTCTCACACTCCCAATGATGTATGAGCTCATTTATATAGTGTTGATGTTTGAATGTTACCGTTGGATGATAGCAATTCAAATCTCCACTAATTGAGGAATTGACAATCTCTTGATTTTGATATGATTGAATATTACCATTGACATGTAATTTCAATCATATCTTTGACTTTCCTTTCTTGTGCACATATCTTGTCAATCCTTGATTCCAGCTCTGATTGGTCTTCCCTTAATTGTATAAGAGGACTTCTACTCTGCTGGTATAAGAAGACTTCAAGAGGTCTGCTGATTTTCCTTGAAAGTCTTCTGGTCAGCTGAGTTGGTCTTCTGATCAGCTGTCTTTACTCAGCTGACTTTACACAGCTGCTGTTTCTTCTCAGCTGCTGTCTTTACTCAGCTGGCTTTACACAGCTGCTGTTTCTTCTCAGTTGCTGTCTTTACTCTGCTGTCTTTACTCAGCTGGCTTTACACAGCTGCTGTTTCTTCTCAGCTGCTGTCTTTACTCTGCTGTCTTTACTCAGCTGGTTGTAAGATGACTTCTACTCAGCTGATGTAAGACGACTTCTACTCAGCTGATGTAAGATGACTTCTGGTCTTGGTCTTCTCTTCTCTTCTTGAGCATTGACATGTCTTCTCTTCTAACCAGAGTCCTATCTATTACAAGATGTATAATAAAGTTGTCTATACAATACAACTTATCCTATTACATGTTTGATTTGGTTTATCAAAACTAAACTAAGGATATTCATATCCCAACAATTTCCCCCTTTTTGATATAACCAAATCATCTAACACTAACTGAAGCAATAAAGAACAGACAGTGCTAGAGTCCATATAATAGTGCAGAAGAGTAAAAACAAAAAGGCTTTTGTATGATGACAATGAGAAGTTGTCATCAGATGAGATAACTAGATGTTATCTCCAAAAGCTAAAAAGATGAGTTTTATTAATATTGCACTTTACAAGCACGGACTCACCTAATCAGCTATTACAAAGGTCTTCTTATCTACTCTTCAGTTGATATGCTGCAAATCAGACGACTTCCAATTAAGCTCTTCTTGTCTTCAGGTCTTCTAACAACTTGATCATCTTGATCTCCTCTTCTTGCTCATACGCGTGTAAATCCAAATAGGGCTAGAACTCAGCTGAGCTGAAGTTCCCCCTTAGTTGTTGACCTGTTCTTAACACACAATTATCCAAATACATGCAAGTATGATTTTTATGAAAACAGAATGCATGCAAAACAGTTTTTCAAAAACGGATCTATTCAGGTGACCATTGAAAACAGTAAAACGTGTTTTTGATGGCTCAAACGATGGAATTTGGCCAAAAAGCATTACACGTCACTGCATAGCAGTGAGTTCGATTCAAAATATCAATTCCACTTTAAAAAGTGTACTCACACGCTAAAATCTGTAAACAACAAAAAAAGTGCAGATTTTCGAAAATCAAAAAATTCAAAGCAATGGTCTTTTGAACACACGGCTATGATACCACTTGTTGGTCCCTGAGACGAGTGTAAGATCAGCTGACTTGATGTCTGCTGATTGTGTGGAAAATAAACTAACTCTTCAAAGTAACTAGTCCGTTGATTTCACTAGGGGCCTAGGACTAGTTAGTCGACTGATTAATTACTTATCGGAGTTAAGTGCGGAATTGTAGTGTGCCCATAAATATTATACTCGTCTATTTAATAAATACAGTGTGTAAAACATTTTATGCACAAATATGTATGAAAAGACTTGAAATGTAAAGTGCAGAAATGTAAATAACACATTGATTTATAGTGGTTCGGATATACGTTCCTACGTCCACTCTCACGTCCTAACGTGATGTTTAATCCCTTTAATTTCCACAAATTACAAGGGCCTTGTCCTTTATAGTCCCAAGGGTAGGACTTTGAGATCTGAGCCGTCCTAACAGCTACGGTCTCCACAAGTGATTGTAAGCACTTGCACTTCCCCCACAAGTGATTGTAAGCACTTGCACTTGAACTCCACAAGTGATTATAGAGCACTTGGACTCTTTACAGTGATAAACACTCAACTTGACTTCTAAGGTTTTATGGTAGAAGGTGGGTTTTGTGTATATGAACTAGGTGAGAATGTCCCTTACAATCTGTTTTAGCCTCATGCTAGGATTGGGAAATTCTCTCTAAGCTATGGATATATATGAGTGGTTGCACTGGCTTAGATGGTATGAGTTCACTCACTGGGGATGAGGTGATGCTTGTTGAATCTTCATGAACGATCTTCTTGAGCTCTTCTTATTTCTTGACTTTAAGCACTTTGCTCGACCTCTGCATCTCACACCTCTTCTCACACTCCCAATGATGTATGAGCTCATTTATATAGTGTTGATGTTTGAATGTTACCGTTGGATGATAGCAATTCAAATCTCCACTAATTGAGGAATTGACAATCTCTTGATTTTGATATGATTGAATATTACCATTGACATGTAATTTCAATCATATCTTTGACTTTCCTTTCTTGTGCACATATCTTGTCAATCCTTGATTCCAGCTCTGATTGGTCTTCCCTTAATTGTATAAGAGGACTTCTACTCTGCTGGTATAAGAAGACTTCAAGAGGTCTGCTGATTTTCCTTGAAAGTCTTCTGGTCAGCTGAGTTGGTCTTCTGATCAGCTGTCTTTACTCAGCTGACTTTACACAGCTGCTGTTTCTTCTCAGCTGCTGTCTTTACTCAGCTGGCTTTACACAGCTGCTGTTTCTTCTCAGTTGCTGTCTTTACTCTGCTGTCTTTACTCAGCTGGCTTTACACAGCTGCTGTTTCTTCTCAGCTGCTGTCTTTACTCTGCTGTCTTTACTCAGCTGGTTGTAAGATGACTTCTACTCAGCTGATGTAAGACGACTTCTACTCAGCTGATGTAAGATGACTTCTGGTCTTGGTCTTCTCTTCTCTTCTTGAGCATTGACATGTCTTCTCTTCTAACCAGAGTCCTATCTATTACAAGATGTATAATAAAGTTGTCTATACAATACAACTTATCCTATTACATGTTTGATTTGGTTTATCAAAACTAAACTAAGGATATTCATATCCCAACAATTTCCCCCTTTTTGATATAACCAAATCATCTAACACTAACTGAAGCAATAAAGAACAGACAGTGCTAGAGTCCATATAATAGTGCAGAAGAGTAAAAACAAAAAGGCTTTTGTATGATGACAATGAGAAGTTGTCATCAGATGAGATAACTAGATGTTATCTCCAAAAGCTAAAAAGATGAGTTTTATTAATATTGCACTTTACAAGCACGGACTCACCTAATCAGCTATTACAAAGGTCTTCTTATCTACTCTTCAGTTGATATGCTGCAAATCAGACGACTTCCAATTAAGCTCTTCTTGTCTTCAGGTCTTCTAACAACTTGATCATCTTGATCTCCTCTTCTTGCTCATACGCGTGTAAATCCAAATAGGGCTAGAACTCAGCTGAGCTGAAGTTCCCCCTTAGTTGTTGACCTGTTCTTAACACACAATTATCCAAATACATGCAAGTATGATTTTTATGAAAACAGAATGCATGCAAAACAGTTTTTCAAAAACGGATCTATTCAGGTGACCATTGAAAACAGTAAAACGTGTTTTTGATGGCTCAAACGATGGAATTTGGCCAAAAAGCATTACACGTCACTGCATAGCAGTGAGTTCGATTCAAAATATCAATTCCACTTTAAAAAGTGTACTCACACGCTAAAATCTGTAAACAACAAAAAAAGTGCAGATTTTCGAAAATCAAAAAATTCAAAGCAATGGTCTTTTGAACACACGGCTATGATACCACTTGTTGGTCCCTGAGACGAGTGTAAGATCAGCTGACTTGATGTCTGCTGATTGTGTGGAAAATAAACTAACTCTTCAAAGTAACTAGTCCGTTGATTTCACTAGGGGCCTAGGACTAGTTAGTCGACTGATTAATTACTTATCGGAGTTAAGTGCGGAATTGTAGTGTGCCCATAAATATTATACTCGTCTATTTAATAAATACAGTGTGTAAAACATTTTATGCACAAATATGTATGAAAAGACTTGAAATGTAAAGTGCAGAAATGTAAATAACACATTGATTTATAGTGGTTCGGATATACGTTCCTACGTCCACTCTCACGTCCTAACGTGATGTTTAATCCCTTTAATTTCCACAAATTACAAGGGCCTTGTCCTTTATAGTCCCAAGGGTAGGACTTTGAGATCTGAGCCGTCCTAACAGCTACGGTCTCCACAAGTGATTGTAAGCACTTGCACTTCCCCCACAAGTGATTGTAAGCACTTGCACTTGAACTCCACAAGTGATTATAGAGCACTTGGACTCTTTACAGTGATAAACACTCAACTTGACTTCTAAGGTTTTATGGTAGAAGGTGGGTTTTGTGTATATGAACTAGGTGAGAATTTCCCTTACAATCTGTTTTAGCCTCATGCTAGGATTGGGAAATTCTCTCTAAGCTATGGATATATATGAGTGGTTGCACTGGCTTAGATGGTATGAGTTCACTCACTGGGGATGAGGTGATGCTTGTTGAATCTTCATGAACGATCTTCTTGAGCTCTTCTTATTTCTTGACTTTAAGCACTTTGCTCGACCTCTGCATCTCACACCTCTTCTCACACTCCCAATGATGTATGAGCTCATTTATATAGTGTTGATGTTTGAATGTTACCGTTGGATGATAGCAATTCAAATCTCCACTAATTGAGGAATTGACAATCTCTTGATTTTGATATGATTGAATATTACCATTGACATGTAATTTCAATCATATCTTTGACTTTCCTTTCTTGTGCACATATCTTGTCAATCCTTGATTCCAGCTCTGATTGGTCTTCCCTTAATTGTATAAGAGGACTTCTACTCTGCTGGTATAAGAAGACTTCAAGAGGTCTGCTGATTTTCCTTGAAAGTCTTCTGGTCAGCTGAGTTGGTCTTCTGATCAGCTGTCTTTACTCAGCTGACTTTACACAGCTGCTGTTTCTTCTCAGCTGCTGTCTTTACTCAGCTGGCTTTACACAGCTGCTGTTTCTTCTCAGTTGCTGTCTTTACTCTGCTGTCTTTACTCAGCTGGCTTTACACAGCTGCTGTTTCTTCTCAGCTGCTGTCTTTACTCTGCTGTCTTTACTCAGCTGGTTGTAAGATGACTTCTACTCAGCTGATGTAAGACGACTTCTACTCAGCTGATGTAAGATGACTTCTGGTCTTGGTCTTCTCTTCTCTTCTTGAGCATTGACATGTCTTCTCTTCTAACCAGAGTCCTATCTATTACAAGATGTATAATAAAGTTGTCTATACAATACAACTTATCCTATTACATGTTTGATTTGGTTTATCAAAACTAAACTAAGGATATTCATATCCCAACACTTTCCCCCTTTTGAAAACTTGAGGGAGTCTTTCTGTAGTCCTCTTGAACAGACTACTGTCTCTAGATTATCAGAAGACTTGAGGGAGTCTTTCTGTAGTCCTCTTGAACAGATCTATTCTTTTGAAAAACTTTTTTTGAAAACTCATACAACATGAGTGCTAACATGCGTAAGTTGCCTAAGTTTTCAGTGGAGGATTATGATTACTGGAAGATCAGGATGAGGAAGAATCTCACATCAGTCCACTACAAGATGTGGTCAGTGATTACAGAAGGCCCAATCACAATCATAACTGTCAACACTGCAAATGGTGATCCAGAAGTTCCAGTTGGAGAACTTGTCCCCAAGCCAATGAAGGACCTCACACCAGAAGAGATGAAGCAATCAAATCTTGACAGCATTGCTCAAGATTACATCATGCAAACTCTTCCAAATGAGTACATTGCAAAAGAAATCCACTGTGAGTCAGCTAGAGACATGTGGGATGCATTGGCACTTCTCTGTGAAGGAACTGAGCTGATCAAGGAGAGGAAATTGTCAACAGCAGTCAAGAAGTTCGAACACTTCAAGATGCAACCAGAAGAGTCTATTGATCAGCTAGACAATAGATTCACCAAGATCATCAATGAGATAGAATCTCTGGGCAAGAAATATACTAATAGAGAGAAAAATCTAAAGATCCTAGACTCTCTAACCAAGAAATGGAGACTCAAGAAGACCATCATCAAAGATACTCAAGATATCAAGAAGTGGTCTGCTCAAACTCTATTTCAGAACCTAAAAGCCCATGAACCTCCAAGACTGTAGCCTTCAAGGCAGCCAATACAAAAGCTGCAAGTGCCTCATCTGGCAAGACCTCTCTGAAAACAGAAGACTTTGAATGATCTGACATGAGTCTGAAGGAGCAAATAGCCCTTATGATCAAGAGATTCGAAAGGATGAACACTCTCAACAACAAATATAGAAAATTCTACAGGAATTATAAAGATAGGAGAGTTGGTTCATCTTCTAGAGAATCAAGAGAAAGAACACCAGAAAGATATCCAAGGAAGGATGTGGAGTCATCTAGAAGAAGAGATGCCACTCCTCCAAGAAAAGGCAATTCAAATCAAAAACCTGGATCATGCTTCAATTGTCACACACCAGGACATGTCTATGAATGTCCAGAGATGAATTTGGACGACAAAGAAGAAAGAAGGCCAAGAAGAGACATAAGAAATTCAGACAAGCAAGCAATGGTGACTGAAGAATCTGAATATCAAAGTGATCAACTTCCTACATCACGAGACTGTCAAATCTTCTCAGATGATTCAGATGATCTAGCTATGATGGCCATAGGTGAAAATGAGGTAAATTCTTATACTATTACTTTCCATTCACCTATCTTTTCACACACAGATGAGATAAACTCATCTGAAGGCGAATCAGAAGACACCTATTATCAATCTTTAAGAAAGGTAAAAGGTGATCTGGATATTGCCACTAGAGCTTTTATAGAAGTAGAAGAGGAGAACAATGATCTAAGGAAAGAAATTGCTAAGTTGAAAAAGACTAAGTTTGATAACACCCCTGAGTTGGTCACAATGAATGAAAGGTTGACCAGAGAAGTGGAACTTCTTAAGGAAGAAAATACCACAATAACTCAGTTGTATGAGGGGATGTTAGAAACTCAAGCTTTAGAAACTAAGGAATTTCATTCACTACAATCCAAGTTCGATGACCTCTTCCAAGCACACAAGCTCTTAGAAAAGGAGAAGGAATGCCTAAATCAAAAGATATCAGAGTTCAATAAAGCATCTGCTACTATTGAAAGTATCTCTGAATATTATAGATCTAATGGCAATAAGATGGGTTTTGGTTATGAATTTAATCCATCAACATCCTCTCCAGCTGGGGGTAGTACACCTAACAAGTGCACTACTCAGTCACATGAAAAATGTGAGTGTTCTAAACACAATGAACCTAATATGAACCAAAAGGCATATGTACCAGCTAAGGCTAACTATCCCAACACCAAAAATGGTAAAAGACAAGTTAATCCCAAGCCTGTACAGAGGAACAACAAACAGCCTAGACCATCTCGTTTGAGACAGTCTCAGCTGTATGCTGCTCCAGCCAAGAAGAAGAAGTCTTCTTCAAACAAATTTGTTCTCTTTGCACCCCCTATCTCTTATGATATTGTGAGAACAGAGGAGTATGGTCCATACAATCGTGTGCATCGTCCAGCTAATGCACCCAGGCCGAATGTAACTAGTCAAAAGATAATGTATGTACACTCCTATAAGAGGAAACCATTTGACTATTACTTAGTTGGACATAAGTAACAAATCAGACCAGTCCAAGGTGTCAACTGGTAAGATTTGGTTCTGTGATGCCCGAGGGAAACAACTCAAGTGCTCAAGGTTGTTCAAACGACCAATGTATATGTGGGTTCCCAAGGATAGTACTAACACCCAACGACCCAAGACAAAATGGGTACCTAAGACTTAACCTTTCTTGCAGGAAAGGAGGGACCTATACAGAAGAGGAGGTCTAGCAGGAGAAACATGGTACATAGATAGTGGATGCTCAACTCATATGACTGGAACCAAAGCCCTGCTGACCAACTACACAGAAAAGAAAGGTCCAAAAGTCTTCTTTGGTGATAACGCGCACGGTAACACAAAAGGATATGGCACCCTTAAAAATGGTGACATTGAGGTACATGATGTATCATATGTAGAAGGTTTAAAGTTTAATTTATTATCTGTTTCTCACTTTCGTGACACTGGTTACTCAATAAAATTCTCTAAAGATGAGTGTCTCATAAGTGATAAAAGAACAAAATAAGATCTTCTAACAGGATCTAGAAAGGGAAGTATGTATCTTGCAAATTGGAACAGCTGTCCTAAGGATACATGTCTGCTTGTGAAAAGCCCTAAAGATGTCAGCTGGCTATGGCACAAACGCCTTAGTCATCTGAACTTTAAGACTATGAACAAATTAGCAAGGGAATCTCTAGTTGATGGTCTGCCTAATGAACTCTACTGTAAAGATCAGATATGTGATGCATGTCAACAAGGAAAGCAAACAAAGGTCTCTTTCAAGACCAAGAAGACAGCATCAACCAGCAGAGTTCTTGAACTGCTTCACATGGATCTCTTTGGACCAATCACTCCAACCACACTAACAGGGAGAAAGTACACTCTTATTGTTGTAGATGACTACTCCAAGTTTACTTGGGTTATCTTCTTATACAAGAAGAGTGAAACTCAACAGAAGCTCCCTGAACTATTGAAGAGAATCCAAGTAGAGAAATGAGAACCTATTGTGAAAATTAGAAGTGACAAAGGCACTGAATTTATTAACTCTTATATTATTGCCTATTGTACTTATAATGGTATTCAGCATGAGACAAGTGCAGCAAGAACACCACAACAGAATGGTGTAGCTGAAAGAAGGGTCAGAACACTCAAAGAAGCTGCAAGAACACTCCTTGCTGAATTCTCCACTCCTAAGAAGCTATGGGCAGAAGCCATCAACACAGTTTGTCACACTCAAAATAGGTCAGGTATTCACAAAATTCATGAGAAAACCCCATATGAACTGTGGAAAGGAAGGAAAC
The DNA here is from genome assembly GCA_963675135.1 of Galeopsis tetrahit. NCBI lineage: Eukaryota > Viridiplantae > Streptophyta > Magnoliopsida > Lamiales > Lamiaceae > Galeopsis > Galeopsis tetrahit. The sequence goes on from OY776127.1 coordinate 40,556,532, forward strand.
CTAGAGTATCTTACTTTCATATATTTGGTTGTAATTGTTTCATTCACAACAATGGGAAGAGTAAGTTGAATGCTTTTGATGCCAAAGCAGATGAGGGGATATTCTTGGGATACTCCTCTACTAGCAAAGCATTTAGATTACTCAACAAATGAACCTTTCTTGTGGAAGAAACACCTCATGTTGTTTTTGATGAATCTTGTGAAAAGAGTGCAGTAGAAACAGACTCAGCTGCAGATCAGATGAGAAAGCTAGTGATCAAGTCCAGACCAGATGAGTTTATTGAAGTCAATGAACCATTCCCTGAAGAACCAGAGGAGGATAAGCCACACAGACCAGTCACTAGATCTCAAACCCAAGCTGAGCAAGCTGACCAGAATCAAGATGCAACAATCCCAAATGCAAGGGGGAATGATCTCTTTGACACACAAGATACAGATGATGATCGACCAAATCAAGTCAACCCTCCTGATGGCACTAGAACAGATGAGAATCCAAGCTCATCTAATGCAGACACACCTGTGAGGCATACATGGAGAAACAACCATCCATCAAACCTCATCTTAGGAGGAGCAGACTCAGGTGTCAAGACCAGAAGACAACTGAATCAGAACCCCCAATCATCTATGTTCTGCTGGTGTGCTTTCTTGTCCAACATTGAACCAGCTGACATAGAAGAAGCAATGACTGATAGCAATTGGATCACTGCTATGCAAGAAGAACTAAACCAATTCGAAAGAAATGAAGTATGGGAATTGGTAGATCGTCCTTAAAACCACAATGTAGTAGGAACAAAGTGGGTATTCAAGAATAAGAAGGACGAAAATGATGTAATAACTAGAAATAAAGCAAGGCTAGTTGCAAAAGGATACTCACAATCTGAAGGGATTGACTATGATGAAACCTTTGCTCCAGTAGCCAGACTAGAAGCAATTCGACTGTTTCTAGCTTATGCATCATATATGGGCTTCAAAGTATATCAAATGGATGTCAAAAGTACTTTTCTAAATGGTATTCTGGTAGAAGAAGTGTATGTAGAGCAGCCTCCAGGATTTGAAAAAGGAGATCAAGTATATCGTCTGAAGAAGGCTCTCTATGGTCTAAAGCAAGCCCCTAGAGCTTGGTATGACACATTGTCACAATTCCTACTTGACAATGGTTACACCAAAGGCAAAGTTGACAGAACACTTTTCAGAATACAAGAAGGAGAAGACATTCTAATGGTGCAAATATATGTAGATGACATTATATTTGGTTCACCCAATCAAGATATGTGCAAGAAGTTCTCTGAACTTATGCAAGGAAAATTCGAAATGAGCATGATGGGTGAGATGAATTACTTCCTAGGACTCCAAGTCAAGCAGAGTCCAGAAGGGATCTTCATCAATCAGTCCAAGTATACCAAAAGCCTATTAGAAAGATTCAAAGCTCTACAAAGCAAGACTGCAAGGATTCCAATGATGACATCTTTCAAAATGGAACCAGATGAGTCTGGAAAGGCAGTTGATCAAGCTGAATATAGAGCACTTATTGGATCTCTACTATACCTTACAGCCAGCAGACCAGACATAACATTTGCTGTAGGAGTATGTGCTAGGTTTCAAGCAAACCCAAAGCAAAGTCATCTAGAATCTGCATTGCATAATATACATATACATACAGAAGACATGAACAAAGTTAATTGGTATCTATACTTAAGCAATGTATACATATGTATAATAATAAAATATTCTTCATAAAATACTTTATCATTATACATGCATACAGTATACTATTGAGTCATACTTGGTTGGATTAATACACCATCCTCACCGACTCAACAGTATGCATGCACTGTACGGATTCCAAATAATTTCTGCATTCCATAAGATATAGTCTGAATCTCATTGTTGATCTTAAGAAATAGCTTTTCAGAAATTCAGACCTATCAACTCTATAGTTTTGTCATCTTTCACTCCACTACCTCATTTCTACCCCTATAAAAGGAGGAAGTTATGGGAACATCTAAGAACACCAATTACTAACTATTATTCTTGTTTCAGGTATGGAGAAAATCGAAAGAAGAGATGGCGTGGACATCATCCCTCAACCAAAGACTTGGGTGAAGGAGATGAAGATCTGTCCAGAAGATGGAGATGATGCAGATCAGCATACTTGGTTTATCCAACATAAGTATGTTCTTGAAAAGTAAAGGAAGGAGAGACGTTCTAATTGAAAAGTAAAGGAAAGAGAGATGCAGAGGACAAAGTAGCAGACAAGCAGAGCTTCTTCTCCAGGGGGAAGTTCTACATGGAGAGCTTGTTACCAAAGGCTACTATGTCAAAACAAATCAAGAAGACCAAGTTCCTGCCTTTCTCTTCACACTCCATTGAAGCACCTTCCAATCTTCTCCCTCTTTCAAGAGAGACGAAGAAATTCAAATAGAACACATTAGATGCTACAACCCATCTGATGATGAGGAACATCCGATGGTGAGGGCAACTTGAACCAGTGGGATACCATCTAGGCCAAACCATCTACATATTGATTTGATGGTCCCACATGGTTAAGAGGTAGAGCTGAAAGATCCATCAAACCAGGTTGGATCATCACAGACGAACTAAAGGATCCATCAAACCAGGTTGGATCATCACGCACAGAAGATTTTCTCAACAAACCTCAAACTTCTACTGATCAAACCTCAAGCTGACCAGAAGACCTCCAAGAAAATCAGCAGACTTTTCGAAGAAAATCAGAAGACCTCACCCTGCTGATCAGATCACTTTTTGATCTAAATAGAAAGTCTAATGCTCATCTTTGATCATGTACTTCATTCTAGATTTGTTTCTGAATGTAATTAAGGAAATTGGCCTATATAAGGAATGCAATTCACTTATAGAAAACGGCCTTGATGATCAATTTTTGCTAAAATTTAGTCACAATGGCTATTTTTGGTAGTGATGTCATTAGTACTCAATTACTGTTTTGCTAACGAATCATTAAGTGACACATGGCAAATTCAGCCGACAAATTTAAAGGAATGGCCTGAAATCAAAGAAGGAAATCTTGGGTACTACTCCACATTAAAATCAAATCTGACCGTTGGATCGATCACACCTCAAGAATTGCTGGAGTATATATACAACCCTTAAACAATTCCTAAAACCCTTTCGCTCACAAATCTCAATTGCTTACAATACTCTCTCGTTCTGCAAATTTCTTTCAAACTTTCGAAACCTAACCCTCAAAACTCAGAATGGGAATCATTGAAATTTTTGATGAGAAGACCAAGATCACAGGCACTCTAGATGCTGCAAAGTGGTCTAAGGAAGGGAAGATCTTTACGGAGAATGCTTTGTATTTCAAAGGCGTTCACACAGCTGAGAACAAGGAGATACTGCTTCGATGTCTCAACCTTAATCTCAGAGAATTTCTACAAGCAGCACCTGCCAATGTTTATGAACAAGATGTGCTGGCTTTCTATGCAAACGCTGTGATGAATGGTTCACAAGTTGAAAGTATCATGGGTAGACACACGGTCAAAATCACAAGAAAAACTCTTAAGGACCTGTTCGATCTACAAAGTGGGGAAGTAAACATCTCTATCTACATTATGGGAAGAGAAAAAGAATATATGGAGTTGTTTACTGGTGGAAGAGTCAAGGCTGCTGATGCCTCTGGAGTCAAGAAATCTCAACTTGACCCTAAGTTTCAAACCTTGATGGACATAGTAGGCAAGATGCTGCTAGGTAACACATTTAGCCATGATGCTGTTACTACTCTAAAGGTTAGAGTTATGGCTGCAATTTGGGATCAGATTGATGGAGATTGGCAAGGGCTTTTCTTGGACAGAATTGCTCTTGAGGCCAAGAAGGTTTCCTTGGACTTACAATCTAAAGAGTGGAAGGTGACCTCTACTGTCAGCTTTGTCAACAAGCTAAGTATCCTCCTTCCAGAAGTACTCCCTAAGAAGTATAAGATGGGTCCTGCTAAGAAGTATCACATCTCCAAATACTTCTTGAGGAAGGAAGCTATTGCTGAAGCAGCAAAATTGAAGGAAGAGAAGAAGAGGATGTTAGCTGAAGCCTCTTCTAAAGATGTTATTGAGGAAGCAGAAGAGTCTGTTCATGACTCTGCTGAAGAAGAAGAGGAGCCCTCCAAAGAAGAGGCTCAAAAGAAGGCTGCTGAGGATGATGATGATGACAATCAAACCTTAGCACAAAGAAGAATTCTAATCAGATCAGGGCTCATCTCCCCATCTGATTCAGATGTCACTCCCACTGCCTCTCCTTTGAAGAAGGCAGGTACTTCTAATCCCTTTCTCACTATTACTCCTTCTAAGCTATCCAAGGGTTAGAAGAGAAAGAAGAACACTTCTTCTTTCACCAAAAAGATAAAGAAATCCAGGCTCCCTACTCCCATGAGCATAGCCCCTATTTCATCCTTCAACCCTTCTGAAGATGCCAACCCATCTGAACCTTCAAACACTGATACCCAAATCCCTGCTGATACTCACACAGCAGAGGAACAAGCCCAGCCTCAAACAACTCTTGAGCCACAACGCCTACCCCTTCTGATGTACAAACAGCAGATGACCAAACTCAGACCACCTCTACACCCCCTGCTGTTGATCAAACTCAAATCACTTCTCCATCCCCTGCTGATACTCAAACAGCAGATGACCATGATCATCAAACCCATCCATCTACTGATCTTCAAGTAGAACAGGAACCAGACCAGCAGACTCAAAACCCTGCTGATGCTCAACCAACTGGAGATCAATCTCACACACCTACTCAACCTGAAAATATCACTTCCCAAATCCGTGCTGATACTCACACAGCAGAGGAAAATGTCCCATCCACTCAATCTCCTATCATCACTGCCCCATCTACACAAGAAGACTTGGCACCAGCAGACCTGGCTCAAGCAGGCCCTTCTCAGCCTCAGTACAGCATGGTGCACTATCCTATATGCACAAGGGAGAAGATAATGAGGATGAAGATAGCCAACCTGCTCAAGTCTACTATTCCTGGTATTGATGAGGAATCAGTTCAATTTGAGCAAGTACTAAGAGTCTGTACTTGGATTGAGCTCAGAAGAGATGATGTGGATGACCTTCTTGAGGTCATGGAAGGAATGGGAGGAAAGGCAAATTTCCTCGACTGGGAAACGGAGCAAAAGGAAGTTGCTCAAGTTCAATCTTTTGCTCAGCTGCTGCCAGCAGAGGCTCTGACCGCAGTATGCAACAGGATTCTAGGAATCCCCACTGATGATATCTCTGTCCCAGAAGGCTCATCAGATCAGCAGATAGCTGACAAAGCAAAGGTGGATGACTCAGCTGCAACAGTCCTTGCAGAAGACTCAGCTGAACCAGTTGACAAAGTGGATATTGAAAGAGAAGTAGTCATAGTACCAGCACACTTCAAGCCTTCAGGAAATATGGCTCACTTCATTGATCAACCAGAGGATACAGGCAGAAGGATCATGACCCAGCTGACTAAGGCCACTACCTGCTTCCTCAATGAAGATTATCTATCAGCTGAAGAAAGAGGCAAAGCACTGCTAGTTCATCCAAAACCTCAAGGACCTGCCTCCACCTCTACCCCATCTGTTGATTATACAGCAGACATCTGCTCACAGGTCAAAGCTGCAATAGACTTGCACTTTGAGCAAGGTTTAGGCCTACAACTTGGAAGATATGTTGAGAAAGCTGTTAAGGAGCAAAAGACTCGTCTTCACGACCAGATTATTGATATTGAATACAATTTTGGTGAAGCACTTCATCAACAGATAGGTGAATACTTGAGCACCATTCAGAAGAAGGCATCTGACTCCTCCAACATGTTTGCTGATCCCTACACTAATGAGATTACCCGCATGGAGACCACTTACAAGACAAGAATTGAGGATGCTGAAGCAAGAGCCACTGAAGGTCAAGCTCTTCTTAAATCAGCTGCAGAGGAGAATGAGAAACTGCAGACTCAGCTGAAGGAGACAACAGCCAAATTGGAAGCACTTACAGCCAGGCTAGAAGCTGCCTCCTCCTCCAATTCTCATGCTGGTGTTCTAGAACACAGCATCACTCATCTGACCCAAGTTGGCAAGGTCAATGCCATGGCCCTGAAGCAGACTCTGAAAGTGGAAATTCTGAATGCCATGAAGCCTTTTGCGGCTGCACTTGCTGAAGCCAAAAAGGGGGAAGATGTATTGATAAAGGCTCTGGAGAAGTCTACTGCCCAGCAAGCTGAACTGGTAGTAGCACAAGATGACCTGAATGAAACCTTGGGAGGTTTAAAAAGCAAAATTAAGAACAGACAAGGCAAAGGCAAAGAAGTTGCTCAAGAAGAAACCCAAGCTCCTGCCAAGAGTCTACAGATCACTGCCTCTGTAGAACAAGTTCCTGAAAAGAGGATGACAAGGAAAAGGAAGGCAGATGAGCAAGCTCAAACAAGCAAGAAGTCAGCTCCAGCAGAGCCTACTACAGAAGAGAAAGAGGCTTTAGAGCTGAAGAAAAGAAAGTTGCTTGAAGCTCAAGAGCTTAAGCAAAAGAAGCTGAATGATGCGAAGGCACTCAAGGCCAAATTTGATAGGAAGGTGGCCAAACTCAGGAAAGCTCTCAAGGACTAAGCAATGAAAGAAAATGTCCTGGTGTTTGATAGTACTTATGTGGATTATTTAGCCCTTCAAGATGAGCTACCAAGATGGCATCCCCTGAATAAGAAGTGGAAAATTCAACACCACATAGTAAGGAAATTTGGCCCTCTCCCTACTTATGAAGATGAATTCTTCCAGTTCAATCAGTTCATGAACATTGAAGATCCAGAGTTCTGGAAAGAAATAGTCAAGACAGCCAAAGAGCTTGACAACTGCAGAATCCTAACTTCTGAAGAACCAAAATGGGATGCACCTACTCTGACCTCCGGAAGAACAAACATGATTGAAGTCAAAAGTATTCTGGGGAAGATCTACCTTGAAGAGAATGTTACAGACCCTCAACACATGAAAGATGTTCGAGCTCGTCTGTACCTTGCCTTCCGCATCTGAAGATCAGAAGACCTGATGAAGACTACTTTAGAAGTATAAAGAAACTACCACTTGTAATCTGTAAAAGCACCACATCTTATATTTTCATCATTTAGGACTTGTTTTAGGATTCATATCCCAACACCAAGTGTTCATCAAGGAACATGTGTGCCAGTCATGTCTGGAAGGAAAGCAAATCAAAGCATCATTTAAAGGGAAACCTGTCATATCCACTGACAGAGTTCTCCAAAAAGTTCACATGGATCTTTTTGGTCCAATAATCCCAGTAAGCATAAATGGAAGAAAATATGTTTTAGTAGTTGTTGATGATTTTTCCAGGTACACTTGGGTGGTGTTTCTCCTGAACAAAAAGGAAACTCAAGTCAAACTACTTGAGTTGATGATGAGATTGAGTAATGAAAAAGGCCTAAGTATTGTCAAGATCAGATCAGACAAAGGCACTGAATTCATAAACTCATACATCAATGAGTATTGTAGCACGAATTAATGCCATCACACATGAGACTTCTGCAGCAAGAACTCCTCAGCAGAATGGAGTTGCTGAAAGGAGAAATAGAACCTTAAAAGAAGCAGCAAGAACACTGATTGCTGAATCCAAATTGCCAAAAAAGGTTCTGGGCAGAAGCCATCAATACTGTATGCCATACTCAAAACAGATCATTGATAACAAAAGGTCAAGGTAAAACTCCATATGTACTATGGAAATGTAGATTGCCCACTGTTGCATATTTTCATATATTTTGTTGTAAGTGTCTCATTCATAATAATGGGAAATAGCAATTAAAAGCTTTTGACAGCAAAGTTGATGAAGGAATATTTGTTGGATATTCCCAAATCAGCAAAGCTTATAGAGTCTATAATTGCAGAACCCTTATTGTGGAAGAAACACCTCATGTTGTGTTTGATGAATCTATTAATGAGTTCAGGGATATAAATCTGAACATTGATGAGATAACACAAAGAACAACCAGATTAAGGCTTCAAAGTAAAGAAACAGTGTTCATAGATGTTGCCCAGCCTGAACTCAATGGAAATCAGAGTCTGGACAACTTACCTGATGGCAATCAACCAAGAGACAACCAACTTGAAGGAGAAATTGAACTGAATGACCCCATCCCAGTTCAAAACCAGGCAACAACTACCAATGAAGAAGCAAGCTCAGCTGAGGTAGTAAATGGATCCAATATTCAAGGGGGATCCAATGAAAATGTCAATGTCCCTGACATTCAGGACAACAACCCTGAATATGATCCTGAACTTGATCCTTCAATTAACTTTCCTGAATTTAATGAATCTAGTGATCCAACTTCAGAAGAGGACAATCCTCCTGAAGGAATCAGGTCTAGAAGGACTTGGTTACAAGACCACCCAACTAGCCTGATACTTGGAAATCCAAGTGAAGGGATCAAAACTAAAAGATTTCATGGAGAAAGTGCTTTGTTTTGCTGTTTTCTCTTAGAACAGGAACCAAGTGACATTGAAGAAGCACTTCAAGACACCAACAGGATCATTGCCATGCAAGAAGAGCTGAACCAGTTTACCAGAAATGAAGTATGGGAGCTGGTGGATAGGCCAACTCACCAAGATGTCATTGGAACCAAATGGGTGTTCAAAAATAAGAAAAATGAGAATGACATCATTGTGAGAAACAAAGCAAGACTGGTGGCCAAAGGATATTGTCAATCTAAAGGGATTGATTATGATGAGACATTTGCACTAGTGGCCAGACTTGAAGCAATAAGGTTGTTCTTAGCCTATGCAGCTCACATGAGATTCAAGGTGTTTCAAATGAATGTCAAGAGTGTTTTTTCTCAATGGGGTGTTGAAAGAAGAATTTTATGTTGAACAGCCCCCATGATTTGAAGAAGGAAACCATGTATACAGACTAAAGAAGACTCTATATGGATTGAAGCAAGCACCAAGAGCATGGTACGACACCTTATCACAGTTTCTCCTTGATCATGGTTTTGTCAAAGGCACTGTTGACAGAACCTTGTTCAGAATCTGTGAAGGAGATGATATTTTGTTAGTCCAAATATATGTGGATGACATTATATTTGGCTCTCCAAATGAGAAATTATGTGAAATATTCTCAAAACTCAATCAAAGAAGGGAATATTCATCAACCAAGCTAAGTACACAAGGGACATGATCAAGAAATTTGGATGTTCAACAAGCAAGCCAGTCAAAATTCCAATGAACACCAATTGGAAGATGGATCCTGATGAAAGTGGGGTATCTACCAACTCCACTAAATATAGAGGAATCATTGGATCCGTACTATATCTCACTGCAAGTAGGCCTTATATCACATTTACAGTTGGAGTATGTGCCAGATTTCAAGCAAATCCAAAGAAGAGTCATCTAGAGGCTGCAAAGATAATCCTAAGATATCTCAAAGGAACTGAGAATCTTGGATTATGGTACCCAGCTGATGACAATATTAAGCTCACTGGATATTCAGATGCTGATTATGGAGGATGTAGAATTGACAGAAAATTCACCTCTGGAACATGTCAATTCTTAGGAAGCAAGCTGATCTCATGGTTCTCAAAGAAACAGAACACAATTGCAACATCAACAACTGAAGCATAGTATGTAGCAGCTGGAAGTTGTTGTGCTTAGATACTTTGGCTCAGACAGCAACTAAGAGATTACAACGTCATCACAAATGAGGTGCCTATCTTTTGTAACAACAATATTGCAATTACTATTTCACAAAATCCAGTGCTTCACACAAGGTGCAAACATGTTGATATCAAGCATCATTCATAAAGGATCATGTGGAGAAAAAGGATATCAAGCTTGTCAAAATTCACACTAATAAGCAAAAAGTTGATATCTTGAACAAGCCTTTAGCTGAAGCAAGATTTCTGGAGCTTTCAGTAGAGTTGGGCTTACTTGATCCAGGAAAGATGGAAAAATAAAGAAGGAGGCACAAATGGAGGGGGAAGTTCATTAAATTGAACTTCAACAAAGTTGACCAAACTCACTGAAATAGCCTGCCTGAAAGAAGAAGTTATTCAGCAAACTTGTTCCCATGCCTTTCAACACTGTTGGTCAGGATGATTGACCATGTGGGACCCAGTCAGCAACCTTGGGACCCACTCAGGAATTTTGGTCGGATCATTTGACTAAAATAAAGGTCAGATCACTTATCAAGACATTTGTCCAAACTGATAAGGTGATAAGTGCTATTTTTAACATTGATTAGACATTTAAAGAAATTCTTGGGAAAAGAGTAGCCTATTTTAGGATGGCGTGAACAATTCAAATCTTTGCCACCAAATGGTCATTCCAGCATTTAATGCAAATTCCTTTAAAGATTGCATTAATTACTGAGCCTCTCATCAAAGCCATTGATTATCATCAAACCTACATCTAACCGTTCTTAAGCCACTACCCCACTTTATCCATAATGCCTAAAGAATTTACATTCTTAGCATTCCTTTTGTCCAACGGTTAAAAAAACCTCCTTGATATATAAACCCTCAGTTTTTAGCCTTCATTTTCACGCACCAAATTCACAAATCCTTAAGCAAAAAATTCTGAAAACCCTCAAACTTTAAAACCATCACAGCATCCCTACCCACCTTTATTCTTTCATCAAACATCCATGGCACCCAAATTGAAAAGAGAAGAGCTTGTCAACTTCAATGATCCATCATTGGATATTTATTTCACTTATCTTAGCAACTCAAACTCTCTATGGTTTGAGAAGATAGTAGCCTTTGATAGCCCAGATGAAGAAGTTCATCCAGTTCTTAAATGGCTAAGAGATGTAGGGCTTGAGTAGTTCTTAGGCACCAAACCTGATTCATGCCTAAATCCCTACATGGCTAAGTTCTTTGCCTACCTTAGATGGAAAGGCAAGAAGGGAGATGTCTGCACAAAGCTCACTTATGCAGAGGAGGGAGAAGAAGAGGAATCTCAACACACAGTCATCTTCACTTCAGAAGATTTGGATTCTTGCTATGGATTGCCTTCAGAGGGAAGGAATCCAGAAGTTTATAGAGAAGGAGAGGAGCAAGAATTTGATAATGAATGGATGATTATCCCTCAGAAACTCTCAAGTGCTCAACACAAAAGAACATTGAAAACAATGTATGAACACTTGTTTGATATTGTTGTGAAAAGTTTACTGAGTCATTCAGGAAGTGTGGAACAAATCAGCTTGCCAAATTTGAGAGTGATGGCAGCTATCATTGATTCTGCCGAAAGAGGAATAAAATTTGATTGGAAAACATTCATCTTGGGGAAGATGATGAATGAAAAATTCAAGTTCAAAAGAATCAAGTTGAGGGGGAACAAATGCCTAAAAGATCACAAGAATCAAGTTCCCCCAAAGGCTTAAGATCAAATCTGCTGAATGCACCCAATGGACAACTATGCTGAGCAAGTCAGCTCAGTTATATGGAAATCCATCTGAAGATCATAATCATTAAGTGGATCATCAAGACTAAAGTCCACTGATGTCAACGATCAGAAGATATGAACAGCAGAGTTGTCTCAGCACACTTGTACCAGAACTATTGCAAGAGAATCCCAACTGTGCTGATAAGGTCAAAACCACTGAATTAAAGCCATGAATGCTTAAGAACATCAAGAGACATTCATTTAAAGGGAAAGAGCCAAGGCATCTGAAGAGCAAGCCAACATTGCTGATAAGCAAAGCATGCTGACAGATAAGCAGGATTGTCCAAGTGATAAGGAAAGTTGTCCTTATCATAGGACTAACTATCAGAAGTGATATCCATATTTGATCAAGTGAATCTTGAAGTCAGACATTGGGAAGAGTGCTTCAAAGTCAAGACAAAGTGCTCACAGCCGTTTACTTCCCAAATTAAGGACATGTCACTATCAAGAAACTGTCTTCCAGTTGCAGAGTTCAAGGAAGACATTTATAGACAATTGGGAGATAGAAGGTTGTTGTAGTAGAAGTGGTAGGAATTGACTGTTGAGAGAAGAACTAGGACTCTGATATCCTAGGGATCAAGGCACCAAGGAGTGGTGTGGTTGATCAAGTGCACCTTGGCACTATTAAAACAAGTAATTCCAAGAGTGAAGGAATTATCCTGTTAAATCAGGGAAAGTGGATGTAGGAGCTTGAGTCTCTGGACCACTATAAACTCCTGTGTTGATTTACTTTTAAGTACTTACATTCATTCAACACAGCACACAAACTGGCCTTTCAAAGATATATACTTAAGACTGTGCAAAACAGATTTGGACAAGTTCCCTGAAAGACTGTATAACTGTTATAAAGATTTCAGAACTTAAAAGGAGTTTGAACTAAAGGGCCAACCATCAATTCCGCACATATAACTCAATTAGATAGTTATTCAACTAAGTACTCAATAGTACTTAGTAGTTTGATTATCTTCTAAGAGTTAATCATATCAGCAGAGTTGTCCAGGACAACCTTGCTAGACTAGTTTGGTTTAAGTCAAGAAAAGATTTGCATACAAGTGTATTCCCCCCCCCCCCCCATACACTTGTTATATACTTCTTTCTGGACCAACAAGTGGTATCAGAGCAGGGGTTAAAGACCACTGCTTCTGAAAATCCATTTTTGATTTTCAAAGACACATTTTGGTGTGGTCACTGAACTGATCTATCTGAAATCTTATTATTTGTTAAATAACTCTTTCTATCTGAGATATGGCCAACAACAATGTTGTTCCTCATGATGCTGTTCAAGGCATCAACAATATGGCTACTGATCCAATCAACCACATCTCTCACCACAAGCTGCCCATGTTCTCAATTGAGAACTATGACTTCTGGAAAATCAGAATGAGAGCTCATCTTGCATGTCTCCACACTGATATGCTGAGAGTGATTACAAGAGGACCCTTTGTATTCACTCATATTAATCCCAGAATTACAGAAGCTCAAAGAGCTGATATAAGGTAGGAAATCCCCAAGGAGGAAGATGATCTCACCACTGAGGAGAAAAGAAGAGATAATCTCAATTATCTAGCTATGAACACCCTCTACCAAACAATTCCAGATGCAATCATGGGGAGAGTCTACCATTGCACAACTGCCAAGGAAATATGGGATACTTTTGCAGAAATGTGTGAGGGTACTGAAAAGATCAAGGAGAATAAGCTCCAAGTGGTTGTGTAGAATTTTGAACAATTCAAAATGGAGTCAGATGAGTCCATTGAAAAATTTGCAGGTAGATTCACAGATGTGATCAATGAAATCAACTCATTGGGCAAGGTGTACCCCAAGAGAAAGGTTGCTCTGAAGATCCTAAGAAGTCTCACTCAAAAGTGGGATGTATATTCTGTAATGATGCAGAACACCAAGGATCTCTCTACCATGCCCATGCAATAAATCTTCTCAAAACTCAAAGCTTATGAGTTTAATCTCAACAGAAGAAAGCTGATTCGGGTGGAATTTACATGATTTATAAGCACATGTGAAGCATATTTTAATGTGGATTTCATTGATTTGTGCGTTAGATATGATTGTTTGAGCCAAAATGAGAGAAAGGTTGTGTTTTGTCGGTTTGTAGGTAAAATGATGGAAATTTAGAGCAAAATACATACCACAAGTGATCGAACCGGAAAGAGGAGTGCATCATTGGATCCGGCTCGAAAAATGGAGTGGAATAGCCAAAAGAATCGAGTAAATCGGAGGTCGGAAGCTCAAGAAACGGAGAGACGAAGTTGGAGGACGAAAACGAGAGACGGAGCCAAAGTCGAAACTTTGGCCCGGCCGGGTGGCATGACTCGCCCGGCCGGGTGGCATGACTCGCCCGGCCGGGCGGCCGAGCCCAGAAATTTGCAAAGTTTACGAAGTTTTGGCCCGGCCGGGTGGCATCACTCGCCCGGCCGGGCGATAAAATGGGAATTAATTGGCCGAATACGAAGTTTTGGCCCGGCCGGGCGGCATCACTCGCCCGGCCGGGCGGCCGAGCAACCCAAAAACGCCCTCCAAATACGAAGTTTTCGCCCGGCCGGGCGGCACCACTCGCCCGGCCGGGCCACATGCCCCCTGTTTTTGTTTAAGTGGGCCGACTTATCCACCCGGCCGGGCCACTTCCCCACCCGGCCGGGCCACCTTATTTTCGGTGCCAAACGCGAAATTTCTCCATTTTCAAAGGATCAACTTGCAATTTTCACACTCAAGCCCTACCCCAACACTATAAATACCTCACTTCTTAAATTCTAAAGGATCTTACCCCTCTCTCAAGAATTCCTTCACATACTAACACACACTTGGAGGTTTTGGGCCATATCTTCTTCAATTCACCACCAATTCATGCAAGGAAGGAGCCACTAGCTTGGGAATTCAATTCCTCACCTCACCACAGTCTAAGCTTTCTCTTATTTTCAGTTTTTATTGCTTTGATCTTTGTTTTGATTGTAATTCAAACATGTGGGTGATTGGCTATAACACTTTTGGTTCTAGGGCCTTGTACATACTTTTGATGATATCTATGGATTAATATTTGTTTAATTGGTGTTTGTGTGGCTTAATTCTATTTGGATGCTTGGTTTTTGTTGCAAAGCATGTCATTATGTGTACAATGGTGATGTGTTGATCATAGTTAGTTGAATTAGGTTGAGAAATCTATTTTGATTAATTGATTGCAAGCATTTGACCTAATTTTATTGTGAGATTGAAAGATGATCAATGATTATGAAGATATGTGATGATCTTAAGAGCTTGATTGGGTCTTATTGTGCAACTTAAGTAGAGATACTAGGTTGTGTAGTGTTTCCTTTGGATTACTTGGATCGAAAGAACTTTTAATTCATTATTACGTGATCAATCTTATAGACAAAGCATGAACACCATTTGAATAGGCATTTAACCATAGATGGATTCACTAGTAGTGCATGTGCTCTAGGACCTACCTTCTCTTAATTGAGTTTTCATCCATTTTTATTTTCGTTTCTTGATTCGTATGCTTTTTGATCGATTCCGTCTTTGCTCTTTATTACTTATTTGTGACACTTGGTAAGTAGTTTTAGAGTAAACCATTATATTCAAATTTTCGATCACGTCTACTTAGAACTCGACTAGCAAACTACCCTTTTACGCTTAACCTCCTTGTTGGATCGACCTCGTGCTTATCACGCTACAATAGACGCCGTATACTTGCGGTTGTTTATTTAGTGTTGCATAACACGTGTATCAAAAGTTTGTTGAGGAACCTTCATTACCTACCAAAGGAGTGGCATTCAAAGCCAAAGCAGCTGAACCTGAAACGCAGTCCACCCCCAGATCATCAAAGTCAATCTCCAAGGCTGAAATGAAGGAAGAACTAGCCCTCATGGCTAGAAGGTTTGACAAGCTTAACTCAAGGTTTGGTAGATACAAGAAATTCTACCAAGATAACAAGGTCAGGAGAAGATACAACTCTCCTGAAGCCAAGGCTGAAGATAAAAGGTCTGAAGAAAGAAGATCAGAGGACAAGTACTCTAATAGGAGAAAGTCCAACAGAGCTGAACCTTCATCATCTAGAAGAAGAGATGAACCAAAGAAGGATGATGATGAAGACTTGTGCTATAAGTGTAAAAAGAAAGGGCACTTCCAGTATGACTGTCCTGAACTAAGCTCAAAGGAAAGAAAGGAGAGGCAAGCTAAGAGAGATAGGAAGTTCACCAACAGAAAGGCCATGATGGCTGGTGATGAATCTGATAGTGCTGAAAGCTTCAACTCTTCTGATGATGGACTATTCTCAAATAGTGATGATGATGATGTGTGCAACATGGCCATAGAGGATGATGAGGTATCCTCTACTTCTAGCTCATCATCATTTCTATCACAAAACACTAGTGAGGTCAACCTGAAACTTTCTCTTGGAAAGTTAATGGAAGATTTCACTAAGTTATAAGAATTTTATGACAACCGTGTGAGAGAAAATGAAAGGTTGGCAATAGAACTTGCAAAACCTTCTGAATCAGTAGTTGATGTCAAGTCTACTGAGTTGTATCAACAAATCTTGAGAGAACTTGATGAAGCTTCTCTCAGGATAGTTGACCAACAAAAGCAGTTTGATGAACAACTGCTTATTCAGAAGAGAAAAGACTTTGAACTTAAAATTCTTCAAGCAAAATTTGAAAACCTCTCACATGACTATGACATTCTTAAAACAAGTGAAGAGAGCCTGAAATTAAAGATGCCTGCTTTGAACAAATCCTCTAGAGCAATAAAGGAGATTCAAAGTTTCCAAAGAACAATGGCTCAAAAGAGTGGATTGGGATATGATCCATTTGAATCTTCACATTGTCTTAGTGTTGCTTCTACTAGTAACACTAAGAGAATCTTTGTTAAATCAGTGGCTCAACAAGCTGAAAATGAAATAATTCAGCCACTGAACAAAGGAAATGGCAAAATGAATGAGATGCCCACTCGAGTGCTTCAGGGAACTAGGCCCATACCTAAGGAATGGGTCAAAGTCCCTGAACACAAGAGGAATGTTGTTCAGGAGAGTAGACCCAGAGGAAGGGTAACTCATCTGAACAATATTCAGAGAAGTTGTCCAAGGTATGTTCAGCCTAGGCCAACTCCCCTGAGGAAACCTCAGCTGAACAGACTTATGGTCAACTATCCTCAAGGGCACAATAAAATGAGATAACCAAAACCCTTCATGCCAAAGGGTAATGGTCATCTATATACCCATCCTCAAAGATTCCCTCAAGTAGCATAAAGAACTCATAAGTTCAGGAGAAATGACAACTCTCCTGATATTTACAGAGTCAACACTTTCACACACTCTTTCCCAAAGGCATTTTAGGGAAAGACAGTGTATGTAGATGCTAGAGGAAAACTACTTAGCCACCTTGAATCAATCAGGGTAATTAGGCAAGTTTGGGTTCCTAAAGGTACAGCTAACCTCTCAGGACCCAAAATTAAAAGGGTACCTAAAACTTGTTAATTGCAGGTACCATTGGGCTACAAGAAGATGAGGAACTTGAACAAAAGAACAGCATGGTACTTGGACAGTGGATGTTCAAGGCACATGACTGGAAACAAGAACCTCCTCATTGAGTTTATTGAAAAAGAAAGCCCAAATGTCACATTTGGAGACAACTCACAAGCAACAACAAAAGGTTATGGTACCTTGATAATTGGTAATATCAAGGTATCCAATGTGTCTTATGTGGCTGGTCTCAGATATAATCTCCTAAGCATAAGTCAATTTTGTGACAAAGGATATAGTGTTGAGTTTTCAAGTGGAAAGTGTTTAATTAAAGATAAAACTCAACAAACTCTGCTGATTGGAACTATGAGAGGAAATGTGTATTTTGCTGACTGGGACAAGTCTACTGATGCTGCATGCTTCATTGCCAAAAGATCTAATAAACAAAGTTGGTTATGGAATAAAAGGCTAAACCACCTGAACTTTAAATCAATGAACAAGCTTGCTAGAAATGCACTAGTAAAAGGATTACATAATGAAGTTTTCATAAAAGAGCATGTTTGCAAACCATGCCAAGAAGGAAAACAGATCAAAGCTTCATTTAAAGGAAAACCAGTCATCTCTACTGAAAGGGTACTTGAACTTTTACATATGGACTTATTTGGACCAATTACCCCTGCAAGTATGGTAGAAAATACACATTGGTTGTAGTAGATGACTTCTCTAGGTTCACATGGGTAGTATTTCTCCTTAATAAGAAGGAAATACAAGTCAAACTCCCTGAACTGTTAAAGAGACTGTCAAATGAGAAAAGCCTTAATATAATCAAGATAAGATCTGATAAAGGCACTGAGTTCATTAATTCATACATCATGCACACAAAATGATATAGCCCATGAAACTTCAGCAGCTAGAACCCCTCAGCAGAATGGGGTAGCAAAAAGAAGAAATAAAACCCTTAAAGAAGTTGCTAGAACCTTGATTGCTGATTCAAACCTACCTAAGAGGTTTTGGGCTGAAGCTATAAATACTGCATGCTATACTCAGAATAGATGTTTGATTACTAAGGGTCAAGGCAAAACACCTTATGAACTTTGGAAATGAAGATTGCCTAAAGTATCTTATTTTCACATTTTTAGTTGTAAGTGTTTCATTCACAACAGTGGGAAAGAACAACTGAAAGCGTTTGATAGCAAAGCTGATGAGGGGATATTTCTTGGATATTCTCAAATCAGTAGAGCTTTCAGAGTCTACAATTGTAAATCACTCATTGTGGAAGAAACACCCCATGTTGTGTTTGATGAATCTATTATTGAGGACAGGAACAAGAACCTAGATTCTGATGAAATGACACAAAGGACAACCAGACTGAGCTTGAAAGAGAAAGATACTATGTTCATAGATGTTGTCCAGACCAATCCTCTTGAAATCACTAGACTGGACAACACTCCTGAAGGCAATACTCCTGAGGCAAACCCCACTTAAGGAATAGATGAACTGAATGACCCAATCCCAGTTCATAATCAGGTAACAACTACCAATGAAGAAGCAGTTCCTGCCGAGGTAGTTAATTGATTAAATATTCAAGGGGGAAACAATAATGTTGAAAATGCCAATGTCCCTGACATTAGGGGTGTAAACGAGCCGAGTCGAGCCGAGTAGTGCTGAGCTCGAAACTCGACATGATTATTATACTCGAGCTCGAAACTCGACTCGAACTCGATCGAGCCTAAAATTTTAAGCTCGAACTCGGCTCGACAAGAAACTCGATAAGCTTGAGCTCGACTCGACTCGACTCGATTATCTATATAATTTTATAAAATTATATGTAAAAGAATAAAAAATCAAAACTTTTGTCTAAACTGTCCATGTCAAATAAAAAAAAATAACAACTCAAAGTCAGTGATAAACAACGTCTTCAACAGATTTCAAAAAAACAAAATAAAATAAAACAATGTTTTCAACATTCATTACATCAAAACAACTAAATAAACTATGTAAATGTTCTTGCTGAAGTCCTATCAAGAAAATAAGAGAAATTAATAAACTTCATAAACTTGAGCACATTCCTCCAACGAATTTAATCCTATTCCAGATTTTAGAAGCCTGAGCATATTCCTCCAACAAATTGAGTGAACCTATTCCATTGTTTAATAATAAAAATATGATTACTGTACAATAAATAATAAACTTCAATCACAAAAGAAGACAAGCAAAATATTCACCTAAAAGCAATAACAATCATCTTCAATAATTTAACCAATTAATCAAGCTGGAACACGCAACGTTATCTCCAAAGATTTCTTCTCATTCTACAAAGATAGAATAAAATAAACAATATTTAGTATTGTTAAAATAATAAACAATAATAAAGAAAGGTAGCAATAAACATACTTACTTTGTTCTTTCTTTTCAAACCATGAAGACTACGACACCAATCACTTCCACAAATTAAAACTTGAACGGTATCGGAAGCCAATGATGCACAATAAGTATCAATAACTCTACTCCCCGCACTAAAAGTAGCTTCCGAAGCCACTGTCGATACAGGAATAGCTAGTATATCTCGAGCCATTTTGGACAAAATTCGATACTTCAAATTGTTCGCCTTCCACCATTCTAAAGCATCAAATGGGGCTGAATCTCCTTCACAAACTAAGCAACCTTTTCTAAATATGCATCTAATTCAGACTTCTGTGGTTGAATGGTTTGATTTGATTTCACATACTGAGTAAATTCTGACCAACCCGAATCTGAAGTTTGAATATTTCGAGGGTCAAAGCCTCTTCCATCACGTTCTTGATTTTGAACATCATTACCAAATTGCGTTTCAGCAACATACTCAACATATAACTCGTACAAAGCTTTCTTAACATTGGAGATATTTTGTTCACCTTCATCATTTAGATACATTTTAGGGAAGGAATAGTCAATAGCCACCATTTTACACCTGGGATCTAAAATGGCACCTAAAGCTATCACCAAGTTACACTCACCCCAATACTTATCAAATTTCGCTTTCATAGCCCCAACCATTTCATGAATAAATGCATCTTCATCTTCATCTTGATTGATTTTATCCAACAAAACTTTGATTCGACATATTTCATTGAGAAACAAATTCGAAGTTGGATACTCACTCCCAGAAATGATATGAGTGACTGAATTGAACACTCTTAAAATGGGAATTAGTTTTTCTACCTTCATCCAATCTTCATTGCTTGTACCTTTTAGTGGGCTTTTGTGACGTATATTCGATTTCCTTTTATCTGAAATAAATGGTTTTTCACATTATTGCATTCTTTGCGATTACTTGTATGTCTACTTATCTTGCATTGTAGACGATGTGGTGGGTTTGTAGTCACACAGAAGATCTCATCTTTAGTTCCTTGTAAGATATAAACAGTATTCACAACTGAGATAGTTCTGGACAAAACTATTGGTTTAAGTTGTAGTGTAAACTTGTTAGTGGTTTGTCTTGGCCATTAGTTTATACTAGTGCGCTGTGGCGTATTGAATGGATCACATATAAGATATGTTCTTCTGTTATGACTGTTATGAAGAACTAGAAGTCTTGGTGACTTTTATGATTCTTAACCCTAAGTGTGATATTTAGATGTGTGGGGTGCTTGTTCACTACTTTGATGTACCATAAGTGAGAATCTTGGTAGATTCTTCACGCTCCGTATTTTGGGTAGTGGCATCGCTCGCATGATGTCTACTTATTGGCATTAGGGCACCGTGTCCTGTACATCCAGGCTGATGATGTCCCCTTGACGAAACTCATAAAGGATTGTCGTATTAAACCCTGCAGGTGGATTTAATCCGTACGACAACAAGGTTGAGTGGTACTACTCAAGGAATTATAGTAATTAATTATTTAAAGAAGTCAGAAGCTTTAATAATTAATGGACGTGCGATATCTTAAACACGGGGAATTATAAAGTTTAATAGAAGCCCTGATTCGGTTCGGGATAGGACGGGAGTGCAACATTAATTCTCTAGTGGAATGAATTAATATTCTCGGGCCAAATTATATGTTCTGGGCTGAACATAAGAGTATTTGGGCCTGTAAGAAGCCCAAGCCCTATACCTTCTAATGGATCCCTAGTCTGGCCCATGAAACTTATGGAAATTATAAATAGGAGCCCTAATTCAGTTTTGAAACCCTAGGACACACGAAATAGAGAAAAACGGCTAGGGTTTCAAGGAGACGAAATTGAGGCACCTTCTCCACGTTTGATAGCACGCCGTCCACCCGGTGTTCGAGCGAAGTTGGGAGACAGACTAGAAGATCTGTAGATTGTAATCAACGCCTCGATCTTCAAGGGTAACGGATCTAAACTATGTTTTAGAAGCATGTTTAGGTTTTATTTATTTGTTTATACGTTTGGCATCCGACAACGAACTTGGTGACGGGCCGCCTTCGCCGGCGTGTTCCACAAATTGGTATCAGAGCCTGGATTCGTGGATTGTTGGCTCTGCCTAAAACGTATGATTGTATGGTTCAATTTATTTTGTTTCATGTATGTATGCGTTTCTGTTGGTTATGTTTTTTTTTTCTTCTATCGCAACCCTAGTGTTATGTAATCGTTTTTCCCACCAGATAATAAGTGTGGGTAGTATAGGACTATTTCATAGATCACTGTAGTAGGATTTTGCTCGTTTATATTGTAATTTTTGATCGTGAGAACGGGCGGTGTCGATGGAAGATCTGAAAACAGTAATCTGAGTTTTTCGGGTTATGGCCTTGGACGGTGAAAACTGTTTTGGCCATAACTTTTGACTCGGGTGTCCGTTTTCAGCCCACAAAACCTTTTTGGAAAGGTCTCGACGAGATATACAGGAGTCACTCTACGTCATGACGATGAGTGGCGAGGCCTAATTCAAAAGCCTTGATGAATTTTTCTGCCAGTTTTTGTCGGTGGACGAGAATTCGAGGTTTTTGCATTGCGTGAGAGGCCGATGCGAGGCATCCGTCTGCGCCACTGTTTTTATCATTGTAATAGCTTATAATAGGATTTTTTTGATAGGTTTTCAAGGGGTTGCGATAGATGTGCATTTATTTATTTTTGCCTATGTTTATCGCATCTTGTATTGTTATGGCATGCATGTGTTAATTTTTGTTAATTTGCTATGCATATGAATAATCTTCATTTTAAAATGACTAAGTGAGATAACTGAATTTTAATTAATTTATAGGCCTCCACAATTGGTCTTTAAGTAAGGTGTATGTTGCTCGTGGGACCTTGGGAGTCTTCCCCTAACGAGTGCTACATTCACGAGCTTACTAGATAAGACTTCTAATAAAATTGTTTTAATCTTTAGATGAAGTGTGTGATCTTCCCTAACGGATGTGTCATCCATGAGTTCATCAGTAAAGAATAATTCAAGATAACTGTTGTTAAATTGTGGTCATCACTTAGATGTGAATTTTAATATAACCCCCCAACGGGGTCACTGATCTGGTTCACATGGCCAGTTAAAGTTCGACTGTTAATTTCATTCGTCATAAGGATAAGTTGATGTGATATTAAAATTAAAGACTGAATGTCTGGTCGATGAATACACGTGTAAACGACCACCCTAACGTGGCTTGCATATGTGTTTGTTGGGCTGTTGGAGGTTATGTTGAATGTTGGTTTTGAAGGTTTCCAATGTTTTATACTTCAAACTTATGTGATTTATTGCTTGCATTTTATTTATTTCAGATACATTATGGTAACATTCAACCCACTCATGGTTATCTTAAATCAAAATAAGCTTATTGGTCAAAATTACTTGGATTGAAAAAGAAATCTGGACATTGTCCTTATTGCAGATGAGTACAAGTTTGTGCTCGACACACCTGCTCCTGCCCCTTTGGGACCTGAATCTACTGAAGAGCAAAAGGAGGCTCATAAGAAGTGGCACAAGGCTGATGAGATGGCTCGTTGTTACATTTTGGCCTCGATGTCAAATGTTTTACAACAGCAGCATTCTCATCATTGTTGGTTTGAAGCTTTAGATTGTCAATTTTCTTACTGAGCTGATGATCAGCAGAGTCCTGCACATTCTCATCAAAGACTACATGGGGTGTTTCTTCCACACATAGGGTAGAGTAATTAAACACTCTAAATGCTTTGCTTACAGAAGAGTATCCTAAGAATATCCCTTCATCATCTTTTGCATCAAAAGCATTTAATTTACTTTTGCCATTGTTATGTATGAAACACTTACATCCAAAGATATGAAAATAAGAAACTCTAGGTCTTCTGCCTTTCCATACCTCATAAGGTGTTTTACCATGCACCTTATTAAGAGCACTTCGGTTTTGGGAGTGGCAAGCTGTGTTAATGGCTTCAGCCCAAAACTTCTGAGGTGTGTTGAATTCTGCAATCATGGCTCTGCATGCTTCTTTTAGTGTTCTGTTTCTCCTTTCTGCAACACCATTTTGTTGGGGGGTTCTGGCTGCACTTGTTAGATGCTGTATGCCAGACTTAGAACAGTAGTCAGAGATGTAACAGTTAATAAACTCAGTCCCCTTGTCACTTCTTATCTTGACAATGGGTTGTCCCTTTTCAACCTGCAACCTCTTTAATAGATCTGGAAGTAGTGTTTGTGTATCACTCTTTTTGTGTAGAAAGACTACCCAAGTAAACTTAGAATAATCATCTACTACAACCAGAGTATACCTTCTTCCATTCAATGTAGGAGGTTTGATAGGACCATGAAGATCCATATGCAAGAGTTCTAAGACTCTGCTTGTTGAAAGAGTTGGAATGGACTTAAATGAAACCTTTACCTGTTTACCTTTTTGACAGGAGTCACACATTTCATTAGGAATGCCCTCAACAAGATGTTCTCTTGCAATATTGTTGATTATCTTAAAGTTCAGGTGGCATAGGCGTTTATGCCAGAGCCAACTGTTTTCTTTAGGACTCTTAGTAATAAGACAGGCATTCTTAGGACAACTATTCCAATTCACAATGTATACACTTCCTTGTCTTGTGCCAACAAGTAAAACATTGTGAGTCCTTTTGTCTATTATTTCACATCTTCTGGTCTTGAACTGAACTTTGTATCCCCTGTCACAGAATTGAGATACAGATAACAAGTTATATTTCAAACCTTCAACATAGGAGACATCTTGGATTTCAACATCTCCATTCTTGATGAATCCAAATCCTTTTGTGATTGCCATTGAGCTATCACCAAAGATGACTTTTGGTCCTTCCTTCTCATGATAGTCAGTAAGCAAGGCCTTGGTACCAATCATGTGGTGTGAACACCCACTGTCTATGTACCAGGTCTCACCAACTGAACCTCCTTTCTTGTATAAGTCCAGTCGATCCTGCAAGGTAGTGATCTTAATAATTTAGGTACCCTTGTTTATTGGGGTCCTTGGGGGTTAGTGGTGAGAGGTACCCAAATAAACATTGAGGATTTGAATAGATGGGACCTCTTTAGTTTCCTTCCAAATTTATCACAAAACAATGCTTTGTTAACCAATTCAGAATTATCAGCAGACTTAGGATCTATTTTTCTTAGATAGCCTTTCCTTGGTTCTATCCCTTTTTCAGTAAGATCAGTATGCCTGTAATAGTTTGAATATGGTCTGAAAGCATGTGGACCATATGGCTTATAGATGCGCATTGGTCTTTCCTCTCCAATGATATCATAAGATAAAGGTGGAGGATAAAGAACAGGTTTGTTATGATAATGAGGCACAAATCTCCTAGGTTTAGTTGAATACAGCTGAGACTGCCTTATAAAAGGAGGTCTAGGCTGTTTCCATTTTGCCTGTGCCTGTCTTGACCTACTGTTCTGAGTTTGTCTCTTCTGATACCAGGACTGATCTGATCTGGTCAGAGGAGTATAACTCTTCTGGTATGGTCTTGACTGTACTGGTCTTAATACATTCGTCATTTTACCATTCTTGGTAGTAGGAGGGATGTATTTAGACTGTACTTTGAGTTTTGGATCATCATCATAAATCATAGGTTATTTTCCTTTATCTAGTTGCAAAGAACTTGAACTGGCTCCATTAGTGTTCTTAAAGTCTGAAGTGGAGGAACTAGGCAGATCAGTACCTATCCCACTTTTATTATTTGGAGCTCTATATCTGTCTGAAATTGTTTGATTAATCTTGGTAGAATTAATCATTCCAGATAGCTTTCGATCTAGGCTCACTACTTCAGATTCTAAGAATCTATTGCGCTCTTCAAGTTTTTCACATTTAATCTTTAAATCATTGAATTCATTAGTCTCTTTGGCTTGAGTTTTAAGCATACCCTGATATAGCTTGTCAATGGATGCATACTTTTCTTGGAGTTGGGACAACTCTTCTGATAGTCGTGCATTTATGACAGCTATATTAGGATCCACTTTCAACTGTGCTTCTTTCAGATTAATGAGTTCTTGCTTTAAAGATATGTTCTCATCACTGATTTCAATGAATGCTTTGTTAGCTTGTAGAAGGTCTTCTTCAGTCACTCCTTGGGAATTGTGAAGACTACTTCCTACACTACTATCAGCAGCATCACTTTCATCAGTGTCAGAATTTTTGCAAGATTGAAAAGAATTAGCAGGTGATACCTCATCATTTATTTTGGCCATCATTGCCAGTCCACCATCTGCTATGAAGGCTTCATTCTCATTGCTAGAGGGGCATTCAGATGAAGACGATGGCAACTCTTCTGAATCCGGATCAGATTCATTGTATGCCATCATTGCCTTGTTACCCTTGGCATATTTTCGATCTCTTCTGGCTTTCCTTTCTTCTCGATCTTCAGAACTCAGATCAGGACATTCATAAGCATAATGACATGGCTTATCACAATTGTAGCAAACAGGATTGTTAGAAGATCTCTTAGGAGGTGAATGATTTCGGTTCCTGTCATGCTTGTCAATAGAGTTCCTATCCTTCTTATCAGAATACTTTCTATCCCTCTTATCAGATGAGTTCCTATCTCTTCTGTTCTCATTAGAGATCTCATCCCTTCTTTCAGAAGAGTTTTGATCCCTTCTGTTCCCAGAAGAGTCCCTGTTACTAGAACCCTTGGTTTCCTTATAGAATTTCTTGTATCTACCATACCTCTTATTTAGTCTATCAAATCTTTTGATCATAAGGCTCATCTGATCTTTCAGACTAAGATCAGAACTATCTAGTTCATCTTTTATGCTTGAGGCCTTAGACTTAGATGATCTAGACCCCTTAGAGGTAGAGGCTTTAAAAGCTATGTCCTTAGAGGCATCCTTATCCTTATGATTTACAGTAATAGGATCTTCTTCATCTAACTCAAACTCATGTGCCTTAAGTGTCTGGAACATAGTTTCTGCTGGCCAAGAATCAATGTCTTGTGTGGTTTTAATGATCATCTTGACCATTTTCCACCTTTCATCCAAAGCTTTCAAGATTCTCAGGTTAATTTCTCTTTTAGTATAAGTCTTTCCTAACACATCAAGATCATTCATAATCTTAGTAAATCGAGTATCCAATTCATCAATTGATTCTCCTGGCTTCATCTTAAATGTTTCAAACCTTTGGACAGCTGTGGATAATTTGCTTTCTTTGATCAGTGTAGTACCTTAACAAAGAATAGCAAATTTGTCCCACATTTGCTTTGCAGTCTTACATTTTAACACTTTACCAAGATACTCATTTGGCAAGGTGTGTAAAATATAATTCTTAGCAAGACTATCCAAATTTTTTTGTCGCATTTCTTCAGAAGTCAGTTCTGACCTTGGTTTAGGGACTAGTGCTCCAACTGGTTTAGAAGGATCCAGAACAGCAGTGTTTTCCTGCTGGAACGCGCCGACGAAGGCGGTCCATCACCGGGATCGTTGTCGGATGCCAAACGTATAAATAACGAATTAAAACCTAAACATGCATCTAAAGCAGAATTTAGATTCGTTACCCTTGAAGATCGAGACGTTGATTCCAATCTACGGATCTTCTAGCCTGTCTCCCAACCTCGCTCGAACACCGGGTGGACGGCGCGCTATCAAACGTGGAGAAGGTGCCTCAGTTTCGTCTCCTTGAAACCCTAGCCGTTTTTCTTAATTTCGTGTGTCCTAGGGTTTCAAAACTGAATTGAGGCTCCTATTTATAATTTCCATAAGTTTCATGGGCCAGACTAGGGATCCATTAGAAGGTATAGGGCTTGGGCTTCTTACAGGCCCAAATACTCTTATGTTCAGCCCAGAAAATATAATTTGGCCCGAGAACATTAATTCATTCCACTAGAGAATTAATGTTGCACTCCCGTCCTATCCCAAACCGAATTAGGGCTTCTATTAGACTTTATAATTCCCCGTGTTAAAGATATCGCACGTCCATTAATTATTAAAGCTTCTGACTTCTTTAAATAATTAATCTCTATAATTCCTTTGAGTAGTACCACTCAACCTCGTTGTCGTACGGATTAAATCCACCTGCAGGGTTTAGTACAACAATCCTTTATGAGTTTCCTCAAGGGGACGTCATCAGCCTGGATGTACAGGACACGGTGCCCTAATGACAATAAGTAGACATCATGCGAGCGATGCCACTACCCAAAATACGGAGCGTGAAGAATCTAACAAGATTCTCACCTATGGTACATCAAAGTAGTGAACAAGCACCCCACACATCTAAATATCACACTTAGGGTTAAGAATCATAAAAGTCACCAAGACCTCTAGTTCTTCATAACAGTCAGAACAGAAGAACATGTCTTATCTGTGATCCATTCAATACGCCACAGCGCACTAGTATAAACTAATGGCCAAGACAAACCACTCACAAGTTTACACTACAACTTAAACCAATAGTTTTGTCCATAACTATCTCAGTTGTGAATACATTTTATATCTTACAAGGAACTGACAATGTGATCTTCTGTGTGACTACAAACCCACCACATCGTCTACAATGCAAGATAAGCAGACATACAAGTAATCACAAAGAATGCGATAATGTGAAAAACCATTTATTTCAGATAAAAAGGAAATCAAATATACGTCACAAAAGCCCACTAAAAGTTTGCTTTATAGTATACATTAACAATCTCCCACTTATACTAAAGCTTAACTTTTAGTATACACATAAAGACATCAACATTTCTCCCACTTATACTCAAAGTCTAGCTTGTAATACATCGTAAACCAAGACCCTCTACATGTTTCTCAAAGACTTTTATTGCCAGCGTCTTTGTGAAAGGATCAACCAAGTTATCCAACGACGCAATCTTAGCTACAGCCACGTCTCCTCGATTTACGATATCTCGTATAATGTGGTACTTTCGCTCTATGTGTTTACTTGCTCTATGGGCTCTAGGTTCTTTCGAGTTTGCCACTGCACCCGCGTTATCACAATAAACAGTGATACACATCGGCATACTCTGAGATACCCCTAATTCCAGAAAGAAATTATGCAGCCAGACAGCCTCCTTTGCGACCTCTGAGGCAGCTACGTACTCGGCTTCCATAGTGGAGTCCGCGATGCATTTCTGCTTCACACTTCTCCAAGATATGGCTGCGCCTCCCAGCATAAACACATAACCCGAGGTTGACTTCCGTTCATCTCGATCAGCTTGGAAATCTGAATCGGTATAACCCAAAGAAATCAAACTATTTGACTGGTATACTAGCATATAATCTCGAGTCTTTTTCAAGTACTTGAGAATATGCTTAACAGCAGTCCAGTGTCCTTGACCAGGGTTAGACTGATATCTTGCTACCATGCCGACTGCATATCAAATATCAGGCCTCGTACACAGCATCGCATACATAAGGCTTCCTACAGCCGAAGAATAAGGAACCTTAGCCATCTCCTCTATCTCCTTCTGTGTCTTAGGACACATATCTTTAGATAGAGGGACTCCATGTCTGAAAGGTAGCACACCCTTCTTGGAATTCTGCATGCCAAAACGAGCAATCACAGTATCAATGTAAGACGCTTGAGATAAACACAACATTCTCTTTTTTCGATCACGAGTGACCTTAATACCAAGAATGTACGATGCTTCTCCCATATCCTTCATTTGAAATTGTTCTGAAAGCCACACCTTTACGTCTGATAATACTTTCACATTGTTGCCAATAAGAAGAATATCGTCTACGTATAGTACTAAGAATACCACTACGTCTCCGTCACTCTTTTTGTACACACAACTTTCATTTTGACATTGTTCAAATCCAAAAGATTTGATCACCTCGTCAAAACGAATGTTCCAAGACCTGGAAGCTTGTTTTAGCCCATAAAGAGACTTTTTCAACTTCTAGACTAGATGCTCTTGGCCTTTCTTCACATAACCCTCGGGTTGCTGCATATAGATGTCCTTATCCAAATTTCCATTAAGGAAAGCTGTCTTGACATCCATTTGCCAAATCTCATAGTTCATGTGATTAGCTATGGATAAGAGAATTCGGATCGATTTTAGCATGACTACTGGTGAGAAGGTCTCGTCATAGTCGATTCCTTCTTTCTGGGTAAAACCCTTTGCCACCAACCGTGCCTTAAAAGCAGTAATCTGCCCATCAGACCCTCTCTTACGTCTGTAGACCCACTTACACCCAACGGCTTTCTTGTCGTGGGGAAGTTCACTTAGGTCATACACTTCCATAGCATCCATAGATTCAATTTCTGAATCCATGGACTTGTGCCAAGACTCTGCATCTTTGTCTTTGATTGCCTCTTTGTATGTCCAGGGGTCGTTATCATCATGTTCATCGCTTGGAATCAAGTCCATAGACTCTCCCACAAACATGAAACGATCAGGTTGGCGAACAACCCTCCCACTACGACGAGGCAATGTATACAAAGGTTCATTAGAGTCGCCACGTTGTGCAGTCTCTTGTGGTATTTCCCCTTGCACACTCGGTGTGCCATTGTCTCCTCTCAACTCATTTAGAATGATCTCAGTATTGGACTTATGCTCATTCATATAGTCTTCTTCTAAAAATTGGGCATTGGTACTCACCACCACCCTCTGATCATTAGGACTATAAAAATAACCACCTCTCGTTCCCTTAGGGTATCCTACAAAAAACCGTACTTCAGTTCTAGGTGCCAACTTATCAGCTTCCTTGTTCAGCACATGTGCTGGACAACCCCAAATCCGAATGTGGTTTAGACTAGGCTTTCGCCCAAACCACAATTCAATCGGGGTTTTTGGAACCACTTTAGAAGGTACATAATTTAGAAGGTACGTTGCTGTTTCCAAGGCATGACCCCAAAAAAAGGTAGGTAATGAAGCATAACTCATCATCGATCTCACCATATCTAATAGAGTCCTATTCCTTCTCTCAGCCACGCCATTCTGTTGCGGAGTACTAGGCGCGGAGAGCTGGGATCTAATCCCGTTATCTAATAAGTATTGTCTAAATTCATTGCTAAGGTACTCGCCACCACGATCAGAACGCAGTGACTTGATACTCTTACCATGACGGTTCTCCACTTCTGCCTTAAATTCTTTGAACTTGCCAAAGCATTCAGACTTGTGGCGCATCAGGTAGATGTATCCATATCTTGAGTAATCGTCAATGAAAGTGACGAAGTACTCAAAGCCTCCTCTAGCTTGAACAGTCATAGGCCCACACAAATCAGAGTGAATCAATTCCAACACATCATTAGCCCTATTACCCTTGGCCTTAAAAGGCCTCGAGGTCATCTTGCCTTCCAAACAGGATTCGCAGACTGAGAATGGTTCCATTTGGAGAGACTCCAAAAACCCACTACTTACTAGTCTTTGAATCCTTCTTAAGTTGACATGACCCAATCTTAGATGCCAAAGGTATGTTTGATTCAACTTAGAAGGTTCCTTTCTCTTATTTAATGATGATGACGAATGAGCTTCAGTCACAGTATGATATGCACACGTAATAGTATAAAGATTGTTTTCTAACGTGCCAGAACAGATTAAAGAGTCATTTCTCATAATAACAACATTGTCATTAAAAACAACTGAGCATCCATCCAAAAACAACTTCGAAACAGAAATTAAATTTCTCCGAAAATTCGGCACGTATAAAACGTTCTTTAATACTAAAACAGAATTAGAAAAACATAAGTGCACGTCTCCCACTGCAACCACTGATACTATCGCATCATTGCCCAAACTAATAGTAATCTCGCCCTCACTCAGTTCCCTTGTCTGCAGAAACCCCTGCAAGGTGTAACAAACATGGTCAGTGGCTCCTGTATCTACTACCCAAGAAAAGGCAGAACAAGCCGCAAAACATGTTTCAACAACTAAAGCGAGAGACGTACCAAAGTTGTCCTTTTTCAGGAGAGGACAATCAGACTTCCAATGTCCCGTCTTGTTGCACTTGAAATATTTGCCCTTCGGCTTTTTCACGCCACCAGAAGGCGCTAGTTTCTTGCTCCCACTGCTTTCACCACCACTCTTTTTCTGTAAAGGCTTTTTCTTCTTCTTGCCATTAGACGAAGAAGGTCCAGCCTGAACAGTAACATTGGCCTGTGGTCGTTTACCCATGAGACCCTCCACCGCGACCAATTCCGTAAGAAGCTCGGTTAAAGTATAATCCTTCTTACTCATGATTGCGTTTACACGGAAGTTCTCAAAAGACTTTGGGAGCGAGTGTAGGATCATATCGATCTTGGTGTCATTATCGATTAACCCTCCGAGGACCTCAATCTCATTCAGATATTCCATCATCTTGAGACCGTGGTCCCTCACGGACGCTCCCTCTGGCATAGAGGTTGACATGAACTTCCTCAAAGCGGGCAGCCCTATCTTTCTCACCAAAAAGCTCTTTGAGGCTCAACATCATAGCTGCGGCACTAGGCATAGTTTGATGCTGCTGTTGTAAAACATTTGACATCGAGGCCAAAATGTAACAACGAGCCATATCATCAGCCTTGTGCCACTTCTTATGAGCCTCCCTTTGCTCTTCAGTAGATTCGGCTCCCAAAGGGGCAGGAGCAGGTGTATCGAGCACAAACTTGTACTCATCAGCAACTAGGACAATGTCCAAATTTCTTTTCCAATCCAAGTAATTTTGACCAATAAGCTTATTTTGATTTAAGATAACCATAAGTGGGTTGAATGTCACCATAATGTATCTGAAATAAATAAAATGCAAGCAATAAATCACATAAGTTTGAAGCATAAAACATTGGAAACCTTCAAAAGCAATATTCAACACAACCTCCAACAACCCAACAAACACATATGCAAGCCACGTTAGGGTGGTCGTTTACACATGTATTCATCGACCAGACATTTAGTCTTTAATTTCAATATCACGTCAACTTATCCTTATGACGAATGAAATTAACAGTCGAACTTTAACTGGCCATGTGAACTAGAACAGTGACCCCGTTGGGGGGTTATATTAAAATTCACATATAAGTGATGACCACAATTTAACAACAGTTATCTTGAATTATTCTTGACTGGTGAACTCATGGATGACACATCCGTTAGGGAAGATCACACACTTCATCTAAAGATTAAAACAGTTTTATTAGAAGTCTTAACTAATAAGCTCGTGAATGTTGCACCCGTT
Source organism: Galeopsis tetrahit (assembly GCA_963675135.1). Lineage (NCBI taxonomy): Eukaryota > Viridiplantae > Streptophyta > Magnoliopsida > Lamiales > Lamiaceae > Galeopsis > Galeopsis tetrahit. Next base: position 40,588,936 of record OY776127.1, read on the forward strand.
AGGGGAAGACTCCCAAGGTCCCACGAGCAACATACACCTTACTTAAAGACCAATTGTGGAGGCCTATAAATTAATTAAAATTCAATATCTCACCTAGTCATTTTAACATGAAGATTATTCATTGGCATAGCAAATTAACAAAAATTAACGCATGCATGCCATAACAATACAAGATGCGATAAACATAGGGTTGCGATAGAATAAACGAGCATTAGAAGGTGGGAAAAACTCCTACTACAGTATAAACGAGCAAAACCCTACTACTCCCATTCTCACGATCAAAAAATACAATATAAACGAGCAAAACCCTACTACAGTGATCTATGAAAAAATCCTATACTACCCACACTTATTATCTGGTGGGAAAAACGATTACAACATCACACAAGGGTTGCGATAGAATAAAAACCTTAAATAATAAATGACAGAAACGAATCCATACATGAAACAAAAAAAATTGAATCATACAACAGTACGTTTCAGGCAGAGCCAACAATCTACGAATCCAGGCTCTGATACCAATTGCTGGAACGCGCCGGCGAAGGCGGTCCATCACCGGGATCGTTGTCGGATGCCAAACGTATAAATAACGAATTAAAACCTAAACATGCATCTAAAGCAGAATTTAGATTCGTTACCCTTGAAGATCGAGACGTTGATTCCAATCTACGGATCTTCTAGCCTGTCTCCCAACCTCGCTCGAACACCGGGTGGACGGCGCGCTATCAAACGTGGAGAAGGTGCCTTAGTTTCGTCTCCTTGAAACCCTAGCCGTTTTTCTTAATTTCGTGTGTGCTAGGGTTTCAAAACTGAATTGAGGCTCCTATTTATAATTTCCATAAGTTTCATGGGCCAGACTAGGGATCCATTAGAAGGTATAGGGCTTGGGCTTCTTATAGGCCCAAATACTCTTATGTTCAGCCCAGAACATATAATTTGGCCCGAGAACATTAATTCATTCCACTAGAGAATTAACGTTGCACTCCCGTCCTATCCCAAACCGAATCAGGGCTTCTATTAGACTTTATAATTCCCCGTGTTAAAGATATCGCACGTCCATTAATTATTAAAGCTTCTGACTTCTTTAAGTAATTAATCTCTATAATTCCTTTGAGTAGTACCACTCAACCTCGTTGTCGTACGGATTAAATCCACCTGCAGGGTTTAGTACGACAATCTTTTATGAGTTTCCTCAAGGGGACGTCATCAACCTGGATGTACAGGACACGGTGCCCTAACGCCAATAAGTAGACATCATGCGAGCGATGCCACTACCCAAAATACGGAGCGTGAAGAATCTAACAAGATTCTCACCTATGGTACATCAAAGTAGTGAACAAGCACCCCACACATCTAAATATCACACTTAGGGTTAAGAATCATAAAAGTCACCAAGACCTCTAGTTCTTCATAACAATCAGAACAAAAGAACATGTCTTATCTGTGATCCATTCAATACGCCACAGCGCACTAGTATAAACTAATGGCCAAGACAAACCACTAACAAGTTTACACTACAACTTAAACCAATAGTTTTGTCCATAACTATCTCAGTTGTGAATACATTTTATATCTTACAAGGAACTGACAATGTGATCTTCTGTGTGAGTACAAACTCACCACATCGTCTATAATGCAAGATAAGCAGACAAACAAGTAATCACAACGAATGCGATAATGTGAAAAACTATTTATTTCAGATAAAAAGGAAATCAAATATACGTCACAAAAGCCCACTAAAAGTTTGCTTTACAGTATACACTAACATTTCCACCATGGTGACAATTGGTCCTTCAGTTATCACAGAAACCATCAGATCATGGGTTGAGCTAAAGATGGCCTCCATCCTAAGCTTACAATAGTCATAATCTGCAATCTTGAACTTAGGAAGTTTGTTCACATTAGTGTCATCCATGTTTGATCAGACAAATAAGATCAGTAGTATAGCAGATAATTTTCAAGTATTCAGATAGTGACAAATATCAAGAAATAGTAGCAAGATCAGTGAGATTTCCCTCAAGATCTACAAGGTTATGAAGAAACAGAAGTCCAAAGAACTACTGCTCTGATACCACTTGTTGGTCCCAAGTTGAGTTAAGATTGATTAAGCTAGTAAAAGTCTAGAGGGGAGGGGTGAATAGACTTTTAAAATTCTTTCAAAATATCAGAGTTTAATGCGGAATAGTGTTCTGAATAGTACTGTTCTTACTAAGTTAGACCAGTACTTCCAGTTTCAGTTTTATACTCAACTTTTAATCAGATCTTTACTTTGTAAATTCTACTGTTCTTGGTTAAACAAATATTAAACAAATATCAAACAGAAAGTAAAGAACACAAGATTTATAGTGGTTAGACAAATGTCTACATCCACTCTCACAATCCCAGTTGTGATGTTTTATTAACTCTTCCTTGAGTTTCTTGTGGCTTAAAGTCCCAATATTAAGACTGTGATCTTATCGATTACACTCCCAAGTGTATCTTCGATCGACTAGTAATTCTACAAGTAACTAGCACACTTGTTTACAACAATACAAACTTTAAAATGAAAAGTAAAACTTCTCTTGAATAGCCTTTGATTCTTCTCTTCAATTATGTGGCTCTTCTCTTCTTGATCTCTTCAACTCTGTGAGTTCTTCAAATGCTCTGTAGACTTGCTCTTCAATTGCTCTTAGATCAGTAAATGTTCAATAGTAGCAGCCTTTAGCAGTATGAGATCACACAGTATTTATAGAACTTAGTATGACAGTTAGCAGTTTGTGAACTAACTCTCAACTAACTCTAAAACTGTTTTTGTAACTTCTCCTTTCTTGTAACCGACTTTGTAACTTATCCTTCCAACTCAGCATGTCTTCAATAAATCTTCAGTTACACTTTAAATAAGTTTTCCAAACTTATTCTTCAATTTCACCAACTCAGCACAGTAACTTACTGTTCTGAGCCAGTCAGCACAGTAACTTCAAAACTGTTCTAACTTCTCCAGAATTCTTCTAATCTTATCTTCAACTCTTCTTGAAGTCTTCTTATTCTGAAGTAGTCTTCTGAGTCTTCTTAAGTCTTCTGATCTTCTTCTAATCTAGTGTTCTAATCTACTGTTCTAAACTATTACAATGTTGAATACAATAGAATACAACTTTACAAATATAAAAGCTATCTATACATCAACTGAACTACATACAAATGAGTATATCTAAGTCCTACACTATAAGCTGTCTATACAATACAAAACATCAGCTTCGTTCCTAACAGTTCATATATCAGATCAGTAAACACAATAAGATCAGTAACTCAGATTCAAATATCTCATTAAGATCAGTAAACTCAGATTTCATATAACACAATTATATCAACATATAATCACATATATCATTAACTTCAAGTTGTTTTTGGCCATCAAAACATACAATCATCAACTAGAACATTGTTTATAGAATTCATATCCCAACACCCTCTATCTAAAGATATGTGTCCTAAGACACAGAAGGAGATAGAGGAGATGGCTAAGGTTCCTTATGCTTCGGCTGTAGGAAGCCTTATGTATGCGATGCTGTGTACGAGGCCTGATATTTGCTATGCAGTCGGCATGGTAGCAAGATATCAGTCTAACCCTGGTCAAGGACACTGGACTGCTGTTAAGCATATTCTCAAGTACTTGAAAAAGACTCGAGATTATATGCTAGTATACCAGTCAAATAGTTTGATTCCTTTGGGTTATACCGATTCAGATTTCCAAGCTGATCGAGATGAACGGAAGTCAACCTCAGGTTATGTGTTTATGCTGGGAAATGCATCGCGGACTCCACTATGGAAGCCGAGTACGTAGCTGCCTCAGAGGCCGCAAAGGAGGCTGTCTGGCTGCGTAATTTCTTTCTGGAATTAGGGGTATCTCAGAGTATGCCGATGTGTATCACTGTTTATTGTGATAACGCGGGTGCAGTGGCAAACTCGAAAGAACCTAGAGCCCACAGAGCAAGTAAACACGTAGAGTGAAAGTACCACATTATACGAGATATCGTAAATCGAGGAGACGTGGTTGTAGCTAAGATTGCGTCGTTGGATAACTTGGCTGATCCTTTCACAAAGATGCTGGTAATAAAAGTCTTTGAGAAAAATGTAGAGGGTCTTGGTTTACGATGTATTACAAGATAGACTTTGAGTATAAGTGGGAGAAATGTTGGTGTCTTTATGTGTATACTAAAAGTTAAGCTTTAGTATAAGTGGGAGATTGTTGGTGTATACTGTAAAGCAAACTTTTAGTGGGCTTTTGTGACGTATATTCGATTTCCTTTTATCTGAAATAAATGGTTTTTCACATTATTGCATTCTTTGCGATTACTTGTATGTCTGCTTATCTTGCATTGTAGACGATGTGGTGGGTTTGTAGTCACACAGAAGATCACATCGTCAGTTCCTTGTAAGATATAAACAGTATTCACAACTGAGATGGTTCTGGACAAAACTATTGGTTTAAGTTGTAGTGTAAACTTGTTAGTGGCTTGTCTTGGCCATTAGTTTATACTAGTGCACTGTGGCGTATTGAATGGATCACAGATAAGATATGTTCTTCTGTTCTGACTGTTATGAAGAACTAGAAGTCTTGGTGACTTTTATGATTCTTAACCCTAAGTGTGATATTTAGATGTGTGGGGTGCTTGTTCACTACTTTGATGTACCATAGGTGGGAATCTTGGTAGATTCTTCACGCTCCGTATTTTGGGTAGTGGCATCGCTCGCATGATGTCTACTTATTGGCATTAGGGCACCGTGTCCTGTACATCCAGGCTGATGATGTCCCCTTGAGGAAACTCATAAAGGATTGTCGTATTAAACCATGCAGGTGGATTTAATCCGTACGACAACAATTAATGGACGTGCGATATCTTAAACATGGGGAATTATAAAGTTTAATAGAAGCCCTGATTCGATTCGGGATAGGACGGGTGTGCAACATCAATTCTCTAGTGGAATAAATTAATGTTCTCGGGCCAAATTATATGTTCTGGGCTGAACATAAGAGTATTTGGGCCTGTAAGAAGCCCAAGCCCTATACCTTCTAATGGATCCCTAGTCTGGCCCATGAAACTTATGGAAATTATAAATAGGAGCTCTAATTCAGTTTTGAAACTCTAGCACACACGAAATAGAGAAAAACGGCTAGGGATTCAAGGAGACGAAATTGAGGCACCTTCTCCACGTTTGATAGCACGCCGTCCACCCGGTGTTCGAGCGAAGTTGGGAGACAGACTAGAAGATCTGTAGATTGGAATCAACGCCTCGATCTTCAAGGGTAACATATCTAAACTATATTTTAGAAGCATGTTTAGGTTTTATTTATTTGTTTATACGTTTGGCATCCGACAACGAACCTGGTGACGGACCGCCTTCGCCGGCGTGTTCCAGCACTCCTTATACCTCGGGAACACCTCTTTGAACAAAACTGCAGTAGACAACATGTCGTATGTAGAATCCCACCTTGTCTTGCATTCAAGAATAAGCTTCCTATGAGGTAACTGTAATTGTTGCACAATTTCTGAAAACAACATCAACCTTCCTTCATTGTAGTTAATGAAAGCCACACTGTCATGTATTTACCCAACAATATTTTCAATTTTTGATAGTCCATCTTGAACCATAAGGTTCAAAATGTGGGCACAACACCGCACATGAAACAACTTCCCTCCACAAAGTAGCTTCTTGTTTCTTGAATATGTTTCTGTTAAATATCTGATTGCCGAATCATTATTTGAATCATTATTTGAATTTGCAGTGTTACCAAGCGATTGATTATTAGGTGTAGGAGATTCACCATGCATTGTTGAGGAAACATTGGCTGGAGAGATCGACATATCTAAATTAAACAAAATTTTTTTATTAGTTTTTAAGATAAAAAAAAAAAAGATTTCTCCAACCAAACCAAATGGGAACGAAAGAGAAGAAGAAACTATTCAACCAAATAATTCATGTGGCATTATTTCCAACCAAATTAATAATCTCCAATCAAATAGATATTCAACCAAATAATCTGTAACCTAAAATATTAACATGTATTGACAATTTGGCATTCAAACAAGAAAAATATTATTTACAGCAACAAACAATTAATTAGCAAATGGGAACGAAAGAGAAGTAGAAACTATTCAACCAAATAATCTCCAAATAATTCATGTGGCATTATTTCCAACCAAATTAATAATCTCCAATCAAATAGATTATTCAACCAAATAATCTGTAACCTAAAATATTAATATTAACATGTATTGACAATTTGGCATTCAAACAAGAAAAATATTATTTACAGCAACAAACAATGAATTAGCAAGTCAATTTAAAAAAAAAAAAATTGAAACTGGAATGAAAAAAAATGGGTTGTTTGAAATTCTTGTTTTTGAAATAAATGAACCTCAAATGGTCGCATAAGCAAACAAATATGGCATGAAGAAATTAAGAATAAGGTATGTCAAGAATCTAGCTACAGCAGATTATTAGAAATTCATCAACAAATTTTGAATTAATTATCAGTAGAAAGAGGAACTTGAGGGGAGATCGAAAGAGGAGTTGATATATGGTGGGCTGGCGACTAGACGGCGAGATCAGCCGCCAAAGCGTGTTCCGATTTGGTGGTTGCGGCGCCGCTGAACTGATTGAACTGGAAGAATTCATCTTCATAGGTTGGGAGAGGGCCAAATTTTCTTACAATGTGGTGTTGAATTTGCCACTTCTTCTTAAGAGGATACCACCTTGGTAGCTCATCTTGAAGGGCTAAATAATCCACATAGTTGCTATCAAACATCAGGGTATTGTCTTTGACATTGTCTTCTTTTGCTTTGTCCTTGATTGCTTTCTTGAGTTTGGCTATTTTCCTTTCAAATTTGGCTTTGACTGCCTTCGCATCTTTTAGCTTCTTTTGCTTAAGTTCTTGAGCTTCAAGCTCTTTCTTTTTCTTCAGCTCCAAAGCCTCTTTCTTTTCTGCAGTTGGCTCTGCTGGAGTTGACTTCTTGCTTGACTTCTGAGCTTGCGCATTTGCTTGCTCTTCTGCCTTTGTTTTCCTTGTCATCCTCTTTTCAGGACTCTTGGCAGGAGCTTGAGTGGGAGCTTGGGTGTCTTCTTGAGCAATTTCTTTGCCTTTGCCTTGCCTGCTATTGATTTTGCTTGTTAAACCACCCAAGGTTTCGTTCAGCTCATCTTGAGATACTACCATTACAGCTTGCTGTGCAGTAGTCTTCTCTAGAGCTTTTATCAATACATCTTCCCCCTTTTTTACTTCAGCAAGTGCAGCCGCAAAAGGCTTCATGGCATTCAGAATTTCCACTTTCAGAGTCTGCTGTAGGGCCATGGCATTAACTTTGCCAATATGGGTCAGATGAGTAATGCTGTGCTCTAGAATCTGAGCATGAGAGTTGGAGGAGGAGGCAGCTTCAAGCTTAGCAGTAAGTGCTTCCAATTTGGCTGCTGTCTCCTTCAGCTGAGTCTGCAGTTTCTCATTCTCTGCTGCAGCTGACTTGAGAAGGGTTTGACCTTCATTTGCTCTTGCTTCAGCATCATCTAGCCTGTTTTTGTAGGAGCTCTCTAAGCGGTTGATCTCATTTGCATAAAGATCAGTAAACTTCTTGGTTCTGTCCGCTGATTTCTTCATTTCTAAGCTGAGATACTCCTCTAGTGGATTGTGAAGTGCTTCACCGAACTTGTCATCTATGACAAGGATTTGTTCGGTGACACGAGTCTTCTGCTCATGAATGGCCTTTTCTACAAATCTGGCCAGCTGCATGCCTAGTCCTTTGGCGAAGTGTGTGTCGATTGCTTCCTTGATCTGAGCACACACATCTGCTCGAATATCTATAGATGAAGTAGAGGGAGAGGCAATACCTTGAGCTTCCTTGGGAAGTACAGGGATGGTAGGCTGATTGTAGACAACTAGGGCCATTCCTTTTTCTTCAGCAGTGAGATAACCTTCTTGTAGAAAGTCTGTTGTAACATCAACCAGACGAGCAAATAATCGACCATTTCTTTGATGAGGTTGATAGATGAAGTGATCAAGCTCATGTTTAGGAAAGAAGTGAGAGGGAACAAACACCACTTCTTTTTCTTTTGCTTCATTTCCAGCTGATTCAGCTGTGTCGTCTGCAGTTGAGTCTGGTACACAGGGGTCCTCAGAGGGGATTCCTAGAATCCTTTGGCATACCCTGGTCAGAGATTCTGTGGGCAACAGCTCAGTGAATGAGCCGACTTGAGCAACCTCTTTTTGCTCCATTTCCCAGTCGAGGAAGTTAGCCTTTCCTCCCATTCCCTCCATGACTTCAACGAGGTCATCCACATCATCTCTCCGGAGCTCAATCCAAGTACAGACTCTCAGTACTTGTTCAAACTGAACTGATTCCTCATCAATACCAGGAATAGTAGACTTGAGCAGGTTTGCTATCTTCATCCTCATTATCTTCTCCCTTGTGCACATAGGATAGTGCACCATGCTATACTGAGGTTGAGAGGGGCCTGCTTCATCCAGGTCTGCTGGTGCCAAGTCTTCTGGTGCAGATGGGGTAGTGAGGATAGGGGATTGAGTGGCAAGGACATTTTCCTCTGCTGTGTGAGTATCAGCAGGGATTTGGGAAGTGATATGTTCAGGTTGAGTATCAGCAGGGGTAGATAGTTGTGGCTCAAGAGTTGGTTGATGCTGGGCTTGTTCCTCTACTGTATGAGTATCAGCAGGGATTTGGGTATCAGTGTGTGAAGGTTTAGATATGTTGGAGTCGTCAGAAGGGTTGAATGATGCAATCGGGGCTATGATCATGGGAGTAGGGAGCCTCGATTTCTTTGACTTTTTGGTAAAAGAAGAGTTATTCTTCTTTCTCTTCTGACCCTTTGACAATTTAGAAGGTGTGATAGTGAGAGAAGGATTAGAAGTACCTGCCTTTTTCAAAGGAGAGGCAGTGGGAGTAGCATCTGAATCAGATGGGGAGATGAGCCCAGATCTGATCAGGATTCTTCGTTGTGCCAAGGTCTGATTATCATCATCATCGTCCTCAGAAACCTTCTGTTGAGCCTCTTCTTTGGAAGGTTTCTCTTCTTCTTCAGCAGAGTCATGAACAGACTCTTCTGTCTCCTTAACAACATCCGTAGAGGGTGCTTCTGCCAACCTCTTCTTCTTTTCTTCCTTCAACCGTGCTGCCTCAGCAAGGGCCTCCTTTCTCAAGTAATACTTGGAGGTGTGGAATGTTTTATGAGGACCCATCTTGTACTTCTTTGGGAGTACTTCTGGAAGGATAACACTCAGCTTGTTGACAAAGCTGTCAGTAGATGTGACCTTCCATTCTCTTGATTGGAGGTCCAAAGTAACCTTCTTGGCCTCAAGAGCAATCCTATTCAAGAATAGCCCTTGCCAATCTCCATCAATCTGATCCTAGATTGCAGCCATAACTCTAACTTTTAGAGTGGTAACAGCATCATGGCTAAAAGTGTTACCAAGCAACATCTTGCCTGCAATATCCATCAAGGTTTGGAATTTAGGGTCGAGTTGCGATTTCTTAAGCCCAGAGGCATCCTCAGCCTTGACCCTTCCATCAGTAAACATCTCCATATACTCCTTTTCTCTTCCCATGATGTAGGTAGAGATGTCTATCTCTCCCCTTGATAAGCCGAACAGTTCTTGAAGGATCTCCCTTGAGATCTCGATTCTGTGTCCACCCATGACACTTTAAACATGAGAATCCATCATCCCTGCGTTTGCGCAGAAGGTCAGCACATCTTGTTCATAAACATTTGTTGGTGCTGCTTCCAGAAAATCACGAAGGTTGAGATTGATGCAGCGAAGAAGGATCTCCTTGTTCGCAGGTGTATGTTTGCCCTTGAAAAACAGAGCATTCTCAGTGAAAACTTTTCCTTCCTTAGACCACTTTTGAGTATCTAAGGTGCCGGTACTCTTGGTCTTCTCGTCGTAAATTTTGATGATTCCCATTCTGGATGTTGAGTATTGACGGTAGGAATGCTTTGGAAAGAATATTCAGGACGAGAGTGATTTGAGAGTAATTGAGTATTGTGAGCGTAAGGAGTTTGGAAGAGGTTTAAGGGTTTGTATATATACTCCAGCAAGAACTTGAGAGATGAATGATCCAACGGTCAGATTCGATTCAAGTTTGGAGTAGAGCCCAAGATTTCCTTCTTTGATTTCGCCTCATTCATTTAATTTTGCTGGCTGAATTTGCCATGTGTCAATTGATGACTTGTTGGCAGATTAGTAATTGAGTACTAATGACATCATTACCAAAAATAGCCGTTGTGACTGAATTTTTGCAAGAATTGATCATTAAGGCCGTTTTCTATAAGTGAATTTCATTCCTTATATAGGCCAATTTCCTTAATTACATTCATGAATGAATCTAGAATGAATTACATGATCAAAGATAGTCATTATGCTCTGAAATAAAGTGATCTGATCAGCAGAGTGAGGTCTTCTGATTTCTTCGAAAAGTCTGCTGATTTTCTTGAAAGTCTTCTGGTCAGCTTAGTTGTTCTTCTGATCAGCTGAGTAGAGGATTGAAGTGTGCTGAGTAAATCTTCTGTGTATATTGATCCAACCTGGTTGAATGGATCCTTCGGCTGTGGTGATCCAACCTGGTTTGATGGATCTTTCAGCTCCTTCTTTTAACCATGTGGGATTAGCCTAGATGGTGTCCCACTGGTTCAGGTGATCCTCACCATCGGATGTTCCTCATCATCAGATGGGATGTAGCATCTAATGTGTCCTTGTTGAATTTCTTCGCTTCACTTGTAGGAAGGAGAAGATTGAAAGGTGCTTCAATGGAGTGTGAAGAGAGAGACAGGAACTTGGTATTCCTGATGTGTTTTGACAAGGTGGCATTTGATAACAAGCTCTCCATGTAGAACTTCCCCCTGGAGAAGAAGCTCCGCTTGTTTGCTACTTTGGCCTCTGCATCTCTTCTTTCTTTAGATTTCAACAAGAACGTCTCTTCTTTCTTTAGATTTCATAGGCATACTTATGTTGGATAAGCCAAGTATGCTGATCTGCATCAACTCCATCTTTAGGACAAATCTTCATCTCCTTTACCCAAGTCTTTGGTTGAGGGATGATGTCCATGCCATCTCTTCTTTCGATTCTCTCCATACCTGAAACAAGAATAATAGTTAGTAATTTGTGTTCTTAGGTATTCCCATAACTTTCCCTTTTTATAGAGGTAGAAATGAGGTGGTGGAGTAAAAGATGACAAAACTATAGAGTTGATAGGTCTGAATTTCTGAAAAGTTACTTCTCAAGATCAACAATGAGATTCTTGATCTAAGGGTTCACATTTAAAGAGATTTAGACTTTATCTTATGGAATGCAGAAATTATAAATTATGAGCAAGAGTTATTTGGAATCCGTACAGTGCATGCATACTGTTGAGTCGGTGAGGATGGTGTATTAATCCAACCAAGTATAACTTAATAGTATATTGTATGTATGTATAATGATAAAGTATTTTATGAAGAATAGTTTATTATTATACATAGGCATACATTGCTTAAGTATAGATACCAATTAACTTTGTTCATGTCTTCTGTATGTATATATATATTATGCAATACAGAAGATTGAGTATTTTATCAAGGATTCTTAAGGTATCACGGATTCCCCATTGATTAAATAACTCTATGTTTTCCCTCAGCTTTATTTGTCTTCATCGGGAAAAACTTACCTGAAGATGAGGGTGTCTATTCACCTCATCTGATCCTCCTAGTCTGCTGCAATTGTATCAGCTGAGGTCTTCAGCTGATCTTTGCTCTTCATGTGCTTGGATCCAGGAGTCCTAAGCTATAGCATAGGGTCTTGAATCTTTCTTCAGCTAGGGGCTTAGTCAAGATGTCTGCTCTTTGGATATCTGTGTGAATTTTCTCCATCTTGATGTCCTTCTTTTCAAGGCGGTCTCTTATAAAATGGTGTCGAATGTCGACATGCTTGCACCTTGTGTGGAGGACTGGATTTTGAGTGATGGCAATGGCGCTGCTGCTGTCACAGTAGATAGGGACTTCTCTTGCCTCTACATTGTAATCCTTGAGTTGTTGAACTAGCCAGAGCAGCTGACTACAACAACTTCCAGCTGCCATATATTCTGCCTCAGTGGTGGAGGTTGCAACTGATGTTTGCTTCTTTGAGAACCATGATATCAACTTGTTGCCTAGAAATTGACAGGTGCCAGATGTGGATTTCCTGTCTATTCTGCACCCACCATAATCTGAGTCAGAGTAACCATTCAAATCTAGGTTGTCATCACCAGGGTACCATAGTCCTAGATTGATTGTTCCTTTTAGGTACTTGAGGATCTTCCTTGCTGCTTCTAGATGACTTTGCTTTGGGTTTGCTTGAAACCTAGCACATACTCCTACAACAAATGTTATGTCTGGTCTGCTGGCTGTAAGGTATAGTAGAGATCCAATCAGTGCTCTATATTCAGCTTGATCAACTGCCTTTCCAGACTCATCTGGTTCCATTTTGAAAGATGTCATCATTGGAATCCTTGCAGTCTTGCTTTGTAGAGCTTTGAATCTTTCTAATAGGCTTTTGGTGTACTTGGACTGATTGATGAAGATCCCTTCTGGACTCTGTTTGACTTGGAGTCCTAGGAAGTAATTCATCTCACCCATCATACTCATTTCGAATTTTCCTTGCATAAGTTCAGAGAACTTCTTGCACATATCTTGATTGGGTGATCCAAATATAATGTCATCTACATATATTTGCACCATCAGAATGTCTTCTCCTTCTTATATTCTGAAAAGTGTTCTGTCAACTTTGCCTTTTGTGTCACCATTGTCAAGTAGGAATTGTGACAATGTGTCATACCAGGCTCTGGGAGCTTGCTTCAGACCATAGAGAGCCTTCTTCAGACGATATACTTGATCTCCTTTTTCAAATCCTGGAGGCTGCTCTACATACACTTCTTCTACCAGAATACCATTTAGAAAAGCACTCTTGACATCCATTTGGTATACTTTGAAGCCCATATATGATGCATAAGCTAGAAACAGTCGAATGGCTTCTAATCTGGCTACTGGAGCAAAGGTTTCATCATAGTCAATCCCTTCAGATTGTGAGTATCCTTTTGCTACTAGCCTTGCTTTATTTCTAGTTATCACATCATTTTCGTCCTTCTTATTCTTGAATACCCACTTTGTTCCTACTACATTGTGGTTTTCAGGACGATCTACCAATTCCCATACTTCATTCCTTTCGAATTGGTTTAATTCTTCTTGCATAGCAGTGATCCAATTGCTATCTGTCATTGCTTCTTCTATGTCAGCTGGTTCAATGTTGGACAAGAAAGCACACCAGCAGAACATAGATGATTGGGGGTTCTGATTCAGTTGTCTTCTGGTCTTGACACATGAGTCTGCTCCTCCTAAGATGAGGTTTGATGGATGGTTGTTTTTCCATGTATGCCTCACAAGAGTGTCTGCATTGGATGAGCTTGGATTCTGATCTGTTCTAGTGCCATCAGGAGGATTGACTTGATTAGGTCGATCATCATTTGTATCTTGTGTGTCAAAGAGATCATTCCCCCTTGCATTTGGGATTGTTGCATCTCGATTATGGACAGCTTGCTCAGCTTAAGTTTGAGATCTAGTGACTGGTCTGTGTGGTTTATCCTCCTCTGGTTCTTCAGGAAATGGTTCATTAACTTCAATAAACTCATCAGACCTGGACTTGATCACTAGTTTCTTCATCTGATCGACAGCTGAGTCTGTTTGTACTGCACTCTTTTCACAAGGTACATCAAAAACAACATGAGGTGTTTCTTCCACAAGAAGGGTTCGTTTGTTGAATACTCTAAATGCTTTGCTAGTTGAGGAGTATCCCAGGAATATCCCCTCATCTGCTTTGGCATCAAAGGCATTCAACTTACTTTTCCCATTGTTGTGAATGAAACACTTACAACCAAATATATGAAAGTAAGATACTCTAGGTTTCCTTCCTTTCCACAGTTCATATGGGGTTTTCTCATGAATTTTGTGAATACCTGACCTATTTTGAGTGTGACAAGCTGTATTGATGGCTTCTGCCCATAGCTTCTTTGGAGTAGAGAATTCAGCAAGGAGTGTTCTTGCAGCTTCTTTGAGAGTTCTGACTCTTCTTTCAGCTACACCATTCTGTTGTGGTGTTATTGCTGCACTTGTCTCATGCTGAATACCATTAGAAGTACAATAGGCAATAATATAAGAGTTAATAAATTCAGTGCCTTTGTCACTTCTAATTTTCACAATAGGTTCTCCTTTTTCTACTTGGATCCTCTTTAATAGTTCACGGAGCTTCTGTTGAGTTTCACTCTTCTTGTATAAGAAGACAACCCAAGAAGACAACCTCTTTAATAGTTCAGGGAGTAGTCATCTACAACAATGAGAGTATACTTCCTCCCTGTAAGTGTAGTTGGAGTGACGCATAACAATGTCACTAAATGAGGTGGTTAAGTTAGTTATAAACTTTTTTGTAATGCGAAAAAACATCACAAAAGAACATTGTTGTAACGACGGTTAGCGTCACCAAATTGTCTTACTATGACGCATAATGACGTTACTAAATGAGGTTGTTAAGTTAGTTATTAAGTTTTCATGACGTGAGATAGCGTCACTAATGAACAGCGTTGTGATGCTGGTTAATATCATGAAATAGAGTTACTATGACGCATAAAAGCATCACAATGGCAATCTACAGTGATGCTTTTTAAAGCGTCACAATAACAAACTATTGAAACGCCAAATCAGGTGGCGCTTGGCCAAAGCGTCACTATAGTAAAAGCGTCACTAAACATACGTTTTAGTGACACTTTTGAGCGTCTCTAAAGCCCATTTTTGTTGTAGTGAGTGTTGCTGGAGCAGAACAGTACACTTGTACAAGATTCGAAAGATGCAATCTTTGATGAAGTGAACAAGTTAGATGCTGATTTCAGACAGGAAATGTTCAATCAGCTGGATAATTTTTTGCAAGATCAAGTTCATTATTCTGAAAGAATTTCAGTGCAAATGTGTTGGTTACTCAATCGAAGAAGATGGAAAGAGTCTACAGGACTAAGATTGAGATTGCAGATGAGTAGAGAAGGGAAGCTTATGCTCAGTTGCAAGAAGCGAGGACACGGTTCAAATGAGATGAAAGAGCGGAACACAAAGTTGAAGTTGTTGGCTACTTATTTCAAGAATGAATTCAACTTGTCGTCTAAAAAGCTTGAGTTTACTGCTGATACGTTTGAAAAGCTTAGTAATGAGGATAGTCATCGGAAGCAAATTGAGAAGGCTAATGTGCTGATGAAGCAGGTAGTATTTGAAGAGATGACTAGGTTTACTTCTCTATTAACCTTAAAGGCTGCTCATGAAGCCAAAAAGGGGGAAGATGAGCAAGTATCCGAAGAGAAGCAAGTTGAACAGCAAACTCAAACTGAACAAGTCCAGTCTAGAAGAAGACTAGTAAAGACTTTTGCTGCAGAAGAGAAGAAAAGACTAGCTAAAGGAAAAGTTAAGTTTTCTGAAGATAAAGTAATTCAGATCAGACAAGGCAAGATAAAGTTGGAAATCAACGAACCAACTGGTGTGATGAAAGAAACCATAGGACAAATACTTGCAAATCTTGATGAGGAAACTATCAAGAAGAAACAAAAAATTGAAGATGACAAGTATGCAAACAAGAAATTGTTAGGAAGACACATTAAGAAGTTAAGAGATAGCAAGGCTGATACAGAAGTATTTGAAGATGCTTTAATTTATGTTTTCATTGATGCTGAACATTCTGCATTTTGGAAGATTCTCAAATAAAAGTGGGAAATAGCTCTTTTTTTTTTTTTTATGGAAGTTAAATACCCATCCCTTTTTCCCCTCCCATGACTCGAACCCAGGACCTAAGGCCTAGGTAGTGGTGCTCTAACCACTTGAGCTATCCCACTTTGTCGGAAATAGCTCATTGGGTTGTTAGAAGATATGGAGAGCTACCTACTAAGCAAGATGAGTTCATACAATTTGAGAAGTTTATGGAAGTTGAAGACAATAATCTTTGGAAATTGATTATGAAGATAGATGTTGCTGCTGGTTACAATATCTTGTCTCCAAAATTTCCTAAGTGGGAAACACTTGTCTTAGCTTCTGGAACCAGAATTCATTTCAATGTTATCAAGAAGTTTGAAGAGAAGATTCTACTTTAAGAGAACATTAATGATGAAGATCACATCTGTGAAATTCATAAAAGAGTTTTAGATGCATTCCAGATTCCAGATGAAGAAGTGAAAAGTGATGGAGATGGAAGCATGGTGTGAGGAAGTAAGAAGTCTTTTACTTTATTTCATTTTGATATATTTTCTAAGTAATTGTAATCGATCTGATCTAAATTCAATGAATGAAAATGATGAAATGTTTTGATGATTATGTAAGATAACTACTTAACTGATCTACTAACTTAAATAAATTCAAGTAGTTTTGGCTTCATCAAAAAGGGGGAAATTGTTGGGATATGAATTATAAGACAATATCTATTTGATGATAAAATGAGTTTTGATAAGACAAAAGAAGACTTGAATATATGTTAAGTATTTACTAATCTGTTATGGAAATCGTCTTGTATAAGACAAAATCAGATGACTATTAAGTAATTGTGAGTGTTATCTCATAATCTCAGAATCAGCACACTGGGTAGTGAGCTGATAGGATCAGATAAGATGACTTAGGCCGAAATCAGATGAGTGGAATGGTTTCAATCAGCTGAGGAGGTGATGCTGAGACTTCAGCAGAGTTGTCCAAGCAGAGTTGTCCAGCAGAGTTGTTCAGCAGAGTTGTCCAGCAGAGTTGTTCAGCAGAGTTGTCCAGCAGAGTTGTCCAGCAGAGTTGGTCAGCACAGTAAGGAGTCTATCAGCAGAGTTAGCTTTTGATCACAGGAACAGAAGAGTTGGGTATCAGAACACTAAGTAGTGATCTGATCTTTTATGGACAAGTCTTCTGATTCGAAGTTAGTTAGTTTAACTAACAGTTTTACAGTTACAACAACTTGAGGGCATAACTACCATTTCAGTTGGGCAATAACAGAGCACATGGGTTGTTACAAGCGGTTGCAAACGGTTGATAACTACTCAAACAGTTCCTAACAGCAGCAACTACCTTTGGTCTTTATAAACTCTTGTTTGTGTACATTGTAAAGGTTGATTTTGGATTGAGAGATTTAGTACGTTATTGTATTCTTTGAGTTGTGTGAGTTCACGAGTGAAGTGAGGAAATATCCAATTCCGAGTGAATGAGTGTGTAAACATTCTTTATCAATCAAAGAAGTACTAATCTGGTCTAGTGGATGTAGATCACATTGATCGAACCACTTAAATCCTTGTGTGTTGTTTGTCTCGTTGATTACTTTTCTGAATTACTATCCTAGAGCAGTTATTTCTTCTATATTCAAGTGTTCTAATTAGTTGGAGACGTCTAGCTGATCGGAATCATCTTGACAGTAATACTGAAATATGGTTAAGTATGAATGCTGATTACTTTCTGAGATAAGTTTATAAGATAAGTTTTAATTGTTGTATAAAAGCTTATAATTATTTTTTTGTAATAGTGTTTAAGATAACTAAACTGATCTATAAAGCTTAATGTAATGTAATAGATTAGTTAGCATAGTTGATAGGACAAAAAGAGTTCTACAGAAGATACAGAAGACTATGAAGACTTGAACAAGACCACACGAGATATGAATAAGTCAGAAGTACTCTAAGTATAGAATATGAGAAGACAAGTCAAGTCAAGTTGAAGCAGAATTGTGTGAAAGATATGAAGACTGAAGAATGAAGTTAGATACAACTGAATAACTAAATAACTGAAGTATATCCAAGATACATATCAAGAAGTGGTTATAAGAGTTAGTTAAAAGAAGTTATCAAGAAAGGTTGTTGGATAACAAACTGTTCTTGATGTTGGAGATGTTTATAATAGATGAAGACATGCTACGTGAAAAGACTACTGAAACTACACATATTGAAGCAATCAAAAGCAAGACGTCTTAAACACTCACAGAGTTCAAACTTCGAAGAAAGAAGAAAAGGCCCAGAATAGCTTGATTTGTGTGAGCACTGCATTCTTGGGAAATCCAAGAGATTGAAGTTGGGAAAGAGTTCACACTCTACCAAAGGAATTTTGGACTATGTCCATTCAGATTTATGGGGGCCAGCTAGGAATCAGACCAGAAGTGGTGGGAGATACTTCATGTCTATCATAGATGACTACTCAAGAAAGGTATGGATCACTATCCTGAAATCCAAGTCAGAAGCATTTGAAAAATTTAAGGAATGGCTCACTGAGGTGGAGAACATTTCTGGAAAGAATCTAAAGCATTTGAGAACTGATAATGGGCTGGAGTTCATATCAGAAGAGTTCAATGTTTTCTGCAAGAAGAAGGGTATAGTGAGGCACAAAACAGTACCAGGTACACCTCAGCAGAATGGAGTAGCTGAGAGAATGAACCAGACTTTGCTTGAGAGAGTTAGGTGCATGTTGAGCAGCTCTGGATTGCCTAAAGTATTTTGGGGAGAAGCAGTGTCAACAGCAGCCTACTTGATAAACAGAAGCCCTTCCTCAGCTGTGCAATTTAAAACCCCAGAAGAGTTATGGTCTGGCCATGCAGCTGAGTACAGTAATTTGAAAGTTTATGGTTGTTCAGCATATGCCCATGTCAAGCAAGATAAGCTTGAGCCTCGAGCCTTGAAATGTGTGTTCATAGGGTATCCTTCAGGTGTGAAAGGATACAGATTGTGGTGCCTAGAAGCTGGAATGCAGAAGTGTATTATCAGCAGAGATGTAACTTTTGATGAAAGTAGAATGCCATTGAAAGAGGAGGCAAGCTCCAGTACAACACACAACAGACCAGATGAGACACAGGTTGAGGTGGAGCATGTTGAAACCAGAACAGTAACTGAAGATCAGATTGATCCAGATGAGGAGGAGATTACTCATAGTGATATTGAGCTTCATGACTATCAGCTGACTAGGGACAGAACCAGAAGAGAAGTCCACCCACCTCAGAGGTATGGTCAAGCTGACATAGTATCATTTGCATTATGTGCAGCTCTTGAGGTGGAGTCTTTGGAGCCTAAAACTTACACAGAAGCCATAAACTGTCATGACAAAGAGAAGTGGTTAGTTGCTATGGAGGAAGAACTGTTATCTCTGAACAAGAACCAGACTTGGAAGATTGTTGAGAGGCCTAAGAACAAGAAACTTGTTGGGTGTAAGTGGATCTACAAGAAAAAGGTGGAGGCTTAGAGAGGTGGCAAGATTAGGTACAAGGCAAGACTTGTAGCTAAAGGATTTACACAGAAAGAAGGTATTGACTTTAATGAACTCTTCTCACCTGTTGTAAAGCATTGTAGCATCAGAATCTTGTTGGCTATGGTTGCTCAATATTAATTGGAGCTGCATCAGATGGATGTGACCACAGCATTTCTTCATGGGACTTTAGATGAGAAGATCTACATGAGAATACCAGAAGGGTTGGACATAGAAGATGGAGAAGACAAAGTGTGCTTACTCAGAAAATCACTCTATGGTCTCAAACAAAGCCCTAGACAGTGGTACTTAAGGTTTGATGAGTACATTTGCTCAGCTGGTTTTGCAAGAAGCTTGTATGACAGCTGTGTTTACTTCAGGAAGGTTGGGAGTTCAGTTACCTATCTTCTGTTGTATGTAGATGATAAGTTAATATCTGGGGAGTCTATTAACAGTATCAATCAAGTTAAGGAGATTCTCAAAAGGGAGTTTGAGATGAAAGATCTTGGTGAAGCTAAAGTGATTCTTGGGATGGAGATCAGTAGAGTTGAGGGAGCAATTCAGCTTAGTCAGCCTACCTATCTGAGGAAGGTGTTAGAGAGATTTAGGATGAATCAAGCTAAGTCAGTTTCTACACCAATTGGCCAGCATCAGAAGCTATCCAATCAGATGTGTCCTAAGAACAGCCAAGAAAGAGCTCAGATGAGTAAGGTTCCTTATGCCAGTGCAGTAGGGAGTTTAATGTATGCTATGGTGTGTTGTAGACCAGATTTAACTCATGCAATGAGTGTAATCAGCAGATACATGAGTGATCCAGGTTCAAGTCATTGGGAGACAGTTAAGTGGGTCATGAGATATGTTCTAGGATCAGCTGAGAAAGCTCTGAAATTTCAGAAGATATCAGATGAGGGAGAAGCACTTGTGGGATATGTTGATGCCGACTATGCAGCCAATGTAGACACAAGAAAGTCCTTGACAGGGTATGTATTCACCTTATTTGGTACAGCTATATCATGGAGGTCAATACATCAGTCCGTAGTTGCATTATCTACTACAGAATCAGAATATGTAGCCTTGACTGAGGCAGTTAAGGAGAGCATGTGGCTTAGGGGGATCTTGAAGGAGTTTGGTATATCACAAAGAAGTGTGACTGTCTTCTGTGATAACCAAAGTGCAATACATCTTGCAAAGCATCAGGGGTATCATGATAGAACTAAGCACGTAGATGTGAAACTGTACTTTGTAAGAGATATTGTAGAGAAGGGGGTGGTCTAGGTAGTGAAGATTGCTACAGAGGAGAACCCTGTTGATGCGTTCACTAAGGCATTGCCAAAAGAGAAGTTTGGCTTGTGTCTTATACTTATTGGACTGCATTAATTCCTCTGAGGAGAAGGCTACTGTTCTTGTGGCAGAAGATCAGTAGTGGAGGCTATTCTTTGAGGAGAATAGTGTTGGTGTTTTTTTTTTGGTGGAGATTAGTTCGATTATGAGCTAAAGGTGGAGAATTGTGAGTGTTATCTCATAATCTCAGAATCAGCACACTGAGTAGTGAGCTGATAGGATCAGATAAGATGACTTAGGCCGAAATTAGATGAGTAGAATGGTTTCAATCAGCTGAGGAGGTGATGCTGAGACTTCAGCAGAGTTGTCCAAGCAGAGTTGTCCAGCAGAGTTGTTCAGCAGAGTTGTCCAGCAGAGTTGTTCAGCAGAGTTGTCCAGCAGAGTTGTTCAGCAGAGTTGTCCAGTAGAGTTGGTCAGCAGAGTTGGTCAGCTCAGTAAGGAGTCTATCAGCAGAGTTAGCTTTTGATCACAGGAACAGAAGAGTTGGGTATCAGAACACTAAGTAGTGATCTGATCTTTTATGGACAAGTCTTCTGATTCGAAGTTAGTTAGTTTAACTAACAGTTTTACAGTTACAACAACTTGAGGGCATAACTACCATTTCAGTTGGGCAATAACAGAGCACATGGGTTGTTACAAGCGGTTGCAAACGGTTGATAACTACTCAAACAGTTCCTAACAGCAGCAACTACCTTTGGTCTTTATAAACTCTTGTTTGTGTACATTGTAAAGGTTGATTTTGGATTGAGAGATTTAGTACGTTATTGTATTCTTTGAGTTGTGTGAGTTCACGAGTGAAGTGAGGAAATATCCAATTCCGAGTGAATGAGTGTGTAAACATTCTTTATCAATCAAAGAAGTACTAATCTGGTCTAGTGGATGTAGATCACATTGATCGAACCACTTAAATCCTTGTGTGCTGTTTGTCTCGTTGATTACTTTTCTGAATTACTATCCTAGAGCAGTTATTTCTTCTATATTCAAGTGTTCTAATTAGTTGGAGACGTCTAGCTGATCGGAATCATCTTGACAGTAATACTGAAATATGGTTAAGTATGAATGCTGATTACTTTCTGAGATAAGTTTATAAGATAAGTTTTAATTGTTGTATAAAAGCTTATAATTATTTTTTTGTAATAGTGTTTAAGATAACTAAACTGATCTATAAAGCTTAATGTAATGTAATAGATTAGTTAGCATAGTTGATAGGACAAAAAGAGTTCTACAGAAGATACAGAAGACTATGAAGACTTGAACAAGACCACACGAGATATGAATAAGTCAGAAGTACTCTAAGTATAGAATATGAGAAGACAAGTCAAGTCAAGTTGAAGCAGAATTGTGTGAAAGATATGAAGACTGAAGAATGAAGTTAGATACAACTGAATAACTAAATAACCGAAGTATATCCAAGATACATATCAAGAAGTGGTTATAAGAGTTAGTTAAAAGAAGTTATCAAGAAAGGTTGTTGGATAACAAACTGTTCTTGATGTTGGAGATGTTTATAATAGATGAAGACATGCTACGTGAAAAGACTACTGAAACTACGCATATTGAAGCAATCAAAAGCAAGAAGTCTTAAACACTCACAGAGTTCAAAGTTCGAAGAAAGAAGAAAAAGCCCAGAATAGCAGAGTTGATTCAAGAAGGCTTATTAAAAAACACAGAAAAGTTTTACATTTCTGTATTATTTTAGTTTGTAAACAAGTGTGCTAGTAACTTGTAAAATTGCTAGTTAAGATCGAAGATATACCTGGAGGTATAATCGAGAAGATATAAGTCTTAATCTTGAGACTTAAAACACAAGAACAGAAGAGTAATAAAATATCACGAACTGGTGTTTGTAAGAGTGGATGTAGACAAGTTGTCGAACCACTATAAATCTCGTGTTTGATTTACTTACTGTTTATATTTGTTGTTGTTCATATTAAGATTCGTATAATCAAAAAAAATGTGAAATCATGTTGAATAGACGAGTTGGTTAAACTACATACTAGACTAGTAAAGTTCTTAATTGTTTAGTTGAGTACAATATTGTTAAGGGTTCATTAATTCTGATATTCCGAATTGTAATCTCTGATATTTTAGAAAAATTTGAAAAGTTTATTCACCCCCCTCTAGTCTTTTAGGCTCGTTCTAATCTTAACTCAACTACTTGGGACCAACAGCTGTTTTCTGCCTCTCTGGGGGTTGCTCGGCATAGTTGGGATGAAGGTTGGACCTAGAATCTACCCCTCTCTTCCTCACCCACTCCTCTCTCTAGCTCTCATCCTCTCAGTAGTATTTTCCTAAGTCCCAAACGTATGTAAGGTACTCGTATATCCGCCGATGGGGGTAGTGGGGAATTCAAACAACATTTTATCTGTCTAATCAGATGTACGGGGGACAATGAGGGTATATGGGCCCGACGCTAAGTTGCTCTAGCTCTAAGGATTGAATTATGGGAGCATAGTGTGGATCAGTACGAACAACAATGCGCATGTCAACCCAGTCTAACCAGTGCGGGATGGAGATCGCCTCAAAGGATACCTCGATGTTATGATGTGACAAAGAGTCAGAGGCTGCATTTGACTATCCAAAGTTACAATCGATTTGAAACCTGTAGCCTTAGACCATATATGTTTGATATCTTAGATTAAACCTAGATTAACTCCATCTCATTTTTATAATTTATTTCATAACTTAGATTAAGGGTAGAATATGTTTTAAAATCTATAAAGTTTAGATATCATCCTAATCCAGTCTAATCAGTCTTTGTTATCAAACATGCCCTTACAATTTAGCTACTCACTATTGCTGGGTCAGGGCCGTGATGGCCTCATGGTGTAGATGGTGAAGGCTTCGATGGTCGGTTCAGACTACATACTTTCGGCCCAAAATATATTAACGCTAGTGGGTGATAAGCGAGTCTTCAAGGGTGATCAGGGGCGAATGTTATACTCACACAACCATTTATATGGTCAAGTGTGGGACCTCGTCAACCTTATGGACGATCAACAAATTAGATGAGGTCCACCACAAAGTCAAGCAAAGAATAGTCAATGGTCAACCTAAATCCACTTGTTCGCAATAAGAGCTTGCTATGTCGTCATCATCTCGTTCACAAAGCTTCATTCTTAAATGCTCATAAATGTTGTGTTGGGTTTCCGGGTTGGACTTGGACCCTCCATAGTATTCCACTTGGTATGATATTGTTTGTTTTGGAGCTCGCTAAACCCTCACGACTTTGCTTTTGAGTTCTTAATTCCCAAAAGGCGTCATACCAAAAAAAATAATAGTCCTCTCTTTTCTACCTCATGATCCTTCAATGCCTTTTCATATAAAACTTTTGGAAGATACTAAAAAATGACAATGTAAAAACAATGAAAATAATATATGGCCAAAGTTTATATATAGTTCCACATATCCTACGTAATTGCAATGTTAAACACATTTCGTCTTCTTCCCAATCTGGCAAATAGGCAAAGTGTTTAATTAGTTCCACTGATAGCGATCCTACATAATACAATGTAAAACACGTTTCGTCTTCTTCCCAAATATCACTGCCGACATCATTTCGATCTTTGGACTTTAGCACAGGATATTGTTTAATTTGTTCTTATTATTTTATTTTGTTTGGCCTTACTGGGAAATTTCTGGAACTTGAATATGCTGCAAATATTCATCGTTTAAACAAAGACTGATAAAAAAGTAAAATATGCAATCTAGTAAAAGATGTAGGGTAGTACGTACTTTTTTTAAATATGATATCTTTGGCTAATGTTAAATAAATATTAATTGATTAGAAAATTAAGAGTGTTACATAAATTGTGAGGATTAGAGAGAGAAAGAGGAGTTGGCATGGGTTGATAATGAGATATTGCAAGAATCATGAATATCCATATTCATGAGAAAAAAATGAGTTGTATATATGTTGCTGCTCCGATCTAAACCATGGATGTACATAGTACGTGTTGATAGCAGGTTTGTGGTTTGTATCGAACGTAGTAATGTTGAGAACTTGAGGGTCAAACAATGTTCCACATCGAAAACGCGTCAAAGGATCATGTGGTATATAAAGGATCATGTGGTATATAATAAAAGGGAGGACTAATATCTCCATTGATACGAGGCCGCATGGTGAAAATTCAAAAGCGGATAATATCATGCAATTTCGTAGGATATGTGGAACTAAAAACTTTGGCCATATATTATTTTCATCATTTTTAACAATTTTACATTGGCCATATACTTCCTCCATCCCACAAATGTTTGCACTCTTTTCTTATTCTTCTGCCCACAATTGTTTGCACATCCAAAAAAGGAAACTTTATCATAAACCCCACCCTTATAATATTCACATATTTACACAAAATGTCAATACTTTTACCCTCAATCCAATCATTCACATTACTTTATTCATAAAAGTTTACAAAATTATCTCTCAACACTCCACTCATTACACTTTTTTCTAATTAGTTTGTGTGCCCATAAAGTTGTGCAAACAGTTTTGGGACGAAGGGATTATCATGCAATACAAGCATACACACTACTCGTCTTCCAAAAGGGAATTCATACTAACAGAGTAGCAGAGGTATTCAAGAAGTCAAGTTACATCAATCAATAAAAAAGATTGAGTAATAAATGGGGCTCCAACGCGTTCAACACCTATTACATACAACACAATCTAGGATAATTAACAACATCAATCCTGTAGAGTAAAATTAAGAAAGTTGTTTTTGAGTGTGAGAAGGCACCAATTAAGTCTTAATGGATGTAAATCTAAAATTTTAAACACTAATTCTTATCTCAAACTCTAGCTCAAGCCCGATTCTAATATACATCTATAAAATTGCCTTAATTTCACATAATCAATTAAGTAAAAAACAGGAAAGGAATCTCGTCCATATATAGAAGACAGCTACAATGTTCCAAATTAATCAAGGCCACCGGCCTGCAGTTGTCACAATGAACTTTTGGATAAGCGCGCGATAAGGAAAATTTGCAACAGATTATGATCAACTAGCAGAATTAAATATTCCAAAGATGGAAATGATGTCGGCAGTGATATGTTATTTTCATGATTTTTTTTTTTTTTGAGTATGGATCGATCTTTGAAAATTAAATAAGTTTTATAATTTGATGAAATTAGCATACATATACTCATATATATATCCAATATTATATATCCCTGAGAAAATTTCATTTTACGTCCTGTAACTTAGGCCTAATCCAGAATATATCCTTTAAGTTTTTACTTTTTCGATTTCCGTCCTTTTTAGTCCAATTTACATCCTTTCCGCCGGAAAATTTTAAAACTCACCGGAATGTGAGGAATAAATTGGGATTCCGACCAAATAGTCCAATTTACGTCCTTTAAGTTTGAAAATAAAAATTTAATAATTAAAATTTTCTAAAAATCCCATTAAAGATTTAAAAAATCTAAAATATCATTAAAAATCCAAAAATCTCCTCAAAATTAAAAAAAATAAAATTTGTAAATAAAATTCAAAATATATCAATAAAATTGTGAATAATATCATTACAAATTATAATATGTGTAAAACAAAAATAAAAAATTCTAAAATTTTGAAAATACAAAAAATAAAAAATTCTACAATTGAAAGAATGAAAAACGTGTAATTTAAAAATTAATAAATTCAAAATCTCATTAAAATTTCTAAAAACTCAAAAAATCTCATTAATTTATTAAAAATGTGTTATGGTGCATGTTTGATTTTTGTGCAATGATAATGATGATGATGATGAAGGGTGCATGTTTGATTTTTGTGATGATGATGATGTGTTGAATGTATTAGGTACTAAAACTTGAGATCATGATAATTGATACCATCCGTTTCGTAGAAAATAACGTCATCAGGAAGTTGAGGAGGAGGATCTTCCATGATCACTTGAAATTCAATTCGATCACAAGATATATGAATTTGGTTGAAAAATGAAATTAAAGAACAAGAATTTCAAGAAGATAATTGCAGCTGCATGCATACTATTCATAGCAGTTTTCACAACAGTTATCACCAGATTACAACTACTTTGTCATTTTACAAGAATACCCACTTGCATAACAAATTTCATTTCTTGAAAATACCAAATTATTTCTGACTTTTGCTTTTCTATTTCGGGACGGATTTTTTTCAACTTCAATTCAACGGAGTTTATTATTTTATTCCTCATAATTTCGATTTGGATCAGACAAAATTGCTTTCTAATATTATATTCCATCTGTATAATGTGTTTGTTTCTTTTTGCACAGGTTATACAAATTATTATTTGTTTATGTATAAATTAGATAAAATAGAGAATAAAATAAATTAGATATAGAGAGGAGATAAAATAAATATGATAAAGTATATTTAAAAAAAAAAACATATGCACTTATGTGAACAATTCAAAAAGGATGTTGATGCAGAAGCACACACTAACAACGAATGAATAATCGAAGAGGTCTTGACACTACATGTACTAGACGAAATAGCCTCCACAGGAAAAAACTGCGCTTACAGTAAAGAACAAAGTATAAATACCATAAACCATAATTAAATCCTAAGCCCGACCTTTATTTGGGCATCCCAGAACGCTAAAGCAGGAGAGCGGAAGAAGTTGGGTCTTTCATCCCCGTGAGGAATCCTAATGGAAAAATTAGGAGGAAAAATTTGGGCTCGGCGGTAAGATTATACAGTAGCTTGAGTTATGAAGGAACTACCTGTTATTTTATCCGCCAAGTAAGGGTTTGTCACCGGAAAAAGTAAGGCACGTTGAGATTCTGGGCTACTGTGAGAACCAGGCGGGATAGAGGAATCACTATTGGAGCGTAACTCTATAGAATCAGACTGAATCGACATAGATATATGAACTTCTATAACCTACGAAGGTAAAAATAAAAAGTACGAGGAAACTATACCTGGGGTTAGACACTCTAAGAGAAGGAGTTATTGATGCTGGGAGGTGGCGATGCTTGGATCAGAGATTCTGGTGGCGTGCGAGCCTTGAGCGTAAGAGCGAAAATAAGAAAATTTGAAAAAAAAAAATAGGAAGTTGTGAAGGGGGGAGATATGTATAATGGCCGAAGTCCAAGGGACGGTTCAGATATTAGGGGCGTGGGCTTAATGGGCGTAAAAAAATGGACCTTGAATTAAATTAAAAAGGTCATAGCCCAGAGGTAGAGAATTTTCTAGAATCGGAGCCTTAAGGAGGGGAGACATGTCGTTAATGGAGATGCCAGTTCCCGAGAAAAGGTGATTTGACGGCTGGTGTGCAGAGATTCGCACGGAAGCCGAAGCGTCACCCGCTTGGAAGAACAAAGTTGATTTAATATTGGAGTCAAATCCGGATGGCGTTCCAGCGCTACAAGGTGTCGGAGCCCCGGAGGTCATACAGCCTGAGGTTCAGGCCTGAGGTTCTCCAAGGATCCTTTGGTCCCCACACATGAAGAGCCCCACGTAGAGCTCTCGAAAATGGTATAATCCTTATTATTACGATATTTCTTGAAATATGTGCTTGAAAATTGGAAACAGGTTCTCCTCGTCAGTAGGTTGGAAAGAAAATCTCAGGCCCCCAGACCCTGCAGGTATGGGAGGTATGAAAGCCAATCAACACATTCATTTCTTACTCTCACGAGTGTAACCCACTTCATGAGAGTATGGGGGAGTGGTTGATGTGGACAAAATGTGTCGTCCAATCACATATTGACACGTGGCCTCTATTTGAATTATCTTTAAACTAATCCATATTTATCTCTTATTATTACATTAATGTTGGGCTTCCAAGATATTGAATTAGGCCCAAAGTAGGCCCAAATTATATAAGATACAGGCTAAATGGACTGGATGCGTCCCACAATGAAGGAGTCAAAAGCCCTTCCACTTGAGGAGCTCGAAGACCTCCAGGGCCTCGAGGTCCGAAATCCCGAAACTTGCGCTTCTTGCTTTGACTGAGCAGCACGAGTGACTTACAGACGAGAATATCTCGCCCACTATCCCCATCTTCGTGGTTCCCAAGCGTGGAAAGGAGGAAAAAGGTCATGGGTTTAACCCACAAGGTGGTAAGTTGAGAGAAAAGGGGAAGTGGATAACCCTTCCCCTAAGAGGTACTATTTATATGCGCCTTTACTTATTATTTTCAGACACAACCACTTATACACTAAAAACTACCTAAACATACAAGTCTCCCACCGGAAAATATCCTGGTATTCTTTCCGGCGAGGCTACCAAAGCTGAATCACAGCTCAACCACCTTGAAAACCTGCTCCCTCCGATCCTAATTACTTCGAGTTATAATTGAGCTATACATATACGAGGAATCTCCCTCATTGCCGTTTTCCAGCCACTTTACTGACTTGAACGTCGGAGGCCCAACGTCGGGGACCCCTCCGACAGGGTTTTGGCAGGTCCTTCGAGGTCTTTTGGAGACGAAGAAGTGCATCTTTCGAAGATGAGATGCTTACGTAATCTTAACGCAAGGTTAGTAACTGCCTCAACCGTTGCGTGCTCTTTTTTTACGCATCTTTCGAAGATGAGGTGTTACGCGGCTTTTCCACTAGTAAATAATATAAGGAAAAAACTTCATATGTATACAAAGTAGGTATATGCATATATCGATCTCCTCGGTCCCTGCTATTCTTGTTTCTTCTCGCCGACAAGCATTTCCGTCGCATCCCAATCGCCATCACTCTGTCCCCATTCTATTTCTCTCCAACACCTTGCCGCCACCCGTCACCACACCTGTACACCATCGCCACCACTGTTAGCCCCATATTCTTCTAACATTTATTGATAATTCCGGCTACAAAATTCTAATTCGGTCACGAAACTCATAGAGGCTAACCACTATAGCTTCATGTCAGTGTTAGGAATCAAAGCTCGGCCCCTTGTCAATTTTAAATTTCGATCCCCCATTCATCTCCAATTTTAGAAGTTTTGTTGTAATTTTTTTTGTAGATTTTTACCGTTTTCTCAACTGTTTTTCTTATTTTTTTCTATTCATGTTGGGACTGGGGCTAGTGGCGTGGTGTGACATTGGATGGTGCTTCCGGCGATGGGGTGTGGCTGAGGGTGGTTGTGAGATTTGAGATATTAGTTCGATGTTGGAAGAAGAACCCATGGCTCATGCGTGTTTTTTTTTTCCTTGAATTTTGGGAATTTCCGGTGAATGGAGTAGGTGGATTGACGGGCTTGGGACAACATATATGCGGAGTAGCTGTGTGTGACCGGGATGTCGCCGGGAAATTCTGCCGAGATGGGAGACTAGCCAGAAAATGTTTTAGTTCATGAGTGAGGCTAAAATTTAATTATTTAAACTTTTGTATTATAATTATAAATTTTTTAATTGAGTTTAATTAAAAGAAAATGCAGCTGATTGTCATCTTTTCCGTATTATAACAAACTATTTTTTACAGGATCAAAAGTGTAGAAAAAAGGACCAAAAGTGATCTGGACATATTCCGCATGGAATGAGGGATATCGTGAAGGCGAACTATCTCATTTTAGCCCACATTTTACTTTAAACCTCAGTAAATCCATTTTACACCTCACTAAATTATTCATATTTGATGGTCCCCAAAGGAGTGTGACACGTGTATTCGAGGGGGGTGGATTCACACATGTGTGCGTTTTTCAAACTTTTTCAAACAATAACACACAATACATAGAGTCAGATAAGTTATCCAAATGTCAAGTTCTATGAAAATACCTTTTGAGTGTTTTCACAAGCCTTTAACAAATAAACAAATTATATGCGGAAATATGATAGACCCTTCTATACTCTTTAAAAAAAAAACTGTGATTTCATAATTTTTAGAAAATAAAATTTAAATATTTGGAATTTTAGAAATTTTAATTTTTTTTTTCAAATTTCATAATATTTTATTTTTATTTTACACCATTAATTTATAAATTTTAATTTTAATGAGATTTTTAAATTTTTTAATGTGATTTTCATAATTTTATAATTATTAAAAAAATTCAAACTTAAAGGACGTAATTGGACTATTTGACTGGAATCCCAATTTTTCAGCTTAAAGAATGTATATTGGACTGAAAATGACGTAACTTGACCCTAGGACTTGAATTGCAAAAGTGAAAACTTAAAGCATAAATACTAGATTTGGCCTAAATCCGTAAAGTAAAATTAAGAAAGTTGCTCTTGATTGTGAGAAGGCACCAATTAAGTCCTTAATCGATGTAAATCTAAAATTTTAAACTCTAATTCTTATCTCAAACTCAAGTTGACGCCCGATTCTAAATCAAGTAAAAAACAGGAAAGGAATCTCGTCCATATATAGGAGACAACTACAGTGTTCCAATTTAATCAAGACCACGACCAGTTGTCATAATGAACTTTTGGATAAGGTCTTGTTTCCTTAGTTTGTTTGATAAGGTCATATTCTCCACCCATACTTGGTCAAACGAAAGTGAGCCCCGAATTCTGAGGGAGGTTGAGGCTGGAGAAGCGGAACAAATTTCTTGAATCTAAGGTTAGACGACGTGGAAGGAGATGATGGGGCTTCGACCGAGTCTAGGGTTAGGTAGTTGAGGAAAAAGGGGAACGTAGGGAAAGAACATGTATTCATCCCATTAGGGCGCGCTTAATCCGCCCCCACCTCCGTCGGCGTTCCTGATCTTACCAGGTGGAGGGTAACATACTAGGTACCTCCGGAGCTTCAGGGAGTGGGACCAGTAAAGAAATACCTCCGGTCGAAACCAACCGCGAGCTCTTGACGATTTCTCATGATCAATTAAATGCCATGATCGCTCAAGCCGTAGAGAAGGCGTTGGCGTCCCAAGGGACACATATCCCTGGTGCGCTGCGAATGCAAAGCAGAAAGGTCCTGAACATATCCCTGGGACCTCACAAGTACCTTCAAGAGAGATTGAAACCCCTGCAAATCGAGAAGAGAAGGTGCCCTCTCAAGCCGATAGAAGTGTCCCTATGAGGACTGCCAGAAGGAACATGGAACCAGTACAGGAGAAAGCCCTGATTCCTGAGATAGAAGAAAGTACAAATGATTACCAAGGCGGAGTTAGTGATCAACTACAAGCCCTCCAGAAGGAGATGAGAGATATGAGGAAGCAAATGACTAACTAAGTAAGTAAATCTCCATACGTTACTGGCTGTCAATTCTCCTCTAATATTTTACAAGATGAATTGTCGTTTAACTTCAAACCCCTTAATTTTGAATATGACGTTACCACCGATCCATATGAACATTTGGTGAGGTTCGAGAATGCTGCTTTGCTGCACCGCTACGGAGAGGGTGTCAAATGTAGGGTGTTCTTAACTACCTTAGCCAAGGCTGCCCAGCAATGGTTCACCCAGCGGGAGCCAAACACCATTCGATCATGGGCATAATTTAGGGGAAAATGAGAGCCTAAGAGCATTCCTAAAGAGATTTAAGCAAGCTGCATTGGAGGTACCCACTGCCTCCCCTGAGGTCAAAATTAACGCCCTCACCAACAGATTGAGAGATAGAGATCTCTTCTCCTCATTAGCCAAGAAGCCAGTGCATACCTTCGACGAGCTACTGCACAGAGCTGAGAAAAATCTTACTCTAGAGGAGGTAAGGAAAGCAAAGAGGTTATAAACGAAGGAGAGATACTACTTCGAGAAAGTCCAGCCCAAAAACCCTTAGTCACGTTTGAAAAATATACCCCCTTGAAGCTGGAGCCAGCGGAGGTCTTGGAAGTAGTAGGAGACCATCCCGACTTGAAGTTCCCCTACTCCAGGGGTAAAGGTCCACAAAAACCAAAATCAGATAGGTTCTATCGCTTCCATAACAAATATGGTCACGACACCAACTAATGCTGGCATTTGAAAGATGAAATAGAGATGATGATCCAAGCTGGGCACCTCAAGGAATTTATATTCAGGGATAGACAGGGCCCTCGAGGGCAAAAAAGAAAGGAGCATGAAAGGAAACCAGAGGATGATAGAAAAGAATCAATAGATGATCTCGAGGGTCACCCCCTACCACCTCAGAAACGTGGAGTGATCCACATGATCATGGGAGGGCCCACTGATGGGGACTCCTTCAGGCAAAGAAATCAAAACATAAGATCTTTAAAGATCGGACAGAAGATGGAGTACATGTAAGTAGGGCATGTGATAGCCACCCCTAATATTGAATTTGGACTAGAGGATGTCGGAGACACCAAAGAGCTTCACAATGATGCCCTAGTCATCACCACTGACATTGCAGGGTATGATGTAGCTCGCATCTTCGTAGATACGGGGAGTTCAACTAATATTATGTTCTTGGAATGTTTCAAGAAGATGGAGTAAAATGTATAGCACAGACCGGTAGAGACTGCACTCTAAGGATTTTTAGGGGGTGCCATCCAACCCCTCGGGTCTGCAATGCTGCAAGTAGGGCTAGAAAGTTCCCCAAATAAACGAGTTCAACTGATAGAGTTCTTGATAGTGGACATCCCCTCCTTCTATAATGTTGTGACGGGGAGGCCCAGTTTGATTATCTTCCAGGCATTGATCTCCACCTTCCACATGAAGATGAAGTTTCCTGCCTCGGGATGGGTAGGAGAAGTACGAGGTGACCAATACCAAGCACCGAAATGTTATTTGGAATCAATAAAGATGGCAGATAAATCCATGGTTCGAGGACTAGAGAGATTCAAGGGTGATAACCTTGAGCTGAAGAGACAAAAAGTAAGTGAGCTGACAGGGGAACAACCTAAGATTAAAGCACACAAAGAGTTGATGAACATTAAGCTCTACCCAGAGAAGGTCGGGTTCACCACTAGAATTGGCACTCAGATGGAGCTTGAGGTAAAGGAGAAGGTGATAGCCACCCTTAGAAGGAACGTGGATATTTTTGCCTTCTCTCCAGTAGACATGACAGGTATCCCTCTAGAGGTAATTTGAATAGGAGACTTGTGGGCCCGATACTTTTTTGTCCAGTCTTGAAGGCTAAATTTCGGAATTCAAAGATTGTGTTGGAACATCCCCGCATCTGTTGGCCCATCAGAGTGGAGAGAGGCTCTATTTGGACTCCAAAGATTTGGCCCTTTTTGTCCCGCATGCAATGAACCTGCATTTAAGTCCACAACAAGTTCAATACCTCGGGAGGGAACATGCGTCGCCTCTGGAGAGACAGGGAGGGCCTCCATTGTTATAATGGCACCATTAGACGAGGCATCTGGGACTTCCTCCACGGAATTTAAACAAATGTCAAGGAACATTTATTTGAGGCGTTAGAATGGACTTCTAGAGGTTTTGGCCATGAACGCCTGTTTGCCTTCTCAACGTTCTCTGAATTTTGGTCAGAATTGTCATTACCTCCTGAATACGTCGGTACCGCCTCGATTACGTTCCATTTGTTGATTACATCTTCCTCATTGTCAGATTTCTCAGAATCCGAAAACATGTCTTCTGGTGGTGGTATTAGGACCTCGGTTTCTTCAAAGGCACGAACGTTAAAAGTTGATCCATCAATATGGGGGGAGATCAATCCGCTGATGGGATTTGAATACGACGTTAGGATTCTAATTATTGCGAAGTCGAGGTTACGTTTCCTTTCGGTGGCCGAATTAATGTCGATCAAGTTGCCAAAGATTAAGGCCAATCTCTTGAAGAATCTCTTGCACCAGGCATTCAGTGGAATCCCGTATAGTCTTATCCACACTAATCGTTGAATGCAGATATCTCATGACTCCCATGGAGACAGGAAAACAAACCAGTGGGAGGCCCATTCCTCTAGATCATTAGAGGAAAAATCCAGAGGTTCTTCAGATTTTGGTTGGACGAGAATAAGGTTACCCCTCATGTGTGTGGCTGTTATCCTTTGGCAGCATTCTCCAACGAGATCGTCCTTGTCATTTTCCCATGAGAAATCACTCTTTAGTTGGCCAGTGAAGCAACGTTAAACCCACTCGATCTCTTTAGGTCGCGAATGAAATTCCAACCTAAGAGGGAGCTTTCCTTTGATCGGGCTGACAGATTGCGGCCGGGCTAGCGGAGGGTGCTGCTCCTGGAGTATTTTGATATTTTGGCTCTGAGTTTGAAGGAGTTAAACCATATATTGTTCAAGTTTTCTTCAATCTTCTATGGATTTCCGCTATCGGAGAAGCGGACAAACCTAAAGAACTCTCCTCTCTTATTTCTCCTTTTTGCTATGTAGATATCCTTGACATTCCCTAGAGGCTTGAATTTCAAAAGTAGGTCCGGAACGGATACGTGTGCCAGAAAATTCCTGAAGAAGAAGGTAAAGGTGGTCGACTCAAGTCTCTTGATCTATTTTGGCATTTTCCTAGTAACCCGTAGAGGAATGCTTGCCCTCTGCAAGTTATCAAAACCTCTTGCCCATTGATTATCTAACCTAGATGGGTTGGCTATGGTTGTTTTCTACCTCTCTGGGGGTCGCTCGGCACAGTTGGGATTAAGGTTGGACCTAGAATCTACCCCTCTCTTCCTCACCCACTCTTCTCTCTTTCTCTCTCTAGCTCTCATCCTCTCAGTAGTATTTTCCTAAGTCACAAACGTATGTAAGGTACCGTATATCTACCGATGGGGGTAATGTGGAATTCAAACAACATTCTATCTGTCCAATCAGATGTACGGGGGACAACGAGTGTATATGGGCTCGATGCTGAGTTGCCCTAGTCTAAGGATTGAATTATGGAAGCATACTGTGGATCCGTACGAACAACAGTGCGCATGTCAACCCAGTCTAACCAGTGCGGGATGGAGATCGCCTCAAAGGATACGTCGATGTCACGACGTGATAAAAAGTCAGAGGCTGCATTTGACGATCCAAAGTTATAATCGATTCGAAACCTATAGCCTTAGACCATATATGTTTGATATCTTAGATTAACTCCATCTCATTTTTATAATTTATTTGATAACTTAGATTAAGGGTAGATTATGTTTTAAAATCTATAAACTTTAGACATCATCCTAATCTAGTCTAATATTCAGTCTTTGTTATCAAACATGCATACCCTTACAATTTAGCTACTCATTATTGTTGGATCAGGGTCGTGATGGCCTCATGGAGTAGATAGTGAAGGCTTAGATGGTCGGTACGGACTACATTCTTTCGGGCCAAAATATATTAACGCTAGTGGGTGATAAACGAGTCTTGAAGGGTGATCAAGAGCGAATGTTATAATCACACAACCATTTATATGGTCAAGTGTGGGACTGCTGGAACGCGCCGGTGAAAGCGGTCCGTCACCAGGTTCGTTGTTGGGTACCGAACGTATAAAACAAATTAAAACAGCATGCATCTAAAACAAAGTTTAGATTCGTTACCCTTGAAGATCGAGGCGTTGATTCCAATCTACAGATCTTCTAGTCTGTCTCCCAACCTCGCTCGAACACCGGGTGGACAGCGTGCTATCAAACGTGGAGAAGGCGCCTTAGTTTCGTCTCCTTGAAACCCTAACCGCTTTTCTCAATTTCGTGTGTGCTAGGGTTTCAAAACTGACTTGAGGCTCCTATTTATAATCTCCATAAGTTTCATGGGCCAGACTAGGGATCCATTAGAAGGTATAGAGTTTGGGCTTCTTACAGGCCCAAATACTCTTATGTTCAGCCCATAACATATAATTTGGCCCGAGAACATTAATTCATTCCACTAGAGAATTAATGTTGCACTCTTGTCCTATCCCGAACCGAATCAGGGCTTCTATTAGACTTTATAATTACCCGTTTTTAAGATATCGCACATGCATTAATTATTAAAGCTTCTGACTTCTTTAAATAATTAATCTCTATAATTCCTTGAGTAGTACCACTCAACCTCGTTGTCGTACGGATTAAATCCACCTGTAGGGTTTAGTACGACAATCCTTTATGAGTTTCCTCAAGGGGACGTCATCAGCCTGGAAGACCAGGACACGGTGCCCTAATGCCAATAAGTAGACATCATGCGAGCGATGCCACTACCCAAAATACGGAGCGTGAAGAATCTACCAAGATTCTCACCTATGGTACATTAAAGTAGTGAACAAGCACCCCACACACCTATGGGTTAAGAATCATAAAAGTCACCAAGACCTCTAGTTCTTCATAACAGTCAGAACAGAAGAACATGTCTTAATTATGATTCATTCAATACGCAACAACGCACTAGTACAAACTAATGACCAAGACAAGCCACTAACAAGTTTATACTACAACTTAAACCAATAGTTGTGTCCAGAAGAACTATCTCAATTGTGAATGTTGTTTATATCTTACAAGGAATTGACAATGTGATCTTCTGTGTGACTACAAACTCACCACATCGTCTACAATGTAAGATAAGCAGATATACAAATAATCACAAAGAATGCAATAATGTGAAAAACCATTTATTTCGGATAATAAGGAAATCAAATATACATCCATAAAAGCCCACTAAAAGTTTGCTTTATTGTATATACACCAACAGGGACCTCGTCAACCTTATGGATGATCAACAAATTAGTTGAGGTCCGCCACAAAGTCAAGCAAAGAATAGTCAATGGTTAACCTAAATCCACTTGCTATGTCGTCATCATCTCGTTTACAAAGCTTCAATCTTAAATGCTCATAAATGTTTGTGTTGGATTTCTGGATTGGACTTGGACCCTCCATAGTATTCCACTTGGTATGATATTGGCTGTTTTGGAGCTCGTTAAACCCTCACGACTTTGCTTTTGAGTTTTTAATTCCCAAAAGGCGGCATACCAAGGAAGATAATAGTCCTCTCTTTTCTACCTCATGATCCTTCAATGCCTTTTCGTATAAAACTTTTGGAAGATACTAAAAAATGACAATGTAAAAACAATGAAAATAATATATGGCCAAAGTTTATATATAGTTCCACATATCCTACGTAATTGCAATGTTAAACACATTTCGTCTTCTTCCCAATCTGGCAAATATAATAGGCAAAGTGTTTAGTTCCACTGATAGCGATCCTACAATATACAATGTAAAACACGTTTCGTCTTCTTCCCAAATATCACTGCCGACATCAATTCGATATTTGGACTTTAGCACAGGATATTGTTGAATTTTTTCTTATTATTTTATTTTGTTTGGCCTTACTGGGAAATTTCTGGAACTTGAATATGTGTGCAAATTTTCATCGAAGACTGATAAAAAAGTAAAATATGCAATCTAGTAAAAGATGGAGGGTAGTACTTTTTTTTAAATATGATATCTTTGGCTAATTTTAAATTAATAAATAATTGATTAGCTAGAAAATTAAGAGTGTAGATAGTATTGATAGCAGGATTGGGGTTTGTATATATGTGGCAGAGATGTTTCAACTATCAAACGTACGGTTGAGACAATGTTCCACATCAAACAATGTTCAACACCTATTACATACAACATCAATCCTGTAGGGTAAAATTAAGAAAGTTGTTTTTGAGTGTGATGAGAAGGCACCAATTAAGTCCTTAATCGATGTAAATCTAATTAAAATTTTAAACTCTAATTCTTATCTATCTTAAACTCAAGCTGAAGCCCGATTCTAATATATATACATCTATATAATACTAGATTTTGCGTTAATTTTCACATAATCAATTAAGTAAAAAACAGGAAAGGAATATCGTCCATATATAGAAGACAGCTACAGTGTTCCAAATTAATCAAGGCCACCACCAGTTGTCACAATGCACTTTTGGATAAGTGATAAGGAAAATTTGCAGCAGATTCTGATGATCTACTTTCAGAATGAAATATTCCAGTAAGGCCAAACAAAATGCTAAAGTCCAAAGATGTCGGCAGTGATATGTTATTTTCATGATTTTTACACCTGCATAAAGTAATTGTTTTTTAGAGTATCAAAAGTTTTATTACATGAAATTGGCATGCATATTAGTAGTATATATATATATCCAACAACTCTAGCTAGCTAGCTCATCAATTAATTAATTAATTAATGATGATGATGAAGGGTGCATGTTTGATTTTTGTGATGATGTGTTCCATGTGTGCAGGAGAATATTCAAATCGTCGTCTTTCAATATTGAGGGACTTCTATGGAGAGCCGGTGAAGGCAGGAGTGGAGTACTACCTGTATTCCGGTGGTGGTTTTACCAACTCCACATGCTACGCTTGCCCTCCAGACGTTGTCCTAGAGTTTGGCAGAATTGGTCTCCCCGTAAGCTTTCACCCCGTGGCGGACAACCCGGATGGCTACGTTCGTGCCTTTTCTGATATAAACATCAAGTTCAATTCCACAGTGTGGATGATGGTGTATGATAGATGTATCGACAACTTGCTCGTATCAACGGGAGGTGTCGTAGGGAATCCGGGCCCTCAAACTCTAAACAACTGGTTCAGGCTCGATCTGCAATCAATCACCGTGGCCCTGTACAAGCTTGTGTTCTGCCCTAGTGTATGCGATTCTTGTGTACCTGTGTGCGGAGACATAGTCTATCCCGACGATGAT
Organism: Galeopsis tetrahit; assembly: GCA_963675135.1. Taxonomy (NCBI): domain Eukaryota; kingdom Viridiplantae; phylum Streptophyta; class Magnoliopsida; order Lamiales; family Lamiaceae; genus Galeopsis; species Galeopsis tetrahit. The sequence continues at coordinate 40,627,931 of OY776127.1, forward strand.
TTACATTCTCATCACAAGCGTTTGGTTTTGTGGACGCCAGGGATGGCATCCTCACTAACGCCTTTTAACGTAATTATCCTCCCCAATGCTACAATCCCATTCAACTTCAACCCTGCTGCTGCTACAATCATTAATAATGCAGCCATCCACTGATTATCAGCTCTATCTGCTACCTGCTGCTTTAATTTCTCAAATAAAGCGTACTAGGGTTTCTTGTCGTTTTGAGAGCCCGTATAATTAATGAGACGAGCCTCCAACCTTTGTGGAGGGCCGATCAATTGTTATCCTATCTCTATCTTTTCAATAAATTGCTACGTCTTTCTTTAAAAAAAAAAAGAAGAAGAAAAGAAATCACCATGGGTAGATGTGCAACAAATAGCCACTAATTAATTTTAATTTTTAAGTCAAAGCTCAACCCATATAAATTTCCAGCTTATTTTGGCAACATTTAACATGCCCCTAGCCCTATCTTTTTTTCTTTTTCTCTGTCCTTTTTGAAAAATTAAATATTTTCTCCGTCTTTTATATTAGACATATACAAATATATTAAGAGATATTATATATATCTTGTAATATATTTTATATATCTTTATTTTTCTTAATTAATTAGAGATTTATGATATATACGTTTTGTATCTATAAATAGTTCCTTCATGTACTCTTTACATTCACTCAATGAAATTATAATTTAGTAATTCATTGTTTCTCTATATGGTATCAAGAGCCTCTCAGCTCACGCCTCGATCCCACCCTAACCCTTGTAATCGTTGTTCGATGTTCTTCGTCATACAAAACTCACGATTACCCCAACCTCATGAAGATAAGTTTCTTCTTCCCCGTAATCGTTGTTCGACGTTCTTGTCGTACAAAACTCATGACGATTACCCCAATCTCAAGAAGACAAGTTTCTTCTTCCCCGTAATCGTTGTTCGACGTTCTTGTCGTAAATACCTCACGATTACCCCAACCTCAAGAAGACAAGTTCCTTCCTCCCCGTAATCGTTGTTCGACGTTCTTGTCGTACAAAACTCACGATTACCCCAACCTCAAGAAGACACGTTTCTTCTTCCCCGTAATTGTTGTTCGGTGTTCTTGTCGTACAAAACCCACAATTACCCTAACATCAACGAGTCGTACGGCTAACGCCTCGATCCGAAACCCTCCCCTGTAGTCGTTGCTCGACGTCCAGCGCCGTCCAAACAACCGACTACCACCCTTAACCGTTGCTCGTCACCCAACACCGATCAAAACTCACGATTGCAACCCTCTCACGGTAACCAATTTTGGTTAAAACAACCGTGCACTCACGATAAGCTTTCTTCTCCAAAATCTTCATCCATGGAAGCCCATGCAAACTCCCCAAGTAACCACACCCGCAGTTCTAGTAAAAACACCCCCTGCCTACAACAAAACTCAACTGTCATATTATTTCCGCCGCCCACTGTAATTAATCAAACCCCTCCCTTACCTACTGTCCCTACCCCACCCCCAGTTTTTACAAATACACCCCCTCCCCAAAATATGCCAACTCCCGACGAGAACCCAACCCCTTTACTAAACTTGTTACCCACACTCCCTGTCTCGCCTAATCCACCCCGCCCATCATCACGTGTTGCTGCACCCCCCAGCTCACTAAATACACCACCACCAGATCCCCTACCCCATTGCTGCATACACCCCCTAATCCACTAAATACACCCCGCCCCTCAAATCCACCTACTGTCCCGATCAATCCACTCCAAACTTACTAAATACACCCCCTACTGCCCCATTTTTCGTACCCGACCCTCAACTTCGAGTTTCACATGTTTCGTCTGTGGATCAACTTGTTGATACTCTTACCAAGTCATTTTCTCATTCTCTTCTACAATCAACTTCGAGATTGGACTCTCCTACGGTGCTCCATCTTGAGGGGGCGTATTAGACATATACAAATATATTAAGAGATATTATATATATCTTGTAATATATTTTATATATCTTTATTTTTCTTAATTAGAGATTTATGATATATACGTTTTGTATCTATAAATAGTTCCTTCATGTACTCTTTACATTCACTCAATGAAATTATAATTTCGTAATTCATTGTTTCTCTATATTTTATATCCTAAGTTACTCATTTACTTTTGCAAAGGGTTTAAAAAATGTAATGTGTAATAAAGTATTGAGATATAGAGCTAGAAATAACAAAGTAAAAAGGCATAAAGAAGCAAGAAAAAATATTAGAAAGATAGAAAATGAAAAATGTAACGGAGATATTAACGTGTGTTTTAATTTTTTTTTAAAATAAAAATCTCCAGGGCATCGTTCAGGTTCAACCATATCATTTTGTGAGAAAATTTCATTTTACATAACTTAGGCCTAATCCAATTTATATTTTTTAAGTTTTCACTTTTACATTAATTGTCCAATTTACATCCTAGATTGTCCAATTCACATCCTTTTTTATCCAATTTACATTTTTTTTGCCGGAAAATTAAAATTTCAATCAAACATTCCAATTTACATCCTTAAAATTTGAAAATTAGAAATTAAACATAAAGGGTATAAATTGGACCAAAAAGGATGTAAATTGAAAAAGTAAAAACTTAAAGGATATAAATTGAATTAGGCCTAAGTTACATGACATAAAATGAAATTTTCTCTCATTTTGTAGTTTATTAAGTATTTTTTTTTATTATTTATTGTTTAGATTTTACTAGTTAGTAGAATATGATTTTTTACAATTGATTAGTTGCTAACCGATCGTAATTAGCACTAGCATTTTTTATCAGTTTTTTGTATTATTATTAAAAAAATCGCACTTTATTTGTTGATCGGGGGCATTTCTGAAATGGAAAAGAAAATATAAATGAACTTGATCATATTAAATAATTATCCATAAACATTGTATATGGCACACTTATTAACAACAACAATAACAAAAAAAAAAAATTAATACTCCACTGTCCCCCTTTATTCTTTACAAGAATGATACAAATTTTAAAAATATAGTATTTTCTATTAAATTGTTGGTGGAAAATTTAAGTAAAATAAAAAGCTGAAGAGAGAAAGTGTGACACTATAAAAAAGTGGAGAGATGAATAAGGAGTTTATTTACACTAAGGCAATTTTCTAGACTACATTCCAATTAAGGAGAAAATTTTACAGCATTATAATTAGAGACAAATTACCTCTTAAAAAATCGATTATACCCTCTCTATTTAAAATCTCAGATTAAATTCAATATTAATTTTATACAATTTTCTACAACTTCCATGATTTTTGCTGACCTTCTTTTTTTTAAGAACTCAATTGACAATTTCGAGTATTTTGAATTCTTTCAGTAGTCTTTACCAAATCAAATGCTTATGCGGAATTGATATTCATCTCTCACATAAGGGGGCAATCTGGACAGAGGAGAGGAGGAGTCTGCTGTTATATGTATCGACCATATATATATAGTTCATTTGATATCATCACCTTAGGCTTTTACCATATATACACATTGTAACTTGGAGGTGTCATAGGGAATCCTGGCCCTCAAACTCGAAACAACTGGTTCAAGCTTGTTCGAAGGTTGCCAGATCTTTTGGCTCCTCAATACCAACTTGTGTTCAGCCCTAGTGTATGCGATTCCTGTGCACCCGCATGCGCAAACATGACCTTCCATAGGGAAGATGCAGAGGCGTTTGGTTTTGCATAGGGCAGGGACACAACTCATTAAAATTGTGAGTGTTATCTCGTAATCTCATATCAACTGTGTTAATCTGTTGATGGATTTCAGCGAGTGGTAGTGGACTCAGGTAAGCTAACTTAGGTCTGATCAGATGAGTTGAAGATTTTCAGTCAGCTGAGAAGGTGTTGCTTAGAGTTGTTGGTGTGATCAGAAGAGGTCGTATCAGCTGAGTAGATGTCTATCAGTAGCAGAGATAGTCTTTTGACTAAGAGTGTGGAGATGAGAAGAGGAGATCAGCTGAAGGGAGTCAGCTGATGAGTCTTTCGATGGATATGATCATCTGTTACAAGTTAAAAGGAAAGGGGAAATTAAAGTTGTCATTTCGATTGGGCAACGCGGAACACGTGATTTTGTTACGCGGGTACAACAAACTAACAGAATCACGCTTTCAACACTTGCAGCAATCATCCTTGATCAATATAAATACACCATCAATTGTATTTTGTAAAGTTTGAAGCATATTGAGCATTCGTCTTTGAGTTGCGAGTTCACAAGTGAAGTGAGGATAAATCTTATTTCGAGTGAATGAGTGTAAACATTTTATATCAATCAAAGTTGAAGTCGTACGTGTGTCCAGTGGATGTAGATCACATTGATCGAACCACTTAAATCCTTTGTGTGCTCTGTTATTTGTTCTTGTTTTGTTTACTTTTGTGAACTATTGTCTTAGTTGGGTTGCTTCATTATAATCTGGTTTCTGTTGATTGGAGACGTCTAATCTTACCGATTACTTGACAAAAAAAAAATTCAAACTTAATTTGATTCATTATTATTAATATATTATGAGATCGAATCGAAATTTATTATTCATAATTGAGCTCCCTTCCCTTCGGTTAGGTTCCAGTTCCGTCACTGCAGCAGATTCAAATAAAATAAAATAATAAGAGCAAAAAAAATCCTGTTCTAAAGTTCAAAGATCGAAATGAAGTCGGCAGTGATATTAGGGAAGAAGAGGAAACGTGTTTTACATTGCAAGTAGGATATTTGCGGAACTAAAAACTTTGGCCATATATTATTTTTATTTTTACTTTATTTTCATCATTTTTACATTGTTTTTTTGAGTATCTTCCAAAAGTTTTATACAGCACAATACAAGGACAGGTATGCACACTACTCCTTTTCCAGAAGGAAAATCATATTAACGGAGTACCAAAGGTACTCAAGAAGTCAAGTTACATTCGATCATAAAAGATGGAGTAATAACCAGGGCTCCTACGCGTTGAACACCTATTAAATCTTAATTGATGTAAATCTAAAATTTTAAACTCTAATTCTTATCTCAAACTCAAGCTGAAGCCCGATTCTAATATACATTTATATAATACTAGATTTTGCCTTAATTTTCATATAAACCAGTAAACAACAGGAAAGGAATCTCGTCCATATATAGAAGACAACTACAGTGTTCCAAATTAATCAAGGCCACCGGCCTGCAGTTGTCACAATGAACTTTTGGATAAGTGATAAGGAAAATTTGCAGCAGATTCTGATGATCTACTTTCAGAATGAAATATTCCATTAAGGCCAAACAAAATGCTAAAGTCCAAAGATGTCGGCAGTGATATGTTATTTTCATGATTTTTACCTCTACATACACTTTCAAAATTAAGTTTTATTTGATGAAATTAGCATGCATACTCATACTCCTCTATATATATATATCCAATATCCCTAGCTAGCTCATTAATTAATTATACCTAGCTAGCTAGCATGATGATGATGAAGGCAACTAATGCTCTCATCTGTTTGATTTTTGTAATGATGATGATGTCCATGTCCATGTCAATTGATGATTCAATAGTGAGGGACCTTTTTGGATCGGAGGTGAAGGCAGAAGTCGATGACTACTACTTGTATGCAACAGGTGGCGTTATACTATCCGGCAAGGACAGCTGCAAGACGTGCCCTGGAGATGTTGTCGCAGAGACATTTTCATTGGTACCGGGGCCCAGCATTGGTCTCCCGGTTAGCTTTCACCCAGTGGTCGACCACCCGAATGGCCTGGTTCCTGTCTCAACTGATGTAAACATCAAGTTCCATACCTCTGCTGCTAATTCCGCGGTGTGGAGGATGGTGTATGATAGATGTGTCGACAACTTGCTCGTATCAACGGGAGGTGTCATAGGAAATCCTGGCCCTCAAACTGTAAATAACTGGTTCAAGCTTGTTCGATGGTTCCCGGATCTTTTGGCTCCTCAATACCGACTTGAGTTCTGCCCTACTGTATGCGATTCCTGTTCACCCGCATGTGCAAACATGACCTTCCTTAGGGAAGATGCAGGTTCTCCTCAGAGGCGTCTAGTTTTGCATAGGTCAGGGACACAACTCCTAAATCAATTTACGTTTGCTATCTTCCCAAAAAACTACACCCCTGGAGCGATTAATAGCATCCTGTACAAGAAAACTGGCTTTTAGTGACATAATTCTTTCATTACTGCTTTTCTAGTCAAAAGTTTTTAGTGATAGAAAATTGAAAATTAATGACAGGATCTGTCACTAAAACTCAATTTTTGTCATTAAAAACTTTTAGCTAAACAATCAATAACGACTGAATTTATGTCACTAATTATCTATATGCTACCTTTATGCTTTAATGAATCGTGTACGTGAAATAAAAATGTTGTACCTCTATCTATCTATCTATCTAATAAACCGCTTGAACTGGGTCATAATTATGTAATATACACATGTGCATTGCTAGGGCTTCTCGTCGTTTTGAGAACCTGTATATAGTTGGGACGAGCCTCCGACCTTTGTGGAGGGCCTTCTCAATTGTTATCCTATCTGTACCTTCTCAATGAATTGCAACTCTTTCTTATCATGGGCGGATGTGCAACAAATACGTTGGTCCCTATAACGAGTATGATTGGGGAGAAAGTCTGAGGGTGAATATACTTTCTTACTTTAAAACTTTTTCTAAATGTGATCAGATGAGGTACACACACTTTGTCAAATATCAAGTCGTCTGATGAATATAAATGATCCGATTTAGAGTGCGAGTGTAAAACAACAAGAATAGATAATCAAACTACTAATTGTTGGTTAGCTAATCAATTGGACAACAATCTAACAAAGTTGTTGGTGCGAAATTGTGTAGGCCCTAAATGTTTAAACTCGTGGGTTGAATGAAAACATTTTCAAAGTATGACTTGTAAAACAATGAGCTACCAGCTGACTTGGTATTAGCTGATTATGGAAAATATACTTATGTTGATTTTCAATTTTTTAAAGCTTATGTTTATCAATGGAATATAATGACAGTTAATCAGATGATAAGCAAATATGAATGTAAAGCAAGTAAATCAACACACAAGAATTTAAAAAGGTTCGGATCCCAGTCCTACGTCCTCGATCTCTCACAACCCAGCTGTGATTTTTTTTTTTTTTTAAGGAAAAAGGGAATTTCATTAAGATAACCGAGCACCAGGAGTACTCAAAAGAGATTGTCAAGTTACATGTCAAAATACAAGAGTTAGAAGCACCAGTCCTAATTTACAGTTTGAGCTACGATAGCTTAGGCACAGACAGCCCTTGGGTTGGCGCACCTATCGTGAAATGAACTTGTTGTGTCGGGTCTTTCTGTAGGTAGAAGATACTCCAAGCTTTGGCTCTGATTTCGTCGAACGTCTTCTCCCGTTTCGGATCCTCGTTTGAAAAAATCTTCTTATTCTGAGCACCTCAAATGTACCACACGGTCAGACTCCAAATGCAGTCCAAGATGAATATTGTTAAGGTGCAAAAGTTTCATCAAAATCAACTCCTTGAACTTGGGTGTAACCTTGTGCTACTAACCTAGCCTTGCTCCTAACAATGTTACCAGATTCATCAGTTTTATTCTTGAATATCCACTTTGTTCCAATGACATTAGTATGACTAGGTCTTGGAACAAGTGTCCACACTTCATTTCTTTCAAACTGACCAAGTTCTTCATGCATATCATTAATCCAGTTTTCATCAGTTAAGGCTTCTTTAGCACTCTTAGGTTCAATTTCAGATAAATAGCACTCAGCATTTACAACATTACACATAGAAGACATGCATATTGTTCTTACCACATCTACCTTATTTGATCTTACTCTTCCTCTTGTTTGCACTCCAACTGTAGCTTCACCTATGATGTGGTCAGAAGGATGAATTTTACCTATTCTTGAAGAAGGATTCGTTTTGGGAACATACTGATCATTCTGTGAAATTACAACTGACTATTCTGTACATGTTGATCCAGATGTGTTAACATTCGGTGCAACATTTTCAGACTTTAGTGTATTCTTAGAATTGTCAGTGACTTGTGATACATCTTCTTCATCTTTGTCATCTGCAAGACCTTTATCATCATCACACACAACATTAACAGATTCTTGAACAGTGTTAGTTCTAATGTTATAAACTCTATAAGCTTTACTATTTCTAGAATAGCCTAAAAAGAAAACATTTATCACTTTTAGAATCAAACTTATGTAGTTGATCCCTATCATTCAGAATATAACACACACAACCAAATATATGAAAATATTTCACATTTGGTTTTCTGTTGTTCAAAATCTCATAAGGTGTTTGATTAGTGCCAGAACGAATATAAACTCTATTAATAATATGGCATGCAATATTCAATGCTTCTCCCTAAATTTTCTTAGCAAGACTTTTGGATGTAAACATGACTCTTGCCATTTCTTGTAAAGTTCTATTGTTTCTTTCAGCAATTCCATTTTGTTGTGGAGTTTTAGGAGATTAATATTCTTGTAGAATACCATTTTTGTCACAGAAATCATTAAACATGTTGTTTTCAAATTCCCTACCATGATCAGTTCTAATACGGCCAACTTTTAAGTTAAACACATTTTTGAACCTCTTATAAAGAATTTTAAATGCATCAAATGTTTCAGATTTGTCTCTTAAAAACTCAACCCAGGTAAATCTAGAAAAATCATCTACCACAACTAAGAAATATCTCTTTCCTCCAATGCTTTCAGTTTCCATAGGACCCATCAAATCCATGTGTAGTAATTCAAAGCATCGATGTGTAGAACAATGTGACAACATTTTATGTGACATTCTTACCTGCTTACCTTTAAGGCATGGTCCACATACAGTGGTATTGTGAAACTTCAGTTTTGGAATTCCTTTTACTACATCTGCTTTGATTAGCCTTTTCATTGCTCTGTAATTTGCATGTCCCAATCTTTGATGCCATAGAATATTTTCATCATGTTTTGACAAGTTACACAAATTTGTTCCAATAAGATAGTAATTATCTACTGACCTAGTACCAACCATGACACAAACTTCATCTTTATTAAAAACATAACATGAATCTTTGTCAAATTTTACATGCAAATTATCATCACAAAGTTGACTAATACTAATTAGATTTGCAAGTAATCCATCAACATGCAAGACATTTTTAAGCTTAGGAAAACCTTCAACATTCAAAGTTCCTTTACCAATAATCTATCATTTAGAACCACCACCATATGTAACATTACCACCATTCATGGTCACATAATCAGATAAGAAGTCTATTCGACCTGTCATGTGTTTAGAACAACCACTATCAAATACCATAGATCAGGTAGACATGCTTTTAAGGAGGTGTGAACAACATTACAGGTAACTTTAGGTTTCCATGCAGATTTCAGAAACTGTTTCCTAGGATGTGACAGTTTTTTAGACAACTTTTTCTCATTCTTCATTTCTTCAAACCTTTTTATACAGTAAGGACGAATATGACCAACCTTGCAACAGTAATGACAGATATACTACCTTTTAACCTTGTGAGGATCTGATTGTGCAGATGTTACATCAGATGTGTTAACATTTGCCTTCACAAATTTCACAGGTTTTCTAAAATTTACTACGGTATCCACGTAATCCTCGTCTACGAACTTGTGATTCAGATTGGAATTCTTTAAAAGAATTCGCTAGGAGAATTCTATAGAGAGAACCGAAGAAATATTATGACTGATAAAATTGTTACGACTCAGAACCTCTAACCCTAGAGGTATTTATATAGTAAAAGAGAAACCCTGTCTGTGCACATGGGCTTGATCCCAAATATATATTTTACCATATTTATGATATACCTAATATATCATCTTATTAATTAAATCTAATTTAATTAAATAAGTTATAATTCTATCAAATAGAATTATTCTATATTTCTCCATAAATTAAATATCTTGATCAAATCAAATAATTAATTCATCCAAACTTTAATTCGTAAATTAAGACTACTTGTTGTGTGACCCATAGGCCCTCACATATCAAGCGATTAGTCAAACTAACGGTCTTAGCAGAACCCTAGACAATGAACCAGACAATCTCAATATGTGAGGTACGTTGCGAAGAAATAGCAACAATCTGTAATGTGAAGCTCACAATGATATGATCCTTTCATTCACGAATACTCCGATTAAATAATCTAGAACATGATGATGTGTCTATTCCAATAATTTAATCATGTTATCTCATTCTACTAATTGATCACATTGTCGCATTTGAACACCATTCCAAATGTGACGTGCATTGGTCAATGACTAACGATCCAATTAGTTATGAGAAGACGAGTATTCTCTCTAAATCTATTTGAGGAATGAATCCTATTCTTGGCTCAACTACCGTGCACATGTACTTTATGGTGTGCCCAACACATGCCTAATCTACCCCGTTAGGAGTGCAAGCGTCGGTCATGGTCAAAGCCCATCACACCATACATGTCGCGTGTATTGACCTCAAGTCGAAGGACATTACATTGCTCCACAAATCGATATTCCCGTAGACACGTAAATAGAATACACCAAACGGTTTCTCGATTGGGCAAGCCAATACTCTCAAAGTATCCGTGCATCCATCATGAGATACCTAGTATCTCGTAGTTGTGAGAACCACTACATCCTCTAAGGATATGATGCAGATCGCACACCAATCTCAATCGCATCATCGATATCCCAATCTCGATGACCCTTGATTGGGGTTACTTTAAGAACCATGATATAGTCAATCGAGATCTCACATCTCAATGACATCATTGGTTCATGGGAACACATACAAGAATAAATACAAACAATCAATCATAACATTCTATAAGTGTATCACTAAATATTATTACTAATGTAAATAATACTTAAATAACTGAATATGATCAAGTTCAATGTCCTTATAATGATTGTCTCTAGGACATATATACTCCTCACGATCAGAATGTACAGTAATGACAGATATACTACCTTTTAACCTTGTGAGGATCTGATTGTACAGATGTTACATCAGATGTGTTAACATTTGCCTTCACAAATTTCATAGGTTTTCTAAAATTTTTAGAAATAGAAGCAGTAGCACCATCATAACCTAAACCATGATTATTAGACTTACCAGTAGCTATAGCATATTTTACCTCAGAAGCACTCTTGGAATATTTCTTGAAATATAAAGTGGAATTGATTAATTTCTCCTTTAAGTTACAGATTTCAAGATCTCTTTTGGTAAGAATAACTTCTAGCTTAGTGATTGTATTTTTCAGATCCTCATTCTCTCTATTCAAGGAATTAAGAGTGAGTTTCTGATTATTCCAATCATCTAACATCTTTCGGTATGCATTGTCATCGATCCTTTTTCCTGCATCATCAACTAAACCACTAAAACAGACTAAATCTAGGTGATTTTGTACTGATGTTACTGCAGATGTTAAGACATCAGGTGCAACATCAGAGTCTGTATCATCCAGATCCTCATCTAAGGAATCATTATCATCAATTCTGGTAAAATGAGCACATTCATTTTCATTTATCTCATCAAGATCATCATTATCTGAATCATCACTCAAGGTAGCACTAAAATTCAGTTTTTGCTTAAGTTTGGTATTGGCACATTCATTTGCATAATGGCCATATCTAGAACATGCATTGCATTGAATTGATTTTCTAAATTCTGAATCATACCTTGGTTTACCTTCACTTTTCGATAGTCTTGGTGTGAATTGACTTCTCCTCCTTTCTGGTTGTGGTGTTGATGTATTGATTTGAATCTTAGGCTGAATGTTTCCTTTAGATTTGCTCACAGATTTCTTAAGAAATTTATTAAAGTGCTTTGTGAGTAAGGCAATGTTGTTAGGATTGTTGAGGCATTGCAATTCTTCATCCGAATCAACCTCAGTAATGATAGGTTTGATACTTAGATTTGTTTGATGTTTCCCCTTTAAAAACAACAACTTTCTTATCATCATTATTAGTTTCATCAACTTGATTAGTGTTTATTTCATAAGTTCTAAGAATACTCACTAATTCATTTTGACTTAACTTATCAGTGTCTTTTGCCTCTTCAATAGCAGAAATTTTAGGATCAAATCTTTTAGGAACAGATCTCAATATCTTATGAACTACTCTAAAATTAGAAATATGGTCACCAAGAGAATGTGATTCATTGATTATCTCACTTAACCTTTCGTTATAAGATGAGACTGTTTCATCTTCCTTCATTCGGAGATTCTCAAATTTTGTCCCCAACATTCGAAGCTTAGTCCTTTGAACACTATCTGAACCCTCACAATGCTCTTGCAACCTGTCCCATGCATCTTTAGAAGTAGAACAGTTAGATATAATTTTAAACATTGAAACATCAACAGAGGTAAAAATAGCATTTAAAGCTTCAGAATTGTATCCTGTTGTTGTTATTTCATCAGTCGTCCAATCAACTTCTCTCTTGAGTTGAATTTCACCATCTACATCTGCAGGTCTCGTTGGAGCTTCCCAGCCTGTAAGTACAGTCCTCCAAGCACGTTCATCAACCGACTTGATGTACATACGCATCTTAGGCTTCCAATAAGCATAATTCGAACCATCTAAAACGGGTGGCCTAAGTGTCGTGGATATGTGATGTGTTTCCATTGCTAATATAACTAAAAACACACTTAAACAGGGATCTAACCTAGTGTCGTCAGGTATCGGCTCTGATACCAACTGAAAGTGTTCTGTATAGTGTTTAAGTAAAAACAGATTAATGCTGCACTAAATGTTGAGACAAATTGTGCAACACTGACTCTAACAGAATATCATAAATAAAGTTTAACTAGGAATAGAGACAATCCTATAGACACAACTAGGAATAGAGACAAAAAATTATAGTATTAGGATTAAGGTCAAATTGATGTGGTAATATACAATTATGCCCCTTGGTCTTAAAACAATATTAATTCATTAATATAATAAATTTCGAATTTGAAATACTATTTTTCACGCATTTATTATTCAAATTGAAATTTAAATTATAATTGAAATTTAAAATACATTTGTCCATCAATTTCGAAACTTCCTTAAAATGCAGAAATTGATTTAACCTAATTTACTTTTTTTTTTTAAATTTGATTTAATTGATTCACACATTTAATCGCTCAATTAGGTTCATCCGGCGATTTGAGGGATATTGGTTCTCTAATCTTGGTTATCATTGCCGAATCTCCGGCGCCATGTCAACGCCGCATCAGAATGCCTTCGCTCCGGCACTGGAGGCGGTGGATGAGGAGGCGGCGCTGCTGCACGTGTCGTTGTTGCCACAGTAGCATCAGTACCCGCTGCGCCTCCGCCGCACCTCCTCCAATACGGAGGCTTTGGTCGCCATTGTCGGTTCCAATGTCTGCCCCATCAAAAGCCTTGATTATGAATGAGTCTGATTGAGGTTTTATCATGTATTGCTCTGTTGTGTTGTTTTTTGGTATGAATTGCGTTTGTTTTTGTAGATCACAGTTGATGGACTGTATATTTTGATTTATACTAGCTTTCTTAATCTTGAATTGAATTTGTTGCTATATACTCTGGTTTGTTTTGTTTTGCGATGGATGCAGATTTAGTTTCTCGGGGACCGGGGAACTGAACTTTTGTCAAACACCGTCTTCTTCCTCAGACTGCCGGTCGTTGACCTTCCGGCGTACCACTTCCGATTGTCGACCCTCCCCGGTCGAGGGCGCCGTCGATCTTCTTTCATGTGGGGTCCCCGAGAAGGTCAACGACCGACAGATCTGATGCAAAAAAGAGGTAGACCTTTTTTCATGTTGGGTAGCATTTGTTCGAGCTGTTCTTTAGTTAATTCCTCGGCAGATGAACACAGAGATCTGATGCAGAAAGGAGAAGGAATTAAAAGATTTTAAGGTATCTGGTCAACCATTCAAAAGATATGGAATCAGTGTCTATATTCCATAGAATTTCCGGACATTCGCAGCAAAGACAGCTATGAAGATATGGAAACGTGGATATCAAAATAAACTTATATTTACACATGTGCATTGAATGTTTAGCATATATTTCAATATATGCAGTAACTAGATATGTATTCATTAATTACTTATGTTAGGGCCAGATATAGTTAACTTAACCCATAATATAATGTTTTCTATGGCATCGAATAAAATCATGGAATATCATAATAATTAATCTCATATTAAAATAATCCATACAATTATAAAAGTAATGTTAAAAGATTATAATTTATTAATCATAATTAATATTATTAAATTTAAATATGTGCACTACTCCCCACAATTTAATATTTCATGAGCTCCTCTTTTGAATTTCCTATTTTATCTTAATTGAATATGCAAATAATCCATACAATTATAAAAGTAATGTTAAAAGATTATAATTTATCAATCATAATTAATATTATTAAATTTAAATATGTCCACTACTCCCCACAATTATCTCACGTAATCCAAACCAACAATATATTTTTGACATTTTCAAACATACTGACATTCAATGGTAATTTTTTCTATAAATAATATTATAATTAAAATTTCTAAAAAATAGTTTATTTTGATATCCACGTTTGCATAATATGTACACGTCAATATTATAATAATACTTTTTATATTTAACATCTATAACCAAATGATTCACGTAATAATACTATGATTATCGTAGTAATCATAAATATAGAAAAAAATGTTGTATTTTGCATTCCATACTGCACATATCTCAATGTGCATATATGTTTGGCATATACGTGCGCATATATTCCTTAGAAAACGTTTCACGTTACTGAATTAATTACATCATATGTATTTTTTTTTTTTGCTACGATTTTCCATCCAGATTGTTTAAGATTGTCTATTCGGGAATTTAATATTTCGAACGCAATTATGACCGAGATTATGACCGATGGATATTTAGGAAAGTTTGAAATTTCGAACGCAATTATGACCGAGATTTCCGGGAATTTAATATTTCATCAGCTCCTCTTTTGAATTTCCTATTTTATCTTAATTGAATATGCAAATAATCCATACAATTATAAAAGTAATGTTAAAAGATTATAATTTATCAATCATAATTAATATTATTAAATTTAAATATGTCCACTACTCCCCACAATTATCTCACGTAATCCAAACCAACAATATATTTTTGACATTTTCAAACATACTGATATTCAATGGTAATTTTTTTCTATAAATAATATTATAATTAAAATTTCTAAAATGAATAGTTTATTTTGATATCCACGTTTGCATAATATGTACACGTCAATATTATAATAATACTTTTTATATTTAACATCTATAACCAAATGATTCACGTAATAATACTATGATTATCGTAGTAATCATAAATATAGAAAAAAAATGGTGTATTTTGCATTCCATACTGCACATATCTCAATGTGCATATTTGTTTGGCATATACGTGCGCATATATTCCTTAGAAAACGTTCCACATTACTGAATTAATTACATCATATGTATTTTTATTTTTATTTTTTTGTTGCTACGATTTTCCATCCAGATTGTTTAAGATTGTCTATTCGGGAATTTAATATTTCGAACGCAATTATGAACGCAATTATGACCGAGATTATGACCGATGGATATTTAGGAAAGTTTGAAATTTTGAACGCAATTATGACCGAGATTTCCGGGAATTTAATATTTCATCCGCTCCTGTTTTGAATTTCCTATTTTATCTTAATTGAATTTCGATTTTATTTATAAAGGAGGTTAAAATTGTACTTTTATAAATCAAATTGTCCTTCTTTCTATCTTTTAAAATTGTTGTCTTTATTTCTAGTTTCTATAGGTGAAATGTCCTATATACTAATTTCCCCTCATAAATAAAGATACACAGCGGAAGACTTGAAACACTAAAAACAAACAAGACACAATGGAAATATTTTTAACATACATTTTATAAATAAAAATCTATGTTAGCCTTATGGCGAAAATCACCACAAAATATTGGCAAAAAGGCGACGGGGAAGGCAACGGATTCCCCCTCACTAATCATGAAGGCAACGGCAAAGACAATGGATTTCCCCCGTTGCCAATATTCTCGTTGCTATTTTATAGGCAACAGATTTGGGGAAAACCGTTGCCTTTGCAAACGCGTGGAGGTCGTTGCCTTTTCGCAACGGGCCCACTGTCGTTGCCATTTTAACCATCGCCTTTTTATTAACTTTTAAAAAATGCGAACCTGGGTTTCGAACCTAGGTATCTAAGGCAACCAACACCCCCTCCACCGCTGGGCCACCTCAATTTTTGGAAATTTCAGAATATATGCTTCAGGTGGGGTTCGAACTCGGGACCTCTCGATCTCGAAGGCTTTTGGGCGCCCCCTGTGTGCCATTTTGGCTAGGAGCTTTAGTCGACATGTTGTGAATGCAATTAATATATATTCAATTTAATTTTAGTTTTTAATTCTTTAATTCAATCTATTCTAACTTTAATTGTTGCATATTAAATTATCAAAGCATATCATATTTATTTCTAAATGAGAATTAACTAAATTATGTGTTTCAAATTAAATAATTTAATTACGGTATCAATTCACACTATTTAAATTTATTCTAATCTTCAATTTACAACATTTAACTTCATTCTAATTTTCAATTCACAACATTATAATTACATACAACATTGAGTATAATTATTTTCACGTATACATTTAAATTTATTCTAATCACATCATTTAAATTCATTCTAATTTTCCATTCACAACATTAAATATAATTATTTTTACTTATCCATTTAAAAATATCAATTCACTTATCCATTTAATTAAAAATATTTTCATATATTATAAAATCATTCTCAAGTTCATTTTCAATTAAAATAACATCACAAACATTAACATTAATTATAATCATTAGCATGTTCACGTCAATTAAAATAACATCACACACAACATTAAAATAAAAATTAATCCTCAATGTTAATGTAATATAATAACATCACACATAACAAAGTAATATAAAAATGTATCACTCCTCATCACCACCATCATCCTCAGTATCATCCCGATCCTCAACTTGGCTACGATCATGAACGTTGTGCGACGCCCCCGACGGCCTCGGCGCCCCACCCATCCCACCCACCTGACCCATCCCACCCATCTGACCCACCTGATCCATCCCACCCATCTGACCCATCATCGCTGCCATTTGTTCCTGAAAAATCTTGAGTAAGCGTTCCTCCGTCTGCGGCATTTGTAGGAGTAAGCGCTGCTCTCTCTCCTCATTGACTCTCCGTTCTTCAGCAATAGCATGGTCAATGTCAGCCTGGGTGAATCGTCCATTAGTCGTACCACGTGATGTCTCGCTAGGACCGGAGGAGACCCGTCTGTTCTTGCCTACTTGTCCAAGGCCCCTAACACGTCCATGAGACCTACCGACCTTCTTCAAGAACAAATCAGACATGTCGGGTATAGGTGGGCCCTGGGAACCATCCTCTGAAGTAGGTTCATCTGACAGTTCTCCTGATTAATTGGTCAACTCCTCCTGTATCTGGTCCTATACGTGCACATTTAAAAGTGGGTTAATACATTTTCAAGTACAATTAAATATATATTTGTTATATAATATAATGTATATATATATATGTACACACTTACAAATATATCACCCATATAACCATAACTGTGTGTCCCATTTTCGTAACGGTGGTAATATTCAACTATCTCCCAGTTGTGGGCAGGGTGTCCCATCTTCTCCTCCTGTATTTTGAATTGAAGACATATACGTATAAATAAACTAAATAATTAACTAAAATTAATTATAATTGACCACAAATACTTACAATGCGCTGTGCGACCTCTGCTGCTCCACGAGCTCCGCCTTTATGAGTACCATAGCCAGTACCTGGACCTCCAGGCTCGGATAAGCGGTTCTTACGAGCCTGCTCGCTCTTCTTAATTGTTTCAGGATCACTCCAGTGACGAACTAAGTCATTCCAAACATTGACATCCCACCTCGGCCTCTTCTTATCCTTCACCCACGCTTTCTTGACTCTTGATAACATGCCAGTGTACCGACTTGCTGCTCTTTGAAGAAAGAGCATGTATACCTCTTTAGTAGATGTGACTTCAGGGTCCCACCTGACCTCGGTCTGCAAAAAAAAATTAATTAATGAATTAATATAACAAAATAACAAAATGTTAATGTAAAGTGATTTTATACCTGAAATGTCTCCCACCACCGTTGTATCGTGCCGGGTGATACCTTGGCAAAGGCGTGTGCACCAAGCTCCATATTCCTGTACATAATCGATCTGATCGTCCTCGAAATCAAATTTGAAGGCATCAACCTGTTACACGTATTGTATAATAATAATAATAATAATTAATAAACATGTTATACATACGTCTAATGAAAATTAAATATAATATACTTACGTATCAAGGTAGATCCACAGTAAAATGTGACTCTCGGGTGCATCAGTCGACATGCTGGCCTGTGTCCCGACAGACGGAGGTCTAGCTGGCGAATGTATCGGTGGAGGGGATGGTTCATGTGCATGTGGAACCATATGAGGCACCTGAGTGTAATAGGAATTGGGGTTCATTCCGGGCATCTGGGGCAACTTTAGTATCTTGGTCATATCGGGCATATAAAAACCCTGTGGTATGGGCACTGTTGGGATATGAATCCTAATAAAAGTCCTAATTGATGAAAAGATAAGTAGTTTTGATAAGCCAAAAAGAGGACTTGAATATATTTCTAAGTATGGACTGATCTATTTATGGAAGTCGTCTTATGACAAGATCAGTAAAGTACAAAGTTAAGAAAATAAAGAAAGTTTAAGTATGAAAGAAAAGACTAGTACGATTTATAAGTACTATGTTATGTTTTTGTTAGGTTTTTAATGAGCGAATAATTGTTGTATAGAAGCTCATATGTTTTTGTTATTATTGATGTATAGATTTAAGGTGACTAAGCTAAGTTATAAAGCTTAATGTAATGTAATAGTCTTGTTAGGATTAGATGATAGGACTAGTATAGATTAGTTCATCGTGGAAGTCTACTACTGAAGAAGTCTACTGAAGATAAGAAGACAAGACAAGTTATAAATACTGAAGATTTTGTCTAAGTATGGAAGACTAGACAAGTGCGCATAAGGAAGGAATATTCTTTAAGTCAGAAACGCGTATGAAGGAAGTTGTTGAAGAGTTAGTTAAGGAATAACTAATTAACTAAAGACGCGTGGAAGGATAAAGATAAACAGTTAAGAGTTGGTTATCAAGAAAGTTAGTTGGATAACAATCTGTTCTTGATGTTCAGAAGTCTATAAATACTTGAAGACTTACACATTTTGGAGACTACTGTTACTACGAGATTTGAAGTTATTTCTAAGAGATATTCGAAGCAAACAGAAGCTCACAGAGTTAAAGTTCAGAAAGTTGAAGCCAGAAGACAAGTCAAATTCAAGAAGGCTACTACTGGACTAAGAGAAGTTTTTCTTTGTTAATAGTTCAAGTCGTTAGTTACTTGTAAAATAGCTAGTTAGATCGAAGAAACACTTGGTAGTGTTATCGATAAGATCAGAGTCTTATTTCTTGGGACTCTAAGCCACAAGAACACACTACTCGAAGAGAAAAGTAATAAGAATTTCATGACTGGAGTTGTGAGAGTGGATGTAGACAAGTTGTCAAACCACTATAACTCTCGTGTTTAATTTACTTTACTGTTTTATTTGTGTTTAATTGATTAATTTGCATATAGAATAGACAAGTTAAGTGTTCATACAGAAGTTCAATTACAAATTTAGTTGAGTATAAATTGTTGGGCTCATTATAATCTGATAAATTCTGCATAAGTGTACTTTGATATATTGAAAGATTTTGAAAAGTCTATTCACCCCCCTCTAGACATTTTCCTAGCTTACTCAATATTATTAACTCAACTAAGGACCTACAAGTGGTATCAGAGCGGTAGTTCATTGGACTGCTGTTTCTTGATTACCCCTACGGACTTTGAGGGAAGTCCTGGTTCTTGATTGTACTTGTTATTATCACCGTTCTTGAAATCCTTGTATCTTTGACTTTCTTGCTATACCTTGATATTAATCTTCTTGAAATTATGGCAATGGAAATTAGTGCTAATAAACTACCCAAGTTCTCTGTTCAGGACTACGATTACTGGAAACTGAGGATGGAAGTCATTTTCAGCTCAACTCATGATTTGATGGTGTCTGTCATTAAAGAAGGACCAGTCGTGACGATGGTTCATAACACTACTGCCTTGGACCCATCAAAAGCTGTTGGCGTGCTCGTCCCAAAACCCAGGTCTGAACTCACTTCTGAAGAAATGAGGCAGAACAACCTGGACAGTTTAGCAAAGAATTACATTTTACATACCCTTCCCAACGAGTATCTAGGAAAAGTATTAAAATGTAAGACTGCTAAAGAGATGTGGGATCGACTTGCTGTGATTTGTGAAGGGACCACCCTGATCAAGGAAAGTAAGTTGTCCACTGCTGTTTAGAGGTTCGAATCATTTAAGATGAAGGCTAGTGAAAATATTGACCAGTTAGATACTCGTTTCACACGTGTTATGAATGATTTGGAAGTACTGGGAAAAACATATACTAATCGTGAAATTAACTTGAGAATTCTTAAGAGTCTTGATGCTAGATGGAAGATGGTCAAGATGATCATCAAGAACACTCAGGACATTGATGAATGGTCTGCTGAAACAATGTTCCAAACTCTTAAGGCGCATGAGTTCGATCTAGATGAGGATGATCCTATAGCCAGTAGTGATAGAGAGAATGTTGTGTCGAAAAATGTTGCTTTTAAGTCTACTTCATCTAAGAGCTCTAGAATAGACAGTTCTAAGTCTAAGACTAAGTCTACTAGCATAAAAGACGAGTTAGATAAGACTGATCTAAGTCGGAAAGATCAGATGAACTTTATGGTTAGGAAGTTCGACAAACTGAACAAGCTATACGGTAGATATAAGCGTTTTTACAAAGACTTTAGAGGTTCTAGTAACAAGGACTCGTCTGAGACCAGACGAGATCATAACTCATCCGAAAGGAGAGCCGAGGTATCGAAAGGAAACATGCGAGATAGGAACTCTAAGGATAGGAAGATTAGACGTTCTGATAGACGAGATAAGAGAAAGGATGATTCTCCTGAGAAAAAGTCTACTAACGATCTACTTTGCTATAATTGTGAGAAATCAGGTCATTACATTTACGAATGTCCGGACCTGAGTACTGATGATCGAAAGGAACGTAAAGCAAGGCGTGAACGAAGATACAACAGGGGTAAGAAGGCAATGATGGCTAATGATGACTCTGAGACGGATTCAGACGAGTTGCCTTCGTCTTCATCTAGTTACCCTTCTGATCATGATGAAGTAGAAGCGTTCATAGTGGATGATGGCCTATGCTGCATGGCAAAAACTAAACAAGAGGTATCATCTGCTACTTCCTTTCAATCATGTGATGAATCGGATTCTGATGAAAGTGATACTGCCGATAGCGGAGTAGGGAGTAGTCTTCATCACTCTACTGGTGTGACTGAAGAAGATCTCCTACTTGCTAACAAGGTATTCATTGAAGCCAGCGACGAGAACATCATTTTAAAACAAGAAATCATTGATCTTAAGGAAGCACAGTCTAAAGTAGATCCTAATATAACAGTCCTAAACGAACGCTTGACAGAAGAGTTGAGACAACTCAAAGACAAGTGTGCGTTGACAGACAAGTTGTATCAAGACCTACTTAAGACACATGCTACTGAGACGAATGAATTCAATGTTTTAAAGAACAAGTGCAAAAAGCTTGAAGAACGCAATAAGTTCTTAGAGACTGAGGTCGTAAATCTAGACCTTAAACTTACTGACTTGGTTAATTCTTCAATGATTAATCAAAAACTGTCAGATAGGTATAGGGCTCCAGATGACAAGACAAGGTTGGGTGCATATACACCTGATCGACTCGCCTACTCAAGTCATTGAGAACCCTATTGATGTTGGTTCAAGTTCTTTGACACACGATAAAGGCAAAAGACCAATGGAATACGATACTAGAACGACATCCAAAGGTGTTGTACGCAAACAGACTAGAGTTAACACTCCGATTGCCAAAGGTGGTAAAAAGAATGTTAACAACAGACATGTTCCGTTTAGAACAAGTCAAAAGAGGACCACGAGTCATGGACGACCAAACCACGTCAGATACGAGGATTGGTATCCTAAGGAGACGAGTTCTAGACGAGTACAAACTAGTTGAAAAGAGCCCAGACCTCCTTTCATAAGGCAGTCTCAGCTCTACTCGACTAGACCTAGGAATGTGGCTCCCAAATATCGTATTCAACCTGTCTTATATCCTCCACCTTTATCTTACGATACCATTGGAGAGGAAAGACCTAAACATGTCTATAAACCGTATGGCCCCAATGCATACAATCCCTACTCTGACTATCAAAGGCCCATGCCTACTCAAGTAGAGGTTAAGTCGAAAGGCTACCTCAGACGAGTAGACCCAAGTTCTGATGATAGGCCAAACAAGGACAACAGGGTCTTATTCTGTAACAAGCATGGTAGAAAGCTTAAGAGGTCCAACTTATTCAAATCTCCTATGTACATTTGGATTCCTCTAAACTCTACTAAACCCCCAGGACCCCAATAGACAAGGAGGGTACCTAAGTTATTAAATATCATCATTGCAGGGTCGACTCGACTTGTATAAGAAGGGTGGCTCAGTAGGAGAAACTTGGTACATTGATAGTGGTTGTTCGCACCACATGACTGGTACCAAGGCTTTTCTATCGAGCTACTGCGAGCAAGAAGGACCCAGGGTTATATTCGGTGATAGCTCTATGGCCATTACAAAAGGCTTTGGCTACATCAGAAATGGAGATGTAGAGATACAAGACGTATCCTACGTAGAAGGTTTGAAATATAATCTATTATCTGTTTCTCAATTCTGTGATCGAGGTTACAAAGTGCAATTTAAAAGCCGAAAGTGCGAGATCATAGACAAAAGGACTCATACTGTACTGCTCGTCGGCATAAGACAAGGCAGCGTATATATTGTGAATTGGAATAGCTGTCCAAGGGATACTTGCCTTCTTAGTAAGAATCCTAAAGAGGTCAGTTGGGTTTGGCATAGACGCCTTTGTCACATGAACTTTAAGGTGATTAATAAGATTGCAAGAGACTACCTTGTAGAAGGTATACCCAACGAAATCTATTACAAGTCACATTTATGCGATGCTTGTCAGAAAGGTAAACAGGTAAAAGGTTCCTTTAAATCTATTCCAACTCTCTCAACAAGTAGAGTCCTAGAACTACTACATATGGATCTTCATGGTCCAATCACTCCTCCAACTTTGAACGGTAGAAGGTACACACTTGTTGTGGTAGACGACTAATCTAAGTTCACTTGGGTAGTCTTCTTACACAAGAAGAGTGATACACAAACTCTCCTACCTGATCTGTTGAAGAGGATACAAGTTGAGAAGAATCAGTCCATTGTCAAGATCCGTAGTGACAAGGGTACTAAGTTTATTAATTGCTATATCAAAGATTTTTGTTCTAAACGTGGTATCCAGCACCTTACTAGTGCAGCAAGGACACCTCAACAAAACGGTGTAGCGGAGCGACGGAATAGAACTCTCAAGGAGGCCTGTAGAGCCATGTTGACTATTATAATACTCCTCAAAAGTTTTGGGCAGAGGCGATCAATACTGCATGTCATTCCCAGAACAGAAGTGCTATCAATAAAGCACTAGGTAAGACGCCCTATGAGGTATGGAAAGGTCGAAAACCCAGAATTTCATATTTCCATATATTTGGTTGTAAGTGTTTCATCCATAACAATGGAAAAAGTAAGTTGAATGCGTTCGATGCTAAAGCAGACGAGGGGATATTCTTAGGATACTCTTCGACTAGTAAAAAATTTAGAGTATTCAACTACTCTACTCTATGTGTGGAAGAAACACCACATGTTGTTTTCGATGAGTCTTGACAGGACTCGTCACCGACCAGATCAGTAAGAAAGTAACCGATCTATCAATCGAAACTGATAAAGAATCAGATGTGTACGAATCTGTTCAAGCCTACAATCCATTTATGAAAGCCCTCGAGTCAGATGATAAGGAGAAGGTAAGTGCTCAAGGTAAGTCCACTAGACCAGTTGACATGCCTGCTCTAGTCGACTCGTCTACTCCTATTAAAACTATCCAAAATACATTAATATTAATTATCAAAATTTTTAAATACTTTATTATACTTCTATTCTTTAACCCAACTAATTGAATAAATATATATATTAGTAATTAAGACACGAGTTTGGAAATTTGGGCTGATAAAAACACTGAGAATGGGCTGAACACAATATTAAAATTCAAAAACTGGGCTGATAATGTGTAATATATAATATATATATATATATAAAAATCTATATTACTCATAAAAATGGGCATCATATGTAATATATATATATAAAAAAAAAAAGAGTGGGGCCAGGGCCACCCCCAAGCCCTTGTTAGTTCCGCCCCTGCCCGTGTAAAAGTACAATAATACAACATCACACACTCTTACACTTACATTTTATTCTAATCAACATCCCAAAACAAATAAACATACACAATCACTATTCATCAGATTTTACCATTTTCAAAATTTTAAAAAATGAGGAAGATTAGTATAATACGAGTGAGTCTTGTGTGGAATTTAGAAAACTGGCTAGGGTCAATATTATATACCTTAAACGCGGATAATATAAACATGAAACGTTGTAGTTAAAATGGTAGTGCATAAGCTACTTTACCTTGAGTTAAACATGCTCAAACCGTAATTGGAAAATCGTCGAACCGTCAAACTGGCCAGTTTTTAACCGCTGATTTAGCAAAATGTCTGTTCCGGTTCAAAAACCAAACCGTAATCAGAAAATGACAGTTCGGTTTCGATTTCGAATTTTGAAAACAAACTGTTTCGGTTAAACCGCTGATTTGGCGGTTAATCGCCAGTTTTCCGATTTTTTTTTTAATACACAATTCTTCTATTTTCTATGTATAAATTTAAGTTATATAATTTGTATTAAATTCTAGTAAAGTACTTCTTAAAATAATAGTGAAAACGAAAAAAAAAAAAAACGAGTGAAAACGGAGCTAAAACAAAAAAAAAGTTAAAAAAAAGGGAAAAATCATAACCGACGGTTTTTAACCGTAACCGCCGGTTTGCCGGTTCGGTTTCGATTACCGATTTTTCAAAACCGAAACCGCCGATTTTTTACCATAACCGACAGTTTTCGATGGTTGAACATGTCTACCTTGAGTCATGATTCAAAACTCGCATCTATTTTTTCTGTTATAAAAGTGCATGTAGTAAATAATGAGAGGTGTAACGTGCATTTTTCACTTTCTGATAAAGTCAAGTTGCACATTTTTTATATGATTTTGCACTTTTCAATTGTAGTGACTTACATTTTTCAATAATATTTTCAGTTATATTGACTTACCATGTTATATTGCACCTTTTAGTTATATGGTGTTGCACTTTTTAATTGTAGTGTTTTACACTATACAATAATAATTTCATTTATAGTGACTTACATTTTTTACTAATACTGTGTTGCACTTTTCAGTTATAATAACTTACATTTTTCATTAATATTTTGTTACACTTTTCAGTTGTACTGAATTACACTTTTTAATAATATTCTGTTGCACTTTTTAGTTGTAACGACTTATATTTTTCATTAATATTGCATTACACTTTTCAATTATAGTGACTTACATGTTTTAGAAAAATTATGTTTCATTTTTTAGTTATATTGACTTAATCTTTTAGTAAATATTGTGTTGCACTTTTTCTGTTATATCGACTTACATTTTTTTTAATAATATTGTGTTGCATTTTTTAATGAATAAAAATTTTCATTTAAAAGTTTTAGTTACTATAACTTTTTTTTTAGTCACTATAACTGAAAATGGTAAAAAAAAAAAAAAATCAATATTTTAATGAATATTTTTTTCAGTTAATGTTTTTTAATAAATAATAGTAATTTTTTAATAATAATAAAATTACTATTATTTATTAATAAAAAATAATATTTAATAAAAATATTAATATAATATATAATCTCGAGATTAAAAAAATATAATAAATTTTAAAAATATAAATAATAATATACTAACTTTTAACGATAATATTATTTCTCAAAAATATTAAATTATAAATACAATAATATAAAAAAATATTTAAAATTTTAAAAAATATAAATAATATATACAATATATTATTTTCAATAATATCTTATTTAAAAATAAAAATATTATTTTCTTTTAAAATATACATTTATGATAAATAATAAAATAAAAATATATTAATAATAATAACTCTTCTACTAATAATAATTATTAATAATAAAATAATATATTTTCAACAACACTCAATAATAATAATTTAAAATAAATTTATACAATATTACTCTATACCAATCTAAGAGTGATCATTCTTATTTCATTTCATTAATTCTTGAGTTAATTTCATTTAGCCCTGGACGTTTGACATTTTTATACTATGTTTGATAGCTTAGATTAAATCTATCTCAACTTTATAATTTGTTTGATAATTTAGATCAAAGGTAGATTATACTTTAAAATCTCTAAAAAGTTTAAATATCATCTTAATCTAGTCTAATTAGTCATTTACTATCAAACATGTCCCTAGCTAGTATATATAACCATGAAACATCGATCACAAATTCACAATAGGATAAAATATTACTATTAATTATTCACAATTCAGTGTTGGATTCGATCACTATTGAAAATGGCTAGACCCTCCATCACATCTTTCTTTGCTCTTGTTATTTGCTTCACCATATTTTCATCAGGTATGATCAAGCTTATTGTTACTAGTATTGTATTTGTTTATCCAATCTCAAATGTGTTAAAATGGTACAAAAATGTCCTATTTTTTCTGTAAATTAATTTATCCTTCATTTCATGAGTTTCGAAAATCTAGCTAGTTATATGAATAATAATTTTGATTGAAAATTAATTAAAATAAATAAATAAATGCTGCAGGTTGTTTGGGAGGTACTGGACTAGGAAAAATGTGCGATCTTAAGGTATATACACCTTGTGATTTAGACAATCCACACTCATGCGATTCTCCTTGCAATAAAAGTGCTCTTACTGGATATCAACTTCTTTCTGCATTTTGTGGTCAGGATTTTAAAACCAAAGCTCCTGTTTGTAGCTGTACTTATCATTGTAATAATTAATTTTATAACTACTATTATGCCAATAAAAGAGATTTTATATGATCTGATATTATTAAATGCATGCCTATTTCCTCTCTATCTAATTATTTTTATGAACAACATATCAACTTTTATCTTAATATCAAGAATTCAAGCCGGCCAATTAAGGCAAGTAAAAAAATCATACTACTTACCATATATCATATATACTTAATATTATTGTTATGATGGATGAACAAGATGAATGAACTCATGTATTGAAAGAAGGAAAGACTTAATAAAAATAATAACACTATTTATACTTAATCTATAAACTTAACTAATACTAATGATGCAGACCACGAAAGCATATAAAAATGACAATACGAAGAACACACACTAGACAAAGTGGGATAGCTCAAGTGGTTAGAGCACCACTACCTATGCCTTAGGTCCTGGGTTCGAGTCATGGGGAGGGAAAAAAAAAAGGGATGGGTATTTAACTTCCATAAAAAAAAAAAAAAAAAAGAACACACACTAGTTCGTTGATTCTAAAAATACCCGAAAAAGTGATACAAATTTAAATTCGTTGATTCAAGAAGAATATTGTAATTACAATTCAAAAGAAGCTAGTTTGCTCTTTTATTTTTTTATCATTCAAAAACTTATCCTCTTACAACTTTATTCCCCATCCTTTTATAATAAGGTGGATTGAATCAATAATTGATCATATCGTAATTGTACTAAATTTAAGACATGTATTATTGATAAAACTAGAACAAAAAAGGAAACACTCGTTAATTCTTCAATTAGCTGTGTTGGGAATAAAATGAGATATGTTTTGATTAAATACCAAAACCCCCTTAGACAAGCCTAAGTCAAGATGATTGTGTTCAAAATGTGTTAGAACACATAGCATAAGGCTAGATGAGAAGCTGACATGTTAGGCAGCTATTAGATGCTTAGATGCACATTGTAAGGGGGAACCTATGCTTTGAAGATTATCAAGAACAAGTCCCCTCAAGGCTCAAAATCTGGAACAAACACTAAGGACAAGCATACTCTATAGAAAACCAAATGCTCTGATCAGGAGAGTTGTCCAGAAGAGTTATTTCTATGCAAGAACAAGATTGTAAAGCTCAAAAGGACAAGATTAGCCAACAAGCTCTGATTAGGAGAGTTGTCCAGAAAGAATCATCCAGAAGAGTTGTCTTAGCAATCAAGCCCAAGTGCTCTGAAAGGCTTGAGGCCAACCATACTGAAAGAATGAAGACAACTACATCCTTAAAGAACTACATTGAATCATGCTAAGATCAATTTCAAGAGAAGCAAAGGATGAGAGCCAAGTCATCTGAAGAAGAGCAAGCCAACCTTGCTGATAAGCAAAACTGCTGATAGTAATAAGGAGAGTTGTCCATTTGATGAGGAATGTTGTCCTATCATTGGATCAACCTTCAGAAGCCATGTCCAAGTCCTAACAAGAAGTCAAACATTGGGAAAGGTGCTGTAGAAAGAAGACAAAGTCTTACAAGCCGTTTATTACCCAAATGAGGACATGTCACTATCAAGAATCTGTCTTCCAGTTTGAAGAACTCAAGGAAGACATTTATAGCAATTTGGGGATGCCTCTCCAACGGGCAAATCCTCCATTTTGTCTATAAATACAGAAGTGTGAAGACCATTTGAGATGACCTCAACCTCAACCTTGACAAGAATATCCAACTATCCTACAAGTTGATAAGTACTCTCAAGCTTTCAAAAAGACTATCTTAGTCTTCAAACACTTCTTCTAAGCTGAACCTATTGTATATCCATACACAAGCTTAGAGAGATATCCTAATCCTTATACAGTGATCTTCACTGTAAAGGATATCTCATTAGTTGGAACCTTACTTCAACCCTTACCCCTTTCAAGTGAGAAAGTGAGAAGGTTGTAGTAGTAGAAGTGGTAGGAGCTGACTGTTGAGAGAAGAACAGCTTAGTTCTGAGTTGAGAAGAGGGTACTAGGACTCTAGACATCCTAGGGATCAATTCACCAAGGAGTGGTGTTATTGATCAAGTGCACCTTGGCACTATAAAACAAGTTAATTCCAAGAGTGAAGGATTTATCCTGTTAAATCAGGGAAAGTGGATGTAGGAGCTTGAGTCTCTGAACCACTATAAACTCTTGTGTTGATTTGCTTTACAAGTACGTACATTCATTCAACACTGCACACTAAACTGGTCTTCCAAAAGATACATATCCAAAGATTGTGCAAGAACTGTTTTGGACAAGTTCCCTGAAAACTGGATTGTATTGAATTGACCAAGTGATTTCAGAAACTAAAGGAGTCTAAACTTAAAGGGCCAACCACTATTCCGCACACATAACTCCCCTAGATAGTTATTCAACTAAGTACTCAATAGTACTTAGTAGTTTGATTATCTTAGTTGAGTCAATCATCTTCAGCAGAGTTGTCCAAGACAACCTTGTTGAGCTCTGGTTTGATCAAAAGTTGAAAAGAATTGCATACAAGTGTATTCCCCCCCCCCCCATACACTTGTTATATACTCCTTTCAGGACCAACAAGTGGTATCAGAGCAGGGGTTCAAAGACCACTACTTCTGAAAATCCAACTTGATTTTCAAAAAATCACATATTTGTGTGGTCACTGAGCTGATCTATATCTGAAATCTATCACATGTTGACTAACTGTTTATTCTTGAGATATGGCCAACAACAATGCTGTTCCTCCACCTGCTGTTCAAGGATTGGACAACATGGCCACAAATCCAGTCAACCACATTTCACATCATAAACTGCCCATGTTTTCAATAGACAATTATGATTTCTGGAAAATTAGAATGAGGGCTCATCTTGCATCTCTTCATACTGATACCTTGAGAGTAATTACAAGAGGTCCTTTTGTGTTTACTCAAACTAACCCCAGATTGACAGATGAGCAAAGAGCAGATGTAAGAGAACTGATTCCCAAAGATGAAGATGACTTCACTGCTGATGAAAAGAGGAAAGATAATCTGAATTATCTTGCCATGAACACTCTCTATCAAACAATTCCAGATGCAATAATGGGAAGAGTCTACCACTGCACCACAGCCAAAGAAATTTGGGATACCCTTGCTGAAATGTGTGAGGGTACAGAAAAGATCAAGGAGAACAAGCTCCAAGTTGTTGTGCAAAAGTTTGAGCAATTCTCAATGGAAGCTGATGAGTCCATTGATAAATTTGCTGGTAGATTCACTGATGTGATGAATGAAATCAACTCATTGGGCAAGGTCTACTCCAGGAGAGAAGTTGGATTGAAGATCTCGAGAAGTCTCACTCAAAAGTGGGATGTCTATGCTGTGATGATGCAGAATACCAAGGATCTCTCATCCATGCCCATGCAACAAATCTTCTCAGAACTCAAAGCTTATGAGTTCGATCTCAACAGAAGAAAGCCTGTTGAGGAACCTTCAAATCCTACTAAGGGAGTGGCATTCAAAGCCAAAGTTGCTGAACCTGAAATGCAACCCACTCCCAGACCATCAAAGTCAGTCTCAAAGACTGAAATGAAGGAAGAACTAGCCTTAATGGCTAGAAGGTTTGACAAGCTCAACACAAGGTTTGGTAGATACAAGAAATTCTACCAAGATAACAAATTCAGGAGAAGGTACAACTCCCCTGAAGATCAGGCCAAGGACAAAAAGCCTGAAGAGAAAAGATCAGAGGACAAGTACTCTGATAGGAGAAGGTCCAATAGAGCTGACCCCTCATCATCAAAAGGAAGAGATGAATCCAAGAAGGATGATGATGAAGACCTGTGCTACAACTACAAAAAGAAAGGGCACTTCCAGTATGACTGCCCTGAACTGAGCTCTAAAGAAAGAAGAGAAAGACAAGCTAAAAGAGACAGGAAGTTCACCAATAGAAAAGCCATGATGGCTGGTGAAGAATCTGATAGTGCTGAAAGCTTTAACTCTTCTGATGGACTGTTCTCAAACAGTGATGATGATGATGTGTGCAACATGGCTCTTGAGGATGATGAGGTATCCTCCACTTCTAGCTCACCATCATTTTTATCACAGAACACTAGTGAAGTCAACTTGAAACTTTCCTTTGGGAAGTTGATGGAAGATTTCACTAGATTACAAGAATTTCATGATAATTGTGTGAGAGAAAATGAAAGATTGGCTATTGAACTTACCAAAAACTCTGAGGTAGCTGTTGATGTCAAATCTACTGAGTTGTATCAACAAGTCTTGAGAGAGCTTAAGGAAGCAAATCTCAGGATAGTTGACCAACAAAAGGAGATTGATGATTAACTACTTTCTCAGAAGAGAAAAGATTTTGAACTAAAAATTCTGAATGCCAAATTTGAGAACCTCTCACATGAATATGACATTCTTAAATCAAGTGAAGAGAGCCTGAAATTAAAGATGTCTGCTCTGAACAAATCCTCTAGAGCAATAGAGGAAATTCAGAGTTATCAAAGACCTATGGCTCAAAGAAGTGGATTAGGTTTTGATCCATTTGAATCTTCACCTTGTCTCAGTGTTGCTTCTACAAGTAACACTAAGAAAATCTTTGTCAAGTCAGTGGCACAACAAGCTGAAAATGAAATAATTTAGCCACTGAATAAAGGAAAGGGCAAAATGAATTAAATGCCTACTCTAGTGCTTCAGGAGACTAGGCCCAAACCTTTGGAAAAGGTCAAGGCTCCTGAACACAAGAGGAATGTTGGTCAGCAGAGTAGACCCAATGGAAGGGAAACTCTCCTGAACAATGTTCAGAGGAGTTATCCAAGGTATAATCAGCCTAGGCCAACTCATCTGAGAAGCCTCAGCTGAATAGACCTAAGGACAACTATCCTCAAAGGCAGAATAAAATGAGACAACCAAAACCCTTCATGCCAAAGGGTAATGGTCATAAAAATGCATTTCCTCAAAGATTTCATCAAGCTGCACAAAGAACTCATAAGTTCAGGAGAGTTGACAACTCTCCTGAAACTTACAGAGTTAACACATTCACACATACTTTCCCAAAGGCATTTAAGGGAAAGACAGTGCATGTTGATGCACAAGGAAAACAACTTAGCCACCTTGAATCAATCAGGGTAATTAGGCAAGTTTGGGTTCCTAAAGGTACAGCTAACCTCTCAAGACCCAAAACTCAAAGGGTACCTAAACCTATCTAATTGCAGGTACCAATGGGCCACAAGAAGAGGAGTATGAGCAAAAAGACAGCATGGTACCTTGACAGTGGATGCTCAAGGCACATGACTGGAAACAAGGAACTCCTCATTGATTTCATTGAAAAAGAAGGCCCAAATGTCACCTTTGGAGACAGCTCACACGCAACAACAAAAGGTTATGGTACTTTGATGATTGGTAACATCAAAGTAACCAATGTATCTTATGTAGCTGGTCTCAAATATAATCTCCTAAGTATCAGTCAATTCTGTGATAAAGATTTTAATGTTGAGTTCTCAAGTGAAAAATGCTTAATTAGAGACAAAACTCAACAAATTCTATTGACTGGAAATAGGAAGGGAAATGTGTATTTTGCAGACTGGGACAAGTCTACTGATGCTGCATGTTTCATTGCTAAGAGTACTAGTGAACAAAGTTGGTTATGGCACAAGAGGCTAAACCACCTGAACTTCAAATCAATGAATAAACTTGCTAGAAATGCATTAGTTAAAGGACTGCCTAATGAGGTTTTCATTAAAGAACATGTGTGTAAGCCATGTCAAGAAGGAAAACAGATTAAAGTCTCATTCAAAGGTAAACCAGTCATCTCTACTGAAAGGGTGGTTGAACTTCTACATATGGATCTTTTTGGACCAATCACCCCTACAAGCATAAATGGTAGAAAATACACATTGGTTGTAGTAGATGACTTCTCTAGGTTCACTTGGGTAGTATTTCTCCTTAATAAGAAGGAAACACAAGTCAAACTACCTGAACTTCTCAAGAGATTGTCAAATGAGAAAAGCCTTAGCATTATCAAGATAAGATCTGATAAAGGCACTGAGTTCATAAACTCATACATCAATGAGTATTGCACATCTAATGGAATAGCTCATGAAACCTCAGCAGCTAGAACTCCTCAGCAAAATGGAGTTGCAGAAAGAAGGAATATAACATTAAAAGAAGCTGCTAGAACCTTAATTGCTGATTCAAATTTACCTAAGAGGTTTTGGGCTGAAGCTATAAACACTGCATGCCATACTCAAAATAGATGCTTAATTACTAAAGGGCAAGGCAAAACCCCTTATGAACTCTGGAAAGGAAGAATGCCTAAAGTATCACACTTTCATATATTTGGTTGTAAGTGTTTCATTCACAATAATGGGAAAGAACAGTTGAAAGCCTTTGATAGCAAAGCTGATGAGGGAGTATTTCTTGGATACTCTCAAATCAGTAAAGCTTTCAGAGTCTACAACAAGAAAACCCTTATAGTGGAAGAAACACCTCATGTTGTGTTTGATGAATCTATCTTTGAGATCAGGAATGATAATTTGGAACCTGAAGAAATCACACAGAGGACAACCAGATTGAGCCTAAAAGACAAAGACACTGAATTCATAGATGTTGTCCAAGCCAATCTACCTGAAAATACTATGTTGGACAGCAATCCTGAAGGCAACCTTCCTCAGACAAACCCTGCTGATGGAAATGGTGAACTGAATGACCCAATCCCAGTTCACATCCAGGTAACAACTACCAATGAAGAAGCAGTTCCTGCTGAGGTAGTTAATGGGTCAAATAATCAAGGGGGAACTCAAAATGTTGAAAATACCAATGTCCCTGACATTGAGGACAACACCCCTGATTATGATCCTGAATTAGATCCTGCATTTAATTATCCAGAATTCTATAACACTGGTGACTCAACCTTAGTAGAGGACAACTCTACTGAAGGGATCAGAAAAAGAAGGACTTGGTTATATGACCATCCTCCTGATCTGATACTTGGTGACCCAAGTATAGGAGTCAAAACCAGAAGTTTTCATGGTGAAAGTGCTATGTTTTGTTGTTTCTTGTCAGAACAAGAACCAAGTGATATTGAAGAAGCACTTCAAGATGCCAACTGGATCACAGCCATGAAGGAAGAACTAAATCAATTCACCATAAATGAAGTATGGGAGCTGGTGGATAGACCTTCACATCAAGATGTTATTGGAACCAAGTGGGTGTTCAAGAACAAGAAGAATGAGAATGATGTGATTGTCAGAAACAAAGCAAGACTAGTGGCAAAAGGTTACTGCCATCATGAAGGCATTGACTATGATGAGACCTTTGCACCTATGGCAAGGCTAGAAGCAATAAGGCTCTTCCTAGCCTATGCAGCCCACAAGAGGTTCAAAGTATACCAAATGGATGTCAAGAGTGCCTTTCTAAAGGGAGTCTTGAAAGAAGAAGTCTATGTGGAGCAACCACCAGGTTTTGAAGTTGGAAACCAAGTATACAGACTGAAGAAGGCTCTATATGGACTCAAGCAAACCCCTAGGGCTTGGTATGATACACTGTCACAATTCCTCTTGGATCATGGATTCACCAAGGGAACTGTGGACAGAACACTCTTCAGAATCTCTGAAGGAGAGGACATCTTGCTTGTCCAAATTTATGTAGATGACATAATTTTTGGATCCCCTAATGAGAAGCTGTGTGAAAAGTTCTCCAAGCTCATGCAAAGCAAGTTTGAGATGTCCATGATGGGGTTGATGACCTTCTTTTTGGGTCTACAAGTCAAGCAATCAAAAGAAGGAATCTTCATCAACCAAGCTAAGTACACCAGAGAAATGATCAAGAAGTTTGGGTGTACAACAAGCAAGCCAGTAAGGATCCCAATGAACACTAATTGGAAGATGGATCCTGATGAGAGTGGTGTTCCAACCAACTCCACTGAGTATAGAGGAATCATTGGTTCACTCCTCTATCTCACTGCAAGCAGACCTGACATCACCTTTGCAGTAGGTGTTTGTGCAAGGTTTCAAGCAAATCCTAAGAAAAGCCATCTTGAGGCTGCAAAGAGGATCTTGAGGTATCTCAAAGGCACTGAGAACCTAGGCCTTTGGTACCCTGCTGATGACAACATTGAGTTAACTGGCTACTCAGATGCTGATTATGGAGGATGTAGAATTGACAGAAAGTCCACTTCAGGGACTTGTCAATTCTTAGGCAACAAACTCATATCTTGGTTTTCCAAGAAGCAAAACACAGTGGCTACTTCCACCACTGAAGCTGAATATGTTGCTGCTGGAAGTTGTTGTGCTCAAATCCTTTGGCTAAAACAACAACTCAGAGACTACAAAGTCAACTCTACTGAAGTGCCAATATTTTGTGATAACAACAGTGCAATTGCAATATCACAAAATCTTGTATTGCACACGAGATGCAAACATGTGGACATCAAGCATCACTTCATTAGAGATCATGTGGAGAAAAAGGATATCAAGTTAGTAAAGATCCACACAGATCATCAAAAAGCTGATATATTGACAAAGCCACTTGCAGAAGCAAGATTTCTGGAATTATCAGCAGAGTTGGGTCTTCTTGATCCAGGGAAGTTGGACAAATGAGTCCAAAGGAGTTTATCCATTAAGGGGGAAATAGATTCAAACTTCAGCAGACTTGGTCAAGTCTACTGAAATTCAGAAAAGTTGACCTTACTTCTTCAGGACACTTGTCCCTTGATATTCAGGACACTTGTCCACAGCACTTCAGGACACTTGTCCATATAGGGTCAGATAAGTTGTCTTGGCTATCAAACCAAATCTTGGTCTGATAAGCACCTATTTTGGGCAATCATTGCCTATTTCGAAATATGTCCCATTCCAATTACAGATATCATCTTTTTGGGATTTAATTTGTCTCCCACCCAAAAGGTCACTTTCCATGCATTAAATGTCAAGATTTAACTCTTGTTTGCATTAAACTTTTTGGGACATGATCTATCTCGAAAAACCCCCAGCCTTAAACAAACATTAAAACTCCACCCACGTTTTGAACAAAACAGTTTTTCACTGTTACATTGGTTTTTGACCATTGGATCAAAACTGGCCAACTCCCCTGAAATCAATCCTAGCCGTTCATTTTGGATTTCCATTTTTGTTCACCTTTAAATTGCATCAAGACTTCACCAACTCATTGACAAACATTCTTTTTAGAATATTCACAAGTCTTAAGATCCCCCACAAACACTTCTTCCCCAAGTATTCGAAACCCTATCTCTAAATCTTCTGCAATCTCTGTCAAAACTTTCTTCTGTAAACCTTCAATGGCTCCCAAAGTTAGACCAGAGATGCTTATTGATTTCTCCAACAAGGCTCTAGACCTTGATTTTGGATATTTGAGCAACAAAAACAATCTTCACTTTGAGCCAATTGTATCCTTTGAAAGTGAAGATCCTGAGATTACACCAACCCTGAGATGGTTGAAGAGAGCTGGATTACAAAAGTTCATGGAAGAAAGACCCAGTTCCTGCTTGGAAAGCTACATGGCTGAGTTCTTTGCATTTCTCCAGTGGAGAGGTAAGCCTGAAGATGGTGAAGTTTCCACCAGATTGTCATATGTTGCAGAGGGAGAGGAAGAAGAGAGATTTCATAGAGTGAAATTCTCTTCAGAAGATCTTGAAGGAGCTTTTGGATTGCCTTTTGAGGGAAGGAATCCAGAAGTTTATGGTACTGGACATGAAGATGAAATAGCTCAAGAATGGCTATTAGTACCAGGTCCTCTCTCTTCAACACAAAACAAGAAGACTCTCAAGCCAGAATTTCTCAACCTCTTTGAGGTAGTTGCTAAGAGTCTCTTGAGCAATACTGGAAGCTTGGAGCAAGTCAGCCATCCAAGAATCAGAATTATGGCTGCTATCATTGATGCTAGTGACAAAGGCATCAAATTTGATTGGAGAACCTTCATCATAACTGAGATGATGAAGGAAAAGGCCAAATTCAAGGTGAGAGCTCACAACAAGGTTGTGCTAGAAGGGAAACTCAAGTATTGCACCAGGGCAAGCTTGTTGATTGAAAGATTTTCCCACTACTCTCAAATGCAAACATTTGCAAAGCCTCTCCCAGCCCAAAAGATTCTGTTCAGGAAGCTCAGCAAGAAAACTGAGCAAAGAAGGATGCTTCTGGCCAAACCTGCTGAAGAGAAGGTTGAAGAGAAACCTAAGATGATGAAAAGAACTAAGGCCAGGGCTGTCAAAACAAGGAAAATGTCTCAATTGTCTTCAAGAGAAGCCTCAGGAGCATCAGCTGAAGTTGATGAAGTGGCAGAAGAGGGAGTAAGTGTGCCTTCTGACCACTCAGAAGAGTTGAGGCTGAAATACAATGAGACAAGACAAAAGAAGAAAGGAGATAAGAGGATCAGGGAAGTTGTCCCTGAGAAGGAAGGTGAAGGCAGTGGGAGCAGTAGGGCCAGCAAGAGAAGGGCCAAGCCTACTGATAAGGAGTTGGAGCTTCAGGAAGAAAGGTCTCTACAATTGGCTCTAAGAGAGAGCAGAGCTGAAAGCAGGACCAAATCCAGGTCAAGGACTAGCTCATCTGGTTCTGGAACTCCAGAATCCAAGGTTCCTGAAGAGGCCAACATCCCTGAAAGCCAAAATCCTGAACCCAACTCCCCTAAAACCCATATTACCCCTCCCAACCAACCTATCACCCCTGTAGATCTCACCAAGAGATATTCTCCAGAAGGAAGTGTGCAAAGAAGTGGGATAGATGTGCTAGCTGATATAGTAGTAGATGAGACAAGACTGATATCTCCCCTTGACTCATCCATGCTCAACTACTCAAAGCTCTTAGAAGCTGCACTCTTTGAACCAACCCCCATGAGAAAAGCCCATTCAGATTCATTGCTCTCTAAAGCAACTGAAGTACCTTCATTTGAGCATAACCCTTCTGAAGCCAACCCTCCTGAACTTAACTTGCCTGAAGCTGAAAATAAGGAAACCATAGCCAACTCCCCTATAGCCCAAAGTTCTCCATCTAGTGAGAATGAGGAGGAGTATACTTATGAAAGTATGCTCAGAGGTGGAGCTAAGGCCACTGTGGACAGCTTATACCCACAACTTGCTGAATTTCCCAGAATTCAGAAAATGTTTCATGATTTGAGGATGCTTGTGGATGTGAAAGATAAGACCTTAATGGAGATATCATAAGTCATCCAAGATAAGGGTGCTAACTGGTGGCAAGTAGAGGAAAGCAGATTGCTACACTTTGCTGGTGTGATGAAAACAAGATTCCTCATTGATGAGGAAGTTTTTGCAAAGTTGGTAGCTGAGAAGATCATTGAGGAGAAAGAAAGAAAAGCTAAGGGCATCAAACACCCTGACAGTAGCTCAAATGATGATGATTCCCCTGATGATCCCTCAAACCCTTCAAACCCCAACCTTCCTGAAACCCCTCAAGCCAACCTCCCTGAACCCTCTCAACCCAAGTCTTCTGTAGCAGACAGACTTTCAAACCCTCCTAGAACCTATCATAGGAAAGGCTCTGTATCCTCAGAGGTGTTGACCAAGGGTGGTAACACAACCAAAGACACATCTGCCAATGAAGTTTCTTCTGAACCCAAGGCACAGCCTAAAGATGTTGAGGTTCCTATGCTAGAGGCTGGTTTGATTAAGGCCTATTCAGTGTCAGAAGAGTTGGACACTGATCAGCCCTTAATCATTCAGGATGACTCAGTGGCTGATGTAATAAGCACTGTGATCTCCCCACAACTGCCATCTTTGAACCTTGTTGAAGGTGGAGATGTTGCAGGTTTAGGAGAAGGAGTTGAAAAGGAGAAGATATTGGAAAAATCAGAGGGAGTAGTAGATGAGAGAGATGTGGTGATCACTAGAATAGTGAGTGTACCACCAAATGAGGGTGATATAAGTGAGGAAGGGCAGGCTATTCTTGAAGTCAAATCTGAACTTCAGGAATCCCTTGATGAGAGGAGGCCTGTTTCTTTAAGTGAGGAAATTATTGAAGAATGGAGAAAAGAAAGAGTTGAAAATGAGAAGAAGGTTTCTGATGTATCAGAGTCTTATACAAAAGAAATTGAGGGTGATGAGTGTTTATTTCCTAACTTGTTTGATCTGTCTAATATTGCAGGTATTTCCCTTTACCAAATTTTTGCAGATGAGTTCTTAACAGGTGCCCCTATCCAAGTAGATACAGGCTCAGCTCAAGCCTTACTTGGTATGCAATCAGAGAAATTGGACTCCTTGGCTCATCAAGTCCAATCTGCTCATGCTGAAACTTCAGGAGCATTGAATGAGCAAGGAAGAACTCTAGCATCTGTAGAAATGAGGCTTACAGGATCTGAGGATGTTGTGCTACCCACTCTGGAAGCAAGGATTAGTGGTGTGGAAACCGGCCTCCAAACCATTTCCACTGAAGTACAAAAAGCCAAATCCACCATGGAATCCATCTCAGAAGAGGTCAAGAAGGAACAAAAGCTGCTGAGAGACAATCATAATGCCAATGTCAAAGCTCTCAGGCTAACTGTCAAGCAAGCTCTTGGAAAGAAGACTGCATTGCAAAAGAAAAGAGCTGAAGAACAAAGGCTGGCTATGGTGAAAGCAGCCTCTGAAAAATTTTCCCAAGAAGTGATGGCCAACATTGCTGAAAGTGCAGTGGCCAACCTCACTGAGCTCCTTAAAGCCCAACTTGATGCATCCCTGAAAGCAACCTTGGAGGAGGTTGTTCAACAAAAGATGAAGCCTGTTCTAGCTTTTCTTAGCTTGAGCAGTGATAGGATGCAAAATATACATGATGAAAATGTATATTTGTTGGAGGAAATGAAGTCCCTAAACCAGGCCCAATCCCTAATGGCCACAACAATGAGTGAGCTGAAACCCCAGTGTTTTGATGCTGCCAAAAAGGGGGAAAGGGAAAGAGCTAGAGCAAAAGGTGCCTTGGTGATTGGAGGCTCAGACAAGGGAAAAGACAAAACTGCTGAAGCAAAAGGAAAAGAGCCTGTAGTGCTAAACTTAGAAGAATTGGATGAAGAAGAGCAACTAGCACTTGCATTGAAGAATTCAATGGCCTCAGCACAAGAAGAGAGAATGAGGTTACAGTAGAGACCAGGTGGTGAGGTGTCTGGTTTGGACAAAGATGCTGAAGGTGTCCAAACTAGAGGAAAGATCAAGAGGGCAAAAGGGAAGAAAAGACAAGCTGAGACATTTACTGACTTTCCTAACAGTCTTGATCTTCCACCTGAGTTCAGAATTGATGAAGATGAACCTACATCAAAAAGAGCCAAAGCTGCTGAAGAGCTCAAAACTGCTGAAGAAGACAAATCTTCTGAAATGGTCAACATTGCTGAAGGTGCTAAAGCTACTGAAGATGTGGAAGCTTTATATGAAGAAGGCTTTGGACCTGGACCAAAGAAGACAAAGATTGTAGTACTGAATGATCCATCAAAGTTGTTTCATGAAGGGTATGGCAAAGACCCTGAAACACAACAGAAACTGGCCATGATGAGGGCCCAAGAGAAAATGGATTTGATGGATGAAGCACAAAGAGCAAGAGATAAGAGAAGAGCAAACTTTCAGAAACCAAGAAGAAGGAGAGCAACTTACAGCAAGATGAAGCCTCAGCTTCTAGTCCCAATGGACACCAAATGTCCACACTTGGATAAATGGGTGCCAATTCAGCTGAATGATACATGGGAAGAGGCTAAAAGGGAGTTTGTCTATGACTATTATGTCATTGACAGGTGGAATGGAGGAGGTGCCAACTCTGCCTTTGCTCAGTTCATGATAGAATACTACAAAGATTTGTATCAACAATTACTTGCAGCTGCTGATATTGCAAGAATTGAACTCAATGCTCCCAAGCCTATCATCTACATGCCTCCAAAGCTTGATGGATGGATTGACCAAGCAAGGATCCTGAGGGAGTTCACAGAGATTCTTAAGCTGAACAAGATGACCCTTGGACCCAAAGGAACTAACCAGGAAGCCATGGAACTCAAAAAGAGAGTGTGGGCACAATATGGGATGTTGCCACCTAAAGAAGATGATCTCTAAAAATGGCTAAGTCTTCTGACTTTTTCTGAATAGAAGATTATCTTATCTGAAGATATTTTCCTTTCTGTGGTCAAATCTGCTGAAGTTTGGTCAAGCCTGCTGATGTGATATGCCTTGATATGTTGTTTGCTCTTACATGATTTGGATTACTCTGATTACAAGAATTGATATCCAGTATTCTACTCTGATACTTGGAATATTTTTTGTGTTTATGCTCTGATATCTTAGACCCTGTGTTTAGTATTTAGTTGAAATGAAATGTTCATTTGTAATGATGTCTTGAATTCATGCTCTGATAAGTTATCTTCAACTATCAACATGCTTGTAATGACTTTTATATGAATGATAGTTGAACTACCTTTGAATCAAGATACATTATTGCAGAAATCTCTCTATGCCTATCTCTGAAACCTACTTGCAACAAAAACAGTGAATACACTAACACATTTTCCTTCAGGGAAATTGACCTCAGTCATGTCTTCTGAAGATAAATGTAATAGGTGTAGTCAAGTCACTTTTGCATAAAATGTATAGGTTTTGGCATCATCAAAAAGGGGGAAATTGTTGGGAATAAAATGAGATATGTTTTGATTAAATACCAAAACCCCCTTAGACATGCCTAAGTCAAGATGATTGTGTTCAAAATGTGTTAGAACACATAGCATAAGGCTAGATGAGAAGCTGACATGTTAGGCAGCTATTAGATGCTTAGATGCACATTGTCAGGGGGAACCTATGCTTTGAAGATTATCAAGAACAAGTCCCCTCAAGGCTCAAAATCTGGAACAAACACTAAGGACAAGCATACTCTATAGAAAACCAAATGCTCTGATCAGGAGAGTTGTCCAGAAGAGTTATTTCTATGCAAGAACAAGATTGTAAAGCTCAAAAGGACAAGATTAGCCAACAAGCTCTGATCAGGAGAATTGTCCAGAGAGAATCATCCAGAAGAGTTGTCTTAGCAATCAAACCCAAATGCTCTGAAAGGCTTGAGGCCAACCATACTGAAAGAATGAAGACAACTACATCCTTAAAGAACTACATTGAATCATGCTAAGATCAATTTCAAGAGAAGCAAAGGATGAGAGCCAAGTCATTTGAAGAAGAGCAAGCCAACCTTGCTGATAAGCAAAACTGCTGATAGTAATAAGGAGAGTTGTCCATTTAATGAGGAATGTTGTCCTATCATTGGATCAACCTTCAGAAGCCATGTCCAAGTC
Organism: Galeopsis tetrahit; assembly: GCA_963675135.1. Taxonomy (NCBI): domain Eukaryota; kingdom Viridiplantae; phylum Streptophyta; class Magnoliopsida; order Lamiales; family Lamiaceae; genus Galeopsis; species Galeopsis tetrahit. The sequence goes on from OY776127.1 coordinate 40,670,335, forward strand.
CTAACAAGAAGTCAAACATTGGGAAAGGTGCTGCAGAAAGAGACAGAGTCTTACAAACCGTTTATTACCCAAATGAGGACATGTCACTATCAAGAATCCGTCTTCCAGTTTGAAGAACTCAAGGAAGACATTTATAGCAATTTGGGGCTGCCTCTCCAACGGGTAAATCCTCCATTTTTTCTATAAATACAGAAGTGTGAAGACCATTTGAGATGACCTCAACCTCAACCTTGACAAGAATATCCAACTATCCTACAAGTTGATAAGTACTCTCAAGCTTTCAAAAAGACTATCTTAGTCTTCAAACACTTCTTCTAAGCTGAACCTATTGTATATCCATACACAAGCTTAGAGAGATATTCTAATCCTTATACACTGATCTTCACTATAAAGGATATCTCATTAGTTGGAACCTTACTTCAACCCTTACCCCTTTCAAGTGAGAAAGTGAGAAGGTTGTAGTAGTAGAAGTGGTAGTAGCTGACTGTTGAGAGAAGAACAACCCAGTTCTGAGTTGAGAAGAGGGTACAAGGACTCTAGACATCCTAGGGATCAATTCACCAAGGAGTGGTGTTATTGATCAAGTGCACCTTGGCACTATAAAACAAGTTAATTCCAAGAGTGAAGGAATTATCCTGTTAAATCAGGAAAAGTGGATGTAGGAGCTTGAGTCTCTGAACCACTATAAACTCTTGTGTTGATTTGCTTTACAAGTACTTACATTCATTCAACACTGCACACTAAACTGATCTTCCAAAATATACATATCCAAAGATTGTGCAAGAACTGTTTTGGACAAGTTCCCTGAAAACTGGACTGTATTGAATTGACCAAGTGATTTCAGAAACTAAAGGAGTCTAAACTTAAAGGGCCAACCACTATTCCGCACACATAACTCCCCTAGATAGTTATTCAACTAAGTACTCAATAGTACTTAGTAGTTTGATTATCTTAGTTGAGTCAATCATCTTCAGCAGAGTTGTCCAAGACAACCTTGCTGAGCTCTGGTTTGATCAAAAGTTGAAAAGAATTGCATACAAGTGTATTCCCCCCCCCATACACTTGTTATATACTCCTTTCAGGACCAACAAGCTGATTTGCCACGATTCTTCCTCTTGATTTGGTTAACTTGTCAAAAAGAAGGCTAAGGGGGTCGTATCTCCATCATTCAAAATTTGTGCAGCTTCATCCTCATCATTCTCACCCGGTAGAAAACGATTCCACCTTGAATTGTTGCTAGCTTCATCCTCACTGTAAAGGTACGAAGACGAGCTGGAACATCTTTGTACTCTTTTGGCCACAAAATAATAACAAGATATTCCATCATCAAAATTGAAAGTGTGTGGGTATGGTATCTAGTGTTTAAGTTAAAAGCAGATTAATGGTGTACTAAATGTTGAGACAAATTGTACAACACTGACTCTAACAGAATATCAGAAATAAAGATACACAGCGGAAGACTTGAAACACTAAAAACAAAGCGACACAATGGAAATATTTTTCACATAGATTTTATAAATAAAAATCTATGTGAGCCTTACGGCGAAAATCAATACTTATCTTCAAGTATAAATGTTGTGTGAAATGTTACAGCAATAACCTTCACAACAGAAACTACAAACGAGGCAGGTGCCTTGTATAGAGAGTGTGAGAAATATTATTTCTTGATTAGTTGTAAAAGAGATTTACAATGGGTATTTATACAAGAGATGATTAGGTCTAACCTAACCCTAATGGGCTTTATAAGAGAGCCCATAGGAAACTGAGATGGGCCTATACAATAAATAAGAATGAGAGTGTATTTAACAATATAGGTCCAATATGCCCCCTCAAGATGGAGTACCATAGGATAGTCCAATCTTGGACATAAGAAGTTGGAGGCGAGCACCGGAGAGGGGTTTGGTGAGGGCATCGGCCAGTTGGTCGGCAGTCGAGACGTGCGAGATGCGGAGCCGAGCAGTTTTGACTAGGTCACGAAAAAAGTGGAAGTCGATGGCAATATGTTTCACTCGTGAGTGAAACACGGGGTTTGAGCATAAGTAGGTAGCCCCAATGTTGTCACAGTAGATGACCGGCACCGGGGAAATGGAAAAGTGTAGTTCTTTGAGTAAGGATGTTAGCCATTGTACTTCAGAGGCCGCTGAGGCAATGGCTCTGTATTCGGCCTCAGTTGATGAGCGAGCAACATACTTCTGCTTTTTGGACGACCATGAGATAGGATTGGCCCCCAAAAAGACGATATATGCACTTTTGGAAGTGCGATCATCATGGTTGCCTGCCCAGTCGGCATCCGTGAAGCAGTGGAGCGAGGAGGATGAGGACGGGGTAATGTTGACTCCAACATCCCTTGTACCATTGAGGTAGCGTAGTAGTCGCTTGACGGCATTCCAGTGAGTGATGGTGGGTACATGCATGAACTGAGATAACTTATGGACGGCAAATGCGATGTCAGGTCTAGTGAGCTGGAGATACTGAAGGCTGCCGAGCACTTGACGATACTGGGTGGAGTCAGTGGGAGAGGTGCCATCCGAGAGTGTAAGACGAGCAGAGGTGGATAGCGGAGTTTGGACTGGTTTGGAGTCGATCATGTTGTATCGGGCGAGCAGATCGGTGACGTATTTGCGTTGGGAGAGCAGGCATGAACTTTTAGAGCGAAGAACTTCCACTCCCAAGAAATAGGATAGAGGACCAAGGTCCTTGACAGAGAATTTGGCACTGAGGTCGGCAGCCACCCGGGCGAGCATGGGCGAGGAGTTGCCCGTCAGTATGAGATCGTCGACATAAACAAGGAAGTAGGCGACCACCCCATTGTTGTTTTAGACGAACAGAGACTCATCAGAGTGAGTGGGGGTGAATCCAATTTCTTCGAGAAATGAGCGAAGAGCATAGTACCATGTGCGAGGGGCCTGCTTTAAGCCATAGATGGATTTGCGTAGTTTACAGACATAAGTGGGAAAAGTCTTATCTTTGAAGCCTGGAGGTTGAGCCATGAAGACTGTGTCTGAGAGCTCTCCATGAAGGAAGGCGTTGTTGACATCAAATTGGCGAAGAGGCCAGTTGTTGGTAACCGCAATGTTGAGGACTGTTCGCACAGTGGCGGGCTTGACCACGGGACTGAATGTTTCAGTGAAGTCAACACCTGGTCACTGATGAAAGCCTTTGGCGACCAGACGAGCTTTGTACTTGTCAAGAGAGCCATCAGGTTTTCGTTTAATACGAAAGATCCACTTGTAGCCGACCACGTTCTGAGCTTTGGTGGGAGGGACTAAGTCCCAAGTGCCATTCTGTAGTAGGGCATCAAATTCAGCCGACATGGCTGCTCGCCAATTTTTGTCCTTGAGTGCCTGTGAGACACAACTCGGTTCAATGTCAGAAGTGACAATAGAGGTAAGGCCATACCTCGGATTGGGCTTGAATACTTGATTTTGAGATCGAGTGACCATGCGAGGTGCAGGAGGTCGTGGGAGAGCATTGGTCGGCACAGGGATGTTGGATGTGGTGGCGAGCAGTGGAGAGGTAGGTGTGTGTGTGGTCGGTTGAGGAATGTCAGGTTGGTCGACCAGTGGGGAATGTTGGGGAGTGGTAGTGGTCGGCACTGGGTTAGGGGAGAGGAGGTTTGTGACAGGGTTAGGAAGCAGGGGTGTTATAAGGATGGGCGAGGAGCTGGAATCAGAGCGAGTAGGCAGCGAGGAGTTGGTGGTCGCCACTGGAGAAGGTTGGTGCATGGAAGGAGAAGTGGAAAAGGGAAACATATGTTCAACAAACTGAACATGTCGTGAGGTGTAAATTCGATTTGTGGAGCGATCAAGACAGAGGTAGGCACTCTGCGTGGGCGAGTATCCAATGAAGACACATGGAGTAGAGCGAGGATCAAGTTTGTGAGTGGTGTAGGGACGGAGCAAGGGATAGCATAGACAACCAAATATACGGAGTTTGGATAGGTTAGGGAGGCGAGCAATGAGTTTTTCATAGGAGGATGCCATGTTGAGGTTAACTTTGGGAAGGCGATTTATGATGTAGGCTGTCGAGCAGACGACATAGGGCCAATAAGCGTGAGGCATGGAAGCATGGTGAAGAAGAGCTAGGGCTGTGTCGACTACATGGCGATGACGACGTTCGGACATGCCATTATGTTCGGGAGTGTGTGGGGGGGGGTGGTAAGGTGTGCAATACCATGGGTTTGAAGAAAGGGGCGAAGAGCAATAAATTCTCCTCCATTGTCCGAGTAAAATGTTTTGATTGTGTTTTGGTAGTTGTTTTCAACAAGGGTTTTGAATGTGATAAATGTAGGTAGAACATCTGACTTTCGTTTTAGGGGATAAACCCATATGTATTTGCTGAAGTGATCAACGAATAACACATAGTATTTAAAATTATCAGGGGAAAGGACTGGCGACGACCACACATCAGAAAATATAACATCAAGGGGTTTAGTAGATATAATGCTCGAATCATAAAATGGTAGTTTGTGACTTTTGATACAAGAGCAAGAGTTACAATTGAAATGTTTGGTTGGTGCACTAGATAAGTTAAGCTTAGAGAGGGTGTGAGCCAGGATTTTGGTCGATGGATGGCCAAGGCGAGCATGCCAGGTGGTCGTTGTGAGGTGTTGGGCGGGGAAGGCTTGCGGGGAGGTGGTGGACATGTGTGCCGGCCAGACATACAAATTATTGATACGACTCCCAACGAGGAGAATGCTCCCCGAGTGACCATCCTGCACCTGAAAGGAAGAACGACCAAAGACAATGTTAACATTGTTGTCACGACAGAGGCTCGACACCGAAATCAAGTTTTTCGAGATGTGTGGGACAACTAAGACATTTGAAAAACTGAGAGACGCAAGGTGAGGGAAATGCATGGAGCCAGTGTGAGATATCTGTAAACCTTTACCATCACCAATTTCTACATTATCAGGCCCATCAAAGGGGGAGTGAAGAGAGAGGTTGGCGAGGTCATTGGTGATGTGGTGAGATGCACCAGAGTCAAGTATCCAGTGGTCGGACGGATGGGACGAGGAGGCTGAGTGTGCCGAGTAAGCTGGGCGAGCATCCGACTTGGGTCGACGAGATGAAGGTGGTGCAAAATTGCTCTGTGGAGATGACCGACGCTGTCCCACCGGCGGGGCAAAGTGCGAGGGTGCCGAGGGGATTTCGGGACAGGTGCGAGCAGTGTGACCCGGTGTTCTGCAGTATTGACAGGTGCCAAGGTAGGGTCATTGGGCAGACTGGCGAGGACGAGCATCAGAGGCTCTGGGTCGAGAGTCAGGTCACGAGGGGCGATAGTGGGTTTTGCCAGCGGCTAGGGCAGTCGCAGGGATTAAGGCCGAGGACGGTCGTGAGGCAATTTGGACCTCGACACTGAGGAGCTTGTCGCATAGCTCAGCAAAGGAGATGGGTTGTTCGCGAGCTTGGATGGCATTGGCGATGTCGTTGTAAGATTCATCAAGGCCTGTTAGAACCTGAAGGGTGACGTCCTCGGCGTCCGAGGTAGTGCCGAGGAGTGCGAGTTCGTCGACCACAGAGCGAACTTCCATGAGGAAGTCAGAGATCGGGCGAGCACCTTTGGTCAGAGGGCGGAACTTGGTTTTGAGAGCAAGGATGCGACCTCGCGAGGGTTTTCCATACGTGTTCTCAAGCATCGACCAGGCTTCGCAGGAGGTTTTTGTCGACGCGACAAAGGGTATGAGATCCGGGGACATGGAGCCAACCAAGGTTGCAAAAATGAGGTTGTCCTGACATACCCATAGTTCGTGTGCAGGATTTGGGATGGTGGTGGTGGTGCCATCGGTGGCCGGCATTGTGGGAGGTGGGCATGGATGTGTGCCCAGAACATAGTCGAAGAGATTGTGGCCTGTGAGGAGGAGGCGAAGCTGGAAGGACCAGGCTCCATAGTTGGTGGAGGTGAGTTTCAAGGACATTTGTGCAAGTCCTTTGAAGGTGATAAGAGAGGGAGGATTGGCCATTGTAGAGGTAGAGCAGCGGAGAGAGAGAAAGATGGGCGTCTGAGACGGGTGGTGGCGGCGGCGGCGCTTCAGAAAAGTGAAGGCGGCGGTGGCTAGGGTTTGTAGCGGCGGCGGCGGCTAGGGTTTAGTAGCGGCGGCGGCGGCTAGGGTTTGGATCAGGCGTGAGCCAAATGACTCGATGATACCATATAGAGAGTGTGAGAAATATTATTTCTTGATTAGTTGTAAAAGAGATTTACAATGGGTATTTATACAAGAGATAATTAGGTCTAACCTAACCCTAATGGGCTTTATAAGAGAGCCCATAGGAAACTGAGATGGGCCTATACAATAAATAAGAATGAGAGTGTATTTAACAATATAGGTCCAATACCTTGTTCTAAAAACGATCTAAGTGTATGAATTATACACCGCCGAAATGCTAGTCCTATCTATGAGTACACTCTCGATAGATAAAGAAAAGCGCACAGTCATACGGGTGGGATACTTCGTATGAACTAAATGGTATAACTATTGGGGCCACAATTTCCTAACAGGATGAACACTAGTCTAGGAGATTGATCGAGTAGTACACACTGAATTATGGAGCCTTCCTTCTGTATTTATAGAGAGAAAAACGAATTCTAGAGGCTTCCATGTAAGATCCTATTTTTTAGGATCTCAACTACCATGATCTATTCTAGATCCTTCCACAATGTTTCAGGTTGTTCTAAGCTGCATCCAGGCTCTTCTAGCACTTCTAGCACGTTCTCATGAGCACGTTCTCATGACTAATACTAATCTAATGAGCAAGCAATCCATCAAAATGTAAAACATTTTTAAGATTAGGAAAACCTTCAACATTCAAAGTTTTTTTTCCTATAATTTGTCCTTTCGAACAACCAACATATGTAACAATATCATCAATCAAGGTCACATAATCAGATAAGTAGTCAATTTGTCATGTCATTTGTCTAGAAAAACAACTATAAAAAATACCATTGACCAAGTAAACATGCTTTCAAAGAGGTGTGAACAACATTACAAGTAACTTTTGGTTTCCATGTAGATTTAAGAAAATGTTTCGTAGGATGCGACATCATTTTAGGTAACATTTTCTCAATCTCAGATCATCAAACAGTTTCATGCAGTAAGGACAAATATGATCAATTTTCGAAAAATAATGACATACAAACTTCTTTTCAATGTTTTTGACTTTGTGAGCAGTGGCGGATCCAGCATACAATTTGGGGGTACACCTGTACCCCCAAATTGATTATTTTTTTATTTTTTCTTAGGTAAAAAAAAAAAAAATTAATAATTGCCTCAAAAAAAAATTTGATAACCAAAATTGTACCCCCAATTCTAAATTTAATAACTTTCGTACTCCCAAATTCTAAATCCTGGATCCGCCACTGTTTGTGAGAATCTGTTTGTGCAGATGTTAAAACAAATGTTTTAACATTTGCCTTCACAAATTTCACAGCATTTTCAAAAATTCTTAAAAAAAATAGAAGCAGTTTAACCATCATAACGTATACCACAATTATCAGATTTACCAATAGCTATAACATATATCAGAAGCACTCATAGAAAATTTTATGAAACTTAAAGTAGAGGTGATCAATTTCTCCTTCAGTTTACAAATTTCAAAAATCTCTTCTGGAATGTATGACTTCTAACTTGGTAATTGTTCCTTTCAAATTCTCATTCTCTTTGTTCAAAGAATTAAGAGGGAGTTTCTGAGAGTTAAAATCATCTAATAACTTTTGGTATTTAGAATCATCAATCCTTATACCTGCATCATCAACAAACCCATTAAAACAGTTCAAATTTGGGTGACTCTGTTTTGATGTTACCATAAATGCTATGACATTAGGTGCAACATCAGAATCTGTATCATCTAGATTATCATCTAAGGAATCATCATAATCAATCTTGGTATGAAAAGCAAATTCAACATCTTTTGATTCATCAAATTCATCATCTGATTCATCATTTAAGGTAGTATTAACATTCAGTTTTTGCTTCAGTTTTAGTATTGGCACATTAATTTTCATAAAGACCATATTCAGAACATGCATTGAACTGATTTTCTATATTAAAGATCATACCTTAGTTTACCTTCACTTTTTGATAACCTTGGTTGAAATTTGACTTTTCCTTCTTTCTGGTAGTGTGTTGATGTGTTGATTTGGATCTTTAGTACATCATAACCTGTAAGTACAATCCTCCAAGCACGTTCATCTATCGACTTGATATACATGCACAACTTAGGCTTTAAAATATGGATAATATGTTCGGGGGCCTAAATGTCGTGGATATGTGATATGTTTCCATTTCTAACATAAACTAAAAACACACTTAAACAAGGATCTAACCTAGTGTCGTCAGGTATCGGCTCTGATACCAATTGAAAGTGTGTGGGTATGGTATATAGTGTTTAAGTTAAAAACAGATTAATGTTGTACTAAATGTTGAGATAAATTGTACAACACTGACTCTAACAGAATATCAGGAATAAAGATACACAGCGGAAGACTTGAAACACTAAAAACAAAGCGACACAATGGAAATATTTTTCACATAGATTTTATAAATAAAAATCTATGTGAGCCTTACGGCGAAAATCAATACTTATCTTCAAGTATAAATGTTGTGTGAAATGTTACAGCAATAACCTTCACAACACAGAAACTACAAACGAGGAAGGTGCCTTATTCTAAAAACGATCTAAGTGTATGAATTATACACCGCCGAAATGCTAGTCCTATCTATGATTACACTCTCGATAGATAAAGAAAAGCGCACAGTCATACGGGTGGGATATTTCGTATGAACTAAATGGTATAACTACTGGGGCCATAATTTCCTAACAGGATGAACACTAGTCTAGGAGATTGATCGAGTAGTACACACTGAATTATGGAGCCTTCCTTCTGTATTTATAGAGAGAAAAACGAATTCTAGAGGCTTCCATTTAAGATCCTATTTTTTAGGATCTCAACTCCCATGATCTATTCTAGATCCTTCCACAATGTTTCAAGTCGTTCTAAGTTCCATCCAGGCTCTTCTTGCACTTCTAGCACGTTCTCCTAGGTTCTGGAATCTTCCAGGTTCCAGACTCTGGTAGAACCTTCTAGATCGCCGTTTGAAATGTGATAGCATTTAGCTTAACATTTAATGTAACATTTCTGAAAAGACTTAGAAAAAATCAAGGAGGTCAAATTAAGATGTTGTTGATAATGTTAAAGCATTTAAGTGTTAACAACATCTACAAAAATAGTGTGATTTCAATCATTATTCGTAAAACACACAAAATAAATTTTCTCAACCTCCATCGTTGAGTCAAAGATATTGGGATGAATATCGTCAATTCTAAAAATACTTTCATTCTCCTCGTAAAAAACTAGAGGGCCACTATAGCCATCGTCCATATTATCAACCAAAATATCGACAAAATTATTGAAAATTGGGAGTCCATCACAACCACATTGTTCATCATAATAATCATCGAAAATTGTGTGGTCCATCATCACCACAATTTTTTCATTGAAATATTCATTTATAATTGGAACCATCATCAAGAATTGTACCTGATCTCTAATTACCAACTGATGCAGGCCGCGAAAGCGTGTAAAAATGACAATACGAAGAACACACACTAGTTCGTTGATTCTAAGAATACCCGAAAAAGTGACACGAATTAAAATACGTTGATTCAAGAAGAATATCGTAATTGCAATTCAAAAGAAGCTAGTTTGCTCTTTATTTTTTTATCATTCAAAAACTTATCCTATATATTACAACTTTATTCTCCATCCTTTTATAATAGGGTGGAGTGAATCAATAATTGATCATATAGTAATTGTACTAAATTTAAGACATGTATTATTGGTAAAACTAGAACAAAAAAGGAAACACTCGTTAATTTTTCAATTAACTGATTTTGCCACGATTCTTCCTCTTGATTTGGTAAACTTATAAAAAAGAAGGTCAAATGGAGCTTATCTTCATCATTCAAAATGAGTTGGTCTCATGTGCATAGTGTGCACGTGCATACTAATGCACATGTTAACTCTTTATGTATAAGTAAAGGCAAAAAAATTAAATTGAATTACTGCTGTCCAAATGGTTTCAAACACTTTTCATAACTATAATTCCTATTTCATGTTTTTTATTTTAATTCGCTATTTATGTTTGTTTTTTATTTTAAATACAATTTTATATTTTCATGTTTTTTATTTTATATACAATTTTATATTTGTAATTTTTTCTATTTCTGTTTGTATTTTTTTTATTTTAAATATAATTTTATTTCTGTTTGTATTTTTTTTTTAAATACAATTTTATATTTGTAATTTTTCCACTATTTCTGTTTGTAATTTTTTCCCTATTTCACAAATTTTATTTTAAATACAATTTTTCAATATAATAATAGTTACCACTTTTCAGTAACAAAATTAACATTTTTCAATAATAATAGTTACCACTTTTCAGTAACAAAATTACCACTTTTCAATAATAATAGTTAAACTTTTTAATAACAAAATCTCCACTTTTCACTATTAAAGATTACACTTTTCAGTAACAAAATTTCCACTTTTCACTATTAAAGATTACACTTTTTAGTAACAAAATTACCACTTTTCTATAATGAGAATTACACTTTCAGTACCACTTTTCAATAATATGAATTACACTTTTCAGTAACGAAATCTACCACTTTTCAATAATGAAAATTACAATTTTCAGTTAAAATATCTACCACCCACTTTCAATAATAAAAATTACATTTTTCAGTTAAAATATCTACCAATTTTCAATAATAATAATTACATTTTTCAGTAACAAAATCTACCACTTTTCAATAATAAGAATAATTTTTTTTTTAATTTTAATAATAATTTTAACGGTACAATTTATAATTAAATAGACCAATTTTAATTAATTAAATTAACAGTGATAGCATAAGCAAAATGAAAATGAAAATTATAGATTAATTAATAATTTTAAATTAATTAATTAAGTGATAGATTGATCTATAAAAATGAGAATTGTAAATTAATTAATAATTTTAAATATTGATCGATACAAATGAGAATTGTAAATTAATTAATAAAGTAATAGATTATAAATTAATTAATTAATAAGTAGTGAAAAAATTGGAATTATAACCATAAATAGAGAAAAGAGGACAATAAATTGAGAGTGGGAGGATAAGGACAAAAGCATGTGCACCAAACCTGTTTTGGTGCACATGGTGCATTTGAGAATTTCCCTTCAAAATTTGTACAGCTTCATCCTCATCAACTAATAACCTCTACTAATTAACAAACTAACTAATTATTCTTATGGTTTTGTCAGGATGTCTGCAAGATTGTGTTCTGATGGGATTTGAATGAGTTTCAACACACCGTGTTGTATTTTCTCCCTTGTGTAGTGATGATTAATTTGAATGTGTTTTGTCTTCTCATGGAGGACAGGGTTATGAGCTATGCAGACCTGCTATTAGTGTATACAAGTACTTGCTAACAGTGCTCTACTTTTAGACTTTCAGGAAATGAGAGAACCCAAGTAAACTGCATATCCTGTAATACTTCTTCTAGTTTTACCCCAATCTGAATCTGTGAAAGCTTGTGTATTTTAAAAATTGTTATGTGAAGAATAGAAAAATACCCTAGCCTATGGTTGATTAGACGGTCCTTGGACCGGATACCCGAGACTTCAAAAAAAAAATCTATGTACTGCTACTAAATGAGAAAGTGTTTGAATTGGATATGCCAAATCTGATCTAGTTATTCTAAAATAAAGAAGCTTACCTACTATTTTTCTATATTGTGAAGGATCTTTAAGTAAAGTGCATCATTCTTAGTAAAAGTTTGTTTTGAATACATTGGAGTAATGCATGGTTTACTACCAAGATAGCCACAATCATCTAATAAGTCTAAAGCATACTTTTTTTTGACATAACTGAATACCTTTACTGCTTGTTGCTACTTCTATACCAAGAATGTATTTAAGGATGCCAAGATGGTGAACTTATTTTGTAGAAAAGTTTTAACTCTCTGAATTTATGTCATGTCATTACCTGTTAATACAATGTCATCTACATAGCAAAGTAAAACAATAATAGAAGTAGATGTTACTCAAGTAAATAATGAAGTATCCTACTTAGATTGAACATATCCAATAGTTAAAAGAGACTCAAAAAGCTTGTAAAACCATTGTCTAGATACTTATTTTAAACCATAGATGCTCTTATTCAATTTACATATTCTTTTGTCATCAATCTCACAATAATCAGGGGGTGGAATCATGTAAACCTCTTGAGGCCATCACCGTGTAAAAACACATTATTTACATCACATTGATGTATGAACCAATTTTTAAAAACAACAATAGAAAGTAATATTCTAACCGTTAGTAGTTTTTGCAACATGAGAAAATGTGCCAAAATAATCAATGCCCTCTTATTGGGTGTAACCTTTTGCAACTAGTCTTACTTTATATCTTTCTATATTTTCATCAAGTTTGTATTTTACTTTAAAAAACCCATTTACAAACTACACAATTTTTACCAGAGGGTAAAAAAACAAGTGTCCATGTATTTGTTCTTTCAAGAGCCGCAAGCTCCTCATTCATGGATTTCTGCCAATTTTCATTGGTAGAGGATTGTCTGTATGTTTTAGGCAGTTGTATTTGAGATATGGAAGCAGTGAAAATTTTAGGAGAAAGCATATAGTTACTTAGTAGATAGATAATCAGAAAGTGGATACTTAGTTAAAAGAAGAAGTAATCATGTTTGCAGATTTACTATTAATTGACGAGGGCAGATCAGTCTTAGGAGAAAGATGTCCTAATCTAGAATGCCAAAGATCACAATTATTCAACAAAGTAACATAATTTACAATTACTACTTTTGTAGCTTTAATTTCGAGTAATAAAGTCCTCCTTGTTGCTCAGCAGAACCAATCATCATCTGGCTGGTTATGTCCTGCAAAACACAATGTGAGGACATAACAAATTGGAGTATCTTGTTAAATGTGAAACGGATAACAAATTGAAAGTGAAATCAGGGACATAGAGGATATTATATAGAGTTAATGATTTATTTAAAATAATATTTCCCATGAAGGTTGCTGTAGCAATAGCATTATTTGGCAATTTTATTTTAATATCAGATGGTATAGGTTTAGCAAAATTGACAAACTGTTCAAACACTTGAAAACTCATTCAACGTTCAATGTTCGTGATTTGACCCCATATCATGGAGAAAACGGGCTGAACTCTGAGACGAGTTATTTCCCGCCTAGAGAGGATGATGATGTAGGGCAGATTTGCTGAATTTGTCGTAGTTTGGTATTCTAATCATAACTTTCTCTAGAAAACTCTGATTCATGTATATATATATATATAATCTGTATCACTTTATTAATGGTATATCCAAGCCTACGTACTGCTTTTATTACAATATTTCCAACAACTTAAAATATATACATAAACAGAACTCATAAGACCACATTAATTGGTTATTGGTCTATTCCAGATCACATATATAGTGATGATCAAATCAAGTCAAACTCTCTGGAACTGCACCATGAAGGGGCGTGCACCATCCCTGAGACTAAGAACCAAACGCCTCGTAGAATCTTGTACCAAAATGCCCAATTCTCCGCACACAGGTCTGCACGTATCGCACACACCAGGGCAATACATAAACTTGTACCCACTCCCAAATTCTTCAATCTTGAACCAGTTGCTTATGGTTTCACGCCCCGGGTTCCCTTCCACGCCCCCCGTCGTTACCAAGTAGCGCTGGATAGAGTCGTCGAAGTCCAGCTTCCACAGCGTCGTTTGGACGCAGATTGAGGAAGCATTGAAGAGGATGTTGAGATCAGTTGAGAGACGGACGACGCCTTTCTTAGGATTGAGAGGGCGGAAGTATGCTGGCAGGCCTTTCATCAAGTCTAATTGCTCTTGGACAACATCCAGTGGGCATGTTTCGTTGCCGGTGCTGCCAAGTGTCAGGCCGCCGCCTCCAGCGCCGCGTATAACAGACAGAATGTAGTAGTCGACTCCTGCCCGGACCTCTTTTCCGGCCATGTCGAGCACCGGAGGAGGTTGTTCAGCGGCAGAGCAAAGTGAAGAGATGGTCAAGTAAAGGGACAAGAGAAGCATGAAACTGAGAGATGTCTTCATGGTGAGATTGATGATGATATGTGAAGGATTGCTCCTCTTATTTATAGATGCTGAATTGCTCATCTGAAACACGAATTGTATACTTGCGTGTGAATCATTGAGGCGGCTTAATTACTTCAAGATAATGATCCGCGTGGTTTTGGTATTAGTGTACAAATTGACCAATCGATATATATTATTTTATTTTATTTTTGAAGTCTTAGTATCCGACTAATCCGGTCGTCCACTTGTGAGGGTCTCGTTTAAAGTCATTGTTTTGCTCTCTGTATTGACTAGCCCTTAGAATTGACCAAGCCATATACGGGGCATTGAAAAATTAATGTTAAATAGAAGACGTGTATATTAGTGGTAATTGCCTATTTGGCAACGTTTTCAAGGATTTAGTGTACAAAAGAAATTAGATGTATGCCTTTTAATTATGCAAACACAATAACTCATATGAAATATCGTGATCCACTCCTACTCTGTTTAGTTCTCATATTTCACGGTAGCTTCATTTCCTTCTTCTTCCCCGTGCTGTCAGGTTTTTTTTTTTTCCACGTTTTTTATTGTCTTCATACATTTTCATCTCTCTACTGGTTTTCTTGCGTCGTCCACTCTATATATTGGAGATATTAATTTAATTTCCGCGTATCTTTTATTGTTTCGTATCTTCTTTTATCTTGGGCCTTAAGCCACATAGCCCATTTAAGCGTGTATATATATACTCTGTATATGAGTCTTTGAATCAATTAATGAGAATACAAGTTTTATTTCTCTTCACAAAATACGATCTTATCATGGTACCAGAGCAGCAACGCTCTAGGTAAAACCGACTCAAGAAGTAGTTTCTTTCTTATCAACCGCCTCAATTCCGTCCAAGAATCTGCAACCATGAGCGACGACAAATTAAACCAAAGAAAAAGGGGAAGGTTCCGACGGCGGTTTGAAAGCACCGATTGTTGTGATTGATGCCATGTCCCCGTACTATCTTCATGCCTTAGATAAGCCGGGGGACGTGTTCGTTGGGGCTCTTCTCAAGGATGGAAACTATGGAGACCGGTTGGACGATATGTTGAATGCTCTTTAAGCGAAAAACAAAATAGGGTAGCTGGAAGCCACCAATCCGTATATGTCTTATTGGAAGCGAGCGAATGCCATGGTGAAGGGGTGGTTACTGAGTAGTATGGAACCAGAAATACAAGGAAGTGTTAAATACCGAAGTGCTCGTGAAATTTGGGCGGACTTGGAAGAAAGATTTGGCAAAGAAAGTGCGCCAAGGGCTTACAAATTACGATGTGCACTCGGACTCATTCGACAAAACGATGAGTCCGTTTCTGCGTATTACAGCAAGTGAGGCGTATATGGGATGAGGCATGCTCAATTTCTCCAAATCCAGTGTGTTCGTGCGGCGCTTGCACGTGCAACATGACTAAATTATGGAACGAACGGACAGATCGCGACCGACTCTACGACTTCTTGATGGGACTGAACGAGATACACAACCCTATCCGAACGCAGATATTGGCAATGAGACCCGTACCGTCGCTGACTTCGACATATCACCAGGTCGGGGAGCATGAACATCATCGATCCATCACCACTGCTCGAAAACCGATCACGGATGCGAGTGCTTTCCACACCCAAAGCAAGAAACCAATTGATACAATGCGGCGAACAAATTCCAAAAGATAGCAGACGATGCGATCACTGTGAAAGGAATAACCATAATTGATAATACTGATGCTTGTTTTGAGTTAATTGGGACCCCCAATTGGAAGCATCGTGGACAGGAAGGAAAATCTGGAGGTGCAAAGGACAGTCGCGCGTTTGGAAATCGGGAGGCTGATCGATTGATGGAGGACAAAGGGAACAAGCGATCGTCGCAGGATGCGTATGCTTCATACCCTAGTCCCGTTCCAGGCTTGACGTCCAAGCAGCTGCAGCGATTAACTGCATTCATGAAATCGGAAGCAGATGGAGGCTCAAATTCGAGCGATGCCGTGAACATGGTAGGTACAAATATACACTCTAATTTCCTTTGGATCATTGACACAGGAGCTACTGATCATATCATGACATGCAATAGCGATATGATCAAAAATTGCACGATAAACTATACTTGAACGTCGGTCAAAATTCTGAATGGTAAAATTATTAATGTACATTCGGTTGGAAAAGTTGAGATGGCAAATGGCATGTGCCTTGGACGTGTACTTTACATCCCGGAATTTCATTGCAATCTTCTATTCGTTAGTCGACTCACTAACGAATTAAACAGCATATTCACCTTTCTACCAGATTTCTACATTATACAGGACTCACACTCGAGGAAGCTGATTGGAGCGGGTGAATGTCGCGATGGCTTGTACTAGATGGATCCGGCAAAGTCCGATGGGGCAGTGTTGAGCGTTGTAGGCGAACCGAACCTGTGGCACCAACGTCTAGGGCACGCTTCGGAAGGAAAGTTACGCCACCTCACTTTTTTGAAAAAACACATCAATCCCACTGATTTTTGCAACTCATGTGTACGAGCCAAACAAACTAGATTGACATTCCCTATTAGTCGTATCAATACTCATCGTTGTTTCGAATTAATTCTTTGTGACATTTGGGGTCCTTATAAATGCGACAGTTTTAGTGGTGCGCGTTATTTCCTGTCTATTGTCGATGATTTCAGTAGAGGTGTGTGGGTTTTTTTTATTGCGACAAAAATCTGAGGTCCCTCTATGCTTGAAGCAATTTTGTAATTCCAGCTGCCAGTCATGCGAGTTTGATCAGAAAATGGAATAGAATTCAAATCGTCGATTCTTGTCTCGCACTATGCTGATAACGGGATCCTAATGGAGAGTTCTTGCACGGACACCCCTCGACAAAACGGTGTTATTGAGCGCAAACATAGGCACATCTTGGAGGTAGCAAGGGGCCTACACTTCGAATTTGGGCTACCTATTGAGTTCTGGGGTGAGTGCATTCTCAAGGTTGTCTATATAATAAATCGCCTACCATCAACAGCCATTGATAATCGAACACCTTATGAGATCTTCTTCGGTAAACAATCAGTGTATAATAACCTCAGGGTTTTCGGATGCCTTGCATACGCACATGAAAATAGGCGAAAGGACAAATTTGACGAACAAGGTAGTGCGTGCATCTTCATCGGCTACCCAAATAGACAGAAAGCATATCACGTCTATGACCTCCAAAGTTGCAAGTTTTATAGCTCCCGTGACGTCACCTTTTTTGAAAATATATTTCCTTTTAAAGAGGTCGACACCACAGATTTTTCCAAGGCAATAGACGTCGCTCGCTAAAATATTCAGCGACAAAATTCTCTCGCCAAGACAATAGCACCTTGGTCTCGCCCCTTCATTCGGCGAACAATCTCCCAACAAGTCAACGTCGAGCCTGAGCCTACCGCCGAGGACGTTGAACCCAGTCCCACGGACATCCCGACTCCAGCCCCCGATCAGGCCCAATGGATCAGCACCAAGCCGCGTCGACAGCCCAAACACCTTGAGGACTTCGTTACGGACCTGCCTCCCTCCATCGATCATTCCCAGCAAACTACTATATCAACAATGCACCCCCTCTCCAATCATGTCACGTACAACAGGTTCTCGGGGACGCACAGGCCCTACCTAGCATACATCACATCACACGATGAACCGAGATCCTTCTCACAAGCCGTCAAGGATCCTTTATGGCGCGCTGCTATGGAAACTGAAATACGAGCGCTGGAACAAAACGACACCTGGAAATTAACAAGCTTACCACCCGGAAAAAAGTCTTTGGGATCCAAGTGGGTCTACAAGATAAAGTATAAGCCAAATGGAGATGTCGAGCGGTACAAGGCCCGACTAGTTGCAAAGGGTTTTACTCAAGTTGAGGGGGTCGACTTCCATGAGACATTTACCCCCGTTGTAAAATTAGTTACTATCCGTTGTATGCTTTCCGTCGCAGCGAAGAAAAATTGGGAGGTTCACCAATTAGACGTGAACAATGCCTTCTTGCACGTCGACTTGGCTGAAGAAGTATACATGAATGTGCCACAAGGTTTTGCGAAAGAGGGGGATAGCCGTGTATGTAAACTTGAAAGGTCACTTTACGGCCTCCGCCAAGCTTCTTGTAATTGGCATGAGAAGTTCACTCGATCACTTCTTGACATCAGTTTTCAACAATCCCGGGCCGATCATTCCTTATTTGTGTATCGAAAAGGAACCACCTCCGTTTCCGCATTGATTTATGTTGACGATGTGTTGCTTGCAGGCAACAACTCCAATCACATTTCCTCCGTAAAGCGGCATTTGGACGATAAGTTAAGTATTAAAGATTTAGGGCGATTGAAGTACTTCTTGGGGACAGAAGTAGCCCGCTCACCAGATGGATTCGTACTAAACCAACGAAAATATGTACTGGATATTTTGGAAGAAAGTGGCCTTCAAGGTAGTAGGCCGAGTGATTTCCCGATGGAGCAAAATATCAAATTAGAACTTGAAGACGACAGCCCTCTTGTGGATGCAAAACAATACCGTCGCCTAGTAGGACGACTGCTATATTTAACCATAACTCGCCCCGACATCGTGTTTGCAATCAGCTAGTTAAGTCAGTTCTTGAATAAAGTTAGACAAACACACCTCACAGCCGTACATAGGGTCCTTCGGTAGTTGAAAGGGACGCCAGGTCAAGGCATTCTTTTGTCCGGAAATGGAGATTTCACATTACAGGCCCATTACGATGCCGATTGGGCGGGCTGCCAGTTCACACGCTGCTCATCGATCGGATACTTCATCACACTCGACGGGTCCCCCGTCTCGTGGCGCACTAAAAAGCAGTCTGTGGTTGCTCGATCGTCCGCAGAAGCCGAATATAGAGCTATGGCAACAACCGTCTATGACGTAATTTGGCTCTGTTGGCTACTCAAAGATTTCGATGTTGTCTTGACCAAACCATGCCAATGTCCATCTACTGTGACAATCAAGCGGCGCATCATATCGTGATGAATCCAGTTTTTCATGAACGCACAAAGCACGTTGAAATGGACTGTTACTTCGTCTGTGAACGAGTTTCGAATAGAGATATTACGCCTTGTGCGGTTTCCACTAATCACCAAGTCGCGGACATATTCACAATTAAAGCCGCTTGGCGCTGTTCGATTTCGGTTTTTGAGAGACGAGTTGGGTGTTCGTGATCTGCACAGTCCAACTTGAGGAGGAGTATTGGAGATATTAATTTAATTTCCGCGTACCTTAAGCCACATATAGCTCATTTAAGTGTGTATATATATACTTTGTATATGAGTCTTTGAATCAATTAATGAGAATACAAGTTTTATTTCTCTTCACAAAATACAATCTTATCACTATTTTTTATACTGTTAAAAATTGTGTCACTGTATGAATAAACACTACTAGAAAAAAAAATTCCAATGAGTTCGACATGTGCCCCCATATTTTCTTGTTTAACTAGACACCACTTCATAAGATGCTTAAGATCTAGTTGCTACTGATAATCAATTATCTCACTTAGTTGCTTCTCATAAGCTCACAGGGGTGTTTGTTTTTGGAGACTCACACGTCCGGATGGGGGACGTGTCCTGTTCTAGTTCGGGATTTTACATTCGAATTTCACCATTAAACTCCAACCACCCCTAATAATACATATATATTATACTATTATAATAATACAACATCATACATTTTTACACAATTGATTTGACATAAATTTACATTATATAATATTATAATACAACATCACTCTCTCTTAAACAATTGTTTTGACATAAAGTTACATCCTATCATACTCAAAATCCCTAAACAAACACACTTAATCAATATTCATTATAATTTCTCCATCCAGGATTTCCCCATCAGGATTTCCCCCGTCCTACATAATTCCAAAACAAACACCCCCATAAGGATTTGACAATCATTGGAAAAATCCACTTTACAACCTAGGGCATGTTTGCATCATGGGTTTAGGGGAGTTTAGTGATGGGTTTGATATGTAAACCCATCTTCTCCCATGTTTGGTTTTGTAATAACTTTAAACACTTTGGCCCGGGTTTATAATTTGACCCGATTTTTATAAACTAGATTTCATGGGTTTAGACAACCTAGCATCTCCTTGGGTTTATGAAGCCTCCCACCACATCTAAACCCATCTTATCCCAACCGCAAACATGCTCCTAGTATGATGCATTCAGGTGAAATTAAGATCTAAGAGACCATTGCTTGCAATGTTCAGAAAACTATCAAACAATCAAAGGCACATGCATGGCACTGCACTGACATTTCTGAAATCAAAGGTCGAATGTTTCGAAAATAACGGTCTACTGCAAGACAAAAACAACAATCACATTTGAAACTTGCATTACATGATCAAGGTTGTTAGGCTTTTCGGTCATTTATGGGAAGTTATTATTACTCTGGTCATGTTAATTCATCAATCTGATGAATGATGCATCAGGAAGTAAAGATAGATAAACTTGACATCTATAATCAACGTATGTATTAGTTATCTTCTTACATGTGTGATAGTTATAGTAAATTTAGTACTGTCATTGTTCAAATTAATTATTTGAAGGAATTTTCACCATCTTAACTAACACTACTCATCATCATTTCAGCTTATGTTATGTTAGTAGAGAGTATAACCAAGAAGACGAGAAAAATTCACTTATGGTTCCACTGCACCATCCACGGTCTCTCATGTTTTTGGTCCCAACACTCTGAATTTTGGTCTCGAAAGAGAAAAATTGATACTTCCAAAAGATAAAAAATTGATACATTTGGTCCCAAGTTCGTTAATGGCTGACAGAAAGAGTCACATGGCCGTTCGTTATTTATTTACCCATTAAAAAATAGTAAAAAACATTACTATTAAAAATAAATAAAAATTATAAATTGTGTAAAATTAAAAAAACCTAAAAAATTATAAAATGTGTAAATAAAAAATAAAAAAAATCTGAATTTATAAATTATAAATAAAATTCTAAAAATTAATTAAAAATTCTTTCAATGGAGGGATTATCCAAACATAGAAGGCAGCAAAAAAGCGTAGATGTTGTCTTACTAATTTGTTCTCCCGTAAGTTGACGAGACTCCTGATTTAGCCAACACTTAAATGGGGACGGATTCAGCCAGTCCGAGCTTGTTGACTAAAGAGAAGAAAAGGCTTGGTACAGTTCTATCAAATGCAGTTAAGGCGGGGAGGTTCTCCTAGTTCTTATTATTATTGTCGGAACACGTTGACTAGCAACGGGATCGCATTTGGGACCGAGGTTCTTGGTTTCTGAAACCATCGCTTGCAAATACTTCTCCCGAATCCACTTCTTCTATGCGTGCCCCAAATCTATCACATGACATGTATCAACACACTGAACCAACAAATACATCATTTAGATTGTGGAACTTCCATTAAGACTACAACTATCAATTTTATTAATTAAACAAATTTAATAAACTGTCATCAAGCCTCAACCATATCTACTGCAAATATAAATAATGTTTATGTGATCCAGAATGCACACTTCTGCAATTGAGTTTGCAATGTTGAACTGTCAAGTATATAATAAACAACTTTTTTAATCAGAAACAATAATTAGTGATTCAATTATCAAGGTGGGGCTGTAAAAATAATAAATGTAATCCATTTACTTAATTTCAAAACTGGACTATAAAATTGATTTAAGAGTAATGGTAAAAATTAGTATGGTCACCTAAAATCGTAGATTCTAATATATAGAGTAAGCCAAATATCAACTCCATATTAAACACCCAAGGCCAAATTAACATGGAATCAGTACAAATAACGCAATAATAAAAACCCTGTCTATTAGTATTCTTTTTTTCATTCAGGAATTTCATCAAACATGTAAACTGCAAGAATCGGGATGTTAATCCGATAGGAAATGGAGTCATAAAATTACTTGATGAGAAACAAAAATATTAGAACCCCCAACTAAATCTAAAGAAAAAAATAACAAAATCTTTTAAACAATAGAATTGGAGTTTACCTTCAAACCTGCTCATCCAACAATCACAGTAACGTGAAGAAAGAGGGAGGGTGTGTGTCAAGGAGCTTTAAAACGATGACATCTAGCAGCTCAAGTAGAAAAAATAAATGGTGAAAGGATAGACGCAAATGGAAAAGTAATTGAAGGGACTATGGGGTTGGGGGTGAAGAACGCGTTTGGGGATGAAAGGGGAAGAAGGATAAGTTTTCAATTACTTTTAGGCATTTGTTTTGGGACTATCACGTCCGATCTGTTTTAGTTAGGGATTTCACATTCGAATTTCACCATTTAACTTCATTCATCCGTGTACAGGGACGGACCCAAAATTCGAGTTTAGGGGGGACCGAATTATTTTTTTAATATCCAAAATACATTAATATTAATTATCAAAATTTTTAAATACTTTATTATACTTTTATTCTTTAACCCAACTAATTGAATAAATATATATATCTATATCTATATATATATAAAAATAGAATAGTGGCTTGCTTGGTAAGTTGCCGCCTAAATGCTAAATTATTAAAATATTAGTCTGTGAGGCCCACCCACAAAAAGTGTTGGTGA
The DNA here is from genome assembly GCA_963675135.1 of Galeopsis tetrahit. Lineage (NCBI taxonomy): Eukaryota > Viridiplantae > Streptophyta > Magnoliopsida > Lamiales > Lamiaceae > Galeopsis > Galeopsis tetrahit. Next base: position 40,693,041 of record OY776127.1, read on the forward strand.
TAATTTGCGTACACTCATTCCAATTTTTTAATCTCTCTCTCTCTCTCTCTCCTTCCTTTGGAATCACCCTCCTGTTAGTGTTCAGTCACAGTGAAATTGCGTAGCGTCATCTTCTCTCCTTGCAACGCCGGCGGCCGGCCGGTCATGCCCAGGCCACGAAATGTGGCTGCCTCTTTTCGGCTGTGGGTCTCTCCAGGGCCCAGCCCCTTCTGCAACCTGCCCCAGGAATCTCTCACACCGCCCCATATGCAACTTGCGCCGACATTCACGGCGGCCCATGGCGGCAGAACTCTCCTTCGTCGGAAGGTTCGCAACACGTCGCCGCACTCCAGATCGCGACCCTGAATATAGATCTGCGGCTACTACCGACTGTTTCCAAGTCGCGCGCCGCCGCCGGATAAAAAGTCGTCGGCCGCAGTCGCCGTTGCAGAAGAGAAGATGACGACAATTTTTTTTTTGTATTCTGTTTTGATTGGAGAAAAGGAGGCTATCAAAATCTCTAAAGACCATGAATATTCTTTTAACTGGGTTCACGGCTACACATCCACCCGTTTATCAATATAAGGTAAATAAGGTCTATAGATTGTCCCGATAATTACATTTGTTAATGATGTTTTGGTTTTACTTTTAATACAATAATTATTTCTATTCATTTTTTTTTTTCACACATGTCCTCAAATTGAATCCTAATACATGCTTTCTTGAATTTTTTGATTTGTTTTTTCATTAAACCCAACCTAGAGTTTATTAGTGTTTTTTTTTTTTTTTGTTTGTGTTTCTTTATACCAATACCTCCGGGAATAATGATTCAAAGTGTCCAATTATAGGTTCCACTTGAATTCAAAGATGCTCTTGGCGGTTGTTGAATCAGTTTTCCATCATTCTTCATTGGTAAGTTCTTTATTAGTGAGTAGTGTTGTAATGTTCTATGTGATGGCAAAGTTGCCCGAGATAGCCAATTGTTTCCTTTTCTCACATTCTTTAGATGGATGTTTTCTTTAATGCATAAATTGATAACATTAATCATATTCTTTGTTTTTCTTAGATTAATTGTGTTGGACTTCACGTCAGTTGATGAACCTGACTATATCTTGGAAGTCAGAGCAGGTTATAAATATTATTCACTTCACTTTGATTATAAATTTATTCCATTTATTGTTCCTATGACATAAATTGTTTGATAATTATTGATTTAGTAGCTTATCTACACGAACCGGAGGGGAATAAGCTTTTTTGTTTGTGATGGAGATATTTAAAATGTAGCTTACTGATTTGTTGTTGTTATAGCTTATTTCATATATCAAGTGTTGTTTCCAGCCATCTGATGAATTTTTCATTCAAAATACATTAGGTATGAGAAGTAATCGCAGGCGAAAGGCTGGAAGTTTGAATTTCTTGATGTGGCAGGGTCGATCTTAAAGGATACAAGGTTTGTTGAATTATATTTTTTTGCTCTCGAATTTCCAATTTCCACATAATTCACTAAATTAAGATATTTGCTTTAAATTTTTGAGACTGTGTTATAGATTATACCTGTTTTGATCATGAAATTTTGATAGAGTAGAGAAATAATAACTGTGTTTATTTTTGTTATTTTGGCAAGTCTTTGTTCCTTGTAAATCTTGCTTTGAACAAAGTTGCAATATTTTGTTTTTTACCATTACAATTTATAATAAGATGATCTGTTTAAAAGTAGATTTTTTTTTTTTTTTTAAATGTGTGATCCAGACTCAATGCATTTACAAAAGAGGTAGGACTACAACAGCTCCTTCGGTGGAAATGATTTATTTTGTCAACATGTAACTATGTATTGCTCTTATTCGATAGAAAAAAGGTGTTGACATTAAAGTGTCCTTTCTAAATGATCATGGTTGCAGATTCTTGCCTAGATAAAAAAGAACTTCGTTCTAAACTTACAGAAAATATAATTTCAGGGAAATAAAGTAAGAATCATGAGCGTAAAAGGATGGATCTATATCTAAGGGTCTCAAAATCTATTCGGTTTGGGGAACCACCCGGTTATTAGCTTTTGAAAAGTACAGCATCTTCGATAATAAGTTATTTTACTTCTATACCTAAATATCTGATTGATCTTTTCATATATGTAGTTTGAAAGTTTACTAATGAGTGGGGGTGTCAAGTTAAAAGAACTTTATGAAAAGTTTAGCAAGGAGAAATAACCTATATTATTGAAGGTGTTTTGTTCTGAAATTTGTGCAACTCTTAGATGATTGCTTTTAAGCTTATGGTATTAATTACTTATGGTATTTCATTGTTATTTATTCGATATTGTGTACATATTTAGATGGAGTCATTCTTGCTGATGCCATTGTTTGAGGTAAAGTATTTTATTTAGAACAAATTATTGATTTTGTTCACTATTTATATGAACCTTACCTTAATTTATTTCTAATTTGTTTTAGAACAGATTGAGTCATTTTCTTCAAATCCTATTACTATTTCTTGCACATATTTTCAGATTCATGTTTTTCTCTTGGGTTTTGTTGTTGCTCTTAATTGTTTTCCCCTTTCATTTACATTTTTTATTTTTGTTTTGCAGGTTTGGTTATTGCAATGAAAATGTATCCTTTTCATTTCTTCATTAATTGAAGACGTATGATTTGATTGAATCTGCTCAGTTTTGAAATAGAAACTTCAATTGTTGATATTATTTTACTGTACATTTGTTTTAGTTGAAACGTTGTCATTTTTTTGTGTTTAAATACTTTAGTTTTATTTGTGTTTCGGGGTTTGCCCAAGTTAGGGTGGCTGCATAGAATTTCTAATAATTTTGTTCCTGATACTTTGTTTTGACTATTCTGAATTACTATAATTTAGCAATCTTTGACTATGACAAGACTATGTACATGGCTATGATTGGCTCTTGATTTTTTGAGTTAGTCGTCCACTAAATTTGGGAAAACATAAGTTGCATATTTATTAAAAATATTGCATCACCCAGGGAAGATGATTAATTAGGTGTGTATTTGTTGAGCTCTATAAAGGACTGCGATACGTTAATACTTACGAGTATTTCTACATTGATATAATTTACTTATTTTTTAAAAATTGAAATTGGTGGGTTTATGAGTTTATATGCTACAACATCTTCAATATTATACTCCCTCCGTCCCGGTAAACTAAAAAGTAGATTGAGTGTGGAAAAGTAATGATATATTGGTAAATATGAGTGAGGGTTGTGAAGATATTTCCTTTTATGGAGTGCAAATTGGTATAGGACATCCATGTATGGAAAGTGGAAAGTGTGCAAATTCCTGTGGGACGGAGGGAGTAGTAAAGTTAGTGGATGAGTAAGCACTAGAGCAACTCTAGAGTGTATCTTTTTTGGGTCAATCTTGAGAACATATTTGGACAACTGAAATCAAGATTATGGAATTGGTTAGGTGCTAGAGGCTTGAAAAACTATAGATGCTATTATAGGAATGATGTTTTAATCAACAGAAGGCTATAAAAGACAATGAATGTTTGAGTATATTGTAATATTGTGTGTATGTTACAATGTTTGTAATTTTATATTTTGATTTCTTTTATTAATAAAATTATAATTTTCTATTTTTTTTATATAATACTCCCTCCGTCCAATTTCATTATTCCCATTTTTCTTTTTTAGTTGTCCAATTTTATTATGCCCAGACCCTTTTTGGAAACAATATTATTCATACTACTTTATCTCCACCCTCCTACCATCACTTATTTAACACTTTGACATTCACTTTATTCTTAAACAATCATTTATTTATAAATGGACCCACAATACCCATCATACCCTCAACTTATCTACTTTATAAATAAACTAATCAATATTCATTAAAACCCATGCCCGGAGAAGTGGGCATAATAAAATTGGACGGAGGGAGTATAATTTAATGATTTTTTTTTTATCTTTTAATATAATAACAAATTTATAGATTTATACATGTTTCGAATATTATTTTTTTAATCAATAAATTAAAATATACTCCCTCCGTCCCACAAAGATAGCCACATTTGACTTTACACACAGATTAAGAAAAATCAATAAATGTAGTCAAATTTAGCTAATGTGTCAATTTTACCCTTAGAATCTCACACTCCAAAATCTGTTAAGCATTAATTACTCTTATTAATTAGGGGTAAAATTGACAATAAAGCATTTAATACTAAAGTAAAAGAGGAAATGTGACTATAATTTGGGACATCCCAAAAAGGAATATGTGGCTATCTTTGTGGGACGGAGGGAGTAGTATTATAAATTTAAAGGTATCTATCACACTAGAATTTCATTGTACTATTAATTGAACAAATTTAAATAGAAATACGATACACGAAAATATTTATTAAAACAAATATCTAAGGAGAATTTCTAAAAATAAATATTATATTTTTTTCAACAGTTCTATAATGTACTCTCACTTTTCCAAAATTACTTGCACACTCTTAAAATGGAAATACCCCACAAAATTAATAACCTCACAACATCATTTTATTTTTAAATTTTTGCCACGTATTTATCTTACATTATCAACCACTAGATCCACTTTTCTTAAACAATGTGCCGATCAAACTATGCAAGTAATTTCGGGACGGAAGGAGTATATTATAAGCCGTGTGATATACTAGTTAGTAATTAAGACACGAGTTTGGAAATTTGGGCTGATAAAAACACTGAGAATGGGCTGAACACAATATTAAAATTCAAAAACTGGGCTGATAATGTGTAATATATAATATATATATATAAATCTATATTACTCATAAAAATGGGCATCATATGTAATATATATATAAAAAAAAAAAGAGGGGGGCCAAGGCCACCCCCAAGCCCTTGTTAGTTCCGTCCCTGCCCGTGTAAAAGTACAATAATACAACATCACACACTCTTACACTTACATTTTATTCTAATCAATATCCCAAAACAAATAAACATACACAATCATTATTCATCAGATTTTGCCATTTTCAAAATTTTAAAAAATGAGGAAGATTAGTATATTACAAGTGAGTTTTGTGTGGAATTTAGAAAACTGGCTAGGGTCAATATTATATACCTTAAACGCGGATAATATAAACATGAAACGTTGTAGTTAAAATGGTAGTGCATAAGCTACTTTACCTTGAGTTAAACATGCTCAAACCGTAATTGGAAAATCGTCGAACCGTCAAACTGGCCAGTTTTTAACTGCTGATTTGGCAAAATGTCTGTTCCGGTTCAAAAACCAAACCGTAATCAGAAAATGACAGTTCAGTTTCGATTTCGAATTTTGAAAACAAACTGTTTCGGTTAAACCGCTGATTTGGCGGTTAATCGCCAGTTTTTCGATTTTTTTTTTAATACACAATTCTTCTATTTTCTATGTATAAATTTAAGTTATATAATTTGTATTAAATTCTAGTAAAGTACTTCTTAAAATAATAGTGAAAACGAAAAAAAAAAAACGAGTGAAAACGGAGCTAAAACAAAAAAAAAGTTAAAAAAAAGGGAAAAATCATAACCGACAGTTTTTAACCGTAACCGCCGGTTTGCCGGTTCGGTTTCGATTACCGATTTTTCAAAACCGAAACCGCCGATTTTTTACCGTAACCGACAGTTTTCGATGGTTGAACATGTCTACCTTGAGTCATGATTCAAAACTCGCATCTATTTTTTCTGTTATAAAAGTGCATGTAGTAAATAATGAGAGGTGTAACGTGCATTTTTCACTTTCTGATAAAGTCAAGTTGCACATTTTTTATATGATTTTGCACTTTTCAATTGTAGTGACTTACATTTTTCAATAATATTTTCAGTTATATTGACTTACCATGTTATATTGCACCTTTTAGTTATATGATGTTGCACTTTTTAATTGTAGTGTTTTATACTATACAATAATAATTTCATTTATAGTGACTTACATTTTTTACTAATACTGTGTTGCACTTTTCAGTTATAATAACTTACATTTTTCATTAATATTTTGTTACACTTTTCAGTTGTACTGAATTACACTTTTTAATAATATTCTGTTGCACTTTTTAGTTGTAACGACTTATATTTTTCATTAATATTGCATTACACTTTTCAATTATAGTGACTTACATGTTTCAGAAAAATTATGTTTCATTTTTTAGTTATATTGACTTAATCTTTTAGTAAATATTGTGTTGCATTTTTTCTGTTATATCGACTTACATTTTTTTTTAGTAATATTGTGTTGCATTTTTTAATGAATAAAAATTTTCACTTAAAAGTTTTAGTTACTATAACTTTTTTTTTAGTTACTATAACTGAAAATGGTAAAAAAAAAAAAAATCAATATTTTAATGAATATTTTTTTCAGTTAATGTTTTTTAATAAATAATAATTTTTTAATAATAATAAAATTACTATTATTTATTAATAAAAAATAATATTTAATAAATTTATTAATATAATATATAATCTCGAGATTAAAAAATATAATAAATTTTAAAAATATAAATAATAATATACTAACTTTTAACGATAATAGTATTTCTCAAAAATATTAAATTATAAATACAATAATATAAAAAAATATTTAAAATTTAAAAAAATATAAATAATATATACAATATATTATTTTCAATAATATCTTATTTAAAAATAAAAATATTATTTTCTTTTAAAATATACATTTATGATAAATAATAAAATAAAAATATATTAATAATAATAACTCTTCTACCAATAATAATTATTAATAATAAAATAATATATTTTTAACAACACTCAATAATAATAATTTAAAATAAATTTATACAATATTACTCTATACCAATCTAAGAGTGATCATTCTTATTTCATTTCATTAATTCTTGAGTTAATTTCATTTAGCCCTAGACGTTTGACATTTTTATACTATGTTTGATAGCTTAGATTAAATCTATCTCAACTTTATAATTTGTTTGATAATTTAGATCAAAGGTAGATTATACTTTAAAATCTCTAAAAAGTTTAAATATCATCTTAATCTAGTCTAATTAGTCATTTACTATCAAACATGTCCCTAGCTAGTATATATAACCATGAAACATCGATCACAAATTCACAATAGGATAAAATATTACTATTAATTATTCACAATTCAGTGTTGGATTCGATCACTATTGAAAATGGCTAGACCCTCCATCACATCTTTCTTTGCTCTTGTTATTTGCTTCACCATATTTTCATCAGGTATGATCAAGCTTATTGTTACTAGTATTGTATTTGTTTATCCAATCTCAAATGTGTTAAAATGGTACAAAAATGTCCTATTTTTTCTGTAAATTAATTTATCCTTCATTTCATGAGTTTCGAAAATCTAGCTAGTTATATGAATAATAATTTTGATTGAAAATTAATTAAAATAAATAAATAAATGCTGCAGGTTGTTTGGGAGGTACTGGACTAGGAAAAATGTGCGATCTTAAGGTATATACACCTTGTGATTTAGACAATCCACACTCATGCGATTCTCCTTGCAATAAAAGTGCTCTTACTGGATATCAACTTCTTTCTGCATTTTGTGGTCAGGATTTTAAAACCAAAGCTCCTGTTTGTAGCTGTACTTATCATTGTAATAATTAATTTTATAACTACTATTATGCCAATAAAAGAGATTTTATATGATCTGATATTATTAAATGCATGCCTATTTCCTCTCTATCTAATTATTTTTATGAACAACATATCAACTTTTATCTTAATATCAAGAATTCAAGCCGGCCAATTAAGGCAAGTAAAAAAATCATACTACTTACCATATATCATATATACTTAATATTATTGTTATGATGGATGAACAAGATGAATGAACTCATGTATTCAAAGAAGGAAAGACTTAATAAAAATAATAACACTATTTATACTTAATCTAGAAACTTAACTAATATTAATGATGCGGACCGCGCAAGCATATAAAAACGACAATACGAAAAACACACACTAGTTCGTTGATTCTAAGAATACCCGAAAAAGTGATACGAATTAAATACGTTAATTTAAGAAGAATACTGTAATTACAATTCAAAAGAAGCTAGTTTGCTCTTTTATTTTTTTATCATTCAAAAATTTATCCTCTTACAACTTTATTCCCCATCCTTTTATAATAAGGTGGATTGAATCAATAATTGATCCTATCGTAATTGTACTAAATTTAAGACATGTATTATTGATAAAACTACAACAAAAAAGAAAACACTCGTTAATTCTTCAATTAGCTGATTTGCCACGATTCTTCCTCTTGATTTGGTTAACTTGTCAAAAAGAAGGCTAAGGGGGTCGTATCTCCATCATTCAAAATTTGTGCAGCTTCATCCTCATCATTCTCACCCGGTAGAAAACGATTCCACCTTGAATTGTTGCTAGCTTCATCCTCATTGTAAAGGTACGAAGACGAGCTGGAACATCTTTGTACTCTTTTGACCACAAAATAATAACAAGATATTCCATCATCAAAATTGAAAGTGTGTGGGTATGGTATCTAGTGTTTAAGTTAAAAACAGATTAATGGTGTACTAAATGTTGAGACAAATTGTACAACACTGACTCTAACAGAATATCAGAAATAAAGATACACAATGGAAGACTTGAAACACTAAAAACAAAGCGACACAATGGAAATATTTTTCACATAGATTTTATAAATAAAAATCTATGTGAGCCTTACGGCGAAAATCAATACTTATCTTCAAGTATAAATGTTGTGTGAAATGTAACAGCAATAACCTTCACAACAGAAACTACAAACGAGGCAGTTGCCTTGTTCTAAAAACGATCTAAGTGTATGAATTATACACCGCCGAAATGCTAGTCCTATCTATGAGTACACTCTCGATAGATAAAGAAAAGTGCACAGTCATACGGGTGGGATACTTCCTATGAACTAAATGGTATAACTACTGGGGCCACAATTTCCTAACAGGATGAACACTAGTCTAGGAGATTGATCGAGTAGTACACACTGAATTATGGAGCCTTCCTTCTGTATTTATAGAGAGAAAAACGAATTCTAGAGGCTTCCATGTAAGATCCTATTTTTTAGGATCTCAACTACCATGATCTATTCTAGATCCTTCCACAATGTTTCAGGTCGTTCTAAGCTGTATCCAGGCTCTTCTTGCACTTCTAGCACGTTCTCATGAGCACGTTCTCATGACTAATACTAATCTAATGAGCAAGCAATCCATCAAAATGTAAAACATTTTTAAGATTAGGAAAACCTTCAACATTCAAAGTTCATTTTCCTATAATTTGTCCTTTCGAACAACCACCATATGTAACAATACCATCATTCAAGGTCACATAATCAGATAAGTAGTCAATTTGTCATGTCATATGTCTAGAAAAACAACTATAAAAAATACCATTGACCAAGTAAACATGCTTTCAAAGAGGTGTGAACAATATTACAAGTAACTTTTGGTTTCCATGTAGATTTAAGAAAATGTTTCGTAGGATGCGACATCATTTTAGGTAACATTTTGTCAATCTCAGATCATCAAACAGTTTCATGCAGTAAGGACAAATATGATCAATTTTCGAAAAATAATGACATACAAACTTCTTTTCAATGTTTTTGTCTTTGTGAGAATCAGTTTGTGCAGATGTTAAAACAAATGTTTTACCATTTGCCTTCACAAATTTCACAGCATTTTAAAAAATTCTTAAAAAAAATAGAAGCAGTTTAACCATCATAACGTATACCACAATTATCAGATTTACCAATAGCTATAACATATACCAGAAGCACTCATAGAAAATTTTATGAAACTTAAAGTAGAGGTGGTCAATTTCTCCTTCAGTTTATAAATTTCAAAAATCTCTTCTGGAATGTATGACTTCTAGCTTGGTAATTGTTCCTTTCAGATTCTCATTCTCTTTGTTCAAAGAATTAAGAGTGAGTTTCTGAGAGTTACAATCATCTAACAACTTTTGGTATTTAGAATCATCAATCCTTATACCTGCATCATCAACAAACCCATTAAAACAGTTCAAATTTGGGTGACTCTGTTTTGATGTTACCATAAATGCTATGACATTAGGTGCAACATCAGAATTTGTATCATCTAGATTATCATCTAAGGAATCATCATAATCAATCTTGGTATGAAAAGCAAATTCAACATCTTTTGATTCATCAAATTCATCATCTGATTCATCATTTAAGGTAGTATTTGTTGGGATATGAATTCTAGAACAAGTCCTAAATGATGAATAAAAGATAAAAGATAAAGTTTTGATAAGCCAAAAAGAAGACTTGAATATTTTCTAAGTGTTGACTAATCTAGTCTAGTTGAGTTGAAGTCATCTTGTACAGATCAGTAGAATTCAAAAGACAAGTACAGTTTAAGTATTATTAAAAGATAAGTATGATTTATAAGTACTTCATATCTGTTCATATATGTTAGATTGTTACTGAGCTATTTAAATGTTGTATAGAGCTCATGATGTTTCTATATGTAATAGATTAGATTCTTTGTATAGTTTATAAGTTGACTAAGCTTGTATTATAAAAGCTTAAAGTAATGTAATAGTCTTGTTAGGTTAGATGATAGGACTAGATTAGTTCTATTAGAAGTCTACTACACAAGAAGAGAAGACCAGTCTACTACTCAAGACAGGTGGACTACAAGACAAGTACATATACAAGTCTACTCAAGACAAATCAACTTGAAGTTAGTTACAAATACGCGTGAAGTGATAAAGATATAGAAGTTAGTTATGGAATAACTAATTCATAACAGAAACGCGTGGATTGATAAATAAGATTCAGTTGAAGGTAGTTATCAAGAAAAGTTGGTTACAACTTACTAAGTTCTTGAAGATTGAAGTCTATAAATACTTCATGATGGTGATCAATTGAGAACTACTGAAACACTGACGTTCATACTCAAGTGAAGCATTTTCAGAGATATAATTGAAGTTTACTCTCAGAGTTGATTGAAGTTCAGAAAGATAGCCAGAAGACAAGTGAAGAATCAAGAAGGCTACTACTGAAGAACAGAGAAGTTTTTAGTTTTTGTTTTGTTATTTTTCAAGGTGCTAGATACTTGTAAAATTTCTAGTAAGATCGTAGACATATCTGGAGGTATAGTCTGTTGAAGATCTAAGTCTTCTTCTTGGGACTTTAAAGACAGGAACACACACTTGTACTCGATTGGAAGAGTTTAGTGGAAACATCACAACTGGGTTTGTGAGAGTGGATGTAGACAAGTTGTCGAACCACTATAAATCTTGTGTTTGATTTACTTTACAGTTTGCTTAATTGGTTAACTACTTAACTGATCTAGACTAGTTGAGTATAGAACAGAGTTCTCAAAAATAAGTTGAGTATAATCTTGAATTGGGCTCATTGATAATTTCGTATTCCGCACATTGTACTTTGATATTTCGAAAGAATTTTGAAAAGTCTATTCACCCCCCTCTAGACATTTTCACTAGCTTACTCGTTATTAACTCAACTTGGGACCAACAAGTGGTATCAGAGCAGTAGTTTACGAACTGCTGTTTCTTGATAACCGACTCAAGACTTAGGGTGAAGTCTTGGTCCTTGACTGTTCTTGTATACGTGTTCTTGATCATATACTTGTATCATCTGTGTTTCGTGCTCCCTGTTCTTGACTTATCTGCTGTTCTTGATCATAACTCTACTTAGCACTTATTTCTTGAAATCATGTCTCTTGAGATCAGCGCTAACAAACTACCTAAGTTCCAGGTACAGGATTACGACTATTGGAAGCTAAGGATGGAAGCCATCTTCAGCTCCACTCATGACTTAATGATCTCAGTCATCACTGAAGGTCCAATTGTGACCATGATCCCAAACACTGCTGCCCTCGACGCAAATCAACCCGTAGGTACTCTCGTCAAGAAACCAAGGTCAGAACTTACATCTGAAGAAATGAGACAGAATAATTTGGATAGCTTGGCCAAGAATTACATCTTACACACTCTTCCTAATGAGTATCTGGGAAAAGTGTTAAAATGTAAAACTGCCAAAGAAATGTGGGACCGCTTAGCTATCATTTGTGAAGGGACATCCCTAATCAAAGAAAGCAAGCTTTCCACTGCTGTCCAAAGATTCGAATCATTTCATATGAAAGCTGGTGAAACAATAGACCAGTTGGATACTCGTTTTACCAAAATCATGAATGACTTGGAAGTCCTTGGTAAATCTTATACTCCACGTGAAATCAATCTTAGGATTCTCAAAAGCCTTGATAGTCGTTGGAAGATGGTAAAAATGCTTGTTAAGAATACCCAAGATATAGACGTATGGACAGCAGAGACTATGTTTCAAACTCTAAAGGCTCATGAGTTTGATCTAGACGAAGATGAACCCATAGTAAGTAGTGACAGAGAACATGCTGTATCTAAGAACGTTGCTTTTAAGGCTAGTTCGTCTAAGGTAGACAGGTCTAAGACTAAGACTAGGTCTGCTTCTGTGAAAGACGAGTTAGATACTGATCTTAGCCTGAAGGATCAGGTAAGCCTCATGGTTAGAAAGTTTGATAGGCTGAATAAACGATTTGGAAGATATAAGAAGTTCTATAGAGAGCATAGAGGGTCTGCTTCTAAGAACTCGTCTGAAACCAGACGAGACCGAAACTCGTCCGAAAGGAGAGACGAAGTCTCGAAAGGTAACAGACAAGATAGAGAGTCTGATGGTAGGAAAATTACTCGTTCTGATAGACGTGATAAACGAAGGAACAACTCTCCTATTAAAAAGGCTACTAATGATCTCGTGTGCTATAACTGTGAGAAACCAGGTCACTACATATATGAATGTCCAGACCTGAGTACTGATGATCGAGAAGAACGCAAAGCACGAAGGGAAAGAAGATACAACCGTGGTAAAAAGGCAATGATGGCCAATAATGACTCTGACTCTGACTCAGACGAGTTGCCATCATCCTCATCTAGCTACCCGTCTGAACCAGATCACGATGAAGCATTCATAGTTGATGATGGTTTATGCTTCATGGCTAAAATCGACCAAGAGGTATCATCTGTTACTTCCTTTCAATCATGTGATGAATCAGATTCTGATGAAAGTGACACTGCCAGTAGCCAAGTAGGGAGTAGTCTTCAGCACTCTACTAGTGCAGTTGAAGACGACCTCCTACTTGCCAACAAGGCATTCATTGAAGTCAGTGACGAAAACATCACCTTAAGACAAGAAATCATTGATCTTAAGGAAGCTCAGTCTAAAGTAGATCCTAATATAACAGTCCTAAATGAACGCTTGCAAGAAGAGTTGAGACAACTCAAAGACAAGTGTACATTGACTGACAAGTTGTATCAAGACCTACTTAAGACACATGCGACTGAGAAACATGAATTCAATGTCTTACAAAGTAAGCTCAAAAAACTTGAAGAACGTAATAAGTTCTTAGAAACCGAGATTGTCACTCTAGACCTTAAACTTACTGACCTGGTTAACTCGTCTAAGGTTAACCTTGAATTTTCAGATAGGTATAGGGCTCCAGCTGACAAGACAGGCATAGGTGCTGAGACATCAAGCTCGTCTACTCTAGTTCCTAAGAACCCTACTATTTTCATCTCAAGCTCTTTGACTAATGATAAAGGAAAAGAACCATTGATATACGATATTGACACTCCATCAAAAGGTACTGTACCAAGACAAGCTCGAGTTAACATTCCAATTACCAAGGGAGGTAAAAAGAATGGTAACAACAAGCCTGTTCAACCTAGAACTAATCTTCAAAGGACTAGGAATCGTGGACGACCAAATCAGGTCAGATACGAGGACTGGTATCCTGAGGAGACTAGTACTAGACAAGTACAGACTAGACGACAAGAGTCTAGACCTCCTTTCATAAGGCAGTCTCAACTCTACTCGTCTAGACCTAGACAGGAAGGTCCAAAATATCGTACACAACCTGTTCTATATCCTCCACCTTTATCATATGATATCCAAGGAGAAGAAAGATTTAAACATGTCTATAAACCGTATGGACCTAATGCATACAAACCTTACTCTGACTATCATAGACAAGTGCCTGCTCAAGTAGAGATTAAGTCAAAAGGCTATCTCCAAAGAGTAGACCCGAACTCGACTGATAGGCCGGATAAGGACAACAAGGTCTTATTTTGCAACAAATATGGTCGAAAGCTTAGAAGGTCAAACTTGTTCAGGACTCCAATGTACATTTGGATTCCATTGAACTCGACTAACCCCCAAGGACCCCAATAAATAAGGAGGGTACCTAAATTATGTATTATCATCTATTGCAGGGTCGAATCGATCTATACAAGAAAGGTGGCTCAACAGGAGAAACTTGGTACATAGATAGTGGTTGTTCGCACCACATGACTGGTACTAAGACTCTCTTATCAAGCTATCGTGAGCAAGAAGGACCAAAAGTGATATTTGGTGATAGCTCCATTGCTGTTACTAAAGGATTTGGTTATGTTCGAAATGGAGACATAGAGATTCAAGATGTTTCTTATGTTGAAGGCTTGAAATATAATTTACTCTCTGTTTCACAATTTTGTGATCGTGGATACAAGGTGCAGTTCAAGAGTCAGAAATGTGAAATCATCGACAAGAAAACACACACAGTCCTACTAGTCGGCATTAGACAAGGAAGTGTGTACATAGTGAACTGGAACAGTTGTCCGAGGGACACCTGTCTACTTACTAAGAATCCTAAAGAACTTGGCTGGCTCTGGCATAGACGCCTTTGTCATCTAAACTTTAAGGTTCTTAATAAGATAGCCAGAGACTACCTTGTGGAAGGTATTCCCAATGAAGTCTACTATAAGTCACATGTATGCACCTCCTGTCAAAAAGGTAAACAGGTGAAGGGTTCTTTCAAATCTATTCCATCCCTCTCAACCAGTAGAGTTCTTGAACTTCTACATATGGACTTACATGGCCCAATAACTCCTCCAACTTTGAACGGTAGAAGGTACACACTTGTTGTGGTAGACGACTATTCTAAGTTCACTTGGGTAGTCTTCTTACACAAGAAGAGTGATACACAAACACTTTTGCCTGATCTGTTGAAGAAGTTACAGGTTGAGAAGAATCAGTCAATTGTCAAGATACGTAGTGACAAGGGTACTGAATTCATTAACTGCTATATTCAAGAATTTTGTTCTAAGCGTGGCATCCAGCACCTTACTAGTGCAGCTAGGACACCACAGCAAAATGGAGTAGCAGAACGAAGGAACAGAACTCTTAAGGAGGCCTGCAGGACCATGCTGACAGAGTATAATACGCCTCAGAAATTTTGGGCAGAAGCTATCAACACTGCATGCCACTCACAGAATAGAACTGCTATCAATAAAGCACTAGGTAAGACGCCCTATGAGGTATGGAAAGGTAGAAAACCCAGAGTTTCATATTTTCATATATTTGGATGCAAGTGTTTCATCCATAACAATGGGAAAAGCAAGTTGAATGCATTCGATGCTAAAGCAGACGAGGGGATATTCTTAGGATACTCCTCGACTAGCAAAGCATTTAGAGTATTCAACTACTCAACCCTTTGTGTGGAAGAAACACCACATGTGGTTTTCGAAGAATCTCAACAGGACCCGTCTACCAACAAGATCAGTGAGAAAGCTACTGAGCTAACTGTCGAAACTGACAAAGACTCAGAGGTATATGAATCCGTTCAAGCTTACAATCCGTTTATAAAAGCTCTCGAGTCAGACGACCAGAAGAAGGTGAGTGCTCAAGGTAACTCTACTAGACCAGTTGACATGCCTAAACTAGTCGACTCGTCTACTCCTATTAAATCTTCTGATGATAATGATGTTGACATGCATGATGCTGTACATGATACAGATGATAGTATTTTTGTTAAGAATAGAAATACATGGAAATCAGCGCATAATACTGAAAATATTATTGGTGACTCTACTGTTGGTGTTAAGACTAGAAGACAACTCTTTGAGTCGCAAGAACAATCTAGTCCATCTCTGTTTTGCTGGTGTTGTTTCCTCTCATCTATCGAGCCAAAAACCATTAATGAGGCATTGGCTGATAGTAATTGGATCATTGCTATGCAAGACGAGTTAAATCAGTTTGTTCGAAACGACGTCTGGGAACTTGTTGATAGACCAAAACATCATAATGTAGTTGGCACCAGATGGATTTTCAAGAATAAGAAAGATGAGAATGATGTAGTTGTTCGTAATAAGGCTAGACTAGTCGCCCAAGGCTACTCACAAGCTGAAGGCATAGATTATGATGAAACTTATGCTCCTGTTGCTAGACTAGAAGCCATTCGATTGTTTCTTGCATATGCTGCTTACATGAAATTCACTGTATATCAAATGGATGTTAAAAGTGCATTTCTTAACAGTATTCTTGTGGAAGAAGTATATGTTGAACAACCCCCAGGTTTCGAAGTCAAAGGTAATCAGGTATACAAATTAAAGAAGGCCTTATATGGACTAAAGCAAGCTCCAAGAGCCTGGTACGATACTCTTTCTCAATTTCTATTAGAAAATGGTTTTACTAAAGGCAAGGTAGACAGAACCTTGTTTAGAAGACAAGAAGGGAAAGACATTTTACTCGTCCAAATTTACGTAGATGACATCATTTTTGGTTCACCTAACAAAGAGCTGAGTGAAAGTTTTTCAACACTCATGCAAAGTAAATTTGAGATGTCTATGATGGGTGAAATGAATTACTTTCTTGGACTTCAAGTAAAACAGACCCCTGAAGGGATTTTCATAAATCAAGCAAAGTATACTAGAAATCTTCTAGACAAGTATGGTTTTAAGACATGCAAGTCTGCTGGCGTACCTATGCTACCTACATACAGAATGGACCCAGACGAACAAGGTAAGTGTACTGATCAAACTCATTATCGTGGTCTAATTGGTTCATTACTGTACTTGACTGCTAGTAGACCTGATATTGCATTTTCTGTTGGTGTATGTGCTCGTTTTCAAGCTAACCCAAAAGAGAGTCATATGGAAACCACTAAAAGGATATTGAAATATTTGAAAGGAACCATAAATCGTGGTATATGGTATCCTTCAAATGATGATTTATCTCTAAGTGGCTACTCTGATTCTGATTTTGGTGGCTGTAGAATAGATAGGAAATCTACATCTGGTTCTTGTCAATTCTTAGGCACAAAACTCATTTCATGGTTTTCGAAAAAGCAGACAAGTGTTGCTACCTCTACTACTGAAGCCGAGTATATGGCTGCTGGTAGTTGTTGTAGTCAATTATTATGGCTTATTCAACAGCTTAGAGATTATAATATTTGTGAATCAAATGTTCCTATATTCTGTGATAGTAATAGTGCAATTGCCATTACACAAAATCCTGTTCTGCACACACGTTGTAAGCATGTTGATGTGAAACACCATTTCATACGTGATCATGTAGAAAAGAAGGATATTCGCATGGAAAAGATTCATACTGAGTTTCAAAGAGCTGATATTTTTACAAAACCATTAGCCGAGGCACGATTTCGTGAATTATGCATTAGTTTAGGGCTAATTGATTTAGATCCTACTTGCCTATAGCTGTGTACTAACCAGACAGGTACATCAAACGAAGTATGGAGACAAGATCACTAGACTAGGGCACTCGTCTACTCACGCAACAGACAGGTATACAAGGCTAGACAAGATGATCAGACAACCCGATGAGCAAGCTGGTAAAGCTGAGGGTAAAACTAAGGGAATAAACATTTAAGGGGGAATTTATGATTTCTTAAATATCCTTATGTTGACTCTTATGTGGGTCAATAGTCATCTTGTTCGAAACCTTGATCATTACTTTAGATTGATATTCATCCTATTTATTGTTATGCTACTTGTACCATCGATTACACATTGAATGTGATAAGATAGGTACATGAAGACGTTCGATGTTCAGAATAGACATGCACAGACGAAGGGGCAACTCGTCTGGTGTACGTAAGCCAACTCGTCTGGTGGAGCTTATGTCTACTCGTCTGTTCTGGATGGACTCGAACAAGACAAGCTAAGTTTTTTTAATGCTAAGTGTTTAATCAAAACGGATTAAGAATATTATAGTATTTAGGTATTGATAGAATTTGAAAAACCCTTGAATTAGATTTATACACTCTCTTTTGATGTGGTGTATACATCCAATTCTCACTCATCTACACTAGGACAGATGAGTTCACTCCTCTGTTCTAACTTAGAAAGGGCGGATTTCAAATTTTACAGTATCAAATTACATACTACTCTCGGTTCCGTAACCGAATGCCAAAGGTCTTAACCGTCTTGATCAAAACCCAAATTATCACATGACTTAGTCACATTTGGGTTAATTCCTTGTTTTTCTCAAGAAGTTTTTGCCTCTCTCTATTTTCAAGCAAACCAGTTACTGATATTTTTGAAGATGTCTATTCGATCTATCTTCGATCTTAGAACTAACATGCAGGTCACATTCGACCTAGGCCGGTACATCTCCGATAACAAAGTAAATGTAGAACCATCTGTGTTCTTCAAGGGCAATCACTCAGACGACGATGCTGAGATTCTGGCTAAATGCACTCGATGTGGGCTCAAACCGTATCTAGAATTTTTTCCTCAAGTGGTCTTGGAGGAGGAGGTGCTAGAATTCTATGCCAACGTCATCAGACAGGGTGATATTATTGAGTCGTTTATTGGTGAAGATCGTGTGCAAATCACTCCAGAAACGATGTTCAACCATCTACAGCTGCCCATCGGGTCAATTGACATTGATAATTATGCACTTGGACAAGAAATTCGATATTTGAGCATCTTCTGTGGCAAGAAGCTGAAACAGAAACCGGATGGCAAGTATGCTCCAGTCAAGAAGGGTGATCTTCTTAAAAAATATCGCACATTGTTGGATATTGCCAGCAAAATTCTGTTAAGTTCGACTGGTTCTCATGACTCTGTGACCTTTGTGAAGGCAAGGGTTATGGCTGTAATTTTTGACGGTATCACTGAATGCAATTGGTTCAAGCTGATTGCAGACCGCATTATGTATTTTGAGCGCAGTGTTCGAGTAGATGACAATACTCGAAATTGGGTGGTGTCTACTGCTGTTGGTTATGGTAATAAGCTAAGTATCTTACTTCCTCTTCTAATGCCAAACAAGACGAAATGGAGCAAAGGAAAGCCATTTCATCCTTTGAAGTTTTACTTGAAGAAAGGGGCAGTAAGGAAACAGGCTGCTGCTAGGCCATCTGCACCTAGACAAGCCAGAATTGACCCCATGGAGGCTTTGCCATATGCTGGTGAATCTGGATCTTCAGAAGATGAGTCCGTTGAAGACAAGCCAATGGAAGCTGCACAAGACGCATCTAGTGCAGAAGACTCAGAGCAGACTCAGTCAGAAGAAGAGTCGACTCAAGAGCAGGAGTCGAGTGGACAAATACCTGAGATGTACACTTTGGTGAGAGTCGATTCGCCTACACGTCCAGCCGAGTCGAGTGTACAGGTTGGTTCTACTACTCAATCTGGTTCAATTCCTCTCTCTCTCCTATCTTCTTCTGTTCAAACCAAGGCAAGATCACATCGATCTAGGCCTAGACCTTTTCCCACAACTTCACAAGTGCTGCCAGCATATCCGCTGAGGGTCAGCCTACCTGAAAACACTCCCATAATAGATACAACTGATACTCCGACAGTTGTCATACCAAACCAAGACACATCAAAGCTTTTTGAAACCAGTCCTTTCACACCCTCTCCCTCAACAGAATATGTTGAACCCTTGATCCCATCTACTTCAGATCAGACGATAGTTGCCACTGCAACAACTGAGTTAGAGACCCCATCTACTCAGACCCCGACTGAAGCTAGATTCGAATCCTTGGTCTATTATCCCATGTGTCTAAGAGAGAAGCGAGTCCGTTCAAAGATGAGCATGAATTTGAAGAAGCAGCTTTCATCTGTTGAAGTCGACTCCTCCTCAGAACAGTTTGAGAAACTGGTTCGAATTTGTACTTGGGTGGCCTTGAAAAAGTCTGGTACAGATGATCTCTTCGAAGTCATCTTAGGAAAGGGTGGTATTTCAAACTTCATGGATTGGGAACTGGAGCAGAAGGAGAACAGTGGTGTTAGTGATCACTCAGAGCTTTTCCCAGATCATGCTATCACTGCTCTTGCGAAAAGACTACTTGGTATTTCTGATGACTTGATGAGTTCCGAATTCAAGATTGATGTTGGTGTTCAGGTTCCAGATCTTGATGATGTGCAAGACATTGTGGTGATTGAAGGTGATCAAGCTGCGTTGATTCAGTCTACTGATCCAGTCTTAGATTTGGACAATGTCTCAGATCAGCTAAGAGGCATTGTGTTCAAATTTCAGATAGAACATGCTGATAGTCCAAGATCAGATTTTACTTTTATAAATCGTTATTCTGATGATTTACTGCCATTTGAACTTTGTGGATACATGAAGAAGTTGCATGCCTTATTGAAGAAGGACATAGCTATTGCTGAAAAGAAGGCTCATGAAGCGAAGTTTGCTATTATCTCTTACTCTCCTCAACTTAATCTAA
This sequence comes from Galeopsis tetrahit, assembly GCA_963675135.1. Classification (NCBI taxonomy): domain Eukaryota; kingdom Viridiplantae; phylum Streptophyta; class Magnoliopsida; order Lamiales; family Lamiaceae; genus Galeopsis; species Galeopsis tetrahit. Next base: position 40,713,525 of record OY776127.1, read on the forward strand.
GAGCTATTGCTGGAAGTGTGCTTCCAGAGGTTGATCCAGTTGAAGACGAGGTCTTGGCTACTGTTCCAGCAGATCAGTTGGTGAAAGTTTTAATTCCGGCAGATGAAGTCATGCTTGATGCTCCTCATGTTGAGATTGGACAGTCATCTCATGCTATCTCAGCCGCCTCCATAGATGTGTTAAAGGACGAATTGAAAGCTGTTGTCAAAGCATCGATTGATAAGTTTCTTAAATCTGATATCAAGAAGATTCTTACTGAACAAAACAATGTCCTTGTGACAAGTTCAAAAGATTTGATAGTTGATGCAGTCAGTCAGGTAGATGAAGAATACAGACAGCATATGTTTGAGCAACTTGAGGGATTTCTTCAAGATCAAGTTGAATACTCAGAGAAAAGCTCAGTCGATTTTGCACGCGTACTAGCTACTGAATCCAGGAAGTTGGAACGAGTCTATAGAGCGAGAATCGAAGTTGCTGATGTTCAGAGGAAGGAAGCATATGATCAGCTAACTCAAGCACAACAAATTATTTCTGCTATGACTGATGAAAACAAGAAGTTACGTTTAACTGCTACACATTTTAAGAATGAGTTGAATTTGTCTACTCAGAAGCTAGAGTTGGTTGCGACTAAGCTGGACAAGTTAAGTCAAAACAAGTCGCATGAGAAGCAAATTGAGAAAGCTACAGATCTTATGAAGCAGGCGATGATGGAAGAAATGACTCGGTTTACTTCTCTTTTCTCTCTCAAGGCATCTGATGAAGCCAAAAAGGGGGAAGAGGCAAGTCGAGTTGAATTTGCTGCTGAAGGAGTAAAAGAGGCAAGTGCTGAACCAGAAGCTAAAGATGCTGCTGAAGCTATGCAAGATCTTAAGAGGCCTAAGAGAGGCAGGGGCAGATTGGTTAAAACTGCAGAAGCTGAGCAAGCTAAAGAAGAAGGAGAAGGGCAAGTCTATTGCATCTCCAGAAGCTGAAGTTCAGACAAGGATGGTATCGAAAAGGAAGTCTATTACCATTGAAGAGCCTACTCCTGAAGCTGGTATTTTGAAGAAGCAAAAGATTGATGAGCCAAGTGATGAAGCTCATTATGCTAAGAAGAAGAAGATAGAAAAACACATTGAAAGTTTGTTGAAGCAGAAGCCTGATGAAGATCAAATAGAAGACAAGCTCATTGATCACTTTATTGACAAAGAACATCGTCAAGATTGGATGAAAGTGAAAAGGCAATGGGAACTTGATCACTGGATTATCAGGAAGTTTGGAGATTCTGATAACTCTGACGATCTTTATGCTATGTTTGATAAGTTCATGGAAGGACAGCATAAGATGCTATGGAACTTAATCATAAGGATATCTGCTGCTGCTAATTTTAATATTCTTGTTCCTGGTTTTCCGAAATGGAAGTGTCCTATGACGAGTTCAGGTAAAAGAGCAGATGTGAACCAGATCAAGAAGTATGAAGATGAGTTGCTAGACAATGAGAAGATTGAAGACGAAGAACATATCCAAGGAATTCATACTAGACTACTCAATGCTTTCTGTGTTCCAGATTCAGAAAGAGGTAATTTTCAAGTATAGTTTAGTTTGTTTTGATTTCATTTGAAGTATTTGTAATATCTACTGATCTATTTCTGAATGAATGAAAAAGATAAAGTACTATTTGATGTTTAAAGACAAGATAACTACTTAACTAGTCTACGTAATAAGAAAAAATTCAAGTAGTTTTGGCTTCATCAAAAAGGGGGAAATTGTTGGGATATGAATTCTAGAACAAGTCCTAAATGATGAATAAAAGATAAAAGATAAAGTTTTGATAAGCCAAAAAGAAGACTTGAATATTTTCTAAGTGTTGACTAATCTAGTCTAGTTGAGTTGAAGTCATCTTGTACAGATCAGTAGAATTCAAAAGACAAGTACAGTTTAAGTATTATTAAAAGATAAGTATGATTTATAAGTACTTCATATCTGTTCATATATGTTAGATTGTTACTGAGCTATTTAAATGTTGTATAGAGCTCATGATGTTTCTATATGTAATAGATTAGATTCTTTGTATAGTTTATAAGTTGACTAAGCTTGTATTATAAAAGCTTAAAGTAATGTAATAGTCTTGTTAGGTTAGATGATAGGACTAGATTAGTTCTATTAGAAGTCTACTACACAAGAAGAGAAGACCAGTCTACTACTCAAGACAGGTGGACTACAAGACAAGTACATATACAAGTCTACTCAAGACAAATCAACTTGAAGTTAGTTACAAATACGCGTGAAGTGATAAAGATATAGAAGTTAGTTATGGAATAACTAATTCATAACAGAAACGCGTGGATTGATAAATAAGATTCAGTTGAAGGTAGTTATCAAGAAAAGTTGGTTACAACTTACTAAGTTCTTGAAGATTGAAGTCTATAAATACTTCATGATGGTGATCAATTGAGAACTACTGAAACACTGACGTTCATACTCAAGTGAAGCATTTTCAGAGATATAATTGAAGTTTACTCTCAGAGTTGATTGAAGTTCAGAAAGATAGCCAGAAGACAAGTGAAGAATCAAGAAGGCTACTACTGAAGAACAGAGAAGTTTTTAGTTTTTGTTTTGTTATTTTTCAAGGTGCTAGATACTTGTAAAATTTCTAGTAAGATCGTAGACATATCTGGAGGTATAGTCTGTTGAAGATCTAAGTCTTCTTCTTGGGACTTTAAAGACAGGAACACACACTTGTACTCGATTGGAAGAGTTTAGTGGAAACATCACAACTGGGTTTGTGAGAGTGGATGTAGACAAGTTGTCGAACCACTATAAATCTTGTGTTTGATTTACTTTACAGTTTGCTTAATTGGTTAACTACTTAACTGATCTAGACTAGTTGAGTATAGAACAGAGTTCTCAAAAATAAGTTGAGTATAATCTTGAATTGGGCTCATTGATAATTTCGTATTCCGCACATTGTACTTTGATATTTCGAAAGAATTTTGAAAAGTCTATTCACCCCCCTCTAGACATTTTCACTAGCTTACTCGTTATTAACTCAACTTGGGACCAACAGTATTAACATTCAGTTTTTGCTTCAGTTTTAGTATTGGCACATTAATTTTCATAAAGACCATATTCAGAACATGCATTGAACTGATTTTCTATATTAAAGATCATACCTTAGTTTACCTTCACTTTTTGATAACCTTGGTTGAAATTTGACTTTTCCTTCTTTCTGGTGGCGTGTTGATGTGTTGATTTGGATCTTTGGTACATCATAACCTGTAAGTACAATCCTCCAAGCACGTTCATCTATCGACTTGATATACATGCACAACTTAGGCTTTAAAATATGGATAATATGTTCGGGGGCCTAAATGTCGTGGATATGTGATATGTTTCCATTGCTAACATAAACTAAAAACACACTTAAATAAGGATCTAACCTAGTGTCGTCAGGTATCGGCTCTGATACCAATTAAAAGTGTGTGGGTATGGTATATAGTGTTTAAGTTAAAAACAGATTAATGTTGTACTAAATGTTGAGATAAATTGTACAACACTGACTTTAACAGAATATCAGGAATAAAGATACACAGCGGAAGACTTGAAACACTAAAAACAAAGCGACACAATGGAAATATTTTTCACATAGATTTTATAAATAAGAATCTATGTGAGCCTTACGGCGAAAATCAATACTTATCTTCAAGTATAAATGTTGTGTGAAATGTAACAGCAATAACCTTCACAACAGAAACTACAAACGAGGCAGGTGCCTTGTTCTAAAAACGATCTAAGTGTATGAATTATACACCGCCGAAATGCTAGTCCTATCTATGAATACACTCTCGATAGATAAAGAAAAGCGCTCAGTCATACGGGTGGGATACTTCGTATGAACTAAATGACATAACTATTGGGGCCACAATTTCCTAACAGGATGAACACTAGTCTAGGAGATTGATCGAGTAGTACACACTGAATTATGGAGCCTTTCTTCTATATTTATAGAGAGAAAAACGAATTCTAGAGGCTTCCATGTAAGATCCTATTTTTTAGAATGTCAACTCCCATGATCTATTCTAGATCCTTCCACAATGTTTCAGGTCGTTCTAAGCTGCATCCAGACTCTTCTAGCACGTTCTCCTAGGTTCTGGAATCTTCCAGATTCCAGACTCTTGTAGAACCTTCTAGATCGCCGCCTGAAATGTGATAGCATTTAGCTTAACATTTAATGTAACATTTTTGAAAAGACTTAGAAAAAATCAAGAAGGTCAAATTAAGATGTTGTTGATAATGTTAAAGCATTTAAGTGTTAACAACATCTACAAAAATAGTGTGATTTCAATCATTATTCGTAAAACACACAAAATAAATTTTCTCAACCTCCATCGTTGAGTCAAAGATATTAGGATGAACATCGTCAATTCTAAAAATACTTTCATTCTCCTCGTAAAAAACTAGAGGGCCACTATAGCCATCGTCCATATTATCAACCAAAATATCGACAAAATTATCGAAAATTGGGAGTCCATCACAACCACATTGTTCATCATAATAATCATCGAAAATTGGTGGTCCATCATCACCACAATTTTTTCATCGAAATATTCATTTATAATTGGAACCATCATCAAGAATTGTACCTGATCTCTAATTACCAACTGATGCAGGCCGCGAAAGCGTATAAAAATGACAATACGAAGAACACAGACTAGTTCGTTGATTCTAAGAATACCCGAAAAAGTGACACGGATTAAAATACGTTGATTCAAGAAGAATATCGTAATTGCAATTCAAAAGAAGCTAGTTTGCTCTTTATTTTTTTATCATTCAAAAACTTATCCTATTACAACTTTATTCTCCATCCTTTTATAATAGGGTGGATTGAATCAATAATTGATCCTATAGTAATTGTACTAAATTTAAGACATATATTATTGGTAAAACTAGAACAAAAAAGGAAACACTCGTTAATTTTTCAATTAACTGATTTTGCCACGATTCTTCCTCTTGATTTGGTAAACTTATTAAAAAGGTCAAGTGGGGCGTATCTTCATCATTCAAAATGAGTTGGTCTCCTGTGCATGTGTGCACGTGCATACTAATGCACATGTTAACTCTTTATGTATAAGTAAAGGAAAAAAAATTTAATTGAATTACTGCTGTCCAAATGGTTTCAAACACCTTTCATAGCTATAATTCCAATTTCATGTTTTTTATTTTAATTCTCTATTTATGTTTGTTTTTTATTTTAAATACAATTTTATATTTTCATGTTTTTTATTTTATATACAATTTTATATTTGTAATTTTTTCTATTTCTGTTTGTATTTTTTTTATTTTAAATATAATTTTATTTCTGTTTGTATTTTTTTTTTAAATACAATTTTATATTTGTAATTTTTCCACTATTTCTCTTTGTAATTTTTTCCCTATTTCACAAATTTTATTTTAAATACAATTTTTCAATATAATAATAGTTACCACTTTTCAGTAACAAAATTAACATTTTTCAATAATAATAGTTACCACTTTTCAGTAACAAAATTACCACTTTTCAATAATAATAGTTAAACTTTTCAATAACAAAATTTCCACTTTTCACTATTAAAGATTACACTTTTCAGTAACAAAATTTCCACTTTTCACTATTAAAGATTACACTTTTCAGTAACAAAATTACCACTTTTCTATAATGAGAATTACACTTTCAGTACCACTTTTCAATAATAAGAATTACACTTATCAGTAACGAAATCTACCATTTTTCAATAATGAAAATTACACTTTTCAATTAAAATATCTACCACCCACTTTCAATAATAAAAATTACATTTTTCAGTTAAAATATCTACGACTTTTCAATAATAATAATTACATTTTTCAGTAACAAAATCTACCACTTTTCAATAATAAGAATAATATTTTTTTAATTTCAATAATAATTTTAACGGTACAATTTATAATTAAATAGACCAATTTTAATTAATTAAATTAACAGTGATAGCATAAGCAAAATAAAAATGAAAATTATAGATTAATTAATAATTGTAAATTAATTAATTACACTACAAAAAATGCGCGATTTACCGACGGAATTGTGGTCGGTAGGCGTGGTTTCCGACGGAACTACCGACGGAATAATTCAGTCGGTTCTAGGCTCGTCGGCCCGGTTTACCGACGGAATTTTTTTTTCCATCGGTAGTCCCGACGGATTCCCAACGGAATAAATCAGTCGAGACTGCCGACGGATCTCATTCCGTCGGTAGGCCGAATGACCCGTTTTAAAACCGGGTCTGATTTCTGTCGGAAATTCCGTCGGCCGTCTGTCGGTAGTACCGACGGACTTACTAGGAATCGAACCCGGGTGTGTGGGCGCCTAGTGAGGGGAGCCTACCACTCGGAAAGGTGTGTTACTTGTTCGTAATTGTAATATTAATTGTATATGTACTCCTTTTCGGCCCATTTTTTTTTTAAAATTCATAAAATTAATTTCTTTCATATATATCAAATAATTAAATTTGAAATCTATAATTTATATTTTTATAATTTATATATTTTAAAATACTAAAATATTCATATTTTAACTAAAATACTAATATTTTTTAGTAAAAAAATCATTTTTTTGCTAATTATTTTTTAAAAAATTTCAAAAAATTAATGTCATTCACATAAATTAAATAATTAAATTTGTAATCTATAATTTATATATTTTTAAATACTAAAATATTCATTTTTTTTACTAAAATATTCATTTTTTTGCTAATTATATTTTAAAAAATTTCAAAAAATTAATTTTTTTTCACAATTTTTAGTTGTAACTTAATGATAAATAAATATTTTTAAATTGTACATCTAATAAAATAATTAGCTTACATTATATAATTTATTATTCATCTTCTTCCTCTTCATCTTCTTCATCTACATTTTGATTATTTGTCTCATCTTCCTTCTCTTCATCATCCTCCTCCTCCTCCTCCGCCTCTTCATTTTCATCATCTTCCTCATTTCCATTATCGTTTTCAATTTCGATCAATTGTGAATTTCCACCCGTCAAGTCTACGTGGATATTCAAATCTCCCGAAAAGACTTCAGTTCTAGCCTCTATTTGTTCCGTTTGAAACGGAGAATCATCTTCATCACTCCTGTCCTTTGTAGGGACTTCTACCATTGATCTTGCCTTTACTTTGCAAACAGTGTGCAATTCAATTTTACTACGTGATCGTACTGGATACTTGCAGTAGTATACTTGAGATACTTGATGGGCAAATACAAATGGATCATTCCCGATATAGCTCCTTTTCGGATTAACATCGACGAGTTTGTACTCCGGATGAATCCTTGTTCCTGAAGGGCCTGAATCAAACCAATGACACTTGAACAACACTACAGTCTTTGTTGGATATCCCGGATATTCTACTTCAACGACTTCGTGCAACACCCCATAGTAGTCACTTGCATCTGCATTGTAGTTTGCACTGCTAACGCAAACACCAATGTTGGTAGTCGCTTTTCTTGATGCATACTCAGATGTATGAAATCTGTAGCCCTTCACAATATAGCCGTTGTAAGTCTTTACACGACGTAGTGGTCCTTTGCTGAGATCCTTTAAGAATCGATTCCCAAAATCGTTTGACCGTCCCTATACAGTTCAAATAATTAACATTAATTATGAATCATATTTATTTACGTAAAATTTAAGGAAATGGTACTCACACAACGTTGGAACCATCGGGCAAAATCACGTTGAAGACGAGCATCTATATTTGTATCTGAGATGTTTTGTTCTGTTCGTCTTAGTTCTTGAGTATACATCCTAATTCACAACATCCAATCACAATTAATATTAAATTACATAAATGAAGTAATGATAAAAATATGAAATACTTACTCAATGTAAGGCTGAACTTCATCACAATTCAATAACACATACGTTTGTGCTATTTCTGCCTCTCTGTTCGACTCCCACTCTCGTTCTGTGAATTTTCCTATTGGTCGTCCCTTAGACTTGAATATAGACAGCATTCCATCGACCTCTTCACCGATATTGTCTGTATCTCTACCACCGTAGTTACGTGGTTCACTTCTCAACCGAGTGTTGACATGGTCTTCAAAATAATAAGAACAAAACATGCCAACCTCTTCATTCAAATATGCATTAACAATCGATGCTTCCACATTTGCCTTTTGTTTAGCATTACGTTTCAAGTTGTGGAGATATCTGATTTATAATAAAAAACATATATTTTAATTCAGTGAACATGCATGTAGTATATATAAAAAATGAAAAATGTAAGAGTTTACCTTTCAAATGGGTACATCCATCTGTACTGCACTAGACCACAAATTCTGGCTTCATACGCTAAATGAACGGGTAAGTGTTCCATGGAGTTGAAGAAGCTAGGTGGAAAAATTTGTTCCAACTTACACAAAATCACTGGAATGTCTTGCTCCAAACGAATCATATCATCGATCTTGATCGTTGAAGATGTTAAATCTCTAAAAAAAAGACTTAATTCAGTGATAACCCTCCACACATTGAGAGGAACAACGTCTCGGAACGCAATCGGTATCAAGCGCTGCATAAAAACATGACAATCGTGACTCTTCATCCCTGAAACCTTACCCCTGTTTATGTCTGCGCATCGACTCAAGTTTGACACGTAGTTGTCTGGAAAATTCAACTCGTGAATCCAACGACACAGTTGTTGTTTCTGTGGCTTATCTAGTGTGTAGCAAGCCTTCAGATATCTACCTGTACTGGGATCCATTTTCAACTCTTCGCGACGACAATAAATGTTCAACTCTTCCTGGGACTTTGGAGTATCTTTCGTCTTGCCTTCTGTGTTCGTCATTGTGTGGAACACATTATCAAACACATTCTTCTCAATGTGCATCACGTCCAAATTGTGTCGGATCAATAGTGAACTCCAGTATGGCAAATCCCAAAAAATACTCTTTCTATTCCATCCACCTGGGATTCGACCGTTGTGTTCAGCTGCATTTTCCTCAGTAGATTTTTTCAAACCCGTCCACTGAATCTCATGTAACAACGTTTGTCCTGTACGGTAACATTATACTAGAAGAAATTAATAAAACATATACGTATAACATTATACTAGATCAAATAATTGTATAATTAAAATCACTACAAGAAAAATGCTGAATGACAACGCCCAATAGACAACGGTTTTGAGAAAAATTGTTGTCTTAAGTTAAAAAAATGTAGTTTAAAGTAAAACCGTTGTCTTTTAGTTTATATTTGCGCTAAAAGACAACGGTTTTGGTGACCCATTGTTGTTCTGTGTTGTATATCAATGAAATTTAAAAGAAAGTTCGCTGATAGACAACGGTTTTAGGACCATTGTTGTTTCACGTTGTTTTTCTACCTGAAAAGGCTGAAAGACAACGGTTTTGACCGTTGTCTTTCAAAGTAATAAAATATGTTATTTTGTGCTGAAAGACAACAGTTTTTAACCGTTGTCTTTCAAAACAATAAAATATGCAATTTTTGCGTTGAAAGACAACGGTTTTTAACTGTTGTCTTTCAAAGTAGTAAAATATGCTATTTTTGTGTTGAAAGACAACAGTTTTCTAACTGTAGTCTTTCAAAGTAATAAAATATGCTATTTTTGCACTGAAATACAATGGTATTTGACTGTTGTCTTTTCACGTTTAAAAATTAGCACTTTTAACTCATCTAATTTAACAATATTTCAATTTTTAAAAAATTAAATTTAAAAACAGTATATATACATAATGATAATAATTCTTGATAAAGCTCACAATATTTTTAATATATCTAACACTTTAAATATAAATAGCACTTTTATTTTAAATTAGCACTTTCAATAAAACTAACATTTTTTTTAATATGACTAACACTTTAATTATAATATATTACTTTTATTTTAAACTAACACTTTTAATATAACTACTACTTTATACTTTGAATCGGATTCCAGCGCCAAAAACTCAAAAAATAGAAACTTTAATTACAAACTAGCACTACTTTTATTTTAACTAGCGTCTTTTAATATAACTAGCAATTTTATTTTAAACTAGTATAATACTTTTAATATAACTAATATATTTTGATATAATTAGTACTTATTATATATATATATATATATATATATATATATATATATATATATATATATATATACTCCCTCCATCCACCAAAAGTAGTCTCATGGTGGATGGGCACAAGTTTTAAGAAAAATGTAGATAAAGTAGATAAAGTAAGGGTATTATAGAGTATTGTGGGGTCCATTGTGAATAAAGTGATTGTTTGTGAATAAAGTTGATGGCAAATTGAGTAATTAAATGATGTTTGAGGGGTGATAGTTTCCATAAAGTGAATGGGACTACATTTTGTGGACAAAGAAAATGAGGCAAATGGGACTACATTTCATGGACGGAGGGAGTATATAGAATACGTACTGTATTAAATATTAATTAACTAGATAGCACTTAATTATAATTAGCTCTTATTATATATAATATATATAAGTTAATTGGATAGCACCTAATTATAATATAAATTATATAGAATATGTACTGTATTAATTACTCTATATATTTAGTAAACCCACTTCTAATTGAACTCCCTCACGTCGCCGTCCATACCATAGAGCAGTTTCTTTTGGTACTTCTTCTCTGAATACCATCCCATCCCGTCCACTACCCACCGTCGCACAGCCATGCCCTTCGACAACAGGCTACACCCGGCACCGAGCGCCAGACCACCGTCGCACAGCCAAGCCCTTCAATTCTGTTCCACTTCTGATGTTGCTTGCTATTCGTGAAAGAAACATGTCTAGATGACGCGTAAGTACCTTATACTAGTGACAAAAATTGGACTGCCAATGAAGAAGGAAAAATGTCCAAGTTTGATTTATTTTAATTTGTTTACTTAAAAGATATATTGAAATAAAATTTTGTTGTTGGTAATTATATTGTAGCAGTAAAATGTATTGATGAGAATGTTAAGATGTGCAAAAATGCATAATGTGATGTCCTCATCTTATGAATTAACAGCCCGTTGTTTTCAGAATTAGGTAATTATTATTGCTTTCTGATGCTTTGTTCAGTTTGTTAAATTCAGAAATTAATGGTTCCCGAATTATTGTATATGCTTGTATTGTCTAACTCAATATTGTAACTTTCTTTTTAATTATTTTACAAATTCTTTGAGAACCATTATGTTTCCCCCGAATCTTCCTTATTCTGTTAAATGAGAAAAATGGAATTATCTATGTTATTGACTGACAATAAAATTGTAATTGCCTTTTTTTTTTCCTCGATCACATCATGCTGGTTAAAATTCATTCGTACATGGATTCATAAAGTAAGACGAGATATGATCTAATGGAGTGAAGACAAATCGAACTTTTGTGATGCTAGATTGCAAGATAACCCAGTTAATTTGAAGCTTTCAATTGCTTCATTCTGATGCTGCAAATTAGATATTCACGGACCTGATGCAAATTTCTGGCAAGACTTGGAGGCAAAAATTATGGAGTGTACTAATTGGCCCTTTTTCTGGTACACTACTTCTCTATATTTTTCATATTTTTTTATTTTTATTTTAGCATGACCTTTCTTTCAAACATGCTCTAAAGTGGGTTCTAATGACTTTATAAAGGAAAATTGTTTATACCTACATTTCTGAAATTTTTTTAGGAAAAACTACCACCTCAATTTTTTATTAGTTAGAGCAACAAAATGGAGTATGAAATTACTATTATATCCTTCATTTAACTTATCTCACTTTACCATCTCAAATTTATTATTTTATATTCAAATTTTAAAAATTATTTTTCAACATCATTAATTAATATTATTATTTTATATTTGTATTCAAATTTTATTTAAAAATTATTTATTTGTTCTTATTTTTTTATTTGTTTTTTTTAATAGAATTGAGAAATAATTTTTTTTTTACTTTTCTTACATTATTTCTTTTTTATATTATAAGGCATTTGAAAATTAATTTTCCTTTTTTTATATTATATTTATTTTTTTCAAAAATTATTTACATTCAAATTTCAAATTATAGAATAATTTTTTATTTCTATTTTATTTAATTTTTTTTATATAATATTACATTATATTGAGTATATGTTTACATACATGCATTGCATACGAACATTATATATTGCATACATGCATTGCATACGAGCATTATATATTGCATACATGCATTGCATACGAGCACTATATATTGCATACGAGCAATAAATATTTCATATACCGAAAAAACGATCCATATTTACAACACATTGAGTTTATTTAACAGATAATAATTATATTTAATTCTTTAGAAGATAATAATTACTTAAAATGAATTAAAAGTGTGAAATGAATTGTTTTGCAAAAACATCCCCAAATACTAGATAGACACGGTCGATTAATACCGGAAAAAATAGATTTTATTTTGAGTACTCGTCATTAATTATTTATTTTATAGAATTTGGTTGAATGTCATTAATTATTTATTTTATACTCCAGTATTTGGTTGAATGAAACTAGTGGTGTGAATCTGGGGGTGTATTAAGTGAAACTGAGGGTGCACATCTGGGCTAGTAAACCCTAGCCCATTAGTAAACCCATTGGATAGAACCCTAGTCTCTGCCCTAGAACATGTTTGGCCGCTGCCGCCTTAGAAATCGCCGACACCACCGTCGGCAACGCACAGAGCTCCGTCGCCCATCCGTTACAGCAACACCACCTGTGGAAAACACCAAATCAGGAAAACGCGCAGAGCTCCGACGCAAAGCCGGAAAAAACGAAATACAAACCAGAAATCGAAACACGAAACCCAAAGCCAGAAAAGTATATCAGATTTGAAAACATAAAAAGTAATACAAAAAAATCACAAACCCCATCGTCTTCAGTCGCCGCCACTCTCAGGGTGGAGTTGCAGATCGGCGCCGACGTCGACCAAAGCTAGATCTAGGACTTGTAATTTACTCAAAATTTTATCATTTACTCAAAATTCCAACTCTGGTTAGATTCTATCATTCTAGGACTTGTAATTTACTCAAAATTTTTATTTTTCTTTGTCCTTAGTTTTCACTTTTCTGATTAAAATACTTAGAAATTCTGAAAAATATCACCATATATAACAGGTCATTCAATAAAAAAAAAAGGCTCAATTCGAAGCCAGACTGAATAAAACCAACCTCGTTATTTCTTGAGCCTTCGTGACCTTTGAGATCCGTATATTAGGAAAAGAGATCTAGGGCGGAACCCTAGTATCGTTGCCCCACCATAGACGTGTGCGTCGTCGCAGAGAGAGAGAACTGGGATGTACCAAGGAGGACCTCTGTCGCCGTGAACCCAGATCGAAAATCACAGAAACCCGGACCGCAAAATCCAATGGTCTTGAAATCGACCACCTGTACGACAAACTCAAGCATATCGGAAGAAGAATCGGGAAAATGGTTTAATAGAAACCCTTCCGTCGCCGATCTATGGTTCTGCCTATGTCGACGGCGACTCTAGCTTCAACTGTCCCTCTCGTTGAAGGCCTTCACCGGAGGAGTGATTTTTGACCGAAATGCGACGAGATGTCTGAGCTCACGCGCCGCCTCGATCTCTTTTCCACTCTTCATTCAAAACCCTTCGATCTAGTTTAGGTTTGGAAATGAGATGAGATAGAGGGAGGTAGAGAGAATTTGAGTGTGCTTTTAAAAATGATAAATGAGACAGTGATATGGGGAAACGTGAGTCCAAGATTTGAAAGAGGAGAGAGACAAAAGGGTATAAGCGGGATTTTACAGTTATTTTGAAGTTTTAAATAATGGAAAAAAATTGTTGAGGTTTTAAGTCTTAAGGGGTTCAATTTTGTTGATAAGAGTAAATATTCACCTTTATAAATGCAGCTTCTCTTTAAATTAAGTCATTCATTTGAGGTCACATCAACGGGTGAGTCATTCATAATTAGCTTCTCAAATCTTTATCTTAACTTTTTATTGCCTTCGCATCGATTGTTTTGCCGTTTTGTATGCGTGAAGTTTGGGTAATAACAGCTTGTTTTGCATTGATCCATGCAACTTCTTCTCATTAAGAAGATGGATTAGCAGCAATAGATGTTGAAAAGGAGTTTTACTGTGTCCTAGGGGAGTTATATACTTTTATGCCGGATGAAGGTAGTATTACATCATAAAAGATGCATTATTTACTGCAACAATCCACTCTTATTTTCTTGACAAATGAGTGAACTAGTAGTTTATATAGGGATTGGTATGATATACATATAACTACTATATTTTAGCAAACTGTTATAATTTTGTATAGTTTCACTATATATATAACTTATAAAATAAGTGAAGAAAAAGTTTATTTTTTAGTTCTTATAAAACCGAATTAAAGGTACTCATGGCACATGTTTTGTTTTTATGGCAGCAGTACCATCAACTATGAGCTAGACACTTGCTACTTTTCAACAGAAGGGGAAGATTGTTGGAACGAGGACTTTTGCTTGAACTCATCTAATGGAAGACAATAGAAGTGATGAGATTCCTGTAATTTTTACTAGAATTATAGGCTTCTCTTCAACTTGTCATATCTTTGTCTAAACTCATAAGATTCGTATTTTAATTATGTAATCGAATTGTGTATTTGGTAACAAATGTTAGGAATAAAGATTCAATGGTTATTTCTGTAATTATATTATTAGAATTTGGAGGCATAATGTAAAAATTGGAAAAAAAAAATAGGTTTATGATATTTTAAAGAAAATAGAAAGACGACAACGGTTGAAAACCGTTGTCTATCAGCGCTACTCATGAAAATCCTAGGCAACAACAACAGTTTTAATTCGAAAAGACAATGGTTATCAAACGTTGTAAAAAGTTAGAAAGACAATGGTGAAAAACTGTTGTCTATTAGTGCAATTCATTTAAATTATATGCAACGACAACAGTTTTAATTTGAAAAGACAACGGTTTTCAACTGTTGTAAAAAGAAGGAAAGACAACAGTTGAAAAACATTGTCTATTAGCACAATTCACGAGAATCATATGCAACGACAACGGTTTTCATTAAAAAAGACAACAGTTTTCCACCGTTGTTTTTTTAGGTTTTTACAACGGTTGAAAAACGTTGTCTATTAGCGTCCACTTACGACAACGGTGGCTACAACAACGGTTATTTTGCTCGATTGACAACGGTTTTCCACCGTTGTGTTTCAACATTTTTCTTGTAGTGAATACCGTTTCGAAGGGGCGGTCGATTGTGTGTAACTGTTCTGTTCTTCAAGAAGTTGTTCTTATTCCTTCTAAATGGATGATCTCGAGGTAAGAACTTTCGGTGATTATCGAACCATGTAACTTTCCTACTCTTCTCAAGACTGAAAGCTTCAGAAAAATCCATACAATACGGACATGCTTGAAACCCAGCCGTTTTCCACCCAGACAACATAGAATATGCAGGAAAGTCGCTAATGGTCCACAATACAGCAGCACGCATCGTGAAATTCTGTTTTCTGAACACATCATACGTTTGGACACCACTTTCCCATAAAAAGATCAAGTCTTTTATAAGAGGCTGGAGATAAACGTCAAGTTTATCCTTTGGATTCGACGGACCTGGCACCAATACAGTTAGAAACATTGTTTGAGGTTTCAAGCACATCCATGGAGGAAGATTATACGGAGTCAGAATCACCGGCCACAACGAATACTGCTTTCCAAAGCTCCCAAACGGTGCAAAACCATCAGTACACAAACCTAGCCTCACATTCCTCGGTTCAGAAGAAAAATTGGGATACACGTTGTCAAGGTGTTTCCAGGCCTCCGAGTCCGTCGGATGTCGCATCTCCCTAGACTCGGTCGAAGACGAATCTGTTGCATGCCACGTCATGTGTTGTGCTGTGGCAGTAGATTGATACAATCTCATTAAACGGGGAATGATTGGAAGATAATACATCTTCTTGTGTGCCACTTTCTTCTTCGACGACTTCGATTGACCAGCGGGCCCCTTCCGACGTGGCTCTTTGTAACGAGGATGACCACACATCTTACACATGTTCAGATTGTTATCTTCATCACCCCAATATAACATGCAACCGTTTACACAACAATCAATCTTCTCGACCGGCAATCCCATATTTTTCATCATTTGCTTGCTTTGATGATACGTTGTAGGCACCTTATTCTCAGGAGGACAGATCTCACTGCATAATTGTGTCATTTGCTCATATGCCCTGTTAGAAAGCTTGTTCTCGGTCTTGATAGCCATAAGTCGGGCATTAAATGACAGTTCAGAGTGAGAATCACAACCCGGATACAAATCTTGATCGCATAATTTGAGCATTTCATAAAACTGAAATGCTTCATCCGTCGGCTGCTCTTCTACATTTGAAAAACCGGCTTCCATTATCATTGTTTGATACATATTGGGTTCTCCCTCCCCAAACTGTTCTTCCCCACCAAATTGTTGTTCATTACTCGTGCCGGCTTGATTACCATATATTTGTCTTTCATAGATACCAACAGTGTAATAGTATAAAACTTGATCAAAGTTATAAGGCCAACGTCCTTCGCCGTGAAATGTCCAGTTATAATAATTAACAGTGAAACCATTCTTCAGAACATGTACCAAAACCTCATCAATCGACTTAAATATTTTATTCTGACATTTTTTGGCATTACACGGACACTTGATACAATCCCAATGCATGTAATGTGGGTGGAGCTTTGCAAATTCAACAAATGACACAAGTTCACTGTAAAATTCACTATTCACATTTCCTAAAATGAACCTAGGAGTTTCATACATCCATCGACGATCCGGCAATTCCATCTGTTAAACATTTAACATAAAATTCTTACAAACATATAAAAAAATGCACAACTAATTAAACTACACAACTAAACTACAAATATATAAAATGCACAACTAATTAAACTATAACCATATAAAATGCACAACTAATTAAACTACACAACTAAACTACAAATATATAAAATGCACAACTAATTAAACTATAACCATATAAAATGCACAACTAAACTACAAAATTTAACCAAGTAAAAAAGAAAAACGTACCGAAATTTGCTTGCTCTCATACAATTTCCACAATTTTTGTCGACTGAGTGAGAGAAAGGGGAAAAAAGTTTCTGTAAATATTACGCGCTACCGACGGATTTTGAAATTCCGTCGGTGCGCACATTTTGAATCTACCGACGGATTCTGAAATTCCGTCGGTAGGTTGCCGCCCAAAATTCCGTCGGTAGAGTACTTGGCCGACGGAATTTCCGTCGGCAGACTTTATTTCCGACGGAATATTTATTTCCGTCGGTAATATTGGCGGGATAAAATAAAAAATCGAAAAAAAAATAAAAAATACTTTACTTTATACCAAAATCTAACGAAAAATTATGTATTATGTATAAATTAAAAACAATAACATAAATAAACAATCCATTGACAAACAAGCATCAACCGAAATAAATATGTCCAACGGAAAATTAAATAGTTTGACAGAAAAAATAAATAGTTCGATAGAAATTTAAATAGTTCGACATAAAATTAAATAGTTCGACAGAAAAATAAATAGTTCAAACATCAAACATTATACTGATAAAAAAACTCATCATCACCACAACCAATGAAATCCAAGCCGTCGTCTGCCTCTGCATCTGGAGCATTGAAAGGGGGAACTGAACCAACCGGAGCATCGAAATGCGGAGGGGGAACTGGACCAACCGGAGCATCGAAAGGCGGAGGGGGAACGCTCATCGCTTGTTCAAAGCATGTATTTATTTGTTCAGAAGACATCCCCAACGATCGACCCATAGTGTCAGTTAGCTGTCGGAAGTAGTGGTTCATCATGTGTACTACGTTCGGGTCTGGAACAGCAGTGGAGGATACAGAGGCCTGCGATGCACGCTGGGACGAACTGGACGACGCAGCTCTCACTGAGCGGCTCATCCGACCAAGGCCAAGGACCCGTCCTCGATCAGCCGGGGCAACGTCCAGGTAAATCCGGTTAAGATCAGGCGGAGCGCTGGGCCCGGCTTCAGGAGAAGCCTGTGTCGTCTCCTCTTCAATCCTCCGGTTCACATCCAACTACATAATTACAAAAAAATTAAATTAATACATAGTTCAATACATTTAATTAATTAAATATTAAAAAAACATCACAATTTAATTAAACTTACGTGAAGCTGGGTAGTGCGTCCATATGTGGACGTCTGCGAATCTGGATCAAACGGATGAAGAACGTTCAACCGATCCACGTGTGTGGGTTCACGCCCAAGTTCCCGCTCCTATTTCTTACCAAATGAGCATATAAAAATTATTTTATATAATATAATATAAATAATTGAAGTAAATTTAGTGAACACTTACTAGAGCAATTGAGTGCTCATACGCGGATCGCCCCCCCCCCCCCCCCCAATGCCTTGACATCCCACCTCCCCCATCACTTATACGGTTGGCTCGAGCAGTTGCACACTTCCTCATGTACTCCGGGCTACTCCAATACGTGGTCAACGTGTTCCACACGTTGACTCCATTTTCGTCCTCCCCCAACGTCTGCACCACGCCACGTTTACGCCAAGCATTCCTCCAGGTGTACATTATCTCATTATACCTAGACTGACATGAAGATAGCCAGTGACAGTGGATATCGTTGTCCGAAAAAAACTCCCTATGCCAATAAGCATGTTTCTGCACATATTCGATCAACATATTTATCAAATAATATATATAATAAATTGTTTATTAATATTTAATTGAATGCACTCAAATACCTGGAATTCCTCCCAGTATTCATCTTTTTTCGTCTGCGGCACCTTCAGCCAAGAGTAGGCATTCGCAACAATCTTGCACTTAGTAATCACCACAGTGTAAATCTTCGATATCTCATTACCAGGAAGTAAGCTGTGACATTATATATTAAGAAACAAACACATTATAAATTAAAAAACGTACAAAAATTGATGCTATTAAATATTGTTAAACCTTAAAATTATTTAATTAATTACTTACTGTACACCCTCAATCCATATTTTCAGTCTATTTTCTCGGGCCCGCGTGGGATGTCCACGAGCTGCCGACGACTGAGATGACGGCGGCGAATGCTGTGGAACGGATGCCGACGACGTCAACGTAGCAGGCTCAATAGGCCTAAGTGAGCCTCTACTACGTCAAGATCCTGAGGCCCCACTAGCATCTTGACTCATCTATTTTAATAAATAAAATTTAAAAGTATAATAAATTAATCAATAATTAATATAGTAATGAAATCAATAATTTTCTATTTTAATTAATAACATTTTAGTAATTTAAGTCAATAATTTCCTAATTTAATCAATAACAAAATCACGTTACTAATGAAATCAATAATTTACCAAACTAATTAATAATGACTTAATTTAAACAATAACAATAATTACTATATTTACAACACCTCTACTTATAAGAATAATTACTAATTTAATCAACAATAATAACCTAGTTTAATTATAAGAATAATTACTAATTTAATCAACAATAATAACCTAGTTTAATTATCAAAACGAACTAACAAAACTACATTATATATTTGAACTAACATACATTAATTAATTACAATTAACCAATAAAAAACATATAATCCACGTACTAACATATATTTGAATAAATTATACATATATATTCATCAACTACGTACATGAAATTTTATAATAATTAACATGCAATTTATAATACAATAACTTAATTAAAATTAATTAAGAATTTATAAAACGTACCGTTTAAATTGAAGAAAATTGGAGTAGATAATCGTAATGCCCTTTGTCGATCAATCCACGCACCACGCACAAGAAAATCCAATCCACGAGGACAGAACAGGAGACGAACAGGGAGAGGGGGACGAAAGCTAATTTTTTTTTCCCTTATGGGGAAGAACTGCCTCTCCTTCGGCAGTTCTTATAAAAAAAAAAATTGTGGCTACCGACGGATATTTCCGTCGGTAGCACGCGAATATTAAGGCGTCAGTCAAAGCGGTTCGGCTACCGACGGATATTTCCGTCGGTAGCACGCGAATATTAATGTGTCAGTCAAAGCGGGTCGGCTACCGACGGATATTTTCCGTCGGCAGTCGAAATTTGAACGACCGACGGAAAAAATCCGTCGGGAAGCAAGGCTAAACGACACCGTTTGGCCGCGGAACTGAATTCTGTCGGGAAGTCCGTCGGACGGTCCCTACGGATCTTGGATTCCGTCGGGAGTCAGTCGATTCGAAAATTCCGTCGGCGATCCGTCGGGCCGGCCGACAGAATGGATTCCGTCGGTAGCCTTCCGTCGGTAAACTCCGCGTTTTTTGTAGTGAATTAAGTGATAGATTGATCTATAAAAATGAGAATTGTAAATTAATTAATAATTTTAAATATTGATCGATAAAAATGAGAATTGTAAATTAATTAATAAAGTAATAGATTATAAATTAATTAATTAATAAGTAGTGAAAAAATTGGAATTATAACCATAAATAGAGAAAATAGGACAATAAATTGAGAGTGGGAGGATAAGGACAAAAGCATGCGCACCAAACCTGTTTTGGTGCACATGGTGCATTTGAGAATTTCCCTTCAAAATTTGTACAGCTTCATCCTCATCAACTAATAACCTCTACTAATTAACAAACTAACTAATTATTATTATGGTTTTGTCAGGATGTCTGCAAGATTGTGTTCTGATGGGATTTGAATGAGTTTCAACACACCGTGTTGTATTTTCTCCCTTGTGTAGTGATGATTAATTTGAATGTGTTTTGTCTTCTCATGGAGGACAGGGTTATGAGCTATGCAGACCTGCTATCAGTGTATACAAGTAGTGGTTGGGTGTGTGAAATGCCTAAACCTTGAAGAATGTAGACAATCCACTATACTTCAGAAGCTGTTGAACTTAGTGCCTTGTATTCTGCTTTAGTAGAAGGCTTGCTAACAGTGCTCTACTTTTTAGACTTTCACGAAATGAGAGAACCCAAGTAAACTACATATCCTGTAATACTTCTTCTAGTTTTACCCCAATCTGAATCTGTGAAAGCTTGTGTATTTTAAAAATTGTTATGTGAAGAATAGAAAAATACCCTAGCCTATGGTTGATTAGACGGTCCTTGAACCGGATACCCGAGACTTCAAAAAAAAAAAATCTATGTATTGCTGCTAAATGAGAAAGTGTTTGAATTGGATATGCCAAATCTAATCTAGTTATTCTAAGATAAAGAAGCTTACCTACTATTTTTCTATATTGTGAAGGATCTTTAAGTAAAGTGCATCATTTTTAGTAAAAGTTTGTTTTGAATACATTGGAGTAATGCATGGTTTACTACCAAGATAGCCACAATCATCTAATAAGTCTAAAGCATACTTTTTTTTTGACATAACTGAATACCTTTACTGCTTGTTGCTACTTCTATACCAAGAATGTATTTAAGGATGCCAAGATGGTGAACTTATTTTGTAGAAAAGTTTAACTCTCTGAATTTATGTCATGTCATTGCCTGTTAATACAATGTCATCTACATAGCAAAGTAAAACAATAATAGAAGTAGATGTTACTCAAGTAAATAATAAAGTATCCTACTTAGATTGAACATATCCAATAGTTCTCAAAAAGCTTGTAAAACCATTGTCTAGATACTTATTTTAAACCATAGATGCTTTTATTCAATTTACATATTCTTTTGTCATCAATCTCACAATAATCAGGGGGTGGAATCATGTAAACCTCTTGAGGCCATCACCGTGTAAAAACACATTATTTACAACATTGATGTATGAACCAATTTTTAGAAACAACAATAGAAAGTAATATTCTAACCGTTAGTAGTTTTTGCAACATGAGAAAATGTGTCAAAATAATCAATGCCCTCTTATTGGGTGTAACCTTTTGCAACTAGTCTTACTTTATATCTTTCTATATTTTCATCGGGTTTGTATTTTACTTTAAAAAATCCATTTACAAACTACACAATTTTTACCAGAGGGTAAAAGAACAAGTGTCCATGCATTTGTTCTTTCAAGAGCCGCAAGCTCCTCATTCATGGATTTCTGCCAATTTTCATTGGTAGAGGATTGTCTGTATGTTTTAGGCAGTTGTATTTGAGATATGGAAGCAGTGAAAATTTTATGAGAAAGCATATAGTTACTTAGTAGATAGATAATCAGAAAGTGGATACTTAGTTAAAAGAAGTAATCATGTTTGCAGATTTACTATTAATTGACGAGGGCAGATCAGTCTTAGGAGAAATATGTCCTAATCTAGAATGCCAAAGATCACAATTATTCAACAAAGTAACATAATTTACAATTACTACTTTTGTAGCTTTAATTTCAAGTAATAAAGTCCTCCTTGTTGCTCAGCAGAACCAATCATCATCTGGCTGGTTATGTCCTGCAAAACACATTGTGAGGACATAACAAATTGGAGTATGTTGTTAAATGTGAGACGGATAACAAATTGAAAGTGAAATCAGGGACATAGAGGATATTATATAGAGTTAATGATTTATTTAAAATAATATTTCCCGTGAAGGTTGCTGTAGCAATAGCATTATTTGGCAATTTTATTTTAATATCAAATGGTGTAGGTTTAGCAAAATTAACAAACCGTTCAAACACTTGTAAACTCATTCAACGTTCAATGTTCGTGATTTGACCCCATATCATGGAGAAAACGGGCTGAACTCTGAGACGAGTTATTTCCCGCCTGGAGAGGATGATGATGTAGGGCAGATTTGCTGAATTTGTCGTAGTTTGGTATTCTAATCATAACTTTCTCTAGAAAACTCTGATTCATGTATATATATATAATTTGTATCACTTTATTAATGGTATATCCAAGCCTACTGCTTTTATTACAAATATATACATAAACAGAACTCATAAGACCACATTAATTGGTTATTGGTCTATTCCAGATCACATATATAGTGATGATCAAATCAAGTCAAACTCTCTGGAACTGCACCATGAAGGGGCGTGCACCATCCCTGAGACTAAGAACCAAACGCCTCGTAGAATCTTGCACCAAAATGCCCAATTCTCCGCACACGGGTCTGCACGTATCGCACACACCAGGGCAATACACAAACTTGTACCCACTCCCAAATTCTTCAATCTTGAACCAGTTGCTTATGGTTTCACGCCCCGGGTTCCCTTCCACGCCCCCCGTCGTTACCAAGTAGCGCTGGATAGAGTCGTCGAAGTCCAGCTTCCACAGCGTCGTTTGGACGCAGATTGAGGAAGCATTGAAGAGGATGTTGAGATCAGTTGAGAGACGGACGACGCCTTTCTTAGGATTGAGAGGGCGGAAGTATGCTGGCAGGCCTTTCATCAAGTCTAATTGCTCTTGGACAACATCCAGTGGGCATGTTTCGTTGCCGGTGCTGCCAAGTGTCAGGCCGCCGCCTCCAGCGCCGCGTATAACAGACAGAATGTAGTAGTCGACTCCTGCCCGGACCTCTTTTCCGGCCATGTCGAGCACCGGAGGAGGTTGTTCAGCGGCAGAGCAAAGTGAAGAGATGGTCAAGTAAAGGGACAAGAGAAGCATGAAACTGAGAGATGTCTTCATGGTGAGATTGATGATGAGATGTGAAGGATTGCTCCTCTAATTATAGATGCTGAATTGCTCATCTGAAACACGAATTGTATACTTGCGTGTGAATCATTGAGGCGGCTTAATTACTTCAAGATAATGATCCACGTGGTTTTGGTATTAGTGTACAAATTGACCAATCGATATATATTTTTTTTTTTTATTTCTGAAGTCTTAGTATCCGACTAATCAGATCGTCCACTTGTGAGGACCCCGTTTAAAGCTAAAGTTTTGCTCTCTGTATTGACTAGCCCTTAGAATTGACCAAGCGATATACGGGGGATTGAAAAGTTAATGTTAATTAGAAGACGTGTACATTAGTGGTACTTGCCTATTTGGCAACGTTTTCAAGGATTTGGTGTACAAAAGAAATTAGATGTATGCCTTTTATTTATGCAAACACAAAACTCATATGAAATGTCGTGATCCACTACTACTCTGTTTAGTGCTCACATTTCTCTCCACTTTTCACAATAGTTTCATTTCCTTCTTCTTCCCCATGCTGTCAAGGTTTTTTTTCCACGTTTTTCATTGTCTTCATACATTTTCATCTCTCTACTGGTTTTCTTGCGTCGTCCACTCTATTTTTTTATACTGTTAAAAATTGTGTTACTGTATGAACAAACACTATTAGAAAAAAAAAACCAAATTCCAACAAAACATAAACCTTTGAGATTTTTAAAATTTCAATGAGTTTTCCAACGTCGACATTTGCCCCCATATTTTCTTGTTTAATTAGACACCACTTCATAAGATACTTATGATCTAGTTGCTACTAATAATCACTTAGTAGTTGCTTCTCATAAGCTCATAAGGATTTGCCAATCATTGGAAGAATCCACTCTACAACCTATTATGATGCATTCAGGTGAAATTAAGATCAAAGAGACCATTGCAATGTTCAGAAAAATATCAAACTAAAGGCCAATCAAAGGCACATGGAACTGCACTAACATTTCTGAAATAAGGTCGAATGTTTCAGAAATAACGGTCTACTGCAAGACAAAAACAAAAATCACATTTGAAACTTGCATTGCATCAAGGTCGTTTGGCTCCTTAGGCTTTTCGGTCATGATGAAACTTCAACTGAAGTTCTCCTAGAAACCTAAGCAAAATACTCAGATTAACCTAGTAACCAACTTCAATACGCTGTAGAAAGAGTTTCCTCTCTAAATTTATAATTCTTTTCAACGTATCTACAATGGTGTGTCTACTCTAGTTTAAATAATAGTATTGACTTCTACCTAGTGATAAATGCAGTAGTTAAAGCAGCAATAATTCTAATTAACTAATTATAAATAATTTCCCTAATTACGTAGTCAATCATGCATATTTGAGTCCATAATCCTTGCTTGGTATCTTTGGTAAGGTTCCATCATCACCGCTCCCTCAAAATGAACCTTGTCCTCAAGGTTAAGTTCCAGAAAACGATCACGTAATTCCTCCATGGACTACCATGTAGTATCCTCCAAGTATATACGCACATGCCCTTTTCCGTGTTTTCTGAGTCTCTGCTTCTTTCCTAGAAACTCTTTGCTTCTTTATTGTAATCAATACCTTGGTGGGCTCTTCTTCCATCTGTTCAAAGTTTTCTCTTCTCCAATAAACCTGATGATCTTTATCTGATTCTATTTCTCTGGCACTCACTTGAATTAATGAGTCTTTGCCATTATCCTCATTTGAAACAAAATCAATTGTTTTCTCCTCATTTTCATCCATGATTTCTTGTGGATTTTCAGTCAGGCTTTTCTCCACGTGTTTCATATCTTTGGGTGTTGCATGTAAGGATTCTAAAGGCTTCTCTTTCTGCGTTTCTTCCTTCAGCAAATAACTTAAGGATTCTAAAGGCTTCTCTTTTTGTGTTTCTTCCTTCAACAAATCACTTTCTGTGTTATTCTCTTCCAACAATTCTGCTCTACTTGGGTTCTCATATGTGCAATATTCTCATGACTTTGAGCCTGAAAAACAGATTCAAACACAGCTTCTTCATCGTACTTAGGTGGGCTGCCATACTTATCTTCCAATTCCGACTCATTTCCATCATTGAAATTGTCATTCTCGACTTCTTCATCATACTTAGGCGGGCCGTTGTATTCACCTTCCGCCCCATATAGTGGATCATCTCCATTAAACTTAGGGAATTCAAGTTGCACTCCCCTCAATTGATGATCTCGTGGTTTCTCGGTCCTTTTGCTCAAAACAGACCCTTCTGATTCAATTTCAGAATTTTCAGATTGATATTCACCCTCCTCTTCGTTGTCAGATTCGGACCCATCTCGCCGGAAAGGGTTTGGATAGGCTGCGAAAGGATTATTCTGTTCCGCGCTGCCATTGTTTCGATCTTGCCCTTGCCGTCCCCCGTGCTCTGATACCAATTGATGAATCTTCAACTGAAGTTCTCCTAGAAACCTAAGCAAAATACTCAGATTAACCTAGTAACCAGCTTCAATACGCTGTAGAAAGAGTTTCCTCTCTAAATTTATAATTCTTTTCAACGTATCTATAATGGTGTGTCTACTCTAGTTTAAATAATAGTATTGACTTCTACCTAGTGATAAATGCAGTAGTTAAAGCAGCAATAATTCTAATTAACTAATTATAAGTAATTTCCCTAATTACGTAGTCAATCATGCATATTTGAGTCCATAATCCTTGCTTGGTATCTTTGGTAAGATTCCATCAGGTCATTTATGGAAAGTTATTATTACTCTGATGTTAATTCATCAACCTGATGATTATGCATCAGGAAGTAAAGATAGATAAAATTGACATCTATAATCAGCATATGTACTAGTTAGCTTCTTATATGTGTACGGAATTGTAACATGGAAAAGTATTTAGTAATGTAAATGGAAGTAAAACACTTTATAAAGTCATTGATATGTTATTTATATTAAAATGGAAGCCTCATGTAGGAAATGTGATTTCACTATCTATCTTGATCCCGATGAAGTTTACGACTACTTCCGGTGGAAATGTTTCTATAAGAATTATGCTAGAAGTAAATAGGTTTTTCCACGGAGAGGGGTAATCACCATCTACTTATCAAATTATTAAACCTTTGTTGATGAAGATAGTAATGAAGAGACGAATAGACTCTTGCATGGTGCATTTGGTGTGTTAAATTTTGATGTTTGTACAAGTAAGTCTCCACAAAATGATAAGAATTAGATGAATTCAGAAGCTAAAAAGTATCACGTTATGGAAGATGCTAAAACATAAGTATAGTTGGGATATCAATAATTTACCACATTGTCATATATGATCCGCATTTATAATATGAAATGCATGCATCGTTTGAGTTATACATCTTTAAATGATTTATTGCAATCTCTTATTGATCTTCTTCTTGGAAGTGCAAAACTCTCTTAACAATATTTACCATATGAAGAAAATCATTACTTATCTGGACTTGGATACAAAAAATTGATTCATGTCCTAATGGTTGTATGTTGTATTGGAAAGAAAATGACGAAAAGTGCATTGTACGTCATACTTCAAGATGGAAGAATCAAGTTGTTTGAAAGAAGAGTAGAGTGGATCAGCTAAGATCTTATGTCATTTCCCTTTAATACCACATTTAAAAAGATTTTTCATGTCATCCATAAGGACCATAACATCGCATTTGATGAGATGGCATGCAAAGGGACCATAACTTATATCACTAGGGCATCTCTTGTTGATTCTCTTGCTTTGAAGAGTTTTGTTGCAAATATCTTGAGATGGTTAAAGATGCTCGAAATGTCAAGCTCGGCTTAGCAAGTGATGGATTCAACCCTTTTGATACAATGAGCATCTCTCCTACATGGTCAATTGTGTTAATAGTTTATAATTTGTCATCATGATTATATATGAAATATTCATATTTTCTTGTGTCACTTCTTGTTTCTAGTTAGAAAGCTCCATGTAATTATATTGATGTTTACTTGCAACCGTTAATTGAAGAATTGAAAGTAATGATAAATGTGGACAATAAATGATTTTCTTGCGTATGGTAACCTATCAGGATGGACAACTAAAGGTAAGTACGGGTAAGTACGCCTCCTGTCATTGCAATATTGACACCAGTTCTCGCTTCTTGAAAATAAGTAGACAAATGTGTTACATGGAACGTCGTCACTTTTTGGATTTGAATCATCGTTTTCGAAAAACAAGGTTGATTTTGATGGTACACTAGAAAAGTGACCACCACCAAAGTCGTATTATGGTATAAATTTGTCCAATCAAGTGTCTCGGGTAAAAGATGCATTTGGAAAGATTAAGAAAGAGTTGGGAAGGAGGAAGAAAAATGAACAAGTAAGAGTAGAAAACAAAAAGGAACCCATTGTCTTGGTTTGAAAAAAGAAAGTATATTTTTTACTTTACCATATTGGAGAAATCTTCTGCAAGACATAATTTTGATGTAATGCATGTTGCATTTCTCTTCATTCTTGATCTTTCCAAATACAATTTTTACCCAACATACTTGAGGACAAATTGATACTAGAATAAAAAATCGGTGGTGGTCTTTTTTCTAGTGCACCATAAAAAGCAACCATGTTTTTTCGAAAAGTATGACAAGTCCAAAAAATGACGATGTTCTATGAAGCACATTTTTCTACTTCATTTCAAGAATTGAGAACTGGTGTCAATATTGCAATGAGGGCAAACATACTTACCTTTAGTTGTCCATCTTGATAAAATATCATAAGCAAGAAAATCATTTAGTGTCCACATTAATGCAACATACAACATACAACATAAATATATCATTACTACAAGCATCGAATGTATCCACTCCATTATGTCACAATTCTTTCAATTCCTTAATTAACGGTTGCAAATAAAAATATCAACATCATTACCTAGTGCTTTCGAACCAAAAATAAGAATAAGAAAATATGAATTTTTCATGCATAACCAGATTGAAAAACAATACACAATTGACCATTTACTATGAGATGCTCATTGTACAAAAAGGATTAAATCCATTATATGCTAAATTAAGCCTCACATTTCCAGCATCTTTATTTGCTATCAAAACTCTTTCAAGCAAGGGAAACAACATGATGATCAATTTTCTATCACTACTACGTCTCTTTTCATGCCACCTCATCAAATGAAATGTTTTTATTACATGAAAAGTCTTTTTAAACATGGTAATATGGTCTCTTTTCATGCCACCTCATCAAATGAAATGTTTTTATTACATGAAAAGTCTTTTTTAAACATGGTAATATGGTATAAGATCTTAGTTGGTCCATTTCTCATTTTTATCCTTTTCTTTCCTGTACAACATGCAACCATATGCATCAATTTTTGTATATTCAAGTCCTAGATGACATATGATTTTCTTCGTTGGGTATTAGGGAGTTTTTCACCTTTCGGAAGAAGCTCAATTAAAAATTGCAATAGATCCTTCAAAGATGTATCACTCCAACGATGCATTCATTTGATATTCTAAAGACGGGTTATACATGAAAAAATGATAAACTTTGGACATCTCGGATATACTTCTGTTTTAGAATCTTCTATTTACTTTTGATACTTTTTAACTTCTGAATTCATCTCATTCTTATCATTTTGTGGAGACTTGTTTGTACTAGCATCAAAATTTGACACACCAAATGCATCATGTAAGAGTCCATGTACTTTATTCGTCTCTTCATTATTATCCATATCAACAAGGGTTTCATCATTTGATAAAGTAGATGGTGATAACACCTCTATTTGGATAAACTATTTACTTCTAGCAAATATTTTACTCCCTCCGTCCATTTTTATAATTTCAATTTGAGTTGTGCACGTATTTCAAGGAAAATGGATTGTTTATGTAAAAATTAAAGTTTGAGAGTGGAGATAAAGTAATGTGCTATTTTCTTTTTAGAAAATGAAAATTATAAAATTTGACAAATAAAAAACAAGAAAGTGTGAATTATAAAAATTGACGGAGGGATTATTTCTTATCGAAACCTATCCACTATAAGTGGTCATGAACTTCCTTGGGATCAAGAAAGACAGTGAGACCACATTTCTTACCTGGACATTTGATTTTTCCATTTAAAGATAAAGAGCATATCGATGCCTTATATGTATTACTGTTACTCTGCATAGTTACCCATACTAAAGCATGATCTCATGTGCAGAAGACGAAAACATACAGGTCTACAAGTAAAAAAAAATGGGTGGAAGAAGAGGTCATAAAGTCACTGAATGATTGAGGACTTTTTAAAGTGTCTTTAATTGCATATTTCACTGGAAACGGAAAATTATTTCAATGGAGGGATTACACAAACATAGAAAATTAAGATAATATGAATTAATTCAAATAACGATAATAAAAAAAGCATACCTGTTGGCTTATTCTCCCGTAACTTGATTAGAGTCGTGATTTAGCCCACGCTTAAACAGGGACAGGTTCAGCCAGTCCGAGCTTGTTGTCGGCATGCACCGTGGGTCACAGCAATGGACCAAAATTTTACTAAAGCGAAGAAAAGGATTGGCACAGTTATATCAAAGGCGGTTAAGACCGGGTGGTTCTAGTAGTTCTTTGTTATTGTCGGAACACATTGACTAGGAACGGGATCGCATTTTTGACCAAGGTTCTTGGTTTCTGAAACCAGCAGTACTTCACATGCAAATACTTCTCCCAAATCCACTTCTAAATCACCATAAGCACCTTTCTGCGATCATGTAGTTCCATGAATAAAATAAATCCAATAAACAATAAATTCAGAGAGCAGAATCCCAGTATACAAACAGTCACTTTAAAGATTTTCAGCTCACCAGAATTTGTAACAAAAATGTAAGATAGTCCACCCCTTACAGAAAACATTATAAGAAGCATGTATAACATCAGCAAACCAATCTATCACATGACATGTATCAACACACTGAACCTACAAATACATCATTTACTTCATTTCTAAACTGAACTATAAAATTATCAAGGTGGGGCTGCAAAAATAATAAATGTAATCCATTTACTTAATTTCTAAACTGAACTATAAAATTGATTTAAGAGTAATGGTAAAAATTAGTATGGTCACCTAAAACCGTAGATTCTAATAGATAGAGTCAGCCAAATATCAACTCCATATTAAACACCCAAGGCCAAATCAACATGGAATCAGTTCAAATAACGCAGTTATAAAAACCCTGTCTATAATTTTTTTTCATTCAGGAATTTCATCAAACATGTAAACTGCAGGAATCGAGACCAAAGTCAATGTTAATCCTATAGGATATGGAGTCATAAAGAAAAAATATTAGAACCCCCACCAAATCTAAAGAAAAAAATTTACAAAATCTTTTAAACAATAGAATTGAAGTTTACCTTCAAACTTGCCCATCCAACAATTACAGTAACCTGTAGAAAGAGAGTGTTTGTCAAGAAGCTTTAAAACGATGACATCTAGCAGCTCAAGTAGAAAAAATAAATGTAAAAAGGATTGACGCAAATAGATTGATGGAAAAGGAATTGAAGGGACTATGGGTTTGGGGGTGAAGAACGCGTATGGGGATTAAAGGGGAAGAATGGATAAGGTTTCAATTACTTTTTACGGTTTTACCATTTTTTTTAAAAAGGGGGAAGATTTTTTATTTTTTTTTGAGACATAACAGCAGCATAGTTACATTTTCGACTAATCTAAGCCTTCATTAGAACAAAACTATATCTGCAATGTTACGAGGTATATCGTCAGCTCTCCAATCTTGAGAAGAGTGCGTCGTCGCTGCCCAATTTGCTAGTTCGTCAGCAGCTGCGTTCCGCGTCCTAGGCATAAATGAAACTTTGCACACTACAAAGCCCCTGATTTCATTCAAAATCCGTTCTAGGACGAAGCCTTCGGAACTCCAGATTTTCTCACCTTTTCGTATTGCCGTCACCGCTTCCAAAGAATCCGACTGAATTGCGACCTTCGTTATCCCCAGTTCCTTGCACCAATTCATCCCTCCTTCAATGGCTGCAAGTTCAGCTCCCATCACAGACCCCGGATGCGCTATTTGTTTACTCCGTGCTCCCACTAATTTCCGATCCGGTGTCCCCAGAATCATACCAATACCAAATCTCCCTCCATCTTCCTTAAACGCAGCATCCACCTTGATTATATAGGCTTCCTCATGTACCTCCTGCTGCTCCCCCTCCCCTCTTTTTACCCCCTGCATTAGCTGAGTTTTGGCCCCATGATACTCCTTCATAAACGTCCTCGCCCATTCCATGTTAGACATCTTAACTTGGCCTTCGACCCCTCCCAACTTGCGTTTTGGATCGTGTAAAATCTGACATCTCTCTTTCCACACACCCCACGCCATAACCACCACTTCTTCTATATTCATTGCCCCTCTTCCTTTCTCAATACTCTCCACTACTTCCCAAGTTGGCCTCTGTTTCAAATTCTTTATGCTCTCCCACAGACCATACTGTCTCCAAATATGCTTCGCTGCATGGCAAAAAAAGAGCGCATGAGTCGTGGTAGCATCTGCCTTCATGCACAATCTGCATTGACTCGAAATGGGCACATGGTGCGCACTAAGATTCCTTTCAGTCGCTAGTATATCCCATAGGACTCTCCACCAAAATATTCTAACCTTAGGTGGAAGATTGAGTTTCCACACTCCCTTCCATATTTCTCTTGCTCCTTTATCATCAGAAGCCGACGTCTCCTCTCTGCTTCGGCCAAGGTGTTCTTTTCCATACCAGTACCCCGTCTTAACCGTGTACTTACCTTTTTTTCCGGGCTTCCAAAAAGTCGAGTCTTGTACATCCAGCCCCCCAATAGGTGTTTTAAGTATAGCTTCCTCTTCAATAGGTAGGAACGCCTGCTGGATCAAATCCTTGTTCCACCTTATACCTTCCTCAATAAAGCGACTTACTTTTGAACCACTTGCTTTTCGTGAAATTAATCGGCCTTCCTCCATTCCTGCAACCCATCTATCTTTGAATAAGTTTACCTCCTCACCATTGCCTATTCGCCATCTTAAACCCGAATCAAGTAACTCTCTACTCCAGCATAGTGACCTCCAAATGAAGGATGGGTTACTCCCCACCTCCGCCTCTAGTATTCCGGTGTGCTTGAAGTATTGTGCCTTTAGCACTTTGCTAAGCAACGAATCTGGAACCTCCAACACCCTCCACACTTGTTTTGCCAAAAGGGCTCGATTGAAATTCACCAGGTCCCTAAAGGCCAGGCCACCCACTTCCCTTTCTTTACACAGTACCTCCCGTCGTTTCCAATGCATTCTCTTTCCGTCCTCTTTTAGCCCCCACCAATAGTCCGCTACCATTTTCTCAATGTCTTTACATATTGATGTAGGGACTCTGAAGCATGCCATTGTATATGTTGGTACTGCTTGTACGATGGCTTTTATCAACGTTTCTCGTCCCCCGTCCGAAAACTCTTTCCCTCTCCATGCCTCGATCTTCTGCGCTACTCTGTCCCTCAAATACCCAAACTGTATCCGCTTCTCTTTCATGGAATATGTCGGTAATCCCAGATAGAGCTCGTGCCCCTTTATCATTTTAATTTGTAGAGTGTCTCTTACCACCATCATATTCTGTGCTCTTGTATTGGGGCTAAACGATACTGCCGATTTCTCAAAATTCACCAGTTGCCCCGACACTTTCTCATAGAGTTTCAGAATCCCTTTGACTCTCCCACTCTCCTCTCCATTTGCTTTGAAGAACAACAAACTATCATCCGCGAAGAACAGATGCGTTATCACCGGTGCCCCCTTGCTATCCTCACTCCGGACACTGCTCCCTCTGCTGCTGCTTCGTTTAAAAGCATGGATAAGCCTTGTGCACATATTACAAATAAGAAGGGCGAAAGAGGATCGCCCTGTCTCAACCCCCTTGATGGCTTCACCTTTCCCATAATCATGTCATTCACTTTGAATTCATACTCCACTGATGTTAAGCATCTCATCATCAATTCAATCCATCCCTCACTAAAACCACTCTTCTTCATCATGATTTCCATGTATTTCCATTCCACTCGGTCATATGCTTTACTCATGTCTAATTTCAGTGCCGCATAGCCATCTTTGCTCTTATTTTCTCGTATCCAGTGCATACATTCATATCCCAATATGATATTATCTGATATTAATCGTCCTGGCGTGAATGCACTTTAGTTTTGATCCACTATCTTCCCCATTACCAACTTCAGCCTATTTGTTATTGTCCTTGCAAGTATTCTGTATATCACATTGCTCAAGCTTATCGGTCTAAAATCCATCACTCTTTTTGGGTCTTTTTTCTTTGGAATTAAGGTGACCCATGTCTTGTTCCAATCTTTTAGATCCCCTTTATTATTTAACACCTCCAGTACTGCCTTTGTCACTTCTACTCCAACCTGGTCCCAAAGTTGCTGGTAGAAACTCGCCGACATACCATCCGGCCCTGGCGCCTTATCTGGATTCAAATCGAAGGTTGACTCTTTCACTTCATTGGCCGTAAATGGTCTGTCCAGAATCCCATTCATCCTCGCATCCACTACTGCCTTTACTGGTGATAAAATTTCCTCAATCTCCTCAGTGTTCGGCTTCTGTGATTCAAAAATACCTTTGAAGTAGTCCTCAACTATCTTTTGTATCTCCTCCTGCCCCTCCTTCCATTGTCCCCTTTCATCTTGTAGCCCTCGTATCGTATTGGTCCACCTCCTTTGGCTTGCTCTTCTATGAAACGTCTTGGTGTTTCTATCCCCATCCTTAAGCCATGTTATTCGGGCTCTTTGTTGCCATTTTAAGTCTTCTTGTGATTGCAATCTCTCCAAGCGTTCTTCTAATGCTCTTACTCTATCAAAGTCCACCTCCCCCTCCTCATTGTTCACTATAGAGTTGATATTTACTTTGCAAACCTTGATTTTCCTCCTTACATCCCCAACCTTTACTTCTGCCCATTTCTGTAAATCACCCCCACACTTCTGAATTCTATGCATTATCCCCATACCTTCATTTCCAGTTTTCCAACCCTCATGAACCACTTTTTTGAAGTCTTCTTCCAAAGTCCAAGCTCTCTCAAACCTGAACAAACTCTTCTTCCTTCTTATCTCACCATTACCTTTTGCATTAGTAATCAATTTCACTGGTCTGTGATCCGAACCATAGAAATTCAGATTCACAACTTCCCATACTTCGATCATATCCAGCCACTCATCCGTCGCCATATATCTGTCCAGCTTCTCTCTAATTTGTGCCTCCCCCTTTCTTCTATTTCCCCATGTAAAGAAAGGCCCTTTCGCTTCCAAATTACGCAGTCCCAATTCATTAGTCACTCCCCTGAACTTCTTAATCTGTCCATAAGGTCTTGGTCTCGTTTCATCACCTCCTTTTTTCTCATTGAGGTATAAAATCTCGTTGAAATCCCCCCCACTACCCAGGCCTTTGCCTCTCCAATATGAGAACTCCGAATTTTTCTAAGTAGGTCCCAAGAATGTTGCCTCATATGTGTTACCGGCGACCCATAGAAGCCTGTAAATCTCCATTGCAAATTATCAATCCAAAGCAAAACATCCAAATGACCACACGAGTACGAAAGTAAATTGATTTTCATATCTTCTTTTCCAAACAAAATCAAGCCACCACTACTACCAATAGCATCACTACCTAGACAAAAGTTAAAATTCAATCTAGTTTTCCAACTATTACAAATCTTAACAGGTAGTTTCGTTTCCATCATAAACAAAATATCGGGGTTATTATCAGCTACTAGTTGCTGCAGATTCTGGAATGCTCGTTTCCCCCCAAGGCCCCGCGCATTCCACACGATCGTGATCATGGGTGATGGCGGGGCTGACTCGTATCAGCCGCCGCCCCCATGAGTCTTGCCTCATGCTCTTCGTCACTTTTTGTTTTTTTTTTCCTCCTCCTTGCCCCTGTCCTTTTTCCCCCTCTCCATTTTTCTTGTCTCCCGTGCTCGCCCTTCCTCGTTTCTTCACTAGCTGGCTCCCCCCTTTCACTGGTTCAATTTGCTTGCCTATGTTAAACTGACCTCCCATATCTCCTCCCCGTTCCATCATTTTTTGTTGCTTGATTGTTGTCCCCCCTATCCCAGCTTGCTCTCTGAGTCCGCTACCTTCTCCAATGGCCAAGTTCCTTTTTGGAATGTTCAGGTCTGGCATTCCACCAAAATTTTGGCCACTCACACCTAAATCCCTTCCAAACTGTGGATAAGAGTTCAGATAAGCGTAGTACCTCATGCTGTTCGGGATCGTGAACATGTCGTCGTCACTGAAGTTGTTTGATTCCGAGATGAACTGATTTGTGTTGAAGAATTGGGGATGGGGTTCTTGTGTTACTGCAATGGCCTTGCTCCCCGTATTCTTCTATACCGCCACTTGTGTCGTTCCCCCCAATGTAGGCATGACCCGATTCATCAACTCCTCTCCCCCCGTTGGTTGGACCCCCATCTTCTTCCTGCCTATCCCCACCTTTCTGGCCCACTCGAAATCTTCTTGTGTCGGGCTCTTTTGCTTTTCTGCTTTCAACCACATCGGGTATCCTCCTTCTTTGGCCCTCCCCTGTCCTCCCTCTTCATACTGAGTTGGGCAGTCTTTCTCCCAGTGCGTCAAAACTCCACATATAGCGCAGTACTCCACTAGTTTTTCATAACGAAACAAAACTAGCTGACTTTCCCCACCTCCCTTGATTGATGTTCCTCTCGCCAAAGGCTTGTTGATATCAATTATCACTCTCACTCTCAGGCACCTCCCCCATGTGGCTCCCCCTACCGGCTTATCCACCTCCATCACCATCCCCATTCGGCTGCCCAACCTCTGTCCCACCATTTCATTCATCGAGTTGAGGGGTAGTCCATGGAATTGTACCCAGAACGGCGCCTGGGTGAAGTTCATCGTTGCTGGGCATTCCTTTCCAGTCAGCTTTGCCATTATCAATGTCGTCCCTGTCAGATTCCACGGCTGTCTGTGTAACGCCTTGTTGCATTCCACCATTTCGCCAAACTCGAAGACAAACAGTCCCTCTCCCACCTGAGACACCTTCAATGTTCCCTCTAGGCTCCAGATGTTTCTCATTGCCTTGCTCAGATCCATTGGCCCCAAATTCTTTTTTATGGTATACCTCCCGACCAAGATATTCGTCGGTTTGGTAAGCTCTCCCTCTCCCAACTCGAACTCATCCTCATCGATTTGTGCAATCGATACTTGACTCATTCTCGTATTCAAGTTATCTGCCATCGCTCTTACACTCACCAACTCAGAAAAAAACTTCACTCTGCTATTAGAATATTTTGCTTCACTTTGCAGTGAATAACAGGGCCCCAATGTTTGGGTATTTATAGTCATTCTCCTACCCCTTCTTCCCCAGCGTGTATCGATTTATGTTTTCAATGTTGATAATACTTGATGTTTTGTATCGTAACTCACCAAGATCCTTCCTCCCAAGCTATCTCGACAACCGGAATGCGGCTCCGTAATGATTTATCTTTTGGGCGTGAAAACCCTAACTCCTCTTCTCACCAGGCAAGTAATACTCGATGTGTTATCTCGGGACTCCACACGGTCCCTTCTCCGATGTAATCTCGATTGTAGGAAAGCGGTTGTGTAATGAGTTCTTCTCCAGGCGTGCAAACCCTAGAATTTTTGCGATCGATTAAATCGCACCTTTGGCCGGTGGAATCGCACCTAGTCAGGCGCGTGAGGCGCGTTCATTTTATACACCATTTAAAATATATGTAAAAGTCCAATCTTTAGTTTTCAGGTAAGATCGGACTTTGGTATAGTAGATTGGTACAAAATAAAAATGAGTATTAATTTAATTTAAGAAAGATGTCTAATTAAGTTTAAAATAAAAATTATACCTAACATGCATTCAATTGTATGAATATTAAATGGTCAATGATTTTACTCAGTATGAGATGGAGATCACTATTACTATTGCATGGGCAATATGGAGAAATCGATGTCAATGGACACATAAGGAGGAGGATCATAGGGGATGGGAGGATGTTTCTGATGATGTGCAATGGGCTTTGAACTATTTGAAGGATATGTCTTTAAATGTTGGGTTGGATTTGAAGAAACAATCTCCTGGAACTAATGCTATGATTGATTCTAAGATAGAGTGTGAGTATAGTCTTTTTACGGATGCTGCATTTAATGAGCAGAAGAAATTTTATGCCATCCGTTTTGCAGTGTTTAAGAATGATGATACTATTATTATGGCAGGGTTTGAATGAATCAAGCATCCAGGGAGTGTTTTGGCAGCTGAACTTTTGGCAATACAGAAGGGAATGGAGAAGTGTATTTCTCGAAATTTAGATATCAAAAGGATATATTCGGATTCTTCGGTGGCCATTGGTGCTATTAGAGATGAAATTAGTTTGGATGGTCATGAAAATGAGATTGTTAGAATCATTAAAAGCAGGCTTAGATCAATCCTAGTGTGGGATTATCATCATGTGCGTCGGAGTGAGAACAGTATAGCCCATAGCCTTGCTCAAAAAGCTTTTGTCTCTCCAGGTCCTCATGATTGGATTGGAGAAGATAAGTTTCAGTCTTTCAAGGGAAAATGGATGTAATTTGTTTTTCCTTGAGTTGTCAAAAAGAAAAAAAAAATTGTATGAATATTAAATGATCACATCATTTTCAATTTAATATAAATCAATTGAGATATCTAAACCTAACTACATATACTTCAATATATCTATCAAACTGGCCTCAATGTTGGTTAGAGGGATAGAAACCGATAGAAAACACCACAGATCATATACCCTTCTTTTTTCTATTCCACTCTACCTTTTATTCTCTACATCTCTCTACTTTTTTTACTCACTATATATTTAATATTATATTCATTAATTTTCGTACTAAAATAAATTGAAAATTTATGGTGGAACGGTGGGAGTAGGAGCAATGGTATCCGAAATTTAATATTTGATAAGTATCGTCATTGCTAATAAAAATATATTTTATACAAAAAATGAGATGGTATCAATAAATAAATTATTAATATTAAAATAAGAGCAAGTCTTGTGTGCATGATATTGTCTCACCGTGAGATCGATATCACTGTATAATTAAATGTTATCAATTTTAAAAAAAAAAATGGTATCACTTTTTAAAAAATATATGTATAATGTATCATTTTATGAAAAAAAAATTAAAAGTGATAATGGTCGGTGTTGTGTCAAAAAATGACACCCTGATTGATAATCTAGTATGTTGGATTGTAAACCTCCGGTTGTATGTGAATGCGGATTGTCCTCACCGAGCTAACGAACACCTGCACAAGCACGCCAGAGAGATCTCCGACGCGGGGACTCCGATGCTCAAGTCAGTTGAAGATCTCAAGTAATCGAAGGGTGGAGCAATCCAGATAAAAAGAAAGCTCCTCAAAACAGTGTTAATCTCAAGCGCTCTATGGCTCGGGTTTAGTGTATTTAGTCACCGAAGAATATGTAAGACTATATTCTACGATCAAATGATATATTAGTCGTTATTATGTGTACAAGTTTGTAATTGAAAAGGTAATTATGCTGTAAAATCAGATAATAATCTATAAAACGCGTACCTTAGGAAAAATGTTATATTTTCCCCCTTTTTCTCAACCACCCAGCCCTAGAGTTGGTCAAAATATCTTCACAGCTACCTCCTTCGGTTGTCAACCTCGATTTTCCGGGGATCTTCCCCACGTATCGTGCATTTTCACTCAGTCGCTCTCTTCCTACAATCTCGGGGTCCATGTCCCTTAAGGCTGACTGGGT
Source organism: Galeopsis tetrahit (assembly GCA_963675135.1). NCBI lineage: Eukaryota > Viridiplantae > Streptophyta > Magnoliopsida > Lamiales > Lamiaceae > Galeopsis > Galeopsis tetrahit. The sequence continues at coordinate 40,752,808 of OY776127.1, forward strand.
CGGAGCCCATTTAACCCTGGGGTGATCCCCTACAAGCCCATAGACACGTGTGTTCCCTTCTCAATATGTATGGGTCCATGGATCTTCACCATTAGACATATTCTTACACATATTAGGCCCAAACATCCTGTCATCATCATATTTGACTCAATATAACTTAAATCATACTCCAAATGGGCTATAAGAAGGCTCATTAAGCCAATTGACAAAATACACAATTAAAGATATATAAATTACTTATAAAATAAATAGTAACTAATCATAATAAATAACTCATCTCGCGTCCACGTGTCATTCCCTTATAGGATGACATATTTTGGCCGCATCAACCACTCTCTCCTACTCTTGTAAAGTATCTCAAACTTATGAGTGTAGGAGAAACTAGATGAGTTAACTCTAACCTCATAATACTCTTGGAATATACCATTCCCTGCAAAAATGTTATCAAGTTGGCTCTTACGAACCTTCTACAACTTCTATAATATCAATAAATCGAAATAGACCCCAATGTACTAAACATGCTCCAAGGTACGCCCTAAACATCGCGAACGCAATGGGAGCTGACAATGCTGCCAGCCCTCTAGCCTTGAAGCTGAATATAGACCTCAGCTTGAGTAGGCCTCGGAAGGCTAAGGAGGCTCCAACCTCTCAAAAACTCTCGGCTCAATCACAAAAACTCTTTAGGCTTTAGTTATTTCTTCATTGCGACACTTCGAATTCCGCACCAGCGTCCGCTCCACGCGCCTGTAGCATGTCACTTCGGCATCAACTATTGTCCCGCACGAGCCCTCATTATAACGGTTCTCGAAGACTGAATTCTTCTCGGTTTTCCCCCTTCTTCTTACCATTTTATCATAATAACTTCTCTTTCAAAAATTAAAACTCCCCATTACTGAATCCTTCCAAAATTTTCTCTCACTTCCTCCATAACTCCTCTTAATCTCCCTCTCCAAAAACCTCTCTTTTCCTAATGTTTGTCCCCTCTCTCTCAAATAACTCATCTTTTGGGTCACGAGTCTTCCTCTCCGATCTTCATCTAATAGCATCCTCCGTCCTTAGGCTCGTCGGAAATCTGTCGCTGCCCTTCTCCCATATCTAAGGTAACTTCTTTCTTTCTCCTCTTGTAGTCTTTATTTTTTCTTTTCTAAGGTATTTATAGACCACTGTGTCTCTTTCTGAAGGGGAATCCCTACATTCAGCCTCCTTAGAAAATTCAGCCTCACCTCTTGTCCAACTTTTTTCGGTGACAACATTGGAAGTGAAAAATTCCATCTCTCGATCCTCTTTAATCTCAAAAACTCTCATAGCCTGCTTTACTCGCGCGGGGATATTCCCCCCAGAATACATCCTTAGGGCTCCTCACGAAGAGGAAAGACCCAATTTCACAGGTCCTCTTACTTTAACTTTTTTGGGATGCCCAAATTAAGGCTGACATCCGATTTCCCATAAACCATAACTCTCAGAGATCTTTTCCTACCTCCAAATTCCCCTTAATCAGTTTACCCAATGCGATTTGGGCTATGATTGGGTTCTATATTTTGGTTAAGGGAAATGGAGATGACCCTTCTGCTCAGTTTTTCCTCACTCAATATTCCTATAAATTCTTGGATGGTTTTTTTCTATCTTTGTGGGCGGAGGTCTCGGGTCTGTAAGTTTTTAGATAAAATCCATGAGGGGAATCAGGAATGGAGGGACTGTTACTTATTTGTTACCAAACCCTCTCCATGGACCTTTCCCCATGAACGATGGATCTACGAGAATCCCGGGGTTCGTTACCCTACCCTCACTGCTTATTCCCCACTTAACTTTTCTATCATGATGAACCTCAACGGCCATGTCCAAGACAATGGGTTTTTTTATATCTGTGACCTTTGCAAAAATTCTCGAGCCTTGTCTAATTTTGGTTTTAGCCCTCAAGAAATTCCTCTAGAGCCAGGTGATGGTAATGCCATCGTTTTAACACCTTAATTTATGTACTTCTCAATATTTTTCTCTGTTAACACAAGTTTTTCTTGTTCACTGTAGCTATGAGCTAGTTATCACAAATCTTCAGGGATGCAGCTAGAGCCGTCAAAACGGGTTGGGCCCGTTGGGCTAGCCCGCCCCGCCACTTAAAATAGTGGGTTGGTCCAAGATTTTCTAGGACCGCTAGGAGGCGGGCCCAGGCGGGCTGGCCCGTTTGGGCCGCGGTCTTAGGCGGGTTGGGTCGGGCTTTGGCGAGTTGGCCCGCCATTTTTTGAATTTTTGTACTCATAATATATATAATATATGTATATTACTGTTTGTAATATATTATACAATTAATAATAACAGTATTCCTATTTTGTTTTTCGTTCTTAATTAATAATTACGGTAATTCTTCATATTTATTCCTTTTATATACAATAGATTGAAAATAGACTGAAAATATATTGATGAATATTCATGTTCTTAATTATAGACTAAAAAATATGGGACCAAAATTGTGTACAAAAGAGGTATATTACTGTTCTTAATTATATATTATTGTAATTTTTTATGTTTTCGGATGAATTTAATAATTATTTTTGTAAAAAAAAAAAATATTTGGCCCGCCAAAACCCGCGGCCCGCCTATTTTTGGGTTGGGTTGAGGTTTTGTCAGCCCGCCTAACAAACGGGTTGGCCCGCCCCGCCCCTCCAAATAGCGGGTTTTTGTGGTTTGGCCCGCTCCGCCCCGTCGGCCCGTCTTGACAGGTCTAGATGCAGCCCCTCTCACCATGGTCCCCAACCCTCCAGTTCCTACTCTTGAGAGCTCCTCGAAGGCTCCAGCTCCTTCAGGCACTACCATGCCAGCCCCCTGTTCTATCTCTAAGAGGACCAGATCTTCCTCTAGTAAAGTTATTTTAACTTTGCACTCCCCGACTCGGGTACATCCAAGAAGAAAGCTAAGGGCAAACGGGATGCCACTCCTTTAGATGCAATTGACCTGGACCCTTCTCACTATATTAGCATGGACAACGTGTCAAGCTTCATCTATCGTTACCTTCCTCCGACCAACATCAAATCCTTGTAGGGGTTAAGTGTGGAGGATCGCATGATTCAGACGACTCACAGCTTTTCCCAGGTACTCTTTCTCACATTTATATCCTTTATCCCTGATATCATTTGTCTTCATCTCATATCCTCATTCTCCTGGCAATTTGGCTTCTTTTACTCGGGATTGTTCAAACAATCCTTCCATGTCGTGCAACAATGTGATGTCCTCTAGGCTCTAGTGGATCAGGGGCGTTCAAAAGTTGAAATATTAGGAACTCAGCTCCAAGAAGCCCTACTGGAGAAGACGCAGGGTCAGGCTCAAGCCATTTCTAAAGAGATGCTTCTCCTTCAGTCCAAGGCCAATCATCATGAGGCGGAGATCAAGCGTTTAGAAGCAGAGGTCTAACGTCTGAAAGCGGAGCTTCCCGCTGTCGGGGTAAAGACGTACATTAACTCTTTGTTTACCTCTCAAGTCGGTCAAGAGTTCTTAGTAACTCTCCATAGGGAATGGCTATCCTACTTCTTCAAGAGCTCGAGCTTCTTGGGATCCATGGGAGCTTACATCCCTCACTTCATCGACCATGGGTTTAATAACGCTAAAGTAAAGCACTTGTTGGTCCTGAAAGGAGTATATAACAAGTGTATGGGGGGGGGAATACACTTGTATGCAATTTCTTTTTCAAACTTGATCAAACCAGAGATCAGCAATGTTGTCTTGGACAACTCTACTGAAGATGTATAACTTCTTAGAGATAACCAAGCTACTAAGTACTATTGAGTACTTAGTTGAATGACTATCTAAGTTAGTTATAAGTGCGGAATTAGTGGTTGGCCCTTTAGTTTAAACTCATTTATGTTCTGAAATCACTTTAATCAAACAGTCCAGTTTTCAGGGAACTTGTCCAAATCGGTTTTGCACAGTCTTTGAATGTTTGTCCTCTTAAAGATCAACTTTGTGTGCAGTGTTGAATGTATGAAAGTACTTGAAAGTAAATCAACAAAGTGGTTTATAGTGGTTCAGAGACTCAAGCTCCTACATCCACTTTCCCTGATTTAACAGGATAATTCCTTCACTCTTGGAATTAACTTGTTTTATAGTGTCAAGGTGCACTTGATCAAGAACACCACTCCTTGGTGAATTGATCCCTAGGATGTCTAGAGTCCTAGTACCCTCTTCTCAACTCAGAACTGAACTGTTCTTCTCTCAACAGTCAGCTCCTACCACTTCTACTACTACAACCTTCTCACTTTCTCACTTGAAAGATATAAGGGTTGAAGTAAGGTTCCAACTAATGAGATATCCTTTACAATGAAGTTCAGTGTATAAGGATAGGATATCTCTCTAAGCTTTGTATGGATATACAATGAGGTTCAGCTTAGAAGAAGTGTTTCAAGACTAAGAATGTCTTATGACTTTTGAAGCTTCAGAATGATTGTTCAGTTGGATGTAGAATGGATGCTTCAAATGGTCTTAACACTTCTGTATTTATAGACAAATTTGAGGATTTGCCCGTTGGAGAGGCAGCCCCAAATTGCTATAAATGTCTTCCTTGAGTTCTTCAAAACTGGAAGACAAATTCTGATAGTGACATGTCCTCATTTGGGAAATAAACGGTTGTATAGACTTTGTCTTCATTCTGCAACACTTTTCCCAATGTTTGACTTCAAGATTCATGTGTTTAAGCATAGACATGGCTTCTGAAGGTTGATCCAATGATGGGACAACATTCCTTATCAAATGGACAACTCTGCTTATCACTATCAGCAGACTTTGCTTATCAGCATAGTTGGCTTGCTCTCTTTCAGATGACTTGGCTCTTTCCCTTTGCTCCATTTGGATGTGATCTTAGCATGATTCTTTGAAGATATTTTAGGGTATAGTTGTCTTGAACTTCTTCAGCATAGTTGTTCCTTTAGACTTCAGAACACTTGTTCTGGTTTAACTGTGCTGAGACAACTCTGCTGAACATTTGCTTGGACAATTTTCCTGAGCCTTGTGATGCAGTAGGTTGGAACTTTTGATGATGCATCTTAACTCATGTTGTCATTTAAATAGATTGTCTTCATATTGATTCCATTTGATCAACATACTTGTCCTTCAGCAGACTTGAGATCATTCCAGAATTTGAGCCTTGAGGGGACTTGATCTTGATAGACTTCAAAGCATGTGTTCCCCCTCAAATTGTGCATCTATTCAACTAAGAGTTGCCTAATATTTCAGCTTCTCATCTAGCCTTATGCTATATGTTCTAACATTCTTAGAACATAATCAATTATGACTAGGCATGTCTCAGGGGGTTTTGGTATTAAATCAAAACTCTTCTCATTTTATTCCCAACAGCACTCCACAGTCGGGTTTGATGGGACTTACACTCGGGGGCTTTGCCTAGATGAGTTGACCGCCCCTCCTAAATTCCTAGGGGATCCCAAAGAGGTTGTCACAACTCCTTGGTGGCTTCCAGGGATGAAGCAGACAATCACGGAGCCGAGATGAGTAAAGTTAGGTATCGAGGACCTGAAGCCCGTGGAAGCTCATGTCTACCATGTGGGTCTTGCCGACCCTGGCCCACTAGCAATGATCACTCCGATCGTCAAGGAGGATAGGGAAGAAGGAGGTGGCTCCAGTAGTCAGGCTGGTGAGGAGGAAACGAATGCTGAGCCTCCCTGTTAAACTTAACTCACTCTGAACTTTTCATTCCATGTTTTAACAAACTATTTTCGTTTTCTGCAACTTTAAACAATACTCAGGGCTTTCATGCTCTTTTGGTACTACTAGGGGACTTCACACCCCTTATTTTGTTTGTGAATGGCTGGGGCCTTCGAGCCCTAAAACTGAATGTTCTTAAGTCTCATGTTGTTTTATTTCCATATTCTTTGTCTTCATATATGTACGTGTACTTCATATCTCATGCATATATATCTTGTTTTTTATGCTTAATCATATCATATATTGTGCTCAGAATCGTAAGTCTTGTTCTTAGGTTTCATATAGCTAAATGTTCATGCACTTTTCAGGTTATAATCAAAAACTCATACAGTATATGCTCAACACATATTGGCATTTGAGATTTCGAAAGTAATAGAAAATCCATGTAAAAAGGCATCAAATTTTACACTTGGAGTCTGATAGTTTTGAGGTATCAATAAGACCCCTACTCCCCCAGGCCTCGAAACCTATCATGGGCGGAGCCTTCAGTCTTTCGTGTTCATCATTCCTCATAGTCCTTAAAAATCTTATCACTATCCAAATATGTTAGCTATTTTAGAACCTGGTGAAAGAAAAATCTAGCCAAGTATTGGCTGCAAGATAATATTTTCAAACCGAGATTTAGGCCTCGAAAGATTTATGAGTGCTCAGCACTCAATCTCTAAGGGATTCAATCAGTCTATGGCTATTGCTCGATATAGTTCATGCTCTAGACTTCCAAAAATTTTAAGTGGCTAGAACTTAACTTTTTAGAAATTTCGGCTATATCATGGTTCATTAAACAATGTAGTTCATATGCTGAACCTCACAAGTTCTTCGATGTTCAACATTTGGTATTAAAAAATCCAGCCACATCATGGCTTATCAAACAGTGTAGTTCATATCTTGAATCTCACAAGCTCTCAAGTGCTCAATACTTGATATTCAAAAATCTCAGCCATATTGTGGATGTTCAGGTTTATGTAATCCACTTGGATCTCGAGTAAAGTGCGGGATTGCCTAACATATCATATATGTTCTTGATCTATAGATCACTCCTCATTTTTAAAATATGGGTCATATCAAGACCTCTCATTTTTAAGTAATCCACTTGGATCTCGAGCAGAGTGAGGGACTGACTAGCTTCCCTAGGCCTCGTGGCCTCTAAATGTTTCTCACTTATAAATTCTAACATATCATATATGTTCTTGATCTATAGATCACTCCTCATTTCATATTTTCATGTTTGTGACTTCCGATACTCAGGGCTATTAGCCCTCTAGTATCTCAAGATTCTCAAATCATAATCATGTTTAATCACAAATCAAATCTCATCAATCAAAATCATCATCAATATCAAGGAACAATAACCTTTTCAAAAGGAAAACTTCATTAATTTATAATGTGTATCAACATAGGCAATTGACGACCTACGCTGGTCTCATTAAAAACCTTTGTTGGTCCCAAGTTGAGTTAAGATTGATTAAGCTAGGAAAAGTCTAGAGGGGAGGGGTGAATAGACTTTTCAAAATCTTTCAAAATATCAGAGTTTTTATGCGGAAATGTGTTCTGAACAGTACTGTTCTTACTGAGTTAGATCAGTACTTTCCAGTTTCAGTTTTATACTCAACTTTTATTTAGATCTTTTACTTTGTAAACTTTGATGTTCTTAGTTAAACAATTCAAATAAAAATTAAAGAACACAAGATTTATAGTGGTTCGACAAATGTCTACATCCACTCTCACAACTCCAGTTGTGAAGTTTTATTAACTCTTCCTTCTTGAGTTTCTTGTGCCTTAAAGTCCCAAAATTAAGACTGTGATCTTGTCGATTACACTCCCAAGTGTATCTTCGATCGACTAGTAATTCTACAAGTAACTAGCACACTTGTTTACACAATACAAACTTTAAAATGAAAAGTAAAACTTCTCTGATTGTAGCCTTTGATTCTTCTCTTCAAATCTGTGGCTTCTTCTTAGATTGATCTCCTTAACTCTGTGAGTTTTGAATGCTTTCGAATACTTTGATTGCTCTTAGATCAGTAGACTTTCAGTAGTCTTAGCAGTAGAAGATCACGCAGTATTTATAGAACTTAGTATGACAGTTAGCAGTTTGTGAACTAACTCTCAACTAACTCTAAAACTGTTTTTGTAACTTCCTTTTGTAACCGACTTTGTAACTTCCTTCAACTTATTCCAAGTCAGCATATCTTCAATATAAATTCAGTTACGCCTTACATAAGTTTTCCAAACTTATTCTTCAAACTTACCAACTCAGCACAGTAACTTACAGTTTTGACTATTACTGCTCTGAGCCAATCAGCACAGTTCTACAAAATTGTTCTGCACTTCTTCAGAATACTTCTCTTGAACTTCTAAGCTTCTCTTCAACTCTTCTTGAAGATCTTCTTATTCTGAAGTAGTCTTCTGAGTCTTCAATAGTCTTCTGATCTTCTTCTAATCTATTCCTAGTCTACTGTTCTAAACTATTACAATGCTGAATACACTAACATACAACTTTACAAATATAAAACCTATTTATACATCAACTGAACTATATACAGATGAGTACATATAAGTCCTATACTATAAGTTGTCTATACAATACATTATCAGCTTAGTTCCTAACAGTTCATATATCAGATCAATAAACACACTAAGATCAGTAAACATATATAAGATCAGTAAACTCAGATTCCAATATCTCTTAAGATGACTTAGTTAAGATGACTTAGAACCACATATATCATTAACCTTAAGTTGCTTTTGGCCATCAAAACATACAATCATCAACTAGAATATTGTTTACAGGATTCATATCCCAACAACCTTCTTATGGTAAAACCCATTGGGATACCCATAAGCAGGGAAAAAGAGCTCCGGTGAAGCAACATACAATGTTCAAACTAAAATTAACTTTTATTCTAGAATAACTAAGAGCAAATCATACTTTCAAACAAAAAAAATCTTCAAATTGCAAACATTCCATGTGCAGGTAATCTCATTTCGCTACATGTCCTGCAGCCTATAAGGTCCTCCTCTCAATACCTGGGTAACTCGGTAGGGCCCCTCCCAGTTGGGCTTAAGCTTCCCAGTATGTTTCAGCGCATCCGCTCTCCAAAAAACCAGATCTCCAGCTCTCAATGACCTCAAGGTCACTTTTTGATTGTAGGCAGCCTTAATCATGCTCTTGTACCTCTCCGCTTTTAGCCTCGCCATTCTCTCTCTTCTTCAATCAAATCTAAAGACTCTCTCATCAACTTATCATTTCGGTTTTCATCAAACCGAGCGACTCTAAGGATCCCAACCTAGCTTCTAGGGGGATCACAATTGTTGCTCCATACACGAGCTGAAATGGGGAATCTCTTGTAGCTGATTTTGGACTGGTCCTATAAGACCACAACATATTATCCAGTTCATTCACCCATCCTCCACCTATTTTCTATAGGCGAGTTCAAATTCCATCTACTATTGTTCGATTGGTGACTTCAACTTGGCCATTCGCTTGTGGATGGGCTACTGAGGTGAACCTCTGAGTGATATTCAACCTCAAACACCATCTTCTAACCTCTTCACCATTAAATTGTGTGACATTATCAGAGACTGGGATCCTCGGCACTCCAAACCTACAACAAATATGTCTTCCACGAAAACAAATCACATTCTCCTCTTCTATTTTAGCCAAAGGGGCAGCCTCAACCCATTTGCTAAAATAATCCACAGTCACGATCAAGTATTTCTCCCACTTTGTGCTGTGGAAAGGGTCATACCAAGTCTACCCTCACTTTGCAAAGAGACAAGGTGAATACATGGCTCTCATCTCTTCCGTTGGAACTCGTATCAAAGGACCATTCTTCTGACACTTCACACATTTCTTCACAAAATCCTTAGCACCTCTTGTATCGTGGGCCAATAAAAACCAGCCCTCAATGCCTTTTCACTGTTGTTTTGTAGCCCTGATGACTAGCGACAAATCTTTCATGGATCTCTTTAATTACGTAAGATGCTTCTACATTTGATAGACATCTCAAATAAGGATGAGTAAACGATCTCTTGTACAACTGACCCCTTATAATGCAATATTTCAATCTCAGGGTTCGTGCCTCTTGAGATGTTGGAGCAGCTAGGTCTTTGTTCAATTCTGCTAGGATATCTTTTCTCCAATTGTCTTCATCCTCTATTGCACCTACCATAGGTCCAATAGCCTCATATTCTGCCATTACCAAAGTTATCTCCCTTGGCCCTCAAAATACGTAGAGCTAGCGCGCTTAGATAATGCATTCGCTTTGGTATTCTCCTCTCTTGGGATTTTAACTATCTCAAACACATGAAATTTGTTCTTCAGCTCCCTTACTCGTTCCAAAAAGGCAATCATCCTCTCATCTTTTGCAACATATTCTCCTTTAACCTGCTGCACTACCAATTGAGAATCAGAAAACAGTATGACTTTCTGAGCTCCCAATTCGACAGCCATTTCCGCTCCTCTTATCAAGGCTTCTTATTCTGCTCCATTGTTGGAAGTTGAAAACTGGAATCTTACAACAAATTATATCTCTTAGCCCTGGGGATCTACCATCATAATTCCAGCCCCACATCCCCTCAAGGATATTGAGCCATCTACATAAACCTTCCATCCCTCCATTTCTTCCAACCTTGTTGATTCTTGGATAAAATCTGATAAAGCTTGAGCTTTTATAGCCCTCCGAAGCTCAAAATCCACATTATATTCCTGTAGCTCTATGGCCCATTTCACCATTCTTCCTGATAGGCCAGCTCTGTCAATTACCTGTTTCAGAGGGTAATTAGTTCGGATCATAATTTTATATGAGAGGAAATATGGACGTTACCTCATTGTCGTGATCACCACAGGTAGAGCTATTTTCTCAACTTCAGAGTATCGAGCCTCAGCCCCCTGAATAATTTTACTGACATAGTAAATAGGTTGTTGAGCAAAACCTTCCTCTTTCATCAGGGTTGTGCTCAAAGAAAATTCTCCTACTGATAAGTACAAAAAGAGTGTGTCACCCGGGGAGGGTTTATTCAGCTTTGGAAGTTGAGCTAGGTGGATCTTCACCTCCTCAAAGGCTTTCTGACAATCATCATCCCACTCGAACTTTGATCCCTTCCTCAATGTCTTGGAAAAATGATAAATATTTTCAGCAAACTTAGCTATGAATCTGCTCAGGGCTGTTATCCTTCCATTCAGCGTCTATAACTCATTCAGGTTTCTAGGCGGCTGCATATCCAATACTGCCTTCACCTTGACTGGATTAACTTCTATCCCTCTCTGGGTAACCATATACCCCCAAAACTTTCCGGATTTCACTTCAAATGAGCATTTGGTTGGGTTCAACTTGATGTCATTGCTCCGTAAAACTCGAAAAATCTCCTCTAGGTCCTTTACCTGACCCTCAGCCTTAGCGTTTTTTGCTAACATATCATTAACATAGACCTCCATATTCCGACCGATTTGGTCATAGAATATAACATCTACTATTCTTTGGTATGTGGCTCCTGCATTAATTAGTCCAAAGGGCATTCAAATGTAGCCAAATGTGCCACAACTTGTAATGAAACATACCTTTAGGATATGGGTTGGATTCAATTGAATCTGGTGATACCCTTGGTAAGCATCCATCATGTTTAGCAACTCGAACCCTGAGGTTGCATCTACGAACTGATCAATCAGTGGTAAGGGTAATGATCCTTAGGACAAGCTTTGTTGAGGTCCCAGAAGTCAATGCACATTGTCCACTTTTCTGCTCCATTGGATACCAAAACTGCATTGGAGAGTCACTCAGGGAACTTGACCTTTCGGACGTGCTCAACACTCACCAGTTTATTAATTTCCTCCTTCATTATAGCATTCTTTTGAGCTCCGAAATTCCTGAGCTTTTGTTTGACTGCTTTGAACTTAGGGTCCACATTGAGGTGGTGCATAGCCACTTCTGGGGGTATACCCGCCATATCTGCTATGGATAAAGTAAAAACGTCAACATTTCTCCTTAATGTAGATATTACCTTCTCCGCTATCTCAGGTTCCATTTAGGTGCCAACGTTGGTGGTAAATCCCGTCTTCCCTGGGTACAGCTCTATATTCATCAATTCTTCATCAGCTTTGATCCTAGGCTGCTCTCCAACGGCCTTAGTCATCTTCTGTCTTTTGAGCTCAGGATCATCTCCTTTCAGTCTGTCCAAGACTTTGGTTATAACTCTATCAGCTATCTTCATTGACTCCACGTATCACTTCCGAGCCTGGTACTGATTGCCCCAGACCTCCCCAACTCCTCCAAGTGCTGGGAACTTCATCTTCATATGCAAAGTAGATATTATAGCCTGGAATAAGTTCAGACTTGGCTTCCCATCACCACATTGTAAGACGAGGGTATGTCTACAATGAGGAAGTCTATCATCTGGACTCGCCTAACTAGAGTATCCCCCAACCCTACCTGCAATGTTACTGATCCTAAGGGTTGAATGACCCCTCCTGAAAATCCATATAATGAAGTTTCCATTGGTCTCAGCTTTATGTTCAGCTCCATCCTTTTGAAGCACTCTAAGAACATTATGTCTGTAGAGCTCCTAGTATCCACAAAGATATGGGCTATATCATATCCAGCAATATCGGTAGTGATGACCAAAGCATCATTGTGGTATTCTTTAGCCTCCTCAACATCTTCAGGGCCAAACTTAATATTTGGAGCAGTTATAACGTTTCCCACTTCCTTGCATTATGTTCCCTGCCTAGCCTTCAAAGACCTAACACTCTGTTTTCTCTGCCTGAAAGAATCCCCATCCGTGGGTCCTCCCATAATTATTTGGATCACCCCCTTTTCTGAGGTTGCGGTGGCTGGTCTTCAAGATCTTTTCCCTTCTCTTCTGACTTTTTCTCGTACTCTTTTCTCTTCTGCCCTCGAGGGTGTTACCTGTCTCGGAATATAAACTCCTTAAGATGACCAGTTTGTATCATTATTTCAATCTCATCTTTCAAATGGTAACATTGATTGGTGTCATCCCGTACTCATTGTGAAAGCGGCAAAACCCGAATACGAGAATTCATGTCTAGGTGATATCCTACCACTTCCAACACTTCGGCAAGTTCCAATCTTAGAGATGTATACCTCTCAAATCTCCCCCTGGGCCCTGACTTTGCTCTGTTGGACCCACTGACATTCCCAACGTTCCTTGATCTCTTGGAGGGCTCGGGCTAGACCTTCTTGAAGAAGAATCCCTCTTCTTCTCTCCTCCAAGCGATTTTACTTCGGATATTTTAGCTTTTTTTACCTCCTCCAGGGTGAGATATTTCTCAGCCCTATGCAACGGTTCGTCGAAAGTCTGCACTGGTTTCTTAGCCAATAATGAGAAGAGATCACCATCTCTTAGTCCATTGGTTTGAGCATTAATTTTATCTTTTGGGGAGGCTATGGGCACCTCCAACATTGCTTGATTGAACCTTTTCAGAAAGGCCCTCAGACTTTCGGTTTCTCCCTGCCTCATGTTGAATAGAGTGAGGGTAGCTCGAGGTTGTCTCATAGCGCTGGCGAACTGGTGTAAAAATAGCTCACTAAAATCTGCCCACGATCGAATAGTGTTTGGTTCCAACTGTGTGAACCATTACTGGGCAGCTTTAGCCAAAGTGGTCAAGAATACTCTGCACTTTACACCTTCTTCATATCGATGTAGTAATTCCGCATTTTCAAACCTCACCAAGTGCTCGTACGGGTCAGTCATTCCGTCATATTCAAAATTGAGAGGTTTGAAATTAAAAGGTAGTTCATCTTGTAAAATATCAGAATAGAACTGACAACCCGTTACATAAGCAGATCTACTTACCCGATTGGTCATTTGTTTCCTCATGTCTTTCATCTCCTTCCGTAGAGCTTGCAATTAATCGCTGATGGCTCCAGGATAAGTATCATCTGTGCTCTTCGCAATCTCAGGGATCTGAGCCTCCTCAACTACTAGATCAGTTGGATCTATGTTCCTTCGTGCAGCACGAGTAGCGACACTTTTTTTAGCTTGGGAGGGCACTTTATGTTCTCATTCCCCCTGGAAACCAACATCTCGAGAAAGTAATTGAGAGAGAACAGGTACATGTTCAGGTACTCTTTGTCCTGTAGCCTCCGCTACTCGTGGAGGGGGTATAGGTGCTGGCAATCCTTGAGCCGTTATCACCCTCTCCATAGCTCTGGTCAATAAAATATTCAATTGCTTCGTAGTCATTACCAGCAATTCTGATCTTATGGCTGCTGGTGGTGTTTATTTGTTGGATCCACTTTCGAGGGCTCTAGATGTACCAGCAACATCATCCCCAATAGGGGTAGGGGTGTTTTGAACTTCTTCCACCAGATCTTGAATTTCCACCACTGTATGGGGTGGATTCGTCGTGGGAAGGACGAATGCAGGTCATTTTCCCGAGCCTCTTGGCAGATTCTTTGGAGGGGGAGGAGGAGGAAAAATAGATGATGAAGTTCCTCTTCCTACTGGAGTTCCGGGTTCCTGTCGTATAGGGGAGGCATGGACTTCCTTTCCATATTTCGTTCTTCTAATAATCTCGCGATCACCACCCATGATATAAGTGAATAAACCCCACGTCTTAGATCTTTGTTTTCCACAAACGGTGCCAGTTGTTGTGTCAAAAAATGACACACCTTGATTGATAATCTGGTGTGTTGGATTGAAAACCTTTGGTTGTATGTGAATGCGGATTGTGCTCATCGAGCTCACAAACAGCTGCACAAGCACGCCGGAGAGATCTCCGGCGCGGGGACTCCGACGCTTAATTCAGTTGGAGATCTCAAGTAATCGAAGGGTGGAGCCGTCCATATAAAATAGAAAGCTCCGCAAAACAGTGTTAATCTCAAGTGCTCTAGGGCTCGGGTTTAGTGTATTTAGTCACCGGAGAATATGTAAGGTTATATTCTCCGATCAAATGATATCTTAGTCATTATTATGTGTGTAAGTTAGTAATTAAATACGCAATTATGCTGTAAAATCATATAATAATCTATAAAATGCGTACCTTGGGGAAAAGGTTATCTTTTCCTTCCCCCCCCCCCCCCACCCATTTTCTCAACCGCCCAGACCTAGACTTGGTCAAAGTAGTTTCATAGCTTCCTCCTTCGGTTGTTGACCCTCCCCACTTTTCATGTATTTTCACTCAGCCACTCCCTTCCTATAATCTCGGGGTCTATACGCCTCAAGGCTGACTGGGTCGGAGCCCATTTAACCCTAGGTTGTTCCCCAACAAGTTCATAGACCCGTATGTTCCCTTCTCAACATGTATCAGTCCATGAATCTTCACCATTAGACATGTTCTTACACATATTAGGCCCAAACACCCTGTCATCATCATGTTGGGCTCAATATAACTCAAATCATACTCCAAATGGGCTATAAGAATGCCCATTAAGCCAATTAACAAAATACACCATTTAAAAGTTTTTATTTTAAAATAATAATAGTATTAAAAAAATAGTGAATGGTATAAAATTAAGTATCTGAAAATTAATTTTACAATGCTACTCATAATTAATATAAAAAAAAATTGTTGAGTATAAAAAATAAATACCAACACTAAAATAATAATGAGTATAAAAAATGATGGATGTTAATATTTAATTTCGATACCAAATTAGTCTCTCCATTTCACAATAACTTTCACACTTTTCTTTTCAGGATGTCTCATAATAAACTTCTACACCCTTAAAATGGACAATCCTTTATAAACTCTACTCTCACAATATCCTCAATTTTACATAAAATGTCATTACTTTTGATTCACATATACACACACATGTCAACTCTTTAATTTCTTTACCTTATACATAAAGATTTACATAATTACCCCTTAAAACTCTACTCATTATTACACTTTTTTAATTTGTGTGTCTACATAAATGTAAAAGTTATTTCGGAACGGGAGGAGTATAATTAATATAAAAAATTAATGCAAAAAATAAGTGATATTAATAAATTAATTAATAATACTAAAATAATAATAGTGTAAAAATGATGGATGTTATAAAATGAACGACTGTATTTGAAATTTAATTCCTGATTAGGGGTGGAAATAGGTCAGGCTTTACATGAAAAGGTCTGGGCCTATTTAAAAAAAATAAGCCTAAGCCTGACCTATTATCTGTGATATATAGACTTTTTTTATGAGTTTAGCCCGACCTTTTTAGTAAATAGGCCAGGCCTACGAACCTTTTAGAAGTCTATTTAAAATTTATTTAATACGAAAATTTAAAAAACGCAATTTAATATTTAAAATTACAAATAAATTTACGATCTAAATAAGTGTAGATAAATTCAAATAAAAACTAAAAAATGATTTCTCAGGGAATAAAATAAATTTAATTTACTATTAATGTTACTATTTGATGCGTAAAAAAAGAACGCACAAGATTAGTAATCTCGCACCTGAAATTCGTCGATCACAGGCTAGATTACGGATAAGTTCTTCGTCTCCAAAATGCCTCGACACCTGCAAAAAACTCGCCGGAGAGATCTCCGGCGCGGGTCCTCCGACGCTCAAGTCAGAACCGGCGATCTCAAGGAAAAGAATAAAGGGCAATCTGTCAGGAGAAAGCCCCTCGATAATATCAGTTTAATATTCCTATTTTTCAGGTGTGTTTCAGCTTATATCAGCGTGCCGGAAAGTATGTCAGGGAACTTTCCGGTGGATAAGTGTGTCAGAATATTAGGATTCTATTGGTGTGATTGGATATCATAAATAACCCGCCAAGGGGTATAAATAGTACATTTGGGGAAGGGTTGTCCACTTCCCCTCTTTCTCTCAACTACCACAGTAGTGGGCTTAGTGGACTTGTCCAACGCCAAGTCTGCCTCCATTAGCTCATCCGAGCTCCGGGAAAAGCGGGATACGTGTGATGTCTCTGCACGCCCCTTACCCACGATGTGGGGTTTATGCTTGATGCGCAAGTTACGCGATTTGACTCTCCAGGATCTGGAGGTCCTCGAGAACCTCCAGGTTCGAACTCCAGAAACATAGGTCCAAGCCCAACAATTCCCCTGAAAAGGTGGAAGGCTTATGACCTGTTCATCTTAGGGCCTATTCTCATCTTTATTTGGCCCAGTGGTCTCAATCTCTGTGGGTTTGGGCCTGAACTAGGCCCAATCCATTATCTCAAATGTCCAATATCAATATGCCAATGATAGTCATCATAATAATCAATATAAGTAAATGAATAATTGTGTAATCATATCCAAACCTCAGCGGATATAATTCATCTAGACGCCACGTGTCATTTTCTCATAGGACGACACATTTTGTCCACATCAACCACTCCTCCATACTCTCGTAAAGTAGGTCACACTTATGAGAGTAGGTTAGGCGTCTAATTGATCTTCATATCTCCAGTACCTGCAGGGCCTCGGGGCTCTAGGCATGGTTTCAAATCCAAGCAGATCCTGCTTCAAATATCAAGACACATATTTTGTGAGTGTAACATTTAAAATCAGACCCATATCAAGGGCGTCATATCAAACCCCCATTAAGGGCGTCATTCAACATTTCTGCATTTTTAGGACCTCAAGATCCTCGAGAATACTTAGGCTCGAGCCTGTATTAAGTAATTCTCGAATATCGTATCAAGCCTTTTCATAGGCGTCACATTCATGAACATACTCTGTGTGAGTGTTAAGTTTCGATTTGGTCGTTTTGAAATCTCATGTACCTCGAGGTAGTAGAGGTTATTCGGACTTGAATCCGGATTTAATTCCGCCTAAGTCTCGAACCGTGTCCCACTGAGGGGTCTCTTCGAATTCCGCGTGATTCTCTGTAACCGCCCAATCAAATCGGGTGTCTTGGTACACGCTACCACCATTAAGGCTCTTCTCTCTCTTCAGCCTTTATACTTCCTCGATCTTCTGAAACTTTTAAGAGATTAAATAAGGCTTTAATCTGGGCCGTCCATTTGGCCCATCCGAATCCTTATCTGAACGATCCTGGTCGTTTAATTTCTCCATCTTGATTTTCGAACATATAACTATTTCTCCAAGTCATTTACGCATTTCACAGTTTCTTCTTTGCTTGAACTCATCATCAGCAGCCAAGTATTCTGGCCCGTCGAAAATTCATTCTGCAATTTCTTCTCCGGCCACTCGATTCAGGTATTTTCTTCGTACCTTATATTTATCTCTTAGACTCTAGGGCTCTCAAACTCCCCATGTCTGTCTCTTCTAGTAGTGAGTCCATAGAGGCCCCATCTACTAGTAGCACTGATTCTACGCCCGTTTTGCACTTTCCGATTACTAACCTCCATTTGGCGGAGCATGCATCGGGCTCCTCTAAAAAAACTCCTGCTAGGTTAAGGTCGTATCGTCATCTTGAGGTGTTTTCTCCTTCTTTCTTGGTGAGGATCCCTCACAGGGACGAGATACCGAATTTCACTCTTAATCCCACTTTAGCCTTTTGGGATGCTCAGATACAAGCATGTCCTAGATTTCCCGTACCTGATTTTTTTGTGTCGAGTCTCCACTCTGTTTCGCATTCCACTAAACCAGTTCACCCCCAACGCCCTTAGGATGATGATTAGGTTTTACGTTCTAATCAAGGGAAATGGGGGGGAACCCACTGCCGAACTTTTTCAAAGCCAGTACAGTTGTAAGTTTTTAGATAGTTTCTTCTACATTTGTGGTCGTGTCAAACGCGTCTGTGTTTCCATGGAAGAACCTCCGGATGGGAATCTGGAGTGGAGAAACAACTGTTTTTTTGTAACTCCCCCTTCTTAGTGGCCTTTTTCGCATGCTAGGTGGGCCTATGAGAACCCTAGGGTTCGAGGCCCTCATCCCACTTCAGGTTCATCCCTTAATATGACTGTCATGCTCAATCTCAATGCACATGTCCAAGCCCATAAGCCTTTCGATGTTTCTCAAATTTGTAACAATCCACGAGCGTTATCCCATTTTGGTTTCAGCACTCAAGAATTCTCCCTTGGACCTACTGATGGTAACTCGTGTTTTTTTGGCTTTCTCTCAATGTTCATTCATAATTGTTTTAAGTTAACGAACGTTAGTGTTTCCTTTTCAAATATGGACTGGCTATCTCAAGTCACTCGTGACCCTACTCCTGCAA
Organism: Galeopsis tetrahit; assembly: GCA_963675135.1. Classification (NCBI taxonomy): domain Eukaryota; kingdom Viridiplantae; phylum Streptophyta; class Magnoliopsida; order Lamiales; family Lamiaceae; genus Galeopsis; species Galeopsis tetrahit. The sequence goes on from OY776127.1 coordinate 40,771,592, forward strand.
GCTCGACTCAGACATACCCTGTTTTTGAAAGTTCTTCAAAGGCTGTAGCACCAGAAGCACCTGCGCCTCCAGCTCCCAGCTCCATTTCAAAGAGGACTCGCTCCTCCTCTGGAAAAATAGCAAGCATGCGAGATCCTGCTCCTCTTGATTCTAGTACCTCCAGAAAAAAGACTAAGGGAAAGCAAGTCACGTCTCTGCCAACACCCATCGACCTCGATCCCGAGATGGACACCAGCTCCGATGCTGTTTCCCAGTTCATATACCGGTACCTTCCTTCGAATGCCATCCGTTCTTTAACAAGCCTTCCTACTCAGGACAGGATGATTCAGGCGGCCCATTCCTTCTCTCAGGTCGATTCATGCCTTAGTTGTTTACAAAGTTTCTTTCAATATCTTTGCATAACTCTCTTTCAACGTTTTCAGTTCGGCCTCTTTTTTTCTGGCCTTTTCGAGCATACCCTTAGCCCTGTTCAATAGAACGAGGCATTTCAAGCTCGGATAACTCAGGAATGCTCCCGTACTGAGGATCTCAGGGCCCAGCTTGTAGCTATGAGGCAAGAAATGGATAAGGTCAAGGATCAGGCTCGTGCCCTCACCCAAGAAATCCAACTCCTTCGTTCGAAGATTCAGAAGCAAGAGCAAGAACTTCCCTCCTTTGTGGTAAGAATCTGCATCGATTCTCTCTTTGTATCTCCTACAGGGCAGCAGTTCTTAAAGACTCTTCATACGGGCTGGCTGGACGCTTATCTCAGAAGCTCCAGCTTTTTGGGCGCTATGGGACGTTACATCCCCCATTTCGTGGACCACGGGTTTGATAAGGCCATTGCTCAACACCAAACAGAGGGCTTCGACGGAGCATATAATAGGGACACCCTCTTGGACGGCCTAACACCTCCTCCAACGTTCCCGGGCGATCCCAAGGTGCTGATTACCACTCCTTGGTGGCTGCCCATTATGAGGAAGGTTGTTCAAGACCTGCAGAGTTTGGATGTGAAGCTTGAGGAACTGAGAGCCATGGAGTTTCCAGAATATCCCCTAGTGTTGCCTTCTTCCAGCCCCTTGTCCGAAGCTACCTCGAATCACGAGGAGAATAGGGAGGAATGAGGTGGATCGAGTGATCAAGCTAAGGTAGATGAGGTTGCTGTTAAACACTCCCCCGAGTCTTGAAGACTTTTATTATTCATTTTATTTCCTGCAATATCACAAACAATTTCTTTTTGCTGTAATATTTAAAAAATTTCCAAGGTTTCTCATAACCTTGTGGTGGTTTTGGAGTTGTTTGTGCTCCCGTTTTGGTGAGGCTTTCATGCCTCTTTGAATGGTGGAGGATTTTCACATCCCCCGTTTTGATTATGGATGTTGGAGGCCTTCGAGCCTCGTAATCTCATATTTGCTCATCTACTTTATATGCATTCCTTGCTCATATACATGCTTGCAATTATAGTTGCATATACGTATTTTGCTTGCGAAGTAGCTGACAAGCTTTATCATGATATTGTTTTAATATCTCCGCAAAGTGTTTTAAGTAAGTCGACTATGTTTCATAGCTTTACTTAAAACATCTTGATAGTGTTATCACATGTAGGCTTTGAGGTTTTAAACAATGATTGGAAATATATCATTATTCAAAGATGTAAGTAGAAGTAAAAAGTAGCACTTTTCACTTGATTGATTTTTTGGCTTGTTGTCTTCGAAGGGTTAGGTATAGTGCCTGTTCACCCCCCTCAAGCCTCGAAGTCTATCGTTAAAGACTCAAATCCGGAGTATCTCTTACATCCGTTCAGCTGCTCAAGCTGTAATTCAATCTGAAGTGTCTCTCACTTCATTCTTTGTTCCAGTTGCTCAAGCTGTGATTCAATCTGAAGTGTGTCTCACTTCATTCTTTGTTCCAGCTACTCAAGCTGTGATTCAATCTAAAGTGTCTCTGACTTCATTCTTTGTTCCAGCTGCTCGGGCTGGATGTGTTTGCTAGTTAACAACATGCCTTTGGAAATTGGAGTATGTTTCTCGTGCATCTGGAGGTCCTCGATGGGTTCGAGGTCTAGACCAGGATTTTTAGGGGCGTTAGCCTCCCACTGCACCCTATAAGGATGCCCAAGTCATACCCTTTAAGGGTGTCAAGTCGTACCTCTTCGAGATGTTGAATATCATACATTTTCAAGGTGTTCATTCTTACATCCGAGAAGGATGCCAGCTTCAGATCCGTTAAGGATGCTAATTCGAATACATTTGAGGATGTTAGTTTAGATCCATCTGAGGATGCTAATTCGAATCTATTTAAGAATGTTAAATTCGGACCCGCGAGGGGCGTCGAGTTCATACCTGCAAGGGGCGTCAAGTTCAGATCCATTTAAGGACGTCAGTTCAGACCCGCGAGGGGCGTCCAGTTCAAATTCATTTAAGGCTGTCGAAATCAAATCCATTTAAGGACGTCAAAGTCAAATCCATTTAAGGATGTCAAAGTCAAATCCATTTAAGGACGTCAATTCAGACCCGCGAGGGGCATCAGTTCAAATCCACTTAAGGACGTCATTTCAGACCCGCGAGGGGCGTCAGTTCAAATCCATTTAAGGACGTCATTTCAGACCCGCGAGGGGCATCAGTTCAAATCCATTTAAGGACGTCATTTCAGACCCGCGAGGGGCGTCAGTTCAAATCCATTTAAGGACGTCGTTTCAAACTCGTGAGGGGCGTCATTTCAGACCCGCGAGGGGCGTCAAATTCAGTGTAGCCTTGATCTCGATTGGACAATCAAGGAATTTGGCTTTGTTTTGTCTGGAGGATCTCGAGGTCCTACAGGGACTCGAGGAGTTTTATCCAGATTTTTATGTATCTGAGTTTCGAATGGTCGTATAGACCTCAGCTTGTCAATCAGAAAGCTCATAATAATCAATATTCCGAAGATATAATCTTTTCGAAAAGAAAGTTTCATTGATTATTAACGTATGTCAACATAGGCAATAGACAACCTATGTCGGTCTCATTAAAAACCTCCTTACAATAAAACCCTAAGGGAAACCCATAAGGAGGGAAAAAGAGCTCCAGTGAAGCGCCTTAGATACAATGTTCATAAGGAAATCGAATTATATTCTAAGAATTGAAATAAAGCAAGTCATGCTCTCTTAAATAAAGAATTTCTTCAGGTGGCACACATTCCAAGGATGGGCTATCTCGTTCCCTTGCATGTCCTGGAGTCGGTATGCTCCCCCTCTCAATACCTGGATAACTCGGTATGGCCCCTCCCAGTTGGGTTCGAGCTTTCCAGTGTGTTTGAGTGCATGAGCCCTTCGAAGGACTAAGTCTCCAGCTTCGAATGACCTCGGGGCCACTCTCTTGTTGTATGCAGCTCGTATTCTGCTTTTATATTTCTCGGCCTGCAATCGGGCCATCTCTCTTTTTTCTTCGAGTAAATCCAGAGCTTCTCTTATTAGATCCTCATTTTGGTTCTCATTGAACTGAGCAATCCTGTGAGATTCTATCACAATCTATGGTGGTATTACAGCCGTAGTACCATAAACAAGCTGGAAAGGGGTTTCTCCAGTAGCTGCTCTGGGGCTCGTTTTATATGACCATACAACTAAGTCGAGCTCATCAATCCAATTTCCCCCTGCTCTCGTGAGCCGGGTTCGGATTCCATCTACAATTGTTCGATTTGTCACCTCCACTTGGCCATTCGCTTGGGGATGGGCCACTAAGGTAAATCTCTGCGTGATCTTCTGGTCTAAACACCAAGACCGGATCAGCGCTCCATTGAATTGTGTCCCGTTATCGGACACTAGAATTCGAGGAATTCCAAATCTGCAGCAAATGTATTTTCCGAGGAAACGGATCACGTTTTCCTCCTCAATCTTAGCAAGGGGTGCTGCTTCTACCCACTTACTAAAGCAATCAACAGCTACGATCAAGAATCGTTGTTTGCCTTGTGTCGGTGGAAAGGGTCCTACGAGGTTTACCCCCCACTTTGCAAAGGGACAAGGCGAATACATGGCTCCTATTTCCTCAGTAGGGACCCATATCAGGGGGCCATTTCTTTGGCATTTCTCACATTTCTTTACAAAATCTCGAGCATGTCGAGTCATAGTGGGCTAGTAGAACCCAGCTCTCAATGCTTTTTTCACAGTAGATTTGTAGCCTTCGTGGCTAGTCGCGCATCCTTCGTGGATTTATCGTATCACATAGTCTCCCTCGTTCTTCGAGAGCCACCTCAGGTAGGGGTGGGTGAGTGATCGTTTGTATAATCGACCCCCTAAGATGCAATATCTCAGTCTCATGGTTCGAGTTTCTCGAGATGCTGCAGGAGCTGGCTCTCTATTCAGCTCTTCTAGGATTTCTTTTCTCCAATCCTCGCCTTCTTCGATTGCCCCAATGATTGGTTCAGTGGCCTCTCTCTTTGCCACGACAAGTGTTATCTTCCCTTGCCCCTCAAACTCAGTAGAGCTGGCAAGTTTGGATAAGCTATCTGCTGCCATGTTTTCCTCTCTAGGAATCTGGAGCACCTTGAATACATGGAAGAACCTGTTTCTCAGGTTCTTGACTCGTTCCAGGTATGCAATCATCCTTTCTTCTTTCGCTGTTGTTGGAGGTCCTGAATTGAAATTTAATGGCAAGCTGCATTTCTAACCCGTGTGGGTCAATCATCAAGACTCCGGCTCCGCATCCATTCATTGATACAAAACCATCAATATAGACTTTCCAGCCTTCCATCTCCTCAAGTCTGGTAGATTCTTGTATGAAATCTGACAGAGCTTGAGCTTTAATCGCCTTTCGAGGCTCGAATTCCACGTTGTATTCCTATAGCTCTATGGCCCATCTAACCATGCGTCCAGATAAATCTGCTCTACCAATTACCTGCCTCAAAGGGTAATTAGTACGAACAATAATCTTATATGATAAGAAATAGGGCCTTAACCTCCGAGCTGTTATCACCACAGCCAAGGCCGCTTTCTCAATCTCTGAATAACGGACCTCCGCACCCTGTATGATCTTACTGACATAGTAGATCGGGTGCTGGATAGATCCATCCTTTTTCATCAACGCAGTACTCAAGGAATGTTCCCCTACAGACAGGTACAAAAAGAGTGTATCACCTGGTGAGGGTTTGGTCAGCTTCGGGAGCTGAGATAGGTAGAGTTTGAGCTCCTCAAACGCCTTCTGGCACTGATCATCCCACTCAAATCTGGATCCTTTCCTCAAGGTCCTGAAGAAATGGTGGCTCTTCTCTGCAGATTTAGCGATAAACCTGCTCAATGCTGCGATTTAACCGTTCAAGGTCTGCAACTCTTTCAGATTTCTCGGGGGATGCATATCCAGTACAGCCTTCACTTTAGCAGGGTTGACTTCAATGCCTCTTTGAGTTACCATGTAACCCAAAAACTTCCGTGATCTCACACCGAATGAGCATTTTGCTGGATTGAGCTTAATGCCATTCTTTCTTATCACATGGAATATTTCCTCAAGGTCTTTGACATGACTTTCAGCTTTAACACTTTTGGCTAGCACATCATCTACGTAAATTTACATATTTCGACCGATCTGGTCACGGAATACTGCATCAAGCATCCATTGATACGTGGCTCCTGCATTGATGAGTCCAAACGGCATTCTAATATAACCGAATGTACCACATGTAGCGATGAAGCATACCTTAGGGATGTCTGCTGGATTCAACTGTATCTGGTGATATCCTTGGTAGGTATCCATCATACTCAGCAACTCAAATCCCGAAGTTGCGTCCACTAATTGATTGATTTGTGGCAAAGGATAATGATCTTTCGGGCAGGCTTTATTCAAATCCCGAAAGGCGATACACATCCTCCATTTTCCATCTCCTTTTGACACCAATACAGCATTGGAGAGCCATTCAGGAAACTGAACTCGACGAACATGTCCAGCTTCTACCAGTTTCTCGATCTCTACTTTTATGATCGCATTCTTCTCAGAGCCAAAGCTTCTAAGCTTCTGCTTAACTGGCTTAGCTTTAGGATCCACATTGAGGTGGTGCATGGCAACCTCTGGGGGTATTCCTGTCATATCAGAGGAAGAAAAGGCAAATATGTCCGCATTTTTTCTTAATGTACGAATTACCTCTTTAGCTACTCCGGGTTCCATTTGAACCCCTATCTTTTTTGTGAATCCTGTCCTCCCAGGGTACAACTCCACGTTCATCAGCTTTTCATCAGCTTGGATCTTGGGTAGCTCTCCAGATTCCCCAGCAACTTTCTGCTTTTTCAGTTCGGGGTCGTCCCCTTTAATTCTTCTCAAATCTTGGATCTTGGTGAACTAAAATCTACTAAATAACAAAGAAATAATAATAAAGAGTAGGTAAAATAATATGTATTCAAATAATAAGAACGATCTAGCCCTCGGATAGTGTCCCCTCAATTAATTATACCAATTTAATCAACAAACCCGGTTATCTCAATTTATTCTCGAATCTTATCCCTAAACCAGTGGTACGACCAAACTAGTTCGAATTGCTTTTTACGTTTAATTAATCAGCAGGTACGACCCCCAATTAATCTATCCCTACGAATAACCCTAAAACATGTATCTAAGGTTCAACTCGAGAGACGCATTCAAGAATTAAAACAATAGGATCAATTAGACCATGAATACGAGACGCTCGTTTCATGCAACCTAAATGTTATTACTCCCTAAGGTGTTCTGCCTTAGTTGCTACAGTTCCCACAATTTTATAACAATTACGGATTATAATTTATAGGATAGCTAGAATTGAAATAGGAATAAAATTGGGTGATCAAGCCTATTAAACTCCTAATTCAAACACGCATAGCATCTACTCAAATAATAACAAAATCGAGATACAAATCAAAGTTAACAAGGAATTGTTTAATTAAACAGGCATAATCAATATAAAGTTTCACGTCCTCGGGCTAGAGTAAAGAAATTAGCTATTCATAATCAACGAGATAACACAGTTCAATAGAGAATTCATAGTAATTCACAATCTCAATAATAATCAAAATACGAGAAGTGGATAAATTCAATCAAAATACAGAATCATTGATGTACTCTTTCTCTCCCATACGCGATCAGCTGCTTGCTTCCCAAAAGTATTCCCCAAAAATCCAGCGTTGACTTGCTGCCCTACTGCCTGATGCCGCGTGTGTCCTTTTTTTCCAAAAGGCCTTCCCCTAAAATTCATTCAGCCCCATCAATTTGGCCAATGGGCCCAAAACAACTAATGGGCCCAAAACTTTATCTTTTATTTCCTCTGCAGCAGACCCAGCAACAATGTCATAAGCCCACGTAATTTCTTTTCTTCCTATTGTTTTACTTCTTCAATATGCAGCCCACAAGAATTATCTTTCAATCTGATCAAAATGCTCCATTTTACCTGAATTAAATAAGAAAATAAAAATATCAAGATAATTGGAGTCACTAAATAACGAGTCGGATAATGCACTAAAATGCCAATTTAATTCTCAAAGAGTATTCAATTAGGCACAAAAATATGCAATAGATTCGACTTATCATTTCGCTAAAGTAGTCAAGAAGACTCTGCACTTCACACCCTCTCCATACCGATGCAAGAGGGCTGCTTTCTCAAACCTCACGAGGTGTTCGTAAGGGTCCGCCATTCCATCGTATTCAAAATTCAAGGATTTGAAATTAGATGGCAGATCATCATGTAATATCTCATCGGAAAACTGACAGCCAGTAGTATGGGTAGGTTTACTTACGTGGCTTTTCATGTGTTTCCTCATAGCCTTCAACTCTTTATGTAAGGCCGGCAACTGGTCTCTCACAGCACCTGGGTAGGTGTCGTCAGTACTCACTACAGGAAATCACACAATTCGTGACGAATTTTTTTGCAACGACACAAAAATCGTCACAATTAATTACTTAAACGTGACGATTTTGATTTTTCGTCATTAAAGTAATAGAAATTGTGACGAAATTTAAGATCGTCACCAATTATGAAAAATTTCATCACGAATTTGTATATTTCGTGACGATGGTAATAAGTATGTCACGATAATGCTATGTGACGATTTTAATAATAAACGGTGACGAAATTCGACGTCATTGAAAATAGTTTTTCTTGACAATGCTAAAATATCGCCACAATAATAATTAGTGACGATTTTAATTGTAATAGATGACGATATTTCAACGTCATAAAAAGTATATTTTCATGACGATACTAATTTTCGTCATTAATTATTCGAAATATTTAGCGACAAAATATTTTCGTCACAATAATAATTGGTGACGATTTTAATTGTAATAGATGACGATATTCGACGTCATGAAAAATATATTTTTATGACAATATTATTTTTCGTCATTAATTATTCGAGATATTTAGTGACAAAATATTTTCATCACACTAATAATTGGTCACGATTTTCATAATAATTGATGACGACATTCGACGTCATGAAAAATATATTTTCATGACGATATTATTTTTCATCAATAATTATTCGAAATATTTAGTGATAAAATTATTTCGTCACAAAAATAATTAGTGACGATTTTAATAATAATTGATGACGATATTCAACGTGAAAAAAATATATATATTCATGACGATACTATTTTTCGTCATGATTATTTGAAATATTTAGTGACAAACTTTTTTCGTCCCAAAAATAATTGGTTACGATTTTAATAATAATTGATTATGATATTCAACGTCATAAAATATATATTTTCATGACAATACTATTTTTTCGGCATTAATTATTTTAAAGATTTGGTGACAAATTTTTTTCGTCGCTAAAATAATTGATGACGATTTTAACAGTTATTGCTAACTATAGTTGGCGACTATTCAACATCATAAAAAATATATTTTCATGACAATGTTATTTGACGTCAAAAAAAGACATAATGGTCTCTAATTCCGAATACAAGTTCTTAAATAAGCAATGGGACGGGTTTGAGATGGGTATGCCCTGTCCCAAGACCCGCCCTGCCAGAAAATTCTCATACCCGGACTGCCCCGCTTGAAAACCGGATTTTATCAGTTTTGTCCCTTATAATTTTTAAATTAATTTTAATGTATACAATATATTTATTTTGATATTACATAATTCAAATTGAATATATAATTGTTTAAAATAACATTTCCTATTCATTTTATACTAAAAAATAAATAAATAAATATTTTTACAAACATATACACATTAATATACATATAAGTTTTTATAAATAGAAACATATATATATATATATTAAATATTACTATATTTATATATAACAGATATGGGTAGACGAGGCAGGTTTGACAAAAACCACAATCCGTCCCATACCCGCTTAATCGAGTCTATACCTGATCCATACGAGTCAACTTCAATGCGGATCCGGGTTTGAACCCACCCCATTGCCATCCTTATTCTTAAAAAATGACTTGCTAGTATGCAAAAAACCACAACTATGCAGAAAATAAATTATGAACTCCACTATTTAGAAACCCAGAAAAAAGTAAATTCAATAGCCAACTTTAAAAGTTTTTTCACATATTATTCTGAAAATTATTCTGAAAACTCTAATGTAATCCAATGATTACAATATACTCAGTTTATTACAATATCATCAAGACAAGAAGGGACCGCACACATACATGTATATTTTTTCATCAAATTACTAAATTGCCATCACTACTCTCATCATCAGAAACACAATTTTTCTGGGAATCCTCTTCACTACTACAATTATCAACTATGGTGTCATCTAATTTATCCTCTTCCTAGTTCCTCCTCCTTCTCCTCATACACTTTCTCACGTTCTTCGGGTGTAATTGAAACTATCAAGTTCTCAATGTCATCAACCTCAGTGTTCTCTCTATTTAGTGATTGTATTTCACTAAGACTAACTTCAAATGCATCGTCAATGTGATTCTCTTGATATACTGCATCTTTTCCCTGTTCTTCTTCTTCAGTGTCCGTTGTTTCATCTTGCATCTCATCAACATCATATATATGTCTGTGTTGAAATGGTTGCACTACTCACCAATCACTTCCTAATTTGGGAACATTAATGTAGAAGACCTGTCTAGCTTGATCAGCCAATATGAAAGGATCATTCTCATACCATTATGTGAGCTTTAACTGTTTTTTGATCTCTAAACTTTAAGTTTAAACAGTTTCTACACTGACATCGAACATCACACTTGTTGGTCCTTGGTGGAGTATAACACAAGTGTATGGGGGGGGGGGGCGAATGCACTTGTGTAAGCAAATTCTTTTTCTTTTTGACAAACTAGTCTTATCAGGAAAGTTGTCTCACAACTAGCCTGAGTGAGAACTTTGATAGATACTTGTCCTACTGATTACTATTAAGTGATCAGTTGGCTAAATATCTAAAAGAGTTGCTACGTGCGGAATGTGGTTGGCCTTTGACTCAAAGAAATATTCCTAGTTGATTTCTGAAAAATACAGTTATCAAGGACTTTGTCCAAAACAGTTTTTCTTGACTTACTGAGTTTTGCTCTTTAAAATGTATTAGAATGTAAGTAAATAAAGAGTGCAGTAAGTAAATGGCACACAAGTTTATAGTGGTTCAGAGTCTCAAGCTCCTACATCCACTTTCCCTCATTGAACAGGATAATTCCTTCACAATGGAATTAGCTTGTTTTATAGTGCCAAGGTGCACTGATCAACAACACTCTCTTAGTGTTTTGATCTCTAGGATAACCTGAGTCCTAGTGCTCAATCTCTCTGAGTTAAGACTGTGTTTCACAATAATAGTCCTTAACTCCTCACTTCTACAACAAACTCTCTCTTCACTAAATGAGATAAGGGTTTGAGGTTTGGTTCCAACTTATAGAGATATCCTTTACAATAAGAACATAGTAAAGGCTTAGGATATCTCAATGCTAAGCTTTGGATGTTTTACAAAGATTGCCTTAACTTGATGAAGTGATTCAGGAAACTTGGGATTCTTAAGAACAGCTTGGTTTCCTTTGAAAGCTTGATGATAGTTTGATAGCTTGTAGTTGGATATTTGAATCCCTTGATCACTTCTGTATTTATAGACAAATTTGAGCAGCTAACCGTTGGAGGGATAGCAATTCAAACTTGTCTATTTGCAGCACCATTGAAACGGCTATGAAGCTTGGCATCCTTTTATCCACTGAGTAAAAGGCCTCTTCAATGGTTGCTTGAATGAATGTGTTGACTTCTGAAAAATGCGGCTGAGAAGACTTGTGTCAGATTCCAAATATGCACATTTCCCAAGGTTGATTTGTGGCAGAAGCTACACTCAACCAACGGTCAGATGGGACAAGCTCCCTGAACATTCCTGCTGCACTTTAGAATGTTCCAACATTCATTCAATGCTTCACTCTTTAATGCTTCAAGTCTTCAATGCTTGGTTCAGGCATGATTGGCAATAAATGTTTCATTGATTGTGTCTTCTGTGAGCTTTGGCATTCAATGCTCTTGATCATTTGCACTTTAATTGTTCTGATCACTTGCATTTATGAGCATTGCCTTAACATGCTTGATCTCTTCAGCTTAGTTGTCCACTTTGATAGCTTGTCTTGTAAGTTCAACAACTTTGGCCTAGAAACTTAATACATATCAAGCTGCCTAACATTCAGCTTTGGACAACTATCCTGAACTCTAAAATCTCACAATATTTCTGAGGTTTTTGACTTAAGCATCTTACTCAAGTGTTCTGAGACAACTTGTTTGAACTTAGACTTGAGCATTTCTCAACTAATCTGAACATCATCAATCAGGGGTTTTGGTATCTAAATCAAAATCATTTTATTCCCAACAATTTCCCCCTTTTTGATGATGCCAAAACCTATTACAAAGGGAACTTGGCTTATACTATACTTTACCTTCAGGAAGAGTGAACTGGTCAACTTGCCTGAAAGAAACTGTTAGCACAATAAATCAAGTATGATATGTCATGTTAGGTTAGTTGAGATAATGAGTTGTTATCTCTTGATAGAAACATAGTGATCCTTTTTATATAAGTCAAAGAGCATTACAAAGCTGAAAATTAAAAAGGACTCACTAGACTAGTACTGCAAAATAACAACAATCATAAAAATTATAAAAGCAAATAGGAAAGAAGTGAACTTATCCATCAGAGAGTTCCATCATCTTGAGGAGCAATGCCATACTGAGCCCATACTCTTTTCTTCAATTCCCAGATCTCTTTGTTGGTTCCTTTAGGGCCAGGCTTCAACTTCTCCATCCTCATGATGTTGATGAACTCTTCCAGTATCTTTCCCTCATCAATTAAGATCCCATTGAACTTAGGAGGCATGTACAGAATAGGACCAGGGGCCTTGAATTCAACTCTGGCCATCTCAGCTGCTGCAAACAACTTTTGGTAGAGGTCCCTATGGTTCTCAAACATAAACTGCACAAAGACTTCATCTACACTCTCTTCAAGCCACTTTCCAATGACATAAAAGTCATATACAAAACTTCTCTTGGCCTCCTCCCATGCATCATTCAGTAAGATTGGAACCCACTTATCATGGTGAGGGTACTGAGTGTCCCATCTTTGCAGCATTTGTGGTTTGAGCCTACTGTAAGAAGCCCTCCTTCTTGGAGCTTTGAAGTTTGCCCTCCTTCCATCTCTTGCCTTGTTGGCCTCAACCAACTGATCCATTCTCTCTTTAGCTCTTTGAAGAGCTAGCTTCTCCTGTGTCTCTGGATCCTTTCCAAATCCTTCTTCAAATAGCTTAGAAGGATCATCAGCAAGTTTGGGCACTCTAACTTCAGGCTATTTGTCCTGTTCTACTTCATCAACTTCTTCTTCTTCAATAACAGGCAGCTTGACTGCTTTCTTCAACCTCTTGGATTTCCTTACTGGAGTTGTTTCTTCAGACTGAAATTCTGATGGCAGAGTCAGGCTAGTTGGGAATTCATTGAAGGCTTGCAATTCCTTCATTTTTCTTTCAGATACTCTTGTCACTTTCCCCCTTACTTCAGCAGCCTTTTCTTTGGGGTCAAGTCCTGCAGACTCACCACCAGGCCTTTGAAGCCTCCTTGCCTGACTTTCCATGGCTGACATCATAGATTCCTTGACAGCAATTTGAATTTGCTCTTCTTCAGTCAAGTTTTCAATGTTCATTGGGCCTTTGCCTTTCCCAATGTCTTCTACTGCCTCCTCCTCAACATCAGGGACCTTCTCCTTTCCTTTGGATTCACCAATTACCAAGGTTCCCTTTGCCCTAGCTCTCTCTCTTTCCCCCTTTTTGGCATTATCAAAACACTGGGGCTTCAAGTCACTTATAGTGACAGAGAGATGTGAGTGAGCATGAGTGAGAGACTTCAACTCCTGCAGTAAGTAAACATTCTCATCATGAATGTTTTGCATTTTGTCATCTGCCATGCTTAAGAATGTGTGAACAGGTTTCATCTTTTGAGCAACAATGGCATCCAAAGTGGCTTTCAGTGATTGATCAAGTTTGGCCTGAAGTTGATCAGTGAGGTTGGCCACAACTTGATCAGACACTTTGGCCATAAGTTCAACAGTGAACTTTTCTGCGGCCTCTTTCACCATTGCAGCTTTCAATTCTTCAGCCTTTTTCCTTTGAGCAGCTGTTCTTTGCCTCAAGGCATCCTTTATTGTCCTCATTAGAGCTCTCACATTGTCCTTGTAGAGATTCTTAAGGTCCTTCTGCTCTTTCTTCACAGATTTTGTGAACTTCACCATTTCCTCCTTTGCTTTTGTCACTTCTGTTGAAACTGTTTGCAGTTCAGTTTCAACACCACAAATTCTTGAATCCAGTGTTGGCAAGATTACTTCCTCTGAACCAGTAAGCCTCATTTCCACAGAGGCAAGAGTTTTGCCTTGATCATCAAGGGTGTCTACTGTTGCAGCATGAGCTTTCTCAACTTCCCTGACCAAGGTATCCAACTTCTCTGACTGTTGCTCAATGGATGTTGCAGTTTTTGATGCAATTTGCAAGCTAGCCTCAGTTGCATTTGCTTGCTCAAAGTAGATCTTGTTCAAAGTGGACACATTTGCTGAGACTGCTTCTAGGTCAATGTCAGTATCAACTGGGATATCTGTAAGAGAGGCATCTGCAAAAATTTGCTCAATGGTGACAGCTACTGAATCTGCAAAACTAAGAGTGTTAGTAAAAACTCCCTCAACACCCTCATTCTTTTTATCTCCCAATAGGCCTGATTCATCAGCACCTATACTCTCATTTTCAACTTCTTTCTTTTCTTCATTATCAATTGATAAACTCACATTCACTGGAGAATCAGGCCTCCTTTCACCAAGGGACTCATCAAGTTCAGATTTGACTTGAAGAATAGCCCGACTCTCATATTGGGCTGCACCCAATATTTCTACTTCATCTCCCTCTATTATTGGTGCACTCAGGGAACCAGTAATCATATACTCATCCTCACCATATCCCTCTGATTTTTTATCACTATCAGCCTTTTCAACTCCTTCCTTTCCTAACCCTGACACCTCCATATCCTCAACAGGATCCACAGAGGGCAGTTGTTGGGAGATCACAGTGCTTGGGCATCCCAAGGCCACTGAGTCATCCTGAATGACTAAAGGCTGGTCAATGTCCAACTGACTTGACATTGATGAGGCTTTAGCCAAACTAGCTTCTCCCATGGAAGTCTCAACATTGTCAAGCTGTGCTTCAGGTTCAGGAGAACCATCCTTGGCCAATGCATCTTGGACTGAGTCACCATCTTTGGTCAACTCCTCTGAATGATCAGAGTCCTTAACAGAATGATAGGTCAAGTAATGTACCTGAGCAGAATTGAGGCCAGGAGGATTGGGATTGGTGTTGTCATCATCATTGTCATCATCAGATGGGCTGTCTGGATGCTTAATCCCTTGTGCAATTCTTTCTCTCTCAGCAAGCACCTTTTCATGAACAATGGTGCAGAATAAGGCCTCAGTGGTTAACACACTGGTCTTCTTTACATTTGCAAAATGTAATAGCCTATTTTCTTCAACCTGCCACCAGTTAGCTCCTTTATCCTTGATAGCTTGTGCTATCTCCACAATTGTTCTATCCTTGATCTCAACAAGTGCCCTGAGATCATAGAACTGTTGTTGCAGCCTAGGATATGCCTTCAATCCTGGATATAACTCATCCACATTGGCTCTTGCAATCTGCCTCAACATCCCTTCATAGGTGTACTCTTCACCACCTTCTTCTTTATCAGAAGAGTTGACTTGGGATTCAGAAGGGTTGGATTTGGATTCAGGTAGGTTGAGCTGGGGCTCAGATAGGTTGGGTTCAGAAGGATTGGGTTCAGAAGAGCTTAAGACAAGTTGGGATTCAGGTGCTTTTGAGAGCAATGTTCCTGAAGAGGTAATTGGAATGGCTGGAATGGGTGGGAGAGTAAATTGATCACCTTCTTGAAGGGCAGTTTCAAGAAGTTTGGTGTAGGATAAAAGTCTGGGATCAAGAGGGGAGAATGGCCTATCTTCAATGTCAGCTAAATCAGCTAACACATCAATTCCTGTCCTATCAGGAGCACCTTCAGGAGAATAAACTTTCTTTGCAATAATTGGGGCATCTTCAGGAGTCTTGCACTCCTCTTCTTCATGCCTTGATGGAGATAGACCTGGAGTTAGACCTACTTGCTTGTCTAATCTCCTTGAAAAATTCCTTCTTTTTCTTCTCCTCTTCCATCAACTTCTGCTTCTCAGAAGTTTTGATGATTCTTCTTCTTCTTTCTGACCTTGTTGGCTTATCAAGGTCCCTAAACTCTGTTACAGACTCAGGTTGCAAGGGGACAACCTCTCTGACTTCTTCACTTTCTTCAGGAGGATTGACTCCTTCTTCAGCAACCTTTTCAATTTCTTCAGAAGTGGCTCCTCCACTCCTTGACTGGCTTTCTGGGGGAGATTCACTCAGAATATTTTTCATCTTCTTCATCTTTGGCTGAGCTTTTGGTGGTTGAGCTTTTCTTTTTCTTGGAGAGGTTCTGGTTGTGGGTACAACAGCACTTGCTTTCTTTGAAGCTGCATCCTGCTTCCTCTTTTCTGTCTTAGAAGACAGCTTCCTAAACATCACTGTAGGACCCTAAGTTGAGTTAATATCGAGGGAAGCTAAAGAAAATGTCTAGAGGGGGGTGAATAGACTTTTCTAAAATCTTTCGATATATCAGAATTACAATGTGCGGAATACGAAATTAACAATGAGCCCAATTAAAGATTATACTCAACTTAATTCGAGAACTCTGTTTTATGTACTCAACTAGTCTTGTTCAGTTATGTATGTTTAATGAGTAAACAATTAATCAATTCAATCAAACAAAACAAAACAGTAAAGTAAATCAAACACGAGATTTATAGTGGTTCGACAACTTGTCTACATCCACTCTCACAAACCCAGTTGTGAAATTCTTATTAACTCTTCCAATCGAGCAATATGTTCTTGTAGCTTTAAGTCCCAAGAAATAAGACTTAGATCTTCTCGATTATATCTCCAGATATATCTTCGATCTTACTAGCTATTTTACAAGTAACTAGCAACTTGAAACAATAAACGAAAATAAACTTCTCTTCGTTCAGTAGTAGCCTTCTGATTTCTTCACTTGTCTTGTGTAGCTTCACTTTCTGAACTTCAAACTCTGAGAGTGTTTTCTTCACTTGAATCTTCAATAATGCTTGCAGTATCAATATTTCAGTAGTCTTTTTAGTATCTCAGTAGTCTTTAATGAATCAATACCATGAGGTATTTATAGATTCTAATTCCAAGAACTTTCAGTTGTGTAACAACCTTTTCTTGAAAACTAACTTGTAACTGGAACTTCTTATTCTTTCACGCGTTTCTCCAGTTAATTAGTTATTCTTTAACTAACTCTTCAACTTTATCTTCAACACGCGTTTCTGTAACTAACTTCAAGTTGACCTGTCTTGTTTAAGTCGCACCTGCCTTGTGTAGTAGTAGTAGACTGCGTCTTCAACTTAACTTGTGCAATAGACTTCTTCAGACTTACAACATAGAACTAATCTAGTCCTATCCTCTAATCCTAACAAGACTATTACATTACATTAAGCTTCTTGTTATAAAGCTTAGTCAACTTATAAAACTATACAAAGAATCTATCTATTACATTAAAAAACATGAGCTCTATACAACAATTATTCATAGCTAAATAACAATCTAACATATACATAATAACAAATATGAAGTACTTATAAATCGTACTTATCTTTCAATAATACTTGTCTTTTAAAAACTAGTACTTGTCTTCTGAATTCTACTGATCTGTACAAGATGTCTTCAACTTAACTAGACTAGATCAGTCAACACTTAGAAAATATTCAAGTCTTCTTTTGGCTTATCAAAACTTCATCTCTTATCTTTTATTCATCATTTAGGACTTGTTCTAGGATTCATATCCCAACAATCACCTTTTGAGCTGGAAAAGGCTTTGTCTTGGCTTGGAGGTGGGTATAATGTGCAAATCTTTCTAAGAGCAAGCTAGCTCTTGTGCAAAATTGGAGTCTCCCATCAACTACTACCTTGTGGTGCTTCACCTCCTTGAATTTAAACTTTTCATTCATCATCTAGTCTAGAATGAAGTTTTTCTAGTTGAACTTGACTCTCTTCTCAGCAGAGTCAATCACAGCAGCCATCACTCTCAACTTAGGCATACTGATTTGTTCAACACTCCCAGAGTGGCTCAACAAACTTTTTACCACACAATCAAATAAGTGCCTGTAAACTGGTTTCAAGGTGTTCTTGTTCTGAGCACTTACAACTTTCTTGGGTTCTATCATCCATGGATAGTAGAACTCCTGATCATCTTCCTCTTTATACATCTCTGGATTCTGGCCTTCTGAAGGTAGCCCAAAGCTAGCATCCAGATCCTCAGCAGTGAAGATGATGGTGTGTTGGCTTTCTTCTTCTTCATCTTCCTCAGCATATGTCAGTTTGGTGCATACATCACCCTTTTTGCCCTTCCATTTGAGATAGGCAAAGAATTCTGCCATGAAAGGATTCAGGCAGGAATCAAGCTTGGTGCCAAGAAATTTCTCAAGCCCTGCCTCCCTTAGCCATTGGAGGACTTGATGAACTTTTGTGTCTGGGCTGTCAAAAGCAACCAACTTTTCAAACCAAAGAGAGTTTGGGTTGCTCAGATAGGAGAAATCAATGTCCAAGGAGGAGTCATTGAAATCTACAAGTTCTTCTCTCTTAATTTTGGGTGCCATGGATAATTTTGAGAGATAGAAAGGTTTTGAAGACAAGTTGCAGGTTTTGAGAGGTTTTCAAAAGAACTTTGAGAGTTTGAAGTTATGTGTGCGTGAGGAAGAAAGTAAAAATCGAGGAGTTTATATATGAAGGGATTTTATTAACCGTTGGTTAATAGATAATAACAGTGGGTAATAATAAAAAACCAGTTGGATAAAGTGGGGTAGGCGGTTAAAAGAATGTTTAATGCAAATCAATGGCCTTGATGATGGCTCAAGAATTCATGAAATCTTAATGGAGATTTTGCATTAAATGCTGATTTGCCATTTTGGGGGCAAAGATCTTAATAGCACACGCCATCCTAAAATGGCCTACTCTTAGACCAAGAAACCTTTTAAATGTCTAATCAATGCTAAAAATAGCAATAATTATCCAATTTACTTAGACAAACATCCTGAGATGTGTTTTAACTTCTCTCTTGGTCAACCTATCTGACCAACATGTCTGAGTGGGTCCCAATGTTGCTGACTGGGTCCCACTAGGACAAAGCTCCTGACCAACATTGCTGAACATCATAAGGACAACTTTGCTGATTATCCCTTTTTGACAGATTGCTTCAGTGAGGTTGGTCAACCTTGCTGAAGTTCAATTTAATGAACTTCCCCCTTCTTATGAGCTTCCTTCCTTCATTCCTCCATCTTCCCTGGATCAAGTAAGCCTAATTCAGCTGAAAGTTCCAAGAACCTTGCTTCAGCTAGTGGCTTAGTCAAGATATCAGCTTTTTGCTTATCAGTGTTGATCTTGACAAGCTTGATATCTTTCTTTTCTACATGATCCCTTATGAAGTGATGCTTGATATCCACATGCTTGCATCTGGTGTGGAGCACTGGATTCTGTGAGATGGCAATTGCACTATTGTTGTCACAGAATATTGGCACTTCATTTGAGATGACTTTGTAATCTCTCAGTTGCTGCCTGAGCCAAAGTATCTGAGCACAGCAACTTCCAGCTGCTACATATTCTGCTTCAGTTGTTGAAGTTGCAACTGTATTTTGCTTCTTGGATAACCATGAGATAAGCTTGCTGCCCAAGAACTGACATGTTCCAGAAGTGGACTTTCTGTCAATTCTACATCCTCCATAGTCTGCATCTGAATATCCAGTGAGCTCAATGTTGTCATCAGCTGGATACCACAATCCAAGATTCTCAGATCCCTTGAGATATCTTAGGATTCTCTTGGCAGCATCAAGATGGCTCTTCTTTGGATTAGCTTGAAATCTTGCACATACTCCAACTGCAAATGTAATATCAGGCCTGCTTGAAGTGAGATATAGCAAAGATCCTATGATTCCTCTGTAGTTAGTGGAGTTTGTTGATTCTCCACTTTCATCAGGATCCATTTTCCAGTTAGTATTCATAGGAATTCTGACTGGCTTGCTTGTAGCACATCCGAATTTTTTGATCATGTCCCTTGTATACTTTGCCTGATTGATGAAAATTCCTTTCTTAGACTGTGTGACTTGAAGTCCTAAGAATAAATTCATCAATCCCATCATGGACATCTCAAATTTACTTTGCATGAGTTTGGAGAATTTCTCACACAACTTCTCATTTGGAGATCCAAATATAATGTCATCCACATAGATTTGGACTAACAGAATATCATCTCCTTCACAGATTCTGAACAAAGTTCTGTCAACAGTGCCTTTAACAAAACCATGATCTAGAAGAAACTGTGATAAGGTGTCATACCAAGCTCTTGGAGCTTGCTTTAAGCCATAGAGAGCTTTCTTCAATCTGTACACCTTGTCTCCTTCTTCAAATCCTGGGGGCTGTTCAACATATACTTCTTCTTTGAGCACCCCATTGAGAAATGCACTCTTCACATCCATTTGATACACCTTGAATCTCATGTGAGCTGCATATGCTAAGAAGAGTCTGATTGCCTCAAGTCTGGCCACTGGAGCAAAAGTCTCATCATAATCAATTCCTTCAGATTGACAATATCCTTTGGCCACCAGTCTTGCTTTGTTCCTCACAATGATGTCATTTTCATTTTTCTTATTTTTGAACACCCATTTGGTACCAATGAAATCTTGATGAGTTGGCCTCTCCACCAGCTCCCATACTTCATTTCTGGTAAACTGGTTCAGCTCTTCTTGCATGGCTATGATCCAGTTGGTGTCCTGTAGTGCTTCCTCAATATCTTTTGGTTTCTGTTCTGAAAGGAAACAGCAAAACAAAGCACTTTCTCCATGAAATCTTCTAGTTTTGATCCCTTCACTTGGATTTCCAAGTATCAGGCTAGTTGGATGGTCATGCAACCAAGTCCTTCTAGACCTGATCCCTTCAGGAGGATTGTCCTCTTCTGAAGTTGGATCACTAGATTCATTAAATTCAGGAAAGTTAATTGAAGGATCAAGCTCAGGATCATATTCAGGGGTGTTGTCCTCATTGTCAGATAAGTTGACACTTTCATTGGTTCCCCCTTGAATATTGGATCCATTAACTACCTCAGCATTGCCTGCTTCTTCATTGGTAGTTGTTACCTGGTTTTAAACTGGGATGGGGTCAGTCAGTTCAATTTCTCCTTCAGGTTGGTTGTCTTCTGGTTGATTGCCATCAGGTAGGTTGTCCAGTTTTTTATTTTCATGAAGTTCAGGCTGGGCAACATCTACAAACACTGTTTCCTTGCTTTGAAGCCTTAATCCGGTTGTTCTTTGAGTTATCTCATCAATATTCAGGTTTCTATCCCTGAACTCATTAACAGATTCATCAAACACAACATGAGGTGTTTCTTCCACAATAAGGGTTTTGCAATTGTAGACTCTGTAAGCCTTGCTGATTTGTGAATATCCAACAAATATTCCTTCATCAGCTTTGCTGTCAAAAGCTTTCAATTGTTCTTTCCCATTATTATGAATGAAACACTTACAACCAAATATATGGAAATAAGCAACAGTGGGCAATCTACCTTTCCATATTTGATATGGGGTTTTACCTTGTCCTTTGGTGATTAAGGACCTGTTTTGAGTGTGACATGCAGTGCTAATGGCTTCAGCCCAGAACCTTTTAGGCAATTTGGATTCAGCAATCAATGTTCTTGCTGCCTCTTTCAAGGTTTTGTTCCTTCTTTCAGCAACCCTATTTTGTTGAGGTGTTCTTGCTGCTGAAGTTTCATGAGTGATGCCATTCTTGCTGCAGTACTCATTGATGTATGAGTTTATGAATTCTGTGCCTTTGTCAGATCTGATCTTGACAATACTTAGGCCTTTTTCATTGCTCAATCTCATCATCAATTCAGGTAGCTTGACTTAGGTCTCCTTTTTGTTTAACAAGAATACTACCCAAGTGTACCTGGAAAAATCATCAACAGCAACTAATGCATATTTTCTTCCATTTAAACTTACTGGGATAATTGGACCAAACAAATCCATATGCAGTAGTTGAAGAACTCTCTCAGTTGAGATAACAGGTTTTCCTTTGAATGAAGCTTTGATCTGCTTTCCTTCCTGAGCAATGCCTTTAACCTTTTCCTTAGGTATGGGTTTAGGGACATTGTTCACTTGAGTTGGTATAAAAATTCCTTTACCCTTATCCTTGATCAGTGGTTGATTTACTTCCATTTCATTTTGTTGTGCCACTGATCTTACAAAAGTCATCTTAGAATTGCTTGATGAGGCAATACTAAGACCAGGTGAGGGTTCAAATGGATTATAGCCTAATCCACCCTTTTGAGCAAATGGTCTTTGAA
The DNA here is from genome assembly GCA_963675135.1 of Galeopsis tetrahit. Lineage (NCBI taxonomy): Eukaryota > Viridiplantae > Streptophyta > Magnoliopsida > Lamiales > Lamiaceae > Galeopsis > Galeopsis tetrahit. The sequence goes on from OY776127.1 coordinate 40,793,472, forward strand.
ACCCTTGAATTTCCTCTATTGCCTTAGCAGATTTGTTCAAGGCAGACATTTTCATTTTTAAGCTCCCCTCACTTATTTTTAGAGTATCAAATTCACTTGAGAGATTGTCAAATTTAGCTTGAAGAGTTCTAAAGTCAAAATCCTTTTTCTTTAGAATCAGAGTTTGTTCATCAATCAGCTTTTGTTGTTTAGAGACTTTGAGAGACATTTCTCCATGTTCTCTCACAATCTGCTGAAACAACCCAGTTGATTTAATGTTAACCTCAGATTCAGGAAGATTGGAGATTTTATTTTTAGACCTCAACTGTTCATTTTCTCTCAATGCCATATTGCATACTTCTTGCATTCTGGTGAAATCTTCCAATAATTTTTCAAAGTCAAGGTGGATTTCACTAGATTCATGTGTGTTAATGGAAAGGTTGGAAGATGAACATACCTCTTCATTTTCAAATGCCATTTGGCAGTCATCATCACTATCACTGTTGGAGAACAGTCCATCATCAGAAGAGTAGACACTCTCTTCACTTGCTGATTCTCCAGCTACCATGGCCTTCCTGTTGTTCATCCTCTTGTCTCTTTTATTTTGCCTTTCTTTTCTTTCTTTGGCACTAAGGTCAGGACAATCATACTGAAAGTGACCCTTTTTCTGGCAGTTGTAACACACATCTTCTTCATCATTTTTCTTGCTTGAGGACTCCTTCCTCCTTGATGATGATGGTTCACCTTTGTTGTACTTCTTTTTATCAGCATATCTGTCTTCTTTCTTCTCATCAGAGACTTTGTCCTCTGATTTGTTATCAGGAGAGCTGAATCTCCTTCTGGTTCTGTTGTCTTGGTAGAACTTCTTGTATCTACCAAATCTGGAGTTGAGCTTCTCAAATCTCCTTGCCATGAGTGCCAGCTCCTCTTTCATTTCTGATTTTGAAACAGATTGAGAAGATCTTTGAGTATTTTTCTTCTCTGTTTCAGTAGCTTTGAAAGCAACACCTTTGCTTGAGGAAGATGGCTCATCATGCACCTTCTTTCTGTTGAGATCAAACTCATATGCTTTGAGTTCAGAGAATACTTGCTGCATTGGCATGTTGTCAAGATTGCTGGTATTTTGCATCATGACAGAATATATGTCCCACTTTGATGTGAGACTTCTCAGAATCTTCAAAGCAACTTCTCTTTTGGCATAGAACTTGCCCAGAGAATTCATCTCATTCATGATGTCAGTGAATCTGCCATCAAGATGATCAATAGTTTCATTGGGCTCCATAGTGAATTGCTCATACTTTTGGATGGCCACTTGAAGTTTATTTTCTTTGATCTTTTGGGTACCTTCACACATAAGTGCTAGGGTATCCCAGATCTCCTTTGCTGTGGTGCAGTGATACACTCTTCCCATCACTGCATCTGGAATAGTCTGGTACAAGGTGTTCATGGCAATGTAGTTCAGATTGTGCCTTTTTCTCTCTTCTGCTGTCAACTCATCCTCATCTTTTGGCAATAGCTCCCTTGGGTCTGCTTTTTGAGCATCAGTGACCTTGGGATTGAGCTTGGTGAAGGTGAATGGTCCTCTGGTGATGACTTTGAGCATTTCATCATGCTGGCAAGCAAGATGTGCTCTCATCCTGATCTTCCAGAAATCATAATTCTCAATTGAGAACATTGGCAACTTGTGATGAGAAATATGATTGACTTGGTTTGGTCCCATGTTGTTGATGGTGTTGACAGCATCTCCTGGAACTGCATTGTTAGCCATTCTTATACAGATAGACAAAGGAAAATTCAAATAGATTTTTCAGAAATTTTGGATCAGTTCAGTGACCACAGAAATAATGTGAATTTTTGAAAATCAGTTGAATGTTCAGAAGCAGTGGTCTTTGAACCCCTGCTTTGATACCACTTGTTGGTCCTTGGTGGAGTATAACACAAGTGTATGGGGGGGGGGAATGCACTTGTGTAAGCAAATTCTTTTTCTTTTTGACAAACTAGTCTTATCAGGCAAGTTGTCTCACAACTAGCCTGAGTGAGAACTTTGATAGATACTTGTCCTACTGATTACTATTAAGTGATCAGTTGGTTAAATATCTAAAAGAGTTGCTAAGTGCGGAATGTGGTTGGCCTTTGACTCAAAGAAATACTCCTAGTTGATTTCTGAAAAATACAGTTATCAGGAACTTTGTCCAAAACAGTTTTTCTTGACTTACTGAGTTTTGCTCTTTAAAATGTATTAGAATGTAAGTAAATAAAGAGTGCAGTAAGTAAATGGCACACAAGTTTATAGTGGTTCAGAGTCTCAAGCTCCTACATCCACTTTCCCTGATTGAACAGGATAATTCCTTCACAATGGAATTAGCTTGTTTTATAGTGCCAAGGTGCACTGATCAACAACACTCTCTTAGTGTTTTGATCCCTAGGATAACCTGAGTCCTAGTGCTCAATCTCTCTGAGTTAAGACTGTGTTTCACAATAACAGTCCTTAACTCCTCACTTCTACAACAAACTCTCTCTTCACTAAATGAGATAAGGGTTTGAGGTTTGGTTCCAACTTATAGAGATATCTTTTACAATAAGAACAAAGTAAAGGCTTAGGATATCTCAATGCTAAGCTTTGGATGTTTTACAAAGATTGCCTTAGCTTGATGAAGTGATTCAGGAAACTTGGGATTCTTAAGAACAGCTTGGTTTCCTTTGAAAGCTTGATGATAGTTTGATAGCTTGTAATTGGATATTTGAATCCCTTGATCACTTCTGTATTTATAGACAAATTTGAGCAGCTAACCGTTGGAGGGATAGCAATTCATACTTGTCTATTTGCAGCACCATTGAAACGGCTATGAAGCTTGGCATCCTTTTATGCACTGAGTAAAAGGCCTCTTCAATGGTTGCTTGAATGAATGTGTTGACTTCTGAAAAATGCGGTTGAGAAGACTTGTGTCAGATTCCAAATATGCACATTTCCCAAGGTTGATTTGTGGCAGAAGCTACACTCAACCAACGGTCAGATGGGACAAGCCCCCTGAACATTCCTGCTGCAATTTAGAATGTTCCAACATTCATTCAATGCTTCACTCTTTAATGCTTCAAGTCTTCAATGATTGGTTCAGGCATGATTGGCAATAAATGTTTCATTGATTGTGTCTTCTGTGAGCTTTGGCATTCAATGCTCTTGATCATTTGCACTTTAATTGTTCTGATCACTTGCATTTATGAGTATTGCCTTAACATGCTTGATCTCTTCAGCTTAGTTGTCCACTTTGATAGCTTGTCTTGTAAGTTCAGCAACTTTGGCCTAGAAACTTAATACATATCAAGCTGCCTAACATTCAGCTTTGGACAACTATCCTGAACTCTAAAATCTCACAACATTTCTGAGATTTTTGACTTAAGCATCTTACTCAAGTGTTCTGAGACAACTTGTCTGAACTTAGACTTGAGCATTTCTCAACTAATCTGAACATCATCAATCAGGGGTTTTGGTATCTAAATCAAAATCATTTTATTCCCAACAACACTCTCGATGTGAGTTCTAACAAATCCCATAAAACTATTCACTCCATCTACATAACTCTTAGAAAACTTGGCACCACGCATCCAAGTCTTTTCCATTTCAAAGTTCACCTATCATATAAATATTCAAGTTACTAATAGCCAAAAAATTATTTGTTTATTTAAGTAATAAAAAACTGACCTAAAAAATGAATGAAAGACTAGCTGGTTTAATTACAATAAAAAAAAATGAATGAAAAACTGCTTTTGCCTTTAACTACACAAAGAAGTCCAACTTTTATACAAAAATCGTGCCACTAGTGAAGGATTGTTTTCACTACAACTGCTGAACATTTTAAGCTAGTTGCTTGTAGAAAGTCAAGAACTATTGTTGGAGATGTGTGACTTTAGTTATAAGCATATTTTTTCAAACGATAAATTAAAGGAGCCACTTTGTTTCATTGAGTATTTTAGTTGTTTTCCCTCTGAATTATACCTTGCAAAGATATTAAGTGTTGTGGATTCCCATTTGTGTCTTGCTGTTTTACATTTCTAGCATAATGATTTATTGCTATCTTTATATCATAAGTTTGTCTAAATATACACTAAATTAGTCATTATCTATTGAATCTGTTATGTCAGACAATCCACATATCGTGTCATTCTTTTCTTGGTTTATCACATGCCTTCTTATATTTGACTGTTCCTGATATTCTTTGTTTAACGTGGCTTTTAGGGAACCCAAATTAGATCTATTAATCTAATAGTTCTAGTTGCGAGTACTTATTTAAATTATATAGTCTTTTAACTTAGTAGTCAATGTTGTTGTAGGAGTAAAAATGTTATTTCCTAAATGTTACTTAAACATTTTCATTTTGAGAGAATATTATTCTGGTGAAATAGCAGCAAACACGCAGTAGTTAATAGCTTTTTAAACTTATAATGACATTTATGACACCTCAAGTTATATGAACTAATAATCTCGTCAAAAAAAAAAAAGTTATATGAACTAATAACAAAGCAAAACTATAATGACATTTAAAGAGTTAATTACAATTATTTGTGACTAATCTATTGTTTTAGTTGATGAAACAGTGAAACAAAGTCCAAGGAGGCTTTAGTTAACCCAACACATCATTAAGAATATACATCTTAGCATACATCAATCCTGAACATATATATGAATTCCTCATAGTACTCAATCTATAAAACCTCTCTTGTTGGCCTTTTCTCTAATATTTGGTTCTGATTAAGCAACACACAAGAATCCAACAAAGATTCAACAGAATGAGCAACAAATTTATAAGGCCACCGGCCAGCAGAGAAAAGAAATAAAAAGCACAACCACAAAAGCCACCGGCCGCCACACACAAGGCCACCGACCGACAAAAAATAAACACTCAACAAGCATACACAAAGGCCACCGGCCGTCGCACACAAGGCTACTAGCCGACAAAAATAAACACACAACAAGCAAGCACAAAGGCCATATGCCAGACAGAAATAGGGGAAAAGCCAAAAACCTGAAAAAGATGCAAAGTTTGTCACTGAAGGACCACAAGCAGCCCGCAGGAGGACACCCACGGACAGACTGAAGAGCGGCAGCCCGCCCAGCACAGCAAAAATGGAGAAACCTGCAAATAAGAAAAGACAGGTTCAAACATAAAACATCACAAACACAAGAAAAAGAAAAACACCAACAAGACAGCAGAAACACACACACAAAAAAAAAACAGCACAATTACACAAAGGGAGCACAAACATAGGGCAAAACCAAACAGCACAAAGGAACCAACAGCATAAAAAAAAACACAGAGAAAAGGCCAACAAATCAACAACAAAACACATAAATCAAAACCAAATATTACATGTCATTTAAAATTCTAATCCATCACTTCTCTCTTTAGATGCAAATCTTTCAATCCAAATTCATTATCAAATGGTTAATACTCATTCCATTAAATTAAATATAAATTTTTCAAAACATTGAAAACACATAACTAAAACTTCAAAAATTATTAATGATAAATTGCTACAGAAGAAGATAACAAGAATTGTAAATCAGATCAATCATATTACGGCAAACAAGTGAATGGACTGTAGTGGTGCTTCTTACCTAGATTTAAATAGGAAAGTATATCCAATTATGAATTAGGAATTGAAGATGCAGCAACACAATACATAATTACAGTAGGATTATAGAATTGCCAACAAGCATGTGTTTCAATTTCCTGTTCGATATTTGAATTTTTTTATCAGGGAAAGTAATTTATTGCCAACAACAAGAGCACCACAAGTACTCATTCCATACAATATAGAAGCCTCCAAACATAAAAGGCAACAAGGAGCAGAAAAAGAAAACTCCCCTCAACCTGCCTAATACACTACTAATTGGCCTCAACCACCCAATATAACAAATCATGATGATGGTAAAAGATGGTGACCAGATTATGAAGAATTCAGTAATCAGCAAACAATATGACTTTCATGACAGCACGCATAAATTCCATTATCAAAGTCATATCAAATATAACATGAATCTTCCGAAAAATAACAATTACGTATCTAAAATAACATTCTCAATAGCAAGTAATTCAATAGGTATGTGATAGCATAGTTAGAGAATTAAGAATAAAAAAAAAAAAACCTTACACAGCTCTATGGAACCCAGGGACGATCCTTCAAGAACAACGTCGATTCATCAGCGCAAGGCACGCCATGTTTGGAATATATAGGACTAGGGATTTAAGAATGAGCATCGAATTTAAGGATGAGTGTTTTGCCGCAGGATTTGGGTATCTTTTCTCAAATCCTTTTTCCTATATTGCGCGTTTTTTTTTAGGGGTACCCGCCAATTTTTTATTGATACGTAGGAGTAATTGTTATTTTCAGGAAGATTCAGATTATATTTAATGATATTCAAATTATTTTAAATATTTTTTTATTACATATACTTTCATATTTTATAATATTTAAATTATTTATGTGTATTTAAAATATGAAAGTATATGTAATTTTGTTTGAGAATATTTTGTATTTGGGTAGGGCTGCTGTGTACTCAAGTACACGGTGTACTTGAGTCCAGCTATATAGAAAATATATATTATATATAGGATAAATAATAAAATATTCAACAAAACCTATTGTAGCCTAGTGGTTGTCTTTGGATTGCCATTGCATCAAGTCCTAGGTTCGATTCCCACCTTTAACACAATTTTCAACATTTTATTTTAGCAACAGTTTTTTTATACATAAAATTTGTAAAATTAATAATAATTTTAAAAGTGCAATTAATAAATAATAAAATTTGTGAAAATAATTTTAAAAAAAAATTTTAGCAACATATTTTTTTATATATTATAAAAAAAGTGCAAGTAGTAATATCATTAATTGCACTTACTAATAATATAATTAATAAAAAGTGCAAGTAAAAAAAATAATAAAACGTGTAAAATTAATAATAATTTTTTTAAAAAAAATTAGCACCAGTTTTTCTAGATTATGAAAGTGCAAATACAAATAAACAAAAGGTGATTATGAAAGTGCAAATACAAATAAACAAAAGGTGTTTCATTAGCATACACTTTTCAGTTATAATATCATACACTTTTCAATTATAATACCATACACTTTTCATTAATATATAACTTACACTTTTCATTAATATAACATACACTTTTCATTAAATAGATCATACACTTTGCAGTTATAATAAAAATAAAACGTGTAAAATTAATAATAAATTTTTTAAAAAAAATTTAGCACCAGTTTTTCTAAATTATGAAAGTGCAAATATAAATAAACAAAAGGTGTATCATTAGCATACACTTTTCAGTTATAATATTATACACTTTCATTAATATATAACTTACACTTTTCATTAATATATAACTTACACTTTTCATTAATATAACATACACTTTTTAGTTATAATAACATACACTTTTCATTAAATAGATCATACACTTTGCAGTTATAATAACAGACAATTTTCATTAAATAAACATACACTTTTCATTAATAGACCATACACTTTGCAGTTATAATAACATACACTTTTCATTAATATATAACTTACACTTTTCAATTATAATATCATAAACTTTTCAGTTATAATAACATACACTTTTCATTAAAAATAATGTTGCACTTTTCAATATAATAACATACACTTTTCATTAAAAAAACAAAGATACACTTTTTAGTTATAATAACATACACTTTTTCAAAAAAAAAAATTATCGAAAAAAAAATCAAAAAAAAAAAATTGAAAAAAAAATCGAAAAAAAAAATTAAAAAAAAAAGTCAAAGTTTGACCGTTGACCGGTCAACGGTCAACATTTGACTAGTAAAAGTCTACTCAAGTACACTATGTACTTGAGTACATACAAGACTTTGGCTTTGTATTTTTAAGAACATTCCTCATATATTGTTATTATACTTATAATAAAATTAATATTGTGTAATAATGTTCATAAGAATAGAGTAATATTTAAATTTAAGTATTAATTTATGGAATCAGACATTAGAGAAGTAATTATTTAGCACATTAATCACTTAAGTAATATACACCCAAACAAATGTTTAATATGAACTCTGAATATATAGTAAGCATATTGAAATTCGTATAATTGTTTCAACTGTAGTTTTATTATCCTGCAATGAGAGTTTTCATTTGAGAGCATGTGTGTGTAGACGTGGCTTCCGGCTTCCTAAAATTTTCATACAATTCGACATGTGGTCATGAAAGCTGTCATATATACATTTTTCTCGTTTCTTTGGTTCTAGTCATGAAAAGTTTGTATATTGAAATTGTTTATTGACTTCAAGTTCTGATTAGTGTGAAACTTGTATGCATCTAAAGCTGAATTGGAAAAGATCACGACAAGTTATACCCTGTCTATAGGGCAAGTATCAAGGATTTTCACAACAAAAAAAAAGGTCACACGGCATCGCGAAGCAATGTGTCTTGTTTAGAACATCTCGATTGCACTTGAAAAGGTGTGATCGATCACTCAATCGATTTCTGGTCCCAGAAACTCCAAAAATTAGCCTACGTTATTTGGGTGCTCTCGTTTCTCAAACAATTGCAGTGCTACTCGTGTCACATCAATATTTAGATGGTTATATCATGAATAAACTTGTGTATATTAAAAACCTGATGGACACACGTGTATTACACGAAATGTTAGCAAATATCATTACATATTAATATATTAAAATAATTGAAACCTACAAATTCATATTTTGTAATACTTTTAAAAACTTCATATTATTTTTTAGTCAAATCAATTTCATCATTTTTTTTTTTAATTTATTGTATGCATGCATCAATCAATAAAAAATGTGAAATAATTTTTTTCCTAATTTCATTGATTTAATACCTAATTAAAATTTTAATTAACTTATGACATGTTTGAGAATTTTAAAAAATTAATCAATTAATTAAATTTCAAAGTTGGTAAACTTTCCATTGTTTAAAAAATATAAATCAATAATTTAATTACATGTCATATTTTAGAAATCAAACAATTTTACCAAATAAACACATAACATAGTGTAGAGAGAATAAATCTAAAAAAAAAAAACATACCATATAGTACTAAACTTTACTATTTTATCCATATAATAGAAGATAAAAAATAAATTATAATATAAAATTAAAATAGTTAAATTTGGTCGATAGAAGATTAACAATAAAATATTATAGGAATTTAAAATAGTGAGAATTGAAGGTAAGCATTTAAAATAATTATATTTAAAACATAAATAAAATAAATACTACTAAAGTATTAAAAAAGATAAGGATTAAAATTTAAAAGCCCAACCTACACTACACTCCCCTTATTTCTTGCGTTAATTCAAAGAAAACCAAATTCGATCCAGCAACAATCTCTTCCCTCTTTTCTTTTTTCATTGATCAATCTTCCCTCTCTTTTATAATCACTCAAAAATTCAAAATGAAAGTTAAATCGAATTGGAGAGCAAAAAATTGTGAGAGTCACTTTTTTTCATTTTAGCGGGTTATTTGTTTTAAAATATTTCACAGATTTTCTATTAGTAAGTCCCAAAAAATTAGGTTCTAATCAAGGAAGAATGTCAAGGTTTTAAGTGATCTCGATTTGCATCAAAATCTCAAATATCCCCTCTTCTCAAACCAATTCTTCTGATCTCTCTCGGCAGCAAATACACAGTGAGTTTTTGTTCCAAATGTCTTCTTTGTCTCGGTATTAATAGGGTTTATGTATGCTTTGTATGCCATGTTTCCTAGATTTCAATGTCTTGTTCAAATTTTCACGCCCTCTACATGTTTGACAAAATGGCATGTTTGTTTGTATTTGGGGGAATGGACTTCTCATCTATTATCTTCTCTCCCTTATTATTAAAATTCAGTTTCTTATCAATCCCAGAATGAGCGGCTAAATCTCCCAAAAGCAACCCCTGTTTGGGTGATTTACGTTTATGGTTTTTTTCTTGAAACAATCTCTATTTCCCACTACTCTCATTTCAGAAACGGTTTTTGTTATCCTACTCCTCTTATTGTGAAAATCGAATGTTTTAGGGGGATTTGGGTTCTTACTGAAAATTGCAATAGCCCCCGGAGAAAATCAAAACATGGTGATTTATATTTGAAGGCTTTTTTTTTCTTGAAACAACCCTACTTTCCTACTCCACTTATTTCTGAAACAACCCATGTTCCCCTTAGGGTGAACATCGAAAGTTCAGGTTTTTTTTTTTTTTGTTTAAATTGCAACGCCCCTGATTTATGGTTTTAGTAGTTTTAATGATTGTTGTATGTGAAATTTAGGGATTTAATTTTATTTGCTCTTCCTTTTATTGAGTTTTGGAAAAAAAAAAATTGTTGGAGTTTCTCTTTCTAAGGATGATTGTAACTTGCCTCTGGTATGTTATCATACTTCAACATGTATCATGTAATCCTTTTTGTTTCTTAATTGGTGTTGCTCTTACGTTTTTTATGAATGAGCTTTAAAGTTTTATGACATTAATTGTCTAATTGGAAGTTTGATTTTTGAATTCTTTTCACGACATGCTTGAAGTGTATGCCAATTATGATTACATACGAAGTAAAAATTGTGATTTGTTGATTTCACTGGTTTCGTGTTCTCTCTATACAGTAAAAAGTGTATGCCAATTATGATTACTTACAAAGTAGTATTAGTTGTATTAATTTGTTGTAAAAATATGGACGTCCTCACCCTCTCGAAGAAAGGCTTTTATATTTAAGTTTCATGAAATTGTGAGTAATTTATTTCTCATACTTAGTAATGTTTAATTGTTGGTTGATGATTGGATTTTGTTTAATTAATTAACTTTAAACTATATTTGTTTTATTTATTTTTTGGGATAGTTGTGGTGTTATTGATTTTACGATCAATTCATTTGAATTAGGTAAATATGTTAATTTTTTATTAATTTTTTGCAGTCTAAACATGAGTTAAATGGTGAAGAGTGTGATAGGATTGAATTGTATGTCCGTACACATTCTTCGGAGAAAGATGGTTGGAAATCCAACAAGGCTAAAGAAAATTGGGTAAGTTATGTAGCTTATGTACAAATGAAATATCATTTTATTACTAAAATTGATGCTAATTAATTTTTTTTTTGTCATAATTAATGACCACATAGGAGAAAATGATAAAGAAACGAGAAGAATATGCTGAGCAAGGAATTGATAAAAGTTCAGCTGAAATTGTTCTTGAGGTCCTAGGCCATGGAATTGGTTATATAAAAGGGCTTGGTTATGGTCCAAAGCCTCCGAGTAGACGTAGTGTTTCAGATGATGCTTCTAACCAATTGGAAATGGAGTTACTTGAGACAAAAGAAAAGATGGAAGCGTCTGAAACTCGCGTAGGTGCACTCCAGGAAGAAATGAGTGATATAAAAGGCACCATGAACGAACTTATGAATTTCTTGGCCGAGAGAGGGATAAGTCCTTTAAGATTTAGGAGAACCTTCCTTACATTTATGTTTATTCGTATGTTTGTTGCTTTTAACTTTTGAAACAACTGAGTTCATTGTATTTTTTTTATCTTATCATACAATTTAAATTTATTTATCATCTTTAATTTAGTGGTCAATCTAAATATTTATTTATTATAAATTATAAATTAAATTAGTTCATTAAAAAATGCAATTAATGACAAAAAAAATTGTCACATTACACTAATTAGTAATGACGATAAATATTGTCACTATATGTATATATATTTATGACGATTGTTATTTTGTCACTAAAATATTACTATTTAATGACAAACTGTGTTGTCATTATATATATGCACATATGATGACAATAAAAAATTTGTAACAATACAATTGTCATACTTGTCACTAAATAATATTTCTTATGACAAAAATGTTCCGTCACTAAATAATATTTCTTATGACAAAAATGTTTCATCACCATTTATATGCTATTTAGTGATCAAAAATATTTTGTCGCTGAATATTACCCTTTCGTGATGCATTGTGTCGTCATTATAAATACATATGTATAACAACAATTAAAATTTTGTCACTAAAGTGTTATTCTTTGGTGACGAACTATATAAAAGGTGACGAAATTATTCATTTAATTGTGACGATAATATTGTCACTAAAATTTTACAAATGCGGTAGAAAATGGAAAAAAATCGTTACTTAAAATTATTATTTTAGTGACAATAAATCAAATCGTCATGTAAAGTTGAACTATTTGGTGACGAACTCTATAAATTACGACGAAATAATGAATTTATTTGTGACGGAAATTTTGTCATTACAATTTTAAAAGGTTGATATGAAATGGATAATCGTCGCTAAAAATTAATATTTTAGTGACAATAAATAAAAATGTCATTTAAAGTTGAACTTTTAGTGACGAAATATCATATTCAGCGACAAAATTTAGTGTCAAATGTGACGATTTATTCGTCACCGTAGATGGAATAATATAGCGACGATGAACTTTAGTGTCGCCAAAAGATGAATGTTGATGACGAATTCAAATAATGTCACATTTACCTAATGCAACGCACCTACGACGACCTTCTTTGCGACGGAGAAAAATCGTCGTCAAACACATTTCGTGACGAAAATTGATGCTTTTATGACGAATTGTTGTCGTCGCGATTTCTCAAATTTCCTGTAGTGACTTTCTTCAATCTCTGGGATTTCAGCTCGTCCCACACTGGGATTCTATTCCCTTCTCTCGTTCCGGGCAAGAATGCTTCGTTCTACATGGGACGATATTTTCTCTTCTCTCTCTCTCTTTGGCCCTTAACATCTCTTGAAGGGACTTGAGAGACTCCAGGTCCTCGAGGACCTCCAGCATCCACATCTCGTGGGGATACAGGTGGGTCCGGTATTCCTTGAGCGGCCATCATCCTCTCCACGGCTCGTGCGACCAAGGAATTCAGTTGCTCGGTGGTCACGATCATCATCTCAGCACCTGCAGCAGCAGGACGTGCTCGGTCTTTTGGCTCGTCTATGGGCGTGCCTGACGTGCCAGCAGCATCTCTAGGCATAATAGGGGCAGTGTCTCCAGCCCCTTCTACCAAATTTTGAGACCCTACAAGCGTAGGAGACGGAGCCAGCTCCGAAGGTGTACTCCCGCCGGTAGTAAGGCATGTTATAACAGTAGGCGGAAAAGGTGCGGAAGCAGGACCTTTTCCTCGATTTGCGGAGGAACCTGGTGGGGGAATTCCTCCTCCCGTTGAGGTTCTAGTTTGAGTCGAAGTGGGGGGCGACGACGCCCCTCTCTTATCTTTCGTTTGTTGGGAAGTATCTCGTTCGCCTCCCATAATCAATGGTCGAATCTCTCACACCTTAGCTTCAAGATTCCCACAGACGGCGCCAGTTGATTCGTAAAAAAAGAACGCACAAGATTAGTAATCTCACACCTGGGATTCGTCAATCACATGCTGGATTACGGTTAAGTTCTTCGTCTCCAAAATGCCTCGACACCTGCAAAAAACCCACCGGTGAGATCTCCAACGCGGGTACTCCGACGCTCAAGTCAGAACCAGCGATCTCAAGGAAAAGAATAAAGGGCAATCTGTCGGGAGAAAGCCCCTCGATAATATCAGTTTAATATTCCTGTTTTTCAGGAGTGATTCAGGTGTGTTTCAGCTTATATCAGCGTGCCGGAAAGTATGTCAGGGAACTTTCTAGTGGATAAGTGTGTCAGAATATTAGGATTCTGTTGGTGTGATTGGATATCATAAATAACCCGCGAAGGGGGTATAAATAGTACCTTTGGGGAAGGGTTCTTTCTCTCAACTGCCACAGTAGTAGGCTTAGTGGACTTGTCCAAGGCCAAGTCTGCCTCCATTAGCTCGTCCGAGCTCCGGAAAAAGCGGGATACGTGTGATGTCTCTGCACGCCCCTTACCCACGATGTGGGGTTTATGCTTGATGCGCAAGTTCCGCGATTTGACTCTCCAAGACCTGGAGGTCCTCGAGAACCTCCAGGTTTGAACTCCGGAAACATAGGTCCAAGCCCAACAATTCCCCTGAAAAGGTGGAAGGCTTATGACCTGTTCATCTTAGGGTCGATTCTCATCTTTATCTGGCCCAGTGGTCTCAATCTCTGTGGGTTTGGGCCTAAACTAGGCCCAATCCATTATCTCAAATGTTCAATATCAATATGTCAATGATAGTCATCATAATAATCGATATAAGTAAACGAATAATTGTGTAATCATATCCAAACCTCAACGGATATAACTCATCCAGACGCCACGTGTCATTTTCTTATAGGACGACACATTTTGTCCACATCACTATTATATTTTAAGAATTATTTTATTAAAAATATATATAAATATTTATCTACAATTATATATATATTATTGTATATATATATATATATATATATATATATATTATATATAATTATAAATAGGTCGGCCTGTTAGACTTACAAGGTCTTATACAAGGCCTAAACCCGGCCTACTTAAGTAAATAGGTTTTTTAAAAAGCCTTAGTACGGCTCATGTTATAAATAGGCTAGGCCAGACTAGGCCTTTAATAGGCCAGGCCGTAAACTCCTGTTGGATGCAGGGGCGGAACTACCTTATGCCCAAGGGGGGCCTTGGCCCCCCCCAACCCACCCCACCCACCCACCCCTCTATATATGTATTAAAATTTAATGTTTTAGTAATTTTTAAATTAAATTATTAATAAATTAATTAGTGAGTTTATTATAAAAATCATTCCAAAACAAGTTTTTTATTACATTTTGGTACTTATAAATAAAAGTGGCTATTCTGTAAGAATTTTAATGGTAAAACTGATTTAATATTAATTTTTTTACATGTTAAAGACTATTATTGATAAAAAATGATCACTTTTATATTACTTTAATATTTTTAAAATACGTTTGCAATTAACTAATGTAGTAGTATTTTTTTTATTTGAATCGGCAAAAGTTCGGGGCGAAGGGTATCAGTAATACCCTTGTTCGAAAACAGTACAAACAAATCTAAGAAAAAGCAACAATAATGAGAAAGAAGCACTAACTAAAGCACATAGTTGGTTCCCTAAACCAATCACTAAGAATAATACTTCTGCTCATTTTTCCACTAGCCTTTAACCATCTGAAAGAGTGTAATTTGACTCTGTCCACTAACAGCTCCCCATCGAATTCCTGGCCATTGAAGACAGCATTGTTCCTCCCCTGCCAAACATACCATATCATGCAATGCCAAATAATGAGCCATGATTCCTTCCGTTTTCCGTCCACCTCGTCTCCGTGCTCTGAAAGGTGTTTGATGCCGTGCGCTGAAGAGCTATATTGCAGTCCGAACCAGGAGTACAACATGCTCCAGACGGACCAGACCACTCTGGTTTTCGCGCACTGAAAGAATAGAAGTCGGGACTAATGTTTGTAGTAGTATTATATTAATTAAAAAAAGAAACTTGTTCCCTTAGAAGAGGATTAATGAAAAAAATATAATTGATAGTTTAATTTGTTAGTTTCTTTAATTTTACATTACATTAAATAAAATAAATAAATATTCGTTGTTCAATAATTTGAGTATTAATTTTTTTTCAATTATCAATACTAGACAACAACAACAAAATATTTTTTCTTGTCATTCACCAAAATCATTTTTAATATATATGCGCATTTGTATATGTATATTAATTTAATTAATTAGTCTAATAGATTAAAACATATTGATGTATTTGAGAAATTTATTAAGTAATATTAATGTATTTTATTGTAAAATATAATATACATAAATATTATAATTATATACATGGTAGTGTTTTAGATTAATAATTTTTTCGACCCCCCTAATCTCGGGCTCTGGATCCGCCCCTGGTTGAATGACCCGATCTATTTTCACCCCTATTCATGATACTGATGACAATTAGTATAAAAAATGATCCTAAAAATTAGTATCAATAAATAAATTTATGCTGCCAAAATAACACTAGTATTAGAAAATAATGGATGCTTTTAAAATTAATGGTATCAAAAAAATATTTTTTAATACCAACAAGGTTGTATATATCATAAAGTATTCAGACGATTTTAAAGAATAAGATTTTAGTATCCGTAAATTCATCAGTTACTAAAATGACATTTCTTGTAGTGAATTAGGTCATTTGCCTTTTTCTAATAGGTAAATTCAATAATTGTTTCGTGTACCAATCTCCACCTTTCTGTTTTTATTACTAAATATTATTATTGAATTTTTATTATTTATTAAAAAATTAATTTCTAATTAAAATCAAGGAGATTGAAAGGAATGAAATTTTTTTATTTTTTAGAATCACCGTGATTCCATTCAATAAATTATACTCCATCATTCATGATAAAGTTAGCAATAGATCTATAAATTTATCCCACCATATCAATCATGTCTTAAAAGACTTAACTAAAATAAAATATCATTACTTTTAGAGAACACAAAAACTTATATGTAATATTGCATACATGTAATATTGACCAATTAAGTCAATTGGGCTCAAAATATTGACTTATTAAGTCAATGGACTGAAAATATATATTATTGGGCCACCATTAATTCATTTGGGTTAATTCTTAATTTATTTGTCAACTGCCCGCTTGTGTTCTAATTTTGACAAAAAAATTTAACCCGTTTATTTTATCAATTTCTGTGATTTTTTTATCTTTTATTTTATTGTCGAACGCGGGATATTAAATGTAGTAATTCAAATCGTAATATGTAGTAACACACATTATTTTATGTAGTAATAACACAAACTATTTTTTATAATAATACAAATTTTTTTATTTAGTAACCCGTTTTTTTCTAGTGTTTTTGTTAATGTAGTAACTCACATTATAATACGTAGTAGCATATACTATCGCATGTAGTAAACACAATAACCATGTTGTAATGCAAATCATTTGATAAAGTTACATATAGTAACAAACGCATATTCAATGTAGTAATTTAAACTGAAGTATGTAGTAACATATAATTTTTTATATAGTAATACCGATTCTTTTATGTAGTATTTTTTTCTAGAATTTTTATTGATTAAGTAACTCACATTATAACATATAGTAACATATATTATTGCATGTAGTAATATAAAATAACTTCGATCCATAATAATAATTAAAGAATATTTAAAGAAATAGAAAATATTTAAAGATTAAGGCCGTCGTAAATTGCAGCATTCGGCCGTTGCCTCGGGTGATCGAAAACTGCTCGGAGAAGACGACTAAGTACAATTTCTGCTAGTGGGTGTATTTATAAAAAAATATTTCTACTAGTGGGTGTATTTATAAAAAACATGGGTGTGAATTGAACTGTAAGTGGGTGTATTTATAAAAAATGTGGATTGAACTGTCATTGAATGTATTTATAAAAAATGTGAGTGTGAATGACTCAAATGCTATTTCACAAAAGACTAGCCCAAAAAATCTTAAAGCATGCGCACGCTCTCTTTTTTAATTCTTTTCTTTAATTTTCCCCTATCCTTTTTTTCTTTTCCTTTCTTTCTCTCTCCCACGTTTGTAACTGTGTTTTTTTTTAGAGTTTTCTTCTCTCACTCCTTTCTTCTTCTCCTTTCTTTCTCTCTCTCACATCTGCAGCTTCTTTCCTGAATTAATTACTTGTTCATCCTCAATTGTTGAGTGTTCCTCGCTGTTCTCGTACGAAATAAGCACTAGATAATTCCCGTATAATTCTTAAGATCGTCAAGAATTAGTTTCTCGCTCATGAGAGATGAAGAGAGAGAAAAACCACTTCATGTACAGCCATCAATGGCGGCCAAATGCTCGATGCTAATCACTTCTTCTAATCACTTATTCTCTGCTAATATCACTTCAAATGTTGCATCCCTTGTTAAAAGTAAAAGGGGTTTTCATAAATATCTTCAATTTGTTAATTCGAATTAGAAAGCATTGAAATTGAAAGCACTTTCTTTCTTATTGAAAAATTGTGTTACTGAAAAGTACCGTTCTTTTTTATTAAAAAGTGGTAGATTTTATTAGTGAATACGTAATTCTTATTATTAAAAAGTAGTAGATATTTTAATTGAAAAATGTAATTTTTATTATTGAAAACTGGTATATATTTTAACTGAAAAGTGTAATTCTTATTATTGAAAAGTGATAGATTTTGTTATTGAAAAGTGTAATTATTATTATTGAAAAGTGGTAGATATTTTAACTGAAAGATATTTTAACTATAAATTGCAATTTTTATTATTGAAAAGTGGTTAGATTTTGTTATTGAAAAGTGTAATTCTTATTATTGAAAAGTGTAAATATTTTAACTTGAAAAATGTAATTTTTATTATTGAAAAGTGGTAAATATTTTAACTTAAAATTGTAATTCTTATTATTAAAAAGTGGTAGATTTCGTTACTGGAAAAATGTAATTCTTATTATTGAAAAGTGGTAGATTTGGTTAGTGAAAAGCGTAATTTTTATTATTGAAAAGTGGTAGATATTTTGTAGTGTTAAAATATAATTATTATTAAAAGACGGTCAAATCTTGTAAAATTAAAATATAATTATTAAAAAAAATATTTAGTTACAAATTTTAGAGTTCACTCTATCCCTGAAAAGCTTTCATTTGCTGAAAGTGTATGATCGACCCTTGTGACCTTTTAGATAGTTTAGGATGCTGTAACCACTTGGACAACAGTATGCACAAGAGACCAACTCTTACTTTTAGACCCACATATATACATACAATTCAACCTCTTATTTTACTTTATACATAAAAACTTACAAAATTGTCCCTCAAAACATCATTATTCTTCTTTCTTATTTTGTATGCTCAAAAGTTGGTGCAAGTTAATATGAGACGAAGAAAGTATATATATACTCCTTCCATCTTTGAAATGTAGTTTAATTGGAGATAAAGTAAAAGTATTGTAGAGTAGTATTGGTCCATTGTAAATAAAGTGATTGTTTGTGAATAATTAAAGTTGATAACAATTTAAGTAATTAAGTGATGATTGAAGGGTTGATTTTCATAAATGTATGAGAATATATTTTATGATAGAAAAATATAAGGTAAATGAAATTACATTTCGTGGACAGATGAAGTATTACGTAGAAGACATCAAGGAAAATAAAAGTACAACACAAAATAGATCAAGAAAGAAAATAGACCATAATACTAACTCGGTGCTTTTTGTTTTAGGCGTTGAGTTTTTATGTGAAGGTCTTTCGTACTTGTTTGCATTGTTTTTAAGATCCAAGCTGGAAGCACAAAGGCATGTTCGGAACTCAAACATCCGGATGTAGGATGTAACATTCCCCGTTTTATTCTAGTTCGGAATTAACATTTAAATTTTACTATCCAACTATATTGTACACATAAAAATACTAGTAGTATATATCTTACTATTATAATAATACAACATAATACACTCTTACACAATTGATTTCACATAATATTACATCATATGGAGTATAATACAACATCGCATTGTCTTATACAATTGATTTGACATAAAGTTACATCTTATCCTACTCAAAATCTGAAAATAAACACACACCCCATAATATTTTCATCCGAAATTCCTCCACCCTACATAAATAATCCCAAAACAAACATGATCAAAAGAGGTTTCCACGAGCCTTTCAAAGTAGCAAAACAGGGGAATGAGTCCTTTAACTATATTTTTCTTTATATGCTCCGAATTATTATAATATGTCATTGTTAATTGAGACATGAAAACGAGTATGTTAAACATAGAATTGAAAGATTGTCTAGTGTGATGGAAATTTTCATTCTCTTCAAATTTATTTATGTTTAATATTTTATATATTCAGAAGTTGATGAGGAAGAGAACTGTCGATGATGATTCATGGATGCCCAAAGGTTGGGTAAAAAAAGTGAAACCAAGGCCGTTTAGGGGAAGTTAACTGGATACATTGATAAGGTTAAATATTCTTGATAATTATGTTCTTGTTTAGTGTAATGTTGATTGACAACTTTATTCACTTGTTTATTCAAAAGTAAACAAAGTTTTCAATCAACTACTAATACGAACAAGAACATAATACGAAGAATGTTTAGCCTTATTATTATTGTAGCCAGCTGGAAGCTCCCCCTAAACGACCTTGAGTTCACTTTCTTAACCTATCCTTCGGGCATCCAGTAATCATCATCTAAAGTTCTCCTCTTCATTGACTTCTGAATATATAACAAAAATAAATTAATTGGAAGAGAATGAAATTTTCCTTCATAATAGAAAAATCATTAGTTCCATATTTAACCCTCAATTAAGAACAACATATATATTACAATAGTTTCAAGCATAAAATGAAAAAACATTGATAAAGAGGGGACATGCCTTTCTTGCACCAAGTGACTCATTGATGAAAATCATCTAAAACCTCTTTTGTGCTTCAAATTTGGATCCTGAAACAATAAAAAATGAAAACATATAACCATTCTGCCTCTTAACAAAAAAAATAATAAAAATGCAATCAAGTATGAAAGAGCTTCACAAAAAATATATATGATGTACTGAACAGTGAACACCATTAGTCTTTGTTGAAGATTTTCTAATTTACCTCTAAAAGTTGAATGGATGAATAGATAGATGTATCATTCTTTGGGGCAAATTTTGAGGTTTTCTGTCTTATAAAATAACGATTATCCCTACGGAACATCCGATAAAATTGAGAATTATTCTTATAAAATAACGACAAAAGAGATTTGATTTCAAATTCATCAATGTTGAATATGTGAGGACTGAGGCAGACACGGGATTAGAGAATGAAAATGGCTTAGATGGAAATTTAAAATTTTAGACTGATATGCTCAGTATTTAACATGGAAGAAATTTAAGAAAATCAATGTAATTAAAAGGGAAAATATATACATTAATTAGGTCATTTAATGAAATTTCTCTATAATTTGAAAAATAAACTCTGCTGCGACTTTTTGAAGAATAGGTTCGATATTTTAGGTTGAAGAAATTAATTTAAATTTAAAAATCTATTTAAATTCCTAGAAGGAAAATTAATTAAGTCATTTAAGAAAAAATATACTCCCCCTCTAATTTCATTATTCTCATTTTTCTTTTTTTGTTTCTTCAATTTTATTATGTTCATTCTTCTTTTGGAAACAATACTATTCATCTCTTATTTATCACAATGTCATTCATTTTATTTATACACAATCACTTTATTTACAAATTGATCTTACAATACCCTATTACAGTCCTCAACCATCTAATTTATAAATAAACTAATTAATATTTATTAAAATTTGTGCACGAGAAATATAATGAGGATGGGGAGAGTATATGATTTGATAAATGACTCTGGGGCAAATGTTAGACGGACATGATAAGTATTTAAGGCTGCAGAATCAAATTTGAAAATCTATGTATAAGCTTAAAATGAAAATAACATTAATGACAATTTGGTCATTTCAGGAAATTCCTCAATAATTTGAAAAAAAAGATCTCGTGTAAATTTTAGGCGGAAGAAGGTATGTAAAATTTAAAATAAGTGTAAAAGCCTAAATGGAAAATTACAATAGTTTTAGATGGATAGATCCAGTATTCAAGTATAAAGATAGGTAAATTTTAAAATCAACGTAAAAGCATAAAAGGAAATATATTACATTGATGAGGCAGTTCAAGAAATTTCTATGTCATCGATATCTTGCGCAAATTTTAGAGGGATAGTTCTACATTTAAGACTGAAATAATGTAAAATCGTAAAAAGATAATTACATTAATGAGGAGATTTCTCTTTAATTTATGTGCTATACTTGCGTGGAATATTTCACACATGAAATATGTTTAATTAACATAAGTTTTATTTTAAAAATGAGGATAAAAAATTTGGATTCGGATTGTCTAAAAAATTCGCGGTCGCAAGCAGATGGTTTACTACATGACCAATATATTGTTACTACAAGGTAAAAGTATTATCAATACAAGAACAAAAATGTACTACTACATGTCAAAAATATTTTATTTTAATTATATATATTTTGTGTATGAAATATTTCATATAAATTTTTGTGTTTGAAAAATGACTCTGGTGCAAATATTTTACTTATAGATTCAATATTTAAGGACGAAGAAATATAAATTTGAAAATGGATGTAAAACGAAAATTACACATTTGAGGCCGTTATATGATATTTATCTACAATTTTAAAATTGGCTCTAGTTCAAATTTTAGATGATAAATTCGAGAAATTTTCATTTTACGTATTATAACTTAGGCCTAATCAAGTTTATATTTTTTAAGTTTTCACATTTTCAATATACGTTCTTTTTTGTCTAATTTACGTCATTTTTATCGATTTTTTTTAAAACTCACAGGAAATATGAGCATGCGGCTCGCATGTGTGAAATGAATTGAAATTCCAGCAAAATAGTCAAATTTACGTCTAAGTTTGAAAATTAATGGTCACTATTAAAATATTCTAGAAGAAAACATCCAATTTACGTTGATCGAGCAATGAAAAATTCTCAATGGCAAACCAAATTTCCTGCCACAAGAGCCACGTACCTCCGTCGATTCAACTCTGACCATGCCCCAATTGTTATTTGGATCTCAAGAGATACAATCAGACGAGGGGGGAGGTCTAGAAGAAAACGTTTATTCTGGTTTGAAAAGATGTGGAGTGAAAGAGAAGAGTGTAGCATAATTATTGATGGAGCGTGGAATAGAAACAATCTAACAAACTCTATGAAGGACTGAATTACATGCAGCTCGCACCTCCAAACATGGGATAAAGAAGTGTTTGGGAATGTCGGCCGCCGAATCATTGAGGTTAAGAAACGGATTGACGAACTCCAAAGACTTGAGCCTAGTGAGATGAACACGGTGGAACTGCTAGCAAAACAGAGTGAACTCGACGAGTTATTGAAAAATGAAGAATTGTGGTAGTATCAAAGATCTAGAGCTATATGGCTCAAGGATGGGGATAGAAATACAATATTTCTTCGCAACGAAGAAGGCGAAACACAATAACCTGGATAAAAAACATTAATGATGTGTGGGTAGATGTCGACGAGGATGTGTGCAGGGTGATGAGGGAGTGTTCTTTATTGATATGTTTTCATCGGTTGATATTAGTAATGTGCACAAGGTAATTGAGAGCACTGAAACTTAGGTCACAGGGCATTGAATGAGATTCTCTTACAGTCGTACACATCGCTCGAGATTCAAAAGCCTTGGAGTTGATGCACCCGACCAAGGCCCCAAGCCCCAACAGTGGCCTCTTCTCTTTTTCCAAAAATATTGGTCTACTATTGGTCCTTCTATTATTGATACTTACCTTAATATTCTTAATTTTGGAGCTGACCCCACCACTTTTAATGATACATACATTGTGTTTATCCCAAAAATCAAAGGCCCAATTAGCCCGTACAATTTCATTTTTCGTGTCATCACAAAAGTCATAGTAAATCGCCTTAAACTCATCCTCAATGATATAATCTCCCCAAACTAGAGTGTCTTTATTCCAAATAGACACATCACTAATAATGTCTTAGTTGCCTTAGAAAATTTTCATTACTTGAAAAAGAAAAAGAAAAAAAAAGGGTAAAAAGGGTTTTGTAGCTCTTAAACTGGACTTAAGTAAGGCCTATGATCGTGTTGAGTAAGCTTTCTTGCATGCGATGTGTGTTAAGTTGGGGTTTGATAGTCGCTGGGTTAATCTGATTTTGAGATGTGTCTCTTCGGTGCTTACATGTTGCTTATTAATGGATTCCCAACTGATAAATTCCTTCCTAGTAGGGGTCTTCAACAAGGAGACCTTATATCCCCTTATTTGTTTTTAATTTGTGTAGATGACTTCTCTTCGCTCATCCGACAAGCCGAGGTTGATGGTGGTTTATCAGGAATAAAAGTGGCTCGCCAAACACCCTCGATCTCCCATCTCTTATTTGCCGACAATAGTATCCTATATTCCTATTCCTCAAGGCTACAAAATTGGAAATCAACTGAGTCAAAGAGATTACAAGAACTTATGAAGAGGCATCTAACCAAAGAATTAATCTCTAGAAGTCGGAGATCTCAACAAGTGCAAATATTCAGGGTGTTGACATTTCCTATTTAGAAACTCAATTAGAGGTTCGATCGGCGGCTCAACACTCAAAATATCTGGGTTTACCTACAGTTATTGGAAGGAGTAAGAAAGAAATCTTTCAAATAGTAGTAGACAGGGTGATCAACAAACTCAAAAGCTGGAAGAACAAGGCATTGACAAAGGTTGGAAGAGAAATTCCGATAAAACAATCGTCCAAACTATCCTGAATTATGAAATGAGGCGTTTCCTATTCCCTCGTTATCTTTGTGATGATATCGAAAGATGTGTGAATAGATCGATTCTATTAGGGGCGTTTCTAAACGGTCGAAAAATTATTTGGCTTAGTTAGGAGAAGATATCCCGATCGATAGCCATTAATTGGGGGCCTCAGATTCTGAGAGTTGTTTTTCTTTAATTTATCCATGGGTGTGAAACAATATTGGAGAAGTATCTCAAGGCCCGATACTTCCCAAGAGGCAATATTGAATCGGAAACTATTGACTACCAACCAAGCTACCTGTGGAGAAGTATCTTTAGTGCTCGAGAATTGATGTAGGAAGGGGCAGCATGGAACGTTGGGGATGGTAAGGATTATCTCGATGTTTCAGTGACAAATGAACACAATTCGGGGTGCTCAAATATCCGAATGAACACAGCGGAGATGCAAATAACTTGAGAGTGGCCGACATCATCAATGAGAGTGACCTTACTTGAAATTCTTAAATGATCTCTACACTCTTTAAACCCCACGTGGCCACGCACATAACCCAAATACCTTTGAGTTTCAAACGGCCAAAAGACGTAAGGTTCTGGGGAGACAATAAAAATGGCAGATTCACAGTTAAATCAGCGTACAAACTCGCCGTGAAGAAGTTCTCAAATTGTGGTAGATGTATTGCCTCTCCGAGCTCAGCAAACGTAGAGTGGAAAACCCTTTGAAAATGCAAGGTCCCACCCAAAATCTGACACTTCCTATGGAGAGCGTGACTGATTTCTTCCCTACCCAACTCGCACTAAAGAGAAGAGGCATGGACATCGATCCTATATGCCCGACATGCGGTATGTGTAATGAGTCAATCTCTTCCGTCCTTCTCCACTGCCCGGTGGCAATCCACATGATGTAGGGACGAAAGACCTCTTAAGCTATCGAGGTCGAACTGTCCAGCCACACAACAATTTCAAAACATCCGTTGGAGTATTCTGGCCTCTTTACCAAGTTATGGGCCTTCGGTTTATGCTATCACAACTTGGAACATCTGAAAGGCTAGCGCCTTCATTTTTAAGAATCGAACCCCAATCCCTGCTCTTCTCATCTCCCAGACTCTGAACCTTACAAATCAGCTGAACACACACACCCTGGTACGGCTGGTAGAAGGAACGCCGCTGACCCCCACGCCAAATGGAATTGCCAACGGCTTGGCTACCTTAAAGTAAATTCGGATGCAGTAGTTTTCTCTGATGGGTCAGCCGGACTGGGCTTTGTCATTCGAGACCAGTACTACGGTAGAGTCATCTGGGCGGAACCAAACTATTACATATAAAAGAAGGCAAAGTAGTAAACATAATGATAAGATTAGTTAGTTGGCCACTTGTATAATATTAGGCCTTTTCAGTTAGTTGTTAACCACCGCCTTAGATGAGAGCCTATATATAGCAGATCAAAAGGATTAGGGGTGTTGATTCATATTGTAACTTTCGGCTTCAGCTTGGGCGGATTTATCCGATTTCTATCTTAGTGCATTCTTTTATCTTCATCTTAGTTCTTGAGAGCCTTTCTGCCAACAATTGGTCTCGACCTGCCGTTTCGATGACGGGAACAAGGAACGATACTCGCATAACGCTGGAATCATTAGTGGAAAAGCTCGTCCAGGCCATGGACCTCGTCACCAAACATCAAGATACCATTGAACTGTTCTCCAAATGCTAAGACTCCATGGAAACTTCGCTCGAATCCATCCAACAAATCCTTTCATGACTGGTTAAAGAAAAGGGCCCAGCCGTGGAGGAAACGTCCACTGCCTCACATTCGGCACCAGTCCGACCTCTACCTGAAGCTCTTCCCCCTCACGGGTTTCGACCGACATTCAAATTTGACCTACCCCTTTTTTCCGGGGACAATCCGTCCACTTGGTTGGCACGGGCCGACCAGTTCTTCGCCATCCACAACACCCCAACGACTTCACGGGTGGATATGGCCCTTATCGCCATGGAGGGCAACGCCCTGCATTAGATGCAGTGGATCTTGAAGCGACAACCAGGGATCAGATGGGGACAATTTTCGTTAGGACTAATCAAACGTTACAGCGACGACCTAAAATCAAATCCGTACGAGGTTCTTGCGGCAACAAAGCACACCGGTTCAGTCGACGAGTATGTGGACTCATTTATTGCTCGACTAGCGGCGGTGCCTGACCTCTTCGAGTCTGTAGCGCTGGGCCTATTTCTAAATGGCCTACGGGACGAAATACGTGTGCGGGTGCATTCGATAGACGCGAGCGACATGGTCGAAATCATGTTCTTGGCCCGGGAAATTGAGCGCGAGGTAGAATCACTGCGCATTACCCCACTCCGAGGCGGTTACCAACCACCCAGATCATCAACCGCTACCTCCGATCGCATACCCCTTCCGGTCGCCCCCTTTAAGCCTCGCCAACCATTCATCTCGCCATCTTCGACCCCTCAACCTGGGCAACTGCCGCCCAAACAGCCCCACTCTTCCTCGGAAGCCGACTCTTCCGCGGGTTCGTCGCGAACTTGCCCAACACGCTAAATGACCACTTCTGAATACCAAGATCTTCATTCGATAGGGTTGTGTTTCCGGTGCTGCGAACCTTTCTCGCCAACCTATGTCTGCTCGCAACATTCCCTCAGCGTCATGGTTGTCTTGGACAACCTCGAGGAAACTTCGGAATGTACGTTAGATTGCCTAGACACTCTACTAGATGAACCATCTCCACCGGAATAATTTTCGGAACTCACAAACGCAACGGCCTGTGGATTCGACGGCCCACACACATTGAAGGTTTTGGGCCTTATTGGGGACTACCAGGTCGCAGTGTTGATAGATAGTGGCGCAACCCATTGTTTCGTTTCACCACAAATCGTCCAACGCCTAAACCTCCACGTCGATCCCTCAGTCACATTACCGGTCAAGCTAGGTGACGTCAATCATGTTTTGACGGCGGGGTGTTGTTCCAACCTACGCCTAATTCTTGCCTTAATCCAATTCCAGATCCCATCCTATGTGTTCCCGGTCATGGGAATCGACATTATCCTCGGAGTCTCGTGGCTCACCACGCTCGGGGATATTCGTTCAAATTGGGCAACGCTTACGATGTCATTTGTCTATAACAACATACCGATCACGATTCGGGGTATCCAAGGCCTCGAGCGCCGGTAGGTTACCGTCCTTTCTTCGATTAAACTATGCGATATTGATCAATGTTGGATTTTGTGGCAGGTTGATGATCGAGAGGTGGCCTACACCGCAATATCACACGTACAACCAGAATTGCGCTGCCTCCTTGAGGAGTTTACGACGGTTTTGGAACCAACTACGACCTTGCCACCCTCACGACCATCGTATTCCCGTAAAGCCAGGATCTGCACCCGTTTCAGTCAGACCATATCGATATAGTTCGACACAGAAGAACGAAATATAAAAATTGGTCGCGGAAATGTTGAAGGTCGGTCTCATCCAGTCGAGTACGGGCCCTTACTCTAGCCCCGTCTTATTGGTTCGCAAAAAGGACACGACCTGGCATTTTTGTGTTAATTACAAAGAACTCAACAAAAGAACAATTCCGGACAAGTACCCTATCCTAGTAATTCAAGAACTACTCGACGAACTCCATGGAGCGGCCTAGTTTACACGTCTAGACTTGAGAGCCGGCTATCACCAAATTAGGCTCGCAGCTGAGGACGTCGAGAAAATAGGTTTCCAGACGCACTTGTGACATTACGAATGGCTGGTCATGCCGTTCGACTTATAAAATGCCCCTTCCACGTTTCAGTCAGCTATGAATGACCTCTTCCGGCCGCACCTTCGTCGGTTTATATTGGTATTTTTTGACAACATCTTTATATACAGCCCGGATTGGGAGACTCACCTCAACCACCTACGCCTTGCTCTATCCCTCCTTGCATCGAACGCATTTATGGTCAACCCTAAGAAATGCGTGTGGGCTCAGAAGTCAGGGGAGTATTTGGGCCACGTTGTCTCCCGAGACAGCGTCCGAATGGACCCTTCAAAGATAGAAGCAGTGTTGAATTGGCCCCCACCAACGACGATCAAGCACGTTCAGGGATTTCTTGGCCTTACCGATGATTATCGCTGGTTCATCCGAGACTATGGCAAGATGGCTCGTCCGTTGACCGATCTTTTAAAGAAAGAAGCTCGCACACCGATGCATTAGTTGACTGCAACCCATACAACCTTTACGGACCTTCAACGAGCAATCACTACAGCCCCCATTTTAGCCATGCCCGATTTCTCTCTAGAGTTCACCTATCATTTGGGAGCGTTTCATACCTATCGGAGGCTAGCAACAAATATGTTCTGGCCAGGTCTGATGAAATCCATCACAGACTTTGTCGCAACGTGTATTCCCTGTCAGCGGAATAAAACGGAGACGCGATCGCCCACGGGGTTGCTTCAGCCACTTCCGATTTCGGACAAAATCTGGGAGGACATTAGTATTGATTTTATCACAGGCTTGCCACGTTCAAATTTTTTGGATGTTATCCTCGTCGTTGTCGATCGTCTTTCTAAGGCCACCCACTTTATAACACTTCGCCATCCATACTCGGCACGAGAGGTGGCAACAGCGATGATAAAGGACGACGTACGCTTACATGGCATTCCACGATCAATTGTCTTCGATAGGGACGCGGTCTTCTTAAGTAGTTTTTGGAAGGAGCAGCTTAAGACAACAGGAACTCATCTCCGAATGAGTTCGTTTACCACCCGGAGACCGACGGACAAACCGAAGTGATGAATCGGTGTCTCGAAGCCTACCTTCGATGCTTTACATTCGAACACCCTAAGCGTTGGGCCTATTGGCTCCCTTGGGCTGAATATAGTTTTAATACAAGTTTCCATTTTTCCACAGGTTGCACACCCTTCGAGGCGATGTACGGGCGAAAGCCTCCAGTAATTACACAATTTTTGCCTGCGGAAATCAAAGTCAGGGCGGTAGCTGATGAACTGGGCGCAAGGGACACAATTCTTCGAAACCTCAGGTTCCATTTGGAGCGGGCGCAGCATAGGATGACCACGGCGGCAAACAAACACAAGCAGGAGGTGACTTACAATGTTGGGGATCGGGTGTTCCTCAAATTCAGACCCTTTAGACAAACTTCTCTTTTTAAACGGTTAAATGTTAAATTGGCTCCGCGTTACTTTTTGGCTATTTCTAGTCATTGAACGGATCGGTACAACGGCGTATAGACTACAATTACCGGACGACGCTCGCTTACACAACATTCTTCACGTTTCTCAGCTGAAACGTTTAATTGGGGCCGAGGAGGCTGCATCTGCATCTTGACTTCCACTGGAATTGTGCAACGACTTTCCAGAATTTGTTCCGGCAAAGGTGTTAAGGGGACGCGAAATATGGCGAGGGGACAATTGCGTGTCCCAAGTATTGATAGCATGGCAGGGCCAGCCGGAAGACGAAGCGACATGGGTGGATACTGTTTACTTTCGATCGCAATTTCCGGATTTCAGCCTTGAGGACAAGGCTTCTTTGGAGGGGAAGGGAGTTGTACATATAAAAGAAGGCAAAGTAGTAAACATTAATGATAAGATTAGTTAGTTGGCCACTTGTATAATATTAGGCCTTTTCAGTTAGTTGTTAACCACCGCCTTAGATGAGTGCCTATATATAGCAGATCAAAAGGCATTAGGGGGTGTTGAATTCATATTGTAACTTTCGTCTTCGACTTGGGCAGATTTATCCGATTTCTATCTTAGTGCATTCTTTTATCTTCATCTTAGTTCTTGAGAGCCTTTCTGCTAACACAAACACCTCGGGGTCTCGGGCGACAACACCTTCTTAGGAGCGAAGGCCATGTATTTTGCAGCATATTTCTCTCTCGAAAAGGGCCGGGTAATCTTGTGTTCAAATCGGATTCTCAATGCCTTATTAAAGTGCTGCAAAGGGGAGTATGAAGCTGGTGTAGAAGCGATGGAGATGGTGGAGGATATTCACGCCTTAGCAGACTTGGTGGACGAAGGGATGCAAATTGAGTTACTCATTTTTTGGCACATTTTTGGGTTTTGAAAAGTTCTTGAACCAGGAGATTCAATTCCAACTGTTTGTATGGAACATGTGTAATTGCAGATGTAAGGCCTTTGCCTACTATTCATTAAGTAATGAAAAACTTTTGCTTCAAAAAAAAAAAAAAAAAGAAGAAATTGAAGTAATTAAGGTTTGACCTTTGGAATTTTCCATCTTTGTAATGAGGTGGTGTCGTGGTGATGTGAATGTACGTTCATGTATGCAATAGCAGAAAGAAAAAGGCAAAAACTTATATACAATATTTTACCATTGTCTTATTGTGAAATATGTTCAATTAGCTATTTGGATATGACCCACCATATCCAATCTATCTACACCTCCTATTATCATTTCATCCTATTTTTTTTAAAATAGACTTGGACCAACTCTTTATATTGGATGGCCACAGTTATTTGTCTCCCTATCTCCCTATGTTATGAGTTCACCATCCCTTTTTTATGAATCAGAAGAACCATCTCTAGAGTCAAAACTATTTTTCTAAAGCTTAAACTAGCATTGGACATTTATGTTTAACATATTTCATTTTACTAAAAAATACAAAAACATAAAACTAAGAACTGAATAAGATAAAATCATATGTGGATCTATTTTAATTCACTGTTGATTATTATGTATTTTGTAATTTTAGGGATGAACTATTCAAGATGCGTGGATCCAAATCTATATTTTTTTATTTTTGGGGTGAACTGAGTATTTCATTCGCGCAGTAATGACATTTTATTCACGCAGTAACACATATTTCTCAATAAAGTAATACACTTGTATTTATATAGTAACACAATTTTCAGTACCTTACATGTATTACTTTAAGGACAAATATGTGTTAATCAAAAGTCATTTATATGTTACTTGTCTTTACAGTAACACATATTTGACCGTACATTAACATATAATTGTATTTATAGTAACACAGATCAGAACAAGTTTTTATGTTTGTCTTTTGGGTGATTTTTTTTAAAGATCTGTTTGATTTGGTATGACTTGAAAAAATCTGTGAGTTTTTTTATCCTTCCTTAATTTAATTGTACTAATATTTCATGTGAAAAGTCAATTTATGTGTTATTTGTACTTACAGTAACACATATTTGCTTTTACAATAACATTAATTACTTTCATAGTAACACAGAACTACAGCCCCACTTTCCTGTAAGTCTTTTGCGCGACTTTTTTTAAAGATCCGTTTAACCTGATCAGACCCGCAAAAGATTCGCGAATTTTTTACCATTCCTTACATATACTAATATTTCATATAAATGTCACTCATAGAAAAACGGATATGAACACTTCAATGGTTTTATTTTATCTTCCAAATCACTACTCATCCCGTCCAATTTTATTAGTCTTACTCTTCTTTTTTTAGTTCACCAGTTTCATTATTTTTATTCTCTTTTTGAAATTAATATTATTTACACTACTTCATCAAGACTTTTTAATATATCATTTCTAATTTGTTTAAATTGTCCTTCATTTTATTCATAAACAATCACTTTATTTGTAGGTGAATTCTAAAATACTCCATTATACTTTCGATCTATATAAACTAATCAATATTCATTAAAACTCGCGCCTAGAAAAGTAAGTATAATAAACAATGTCAGGGTAGCGATTCCTCCATTTCATTATTTTCATATTTCATCTTGCGCGTTCTATATCAATTCACTAAGAGAACATTCACTATGCTTCCTCTATCGTGGGGCTTTGGAGTTCATCAATCACATTTTTTGCTACTGCGACTTTTCCATTCAAGTCATCAATATTATTGCATCTTATTTTGACGTCTCTTTTACTTTTATTACAATATTTGGATGGAGTTTGATTCTTCGTTAACAGTGTGCTCTTTGGAAGGCTAAATTTTCCTCATTCCGTGGCGATTACAGAGGTTGTGGGGCACTACCCGATCGATGACCAACATGATGTCCATTCGATACTGAAAGAATTCCGTCTCATCTAAAAGTCCGAACTTGTAGTGAGGTTGGAAATTAATTCTTGTATATTAATTCCTAACACTCCCCCTCACTCGTGGGCCGGATTTACACCTCTTACCCTTTTTGGGGAGGAGGCCCATCGAGTGGACAATTTAAATGGGTGGAGTGCTTTCAACAGGAATCGAACCCAGGTCGTTTTGCCCGGTTTGCTCTGATACCATGAAAGAATTCCGTCTCATCTAAAAGTCCGAACTTGTAGTGAGGTTGGAAATTAATTCTTGTATATTAATTCCTAACAGATACATACAAATCTATAGAGAGGCGAATCAAGCAATAGATGCACTTGCCAAGTTTAGAAGTCCAATTGTCTAGTGGGGCCAATGCCCGAATTTCATTACTCATTTCATTTTTAGTAATATGAACAAAGAATATTTTAGATTTACTTATTTACACTTTTAGAGAGGGATATACCTTTTTCTTTGATCCAAATTTTATCCCAAAAGAGGATATTTTAGGACAAAATTTTAATGGTACTCCGGGCTGTGGTTTGACTTGTGAACTTTTAGCTCTAGGTTCGTTTTTTTTCCTTTAATAAAATTATTATTTCCAAGTAACATATTAAAAAAAAAAATTATATTTCCTTCGTTATGGTGAAAGCTATCCATGAGTTTTGGATACGGATGTTAAAAAATATGATAGAATAAGTATATGCATTAGAAATAATGAAATGTAAGAGATAGTAATTTGTAAAAAAAAAAAAAAGAATAGGTAACTTTGAAAAGACAAAAAAGAAAAATTGAGTAGCTTTTAAAGGGATGGAGGGATACTAAGATAAAATTTAAAATATAAATATAATTAGTTAGATCGTGAACTGAAAAGCAGTCGTTTGACTTTTTGTTTTTAAAAAAAGTTTTAAATTTTTGCAATTAATGATGGATTCACGTGTATAATTTCAATACCTTAGGCGGTTACGTCTTAATGATCTGTTCGGGGCAAATTTGCATAGGTGTACTTTGATAATTATCTTTTCTAGTCTTGAAATTAAGCCGCCTCTTTCAATACGCAAAGTCACAGTTTCGATCGAAACCAAATCCTCTATTCCACTTTTTTAATTTTACTAGTTGTTTACCCTAGCGATGCACGAGCTTATTGTAATTTTATATTTGAGTTGCACTCTTGTGTACTAGTTACATGTATGTAACTACTATATCCAATCCAGTAGTTACATGTAACTACTATATCCAATAATGTAACTACTATATCCAATTCAATAATCCATTACAAATAACACATGACTCATTTATTATATCCAATCAAATGACTCATTACAAATAATACATGACCCATTTACTATATCAATTTAACACATAAATTTTTTCTTGGGCCTTTATTTTACTTCAATTAATTTTTTTTTTAATTTTATCATTAAAAAATAATACTCCATTAATTTTTTAAAATTTTATTTTTTATTTTACTCAATTGATATTTATATTTATCTTTTTAATATTATTTTTTTAATTTATTTTTCTTCCTATTTATCATTTGTGTTTCAAATGATAATTTTTTTAACGTACTTTCTTTTTATGTCATAAATAATTATTCTAAAATTTTAAAGTCTAATAAGAAAATTTTAAAAATAATATTAATTGTTTTAAGTATTAAATAGTATAATAATAATTTATTTTAAAATATAAAACTCGCACCTCTCTTACGCAAGTGTTTAATTTATTGGTACTATTTTACTTTAATTAATTGGTGTATAATTTTCACCTTATCCTTTCAAAATTTTACTTCATTCCTTACAAATTTCACTTCGTTTTACATTGTTTAATTATTTTTTTCATTTGAACTTTCATTTTTTAATCACTTTATTTTAATTTTTTATGAATATAATTTTTAGTTTATAAGTGTTATGATAACAGTTGATAAGTATTATGATATATTATTAGTTAATATGCAGTATTGTATATTAGTTTATACTGGTACAAGTTCTATTTTTTTCGAGTTTCGAGTTCACATATTTTATGGTAATAGTTCAAATATAGTATAGTATTAGTTCACATATTGTATAGTATTAGTTCACATACTCTATGATACTAGTTCAAATATAGTATAGTATAAATTCAAATATTGTATAGTATTAGTTCATATATTAAATAATATATTTATATCCACATTAACCTCTAGTACTATACAATATATTAACTAGTACTATACCATAGGCGTACTAATACTATATCGTATTTAAACTAATATTTATATTTAACAAAAAATACATAACTTAACACATTTATAATCCCAGGCATACCATGCAAATTAATACATCAATATTAAAAAATTGATATTAACTAACTAGTAAGAAGAACAAAAGTGAGAATGAATCACACTGAACAGACAATTCAATTAATAGATACGATCACACTCAATAAACATATGAATGCATCAACATGGCGATGACCTCGAAGAAAATAATAAAGCTGATGCAATATTATGCTGGTTTCTTCCCCAATTCTCCACTCATTTAAGTTTCTAAATATAAATTTTATTTTTCAATTAGATTATGTTATTAATTAGTTTTAAAAAATAATCTACAACCTTAAAAAACTTGTAACAAATCAGATATCATTTTAGAAATAATGAAGACATAACAAAATAATCTTAGTTATTATAAATTAGATTAAAGCTAGAAAGTGAGCATGTCATATTCATACATTTATACCCAAATTAGAAAAAAAAAATTGAATTTTTCTAGTTTAGTGTTTTTTTTCGATTTTTTTCGAATTTTTTTTCTAAATTTTGGTTATTTTTTGAAAACTGGAAATTTTATTTCATAATTTTATTTTTGAGTTTCATATTTTTTTTAATATTCGTTATGTTTTTTATATTTATTTTTTAAAAGTTAAAAAAATAGAATAATATTTGACTTCGTGGTGTTTCATTGGTGAATCGATAGTCGGTGTATAATTATAATTTTAATGAGTTGTATTTTAATTTAATTGATATATTGGTAATATAGTATTTTACATGTATTTTTGTTTTAAAAATTTGGGGGTGAAATTAATAAAAAAGAAGGTAAATAACTAATAACCCATATAAATAATTGGATTTAGTTACACATAAGTGCCTAAAAAAAAAAGAAAAAGGGAGTGCCTAAAAGAAGGAAGTGTGGACTTAGTTAAAAAGGAGGGTAAATAGCCAGTTACATACATGTAACTGGTACACATAAGTAATTGTCTTTATATTTTACCATCCATAAATTTTGTCAATTTTATTTCTTCAACAATGATTATTCTTTTTTGCTCTATATTAAAAAAAAATATTCAACTTCAAATAAAGTTATTCTTTAATAACTTAACATGTTCATGAATTTATTCTCGAACTAATGCACAACTTTTTTTTTTTTTGAATTACATTAAATACTCATCTCTTTTCCCCTCCCCATGACTCGAACTCAGGATCTAAAGCCTAGGTAGTGGTGCTCTAACCACTTGAACTATCCAACTTCGTCAACTAACACTACAAGAAAATAATTAATTGGCTAGATAATATTTTGTAGGCAATAATTCCAATTTTGTAGGTATTTATATTTACCTACGGAATACCAACGAAAACCATTCGTATGGAATTCGCTCGTAGGTAATTCGGTTGCCCACAAAAATTTAATCCGTAGGCAATTACCTACCACATTTTCGTAGCAAATCCATAACATTTCGGTAGGTAATATGATTACCATAATAAATGAAATTTCGTAGGTAAATATCAACTACGAAACATTTTGTTGGTAATTCCGTAGGCGAATTTGGCAACAAACATTTAAGTGGGAAATTTCTTAATATGTATATTTTAAATTTTTTATTAATAAATTATATTTTTAGCCTTAGCCTACAAAATAAATTCATTCAAAATTGGATCAGTCGGTTCAACTGGTCCAATAATGAATCGATCATAAAACCGATTCAAAAAGTGTTAAAATATATAAACATTTTTAAAATACAAATTTAGGTGCACATTAGGCCCCTTTTATAAAAATTTTCTCTCATGTTTCTTGTACTCCTTATTCGATGTGGGACAAAAAATTTATGTTTGTTGGTTACTAACTTATTAATACTACTACTTTTATATTGTTTTTTCTCTTATATTTTTTCTACTCTTTCGTGTGGGACATACTAAAGTCCATATGTTTATTTGTTAAAACACTATTGCTTTTCTAAGTTCCTAGCTAATTTTGTAGGTAATACAATTAAATAATTTATACATATAAATAGCTAGCTAGGAAAAATTTCGTAGGTAAATAAATAAACAAATCACCTACAATCATTTTGGTAGGGAAATGCTATTTTGCCTACAGATTATTTTGTAGGTAAATCAATATTTTCTAAGTTCCTAGCTAATTTTGTAGGTAATACAATTAGATAATTTATACATATAAATAGCTAGGAAAATTTTCGTAGGTAAATAAATAAACAAATCACCTACAATCATTTTGGTAGGGAAATGCTATTTTGCCTACGAATTATTTTGTAGGTAAATCAATATTTTTTAAGTTCCTAGCTAATTTTGTAGGTAATACAATTAGATAATTTATACATATAAATAGCTAGGAAAGTTTTCGTTGGTAAATAAATAAAAATTTACCTACAACCGTTTCGGTAGGGAAATGCGATTTTACCTACGAATTATTTTGTAGGTAAATCACCATCAGATTTTTCCTTGGTAATTTCGTGGGTGAAAATGTGTAAAATAATTTATAAAGATCCGTAGGCAATTCTCAATATTTAAAGACGAAATTATTTTCGTTGAAAAATTCTGTAGGTAATTCAACAATTTCTTGTAGTGTAACTACTAACTACTAACTAACTAATGCACAACTTTGAATCGAATTGAATCATAATTTGTGAAGACCTTTGCTTTCCTCGCCATAATCCTTTGCTTTACTTTTAGACGATTGAATTCAATGAGACTTGGCATACTCCCGAACAATGTAAAGACCTATGTTTTTCTCGTTAAAATCTTTCACCACAACACCAAAGGCTTAGACAACATTTCCGACCTTCCCTTAAAATCAATCTTTTTTTTAAGAAAATTAAAACCACAATTGCATAAATAAAAAACGGTAGCTAAACAAAATAACCTAATTAAGCAGTCGTTGGTCCCTGATTTAGGAGTAGATAATTGGCTGTAGAAAAAAAAATCCCATAATTCTTATGAAAAACATCACGAATAGACAACAGCTCAGGAATCTCTTCTTTTTACATATGACCAAACCTTTGCTTTGCAAATCAACTCGAATGCAACCATAATATTATGTTCTCTTATCACATGCTCAATCTATAAAACAATATAAAAATAAACATATTAGAAGACAAACACATATGGCATAACCCACTTTACGCAATTAACAAAAACAATCCTTGTAATAGATAAACCAACATGGATAATAATAGGAAATTCGGTTCCTTGAAATGCTAGTCGGGAATAGAAGCAAAGGCTTGGATGCACACAGATGGAATGATGTAAGAAACCAGATAAAAATAAGGCAACCAAAAGTGCGAAAGTGTTAGTTTTGAATAGCAGAGTCCTAAAAGCAACATAAAGTATTGTAATATAATTGTTCACACCAAGTATAAAATGAATAACTACGTAAGTTAGGTACCTTAAAATGCTTCTTATAAAAACACGAAAAGAAGGCTTTGGATACAAATAGAACGGAAGAGAAATAGAGAACAATACCTACAAAAATTAGAAAATTTAAGCAAAGCATTTCGATTTAATTGAGGGATACATCGAGTCTAAAATCTGCAAACATCAATATTCGAATGAATTACGACGCGTAGGCGCCTTAGGTAGATGATAAGCTTCCGCCGAATTCCTCAAACATCTGAACAACAATTTTCAGAGCATACCTAAATTTAATCAATAAAAAAAATATCATCAATAATATTTGCTTAAAAAATGATGTGTCTTTGTATCTCAATTTCTAAAATTGCAACTTGATCTTCATATAGATTACCTTGATTGTTGTCTCCCTATTTTTCTCTTCAATTTCTTTAAAATTCATCCACTTGTCAAAAATTGAGAACACGCTTGGCACAAGCTTTATGAAATTTCCCTAATGACATAAGTACATCACTCTCGCACAAATTATATTGCACATTGCAGCAAAAAGACAAATAGTACGTAGTTATTCCAGAAACCAACAATCAATGTTGCTTCTTTTATACAACAAAAAAAGCTCCAACCCTAACATAATATAATTCACTGTTCGACTAATTTCTTTGTAGACTTTAAATAAAACATTCAGATAATACTACCTTGCAGATAAAGAATTTTAAATTTATGAGTGGCAGAAAAGTCTAAATCCTACAACCTGCTTACTTCCCCCAACATTTGAGAAGCACTAAGTGGAGCATCAGTACCATACTTCAGATCCATGATGACATAAAAAGGAAAAAAATAACATAAGTTAATGCATATCATAATAGGAGATCAGCGATCCACTTACCTTTATTGATGA
Source organism: Galeopsis tetrahit (assembly GCA_963675135.1). NCBI lineage: Eukaryota > Viridiplantae > Streptophyta > Magnoliopsida > Lamiales > Lamiaceae > Galeopsis > Galeopsis tetrahit. The sequence goes on from OY776127.1 coordinate 40,832,202, forward strand.
CACTTTCAAATGAATCTCCAAGGAAGAAACTCATGTCCCTAACATCCATCTCCTTATCTGGATTTATTTTTGAGGAATTCTAGAAATAGATGCTCTGGTAATGAAACTCGAAACATGAAACACCTGTAAGGTTAATTATTATATAAAGAGCTAACTGAAAACATTTATGCATTGCAAAAAAAAATATTGAAGTTGCAAATTATGACCACTCAATTGCTGTATACTTACACACTCCATCCATTTTGTAAGGATACACTTCAATTGAGGTACGTTCTCATACTTATTTCTCATCATCTCAATTAATAACCACATATGATATGTCGATGTTAGTTATATCTTCGAATTACACCATTTGATTCCAATGAATTAGTGTTATAATATTAGAGAAGGGAAGCACACATGGGATGAGAGCATAAATAACATCAATTGGCACCACATTTTTCACATTACAAATAAATTGTATATTGCTCTAGTAGAACCCTCCCCACAAGCTTTATGATATTTCCCTAATGACATAAGTTCCTCTATCTCGCACAAATTGTATTGCACATTGCAGCAAAAAGAACAATAGTACATGGTTATTCCAAATGCAGTACATAGTATACCAGAAACCAACAATCAATGTTGCTTCTTCTATACAGCAAAAAAAGCTCCAACTCTAACGTAATATAATTCACTGTTCGACTAATTTCTTTGTAGACTTTATATAAAACATTCAGATAAGACTACCTTATAGTTACCTCAAAATAAGCTTGCAAAGCTTATAACTCAGCAACCGAGTTTATTGCAGCAAAAATGAAGTAAATTTCAGCTGATAGAAAAATATTTCTCGATTATCAAATTACGCCACAATAACTCAACTGTGCAAGCTCATATTTCAATGTGAATGATCATTAGTCCTCATTTAAAGCTAGACGAAGTGCTTCTAAGTGATAAAGTTCCAGAAAGAATACCTCAACCCGAATATCACATAATGCCTTAAGAATATTCACTCGCATTGCAGGATTAAGAGCATTGTGTGTCTCAACTTCAGTTCTAAAACAACACAGGGAAAACTCTTGTAAGCATGTAAAAAATATCTCTTGCACTCAAGTAAAAGAGAACAAATATGATCTTTTTAGAGGTATATTTTCTCTTACCCATGTGATGCAATTATAGATAGATTACCTTCCGCAACCTACAATAAAGAAGCAGAGTAAAGTAAATCCAACATTATTGTTAGAAATCAAGCCAAAGCTTTGCAACATCATCAAGATAAATCATGTCCAAAAGAGAAAGACAGTATATATATTTCTTAGTAGAAAGTCACTTTATAGAACAGAACGATTAATATTCATAGAAAAGCAGCAGTGTGAGATGTACTTACTTCTTTTCTATTTGGATGAGTTTGCGTAAGAGCATATCCAGGACAGTGAAATTTAGCATGAATTTTTTTTTGCCATGACCTGCGTCAAATAAGGACGTGGCATAAGGCGATTGGAGAAATTGGAGTTCAATGGGTTTTTTTCCTGAATCTGTTAGTGATCTCAATCACCTCTATATATATTCCAGGCAAGTTCTATATAATAAAAACATCACAAATTGCATTCCGCCTAGAATTTTTTTCCTTTTCTTCTTGAGGACTACCTCATTGTAGGATTCTTCATTTTCTTTTTCTTAAGTAGAAGTTGTGTACTATTCTTTAATGACATGAGGTTAATAGCATCTCTGCATAATCCATATATTACTCTAACTAAACTAATCTAAATAAATAGAAAGTAGTGGCCTTTCATCTTTATAAAGATGGGAAAATATCACAAACAGTCCTGTAACTTTTGTCGAATCCGCGTTTGGTCCTTTATCTTTTTAAATTATCGTCTGTAGTCCTTTTATTATCGCAACAGGTCCTTTTCGGCAAAAGATTAAAAAAATGACCTGAATTCACATGTGCCGGTCACGTGAGAGTCAAATTCCGACGAATTTGCTTGCGTGTCATTCCACATCACTAACTATTGAGAAAAAAAATCACAAATGGTCCTGTAACTTTTATTTAATCCACATTTGGTCCTTTATCTTTTTAAATTCTCACCCGTTGTCCTTTTATCTTTGTTTTCAACAACAAAAAGAAAGACTTAAACCACATATTAATGAGACACCACATATAATTCTAAATTATATTTTTAATTAAAAAAATGGTTGTCCCCACATTTTTTAAATGAACTACTACTAATTCCTTTTTTAAAATTTGTACTCAGAGAAAAGTAAATATTATGTGTGAATTGAAGGAGTAATTATTTTACTCTACAGTACCCACCCTCCTTAGCAATAATATTAGAAATTGTCAAACTCATCATATCAATTTACTTGTATTTGTAGGGAATACAAAATAATTAATTTTCATATTTCACTTTTCTAAGGTAATTGATTAATTAACTGATTATTTCCACAAATATGGGTGTGAGTCCAGGGAACTAAGTATATAGCTAGGGGCCATGGCCACCCCATCCCACCCTCTTATATATATATTTATATATTAAAATTAAAATATAATATTTTAATATTTTTAAAATTTTTAAAATTAAATACAATTAATGTTAGATTAATTTAATAAATTATTATTGATAAAAAGATGATCCTACTGTATTGATAAATGTATTTTAGAAAATTAATTATTAATACTCCCTTCATCTATGTATAGTGTGTATGAAAATTAAAATAGATATACAGAGGAGATAAAATAAGTGTGGTCGAATATATATATGTGGTGTCTAATTAATATGTGGTTTAAGCCTTTTTTTTGTTAAAAATAAAGATAAAAGGACTACAGGTGAGAATTTAAAAGGATAAAGGACCAAATGTGGATTAAATAAAAGTTACAGGACTATTTGTGATTTTTTTCTCAATAGTTAGTGATGTGGAATGACACGCAAGCAAATTCGCCGGAATTTGACACTCACGTGACCGGCACATGTGAATTCAGGTCATTTTTTTTAATTTTTTGCCGAAAAGGACCTGTTGCGATAATAAAAGGACTACAGACGATAATTTAAAAAGATAAAGGACCAAACACGGATTCGACAAAAGTTACAGGACTGTTTGTGATATTTTCCCTTATAAAGATAGTCCAAACTCCAAAAGAAACTACAAAGGCTTTGTGCATTAAATTATTATAAGACATTGATTATTGTTTGAAATGACACACGTGATCAACAAATTAGATAGTGAAATATTAAAAGTGGTACATGTGGTCTCATACCAATACGTTGTATATAATAGAAGCAATCCAGCTTCTCCTCTCATCAATATCCATTCCTAATTCTTTGGATATACATACAACATTTCATCATGAAGACATCTCTATGTTTCACGATTCTCTTGTGCCTTTACACCATCCCTTCACTCTTCTCAGCTGCCAAACAACCTGCTCCGGTGCTCGACATGGCCGGAGAAGAGGTCCGGGCAGGAGTCGACTACTACATTCTGTCTGTTATACGCGGCGCTGGAGGCGGCGGCCTGACACTTGGCAGCATCGGCAACGAAACATGCCCATTGGACGTTGTCCAAGAGCCATTAGACTTGATGAAAGGGCTGCCAGCATACTTCCGCCCTCTCAATCCTAAGAAAGGCGTCGTCCGTCTCTCAACCGATCTCAACATCCTCTTCAATGCTTCCTCAATATGTGACGAAACGACGCAGTGGGCGCTGTATTTCGACGACTCTATACAACGCTACTTGGTAACGACGGGGGGGCGTGAAACCATAAGCAACTGGTTCAAGATTGAAGAATTTGGGATTGGGTACAAGTTTGTGTATTGCCCTGGTGTGTGCGGAGATTTAGGCATCTTGGTGCAAGATTCTACGAGGCGTTTGGTCCTTACTCTAGGAGATGGTGAACGCCCCTTCATGGTGCAGTTCCAGAGAGCTTGATTTGCTTTGATCATCACTATTTCATCTGGAATAAATTAACCAATTAATGTGGCCTTGTGAGTTCTGTTTGTGTATATGTTTTAAGTTGTTGGAAATATTGTAATAAAAGCTCTAGGCTTGGATTTGGATATACAAATAATTTGGAGGGAGGTTGTGAATTAATTCTTTTATATTAATTCATAATACTCGTGGGTCGGATTATCACCTCTACTCTTTGGGGAGGAGGCATATTGAGTGAAAAATTTAAATGGATAAAGTTACTTTCAACATGAATCGAACTCAAGATGTGTGGGTGTGGGTCTTCACGCTCTGATATCAAGAAATTTTTTTGCCTCATCTAAAAGTTCGAACTTGTAGGGAGGTGGGGGATCGTTTGCCTACCAAGAATGAATTATTTCTCATCTAAAAGTCCAAACTTATAAGGAGGTGGGGAATTAATTCTTGTATATTAATTCCTAATACCATTAATAAAGCGATCATATATACTCCACCAGTTTGCAATGTTTGTCATTTGAGCGAGTCTTGTGTAGACTCGATCATATAAGAACTCGAGTTGACCAGACAACTTTTTTTTTGTTAATTAATTTTTTTTATGGTGCTGTACTGTTAAATTGTAGTGACTTAAACTTTTCAATAAAATATTCTGTTGCACTTTTTTATTTTTTTTTAGATATAATGACATACACTTTTCATTAATACTATGTTGTACTTTTCAATTATACTGACTTACACGGTTTTAAAAAAAAATTGTAAAAAAAAAAAAAGTTGAATGGTAGACTTGAATTCTTATATGAACTCGAGTCTATTTGATAGTTTGCCTTGTCATTTTTGTTGTTTAGTATACAATTAAGAAACATAATTAATTTTTTTACAAATTTACCGTGAAAGATGAAAAGGGAAATGAGGGAAAAGAAAGAGAAATGAGAAATAACTTACCTCAATTATCATGAGGTATAAAAAGAGAAATATTAGGAAATAATAATGACAAGTAGCGGTAATTTAAGGAGAAATGTGTAAAAATACCTAAAACGACAAACAATTTGACTTAAAATTTAAGTTCTCCACAAAAAATATGAAACAAATGGAGTATATAACTAATAGCATGTTCCATTAATATGTGAGAGTGCTGGGTAAAGCTGTTTAATTAATTATGATATGACATGTTCATTCATCAAGCACTTGCGAGTTTAGGCTGATTATAAGGAGAACGGCTTTCAGTTTGATAGTGAACCTCATTAATTATCATAGTTGATTGAATTTACATGCTTTATTTGTTGTAAATTCTATTTTTGTGTTCATCCTTATACAACGGAGTATAATGTATTTTCGTGCAAGAATTAACAACTAAAAATGAGTAAACCAGTTTTTTTTTTTTTTTTAAATTGAGTAGTACATTAAAAATAGAACATTATTTGTGCATTTCCACTTAAGTTCATATATAGATTTAAAGGTGTTGGCTACCAAAAGAGAAATGGTGCTTTTAAAAAAATGAATTTTGTGAAGATAAACCTATTTTATGCATGCCTATTTCAAGAATGATGTGGATCGATTAACATTCATAACAGAATTAAATGCATTGGTATTTCATTCATAAGTGTTTGAGTAATATATACAAGTAATGTAATTGTAAACTTCTAATTTAATTCCGATGTGGGACAAAGGTAATACAAAGCATATACAAAATAACATATATATGCATGCAAGAGACTCATAATACACCCCCTCAAGATGCACTATGCCAAATTATGCTTTTTACAGCAGTTGAATAACAGCGGTTATTTTTAAAACCGCTGTTAAAATTTCAAAAACCGCTGTCATATGCATCTTTTTTCAGAACCGCTGTCATAGGTTCCATTTGTGCGCTGATAGACAGCGGTTTTTTGTAACCGCTGTGATATGTTTTAGTTATGCGCTGTAATAGCTTCTCTTATGAAATATAATCAAATTAATCTTTAAAAATAATAAAATAATAAAAATATGATAATTTTTTTTTAATTACTGAATTTTTTAATGAAATACGATTAAATTCTCAAAAAGAAATATATTAAAAAAATCAATTAAAAAAATTAATCTTGTAATTAATCTTCAAAATTGTATTTGATTATTTCATATTTTTAAGATTTTATTGATTTATAAAGATTTTTATTTTTAATTTAATTATTTTTTAAGTTTTATCAATTAAGAAATATATAATGATTAACACAATATAAGATTTTGATTAAACAACTATATAAGTTTAAAAATATTTGTTCATATATATTACTATATTATTAATAAAAAAATCAAGAAAATCTATAAAATATCAAGTCCTATATATTATATTATTATTAAACAAATTAAGAAAATCTAATATTTCTTCTTATCTCCCCCAAGCACCCCTCATTCTGTGAGAGGGGTCGCCGTCAGAGACACATTTTTCGCCTGCATTGCACCCACCGTTGTCCTCGTCGCAGGTAAGGAGAAATAAATTGATCATTCATTAATTGCTTTTTTTTTTTTGTGTGGAAATTGATTGTTAGATTTCATGAAATCAATGAGTAGTTCTAAAATGTTAGAGAAAAACATAAGAAACAAATTAAAGAATTGGGAAAAATCTAGAAAGAAAATCACGGCAGTTCATAAACAAATAAAAAAAGGAAGATGTATGAAAACTCCCCTAATCATTCTCTTTCTCTAACGCCTATTATTATGCCTCAATCATATATATATATATGTATAGTATATTTGCTCTATTTGGTTGAAATATATATCTTAGAAAAAAAAAGGTTGACTCTCTTGTGAAGCACAAGACTTTCAACATATATTCTTAATTCACCATATCATAAAAAGAAAAAGAAATTATTTTGATCAAATTAATAAAAAAAAAATTATTTGAGATAAATATTTATAAAAAAGAGAAAAACTTATAAAGGTAAATATCCCTAAAAAATTATATGATCAATTAATAAAAATAAAATAAAGAATTTTATTTAAGATAAATATTTATAATTTCTAGGTTTTAAAGTAGATATTATATTATATATAACCGTCCCACCACCCCTGTATATATATTAAGTGAGAGTGTGCGGTTAATTAAAATCTAAATTTCAGCGCAGTACATTTAAAATCTAAATTTCAAGTGTCGTACATTGACCCTGGAAGAAGAATGCCTTGGGCACATAATCTCTCGCGCTCTCTGCCAGCGCACATTCCATATACTCCAGCCGAGCGTCCAGATTCCATATACTCCCGCCAAAGCGCAGTCGGCCGCATTGTTCCCTTCTTGCACTTATGTTGTACAGTCCGCCGTCGTCGCCCTCATCATCTTCTTCTCCGCAAGTTCTTTCACTACCCAAACTCTCCAGTCTCTCTCACACGTTGGTTGTTGATTCTTGAATCCGCATGTTAATTTTATTTACAAATATGGCTTATGTTACATCTGACAATATTGGTTATAAATGTTTTAATATCTTATATTCTTATTGTATATATTTTAGTTGGCATTTAATGGAGAGGAACTTCAAAAATTATCTCACGAGAGAGTTTGTCTACAAGAGGCGACAACACATGAACAATCAAGCAAGTTGGCTTACGAATTAATGATCTTGATTGGAGAGACTCTGTCATAATTCGACTGTCTACTAAATTCAATTCAAGGTAAGATTCTTGTATTCTACATAAGAATAATATTTATAATTAACATCACTCATGTATCTACTTTCATTTTTTTGATTTAAGAGTTACAACCATCATTTTTATTATATGCTAATTACACTCATCATTTTTAAATTTTTATTATATGCTAATTACACTCATCATTTTTAATGATGGATGATCTCTTTCATTCATTAAGGAATCATTAATGATCGGAGATATCAACGGAGAGAAGGGTTGATCTGAAAGCTCAAATTGACGAAGTATCGTCGGAGTGGGCTACATGCGCATGTTGGCAGAGGATTGCTAATTACTGAATTTATTGTAATAGTCTCGTTGAATTTATATATATACATAAATGTTTTTAGTTTTTGTATTTTTTTTATTAATTTAGCAAATGAAAATTTCATTATTTTTTTTAAAATATTGAATATATACAACAGCGGCTAATAACCGTTGTTATAGCTAATACAACGGCTGTTATAGAGAGTGTACAACAACGGTTGTTAATAAATAACAGCGGTTAAAAACCGCCGTAGAAATTCAAAACAACAGCGGTTAAAAACCGTTGTAGTAAATTCAAACAACAGCGGTTCATAACCGCTGTCATAACTAATAAAACCGCTATCGTAAATATTGTAAGGGGTTCAAACCGAGCACATACCACATCGGTTTTGATGGAATAACAGCGGTTAATAAACGCTGTTGTATATAGATACGACAGCGGTTAATAACCGCTGTCTATCAGCGGCCTCTTTTTACAGCCCTTATTACCACAGCGGTTACTGATTCCAATTTACAGCAGTTTTTAACCGCTGTCTATCAGCTTATTTGGCATAGTGATGGCGGTCGGTTGACAATGCCAATCTTGGACATAAGATAAGAAAGGCGACTCTGTGATAGAGGCTTGGCGAGTGCATCAACAAGTTGATCAACCGAAGAAACATGAGCAACATGAAGTTGAGAGGTTTTGACCAAGTCACGAATGAAGTGGAAGTCAATGGCAATGTGCTTCATATGAGAGTGGAAAACCGGATTGAAGCAAAGATACATTGCACCAATGTTGTCACAGTAAAGAGACGGAAATGGTGAGGCTAGTGGAACACACAGTTCAGAAAGGATGGATTTCGTCCATTGTAAGTCAGTTGCAGTAGTGGCAATAGCACGATACTCTGTCTTAGTAGACAAGCGGGCAACCAAACGTTGCTTATGAGAACTCCAGGAAATGGGGTTGTCACCAAGAAATATAATGAAGGCACTCGTGGAAGTTCGGTCATCACAGTCACATGCAGCCCAGTCAGCATCAGAGAAACCATGCAAAGAGAGAGAAGCAGAGTGACGTAGATGAAGAGAATGATGTTGAGTGCCACTCAAGTATCGAAGCAGACGTTTCACCGCACCCCAGTGAGTGGATGTTGGGGCATGCAAGAACAGAGAGAGATTATTAACGGCATAAGCAAAATCAGGTCTAGTGAGATGAAGATACTGCAGACTTCCCAAAACCTAACGATAGACTGAGGCATCAGGAGGGGTACTCCCATCTCGGAGAACTAGTTTAGTACCAGTGACTAGATAGGACTGAACTGGTTTGGCATCCAACACGCCATGACGAGATAGAAGATTAGTAATATACTTGTGTTGAGATAAGTAGTAAGAAGAATCTAAGTGAAGGACCTCAACCCCAAGAAAGTAAGATAGAGAACCCAGATCTTTGACAGAAAACTTTGTGGCAAGACCCGAGACCACTCGAGATAGGAGCTGATCATTATTGACCGTGAGGATAAGATCATCCACATACACCAAAAAGTAGGCAATAGTATCAACCACTAGTGTAAACAAAGAGTGACTCATCTGACTTGGTGCAATCAAAGCCGAATGAGATAAGAAAGGCACGAAGAGCATTGTACGAGGTGCGAGGGGTCTACTTCAAGCCATAAATAAACTTACAAAGCTTGCACACAAAGGACGGGTGATTCTAAATAGAGAAGTCAGGAGGCTGAGCCATATATACCTAATCGGGTAGAGTTTCATGCAGAAAGACATTGTTCACATCAAATTGACGAAGAAGCCAGTTAAGAGAAATTGCAATACTGAGAACAATCCGAACAGTGGCAGGTTTGACAACCGGACTGAAAGTCTCAAAATAATCAATATCAAGACGCTGGTGAAACCTCTTAGCCACAAGTCGGGCCTTGTATTTATCAATGGAACCATCAGGGTTTCGTTTGATACGAAAAACCCATTTGCAACTAACAACATTCTGAGACAGCTCAGAGGGAACAAGATCTCAAGTGTCGTTATTGAGGAGGGCAGTGAACTCCGAAGACATGGCATCCTGACAACTAGAGTTCGAGAGATCCTGAGACGCAGTTATCATCAGAAATAGATGAAACAAGATAATACCTTGGATTAGGTTTGGTGATATATTTACGTGCCCGAGTCATCATGGGATGACGAGAACGTGGAGCAAGCAGTGGTGAAGGTGACTGTCGGAGAGGCGTAGACGTAGGCGGTGGTGCTGAAGTATGAGATATGAGTGAGGAAGATGGATTGGGTAGGATGGGAGGAGGTAAAGGGATTGGTATGGATTCAGGAGCCGGAGAGGAAAGGAATAAGGGAGGTGGAAGAGGCCTAGATAATGGGAAGATATGCTCATCAATGTCGACATGACGAGATGTGTACAATCGGTTAAACGAGCGATCAAGACAAAGAAAGGCACTCTGAGTGAGAGTATAACCCACAAAGACACACAGAAAAGACAGAGAAGCGAGTTTGTGAGAGGCATAAGGACGGAGCTATGGGAAGCATTAACAACTGAACACACGAAGTTTGGTGAGATTGGGTTGTTGATGAAAAAGGATTTCATAGGAGGATGACATGGCAAGGTCGTCCTTAGGCATGCAGTTAATAAGATATGTTGCATTGGAGATAGCGTAAGGCTAGAGGGTAAGAGGCATGGAGGCCTAATGGAGAAGGGCAAGCTCAGTGTCAACGATATGACGATGAAGACGTTCAGAGGCACCATTATGTTCGAGAATAGTGAAGTAAGTAATACCGTGAGAGGTAAGGAAAGGACAAAGAGAAAGAAATTCACCCCATTGTCTAAATAGAATGCTATAATTTTAGAGTGGAGGTACTTTTCAACAAGAGCCTTAAAGGCAACAAAAGTAGGTAATACATCAGATTTACGTTTAAGAAGATATAGCCAGACATACTTTCAAAAAATGATCAACAAATATAACATAATATTTGAAACCATCACAAGATAAAATATGAGATGTCCAAAAATTAGAAAATATTAATTGAAGTGGCATAGTATATTTCAAGGAAGAATCAGCAAAAGAGTACACTACCGTATGAGCTGGTGACGAGCTACGAGTGAGGAAAGACTAAAAGAAGGTGTATGCTTTACATAGCGAAGGATGCGTTTCACAACCTAAAAGTACTCAGTTGTTGGGCTCTAAAGATGTTGGCTAACAAGATTAACAACGAAGATCAAATCTAGACGAGTAATCGTAATATATTGTAGAGCTCCCACCAAGAGAAATATAATGTATGATCGTCGAATAACACGCCAATTGTAGGAAGTTGACACCACACAACTAGAGAAGTAGACATTGATCTACTATCCTCAAGAGAAGACGTTGAAGAATATCACAACCATACTTCGCCTAATTCAAAAAAAATCTCAGAAGAAGTGTAAGTTACCTTATGACCCAACTTGATGGAAAATTCTTGGCGGAGACGAGCAATGAACGACGACAAAGTATATGTACGTAAAATTCCATGTTTATAAGATGAAATCATCAACATAAACCAAATTAAAGACGTAATATTTGGGACCCAAAAATATCTATGAATATGGAAGAATCTAGACACCTACATGTAAAGCCAATACTCAGGAGAAAATCACTAAGGCATTGGAACCAAGCACGAGGGGCATGTTTGAGGCCATGCACGCCTTCTTAAGCGACAAACATGATCTTGAAATTTGGCATCTACGAACCTAAGAGTTTGTTCCATGAACACATGTTTTGATAGAACACCATTCATAAATGCATTGTTGACGTCCAACTAATGAAACAAATTTTTTTGTTGCACAACAAGAGATAAAACAATGTTGAAAGTAGAAGCCCAAATTACAAGACGTGCCTTTTATTGATCCACTGAACCATCAGCCAAAAACTTGGTTCGGAACAACCAGTTCGAGCCCACAACATTGGTATTAGCAGGGGATGCACAAGATCTCAAGTTTGATTGAAGGATAGTGAAAATAGTTCGCAATACTTTTTTTTTTTTAAGTCTCGGGTATCCGGTCTTGGACCGACTAATCCCGGGGGACCAATCCCACCGCCCACTTGCGGGGGTCCCATCATGCGTTTATAGTTCGCCATCCATTGCTTCTGGCCACCGTGGGCGTTTCAAAGTAGATTTGACACCACGAGGCTCATTAACTACTAGAAGGGCATTAAACAAAGTGGTGCAACCATAATTGAGGATAGTTCCTTGGCTTAAAAATATTGGACCTCCCTCGGTTATGAGTCAAGGTGGGTGTTGGTGGCGCAAGAGAAGGGTTCGGAATATGAGAATTGTTCGGAGAAGAGGGCCCAACACCAGAAACTGGCGCAAAAACGTCATTGATGGGGCCTACAATAGGACTAGGCACAGGAGCATGCTTCAACCAAATATGCACCATAATTAAACATAAAGGTCCATTGCCCAGGGCAAATTGGGCAAGGAGATGATGGTGGAGCCAATGGAAGAGAACCTGGAGCATGAGAAGGTGAAGTGTGTAGGCGAGTCGACTCAAAAAATTCTGAGATGGAAGCAAGGCGGATGATGACCTATTAGGAAAATTAGAGAACGTGAAAAAAAAAAATCATCAAATTTTACATGATGGAAAATATAAACGCAGAAGGAGATAAGATCGTAGCAATTAATGAAACCCCTTATGAGATTTGATATAACCTAGATATACATAGGCGGTGCCACGAGGCTTAATTTTAATTTTGTAGCATAATCCCTGAGACACGGATACACCCGAAAATCGAAAGGGTGAAAGTTCTCAAAATTAAGAATAGTAGAGAAAATAAATTCAAATGATGATTTACCATGGAGCACCTTTGTTGGCAAGTGATTTATTACGTAAACAACGCAGCTCAAAGTGTCCACCCAAATTTTCATAAGGTGTTGGTCCCCGAACGAGTTAAGCTAGAGATGGTTAAAAGTCTAGAGGGGAGGGGTGAATAGACTTTTAAACTAAAAATTTTGTTTACGTGTAACAACTGACTAGAGCCCCCGGAGGGTGAGATGTACAAACGTACTTGTTTTAACATTAATAACAAGTAGAGTCAATTGAACGAAGAGTGTATCGATCTCAACATGTTATTCTTGGCACAAAATTAATTACAAGTCCTTATGGTATTAAGGAATTAACTTCACAGTTGAGCTGTGAGAGTGGATGTAGGCCTGAAGGCCGAACCAATATAAATCTATATGTTCTTTAATGTTTTGATATTAACTATCATTATCATACATATCTTTCATAACATGTTGTAAAGATACATCTTACATTAGTTGATATCAAATCAATTGATCCCTCAGCACACATTCATTTGTATCAGCTGACCTCAAGTCAACTGATCAAGCATAAATGTATGTAAAAGAGTTTTCACAGAAGGCGAGTACATTATAGGCAATCACATTTCTGCACCCAACTCTGTTTAATAGCCATCAGTTGACAAGCTAGTTCTAGGCCCCTAGTAAATCAGTCGACTAGTACATTCGCACCTGACAACAACTATTACTTAATTGCTATCCGCCGAGACCTTCTCAAAGATGTTCACGAAAATAAATAAGTTAAAAGAGTACTTCAAGTACTCCACTCGTCTGCATATAGCTATATGAGACATGTTAAATTACCTCCATCATCAAATTACACTTAACCAGATTTGAATTAGTCAAATTAGATTATAGCATGTAATCCACGTGGGTTGTCAACCTCAATGAAAGAGTTTCCAACTCAAGATCTCTGATATAGTGAAACACGAAAAGTGGAACAAAAAAACTCGAATCTCTCAAGCTACTTTGATTAATATACATTAATTCATCGGATTGACTTAGTCATATGAGATTTTATTGCAGTTGTTATATATAGTTGAATACTGACAAATCAAATTAGCTCATAAACTTGATTCATGTATTTTGCAACACCAAAATGCACAACCGCAAGTATACGGTGTATATTGTAGCGAAGTAAGTACGAGTTCGATCCCACAGGGAAGGGTTAGTGTAAAAGTGATATTTGTTAGCACGATTCTATCTAGACACGCGATTGATTTGCAATGAAAGTTTTAACAACTAAGACTAATTTTAATGCTATCTATAAATGTCACTAAGAAAGCAAAGTAAAGTTAGCCCAAATCCAAATCAATAACAAGCTAATGAAAAGGAAATAACAAAAATAATCAAGGAAAAATGTGGTTTTAAGGGATATGCAATATTTAGAAATCCATTTATAAATAATGACTAATTCAAATGGCAATTAAGTTTGTCTTTATAGGGTTGATCACTAAAAAGGAATTAATTAATCTCTCGATCTAACTAATCCAAAGGAAAATTCAATATAGGTTCGTATCTCTACCTCACAAATATTGTATCACCTAAATTAGCCCAAAGGATCATTCAATTTCCTCCCAATAATTAATCCTCTCTCGAGATCATAATAATATTGGGTTGCATGCTTATGTACAATTAATGGAATAAATCTCTCGATACTACCCCAATTAACAATAAATAAGACATATTATCATGGTCACTAATAACATGCTTTCAAATATTAATTAAGCACACAAATAAGAGACAAACACCATTTAAAGTAAAACATTAATCCATAAATTTCAATCCAAATAATTACAAGTCTTGAAACCTAAAAGTTTTCTACATAATCTTCAATACAATAAAAGGAGAAATAATTAAAATTAATAAAAGGGATAGAGAAAGCTTAGATAGTATAGGTGATGGAGTGTGAAAATTCCAATATAATCCACAGTTTGAAGTTTCAATGGAGAACACCTTCCAGTAGGTGTTAGTGTGTGTAAAAATCACCTGCTTCTCCCTCACGCCAATCTGCTTCTGCGCCAATCCCTTCTCCCTTTTTTTTTTCGACACTCTACCCCAACTAAAAATTTAATTCCGGAGTCTGACTATATGACCTCCATTTCAGAGAGATGCACGCCCCCCGATAGATGCACCCCACAAAATTTGTCAAAAAAAAATGCACCCTCCCCTCAAATTGTCCAAAATACCCCTTTCTCCCTTATATACACATTTACTACACACACTCTCCCAAACCCTAATTCTATCTCCCTCACCTTCTTCTTCCACCACCAAATCGCTGTTTGCCGCCATAGCTGCCGACCGTCGCCCTGCCGCCACAGCTGCCGGCGGCCACCACCCCTCCCCTTCCTCTCTCTCTCTCTCACTCACCCTCGTTGCACAGCAGCGTAAAATAAAAATAAAAAAACAAACCAATCCTTGCCCCGCCCCCTTCGCCGGCAGCCTCCCTCTCCCTCGATTTCGCCGGCGCGAGGACTCCACTCCATTTTCCCCGCCCACCCCGATCTGTTAAAAAAAAAATTCGCAGTCAGCGGCCGCGCGGCCCGCGGCCACCCCTCCCCCGTCAGTCGACTCAGCCCCGCACCCTCCCTCTCCCTCGAGTTCGTCGGCTCGAGGACTCCCCTCCATTTTCCCCGCCCACGCCCACCCCGATCTATAAAAACAAAAAAAACAAAATTATGTCAGTCAACGGCCGCGCGCGACCACCCCCCTCCATCAGCCGCCGCGTCCGCCCCCTCCCCCGTCAGCCGACTCAGCACCCCACCCACGGCCGCCGCACCCGTCGCCGCGGCCTCCGTCCCGCAACAATAAGTTTTTTTCTCTTTTTTTTTTAATTCGACCCCGTGTTGTCAGCTACATACACTCCGATCGACAAATCGTCGTCGACGGGAGTGTATATAGTCGACAACATAGGGTCAATTTTTTTTTAATATTTTTTTTAATTTGTTCGACTTTTGTAGGTCGACTATATATTCTCTCGTCGACAAATTGTTGTCGACGAGAGAATATATAGTCGACAAACCAGTGTCCAAAATTTTAATTTTTTTTTTGAGATTATCAATTTTTTTTTTCTGAGACTGTGGTGGTGGTGGTGTCGGATGTCGGAAGTGGCAGCAGCTGTTGTTAGGGTTTTTTTTTCACTGAGATTGTGTTGGTGTTGGTGGTGCCGGTGGAGGCGGAGGTGGAGGCTGGAAGTGGCGGTAAATGTTAGGATGTTAAATGGGTGTAGATAGTAATAGGGGTGTATTTAGTAGTAGTATTTTATTGAAAGGGTATTTTAGATATTTTACATCATTATTTAATTAATAAATTAAAAGGGGGAGTTCATCTCTCCGAAATAGAGGTGCATATAGTCGGACCCTTTAATTCCTCCCAGATAGTGTGGGCCTAAAGTTAATTAAATGGGCCTAAGGCCCATGGCTCAATTGCTGGAAAATTAGCAGCATATGCTACTTTCTCTCTCTGTCGAAAAATTGCCTCTCTTTCGTGCTAATGGGCTCGCGGGCGGGCTATTGCAAATAATTAAATGGGTCAAACAATTTAATTGTTTGGCCTAAATAATTTCCAACCTCTATTTCTACTCGTTTTGTCGGTCGATTTCAATTTCATCCTCCGTTGACTTCACTAAAATTTAGATGAGTGTTTTGCCTCCAAAATAACCATTTTTCCTACAAAATACACAAAACACCACATTTCTCTCTATCAAGTGCAATTAGCCAAAATTAAGCAATAAAAACAAGAAAATTCTAAGAAAATTAAGCTCAAAGTGTGTCATAAAAATATGCAAATTCCACCCGAATCAAACCCCCCTCCAATAATTAATCCTCTCTCGTGATCATAGTGTAAAAGTGATATTTGTTAGCACGATTCTATCTAGACACGATTGATTTGCAACGAAGGTTTTAACAACTAAGACTAATTCTAATGCTATCTATAAATGTCACTAAGAAATGATCATAGTGTAAAAGTGATATTTGTTAGCACGATTCTATCTAGACACGATTGATTTGCAATGAAGGTTTTAACAACTAAGACTAATTCTAATGCTATCTATAAATGTCACTAAGAAAGCAAAGTAAAACTAGCTCAAATCCAAATCAATAACAAGCTAATGAAAAGGAAATAACAAAAATAATCAAGGAAAAATGTGGTTTTAAGGCATATGCAATATTTAGAAATCCATTTATAAATAATGACTCATTCAAATGGCAATTAAGTTTGTCTTTATAGGGTTGATCACTAAAACGGAATTAATTAATCTATCAATCTAACTAATCCAAAGGAAAATACAATATAGGTTCGTATCTCTACGTCACAAATATTGTATCACCTAAATTAGGCCAAAGGATCATTCAATTTCCTCCCAATAATTAATCCTCTCTCGTGATCATAATAATATTGAGTTGCATGCTTATGTACGATTAATGGAATAAATCTCTCGATACTACCCCAATTAACAATAAATAAGACATATTATTATGGTCACTGATAGCATGCTTTCAAATAATAATTAAGCACACAAATAAGAGACAAACACCATTTAAAGTAAAACATTAATCCATAAATTTTAATCCAAATAATTACAAGCCTTGAAACCTAAAAGTTTTCTACATAATCTTCAATACAATAAAATGAGAAATAACTAAAATTAATAAAAGGGATAGAGAAAGTTTAGATAGTATAGTTGATGGAGTGTGAAAATTCCAATCTAATCCACCATTTGAACCTTCAATGGAGAACACCTTCCAGTAGGTGTTAGTGTGTGTAAAAATCGTCTGCTTCTCCCTCACGCCAATCTACTTCTGTGCCAATCCCTTCTCCCTTTTGTTTTTCGACACTCTGCCCCAGCTAAAAATTTAATTCCTCCCGGATAGTGTGGGCCTTAAGTTAATTAAATGGGCCTAAGGCCCATGGCTCAATTGCTGGAAAATTAGCAGCATATGCTACTTTCTCCCTCTGCCGAAAAAATGGGCGCGGTTACACACACACCAACCTATTGAGTACACCCACCAAACATTTTTTTCATCTTTCATGACATGTGAAATGTCATATATACCCCTCGTGTGAAATTTATAAAAAAAACGAAGATGAGTACACTCACCCATTCCATTTCTCAAACGAATCATCCCCATCATCAAACACCATCCTTCAACCAAAAAAAAAAATCCTAAAAACACAAAATTAAAAACAAAAAAATTCTGAAGGCGTTCGAAAATATTAATGGAACAAAGCTAAGATGTTCGAAATTTTTTACCTAACAAACTCAAGTTGTCCAGAATATTTTTTCGAACATACACATATTGTCTAGAAGCTTTTTTCGAACGATAATTTTTTTCGAACAAACACAAATTGTACGAAAATAATTCCCGAACAACTCCCTATTATACGAAAAAAATCAACAAACTCAAAAAACCCTAATACACTTAGATTTAGATCTGTAAAAAATTCTAATTTAAAAAAACCCTAATTTTTTCAAGAAATCTCACATCCTAAAGCCTAAACTTACCTTGAGCAGATCTAAAGGTATCAGGTGGCGGTGGCGTGCGAGGCTGGGCGGAGGGTACAAACGGAGGCGGTGGCTTGCGCGCGCGGCGAGGCTGGGGACGCGACGGAGCAGCCTCTCCTTCTTCTACAAAATCGACGCGGTGACCCTTTTGTTACAGAGGGGCGAACGGGCGGGCGGCGGCGGAAGGGGTGCTCAAGCCGACGCGAACGGGCAAAGGGGTGGTGCGAAGGGACGGCGGCACCGTGCGAGCGACCGCGTGAAAGGAGGCGGTGGCGTGGGCTGCGCCCTTTTCCAGTGGTTAGGCGGCGGCGTCGATCGGCCGTCTTCTTCAAGGAGGCGGCGAATAAATGAAGAATCGGTGAGTGAGTTGGTGTACTGATTTTGAGAGTGAGGGGACTATATGAAGAATTTAGGGTTTTAATGGGTAGAAGGGTATTTTTTATTTTTCACCATGTATGGGTGTCCTCATCTTATTGTGTGTGTCCTCATCCAGTGGGTGTCCTTAATAGGTTGGTGGGTATGTATAACCGCGCCCGAAAAAATTGCCTCTCTTTCGTGCTAATGGGTTCGCGGGCTATTGCAAATAATTAAATGGGTCAAACAATTTAATTGTTTGGCCCAAATAATTTCCAACCTCCATTTCTACTCGTTTTGTCGGTCGATTTAAATTTCATCCTCCGTTGGCTTCACTAAAATTTAGGTGAGTGTTTTGCCTTCAAAATAACCATTTTTCCTACAAAATACACAAAAAACCACCTTTCTCTCTATCAAGTGCAATTAGCCAAAATTAAGCAATAAAAACAAGAAAATTCTAAGAAAATTGAGCTCAAAATGTGTCATAAAAATATGTAAATTCCACCCAAATCAGTTGTCAACCTCAATGAAAGAGTTTCCAACTCAAGAAGATCTCCGATATAGTGAAACACGAAAAGTGGAACAAAAAACCAGAATCGCTCAAGCTACTTTGATATATTAATATACATTAATTCATCGGATTGACTTAGTCAAATGAGATTTTATTGCAGTTGTTATATATAGTTGAATACTCACAAATCAAATTAGCTAATATCATCAAGTAATCCACGTGCTGGTCAACTTAAATGAAAGATCACATTCCAGCACCAAAATTAAAGAACGTAACACCGACGTACATATTGTCCCTCAATTATTGCATGTATATCAGTATATTTTATTCATTGTTGTTAGTTCGTTGTGTATATCACACACGAACATGGGAATGGAGAAAAGGACATAGTCACCCTTATTGAGGAAAGGAAAACAAAACGTGGCAAGTTGCGACGGATAAATTCCGTCCCAAATAGTTTTATTATTATTTTATATATCTAATATGTGCGACGGATTTTTTTTTTGTCACTAGCCATCGTAATTTGCGACGATTCTGGACATTGCAAATCCTAAATGTAAAAAAAATGTTGAACAGGGCTCGAACCCGTTCTGGCAGATCACCCAAGCGGGCATCGAACTGCCGACAAAGGCGAGATTACTAACTCATGGGCCACATACTAGTATTTAAGTTGCGAATAAATTGTCTAGATTTTCTTCCGCTGTGAGTCGAACACCGTGTGGCACCCAGTGAGGAGCGCTCCCTACTCAGGAAAATATATGGGGTGTTAACTCCTCCAAACGGGCCTCGAAACTAACTTGGGCACATAAAGAGTGACCAAACACCAAATAGTGAGGATATATAACCTAACTAACTTGGATTTAACATTGCTACCAAACGAGGCCTAAGTTTAATTTTTTTAATTTCTAAATTGTAAATGTAACTTAATTTTTTATTACTTTTAAAATTCCAATTATAATGTTACTTTCAAAATTTCAATTGTAAATGTAAATTCTAGATACATTAAAATATTCAAATTAAGCATACAGTTAGCGATCAAAATTAAACAAATTGTTCAAATAAAAACTTAAAGTAAATTGTTCCAATAAAAATACAAAATTAAATTAAATATATAGTTCAAATTGTTCATGCATGGGGTCCTATTCGCGTTAAAATCAATGGAGCGAAACACATCCCATTCCTCGTCGCCATTCGTTCTAACGGGGAGGGGAGGGAACGTAGTGATAGCGGCCATTGTAGCCACCCGATCGGGAGTCAATTCCAACAACGCACCAAGCGCCTGATGCAATCATTCTGTTACTACTTCATCAATCATCATCAGAATTAGGCCTTGAGGATACAGATGCCTGAGATGAGGATTGGGATGCCGACCTGACAGTCTTGCCTAGACTGCTATGGCCTAGGACCCGTCCCCGACTGTCTCTAGAAAGATCTGGTCTGGATCAACTTGCGGAGGAGGAGGCATCTCCATCTATGACGTGCAACCGACCACTAGAGGTGGCATGGGGCCTGAGATTGGTCCCCGCTAGCTTTCGATTGATGTTCAACTGCAAACCCGTTTAATAACTATAAGAGGAACACTTATATGAAATATTTTATGTGAAATATTAGTATATTTAAGGAATGGTAAAAAATTATGGATCTTTGGTGGGTCAAAACGGGTCAAACGAATATTTAAAAAAAAATCGCGCAGAAAAAATGGGTTCTAGGTTTGTATTACTATGAAGGTAATTATATGTTACTGCAAAGACAAATATACGTTATTGTACGAATAACACATAACTTGAATTTTCACATGAAATATTAGTACAATTAATTTAAGGAAGAATAAAAAACTTACAGATTTTTTTAAAGTCATACCAAATCAAACAAATCTTTAAAAAAAAATCACTCAAAAGACAAACAGAAAAATGGGTTACAAGTCTGTGTTACTATAAAGCTAATTATATGTCACTGTACGAGACAATATGTGTTACTGTAAGGACAAGTAACACATAATTTGCTTTTGACTAACACATATTTGTCTTAAAGTAACAATGTAAAGTATTGAAAATTGTGTTAATATATAAACACAAGTGTATTATTTAGTTCATCCCCAAAGCAAAAAATATAGATTTAGATCCACGCATCTTGAATAGTTCATCCCTAAAATTACAAAATACGTAACAGTTAATAAAAATGGACCCACATATGATTTTATCTTATTCCATTCTTAGTTTTATGTTTTTGTATTTTTTAGTAAATTAAAAAACGTTAAACATATGTGAAATGCTAGTTTAAGCATTAAAAAATGGGGCGTTGTTTTGCTTTTGTATTGAATATCATCACAAATTCGGTCAAAATTTGCGACGGGTTTTGTTCTTGTATTTTAAATTTTTATTTAATTCAGATATAAATGAAGTGTTTTGGAGACATACGAACAAGTCCGGTATGAGATGAAATTGTGTAGGAGCTAAACGAAAAAAAAAATGTCCAACAATGAAAAGTCCAATGTTGCCAAATAGGCAAGTACCACTAGCATACACGTCTTCTAATTAACATTAATTTTTCAATGCCCCATGGCTTGGTCAATTTGTACACTAATACCAAACACTTTTACTTATGTGTACCAGTTACATACATGTAACTGGTACCCATATTTCTAAATGGGATGGATCCACAATCCGGGTCATGGGCTGATCTATTATCAAACGGTATACCCGAATTCTCCCTTAATTCATCAAAAAAAAAAAACTCCCGCTCTCGAAACTCGCGTTTGCTTCACATTCTCTGGAATCTTCTCATATTGTTTGCGTGATCTTCCCTTCTTCTCTTTCTTTCTCTCGAAATCGGCCCTGCGTTTCCACAGATATAGGAAAATGGAATCGAGCAAATCTTCAGCAGAATAAAAGAGCTCCTTACTTTGGTCAAATTTGAAAGATTGGTGAGTTCCACTCTTTGATTCTTCATTATACTTTAAACCCTAGATTTGTAATTTTAATTAAACCCTAGATTTTGTAGTTTTAAACCCTATTTTATGATTTTGAGTTTCAACGTGCAGACTGTTTTGTGCATTATCTGTGTATTTTAGGTTTTTATTTGATAAACATTGGATATGGATGAATGAGTAGGTTCAATTCTTATATGATAATTTATGATGATGTTTTACAAGCATATGCACATATGAGTTTGCTTATTGAAATTCTTGCTGAATTATGCCAAGTATCGAATAGGCACATATGAGTTTGCTTATTGAAATTCTTGCTGAATTATGTTGTTTTACAAGCATAGGCACATATGAGTCTACAAATATCAATTGCGTAAGGAAACAACGTAGGGATTAACTGAATAGCAAATTTCCCTGCTTCAGTAGAGATTAAAGGATCTTGGCCTATCCATATTAGCAACTTCTCTGAATAGATCCATAGAACAAAAACTGGTTGGAAGACTATAAAGAGACATAAAATAGCCCCATAAGTAAAAGTTCCTACTCTCTGGTATTACTCTGCTCCATATACCTGCCCACATAAGGTTTCCAAAGCACTAGACATCCCAAACTTAATTTGTTGTGAATAAGCACACACATTACACAGTGTTTATAATCATTTTTTTTCTTTTTTTAATTGTAATTTGTTGTGAAGTTTTAGTAGTGGACTTTTGAGTTTTAGTAGTACCAGTACTTGAGGGTAAATCTGGTATTAATGGTGATAGTGTGATAATGTCCATATATTGTGTAGTTAGTGTGCTCTTTCTCACCATTTTTTTTTCAGATTATGAGAAGTAAACAATGTGCTACTAAGGACATGGGTCCTTACGCTAGTATTAAGAAAAGGAAGTTAAGCATTTCTTCTCGGACGAGGTCTAGAACAGAAAAAAATGCACGTCTTTCAATAAGCCCCCGTCATCGTCGTGAACAGATGAAGCAGAAAAGCAATACAACTGCTAATAATGACCTTGATGATTTCAATATTAGGTTTTTTGTAATCCTTTAAACGCAATTCAGAATTTATTTTCTATGTTTTGATTTGATCCTCAATTAAATGCAGTGATCATGGCGCTCAAGCTACTGAAAAACCAATTGCTGACCTCGATGATGACTATTTTGAAAGCAGGTATTTTTTTAGTTTCTACATTCTTACTAGTAATATTCAAAGTGTATTCTTCTCTAAGTCTTGAACAACTTGCAGCAGCCCTACTCCTTTCCATCTCATATAACTTTAAGTGCTTGGACTTGTTTTGGGGAAACATTAAATAAAAGAAAGAATGAAAATAGATCATCAAGAACCAGGTCTGGCAGCAAATAACATTCTATTCAAGTATATTTATCTATTTTTTTTGCTACATTATATTAATATGTTTAATTTTCTTTGCTCATTACGGCTATTTAATTATTTGACAGGCCAAATCCGAGTACAAAAGAAGAGCAGAAGAAGCATTTTGTGAAGAATCTTGGTAAAAATAGCAAAGTCCCCACAGTTGGTAAAAGAAGAGCTGATGAAAGAAATGATGTTGACAAAAAGAAAAAAGGAAGAAGAGTTGACTCAAATGAAGAAGATACCAGCCGTCCTATTCAAAGGTAAATAAGGACACACCTATGTATTCTTACTAGTATTGGGTAGCATATAATATAGGTTTTTTTTAGATAGAATTGAATTAATAATATACAATATTATAACTAATACTACACAATAAGTAAACCAATACTATATCGTATATAAATTAAATTGTATATAAATTAATAATAATATTTTCAACTAAGACTATACTGTAATGGAACTAATAATATACAACATGTGAAGCAATACTATATTGTATCGTATTCATTTTCCAAATATTTAGATATGTAATATTTTACCTCACCTTATGATATTTTTCTAAAGGAATGTTAAACCTGGAATCCCGGGTGTTGACAAAGATATACCATTTGATGGTCATGATGAGAGGTAAAATTTATTACTTTATACTATACAATTTTTATATTTGACTGCATACGAGATTTAGGTAATTAATCTGATTTTTTTTCCCTATTTTATATGTATTGTATTCATTTCTCAGTGTAGGCCTAATGGTTTACAAAAACTTTTTCCTTCTATGACTGAAAAGCAGAAAGAAGATATTAGGTCCATAGGTTTTGATAAACTTTTTGAGATGAAATTAAATCGATGTGCAAATCATAAGATGTTATCATGGTTGATGTCAAATTTCAACAGTAGTAGTCGTGTACTTTACATAGATGGTCATCGTTTTTTTCCCATTACAACGGATGACATCTATGACGTTTTCATGTTACCAAGAAATGAGGGATGCCCTGTTCTGAAATACAATAGAGCAGAGGATGGTTCTGATTTATGTAAACGTTTGGGTGAGGTATATCAAGTCAAGTCTGCATCTACAATTAGAAACCTAGCCACTGTTTTAAAATCAGAAAGGTTGTGTAATGGGGGGGATGAATACACCATCAACAGTTTTTCTAACATGCCAATCATCAACAGTTTTTCTAACATGATAAACCATGATGATTATGTTGTTGAAGGTCGGCGCAATCGGTTTGTTCTTACATGTGAACATAGTGTAAGTCAAAAGTTCTAATTTTTTATTTTTGTCTATTTAATTTTTAACTACTATCAATAATTTTTTTTTTCATAGAATGTGGTTAGACAGATTTTGGATGAGGAAATAGATGATAAAGATGGCATGTTACAATGCCATGCAGCATGGGACAATTGGTCTATTATTTCAAAGAACACATTAAACTCGGCTAACATGGTAAGATACAATAATTGTTTGTAGTTTGTTTACTGTATAGTATTAGTTTAAGTGTTGTATAGTATTGGTTATAATATTGTATAGTATTAGTTTAATTTTTGTATATTTTAGTTTATTTTCTGTATAGTATTAGTTTAATAGTTGTATAGTATTGGTTTGAATATTGTATAGTATTAGTTTAATATTTTAATATATTAATGTTTTGTGTAAATTTTCATTCCTTTTTGTCTTGGGGAACATTATGCCGTTGTTGTCGTTGATTTTATTGATTTCAAGATATATTATCTTGACAATAGAAGATACGTTGATGAAAAGCTTAAAAATAGGTTTGATTTTGCTGCTGAGATGTTGGTATGTTTAATTATCCTAACAATAGTATTATTTTAATTTCTATATATGATATTTTTAATGTAGCACAAAATAATATATTTCAATTGATGCTGATCTATTTTATTTTGCAGTACAATTTCTTTTCAAAATATGCTGAAGCAAAAGGTCATCAATATGGGGCTGAATTGACAAGCTATGAAGTTGTTGATATTCAATTCAAGTGGAAAACATCAAGGATTGACAACGATTGTGGAGTATACATGATGCATCACATCAATAATTTTAATGGCGTGATATATTCGTCTCCAGACATGAACAAGGTATATATATATATATATATATATATATATATATATATTATATCTATTAGGAATTGATTTTTTTAACTGTTTTTATTTTTCTTTTGTAGGCTGGAATACGAAATGTATTAAGGTCTCAAATTGCAGCATCACTAATTCTGTCAGAGACGAGTCAAGTAAGAACTTCGGTGATTCAAAAAGCTTATGAATTTTATAAGGAGAAGCCGTCACTTATAAAACTTGTTGCTGATAAAAAAAAAAAAAGAGCTGCCCAACTTGCTGAACAAGGAAAAAATGAAGCTCAAGAGAAGTTGAAGAACATGAGTGTGTATAGAAGAGGGAAAAGGCACATGGGTTAATTCTGCAAATAAAATCAAAGAAAAACAGTAAAAATATCTTGCTAATTCAATATTAGTAGTTGAATATCTTGTAGTTCCCTTTCGTACACTAAATTCACTTGCTCGAGCATGTTGACAGTATAGTTCGTACATTTCCTCAATTGTTTGTCTTGTCATTCCAAGTAAACTACCACTTATATCTTCAAATTCAACATTGTATTCTGTTTTTATAAAGTTTAAGTTAATTTATTTGTAAATATAAAATCTGAATAAAACTAATACTATACTGTAATCATCTTGTCAATGCATAATTCATACCTTCATTTGACATTTCATCATCTTGCTCAAGTATTTCAAGATCATCATTTTGTTCTTCTATCTCAAAATCTTGTTCACCTATTTTTTGCAATACAAATGAATATATCAGCAAAAGTTAATTAGCAGCAGTTTGGCATCAAACAAATTCTTGATTTCAAAAACCACCACTTTCAAATTGAAGGAAACAACTTTTCTATAATTCTCATAGCTTTTCTTTCTTTTGAAGATTTGCCAAACAGGTGTGCCCAATATTGTGAAACATATATACAGCATCATGTTGTTATAATTCAGTTTAAGCACATATGCAAAAATTCTAAACATTATCAAAACGTGAAACAGCCCCTACATACTACATACCCCAATTCACACAAAGAGTTTTAATGTTTAGAGTATAGAGCAGGACGCGTAAGACAAGACTGATGCATAGAACAAATTCAATATATATTGAGATACCCAGAGCAGAAATGATCATATTGTCCCTCTCTCTCAAACTGTAAATTGGTTTCTTAATTGCATGCCTTCAAAATTCTCTCAATACGTTATAATCCAACAAACAAAGATCACAAAATTCTTAATGTATCATTAAAAATGGCTCTATTGGGGATCCAATTAGAAAAAAAAATACAAAGATGATACAGAGAATTGAACTTGTGATGCCTCTATTTGATTCATGATCCGAAGCAGATGGGTACGTATTTGATTGTATAGATAAAATCTTCTCAGTCTCTGCCATGAATTAACAATGTGCAGTCTTCATGAAATTTCTCCGTCGTTTATTCTATTGAATCTTTTCTCTTTCTTGAAATTTCTCCGTCGCTTTGATAATCATTTCTCCTTCTGAATATTTATCCGTCGTTTTGATAATCTTTTATCCTTCTGGAAATTTCTCCGTCGTTTTGATAATCTTTTCTTCTTGAAATTTCTCAATCGTTTTGATAATGTGTTTATAAATTTCAAGAATTTGATTTTGAGTTGTACGGAGCTGTGGGTTTGTGGAGCTTTGATTTTGGAATTGAGTTGTGGAGCCCTGAGATTTTCAATTGTACAGCCCAGATTTTCAATTAATTGGGCCACGGATTTTTTAGAGTGAATGGGTCATGGGTCATGGGTTGAATTATCTAAATGGATCCAGTTACATGTATGTAACTGGGACACAGGAGTGCAACTCAATACCAAAACCTTACCACGTAGATCATTATCTTGAAATTAATTTATAAGCCGCCTCAAAGATTCACACGCAAAGTTTATAAGCTGTGTTTCAGATCAGCAATTTTGCAACTATAAATAAGAGGAACAATCCTTCACATCTCATCATCAATCCCACCATGAAGACATCTCTCAGTTTCATGCTTCTCTTGTCCCTTTACATGACCATCTCTTCACTCTACTCAGCCGCTGAACAACCTGCTCCGGTGCTCGACATGGCCGGAAAAGAGGTCCGGGCAGGAGTCGACTACTACATTCTGTCTGTTATACGCGGCGCTGGAGGCGGCGGCCTGACACTTGGCAGCACCGGCAACGAAACATGCCCACTGGATGTTGTCCAAGAGCAATTAGACTTGATGAAAGGCCTGCCAGCATACTTCCGCCCTCTCAATCCTAAGAAAGGCGTCGTCCGTCTCTCAACTGATCTCAACATTCTCTTCAATGCTTCCTCAATCTGCGTCCAAACGACGCAGTGGAAGCTGGACTTCGACGACTCTATACAGCGCTACTTCGTAACGACGGGAGGCGTGGAAGGGAACCCGGGGCGTGAAACCATAAGCAACTGGTTCAAGATTGAAGAATTCGGGATTGGGTACAAGTTTGTGTTTTGCCCCGGTGTGTGCGATACGTGCAGGCCCGTGTGCGGAGATTTAGGCATTTTGGTGCAAGATTCTACGAGGCGTTTGGTTCTTAGTCTCAGGGATGGTGCACGCCCCTTCATGGTGCAGTTCCAGAGAGTTTAATTGAATTATAGTTAATAAACCATTATATATATATATATATGGTCTAATGACTTCTATATGTTCAAGTTGTTAGAAATATTATTGTAAAATAAAAGCTAGCTGTGTAAGCTGTGAAGTACAATTAATAAAGTTATACTTTGTATATGTGTTCCATTTATATATACGGCACATCCAAGATTTAATAAAGTAAACGTTCCACAATATTGAATTTCATATATATTGTTATACCTAGTCAAAGAGGTCAATCTTTGACAAGTCCATCCTAGTCACCGGCTTATGTGGCGACGACCAGTCAACAAAGTCAAGCGACGACAAATCAACAAGAAAATGTAATATAATTTTGGTATTTAATATATTTGAGTGCTCGCCCAAATATTTTTGCGAGCACATTCTAGTGAACTGCTCGCCCAAAGATGTTGGCGAGCAGATGTACATCTGAGCCAGAGAAGGAAAGTGTTGAAACTTTGGGAGATGAGACAAGACGTGGCGACCAAGTTCTCCGGCGACCACGGCGGCGAGTGACGAGCGGGTTTTCCAGTTGCTCGGCATCTCGCCGAGGACGACCACCAAAGGCGGTTTAGCATTAAATGCGCCATCCCATCACCTTTTCGGGCAGAATGAAGATCCAATCCGGAGGCTCCACGTGTAAAGGGCGGGCAGCCCCTAGAAATCAGTATATAATGCCCAAATGGGCTCATTTGTAACACAAGTTGAACATTCCACACAATCACCTAAACCTAAAGCTATAAACACTCCCAAAGCTCTCAAGCTTTTAGCTTCTCCAAGAAGCTATATCATTGTTCTTGATCCTTCTTGCTTTGTTCTTCATTAAGGTCATCAAGATCATCATATAATACTCCCTAAACGCGTAATAACCCCCGTTTAATTATATATGTTTGTATCGTACTAAAAATAGTCCACATCCAAGTCAACCCGATTATAGTGCATACAACATTTGGCGCTAGAAGAAGGGGCCCTTTTACGTGTTTAATCATCAAAGTTTCGTCCGATCATCGAGCGATCGGTTAGCAAACTCCCTGTTTCAAGTTTTAATCGGTATATCTACCGTTTAGAGCATCGTCTACGATCTTTAGTGTTCTTCGTGTTCTTGAACATTTTCAGTTTTCGTAGCATATTTTGGAGTTTGATCTCCTTGTATTTGTGTTTTCAAGCTTCTTTTGTTGTTACTTTGCTAAAACTAGTAGTTGTAATAGCACGTTCTTCTGCGTAAGAACTTTAATCTTTCGTTTTTTAAATCATTACCTTGTAATCTAAGAAGAGACACTCTTTAAACGATGTCTCAGAATAAGAATCTTAACGGAATCACACCGCGCGGAGGGAACGAGCACCCTCCACCGCCGGTGGTTCCGATGGCAAACCCTTTTGCCAACTTAAACATGGGGGATATTCTGAATGATCCCCAGCACTTGAAAGACCTTTCGGACTACCTCCTGGAGAAGAGGAGGCAGAACGAGAAGGAAGAGCTTGAGAAGGCCAAAGATCGGGCTTTCGTCGAAGCTCGCAAAAACAGGGGGCATGAGGATGACCGCTCCTATCACTCGCACTCTGCTCGCCCCCAAGATAAAGGCAAAGACAAAGTCGACGAGCACTCCCACAATAGCCGCACGGGAGACTTGCGACAAAGAAATTCGGTTTTCAACCGGATGGACGACAATGATGGAAGGGCTCCTCGCCGAGTACCTTTCAATGTGGACGGCCGACCAGGAAAGGCCGACCACCACCATCGCGCTGATAGGAGAGATCAGGGCGACAGAGTCTCAGCTCTAGATCGAGTGGGACCGGGGAAGGGTTCGCGAGCTCCGGCAAAGAGTTATCGCGGCCACCACTCTGACAGGCACTCTCCCAGGCGATCACGTCATGATGATCGCCCGGCCATATCCCATGGGAGTCGACGTGACGAGAACGTCGTCCCCCGAGCACAAACTGCCGAGGAGGGGCAAATCGCCCAATTCCTCGAAACACAAAAATTGATGAAACTAGAGATGGATGCTCTGCGAGCAGAGGTGGTCGCCTCGAAGCAAGGGACCACTCCGCCAATCAGTCTGCCCGCACCTCCACTAAGTGTTGCAATCCTTACCGCCCCTATTCAAAGGAAGATCCAAATGCCCTCCATGGCGGCATATGATGGGATGTCCGACCCCAGAGTACACTTGTCCAAGTACTCCAACTATATGGCCTCAATCGGGGCAACGGACGCCACACAATGCAGAAACTTCTCCCTAACCTTGGGAGTTCGGGCTCATCGTTGGTACACAACTTTGAGTGTCGGATCAATCACCTCATTCCATGAGCTGGGACAATACTTTCTGACCTACTATGGGTCCATTGCTTGCTGCTCGCCCAGCATCAAAGCAACGTTTGGCAAACGTTCGCCAATCATTGAATGAGTCGGGAAAGGACTTCATCGAGCGCTTCGATAGGCTGGTGATCGATGGAGAGGCCGTAAACGATGAGACGAAGCTGATCTCGACTGTTTCCGGTCTAAGGATAGGTACCAAGCTATGGGAATCTATCCATCTTACTTTCCCAGTTTCTTATGCGGACTTCCGCACGAGGGCTGGGAACTTCATCCAAATGGAGGAAATCATGGACGCTGCCAAGGCTAACGAGCAGCCTGACACGTCCAAGAGGGTTTGGCATAAGAAAAACACCAACACTGGGGAATCTTCCCAGCCCAAGAAGGCGACCACTCAAGCTGGCAGTGCTCGCCCAGCGAACTTCAGGCCTTTCGAGGAGTCTCCTGAGATCATCCAGTTCAGGGAAGCCCTCACCGTGGATCCTAGGGGCATCTACGACGCAATCAGGGGAAAGAATCTGCTCCCCCAAGCAAAGCCCATGCATACGAGCGATGCAAATCTCGATGGTAGTAAGTTCTGCAACTACCACAACTCTGTCGGCCACCACACCAATGGGTGCCGAGACTTGGTGAGAAATCTTTTCAAACTTTACAATGAGGGCAAGCTCACCCAATTCATCAAGTCCGGAGGTGGAAACGGCGACAACCGGGGCAAGAAGCGTCGCAACGACAGCGACGACCTGCGCCAACAACTGAGTCGTCCCAAGCTAACTCCTCCCATGCTAAAGAATCCTATTGGCGACATCGATAATGTGGGCGAAGACTGCCTTGTGATAGAGGGCCCTTTGGGGGGGACTCAGTCCGGAATCGCTCTGTCTGTTCGCTGGGCTCAGGGTGAACAGCGAGCACTCAACAACGTACACCAGGTGTGCGTCGCTCCAACTGCCGAGAAGCCTCCTTCTCATCAAATCCGTTTCTCGGACGACGACCTGAACGGCGTGGTGCAGCCAAACAATGATGCTTTGGTCATCACGGGAAAGATAATGGGAACCACCGTCCATCGAATGATGGTCGACACTGGGTCATACACCAACATCCTTTTCAAGCATACTTTGGATGCTCTTGGTGGATATGCAGAATACATCGAGCCTTGCGACGATATAATCGTAGGGTTCGGGGACACACGCAACCTTCCCATTGGGAAAATCAGACTATCTCTGGAGTTGGCATCGCCAAAAGAGCCAGAAATGCACCATGCTAGGCAGCTCGACTTCTTGATCATCGACATGCCATCATCCTACAATGCGTTCCTAGGCCGACCTTTCTTCAACGAATTCAAGGCGGCCGTTTCTACTTTTTATTACTGTGTAAAATTTCCAACCCCGGCGGGAGCTATAACCGTTAAGGGCGATCAGACGCGGGCGAGGGAGTGTCTCGTCCGTTTTGCAAAACGTCATTCTAAGGAAAGTGCCATGGTTGGAAAGTATATTGAGTGTCAAACACAAACAGAACAAATGAACTACTTGGAGGGTCTTCCTAGCAAGTACCGAAAAATTGAGGTTGGGGAGTGCAGTCATCGTTCCGACGACCACCAAGTGGAGGCGAACGAGCACGCCTCCATGGAAGTGGACGACCACACTCCAATGGAAATCGACGAGCAGACAGATTCGGGCGACCAGGTCCCCGACGACCAGTCTCCAGAAAACTTTCCAGATCTGGAGCCTAGGTTAGGTTTTGAGCCAGAATTCGGAATTGAGGACCCTCGTTGGAAGGAGCCTAAAGAACGGGCAACTTCAGCGGAGGACCTTGAAACCATCCATTTAAACGAAGCTCGTCCCAAACTCGAAGTATTCATAGGTTCGAATTTACCAGAACATTTGCGATCGGACATGGTCGCATTTTTGAAAGAAAACATCGGAGCATTCGCCTGGTCGCACGAAGATATGGTGGGCATTCCCACGAATCATGCCTGCCACAGACTAAATATTGATCCAACAAAGACACCCATCACCCAAAAACGAAGAAAATTTGGGCCGGATAAAAGTGCGGCTTTGGCAGTCGAAATCAAGAAATTGATCGACAACAAATTAATAGAGAAAACTGGAACTGATCCTGAGTAGTTGGCAAATCCAGTGCTCGTCAAGAAAACGACCGGGTCGTGGAGATTGTGCATAGACTTCACAGATTTAAACGACGTCTGTCCGAAAGATCATTTTCCAATGCCCCACATTGATCACCTAGTGGATAACACAGCGGGGCACGAGATGTTAACTTTCATGGATGCCTTCGCAGGGTACCATCAGATTGCAATGCATCCCGACAACCAGCGACATACGGCCTTCATGACTGCGCTTGATATGTATAGCTGGAAGAGAATGCCTTTCGGTTTGAAAAACGCGGGGGCAACGTACCAAAGACTGGTAAACAAGATGTTTGAGAAACACATCGGCGAGATGGTGGAGGTCTATATCGACGACATCGTTGTCAAAAGCTTACGGAAAGAAGATCACCTACACCACCTTGCCATGATGTTCGATATCCTAAAAGAGTACAACATGAAGTTAAATCCAAAGAAATGCAGTTTTGGAGTTAGCTCAGGAAAATTTCTGGGGCACTTGGTTAGCCAGCGGGGCATCGAGGCGAATCCAAGTAAAATTCAAGCAGTCATCAATATGCAAAGCCCAAGGAACGTGAAAGAAGTTCAGAGGTTGACAGGATGCCTCGCATCGCTGAATAGATTCATTGCACGAACGGGCGATCGTTGCAAACCTTTTTTCGACGCTCTGAAAAAAGGAACGTTCAAGTGGACCGATGAGTGTGAGAAAGCTTTCGAAAAATTAAAGGAATATCTATCGGATCCGAAAGTCCTATCCAAGCCAGTCCCCGGCGAAATTTTATATCTTTACTTGGCGGCCACTGACTGTGCGATCAGTTCAGTGCTCGTCCGAGCTGAGGGGAGCACACATCTGCCTATCTACTACGTGAGTCGAACACTGAGAGATGCGGAGTTGAGATACACTCCAATGGAAAAATTGGCGTACGCACTAGTTATGAGTGTTAGAAAATTAAGGCAATATCTGTCGACCACGAGGTGGTCGTCCTCACCACTTTTCCTCTCCGACGAGCACTGCATCGTCCGGATACCACGGGAAGACTCTTGAAATGGTCGGTGGAGATCGGGCAATTTGGTCTCACCTACGCACCTAGAACGGCAATTAAGGGACAAGTGCTGGCAGAATTCATTGTAGAGCTCACTTTCCCAGAGAAATTGGCCGAGGGAATCGAACTTCCTTGGACACTGTTCGTCGATGGCTCGTCGACGAGCACCAAAGCAGGGGCAGGAGTTGTCCTCACCAGCCCAACCGGACAGACGTTTGCTTCAGCGATCGAGTTCGAGTACCGGGCGACTAACAACGAAGCAGAGTACGAGGCTCTGGTTGCAGGAATCAAGATGGCTATGGCCGTGGGCGCCAGAAAACTGAAAAAATTTTCTGACTCTCAGCTAGATGTATGTCAAATCACGGGCGAATACGAGGCTCGCGGCGATCAAATGATAAAGTATCAAGACCTAGTAAAGGGATTACTCGAGCAATTTGATCAATTCCACATCGAGCAAATCCATAGGGAGGAAAATACGCAAGCAGATGCTTTAGCTCGGCTGGCCACTTCAGAGGGGGAGGCAATATTTTCAGAAGCAACAATCACCAAAATTTCTTCCCCATCGGTGAACAGAGGTCAGATTTTGCAGGTTGAAGCGACCAGCGACGAGGACTGGAGGACGCCGATCACCAAGTACATCAAGACCGGCGAGCTCCCGGCAGACAAAGTGAAAGCAACCAGATTGCAACTCAGGTCCGCAAGGTACACAATTGTGGGCGACCAGCTGTACAAACGGGGTTTTTCAATGCCTTTATTGAAATGCCTCGGAGAAGACGAAGCGAAGATCGTCATGCATGAAATCCACGAGGGAGCATGTGGAAATCATACAGGGGGGCAAGCGCTCGCTTTAAAGATCATAAGGCAAGGCTATTTTTGGCTAACACTGAAGAAAGATGCAATCCATTACGCGCAATCGTGCAAGAGATGTCAAGCTTTCGCTCCCGTCATTCACTCACCACCAGACGAGCTCATCTCGGTGTATAGTTCATGGCCTTTCGCGAAGTGGGGGATCGACATCATCGGACCTTTCCCACCAGCTGCTGGGGGAGTAACTTTCGTAGTCGTAGCAGTCGATTACTTCACCAAATGGACAGAGGCAAAGGCGTTGAAGACCATCACAACGGGCCAAATGACAAGCTTCATTTGGAAGAACATAATTTGCAGGTTCGGCCTACCACGAGCAATAGTGACCGACAACGGACGTCAATTCACAAGTCAAGACATGCTAAATTTCTGCTCAGAGTGGAACATCAAGAAAAAAATTTCAACACCCTATCATCCACAATCAAATGGTCAAGTAGAGGCGATCAACAAAATCATCAAGCACACCTTGAAAGCTAAGCTAGATGGATTGAAGGGCAAATGGGCGGACGAGCTGCACATGGTTCTGTGGGCATATCGGACGACCACGAGGAATTCTACTGGTGAAACTCCGTTCGCACTCGCGTTCGGAACCGAAGCTGTCATACCAGCAGAGGGGCAAGTCCCAAATTTTCGAGTAGCAAATTATGACGAGCAGTTGAATAACGATGCACAACTCTCTGATTTGGACTTCCTAGAAGAGCGAAGGCTAACAGCGGACGAGAAGAATGTGGTCTACAAGCAAAGATCAGAACGCTACTACAACACCAAACTACGTGCTCTCCAGTTCACTATCGGCCAGCTCGTACTTCGGAGGGCGACGGAGCAGTCCATCGGCATACTTGGCCCGACTTGGGAGGGTCCGTACCGAATAACGCGCACACTCCTAAACGGATCGTACGAGCTAGAAGATCTGGAGGGCAAGCCGAGCAAGTACCCATGGAACGCGGTCAAACTGAAGAAGTATTACCAGTAAGTTTTTAATTTTTTCATATTTATATAGTCTGTATCTAATCATCATTTTAATACAAGTAAAGTTTTAAATTTCCATCAAAGTGTTAGATAAATTTGAAAGTTTAGACAAGGCTCTACGTAGCCATCTAGGAAACAAAAGACGAGCACTCTTTCTTAAAGATGCTCGCAAGGTAGTGGCAAAGACGATCACTACCTATCAAACAAAAAGTTCAACCGACGAATGGTTAACTCTAAAAGACGAGCACTCTTTCTTAGAGTCTCGCAAAGGAAAGACGAGCACTCTTTCTTAGAGTCTCGCAAAGGAAAGACGAGCACTCTTTCTTAGAGTCTCGCAAAGGAAAGACGAGAACTCTTTCTTAGAGTCTCGCAAAGGAAAGACGAGCACTCTTTCTTAGAGTCTCGCAAAGAAAAGACGAGCACTCTTTCTTAGAGTCTCGCAAAGGAAAGACGAGCACTCTTTTTTAAAGATGCTCGCAAAATAACAACGTCGAACGCAAACCAATGAAAGAAAGATAAGTATTTATTAAAAGTACTTGCAAAAAATTATCATAACACAAATTGAAATCAAACTGCATATAAGCAAAAGTTCCATTCATTGAAAAGCCTTAAGAGGCTAAAATTACAAAAAAGGCCTTAGTGGCCGAGCAGTCCTAAACGAACAATTAAAAGAAAAAAAAAAAATCTAAGTCTCTGTGGCATTCCCTTCGGCAGGAGCCTCTTCCTCGTCCGCAGCCACCACCTCGGCAGGAGCCGCTTCCTCATCCGCAGGAGCATCCTGCTCGCCACCAGCCTCCTCATCTTCGGGCGGGTTGCCAAAGAACACTGGAACACCCAAGAGCCGAGGAAACTGGAGTCCCAGTCGCAGAAGAGGGAGCAGTGGCAAACTTGATTCAGCTTTAGGACTTTCATCCATGAGGAGGTCGTCTATGACGCCGCCGAGCATAGTGACGTCCACTTCTGGTTGAGCCTCTCTGAGTTTGTGAACAATCTCATGGGCGGTGAGGGCGACTGATAGAATAGCCGCACTTGCGGCGACATCATTGCTTTCGTCCCTCTCCTCGGATACGGCGACCAGCTCTTGCCGAAGTTTGGCCAAATTTTCCTCAGCAGTCGTAGCATTATTGTGAAGAGTGCCCACCTCGGCAGTCTTCTGTTTGAGCTCATTCTCGGCAGCATGGAGGCGAGCACGGAGATCTTCAATTACTTGAAGATCCTCCTGATCTTTCTTCCGGACGACCTCAAGCTGGGCCTCAGATTCGGCCAGTTTGGTCTCAAGGTCGACCATTTTCTCCTCCGAGGCAGCCAACTGCCTATCCACGCCCGCTTTATCCCTCGCCAGGCGAGCGAGCTTTACGCTTCTCTCCTCGCTAATCTTGCGATTTTCATAGATTTGCATGCAAAGCTTCTCGGCAGCAAAGGAGGCACGGCTAATCTCAATGGCGACCTGCCTGGCATTCTCCAACGAGTTTTGATTGTCGACCTCGTCGACATAGTTCGTGGTCAACGAACGGGGCATGTGCCTCATAGCCCTGACCAAGGGCTGCGGATACACCTCCTCGACGAGCGGATCCCGCGAGCGGTAGAAGCCGAGGAGTTCCTCGTTGAACGGTTCGACAACCGGGTGCTCGACAAGCCTGGTTTTGAAGAAAGAGTTTTAGGAAAGATACTTAGAAATTATTCAGACATTTTTCTCAGAGAACTTACTTGGCAACCCGGACGGCGTCCCAGCCAAGAAGAGTATTATCACCAGGGGCCCTTTGTCCGGAGGACGAGCTCCCAGCGACCTCTTGCGCCCTCGTGTTTCGGCGAGGGGGAGATGGCTTTGGTGGTGGTACGACCAGTATTGGGGAGCTACTCCTCGGCGGGGATCTCCTCGGCGAAATGTTCCCCTCAGTGTTGGGCCCTAGCCGCCGCTCGGCAGCGTTTGGGCGAGCAGTTCCCCCTCGGGTTTGTTTGGCAGCTTTTTTCGGAGGCGCCGCCGCGGACTCCGGTTTCTTCCTTTTGCCCGAGCCGTCAACGATCTGACGCTCCCGGAGAGCTCTCGCCGCTCGAAGCATCTTGCTCGACATGATTCGGTCAAGGTCGAGGGTCGGAGGGAGGTAAGTGATAACTTTGTCAGGAACCACTACTAAAAGAACCAAAGATCAGTATTACGAAGAGAAGGATTGTTTGCAAAAAAGACTTGATAATATTTCTAATACCTGGAGGAAACTCTCGAGTAATGTGGTGGGGAGGTACTCTAAGGCCTGCCTGCTCGCGCATGCACTCCCGGTTCAAAAAGCGGCAAGACCTCTCCAAGTAGCGACGATTAAGCGCGCAGCAAATATGATAGTGGAAGAGGGTAGTAAGACGGTGCTCGTCAGTCCTCGTGCGAGCAAGTTCACCTGCAAGAGCGAGGAGTTATTCAGTATAGACAAGAACGAGCAGAATTAAAAAACTGACCACGAATTCTCTGGTATTCAGTGGCGATGAGAATGCGTTCAGGTGATCCGTCTGGCCTGGCCGCACTTTTCCAATCACCAGCCACCCACCACCAGTTGGTCTTCCAATCCCGGATCTTGTTGGGGACCCCCTCGACTAGTTTAATGTTATCACGGCTTTTTACATAGTAAAAACCGTAGCCCACAGTCTTTCCGACCTCGGCCGCTTGAAGTAGGTAATTGATCTCCTTCGGGCTCAGCCAAGTGTTCCGACAACCATTCTCGGCCGCGATCAGGCCGAACAGGGTGAGATATCTGAGAAGGGGCCACCCCCAGCAAGCGCAAAAAGTTTGTAATACTGGGGTGCAGGGGGAACCTAAGTCCAGCCTCCATCATACCTATGTTGACGGCGACCATCCCGTCTGGCGGCTGGTCGGCCCTCTCGTCGGCACGAGGAACGAAGAAGCAGACGTCGGCGGGCAACTGGTATTTCTTTCGAGAATTTTCTATTTGGGCCGAGGAGACGCTGCTCGCATACTCGCAGGCCGCGTACATAGTTTCGGAGGCTGCTCGGTATCGGCGAGGAATCTCTTTGGGCGGGTAATTACGGTAATATTCGAAAAAGGCTTCCCTGGAGAGTTCGTCACCGTCCAACCCCTCTCGACCACTCAATATATCCTTTATGCTCGCCGCATAGCGAACAACCTCGTCATGGTCCTCGCGGAGGCTGCTCGATAGAGTCTCTTCGACCCGAGCAGGGTCGATCTGTTCGCCCACCCCCCTATCTAGGCTCTGATCGCGCAGATCAGAGTCGGTCTCATCATCGTCCTCGGCATCGTTGCCGGCATCTTCCCTATCACTTTCAGAGGACCCTTCTAGGTCGACGACCGCCTCCGGTATATTTTTGGGAGCTCTCGCGCTGAAGGGTTCGGGGGAGTAAATCGTAGAGTCCGAGGAGGATGTCCTATCCACTAAGACTAAGGCTAAGTCTTCGGCACCACCGGATCTGGCGGCGCCACCGTCCAACGGCGGAGAACCACTGCCGGAGCCACCACCAACCTCCATTTTTTCTTGAGAAATGGGGGAGAAAGAAGTTTTAAAGAAAGAAATGTAAGTTTGTTACCTTGTTGACGATCGGAAACCACCACAAACACGCCGGAAAAGCTCGAAGATTGAAGCTTGGACGAAAACTTGAAGAAACTCAAAAAATTGCAGAAGAGAAAAGTATATTTATGAGGAAGAAGGCCATATTTATAGGCAAATATTTGCAGGGGCTAATGTGCAAAAAGCGGGGTCATTTCCGCAAATTTCCCAAAATTTTAGGGTCATTTCCGAATTCGAGGTCGGAAAGTGACCCCACGCGCGACCTTTGAGGTCGGCACGCGCCCCACGCGCTCAAATTTGAATTTTTAGGCGCCAATCACGCGTCTGACACAGGTCAAATCAAACGTCACCAAAAGTGCTTCGGAAAGCGTGCTCGGCGTAGGAAACGAGGCGACCGCCTCCGTTTTACGTCATCAAGATTCCGAAATTGATTTGCTTGTCGAAGACAAATCTAAAGAGACGAGTACACTGCTCGCCTTACCATTCTACGAATGCGAAGAAAGGCGACCAGGGGGCAAATGTTATACCTAGTCAAAAAGGTCAATCTTTGACAAGTCCATCCTAGTCACCGGCTTATGTGGCGACGACCAGTCAACAAAGTCAAGCGACGACCAGTCAACAAGAAAATGTAATATAATTTTGGTATTTAATATATTTGAGTGCTCGCCCAAATATGTTGGCGAGCACATTCTAGTGAACTGCTCGCCCAAAGATGTTGGCGAGCAGATGTACGTCTGAGCCAGAGAAGGCAAGTGTTGAAACTTTGGGAGATGAGACAAGACGTGGCGACCAGGTTCTCCGGCGACCACGGCGGCGAGTGACGAGCGGGTTTTCCAGTTGCTCGGTATCTCGCCGAGGACGACCACCAGAGGCGGTTTAGCATTAAATGCGTCATCCCATCACCTTTTCGGGCAGAATGAAGATCCAATCCGGAGGCTCCACGTGTAAAGGGCGGGCAGCCCCTAGAAATCAGTATATAATGCCCAAATGGGCTCATTTGTAACACAAGTTGAACATTCCACACAATCACCTAAACCTAAAGCTATAAACACTCCCAAAGCTCTCAAGCTTTTAGCTTCTCTAAGAAGCTATATCATTGTTCTTGATCCTTCTTTCTTTGTTCTTCATTAAGGTCATCAAGATCATCATATAATACTCCCTAAACGCGTAATAACCCCCGTTTAATTATATATGTTTGTATCGTACTAAAAACAGTCCACATCCAAGTCAACCCGATTATAGTGCATACAACATATATATAACAAAATATCTCGATATATATTTACACATATATATATGATCTAATAACCTAATTAAATTATGTGAGATCTTATGCAGCTAGATTGATAGACTATGAACAATACATTTATGTGGGGATATGAATCATGATGTAATAACTTTTCTTGTTGTTTTGTTTGAATGATCTTTAGATAGCTCAAGAGAGTTTATGATAAGAGAGAGAGAGTATATATGTATTTCCCTTGAGTGATTAGAATCCATTTATTAATTAGGTCAAATACCTTATTTATATTACATGCAAGCATGAGAGATAGTATCCTTAGAGAAGAATACGTGTTCAACTAGGTAGCACATGTGCTCTTATGACTTAAGGACTAAGCAAATGGCGTGGTAGTGGCGAGATGATGTGGTCTTCTCACCTTGACTTGTTGACTTGGTCGGCTGAGGTAAACTAAGACCCTTGCCGAGGTGGTTGCTCGGCCATGGTGGATTGTTATATGGATGAGTTTGCATATTTGACTAGGTCGCCGATTTAGGTGGTTGAACAGAAGGTTGACCAAGAGATGTCGAACAGGATTGTCGAGGTGGCACTACATAAATCTGTCTTCGAGATGTTGACTCTCGGTCTTCATTGACTTTGAGTTGTCCACATCTTATTGGTTGGTTCATCGATCGTAGTGATTAGGACGAACTAATTAACTTGATTTTATTATTAAAAGTAGGATGTAATAATTTTCTTCAGCTTCTATGTTCCCAACCAACAAATCGGTGATCAAAGTATTCTCTCATATGATAGAACATAATGAAGGGAGTAGTCAGAGGAGGCTTTAATTTCCTCTAAATACCTTTTAGGTTTACCTCTAAAAGTATGATTGTCACCGTCAAAGATCTATGAAGATCAACAGAGGGATATTAAGTGGATAAAGTCTTGAGAAGCAAACAGGCCGGCAGGGGAGGGATTGGTAAGGATCTCCTCTGACCAGATCCGCCCTGGTGATTTTATAGAGAGACACTTTTCATATGTGATCATGTGCCAGAGGAGAGCTTATTCAGATCTCTCTTCGCTGAGGATGACTCATGTGTTCTCCTTTCGAAGAGAAGAAGCGATTCAGGGCTTAGAAGGCCGCGGGAGTTGAATATCAGTGTAGAGATGATCTCAAGGAGAATGACTTCTTTTCTCTCCTCTGATGAGCCAGAGGAGAGATAATTTTGTTTCCCCTCTCTTAAGGGGATTAAGAGCAGTCAATTGATTAGTTTCTGAAGAACC
The DNA here is from genome assembly GCA_963675135.1 of Galeopsis tetrahit. NCBI lineage: Eukaryota > Viridiplantae > Streptophyta > Magnoliopsida > Lamiales > Lamiaceae > Galeopsis > Galeopsis tetrahit. The sequence continues at coordinate 40,873,551 of OY776127.1, forward strand.
ACAAAATCCTCTTAAATACGATAATTTTGGCGAGAATCACACACGTCATCGTCATAATCTCGGGTAACCGTTTTGACTTAATTCAATCACGTCAAGGACGGTGAAAATTTAGTAGGAACCCTGAATCAAGAAAGGATTCATTTTCCCTAGAAGAGAAAGGTATAAAAAACACCCCTATTTATTTCAAAGAGTTTAATGCTCAATTATGATCACTCAATACTACTTTACTCATAACTTCATTTATTGATATCTCACTGACTTGAGCATCGATGAGTTCCTCTTCGGCCCGATTTTATTACAGGTGGTCAAGTTCCAGAGGCCATCTCTCATCATTAACATAGAAGGATTTCTTAAGAGGCTCAATTAGGTAATTATTGTTGATGTTGATATAAGTGTTCTGTTTAATGATCCAACACTAACAGCCGAGTGTTGTGTTTAATGTTCCCAACACTTATGGCAACATCATAATTTGCCCTTCCTTTTTCACTAACTCCGATCTTACGCTTGTTTTCTAATGATGTCCCCAGAGCAGTTAGAAGACGTGGGCAACACCAAGTCATGCCATTGCGTGGGAGTGAGAAGTTATTAGACATGGTATAACAAGTCCCTACATTCTAAGAGTGGTGGAAAGAGGTTACTTAAACCGCATGATCTCACGGCTGTGATGATCATGGGAGTTGATGGCAGTTCGTCCATGATGCCTATAAATACAGAAGCTGCCTCAACACAAAATACACAAGAAGAAAAGCTGAAATCGATCACTACTCTATTGAATGCTATATACGCTTCTAGTTAGGAAAATCGTTGTTTCTTCTTGTAGATCTTCATACTATTGTAAACCCGAATAGTAGTGTGTTAGATCATAGTTTTATTTACTAGGTTGTGTGTATAGATCTACGAGGGAGATAGTTTCATAGGATCTAGTAAATTATTTACACTTTCGCAGTGTTATTATACACCTCAAAGAGGTTGTACTCATTTCACATATTTTTAATATAGTGAACAGCATAAATTGTTTTATAATCTATGCAAATTTTGAATACTTCTATTTTCAGTACGTGCATTTTAATTTTCGTTGCATAGTGTTGTCTGAACAGTGGCAACACGACAGACAACATCTCTGATTTCGCACGCACACACACTTTCAGTTGGTATCAGAGCCAACTACTTGATACACTAAGTAGAAATTCTGCTTAGAGTGTGTAAATCTGAAATGGAGTATCCACTTTCACCCGCACTAAAGCCTCTGATTCTAGATGGCACGAATTATGCCTTCTGGAAACCAAAGGTGAGAATGTACATCAAATCCATTGATGAAAGAGCCTGGAGGAGTGTTCTTGCTGGTTGGACTTAACCAAGAACCACGGCGGATGAAGACAATGAAGTTCAGATCAAGAGAGAGCTCGATTGGACTGCTGAAGAAATCACAACTGCAAGTTACAATTCAAAGGCGCTGAATGCAATCTTCACCTCAACTAATGCCTCAATGTTCAAAATCATATCAAACTGCATATCTTCGAAGGATGCATGGGATCGACTGCAAGAACATTGTGAAGGATCGAATAGTGTACGAAGAACCAGACTTCGTATGCTTGGAACCAAGTTCGAAAATTTGAGGATGAAAGAAGATAAAACCATTTCATCTTACAATGAAAATCTGACTGAAATTTCAAATGAAGCTCATTCTCTTGGTGATCCAATATCCAGCACGAGGTTAGTACATAAAATTCTTATTAGTTCCTAAACGTTTTGAACCTAAGATATATGCTATAGAAGAAGCTAAGGATACAGATGTGTTAAGTCAAAATGAATTGATTGGTATTTTGAAAACTTATAAAATGAACATATCTGAAAAGACTGATAATGAGAAGAAAGTGCTTGTTTTCAAAGGTGATGCATCATCATCTGCATCATCAGGTTCTGGAAAGTCTCCTTATGTTACTGAAATTGATTCTGATGAAGATGATATTGAGGAATATCTTAACAATCCTGATTACATGGCATTTATTACTAAACAGTTTAAGACATTCATGAAGAATAAGAAATTCAAAGATAACATTCAACCTAAGGTCCAGATTAATAATACTCAACAATTGCATGTTATGAAGAACACTTTTAATCCTTCTAGACAATTAGAAAGAGGAAACAGGTTTAGATCTGACCAGGATTATAGGAAGAATGTTAAATGTGATGCATGTTCTGGATATGGTCATTATGCTAATGAATGTGCCAACACCATTCTAAAAAAGAAACTTAATTTCAGTGCTAATTTAAGTGATGAGTCTGATGTTGAATATGATCCTGAAAAAGACCTTGAAAAAGCTTTCTCTGCTAGAATTATGTATGATGATACTCTTGATGATGATATGGATGATTATTACGATGTGAGGACAAATGAGCCATCATTTGGGAAATCACTGAATAATAATGCCCCAGAATTTAACTGTTTCACAAGTTCTGTTACAGAGACAAGTACATCAAGTAAAGCAGGTTTATCCAGAAGAGATATTGATATTCAAGACTTGTCTAACACTGTTTTCAAACAAGAAAGTGTTTTAACAAAGAAGGATAAAGAAATTTCTAAACTGAAAGAAAGACTAGAAGTGTCTGTTCTTGATTTTAAGAAATATTCTTATGAAAAACCTTTAACAAATGAAAAAGTTTTCAAGATATCCTCTGAAGCTGAGAAACTTAATCACATAATTAAGTCTCTGAACTTTGAAAATTCTGATTTAAGGGAATCTATTACAAAGCTGGAAGGTATTCTAACAAGAAAAGATATTGAAATATCTAAACTTGAAGATAGGTTGAAGGAAGCCTCATTGAGCTTTAAAAGATTTTCTGAAGGAAAGATGAAACTGGAAGACTCTCTTATGACCAACAACTTAAGAAAAACAGGCATTGGCTACCAAGGTAAAAATTCTAATAAGTCTGATCTTAAGAAACCTATTGTTTTTGTAAAAGGTGAAGTAAATTACAATTCTAGTGTTTCTGCTAAGTCTTAAGTCAATATAAAAGATGTGATTTGTTATTATTGTTTTAAAAAGGGTCATAAAAGTCCTCAATGTTTGAAGAAGAAAAATCATCTGAAAACTTCTGTATTGCCTGAAATGACACAACATTCAAGATCACATTCTGTATGGACTCCAAAAGAAAATACATCTTGTAATGTTGTTCATATGTCTATAAAAGCATGTATTCCTGGATTATGGTACTTTGATAGTGGTTGTTCTAAACACATGACAGGTCAAATTGATTATCTTTCTGATTATATTGTTTATAATGGTGGTAATGTCACTTATGGTGGTGGATCTAAAGGAAAAATCATTGGTAGAGGGACATTAAATGTTCCTGGTTTTCCTAAGTTATCCAATGTTCTGCATGTTGATGGATTACTGGTCAATCTTATAAGTATTAGTCAATTATGTGATGATGATTTGCATGTTAAATTTGACAAGAACTCATGATATGTGTTAGACAAAGATTCTGAATGTATCATGATGGGAAACAGATCTACTGATAATTGATATCTCATTGAATCTAAACTTACTTGTAATAAGGTTAAAGTTGATGATAGTATATTATAGCATCACAAACTTGGACATGCTAATTACAGACAGCTTGATAAACTTGTTAGATTGAAAGCTGTTACAGGATTACCAGATCTGAAATTTTCAGATAAAAAGGTTTGTGGACCTTGTCAAAAAGGCAATCAGGTTAAAGTGTCTCACAAAATGTTGGGACATTGCTCAACCAAACATTGCTTCGAATTACTACACATGGATCTTATGGGTCCTATGGAAACAGAAAGTATTGGAGGTAAAAGGTATTCTCTAGTTGTGGTTGATGACTATTCCAGATTCACATGGATTGAATTCTTAAAAGATAAATCTGAAACTTTTTCCATTTTCAAAATTTTGTATAAAAGATTCAAGAATGTTTTCAACTCCAAAGTTTACAAAATTAGGTCTGATCATGGAAGGGAATTTGAAAATAGTTTCTTTACTGAGTTTTGTGAATCAAAAGGAATAAATACAAGAGCTTTCATCACCTAAAACTCCTCAACAAAATGGCATAGCAGAAAGGAAGAATAGAACACTTCAAAAATGGCTAGAGTCTTATGTTCTAAGAACCTATCCAAAAGATTTTGGACAGAAGCTCTTAATACTGTTTGTCATATTGCTAATAGAGTTTATATATATTAGAACAGATTCTACTAGAACTCCAATGTTCTACTAAAAACTGAGTCCAATGTTTGGTCCCAGGAACTGGCCAGGCCTGGGAATCAAGCCTAAAGGCCCTAGACCTAGTTTGAGATTAAGAAAATGAGCAAAGTTAAAAAATAAAGCATTTAGATAATGTTTTGTTTTGGGTTTTGGCTCTAGTTTGAGATTTTGAAAAAATAATGTGTGACACTTGTGTGAACCCTTCATCTTAAATAGTGACACTTCATATACATAGCAGTGATAGTTTATAACTTTGTATGCACAATCGTGATACTTGAAAAAAAAATCACATAAACTCAGATTCATAGAAAACTGAGCTCAATGTTTGGTCCCAAGAACTGGCCAGGCCTGGGAATCAGGCCCAAAGGCCCTTGACCTGGTTTGAGATTATAAAAATGAGCAAAGTTGAAAAATAAAGTATTTAGATTATTTTTGTTTTGAATTTTAAAACCTAGAATTTGAAATTTAAAATCGGCTGTAGTTTGAGATTTTGAAAATTGATTGTGCGACACTGAACCCTTCATATGCATATGAAATATCAAGTTCATAGAATTTTTTGTGAAACTGGTTTTAAAAACCACCACTATAGTACATATAAATCTATTATCACACTTTTCAATACTATTCATTATTTCTCCTTACACATTAATATATTTAAATCTTATGTCACTTCATTAATTTACTCAAGACAATAACATTCAACAATAATATAATAGTACCACTTCATCAAGACTAAGTTTTTCGCACTTAAATTACAGTTTTTTTTGTAGTGATTTTAAACACATCAAAATTTCAAAATACTTTAGATTTTTTTTTTTCGACGCCAAAATCCTTTAGTTTTTAAAAATCAATTTTTAAAAGTAACTCTAAGGCCAAAACAAACATTATCTTAATTTTTTGAAAAACTAAAAACAACATATATTTAAAAACATTTTTTTTTTCTCCAAAATGCTCATCCTAAGCATAGGACTTTATAACCCTTACTAATCAAGGACAATGAAATTCGATGTAATAAATAATCATATGTTTAGCTCGGAAATCAATGGATCATGGATGCATGCATATATTGAACTTAATTAATTCCTTTGATTATTTCAAACTATAGTTATTCAATTATTTCGTTGATTATTGATCACACTATGTCCCAAATATAAACAATGCCCATCTCGTTGAAATCAATATAACAACCACGAACACAAATTCTCTTGTATCTAAATTAAATAGTTAATAATAATATAAATATATACTCCCTCCGTACCACAATTTTTTGCACACTTTCCTTATTCGTTCGTTCCATAATTGTTTGCACGTACACTCTTAAAAAAGATTTTTTTTCATAAACTCCACCCTCATAATATTCACATATTTACACAAAATGTCATTACTTTTACACTCTTTCAACAACTCTCTTTACTTATTGCATTTAACTTTACAAAATTACCTCTCAACATTTAACTCATTACAAATTTTTCTTAAAATGTGTATCTATCTTGTGGTGCAAACACTTATTGAAAGGGTTGGGGGAGTATATATATATAGAGTGTATTCAATTGAATTTATAATGCTTGGTGATGAAAAAACAGCTCACAGAGTACTGATGATTATCCATTGTCAGAAGGTCAACTTCTATGTGAATGTAAACTGGTACGGAACATAATAATGATATTCATTTCTTTTACTTTGACCATTCAAATATTCAAAAGATACATTTATTTTCTTTATCTTTAGATCATCATGAATCCATTGAAATTCAAAGTTTTCATCTCAACAAATTGACTTTAATATATATATTGAAAAAAAGTTGACTTTAATATATATAAAAAAAAAAAAAGCAGCACATGCAATAATAGCACATTTAAGAGATCTGACAAAAAAATTGGGAATCCTTTACAGAATCAAAATGAAATTTTATAAAAATCATGTAATTAAAGACAAACAAAAAGTATGTTACATATACTATAAGTGGAAGTATATGTTATTTTAAGGATAATAATATGTTAAATATCGAGCAAAGAAAAACAAAAATTTGGCTCTTAGATTTGTATTATAATAAGGTCATATATGTGTAAACTGAAAATTTGCTCTCAAGTCTTATAACACATATTTATCCTTGTAGTAACACATACTTCTTCCGTTTTTATTAAATTTTCTCTTTTTTTTTTTTATTTAGATTTATCTTTTATTAGATTGTCTTTTTTTTCCATTTTGGTTTGTCTTTTATTAGATTGCTCTCCTCAAAGTGAACATAAAATCATTTTATTCTTTTCAACTATCTCTTCTAAACATTTCAAAACTATATCAAATATCATTATTTTTTTCATACAAAAACATCTTATTTTCTGTCTTATCAATTGATTAATGCACAATTGGCAAAAAACTAGTTTACTTTTTATACTACTAATAAATAATTATCACATTAAATTTAGTATAATCAAATGAACAAGAAACTAAAATGAGGAGGATAAGAAGGAACACTACAAGAAAACAGTGAAATTCCAACGGAAAAATTCCAACGAAAAAATAAATTGTTGGAATTTTTAAAATTCCAACAGTTTTTCCAACGACATAAGCCACTGTTGGAAAAATCCAACAGAGATTCCAACACCTCGTGGAAACCGTTGGAATTTACCGTTGGAAAAGGCATTGAAATTTTTTTAAAGAAATATCCAACAAACATTCCAACGACACCAAACAGTTGGAATGGTTTCGCTAAATTAAATGATTTGTTTATATTTAATTCCAACAAAATTTCCAACGATACGAATATCGTTGGAATTTATTTTAGTTATTCCAATGGAAATTCCATTGGTGCTAGACGGTTGGAATTATTTTTTGAAATAAAATTATATTTTTATATTTAATTCCAACGGAATTTCCAACACCATATTATTGTTGAATTTTTTTGTTAATTATTCCAATAGAATTTCCAACAATATTGGACCGTTGGAATTATTCTCATAATTTACTGATAAAAATACTCTCACTTTAAAATTATTTAAAACATAATTAATTAATTAAAAATACAAAAAATATAAAATCTAGAAAAATATAAAAACATAAAAATATATAATCAAATCTGAAATAATATTCTAGATTTTTTAATCAGAATTTAATAAATTATACGCTGGTCATTTATATTATAATTAGATTAATGTAAACTATTAATAAATCCTATAGATTTAGATGGAGCCTAAATAGGCGGGATTCACGAAATTTTGATTAGGAAAGATTTGATTTTATTCAAATTTCCATATAGATATATTCTTACCCCTTAATTCCTTTTTTTCATATATTTAAATATCTCGCAAACCCTTCTACTCGATCGGCGCCTCTGTATTTATTTGGATTCTTTTATTTTCCTATATCAATTCACTTTCAAACCCTTTTACTCCTTCCGTGCTTATCAGTTCGATTTATCCGATGATTTCTCATAGAAGGTGAGAATTTTCTTCTCTCTTCTTAGTTTTTACACTTTGATGTTATTATTAATTATTATTATTTTTGTTTTTGGGAAACTGTAATTTATATTTCTCTGTGTGTGTATATATGTGTGTTGTGTGTGAGTATATGTGTGTGTTGCGTGTGTATATATATTATATATGTATTGTGTGTGTTTTGTGTGAGTATATATATATATATATACATATATCTATATGTGGATTACGTGTGTGATGGGTGCAAATATATATATATATATATAATATATATATTACAGTGATGTGTGTGTAATTACATATATATATATATATAGGTATATATGGGTGCGTGAGAAGAATTAAGTTTAACTTTTTCTTAGATATGTAAATATATTTTAGTTTGCTCTCATTTAAAATTGTGAATTTATCTATATATACGTGTGTAAATATTATTATAAAATGAGAAAGAAAAGAATATGAAGTTGTTTATACTTTAACTTGGATGAGGGAATTTAATTTAAATTTCGTCTACTTGTAATTCTGATGAATATATAAGATTTTTTTGTTTTTAGAAAAATGACAAAAATTGTGTTTTTCATCATATTTTTTTCTTAAAGAAAAAATGTCTAATGTCGAAGCACTTAACATGATCTGATACATATTAAAATTATTGATATTTTGTTGTCGTCTAAGTTTGTAGCAATCACATTTAAATTGTTTATTAATTATACAAATTATGTGACCTCCACAACCATTGTGTTTCTTATTATTTTTTTAAGATCTCGTTTGACTACTGTTGAGAGTGAATTAGCCTCAGTACATAGTTTTTTTTTAGAAGATGAACAACACTTCATTCAACGTTAACCATGATGCATCTTTTTCAGGTGTGTCTTTTCGTGACGCTGAGATCATAGATGATGATGATAATGTAAATTGGAATGAAGAGGATGATCATGCCGTGATTGGTATGGATGATGGTGATTATGATGATGAAGATGACGATTTCTAGGATTGGTATGGATGATGGTGATTACGATGATGAAGATGACGATTTCTAGGAGTTAATATTTAGGTCATAAATTAGAATATTTTTGTTGGTGACGTGAATTGGAAGGTTGATGAGCACATAGACATCAATTATGATTATAATGTTTAGAACTTATTATTTTTTTTATGACGCTAGTTACTTTAAATTGTATTTAACTTTGAAGTTATTATATATTTAAATTGTAATGGTTATATATTGTGTAATTTCGATTGATTTTGATAGAACTTTTTCATATAACAATGAAAATTTAATAATTTTTATAATAAATTCCAAGAATGATGGTCAATAACTATTGGAATTGATTATGAATTTTGTGACGGAAAATTTCCAATAGTTGAATATTCCAACGATACATATCCATTGGAATCAAAATTCCAATAATTTTTTTTGTTGTTGGAATTAGTGTAGGAATTTACATTTATAATTTCCAACAACTAAAATCCAACGGTCAAAATTCGTTGGAAAGAATTCCAACGGGAAAATTACTGTTGGATTTGTCGATAGAATTTACGTTGGAAAGAAATTTCAATAGGTGAAAACTCCAACGATCAAGATCCGTTGGAATGTACCGTCGGAATTTTTTTCCGTTGGATTTTTCATTGGAATTTTGCAATTCCAACGCTCACTTTTCCAACGGTCGTATTTTCGCTGGAATTTCTGTTGGAATCAATGATTCCAACGGAAAAAATGCAAAAAATCGTTGGAATTTTTCTGTTGGAATTTAGCTGTTTTCTTGTAGTGGAAGTTAGAATTTGAGTTTGAAGAATAAGAAGCACACAATGAAACAGGCTGTTTTAAGATATGAATTAAAGACATATTGCACATAAATGAATTAATTTATGCAATAAAATATATGATAGTCAAATAAGATACAGTTCATAACATGCAACTATATATAAAACAGCTACTACCAATTAATCCTCTCATCCAAAACACACACACTCACAATCACAATGATGATGAACAAATCTCACCTCTTCATTATTCTCTTCTCCCTTCTCACTACTCCCTTACTCTGCTCCGCCGCCGACGAACCGGCCCCGGTGCTCGACTGGAACAACAAACCCCTCCGCGCCGGAACCCCCTACTACATACTCCCTGTCATCGACGGCAGAGGCGCCGGCGTCGCACTATCCACCACCGGCAACGAAACATGCCCGGTCAACATTATCCAGGAGCCACTCGAATCCACAAACAGCCTCCCGTTGACTTTCCTCCCTGTCAACTCCAAGAAAGGCGTGGTCCGAATTTCGACTGATCATAACATAAAGTTCTCTACAGCGCCGGCATGCGTTAAATCTAGGGTTTGGAAGGTGGCGAACGACGAATCGACGAACAACTTATTCGTGACGACGGGGGGAGTGGAAGGGAACCCCGGGCGGGAGACTTTGGACAATTGGTTTAAGATTGAGGAATATGATGGGGATTACAAGTTTATGTTTTGCCCTACGGTTTGCAATTTCTGCAAAGTTGTGTGCAAGAATGTTGGCATTTTAGTGCAAGATGGAAGGAGGCGTTTGTTTCTCACGGATGATGCACCTTTCAGAATATTTTTCAGGCCATCATGATTATGAGCATGAGCTTCATTAATAATGGCGTCAAATTATTTATGCATGCTTTTTCTTTTTTATTTACTATGGAAAGTGATCGAGTGTAATAAAACTATAAGGTGATGTTTAATTGTTTTAGCTGATGAATAGTAATATGTGTGTTTCTTTTCAGTTTATATATGAATAATAAAAGATTTGACTTTATATCAAATTAATGTATAAGATTGAATTAAATTGTATTATTATATTATTGTTGAAAGATATTATATATAATTAAAAAAAATTAGATGATTGTGTAATGATTATATTGTTGTAGTAGTATTATATAATAATTGTTGAGAAAGATTATAATAATTTAACCTTTTATCAAATCAATATATTTGATAGATGAGGTTTTGAGTGAGTTTTAAAAACCATTTTTTAAAATTTCAAAGTAAAACAAGTGTAGCATTTTAAAACGCAAAATCTGATTTTTAAATCGCAACATCACTTGAGTGGTGTACGTAATCTTGAAGGTGTTATAAATTTATTTACTCCTGGCATTCATATTTTTTATCGCTTTTAAACTTAAATTTTGCTTCAAAATATTTGTTTTTTTACTTATTTTTTCACATTTCCCCTTAAATTACTATTATATGTAATTCTTGTATCCCAAAATTTCTCCTTTTTATACACTTTCTTTTATGATAATGGAGACAAGTTATACCTCACTTTCTTTTATTTTCACTCATTTTATTTTTCTTTCATTTTTATTCCATCTATATAGTAATGAAGGTAAATTTATATTTTAAAAAAAATGGATTCCTTAATTTAATACTCCTACAAAACAACCCGAGGAGTAGTTACATGTACATAGTCAAAATACTAATAACATATTGTTTATTTTTCTTGGAATTCTGAATCTTTCATATAAAATTTGTGATATACCTTTAAATATTGAATATAAAATAATAATTAATAATAAAATAAATATGAGTCTTTTGTAGAATACTTTCAACAATTTAAACTATTTTAATATAAAAAGGATTACTCCCCTTGTTTCATTTAATTTGTTTGTTTCTTTTGGTTTAAATTTTATTTTAAAATATTTTATCGTTTTAACTATTTTTTTCATATTTCTCCCTAAATTATTATTTATATCTCTACAATTTCTCATTTTAATTAAAAATTATATTTTTATGAATTTATCTTTTCTTTCTCTCATCATAGTAAGGGTAGGTTGGTGTGATAGTAATTAAAATATTTTCATTAAAAGATAATGATGGCCCTAGACCATTATTTATACAAGAGGTAATTACCACCTCAAGTAACTAATAATAAGTAGTTGTAACTTCTAAGATAACTACTTAACCACATTTTTTATATTAACATCCCCTCAAGCGATGTGGATGGGGTCCCCAACACAAAGCTTAGACCTAAAAAATTCGAACAAGGGACGAGGAAGAACTTTTGTGAAGATATAGACAAGTTGTAGGTGAGACGGGATGAACTAGGTTAAGAGGGGACCAATTCTTGGACAAAGTGATAGTCGATATTGATATGTTTAGCTCACTTGTGAGCAATCGGGTTTCGATTGAGGAATATTGAACTCTTGTCGCCACATAGTAAAACAGGCGAGGAAGGAAGGGATATGTGAAGTTAGCGAAGAAGTTAGGTGACTCAAACAACTTCGGCAGCTACATTTGTCATATCTCTGTATTCAGATTCAAAATTTGATCGAGCAACTGTAGGATGTTTCTTCGCACTCCATGAGACTAAGTTTGGGCCAATAAAGATGGAATGGTCATAGGTTGATCGGCGAGTGTCCGAGCAACGAGCCCAATCGACATCGATGTAAGCGAGGAGAGTTGAAAGACCAGTATTGAAGATGAGACCATAATCCATTGTACCTTTGATGTACCGAAAAATCCGTTTGACTGCCTGAAAATGATCGATGGTCGATTGAGACTGGAATTGACTGATTGTATTTACAGCAAAGGATAGATCCGGGCGAGTAATTGTTAAATACTAAAGGGCACCGACCAGGGATCTGTATAATGTTAGATCGTGAAATGGATCCCCGTCTTGACGAAGAGTACCAGTGGTGGCGAGGAGGGTTGCAATTGGTTTGGCGTCGAGGAGTTCGGCTCGGAGGAGAATATCGCGAGCATACTTAAGGGGGTGTATTGGTTGTGGATTCTGTAGGATTTTTTTGGACTTTCAAAGTTTGGGGGTATTCAATTCGGATTTTCAAAAGTCTTTAAAAATCCTAAGGTATTCAATACGGATTTTAAAAAATCTTTAAAAATCTGTAGGTATTCAAGAGTCTATGGATTTTAATACTCTATGGATTTTGTTGGATTCTGCTAAAAAAATATAAATAAATTACACTATCCAAAATCTCTTATAAAAACAAGAGATTTCAACGGATTCTCAAAACTGTGAAGACAAAAGTTCAGAAGTAAGGATGACAATATTGACCTAACCCGCGGGTACCCGCCCCACACCATGAGTTTTGGGTCAAGTCGAATTCGCCCCGTATTGAGAATGGGTCGGATCAGATCCGCGAATATTCCCAAATTAATATATATATATAAACTTTATTTATATATAAATTAATAATATATATATATTATTGATAAAATAATATCTCGTGAATATATATATATATATTATTGATAAAATACTTTATTTATATATATATAATATTAATTAAAAAAATTGTTCACATTAATAGTTTCAGCTCCGAAATTTATGAAAATATATGTAAATCAATTAAAATATTTATATTTCACAATCCTGTCAAGTCTATCAAAATCCATATAAATCAATAAAAAAAGTTAGTCAAACTCTGTATGAACTCTATGGACTTTATAAATCCAGGTACGTTTTAAAGTGAAAAAAAAAAACCAATAGAATCCCAATTGAATACACCCCCTTAGTTTGGCTGAGAAATATGTCATGAGTTGTATAGGTTACTTCTAGACCGAGAAAGTAGTTTAAGCGACCAAGATCCTTTATGGCAAACTTCTTTCTGATTCGAGCGACGAGCTAGGTGATGTATAGGTCGTCATTGTCAATGATGATAATGTCGTCAAAGTAGACGAGTAAGTATAAGAGTAGTCGGCCTGGTTTTTTTTAGAACAAGACATAGTGTGAGATATTCCATGGTCAAGAAAAAATTGTTTAAGTCTGATATTAGTGGATACCGTACCGCCATTAGAGTGTAATCGTTTAATTTTTAAGGAAAATTGGTTTCAACTAGAGATTTAAAATGCATAAAAGTAGAATAGAAGTTTGATTTTAAGCGAAGAGGATAGAACCATACAAAGAATGAATGATCATCAACAAAGATAGCATAATAGTGAAAACTCTCACGGGATATAACAGGCGAGGGGCTCCACAGATCACAGTGAATTAAATCCAAAATACTAGAGGAGCGAGTAATTGTTGGGATATGAATCCTAATATAAAGTCCTAATTGATGTTGAAGTAGTTTTGATAAGCCAAAAGTAGACTTGAATATATTTCTAAGTATGGACTGATCTAGTTATGGAAGTCGTCTTGTGATAAGATCAGTAGAGTACAGAAACAAAAAAGAAAAAGTTAAGTATGAAAGAAAAGACAAGTACGTTGTATAACTACTGTGAAATAAGCTAAGTGTTATAAGTATAGGTTTTATGATGAACATATAATTGTTGTATAGAAGCTCATAGTTTATATTCATGTAATATTGATGTATAGTGTTAACGTGACTAAGCTAATTTACAAAGCTTAAAGTAATGTAATAGATTAGATAGATAGAACAAGCAGAGTTCTACTGAAGACAGAAGATAAGAAGACTTGACGATCAGACAAGACGAGTTATGAAGAAGTCAGAAATACTCTAAGTGCTGAAGTCAAGATGAGTCAAGACAGTTTAAAAGAATTGAAGGTTCGTATTTCTGAAGATAAGAAGTTGGTTACAACTTAATTAACAGAATTAACCGTCGTATTAAGAGATACTTATCCAGAAACGGTTGAAGAGTTTGTTAAAGGAAGGTATTAAGAAAGTTTGTTGGATAACTAATTTATCTTGATAAAGTGTAGTCTATAAATACTTGAGGATTTACACGATTGAAGACTACTGTTACTACGAGATTAAAAAGCTTATTTCAAGAGAAGTATTCAAAGCAAGAAGAAACTCGCAGAGTTGAAGATTCAGAAGTTCAAGCCAGAAGACAAGTCATATCCAAGAAGGCTACTACTGAATTAGAGATGTTTTTCTTTCAAGTTTTGTTTGTTGATTCAAGTTGCTAGTTGCTTGTAAAATAGCTAGTTTTTAGATCGAAGATATACCTGGTGGTATAATCGAGAAGATCGAAGTCTTATTTCTTGGGACTCTAAGCCACAAGAACACACTACTCGAAGAGAAGAGTTAATAAGAATTTCACGACTAGAGTTGTGAGAGTAGATGTAGACAAGTTATCGAACCACTATAAATCTCGTGTTTGATTTACTTTACTGTTTTATCTGTGTGAAGGTGACCAGAGAGATCTTGGATGAGAAGCTACACTTGAATCCAGGGTCGATTGATGCTGAAAATTATGCAGCTGGTCAAGAATTGAGGTATTTGAGCATTTTCTGTGGTAAAAAGTTATCTAATGATGGAAGGATCATGTCTATTAAGAAGAAGCAGCTCCTGCCAAAATACAAGACGTTACTGGACATTGCAAGCAAGATGTTGTTTGGTGTCACTGGAAGTTATGATTCTGTGACTTTACAGAAGGCAAGAGTTATGGCCGCAATCTATGATGGCATAACTGAAGGCAACTGGCAAAAGTTGTTTATGGATATATTGATGTACTTTTCGAAGTATGTCAAGGTGGATGTTGATTCTAGAGAATGGAATGTGTCTGCCACAGTGAGTTTTGGAAACAAGTTGAGTATCCTTTTACCCTACTTGTTGCCATCGAAGTCAGTCTGGAGTAAGGGTAAGCCATTTCACCCTCTCAAGTTCTATCTCAAGAAGGATGCGATTGATAGACAGACTCAGGGCAGACTAGCTGAGTCGAAGCAAATTCAGATTAACCCAAGAGATGTTATGATTGAGGCTGAAGCATCTGGTGAGGAAGAAGAGGAGGAGACTGGAGTTGGTGGTGCTCTAGTTGAATATGTTTCGGATGAGGCACAATTTGAACCGGTAGATGATTCTGAGGAAACGGAATCAGACGAGTCTTCAGAGCTTGAGAAGGAAACTGAAGAAGAGTACCAGCACAGAATAAGTCAAATTCCCAGAGGTGACTTGTCTGGTCCTCCACCTCCTACTCGTCTGGTGGCCACATCATCCTCCTATCCTGCCAAGAAGGCACAAATGGTTAGTTCTTCTACTTCCATTCCATCTATTTCTCCCCCCATCTGTTCACATTCAGAAGAAGGCAAGAACACTTCGTTCTCGTGCCAGACCAGTTCACTCAACCACACCCAAATTTGTTCAGCACTTGAGTTCGTTACTGACTCAAGATGCCCCAGTATTTACTCATGCTGAAGATGCTCCTTCACATGAAGTTCTTGTTCAATCCCCGCCTAAACCCCAAGAAACCACTCCCCAAATTACTCTACCCTCAACGGAAAATGTTGAACCACCGAACCCGTCTATTATGGGAACTTCATTAGCTGACACTTCAGCAACTGAGTTAAGTACTCCACTTACTCAAACCCCTCCCATAAATAGATTTCCCAACCTAGTCAACTATCTGATGTGCCCAAGGGAGAAGAGGCTCCGAGCACAGATGACGAAGAATTTAACGAAGAAGTTATTTTAATAGAGATTGATACCAGTTCTGAAGCCTTTGAGAAGCTGATTCGTATTTGCACATAGGTCGCATTGAGAGAAGGACCGTGTGAGGATATGTTCGAGGTAATGTCTGGTATGGGTGGAATTTCTAATTTTCAAGATTGGGAGATGGAGTAAAAAGAGATCAGTGGTGTCAAGAAGCATTCTGAATTAAGGTCAGCTGGAGCATTGACTAATCTTGTGAAGAAAATGCTTGATATTTCTGATGATGTGTTATCAGCAAGCAATCCGAGCATTGGTGTTCAGTACTCAGAGGATGATTTCAAGGAAGCTGAATCTACTAATCCAGTTCTTGATCTGGAGAACTTTTCTGACCAACTTCGAGGTATTGTTTTCAATTTCCAAGTACAACATGCTCATGGCCCGAGATGCAATGTTGGCCAGATAACCTGACAAGTGGAAAAATACTTTCCAGCAGAGACTTGTGCATATACAGCCAGACTAGTTGAATTAGTCAAGAGAGATTCTGATGCGGTAGAACTCAGAGCAAAGGAAGCAAGGTTAGCAATCATACCTTACTGTCCTCCATTGAATGTAAGAGCTATTGCTGGGAGCGTTGTTCCTGAAATAGTTGAAGACGAGGTCTTGACTATTGAGATGGAAGAAGAATTGATTGAAGTCCCGATTGTTGAAGAATTTGAATTGATGGATATAGTTCCGATGGAAGTTGTTCACGCAACTCAATCATTTTCGTCCACATCTATTGATGAATTGAAGAATGATCTGAAGCAAGTCATAAAGTCTTCGATAGATGAGTTCTTAAAGTCGGATGTGAAGAAAGCTCGGATAGATCAGAATAGTTCACTCGTGTCAAGTTCAAAAGAATTGATTGTCGGCGAAGTCAATCAAATGGATGCTACTTTCAGACAAGAATTGTTTACTCAACTGGAAGATTTTCTACACAGACAAATTGAGTATTCTGAAAAATGTTCTGTTGATTTTGCGAAAGTTTTAGCTCAAGAGATGACAAAGATGGAGAGACTCTACAGAGTGAAAATTGAGATTGCAGATGAGCAGAGAAGAGAGGCTCATGAACAGTTGGTTCAAGCAAGAGCATTGTTGACAGCAATGACTGAAGAGAACAGATTGCTACGCTTGACTGCTACTCATTTCAAAACAGAGTTCAATCTTTCATCTCGGAAGCTTGAACTCACTGCCACTCGACTTGAAAAGATGAGTCAAGATAAAAGTCATCAGAAGCAGATAGATGGAGCTACTGATCTGATGAAACAAGCACTTCAAGAAGAGATGACCAGATTTACTTCTCTTTTCACTCTTAAGGCAAGTGGTGCAGCCAAAAAGGGGGAAGAGATTGAAGAAGTAAAGGCAACTGAAGTTGAAACTACTGCTGCTAATGTTCAAGAGACTAGTAGACCAAGAAGAGGAAGACTAGTAAAGAAGGCTGAGTTAGAGCAGATCAGTGAAGATCAGTTGAGACTAACAAAAGGCAAGTCAGCTATGACTGAAGAAGTTCAAATCAAACCAAGGCAAGTTAAAAGAAAGCTTGAAATGAAGAAAGAAGCCTTAGGTGAGATTCTTGCTAGTTTTGATGATAAAGATTTTGAAGAGATTCACAAAAAGAAAAAGCTAGAAGATGATCGATATGCAAACAAGAAATTGGTTGGTAAACATATCAAGAGATTGCAAAAGTCGAAGGAAGATCCAGATGTGATTGAAGATGCTCACATTGACAGATTCATAGACGCTGAACATAGAGAAGCATGGAAGATTGTCAAGTTAAAGTGGGAAGTCGATCACTGGATTATTCGCAAATTTGGTGATGCAGATAGCAAAGATGAGTTGTTCGTTGTGTTTGAGAAGTTCATAGAAGCTGAAGACAACAACTTATGGAATTTGATCATGCGCATTGCGACTGCAGTTGGATACAATATACTCTGTCCAGATTTTCCTAAGTGGGAAACGCCTATGTTAGGGTCTGGTAAACGTGTTAATTTCATCGTAATCAAGAAATTTGAAGAAGATTTTCTAGAGAAGGAGAAGATTGATAATGAAGATCACATCTCAGATATTCACAGAAGAGTTCTCGAAGCATTTTGTGTTCCAAGTCCAGATGTTGGAAACATAAGTGAGTAAACTGTAAGTACTTTACTTATTTCTGTTATTACTATTAAGTATTTGTAATCTACTCGATCTACTGATTATGAATTAAAATGATGAACATTTTGAAGAAGATAACTACTTAACTAGTCTACTGACTTCAAATAATTCAAGTAGATTTGGATTCATCAAAAAGGGGGAAATTGTTGGGATATGAATCCTAACATAAAGTCCTAATTGATGTTGAAGTAGTTTTGATAAGCCAAAAGTAGACTTGAATATATTTCTAAGTATGGACTGATCTAGTTATGGAAGTCGTCTTGTGACAAGATCAGTAGAGTACAGAAACAGAAAAGAAAAAGTTAAGTATGAAAGAAAAGACAAGTACGTTTTATAAGTACTGTGAAATAAACTAAGTTTTATAAGTATAGGTTTTATGATAAGCATATAATTATTGTATAGAAGCTCATAGTTTATATTCATGTAATATTGATGTATAGTGTTAAGGTGACTAAGCTAATCTTCAAAGCTTAAAGTAATGTAATAGATTAGATAGCTTAGATAGATAGAACAAGCAGAGTTCTACTGAAGACAGAAGACAAGAAGACTTGACGATCAGACAAGACGAGTTATGAAGAAGTCAGAAATACTCTAAGTGTTGAAGTCAAGATGAGTCAAGACAGTTTAAAAGAATTGAAGGTTCGTATTTCTGAAGATAAGAAGTTGGTTACAACTTAATTAACAGAATTAACCGTCGTATTAAGAGATACTTATCCAGAAACGGTTGAAGAGTTTGTTAAAGGAAGTTATCAAGAAAGTTTGTTGGATAACTAATTTATCTTGAAAAAGTGTAGTCTATAAATACTTGAGGATTTACACAATTGAAGACTATTGTTACTACGAGATTAAAAAGCTTATTTCAATAGAAGTATTCAAAGCAAGAAGAAACTCGCAGAGTTGAAGATTCAGAAGTTCAAGCCAGAAGACAAGTCATATCCTCTTTTGAAATTCAGTTTCCTTACGGAAACCAAGTTCTTGGTAAGATGAGGAACAACCAAGACATCTAACAAAGAAAGATTAGGACCTTAAAAAAAAAACAAAGAAAGAAAGATTATGAGAAATAGTATGACGACCAATATGAGAAATAGGGAGAGATGTACCATTTCCAACTACCACACTATCTGATCCTATATAAGGAGTCGAACAACCGAGGTGATTGGATGAGTAGGACATATGAGCGGATGCGCTAGTTTCAACATACTAGTCGAGTTGCAAGGAGGAAGGGGGCGAGGAGGGCGAGTGAAAAGCCTCAGCCATGTTCGCTTGACGAGCAGGCGGGCCGGAATACCGTTGGGGGAAAGCATTTGCATAATGACCCTCGAACCGAAAAATTTGACAACGAGGAGCATAGCGACCACGACTGCGACCATTTTGGTGAGAAGAGCCACGACTGGTGAATGAGCCACGTTGAAAGTGGCCTCGTCCAAACGTTGAGCCACGACCACGCGAGGACGAGGAGCTAGGGGTGGTTCGGTACGGTATACCGATCATACCAAATCATACCGTTATCATACCGAAAATTTCGATATTGAAAAAATCCATACCGTTACCGTACCGAAATTTCGGTATACCGTAATCTCGGTATACCGAAATTTTCGGTATGTAAAAATTCATACCGATACCGTACCATAATTTCGGTATACATAATTTTCGGTACGGTATATCGGTATATCATATCATATCGGTATATCGATTCATATCGAAAATATTGAACCATTATTTCATATCGAAATATTGGTATACCAATTCATACCGAAAATATTGAAGCATTGTTTTATACCGAAATTAATTATTTAAGGTTTATTTTATTAATGTTTTAATAATTAAAGTTATTTTAATTTAAAAATAATATAAAATTATTATTTTATTAAGGTTTGGTATTTCGGTATATCGATATACCATTTCATACCGAATACCGAAAAATTTTCGGTATACCGAAATACCGCGGTATGGTCATTTTCCATATCGTTACCGTACCGAAAATTTCAGTACGATATCATACCGTACCGAAAATTTCGGTATACTAAAAATTTCGATAATTTCGATATTTTTTCGATATGAAAAGCTCAGTATACCGAAATTTCGGTATATTTATCCACCCCTACGAGGAGCGACTAGAATTGGCAAAGAATGTGAGAACAGTCACAGAAGCTGAGGCAAGATCAAAAGAGCGGGTGAACAGATCATAAGCCTTTGCTTTAGCGAGCAGCTCCACAAACAAGGGTAACAAAGTGATGTTGATTTGTTGAGTGGAGAAACTATGAAATTCAAGACCAAGACCACGAAGAAACCGCTGAGACTTGTCTGTCTCATCAAGAACGCATCCCATGGATGCAAGTTGATTGCATAGACCTTTAAACACGGAATTAAATTATGCGACAGAATGACTATCTTTCTTGATTAACTGAAGTTCGTCTTAAAGACGAAGTTCATGAGCTTTAGAGGGCTGATTGTAAGAAGCAGAGAGCAACGACCAGATTTCTGTCGAGGACGAGCAACCAAAAATGTGAGTCATTGCTTTCTCAGAAAGTGTTGAAACCAAGAAAACACGAACAATTTGTTCATGACCACTCCAAGACACATAGTCAAGATTGGGCTCTTTTAAGCCATCTTTGACGATCAATATAACGAAGGAATTTTTGCGTAGTGAGAAGGGGGGATTTGGGCGCGCCACATTAGATAATTCGTTGATTTGAGCTTAATTGTGACTAGATAATTCATGGCGTGGAGGATGAGGGTAAAAGAAGAATTCGCCATGGAAGAAAACAAGAAAATAAGAAGGAAAAGAAAAGGGTTCTCAGCAGGTTATGCTAATATCATGTGATAGTAATTAGAATGTTTTCATTAAAAGATGATGATGGCTCTAAATTAATACTCCCTTCTATTCTTTTTATATGTCGTTACAAATTTTAATAAAAAAAAAATTATACCTAAATTAACCTTATTAAATGATTATTATCATAATTTTGACCACGCAAATCTGATTGAAAAAGAGAAAAAATACTCTTCGTTTTCCTCAATTTTTTTTGCTGTGAGATTTATTTTCAGCCTCATTTTACTCTAACAAACCCCTCATTTTACTCTAACAAACCCCTCATGATAAAAATAAACTTCACCATAAAATTAAAATTAAAAAATAAAGTCATCATAACACAAAAAGTAGATTTAATCGAAAAAAAATAAATTAGAGAAAATAATTATCAATTAAATTACTGGAGAAAACTCACAAATTTCAATTTTATTTGATCTCCAAGAATTTTTTGAGATGTTTGGAATTGATGGCGGTATAAAAACTAAAAAGAGGAGAGAAGAATGTGAGAATTAAAGAAATTGATTAGACACTAAGATTTATAAAAAAATGTGAGTAAATAAGGGTATATCTGGTATTAAAGGATAGAACGATAATTAAAATACAGAAAATTAAAAATATAGAACGACATATAAAAAGAATAGTAGGGAGAATGTATAACTAGAGGTAGAGGAGAGCTAACCATAAGTAGTTGTAACTTCTAAAATAACTACTTAACCACATTTGTTATACTAACATTTGTCTTTTTTTTTTTCTCTTTGAAGGATAAATTTATTAAAATATTATATATATATATACATATATATCATTTAATTTTATACTACAAAACTATTTTCTTGAGAGAGTATATTGTTTTTGTTAAGATACTATTATAAGTGGACCATGTGGTAATAAACAAGCGTCGGCAAAGGTGTTGTCCTTATCAAGAACTTTGAAGTGAGGGATTTCAAGAATCTAGAAGGATGGGGATGACATTTTTTTTTTAATGTTTGAAATTACCAATTATGAAAAGACTACTTTAATGCTTTTTGGAATGTGCACCACTCACCAGTCACCACAACTCTTGTGTCGACCATGTTATTTTACTTCTACGTATTTTTTTAACTCTCCCCGCCCCAAATATAAACGTATTTTGACTTTTTACCAAGATTAAGAAATACTACCTCCGTTATATAATAATTTTCATCCATAGATAGACACATATATTAAAAAAGTACACTCTTCGTCCCACAAATATAGTCTCCTATTTCATTTTTGAATGTTTTAAATTATATCCACATTTTCTCTTTTACTTTAGTATTAAATGTTTTATTGTCAAATTTACCCCTAATTAATAAGAGTAATTAATGCTTAGCAGATTTTGACATATGAGATTTTAAGGGCAAAATTGACACATTAGCTAAACTTGACTACATTTTTTTATTTTTCTTAATCTGTGTGTAAAGTCAAATGTGGCTATCTTTGTGGGACGGAGGGAGTATAATGATGAGTGAAGTTATAATTTGAGGAGTAATTTTATAAATCTTTATGTATAAATTAAAAGAATAAGTTAACTTGTGCGTATGAGTGAATAAAAAGTAATGTTATTTGTTATATAAAGTTTTTCATTTTAAAGGTGTGAAAGTTATTGTGAAACGTTCCGAAAATAAAAGTATGAAAGTTATTGTGGGATGGAGGGAGTATTTTAGAATATGTTGTAAACACAAATTTCGTGAATTAAATATAAAAATGCGAAAATGCAAAACAATGTATTTAATTTCGGATTAAACCGATAAATATTGTGGGTTACAATCTCTAATTTCTCCTCTGATTCTCTCTTCTTGAACTTCACTTGAACTTCTTGAGCTTTTGGAGTTGGATCCGCAGCCGAATCCTATTCGATCTTGAATTTGAGACTTTATAATGTTAATCCAAGGGCTTGGCGCCGTATTTTGGATTAAACGTTGAATTTAGGGACTTTTGGGATGAACGTTGTTTGAAGATCGTTCTTGAACTTGGTACTTTGTAACGTTAATCCAAGGGCTTGGCGCCGTATTTTGGATTAAATGTTGAATTTATGGACTTTTGGGACGAACGACGTTGAAGATCGTTCTTGAGCTTGGGATTTTGTAACGTTAATCCAATGGCTTGACGCCGTATTTTGGATCAAACGTCGATTTACGGGACTTATCGGGACTTTTCCGGGACTTATCGGACATTCGGGACTTATCCGGGACTTATTGGGACTTTATCGGGACCTTCGGGACTTTATCGGGACATTATTGGGACTTTATCGGGACAACCACCGTTGAAGATCCTCCTTGAAGAAACACCGGATTGAGGGGCTTAACACCGTAATCTCCACCCGAACGCTGCTTCTCGCCGCCTTGCACGAAGAACGCCTTTGAAGCTCCTCTGATTGCTGAAGAACACTCTAAATCTCTGCAGATAATTTTAGAGCCTTGAATGCTACTGATTTTTTGATTCTGAAAATGAATGAAATGAAGCCTGTATTTATAGGGTAGAACCTAGGGTTTTTTATGGGCCAAGAAGATATTTGTTCAAGTGGTTAGGACTTAATTCAAATTTTGAATTACTTGATGGGCTAAGAATATCATATTTGGGTTTGATTTGGTTTGTTGGACCTTAGAGGCCCATCTTCATTTATGAGACTTTAGAGGACCGTCTTCATTTATCGGACTTTAGAGGCCCGTCTTAAATTTTAAATTAATTTATTGGGCTTTAGAGGCACAAATCAATTGGAGGGACCAATAAAATTTAGGTGTATGTAAAACTTAATTCAAGACGAGGTAATTAATAGAATGCTCTTATCTAAATGTATAACATATATATTCATGTTAAAAATTTAGAGAATGAAACACTAAATGAATATGAAAAGTAAATCACAAAAATCAAACTACCTTAAAGAAAGTTTTTCATTTGTCCAATCATGATCTAGTCACTAAACTATCAATGTTTTTTTTTATGTTTCGGTATTCGATAGAAGGACTGGCTAATTCGAGAGATCAATCTCACCGTTCACTTGCAGGGAGTTCCGTTTAAAGCCAGAATTTTGCACTCCATATGGACAGTTCCCTAAACTGCCAATGCTGGCCTAGATTCAGATTACAAATTATGTTCAATCTATTTTCCAAATACTAATGATGCACGTACGTCATTTTGTTATAGGCGTGATTTGAGAGAAAAAAGTAGAGCAAGGATAAGTCATATAAAGTTGGAACAAAATTAATTAAAAGTTGAATATCATCACAAAATTGAACACTTAAAAACAGCAAATTGATCTTTATAGCTATTATTAAATGGAAGAGCAATAGGTGGGTGGATGTGTCGAGCACTTGGAAATCAAAAATAATGAAAACCATGTGTGGGGGGATAATGTTAGGCAAGTGGGCACTATCACTATGCATACCTCTTTCACTTGCAAACACATGTTTTCTAAGTTGACTTTCTTTCACCACCACTATTATAATCATACACACACATGCATCTATTCACATATATGCTAATGGTACAAAAATAATGTTGCCCAATAAAATATTTTAACTAAAATTATGAATTTTAGCTATAAACTTTTAAATATAGTTTTATTTATTGAACATTAAATCAATAAATAATTATTAAATAAGTGTATTTTAAATATTTTACACTCTTTAAATATATCTGGAGCATATTTTGGGTCAAACAAAAAATGGGGTAAATACATTTTTTATCTTTTAAATTGTACCAATATTAAATTTTATCCTCTAAATTTGTCGACTTTGAAATTAATCATATGTGTTTAAAAAAATCAGTGTTTTAGACATTTTTCGACAAACAGAATTAACACATCTGTTATGGGAAAGATGATATGTTAGGCGGTGATGATAATTTTAGTAGTGTTAAACACTCCTATAGCGACAATAATAGTCATAATTGTCTAGTCTTTAATTTAGGCAAAAACAATCTATTTTTGTCAATAAGATGATTAAACTATTAAATTTTATAAACATAGATGACTAATTTCAAAATCGAAAAATGTAGATGAAAAAATTTAAAACTGATACTTCCTCTGTCCACGAAATGTAGTTTCATTTGTTTTATATTTCCGGTCCACAAAATACAGTCCTATATATACATTTTAAGAAAATCAGCATTTTATCATCACCCTTCAACCATCATTTAATAACTTAAATTGTCATTAATTTTACTACAAAACAATTACTTTTATTCACGGTGAATCAAACAATAGTCTACAATATATTTATTTTATCTATTTTATTTGTATTCTACTTAAAACATGTGTCCCTCCAATGAAACTACGGGTGTAAGACTTGGGAACAAAAATTGTATTTACCCTAAACGGAACCATCTTGGGGACAGTATTATAAAAACACAAAACACTTTTGATTTTCAATATCTCAAAAGGAGAAGTGGATCCTTCATAAATACTACCACTCATTATTCATTGTTCACCATTCCACTCCACCCCCACCAAACTCTTGTTTTCTTTCCTAATTTCTAGATACATACATACTCCTATTATCTTTAATTACTCTTAAAAAAAAAAAATGAAAGACAAAACTCTTATCTTCTTCCTATATACTACTATCATCTTACTTGCTTCCTCCTCCACAGTTGCAGTTCCTTCTTCAAGTAAGTTCAATTAAATTAAATAGTCCTATATTTTTGTGGTATTTAATTTATATATACTTGTCTGCAGGAAGCCTCTTCCTAAAGCCTATCTCTAATAAGATTGAGGTTACAACAAATCAGCGGAATCTATTTCATGAATTCCAGGTAACCGCTTCTCCTAAATTCCATTTTCCAACATAAATCCCCTGTTTTCTTGAAATAAAAGTTTTATTTATATACTAATTTGCAGCAGCACAAGAGAGAGAGAAGGGATATAGAAGTAGCAGATTACTCAGGGACAGGTGCTAATAATCACCATGATCCAAGGGCCCCACCTGGAACCTATTAATCTACCTACGGATTTTGGATCTTCATTTTGGTAAATTTCTTATAAATTTTAGAAAGAGATAGACAAGTGATAAAATAATAACGAGTAAACAAACAAAAGTGTAAGACGTACTCAATGTGCCTACCTCTTCGAAATTTACCCAAAAAAAAAAAAAAGAATTGAGAAGATTCATGTCTCCAGCTCTACCTGCATCGTCCATCGTATATATGTCTGCTCTCTCTCTCTAGAATTTTTTGTACAGAAAAATTAATAAGGCCGGATGGATATATAAAGTGTACGTGTTTGAATCTTGAAATAGTGGCTATTTTTATGCCTTGGGTTGTTATTATGGTATCAATCAATCAATGAATGAATATTCAGTTTTTACCTTTCCAGATTGATGGATGGATCCATAAATTCATACTTTTGTACATCTTTTTTTTGTATTTTACTCTTACCGTCTCATAATAATTTTCGTACCTAGATTAACATATATTAGAAAGTGAAATACTGAGTAAAGACTTTTATGATTATTTTGTAAAGTTTTTATGTATAAAGTAAAAAAATAAGTTGATAGTGTATATGTAAGTTCAAAAGTAATGAAATTTTGTATAAAAATATGAATTTTGTGAAAGTGTAGTTCATAAAAATAAAGTGTTGGAGGGGAGGTATTTTTTGTACGATTCATCTTTAACGAGATTAACCATCTTTGAACCCCTAATTATTCTAGTTTGAAATTAATAATTATTCAGGTTTTGATGTCTGTTTACACCTGCATATTTTTTTTGAAAGAAGGAAAAACTTTTATTCATGGGTATCAATTATCATAAATACCCAACCGTCATCAAGTTACATATAGTATTTATTTTTAATCTTTTCTAGGGATTTTCTTAGGATAGTTTTTGTATCGCCTGAACTATTAATAGTTCGGATGTCAAATTGCATCGCTCTGTGTCGCCCTCTGTGTCGCCCTAACTTGATACCTGTTGCCTTTTTTTAATATTTTAAAATAATTATTTAAATTTTATTTTATTATTTACTATTTTATCCTTTATTAAAATTAATAATAATATTATTTAAATTAAACAATACGAATGTAAAATTAGATTTTTTTAATAGAATTAAATTATTATTTTATTTATATTTTATCTACACCTGCTCATTTAATTAGTTCACCCTCAAATTATTTTTTTACTACGGTTATCTGCACCCGCTCATTTTATGAGTTCACCCCAAATCATTTTTTAACCATGGTTATCTGCAATCGCTCATTTTATAAGTTCACCCAAAATTATTTTTTACCACGGTTATCTGTACCTGCTCATTTTATAAGTTCACCTCAGAAGATTTTTTTTTTAAATGGAATAATTACATTTAAAGGACTATATTATCCTTTTATTAATTCACACAAAATATAATAAAATCAACCCTAATTTGTAGGGTGATACTCGAGTACATGCAAAATACCGGTACACACCAATTTTAATTTTTTATTTATATTTTATCTACACCCACTCATTTAATGAGTTCACCCAAAAATCATTTTTTTTACTACGGTTATCTACACCCGTTCATTTTATGAGTTCACCCCCAAATCATTTTTTTTATCACGGTTATGTGCACCCGCTCATTTTATGAGTTCACCCCTAAATTATCTACACCCCTCATTTTATGAGTTCACCCCAAATCTTTTTTTACTACGGTTACCTGCACCCGTTCATTTTAGGAGTTCACCCCCAAATCATTTTTTATCACGGTTATGTGCACACGCTCATTTTATGAGTTCACCCCTAAATTATTATTTTTTATCACGTTTATCTACACCCCTCATTTTATGAGTTCACCCCAAAAATATTTTTAAAAAAGTAATTACATTTAAAATACTATATTATCCTTTTATTAATTTACACAAAATATAATAAAATCAACCTTAATTTGTATATTTACAATCTGTAGTCAAGTCATTACCGAGTTACCGTCGATTCACCATCAAGTCATCCATATTTTTAGAAAAAAATCGTAAAACATAATTTAAAAAAAAAACTATCGAAATTAGGCAAAAATCTTGATTTTTTTTCTTTCTAAGTTTTCTTCCCTCTCCTCTTTTTCTCCCATTTTCAGTTTTTATTCCAAACTTTTAATTTCTTCGTTTTTTTTCCTTTTACTTTTTTTTTTATTTTCCATTTTTTCATGTGTATTTTTTTTAAAATTTTAATACAAAATAATATTATATGTATGATTTTATTATAGTCGTTAATACAATAAGTAATAACGAGTAATACCATAAATTGTAATCAGTAATACCATTAACAGTAATTAGTACGAATAAACACTTATCTTATTCAAAGTGAGATGGTCTCATGGCGACACTGTTCATAAATTAGTAGAAATAAACACTTTATTTTTTCCAAAGTGTTAAAACGTCATTCTCAAACTATGTTTTGGAAAGCAAAATTTTGGTGAAATCAGAATAAAAAAACTTTAGAAAATGTGAATGGAACTATAGGAAAACGTCATGATCAGACCATCGATTAGTTCTAAAAATTATGTGTCCATATAATGTTGCTTACGAACATTGACCTAATGTCCGATTTGTATAATGTAACTAGATTGATTGTTACCAGACTTGAAATTTACATTATTGAGGACACATTTTTATTTTGGAAGGAATGTTGGTAGTAAAGTTTTTATTTTGAGAATAATATTGAGTGTTTCGATGACACGGCTCCCATAGAATTTCGAATAAGATAATTTTTTATTCTATTGTCTTTTGCAATGACGATAAATAAAAGTTAAAGGTCAGTCTCTTTTCATGGTAGGTGTGTAGTGTGTACCTTCTGAAACATGTTCATGCATAGACAATTATATGTTGCAGCCCTCTAGAGTTAAGAGTGTATTGAAAAATATTTACTTAGATTCAAATGAATAACAAATTTACAAATTTATACTATGGAGTACATGTTTCAAATATTTTTTTAATTGAAAAATTAAACTTAAAATATATTATAAATTTATTTGAATTCTTTAAGGGCACTAACAGTCCTACGTTGCCCATTGTGACATTGTCCCTCCTTTACGTCAAAAAAAAAAAAAAATTGTGATCGAGAGCAAACCGAGTAAGTGAAGACTTTTTGGGCCAACAATGTTAGCCCATTTAATTAAAAGTGGAGAATGTTTTGGGCTAGCATTTAATTAAAAGTGGGCAGCCCAATTGTTTTATCAAAGAAAATAACCAAATTGAACAACCAATTTCTTGAATTGTGCCTGAGTAATAACAAATGTTCAAAAAAAAAATAACATAATGTTCTTTCAACAATTACAACGAAAAAATACATCAGTTTTTCAAAATAATCTCATCTTCATGTTGAGCCCCCTAAAATATTATAAAACATGCTGAAATTTTATAATATTATAAAACATGCTGAAATTTTATAATAAATGAACAAAAAATTCCTCAAAATTAATCCACACAATTGATGTCTTTTGTCTTTTCTTTTTAATGACAAAATCATTATCTTAGGTGAAGTTGTGTCATCATTCTCATGTTGAGAAGACATATCTGCAAAATATACATTAAAAATAAAATTAATAAATGTCAGAATCTTATCATATTCATAAATTTCAAATAAATCTCATAAATCAATAACCATATATATAGAAATCATACAAATTTTATATGAATAACAAATCAATAACCATATAGAAATTATACAAATTTTATATGAATAACAATTGAGATTTGAGAATACTGCGTGCAGAAAAAACAGAGTATTAACACAGAAAAAAATCAAAATTCAATCAGAGGAATGCTCAATATCACATAAAAAAAACTAGCAGTAATTATCAACAATTTGAGAACACTTCTTTTTAGGCATACTAATAATACTCATAATTTGACTAAAAATGAACAAAAAAATAAAAAATATAAATATAAATTACGAGCAGCGGATGTGCAGAGAGTTTTTTTGAACGTGTTTGGGATGGAATGGAATTTTGTAGGTTTTCTCTTGATTTTAAAAAACCCAGAATCTCTTTCCGTTAGATTATATAAAATATTTTTGCTAATTTTCTGATCATAAACATATCAATTACTCCATGATCATAAATTGTAACAACTGATTTTCTGAATTCTGAATAGACGACCGACCAATATAGCACATACAATAGCCACGCCCAATTTTGTGATCTCGAAACAGAAATTTGTATAAAAAATTCAACTAAATTAATAATTTAACCTAAAATTCAATTCATTCAAATAAAAAAAGATAATTTATTGTTTATTATGATTATTAATGATATGAGAATTAAAATAAAGATTATATATTATCAATTAATTTTTTTATTAATCATGTGAGGATAAATTTGTAATTTTATAATTATATATTTAAAATTATTAAATTTAATTTAAAAGTGTAATAGGGCGACAAAAAACGATAATAAGTGCAATGCAAGGCGATGGATTCTGCGACGCCAAATGCAACAGGTAGCAGGTCATCAAATATAAGCCATTAGATTTCAGATCTGATGGCTCAGATTACTGGACTGTTGATAGTCCAGGCGACATTGGACTGTCCTTAGAAGGCCCCTCTTTTCTATGAGGAGGCAATATTATATACTTATATTATCAGTAATATCTTGGTATACGTTAGCTCACTGTCTGATTGGATTACATTCAAATTGGTTGTTCTATGTAGTAATTTGATGGAATTTTTGTGTTGGAGCAAAATTTTAAGTAGAGATATTACGTTGTAACATCATATATATATCCACATCAATAAACAAGTCAAAATTCATTAACACCTTGTTTGATTTGGGATTGATCAGTCTAGATTTGAATCAGTCATTCTCAATTTAATCTCTATCAATCTCTTTCAATTCAAGTATCAATCAATCTCTATATAACATTTATACATCTACTTTTATAAAATTACATTACCATTTTTTTTAATCTCATCCTCTTTTATACTTTTCGTTCACACAATAATTCTCTCTTCTATTATTTTTCTATTCACTAATAAAATAACATTACGTTTGATTTGACATCAAGCTACATTCACCCTACTTCCAAATCTCTATTCAAACACAATTTAAACATAATTACTATTTATAAATTATTTCAATCCACTTTTTTCAACCTCAAACTCTAATCAAACACCACCTAATTGAATACTCCCTCCGTCCGTCTATAAGTTTCTTGTTACTTTTGACACATAAATTAAGAAAAATAATTAAATAATAGATATAGTATATGTGATTGAGAGAGAGAGATTAAATATAAAGTAAAGTGAAAGAATAAAAAATTAAAAATATTTGTCAAAAAGAGTATGAAAAATTTACAGTCACATGGATCAAAAAATAGCAAAATGAGAAACTTATAAAATTTCAAATTTAATTGGTTGAAAGTGGTTAATTGGCTATAATATACAGTATTTTATATAAATGACTAAATTTTGCATGGAATTAATCTCAGTTACTATATTACGTGAATTTATATTATATTACTTTCTAAGTCCGTCTCTAAATTTTCTATTTTACCATTTTGGTCCGTCTATCTATAAAAAACAAAAATATATAGGAGTGTTTTTTTTATCATTATACTTCACTTTATATCTTACTATTTTTTTCCTCTGTCAATCAATCACATAACTACTATACTATAAATTTGTTTGCTTAGTGGGTTTAAAGGGTGGGTTAGGTATGTGAAACCATAATCGTGGGTTTAGAGAGTGCGTTTACGTAACTCATTCTCTAAATTCACTAAGTAAATGAGTCAATATATATTATTTAATCATTTTTTTTAATTTACTTGTCTAAAAGTAGTGAAGTAGTGGAAAATTTATAAACAGATGAAAGGAGTATATTATGTGATTTATAGATTTATGAACCTCGTTCTTATAATATTTTAAAGGATAACATGATGTAAATATCAAAAGTTTTATCTCATACACAAGATAATTTGAGACAATCTTACCCAAGACGGTAGACCTCAATTAAAATTTGGCACTTTGTATGCTTTATAAATGGATTATTCTAGCAGAAAAATTCTAAAATTTTGAAGAAAAAAAAAATCAATGATATTTTTATATAAAATTAATATTAGGATTTAGGAGTGGAGTGTATCAAAAGGAGAGAACATATTCATGGGCTTTTGGGTACAATCATCATACATTTATTCAAATTTAATAGGCACTCTTCCAACTTTGTGTACAATCACCCTACATTTGTTCTATATTTTTGTAAATTTTATTCTCAGATTATTTTAAAAGATAATTATAAAATTTAAATAAAAATAATAATAATAATAATACGGAGTAATTCTTAAATGTTACATAAGGGGCTAAGAATAATAGCTAATCAATTGGGCTGCTCCAGACAATGAACTGAGGTATCATTGGGCCTTCCCTTCCGGTCCAAACCAGAAACTACGTGGCTACCAGATATATTAAGTGGGCCAGGCTATATACCCCTCCATACTTGTTAAATATACCAACCGGATAAACCACCCCTCAAAATCAATTATGTAGATGTACTCTCTCTAAAATGCCAAATATGTAATTTTCTCTCCAAAATATCCATATTAAATATACCCCTAAAATTCCTAATTTCTTCATTTCCCTTCAATCTTCCTCATTTTAAATCTTCACCTTCTCTCCATCACCCGCCGCCCAACTCTCGCCGCTTCCCCCATTTAAAAACTCTAAACATATTTCTCATTTTTTTCTCTCATTTCTCCCTTTTCCCCCAAGCAGCCACCACCATCATTCTCCCTGCTGCTGCGGCACCGCTAGCCCACCATCCACCATTGTCGCCGCCCCTCCCCTCCCAAATCTAGGAGAATACAAGCGTAAAAAAGAAAAACTCCCTTTCCCGCACCCGCCTCCAGCGGCTGCCTCCGCCCGCTCCCTCTCCCCTCCCCTCCCCTCCCATCCCTCTATATTATTCTCCCACCCCCAACCCACTCAAGCCCTCTCTCTCTCAAAAAAAAATATTGATACACCAGGGTCGATTTATACCCTCTCGTCGACAAATTGTTATCGACGAGAGGGTATATGGTCGATCCTGGTGTGTCGAATTTTTTTTCGAAACTTAAGGGTTGACCATATACCCTCCCGTCGATAAATTATTGTTGACGAAAGTGTATATAGTCGACCTGGTGTGTCGAAAATTATAAAAAAAAATCTGAGATTTTTTAGTTTTTTTTTTTTAAATTTGGAAGTATATGGTCGACCCAGATCCAGGTGATATTTCTTTTAACATAGTCAAACATGAAGAACTTGTATACTCCGGCTGTTGTGTACTCAAGTACACGGTGTACTTGAATCCAATTTTAAATAGGGTCCAAATGCGGATATATAGGACAATGCACACAAAATTACACATAAGTCTTTATATCCTAGTGGTTGTCATTTGAATTTTTTTACCAAAAGTGTGCAAGTACTAATAACCAAAAGGTGTATCATAAATAGTCATAAAAGTGCAAGTTTTAAATAATAAAATATGTAAAATTAATAATATTTTTTCAAAAAAATTTGACACCCGTTTATCTAGATTATAAAAGTGCAATTACTAATAACCAAAATGTGTATCTTTAATAGTCATATAAAAGTGTAAGTTTTAAATAATAAAATGTGAAAAATTGAATGATTGAGAAAATAAAACCGTTTGAAATATTGGTTGGATTTTTTGTGTTATAATTTCTATCAAGAATGTTGGGTCTAGTTTGAGGTGCATGGATTTTCTTTTATGCTATTCAACAACATCATATATATCATTGTATATTCATAAATATGTTATGCTCATTTTTTGTTGCCTAATTTATATAATAGGAGTAACACTTTTCATTAATATATTACTTACATTTTTCATTAATATAACATACATTTTTCAGTTATAATAACATACACTTTTCAGTTATAATAACTTACATTTTTCATTAATATAACATACACTTTTCAGTTATAATAACATACACTTTTCAGTTATAACAACATGCACTTTTCAATTATAATAACATACATTTTTTAGTTATAATAACATACATTTTTCGTTGTGAGACCGTCTCACGGATCTTTTTCTGTGAGACAGATCTCTTTTAACCCATATTTCAAAATTTTGGGTAGGATAATCCAGATTTTTTTCCAGATTTTGGTTTGTAAAAAAAATGACAATATTTAAGTAAAAAAGTGATAATATTTTTAACAAAAGTGACTATCACTTTTTACTTAAACACTATCACTTTTTGCTCAAACATTATCACTTTTTATATATGAGGGCCGTCTCACAGATCTCATTCTGTGAGACGGTCTCCCCCAAGACTAGCCATTTTCGTTAATATAACTTACACTTTTCAATTATAATAACGTACACTTTCAGTTATAATAACATACATTTTTCATTAAAAACAATGTTGCACTTTTCAATATAGTAATATACACTTTCATTAAAAACGAAGATTTACTTTTCAATATACTAACATACACTTTTTCAAAAAAAAAAAAAATGGAAAAAAAAAATTCAAACTTTGACCGTTGACCGGTCAAGGTCAACTCAAGTACACATTAGACTTTCCCATATTTTATATATATTTTTTATAAAGTTCACCCCTATAATTTTTATATATTTATATAAAATAACTTTACTTTTATTTAAATAAAATTTATATACAATATTGCATTAATACAAAATTAGGAAAATGTCATACAAATGAGTTGAAAGTGGGTCAAAGCTTCTAACGTTAAATACCCATCCTTTTTTTTCCCTCCCCATGACTCGAACCCACCACTTGAGCTATCCCACTTTGTCCACAAATATGTGTTACTTGTTCACATATTTGTCCTTAAAATATCACACATTTTTCTTTATAGTAACACAGATCTTCAAGCTAAATTTTATGTTTGCTTTACATTAATTTTGTAAGAAATTCCATTTCATTCAAGCTAAATTTTATGTTTGCTTTACATGAATTTTGTAAGAAATTCCATTTCAATCAAGCTAAATTTTACATGAATTTTGTAAGAAATTCCATTTCATCCTGTTTCAATCCCCTAATTTTTCTACCTTTCTTAATTTTACCGTCAATCCAATCAATTTATTTACTTTACACATAAAAATTTACAAATGTAAACAAATTGTGTAACAGAGGTATATATTGTTTCGAGAACTCAAATTTGACTAGGAAAAACCAAACAAACCCTAACACAAAAACAGCTAAAAATTTGTACATATTGATTAACTTGAAATTGGTGAAAACATTTGAAGATGTACATCTACCTTGACATAGAAATGGCCCTCTCAAGATTCATCAGAGCCTTCTCATATCTAAGAAACCCCATGAACCAGAAATCAAAACCATCTTCTGTAACAATCTCTATATACTTGTGTGATGGATTGTTCACATTCTCACTCTCATTAGCCCCCTTTATCTTCTTCACTGGTATACAAAGCTGCAAACAAAAATCCATCAAAATTGCCGTTTTCATACTAACTAAGACTTAATTATAGTCCAGTGATTTTACGTACCTTGTAAGGGATTCTGACAAGGCCATCAGCAGAGTGAAGTGCAATGGATCTTTCACTGCAGAAGGCAACTTTTTGTGTGGATATAAATAAAATGCCACCAATTGGGCCTGCAGTTGTTGATAAATAGCATTGAGATGCTTTTAGCAGCTTTTCTCCATCATTAATACCAAATATGTCCCTGAATATGTTTTCTCTGCCTCCTTTCTTGATTATTTTTGCCCCAACACTCAGTTTTCTGACAATTTTGGACCCATTTTCACTGCATAAATTTCAACAACCTTAAAAACATATATACTCCAATATATTTATATTTATATTTATGCAAGCATACCATACCGTGTTGGTGAATTCTATAGGCAAAACTTGTTCCCTTTGGGTGGAGTTTCTTCTTCTGATTAATCCTTGGGCTATCCATCAAGGAGCTTGTCTGGAAATGATCTTCAGCCTTCATTTTCTCCATTGATTATTAGGGAGTGAGAGAAAAAAGGGAAAGTACAAGGAAAGAAATGAAGGGGGCATAGATGTAAATTGTAATTGATGAGGAGGTTTGGGCTGTCATTGTCGGTGGCTTCATTATTCGTTAAAGGCGGGTTGACACTACTAAACACAGATTGCGACTTCCAAACTAAAACATACACCTTAAATATTTAAACATCCCTACTTTTTTTTTATTAACCCTTTGTCCCACAAAATTTTTTATAATGACGACATTAAAATTAATATATTTTATTTAAATATATGTAAATAATTTGAAAGTGTAATTTATAAATGATTTTTCATTCTAAAGTTATAAAAATTATTATTGAAAGTTTAAAAAAATAAAGCGGGACCACCTACTATTTGGGAGTCCAAATTGTTTTTTTATTTTTCTCTTATGTAAAATATATATATAATAAATTCTAGACAACTGAAATCATACCCCATTTCTAAACTTAAAATCTTCCATATTTCAAATTTTAAAATTTTGATTCGC
Organism: Galeopsis tetrahit; assembly: GCA_963675135.1. Lineage (NCBI taxonomy): Eukaryota > Viridiplantae > Streptophyta > Magnoliopsida > Lamiales > Lamiaceae > Galeopsis > Galeopsis tetrahit. Next base: position 40,909,964 of record OY776127.1, read on the forward strand.
TATCGGTGGAGATATTAGTAATTTAAGTGACATTATGAAGTTTATCTATCTTGTCACTCTTTCTTGGAAAATTCGTCCAGTCAAATTAGGTTTGCGGCAGCATCTACTAACCATTATTAAAAGATTTGATTATTGTGGACAAATTTTCAATTGCACCCATCCAGAAGTGGGATTATTAAATCAATTTTTTCATTAAGAATTGATACTCCCTCCATTCCTCATTTAGAATATATTTGTTTTAATTTTAAAATATGTATCTTAAAATGTAGTGAATTTCAGAGTTTTAATAATTTGTATATTTTGAAATTTAAGTATAATAAAATTTAACTTTATGTTATATAATTTATATGTGTTTATATAAGATTTATAAGTATTTATAAAATTTTAAGTATATATAAAGTTAAATTTTAAAATTCTGATTTAAAAATTTTAAAGTAGAAAGGGTGTTGAATTTTAAAATTCTAAATTCAAATTTTAAATTCCAAAACAAATATACTCTCGTCGTTTTGTACACATTTTAAAGAATATAGTATTTAATGGAAAATGAGGTATTAAGGTAGTAAGAAATAGAAGAGTGAAAACATAATAGGTAAATAGTGAAGTGTTAACCAAAAAAAAATGAGTAAGTTAACAAAAATGACACCAAAATGACAAAATTAATAACTTAACAAGCTAAGGGACAAAGAGAATATTACATAATTTTAGAGAAACGCCGACTAATACTATCAAACTAATACACCTTAATAAAACAAATATTCAAATATATCCTTCAATTTTTATCATACACATTTACTTTTTCTTAGTAAAACCGATTTACACTAGATTTTCCATATAATATCTATGTTTAGGTAAATAAAGACATAAACTCTATGATAAATATTAAAATGGAGGTGCCTTGACAAAATAATTTTGGGTCATAGATTCCGTACACGCTGTTAAGAATATTTTTAAAAAAAATCAATAAATTTTGGTCAGTGCACAGACCAAGAATCATCAAAATTCAAAACATGCAACTTGCATAAAAAAATATTGCAAGAAAGTAGTAAAACTACTGAACATTTTCTTGAGCTCTTAATTTATGGAAATGACAAAGACTTAAGTGAGACGGGTTACAAACTAGTACAAATTTAACACCTATCATTTTTAAAGTGTTAAAGCGTCGTGCCCAAATTATGCTCCGTCTCACGGTGAGACGGTCTCATACAAGACCTCCTCTAAAGAAAATTACCCCATTATTGTTGCATTCTAGGGGATACTTCAACAGAGACCATCTCAATGAAATTGCAGCAGAGATAAACACCCCATGGCATTGAACACCTGCAACACATCACTGCTCTATTCCTTAATTCTAAGCACAATTTTCCAACAACATATTTTATATAGAAAGGGAAAAATGATTTACCTATTTTGCAACAACCTCTTTGTGAGCTTTATAGGAAAGAATTACGTTCCATATTAACGCAATAAAATTCGCCGCGAGGACCTGTAAGTTCACCACCAACTCGTAAAGTACACTCTACTCAAATTTAAATTTAAGAGAGGGAGCATCGTGTGATCATCATCGCCTTCTCATATGTTAGTGTGGGATTTCTAGATAGTTCGTAGCCTACAAATTTAACAAACCTGAAACTGCTGTGGCACAAATCGAAAGTTGAGAAACTGGAAAGGTATCCACAGCTGCCAATTTGCAACAACTGATGAAAACCACTCCTACAAAATAAAAAGGTTAAGACAAAGTGGGATAGCTCAAGTGGTTAGAGCACCACTACCTAGGCCTTAGGTCCTGGGTTCGAGTCATGGGGAGGGGAAAAAGGGACGGGTATTTAACTTCCATCAAAAAAAAAAAAAAAAAAAAAAAAAAGGTTAAACATAATCTTGAATATTGTCTAGTACCAAACAATTGAATTGTCTTGCCATAATAGTACCTGTTTTAGCTTCGGAATTACAAGTGATGGTTTCCCCTCAAGCGTCACCAGTGAACTAAGAAAAGTTCCAATAAAAATAGGAGCGAAAAGGAACTGCACAAGAAACACCAATATCACTCGTATTTAAGAGTTTACATATGGTATAAAAACAGCACAAAATTAGGGAAGATAGTTTTTTTTTAATAGTGTTGTACGTTATCCATATCTTGGTTCCAGTCCTGTTGACTTTTACGAATAGTCATATAACTACCAATTTTTTCGACATTTTAGTTTGGTGGCCGGCTGAAGGAGGTGAAATATCCATTTGACGCTTACATGGCAGTGTTTCATCCACGTGGCATAGTCTAATTGGTCGACCAGATGTTTCACCTCTTACAGACAGTCGGTGGATCAAAATGTCAAAAAAAATGAAAGTTTAATGACAATTTTCAATTTGTGAAAGACGACATGACTAAAATCAAAATGAGGGTAACTTACAGGACTTGAAAAACTGTTTTCCCAAAGAGTTGTCAAAACTCGTAGACTAATTCAAGCAGATGAAAGTCGAAACCTGATCAAGGAGAAGCCGGATAATAGCACCAGAAGCTCCAGAAGCAGTGACCATTTTACTCAAATACAAATACCTATGTTTAACAGAAGTAGTTGATTGATTCAAGATTGAAAATTGCCAAATAATATAATTGTAATGCAGACTAGTCAGCTTTTGGCTTTTATGCCAAGAAAACTGCTAAAGCTACTCTAGATTTTAAGGGCATGTCACTTCACTAGTGATCTCATGAGACCAAAGAGAGAATATAGAACGAAGCAAACCAAATTTAGAAGTCGATTAGTGTGAGTCCAAGTGAAGTTTCAGTGGCCGATTAGAAACGAGTTAAAACAATTAGCTGAAGCTGCTGTACAAGTTACAAGCTGTTTCAGAGCCAAATCTGAGAAATCCACACTCAATTTGTTTTGTTCAGACAGCTCTAAAACTACTTTGTTGCAATAAGAAAGTCAATTGGAAATGGTGAAGACCAAGAGTCACTTCAACGGGACTTCTAATATGAACTTTTCCAGTGAAGCTTGCCTTAGTCCTAGAGTAGTTTGAACAAAAATTTCAGGAAAGTCCAAGTGTCCGACTACAAACGAAAATTCAAATTCTAAATGGTTGATTGTTTATGAAGAATTTTTCCAGAGTGGATTTTTTTCAACCTAATGTCTGTCAAAAAATGTGGTCTCTAAAAAAAAAAGCAACATAAACCAGTAACAAACTTTAGGTCATGCAGCAGGAAAACCACTAGCCAACAGTAAGCATCAGACATACAAGTTACAAAACATAAATATAAACAATATGGATCATTAGTCATATGAACGACGGAAAAAAATGATAAATAGATGACTTGTGTATGAGCTAATGAACATTTGATTGTGCATAATAGACAAAAAATACTCGGTCATTACCAGAAATGCAATGTTGGACCAACCAAAACCAGTCCCAACAGTGTGAATGTAAATGTTCGCCTCAAGTCCAGAGATTTAACTTGATCAATCGAGAGCTGGTGAGCATAGATAGATAGATAGAGAGTATTAGAGAATCGTTCAAGTAGCACGATATAATCATATAACAATATAAGGTAACAAAAGCAAGTTCCAATAGTTGAAGTATGAAAGCGGAAAGCCGCAATTTTTCAATTAATACATTAACAAATCTTGGTGAAAGGTAATTCACAAGTTATAGTAGCAACAAGTGATTTCTAAATTCTCATCAAAAGGAGAACCAAGCATCAACGTGTGTACTCATTTGAGCTACACTAGAAAGTATGATCTCTATGACAGGTTCCCGATAGTTTACCTGACAGATCAGATCGCCAGTCAACGTCAAAAATGCTGATGTAACAGCCTTTGTGATCACAGGATGCTTTGCAAGAAGAGACAGATACCTGCACACAAACTTATATTGAGACGAATGTAAAAGAGCCGATTTTTTATTATCAAGAAATTGATCAAACAGGCTCATTGATAACTGATTTTTAATTTTCAAGAATAATTTTTTGTCCGGGTATGGATTACAATCCAATGACGAACATCCTAACAACCTTCTAAAGTATACCAAGACTTAAACTCACGACACATTAATCCGTTTTTAACATTTAGACCCAACACGCAAAATACATTTGATTGTGTGTATATCAAATGACTGAAAAACATATGTTTTGCAATTAATTCAATTTAGGCAACTTGAGATATCCCACGTGACCATTCATATCTCAGTATATCTACCAAACGGGGCCCTACACAATTACATAAATAGAATTATACAATTGAATTCCATTAAACCCCTCATCCTTAAATAACAAGTAACAGCAGCAGGAAAGCTTATAAATATACAGAAAAGATAAGATGTTGTAAACACACATTCTATCAAAATTTGGAAAAATAAAGCTACATACAGTACTACAAATAGTATACAAATCTCAAAATCTTTACCATGAAAGAAATGACCAGTTACTCCCATTATCCCCACCGCCGCTACTTCCATCGCCACCACCGGAGCCTCCGTCGCCGGAACCTCCAAATCCATCGCTTCCGCCGCCGCCACTTGAAACCCGAATTGGTAAACGCTCAGACCCGCATTCCGAACGACCCAATTTTCTAAAGACGTTTGCAGGGGCCATGGAAATTCCATTTCGATAGCTTGCAAAACTGATTTTCATGTGAATTGGGTTGCGCATGAGGATCCTGCTTTTAGCATTGAATTGGGTAGTGGGTGTGCTACACAGAGTTGTCCACCCGGATAAAATGCGGGAATTTTGTGTCAACATTGCCGGATTCATAGTTACGCTGCTTCCTATGGATAATGAAGAGCGTCTGCGTAGCTTTTTTCACAAATGGGTTTTTGAGGTTTTAGACTTGTTATTCCAGTGCAAACATTCTTCATTCAAAATATTTTGGGTCTGACTATTTACACCTCCATTTCGGCTTAGAACACACCCAGTCAGTTTAATAATATAATAATAGTGTAAAAAATAAAAAATACCCTTTAAATAATATTACACTACTAAATGCATTCCCTACTAAATACCCTTTTGAACCCTAAATTCTGCAGCAACAACCGCAGTCCACCACCACAAACGCCACCATTTTCGATAGAAATCAAATAAAAAAAAATTAAGAAATTTCAGAAAAAACATAGGAAAATCTCAAAAAATTTTGTTATAATTTTCGATAGACCAGAGTCGATCATATACACTCTCGTTGATAAATGGTTGTCAACGAGAGTTTATATGGTCGACCAACTATTGTCCAAAAAAATATAAAAATTTTTTTTTAAAAAATTTGACACACTAGAGTCGACCATATACACTCTCGTCAAAAACAATTTGTCGACGATAATTTATATGGGCAATCCTGGTGCGTCGAAATTTAAAAAAAATAATAATAAAGAGAGAACCTGTTGCGCGTGAGAGGGATTTTTTTTTGGGGTTGGGGGTGGGGAGCAGCGTGCCAGAGGGTTTATTTTTTGGGGGTGGTGGTGGGGCTTGGCTTGGATGGGTAGTGAAGGGGGTGGCTTCGTGGGGTGGGAAAGTGGAAGGGAGGGGAGCAGTTTTTGCAGAGAAAAAAAAATAACATAAGAAAAGAGGGAGAGGGAGGGAAGGAAGGCGGCGAGGGCACTGGTGGGGCAGTGACTGGCGACGACGGCACCGGTGGGGCGGTGGCTGGTGGTTGGCGGCGGCGAGCTTGGGTGGGGCAATGGAGGCACAGTGGTGGTGGGGTGAGAAGGAGAAAAGGAGGAGGGAGGAAGAAGAGAAGAGAAATTAGGGTTATGGGGTGGGGTGTATTTAGTAGATAGTTTTTTGAGACAAAAGGGTATTTAGGACAATTCAAGGGTGGGTGCATCTATCCTGACAAATTTTAGGTGGGGTGCATCAATCGGGGGTGTGTTCTCAACGCAAATGGAAGTGTAAATAGTCAAACCCAATATTTTTCATTTTAAATGAAATCGATAGAGCTAGCCTTTTCCAATCGAGATGGGCCAACTAATATATTGGGCCAGATTGGACTGGGTCGGGCTGAACAAAACTTTTATCGGGCCTAAAAATGTAGGTCAACTCTAATTAGACGCATGGTCATGGCTAAAGTCAATTGGAAAGAGCGTATAGACTATAGAGTTTGTCAGAGCGAATATTATTTTGTTTTTCGCATTCCTTTTCACATACGACTACAATCTGAAATCATCTAGGCTTTTTGTGTAGGTGGTGCCCTGTTGGCCCTGAAAGGAGTATATAACAAGTGTATGGGGGGGGGGGAGAATACACTTGTATGCAAATCTTTTTCTAAATTAACCAAAACAGACTTCAGCAAGGTTGTCTTGGACAACTCTGTTGATATGATTAACTCTTTAAAGATAATCAAACTATTAAGTACTATTGAGTACTTAGTTGAATAACTATCTAATGGAGTTATATATGCGGAATAAGTGGTTGGCCCTTTAGTTTAAACTCCTTTTATGTTCTGAAATCTTCTATGCACTTCTACAGTTTATCAGGGAACTTGTCCAAATCTGTTTTGCACAGTCTTAAGAATATGTCTTTGAAATGTCAGTTTGTGTGTTGTGTTGTATGAATGAAAGTACTTGAAAGTAAATCAACACAGGAGTTTATAGTGGTTCAGATACTCAAGCTCCTACATCCACTTTCCCTGATTTAATAGGATAATTCCTTCACTCTTGGAATTACTTGTTTTATAGTGCCAAGGTGCACTTGATCAACCACACCACTCCTTGGTTCCTTGATCCCTAGGATATCAGAGTCCTAGTACCCTCTTCTCAACTTAGAATTGAACTGTTCTTCTCTCAACAGTCAATTTCTACCACTTCTACTACAACAACCTTCTATCTCTCTTTTGGAAAGGTATAAGGGTTGATGTTGGTTCCAACTAGGTTGAGATATCCTTTACAATGAGCTCAGTGTATAAGGATAGGATATCTCTCTAAGCTTTGTATGGATATACAATAAGGTTCAACTTAGATGAAGTGTTTGAAGACTAAGATTGTCTCTTTGTAAGCTTTGAAGGCTTGTAAGCTTTTTAGCTTCAGAATAGTTGATGCTTGTTGGATTCTAGTTGGATGCCTTCAAATGATCTTCACACTTCTATATTTATAGACAAAATTGAGGATTTGCCCGTTGGAAAGACAGACTCAATTGTCTATAAATGTCTTCCTTGAACTCTGCAACTGGAAGACAATTTCTTGATAGTGACATGTCCTTAATTTGGGAAATAAACGACCGTGAGTACTTTGTCTGGACTTTGAAGCACTCTTCCCAATGTATGACTTCAAGATTCACTTGATCAAACATGGACATCACTTATGATGAATGATCCTATGATAAGGACAACATTCCTTATCACTTGGACAATTGTGCTTATCATATTCAGGAGTGTTTGCTTATCAGTTGAGTTGACTTGCTCTTCAGATGACTTGGCTCTTACTTTTTTCATTGTATGTATCTTGATGGTCTTTGAGCATTCATAGCTTTAGTTCAGTAGTCTTGACCTTATCAGCTGAGTTGGCCTTGACTTGAGACTGATCTGGTTCAAGTGTGCTGAGACAACTCTGCTGCTCACATCTTCTGATCCTTGACATATACATCAGTGAACTTAGTTTTGATAATGCACTTAGTTCATGTGATCTTCAGATAGGTTGCCGTAAAACTGGACTGACTTGATCAGCATAGTTGTCCATTCAGTGCATTCAGCAAATTTGAGGTCAATTTAGTTCTGAGCCTAGAGGGGACTAGATTCATGTAGACTTTCTAAGCATGTGTTCCCCCTCAACTTGTGAATCTATTATTCTAAGAGCTGCCTAACATTCCAGCTTCTCAACTAGCCTTAAGTTACATGTTCCAACATTCCTGAAACATGTTTATATCATTTTGACTTATCTTATTTGGCATGTCTTAAGGGGTTTTGGTATTGAAAGTGTGCTGGGGTGTGTATAGAAGTGTTTAAGTATAAGTAGATAAATGTTGCACAGAATATTGAGACAAATAGTGCAAACTGACTCTAACAGAATATCAGAAATTAAGATTCACAGCGGAAGACTTGAAACACTAAAAACAAACGAGACACAATGGAAATACTTTTAACATAGATTTTATAAATAAAAATCTATGTCTGCCTTATGGCGTAAAATCAATACTTATCTTCAAGTACAAATGTTGTGTGAAATGTTACAACAATAACTTTCACAACGAAACTATAAACGAGGCAGGTGCCAAGTCTAGAAAACGAACTAAGTGTATAAATTATACACTGTCGAAATGCCTAGTCTATCTAATGATTACACTCTCAATAGATAAGAAGACACACAGTCATACGGGTGGTATACAACGTATGAACTAAAATGTAGAACTATTGGCCACAATTTCCTAATAGGGATGAACGCTCGGTCTAGGATATTGATCGAATAGAGCACACTGAATTATGAAGCCTTCAATGGGTATTTATAGATGTGGGATACGAATTCTAGAGGCTTCCACATTGAGGTCCTATTTTTTAGGAAACTCAACTTCCACAACTTCCATGATCTTTCTAGATCCTTCTAGCATGCTCCAGGTCGTTCCAAATGCATCTAGGTTGTTCTAGCATGTTCTCCAATGTTCTGGAATCTTCCAGGTTCCAGATCCTTGTAGAAGCTTCTAGATCCTGCCAGAAATGCGACAACATTTAGGTCAACATTTAATGTAGCATTTCAGAAAAGACTTAGAAAAAATCTCGGAAGGTCAAATTTAGATGTTGCTGATAATGTTAAGATATTTAAGAATTAACAACATCTACAATCTCCCCCAATTTGACCTTTCGACTACAACACACCTGATGCACATATATTTCTATACATACTCAGTTTTATGTACTTAGTTGAGGTTGACATCATTGCTAAGCACTAGTCAAGACAATACCTGTTGTAATCGTTGGATCAAATCAAATGAAGATCAAGGATAATTTCATAATGATCTGTGCCAAAGAATCAAAACTATTTTATCCAAAATAGAATAAGTATAAACTATACACTTACTCACAACATAAGTAACTATACTAAGATAATAAGTTGAACTGGAAGAATTAACTTAGAACCAAAGTAAGACACTAACAAAAACAAAATAATAAAAAATCAGAGCAAAGAGGAGTAAACAAAACAAAGACTCCAGCAACCTGCAGTAAACACATGATAATCTGTAAACATATTAAGCAAAGGCAGTAAACAGATATCATCAAATGTAACCATAATTTAAGCAAGTTGCAACAAAATAAACAAACTAACATCTAAGAAATAAATAACAAGTGTATCAGAATTTCAGAATACTTAAACATTAATTACAGAGATTGAACTGAATAAATGGCACATATTGCTGTGGTAACAGCTGCAGCATCAACTTCCTGCACAGTAGCCATTATGATATATTCAGATCTCCCCCTGTCTAGCTTGTCCCTGTTCATCAGTGTAGATCACCATACAGGGTCTCCATCTCAGCATCTTCATCATCAGCTTCATCCACAAAGTAAGTAGCAGCCAGATGTGCAACTACATCAGTCACAGCAGCATCAGGTTCACCACCAGCAGCAGCAGAAACTCCATCATCATTCATCTCTTCAATCACCACATGGGAATTTGATGGTGGTGGTAGTACTCCCCCTGTTGTAGGTGAAAGCATACTGGACCACCTATCCTTCAGGAACTGGAGCTCATCAATAGTTTCCTGCAAGTGCTTGAGCTGTAGGTTGATGAATTCCTGTGAAAGATACACATTACCAGAAATGTTGACACGAATGTTCTCAACATTTGGGGGTGCATTTCTCTGATGTGTTCTGGAAGGGCCTGGTTGAGCAGAAGTAGAGGGTCTGGAAGATCTCTGTGGACTATCAGTACCAGGAGCAACTATGGGCAGATCAATGATTCTGTCCCCAATCAATAAGGCAGGAGCAATAGCAAGCAGTGGCACTCTCCCCCTCAAAACATCAGTCTTCTTAGCAGTGAAGCCATGGTGCTTCAGATAGTTTGAAATCAAGACTAGATATGGCAGATTTCCTTTCCCAGTAGTTTTCCCATAAAATTTCCTCATATGGTGAAAGATAGTATGTCCCAGATTGAACTTCTTAAGTATAGAAATCCTATACATAAGAATGGCTTGGTCTCTTGTAATCTTAGTGGTGTTGGTAGTGGGAATCCAATTGTATATGATCAGCTTATACAAAACAGAATGTAAGGAGGTTAAGTGTCTAGCTAGCATCTTCCTAGTCCACTTAGTCTTTCTACCCCCTGTGATTGCAGTAATCACAACATCCATATCTGGATCATCATCCTCATCAACATTAGGAGTGTTCAAGAACTCATTAATAAGTTCTGGAGTGAATGGCACATCCCTCCCCCTAAAATTAACAGTACCATAAGACCTAGAACTTCTTTTTCCATAACTTTTCTTCATACAGGCATAGAATTCATAAGACCAGTTTGTAAGAAAAGCTTCACCAAATGTAACAGCATTCAACAGATTTCTATCCTCTAAAAACTTAATCATCCCCTTACTATCAAAATCAGGCACATTAATTCTTTTCTCAATCAACAGCTTCCTCTTAGAGTAAATTTCTAACCTTTTCTCAACATAATTAGAGTGATCAGAGATACCTTCACTGTCTTCCTCAGAAGGTAGTTCCTCATCAGGATCAGTGTCTCCATCATGTGCAGAGGAGCTTTTGGATGAGCTCTTTGCTTCAGCAGATGAGCTCTTTGCCTCAGAAGATGAGTTGTTCCCATTTCCACCATCATCAGGTTCTGGTGTGGACTCTTTTGCAGCAGCAAATGACTCAGCATTCTTCTTAAGAGATTCTTGCATGTCTCTTAGGCAAACATTGAAATCAGAACCAGAGTCTGATTCAGCAGGTTCTTCTTCAGGGATCATCTTGGCCTTCCCTTTGCCTTTGGGATCAGCAGCAGCTTTCTTCAGTAATGGTTTCTCAACAGCAACTTTCTTTGGTTTCTTAGCAGCAACAGTGGCAACTTCGGTTTCTTCATCAGATTCAGTGAACACTTGGATGGGTTCACCAGCATCAGCTCCAGCTTTCTTCTTCTTCCTCATGGATTCAGAGTAATCCACACGAGTGAATACACGGTACGATCTCCTTCTTTGTACAGGGCTTCTCTGTCTTTTCCCTTTCTGTGCATTTTTCTTGAAAGGAATAGGAGCAGACTCTTCAGAAAGTGAGAGAGATGAGTTTGTACCACTGTCAGAAGCTTGGGCGTCCTCCATTTCTTCATCCTCAGAATCGGATGCAGCAGCTTCTCCTTCAACAACGGTTTCGACATGTTCCTCCGTTGAAACTGGAACTGTAGGATTAGGGCTTTTTGTTGCAGCAGTCATTTGAGCAGTTTGATCGGCCAAATAACTTGAGATATCCACAGTGATATCTCCGAATTGCATCACGGGTAGATGCCCGGTAGTTCGAAGAGTTGCAGACACTTCTTCGACAACTTTCGTAAACTGTTCAACGGTCGAATCTTGTGGGATTTGGGTAGTTGTTGGAACAGGAGTGGTTGTTGATGGGGTTGCAGAGACATTGGAGTCGGCATTTGAGGAGTTGGATTGTTGCGAAGCCATTGAAGCAAGAATTTCAAGAGAGTTTTGGGCAGTTTGTTTGGAAGTTTCAGAAACAGAGTGTGAGTGAGAGTGAGATTGAGGTTGGTTTCCAGCCATTTAAGGGACGGTTTGAATTTCGAGGCACGAGGTGGGAGAGTGTATACAACAATTTTGGGAAATACACGGCCAAACACAATTTCTGCAAGAAGTGTACTTAACAAAGCTCGACAATCAGCAAATTAGCAACATAAATCACAATTAATTGAGTTTTATGGAGAGAATGTATGTGTAGTTGGAGGTTAACACGATTAATTCCAGAAATAATGTGATAGTGCTCCACATTTTTAGCCACAACCTTGATCATGGTTTAATTAGTGGGAAAAATCCATTTTATTAAATAATTAAATAATTAAAAAAATTCTAGAATAAAGACTAAGTCCAAGCATAATCTGAAAAATAAAAAACGTGGGTTAGTAATATAATTTAAATAAATAAAATAAATCCCATTAAATAATTAAATAATTACAACTTATAAAAATAAATTCGAATCAGGCAATGTTGTGCTCAAAACTGTTACAAAAACCTCAACACGGTTTTTACATGAATTTGCTTCATTTGTGTTGCACCATATTTTTTTCTTTTTGTGTTATAGCATCTAATTTGTATTGATCCATTGTTCCTGTAGAGTACATCGTAGTAGCGAACTCCGTGCCCCATACTTACTTAATGGATTACAAATATATTGATGTTTTTACCAAAGAATCACCTTTTGAAAAGAAGGCATCGTAGTAGTGAACTCCGTGCTCCATAGTTACTCAGTGATTTGGTACATCTTTTAGTATGCTAATAACATTCTCATTTTTATGCATTTGAGAGGTGTAAGACATGTTTATTTTTGCACTACAAGGTTCTTAGATTCGTAGATATTTTACAAAGGAATTATTTAACTAAGTAAGAAATAAATTCAACTTATAAAATTTTACAACCCATGATGTTGTCCCAAATGCTGACGCATTTGTGACAACATCCATCCGAATTTTTCAGATAGTGCTCATGCCAAGAGATTTCCTCAAGATTGAGAATCTCTCATGGTCTAATGCCTTAGTAAAAATGTCAGCATTTTGTTTTTCAGTAGGTATATACTCCAACTTCACAATGTTCTTCTCTACTAAATCTCTAATAAAGTGATGTCTTATGCTAATGTGCTTTGTGAGTGAGTGTTGTACAGGATTCTTAGAAATGTTAATAGCACTAGTATTATCACAAAAGATTGTAAGTATACCATTCTCAATACCATAGTCATGGAACATCTTGCTCAGCCACAAGAGTTGTGTACAGCAGCTTCCAGCAGCTATATACTCAGATTCTGCAGTAGATTGTGAAACACAATTCTGCTTCTTGCTGTGCCATGAAACAAGATTGTTTCCCATGTAGAAACATCCTCCACTCGTACTCTTTCTATCATCTATATCTCCAGCCCAATCAGCATCACTGTAGCCAATCAAAATGTTGTTGGTGACCTTAGTATACCAGATTCCAAGGTCACTTGTACCTGCAACATACTTAATAATCCTTTTCACAGCATTCAGGTGAGATTCCTTTGTATTAGCTTGGTACCTAGCACAAACACACACACTGTACATAATATCTGGTCTACTAGAGGTTAAATACAGTAAACTACCTATCATGGATCTGTAAAGTGTTGGATCAACATCTGTTCCAGCACTGTCTTTGCAAAGTTTCAAAGAAGATCCCATAGGAGTTTTCATTGGTTTTGAATTCTCAAGACCAAATCTTTTAACCAAGTTCTTAGCATACTTACTCTAGGAGAAGAAAATACCATCACTGCATTGTTTGATTTGAAGACCTAGAAAATAGTTCAAGTCTCCAACCATACTCATTTCAAATGTTGCAGTCATTGCCTCAACAAATTTACTCAACATTTTATCACAAGTAGAACCAAACACAATGTCATCAACATATATTTGAGCAATTAGTATATCATTTTCAGTGTGCTTAATGAACAAAGTTCTATCTGCCTCTCCTCTAATAAATCCATATTCCAAAAGAAAGTCAGTAAGCCTACCATACCATGCTCTAGGAGCTTCTTTAAGGCCATACAATGCTTTCTTAAGTTTATATACATGATCAGGATACTGTGGATCTTCAAATCCTATAGGTTGTTCAACATATGCTTCTTCATTTAATATGCCATTTAGAAATGCAGCCTTTACATCCATTTGATGAAATTTAATATCAATAAAACATGCAATAGCTAGCAGTAATCTAATAGATTCTATCCTAGCAACATGTGCAAAAGTTTCATCAAAATCAACTCCTTCAACTTGGGTGTAACCTTGTGCTACTAACCTAGCCTTGTTCCTAACAATATTACCAGATTCATCAGTTTTATTCTTGAATATCCACTTTGTTCCAATGACATTAGTATGACTAGGTCTAGGAACAAGTGTCCACACTTCATTTCTTTCAAACTGACCAAGTTCTTCATGCATAGCATTAATCCAGTTTTCATCAGTTAAGGCTTCTTTAGCACTCTTAGGTTCAATTTCAGATAAATAGCATTCAGCATTTACAACATTACACATAGAAGACATGCATATTGTTCTTACCACATCTACCTTGTTTGATCTTACTCTTCCTCTTGTTTGCACTCCAACTGTAGCATCGCCTATGATCTGGTCAAAAGGATGACTTTTTCCTATTCTTGAAGAAGGATTTGTTTTGGGAATGTACTGATCAATCTGTGAATTTACAGCTGATTGTTCTGTAGATGTTGACCCAGATGTGTTAACATTTGGTGCAACATTTTCAGACTTCAGTGTATTCTCAGAAGTGTCAGTAACCTGTGATATATCTTCTTCATCTTTGTCATCTGTAAGACCTTTATCATCATCAAACACAACGTTAACAGATTCTTGAACAGTGTTAGTTCTAAGGTTATAAACTCTATAAGCTTTACTATTTCTAGAATAGCCTAAAAAGAAACCTTTATCACTTTTAGAATCAAACTTATGAAGTTGATCCCTATCATTCAGAATATAACACACACAACCAAATACATGAAAATATTTCACATTAGGTTTTCTGTTGTTCAAAATCTCATAAGGTGTTTGATTAGTGCCAGAACGAATAAAAACCCTATTAATAATATGGCATGCAGTATTCAATGCTTCTCCCCAAAATTTCTTAGCAAGACATTTGGATGTAAGCATAACTCTAGCCATTTCTTGTAAAGTTCTATTCTTTCTTTCAACAATTCCATTTTGTTGTGGAGTTTTAGGAGATGAATATTCTTGCAAGATACCTTTTTTATCACAAAAATCATTAAACGTGTTGTTTTCAAATTCCCTACCATGATCAGTTCTAATACGGCCAACTTTCAAGTTAAACACATTTTTGAACCTCATATAAAGAATTTTAAATGCAGCAAATGCTTCAGATTTGTCTCTCAAAGACTCTACCAAGGTATATCTAGAAAAATCATCTACCACAACTAAGGAATACCTCTTTCCTCCAATGCTTTCAGTTTCCATAGGACCCATCAAATCCATGTGCAGTAATTCAAAGCATCGATGTGTAGTACAATGTGACAGCATTTTGTGTGACATTCTTACCTGCTTACCTTTTTGGCATGGTCCACATACAGTGGTGTTGTGAAACCTAAGTTCTGGAATTCCTTTTACTGCATCTGCTTTGATTAGCTTTTTCATTGCTCTGTAATTTGTATGACCCAATCTTTGATGCCATAGAACATTTTCATCATGTTTTGACAAGTTACACATATTTGTTCCAATAAGATAGCAATTATCAGCTGACCTAGTACCAGTCATGACACAAACTTCATCTTTATTAAGAACATAACATGAATCTTTATCAAATTTCACATGCAAATTATCATCACAAAGTTGACTAATGCTAATCAGATTTGCAAGTAAGCCATCAACATGTAATACATTTTTAAGCTTAGGAAAACCTTCAACATTCAAAGTTCCTTTACCAACAATCTTTCCTTTAGAACCTCCACCATATGTAACAATACCACTATTCAAGGTCACATAATCAGATAAGAAATCAATACGACCTGTCATATGTCTAGAACAACCACTATCAAAGTACCATAAATCAGGTAGACATGCTTTTAAGGAGGTATGAACAACATTACAGGTAGTTTTTGGTTTCCATGCAGATTTCAAAAACTGTTTACCAGGATGTGACAGTTTCTTATGCAGCATTTTCAAGTTTTTCTGTTCTTCAAACAACTTTATACAGTAAGGACGAATATGACCAATTTTGAAACAGTAATGACAGATATACTTCCTTTTAACCTTGTGAGACTCTGTTTCTGCAGATGTTGCACCAGATGTGTCAACATTTGCCTTAACAAATTTCACAGGTTTTCTAAATTTATCAGAAATAGAAGCAGTAGTACCATCATAACCTAAACCATGATTATTAGACTTACCAGTAGCTATAACATTATTTACCTCAGAAGCACTCTTGGAATATTTCTTGAAACATAAAGTAGAATTTATCAGTTTCTCCTTTAAGTTACAGATTTCCAGATCTCTTTTGGTAAGAATAACTTCTAACTTGGTGATTGTGTCTGTCAGATCCTCATTCCTTTTATTTAGAGAATCAAGGGTGAGTTTCTGATTCTTCCAATCATCCAACAGCTTTTGGTATTCATTGTCATCAGTCCTTTTTCCTGCATCATCAACTAAACCATTAAAACAGTTCAAATTTGAGTGACTCTGTTCTGATGTTGCTGTAGATGTTGAAGCATCAGGTACAGCATCAGAAACTGTTTCATCCAAATCATCATCTGAGGAATCATTATAATCAATTCTGGTAAAATTAGAATATTCATTCTGATTTAATTCATCAAGATCATCATCAGAATCATCACTCAAGGTAGCACTAAAATTCAGTTTTTGCTTAAGTCTAGTATTGGCACATTCATTTGCATAATGGCCATAACCAGAACAAGCATTGCATTGAACTGATTTTCGAAATTCAGGATCATACCTTGGTTTACCTTCACTCTTTGATAGTCTTGGTGTGAATTGACCTTTCCTCCTTTCTGGTTGAGGTGTTGATTTGAATCTTAGGCTGGATGTTGCTAGATTTGTTCACAGATTTCTTAAGAAACTTATTAAAGTGCTTAGTAAGTAAGGCAATGTTGTTAGGATCCTTGAGACATTTATCAAGCAATTCTTCATCAGAATCAACTTCAGTAATGATAGGTTGAATCTCAGAAATGTTTAATGTTTCTCCTTTAAAAACCACAACTTTCTTATCAGCATCATTTTCATTAACTTGATTAGTGTTTATTTCATATGTTCTAAGAATACTCACTAACTCATTTTGACTTAATGTATCTGTATTTTTTGCCTCTTCAATAGCACAAATTTTAGCATCAAATCTTTTAGGAACAGATCTTAATATCTTATGAACTACTCTAACATTAGAAATAGGGTCACCAAGAGAATGTGATTCATTGATTATCTCACTTAACCTTTCATTGTAGGATGAAATGGTTTCATCTTCCTTCATTCGGAGATTCTCAAATTTTGTCCCCAACATTCGAAGCTTTGTCCTTCGAACACTGTCTGAACCCTCACAATGCTCTTGCAACCTGTCCCATGCATCTTTAGAAGTAGAACAGTTAGATATAATTTTAAACATTGAAACATCAACAGAAGTAAAAATAACATTTAAAGCTTTAGAATTGTAGCTTGCTGTTGTTATTTCATCAGCCGTCCAATCAACTTCTCTTTTGAGTTGAACTTCACCATCTGCGTCTGCTGGTCTCTTTGGAGCTTCCCAACCTGTAAGTACAGTCCTCCAAGCACGTTCATAAATTGACTTGATGTACATACGCATCTTAGGCTTCCAATAAGAATAATTCGAACCATCTAAAACGGGTGGCCTAAGTGCAGTGGATATGTGATGTGTTTCCATTGCTAAACTAAACTAAAAACACACTTGACCAAAGATCTAACCTAGTGTCGTCAGGTATCAGCTCTGATACCAACTGAAAGTGTGCTGGGGTGTGTATAGAAGTGTTTAAGTATAAGTAGATAAATGTTGCACAGAATGTTGAGACAAATAGTGCAACACTGACTCTAACAGAATATCAGAAATTAAGATTCACAGCGGAAGACTTGAAACACTAAAAACAAACGAGACACAATGGAAATACTTTTAACATAAATTTTATAAATAAAAATCTATGTCTGCCTTATGGCGTAAAATCAATACTTATCTTCAAGTACAAATGTTGTGTGAAATGTTACAACAATAACTTTCACAACGAAACTATAAACGAGGCAGGTGCCAAGTCTAGAAAACGAACTAAGTGTATAAATTATACACTGTCGAAATGCCTAGTCTATCTAATGATTACACTCTCAATAGATAAGAAGACACACAGTCATACGGGTGGTATACAACGTATGAACTAAAATGTAGAACTATTGGCCACAATTTCCTAACAGGGATGAACGCTCGGTCTAGGATATTGATCGAATAGAGCACACTGAATTATGAAGCCTTCAATGGGTATTTATAGATGTGGGATACGAATTCTAGAGGTTTCCACATTGAGGTCCCATTTTTTAGGAAACTCAACTTCCACAACTTCCATGATCTTTCTAGATCCTTTTAGCATGCTCCAGGTCGTTCCAAATGCATCTAGGCTGTTCTAGCATGTTCTCCAATGTTCTGGAATCTTCCAGGTTCCAGATCCTTGTAGAAGCTTCTAGATCCTGCCAGAAATGCGACAACATTTAGGTCAACATTTAATGTAGCATTTCAGAAAAGACTTAGAAAAAATCTCGGAAGGTCAAATTTAGATGTTGCTGATAATGTTAAGACATTTAAGAATTAACAACATCTACAGGTATCTAAATCAAAACTTCTCATTTTATTCCCAACAATTTCCCCCTTTTTGATGATGCCAAAACCTATACAAAGGTGACTTGACTACACTTATTACATTTATCTTTAGTAGATGTGACTTAGGTCAAATTTCCTAAAAGAAATATGTTAGTGTAATCACTGTTCAAGTGCATATAGGTTTAAGTCAGGCAAGTTGAGACAGTGAGATGTTATCTCTTGATTTATGGAAAATTTCAACTATCATTTAAAAATCATAGATCATTACAGGCATGATGATAGTCAAACAAACTTACCAGAGCATGAATGAGATACATTACATTTTATCAGAGCATAACTAACTAACAGAACATATGATCAGAGCAGGTAGGTAATCATGTTATTAGAGCAAAAAGCATGATTCAGCAGACTTGAGCATATTCAGCAGAGATGACCATATTAGCAATTCAGCAACCAAGAGCAAGTACTCATTCATTTCAGCACATATGGTAGACAAGGGTCAAGAAGACTTAGCCAATTTCAGAGATTATCTTCAGGGGGGTGGCACCATCCCATACTGTGCCCACACCCTCTTCTTTAGTTCCATAACCTCTTGATTTGTTCCCTTGGGTCCAAGTACCATCCTGTTCAGCTTCAGGATTTCAAAGAACTCTTGGAAGATTCTTGATTGGTCAATGAAGCCTTCTTTCTTGGGAGGCATGTAGATGATTGACTTAGGGGCATTAAACTCAATTCTTGCCATGTCTACAGCTTCAAGAAGTTGTTGATACAATTCCCTATGATAGTCAATCATAAACTGAGTAAAAGTGGAGTTGGGATCTTCCTCATTCCATCTGCCTATGACATAGTAATCATAGACAAACTCCCTCTTTGCCTCTTCCCAAATGTCATTTGGTTGGATTGGAACCCATTTATCCATGTGAGGATATTTGGTGTCCATCTTGATCAGTAGCCGAGGCTTCAGTTTGTTGTGTGTAGCTCTTTTCCTCCTAGGTTTCTGAAAATCTGCTCTTCTCTTGTCTCTAGCCCTGTTTGCTTCCATCACTAAGTCCATCTTCTCCTGGGCTCTCATCATAGCCAGTTTCTATTGAGTTTCAGCATCTTTTCCATATCCTTCTTCAAACAGTTTGGAAGGATCATTTGCTAGCACAATTGTCTTCTTCTTTGGTTCAGGTCCAAAGCCTTCTTCAAAAAGAACTTCAACATTTTCAATAGCTTTGGGACCTTCAACAGTTTCAATCTCAGCAGACTTCTCAGTTTCAGTAGACTTGGCTACTTCAGCAATCTTGACCTGTTCAACAATTTTGATCTTTTCAGCAGTTTTGACTTTCTTGGAGGTGGGCACTTCTTCCTGAATTCTGAACTCAACAGGGAGTTCTAGGCTTTTGGGAAAATCTGTAAATGTTTCAGCCTTTCTTTTCTTTCCCTTTGCCTTCTTGATTTGCCCTCTAGTTTGGACACCTTCAGCATCTTTGTCCAAACCTGACACTTCTCCTCCAGGCCTATGCTGAATTCTTGCTCCTTCCTGAGCAGATGCTACTGAGTTCTTTAGAGCAATTTCCAGCTGCTCATCTTCATCCAAATCTTCCAGATTCTGGACTGCTTTGCCTTTCCCTTTATCTTCAGGCTCCTTGTCCTTGCCTTTGCTTCCTTCATCAATGGCCAAGGCACCTTTAGCCCTTGCTCTTTCCCTTTCCCCCTTTTTGGCAGCATCAAAGCATTGGGGTTTGAGCTCACTTATAGTAGTTGCCATTAGGGACTGTGCTAAGTTCAAAGACTTTATCTCCTCAAATAAGTAAACATTCTCATCATGAATGTTTTGCATTCTGTCACTGCTCAAGCTTAGAAAAGCTAGAACATGCTTCATTTTCTACTCCACAACCTCTTCCATGGTTGACTTGAGGGATGCATCAATGTTTTCCTTCAGGAAGTCAGTGAGATTGGCCACTGCAGATTCAACAATCTTGGCCATCACTTCCTGAGTAAATTTTTCTGAAGCTGCTTTCACCATAGCCAGCCTCATTTCCTCTGCTCTCTTCTTCTGAATGGCACTTTTCTTGCCAATTACTTGCTTGACAACCAACTTCAGGGCTTTCACATTCTTGTTGTGGTTGTCTCTTAGCAGCTTCTGTTCCTTTTTTACCTCCTTTGAAATGGATTCCATGCTGGACTTGGCTTTCTGGACTTCAGTGGAAATGGTTTACAAACCAGATTCAACTCCACTGATTCTTGCCTCAATGGTGGGAAGCACAATGTCTTCAGAGCCAGTTAACCTCATCTCTATAGATGCTAAGGTTCTACCTTGCTCATCCAAAGCTCTTGATGTTTCAGCATGTGCAGTTTCAACTTGGTGAGCCAACAAGTACAACTTTGCTGATTGCTCTCCAAGGATGGCTTGAGCTGAGCTGGAATCAACTTGAATATGAGCATCTGTAAGGAGATCATCTGCAAAAATTTGATCAAAAGTAACACCTACAATGTCAGACAAGTCAAACTTGTTAGAAAATAAGCACTCATCACCCTCAAATTCTTTTTCATAACTCTGATACATCAACAGTCTTCTTCTCATTTTCAACTTGTTCTTTTCTCCCTTCAGTATTAATGTCCTCACACTCAGGGTCAGGCCTCCTCTCCTCAAGGGTTTCTTGAAGTTCAAATTTGACTTCAAGAATAACCTGCCCCTCCTCACTTATACCACCCTCATTTTGTGGTACACTCACTATCCTAGTAATCACAACATCTCTCTCACCCACTACTCCCTCTGGTTTTTCCACTAAAGCATCCTTTTCAACTCCTTCACCTAAACCTGCACATTCCCCACCCTCAACAGGGTTCAAGGAAGGCAGTTGTTGGGAGATCACAGTACTTGGTTCAAAAGCCACTATGTCATCCTGAATGGTTAAGAGCTGGTCAGTGTCCAAATCTCCTGACACTGATGAGGTCTTAACCAAACCAGCTTCTAAGTGGGGAGCCTCAACATCTTTAAGCTGTGCCTTGGGTTCAGAAGAACCTTCATTGGCAGATGCATCTTTGGCTGTGTCACCAGCTTTGGTCAACACTTCTGATGAAACAGAACCCTTCCTATGATAGGTAAGGTAATGGATGGTTGGCTGTTTGGGACCAGGGGGTTGGGATTTGTGGGATCATGGGAGTGATCATCATTAGAACTGCTATCAGGGTGCTTGATCCCTTTAGCAATTCTATCTTTTTCTTCAGCAATTTTGTCAGCCACCAATTTTGCAAATACTTCCTCATCAGTGAGGAATCTAGATTTTGTAACTCCAGCAAAATGTAGCAGCCTCCCCTCTTCAATTTGCCACCAGTTTGCACCCTTGTCTTGAATTACTTGAACAATCTCCATGATGGTTTTATCCTTCACATCCACTAGAGTTCTCAAATCATGGAATTGCTTCTGCAATCTTGGAAATTCAGCAAGTTGGGGGTACAAACTATCCACAATAGCACTTGCTCCACCTCTGAGCATACCTTCATAGGTATACTCCTCCTCATCTCCACTGGATTGGGGACTTTGGGTTATAGGGGAGTTGGCTCTGGGTTCAGAAGGGTTGGCTTGAGGGTTGGTTTCAGGGATATTGGGTTCAGAAGGGTTGGGTGCAACAATGGTTGTTTCAGTTGCTTTTGAGAGCAATGGATCTTAAGTGGTTTTACTAAGGGGAGTTGGCTCAAAGAGTGCAGCTTCTAAAAATCTTGAATAATTGAGCATGGATGAGTCAAGTGGAGATTGGAGCCTTGTCTCATCTACTGCAAGGTCAGCTAGCACATCTATTGGGCCTCTATTTGCAGCTCCTTCTGGGGAATATCTTTTAGTAAGGTTCAAGGGGGTGATGGGTTGGTTTTCACGGGTTTTGTGGGTATCAGGAGAGTTAGGCTCTTGATGATGAGTTTCAGGGATTTTGGATTCTGGAGTACCAGAACCAAAAGAGTTGGTTCTAGATTTAGACTTAGTTCTGCTTTCAGCTCTACTCTCCCTTAGAGCAACTTGCAAGGTCTTCTCCTCCTGAAGCTCTAATAACTTTTCAGTGGGCTTGATTCTTACAATCTCGGTCATTAAACACTTTCAGCAGTCTTGGGATCAATTTGATTTGAGAAAAAAATTATTTACGTCCCGTAACTTTTACCTTTTTTAAAAAACATCCCAAAATAGTTAAAATTTTAATTTACGACCTATAACTTTTTCAATTGCTTAATTTACGTCCAATTTTCACTGGAAATCCCCAAATTTATGTAAATGGGACGTAAATTAAAATGGGACGTTATGCGAAAAAGATAAAAATATTCAACAAATGTGTACAATTCAGTGTTCACTATAAAATTAATGTAGGTTATGTTATACAATCAAATAAAAAAATAATTCATAAATACATAAATTAATTCATTATTATAAAAATCAATTAACTTACCTAATTCATTATATTATTTGAAAAATTATTAACTTACCTAAAAAAAATTATAATTACAATATAAGTATTATAAAATAAATTATGAATATTAATTAAAATACTAAATAATATGTTAAAATATATGAAAATAAATTTAGAATAATATTTAAATAAGTAAATAATTTTTCATAATATCAAAAAAAATATAATATGAAAAAAAAACCAAGATTTATTCCTAAGTCAATTAATTACTAGAAAAATTAATTAACTTACCTAATTAATTATTTAAAAACTCAATTAACCTAATTTTAAAAATAATTTAAAAAATCAATTAACATACTCAAATAAATATAAATTTTATCGATAAAATAATAAAAATTCCAAATAATTTTTTTATTAAAATTGTCAAAAATCCTTATTAAAACTTAACAATTATTTTAATATTTTAAATAAATACAAAAATCCACAAATATTTAAAATCCCCAAATAAATTAAAAAATACAAAAACATATCCAAAATTCTCAACCCTTACCCACGGTAATTGAAAGATGATGATGAACAATATATTTTTGAACAATTTGTTAATTTTATTGTTTTTCTTTTTTATTATATAATTTTTAATTTGATATTAGTTCGTACAAAAATATGTGGACTCACTTTGTGTAATACTTAGATAAATTTTATAGTGAATTGTACACATTTGTTGAATATTTTTATCTTTTTCGCATAACGTCCCATTTTAATTAAAATTTTAATTTACGTCCCATAACTTTTTTAATTGCTCAATTTACGTCCCATTTACATAAATTTGGGGATTTCCAGAGAAAATTGGACGTAAATTAAGCAATTGAAAAAGTTATGGGACGTAAATTAAAATTTTAACTATTTTGGGACGTTTTTAAAAAAAGATAAAAGTTACGGGACGTAAATAATTTTTTTCTCATTTGAATTTGAGCCGTGATGGGACTTGATTCTTACAATCTTCTAAGCATGTGTTCCCCTTGTGCATCTAAATTTACTAAGAGTTGCCTAACATACCACCTTCTCAACTAGCCTGATCTACATGTTCCAACATTCCTGAAACATGTTCATATCAATTGACTTATTTTGGCATGTCTTAAGGGGTTTTGGTATCTTAATCAAAATTCTCATTTTATTCCAACAGGTTTATATTGTGTTTAAAATATAATAATAATTTGTTGTTAAGTCAGTAGGTTAGGGGTCTGGGGGCTGGTTCAGAGGGAATTTATCTAAACATATTGGGGATGGGGGTAATTCATTGTTCTGGGAAGAGGGTTGGGCTGGAAATGTGAGCTTTAATAATAGTTTCAAGAGATTATACTCTCTAAGCATGTCTAAGTACTGTAGTGTGAGGGATATGGGGAAATGGAGGGACGGAGTTTGGTGTTGGGAGTGGAAGTGGAGAAGAAATCTTTTTGATAGAGAAGTGTTAATGCTTAACGAATTGATCTCAGTGATAAGCAGGATCAAACCGAGTTCGAGCATTGAGGATTCATGGAGGTGGAACGCTGCAGCGGACGGGGTCTACACTACGACGAGTGCATATGATGGAATCCGAAAGATGAAGAGCGTAACAACAGTGGAGGAGAATACCGAATTCAAAATTTTATGGAAAACACCTGCACCACTAAAAGTTAAATTACACGCCTGGAGAGTTGTATGGGGGAGAATACCAACGAAGATGAATCTGCAAAAAAGGAAAATAATTCCTGATGGTGCCAATCTGTCGTGCGTCCTATGTGGAGAAGCGGAGGAGACAGGTAATCATGTATTCTTTGAGTGCCCAATTGCATACAAAGTGTGGATGTATTGCTTCAATTGGCTAGGAATAGAGATGGCGTTATGCTCGAATCCGATCACGAACATCTTTCAATTAATGCAGCGGGGCCTTGAGAGGGAAGAAGAGGAAACAGTTCATGGTATGTCTTTAGGAATGCATAACATGGTTGTTGAGAGAAACAACATCATCTTTCATGATAAACAACTTTGTCTAGAGAAATTATTTGTGGAACTGAAATCACGGACGTGGAGTTGGATGAGCATTGGCGGTCTAAGAGGAACAGGAGGCAACTACACAGAATGGATAATGAAGCCACTCAGTATGCTGCACTAATGGCTACCAAATCTGGCATGTATTTTTATTGTTTTCTTCTTTGAATTGACAGGATTTTGCATATTCTGTACAACCCATTTTCAGTTTTAGTTTTTGGGGTAATTCTCATACCCCAGAAGTTTTAATAAAGTATTTTACTTATCAAAAAAATATATAATAATAATATATGTAAAAAAATAAATATTTAATGAAAAAGCCCGTGGACTAGCCCGCCACCCGCCATGGGTTGGGTTGGGTTGACTGTTTTTCAATCTGTCCCCACTGTGGACCGGCCCATCAAAACCCGCAAAATGATGGGTTGAGGTGGGTTTTAGACCAGCTCGCACCGTTAGCCCATTCTGACAGGTCTAGTATGAGTGGGTGTTGGGATAGTGTGATTTGGTGTGTGAATGCTTTTATCAAACACCAACAAATGAATTAGACATTCATATTAGATTTTGAATAGAGAATTGCAATTGCACCAGGTTATCAGGGATGAAAATTGCTGTAAATAAACCTTAATTGATAATAAAATAAATAAGTATAAAGGCTCCCCAGTAATGACGACAAGGGTGGCATGAAATCAGTGTCATTCTCACTCTCATCAAACTCATAGTTTTCATAATCAGTGTCATAAAATGCATGTCACTTGATCATTAAATTTGGGGGATTCCGAAGAACTTTTCTAACTCCAGCAAAAATGGGATACAAATTAAGCATTTGAAAAAGCAATGGGACATAATTAAATACTTAATTATTTTCAAACATTTTTCAAAAAAATAAAAGTTACCGAACATAAAAAAATTTAATCTCGAAAAAAAAATAGAGAAAAGATAAAGAGCACATAAAGAGGCGTTAGTATATACATTTTAGGGTTTTACATAAAAATATATAATGTGGACCCGCGTTTACTAAGGTTTTGACTAGCGAATTTTTACTATAAATTAATTATCTTAATTATGTTATGAATAATATTTATTTATATGAATGTCCATTACTTCCTCCTTAATATCCACTATGTGTCCTTTGGTTGTTCATAGTGCACCTCTCATTTCATCTTGTGCAAATGTTATAGTAATCACTTGAAGTTGAATCAAATATTTATATACTCCTTTTACATATTGTTCTCTTTTACATACAAAGTTATAAGTTTAAATTGTTTCACAACACGTTATCAGCACGAGGCTCGTAAAACATTCCTACCGACGAAATTCAGATAGTGACAAATTTCAGGTATTGTACGAAGTTATGTATTGAAACATTTAGAATATATTATCTAACAATATTTATTTGTCACCTCTTATTTTATTACTATTTTGATGATCATTTGTTTTTTAAATTAATGAATCTCTTGTTTGTTTGATAGTTTCCATCATGTCGAATTTGACAAAACTTGAATTTGTGGCTCTGGATATTACCGGAAAAAACTATTTGTCATGGATTCTTGATGTTGAAATTCATTTGGATGCCATGGGTCTTGGAGATTCCATAAAAGTGGCAAATCAAGCATCTAATCAAGATAAGGCTAAAGCCATGATTTTCCTTCGCCACCATCTTGATGAAGGATTAGAAACTGAGTACCTCACTGTGAAAGATCCACTTGAATTGTGGACGAATCTTAAAGAAAGGTGTGATCACCAAAAAACAGTGATTTTGCCAAAAGCTCGTTATAATTGGTTGCATTTAAGATTGCAAGATTATAAATCAGTGAATGAGTATAACTCAGCTATGTTTAGAATCACTTCTCAATTAAAATTATGTGGAGAAAAAATTACTAATGATGATATGCTTGAAAAGACATTCTCCACATTTCATGCTTCTAATGTGCTTTTGCAACAACAATATCGTGAGAAGGGTTTTACTAAATATTCTGAACTAATTTCATGTCTTTTGGTGGATGAGCAAAATAATGAGCTTTTGATGAAAAATCATGAATCTCGTCCAACTGGTTCTGCTCCACTCCCCGAAATGAATGTTGTCTCGTTTAATAATAATCACGATTCCTATAACGGAGGTGGAAGGGGACGTGGACGTGGACGAGGTCGGGGACGCGGACATGGACTTGGATGTGGCCGAGGACGTGGATTTGGCTGAGGCAGATTTCAAAATGATTATAATTCACGTCAGAATTTTAAAGGCCCCCACAAAGGAAAACAATTTTTTGAACATCAAAGGAAAGATAATGACTCACTTGATACAAAGCTCAAATATGACACTTGTCATCGATGTGGGGCGAATGGACATTGGTCTAGGACATGTCGCACGCCTAAGCATCTCATTAACCTATATCAAGAATCGATCAAGGGAAAAGAAAAAAAGGTTGAAATAAATTTTGTGAATAGTGAGTTCGATAATGAGATGTTTGACATAACACAATTGGATGTTGTTGATTACCTTACCCACCCTGAAGGTGGAAATTAGATCGTTCTAATACTCAATCATAATTTGCTTTCAATAATCTATCATGTAATGTTTGCTTTCTTATGTTATGCAATGTTTTAGTATTTTTATCCTTTATAATATGAGTGTCTATTACATTTTCATTTACATTTCTTATGTTATGCAATGTCATAGGAGGGTGTATTCAATTCAGATTTTTTTGGACTTTAAAAAGTACGTGGATTTATAAAATCCATAGAGTCCATGTAGAGTTTAACTTGTTTTTTTTATTGATTTATATAGATTTTCATAGATTTGACAGGATTGTGAAATATATTTTTTTATTGATTTACATAAATTTTTATAAACTCTGATATTGATGCAAATAATTTTTTTTAATGTGAAGTATTTTTTTAAAAAAATTAATATTATATATATATATTATATAAAATATTTTACCAATAATATATATATATAAAGTATTTTACCAATTAAATATATATATATATATAATTTATATATCAATTCGGGCGGGTCGGATACCCGCGGATCGGGCATATGACCTAAACCCGACCCATACTTAATACGGGACGAATCTGACCTGACCCAAAGCTCGCGGGTGGAGTGGGTATCCGCGGGTCGGGTCAATATTGCCATTCCTACTTCTGATCTTTCGTCTTAAGAGTTCTCTAAGAGAATCCGTTGAAATCTCTTGTTTTTAGAAGAGATTTTGGATAGTGCAATTTATTTATATTTTTGGGGGAGAATCCAACAAAATCCATAGAGTATTAAAATCCATAGACTATTGAATACCTAAAGATTTTTAAAGACTTTTTAAAATCTGTATTGAATACCTCAAAATTTTAAAAGACTTTTTAAAATCCGAATTGAATACCCCCAGACTTTGAAAGTCCAAAAAAATCCTACAGAATACACAACCAATACACCCCCCTTAGTATTTTTGTCCTTTGTAATATAAGTGACTATTAAATTTTCATTTACCTTAAAAATAAAATAAAAATAATTAGATTTTAAATGTATTACTATGTATTTCTTTTTTTTTTTTTTATAAGAAATGGAAAATGGTATAGCAACATCAACTTTCAAGGAAGAAGATGGAGATCTATGTCTCGTGGATAGTGCTACTATACGCACACTATATTCAACAATAAAAAATTCTTCACAAATATAAAATGGGGAGAAGCTAATGTAAATACAATATCCGGTTGTACAAAAATAATTGAAGGCTTTGGAAGAGCCATTATTCAATTACCCGGAGGGACAAAATTCATTATAAATGATGCCTTATTCTCTGGAAAGTCTCAAAGAAATTTATTGAGTTTTAAAGATATTCGTTTGAATGGATATCATCTTGAGACTATGAATGAAGGCAATATTGAGTATCTTAATATTACTACAATTGTTGCGGGAAAGAAATGTATGTTAGAAAAGTCACCCGCTTTGTCCTCGGGTTTATATTGCACGAGCATAAGAACAATTGAAATTTATGTCGTAGTAAACCAAAAGGTTACTACCGAATTTAATGTTTGGCATGACCGGTTGGGCCATCCCGGTTCCATAATGATGCGAAAAATTGTAGAAAATTCATGTGGGCATCCATTGAAAAATCGAAAAATACTACATCCCAATGAATTTTCATGTGCTGCTTGTTCACAGGGGAAATTAATTGCAAGACCGTCACCAGCTAAAGTTGAGCATGCAAATCTTATATTCTTGGAACGAATTCAAGGGGATATATGCGGGCCAATACATCCGCCAAGTGGACCATTTAGGTATTTTATGGTTTTGATTGATGCATCGACTAAGTGGTCACATGTATGCTTATTGTCATCTCGCAATTTGGCTTTTGCAAAATTATTGGGACAAATAATACGATTGCGAGCACAGTTTCCTGATAATGCAATTAAGACAATCCGTCTTGATAATGCTGGTGAATTTTCATCCAAGGCTTTCAATGATTATTGCTTATCAATTGGAATACATATTGAGCATCCAGTTGCTCATGTCCATACACAAAACGGTTTTGCTGAATCGTTTATAAAGCGTATTCATTTGATTGCCCGACCATTATTGATGAAATCTAAACTCCACATTTCAGCTTGGGGTCATGCTATATTGCATGTTGCATCACTTGTGCGCATTAGACCAACAAGTTATCATAACATTTCCCCCGTACAAATGGTTCAAGGTCAGGAACCAAATATTTCCCATCTAAGAACTTTTGGATGTGTTGTATATGTACCGATTGCTCCACCACAACGCACAAAGATGGGTCCCCAAAGGAGAATGGGGGTATATGTTGGGTACGAATCTCCGTCTATTATTAAATATTTAGAACCATTGACCGGAGATCTATTCACGGCAAGGTTTGCCGATTGTCATTTTGATGAGACAATTTTCCCAACATTAGGGGGGGACAGTAAGCAGCTGGCAAAGAATATTTCTTGAAATGAATTATCATTGAATTGCATGGATCCTCGTACAAAGCAATGTGAACTTGAAGTTGAAAGGATAATTCATTTGCAAAAAATTGCGAACCAACTGCCAGACGCATTTACTGACCTTAAAAGAGTTACAAAATCTCATATTCCAGCTGCTAATGCTCCTAACAGAATTGATGTCCCTGAAGGACCATCTTCCATTGCAAATGAGTCTACGGCACGCCTAAAGCGTGGTAGACCTCTCGGTTCCAAAGATAAAAATTCTCGTAAAAGAAAAGGAGCAAATGAGGATGGCCATAATGTGAACACTCCTGTTGAAAAATCTGACACACTACTTAAAGTCCCAGAAAATGATATTGAAGTAATTGATAAATTTCAGGCGCCTAGAAATGATGAAATATCGATCAATTATGTCAGAACAGGAGAAAGATGGAGCCGAAATGAAATCGACGTCGATAATATCTTTGCATATAATGTAGCGCTCAATATAATGGAATTTTAAGGTTCCTGAACCTACGTCTATTGATGAATGTAGGAAACGAGATGATTGGCCAATGTGGAAAGACGCAATAAGTGCAGAATTGAAATCTCTTATTAAACGAAAAGTTTTTGGACCTGTTGTTCGTACACCTAATGGTATAAAACTCGTGGGGCATAAATGGGTATTCGTGCGAAAAAGAAATGAGAAAAATGAAATCGTGAGGTATAAAGCCCGGTTTGTCGCACAAGGTTTTACCCAAAGGCCATGTGTTGATTATGAGGATACTTACTCTCCTGTGGTGGATGCAATAACTTTTCGTTATTTAATAAGTCTAGCAGTGCAAGAAAAACTTGAAATGCGTCTAATAGATGTCCTTACAGCTTATTTGTACGGCTCATTAGAGAAAGATATTTACATGCCAATCCCTGAGGGATTAAAGGTACCTTTAATGAAAAACGAGAATTCTCAAAACATATATTCAGTCAAGTTGAGCAAATCCTTATATAGATTAAAGCAATCTAATCGCATGTGGTACAATTGTTTGAGTGCATTCTTGATTAAGGAGGGGTATAACAACGATCATATATGCCCATGTGTTTTTATTAAAAGATCTGGATGTGAATATGTGGTTATTGTTGTATATGTTGATGATTTGAATATCATTGGAACTCCTACAGAGTTATCAAAGGCCGTGGCTTCCCTCAAGAGGGAATTTGAAATGAAGGATCTTGGTAAAACAAAATTTTGTTTGGGTCTTCAAATTGAACACTTTGATAATGGAATTTTTGTGCATCAATCCACTTATGTTATGAAAGTGTTGAAACGCTTTTATATGGATAAAGCACATCTCTTAAGCACACCTATGGTTGTGCGGTCATTGAATGTAGAGAAAGATCAATTTAGACCCCACGAAGAAAATGAAGAACTGCTTGGTCAAGAAGTACCATATTTGAGTGCAATAGGTGCACTAATGTATCTTGCTAGCAACACAAGGCCTGATATATCATTTGTTGTTAATTTTTTAGCAAGATATAGTTCTTCTCCAACTCGTAGGCATTGGAATGGTGTTAAACATGTTTTTCGATACCTTAGAGGAACAATGGATATGGGTTTATATTTTTCAAACTCATCAGAACCTTGTTTAGTTGGTTATGCAGATGCAGTCTACTTATCAGACCCGCACAAAGCTCGATCCCCAACAGGTTATTTGTTCACATATGGAGGTACAACTATTTCATGGCGTTCTGTTAAACAAACTCTAGTTGCTACTTCATCTAACCATGCAGAGATCCTAGCAATTCACGAGGCAAGTCGTGAATGTGTTTGGTTGCGTTCTGTCACACACCATATTTGCAGACAGTGTGGATTAAACTCAGTGAAAGATAACCCAACTGTGATATATGAAGACAATGATGCATGTGTTGCCCAACTAACGGAAGGATTTATCAAAGGTGATAGGACAAAACATATTGATTCTAAATTCTTTTTTACTCACGATCTTCAGTAAAAGGGTGACATCAGTGTGCAACAAATTCGTTCAAGTGATAATTTGGCAGATTTATTTACCAAGTCTTTACCTATTTCAACGTTTGAGAAATTGAGGTACAAAATTGGAGTGCGTCGTCTTAAGGATGTGAAGTGATGTAATCATCAGGGGGAGTTAATACGCGTTTCTTCTCATTGGATTTTAACGAGGCATAATTTTATCTAATGGACATTCAAGGGGGAGTGTTATGAATAATATTTATTTGTATGAATGTCCATTACTTCCTCCTTAATATCCACTATGTGTCATTTGGTTGTTCATGTACCTACATTTATAGTGCACCTCTCATTTCATCTTCTCAAGCTTGTATTGAGACCTATATTTATAGTGCAAATATTATAGTAATCACTTGAAGTTGAATCAAATATTTATATACTCCTTTTACATATTGTTCTCTTTTACATATAAAGTTATAAGTTTAAGTTGTTTCACAACAAATTAGTTATATTAAATTAATTGTCTTAATTAGTTATATTTGATGTATAAGTGTTTGCTTTTGTTTTCTACATTGTAATATTAAGAAGTTGATTTTTCCGTCGTCATATATATATATATCATACTACATTTTATAAAATTTAGGTGTTACTACAGCTAGCTCTTCTCAATTAAATCTTGATTTTATCGTCCTTAACAGATGTCTCTTCTACCACCTATTTCATATAATTAAAAAAAATTACATTTAAAAATATATTTACGAAAGTGACACAGATAGAAATAGCCCCACGGTGACATTAACATTGAAAATAGCTTTCAGATATCCCCTTATATACTAATAGGGAGTTTAAGTTTGTCAAGTGTCAAAATGTGGTTAATTTTGATGATGTGTCGTACGGAGAATAATTGTATTACATGTGTTATAATTAGGTTAAGTTAATATTTTTAGAACTTTGATGTGTATATTTATTATTGGTTAGAAAATATATGAGTTATTGATATCAAAATGGAAAGTTATGTCTGAAATTAAATTAAAATCAATTATGTTATTTTAACTACACTTTATTTATATTATTTTTATCTAAAAATATATTTAAACATTTTGTAAAGTATATTAATTAAATTAATCAATGTTTTTTAAAATTATTTATAGGGACTAGATAATTCAAATTAAAAGAAAAACACTTTAATCAGTGTAATTTTTATCGGATATAATTCAATAAAATATTTAAAATAATTAATTATATAATAAAATTTGAAATTATAGAAAATAGATATTATTATATGAAGTATTAAATTTTATTAATATATTGCTAAAAATATGAGTACTATTATTTACATTATTAAATAAAATATTAATATTAACTTTTACGAATAGTTCGCGTAATACGCGGGAATCCTATCTAGTTTAATTATATATTTTGGGGTTTTATAATCACCTTAATAGTAAGCTACCCAATAGTCCATTAGTTGTTACACTGATTTATTATACTCCACTTGAAATGTTTACACTTGAGGTTAAAAAAAAAAAGTAGTATTAAATTTATAGTGAATAATTGGGATAGAAAAATAAAAAATATATATATATGTGGAAAAAAAAAAGCTTGGTAGTTATTTAATTTTAAAAAAATGTAAGAGTTGAAAAGACACCATGAGCCATATATAAAAACCTTGTGTATAGTATATATACTCCACTACAAAACTATTCTCTCCGTTTCACAATTATTTGCACTATTTTCTTATTCGTTCGTTCCACAATTATTTGCATATATCAAAATGAATTTTTTTTCATAAACTCTGCTCTCATAATATTCACATATTTACACAAAATGTCATTACTTTTACCCCAATCCAATCATTTACTCTACTTTATTAATAAAAGTGTACAAAATCATACACTCCACTCATTACACATTTTTCTTAGTTTGTGTACTGTAAACATTTAAAAGGAATCAGTACTATAATATGATCAATTTATCGTTCACCAGGAAGTATATTTATATTTTAAGCAACAAAAATAGACGTTTCCAATGTACACAAGAAAAAAAATGTGTCTTAATCTAAATCAAAATAGCTCCAAAAGATTGGCAAAATATACATTACATGCATCGGCCTCACAACGCACAGCTGATGTGAAGTGTGAACAAATGAAGAATGGCCGTTTCTTTTCTTGATATAAGTCTACAAAATAAAAAAGATAAAAAGGCAGAGGCATTCCGATTTCCATACATCATTTGATCGATCATACGATGGAGAGTCGAAACGAAGACAAGGCAGAGAACGAAGCTGTGGTTGCAGAGGACATAAGGGACAAGGAAACGAATAAGAAAACTGACGAGGAACTAACAGTCGAGCAGATATTCGAGAAGAAGGAAGGAGACGTGCTGCCATGGCAGAAACAATTGACAGTTAGAGCACTTGTAGTGAGCTTTTTGTTGTCTGTCATGTTTGCTTTCATAGTTATGAAGCTCAATCTCACCACTGGCATTATACCATCACTCAATGTGGCTGCTGGTTTGTTGGGATTCTTCTTTGTCAAAACTTGGACTAAGTTTCTTGAGAGAACATCCATGCTGAAGCAGCCCTTTACGCGCCAAGAAAACACCGTCATTCAGACATGTGTCGTCGCCTCCTCTGGCATTGCCTTCAGCGGTACCACCTCTTTCTATTAAATTCTATCTGCGTTTGATAAAAGTACGCACGAAATCTCCTTCCGTTCGATTGTTTCAATTAACCTGCATGAATTACCCCAAAGTAACTATTTTAAACACCAGATCTGTTCTTCCTCTCACCATACTTCGATTTGGAACTGACAAATCGGGATCTGTACATGTTTTACGTCTACGTATTTCTGTTAGAGCAATTCTATAAAGCTCATACCAATCTGAGGTTTAACACATGCAGGTGGTTTTGGGAGTTACCTTTTCGGAATGAGCTCGACAATCGTCCAGCAATCAGATAAAACCGCAACAGATTTCAAGAATCCAGGACTAGGCTGGATCATTGGCTTCCTCTTCGTGGTTAGCTTCCTCGGCCTCTTCTCTGTCGTGCCTCTCCGAAAGGTACGCAATTCTAATGATCTACTACATAAAAACACACAGATCAAACACAATTAGTGTCACTTTAATATCATAACATGCGCGATGGTTGCGTGTTTCCAGATTATGATCATCGATTTCAAGCTGACGTACCCTAGTGGTACTGCAACTGCACATCTTATTAACAGCTTCCACACACCTGCAGGAGCTAAACTAGCAAAGTACACATCTACCCTTACCTTTTTCATGTCATATATGCAAATCTACACTTTTTCTCACAATCCCATTCGTAAACCTTACAGGAAACAGGTCAGCCTATTGGGGAAGTTCTTCTCTTTCAGCTTCTTGTGGAGTTTCTTCCAATGGTTCTACACGGCTACCGACGAATGTGGATTTCAAAACTTCCCCACGTTCGGTGAAAAGGCATTACAATACAAGTAAACACGCGTTCTCGTCTCTGTTTCAAGAAAAAGTGTTGTTGAAATAAACCAAGTCATGGTTTCCTGCAGGTTTTACTTTGATTTCTCAGCTACTTATGTTGGAGTTGGAATGATTTGTCCTCATATAGTCAATATATCCCTTCTGGTTGGAGGTATACTTTCATGGGGTATCATGTGGCCATTGATAGAAACTAGAAAAGGCCATTGGTTCTCTGCTGAACTGGATCCAAATGATATGCAGTCTCTCAAAGGCTACAAGGTACCCTTTTCGTCTAAATATTTCAATTCAGGGTCTGAAAGTTAGTAAAACTATTAATTTAGGGTCTAAAACATTATTCCTATCGATTCAGAATTTCAAATCCTGAATTAATAGTTTATCGAATATTCTCTAAAATAAAATGACAGGTTTTTATTGCTGTGGCTATGATACTTGGTGATGGGTTGTACAACTTCACAAAAGTCCTATCCCAAACTATAACTGGTTTAAGTAGCCTAATCAAGCAAAGAACACCCCATCTCCCATTGTCTGAACCTCAAATCTCCTCTCCTGTCAAAAACCCTCTCTCCTACGACGATGAACGACGTACTAAACTCTTCCTCAAGGATCAAATCCCGGGATGGTTCGCCCTAGGTGGCTACGTCACCATTGCTGCAATCTCAACCATAACACTTCCTTATATCTTCACTCACCTCAAATGGTACCACATTATACCCCTTTACATTGTTGCACCAGTCCTGGCCTTCTGCAACGCATTTGGATGTGGCCTCACAGATTGGTCACTTGCATCAGCATATGGGAAGCTTGCCATCTTCACCATCGGGGCGTGGGCGGGGAACCACCACGGTGGGGCCCTCGCTGGGCTAGCAGCATGTGGAGTGATGATGAACATAGTCTCGACAGCTTCAGACCTCATGCAAGATTTCAAGACGGGCTACATGACCTTAGCTTCACCTCGATCCATGTTCGTCAGCCAAGTGATTGGGACCGCGATGGGATGCATAATCTCACCTTGTGTGTTTTGGATATTTTACAAGGCTTTCCCTGATTTAGGGAGTTCTACAAGTGAATACCCTGCCCCGTTTGCGACTCTGTACTATGAAATGGCGAGACTTGGGGTTGAGGGATTCTCTGCACTACCGAAGAACTGTCTGAACCTCTGCTATGCCTTCTTCGCTGCAGCTATTGTGATCAACTTGGTGAGAGATAGATTGGGGAAGAAGAGAGCTTGGTTCATTCCTCTACCAATGGCAATGGCAATTCCCTTTTATTTGGGGTCATACTTTGCCATTGATATGTGTCTTGGAAGCTTGATTGTGTACATATGGCAGAGAAGGAACAGGGCAAGTGCAGACGCTCTAGCACCAGCCGTGGCGTCGGGTTTGATCTGTGGGGATGGAATATGGGCTCTACCAAATTCTATACTTGCTCTTGCAGGGGTGAAACCTCCTATGTGCATGAAGTTCCTCTCTAGTGCAACTAACAAGAAGGTTGATGCTTTTCTAGGATCTTGAGTTGCTTCATTCTAGGAATAATTGGTTTCTGTCTTTAATATGTCATTAAGAATGAAAGAAAAAGTGTGTTTTACTATAAGCTCCATGTATATGCTCTTGTATTGTATGGCAACTGTGGCTAAATCATTATAGTGGTGTTTTCCATAAGCTTTAACCTAATTACTTAATCACCTTCTGTTTTGTATTCGAATGTTTTCAAATTGAACGCTTCTACTTAATTTAATCACCTACAGTCTAAAATCTTAAAGGTGAAGAAGGATATGCTTCTAGTGAGTATTGTTAAGAGAACCAAGCTGCTCGTTAGCTCAGCTTAGCTCATTAAGGCTCGAACTCGACTCACTCATATAGATAAACGAGTCGGGCTCGTCAGACACTCGATTTATTAACGAGCCGACTTCAGTTCAACTCGTTAGGCTCGTTTACACTTCGAGCTCTTTTTTTCACTCATCAAATTAATCGAGCCGAGCTGAGTTGGCTCAACAAGAACTCAAATCGAACTTGAACTTCAAGTACTCGGCTTGACTCGAATAACAGTTCAACTTCTAGTCTAGTTGATTATGCTTTTCTTCCTTCACTCCATCAGCTTTTGCTCTAATATTTTACTACCTTTATCACACACTAACCACTTTTACTAGTATTAAAACAATTTTTCTCATAATCACTAAATTAAATTGCTTCTCAAAATCATAAATTTGTGCAAACACGCTCTACGCACAATGCTGTAAATTGGCAACTGAGCACTGATACAAGAACAGAGAACACGAAAGAAGGGCAGCTTAAACAACAAATTATCTAGCAATTCTGGTACAGTTCATCTACCATGCTGTAAGGTACTACAATCTTACGAAGACCAATCTTCATCACTGTCATCCATGTCCTGTATAAAAAGTTGAAAATGGAGCTTTAAAATAATATACCGACAATTTTGCAATAAGAACTGGTGTGATTTGTGCAATTTTATTGCCACGGAATGCATAGAATTATGAAACCAATAAATAAATTCAGACCTGCGATGCGCTAGACATGTCTTCAATCTCGTCATCTTCCTCCTGTAAGGCACATCAAAAAATAAACGTAAAACACACTGCATGGCCTGAATGAAAACGCGCTCAATAAGATGTTCTTTTGAAAGAAAGGTGTAAAGAAAGAAGGTTTACGCTTTACAAGTATATAATACTAATCATCATGGAGTCAGCACTCAGTAATATTTGCAAGAAACCATCAATTAATTTGCACATCAATAAGACCATATACATAAATGAACGAAAACAAGTAAAAATTGACAGGTTTTATGCATCATTTGAAATTGGTTTAAAATGCCATGACATGCAAAATTTGGTTGAGAAATTTCGATCATCATTGATGAGAAAAATGTTGGTCTACACAACACACCTCGATGAATGACCCAGACCCACTTCCGTACTTTCATATTTAATAGGCTTCAATGATTTGAAAACTAAGAGAGAGAGGGAGATATCTGAATTTTTCACTTCCCAGGTTTCAGCAATTACAAAAGATAGAAGCAATTGACAAGGAACTTTATTTTTCCATCGACAAAATGCAGCTTCACCTATTGCGTACTTGTATAGTAACTAATATAGTATACCAGCAAATGAGAAGACAAAAGATAGCTGCTAAAAGAGAATGAAAAGGAGTGAAAGAAAATGTGCAGAAAAATACCTCAGGTTGCTTTTTCTGCTCCTTAGTTGCAGTCCCTATATGTTTCCAAACCCAGTAGACAGAAAGAGAGAGGGGATAAAAAAAAAAACTTAGAACATATTGCCCATGAAGTTGTGAACACAAGAATCAGAATACAACAGAGATGTTGATGGTGTCATATTGAAAACAATCAAAATTCAAAAGTCTTGTACATGAAACACATTAATACATTATTCAAATGAAAAGGCAATGATTTAATGGCCTGCAAGACATGTAGTTGGTCCCTACGGCCTACTATCTGCGATTTTTTTCAGAATAAATTTATTAGGCCTAACCGCCTATAATTTTTTGTTTTCCAAAGCTTCTGACTCGCCTGGTCGTAGTCTCAGTATTATGGAGGAACTAGCAGCCTCAACAGACATGTACGCAGGATTTAACAGGAAAAACTTAAAACATTTACATCAAAAGAAACAAAAATTACATCATCTTTGTCATGGGTTTTTATATTAATACTAGAATAATCCCAATTACGTTCCTCTGCCAATTATCATGAACTGAAATAGCATCACCATGTTAACTCTTGAGAGAGAGAGAGAGAGATAGAAGGGGGCTAACCAGATTTTCTCCCTTCTATTTTCTTCCCACCTTTCATATGCTTG
Organism: Galeopsis tetrahit; assembly: GCA_963675135.1. Classification (NCBI taxonomy): domain Eukaryota; kingdom Viridiplantae; phylum Streptophyta; class Magnoliopsida; order Lamiales; family Lamiaceae; genus Galeopsis; species Galeopsis tetrahit. The sequence continues at coordinate 40,949,041 of OY776127.1, forward strand.
AAGGCCTGAAAACCATAACCGTTGTAATAAGGTTATGAGTTTAAAAACAATAACTACTGAGCAAAGGTTCCACCGTTCCAGCAAACAAGAAGATGGTAAACCGTAAATGCAATATGAAAGCCAAAAGAAGGAAACTCTTACCTCAGAACTAGTGGTCTTTCTTTTCACATCCTTCATCACCTTCTGAAAATTATTAGTGCCTCATCAAACATAGAATATGATACAGTAAAATAACAGAACATTTCATTAATTAAGCATCATTTTCACAAATTCTTCATTCTTAGCACGAGGAGATATGGAATATCGAGATTAAAAACTTAAAGTTGTGCATTAAGCCATTAACCTCCAGTCTTGACATGATCTCAAAAGGATGGAGAGAGATTATTTTTATGCAGGATAAGTATTCAAAACCACAGGAGACACTATGGGGGGATGGAAAATTCAATGAACATATCAGACAAATTCTCAAACATTGCATGAGATATCAACTTCAATGAGATTCAAGCAGTCTGGCATTTACAGTTCTCAACTGGTAAGATAATTTGTGGGGATGTGATGCTTTGAAAGGTGAGGCATTACCTTGTCCTCCGCCTTCTTAAACAGTGAAGATAAAGTTGTTTGGACAAGAGATTTGCGACCATTATCAGAGGAATCCTCAGCATTCCCAGTATGCTTATTTTGTCCTGAAGCTGGATCTTGTTTTGCATTGTCATTGTTGTCATCCTTAAATACAAGACGGCGAGGACTTCCTGTCTGTGCATTACTATAAGGAAATCAGCTAATAGAAAATCACAAACTCTTGTTTGTGTAGGGAGATAGATAGGAATGGCAAAGATGTCAACATGGAAGTCAAAGAAACACTGGAAAACAAAAGACAAGGATATCTGTAGATTCATACCTTTTTATTGTTTCATTATCAACTTCCTCATCATCTTCTGCAAATCTGAGAGAGACTAGTTATCAGTGCACTAAATTAATACCCCGAGCACAACTAAAGAACTCTCACACAACAGAAGTACAAAGGACCTCAATCAAAGTCAGAGAAATTAAGAGCAAGATCAGCTTTCTTGTGACAGATCAAAAAAAATTGCATCTCATGCAAAAGGATAAAGATGTGAGCTACCCAATTTAACAGAAGGTACTGATTAATGCAGCCGGTAGTCATGGAAGAGACAATTGCCTTAATTTAAACAATGTCATCCTTGGAGGACAATTGAAACAGAAAACCATAGAATTAACAAAAAGTGCCAACCAGTTAGACTTGTGAATGCTATTTTAATGGGCCTGGATTTTCTCAATAAAAGGGATTTGATTCATATTTTGTCTACAGGGATAGAAACATAGGGTGCCACATATGTCATTTTATCTCAAATCAGATCAATTGGAAAAGTGAATGTACGTGATTCGGGTTACCAGAAAAAAACAACATATATATCTCACGGAGGAATATGTGTATTTTTAACAATAAATTAGCAGTTATAGTTCCTAACGCACACCATGATTCGTAATGCTCATTCAAATTGAAGGGCAATATTGGATTTATATTTAGCACTAAATTGCATATAAGTTTGTCATCCACATCATGTCATTCTGGATAACATGGTTTGCATTTTAGAGTTCTGTTTGTAGAAATGATCATGTTAAGAAATTAAAGAAAATACTTGGATGTCTTCCCAACAATCCTAGCTGATTTCCGAGTTGGAGTCACTTCAGGCAACTCTTTGTAATCATTTGGACTGTCAGTTAAATCATCCTCTGTATCTACTTTTGGGGGCTCCCTTTCCAAGCTTTTTGTTGCAGATTTTCCAGAACCTTGTTTACTGTCACACGTGACCCCTACACCAGCCTTGAAATCATACTCTGTATGGTTTTCCTGGTGGTAAAATGCAGAATTCATGTCAGCAATATACCAAAATACATTTGGCTTAAAGTGAAAGTCAACTAGGACTTCTTCTTACAGAAAAGTAAAATAATTTGCAGCTAACCTTATTGAACTCCTTGGGAAACTGAAGCTGTAACTCTTCTGGATTGTCCTCTTTTTTTCCAATCCACCAAGCCTCAGAAAACACTATCTGGGAGGGAAGGACACATACATGACTTTAAGCACAAAAGATATAAGAAACATAAAAGGAGAAACAGCGCTTGAATTGTTCATATATGTTCTTTCTTTAAGCCCGATCCACCCTGTACAATGTTTGTTTTTATTTTGCTAACAACTTATGCCAGTCTTCCCGTGAGAACCCAGGACTCAGCAGTTTAATAGTTCTCTCACAGTAGCCCAAGAATTGGGATTCTTTCCATTAGAATGCAGTGTGAACGGTTTGGGTTGCAATCAAACCCATAAATAGAACAAGAATAATGCAATGTTTCATAGGGAGTGATCAATTAGGATTGAAGTTGTTCAAGACTGAGTACATGAACAATCAAACTGAGTTCAAACTTCGAACACAAATTTTAATCTTAAGAAAAATCTGAGCAAGCTTGAACTCTAACATGCTTGATTTGACTAGACCTGCTAGTACTCATTAATAAAATCAACAATTCTCAGAAGTGATGGCATCACAAAGTTGAGCTCTGATTAATAGCTAAATACATAATTTTGTCAATTCCATTATAACCAGAAAAATCCTATGTCATTGCCAACAAGACAACACAATTCCACTACTAATAACTTATTTTTTACAAAAAGGTCTACACTATGAAAGATCATGTTATTTATGCTTGATAGCCTTCTTCAGAAAACAAAAGCTGCCATCAGGCGTGCATATACACAAATTGTTTACATCGATATTTTTTGGTGTTACAGAATCTGTGTGCTTGTTCAACATTCTGATAGTAGCAAATATGAAGTTCATACTCAAAACATGGGTCAGAAACCAAAGGAAAAGGTAAATAAGAGGGTGAAATGCTGAAAATACCAACCATATTGTCGAAGTAGTCATCACATGTCACATTCTTCCCCCCTTTTGAAAATTGCAGCGTCAAGTACCTATTCTTTGGGTAGACAATCGTTCCAAACAATTTCATTTGCCCCTGCATTTTAATAAATTAAAAGGCCCTAGATCAATCGAGATCTGTGTTAAGGTACCGATCACGTTATACTGGGAGAAAGATAGAACAACAAAACTTCCCTCTAGCGGCCATACAAATTATTACAGTAAAATAAAATAAAGCACACACGCATACAGTAAGACTGAAAAATTAAAGCATGATGACCACCAATTAATTCATGTAGTCTAGGCGCTTTCAATGATTTTAGTACTGTGATAGTAAATATACTTAAAATCGATGAAAAAAACATTAATATTAAGAACCTGCGGAAAATCTAGGTATAGAATAGGGTTTTTGGTGCCGAGGTCTTTGAGCTCCCCAATCTTTCCACCGGAAACAGGGCCGAGAAGACCCGGAAATGAAAAGAGATACTTGTTCTTCCGCTGAGACTTTCTCAAAATGTCCTTGCCGTGGTGTTTGATCACCGTTTTGGAGGGACCGAGAGCAGCTGAAGCGGCGACCTTCGCTTGGGTCTGCGAGAGAATGTTTTTGGAGAAGGCTAATTTCTTCAGCCTTAGCCTCTCTTCCACCACCGGGTCCGCGGCGGCGGCGGCGCTCACCTCCTTTTTGCCGCCTCGAGCCATAAGCTATACAGTTTGCGCACTTGTTTGCTGGAAGGCGGGAACACCTGTAATTTAATTATACAGAGGATCACTGAAAATTACTACTGAAAAACGGCTGCTGAAACTGGTATGATTGGAGATTGGAATTTCAATTTGATTTCAAGCTAGGGTGTTTTAAAAAAATTGATTAAAATTGATTTTCATAGTAAAATTGAAAGTCGTGGGTGTTTTAATCAATTAGGGAGTATTTATGGAAAAATCTTATATAGGTTCACATGCTTTGTAACCGCCTTCTTTTTTTTTCCTCCTTTCTTCTTCCTCTTTCTTTAAAACTGAGGCATTGATCGAATTGCACCATACTAGAAGAATTATGTGGTATAGAATTAAGAGATGTGGACTTGAACACAATTTCCAAACATGCAATACTAATTTTTAGGAATTGATATTTGTTTATTGAAATCAATTTATACTTAAGAATTGAGAGCCATTATTGAAGGTGTGTTCAGCAGGTAGGGTTTCTATTTTAGATTTATCCACACGATTGATAACTATTATTATTGAAAAGTGGAAATTTTGTTACTGAAAAGTGGCTATTATTAATGAAAAGTAGAAATTTTGTTACTGAAAAGTGGTAACCGATAACTATTATTATTGAAAAGTGGCTATTTTGTTACTGAAAAGTGGTAACTATTATTAGTAAAAAGTGGAAATTTTATTACTGAAAAGTGGTAACTATTATGAGAATTTTTATAAAAAAGGTCATTCATAGTCTTACCTTCTTAATAAAAGACCAAGAATAAAATCTAAAAAAAAAAAAAAGGATAAAAACACATGTTAATAACCCATTATTGCCCTTATCTTTTTAATATAATTATTTAATTAATTTAAAATATAATACATTCCTTAACACACGTCTATTTAATATATAGTCAGTTTTCAATTTATGCAAAGATCGTGGGAATTGATTTAATTCGCTTGACTTTTCCTTTTCAATTCCCAATTCGAATAATACAGAATCAATGTTAAGTTTGATCAATTTGAGAAGACTAATGTTAATGATGAATAGGATAATTCAATGGAATAGAAGGAACAATGTGATTTTTAGTGAAGAGTTTGCTGCGGATAAGGTGGTTGATAGCATTAAGGCGTCATCGTACAATTGGCTCAAAGGACTGCGACTGATTTCTAAAGGAAATACTTTTGACGATTGGCTTAGGAAACCATTGTTGTGCATTTAGAAGTGGAGGACGATTATTTTTGTCTTTCATATAATGTTTTTTTTTTTTTCTTGCTTTGATGTTGTGATTCTGTAACTCATGTTGGAGGGTATTCCTGATGCTCTTTGCAATAAAATCTTTGGCTATTTCCAAAAAAATAGGTGGATTTAAAGGTGGATTTGAAGAAATCAGAATTAGATATGGTGCCTCAAGATTAATCTCACCGATCCCCTTCTCCTTCGCAACCCTTCGATTAATTCCTTAATTTGAAGTATATGCAAACCAGAAGCACAATTGTGCACGCATTGTCAATTGGCCTTGTATAATTATGTATTACGCCCTTTACTCGTGTTTTTTCTCTTCTTTACTCGAGAAGACTAGTGTTAATGGCTGGTGTTAATGGTGAAGCGGATGATTCAAGATAAGATCTAATTTGCATTAAATTTATTTTTCTGCATAATGATATTTGTATATGCACATAATTTACCGCACTGCATTATTTATTTCTTGATGCAACTTTAATTCTGCATTATTTATATGCTCATGCAACTTTAGTATTTTTTTTCTGCATAATCAAGTCACAGATTTTTCTGAAGAACATATCTAATTTGATTTGATGATTTTTCTGCAGATCTTCAAGTCTGAAAATTAAATTGAATATCAGAGCTTTGGGGAAAATACAATTGAATATCAGAAATTTGGGGAAGACTTGAATATCAAAGATTTGAGAAAGATTTGGGAAAGACTTGAATATCAGAGCTTTGGGAAAATTCCTAAAATTTATTATTGAAAAGTGGAAATTTTGTTACTTTGGAGAATGATTACTTTGTTGTGTAATTCTATCTTTATTAATACATATAGGGTTTTCATGTGCATTAGTGTGCACATGCACAGGAGACCAACTCATTATTTATATGTTGTGATGTAGGTCAAACAAATCATATTTTTTTATAATTTTTTTAAAAAAAAGTCTTTATTACATTTGAATAAATAATGGATAAAGATGAAATATTATTTAAATTGTGAGGATAAAATTGTAAAATTAGTTAGTGCAATGATGAAAATCACTTATAAACGGTTAGAAGCATGGATAGGGGTATTTCACCAAAACCGTTTTTAAATAATTAATTTAATCACTTGGTCATATTTGTAAACACTACTAAAAGGTCAAATATTATCGCTACACAAACAAAAGTGTACTGCTACATCATAAAAATATTACGAAGAATTCATCCAAAAAAATAAGTGTTCATAATATTTTTGGCTTTATAGTACACTTTTGGCTTTATAGTAGTACTATAATTTTGGCCTTGTAGTGACAATATTTTGATCATGTACTAATATAGTTTTGGTCATGTAGTAAAATAATATTTAAAAGTGAAAAAATATATTTTAATTAAGTTTGACACTTGTTGAGTCGTGTTGACCCATAAATTTTTGTCACAAATTTACTATCTATATTTTATGTATGAAGTATTTCATATAAGTTTTTGTGTTCAAAATAATGTTTATTTGTTTAATTTCTATTCTACCTTCACCCATGTATATAATTAAATTACGTCAAATGTTAATAAAAATAAAAATTTAAACTTTTTGTTAACCTGACATCTTCTTAATTAGTAAATAACATTATTTTTCTAATCTGTTCTAATCTCAAAAATGACTTATTCCAACACATATGAGAATGTCAAAAAGTTTAATACATATAGTAATAATAAAAATAATAAATTTAAAAAATCAATAATTATAATATATATATATATAGTAATAATGTATAATAATAAAATAATATTAATAATACATACCCTAAAAATTTACTATTTATTAATGATGATAATAATTAAATACCCAATAATAATAATTTTCATATGGAGTAATATTGTCATACTACGTTTTTAAAAAAATACTCTTAATTTAAAAAAGAAATAGTAATAATAACATATATAAAAAGAAAAATGGCATAAGGTGGATTTAATTTGAGTGGAGATAGAATTTAGGATCTTTAAGACTAGCTAAATTTATGGTTTTAACTCTAAAGAGTTATTACCCCTTGTCGTTTAACTGAGATTTCTTTTTTACGACAACAAAATCAAAGCACTTGTCTTATTTATCTTATAAATTATATCCAGCCATTTTTTCGAAAAACCAAATTAATCAATTTGTAAATTGCAGACAAGAAAGTAGAGTTCTTATTTGACCCCGAATTAATTACTTAAATTTCGAGTTCAACTCGCGCTTTTATCAAGTCGAGTTTGGCTCAGCTCAATTATATTGTCGAGCGAAAAATTGAGCTCGACTTGTAAACGAGTCTGTCCAACTGAATCGAATGTAATTAAATGAAAAAATTTAGATATCAAGCCTAACGAATCAAATCGATTCGTTAGTAAATTGAGTATCTAACTAGTTTAATCTCGACTCATTTAAATATACAAACAAGCCGAGTTCGAGTTTTAAAAGAGATGAGCTGAGCTTGCAAGTACGGGTTAAGTGAAATAAGAACTAACTTATGGGGTTAAATGAGTAAACACTTGAACTTGGTGGGAACTAACAATAAAATTTCCGTTAATCTATTCCTTTCTTCTTTGGGAGTTTTCCTTTTCGCTTTAAAAGCAATGATTCGATTTCGAACCAACGATTCTGCAATCAATCCAACAAATTAAGCTCCCAATTTGCTTTCCAAATCTCAATGCACAACAATGTCCAGTCCAAAAACCCTAGCTTGAATAGTTTCTACCACTGAGAAATCAGAAAATGCTTCTTTTCCCCTCTTTTAGCCCAGAATCTGTTCGAGTAGATCGATGAAATGGAGCACATAATCTAGAATTAAATGGCAAATATTCACATCATGATGCCTAGTGCTAGTAATCTCTCCATCCTTAACGACAGCACCAACAAATTTCACTGTTATCACACGTCTAATGCTTTAGCTAGAGGAAGAAGCTACGATAAGAAGAAATGCGGAGTTCACGATCATCTTACCGGTTGTGGAGCTAGGGTTTCTGCCATTGACCGTTCGTGGAGATTATGTGCAGCAACGGAGCTTCGCGTTGTTCAGGAAAGCTTCAGCAAAGACGTCAGTGCGCAGAATCAGGTGCCGGTTATCGAAATCCCGGTCACTTGCTACCAGGTTAATGCTCCAGCAATGTTATACACACCCATACGTAGACCCACGCATTTTTGCAAAATGTAGTGAAAAAGGTCATGTAAATCTGAGAATAGTATGTAGTTTTATTACGGGAAGAAGGGGGGAAGTGCATTTTTATCTTGTCATTTAATGCTGTCTAAAAATGTTTTAGCCTGTAAAATGGAGCTTTTGATTACATTTAAAGACTTTTTTAAATCACCTCTCTGATATACACATTTAAATTGCTTAGTATGCCTTCTATAGTGGCAATGGAAGGGATGGTAAAGACAAAGGCCAAATGGATGTGTTATTAATTGATAGAGAGTTTCAGTTCACTGATTGAACAGTTTAAGTTTCATGTTATCAAAAAAAAAAACCAATCTTATTAATCCTTCTCTGGGATTCTTCATTTAGCTCGGAATACTTAAGAAAACTAGTATGGGCGATAAAACAAAAAAAATTATACCAATCTTATTAAAACTGATTTTGGTATGTTGAGAGCTCTTCTGCAGTGGCATGAGGCTTTATGCTTTGGGACAAAGGTTTTGGAACTGCATGCATTATAACACAAATATTGTTTGCTGTTGCCCCATATGGTTATACCTACAATATCACTACTACGAAGAGCCTGAGTTCTTAACATTTCACTTACTATGATATTATGATCTCAGGTTATTGGTGTTAATGATCAAGCAGAGAAAGATGAAATAGTTAAGTCAGTGATGCATCTGAAAAATGCAGAGATTGAAGAGGGATACACTAAAGATGCTGTTGTATCTCGACAGGTTTCACAAATTCTTATGTTACTTAATAGTTTCCTAGTTTCATTCAATGTTGCATGCATGGTGGAAATGGATTGTTCTGTAAATTGTCCCTTTTCCTATGAAGTACCCCTGAATAAGTTATGCATATATTGGTTTTCCTGCTTCCCTCAGGATCTCCTAATGGACGTGAGAGACAAACTGCTGTTTGAACCAGAATATGCTGGAAATTTTAAAGGGAAGCAGCCCCCTAAATCATCTCTTAAAATTCCGTGGGCTTGGTTGCCTGGGGCTTTATGCCTTCTTCAGGAGGTAAGCCCAGTTGCACTTAGACATCTTTGACTACTTTCCTATCTGCATTTACATATAATACTGGGTCAGCGTCAACCTTGCATCATTTTGGAGTATATTGCTTTTGCATCATCTCAGTGTTATGTTTTGTTGCCATACTGATATGGCATATACCTTTTCTCCATTTTTCTGGAGAATATAGAGAGGAAAAATATTCCACAAATTCTTGATTTGATGACATTCTACTGGATTCATATAGGCTGGGGAAGAGAAGCTTGTGCTAGGCATTGGACAAAGAGCATTGCAACACCCAGAATCAAAGCCATTTGTTCATGATGTGCTTCTGTCTATGGCCCTTGCTGAGGTAAGAAAAAAGGGAAGAGGTTAGATCCTTAATCATTTCTTCCAGTCAGTTTTGTTATGCTTCAGTTTCTTATTATAGGTGCTTTCTTGAAGTGTGCAATTGCCAAAGTTGGCTTTGAGAAGAACAAAATCTCTCAAGGATTTGAAGCCCTTGCCCGTGCTCAATGCCTTCTGAGGAGCAAGATATCTCTTGGGAAGATGACGCTGTTGTCTCAGGTAACCGTGTTGTTGTGTTCTTCTACTTTCAATAGGCTGTCATTATCTTCCCATTTTCTGGTCCTATGAACTTTTAGTGCACCTTTTGATAGCCATGATTTTTCAGAATGTAGAAATGATACTTTTCATTGTGAGAGTTCAGATGTTGAAGTTTTAGATAAATTAATAGTGGTATGCCATTGATAAACCAATAGTGTTAATGATGCTATTGCTATTGCATAGTTTTGAAATATATCTAAATAGATGGACACGTGAAATTTATGTTTTGCGCCTCATTCCTCTTACCTTAATCTGGGATTCAATGATTCATGTTTAATATCTTTTATTCCGGTCGAAATTTTTAAACAGTAATGCTGATGGCCTCAATTTTGGTTCGAAAAAGTAATAATATATAAAAGTACTTTTATTTACTTATTCTTTAATTAAGTTATATCTTTATTGAAATTACTTGTCCACAATGTTGCTTTTAGATAGAAGAATCATTGGAAGAGCTTGCTCCAGCCTGCACATTGGATTTTTTGGGCATGCCCCATTCACCTGACAATGCTGAAAGAAGACTAGGAGCAATTAAAGCATTGCGTGAATTGCTGAGGCAGGGCCTGGATGTTGAATCTTCATGCCAAGTTCAAGACTGGCCTTGCTTCTTGAATCAAGCACTTAAAAGACTATTGGCTACTGAAATAGTGGAGCTTATTTCCTGGGATAGTTTAGCTGTTACAAGGAAGAATAGGAAGTCGCTTGAGTCGCAGAACCAAAGAATTGTCATTGATTTCAATTGTTTCTATGTGGTTTTGTTAGCTCATGTTGCCCTTGGATTTTCGAGCAAGCAAATTGACCTGGTAATTTCTTTTCTAATTGTAATTGCAACCATGTTTAACTTTTGAAAAGTGTCTGATTTCTAGATGACAGTATATTTTGGAAAACATTGTTTTGTAAAAATCTAATGTAAATCATTCTCACTGCATGTTATTTTACTTGGTTCTTTATCTCTTTCTTCCTTGTGCAGATTAACAAGGCCAAATTAATATGTGAGTGCTTAAGAGATTCAGAAGGCATTGATCTGAAATTTGAGGAGGCCTTCTGCTGTTTCCTTCTTGGACAGGTACAGTTTTCTATTTCTTCTCTCCTGTTTGTGGAATTGTTCAATTTTTTATTTTTTTCTCTCTCTATTTTAGTAGTGAGGAAATGTGAGGTCTCATTGTCCAGGTTGATGAAGAAACAGCTTTTGAAAGATTAAGACAGCTTCAATCGAATTCTGGTCCTAGTTTGCAAACAGCATTGCAAATGAAAGAGATGAAGGAAGTTTCAAGTTCAAGAAAATCACTGGTAGACATCCCTTTTATTAAAAAATTTAGTGTACATCTGTGTTTTTTTTTCTTTTCTCAAGGAACTGGCCAATTTTAAATTTATCCGAGCTACATTTTCTATGGTACCATTTTTCTCAAATATAAATATCTAGAGGTAATATTGATAAATAATTTATTCAAATCTCACAGTCCAGTCATTATCTACACTCAATGAGTACAAATTAATATATGAATATGTTGGACAAATTAAAAATTACACTTACCTAAAGAAAACCAAAAACCATTACTTATTTTGATGGAAACATCATTACTTATTACCAAAACATAAAACTGTAATGTTAATTGTGTCACGTGGCTTCCAAACGCACCCCCCGCCACCCACAATGTAATCAAAGTTGTATCTGGTGAGATGGGTTTATGCAACATACCTTTATTAATCTTCCTTGTTTTCCTTTTGCTTGACTGAGAGAGTAAAAATCCCATCCTCTTCAACAGAGAAAAATCGAACAGGAAATTGAAACAGATGCCTGTTGGCAATTCTGTAATCTTTCCGTAAATATGTACTGGCTTGTGTTGCTGCATCTTCAGTTCCGAAATCATAATTGGCTAGCTGTTTTCCTATTTAAAACTAGGTAAGGAGCACCTCTACAGTCCATTCACTTGTTTGCCATAATATGATTGACCTGATTTGTAATTCTTGCTATCTTCTTCTGTAGCAATTTTATGTTAACACTTTACATGTTATGTATTGAACTTCTTCTTTAACTTTTATACTTGTATCATGTTGATGATTCTCAGACACTATGCATTTTCCCTTTGTAGGAAACATGGTTGAAAGAAACTGTTCTTGGCTTGTTTCCAGATACCCGAGATTGTTCCCCATCTTTGGTAAAAGTTCTGACGATCTCATGCAAAGAATTTTTGTCTTCTGTGTCTCTCAAATCTAAATTCCAAACAATTTTCAGGCTGATTTCTTTATTCGTGAAAAAAGAGCTCTTGGTAACAGACAGAATAAACGAGTGCCTCCATCTTTCACCAACATAAGGCTCCGATCGCTTGCTGTTGCTCCTACACTGGATCAAAGAGATGAAGGGCCAGGATCATCGACAGAATATTCACGCCATCTTGGATCGGCTGTAAAGCAGCTCACTCCTCCTAACCTTCAAAGCCCGTTAACAGAGGGCAACTCCAATGCTGGAAGTAATGCTAGCTCGCCCTCTATTCAATTGAAAAGAACTTTAGGATCAAGGCAAAGTGGAGTGTGGTATGTGTGGTTGCAGTTTAGTCATGTGCTTGGAAAGATGATATTTGCTTCAGCATTAGGCTGTGTCTTCGTTGCTTCATTTAAGTTGCTGAACTTGCAACTCTGGAGACAGGGCAATAGATCTAGATGGAGGTTAGATGAACGGAGAATTACCACAACCTTGACTGATTCTCCTATGAATTTAAGTTACAAATGTGAAGCAATTAAGAAAAATGGTATTATGAGAAAGATTCGGAAAGTCCTTTCACTTCTTAAAATGCAGTCTGGGGACCATCCTGAACGTGCAGATATGCGAACCGCTTCTCTCTCTCCTGGTCTGTCATCTTCAGTAACATCAATATATAGACTGCCGATGCCTGTTGAAGATGCTGAGGCTCTTGTCAAGCAATGGCAGGCAATAAAAGCCGAAGCACTCGGGCCTAACCATGACATTCTTGGGCTCATTGAAATCCTTGAAGGATCAATGCTTTCTCAGGTGAGGTTCATTTCATGATTGTACTGAAGCCTTCTCCAACTTACTCAGGTCTTTGGCTAGCCCTAATGATGTTTGGTATGTTAGCCCATTATAGGTTGGCATAATGCATCAAAAGGTCCTTAAACTATTTTTTGTTTTAAAACACCCTTTAAGTTTCAAAAATCTCCCTCGAAATGAAAATTCACAGGATTTTTTTATTCACCTTAATGGTCCCATCAGATCATAATATAAAACTATTTTCGCAAGCCATTTTAGATACCCATTACATGAAGAATTTGGGTTGAAATAACTTGCCCATATTGCGTCTGCATATTAATTATATTAACATATGCAATAGTGCAATACTCCCTCCGTCCCTTTTTAAGCCTTACATTTTGCCGTTTTGGGTGTCCCCTTTAAAGCTTTACGTTTCCTATTTTGGAAAGTTGTGGCCCCACATTTATTAACAATTATCTCTACTTTTACACAAAATTACACTAATTGCCACTCACTTTTCTTTTCTCTCTCTACCTTTTTTTTACCTTACACTTTCTCTCTTCACCTTGTTTTTTTCCTTACACTTTCTCTCTTCACCTTTTTTTTCTTTTCTTATACTTTCTCTCTCCACATTTTTACTTTTCTTACACTTTCCACCGACAACTTTACATACAATACTATATTCCTTAAAACCTATGTCATCCTCCAAACATAAAGCTTAAAGGGGGATGGAGGGAGTATTATTTAATGGACAATTAAGATTAATAAAAAAAATTCTGTCAATTCTCGTCTCGAGGGAGCTCTTGAAAGAAAATTTCAATACTCGAAGGTCTTTTAAAAACAAAAACTAGTTTAAGGACCTATCAAAACAAAATTTGATTGTTAGGGAGCTCTTGATGCCTTATGCCTTCTGGGTTTTTTTAAGTCTCTGGTTTAAATTCTTCGTACATTGCTTGTCGTGTTTCAGTTCCCAATGAATCCATGATAGATAACCTCCTCTTTAGTATTCTGTGCCAACTCATGATACTTCTTTTTTGGTTAAATAGTTCACTTCCAATTTATAAGCTAAAACGTGGGGAAGGAGAAGTTGCTAATTTGACATAGCTATACTTATTGTTTCATTGACTACTGTGTCACTGGGTTAAGCAGAATGAATTGTATACTAAGGTTGCTATAGCCAATTGATCCTCTGTTAACTGAAATTTTATCCTCACTAGCTAATGCTTATTAACTACTCGTTGGTGGTTATGTTGTAGTGGCAAGCATTGGCTGATGCAGCAAAGGCAAAGTCATGCTTTTGGAGATTTGTTTTGTTGAAGTTGACCATTGTACGGGCAGACATTTTGAAAGATGGGGTTGTGGGGGAAATGGCAGAAATAGAAGTAGACTTGGAGGAGGCCGCTGAGCTGGTGGATGAGTCCCAGCCTAAAAATCCAACTTACTACAGGTAAAATACTTTGTCATAGCAATTACTTGATAAAACACTCTGGTATTTCTTTTTGATAGTTTTGGTACTTGAACTCGGGAATTCTTATGGTGTCTGTCTTTTGTCGTTTGGTATCAACTACATTGAATAAAGTGGTAAAGGGGAGAACTTTATGTCTTATATTCGTGACAATTTATTAAAAGCACGAGTCTGATCAGGGTTATAACTTAGTTGAAAACATGAATCATTGGAAGATCTGTGAGAATAACCCGACCAACTTTCTGCATTAGTCGATATTCTTGTCATCTTTTCTTTTTCCATTTTTACTTTGTTTGAGTTGAATCTGGTATTAAAAAGCAGATTCCTCTTTTTCATGCAAAAAGTGACAGTTTCTTCTAATCTAGCACATTTAACTATTTTGTCGTAATTGTGTAGCTGTAGAATTTGTTATATCTGAACATTGCAATGGTGACAGTTCACTTTCTGTTTGCAAATTGGGAATGATCAAATGCTTAATGCAGAAGACATTTCTTGCTTAACAATATTCTGTATCTTGTTGTGGGACTTTGCATGTTATAATATCGAAGTTATTGGTTGCAGCCCTTATAAGATACGGTATCTTTTGAAGAGGCAAGATGATGGATCGTGGAAGTTCTGTGAAGGTGATATTCTAACTCCTTCGTGAACTTTGGTCAATGTTTAATTGTCTGCGTGTGTAGCTCTGATCATCCGATGGTGTTCGTCCATATCTAGTTTTACGTGTATATGGTACTCCAAATCTGACTCTAAATTGCAGTGAAGAAACTAGTTAGGATATTCCATTTATTGTTTCTTGCCCTGCTGCATCCGTCTTCTAATTCTAGGCTTTTAGACAGGGTTGAAATTATCATCTCTTTATTATGTAATTTGGAAGACCATTTATAATAATATTAATGTACACCTCATTATTGAATTTCTTTGTGTTCAACTTTGTGGATATTATGAGGGTTGAGTTTATGGAGGGGTTTTCCATTTTAGAGGTGTGCATATTATTTCAAACTTTTGAAAAAAGAAAACTGTGAAAGTATCTTCAGGGCAGAGGGAGTATATATATTATTATTATTATTATTTTGGAGAGGGAGTATATATAATGATATCTGCATAAAAGTAAGATTTTATGCCATTTGTTTCTTTAAATCCTTATTTGTAAGACAAATTTGTGTATGCAATCGAATTTTAAGCGATAAATATTTTCAATTGTTCAGTTGAATTTTTAATCCATCATATTATAAGTTTTTTTTCTTTCAATTGTTCAGTTGAATTTTTAATCCATCATATTATAATTTTTTTTTCCCGACACACCATATTAGAAGTTAGAATCAAGACAAAATTGTGATTAAATTGCAAAAGTGTACGGTGTACCTAAGTCAAAATTGTGATTAAATTGCAAAAGTGTACGGTGTACCTAAGTGTGTTAAGTTTTGAGGAGTGTTCATAAAATTTGGTGGGCATAACCTAACAGTACTTTAGTCAAAAATGTTTGAATTTGATTTAGGGTTGGGGTATATACCCCTCTAGCTTTGTAAGATACACTCCCCCGATATATATACTCCCATTAAAGTACATCTAAGATAGATGCACTCCCCCCAAATTGTCTATTATACCCCTTTATCTTAAAAATTGGTATGATAAATGCACACCCCTCATAAAAACCCTCATTTCCTCATATCTTCCCCAAACCCTCATTTCTTCTCTCCTTCCCCCAACCCTCCTTATCGTCGCCCAAGCCACCGCCTCCAGCGTCGCCGACCTCCAGCGTCTCCCGCCTCCAGCGCCGTCGGCCTCTAGCGTCGTCCACCTGCCTCTCTTTTTTTCTTTTTTTCTTTTTCATTTCTGCAATCGGCGGCGGCGGTGCCCCCTCGCCCAGCGCCGTCGCCGCCTCCTCCACCGACCCAAATCGTTGTATACACCTTCTCCCCCAACTCCTCCCTCCTTCCTTTCTCCCTCCGTTGCGCCCTAAAACAAGTGTGTTTTTTGTTTTTGTTTTTTTTTTAATTTCTGCAAGCGGCGGCGGCGCCGCCCCTCTCGCCTAGCGGCGCCGCCACCTCCTCCCCACCGCCCTCTTCTCTCCCCAACGGTCTTCCCACGGTAAGCCTCAGCGTAATTTTTTTCCTTTTTTTTCTTTCTGCAACTTATTTCTTTCTGTTTTTTTTTTATAATTTTGGACAAGAAATATCGACCAAAAAAATTATGGTCGACATTGCTGTCGACCATAATTTTTTTGGTCGACATTTCTTGTCCGAAATTAATTTTTTGTCGACTAGGGTATTTTTCGTCGACTATAATTAGTCGACGATATATTCTACGGTCGACCAACCAGTGTCGATCGACACTGGTTGGTCGAAAAAAACTTTTTTTTTTAGTTTTCTGAATTGATTTTGAATGGGTGACGTCTCGACACTGGTTGGTCAAAAAAAACTTTTTTTTTTTAGTTTTCTGAATTGATTTTGAATGGGTGACGTCGGAGGTTGTGGCGACAGTGGAGGTGGAGGCTGTCGGAAAATTGCGGCGGCGGCTGCAAAATTAGGGTTAGGGTTTTGTATAAAATTAGGTTTAGTGTTTTAAGTAAGGGTATAAAATTAGGATTTTGAATTAGGTTTTGTATCTATAACATTTTATAAAATTTTACTAAAAGGGTAAATATGGTATTTTACATACATATTTAATTAATAAAATGGAAAGGGGAGTGTATCTAACAAAGCTGGAGGGGTATATACCCCATCCCTTTGATTTATGATGCAATTAATTTACCTAAACATTTTGGGCCCAATATGGTTAAATAGTAAAAATCTTGATTTTTCAATTTTGTGAACCAATGAAGAGTAAAGTCACCACTTATTTTGTTCAATGAGTTCAAAAGTAGAATATATTGTTGAAGTTTTGTGAGTAATGCAATATTGTGTTAAATGAGCCCTAATTCGATTGGTGGTGGTTGTTTTTGAATTTGTAGTTAGTTGCATAATAATCTTGATATTTTTTTTTCATCAGCAAATCCTATTGGAAATCTGTCAAACTCCACTTGATACATCCTTTCATTACTCACTCTTGTACTTTACTATATATATATACTAGTATTTCTTCAGTGCGATGCACGATTTATAAATTAATAAATTTATATAAACAGTGTGATGTTAATAAATAATTTTTTTTTGTAAGAATTTTTTTTAGGAACATTCATTTTAATATTTTATTTAAAAATAAAACGTCACAATAATATTGGATAAAATTAAGATTTGTCAAAAATAATTAATTGAGCATAATTAATAAATATTCATTTTATATAATCTTTGATAAGTAATACTTTGTAATGTTTTACAATAGTTATATTTACATATACATAGATATAAAGATACAATATTATATTTATGAAGAAACTCAAAGAAGAAAAATTGGCATAGAGACATGAGAGAGAAAAATGAAAATAGAGAAAGAGAGAAAAATAATTTTAAAAGATGATATTTTAATGATGGGCTCTACAATAAATAATATTAAACTATTGCAACATTTTAGGCTGGAATTTGCTAGGGAAGTCACTGTTCTGTTATTATATATATAGAGATTTTAAATGCATTACGACTAGTGGAGTCGAATAGTGTTGAGCTCAAACTCGACTCAATTGTTATACTCGAAGTTGGAAATTCGACTTAGAAATCGGTCGAGCGTAAAAAAAATTTTAGCTCGAGCTTCACTCAACAAGAAATTTAATAAATTTGAGTTCAACTCGATTATCTGTATAATTTTACAAAATTAAATGTAAAATATTTTTAAAAAATATATAATTAATGCAAAATGAACCTGTATTGTACAAGCTTGAGTAGGCTCACGAACCTTACAAGTCGAGTATTTATGAACTCGAACTCAGTAGCGACTCAAGTAGCTTGAAACTCGACTCGATTAAATTCGAGTCGATTTCAATCTTTTTTTTTAGTCGAGCACGAGTAGCTTACGAGTTAACTCGTCTCACTTACACGATTACACACCAAGTTACGACTAATGTTTCAATACTCGCAACTATTGTTGTTAAGCGAACCGAGCTGCTCGTGAGTTAGGCTTAACTCGATTAGTTAAGGCTCGAACCTAACTCGCTCGTATAGATAAACAAATCAAGCTCAAGCTCGTTAGACACTCGATTTACGAAGGAGTCAACTCGAGCTCAACTCGTTAGACTCGATAATTAAAATTTCTTTTAATTCTATTAGGCTTGTTTGGCTCGGCTCAATAGGCTCGTTTACGAGTCGAGTCGAGCTCGTTTTTCCTCTCCGTCAATGTAATCGAGCCGAGCTATGGTTACCATTGTCGCAGGAAAGAAATTTAACAATTTTGCCACTTCATTTTCTAGGATGTGCTATGGTTCATATACAATGGAACCCTTACACAAAACAAGGATCAATAATTCCAGCCCATTTGATCTTGAATCTTTTGAGCCAAAATGCTTGCAACAATGGATCAATATGCAGTCGAATACTTGCTGCATTTCACAGATGAGATTTGCAGCTAATAATGAAGTTTCAGTTCAGCCATTATGGAATCCTATACATGTACCTTAAAGAAACTTGCATCTTCTACGTTCAAGAACCAAGAGTAAAGGAGGGGTAAGAAGCCTTAGACTTGATCTTTTTATATCTATTTTCATGGGCTTTGGTTGCATACTATGACAAGATAATAAAAGTGTAGATCAAGTCATAAGATCCTCATCAGAAGGATCGAACATGGCTGCCCCTCATTCATGTCAATATGCTAAGTTTATAAACGAAGCTGCAAAAACATACGATTGGAAGAGCAACAACACCAAAAAAGAAGCACATACAGTAAAGAGAAATGAATTATGTTTATTTAAGCAATGCTGTTGTTTAACATCAATGTAAATCATTATTACATTACATTACATACTACACACCATACTTGGTGTAAGAATAAAAACAATTGAGTAAACACAATATCATGCTTCAACAAGAGAAACAGACCAAAAGAAAAGAAATACATAAAACTTGAAACTTCAATTCAGCAAAACTTTTTGGATCAGAAACTGCAGCCAAATGCTGAGATTCAAAGGCTAAAACTCTAACAATCTTTCTCACCTCTATAGAGTAGGCCAGCAGCTCACATTGAAGAAAAGTCACTTTAATAGTTTTATGTCATCACCGAGAATCCAAGATTATAGATATCCGAGCAAAACGAGACAATATTTTAGCAATGTGTAACTATGAATATAAATAAGCCTTCAAATAACAGAGATGATTACAAATTTACGACCCTGCCTTTTTCCTAGACAGCAATTCTAGTACAAACACAACAGATATGATACACACAAACACCTACTCCAACCATCTTTACACTATTGTTCAAAATCATGCAACTTTACATTAAACCACAACAAAACACTAAATCATCTCGATTATAAAAACGAAAAACAAATATTTATTTATAGACTGGTTAGTAACAACATACATCAGTCCAGGTCCTCCTCTCTAGCTGATCCCGCATTGTTGTTGTTCCCTCCATTATTGCTCGTCTCAGCTGGCCCTCGAATGAGCCAAGGGAATGGAATCCTAAGCATCCTTTCAATCCCCCTTGGTGTTCGTGGACTGTTATTATTATTATCCTGATTCGAACCCCATGAATTCAAACGACTATTTACAGTGCTCCTACTACCATTATCATTCATCTCCCCTGTTGTTCGATTTTCATAATCAGGATCATCAGTAGGCAATTCGTATCTACAAACGGGGCAAGAATTATGCAGTTCAAGCCAGGGCAAGATGCAATCCTTATGGTAAATATGTTTACAAGGCATCTGCTTAACCTCCTCCTTTAACTCAAAACTATCTTTGCAAACTGCACATTGCGAGGTATCCGAGGCTAGCATTTCGTCAGTAATCTTAATATCTGGTAATTTCTCAACTGCAGATTTGGATGCAGGTGGGGTACCATACCTATTAGGATCATTCTCAGCAAGTTGCTGAATCAATTGCTCTAAACCAGGCCCAATAAAATAATCCCCTAAATCCATTGGAAGCCGAAAATCAACCCCTCCGCCGCCGCCTCCTGGCGCTTCGAAAACAAGCTGAAAATTTGCCCCCCTTGTCTGGAGGTTATTGATGTAGTTATTGAGAAATGCAAAGGGATCGAATTCGTTAGGAGATCGGGATCCGAAGAGCGCAGAGAGATCATCGAATCTACCGCTTCCGCCAGCGGGGGAGATGGAGAATGCAGAAGGGGCGGGGGATGAGGCGGCGGAGGACAAGAAGAAGGGGAAACCGCCCATGGAAGAGAAATCGTCGGTATAAAAAGGGTTAGGGTTAGAATTACCAGGGGGAGGAGACTCGACTTCTTCTAGAAAACCGTCGCGGCAGTTGGGGCAAACGAGCTCTGCCGTAGGTGAGGGCGGAGGGGCGACGGAGACATTGCGGTCGCACTGGTAACAAAAGTATTGCTTCGGAGCGGCGCCTTCTCCGGCAGCCGAAATTCCCGCGGAAGACATGGATTTGACGCGAGAGATTATCGAGATTCTGAATTTGGTTGCAGTTTTTGGTTTATGTATGCATTATTATGCATTCCTTTATTTACACTCCAATTTTCTGTGGTTTAATCAAATTTACAGCCTAATTTTAAAATCTCAATTTTTTATATATATATTTAATTTTCGTAAATATTGAAAAGAAAAAAATATTTTTATAATATTGAATAAATATCATTTATTTTTTTGGTATAAAAAAATGTCTATAAAATTTGAAAAACTATCTACAATTAATGTATGAGATAACATTATGTTATATTTTATGTACAAATTTGTTCAAATTCTTTTATTAAATTTATGTATTAAAATTATTATATTTTTATAACTTTTTAAATTTACTAATATAAAAAAAATCTATAAAATTTTAAAAATTATAAAATTATGTTACTATATTTTATGCAACAATTTAAGATTTCACAAATTCTTTTATTAAATTTATGTATTAAAATTATTATATTTTTATAATTTTTTAAATTTAAAAATATCGACATATGCATTTATTTCACAAATTTAAGATTTCAATATTTATATCCCAAAATTTACAACCTTGCTAAAATCTAGATTTTTATTTTCCATTTTTAACGTAGTCTCTCCAAGTAAATATTTTTTTCAGTTTTTTTTTTTAGTTTTCGTTTTAGTTTCTCACGAGTGCAAGACAGATTTGTAAAAACAAAAAACTATATTACAAAGTATTATTTAATAATATCTAAAATTGTCAAATGACTAAATAATTTTTTATTTGAATCATGTTGTGTACAATAAAAAAAAGTACAATAAAAAAGTACAATAAAAAGATACAATTTTATTTTACATATGTAACACTGAATTCAAATTCCATAATTTATACCTTTATAGCTCCCAAAGTGTGCAACTATGCCTAACAAAAGAAATAATACCAAATAAATGTAAGAATAGAATATTTTGTGTAAAAAAATTGTGATTTGAAAAAATTATTACATGGAGTACATACTTTTTATCTTGTAGCTCAATATTCAATACTTTTTAATGCGTCCATTGACATGTGACATGTCGAATGTCAAAAATGCCCATAACGAATGTTATAATATCTTCAAATTCAAAAAAGAAAGTATAATATACGAAATATGAAATATAAATGTAAGTTTGTTAATTTCATAATGACTCTAGAGGTCTTACCTTTCAGAATTTTATTGTGTTCATCGAACTGTAATTTGATATTATCAAAATCAATAAAATCAATTTCAAACTGAATAAGTTCATGTGGAGAACACCTTGTCATTTGTGTATGGTTGTGAAATGTTAGTTTGCATGAGTATTTTGTAGGTAATATATGGGTGTTGTGTTTTTCAACTCCAAAATTATACAAATTGTACGTGAGTTCTTCCCTAATAATGTTCTGATACCTGTGCATGAGGTATTTCAGTATAGTAGCTTGTATTTTAAAAAAATGAAATGAAAATTAAGAGAGTAAACAGAAGAAATTTAGAGCACTATGTAAAACAGGGAAAGGTTTAGAAATGCTCACATTTTCATCAATACCACAAAGTCAAAATTTGTAAAATTAATAATGACAAAGTGGGATAGCTCAAGTGGTTAGAGCACCACTACCTAGGCCTTAGATCCTGGGTTCGAGTCATGGGAAGGGGAAAAAAGGGATGGGTATTTAATGTAATTCAAAAAAAAAAAAAAAAAACCCATTCAAAGTAATTTGTCTATTTACGTTAGACATGGGCAGCGGTTGAAAACCGCCGGTTTCGGTTAGAAACCGGCGGTTACGGTTTTCGGTTTTCGGCAACCGTAACCGAACCGCGAACCGCCGGTTACGGTTACGGTTTTTGAACCGGCGGTTCGCCGGTTAGTTTTTTTTTTTTTTTTTTAAGCTCGTTTTCGCCTCTTTTTTCGATCGTTTTAAGTTAAAATTATTTGTACAACTTAAAATTAAAATTATACTCGTTTTAACTTTTGTTTATCGTTTTTTTTTATAAATTATTATATTATAACTTTAAGTCGATAACTTATAGTCTTATATTCTTATAACTTTAACTTATAACTTATTAAATATTAAGAGAATAAATTTAATGTAACTTAGGCCTATTTCTTAAAAAAATAAATTAATTATAATTTACATTAGAAAACTTACAAGTTACAACTTATAAAAACTAAATCAAACTTATATAAATTAAAAACTTTAGAATTACAACTTACAACTTACAATCAATTTGGAATTTTGGGGAGGGGTTAAAAGAAATTGGACTTGAGCTTAATTTAAAAAATTAAACTTAGAAATTCTAAGTTCAAAAATTTTAAATTAAGTTGCCTACGTATCCAAATTCAACGGAAATTGGAATCAAAGTCCACGTAGTTCTCTTACCTCAACTTACCTCGTTGTTGTTGAACTTGAAGGAGGTTCTTCATTCTTCACTTCCGCCCGTAGAGGTCCATTCCTCGTCTTCTTCATTATCTTCTTCTAACGATTGGGCTCTTTTTTCGGCTCTTATCCAATCATCAAGTAAACATTGGTTCTCTACGTTTTCAACGGTCATATTGGATCTTGTTGCATCCAAAGTATAACCTCCTACACTAAATGCTTGCTCAACGGCAACGGTTGAGGCGGGAGCCGCTAAAATTTCTCTTGCAAGCATTGACATTGCCGGAAATACTTGAGTCACCGTCGACCAACACCTTAGTATATCAAAGTCTCCTTCCATATTTTCTATGGATGTATTCACTTCATAGCTTTCATATTCTTGAGTATAAGTAAATTTTGATTTTTTACAATTACGTTGAAAAAGAAAGCTATCAACATCATCATCATCCATGTTGTCATCATTATTTTGTATGTTAAAACTAGCACTAGAACTAGAAGAAGAACTATGACTAGGGTTGGATAAACCATGTGTATCCATATACTCCTTAATTAATGATAATATAAGTTGTTGAACTTCAAATATGAAATGATCGGTGTTCGGTTGATCATTCGGAAATTCGGCAATAGGATATATTTTTTTATAATACAAGGCTAACATAGCTTTAACACCATCTAACTTATATCTAGGATCAAAAACTTTAGCAACTAAAAATATAGGGGGAATTATAGCAAAATATTTTTTCCATTTTTCCAACATAGGAGCAATAGCAAGATTTAATATTGGATCGTTTTTGTAACGTGCTAAAACGTTGACAATTTTTAGACAATGTTCAAGTGCCAAATGAGAAGTAGGTTCGTAAACTTTAGACATAGCAAAAGTAGCATTATTAAAAGTTTCCAAAACCTTAATTATGTTTATGCAATGATTCCAATCTTCAGGAAGTAAACCAAAACCACATTTTTCTTCTTCAAAAAAATCACATAAAGTCTCTTTATAATCAACCGACTCTTTTAACAACTTATAAGTAGAATTCCACCTTGTTGACACATCAAGAGAAATTTTTTTTGGATGCACATTCCTACTTCTACAAAAATGTTTCCATTTTTTCATCAAACTACTACGCCTCGTCAAATAAGTAATAGCATCTTTAATAGGAGAAATATAAATTCTCAAAGCATTTAAACCATCTTGAACACATAAATTTAAAATATGACACATGCATCTAATATGAAATTTTTTTCCACCAACATACGGTTGACATGCAATGCGAAGTTGTTCGATACTAGCATTATTAGCACTAGCATTATCAAAACCAATTGAAATTTTTTTGTTAATTAAACCATAAGATTTTAAAATTTCAACAATTTTCTTTTTAATAGCATCGGCCGAGTGCACACAATCAAAATCCCTATAAGCAATTAATCTTTTGTTTAATGTCCAAGAATCATCAATCCAATGACAAGTAACTCCCATATATGAATGTTTTTGAAAATTATCACTCCAAATATCGGAACAAATAGAAACTTTACTCTTAAGTGAACGAAAAGTATTGATCAAAGCAAGTTTATATTCACCAACAATATTAGCAATATCACGAGTAACCGTAGAACGAGAAATTTTTTTCATGCTTGGTTGTAGTGAAAGTTGTACCAAATCATTAAAAGCAAAATTTTCAACAAAACTATAAGGAAGATGTTGAACACTTATCATTTTAGCTAACATTTTTCTAAAATATGCTTGATCATATTTAAAAAGAGAAGTCGGATTACTTACCTCACCTTGAACTCCTCCTCCGGAGGACCCGGTAAATCCTCGTAGTTGCGTTTGGCTCGTTGTAATTCCCATTTTATCCGGATGGTGGTTTTTCAGGTGGAGCTTGAAGGTACCATATCCTCCTCCTTTTTTAAATTTATACTCCTTTGGACAATAATTACAATGAATTATAAATCTATCGACCTCACCGGTTGGAACTTTTTGAAAGTGACGTGTAAAAATTTCGGATTTAAAACTTCGAGCTTGTGAAGAAGAAGTAGGAGGTGGAATTTCGGTTGAGGGCGCCGAAGCCGAAGGTGGTGGATACTCGGTTGCACTTTCTTGAGTTGGACCACGTTCAACCTCTTCTTCATCATCATCATCGGTGACAATTTCGTTCATGTGGTCGATGATATCGTCACCAAGAATTCTACGCAAATGTTGATCTTCTTCATCGACGTCGTTGAACAATGGAACGCGTCTTCGTCGAGGTTGTTGTGAAGAAGATACGATAGCCTTTCCTCTTGATGATCTTGAAGAAGACATATTAGTAAATTGAGATTTGAGAGAATTAGAGAAAAGAATTGATTAATTGAAAATTTGAGAAGACTTGTGTTGAGAGAATTGAGAATTTGAGATAATAAGAATTAAGAGAGAATAGAGAATTGAGATAAGAGATGAGATTGAGAGTTGAGGTGTGAAAAATGAGAAGAGAAAATGGGGTATTTATAGGTGAAAAATGGGATATTTTCGGATTTAAAAAAAAAAAAAAAATTCCGGCCAAACCGCCGGTTACAACCGGACCGGCGGTTAACCGACTGCCAGATCAATCGTAGCCGTTGAGATTCAACGGTCAGATGATCTGGACCGTTGATCTCCAACGGCTAGAAAATTCAAATTTGGGGAAACCGGGCCAAACCGGCGGTTTAACCGAACCGGCGGTTAACCGCCGGTTATTACCGTTGTAATTTTTTTTTTGAAAATTTAAAAACGCTTTTAATCTGGACCGTTGAGATTCAAACGGTCAACAGATCTGGACCGTTGAATCGCCAACGGTCAGATTTTTGAATTATTAACCGCCGGTTTGGCCGAATTTTTTTTTTTTTTAAATCCGAAAATGCCCAATTTTTCATCTATAAATACCCCATTTTCTCTTCTCATTTTTCACACCTCAACTCTCTTATAAGTTATAACTTATATCAATTATCTATTTCTCTCTTATTCTCTTAACTCTCAAGTCTCAAGACTCTCTTTCAAATGGCAACCCAAGGATCATCCGGAGTTACAAACATACGTCAACGTGAGTTACGTGATGAAGAAGAAGTCAATCAACCGCCGCCTCGAATTCAACCAAACTTTCACCCTCCTCACTCCAATTTGCTAAATCACTTTCACGTGAGTGATACAAATCCAATAGACAATTCACGTGAAGTTTGTTGCAAGTATTGCCAAAAAAAATATAAATTTAAGCGCGGTGGAGGATACGGAGTTTTCAAGTCACACATTGAAAAAGTTCATCCGGAGGCATTGGGTCCATTGGGACTTCCCCCTCGATTCTACTAATTAAGTATTAGTAATTTTACTAATTAAGTATTTGAACTTTGAAGTGTTTTAGTTTATTTTTATCTTGTAAGTTGTATTTTGTAAGTTGTAACTTTGTTGAGTTTGTTTTTTAAGAGTTTAAGACTTAAGTTTAGCCTAAAGTCCTAAACCTAAATGGCTAAATGTTAAATGTTATTTTTTTTAAGTGTATTAAGTTAAGATTTAAGTGAAATGTTAAGTATTTAATTTATATGTATCTAATTTCAGTATTAAATTTAAATATTTGTATATAAAAATATTAAAAAAATAATAAATAAATAAATAAATAACCGTCGGTTAACCGGGAAACCGCCGGTTCCACTTTGGGGGAACCGTAACCGAACCGTGAAATTACGGTTACGGTGCGGTTTCAAAACCGAAACCGCCGGTTTCGGCGGTTAGAAACCGCCCGTGTCTAATTTACGTCATTTGAAAACATAGTCCAAGAACACACAACTTTTACTTTTAATCTCCATGTGTTCTTGTCGGGAGAAATATCATCTATGAGAGAGAATTGTGATGACATAATGATACAGTATACTATCAAAGAAATCAAATGAATTGTTATGTGATGGCTAATTTAATTATGTTTAATGAAGAGAAAGGTAGCAGTTTATATGGATGACAAATGATTGAGTACAATAACTGTTGGGATATTCAGCCAGTTGATATCTTTATGTTTAGTTTTGATAAACCAAATCAACTTATAATAGGATAGAACAGATTCTTCAACCCTTGCCAAATCTTCAGATGATAGATGACATGTTGAGGGAATTGCTGCAATTTCCCCTTGATTGGTGAGGGTCTTCATCTGAACTGCTTGAGCTTTCAGTTGCTCTTCTGATGCTGTCAATCTCCTGGCCAGATCAGCTTGAGCTTCAACTGCTTTCTTCATTTCATCTGATAACTTAGCTATAGCATCTTCTTCCCCCTTTTTGGCGTCATCAACAAGGGAAGTGAGCGCTTGAGTAAGCTTCTTGAATTCGTCTTGAAGAGCAGATGTGGTCTTGGTGATTAATGCAGTTGCATTCGATTCAATTCTTTCAGCAGCTAGGGTAGCAGCTTGAACGGAAAGTGTTTGCACATCTGGTACAACTGGTAGTAAGTTTAACTTGTCAATCAGTTGAGTGACAAGATGAGATAGTTGAGTCTCAGATATCTTCAACTTCTCATTTTCAGATTCCATCTCGAGGTTAAGGTCCTTCGACCGATCTAGTTGCTTGAGAAGGTCTTCTCTTTGAGCATCAACTATCTTCTCAAATTCAGTAAATTTGGAGAGAAGATGTTGAGTAAATGCATGCTCTCTCTCTTGGCTTCTCTGCAACTCTTCCTCTCTAGTGTCATCAATTTTCTTCATCAAAGCAGCTCTGCCTTCATGATCTAGAGTGGAAATGGCTTTGACAGTGCAGTCAACATTCTTTTGGATAAACTCATCCATTTTGGATAGGAGGGCATTGGTGAGGTCTCTCTCAAAGTACTTCTTCATGCTGAGACGAACAACATCATAGAGAACTGTACTTGCAAATTCTTATGAGTCTTTGATGCGGCGATTTGAATCTTTGACAATAGGAGTCACATCCTCGTATACTTTATTTGAAAGATTTCCTAAGAGCTGAGTGATGATGAGAGGAAGACCTATTTCATCATCTTAAATCTTAAGCTTGTAGAGAGCTCTTATTGTCTCCTCTTCATCGTCTGAAAGAACATGTTGGGAAAGAATTGATTTTGATTCAGATCCCAAAACCTCTGATAGCCAAGTTCAGTGTAGTTGAGATATGACAGATGGGTGTTATAATGATCAACATGTATGTCTCAGTATAGTTAAGATAAGAGTCAACTCAGATGCACAATGTAATTGTTTTTGTATCAGCTTAGTTGTCTCAGGATAAAGGAATGAGACCAGTAAAATTTGGTTAAGTATAAAATATCAGGACAGTTGAAATTCTAGATATTCAAGCTAGATGTCCAAAGCTGAAAATGTTAGGCAGCTTTCAAGTTTGTCTAGAATCAGATGAGTTGTCCAGATCAGAAGAGCATTCAGATCAGAAGAGATCAAATTCAGAAGAGTAACACCAAAATCGAAAGATACAATCTAAGTGGGCAAAGTCTATGAAGTACAAGACCAGAAGACAAGAAGACTGATATACCAAGCAAACTGATATGATCAAGTAAGTTGAATGAACAAATGAGCTGATGAAGATAAGCACTGTCTCAGATCAAGACATATTTATTGAAGTCTCTACAAGAAGTATTCAATGCAAGATGAACAAGACAAGAAGTTATGGGCATTAAAACACAGCAAGCCTGAAGAACTTCGAGAAGCATTAAAGATAGAAGACAAGTGATGACAGTTGTTGTTTACTGAACATTCTTATTGCAACTGGATGTTTCAGAAGAGTTAGCCAATCCAACCGTTTGAAGAAGGATAGATTCTAACACAATCTACCTTGGTAAGTGTCTCTAGAAGAGATACATGCTTTATAGGCTACTGTTCCAGCCACCCTACCTAAAAAGGTAAAGCTAACTGTTGTGAACATCAAGTAAAAGTACAAGAGAAGCTACAAATAGAGAATTGGAACGTTAGACTCCTCCAACGGTCTAATTGTTTAAAATTCTCTATAAATACTGAAGTGATTCAAACCAATAAAAAATAAGTTGAATACACACAAGAAAGCAAGGAAACTCAAAGATGTCTAAAGCACATATCTCTGAATCAGATTACCATAAGCTCTGATCTATATACCCAGTTTCCTAAATCACTTCAAGCTAAGCCAACTTACATATCCAAAGCTTAGCAAAGAGATATCATATCCTTTCACATAGAACTCATTGTAAAGGATATATCATTAGTTGGAACCAACCTCAAACCCAAACCTTTCAAAAAGTGAAAGTAGTAGAGTTTGTTATAAATAGTGAAGAGCTAAACTGAAAGTGAAACTTAGTTTTAGTTCGAAGTCGTAGTAGTTGAGCACTAGGACTCAGAATTCCTAGGGATCAAGGCACTTAAGATTAGTGTGGTTGATCAGTGCACCTTGTCACTATAAAACAAGTTAATTCCGAGAGTTAAGGAATTATCTTGTTTAATCAGGGAAAGTGGACGTAGGAGCTTGAGTTTCCGAACCATTATAACCACTGTGTTATTTACTTTGTGCATTGCTTTACATTTGATCACATTCACATACTGCACACAAAACAGTTCAGTAAAAGAAAACATTTGTTAAAGTGTCAAAATCTGTTTTGGACAAGTTCCCTGATAAAAGTTGTTTTCAGAAAATCTAAGGAGATTTCTTAAGTAAAAAGCCCCACCACATTCCGCACTAAAAAGACTAACTTAGATAGTTGTCCAACTGAATACTTGAATAGTTTTCAGTAGGTTGATTATCTTAGTCCAGTCTATACAATCAGTGAAGTTGTCAGACAACTCACATGAGAGGCTTTACATTCTGATTTATTGCAAAAAGAGAAGAAAATTGATACATAAGTGCATTCCCCCTCCCCCCAATACACTTGTGTCATACTCCTTCAGGACCAACATAACAGGTCTAGAAGGATCACCTGGTGCAAGTGTCGTGGATGCGATACCAGCTAAGTCATTCAAGGCCTTTTGAAATTCGACTTTTTTGTCTTCAATACTTCGTTTGATGTAAAACTGCATTCTGTCTTTCAGCATCACTTGCATTGAGGATAATCAAGTCTTCTCCTTCCTCAACGGCTAACTTCTCCTCAGCTCTAGGAGCTGGCTGTTCAAGGCTATTGGATCCCTGAATCTCTGAGACCTGAGGCTGTGAAGATTCAGCTACTACAATTTATTGTGGCTGATCACCTTCAACATTGGACTGTCCATTAGCTGTTTTAGTGATTGTGTTCACCACCAGATCACTAACAACTTTTAGCACTAATGCTTTCGAGTCCAAAGACTCATCTTGGACATTGACATCAGCTGTTTTCACATCATCTATCTCTAGCTCCGCTGATTTCTCAACCTCATTGTCAGACTGTTTAGGTGAACTCCCACCTAAATCATTTGCAGGGTCAGCTGATCCTCCATCAACGTCCCCTTCGACTTGATCCTTTGAAGGATTTTCATCGTTGGTCATGTCTTTATCAACTCCGGACTCAGATCCATCGTCACTGTTGTCCTTCTTATCCTCACCAGTCTCTTGAGCTTGTGGTTTCGAAAATTGTTCAAGCTTTCAAGCAACAAGTTAATTATATCTTGAAAATTCTATTTTAGTTTTCCTTTCCATTGAAGATATGTGAAGTCATATCTTTCTAATTATTGGAATACGTTGCAAAATTTTGATTGGTAATATTCTACAATCTCTTTTCCATTTTTTATTTTATTTTGTTTCCTATTGTATAGTAATTACAATAAAAACGTTAGAAGTTTGTATTATATTAAAAAGGACCTGAATAATTCATATTTAAGTTAACTAATCAAAATATATATATATATATTTTTTTTTTGCTTAATGGTTTAAATACATACATGAATCAAATGAATAATTTCATTCAAAAGAATAATTTTGGTTCAAATATACATGTAAAACTGAAAATACAATGCAAATGTAACATTTAATTTCAAAATTACAACCGAAATTAAATAAATCAATGTTATCATGTTGTCATTCTTCTTCCAAAATATGAGAAATTGCATTTGATATTGTTCACCATCTAACTAATCGATGTTATCATTCTCCATCAAAATTGGAGATATTGCATCTAGCATTTTTCGTCTGATCTAAAAAAAAATCAATCTAACAAAAATCTTTGTGTAATTGTTGATTACATTACATCTGACATTTTTCAACTCGGTTTGGTTCTTGTGAATCCCTTTTAAAGTAGAATGAGTAAACATCAGGTGCTGATATTGCTTTCTTCATTTGAGTTTAAGATCAAAACAATATTAATAGAGAAAAAAAAATATCAACATAAATAATATTTGTAACATTCTTAATTTATCTAGAATAGTGATGCCCACGAACGAACAAAGAATATTTTTCATTTCTAATGACAAACAAAGATGAAGTGATTGAAAGGGAATAAAGTTGAGGAGATTTCTATAGAAGTAAGATTAAGAATGAATGGTGGAGATGAAAAATTAAAATGGAAGGTTTATATTAAAAGATAAAATTGTAAATGAATGAGAATTGAGAATTCTAAGAAAAGTTTGATGTAGGAGTGTGATTGTGACACTGTGACCCTCTAGAGATTTGAAAATATATAAGGTTGTGTTTGGATGGAGGGATTTAGGTATGAATTTTAAATCCATGATCTAAATCCACTCCACCTGTTTGAATTAAATGGATGGATTTCAAATATTTAGCATCTTTTTTAGTTAAAATTGAAAGGATTTCAAATCTCACTAAAATCATGTCATTTAAAACCCATCTATTTTTAAATCATTTCATTTAAAATCTCCCCAATCCAAACACAACCTAAGATTATCACATTAAAATCAAGTAGGATCATTTATTTCTCAATTTGGATGTCCGGATACTAAGGGCAAATAAAAAAATTAAAGAGTCCCACACCAAATTAGTGTGGTGCACACGTGTTTTTTTTTAACTCCTTTCTTCTTCTTCTCTCTTTTTTTTTTTTTTTTCATCCTAAATAAAAATAGGCAAAGATACACACATAGTGGCGGTGCTGCTGGACTACGGCGGCGAACACCTGTTTGCCGTCGGATCAGGAAGCTCTGCTCTCTTTCAAACATTATCATCTTTATATATATATATGTACCTCCCGTCATGTTTCTGTTTAATTCCTTTTGTTTTGTTTTTTCAGCAGCTTTAATTTAAAGCAGGTGGTCATGGAAGCACAGTCATGGCATTAGAGAGCAAAATATAACGAATCATTGTAAACATCCTCAAGAACAATATTCAGCAGCTAATGGAACAAGGCACTACCCTAGCTCGTGAGGGGACCGGTGAAAGTGAGGTAGACAATTAATGCAGTTTCCTCTCTATCTGTGTCAGTGTGCAAGGACGGAGCCACGTAGGGTCCACTGGGGTAGTGGGCCCCCACCAATTTTTTATTTTTTATATATATATATATTTCTTCCGTTTTATAATATATTTGTATATTTCTTTAATTTGAAACGTTTTAAAATTATTTGTACACTCATAATATGTAAATATTCTATAAAATTAATATTCTCACTGCATCATTTTATTTTTAAAATTGTCACTCATTTTAATCTACATTCTTTCCTACATCTTCATTTTATTTTTAAAATTGTCACTCATTTTAATCTACATTCTTCCCTACATCTTACTAAATCCTTTTTAACACCTATGTAAATTCATTTTATACCTACTAAATCACCGAAAATACTCTTCATTTATTTGACCTCACACCTCACTAAGTTCACATTTCTTAAAAAGTGAACTTGTCAACGAATGCAAGTCATTACGGGACGGAAATAATATAAGTTATACATTTGTCTAATAATGACTAATATCTCAGCGGGATTGAACGTTAAATTTTAACACTGTTTCACCTATTATGAGTCGGAACAATCAAAATTAATTTTTTTTCAAAACATAACAAAAATCGTTAAATTTAAACTAATAAAATGAGATATTATAAAATTTATAATGAATTAAATATAATATTATTTTGTCTTTATAATAATGTAAATCGCCCCCCAATCTAAAATTTCTGGCTCCGTCACTGTATGTGTGCAAATTTAATTTAAAGCTTAAAAATGGGTAATTTTGTTAATGAAAAATTTAATTCTTTTTATTGAAAATTGGTAATTTTGTTATGAAAAATGTAGTTTTTTATTATTGAAAAGTATTAATTTTTTGTTACTGAAAAGTAAAGTGGTAATTGTTCTTATTGAAAAGTAGTACTCCAGATTTTATGAAAAATGTATTTTTTATTATTGAAAAGTGGTAGATATTTTAACTGAAAAATGTTGTTCTTATTAATGAAAAGTGGTAGATACTTTAATTGAAAATTTGTGTTCTTATTGAAAAATTGTAGATTTTATGAAAAGTGTAATTTTTATTATTCAAAAGTGATTGATATTTTAATTGAAAAGTGTTGTTCTTATTATTGAAATGTATTTATACTGAAAAGTGTATTTTAAAAATGTGAAAAGTGTTATTTATTACTTAAAAACTTGTATATTTTAGTTACAAATTGTTTGTTCTTTTTGAAAAGTGGTAAATTTTACGAAAAGTGTAATTTTTATTATTGAAAAGTGGTAGATATTTTAATTGAAAATGTTGTTCTTATTATTAAAAAATGGTAATATAATTGAAAAGTGTTGTTCTTATTATTAAAAAATGGTAATATTTATTATTTAAAAGCTTGTATAAAAAGTGGTAGATTTTATGAAAAGTGTAATTTTTATTATTGAAAAGTGGTAGACTTTTTACTGAAAAGTGTATTTTAAAGCTTGAAAAATGGTGATATTTATTGGGGTAATTAGTATATAGGACATTTCACCTATAGAAACTAGAAATAAAGACAATAAATTTTAAAGTTAGGAAGAAGGACAATATGATTTATAAAAGTACAGTTTTATCCTCCGTTTAAAATAAAGTCAAAATTTGAATATTCAATTAAGATAAAATAGGAAATTCAAAACATGATTTGAATATTAAATTGCCGGAAATCCAGGGCATAAATGCGTTCGAAAATCAAAGTTTCCTAAATCAAGCTGGATTGTCATATTAAATTACTTTTAATTATATACAAAGATTATTTAAGACTTTTTCAACTCTGTACATCTTTAAAAATTATTATTCAAAAATAAATATATTCAATGCTCTATAAAAAAATATACAATAATTCGTTCAATAATTACATATAATAATTTATAATTATATAGAATAAATATTAAAGATTGTCATATTAATTATAATTGTAACTTCTTCATTAAATTAAAATGCATTAATGTTATTAATGTTATCTTTAGGGGAACTAAAAAAACGGATTATGAACCAGAATAGACAATATTATACAATTTGGATGGTAAACCGTTACATACACAAAAACAAAACAAACAAAAAAGAAATACATATGATGTAATTTGGATGGTAAACCGTTACATACACAAAAACAAAACAAACAAAAAAGAAATATATATGATGTAATTAAGTAAGTAACGTGGGAAGTATCGAAAGTGAATATATGCGAAAGTATATGCCAAACAAATATGCACATTGTGATATGTGCATTATGGAAGAAAAATTAGACCATTTTTTTTATATATTTATGACTACTACGATAATCATATTATTATTACGTGGATATCAATAAACTATTCATTTTAGAAATTGTAATTATAATATTATTTATAGAAAAAAATTACATTTGAATATAAGTATGTTTGAAAATGTCAAAAATATATTGTTTGTTTGGATTACGTGAGATAATTGTGGGGAGTAGTGGGTATATTCCTATTTTAAATTAATAATATTGTATTAATGATGATTGACTTTAAAATTGTGGATTGTAACTTTCCAAAAGATATTCATTATTATGATATTTCCGTGATATCATTGGATAGCATAAACAACATTACATTATGGCTTAAGTTAAGTATATCTAGCCCTATCATAAGAAAACTACGAGTACATATCTAGATACTGCATATTGAAAAATATATGCTAAAGATTGATGCACATGTGTGAATATTAGTTGAATATATGCTAAAATAGCTTTAATATCTAGAAACTTGGTTTTCTCCTCGAATTCGAACTTTAATATCACAGCGTATTCCATCTCTGATACTGTAAAATAGCTTCTCCAATTAACACGTTCAATAGAGCCCTAAATCGCACAAAATAAAACAGGGTAGAATTAGAAAAACTCGAAGATCGAATCGGACAGGGTATAAATTGAAATAACAATGAACCAATAGAATTATTGATTATTGAATTAAAACAACCAGGAATAAAATTGTCTACCTAGATAATGTAATGGTTCTCGGATGAGATTTAGAAACTCAAAATTCACTCTATTTTGGGTATTTCGGTGATGATCGAATGTCGAAGATGGGATTTGAAGATCGAATTATTGATTATCACAGTTGGAAATTGAATATGGAATCATTGCATCAAAACGGAATTCATACTTCCAAAATGGAATGATTCTGGTATCGAAGATAGCGCAATTGAGATTTGCAGATCGATTTATTGATTATTGAAGATTTGATTTGCAGATGGGATTTGCAGCAAAAATGGAGGTTTGATTTGCAGATGGGATTTGCAGCAAAAATGGAGGTGGTTCGGTGATGATCGAATATCGAAGATGGGATTTGAAGATCGACCAGAATTCATACCTCCCAAATTGGAATGATTCTGTTATCGAAGATAGCGAAATTTAGGATTTGGAGATCGATTTATTGATTATGCGCAATTGGGATTTGGAGATCGAAGCTGTGATCTGCAGATTGGATTTGCAGCAAAAGGGAGTGTTTCAATGTTGACCATGAAATGCTTTAAATTTAAGATATAATTTTATTTTACATTGATTTGAAATTAAAAAATACCGATAGCTTTAATTTTAATTATTATTTTAATTTAATATATTGGTGTGATGAAAGAGTAAGGGCATAATTGGTCATTTAGTTATGAATTTGACCTTATTCCTAATGCTATATCTTTTTGTCTCTTATCTTTTTGTCTCTTTTTCTAGTTGTGTCTATATGATTGTCTCTAATCTTAATTAAACTCATATTTATTACTTAAAGACTAGTATATTTTAGTTACAAACTTTTTTAAAAAATTACAAATTACTAAAAAGTGTATTTTAAAGCTGTGAAAGATATTTATTAGTTAGACCTGTAAGTCTGTAACCACTTGGACACTATTACTTTGTTAAACAAATTTGTTTGATTGGTCTCTATAAAATAGTGTGTACGGTACTACGGTGCACACTATATATAGGAGACTAACTCAACTTAAAATTAAAATGCACAAGATGCTAATTAACATTCCCCGTTGGGTAATATAAACATACGTCACTTAGCTTATATTCATTCACTAAATACCCAAAAAAAAAAAAAAAAACACATATTGCCTTATTTTGAATTGATTAAAAGCATAGTAATTAAACACATTTGTCATGCACATGCAACTCTCGCTAATAGTAGAAGAAAACACATTTGTCATGCACATGCAACTCTCGTTAAATACCCATCCCTTTTTTTTCCTCCCCATAACTCGAACCCAGGACCTAAGGCTTAGGTAGTGGTGCTCTAACCACTTGAGCTATCCCACTTTGTCTATTAAAGCCCATCAAATAGAATTTTGCATCATCCAGGCATCAACATAAATTTGACATAAGCAAATTCCAAACTCAATATGTTTCTAACGTAGGAATTAATTAGCCCTTGATTTCAACAACAAAACTCATGACTTATATAACATACAGATATAAACCCTCAGTTAAGAATTACTCCCTTCCATTATTATATGATCATTTGTCAAAAAAAAAAAAAAAATACTACGTCGCTATTATTAATTGAACATTTTCTTATTTGAAAAAAATATTTTTTTACTTTTTAAAAAAATTCCATCAAGCATCCAATGGAAAGCTGACACGTCATATTGCTTTGTCATGGACTATCGCACATCGCCATTAAATAAAATATTTAATTTTTATAAAAAAAAATATAAAATTATCGAAATGTGCTTATAGTATTTTTTTTAATTTAAAATAAAAAAATATCGCTTTTGGATCACTCGAGTTTACTTTTTTTTTTTAATTTAATCACTCAATTTTATTGAGTATCAAATTTGCTCACTCAATTTTATTCAACCAAGC
This sequence comes from Galeopsis tetrahit, assembly GCA_963675135.1. Lineage (NCBI taxonomy): Eukaryota > Viridiplantae > Streptophyta > Magnoliopsida > Lamiales > Lamiaceae > Galeopsis > Galeopsis tetrahit. Next base: position 40,986,097 of record OY776127.1, read on the forward strand.
TCTTTTGCACAAATGAAGTTAAAACTATGAAAAATAATTTAAAATTAAATAAGTTAAATTAAATTAAAAACAAAAACCATCTTCTTCTCCCTCTTGGAAATGCTTGAAATGCAGAGCCGCATAACCGCCGCCGTCCCTCCATCGGCAAACTGTTTCCGACCTCTTTCTCGTACGTAATTAGTACCAATAGTTTCATCTAGACTCTAGGATCATTTTCCCTATATTTATTTTCCACTTTGTTGCCCTCCATGTTCTTCAATTTTAACTATGAAGATCGTAATTTTTACAACAGTGAAAAATCACCACCTTCAAATAGAGTATAGTATTAGTTCAAAATACAGTATAGTATTAGCTCACATATTATATAATATAATATTAGTTCAAATAAGTTACATGTACTGTATGTAACTAGTACATAGTGCAATCCTACTTATGTTATTTTATAATTAAATATTTTTATTTATTTTAAGATAAAAAGATATTTCCGTTATTTTATATTTATTAATTTAATTTATTAGTAAGACGATGTAGTGTGATTGCATATTGCTTAGAGCAAACGCAGTAATGCGAAGTGCAATCATATAAAATAAAATTTAGGGCTAGTCTTGGGTGAGACCGTCTTACAGAATGAAATCCGTGAGACGGGTCTCCTTTAACCCTCATATAAAAAGTGATAATGTTTGAGCAAAAAGTGATATGGTAAATAACTAGGTTCATTTCACTCCTAATTTTTTCAAATAGGGACTAGCTTATTATTTTATTTCCAATAGGTTCAAATTGGACTAAATAAGACAAATCTGCCATTTTTCTTTATTTAAAAATTTTCGAAAAAAAAAAAAATTTTGAATTCATTTATTCATATGTTTAAGTTAACTTTAACATCTAATTATCTTTTAAATCCAGATTCTCAAAATTTGCTTAATTTTCTCACCTTCCAAAATTTCAAATCATTCCTAAAAGAATAAAAGAAGGTCTTCACATTTAATTCGCTGCATTTGTTAATAATTTAAAATAATAATTAATAATAAAATAGTAATCAATCTGCAAAATTTCAAACTCACTTATCTATTCGACCTAATTAATTTGATAATTTAAAATAATAATCAATAATAAAAAAAATAATAAAGCATATGGAAGATTAACACAACATAAATGAAAAAAAACATATGGTTATGCAATAATAAGTGAATAGGATAATGCGTATTATAATGCATATTATACAATCTATGCGTATTATAGTGCATATAAACAATGTTTCATGCATTTGTGTATGAATATATATATGTATATTGAAGTGCAATCTGATAATATGTACTCCCTCTGTCCCAGGATTGTTTGCACCATTTTATGGGCACGCAAACTAAGAAAAATGTGTAATGAGTGGAGTGTTGAGGGGTAATTTTGTAACTTTTATAAATAAAGTAAAGTGAATGATTGGATTGAGGGTAAAAATAATGGCATTTTGTGTAAATATGTGGATATTGTGAGGGTGGGGTTTATGAAAAGGTTTCCTTTTTGAGTAGTGCAAACAATTGTGGGACGAACGAATTAGGAAAGAGTGCAAACAATTGTGGGACAGAGGGAGTATATTGAAGTACATATGAATATGATTCTATACAAAAGTTATTGAGACTACCAAAAAGAAATCTGATCGTCGAATGGAATTCTTCCGGAAAAAACTAAGAAAATCCAGCAGTGAATGCGTCTCCAATGGCAGATTCCAGAAATTCCAGATTTAATGGCGTAGGAATTATGACAGATCTCGCACAATCAAGGAAGAATTTGGACTAACCGTTAATTGATTCTTCCCAATTCGCAGCAATGGCAGAAATGATGAAACCGCTTCTTCAGCCTGTGTATTCGATAATGAAATTCACCCGCCTTCTTCTCAATTAGTAGCAGTTTAAATAAATTGAAACCTACAAGATCTACATCTTCAAGGTGCTAAAACAGGTTCATCCTCGAGCAAAGCCATGGGAATCATGAACAGTTTCATCAACAATATCTTTGAGAAATTGGCTCAGAAGGCGGCGCTACAACAAGAAGCCGACCATCATGTGGATTATAAAAAAGAAACACGAGAATGCTTAAACAAGCACAAAAGAAAAGGCTACAAGCGAGAGAACATTATTGAAAAGAAATTACTTTCAATGTTAGATTGGGTAAAGATGTCACCTTCTGGTAAACAGCTATGCTGACATTCATTCTTATCCCACCATGTGTGTTAATTTTTGTCACGCGTCTGGGTACGCGCTTTGTGTGGGCGATTACACACTTTTTCGGTGCGATTGTCCCAGAAAGTGAGAGTCCATCTCTCTCTCCCTGGCTTCTTTTGTAAGCCTTTTCATCTTCCCCCACTTTTGTTTCTTTTGTTTGGGAGTGGTGGTGAGATCTTTACAATCATTGTTTCTTTTTTATCATCTTGCTCAAGCATTGGCCCGTTTTTATTTTCTTTATATTCCCGAGAGCCCCTTCTTCATTATATAGGTGGTTTCTCTTTTAAATCTTTTTTTCGCCTCTATTCCATCTAGTTTTCTTGTGGTACACAATTTCCACTCGAATGTTTTTCCTTGAAAGAAGTGCTACGTTATTCAGATGGTTTTCGATTTCAAAGTGGCTATATATTGGGGGTGTTCTTGGTGCCTGGAGTATCACTCGATTCTTTCTTATTCTCCCAAAGTACAACCAACCTTTCATAGCCCTCTTCTCTCACTCATGGAAGACTCCCTAAGCCTGAAAATGAATTGTTTCTCTCTTATAGAGGATGAAAACCCAGGAATCAATATCCTTCAACATGAGCTAGCTGTCCCTCGAAATACTCTGATTGTTCGATTGGCATCTTGAAGAAGATTTAGCGCAGCGGATATTGGAGATATTCTTCAAAATTTTGGAATCTAGAAGGAACGCTGAAAGTTGTGTTTGTAAGAGAAGGACTGTTCACTTTTGAGTTTTCTGAAAAGGTGGAAATGGTTATGGTGCTCCATAGACAACCTTGGCACTTCAAGAAAGCATTGATGGTTATGGAAGAGTTGGAAGGACATGTACGACCGACTGATGTCTCTCTCACTAAGGTGCCGTTCTGGGTGCAAATGCATGGCCTTCAGATCCGAGCTTTGACTAAGCCTGTGGGTTTTCGTGTGGGTGGGGTGATTGGACAGGTGATTGAGGTAGAAGGCCTAGATGATGACAATATTGGGGGTGGTTGTCTGCGTGCAAGAGTCATTATGGATGTGTCCCAACCTCTCTGCCATGGATCGTCCATTACTATTGATGACGAGGTGGTTTATGTCTTCTTCAGGTATGAGAAATTATCTGACTTCTGCTACTTGTGTGGAAAGGTGGATCACAATGAAAAAGATTGCTTCCAAGCACTGGGTAAGCCTGAGAAGTGGTGTGTAGCAAACCGGAGATTCTTACCATGGCTCAGATCTGATGAGCGAAAGCCACCAACACTGGAGGAGATGCAACATTGCATTGAAGCTACTGAACTTCTGGCGGCAGAAAAAAGGGGAGGTGCTTCGTCGTCTACGAACAATTCTACTGCAAGAATGGATAAAGGGAAGGGGATCCTCGTGGAAGAGGCTCAGATCCCTTTAATCACTGTACCAAAACGGAAGCCGAGGCAGGTGGTAAGCTCTTTTGACCGGCCATCTTATGCCACATGCAGTGGTTGCAGCTCGTGAGGATGGGCCCAGGACACATGTAGGCTATGCTAAGATCGATCCTCGTTCAGGTGATGTACTTGAACCTCTCTCGTTCTCAATACCAGATAATTTTGAGTACGATTTGATTAAGGAACCTCTCTATACTATTGACAATGGGCGAGATTATCGGGTTACTCATTTGGTTGGAAGATGTATTAGTGATTTTGATTACACAGCCTTCATGGAAATCATTGGGGAAGGGGAACAACCTTACTTGCCTCCTATTACCAAGGTACTTTCTCCTCAGCAACCTATGATTGTGGGATCCTCCTCGGATGCAGATTCCCCTACCTCTGTTAGACTTGCAATCGAAGCGGCCCCGGATGTAACTGCAAGGAAGGTGTCTTTTACTGGTGTGGAGGTTGTCCGTGGTTTGGGTAAAGTTCAGCGTAGCCGTCCTGAAGTGGAGGAGGAAGGCCCTACGAAGAAGATGAAATGTAAATCTGTGGGTAGTAGCAGCAAATGACGTGTGAAGAAAATCAAGAAGGCGGCAGCTGGGAACTCTCAGCTCCGCCGTCCGGAATGAGCATTCTAGTCTGGAACGCATGGGGACTTCTCTTTGCTTTGTTCTTGAATTTCGTTGTACTAGTTATTATGCTACTATTCTGTGTCTAAAATTGGGCTTCTCGGCCTGCTTTTGTGTTCCCTCGAATGGTTGTAGCGGTGGTTTGCTTTTGTTTTGGAAGGAAATGAATGTATCGTTGTTGTCGTATTCAGTAGGCCATATTGATTGTACAGTTGATTCTGAGTTTTGATTGTGGAGGTTTACAGGCTTTTATGGGAATTCCGTGATGTCGCTACGAAAACATTAATGGGATTTGCTTCGTAAACTTAATACAAGTGGTACAATGGATGTTATGCCTTGGATTGTTGGGGGGGGGGGGGGGGGATTTCAATGAAATTCTGCATTTTCACGAAAAAAAGGGGTAGGAGTAGGCCATATACACAGATTGCTGCCTTTAAAGATGTTATTGATGATTTAAATTTACACCATCTTAAAGCAAAAGGCCCGAAGTTTACTTGGACAAATAAGCAAAACGAATGTAATGCAATTTTCGAATGTTTAGACCGTTTTTTTGAGAATGATGAAGCAATCTTCCTTCCCAACAATTGAAGCTCGTAACTTGAATTTTGTGAGTTCGGATCATCGACTTATTCTCTTGACATTTAACTCCTCAAGTACAATTCCGAGAAAGAGCCATTCTTCTCCTTTTCGTTTTGAGAATGGGTGGATCAAAAACTCAGATTTTATTGATACTTTGAACAATTTCTGGAATGCTAGACCAGCTGGTGAAAAATTGCACGTCTCACTTAAATCTTCTGGTGAGCATCTGGGTAACTGGGCAAGCAATAAGGGGGGCTCTTTTAAGAATCGTATCCATGTCTTAAAAATAGAAGACCAACACTACTTAATGATGAAAATATCGCTCCCGACTGGAATGAGGTTAAACAAGTTGATATGCTGCTTGAAAAATTGTATTCTCAAGAAGAATCATACTGGAAGCAACGATCTAGAGTTACGTGGTTGAAGGAGGGCGATAGAAACACTAAATTTTTCCACAAAAGAGCTAGTGTTAGGCGCCAGATTAATGGAATTAAGGGATTATTGTCCAGTAATGGGACTAGTTCTCAAGAGGATATCAAGAATACTGTTTCAGAATTTTTTGTTGGACTTTTTACCTCCTCTAATCCTAATAAGTTAGACGTTCTTAGGGCTACAGAGGCACTGGAGGTAGTTGTTTCTGAAAGGATGAACAGTACTCTCAATGGCTCTTTTACAAAGGAGGAGATAATGCGTGCCCTGAAAGATGTTAGCCCATTGAAGGCCCCGGGACCTGATGGGTTTTCAGCTGCGTTTTTCCAAAATGCTTGGAGTACTATTGGGGATAAAATCACGGAGCAAATGTTAGATTTTCTTAATCATGGCCATTTTCTTGAAGAGTGGAATCAAATGATGATCACGCTTATCCCTAAAATCAAGAATCCTACTTTGGTGTCACATTTCAGGCCTATCAGCTTACGCAATGTCACATATCGAATTTTGGCTAGGGCTATCACTAATAGGATGTGTTGGTCCCAAGTTGAGTTAATAATATTGAGTAAGCTAGTAAAAGTCTAGAGGGGAGGGGTGAATAGACTTTTAAAAATCTTTCAATATATCAGAATACGTAATGCGGAATTAATCAAAGTAACAATGAGCCCAATCAAGTTTATACTCAACTTATATTCGAAATTCGAACTTCTGTATGAACACTCTACTTGTCTTGTTTAGATAAGCAATTAATCAATTAAGCAATTAAACAAACAATAAACTAAATCAACACACAACGATTTTATAGTGGTTCGACAACTTGTCTACATCCACTCTCACAAATCCAGTAGTGAAATTCTTATTACTCTTCCAATCGAGTAGTCTTGTGATTTTAAGTCCCAAGAAATAAGACTTTGATCTTATCGATAACACTTCCAAGTGCTTCTTCGATATAAAACTAGCTAAATACAAGTAACTAGCGACTTGAAACAAAAACGTAAAAGTAAACTTCTCTAAGTCCAGTAGCAGCCTTCTTCGAATTCTTCACTTGTCTTCTGGCTTGAACTTTCTGAACTTCAACTCTGAGAGTGTGTTTGCTTTGAATATCTCTTATGAATGCTTCAATTCTCTTTGTAACAGTAGTCTTCAAATGTAGAATACACCAAGGTATTTATAAGCTTCAACTTCAAGAACTTTCTGTTATGTAACTAACTTTTCTTGAAAACTAACTTCTAACTTCTTCTTCTTATCCATCCACGCGTTTCTTCAGTTAATTAGTTATTCCTTAACTAACTCTTCAATCCTTATCTTCAATACGCGTTTCTGTAACTAACTTCTCTCTTCTTGTCTTGTCTTATTGCGCACCTGTCTTGTCTCCAACTTGACTTGTCTTGCGCAGGTCTTCTTCTGTAGACTTCAGCATAGAACTAATCTAGTCCTATCATATAATCCTAACAAGACTATTACATTACTTTAAGCTTTATAAATCAGCTTAGTCACCTTAAGAACTATACAATGAATATGAACGAAACATGAAATAATAACGAGCTTCTATACATCTCAAATAGCTCAGTAAACAACCTAACAATTATACACAGTACTTATAACATGTACTTTTCTTTTTTAAACAACTTAAACTATGAACTAGTACTTGTCTTGTGAACTCTACTGATCTGTTCAAGACGACTTCATAACTAGACTAGATCAGTCAACACTTAGAAAATATTCAAGTCTACTTTTTGGCTTATCAAAACTAATCTTATCTTTTCATCATTTAGGACTTGTCTTAGGATTCATATCCCAACAATTTCCCCCTTTTTGATGAAGCCAAAACTACTTGAATCTTTTCTCAATAGTAGACTAGTTAAGTAGTTATCTTGTCTTTAAACATCAAAATAGTACTTATCTTTTTATTCATTCATGTAAGATCAGTAGATTACACATACTAAATCAAAACAAAAAAAACTAAGTAAAGAAATTACACTTAGTCAGACATGTTACCTCCTTCTGGATTTGGAACACAAAAAGCATCAAGTAGTCTTCTATGAATCACTGAAATATGATCTTCAGTCTCTATCTTCTCTTTATCCAGAAGTTCTTCTTCAAATTTCGTGATATGATTGAAATCGATTCTCTTTCCTGAACTCAGCATCAGAGTAGTCCATTTCGGAAAGATCGGCACCAATATGTTAAAGTTCACAGCAGCAGCTATCCTCATAATAAGATTCCATAGCTTCTGGTCTTGAACTTCCTTAAACTTATCAAATACAGCATAAAGTTCTTCAGAACTATCTGCATCTCCAAATTTCCGAACTATCCAGTGATCTAACTCCCATTGCAACTTGACTTTGAACCAATCTTCACGATGTTCATTGTCAATGAAGTTGTTAATGAATGCATCTTCAACAAGATCTGGATTCGCCTTCAATTTCTGCAACCTTCTAATATGCTTTCCAACTTTCTTTCTACTAGCATAGTGAGATTCATCATCAATCTTCTCAACTATCTTTTGCTTTTTCACGATTGCAGTTTCTTCTTCAGGTTCTTCAATGACCAGCTTTCTCTTAACTTGTCTTGTCTGAACTTCTACTTCAGGTAGAGCAACACCTTTGCCCTTTACCTGTCTCTTCTGCCTCTAAATCAGATTTCTTTACTAGCCTTCCTCTCTTGGGCCTTCTCAATTCTTCTATTGCAGTAGCAGCAACTTTCATCTCAGGTTCAGCACTAGACTTTTCTTCAACAATAACTCTACTTGTCTCTTCCCCCTTTTTGGCTTCATCACTTACCTTAAGAGTGAATAGACTAGTAAAACGAGTCATTTCTTCCTTGAGAGCATCCTTCATAGCTTCTACAGCTAACTCAATCTGCCTCTGATGCGTCTTGTCGCGACTCATCTTGTCAAGACGATCAGTAGTAGATTCCAATTTCTTCGAATTTATGATCAATTCATCCTTGAAATGAGTAGCAGTCTGTCTGAGCAGCCTGTTCTGTTCAGTCAATTCATTAAGAACAACTTTTGAACGCACCAACTGATCTTGTGCTTCACGCCTCTGCTTATCAGCTATTTCAATCTTTACGCGATAGAGTCTTTCCATCTTGCTTAACTCTTCAGCTAACGATCTAGAAAAATTTATCGAACGCTTTTCAGAGTAGTCAAATTGCCTCTTCAAGAACTCTTCAATCTAAACATACATTTCTTGTCGAAATGTTGAGTCCATTTTGTTGACTTCTCCAACTATCAATTCTCTGGAACTGTCTACAAGCGACTGATTCTGTTCCACCAAAACTTCTTTCAATTTGGAATTTAAGAATTCATCTATTGAAGACTGAACAACATATTTCAAGTATGTCTTCAATCCATCTAGGAAACCTTCAGGAAAAACTTGAGTAGACTGAGCCTCAACAACATCAACTTGATCAGTCACAACTATCTTATCTTCATTGAATATAAAGGCTTCAACAAACTCATCATCTTCTTCACCAAATACGACCAAGTCGTCTTCTGCTTCAGCACTTTCAGCAGCTTCTTCAAGATGATCAGTCTGAATACCAACATCAAACAACTCAGCCTTCAACTCTTCTTCCAGCAGATCAGTTTGAACTCCAACATCAAACTTGACTTGAGAAGACAATATGTCATCAGATATATTCAGCATTTTCTTCACTAATGTTGTCAAGGCATGGGGTGGGAACAACTCCGAGTGGTCTTTGACTCCACTGTTCTCCTTCTGTTCCATCTCCCAATCTTGAAAATTGGAGATTCCGCCCATTCCTTGAATAACTTCGAATAGATCTTCTGTCGGGGCCTTCTTCAATGCAACCCATGTGCATATCCTTAGAAGTTTCTCATATTGCTCAGAAGATGAGTCGATCTCTACTGACGGTAGCATCTTCTTCAAATTGTTACTAACTTTCGAACGCAATCTCTTCTCCCTTAGACACATCGGATAATAAACGAGGGATTCGAATATAATTTCAGAAGGGGTCTGAGCAAGTGGGGTCCTTGTCTCAGTTGTTGTAGTGGCAACTAGTGGAGTTTCTGAAATAGATGGGTTGATGGGTTCAACATATTCTGTTGAGGTTGAGGGAATTTGGATTGTGGTTTCTGTGGGCTTTGATGTGGCTAGGTTTGGTGTGACAACTGTAGGAGTATCAGTTGTTGGGAATAAAATGAGATATGTTTTGATCTAATACCAAAACCCCCTGAGACATGCCTAAGTCAAATTGATAGTGTTCTAAGAATGTTAGAACACATAGCATAAGGCTAGATGAGAAGCTCAAAAGGACAAGACTACTCAAAGACTCAATGAGATGCACAATTTGAGGGGGAACCTATGCTTTGAAAATGATCAAGATCAAGTCCCCTCAAGGCTCAAATTCTGGAACAATCACTAAAGAGCAAGGACACTCTATGAAATCAAAGATGCTCTTATGCAAGAACAAGATTGTAAAGCTCAAAAGGACAAGTCCAATGAAGATGCTCTGATCAGGAGAGTTGTCCAGAGAAAACATTCATATGCTCTGATCAGGAGAGTTGTCCAAAGAAGCTAGCCATATGCAAGAACAAGTTTACCTAGCTCAAAAGGACAAGACTACTCAAAGACTTTTATCAGGAGAGTTGTCCAGAGAAGTCAACTCTATGCATAAAGTGCTCTGATGTAAAAAGATTAAATATACTGATCAGGAGAGTTGTCCAGAGGAGTTGTCTCAGCTAAATTGATCATCAAGATCAAGTGCTCTGAAAGCCTGAGATCAACAATGCTGAAAAGTTTGAGACAACCAGTTCCTAAAGGTCCTCAAAGAAATAAGCTAAGACCATACTCAAGAGAAATAGAGGGAAAGAGCCAAGTCATCTGAAAAAGAGCAAGCCAACCATGCTGAAAAGCAAAAATGCTGATAGTGATAAGGAGAATTGTCCAGATGATAAGGAATGTTGTCCTATCATTGGATCAACCTTCAGAAGCCATGTCCAAATCCCAACAAGAAGTCAAACATTGGGAAAAGTGCTGCAGAATGAAGACAAAACTGTTACAGCCGTTTATTACCCAAATGAGGACATGTCACTATCAAGAATCTGTCTTCCAGTTTGAAGAACTCAAGGAAGACATTTATAGCAATTTGGGGCTGCCTCTCCAACGGGCAAATCCTCCATTTTGTCTATAAATACAGAAGTGTGAAGACCATTTGAAAGCACCTCAACACAATCCAACTAAGCTCAAAGTTCTTACAAGCTAGAGTGCTTTCAAAGCTTTCAAAGACTATCTTAGTCTTCAAACACTTCATCTAAGCTGAACCTCATTGTATATCCATACACAAGCTTAGAGAGATATCCTATCCTTATACACTGATCTTCATTGTAAAGGATATCTCATTAGTTGGAACCTTACTTCAATCCTCATATCTTTCAAGAGTGAAAGTGAGAAGGTTGTAGTAGTAGAAGTGGTAGGAACTGACTGTTGAGAGAAGAACAGTTCAGTTCTGAGTTGAGAAGAGGGTACTAGGACTCTAGACATCCTAGGGATCAATTCACCAAGGAGTGGTGTTCTTGATCAAGTGCACCTTGGCACTATAAAACAAGTTAATTCCAAGAGTGAAGGAATTATCCTGTTAAATCAGGGAAAGTGGATGTAGGAGCTTGAGTCTCTGAACCACTATAAACTCTTGTGTTGATTTACTTTACAAGTACTTACATTCACTCAACACTGCACACAAAACTGATCTTTCAAAGATACATATTCAAAGACTGTGCAAAACTGTTTTGGACAACTTCCCTGAAGCTTAACTGAACTGTGTTACATTGACTAAGTGATTTCAGAAATTAAAGGAGTCTAAACTTAAAGGGCCAACCACTATTCCGCACATATAACTCCCCTAGATAGTTATTCAACTAAGTACTCAATAGTACTCAGTAGTTTAATTATCTTAGAAGAGTTAATCTTCTTCAGCAGAGTTGTCCAAGACAACCTTGCTGAACCCTGGTTTGATCAAGTTAGAAAAGAATTGCATACAAGTGTATCCCCCCCCCATACACTTGTCATATACTCCTTTCAGGACCAACAAGTGGTATCAGAGCAGGGGTTCAAAGACCACTGCTTCTGAAAATCCATCTTGATTTTCAAAACTCACATATTTGGTGTGGTCACTGAACTGATCTCTATCTGAAATCCATTACTTATTGATTGACTGACTCTTATTGAGATATGGCTAACAACAATGCTGTTCCTCCACCTGCTGTTCAAGGATTGGACAATATGGCCACAAATCCAGTCAACCACATTTCTCATCACAAACTGCCCATGTTTTCAATAGACAATTATGAATTCTGGAAAATTAGAATGAGGGCTCATCTTGCATCTCTTCATACTGATATGCTTAGAGTAATCAGAAGAGGACCTTTTGTGTTTACTCAAACTAACCCCAGGGTAACAGATGCACAAAAAGCAGATGTAAGGGAACTGATTCCCAAGGATGAGGATGATTTCACTGCTGATGAAAAGAGAAAAGATAATCTGAAGTATCTTGCCATGAATACTCTTTATCAAACAATTCCAGATGCAATCATGGGAAGAGTCTACCACTGCACAACAGCCAAAGAAATTTGGGACACCCTTGCTGAAATGTGTGAGGGGACTGAAAAGATCAAGGAGAATAAGCTCCAAGTTGCTGTGCAGAAATTTGAACAGTTTACAATGGAGTCTGAAGAGTCCATTGATAAATTTGCTGGTAGATTCACTGATGTGATGAATGAAATCAACTCATTGGGCAAGGTCTACACCAAGAGAGAGGTTGGATTAAAAATTTTGAGGAGTCTCACTCAAAAGTGGGATGTCTATGCTGTGATGATGCAGAATACCAAAGATCTCTCCACTATGCCCATGCAACAAATATTCTCAGAACTTAAAGCCTATGAGTTTGACCTCAATAGAAGAAAGCCTGTTGAGGAATCTTCAAATCCTACCAAGGGAGTGGCATTCAAAGCCAAAGTTGCTGAACCAGAAATGCAACCCACTCCCAGATCATCAAAGTCAGTCTCTAAGACTGAAATGAAGGAAGAACTAGCCTTGATGGCTAGAAGGTTTGACAAGCTCAACACAAGGTTTGGTAGATACAAGAAATTCTACCAAGACAACAAATTCAGGAGAAGATACAATTCCCCTGAAGTTCAGGCTGAGGATAAAAAGCCTGAAGAGAAAAGATCAGAGGACAAGTCCTCTGATAGGAGAAGATCCAGTAGAGCTGAACCCTCATCATCTAAGAGAAGAGATGAATCCAAGAAGGATGATGATGAAGATCTGTGTTACAACTGCAAAAAGAAAGGGCACTTCCAATATGACTGCCCTGAACTAAGCTCTAAAGAAAGAAGAGAAAGACAAGCAAAAAGAGACAGAAAATTCACCAATAGAAAAGCCATGATGGCTGGTGAAGAATCTGATAGTGCTGAAAGTTTCAACTCTTCTGACGGATTGTTCTCCAACAGTGATGATGATAATGATGTTTGCAACATGGCTCTTGAGGATGATGAGGTATCCTCTACTTCTAGTTCACCATCATTCATCTCACAAAACACTAGTGAGGTTAACCTGAAACTTTCCTTGGGAAAGTTGATGGAAGATTTCACTAGATTACAAGAATTTCATGACAATTGTGTGAGAGAGAATGAAAGATTGGCTACTGAACTAACCAAGAACTCTGAGGCAGCTGTTGATGTCAAGTCTACTGACTTGTATCAACAAGTCTTGAGAAAGCTTGAGGAAGCAAATCTCAGGATAGTTGACCAACAAAAGGAGATTGATGATCAACTTCTCTCTCAGAAAAGAAAAGAATTTGAACTTAAAATTCTAAATGCTAAATTTGAAAATCTCTCACATGAGTATGATATTCTTAAATCAAGTGAAGAGAGCCTGAAATTAAAGATGTCTGCTTTGAACAAATCCTCTAGAGCAATAGAGGAAATTCAAAGTTATCAAAGACCTATGGCTCAAAGAAGTGGATTGGGTTTTGATCCATTTGAATCTTCACCTTGTCTTAGTGTTGCATCCACAAGTAACACTAAGAGAATCTTTGTTAAGTCAGTGGTACAAACTGAAAATGAAATAAATCAGCCACTGAACAAAGGAAAGGGCAAATTGAATGAAATGCCTACTCAAGTGATTCAGGAAAATAGGCCAAAACCTAAGGAAATGGCCAAAGCTCCTGAACACAAGAGGAATATTGGTCAGCAGAGTAGACCCAATGGAAGGGCAACTCTCCTGAACAATGTTCAGAGGAATTATCCAAGGTATAATCAGCCTAGGCCAACTCATCTGAGAAAGCCTCAGCAGAATAGACCTAAGGAAAACTATCCTCTAAGGCAGAATAAAATGAGACAACCAAAACCCTTCATGCCAAAGGGTAATGGTCATAAAAAGACCTTTCCTCAAAGATTTCATCAAGCTGCACAAAGAACTCATAAGTTCAGAAGAGTGGACAACTCCTCTGAAACTTACAGAGTTAACACATTCACACATACTTTCCCAAAGGCATTTAAGGGAAAGACAGTGTATGTTGATGCACTAGGAAATCAACTTAGCCACCTTGAATCAATCAGGGTTATTAGGCAAGTTTGGGTTCCCAAAGGTACAGCTAACCTCTCAGGACCCAAAACTCAAAGGGTACCTAAACCTATCTAATTGCAGGTACCATTGGGCCACAAGAAGAGGAGCATGAACAAAAAGACAGCATGGTACCTTGACAGTGGATGCTCAAGGCACATGACTGGAAACAAGGAACTCCTCTCTGATTTTATTGAAAAAGAAGGCCCAAATGTCACCTTTGGAGACAGCTCACAAGCAACAACAAAAGGTTATGGTACTTTGATGATTGGTAACATCAAAGTAACCAATGTATCTTATGTAGCTGGTCTCAAATATAACCTCCTGAGTATCAGTCAATTCTGTGATAAAGATTTTAATGTTGAGTTCTCAAGTGGAAAATGTCTAATCAAAGATAAGACTCAACAAACTCTATTGACTGGAACTAGGAAGGGAAATGTGTATTTTGCAGACTGGGACAAGTCTACTAATGCTGCATGTTTCATTGCTAAGTCTACTAGTGAGCAAAGCTGGTTATGGCATAAGAGGCTAAACCATCTGAACTTCAAATCAATGAACAAACTTGCTAGAAATGCATTAGTTAAAGGACTACCTAATGAGGTTTTCATTAAAGAACATGTGTGTAAGCCATGTCAAGAAGGAAAACAGATTAAAGCCTCATTTAAGGGAAAACCAGTCATCTCTACTAAAAGGGTACTTGAACTATTACATATGGATCTATTTGGACCAATTACCCCTTCAAGCATAAATGGTAGAAAATACACATTGGTGGTAGTAGATGACTTCTCTAGGTTCACATGGGTAGTATTCCTCCTTAATAAGAAGGAAACACAAGTCAAACTACCTGAACTTCTTAAGAGATTGTCAAATGAGAAAAGCCTTAACATTATCAAGATAAGATCTGATAAAGGCACTGAGTTCATTAATTCATACATCAATGAGTACTGCACATCAAATGGAATAGCTCATGAAACCTCAGCAGCTAGAACTCCCCAACAAAATGGAGTTGCAGAAAGAAGAAATAGAACTTTAAAAGAAGCTGCTAGAACTTTAATTGCTGATTCAAACTTACCTAAGAGGTTTTGGGCTGAAGCTATAAACACTGCATGCCATACTCAAAATAGATGTTTGATCACTAAGGGGCAAGGCAAAACCCCCTATGAACTCTGGAAAGGAAGAATGCCTAAAGTGTCATATTTTCATATATTTGGCTGTAAATGTTTCATTCACAATAATGGGAAAGAACAGTTGAAAGCTTTTGATAGCAAAGCTGATGAGGGAGTATTTCTTGGATACTCTCAAATCAGTAGAGCTTTCAGAGTCTACAACAAGAAAACCCTTATAGTGGAAGAAACACCTCATGTTGTGTTTGATGAGTCTATCTTTGAGATCAGGAATGATCATTTGGAACCTGAAGAAATCACACAGAGGACAACCAGATTAAGCCTAAAAGACAAAGACACTGAATTCATAGATGTTGTTCAAGCCAATCTGCCTGAAAAACCCACATTGGACAACAATCCTGAAGGCAACCTTCCTGAGACAAATCCTACAGATGGAAATGGTGAACTGAATGAACCAATCCCAGTTCACATCCAGGTAACAACTACCAATGAAGAAGCAGTTCCTGCTGAGGTAGTTAATGGGTCAAATAATCTAGGGGGAACTCAAAATGTTGAAAATGCCAATGTCCCTGACATTGAGGACAACACCCCTGATTATGATCCTGAATTAGATCCTGCATTAAATTATCCTGAATTCTATGATCAAAATGACTCACCTTCAGTAGAGGACAACTCTACTGAAGAGATCAGGAAAAGAAGGACCTGGTTATCTAACCATCCTACTGATCTGATACTTGGTGATCCAAGTATAGGAGTCAGAACCAGAAAGTTTCATGGTGAAAGTGCTATGTTCTGTTGTTTCTTGTCAGAGCAAGAACCAAGTGATATTGAGGAAGCACTTCAAGATGCCAATTGGATCACAGCCATGCAGGAAGAATTGAACCAATTCACCAGAAATGAAGTATGGGAGCTGGTGGACAGGCCTTCACATCAAGATGTTATTGGAACAAAGTGGGTGTTCAAGAACAAGAAAAATGAAAATGATGTGATTGTCAGAAACAAAGCAAGACTAGTGGCAAAAGGGTATTGCCAACATGAAGGCATTGACTATGATGAGACATTTGCACCTGTGGCAAGGCTAGAAGCAATAAGGCTCTTTCTAGCCTATGCAGCCCACAAGAGGTTCAAAGTGTACCAAATGGATGTCAAGAGTGCCTTCATGAATGGAATCTTGAAAGAAGAAGTCTATGTGGAGCAACCACCAGGTTTTGAAGTTGGAAACCAAGTTTACAGACTCAAAAAGGCTCTATATGGACTCAAGCAAGCCCCTAGGGCTTGGTATGATACACTGTCACAATTCCTCTTGGATCATGGATTCACCAAGGGAACTGTGGACAGAACTCTCTTCAGAATCTCTGAAGGAGAGGACATCTTGCTTGTCCAAATTTATGTAGATGACATAATTTTTGGATCCCCTAATGAGAAGCTATGTGAGAAATTCTCCAAGCTCATGCAAAGCAAGTTTGAGATGTCCATGATGGGGTTGATGAATTTCTTTTTGGGTCTACAAGTCAAGCAATCTAAAGAAGGAATCTTCATCAACCAAGCTAAGTACACAAGATAAATGATCAAAAAGTTTGGGTGTACAACTAGCAAGCCAGTAAGGATCCCAATGAACACAAATTGGAAGATGGATCCTGATGAGAGTGGCATTCCAACCAACTCTACTGAGTATAGAGGAATCATTGGATCACTCCTCTATCTCACTGCCAGCAGACCTGACATCACCTTTGCAGTAGGTGTTTGTGCAAGGTTCCAAGCAAATCCTAAGAAAAGCCATCTTGAGGCTGCAAAAAGGATTTTGAGGTACCTCAAAGGCACTGAGAATCTAGGCCTTTGGTACCCTGCTGATGACAACATTGAATTAACTGGCTACTCAGATGCTGATTATGGAGGATGCAGAATTGACAGAAAATCCACTTCAGGAACTTGTCAATTCTTGGGCAACAAGCTTATTTCATGGTTCTCCAAGAAGCAGAACACAGTGGCCACCTCCACCACTGAAGCTGAATATGTTGCAGCTGGAAGTTGTTGTGCTCAAATCCTATGGTTGAGACAACAACTAAGAGACTACAAAGTCAACTCTACTGAAGTGCCAATATTTTGTGATAACAATAGTGCCATTGCTATATCACAAAATCCTGTCTTGCACACTAGATGCAAGCATGTGGACATCAAGCACCACTTCATTAGAGATCATGTGGAGAAGAAGGACATCAAGCTAGTGAAAATTCACACAGATCATCAAAAAGCTGATATACTAACCAAGCCACTTGCAGAGGCAAGGTTTCTGGAGCTATCAGCAGAGTTGGGATTACTTGATCCAGGGAAGTTGGACAAATAAGTCCAAAGAAGCTCATTGATTAAGGGGTAAACAAACTCAAACTTCAGCAGACTTGGTCAAGTCTACTGAAACTCAGAAACATGACCTTACTTCTTCAGGACACTTGTCCATTAACATTCAGGACCTTTGTCCACCTTTCTTCAGGACACTTGTCCATGTAGGGTCAGATAAGTTGTCCTGGCTATCAAACAAATTCCTTGGTTTGATAAGCACCTATTTTTGGTGATCAATACCTATTTCGAAATCTGTCCCTTTGAAATACAGTTTTCACCTTTTTGGGATTTAATTTGTCTCCCACCCAAAAGGTCACTTTCCATGCATTAAATGCCAAGATTTAACTCTTGTTTGCATTAAACTTTTTGGGACATGATCTATCTCGAAAAATCCCCAGCCTTAAACAAACATTAAAAACCACCCACGTTTTGAATAAAACAGTTATTTCACTGTTACATTGGTTTTTGACCATTGGATCAAAAATAGACAACTCCCCTGAAATCAATCCTAGCCGTCCATTTTGGATTTCCATTTTTGTTCACCTTTGAATTGTCTCAAGACCTTACCAACTCATTGACAAACATTCTTTTTAGAATATTCACAAGTCTTAAGATACCCACAAACACTTCTTCCCCAAGTATTCGAAACCCTAACTCAAAAGTTCTTCAAACTCTCATTCTTCATCAAACCTTTCTCTGCAACTTTCAATGGCCCCCAAGGTTAGACCTGAGATGCTTGTTGATTTCTCCAACAAGGATCTAGACCTAGATTTTGCCTATCTAAGCAACAAAAACAATCTTCACTTTGAGCCCATAATTTCCTTTGAAAGTGAAGATCCTGAGATTACTCCAACCCTAAGATGGTTGAGAAGGGCTGGTCTCCAAAAGTTCTTGGAAGAAAGACCAAGCTCTTGCTTGGAGAGTTACATGGCAGAATTCTTTGCCTTCCTGAAGTGGAGAGGCAAACCTGAAGATGGAGAAATATCAACCAGGTTAGCTTACACTGCAGAAGGAGAGGAGGAGGAGAGATTCCACAGAGTAAAATTCTCCTCAGAGGATCTGGAAGGAGCTTTTGGATTGCCTTATGAGGGAAGGAATCCAGAGGTTTATGGTACTGGACATGAAGAGGCAATAGCTCAAGAGTGGTTATTAGTTCCAGGCCCTCTCTCCTCAACTCAAAATAAGAAAACTCTCAAGCCAGAATTCCTTAATCTTTTTGAGGTAGTTGCTAAAAGCCTCTTAAGCAACACTGGAAGCTTAGAGCAGGTCAGCCATCCAAGGATCAGAATCATGGCTGCCATTATTGATGCCAGTGATAAGGGCATCAAGTTTGATTGGAGGACCTTCATCATGTCTGAGATGATGAAGGAGAAGGCTAAATTTAAGGTGAAAGCCCACAACAAGGTGGTGCTAGAAGGGAAAATCAAGTATTGCACCAGGGCAAGCTTGTTGATTGAGAGGTTTTCCCACTATTCCCAGATGCAAACCTTTGCAAAGCCCCTCCCAGCCCAAAAGATCCTGTTTAGAAAGCTCAGTAAGAAAACTGAGAAAAGAAGGATGCTACTGGCCAAGCCTGCTGAAGAACAGGAGGAAGAGAAGCCTAAAATGAAAAAGAGAACAAAGGCCAGGGCTGTAAAGACAAGGAAAATGTCTCAGAGAATCTCAGAAGAGAATTCAGATGCTTCAACTGAGATTGAAGAAGTTGCTAGAGAAGGTGTACAAGTGCCATCTGATCATTCAGAAGAACTCAGGCAAAAGTACAATGAGACTAGACAAAAGTCTAAGGGTGATAAGAGAATCAGGGAAGTTGTCCCTGAGAAGGAAGGAAGTGGAAGTAGTAGGGCCAGCAAGAGAAGGGCCAAACCTACTGAGAAGGGGATGGAGCTGCAAGAAGAAAAATCTCTTCAATTGGCCCTAAGGGAGAGCAGAGCTGAAAGCAGGGCCAAATCCATGTCAAGGACTAATTCATCTGGTTCTGGAACTCCAGAATCCAAAGTCCCTGAAGATCAACCCATAGAGGCCAACCTCCCTGAAATTCAATATCTTGAGCCCAACTCCCCTGAAACCCATGTCACCCCTTCCAACCAACCCATTACCCCTGTAAATCTCACTAAGAGGTATTCTCCAGAAGGGAATGAGCAAAGAAGTGGCATTGATGTGCTTGCTGACTTAGCAGTAGATGAGACAAGACTCCTGTCTCCCCTTGACTCATCCATGCTGAATTACTCAAAGCTCTTAGAGCATGCACTCAATGAGCCAACCCCCCTGAGTAAAGCCCCTTCAGACCCATTGCTCTCAAAAGCAACTGAAGATCCTTCTACTGCACCCAACCCTTCTGAGACCATTATCCCTGAAATCAATTTGCCTGAAGCCATGTTAGGAGAACCCAGAGCCAACTCCCCTATAACCCAAAGTCCCCATTTAAGTGGAGATGAGGAGGAGTATACTTATGAAAGTATGCTCAGAGGAGGAGCCAAGGCTACTGTGGACAGTTTGTATCCACAACTTGCTGAATTTCCAAGAATTCAGAAGGACTTTCATGATTTGAGGATGCTTGTTGATGTGAAAGACAAATCTATGATGGAGATATCACAAGTCATTCAAGATAAGGGTGCAAACTGGTGGCAAATAGAGGAGAATAGATTGCTACACTTTGCTGGAGTTTCAAAGACAAGATTCCTCATTGATGAGGAGATTTTTTGCAAAGCTGGTGGCTGATAAGATTGAGGAAGAGAAAGACAGAAAAGCCAAGGGAATCAAACACCCTGACAGTGGCTCTAATGATGATGATTCCCCTGATGATCCCTCAAACCCTTCAAATCCCAACCCTCCTGAAACCCCTCAAGCCAACCTCCCTGAACCCCTTCAACCCAAGTCTTTTATAGCAGATAGACTTTCCAATCCTCCTAAAACCTATCATAGGAAAGGCTATGTAACTTCAGAGGTGTTGACCAAGGGTGGTAACACAACCAAAGACACATCTGCCAATGAAGGTTCTTCTGAACCCAAGGCACAGCCTAAAGATGTTGAGGTTCCTGTACTAGAGGCTAGTTTGATTAAGGCCTATTCAGTGTCAGAGGTGTTGGACATTGATCAGCCCTTAATCATTCAGGATGACTCAGTGGCTGCTGTTATAAGCACTGTGATCTCCCCACAACTGCCATCTTTGAACCTTGTTGAAGGTAGAGATGCTGCAGGTTTAGGAGAAGGAGTTGAAAAGGAAAGCATAGTTGAAAAATCAGAGGGAGTTGTGGATGAAAGAGAGGTAGTCATCACTAAGATAGTGAGTGTACCACCAAATGAGGGTGGAATAAGTGAGGAAGGACAGGTTATTCTTGAAGTCAAATCTGAACTTCAAGAATCCCTTGATGAGAGGAGGCCTGATTCCTTGAGTGAGAACATTATCAAAGAAGGGAGAAAAGAACAAGTTGAAAATGAGAAGAAGACTGCTGATGTATCAGAGTCTTATGCAAAAGAAATTGAGGGTGATGAGTGCTTATTTCCTAACTTGTTTGATTTATCTGATGTTGCAGGTATTTCTCTTGACCAAATTTTTGCAGATGAGTTCCTCACAGATGCACCTATCCAAGTTGATACAGGCTCAGCTCAGGCCCTACTTGGAATGCAATCAGAGAAGTTGGACTCCTTGGCTCATCAAGTCCAATCTGCTCATGCTGAAACTTCAGGAGCATTGAATGAGCAAGGAAGGACTCTAGCATCTGTAGAAATGAGGCTCACTGGCTCTGAAGATGTTGTGCTACCAACTCTTGAGGCAAGAATCAGTGGTGTGGAATCTGGTCTCCAAACCATCTCCACTGAAGTTCAAAGTGCCAAATCAACCATGGAAGCCATCTCAGAGGAGGTCAAGAAAGAACAAAAGCTGCTGAGAGACAATCACAATGCTAATGTCAAAGCTCTCAGGCTAACTGTCAAACAAGCTATTGGCAAGAAGACTGCACTGCAAAAGAGAAGAGCTGAAGAGCAAAGGCTAGCTATGGTCAAAGCTGCCTCAGAAAAATTTTCCCAAGAAGTGTTGGCCAACATTGCTGAAGGTGCAGTGGCCAACCTCACTGAGCTCTTAAAAGCCAAACTAGATGCATCTCTGAAAGCAACCATGGAAGAGGTTGTCCAACAAAAGATGAAGCCTGTTCTAGCCTTCCTTAGCTTGAGCAGTGATAGAATGCAGAATATACATGATGAGAATGTATATTTGTTGGATGAGATGAAGTCCCTAAACCAGGCCCAATCCCTGATGGCATCAACAATGAGTGACCTCAAGCCCCAGTGTTTTGATGCTGCCAAAAAGGGGGAAAGGGAAAGAGCTAGAGCAAAAGGTGCCTTGGTGATTGGGAGTCCATTGAAAGGGAAGGACAAAGCCCCTGAAGCAAAGGGAAAAGAGCCAGCAGTGCTGAACTTGGAAGATTTGGATGAAGAGGAGCAGTTAGCATTGGCATTGAAAAACTCAATGGCCTCAGCTCAAGAGGAAAGAGTAAGGCTACAACAAAGACCAGGTGGTGAAGTGTCAGGTTTGGGCAAAGATGCTGAAGGTGTCCAAACCAGAGGAAAGATCAAGAAGGCCCAAGGAAAGAAAAGACAAATTGAGAAATTCACTGACTTTCCTAGCAGCCTTGATCTTCCACCTGAATTCAGAATTGATGAAGATGGGCCTACATCAAAGAAAGCCAAAGCTGCTGAAAAGGACAAATCTTCTGAAACTGGCAAAACTGCTGAAGGTACCAAGTCCTCTGAAGACATTGAAGACTTATTTGCTGAAGGATTTGGATCTGAACCTAAGAAGAAGACAACAGTCCTAGCTCTTGATCCATCAAAACTGTTTCATGAAGGGTATGGCAAAGACCCTGAAACACAACAGAAACTGGCCATGATGAGGGCCCAAGAAAAAATGGATCTGATGGAAGAAGCCAACAGAGCAAGAGATGAAAGGAGAGCAAACTTTCAGAAACCAAGAAGGAGAAGAGCAACTTACAGCAAGATGAAGCCTCAGCTTCTAATCCCAATGGACACCAAATATCCACACTTGGATAAATGGGTGCCAATTCAACTGAATGACACATGGGAAGAAGCCAAAAGGGAGTTTGTCTATGACTATTATGTCATTGACAGATGGAATGGAGGAGATGCAAACTCTGCCTTCACTGAGTTCATGCTAGAATACTACAGAGAGTTGTATCAACAACTACTTGCAGCTGCTGACATTGCAAGATTTGAACTCACAGCTCCCAAGCCAATCATATACATGCCTCCAAAGCTTGAAGGATGGATTGACCAAGCAAGAATTCTGAGGGAATTCACTGAGATCCTTAAGCTGAACAAGATGGTTCTTGGACCTAAGGGAACCAACCAAGAAGCCATGGCACTGAAAAGAAGAGTGTGGGCACAGTATGGAATGCTGCCACCTCCTGAGGATGATCTCTGAAATGGCTAAGTCTTCTGACCTTACTTGAATGATCAACTATGCTGAAATATGGTCAAGTTTGCTAATGTGTTAATCTGGTTGCTCTGGTTTGATATGAAGTGCTCTGATACAAGTTCTGTGCTCTGATGCTAAAATATTATTTTGAATTATTGTAATGAATTGCTCTGATGTATTGATTCATGCTCTGATATGTTAATTTCAACTATCAACATGCTTGTAATGACTTTTGAATGAATGATAGTTGAACTTATTTTGAATCAAGAAACACTAATCTCTCTATGCCTATCTTGAAACCTACTTGCAACAAAAATAGTGAATACACTAACACATTATCTTTTCAGGAATATTGACCTTAGTCATGTCTTCTGAAGATATATGTAATAGATGTAGACAAGTCACTTTTGCTTAGATTATGTAGGTTTTGGCATCATCAAAAAGGGGGAAATTGTTGGGAATAAAATGAGATATGTTTTGATCTAATACCAAAACCCCCTGAGACATGCCTAAGTCAAATTGATAGTGTTCTAAGAATGTTAGAACACATAGCATAAGGCTAGATGAGAAGCTCAAAAGGACAAGACTACTCAAAGACTCAATGAGATGCACAATTTGAGGGGGAACCTATGCTTTGAAAATGATCAAGATCAAGTCCCCTCAAGGCTCAAATTCTGGAACAATCACTAAAGAGCAAGGACACTCTATGAAATCAAAGATGCTCTTATGCAAGAACAAGATTGTAAAGCTCAAAAGGACAAGTCCAATGAAGATGCTCTGATCAGGAGAGTTGTCCAGAGAAAACATTCATATGCTCTGATCAGGAGAGTTGTCCAAAGAAGCTAGCCATATGCAAGAACAAGTTTACCTAGCTCAAAAGGACAAGACTACTCAAAGACTTTTATCAGGAGAGTTGTCCAGAGAAGTCAAATCTATGCATAAAGTGCTCTGATGCAAAAAGATTAAATATACTGATCAGGAGAGTTGTCCAGAGGAGTTGTCTCAGCTAAATTGATCATCAAGATCAAGTGCTCTGAAAGCCTGAGATCAACAATGCTGAAAAGTTTGAGACAACCAGTTCCTAAAGGTCCTCAAAGAAATAAGCTAAGACCATACTCAAGAGAAATAGAGGGAAAGAGCCAAGTCATCTGAAAAAGAGCAAGCCAACCATGCTGAAAAGCAAAAATGCTGATAGTGATAAGGAGAATTGTCCAGATGATAAGGAATGTTGTCCTATCATTGGATCAACCTTCAGAAGCCATGTCCAAATCCCAACAAGAAGTCAAACATTGGGAAAAGTGCTGCAGAATGAAGACAAAACTGTTACAGCCGTTTATTACCCAAATGAGGACATGTTACTATCAAGAATCTGTCTTCCAGTTTGAAGAACTCAAGGAAGACATTTATAGCAATTTGGGGCTGCCTCTCCAACGGGCAAATCCTTCATTTTGTCTATAAATACAGAAGTGTGAAGACCATTTGAAAGCACCTCAACACAATCCAACTAAGCTCAAAGTTCTTACAAGCTAGAGTGCTTTCAAAGCTTTCAAAGACTATCTTAGTCTTCAAACACTTCATCTAAGCTGAACCTCATTGTATATCCATACACAAGCTTAGAGAGATATCCTATCCTTATACACTGATCTTCATTGTAAAGGATATCTCATTAGTTGGAACCTTACTTCAATCCTCATATCTTTCAAGAGTGAAAGTGAGAAGGTTGTAGTAGTAGAAGTGGTAGGAACTGACTGTTGAGAGAAGAACAGTTCAGTTCTGAGTTGAGAAGAGGGTACTAGGACTCTAGACATCCTAGGGATCAATTCACCAAGGAGTGGTGTTCTTGATCAAGTGCACCTTGGCACTATAAAACAAGTTAATTCCAAGAGTGAAGGAATTATCCTGTTAAATCAGGGAAAGTGGATGTAGGAGCTTGAGTCTCTGAACCACTATAAACTCTTGTGTTGATTTACTTTACAAGTACTTACATTCACTCAACACTGCACACAAAACTGATCTTTCAAAGATACATATTCAAAGACTGTGCAAAACTGTTTTGGACAACTTCCCTGAAGCTTAACTGAACTGTGTTACATTGACTAAGTGATTTCAGAAATTAAAGGAGTCTAAACTTAAAGGGCCAACCACTATTCCGCACATATAACTCCCCTAGATAGTTATTCAACTAAGTACTCAATAGTACTCAGTAGTTTAATTATCTTAGAAGAGTTAATCTTCTTCAGCAGAGTTGTCCAAGACAACCTTGCTGAACCCTGGTTTGATCAAGTTAGAAAAGAATTGCATACAAGTGTATCCCCCCCCCATACACTTGTCATATACTCCTTTCAGGACCAACATCAGTTGTATCAAATATGGTAGTGTCTTGGGTTATGTTGGCTCTCAGTGGTTGTACTGCCAACATTGTCGAGGATTTGGGTACAGGCTTGGCATGAGATCGGGGTGATCTTGCCTTGGTTTTAACAGGTAGAGAGAGAGGAATTGACAAAGTTCGAGAAGAAGTACCAACCTTTTCTGCAGGCGACTTGTCTGGTGAAGGACTCGACTCGACTCTCACCAGTCGATAGACTTGCAAATCTTCCTCTTTCTCCTCCTTAGACTCCTTGTTTGATTGAGTCTCTTCAGAATCCTTTGCAACTTCGAACATAGCTTCTTCTGGCACATACTGAACTAGTCTTCCACTAGTTCCAGCTTCAGCCACTTCTTCAGATTTTTCAGCATCCGACTCATCTTCCTCATAACTAGACGAGGCAGCTTCATACATGGCGTCTTCAGGATTGATTTCAACTTGTCTGGGGGCAGCAGTTCTTCCAGCAGCTTACTTCGCAAGAGCCTCCTTCTTCAGATAGTGTTTCAATGGATGAAACGGCTTGCCCTTACTCCAACTCGCCTTGTTTGGAAGTAAGATGGGTAGTAGAATGTTAAGTTTATTTCCAAAACTTACAGCAGCAGATACAACCCAGTTGATTGTACTGGTGTCAACTTGCACATTCTTCTTGAAATACATCACTCTATCCAAGAAGAGTTTGGTCCAGTTTCCTTCAGTGATGCCATCATGAATCACGGCCATCACTCTTGCTTTTTGTAGAGTCACAGAGTCATAACTCCCAGTGACTCCGAGCAGCATCTTTGAGGAAATATCCAACAAAGTCTTGAATTTGTCAAGCAACTGATTCTTCTTGACAGCAGGAATCTTTCCATCACGATTCAACTTAAGCTTCTTTCCACAAAATATGCTTAGATATCTCAACTCCTGTACTTCAGCATATCTTTCGATATCAATCGATAACGGACGGTAGCTTCAAAGTATCAATTAAGAACTCACGAGTGATTTCTACTCGCCTTCCACCAACAAAGGCTTCAATGGAGTCGCCTTGTCGAGTAGCTGTGGCATAGAACTCAAGAACTTCTTCTTCTAGAACCACCTCTGGGAATGCCTCCAAGTAAGGTCTTAAACCACATCTTCAACACTTTGTGAGGATCTCTTTATTGTCGTCTGTGTGGTTTCCTTTGAAAAACACAGAACCTTCCACATGCACTTTGCCTTCTGTGGTATACTTCCCTAGATCGAATCTTGCCTGCATGTTAGTGCGAGCATCGAACATCGAAACGATCGACATAGTAGGAGAGTAATAATCAAACAGTTAAGAATTGCAAAGATTTGGGATTGCTTGAAAGTAAGAAGTTATGAAAACGTGAGAAGAGAAGAGTGAAACTTTTGGGTTTTGTTAAAAACTTGAGTTTTGAATCAATGGTTAAGATCGAGAGGTTTGATCCAACGGTTTGATATGAAAGTCTTTTGAAATTCAGTTACGGAATCGAGACTATTACGTGATTTGATATTGTAAAATTTGAAATCCGTCCTTTCTATTGGTTAAGACATAGAGGTGTACTCATCTGACCTAGCAAAGTAGAAATTAGGCACGAACTGGGTATATACACCTCACTAAAGGGAGTGTATAAATCCAATTCTAGGTTTTTCAAAATTTTGCATTATCAAATTACACTAATACCCTTAATTCGTATTGTTTAAACACTTAGAGTTTTTAAATCATAGGAACACTTATCTTGTCTGTTCGAGTCTATCCAGAACAGACGAGTAGACTAATGCGCACCAGACGAGTTCCCCCTTCGATTGTGCTTGTCTATTCTGAATGTCGAACGACTGTTTGTACCTGTCTTATCTTGTGCGACATATGAGTGTAGGTACAAGTGGAGTAAAATAATTAAGATGAATATCAATCTAGCATAGTAATCAAGGTTTCGAACAAGATGACTTTTAACAAACTTAAGAGTCAACATAAGGATATTTAAGAAATCATAGATTCCCCCTAAATGTTTATTCCCTTAGTATTACCCTCAGCTTTACCAGCTTCCTCATCGGGTTGTTTGGTCAACTTGTCTGACCTTGTATACCTGTCTATCAAGTGAGTAGACGAGTGCTCTGCTTTTTGTGGTAACTTTTCTGTTGCTCCTTTCTTCTTAGGGATGTACCTGTCTGGTTAGTACATTGCTACATACTAGTAGGGTCTAAATCAATTAGTCCTAGACTAATGCATAATTCACGAAATCGAGCCTCAGGTAATGGTTTTGTGAAAATATCAGCTCTTTGAAAATCAGTGTGAATCTTTTCCATGCGAATATCCTTCTTTTCTACATGATCACGTATGAAATGATGTTTCACATCAACA
This sequence comes from Galeopsis tetrahit, assembly GCA_963675135.1. Taxonomy (NCBI): domain Eukaryota; kingdom Viridiplantae; phylum Streptophyta; class Magnoliopsida; order Lamiales; family Lamiaceae; genus Galeopsis; species Galeopsis tetrahit. The sequence goes on from OY776127.1 coordinate 41,013,521, forward strand.
TGCTTACATCGTGTGTGCAAAATAGGATTTTGTGTAATGGCAATAGCATTGTTACTGTCACAGAATATAGGAACATTTGATTCACAAATATTATAATCTCTAAGCTGTTGAATAAGCCACAATAATTGACTACAACAACTACCAGCAGCCATGTACTCGGCTTCAGTAGTAGAGGTAGCAACACTTGTCTGCTTTTTCGAAAACCATGAAATGAGTTTTGTGCCTAAGAATTGACAAGAACCGGATGTAGATTTCCTATCTATTCTACAACCACCAAAATCAGAATCAGAGTAGCCACTTAGGGATAAATCATCATTTGAAGGATACCATATACCACGATTGATGGTTCCTTTCAAATATTTCAGACTCCTTTTAGTGGTTTCCATATGACTCTCTTTTGGATTAGCTTGAAATCGAGCACATACACCAACAGAAAATGCAATGTCAGGTCTACTAGCAGTCAAGTACAGTAAAGAACCAATAAGACCACGGTAATGAGTTTGATCAGCACCCTTACCATTCTCGTCTGGATCCATCCTGTAGGTAGGTAGCATAGGTACTCCAGAAGATTTACAAGTCTTAATACCATACTTGTCTAGTAGATTACGAGTATACTTTGCTTGATTTATGAAAATCCCATCAGGGGTTTGTTTTACTTGAAGTCCAAGAAAATAAGTCATCTCTCCCATCATTGACATTTCAAACTTACTTTGCATGAGTGTTGAGAAACTTTCACTCAACTTTTTGTTGGGTGATCCGAAAATGATATCAATCACGTAAATTGGAACAAGTAGGATGTCCTTACCTTCTTGTCTTCTGAACAAGGTTCTATCGACCTTGCCTTTAGTAAAACCATTCTCTAATAGAAATTGAGAAAGAGTATCGTACCATGCTCTGGGAGCTTGCTTTAATCCATATAAGGCTTTCTTTAACTTGTACACTTGGTTGCCTTGCACTTCGAAACCTGGAGGTTGTTCAACATACACTTCTTCCACAAGAACACCGTTAAGAAATGCAGTTTTAACATCCATTTGATATACAGTAAACTTCATATAAGCAGCTGATTCTGGTGGAATTTACACGTTTTAGGAGCACATGTGAAGCATGTTTTGATGTGGATTTCATTGATTTATGCATTGATTATGATTGTTTGAGCCAAAATGAGAGAAATGTTGTGTTTTTGTCAATTTTATAGGAAATACGATGGAATTTGGAGAAAAACACCAACCATACTTTACTGGATCAGGAAGAGGAGTGCACCGTTGGATTCGTCTCGAAAAATGGAGTGGAATGAAAAAAAGAATCAAGTCAATCGGAGGTCGGAAGCTCGAGATACGAAGAGACGAAAAAACATGCCCGGGTAGAATCGACCCGGGCGGGTCAAAAACGACCCAGGCGGGTCAAAACCACCCGGCCGGGTCACATCAATTTCGGGGTGTTTTGGCCATTTTCTCCATTTTCGAGGGACCTAAGTGCAAATTTCGTCCAAGACTTCTACCCCAACTATAAATAGCTCCAATTTGAGTTTTAGAAAAGGGTCTTACTCCTTTTCCAAGCATTTTCTCACACACAAACACATAGTTGTAGGTGTTCTTCATTTTTAGTTTAATTTCTTCAATAGATTAGATAGAATAGTGGTTTTTACTTCAAATCAAGCTACGATTATCATCGGGCATCGTCTATTATATCGTTTTGTAGCTAAATTCGCATGATCAAGGTGATATTACTCTATTTTGCAATCCAATTTGGTATTTTCTTAATTTCTTCAATCTCTTGTTATTTTATTATGAGTTTGATGTTATTTGTTGTTGTAGCCATGGGATTCTCTTCTAGAACCATGGGCTAATACTCAATTGCCTTGGGTTTGGATGTTTTGATGAGAATTTAGTGTAATTGTGGATTAATTGCATGATTAGCTTATAATTTGGGTTTTTATGTTTCTAGAGTTGTACTTTGATTGATTCATTTGGTTGATTAACCCTATTAGCGAGCATGTTCGATTATGTTTATTGCAACGAGAGTTGGATAGCATGATTGGGAGTGTGAGTGTGAGCTTTGGTGAATTGAATAGAAGTTAATTAGTAATTAGCTCACCCGAGAGGGGTGTTAATGGCTAGACCGACAACTTTAGACACTAAACAAATAGAGGTCGTCTAGGAGTTTAGTGAGAGGGCGTTTCATAAGCATTAGTAACCGTGTTGAAAGTGCTTATGCAACACTATCTTAGGAGCTTATGGTATTTGGTTAGATCCTATAATTGCTAATCAATGCACGATGTTTACCTATGCCTTTCGAGGGGGTTTGCACACTTATCTGATAGCCTTTAGCTTGATCCAAATTTATCGTAAAATCATGTAATTGGTTCACTAGTTCACTTAATTGCTCACAAAACGGAAACACCCGAGGCAATACCCTTCCCTTGCACTTTCCAACGAAAGTTAGATAGCTTGTTATTTTTGTCACTAGTTTTCATTACTTTAGTTAATCTAGTTTAATATTTTTGTTCTATTTCCCAAAAATCCAAACAAACACGTGTAGTTACTACAATAGCATGCATACTCGTAACTTTAGGGATTCACTAGCACTCAATTAGGTCCTTGGAACGAAATTTTACTTGGTATACTTATCGTACTACTAACGAACCCATACGCTTGTGGGGATCGTATAGTTGTAAAAAGTGTGCAAAAATACATCCAAGTCAGCAGCATATGCAAGAAACAATCTTATGGCTTCTAGTCAATCAACAGGTGCATAAGTTTCATCATAATCTATGCCTTCAGCTTGAGAATAGCCTTGGGCAACTAGTCTAGCCTTATTTCGAACGACTACATCATTCTCATCTTTCTTGTTCTTGAAAATCCATCGTGTGCCTACTACATTTTGATGTTTAGGTCTATCGACAAGTTCCCAGACGTCGTTTCGAACAAACTGGTTCAACTCGTCTTGCATAGCAATGATCCAATTACTATCAGCCAATGCCTCATTAACGGTTTTAGGCTCGATAGATGAGAGGAAACAACACCAGCAAAACAAAGATGGACTAGGCTGTTCTTGTGACTCAAAGAGTTGTCGTCTGGTCTTCACACCAACAGTAGAGTCACCAATGATATTTCCAGTATCATGAGCAGATTTCCATGTTTTTCTAGTCTTAGCATGCATACTATCATCATCTAGATCAACTATAGCATTATGCATTTCAATATCATTTGCATCAAAAGATTTAATAGGAGTAGACGAGTCGACTAGCTCAGGCATGTCAACTGGTCTAGTAGATTTACCTTGATCACTTACCTTCTCTTTATCATAAGACTCGAGAGCTTTCATGAATGGGTTATAGGCTTGAGCAGATTCATAAACTTCTGATTCTTGGTCAGTTTGGATCGATAGATCAGTTACCTTCTTACTGATCTGGTCGGTAGAGGAGTCCTGTAGGGATTCATCGAAAACTACATGTGGTTTTTCTTCCACACATAGGGTAGAGTAGTTGAATACTCTAAATGCTTTGCTAGTCGAGGAGTATCCTAAGAATATCCCCTCGTCTGCTTTAACATCGAATGCATTCAACTTGCTTTTCCCATTTTTATGGATAAAATACTTACAATCAAATATATGGAAATATGAAACTCTGGGTTTTTGACCTTTCCATACCTCATAGGGCGTCTTACCTAGTGCTTTATTGATAGCACTTCTGTTTTGGGAATGGCATGCAGTATTGATCGTTTCTGCCCAAAACTTCTGAGGAGTGTTGTACTCTGTCAGCATGGTCCTGCAGGCCTCCTTAAGGGTTCTGTTCCTCCGTTCTGCTACTCCATTTTGTTGCGGTGTCCTTGCTACACTAGTAAGGTGCTGGATGCCACGCTTAGAATAAAATTCTTTAATATAGCAGTTAATGAATTCAGTACCCTTGTCACTACGGATCTTGACAATGGACTGATTCTTCTCAACTTGTATCTTCTTCAACAGATCAGGTAGGAGTGTTTGTGTATCACTCTTCTTGTGTAAGAAGACTATCCAAGTGAACTTAGAATAGTCGTCTACCACAACAAGTGTGTACCTTCTACCGTTCAAAGTTGGAGGAGTAATTGGGCCATGTAAGTCCATATGTAGAAGTTCAAGAACTCTACTTGTTGAGAGGGTTGGAATAGATTTAAAGGAACCCTTTACCTGTTTACCTTTCTGACAGGCATCGCATACATGTGATTTGAAATAGATTTCGTTGGGTATACCTTCAACAAGGTAATCTCTTGCAATCTTATTAATCACCTTAAAGTTCATGTGGCAAAGACGTCTATGCCAAAGCCAACTGATCTCTTTTGGTGTCTTAGTAAGAAGACAAGTGTCCCGCGGACAACTATTCCAATTCACAATATACACACTGCCTTGTCTTATGCCGACGAGCAGCACGGTATGAGTCCTCTTGTCTATGATTTCGCACTTTTGACTTTTGAACTGCACTTTGTAACCTCGATCACAAAACTGTGAAACAGATAATAGATTATATTTCAAACTTTCTACGTAAGATACGTCTTGTATCTCTACGTCGCCATTTCGGATATAGCCAAAGCCTTTTGTGATGGCTGTAGAGCTATCACCGAATATAACCTTTGGTCCTTCTTGCTCGTAGTAGCTTGATAGAAGTGCCTTGGTACCAGTCATGTGGTGCGAACAACCACTGTCTATATACCAGGTTTCTCCTACTAAGCCACCCTTCTTGTATAGATCGAGTCGACCCTGCATTAGATGATATTCCATAATTTAGGTACCCTCCTTGTCTATTGGGGTCCTGGGGGGTTAGTCGAGTTCAGTGGAATCCAAATATACATTGGAGTCCTGAACAAGTTTGATCTTTTAAGCTTTCGAGCATATTTGTTGCAAAATAAGACCCTGTTGTCCTTGTCTGGCCTATCATCAGTCCTTGGGTCTACTCGTCTGAGGTAGCCTTTCGACTTAACCTCTACTTGAGTAGGCATAGGCCTATGATAGTCAGAGTAGGGCTTGTATTCATTGGGGCCATACGGTTTATATACATGTTTAGGTCTTTCTTCTCCTTCGATATCATATGATTCAGGCGGAGGATATAAGACTGGTTGACTATGATATTTGGGAGCTGCATTCCTAGGCCTAGACGAGTAGAGCTGAGACTGCCTTATGAAAGGAGGTCTAGGCTCTTTCCATCTAGTTTGTACTTATCTAGTACTCGTCTCCTCAGGATACCAATCCTCGTATCTGACCTGGTTTGGTCGTCCACGATTAGGGGTCCTCTTTCGACTTGTTTTAGACTGAGCAGGTTTGTTGTTAACATTCTTTTTACCACCATTGGTAATCGGATAGCTAACACCAGTTTGCTTGTGTACAGTGCCTTGGGATGCAGTTCTAGTATCGTATTCCATAGGTCTCAATGACTCGAGTAGGCGAGTTAAGTGTTTCAGCACCCAACCATATCTTATCATTTGGAGCCCTATACCTATCTGACAGTTTTTGATTAGTCATTGAAGATTTAATCAAGTCAGTAAGTTTAAGGTCCAAATTTACGACCTCAGTCTCTAAGAACTTATTGCGTTCTTCAAGCTTATTGCACTTGCTTTTTAAAACATTGAATTCATGTGTCTCAGTAGCAAGTAGACTGAGCTTCCTTAAGATCAATGATTTCTTGTTTTAATATGATATTTTCGTCACTGACTTCCATGAATGCGTTATTAGCGAGTAGGAGGTCTTCTTCAGTCACACCAGTAGAGTGATGAAGACTACTCCCTACACCACTATCGGCTGTATCACTTTCATCAGAATCTGATTCATCACATAATTGAAATGAAGTTGCAGATGATACCTCTTGCTCAATTTTAGCCATGCAGCAGAGTCCATCATCAGCCATGAATGCTTCATCATGATCAGACGGGTAGCTAGATGAAGACGATGGTAACTCGTTTGAATCCGTTTCAGAGTCATTATTAGCCATCATTGCCTTCTTACCCCTATTGTATCTTCGTTCCCTTCTTGCCTTGCGTTCTTCACGATCATCAGTGCTCAGGTCCGGACATTCGTAAATGTAGTGACCTGGTTTCTCACAATTATAGCATAAAGGATCGTTAGTAGACTTTTTATCAAGAGACTTATCCCTTCTCTTATCTCGTCTATCAGAATGCTTAATCTTTCTATCGTCAGACTCTCTATCTCGTCTGTTACTTTTCGAGACTTCGTCTCTCCTTTCGGACGAGTTTCGGTCTCGTCTGGTCTCATACGAGTTCTTAGAAGTAGAACCTCTATAGTCTTTATAGAACATCTTATATCTACCATAGCGCTTGTTTAGTGTGTCGAACTTCCTGACCATAAGGTTCATCTGATCTTTCAGACTTAGATCAGACTTGTCTAACTCGTCTCTTATGCTAGCAGGCTTTGACCTGTCTACTCTAGAGCTCTTAGACGTAGTAGACTTAAAAGCAACATTCTTCGACATGGCTTTCTCCCTATCACTACTGGCAATTGGTTCTTCCTCATCTAGTTCGAACTCATGCGCCTTAAGGGTCTGGAACATGGTTTCTGAGGGACATGAATCAATATCTTGTGTGGATTTAATGATCATCTTGACCATTTTCCACCTTTCATCCAAAACCTTCAAGATTCTCAGGTTAATCTCTCTTTCAGTATAAGTCTTTCCTAGTACTTCAAGATCATTCATTATTTTAGTAAATCGAGTATCCAATTCATCAATGGATTCACCTGACTTCATCTTAAATGTTTCAAACCTTTGGACAGCTGTGGACAGTTTGCTTTCTTTGATCAGCGTAGTGCCTTCACAAAAAACAGCTAATTTGTCCCACATTTGCTTGACAGTCTTACATTTTAACACTTTACCAAGATACTCATTTGGCAAGGTGTGTAAAATATAATTCTTAGCAAGACTATCCAAATTGTTTTGACGCATTTCTTCAGAAGTCAATTCTGACCTTGGTTTAACAATCAGCTCGCCAACGACTTTAGTTGGGTCCAGTGTAGCAGTGTTTTTGATCATGGTCACGACTGGTCCTTCTTTGATCACGGAGACCATCAGATCATGATATGAATCACCCAAAGTCTTTAAATGTTATCAAGAAACAGCAGTTCGAAAACTACTGCTCTGATACCACTTGTTGGTCCCAATTTGAGTTAATAATATTGAGTAAGCTAGTAAAAGTCTAGAGGGGAGGGGTGAATAGACTTTTAAAAATCTTTCAATATATCAGAATACGTAATGCGGAATTAATCGAAGTAAAAATGAGCCCAATCAAGTTTATACTCAACTTATATTCGAAATTTGAACTTCTGTATGAACACTCTACTTGTCTTGTTTAGATAAGCAATTAATCAATTAAGCAATTAAACAAATAATAAAGTAAATCAACACACAACGATTTTATAGTGGTTCGACAACTTCTCTACATCCACTCTCACAACTCCAGTCGTGAAATTCTTATTACTCTTCCAATCGAGTAGTCTTGTGATTTTAAGTCCCAAGAAATAAGACTTTGATCTTATCGATAACACTTCCAAGTGCTTCTTCGATCTAAAACTAACTAAATACAAGTAACTAGCGACTTGAAACAAAAACGTAAAAGTAAACTTCTCTAAGTCCAGTAGCAGCCTTCTTCGAATTCTTCACTTGTCTTCTGGCTTGAACTTTCTGAACTTCATCTCTGAGAGTGTGTTTGCTTTGAATATCTCTTATGAATGCTTCAATTCTCTTTGTAACAGTAGTCTTCAAATGTAGAATACACCAAGGTATTTATAAGCTTCAACTTCAAGAACTTTCTGTTATGTAACTAACTTTTCTTGAAAACTAACTTCTAACTTCTTCTTCTTATCCATCCACGCGTTTCTTCAGTTAATTAGTTATTCCTTAATTAACTCTTCAATCCTTATCTTCAATACGCGTTTCTGTAACTAACTTCTCTCTTCTTGTCTTGTCTTGTTGCGCACCTGTCTTGTCTCCAACTTGACTTGTCTTGCGCAGGTCTTCTTCTGTAGACTTCAGCATAGAACTAATCTAGTCCTATCATCTAATCCTAACAAGACTATTACATTACTTTAAGCTTTATAAATCAGCTTAGTCACCTTAAGAACTATACAATTAATATGAACGAAACATGAAATAATAACGAGCTTCTATACATCTCAAATAGCTCAGTAAACAACCTAACAATTATACACAGTACTTATAACATGTACTTGTCTTTTTTAAACAACTTAAACTATGAACTAGTACTTGTCTTGTGAACTCTACTGATCTGTTCAAGACGACTTCATAACTAGACTAGATCAGTCAACACTTAGAAAATATTCAAGTCTACTTTTTGGCTTATCAAAACTAATCTTATTTTTTCATCATTTAGGACTTGTCTTAGGATTCATATCCCAACAGGATGAAACTGGTACTTGATGGTGTCATTGACCAAAATCAGAGTGCTTTTATCCCTGGAAGATTGATAACGGATAATATCCTCATTACTTTTGAATGCTTACACTGGATTCGAACAAAGAAGAGTAAACAAGGGGTGGCGGCACTCAAATTGGACATGAGTAAGGCTTACGACAGAGTGGAATGGGTGTTCTTAGAATTTGTGGTGGAGAAAATTGGATTTTCCAAGTTATGGATTAATCTTATCATGAGGTATGTTACATCGGTACATTATTCGTTTAAAGTGAATGGAGAGATCTCGGGTAATGTTACTCCTTCTAGGGGTCTCAGGCAGGGGGATCCCTTGTCCCCATATTTGTTTGTAATCTGTGCACAGACTCTTTCCTCATTGATTCACAAAGGGACAAGGGAAAAGAAATTCTCGGGTGTTACTATTGCACGAGGGGCTCCGATGATTTCCCACCTGTTCTTCGCGGATGATAGTTTGATGTTCTTTAAAACTTCGAAAAAGGAATGTGAGAATATTAAAGCCTGTCTAGGTCTTTATGAGGCGGCTTCAGGACAATTGATTAACTACGATAAGTCAGCAATTACGTTTAGTAATGGCACTCCCATTTCTGAGAAGGAAGCTGTTAAGGGTATTCTCAATATCAGATTTTCCCAGGGGCACGAGCTCTATCTTGGTTTGCCCACTTTCTTTGTGCGTCAAAAGAAGCTTCAATTTAAATATTTGGTGGATCGTGTGGTGTCTCGACTGGACTCGTGGAAATGCAATGCTTTCTCTGATGGTGGTAAGGAAACTGTCATTAAAGTTGTTCTTCAAGCAATCCCATCCTATGCTATGTCGTGTTTTAGAATCCCTGTTTCTACATGTAATATTATTGAGATGGTTATTGCTAATTTTTTGTGGGGTAGAAACGAGAATTCGAATAGGTTTCATTGTAAGAAATGGGAAACTTTGTGTGTCCCTAAAGTTGAGGGGGGCTTGGGCTTCAGACGAATGGTGGCCTTTAACCGAGCACTGCTAGCAAAACAGGCTTGGAGGATGATTGCCCATCTTGATTCTTTAGTGGCCCGTTTATTCAAAGCCAGGTATTTTAAATTTGTTGATATTCTTGAGGCTGGTATTGGGTCTAACCCTTCGTATCTTTGGAGATCAATATGCTGGAGCATGCCACTGATTAGGGAGAATGTGAGGTGGAAAGTAGGAGATGGGAGGTCTATTCATGTCTTTAAAGATGCGTGGGTTGAGGGGTTAAAATCTGGGAAGATCGTGTCCCGTATTGCTAGGGGATCCTTGGTTTGTCGATTTATTAGGGAATACCGAACCTGGAATGAAGGGTTAATTCGTCAGGCTTTTCTCCCTTTTGAGAGTGATGTGATTCTTTGTACGCCAATTCAAGGGGATGGACTAAGGGACGTTAGACAATGGGTCGCAGGTCAAAATGGAATGTATTCGGTAGCATCAGGATATGGCCTAGAAAACAACTTGGGAAAGGAAGCTGGTCCATCTAATAATAGAGCTGTGAAATCTTTCTGGAGTAGAATTTGGCATTTGAAAATCCCCCCAAGGTTCGTATATTTGCGTGGAAGATGGCAAATGAAATAGTGGCAATGGAAGGAAATCTTTTGAGACACCATGTACCGACTCAAGCTTGGTGTGGAACTTGTGGATATTCTTTTGCCTCCACTTCCCATGTGCTGTTTTTATGTCCCTCGGTGAAGAAGGTTTGGAAAGAATTGGGTCTTTGGCCGTATCTTAATTCTTAAACTTAAGAATCACATTGGTATTATTGATCTCTTGGATAATCGAGAGATTGATAATTTTTGCATTGGCCTCGATAGGATCTTCATGATTGCTTGGGCAATTTGGAAGGAAAGATGTAACTGGCTTCATCAAGCAAGGAAAAAAAGTGGGCCTCGGTTTGATATTACGCTCTCGACTTTGGATTTGGCTGTCCGTTTCCTTGAGGATTTCCAATCTAAGAATATTGCGGTAGTCGAGAGCGATGACCCCCGTTTCTATGTTCATGGGGATGCCCGTTGGCTGGTGTTTGTTGATGCGGCATATAACCCCTCGCGTGAGGTCTATGCTATTGGATATGTTATTGGATCTGTGAGGGGTGAAGTGCTTGCTGCTGGTAGACAACATATTGATAAGGTTAACTCGGTACTAGAAGCGGAATTGGCGGCGATCAAGATTGGTATTGATAAATCATGGTCTCCTAGTTGCACTACATTCAACTCCGGATCAGGAAAACTGCTTCCTCCAATCCGCAAATGCATTTTCTTAAATAATATCTTGAAATGCATATGAATTGGGAAAAATTCTCCAAACTTTTCCAAAGCAAGCAATGATGTTCCATCTTTTCCACCGGCGGCAGCAGCGGCGTATTTCATTTCCGCCACCCGCCGCCTAATCTCTTTCCCTGTCTTCGACTCCATCAAATCTCTCACTCATTTCTCCAACTCCGCCACCGTCACTAAACCCTCCGCCGTTTCCTCCAACGGCAGCGCCACCTTCATTTCCTCCACTATCACCACCCGATTCATCCTCTGCTCTGTGTACAGCTGTAACGACCCCAAAAATTTTAAAAGAATAAACATAGACTTTTTTTTTTTTTAAATAAGAAGTAAGGGGCATTACTACGCTTGAAAATAACATAATAATTTAAATGAATGCAACCATCCAAACCAAGGTGATCACCACCAAAACCCTCAAAATAATTAAAAAATTGACAACAGCGGAAGTAAAGTAGCAAGTAAGGTCCTTAAGGATTTGCCTTACAATAAAATACTACAATTTCAAATAGTCATCCAAAATAAAATTTTAAATTTCAAAAGACATGAATTAAAGGGTTGTACTTTCGAGATCGAGTGCTCACATCCACCTTCAATCCTCCCGAACGTTCCCACCTGAAAGTGGAAGGGGTGAGCATTTGAAAAATACTCAGTGGGTTCACTCAACACCCACTCGAATATCATACAATCCACCATAATAAAGGTTAACCATGGGAATCAATGTATATGATAAACATAAATTTGGGATTCATTACTCTCAATCATGGCATTAAGTCACATAGCGACAACTCAAATCACAACCTTCACGTATCATCAATCATATGTTAACCATGCAATACGTTCAACATCGTGTTTTATATTAATAAATAGTGATAGTTAAAATATAATACACGTAAGAGCACATCAATCTTGTTGGGGCATGCTTTACCCCGCTCGAGCATCTTATTCGGGAGCTACCCGAATGTGATCTTTCGATCAAATCTTGGAACGGTGTTACCCGTAATCTTATCATAGCTAGTACGGTTATTATCCGTATACCATACATCTTGCACGGTCTTGACCGTATATCATATATCTTCACGTTTGAAACGTACATGTATGAAAACATTCATGTAACATACTTCTTCACATATGGACATGCATAAGCATTTATGTATCCATAGAACATACTCATCACAAGTGAACATGTCTAATATCAAATATCCATAAAGCATATATTCCACAAGTGAACATGAACATATTTATACACAAATTCACATAGGACATTTAATACAATAAATCACATGATATATAAAGTAGTCATTGTAAAAGTCAAAGAGAGTTACCCCACCTATTAGCTTGGAAAGTTAAACGGTATCCTCCCCTCTTAGTTCCAAGTCCTTTCCCACTTCTCGTTCCTTAAATCCAACAATAATAGTTCTACCACTTAGTCCTTAATTAATATGAACAATAATTATAGTTTAAGTGTATGTGGTTGTGGTAGTGTACTTAAAAGAAGTAGAAATGTTGGCCAAACATAGAAATTAAAGGGTTTAGGAAAAGAATGCATTCTCGTAAAGGTTTAAGGACTGAAAGGCAGATTTAAATAATCTGAAAGTTCAATATTTTAGTGAAAAACAGTAGGTTTCAAAATTTAGTATTAAATGTCACTGATTTCATTCAAAACGGATGAAAAATGAACATTTTATGTGCATTTGAAGTTCTATGGGCATTGTTGCAAATTTATGAAAAATTTGTGACTTTTCTTAAATAAAATAGTGCATTTTCGTAAATAATAAAAAAAATGCATTGACAATATGGAAAATATTTGGCTTGGGCCAAAATGAAAAACCGAAAAATAACGTTTTGACCCCAAGATACAAATTTACCTACAAAACGCAACTCGTAGCTTTATACCTCAATATATTCAACCCCACAACTCATACCTCCACCACCTACCGAAAAAAGCTCCGGCAAGGTGGTCCACCAATAAAACAGGCGGCGTACCGATGGAGAGTCGCCGGAAAACGGGAGAGAGAGAGAGAGAGAGTATGAAAGTGAGAAGGAAATAAAGTAGATTCTAAAAGTTTTCAAACACTTTGACTGGACATAACTAGAGTTTTATAACTCCTATTTAAAAAATAAAATATGTTCTGAAAAGCTTACGAAAATAGCTTTCAAACAAGACCAAAAACATAAAATTCGGACTTCTGTACTAAAAGTTATGGCCTAAAGAACAAGTTCCGACTATAAGAGTTTTAACCCATCTTTGACCAGCCATAACTAGAGATCTAGAACTCCGATCGAGAATCGGAAAAGTGTTCCGGAAAGCTCTCGACGAGACCTTTCCAACGGTGCTGGCCGATCAATGATCGGACGTCGGAAAGTTGGCCGGAGTTTGGACGGAAGCTGAAGTGTGTGTGGGTAAGGTGTGTGTCTTGAGTGTGAGTGTGAAGTAAAAATCTTACCCTAATGTGAAGTGCCAAAAATGTGCAAAAATTCTGAAAGTGCCTATTTATAAGGTGCAAAATGCCCTAGGGTTTCCTTAGTGGGCCATAAGAATGGGTCTTGTCTTAATATTTTAGTTTGGGCCATTACTTATATTATTTTAAGACCATTTCTTATATCATGTCAAACCTACATGTAGGGGTGAGCAACGCAACCGAACCGAACCGAAATTGAGAAACCGAAACCGAACCGAATTTTATTATCATTAACCGAAACCGAACCAAAGAAGGGTAAAACCGAAATATTCGGTTCGGTTTCGGTACTAAACCGAAAACCGAAAAATACCTACCAATTATGAAAATTCAAATAACAGTCCAAATAATTCAAACTATCCAAATACAACCCCAAATATATTCCAAATAGTTCAAATTATCCAAATACAAATCCCAAATATAGTCCAAAACTCCAAATAACCATCCAAATAAGTAAATAACAGTCCAAACAAATGGAATAACAGTCCAAATAAGTGAAAATACAGCAGCAAAATAGTTCAAAAGATAGTTCAAAATATAAAATTAAGAGTCTCTAGCTCGGTAACTCCTTGCCTCCAACTTCCCACAAGCTCTCTTCAATCTCTAACTCATTGTCTCTTCGTCCTCCTCTATGATAGGGCTTAATCTTGATGAACCAACACTTGGATTTTCAACCGTTGACAAATCTAAAAATAAAAAATAACATGTTAATAAGTCAAAAGATAACATTAAGTCATTAACAAACGATAAAATATTCACTTAAACTTAGAAGTTAGAACGTTGTTACCTTTCTCATGACTCTCAAGTTTTTCAAGTAATTCTTCATAAACGGGATGGGTTGAATGTCGAATCCAATCTTGAGCACAAATCAAAGCTTCAACTATCTTAGGAGTTAAAGAACTCCTAAATGCATCAAGTACCCTTCCACCGGCACTAAACGCAGCCTCCGAAGCAACGGTTGAAATTGGAACGGCTAAAATATCACGAGCCATTCTTGAAAGAATTGGAAACCGGTTGGAGTTCACCTTCCACCACATTAAAACGTCCAATTTCCCATCTAAAGTGGCTTCACTCAAGTAGAGTTCAAGCTCATTTTGCTTTCTACTAGCCATCCCACTTTCAACTCTTTGTCTCTTGTACCTTGCTTTAGAGAGCGACACATCACTATCTTCCTCACAATTAAGCGCTCCACTTGTACTTGAGGTGTTCTCATTTGCTTCATCTAACGACTTATACTTGGTGTGATATTCATTGAACACCTCAAAAAGTTCATTTCTCACCTCTAGAAAGATAGTATCACCCTTATCCGCCCCATACATCTCAACCAAAGAATACTCCAAATACCCCAATTTATCAGGTGGATCAAACACATTAGCCCAAAAGATGATTTTGTTCATTTTTTCCGCATCTCCCCAATATTTATCAAATTTCTTTTTCATGGAATCACCTAACCTCTTAGTATCAAAATCTGTACTTACCATCCAATCATTCAAAATGCAGCACAAATCACTTATCTCACTTAAAAAAGAGTTAGACGTGATATAAGATGAACCAGAAACGCGCACAGTCAACTTATGAAAATGCTTCAACAAATTAGCATACTTACGAACACAATTCCAATCAAGAGCACATGGAACATTTAAATCCCCCAAATCAATCTTATAACATGGATCTAATTCCTCAAACTTCTCAAATGCCCTTTCAAACTTTTCAGCCCTATTAAGCATGTCATAAGTTGAATTCCACCTTGTAGGAACATCCAAACACAATGATTTATTACTTTCAATTCCCTCCAACTCCACACACTCATTAAATCTCTTCAATCTAGCACGTGAATTCCTAATGTACCTAACTGCATCTCTCACACGCTTTACTGAAGGATCAATCTCTTTCAAACCATCACCAACCACCAAATTAACTACATGTGCAATACATCTCATATGAAGGTACTTACCACTTGCAATTGCAGTTCCCCAATTCACAACTTTTCTTTTCATTAATTTTATAGCCCCATCATTTGAACTTGCATTATCTACGGTTATGGTAAACAAATTTCTCAACCCCCAATCAAGAAGACAATTTTCTAGTGCTCTACCAAGGTAGTCACCTTTATGACTAGAAACAGGCACAAAATTGATAATCTTCTTATGTAATTTCCACTCATTATCAATGAAATGAGCAGTAATGCACATGTAGTTAATTCTTTGCAATGAAGTCCAAGTATCAGTGGTAATACACACTCTTTCACAGTTTGCCTTTAAGAAGGACTTCAATTTTGACCTTTCATTAATGTACAATTGATAACAATCCCTCGACACCGTCCACCTAGAAGGAATACGAAACCTAGGACATGCTTTACTCATAAAATCCTTAAACCCTTCACTCTCCACACTCTTAAATGGTTTTTCATCAATCACAATCATTCGTACAAGAGCTGCCCTAATTTCATTTTGATCAAATTTCCAAGTACTAATTGTAGAACTACTCTCATTCTCATCTTTGGTTGGTTGCAGATTTATTAACGCTTGGTTTTTTTCTTGATTTCTAGGGTTGTTCATGCAAGCTTTCAAATGATTGTTTAGGGATGAAGTGCCATTTCTAGTAGGGTTACAACAAAGTACCTTTTCGCAATACTTGCATTTAGCTTTATCCCCACCGTCCTCGTCCGTGAATTTCGTGTAATGATGCCACACTTTCGATCTTGACCGAGACTGTTTTCTTTTTTTTCCTTGAGTTGAGGGGGGTTGTGATGGCCCTGATGGGGGCACCTCATTTTCCACCAGATTACTTCTCTCTTGTGTAGTAATCTGCATTAATTAGCAAATTATTTAGAAAAATGCTAATCATTTTAATACAGGCTGTTAAATCAGTTTTATTACAATTTACAGCACAAATTCTACATATTCTACATACCAAATCAGTTTAAGAAAAAATACTCAATTATAAACACTCAATCTTACATGCACAAGAGAAGTATCTAAAAAAAATACTCAATTATATACACAAAATCTTTCCAACATGTCCAACTAAAGCTGGTGGACTTTAAGTCTTTAATTGCAGAACTAAGAAAATCCCTTTTGGGGAGACTTGCATAACATAGAAACGCATTTCTTATATTAAGAATTTACTGAGGCCATTAGAAAGCTTTCATTTTTCTTACAAGGTTAAGTATACTGAGGCCATTAGAAAGCCTTCATTTCGACTCAGTAACTGGTATCCACACAGTACACACCAGCTTGTTCACATCAGTTTAAGAAAACATTGAATAATTAATCTTATATTCTATTTCTACATACCAAAATATTCTTATATTCTACAACACAAATCAATTTAAGAAAAAATTGAACAATTAATCTTATATTCTACATACCAAATCAGTAAATCAATTAATCAAAGGATTTAAAGACCTACCTAATCAGTAAATAAAAAACAGTAAATGCATAATCTTAGGTTCTCAATAAATCTTATATTCTACAAAAATGAAACAAAATAAATGAATAAATCAAAAATCTTACCGTGTGACCCGTGTCCATGTTTGAGTTTGTCATTTGAGTGGTGGTGGTCGCCGGTGTGCGTGGGGGGCCTGGCTGCGCCGTCGATTAGTGGTCGAGACGCTTGGGGGCTGGTTGCGTTCTGCCTGCGTTCTGGGTTGTGCCGTTGTGCCGGCTGATTCGTGGCTGTGCAGTGTGTGGTGCGCCGTGAGTGTGTCGTGTGCGAACGGTGGCTGCCGGCTGTAGGGTGGGCTGCGCCGGCCGCCGGATGTTTCGTGGTGGCCGGCGGAAAAACAGAGGGGAACGGCCGCCGGATGTTTCGTCGGTGTGTGAGTGCGCCGCGGACGCAGAGAGTAGAGGAGAAATGGGGAAGGGAAATTAGGGCTTAGGAGAATTAGGGCTTAGTATTTATATGGGCCCATTTCGGTTCGGTTTTCGGTTAACCGAAAATTAATGCAATAAAACCGAAACCGAACCGAATACCAAAATGTACAAAAAATGCTAACCGAACCGAAACCGAAAAACCGAACCAAATTCATATTTCGGTTCGGTTCGGTTTTTCGGTTTTTTTCGGTTTTTGCTCAGCCCTACCTACATGAATAACTTAACTAGTCTTATGCCATCCACCAACATTAATCTTACTACCATTAGTAAATAAATAATTCAATAGGTGAATAACATTTAATATTATGTAAATTTCACATAATTATGATAAATCACATAATTTCACATAAACAAATATAAGGGCTCAATTCATGAGATTTTTGGGTTCTTACACCCTACCCCTCTAAAAAAAAAAATTCGTCCTCGAAATTGAAAACGTACCGAGTTGTAACAGATCTAGGTACTTTGCTTGAACTTCGCTCTCAAGCTCCCAAGTGGACTCCTCCTTGTCATGATGACTCCATTGGATCTTGACTAGACGGATTTCGCGGTTTCGAAGCTTTTTGATCTTGTGTTCTAATATTGCGACTGGTGATACCTCATAAGACAAATCATTCTTGACTTCGAGTCCTTCATGGTGGATTACATGGCTTGGATCAAACACATACTTTCTCAGCATGGAAACATGAAAAACATTGTGCACTCCAGATAGATCTGGCGGTAGTGCAAGACGGTAAGCAACTTCTCCAATGCGTTCTAAAATCTCGTATGGTCCAATGAATCTTGGTCGTAACTTTCCTTTCTTGCCAAATCGGATAACACCTCTTACCGGTGATACTTTTAGAAAAACCTTCTCACCGATTGTGAATTCTAAATCCTTTCGCCTTTGATCAACGTAGGATTTTTGTCTATCTTGGGCCATCTTAATTCTTGCCCTAATCTTGTCTATGGCCTCAACTGTTCTTTCAACAATCTCTGGTCCTAAGAGCCTTCTTTCTCCAACCTCATCCCAGTACAATGGCGATCTACACTTTCTCCCATAGAGTGCTTCATAGGGAGCCATCCCTATGGTTGCGTGGAAGCTATTATTGTAAGCAAATTCCACTAAGGGCAGGTAATCTTCCCATTTTCCTCCGAAATCTAAAACACAAGTCCTTAACATATCTTCTAATGTTTGTATAGTCCTTTCTGACTGACCATTTGTTTGCGGGTGGAAGGCAATGCTAAAGTTTAGTTTGGTTCCCATAGCCTTCTGTAAGCTTTGCCAAAATTGAGATGTAAACCTCGGGTCCCGGTCGGAAATTATCGATACTGGCACTCCATGAAGTTTCAACACTTCTTCAAGATATATTTGAGCTAGTTTATCCATATTATAAGTCATCTTGATTGGTAAAAAGTGCGCTGATTTGGTTAGACGATCAACGATAACCCAAATTGCGTGGTTTCCGCGTGCCGGCCTTGGTAGACCAACAACGAAATCCATTGTGATGTGTTCCCACTTCCATTCTGGAATCTCAAGTGGTTGTAGAAGGCCACTTGGCCGTTGATGTTCCGCCTTAACTTGCTGACAAGTTAAACATTTTTGAACAAATAGTGCTATGCTCCTCTTCATGTTCCTCCACCAGAACATCCTTTTTACGTCCCAATACATCTTTGTAGTTCCCGGATGGGCGGTGTATGGGGTGTTGTGTGCTTCTTCGAGGATCTCTCTTCGAATGACCTCATCATTCGGAACACATATCCTTCTTCCAGATGACAGTGCTCCGTCGATGTCTAAGGCGAAAACATTTGTAGCGCCACTCTCGAACTTATCCCGCAATTTCTCTAGAAATGCATCTCTTCTTTGGGCCTCGACGATCCTTTCCCGTAATGTCGACTTCATTATTAAGGTCGCTATA
This sequence comes from Galeopsis tetrahit, assembly GCA_963675135.1. Lineage (NCBI taxonomy): Eukaryota > Viridiplantae > Streptophyta > Magnoliopsida > Lamiales > Lamiaceae > Galeopsis > Galeopsis tetrahit. The sequence continues at coordinate 41,032,446 of OY776127.1, forward strand.
ATGGGGTTGGTGGTTGTAGGCGGCATCGTGATTTCTAACTTCATCTTGCTAAACTCTTCCACCAACTTCTCCTGAGTAGTCAACATGCAAGTTATGTTTCCATTGCCTTTACGACTCAGAGCATCGGCGACCGCGTTAGCTTTCCCGGGATGGTACAAGATAGAACAATCATAATCCTTAACTAATTCCAACCATCTCCTTTGTCTCATGTTCAACTCTTTTTGTTCAAACAGGTATTTGAGGCTCTTGTGATCAGTGTAGATCTCACATCTCCCACCGTAAAGGTAATGACACCAAATTTTCAAGGCATGAACAGCGGCGGTAAGTTCCAAATCGTGCGTTGGGTAATTCTGCTCATGGACCTTTAATTGTATTGAGGCATAGGCTATCACCCTTCCATGTTGCATCAAAACACATCCAAGCCCATGTTTAGATGCATCACTATAGATGACGAATCCTTCGGTACCATCGGGAATAGCTAGAACTGTTGCTGAAACCAACTTCCTTTTGAGCTCTTGAAAACTAATGTCACAACTCTCGCTCCATTGGAAGCTCACTCCTTTCCGGGTAAGACGAGTTAGGGGTACTGCGATCTTTGTAAAATTCTCATTGAACCTTCGGTAGTACCCAGCCAAACCGAGAAAGCTACGAACCTCACTCACGTTTGTTGGCGCCTTCCAATTACTAACTGCATCCACCTTGGCTGGATCTACTTCAATACCTTCTGCTGACACTATATGCCCAAGAAAAACCACCTTGTCCAACCAAAATTCACACTTCTTAAACTTGGCAAAAAGTCTCTCCTTCCGAAATGTCTCTAATGTGATCGTTAGGTGTTCCTCGTGTTGCCTCTCATCCCGAGAATAGACTAGTATATCATCAATGAATACAATTACAAATCTATCAAGAAATGGATGGAAGACTCGATTCATGAGAACCATGAATACTGCGGGTGCATTGCTAAGCCCAAAAGGCATGACCACAAACTCGTAGTGCCCATAACGCGTTCTGAAAGCAGTTTTGGGAATATCTTCTTTCTTGATCTTCACTTGGTGGTAACCCGATCGTAAGTCGATTTTGGAAAATACACTTGAACCTCTAAGTTGGTCGAATAGATCCTCAATCTGTGGAAGCGGGTACTTATTCTTTATCGTGAGCTTGTTCAATTCGCGGTAGTCTATGCACAAACGGAACGTCCTATCCTTCTTCTTGACAAACAACACTGGGGCTCCCCAGCGGGATACACTAGGTCGTGCGAATCCTTTATCAAGGAGCTCTTGTAGCTGGACTTTCAACTCCTGAAGTTCCTTGGGTGCCATTCTATAAGGTGCCTTTGATATGGGTGCAGCTCCAGGGAGAAGGTCAATCGTAAACTCCACTTGACGATTCGGAGGTAAGCCTGGCAAGTCTTCAGGGAAAACATCCTTATATTCTCTCATTATTGGCACATCGTCCAATGATAACTCCAGTGGGTTGGTGCTCGTCACTTGCACCAAGAAAGCTTGGACACCTTCCTTTCTCATTAACTTAGCTGCCTTCATTGCGGATATAACTCGAGGCATAGACATGGATTTCACCCCAAAGAATGTAAACTCTTCCTCTCCGGGTATCAAGAATGATATTTCTTTCTCGTGACACTTTATTGTAGCATGGTTGGTTTGGAGCCAATACATGCCCAAAATTACATCAAAATCCCTCATATCGATGACGTGCAAGTCGGCCAATAAAACTTTATTTCCAAGGTCCACACTCACGTTCTTACACAATTTATCCGTTATGATAACCTTATCAGAAGGTATACTAACTTCTAAACTATAATCTATAACAGTGATGTCCTCGTTCCTTAAATGCTCATAGAATTTAGCAGATATAAAAGAGTGTGTGGCACCAGTATCAAAAAGCGTAAGAGCAGGCATACTTAAAATGGGTAACATACCTGCCATGGTCCCTGGTTTCTTAGCTGCTTCCCCCTTGGTCATTGCAAATGTTCGGGCCTTTCCAATGTTGGGTTTCTTTGGATATTCCTTCCCTTTAGCGCCACCAGTGTCTCTTGCATACGGACAATCATGAGTATTGTGACCAGGCTCTTTACAACGGTAACAAACTCCAGTGCCAAACAAACATTCACCCTTGTGTGGCCTCCCACACTTAGGGCACGTAGACGGGTCCTTGGCAGCACTAGGCCCACGCTTCACTTCGACCTTAGCTTGTTTATTCCTAGCTTGTGGTTGATTTCCCCATCTTTTCTTACTAGAAGCTCCAATCGGTTTCTTGATAGCATTGTCCAACCTTAGCCTAGAGGCGATCTCATGAGCTCGCTCTACCACTTCACCATAAGTCATAGTCCCTTGCCCAACAAGTATAAATCCAATTTGCGATCTTAGTCTCTCTCGAAATGACAGGCTTTCTTTTCATCGAAGTCTACCATATGAGTGGTGTAGCGCGATAGCTGGGAGAATTTTCGTTCGTACTCCATCACCGTCATCGTCCCTTGCTTTAAGTACATGAATTTCGTCTCCTTCTTCTCACGATTAGAGCGGGGCAGGTAGTTTTGTATGACCGCTTCTTTGAAATCATTCCACATCATAGCTTCTATCTGAGCTGGAGTTCGTGTCCTGCGATAGGATTCCCACTAAAAATCGGCATCCTCGGTCAGTTGGAAAATAGCACACGATACATTTTGTGCATATGTGCAATTCATGTTGGTAAAGAGTCTCTCAAGCGCTCGAAGCCACACCACAACCTCAGTAGAGTCTCCTTTTCCATCGAACGTCGGTGGTTGAAATCTTCGAAATTGATAAACAACAAAGTTGGTGTCCTCACGCGGGGATTGAGATGCAGGAGGTGCATGGGCTTCATTAAGGTATTGCGTCAGGCCTCTAAGTAAATTGAGAAATCTTGGGGTGGAACGTTAGTTCCTATAACAGGCACTTCTTGAGCAACTTCAGTTTGTCCGAGAATCGGAGGGTCCTGGACGGGTGGTTCGTTTCGACGGGGGCGCCCTCGACGCACCATGATGGGTCTAGTTGTTCGAACTTAGGTAAATAAATAAATTAATTAAATGAAAGCATATGAACTAGTCGATCTCCACTCAAGGACTTTCGAGCAGTCCTTAACATGCATAACATTGTTTAATCCTAAGAGTAAGAGACAAAACTACACTTAAAATTGTCTCATTACCCAACTACCATCCGATACAATGAGGTAAAAATAAAAGGTTCATAATGTCATAAGCTTCAAACTAAAAATAACGACTTTTATATGACGGATAATGAGTCATATACATCAACCAAAACACAACATAATGCGTAATACAAACTTAAATAAAAGTACCAAGTTGAAGCGGAGGACTGAAGCTGGTTGTGAGTCTCGTCTCGAAGTGCGATTCAATAACAACTTAACACACTTATAATAAATTAAGCAAAAACACAAGTGAGCAAGTCTCCAGAAAGGTAGACCCGCTCTGATACCACACTGTAACGACCCCAAAAATTTTAAAAGAATAAACATAGACTTTTTTTTTTTTTTTAAATAAGAAGTAAGGGGCATTACTACATTTGAAAATAACCTAATAATTTAAATGAATGCAACCATCCAAACCAAGGTGATCACCACCAAAACCCTCAAAATAATTAAAAAGTGACAACAGCGGAAGTAAAGTAGCAAGTAAGGTCCTTGAGGATTTGCCTTACAATAAAATACTACAATTTCAAATAGTCATCCAAAATAAAATTTTAAATTTCAAAAGACATGAATTAAAGGGTTGTACTTTCGAGATCGAGTGCTCACATCCACCTTCAATCCTCCCGAACGTTCCCACGTGAAAGTGGAAGGGGTGAGCATTTGAAAAATACTCAGTGGGTTCACTCAACACCCATTCGAATATCATATAATCCACCATAATAAAGGTTAACCATGGGAATCAATGTATATGATAAACATAAATTTGGGATTCATTACTCTCAATCATGGCATTAAGTCACATAGCGACAACTCAAATCACAACATTCACGTATCATCAATCATATGTTAACCATGCAATACGTTCAACATCGTGTTTTATATTAATAAATAGTGATAGTTAAAATATAATACACGTAAGAGCACATAAATCTTGTTGGGGCACGCTTTACCCCGCTCGAGCATCTTATTCGGGAGCTACCCGAATGTGATCTTTCGATCAAATCTTGGAACGGTGTTACCCGTAATCTTATCATAGCTAGTACGGTTATTATCCGTATACCATACATCTTGCACGGTCTTGACCGTATATCATATGTCTTCACATTTGAAACGTACATGTATGAAAACATTCATGTAACATACTTCTTCACATATGGACATGCATAATCATAAGCATTTATGTATCCATAGAACATACTCATCACAAGTGAACATGTCTAATATCAAATATCCATAAAGCATATATTCCACAAGTGAACATGAACATATTTATACACAAATTCACATAGGACATTTAATACAATAAATCACATGATATATAAAGTAGGCATTGTAAAAGTCAAAGAGAGTTACCCCACCTATTAGCTTGGAAAGTTAAACGGTATCCTCCCCTCTTAGTTCCAAGTCCTTTCCCACTTCTCGTTCCTTAAATCTAAAAATAATAGTTCTACCACTTAGTCCTTAATTAATATGAACAATAATTATAGTTTAAGTGTATGTGGTTGTGGTAGTGTACTTAAAAGAAGTAGAAATGTTGGCCAAACATAGAAATTAAAGGGTTTAGGAAAAGAATGCATTCTCATAAAGGTTTAAGGACTGAAAGGCAGATTTAAATAATCTGAAAGTTCAATATTTTAATGAAAAATAGTAGGTTTCAAAATTTGGGATTAAATGCCACTGATTTCTTTCAAAACGGATGAAAAACGAACATTTTATGTGCATTTGAAGTTCTATGGGCATTGTTGCAAATTTATGAAAATTTTGTGACTTTTCTTAAATAAAATAGTGTATTTTCGTAAATAATAAAAAAAATGCATTGACAAGATGGAAAATATTTGGCTTGGGCCAAAATGAAAAACCGAAAAATAACGTTTTGACCCCAAGATACAAATTTACCTACAAAACGCAACTCGTAGCTTTATACCTCAATATATTCAACCCCACAACTCATACCTCCACCACCTACCGAAAAAAGCTCCGGCAAGGTGGTCCACCAATAAAAAAGGCGGCGTACCGACGGAGAGTCGCCGGAAAACGGGAGAGAGAGAGAGTATGAAAGTGAGAAGGAAATAAAGTAGATTCTAAAAGTTTTCAAACACTTTAACTGGACATAACTAGAGTTTTATAACTCCGATTTAAAAACTAAAATATGTTCTGAAAATCTTACGAAAACAGCTTTCAAACAAGACTAAAAACATAAAATTCGGTCTTCTTTACTAAAAGTTATGGCCTAAAGAACAAGTTCCGACTATAAGGGTTTTAACCCATCTTTGACCAGCCATAACTAGAGATCTAGAACTCCGATCGAGAATCGGAAAAGTGTTCCGGAAAGCTCTCGACGAGACCTTTCCAACGGTGCTGGCCGATCAATGATCGGACATGGGAAAGTTGGCCGGAGTTTGGACGGAAGCTGAAGTGTGTGTGGGTAAGGTGTGTGTCTTGAGTGTGAGTGTGAGTGTGAAGTAAAAATCTTACCCTAATGTGAAGTGCCAAAAATGTGCAAAAATTCTGAAAGTGCCTATTTATAAGGTGCAAAATGCCCTAGGGTTTCCTTAGTGGGCCATAAGAATGGGCCTTGTCTTAATATTTTAGTTTGGGCCATTACTTATATTATTTTAAGACCATTTCTTATATCAAAGTCAAACCTACATGAATAACTTAACTAATCTTATGCCATCCACCAACATTAATCTTACTACCATTAGTAAATAAATAATTCACTAGGTGAATAACATTTAATATTATGTAAATTTCACATAATTATGATAAATTACATAATTTCACATAAACAAATATAAGGGCTCAATTCATGAGTTTTTTGGGTTCTTACAACAGCGGCCAACCAATCATCGGCACTCCAAATCTCACCGCTTCAAGCACCGAGCTTTGACCGCAGTAAGTCACGAATCCCCCTACCGAATCTGAAAATTGATTGAATCTGAATATTGAATTCCTATTTTGATATTGAATCTAAATATTGAATTCCTATTTTAATTTCAGTTTTGATCTATTCAACGAAATTAATTCTTAGAAATTGAATTTTGGAAAGTCTGAGAATTTTTGAAAATATGCCATAAAATTAGGGAATTGATGAGCTGCAAAAAAAATTATGGAATTTAAAATTTGTTTTTATTTTAAGGGTACCACTACTGACACCCCAAAATATGTTATACAACACATCCCATCAATTAAAAAATAAAAATAGATAATTGTAAAATGACTAAGTAATTCTTATACAAATTAAAGATAATTTTTTTTTTTAAAATGAAAAAAACTTAAAAAAATGTAATTAAAATCTGAAAAGTTTTTTTTTTTTTTTTATAGAAGCCCATGACTCGAACCCAGGACCTAAGGCCTAGGTAGTGGTGGTCTAACCACTTGAACTATCCCACTTTGTCTCTGAAAAGTATTTTAAAAGATTAATAAAATCTAAAAAAAAAAAATTAAATAAATCAAATATTTTTTAAAAATAATCTAAAAAAAATTAAATATTTTTTAAAAAGAAAAAAATAAATTATTCAAATAAAAAATTAAAAATAAATAAATTCATATTTTTTTTAATAAATAGTAAAAAATCAATTAAAACTAAAAATTTGAATAATGATAAATAAAATCTAAAAAATTAAAAATCACCCAAATCTTAAGAATTAATTAAATTAATTATAAATATTAAAAATATAATTGATTTAATTATTTTTTAAAATTGAGTTGAAATTTTTTAATTTTGTTTAGATTTATTTTATTTTTAAAGATTTTAATTTTTTAATTTAATATTGAGTTGATTTTTCTTTATTATTTTATTTAATTTTTTAAAAAATCGTTAATCATTATTTTTTTATTTGATTTATTTTTCAGATTTTATTTAGATTTAGATTTAATTATTATTATTATTGTTTTTTTAATTGATTGTTCCATTTTTAAATGATTTTTAAAATTTAGCTGATTTTTAAAAATATTTTTAATGTTTACACGTAATTTTATATGTTTTTAAAGATTTAGTTAATTTTTATTAGTTATGAGTGTTGAAGGTTAAATAGAAAATAATTGGGGTGTGTATAGTAATAAAAATTGAATTTTAAATTTTAATGGGGTGTGTATAGTAATAAAAATTGAATTTTAAATTTTAATGGGGTGTGTTTAACATTTGGGGTGTGTATAACATTTTATGGGGTGTTATTAACCCCACCCTTATTTTAATTTTCGAAAATAATGTAAGATATCTTAATTAAGGGTAGTTTTAGTTTTTTATTTCTAATTTGAACCTAATAGAAACATTTTAAAGTTGTAGTTCCTATTTGTTTAATGGGTTATAGGAATGACTCTAGTCATAAATATTCTCAAAGGGATATTGTGTTTAAGTAAAAAGTGACCGTCACTTTTGTTAAATATATTATCACTTTTTTTACTTAAACGTTATCACTTTTTTTACAAATAAAAAAGTTGAATAAAAATATGATTATTCTACTCAAAATTTTGTAATATGGATTAAAAGAGATCTGTCTCACAAAAAAAGATCCGTAAGACGATCTCACACAATTTTTTACCTAAAATTTATACATTGAATTAACAATGCAATGATATTTAAATGGTTGTTTGTTGTAAAACAGGGCCTCACAGTAAAAGGACCCTTCTTTCATTTACCTTTTACACCTTATTTTTTACACACTAACTAAATCTCTCAAATAAAATTGAATTACCATTATATCCATCCCTCACTTTACCACATTTAACATTAACTAGTAATTCTCCCGTGCGTTGCACGACAGATTGATAATTAATTCATTATTTATAGAATACATACGATTTAAAATTTTCAATGGTTGAATTTTATAGAATTTGAAGAACAATAATACTATGTGAAACAATATCATTGATTTCATCTTGTGAATGAAGCTTCAATTATATTTTTTAGAATCTATTTTCACTTATAATTATTGATGAAATATTACTCCATCCGTTTAATTATCACAGAATTTGAAAAGCATTAATATAAAATGAGGTGTAGTAAAATTGATATAATTGAAGAGAGGGAATAAAATGGAGTGTAGAATAATTTAAGAGTAAAAGAGGTGGAGTCACAATGTATACACAATAAAATGAGAAATATTTTTTGTGAGACATCTAAATGAAAAGATGGAAACTTCTTATGAAATAAAGTAATTAATTAAAATTCAATTACCGAAATAAATTCATGAAACTATCTCATACAAATTTTAACTTATAATTAAAATCTATATATAATCTTGAGAAATAAAAGTATATGTACAAATATACACAAATTAATTAAAAATATTTTTTAATAATTAAAATTTATAGGGGTATACTTAATTATAAATATTTTTTAATAATTAATTTGTAATTGAACTGCGAATAGAATAAAAAAATGACTCAAGGAGGATATAACCCAAAAATTAAAACATCTGGGCCTTTGCAAAAAAAAAAAGGAAAATTTGGACCCACAAAAAATTGGGCGGGAATTGACCAAGTCAGACTTGGCTATTTTTATATATACTAGTAATTCTCACGACGGATTGATTATTAATAAATTTTAATTAATTATTTATAGAATATATTCGTGTGATTTAAAATTTTCAATGGTTGAATTTTACAGAATTTAAGGAACAATAATACTATGTGAAATCATATCATTGATTTCATCTTGTGAATGAAGCTTCAATTACATTTTTTAAAATCTATTTTCACTTATAATTATTGATGGAATATTACTCTATCCGTCTAATTATCACAGAATTTGAAAAACATTAATATGATTAAAGAGAGTGAATAAAATGGAGTGTAGAATAATTTAAGAGTAAAAGAGGTGAAGCCACAATGTATACACAAAAATAAAATGAGAATTTTTTTGTGAGACATCTAAATGAAAAGATTGAAATCTTATGACGAAATAAAATAATTAATTAAAATTCAATTTTACGAAATAGATTTATGAAACTATCTCATACAAATTTTAACTTATAATTAAAATCTATATATAAATTTGGGAAACAAAAAGTATATGTAGAAATATACATAAATTAATTACAAATGTTTTTTAATAATTAAAATTCGGGAAAATATCAATTTTGGTCACCCAATTTTACTTCTTTTCATATTTGGTCACCCACATTTAGTCACTATCAAAATTGGTCACTTATTATATTCTATCAAAATTGATCACTCTGTTAGTCAATCTGTCATTGACTAACGGAGAAAGAGTTTTGAGCCGTGAAATTTCTCAAAATCTAAGGTTAAAAAATTCTTATGCATCTTCTAGAACTAATGAAACAAACGGCAGAAGTAAGAATGAAACATGTGCACAAATTACCAATATTTACATTATATTTATAACAGGTCAGAAGGATGCATCTTCTAGAACGTGATTCAATCAATTTGGTTTACTTTTTATTTTATAGATAATGAGAATTCTTTCTCATGACTGGTACATTATATTTATAACAGATCAGAAGGAGAAGTTCTGATGCATCTTCTATAACGTGATTCAATCAACCATGTTTTTGGTTTACTTTTTATTTTATAGATAATGAGAACATCTTCTATAACGTGAAACTCTTGGTTTACTTTTTATTTTATAGATAATGAGAACATCTTCTAGAACGTGAAACTTGCTGGGAAAATTTCAGTAAGTTTTTAATAATTATTTAACTCAATTATGAATTAATTTTTGTTGGTTTACTTTTTATTTTACAGAAAATGATAGAATGCAACTTTGTACTCTAGTACTCTGGTTTTTTTTTTTAACAATGGTACTCTGTTTTCCAATTCTTGGTTTCATATTGATTTTGTATAATAATTGGAGATATAAACTTATTTCAATTCATTTCTCTATTTATAATTATTGGAGTATAATTTGTGGTGAATATTAATTGTAAATAATTTTCTAAATTAGTTTTGGAAGATGCATGAAATTTTTTTAACCTATTTTGATAAATTTCACGGCTCAAAACTCTTTCTCCGTTAGTCAATGATAGATTGACTGACAATTTTAATAGAATATAATAATTGGGTGACCAATTTTGATAGCACTAAATGTGGGTGACCAAATACGAAAATAGGTAAAACTGGGTGATCAAAATTGATATTTTCCCTTAAAATTCATAGAGGTATACTTAATTACAAATATTTTTAATAATTAATTTATAACTGACTACAAATAGAATAAAAAAAAATTCAAGAGTGATATAAGCCGTAAACTAAAACAGCTGGACATAATTAAAAAAAAAAAAAAAAAAAAGGAAAAGGAAAAGTTGGCCCACAGCATTGGGCGGGAATTGACTGCGGTCAACTATGCTATTTTTATATATCTATCCCCTTATATACTAATAGGGAGTTTAAATTGATGATGTGTCATCTTGTGGTTAATTTGACTTATGTGTCATTTTGTGGTAAATTCGGCTTATGTGTCATATTTTAAGGAGATTGTTAATTTTAAAAAGTATATTTTAAGGAGGTTGTTAATTTTAAAAAAGTATGATGTGTAATTAAGTTATTGGTTGAGTAAGATATGATTCATAAACTATTTCAAAATATTATATTCCTATTAACTATTGAATTTTCTTTCTAATTATTTATTTATTTAAGGTGTTGTACATGGTTGATATCAAATGTTGAAATTTTTATTATATTAATATTGACTAATTAAATTAATTTTTATTTTATTTACTTAACTTTATTGTAGTATTCATTTTATTCTTTAGCTTTCTTTATTTTTAAATGATTTAATGTACTTTTGAGTAAAATACAATCTAAAATGTATTTTAATTTATGGGTGTGTATTGAATTTTATTTTATAATTACTTTTAGTGAGTTTATTGCTGCTTAGGTGCAATTTTCACCCACCAACTCTACGTAGGTACAACTTTTTTTAAAAGTTGATTTTAGGTGTCAAAAAGTTGATTTTAGGTGTCAAAATAATCTGAAAGACCCAAATTGCCCTTACTTCATTCCTCATTTTTCTCTCCATTCTTGTTAAACACCTCACCCACCCTCCCTCCTCTCAAAAACGCCTCATCTTCTTCTCTCTCCTCTCTCCTCTCTCCTACGTCTTCAAAATCCGCCATGGCCGTGGCCGCTGAAAAGTTTTCCTCCACCCCCAACCGCCATCGTAATGCTCTCCTCCCCCAACTCCCCATGGCCGCCGCTGAAAAGCTTTTCTCGACTTGTCTCTATCGCCGCCGTACGTGAAGTCCCTCCACCCTCCGCTGCCGCCGTTGAAATCGCGGGCGATCCGTTGAAATCGTCGTACGTGAAGCCCCTCCACCCTTCGTCTTCCCCGGCGGCCATGGCGAAGCAGCGGAGCTTGATGCAGACGGGCGGCGACCGTGGTGGGGCGGCGATCTGAAGAAGACGAAGCCGCCTCCATGGCCGACGTCGCCGCTCTGCTTCCGGCGAAGACTTGCTCGCCGGATGTTCTCCCACCCGCAACTCCGGCGCTTCGATCTTGAAGAAGGCCTCCCACACTGCGCCGCCGCCCACCTGTTCACGCCTCCGACGCTGTACATCTCGCCGGAATTTTCTCAGACGGCGGCCTCGCCGGAGGTTCTCCCACCGCCACTCCGACAATCTGCATCTTCGATCTTGAAGAAGGCCTCCTCCACTGCGTCGCCGCCCACCTGTTCTCGCCTCCGACGCCTCGCCGGAATTTTCTCAGGCGGCGGCCTCCTCAAAATTGCTAGGGCATGGACTAGGGTTTCCTCACCCCATTGGGCCTGTTAGTGGGCTAATTTTTTTTTTTTTTTTGAATTTGTTTTTTACAGATGCAAAAAATTTATTCGTTGGTGCAATTCTTTGTTTGTTGATGCAAATTATTTTTGCTCATTGATGCAAAAATGTTATTTTTATTTGTATTTTGTATTTTTTTTTTATTTTGTGAGTTTTATATTGTTTTTTAATTTTTTGTGCATTTATTTTCGAATTTTTTGTTATTTTGTTTTGTTAATTAAAATTGATTGTTAGAAAAAAATGAATCTCACACATATTGTTTCCCAAAAATTGATTTTTACCCAAAAAAAAATAATATGCAGCAATGTTTAAATGTTTAAATTTTTTTTTCATTTTTCGAATACAAGATCATCGTTTTTTGTACATGCTTGACTCTGTTTGTTCTTTTTTTTCCATTATTTCACAATTCAACCAAAATAAGCTCAATTTTAAAAAAAAAAAAAATACAAAACTAAATTCTCAAAAAATACAAAGAAAAATTCAACAACGAAAAAAAAAAATTTGTATCAACGGCGGTAAATTATTTGCATCATCGGAGAAATTATTTTGCATCAACGAATAAATTATTTTGCACCAACAAATAAAAAGTAACATTTTTGTTTCATCTAAAAAACAATTTTAAGTGTCTTCAAGGGTGTTTTAATTGAAAGAGTGGGGGCACATTAGGGGTGGGAAACCTTTGCCTTCAAGGGTGTTTCATCTAAAAAGAAATTTTAGGTTTTATATTAATTTTTGTATTTTTGTGAATTTAGGGACTTGTCAAATTTATTTTTGGGTTTTTATATTAATTTTCTCATTGATGCAAAAAAATGTTTTTGTATTTTTTGTGATTTTGTTAGTTTTATATTAATTTCTGTATTTTTCTGCATTTAGGGACTTGACCACTACCAAATAAAATGTATGCGTCAAGGAAAAAATTATTTGCAACAAGGAAGAAAATATTTGAATCAAAGGAGAAAATATTTGCACCAACAACAACAACAGTTCCAGTAAAAAGTGTAGGTGCACATTGGGGGTTAGAAAAAGTGGGTGTTTTGATTGAAAAAGTGGGTGACATTAGGGGTGGGAAACCTAGCCCAGGCCCAATTGCCAAAACCCTAACCCTAACCTTAGCCCTCCACCACCACCCCACGTTGGCTGCCACCGCGCGCCCACACCACGAATGTCGTCGTCGACCGGCTCCCACCTTAGTCCTCCGTCGCCGACCGATCAGCCCCCACCTTCGTCCTCCGTCGCCGACCGGCCCCCACCACGAACTTTCATCGCCTTCGCCACGCACAGATCAAGGCTCCCTTCATCTTCGTCTTCGTCGGAGTGCTGCAGATCGACGGCCATGGCGTCTTCGTCGGAATTACAGACGGGCGGCGACCGTGGTGTGGTGGAGACTCAATAGCCATGGCGAAGGGTCGCCGCCAAAGTTCAAGGCGATGGAGGCTCGTCGGCCATGGCGAAGGTCACCATCTTCGTCGGAGAAAAGCACAGCAGCGACGGTAAGCCACGGCGACGGACTTCGTCTTCCCCGGCGGCCATGGCGAAGCAGCGGAGCTTGATGCAGACGGGCGGCGACCGTGGTGGGGCAGCGATCTGAAGAAGACGAAGCCGCCTCCATGGCCGAGGTCGCCGATCTGCTTCGGACGAAACAGCCGCACTGCGTCGGAGGCGAAGACTCGCTCGCCGGAGGTTCTCCCACCCGCAACTCCGACGAAAATGGAGGGGAGAAGGTAATGTTTTCTTTTTTTTTTGGGCGACAATGAGTTGTGGAGAGAGAGGGAGTGGGAAGAAGATATGAGATGACATCTTTCTTACTTTCCTCCACTATAAAGGCAAGAATGTAATCTTCACACCCAAATATCACCTATAAGAGATTTTTTTATTTTATAGCACTTAATGGATTTTTCAAGGTCCAAAAGACACTAGAATGGAAATGCCCCTTACTTTTATCTTATATCTCAATTAATTTTTTTCTGTAATTATTTTAAATTTATATGTTTAATGTATTTAAAAAATAAATCTCGAAAATATATATGTAAAAACTTATTATATAATTTTATACATATTTATTATATAAATAATTATATTATTTTACAAGATTAACAAATTTATTATATATAAATAATACACTACTCATATAATATAGAATCCCCTTATATACTAATAGGGAGTTTAAATTGATGATGTGTCATCTTGTGGTTAATTTGACTTATGTGTCATTTTGTGGTTAATTTGGCTTATGTGTCATATTTTAAGGAGATTGTTAATTTTAAAAGTATGATGTGTAATTAAGTTATTGGTTGAGTAAGATATGATTCATAAATTATTTCAAAATATTATATTCCTATTAACTATTGAATTTTCTTCCTAATTATTTATTTATTTAAGGTGTTGTACATGGTTGATATCAAATGTTGAAATTTTTATTATATTAATATTGACTAATTAAATTAATTTTTATTTTATTTACTTAACTTTATTGTAGTATTCATTTTAGAGATTTTTTCCAATAGGGTACAAGGTTTGAGAAAGTATAGCAATTACACACATTAGATATTTTGTATTGCAATTACACACAAAAGTATTGGTGAAATGTCATTTGTGCCCTTCATTTGTATTGCAATTACACACAAAACCCAATTCTGAAGAGCCGTACATGTCACCTCCTCTACCAAAGCTAGAAATGTCACATCTGCAGAATTGGGGGAGAGAAATTGGCAGAAATGGCTTGCTCCTCTCAAATATTTTAGTATCCATAATTTAATTTATATGGAGTACAATTTAATTTTAGTACTTTATATACAATTTAATTTTATGTATCCACCATTTTTAGTGTAATTTGGTTAGCCATTTTTTTATAAAATTCTCTGGCTCTTGATATATCAGAATTTAATAAGCGAGGGAAAAAAAGGTGAAATAATTAGAATTAGTGGGTTTACTAATTAATTATTTATGTGGGTGAGTTGTTTTATTTTAGAATTATTTATGTGGGTGAGTTGTTTTATTTTAGAAATTGGCTTGATTTAGGAATAAGAACATAGGTTTGATTTAAACAGTAAAAAAATATATATATAATTATTCGCCTAGACAATCTCTAAACGGCTACGTGTTAGGAGTCCAAATATGTTCGTCAAGCGATTTTCACCTTTGCACCCTTGATTAGTATACATGTGGTAGGGGGATTATTATGTAAAATAGCTAGTGAGATTTTTTTGTGATTGGATCTAATTTTAGGTTTAAAGTTTCGAAATTAAATACTTATTAACTAAATTTAGAGAGAAAAATGGGGACATTGGATCGATAAAAGGGGATAAAATAGTGTAAGATTTAGTTGTAATTAGTAGTGTCCCTCTGCCATTTAATTTGAAAATATGCATTTGGATCTCCATTAGTTTATCATACAATATGATTTTCAGTTGAAAACTTCAAACATTTATCCTGATTTTGATTTTGCGTTGAAAATGAAGAGAAGAGAGAGATATAGTATTTGGGGAGAACCTTAAAACTACACTAATTTGAAAATAGGTTTTGTATATCAAATGAAAATAAACTATTTATGATTATTATGTTATTGTTTGCAACTTGTGTAATATTCAAATTCAATTTAGGTTTATATTTAGTACTTTATATACCATTTAATTTTAGCAACTTATATTATATTTCAATTCAATTTATATATTTAAATTTAATAAATGAATAATTTCATTTTAGTACCTTGTGTATTATAAGAATTTTGAATTTAGAGTTTAGTACCTTAGTTATGGTTCAGTACCTTATTAACATTCAATTTATATGTGTAAATTGATTGAATGAATCAATTTTAGTTTAAGTTAAATTACTTTTAGTTATGTAATATTTAAATTTAATTTAAGGTTTAGGGTTTATAGTCTAGTACCTTATATAATATTTAAATTTTAAAAAAATCATTATTAGAGAAATTTTTTAAAAATGATCATCTTTGTTCAAATATTTCCCCTTTGTGTTCAGAAAAACTATAGCCGCTAAAAAAATTACTACTCCAAATCAATCGTGAGAAATTGGAGAGGATGTCGTTGAAAATAGGAGAACTTACATCCATGAAAATTTGCCAACTTCAGAACTATTTGGAGAATAAAACCTTCACAACTAACATGCTTCATGCATCAAACATACCAAAAGCCACCATAGGGTTTAGGGTTTAATACGCTAGGTTTATTGAATAATAAAAGATTTAAAAAGAAAATTAAACTTTGTAGAAATGATTAAGAAATATTTTCTTATTTAAAATGGATAGTGCTTTTATGTGACATGTTGAGAATATGCAATGATTCAATCTCAATTTAAATTCATTACCAGAAGAAAATTTCTAAAAAGAACGCTCTTTGTTCAGATATTTACCCTCCGTGTTCAAATATTCGTCTTATGTAATATTCAAACTCAATTTCAATTTAAGTTTTAGAAACTTATGTAATATTCAATATTCAATTTAAGTTTTAGTAACTTATGTAATATTCAAACTCAATTTAGGTTTATGTTTGGTACCTTATATACCACTTAAGTTAAGTTTTGGTAATTTATGTAATATTTAAATTTAATTTCCATTTAAGTTTTAGTAACTTATGTAATATTGAAACTTAATTTTGGTTTAACGTTTATGTTTAGTACCTTACATACAATTTAAGTTTAGTAATTCATGTAATATTACAACTTATATGATACTCCCTCAATTACACATAAATTTGTACACTTGTCATATTTGAATGTCTCATAGCAATTTGCACATTCCAAAAATATATATATATATATGCATGTTCATTCTCAAAATATACACATAATTACACATATGTCATTACTTTTTTCACACTCAATTTACCATTTTCTTTATTTTATTCATAAACTTTTATAAATTTATTCCTTAAAATATCACTCATTAGTCATTACATCTTTTCTTACACATTTTTTAAAAATGTGGACAGTCTCAAAATTGCAAAATACCTTGGAACGAAGGGAGTATTCAATTTATTTATATTTTTAAAAATTTAATGAATGGTTCAATTTCAATTTAAGTTTAACTTAGTATACCTTATATAATATTAATATTCAATTTAGAGGGTCTAATATCTTAAGTTTAATACCTTACGTTATATTCAATTTATATATTTAATTTTAATGAATGATTCAATTTCAATTCAAATTTAGTATTGTTGAGTGTCAAACAATTGTCCCAAATCGGATTAGCATTGAAGGATCATTGTGTATAAAGGGGGTAGTATCTCCATTGGTATGAGGCCTTTTGGGGAAAACTCAAAAGCAAAGCCGTGAGGATCTTGCCAACCCAAAACGGACAATATCATACCAAGTGGAATACTATAGTCCTGCCCAACTCTACAAGGGCTTGAGGATTTTAAGTTTAAGTTCAGTACCTTATGTAATATTTAAATTTAATTTAATTTAGAGTTTAAAGTTTATTACCTTATGTAATATTTAAATTCATGAATTTTCATTATAAGGAGAAAAATTTTAAAAATGACACTTTTTGTTCATATATTCACCATTTGTGTTCAAATATTCGTCCTATATAATATTCAAACTCAATTTCAATTTAATTTTTAGTAACTTATGTAATATTCAAACTCAATTTATGTTTAAAGTTTATGTTTGATATCTTATATAGTATATAAGTTTAATAACTTATTTAATATTATTTCAATTTAATTTTAATTTAAGTTTTAGCAATTTATGAAATATTCAAACTCAAATTAGGTTTAAGGTTTATATTTATTACCTTCATAGATGCAATCTAATTCACGAATTGGTTTTCCTTCATAATTTTCTCTTGAATTTGATTTACATTTTATTTTTACAACTTTTTGTAATGGTTTATCTTTGTTCTAGGAGGGTGGAAATTGATTAATGAACATTCGCTTTACTTCTCCAAAATTTATTAGGTGAGTATCAATTTTCAATATTTGAACACAAATGGCGAATATCTGAACAAATAGTTTACTTTTTTGAATTGTTTTCCTCATAATGAAAATTTATGAATTTAAATATTTAATAAGGTACTAAACTCTAAACTCTAAACCTTAAATTAAATTTAAATATTACATAAGTTACTAAGCTTAAATTGAAATTGATTCATTCATTCATTAAATTGAATGTCAATAAGGACTCGAACCCTAACCTAAGGTACTAAACTTTAAATCCAAAATCGAAAATTCTTATTATACATAAGATACTAAAATGAAATGAAATTATTCATTTATTAAATTTAAATATATAAAATGAATTGAAATTTTACATAAGTTACTGAACTTAAATTGTGTATAAGGTACTAAACACAAATCTTAAACCTAAAGTGAATTTTAATATTTCATAAGTTACTAAAACTTAAATTGACATTAAATTTGAATGTTTACATAAGTTATTATACTTAAATGATATACTCCATAAGTTATCAAACATAAACCTCAAACCTAAATTGAGTTTGAATTACATAAGTTACTACAACTTAAATGATATATAAGGTATCAAACATAAACCTTAAATCTAAATGGAGTTGAATATTACATAAACTACTAAACTTAAATGATATATAAGATATAAAATATAAACCTTGAACCTAAATTGAGTTTGAATATTACATAAGTTACTAAACTTAAATATATAAGGTATCAAACATAAATCTTAAACTTATTAAATTGAGTTTGAATATTATATAAGTTACTAAAACTTAAATTGAAATTGAGTTTGAATATTACATAGGACGAATATTTGAATACGTACAAATGGTGAATATCTGAAGAAAGAGTTTTCTTTTTTGAATTTTTCTTCTGTTAATGAAAATTTATGAATTTAAATACTCCTACATAAGGTACTAAACTCTAAACCTTAAATAAAATTTAAATATTACATACTTCGTATATAAATTGAATGTCAATAAGGTACCGAACCCTAAACTAAGGTGCTAAACCATAATATTTAATCTCAATTTAAGTTTTAGTAATTTATGTAATATTCAATTTCAACTTAAATGTTAGTAACCGATGTAATATTCAACTCAATTTAGATTTAGTACCTTGTATACTATTCAAGTTTAGTAACCTATGTAATATTCAAATTTAATTTATATATTTAACTTTAATAAAAGGGTGATTAAAATTTCAATTTAAATTGTGCATATTAATATTTAATTTCACATCTATCTATTATATTATATTTTATTAAGTGTGAATTAACTTCTGTAAATAAATCTTAAGATGAATTAAAAATGAAAACCAAACAAAAACACTTTTGTCGGAAATCTCTTTCTGTATAACATTACCCCCACAAATACAATACATAAATACGCAACTAACCAATTCAAAATGAAAAATACTTTTCCCTCCGTCCTACCATTTTTTGCCCACTTTAACCGTTACGGTTTTTAAGGGGTATTTTAATTGATTTGATGAGGTGTAAAGTAAACTGTATGAAAAAAAAATGCAATTTTAAAAATAAAATGATGTTGAGAGGGTATTAATCTTGTGTGGGGTATTTCCATATTAAGAGTATGCAAATAATTTTGAAATGTCCCAATAAAAAAGGTGTGCAAATAATTATGAGACGGAGGAAGTAATTAAAATCAAAGAATAAAAAATACAACCTCATTTTGATCAAATGTTTTCTTCTTATCCATTTTAATGGAATTTTCTTCGTCAATCAAATGTTAATAGAGTTTTGGTCAAATGATAGGGAATAAAATGCATGGGGAATAGCACAGTAGGTGGTTGGAAAAGAAAAAAAAAACATTTTTGTACCATTAATTGGATTTGACATCAGATGGGAAAGTAAGGTTATTTTCGTCATTTCTCATGCCATTTTGTGTTTAGTTGCAACTTTTTTTTTCTTCTATGTCTAGTTGCAATAAGTCTCCCAATTTTGTGTGTAATAGTGAATCCCCCTTCATTTTATTCTTTAGCTTTCTTTATTTTTAAATGATTTAATGTACTTTTGAGTAAAATACAATCTAAAATGTATTTTTATAGGTGTGTATTGAATTTTATTTTATAATTACTTTTATCTTATATCTCAATTAATTTTTTTGTGTAATTATTTTAAATTTATATGTTTAATGTATTTAAAAAATAAATCTCAAAAATATATATGTAAAACTTATTATATAATTTTATACATATTTATTATATAAATAATTATATTATTTTACCAGAATGACAAATTTGTTATATATAAGTAATACACTACTTCTATAATATAGAATCCCATTATATACTAATAGAGAGTTTAAATTGATGATGTGTCATCTTGTGGTTAATTTGGCTTATGTGTCATTTTGTGGTTAATTTGACTTATGTGTCATAAGTTAAGGAGGTTGTTAATTTTAAAAAAGGGTTAATTGCAAATTAAATCACCATCTTTCGAAAATTTGTAATCTAATCTAAACCTTAAAATAATTGCAAATAAATCACCAAGTTTAAATATTATTGCAAATTAGACTTCTTAGAAGTCTACTTTGTCCCTAAATCATATCTTATGATATTTGGTTTGATTAAAAAATAATATTGTTTTATTAAGGTGTTGTTATGTCATTAAAAACTCTTAATTGTGTTAGATTCGAACACAATTAAAATTGTCAAAAAGATTAAATTGCAACCATATTTAAAGTTTGTGATTTATTTGCAATTATCTTAAAGTTTAGATTAAATTGCAAATGTGGAAAATGTTGTGATTTAATTAGCAATTAACCAAAATATTTATTTATTTATGGTGTTGTGGTTGATATTGAGTGGTGACTTATAATTTATTAAGAGTTATTTTATTATTACTTAATTTTTTTTTTCTTCAAAATTTTATATTTTTTTTAAAAGTTGTTTTCATATTTATTAAATATTAAAAATTAAACATCTCATTTCGTCTGTTTCTCACACATTTTATTTGGAATTTACTTTATAAAATTATTTAATTATTTATATTATAAATATTTATTTTATTAACTTTCCGTGTAATTCGCGGGTGCTAATTTAGAAGGATATATATATATATATATATATTTATTTTACTAATTATTTTAAGTTTACTTTATTTTTTACATTCTGATATTAAATTTTTCAAATCATACAAGTAAAAATTAAAAATATACTCTTTTCAACATTGATTTATTTTCTTTAAGACCTATATTATCATGTAACATATGATCAACTTTATGTTTAGAGTTTTAAGTGTAGAGCTAGATTCAAAATATATTAAAAATATTTTGTCTAAGTAATAATGGAAAACCTTCTAACTAAACTATTAATGTTGTTAAAAAAAAAAGTTCCAAAATCTCAATTAAATTACAACATAATCTTTTCATTTATGTGTTTTCGTTTATTAATTTATTTTGAATTGTATAATATAATTACATTTACGTTAGTTTCTCTTTTACATTTATAATAGTTGAACTCAAAATTATATCCAACCAATTTTTTTAAATATAATTATAATACACAAAAACTTATATGCAATATTGCATACATGCATTTCAGTCATTCACACACATGTTCTTTATAAATACACCCACAAGCTTAATTCACACACATTTTTTATAAATACACCCACAAGCTTAATTCACACACACATTTTTTATAAATACACCCACAAGCTTAATTCACACACATATTTTTTATAAATGCACCCACTGACAGAAATTGAACATGGTCGTCTTCTCCGAACAGTTTTCGGTCACCTCAGGCCGCGGTCGGACGCTGCAACTTACGATAACCTTAATCCTTAAATATTTTATATTTCTTTAAATATTCTTTAATACTAATTATTATGGGTCAATGTTATTTTGTATTACGTGCAATAATATATGTTACTATATATTATAATGTGGGTTACTTAATCAATAAAAAAAATATAGAAGAATCAGTATTACTATATAAAATTGTGTTATTACTACATGTAATAATTTGTTTTACTACATAAAAAATTATATGTTACTACATACTACAGTATGAATTACTACATTGAATAGACGTTTGTTACTATATGTAACTTTATCAAATGATCTAATATTTTTTGCATAATCCTACAATAAAACATTTTGTACTACAACATGATTATTGTGTTTACTATATTCGATAATATATGTTACTACGTATTATAATGTGAGTTACTACATCAATAAAAACACTAGAAAAAATGTGTTACTAAATAAAAGAATTTGTATTATTATATAAATAGTTTGTGTTATTACTACATAAAATAATGTGTATTACTACATATTACAATTTGAATTACTACATTTAATATCCCGCGTTCGACAATAAAATAAAAGATAAAAAAATCACAGAAATGAGTAAAATAAACGGATTAAAAAATTCGAATTAAGTTGTCAGTGGGTGTATTTATAAAAAAATGTGTGTGTGAATTAAGTTTGTGGGTGTATTTATAAAGAACATATGTGTGAATAACTGAAATGCATATATGCAATATTTCATACAAGACTAGCCCATTATAATAACATATCATGCTAAAATAAAAATTAGATTACGCAAATAAATTAAGATATAATATCAAATATTAAAAGATTTATTTAAAATTCCGTGTAATACACGGGTTCTACACTAGTATATATATATTTGTAAACCTTCTTAATGCCACATGTCACAAATTCACACATCTACCTCAATCTCTCTCCTCTCAAAATCTTTCATTTCAAATTCCTTGCATTCTTATCAATTTTATCAAATGTCCTAATATAAGTTTTAATCTCAGCTTTACATTATATTTTAATCTCATCCGTCCATTTTTATTTTGATTCCTATATAAGAATCGTTTTGCTTCTTTCATTTTATTATTTTCGGTTCTCTCATTTTCTCCTATGGCGTTAGTTCACAATTTATCAAGTTGTTTCTCATGTTGTGTATGTTTTTGATTCCTTTCTCATTGATATGTCTTTTCTAATTATCTCAATGATTAATCCTCTTTTCAATTTGTCTTCGTGGTTCCATGTAATTTGAAGTTTTCAAGTGATTTCTCAATGACTCATTGACATATATGTTTGTTATTTTATGTATGCATGTTGTTGTTGTTTTTTTTTTTTTTTTAATTTACTTATGTATCTTTTCACAATATTTTGTGTTTTGATTTAATTCTTTCATTTGCTAATACCTTTTTCATTACTTTGTAGATTTGAATCCGCCAATTTGAACAAGGGATTATATAAATGTTCGATTAAAGAAATCAGATTTTATTAATGTTTACGAGATCAATTTGTCACAATCGTCGAAAAATGTTAAATGAATTTTTTTTTAATTTTTGTTGGACGAATTGTTAAAAATTTCTCAATAATATTGTACGTAGACCATTGTTATTTTATTTATGCATGTTGTTTTTTTTTATGATTTACTTATGTATCTTTTCACAATATTTTTTGTGTTTTGATTTAGTTCTTTCATTTGCTAATACCTTTTTCATTACTTTGTAGATTTGAATCCGTCAATTTGAATAAGGGATTATATAAATGGTCGATTGAAGAAATCCGATTTTATTAATGTTTGCGAGATCAATTTGTCACAATCGTCGAAGAATGTGAAATGAATTTTTTTTTTATTTGTGTGGGACGAATTATTAAAAATTTCTCAATAATATTGTACGTAGATCATTGTTATTTTATTAATATGTGCATGTTTAGTCTATGTTCAATACATAATTAAGTCAAAATATCCATAATTAATTTAAAATTATTGGTCAACTCAATATCATACCAAAAATACATGCCTAATTAAGTTAGGTTTAATATATCTGCGATAATTATGTCTATAATTTAAATTTATAGAAAATCACCCCAAATATATACACAAATACGCCTCTATTCCAATCCGGTATATATTTGCAAATTTACTTAGCAAAAGTTATGGCATAATAATCTAGATATATCAAGTCAAATTATATTTATTTTATTGCATATTAATTGATTGAATTTTGATAATTAGTATTAAATCGAATTATTATTATTTTAAAAGAAATTTCATGTTTTCTAATTGATTGAAGTTAGCGCATATATTTTTAAATTTTATTTATAAATTTTTAATAATTAATAATTTTTAATGATGTAATTAACTAATGTAAATGAAGTTAAAACTTATTTGTAAAATAGGGAGTATTAATCACAATTAAGTCATCAATTATTACCTTCAATCACGTATATATTTATGAATATTTTTGTTAGCAAAATTTAAGGAATAATAATCTAAAATGTACAAGTCAAACTATATTTATTATATTATTTATTAATTCATTGAATTATCTTGGTAATTAGTAATAATTACATATTGACTATTTCAAATTAAATTATTATTTTTTTAAAGCAAATTTAACGTTTTGTTTCTTTAATGTTAAATATTATTTCCACTATTTAGTAAAATTTATCGTATTTGATCTTAAATTTTATTTTAAAAAATTTATCATTTTTTTTATTTTTACCAATAATATTTCTAAACTACTTTTACTAATCTCGCAAATGTCCTTTTTTTTTTTTTTTTGGAAAGGTCAAAGGATGGTGGAAAAAGAAAAAGAGATAGAAAAAAGAAAAATTAATGAGGGGTAAATAAGTTAAAAAAATAAGTTCCTTAATTTTATATAAAATGAGAAATGCTATAAACTTTACGAACTGAGGGGGTATGGTACCAAAACAGAGAGTAATATTTGGTGAAATTGATTTCATCTATACAATTAAAATTGAGCTTTAATGAATTGAATCAAATATTGAGTCAAATATTAAATTGAACATTAAAATTCAATTGTATAAGAGAATTTATCTAAAAAAATGTTGAATATTATAATATTAAATTATTTAATGTACCTTTGTTTTCTTAATTATTTATTTTCAATCCAATTTCATATTAATTGTAATTTTTCTTAAACCCTGGATTAGTCGGTGGGATACCGAGACTTCAATTTTTTTTTTTTTATTCTTAAATTATTTCCAATCTAACAGTCTAAGTGGTAAAATAACTTATACAAGATGTGCATATGGATTAAGCTACGTCAAAGACAAACTTTTTATATATAATATGTAATTAAAGTATGTAATTTTAAGATTTATAGTTATAATATTGACATTTTCTTAAATTTTGTTTGTCTCCTTGCATCACAATAAAATACAAACAATATAATCCGATCAAGTTTTTCTATTACATATAAAAATTGTATAAAATCAAAAAATCATAACCAGATGTTTTAGTTGAATTCATAGATAAAAAATTTATCGTTTAATATATTGGATTGAAATTAAAAAATATAGTCGGTTTAGTTATTTTATTTATACACGATATTAAAATTTTGTTCTTATTCTAACTTTAAAACAAAATCCAAGTATTAAAGACTTTGGCAAGTGTAATAATTAATTATATGGATAATTTATAGAAAATATTATGTGTAAATTTCATTTATGTATTTTCATTTATAATATTTTTATAGCGCGTCAAACAATTAGCAAATGGTATGTAAAACTTTAAAATTGTTCTTACATGATTAATTCACCCAATTAGTTATGAGATTTGTATGTCATTTTTTATATTATTGCAATTTTTTTTTCTATAGAAATATAAAATGTGTTATTGAATATTGATTACTTTATTCATTGTGTTCCTTCCGTCCAAATTCATTATGTACTATTCCTTCAGTCTTTCTTCGAATACAAATTTTAATGAATATTGATTAGGTTATTCATAAAGTATAGATCGATAAATTGATGGTATAATGGAGTATTCCTTCCGTCCAAATTCATTATGTACTAAACAAGGTGATTGTTTATAAATAAAATGAATGACAAAGTGGATAAATAAGTGATGGTTAAAGGGTGAAGATAAATTAGTATGAATAATATTATTTTGGTAAAGAAGTTGAAAGTGTTAACGAGACAATATTGATGATGATATCTGGTGATACAATTGATATTTGAGTTCAAACAATGTTTCTACAATACAGTTTAGACCAAGTGGCATGAGACATGTTTCTCAATTCTCTAAGGGGGTGTTTCTTTTGGGATTTGGGTGGTTTTAAAAACCAGATTTTTGAAATCCTGGTTTTTAAAATCCCGATGAATAGTAATATGGGTGTTTCTTTTGGGTTTTGGAATAGTGAAGGATTTAACTTTATGTCAAATCAAGTTGTAAGATTAAATGAGTTTGTATTATTATATTATTATTTGATAAGATTATAATGATTAGTTAAGTGTGTAATGATTAAATGTATTATATTATTGTATTATTATATTATTATAGTATTATTATATTATTGTTGAAAAAAAATATAATGATTGGAGTAATATTATATAGATATAACTTTATGTCAAATCAATATGTTTGATAGTGGTGGTTTTGAGTGGATTTTGAAAACCGGTTTTTAAATCCCGAAGTAAAACGGGTTTTGGATCTTGAAATCCAAAACCTGGTTTTTAAAACCAAAAGTAAACATACCCTACTTTTGGTTTTAAAAACCAGGTTTTGGATTTCAAGATCCAAAACCCGTTTTACTTCGGGATTTAAAAACCGGTTTTCAAAATCCACTCAAAACCACCACTATCAAACATATTGATTTGACATAAAGTTATATCTATATAATATTACTCCAATCATTATATTTTTTTTCAACAATAATATAATAATACTATAATAATATAATAATACAATAATATAATACATTTAATCAACTAATCATTATAATCTCACCAAACAATAATATAATAATACAAACTCATTCAATCTTACAACTTGATTTGACATAAAGTTAAATCCTTCACTATTTCAAAACCCAAAAGAAACACCCATATTACTATTCATCGGGATTTAAAAAATCAGGATTTGAAAAATCTGGTTTTTAAAACCACCCAAAGCCCAAAAGAAACATCCCCTAAGGGCATGTTTGTTTTGGGATGAGAAATCCGGATTTGAGATTTCGAAATTCCACCCCCGTTACAGTTTGGGATTTTGATTCAAGATTTTAAAATCCCACCCTATAAATACCTACAAACCCTATATAAATACCTATAAAACCTATAATCCTATACTATAAAGTTAAATCCTACCCTACATAAATCCCAAAACAAACACAAAACATAAAAAACATTTGGATTTTAAAATCCACTAGATTTTGAAATCCGGATTTCAAAATGCTCAAAATCTCAAAACAAACATGCCCTAAGTGTCCTGATCTACCAAACTATTGATTGGTTCTCAAAATAGGTATCAATATAATGCTTCTTAGGAACATTATTCCGAAGTTCGGTTTGTGCAATGGAACTAGACTGATTGTTGAAAATCACATCATCAAAGTACAAATTCTTTCTAGAATAAATGTTGGCAATAAAGTTTTTATCACGAGAATGAAATTGAGTGTTTCGAATGAAACGGTTCATGTAAAGTTTCGAAGGAGACTATTTTTTATTTTATTGTCTTTTGCAATGACTATAAATAAAAGTTAAAGACCGGTCTATTTCTATGATAGGTGTCTACCTTCCGAAACTTATGTTCACACATGAACAATTGTGTGTTGTAGCTTGAGTAAGTGCAATAGTAGATTGAAAATTCTTTAACTAGATTCAAATGGAAAATTATGTAAACTTACTACATGTTGTTTATAAGGAAATTTCAACAATTTGTAATTTAGTATATTAATTTATTTTAATTATAATTCTTTATTCTATGGTTATTTTTTATATATATAATGTAATCTATATTGCTACAACTTTTTATTTTTTAATAGAATAATAAATTTATAAATCTATACATATTTCAAAATTATTTTTTAAAATTAATAAATTTAAATATATTATAAATTTAGTTCAATTCCTAAAACGCGGGTCTTACAGGTCTTACACTAGTATATAGATATAGATAAACAATTCTAAAATTAAAATTCTGAATTTTTTTAATATTAATAAACAATTCTTACAATAAAATCACCTACCACTGTAAATTTACTGGAGTAAGAATTCTAAGAATCTACTGTAATTCACCCAAATCAAAAAACCCTACCTGCTGTTTTGAAAAACCCCGCATCGACGGCATAATCAACGGCAAAAACGATTGCAGACTTGTGTAAAATGTTTATCTAAATCGGGCCCCCATCCTCTACTCCAAAATCGCAGGTCTTCCTCTCATGTAAGTATGGCATTTTTTGTGACAGATTAAATGAGATTAATCAAGTCATTTTTTTTTTTTAAATTTATCTTTTCGAGAATAAGGCTTTTAAGAAGTGTATACTGAAAATGGATTGGATAAATAAGGCTATTCGAGAATAAGGCTTTTGGGATTAATCAAGTCAATCGATTGGATAAATACTGAATCGCTAATCAAATTCTCAAAAACTCAATCTCAATTTCTCACACAGCGGTCGGCCGATATCGTTGCCTAGCAGCTGTCCTCAATATCTCAATCTCAGATTCGCCATCTATCAGCAGTACGGTAAATTCTCGTGATTTTTTGGTTCCAAAATTATATGAACTCTTTGCACTGGAAAAAAAAAACTGCATAAATCAAAGATTATATCAATTGTTTCGAAAATTTGATGGATTAGATGGTCGCTTGGTTTGCTTTGATTATGGTGTTAATATTTGGGTAATTTGAGGGAGTTTAATGCTGTAAGATGTATGTACTGCAAAGAGTTGTATTCAATAACAGTATTGAGCTAATGCTGTGTGTTGCTAGTCTCTTTTGAGAGTTTACTGCCCTGAATACTTTTGTAGCTCACATAACTTCATAACTCTCAAAAGGGATTTAGCGTTGTATTTATCCACTTGTGCGGATTTTGTGTCGTAGAGCTTTGGTTAAGTTTTTGGTCAGAGGTGCCTTTATGAGTTGCAAGGTTTGTACAACTATTTTGATAAAGCTTAATTCTTCGCAACAATAAGTATTCAATGCCTCTCTATTCAGTAAACTCTCAAAAGAGATTTCATTGTCGGTCCAATAATATATATAAGCTAAGATTGTTATAGTTTAAGCACATAAAATTACTATTTTTCATGTTGCATGCGTATATATAAGTCCATCTTGAGTGACAATGGGAATTGTTATATATAGCAGTTGCCAGTTAGTCAATATCACTGAATGGCTTCTGATTACATTTAATATGAATGTGCGATAAAGCCTAATTAGATAATCCAACGTGCATTAGTTTATTATTGGAAATGATGAAAGATGATGGTTATTTCTTAAGTGAGTATTTTGCTTCTCTTCTGTGATTGAGGTTTTTCTATTTATTGCACGATAATCATATTTTGTTATTAAACAATGGAACATGTTCACTCAATTTGTTGGAGGAATGTGCTCAAGCTTATGAAGTTTATTATCAATTTCTCTTCTTTTCCTGTTTGGACTTTGGAAAGAAAATGGTTCATTTAACATAAACTATGTTCTTCAATTATTTTGATGTGATGAATGTTGAAGACATTGTATTCGTGACTTTGAGTTATTTAAAATTTTCATTGTATATGACATGGAAAGTTAGGACAAAAAATTACAAAAATTATGTTTTACATATAATTTTATAAAATTGTACAGCTAATCGAGTCGAGCTCGAGTTTAAAATTTTTAGGCTCGATGAGTTCAAGTCGAGTTTCGAGCTCAGCACTACTCAGCTCAACTCGGCTTGTTTACACCCCTACCAATGTACATTCTTTCTTACTCACATCTCTGCAAACTTCTGCTAAAGGAAGAATTGAAGTTTACAGAACTACGTATGCCGTCGTATGATTTGTGTCCCCTGTTCTTCATTTTTCCTATTCTGTTTATCTCTAACATAGTATTCTGAGTTTTATTCGCTGAAATTATGGTGCATTTTTTATTGACAGGTAAACGATGTCGTATATGAAAGGAGATTTGCTCTCAAAAACTCGGAAACTTGTTAAAGGGCTTGCTATGAAGGAGCCTGTGTGGCTTAAATCCATGGAAAAGTACGTTGGTTGTGATTTTTTTCTCTTTAATTAATTGATGGCATGGTGAAATCGTTGCAGAATTTTAATTTTTTTTCTTGATTTGTTTGATTCAGAGCGCCGCCTGCTACGTTTCCTCGCGCAGAGAGTAAGCTTAAGCCAATAATCTTCCCAGAGGATACTTACGTGACTAAGTTTGATCAAAAGCATCTGAATGCTAAATTTGAAGATTCTATCAAGTAATTATCGTTATCCCTTTTCTGCTTTTATTTTGTATAGAGTCTGATTTTTGGGTTAAATTACATGCTTTCTTTTATTGAAAAGTTAACAACAAAAGGAAGATCATAGTATGGAGTTTTGTGGTTGTGTTGTTAATATGAAAAAAGAATTCCACCTTATTGTGTGTAGTGTATTCCATTCTATCCATCTTCATCATGTGCAATTGTAGCTTGCTTTTTTCTGTGAGATTGCTTTTGGAAACTAATTTGATGGTTCATTCCTGGGCTTTGGCTTTTGAGTGATGGTGAAGTTTAGTATTTTGAGATTTTTTGTGGAGCTTGGACAAGCTTAAGTTCAACTCAACTTAGCTTGATATTTTTCTAGTTAGCTGATGGTTAGCTAAATTCTTATGTGAAACTTGCAACATTCGAACCATTAGCTGATTTTGTAGAAAGAGTAGAATTGTGCATAGGACTAGCAGATACGCAAATGTAGAGATTAATCCTTGATACCCTATCTCAGAATGTTCTAAAATGGAGTGCTTCTATATCTCAAAGAGAGCATAAAGATGGGAATTGCTAAATTGGTGCAGTTCTAGTGATGTTACACCTTCATTGACCCCCCTATTAAGCTTCTTAAGCCAATTAGGAGATGGAAAACGAGATACGTGTCCAATTTTGTATATGTAGATGGATCCGGAACATTATGCATAAATATTATTGGTTTGATTTAAAAGAGGGGAAAGTTTTTATGCCATGACATATTAAGCAAATGGGGGCAATTCGTGTAGGAAGAGAAGGGTGTTTGTTCGGCTAGTGAAAATTCTGTTTTCTTTATATTTGAAGGCTGTGTATGGCAGAAGGCCAAGAGCTCTGTAAAAAGTTAATCATTGCTCCTATTATTTTGCTAGTGAAGAATATTTAAATTACTTTGTATATCTCTAAATTAAATAGCCTATTGTTAGCCGAGGAATAGCATAATTTCTGCTTCTTAAACTGTATTTTCAAATGTATCTCCTCCATGTTCATTTTTAGAGGGAAAATAATTCTTATTAAGATTTTGAAATTATTTACGGTAAAGTCTAACCAAACACATTACTTTTGTTTCCAAAACTTTTGCATAAAGCAATTATGTTTTAGAGTTATTTTATCATCATCACTTGTACACATTTCAACAGGATTTCTAGCTTTGATCCTCCTCCAGCCCGCACATTTGCTTGGAGAGTGCTTGAACTAAAGGAGCAGGGAGTTGACGAGGAGCTCGCCATGTCTGTTGCTGATGTACGTTTATTGTCTTTAATTTATTTTTATATTTTGTTTGGCGAAACACACTCTATATGATTTCTCAATTACTACTATAACTGTACTGAATAGTTGCCCCTTTCTTCTAGATGGAGTATCGTAGCGGAAGAAGAGCCAAGAAGAAGGCATATGCTCGTCTGAAGGAAATTGCAAAGCTTCAGGGAAAAGCACCCCCACCAAACCCCTATCCAAGTGCTGTGAATGAGATTCAATCCGAAGAAAGGAAGCTTGTTCACGACCGTTTCTATAATCCTCAGACCCGTAAATTTTTGGATAAACTGAAAGAGGAAAGGGCAGCATGGATGATGGACAGAAGAGGATGATTTTCCATCTAAAGTTGGTCCAAAGCTAGCATGAATATCTGTTTTGATCAAAACTTCATTTCAATTTATCATAAATGGCCATTTTGCCAGAATTTCTTCGTAGTAGTTAAACCATAGATAGTCTGGATATTTGGCTTTCAATTTCCATTCAAGCCCCTTTTTACATGTATTATGTTTGAAGAAGCAATTTCATTAAATGCTTTTGTTCAAAATTTTTACACTTATTAGGCTCATTTGCTAGGATGTATTGATGATTTATCTCCTTTATCCCGTGTTTGCTTTCTTAAACAAAACCCTTAACCTGGTATAAAGATTGACCCGGAGTCATTTGTTAAGATTCAGTTTGGTAGGGTAGAATAATTCAAGATAATATGGGTAATCAGGTTCATTAGATAGATTTTTAACCAGGTTTATAATAAATTTCTATTAAACATATAAAAATGTACTCGATTTTA
This sequence comes from Galeopsis tetrahit, assembly GCA_963675135.1. Taxonomy (NCBI): domain Eukaryota; kingdom Viridiplantae; phylum Streptophyta; class Magnoliopsida; order Lamiales; family Lamiaceae; genus Galeopsis; species Galeopsis tetrahit. The sequence goes on from OY776127.1 coordinate 41,064,553, forward strand.
TGCATATAACAAATTATTAAACGTTTCACAACCCATTTTACTACAATGCTCCTTATTTAATACCTTATGCATTTCACAATCCATTTTACTCCTAATTTCTATGTTTTTAATTTAAGCATTTCACAATCCATTTTATTCCTAATTTCTATGTTTTTAATTTAAGGGACAAATTTGTCATTTGCTATCTTATCAAAATCAATAATGCACAACATCAAACATGAGGGCATCTCCAATGGGGGTAGAAATCCTACGTGGATTGCTACTCAAAACTCAAATTAAGGGTAGAAAGGGTTGGGGGAGAGATGATGTGGAGGAGAGAGGAGAAATGGGGTAGAAGAACTTCTACCCCATTTCAAGTGGTCCCAACAATTTTTTTCTTATTTTTTTTATAATTTATATTTTCATTGTATTTACAATTAATGTATTTTTTATGTTGTACTCTTTATATTATTTCAATAATATTTTGTCAAAAAATATCTTAACATTATTTTATTTTTATATATAATAGTAAAAAAAATATATTTAAAAAAAAATTAAAATCAAGTAAACAAGTTCAAGAATTCATGAAGAATTTACAAAGCTAGTGGTATATTTTGAATGATTGACAAACCAAATAGCGACATGTTTGGTACAAACAATATATATGTTATATAATAAATAATGTTGGGGTCAAGAATGTAGCTAATATTCATAAATTAAATAAATTTTGCTATAAACAATATTTATGAAAAATATTTGTTATAAATGAATAAGGGTAAAATACTCAAAATTAAAGTTTTTTTTTTTTTAAAGTGACACTTATTTTAAAAATAATTAAAAAATTAAAGTAACATTTATTTAAAAAAAATAGAGGGAGTATAAATTATACTCATACTTAAATTATAAAATAAAAATAATGAATGAAAGAAAAAATGTGAAGAGAAAAATATATATAATTGGAGAGTGGGACCCACTTTTAAAGTAGATTGCATTGGAGGGGGTAGAAGTTTTTTGAGATAGGAGTAAAAAACTTTTGAAGTGGCACACATGTGGCAAACTTAAAACCCAAAACTTATCACTAGCAATGGAGATGCCCTCAGGCAAGTCTCTTGTATAAAATAATGTTGCAGTTGTATAATAAATAAAAAAAAAAAAAAATCTAGCTCTCTTAGTCTAATGTTAGATTTAAAGCCAACTTGAACCAGGCATTTTCTTGATGTCCCTATTATCCAACCATTGTCTCAATGCCCCCACACTGCTCCAATTCTCCACATCAGCAAATGTATTAGACAACAACACATACGTCGAAGCATCCTTCTCGTCGATAGCAACTGCATGCTCTGCTGCTCGTTTCGCTGTCTCAATATCCCCGTGCAGCCTACAAGCCCCGAGCAATGTCTGCCAAATGGCAGCACTTGGTCTGAATGGCGCTTGCAGGATAAACTCCTCTGCTTCTTTAATACGCCCTGCTCTACCAAGTAGATTCACAACACAAACATAATGCCCTTCTTCCGGAATAACACCATATTCTTCCCTCATCGAAGAAAAATACTCGAGCCCTCTATCGATATACCCACCTTGGCTACATGCATACAACACACATATCATAGTGATATGATTCGGTTGTGCTCCGTCCACTTTCTTCATATCTTCGAAAATCTCTAGAGCTTCTGACGAACGCCCGTTTTGAGCGCACCCCATTATCATAGTCGTCCAAGAAACAGTTGAACGTTCACTCATCGATTCAAAAACCCTAAATGCAGCATCCATGTATCCACATTTTGAGTACATATCGAGCAACGCGTTATCCACACACACATCAACGTCATCCCCTCGTTTGATCACTAGGGTATGGACTTTTAGCCCTTCATCGAGGCTTGCCATGTTGGCACATGCGTTTAACCCGGTAGCAAGAGTGAACTTATTAGGATTTACACCAACCCGTCTCATTTCTCCAATCACCCTGAGGGCCTCAACGGGCTCCCCGCAGTTCAGGCACCCTGCTGCCATTTGAGTCCAAGAGCACACATCCTTCAATGGCATCTCTGCAAGTGCTGCAAAACCTTCATTTAGCCTTTGACTTTTTAAGTACATGTCCACCAAAGCGTTACCTACGCACATTTCACTCCCATAACCGGATTTCACGAGACGGGCATGAACTTGCAGCCCGATTTCAAGATTTGATAGCTCAGCCAGCCCGGTAAGAACAGTAGCATAAGTGAAGTTATCCGGTTTTATACATTCGGAGGTCATTCTACACCAGAATCCGGGTATATAATCGCAGCTAAACTTCAAGAAACCATCGAATATAGCATTCCATGAGACAATATCCCTATTAAAACACCCTTCAAAGACTTGTATAGCTTCATCCAACTTACCATGCCTTATCAAAATAGTCAAGAATGCATTCACTAAGTACACATTACCCTCAAATCCAAGGCGAATTATCAATGCAAAAACTTGAAGTGCACAGATTAAGTGTAACCTCTCTGCGAAAGAGCATGCCTGGAGCACGCTCACAAACGTGTACTCGTTTGGCCTAATGCTACTCCTATGCATATCAGAAAACAGAGAAAGCGTCTCAATTGGGAAACCCTTACGCACAAAACCTGCAATGAGGAGGGTCCAGGAGACGACGTTCTTGTCAGGCATTTTGTCAAACACCTGGCGGCCATTGGTGACATCCCCGCATTTCACATATGCGTGGATCAAAAGGTTGTGGAGGAAGCGAGAATCTGTGTCTTGTTGGGGTGTTTTGATGAGTTTTGCATGGACAGTTTTGGCTTTTGTTAAGTTTGAAATCTCGACGCAATCTCGCAAAATGGTGGCATAGTTTGTGGCTGCAGTGTGAAGAAGCTTCTTCGATAGTAACATCCTCTCTCTGGTTTAATGCATAGTTATGGTGAAAAACTTTATTTATAGATTCAAATATTCATCAATATGCTCATAAATATACTGCAAATAAAATGAATCTACTTCAAAATAATCATTTCGCAAACTGCAAAATTGCAATTTGTTGTTTAAAAATCGACGGAAGAACAAGAAATTACCTGGAATTAGTTTTTTTATCAACGGGTTATTCAAGCAACAACTGCAATTTTCAGAAAGAATTTGTTGAGAAATTCAAATACACAACATTTGTTATGAGGTGACAAAGTATTTATTTATAAACTTTTCATTTATCAATTTTGAACTTCTCAATCTAAGCTTCCCCTATTTTTTTTAAATGACAAAAAAAAAAAGAAAAAAAGAATTGAATACCTCTAAACATTTTGTACAATTGAATACCTTTAAACATTTCTGGGTTGAAATCACCTAGAGTTCAGGGGCTTGAGGATCTTAGAGTTGATGAATTGTCCATGGAAGATCAGAGGCGTATCCTTCAAACACCTGTCCTACCCACGGGGGTACACGATAGGCTGATATGGCACTACTCTCGTAATGGTGCATATTATGCTAAAACAGGCTATAAATTAGCTGAATCTTTAGTGAGTGTTGACATGCTAGAACAGATGGGAATTGGAACAAAATTTGGAGATTGAAAAATAAAACCATGTGTTTCGGACGAGCATCTCAAAGACCTAAGCTTGGCACAGACCTCAGTTGATGTGGCCAGAATTCTATATAGAGCAGATGAAGGGGAGGCAATGGGTATGCATGAGGCTCTCTCGTGGATCAAATCGCATGAGGTTGAAACTGATTCGAGGATAGTAGCAGATGCTATGATCCAACTCTAATGCATCAGACTCAGAGCATTGTTCTCTGCTGCAAGGAATTGCCAGGCAGTTTACAACATAGATGGCTTAATCGTAGAGCTAACATAGTTGCTCATACTCTTGCTAGACCCGCTAGGTCCTTTCCTAGTCCATTTTGTTGGGTCGAAACCCGGAGTATTGTGGGTGTTCTTCCTAATGTTGTTTGCTCTTGCCAATAAATTGAAAAAACCTTTTGCCTTCAAAATAAAATAAAAAACATCTTGTATTTAAGCTTGGGTTAAATGAGTCATTATACATTTTTTAATTAAATTTTTAACCAAAATATATAATATTCAGATCACATAATAATAATAATAATAATAATAAACCTCTTCTTTTCCTTCATTCTTTCCTTATGCATTATATAAAATACTCACATGGCAAGGGCTACAGCCAAATTTCATCTGTACAAACATTCTTCACGTTTTCTGCTCTTATGTCCACATTTGGGCTCGAATTACCTTTCACACACACAGCAATGCCTGAACTAGAATTCGAACTGCAAATTCGTTTTCTTGGTAACTCCGATGCCTCATCCTGAGCACGTTTCTGCACACCAAGATGCTCACGTGCATCATCCTTATCGCCAGCTTTCCTACATTACCAAACGGTCCAAATTCATACACAGAAACGGCCTTCTTGGGGTCCAAAACTGGAGGACAAGAATTCAGGTTCAAAGATGAAGAGTTTGGTTCAATATTATTGGCCCCTTTCTCTGATGTGATGCACATATTTCCATCATCGATATCAGCATTCGTATTTGACATTGAGCCTCGAACCAAGTTCAACTAGCTCATATACTCACAAGAATGCAAGTACATTTAAGAACAAGAAGAAAACAATTAAAAAAAACAGGACAAAACATCATAAGTTCAATGCGACGTACCAGAAGAAACATCATCTATATAGTTTTCTACCAATCGGAGTGGAGCTACATCCATGACAGACACTACTGGACCACAAATGTAAGGCATCCATGAGGGAGTTTGGGAAGAAACTCCCTGCTCATTAGGTAGATAATTATGCCTCTCATTACTTCTAGAAGGAAAGTTCAGCTGTAATTTTTTGTTGTTTTGGCTTTTCTTAAGTTTGAAATCTCGACAGTCTCGCAAAATGCTCGCATAGTTGGTAGCTGCAGTGTGAAGCTTCTTCTTGAATTGAGATAGTAACATCCTGTGGTTTAATGCTACCAGAAAAAAAAAATGACTCCAGAGAGAGAGAGTTAGCTATTGTGTTATACTGAAGAACTTTATTTATAGATTCAAATAATCATTATGCTCATAAATCTACTGCAAACAAAATGAATCTCGTCTTCAAAATTTCAATTTCATAATCATAAGCATGAAAGCTTTAATAGAAACAGTCGAACACTATCACATAATAACATATCGGTCTTAAAAAAACTAGCAAATCAAAGTGTCTTGAGCTCTCTCAAAAGAGAGCAAAGCCTTCTTCATCTAAACGGGAACCAAACTCATGGCATACGGCACCACAATAGGAGAAAACATGGATTTTGGTCCCAAACTCGAAACATCACACAGTCGTTTCATCTTCCTCGTCTCGAATTGAAACAGATAGACGACAGCTGACACGCGCAGAAGCAGCATTCCATCTTTGGAAGCCAAGGGATCTATCCAAGCAACCGTCTCTCTGCTCACACGGCTCTCAACCTTTTCAGATAATTTATACCCTACAACCGGATTTTCTTTCTCAAACTCGTCCAACGGGATAGAGATCTTCAACTCCCATCGAGAAATAAAGCAATCCTCTAAAGTCCACAGTTGGAGTCCATGTTCAGAGATCATCACATAGCAAAGCTTGCCCTCTGATTCACCTATACACATTTCAGGGATGCTATCCATCACAGGGAAAGGCGAAGAAATCAACCATGAAAACTCGCTCTGAGGATCGAACATGAGGATTTTGCAGCCATCAGTATGCCAGTACAAAATCCCATCCACAAGAACACCTTTGTTCTTATTGAGATTAACATTGCAGGGGCAAAATTCCTTGGATCTAGTCCACAACCCAGTTTTAGATGAATAAATATCAAACAAGAAACAACATTCTTCATCATCTTCTTGTTCCATTTCCATTTTACTTACTGCAACTAGCTTAAAATCTGTGGACTTATCAATTGGGTTTCGTGAGGGGTCAAAAACGAGGGCAATGCTACTATCTTGAGGAGGAAGATGATTAGGCCATTTCACACTTACATATTGCCTATTCAAGGGGTTGCAGACATAAACCCTAGGGTTGGAAATCGGGAAGCAACTTCGACAACATAATAGCCCATTGTTTAACGACATAATCACAACATTTTGAGGAAGAAAATTCAGAAGGGAACGCCAAACTTTGGGAATTTCAGTATCTATTGGAATGTAACAGATAGAGTCGATACCTTCATTATCTGAAAATTGGAAAATCTCCTGGAAGAAAAAACCAGAAACTGGTTCCTTTTTCTGCAACTGCAACTGGAGGCTGATGAATGACCGATCGGAGACAAGATTTTGCCAGTCCTTAGAAACATTCTTCAAATAGTGCAATTTTTTGGCGAATAATCGGGTGAGGATGTTAGTGGGAATGTCATCATTCGCAAACCAGCGTCCCTTCATCTTCTGCAAAATTGCATTTCAGAGTTGAAAGATGACACTGATAAACAGTAGAATTTGTTGTTTAAAAGAATTTTGTCACGTTTAAGTTAAAAGTAAATTTTGTGTGCATTGTTTATATTTTCTAGATTCAACCATGAACTTTTCATCTACTCCTAGTATGTTTTTGAGTGAATTAGTTAAATATATACTCATTCCGTCCAATTTTATTATACCCACTTCTCCGACACACATTTTAATGAGTATTGATTATTTCATTTATAAAGTAGACCACTTCTCCGACACACATTTTAATGAATATTAATTATTTCATTTATAAAGTAGAGAAGTTGACTGTATGATGAAGTATTGTGGGGTCCATTTGTAAATAAATAATTGTTTATGAATAAAGTGAATGATAAATAAGTAATGGTAAGAAGATGGAGATAAATAGTATGAATCAATGATTTCAAAACCGGACCTACCGGTTCGACCGGTTGGACCGTGAACCGGTCACGGCACCGGTCCGAAAGAAGCCTAAAACCCGTTTTACAGGTTGGACCGGTCAAAAACCGGTTGAACCGGTCAAAACCGGCTAAAACTGGTTGAACCGGTTCCCCCTTTTTAAAAAAAAAAATTATTCTAAAATCTAAATTTTTAATTGTCTAAAATTCCTGTAAGTTACGCGCATCTCCGACGCTCCAAAATACATTTTCTCTGAATTTTCTCCCCCAAATTCCTTCTTCAAGATCTCTAGCCGAGCTCAGCAATACATAGGGGTGTAAACGAGCCGAGTCGAGCCGAGTAGTGCTGAGCTCGAAACTCGACTCGATTGTTATACTCGAAGCTCGATACTCGACTCGACTCGGTCGAGCCTAAAATTTTGAAGATCGAGCTCGACTCGATAAGAAACTCTATAAACTCGAGCTCGGCTCGATTACCTATATAATTTTCAAAATTAATTTTAAAACATATTTTTTTCTAAAATAAACTCGAGCTCGACTCGATTACTTGTATATAAATATAAATTATATATTAATGACAAAATAGTAAATATTGTTCAAGCTCGATTAGGCTCGCGAGCCTTTCGAGCCTAGTATTTATGAGCTCGAACTCGAACTCGGTAGCTACTCGAGTAGCTCGAAACTCGACTCGATTAACTTCGAGTCGATTTCGATCTTTTTTCGAGTCGAGCACGAGTAGCTCGCGAGTAGGCTCGACTCACTTACACCCCTAGCAATACACACATTGCTTCTTCAAAAAGTAAATCAGCAAATACAGACTAACTTAACAGCTAGAAATCAATATGTTAAGAATTCTAGTTAACTTATGTTAAGGATAAAGAAACAGAGTAAACTGAATATTATTGAAGTGAGGTGTCAGGTGTGCGGCACTGGCACTTAGGCCATCAATATGTATATATATATCTAGGGCAAGTAAAGTATAATGGGCCAAATTAAATATGTGGGCCAAAATAATTAAATGACCAAAAAATAATTGAGTCCAATTCTAATAACTTAATATTTAATCTGTTAATTAAACGAGGTATATATTTGAGTATTTTCAATATTTAAATTTATTTAAATAATTTAATAATCTCTCTTTTTAATCCACTTATTTCTTTTATAGATATGAATAAAATTGAAAATGAAGTACATATTTTTGAAGAGATCGAAAAATGTGATGAAGAATGCATAGTGGCAAAAATGGTTGAAGGAGATGATGGAATATGGAGTAATTATTATAATTAAATTATCAAACTTGTTTTACATTATTGTTTTGCTTATTTTAAATTTGTAATGTTTAATATTTTATTTTGAGACTTATGAAATATGATTTATGGATTGGACTAGGATGAATGATGGGATATTTTATTTTAATATTTGTTATTTTATAACTCTACAATGTTTATTTAGTATGATTTTTATAAGTGCATATATTTTTTTAATGACACATAGATAATATTGAAAAAACACACGTAAGAATTATTTTTCCGATTGGACCGTCGGTTTGGTCACCGGTTTGGTTATGAAAACACTGGTATGAATAGTATTATTTTAAAAGATAGTATAATTATTGGACAACCAAAAAAGAAAGTCAGAATAATGAAATTAGACGGAGGGAGTATATATTATTTTGCTATTTTAAGTGAGGAACAATCAAAATGGCAAAATAGGAGTATTTTGAGTATTTTTACCCTTATTCATTTATTATAAATATTTTTCATAAATAAATTTCGTAAATAAATTTGTATATCAAAATTAGTTTTACCACATAGATGACACCTCAAAAAATGTATACTCCTACCTAAAAAAAAAAATTTCCAACTTTTCTACCATAAAAGTAAAAATTATGAATCCCAGTTTTACATGTATTTATATTTGAGTATTTAAATGGGTTGGTCTGCTATGGACTCGAGTGCATGTTGTGCACCCTAGTCCATATTGCACTTTTTTATAAATGGTGTTGCACTTTTCAATTATTAAACTGTATAATAATATTTTTAGTAATAATTGAAAAGTGCAACACCATTTACCAAAAGTGTAAGTCAGTAAACTGAAAAGTGCACGTGGACTAGGGTGCACAGCATGCACTCGAGTGCATACTACTTTACCTATTTAAATAATTTGATAGACAAATTTTAAAAAAAATGCAATAAATTTATATTGACAATCAAAACATCATTTATTTAGAATAAGAGGAGTATTTTATTTCTTTCATATTTATTAATTAATTATTTTTATTTATAATTTAATTTTTACAATTCAATACCACTATGATGTGAAAAATATAAATACTAATCATATATCTTTTACTTCTTCTAAAAAAATAATCTAAGGTTGTGTTTGGTTGGATGAATTTTAGCTTAAAAAACACTCACACTTGCAGACTTGCATTCCACTTGCTACCATATGCAGTCTTTGACACCCTCAGGCATTGGCGACAAAACTTCCTTGAAAACCAGCGGTAAGATCCTTATCAATTTTAATTTAACAGTACTCCCTACGTTGGTCAAATTCATTATGCATATTTCTGTGGATACGGATTTTAACGAATGTTGATTAGTTTATTTATATATAGGTGGTGTATGATGAGGTTTGTGGGGTCCACTTATAAATAAAGTGAATAGTAATTTGAGTAAATAATAAATAATGACTAGAGGGTGGAAATAAAGTAGCTTGAATAATATCCAAAAATAAAATGAGAATAATGAAATTAGAAAAAAAAAAATGGTAAAAATGAAATTGAACAAAGAGAGAGTAATATTTTGCATCTCGTTATATTTAAATTGCTATATATACTTGCTTCGTTTAGTGAAGTTCTGGACTTGGGATTCGACGAAAAGTTCATTCGGACATGGGAATATTATTTTGACTACTGTGTGGCTGGATTCAAGTATTGTATTCTCGGAGATTATCAGATGAAGTTAAATACTCATCCATTTTTTCTTTCCCTCCCCATGACTCGAACCTAGGACCTAAGGCTAGGTAGTGGTGCTCTAACCACTTGAGCTATCCCACTTTGTCAATCCTAAGATTGTCACACCCCCTTCTTAATTCACATAGTCATTTGCGAATTATCCAGATTTCAACTCAATAAATGTTTATTTGAGCTCATTTAATAAGATTCGTTGTCATGAACAAATGGCTCAATGAAATTCGATTTGTTAATTAGTTCATGAAAATGCTCATTAGTACAGCCACTCGCAAGCTAATTCAATTCGTACAGGTTATAATTTTTTTTTGTAAATTTTTCGTCATTAATGCAATAATTTTTACAACGATATTTTGAAATCCACGGGCGTTTTCATCGCAAATCGATAACAACCCGTGACTTGATGGGTCAAAACTTCATCTCAAATTCATCGAATTTGCGATGGCATAATTTCGTCGCAAATAATTTATATAGCTAATATTTACTGACGAAAAATTTAGTTGCTGGCCGTTGTAATTTGACTGTCGCAAATTCGAATAAAAAGAAAGTTGTACTGAGTTTTAACCCGTGCCTGCGAAAAATAAAAAATATCGATAAATATCCGTCTGAAATAACCATAACGAGGGTGAAATGATTGCAAGAGAATGCCCCATAAAAATCACACATGTACATGAAGTGAATTGTGGCAAATTCCATTCCTCAAAATGCATGATAAAAATGGATCACAAGCTTATTAGTTGAAGAAAGTGTGTGTTAAGTCAAAAATAGAGACTTAGACAAATTGTAGAAAGGTTGAATTCTTGCGTCAAATGTGATAATATCACAAGTCATAACATCAACAATCTTCTCCAATTTGACATTTCTACGATATTTCACTTTATATATATATATTCTTTTTTTTTTTTGGAACGGCAAAAATAATAATATATTAACGAGTATCAGGGATATTCAACAGGGGCTGTTAGAACTAATGTGAGAATGATAAATAAAATGATAAACAAGAACACAGATTTAAGATGATCCGTATATTACTCAGATAGTTTTCAGAGTAAAGAATGACACTAGGTAAAAAATAGGGATATAAATATAAACCCTAACAGACTGAGCTAAAAAAGTAGGCCCAAAACAGAAACTAAACCCAAACATAACAAACACCGTGATCAATCAGAGTTATAATTATAAAATGACACGAAAACTAATCTAAACATAACCAAGCCTATCACTCATGTTAAAGTACTAGTCAAGATAAAACTTGTTGCAGGTTCAAAAAAGTAAGACATGTTCAAGAATGAAAACAAAAAAAACAATGTTATTCATCTAAAATCAAAATAAGTATAAAACCAATACTTACACAAAATATTCAGCTAAAAATAATTAGAGCTAATATATGAATATTCAGAGCATAGAGAAAAACAATAAACTAAAACAGAGTTTTAAAGTAAATAAAAATCAACTCCTATCAACTAAACTAATATAATTACACATCATCTAGATAAATTAAGGATAGATTTTTTTGAAATTTAACATATACTCCCCCAATCCATGAAATGTAGTCTCATTTGCCTTATATTATTTGTCGATCAAATGTAGTCCCATACACTTTATGGAATTCATTACCCTTCAACCACCATTTAATTACTCAAATTGCCATCAAATTTAGGGTATATTTGCAAGTAATAGTGATTGATTCAAAGTGATTAAAATTGATTTTTATAGTAAAATTGAAAGTAGGTAGTGTTTTAAAATTAAGCACTTCTAATCAATTTTTTATATGTTGTGGTGTATGACAAATAAATCACTTTTTTATAATTTTACAAAAAAACACCCTTATTACATTTGAATAAATAATGGGTAAGAATAAAATATTATTTAAATTATGAGGAAAAAATTGTAAAATTAGTTAGTGTAATGATTAGAAGCACTTAGAAGCTGTTATAAGCATGGGAAAGGATGCTTCACCAAAACTGCTTTTAAATAATTAATTTAATCACTTACTTGTTTTTGCAAACACTTCAAAAGTGATTGTATTTAAAAAAGAAGTGCTTTTAAGTATATAGTAGTTTTTGCAAACACCTACTTATTCACAATGGATAATACCCTTACTTAACTTTTCTTTAAAACTTGTGTCTCACCCCAATGAAACTACATTTGGTGGATGGAGGAAGTATCAATTAATCAAGTACGTATTGTCAAAGAGATCACATGGCCATTAATGTATATATTCATTGTCTGTCTCTTCAACACAAATGGACTGCACTGCAGGCAGCAGCATTTATTTTAATGAGAAGGACCCACGTGCCTTATCTCCATTCTTCTTCAACTTTTATGGGCATGTTTAATGAATTGACAATTCAACGTGCCTGTACTACCTGCTTCCATTTTTCTTGCTAATTAATGGGCCTCAACTTGTAATTAAATGGGCCAACAATATTCACCTTTATTTCATTTATTTCTCGTTATAATTATACTCTCTATCTCAATTTTTTCTTTAGTTGACTCCCCTAAAAATTATGTACGATTTTCTTACTCCCTCCATCCCACTATAAGTTTCTCACTTTCCTTTTATGGATTTAATTTTTTCCCATTCTGACATATCATTTTCTCTCTCCCAAATACTTTATCTATTATTTAATCATATTTCTTAATCAAAACAACCAAAAGAAAGGAAAAACTTAGAGCGGAATGGAGGTAGCTAGCATTATTTAGTCTAAAGATAAACTAATTTTGGGAGCCAGTTAATTGCACCGTCCACAAGCAAGAACCGAGCAAGGCTTTGTATGAACTGGTCCCACAATAATTATTTTAACCTTAAAAATTCCGAATTTTTGAGATCTAAAAATGTGTATAATCCTAACTCACAAGCCTACACTCTACACTAATTTTAATACATTAATAAAAATATGTAGTGGAATTTAGAGTATCAGTACACTAACTTCCCATTACCTAAAACTAAAATGTCATAATACAATACACCCTAGCTAATAGCATAATATTAACTTAAAAAACAGTTAACTAATTATAGAGTTTACTTTTTTTTAGAGGAAAAAAGATAGTTTTATTAAAACTTTGGGCACCAGCAGTACCCAAAATTAAGATTCAATTACATGTGTTGAAATTCAAGTCTAATGTAGAGTTAATACATAATTCAAGATCACCAGCCTCGCCAGAAAATTATTTGCAGACTGTTCTCGGGTCGGCGCACCAGTCATGGAACGTGGTCGCTGCCGGGCAGTCCTTTTGAAGGCTGAACTCTGATTTCGTCGAATGTTTTTTCTGATTTCGATTCCTCGTTCGAAAATATTTTTCGATTCCTAGCATCCCAAATGTGCCACACGGTTCCCAGAATGCCTCCAAACTGATGAAGACGCGCAGCTGGACTCAATGTAGGGGGCGAGCTATTGTTGAACCATATGCTATGAAGATGTCATATCTTGCCTGCCCAATTAACTACAATCGAAGAAGAGATGTTGTATATTCTCTTCAACATCTCCACAGAGGGCGCACGTCATGTCGTCTCCGTGTCTCAGTATGTTCCTCTTTCGTAATTCAGTGCGTGTGGCCAATCTTCCTCTTATCACGTTCCAAGCTAGCCCTGAGTATTTTGTTGGTGTTGATTTGTTCCAGATGATCCGCAAAGCCTCTAGCACATTATCTTGAAGAATTTGGGTATGCGCTGCAATTCCTTGACTATTGTACGCCGATTTAGGGGTGTATGTGTCGTCCTTGGTCAACTTCCATCTCCAGGCGTCTGAACATGATGTCTGCAAATTAATAGATTCTAGCAAACTATACATCTGTTGGACTTGGGTATCTTCTCAAGAAATAAGGCCCTCCTCCACGATATATTCCACCTCCATAAGCCATTAACCTGCTTACCAGATTCGGATATCCTTGCCTCAGGCTGAGTGCAAATCGAAAACAATCTGGGGAAGAGGACTTTCAGGGCTGGTTCGTCCGTCCACCTATCATGCTAGAAAGAAGATAGGTTGACATCCCCCAACGTCCGCATCAAATTGTCGCTAAACCACAAATTGTCGCTAAACAACTAATAAGAAGAAGATTCAGAAATGAAAAAAAAAAATCATAAATCATTTTTCACCAATTAGAAGCTTGATTTCTGTTCGCCAAGACTGAAGTCAACCCACTCGCTTGGATGTCATATTTTGAGTCAAGAATTTTAGCCCATAGCGAGTTAGGTTCGTTTTGTAGCCTCCATGCCCACATGCCAAGTAAAGATAGGTTAAATGAAGTCAGATTTTTTACACCAAGACCCCCAACAGATTTAGATCTACAAACGTCATTCCATGAAATCCATGGAATTTTTGTAGAATTCACACCATCCCCCACAAAAAATTTCGTTGTAATTTAATAATCTTACTTAAGGTTTTTTTCGGGATATGATAGAGGGACAGATAATAAGTGGGCAACGAGTTGAGAACCGCATTAAGAAGAGTTATCCTACCACTAAAAGATATTTGTCGGTCTTCCCAGGATTTAATTCTGTTTTTCACCTTACGAATTACTTCTCCCCATGCTTCCGCCTTTTGATGGTTAATACCAACCTGGATTTCGAGGAAGTTAAAGGGTAAAGAGCCCACTCGGCAGCCTAGGAAATCTGTTGCCTCGTTTTGTATATTTGCCACCTCATTTATTCCAATAAGACAACGTTTTGAGAAATTAATGTGCAAGCCTGACAACCTCTCGAAATTGACTAACAGGTTCTTTAAGGCGCCTTTGTTTTTGGTGGTTGCCTCTTCTACCAGAATAGTATTGTCGGCGTATTGGAGATGGAAAACTGGAATGTTTTTTCGAACAACTACAGCAGCGTCATATAGTCCAACAAAAATTGTTCTATTGATTAGAACATTTAGACCTTCCGCTAAGATGATGAATAGAAGTGGGGAGAGGGGGTCTCCCTGCCTCAGTCCACGTTCGATTTTGATCTTGTCTGAGGGTCTGCCATTAACCAAAACTGAGCTTGTGGCTGTAGATATGCACTCTCTAATCCATTTCCACCATACTGGTGCAAAGCCCACACTCTCCATCATGCTGCCCAAGAAGTTCCAATCAACTGAATCAAATGCCTTGGCAAAATCAATTTTAAATAGCAGCCGCTCCAGTTTTTTCTTTTTAACTTCATCGATGATCTCGTTGAGCACCAGGGCCCCGTCCAAGATTTGTCTCCCATGTATGAAACTAGATTGTGATATCGAAATCACCGGGCCTATGACTTCAGCCAATCTTCTAGCCAATACTTTTGCTATGATCTTATAATAGCAATTGATCATAGAGATGTGTCTTAAATCTCCTATACATGTTGCATTTTCCTTCTTAGGAATAAGAGTTATGAACGATGGATTGAAGCCTTTGACGAATCTCCCATTCAAATGAAATTCATCGAATAGTTTCTGAAAATCATCCATTAATGCATCCCAATTTTCCTTGATAAAGGCAATCGTGATCCCATTCGGCCCCGGGGATTTAGACGGTTCGCAGCTCCAAATGACCTCTCTGATTTCTGCAGCAGTGAACGCTCCAGTGAGCATATGGTTGTCCTCATTGCTGATTGTGTGAATGGCAAAGTCCTGAGGAATGGTGGGACAGATTACTAGTGGAGCTTTAAATGCATTTTGAAGTGATTTGCAATAGTTGCCTTGATGTCTGCTTGTATGGAGAGCCAAACTCCGTTAAAACAGATGTTAGACAGGTCATTGGACTTCCTCTGAGCATTTATACACTTGTGAAAAAATTTGGTATTCGCGTCTCCCTCCTTTATCCATTGATTTTTTTGCCTTCTACCTGAGAATGCTTTGCCTCGTCCCATAATCTTTGAATAAATCATTCTTGAGACTCCTACGTTGTTCGATCTCCTCGTCATCCAACCCCAATGCATAATCTGTAATATCCAATTCAAAGAGTTTTTGCTTATTTTTTTCAATTTGCTGCTCCAGGTTTCCAAATGTTTTTTTTTGCTCCAGTCTCGGAAAAAGACTTTTGCTGCTTTAAATTTCTCTTTGATGACGAAGCTGGCCCTCCCTTCAATCTTTGTGTTTCTCCAGAGTTCTGCAACTGTTTCTTTAATGGAGGAGTGCCTTAGCCAGGCATTGAAGAAGCGAAAAGGTTTCAGCCCCCAATTTAAGATCTGATCTTCTAGGATAAGAGGGCAATGATAAAAAATGGATCTTGGCAATCCTTTGAGACGTGAGGGTGGGTCCGCCAGGATCCAATCCTCGTTAAGCAATACGCGATCCAATTTGCTTTTGCAGGTTCCATCCGCGCGATACCAAGTGAAACTTCGACCATAAAGAGGTATTTCAAGCAGACTTGTCGTGTTGATAAATTGTTCGAATTCGTCAATTTCTCTAAGGTTGTGACAGCCTGATCTCCCAATTCTTTCATTAATATGTCGGACTGCGTTGAAATCTCCCACAATGCATATTTGTCTCCCGCATTGAGCACAAGTAAACCATTCGAGTGCCATGTGCTCACGCATTGTAGAAAATCATTGTCCCGGAATGTTGCAATACCACCCGATCTCCCTTCTGTGGGTCGAAAAACAAATCCACACTTCTTGCTACCCTAGATTCCTCGACTCATGAAAGTATCGATTGCTACCAGTTTAGTTTCTTGGATGAAGCACACCTCTGTTCTGTTTTTAAGAAATTTTCATGTAGCTCGTTTCTCTTCACACTGCTGCCAAGGCCTCGAGTTTACTGATTATGAATTATAAATACAATAAGAAGAATATAACTTTCTAGTGCACATGCATATATCTCTCTAATTGTTATAAGCATGGTTCTGTCCTTTCTTGAAGCTGGGGCTCGTGCTATTGTTACAAGGTTTCTTCATTGCTACAGGATGCCTAATGGAGCTTCTACTCAAGATTTTTTTTTAAGTTTCGGGAAGATGAAGATTTGTATAAAATTAGAAGGGCGTAATTAAACTAAAAAAATATCAAAAGATTGTGAATTTGAAGGCAGTTTTCCCTCTGTGCATCCAATTATAAGTGTGAATTTCTCGGTTATAAATATTTTGCAAGTTTTCCGATTGGATTATATATAGCCGATGAATCATGTGATTCGTAAAACAGTTTATTGGAAGATGAAGGTTCACTACAAATAATTGTCAAAATTGCGAGGGAAAATTGCGAGGGAAAATTGCGAGGGAAAATTGCGAGGGTATGTAATCCCTCGTTAAATGGCGAGGGATTTTACGAGGGGAGCAGAAGAGAGAGGGAAATACCGAGGGTTCAAAAATCCCTCGCAAAATAGCGAGGGAATTACAAATCCCTCGTCATTTAATGAGGGACATTTTTTTAAAAATGATAAAGGGCGAGGGATTTAATGCTCGCTAGCTGGCGAGAGAATTTAATGCTCGCGGCCAGGCGAGGGATAAATTAAAATGCTCGGCAAAAAATAGCGAGAAAATTCTGGCGAGGGAAATCCCTCGTTATTCATGTTAAAGAGGGCTTTTCCCTCGCCAAATCCCTCTCTATTTAGATACTTTTTTTGTAGTGGGTCAAGTTTCACCTTTGAAGGTAGTGGCAGAAAGATGTTGGAGTGTGGAGCCTGAATTGATCCTAACGAGCTTGGAGTGTAGGACAAGTTTGATCCTAACGGGCCTGGAGTGGGGAGCAAGTCTTTTCCTAATAGACTTAGGGTTAATTATGGCAAGTTTGTTCCTAATGGCTTGGAGTAGGGAACAAGTCTTTTCCTAATAAGCTTAGGGTTAATTATGACAAGTTTTATATTATAAATAGATGTTCTCTCTTTGTAATCATTGCGCATCCAAAACACATAGTGAAATACCTGGCTTGGCATCGCCCCCAGACGTAGTCGAAAGATGAACTGGGTAAACAAATCTCGTGCTATTTTATTATCGTCATCGTGTGCGTGCGTTTATTTCCTAACAACTTGTATCAGAGCCTCGGGTTCAGAGGGAGCAGACACGATGAGCGACGAGAAGATTTCGGGTTGTGGAAGATGCAGATCGAGGATTACCTTTACGGTAAAAATCTGTATGTGCCCCTAGAGGAGAAGGAGAAACCCGAAAAGATGGAACAGAAGGAGTGGAATCTGTTGAACAAAAAGATGATGAGTGTGATACGTTTATCGCTGTCCGTGAACGTAGCCTACCACACGACTAAAGTTAAGTCCGCAAGGGAGATGTTGAAGATCTTGGAGGAGATGTATCAGAAGCCCACAACGGCGAACAAGGTTCACCTGATCAGACGGTTGTTCAACCTCAGTATGTCGGAGAGCACACCCGTGCAACAACACCTGAACGAGTTCAACATGATCATTGGACAGTTGTGTTCTGTCGAGATCGACTTCAGTGACGAGGTACTTGCTTTAGTTTTGTTAGCTTCTTTGCTAGATAGTTGGGCTACCACAGTAACTGCAGTTAGCGCTTCATCCGCGAAAGATAAACTGAAGTTTGACGAAGTGAGAGATCTGATGATTAGCGAGGAGGTTCGCAGGAAAGAATCTGGATCCACTTCAGGGTCAACGCTGAACACGGAAGAAGGGGGCAGATCGAAGGGTAGGCAGAATCGTGGCAGATCAGAGTCCAGAGGAAAGAGTCAATCCAAGAAAGATAAAGACTCGATCCAGTGCTGGAATTGTGATGAGTTTGGTCACAACGGGAACCAGTGTTCAACACCCAAGAAAAACAAGGGACAGGACGAGAAGAAGACAACAAACGCAACCACAATTGATATTGGAGACGCGTTGGTCTTGAGTGTCAGTAGTCCGGTAGAATCATGGGTGTTGGATTTTGGAGCATCATTCCACTCTTGCAGTGATGCTAAATCTGTTAAGTGTACGTTCATTGATTATGGTGGTGATGAGTTCGGTTATAAACTCTGGGATGAGAATAACCGAAAGATTATTCACAGTAGAGATGTAGTTTTTAATGAACAGATTATATACAAGAACAAATTGGAGGCATCAGATTCTGACAAGATCAATCGTGGCAGATCAGAGTCCAGAGGAAAGAGTCAATCCAAGAAAGATAAAGACTCGATCCGGTGCTGGAATTGTGATGAGTTTGGTCACTACAGGAACCAGTGTTCATCATCCAAAAAAACAGGAAGGGACAGAACGAGAAGAAGACAGCAAACGCAACCACAGTTGATGTTGGAGACGCATTGGTCTTTAGTGTCAGTTGTCCAGTAGAATACTGGGTGTTGGATTCTGGAGTATCATTCTACTCTTGCAGTGATGCTAAATTTTTTAAATGTACGTTCATTGGTTATGGTGGTGATGAGTTCGGTTATACATTTTGGGTTGAGAATAACCGAAAGTGTAGGTCCCTAAGTTGAGTTAATATCGAGGGAAGCTAAATAAAATGTCTAGAGGGGGGTGAATAGACATTTCTAAAATCTTTCGATATATCAGAATTACAATGTGCGGAATACGAAATTAACAATGAGCCCAATTAAAGTTTATACTCAACTTAATTCGAGAACTCTGTTTTATGTATACTCAGCTAGTCTAGATCAGTTATGTAATTCAATTAACTAAACAATTAATCAATTAAACAACTAAACAAAACAGTAAAGTAAATCAAACACGAGATATATAGTGGTTCGACAACTTGTCTACATCCACTCTCACAAACCCAGTTGTGATGTTTCCACTAAACTCTTCCAATCGAGTACAAGTGTATGTTCCTGTCTTTAAAGTCCCAAGAAGAAGACTTAGATCTTCAACAGACTATACCTCCAGATATGTCTATGATCTAACTAGAAATTTTACAAGTATCTAGCACCTTGAAACAATAACAAAACAAAAACTAAAAACTTCTCTGATAGTAGCCTTCTTGATTCTTCACTTGTCTTCTGGCTTCTATCTGAACTTCAATCAACTTTGAGAGTAAACTTCGAATATATCTTTACTTTGAGTATGTAGATTTTCAGTGTATCAGTTCTCTTCAAATGATTACCATCATGAAGTATTTATAAACTTCTGAAATCAAGAACTAATAAGTTGTAACCAACTTTTCTTGATAACTACCTTCAACTGAATCTTCTTATATCCATATACGCGTTTCTTGTTGCAAATTAGTTATTCCATAACTAACTTTTATATCTTTAATTTTTCACGCGCTTTTAACTTTCACGTATACTTGTCTTGAGTAGACTTGTATGTACTTGTCTTGTCTTGTAGTCCTTCTGTCTTGAGTAGTAGACTTCAATTCTTCTTGTCTGATCTTCCTTGTTCAAACAGTAGACTATACTAAACCTATCAAGACTATTACATTACATTAAGCTTTCATAATACAAGCTTAGTCAACTTATAAACTATACAATAAAACTAATCTATTACATATAAAACATCATGAGCTCTATACAACATTTAAATAGCTCCGTAACAATCTTAAACAAATACTGTAAACACATATGAAATACTTATAAACTGTACTTATCTTTTCATGTGAACTTATGTGAACTCTACTGATTTTGTACAAGATGACTTAACTCAACTAGACTAGATCAGTCAACACTTAGAAAATATTCATACTACTTTTGGCTTTATCAAAACTTCATCTTTTATTCATCATTTAGGACTTGTTCTAGGATTCATATCCCAACAATTTCCCCCTTTTTGATGAAGCCAAAACTACTTGAATCTTTTCTCATAAGTAGACTAGTTAAGTAGTTACCTTGTCTTTTAACATCAAATAGTACTTTATCTTTTCATTCATTTAGAAATAGATCAGTAGATTACACATACTTTGAATAACAAACAAAAACTAAGTATCAGAGCAACACAAACTAATCTTCAAACAAACAAAAAATTAATCTGAAAGAGTACCTCCTTCTGGATTTGGAACGCAGAATGCATCAAGGAGTCTTTTGAATTAGACCTATATGGTCTTCATCTTCAATCTTCTCTTTATCTAGCAGTTCTTCTTCGAATTTCTTGATCTGATTATGATCAACTCTTTTACCTGAGCTGGTCATAGGACATTTCCATTCAGGAAATTCAGGAACAAGTATGTTGAAGTTAGCACCGGCAGAAATCCTCAAGATTAGATGCCATAACTTCCTGTGTTGTCCTTCCATGAACCTGTCAAATAAAGAATACAGTTCATCTTGACTTTCAGCATCACCATATTTCCTTATTATCCAATGATCAAGTTCCCATTGACTCTTCACTTCAATCCACTCAGCTCTATGCTCATTATCTATGAAGTGATCAATGAACTTGTCTTCCATTTTGTCTTCATCAGCTTTCAACTTTTGCAGCCTTTCAATATGCTTAGTAATCTTCTTTTTACTTGCATAATGAATCTCATCATCAGCAATCCTTTGTTTCTTCTCAACTGTAGCAGTAGCAGTAGGCTCTTCAATATCCAGCTTTCTCTTAACTCGTCTGGTCTGAATCTCTGCTTCAGGAGACGCAACAGCTTTGCCTTTATCTAATCTCTTCTGCTTTTCTGTCTCAGCATGCTCTAGATCTGCCTTCTTCACTAATCTGCCTCTTTTAGGCCTTCTTAGTTCTTCAATTGCAGTAGCAGCAACTTTCATCTCAGGTTCAGCACTAGCAGACTTCACAACTTCTGGTCAACTAACTCGAGAGCTTTCATGAATGGATTGTATGCTTGAACGGATTCATATATCTCTGAATCTTTGTCAGATTCGATAGTTAGCTCAGTAACTTTCTCACTGATCTTGTTGGCAGACGTGTCCTGTTGAGATTCTTCGAAAACCACATGTGGTGTTTCTTCCACACATAGGGTAGAGTAGTTGAATACTCTGAATGCTTTGCTAGTTGAGGAGTATCCTAAGAATATCCCCTCGTCTGCTTTAGCATCGAATGCATTCAACTTGCTTTTCCCATTGTTATGGATAAAACACTTACATCCAAATATATGAAAATATGAAACTCTGGGTTTTCTACCTTTCCATACCTCATAGGGCGTCTTACCTAGTGCTTTATTGATAGCACTTCTATTTTGTGAGTGGCATGCAGTATTGATGGTTTCTGCCCAAAACTTCTGAGGCGTATTATACTCTGTCAGCATGGTCCTGCAGGCCTCCTTAAGAGTTCTGTTCCTTCGCTCTGCTACTCCATTTTGTTGTGGTGTCCTTGCTGCACTAGTAAGGTGCTGGATGCCACGCTTAGAACAAAATTCTTTATTATAGCAGTTAATGAATTCAGTACCCTTGTCACTACGGATCTTGACAATTGACTGATTCTTCTCAACCTGTAACTTCTTCAACAGATCAGGCAAAAGTGTTTGTGTATCACTCTTCTTGTGTAAGAAGACTACCCAAGTGAACTTAGAATAGTCGTCTACCACAACAAGTGTGTACCTTCTGCCGTTCAAAGTTGGAGGAGTTATTGGGCCATGTAAGTCCATATGTAGAAGTTCAAGAACTCTACTTGTTGAGAGGGATGGAATAGATTTAAAAGAACCCTTTACCTGTTTACCTTTTTGACAGGATGTGCATACATGTGACTTATAGTAGACTTCATTGGGAATACCTTCCACAAGGTAGTCTCTGGCTATCTTATTAAGAACCTTGAAGTTTAGATGACAGAGGCGTCTGTGCCAGAGCCAGCCAAGTTCTTTAGGATTCTTAGTAAGTAGACAGGTGTCCCTTGGACAACTGTTCCAGTTCACTATGTACACACTTCCTTGTCTTATGCCGACCAGTAGGACTGTGTGTGTCCTTTTGTCAATGATTTCACATTTGCGACTCTTGAACTGCACCTTGTATCCACGATCACAAAATTGTGAAACAGAGAGTAAATTGTATTTCAAGCCTTCAACATAGGAAACGTCTTGAATCTCTATGTCTCCATTCCGAATGTAACCAAATCCTTTAGTAACAGCAGTGGAGCTATCACCAAATATCACTTTTGGTCCTTCTTGCTCATGGTAGCTTGATAAGAGAATCTTGGTACCAGTCATGTGGTGCGAACAACCACTGTCTATGTAACAAGTTTCTCCTGTTGAGCCACCCTTCTTGTATAGATCGAGTCGACCCTACAATAGATGATATTACATAATTTAGGTACCCTCCTTGTTTATTGGGGTCCTTGGGGGTTAGTCGAGTTCAATGGAATCCAAATGTACATTGGAGTCCTGAACAAGTTTGACCTTCTGAGCTTTCGACCATATTTGTTGCAAAATAAGACCTTGTTGTCCCTATCTGGCCTATCAGTCGAGTTCGGGTCTACTCTTTGGAGATAGCCTTTTGACTTAATCTCTACTTGAGCAGGCACTTGTCTATGATAGTCAGAGTAAGGTTTGTATGCATTAGGTCCATACGGTTTATAGACATGGTTAGGTCTTTCTTCTCCTTTGATATCATATGACAAAGGTGGAGGATATAGAACAGCTTGTGTACGATATTTTGGACCTTCCTGTCTAGGTCTAGACGAGTAGAGTTGAGACTGCCTTATAAAAGGAGGTCTAGACTCTTGTCGTCTAGTCTGTACTTGTCTATTACTAGTCTCCTCGGGATACCAATCCTCGTATCTGACCTGATTTGGTCGTCCACGATTCCTAGTCCTTTGTTGACTTGTTTTAAACGGAACAGGCTTGTTGTTAACTTTCTTTTTACCTCCTTTGATAATTGGAATGTTAACTCGAGCTTGTTTTGGTACAGTACCTTTAGTTGGAGTGTCAATATCGTATATCATTGGTTCTTTTCCTTTATCATTAGTCAAAGAGCTTGAGATGAAAATAGTAGGGTTCTTAGCAACTAGAGTAGACGAGCTTGATGTCTTAGCACCTATGCCTGTCTTGTCAGCAGGAGCCCTATACCTATCTGACAATTCAAGGTTAACCTTAGATGAGTTAACCAGGTCAGTAAGTTTAAGGTCTAGAGTGACAACCTCGGTTTCTAAGAACTTATTACGTTCTTCAAGCTTTTTGAACTTGCTTTGTAAAACATTGAATTCATGTTTCTCAGTAGCATGTGTCTTAAGTAGGTCTTGATACAACTTGTCTGTCAGTGCACACTTGTCTTTGAGTTGACTCAACTCTTCTTGCAAGCGTTCATTTAGGACTGTTATATTAGGATTTACTTTAGACTGGGCTTCCTTAAGATCAATGATTTCTTGTCTTAAAATGATGTTTTCGTCACTGACTTCAATGAATGCCTTGTTGGCAAGTAGGAGGTCGTCTTCAACTGCACTAGTAGAGTGCTGAAGACTACTCCCTACTTTTCTACTGGCAGTGTCACTTTCATCAGATTCTGATTCATCACAGGATTGAAAAGATGTAGCAGATGATACCTCTTGGTCGATTTTAGCCATGCAGCATAGACCATCATCTACTATGAAGGCTTCATCGTGATCTTGTTCAGACGGGTAGCTAGATGAGGATGATGGCAACTCGTCTGAGTCAGACTCAGAGTCATCATTGGCCATCATTGCCTTCTTACCATGGTTGTATCTTCTTTCCCTTCGTGCTTTGCGTTCTTCTCGATCATCGGTACTCAGGTCTGGACATTCATATATGTAGTGACCTGGCTTCTCACAGTTATAGCACAAGATATCATTAGTAGCCTTTTTAATAGGAGAGTGGTTCCTTCGTTTATCACGTCTATCAGAACGAGCAATCTTCCTACCATCAGACTCTCTATCTTGTCTGTTACCTTTCGAGACTTCGTCTCTCCTTTCGGACGAGTTTCGGTCTCGTCTGGTCTCAGACGAGTTCTTAGAAGCAGACCCTCTATGCTCTCTATAGAACTTCTTATATCTTCCGAAACGTTTATTCAGCCTATCAAACTTTCTAACCATGAGGCTTACCTGATCCTTCAGACTAAGATCAGTATCTAACTCGTCTTTCACAGAAGTAGACCTAGTTTTAGACTTAGACCTGTCTACCTTAGACGAACTAGCCTTAAAAGCAACGTTCTTGGACACAGCATGTTCTCTGTCACTGCTTACTATGGGTTCATCTTCGTCTAGATCAAACTCATGGGCCTTTAGAGTTTGAAACATAGTTTCTGCTGTCCATACGTCTATATCTTGGGTATTCTTAACAAGCATTTTTACCATTATCCATCGACTATCAAGGCTTTTGAGAATCCTAAGATTGATTTCTCGTGGAGTATAAGATTTACCAAGGACTTCCAAGTCATTCATGATTTTAGTAAAATGAGTATCCAACTGGTCTATTGTTTCACCAGCTTTTATATGAAATGATTCGAATCTTTGGACTGCAGTGGAAAGCTTGCTTTCTTTGATTAGGGATGTCCCTTCACAAATGATGGCTAAGCGATCCCACATTTCTTTGGCAGTTTTACATTTTAACACTTTTCCCAGATACTCGTTAGGAAGAGTGTGTAAGATGTAATTCTTGGCCAAGCTATCCAAATTATTATGTCTCATTTCTTCTGAGGTTAGTTCTGACCTTGGTTTCTTGACGAGTGTACCCACGGGTTGATTTGCGTCAAGGGCAGCAGTATTGGGGGTCATGGTCACAATTGGACCTTCAGTGATGACGGAGATCATTAAGTCGTGAGTGGAACTGAAGATGGCTTCCATCCTTAGCTTCCAATAGTCATAGTCTTGAACCTGGAACTTAGGTAATTTGTTAGCGCTGATCTCAAGAGACATGATTTCAAGAAATAAGTGCTAAGTAGAGTTATGATCAAGAATAACAGATAAGTCAAGAACAGGGAACAAGAAACAAATATATCAAGAATATTGATCAAGAATACGAAAGCAAATATGATCTTGGACCAAGACTTTCACCCAAGTCTTGTGTTGGTTATCAAGAAACAGCAGTTCGTAAACTACTGCTCTGATACCACTTGTAGGTCCCTAAGTTGAGTTAATATCGAGGGAAGCTAAAGAAAATGTCTAGAGGGGGGGTGAATAGACTTTTCTAAAATCTTTCGATATATCAGAATTACAATGTGCGGAATACGAAATTAACAATGAGCCCAATTAAAGTTTATACTCAACTTAATTCGAGAACTCTGTTTTATGTATACTCAGCTAGTCTAGATCAGTTATGTAATTCAATTAACTAAACAATTAATCAATTAAACAACTAAACAAAACAGTAAAGTAAATCAAACACGAGATATATAGTGGTTCGACAACTTGTCTACATCCACTCTCACAAACCCAGTTGTGATGTTTCCACTAAACTCTTCCAATCGAGTACAAGTGTATGTTCCTGTCTTTAAAGTCCCAAGAAGAAGACTTAGATCTTCAACAGACTATACCTCCAGATATGTCTATGATCTAACTAGAAATTTTACAAGTATCTAGCACCTTGAAACAATAACAAAACAAAAACTAAAAACTTCTCTGATCTTCAGTAGTAGCCTTCTTGATTCTTCACTTGTCTTCTGGCTTCTATCTGAACTTCAATCAACTCTGAGAGTAAACTTCGAATATATCTTTACTTTGAGTATGTAGATTTTCAGTGTATCAGTTCTCTTCAAATGATTATCATCATGAAGTATTTATAAACTTCTGAAATCAAGAACTAATAAGTTGTAACCAACTTTTCTTGATAACTACCTTCAACTGAATCTTCTTATATCCATATACGCGTTTCTTGTTGCAAATTAGTTATTCCATAACTAACTTTTATATCTTTAATTTTTCACGCGCTTTTAACTTTCACGTATACTTGTCTTGAGTAGACTTGTATGTACTTGTCTTGTCTTGTAGTCCTTCTGTCTTGAGTAGTAGACTTCAATTCTTCTTGTCTGATCTTCCTTGTTCAATCAGTAGACTATACTAAACCTATCAAGACTATTACAGTACATTAAGCTTTTATAATACAAGCTTAGTCAACTTATAAACTATACAATAAAACTAATCTATTACATATAAAACATCATGAGCTCTATACAACATTTAAATAGCTCCGTAACAATCTTAAACAAATACTGTAAACACATATGAAGTACTTATAAACTGTACTTATCTTTTCATGTGAACTTATGTGAACTCTACTGATTTTGTACAAGATGACTTAACTCAACTAGACTAGATCAGTCAACACTTAGAAAATATTCATACTACTTTTGGCTTTATCAAAACTTCATCTTTTATTCATCATTTAGGACTTGTTCTAGGATTCATATCCCAACAATGTCCCCATTTTTGATGAAGCCAAAACTACTTGAATCTTTTCTCATAAGTAGACTAGTTAAGTAGTTACCTTGTCTTTTAACATCAAATAGTACTTTATCTTTTCATTCATTTAGAAATAGATCAGTAGATTACACATACTTTGAATAACAAACAAAAACTAAGTATCAGAGCAACACAAACTAATCTTCAAACAAACAAAAAATTAATCTGAAAGAGTACCTCCTTCTGGATTTGGAACGCAGAATGCATCAAGGAGTCTCTTGTGAATTAGACCTATATGGTCTTCATCTTCAATCTTCTCTTTATCTAGCAGTTCTTCTTCGAATTTCTTGATCTGATTATGATCAACTCTTTTACCTGAGCTGGTCATAGGACATTTCCATTCAGGAAATTCAGGAACAAGTATGTTGAAGTTAGCACCGGCAGAAATCCTCAAGATTAGATGCCATAACTTCCTGTGTTGTCCTTCCATGAACCTGTCAAATAAAGAATACAGTTCATCTTGACTTTCAGCATCACCATATTTCCTTATTATCCAATGATCAAGTTCCCATTGACTCTTCACTTCAATCCACTCAGCTCTATGCTCATTATCTATGAAGTGATCAATGAACTTGTCTTCCATTTTGTCTTCATCAGCTTTCAACTTTTGCAGCCTTTCAATATGCTTAGTAATCTTCTTTTTACTTGCATAATGAATCTCATCATCAGCAATCCTTTGTTTCTTCTCAACTGTAGCAGTAGCAGTAGGCTCTTCAATATCCAGCTTTCTCTTAACTCTTCTGGTCTGAATCTCTGCTTCAGGAGAAGCAACAGCTTTGCCTTTTTCTAATCTCTTCTGCTTTTCTGTTTCAGCATGCTCTAGATCTGCCTTCTTCACTAATCTGCCTCTTTTAGGCCTTCTTAGTTCTTCAATTGCAGTAGCAGCAGCTTTCATCTCAGGTTCAGCACTAGCAGACTTCACACCTTCTGTTTCAACTAGACTTGTCTCTTCCCCCTTGTTGGCTTCATCACTTGCCTTAAGAGTGAAAAGAGAAGTAAAGCGTGTCATCTCTTCTTTCAAAGCTTCCTTCATGGCTTCAGCAGCTGACTCAATGTGCATCTTATGCGCTTTCTCATTACTCATCTCGTCAAGTCTATCAGTAACCAGTTCCAACTTCTTTGTACATGAAACTAGTTCATCTTTTAAATGAGTAGCTGTCTGTCGAAGAAGAGTATTCTGTGTAGATAACTCATTTAGAACATCCCGAGAACGCACCAATTGATCTTGTGCTTCCCTTCTCTGTTCATCAGCAATAGCAATTTTGACTCTGTAAAGTCTCTCCATTTTGCTTGACTCTTCAGCTAGTGATCGAGCAAACGAGATTGACCTCTTTTCTGATAAATCAACTTGTTTCTTCAGAAAATCTTCAAATTGAGCAAACAACTCCTCTCGGAAAGTCGAGTCCATCTTGTTGACTTCACCAACAAATAAGGCTCTGGATTTGTCAACAAGTGACTGATTCTGTTCAACTAGCACATCCTTCAACTTCAAGTTTAAGAACTTGTCTATGGCAGTATGAACAACATTTCCTAGATCTGTCTTCAATTCATCCAGGAACCTTTCTGGAATAGCTTGAGTAGAACTGGTAGTTCCAACAATTTCATTATCAACGGCTTTGATCTCATCTTCATCAAACATTTCAGCATCCAAGAACTCATCATCTTCTTTACCAAGCATGAGTGAGTCGACTTCATCTCCATCACTTTCAACAGTTTCTTCCAATTGGTCTGAAGTCTGGACTGCTATCTCAGCTACTTCCGGCTTGATCTCGTCTTCCACCAGATCAGTCTGAGTTCCGACATCAAATGCAAATACATCCTCAATAACACCATCAGGAATATTCAGCAACTTCTTGACTAAATCAACCAAGGCTTTGCGAGGAAATAGCTCGGAGTGATCCTTAACTCCACTATTTTCTTTCTGTTCCATCTCCCAATCCATAAAGTTGGAGATTCCTCCCTTGCCTTGAATGACTTCAAAAAGATCATCCGTAGAAGACTTCTTCAATGCGAACCATGTGCAAATCCTGATTAGCTTCTCAAACTGTTCAAAAGCTGTGTCGATGTCAAGAGTTGAGAGCGTCTTCTATAGATTCCGTGAAACTCGAGCACGAATCCTCTTTTCTCGTAGACACATCGGATAGTATACCAGGGATTCAAATCTAACATCAGACGGGTCCTGAGTAGATGGGGTCTCTAACTCAGCTGTTGCAGTGGCAACTGGCGTCTTGTCTGAAGTAGATAGGTTAGAGGGTTCACCATATTCTGGTGAGGGAGAGGGAGTAAAGGCAGTGGTTTCTGTGGGCTTTGATGTGGCTAGGTTAGGTATGACAACTGTAGGAGTATCAGTTGTATCTTGTCTGGGAGTGATTTGGGGATGACTGGCTCTAAGCGGTAATGCCGCCAGTACATGTGAGGTTGAGGATACAGGACGAGGCCTCGATCGATGTGATCTAGCCTTTTACCTGTTGAGAGGGATGGAATAGATTTAAAAGAACCCTTTACCTGTTTACCTTTTTGACAGGATGTGCATACATGTGACTTATAGTAGACTTCATTGGGAATACCTTCCACAAGGTAGTCTCTGGCTATCTTATTAAGAACCTTGAAGTTTAGATGACAGAGGCGTCTGTGCCAGAGCCAGCCAAGTTCTTTAGGATTCTTAGTAAGTAGACAGGTGTCCCTTGGACAACTGTTCCAGTTCACTATGTACACACTTCCTTGTCTTATGCCGACCAGTAGGACTGTGTGTGTCCTTTTGTCAATGATTTCACATTTGCGACTCTTGAACTGCACCTTGTATCCACGATCACAAAATTGTGAAACAGAGAGTAAATTGTATTTCAAGCCTTCAACATAGGAAACGTCTTGAATCTCTATGTCTCCATTCCGAATGTAACCAAATCCTTTAGTAACAGCAGTGGAGCTATCACCAAATATCACTTTTGGTCCTTCTTGCTCATGGTAGCTTGATAAGAGAGTCTTGGTACCAGTCATGTGGTGCGAACAGCCACTGTCTATGTACCAAGTTTCTCCTGTTGAGCCACCCTTCTTGTATAGATCGAGTCGACCCTGCAATAGATGATATTACATAATTTAGGTACCCTCCTTGTTTATTGGGGTCCTTGGGGGTTAGTCGAGTTCAATGGAATCCAAATGTACATTGGAGTCCTGAACAAGTTTGACCTTCTGAGCTTTCGACCATATTTGTTGCAAAATAAGACCTTGTTGTCCCTATTTGGCCTATCAGTCGAGTTCGGGTCTACTCTTTGGAGATACTTGAGCAGGCACTTGTCTATGATAGTCAGAGTAAGGTTTGTATGCATTAGGTCCATACGGTTTATAGACATGGTTAGGTCTTTCTTCTCCTTTGATATCATATGACAAAGGTGGAGGATATAGAACAGCTTGTGTACGATATTTTGGACCTTCCTGTCTAGGTCTAGACGAGTAGAGTTGAGACTGCCTTATAAAAGGAGGTCTAGACTCTTGTCGTCTAGTCTGTACTTGTCTATTACTAGTCTCCTCGGGATACCAATCCTCGTATCAGACCTGATTTGGTCGTCCACGATTCCTAGTCCTTTGTTGACTTGTTTTAAACGGAACAGGCTTGTTGTTAACTTTCTTTTTACCTCCTTTGGTAATTGGAATGTTAACTCGAGCTTGTTTTGGTACAGTACCTTTAGTTGGAGTGTCAATATCGTATATCATTGGTTCTTTTCCTTTATCATTAGTCAAAGAGCTTGAGATGAAAATAGTAGGGTTCTTAGCAACTAGAGTAGACGAGCTTGATGTCTTAGCACCTATGCCTGTCTTGTCAGCAGGAGCCCTATACCTATCTGACAATTCAAGGTTAACCTTAGATGAGTTAACCAGGTCAGTAAGTTTAAGGTCTAGAGTGACAACCTCGGTTTCTAAAAACTTATTACGTTCTTCAAGCTTTTTGAACTTGCTTTGTAAAACATTGAATTCATGTTTCTTAGTAGCATGTGTCTTAAGTAGGTCTTGATACAACTTGTCTGTCAGTGCACACTTGTCTTTGAGTTGACTCAACTCTTCTTGCAAGCGTTCATTTAGGACTGTTATATTAGGATTTACTTTAGACTGGGCTTCCTTAAGATCAATGATTTCTTGTCTTAAAATGATTTTTCGTCACTGACTTCAATGAATGCCTTGTTGGCAAGTAGGAGGTCGTCTTCAACTGCACTAGTAGAGTGCTGAAGACTACTCCCTACTTTGCTACTGGCAGTGTCACTTTCATCAGATTCTGATTCATCACAGGATTGAAAAGATGTAGCAGATGATACCTCTTGGTCGATTTTAGCCATGCAGCATAGACCATCATCTACTATGAAGGCTTCATCGTGATCTTGTTCAGACGGGTAGCTAGATGAGGATGATGGCAACTCGTCTGAGTCAGACTCAGAGTCATCATTGGCCATCATTGCCTTCTTACCATGGTTGTATCTTCTTTCCCTTCGTGCTTTGCGTTCTTCTCGATCATCGGTACTCAGGTCTGGACATTCATATATGTAGTGACCTGGCTTCTCACAGTTATAGCACAAGATATCATTAGTAGCCTTTTTAATAGGAGAGTTGTTCCTTCGTTTATCACGTCTATCAGAACGAGCAATCTTCCTACCATCAGACTCTCTATCTTGTCTGTTACCTTTCGAGACTTCGTCTCTCCTTTCGGACGAGTTTCGGTCTCGTCTGGTCTCAGACGAGTTCTTAGAAGCAGACCCTCTATGCTCTCTATAGAACTTCTTATATCTTCCGAAACGTTTATTCAGCCTATCAAACTTTCTAACCATGAGGCTTACCTGATCCTTCAGACTAAGATCAGTATCTAACTCGTCTTTCACAGAAGTAGACCTAGTTTTAGACTTAGACCTGTCTACCTTAGACGAACTAGCCTTAAAAGCAACGTTCTTGGACACAGCATGTTCTCTGTCACTGCTTACTATGGGTTCATCTTCGTCTAGATCAAACTCACGGGCCTTTAGAGTTTGAAACATAGTTTCTGCTGTCCATACGTCTATATCTTGGGTATTCTTAACAAGCATTTTTACCATTTTCCATCGACTATCAAGGCTTTTGAGAATCCTAAGATTGATTTCTCGTGGAGTATAAGATTTACCAAGAACTTCCAAGTCATTCATGATTTTAGTAAAACGAGTATCCAACTGGTCTATTGTTTCACCAGCTTTCATATGAAATGATTCGAATCTTTGGACTGAAGTGGAAAGCTTGCTTTCTTTGATTAGGGATGTCCCTTCACAAATGATGGCTAAGCGATCCCACATTTCTTTGGCAGTTTTACATTTTAACACTTTTCCCAGATACTCGTTAGGAAGAGTGTGTAAGATGTAATTCTTGGCCAAGCTATCCAAATTATTCTGTCTCATTTCTTCTGAGGTTAGTTCTGACCTTGGTTTCTTGACGAGTGTACCCACGGGTTGATTTGCGTCAAGGGCAGCAGTATTGGGGGTCATGGTCACAATTGGACCTTCAGTGATGACGGAGATCATTAAGTCGTGAGTGGAACTGAAGATGGCTTCCATCCTTAGCTTCCAATAGTCATAGTCTTGAACCTGGAACTTAGGTAACTTGTTAGCGCTGATCTCAAGAGACATGATTTCAAGAAATAAGTGCTAAGTAGAGTTATGATCAAGAATAACAGATAAGTCAAGAACAGGGAACAAGAAACAAATATATCAAGAATATTGATCAAGAATACGAAAGCAAATATGATCTTGGACCAAGACTTTCACCCAAGTCTTGTGTTGGTTATCAAGAAACAGCAGTTCGTAAACTACTGCTCTGATACCACTTGTAGGTCCCTAAGTTGAGTTAATATCGAGGGAAGCTAAAGAAAATGTCTAGAGGGGGGTGAATAGACATTTCTAAAATCTTTCGATATATCAGAATTACAATGTGCGGAATACGAAATTAACAATGAGCCCAATTAAAGTTTATACTCAACTTAATTCGAGAACTCTGTTTTATGTATACTCAGCTAGTCTAGATCAGTTATGTAATTCAATTAACTAAACAATTAATCAATTAAACAACTAAACAAAACAGTAAAGTAAATCAAACACGAGATATATAGTGGTTCGACAACTTGTCTACATCCACTCTCACAAACCCAGTTGTGATGTTTCCACTAAACTCTTCCAATCGAGTACAAGTGTATGTTCCTGTCTTTAAAGTCCCAAGAAGAAGACTTAGATCTTCAACAGACTATACCTCCAGATATGTCTATGATCTAACTAGAAATTTTACAAGTATCTAGCACCTTGAAACAATAACAAAACAAAAACTAAAAACTTCTCTGATCTTCAGTAGTAGCCTTCTTGATTCTTCACTTGTCTTCTGGCTTCTATCTGAACTTCAATCAACTCTGAGAGTAAACTTCGAATATATCTTTACTTTGAGTATGTAGATTTTCAGTGTATCAGTTCTCTTCAAATGATTATCATCATGAAGTATTTATAAACTTCTGAAATCAAGAACTAATAAGTTGTAACCAACTTTTCTTGATAACTACCTTCAACTGAATCTTCTTATATCCATATACGCGTTTCTTGTTGCAAATTAGTTATTCCATAACTAACTTTTATATCTTTAATTTTTCACGCGCTTTTAACTTTCACGTATACTTGTCTTGAGTAGACTTGTATGTACTTGTCTTGTCTTGTAGTCCTTCTGTCTTGAGTAGTAGACTTCAATTCTTCTTGTCTGATCTTCCTTGTTCAATCAGTAGACTATACTAAACCTATCAAGACTATTACAGTACATTAAGCTTTTATAATACAAGCTTAGTCAACTTATAAACTATACAATAAAACTAATCTATTACATATAAAACATCATGAGCTCTATACAACATTTAAATAGCTCCGTAACAATCTTAAACAAATACTGTAAACACATATGAAGTACTTATAAACTGTACTTATCTTTTCATGTGAACTTATGTGAACTCTACTGATTTTATACAAGATGACTTAACTCAACTAGACTAGATCAGTCAACACTTAGAAAATATTCATACTACTTTTGGCTTTATCAAAACTTCATCTTTTATTCATCATTTAGGACTTGTTCTAGGATTCATATCCCAACAATTTCCCCCTTTTTGATGAAGCCAAAACTACTTGAATCTTTTCTCATAGTTAAGTAGTTACCTTGTCTTTTAACATCAAATAGTACTTTATCTTTTCATTCATTTAGGAATAGATCAGTAGATTACACATACTTTGAATAACAAACAAAAACTAAGTATCAGAGCAACACAAACTAATCTTCAAACAAACAAAAAATTAATCTGAAAGAGTACCTCCTTCTGGATTTGGAACGCAGAATGCATCAAGGAGTCTCTTGTGAATTAGACCTATATGGTCTTCATCTTCAATCTTCTCTTTATCTAGCAGTTCTTCTTCGAATTTCTTGATCTGATTATGATCAACTCTTTTACCTGAGCTGGTCATAGGACATTTCCATTCAGGAAATTCAGGAACAAGTATGTTGAAGTTAGCACCGGCAGAAATCCTCAAGATTAGATGCCATAACTTCCTGTGTTGTCCTTCCATGAACCTGTCAAATAAAGAATACAGTTCATCTTGACTTTCAGCATCACCATATTTCCTTATTATCCAATGATCAAGTTCCCATTGACTCTTCACTTCAATCCACTCAGCTCTATGCTCATTATCTATGAAGTGATCAATGAACCTGTCTTCCATTTTGTCTTCATCAGCTTTCAACTTTTGCAGCCTTTCAATATGCTTAGTAATCTTCTTTTTACTTGCATAATGAATCTCATCATCAGCAATCCTTTGTTTCTTCTCAACTGTAGCAGTAGCAGTAGGCTCTTCAATATCCAGCTTTCTCTTAACTCGTCTAGTCTGAATCTCTGCTTCAGGAGACGCAACAGCTTTGCCTTTATCTAATCTCTTCTGCTTTTCTGTCTCAGCATGCTCTAGATCTGCCTTCTTCACTAATCTGCCTCTTTTAGGCCTTCTTAGTTCTTCAATTGCAGTAGCAGCAGCTTTCATCTCAGGTTCAGCACTAGCAGACTTCACAACTTCTGTTTCAACTAGACTTGTCTCTTCCCCCTTTTTGGCTTCATCACTTGCCTTAAGAGTGAAAAGAGAAGTAAAGCGAGTCATTTATTCTTTCAAAGCTTCCTTCATGGCTTCAGCAGCTGACTCAATGTGCATCTTATGCGCTTTCTCATTACTCATCTCGTCTAGTCTATCAGTAACCAGTTCCAACTTCTTTGTACATGAAACTAGTTCATCTTTTAAATGAGTAGCTGTCTGTCGAAGAAGAGTATTCTGTGTAGATAACTCATTTAGAACATCCCGAGAACGCACCAATTGATCTTGTGCTTCCCTTCTCTGTTCATCAGCAATAGCAATTTTGACTCTGTAAAGTCTCTCCATTTTGCTTGACTCTTCAGCTAGTGATCGAGCAAACGAGATTGACCTCTTTTCTGATAAATCAACTTGTTTCTTCAGAAAATCTTCAAATTGAGCAAACAACTCCTCTCGGAAAGTCGAGTCCATCTTGTTGACTTCACCAACAAATAAGGCTCTGGATTTGTCAACAAGTGACTGATTCTGTTCAACTAGCACATCCTTCAACTTCAAGTTTAAGAACTTGTCTATGGCAGTATGAACAACATTTCCTAGACCTGTCTTCAATTCATCCAGGAACCTTTCTGGAATAGCTTGAGTAGAACTGGTAGTTCCAACAATTTCATTTTCAACGGCTTTGATCTCATCTTCATCAAACATTTCAGCATCCAAGAACTCATCATCTTTTTTACCAAGCATGAGTGAGTCGACTTCATCTCCATCACTTTCAACAGTTTCTTCCAATCGGTCTGAAGTCTGGACTGCTATCTCAACTACTTCCGGCTTGATCTCGTCTTCCACCAGATCAGTCTGAGTTCCGACATCAAAAGCGAATACATCCTCAATAACACCATCCGGAATATTCAGCAGCCTTTTTACTAAATCAACCAAGGCTTTGCGAGGAAATAGCTCGGAGTGATCCTTAACTCCACTATTTTCTTTCTGTTCCATCTCCCAATCCATAAAGTTGGAGATTCCTCCCTTGCCTTGAATGACTTCAAAAAGATCATCCGTAGAAGACTTCTTCAATGCGAACCATGTGCAAATCCTGATTAGCTTCTCAAACTGTTCAGAAGCTGTGTCGATGTCAAGAGTTGAGAGCGTCTTCTGTAGATTCCGTGAAACTCGAGCACGAATCCTCTTTTCTCGTAGACACATCGGATAGTAAACCAGGGATTCAAATCTAACATCAGACGGATCCTGAGTAGATGGGGTCTCTAACTCAGCTGTTGCAGTGGCAACTAGCGTCTTGTCTGAAGTAGATGGGTTAGAGGGTTCACCATATTCTGGTGAGGGAGAGGGAGTAAAGGCAGTGGTTTCTGTGGGCTTTGATGTGGCTAGGTTAGGTATGACAACTGTAGGAGTATCAGTTGTATCTTGTCTGGGAGTGATTTGGGGATGACTGGCTCTAAGCGGTAATGCCGCCAGTACATGTGAGGTTGAGGATACAGGACGAGGCCTCGATCGATGTGATCTAGCCTTGGTTCGAAAAGTAGAGAGAGAGAGAGACGGAATTGACAAAGATTGTGAAGAAGTACCAACCTGGTGACTCGTCTCTTCTAGTGGAGGTGGGGTTCCAACTCTCACAAGAGTATACCTCTCAGGAACTTGGTCACTCGACTCCTTCTCGTGTAGCGACTCTTCATCTGATTGAGTCTTTTCCGAGTCGTCTGCACTGGACTCTGCTTCCTCAGACCCAGCTTGTGAAGAACTTTCTGAATCCGCGTACGGCAACACTTCAGATTCATCAAATTGAACGTGCCTAGGAGCAGCTGGCCTTACAGCAGCTTGCTTCTTCAGTGCTTCTTTCTTTAAATAGAACTTCAGAGGATGAAATGGCTTTCCCTTGCTCCAAGTAGTCTTGTTGGGCATCAAAATTGGGAGTAAGATGCTCAGCTTGTTACCATATCCAACTGCTTGAGATACTACCCAGTTCCTAGTATCAACATCCACCCTAACACTCTTCTCAAAGTGCATCATCCTGTCAGCTATCAACTTGAACCAATTACCCTCAGTAATTCCATCATAAATAGCTGCCATAATCCTTGTTTTGACTTGAGTAACTGAGTCATGAGACCCAGTGGCACATAGAAGCATCTTGCTTGCTATGTCCAGTAGAGTGCGATACTTTTCCAATAATTCACCCTTCTTGGCTGTAATAGCTTTACCATCCGATTTCAACTTCATTTTCCTCCCACAGAAGATACTTAAATATCTCATCTCCTGTCCTTCAGCGTACTTTTCCACATCAATCGTTCCGATGGGCAACTTCAATCTTTCAAATAAAGCTTCACGAGTGATTTCCACTCGATTTGATCCGATAAATGATTCGATTACATCTCCCCTTCTGCTGGCGTTAGCATAGAATTCCAAAACCTCTTCTTCCAGAACAACTTTAGGAAACGCCTCCAAGTAGGGTCGTAGACCGCATCTGGTACACTTAGTCAAGATTTCTGCATTGCCGACCGTATGATTTCCTTCGAAAAATAGAGATGGCTCAACATGCACCTTGTTGTCATTTATATATCTGCCTAAATCAAATGGTGCCTGAATGTTGGTGCTGATATCAAAGATAGATCGAATAGACATGTTAAATGATCTGTAACGAACAAGAAAGTAGATTATGCAGAAAATCACTGTTAGCAAGTAGTAGAGGAGTTATGAAACGTGAGGCAAGACGTGTGCAAGTGTTGGGTTTTGTTTAAAAACAGAATTTTTGATCCAACGGTCAAGATCGAAGGATTAGATCCAACGGTTAAGACCTTTGGCATTCGGTTACGGAACCGAGACGAAAATGTGTTTTGATTTTGTAAAAATTGAGATCCACCTTTCCTATTGGTAGAAAGAGGAGTGTACTCATCTGACCTATCATATTCATATTTTGGCGCGAGATGAATGTGTACACCTCATTAACTAGGGGTGTATAAATCCAATTTCTAGGATTTTCAAATTTTAACACTATCAAATTACTTTAATACCCTTAGTTTGTTTTAAGTAAACACTTAACACATAATCCATTTAAATCAAAGAAAACTTAGCTTGTCTGTTCGAGTCCATCCAGAACAGATGAGTAGATCTGGTCTTCGTAAGGCGAGTAGACTTAATTTCACAAGTAGAGTTCCCCCTTCGACTGTGCGTGTCTATTCTGAACATCGAACAACTTTATGTACCTGTCTTATTTTGTACGACAGATAGTAGAGTAGTATATTTTGAATGAATATTAATTTAAGTCAATGATCAAGGTTCAAACAAGATGACTGTTACCAAACTAAAGAGTCAACATAAGGATCTTTAAGAAATCAAGGATTCTCCCTTAAATGTTTATTCCCTTAGTATTACCCTCAGCTTTACCAGCTTCCTCATCGGGTTGTTTGGTCAACTTGTCTGACCTTGTATACCTGTCTGTTGAGTGAGTAGATGAGTGCTCTGTGCCTTTTGTGGTAATTTGTCTATTTCTCCTTTCTTCTTAGGACTGTACCTGTCTGGTTAGTACATTGCTATATACTAGTAGGATCAAGATCAATTAGTCCTAGACTAATGCATAATTCACGAAATCGGGTCTCAGCTAATGGTTTTGTGAAAATATCAGCTCTTTGAAAATCAGTATGAATCTTTTCCATGCGAATATCCTTCTTTTCTACATGATCACGTATGAAATGGTGTTTTACATCAACATGCTTACAACGTGTGTGCAGAACAGGATTTTGTGTAATGGCAATAGCACTATTACTATCACAGAATATAGGAACATTTGATTCACAAATATTATAATCTCTAAGCTGTTGAATAAGCCATAATAATTGACTACAACAACTACCAGCAGCCATGTACTCGGCTTCAGTAGTAGAGGTAGCAACACTAGTCTGCTTTTTCGAAAACCATGAAATGAGTTTTGTGCCTAAGAATTGACAAGAACCAGATGTAGATTTCCTATCTATTCTACAACCACCAAAATCAGAATCAGAGTAGCCACTTAGAGATAAATCATCATTTGAAGGATACCATATACCACGATTGATAGTTCCTTTCAAATATTTCAATATCCTTTTAGTGGTTTCCATATGACTCTCTTTTGGATTAGCTTGAAAACGAGCACATACACCAACAGAAAATGCAATATCAGGTCTACTAGCAGTCAAGTAGAGTAATGAACCAATAAGACCACGGTAGTGAGTTTGATCAGTACATTTACCATTCTCGTCTGGATCCATCCTGTAAGTAGGTTGCATAGGTACTCCAGAAGATTTACATGTCTTAATACCATACTTGTCTAGTAGATTACGAGTATATTTTGCTTGATTTATGAAAATCCCTTCTGGAGTCTGTTTTACTTGAAGTCCAAGAAAGTAATTCATTTCACCCATCATAGACATCTCAAATTTACTTTGCATGAGTGTTGAGAAACTTTCACTCAGCTTTTTGTTAGGTGACCCAAAAATTATGTCATCTACGTAAATTTGGACGAGTAAAATGTCTTTCCCTTCTTGTCTTCTGAACAAGGTTCTATCTACCTTGCCTTTAGTAAAACCATTTTCTAATAGAAATTGAGAAAGAGTATCGTACCAGGCTCTTGGAGCTTGCTTTAGTCCATATAAGGCCTTCTTTAATCTGTATACCTGATTACCTTTGACTTCGAAACCTGGAGGTTGTTCAACATATACTTCTTCCGCAAGAATACCGTTAAGAAATGCACTTTTAACATCCATTTGATATACAGTAAATTTCATGTAAGCAGCATATGCAAGGAACAATCGAATGACTTCTAGTCTAGCAACAGGAGCATATGTTTCATCATAATCTATGCCTTCAGCTTGTGAATAGCCTTGGGCGACTAGTCTAGCCTTATTACGAACAACTACATCATTCTCATCTTTCTTATTCTTGAAAATCCATCGGGTGCCAACTACATTATGATGTTTCGGTCTATCAACAAGTTCCCAGACGTCGTTTCGAACAAACTGATTTAACTCGTCTTGCATAGCAATGATCCAATTACTATCAGCCAATGCCTCATTAATGGTTTTAGGCTCGATGGATGAGAGGAAACAACACCAGCAAAACAGAGATGGACTAGATTGTTCTTGCGACTCAAAGAGTTGTCGTCTAGTCTTCACACCAACAGTAGAGTCACCAATAATATTTTCAGTATTATGCGTTGATTTCCATGTATTTCTATTCTTAACAATAGTACTATCATCTATGTCATGTACGGTATCATGCATGTCAACATCATTATCATCAGAAGATTTAATAGGAGTAGATGAGTCGACTAGTTTAGGCATGTCAACTGGTCTAGTAGAGTTACCTTGAGCACTTACCTTCTTCTGGTCATCTAACTCGAGAGCTTTCATGAATGGATTGTATGCTTGAACGGATTCATATATCTCTGAATCTTTGTCAGATTCGATAGTTAGCTCAGTAACTTTCTCACTGATCTTGTTGGCAGACGTGTCCTGTTGAGATTCTTCGAAAACCACATGTGGTGTTTCTTCCACACATAGGGTAGAGTAGTTGAATACTCTGAATGCTTTGCTAGTTGAGGAGTATCCTAAGAATATCCCCTCGTCTGCTTTAGCATCGAATGCATTCAACTTGCTTTTCCCATTGTTATGGATAAAACACTTACATCCAAATATATGAAAATATGAAACTCTGGGTTTTCTACCTTTCCATACCTCATAGGGCGTCTTACCTAGTGCTTTATTGATAGCACTTCTATTTTGTGAGTGGCATGCAGTATTGATGGCTTCTGCCCAAAACTTCTGAGGCGTATTATACTCTGTCAGCATGGTCCTGCAGGCCTCCTTAAGAGTTCTGTTCCTTCGCTCTGCTACTCCATTTTGTTGTGGTGTCCTTGCTGCACTAGTAAGGTGCTGGATGCCACGCTTAGAACAAAATTCTTTAATATAGCAGTTAATGAATTCAGTACCTTTGTCACTACGGATCTTGACAATTGACTGATTCTTCTCAACCTGTAACTTCTTCAACAGATCAGGCAAAAGTGTTTGTGTATCACTCTTCTTGTGTAAGAAGACTACCCAAGTGAACTTAGAATAGTCGTCTACCACAACAAGTGTGTACCTTCTGCCGTTCAAAGTTGGAGGAGTTATTGGGCCATGTAAGTCCATATGTAGAAGTTCAAGAACTCTACTTGTTGAGAGGGATGGAATAGATTTAAAAGAACCCTTTACCTGTTTACCTTTTTGACAGGATGTGCATACATGTGACTTATAGTAGACTTCATTGGGAATACCTTCCACAAGGTAGTCTCTGGCTATCTTATTAAGAACCTTGAAGTTTAGATGACAGAGGCGTCTGTGCCAGAGCCAGCCAAGTTCTTTAGGATTCTTAGTAAGTAGACAGGTGTCCCTTGGACAACTGTTCCAGTTCACTATGTACACACTTCCTTGTCTTATGCCGACCAGTAGGACTGTGTGTGTCCTTTTGTCAATGATTTCACATTTGCGACTCTTGAACTGCACCTTGTATCCACGATCACAAAATTGTGAAACAGAGAGTAAATTGTATTTCAAGCCTTCAACATAGGAAACGTCTTGAATCTCTATGTCTCCATTCCGAATGTAACCAAATCCTTTAGTAACAGCAGTGGAGCTATCACCAAATATCACTTTTGGTCCTTCTTGCTCATGGTAGCTTGATAAGAGAGTCTTGGTACCAGTCATGTGGTGCGAACAACCACTGTCTATGTACCAAGTTTCTCCTGTTGAGCCACCCTTCTTGTATAGATCGAGTCGACCCTGCAATAGATGATATTACATAATTTAGGTACCCTCCTTGTTTATTGGGGTCCTTGGGGGTTAGTCGAGTTCAATGGAATCCAAATGTACATTGGAGTCCTGAACAAGTTTGACCTTCTGAGCTTTCGACCATATTTGTTGCAAAATAAGACCTTGTTGTCCCTATCTGGCCTATCAGTCGAGTTCGGGTCTACTCTTTGGAGATAGCCTTTTGACTTAATCTCTACTTGAGCAGGCACTTGTCTATGATAGTCAGAGTAAGGTTTGTATGCATTAGGTCCATACGGTTTATAGACATGGTTAGGTCTTTCTTCTCCTTTGATATCATATGACAAAGGTGGAGGATATAGAACAGCTTGTGTACGATATTTTGGACCTTCCTGTCTAGGTCTAGACGAGTAGAGTTGAGACTGCCTTATAAAAGGAGGTCTAGACTCTTGTCGTCTAGTCTGTACTTGTCTATTACTAGTCTCCTCGGGATACCAATCCTCGTATCTGACCTGATTTGGTCGTCCACGATTCCTAGTCCTTTGTTGACTTGTTTTAAACGGAACAAGCTTGTTGTTAACTTTCTTTTTACCTCCTTTGGTAATTGGAATGTTAACTCGAGCTTGTTTTGGTACAGTACCTTTAGTTGGAGTGTCAATATCGTATATCATTGGTTCTTTTCCTTTATCATTAGTCAAAGAGCTTGAGATGAAAATAATAGGGTTCTTAGCAACTAGAGTAGACGAGCTTGATGTCTTAGCACCTATGCCTGTCTTGTCAGCAGGAGCCCTATACCTATCTGACAATTCAAGGTTAACCTTAG
The DNA here is from genome assembly GCA_963675135.1 of Galeopsis tetrahit. Taxonomy (NCBI): domain Eukaryota; kingdom Viridiplantae; phylum Streptophyta; class Magnoliopsida; order Lamiales; family Lamiaceae; genus Galeopsis; species Galeopsis tetrahit. Next base: position 41,107,155 of record OY776127.1, read on the forward strand.
ATGAGTTAACCAGGTCAGTAAGTTTAAGGTTTAGAGTGACAACCTCGGTTTCTAAGAACTTATTACGTTCTTCAAGATTTTTGAACTTGCTTTGTAAAACATTGAATTCATGTTTCTCAGTAGCATGTGTCTTAAGTAGGTCTTGATACAACTTGTTTGTCAGTGCACACTTGTCTTTGAGTTGACTCAACTCTTCTTGCAAGCGTTCATTTAGGACTGTTATATTAGGATTTACTTTAGACTGGGCTTCCTTAAGATCAATGATTTCTTGTCTTAAAATGATGTTTTCGTCACTGACTTCAATGAATGCCTTGTTGGCAAGTAGGAGGTCGTCTTCAACTGCACTAGTAGAGTGCTGAAGACTACTCCCTACTTTGCTACTGGCAGTGTCACTTTCATCAGATTCTGATTCATCTTTGGACTGCAGTGGAAAGCTTGCTTTCTTTGATTAGGGATGTCCCTTCACAAATGATGGCTAAGCGATCCCACATTTCTTTGGCAGTTTTACATTTTAACACTTTTCTCAGATACTCGTTAGGAAGAGTGTGTAAGATGTAATTCTTGGCCAAGCTATCCAAATTATTCTGTCTCATTTCTTCTGAGGTTAGTTCTGACCTTGGTTTCTTGACGAGTGTACCCACGGGTTGATTTGCGTCAAGGGCAGCAGTATTGGGGGTCATGGTCACAATTGGACCTTCAATGATGACGGAGATCATTAAGTCGTGAGTGGAACTGAAGATGGCTTCCATCCTTAGCTTCCAATAGTCATAGTCTTGAACCTGGAACTTAGGTAACTTGTTAGCGCTGATCTCAAGAGACATGATTTCAAGAAATAAGTGCTAAGTAGAGTTATGATCAAGAATAACAGATAAGTCAAGAACAGGGAACAAGAAACAAATATATCAAGAATATTGATCAAGAATACGAAAGCAAATATGATCTTGGACCAAGACTTTCACCCAAGTCTTGTGTTGGTTATCAAGAAACAGCAGTTCGTAAACTACTGCTCTGATACCACTTGTAGGTCCCTAAGTTGAGTTAATATCGAGGGAAGCTAAAGAAAATGTCTAGAGGGGGGTGAATAGACATTTCTAAAATCTTTCGATATATCAGAATTACAATGTGCGGAATACGAAATTAACAATGAGCCTAATTAAAGTTTATACTCAACTTAATTCGAGAACTCTGTTTTATGTATACTCAGCTAGTCTAGATCAGTTATGTAATTCAATTAACTAAACAATTAATCAATTAAACAACTAAACAAAACAGTAAAGTAAATCAAACACGAGATATATAGTGGTTCGACAACTTGTCTACATCCACTCTCACAAACCCAGTTGTGATGTTTCCACTAAACTCTTCCAATCGAGTACAAGTGTATGTTCCTGTCTTTAAAGTCCCAAGAAGAAGACTTAGATCTTCAACAGACTATACCTCCAGATATGTCTATGATCTAACTAGAAATTTACAAGTATCTAGCACCTTGAAACAATAACAAAACAAAAACTAAAAACTTCTCTGATAGTAGCCTTCTTGATTCTTCACTTGTCTTCTGGCTTCTATCTGAACTTCAATCAACTTTGAGAGTAAACTTCGAATATATCTTTACTTTGAGTATGTAGATTTTCAGTGTATCAGTTCTCTTCAAATGATTACCATCATGAAGTATTGATAAACTTCTGAAATCAAGAACTAATAAGTTGTAACCAACTTTTCTTGATAACTACCTTCAACTGAATCTTCTTATATCCATATACGCGTTTCTTGTTGCAAATTAGTTATTCCATAACTAACTTTTATATCTTTAATTTTTCACGCGCTTTTAACTTTCACGTATACATGTCTTGAGTAGACTTGTATGTACTTGTCTTGTCTTGTAGTCCTTCTGTCTTGAGTAGTAGACTTCAATTCTTCTTGTCTGATCTTCCTTGTTCAAACAGTAGACTATACTAAACCTATCAAGACTATTACATTACATTAAGCTTTCATAATACAAGCTTAGTCAACTTATAAACTATACAATAAAACTAATCTATTACATATAAAACATCATGAGCTCTATACAACATTTAAATAGCTCCGTAACAATCTTAAACAAATACTGTAAACACATATGAAGTACTTATAAACTGTACTTATCTTTTCATGTGAACTTATGTGAACTCTACTGATTTTGTACAAGATGACTTAACTCAACTAGACTAGATCAGTCAACACTTAGAAAATATTCATACTACTTTTGGCTTTATCAAAACTTCATCTTTTATTCATCATTTAGGACTTGTTCTAGGATTCATATCCCAACAGAAAGATTATTCGCAACACAAATGTAGTTTTCAACGAACAGGTTATGTACAAGAACAGATTGGAGGTATCAGATTCTGACAAGACCAATACTCAAGATGTTGAGTTAGAAATCTCAAACTCGAGTGGGAGTAAGGAGAGTCAGAATGAAGAAGAGGTTCTTATTGAAGAACCTAGGACTCCACCACCACTGGAGAATCTGCTGTAGAGACTAGTTAGAGAGCGACGTGCACCTAATAGGTATTCGTCCTTTAACTACTACTTGTTATTTACTAAGGTGGCGACCTTAGGGAAGTTGAAGTTATGCATAGCTTCAATTGGCCTTGAAACTTGAAGATAAGGCTTGTCGATGCCAGGCGGATACGGTGAAGACAATGCTGAAAGAAATTCTTAGAATAGGTGATTCTAAGTGTTCTACTCTTATGGTGGAGTAGGTATTCTCTATGTTGAGAATGTTGGTTCTTTGGTTTAATAATCATGTTTGTCGGTGAAGACAATGCCGAAGGAAATTCTTAGAATGGGTGATTCTAAGTGTTCTACTCTTATGGTGGAGTAGGTATTCTCTATGTTGAGAATGTTGGTTCTTTGGTTTAAGAATCATGTTTGTCGGTGAAGACAATGTCGAATGAAATTCTTAGAATGGGTGATTCTAAGTGTTCTACTCTTATGGTGGAGTAGGTATTCTCTATGTTGAGAATGTTGGTTCTTTGGTTTAAGAATCATGTTTGTCGGTGAAGACAATGTCGAAGGAAATTCTTAGAATGGGTGATTCTAAGTGTTCTACTCTTATGGTGGAGTAGGTATTCTCTATGTTGAGAATGTTGGTTCTTTGGTTTAAGAATCATGTTTGTCGATGAAGACAATGAAGTTTTCTTTTATTTTATCGAGGTGGAGTTTGTTGGACTTGTGCTAAAATAAAAGGAGTTTTTAAAGGAGCTTTTGTCTTCGTTGGAACTTGAAGATAAGGCCTGGAGATGCCAGGTGGATACGGGAGGAGAATCAAGAAGATATGGTTACATGGAGAATTCAGTCTCCAAGTGGGAGATTGTTGGAGTGTGGAGCCTGAATTGATCCTAACGGGCTTGGAGTGTAGGACAAGTTTGATCCTAACGGGCCTGGAGTGGGGAGTGGGGAGCAAGTCTTTTCCTAATAGGCTTAGGGTTAATTATGGCAAGTTTATTCCTAATGGCTTGGAGTAGGGAACAAGTATTTTCCTAATAAGCTTAGGGTTAATTATGACAAATTTTCTATTATAAATAGATGCTCTCTCTTTGTAATCATTGCGCATCCAAAACACATAGTGAAATACCTGGCTTGGCATCGCCCCTAGACGTAGTCGAAAGATGAACTGGGTAAACAAATCTCGTGCTATTTTATTATCGTCATCATGTGCGTACGTTTATTTCCTAACAAAAGAGCAACTTAAAAGTCACCTTAAGAATTCATAATCCCTAGTTTTATTGGAATGTATGAGCTACTGTATAAGTTTTTAGTACTGGAGTGGTAGTGTGAAATATATATGCTTAATTATGGTAGTGCATAATGGGTCTCAATTTCCATGGAGCCTGTAATTGTTGTAACTGTTCGTTGTAACTTTTTCGAGTACCACGGGTACTCACCCCTTTAACATTAGTATTGTTGGTCCCAAGTTGAGTTAAGATTGATTAAGCTAAGAAAGTCTAGAGGGGAGGGGTGAATAAACTTTTCAAAATGTTTCAAAATATTAGAGTTTTAATGCGGAAATGTGTTCTGAATAGTACTGTTCTTACTAAGTCAGATCAGTACTTCCAGTTTCAGTTTTATACTCAACTTTTATTCAGATCTTTACTTAGTAAATTCTACTGTTCTTGGTTAAACAAATATTAAACAAATATCAAACAGAAAAGTAAAGAACACAAAATTTATAGTGGTTCGACCAAAAAGTCTACATCCACTCTCACAACTCCAGTTGTGAAGTTTTATTAACTCTTCCTTCTTGAGTTTCTTGTGGCTTAAAGTCCCAAGACTAAGACTGTGATCTTATCAATTACACTTCCAAGTGTATCTTCGATCGACTAGTAATTTCACAAGTAACTATCACACTTGTTTACAACAATACAAACTTTAAAATGAAAAGTAAAACTTCTCTTGAAGAGCCTCTGATTTCTTCTCTTCAGATCTGTGGCTCTTCTCAGATTTCTTGATCTCTTCAACTCTGTGAGTTCTTCAATGCTCTGTAGACTTAGATTGCTCTTGAATGCTTTATGATCAGTAAATGTTCAGTAGTCTTAGCAGTATGAGATCACACAGTATTTATAGAACTTAGTATGACAGTTAGCAGTTTGTGAACTAACTCTCAACTAACTCTAAAACTGTTTTTGTAACTTCCTTTTTGTAACCGACTTTGTAACTTCCTTCAACTAATTCCAAGTTAGCATATCTTCAAATATATCTTCAGTTACGCCTTAATAAGTTTTCCAAACTTATTCTCCAAACTTACCAACTCAGCACAGTAACTTACTGTTCTGACTTTTACTGTTCTGAGCCAGTCAGCACAGTTCTCCAAAACTATTCTAACTTCTCCAGAATTCTTCTCTCGAACTTCTGAGCTTCTCTTCAACTCTTCAAAGTCTTCTTATTCTGAAGTAGTCTTCTGAGTCTTCAATAATCTTCTGATCTTCTTCTAATCTAGTGTTCTAAACTACTGTTCTGAACTTTTACAATGCTGATTACACTAAAATACAACTTTACATATATAAAACCTATCTATACATCAACTGAACTACATACAGATGAGTATATCTAAGTCCTATACTATAAGTTGTGTATAAAATACAAAACATCAGCTTAGTTCCTAACAGTTATCATATCAGATCAATAAACACATTAAGATTAGTAAACATATATAAGATCAGTAAACATATATAAGATCAGTAAACATATTTTTCAATATCTCATTAAGATCAGTAAACTTATTTCAGATGACTTAGTTAAGATGACTTAGAACCACATATATTACTAACTTTAAGTTTCTTTTGGCCATCAAAACATATAATCATCATATAGAACATTGTTTATAGGATTCATATCCCAACAATTTCCCCATTTTTTATGAAGCCAAAACTACTTAAATGTTAATAAATCAGTAGTTAAGTATGTAGTCTATCATAACAGTTCATCAATTCAAAATTCATATCATATTCATAATCAGATCAGATAATGCACATATTACACATAATCACAGAATATGAAATAAACAGAAAATATAGAAATAAAGATTAAGGTTAAGAAATGTTATCTTGTGAGCTTATCCTTCATCTTCTTTCTTCAGATTCTGAATGCCAAATAAAGTCTTGCTTTGATGTCCATCATGTGTTGATGATTAGTGATGCCTTCATCCTTAATGATCTCAGCAATAATGTTACCAATCTCTTTGTAATCAGGTTCTCCATTCTCAAGTCTTGGAGGATCCCAGATTGGTTCTTTAGGACATAAGATTTTCATCTCAGCACGAGCAGCAACTTTTGAGATATCTTCCCAGAAATCTCTGGCTATGTTCATCATGAACTCTTCAAAATCAGCAAATTCAGCTTCCTTGTTCAGATGATCACCAAACTTCTTCACAATGAAGTTTACAATCTGCCACTTCTTCTTAAGATTGTTCCATAAATCCAAACTTTCAGGTAGAACTATGAAATCAACAAAGTTTTCATCCTGAAAATCTTTATCAAATTCTTTTCCTTCAGCTTTCCTTTGAGCTTTCATCTTTCTCCTCAAAGCTGCAACTCTATTATCAAATCTTGTTCTCAAAAATTTAACATCTTTGTTTTTCTTCTTTTTCAGCTCTGCTTCTTCAGCTTTCTTCTTCATCAATTCGAGCTTTTCTTTTTCTTCATTTGAACTCAATTTACTTCTAGATCTGGTAACTCTACCAGTTTCTTCCTCTTGCATCTCTTCATCAGACAAGATCAGTTTCCTTTTCTTCTTTCCAGAACTTTCAGCAACATCAGTTCTAGTAGAAGGCTTCTCAACAACTTCTCGAGTTTGTTGTTTCTTAAGCTTGATCTTCTCATTCAAACTAGCAATTTATTCTTTTAACTCATCTTGACTCACAACCAATTGAGCTTGTTGTGATTGAGTTTGCTCCATTACTCTTCTTATCTTATCTTCCCCCTTTTTGGCTTCATCATGCCACTCTTTCAAGGGAGTCATGTGTTGCTCCAACTTGTCATGCAACACCTAAGATAATTTCTTTTCTTGAAGTCTATGGAGATCATAGATCTTGGATATTGTATGCTCCATAACTCTTTCAAACGAACTTTCAGAAGTCATCTTATTCAGCCTTTCAGTGGCTTCTTGAAAATTTCTAACAGGAGCTTCCAACTTAGCATTGAAGCTCTTCATTTTGCTTTTTCAACATTTCTAAGCTAGAATTATCCGATATCTTATCAACAGGAACTGTTCTTACCTGTTCCTGCACATCTTCAGGAATAATAGGATCAGTAGACTGAAAAGGAATGCTTTCCAGCTCATCATCCTTTAAATCTTGACTTTCCAAATCTTCTGTTTCTTCAAGTACAACAGTGTTCTCAAACACCTCTGTTGTATTGTCACCAGCTTCATCAACTTCCATAACACCAGCATCTGCAATCTCTTCTTCAACTTCCATATGAATATCAGCATTTTCATCTGCAGCAGTAGTGGCAAAATCTTCAACAGAATACTTAAATCCTGTTATTCTCTCAACAAGTTGCACCACTGATTCTGGGGTTAGTAACTCAGTAAAAGAGTTAACATCAGCTGCATGCTTCTGTTCTGCTTCCCAATCATTAAAGATTGAAGCACCACCCATACCTTCCATAACATCTAGAGTTTCCTTAAGATCACTTCTTTTAAGATACACCCATGTGCCAATCCTAAGAAGTCTCTCAAACTCAACTGAGCTTTCATCTAATCCATGAAACTCTTTCAACATAGCCAATCTCAGCCTTATCCTAATTCGATCCTCTTTATCACAAATAGGATAATCCATCAATCCAGCAGGTTTGGGGGTTACATATTCAGGTTCAGGGGATGATGAAATGTCAATAGGTACAGAAGAAGGCTCAAATTCATGTTCAGTAGAGTGATCATGAACTTGTGTGGGTGAATGATGTGGAGTAGGTTGGTTTTGGGGACTTGAAATAGGAGTAGGATAACAAGAAGTGTTCGTAGGGGATGAATAGGGAGTCTCTGAGAAATGGGAATATAGTGAACTGATTCTCCAGAACATGTAGGTTGTTGATCAATGGGTTCTGCTGGAATAGGATCAGAATTCGAAGGAGTAGGAGTAGAATCAACAAACATTATCCTAGGTCTAGAAGCACTTCTTCCTTTCGTTCTTTTATGAAAAACAACAAGACTTGAAGTACTAACCTCTTGTTCTTCAGAACTTTCTCGCACCACAGTCTCAATAAAACGAACTGTATGCTCTGCTGTGGCTTTAGCAGACCTTCCTCTTCTTAATCCAGCACTGCTCGGATCATGCCTCGCTTTGGTTCTTCTTTCTGGTTGATCATCATCAGATCGATACATAGAAGCACCAGATTCTTGAGCTTCATGTTCTTGAGGCAGCACTAAAGGGTGCTCTTGTTCAAAACGAACATACTCCTTTTTCATCAAGAACTTTCCTTGATGGAATTTCTTAGGATTACTCCAATATGCTTTCTTGATGACTATCTGAGGCAACAAAATGCTCAGTTTGTTTCCGAACCCTAACTTTGACTTGATTGAAAATTCTTCTGAATCCTCATCAAACAACACCTTTTCTTTTTCACTCAGCAACCTTTCAAGAAAGAAACCTTGCCAATCTCCTTGAACACGATCAATGATTGCTGCCATGATTCGGATTTTCAAATTTGATAGAGCATCTTGGCTGTGATGTTGACCTAACAAACACTTTCCAGCAATATCCATTAAAAATTGAAGACCAGTAGGAAGCACAGTCTTCTTAAGATTGTTTAAAGACTCTGGTTCTTCACCCGTCCATTTGCCCACTCACTCTTTCTCTTCTCCTGCCTTATAGGTCAGAATATCCACTGGGCCTTGGGGTAAATCCAACATAATTTCTAGAATCTCTCTGGTTATCGAAACTTTGTGCCCTGAAAGCATTGATCGAACACCATTGTTGTCACCTTCAAGCTGTAAAAAGAATTCCATGGCTTCTGGTTCAAACACCATGTTTGGATATGATTCCAGATACTTCCTGAGCCCACTTTCTTCACACATCGTCAGGATAGCTTGATTCTCTGCGCTATGGCGACCACTGAAATAGACTGCATTTTCCACAAAAATGCCCTTTTCGCGTAGCTAAAATTCTGAATCAAAAGTACCTAGAACCTTATTGGATTCATTTAGAACATTGATAATCGCCATTTGAAGAATATCAAGAAATGTAGAAGATAGAGTGTTTAGACTTGAAGCGGTTTAGTGTTACGGGTTTCCAGAAATGCAACGTAATGAAGACGAAGTTAAGAGAGATCGTGTTTTAATAAATTCAAAACAAATCTAGGGCTTGGATTGAGTTTATTTTGCACGATGAATGGTTGAGATTGAGTCTTGAAATTCGTAAGTTAAAAAAAAACTTTCCAGATTCTAGAACCATTCTAATTCTTGGAGCCAAATTGTGTTTGATAAATACACCATAAAAATTAGGTCAAAAATAGAGGAGTGTACTAATCTTCTCTATTAGTAATCTAAAAATTGAGCAGTTTTTGACTTAGAGTATTCTAAGGCAAAATACTGTTCTGATGCATATCAGCACAGTAGTTTCCAAAAACATTTTACTTCATTTCCTTACTTTTATATTATTGAAATTTACTTATCTGGATCAGCTGAGTAAACCTTTTTGAACATCAGATCAGTTGTTGGGTCAGCACAGTAGTACTTAGATCAGTTCCCAACTTTTCTGATTTCACCTTTTTGCTATCAGCACAGTAATCCTCAGATCAGTACTGTGTATCAGATCAGTTCTGTAGACAGATTAGTAGTAATCAAATCATTTCTGTAGACAGTTTAATCAGTAGTCAGATTAGTTCTGTAGAAGAATTGACTTTGTAGTTAGATCAGTTCTGTAGACAAAGAAACTTTGTAATCAGAACAGTTATGTAGACAAGTTAATTCAGTAATCAGAACATGTCTGTAGACTGATAAAGACTGTAATCAGATCAGATTTGTAGACATTTCAAATCTGTAATCAGAACAGTTCCCCCTTCAGTGGAGAACTCCTCTTTTGTGCCTGTTTCACCTTGGTAAAAGTGTTAGTTCATGAGATATAAGTGTAAAACAGTACAGAGTAGTAATAGTATAATTAAATCAATGATCACATCAAGGTTTATACTAAAGTGACTTAGTGTTCTGAGTCAACAAAAGGATCTTTAAGAAATCACAGATTCCCCCTTAATGTATGTTCTCAGTGTCCCTCATCTTTACCAGCTTCCTCATTGGGATTTAGGTCACTTTAGTAACCTTGTTACCTGTTTTGAAAAATGTAGTGGTCTGACATATGGTTTTCTCTTCTGAATTTAAGCTTTTGATGTACTGCTCTTAGTTTTCTGTTTTATCTTCTTTTTGGTATAAGATCAGTACCTGAAATGTTAGTGCAGTTCTATATACATATAGAATCCATGTCTATCAACCCTAAGCTAATGCATAACTCTCTAAATCTCACTTCAGCCAATGGTTTTGTAAAAATGTCAGCTCTCTGAATATCAGTATGGATCTTTTCCATCCTAATATTTTTCTTTTCTACATGATCCCTAATAAAATGATGTCTAATATCAACATGCTTGCATCTAGTATGTAAAACGGGATTTTGTGTAATGGCAATGTCACTATTACTGTCACAATATATAGGTACATTAGATTCTACAATATTGTAGTCTCTGAGTTGTTGTATTAGCCAAAGAAGCTGACTACAACAACTACCTGCAGCCATATATTCTGCTTCAGTAGTAGAAGTTGCCACACTAGTTTGTTTCTTTGAAAACCAGGAAATGAGCTTAGTTCCTAAGAATTGACATGAACCAGAAGTAGATTTTCTATCTATTTTGCATCCTCCAAAGTCAGAATCTGAATAACCACTTAAAGATATATCATCATCTGCAGGATACCATAATCCTCGATTAATGGTCCCCTTTAGATATTTCAATATCCTTTTGGCAGCTTCCAGATGACTTTCTTTGGGATTTGCTTGAAATCTTGCACACACACCAACAGAAAAAGCAATATCAGGTCTGCTGGCAGTCAAATATAGTAGAGAGCCAATTAAAGCACGATAATGAGGTTGGTCAGAAGACCTACCTCTTTCATCAGGGTCCATTCTGTATGTAGGTTGCATAGGCACACCAACTGTCTTACAGGTCTTAATACCAAATTTATCTAGAAAATTTCTTGTATATTTTGCTTGATTTATAAAGATACTTTCTGGAGTTTGTTTTACTTGTAAACCAAGAAAATAAGTCATTTCGCCCATCATGGACATTTCAAATTTACTTTGCATGAGTGTAGAAAAGTTTTCACTCAAGGTTTTGTTGGGTGATCCAAAAATGATATCATCCACATAAATTTGAACTAGTAAGATGTCATTACCTTCTTGTCTACGGAACAAAGTTCGATCAACCTTGCCCTTAGTAAAACCATTATCAAGTAAGAATAGAGAAAGGGTATCATACCAGGCTCTTGGGGCTTGTTTCAATCCATAGAGTGCTTTCTTCAACCTGTATACTTGGTGACTATTCACTTCAAAACCAGGTGGTTATTCCACATAAGCTTCTTCAGCAAGTATACCATTCAAAAATGCACTTTTCACATCCATTTGATAAATAGTGAATTTCATATGTGCAGCATAAGCAAGAAACAATCTTATAGCTTCTAGTCTAGCTACAGGTGCAAAAGTTTCATCATAATCAATACCCTCAGCTTGAGAGTAGCCCTGAGCAAACGATCTAGCTTTGTTTCTAACTACAAGATCATTTTCATCCTTTTTGTTCTTAAAAATCCACTTGGTGCCTACAACATTATGATCACTAGGTCTATCCACAAGTTCCCAAACTTCATTTCTAGTGAACTGATTCAGTTCTTCTTGCATGGCTATAATCCAGTTACTATCACTTAAAGCCTCATTCAAAGTTTTAGGCTCAATGGAAGATAGAAAACAACACCAGCAAAATAAAGACTTACTAGGTTCTTCCTGGGATTTAAACAATTATTTTCTAGTTTTAACACCTTTACTAGAATCACCTAGAATCAGATCATTAGAATGAGCAGACTTCCATGTCCTTCTATTCTTAACAGGAATACTATCATCATTCATATCATGCAAATCATCATGCAGATCAGTATCATTGCTTTGTATCAAATCAGCAGATTTGTCCATAGGGGAGCAGTCAATCTAATCTGGCAGATTAGAAGTTTTAGATGACTTACCTTTGTCTTTTACCTTTTCTTTATCAGAATCTTGATCTAGGACATTCAGGAAAGGATTATATGTTTGTACAGATTCATATACTTCTGCATCATCATCATCATTGTTGTTTTGAAGCTTTAGTTTGTCAATTTTCTTACTGAGCTGATGATCAGCAGAGTCCTGCACATTCTCATCAAAGACTACATGGGGTGTTTCTTCCACACATAGGGTTGAGTAATTAAATACTCTAAATGCTTTGCTTACTGAAGAGTATCCCAAGAATATCCCTTCATCTGCTTTTGCATCAAAAGCATTTAATTTACTTTTACCATTGTTATGGATGAAACACTTACATCCAAAGATATGAAAATAAGAAACTCTAGGTCTTCTGCCTTTCCATACCTCATAAGGTGTTTTACCATGCACCTTATTAAGAGCACTTCTGTTTTGGGAGTGGCAAGCTGTGTTAATGGCTTCAGCCCAAAACTTCTGAGGTGTGTTGAATTCTGCAATCATTGCTCTGCAAGCTTCTTTTAGTGTTCTGTTTCTCCTTTCTGCAACACCATTTTGTTGGGGGTTCTGGCTGCACTTGTTAGATGCTGTATGCCAGACTTAGAACAGTAGTCAGAAATGTAACAGTTAATAAACTCAGTCCCATTGTCACTCCTTATTTTGACAATGGGTTGACCCTTTTCAACCTGTAACCTCTTCAATAGATCTGGAAGAAGTGTTTGTGTATCACTCTTTTTGTGTAGAAAGACCACCCAAGTAAACTTAGAATAGTCATCTACTACAACCAGAGTATACCTTCTGCCATTCAATGTGGGAGGTTTAATAGGACCATGAAGATCCATATGCAGGAGTTCTAAGACTCTGCTGGTTGAAAGAGTTGGAATGGACTTAAATGATACCTTTACCTGTTTACCTTTTTGACAGGAATCACACATCTGTGATTTGGAATAGATTTCATTTGGAATGCCCTCAACAAGATGTTCTCTAGCAATCTTGTTGATTATCTTAAAGTTCAGATGGCAGAGGCGTTTATGCCAGAGCCAACTGTTCTCTTTAGGACTCTTAGTGATAAGACAAGCATTCTTAGGACAACTATTCCAATTCACAATGTATACACTTCCTTGTCTTGTGCCAACAAGTAAAACATTGTGTGTCCTTTTGTCTATTATTTCACATCTTCTGGTCTTGAACTGAACTTTGTATCCCCTGTCACAGAATTGAGATACAGACATCAAATTATATTTCAAACCTTCAACATACGAGACATCTTGGATTTCAACATCTCCATTATTGATGAATCCGAATCCTTTTGTGATTGCCATGGAGCTATCACCAAAGATTACTTTTGGTCCTTCCTGCTCATGATAGTTAGTAAGCAAGGCCTTGGTACCAGTCATGTGGTGTGAACACCCACTATCTATGTACTAGGTCTCACCAACTGAACCACCTTTCTTGTATAAGTCCAGTCGATCCTGCAAGGTAGTGATCTTAATAATTTAGGTACCCTTTCTTTATTGGGGTCCTTGAGGGTTAGTGGTGAGAGGTACCCAAATAAACATTGAGGATTTGAATAGATGGGACCTCTTCAGTTTCCTTCCATATTTGTCACAAAACAGTACTTTATTAACCATTTCAGAACTATCAGCAGACTTATGATCTATTTTTCTGAGATAGCCTTTCCTTGGTTCTATCCTTTTTTCAGTAAGATCAGTATGTCTGTAATAGTTTGAATAGGGCCTGAAAGCATGTGGACCATACGGCTTATAAATGCGTTTTGGTCTTTCCTCTCCAATGACATCATAAGATAAAGGTGGAGGATAAAGAACATGTTTGTTATGATAATGAGGCACAAATTTCCTAGGTTTAGTTGAATACAGCTGAGACTGCCTTATAAAAGGAGGTCTAGGCTGTTCCCAACTTGCCTGTGCTTGTCTTGACCTACTGTTCTGAGTTTGTCTCCTCTGATACCAAGATTGTTGTGCTCTGGTCAGAGGAGTATAACTCTTCTGGTATGGTCTTGACTGTACTGGTCTTGATACATTCTTCATTTTACCATTCTTGGTAGTAGGAGGAATGTATTTGGACTGTACTTTAGGTTTTGGATCATTATCATAAGTCATAGGTTCTTTTCCTTTATCTAGTTGCAAAGAACTTGAACTAGCTCCATTAGTGTTCTTAAAGCCTGAAGTAGAGGAACTAGGCAGATCAGTACCTATCCCACTTTTATCATTTGGAGCTCTATATCTGTCTGAAATTGTTTGATTAATCTTGGTAGAATTAATCATTTCAGATAGCTTTCGATCTAGGCTCACTACTTCAGATTCTAAGAATCTATTGCGCTCTTCAAGTTTTTCACATTTAATCTTTAAATCATTAAATTCATTAGTCTCTTTGGCTTGAGTTTTAAGCATACCCTGATATAGTTTGTCAATGGATGCATACTTTTCTTGGAGTTGAGACAACTCTTCTGATAGTCTTGCATTTATGATAACTATATTAGGATCATCTTTTAACTGAGCTTCTTTTAGACGAATGATTTCTTGTTTCAAAGATATATTTTCATCACTGATTTCCATGAATGCTTTGTTAACTTGTAGGAGGTCTTCTTCAGTCACTCCATTGGAATGATGAAGACTACTTCCTACACTACTATCAGCAGTGTCACATAAATCAGAATCAGATTTATTGCAAGATTGAAAAGAATTAACAGATGATACCTCATCATTTATTTTGGCCATCATTGCCAGTCCATCATCTGCTATGAAAGCTTCATTCTCATTGCTTGAGGGGTATTCAGATGAAGACGAGGGCAACTCTTCTGAATCCGAATCAGATTCATTGTATGCCATAATTGCCTTCTTACCCTTGGCATATTTTCGATCTCTTTTGGCTTTCCTTTCTTCTCGATCTTCAGAACTCAGATCAGGACATTCATATGCATAATGACCTGGCTTATCACAATTATAGCACACATGATTGTTAGAAGATTTCTTAGATGGTGAACGATTTCGATTCCTGTCATGCTTATCAATTGAGTTCCTATCTTTCTTATCAGAAGACTTCCTATCCCTCTTATCAGATGAGTTCCTATCTCTCATGTTCTCATTAGAGATCTCATCCCTTCTTTCAGAAGAGTTTTGATCCCTTTTGTTCCCAGAAGAGTCCATGTTACTAGAACCATTGGTTTCCTTATAGAATCTCTTATATCTACCATACCTCCTATTTAGTCTATCAAATCTTTTAATCATAAGGCTCATCTGATCTTTCAAACTAAGATCAGAACTATCTATTTCATCTTTTATGCTTGAGGCCTTAGACTTAGATGATCTA
Source organism: Galeopsis tetrahit (assembly GCA_963675135.1). NCBI lineage: Eukaryota > Viridiplantae > Streptophyta > Magnoliopsida > Lamiales > Lamiaceae > Galeopsis > Galeopsis tetrahit. The sequence continues at coordinate 41,122,228 of OY776127.1, forward strand.
GACCCCTTAGAGGTAGAGGCTTTAAAAGCTATGTCCTTAGAGGCATCCTTATCCTTATGACTATCAGTAATAGGATCTTCTTCATCTAACTCAAACTCATGAGCCTTAAGAGTCTGAAACATGGTTTCAGCAGGCCAAGAATCAATGTCTTGTGTGGTTTTAATGATCATCTTGACCATTTTCCACCTTTCATCCAAAGCTTTCAAGATTCTCAAGTTAATCTCTCTTTCAGTATAAGTCTTTCCTAACACATCAAGGTCATTCATAATCTTTGTAAATCGAGTATCCAATTCATCAATTGATTCTCCTGGCTTCATTTTAAATGTTTCAAACCTTTGGACAGCTGTGGACAGTTTGCTTTCTTTGATCAGTGTAGTACCTTCACAAAGAACAACTAGTTTGTCCCACATTTGCTTGGCAGTCTTACATTTTAACACTTTGCCAAGATACTCATTTGGCAAGGTGTGTAAAATATAATTCTTAGCAAGACTATCCAAATTTTTTTGACGCATTTCTTCAGAAGTTAGTTCTGACCTTGGTTTAGGGACCAGTGCTCCAACAGGTTCAGAAGGATCCAGTGTTGCAGTGTTTTGCACCATGGTAGTAATTGGTCCTTCTTTGACCACAGAAACCATCAGATCATGGGTTGAGCTAAAGATGGCCTCCATCCTCAGCTTCCAGTAGTCATAATCTGCAATCTTGAACTTAGGAAGTTTGTTCACATTAGTTTCATCCATGTTTGATCAGATAGATAAGACCAGTAGTATAGCAAGTATTTTCAAGTATTCAGATAGTGACAAATATCAAGAAATAGTAGCAAGATCAGTAAGACTTCCATCAAAGTCTACAAGGTTATCAAGAAACAGCAGTCCAAAGAACTACTGCTCTGATACCACTTGTTGGTCCTAAGTTAAGTTAAGATTGATTAAGTTAAGAAATTCTAGAGGGGAGGGGTGAATAGACTTTTCAAAATCTTTCAAAATATCAGAGTTTTAATGCGGAAATGTGTTCTGAATAGTACCGTTCTTACTGAGTCAGATCAGTACTTCCAGTTTCAGTTTTATACTCAACTTTTATTCAGATCTTTACTTAGTAAATTCTACTGTTCTTGGTTAAACAAATATTAAACAAATATCAAACAGAAAAGTAAAGAACACAGAATTTATAGTGGTTCGACCAAAAAGTCTACATCCACTCTCACAACTCCAGTTGTGAAGTTTTATTAACTCTTCCTTCTTGAGTTTCTTGTGGCTTAAAGTCCCAAGACTAAGACTGTGATCTTATCGATTACACTTCCAAGTGTATCTTCGATCGACTAGTAATTTTACAAGTAACTAGCACACTTGTTTACAACAATACAAACTTTAAAGTGAAAAGTAAAACTTCTCTTGAATAGCCTCTGATTTCTTCTCTTCAGATCTGTGGCTCTTCTCAGATTTCTTGATCTCTTCAACTCTATGAGTTCTTCAATGCTCTGTAGACTTAGATTGCTCTTGAATGCTTTATGATCAGTAAATGTTCAGTAGTGTTAGCAGTATGAGATCACACAGTATTTATAGAACTCAGTATGACAATTAGCAGTTTGTGAACTAACTCTCAACTAACTCTAAAACTGTTTTTGTAACTTCCTTTTTGTAACCGACTTTGTAACTTCCTTCAACTAATTCCAAGTCAGCATATCTTAAAATATATCTTCAGTTACGCCTTAATAAGTTTTCCAAACTTATTCTCCAAACTTACCAACTCAGCACAGTAACTTACTGTTCTGACTTTTACTGTTCTGAGCCAGTCAGCACAGTTCTTCAAAACTATTCTAACTTCTCCAGAATTCTTCTCTCGAACTTCTGAGCTTCTCTTCAACTCTTCAAAGTCTTCTTATTCTGAAGTAGTCTTCTGAGTCTTCAATAATCTTCTGATCTCCTTCTAATCTAGTGTTCTAAACTACTGTTCTGAACTTTTACACTGCTGATTACACTAAAATACAACTTTACATATATAAAACCTATCTATACATCAACTGAACTACATACAGATGAGTATATCTAAGTCCTATACTATAAGCTGTCTATACAATACAAAACATCAGCTTAGTTCCTAACAGTTATCATATCAGATCAGTAAACACATTAACATCAGTAAACATATATAAGATCAGTAAACATATATAAGATCAGTATAAGATCAGTAAACATATTTTTCAATATCTCATTAAGATCAGTAAACTTATTTCAGATGACTTAGTTAAGATGACTTAGAACCACATATATTACTAACTTTAAGTTGCTTTTGGCCATCAAAACATATAATCATCATCTAGAACATTGTTTATAGGATTCATATCCCAACAAGTATGATATCACGTGTGTCAGTTTTAGTGTTCAATTTTGTATTTCACTATCTGGTATTGACATGTATTATATAAAAAAATGATCAACACCTCATAACAAAGGGGAGACATGTGTTAAAGATGTGTTGACACATGGTTTATATTAATAAAGAAAATTTTGATTTTGATTAGATACCAAAATCCTAGAAAAACCCAAAGTATGATGAATTGCCAAGTAGTATTCACGTCCAATTCTGAATCCTTCATTCCATTCTCAAAATTTGTTATGCGTAGTGGCAATAAATCACTAGCTTTCTTAATTGGAATAATTTGGTCCTTTAAGGATAACGGTTTAATCTCGTAACGGGTGGATTTTCATTGTCCTTTGTCATTCATCTTCCTTGTCCATACGTAAGCCAAGTCCAATTTAGATGTAAGTACTTCAGGGTACTTGACCTTTTATCATTCAGGATACTTGTCTCTTTGTACCTTTTGAACTCGATCCTTCTTTCATGTGACCTGTGCTTCCTTTGATTTGACAAAATTTACTTGTCTCTTCTTCATGCCATTTGTCCAAAATACCATATGATCTTTTTACTTCCAGTATGTCAACTTCTATGAATTATCTTTTGGACTTGTCACTTGCTAAACTAGTCTTCTTGACAATTGACTTCATGCTTCCTGTCTTCATTGATTTTGAACTTTCAGTTAATTTGTCATAGATTTACAAAAATCTATCTAACTAAGAAATAAAGCTCCCTAACATATATGAGCTCTTCTAACCTTAAAATCTAAACTTGACAAATCATCATACTTTGAGATTTTCTAGGATTTTGGTATGTAATCAAAATCAATTTTTCTTTTATTAATATAAACCATATCCCAATACTCACTATCGATATCGTTCTCTACCTTTTTTTCTTTCATATATCTCTTTACATTTTCTCTTATCCACCTCTCTCTACCTTTTTCTTTTACTATTTTTCTACCTCAACAACCCACTGCACATATATTTTTAATCATTGAAAAAAAAGAAAATAGACAAATTTCGGAGGGACATAGGGAGTACAACTTTAATAGCGCGTCAAACAAGGTATATATATTTGAACTGTTTCAAAATCAGGTCAAGTTGCGACGGTTTTTATCTATCGCAAATTAATTTTTCTTAAATTGTCTAGACTCATCTTGGTACCAAGCACTAACAATATTTCTACACTTTTTAGATTTTTCTTCAATGTGCATTAATTTTCATCGACATGATTAATCAATATTCTCTTTTGTGATTCAACGAATTGTTGTATTGTTTCTTTTTAACTATTGGATCTTACATTAAAATTCTTTGTTTTGGTGATAAGAAGTTATGTCATATATATCAGATATATATATACATATATAAAATTGAATTTCATGCATGATCAAATTGAACTTGTTCTATGTGACTACCGCAAATTGCCTAGCAACAAAAATTATGACAGGATAATCTCATGGTCAGAACCTCTAGTAGTATATCTTAATATTCAAGTTGTTACATTATATGTTATTATATATAGATGTAACTCACAATTAAGTGCATGCTAAATATTTCAGTGGGATGATAGAACATGTTGGCCATGAATTTATCGAGGAATTTTTTAAATCCTGCGAATCTGCATTAGCTCAAAATAGTCTTCTAGTACTTTAGGTAAGTGATCAATCGTGTTAATATACATATATGGATTTAATTCCTTCAATTAAATTAAATTTTGTTTAGTTCATTGCAACGGCTGATGACAAGTATTCGTGATGCAAATGACATCACTCGTATATGAGACCTCTTTAGCTAACAAAATGAAGTTGCTGAAAGAAGGAATATAATAGTGTTACATTTAACAAATAAAATGTGTTACATTTAATAAATAAAATGTTACATTCGAAGTAAAATATAACATTTTTGAAGTGATACAATAAAGTGTTACTAACTGTTATCAAAAGCATAAAAGTGTTGCCATTGACTTTAGGTTACACGGACAACTGCGACGCCAATAAAAATGTTACCTATTATCAATAGTAACACATTATTATTATTAGGCAACACTTTTTACGTGTTATATATATAAAGCCACATATGTTGTAGTATATATGCATATTCCATGTTTTGCTTCATTTTCTATTAACAAAGCTTGATTTTTTTAGCCTAATTGAAGCCTTATTCATTAGGAAATGCCATCTTTTCCTTGTGTGCTGTAGTAGGCAACTTAACATGAGTAGCCAAACCAATAAGTTGAAGAAACCTGATGACGTACCAAGTCATATCAACTTGCCTGCTGAGTATTCAAATGCATGGTGGTTATTATGCCACCCTTCTCCAAATGTAAGCATCGCCACCCACCTATATATATATGATCAACAATTTCACTCATTCACATTATTTTTTGTAAAAATAATCTAATTATCAAATTAACTATTCATGAAGTTTGAAATCTCATGAGGCACAACTTCAGCAAACAATGAAAATTATTTTGTTCTATACTATAAATTTTAAAATGTATCTGTCTCCTCTAATCAGTCCATCTCATTATTAATTTTTGGATGTACCCCTAGTATAGATTTATAATATATGTGCACGCACTTAAAATCTGATTTAATTTTCCAGTTGTGCACGAAACAAACTGAAAGAATTATGTCTTATCTAAAAGTCTGAATTAGTAGGGAATTGGGAAATTAATTCATTTGTATTAATTCTCTAATACTCCCCCTCAATCGTGAGCCGAATTATCACCTCTACTCTTTGGGGAGGAAGCCCATCGAGTGGACAATGTAATATGGATGAATGCTTTCAGCATGTTGTATCAAAGAAGAGCAAAAAAAAAAAAAAAGAAAGAAAGAAAGATCAAAGTGGTGTGAATGATGTTCAATCAGCCCTCCAAGGCTCGTGATTTGCGCTTAAAAGATGAGTTACAACTCATCAAGAAAGGATCAAGATCGGTTTCTGAATTTGGGGCCGCTTTCAAGAATCTTTGTGATCAACTCTCTTCCATGGGATTCACCATCGACAATACCGATAAATCGCATTGGTTTCTCCGTGGTTTAGGTCCCGAATTCCATGGTTTTTCCACTACTCAAATAAACCTCTCTCCTCTGCCTTCCTTCTCAGATCTCCTTGCTAAAGCAGAATATCACAATCTCTTCACCCGTTCTCCTGAAAATCCTTCTTCCTCATCCCAGAATCCGGCCTTCTTTGCTCGCTCCTCGACCCCGGCCTTCTGTTTTGGGTCGCCCTCCTTCTGCTCGTTAGCAGTATGGTCGCGGCCAACCTGCCACTAGAGGTCGCCATCAATCTGGTCGTGGTCGCTTCTCTCCTCGCTGCCAAATTTGTCAGTTTGACGACCATTATGCATATTCTTGTCCTTAACGGTATAACTCTCAACCTGGTCGTCAAGCTAACATTGTTGATTCTCTTTCTCATCATGCCAACCTCTCCGACTGGTACGTTGATACTGGGGCCTCCTCGCACATGGTCCCCTCTTCTGCATCCCTTGATTCTTCCTCGCCGTATACTGGGTCAGACAGAGTTATTGTGGCAAATGGTAACATACTTCCAATTACTCATACTGGTACTCGCTTTCACAATTCTCACCTCACTTTCTATGACGTTCTAGTCGTATCTTCTATCACTAAGAATCTCATATCTGTTAGTATACTAACAAATGATTTTCCTGTTCGTCTTATTTTTTCTAATGACTCATTTGAAATTTAGAATCGGAATACAGGTGTTGTTCAAGCTCAGGGCCGACTTGATCAAGGCTTATATGTTTTAGATAAATGTCATTCTGGTTTTTCTTCTACCTTACGTGCTCGCATCTCTACTGGTTCCTTTGAATTGTGGCATAATCGTTTGGGACATGTAAACTTTGACATTGTAAAACTACTTAAGAATAAAGGTCATCTTTTTGTTACTTCTTTACTTCCTCGCCCTACTGTTTGCTCGCCATGTCAAAAGGCTAAGAGTGTTCGGCTTCCTTTTGTCATTAATAAAAAACGAGTTTCACACGTTCTTGATCTTATTCATTGTGACTAATTGGGACCCTCCCTGATTAAATCCTTTAATGGATTCTCTTATTATGTTGTATTCATAGATGATCATTCTCGTTCTACTTGGTTTTATCCTCTTCATTAAAAGTCTGATTTCTTCTCTACCTTTGTCATTTTTAAAAATATGGTTGAAAATCAACTTACATGTAAAATAAAGAGCTTTCAATCCGATGGTGGAATTGAATTTACTAACCACAAACTTCGTGATTTATTTCACTCATCGGGAATTGAATTTACTACTTTTGTCCCTATACTTGGGCTCAGAATGGTCGACCAGAGCGTAAGCACAAGTACATAACTGAAATGAGGCTCAGTCTCCTGTTTCATTCCTTTGTCCCAACAAAATTTTGGGTAGAGGCCTTTGGAACAGCTGTCTATATCATAAATAGACTTCCCACTCTCATTTTAGACAACAAAAATCCTTATGATATTCTTTTCTCTTCTTCTCCTTCATATGAAAACTTTCGTGTGTTTGACTGTCGTGTGTATCCTTGTCTTCGAAACTATGCTGCTAACAAGTTTGTTCCTCATAGTCTTCCTTGTGTTTTCCTTGGTTACAGCTCGCGCCATAAAGGTTTTTGTTGCCTTGATCGACCCTTGCTCGCAACGCTTATACATCTCGTGCCATGCTCGCTTTGATGAAACTCTCTTCCCGTTCGCTGGTGACCGTCCTTGCTGGGAAGTCTCTTCTCTTGATGTATCTGTCTCCTCTAATCCCTTATGCTCGTTGTGCCCACAACCTAACACTACTCCTTCGGCTCCCTTGCCCCCTGCTCTTCCCCACCCTCTTCCTCCGATTGCTCGCCCAACTGTTTGTCCTCCTGCTCCTCGCCCTCTGTGAGCTCCTCCTCCCGCTTCTCCTCCTCGTATGTGGCCAGTTGCCATTCCTACTCATTCCATGAGAACTCGGTCTCAAGATGGCATCTTAAAATTAAAACACCCACCTGATGCCGAAAAGGTTTTCCTCGGCTGCTAAATCTCCTCATTGGCTGGCTTCAATGGACGACGAACTTAAAACTCTCCTCAAAAATAAAACTTGGGATTTGGTTCCCCCACCCTTAGATGCGAACATAATTGGCTCCAAATGGGTATACCGAACAAAATTTCTTGCTGATGGATTTATTGATCGCCATAAAGCCCGCTTGGTCGCCCAAGGTTTTACCCAAATTCCTGGCTTTGACTACGATCATATTTTCAGTCCCGTTGTCAAATCAACCACTGTCCGTGTTATTCTATACCTTGCTGTCATGAACAACTGGCCGCTCCACCAACTGGATGTCAAAAATGCCTTTCTCCATAGTCTTCTACAAAAACCTATTTACATGCGTCAACCCCCTGGTTTTGTTGATCCTCTTCGCCCCAATCATGTCTGCAAACTCAAAAAAGATCTTTATGGTCTGAAACAAGCTCCTCGTGCTTGGTTTCAATGCTTTTGTGATTTTCTCCTCGACCTCGGCTTCACTGAAAGCAAATCTGACACCTCATTGTTCATTTACGCGTCAGGTCGTATTACTCTTTTTCTCCTCGTGTATGTTCATGATATCACAATCATTGCAAATAATCAATCATTTATTACTCGCCTTACTTCCAGGATCAATAAAGAGTTTTCTATCAAGGATCTTAGTCGCCTGACATACTTTCTCGACCTTGAAGTCACTTACAATGATCGCGGTCTTTTTCTCGACCAATCCAAATATGCCACAAACATCCTTACCCGAGCAAACATGCTCGCCTCAAAGCCAGTTGCCACTCCACTATCTTCATCTGATCTTCTTCTCTTAGATGGCAACCCCTTTTTTCCGATCCAACACTCTTCCGTTCTCTCGTCGGGGCACTTCAATATCTCACTATCACATGCCCCGACCTCGCTTTTGCGGTGCACACAATATGTCAGTTTTAGGCAAACCCAATTATCGAGCACTTTCAGGCTGTCAAGTGCATTCTGCGTTATGTCAAAGGCACGCACTTCTCACCTTGGCCTCACTTTTTCACCTGGTCGCCCAAAGTTGCTTGCTTACTCGGACGCTGACTGGGTTTGTTGCCTTGACACCCGTCGCTCTACCTTCGGCTACGCCATTTTCCTCGGCCCAAATCTAGTCTCCTGGGCAGCCAAAAAGCAACCCACAGTTTCTCGATCAAGTTATGAGTCAGAATATCATGCCAGGGCGACAACTTCTTCAGAAATCGCTTGGCTTTGCTCGCTTCTTAAAGAACTAAATGCTCTTCCTTCAATACCTCCAACACTGCTTTGTGATAACAAAAGTGCCATCTTTCTTTCTCAAAATTCTGTTGCCCATGACAAGCGAGCTAAAAACATTGATTATCATTTCGTTCGCAAACTTGTCACCTCTGTTCAGCTAGTTACCCAGTTTGTGCCTTCTCAATACCAGCTTGCAGACATCTTCACAAAAGGTCCTACTCGCCCATTATTTGAATTTTTTCGACACAAGCTCAACGTCTCTTCGCTCCCGCTTCGCTTGAGGGGGAATATTAGTTAGATTAGTTAGAGTTAGTTTACTATGGTAGTTACTTTACTAGTCTTAACTACATTCTCTCAACTTCTTGTAAACTACTCTATATATACTTTTCAATACACATTCAACTCTCCATCCTACAGATACCCCGGTCCATAGTTTCAGATCGAGACCCCATATTTCTTAGTATGTTTTGGCAAGAATTGTTCAGAGCAACAGGCACGAAACTCCATATGAGCTCATCCTATCATTCGGAGACCGATAGACAGACAAAAGTAATGAACTGATGTCTTGAAACATATCTCTGCTTATTTACATCCGAACATTCACGGCGATGGGCTCAATGGATTTCGTGGGCCGAATTCTGCTTTAATACTAGTTTTCATATGACGACAGAGTGTATATACGCCTTTTGAAGCTATGTACGGCCGTCCTCCGCCCACTATTACCCAGTTTCTACCCGGGGAGATACGAGTCCAAGATGTGGCCAGCGAATTAGCGACTCCGCAATCTTCATTCTCACTTAGAACGCGCTGAAGAACGGATGTGCAAGATTACAAATAAACTTGCATAGACGCGATGAGGATTTTTAGGTTGGTGATATCTTTGTTTTTCTAAAGTTTTGTCCTTATAGGCTTTTATCCTAGCTTGTATCACAGGATGAATGCAAAACTAGCTCGTCGTTATTCCCGGTTACTCATCGTGTCGAGCCACTGCGTATCGACTCAAGCTGCTGGACGGAGTTCGTGTTCCTCCAGTGTTTCAAAATTCCTAAGTTAAGCGGATGATAGGATCTCATTCGGCGCAAGCCATTTTTCCCGAAGCCTTGTTTGATGATGGTGTTTCGTTCCAGCCGACTACTGTAACTCGTTTGTGAACAATTTGGCGAGGTGATGACAGAATCGTTCAAGTGTTGGTTGATTGGATTGGCTTACCTCAAGATGATGCCACGTGGATTGATCGTGTTGAGTTCCTTGCTCAGTTCCCTGACTTGGGCCTTGAGAACAAGGCTCTTTCTGAGGAGGAGGAGGAGGGAATTGTTGTATATATATCAAAGAAGAGAAAAAAAAAAAAAAAAAAGATAGATCAAAGTAATAAGTGATTGTAATATGCGTATTAAAAGTTGGGCCTATTGTTTCAGTGTGAGGCCCATTCCATTGGGATTTGAATATAGGGTTGGGGTATATACCCCTCCAGCTTTGTTTAATACACTCTCCCTTCATTTTTATTAATTTAATATTCATGTAAAATACCAATTTTGCCCTTTAATAAATTATGTTAGATACATACATCCCCTACAATTAAAACATAACCCTAACCCTAAAATTTCACTGTCGCCTGCCGCCGTCACCACCACCACCACCAAAATGAACATGTTCATCAAATAAACTAGCAATACCACTCCAATCGACACCACCTCAAATAAAATTTAGAAATTAAAAAAAAATCTAAGTATTTTTAAAAACCAGAGTCGACCAAAAACACTCCGATCGACACTGGTTTGTCGCCCGAAATTACTCCGATCGACACTGGTTTGTCGCCCGAAATTACTCCGATCGACACTGGTTTGTCGCCCGAAAATACTCCGATCGACACTGGTTGGTCGACCAAATTTCGAAAGAAAAAAAAATTGAAATTGAAATTTTCGATTGATTGCTCAAAAACACTCTCGTCGACAATAGGTCGTCGACTAGAGTATTTTTGAGCGACCAATAATGGTCGAAAAAAAAACAAACAAACCTGTTCTTCGTCGGCGGCGTCGAGGATCGAAGGAGGGCGGCGCCGCCGCTTGTTACAGAAATTAAAAAAAAAAAAAGAACAGAGTCGTGGTGGAGGATGAGGCGAGGGGGAGGGAGGGGGAGAGCGGCGGCGTCGCCGCCTGGTACCGAAAAAAAAAATAAAAAAATAACAGGGGCTGCGGCGGACGAGGCGAGCGAGGCGAAGGGGAGGGAGTGCGACGGCGAGGGGTGAGGGAGGGGGAGAGCGACGGCGAGGGCGAGGGGAGGGAGGGGGAGAGCGACGGCGAGGGGGAGGGAGGGGGAGAGAAAAAAAAAAGGGAGGGGAAGAGAGAGAGAGAGGAAGGTTGGGGAAGAAGATGAAGTTAGGGTTTTATAGGGGTGTGTATTTATCCTACATAATTTTAAGAGATAAGGGTATAATAGATAATTCAAGGGGAGTGCATCTATCTAAGATGTGTTTTGAGGGGGGTGCGTGTATCGGGGGAGTGTAGTAAACAAAGCTGGAGGGGTATATACCCCATCCCTTGAATATATTAGAAGTTAGTTCTTGCTGCGATTCTTGTTGTTCCTCTGAACTCCATAACACAACACAGTGGGAATTGAACTCAAGATATATATGTGGGCGTGATCACTCTGATAATATTTGAGTTTGGGGAGAAGATGAAGATATAAGCAAAACTCATCAATTTTGGATAACTTTCCAATACACTTTCATGCCTATTTATTTATACACACTATAGGGAAGTCCTACAACCTATCACGTGCTGTGTTGGACCTCTGGGTACATCTGCTTTTATAAAAAAATTCGGTATCATCTAAAAGTGATGAAAAATTAATTAATTTCCCTAATACAAACTTACCAATTGTTTCGTGAATGATCGCCGGTGTTCCATTGTTGTTTCCCCCAAACATGGCAAACTGAATTCACCAGAAAAGTGGCATGGAGAACCCACACAATCCTCACACCCTGCATTTACACAAATCTCATAACTCAATCTCTAAATTTGTGATGTTTAAGGAAACGTTATCAAAGTTTTTCCCAAATTAATGCTTACAAGTTATAAGAAAAAATAAAGTGATGTTTCCATAAAATGTTCCAATATACATATTTTTGGTGGACAAAGAAATGAGGTAAGTGAACATACTTTAGATGGAATAGCTTGATGAGAATCCACCAATTATAAATGTTTACAAAAGAAGAGGAAGAATGTTGACCAGTTGACTAAATTCTTTTATTTCAGTAATTTCAGTATTTGGGCTTGGGCCATATAGTTAGTTATTAGTTTAGTTCTTTTAGTGGCAGTTACATTTCGTGGGTTTAGGCAGGGCTAATCTTATAAATAGCCTGTGCTTTGTTTTGTACAGGGATTGATTCATTTTTATGAAAGTATTATTTTCTCTACAGTTTCTAAACTGGTTGCTAGGGTAATTTGGAGAGTTGCGCTTCAAATTTCTAGAAGTATATCTTAGTTCCCATCAATTGGCCTCAGAGCCAGAACTCGATCAAACAGAAGGGCCTCAAGAATGGTGTCGAACAAACAACGGTTCGCGCAGATGGAAGCTTCGATCGCACAACTGAGCAAGGAGTTGCGGGCCACGCGACTCGGGGAACGCTCGGATGGTGAACGCGAAGGAGAAACTCGCGGCCGACAGCGCCACCGAAAGGACGAATCAAGAAATCGAGAGAACAGTAGCCTCGACGAAATCGGGAAAGCAAGAAAACAAGAAAAATGGACCAAGAAAGAGAAGGGTAAAGGAAGGTACCAAGAAAGCGAGGAAGACAGTCAAGAGGAAGAGGGAGAAGGCTCATACTTTCGATCAAGAAAGCCAAGAAACCCTTTCGCCACAAAGAAAAATCCGTTTAAAAGAGACGGGTCTACTTCTGAATCGGCGACAGAGGACAGCGAGGAGTCGAGTGAATCCAGCTCGAGCGACGGACGGAAAAAAGGGCACCGAAGGCATAGACAAACAGAAACGAGTGAATCAAGCTCAAGCGACAAGTGGAGAAGAAGACACCGAGGGCATAGACGAACAGAACGACCAAGCGACCATCGACCCCGAGGTCTCAAACTGGAATTTCCAAAATTTGGGGGTGAGGACGCAATCAATTGGCTGGACAAGGCAGAACAGTATTTCAACATCAAAAAGATACGATCAAAGGACACGGTTCAAATAGCGTCCTACTATTTGGATGGAGACGCGCGACAATGGTGGAGATGGTTTGAGCACACCTCCAATAAACGATCAGTCACATGGAAACAATTTAAAAAGGGGTTACTTCTGAGGTTCGGCGACACACAATACGAAGACGCCAACGAAATTCTGGGCCGAATTAAACAAACAGGTACTTTCAAAGAATTCCTTAAAGAATTCGTAAAGGGGGTAAATCGAGTGCCCCATTGGCCTCAAAGTGCAATTCTTGGAATCTTCATGGCCGGAGTAAAAACCGAGATTGGGGACGAGTTGCGAATGTGGAAACCCAAGAATCTTCACGAAGCCATCGAACTAGCAACACGCAAAGACGAACAGCTCCTAAGAGCAAGAAAAACGGTCGGGGCAGCGAACAGGGGAGGAACTCCGTCTTACCCTCGCCAGTTCGGGCCACGAACATGGGGAACAAACACGCCTGCACCAACACCATCAGCGACCACACTGCCCACGTCGAACAAACAAATCGCAGAAATCGGTAACCGCCGAGGACAATTATCTAGCGAAGAAATCAGCCGCCGCCGGCGGGAAGGGCTCTGTTTCACATGTAACGAGAAGTACACATGGGATCACAAGTGCCCGGGGGCAAAATTTATGACCTTAATTGTTGACAGCGACAATATAGGAGAGAAAGGAAGTCCACCAGTCTACGACGAAGATCCAGCAGACGAAACCAACAGTGGGGATCGAATAGAACTCCATCGGATGGAAGGACAACCATCGGACGAAGAGCCAACCAAGAGCACCACACCAATTACGATAGCAAAAGGAGAAAAAGGGAAATCCTTAAAATTCAGGGGACATATCGAAGAGGTCGAGGTATTAATCTTGGTCGACAGCGGAGCATCGTTGAATTTCATATCCGACGACGTAGCATCAAAGCTCAACCTGACCGCCCGAACCTTGATAACCTCGTTTCAGATCGAAACAGGTGGAGGTAACACACTCATTTGTAATACGAAATATGAAAATGTGTCGCTAACAGTGCAGGGACTTAACTTCGTGATTGACCTATTCTCCTGCAAATCGCCACACATAGACGTTTTCTTAGGCATGCCTTGGTTAGAATCAGTAAGCCCGTTAATTCTAGATTGCAAGACGCTGACCCTACAGTTCGAATACGAGGGAGCAGTGCAGAAAGTGTACGCAGTAGGGCATAATGCACCTATTAAAATCAGACCTGAGCAATTGCAACGCGAATGGGCAAGAGGAGGTGAATTCTTTCTCCTAACTAACCTAGGGACGTCTCACACAAAGGCAGATTTAACGAAGGACGACCAGCAACGTCAAATTCAAGAATTATTGGCCGAATACCCTGAAGTAACAACGCCGAACAACACGTTACCTCCCCAACGGGAATTCGACCACCGCATTCGGTTAGTCGACGAATCTAAACCAGTCAATGTGGCCCCTTATCGATACGCCCATTTCCAAAAAGACGAAATCGAGAGACAGGTTCAGGAAATGCTCGAATCCGGCCTCATTCAGCACAGCACCAGTCCGTTCTCATCTCCCGTTTTATTGGTTAAAAAGAAGGACTCAACTTGGCGATTCTGCACCGATTATCGTGCGCTCAATGCAGTTACTATTAAGGATCGATTCCCGATTCCAACAGTGGATGATATGCTGGACGAATTACATGGAGCCTCTTGTTTCTCCAAACTCGATCTAAAGGCCGGTTACCACCAGATTCGTATGCATCCAGACGACATTCCGAAGACAGCGTTCCGGACCCATAGTGGCCATTTCGAGTACTTAATCATGCCGTTTGGGTTAAGCAACGCTCCATCAACATTTCAAGCCATCATGAACCACATCTTCCGCCCTTACCTCCGACGGTTTGTTTTAGTGTTTTTTGACGATATACTTATATATAGTAACACGTGGGATGTTCACAGGGCGCATTTACGAACGGTCTTGACCACCTTGCGTGACAACCAGTTCGTTATTAAGCCATCTAAGTGCTGTTTTGGTGTCCAAGAGGTGGAGTATTTGGGGCATTGGATCTCAGCCGAAGGAGTCCGAGTCGACCCTCGTAAGATAGAGGCTGTGGTGGGATGGCCAATACCAACAAACGTGACTGAATTGCGAGGTTTCCTTGGCCTAGCCGAATATTACAGAAAGTTTTGCGCTAAATTTGGAGAGATAGCCAGACCACTTCACAACCTGACCCGCAAGAACAGCTTCTTGTGGACCACCGAAGAACAAACAGCCTTTGAGGCACTCAAGCACGCCATGAGTTCGACCCCAGTTCTAGCACTACCCAACTTTAATGAGGAATTCACGATAGAAACGGATGCCTCGGGATATGGTATAGGAGTAGTTCTATCACAACGAAATCGACCAATTGCTTTCATGAGCAAAGCTATATCGATCTCCAAGCTTTCATGGTCAATTTATGAGAAGGAAATGTTGGCTATTCTCGAAGCCATCCGGTGTTGGCGCCCCTACTTGATTGGACGTCGTTTCAAAATCATCACCGATCAGCGGAGCTTACGTTTTCTGCTGGAACAACGCATTACGACACCGGAACAGCAAAAATGGATAGCGAAACTAGTTGGATTCGACTATGAGATTGTGTACCGACCGGGCAAAGAAAACAGTGTGGCGGACGCCCTTTCTAGGAAACCAAATTCAGAAGACCTCTACATGGCCTTTTCTAGCCCGTCCACTGGCCTTTGGCACGACATTGCCGTGGCAACCCAAACGGATCCCACCCTGGCACCCATATTACAGCAGCTCACTGAGGGGCAAAATTCGGACGAAAGTTGGGAATTACGAAATGGGTGTGTGGCTCACAAGGGCAAGATACAGATTCCGGAAGGTGAACTGCGCGCACAATTAATCGAGACATTTCATTCGTCGGCCTTCGGAGGCTCGAGTCTTCATCAGTAATTTCTGGCGTGAGTTATTCAAACTGCTGGGAACGAAGTTGCAGTTTAGTTCAGCGTACCATCCGCAGACCGACGGCCAAACCGAAGTGGTCAACCGCTGCCTAGAACAATATCTCCGTTGCATGACGTATCATAAGCCAAAGGACTGGGAATCTCACTTATCATGGGCTGAATACTGGTATAACACAACATACCACAGTGCAATTAAAATGAGTCCATTCGAAGTTGTTTACGGACGGCCCGCTGTACCCATTCCATTTCACGAACCAGGTTCTACAGCAGTTCACGAGCTGGACATCCAACTCAAAAATAGGGATGCACTCCTCCGCGAGTTACACCTCAACCTTACTGCGGCCCAAAATCGAATGTGCCAATACGCCAACGCCAAACGACGACCAGAAGAATTTCGACCGGGAGATTGGGTATATCTCAGGCTTCAACCGTATCGCCAGCAAACTATTCATCGCCGAATCAACCAGAAATTAGCAAGTAAGTTCTTCGGTCCTTTCCAGGTTCTAGACCGAATTGGGCCAGCAGCATACCGGTCTTCCACGTCTCCCTGCTCCGCCGAAAAATAGGAACCGATACACCAACTAGCTTGTGCTACGCTACCTCCATATTCCAGTGACGGAACCCCCGACCTTGTACCAGAACGTGTTTTGGAGTACCGTTGGCGCCATACTCCACGAGGGCCAATACGTGAAGCTCTCGTCCTCTGGAAATCATTGGGACCCGAAGATGCAACATGGGATCCCGTCGACGACTTGGGAAGTCACTTCACCACTCTTAACCTTGAGGACAAGGTTCGTTTTCACGGCGGGGGTGTTGATGAGAATCCACCAATTATAAATGTTTACAAAAGAAGAGGAAGAATGTTGACCAGTTGACTAAATTCTTTTATTTCAGTAATTTCAGTATTTGGGCTTGGGCCATATAGTTAGTTATTAGTTTAGTTCTTTTACTGGCAGTTACATTTCGTGGGTTTAGGCAGGGCTAATCTTATAAATAGCCTGTGCTTTGTTTTGTACAGGGATTGATTCATTTTTATGAAAGTATTAGGGAAAATATCACTTTTGGTCACTGAACTTTACTATTTTTCACATTTGGTCACCCACATTTAATCACTATCAAAATTGGTCACTCGCTTATTTTTTACTATCAAAATTGGTCACTCACTTAAACTTTTTCAAAATTGGTCACTCGCTTATTCTTTACTATCAAAATTGGTCACTCACTTATTCTTTTTTTTATCAATTTTGATGTTGCTGTTAGTGAATCCGTCATTTACTATCGGAGAAGAGGTTTTGAGCTGAACTTTTATTTTTTCCTTTTAATTCCTTAACCCTAAACCCCAAACTCATTTTTTTTTTTTAATTTTATTGAATTTATCTCCCATTAATATTACTGGTGTGTGGTTAATAATAGAATATGAAGTCCAAATAATTATAAATGGGGAAATGAATTCTTATAATTAAATATTTTGAAATAAGTTTGTATTCCCAATCAATATACAAATTCAATATGAAAATCAATAATTGAAATATTATTCAAAAAAGTCTGAAAAAATAGAATTCATTTCCCCATTTATAATTATTGTATTCACGGTTGAAAATTATTCAGACTTGCTTTTGTACTCTGTTTTTTCAAATTTTTTTGAATAATATTTCGAGTAATTTTCATATTGAATTTGTATAATAATGGGGAATATAAACTTATTTCAAAATAGTTATAATTATTCGGACTTGATAATCTATTCTTAACCACACAACAGTAATATTAATTGGAGATAAATTCAATAAATTTTTTAAAAGAAATGGGTTTGGCCGTTTGGGGTTTAGGGTTAAGTAATATTAATTGGAGATAAATTCAATAAAATTAAAAAAAAAATGGGTTTGGGGTTTAAGGTTAAGGAATTAAAAGGAGAAAATAAAAGTTCGCGCTCAAAACCTCTCCTCCGTTAGTAAATGACGGATTCACTAACAGAAGCATCAAAATTGATAAAAAAAGAATAAATGAGTGACCAATTTTGATAGTAAAGAATAAGTGAGTGACCAATTTTGATAGTGATTAAATGTGGGTGACCAAATGTGAAAAGTGGTAAAGTTCAGTGACCAAAAGTGATATTTTCCCAAAGTATTATTTTCTCTACAGTTTCTAAACTGGTTGCTAGGGTAATTTGGAGAGTTGCGCTTCAAATTTCTAGAAGTATATCTTAGTTCCCATCATAGCTCGAGTGGTTAGAGCACCACTATCTAGGCCTAAGGTCCTAGTTCGAGTCATGTGGAGGGGAAAAGGGAGGGTATATATATAATGTAATTCCAAAAAAAAAAAAGGTAAGTGAACATGTTTGATAGCAAATTAAAATGACTAAACTAAAATTAAGATGATATCTTAACATTATACATTTTAAGGCATAATCTACCCTTAATCTAAGTTATCAAACAACCAATAAAATTAGATGGAGTTAATCTAGATTTAATCTAATCTATCAAACATGAAGTGGACGAATGGAGTTTTTTTTTTTTTTTTTTTCTATCAAGTTAATTTCTCAAAGTACTTATATATATGTGCATACGTATTAAAAAGTCCCATTTTGATACAAAAAAACTAAATAAAAAAAAAATCTAAATCATTTTATTTTCCTTTTCTTTACATTATGATCTTCCAAATAGCTGAAAGAATCACGAGTCTTGGTCTCATCAGCCACTGCCACATTCGATTTTGGTCCCAATTAACAATTTTAGATTTTGTCTCAAATGTTTATTTCTTGCAAAAGTAGTCTCAAATCCGTAAAAAATTAGTACATAATTGGTTCCAGGATTACTGTTAGCTCAAATTATTTTTTGATAATTTTGGTCTCATATCTTTTAACTATATCTAATAATTGTTTAAAAAATCTTGAAATTTTGTTTCAAAATCTTAAAAAATTGAATTAAAAGAAAAATTATTTTAAAATCTTATAAACAATATTGAATTTATTATGGAATTAAATATAATTAATCTTTTAAAATCTGTTTTTAGTTTGTAAAAAGTAATGACGTCAAATAATGTAATAAAATATGTTTAAGGGAATATATTTTTTTATTCCATTAAATTACTATGTTTTTTAATTTAGTCCACCATATTACCACTTTTTGAATTTAGTCCATTAAGTTTTAATTTATTTTAATTTTGGTCCAGTTACATGCTATAGCAGGTTTAATATGACATTTTTTAAAACACACCCCATAAAATGTTATACACACCACACTAAAATTTAAAAATCATTTTTTATTACTATACACACCCCAATTCTTCCTTATTTAATAAATTGTCAAAATTAATTAAATAAAAAAATCGCCTAAATCTTTAAAATTAATATAAAAAATATAAAAGAAAACCTATAAAAAATCAACTAAATCTTCAAAACTAATTAAATTAATAAATTTTTTTAGCTTTTTTTAATTTTTGAAGATTTAGGTGATTTTTTTTATAGATTTTTATTTATATTTTTATATTAATTTGAATTATTATTTTTTAATTTAATGGACTAAATTAAAAAAACGTGGTAACTTAATGAACTAAAAAAAATAATATAATCCCTCCCTTTTTCAAACGAGTAATGAGTCCTGTTAGCTCTAATTATTTTTTGATAATTTTGGTGAAATATCTTTTAATTATATTTAATAATTGTTTAAAAAGTCTTGAAATTGTTTCAAAACTTAAAAAATTGTATTAAAAGAAAAATAATTTCAAAATCTTATAAATAGTATTGAATTTATAATGGAATTAAATTAATTAATATTATATTGAATCTTTTTTTTATTTATAAAAAGTAATAATATCATATGATGTAAATACAAGATGTGTTTGAGAGATTTTTTTTTTTTAATTTAATGGAATGTTCAATTAATAAATGTTTTAGACAAATATTCAAATAATAATGTATCCACGTTGCCCAGAAAATTCGAGTGTCGCAAACAAGTGGTTTAGTACATTACTAAAATATTGTTACTATAAGTCTAAATATTACCACTACAAAGGTCAAAAGTTTACTACTATATGTCTAAAAATATATATTCTGATAAATTCACCCCAAAAACTAAGTGTCTAGAATATTTTTGGCCTTGTAGTGACAAAATTTTGGTCTTGTAGTAAGATAATATTTGAGAGTGAAAAAAAATATTTTAATTAAGGTTGTTGATGTTGGAATAAGTGTTTTGTAAAATAATTCAACACTTACACTCAAGTGTTGTAAATAATGTTCCCAACACTTATGACAACATCAGAATTTGTCCTTTCTTTTCACACTAACTCCGATCTTACACTTGTTGTTTAATGATGTCCCTAATGCAGATAGAAGACGTGGACAATATCCAAGTCTAGCCGTTCCTACATTCAAGAAGATGTGAAGAGAAGTTCTACCCGCTTGATCTAATGCCTGAAATGATCGAGGGAGTTGAAGGCAGTTCGTCCAATGAAGTTTATAAATAGTGAAGACTGCCTTAACATAAGATACACAAGAAGAAAAGCGAATCTCGACTACTAGTCTATCGAACGCTTTTACGCTTCTAGTTAAGAATACTTTTATTTCTTCTTGTAGATTAACATACCATTGTAAGACGAACAATTGTATGTTTATCGTGATCTTATTTACTAGAGTTTTATGTATAGATATATGAGGGAGATAGTTTCATAGGTTCTAGTAAATTTTCTGAATTCTATCGAGTTGTAGTTTTTCAAACCACTAAGAGGTTGTAGACATTTATAATCTACGCAAATTTTGAATACTTCCATTTACAAAGTGCATTATAATTTCCGCTGCTTAATGTTGTCTGGATAGTGCCAACACAACAGACAACACCTTTGTTCTCGCGTTTGATCAACGAATTTTGACCTAAATTTACCTTATTTGGTCAAGATGAAACAAGGTTGGGTTTTGTGAGTTGTGTAAATAAGTGCAGAGACGATGCCAAATAAAATTAATCTATCCCGGCCCAGCTAGTTACTTACCATTCCCCAGACAACGTAGGGTAGCCCTCCGAGTGCATAGAGTAGGGCTCCAAGTGCCAGAGGATGTATTAGGTAATTAGTAGTTTGAAGAAACTTGTAAAACGGCTAAATCTCCAACATTGTTAGGCTCCCACACTGCATATATATAAATTGAAATCTTGCATGGTACTCCCCAAATAATAAACAATATATAATTGAAAAAACTGACATTGGAAAGAATGGAAAACATTAAGGCATGCAGCTGGGTACGTGGACCGTACGTACCTTTTCAAGAATAGTATTTGAATCAATTAAGAAACCAAAATCCTTCAAGAGGGGTATGTGGGTCATTTTCCGTATCACAAAAATGATGGTGGCTTCTATGTGTGCTGATCACCCAGTCAATTGGATCTCCCTGTACAGAATAACAATATTTTGAATATATAGAATTAGAAGAGAATTGAAAATTAGCTAGGTTGAACCTGAAGAGCATGAAGGCGGCAAAGAAATATTCGAGGCATTTGGGAAGCTTGAAACTCGTATGAGACAGATTTCTATGGAAAGAGAGAGTAATTCCAAGAAGCAAAGTGACGAAATGCAACCCAAAAGGCACTCCGGCCAATTGAACGTAAAAGGAGCTAAAACACACAACAAATGCAAAGCAGTAATCCCGGCCTCCTAGTCCTACCAAATCTGCAGAATTCCAGTACTTTCTACCCCTAAATAATACATTCCTCTTCGATCCTCTTTACGATGACCACATCGGATAACAGAATTCTCGAACCACCTTCCTAGCTCCTCGTCCCTGCAGGAATTGACACCACACTACTTTTGTAAAAGACACCAAATTTGTAGCAACATGTTGTTGTGTTGGATGAAAATTGCTGTGTGGGTGCAGGTTTATGGCTTCTTTCTTATGGGGTTAAATTTGAATTTTGAAGACTGGAGGGGTGCGGGTGCCAGCAATAAGAGAAGCATTTTCTTTCTTTTTACTTTTGTTAATTAATTGGGTTACTAAGCTTAATTATATATATAGAAATTAATTGATGCATATATGTTCGTCAATCTGAGGAAGTTGATAATATATTAAGGCGGTGGGGACACGCGGGACGTTGCTAGATATCTCATAAAAATGAGAGGTGCATGCTTGTTTCTACAATTAATGTTGGAGATTTTTTCTAACGTTGATTAGATACGCAATTTACTAACGAGTCGAATTCGTTAGTCGATCTCCATATCTAATATTTTTCTTTTAATTCCATTAAAGTTATAATTACACTCATTTATTGACTAGTAGAGCTCAAATTTTCGTTGGTCAATGTAATCAAGTCAATCTGAGTTTAACTAGTTAATTAGAGATCGAGCTCGAGCTCAAACTTCAAGCGCTCGATCAACTCTATTTGAATAACTATACATATATAATGGTTCGCATTTTCAAAAAGTAATGAAAAACAAATAAGCTATTCGCAGCTATGAAACACATGATTGCTTTATGCTAACATTAATTCATTTTATTTATCAAAAGAGAAAAATAGGTTTATGGCTAGTTTGGTATAAGATGAGTAATTGGGCTCATTTGATATTTCATTTCATGAGCTAGCTAGTCGAGACATTTGAACCTAACCATTGATATCTCAATATATCAATCAAACCAACATTATAAGACAAGGGGTCGGGGCATTAGGAATGCCTAAATAAGATGGGTCTTTCTACTGATTGGCGGGTGCAAGAGGGATGTGTGTTAAGTCAGTATAATGTTACGCGGGATGTTATTATCGACTCCTCAAAAGACTGAACAAACATAATATATGAAATGTTAACAACGGAAGTCTAACACACTAAAACAATGTAAATATTTTTGACATAGATTTTAAATTAAAATCTATGTGTTAGCTTTATGGCGAAATCTTTACTAAACAAGAGTGAACACAAAACGTTGTGTACTTATAATCTCTCTCTCTATATATATAAATAGTCTAGTTGTATACTTTGGCACACCTACAAGATAATAATAGTAGTCATTACTTTAAACAGGATCAACACTATGATAGTAGTTACTCGACTAATACACCATATTTGACAATTAAGTCTCTCATAATTTATAGATGTAGATTTTGAATTAATCTAGAAGTTTCATGCATGAAATCTTTTTTTTTAGAATCTCAACCTCTCCTCAATCGTGTTGATTTATTACAGGTGTTTCTAGATTGTTCTTGATTATTGTAGATGCAATCACCTAAACTAGAACTTTAATTTTCTGCATTTCTGGAACTTTCAAGCTTTCCAAGTTAACGTAGAAACAGGGGGAATAGCGACGAAAATTTTGCGACAAATCTAAATTTCATCACTAAAATAATTTTTTAGCAACGAAATAGAAATTTTCGTCGTTAAATTCTTAGATTTAATATTTGCAACAAAATTTATATATTTCATCGCTATATTAGCAACAAATTGCTTCATTTCGTTGTTAATAATCAAAATAGCAATGAAAATTATATTTTGTCGCTAATATTTTGCAACGAAATAGAAATTTTCGTCGCTAAATTCTTAGATTTAATATTCGCAACAAATTTTATATATTTCATCGCTATATTAGCAACAAATTGCTTCATTTTGTTGTTAATAATCAAAACAACAATGAAAATTATATTTCGTCGCTAATATTTTGCGATGAAATAGAAATTTTTGTGGCTAATTTCTTGAAATTAATTTTTGCAACAAAATTTATATATTTCATCGCTATATTAACAACAAATTGCTTAAGTTTGTTGTTAATAGTCAAAACATCAATGGAAATTATATTTTGTCGCTAATATTTTGCGATGAAATAAAAAATTTCATGGCTAATTTCTTGAAATTAATTTTTGCAACAAAATTTTTACATTTCATCGCTATATTAGCAAAAAATCGCTTCATTTTGTTTTTAATAATCAGAAAAACAATGAAGATTATATTATGTCACTAATATTTTGCGATGAAATGAAAATTTTCGTGGCTAATTTATTGAAATTAATTTTTGCGATGAAATTAAAATTTGTATGATAACTTTGTGGATTTAATATTTGCGAGAAAATTAAAATATTTCATCACCTTATTAGCAAAACAATATTTTAAATAGAAATTTTCATGTTTAATTTTCATGAATTAAAAATGCATGGTTGTCGTTTAAACATAATAAAGGAAAAAAGTTTGAGGGCATGCATAGTGTGAAACAATAGAGACGATTCCAACATTATGATGTTTGACATAATAGGATCAATATAATTTCATTTACACTCATTAATTTGACATATTAAGTTTTTTGTTTGATTTATTTTGGGGTATAATTTCATGATTTCATTATGTATAATTTTTTTTATATTTTTCTGTTTTCTTTATTTCATTAGTTATTTGTTGTTATTTCTACTAAGCATGAGGGAAGAGTATTACTTCAACTATGCATATTAAATCTAGAAAATTGATTTAAATGTTTAATAATTCTCCAAAATTTTATGTCTTATATAAAAATATTAATAAATATGAAGATGCAAATGAAAATGGACATAAAGATGAGAGCATGAAAATTTGATGTAATATTTATTATTTTTTTGGAATTGTTAAAGTAACATTGATTTTTTACAATTGAAATTATTTTAAATATTACAATTGTTGGGAAATGAATCCTGATACAAGTCCTAATTGATGATGAGATGAGTTTTGATAAGCCAAAAGTAGACTTGAATAATTTCTAAGTGTTGACTGATCTAGTTATATATGGAAGTCATTTTGAGAAGATCAGTAGAGTACAAAAAGAAGAGTACAAAAAGAAGAGTACAAAAGAAAAGTTTAAGTATGTTTAAAAGACAAGTACGTTTTATAAGTACTATGTGTATGTATATGTTAGGATTTATACTGAGCTATTTGAGTAATGTATAGAAGCTCATTATTTTCGTGTATGTATTCGCATATTCATTGTATAGATCTTAAGTTGACTAAGCTGATTTATAAAGGTCAATGTAATGTAATAGTCTTGTTAAGATTAGATGATATGACTAGTTTAGTGTTCTATGTCGAAATCTACTATTGAAGACTCGATGCGCAAGACAAGTCAAGTGAAGAAGAAGACTGAGAATTTGTCTAAGTGTCGAAACCAGACAAGACAGGTGCGCAGCAAAAGGAAGAAGGAAGTTTAAGTCATAAACGCGTATGAAGATAAAGATTGAAGAGTTAGTTATGGAATAACTAATTAACTGAAGAAACGCGTGGATGGATAAGAACAAGTTGTTAGAATTCAGTTATCAAGAAAAGGTGGTTACATAACAGAAAGTTCTTGATATTGGAAGCTTATAAATACCCTAAGGTATTGTTCGATTAAAGACTACTGATGCACTGATATTCTACATACTATTGAAGCGAATTACGAAGCATTCAAAGCAAAAGAAACTCATAGAGTTCAAGTTCAGAAAGTTGAAGCCAGAAGACAAGTGAAGATTTTGAAGAAGGCTACTACTGAACGAAGAGAAGTTTTTCTTTTATTTTTTCAAGTTGCTAGTTACTTGTAAAATAGCTAGTTAGATCGAAGAGACACTTGGTAGTGTTTTCGAAAAGATCAAAGTCTTATTTCTTGGGACTCTAAGCTACAAGAACACACTACTCGAAGAGAAGAGTAATAAGAATTTCACGACAGGAGTTGTGAGAGTGGATGTAGAAAAGTTGTCGAACCACTATAAATCTTGTGTTTGATTGATTAACTGCTTAATTGATTGAATTGCATATAAGAACAAGACAAGTAGAGTGTTCATACAGAAGTTCGCGAATTAGTTGAGTATAAATTTGATTGGGCTCATTGTTAATCTTATTATTCCGCATTGTGTATTCTGATATATTGAAAGATTTTGAAAAGTCTATTCACCCCACTCTAGACATTTTCCTAGCGTACACAATATTATCTAACTTTTTATCAACAGGATGTCTAGAGTCCTAGTACCCTCTTCTCAACTCAGAACTGAACTGTTCTTCTCTCAACAGTCAGCTCCTACCACTTCTACTACTACAACCTTCTCACTTTCTCACTTGAAAGGTATAAGGGTTGAAGTAAGGTTCCAACTAATGAGATATCCTTTACAATGAAGACCAGTGTATAAGGATAGGATATCTCTCTAAGCTTGTATGGATATACAATGGGTTCATCTTAGAATGAAGTGTATGAAGACTAAGATAGTCTCTTTGAAAGCTTGAAAGCACTTGAGCTTTGTAGGATAGTTGGCTTAGTAGTTGGTTCGTTGAGTGCTTTCAAATGGTCTTCACACTTCTGTATTTATAGACAAACTTGAGGATTTGCCCGTTGGAGAGGCAGCCTCAAATTGCTATAAATGTCTTCCTTGAGTTCTTCAAAACTGGAAGACAGATTCTTGATAGTGACATGTCCTCATTTGGGAAATAAACGGCTGTATAGACTTTGTCTTCATTCTGCAGCACTCTTCCCAATGTCTGACTTCAAGATTCACTTGTTTAAGCATGGACATGGCTTCTGAAGGTTGATCCAATGATAGGACAACACTCCTTATCAAATGGACAACTCTGCTTATCACTGTCAGCAGACTTTGCTTATCAGCATAGTTGGCTTGCTCTTTTTCAGATGACTTGACTCTTTCCCTTTGCTCCATTTGGATGTGATCTTAGCATGATTCTTTGAAGATCTTTTAGGGTATAGTTGTCTTGAACTCTTCAGCATAGTTGGTCCTTAAACTTCAGAACACTTGTTCTAGTTTAACTTCAGCATACTTGTCTTTTAGTAGATTTAGCAATCTTTCCAGAATTTGAGCCTTGAGGGGACTTGATCTTGATAGTCTTCAAAGCATATGTTCCCCCTCAAATTGTGCATCTATTCAACTAAGAGCTGTCTAACATATCAGCTTCTCATCTAGCCTTATGTTATATGTTCTAACATTCTTAGAACATATTCTTCCTTGACTTAGGCATGCCTTAGGGGGTTTTGGTATTAAATCAAAATACTTCTCATTTTATTCCCAACAATTTCCCCCTTTTTGATGATGCCAAAACCTATACAATCTATGCAAAGGTGACTTGACTACACCTATTACATTTATCTTCAGAGGGCATGACTAGAGTCAATTTTCCTGAAAAATAATGTGTTAGTGTATTCACCATTCATGTTGCAAATAGGTTTCAAGAATAGGCATAGAGAGATTTCTGTAATAGTGTTTCTTGATTCAAAATGTGTTCAACTATCATTCATTTGAAATGCATTACAAGCATGTTGATAGTTGAAACTAACACATCAGAGTATGAGTCTAAACACTATTACATCATTCATAATGGATCAGAGCATATACTTATCACTTAATAATTTCCAGACTTATGATTATCAGAGCAAACAACTTATCAAACTAAATTAGAGCAAACACATCAGCATAGTTGAGCATCTTCAGCATGGTTGAGCAAATCACCAATTTAGCAACCAAGTTAAGTTTTCATTCATTTCAGCATATAAGAGTCAGGAAAACTTAGCCATTTCAGAGATCATCTTCTTTAGGTGGCACCATCCCATATTGTGCCCACACTCTTCTTTTTAGCTCCATGGCTTCCTGGTTGGTTCCTTTTGGTCCAAGTACCATCTTGTTCAACTTAACAATTTCTAGGAATTCTTGGAGAATCCTAGATTGATCAATCCATCCTTCCAGCTTGGGAGGCATATAGATGATTGGCTTGGGAGCAGTGAATTCAATCTTTGCAAGATCAGCAGCTGCAAGTAGTTGTTGATATAGATTTCTGAAATATTCAATCATGAATTCAGCAAAGGTGGTGTTAACTTCCCTTCCATTCCACCTGTAAATGACATAATAGTCATAGACAAACTCCCTTTTGGCCTCTTCCCATGAGTCATTCAGCTGAATTGGCACCCATTTATCCAAGTGAGGATATTTGGTGTCCATGGGGATCAGTAGCTGTGGCTTCATCTTGCTGTAAGTTGCTCTCCTTCTTCTTGGCTTTTGGAAGTCAGCTCTTCTTTTATCCCTTGCTATGTTTGCTTCCTCAATTAGATCCATCTTTTATTTGGCTTTCATCATGGCCAATTTCTACTGTGTTTCAGGGTCTTTGCCATACCCTTCATGAAACAATTTTGATGGATCATTTAGTACCACAAATTTTGTCTTCTTTGGTCCAGGTCCAAAGCTTTCTTCATATAGCTCTTCCATATCTTCAGCAGCTTTGGCACCTTCAGCAGACATAGTGTCAGCAGATTTGTCAGTTTCAGGAGACTTTACCTTTTCAGCAATCTTGGTCATTTCAGCATATTTGGTCACTTCAGTAGTTTTGACCTTTTCAGCAGCTTTGGGCTTCTCAGCAGTTTTGCTCTTTTTGGAGATGGGATCTTCCTCCTCAATTCTGAACTCAAGAGGAAGTTCTAGGCTGTTGGGGAAGTCAGTGAATGTTTCAGCTTTTCTTTTGTTCCCCTTGGCGTTCTTGATTTGGCCTCTGGTTTGGACACCTTCAGCACCTTTGTCCAAACCAGATCCTTCTCCTCCTGGCCTCTGCTGAAACCTAGCTCTTTCTTCTTGTGCTGATGCCATAGAAGCCTTCATTGCTATGGCTAGCTGCTCTTCTTCATCAAGATCTTCCAAGTTTAACACTGCTTGCTCTTTGCCCTTGTTTTCAGCAGCCTTTTCCTTGCCCTTCTCTGAGCCACCTATTATCAAGGCACCGTTAGCCCTTGCTCTTTCCCTTTCCACCTTTTTGGCAGCATCAAAGCACTGAGGCTTGAGTTCACTCATGGTTGTTGCCATCAAGGATTGGGCTAAGTTCAGAGATTTCATCTCTTCAAGCAGATATACATTCTCATCATGTATGTCCTGCATTCTATCACTGCTCAAGCTAAGGAAAGCAAGAACATGCTTCATCTTTTGCTCAACAACCTCTTCCAAGGTTGCTTTCAGAGATGTATCCAGCTGGGCTTTAAGGAACTCAGTAAGGTTGGCCACTGCACTTTCAGCAATGTTGGCCATTACTTCTTGTGAAAACTTTTCTGAGGCAGCTTTTACCATAGCTTGCCTCAACTCTTCTGCTCTTTTCTTTTGTAGAGTTGTCTTCTTTCCAATGGCTTGCTTGACGGTTAGTCTGAGAGCTTTGACATTTGCATTGTGATTGTCTCTCAGCAGCTTCTGTTCCTTCTTGACCTCTTCTGATATGGACTCCATGGTGGATTTGACTTTCTAAACCTCAGTGGAAATGGTTTGGAGACCAGTTTCCACTCCACTTATCCTTGCTTCCAATGTAGGGAGCACTACATCTTCAGAGCCAGTTAATCTCATCTCCACAGATGCTAAAGTTCTTCCTTGCTCATTCAGTGCTCCAGAAGTTTCAGTATGAGCAGTTTGGACTTGATGAGCCAAGGAGTCCAACTTTTCTGATTGCATCCCAAGCAAGGCTTGTGTTGATCCAGAATCTACTTGGATGGGTGTATCTGTTAAGAACTCATCTGCAAAGATTTGGTCAAGAGAAATACCTGCAATATTAGACAAATCAAAAATGTTAGGGAATAAACACTCATCACCCTCAATATTTTTTGCATAAGACTCTGATACATCAGCAGTCTTCTCCTAATTTTCAACTAATTCTTTTCTTCCTTCAGAAATAATGTGCTCACTTAAGGAACCAGGTCTCCTTTCATCAAGGGATTCTTGAAGTTCAGATTTGACTTCAAGAATAGTATGTCCTTCCTCACTTATACCACCCTCTATTTGTGGTACACTCACAATATGAGTAATCACCACCTCTCTATCATTCACAACACCCTCTGGTTTTTCAACTAGATTTTCCTTTTCAACTCCTTCATTTAAACCTGCATCAACTCCACCTTCAATAAGGTTCAGAGATGGCAGTTGTGGGGAGATCACAGTGCTTCTATCAGCAGCCACTGAGTCATCCTGAATGGGTAAGGGCTGATCAGTGTCCAACTCTCCTGACACTGAATAGGCCTTAACCAAACTAGCCTCTAAAATAGGAACCTCAACATCTTTAGGTTGTGCCTCAGGTTCAGATGAACCTTCATTGGCAGATGTGTCCTTGGCTGTGTCACCAACTCTGGTCAACACCTCTGAAGATACAGAGCCTTTCCTAACATAGGTAACAAGAGGTTCTGAGAACCTGCTAGTTTCAGAAGGTTTGGGTTGGGAAGATTCAGGGAGGTTGGTCTGGGAGGGTTCAGGGGGGTTGTCTTGAGGAGGGTTTGAAGGATTTGAAGGGTTGGAAGGATCATCATTTCCATCATCACTTGAACTGCTATCAGGATGCCTTATTCCCTTAGAAATTCTCTCATTTTCTTCATCAATCTTTGCTGCTACTAGCTTGGCAAAAACTTCCTCATCAGTGAGGAATCTTGTCTTGAGTACACCAGCAAAGTGTAGCAGTCTACTCTCCTCCACTTGCCACCAGTTTGCACCCTTATCTTGGATGACTTGAGAGATCTCCATCATTGTTTTGTCCTTAACCTCTACTAGCATTCTCAAGTCATGGAACATCTTCTGAATTCTTGGAAATTCAGCAAGCTGTGGGTACAAGCTATCCACAGTAGCTCTAGCTCCACCTCGGAGCATAATTTCATAAGTATACTCCTCCTCATTCTCATTGGATTGAGAACTTTGGGCTATAGGGGAGTTGGCTGTGGTTTCATTAAGTGCAGCTTCAGGCAAGTTGAGTTCAGGAGGGTTGGCTTCAGAAGGGTTGAGCTCAATTGAAGGTACCTCAGTTGCTTTTAAGAGCAATGATTCTGAGGGGGTTTTGCTCAGGGGGTTGGCTCATGAAGTGCATGTTCTAAGAGTTTGGAATAATTTAGCATAGATGAGTCAAGAGGGGACAGGAGCCTTGTCTCATCCACTGCTAAGTCTGCAAGCACATCAATGCCACTTCTTTGCACACTCCCTTCTGGAGAATATCTCTTAGTAAGATTGACAGGGGTGATAGGTTGGTTGGAAGGGGTAACATGGGTTTCAGGGGAGTTGGGGTCTGGATTTTGGGTTTCAGGAAGGTTGGCTTCTAAGGGTTGGCTTCAGGGACTTTGGACACTGGGGTTCCAGAACCAGAAGAGTTGGTCCTAGACTTAGATTTTGTCCTGCTTTCAGCCCTGCTCTCCCTTAGAGCAATTTGAAGGGACCTTTCTTCCTGAAGTTCCAGCACCTTCTCAGTGGGCTTGACTCTCCTCTTGCTAGCCCTACTGCTTCCACTTCATTCCTCATCTTTCTCAGGGACAACTTCCCTGGGCCTCTTATCACCTTTCTTCTTCTGCCTTGTCTCATTATACTTCAGCCTCAACTTTTCTAAGTGGTCAGAGGGCACATTCACTCCCTCTTCTGCCACTTCATCAACTTCAATTGAAGCTCCTGAGGCTCCTTCTGATAGTACTTGAGACATTTTCTTGGTCTTGACAGCCCTGGCCTTAGTTCTTTTCTTCATTTTGGGCTTCTCTTCAACCTTTTCAGCAGGTTTGGCCATCAACTACCTCCTTTGCTCAGTCTTCTTGCTTAGCTTCCTGAACATCACTATCTGAGCAGGGAGGGGTTTTGCAAAGGTTTGCATTTAGGAATAATGGGAAAACTTTTCAATCAACAAGCTTGCCCTGGTGCAATACTTGAGTTTCCCTTCTAGAACCACCTTTTGAGTGTTCACCTTGAACTTAGCTTTCTCCTTCATCATCTCAGAAATGATGAAGGTCCTCCAATCAAACTTGATGCCCTTGTCACTGGCATCAATTACTGCAGCCATGATTCTGATTCTTGGAGCACTCACTTGCTCCAAACTGCCAGTGTTGCTCAAAATACTTTTTGCAACAACCTCAAACAAATTGAGGAACTTAGGCTCGAGGGTCCTTTTGTGTTGAGTAGATGAAATTGGTCCTGGAACAAGGAGCCAATCTTGTGCAATTTCTTCCTCATGGCCATTGCCATAGAACTCAGGATTCCTCCCTTCAGAAGGCAATCCAAAAGCTGCATCTACATCTTCCTCAGAGAATTTCACTCGGTGAAATCTCTCTTCCTCTTCTCCTTCAGCCCTGTAGGAGAGCCTTGTGGTGACCTCACCATCTTCTGGCTTTCCTCTCCATTTTAAGAAGGCAAATAACTCAGCCATATAGGTTTCCAAACAAGAATCAGGCTTCTCTTGCATAAACTTCTGTAGGCCTGCTCTTCTCAACCATCTCAAGGTTGGAGTAATTGCTGGATCTTCACTCTCAAATGATAGAATAGGCTCAAAAATCAGATTGTTTTTGTGGCTTAGGTAGCCAAAATCAAGGTCCAAGTCCTTGTTGGTGAAATCAACAATCATCTCAGTTTTTACTTTGGGAGCCATTGAAGAACATTGAAAGATTTTGAGAGTGTTTGAGAGAGTAAGAAAAACTAGGGTTTCAAAGAGTTTGAATGCGTGGGGAAGAATGAAGTGAGTATGGCTTCTTAAGACTTGTGAATATTCCAAAAGGAATGTATGTCAATGAGTAGGTGAAGTCTTAAGGCAATTCAACGGTTAACAAAAATGGAAATCCAAAATGGACGGCCAAGATGAAGTTCAGGGGGGTTGGCCAGTTTGATCCAATGGTCAAAAATCAATGGAACATTGAGAACTGTTTTTATTCAAAACGTGGGTGGAGTTTTAATGTTTGTTTAAAGTTGGGGGGTTTTCAAGGTAGATCATGTCCCAAATGGTTTAATGCAAACAAGAGTTAAATCTTGGCATTTAATGCATTGAAAGTGACTTTTTGGGTAGGGGACAAATTGAATCCTTGAAAAGGTGATATCTTGAAAAGGAATGAGGCAGATTTTGAAATAGGCAATGATTACCCAAAATAGGTGCTTATCAAACCTAGATTTGGTTTGATAGCCAAGACAACTTATCTGACCCTACATGGACAAGTGTCCTGAAAAGATGTGGACAACTGTCCTGAATTTCAATGGACAAGTGTCCTGATAAATGGAGGTCATCTCTTCTGAGTTTCAGTAGACTTGACTAAGTCTGCTGAACTTTAATTTCAGTTCCCCCTTAATGAATAAACTCCTTTGGACTCATTTGTTCAACTTCCCTGGATCAAGTAGACCCAACTCTGTTGATAGTTCCAGAAACCTTGCCTCTGCAAGTGGTTTTGTCAATATATCAGCTTTTTGATGATCTGTGTGGATTTTCACCAATTTGATATCCTCCTTCTCCACATGTTTGGTGATAAAATGTTTGGTGGTGTTAATTTAAGCCATGTCTGGTGGATCCAATATGTTTTCAATTTTATTTTTCGATTGAAGAGCTCGGCTAGCTGAAGTTTTCATATTAATCATGTATGATGGTCGCATATCAACACATTATTGTTTAATGCTTTTTGTGTTGTGAATTATGATAGTTGAACCACTACTTGTTGTTCCTTTGATTATGTCGGATTAAAAGCTTCGGTTGACTATTCTTGTTATAATGTGTCACTAGAAATATGGAGAGATTAAAAAGAATTCAAGAATCATGCTTCTTGATTCTTTATCTCATCTACTCTTTCGTCTACTAACTTTTTTTTACACCTTTTCATCTTTATGCTTTCCCCCTTTTTTACTTCTTAAATGTCACAAGAATGGGTTGGTGATTTTCCCTTTTCATTTCCTCTTTTATGTGCATTTTTATGTCGATAATGTTCCCATACGAGCTAGAGATAAAAAAGACAGAAAAAATGGGTGGGGACTTCCCCTCTAAGCCAATGTATTTGTATGCAACAATATGGGATGGATCTGATTGGGCCACAAATGGAGGCAAATACAGCACCAGTTACAAATATGCCCCTTACATTGCCGAATTTTCTGATTTTATCCTCCACGGATGTGCGATGGACCCCAAAATTCGCCTCGATCTCAACCGGTCTCACGGACCCACAACGATCCAGAATGGCCAATTTTAGAAACAAGTACATGCAGTATTCGTATTGCTATGATCGTTCGATCTTGATACCAAGTTCCTCCCTCCGAGTGCATGATCGATCGATTTGAAGGAAGCTGAACGTCTCCGTGACGTTTGGAGGTGGCAGCCGCCATCATCGGAAGAGACGTCACCGTGCTAGGCCTGTCCCTTCTGAGTCATCTGAGTGTAATCTGGTCGTTTCGTTCTTGATATATATATATTGTCGTCATCGCCTTTGTTTTGAATTGATCTAGAGTTGTGTTTGCGGGATGTGATGAATAGAGGAAAGAAGAGCTAGCACATAACAATTGAACATGTTGATGATGATTATAAATGGGTGGTGTAGTTATTGGCACAAAAGTAGGGTGGATATGAAATCATTTTTTCAAGATGGTTTGTTTTTATTATGAGCATAAATAATAAGCGTATTTGTTTTTTCTATATATAATAATAAGCCCTAGAGAATCAGGCTGAATAGTGAAAGTGAAGAAGAAAACATCATATGATCAATACAACAATAATTATCCCAACCGCATTTTTATAATTGCCTTGTGTTCCTGTCAATTCAAACTAATTTAGATTTGTCTCACAGTGCTACACATCTTGTACAAAATTGTCAATACATACACATAAAGAAATTAGGAAAATTTGGTATGAATATAAAAATATGTGTAGCCTTTTATTATTCATCATTTACACTGGTTCTAGTAAATATGGTATGAATGTGCAATTACTGTCAATGCCATTAGCAAATTATTATACTCCATCAGGCATATTAATATAAACACAAGATGAATGTGTAATTTTTTTTACCAGACAAAAAGTATTAAAATTAAACAGAAGCTAAATTGCTTCGATCAGTACACAGGCATGAGTTTTGCCAAAGATGTTAGAAAAGCATACACATTTATAAGCTCTGTACTGTCCTTAGATGAAAAATAATAATCAGTGGCATATTTTAACAAGCCAGCACCATCCTCGGGACTCGTATTTTTTTGAACCTATATACCATAGGGGCACTACAGGATTTTGTTGTGGAGGTGGAAACGTGCTTCAAAAGGGAGATATTCGAAACAAAGGAAGCATATGCCTAGCTAGCTGCTGCTTTCATTGGGTGATGTTTCTGTGAATGAAGAACAGAAGTGCAGGGGGACAAAATTCCTCTGCTGCAGCAAATGCGTAGCCATACATCTCACTGTTATGTTATGATGCTTTCTGGGTGGAATTGAACACCCTGCATTTATCAGTCTAACTGCACCAAAGACTGCTTATTCGAATTCTCGTCAATGCATTAATGCTGCTTTCAATTCGTTTCAAACCTCCCGAACAATTACTTGATACTCATCACACACCAAAATCAAAACCCTCACTTGTACACTCATCAAAACCGACCAATCATCGATCTTGACAAAGTTAGAAGCATGAAAATTGACCTTCTCTATCTGAAGGACAGTTGTTTAGCAATTTAACAACATAGCCAAAATTAATCCTGGTATATAAAATACAACCATCCATTTCTTAAAGTTTTAGATTCCAATGATCATTTTTATACCTTGCTCATTCCTGTAATTAGATTTTTTATTTGCAAATTACAATGCCAAAAATATGAATACACATCTACATCTTCCAACCGCACAAATTGCAATAAACTTCCAAATGGCAGCATGATTTGACCCAAAAATAAAAAATACCGCAGTGGGTTGCGAAAATTTTGTCGATCAAAAGATAAAACCCCAAATAATAGAAAATCTATTGATACCTTGCTCGAAGAACTCACACTGAAACGCCCACCTTCTGCCCGTTGAAGACGACGCCTAACTTCGATTCTCGACACTGTTGAAGACGCCCACCTTCGAAGACAACAGTCGAACAAGACTCCTTTCCAATTTTCAGACCCTCGGTGCGGCCGGTGTAAACACGCAAAGCACACCGTCGTTTTCATGTGTTTTTTCATTTTTCATCCGTTGAGGCTAGGGTTTGATGGGGTAAATTTGCATTTTTGCAAATGTTAAGAGGATAAAATGGTAAATTACTCATAAATTTTAAATTATAACACACCTCTTATCTAACCCACCAAACATAAAATTGATTTTTTTTAAAATGCACTATCATGCCTAATCTATCTAAATTCCCTATCTTATATCTATCTTATCAAAACAATCTAACTACCAAACGAGGCCTTAGACTCTTCTGATCTTTTTTTTTTAAATCAAGTTTTCTCCTGCCCGAGTCTTGATATATTTTCATACTGCAGACCCAACCACCAATTCTTGCAGCTAAAGATTTTATGATTGCTGCAATTTTAAAGAAGTACTATTTACTGACTCAAACTTACAAGTAATTATATACTCAGGTCTTTTCACTTGCTCTGAAATGAAAGGGGCAGTATGTGTTTAACATTCCTTCCATCTGTTGCGAATGGGTGGTGCTAAACATCCAAATTCTGGATATCCAGAATCTGGATTTTAATTTAATTAATTGTTTATTATTTGCGATATTACTATTTTACCCTCACATAGTTATAATACTAATAAATTAATTAAAATGGCATGCGTCAGAATGCGTCAGAATTAATGCAATTAAATATTGGGGCTGCATGGGCTGCATTTAATGCATTGTCATGATTAAATTTTTTTGACGGCCCATTTAATGCACTCTTCTCCCACACTCTTTCTCTTTCTCCTTCTCCCACCATTAAAGCCATGATTAAGTTCCACCATTTTCATTTTTGTTTTCGTTTTGTCTGTTAAACAAAAAAAAAAAAAAATCCGCCATTATCAACCCTCCCACCATTAAAGCCATTACCATTAACTTTAGTTCCCACCATTTTCGTTTTCGTTTTGTCTGTTAAACAAAAAAAAAAAAAATCCGCCATTATCAACCCTAACCGAAATCTGAACATCTTTTTCATCATCCATTCAACAATATATGGCTGATCGTGAATTACTTCAATCAATTTTTGGATATTATTCCGACTCCGACGACGAAGAGAATATTCAAGGCCACTCAACACCACCTCATCCGACAGTTAACATCGATGATTCCGTTGACGAAGATAATATTCAAGGTCGCTCAACACCACCTCATCCGACCGTTAACAACGAGCAAAATGTTAACAACGATGAAGTTGTTGTAGAAACTGGAATGGTCTATGGGAGCATTGATGAGTTGTTTAAAGCTTATCAGGAACATGCTAGAAGAAAGGGTTTTAGCATTGTTAAACGGACATTGGTGAAAGGGGATGAATCACAATACAAATATGCTTTGATGATTTGTGATAAGGCTGGGGTTTCTAAGGCAAATAAGGCGTCGAAAAAAGTTAATTGCAAAGCTCGTTTGAATGCAAAAAAACTTGACGATGGAACTTGGACGGTTAGTAAAATGGTGCATGAACACAACCATGAAATCGATCCAGTCTTCTCCCCGTTAATGCCTGCTCATAGGCATTTGGGTGTCCACATGAAGAGGCAACTAGAAGCAAATGATATTGCGGGAATAAGGACATGCAAAAATATAAGATTATGTGAAGTTCAATCGGGTGGCCCAGAAAATATTGGGTGCCTTCATAAGGATTGTAGGAATTTCATTGAACAAAGAAGAAGGCTGAGATTAGGTGAGGGAGACGCAGAAGCAATCCGTATGATGTTTGCTAAACTTCAAGTGAGGGATAGCAGTTTCTTTCATTTGATGGATATTGACGATGATAATAGGTTATGCAACGTTTTGTGGTTCCATCCTAGAAGTAAAGCTGCTTACGAAGAGTTTCATGACGTCGTGAGTTTAGACACAACGTATCTCGTCAATAGGTACAAAATTAATTTCTGAATGCTTACATTAACATTTAGGGTTTAGGGTGTTTTTGGTTGTTCATGCATATGTGTTGTTTTGAGAATGTTTACATTATGAGTTTTTATGGTTGTGTTGTTTACATTAACTTTTTTTAATGATTGGTTTTGGAATAATTTTGTTTTGGAAAAATAGGTACAAAATGCCATTTGCAACAATCGTTGGGGTTAATCATCATGGTCACTCGATCTTGCTAGGGTGTGCGTTGGTGAGCAATGAAAGGGCAGATACGTATAAGTGGGTTTTTTCGAATTGGTTAGAAGCAATGGGTGGCATTCACCATACTGCCATAATCACGGACCAAGCTGAAACCATTAAAATAGCTATAAGGGAGTTGATGCCGAACACTATTCATCGGTATTGCATATGGCATATTTTATCAAAAGTGGGAGAAAAGTTCAAAAGGGTTCGTGATATTAAATCATGCACTGTTGAATTTAAAGGACACGTGTACGACAGCATAACCATCGAGATGTTTCAGAGAAAATGGGCTGAGTTCTTGGTGAAATACCGGTTGGAAAATAACGAATGGTTAACCAGTTTGTACAACGAAAGAGAGAAATGGGTTCCAGTTTACTTGCACCACACGTTTTGGGCTGGAATGATTTCGACACAACGAAGTGAGGGAATGCATGCTTATTTTGATGATTTTGTTCACTCCAGAAGCACGCTCAAACAATTCATGGAACAATACGATATTGCTATCGGTAATAAGTTTCATAAAGAGTTTATGGCTGACTTCCAATCGAAGAACAAGGTCATTAAGTGCCACTCTCAGTTTCAATGGGAGAAGCAATTTCAACGGGCATACACGAATTCTATTTTCAATCGTGTTCAAGAAGAAATAAAAAGGATGATTTATTGTCATGTAGTTCCACCGACTGCCGAAGAGGCAGCTCAAGATTTGAATGATGTTGGAATTGAAAGATTTAGGGTTCTTGAAAGGAGCATTGTGAACAATTTCTATTTCAAGGAATTTACATATACGGTTGAGTGGAGGCCAATGGGAGAATACATCAATTGCAATTGCAAGAAGTTTGAGTTTAAAGGGATATTTTGTCCTCATATAATGAAAGTGTTGTCACAAAAGGACATCCAAACTGTGAACGAAAGGTATTTGTTACATCGATGGAGAAAAGATGTGTACCGACGACATTGCCATATTTTTGTCGGAGGAGGTTATCCTCACATGACGGATGAGTACAAGAAATATCAAGGAATTGAAAAATTATTTCAACAAGCTGCGGATTTGGCAATGGGGAACACAGCAAAGTTGGAGTTTGTTGAAAATAGTTGTAACGAGATGAAAAATGCATTGCTTAATTGGAACCCTCTTACAACCACAACGGATGATGATGATGATGGTCCGTCAAGGAGATCACCAAGTCCGGAGATAAGGGGGGCTCCACTACTAAACCCCCATGTTGCAAGGACAGTAGGAAGGCCTAGAATTAATCGCTACAGGTCAAGTTCGGAAATACGTGGTAGGGGACGGGGACGGGGACGTGGACGTGGAAGGAGTGAGCCCGGGGGACGTGGAAGGGGAAGGGGACGTGGTGAACCCGCTACAAGGGGAAGGGGACGTGGAAGGGGATCAACAATTCAAGAAGACAACAACGAGGCATTCCTTTTCGACTTAAATGATGATCTTAATGTATCAGAAGACAGTTTAAGGTTTTAATGTTTACATATCATCCTATGCTTAATGTATCAGAACACAGTTGTAAGGGCTGTAACTTTATGACTTATGAATTCATATATGCTAAACCCTAAAACCAGATTCATATCATCCTATGCTAAATTCATATATGCTAAACCCAGAGTCATAGTTTACAATTCAATTGATAGTAGATTAAAAGTCATGCCAAAATTCATTGCCAAAATAAAAAAACG
This sequence comes from Galeopsis tetrahit, assembly GCA_963675135.1. NCBI lineage: Eukaryota > Viridiplantae > Streptophyta > Magnoliopsida > Lamiales > Lamiaceae > Galeopsis > Galeopsis tetrahit. Next base: position 41,161,565 of record OY776127.1, read on the forward strand.
TTGAAATTCAGTTCCAACCACTCGACAATCGACTAATTCCTCTTGGACGTTCGTCAATCCTCTGAAATTCGTACTTGCACTGATACTCAATCCCCGAGTACCCTGCACAAACTATGATCATCCTCCCCTCGTACCCCAACAGGTCAGGAGCATTCTTCGGTAGGTTCTGCAATATGCGAAACGAAATCAATGTTAAGAATAACTTCAAAAATAAATAATGGAAATATGTGCGAAACAAAATACCAAACGATTGTGGCATTCAGTTGTCTTGCATTTGACAGTAAAAAATCTATGCGGATTCTGTCGAATTTCATGGGCGATCTCCTCAGGGTTGTTTCCGATGGTAAATCGTAATTTTCTGGAGGTGGATCTTGTTTCTGGCATGTTTGAGATTTGAATGGGTTGAAGAGTGTTGATCAAGAACATATGTGTGTGTGATAACCCTAAAATTAATTTAAGGACATAGGGGTGTATGCGTGAAGAGTTGTGTTTGGGTGTGAATGTAATCGAATTTAGGGCAGAAGCGAGAAGGGGTGTATGCGAGAAGGGGTGTATGCGTGTGAATGTAATCGAATTTAGGGCAGAAGCGAGAAGGTGTATTGCCTGTCTGAATTAATTAGTTAATTTACCTAAATTAAGATTTATATTAAGATTTAAATTAGTTTACCTAAATTAAATATTAAATTACTTAGTTTTAATTAATTTACCTAATTCATCTCAGCCGTTGATCCTCACCAAATTCACCTCAGCCGTTGATTAAATTTGTGAACATTCAACTCGCCATTAATTTCTAGGGTTTAGGCCTGTCATTGCTTGATCTCCCTAATATTCACTTATCTACCTTGATCCTCCCAAAATTCATATCATCCGTTGATTAAATCTGTTCACCTCAATCCTGACCATTCATTTTAAACGGTGCCTTGAATACAGCTTGCGTGAGTGGTGGCGGTAATGATTACGCCTTGAAAACCGGGGCTAATTATGGCGGCGATGGAACAACTGGCAGTTGCCGGCCATGAATAGGAAACGTAATGCAGTAATTTAATTACGTGGAGGAATGTGGGGGGTTGAACGTGGACGAGAGAGAGAGAGAGAGACAGATTTAAATGCGATGTAATTGATTTGACGGGGATTTGATTTGATTTGATTTTGAATTAGTTTGAATTACAGCTTGAATGAAGGAGATTAGGAGATTCGGTCACGCGGTTGGCCTTAATCACACATTTAAGGCATAATTTAATCATAACAATCTAACGTAATTTAATTCTAATTGTACATTTAATTCTAATTGTACATTTAATCCTAATTGTAATTTAATTCTAACAATTCGTAATTCTAATTGTAATTGTACATTTAATCTAACGTAATTTAATTTATGCTAACATAATTTAATTTAATCTACATTTAAAAGAAAAAAAATTAGGGAGACCTAAGTGTGTGTAATTGTACAACATTTAATTCAATTTAATCTACACTTAATCTAACTTAATTTAGTTAATCTACACTTAAAAGGAAAAAAATTATGGAGACCTAAGTGTGTGTAATTGTACAACATTTAATTCAATTTAATCTACACTTAAAAGAAAAAAATTTGGGAGACTTAAATGTAATTGTACAACATTGAATCGAGTAATCGGACCCTAAACCCTAAACTACACATTGAAATCAGTAATCGGACCCTAAACCCTAAAACCTAAACCCTAAATCACACATTGAATCGAGTAATCGGACCCTAAACCCTAAATCACACATTGAATCGAGTAATCGGACCCTAAACCCTAAACTACACATTGAAATGAGTAATCGGACCCTAAACCCTAAAACCTAAAACCTAAACCCTAAATCACACATTGAATCGAGTAACCGGACCCTAAACCCTAAATTACACATTGAAATGAGTAATCGGACCCTAAACCCTAAAACCTAAAACCTAAACCCTAAATCACACATTGAATCGAGTAATCGGACCCTAAACCCTAAACTACACATTGAAATGAGTAATCGGACCCTAAACCCTAAAACCTAAACCCTAAATCACACATTGAATCGAGTAATCGGACCCTAAACCCTAAACTACACATTGAAATGAGTAATCGGACCCTAAACCCTAAAACCTAAACCCTAAATCACACATTGAATCGAGTAATCGGACCCTAAAACCTAAAACACACATTGAAACGAGTAATCAGATCCTAAACCCTAAAACACACATTGAAACGAGTAATCAGACCCTAAACCCTTAATTCGAGTAGTATTATCTTTACTAAAGTTAAACTAAGTTAAGTTTAATTAAATTAACATTATCTTCTTTCAAATAATATTATATTTACTTAACTTAACTTAAATTAAATTAAGATTTAACTTCAATTTTTATAAGATAAATTAAATTAAATTAAATTAAGATTTATACGGAGTACTATGTTTACCTAGGTTAATTATGTTATTAAATTAAGATAAATTAAATTAAGATTTAACTTCAATTTTTATAAGAAATGTCAAAATTTCAAATTAAGAAACGTCCGATTAAGATTTAAATTAATACGGAGTTAGGTTAATTATGTTAAATTAAGATTTAAATTAATACGAGCTAGGTTAATTATGTTAAATTAAGATTTAAATTACGATTTAAATTAAGATTTAATGTCCGATTAAGATTGAAATTAAATTAGACCTTTCATAAATCCAACCCTTGCCCTTTCATTTCAACCGTATAAATTGGAACCCTTGCCCTTCCACTCTCACATCCGCTAAACATAAACTCTCATCTCTCATTCTCTCTCTCTCTCAAACAATCATCATTCAAAATCAATGTCTAAGGGGGTGGTAGGGTTTATTTGATTCTTGACAAAATCAATCTCTCATTCTCCTTCGTTTCTGTGATTTTTTTTTTTTTCTACATATCTATTGTTTAATTATTTTGTTGTTTGATTGATTTCTTTTGTTTTGTATTTCTAGGATTACTTCACTGGCCTAATGGAAATTGTCCAGAACAACCGCCGTGAAATGCATCAGTTGCGTTTGAGGCACCAGGCCGAGAGACGTTTTCTAAGGCAGCGTTGGGACAGGCTTCAAGGTTTACTCGACGCTCGTCAGTCTCTAGAGCGTACGGTCATGGGGATAGAGGATGACCTCCTACGTGCGGAGGTGAGTGCTGATCTGGATGAAGCTGTTGCTGCATACGATGCACAACACAAAATTTGCTTTGGGGTTTGAAGGTGGTGGCGTGAGTGAATGGGCTGTTTTTTTTTTACCAGTTTATGTATGTTTTATTTTTATGTTTTAGTATGATGGATGATGGACTCTTTTAGTATTTTAATTATGTTTTTTGTTATATAAGTATGTATGGGCATATAGCGCCCTTGATCGGTTGAAAATTTTCCAACTTTTGTTATGCAAGTGAATATCAACCGTATGTGATTTTGTATGTTAATTTTGCACTTTTAATTATTTTAATTTTATATCACAATAATAATATAAAGTTCAATTTTGTTTATAAATAAGAAATTTTTATAAGGTAAATTTGATAAAGTTTTAAATTAAATCTTAATCGGAGATTTCTTAATTGGAAATTTTGACAAAGTGTCAAATTATAAGTATGGAAAGTTTTAAAAGGTAAATTCGAATATTATGGAAAAAGTTTTTGCTAATTTAACTTTAATATTTGCTAATTTTAAATAAATTTGAATATTATATATAACAAGGTAAATTCGTCAAATTATAATTTATAAGTATGTAAATTTTTACAATGTAAATTCGCCATTCGAATATTTCCTAATTTCAAGTAAATTTGATCTTAATTAATTTCATCTACTTTCAATCTTCAATGTTCATTTTCCACTTTTATATTAAATTTTTTTTATTACAACTTCACTTTAATTGTAATGTAGTAAAAAAATTAATCATGATTTTAAAATTTAGTTACGTTTTAAAAATTCCACAAATTAATCATATAAGAACGTAAAATACATAATGACTATAATTAAAACATAAAAAATTAATGTCCATCAAATTTAATAAATTATAAAATTTTAACTTATGAAAAATTAATTTCAGATAAAAGCACGGCTCGTGTGGGGGAAATATTATAGTAATACTCTAATTAATTTCATCTACTTTCATCTTAATTAATTTTAATTTTGTTAAGATTAAGTGAATACTCTAATTAGTTTTTTATTCCAACAACATTTAATATGTTTTCTTAATTTGTGTGAAAATGAAACCAAGTCTATCTTAATTACTTTAGGTTTAATTTTGTTTTTGTATTAATGGTTAATTAATGAATAAATTATGGGGTATGTAATGTAGGCAATTTTTTAATACTTTGCGTGTGGGGGGTATGTGTCATGATGCTGATTTGGGGGATGCCAAAGGTTGCAAAGCTGGGATGACAATATAAATACCCTTAGCCATTTGTGTTTTCATTCATCCCTACATCCATCCTTACCCTAAATTTCTCCCAAATGGCAAGAACACCTTCAAAGTCAGGCCAGTTTCAAGAGTTTGTGCCTTCCTCCCCGAAAGGTCTCTTGTCCATGTACGAGTACACAAAGAGGCAACACGAAGAACTCAAAGATGAAGTGAAGCTTTTTATGAAGAGATTGTTGTTTCACTGCACCCCACAATCATTGAGCAATGTGATCCTGGACGAGGATCCCTTGCATAGGATTTATGAGTTCTTTGTTGAAGCTCATAAGGTCAAGGAAATTCCAGTGATTGTGCTCTCTGATTCAACTGTTCGAGATCAAGAAAGTGGCGGTGGCGGTGGTTTCGGTGTCGGTGGCGGTGTCGGTGGCGGAAGCGGCGGAGGCGATATGGAAGACAGCGTTCAGGGTGGTGGTGGTGGTGGTGGGGGTGATTAGAATGAAGTTTATCTATTACTACTACTAATTAGGTGTTAGTTTAAGTTTAAGTTTATATTTATCTTTGTTTTTTTTTTGTTTTTTTTTTTTTTTTTGTCATTGTGGGATGTAATATTCCCCACCATTTTGCAATGTAAATTCGCCATTAGTAATGAAATGGTATTTTGCTATTAATGACTCGGTTTACTTTATTTATTGTGTTTTGTAAGATAAGCAACTAAATTAACAACACCATTAAAGCGACTAACATCAATTTTTTGATGTAATCTTGTTTGAAGTTTATTAATTCCAATAAATTTATCAAATTAATCGAAACATATTACAATCTTTCACTTGTAAAAATTCCCAAATTAACATCTTTTGAAAAATTTCATAACATAACCAAATTAATACAAATTAACATCTTTTGAAAAATCCCCAATTCTTATCAAAGGAATTCACTTCTCAGAATTAATGAAATTTAAGTTGTAATCTTCCCCAATTTCACTAACAATCGTCGATTCTTTTAAATTCCAACAAATTCCAATAAATTCATCAAATAAATCTAACAATAAACACACTTTAAAAAAATAACATAGCATAGCTTGATTGAGGGCTGGAAATGCAGATTACATTTTACAATTATAGAATGAACACCAAAAAAACAAACTCGCAAAACCACCTACGATTCCAGAAACAAAACAAAAAAACAAAAGTATAGGAACAAGGATGGCTAAAGAGTGGTAATATTGCATAAGGCCATTTTGGATTCTTGTCGGCTGATAAGAACTTGAAGCAGCCTCCTTCGTTTCATCTTCATTCACATTTAATCCAAGATTCGAATTTGAATCATCTCTATACGACGTCGGCTGGAAATAGGAATCATCACCATACGACATCTGCTGGAAAAAGGATGTGTATGCATCGATAGCCTCTTCTTCACTCCGGTAAGATCTGTACAAGGATCCTTTGAATCCGAGGACATGTGGAGCACAATCACTCCAACTATCGTATATACCTACTCGTACGCCTTTGAAGACGACGTAAAACTTTTCAACCTTTTTTTCGTTAGACATTCCGACGAAGAAGGCGAAGTTTTTATTTTTTTTCCGGCACAAAAATGAAGATGAAGTTCTTAGGAAAGAAGAAAGAAGAATGAAGAATGAAGAACGAAGATAGAGATGGAGTGTAATTAAATACGGAGTACAACTTTTGAAATGAGTTGATGTGTAATTATTATGCCTTGAAAACACAAAGAGAGAGAGAGAGAAGAGAGAGAGAAGAGAGGCAGAGTTTATTATTTAATTCAAATTACACTTAAGGGTATATTCGTCATTTCAACACAACTTAAAACATAAAATTACCAAAATGCCCTTTTCTGGATATCCAGATTCTGGATGCATATCATTACCGTTTTGTTGTGAAGTGCAAAGCTTAGCCTTCAATTCAAGAACATAACAAGAAGAGATATTAAGAACTCAGTCTAATGACTGTCCAATTCCAATTTCAAATGACTTCAAAAAGTAAATCTACAACTGCCTTGTTGGCCTATTTATAGAACTAGAAGATAGAAGATATAAGCCAAAAGACAACAACCCTCAACTAACAAAAAGAATTCAAACTTACTAACTACTATTACTAATATTTTCCTCATCAGTAATATTCCCCTGACTGCCTGCTAACATTCATAACATGACTGCCTGCTAACATTCATAACAATTCCCACCCTCTCAAAAACAGCCTTGTCCCCAAGGCACAGGGAACAATCAGTATCTTGGACCATGAAAATTCCTTCCTCCAACAGATAGCCAAGGAATTGCAAGAAACATTCTCAATCATCTGGACATAGATCTAAGACTTCCTGAAACTCATAGTCTCTCGTCCTAGCAAGAAGCCTTTCATTTATCATTTTTCTTCTCCATTTTTTTAAATCTTCTTTCCCTTTTTCTTTTTCAACAACAACAGTAATTTTCTTATCTTTTCTTAAAGTAGAGAGATATTAAAATGAAGAAACAAGTAATACGAGTAATTAAAATAATACATGATAAGAGATATTAAAATGAAGAAAAAAACTGAAGAAAGGCACATTGCTGAGAATAGAAGAAATTTGGAAGCCTTTGGTCGAAATTTGGAAGCCTTTGGTCGAGTGGGAAGCAGCAAGATTGAGCTCAAGGCACATGAAAACGCAAACATGAGGCAGAGGACAAGTTGTCGGAGTCTTGATGCCGAAGAATGAAGATGATGAGAGGGAGAAGACTCGCCATACCAGACGTGATAAAAAAACTTTCCTTCCATTGTAGTTGTTCTTTTTGAGAGGATGTAATTGTGAGTATTTATTTAGCTTTAACGTGGAGGGGGTTCATATAGGCAAGGCAGCTTTCCGACACTATTCACAACGGCTCTTTCCTATAAAGCTTAGTGAGTGACTTGACTGTGTTCATCACACTATTCACTAAGCTCCTTCCTAGAAATTCCTCTCAATCTTCTCTCACCTTCCTAAAAAAAAATAAAAAACACAAAAAAAGCCTATCAATGTCGGATTCCGACACGGATGGAGTCCGTATGAGCATAGGATTGACATCCCACAATCACCACGAGCTGAAAGCATAATAAAAAAGCTTTCCATACTCGTCAAGATCAAACATTTAATGGATGTGGATGATGGTTCCGTTGAAGGGACAGGGCATAATGGCCCTCCTGGCTGAACAAAGTGTGGCCGGTCTTTTAGTAACCAAATTGCAGCCGTCATCAGTTCATCTTCTTCAAGTATATAGACTTCGTCTATTGATTTGGGCTGCTAAGGTTGGAGATATGATGACAGCTTTGCGGCTTCAGTTGCTTTTATCATCATTGCTACGTATGGTTTGTTTTTTTGACTACATACAAAGTGGGATAGCTCAATTGTTTAGAGCACCACTACCTAGGCCTTAGGTCCTGGGTTCGAGTCATGGGGAGGGGAAAAAAATGGATGAGTATTTAACTTCCATAAAAAAAAATAGAACAAACACAGTATGTTCCTTTATACGAGTATTCTTTAATTCTTAGCTTAGAAATATACATATTAGATGCACTTTCGTATGAATATACATATTAGATGCAAACATATTAGATGCACTTTCATAAAAGTATTCCACTACTATGCTTCCTGAAGATTGTAGTTCTAATTTTAAGTTTAGAAACAGAGGATAGTGCCTCGAAGTGCCTCGAAGTTTAGGTTATGCTTCCTGAAGTTTGTAGTTCTAATTTTAAGTTTAGAAACAGAGGATAGTGCCTCGAAGTGCCTCGAAGTTTAGGTTGGAATTGTTTTGCTATATTTTTGAGTAAGGGCGTGTAAGAAAGCTTGGTTGATCAGCTGATGAGCATGAAAATGTGAGAAGTTTAGAGTCTTCATGATTTTGAGAAGACTCTGCTGTGTTTATGAAAGGGGATAGATGTTGAGGGTTTGCTATTTAATAACAAGTCTAATCATAGCCTTTACTTTAATGAAAGTTGTCCTTTGTACGACATTTATTTAAAAAACCCATCATCCTATCTTTAATTTTTTCTCATATCTATTTAAATTTTTCTTTTGTTAATAATATGGCCACTGTCTAGTTTTGTTATGATATAGTATATATTTACATGTCTATTTAAATCAATTGACTAGAGATATATTTTAAGAAGTTTTCAATATTTTAAAAAGTTCTAGTTGCTTAAAAAAAAAAAAAGTTCTAGTTTTTAATATTTTAAAAAGTTCTCAATAAAATTTACATATAATTTTATTTTAAGAATGTGTATAAATAATACAGTTTTCACAAAAACTTATATGCAATATTGCATACATGCATTTCAGTCATTCACACACATATTCTTTATAAATACACCCACAAGCTTAATTCACACACATTTTTTATAAATACACCCACAAGCTTAATTCACACACACATTTTTTATAAATACACCCACTGATAGCTCAATTCACACCCACATTTTTTATAAATGCACCCATTGACAGAAATTGAACATGGTCGTCTTCTCCGAGCAGTTTTTGATCACCTCATGCCGCGGTCGGACGCTGCAATTTACGATGACCTTAATCCTTAAATATTTTATATTTCTTTAAATATTCTTTAATACTAATCATTATGGGTCAATGTTATTTTGTATTACGTTCAATAATATATCTTACTACATGCAATAATATATGTTACTATATATTATAATGTGGGTTACTTAATCAATAAAAAAAATATAAAAGAATCAATATTACTATATAAAATTGTGTTATTACTACATGTAATAATTTGTTTTACTACATAAAAAATTATATGTTACTACATACTACAGTTTGAATTACTACATTGAATAGACGTTTGTTACTATATGTAATTTTATCAAATGATCTAATATTTTTCGCATCATACTACAATAAAATATTTTGTATTACAACATGATTATTGTGTTTACTACATTCGATAATATATGTTACTACATATTATAATGTGAGTTACTACATCAATAAAAATACTAGAAAAAACGTGTTACTAAATAAAAGAATTTATATTATTATATAAATAGTTTGTGTTATTACTACATAAAATAATGTGTATTACTACATATTACAATTTGAATTACTACATTTAATATCCCGCGTTTGACAATAAAATAAAAGATAAAAAAAATCACAGAAACGAGTAAAATAAACGGATTAAAAATTTTGAATTAAGTTGTCAGTGGGTGTATTGATAAAAAATGTGTGTGTGAATTAAGTTTGTTGGTGTATTTATAAAAAATGTGTGTTTGAATTAAGCTTATGGGTGTATTTATAAAGGACATGTGTGTGAATGACTGAAATGCATATATGCAATATTTCATACAAGACTAGCCCTACAGTTTTGAGCCATATTCGAGTTTAATTACCATTTTTCATGGACTTATCTCAACAGAGAGAGTAATATCACGAAGAAGAGAAACGAAAAAATTGTGAACTTTGGTTTTTGCCTTTTAAACATGGATGGTTTTTGTCTTTTGTCGTTTATTTTACTTGTTCAAGGTAATTTGGTTGTTTTAGTGGATAACTTTGGCTAGATGACCTTGGTGTTTTTTTTTGTTTTTTTTTTTTTTTTGCTGGAAATTGTATTCTCAATCTTTTAGGTGGAATGTTAGTTTTTGGAAAGATTGAAATACAGTTTTATTATATTGTAAGCATCAATCAATTGATATGAACAACTTTTGTTATGTTTTAATTTAGTTGTAAATTTTATTTTTAATTATCCTGTCAAAAAAATAAAATTATTTTTAATTATAGAATTGTTTTATCAATGGTGCATATTTCAATTTTGTTTTTAATTGAACTTGGGAGAATATTTCAATTTTGTTTTTAATTGAACTTGGGAGAATATTTCAATATATAAATGAGAGATAATTATGTGGTAGATGACATGAATTTTTTTAAATAAATGTGGTACCAAGTCAACCCATTCCACCGAATCCGACAGCATTTAATTCATTAGAAAGATAAAAGGATTAAAATTGATGTAAAAAAGATTAAATTGAAAGGTAAATGACTTTTTTTTTTTTTTTTTTGTAAAGTTGAAACTTAAAGGATTTATTTTGTAAAGTTGAAACTTAAAGAATTTATTTTAGAATGTATCAAACTTATAGGACTAAAATTAAAATTTTCCCTTGTCCATTCAAAAGTCTATAATATAAAATTATAACAAGCTCGACCCATCTTTGTGTTTGTGGAAGGATAGGTGTTGAGGGTTTGCTATTTAATAATAAGTCTAATCATAGCCTTTACTTTAATGGAAGTTGTCCATTCAAAAGTCTATAATATAAAATTATAACAAGTTGTCAATTTAAAACTCTATAATATGAGGATAGTTACAATTGTGGGCTTGGTTGGAAGGACATGGACTTATTATGCTAAATTCATCCATAATTGGATGGTGTGTGGATGCCAATATGCTAAAAAAAAATGCTGTTTTCATAATGCGTTAGTGCTCTTATCTCAAATTCTGGTTTGGAGTTGGTGTGAATGGATGTGAAATATCTACAGTTACAATTGATAGCTAAAATGCAGAAATATAGAGTTGTAAATATTACGGGTTGAGTATAGGGTTCTAATCGAATCGAAGCGGATACCACACTATTCGATTCGTATTCGTGAAAGTATTCGAATATTCGTATTAGTTTATTTTTCGAATAATAAATTCGATTCGGTATTCGATTCGAATAGTTATTTGATATTATTCGATTCGAGTATTCAATTCGATTTTTTTAAACAATATTATTCGAGTATTCGATTCAAAATTAATTCGTATTCCATACTATTCGATTCGAAATTTTGTGTAGAAAATTTGTAAAATAATCAAATATTTATCTAATAAAACACTAAATAAATCAAAGCTAAATTGATGATTTTGTTGTTTCAACTCTCATTACAAGCCACAAATTCAAAAATACAAAATTTCATATCAATTTTCAAATGAGCCCCAAATCACCAATAACAAGCATCCAACCTTCCACAAAACTTACAAATGAACATCTGCATCAACCATGAGAACATTTATGAGTTGTTTACAGTAAAATCAAAATCAATACTTGAGTAATACCAGTCCAAGACTGCTATGCTACTGCTAGTATATGATTCGGTTGTAAATTGCATGAGATCTTGTGTGTTTTAGTGATAAACTATGGTGGTTTTACATGCATTTTCATGATAAGAGGCTTGATTTGTGGGGAAAGGTTTGTGAGCTTGTTTTGTAGGAATACGAAGCGAATTAGGCGTAAAAATCACAAAACGAGTGTCAATCTTTATTGACACTCGTATGAGACGTAGCAATGAGGCTAGGGAGCAATGTACACAACGTTTGGAAAGACTCGAGGCGGAAAACTGAGGAAAGGGACGGAGAAAAAAGCCAAACACGAAGGATCCGCCCGGTCGGGCGGCATCACTCGCCCGGCCGGGCCGTTCAAACTTGGGAAGGCGAATACGAAGTTTTCGCCCGGCCGGGCGGCATCACTCGCCCGGCCGGGCCGTCCATGCCAGAAAATATGGGGGCTAATACGAAGTTTTCGCCCGGCCGGGCGGCATCACTCGCCCGGCCGGGCCGTCCATGCCAGAAAATATGGGGGCTAATACGAAATTTTCGCCCGGCCGGGCGGCATCACTCGCCCGGCCGGGCCGTTTGAGCATCAAAGGGCCACCAACTTACGAAAGTTTGGCCCGGCCGGGCCACTTCACCCGCCCGGTCGGGCGGCGCATATTTCGGGGTTTTTTTGTCAAAATTCTCCAAATTCGAAGGGCTTAAATGCAATTCTTGTTTTGGGAATTTCTCACAACATATATAAAGGGTCCTTAGCCAGTTTTAAAGGGGAACAACACCTTGGAGAGCAATCAACACACAATCACACATAGTCAAGTGTGTTTTTCATATTTTGCAATTTCCTTTTGATAGATAGCTTAGAATCTTGTTTAGTTTGACAATTCAAGTGAAGATTTCCATTGGGCTTTGTAAGTAAGTGAAGTTTGTAGCTACAATTCAAGTTTTAAGGTGATATCTCTTGAAGTCTCATTTCAATTTCCCAATTCTCTTATTTCTTGCATTTAATTTCTTAATTGTTATGGAACTTGTGATTCCTTGCATTGTAGCCATGGGATTCTCTTCTAGAACCATGGGCTAATCTTTAATTGCCTTGGGTGTGGATGTTTTGATGGGTATTTAGTGTAATTGTGAGTAATTGCATGATTAGCTCAGGATTTGGGTGTTAATTGTTTCTATTGTTGTAAATTGATTGATTCATTTGGTTGATCAACCCTATTAGCGAGCATGTTCGATTATGTTTATTGCAACGAGAGTTGGGTAGCATGATTGGGAGTGTGAGTGTGAGCTTTGATCAATTGAATAGAAGTGAATTAGTAATTAGCTCACCCGAGAGGGGTGTTAATGGCTAGACCGACAACCTTAGACACTAAACGATTAGAGGTCGTCTAGGAGTTTGGTGAGAGGGCGTTTCATAAGCATTAGTAACCGTGTTGAAAGTGTTTATGAAACACTATCTTAGGAGCTTATGGTATTTGGTTAGATCCTATAATTGCTAATCAATGCACGATGTTTACCTATGCCTTTCGAGGGGGTTTGCACACATATGTGATAGCCTTTAGCTTAATCCGAGTTCATAGCTAATTCATGTAATTGGTCACTAACTCACTTAATTGCTCACAAAACGGAAACACCCGAGGCAATACCCTTCCCTTGCACTTTCCAAAAGAAAGTTAGATAACTTGGTATTATTCTTGTTACTAGTTCTCATTACTTTAGTTAATCTAGTTTAATACTTGCGTTTATAATTCCCGAAAATCCAAACAAACACGTGTAGTTACTACAATAGCATGCATACTCGTAACTTTAGGGATTCACTTGCACTTAATTAAATCCTTGGAACGAAAAATACTACTTGGTCGTACTTACGTACTACAATCGGACCCATACGCTTGTGGGGCTCGAATTGTCAAGTGCTTTAAAAGTGTTAAAAATTTGATCCAAGTCAGTATATTAGTTTTTTTTTTAACAGTAAAAAGTTGTTTCATTAACCACGAGTATAAGGGTACTCAACCCGTTAATTTACACGTATTGTCTATATGCTATGACACACATTTTGAAATCTGAAAATTTCACACGCTAATACACAAGGATGGATTACAGAACCAGGCCGATATAGATGAGTTCGGAATTACTGCATTTTTCCCTCCAAGCCAATTCCACATGCTGATCTTAATTTTCTCCACCACTTTTTTTATGTTTTGCCTTATACCCTTGAATCTTAATTCGTTTCTCGTATTCCACATCTCCCAAATGACGCACGTCCATACACTTGACATGAATTTCTTATTCTCCTTGCTATTTTCCAATGCATCTAGATGCTGCATTACATGTATCTTAATATCATTGTGGGGTATTATAATGACATTTAACCATTTGTATACCTCCCTCCAAACTGTCGCAGCAAAGGAGCATTCTACTAGCAGATGTGCATTGCTCTCAGTTTCATTACCACACAGTTGGCACTTCGATCCTGCCTCCGAAATTGGTATGCCTCTTTTAGATAAATTATCTGTAGTGGCCAACCTTCCTTTGAGTGCCTTCCATACAATTGTTTTTACTCTTTGAGGCGTGAAATTTCTCCATAAATTTTCGTATTCAGATTTAGTGCCCATCTCCTCCGTAGTTGTTTCTTTCATTAATTCCTCATACGCCTTGCTTGTCGCGTATGCTCCGGTTGGCGCCAAATCCCAGCTCCACGTATCTTCCCGTTCTTGAGAAATTTTGTGCCTATCTATAATATTCAACAAAATTATCAGTGCCTCACACTCTCCCCCCCTCGGTTCTCTCTCCCAGGCCCATTTCCACTTCCATGTCCCTCTCTCCCAGCTGCCCATATTAATTATTTTGAATTCTTGTTGTCTGCCAATATGATACAGTTCAGGGAACCTATCTTTTAAAGTTTCCACTCCATCTACCCACAGGTCATTCCAAATCGAAGTGTATTCCCCATTACCCACAACTCTCCTTATTTTATTTTTTGCCCCCCTCCCACCTATCCTCTCGTATACTTTTTTAATCTCTTTCCACCAACTCGACTCACTAGCTCTCCTCCTTCCGCGACCCCTACTGCCCCCCTCCTCCCCTTCTAAGTTCCCATATTTCGAAGAAATCACTCTTGCCCATAGGCTCTTCTCCTCTGTCAAATACATCCACACCCATTTTCCTAACAATGCAAGATTGAAGTTATTCAAGTCTTTTATGCCTAGCCCCCCTTCCTTTTTGTCTTTACACACTTCCTCCCATCCAACCCAAGAAATTTTCCGTTTGGTCCCGTCACCCCCTCCCCATAAGAAATTTCTTTGAAGCTTTTTTATCTCAAGTAAAACAGAAGCAGGTAATTTAAAGAAAGACAAATAGTAAGTTGGTACCGCGGATAGAACAGCCTGAACGAGCGTCGCTCTTCCTCCCATCGAAATTTGCTTGTCTTTCCATACCGCTAGTTTTCCTTGTATCTTCCTCACCAATCCAGCCCAAGCTGCTAATTTATGATGATTTAATCCCACGTTCATACCAAGGAATTCCATAGGTAAACTTCCTGTGTTGCACCCAAGATATTCTGCCATCTCCCGTTTCTCTTCGTCTCTCATTTGAATCCCGACCAGCTTACATTTATCGTAGTTAACTCCCAACCCAGACACTAACTCGAACAAGCTAAGGATATGCTTAATTGCTATGATATCTTCCCATTTGCCATTGCACAAGAATACTGTGTCGTCGGCATATTGTAGTAGATGCACTCTCACCTTGTTCTTTCCCATACATATCGAATCAAGCTCACCTAGCTCCACTGCTCTACTCACTAGTGCGTTTAACCGTTCAGCTGCAATTAGAAAAAGAAAGGGAGAAAGAGGGTCACCTTGACGTAAACCTCTTTCGAGCTTGAATTCTCCGGACGAACTCCCGTTGACCAACACAGCTGCACTAGCCGACGAGACGCACTCCATTATCCACTTTCTCCATAATGGTGCGAAGTTCATCCCCTCCATCATCTTGTCTAAAAACGTTCAATCCACCGAATCATAAGCTTTGGCAAAGTCCACCTTAAAGAGTGCCCTTGATTTCTTTTTTCTTTTAGCTTCGTCTATTGCTTCGTGTGCTACCAGGATTCCATCCAATATTTGTCTACCTCCGATGAACGCTGATTGGCAGTCCAAAATCATCGACTCCAGTACTTTGGATAATCTACGAGCCAATATTTTTGCTATGATTTTGTAGAGACTACCAATCAATGAGATTGGTCGAAACTCATCCAGCATCTGTGCGCCTGGTTTTTTCGGTAGCAGAACAATAAATGATGGATTCAAGCCTTTTACCACCCTCCCGTGACGGTGAAATTCTGTCATCATTTTAAGAATTTCTACTTTCAGCAGCTCCCAATTGCTTTTATAGAATCCCAACGAGAAGCCATCTGGTCCAGGGCTCTTTGTCGTTTCACAGTCCCATATTGCTTCTTTTACTTCGACCTCCGAAAATTCCGCAATGAGAAAGGCATTATCACATGTATCAATTTTGCACCGATCAGCTCCTGTGGAATAAATGGCCTACTAAACCTGTTTGCTTTGAAATGTGTGCTGTAGTGATTGAACACCTCCTGCTTCACTTCCGGAACCGACTCGGTCCATCTCTCGTTTATGAATAATCCATCAATGTTGTTCCTCTTCGTCCTGCTGTTGATGATTTGATGAAATAGTTTTGAGTTCAAGTCTCCTCCTTTGAGCCAATTTACTTTAGCCTTCTGGCTCAGTTGTTCTTCTTTCGTCCTTAAATCATTTTGTAGTGCCGCTATTGATTCCCTTCTTTTAGACTCCTCCTCTTCGTCAAGCCCGAGAGTTTCATCCAAAATATCGAGCCTATCAATCTCGTTTCTATTTTCCTCAATTCTTGCCTCCATTTTCCCATACACTCGTTTGTTCCACTCCCTAAGGTCAATTTTTAGGAGCTTTAACTTTTCTTTTAACACGTACCCGCTCCACCCTCTCAGCTCATAGGACTTCCACTTCTTTGTTACAAAATCATTGAAATCTGGGTGCCTCATCCATGTGTTGAAGAACCGGAAAGGTTTGGGGCCCCAGTCTTTTTTTTTGGGAGGTTATGTAAATCGGACAGTGATCAGATAATGATCTGCCCAAACCCTTCAGCTTTGCATCCGGCCACTTGTCTATCCAAGCTTCATTGATGAGAACTCTATCCAGACGGCTTTTGCAGGTCCTGTCTGGACGATACCAGGTGAATTTCCTACCAAGAAGTGGCAGGTCGAGTAAATTTGACTGAATAATAAATTCATCAAACAATTCTATTTCCCTTCTGTCCTCCGTACCCCTCTCCCATTTCTTTCCTCAGCTCGTCTGATCGCATTGAAGTCCCCAGCAATACAAATATACTCCTCTCTGTTCTGCTCGACCACTCTTCAGCTCTTCCCAAAGTTCTCTTTTTGCATTCCCAGTACATGGCGCATACACATTGATGATCACACACCTCCTGCCCTCTTGTTTCCATATCCCATTCACTACCAGCATCCCTGTCGCGTGCCAGGAGCTTGTTTGCACAAAGGCAGCCTCATCCCAAATGGTTAATAACCCGCCTGATCTACCTTCCGCTGCTCGCGATTCCCACCCAAATTTCGTGCTGCCCCAAACTGACTTGCATATAAACTCATCCATTATTTCCACCTTCGTCTCCTATAGAAAGCACAGTTCAATGTTAAAGTTTCTCACCATATTTTTGACCTCTTTTCGCTTCTCCTTCCCTCCTAGTCCTCTTATGTTAAAGCTTAGGCTCCTCATAAATTTACTAAGGCGTTTCCTCCCTTCAATTTTTCTGCTGCTCTCACCGCTTTCCTTTTGGCCTTTCTTTCTATTTCCTCTAGCCGTTTCACTGTGATTTCGCCTGATTCTGCACCTTGTATCCCTATTTTCTTCCCTAGTTTCCACGCTCGCTCTGCCTCTTCGTGAATATGCTTATCCTCCTCATTTTGGTTCCGCTGACTGATTGGAGTACCTTTTGTACTAATCGATCCATGCATTGATTTTACCGACCGGCGTTCTGCTGTATCTGCCTTCTCTTGTACAGCAGATGTGTTTTCTCCATCCAACTCCCCACAGCTGCCCTCTGTCCACTCTGATTCGTCCGCTTCCATCCGATTAGGGTTTGAGATAGGCCCATGGAAATCAGCCTCTGTCTCTATGCGGCCCAAAGGATTAATCTCCTCTGGTACTGTTTCATAATTTTCTTCACCGACCTGCCGCTGGGTTGCCCCCTCCCACTCGTTACTAGGTCCACTTTCCTGAAATAGAGTATTAAGGTCCAGCTGGCCCGGGCCCAAGAAAAAGTCATTTACTTGGTCCAACTTTGTATTGTTTATCAAAGCTTCTAGAATTGGGCTTTTCCTATCTTTATTGTCCAGCCCATTAGTAGATTTACCATATTTTGGGCCCAAATATACACTGTCATTAATTCCTGAATCCGTTGCCCATTGCCTTACTCGGGGTGCTCATTTGACATAATGAGTATTTTCGATTTACTCCCGGAGCCTGATCATTAATTGTGTTTATGGTTTCCAACAGGGAATTTGGTGCTCCCAAGACTTTCTCATTAACCGAATTTTTGGGATTCGATTTTGGAGGCGGTGCAATAATTGCTCCTGTCGGCCTTTCTGTACCGCCGTCGTCACGGTTGGATTTCTGCTCGCCGGCCTCCCTGTCTGAATATTTTCCGGCTACCGTCGCGTTCATCTCAATTTCTGGCGTCGTCCAATTTTCCCAATCCTGTGCTACAATGTCCTCTGATTCCCTTTCCTAACTTTCGAAGTCGAAGCCTTCATCCTCCTCTTTTATCCGAATACTGTGAATGCGACCGTCAATCCATATTTTGTACGGTGTCCTCGGAATCTCTAGTCGTGCTGTCCTGATTAGAATTCTAGCGAATTGTAGGTTGCTTCTGTTGGTCGTGTCTTCGTCTATCTTAACGATGTTTCCGACCCTCAATGCCAACAACTTGAAGAATTTTGTGTTCCACGCTTGTAGCGGCACGTCGAACCAGTTTGTCCAGACAACTCTTTATCTTGACACTAGCCCCGGATCCCATTTATCAACCCATTCGAGCCATCTAATTGCCCATTCCATGTGTTCAAACTCTGCTATGTTGTGTTCTTCATCGTCCTTTGGGCTAATCAGCACCATGTCACCTCCAAGAGTGGAAATTCTCCACATTTCCTCGCATTCCGTCATCATATCCTCACCTACCTCTGGCCAGGAGTGCACGTTCTTGATCTTACCCAGGAAGCATCTATCTAGGCATTTCCTATCCTCCGCCGTGGACTCATATTTCACCCCTCTAAACCCATTGTTCTCCTTCTCTGCCTCGCTCTCCTTCCACGGTTGGCCTTCCGCTGGCCTTAACTCTGTCCTTATCTGTGCTGCCTTCCCCCTGTCGCTCTCTTGACTTTTGAGTCTATTTGTGCCTTTGATGGTTTCCATATATGATAACTCTCCCTTTCTAATGCTATTCTTTCCTGCGTCGAACCGGAAGACTCTTGAAATTACTTTTTCGCGCCCCCTTGACCCGCCTCCGCTGACCCTCTTGCCTCCACTCTTGAATATTTGGATATATTCGCCCTAAGTTTGTATGTTCCGAACCACACATTATTTAGCGCTTCCTCCACATATCTCGTATTCGTGGTTTTCCTGAATCTGACAAATCCGAACCTTGTACCTCTTCTGTCTCTCTTGTCTGCTATGAAGAAGTCGTTAACCCGTTCAATCTTGTCTATCCTGTCCATCAGATCTTTTTTGCTGCACCAATCTGGGAAGTTGTACAAATAGAACGTGATGTTTGATCCATTTTGTTGGCTTTCCCTTTCTTTCATGTCTGTCCATTCCTTTGATATCGGCCTCGTGATACTGAATGCTGGTCGCTGCGCTGCTTGCCTCCCCGGCCTGTGCTTCATTCTCCCTCTGCCGGCTTTAGTCCACCCGCCTTCACCATCTCTCTCGTACTCCATTCTCGGATTGAAATACTAGTGGACTTAGATTTCCTAAATTGTTCAAACTCTTAAATCCATTATTTTAAGAATGTAATCCAAAACAGTTAGACTTGTACACCACTTGCACAAATGACACTAAAAGAACATACTGCTAGTATATTAGTAATTACTTACACACAGAAAACGTGGTCTTCCTCTGATTAATGCAATGTCAATGTCTCATTACAATAATACTAAAAATATACCAACCCAACATCTTCTGCAACTTGCAACCAAACTTAAAAATCTGATTATTAAACAAAAACCAGATCTATATATAGAAAAAGCTCATATTAGAGGACTGCATCAAAGCAGAGTTCAACCCAAATGCTAAGAAATTAAGAAAAAACTTAGAAAAACAAATAATCTAAAAATTAGTGTAAAAAATCTCTTACTTACTAAACTGGATCGTGACTCGAGATGAAACTTGCGAAGAGAGGCGGAGATTAGGTGACAACGTGAATAGACTTCGCTGCCAACGCGGCGACCTGAGTTAGTCGACGCTGCCGCGACGACCTGAAAACGGTGAGTTCTTCGGAAAAAATGAGCGGGAGGCTGGAAGAGGCGGAATTGAAAGCGAGTAATAAATTAGGATTTTGTCACTTGTTCTGTATTTGGCGGAATTGAAAACGAGTAGAAAACTGAATTGAATTAGGCAGAATTAAAAACTGAGTAGAAAACTGAATTACCGTAAAAAAAAAAAAAAAAAGTAGAAAACTGAATTAATAATTACTCCAGTTATTAGTAATTTATTGTGAAATAAATAAATATATTTTTAATGTATTGGAGTATATAATTTTAAAATGTATTACTATATAATTATATATATATATATATATTTAATCGAATATCATAATTTTGTATTTGTATTTGTATTTGTATTCGTTTATTAATCGAATCAAAAAATATATTTGAATTCGAATTCGAATCATAAAATTTCGAATACGAATATCAAAATTCGAATACGAATACCGAATCGACCAAAATTATTCGCTTCATTTACAACTCTAGTTGAGTACCCCTAGTACTCGAGTGAAATATAAAGTACTCCCTCCGTCCGTCTATAAGCTTCCCGCTACTTTTTGGCACAGAGATTAAGAAAAGTGATTAAATAATAGATATAGTACAAGTGATGTGATTGGAAGAAGGAGAGAGATAGAGAGAAAAAGTAAGATATAAAGTGATGTGTAAGAAAAAGTATTTACCAAAAAGGGAGTTTAATTAAGATTAGAGACAATTCTATAGACACAACTAGAAAAAAAGACAAAATAATATAGCATTAGGAATAAGGTCAAATTCTTAACTAAATGACCAATTATGCCCTTACTCTTTCATCACACCAATATATTAAATTAAAATAATATTCAAATTAAAGTTATAGGTATTTTTTAATTTCAAATCAATGTAAAATAAATTTATATTTTAAATGTAAAGCATTTCATGGTCCACAGTGAAACACGCCATTTTGCTGCAAATCCAATCTGCAGATCACAGCTTGAATAATCATTAAATCGATCTCCAAATCCCAATTGCGCATAATCAATAAATCGATCTCCAAATTCTAAATTTCGCTATCTTCTATAACAGAATCATTCCAATTTGGGAGGTACGAATTCAGTTCGATCTTCAAATCCATCTTCGATATTCGATCATCACCGAACCACCTCCATTTTTGCTGCAAATCCCGTCCGCAAATCACATCTTCAATAATCAATATATCGATCTGCAAATCCCAATTGCGCTATCTTCGATTCCAGAATCATTCCATTTTGGAGGTATGAATTCTGTTTTGATTCAATGAGTCCGTATTCAATTTCCAACTGTGATAATCAATAATTCGATTGGTTCATTGTTATTTCAATTTATACCTTGTCCGATTCGATATTCTATTTTTTCTAATTCTACCCTGTTTTATTTTGTGCGATTTAGGGCTCTATTCAACCTTTTATCTGGAGAAGCTATTTTACAGTGTCAGAGATGGAATATGCTGTGATATTAAAGTTCGAATTCGAGGAGAAAACCAAGTTGATCCGTGTTCAACAATCTTCAAAGTTCGAAGACATTGTTAATGAAGTAATCGGTATGTGGCCCATATTGTCTTCTTATAATCTAGGCATGTGTTATTCTGTTGGCTGCATAAAGAATTGTTCATTATCATCTGATTCTGATTTGGTCAGTTTAGTTGAATTTTGTCAGATTTCATCGGAAAAATTAGTTCAAGTTTTTGTTTCTTCTACACACTCTAAGAATTTACTACTTGATACCAATAATTCACAAAGTTTGGGCGTTTGTGTGTCAATCAGTGATGATCGTGTCGATGCTTCTACATCCTAAACTCAATTGTCAAATATTCCTGATAATCGTGTTGACAATGCTTTCAATCATAGACTATCAAATGATTGTTCAACAGAATTTACTGGATTGGGTTGTTTACCAAATTTTGATATATGCCCTAAGGAGAAGACTAAAGCTTATTTGTCCGATAACTGGGGTAATATAATGAAAGTGGGTGCAGTCTTTGGTGGTGCACCTGAGTTTAGGATCGAGTTGATTAAGTACTCGACCAAGCTCAATTTCAAGTTTAGATATGTTAAGAACTGCTCTAGGTACATATATGCTGAGTGCAATCAGAAAGTGTCAGCTGGTTGTGAGTGGTTTATAAAAGGAAAACACTTA
Organism: Galeopsis tetrahit; assembly: GCA_963675135.1. Lineage (NCBI taxonomy): Eukaryota > Viridiplantae > Streptophyta > Magnoliopsida > Lamiales > Lamiaceae > Galeopsis > Galeopsis tetrahit. The sequence continues at coordinate 41,183,689 of OY776127.1, forward strand.
CCTATGAATTCAGGGTTTATCGTTTCCAAGGCTAACCTAGTACATAATTGTGTTGGCAACCTGTTAAACGAGAAAAAAAACAGGTTTGGCACAAAAATAATCAAAGATATTCTTCTGCAAAATGTGAAGTCCAATCCTACAATTACTGGAAAAAAGGTACTTGAACATATTAGTGATGATTATGGATTTGAAGTCCCTTATTGGAAGGCGTGGTACGGAGTTGAGGCTGCAAGAAACGACATATTTGGAAGCTATGACGAGTCGTACGATCAATTACGATGGTATGGTGATGCAATTAAACGTATCAATCCTGGAAGCATAGTGGATATAGAGACCAACAATATCACCAACCACTTTGAAAGAATTTTCATATCATTCAATGCTTGCAAGGAAGGCTTTAAAAGTTGTAGACCAATGCTTTTCATAGACGGTACATTTATGAAGGGAAGGTCAAAAGGGATATTGCTTGCTGCAACCGCAAAGGACGGGAACAACGGTAATAATTTTATAAACAGCTTGTTTAATAATTTATTCTAGAAATGATAATTATGCTGCGCTTAACATTCTTTGACTGTATATAATTTTTGGAATTTGTATGGTTTAATATTTATTCCAGATATTCTATTTTTGACCTTTAAACATACTTTGAATGTATATTATCTGTGAATTTGTATGGTTTAATATTTCTGCATCCAGGGAATGCGTGCTTATTGCATTTTTTTGTATCTTTTTTAGGATTGTTTCCTATTGCATTTGCTATTGTATCTTCCGAGAATCGTAATAACTGGGCTTGGTTCTTAACTAAACTTCGTGATCTTATCACTCACCCCAAAAGGGTAATTTACATTTCTGATAGAAATGTAGGTTTGATGTCGGCCTTTTACGATGTATGGAATGATCCTGCCCACTTTTATTGCCTGTATCACTTGCTGTCAAACCTTAAGGGTAGGTACGGTGGTGGATGGAATACTCAACATCGTAAAAATATGGCTAGTTTGTTCAAAGAGTGTGCATATGCACCTACCATCACTATATTCAAAGAGAAACTTGAGCTGTTTACGAAAGTGGGCGGTCGAATTGCTGAGAAATGGCTTGAAGATTTACCTTATGCAAGATGGGCAGTCTCACACTCTCCGCATCTTAAAAGGTACGGGGAAATGACATCTAATGCAGCTGAGTCATTTAACTCTTGGATACGTGAAGCTAGATCTCTTCCTATCACTCATATGATTGACTCCATAAGGAAAAAAATTTTTGGGATGTTCGTAGAGAGGCGGGAATCTAGCAATAAGTGGACAGGTCTACTGGTTCCTAGTAAAGAGACTATTTGGCATGAATTGGGAAATATCAGTGCATCATGGCCTGTCTCGTTGTATCCCAACGGTCAGTTTGAGGTATCTTCAAAAACATCTGTCACTGTTGATCTTCAATATAATATATGTACATGTTTTGAATGGCAAATCAAAGGGTTTCCATGCGCCCATGCAGTGGCTGTGATTAAGAAGCACTGCACATCAATTCATAGTGTTGTTGAAGAATGTTTTTTTACATCTAAATACAAACAATGTTATGAATTAGACTTGTTCCCTGTTCCCCAAACAGAAAGATTTGAGGTTGAATCTATTGAAGAATCTGATAAAATACTTCCTCCAATCCTTCCGAAGCCCCCAGGTAGACCTAAGCAGAAGAGGATCACCTCCTATGGTGAATTTCCAAAAGTAAAAGCTACTATCTGTAAGAGGTGTGGTAAAAAGGGCAGGCACGATTCATTGACATGTGCCGGAGTTTTTGGAACTGATAAAACTAATATTGCTGAGTAGTCCATGTGCAGTAACTTGTCTATATTTTTTAATTATTTTGATACACTATCATGCTGGTGTACTGGTGTTTTACCACTTTTTTAATTATTTTGATACATTTTCTCAAGTTCCTTCTATATTTAATTTCTGTAATAACAAGTTGTTATTAAATAGTCTATAGTATTTTAGCACGATTTTTCCCATATATATTTCGGTATACTTTCCATATTGTTTTTATTTTTACCCACAGTGTAATTTTTATTTTTAAGCAAAATATGATTTCCAGGTTTAGCATATATTCAACTAATATTCACACATGTGCATCAAATCGTTAGCATATCCCCTTATATACTAATAGGGAGTTTAAATTGATGATGTGTCATTTTGTGGTTAATTTGGCTTATGTGTCATTTTGTGGTTGATTTGGCTTATGTGTCATAATTTAATGAAGTTGTTAATTTTAAAAAGTATGATGTGTAATTAAGTTATTGGTTGAGTAAGATATGATTAATAAACTCTTTCCAAATATTATATTCTTATTATTTTAACATTGACTAATTAAATTAAATTAAATTTTATTTTATTTACTTAACTTTATTTTAGTATTCATTTTATTCTTTAGTTTAATTTATTTTAGAACTATTTAATGTTTTTCTGAGTAAAATACATTAATCTAAAATTTATTTTTATTGGGGTGTACAATTCTTTATTTAATTAGTTATTCAATTGTATTTTATAATTACTTTTATCTTATATTTCAAGTAATTTTTTCTGCAATTATTTTAAATTTATTATAAGTTTAATGCATTTAAAAAATAGAGCTCGAAAATATATATGTAAAACTTATTATATAATTTTATACATAATATTTATTATATAAATAATTATATTATTTTACAAGATTATCAAATTTGTTATATATACATAATACATTATTTCTATAGTATATAATCCCCTTATATACTAATAGGGAGTTTAAATTGATGATGTGTCATTTTGTGGTTAATTTGGCTTATGTGTCATTTTGTGGTTGATTTGGCTTATGTGTCATAATTTAATGAAGTTGTTAATTTTAAAAAGTATGATGTGTAATTAAGTTATTGGTTGAGTAAGATATGATTAATAAACTCTTCCCAAATATTATATTCTTATTATTTTAACATTGACTAATTAAATTAAATTTTATTTTATTTACTTAACTTTATTTTAGTATTCATTTTATTCTTTAGTTTAATTTATTTTAGAACTATTTAATGTTTTTCTGAGTAAAATACATTAATCTAAAATTTATTTTTATTGGGGTGTACAATTCTTTATTTAATTAGTTATTCAATTGTATTTTATAATTACTTTTATCTTATATTTCAAGTAATTTTTTCTGCAATTATTTTAAATTTATTATAAGTTTAATGCATTCAAAAAATAGAGCTCGAAAATATATATGTAAAACTTATTATATAATTTTATACATACTATTTATTATATAAATAATTATATTATTTTACAAGATTATCAAATTTGTTATATATACATAATACACTACTTCTATAGTATATAATCCCCTTATATACTAATAGGGAGTTTAAATTTATGATGTGTCATTTTGTGGTTGATTTGACTTATGTGTCATAATTTATTGAAGTTGTTAATTTTAAAAAGTATGATGTGTAATTAAGTTATTGGTTGAGTAAGATATGATTAATAAACTATTTCCAAATATTATATTCTTATTATTTTAACATTGACTAATTAAATTAAATTAAATTTTATTTACTTAACTTTATTTTAGTATTCATTTTATTGTTTAGTTTAATTTATTTTAGAACTATTTAATGTTTTTCTGAGTAAAATACATTAATCTAAAATTTATTTTTATTGGGGTGTACAATTCTTTATTTAATTAGTTATTCAATTGTATTTTATAATTACTTTTATCTTATATTTCAAGTAATTTTTTCTGTAATTATTTTAAATATTATTATAAGTTTAATGCATATAAAAAATAGAGCTCGAAAATATATATGTAAAACTTCTTATATAATTTTATACATATTATTTATTATATAAATAATTATATTATTTTACAAGATTAACAAATTTGTTATATATACATAATACACTACTTCTATAGTATATAATACCCTTATATACTAATAGGGAGTTTAAATTGATGATGTGTCATTTTGTGGTTGATTTGGCTTATGTGTCATAATTTAATGAAGTTGTTAATTTTAAAAAGTATGATGTGTAATTAAGTTATTGGTTGAGTAAGACATGATTAATAAACTCTTTCCAAATATTATATTCTTATTATTTTAACATTGACTAATTAAATTTAATTTTATTTTATTTACTTAACTTTATTTTAGTATTCATTTTATTCTTTAGTTTAATTTATTTTAGAACTATTTAATGTTTTTCTGAGTAAAATACATTAATCTAAAATTTATTTTTATTGGGGTGTACAATTCTTTATTTAATTAGTTATTCAATTGTATTTTATAATTACTTTTATCTTATATTTCAAGTAATTTTTTCTGCAATTATTTTAAATTTATTATAAGTTTAATGCATTTAAAAAATAGAGCTCGAAAATATATATGTAAAACTTATTATATAATTTTATACATAATATTTATTATATAAATAATTATATTATTTTACAAGATTACCAAATTTGTAATATATACATAATACAATACTTCTATAGTATATAATCCCCTTATATACTAATAGGGAGTTTAAATTGATGATGTGTCATTTTGTGGTTGATTTGGATTATGTGTCATAATTTAATGAAGTTGTTAATTTTAAAAAGTATGATGTGTAATTAAGTTATTGGTTGAGTAAGATATGATTAATAAACTCTTTCCAAATATTATATTCTTATTATTTTAACATTGACTAATTAAATTAAATTAAATTTTATTTTATTTACTTAACTTTATTTTAGTATTCATTTTATTCTTTAGTTTAATTTATTTTAGAACTATTTAATGTTTTTCTGAGTAAAATACATTAATCTAAAATTTATTTTTATTGGGGTGTACAATTCTTTATTTAATTAGTTATTCAATTGTATTTTATAATTACTTTTATCTTATATTTCAAGTAATTTTTTCTGCAATTATTTTAAATTTATTATAAGTTTAATGCATTTAAAAAATAGAGCTCGAAAATATATATGTAAAACTTATTATATAATTTTATACATAATATTTATTATATAAATAATTATATAATTTTACAAGATTACCAAATTTGTTATATATACATAATACATTATTTCTATAGTATATAATCCCCTTATATACTAATAGGGAGTTTAAATTGATGATGTGTCATTTTGTGGTTAATTTGGCTTATGTGTCATAATTTAATGAAGTTGTTAATTTTAAAAAGTATGATGTGTAATTAAGTTATTGGTTGAGTAAGATATGATTAATAAACTCTTTCCAAATATTATATTCTTATTATTTTAACATTGACTAATTAAATTAAATTTTATTTTATTTACTTAACTTTATTTTAGTATTCATTTTATTGTTTAGTTTAATTTATTTTAGAACTATTTAATGTTTTTCTGAGTAAAATACATTAATCTAAAATTTATTTTATTGGGGTGTACAATTCTTTATTTAATTAGTTATTCAATTGTATTTTATAATTACTTTTATCTTATATTTCAAGTAATTTTTTCTGCAATTATTTTAAATTTATTATAAGTTTAATGCATTTAAAAAATAGAGCTCGAAAATATATATGTAAAACTTATTATATAATTTTATACATAATATTTATTATATAAATAATTATATTATTTTACAAGATTATCAAATTTGTTATATATACATAATACATTATTTCTATAGTATATAATCCTCTTATATACTAATAGGGAGTTTAAATTGATGATGTGTCATTTTGTGGTTAATTTGGCTTATGTGTCATTTTGTGGTTGATTTGGCTTATGTGTCATAATTTAATAAAGTTGTTAATTTTATAAAGAGGTAATTGCAAATTAAATCACGACCTTTCGCTCATTTGCAATCTAATCTAAACCTTAAAAGAATTGCAAATAAATCATAAACTTTAAATATATTGCAAATTAGACTTTTTACAAGTTTACTTTGTCCCTAAATCATAACTTTTGATATTTGGTTTGATTGAAAAACAATATTGTTTTATTAAGGTGTTGTTATGTCATTAAGAAGTCTAAATTATGTTAGATTCGAACACAATTAAAATTGTCAAAAAGACTAAATTGCAACTATATTTAAAGTTTGTGATTTATTTGCAATTACCTCAAAGTTTAGATTAGATTGCAAATGAGGAAAATGTTATGATTTAATTTGCAATTAACTAAAATATTTATTTATTTAATTGTGTAATGGTTGATATGGAATGTTTACTTACAATTTATTAAGAGTTATTTTAATATTATTTAAATTATTTGTTTCCGAACTTTTATAATTTTTTTTAAAAGTTATTTTTAATAAGTAAATAAATAAATATTTATTATTAAATATTTTAAAATATATTTAAAATTCCGTGTAATACACGGGTTCTACACTAGTATTTTATAATATGCAGTATCTTGATATGTACTCGTAGTTTACTTATGATAGGGCCAGATATACTTAACTTAAACAATAATGCAATGTTTTTTATGCTATCCAATGATATCACGGAAATATCATAATAATGAATATCTTTTGGAAAGTTACAATCCACAATTGTAAAGTCAACCATCATTAATACAATATTATTAATTTAAAATAGGAATATACCCACTACTCTCCACAATTATCTCACGTAATATAAACAAACAATATATTTTTTACATTTTCAAACATACTTATATTCAATATATTCAAATGTAATTTTTTTCTATAAATAGTATTATTAATTTCTAAAATGAACAGTTTATATTGATATCCACGTAATAATAATATGATTATCGTAGTAGTCATAAATATATTAAAAAACGGTCTAATTTTTCTTCAATAATGCACATATCACAATGTGCATATTTGTTTTGCATATACTTTCGCATATATTCCCTTTCGATACTCCCCACTTTACTTACTTAATTACATCATATGTATTTTATTTTTTTTTGTGTATGTAACGGTTTACCATATAGATTGTATAATATTTATGGTCTATTGTGGTTCATTATCCGTTTATGTCTATATAATTTGTGATAATTAGAATTTCTAAAGATAACATTAATAACATTAATGCATTTTAATTTAATGGAGAAGTTACACTTATAATTAATATGACAATCTTTAATATTTATTCTTTATAATTATAAATTGTTATATGTAATTATTGAACGAATTATTGTATTTTTTTATAGAGCATTGAATATATTTATTTTTGAATAATAATTTTTAAAGATGTACAGAGTTGAAAAAGTCTTAAATAATTTTTTTATATAATTAAAAGCAATTTAATATATCCCACGTTGCCCACCTCTCCACAAACTCTTTATTTATATCAAACGTGGTGGCGAATACTAAGGGGTCTTATATATCATTAAAAGTAATTTAATATATAATTTTTCCTCTATATATATTGTATATCTATCCTATACCTGAATAATTACATACATACTCAAAGTCGTGGAAAAAACAGTCATCCATGTTGAAATCCACCATTCCAGATGACATCACATCTCATATTTTGGAGAGGTTGCTGGCATCTGTCCTTAAACATTTGATAGGTTTGTCTAAATCTTTGTATGCTATAATATCTTCACGTTTGTTTATTGAAGCAAATCTGATGAAAATGAAAGAGGGTTTTTTCTTTTCATATATCCATAAGCAACGTGTTGCAGATCCTCCTATAACATACGAGTACTTTCCTAAGAGAAACCCATCGACTTATAGAGACAATTCAGATAGCGATGACGACGAAGAAGTTTTAGGAACAATAAACGGCTTGGTACTGTACTGTGATATACATGATGTCTATTCGTTGTCTAACCTAACTACCAAAAAGACTTTATTCATTCCTAATGACCCTATAACTTTTCAACACAATTTTAGTGTAGCATGGGTTTACTTTGGATTAGGTTATGATAAGAACAATGATGACTATATAATAATGCGAGTTGCACATATACGTTCTCTTCAGAACAATCAACTTCAGGTTAAGGTATTCTCTAGAAATTCGAACATTTGGTCTACGATAAAACCTTTTCCAGGTGATTATCCTCCAATTTCGAATGCATGTTTTGTAGGCGGCCTCTTCCATTGGAATGTAAACCATGGCAACGGTGTTTATTCAATTATAACTTTCGACTATAGCCACAACACTTATGGTGTTATTGAAGTTCCTAAATCTCTATGCGACACTTGGTGTTTGACTCTCGAAAATTTGGATGATAAAAATTTGGCTCTTTACGGAAGTCGTCTATGTATTCCGAAGCAAGGCCCAGGTCATTACGTTTTTTGAGATGCATATACTCTCTTACACAAATTCCGGTCATTCGTGGTCCAAGTTCAACATTATAAAGGAAGAGCGGTTGAGCAAGTATTACAACCTTGTTCCAATCCAGTTCTTAAACAGTGAATGTACAAAATTGATGTTTAGAATTGATCCCAATGGTACTTTTTGTTCGTACGATGTTCGAAAGAATGTATTTTTTGATTTGAATGACGTTGACGTGGTTCATGGTGTTCAGCACACATACAAGTACGTCGAAAGTCTTGTGTCGCCGTGTTGAAAAATATGAAGTGTTCTGGAATGAATGTACTCATTTTACTTGGAAAATTATATATTTTTTCTTTTAGCATATGTTTAAACTTATAAATATAATCCAGCATATGTTCACACATATTATGGTTTTTTATCACATATGCAGTTGGTCTTTCATTTATATGCATATTCGTATAATTGTGTTTTCATTAATCATTTAACATAATATTAATGAAATTACGCCTGTTTCCTATTTTGTTTGACTAAAAAACGTAACACTATGTATCTCAATTACACATATGAACAATATAAATATGTCAACAAATTATAAAATGTTATTATCTTATTTAAATATATATGGAAAAAAATACGAATTCATAATACATATCAAATCAATCAAATATATCTGAATCGTTAAAATATATTCAAATCACTCTCTACCGTTTCTGTTGACTTATTCACGTCATCACATTTTTGCTAAACACCAACAGATATACAATAACACAAAATATTTGACACACTTAAAACCATTTACACATAATTTACTTGTCTCCCTATTCACCTCCAACTTTGTAGTCATTTTCATCAATTCAGCAGTCATCTTTTTTTTCTCGAGTTTCAGTGCAGTGATCTCATCGTGCAACTTCAAAGTAGTCATCTGTAAATCAATAACCTTTGATCTTTCTTCGTTTAATTTCTTCAACAGCCCATGAATAATATTTATTGCTCTATCACATAAAGGATCATCAATCCACTCAAAATATTGACAAAAACCAGGGTTCTACACAATAAAAAAAAAATAAAAAATTAGAAATTATATGAATATAGCATGTGATTCTTAAAAAAAACAATAATACTTCACCGAATATCTTACCGGGTACGATGCACAACCATAGAATCTTCTTCCAACGTTCCGATTCTTCCAAGATGTAACTTGTTTTGCTATCCGATTGCAATAGCATATCACCAGTTCTCTCTCACTCTGGTTGGATGGAGGCATTCTTTTAAAAAATCTAATCACACTTTTTTTCTAGGTCTAAATAACCGAATGTCTGTGATGGAAGGCAGCCGTCTATATATATGTGTGTGCATAGTGGACTGTAAACCCTAATTTTATTTTCCATATATTTAAGAATAACACTTAAATTATAGTTTATTATTTTTTTTGTTTACTAAATATTTGGATATATCTATATTGATTCTATATTTCTTTTATATTAATTATTTCCCATAAATAACTTGACATAAAATAAATGACATATATACTTACAAATACGATCAAAACTCAAACTAACAACAAATTCCTAAGATTAAACATAATAATATTAATATCCACTTTAAATAAATATTATAAAGTATTAAAATAAGTCATTCAAAAAAACAAAGAAATAATCATCCAAAATAGAATTCAAACCAAAATACGCATAATATGTTCAGAGGCCTTACATTCATAACATATGAATCATTAACCTAAATAACTTAAAACCAGTAGAAGCAAACCTGACAAATATGTTCCAAAAAAGTTAAATAAGTACTCAGCAAAATACAGAACCCAAGTGCATCAAACTCCATATTTAAAAGGGTTGACGAATGTCCCCACGATCCTCACACGCATCTTACTTGCCTCTTCCATATTAAAATTAACAGTATGAGGGTCTTCACCCCTTAAGAAGCACTCAATTAGCCTGCACAAAATAATCCCACAGTCCAGCGTGCCATGCCCTTGCTGCATAATTCTCGATGCAGTAGGTTTCTTACACGGGCCCTTCAAAAATGGGTGATTTGGAGATGACATTTTGAACACGTATCGCAACCTTGCCTCAACATAGTTAACCTATAATTTATTACATCGGAAGTATAGTTAATAAATACAACAATCTTAGTAGCTAAGTCATTTGTGACATATTGAAATCAAAGAAATAAAAAATTAACTAACTAATAAGTTAAATGAAACAGTATACCACATAGACATGGTAGAATAATATATAATAAACACAAAACGGTGATATAGTCAGCAAATATTTTCATGTGTCTACTAGTCAAAAGATGCAGATATAAATTTAATCTACTATTCATTTTAGTGAAAGAGTATACCACATATATGCATTCTTTGAGATGATGGTCAACATTCCCACTTGTCCTTGGCTGCATTGAGTTGAAAAACATCCACTCCTTCCTCTTGAGATCCAGCGTCAACAGCGTCCAATGCCCTTTGATGTTCGATCTCGTACGGTACCCAGCCTCAGTGATAATAATTGGGAATAACATCATATCTTGACCGACACTTTCATCTACAACTTTCTCAATGAGAGATTCAAAGATTTTCTGTTTTGATATATCACGTTTCTTTATCATACTCTGTCAACAAAAAAAAAATGTCATTCAATGATAAATCAAATCTATTTAAAAATTAATATAGAGAATTTAACTGCATAATGAGTTAATGTACATTACCCAACAAGCAGAAGTGAATATCGTTACACGTTTAGCGGTAGGACACTTTTGTCCGAGGGCCGATTGTACCATGTCTGACCATGCATCAATCACCTAAATAACAGTGTATTCTGTACTATTATATTAAAAAATTTACATTATTAATAAACATACAAACTTCTAAATAATTCAACTAATAATTACCGGATCATCCACAGTTTTGTTGTTTAGCAAATTAATAAGCATTCGAACCGTGACGTCAGTAATGGGCCGATTCCCAACGTATACCGAATGACTGTATTTATAAACAAAAAAGACAATAATATTATTCAATCAATAAACAAAAGAATGTATAATGAATACAATGTGGAAGTTGCAATTTCTGTGTTGACTATGTGTAGAAGGTGTGTGTAATATGCATTAGGTTGTTACTTACTTCGAACCATATTCCACGAGTTCTTTGTAGATTTGATCTTTCAACTCAACGGGGGCATTCTTAACTGTATCCAAAGAGTTGTCAAATGGATTCTTAACAACTTTCCTCTCTTTGACATGTTTTTTGCCACCCAAAACATCCTCTGGTTCATCATCACTAAGCTCTTGAACAGAGTTAAGCTCTTGGGTCAGGAGCTGAGGAGATAGCTGCACTGGTTTTCTTTCGTGTTCCTCAGTTCGTGTTTTCACACGTATTATCATGGAACTAGGATCTGCGTAGTCCTTACTCTTCTTTTTCCCTTTAACAACTGGACTCGGCGTATTGTCAACTTCATTTTCTGCCACTACGTCCTGCTCAGCTCTTGATGCATGAACTTTGTTACCCGACGATTCAAGATTCAAATCCTTCTCAATTTGTTCTACTTCTGCAACAAATTGTTGTTCTTCCAATGAATTGAGTTGGGACGACAGACGTTTCACGTCCAGCTCTCTTCTCAATGACTTATTCTCAGTTTCGAGATCCCTGATCATTTGAGTTCTGACTCCCCTGTCCATTATAAAAAAATCCCTCTCTTTAGTAAACTCCTCCGTAAGTCGCTTAACTTCATTCTCAAAATTAGCCCGTTTTGATTCTGCATCCTCTATAAGCCTAGTTATCTCAACCTCATTACTAATCCTCTTCGCTTCAGCATCCTTTTTAAGCAGCCTAATTTCATCAAGTAGTTCTTCCACTTGTCGTCCACTGACTTCAACATCATCATTTCGAGATCCCTTATTACCCAACCCACAGTTCCCACCCTCAGCATTTGCATCCTGTTCAAACAACATACCTGTATAATCACTATCTAAATCTGGAAAAGTCCGATTCACATCTTTGCATACTGTCATCACAGTATTGTCAATATCCATTTTCCTTGGAGTATGTCCAATGTTACAATCCTCTCCAAGATCAAACGACGGTCCACTATCCAAGCCAACTTCTTTTATCCTTGACGTAGAACCAACCTCAAATAGTCTGGAAGATGATTGTTGAAGAATACATTGATCCTTATCAACCGAATCAACAACTGGATCATGTATAGTTGTTGCACTTGTTTCTCCAGGTCCAGTTGTCACATTAGCTCCATTACTCTCAACAGCAGCTGCTCTAGCTGATCTCTTCGTTTGGACCGTTTTTACGGTGTCTCTGAAATTGTTAATAGCTTCAAACTTTTCTTCCTCCCAAGGCTCAGTTTTCAAACTTCCAGTATGCACCTGCAATCAATATCGTTACATATATATAAATAGTAAAATTATTTATATAAAATAGCTTAGCTCAATTTTTTTTTAAAAGATCTTACCTTGGTACGTTTGTACCACTTCTTCTTGTTTAAGGCATTCGTTAGCTTTCGTAGATCCCATTTTAGAAACCTTGGAAACGCATTCCTATTGATTGGTTTAACCAATGACGTATGCTCACAAATTAAGTGCTGCATAAATTGACAGTATTCAAATACATATAATACATATTTTTTTAAGAAAAAGTAATGTTTTTAGTTTTCAGTATATGTAAGAATACGTACCGGTAAAATCATCGTACAACCACCTGGTTTCATGTCTTTACTTCTCCTAATATGATTCTTCAAGTTATCAACTATGAATCCACTCCAATCATACGTGCAAACGTCAGACAAATTCTCTAAATATGCACTCAAGTACCACGGTAATGCGCCACTTCTTACTGGACAGAATATACCACACATCACATAGCAGCAAAGCAGTCTAGCTACATCTTCAACAGATTCAGTATCAGTCAACTCAGCCATCTCCCTTATCTTAAACTATGCTCATCCAGAATGGATTAGAAGGTGCTTTAGAGAGGAACTAGTTAATAGGACACCTAGCCTTTCAATGAATAAACAATTGCTAAAGTCTAAGATAAGGGAGATGGCTGAGTTGACTGATACTGAATCTGTTGAAGATGTAGCTAGACTGCTTTGCTGCTATGTGATGTGTGGTATATTCTGTCCAGTAAGAAGTGGCGCATTACCGTGGTACTTGAGTGCATATTTAGAGAATTTGTCTGACGTTTGCACGTATGATTGGAGTGGATTCATAGTTGATAACTTGAAGAATCATATTAGGAGAAGTAAAGACATGAAACCAGGTGGTTGTACGATGATTTTACCGGTACGTATTCTTACATATACTGAAAACTAAAAACATTACTTTTTCTTAAAAAAATCTGTATTATATGTATTTGAATACTGTCAATTTATGCAGTACTTAATTTGCGAGCACGAAGAAAGATGTCAAGTTATGGGCCAGGCTCGGAGCTAATGAATATGTAACAGGCCAGACTTTTTTTTCTTAAAGTCTACCAAGGCCTGGCCATTCCCACCCCTAATTACAATGCTTCAAACTCCAATAGAATATACCCACAATAAAAATCTGTATCATTCCGCAACGGAACCTTCTCACTACCTGACGTAATACCAAATATCAGCTCCACATCCTTTTTTCTTATATTCAACTCATTCGAACCAAGTAACAAGCTGCCAGACTTATCATCGAACCTCATTACAATCTCCTGAATATCTCGCTCAACCTTCTTGCAATTTTCAATTATCTCGTCATTCCCATTCACCAATATAGAATTTAAGATGAACCAAAATGGCATCTTCTTCAGTTCATTATAATGCCTATCATTCAACTGCATCACACTCAAGTCCTTGAAACAAGTATGCATATTTGATCTACAGTAGTTCTGACTATTTTTAACATCACCATCATCTAACAAAGAAAATAAAAAATATATTCAGAATTCTTGTAAATCTTAATTTATCTAAAACTTCAATATCATAAACAAATGTAAACTATAAAATATCATACCAGATTTTTTTCTTCGTGAACGTTTACATCTTTCTTTTATTTGTTTCTTGATTCGCATTTCCTCATCACTGTCAGAATCTTCAGAAACAATTTAAAAATCATTAACACAATTAAACTCTGCAAAAACTTTTCATAACTATATATAATCTTCCTAACAGAATGTAAGACACATCATATTTATTTTATACCTTCTGATACAGATTTAGATTCATCATCACTATCAGCAACAACCTCAACATCGCTATCAGAAACAACCTCCTCATCACTTTCGAAATCTGGCAATACAAGTAAACAAAATTATATACATACATGGTTCTATAATCTATTACATAGTTGAGCTAATATCGCAAAATCACCTGAGTCAGAGGACATTATATAGTAACCAACCACTCTTTTTCCTGCATTGACAAATATACTATAAGGGACATTCCATTAATGCTAAGTAATGTTACACAAGTAACTAAAATTCAGTTATAGACTTAAAAATTAAATAACAACTAAACTTTTACGCTTTGCATCTTTAGCTTTTTTTGCATCGGTCAATGCTTCACACACAAAAATCAAGAACAATTATTAGTTTTTATAATACAATAGTGACATTATTGTATTATAAGAAGGTAACAATTGTGTAATGTTTATAGAATAGTCAAATTAATGCTTTACATAATATAACAGTGCTGAATGATATCAGTAGAATGTGCTGAATATAAATGCATAACTATCCCACCGTAAACGTATACCTATCTTTGTCTTTCTGCTTTTTCTTTTGTCGTCTTTCTTAATCCTTTTCCTGCTACCTCCACTATCACCATCGTCATTTATGTGAATTCCACTCCTCTTCACTCGTGGCATCTGCATTACATTAAATCTCGGTTAATATGTAATTCGATTTATAATATTTTCTCCAGAACATGACACGAATCTCATGGTATCTTAACAATAAATCAATCTTCCTAAAGTAGAATATATGTTTGTTAATCTTATGGTATATTAACAATCAATACATATCTATTACCAACACAAATCAATCTTCCTAAAGTAGAATATATGTTATTTCTGGAAAATACAAGTATATTAACAATAAAGCCGAATCTAGTTTCTTAAACTTATTAATACACATACAAACTTGTTAGGGCTTATATATCACCAATAAAACATTTGCAAATAGCAAATTTTCCAAATCCATTAAGAAAGTGCATTTTTACTCTAAGTTTTATCAACTAGAAAACAGAGTGCAACTGCATGTTCCAAAATTTACACCAAAAAACCAATAAAACCATCATCAAAGAAATCCAAAATATTATATTTACTACTTATGCACAATCTAAAACCCATCATCAAAGACCTGCAGATATCGCCTCAAAGGATTGCAAAAAATACATCAATAAGTCATACACAAAGTTGTGCAGAAAAACCCCAAACCTTTTCATATACAAAAACAGAATGCATGTGTAATTTTGTAAGATTATTTGACAAAAACCCCAAAACCGATCATCATAGAACATTAAAAGCTTCCGCCGAAGTTCAAAAAACCACAAAGTTCGTGTCTTCAAGAAACAACAAATTTCTTCTCATCAGAATATACATACCTTGCTAAGGGCGACGAAAACAAACTCTTTTGCAACTAACGGAGTCTCGAATGTTCAGAAATTCAACGTCGTCTCCCTCGAAATCTTGAAAGAAACTTCTCCAATACTCCAGCTTGATTTAGGTAGCTTTGAATTTCCAACGCATTTATGCCCTGGATTTCCGTAATTTAATATTCAAGTTTTGAATTTCCTAATATACCTTAATTGATTATTCAAATTTTGACTTTATTTTTAACTGAGGATAAAACTGTACTTTTATAAATCATATTGTCCTTCTTCCTAACTTTCAAATTTATTGTCTTTATTTCTAGTTTCTATAGGTGAAATGTCCTATATACTAATTACCCCCCAAAAAGGGTATGAAAAGCTTATAGGCGGACGGACCAAAATGGTAAAATGGGAAGCTTATAGGTGGACGGAGGGAGTATCATTTATCGTCAAAAAAAAAAAATGAGGATAGTTACAATGATAGTAAGTCATTTTGCTATACGTACCAAGAATAGGAAAGATAGGTTGGGCGTGCAGGTATTTTATGCTTTTAGGTGTGGCGTAAAAAGCCCGATAACAGCGACAATTCATTCTACTTGTTTGCTCCTAAATTCTTTCACTCTTTTCTTTTATTATTATTATATCAGATGCTGCCAAACGCGGCACTAATTCTCTGCAAACTTTTCTTACACATTCTTCAATCCTTTTTTTCTTTTATTTTATTACAATTAATTTTGTAACGTAAAGAGCATTCTGTTCTAATTTATTTTATTGTGGGTATATTCTATTGGAGTTTGAAGCATTGTAATTAGGGGTGGGAATGGCCAGGCCTTGGTAGGCTTTAAGAAAAAAAATTCTGGCCTGTTACATATTCATTAGCTCCGAGCCTGGCCCATAACTTGACATAGGCTTTTTTTAAAGGGCGCGGCTAAAGGCACCCAGGATTCCTATGAGTACACCCAGGAGATGAGGACACCCACAAAACAGATGAGGGCACCCACCTGGAAAACCCAAAAATACCCTTAAGCATTTTCGCACTCCCTCCCTTCTCTCGATTGGGTACACCCACTCTCCATCTTCCCCAAACCTTTCTTTCCTCTCCACAGTTTCGCACTCCCTCCCACCTCTTCCACTCCCACTCCATTTTCGCACCACTCTCCTACTCTCTCACTCCCTCTCTACCTGCGACGAAGAAGAGAAAGAAAAGAGAGAGCACCGTTCTCCCCCACTCCACTGTACAAGCGTTTTTTTTTTTCATTTTGCAAAAATGGGTAAAGGTTAGTTTTTCTTGCTTATATTTGAGAAGAAAAGTAGGACGCATGTTTAATTTCGATTTTTGTTGGTTGAAACATTGATTTTATTGTTGTAGGGTTTAGGTTTTGTTTTTTGAATTTGGGGTTAATTCATGCATGTGTTGATTAAGGTTGATTTTTTGTGTTATAATCATGTTTATGTGTAGAATGTATCAATTTTTGATGTGTTAGGATGAAAATAAACAAATGGACATCTAATTGACATGGTTTAGCACGAATCAACTGTTGTTGACTGGTTTTTCGAACATTAGATGGTTGTGCGGAACTAATTTTCGGACATGTATGGTTTTGTGTTGGATTGGGTTTCGAACATTTGTTATTTGTTTGAGTTTTAGTTTCGAACATGGGTTGTTGGTTTTGGTATAATTTTCGAACATTGCTGGTTTGTTTTGGTTTTCATTTCGAACATGTAGTAATTTTCGAACATGGGTTGTTTGTTTTGGTTTAGGTTTCGAACATAGCTTGTTTGTTTTGGTTTTAATTTCGAACATGGCTTGTTTGTTTTGGTTTTAGTTTCGAACATGTAGTAATTTTCGAACATGGGTTGTTTGTTTTGGTTTAGGTTTCGAACATGGCTTGTTTGTTTTGGTTTTAATTTCGAACATGGCTTGTTTGTTTTGGTTTTAGTTTCGAACATGTAGTAATTTTCGAACATGGGTTGTTTGTTTTGGTTTTAATTTCGAACATGGCTTGTTTGTGTTGGTTTTTGTAGAGGGTGTTAGTAGGGCTCGACCGACTGCTTCCAACAGGAAAAAGAAGCAACATATTAGCGATGAGGCCGCTCCTCAAGAGCCCAATCCACAAGAGGCCAACCCTCAAGAGGCCATTCCACAAGATGCAATTGCTCAAGAGCCCACTCCACAAGAGGCCAACCCTCAAGAGCCCACTCTACAAGAACCGGTGCCCACTCTACAAGAACCGGAAGTAGATGATCAAGACAAGGATGAGGGCAACGATGAGGGAGATGGACATGACGAGGAAGAGGAAGAGACGGAGGGAGATGATGAGGGAGAGAAAGAAAGAAGAGTTGTGAATGTTGATCGGCCATTGGTAATCGCACCTCCCCTTCTCAAAAGCTTCCAAGACCATGTAGCCAAATTCATATGGTTGGGTGAGGAGTGAGATGTGTTGACGTGTCACTGTCATGTGACCAAACTATTGAATTGGGAGTTCGACGATGAAAAGAATTGGCGCCATTGGCGGAGGTTTTTGAGAGGATCTAAATTGATTCATGTTAGACGTGCAACCTACAAGTATTCAAACAAGAATCTTCTCACAGCCTTCGTTGAGAGATGGCACAAAGAGACCAACTCATTCCACTTGCCCTTCGGGGAAATGACAATTACTCTTGATGATGTCTACTGTATCACGCGTTTGAAAGTTAATGGTCTCCCGGTGCAGTCTACTTCCGAAGAAAATATTTTGGCTTCAGATTATTTGATGAAATATTTGGGTTTAACCTTAGTAGAAGCCAAGGAAGCATTAAGTGGGAAACGAGGGGGTTCTGTGAAGCTAGCGTGGCTAAGGGAGACTTTTGTACCCATGATGTCCTCGGACAACGAGGACGATGTGTTGTATTCAGCCCGAGCGTTTGTGTTGTACATGTTTGGGACCACTTTGTTCCCGGACAAAAGTGGTACTCGTGTTCACGTATAGTGGTTGCAGTATATGGACGACATGGCAGAATTTCCTAACTATGCTTGGGGTACCGCAACACTTGCCTATTTGTATAGACAATTGGGGATGGCGTCAAAGTTCAAGTGTAGGCAGATTGGTGGTTACCTTACGTTATTGGAGGTAAATAAGTTTGTTAATATTTCATATTTTTCATTTGATATTGACCTAATAATATTGTACTTGTAGGCTTAGATTTATGAGCACTTCCCTACTTTGATATTGCCACCTCATAATCCAGACTTTGCCCTTACGGATCCACTGTCGATGCGTTATGCACCCGAAGCTCATACAGGCCCCTGCGTCGATCGAGTAAGAGGCTTTAGAGAGCGATTAGATACCCTCCTAGCAAGCGAGGTACGTTACTAACCAAATTAATATATTTGTCTGTTGTTTATTTGTTTTTAAGATAAATACGCATTTATTATTTAATTTGGTGTTGTAGGTTAACTGGAATCCATATCGCCCCGTACGAGAAAACTATCCATTGGATGAGGTATCTTACTTTCATGGGTGCATTGTGTGCGGACATATTGTTGAGCCGTACATGCCGGATAGAGTGCTCAGACAGTTCGGGTACGTGCAAACCGTTCCTGAGAAGCCGCTTGCTGCCCGTGTTAAGAGGACCGGTTCCACATCCAAGAAAACAAAGCTAGTGTGGGGTGCTATGGCGGACTACTTTTCTACGTGGGACGCACACATGCTTACGGATGATAGACTTGGTGAGCGTTGTATCCAAGATTCGGATTGCAGCGATGGTTATATTGATTGGTACCTCGCCAACGGCCGTCCTTACGTTTCAAATCCAGAAAATAGGAGACTTCCTCCTCGTGAGCCTCTACGTAGGGCTGAGTTAGGGCACTTGGTAGATTTTGCAAAGGTTGAGTTGACCTTGTTGTTGCAAAAGTGGAGGAACGACGAGCCATTAACAATCGATGGGGTAATGCAAAAAATTGAAGAAGTTGTGAGGCAGATTGGCGGACAAACTTCCGATGACGTAGGAGAAGATGCACCATCATCATCAAGTGCACGTCGTGGACGTGGAAGAGGTCGGGGACGTGGAAGGGCTAGGCGTTCTTGACAAAAACTTGTTTTATATCATTTTCAACAAAAACTTGACAAATGTTGTTTTTTATTAATCGTAGTTTGGTCGATCAGAATGATACTTTAGTGTTTTAACATGTATTGTAACATGTATGTTAACAACTTAAATGCTTTATGAATGTATGGTTTTTATATGGTTTTGTATATGGTTTTTATAAGGTTAATGTTGCATGGATGAGGACACCCACATGGTTAATGTTGAATGGATGAGGACACCCACCTTTTGTACGAGACCTTTTTTCGAACAAATGATATATGCCCGATATTTATTGCCGAACACGAACACTTTTTCGAACAAATATTATTTGCGTGGAAGTAATTTTCGAACATTTGGCAAATGTTGGGTACTTTTTTTCGAACATAGCTCCAATGTTCGAAAAAAAGTCCGTAACAGAAACTTTGGGGTTAAAAAATAGACCAAGTAAAACTCGCGGAAGTAATTTTCGAACATTTGGCAAATGTTGGGTACTTTTTTTCGAACATAGCTCCAATGTTCGAAAAAAAGTCCGTAACAGAAACTTTGGGGTTAAAAAATCGACCAAGTAAAACTCGCGGAAGTAATTTTCGAACATTTAGTAAATGTTGGGTACTTTTTTTCGAACATAGCTCCAATGTTCGAAAAAAAGTCCGTAACAAAAACTTTGGGGTTAAAAAATCGACCAAGTAAAACTCGCGGAAGTAATTTTCGAACATTTGGCAAATGTTGGGTACTTTTTTTCGAACATAGCTCCAATGTTCGAAAAAAAGTCTGTAACAGAAACTTTGGGGTTAAAAAATCGACCAAGTAAAACTCGCGGAAGTAATTTTCGAACATTTGGCAAATGTTGGGTACTTTTTTTCGAACATAGCTCCAATGTTCGAAAAAAAGTCCGTAACAGAAACTTTGGGGTTAAAAAATCGACCAAGTAAAACTCGCGGAAGTAATTTTCGAACATTTAGCAAATGTTGGGTACTTTTTTCGAACATAGCTCCAATGTTCGAAAAAAAGTCCGTAACAGAAACTTTGGGGTTAAAAAATCGACCAAGTAAAACTCGCGGAAGTAATTTTCGAACATTTGGCAAATGTTGGGTAATTTTTTTCGAACATTGACCAATTGTTGGGAACATTATTTTGAACATGGCACAAATGTTCGAAAAAAAGTTAGTTACATAAACTTTTGGTTTTAAAATTCGACCATGTAAAACGCGCGGAACAAATTTTCGAACATGGCCTTATTGTTGGGAACATTTTTTCGAACATGGAGCAATTGTTGGGAACTTATTTTCGAACAAAAGTCAATTTTTTGAAAAAAATGATCCCAACTATAGGTTTTATACACCATATTATACTTTTAACACAATTGTAGTGGCTCATTCAAGCACGATAAACCATTCAAAAAATAGAGCAATTAAATTACACAAGTCATCCATTGTAATGTTGAAACCGTATACATGTTCCAAAAATATTACACATCAAGAATTTGTACACAAATTATCTATAAATGTTGTTTGTTGACAATTTGTACACAAATTACACCAAAAAGACAAAAATATTCCAAAGTTTCTAACCACAAAAACTAACAAAAAGATGGTAACTACATCCATACACTATCATCTAATTAATTCCTCCGGACGCATATGCATTTTTCCATCCGTCCGAAATGTGTTGACCCTCATGCTTCCACGAAGTAATTACCGGGGGCAAAGTGCACCCAGCACCCATCATAACCTACACGCATTCGAGATTTATGTGTTATATATAAAATATGCAACATATACGTGTAAATAAATTCATTAAATCAATGCAATCAAATACCTGGATGAAATGGTTCTCATTAATTAATCCCAACCAAATACTCCTCGGTTCTTGAGGAGGTTCTTTGTTGAACGGCAGATACGTAAGGGATAGATGGGTATCAAGAACCACCATCGCCACATTATAGTGTGACGCCACTAGATATCCCATATACGGCAACCCGAACCAATGTTTTTTTATGTGCAAACTCCGTAAAGCAATTCAATTTGTCAAGCACAACATGGACGTAATCATTCAACAAGAACACGTTGTTGTACAACGTTAGATTGCGGGACAGTTCGCTCATCAAGTCCATCCGAAACCTCGCCCACTCATCTTCACCGAATCCCATAAGCCCAGCCACTGCTCGAAAACCGCAGTGTCCGTCACCCTTAACGTTCTTGATGTCGATAATGTACGGTTGATGCTGGATCGGTAAATATCCGATGAAGTCCATTCCTTGGGATTGTCGGGTACGCCGACGGGGTACCTACACATATTACAACCAAAATCACCAAAATATTACCCATCGACAACCAAATCACCAAAATATTACACATCTACAACAAAATCACCAAAAATATTACCCATCGACAACCAAATCACAAAAATATTACCCATCGACAACCAAATCACCAAAATATTACACATCTACAACAAAATCACCAAAAATATTACCCATCGACAACCAAATCACAAAAATATTACCCATCGACAACCAAATCACCAAAATATTACACATCTACAACAAAATCACCAAAAATATTACACATCTACAACTAAAAATCACCAAAAATATTACACATCACCAAAACACCAAAATAAACATGCAAGGGCTGAGAATTACCGGTTGTTTTTTTGGAATCCGTTTCTTTTGGAAGGACGGGGATGAGAGCGAGTTATCTACAGTGATGACCGTCTGCTCCTTTTGTACCACCGAGCAACTTGCAACTTGACTCTCTATAAGCTCAAATAGGCTAGGCTCACGTTTGGTGGACGCATCGGCCTTCTTCTTCTTCTTTCCTTTTTTAGGTCGACCACGAGTGTCTTCCTTAGGAGGTGGCTCAATAAGAGTCGCAGTCTCGGGGTTTGCAAGCTCCCTCATACGCTTTAAGAAGATGAGTTGCTCCTCCTGAGAGAAGCTCTTATAAACCTCAGCCATGTCGTCTACGGCATCTTCAAAGCGATTTTTGTTGTGGGTGGGAATGGGGTCAACCGATGTGGTGGTTGGGGCAGGCTCCATATCCAACTTCCTCCAAAAGGGATCAATGGCATTCACGGGTATCGGTTTGTCACAGTAAACATACTCCTCGATCTCATGACCACATAGCAAACCGTATACCTTCCTCAAGATGTGTTGGCACTCTTTAGGATCGAATTCGGGTCGTTTGATCACCTTGATTTCATCAAAGATCTTTTGTAGTGCCACAAACGACACCACCCCTCGTAAATAATTGAAAACGTTTGAGGAGAACCTATGTTGAGCAACGTTCAAACTCTTTTCGAAGGAGGCTTTAATTGAAACATGGCAAGCCTCGAATAGAGTGTGACATTTCTCCCAACAGGTCTCAAAATTTCCTAATGAATTGCCGAGCATTCTTTTCAACGCGGCGTGATGGCTTTCGACCCTGATCAGAGAAAATTTAAAACGTTAGGCAACTTATAAATTAAAGTAATAATTTAAATAAAGACAAAAGTATAAACATACCTGTTGGTTGTGGTGTTGCCAAAGTGCATAAATTCATTCGTCCAAACCCTTACAAACCTCTCTTTATAAGGGTTAATCCAACTATTCAACACGTAATTCACTGGCTTCTTCGGAAATTTGGACTTGAACTTAGCAAGAGCTTCTTCAAAGTCGGACTGGGTATCGGACCTCCACAAATAGTTGAAATGAGAGTTGAATACCTCCCATTTTTTGACATCTTTAAATGCACCCTTGCAGTTGGCTAGTACATTCCGGTCAATGTGGAATGTACAAAGAAAATGACGGGCTTCAGGAAATTTCTTGGCCACAACATTCATCAATGCAAGCTCACGGTCCGTGATAATAACATCGGGAAGAGAAGATGAGCCCAACAAGTCTCGAAGCACCTCCAATGCCCATTGATAATTTTCTTCTTTCTCATCCATTAGGTACACCGACGCAACACAAAATGTGATCCCAGTCGATGTAACCCCCACAATCTCCAAATAAGGTAGCCGGTACCTATTCGTCTTGTATGTGCAATCTATCATGAGTACCTTCGGAAAAGCACGCACCAGTTGGAGTAAGACGGGATGTGCAAAAAACAACTCGTTAAGAGTGTTTGTTTTCTCACATCTTCGTGTGGAGTGAAAGTAATTTTGCTCGACAAGTTGACTCATCAAGTATTGCAACTGACTACGTCCATTGTATTGATGGATTTTGTGCTTCAACCTTACATTGTAGATCGTTCGAAGAGTCGAGTGATTGTTCTCATTGTTCCTCTTCAACTTCATCAATACAGATTTAGGAGGAGCGTGTAATTTGGACATTTCGACAACGAAGTCCTCTTCCTCAGTAGTTAGGCGGCCGGCATAAGAATGTCCCTCAAGGTAACGGGATATTGGATGGTTATGTGTACCGCATTTCACCTCTAATCTCCACTGCATCTCACCTTCTTCTGTACCCTTCAACATAAACGGACACCCACATTTCTTGGTGCCCGTAACCTTTCCACTCTTTTCTTGTACCACCTCGTTCTTCTTAGCCTTCTTCATAGGAGTTGTAGGCTTCTTCTTTTCACGGTACACACCGCCACACTCACACGCCAAGAATATACGACCTTTTTTAGTACCTTGGCCGTTATCCGACCGCTTCACAACAATAATTATGTTGTGTTGTTTCCCCGTACTACGCACCCAAGACAAGAGTGCGTCACGAGACTCGAACAAAGCCATATTCGTGAAGACGTCCGTGTAGTCCATAATAATTTCATAACCCTGGACATCATCATTCTCCCTTTCAACAACAGAGTCATTCGCCCACTCATCATCATAATTGTACTCCTCATATTCCTCTTCGAGACAATATTCATCCACCCAAACTTCGTCCTTCTCATCACCCAAATTCTGAAATTCAAAAAAACAAAAATTAAGTAATGTTCGAAAATTTGTTCAAAACAAAAGCTTCATGTTCGAAAAAAAGTTCAAAACAACAACTTCATGTTCGAAAAAAAGTTCAAAACAACAGCTTCATGTTCGAAAAAAAGTTCAAAACAAAGGCTTCATGTTCGAAAAATTATTCAAAACAAAAGACCTATGTTCGAAAAAAAGTTCAAAACAAAAGATATTTGTTTTGAACTTTTTTTCGGACAACACGACCATGTCCGAAAAACAAACACGAACATGGTCGTTTTCTTCGCAGAACCAGTCGCGAAAAGGGGTTTTTTTGAAAAACGAAAAATGCAATACATAATGTCAAAATGTATGTCCTAAATGCATATTATTTCAACTACATACCACTATAAAGTCCTGAGATGCAAAAAAAACAAGCATAAACACCAACACAAACACTAAAAAACCCTAAACATAAAAATTCTTTCACTTTCGAAAAAAAAACTTTCAAAACATGATAAATAACTTACAAATGAGTCATTGGCACCACCACTCGTAGTTATTACATCATAATCGACCATTTTCGACCCCATGTTAGCTCTAAAAATGGAAATTGCAGAAATTGAAACTTTGGAATTGAGAGTTGTGATGACTCTCTGCATTCTCCCGCGATTTAGAAAGGAGGTGGGTGTACTCATCCGGGGATTTTTTTAAAAAATATACAGGAGGGGTAAAAACGTAATTTCACTGCACCATTTTCACAAAAAAAACTTACCTGGGTGTACTCATAGGATCGCCGGGTGCCTTTAGCCGCGCCCTTTTTTAAAGGCTCAAGCCTGGCCTTTTTAATAAGTAGGTCTGGCCCGAAAGCCTTCTAAAGGCCTCTTAATCTTATTAGGTTAACTCTTTAAATCTCAAAATGAAGAAATGAAGTAATAGAATGTTGCAAAAAAAAAATCAAATATTTTTTCAACTATTACAAAGAAAAATATAACTAGTGTTACTAAATTTTCTTACTTATTCCATTTCAAAAAAAAAAAAAAATTCTTACTTATTTATTTGAAAATCACATATTATATAAGTATATACTTATAATATATATATATATATATATATATATATATATATTTGTGTGAAGTTATATAGGCCGGCATGTTGGGCTTAAAAGGCTTATGAAAAAGTTTGAGCCCGGCCTATTTAGCTAAATAGGCTTCTAAAAAAGCTTGAGCCCGGCTTGTTTATTAAACGAGCCGAGCCGAGCCAAGCTTTAATAGGCCGAGCCGTAGGCCCCTGTCGAGACCCCTGTCAGGTATCCTGGCCCATTCCCACCGTAATCCGGCGCTGCTCCTTACACAATTACACAACCACTGCGTATTGTGCATGTCATTTATAAAATTTACATTTTTTTTATGTTTAAATTAAACCCTCTATTTAAAATAATTGTACAGTATTAATAGTATAAATTAAAATTTGTACATACTACAAATAGAAAATATATACACATATCTTCTAAATTAGTTATTAAAAATTAAAGAGTACTCATTACATTCACAAAATTGAAGAGTTGTTTTTTGTCCAGTTATATAACTCCATTTGAATTAATAATTGATCTATTGGTATTGCTCATTAGTAGACTCATGACAATTCCCCAAGTGAAAACTGATACTCCCTCCTTACTATTATTATTTGTGTATATTCAAAAAATTAATAAAAGGATCAACAAATTTATTTAATTTATACATAAAAATTTATAAATTTATCTTTAAAAAATTAGTCAATTTTCTTATTTTGTACATTACTCATTGCTCAATTGTATTTATTTATTTTGTATGTCACTCACTGAGTGCAAATATATATATGGAAGACTAAGGTAGTAATGTTTAAATGAAGTATGATACTCCGTAATTTTTTTTAATGTGAATGTCATACGTATAAAATTATTTTGTATACATTTAAAAGAATGTATATTAATAAATAACAATGATAATTTTTTTTTAAGTGATAATGTTCAAAAAGTGATAGTACTTTAATTCAAAATTTTATGTTAAAAATGTGTAATATATAAGTTATAACAATGTTTTCTATTCAAAATTTTATGTTGGAAAATGTGTAATATATAAGTATTAAGATAAAACAATACTCCCCAAGTTCCACTAATCTATATATATATATATATTTGTAAACCTTCTTAGTGCCACATGTCACAAATTCACACATCTACCTCAATCTCTCTCCTCTCAAAATTTTTCATTTCAAATTCCTTGCATTCTTATCAATTTTATCAAATGTCCTAATATAAATTTTAATCTCAGCTTTACATTATATTTTAATCTCATTCGTCCATTTATATATATTTGTAAACCTTCTTAGTGCCACATGTCACAAATTCACACATCTACCTCAATCTCTCTCCTCTCAAAATCTTTCATTTCAAATTCCTTGCATTCTTATCAATTTTATCAAATGTCCTAATATAAGTTTTAATCTCAGCTTTACATTATATTTTAATCTCATTCGTCCATTTTTATTTTGATTCCTATATAAGAATCGTTTTGCTTCTTTCATTTTATTATTTTCGATTCTCTCATTTTCTCATATGGCGTTAGTTCACAATTTATCAGGTTGTTTCTCATGTTGTGTATGTTTTTTATTCCTTTCTCATTGATATGTCTTTTCTAATTATCTCAATGATTAATCCTCTTTTCAATTTGTCTTCGTGATTTCATGTAATTTGAAGTTTTCAAGTGATTTCTCAATGACTCATTGACATATATGTTTGTTATTTTATGTATGCATGTTTTTTTTTTTTTTTGATTTACTTATGTATCTTTTCACAATATTTTGTGTTTTGATTTAATTCTTTCATTTGCTAATACCTTTTTAATTACTTTGTAGATTTGAATATGCCAATTTGAACAAGGGATTATATAAATGGTCGATTAAAGAAATCAGATTTTATTAATGTTTACGAGATCAATTTGTCACAATCGTCGAAGAATGTTGAATGAAATTTTTTTAATTTGTGTTGGACGAATTGTTAAAAATTTCTCAATAATATTGTACGTAGACCATTGTTATTTTATTTATGCATATTGTTTTTTTATGATTTACGTATGTATCTTTTCACAATATTTTTTGTGTTTTGATTTAGGTCTTTCATTTGCTAATACCTTTTTCATTACTTTGTAGATTTGAATCCGTCAATTTGAACAAGGGATTATATAAATGGTCGATCGAAGAAATCAGATTTTATTAATGTTTGCGAGATCAGTTTGTCACAATCGTCGAAGAATGTGAAATGAAATTTTTTTTATTTGTGTGGGACGAATTGTTAAAAATTTCTCAATAATATTGTACGTAGACCATTGTTATTTTATTAATATGTGCATGTTTAGTCTATGTTCAATACATAATTAAGTCAAAATATCCATAATTAATTTAAAATTATTGGTCAACTCAATATCATACCAAAAATACCTGCCTAATTGAGTTAAGTTTAATACATCTGCGATAATTATGTCTATAATATAAATTTATAGAAAATTACCCCAAATATATACACAAATACGCCTCTATTTCAATCCGGTATATATTTGCAAATTTACTTAGCAAAAGTTATGGCATAATAATCTAGATATATCAAGTCAAATTATATTTATTTTATTGCTTATTAATTGATCGAATTTTGATAATTAGTATTAAATCGAATTATTATTATTTTAAAAGAAATTTCATGTTTTCTAATTGATTGAAGTTAGCGCATATATTTTTAAATTTTATTTATAAATTTTTAATAATTAATAATTTTTAATGATGTAATTAACTAATGTAAATGAAGTTAAAACTTATTTGTAAAATAGGGAGTATTAATCACAATTAAGTCATCAATTATTACCTTCAATCACGTATATATTTATGAATATTTTTGTTAGCAAAATTTAAGGAATAACAATCTAAAATGTACAAGTCAAACTATATTTATTATATTATTTATTAATTCATTGAATTATCTTGGTAATTAGTAATAATTACATATGGACTATTTCAAATTAAATTATTAATTTTTTTAAGCAAATTTAACGTTTTGTTTCTTTAATGTTGAATATTACTCTCACTATTTAATATAATTTATGTATTTGATCTTAAATTTTATTTTAAAAAATTTATCATTTTTTTTATTTTAACCAATAATATTCCTAAACTACTTCTACTAATCTCGCAAATGTCCTTTTTTTTTTTTTGGAAAGGTCAAAGGATGGTGGAAAAAGAAAAAGAGATAGAAAAAAGAAAAATTAATGAGGGGTAAATAAGTTAAAAAAACAAGTTCCTTAATTTTATATAAAATGAGAAATGCTATAAACTTTACGAAACTGAGGGGGGTATGGTACCAAAACAGAGAGTAATATTTGGTGCAATTGATTTCGTCTATACAATTAAAATTGAGCTTTAATGAATTGAGTCAAATATTGAGTCAAATATTAAATTGAACATTAAAATTCAATTGTATAAGAGAATTTATCTAAAAAAAATGTTGAATATTATAATATCAAATTATTTAATGTACCTTTGTTTTCTTAATTATTTATTTTCAATCCAATTTCATATTAATTGTAATTTTTCTTAAACCCTGGATTAGTCGGTGGGATACCGAGACTTCAATTATTTTTTTATTCTTAAATTATTTACAATCTACCAGTCTAAGTGGTAAAATAACTTATACAAGATGTGCATATGGATTAAGCTACATCAAAGACAAACTTTTTATATATAATATGTAATTAAAGTATGTAATTTTAAGATTTATAGTTATAATATTGACATTTTCTTAAATTTTGTTTGTCTCCTTGCATCACGATAAAATACAAACAATATAATTCGATCAAGTTTTTCTATTACATATAAAAATTGTATAAAATCAAAAAATCATAACCAGATGTTTTAGTTGAATTCATAGATAAAAAAATTATTGTTTAACATATTGGATTGAAATTAAAAAATATAGTCGGTTTAGTTATTTTATTTATATACGATATTAAAATTTTGTTCTTATTCTAACTTTAAAACGTACAAAATCCAAGTATTAAAGACTTTGGCAAGTGCAATATTTAATTATATGGATAATTTATAGAAAATATTATGTGTAAATTTCATTTATGTATTTCCATTTATAATATTTTTATAGCGCATCAAACAATTAGCAAATGGTATGTAAAACTTTAAAATTGTTCTTACATGATTAATTCACCCAATTAGTTATGAGATTTATATGTCATTTTTTTATATTATTGCAATTTTTTTTCTATAGAAATATAAAATGTGTTATTGAATATTGATTAGTTTATTCATTGTGTTCCTTCCGTCCAAATTCATTATGTACTATTCCTTCAGTCTTTCTTCGAATACAAATTTTAATGAATATTGATTAGATTATTTATAAAGTATAGATAAATTGATGGTATAATGGAGTATTGTGAGGATTAATACACTAAACAATGTGATTGTTTATAAATAAAATGAATGACAAAGTGGATAAATAAGTGATGGTTAAAGGGTCAAGATAAATTAGTATGAATAATATTATTTTGGTAAAGAAGTTGAAAGTATTAACGAGACAATATTGATGATGATCATATCTGGTGATACAATTGATATTTGAGTTCAAACAATGTTTCTCCAATACAGTTTAGACCAAGTGGTATGAGACATGTTTCTCAATTCTCTAAGGGCATGTTTGTTTTGGGATGGAAATTCGGATTTGGGATTTCGAAACTCCACCCCCGTTACAGTTTGAGATTTTGATTCAAGATTTCAAAATCACACCCTATAAACCCTATAAAAGTCAACTCTATAAATACCTACAAACCCTATATAAATACATATAAAACCTATAATCCTATACTATAAAGTTAAATCTTACCCTACATAAATCCCAAAACAAACACAAAACATAAAAAACATTAGGATTTTAAAATCCACTAGATTTTGAAATCCGGATTTCAAAATGCTCAAAATCCCAAAACAAACATGCCCTAAGTGTCTTGATCTACCAAACTATTGATTGGTTCTCAAAATAGGTATCAATATAATGCTTCTTAGGAAAATAGGTATCAATATAATGCTTCTTAGGAACATTATTCCGAAGTTCGGTTTGTCCAATGGAACTAGACTGATTGTTGAAAATCACATCATCAAAGTACAAATTCTTTCTGGAATAAATGTTGGCAATAAAGTTTTTATCACGAGAATGAAATTGAGTGTTTCGAATGAAACGGTTCCTGTAAAGTTTCGAAGGAGACTATTTTTTATTTTATTGTCTTTTGCAATGACTATAAATAAAAGTTAAAGACCGGTCTATTTCTATGCTAGGTGTCTACCTTCCGAAACTTATGTTCACACATGAACAATTGTGTGTTGTAGCTTGAGTAAGTGCAATAGTAGATTGAAAATTCTTTAACTAGATTCAAATGTAAAATTATGTAAGCTTACTACAAATGTTGTTTATAAGGAAATTTCAATAATTTGTAATTTAGTATATTAATTTATTTTAATTATAATTCTTTATTCTATGGTTATTTTTTATATATATATAATGTAATCTATATTGCTACAATTTTTTATCTTTTAATAGAATAATAAATTTATAAATCTATACATATTTCAAAATTATTTTTTAAAATTAATAAATTTAAATATATTATAAATTTATTTTAATTCCGCGTAAAACGCGGGTCTTACACTAGTTAAAAAATTATACGCTAGAAGATAGAGGTGTAAAACATATACAGTAATATATATATTTTGCAATTATACGCTAGAAGATAGAGGTGTAAAACATGGGGTAATATATATATTTTGCAATTGTTTTCAACAAAGAAAACGCAGGCATGGGTTTGATGTAGTCACTTTATACTGTTTATCACATAATCTATATATATAAAAGGAGGATATGACTCTCCAGCCTTCCGTCATGTGGCACTATTGAGTTTATAACACGTTGACACGTGGCATACTGTAATCTTAGAGAAAGGGAAGGGAGATCGACGGAAAGACTTAGGAAAACGTTGAAACGGTTAAAGAGGTGAAAGGTTTAGAAATACCAACAGTGTTTGATAACTTCGGTGCGAATGTGGTTGTTGAAATTTGAGACATTAGTAAAATTCCTTTTTCTAAACTATGATCCTATTAAGAGGTCGAGAAGATTACAATAGAGCTACAGAGGAGGAGATGTGTTTGTCTTAGCATTTTCATTAGTCAGTCGCACGAAAACATTCTTAAAAAGGTAAAGATTACGATTCAATCGTATGAATTCTTTGTTGGTTCTTAATTATGTGCTTTAATAAAATTTCACATTTAATAAAATTTCACATGATTTTTGTTTGGCAGTGGATCCCTGAAAACGTTCAAGAGGTGAAAGGTTTTAGAAATTTTTTAGCAGATATGCATTAGTGAATCTTAAAGAAGAAAAAGAGAGATAAACTCCGGAAAGACGTGTGTTCTTCATGGAGCCCAAAAGGTGGGGAGGAAGAGAGCAAGGGCGGAGCCAGAATTAAATTTTAGGACGGGCTGAAAGTTTGAAAGAAATATAGTACTACAAAAAACCTAAAAAAAAATTTTTTTTGCAGAAGTTGTGCGCCATGCGATTTTTTATCTGATAAATTCACCAATAATAAAACTGGGATCAATATTTTTAAACATTCTCTTTCAATATATACAATCATAATATCTGATAGATAATCACTCTCCATTTTATTTCGAAAAACATTTTTGACATGTTTCATATTTAAAAATGCTTGCTTAGTCATCGCGATGGTCAGTGACGGACCCAGGATTTTAAAGTTGGGGGTACGACGGATAATTCAGAAATATTTTTATATAATATATATATGAAATTTCATAAAGTACAAATAAATTTACAACTACAAGTTACAACGGAGTTCGTCGAGTCTTCGTTTTTTAAAAGCAATCTATGACACCATTGTTGAAAATTTGTAGGAACAAATCTT
This sequence comes from Galeopsis tetrahit, assembly GCA_963675135.1. Taxonomy (NCBI): domain Eukaryota; kingdom Viridiplantae; phylum Streptophyta; class Magnoliopsida; order Lamiales; family Lamiaceae; genus Galeopsis; species Galeopsis tetrahit. Next base: position 41,216,458 of record OY776127.1, read on the forward strand.
TCTCAATGAAAGTGATCAAACAATCATTTAATAATTAAACACCATGCTATTTCACAACCTATTTTTAACATAAGTCGTTAATAAAATATTTTTTCCGCACCTACAATAGTGATAAGGAGAATCAACATCAAATTGATTAGTAAATAAATTGTTGAATAAGTTACATGCTTCTTGTTTCTAACAGCCTCATTGAAAGGGTCGTTATCACGATCAAGAAAATTCCAAAACCTATAATCCATTTGCATATCTTATTATCTTTAATGAATTTATAAAGTTGAAATGGAAGAGTCATCAAATCATAATCTGAAAAATTAAATGTCCAAATATATCAAGTTAATATTCAAAGTCTTATAAATTTCAATGGACCGTTTCTTAATTATTTACACACTCTTTTTTTTTTGTCTCAAACTTATTTGCACACTCACATTTATTTAACCCTAGACCTTACTAAATAGTCATAGAAGGGATGAAATAATATTAATTGACTAAAATAAAATATATTACAGGAGTACATAGAGTATAATTAGAGTCGTCAAAACGGGTTGGGCCCGTTGGGCCAGACCGCCCCGCCACTAAAAATAGTGGGTTGGGCCAGGATTTTCCAAGCCCGTTAGGAGGCGGGCCGACCCGTTTGGGCTGCGGTTTTTGGCGGGTTGGTTCGGTCTTTCGCGGGCTGGCCCGCCATTTTTTGATTTTTTTAAAAAATATTATATTTAATTAAAAAATAATCCACTCTCCAGGAATTGAACTCAAGACCTTACAGGAATAATAGTTTAAGCTATTTCTATTTTGTTTTTTTGTTCTTAATTAATAATTAATGTAATTCTTGATGTACTCTTGATGTTTATTTCTATTATGTACAATAAATATATATACTATAATTTTTTATGTTTCTTGATGAATTTAATAAATATTTTGTAAAAAAAAATTGGCCCGCCAAAACCCGCGGCCCGCCCATTTTTGGGTTGGGTTGGAGTTTTGGTAGCCCGCCTTGCAAACGGGCTGGCCCGCCCCACCAAATGGCGGGCTTTTGTGGTTTTGGCCCGCCCCGCCCCGCCGGCCCGTTTTGACAGATCTAAGTATAATGGGCTTTTGACTTTATAAAATAATATAATTGGGCCTAGTGAATACTGACATTGAACTTTAGGCTTTACAATGGACCAATCTTCTATTCACATTTAATGGCATTTCTACCACCATTTCTTCATTAATTTGTACTGTAGTATATATAGTAGGAAAATAAAATTGGATTTGGGGTACAGTTGTACCCCCTTGTCACTATATGGGTTCGCCTCTGGCGATGGTAAGAGACGAGAGACGAAAGTGTCAAATACAAAATTAATAAAATCAAATACTCTGTACAAAATTAATCCAAGCATCAAATACAAAATTAATAAAATGACTTAAATAATTAACAATACATAACATAATTATATATCCATTACCTATTATTCACTCCGTTTACATAAAGTGTGTGTATTATTATTTTTTCGACGTATTATTCACTCCGTCCACATAAAGTGTGTGTAATTATTTTTTCGAGTTGTCCACATAAAGTGTGTTTATTTTCTTTTGTAGAAAATATACTTAATCACACTTACTTTATCTCATCTCTATTTTATTTATTTTATTATCTACTTTAGTCATAAATAAACAATACAAAGTATTGCTTTTTTTTTTTTTTTGAGCGAAACAATATAACTTAAAATATGTAATGTGTAAAAAAAAACAAACACATTATATTGAATAGAAGTATAAAACTAAATATAAAATAAATAAAATGGATTAAATATAAAATGATATGGATTAAATAAAGAAAAGGAATAAGAGAAAATGAGTAATAACACAAATGAATTAAATAAATATATATATATATATATATATATATTTTATAAAAGCTGGGGTGGGCTGTAGCTCACCTTAGCCATACAAAGATCCGCCCTTGGAAGAGAGAAAATAGTAAATGAGGTTTTCCGATTCAGCATAACTGAGGTATTAGAAGACTCTTTTTTATATGTTGATCAAATTTTATGGTCAGAATTGTATTTATATGTGTGTTTAATTGTTTCAAGATTTCGTTCTAATCAGATTGAGCTATTGGGTTGTAGGTTGTTTTAATTTTTCATGTTTTGGGTTTAAGTATAATCTTTAATTTTCTTGATTTCGTTCTAATCTGATAATGGGTTTTGGTTTTTATTTTTTTTTGTTTTTTTAAATGTTTTCATAAGTGCGAGACCGCTTTCCTTTCCGTGAGTTTTTTGTTGAGTGGATAGAGGTATGAAATAAATGAACTTTTGTTTTCTTGTCCCTCTTTGATCGTTGTCATGTTTTCGAAAAAAAAAATTCAAAATTCCTGAAATCTTAAAGGGAAGTAGTTTGAATTAGAAATAGACTTTTCTCTGAAGATTAAGATGTATTTGTGTATGATCAGCAAGTAATGATTGTAATTGCAGTGAAAAACTTGGAAAAGCTTGATAATCGTTAGCTGCTGATATATTGTATGCTTTGCAAACAGGCAATGCAATGGACACTGCTGCATGCGCGTCTCGAGTGCGGTGGCTGCCCTTTCGTGTTTGTTCTCTCCATGGATGAAGTCCAATCTGTGTGTATCTACTTCTCATTTGGATACTTTATTTGGTTTGGTGAATTTTAATATTGTGCATATATATTGCATTAATTTGTCCAGGGGGGACCGATGCATATACTTGGGGTGGCCATGGCCCCCCTCAAGTTTTTGCTTTTTTCTATTATATATTAATGGGTTATTAAATTAATAAATTTATTTATTATTAAATTAGCTTTTAGCCTATTTTAAAATAATTAATGGGGTTACTTATTAAATTGTTTTCCACTTTTTAAGTCAAACCTTTACATTCAAATATTATTATTATAATATATTTCAATCCTGGTATATAATTGGGTGCATCCACAATTGAATTTTACTTCTTCCATTCCGTGATTACTTGCACACTTTTCTTATTGGGATGTCCCAAAATTACTTGCACACTCTTAATATGGAAATACCCCACAAAATTAATAACCTCACAACATCATTTTATTTTCAAATTTGTCACTCATTTTTTCCATACATTTCACTTTACACATCATCAAATTACCTAAAATACCCCTCATTTATCTTACATCATCAACCACTAAATTCACTTTTCTTAATCAACGGATTTATCTTACATCATCAACCACTAAATTCACTTTTCTTAATCAACGTGCCGGTCAAACTATGCAAGTTATTCCGGGACGGAGGGAGTAATTTATTTTGATATATTTTCAATTGTTTGACCCGTCACATTAAAATCAAATTAAAATTGTGACTCAATTGCACAATACAATGCAAATGTGATTCTTTTCAAAAAAAATTATAGTACTTCAGTGATTAGAATTAGGGATTATAATTTATTTTTCACTAGTTAAATTTCCTTTTCAAGTCTTAATAAGTTCACAACACAAGTAGCATAATTAAACACATACACAATTCTTAAAGACTTTAAATTCTTCTCAATTTTTTATTTATTTTACTATTCATTATTTTTTTCCATTTTCCGTTCAGATGATTATAAATTATAGGTTTTGAGACTTGTGTATTTTAATATATTTAACTGTGAATAATAATATAAATATGAAATATTTTAATTTTATTATCGAACATATAATAATATTGAACAAATAGAATATTCTATTTGGCCCCCCTCACCGTCAATCCTGGGTCCGCCCCTGAATTTGTCATGCACTTGAAAATCGTGGCTAGAGGGAAGTTTACTAACGAGTTTACCCACTTAGACTTGCTTTCTATTAGAAATTATAATTTATTTTATTTTTTATTTCAGAGAAATTTTGCTAACTAATTAGAAAGCGTGATATTTGTGGTCAACCCCAGGTGACAATCCAGATCCCATGAAGGTTTATATATGATATTTTAGGCTATTTTATTTTAGGCCATGGATAAATGCCCCCTTATACTATGACTTCAACCCCATATTTTTTTTAAAAAAGAATTACATTTTAAAAGTCTATAATACCCTTTTTTATTAATTTATACCAATCATATCAGAATCACAGTCGAGTCACCAAATCATACACATTTTTAAAAAAAATTAAAATACAAAATTAAGGAACTTTTATCCGAAAAAGTAACAAATATTCGATAAAAATTTCCAAAAAAAAAAAAATCAAATCATTTAAAAATTCTGAATTTTTTTTTGAAAATTCGATTTTTTTTTTCAAACAATATCTAAAATTTAGAAAAACAAGATCTGAAATTTATTTGTAAAAAATTCAGTACAGACCCAAACTTACCATGATTAACCGAAGAGGCAGTGGCGCGTGGCATAAGGGAGGAGTCGAGGAGCGGCAGACAGAGGCAGGGGGAGGGGCCGAGCAGTGGCGCCGCGAGGGAAGGAAGAAGATGAGCAGAAAGGAGAGGGACTTCGTGGCTAAATGTATTCTTGATTGGGGCGGCGGCGAGGGGAGGTCGTGCGACGGCGGCGGCGAAAGGAGGGAGTGCAACGACGACGACGGTGAGTGGAGGTTTTTTTTTTTCAAGGTTCCATGATTTTTTTTGTAGATTTATAAATGATCTTTTGTTATTTTTATTAACTTTCTTTTATTCTCTTTTATGTAATATGGTTATGTATTTCTATCTAATTCTTTTTTTATTTTATTTGGTGTGTTTATATTTTCTATTTCTCTCTCGCACTATTTTATTATGTTTTATTTTTTGTTTTCAGATTTGCCCGTTGATTTTAAGAAGATTCAGATCTCTCAAATTATATCAATTTAGTTTATGTTTCAATTCGAATTTATCCATATTTGCATTCAATTATAATCTATTATGTCAATTGGACATAATTTATCAAGTAATTTCTTGTATCAATTTTAATTATTCCATTTATTTAATCAAGTTTTGGAATGTATGAGTTAATGAAAAATTCATGAACACTTTTGTCATCCAATATTCATCAATCCAATAACATTTTATTTGAATGTAAGAGTGTCCACATTGGTGTTAAAGTTATAATTCCCCTCTCTCCTCCACCTCGCTGCCACATTATCATTTTTACATAAATAACTCAATCCCATTAACTCTCACAACCATTTCAAAGTTATAACTCACTCTTAAGGACCCACTATTCAATCAACATAAATAAAAAAATTAAAACATTTAAGTGGGCCAAGTCCAATTTTAACCGCAAAAGGACGGTTTGTCTGCACTAACCAATTTCAGGAGAGATAAATTTTTTTGAGTTATAACTCAATCACACAATGATTGTAACTCTCTTTTTAGAGTTATAACTTTCCACTAATTCACCATTGTGGACACTCTAAATTGTATGTGGTTGATGATGTCATTGTTACTGACGCATCATGACTACAATTAATAATTTTAAAATACTATATTTATGTAGTTTTCAGAATTAAACTCAATTTAAAATTTATTTAATTTCATCCTTTAATTTGGCATTTAAAATAATTATATAATAAAATCAACTTTTATTATTTTAAAAAGATGTAATTTAAAATTGTAGTCAATATTTTTTTTTTTTTCAATTCAATCAATTTGAAATAGATTCCTTAAATATCTAATTGTAACACTAAATACTCCTGCATTTATTCAACTTTTTTTATAATTTATTAAATTGTTGATATGATCAATTTAATAAAATTTTTTTTTATAATTTCAAATTTAAGTTAATATTTATATTTGTCAATTAATTATATTCTTATCTAAATTCTTAATTATTCAATTTTTTATTCAATATATATATATATATATATCACTTTAATCAATTTGTAACCGATTCCTTAAATATTGCTAATTGTACCACCAAATACTCTCGCATTATTAATTAAATCTAATAAATGCGTAATTATTGATGATATTAATTAATTGTTGATAAGATTAATTTAACAAAAAATTAATTGTATTTTTAAATTTAAGTCAATATTTTTATGTATCCATTAATTTTATTCTTATCTAAATTCTTAATTATTCGATTTTGATATTCATTTTTCTTCTAAATGTTGTTTATTATATGTTTATGATCGGTTGTGGAATTCAAATTTGTTGAATTATAATGTTAATCATTTTTTTATTAATTTGAAGATATGTGAATGTATTTCATTTTAAAAAGTAGTCAAGTAATTTTTACCATCTTAGTTAAACTATTTTAACTTTCTTAGTAATAATATAAAATTTTAGTCAATGTAAATTTTTTTTTTTTTTGTCAATATCTTAGTTAACTATTGTTAATTTTAACACCTCAGTAATAATTTAAAAATTTAATCAATGTTTGTTTTCTTCAATTTTAATTTTGTAACCAATTCCTTAAATATTGTTAATTGTACCACCAAATACTCCCGCATATTTACAAATGATGTCCATAATTATTGATTAGTTGTGATCAATTTAACAAAAAATAAATTGTTGTTTCAAATTTAAATCAATATTTATATTTATCAATTAATTCTATTTTTATTTTCGAGCTTTAAAATGATCGTAGTCTTAATTTTAGGAGCATGATTTCATATTGCATATTGACCTTATATTTTCACATTATTGAATTAATTTATTTTATTTTTTCTATTTATTTTACTATTCAATTGCATTTTGAATGCATTTTTTTCTCCATTTTTTCTCAATTTTGTTATTCAATATACCTTTTTTTTAATGTTGTGCGATTTAAGTTGGTTGATTATAAAGTTTTACTAATTAATTTATTGAATATATGTAAGAAAATTCATTTTGAAAAAAAAAATAGTCAATTGATTAATTTTTTCATTGAAACTGTTACATATTCGACATATTTAATTTTATTACATTTTTTTATTATATACTGTAACAATTATATTTGAATTTTATTTTTATCATTATTTAATTTAAGATGAAAAAATTGTAAATTTGGATTGTTTAGAATTATAACAGTATTTATTACTTGAAGGACCATCCATATTTTTCCATGGTTGTACTGCACGCTCCCCAATCCCCACTCTCCCTTTTCCTCTCTTTATTCTCTCCCTTTTCCTCTCTTTATTACTTCTATCGAATAGGAATACTTCTAAGGGCATCTCCAATGGGGTAGAAATTCCATGTGGATTGCTACTCACAACTCAAATTAAGGGTAGAAGGGGTTGGGGGAGAGATGATGTGAGGAGAGAGGAGAAATGGGGGAGAGATGCTATCCCATTTCAAGTGGTCCCAACTTTTTTTTTTTTATAATTTATATTTTAATTATTATTTTTAATTGTATTTTAATTTGTATTTATATGTATTTTTTTTTTATCTTGTACTCTTTGTATTATTTCAATTATATTTTGTCAAAAAATATATTAACATTATTTTATTTTTATATATAAGTCAAAAAATATACTGTATTTTTTTAAAACTTAAAATTAAGTAAATAAGTTCAAAAATTCATGAAGCATTTATAAAGCTAGTGGTATATTTTGAATGATTGACAAACTAATATTCATAAACTAAATAAATTTTGCTACAAACAATATTTATGAAAAATATTTGTAATAAATGATTAAGGGTAAAATACTCAAAATTATTTTTTCAAAGTGACACTTACTTTAAAAATAATGAATGAAAGAATGTGAAGAGAAAAATATATACTCTAATTGGAGAGTGAGACCCACTTTTGAGGTAGAAGAGTGGTAGAATGTATTGGAGGGGGTAGAAGTTTTTTGAGATAAGAGTAGAAAACTTTTAAGGTGGGGTTGGTCTGCTATGAACTCGAGTGCATGCTGTGCACCCTAGTCTATGTGCACTTTTCAGTTTACTGACTTACACTTTTTGGTAAATGAGTAATAATTGAAAAGTGCAACACCATTACCAAAAAGTGTAAGTCAGTAAACTGAAAAGTGCACATGGACTAGGGTGCACAGCATGCACTCGAGTGCATACTAGACTTTACCTTTAAGGTGACACACATGTGGCAAACTTAAAACCCAAAAATCCTCACTAGCACTGGAGATGCTCATGCAACATCACCTATACCCCCACAATCCCTCCTACCTCCATTTTGGGTGAGGGATAGTAATCCACCCAGGATTCCTCACCTCCACTGTGGGTGCTCTAAGTAGGGACGGAGAGAGTATCATTTTCTATTTATTTTTTTTTCTTTCAATTTTTTCTACATTTTTCCTTTTCTACCTCTCACTCTCTAGAGTATCTACCCTTTCTCATTGTCTCTCTTTATCTCAACTACTTATCTTTTTATAGTATGGTGCACAAATTAAAAAAGGAATTTAGTGATGGGTAGGGTCAAATGAAGATGTATTTTAGAAGATTTAGTGAGTTGTAAACCGTGGCGGATCCAGGATTTGAAATTCGGGGTATAAAAAGTATTAAGTTAAATACTACTTCCTCCGTCTTCTATTTAAGGACACGTTTTGTTACTTTTAATGTCCCTATTTAAAGACTCATACTTAAAATAGTTAAAAAAAAAAAAAAACTATCTTCTAAAAATATTTCAATATTACATCAAATGTTATTGTTTTATTTACACTAAAATATTTTTAACATTTTAAAGTTGAAAAATCCTAAAAGTTATGTGTCCTTAGTTAAAGGATGGAGGAAGTATTTAATAATAAAGTCTAAAAAATTGAGGGTTTTTTTTTTTCGTAATCAATAGGAGACTACTCATCTCTTGGGTAAGTGGGGTAAGTGCAAGGGATTTTTTGAGATTTTATTCTTTTGAACATAAATTCTTGAAAATTTTATTATTTTTTCATTGTTTCGAGTTTCTTTGACATAAGTTTATCTTTAGTTGACCTACTCTAATTGAATTAGATAAAAAAAAAAAAAAAATTAACATAGTAAATTAGTAAATATAATTTATTAATTCTAATAATAAGTCTACAATCGGAACAATTCAAATTTTAGTTGTAAATTCATTCATAAATTAAAAATCATAATCAAATAAATAATAAATATTAATAAACATACTCCATCCGTTTTTTATTAGGTGTCACTTTGCCTTTTTTTTAATATTTTCAAAATAAGTGTCATTCTACACCTTTTTCTTTAATTTTGACAATTTTACCCTTATACATTATACTTCCTCCATTTTTTTTACCTTGATTTAAGCTTTTTTTCCCTTTTGAATATAATACTATAGCATAAATCATGATAAACCTTAATTATTGTATACATGAATATCACCTACAATATTGACCATATTCATTACTAAACATAAATTTAATATTAAAATTAGTTATCATTAATGAAGGGTAAAATGGTCCATAATTATATATCTTAATTTGTTGAAAATTGTTAAAATGACACTTAATTAAAAGTGGAGGGAGTATTAAATTGACTGGTCCTTGCCTCCTTGGGCCATTTTTTTTTTGGTGTTTGTTGAATGACCTTTAAATTAATTTGAGTTTTGCTAGAATGGATGCAGATTTGCAGCCGAAAATAATTGAGCCACTTCTTTTTTTAATACCTAAGATTTAGGGGTATTGGTTGTGCATTCTGTAGGATTTTTTTTGAATTTTCAAAGTCTAGGTGTATTCAATTCAGATTTTAAAAAGTCTTTAAAAATTTTGAGGTATTCAATACGGATTTTAAAAAGTCTTTAAAAATCTTTAGTATTGAACCGTCTATGAATTTTAATACTCTATGGATTTTATTGGATTCTCCTCAAAAAATATAAATAAATTGCATTATCCAAAATCTCCGCTAAAAACAAGAGATTTCAACGAATTCTCTCAGAGAACTCTAAAGACTCAAGATCAGAAGTAAGAATGACAATATTGACCCGACAAGATCAGAAGTAAGAATGACAATATTGACCCGACCCAAGATCAGAAGTAGGAATGACAATATTGACACGACCCGCGGGTACCCACCCCACCCGCAAGCTTTGTCAGATCAGATTCGCCCCGTATTGAGTATGAGTGGAGTTTGCCCGCCCCGCCGTCCTGCCCCTAATTAATATATAAACTTTATATATATATGAGTACTGATATAGAACCAACTTCGGGTTTTTTATGGAACCAGATTACTGATCATTATCCCATCATTCTTTTTAATATATTTTAAATCTAATTTAAAACAAATATTTTTATTTTTTAATATCTAATCTCCCACTTAATTTGGTAGTAAAATCAGAAAACATCTTCACCAAAAGCAAAGCAAACCAAATCAAATCAAATCTTCTATATACCCAATAACGATTTATTTTTTCCTGATTTACAATTTATTTTTCCGTTTTTCAGCAGTGCATGGTTTTAGAGATGGTCTCATATTTTTTCAACATAGTTTTAGAGATGGTCTCATAATTTTTCAACATAGAATAATTTTGAAATGATCTTTTTTTTTTTACTATATGTTTTTATGGTTTGCATGGTGGAAATCAATTTTCAATATTATCAATTTTTTTAATTATTTTATTGCTAAATTATAAATTATGTCATCCACTTCATCACATTTTTGTTCAAATTAAATTATGTCATCCACCCCACATGAATAGCATGAAGTGTCTCTGAATATAAATATAGCTTTCGACATTGCGCTTATCAATGATGATCATACCTGTGGTCTTGTATGAATGACCCTGTTTTGATTCAATATTATCATTTTATTGCTAAATTATAAATTATGTTAATCTTTCACCACGAAGAACTTGTCCATTATATACTAGTGAATTTTCTAATATATGATACATAAAATCTTTCTAAAATATTTTTTAAAATAACTACTAGAAAATTATACATATACAAGGAGATAATCTAAGATACAATTAAGATGTGACATGACACATGACATTCAAGATTGGAGTTATGGGGGTGGAGTTCAAATTGGAGCAATAAGACGATAAAATTAAGGTGAAATTAATTTTTTTTTTTTTGAAAAAATAAGTAATAATTGCAGAAAACTTTTTGCTTTGTTGGGGTTGTTGGGTATATAGAAGATTTAATTTGGTTAAAATAAATCGTTGTTGGGTATATAGAAGATTTAATTTGCTTTGGTGTAGATGTTTTCTGGTTTTTACTATCGGAATTAAGTGGGAGATTAGATATTAAAAAATGAAAAATATTTGTTTTAAATTAGATTTAAAATATATTAAAAAGAATGATGTGGATAATGATGTGGCGTAAGACGTCAGTAATCTGGTTCCATAAAAACGCGAAGGTTGGTTCTATATCAGTACTCATATATATATATATATATATATATATATATATATATATATATATATATATATATATATTATTAGTAAAATAAATTATATATATATATATATTTTTTATTGGTAAAATATTTTATATAATATATATAATATTAATTTAAAAAAAAATTAAAATTAACTCTTTAACTCTTTGCATCAATATGAGTTTATGAAAATCTTTGTAAATCAATAAAAAAAAATATTCCACAATCCTGTCAAGTCTACGAAAATCCATGTAAATAAATAAAAAAAAGTCAGTCAAACTCTGCATGGACTTTATGGATTTTATAAATCCACGTACTTTTTAAATTCCAAAAAAATCCAATAGAATCCCAATTGAATACACCCTCCTTAAAAAAAAATCATTTTGGGGATACAGTTGTACTCCCATGTACCGGGCTGGCTCCGCGACTGGTTGTAAATGTGATTTAGTGAGGTGTAAAAGTAACTTAGGGGGTGTTTGCAATCCCAAGTGATAGCTTATAATCACTTATTTTTAAACTAAAATCACTTATGGAATGTTTGGAAACTCAATAAACTGATTAACTTAAGCACTTAAAAACAGATTCTATGAAACAGCCTTTTACCAGCTTTTACCTGTTTCAAAGTGATTATGGCATTTTGGTAAGTATATACCAACTTTTTTTCCAAATTTAACCTCACTTTTTCCAATGCATATGTTTTGCTCACACTTTTGACATACAAGGTTATTTTGTAAAATTAATAAAAAGTGATTTTTTTTTAAAAACACCATCAACTTTTATCCAATTGCTTAAAATCACTTTATTTTAAAACATAATCCACTTTTCATTTTACTATAGATATCAATTTTAATCACTTCTAATAAAGCACCATAGATTGCAAACACCCCCTTAATGAGGTGTGGGTAAAATGTAGATCCAAAAGGAATGTCAATTTTAAAAGTAAAATTATGGTATTGAAGTATTAATTTTATGTATTATTTTCATATTGAAAGTGTGCAAATAATCTTGAAATGAATAAAAAAAAAAGTGTACAAATAATCCTTGAACGGAATGAGTATATTCCTTAATTTTTGTGCAAGTAAAATGAAAGCTTCTTATGAAGAGAATATAAAACTAATCATGTTTTTAGTCAAAAATAGTAGTATCACATCCCAGTTAAAGTCGATCTAGCTCTCTATTTTTTTTTTTAAAGTGTCACTATTATATATACTATCACTGTTTAAAATACCTTGTTTTTTGTTGATATTTTAAACATTAAAACTTGAAATAATAACATGTCATATTCACAAAGAGACTTACAGAAAAAGTCCACGTAAATTCGAATGTAGAGTACCCTTTTTTCCATTCCTTTAATTCGGGAGAAAGATATGGTTCTCATGAATTCCATTGCAATTAATTTTGGAGGAATGTGTATGAAATTAAATAATTAGAAGTTTATACAATTGAATTCGTTTAAACATCTTGTATTTAAGCTTGGGTTAAATGAGTCATTATACATTTTTTAAATCAAATCTATTTGTCCTTCTGCCATGCGTTAGATGACGTGTTATTTGAGATTGTGATAGTAGGTAGTTGTATTGGATTGTTAGTTATTTAGCTAATGTTTTACATTTTAAAAGAAAGAGAAAGGATAACAAGAATTGCAGAATGCTTGCCTCCTTTATTCAATTGTTGTATATCCTGGGAGAAATTATATAATAACTCTAAGAGATAACATTTTTCATATCTTTGTTCCTACAAAATCCAACTATGATAGAGATTCTATTTCCATGAACAACTAACTTATATACCTCATCCTTCCTGCACTGCACAACACATTAACAAGAATGAATCCCGATTTTCAACATTTTTGTGTTTAGCATAACAGTCAACATTAGGAAACTGATAAGCATTGGTGGCCGTGGAATAAGCTCTAATGCGCGCCTTGTCTGATTTGTGCTCTTTGCAAAGCCTGCTGATCGATGATTATTGCAGAATAAGAATATACATTTGGAGAAACCTTAATGACCACACTTAACACTATATTTGATCTCTCCACACCACTACCCGAATCCAATAAAGCATATGACAAACCAAATAAATCGAGCGATAATAACAAACAATGTACTTCCATTTGCATTTCGGCACACACATAATAAACATGCAAAATCATTTTAAAGGCGGAAAATGATTGATCAAAACCATATCTTTCCATATTGCTTGGGAAACAAAATTCCTTTGCAACCTTCCAATTCAAAGTCTTCTAACAAGAGCACAACACAAGTGAATGCTGCTTTTAAACTCCCTACAATTATCTCTTACATTTATTTCACTTTCTCAACTGCTTTTCTTCCTCAAAGCGTGTCTTCATGTTCACAAAAACTGCATAATTGCATTTTAGATTCTGAGAAACAGTATTTACAATTTGTTGTTTAAAAATCCACGGTACCTGGAATTAGTTTTTCATCAACGGGTTATGAATATGATTCCAAGCATTTTTCTGTTGAGAAAATAGATTCAAATATGCATGCTCATCTAATTCAAATTCCTCTAAACAAGTCTCATAATTTAAAAAATCAAAAGATTTGAAGCTTTTAAAAATACATCAATTTGAGACTATCTAAGAACTATCCAAATTACATTACATTCTAGAGAAATTATTTTGAGGCCCCGTTTGATACAATAATAACAATAACCCTCTTCTTTTCCTTCATTTCTTTCTTTTTTCATTACATAAAATATACATGACAAGGGCCACAACCAAAAATGATAATCAGTTGATCAAATCTCATCTGTACAAACATTCTTCAAGTTTTCTACACTTATGTCCACATTTGGGCTCGAATTACCTTTCACACACACAGCAATGCCTGAACTAGAATTCAAACTGCAAATTCGTTTTCTCGGTAACTCTGATGCCTCATCCTGAACACGTTTCTGCCCACCAAGATGCTCATGTGCATCATCCTTATCACCCTTCTGCACGTGACTTGTAGCCAGCTTTCCTACAGTACCAAACGGTCCAAATTCATACCCAGAAACGGCCTTCTTGGGGTCCGAAACTGGAGGGCAAGAATTCAGGTTCGAAGAAGAAGAGTTTGGTTCATCAATATTATCAGCCCCTATCTCTGATGTGCTGCACGTATTTACTTCGAGGGTATTTAGCACCCGACCATCATCGATATCAGCATTCGTCCCTCCATCTAAGTCTACTTCCTGAAATTTTATATCAATCACAACTTACTAAGAAAATGTACATTTGCACAAGATAGAACTAAAAGATTCATCCGAGCTAAAAATTATTAGGGAAAAAGGTTTTTTTTAGTCTGGTAAGTTTGTCCCTTTTTGCATTCAAGACAGTCCATTTTTTTGTAATTGATTTCGTCCTGCTAACTTTCAGAATTCAACTTTTTAGTCCTTTGAACGGATGTAGCAGACTAGCAGCCCATTTTTGAGCTGATATGGTGTCTCCAATCAGGTTACAACAACCTGTTGTAGATGGTCAAAGGACTAGAGAGTTGAATTTTAAAACTTAAAAGAACAAAATTCAATTAGTGAAATTGGAGTGACCTGAAAGCATAATTGTGCAAACTTACAAGAGTAAAAAAAAACATTTTCCCAAATTATTATTATCAATCAAAACTCAAAAGTAGTCATCTCAAATCTAAGCAAGATTATATAAGAGTACCTCATTCGGCACGTTGACAACTTGTTCCGAGTCAGATGTACTGTCGCCTTCTGAATCGTCCATTTCCTCACACTCGAACTCAACGTTGTCCCCAAATTCATCATCATCAGAGTCACTCAACTCTTCCTGTTCCATTATAATTGCAGGGAAGGACTCATCTTGAAGTTTACCAGAAACCTCCCTCCTTCCTTTGCTTCTGGATGTAACCACTGGGAAATTATCACCTGAGTCGAGCTCTCGAGCTACCTCACCTGCAGCAGATTTTTTCTTCTTGCCAGAATCTTTTGCACTTGAGGATTCTATCATATTTCTGATACCAGAAGCTTCTTGATTTTTGGAGCTCAGATGAATATCCAGGTCCAGTTTATTGGACTTTCGACTAAGGTTTGCGAGCTTTGTACTTGAAGCATTTGAGGTTTTACAATTTGGAGACAGCTTACTTTTCGACGGAGAAGGACTTCGATATTTTTGCCTTGGGTCCGCATTCACATCATCAGTTCTTTGTAAAAGTGGATGAAAATCAACACCTGATGTTGAGGTGGTCATTTTTTCCGGAGGCATAGATGACTTGCTAAGAAAGTTGACAGCATCTTTTATATGTCTGGGATTATGAAAAAGACTGAGACTTAGTTGAGGCTGTTTTCCCGAAAAGAAAGGGAAAGACCTAGATGTGCTAGTGCTGCTCGGATAATAACGCAAATCACCATCTTGGGGTGCCTGAAATAGAAGAGGATGCATATGAAGATCTGATTCGCCTCTCTCTACTGCACATTTATCAACTGTGAGCTCAGGATGATTTGGATGCTGATTATTAGCAGTAATATTAACAAATCTGTTTTTAGTCGGCCCAGATATCATCGAAGAACCTATTCTTGGAATATTTGCAGATGTGGCTGCCTGGGAGCTTTTGAAAGCTGACTGAGACATAACTCGAACAGATGGAGGCAAATTTACGGGAGGCAAATCAGGAGCTAATCTCACCAGGCGTGCATTATTTGTTCTACGAGCTCGATAGGGTCGAAGTACTACTTGAGAATTTGATGACCTTAAAATAAAAAAATAAAGTACATTGGTTTATCTAAGAACATCATGAAATATCAGAATAACAGCCACAAAGCTTTAGTACCTTAAAGCAGCTGGAGTCTTCGAAAGCATTGAGGATTGGACAGAATTATCACACTGTTCTCTGGGTTGAGGACCCTCCCCAGATTGCAGGCAAGCAGGAAATCCCGAAGAAACATTGTTATCAGGCATCCAATCCGCTAAAAATGCCTCATGGACATATGCTTCATCATCCTTGTCCATACGGTTATCTCCACTGTTGGTTTCTTCAATAACATTATCACTGCTTTCACCCTGCAAATTAAGTAGTTTTATGAATTTGTTAAAATAAGGCAAGCCCCCAAATGTTAAGTCCATGGGAAAGCATACTACAAAGACTAGAAGCAGATAAATTAATATGCATAATACAGTACACAAAGCCGGCTCTAACAGTATTAGGTTCTACCAGTAACACTAACATATATCAAGAGATTGAGACTTAGAACGAGTCTGCCTTATGTGAAAATTTCAGTTAAAATTCAAGATAAAAACAGAATCTATAAGCCCCAAATGGGCGAATGATCAAATTACCACCCTTTGCTCTTGGCCACAAGCCCATTTGGATTATTGAATTATTAAACTCACCTATTTTTTTACAATTTCAAAACGAAGAAAGAGATAAAAAGTATAAAATATAAGTTACTAACTTGAAATCTAACTCTAAAGATTAAAATCAATTATGATTTTTTTTTTTTAAAAAAAGTAAGAAAATAATAGGACAATGATTTTTGAATGTTTAATGATTCAAACATGAGGTCAGAAGAATACTTACCTCTTTCTCAGATGACGACTGCCAAGTTGAAGGAGAAGGTTTGCTACTTTTTCTTCGTAATTCATATAAATGTCGCTTAGCTTTCTTGTTTGCATCAGATTTATATGATTTCTGTGTTCCGGTTGCAATGCGCCACTGCCTTGGAAGCAAGGAAGGATCTCTATAGGGAAGGAAAAATCGCCATATTGATATCCAGTCTAGCTTAAATTTCTTCAGCCCCTGAATCATTTGCATCAATTATATAATTGGAAAACTGTGGTCTAATTTTTTTTGCACAATACTAGTCACTTAAGAGCATACCACTTCAATACGAGCAATCTCCTCTGGGGTCAAGGGGGAGTTTTTTATCCTTCGGACAGCCTAAAAGACAAAACAACAGTTTTGCTGTTAATTGGTGAAAGATTTGAAGTTAACTTTTTTTTATATGATTATATCAGAAATATCCACACACCTTTATTGGATTTTCTGGTGCTTTTGATGATGCACGATTCTTCTGTCTCACAAAGATCTGTCTCACAGAAAATATCATAATATTGAATCAGCATGACTTGTCTTGCAAAATAACATCACAAAAAAGCTAGAGGAAATCAACATTAAATCATTCATTCTTCACATGAAAATGTTGTCACATTAATCATAAAGTTTTATTCTACTTGAAACAGAATAAAATGGATCTGTTTTATGATTACGCAGAAATGTTCCATCAATACCATTGCTTAAAAACTCCAGTCTATATCACCTGCAAAAACACTATTTCTCTTGAAATTTATCATTTACGATAAAATACATTACCTGGTGCCTAGATTTGCAAGGAAGATATCGCTGCTGTATAGCCTTCCAATCAGTATTATACTCCACCAATCCGAGTGCTAGTAATCTGCAAGTCCACATTCAGAATTGGTAAAGTCTAAATGAAGAAACTGCTTCACAAATGTGCACAAGGGCAAGAGTAATGCTAACAAGTAAGTGAAGTAACAACCTTCACATCAGAACAGATTGAACAGATACAACAAGCTTATATTTGCCTATTTTTCACTTATTTGTTTGCACAATGGCAACTAGAAAACGATTCATATGTATTTCTTCTTTTCAAAAATTTCACTAGTGTAAATATTCTGCTGCTGTACCTCACAAATATTTTCAATGACAGCCAATAGCAGATAATATTTGAAAAAAATAGAACCCTGAATCCAGGACAGTGTAGGAGCATGGAAAGTGTTTCTGGAGTATTCCTTTTGGAAATTAGTGGCACACGAGCAGTTCAGCACACTTACATGCATAAACAAACAAAAAAAAAAAGACCAACTAAATAGGATTATACGTGCAGTAGAACATATTAGCAGATGTAGGAAACTAAACCAGATTTATTTATTTTCACAAGATTTCCAAGGTTATCTTGATAAGCAATCTGAGAATTTTTTTCCATGATACCAAGGAGAGGAACTTGTTATCGATTCATTAAGAAAACACACTAGTAGTTGTTCACAAGGCACTTGTTATTATGAATTTATCTGAGGCAAATAAAATGTGATAAAAGACCAGTACCCTTCTAACCTATTGAAGATAGAATGCATATATTAAAAGACGATGAATAAGAGCAAAAAATTATGAAGATACCAAGTGCTACCATGAGCATCATAGTAAGGCACAAGCATATATACCCGTACCTATGTCTATGGATCACCTAAAACCAGATTGTGCCTATGTCTATGGATCACCTAAATCTAGTTGCACAAACTACCAAGTGAATACGATTGAAAAGCAGTGACTCTACATCCTTCATTACATAAAAGATCATTGTGCGGAATCTCACAAATGTTTAGAATGGAGAATGAAACATTATAAAAGAAAGCATACAACTCACTCATCCTCTGCATCAGTAAACAGCACCCGATTGGCAATAGGAGCAGGAGGTGGCTTGTGAGGATAAAGAGCAGGATTGAACAAAGGCCAAAACCTCTGAGCTAATGTAGCAATCTCCTTAGGAACGAGAGCAATTGATTGACTTTTGGCTTTCTCAAGCAGAGATGCAGCCATTGTCTTCTTTGGCTTTTGACTACTGGAGGAATGAGAAAGCACCTCACTAGAATCTGGGGGAATGTTTTCCGTTTCTCCTTGACCATCTGTTTCAGCAGAACACAGAGAATTGCGAGGAGGGAACAAGGGTTCCCTTTGACATTGAGAATCGAAACCAAGTTCAATTTGATATTGCTCATATGCTCGGGCAGCTGCCAAACATTTAACACAAGAATGCAAGTCCATTTAAGAACAAGAAGCAAACAATTCAAAAAAACAGGACAAAACATCATAAGTTCAATCAATGCGACATACCAGAAGAAACATCATCTATATAGTTTTCTACCAATCTGAGTGGGGCTACATCCATGACAGACACCACTGGACCACACATGTAAGGCATCCATGAGGGAGTTTGGGAAGAAACTCCCTGCTCATCAGGTACATAATTATGCCTCTCATTACTTCCAGAAGGAAAGTTCTGCTGTACATTTTTGTTGTTGCCATCAGATGTCGAGATTTTCTGAGGCCCATCTGAAACTGATGGATGAATATACGGGGGGTAGAAGCAAAAGCTAGGATATGGAACCGTTCTCCATGCTAATGCTTGATCACGTGTTTTATGCATCTGTTCAACTAATTCTTTAACTTCAGAAGCAGTCTGACTTTTACCAGGCTCAAGAACACTCAGAGAGAACACCTGAATAAGTAATTGTACATGCTCATGAATTAGGCAATGCAACTGCCCAATCTGATGTGGAGTGAATCCATAGGAGTAGCCATTATTTACAGGAGGCACATTGGATGGAGAAATGTTGGGTGTAAGACGTTTGCCGTCAAAACCTGGAAAAGATCCAATTGACGAAAATGGTACAAGGGGTCGCAATGGTCTTTTAAACTGTTCTGAAAGCTTTTTGCTACGTTCAAAGGAAGCGTTACGGCATCTACTTCGTCTAGACTTGCGTCTCTCTTCAGCCTCTTCTGGTTCGCTTTCCAGTGCCTCTTCAAGTTCAAGCTCAAAGTCAGCATCATTTTCTTCATCTTCGTCATCATCATTTGCAGTCTCTTGCACATTCGGGGAATTATCACCTCTTATGACAGCTGCAAGGAATTTTCTGTATTCCTCTTCATCATCAACATTGTGAAGATCATCTTCGTCATCAGTTTCTTGAAGAAAAGTTTCAAGCTCATCAAGTGTGAAACTAGCAAGAGAATAACGAGCCCTAGTCCGCATACAAATGGCATCCTCAGTATCTATATCCACCGTAGGATTCCTGGTTGCAGTGGTTGGCCCATCCTCCTTGTCAAATAATGATCCATTTTCAGATTGTGTTGTAATCAATGCAGATTCTTTGTTAGTTACCGTAGCATAAACAGTGTCAGAAACTGTGTTTTGCATAACCACTTCTTCACCACACTCCACATTTCCACTACTACAGCAATCTTTCATAATGTCTCCAATGTTTTCATTTTTGTTATCAAAGGCTACACAATCCTTTCCCCTACTATGAGCAACATCCATATCCAAGTCTTCAAGTTCAGAACTCAGGCTTGATGAAGCTTCTAAAGAGTTGGTTTCCTTGAGGGAAGGATTGAAATCTGCATCTTCATCCTCCTCCTCTTCCTCAGGCACATCCTCATTTCCATTACCATCAGCTTGTCTTTCCCCTTCGTCCACCACATTCTCATGTTGCAAAGTGGAGTGATCTGAGGTTTTGGATATGTTAGAACAATCAGCGGGAGCATCACAGTGATTCAGGCCTTGAAATTCGGCAGATGTTGAAGCCGAACACCCCAACATTTTGATCAAAGGACACACGCCAGGACCAAGGTAATCAAAAGCATAATGCGCACTCAAGGACTTCAGACCAAGTGCAAAAGAAGCGCACGTAAAACTGAAATGAGGCAAACAATTCTATAAACACGAGTAGCAATGTATAGTACTAATAATAATAAAATAGTAAAACAACAGGTTCCAATTTTCGTTTGATCTCTTACTTCTGGCTAAATTACTGCATTTGCATCCTCCTCCTTTCTGTACTAATTAACGATTTGTCAATTCACTAAAGCAATGCAACTTCTACAGATTCCAAAACATAGTAATCGGTGTTCTAACACACTCCGCCCGAAATATAGCTTCTGAAAGCCAGCAATTGAATAGAGCAATAAACAACAACAAAATACACAGGCAAAGAAAGAAGGAAAAACAAATAAAAGATTACCTTAAAGTTCCCCGCTCGATTTTTTCCCTAATTGCTAGCTTTGGAAGCCGAAAATTGAAGAAAAAAAATATCAGTTATCACAGGGATTCTCGTCCTAATTTCGCCCACGAAAACTCAAATTCGCGCACGAATCTTGGCCTAATTTGGGAATTCTCGCCCTAATTTTGGCACAGTAATTTGAATTTGATGGACATATGGGCAGTGGGCTTTACAAAGATTTACAATAAAACTCCGGCCACGGTTATTTGCCCCTCTTCTTTTATGAATTCACCCCCTAAAGATTTTAATTAAAAAAATTACACATATAAAGACTATATTACCCTTTTTACTAATTTAAACAAAATATACCTCAATCAACTCTAATTTATAAATTAACCACATGCGCCGGAGCCACCACCAAGTCACCCCGAGTTATCGTCGAGTCACCCATAATATAACTTTTTCAGAATATAAAAAAATTACCCAAAAAAACCATGAATCTCGAAATTAATTCCCTAATATTCGAAAGAATATATTCAAAAAAAAATCCAATTTTCGGCTGAAATTTCACTAAAATGACCAAAATGCAGGCAAAATTCTTCGGAAAAAAAAAACGAAAATTTCGAATTGGGGTGCGAGTAGTCGAAAAAAAAATATCAGTTTCATCATTTGGGCAAAAATACAAAGTCAAAAACCTACTATCCAAGTCCTACAATCCCTTAGAACTCAAGGATACTGAGTAGAACAGATCATGTTCAAGTAAGGTCGTCCAAGCCCTACAATCCCCTTACTATAAATAACCACTTCATTTTATCTCATTTCTCTTTCACAAAAACTTATATACAATATTGATATTGATCAATTAAGTCAATTGGGCTGAAAATGTTGACTTATTAAGTCAATGGGCTGAAAATATATATTATTGGGCCACCATTAAATTTATTTGGATTAATTCTTAATCTATTTGTCAATTGGCCCGTTTGTGTTTTAATTTTGATCGAAATTTTTAACCCATTTATTTTACTCGTTTCAGCGATTTTTTTATCTTTTATTTTATTGCCGAACGCGGGATATTAAATGTAGTAATTCAAATTGTAATATGTAATACAGAGTAATACACATTATTTTTTATGTAGTAATAACACAAGCTATTTATATAATAATACAAATTCTTTTATTTAGTAACACGTTTTTTTCTAGTGTTTTTTATTGATTTAGTAACTCACATTATAATATGTAGTAACATATATTATCGCATGTAATAAACACAATAATTATGTTGTAATACAAATTGTTTTATTGCAGGATGATGTCTACAAAATGTATTCAGAAGAATATTAGTGTGACAGGCTTCCGGTCTGATTCACTGGATGCCATTAGTGCTATTCAGAAAAATGACCGGGTTGGCACAATGGAAAGTACAATCGTTAGCAATATTAAGTGCTTATTACAACAAATCCTAGTGTGAGATTGCCAATACGTTCCGAGAAGGTTTAATCGTGTAGGGCATGAGCTTGTACAGAATATCTATCACACTTCATTACTTCATGATTGGTATGAAACTGATTGTCTACAATATTTCAAGGATCTGGTTTTGTCG
Source organism: Galeopsis tetrahit (assembly GCA_963675135.1). Taxonomy (NCBI): domain Eukaryota; kingdom Viridiplantae; phylum Streptophyta; class Magnoliopsida; order Lamiales; family Lamiaceae; genus Galeopsis; species Galeopsis tetrahit. The sequence goes on from OY776127.1 coordinate 41,238,991, forward strand.
ACCTTACTATTGTGAGGAATTGTTGGTCCCAAGTTGAGTTAAGATTGAGTAAGCTAAGAAAGTCTAGAGGGGAGGGGTGAATAGACTTTCAAAAATCTTTCAAAATATCAGAGTTTATAATGCGGAATAGTGTTCTGAATAGTACTGTTCTTACTGAGTCAGATCAGTACTTCCAGTTTTAGTTTTATACTCAACTTTTAATCAGATCTTTACTTAGTAAATTCTACTGTTCTTGTTTAAACAAATATCAAACAAATATCAAACAGAAAATAAAGAACACAGAATTTTATAGTGGTTCGACCAATAAGTCTACATCCACTCTCACAATCCCAGTTGTGATATTTTATTACTCTTCCTTCTTGAGTTTCTTGTGGCTTAAAGTCCCAAGATTAAGACTGTGATCTTATCGATTACACTTTCAAGTGTATCTTCGATCTACTAGTAATTCTACAAGTAACTAGCACACTTGTTTACAAAACACAAACTTAAAACTGAAAAGTAAAACTTCTCTTTGAGTAGCCTTTGATTTCTTCTCTTCAATTCAGTGGCTTCTCCTTAATTTGATTTCCTTAACTCTGTGAGTTCTTGCTTGTAGACTTGCTCTTGATTTCTCTAAGATCAGTAATTGTTCAGTAGTAGCAGTAGTCTCTTCAAGTAGGAGATCATACAGTATTTATAGAACTTAGTATGACAGTTAGCAGTTTGTGAACTAACTCTCAACTAACTCTAAAACTGTTTTTGTTGTAACTTCCTTTTTGTAACCGACTTTGTAACTCCCTTTTTATTCCAAGTCAGCATATCTACAAATATATCTTCAGTTACTCTTTAAATAAGCTTTCCAAACTTATTCTTCAAATTCACCAAATCAGCACAGTAACTTACTGTTCTGATTTTTACTGTTCTGAGCCAGTCAGCACAGTAACTTAAAACTGTTTTGTACTTCTCCAGAATTCTTCTAAGCTTCTCTTCAACTCTTCTTTGAAGTCTTCTTATTCTGAAGTAGTCTTCTGAGTCTTCATTAATCTTCTGATCTTCTTCTAATCTAGTGTTCTAAACTTACTGTTCTGAACTTTTACAATGCTGAATACAATAAAATACAACTTTACATATATAAAACCTATTTATATATCAACTGAACTATATACAGATGAGTATATCTAAGTCCTATACTATAAGCTGTCTATACAATACAAAACATCATCTTAGTTCCTAACAGTTCATATATCAGATCAGTAAACACAATAAGATCAGTAACTCAGTTTTCAATATCTCATTAAGATCAGTAAACTTATTTCATATGACTCAGTTAAGATGACTTAGAACCACATATATTACTAACTTTAAGTTGCTTTTGGCCATCAAAACATACTTTCATCATCTAGAACATTGTTTCAAGGATTCATATCCCAACAGGAATCTGTTTGTTTTCTTGTATCGTTGCTGTATTGTCAAAAAAAAAAATCCTATTTATAAAAAGACCAAAAAAAAAAAAACCTACCGTTCAGATGGGAGCAAGCAAGAAGAGCAGCATGTAGGTGGTGATGTTGCACGAATTTATTGTAAACGCATACATAAATAAATCCCCTCATCCAATTGGATATGAATGGTGGTGCGAAAAAAGGCGGTGGGCTGTTGAGATGGTAGAAAATAAATTAGGATTTAGGGGGTGAATGGCACGAGTGCGGTACACTGGTACGAGCATCGGAGGGCGTGCAATGTTTTAGCGGGCGACGGCTGCACGAAGGACAGTGGCGGTCGGAGAAAGGAAGAAAAAAGAGAGGTTGGAGGCTGTATAAAATGAAGAGCGTGGGAATAAAATGGGTAAGTTCTGAAAAATAAATGGGGTGAACTCAATTGTTGGGGGTGATAACATCCAACAGGTGAAAGTCATAAAAAGGGGGTCATTTAAACGTGGCCTAAAACTCCAGTCAAAGCCCATAATTTAAAGAGCAGACGACCCATGAGAGATATTTTTAAAAGGCGTTGGCTATACCCCCTCCAGCTCTGTTACGTATACTCCCCCTCTTCATTTATTAATTAAATATACATATTAAATATCCAATTTACCCATTTATATAATATTTGTTAGATGAATGCACCCCCTTAACCCTAAAAAAATAATTCTAACCATAACCCTAATTTTTGCAGCCACCATCAACCCTCCGACCGCCGTCGCCTCTGGCAACCCTTCCGCCACCACCGCCGACTCCCACCTCCAAAATAAACATTCAACACATTTTCTAACATTGAACAAAAAATAAAAACATTGACATATTTCCGACAAACTAGTTTGTTGACGAAAAACACTCTCGTCGACACTGGTTTGTTGACGAGAAACATTCTCGTCGGCAACTATTCATCGAAAGAAATTAAAAAAAAAATTAAATTTTTTTTACAACTATTAATTGAAAATATACACTATCGTCGACAATTAGTTGTCGACGATAGTGTATATTGTCGACGATAGTGTATATTTTCGATTAAAGGTTGTCGAAAAAAAATAAAAAAGGAAAAAACCCTACCTGTGTTACAGAAGGCGGCGGCTGGAGCAAGGGCCGCGCGCAGGGGCGGCGTTGCCGGCGGCGGTTGGTGGAGAAAATTAGGGTTTTTTTTTAAGAAAAGAGGAGGAAGAAAGATGGGGAAAAGTGATATTAGGGTTTTGAATGGGAGAATATATTTAACATTTGTCCATTTTAAAAAAAAGGGTAATTTGGGTAATTTTGAGGGAAGTACATCTAACATTTACCATATTTAGGGGAGTACATTAATCGGAGGAGTATACTTAACAGAGATGGAGGGGTATATAGCCAACGCCTTTTAAAAAGTTTGGGTTAAGGTCGTTTTCATGAGACGGGCGTTCCTTAACCATATGGGAAAAAAAAGTGATAATCTTCTTTAATTACATCTATTTTTTAATCTTCTTATGTGGTACTCCAGTTTTTCTCTATTTCTTTTTTTAAAATTTTTTTAGAATTACACTTTTTTTAACAAAACCACTCAACCGTTTCTTTCATCCTTTTTTTCTCTCTACTATCAATTTTTTTCTTTATAGTTTACGAATGAAAAAATAATTGAATTTTTTTTGGCATTGAAAAATTAAATGAGAGATTAAATGTTTATTTTTAAATATAATGTAGACAATACTTTTTTTAATTGTATATTAAACTTATAAAGTATTTTTACACTAAAAAAATAAAAATATAATACAATTTAAATATATATATATATATATATACAATTTTTTTTTATCATCCCACGTAATACGCTGTCTTACACTAGTGTTTAAGGAAAGAGTGATAATCACTTTTAAACACATTATCATTTTTTACTTAAACATTATCACTTTTAATTGTGGTCAAATACATTAGACTGCATTTTAACCAACATAAGATCTAAAAAAAAACCAGTTCTTAATTGGAATGGGACAAATGAAAATCAACCGTTGTCTTTTTAAGTGTAATTTTCTTTTAGATATGCATGATTTTTTTTTTTTTGAAGGTTTTAGATATGCATGATTACTTCAGGTATATCACACTATTTTTTATTGTGTTAGGATATTATAAATATCAACATTGATAGTATATATTTTTAATATAAATATTTTATCAAATGTGACTATTGGTAATTAAGCATTTACCCAATACACCTCTTTTACAGTTGTATGTAATTTTATGGTGTTAAAAATATTGTACATAGGGTATATTGAGCAAAAAATAAAGTGTAAGTGATTGTGCACTTATTATTAAAAGAGTTAATCTCATGTGTATATATTACATACTTCCTCCTTTGCAAAATATAAGTTGTTTTGCTCAATGTAAATTAATTGCATTTATTTTATATTTATTCTTAAGATCAATGACTATTTACGTAGATGTATGCATTGATTAAGGGTAAAATGAGAAGTCAATTACACGGCCGATCCTAGGAATATCTAGACCTGAATCGAACTTTAAAAAAAAGGCCCCATCCAACATATTTTTTATTATATACGAATTCATGAAACATAATGTAAAACAACTTCTAAAGGACTAACAATATGTAATTTTTCTCAATACTTAAAATAATACGACAATGGTGTTTCAAACAATTACATAAATATGACTCGTCTAACTGTTTTAGTAGCAAAAGTGTTAATCAATTTAAATAACAATTAACTAAAATATACATATTTGATGATAAACATAAAGAGGTAATCTCAGACCTTTGTTGTGACTTTTTTCTCCTAGTTTTTTCTTTCCTTCTCCTTCATTAATTCTTTTTACTTTTTTAGCTTCTAGCTTCTCTTAATGCATCTTATATTATTATAAATTAATATATAAGAATTAATTTTTCATCTCTCTACAAGATTAAACTTTTAGATGAGACCAAATTATTTCATATATAGTTATATTACTATATTATATATATATATAAAAGATATTATAAAAAATGGGCCCTTAAAAAATTGAAATATTTTTGGGCCTGAATCGGCCGCCTCTTTGGCCTAACATTAGGATCGGGTCTGGTCAATTGTTTTTTTAATATGTGTGCATAAGTTTAGGATGACATATATTTTGAATAAGAGGGTGTATTATGTAAATTGTATTTTACTCACTATATGATCGACACCTTAACTCATTCATTTCATTAATAGGGTAACATATTTGCTGGAAAAAAAAACACACGATGCAATTCTTAATTCTAGCATCAAATTCGTACAATTCATGAACTCCAACATCAAATTCGAATCAAATTTCAGTGGAAAAAAATACTTTAAAGCTTATCAGTTCTTATTCATGGCTGAAATTGGGAAAATATAATTTATAATAACTTTTAAGTAGCGTTTTTAAACTCAATAAAGATAAAAGAATCACTTTCTTTTTTATAATTTCTTACTGACTTCTAAAAATAAGAATATTACACAGTTTATTGATGATTTAGTTTACAAGTAAACCTTAAAACTATCCATTAGATTTTAATTAGAAGATACATAATGTTATTAAATTGGCACGACAACTAGCTAGGATATGCTATTTTTGAAAGGATGGGTCTGTCTGACTGGTTTGCTTCTACCCTCACTTCCACGATTGGGGATATTTTCTATGATTGTGAGGTTTTATCTCAGAATCTTAAAATCAGATGAGTTCTACTCGTCTGGTGGAAATCAACAGAGTATTAGTCTTCTGATAGTAGACTGCTGATTGACTCAGCTGTTGAGCGTATCAGCTGGTGGAGTCAGGTAAACTAACTTAGGCCTGATCAGATGAGTGGGGGATCCAATCAGATGAGAAGGAGTTTCTTAGGATCAACTGAGTTGGTAAAATCGGAAGAGTTCTTATCAGATCAGTAGAGTTCTGTTTGCAGAGTTAGTCTTTTGGCGAAGTGTTGGGATATCAGAAGAGTAAACAGAAGAGGGAGGTCTTCTGGTTGTCTTCTGATTGTGTCATTTGTTTACGAGAACAAGTAAAGGGCATTGCAGTCAATTCAGATTAAGCAATGCTGAAAACGTGAAGTTGTTAGGTAGTTACAACAAACGCCACCTAGCAATGATCACGCAATCAACGCACGCTACAATCAACCTAGCCTGGCTTCTATAAATACCCCATTGCTTGTAATTGTAAAATTTTGACGCTTACGAGCATTCGTTCTTGAGTTGTGAATTCATGAGTGAAGTTAGGAGAAATCCCTTTCCTAGTGTTGAGTGTGTAACATTCTTTTATCAATCAAGATTGAAGTCGTGTGTCCAGTGGATGTAGATCAAGTTGATCGAACCACTTAAATTCTTGTGTGCTATGTTTTTCTATTCTCGTTGATTATATTTGTGAATTGTTATTCTTTGTTGGATTGTTTAATGGTCTGATTGTTTACTTGGATTAGAGACGTCTTATCGAGTGGATAATTAACTGAGAATTGGCGCCGTCTGTGGGAAACGAGTATCGATAGTCACCCTTGAAGCAATTGCCAGATCGGAGATGGAGAATTCGACCAAGTATAATATTTAGAAGTTCTTAGGCACCAGAGATTTTGGGCTGTGGTGAGTCAAGATGCAGGCTCTCCTAGAACAACAAGGTTTATTCGACGCCCTCGAAGAATCTACAGCCCCAGCTGCTACTAAAAGGAGCAAGGTGCTTAGAAAAACTCGAAGCACGATTATGCTCTGCCTTGGTGATAAGGTTTTGAGAGAAGTTGTTAAAGAGAAAACAGCGAAGGAGGTCTGGGACAAGTTGGGTAAACTTTATATGGTTAAAACCTTAGCTAACCGTCTCTATTCGAAACAGAAGTTGTATGCCTTCAGAATGGGGGATGACAAACTCATTCCGGATCAACTTGATGAGTTCAATAGGATTCTTAATGATCTATAGAATTTAGATGTTAAGTTAGATGAGGAGGATAAGACTCCGATCCTATTGAATGCTCTCCCTAAGTCCTTTGAAATCTTAAAGGACACCATCTTGTATGGTAGGAAGGAAAGTATCACATTAGAAGATGTGATGTTGGCTGTCAAGTCCAAACTGTTGCACAATAAGACATCTCAAGAAGATAAGAGCAGCAGTGGAGAAGGATTGGCAATCAAAGGAGGCCAGAAGAAGTCTGGATCTAAGAAGGGGCCTAATCAACCCAAGGGAGCTGATAAGGGAAAATCAGTTGTGTCCAATTAAGGGGATGCAGTGTGCTACCACTGTAACAAGCACAGACACTATAAGAATGCTTGTCACAAGTATAAGCAGTTCTTGAGGAAATCTGCTGCCAAGAACCCTGATGACAAGAATCAAGATAATCAGACCCAAGCTGATAAGGAGCAAGAAGGCTATGAGTCTGCTCAAGCACTAACCATCACATCCTCTGCAGAACAATAAACATGGATCCTGGATTTAGGGTGTTCTTTCCATATGACACCAAGAAGAGATTGGTTCCATGATTTCAAGCATCAGAAGGGCGGTTCTGTTCTGCTTGTGAATGATCACACTTACAAAGTTGTTGGAGAAGGTAGTGTTCACCTGAAGATGTTTGATGGGGTAGTAAGGATACTCAAGAGTGTTAGGTATGTACCTGAACTCAAGAGGAATTTGATATCACTAGGGATGCTGGATTTTATGGGCTATACATTCTAGTCTGCTGATGGAGATCTCACTGTGTCAAAATGGGAGCTGACTGTCCTAAAAGGTGTAAGAAGGAATGATCTCTACTTTCTTAAGGGAAATACAATAGCCGGTAGATCAGATGTAGCAGAGGTGTAAGACAACTCTATGTTGTGGCACAGAAGACTATCTCATGTAGGTGAGAAAGGCCTAGTAGAGCTGTCTAAACAAGGTTTGCTTGGAAATGACAAGATCACAAAGTTGGAGTTGTGTGAGTCATGCATCCTTGGGAAAGCCAAGAGGCTTATATTTGGGAAGAGTGTTCACTCTACCAATGGGATCATGGATTATGTCCATTCATATCTATGGGGGCCAGCTAGGAATCAGACGAGGTCTGGTGGTAAATATTTCTTGTCTATCATAGATGACTACTCAAGGAAAGTGTGGGTTGCTATCCTGAAATCGAAGGCAGAAGAATTTGAAAAATTTAAGGAATGGCTTAATGAATGTGCGAATGTCACAGGGAAAACTCTCAAACATTTGAGAACTGATAATGGTCTGGAGTACCTATCAAATGAGTTCAATGCGTTCTATAAGATGAAAGGAATTATTAGGCATGGGACTGTGCCAGGTACCCCCCCTTCCCCCTAATCAGAATGGAGTTGCTAAGAGGATGAATCAGACACTACTGAGAGAGTCAAGTGCATGTTGAACAGTTCTTGTCTGCCAAAGGTGTTTTGTGAAGAGGCTTTGTCAACATCAGCCTATTTAATAAACAAAAGTCCTTCCTGAATTGTGTAGTACAAAACCCTAGAGGAGTTATGGTATGGACATGCAGCTGATTACAAACATTTAAGGGTATTTGGATGTGCAACATATGCCCATGTCAAGCAAGATAAGCTTGAGCCTCAAGCATTGAGATGCGTGTTTATTGGGTATCCTTCAGGAGTGAAAGGATACAGGTTATGGTGCCCTGAAGCTGGGATGCAGAAGTGTATTTTCAGCCGAGATGTTACTTTTGATGAGAGCAGAATACCTCTATCAGAAGAGGCTAGTACGAGTACTAGTTCAGCTGATAACCAGCAAAACGAGATACAAGTCGAGGTGGAGCATGTTGACACCAGAGGACCTGTGTGGAGAATGAGCTTCAAAACTATCACCTGACACGGGACAGAACCAGAAGAGAAGTCCACCCACCTAAGAGGTATGGACAAGCTGACATTGTTTCATTTTCATTATGTACTGCTCTTGAGGTAGAGTCTCTGGAGCCGAAAACATACACTAAAGCCATCAACTGCCACAACAAGAAGAAGTGGATTGTTGCTTGATTAGTGTGAAAATTGCTTGAAATTCATGTGTTTATTTTGCATAATTTTGAGGATTTTGTTGCATTATTCACACTAAATTGACTAATTGCACTTGAAACGAGAAAGGTATGTGTTTTGCTATTTTTTTTAGGTACATTGAACTTATTTGGAAGCAAAATACGTGCCTGAGAATTCATGAAGTCAAGACGACAACTGCACCATTGGACGCGTCTCGAAAAACTGAGTGGAATGAAAAAAAGAATCAAGTCAATCGGAGGCCGGGAGCTCAAGATATGGTCGAAACAAGAAAGTGTGAAGCTGAAACAGATTCCACTCGGGCAGCCGAGTCAACCCACTCGGTTGACCGAGTCAAATCTACTTCCAGGCCAGTTTCTGACTTCCAACTCACTCGGTTGGCCGAGTCAAACCACTCGGTTGACCGAGTCAACTTGCTGATGCGCGAAAATTCGAGAATTTTAAAAGATTTCAAGGGCCTAAGTGCAAATCTCGTCTCAAGCATTCTTCCAAGCTATAAATAGCTCCCCAAATCAGATTATTGGGAGGTTTTGCCTCACTTCTACAACTCCTAAACCCTAGTTCATTCTAACCCCATTTTCCACATTTATTGCACTTTCAATTCTTAGTTTAGCTTCAAGTAGAATACCTAGCATAGGTTTTTGAAGAACAAGGCTCTACACTTTTGTAATAGCTAGGTATTTTGAAGAAACAATAAGGTGACTTCAAACTATACTCTCTTTTGATATTTAAATACAAGTTTGATGTTTATTTCATCCTCTATTGTTGTTTTGTCCATGGGTGTTTCTCAAAACACTATGGGCTAATTTCATTTATGCTTTGAGTGTTCTAAAACCATGTGAATATTAAGTTTGGAATTGTTTGAGCTTTGTTATTGTTGATATTTGGTTTATTGCTTCTTTTATTGGGAATTATTGGTACTTTGTGTGGCAACTTCTATTAATCCATATTTAGATGTATGTTTAGCGTAGACGAGAGTTACATGGACATGTTTATATTTATGGTGTGAGTTTTTGGTATGCAAATGTATTAGTTATACTTTTAATTCGTCGAGAGAGAGTTAATCGTATTAGAACCCCATTAAAGGACATTAATTACTTGAATGGTTGTTTGAGTGGTTGGTGAGGATTAGGAAGAAAACCTTATTACCGGGTTTGGGAACACCTTAGATTTAAGGCTATATTACCCGAAGGGAAATGGTTGTCATCCTAGCATTTAGGTGCTCTTAGCAAAAATTCATTGAAGCATTAACAAAGTAAAAACAATTCCTTTTAATTTCACTAGGTAGAGAACACCCGAAGCATTCTCTCACCCTTGCACTTCTTCGAATTATATTCGTAGTTGTTCTTTGTTTTAATTGTCAATTTCTTGCTTTAATAGTAATTTTCCTTCTCAAGTTGTGTTAATTTATCTTATTAGTCATTCGCTTACATTTAGTAGTTTAAATTACTTGTTAGTTTCTAGGTTGGTGTTTGATTTAATTTCTTGAAGTTTGGTAGTAACTTAGCTTTATTTTAGAAATCCAAACACCGAGCCCGTAGCTACATTAGTATGACGACATACAACTCTAGGGATCCATTGCACAAACTCACCTCCTAGGTCGATACTACTTGGTCGAATACTTCCATTACTACTACGATCCCTTATGCTTGAGGGGAAGTAGTTAGTCAAAATTATAGTGACCAAAATTCGTTCAAGTCATTGCTATGGAGGAGGAGCTGCTTTCTCTTAACAAGAACCAGACATGGGAGATTGTTGAGAGGCCCAAGAACAAGAAGTTGGTTGGGTGTAAGTGGATCTACAAAAATAAGGTGGAGGCTCAGAGGGGTGGCAAACTTAGATACAAGGCAAGGCTTGTAGCTAATGGATTTACTTAGAAGGAATGTATAGATTTCAATGAAATTTTCTCACCTGTTGTGAAGCATTGTAGCATCAGAATCTTATTAGATATGGTTGCTCAATTCGAATTGCAGCTGCATCAGATGGATGTGACCACAACTTTCTTACATGGATCACTAGATGAGAGGATCTACATGAAGATACCAGAAGGGTTGGACATAAATGAAGGGGAGGACAAGGTGTGTCTACTGAAAAAGTCCCTCTATAGCCTGAAAGATCTTGGTGAAGCGAAAATGATTCTTGGGATGTAGATCAGCAGAGTAGATGGGTTGTTGGGAATAAAATGAGAAGTTTTGATTAAGATACCAAAACCCCCTAAGATATGCCAATTAGCTAAGTCAAGAATTGAATGATCATGTTCTAATAATGTTAGAACATGTAGCTTAAGGCTAGTCGAGAAGCTGGAATGTTAGGCAGCTCTTAAGAATGATAGATGCACAAGTTGAGGGGGAACACATGCTTAGAAGTCTACAAAGTCCCCTCAAGGCTCATAATCAAATTAGCCTTAAGTCTGCTGATGGACAACTATGTTGATCAAAGATTGTTCAGTTATAGTACTACCTATCTGAAGTTCAATTGAGTTAAATGCATCATCAAGACCTAGTCTACTGAAGCATGCATCCAAGATCAAAAGGCTTGTCCAGCAAGGTTGCCCCAACAACATTATGCCAGATCAGTTTGAAGATCTAGCCCAACTATGCTGATAAGGTCAAAACTACCTTTCCAAAGCATGCATGCTCAAAGACAAATCAAGAAATATACATGGAAAAAGGGAAAGAGCCAAGTCATCTGAAGAGCTAAAGCCAACATTGTTGATAAGCAAACTCTGCTGATTCTAATAAGCAGAATTGTCCAAATGATAAGGAATGTTGTTCTTATCATAGGACCAATCATCAGAAGTTATGTCCATGTTTGATCAAGTGAATCTTGAAGTCAGACATTGGGAAGAGTGCTTCAAAGTCAAGACAAAGAGCTCACAACCGTTTATTTCCCAAATTAAGGACATGTCACTTTCAAAAAACTGTCTTCCAGTTGCAGAGTTCAAGGAAGACATTTATAGACAATTGAGGTTGTCTTTCCAACGGGCAAATCCTCAATTTTGTCTATATATACAAAAGTGTGAAGACCATTTGAAGTATCCAACAACAATTTAAGAACATCAACTATTCTGAAGCTTCAAAGTTCTTTAAAGACATTCTTAGTTTTCAAACACTTCATTCTAAGCTGAACCTCATTGTATATCTATACAAAGCTTAGAGAGATATCCTATCCTTTTACACTGAGCTCATTGTAAAGGATATCTCACCCTAGTTGGAACCAACATCAACCCTTATACCTTTCCAAAAGAGAGATAGAAGGTTGTTGTAGTAGAAGTGGTAGGAATTGACTGTTGAGAGAAGAACAATTCAATTATGAGTTGAGAAGAGGGTACTAGGACTCTGATATCCTAGGGATCAAGGCACCAAGGAGTGGTGTGGTTGATCAAGTGCACCTTGGCACTATAAAACAAGTAATTCCAAGAGTGAATGGATTATCCTGTTAAATCAAGGAAAGTGGATGTAGGAGCTTGAGTCTCTGAACCACTATAAACTCTTGTGTTGATTTACCTTCAAGTACTTACATTCATACAACACAACACACAAACTGATCTTTCAAAGATACATACTTAAGACTGCACAAAACAAGTTTTGGACAAGTTCCCTGATAGACTGTGAAGCTATTAAGGTGATTTCAGAAATTAAAAGGAGTTTAAACTAAAGGGCCAACCACTAATTCCGCACATATAACTCCATTAGATAGTTATTCAACTAAGTACTCAATAGTACTTAGTAGATTGATTATCTTTAAAGAGTTAATCATATCAGTAGAGTTGTCCAGGACATCCCTACTGAAGTCTGTTTGGTTAAAGTTGAAAAAAAATTGCATACAAGTGTATTCCCTCCCATACACTTGTTATATACCCCTTTCAGGACCACCAAGTGGTATCAGAGCAGGGGTTCAAAGACCACTACTTCTGAAAATCCATTTTGATTTTCAAATTACACATTTCTGTGTGGTCACTGAACTGATCTTTTCTGAAATCTATTCACATCTGTATCTAACCCCTTTTGTTTGAGATATAGCCAACAACAATGTTGTTCCACATGATGCTGTCCAAGGCATCAACAACATGGTTACTGATCCAGTCAACCATATATCTCATCACAAGCTGCCCATGTTCTCAATTGAGAATTATGACTTCTGGAAAATCAGAATGAGAGCTCATCTTGCTTGCCTCCACACTGATATGCTGAGAGTGATTACAAGAGGACCTTTTGTATTCACTCAAATTAATCCAAGAATGGCTGAAGCTCAAAGAGCTGACATAAGGGAGGAAATCCCCAAAGATGAAGATGGCCTCACTACTGAGGAGAAAATGAGAGATAATCTAAATTATCTAGCAATGAACACTCTCTACCAAACAATTCCAGATGCAGTAATGGGGAGAGTCTACCACTGCACAACTGCCAAAGAAATTTGGGATACCCTTGCTGAAATGTGTGAGGGTACAGACAAAATCAAGGAGAACAAGCTCCAAGTTGCTGTGCAAAAGTTTGAACAATTTACAATGGAGCCTGAGGAATCCATTGACAAATTTGGTGGTAGATTCACAAATATAATGAATGAAATCAACTCATTGGGCAAGGTGTACTCCAGGAGAGAAGTTGCACTAAAGATCCTAAGGAGTCTCACTCAAAAGTGGGATGTATATTCTGTGATGATGCAGAATACAAAAGACCTCTCCACCATGCCCATGCAACAAATCTTCTTAGAACTCAAAGCTTATGAGTTTGACCTCAACAGAAGGAAACCTGCTGAGGAACCTTCCTTACCAACCAAAGGAGTGGCATTCAAAGCCAAAGTTGCTGAACCTGAAATGCAGCTCACTCCTAGATCATCAAAGTCAGTCTCTAAGGCTGAAATGAAGGAAGAGCTAGCCCTCATGGCTAGAAGATTTGACAAGCTAAACTCAAGGTTTGGTAGATACAAGAAATTCTACCAAGACAACAAGGCTAGGAGAAGATACAACTCTTCTGAAGCCCAGGTTGAGGACAAAAGGCCTGAAGAAAAAAGATCAGAGGACAAGTACTCTGATAGGAGAAAGTCCAGTAGAGCTGAACCTTCATCATCCAGAAGAAGAGATGAACCAAAGAAGGATGATGATGAAGACTTGTGTTATAACTGCAAAAAGAAAGGGCACTTTCAATATGACTGCCCTGAGCTCAACTCCAAGGAAAGGAAGGAGAGACAAGCAAAGAGAGACAAGAAATTCACCAACAGGAAAGCCATGATGGCTGGTGATGAGTCTGAATCTGCTGAAAGCTTCAACTCCTCTGATGATGGACTGTTCTCCAACAGTGATGATGATGATGTGTGCAACATGGCCATAGAAGATGATGAGGTATCTTCTACTTCAAGCTCACCATCATTCCTATCACAAAACACTAGTGAAGTCAACTTGAAACTTTCTTTTGGAAAGTTAATGGAAGATTTCACAAAGTTACAAGAATTTCATGACAACTGTGTGAGAGAAAATGAAAGGTTGTCTATAGAACTTGCAAAACCTTCTGAATCAGTAATTGATGTCAAGTCTACTGAGTTGTATCAACAAGTCTTGAGAGAACTTGAGGAAGCTTCTCTCAGGATAGTTAACCAACAAAAGCAGATTGATGATCAACTACTCACTCAGAAGAGAAAATATTTTGAGCTAAAAATTCTTCAAGCTAAGTTTGAAAACCTCTCACATGAATATGATATTCTTAAATCAAGTGAAGAGAGCCTGAAAACTAAGATGTCTGCCATAAATAAATCCTCTAGAGCAATAGAGGAAATTCAAAGCCTCCAAAGACCTATGGCTCAAAATAGTGGATTGGGATTTGATCCATTCGAATCTTCCCCTTGTCTTAGTGTTGCTTCAACAAGTAACACTAAGAGAGTCTTTGTGAGATCAGTGGCACAACAAGTTGAAAATGAAATAATCCAGCCACTGAATAAAGGAAAGGGCAAAATGCATGAGATGCCCACTCAAGTGCTTCAGGGAACTAGGCCCATACCTAAGGAAAAGGCCAAAGTCCCTGAACACAAGAGGAATGTTGTTCAGCAGAGTAGACCCAGTGGAAGGGCAACTCATCTAAACAATATTAAGAGGAATTATCGAAGGTGTGATCAGCCTAGGTCAACTCTACTGAGGAAACCTCAGCTGAACAGACCTATGGTCAACTTTCCTCAAGGGCAGAATAAAATGAGACAACCAAAACCCTTTGTTGGGAATAAAATGAGTTTTGATTAAGATACCAAAACCCCCCTGAGACATGCCAAGTAGATAAGTCATTTTGAATGAACATGTTTCAGGACTGTTGGAACATGTAGGCTAAGACAAGTAGAGAAGCTAATGTGTTAGGCAACTCTTAGAACTATATATGCACTAGTTGAGGGGGAACACATGCTTATAAGTTTAATTTGTCCAAGTCCCCTCAAGGCTCAGTTTTGGATTGACCCCAAGTCTGCTGAAGGACAAGTATGTTGATCAAAGCCAAGTCAAAGTAGAACAACCTATCTGATAATCATCTAAGAAGAATAGACCATGAAGATCAAGTCCAGTACAAGAAATGTCAAGTTCAGAAGAGTTGTCCAACAATATTGTCCCAACGCAATTGAAGTAGACCAAGCTTTGAAGTTCAAGGCCAACTATGCTGAAGAGGTCAAATCCACATTTCCAAGACATATATGCTCAAATAACAACACAAAGGAGAAATGGAAAGAGAAAGAGTCAAGTCATCTGAAGAGCTTTAGACCCAACACTGCTGATAAGAAAACTCTGCTGAAACTGATAAGTAGAGTTGTCCAAGTGATAAGGAATGTTGTCCTTATCTCAGGATCATTGATAAGAAGAGATGTCCACGTTTGAACAAGTGAATCTTGAAGTCAGACATTGGGAAAAGTGCTGCAGAATGAAGACAAAGTGGTTACAGTCGTTTATTTCCCAAATTAAGGACATGTCACTATCAGAATCTGTCTTCCAGTTTGAAGATTTCAAGGAAGACATTTATAGACATTTGAGGCTGCCTCTCCAACGGGCAAATCCTCAAATTTGTCTATAAATACAGAAGTGTGAAGACCATTTGAAAGTAACCCAAGCATCCATTATCTATCCAACTATCCTACAAAGCTCAAGTGCTTTCAAGCTTTCAAAGAGACTATCTTAGTCTTCAAACACTTCATCTAAGTTGAACCTCATTGTATATCCATACAAAGCATAGAGAGATATCCTATCCTTATACACTAAACTTCATTGTAAAGGATATCTCATTAGTTGGAACCTTACTTCAACCCTTATACCTTTCAAAGAGAGAAAGATAGAAGGTTGTAGTAGTAGAAGTGGAAGGAGCTAACTGTTGAGAGAAGAACAGTTCAGTTCTGAGTTGAGAAAGGGTACTAGGACTCTTGACATCCTAGGGATCAAGGCACCAAGGAGTGGTGTGGTTGATCAAGTGCACCTTGGCACTATAAAACAAGTTAATTCCAAGAGTGAAGGAATTATCCTGTTAAATCAGGGAAAGTGGATGTAGGAGCTTGAGTCTCTGAACCACTATAAACTCTTGTGTTGATTTACTTTCAAGCATTTACATACACTCAACACTGCACAAATTGGACTTTCAAAGATACATATCCTAAACTGTGCAAAACAAGATTTGGACAAGTTCCCTGAACTGGATAAACTGTTAAGGTGATTTCAGAAATTAAAAGGAGTCTAAACTAAAGGGCCAACCACTAATTCCGCACATACAACTCCCTTAGATAGTCCTTTAAATAAGTACTTAATAGTACTTAGTAGTTTGGTTATCTTAGAAGAGTTAATCATATCAGTAGAGTTGTCCAGGACAACCTTGCTGAACTCTAGTTTGATCAAGTTTGAAAAGAATTTGCATACAAGTGTATTCCCCCCCCCATACACTTGTTATATACTCTTTTCAGGACCAACAAGTGGTATCAGAGCAGGGGTTCAAAGACCACTGCTTCTGAAAATCCATCTTGATTTTAAAATCACATATTTGGTGTGGTCACTAAACTGATCTTTATCTGAAATCTATCATATATGTATCTAACCCATCTTGTTTTAAGATATGGCCAACAATAATGCTGCTGTTCCACCTCCTGCTGTTCAAGGACTGGACAATATGGCCACCAATCCAGTTAACCACATATCACATCACAAGTTACCCATGTTCTCAATTGATAATTATGATTTCTAGAAAATCAGAATGAGAGCTCATCTTGCATCTCTCCACACTGACATGTTGAGGGTAATTACAAGAGGACCCTATATGTTCACTCAGCTCAACCCTAGATTGACTGATGAACAAAGAGCAGACACAAGGGATGTGATTACCAAGGATGAAGATGACTTCACCTCTGAGGAGAAAAGGAAAAATAATTTGAATTATCTAGCCATGAATACCCTCTATCAAATAATTTGAATTATCTAGCCACTTCACAACTTCCAAGGAAATATGGGATACTCTTGCAGAAATGTGTGAGGGTACAGAAAAGATAAAGGAGAATAAGCTCCAAGTGGCTGTGCAGAAGTTTGAACAATTCACAATGGAGCTAGATGAGTCCATTGACAAGTTTGCTGGTAGATTCACAAATGTGATGAATGAAATCAACTCCTTGGGCAAGGTGTACTCCAAGAGAGAAGTTGGACTGAAAATCTTGAGAAGTCTCACTCTAAAGTGGGATGTATATGCTGTGATGATGCAAAATACCAAGGATCTCTCCACCATGCCCATGCAACAAATCTTCTCTGAACTCAAAGCTTATGAGTTTGACCTCAAAAGAAGGAAGCCAGCTGAGGAATCTTCCTTACAGACCAAAGGAGTGGCATTCAAAGCCAAAACTGCTGAACCTGAGATGCAGTCCACTCCAAGATCATCTAAGTCAGTCTCTAAGACTGAAATGAAGGAAGAAATGGCCCTCATGGCTAGGAGGTTTGACAAACTCAACTCAAGGTTTGGTAGATACAAGAAATTCTACCAAGACAACAAATTCAGGAGAAGGTACAACTCCCCTGAAGCACAGGCTGAGGACAAAAAGCCTGAAGAGAAAAGATCGAAGGACAAGTACTCTGATAGGAGAAAGTCCAGCAGAGATGAACCCTCCTCATCTAGAAGGAAAGATGATCCAAAGAAAGATGATGATGAAGATCTGTGCTATAACTGCAAGAAGAAAGGGCACTTCAAGTATGACTGCCCTGAACTCAGCTCCAAGGAGAGAAGAGAGAGGCAAGCCAAAAGAGACAGAAAGTTCACCAACTGAAAAACCATGATGGCTGGTGAAGGATCTGATAGTGCTGAAAGCTTCAACTCTTCTGATGGACTGTTCTCAAACAGTGATGATGATGATGTGTGCAACATGGCCATTGAGGATGATGAGGTATCCTCTACTTCTAGCTCACTATCATTCTTATCACAGAACACTAGTGAACTCAACTTGAAACTTTCCTTTGGGAAGTTGATGGAAGATTTCACTAGGTTACAGGAATTTCATGACAATTGTATGAGAGAAAATGAAAGGCTTTCAATTGAGCTTTCAAAACCTGCTGAGACAGTAGTTGACATCAAATCTACGAAACTGTACCAACAAGTCTTGAGAGAGCTTGAGGAAGCAAATCTCAAGATAGTTGACCAACAGAAGAAGATTGACGATCAACTGCTTTCTCAAAAGAGAAAAGATTTTGAACTAAAAATTCTTCAAGCTAAATTTGAAAACCTCTCACATGAGTATGACATTCTTAAATCAAGTGAAGAGAGCCTGAAATTAAAGATGTGTTCTTTGAACAAATCCTCTAGAGCAATAGAGGAAATTCAAAGTTACCAAAGACCTATGGCTCAAAGAAATGGATTAGGCTTTGATCCATTTGAATCTTCACCTTGTCTTAGTGTTGCTTCTAAAAGTAACACTAAGAAAATCTTTGTTAAATCAGTGGCACAACAAGCTGAAAATGAAATAATTTAGCCACTGAACAAAGGGAAGGGCAAAATGAATGAAATGCCCACAAAAGTGTTTCAGGAGACTAGGCCCAAACCTGAGGAAAAGGCCAAAGTCCCTGAACACAAGAGGAATGTTGGTCAGTAGAGTAGACCCAGTGGAAGGGCAACTCTCCTGAACAATGTTCAGAGGAGTTATCCAAGGTTTGGACAACCTAGGCCAACTCTACTGAGGAAGCCTCAGCTGAACAGACCTCAGGACAACTATCCTTAAAGGCAGAATAAAATGAGACAACCAAAACCCTTCATGCCAAAGGGTAATGGTCATAAATATGCCTTCTCTCAAAGATTTCCTCAAGTAGCACAAATAACTCATAAGTTCAGGAGATTTGACAATTCTCCTGAAACTTACAGAGTCAACACTTTTACACACACTTTCCCAAAGGCATTTAAGGGAAAGACAGTGTATGTTGATGCTAAAGGAAAACAACTTAGCCACCTTGAATCAATCAGAGTAATTAGGCAAGTTTGGGTTCCTAAAGGTACAGATAACCTCTCAAGACCCAAAATTCAAAGGGTACCTAAAGCTATCTAATTGCAGGTAGCTAAGGGCCACAAGAAGATGAGGAGCATGAACAAAAAGTCAGCATGGTACTTTGACAGTGGATGCTCAAGGCACATGACTGGAAACAAAGAACTCCTCACTGATTTCACTGAAAAAGAAGGCCCAAATGTCACATTTGGAGACAGCTCACAAGCAACAACAAAAGGTTATGGTACCTTGATAATTGGTAATATCAAGGTATCCAATGTATCTTATGTGGCTGGTCTCAAATACAATTTGCTAAGCATAAGTCAGTTTTGTGATAAAGGCTTTAATGTTGAGTTTTCAAGTGGAAAATGCTTAATCAAAGATGAAACTCAACAAACTCTACTGACTGGAACTAGAAAAGGAAATGTGTATTTTGCAGACTGGGACAAGTGTACTGATGCTGCATGTTTCATTGCTAAGAGCTTTAATGAACAAAGTTTGTTATGGCATAAAAGGCTAAACCACCTGAATTTCAAATCAATGAACAAGCTTGCTGGAAATGCATTAGTAAAAGGACTACCTAATGAGGTATTCATTAAAGAACATGTGTGTAAACCATGTCAAGAAGAAAAACAGATTAAAGCCTCATTCAAGAGAAAACCAGTCATCTCTACTGAAAGGGTACTTGAACTTTTACACATGGAATTATTTGGACCAATTACCCCTGCAAGCATAAATGGTAGAAAATACACATTGGTTATAGTAGATGACTTCTCTAGGTTCACATGGGTAGTATTTCTCCTTAATAAGAAGGAAACTCAAGTCAAACTCCGTGAACTGCTAAAGAGACTGTCAAATGAAAAGAGCCTTAATATAATCAAGATAAGATCTGATAAAGGCACTGAGTTCATAAATTCATACATCAATGAGTATTGTACACAAAATGGTATAGCCCATGAAACTTCAGCAGCTAGAACTCCTCAGCAGAATGGAGTTGCAGAAAGAAGGAATAGAACCCTAAAAGAAGCTGCTAGAACCTTAATAGCTAATTCAAATCTACCTAAGAGGTATTGGGCTGAAGCTATAAACACTGCATGTTATACTCAGAACAGATGTTTGATCACTAAGGGTCAAGGCGAAACCCCTTATGAACTCTGGAAAGGAAGACTGCCTAAAGTGTCATATTTCCACATATTTGGTTGTAAGTGTTTCATTCACAACAATGGGATGGAGCAGTTGAAAGCTTTTGACAGCAAAGCTGATGAGGGGATATTCCTTGGATATTCTCAAATCAGTAGAGCTTTCAGGGTGTACAACTGTAAAACCCTAATTGTGGAGGAAACACCCCATATTGTGTTTGATGAATCTATTTTTGAGGTCAGGAACAAAGACCAGGATACTGAAGAAATCACACAAAGAACAACCAGATTGAGCCTAAAAGACAAAGACACAGTATTCATAGATGTTGTCCAAGCCAATCTTCCTGAAAACATAATACTGGACAACAATCCTGAAGGCAACCTTCATAAGGCAAACCCCACTGAAGGAAATGGTGAACTGAATGACCCAATCCCAGTTCACACTCAGGTAACAACTACCAATGAAGAAGCAGGCCCTGCTGAGGTAGTTAATGGATCAAATATTCAAGGGGGAACCATAAATGTTGAAAATGCCAATGTCCCTGACATTGAGGACAACACCCCTGAATATGATCCTAAATTAGATCCTGCATTCAATTATCCTGAATTTTATGATACTAGTGACTCAACCTTAGTAGAGGACAACTCTACTGAAGGGATCAGAAAAATAAGGACATGGTTGTCTGACCATCCTACTGATCTGATACTTGGTGATCCAAGTATAGGAGTCAAAACTAGAAGGTTTCATGGTGAAAGTGCTTTGCTTTGCTGTTTCCTATCAGAACAGGAACCAAGTGACATTGAGGAAGCACTTCAAGATGCAAACTGGATCACAGCAACGCAGGAAGAATTGAATCAATTCACCAGAAATGATGTATGGGAGCTGGTGGATAGACCTTCACATCAAGATGTCATAGGAACCAAGTGGGTGTTCAAGAACAAGAAGAATGAGAATGATGTGATTGTAAAAAACAAAGGCAGATTAGTGGCAAAAGGCTATTGTCAATCAGAAGGCATTGACTATGATGAAACATTTGCACCTGTGGCAAGGCTAGAAGCAATAAGGCTTTTCTTAGCCCATACAGCCCACAAGAGGTTCAAAGTGTACCAGATGGATGTCAAGAGTGCCTTCTTGAATGGAGTTTTGAAAGAAGAAGTCTATGTGGAGCAACCACCTGGTTTTGAAGTTGGAAACCAAGTCTACAGACTGACGAAAGCTCTATATGGACTCAAACAAGCTCCAAGAGCCTGGTATGACACTCTGTCACAGTTCCTCTTGGACCATGGCTTTATCAAAGGAACTGTGGACAGAACTCTCTTTCAGAATCACTGAAGGAGAGGACATCTTACTTGTCCAAATATATGTTGATGACATCATATTTGGATCCCCAAATGAGAAGCTGTGTGAGAAGTTCTCAAAGCTCATGCAAAGCAAGTTTGAGATGTCAATGATGGGAATGATGAATTTTTTCTTGGGTTTACAAGTCAAGCAATCAAAAGAAGGAATTTTCATCAACCAAGCAAAGTACACAAGGGAAATGATCAAGAAATTTGGGTGTACAACCAGCAAGCCAGTTAGGATCCCCATGAATACAAATTGGAAGATGGATCCAGATGAGAGTGGTGTTCCAACCAACTCTACTGAGTATAGAGGAATCATTGGCTCACTCCTCTACCTGACTGCCAGCGGACCTGACATCACCTTTGCAGTAGGTGTTTGTGCTAGGTTTCAAGCAAATCCTAAGAAAAGCCATATAGAGGCTGCTAAAAGGATCTTGAGGTATCTCAAAGGCACTGAAAATCTAGGCCTTTGGTACCCTGCTGATGACAACATTGAGATCACTAGCTACTCAGATGCTGATTATGGAGGCTGTAGAATTGACAGAAAGTCCACTTCTGGGACATGTCAATTCTTAGGGAACAAGCTCATTTCTTGGTTCTCTAAGAAGTAGAACACAGTGGCTACCTCCACCACAGAAGCTGAATATGTAGCAACTTAAAGTTGTTGTGCTCAGATCCTTTGGTTGAGACAACAACTAAGAGACTACAATGTCAACTCTACTGAAGTGCCTATATTCTGTGACAACAACAGTGCCATTCCTATATCACAGAATCCAGTTTTACACACAAGGTGTAAGCATGTGGACATCAAACACCACTTCATTAGAGACCATGTGGAGAAGAAGGACATCAAACTAGTAAAAATCCACACAGATGACAAAACCACTTGCAGAAGCAAGATTCATGGAATTATCAGCAGAGTTGGGACTTCTTGATCCAGGGAAGTTGGACAAGTGAGTCCAAAAGAGTTAATTAATCAAGGGGGAACTGAAATCAAAGTTCAGCAGACTTGGTCAAGTCTACTGAAACTCAGAAGAGATGACCTCAATTGTTCAGGATACTTGTCCATTGAAATTCAGGACAGTTGTCCACATCACTTCAGGACACTTGTCCATGTAGGGTCAGATAAGTTGTCTTGGCTATCAAACCAACTCTTGGTCTGATAAGGCCATCTCCAACCAGAAACTTCCAAATGAAGATCTTTAAACTTCAAAATACACTTTTTCAAACTCTATTTTAAAAACCTTCTCCAACCATGAAACTCTATATCTTACTCTATTTATTATTTTAATCATTTTCAATATATTACAATCATTAGATAATATATTTATCTTCGTATTTAAATTAATTTATGCAATTAAATATTCAATTAGTAAATTAAATATTATTAATTTTATCAAAATCATAAAATGTAAATAAACTTGTAGTTTTCAAATATTACTTTTATTTAAAAATAAAATTACGAAACACATAATGACGTAAAAAGATACATGTGAGTATAATCTAATACAACACGATTACACTTATTACGTTTAAAATAGAATAAATAACACTAACAATCTTGTGAATTAGAGTACTCCTCCCACAAATGAATTTTGACATTTTCTTCTTCGAGAGCAACAAAAAATTTGGCGCAAAAGCAGTATGAGTGGGGATGGCTCGGGCGGGATTGATCAATTTGACCCGTTTTTTAGTGTAACTTCTTCATCTGGATCCAACATTCCGCCGTACTAGTGTATCGTTTTTTATTATGTGTATTTGTATTTCTTTTCAGTTTGTGTTCACTTATTTTAATATGTCGGTGTTATACATAGCTAGGTAATTCATGTATGTCCGTTTTAATATGTAATGTATTTCATATTTAATATATAATGTATGTTTTATTGTATTTTACGTTATTTTTTTGTAGGTAATAATAATACACAAAAAAAAAAAAATTAATTAATTACACAATTAAAATTAAATTATAAATTAGTATAACAATAGAATTGTAATTATATTTAACAAATTATTAATATAGAATTGTAATAAAGAATTGTAAATATTAATAAAATAATAGATATAAAATATAGAGTTTTGAATAGTAAACTTCATATATAGAGTTTACTATTTAAAACTCTATTTCAAAACTTCAAAATAGAGTACGGTTGGAGGGAGCAAAACTTCATAAATGAAGTAAAACTCCATATTAACAGGTCCGTTGGAGATGGTCTAAGCACCTATTTTGGGTAATCATTGCCTATTTCAATAAGTGTCCCATTCCTTTTAAAGATATCACCTTTTCAAGGATTCAATTTGTCCCTTACCCAAAAAGTCGCTTTCAATGCATTAAATGCCAAGATTTAACTCTTGTTTGCATTAAACAATTTGAGACATGATCTACCTTGAGAACCCTAGCTTTAAACAAACATTAAACTCCTTCCCACGTTTGAATAAAAACAGTTTTTCACTGTTTCACTGGTTAATAACCGTTGGATCAAAACTGGCCAACTCCCCTGAAATTGATCTTGGCCGTCCAAACTTGATTTCCTCATTTGTAAACCGTTGAATTGCCTTAAGACTCACCTACTCATTGACATACATTCCTTTTGGAATATTCACAAGTCTTAAGAAGCCATACAACAGTTCATTCCTCCCCACGCATTCAAAATCTCTTGAAACCCTAGTTTTCTCTTACTCTCAAAACCTCTCTCAAATCTTATTGTTCTTCAATGGCTCCCAAAGCTAGACCTGAAATGGTTGTTGATTTCTCAAACAAGGATCTTGACCTTGATTTTGGCTATCTTAGCCACAGAAACAACCTTATCTTTGAGCCTATCATCTCATTTGAGTGTGATGATCCAGAGGTTACTCCAACCTTGAGATGGTTAAGAAGGGCTGACCTTCAAAAGTTTATGCAATAAAAGCGAGATTCTTGCCTAGAAACATACATGGCTGAGTTCTTTGCTTTTCTGAAGTGGAGAGGAAAGCCAGAAGATGGAGAGGTCACCACAAGACTTTCTTACAGGGCTGAAGGAGAAGAGGAAGAATGATTTCACAGAGTGAAATTCTCTGAAGAAGATGTAGATGCTGCTTTTGGATTGCCCTCTGAAGGGAGGAAACCAGAATTTTATGGCAATGGCCATGAGCAAGAAATTGCTCAAGATTGGCTCCTTGTTCCAGGACCAATTTCATCTACACAGCACAAGAGGACTCTCAAGCTCAAGTTCCTCAATCTATTTGAGGTAATCACAAAGAGTCTCATGAGCAACACTGGCAGTTTGGAGCAAGTGAGTGCTCCAAGGATAAGGATTATGGCTGCAGTGATTGATGCCAGTGATAAGGGCATTAAGTTTGATTGGAGGACCTTCATCTTGTCTGAGATGATGAAGGAAAAGGCAAAGTTTAAGGTAAAATCCTATAACAAGGTTGTATTGGAGAGCAAGCTCATGTACTGCACAAGGGCAAGCTTGCTGATTGAGAAGTATGCTCATTATTCTGAGATGCAAACCTTTGCCAAGCCCCTCCCTGCCCAGAAAATCTTGTTCAGGAAGCTGAGCAAAAATACTGAACAAAGAAGATTGCAACTGGCCAAACCTGCTGAAGAGAAGCAAGAGGAAAAGCCCAAAATGAAGAAAAGAAGAAAGGTCAGGGCTGTCAAAACCAAGAAATTGTCTCAACTTCCCTCAGGAGAGAACTCAGGAGCATCAATTGAAGTTGATGAAGTGGCAGAAGAGGGAGTGCAAGTGCCTTCTGACCACTCAGAAGAGTTGAGGCAGAAGTACAATGAGACAAGGTAAAAGAAGAAGGGTGACAAAAGGCCCAGGGAAGTTGTCCTTGAGAAGGAAGAGGAAGGAAGTGGGAGCAGTAGGGCAAGTAAGAGGAGAGCCAAGCCCACTGACAAGATTCTGGAACTTCAGGAGGAAAGGTCACTCCAAGTAGCTCTAAGGGAGAGCAGGGCAGAAAGTAGGACAAAATCCAAGTCCAGGACCAACTCTTCTGGTTCTGGAACCCTAGAGTCCAAAGTCCCTGAAGACCAAGCTTTAGAGCCCAACCTTCCTGAAACCCAAAATCTTGAACCCAACTCCCCTGAAACCCATGTTACCCCTCCTAACCAACCCATCACCCCTGTTGATCTTACTAAGAGATATTCTCCAGAAGGGAGTGTACAAAGAAGTGGAATTGATGTGCTAGCTGATCTAGCAGTAGATGAGACAAGACTCATGTTTCCCCTTGACTCATCTATGCTCAACTACTAAAAACTCTTAGAGAGTGCACTTCATGAGCCAACCCCCCTTAGCAAAGCCCCTTCAGATCCATTTCTCTCAAAAGCAACTGAAGTACCTTCTATTGAGCTCAACCCTTCTGAAGCCAACCCCCCTGAACTCAACCTTCCTGAAGCTGCAATTCCTGAAACCAGAGCCATCTCCCCTATAACCCAAAGTCCCTACTCAAGTGGAGATGAGGAGGAGTATACTTATGAAAGTATGCTCAGAGGTGGAGCAAGGGCTACTGTGGACAGCTTGTATCCACAACTTGCAGAATTCCCAAGACTTCAAACAATGTTCCATGATTTGAGGATGTTAGTGGAAGTGAAAGATAAGTCCATCATGGAGATTGCACAAGTCATTCTTGACAAAGGTGCAAATTGGTGGCAAATTGAAGAGGGCAGATTACTCCACTTTGCTGGAGTAAACAAAACAAGGTTCCTCACTGATAAGGAAGTATTTGCCAAGTTGGTCGCTGTCAAAATTGAAGAGGAGAAGGAGAGACTGGCTAAAGGGATCAAGCACCCTGATAGCAGCTCAAGTGATGATGGTAAAGATGATCCTTCAAACCCCTCCAAACCTCCTCAAGACAACCCTTCTGAACCCTCCCAGACCAACCTCCCTAAACCTCCTCAACCCAACCCTTCTGAAACCAACAAGTTTTCCAACCCCCTTGTCACCTATCATAGAAAAGGCTCTGTATCTTCAGAGGTGTTGACCAGAGCTGGTGACACAGCCAAGGACACATCTGCTAATGAAGGTTCTTTTGAACCTAAGGCACAACTTACAGATGTGGAGGCTCATATCCTAGAAGCTGGTTTGATTAAGGCCTATTCAGTGTCAGGAGAGTTGGACACTGATCAACCCTTAATCATTCAGGATGACTTAGTGGCTGCTGAGAAAAGCACTGTGATCTCCCAACAACTGCCTCCTTTGAACCCTGTTGAGGGTGAAGGTGCTGCAGGTTTAGGAGAAGGAGTTGAAAAGGAGAGTATAGTTGAAAAATCAGAAGGAGTTTTGGATGATAGATAGGTAGTAATTACTAAGATTGTGAGTGTACCACCAAATGAGGGTGGAATAAGTGAGGAAGGACAGGTTATTCTTGAAGTCAAATCTGAACTTCAAGAATCCCTTGGTGAAAGGAGGCCTGATCCTTTGTGTGAGGACATTCATAATGAAGGAAGTCAAAAAGTAGTTGAAAATGAGAAGAAGGCTGCTGATGTATCAGAGTCTTACACAAAAAATACTGAGGGTGATGAGTGTTTATTCTCTAAGCCATTTGATTTGTCTGAACTTGCAGGTATTTCTCTTGACCAAATCTTTGCAGATGATTTCTTAACAGATGCTCTCATCCAAGTGGATTCTGGATCAGCACAAGCTCTGCTTGGGATGAAAACAGCAAAGTTGGACTCCTTGGCTCATCAAGTCCAATCTGCTCATGCTCAAACTTCTGGAACCTTGGATGAGCAAGGTAGAACATTGGCATCTATGGAGATGAGACTGACTGGCTCTGAAGATGTAGTGCTACCTACATTGGAAGCAAGGATTAGTGGAGTGGAATTTGGTCTGCAAACCATCTCCACTGAAGTTCAGAAAGCTAAGTCAAGCATGGAGTCTATCTCCAAAGAGGTCAAGAAAGAGCAGAAACTACTCAGAGATAATCACAACTCCAATGTCAAAGCACTGAGATTGACTGTCAAGCAGGCCCTTGGAAAGAAAACTGCCTTACAAAAGAAGAGAGCTGAAGAGATGAGGCTGGCAATGGTGAAAGCTGCCTCAGAAAAGTTTTCCTAAGAAGTGATGGCCAACATTGCTGAAAGTGCTGTAGCAAATCTTACTGAGTTTCTAAAAGCCCAACTTGATGCATCTCTTAGAACAACCATGGAAGAGGTTGTTGAGCAAAAGATGAAGCCTGTTCTAGCTTTCCTTAGCTTGAGCAGTGACAGGATGCAGAATATACATGATGAGAATGTATATTTGCTAGAAGAGATCAAATCCCTGAACCTAGCCCAATCCCTGATGGCAACTACCATGAGTGAGCTCAAACCTCAATGCTTTGATGCTGTCAAAAAGGGGGAAAGAGAAAGAGCAAGGGCCAAAGGTGCCTTGATAATTGGGGGTTCAGACAAGGGCAAGGAAAAGGCTGCTGAAGATAAGGGCAAGAAGCAAACAATTCTGAACTTAGAAGATCTTGATGAACAAGAGCAGTTAGCCATAGCATTGAAAAACTCAATGGCATCAGCACAAGAAGAAAAGGCAAGAATTCAGCAGAGGCCAGGAGTAGAAGCTTCTGGAATGGACAAATCCACTAAAGGAGTCCAAACAAGAGGCCAAATCAAGAAAGCAAAAGGAAACAAAAGGAAAGCTGCTGAAACTTTTACAGATTTTCCTAACAGTCTTGATTTGCCACTTGAATTCAGGATTGAGGAAGAAGAGCCTACCTCCAAGAAGAGCAAGACTGCTGAAAAGTCTAAGGCTGCTGAAAAGGTCAAAACTGCTGAAGTGACCAAGACTGCTAAGAAAGCAAAGTCTTCTGAAACTGACAAGTCTGCTGAGACTAAGTCCACTGAAGGTGCCAAAGCTGCTGAGAATATTGAAGAGCTGCATGAAGAAGGTTTTGGATCTCAACCAAAGAAGAAGACAAATGTGCTGTTAAATGATCCATCAAAGCTGTTTCAAGAAGGGTATGACAAAGACCCTGAAACACAACAGAAGCTGGCCATGATGAGGGCCCAAGAAAAGATGGATCTGATGGAAGAAGCTAACAGAGCAAGAGACAAGAGAAGGACTGATTTTCAGAAACCAAGAAGAAGAAGAGCTACATACAGCAAATTAAAGCCACAGCTACTGATCCCCATGGACACCAAATATCCACACTTGGATAAATGGGTGCCAATACAGCTGAATGATACATGGGAAGAGGCAAAAAGGGAATTTGTCTATGACTACTATGTCATTGACAGATGGAATGGAAAAGATGTCAACTCCTCTTTTACTGAGTTCATGATTGAATACTACAGGGAATTATATCAACAATTGCTTGCAGCTGCTGACATTGCAAGAATTGAATTCACTGCCCCTAAGCCAATCATCTACATGCCTCCAAAGCTGAATGGATGGATTGATCAGTCAAGAATCTTCCAAGAGTTCTTTGAGATCCTGAAGTTGAACAGGATGGAACTTGGACCTAAGGGCACTAACCAAGAGGCCATGGAATTAAAGAAGAGAGTGTGGGCACAATATGGGATGGTACCACCTCCTGAAGATAATCTCTGAATTGGCTAACTCCTCTTGACCCTTTTCTGCTGATCTGAATGTCTTGACTGCTGACTTGTTGATTTTGATCACATTTGCTGAAATTGCTCAAGACTGCTAATATGTTTTGCTCTGATGACTTTTTGCCCTGATACTTAAAGACTAATGCTCTGATTGAATATCTTGTTAAGTATTGCTTTGATCATGTAATTTAGTCATTTTATGCTCTGATGTAATGTTCATGCTCTGATATGTTTGTTCAACTATCAACATGCTTGTAATGATCTCTTATTTGAATGATAGTTGAACACATTTTGAATCAACATTACTGAATTCTAACTTGTCTGACTTATCAATCTCTATGCACTGAAAAACAGAAAATACACTAACACATTCTCTTTCAGGGAACTTGACCCCAGTCACCTTCACTGAAGTAAAATGTAATAAGTATAATCAAGTCACCTTTGCATAGATTGTATAGGTTTTGGCATCATCAAAAAGGGGGAAATTGTTGGGAATAAAATGAGTTTTGATTAAGATACCAAAACCCCCATGAGACATGCCAAGTAGATAAGTCATTTTGAACGAACATGTTTCAGGACTGTTGGAACATGTAGGCTAAGACAAGTAGAGAAGCTGATGTGTTAGGCAACTCTTAGAACTATAGATGCACTAGTTGAGGGGGAACACATGCTTATAAGTTTAATTTGTCCAAGTCCCCTCAAGGCTCAGTTTTGGATTGACCCCAAGTCTGCTGAAGGACAAGTATGCTGATCAAAGCCAAGTCAAAGTGGAACAACCTATCTGATGATCATCTAAGAGAATAGATCATGAAGATCAAGTCCACTACAAGAAATGTCAAGTTCAAAAGAGTTGTCCAGCAATATTGTCCCAGCACAATTGAAGTAGACCAAGCTTTGAAGTTCAAGGCCAACTATGCTGAAGAGGTCAAATCCAACTTTCCAAGACATATACGCTCAAATAACAACACAAAGGAGAAATGGAAAGAGAAAGAGTCAAGTCATCTGAAGAGCTTCAGAGCCAACACTGCTGATAAGAAAACTCTGCTGAAATTGATAAGTAGAGTTGTCCAAGTGATAAGGAATGTTGTCCTTATCTCAGGATCATTGATAAGAAGAGATGGCCATGTTTGACCAAGTGAATCTTGAAGTCAGACATTGGGAAAAGTGCTGCAGAATGAAGACAAAGTGGTTACAGTCGTTTATTTCCCAAATTAAGGACATGTCACTATCAGAATCTGTCTTCCAGTTTGAAGATTTCAAGGAAGACATTTATAGACATTTGAGGCTGCCTCTCCAACGGGCAAATCCTCAAATTTGTCTATAAATACAGAAGTGTGAAGACCATTTGAAAGTAACCCAAGCATCCATTATCTATCCAACTATCCTACAAAGCTCAAGTGCTTTCAAGCTTTCAAAGAGACTATCTTAATCTTCAAACACTTCATCTAAGCTGAACCTCATTGTATATCCATACAAAGCTTAGAGAGATATCCTATCCTTATACACTGAACTTCATTGTAAAGGATATCTCATTAGTTGGAACCTTACTTCAACCCTTATACCTTTCAAAGAGAGAAAGATAGAAGGTTGTAGTAGTAGAAGTGGAATGAGCTAACTGTTGAGAGAAGAACAGTTCTGAGTTGAGAAAGGGTACTAGGACTCTTGACATCCTAGGGATCAAGGCACCAAGGAGTGGTGTGGTTGATCAAGTGCACCCTGGCACTATTAAAACAAGTTAATTCCAAGAGTGAAGGAATTATCCTGTTAAATCAGGGAAAGTGGATGTAAGAGCTTGAGTCTCTGAACCACTATAAACTCTTGTGTTGATTTACTTTCAAGCATTTACATACACTCAACACTGCACAAATTGGACTTTCAAAGATACATATCCTAAACTGTGCAAAACAAGATTTGGACAAGTTCCCTGAACTGGATAAACTGTTAAGGTGATTTCAGAAATTAAAATGAGTCTAAACTAAAGGGCCAACCACTAATTCCGCACATACAACTCCCTTAGATAGTCCTTCAACTAAGTATTCAATAGTACTTAGTAGTTTGGTTATCTTAGAAGAGTTAATCATATCAGCAGAGTTGTCCAGGACAACCTTGTTGAACTCTGATTTGATCAAGTTTGAAAAGAATTTGCATACAAGTGTATTCCCCCCCATACACTTGTTATATACTCCTTTCAGGACCAACACCCTTCATGCCAAAGGGCAATGGTCATAAATATGCCTTTCCTCAAAGACTCCCTCAAGTAGCACAAAGAACTCATAAGTTCAGGAGATTTGACAACTCTCCTGAAACTTACAGAGTCAACACTTTCACACACTCTTTCCAAAAGGCATTTAAGGGAAAGACAGTGTATGTAGATGCTAGAGGAAAACAACTTAGCTACCTTGAATCAATCAGGGTAATTAAGCAAGTTTGGGTTCCTAAAGGTACAGCTAACCTCTCAGGACCTAAAATGCAAAGGGTACCTAAAGCTTGATAATTACAGGTACCTATGGGCCACAAGAAGATGAGGAGCATGAGCAAAAAGTCAGCATGGTACCTTGACAGTGGATGCTCAATGCACATGACTGGAAACAAAGATCTCCTCACTGAATTCACTGAGAAAGAAGGCCCAAATGTCACTTTTGGAGACAGCTCACAAGCAACTACAAAAGGTTATGGTACCTTGATAATTGGTAATATCAAGGTATCCAATGCATCATATGTGGCTGGTCTCAAATATAACCTCCTAAGCATAAGTCAGTTCTGTGATAAAGGATATAATGTTGAGTTCTCAAGTGGAAAATGCTTAATAAAAGATAAAACTCAACAAAACTTACTGACTGGAACTAGGAGAGGTAATGTGTATTTTGCTGACTGGGACAAGTCTACTGATGCTGCATGTTTCATTGCCAAAAGCTCAAATGAACAAAGTTGGTTATGGTATAAAAGGCTAAACCACTTGAACTTTAAATCCATGAACAAGCTGGCTAGAAATGCATTAGTTAAAGGACTGCCTAATGAAGTTTTCATTAAAGAACATGTTTGTAAACCATGTCAAGAAGGAAAACAGATTAAAACTTCATTTAAAGGCCCAAATCCCACTGAAGGAAATGATGAACTGAATGATCCAATCCCAGTTCATAATCAGGTAACAACTACCAATGAAGAAGCAGGCCCTGCTGAGGTAGTTAATGGATCCAATATTCAAGGGGGAAACATAAATGTTGAAAATGCCAATGTCCCTGACATTGAGGACAACACCCCTGCATATGATCCTGAATTAGATCCTGCATTAAACTTTCCTGAGTTTTATGATGCTAGTGACTCAATCTTAGTAAAGGACAACTCTACTGAAGGGATCAGAAAAAGAAGGACATGGTTATCTGACCATCCTACTGATCTGATACTTGGTGATCCAAGTGTAGGAGTCAAAACTAGAAGGTTTCATGGTGAAAGTGCTCTGTTTTGTTGTTTCCTATCAGAACAGGAACCAAAGGACATAGATGAAGCTCTTCAAGATGCTAACTGGATCACAGCAATGCAAGAAGAGCTGAACCAATTCACCAGGAATGATGTTTGGGAGCTAGTTGACATACCCTCACATCAAGATGTTATTGGAACCAAATGGGTGTTTAAGAACAATAAGAATGAGAATGATGTGATAGTCAGAAACAAGGCCAGATTGGTGGCCAAGGGCTATTGTCAATCAGAAGGCATTGACTATGATGAGACTTTTGCTCCAGTAGCAAGACTTGAAGCCATAAGGCTGTTCTTAGCCTATGCTGCCCACAAGAGATTCAAAGTCTATCAAATGGATTTCAAGAGTGCCTTCTTGAATGGTGTTTTAAAGGAAGAAGTCTATGTAGAGCAACCACCTGGTTTTGAGATTGGAAACCAAGTTTACAGACTGAAGAAAGCTCTCTATGGACTCAAGCAAGCTCCAAGAGCTTGGTATGATACACTGTCACAGTTTCTCTTGGATCATGGATTTGTCAAAGGAACTGTGGATAGAACTCTCTTCAGAATCTGTGAAGGAAATGACATCCTGCTTGTCCAAATATATGTTGATGACATCATATTTGGATCCCCCAATGAAAGGCTTTGTAAAAAGTTCTCAAAGCTCATGCAAAGCAAGTTTGAGATGTCAATGATGGGTATGATGAACTTCTTCTTAGGCTTACAATTCAAGCAATCAAAAGAAGGAATCTTCATCAACCAAGCTAAGTACACCAGAGAAATGATTAAGAAGTTTGGGTGTGCTACTAGCAAGCCAGTAAGGATCCCTATGAACACCAATTGGAAGATGGATCCTGATGAGAGCGGTGTTCCAACCAACTCTACTGAGTATAGAGGAATAATTGGTTCTCTCCTCTATCTCACTGCTAGCAGACCTTACATCACCTTTGCAGTAGGTGTATGTGCAAGGTTCCAAGCAAATCTTAAGAAGAGCCATCTAGAGGCTGCTAAGAGGATCTTGAGGTATCTCAAGGGCACTGAAAATCTAGGCCTTTGGTACCCTGCTGATGACAACATTGAGTTAATTGGTTACTCAGATGCTGACTATGGAGGTTGCAGAACTGATAGGAAGTCCACTTCAGGATCATGTCAATTCTTGGGAAACAAGCTCATCTCTTGGTTCTCAAAGAAGCAAAACACTCTGGCTAGCTCCACCGCTGAAGCTGAGTATGTTGTAGCTGGAAGTTGTTGTGCTCAGATCCTTTGGTTGAGACAACAACTAAGGGATTACAATGTCAACTCTATTGAAGTGCCAATCTTCTGTGACAACAACAGTGCAATTGCAATCTCTCAAAATCCAGTATTGCACACTAGATGCAAGCATGTATACATCAAACATCCCTTCATTAGAGATCATGTGGAGAAGAAGGACATTAAATTGGTGAAAATCCACACAAATCACCAAAAAGCTGATATTTTAACAAAGTCACTTGCAGAAGCAAGATTCCTCGAATTATCAGCAGAATTGGGACTTCTTGATCCAGGAAAGTTGAAAAAGTAAGCCCAAAGGAGTTAACTAGTCAAGGGGGAACTGAAAGTGATCTTCAGCAGACTTGGTCAAGTCTACTGAAATTCAGAAGATATGACCCTAACCAGAAGAGTTGAACAGGACACTTGTCCACAAGAATTCATGACACTTATCCATGTCATTTCAGGACACTTGTCCATGTGGGGTCAGATAAGTTGTCTTAGCTATCAAACCAAATCTTGGTCTGATAAGCACCTATTTTGGGTAATCATTGCCTATTTTGATGGCTGTCCCATTCTCTTAAAGCCATCACCTTTACAAAGATTTAATTTGTCCCCTACCCAAAAAGTCACTTTCAATGCATTAAATGCCAAGATTTAACTCTTGTTTGCATTAAACATTTCGAGCCATGATCTATCTTGAAAACCCCCTAACCTTTAACTAATATTAACTCCTTCCCACGTTTTGAATAAAAACGGGTTCCAACACTGTTCCATTGGTTATTAACCGTTGGATCAAGTTTTGGCCAACTCCCCTGAAATGAATCATGGTCGTTCAAACTTGATTTCCTCATTTGTAAACCTTTGAATTGCCTTAAGACTTACCTACTCAATGACAAACATTCCTTTTGGAATATACTCCAAGTCTTAAGAAGCCCACAACTTCATTTCTTCCCCACGCACTCAAAACTCTCTTGAAACCCTAGCTTTCATCTTCTCAAACACTCTCAAAGTTTCTTACTGTTCTATCCATGGCACCCAAAGCTAGACCAGAAATGATTGTTGATTTCTCAAACAAGGCTCTTGACCTTGATTTTGCATATCTCAGCAACAAAAATAACCTCATCTTTGAGCCAATAGTTTCCATTGAAAGTGAAGATCCTGAGGTTATTCCTACTCTGAGATGGCTGAGGAGAGCTGGACTCCAGAGATTCATGCAAGAGAAGCCCAGTTCTTGCTTGGAAAGCTATATGGCAGAGTTATTTGCCTTTCTCAAATGGAGAGGCAAACCAGCAGATGGTGAAGTGACAACAAGGTTGTCATATATTGTTGAAGGAGAGGAAGATGAGAGATTCCATAGAGTAAAGTTCACTAAAGAAGATGTGGAAGGAGCTTTTGGATTGCCTTCAGAGGGAAGGAATCCAGAATTCTATGGGAATGGCCATGAGGAGGAAATTGCTCAAGACTGGTTACTTGTTCCAGGCCCCATCTCCTCAACCCAACACAAAAGGACTTTAAAGCCTAAATTTCTCAATCTCTTTGAGGTAGTGACAAAGAGCATTCTAAGCAACACTGGAAGCTTAGAACAAGTGAGTGCACCAAGAATAAGAATTATGGCTGCAGTAATAGATGCCAGTGACAAGGGCATCTAATTCAACTGGAGGGAATTCATCATGAATGAGATGATGAAGGAGAAAGCCAAATTCAAGGCGAAAGCTCACAACAAAGTGGTGTTGGAAGGAAAGCTCAAATACTGCACAAGGGAAAACCTGTTGATTGAGAGTTTTTCTCATTATTCTGAGATGCAAACCTTTGCAAAACCTCTCCCAACTCAGAAAATCATGTTCAGAAAACTTAGCAAGAAAACTGAACAAAGAAGGTTGCAACTGGCCAAACCTGCTGAAGAAGAGGTTGAAAAGAAGCCGAAATTGAAAAAGAGGACTAAAGCAAGGGCTGTCAAGACAAAGAAGTTGTCTCAAATTCCCTCAGAAGAGAATTCTGGTGCATCAACTGAGATTGATGAAGTTGCTGAAGAAGGTGTTCAGGTGCCTTCAGATTCTGGTGAAATTAGGGACAAGTTCCCTATGGTGGTAAAGAAGAAGAAGGATGCAAAGAGGATCAGAGAAGATGTCCCTGATAAGAAGGGTAGTGGAAGTTCAAGGGCTAGCAAGAGAAGGGCCAAGCCTACTGAAAAGTTGTTGGAACTTCAGGAAGAAAAGACTTTGCAAATTGCTCTGAGGGAGAACAGAGCTGAAAGCAAAACCAAATCAAAGTCTAAGTCTAGAACCAACTCCTCTGGCTCAGGTACCCCAGAATCCAAAGTTCCTGAAACTCATCATCAAGAGCCCAACTCCCCCGATACCCACAAAACCCCTGAAAACCAACCTATCAACCCCCTAAACCTAACCAAGAGGTATTTGATGAGTCGGATTTATTGCATATTTTTGTGCTATAATTGATTATTCTTTGGATATTAAAGTGGTATTTCAGTGTATTCTCCGACTCATTATTTCGTTACTTCAATTATCTTGATATTTTTATTTTCTTATTTAATTCAGATAAAGTGGAGTATTTTGATAAAAGAATTAAAAGAGCTGGAACTTATGGAGTTGCTGGGCCGTGAATTAAAAAGAAAGCCCAAAAATAAAGAATTAATTCCTTTAAACTGGGCCCATTGTTTGGCTGGGCCAAGTGAATTGAGAAAAGAATAGGCCCATTGGTTGGTTTGGGCCTTGGTATGCAGGAGGACAAGTTATAAACAAGGCTGGAGGCGTGAAAAAAAGGGGGGCTGCCGAATTCTGGGAAGCAAGCAG
The DNA here is from genome assembly GCA_963675135.1 of Galeopsis tetrahit. Lineage (NCBI taxonomy): Eukaryota > Viridiplantae > Streptophyta > Magnoliopsida > Lamiales > Lamiaceae > Galeopsis > Galeopsis tetrahit. The sequence continues at coordinate 41,275,369 of OY776127.1, forward strand.
GAGCCAGCCGTAAGATTGGAGATTCGGGAAGTGGCCGTGAGCATTAGAGTAAAAACAATGATTTTTGTTTTATCTATTATTCTCTTAATTATGTTTCGTACTTAGATTATTTTTCTAGCCCGAGGATGTGAAACCTGGATTTAATTATGTCTTTTTAATTATGTGATTCACGTTTTGTTTTAATCTCTATCTCAATTTCGTTATTATTTGATTTTATGCGAAACATGTTTTGATTAATAGATTTATTAGGATTGGCCATCCGAGTTTATTTGTTATCAATTCTAGTTAATTCACAATATATGATCCGTAATTGTTATATTATTGTGGATAGCGTAGCAACTAAGGCAGAACACCTTAGGGGATAATAACGTCTAGGTTGTATGAAACGAGCGTCTCGTATTCATAGTCTAGTTTATTCTGTTGTTTTAGTTCTTAATGCGTTTCTCGAGTTGAACCTTAAATACATGTTTTAGGGTTATTCGTAGGAATAGATTAATTGGGGGTCGTACCTTCTAGTTAATTAAACTTAAGAAACAATTCGAGTTAGTTTGGTCGTACCACTGGCTTAGGGATAAGATTTGAGATTAGATTGAGATTAACGGGTTCACTAATTAAATTGGTTAAATTATTCAAGGGGAAGCAATCCGAGGGCTAGATCGTTTTTTTATATTTGATTTCTATTTATTTCTATTGCTTTTATTTTTCATGTTTTCTAGTAATTAGTTAGTCCACCAACCAAACTCCCCCCATTTTTACTGCTTTCATAACCCAATTTATTCAATTGAGTTTCACCATTCCCTGTGGGATCGACCCTTACTTCCCTACTGCATAGTGGTTAGTTAAGGTATTTATTTTTGGGTGCCGGCGACAGCACACCAAATTTTGGCGCCGTTGCTATTCTTTAAAAAAAAAATATTTCACGTAGCTGCTGTTTTTGTGCTATTCAACAGATTTCTACTAACACTGACCCTCTCAGTGTCTCCTTGTTCAGGTTCTAAAAATTGTTTGCAGGTTTATTCTCTCCATTCTTTCTACTATGTATGATTTCAGGTATGGAGACTATCAAAGCACGTACTCGGTTCATGAGTCAAAGGATGATGCATTGGAGAAAATTGCAAGTATGATGCAAATGATGATGAAGGGAAAGACTCTAGAAATCCGACCATGCCGAATTTGCTCCACCACAGATCACACCACCGATGACTGTCAGATTTTAAATGATGCAATAGGACAGCAATACCATGATTATAGACCTCGACTATTCAGGAATTATGAGAGGACTTATGATAATGGTGGATGGATTGACTTTGAGCAAAAGTCTGAACGTGCATTGAAAGATATGGTGAAATCTTTGGCTTCTAGCATCCTGAGTTATCAAGAGAGTGTTCAATTGAAATTTAAGATCATGGCTGATGAACAAAAGAGTATGGAGTCTATGCAAAAGCGTATGGAGGTTCAATTAAGCCAAATGACGAATGTCATAAGCCAATTGCAAACACAGTTGATTGAAAAACTGGTGAAAGATGTTGCAGAGCTTAATCGAGTTGAAGTAGATGAACACCCTAAGGTGGCTAACGACCAGATTAAGGCACGAGACGAACCAGTTGAGACGGAGGAATTTATACAGAAAAAACAAGATGCAGTTTTCACTAACACTGACCCCCTCAGTGTTAGTGTACCAGAACATAAAAATGAGGTAAAATCTCATGAATTCAATCATGTTATTACTAATGTAGTTCCCTTTCCCTCCAGGTTCAAAAAGGTCGAGAAAGATGTCAAGGAGCAGCAACTAGTCGATGTCTTTCGAAGGGTTGAGATCAACATACCACTAGTTGAGCAGACAAAGCAAATTCCGAGATATGCTAAACTACTGAACGAGCTTTACACCGACAAGCAATGGCTATCTTGGAATGAAAAGACTTTGATTGGAGAGAAGATTATTTCTCAATGCAAAATGCCAATAACTAGAGAGGGTTATTCTATTCCAATTACGTGAAAGAGAAGTTGATTGTCGAGCCAACGACATTAAGAAAAGGCGCTTATTGGGAGGCAACCCAATGTTTACTTAGTTTTTATTTTGTTTTGCTTTTAATTTCGTTTTTGTGTGTTTGTGTTTTAGGAGAGGATTTCAGATAAGGCGTGGGCACGCCTTAAGGAAAGACTTCTCCTGGATTGTTTCTTTCATTGAAGTGGCTAGATAAGGCGTGCGCACGCCTTAACAAAACACCTCTCCTGGAACTTTTTTTTTTTTACGTGATTTTTTATTTTATCTTGCTTTTTCACTTAGTTCTTGCAGGCCCAGGAGTAGAAGCCCATCTCAGAAACCCTACCCCACCGCCTCCCACAATTCCTCTTCGCCCCCCACAATTGATCTTCGCCGTCCACTTTTCATCACCGCCGTGAACACTCCAGCCGGCGAGTCCTGATTTTCGTCGTCCACTCTTTCACCACCGCCGCGTCGCGAACGGAGCTGCGCCGGTCTCACACCTTCTCTCACCGAACCACCTGAATCGCCACCACAGGTGCCTCTGCAGCAGCGGCCGCGACTAACCCACCAACACACCACCGTCTTGCGCGGCCCCCCCTCCTTGCAGCGTCGTGTCACCAACAGCCGCATCCTCCCTTTCTTCGCCAGAAATTCAGGCCTGAGCCTCCGCTGCTCACTTCACCGACGCATCACACTCCACCGCCGGAACAATAGCAGCACCCACCACACCTTAGAATCCGGTACCCCCGTTCCACTATGTTTTCATTTTTATACGGTGTTATCATTTGTATCTCTTGCTTTATGCTTTAGTGCTAAGGGACTAGCACCTATTTAAGTGTGGGGGGGGGGGTGAATTATCATGTGTGGCGTCTCTCTTGTTCTTGTGTTTTGTATATGTTGTATTGGGCATTCTTGAGTGTTTGAAACTTGACGATTTGAGTATTTGCATATGAGTCTAGAGGATGAATTTTTCTTTTTGTTAAATATGCTGTGATCTTTGGTAGTTTGTCCCGATTGATGATTGGATTCGATATTCATGCTTGAGTGGTGAAATCGAGTTGATTTTTGGTTATTTTGGTGCTGAAGTAGTCCTAGATTTCTTGTATTTTGGGTAAATTTGTTTTTGGTTCTCTTAAGAAGGAAAATCTGAGTTGGTGGACGAAGTCGAAAATAATGAAATGATTGTGGATGGAGGAAAAGAAAAAAGGAGTTGAGTTGAAAAGCATTGAAATGAAAAAAATAACGAGGGGCTGAAACAGCTACCTACTTGAGGGGGCTCATGTGCTTTGAATGAAAAATTAATAACACAAAAAAGAGCTAAAACCCGAAAAGTGGAGAGGAGATGCAGACCTCGTTTGAAAGTTGAAGAAAAAAAAAATTTCCAACTCCAAGAAAAAAAAAAAAAAAAGGAGACGAAAAGAGGAGACGGACGCCACTCAGATTAGTACTTTGATAAAGGATTGAATCAAATGGACCGGAAACAAGGTTTTAAAGAACTACTGATGTACTTGGGATGATCTTTAATCGATGAGTTTCATGCTTAGGTGTGAGTAAAAGGTCTTAGTTATACAAGAGGGACTAGTTACTTTTGATTATGGCTCAAAAAGCAAATTCAAATGCTATAGTTGTGTGGAAGTATTTTTGTTAATCTTGTTCGAACATTTGAGCCGTTGGTGTTGGTTGTGTGATATGGTACTGTTTTCCCTTTTATTGTAATTATTGCTTGAGGACAAGCAATGGTTCAAGTGTGGGGGGATTTGATGAGTCGGATTTATTGCATATTTTTGTGCTATAATTGACTATTCTTTGGATATTAAAGTGGTATTTCGGTGTATTCTCCGACTCATTATTTCGTTACTTCAATTATCTTGATATTTTTATTTTCTTATTTAATTCAGATAAAATGGAGTATTTTGATAAAAGAATTAAAAGAGCTGGAACTTATGGAGTTGCTGGGCCGTGAATTAAAAAGAAAGCCCAAAAATAAAGAATTAATTCCTTTAAACTGGGCCCATTGTTTGGCTGGGCCAAGTGAATTGAGAAAAGAATAGGCCCATTGGTTGGTTTGGGCCTTGGTATGCAGGAGGACAAGTTATAAACAAGGCTGGAGGCGTGAAAAAAAGGGGGGCTGCCGAATTCTGGGAAGCAAGCAGGAGCCAGCTGTAAGATTGGAGATTCGGGAAGCGGCCGTGAGCATTAGAGTAAAAACAATGATTTTTGTTTTATCTATTATTCTCTTAATTATGTTTCGTACTTAGATTATTTTTCTAGCCCGAGGATGTGAAACCTGGATTTAATTATGTCTTTTTAATTATGTGATTCACGTTTTGTTTTAATCTCTATCTCAATTTCGTTATTATTTGATTTTATCCGAGTTTATTTGTTATCAATTCTAGTTAATTCACAATATATGATCCGTAATTGTTATATTATTGTGGATAGCGTAGCAACTAAGGCAGAACACCTTAGGGGATAATAACGTCTAGGTTGTATGAAACGAGCGTCTCGTATTCATAGTCTAGTTTATTCTATTGTTTTAGTTCTTAATGCGTTTCTCGAGTTGAACCTTAAATACATGTTTTAGGGTTATTCGTAGGAATAGATTAATTGGGGGTCGTACCTTCTAGTTAATTAAACTTAAGAAACAATTCGAGTTAGTTTGGTCGTACCACTGGCTTAGGGATAAGATTTGAGATTAGATTGAGATTAACGGGTTCACTAATTAAATTGGTTAAATTATTCAAGGGGAAGCAATCCGAGGGCTAGATCGTTTTTTTATATTTGATTTATATTTATTTCTATTGCTTTTATTTTTCATGTTTTCTAGTAATTAGTTAGTCCACCAACCAAACTCCCCCCATTTTTACTGCTTTCATAACCTAATTTATTCAATTGAGTTTCACCATTCCCTGTGGGATCGACCCTTACTTCCCTACTGCATAGTGGTTAGTTAAGGTATTTATTTTTGGGTGCCGGCGACAGCACACCAGTATTCCCCAGAAGGAGCTGCAAATAGAGGGTCAATAGATGTGCTAGCTGATCTTGTAGTGGATGAGACAAGACTCCAATCTCCACTTGACTCATCCATGCTCAATTATTCAAAACTCTTAGAAGCTGCACTCCTAGAGCCAACTCCCCTTAGCAAAGACACTTCAGATCCATTGCTCTCAAAAGCAACTGAAGCAACCATTATTGCACCTAACCCTTCTGAGACCAACCCTTCTGAACTCAACCTTCCTAAAGCCATTCTTCAAGCCAACCCTTCTGAAACCGGAGCCAACTCCCCTATAACCTAAAGTCCCCATTCCAGTGAGATGAGGAGGAGTATACTTATGAACGTATGCTCAGAGGTGGAGCATGTACTACTGTGGACAGTTTGTACCCTCAACTTGCTGAATTCCCAAGGTTGTAGAAGCAATTCCATGATTTGAGAACTCTAGTGGATGTGAAAGACAAGACCATCATGGAGATTGCCCAAGTAATTCAAGACAAGGTTGCAAACTGGTGGCAGATAGAGGAAAGCAAGTTTTTAAATTTTGCTGGAGTGATAAAGATAAGGTTCCTCACTGATGAGGAAGTTTTTGCAAAATTAGTAGCAACTAAGATTTCTGAAGAGAAGGAAAGAATTGCTCAAGGAATCAAGCATCCTGAAAGCAGTTCCAGTGATGATGATAGCAAGGATGATCCTTCAAATCCCTCAAACCCCAACCCTACTGAATCCAACCAACCTTCAACCCATCTTTTAACCTATCATATGAAGGGTTTTGTTTCATCAGAAGTGTTGACCAAAGAAGGTAACACAGCCAATGATGCATCTGCCAATGAAGGTTCTTCTGAACCCAAGGCACAGTTAAATATGTTGAGGCTCCCTACTTAGAAGCGGGTTTGGTTAAGGCCTCATCAGTGTCAGGAGAGTTGGACTTTGAGAAGCCCTTAATCATTCAGGATGACACAGTGGCTTTAGAGCCAAGCACTGTGATCTCCCAATAACTGCCTTCTTTGAACCCTGTTGAGGGTGGAGAAGTTGCAGGTTTAGGAGAAGGGGTTGAAAAGGATGTTTTAGTGGAAAAATCAGAGGGATTAGTAGATGAGAGAGATGTGGTGATCACTAGGATAGTGAGTGTACCACCAAATGAGGGTGGAATAAGTGAGGAGGGGCAGGTTATTCTTGAAGTCAAATCTGAACTTCAAGAAACCCTTGAGGAGAGGAGGCCTGACCCTGAATGTGAGGACATTTTAAATGAAGGGTGACAAGAAAAAGTTGAAAATGAGAAGAAGACTGCTGATGTATTAGAGTCTTGTGAAAAAGAAATTGAGGGTGATGAGTGTTTATTTTCTGACAAATTTGATTTCTCTGATCTTGCAGGTGTAACACTTGACCAAATTTTTGCTGATGAGTTTCTTACAGATGCTCCTATCCATGTTGATTCAAACTCAGCTCAAGCCATCCTAGGGGAGTAGTCAACAAAGTTGGACTCATTGGTCCATCAAGTGGAAACAGCCCATGCTGAGACTTCAGGAGCCTTGGATGAGCAAAGTAGAACTTTAGCATTTATAGAGATGAGATTGACAGGCTCTGAAGAGGTGGTGTTGCCTACCATTGAAGCCCGAATCAGTGGAGTTGAATCTGGTTTGCAAACCATCTCCACTGAAGTCTAGAAAGCCAAATCTAGCATGGAATCCATTTCCAAAGAGGTCAAAAATGAACAAAAATTGCTTAGAGACAACCACAACAACAATGTGAAAGCCCTGAAATTGGTTGTCAAGCAAGCAATTGGCAGGAAGACTGCCATTCAAAGGAAGAGAGAAGAGGAAATGAGGCTGGCTATGGTGAAAGCAGCTTCAGAAAAGTTTACTCAGGAGGCCATGGCCAAGATTGCTGAAAGTGCAGTGGCCAACCTCACTGACTTCCTTAAGGCCAACCTTGATGCATCCCTCAAGTCCACCATGGAAGAAGTTGTTGCACAGAAAATGAAGCCTATTCTTGCTTTCCTAAGCTTGAGCAGTGGTAGGATGCAAAACATCCATGATGAAAATGTCTACTTGCTTGAGGAGATGAAATCCTTGAACCTAGCACAGTCCCTGATGGCAACTACCATGAGTGAGCTCAAACCTCAATGTTTTGATGCTGCCAAAAAGGGGGAAAGGGAAATAGCAAGGGCTAAAGGTGCCTTGACCATTGGTGAAACAAGCAAAGGCAAGGACAAGGAGCCTGAAAGCAAGGAAAAAAAGAAAGCAGTCCTGAATGTAGAAGACTTAGATGAAGATGAGCAATTAGCAATTGCCTTGAATAATTCAGTAGCTTCAGCACAGGAAGAAGGAGCCAGATTGCAGCAAAAACCTGGAGGAGAGGTGTCAGGTTTGGACAAGGTTGCTGAAGGAGGAGTCCAAACAAGAGGGCAGATCAAGAAGGCAAAGGGAAAGAAGAGGAAAGCTGAAACATTCACAGACTTTCCCAACAGCCTTGAACTCCCTGCTGAGTTCAGAATTGAAGAAGAAGTGCCCATCTCCAAGATAGCCAAAACTGCTGAAAAGATCAAAATTGATGAAGAAGCCAAAGATGTTGAAACTGTCAAGTCCACTGGGACTAAATCTGCTGAAGGTCCCAAAGTTGCTGAAATCAAAGAAAATGTTGAAGTGCTATTTGAAGAAGGCTTTGGACCTGAACCAAAGAAGAAGACACCAGTACTGGATCCATCCAAGCTGTTTGTGGAAGGATATGGAAAAGATCCTGAAACTCAGCAAAAGCTGGCTATGATGAGAGCCCAGGAGAAGATGGATCTGATTGAAGAAGCAAATAGGGCAAGAGATAAAAGGAGAGCAGACTTTTAGAAGCCTAGAAGGAAAAGGGCTACTTACAGCAAGCTGAAGCCACAACTGCTGATCAAGATGGATACCAAATATCCTCACTTGGATAAATGGGTTCCAATCCAGCTGAATGACAATTGGGAAGAGGCAAAGAGGGAGTTTGTCTATGATTACTATGTCATAGGCAGATGGAATGAGGAAGACCCCAACTCCACTTTTACACAGTTTATGATTGATTATCACAGGGAGCTCTATCAACAATTGCTTGCAGCTGCTGACCTTGCAAGAATTGAGCTTAATGCCCCTAAGCCAATCATTTACATGCCTCCCAAGAAAGAAGGCTTCATAGACCAGTCAAGGATCTTCCAAGAATTCTTTGAAATCCTGAAGCTGAACAGGATGGTGCTTGGACCCAAGTGAACTAATCAAGAAGCCATGGAACTAAAGAAAAGGGTGTGGGCACAGTATGGGATGGTGCCACCTCCTGAAGATAACCTCTGAACTGGCTAAGTCTACTTGACCCTTGTTTGTCATAAGTGCTGAAATGGATGATTACTTGGTCTTGGTTGCTATCTTGATTGATATGGTCATCTTTGCTGAAAGTGCTCAAGATTGCTGAAATATGCCTTATGCTCTAATAATCCTTCATTTGCTCTGATCATATGTATTTGCTAGATTTTGTAATGCTCTAATCAATTAACATGTAATTTCCTTGATTCATGCTCTGATATGTTTGTTTAACTATCATCATGCCTGTAATGATCTATGAATTTATCAATGATAGTTGAACATGTTTATGAATCAAGAAATAGCATCTCATAATCTCAACTTGCCTAATCTTAAAACCTATATGCAACCCGAACAGTGATTACACTAACACATTCTTTTTCAGGAAATGTGACCTAAGTCACATCTACTGAAGATAAATGTAATAAGTATAGTCAAGTCACCTTTGCATAATTTGTATAGGTTTTGGCATCATCAAAAAGGGGGAAATTGTTGGGAATAAAGTTTTGATTAAGATACCAAAACCCCCTAAGACATGCCAATTAGCTAAGTCAAGAATTGAATGATCATGTTCTAAGAATGTTAGAACATGTAGCTTAAGGCTAGTTGAGAAGCTGGAATGTTAGGCAGCTCTTAGAATGATAGATGCACAAGTTGAGGGGGAACACATGCTTAGAAGTCTACAAAGTCCCCTCAAGGCTCAGAATCAAATTAACCTTAAGTCTGCTGATGGACAACTATGTTGATCAAAGATTGTTCAGTTGTAGTACAACCTATCTGAAGTTCAATTGAGTTAAATGCATCATCAAGACCTAGTCTACTGAAGCATGCATCCAAGATCAGAAGGTTTGTCCAGCAAGGTTGCCCCAGCAACATTATGCCGGATCAGTTTGAAGATCTAGCCCAACTATGCTGATAAGGTCAAGACTACCTTTCTAAAGCATGAATGCTCAAAGACAAATCAAGAAGAGCTAAAGCCAACATTGCTGATAAGCAAACTCTGCTGATTCTGATAAGCAGAATTGTCCAAATGATAAGGAATGTTGTCCTTATCATAGGACCAATCATCAGAAGTGATGTCCATGTTTGATCAAGTGAATCTTGAAGTCAGACATTGGGAAGAGTGCTTCAAAGTCAAGACAAATAGCTCACAACCGTTTATTTCCCAAATTAAGGACATGTCACTTTTAAGAAACTGTCTTCCAGTTGCAGAGTTCAAGGAAGACATTTATAGACAATTGAGGCTGTCTTTCCAAAGGGCAAATCCTCAATTTTGTCTATAAATACAGAAGTGTGAAGACCATTTGAAGTATACAACAACATTCTAAGAACATCAACTATTCTGAAGCTTCAAAGTTCTTTAAAGACATTCTTAGTCTTCAAACACTTCATTCTAAGATGAACCTCATTGTATATCTATACAAAGCTTAGAGAGATATCCTATCCTTTTACATTGCGCTCATTGTAAAGGATGTCTCACCCTAGTTGGAACCAACATCAACCCTTATACCTTTCCAAAAGAGAGATAGAAGGTTGTTGTAGTAGAAGTGGTAGGAATTGACTGTTGAGAGAAGAACAATTCAATTCTGAGTTGAGAAGAGGGTACTAGGACTTTGATATCCTAGGGATCAAGGCACCAAGGAGTGGTGTGGTTGATCAAGTGCACCTTGGCACTATAAAACAAGTAATTCTAAGAGTGAAGGGATTATCCCGTTAAATCAGGGAAAGTGGATGTAGGAGCTTGAGTCTCTGAACCACTATAAACTCTTGTGTTGATTTACCTTCAAGTACTTACATTCATACAACACAACACACAAATTGATCTTTCAAAGATACATACTTAAGACTGCACAAAAGAAGTTTTGGACAAGTTCCCTGATAGACTGTGAAGTTGTTAAGGTGATTTCAGAAATTAAAAGGAGTTTAAACTAAAGGGCCAACTACTAATTCCGCACATATAACTCCATTAGATAGTTATTCAACTAAGTACTCAATAGTACTTAGTAGATTGATTATCTTTAAAGAGTTAATCATATCAGTAGAGTTGTCCAGGACATCCCTGCTGAAGTCTGTTTGGTTAAAGTTGAAAAAGATTTGCATACAAGTGTATTCCCCCCCCCATACACTTGTTATATACTCATTTCAGGACCAACATGGGTCTATTTAGATGAGTCAGCCGACATATCTGCAGAAGGTGTTAGAGAGGTTCAAAATGCATAAAGCAAAGACTACCTCTACTCCTATTGGCCAACATCACAAGTTGTCCAATCAGATGAGTCCCAGGAACAACCAAGAGAGAGCTCAAATGAGTAAGATACCTTATACCAGTGCTGTAGAAAGTTTAATGTATGATATGGTGTGATATAGACCAGACTTGACTCACGATATGAGTGTGATCAACAGATATATGAGTGACCCAGGCTTAAGTCATTGGGAGACTATTAAGTGGGTTATAAGATATGTTCTGGGATCAGCTGACAAAGGTCTGAAGTTTCAGAAGATGCCAAGTGAGGGGATGCACTTGTGGGATACGTGGATGTAGATTATGCAGCCAATGTTGACACTCGAAAATCCTTAACAGGATATGTGTTTACTCTATTTGGTACGGTTGTGTCTTGGAGGTCTATTCACTAGTCCGTGATTGCATTATCTACTACTCAAGTGGAGTACGTATCCTTGACTGAAGCAGTTAAGGAAAACATGTGGCTGAAAGGGATTCTGAAAGAGTTTGGTTTATCTTAGAGTAGTGTGACTATATTCTGTGATAATCAAAGCGCAATTCATCTTGCAAAGAATTAGGGGTATAATGAACGAACCAAACATATAAATGTGAAACTGTACTTTGTAAGAGACATTGTGGAGAATGGATTCGTCCATGTGGTTAAGATAGCTACTGAGGACAAACCCTGTTGATGCATTCACTAAGGTATTACCAAAAGAGAAGTTTGGTTTGTGTCTTAGGTTGGTTGGTCTGCATTAGTGACCTCTGCGGAGAAGGCCCCTGTTCTTGTGGCAGAAGAGCAGGAGTGGAGGTTGTCCTTTGCGAAGGATAGTGGAGTTGTTTATTTCAAGGTGGAGATTTTTAGCTAAAGGTGGAGAATTGTGAGGTTTTATCTCATAATCTTAAAATTAGATGAGTTCTACTCGTCTGGTGGGAATCAGCAGAGTACTAGTCTTCTGATAGTAGATTGTTGATTAACTCAGCTGTTGAGCGTATCAGCTGGTGGAGTCAGGTAAGCTAACTTAGGCCTGATTAGATAAGTGGGGGATCCAATCAGATGAGAAGGAGTTGTTTAGGATCAGTTGAGTTGGTAAGACCAGAAGAGTTCTTATCAGATCAGTAGTGTTCTGTTTGTAGACTTAGTCTTTTGGATAAGTGTTGGGATATCAGAAGAATAAACAGAAGAGGGAGGTCTTTTGGTTGTCTTCTTATTGTGTCATCTGTTTACGAGAACAAGTAAAGGGCATTGCGGTCAATTCAAATTGGGCATTGCTGAAAACGTGAAGTTGTTAGCCAGTTATAACAAACGCCATCTGGCAATGATCACACTATGAACGCACGCTGCAATCAACCTTGGCTTCTATAAATACCCAATTGCTTGTAATTGTAAAAGTTTGACGCTTACGAGCATTCGTTCTTGAGCTGTGAGTTCACGAGTGAAGTGAGGAGAAATCCCTTTCCGAGTGTTGAGTGTGTAAACATTCTTTTATCAATCAAAATTGAAGTCGTGTGTCCATTGGATGTAGATCAAGTTGATCGAACCACTTAAATTCTTGTGTGCACTATTTTTTCGTTCTCGTTGATTATATTTGTGAATTGCTATTCATTGTTTGAGGGTCTGATTGTGTGCTTGGATTAGAGACGTCTAATCGAGTGGATAATTAACTAACAATGATGATTGTTGGCACTTCCTAAGATGCTTTATCACGAGGTTTACAGAGATTTTTAGAGATATCTTGCAGATCACAGTGCTTAGGGGGCCTGATAGACGTATTTGGGAGGGCTCACTTTCAGGGGAACTCTCTTCCTGCATGACTTATGATTTGCTCAGGTTACCACTGCTCAAGGTTAGCTGGGCGTCATGGATTTGGGGCACATTCATACCCATGTGTCGCTACACTGCGATTTGGAAAACAGTTTGGGGCAAGTTGCCCACATCGGACTGGCTCTCATTCTTTGGGATTCAGGGCCCGTCGATTTGTGTTTTGTGTCATAGAGATTTTGAGTCGCTTGATCATCTGCTAGCCCATTGCCCGTTCACATTGGAGATTTTGAGCAGCTTGACTCACATGTTTGGGGTCACGATTCACACTAGGATTAGTTTCCTAGACATCTTTCTTCAAACCACTAGATTTCAGTTGAATTCACTGTCTTTGGAGCTTTGGATGGAGGGATTCGTCACTGCTATTCAGACCATTTGGACCCTACGGAACAAAGTGATTTTCGATGGAGTTTCATCATCTGTCCGGAGATGTATGGCTCAGATCACTTCAGGTATCAGGGAGGTCAATGGCTTAGTTAGGGGCTACTAGGACTCTTGGTGTTTCGAGCAGATATAGGCTGATGAGACAGGGGTCATCTGTAGTTTGGATTCCCCTGGGTAACCTGCATGCGGGGGCGATTTTAAGGACTTTCAAGAGATTCTTTGTGGTTACGGTTGCCACTAAGGTGGGTTGGGGCCTCCCTAGTGAGGTTGAGCTGGTTGTTGCTCTTATGGCCATCACGTATGAACATGATCAGGGATGTCACTTCCTTTGGATTGAGTCAGACTTGATACTCACTATTGACACTTTTATGAGCTCTAATCCTTCTATTCCTTGACGTCTGCAAGTCCATTAGAGCCTGATCCACCCTCTTACGCATGACATGCACATTAGATACTCACACGTCTTTAGATAGGCCAATAAGGCGGTGGATGCTGTGGCCAAGACTGGCCTTGACTGTCTATGGACGGGTTACCGTCCAGACTTTTTACTCTCTTTTCTGCATAATGATTTATATTATGCTTTCTATAAACATTGACTTTTAGAGGAGTGTACCTTTTTCCTTGACCTGAGTTTTATCCCTAATTAGGATTTTTCCAAGTAAGATTTTAATAGCACTCCGGCCTCTAGCTCGACTTGTGAGCTTATAGTCCTAGGTTTATTTTCTTTTATATGATCTACCTTTTATTGTCAGATGACACTGAAGTTTTCCCTCAGTTGTTGAACCTATCGACTAAGACTAAACTAGCTAGCTTATCTATACAAGGGTTTAACTTTCATCCCATTACAAGTTTTTTTTGACATAATTATCAAAACTAATACAAATTATCTAACAATGATCTTTACCCCAACTCTCTTTTGAAGGGAAATCAGAAGAAATTCGAGGATAGAAGAATAAAAGAGAGAAAAAAGCGGAGAAAGTGAGAGGTGACAAAAAAAATAGAGAATGAGGCAGAAAAAGAGGGAAAATGAATTTTAAAATTCAATTTTGTTTCATAAAACTAGTTGAGGCAATTTTTTTTTGCAATAAATTTTGCACGTGTCCTGCGATATCTTGAAATCAATCTAATTCCTAATTTAACTATACCCAACAAAATTACAAATATTTCTCGATATGTAGCTATATTTAATTTTTTTTTTATACATTGCGTCCAAATATAAAATAAATTAAAATGATATCCACATTGTTGATGTTGAAGACTTGGTGATGTTACCGAAGATGTTAGCACACAAGGCTGCAACATCTTAATTCGATCTTTCTTATTTTTCCTAAATCTAAAATTATGTGTTCTAGCTAATGCTGCTTTGGATGTTGTAACATCGTAGGTTGAAGATCTAGAATATTCTACACGGTTCCAGACTGGAAGGTTGCAGAATGATGTAGATCCTGCAAGTGCTTGGAGAAACGTCCATAATTCGCTGGAAGAACCTAAATATTGTTGGGAGAAAAAGAATGAATGAGATCCTACATTTTAGAAGATCATGGATGAAGGTTCTAGGCTCCATTTCCACGCCTATAAATAGGTCAGAACCGTGCTCATCATCAAAACCAACGAAGTGCCATTCTTTAATTACTAAACTAGTGTTAATCCTGTTAGGAATTAATTACTAAACTAGTGTTAATCCTGTTAGGAATTAATTCTTTAATTACTAAACTAGTGTTCTTGTCGTTGTGCCGAAGTGTTCCAACTTCCTGTACAACATAGACTTTTCTATACTTCTTTAATAGAGAGAGCATAAAGTTAGATTAGTTTTTGGTAGTGTTTTACACTTAAACCATCTTTAGAATAAATAGATTATCAAATCTTATTTCCGTTGTGAATATTTGTTCACACACCATTTGTATTCTCTCATTGATTAGTGAAAGTTTAGCTATGAGGCTCACACATAGATTTTAAATTAAAATCTATTTAAAAGTTATTTCCCGTGTCTTTGTGTTTTCATTCTTTAAACTCTTGCGCCATTCGTATTCTGATATTTTGTAATCAAGTCAGTGTTGTATTGAGTGTTAAAATATTTAGTGTAGCATCAATCTTTTTTTACTTAACATGCACACTTTCACACATAAGTTTAACTTCAAAGCACGAAATTGTATGAACGAAGAATTAAACTAAAATAACTATAAAAACATTAAAAAAGGAGAAAAAATTCATACCTTAAACGTGATAATATACTCTTCCGATGTGTCTATAAAAAAATCATTAAATATTTTGATTTACTAATCCAGAAGCATCACAAAATCCTTTATCTCTATGAACATATAATTAAATTTCGACAACCCTAAAATAAGTAAATAACTAAAAAGGAGAAGAAATTTATACGTTAATTTTTTTTTTCCGAAACTAGGTTGACTTAGCTTTGATTATTGCAAACGCACGGGATGTAGTCAGCCCTTCCACAAAGTCCGGAGGGTCTATCCAAAACCTCGAACTCTCAAAGTTATGAGAGCCCTAGCTAACTTATGTGCCATATACTTAGCACTTCTTTTGACAAAAAAACACAACATTAGAAAAAAGAGGCCTTCAAGGCCCTACAAGCAAAAATAAATCCCCGAAAGTAGAATTACGAGGCTCGTTAGAGTTAATCGAGTCAACCACTATCTTTGCATCCCCTTTAATCACGATGTTATCCAGTCTCGCTTCCTTGATCTAAGAAAAAGCTTCATAGAAGCCTATTACCTCTCCTATATCCACTTCCATACATCTCTATTTAACCAAAGTGCGCGCCATTTTAAACGAGCCCATGGAGTCCCTAAATACCATGCCAACTCCCGTCTGAGACGTATCATGGAAAAAACTAGCATCGACATTTAACTTTTGGAGTACTGTTTGAGCTAGGTGAATGCCAAGTTGCACAAGCAGTAGCAGTTGGATCTCCTTTGGTTAATCTTGTGAAGTAAATATTTGATGGTCTCTACCCAAGGGGGTATAAATCAAACGAGTATTTTAGAGTGTAAGAAAATCGGCTAACTCTATCAGATGACTTGGTCAGCTGATTCACTAGGAGTCTAGAACTAGTTAGTCGGCTGATTAGATCAGCTAATAGAGAAGCGTCCGGAAAATATAGTGTGCCCATTGAAAGATTATACTCGTGTAAATGCTTAATAAAAACCTTTGCAAATAATTTCATGCATGTCAGCTGATACAAATGACTTGTTAACACAGACCGAACTCTTGACTTCGGTGTCAGATTTTTCTCCATAATATGTTTCTGGACTCAAAACGACGAGTCCGTCAAGAGTCATTGCTTTTCCATGACTAGCGAGTAAATAAGAGCGTATCGGCTGATTTGGTATCAATTGATACAAAAATGTTCTTTAAAACTATGGTATACGATATGAAAGATGCATGCTAAAACAATAAAGAACACAATCATTTATACTGGTTAAGACCTCCTTGTCCTACATCCACTCTCACAACCCAGTTGTGATATTAATCTCTTCCAAGGGCTTGTAATATTTAACGTGCCAAGAGTAACATGTCTTGCTACTTTATAGTCCCAAGAGAAGACTTTGGATCCTATGACACTTCCAAGTGTACTTCCGCTAGTCATTGTGAGGGGCTAACACTCTTACAATGGTTTTTCACTCAACTTAACTTCTAAGAGATTATGATAGAAGGTGAGTTTCGTGTATGAACTATAATGAGAATTTCTCCTACAATCCTAAAGGATTGAGAAATTCTCTCTAAACTTTGGCTATGTATGTGACTATACTGGCTTAGATGTGATGAGTTCATTCTCACTGATTAGAAGATGATGCGTGTTGAATCTTCATTGAGGTTCTTGAGTTCTTCTGATTTCTGGACACTTAAGAACATTTGCTCGACCTTTGCATCCCTTCACTCATGTGTGAGTTATGATAATGATCTCATATATATAGTGTAAGATTTGAATGTCACCGTTGGAACACAATCAAATCTTCCACTATTTCGGGAATCACAATCTCCTTAAGTGAAGCTATTGATTATTACCGTTGGCTAGTAATAATCAATGCCTCATTGACTTTCCTTTCTTGTGCTACGTGCCTTGTCAGAATCTTGTTGTCTGTTGTCGTCTTCCTATTGGTCCACGTCAGCTCTGATTAGACTCTTCAATACATAAGAGCAGATGACCTTTAACTTAGCTGATCTTGGGATCACCTCTTCTGATCATGACATTTGACATCTAATTATTTTCCCAGCTGTATAGACCTCGTTTGTCTAGTAATGCAGACTTAGTCTTAGCTGTGTTTGGTTCCTCAGCTGATAGTGATACTCAACTGGTAGGACCTCAGCTGATCATACTCACCTGGTCATCAGTCGAGTTCCCCCTCGATTGATTCTCCTCTTCTGGTCTTGGTCTTCTTCTCTTATCTTCTTGAGCTTGGACATGTTTCTCCACTACATCAGCTTGGTTCCCCCTCGGCTGATGCTGACTAGATCCTATCTATTACAAGTTGTATAATCAAGTTGTCTATTCAATATAACTTATCCTATTACAAGTAGATTTAGTTTATCAATACAAAGTATAGGGATATCAGCTGGTCTGAATATCCCAACAATACTTACTAGTTGCCTTTTTCCACTCAAGCCAGTGCACCGCAGAGGCATGAACTGCCTGAGCTGGTGCCATACTCTCCCTACTCCATACTTTTGAATTTCTCTCTTTCCACACTTGCCACATAACCATCCCGAAGCTTGCAGCCACCTCCTCGATAGTAGAAAATAGCAACACAGAAATATCCTGTGTGTTTTGGGCTGCACTCTCAATTTTTGTAAATAATCCCGCCGCTCTCCAACAGGCTGTGGCATAATTTATACGTTAAATCTGATAATGCAATCTTCCACTTTATCCATAAAAAATCCATTTAATTTCTTTACCCTCCTCCATAAACTCCACCCTCACAATATTCACATATTTACACAACAAAACTTTATAAAATTACCCCTAAATATTTCACTTATTACACATTTTTCTTAGTTTGTGTTCCAAAAATACAATTCAAACAATTGTGGAACGGATGAAGTATATTATATAAATAAATTGTGACACGTGGTAACACCAGAAGAATGCCACTTGTCAAAAGCTGGATAAGCTTATATATACATACTCCCTCCATCCGTTTATAAGCTTTTCATTTTACTATTTTGGTCTGACCGAGTACAAGTCTTTCTTACATTTGTTGACAAATATCCATTGACACTTCACTTTATATCATACTTTTTCTTTCTTTCAATCATATCACTTGTACTATATCTATTGTTTGATATTTTTATTAATATGTGTACTTAAAAGTAGTGAGAAACTTATATATATAAATAAGTTAAAAAGATAAAATATAAGGATTTAGAATTAGTATATATATAAGTTAAAAAAGAAAAGAAAAGAAAATTGAGATTGCAGTTTTTTGAGCCACTAAAGATACAGTCCGAAGTTTAAGGAATCCTCAGAATGTGTTAAGCCATTCAGGCTTGGTTACATACCAAATCCAATTCCTAAAATTGCAAGAGATAGAGAGAGAAACACAGAGACAGGGAACACAAAACTCTCCCCTATTCTCTCCCTCTCTCTCTCTCTTCTAATTTGTTTCTCTTCATTCTTTTCTTTTTCCTTTTTTCTTTTATAAATTTTTTTTGGTTGCAGAAATAGATAGCCATGAACGAAAAGGCTTCTGTTTCCAAGGAGCTTAATGCCAAGCATGCAAAGGTGACAACCCCTTCTTTCTAATTACTTTGAGGATGTTTTGCGATTCTTGAAATGCCAATTTGATTTCTTGTTTGCTTAATTTTTTAATTGCATTTTAATATCTTTTAGGGTTTATATTTATGTTCATCAATTTACAATGTTATGATGTAATTAGAACTTCTCACAATTTTCAAACAAACATCTTTCTGAAATTGGTTGAATAATTTCACAAGGAATATGCTATTTATTCCAATTCAAGGATTGAAGAGAAAAAAAAAATAGGCAGAAAGAGTAAAAGAGATGTGGAGTATGTATAATCTCACATGTATATTAAGCAAGATATGAGAACAATTCGCCTAAATCTTGTTTAGCTACAAAAAAATAAAAAATTGACTTTTAATGAGAGTGATTCTGCTATTACTATAACTTTTCTATCTAAGAGTATTTAATGACAAGAAACTGAACTTTGATGAGAGGTCCTGTCGTTAAAAGTCAGTTTTCTTATAGTGTTGATCTTTTTGATAAGTTCCATTTGTTGAACAAAACATGTATAGTCTAAACATAGTAAATGCATTCTTTATTTCAAAGAGAATGACATTGTTTGTGGAAAAATTGTTGGAAGGTATTGTTAGCTCTTCTTAAGCTGCCCCAGAACAAGGAATGTGCAGATTGTAAGAGCAAGTACGTTCCTCCGTCCGATTTTTCTTACATCCAAATCAAGCATTATCGTTAGTTTTGATTTAAATGAAACGAACAATTATTTCAGGGCGCCACGATGGGCTAGTATCAACCTCGGAGTGTTTATATGCTTGCAATGTTCTGGAATTCATCGGAGTCTAGGAGTTCACATCTCAAAGGTTACACTTACTTGTGTCTTGGTCACTTATGGATCGATACATATGTTTCGATTATAGTGTTTACAGAGCATTTTACTGACTTTTTTCCTTAAAAAAAGGTAAGGTCCACAACATTGGATACATGGCTTCCAGAGCAGGTTTCCTTCATGCAATGTAAGTCAGATTGATACATGTTGTTTGTTGTATTCATATATCTTTAGGTTATGTTTGATAGCTTAGATTAACTATATATCATTTTTATTGATTGTTTGATAACTTAGATTAAGGATAGATTATGCTTTAAAATTTATAGAGTTTAGATATCATCCTAATCTTAGATAATTAGTCTTTGCTATCAAACATGCCCTTAGTTTGGTTGATTTTTGGATTTCATAGTGTTTTTACTTAATTGTTGGTTGTGTGTTGGGAAATTCACATTGTTGTATGATCTAAGATATTGATTTTGTGTTGTTCAGTGGTGGGAAACTCGATAGCCAACGAATACTGGGAAGCGGAATTACCGGAAGATGCTGACAGGAATCCTGTAGAAAAGTTTATTCAGTCCAAGTAAAATTGTGATAAGATTATGGACCAGTTTGTTGTATTGAATTTTCTCTGTTTTGGTTCTTAGTTGTTTTGTTGATTGCAGGTATGTGGAGAGGAAATGGGCTTCTACATATTTGCCACAACCAGTGCCTGAAAAGTGTTTAGACAAATGTGTAAGCACCGCTATAAGAGGAATACCAAAGAAGGCAAGAAAGTACTCGTTGGACGAAGAGTTTTTCGCCAAGGAAATTCCCCAAATCGCCCCTCCAACACGAAGTCGTGCGGGTTCTTTTGATTTTATGAATGACCCCATTGTCCCTTTGCCTGTTACCATAGAAGAGGATACAAATGTTAACCGAGATCTCTTCAGTCTCCTCTACGTAACGGAAGATAAAGATCGTATAGTCGTACCTCCATCCCGCTGGGCTACATTTGAGTGTAAGAACCTTAATTTCTCAATATTTGCACCCCGTCCCCATAATTGCTTAGTCGATTGAGTGGATGTGTATTTGGTTGTATATAGGAGCGGATGCATCGAACGGAGATCTGTTTTATCTCCCAAGATTTCTTCACCTCAATGTACCTTGCAGTAGAAATATTAGAAGGGCGAATCCAACACGAATGGTACGTCTAATTCGTAGCTTATGTGCCTTCAGTGCAACTGTACACGACTAATTCATTTTCAGTAAAAATTACTAGTACTTTTAGAAAATTACTAATTCATCAGCTGTGCAATATTCTCATTTCTTCATTTTCTTGGCTTTATGATACACAGGCTCTCTTGATCCCAACATATTTTGGACCTTAGTACTTCGAAAAAAGATAGTTTCCGGATGCATTAGATCATACGACGACATTCTCAAGCAATCTGAGAAGACCAAAGTTTGATAAGCTATTCTTTTTCTCAAGTTTTTCTTGTTAGCTTGGAGTTCGTAAATAAGAAATCAGAATTCATCCGGACATATCTTTGTAATTTTTCCCCGAGTTATGAAATATGCAGTCATTTTCAAAGTTGTTTTAGACTACAATTTTTGTCTCTATTTTCTTGCTTAGAATGTGTTGTTGTACTTTCCTTTTTCCTTTACATTAGTTCATCTCATCTCTAGGACATTTTTAGTATAATCTAGCATCAAATAGGTATATAGAATCAAGTTGGTTTAATGGAATATCCATTGCTTAACTTACAATAGTGTTTTTGCTAACGAACATTGTTTCAACCTCAGATAGCTAAGTCGGATATGTATCTGGTGTGCATGGATTTTAAAATCGTGAACTTGCCATGTTTCAGTTAAAGCTAATGTCACGTTTTAGTCAAAGCTAGTGTCACATTTCGTTTACCTGTGATTCTTTTAAAAAGCCCCTGAAATATAACCGTTCAATCATATTAGTTTACACATTTTAGTTAAAACTTGTGTTACGTTTCAATAAAAGTTAATGTCACATTTGACCCCAATTATGTCCAATTGCAAGGTGACTCTTTGAAGATTTTTAAAGTATCAACTTTTATTTTGAAAGATTTATAAATTCTCCCTTCGCCCCCTTAGATTAGTTTACACTTATTTTTTACACAGAGAAATATAACATTAAATGTGTAGTGGGTAGTTCGGATAGAGAGGTGTAGTGAAATAATTTCGTCTCATCTAAAAGTCCGAACTTATAGAGAGTTGAGAATTAATTCTTGTATATTAATTTCTAACACTCCCCCTCACTCGTGGGCCGTATTATCACCTCTTACCCTTTTTTGGGGAGGAGGCCCATCGAGTGGACAATTTAAATGAGTGGAGTGCTTTCAGCAGGAATCGAACCCAGGTCGGTTTGCCTGGTTTGTTCTGATACCATGTGAACAATGAAATATGATCACCGTTAACTTTGGTGAGGTGTGAGGACTTGTATATATAGTGAGGATTTACAATAACTGAATTACATAAATTAAGGAAAACAATAAGTGATATATACAAGGAAAGATATAAACAATAAATGCTATATACAAGGAATGAGTCAATCATTCCTTAATATTCCCCGTCAAGCGATGCGTGGGATGAGAAAAAACGCAGAGCTTGGAACGAAGGAACTCGAACGTCGGGCGAGGAAAGCTCTTTGTGAAGATGTCGGCGAGCTGAAGATGTGTGGGGACAAACTGTGTAGATAGCTTGTCGGAGGTGACGAGCTCGCGAACAAAGTTGCAGTCAATGTCAATGTGTTTTGCCCGTTTGTGGGCCACTGGATTCTGGCTAAGAAAAAGGGCGTTGTTGTTGTCGGAAAGTAGGATAGAGCGAGCAGGTATTGAAAGAATTTTGTCTCATCTAAAAGTTCGAACTTGTAGAGAGGGTGGGAATTAATTCTTGTACATTAATTCCTAACACTCCCCCTCACCCGTGAGCCGGATTAACACCTCTTACCCTTTTTGGGGAGTAGGCCCATCGAGTGAACAATTTAAATGGGTGGAGTGCTTTCAACAGGAATCGAACCCAGGTTGTTTGCCTGGTTTGCTCTGATACTATAAAAGAATTATGTCTCATCTAAAAGTCCGAACTTATATAGAGGTGGAGAATTAATTCTTTTATATTACTCCCTCCGTCCATGAAATGTAGTCCCATTTGCCTTATATTCTTTGTCCACCAAATGTAGTCTCATACACTTTATGAAAACTATCACCCTTCAACCATCACTTAATTACTCAATTTGCCATCAACTTTATTACCAAACAATTACTTTATTCACAATGGACCCCACAATACCCTATAATACCCTTACTTTATCTACTTTATCTACACTTTTCTTAAAACTTGTGTCCACCACCAATGAGACTACTTTTGGTGGATGGAGGGAGTAATTTCTAACATGTAGGAAGAAAAAATGTAGAGAGATGTAAGAAAGAGAAAATGTAGAGAAAGAGAGAGAGAGACGTGAATGAAAAAAATGGTAGAAAACAATAGTGAATCTTGTCAAATAAGGAAATCACTACAAAAAATGTGGAAATTTGCGACAGCCAGAAATCCGTCGCTGTTTGCAAATTTGTTAGCTTCGCCAAATTTGCGACGGAAATAAAGGTCATCGCAATTTGTGATAGTTTTTTTTTTTTTTTTTTTTTTTGTGTGACAATTTTTTTTTTAATTATTTTTGTGACAGCTTTTTTTATATGCATAATGCACATTTATATAATATTATTATTTTCTTACCAAACAACTTTTCAAGGAGTTGGTGTGCATATAAATACCCTAACAATTTTTTATGATTATGAACTTTTCACATTGTTCTTGTTCACTATGTATTCTCCGAAATCTCCTTATGTATTCTCTTATATATGACAATGAAAGTTTAATTTGCAAGAATAAACATGACTAACTAAAATCTGAAATCTTAATCAATACCTACGAAACTAACCCTAACTATATATTTTCTAAATGTAACCTAGTGTCATCTATGGTTTAGTGGTTTAATTCTTCGTTCCTCTCTGAAATTTGGCACAATATCTCCTAAAAAGAATTATTATTATTATATCAAAGAACAACTTCACAAATAGTATGAACTAGGTAAGTTGTAGAAAACATATTACTATACCAACGACAAGCTCTACAAATGGTATGAACTAAAAAAATTTTGTATGAACAACTAAATTGTGAGTTTCAGAAAATTCTAAACACAGAAGACGTGATTATTATACCTGATTAGGGATTTAAATCATGAAATGTGGGGATTCGAAATTAGCGTTGAACCTTCTAGCGAGTGAGAAGGGTCGAGTGACATGGGAGTGATACGGCCTCCTTTCACACAATTTGAGGGAAGATTTCGAGGTGTAATTGGATGTTACGCAAGAGACGTGAGAGAGAAAGATATACTTGAAACCTTAGCTAGCTAGCGGTGGAGTGAGATAGGGAAGATGAAGAGTGTGAAATGATATTGAACATCAGGTAGACACGTGTCCTTTTCTATTTTGTAGAGACCGAGCCTTTTTACTTACCTGCAACCGTGAAGATACCAGACTCATATCCCTTATTCACATTTTATAGTTATATTGTTAAATTAGATATATCTAACAATTAAACAAAACCTCTTCCACCCCAAGTGGTTATAGATCACCCTAAGCACCTCGAGGTTGTGGGTTCAATACCCTACGACTGCAGGGATTAGAAAAATACTCCAAGATTTGTTCAACCATACTTCTACCAATTCTTACTGTTAAACTAGAAATATCATCCTGTCCATATAAGGCTAATGTCTCATCATACCCCTTCTTTCTAACAGATCTTAATTAACAATAAGCAACTTATATGCGGAATAAATGATAGGCCCTATTATACTCCTTAAGCAATATGCACTTAGATACTTAGCAAATAAATAAGCAATAAGGAATTGTAATAACTTAAAACTTAAACAATAAAGTAAATGCAGTAAATAAGAACACAAGACGTATAGTGGTTCGGAGGCTAAACTACTCCTACGTCCACTCTCCTAACTTAATAGGATAGTTCCTTAATCACTTGGAATTAACTTGTTTTTACAGTGCCAAGGTGCACTTTACTTCTTCTTTTCTCTTGATTTCTTACAACCTTCTCTCGTTGCAATACTCTCAAACTCAACAATACTCTCAAGGTGAAAGTAGGGTTTTGTGGTGAAAGTAGGGTTTTGTTCTTGTACCAACTTAGTGTGATACCCTTTACAATTTAAGAACGAATGTAAAGGCTAGGATATAACTTTCTAGGCTTAGGATAATATTCTATAAGCTCTCCTAGTGGGGACTAAAGATAACACTCACAAACAAATGTGCTTTAAATCTTTAATCTCTCGAGTGTTTTGAATACTTTTGAATGCTAAAATGTGTATGGTTTGGGTGTCCCGTAATCTTGAAATGTTTCAAGATATATTTATAGATGAAGCAAACTATCCGTTGGTGGAGATAACAAGCTTATCCATAAATTTGAACTTTTAAATTGTTCAAGAGCCTGCATGCAAATAGTACATGCATTCACGTCCATTCTGATTTCTTCATTCCATTATCAGAATTTGTTATGTGCGGTGACAAGTGGCGTTTTATCATATGCTATTTTGGAATAATTCTGTCCTTCAAGATAACAGTCTCGTACTGGGTAAATGTCTTGTCATCCATCGTCTTTGACCATAAGTGTACCAAGTCCGAAGTATATGAATATCAAATTCATAATACTTGACTAATGTTTCTTCAGCGTACTTGTCTTCATGATTGCTTAGTACTTGTCACTTGTTCATAACACTTTAGCTTCTTGTCTTCGATGCTACTTGTCTTCATACTCTTTGTGCTTCAAGAACATTTGTCATAGATTCAAGAACACTCTATCTAACTAAAAATTGAAGCTCCCTAACATATATGAGCTCATCTAACCTGAAAATCTAGACTTGGCAAATAATCATACTTGAGGTTTTACATAGAATTTTGGTATCTAATCAAAATCAAATTTTATTTATTAAAACAAACCATATCCCAACATCGTCTGCCAATCCTGTCCTCGTCCTTCGCTAATTTTAAAAATTAAATAATTAAAAAATAAAACTTGTCGCAAAGTATCTTGCTCATTAGATTTATGTTTCAATATAATGTATCAATGTTTTGAGTATCAAAATATAATACTCTATATCTTCTAATTCTTTTTAGCATTTTTATTGGTTTTATTCATACAATAACAAACATCTCTAGTAAAGTAATACACTTGTGTTCCTTTTCAAAAAAAAAAAAAAAACACTTGTGTTCATATACTCTTTTTGTTCCGGGATAACTTGTATAGTTTGACCGGCACATTTAAAAAAAAGGGGGATTTAGTGGTTGATGATGTAAGATAAATGAGGGGTATTTTAGGTGATTTGATGATGTGTAAACTGGATTTGATGAGGTGTAAAGTAAAATGTATGGAAAAAATTAGTGTCAATTTTAAAAATAAAATGATGTTGTAAGATATTAATTTTGTTGAGTATTTCTATACTAATATTGTGCAAATAATTTTGGGACGTCCCAATAAAGAAAGTGTTCAAGTAATCACGGGACAGAGAAAGCATAATTCTATTAACACAATTTTTCAATATCTTACATGTGTTACATTATAGTAAGGGAAAACATGTGTAACTATAAAAATAAGTATGTGTTACTTTTTCTTTCAGTAACACATATTTTTCATTTCTGTAAAATATATTTTCCCTTATAATAACAAAAACCTAGAATCAAGTTATTTTGCGTTTGCCTTTGCATAATTTTTCTTTTGATTTTGTTCGATCCACATAAGATCCCCAAAATTATATGTTGAGTAATATTACATATAAATTTGTCTCTATTCACTATGTCCATAATGATGGATTACATTATATTTATTGTTCGGATATAAATTCACCCTAAGCCCCACTTGATGTTAGAATAGTTTTGATGGCCAAAACACTTAGAGTTTATAAATGTAATAGGATCAGCTGACCTTGTATAGAACAGCTTAGACTAGTCTTGTGTGATCAGCTGTGTTGATCTCAACTGATCAGCACAGTATGGGCTTACATGCACAACCTCAAGATGAGAATAGTAGAAGACATGAAGACTAGAAGATCCTTGAAGACCAGATAAGTAAGGTGCTTGTATACCTACTTACCTGATGGAGTCCAAGTTAATGATGGCCTAAGTCAGCTCAAAGAATTGCTAGATCAGAAGAGTGTTACTCTTCTGATATCAGAAGACAGAAGACTTAAGGCCAGACGAGCAGCCAGAAGACTAGTGGTGAAGATCAGAAGACTAGGAGCTCGTCCAGGACTCGGCTGATTCCAAAGTCATCTTGCAATTCAAATGAAGACTTACCATTCTTAGAAGATTGACATGATCCCAAGATTGAAGCAATCAAGCGGCTGGAATCAAGGAATCAACCCAACATGGAAAGATTGCCCCAACGGCTAGTTGCAGCAATCATCCCTATAAATACAAGAGGATGAGGAATCACAAAACAAGAAGTCACTACGAGAGAATTCGCAAAAGCTAATCAAGCAAGCAAGCAACAAGCCTCATTCTGTTAAGAGTTCTCCAAGAGCCCAAAAATCATTAGAACACCTTCTAGCTCTTAAGTGATTTCCCATCCAACCAAAGAACCTGAATCCCACTCTCATTGTATATTAATTGATTTAGGCACAGTGGTTAAGCAATTTATAAGCTTGAACCATTAGTTGGATACATTCAAAAACCCCAAAACCCCCACCATAAGGTTAAGTTTTTGAACCCCTGTAAAAGTGCAAGTGCTTCCAATCACTTGTGGATACCGTAGTAGTTAGGACTGCTCAGATCTCAAAGTCCTACCCTTGGGACTATAAAGGACAAGCCCTTGTAATTTTTGGTAAATTAAAAGGATTAAACATCACGTTAGGACGTGAGAGTGGACGTAGGAACGTATATCCGAACCACTATAAATCTGGTGTCTTTTACATTCTGCACTTTACTTTATTGCTTATTCATATCTTTATATAGTGCATACTGTGTTTTCAAATATCTTCAAACGAGGCCATAACTTTCAAACCAGCATCAGCTGAGGTTTTCATTAAGTAAACAAGTTAGTGTTTTTCAAAAGTACTCAAGAACGAGTCTAAACAAACAGGCCTACTCACTTCCGCATTTAATCTCTTAAGTAGATTACTATAGTCATCTGGACCAGCAGACTTGTAGTCCAGCTGACATAGAAATCAGAAGAGGTTCCAAACTCCTTTGAAAAAGTTTTAAAGTCTATTCACCCCTCCCCTCTAGACTTTAATCCCTTTCACTACTCGTTCAGGGACCAACAAGTGGTATCAGAGCAGTGGTTCTAACGGACTACTGTCTCTAGATTATCAGAAGACTTGAGGGAGTCTTTCTGTAGTCCTCTTGAACAGATTCATCTTTTGAAAAACTTGTTTTTGAAAACTCATACATCATGAGTGTTAACATGCGTAAGTTGCCTAAGTTTTTAGTGGAAGATTATGATTATTGGAAGATCAGGATGAGGAAGAATCTCACATCAGTCCATTACAAGATGTGGTCAGTGATCACAGAAGGGCCAATCACAATCATGGCAGTCAACACGGCGAATGGTGATCCTGATATTTCAGTTGGAGAGCTTGCCCCCAAGCCTATGAAAGATCTCACTCCAGAAGAGATGAAGCAATGTAATCTTGACTCAAATCTTGACAGCATTGCTCAAGATTACATTATGCAAACTCTTCCTAATGAGTACATTGCAAAAGTACTTCACTGTGAGACAACTAAAGACATGTGGGATGCATTGGCACTCCTTTGTGAAGGAACTGAGCTGATCAAAGAGAGCATACTCTCAACAGCTGTAAAAAAGTTTGAGCACTTCAAAATGCAACCAGAAGAGTCTATTGATCAGCTGGACAATAGATTTACCAAAATCATCAATGAGATAGAGTCTCTAGGAAATAAATATTCTAATAGAGAGAAAAATCTGAAGATCTTGGACTCTCTAACCAAGAAATGGAGACTCAAAAAGACCATCATCAAAGATACTCAAGATATCAAGAAGTGGTCTTCTCAAACCTTGTTCCAGAACCTCAAAGCTCATGAGTATGACCTTGAAAGAGAAGAAAACTCAGAAAGTGATGAGCCAACTGCAACCCCATCTACCTCCAAGACTGTGGCTTTAAAAGCAGCAAATACAAAAGCTGCAAGTACCTCATCTGGCAAGACCTCTCTGAAAACAGAAGACTTTGGAGGATCAGATATGAGCCTAAAAGAACAAATGGCTCTCATGATCAAGAGATTTGAGAGGATGAACACCCTGAACAGCAAATATAGAAAATTCTACAGGAACTATAAAGATTAGAAAGCTGGATCATCCTCTAGAGAATCAAGATAAAGAACACCATAAAGATATCCAAGGAAGGATGTGGAGTCATCTGACAACCGAGGTTATAGAAGAAGAGATACCACTCCACCAAGAAGAAGCAATTCAAATCAGAAACCTGGATCATTCTTCAATTGTCATAAATCAGGACATTATGTCTATGAATGTCCAGACCTAAATTTAGAAGACAACGAAGAAAGAAAGCTAAGAAGAGACAGAAGAAATTCAGACAAACAAGCAATGGTGACTGAAGAATCTGAATATCAAAGTGATGATCTACCTTCATCACCAGACTGTCAAATCTTCTCAAATGATTCAGATGACTTAGCTATGATGGTCATGGGTGAAAATGAGGTAAATTCCTATACAACAAATTTCCATTCACCTATTTTCTCACACACAGAAGAGATAAACTCATCTGTAGGCGAATCAGAAGACACCTGTTATCAATCCTTGGAAGAAGTAAAAGGTGATCTTGATATTGCCACTAGAGCTTTCATAGAAGTGGAAGAAGAGAACAAGGACCTAAGGAAATAAATTGCTAAGTTGAAAAATGTTAAGTTTGATAACACCCCTGAGTTGGCAACAATGAATGAAAGATTGACTAAAGAAGTGGAGCTTCTTAAAGAAGAAAATACCACAATAACTCAGTTGTATGAGGGGATGTTAAAAACTCAAGCCTTAGAGACTAAGGAATTTCGTTCACTTCAATCTAAGTTCGATGATCTCTTCCAAGCACACAAGCTCTTAGAAAAGGAGAAGGAATGCCTTAATCAAAAGATATCAGAGTTCAATAAAGCATCCGCTACTATTGAAAGCATCTCTGAATATTATAGATCTAATGGCAATAAGATGGGTTTTGGTTATGAATTTAATCCATCAACATCCTCTCCAGCTGAGGGTAGTACACCTAATCAGTGCACTACTCGATCACATGAAAAGGGTGAGTGTTCTAAACACAATGAACCTAATATGAACCAAAAGGCATCTGTACCAGCTAAGGTTAACTATCCCAACACCAAAAAAGGCAAGAGACAAGTTAACCCCAAGCCTGTACAGAGGAATAACAAATAGCCTAGACCATCTCGTCTGAGACAGTCTCAGCTGTATGCTGCTCCAGCCAAGAAGAAGAAATCTTCTTCACACAAATCTGTTCTCTTTGCACCCCCTATCTCTTATGATATTGTGAGAACAGAGGAGTATGGTCCATATAATCGTGTGCATCGATCAGCTAATGCACCCAGGCCTAATGTAACTAGTCAGAAGATAATTTACACACATTCCTATAAGAGGAAACCATCTGATAGTTACCTAGCCGACACTACTAACAAATCAGACCAGACCAAGGTGCTAACTGGTAAGATTTGGTTTTGTGATGCCCATGGGAGACAACTCAAATGCTCAAGGTTATTCAAACGACCAATGTATATGTGGGTCCCCAATGGTAGTACTAACACCCAAGGACCCAAGACAAAATGGGTACCTAAGACTTAACCTTTCTTACAGGAAAGGAGGGACCTATACAGAAGAGGAGGTCAAGCAGGAGAAACTTGGTACATAGATAGTGGATGCTCAACTCATATGACTGGAACCAAAGCCCTGCTGACCAACTATACAGAAAAGAAAGGTCCAAAAGTTTTCTTTGGTGATAACGCGCACGGTAACACAAAAGGATATGGCACCCTAAAAAATGGTGACATTGAGGTACATGATGTATCATATGTAGAAGGTTTGAAGTTCAATTTATTATCCGTTTCTCATTTTTGTGACACTGGTTACTCAGTAAAATTCTCTAAAGATGAGTGTCTCATAAGCGATAAACGAACAAAACAAACTCTTCTAACAGGATCTAGAAAAGGTAGTATGTATCTTGCAAATTGGAACAGCTGTCCTAAGGATACATGTCTGCTTGTAAAAAGTCCTAAAGATGTCAGTTGGCTATGACAAAAACGTCTTAGTCATCTGAACTTTAAGACTATGAACAAGCTAGCAAGGGAATCCTTAGTTGATGGACTGCCTAATGAACTCTACTGTAAAGATCAGGTATGTGATGCATGTCAACAAGGAAAGCAAACAAAGGTCTCCTTCAAGACCAAGAAGACAGCATCAACCAGCAGAGTTCTGGAACTACTCCATATGGATCTCTTTGGACCTATCACTCCTACCACACTTACAGGAAGGAAGTACACTCTTATTGTAGTAGATGATTACTCCAAGTTCACTTGGGTCATTTTTCTATACAAGAAGAGTGAGACTCAACAGAAGCTTCCTGAACTATTGAAGAGAATCCAAGTAGAGAAAGGAGAACCTATTGTGAAAATTAGAAGTGACAAAGGCACTGAATTCATTAACTCTTATATTATTGCCTATTGTACTTCTAATGGTATTCAGCATGAGATAAGTGCAGCAAGAACTCCACAACAAAATGGTGTAGCTGAAAGAAGAGTCAGAACACTCAAAGAAGCTGCAAGAACACTCCTTGCTGAGTTCTCAACTCCTAAGAAACTATGGGCAGAAGCCATCAACACAGCTTGTCACACTCAAAATAGGTCAGGTATTCACAAAATTCATGAGAAAACCCCATATGAACTTTGGAAAGGTAGGAAACCTAGAGTATCTTACTTTCATATATTTGGTTGTAAGTGTTTCATTCACAACAATGGGAAGAGTAAGTTGAATGCTTTCGATGCCAAAGCAGATGAGGGGATATTCTTGGGATATTCCTCTACTAGCAAAGCATTTAGAGTATTCAACAAGCGAACCCTTCTTGTGGAAGAAACACCTCATGTTGTTTTTTATGAATCTTGTGAAAAGAATGCAGTAGAAACAAACTCAGTTGCAGATAAGATGAGGAAACTAGTGATCAAGTCCAGACCAGATGAGTTTATTGAACTCAATGAATCATTTCCTGAAGAACCAGAGAAAGATAAACCTCACAGACCTGTCACTAGATCTCAAACCCAAGCTGAGCAAGCTGACCTGAATCAAGATGCAACAATTCCAAATGCAAGGGGGAATGATCTCTTTGACTCACAAGACACAGATGATGATCGACCAAATCAAGTCAACCCTCCTGATGGCAATAGAGCAGATGAGAATCCAAGCTCATCTAATGCAGACACACCTGTGAGGAATACATGGAGAAGCAATCATCCATCAAACCTCATCTTAGGAGGAGCATACTCAGGTGTCAAGACCAGAAGACAACTGAATCAGAATCCCCAGTCCTCTATGTTCTGTTGGTGTGCTTTTTTGTCCAACATTGAACCAGCTGACATAAAAGAAGCTATGACTGATAGCAATTGGATCACTGCTATGCAAGAAGAACTAAACCAATTCGAAAGAAATGAAGTATGGGAATTGGTAGATCATCCTAAAAACCACAATGTATTAGGAACAAAGTGGGTATTCAAGAATAAGAAGGACGAAAATGATGTGATAACTAGAAATAAAGCAAGGCTAGTTGCAAAAGGATACTCACAATCTGAAGGAATTGATTATGATGAGACCTTTGCTCTAGTAGCCAGACTAGAAGCCATCCGACTATTTCTAGCCTATGCATCATATATGGGATTCAAAGTATATCAAATGGACGTCAAAAGTGCTTTTCTGAATGGTATTCTGGTAGAAGAAGTGTATGTAGAGCAGCCCCCAGGCTTTGAAAAAGGAGATCAAGTATATCGTCTGAAGAAGGCTCTCTATGGTCTGAAGCAAGCCCCTAGAGCTTGGTATGACACATTGTCACAATTCCTACTTGACAATGGATACACAAAAGGCAAAGTTGACAGAACACTTTTCAGAATACAAGAAGGAGAAGACATTCTAATGGTGCAAATATATGTAGATGATATTATATTTGGATCACCCAATCAAGATATGTGCAAAAAGTTCTCTGAACTAATGCAAGGAAAATTCGAAATGAGCATGATGGGTGAGATGAACTACTTCCTAGGACTTCAAGTCAAGCAAAGTCCAGAAGGGATTTTCATCAACCAATCCAAGTATACCAAGAGCCTATAAGAAAGATTCAAAGCTCAACAAAGGAAGACTGCAAGGATTCCAATGATGACCTCATTCAAAATGGAACCAGATGAATCTGGAAAGGCAGTTGATCAAGCTGAATATAGAGCTCTTATTGGATCTCTCCTATATCTTACAGCCAGCAGACCAGACATAACCTTTGCTGTAGGAGTATGTGCTAGGTTTCAAGCAAACCCAAAGCAAAGTCATCTAGAAGCAGCAAGGAAGATTCTCAAGTACCTAAAAGGAACAGTCAACTTAGGACTATGGTACCCTGCTGATGACAATCTAGAATTGAGTGGATACTCTGACTCAGACTATGGTGGATGCAGAATAGATAGGAAGTCCACATCTGGAACCTGTCAATTCCTAGGCAACAAGTTGATTTCATGGTTCTCAAAGAAGCAAACCTCTGTTGCAACCTCCACCACTGAGGCATAATATATGGCAGCTGGAAGTTGTTGTAGTCAGCTACTTTGGCTAGTTCAACAACTCAAAGATTACAATGTAGAGGCAAGAGAAGTCCCTATCTACTGTGATAGCAGCAGTGTCATTGCCATCACTCAAAATCCAGTCCTTCACACAAGGTGCAAGCATGTCGACATTCGACACCACTTTATAAGAGATCATCTTGAAAATAAGGACATCAAGATGGAGAAAATTCACACAGATATCCAAAGAGCAGATATCTTGACTAAGCCCCTAGCTGAAGAAAGGTTCAAGACCCTATGCTACAGCGTAGGACTCCTTGATCCAAGCACATGAAGAGCAAGATCAGCTGAGAAGACCTCAGCTGATAAAACTACAACAGACTAGGAGAATCAGATGAGGTGAATAGACACCCTCATCTACAGGTAAGTATTTTCCCAATGAAGACAAATAAAGCTGAGGGAATACATAGAGTTATTAAATCAAGGGGGAATCCATGATACCTTAAGAATCCTTGATAAAATACTTTATCTTCTTCATTGCATAACATATATATATTTATTCAGAAGAATTTGAACAAAGTTATCTGGAGTCTGTACTCAAAGCAATGTATACATGTGTATAATAATAGATTATTCTTCATAAAATACTTTATTACTATACATACATACAGTATACTATTGAGTTACACTTGGATGGATAAATACACCATTCTCACCGACTCAACAGTATGCAAGTTGTGTACGGATTTCAAATAACTCATGCTCAAAATTTATAATTTCTGCATTCCACAAGATAAAGTATGAATCTCTTTAAATGTGAACCCTTAGATCAAGAATCTCATTGTTCATCTTAAGAAGTAACCTTTTTAGAAATTCAGACCTATCAACTCAACATTTTTGTCATCTTTCTCTCCACCACCTCATCCCTATCTCTATAAAAGGAGGCAGTTATGAGAATACCTAAGAACACAAATCACTAACTATTATTCTTGTTTCAGGTATGGAGAAAATTGAAAGAAGAGATGGCATGGACATCATCTCTCAACCAAGGTCTTGGGTGAAGGAGATGAAGATTTGTCCAGAAGATGGAGATGATGCAGATCAGCAGACTTGGCTCACTCAACATACATATCTTTTTGAAAAGAAAAGAAAGGAGAGACGTTCTTATTGAAAAGAAAAGAAAGGAGAGATGCAGAGGACAGAGTAGCAAACAAGCAGAGCTTCTTCTCCAGGGGGAAGTTCTACATGGAGAGCTTGTTACCAAAGGCTACTTTGTCAAAACCAATCAAGAAGACCAAGTTCCTGCCTTTCTCTTCACACTCCATTGAAGCACCTTCCATCTTCTCCCTCCTACAAGAGAGGCGAAGAAATTCAACAAGGACACATTAGATGCTACAACCCATCTGTTGGTGATGGACCATCCGATGGTGAGGGCAACCTGAGCCAGTGGAATACCATCTAGGCTGACCAACTACATATTGTTAAGATGGAACCACATGGCTAAGGGGGAACTACTGAAAGATCCATCAAACCAGGTTGGATAAACTTCCATAGAAGATTTACTCAGCAACTCAAAATCCCTACTCAGTTGATCAGAAGACCAACTCAGCTGACCAGAAGACTTTCAAGGAAAATCAGCAGGCTTCTCAAGAAAATCAGAAGACTCTACTCTGTTGATCAGATCACTTCTAAACCATCAAAGAGTCTAATGATTATCTACTTGATCATGTAATTCATTCTAGAATTGTTTCTAAATGTAATTAAAGAATTCGGCCTATATAAGGAATGAATTTTACTTATAGAAAACGACCTTGAATGATCAATTTTTGCTAAAATTTAGTCACAACGACTATTTTTGGTAATGATGTCATTAGTACTCAATTACTATTTTGCCAGCGAATCAACAATCGACACATGGCATATTTAGCCGGTAAAACTTAAAGGAATTGGCAGAAGATGAAGAAGGTAAATCTTGGGTTCTACTCCACATTAAACCATTTTTTACCGTTGGATCAATACATAAGTCGAGATTTGCTGCAGTATATAAACAGCCCTTAAGCCATTCCTCAAACCCTTTCGCTTACAAATCTCAAGTCGCACTCAATCGCTCTTGTTCTGAAAAAATTCTTTCAAGCTTTCTAAACCTAAAATCCAACACTCAGAATGGGGATCATTGAGATTTATGATGAGAAGACCAAGATCACAGGCACTCTAGATGTTGCAAAGTGGTCTAAGGAAGGGAAGATATTCACTGAGAACGCTCTGTTTTTCAAGGGCAAACACACTGCTGAGAATAAGGAGATACTTATTCGATGTCTCAATCTCAAACTCCGTGAATTTCTGGAAGCAGCACCAACCAATGTGTACGAACAAGATGTGCTCGCTTTCTACTCGAACGCAGTGTCCAAAGGTCCATATGTTGAAAGTATTATGGGTGGACACAAGGTCAAAGTCACTAGGGATATTCTCAAGGACTTGTTCGACCTACCAAGGGGGAAGGTAAACATCTCTACTTACATTATGGGAAGAGAAAAGGAATATATGGAGATGTTTACTAGTGGAAGAGTCAAGGCTATTGATGCCTCTGGAGTTAAGAAGTCTCAACTTGATCTCAAGTTTCAGACTTTGATGGACATAGCAGGCAAGATGCTGCTTGGCAATACTTTTAGTCATGATGTAGTTACCACTCTGAAGGTTAGAGTTATGGCTGCAATTTGGGATCAGATTGATGGAGATTGGCAAGGGCTCTTCTTGGATAGAATTGCTCTTGAGGCTAAGAAGGTTACCTTGGATCTACAATCTAAGGAATGGAAGGTGACATCTACAGTCAGCTTTGTCAACAAGCTGAGTATCATTCTTCCAGAGATACTCCCCAAGAAGTATAAGATGGGTCCTGCAAAGAACTTTCACATCTCCAAATACTACTTGAGGAAAGAAGCTCTTGCTGAGGCAGCAAGGTTGAAGGAGGAAAAGAAGAAGCAGCTGGCTGAGGCATCCTCCAAAGATGCAGTTAAGAATGCAGAAGAGTCTGTGCATGACTCTACTGAAGAAAAGGAAGAGCACCACAAGGAAGACGCTCTTCAGAAGACTGCTGAGGATGATGACGACAACCAAACTCTGGCACAAAGAAGACAAATGATCAGATCAGGGCTCATCTCCCCATCTGATTCAGATGCCACTCCATCAGCCTCTCCTTTGAAGAAGGCAGGTACCTCTAATCCCTCCCTTCCAATCACTCCTTCTAAATTGTCTAAGGGTCAGAAGAGGAAGAAGAACACTTCTTCTTTCACCAAGAAATCTAAGAAATCCAGGCTCCCTACTCCCATGAGCATAGCCCCAATTTCATCCTTTGACCCTACTGACACTGCCAACCCATCTGAACCCTCAAACACTGAGACCCAAACCCCTGCTGATACTCATACAGCAGAGGATCAAGCCATGCCCCAAATTACTGTTGATGCTCAAACAGCAGTTGACCAAACCCAGAATCCTTCCCCATCCCCTGCTGATATCCAACAAGCAGAGGACCAAGCTCAACAATCCCAACCATCTCCTGACCTTCAAACAACAGATGAATCAGATCAGCATACTCAAACCCTTGCTGATACATAAAACACTGAAGATCAATCACAACCACCTACCCCACCCATAAATATCATTTCCCAAATCCCTGCTGATACTCACACAGCAGAGGAATCTGTCCCATCCACTCAATCACCTATTCTCAATATCCCATCTGTAACAGAAGACCTGGAATAAGCAGACCCTCCACACTCTCAGTCTCAGTACAGCATGGTGCACTATCCAATGTGCACAAGGGAGAAAATCATGAGACTAAAGATAGCCAATCTGCTCAAGTCTACTATACCAGATATTGATGAGGAGTCAATCCAATTTGAACAAGTACTGAGGGTTTGTACTTGGATTGAACTCATAAGGGATGATGTAGATGACCTCATTGAAGTCATGGAAGGCATGGGAGGAAAGGCTAACTTCCTCGACTGGGAAATGGAGCAGAAAGAAGTTGCTCAAGTTCAGTCATTTGCTCAGCTGCTACCAACAGAGGCCCTAACCGAAGTATGCAAAAGGATTCTAGGAATCCCATCTGAAGATCTCTCTGTACCAGAAGTGTCAACAGATCATCTGGTAGCCGACAAAGCATTGTCAGATGACTCAGCTACACCAGCTTTGGTAAAAGACTCAGCTGCACCAGCTGAAACAGTGGAAAAGGAAAAGGAAGTCTTAAACGTACCAGCTCACTTTATGCCTAATGATGACCTTACTCACTTCATTGGCTAATCAGGTAATAAAGGAAGAAGGATTATTACTCATCTGATTGATGCCACTACCAGCTTCCTAAATGAAGAGTATCTTTCAGCTGAAGAGAGAGGCAAAGCTTTGATAGTTGCTCCAAATGCTTCACAACCTAAAGCTCAAGGTACTGCCTCCACCTCTACCCCGTCTGTTGATCTTACAGCAGACATCTGCTCCCAGGTCAAAGCTGCAATAGACTTACACTTTGAGAAAGGCTTAGGCATGTAGCTTGCAAGATATGTTGAGAAAGCTGTCCAGGAGTAGAGAACTCGCCTTAGCAATCAAATTATTGATGTCGAGGACAAGTTTGGTGAGGCACTTCACCATCAGATAGAGGAATACTTGGACACTGAAATGAAGAAATCAGCTGACAGATCCAAAATGTTTGCTGATCTCTATGCTAATGAGATAAACCGCATGGAGACCACCTACAAGACCAGGATTGAAAATGCTGAAGCAAGAGCTACTCAAGGACAAGAACTTCTTAAATCAGCTGCTGAAGAAAATGAGAAATTGCAAACTCAGCTAAAGGAGAATGCATCCAAACTAGAGGCCATTACAGCTAAACTCGAAGATGCCTCTTCTTCAACTTCTCATGCTCAAGTCTTAGAGCACAGCATCTCCCACTTCTCTCATATCAGCAAAGTCAATGCCATGGCCCTCAAGCAGACCTTGCATGTGGAAATTTTGAATGCCATGAAGCCATTTGCTGCTGCACTTGCTGAAGCCAAAAAGGGGGAAGATGTATTGATAAAAGCTCTGGAGAAGTCTACTGCTCAGCAAGCTGAACTGGTAGTAGCACAAGATGACCTGAATGAGACCTTGGGAGGTTTGAAAAGCAAGATCAAGAACAGACAAGGCAAAGAAGTTGTCCAAGAAGGAACCCAAGGTCCAACCAAGAGTTAGAAACTCACTGCCCCTGCAGAACAAGCCAAACTCACTGCCCCAGTAGAATAAGGTTCTGAAAAGAGGATGACAAGGAAAAGAAAGGCAGATGAGCAAGCAAAGGCAGGTGAGAAATCAGTTCCAGCAGAGTCTACTGCAGAAGAGAAAGAGGCTCAAGAACTAAAGAAAAGGAAGATGCTTGAAGCTCAGGAGCTTAAGCAAAAGAAGCTAAATGATGCGAAGACAGTCAAGGCCAAATTTGATAGGAAAGTGGCCAAACTCAGGAAAGCACTTAAAGACAAAGAGAAGGAAGAAAGTGCCCTGGTAACTGACAACACATATGTAGATCTATTAGCCCTTCAAGATGAGCTACCAAGATGGTATCCCCTGAAGAAGTGGCAAATCCAACACCACATAGT
Source organism: Galeopsis tetrahit (assembly GCA_963675135.1). NCBI lineage: Eukaryota > Viridiplantae > Streptophyta > Magnoliopsida > Lamiales > Lamiaceae > Galeopsis > Galeopsis tetrahit. Next base: position 41,314,102 of record OY776127.1, read on the forward strand.
AAGAAAATTTGGCCCTCTCCCTACTTATGAGGATGAATTTCTTCAGTTCAGTCAGTTCATGAAGATTGAAGATCAAGTGTTCTGGACAGAAGTAGTCAAGACAGCCAAGGAACCTGACTGCAGAATCCTAACTCCTGAAGAACCAAAATGGGATGCACCTATTCTGGGCTCCGGAAGAACAGACATGATAGAGGTCAAGCGCATCCTCGAGAAGATCTATCTTGAAGAGAATGTTACAGACCCTCAACACATGGAAGATGTTCGAGCCCGTCTGTACCTTGCCTACCGCATCTGAACCAATGAAGACCTGATGAAGACTACTTTAGAAGTTTAAAGAAGCTAACACTTGTAATCTGTAAAAGTTCATATATGTTATTCAAGTATTAGTTCTTTTTGCTTACAAGACAAACTCTCATTGTCTTCATCAGAAACTTCATGTTTTAAAGATTTTATAAACTCTTATCTTATTCATTAAGAGCATTTATCAAGTATAGTTTTGGCTTCATCAAAAAGGGGGAAATTGTTGGGATATAAATTCACCCTAAGCCCCACTTGATGTTAGAATAGTTTTGATGGCCAAAACACTTAGAGTTTATAAATGTAATAGGATCAGCTGACCTTGTATAGAACAGCTTAGACTAGTCTTGTGTGATCAGCTGTGTTGATCTCAGCTGATCAGCACAGTATGGGCTTACATGCACAACCTCAAGATGAGAAGAGTAGAAGACATGAAGACTAGAAGATCCTTGAAGACCAGATAAGTAAGGTGCTTGTATACCTACTTACCTGATGGAGTCCAAGTTAATGATGGCCTAAGTCAGCTCAAAGAATTGCTAGATCAGAAGAGTGTTACTCTTCTGATATCAAAAGACAGAAGACTTAAGGCCAGACGAGCAGTCAGAAGACTAGTGGTGAAGATCAGAAGACTAGGAGCTCGTCCAGGACTCGGCTGATTCCAAAGTCATCTTGCAATTCAAATGAAGACTTACCATTCTTAGAAGATTGACATGATCCCAAGATTGAAGCAATCAAGCGGCTGGAATCAAGGAATCAACCCAACATGGAAAGATTGCCCCAACGGCTAGTCAACTCCAACGGCTAGTTGCAACAATCATCCCTATAAATACAAGAGGATGAGGAATTACAAAACAAGAAGTCACTACGAGAGAATTCGCAAAAGCTAATCAAGCAAGCAAGCAACAAGCCTCATTCTGTTAAGAGTTTTCCAAGAGCCCAGAAATCATTAGAACACCTTCTAGCTCTTAAGTGATTTCCCATCCAACCAAAGAACCTGAATCCCACTCTCATTGTATATTCATTGATTTAGGCACAGTGGTTAAGCAATTTATAAGCTTGAACCATTAGTTGGATACATTCAAAAACCCCAAAACCCCCACCATAAGGTTAAGTTTTTGAACCCCTGTAAAAGTGCAAGTGCTTCCAATCACTTGTGGAGACCGTAGTAGTTAGGACTGCTCAGATCTCAAGTGCTTCCAATCACTGGTAAATTAAAGGGATTAAACATCACGTTAGGACGTGAGAGTGGACGTAGGAACGTATATCCGAACCACTATAAATCCGGTGTCTTTTACATTCTGCACTTTACTTTATTGCTTATTCATATCTTTATATAGTGCATACTGTGTTTTCAAATATCTTCAAACGAGGCCATAACTTTCAAACCAGCATCAGCTGAGGTTTTCATTAAGTAAACAAGTTAGTGTTTTTCAAAAGTAGTCAAGAACGAGTCTAAACAAACAGGCCTACTCACCGCCGCATTTAATCTCTTAAGTAGATTACTATAGTCATCTGGACCAGCAGACTTGTAGTCCAGCTGACATAGAAATCAGAAGAGGTTCCAAACTACTTTGAAAAAGTTTTAAAGTCTATTCACCCCTCCCCTCTAGACTTTAATCCCTTTCACTACTCGTTCAGGACCAACATTTATTAATAAAAACATGATAAGTATATGAATAGAAAATAGAGAGTATTCTTGCTTTTTATATGTTAAGTGAAAAATATGTTCTTGCAATTTTCAATATTTATGGACCACGTCTGAAAGGTGTTTGAGGAATTTTAAATGCTTATTCACTTCATTTTCTAATCTACCATTAGATATGATATGAACTTATAAGCACACATGTAAAGAAAGACTTAATATTGACTAAAAAGTTTCAAGTCTTTGATTTTATCTTTTGAACGTTTCAACTTTCAACCCACTTGAAACTAAAACAATGGAAATATAAGTGCAATTTTTATTTTTATTTTTGACCAAAATTCAAGAAATTGATGAGTAGGCTAGGGCACACAATGAATTGATGGGTAATGTTGATAATCTCAACGACCATTTTCCGTTGAACTAGTAATCACTTAATTAATTAATATGTATTATACAACAAAAATGTAAAAAGATTGATTGACTAAAAGGGATGGGTTGATTGTGATCACAAACTAACCCAAATTATTTTATTATGCCTAGTAGCTTTTTCGTGAAAGGGATTGTTTATGAATAAAATTAATAACGATTTGAATAAATAAGCATGGGAATAGTAAATTTTCTAAATAAAGAATAAAAATAATAAAATTGAACAGTCCAAAAAAAAGTGAAAATTATAAAATTAAACGAAGAAAGTATCATTTTTAAAGCGTTGAAATGTTATACTTAAATTATTCTCTACCGTAAAAAGCGGTCTCGCACAAGAAGTGCCTTAATATATCTATTAGCATTTTCATAACATACAAGTGAACTGATACAAGCACCGTCGCTATTCCATCGGCTGCCACTCACCAGCTCACCGGTTCATTTTTCCAGATCCATCTTCGAGTTTAGGAACTTTTTTAAGATGTAGTTGAGATCAATGAGTATATCCTTCCTAACGGGCGACGGCGCCACATTGGTTGATTATGTGAGTCATTTGTTGATCTCATTTTAGTGTTTAGTTGTTTTAGTTTGTCTTATTACTACTCTTATACTTCCCCGTCTGCTTATAAACTGCATTTTGCCATTTTGATACGTCCGCTTATAAGCTTTTCATACCTTCTTTTGTAATTTTTTTATTCTTATGCTACACTTTATATTTAAAGTCTCTCTAGCTCTCTCTTTCTCAATCACATTAATTATACTATATCTATTATTTAATCATTTTCTTAATTCATGTGTCAAAAAGTAACAAAAAACTTATAAGAGGACGGAGAAAGTATTTTTATTTTTTTTTCTTGTTGTTTTTCAGACGCCTTGTGCGGTCTCTCTCTTCCTTATCATGATACTTGTTTTGTTCTTTTGGGTTAGACTTGGTGGCCCTTAGGATCTTGGTGCATGGGGCACCTTTAATTTGTCATTTATTCTATCTCTAATTTTTTTATATAAGAACATTTTAGTGTGGAGTTATCTCGTATTGATAAAGGAGATTTGAACGTAATTGTAAGCATGGCAAATGGTACATTCATTTTTCATTTCCTCATAATTGAAGGGGACAATGATAATGTACTGAACCCTCTCAACTTAAAGATCTTGTACTTATAATTGTATTAATATTTTATAATGATATTGTAAACCACACACAAAAAAAATATATATATAAACTTATTCGTATCTCGTTTTTAGAAAGAAAAACAATAGTTAATTTAATAAATCAAAAAGCGTTTCGTGCAATTAAAAATTATGAGGAAATTTCAACAACATCTCCAAATCATGACAGTTGTTGCATTAAAATATATATATTTATATTTGTTGCTAAGTAGTAGTATAACATTACTTTTTTGAATGTATGTTTGTGTGTACTGCAGTGCAGGGGATCATCACACGTAACTTTCTTCAGAATATATAACTAATGTCTACAGTCCTTATCAGAGACAACAATGCCATGTGCATGCGGATTTGTTGTAAATTTTTACATGGATTCTTGAGAATTTTTAATAAAAATAACTTACAATACATACAATATTATCACAAATTAAAAAAGAGACGAAAAATCTCGCGGGTTAAAATCGAGTCGAAAGTGGGTTAAACCGACCAATTAAAAAAAAAAATTATAACACAAATAAAAAAACCCGACTTCCAAATTTGTATTATTATAAGTGTAAATATGTGTTACAGTATAAATTGTATAACCCATATTTTTAATATGCATTTTCTCTTATAGTAACATACACCTTTGAACTAATTTTTCTAATTGTCTTTTTTCCATTTGACGGTTTGACCCAATTTTAACCAATTTTGTAATATATATTTTCTTTTATACTACATAGTAACACATACTTGAGATCGAGTTATTCGATTTATCTTTGCGTTATTTTTGTGAGAATGTATTTTTTAACCCGATTCGACCTGTGTGAGTTTCTCTCTCTTTTAAATTGTATTTGTCTTTACCTGTCATTTGTATCGCAGACCCTTGGATTATGGAAGTGCACAGTCAGCACAGATCTAACAATTGTTCAATAATTTATTGAAAAAAGGCGTAGTCAATAATTATCTTTAATTCAATTTTTAATTTGCTTGTGGGTTCATATGTACAGTATATGTATATTTTATTGCCTCTATATATCATTAATTAAAAATCCAAATGCATCGCTTTCACAAAGAAAATCCAAAAGCTAGAATGCAATTCCAAAAGTAGGATACCCGCCGATATATATTAGGATTCGAATCTTCGATAAATTAATTAATAATGTTACAACTCATTAAACCCAAATAGTTACTCAAGGTGGGATTGTGAAAATAATTACAAAAAATTAAATTTAAGTAAAAAATGTTGAATTGGTATAAAATTAGAATTAGAAAATGGCCGGGTAGAAAAAAGAACGGCGATAGAGGAAAAAGAAAATATTTTTTAAAAATGCAGAAAATGTCACTATAAAATTAGAAAATTGGGATGAGATAAAGTTATTTTGTATTGAAATATTGAATTAGATGTAAATGCGATATTATTCTAAGGTAATGTTATAACTTTAAAATCTTGAAATTTGAAATTCTTGATAAATAATAAAAGTGTGTTTTTGTTTTGATATCTTGATATGGTCAAATTTTGTTTTATGTCAAATAAATTGGTGGATGAATTATTTTAAAGTGTATAAAATAAATTGTATTGACAAAAGTAATCTTACGTATAAATGTGTGAGATTGTTAGATAATTGTAAAATTTAAGTCCATCAGTGTTAGTCCCTACTCCCTAATTTGACATCTGGAGTCAAGCCTTTAGTATATTGTTGACCAATAAAATGAATGCATAAATATAATTATCATGGAGTTAGAGTATATAATTATATCATACTTTTAAGCAAAACAACAAAAGCAATTACGTGTATACTATTATGCAGCTGAGTTGGTAATTAACTTTGGCGCAGTTCTAGGGCACTTAGTGGGACCCATCCCCAATCCCCTTTCCTTAGTACATAAACAATTTAAAAGCGATGGCCGCGGCGGCGAGTGGTGGCCCGCCACCACCACCGCCCATGAATCACTATTCCCTTCCATGATTGTAGACCCGTATAACTCTATTACTTTCTATAATGTTCCTGTTAATTAAATAATTCAACTCTATTAATTATGTTATTATAACTCTATTAACGTTCTGTGTTTCAATGTGAGATTGTTAATGACTCACACTCTCTTTTGGAAATCTTATTTTCAATGTGAGGGTATAAAATTTTGTGATTAGTTTCTAAAAGTTTTGATGTAAAAATATGTATAATAGTAGAAGTCAAGGATACAAATTAGTTGAGTCAAGTGTGCTTGTTGTGACCATTCTCAAAACCTATGAGAAGAACAGCTAGAGCTCATCAATCATCATGATGAAAAAACAAAGGATGACAAAAAAGTGGTCATATTCAAAGGGAAAACTTTTCAAGGTGCTGAAGCTTAGTCATTTGTGTCCGAATCTAATTTTGATGAGGATGTTGGGACTTATGTTATGATAATCTAGACCACATTGCCCTGCTAAAAAAAAATAAAAAATCCAAACACATACTTAAAGAAAATGATGAATACGTCAAAATGAAACATCCAACCAAATATCTTTCCGTCTCATCTAAAAGTCCGAACTTGTAGAGAAGTGGAGAATTAATTCTTATATATTAATTCTTAATACTCCCTCACTCGTGGAAGTCCGAACTTGTAGAGAGGTGGAGAATTAATTCTTATATATTAATTCTTAATACTCCCTCACTCGTGGACCAGATTATCACCTTTTACCCTTTGGGGAGGCCCACGAGTGAATAATTTAAATGGGTGAAGTTGCTTTCAGCAGGAATCGAACCTAGGACGTGTGGACGTGAGCCTTATGGCTCTAATACCATGAAAGAATTTTGTCTCATCTAAAAGTCCGAACTTGTAGAGATGTGAAAAATTAATTCTTGTATATTAATTCCTAATAATAAACAATCCCCACTCAAGATCATTCCTAGGTCACAACTCGAACCAAGACTTTCACGTCAAAGTCTAACATTAGGGGAAATTGTAGATGATGGTTCTCAGGTAGCCGAGTCTGATCGACCCCTCAATAGCAAGACCGCCCTGAATTACAAACCGATTGACTACCATCATTAGCTTGCGTGAGAAAACAAGTGAGCTCATACCTTAATTGGTTGAAGATATACCAACCTCATCAGCTTTGCATGATAAAACAAAAATGAGCTCGAACTTTAATTGGTCAATGATATATCGACCTCATCAGCCATGCGATCTCAAGAAAACTTAGTGACTAAGACAGGCTCTGTGACCAAATATACACACATTGAATGCATTTGTATCCGACGTTAAATAATCTTGACGAGCCATGAGCACGATCATTGGCCCTTAGACTTGTTATTAGTGTGGTACTCGAGGAATGCCTGTAACAAGGGAGATCTCCTCAAATATTCTCTCTTGTCCTCATACACATGTAAGACCAGGATCTCAACCCTAAAATTAAGGACTGAGATCGGTATATTCTATTTACCTCATATACATTATAAATTATTAAGGAATAGTCAAACATTCCTTGTATATATGATTTAATTATTGTATTTACCTTTTGTACGTATTTATCCTTTCCTAAACACGTGTAATTAGTTACAATGTAATTACCTCTATAAATACAAGTCATACGTCACTCACCAAGTTAACGGTGATCATATCTCATTGTTCACATGGTATCAGCCTAAACACTACACTTACAAACCCTAACCCTTCTTCTCTCCTCTCTCACTGAAGAAACCCTAGTCGAGGTCGTTCAATGTGACACGGCCCGTGACACTTGGCATGCCTTCAACCACTCATCCCAGTCACGCATCACTCAGCTTCGTGAGGAGCTCCTTCTCCTCAAGCGCGACTCTCTCCATGTTACCGATTATGGTCGGCGTTTTAAGGCATTATGCGACCAACTGGCTGGTATTTGTAAACCAGTGGACAAATCCGACATGTCGCACTGGTTTCTACGGGGTCTTAGCCCCAAATTCAGTGGTTTTGTAGACACTCGGATGGCCTTCTCGCCAGTTCCCCCCTTCCGCGACTTGCTTCATCACGCTGTAGCCTTCGAAATCATGAACAAGCCTGACTTGGCCGAATCTTCCCCTGCTGCCTTTTATGCTCGTGGTCAGCCCTCTACTCGCCCACAGCCTCGCGACCATGGTGGTCGCCCCTCTGACTCTTCTCGTGGTATTCCCAATACCTTCTCTAGTGGTCGCGGGGGACGGAAGCCCTACGTCCCTCGTTGCCAAATTTGTTGCGGCGAGCACTATGCCAGCAAGTGCCCTCAGCAATTTGTTCGCGGTTTAGATCCTTGCCACTCCCCTCGCCAGTGTGCTCGCCCCTCCGAGAACTCATCTGACAACCTTGCTCAGGCCTTTCAATCTGCATGAACTGTCTCCTCGCCAACCTCCTCGGATTGGTTTGTGGACTCAGGGGCCTCAACACATATGTCCTCCAATGCATCGCTTCTGGACCCCTCGGCCCCCTACACTGGTAATGGTCAAGTCACTGTCGGTAATGGTAATTCCCTACAGATCTCTCGTGTTGGTTCTCAATCACTCCCGAAGGGTATTAATCTTTTGGACGTTCTAGTTGTTCCCCATATTACCAAGAACCTCCTTTCTATTAGCAAACTCACATCTGATTTTCCAGTTGATGTTTTCTTTTCTGACAAATCGTTTATCATTCAAAATCGGGCTACCAAGGAAGTGGTGGCTCAGGGTCGTTTTGAACAAGGATTGTACGTGTTGGAGAAGGCACTTCCAGCTTTTGTCGCTGCTTTGAAGCCTGGAGTAGCAAATGCCTCCTTTGATTTATGGCATTCCCGTTTGGGTCATGTTTATTTTGATACTATTAAGGAATTAAATAGATTAGGGCATCTTTCTATTAGTTCACTTTTGCCAAATCCCTCTGTTTGCACCTCTTGCTAGTTGGCTAAGAGTAAACAATTGTCCTTTACTATTAATAAAAAACGAGCTTCTGCAATTCTTAACTTGATCCATTGCGACCTATGGGGTCCAACCCCTAATACTGCTTCATCTGGTTTTCGTTACTATGCGGTATTTGTCGATGACTATTCTCGGTTCTCGTGGTTGTATCCTCTCCGTGCCAAATCGGGCTTTTTTGCAACATTGGTCGCGTTTCACAAATTTGTGTGCAACCAATTCTCCTCGACTATCAAAGTTTTTTAGAGTGATGATGGTACCGAATTCGTTAACAGCGCCGTTCGCACCTTCATGTCCGAGCATGGCATATTGCATCGTATGCCATGCCCTTACACACCTCAGCAGAATGGTCGCGCTGAGCGTAAACATAGACATATCACTTAAACAGGCCTCTCTATGCTCTTTCATGTTCGTGCCCCTTCAAAATTATGGTTTGATGCTTTTGCAACTGCGGTCCGTCTCATTAATCGGCTCCCGTCCTTGGTCTTAAGCGGCCTCTCTCCCTTATCAGGCTCTGTTCGGCACAGTGCCCATTTATGGAAATCTCAAGACTTTTAGTTGACGGGTGTTCCCTTATCTTCGGGACTATGCTTTGAACAAGCTATCTCCTCGCAGTCGCCCATGTATCTTCTTGGGATACAGTGGCTAAAAAAGGGTTTTCGGTGTCTTGATCTTGGTTCATCCAAAATATTTGTTACTCGTCATGCTATATTTGATGAAGAGTGCTTTCCCTTTTTAGGTTCTGCTCGGCCTATGCCGACTAATGCAGTGGTCTCATCCTTTTTGGATGCCGACCTTGATTCCTCGCCGGCCTCCTCTCCTGAGTCCGGCCCTTTCGCACCAACTCTGCCTTGCTCGGCATGTATATCTGATCCTGGCGAGGATGCCCCTCCTCCGCCAGCCACCTGCTCCCCCCTGCACCGGCCGAGCAACCACAACCGACCATTCAACCTCCAGCGCAGCAACCACGGTCCAATCACCAAATGATCACGCGAGCAAAATCTGGGATTTTCAAACCCAAGTACCCACTACACTTAGCCTCCACTACCTTAATTAGTGCCCTCACTGCCTCCTCGAAACCTCGTGGTTTCAAATCTGCTGCCAAGTCCCATGAATGGTTGGCCGCCATGTAGGAAGAAATTGATGCTTTGCGAGTTAACACAACTTGGGATCTTGTTCCTCGCCCTCGAGATGCGAACATTGTTGGTTCGAAATGGGTTTTTCGAACTAAGTACAATTCTGATGGATCTATTGAGCGGCACAAAGCGAGATTGGTCGCTCAAGGCTTCACCCAAATACCTGGTATATAAGGAGTTCTCACACACTTTCAGTCCTGTTGTCAAGGCGACCACAGTTCGTGTCATTCTGGCCCTCTCCGTCCGACACAACTAGCCCCTCCATCAGTTGGATGTCAAAAATGCTTTCCTTAATGGGTATCTTCAGAAACCAGTTTTCATGGCCCAACCTCCTGGTTTTATTGATCCTCGGCTCCCGGATCATGTCTGCAAATTAAAGAAGGCTTTATATGGTCTTCGCCAGACCCCATTGGCCTGGTTCCAGCGGTTCAACTCCTTCTTGCTCGGCATTGGCTTCAAAGAGTGCATATCTGGTTCCAGCGGTTCAACTCCTTCTTGCTCGGCATTGGCTTCAAAAAGCTGTGAAGAAACCTTAGCTGAGGTCGTTCAATGTGACACGGCCCGTGACACTTGGCTTGCTCTAGAGGATGCCTTCAACCACTCCTCCCAGTCACGCATCACTCAGCTTCGTGAGGAGCTCCTTCTCCTCAAGCGCGACTCTCTCCATGTTACCGATTATGGTCGGCGTTTTAAGGCATTATGCGACCAACTGGCTGGTATTTGTAAACCAGTGGACAAATCCGACATGTCGCACTGGTTTCTACGGGGTCTTGGCCCCAAATTCAGTGGTTTTGTAGACACTCGGATGGCCTTCTCGCCAGTTCCCCCCTTCCGTGACTTGCTTCATCAGGCTATAGCCTTCGAAATCATGAACAAGCCTGACTTGGCCGAATCTTCCCCTGCTGCCTTTTATGCTCGTGGTTAGCCCTCTACTCGCCCACAGCCTCGCGACCATGGTGGTCTCCCCTCTGACTCTTCTCGTGGTATTCCCAATACCTTCTCTAGTGGTCGCGGGGGACGGAAGCCCTACGTCCCTCGTTGCCAAATTTGTTGCGGCGAGCACTATGCCAGCAAGTGCCCTCAGCAATTTGTTCGCGGTTCAGATCCTTGCCACTCCCCTCGCCAGTCTGCTCGCCCCTCCGAGAACTCATCTGACAACCTTGCTCAGGCCTTCCAATCTGCATGTACTGTCTCCTCGCCAACCTCCTCGGATTGGTTTGTGGACTCAGGGGCCTCAGCACATATGACCTCCAATGCATCGCTTCTGGACCCCTCGGCCCCCTACACTGGTAATGGTCAAGTCACTGTCGGTAATGGTAATTCCCTATAGATCTCTCGTGTTGGTTCTCAATCACTCCCGAAGGGTATTGATCTTTTGGACGTTCTAGTTGTTCCCCATATTACCAAGAACCTTCTTTCTATTAGCAAACTCACATCTGATTTTCCAGTTGATGTTTTCTTTTCTGACAAATCATTTATCATTCAAAATCGGGCTACCAAGGAAGTGGTGGCTCAGGGTCGTTTTGAACAAGGATTGTACGTGTTGGAGAAGGCACTTCCAGCTTTTGTCGCTGCTTTGAAGCCTGGAGTAGCAAATGCCTCCTTTGATTTATGGCATTCCCGTTTGGATCATGTTTCTTTTGATACTATTAAGGAATTAAATAGATTAGGGCATCTTTCTGTTAGTTCACTTTTGCCAAATCCCTCTGTTTGCACCTCTTGCTAGTTGGCTAAGAGTAAACAATTGTCCTTTACTATTAATAAAAAATGAGCTTCTGCAATTCTTAACTTGATCCATTGCGACCTATGGGGTCCAACCCCTGATACTGCTTCATCTGGTTTTCGTTACTATGCGGTATTTGTCGATGACTATTATCGGTTCTCGTGGTTGTATCCTCTCCGTGCCAAATCGGGCTTTTTTGCAACATTGGTCGCGTTTCACAAATTTGTGTGCAACCAATTCTCCTCGACTATAAAAGTTTTTCAGAGTGATGGTGGTACTGAGTTCGTTAACAGCGCCGTTCGCACTGCACCTTCATGTCCGAGCATGGCATATTGCATCGTATGCCATGCCCTTACACACCTCAGCAGAATGGTCGCGCTGAGCGTAAACATAGACATATCACTGAAACAGGCCTCTCTATGCTCTTTCATGCTCGTGCCCCTTCAAAATTATGGTTTGATGCTTTTGCAACTGCGGTCCATCTCATTAATCGGCTCCCGTCCTCGGTCTTAGGCGACCTCTCTCCCTTATCAGGCTCTGTTCGGCACAGTGCCCATTTATGGAAATCTCAAGACTTTTAGTTGACGGGTGTTCCCTTATCTTCGGGACTATGCTTTGAACAAGCTATCTCCTCGCAGTCGCCCATGTATCTTCTTGGGATACAGTGGCTAAAAAAGGGTTTTCGGTGTCTTGAGATTGGTTCATCCAAAATATTTGTTACTCGTCATGCTATATTTGATGAAGAGTGCTTTCCCTTTTTAGGTTCTGCTCGGCCTATACCGACTAATGCAGTGGTCTCATCCTTTTTGGATGCCGACCTTGATTCCTCGCCGGCCTTCTCTCCTAAGTCCGGCCCTTTCGCACCAACTCTGCCTTGCTCGGCATGTATATGTGATCCTGGCGAGGATGCCCCTCCTCCGCCAGCCACCTGCTCCCCCCTGCACCGGCCGAGCAACCACAACCGACCATTCAACCTCCAGCGCAGCAACCACGGTCCAATCACCAAATGATCACGCGAGCAAAATCTGGGATTTTCAAACCCAAGTACCTACTACACTTAGCCTCCACTACCTTAATTAGTGCCCTCACTGCCTCCTCGAAACCTCGTGGTTTCAAATCTGCTACCAAGTCCCATGAATGGTTGGCCGCCATGTAGGAAGAAATTGATGCTTTGCGAGTTAACACAACTTGGGATCTTGTTCCTCGCCCTCGAGATGCGAACATTGTTGGTTCGAAATGGGTTTTTCGAACTAAGTACAAATCTGATGGATCTATTGAGCGGCACAAAGCGAGATTGGTCGCTCAAGGCTTCACCCAAATACCTGGTATATAAGGAGTTCTCACACACTTTCAGTCCTGTTGTCAAGGCGACCACAGTTCGTGTCATTCTGGCCCTCTCCGTCCGACACAACTAGCCCCTCCATCAGTTGGATGTAAAAAATGCTTTCCTTAATGGGTATCTTCATAAACCAGTTTTCATGGCCCAACCTCCTGGTTTTATTGATCCTCGGCTCCCGGATCATGTCTGCAAATTAAAGAAGGCTTTATATGGTCTTCGCCAGACCCCATTGGCCTGGTTCCAGCGGTTCAACTCCTTCTTGCTCGTCATTGGCTTCAAAGAGTACAAATCTGACTCCTCGCTATTTTACATGTTCCAAGGTTCCTCGGTCGTCTATCTACTCATGTTTGTGGATGATATCTTTGTTACTGGAAATAACCCATCTACTCTAGCTCGCTTCATTGCTCGGGCGAACAAGGAGTTCGCACTCAATGATCTTGGTTGTCTCAACTATTTTTTGGGTTTGGAAATTTCTTACACCTCTTCCGGACTGTTCGTCGGGCAGTCCAAATATGCTCGTGAGATCTTTGAGCGAGCAGACCTTCAAGATTCCAAACCCATTGCAACTCCCTTGGCCGCAGGCGAGACCCTGGTCAGCACTGGTGACCCATTCTCGGATCCGACTCTATATCGCTCTTTGGTGGGCGCTCTCCAGTACCTCACCATTACTCGCCCTGATCTATCCTTCTTGGTAAATCATGTCAGTCAGTTTTTTCAAGCGCCGACCAGCGACCACTTCTCGGCAGTGAAGAGGATTCTTCGCTATGTCAAGCATACTATCAACTACGGCCTCTCCTTCACTCGCCAATCGGACTCCTCTGTGGTCGCCTACTCAGATGCTGACTGAGCTCGATGTGTGGAAACTCGTCGATCTACCTATGGTTACTCGGTTTTCGTGGGTGGAAATCTGATGTCTTGGAGTGTCAAGAAACAACCCACCGTTGCTCGCTCAAGTTGTGAATCGGAGTACAAAATGTTCTTTGTGTTCATTTTATGTTCATGATCTTATCCAAAATATCAAGAGCTTAGAGAATTTTTTATAATTAGCTTACGAGTTTATTGAAAAAGAATTCTCATTTAGTTGGAAAATAAATAAATCTTAGTTAATTAGTTGAAGAGGACTAGAACTCAGTAAAACTCTAACATGGACACATCTTCGTTGAAAAGGAGAAGACCCAAGTGTATTTAACACTATAAACTCAAGAAATTTCTCTTGATAAAAAAAAAATTGATGTAGAAAAAAAATATAATTCCCCATGTACTTTTTTGCTAACTTGTTTCTGAGCCTACTTATTTTTATAAATTATGAAATTGATCTAATTTTTATAAGGGATATAGTGAGACTGTCTTATATATGACACGCTTCACTTTAATATTTACACACAACTTTACATACTTTAAAATATAATTTGTACAAAATTTTACCTCCCGTTATACAATAACTTTCACACTTTTCTTTTCGAGGCGTTCCACAATAACTTTCACACTTTTAAAATGAAAAACTCTTTATAAACTCGACCTTCACAATATTTTTAATTTTACACAAATGTCATTAATTTTTCTCCATACATACATAAAAATCAACTCATTTTTTTACTTTATACATACAGTTTTACAAAATTACTCCTCAAAACTTTATTCATTATTCCACTTTCTTAATATACGTGTTCATGCATGTACCTATGAAAGTTATCTTGGACGGAGGAGGGAGTATCTTTTATATATAATTAAAAAGCATATTCACTAAGGGTATGCTTGTTTTGGAATTATGTAGGATGGGGGAAATCCTGGATGGGGAAATCTTGGATGGGGAAATCCTAATGAATAGTAATTGTGTGTGTTTGTTTTGGGATTTTGAGTAGGATGAGATGTAACTTTATGTCAAATCAAATTGTGTAAGAGTGGTTGGATGAGATGTAATAATAGGATATAATAGTAGAATGTATAAGTATTTTTAGGGATGAGTGTAGTTGGATGGGGAAATTCGAATGTGAAATTCGGATGTGAAATCCCAAACTAGAACAAGGACGTGAGACGTTACGTGATTACGTCCCACGTCCGGACGGGTGAGTCACAAAACAAACATGTCGTAAGCAAATACTACTATTAGTAGTTGCCAAGTATTCATGATGACATTTTACGTAGACGTCAACCAAAGACGTCATAATCAAAAAATACTGTAGCATTCCTAGCTCCTATGAATCTATGATCAAGATATCTTATTTAAAAATATTAATGATTTTAATTAATTAATTACCAACTTAATTAATTATATCAATAATATATGGCCAATGGGCCTTTAACTTAATTATTTTTGATATGTTGACTTATCCCACAAGTTATGTAAGATACTTAAATTAATAATTAGTAATGACCATTTTCGTGGTAATTTAAAAGAAAGAAAATTTATTAAATGAAAAGTGTCTATCCGACAGCAATGCATAATTTGACTATTTAGAATTAGGTTACTGTCACAGTAATACATAAGCACCAACTTGAATATCTGATCAAATTAATTAATAATAATCTGCAGGTAATTCAAGGAAAATATCTTCAAATTTATTAATTAATACTCACTCCATTTCTAAAGTTTGTTCCATTTGATATTCATTTTTGTTTTAAAAAGTTTATCGCTTTTTTATATTTTTACCACGAATTTTTTTAAAATGACCTTTTTGTAATTCTTACAATATCACTTTTTAATAGGAAATATATTAATTATTCACTTTCTTTCAAAAGGTAAGAGTGTGATAGAAAGAAAAGGTTAATGAAAGAGAGAAAAATTAATAAAGAATAAATGTGTCAAAAAAATATATTGATTAATTTTATACCAAATGACAAATGCGATACACTCATTGAAACGGAGGGAATATTTCTTTCTTATACTGTCATAGACCGACAGAAGTTGAGCAGATATTTCTACGTACGCTGCATGACTTATTTAAGTCCGCCCTCAATGGACTTATTACCTGAACACAATTTTGTTTAAAAGTTCAAAAAAATTTCAAAGTAATTTACAAGTAATAAAATTTGTATTATAATACTAGTATTTGTTGGCTAAGTACTTCCTCCGTTTCGAATTGTTTATTAGTATTACAATGATCAAATTTCTTTTTGGGAGAGTATGCTAGTCAATTGAATAGATTAATGATTAGATTTAAAATAGACGTCTAATTTAGTTCAAAATTAATTGATTCAATTATCTATCCAATACATAAAAATATACTCCTCCACTTTTAATTAAGTGTCATTTTAACAATTTTCAACAAATTAAGATATATAATCATGGACCATTTTACCCTTCATTAATGATAACTAATTTAAATATTAAACTCATGTTTAGTAATGAATGTGATCAATATTGTAGGTGATATTCATGTATACAATAATTAAGATTTATCCATGATTTATGCTATAGTACTATATTCAAAAGGGAAAAAACTTAAATTAAGGTAAAGAAAATGGAGGGAGTATAATGTATAAGGGTAAAATTGTCAAAATTAAAGAAAAAAAGTGTAGAATGACACTTATTTTGAAAATATTAAAAAAGACAAAGTGTCACTTAATTAAAAATGGAGAGAGTATTTAATTATGTATATATTAAATGACCGAAAGACAAACTATCTAGTTGAAATATTTTAGTTCTACCATAAATATCTCAACATATCTAATGAACGAGAGATCTAAAATGAAAGAAGACAAAAGAAGAAGTGAATAGTGTGAAAAAAGTACTGATATGATGTGTTATTTTAAGATGTTTAAGAGAGATAGTTAATGAGTAATGAATCGTTTTATTTCTATTTAAGTAAATGTTCAATTATTTATGTGACAAACCTTTTATACAGATGTTCAATTGATTAGGGTACGGAGGGAGGTAGCATGTACTCCCTCCGTCCCTTTAAAAGTTACTTATTTTCTTTTTTGACAAAATTCATTATTTTTCTTTACATTTTCTTTTTTCTATCTCTCTAGTTTTTACCCTTTTTCCCTTACCCTTCACTATTTTTTTCCCCTATTTCTCTACATCAAATAGTGACTATACATATTATTTATATTTCCTCCATTCCAATTAGATAAATTGGTTTGACTTTCGAAGATTAATTTTTTTATTGGGTAGACATAGTAGACAAGTAAAATTCTACTCCCTCCATCCACCAAATGTAGTCCCATTGGAGTGGGGAACAAGTTTTAAAAAAAAGGTAGGTAAAGTAGATAAAATAAGGGTATTATAGGGTATTGTGGGGTCCATTGTGAATAAATTGATTTTTTATGAATAAAGTTGATGGCAAATTGAGTAATTAAGTGATGGTTTAAGGGTGATGGTTTTCAAAAAGTGTATGAGACTATATTTGGTGGACAAAGAATATGAGGCAAATGAAACTATATTTCGAAGTATTTAATATAATTAATGTATGGGAACGGAGGGAGCATTACTTAATCAATGTGCATAAAACTTTTTGGAGGGACGGAGTGTATACTGTATACATATAAACCCCCTTCAGTTTAGTTTATCTCTGTACCTTAATAATTTCCAAAAACACACCCACACACAACCACAAAACACCTCCCTTTTCGTTGGATTTAAGGTTATTACATGGCATTTCTGTTTGTAGATTTAACTCAAAACAATAACAGATATGTCCAGATTTCAGTTAAGATCTTGGAGCTGCTCCTTTTATCAACAGGCCTTTTTTCCACTCTACTAATGGTGAAGGGGGCTCTGCCCCCCTACCCCTACTCTTGTGACCTCGTTTTCTCAAGCCTAATTGGATTTTGGACTTCCATTACTTGTTTCTTATCTTCTCCCCTCTCCATCTACATCATCATCCATGTCATCATCGTGTTAATACTCGCCTCGTCGAACTTTTTCAGCCACGAAAACGGCCTCCAAGACGACGAAATATCCATCATCGTTGGCGATCATCATGTTGTGCAACTTACTGATTCGCTCGTATCACCACCACCATCGCCCCCACCTCGGAATGTTTACGAGGTGCCAACTAGTACTGTTGATACAGGGAAAGAAGAAGAAGAAGAAGAAGGACACACTATGGATGCAACATGGGAGGCTATAATCGGAGAAGGAAAGAAAAAGGTGAAGAAAAAGAACGAGACGTGGGCACGTGCACGTGCACGCCCGTTTCTTAGCGGGTACGTGCCATCACGTCTCGATTCAGAGATGGTGCTCCCGACGGGTCCTAAATGGAAGGAGCTAAGGAAAGCAGAGACGTTCAACGACGCGGTCTCAGTAACGCGTCGAGGAGGCCTCGTCAGACGGGATCCTTCGATGAGCATCGAAGAATTCAATCTGCGAGTGGATGCCTTCATCAAGAAATTCAATGATAACATGAGATTACAGAGGCAAGAATCTAATCAGACCTTCTTTGAAACTATAAACAGAGGAATTTAGTTTTTTCATATATAGATTGTACATGGCCTAATCTAATCCTTGCTCAAAATTATTAATCATTTTACGTGTAGATTGTAGTATATTATTATTAATCATCTATAGTCTGCCATATAACAATATTTCTGATTAATAATGTACACTTGGGAATGTTATAATGTTGAAACAATAATTATAAGTATATGAAGCTAGGCATCAGCTCTTTTGTGATTCAAGTGTGTAGTTCGAAATCATGACTTTAGATTTTGAGATTTGAAAATTTTGATGAATATTTTTTTTTTTTTCGAGATTTTGGTACTGTGATATTTTAGTTTATATCAAATAAATTTGTGGGCAAGTTATTTTAAAGTGTATAAAATAAATTATATTGAAAAAAATTAATAATCCCTTCGTGTTTTACTTAACTTTCCATTTAACCGGAACACTTAATTATAGTATTCAAATTGATAAAGTAGATAAAAGTGAAAAAATTGTTTTAGTTTTAGGAATGAGTAATCTAAGTAAAAAAACATACTACTAAAAAAGTAAAACAAGTAATCTAGCAAAACAAGTAGGGAGTAATATGTTTATAGATAATTTTAGTTGTGAATTGAGTGTGAGATTTGAAATCCGTATTTTAAATTTCTAACTTCTATGGGACGGAGATTATAAAGTTACAAGTCCATCTGTGTGAGTCCCGAAAGAAGTATACCATTAGGGGATGTTTGATTTGAAATTTTGTAGGATCGTAAAAACGCAGATGGAGAAATCCTAGATTTCAAAATCTGGATGAATAGTGATTAATGTGTGTGTTTATTATGATTTCGAAAAGGATAAAATGTAATTATGTCAAACAATTATGTAAGAGTGAATGATCTAATAGTAATATTTATAAATATTTTTAGGAATAGATGTAGTTAGATGGCGGTTTGATTGCTCGGTTCCATGTTTTGCATTCCACCATATTCAGGGGCGGACCTAGGATCGACAGTGAGGGGGGCCAATAAAATATTATTCAACGTTATTATATGTTTATTAATGAAAATACATAAATTAATTCTCAGTCCCTATAATCTATAATCGTATGAACCGGAAAAAAAATGAATGGTAAATAAAAATTTATTAGAGTTTTGAGAAAAATATGAAGTTTTGAAGAATTGTGTGTGTTTTTGCTACTTGTATTATGAACTTGTTGAGACAAGAAAAATAGACTTAACATGTGAAAAATAAATTATAATCTCTAATCCCAATCATTAAAATATAAGAAATTGAAATGAGTCACATTTGCATTGTATTATGCAATTGAGCCACAATTTTAATATAATGAGTCAATTAATATATATATATATATATAATAATATTCGATTTTTGTCTTTTAAAAAATTATTAATTTGTATAATTAAAATATATTTTAATATTAATATTTGTGCTAAGCGTGTGTGACTTAAAGTGAAGAATAATCTAATCAGAAGCCGTAATAATTCGAGAAAATAAGCCTTTTAAAAACTAATTCAATAAATAAAACAAATTAATTTATAAACTAATTAATACATATAATATAATATTAAAAAAAAAATTGAGGGGGGCCAAGGCCACCTCAGATTGTGCTTGGTTCCGCCGCTGACCCTATTGAATCTTTAACACGTGTTACCTCATTATGATATATACGATGTTGATTTCATTCTAGTATTAAATTTGCAGTATTTGGTTTGTTTAGTTGTTTCTTCTATCCTAATTGTGTATGATTTGAGAGCATCACACTTGGTTTTATTACACATTATGGGAAATTTAATTCCTAGTTGTAACGTGTAAGATAAATTTCATTACAGAAATGTTAGTATTTTTCTAAAAGTTGTCCGTATTTTTCGGCCAGGGACACTCGATCCTTAGTTGCAACTTGCAAGGACGCCTTACAAATGTCTTTTATTTTTTGGATTACTTATTACTCCCTCCGTCCCGTAATTATTTGCACACTTTTTTTTAACGGACGTTCCAACATTATTTGCACACTTCAAAAAATAAAATAACTCACATAATTTTTATCCTTACAACATTCATCTAATTTAAAAAATGTCACTCTATTTGAGCCCACAATTTAATATCTTCATTCACTTTAGTCAAATCTCATTCATTTTTGTCAATAAATTACCAATAATACCCTTCCTTTATTCCACCATACACATCACTATATTCCATTTTCTTAATCTCTGTGCCGGTCAAACTATGCAGAAAATCCTGGGACGGAGGGAGTAATAGATTACTACTACAGTTACTACGTATTACTCACTACAAAAAATACTTCGATTAGAGAACAATGTTTTGAGACCGACATAAATCAGTCTCAAATAGAGACTGATTTGAGACTGATCCTAAAAAAATTCGAGTTTTGAGACTGTTTTCAGTTCGGTCTTTAATATTATGTTTTCAGACCGCTTAGAGACCGAAACCGAAATTAAAAATTTTATTTTGAATTTTGTTTAGAGACTGACAATTCAGTCTTTAATTGGTATAAAAAAATCTAAATCCCAAAATTTTAATTGACTACCAATTTGGACTGCTCGTTTAGAGACTGTTTTCAGTTCGGACTTTAATATTATGTTTTTCAGATCACTTAGCCACCAAATATCAGTCTCTAAACCGAAATTAAAATTCTGATTTTGAATTTTAATTGGAGACCAAAAATTCAGTCTTTAATTGGTATAAAAAATTTCGACAGGTTGTTTTATACGTATGTGAATCGATCACTTACCGTCGGGATCGGACGAGAATCCTTTAAGCTCAGACAAAGTATCCACATCCGAAAAAGAATCTTTTACTACGCTATCTAAATTCGTGGAATCTTTCACTACATCCTCTAAATCAACTAAAGCAGACACTACGATCTCTAAATCAATTGAATCAGGCACTATGATCTCTAAATCAATTGAATCGGGCACTACCATCTCCACTTCCAACGAATCTGGCTCTATGACTTTGTTCGAGATGGAGGAATCGAATTTAGGAGAAGATGAATATTTGTCCATCGTTGCGAGAGACATATCAGATTAGCGAATAAAGAGATGTGAATAATATTTAAAGATACAAATCTTTAAAATATTATCCCTAATATTTTATATATAGATAATTTTAAGCAGTAGAGACCGATTTTTCGGTTCCAAATCAGGCGATTGTGTTTAGAGACCGATTTTTGCGGTCTCGAATTGGTATCAAATGAAGTTGTTTGTTTTTAGAGACCGATTTTAGCGGTCTCTGAACACTCCGGAAGAAAGACCAGCCCACGCCCCATTCTTGCGAATAAATAGCTCATATATATCACATGTCATTCTCTTAATTTTAACCCACAAACCAGCTTCTAAATAGGTCATTCCTTGATTTTCCTCTCCAATATCAGTTTGAAGATCTCGTTTCGAATTCAACGTAAGGTTTCCCATTCCCTCTTCGTTTAAATTCATATTTTCTCATATTTCTCAAATTAATTAATTTATGAAGTGTTTACATTATAATAATTTTCTTTTAATGTATATTACCACTACAAGAAAAAAGGCTTTTTGCCACATAGCTTTTATCACACTATAAAATAAATATGGTAAAAAGTATTGTGTAGCCACATTAAAAAAATTAGTGTGTTAATATATGTGTTTTTAAAGACACTCAATAATAAGTGTGGCGATATATACTCAATTACCACACACAATAATAAACATTGTCTATTGTCACACCCCTATTAACACACTAAAAATAGATGTGTTTATAAGTACCTTTTAAATACATCATATATTCAATGTGTTAACAAGTATGTTATTACCACACTAAGAAAAATAAGTTGTGTTAATATTAACTCTAATGCCACATTATTATGTTAGAATTATAAAAAAAAATCAAATTATATTAATTTTTTATTTCATTCTATATTAGCTGATAAATAATATTTTCAAAAATATAAATAACGGTTTTATTTATTGAAATTTATTTTTTATTTAGATGAAAAATTTGTATTCATATATAAATATTATAAATTTTGAAAAATAAATAAAATTAATTTGAGTTTTAATCAGCAAAAATTATACACTTTTTTTCTTAAAAATATCTGGTATATATATACATACACAATATGTTTCTAAAATAATGTTAAATTAATTTAATGAGCACAATATACTATTTTTCAAAATGTTCATATATATATATATATATATATATATTTATATTCGTGCATGAAATTATAATACTAAATAACTTGTAGCATAGTGGAAAATTCATTAAATTAGATTCAAAAGGTATAGGGTTCGAATCCTGTAGGACGCAGGTGGTGTTTACCACACATAAAATAAATGTGATCTACTTTTTAAATTTTATTTTTAATTAATATTTAAATGTAAATTATAGAGTGTGATAACATCTACTTTATTTCCTCATTCTAAATGTGATTATATCTCATTAGTCTATCCTCACACGACTTTAGACCACACATAAAATAAAGTGAGATTATAGATATTTTATTATAACATTTTTATGTGTCCTTAAAAGCAATTTTTTTTGTAGTGTACATCATATAATCAATATATATGTATAATAGTAGTAAATAATATAGACCAGGGACACTGTTATCTTCATAAATCAAATACTAGTACTAATTAAAGTTATTTATTCTAAAAATTATCATGATCATCTTCAAATTACTAATAAATTGGAACGACTATGAAACATGCTGATGTTGACCCATATTTCATCAAAGACCAAATATACACCTTTATTTTTCCGATAATTTATTTATCTTCGATTTATTTGATTTTTTCGCTTTGAAAATTTAAGTTCTTAATTATGTTTAACTGTTTTCCGTGATTATAAATTATACTCCTAAAGTAAATCATACATCATAATTCTTGATATAATGATTGTTAATCGAATTATGTTTTAAAGTAAAATAATTGTCAAATATTAAAATAAACAATGTCAAAAAATCACGATTGAATCGGAATGACGTCCGTATCAAATGATTGTTATATGACAATATCTATCTTATATACATATGTCAATTATATATTTCCTTAAAATTTTGATTATAAATGGAACTACCGGATCGTCGGTGGATGTATTATACTCCTCGATTCGTTGATGGAAGTACGAACAGTGAATTTTACAATCAAGTTCACAAATTTATTGATTTTGCGAAAATGATGCCACAATATATGTTTAACGATAAAATCAAGTGTCCGTGTACTTTGAAGAAATGTCGGAATAAAATATTTAAAAGCGTTGAGGAAATGTCGGAATAACTATTAGTTTTAAATAGTTATTAATATTATTTTGAACTTTTTAAAGTAACATTGATTTTTTACAATTAATTGAATATTTTTTATCAATTAATATATGTGAAATAATTAACAAATGAAGCTTTGAAAATTTATTACTTATATCATATACAATAAATTAATTATATATGTATATAATTAATTTTAAAAGTTACACAAGACAATTACTTGTCAAAGTGGTAGGTGCCCATTACTGGGCACCCATCCACCAGGGATCAATTCCCACAAAGGCCAAAATAAAATGGTAAAGGGATCAATTCCCACAAAGGCAAAAATAAAATGGTCATTTAAATAAAAAGGGTGTGGGTGTGGATAAATAAAGAGGGTGTGGCCTGGAGCATGCTAGAAGGATCTAGAAAGATCATGGAAGTTGTGGAAGTTGAGTTCCTATCATGGAAGTTGTGGAAGTTGAGTTCCTAAAAAATAGGACCTCAATGTGGAAGCCTCTAGAATTCGCATACCACCTCTATAAATACCGATTGAAGGCTTCATAATTCAGTGTGTTCTATTCGAGCAATATCCTAGACCGAGCGTTCATCCCTGTTAGGAAATTGTGGCCAATAGTTCTACATTTTAGATCATACGTTGTATACCACCCGTATGGCTGTGTGTCTTCTTATCTATTGAGAGTGTAATCCTTAGATAGACTAGGCATTTCGACAGTGTATAATTTATACACTTAGTTCGTTTTCTAGACTTGGCACCTGCCTCGTTTATAGTTTCGTTGTGAAAGTTATACCACCCGTATGGCTGTGTGTCTTCTTATCTATTGATTTTACGCAATAAGGCAGACATAGATTTTTATTTATAAAATCTATGTTAAAAGTATTTCCATTGTGTCTCGTTTGTTTTTAGTGTTTCAAGTCTTCCGCTGTGTATCTTAATTTCTGATATTCTGTTAGAGTCAGTGTTGCATTATTTGTCTCAACATTCTGTGCAACATTTATCTACTTATACTTAAACACTTTTATACACCCCACACACACTTTCAGTTGGTATCAGAGCTGATACCTGACGACACTAGGTTAGATCTTTGGTCAAGTGTGTTTTTAGTTTAGTTTAGCAATGGAAACACATCACATATCCACTGCACTTAGGCCACTCGTTTTAGATGGTTCAAATTATTCTTATTGGAAGCCTAAGATGCGTATGTACATCAAGTCAATTGATGAACGTGCTTGGAGGACTGTACTTACAGGTTGGGAAGCTCCAAAGAGACCAGCAGACGCAGATGGTGAAGTTCAACTCAAAAGAGAAGTTGATTGGACGGCTAATGAAATAACAACAGCAAGCTACAATTCTAAAGCTTTAAATGCTATTTTTACTTCTGTTGATGTTTCAATGTTTAAAATTATATCTAACTGTTCTACTTCTAAAGATGCATGGGACAGGTTTCAAGAGCATTGTGAGGGTTCAGACAGTGTTCGAAGGACTAAGCTTCGAATGTTGGGGACAAAATTTGAGAATCTCCGAATGAAGGAAGATGAAACCATTTCATCCTACAATGAAAGGTTAAGTGAGATAATCAATGAATCACATTCTCTTGGTGACCCTATTTCTAAAGTTAGAGTAGTTCATAAGATATTAAGATCTGTTCCTAAAAGATTTGATGCTAAAATTTGTGCTATTGAAGAGGCAAAAAATACAGATACATTAAGTCAAAATGAGTTAGTGAGTATTCTTAGAACATATGAAATAAACACTAATCAAGTTGATGAAAATGATGCTGATAAGAAAGTTGTGGTTTTTAAAGGGGAAACATCAAACATTTCTGAGATTCAACCTATCATTACTGAAGTTGACTCGGATGAAAGTTGCTTGATAAATGTCTCAAGGATCCTAACAACATTGCCTTACTTACTAAGCACTTTAATAAGTTTCTTAAGAAATCTGTGAACAAATCTAGCAACATTCAGCCTAAGATTCAAATCAACACATCAACACCTCAACCAGAAAGGAGGAAAGGTCAATTCACACCAAGACTATCAAAGAGTGAAGGTAAACCAAGGTATGATCCTGAATTTCAAAAATCAGTTCAATGCAATGCTTGTTCTGGTTATGGCCATTATGCAAATGAATGTGCCAATACTAGACTTAAGCAAAAACTGAATTTTAGTGCTACATTGAGTGATGATTCTGATGATGATCTTGATGAATTAAATCAGAATGAATATTCTAATTTTACCAGAATTGATTATAATGATTCCTCAGATGATGATCTGGATGAAACAAAGTCTGATGCTGTATTTGATGCTTCAACATCTACAGCAACATCAGAACAGAGTCACCCAGATTTGAACTGTTTTAATGGTTTAGTTGATGATGCAGGAAAAAGGACTAATGACAATGAATACCAAAAGCTGTTAGATGATTGGAAGAATCAGAAACTCACCCTTGATTCTCTGAATAAAAGGAATGAGGATCTGACAAACACAATCACCAAGCTAGAAGTTATTCTTACCAAAAGAGATCTGGAAATCTGTAACTTAAAGGAGAAACTGATAAATTCTACTTTATGTTTCAAGAAATATTCCAAGAGTGCTTCTGAGGTAAATAATGCTATAGCTACTGGTAAGTCTAATAATCATGGTTTAGGTTATGATGATACTACTGCTTCTATATTTCTGATAAATTTAGAAAACCTGTGAAATTTGTTAAGGTAAATGTTGACACATATGGTGCAACATCTGCAGAAACAGAGTCTCACAAGGTTAAAAGGAAGTATATCTGTCATTACTGTTTCAAAATTGGTCACATTCGTCCTTACTGTATAAAGTTTTCTGAAGAACAGAAAAACTTGAAAATGCTGCATAAGAAACTGTCACATCCTGGTAAACAGTTTTTGAAATCCGCATGGAAATCGAAAGCTACCTGTAATGTTGTCCATACCTCCTTAAAATCATGTCTACCTGACTTATGGTACTTTGATAGTGGTTGTTCTAGACATATGACAGGTCGTATTGATTTCTTATCTGATTATGTGACCTTGAATAATGGTAGTGTTACATATGGTGGAGGTTCTAAAGGAAAGATTGTTGGTAAAGGAACTTTGAATGTTGAAGGTTTTCCTAAGCTTAAAAATGTATTACATGTTGATGGCTTACTTGCAAATCTGATTAGCATTAGTCAACTTTGTGATGATAATTTGCATGTGAAATTTGATAAAGATTTATGTTATGTTCTTAATAAAGATGAAGTTTGTGTCATGACTCGTACTAGGTCAGCTGATAATTGTTATCTTATTGGAACAAATATGTGTAACCTATCAAAATATGATGAAAATGTTCTATGGCATCAAAGATTGGGTCATGCAAATTACAGAGCAATGAAAAAGCTAATCAAAACAGATGTAGTAAAAGGAATTCCAGAACTTAGGTTTCACAACACCACTGTATGTGGACCATGCCAAAAAGGTAAGCAGGTAAGAATGTCACACAAAATGCCGTCACATTGTACTACACATCGATGCTTTGAATTACTGCACATGGACTTGATGGGTCCTATGGAAACTGAAAGCATTGGAGAAAAGAGGTATTCCTTAGTTGTGGTAGATGATTTTTCTAGATATACCTGGGTAGAGTCTTTGAGAGACAAATCTAAAGCATTTGCTGCATTTAAAATTCTTTATAAAAGGTTCAAAAATGTGTTTAACTTGAAAGTTGGCCGTATTAGAACTGATCATGGTAGGGAATTTGAAAACAACATGTTTAATTATTTTTGTGATAAAAAGAGTATCTTGCAAGAATATTCATCTCCTAAAACTCCACAACAAAATGGAATTGTTGAAAGAAAGAATAGAACTTTACAATAAATGGCTAGAGTTATGCTTACATCCAAATGTCTTGCTAAGAAATTTTGGGGAGAAGCATTGAATACTGCATGCCATATTATTAATAGGGTTTTTATTCGTTCTGGCACTAATCAAACACCTTATGAGATTTTGAACAACAGAAAACCTAATGTGAAATATTTTCATGTATTTGGTTGTGTGTGTTATATTTTGAATGATAGGGATCAACTTCATAAGTTTGATTCTAAAAGTGATAAAGGTTTCTTTTTAGGCTATTCTAGAAATAGTAAAGCTTATAGAGTTTATAACCTTAGAACTAACACTGTTCAAGAATCTGTTAACGTTGTGTTTGATGATGATACAGGTCTTACAGATGACAAAGATGAAGAAGATGTATCACAGGTTACTGACACTTCTGAGAATACACTGAAGTCTGAAAATGTTGCACCAAATGTTAACACATCTGGGTCAACATCTATAGAACAGTCAGCTATAAATTCACAGAATGATCAGTACATCCCCAAAACAAATCCTTCTTCAAGAATAGGCAAAAGTCATCCTTATGACCAGATCATAGGCGATGCTACAGTTGGAGTGCAAACAAGAGGAAGAGTAAGATCAAACAAGGTAGATGTGGTAAGAACAATATGCATGTCCTCTATGTGTAATGTTGTAAATGTTGAATGCTATTTATCTGAAATTGAACCTAAGAGTGCTAAAGAAGCCTTAATTGATGAAAACTGGATTAATGCTATGCATGAAGAACTTGGTCAGTTTGAAAGAAATGAAGTGTGGACACTTGTTCCTAGACCTAGTCATACTAATGTCATAGGATCAAAGTGGATATTCAAGAACAAAACTGATGAATCTGGTAATATTGTTAGGAACAAGGCTAGGTTAGTAGCACAAGGTTACACCCAAGTTGAAGGAGTTGATTTTGATGAAACTTTTGCACCTGTTGCTAGGATAGAATCTATTAGATTACTGCTAGCTATTGCATGTTTTATTGATATTAAACTTCATCAAATGGATGTAAAGGCTGCATTTCTAAATGGCATATTAAATGAAGAAGCATATGTTGAACAACCTATAGGATTTGAAGATCCACAGTATCCTGATCATGTATATAAACTTAAGAAAGCTTTGTATGGTCTTAAACAAGCTCCTAGAGCATGGTATGGTAGGCTTACTGACTTTCTTTTGGAATATGGTTTTATTAGAGGAGAGGCAGATAGAACTTTGTTCATTAAGCACACTGAAGGAGATTTACTTATTGCTCAAATATATGTTGATGACATTGTGTTTGGTTCTACTTGTGATAAAATGTTGAGTAAATTTGTTGAGGCAATGACTGCAACATTTGAAATGAGTATGGTTGGAGACTTGAACTATTTTCTAGGTCTTCAAATCAAACAATGCAGTGATGGTATTTTCTTCTCCCAGAGTAAGTATGCTAAGAACTTGGTTAAAAGATTTGGTCTTGAGAATTCAAAACCAATGAAAACTCCTATGGGATCTTCTTTGAAACTTTGCAAAGACAGTGCTGGAACAGATGTTGATCCAACACTTTACAGATCCATGATAGATAGTTTACTGTATTTAACCTCTAGTAGACCAGATATTATGTACAGTGTGTGTGTTTGTGCTAGGTACCAAGCTAATCCAAAGGAATCTCACCTGAATGCTGTGAAGAGAATTATCAAGTATGTTTCGGGTACAAGTGACCTTGGAATCTGGTATACTAAGGACACCAACAACATTTTGATTGGCTACAGTGATGCTGATTGGGATGGAGATATAGATGATAGAAAGAGTATGAGTGGAGGATGTTTCTACATGGGAAACAATCTTGTATCATGGCACAGCAAGAACCAGAATTGTGTTTCACAATCTACTGCAGAATCTGAGTACATAGCTGCTGGAAGCTGCTGTACACAACTCTTGTGGCTGAGCAAGATGTTCCATGACTATGGTATTGAGAATGGTATACTTACAATCTTTTGTGATAATACTAGTGCCATTAACATTTCTAAGAATCCTGTACAACACTCACTCACAAAGCACATTAGCATAAGACATCATTTTATGAGGGATTTAGTAGAGAAGAATATTGTTAAGTTGGAGTATATACCTACTGAGAAACAAAATGCTGACATTTTTACTAAGGCATTAGACCATGAGAGATTCTCTATCTTGAGGAAATCTCTTGGCATGAGCACTATCTGAAAAATTCGGATGGATGTTGTCACAAATGCGTCAGCATTTGGGACAACATCATGGGTTGTAAAAATTTTATAAGCTGAATCTATCTCTTACTTTGTTAAATAATTCATATGTAAAATATCTACGAATCTAAGAACCCTGTAGTGCAAAAATAAACATGACTTACACCTCTCAAATGCATAAAAATGAGAATGTTATTAGCATACTAAAAGATGTACCAAATCACTGAGTAACTATGGAGCACGGAGTTCACTACTACGATGCCTTCTTTTCAAAATGTGATTCTTTGGTAAAAACATCAATATATTTGTAATCCATTAAGTAAGTATGGGGCACAGAGTTCGCTACTACGATGTACTCTACAGGAACAATGGATCAATACAAATTAGATGCTATAACACAAAAAGAAAAATATGGTGCAACACAAATGAAGCAAATTCATGTAAAAACCGTGTTGAGGTGTTTGTAACAGTTTTGAGCACAACATTGCCTGATATAAATTTATTTTTATTAGTTGTAATTATTTAATTATTAATTGGGATTTATTTCATTTTATTTAATTACTGACCCACATTTTTTATTTTTCAGATTATGCGATTTTTAATTATTCTGGAAGCTTCTTAATTACCTAATTTAATTTAATTAAATTTCCCCACTAATTACCTATGATCTACATTGTGGCTAATTATGTGGAGCATGATCGAAAAACTTCTGGATTTACTCTCCAACTACATAGTTCTCTCTATAAATATTACTCATAAGATTAAATGTTAATGCTAATCGTGATTTTTGATTTTGTTAAGTACTAAGTTTCTGCAGAATTGTTTATTGGTCGTGTATCTCTCAAAGTTTGTGTATACACTCCTCAAACCTACGTTGAAATTCCAACCGTCCCTTAAATGGCTGGAAACCGACCTCAATCCCACTCTAATTCGAAGAACTTATCCCTTTCTCACACAAACCCTCTCGAAATCCTTGCTTCCATGGCTTCTCAGAAATCAACCTCGTCAAATGATGACTCAAATGTCTCTGCAACACCATCAACAACCGCTCCCACTCCTCAAACTGCTCATCAAACCGTTCCACCAACAACCAACATTCCTCAAGATGCAACTGTCGAAAAGTTCAACAAGGCTATCGAAGAAGTGTCTGACTCTCTTCGAACAACTGGTCATCTGCCCGTGATGACATTTGGAGATATCACTGTGGATATCTCAAGCTATTTGGCTGATCAAACCGCCCAAATGGCTGCTGCTTCAAAAAGCCCTAAATCACCTACTGTTCACAACCCGCAAGCTGAAAATGAGGAGGTTACTGCTGAAGAAGAAGCTACTGCTACTTTCGACCCTGAAGACGTTGAAATTGAGGATGCAAACATCTCTGAAGATGGTACAAACTCTTCACTCTCTGTTTCTGATGAATCTGCTCCCATTCCTTTCAAGAAGAATGCGCAAAAAGGGAAAAGACAGAGGAGTCCTGTACAAAGAAGGAGATCATACCGTGAGGAAGAAGAAGAAAGCTGGAGCTGAAGCTGCTGAACCCATCCAAGTGTTCACAGACTCTGAAGAAGAAGCTCCTGTTTCTGTTGAGAAAATTAAAAAGGCTGTTGCTGAGAAACCCAAGAAAGCTACTGTTGAAAGGAGAAAGAAAGCTGCTGCTGATCCCAAAGGCAAAGGGAAGGCCAAGATGATTGCTGAAGATGAACCTGCAAAATCAGATTCCAATTCTGATTCTGATGTGTGTTTAAGAGATATTCTGAACTCTCTTAAGAAAAATGCTGAGCATTTTGCTGCTGCAAAGGAAGCTGCACCAGAACCTGAAGATGGTGGCAGTGGTGATAGCTCTTCCAGTGCAGAGAGCAGCTCTAAGGAAAGCTCTGCTAAAGATTCCACATCAAGCTCTAATGACCTTGCTTCTGAAGTGGAAGGTAATTCTGACTCTCTTGAGACTCTAGAGAATAGGTTGGCTATTTATTATAAGAGGAAACTACTGATAGAGAAGAGGATTAATATCCCTGATTTTGAAAGTAAAGGCATGGTTAGTTTCTTAGAGGAAAGGAATTTGATGCATGCTGTGAATTTTGGTGAATCATTCTTGACAAATTGGGCTTATGAATTTTATGCTTGCATGAAAAAGAGTACTGGTAGGAGATCATCTAAGTGGTATGGGACTGTTAATTTTAGGGGGAGGGATATAATTGACAATAATGAGACAAGAAATAAACGTTGATAACAAATGTATGCCGTCAAATTGCAAAGGAGAGAAAACTCTCAAGTCTAAGATAATATTCAGCAAAAAACTGCGTACAAAGAAACCCTCAGGAATGTTTAAATAGTTGTCATCAATGGAAATTATTGTATAGTCTTAAGGAAATATCATAATTGCATAAAATTAGGAAACCAAAATAAAATGCAGATTACGAAACAGGGAAATAAAAATCAGCAACAAATCTTTTAATACAGGGGACCCCGAGCCTAGGCATTCTTGCGTCGGTCCCAACGATCCAAGAAGCCCAAAGCAAGTTGATCCACATCACCCCCTAACGTGTCTTATCGTCTATATGTAAGTGTTATAGAAAGAAAAACAATAAACCACACACGAAGAAACTTAAGCTTCTTTGCTCATTTCCCCTCTTCCTAAACGTTGTTTTCATATCAACTAATTGAAGCATTCATGATCCAATTTTAGTTGTTTGAGTACTATCTCGATTTTCCAATTTAAGTGATTCAGTTATAGTAATTCGAGCACAGAGTTAACACTTCAAGTTTTTACAGTTCAGAGGAGGGCGTCCCCAAATAAGGAGAAGCTATTCTGATAAACCCTTGGGTCCCGCCACGGACCACCCAAAATTCGTAAACATAAATGCTTCTGTGAATCAGTCCTACTTTATTTTCAACTTGCGGATGCACCATATTCTGTTATCTTAACATTGTGTCACTTGCTTTCCCCATGCAGAGCACTTCAGTTCAGTGTTATCTCATATAATATTCTGGCTAACTACTGATCACTAGCATAATCTTTACTCTCATATTCCTCCCTAGCTATATCATGGAGTACTGAAACTGGCACAAGAGAAATATAATTTAAATTGGATCATCGTCAAATGACATTTTTGTGTTTCAGGTAATTAATCAGCTACATGTCTTCTAGATCCATTTATCTCAAAGATTGCATTTTTTTTATGTGAAGGGGCAGAAGAAGGTCTGAAGATTGCTTATCTCATCATTGTCACCCTTTTAGGAAACATACAGGGAGGAGGATAATGAGAAAATAAATTTGGGATATAGAGTGTTCTTGTTGGGATATGAATCCTGAAAGACAAGTCCTAATTGATGAAAGTATAGTTTTGATAAGCCAAAAAGAAGAAATTGAATATATTCTAAGTATTGACTGATCTGTTATGAAAGTCATCGTTTATGAGACAAGATCACATGAGTTAAAGTAAAACAGAAAAAATAAACTAAGTATAAAAAGAACAGTTTACTATAGGATTTTTATGATAAGCTTGAATGATTACATAGAAGCTTATGGTTTATGTTTTATAATGTAATAGTTTATAGGATGACTAAGCCGTGTTTTAAAGCTTAAAGTAATGTAATAGTCTAGATAGGTTAGTTGATAGGACAAGAAAAGTTCTACAAGACAAGTGAAGACTATGAAGACTTGTGCAAGACAAGACAAGTGTTGCAGAAAGCTAAAATATTCTAAGTACAGAATCCGAAAGAAGACAAGTCAAATTAAGGTGTAGAAATTCGTATCAAAAGGAAGATATGAAGTTTGTTATGGATAATAACTGAATAACTGATGTATTTAAGAGATACATATCAACAAGGGACGGTTACAAAGTTTGTTAGAAGAAGTTATCAAGAAATGATTGTTGGATAACAAACTTATCTTGAATTGAGAAGTCTATATATAGTCGAAGACATTCAACGTTTGAGACTACTGAGTGTTTATTGAAAAGATTCAAAGCAAGGAAAACAAACTTGCAGAGTGCAAATCAAAGTTTGAAGATCAAAGAAGAAGCCTAGAAAAGACAAGTCTACGAAGAAGAAGGCTTACTAAAGAAAACAAAGAAGTTTTTCATTATTGTTTTTAGTTTTACACAAGGTGCTAGTTACTTGTAAAATAACTAGTTGTTAGATCGAAGATATATCTGGAGATATAGTCGAAAAGATCGAAGTCTTATTTCTTGGGACTTAAAGCCACAAGACAAGTTAATAAAATTTCACGACTAGAGTTGTGAGAGTGGATGTAGACAAGTTGTCGAACCATTATAAATCATGTGTTGTTTACTTACTGCATATATTTGTTAATTGTTGATTAATTAATTACTTGAATAGATAAGTTGACATATTTGCAGAATAGACAAGTGAGATATTTTCGTGTATAGTTGAGTATAATTGATAGGGCTCATAAAAGTATTAATTCCGCATATACAATCTCTGATATTTTGAAAAAGATTTAAAAGTCTATTCACCCCTCCCCTCTAGACTTTTCTAGCTTATTCAATCTTAAACACTCAACTTTGGGACCAACAAGTGGTATCAGAGTAGTAGTTTTAACGGACTGCTGTTTCTTGATTACCAGAAAAGACTTTGAGGGAAAGTCTTGGTGTCCAATTGAATAGATCCTTGTATCTTACTTGATTTTCAGTCTCGGTGATATCTTTGATCAATTTGTCATATATCTACTGATTTCTTTCCTAATGGCTATGGAAATTAATGTTAACAAGCTACCCAAGTTTTCTGTGCAAGATTATGACTATTGGAAGCTCCGAATGGAAGCCATCTTCAGTTCTACTCATGATCTGATGGTGTCCGTTATCAAGGATGGACCAATTGTCACAATAACCACCAACACTGCTACTCTGGACCCGTCTAAAGTTGTAGGTGCAATCGTACCAAAACCCAGGTCAGAACTTACTTCCGAAGAAATGAGGCAAAACAACTTGGACAACATAACTAAAAATTATATTTTACATACACTGCCAAACGAGTATCCTGGCAAGGTATTAAAATGTAAAACAGCTAAGGAAATGTGGGACAGAATTGCTGTTCTTTGTGAAGGAACTACCCTAATCAAAGAAAGCAAGTTGTCTACTGCGGTTCAAAAGTTTGAATCATTCAAAATGAAGCCTGGCGAATCTATCGACCAGCTAGATACTCGACTTACTCGTATAATGAATGATCTTGAAGTTTTGGGTAAGACATATACTGATATGGAGATTAACTTGCGAATTCTTAAGTCGCTAGACGAGAGATGGAAGATGGTCAAGATGATCATCAAGACCACTTAAGATATAGATTCATGGTCTGCTGAAACAATGTTCCAAACTCTTAAGGAACATGAATTCGAGATAGACGAAGAAGACCCAGTAGCTAGTAGTGATAAGGAGAAAACCATTTCTAAGAATGTTGCTTTCAAAGCCTCTTCCTCTAGGAACTCTAGAACAGCTAAAACTAAGTCTTCTAGCATGAAAAACGAGTTAGACAAGTCTGACCTTAGTCTTAAGGATCAGATTAGCTTGATGATTAAGAGGTTTGATAAGTTGAACAAAAGACATGGTAGGTACAAACGTTTCTATAAGGATTATAGAGGTTCCAATGATAAGAATTCTTCTGGGACCAGACGAGACAGAAACTCTTCTAAAAGAAGGGATGAAGTCTTTAAAGAGAACAGAAGAGATAGGATATCAGAAGATAGGAAGGATAGAAATTCCTCCGATAGAGGAGATAAGACGAGGGACCGATCTCTAAAGAAAAAGTCTACTAATCATCCTTTGTGTTATAATTGTGATAAGCCAGGTCACTACATCTACGAGTGCCCTGATCTTAGCTCAGAAGACAGAGAGGAAAGAAAGGTTAGACGAGATTGAAGATACGCCAAGGGTAAGAAGGCAATATTGGCACATAATGACTCTGAGTCGGAATCAGACGAGTTGCCTTCGTCTTCTTCTGATTACCCTTCTAGCAACGAGAAAGAAGCATTCATTGCAGACGATGGCCTAGCCATGTTGGCCAAGATCGAACAAGAGGTATCTTCTGTAAATTCTTTTCGTTCTTGCGATGATTCTAATTCTGATGAAAGTGACACTGTTTATAGTGGTGTAGGAAGTAGTCTTCACAACTCCAAAGGAGTAACTGAAGAAGACCTTCTACTCGCTAATAAAGCATTCATAGAAGTCAGTGATGAGAACATCACTTTAAAGCAGGAAATCGTTGATCTTAGGGAAGCCCGGTCTAAAATAGATCCAAATATAACTGTCTTAAACGAACGCTTGTCAGAAGAGTTGAAACAATTCAAAGACAAGTATGCGTTAACAGACAAGTTGTATCAGGACATGTTGAAGACCCAAGCTACTGAAACTAACGAACTTAATATTTTAAGGAATAAATACAAAAAACTTGAAGAGCGCAATAAGTTTTTAGAGACTGAAGTCGTAAATCTAGACCTTAAACTAGCTGATATGGTTAATTCCTCAAAAATTAATCAACAACTGTTAGATAGGTATATGGCTCCAGATGACAAGACAGGGTTGGGTGCTGATGTGCCTAGCTCATCTACTCAGGTCATTAAAAATCCTACTAATGCTAGTTCAAGTTCTTTAACATTAGATAAAGGCAAAAGACCGATGGATTACGATAATAAAGCAACATCCAAAGGTATTGTACAAAAACAGACTAGAGTTAACACTCCTGCTACCAAGAATGGTAAAAAGAATGTTAATAACAGACCTGTTCAGTTTAGATCAAATCAGCAGAGGTTTACTAATCCGAGTAGACCAAATCAGGTCAGATATCAGGATTGGTATCCTCAACAGACAAGACCTAGACAAGTACAAACTCGTTGGAATGAGCGTAGACCTCCTTTCCTTTCATAAGACAGTCTCAGCTCTACTCAAAGAGATCTAGGAAGGTTGCTCCAAAATATCACACTCAACCTGTCTTATATCCTCCTCCTCTATCATATGATATAATGACTGATCAAAGACCTAAACGAGTCTATAAACCGTATGGCCCAAATGCATTTAGACCTTACTCAGACTATCAAAGGCCTTCTATGCCTGCTGAAGTAGAGGTTAAATCCAAAGGATACCTCAGACGAGTAGACACTAGGGCTATTGATAGATCAATTGAGGCTAACAAAGTTCTGTTTTGTAACAAGCATGGTAGAAAATTAAAGAGGTCCAATTTATTCAAAACACCTATGTACATATGGGTACCTCTTATTGCTACTAACCTCCCAGGACCCCAATGAACAAAAAGGGTACCTAAATTATTGATATCATCATCTGCAGGGTCGACTCGACTTGTACAAGAAAGGTGGTTCAGTAGGAGAAACTTGGTACATAGTTAGTGGTTGTTCGCACCACATGACTGGTATTAAGGCTCTTCTATCGAGCTATTGTGAACAAGAAGGACCCAAGGTCATCTTTGGTGATAGTTCAATGGCTGTTACAAAACGCTTCAGATACATTAGATATTGAGATGTAGAGATACAAGACGTATCCTACGTTAAAGGTTTGAAGTACAATTTACTTTCTGTTTCACAATTTTGCGACCGTGGTTATAAAGTGCAATTTAAAAGTAGTAAATGTGAAATAATTGATAAAAGGATTTACACTACTCTACTAGTCGGTCTCAGACAAGGCAGCGTATACATTGTGAACTGGAATTGCTGTCCTAGGGATACTTGCCTTCTTAGTAAAAGTCCTAAAGAGGTCAGTTGGCTATGGCACAGATGCCTATGCCGTATGAACTTTAAGATTATTAATAAGATAGCAAGAGACTACCTCGTTGAAGGTATCCCTAACGAAATCTATTACAAGTCACAAGTGTGTGATGCTTGCCAGAAAGGTAAGTAGGTAAAAGGTTCCTTTAAGTCCATTCCAATCCTCTCAACCAGTAGAGTCTTAGAACTTCTACACATGGATCTTCATGGTCCAATTAAACCTCCAACTCTGAACAGTAGGAGATACAGTCTAGTTGTGGTAGACGATTATTCAAAGTTCACTTGGCTAATCTTCTTACACAAGAAGAGTGATACTCAAACTGTTCTACCAGACTTGTTGAGGAGATTACAGGTTGAGAAAGGGCAACCCATTATCAAGATTCGTAGTGATAAGGGGACTAAATTTATTAATTCCTATATCAATGAATTTTGTTCTAAAGGTGGTATCCAACAATTGACTAGTGCAACTAGGACTCCACAACAAAATGGTGTAGCTGAAAGAAGGAACAGAACACTTAAAGAAGCATGTATATCCATGATAGCAGAGTACAACACTCCATAAAAGTTTTGGGCTGAGGCGATCAACACTGCTTGTCATACCCAGAATAGATGTGCTATCAACAAAGTTCTACGCAAGACACCTTATGAGGTATGGAAAGGTAGAAAGCCTCGAGTATCGTATTTTCATATATTCGGATGCAAGTGTTTCAATCATAACAATGTGAAAGTAAGTTAAATGATTTTGATGCTAAGGCAGACGAGGGGATATTCTTAGGATATTCCTCTACGAGCAAAGCATTTAGAGTGTTTAACTACTCTACTCTTTGTGTGGAAGAAACACCACATGTTGTTTTCGATGAATCTATACAGAACTCGTCTACCAACAAGATCAGTAAGAAAGTAAGTGAGTTAAGACTTCAATCTAACGACGAAACAGAAGTGTACGAATCTGTACAAGCCTACAATCCATTCCTGAAAGTTCTTCATGAATCTGATGACGAGGTGAAGGTAAGTGACAAAGGTAAGTCTACTAGACCAGTTGACATGCCTACTCTAGTTGACTCGTCTGCTCCCAATAAATCTACGAGTATAGATGACATATATATGCATGATGTTGTAGATGACTTAGATGATGAAAGCGTGCCTGTTAAGACTAGAAGAACTTGGAATTCTGCTCATTCAACTGATCTTATATTAGGTGATTCTAATAAAGGTGTCAAGACTAGACGACAACTCTTTGAGTCGCAAGAACAGACTAGTCCATCTCTATTTTGCTGGTGCTGTTTCCTTTCTTCTATTGAGCCTAAGACTGTTAAAGAAGCCTTGGCTGATAGTAACTGGATCATCGCCATGCAAGATGAGCTAGACCAATTTGTTCGAAACGACGTCGGGGAACTTGTCGATAGACCAGAACACCATAATGTAGTTGGCACTAGGTGGATTTTCAAAAATAAGAAAGATGAGAATGATTTAGTTGTAAGAAATAAGGCTAGACTAGTAGCTCAAGGCTATTCTCAAGTAGAAGGCACAGACTATGATGAAACCTTCGCTCCTGTTGCTAGACTAGAAGCCATAAGACTATTTCTTGCATATGCTGCTCATATGAAGTTTACTGTGTTTCAAATGGATGTTAAAAGTGCATTTCTTAGCGGTATACTTGCTGAAGAAGTTTATGTAGAACAACCTCCTGGTTTTGAGGTCAAAGGAAATCAAGTGTACAGGTTGAAGAAAGCATTATACGGATTGAAATAAGCTCCAAGAGCTTGGTATGACACTCTATCTCTCTTTCTACTTGAAAATTGTTTTACTAAGGGCAAGGTCGATCGAACATTGTTCAGAAGACAAGAAGGGAAGGATATCCTACTTGTTCAAATTTACGTGGATTATATCATTTTTGGATCACCCAACAAAAGTATGAGTGAGAGCTTTTCAAAACTCATGCAAAGTAAAATTGAAATGTCTATGATGGGAGAAATTAATTACTTTCTTGGTCTTCAAGTAAAACAGTCTGCTGAAGGCATATTCATTAATCAAGCCAAATATACTCGTAATCTACTTGATAAATATGGTATTAAGACCTGTAAAACTGTTGGAGTATCGATGCTACCCGTCTACCGAATGGATCCAGACGAAAGAGGTAAATGTGTCGATCAATCTTATTATCGTAGTTTAATTGTTTCATTACTCTACTTGACTGCTAGTAGACTGGACATAACATTCGTAGTGGGTGTATGTGCTCGGTTTCAGGCCAACCCCAAGGAAAGTCACCTGGAATCTGCTAAAAGAATTTTGAAGTATCTAAAAGGAACCATTAATCGAGGATTATGGTACTCGACAGATGATGATCTATTCTTAAGTGGATATTCAGACTCGGACTTTGGTGGTTGCAGGATAGATAGGAAATCAACATCTGGTTCATGTCAATTCTTAGGTTCTAAACTCATTTCATGGTTTTCAAAGAAATAGACAAGTGTAGCAACCTCTACTACTGAAGCAGAGTACATGGCTGCAGGTAGTTGTTGTAGTCAGCTATTATGGCTTATGCAACAACTCAGAGACTACAACATTGTAGAATCTAATGTACTAATATTCTGTGACAGTAATAGTGTTATTGCTATCACTCAAAACCCAGTTTTGCATACCAGATGTAAGCATGTAGATGTTAAACATCATTTTATTAGAGATCATGTTGAGAAGAAGAACATTCGCATGAAAAAGATACATACTGACATACAACGAGCTGATATCCTTACAAAACCATTACATGAAGCACGATTTAGAGAATTATGTATTAGTCTATGATTGATTGATATTGACCCTACTTGTGCATAGTATTGTACTAACAAGATAGGTACCTATATCAAGAGAAATAGCAGAACAAATGAGTTCAACATAAACAAAGATCACACTCCTTCAAACTCGACTCGATTCAGGTAAACAAGGTCGGACTAGATGACCAAACAACCCGATGAGGAAGCTGGTAAAGCTGAGGGTAATACTAGGGGAATCTATGATTTCTTAAATATCCTTATGTTGCCTCCTAGGTAGTTAAAAGTCATCTTGATCGAAACCTTGATTACATTTTATGATTGATATTCAATATAATTATACTACTCTACTTCTAGTATCTACTCTTACGTGTTGATCAAGATAGACAGGTACAAGAAGGTGTTCACTCATCAGACAGACAAGCACAGTCGAAGGGGGAACTCGCCTGGTGCAACATATGAACACTACACTGTTCTGATGAACTCGAACAGATCAGATAAGATCTTACATGTTATATATTTCACTAAGTGTTATACACCCCATTTAATGAGGCTATAAATGTAATTAAGGCTATAAATGTAATTTGATTTGCAAAAATATGGAAAACCTAGAACTGGATTTATACACCCCATTTAATGTGGTGCATACACCCAGTTTCCCGCCTAAACCTACTGCCTTAGGTTAGATGAGTACACTCCTATATTCTAGCCAATAGCAAAGGCGGATTCCAAATTCTACAATATCAATTCACATAATATTCTTGATTACAACAATGAATTCCAAAGGTTTTCTGATCTACCGTTAGATCGTTTTGTTTCGATTTACACCACTCGTTCAAAAACCCAAATTCTTAAAACCTCTCATTCCTAAAATTACTCCCCACGTTCTCTACTTTCCTACTTTCAAGCACTCAAGATCCCAAAACTCTACTAATCTTCTATGTTTGATATCTACATTACTACTCATATCGAAAATGTTTGTCGTGTCCAAATTCGATGCTGAATCTAACATGCAGGCTCCTTTTGATCTCACAAAGTATTCCTCTGATGGCAAGGTGCATGTGGAAAGTTCAGTGTTCTTCAAGGGAAGGCACATTGAAGACAACAAGGAGATTCTTATAAAAGGTTTTAGGTGTGGGCTGAAGCCATTTTTGGAAGCTGTTCCAGAAATTGTGTATGAAGAAGAGGTGCTGGAATTCTATGATACTGCTACTCACAGAGGCGAGTACATTGAAGCCTTTGTTGGTGGAAAAAGGATCAAGCTATCCAGAGAGCTACTGGATAAGGTGTTTAAATTGAAGCAGGGTTCAATTGATGTGGAACTCTACTGTTGGTCCCAAGTTGAGTTAATAATATTGAGTAAGCTAGTAAAAGTCTAGAGGGGAGGGGTGAATAGACTTTTAAAAATCTTTCAATATATCAGAATACTTAATGCGGAATTAATCAAAGTAACAATGAGCCCAATCAAATTTATACTCAACTTATATTCGAAATTCGAACTATTGTTATGAATACTCTACTTGTCTTGTTTAGATAGGCAATTAATCAAATAAGCAGTTAAACAAATAGTAAAGTAAATCAACACACAACGATTTTATAGTGGTTCGACAACTTGTCTACATCCACTCTCACAACTCCAGTCGTGAAATTCTTATTACTTTTCCAATCGAGTATTCTTGTGATTTTAAGTCCCAAGATATAAGACTTAGATCTTCTCGAAAACACTACCAAGTGCCTCTTCGATCTAACTAGCTATTTTACAAGTAACTAGCAGCTTGAAACAGTAAACAAAAATAAAACTTCTCTTCGTTCAGTAGTAGCCTTCTTATTCTTCACTTGTCTTCTGGCTTCTTTCTGAACTTCAATCTCTGAGAGTAAATTGCTTCTTTGAATCTTCAATAGTGCTCCAATAGTTTTTCAGTCCCCTTTAATCGTTCAATACCTTGCGGTATTTATCGACTTCCAATTCCAAGAACTTTCAGTTGTGTAACAACCTTTTCTTGAAAACTAACTTGTAACTGTTCTTCTTATCCTTTAACGCGTTTCTTCAGTTAATTAGTTATTCCTTAACTAACTCTTCAATTTTTATCTTTAACACGCTTTTGTAACTAACTTCAAGTTGACCTGTCTTGTTGAGTCGCACCTGTCTTGTTCAGTAGTAGTAGACTTCATCTTCTACTTGTCTTGTGCAGTAGACTTCTTCAGATTACAACATAGAACTAATCTAGTCCTATCATCTAATCCTAACAAGACTATTACATTACATTAAGCTTTTGTTTACAAAGCCTAGTCAACTTAAAAAACTATACATCAATATCTAAATCAATACAATCGAAATATGAGCTTCTATACATCTCAAATAGCTCAATATAAAACCTATCAAGTATACAAAGTATCAACAGTTT
The DNA here is from genome assembly GCA_963675135.1 of Galeopsis tetrahit. Taxonomy (NCBI): domain Eukaryota; kingdom Viridiplantae; phylum Streptophyta; class Magnoliopsida; order Lamiales; family Lamiaceae; genus Galeopsis; species Galeopsis tetrahit. Next base: position 41,356,306 of record OY776127.1, read on the forward strand.
ATAAGTACTTGTCTTTTTCCCTTTTATACTTATCATGTTAACTTCATTCGTTTTATGAACTAGTACTTGCTTTGTGAACTAGTACTTGTCTTGTGAACTAGTACTTGTCTTGTGAACTCTACAGATCTGTACAAGATGACTTCTTCTTAACTAGACTAGATCAGTCAACACTTAGAAAATATTCAAGTCTACTTTTTGGCTTATCAAAACTTCATCTTTATCTTTTATCAACATTTAGGACTTGTTCTAGGATTCATGTCCCAACAATTTCCCCCTTTTTGATGAAGCCAAAACTACTTGAATCTTTCCACAATAGTAGACTAGTTAAGTAGTTATCTTGTCTTTAAACATCAAATAGTACTTATCTTTTCATTCATTTCGAAACAAGATCAGTAGATATTACAAAGATAAAACTAAGTACCAGAGCAAAAAAAACTAATATGATAAAGTACCTCCTTCTGGATTCAGAACACAGAATGCATCAAGAAGTCTCCTATGAATTACTGACATATGTTCTTCAGTCTCGATCTTCTCTTTGTCCAGCAGGTCTTCTTCAAATTTCTTAATATGGTTGAAGTCGATTCTCTTTCCAGAACCTAACGTTGGAGTGATCCACTTCGGAAAAATAGGAACTAGAATATTACAATTCACAGCAGCAGCTATCTTCATGATCAGATTCCACAACATCCTATCTTGAGTTTCCATAAATTTGTCAAATATAACATAAAGTTCCTCAGAACTATCAGCTTCTCCATATTTACGAACAATCCAGTGATCTATCTCCCATTGTAACTTGACTTTGAACCAATATTTACGATGTTCATCATCAATAATGTTGTCAATGAACGCATCTTCCACTAGATCTGGATTAGCTTTCAGCTTCAGCAGTCTTCTAATATGCTTACCCAGCTTCTTCTTGCAAGCATAATTAGATTCATCATCATCATCAACCTTTTGCTTCTTCACAATTTCATCAGTTGTATCTTCTTGTTGATCTTCAATCACAAGCTTCCTTTTTGCTACTTGTCTGGCTTGAACTTCAACTTCAGGATCTGCAATATTCTTGCCTTTCTCCAATCTCTTCAACTCAGATTGTCTCGCTTCTTCAAGATCTGCCTTCTTCACCAACTTGCCTCTCTTAGGCCTTTTGAGATCTTGTATAGCAGTAGCAGCTTCCTTCATTTCCGGTTCGACACTTGACTTCTCTTCAACTCTACTTATCTCTTCCCCCTTTTTGGCTTCATCACTTGCCTTAAGAGTGAACAAACTAGTAAATCGAGTCATTTCTTCTTTTATAGCTTCCTTCATAGCTTCTGAAGCTAGTTCTATCTGCCTTTGATGTGTCTTGACCTGACTCAACTTGTCTAGTTTAGTAGCAACTAACTCTAGCTTTTGAGTAGACAGATCTAACTCCGTCTTGAAATGAGTTGCAGTCAACCTCAGCAATCTGTTTTCCTCAGACATATCTTTTAAAAGCTTCTTGGCTTGCACCAACTGATCTTGTGCTTCACGCCTTTGCTCATCTGCTATCTCAATCTTAACACGGTAAAGACGTTCCATCTTGCCAGATTCTTCAGCCAACGATCTAGCAAATGAGATAGACCTTTTCTCAGAAAAGTCAACTTGCTTCTGTAAAAAACTTTCAACTTCCGCATACAACTCTGCTCGGAAAGTTGAGTCCATTTTGTTGACCTCACCTACAATCAATTCTCTTGATGAGTCAACAAGCGATTGGTTCTGCTCAACTAGCATGTCCTTGACTTTCGAATTCAAGAACTCTTCAATAGCAGAATGGACAACATCTTTCAAGTCCGACTTTAGCTCTACAAGATAACCTTCAGGAAAAACTTGAGTAGATGACTGAGCTTCAGAGACAACTCCTTCTTGAACTTTCTGAATAAGTTCATCTTCATTAAACATCACAACATCCATAAACTCATCGTCTTCTACACCAAATTCAAAAGAATCAGCATCATCAGAGTTTTCAGACTCATCCTCTGACTGATTTGAAGTTTGAATACCAGCATCAACAAGTTTTGCTGTCAACTCTTCTTCCAGTAAATCAGTTTGAGTTCCAATATCAAGCATGTGCGACGCAGGCAACACATCATCTGACACATTTAGCATCCGCTTCACCAGGGCTGTAAGAACATGAGGTGGAAGAAGTTCTGAATAATCTTGAACTCCACTATTCTCCCTTTGCTCCACCTCCCAATCCATAAAATTGGAGATTCCACCCATGCCTTGTATGACTTCAAAAAGATCATCTGTGGAAGATTTCTTCAATGCAACCCATGTGCATATCCTAAGGAGTTTCTCAAACTGTTCTGATGAGGTGTCTATCTTAATAGATGAGAGCCTCTTCTTTAGATTGTTACTGACTTTAGCACGAACCCTCTTCTCCCTTAAGCACATCGGATAATAGACGAGGGAATCGAATCTAATTTCAGAAGGGGTCTGAACAAGTGGGGTCCTTGTCTCAGTCGTTGCAGTGGCAACTAGTGGGGTTTCTGAAATAGACGGGTTGATGGGTTCAACATTTTTTGTTGAGGTAAGAGGGATTTGGATGGTGGTTTCTTGGGGCTTTGATGTGGCTTGGTTTGGTTCGACAGTTGTAGAAGTATCAACTGTATCAAATATAGTAGTGTGTGGGGTTATGTTGGCTCTTAGTGGTTGCACTGCCAACATTGACGAGGTTCTGGGAATAGGTTTGGCACGAGATCGGAGTGATCTGGCCTTGGTTTTGACGGGGAGAGAGAGAGGAATTGACAAAGTTCGGGAAGAAGTACCAACCTTTTCTTCAGTTGACTTGTCTGGTGAAGGACTCGACTCGACTCTCACCAGTCGATACACTTGCAACTCTTCCTCTTCCTTCTCAGGCTCCTTGTCTGAGTGGGTTTCTTCAGAATCTTCTGCAGCCTCAAACATGGCTTCCTCTTGCACATACTGAACTAGTTTACCACTAGTTCCAGCTTCAGCTTCCTCAGAATTTTTACTCTCCGACTCGTCTTCCTCAGAACTAGACGAGGCGGCTTCAATCATGGCGTCGTCTGGATTGATATGAACTTGTCTGGGAGCAGCAGTTCTTCTAGCAGCTTGCTTTGCTAGCGCCTCCTTCTTTAGATAATGTTTGAGAGGATGAAATGGCTTGCCCTTACTCCAACTAGTCTTGTTGGGCAACAAGAGGGGTAGAATGACACTTAGCTTGTTTCCGAAACTCACATTTGCAGACACAACCCAGTTGACTGTACTGGTGTTGACTTGCACATACTTCTTGTAGTACATCAACCTATCCAAAAAGAATTTAGACCAATTTCCTTATGTGATTCCATCATGAATCACGGCCATTATTCTTACTTTCTGGAGCGTCACAGAATCAAAACTCCTAGTGACTCCAAGCAACATCTTTGACGCGATGTCAAGAAGAGTCTTGTATTTGTCAAGTAGCTCCTTCTTTTTTACAGCAGGAATTTTACCATCACGATTCAACCTTAGCTGCTTTCCACAGAAAATACTCAGGTATCTCAACTCTTTGCCTTCAGCATATCTCTCGATATCTATCGATCCGGACGGTGATTTCAACGATTCAGTCAAAAATTCACGAGTAATCTCTACTCTCCTTCTTCCAACAAAGGCTTCAATCGAGTCGCCTTGTCGAGTGGCAGTGGCATAAAATTCTAACACCTCCTCTTCCAGCACAACTTCAGGAAATGCCTCCAAATAGGGTCTTAAACCGCATCTGAAGCATTTTATCAGAATTTCTTTGTTATCATCAGTGTGATTTCCTTTGAAAAACACTGATCCCTCCACATGCACTCTTCCTTCGGTGATGTACTTTCCGAGATCGAACCTTGCTTGCATGTTAGTACGAGCATCAAATATCGAAACAATCGACATAATAGATCGGTTATGAAAATCAAGAGATTTAGAAAGTATTTGAGTGCTTGAGACGTTATGAAAATCAAGAAATACTGAACTTGTGAGCATTTATGAGCGAGTAGTATGGGTTTTGTTAAACCTTGAGTTTGGAATCAATGGTTGAGATTGAAAGATTTAATCCAATGGACAGATATGAAAGTCTTTTGAAATTCAGTTTTACGGAATCGAGAATATTACGTGATTTAGTATCGTAAAATTTGAAATCCGCCTCTTCTATTGGTAGGTAAATGGGGTGTACTTATCTGACCTAGCATAGTAGAGTTTTGGCGCGAATTGGTTATATACACCTCATTAAATGGAGTGTATAAATCCAATTCTAGGATTTTCAAAATTTTCATTTACAAATTACCTTTATATCCTTAATTCGTATTGTTTAAACACTTAGAGTATTTAAATCATAAGACCACTTATCTTGTCTGTTCGAGTCTATTCAGAACAGACGAGTAGACTCAAGCACACAAAACGAGTTCCCCCTTCGACTGTGCTTGTCTACTTTGAATCATCGAACGACTATTTGAACCTGTCTTATCTTGTACGACAGATTAAACGAGATACCGATAGTCGAGTAGAATAAATAAGATGAATATCAATCTAAATCAATGGTCAAGGTTCAAACAAGATGATTGTTAACAAACTTAAGAGTCAACATAAAGCTCTTTAAGAAATCAAAGATTCCCCCTTAAATGTATATTCCCTTAGTATTACCCTCAGCTTTACCAGCTTCCTCATCGGGTTGTTTGGTCAACTTGTCTGACCTTGTATACCTGTCTGTTGGGTAAGTAGATGAGTGCTCTGCTCTATTGTGGTAACTTGCCTGTTTCTCCTTTCTTCTTAGGAACGTACCTGTCTAGTTAGTACATTGCTACATACTAGTAGGGTCAAGATCAATTAGTCCTAGACTAATGCATAATTCACGAAATCGAGCCTCAGGTAATGGTTTTGTGAAAATATCAGCTCTTTGAAAATCAGTATGAATCTTTTCCATGCGAATATCCTTCTTTTCTACATGATCACGTATAAAATGATGTTTCACATCAACATGCTTACAACGTGTGTGCAAAACAGGATTTTGTGTAATGGCAATAACATTGTTACTATCACAATATATGGGAACATTTGATTCACGGATATTATAATCTCTAAGCTGTTGAATAAGCCATAATAATTGACTACAACAACTACCAGCAGCCAGGTACTCGGCTTCAGTAGTAGAGGTAGCAACACTTGTCTGCTTTTTCGAAAACCATGAAATGAGTTTTGTGCCTAAGAATTGACAAGAACCAGATGTAGATTTCCTATCTATTCTACAACCACCAAAATCAGAATCAGAGTAGCCACTTAGAGATAAATCATCATTTGAAGGATACCATATACCACGATTGATGGTTCCTTTCAAATATTTCAGAATCCTTTTAGTGGTTTCCATATGACTCTCTTTTGGATTGGCTTGAAAACGAGCACATACGCCAACAGAGAATGCAATATCAGGTCTACTAGCAGTCAAGTACAGTAATGAACCAATAAGACCACGATAATGAGATTGATCAGCACTTTTACCATTCTCGTCTGGATCCATCCTGTAGGTAGGTTGCATAGGAACTCCAGAAGATTTACAAGTCTTAATACCATACTTGTCTAGTAGATTACGTGTATACTTTGCTTGATTTATGAAAATCCCTTCTGGGGTCTGTTTTACTTGAAGACCAAGAAAGTAGTTCATTTCACCCATCATAGACATCTCAAATTTACTTTGCATGAGTGTTGAGAAACTTTCACTCAGCTTTTTGTTAGGTGACCCAAAAATGATGTCATCTACGTAAATTTGGACGAGTAAAATGTCCTTCCCTTCTTGTCTTCTGAACAAGGTTCTATCGACCTTGCCCTTAGTAAAACCATTTTCTAACAGAAATTGAGAAAGAGTATCGTACCAGGCTCTTGGAGCTTGTTTTAGTCCATATAAGGCCTTCTTTAATCTGTATACCTGGTTACCTTTGACTTTGAAACCTGGGGGTTGTTCAACATACACTTCTTCCGCAAGAATATCGTTAAGAAATGCACTTTTAACATCCATTTGATATACAGTAAATTTCATGTAAGCAGCATATGCAAGGAACAATCGAATGGCTTCTAGTCTAGCAACAGGAGCATATGTTTCATCATAATCTATGCCTTCAGCTTGTGAATAGCCTTGAGCTACTAATCTAGCCTTATTCCTAACGACTACATCATTCTCGTCTTTCTTGTTCTTGAAAATCCATCGTGTGCCTACTACATTATGATGTTTAGGTCTATCGACAAGTTCCCAGACGTCATTTCGAACAAACTGATTCAACTCGTCTTGCATAGCGATGATCCAATTACTATCAGCCAAAGCCTCTTTGATGGTTTTAGGCTCGATAGATGAGAGGAAACAACACCAGCAAAACAAAGATGGACTAGGTTGTTCTTGTGACTCAAAGAGTTGTCGTCTAGTCTTTACACCAACAGTAGAGTCACCAATGATATTTTCAGTATTATGAGCAGATTTCCATGTTTTTCTAGTCTTAGTAAGCATATTATCATCATCTGGATCAATTATAGCATCATGCATTTCAATATCATTTACATCAGAAGATTTAATAGGAGTAGACGAGTCGACTAGTTCAGGCATGTCAACTGGTCTAGTAGATTTACTTTGAGCACTTACCTTCTCCTGATCATCAGACTCGAGAGCTTTCATGAACGGGTTATAGGCTTGAACAGATTCATAAACTTCTGATTCTTGGTCAATTTGGATCGATAGATCAGTTACCTTCTTACTGATCTGATCGGCAGACGAGTCCTGTATAGATTCATCGAAAACTACATGTGGTGTTTCTTCCACACATAAGGTAGAGTAGTTGAATACTCTGAATGCTTTGCTAGTCGAGGAGTATCCCAAGAATATCCCCTCGTCTGCTTTAGCATCGAATGCATTCAACTTGCTTTTCCCATTGTTATGGATAAAACACTTACAACCAAATATATGGAAATATGAAATTCTGGGTTTTCGACCTTTCCATACCTCATAGGGCGTCTTACCTAGTGCTTTATTGATAGCACTTTTGTTTTGGGAATGGCATGCAGTATTGATTGCTTCTGCCCAAAACTTCTGAGGAGTATTATACTCTGTCAGCATTGTCCTGCAGGCCTCCTTAAGAGTTCTGTTCCTTCGCTCTGCTACTCCATTTTGTTGTGGTGTCCTTGCTGCACTAGTAAGGTGCTGGATGCCACGCTTAGAACAAAATTGTTTAATATAGCAGTTAATGAATTCAGTACCCTTGTCACTACGGATCTTGACAATGGACTGATTCTTCTCAACTTGAATCTTCTTCAACAGATCAGTTAGGAGTGTTTGTGTATCACTCTTCTTGTGTAAGAAGACTACCCAAGTGAACTTAGAATAGTCGTCTACCACAACAAGTGTGTACCTTCTACCGTTCAAAGTTGGAGGAGTTATTGGGCCATGTAGGTCCATATGTAGAAGTTCAAGAACTCTACTTGTTGAGAGGGTTGGGATAGATTTAAAGGAACCCTTTACCTGTTTACCTTTCTGACAGGCATCGCATACATGTGATTTGAAATAGATTTCGTTGGGTATACCTTCAACAAGGTAATCTCTCGCAATCTTATTAATCACCTTAAAGTTCATGTGGCAAAGGCGTCTATGCCAAAGCCAACTGACCTCTTTGGGTGTCTTAGTAAGAAGACAAGTGTCCCGTGGACAACTATTCCAATTCACAATGTACACACTACCTTGTCTTATGCCGACGAGTAGTACGGTATGAGTCCTCTTGTCTATGATTTCACACTTTTGACTTTTGAACTGCACTTTGTAACCTCGATCACAAAACTGTGAAACAGATAATAGATTATATTTCAAACCTTCTACGTATGATACATCTTGTATCTCTACGTCGCCATTTCGGATGTAACCAAAGCCTTTTGTGATGGTTGTAGAGCTATCACCGAATATAACCTTTGGTCCTTGTTGCTCATGGTAGCTTGAGAGAAGTGCCTTGGTACCAGTCATGTGGTGCGAACAACCACTGTCTATGTACCAAGTTTCTCCTGTTGAGCCACCCTTCTTGTATAGATCGAGTCGACCCTGCATTAGATGATATTTCATAATTTAGGTACCCTTCTTGTTTATTGGGGTCCTGGGGGGTTAGTCGAGTTCAAAGGAATCCAAATATACATTGGAGTCTTGAACAAGTTTGATCTTCTAAGCTTTCGACCATATTTGTTGTAAAATAAGACCTTGTTGTCCTTATCTGACCTATCAGTTGAGTTCGGGTCTACTCTTTGGAGATAGCCTTTCGACTTAATCTCTACTTGAGCAGGCACTTGTCTATGATAGTCAGAGTAGGGTTTGTATGCATTAGGTCCATACGGTTTATAGACATGTTTATGTCTTTCTTCTCCTTCGATGTCATATGATTCAGGTGGAGGATATAAGACGGGTTGAATACGATATTTTGAAGTCACTTTCCTAGGCCTAGACGAGTAGAGCTGAGACTGCCTTATGAAAGGAGGTCTAGGCTCTTTCCATCTAGTTTGTACTTGTCTAGTACTAGTCTCCTCAGGATACCAGTCCTCGTATCTGACCTGTTTTGGTCGTCCACGATTTCTCGTCCTTTGTTGACTCGTCTTAAACGGAACAGCCTTGTTGTTAACATTCTTTTTACCTCCCTTGGTAATTGGAATGTTAACTTGAGTCTGTTTGAGTACAGTGCCTTCGGATGGAGATCCAATATCGTATATCATTGGTCCTTTTCCTTTATCATTAGTCAAAGAGCTTGAGATGAAAATAGTAGGGTTCTTAGGGACTTGAGTAGACGAGCTAGATGTCTCAGCACCTATGCCTGTCTTGTCAACAGGAGCCCTATACCTATCTGACAATTCAAAGTTAACCTTAGAGGAGTTAACCAGGTCAGTAAGTTTAAGGTCTAGAGTGACAACCTCGGTTTCTAAGAACTTATTACGTTCTTCAAGCTTTTTGCACTTGCTTTTTAAAACATTGAATTCATGTTTCTCAGTTGCATGTGTCTTAAGTAGGTCTTGATACAACTTGTCTGTTAATGCACACTTGTCTTTGAGTTGACTCAACTCTTTTTGCAAGCGTACATTTAGGACTGTTATATTAGGATCTACTTTGGACTGAGCTTCCTTAAGATCAATGATTTCTTGTTTTAACATGATGTTTTCGTCACTGGCTTCCATGAACGCCTTATTAGCGAGTAGGGGGTCTTCTTCAGTCACACCAGTAGAGTGATGAAGACTACTTCCTACACCACTATCGGCTGTATCACTTTCATCAGAGTCTGATTCATCACATGATTGAAATGAAGTTGCAGATGATACCTCTTGTTCAATTTTAGCCATGCAGCAGAGTCCATCATCTACTATGAATGCTTCATCTTGATCAGACGGGTATCTAGACGAAGATGATGGTAACTCGTCTGAGTCCGTTTCAGAGTCATTATTAGCCATCATTGCCTTCTTACCCCTGTTGTATCTTCTTTCCCTTCTTGCCTTGCGTTCTTCACGATCATCAGTGCTCAGGTCTGGACATTCGTAAATGTAGTGACCTGGTTTCTCACAGTTATAGCATAAAGGATCGTTAGTAGACCTTTTAATAGGTGACTTATCCCTGCGCTTATCTCGTCTATCAGAACGCTGAATCTTCCTATCATCTGACTCTCTATCTCGTCTGTTACTTTTCGAGACTTCGTCTCTCCTTTCGGACGAGTTTCGGTCTCGTCTGGTCTTAGACGAGTTCTTAGAAGTCGAACCTCTATAGTCTCTATAGAACTTTTTATATCTACCATAGCGTTTGTTTAGTCTGTCGAATTTTCTAACCATAAGGTTCATCTGATCTTTCAGACTTAGATCAGACTTTTCTAACTCGTCTCTTATGCTAGCAGGCTTGGACCTGTCTACTCTAGAGCTCTTAGACGAAGTAGACTTAAAGGCAACATTCTTCGACACGACTTTCTCCCTATCACTACTGGCAATTGGTTCTTCCTCATCTAATTCGAACTCATGCGCCTTAAGAGTCTGGAACATGGTTTCTGAGGGCCACAAATCAATATCTTGTGTGGATTTAATGATCATCTTGACCATTTTCCATCTTTCATCCAAAGCTTTCAAGATTCTCAGGTTAATCTCTCTTTCAGTGTAAGTCTTTCCTAGTACTTCAAGATCATTCATGATTTTAGTAAATCGAGTATCCAATTCATCAATGGATTCACCTGACTTCATCTTAAATGTTTCAAACCTTTGGACAGTTGAGGATAGTTTGCTTTCTTTGATCAGCGTAGTGCCTTCACAAAGAACAGCTAATTTGTCCCACATTTGCTTGGCAGTCTTACATTTTAACACTTTACCAAGATACTCGTTTGCAAGGTGTGCAAAATATAATTCTTAGCAAGACTATCCAAATTGTTTTGACGCATTTCTTCAGAAGTCAGTTCTGACCTTGGTTTAACAATCAGCTCTCCAACTTCTTTGGTTGGGTCCAGTGTAGCAGTATTTCTGATCATGGTAACGACTGGTCCTTCTTTGATCACAGATACCATTAGATCATGAGTTGAGCTGAAAATGGCTTCCATTCTCAACTTCCAGTAGTCGTAATCCTGAACAGAGAACTTGGAAAGTTTGTTAGCACTTATCTCAAGAGACATGTTTTAGCAGTTTGATCAGATAGGATAATAGCAAGAAATCAAGATACAGATATATCAAGAAAGTATGGTATGAATCAGAACAGAAACGAACCAAGACTTCACCCAAAGTCTTTAAATGTTATCAAGAAACAGCAGTTCAAAAACTACTGCTCTGATACCACTTGTTGGTCCCAAGTTGAGTTAATAATATTGAGTAAGCTAGTAAAAGTCTAGAGGGGAGGGGTGAATAGACTTTTAAAAATCTTTCAATATATCAGAATACTTAATGCGGAATTAATCAAAGTAACAATGAGCCCAATCAAATTTATACTCAACTTATATTCAAAATTCGAACTATTGTTATGAATACTCTACTTGTCTTGTTTAGATAGGCAATTAATCAATTAAGCAGTTAAACAAATAGTAAAGTAAATCAACACACAACAATTTTATAGTGGTTCGACAACTTGTCTACATCCACTCTCACAACTCCAGTCGTGAAATTCTTATTACTCTTCCAATCGAGTATTCTTGTGATTTTAAGTCCCAAGATATAAGACTTAGATCTTCTCGAAAACACTACCAAGTGCCTCTTCGATCTAACTAGCTATTTTACAAGTAACTAGCAGCTTGAAACAGTAAACAAAAATAAAACTTCTCTTCGTTCAGTAGTAGCCTTCTTATTCTTCACTTGTCTTCTGGCTTATTTCTGAACTTCAATCTCTGAGAGTAAATTGCTTCTTTGAATCTTCAATAGTGCTCCAATAGTTTTTCAGTCCCCTTTAATCGTTCAATACCTTGCGGTATTTATAGTCTTCCAATTCCAAGAACTTTCAGTTGTGTAACAACCTTTTCTTGAAAACTAACTTGTAACTGTTCTTCTTATCCTTTAACACGTTTCTTCAGTTAATTAGTTATTCCTTAACTAACTCTTCAATTTTTATCTTTAACACGCTTTTGTAACTAACTTCAAGTTGACCTGTCTTGTTGAGTCGCACCTGTCTTGTTCAGTAGTAGTAGACTTCATCTTCTACTTGTCTTGTGCAGTAGACTTCTTCAGATTACAACATAGAACTAATCTAGTCCTATCATCTAATCCTAACAAGACTATTACATTACATTAAGCTTTTGTTTACAAATCCTGGTCAACTTAAAAAACTATACATCAATATCTAAATCAATACAATCGAAATATGAGCTTCTATACATCTCAAATAGCTCAATATAAAACCTATCAAGTATACAAAGTATCAACAGTTTATAAGTACTTGTCTTTTTCCCTTTTATACTTATCATGTTAACTTCATTCGTTTTATGAACTAGTACTTGCTTTGTGAACTAGTACTTGTCTTGTGAACTAGTACTTGTCTTGTGAACTCTACTGATCTGTACAAGATGACTTCTTCTTAACTAGACTAGATCAGTCAACACTTAGAAAATATTCAAGTCTACTTTTTGGCTTATCAAAACTTCATCTTTATCTTTTATCAACATTTAGGACTTGTTCTAGGATTCATATCCCAACATCTACGCTTTTGGCCAAGAGCTTAGATACCTTAGTATCTCTTGCGGCAAGAAATTGAATAGTGATGGCAAGGTGCCGACTGTAAAGAAGAAGCAGTTGTTACCAAAGTACAAGACCCTACTGGACATTGCAAGCAAGATGGTGCTTGGTGTCACAAGTAGCTTCGATGCAGTCACTCAACATAAGACAAGAGTGATGGCTGCCATTTATGATGGTATTACTGAAGGTAATTGGCAGAAATGGTTTCTGTTAGTTAATTAGTCAGTTAATGGTAGTTATCCAATGCATTGTACATCTATAAATACACCATTTAGTGCATAGGTTGAGGGTTACCAAAACTGAGAATTTCGAAAGAGATCAAACTTTGTGTATACTTGTAATCTGTAACTTTCATTTGTGATTAGTGAAGAGTCTTCTATCCTCCGTGAACGTAGATCATTTGATCGAACCACGTAAATCCCGTGTTTTTCTTTGAGTTCTTTATTTGTTTCAATTATTTGCGTTTCTAGTTATCTTGATTTATCATTTGTGTGGAATTGCTTTGTGAATACAATTCCATAACACGACGTAACAAACCGAATATCAATTAATTTGTTCGTTTATGCTAAAGAACCTTATTCAACAAGCTCAAATAAATAATATCCGAGCAAAGATCGATCCGAATAATTCATGAGTGGTTTAATTTGATTACACCTCATCGTAAGGCTCGAACAACAAGCTTGTGATGTGGTCCTGTGTTTGAGGCTGCTGCATGCCATGCCCATCTCCATCTTTATACATAAACTGCGCCATTTTTGCAAGATTAACTGCACACTCGATAAACTCCTTTGGAAATGGAGAATCCGACACGCTTTCATTATTCATCTTTTTCCATGCCTCCCCTATCATAGATCTTACATGTTCTTGTGCCTCTTTCTCTGAAACATTTTTTTCATTCATGTAACATTGTATTGACTTTGGCACATCACCTCTCTTCACCTCATCCTATAACAAATTGTGAAAAAAATAGGTATTAGGAAATTAATACAAAATTCTTTATTAAGCCTCATGCCCCCACGTCTCCATCCATTTTAGTTCAAACTTTTAGATTAGACAAAATTCTTTATTAACGATTAGGCCCACACGTCCTTAGTTCGATTCCTGCTAAAAGAAACTCCATGCACCCATTTAAATTGTCCACTCGATGGGCTCCACCATAAAGTGCAGAGGTGATAATTCGGCCCACGAGTTAGGGGGAGTATTAGAAAATTAATATATGAGAATAAAATTCCAAATAGACGGTTTTATAAACCCACAAGGGTTAGCCAGGTGGTGTAGGCTTGGGACATGGGAGGAGCATGTTCCTCTCAAGTTCGATACCCCAAGGTGCAAACAATCCTAATAAGCCTACTGGATTGGTACTCGGCCGGAATTAGTCAGTAGTTGTTGGGCAGTGAAATAATTTTATCTCATCTAAAAGTCCGAACTTAATAGTGAGGTTGAGAATTAATTCTTGTATATTAGGAATCGAACTTGGGTCGTTTTGCCCGATTTGCTCGGATACCATGAAAGAATTCCGTCTCATCTAAAAGTCCGAACTTAATAGTGAGGTTAGAAATTAATTCTTATATAGTAATTCCTAACAGGCAGGATATATACCGAGCTAGACTTATTAAAAAAAGAAATTAAAGGAAAGAAGAAGACGGTTCTGTACGTACCACTGATGTTACTAAATCATTTGCAAGCCTAAAAATCATGGCTGAGCAACGAACTATATCGTGGTACTTATATAAGCTCTGAATAGCTTCCTCTTTAATTGGATTTGCTACCAGAAAATAAAATTGGGATAGAAGTGTAGGGGCCGATACTGAAATCCAAGCATTGTTGAGATATTCTTCGAGGCTTGGTTTGTATCCATCATAGTACCACTTTGCCTCTTGCAAAAAAGAAGCAATCAAGTCTTGCCACTGCAAAATATATAAATGGAGTAATTTAATTAAATACATGGATGCTTATATGCAACCCTAGTAGCTAATTGGTTTACTCGTATATATATATTACATAATTAAATTAAAGCATATAAAATTGTATTATATACCGATTTCCTTAAATATGGAATGATGATGAAACCCTGGTCTTTCAAAACATCGTAAGCCATCTCGTTAACAAAGTTGTTGAGTGCAAGATAACAAATTTGCATGTAATCAGGAAGCTCTTTCATTGATTCAATATCCCATCTGACATTAATTAATTCCAAGAGTCAATTATATATATTAGTTGACTAATTATTAATTAATTACCTTTGAATTGTGTGGTTGAATAACTGCACTTCTTCAAGAGTAGCATAGACATCAAAAATATCGTCTATTGTTGTTATTAGTGTATTCATTTTGGTGGTCATAATCCTCTGGTATCCACATTCACGAGGCTCGAAAATCCCCGTGGTCCAAAAGTAGCATTCCACAACTCTATCCCTTGCAAATGGTAGCTTCTCAGCAAGGCATGTACTTTTCCACCACCTTTATACATATATAAAATTAATTAAACGAAGCTACAAATTATTTAAACAATATTCCCATATTAATTAAAGAGTTAATTAATAATTAATTAGTAATTCTAAAACAAATTACTAGTTTTTCAAAAAAAAAAAAAAAAAACAAATTAGTAGTATATTAATTAATTAAAGAGTTAATTGAAAGAAAAAAAATCATTGCCTTCTAAAGTATTTATCAATTATATATTTTTTCTTTCTTTGCAATTCGATATACTATTTATTAATTTTTTCAAATTAATGAAGCAATATGTTTTCCTACCAATTTTAATGTGGCCAAAAATACCGAACTGGCCATTTTGTCGATTGCCAACTAATAGTGAAATTAAAGTTTTGATGGCTCAAATCCTCCAATTTGGAAGACATTCATCAAATCATCAATACCGTAATATTAGAGCGTAAAAATACAGAAACCATCGAGACTAGAAAAATTCCGGCTGGGATTAGAGAAAACATTGATGGATGTGGTGTTAGCTTGCGCGCGTAATTTATGTAAAACACGTGTTTTTCATAAAAAAAAAAAAAAAAAAGACTTTATTCGTTGGCGGTGGGGCCACATCAGATTAAAATTGGCCATAAAAAATATGTGTGCATTGAATTGCAAAATATAAAAAAGTGATGTATCAAACTGCAAAGAAAAAAAAATACTACTATAATTGATATAATTGACAAATACTACATGACTAAAGGTGGTGATATTTATTTTTAATGATCACCTGGAGACAAGTTTAAGTTCTTCTTGATGTGTTGCTTGAAAAATATTGAAGTCCAATTTTGCAAAGTCTAGCACATTTGGATTCATGTCAGGCCTTGTCTCATAGGTATCAATATACCATCTTACATGTGGCCTTTGTATTGGAAGTTCCAGAGCCTGTTTGTCATCTAAAATTGAATAAAGTTACAACAAAATTAACACAAAAAGGGACTTAATTGAAACAAAACAGACATGACTAATTTTTTTTTTTTTGAACGGAGAAAATTTTATTGACCGAGTACCCATATATGGTACTCGAAATATAATGATCTGGAGTTACATATATATATATATATATATATAGGGAAATTACAGTGTATGTGATCAACTACGTTACACAAATATATGCCTAGGATTTGCACAGATTGGTAATCATGGACTAATTAAAATTGAACAAGAACTACTTAATAATATATAATTGAGAAATATGTACCTTGAGAGATCGTAAAGCCATGTTGTCTGGGGAGTCTAAATTCAAGAGAAGTAGAGTACAAATCACTTTCCATAGCCCCATAATTCTTGTTGCGGTATTTGCGCTTGTATACACTCCCTAAAATTTGGTCGATTTCACCCCCGAAATAGGAAGAAATTCCAAGCTTTTTCAAGTCATCAATGAGCTCGAGTTGATCAGTTGTGTCCTCCACCATTAACGTGGACCTCACTTTCTCCATTAGCTCCGAAGCCCTTTTCAAGTATTTCTCTTCCTATATATATGTGTGTGATATAGATTCGTACTGCATGCATATTTTAAAAGACATGCATGCTCTATATATATATATATATATATATATATATATATATTGTTGTAAATTTATGTATTTGCATAATATTATGGAGATATCTCTTCATTAAAGATCACCCTGGGTTTTGGTGAAGTTGCAACTACCTTTTAGTGAGAGAAATGTGACTCTTTGGTGAAATTGCAACCTCTCAGTACACTGGAGTATTTATAAATATTCAAACATGTGGAATGTTGCAATATTATTGAAATTAAATAGTTTCTTTAATCACTGAGAAATTGGAGTCTTATATATATTGTTGAGTTTGTTTTATTAATACACTTGCGATTTCTATTTATGAATTAATTCGGTGGAGTACTGTAATTATTGAGTTTTCGTGGAATAGCTAGATTTTATATCGTAGAAGGTTAATTTCTTGTGAGAACCACTTATCCTTTCGGTAACTAGCTCCTTTTACCCACATATATATACAATAAGTACTATATATATCATGTAATTATATATTAATTAATGATACCTTGTATTGAGTGGTCAATGATTGAATAGAGTCGAAATCCCAATGAGAAGGTTTGTAATTTCCAGATCGCCGGTCAGCATTGCATTCCAAAGAAGTTTGACAAACATTTGAGGCTTTCCGCCGGTGATCAAAGATACAAACATTAATATTTGGTGGCTTGTATGAGGTCACTAGGACTTGCATTATGAATTCTAGCTATTTCTCCTTTTTAATTTGTAAGTAGATATTGATGAAAAGAGTTGTTGCTATTTGTATAAATAAAAAAGCATTAATCATGCATGCATTCAAACGCTGATTAAAACAGTTAACTTAGATGTGGGCTCTTGCTTTAAAGGACTTAACGTTTAGTGGGCTAGAAAACAAAATTAATTTAGATTACTGTCAACACTCAAAAATTTGTCGTAGTTAATTAAAAGTACTTATGATAAGATAGAGAGTTTTGATAGGCGTGTGCAAACTTGCATTATGTTTTGTAAGAGTTTTGATAGGCGTTCGAGCACAAAATAAAGCGAAACAATTTAAAAATTGCTAAAATATTAATATCATTTTTTTAAATCATATTTTTTGTTCAATTATAATTTAATCCCCAACATACGTCAAAATTCAATTTCTAAAAAAATATAAATACTTGGAATATTAAGAAAAAAATTTGATAAGAAAATACATGAAAAATGAATAAAAAAAAAAATACTCTCTTCGTCCGAACATTGTATGCAAGCATTCATTTTTTAGTCCGGCTAAACTTAATGCTCACTTCGTTCCATAATTGTTTAAAAATGGAAATAATATTTTTATCATCACTCTCCACATCATCACTTATTTATACTCAAATTATCATTCAATTCATTTTATTCATAAACAATCAATTTATTTATTAGTGGACCTTGAAATATTCCACAATACCCTCAAATGAATGTATTTTAAATATAAACAACAATATTCCTTGTATATAGACAAAAGGTTCAGGTTCACAAAAGTGTTATTCAATGTAATAATATTATATTTATCAAAATGAATGTATTTTAAATATAAACAACAATATTCCTTGTATATAGACAAAAGGTTCAGGTTCATAAAAGTGTTATTCAATGTAATAATATTATATTTATCAAACAATTTTATTATTAAAGGTTCAGGCAAAATCGTGTCAAAATTGCTAAAATATTAAATTTCACTTGTGGAAGGGCATACTTTTTAAAAAAGTTGTGATGATCGAGTAGGATATGAAGGACTAATTCAGTAAGCATTTATGTATAAAGTAAAAACGAATTGAATTATATATATGTGTGAAAAAAAAGGTAAAAAAAAGAGCAATGCCATTGCAGCAAGGGGGGTTGAACCGTGGCCTTAATAAAAGGGAGGATATTTTACAGGCACTAGAAAGAAAAATACAAAATATATATGGGCGCGGCTAAAGGCACCCAAGGATCCTAGGATCCTATGAGTACACCCACCAAATTTTTTTTCATCCAAGGGAGCTTGTAAAATGTCTTATATACCCCTTCTGTAAATTTAAAAAAAAAAGAAAGATGAGTACACCCACCATTGCGTTATTCAATAAACTCTTCCACACCACCCAAAAATCTTCCCCCACCACCCAAAAATCTTCCCCCACCACCAACACTGCCCCCAAAATTCTTACCCCACCACCACACGACTGCCCCCAAAATTCTTCCCCCACCACCACTGCCCCCAAATTTCTTCCCCCACCACCACTGCCCAAAAAATCTTCCCCCACCACCACCACCATAACATCCAAATTCCAAAAGAAAACAACAAAAAAAGAGGTAAAATGTTCGAAAATTTTAAGTGAACAAAGGTAAGATGTTCGAAATTTTTTACAAAACAAACTCAATATGTTCGAAAAAAATTTCAAAACAATTTAAATTTGTCCGAAAAAAAAAATCGAACATCTTGTTCGAAATTTTTTCCAAAACAAACAAAAAATATTCGAAATTTTTTACAAAACAAACTCTAATTGTTCGAAATTATTTCCAAAACAAACATAATATGTTCGAAAATAATTTACGAACTTCCAAAACAAACCCTAATTTTCTTAAATTTTTTAAAACCCCTAATCTTACTTGAAACGAGCGGCGGCGACGGCGTTTCTGGGGGAGGGCGACGGCGGCCTCGAAGAACGAGAAAGGAGGGCGACAGCGGCCGCGTCTCAGTGAGGAGGGCGACGGCGGTCGCGTCTCAGTGAGGAGGGCGACGACGGCCGCGACGAACGAGGAAGGAGGGCGACGGCGGCCGCGTCTGAAAGAGGAGGGGACGGCGACCGCGTCTCAGAGGGTAGGGCACGGCGGCCGCGTCTCAGAGGGTAGGGCACGACGGCCACGTCTCAGAGGGGAGGGCACGGCGGCGCTGCGATGAAGGGGCGGAGGGGTGCCGATGTGGTGGATGGGGAAGAAGGGAAGGGAGACGGGCGGAGGAGAAAGAGGAAAACACCAGGTGGGTGTCCTGATTTTTTTTTGGAAGGAAAGTATAGAATTAGGGTTTTATGTAGGTTAAGGGTATATTGGGAATTTCCATGTGGGTGTCCTCATCCGTTTTGTGGGTGTCCTCATCGCGTGGGTGTCCTCATAGGATTCTTGGGTGCCTTTAGCCGCGCCCAATATATATAATAAAAGAAGACCCCGGCTAAACATACCCAGCCCCCATTTACTTTACACACCCCAATTACTATACACACTTCATATAAAATGTTTTTTATTTTTAAATTTGTACCTACATCCCAATTTTTTTTTTAAAAAATCACAAAAAATAAAACCCTAGATTTTGTCAAAAACTAACGAAATTGCGTAAAAAAATTGGAGATTAAACATATCAAATTTACTCATTTTGTTTGATAGGAAACTCTGAATGTCAAATATGTACAGTTGGAACTCCTCCTTTAAAACTTGAACTCACTTTTTTCTTTTTCTTATTTCACTTCGTTTCTTTTGTTCTGTTAGTGGAGAATGATTTTTCCGTAATTTTTATTTTTGTTTAGAATTGAATTATAATTGCCTAATATTGAGGTGTGAGCTAGTATTAGTTTTTTAAAAATATATATATTTTATGTGGGGTGTGTATAGTAACTGAACTTATGGGGTGTGTATAGTAGAATCGGGGGTTTGTTTAGCCGTGGCCGTAAAAGAATTATAAGCCCAATGTCCCTCAGTCTCTGACCAAGTACGCACGTAACGTTCCCCGTTTTATTCTAGTTTGTGATTTAACATCTGAATTTCACCATCTAACTACATTCATCTCCAAATATATATATATATATATATATATATATATATATTCTACTATTATAGCAACACAACATCATCACTCTTACCCAATTGATTTAACATTATTTTACTTAAAATTTCAAAACAAACCCATACAATATATATTACTCTCTCTGTCCCCTACTTGATGACTCATTTTGCTATTTTGGGTGTCCCTTACTTGATGACACATTATCTAAAATAGCAAAAACATTTTTAAACAATACTCTTAAAATTAAACATCACAATATTAAAACAAATGTCACTACTTTATTACACTAAAAAGTAACTTTATTACTATTTATAAAGTTGAAAAGTCTTTACTACCCTAACTTTATCATTTATAATACTAATAAACGATAATTCATTCGTTAAAATCTGTGTCCAATAGTTTTGTGTTATCAAGTAGGAGACGGAGGGAAAACTATTTAACGAAATTTTCCCATCTAGAATTTTTCCATTCAAATTTCACACATCCCGCATAATCCCAATTAAAACAAACATGGCCCTAAGCTTCTCGGTGATCAACTGTACAAAAAATATTTGTTGGCTTGTATGAGATCATAGGATTTGCATTGTGAATATATTATATATATGATAATTCTATTTCTCTCTTTTAATTTGTTAAATATTGATGAAAGGAGTCGTTGCTAGTACGTATATAAATAAAATGATTAAGTTTCCGACAATTTCACGTTCATGCATATTCATTATTAAGCTAGTTACGTGCAGGTATACATGTTCTTGCTCTAAATGACTTAACGTTAATTAATTAGTGGGCTAGAAAACATAATTTAGATTACTGTCAACATTCAAGAATTTGTCGTAGTGATAACTGATAAGAGAGAGTCTTAGGATCTCAAAGCCGAATCAAAAAAAAAAACAAATGTTATTGAAGCGAGTAACACACATATAACAGCCCACACTAGTGACGGAGTCAGAATTTTTGATACAAGGATTCGATTAATATTACTATAAAGATAAATTAATATATGTATTTATTACTCATCAAAATTTCTTATATAATTAAAATTGTCAATACATTTCATTTCATTCAATTAATTAAATTAAATTGAATAAGTCGACTTTCATTATATTTTGTAAGAAGTTTTGATAGTTCGGATACAAAATAAAGCGAAACAATTAAAAATTGCTAAACTATTAATATCATTAATTTTTTTTTTAAAATAATATTTTTTTTTTAATTATAATTTAATCCCCAACATACGTCAAAATTCAATTTCTAAATAGTTTATTAGTTTAACGTAAATGTAACTTGACTTCTTGAGTACCCTCTGGTAATCCCTTAATATGAATTCCCTTTTTTTTTTCTGATAAAAAAATTTGAACTGTAAATGTCTTTAAAATAATACATTAATGTGTTCCAATATTCTATATATAATTCATACTCCCTTCGTTCCACGAAAATTTGCACACTTGCTATATTGAGACGTCACATACTCATTTGCACACTCCAAAAAAGAAAACATCTATGTAACCTTCGTCCTTAAAATATACACTTCTTTAATCATATGTCGTTATTTTTCTTATTTTTTTTTTAAAAGTGTGTAATCTCAAGGGAAAAAAATTAACTTGGAACGGAGAGACCTTCGTCCTTAAAATATACACTTATTTAATCATATGTCGTTATTTTTCTTATTTTTTTTTAAAAGTGTGTAATCTCAAGGGAAAAAAATTAACTTGGAACGGACAGAGTATTTTAGTAATTAAGCATTATGTATACAATAAATAAATTAAATGAGTTGAATTATATATAAGTGTGAAAAAAAGAGAGAGAGACATTGCCGCCAGGGGGAATTGAACCCTGGTCTTCATAAAGGGGAGGATATTTTGCAGGCTAACCACTAGAAACACAAGAGACAAGAAAGGAAAATAAAAAAAAAAAATATATATATATAGTAAAATAATTAGTCCATAATTTTTTTTGGGGGTGGGGGAGAGGGAACCCCAGGCCAGGCTCAAAGTCCCCCAGTCCTAATCCTCCTCTTAACGTTTCCCGTCTTATTTTAGTTCAAGATTTATCATTCGAATTTCACCATTATATTTAAGTACATTTATTTTTAAAAATATCTATATATTTTACTATTATAATAAAAAAAATCACCCACTTTTACCAAATTGATTTAACATAAAGTTATATCATATTTCACAATAAACTCACATAATATTACTATTTATCGAGATTTTTTTTCCACCTAGAATTTTTCAATTCAAATTTTCCCCATCGATATGTAATCCCAAAATAAACATTGCCCTAATTATAAGCTTTCCGACGTGATCAAATGTACAAAAAATATTGGTGGCTTGTATGGGATCATCAGGATTTGCATTATGAATTTATATTATACATATATGATGATATATAATTCTATTTCTAGATCCTTCTTAATTTGGTAAGTATTGATGAAAAGAATCGTTTCTATTACGTATATAAATAAATGATCAAGTCTCCGACAATTTCACGTTCATGCATATTCATTAAGCTAGTTACGTGCAGGTATGTTCTTGCTTTAAATGACTTAACGTTTAATTAGTGGGCTAGAAAACATAATTTAGATTAGGGTAAAATGCAGATTTGATCCCAAGAGAATATCTGTTCACGAAAATGGTCCCATTTTAAACAAAAATGGTCCCACGAGATTTTTACCGTTAAAAACTAACAGAATGTTATGCGTACCGTTAACCCCTTAAACAAATTCATCATTTCGTCATCACCATTTACCCCAATCAATCCCCCATCCTGAAAAACCCTACAAAAATCGCACAACATTCCCCCTGAATAATAATCGTTTCCAAAACGCTAGAAACCATACACTCACTCAAATACCCCAAATTGAACAACACTTCGTGTTCCCAAATTGCACTATTAGAAAGAGAAAGTGAATAAAATGGTAAGAAATCGCAAAAAACCTTGATGAAAATTCACAAATTAGAGATGAAAACGAGATTGAGATTTAAAATTGACAAGGGGCTATGATTCCTAACACTAAGACGAGTCTAGAGTGGGTAGCCTCTATGAACGTCGTTACTGTTTTCGTTGCTGAATTTTCATGAGGTTTTGGAAGAATAGGGGTCACAGCGGTGACGGTGGCGGTGGCGAAGGTCTTAATTAGGTGTAGTGGCGGGTGGCGGGTGGCGGAAAGGTACTGACCAGAATGGGGCAAGAATGGCGGCGTTGGTAGCGACCGGGGGTGGGGACAGAACGTTCGCCGGAAGAATGAAAACAGGGGAGGGGGAGATCGATATCTACTGGTTTGTTTTTTGTTTTATTAGTACTTATTTATTATGTTTAGTTTTTTCTGAATTTACATTTTAAATAATTTTAATTAATACTTTTGAATTCTATTATGTAATATTCAGATCTTATATATATCTTCAAATTATATTCAAACACATATTTTATTTTAATGTTATTTTTTCAGTTTTAATATACGTACATTTTTATTCAAAAATAATTTAGGGTAATTTCATAATTTACATTAGATCATTATTTGATTTAAAAAAATTACTTTTAGTATTTCTTTTTAAAATTATATTTTAATTTTCAGATTTTAAATTTTAAATTATATTTTTAAATTACATTAAATTGTATAAATATTTTTTTAATTTTCAGATTTTACATAAATTAATTTAGCTTGCTAAATTTTTAATTTTCAACAGATTGTATGGGATTAAAAATTAATATGAATTTTCAGATTATATTTAAATATAGATTGTATTTTTCAAATTTCAATTTTTTGTATCTTCATATTATTTTCAGAATTTACTTTTGAATTTGTATTTTTTTGTATATATTTCAGTTTTAATATAATTTTTTTTTATAAAAAATTATTTAAATTTCAAAATTTACAATATTTGCTTTTTGGTATTTTTAAATATTTATCATATTTTTGGGTTAAAATAAGATATTCAGATTCTATAAATGATTTTTTTTAAAAAAAAAAATCAGATTATATCACTTAACGGAAACCGTTAAATATTTGACGGTTGGGACCTTTTTTGCAAAAAAATGGGACCAAAAAAGAACGTGGGACTAAAATTGTTTTTCAAAAATTCTCTTGGGACTAAATTTGCATTTTACCCATTTAGATTACTGTCAACATTCAAGATGTCAAGTTATTCGCACGATTATACGTCTCCAATCAATACAGAAAACAAGTACCTTAAACACTGCAACAAAGATAGCAATTCACAAATATATATAATTAGACGAGAACGAAAAACAGAGCACACAAGAATTTAAGTGGTTCGATCAACTTGATCTACATTCACTGGACACACGTACGACTTCAATCTTGATTGACACTACAAAAAAAGGGCGTTTTGGGGACGGATTTACCGACGGATTTTCCGTCGGCCGCCGAGGTTACCGACGGAAATACCGACGGAAAGTCGGCCGTCCCCTTTCTCGGCGTCAGCATTTTTTGCCGACGGATTTTTGAATTCCGTCGGCATTTCCCGACGGAAATACCGAGGGAAAATGCCGACGGAAAATACCGAGGGATAGTTGCCGACGGAATGGCCGTCGGCATTCCGGACAACCCGTTTAACAAACCGGGTCAACATTCCGTCAGTAATTCCGTTGGAAACAGTGAATTAAATAATTATAAAAGAAATTAGAATAAATTAAAATAATTATAAACGAAATGAATTAAATAATTAAATGCCGACGGAAGCCGACGGATATTCCGTCAGTATAATGCCGACGGATATCCGTCGGCATTATACTGACGGAATATCCGTCGGCATATCCGTCAGTAAAACAAAATATTAATAAAAAAAATATGCGTGGCCGGGGAGGCCCCGACCAAAATTTCATTTTCCGACCAGAATTACATTTTCGGAGAGGTTGGGAATGTGAAGAAATTTCGTAAAAAATGTCAAAAATGTCATTATGTAAAAATTAAAATATTATGTAATGAAACAATAATATTACATGAAATATTATGTTGGGAATGTGAAGAAATTGGCATTGTTTTTAACAAATCAAATTAATTAGTAGCTTACTTGATCATTATCATCATCATCTAATACGTACTTCCAGCAACTGACGGTGGCTTCGTCTTCTTCCAATCTCCGGCGAAGGGCGGCAACTTCGTCTACTTCAAGGAAACAACCAAAAAATTAAAAAAAAAATCGATGTTGAAGTTCAAAATTTTTCAATCTAAACTCAAAATCACTTACGTAGGAGTCGGCCAACTTATTAAAACGGCGGAGGAGCACAGATTGGGCGGCGGCCATGCTTCACGTTGGAGAGAAATCGTCGCGGAAGATTGGTGGAGAGAAATCGGCGCGGGAATAGGGCCGGTGAGGTCGCCGAAAAGTTGGTTGGAGAAGAGGATCGAGTAGGGATCGTAAAGAGGAAAGTTTGGAAAGAGTGAAAGAAAATCCTAGGTTGAGTTATATATAAGGATTTATTTTCCGTCGGCATGTTCAAATATCCGTCGGTTTTTTTCAAAAAGTAAATACCGACGGATATTCCGTCGGTATTTTTCAAAAAAGTAAATACCGACGGATAATCCGTCGGCATTTTTCAAAAAGTAAATACCGACGGATAATCCGTCCGTCGGTATTTTTTGCGATTTTTTTTTTTTTTAAATAATTCAATTTTTACCTAATAAATTACCAAAACCCTAAACCCTACTATATACTATACCTACTAATTCATTTCTTCCACATATATTAATATATATATTAGTTGTGACTTATATTTATAGTAAATTAAATTTTTATAATTTGTATCTAAATGATAAATAATTAATTAAATTTTATAAAATGTGGAAGAAAGTTAATTCCGTCAGCATTTTGGCGATTTTTTTTATTTGTTTTTTTTTGAAATAATTCAATTTTTTCTATATACTATATACTAGACCTAATAAATTACCAAAACCCTAAACCCTAGCTAGACCTACTAATTCATTTCTTCCACATATATTAATATATATATTAGTTGTGACTTATATTTATAGTAAATTAAATTTTTATAATTTGTACCTAAATGATAAATAATTAATTAACTTTTATAAAATAGGAAATAAATACATTACATTAATTGAATTAATTTTCATCTTCATCGTCTTCATCCTTCTCTTCGTCCTTATCCTCCTCCTCCTCATCATCATCTTCCTCATCCTCCACCTCCTCATCCTCATCTTCTTCATTCTCCTCTTCATCCTCATCTTCATTCTCCTCTTCATCCTCTTCTTCATCCCCCTCCTCTTCACCTTCAATTTCGATTAATTGGGGATTTGCAGCCGTCAAGGGTACAGAAAGATTGAAATCTCCCGTAAAGACTTCAGTTGGAGTCTCTATTTGTTCTGCTTGAAATGGAGATTCATCTTCAGTATTTTTGTCCTCTTTAGGGACTTCTACCATTGACCTTGCCTTTACTTTGCAAACAGCGTGCCATTCATAACCACGTGGAGCTCCCGGATATGTGCAGTAGTATACTTGAGATACTTGATGGGCAAATACAAATGGATCATCCCCAACATACGCCCTTTTCGAACTAACATCAACGAGCTTGTACTCCGGGTGAATTCTTGTTCCTAGATGGCCTGAATCAAACCAATGACACTTGAACAACACTACAGTCTTTGTTGGATATCCTGGATATTCTACTTCGACGACTTCCCGTAACACCCCAAAGTAATCACTTGCATCTGCATTGTAATTCGCACTGCTAACGCAGACGCCACTGTTGGTAGTTGCCTTTGTCGATGCATACCCAGACGTATGAAATCTGTAGCCCTTCACAATATAACCGTTGTAAGTCTTTACACGACGTAGTGGTCCCTTGCCGAGATCTCGTAAGAATCGACTGTCTAGAGCGTTTTCCCATCCCTATACGACTCAATTTAAAATTAATTAAAATAAATATTAATTTATTTACGTAAAACATAATTAATTAAATGGTACTCACATAACGTTCGAACCATCGGGAAAATTCACGTTGAATACGAGCATCTATATATGCATCTGAGATGTTTGGTTCTGCTCGTCGTAGTTCTTGAGTGTACATCCTAATTCACAACATTCAAAAACTTGGTTAATATTAAATGACATAAATGAAGTGGTATTTAAATAGACGATTTATATATGAAATACTTACTCAATGTATGGCTGAACTTCATCACAATTCAACAACACATACGTTTGTGCTATTTCCGCCTCCGAGTTCGTCTCCCAATATCGTTCAGTGGGTTTTCCTATTGGCCGTCCCTTAGCCTTAGACTTGAATATGGAGAGCATTCCATCGACCTCTTCACTGATATCGTCAGCGGATGTACCACCGAAGTTACGTGGAGCACTTCTTAACTTTGTGTTGACGTGGTCTTCAAAGTAATAAGAACAAAACATGCCAACCTCTTCATTCAAATAAGCATTCACAATCGATGCTTCAACGTTTGCCTTTTGTTTAGCATTGCGTTTCAAGTTGTGGAGATACATGATATACACACACACACACACATATATATATATATATATATATATATATAAAACTTATACGAATGCATGTGTAATTGTAATGAAATAAAAAAGGTAAGATTTTACCTTTCAAATGGGTACATCCACCTGTATTGCACCGGACCACAAATTCTCGCTTCATACGCTAAGTGAACGGGTAAGTGTTCCATCGAGTTAAAGAAGCTAGGTGGAAAAATTTGTTCCAACTTACACAAAATCACTGGAATGTCTTCATCTAAACGAATCATATCATCGATCGTGATCGTTGTAGCCGTTAAATCTCTAAAAAATAGACTTAATTCAGTGATAGCCCTCCACACATTGAGAGGAAGAAGTTCTCGGAACGCAATCGGTATCAAGCGTTGCATAAATACATGACAATCATGACTCTTCATCCTTGCAACCTTACCCGTTGTTGTGTCTACACATCGACTCAAGTTCGACACGTAGCCGTCCGGAAAGTTCAACTCCTTTATCCACCTACACAATCTTTGTTTTTGTGGCTTATCCAGTGTGTAGCTAGCCTTTGGAAATTTACCTGTACGCTCATCCTTTTTCAACTCTGGACGGCGACAAAGAGTGTCCAAATCCTCCCGAGACTTTGGGGTGTCTTTCGTCTTGCCTTCCGTGTTCATGATTGTGTGGAACACATTGTCAAACACATTCTTTTCAATGTGCATCACATCCAAATTGTGTCGTATCAATAGTGAACTCCAGTATGGTAAGTCCCAAAAAATACTCCTTTTGTTCCAACCACCCTCAATTCCTCTGTTGTGTTCCGCTGCATTTTCCTCAGTACTTTTTTTCAACCCCGTCACTTGAACCTCATATAACAACCTACGCCTTGTACGGAGAGTAAATTATAAGTGACACTAAAAGCAATAGATAAATATACGTTTAGTACTCGATTATTAAATAAATGTATAAAATACCATCTCGTAGTGGAGGTTGATTGTTTGTGACTGCTCTGTTTTTTACGAAGTTCTTCTTATTTCTTCGAAACGGGTGACCTTGAGGTAAGAACCTACGGTGATTATCGAACCATGAAACTTTTCTACTCACCGGGAGACTGAAAGCTTCAGAATTCTCCATACAATACGGACATGCTTTCTTTCCGGCCGTACTCCACCCGGACAACATACCATATGCAGGAAAGTCGCTAATGGTCCATAAAAGAGCAGCACGCATCGTGAAGTTCTGCTTTCTAAAAACATCGTATGTTTGGACTCCATTCTCCCATAAGAAGATCAAGTCTTTTATAAGAGGTTGGAGATAAACATCCAGTTTGTCCTTTGGATTCGTTGGTCCAGGCACCAATACAGTCAGAAACATTGTTTGAGGTTTCATGCACATCCACGGAGGAAGATTATATGGAGTCAGTATCACCGGCCACAAAGAATACTGCTTCCCATGCATCCCAAACGGTGCAAAACCATCAGTACACAAACCTAATCTCACATTCCTCGGTTCACAACCAAAATTTGGAAACACGTTGTCAAGATGTTTCCAGGCCTCTGAGTCTGCCGGATGTCGCATCTCCCTCGACTCAGCCGAAGAGGAATCTGTAGCATGCCACGTCATGTGTTGTGCAGTGGCACTTGATTGATATAATCTCATCAAACGGGGAATGATAGGAAGGTAGTACATCTTCTTATATGGCACTTTCTTCTTTGTCTTCTTCGATTGACCACCAGGTCCCTTTCGACGTGCCTCTTTGTACCGGGGATGGCCACACAATCTACACATATTCAGACTGCTATCTTCGTCACCCCAATATAACATGCAACCATTCACACAACAATCAATCTTCTCAACCGGCAAACCAACATTCTTCAACATTTGTTTGCTTTGATGAAACGTCGTAGGCACCTTATTATTTTGAGGACAAATTTCAGTGCATAACTGTGTCACTTGCTCATATGCCCTGTTAGAAAACTTCTTCTCGGTCTTAATGTTCATGAGTCGTGCATTAAATGACAACTGTGAGTGGGATTCACAACCCGGATATAAATCTTCTTCGACTAATTTGAGCATCTCATAAAACCGAAATGCCTCATTCGTCGGCTCCTCTTCCATGTTTGAAAACCCAGCTTCCCTGATCATTGTTTGATACATATTCGGTTCTTCGTCCCCAAACTGTTGTTCTTCGTCCCCAAACTGTTGTTCTTCGTCCCCAAACTGTTGTTCTTCGTCCCCAAACTGTTGTTCTTCGTCCCCAAACTGTTGTTCTTTGTCCCCAAACCGTTGTTCTACCTCGTTACTAGTGCCAACATGATCGAAATTTACTTCTTGTTGATAGATTCCAACAGTGTAATAGTAAAACACTTCATCAAATCTATAAGGCCAACGTGTTTCGCCATGACTAGTCCAATTATAATAATTATCAACGAAACCATTCTTCACAATATGTACTAGGACCTCATCAATCTCTTTATATTGCTTATTCTGACATTTCTTAGCATTACACGGACACCTAATGCAATTTCCACTCATGTAATATGGCTGGCTTTTTGCAAATTCAACAAATAACACGAGTTCATTATAAAATTCCACATTCACATTTCCTCTAATCATTCTAGGAGTACAATACATCCAACGACGGTCAGGCAAATCCATCTGCTAAACATTTAAGTGGAGCAACACATTACTAACGACTACTCTTATAATAAATTCACGCAAAACTTATGATATATATAAAACATGTAATTACATTATATTGAATTTTATATATACAGTAAATTAAAAATGGTAGAAAATGTACCGTAATTTGATGTTTCTGAATACCCGAGCATGAGCATAAAAAATTTCGCAGTATAAAGTT
Source organism: Galeopsis tetrahit (assembly GCA_963675135.1). Taxonomy (NCBI): domain Eukaryota; kingdom Viridiplantae; phylum Streptophyta; class Magnoliopsida; order Lamiales; family Lamiaceae; genus Galeopsis; species Galeopsis tetrahit. The sequence goes on from OY776127.1 coordinate 41,386,563, forward strand.
TTGGTGTAAATTTGCAATACGAAAGTGAAGTGGAAAAAAAATTAGGCAGTAGTAAGTTTTGGGGAATATTTCCCGACGGAAATGCCGACGGACCTATATTTCCGTCGGCTTTTCTCCCGCCCAAATATCCGTCGGCAAAGATAAATGCCGACTGATTATCCGTAGGCATTTATCAAATGGTGAATTCCGACGGAAAGTGAATTCCGTCGGCATTTCACCCGCCCAAATTTCTGTCGGCATAGATAAATGCCGACGGAATATCCGTCAGTATGTACCAAATTGTGAATACCGACGGAAAATATATTCCGTCGGCATATTGGCCGTTTTTTTTTTTTTTATTATTTAATTCAATTTTTTGTATATATAGCAACACAAAGCTCACACACACCATATTCGATTTTTTCTATTTTTTGCAAAGAAATATCATGTCTTCTTCATCTTCTATTCGATTTCAGCAAGGCCTTGTTTGTTATTGTGGAAAGGCATGTCGTACATATGCTTCTAAACAACCTAGAAGTAAAGGGAGGATATTTCATAATTGTCCTGACTCCCAAAGTGATGGTGGTGGATGTGGTTTCTTTGTATGGGCTGATACTCTAGAAAAGTGTGTTGTTGACAAGAATCAAGGATCTAATCAAAGTGACCAAGAAACTGAAGACATGAAGAAAATGACTCAAGAGATGAAGAAATTGGTTACAGAGATCAAGAATTTGGCTGAAGAAATCAAGGATTTAATCAAAGTGAACAAAATCATTTTGATTGTGCTAGTTGTCATGGTTGCATCTACCACCTTCAAGTGGTTTGGTTAAATATATGTATAATGCACTCTATATGAGGCTATTTTGTACTAAAATTCACTTCCACCTTCAACTGGTTTAAATCTATCTAGAATGCACTCTAAATGAGATTATTTTGTACTCAATGAAATAAATGAATGCACCCTATTTTCATCTATACACCAACAAACTACACAAATAAACTGCAATATATAGTTCAACATATATTTCAACATAAAGATAAATATATACATAAAAATAAATAAGTTCAACAGAAAAGTAAATAAGTTCAACAGAAAATTAAATAAGTTCAATAGAAAAATAAATTAGTTCAACACAAAATTAAATTGTTCAACCAGGAAAGTTGCCAGTATAATCGTTAAAAAATCGGTCCATATCATCATTCAAGTTGACCTCGTCACCATCGGTCTGACCTGCATCTTGACCTGCATCTGGAGCTGGAGCTGGCGGTGCTTGCCCCATCGTCTGTTGATAAATGGCCTCGATCTGCTCAGCAGACATCCCCAACGTCCGACCCGCATTGGCACTCCAGAGGCGGAAGTAGTTCTCGAACGTTGCCATGACGTTCGGATCCGGGACGGCAGTGGAGGATACGGACGGCTGCGATGCACTCCGGGCCGACCGACCACTTGGTGTCCTCACGACGTTGCTCATCCCACCAAGGCCAAGGACCCTTCCCTTGGAGGTCGGGGCAACGTCAAGGTAAAGCTGGTCCACGTCAATAACCGGAGGGGTGCCGCTGCTTCCGGATTCAGCAGTAGTCGCGGCTTGCGTCTCGGCCTCTTGAATCCTCTGTCGGACGCTCAACTACATCATTAAAAAATTAAAATTAATTTAATTATCTATATATATATAATGTAATTAATACATAAATTTAATTAAACTTACGTGGAGGTCAGTAGTGCGCCCGTAGGTGGACGTCTGTGTATCGGCATTAAACGGATGAAGAAGGCTCAGCCGATCCAAGTGGGTGTGGGGACGTCCAGTCTCCCGCTCCTATTACGTATCAAATAAACATATACAAATTAATTTAGATAACTAATATAAAATAATTAACTATAATTATTTAATTTTTAAATAATTAAATAAAACTTACGAGAGCAAGTGATTGCTCGAGGACGGACCGAGCTCCCCCCCAATGCACTGCCATCCCGCCTCCAACGTCGGTTCTGCGGTTGGCCCGAGCTTTCTCACACTTCTCTTGGTAAGCCGGGTCCAACCACTTCTCAACCAACGACTCCCACAGGTCAACATCATCCTCCTTCCCCAGAACAAGATTTTTATCTTCATCACGCCAGGCCGTTCTCCAGTCGTACATCATGTTCGAGTACCGAGTAGAACAAAGACCGTACCACTTTTCGTAAATAGCGTCGTCCGAGTAGATCGACGTATCCCAACGGGCCTTTTTCTGTAAAAATATTCAACATATTTATCAAATAATATGTATAATTAGTTATTTAATAAACTTTAATTATTGTAATTATATACCTGGAACTCCTCGAAATATTCATCCTTTTTAGATTGTGGCACCATCGACCAAGTGATAGCACCCTTAGAAATCTTACACGCCTTAAAGGATCGTGCGCAGATCCTGGACACCTCATTACCGGGATTCAACCTGTAAAATTATTAACAAATTTATAAACTAACACATTATAAATAAATAAATAAAGTTAATCGTTATTGAATTATTGACTTACCTTCCTGAAACGATATCAACGGGTTGCCTTGTGTCTCGAACAGGATGCTGACGAGAAGAGGATGACGAACCAACCGACATCGTAGTCGGCGGCGGCGGCGACACTGCCACAGGAGGAGGAGGAGGAGCCGTCACAGGTACTGATTGACCCCGAGCCCTCCTTGCACGTGACCCAGATGGCCTACGTGAACCAGAACCAGAACCCGGATTCGGTACTTGTTCACTCATCTGTTTCAATCAATAAAAAATACATAATTTTACTAATTATCAATTTAATGAACATATTGCTAATTTAAAAATTTTACAAATATAACATATTCCTAATTTAATCAATTACTAATTTAATCAACATATTCCTAATTTAAACCAAAACAATATATATATATATAACCTAATTACAACGTGATACCACCGTCGAACCATCTAATTAACTAATAATTTAAACACTTGATTGAAACATGCATCACCTAAATTTAAAATATTTCTAAATTAACATATTCCTAAATTAACAAATCTAAACATAATTAAAATAATACTTTTCTAATTGGAGTTTTCTAATTATCAATTTAATGAACATATTCCTAATTTAAATTTTTTACTAATATAGCATATTCCTAATTTAATTAATCAACATATTCCTAATTTAATCAACAATAACCTAATTTAATTATTATTTTTCTACCTAACTTAATCAATAATAAAAAATTGAACATATATATTCCTAAATTAACAAACCTAAAACTAATTAAAATAATAATTTTCTAATTGGGTCAATAATTATCAATTTAATGAACATATTCCTAATTTAAAATTTTTACTAATATAGCGTATTCCTAATTTAATCAACATATTCCTAATTACAACGTGATCCAACGGTCGAACCACTATATCTAAACTAATTTAAACAATTGATTGAAACATGCACTACCTACATTAAAAATATTCTATACCAAAATTACACCATTAAATTAAACTAGTAATTAACTATATAACAATTGATTAATGTATACATATAACAATTAAGTAGTAAATTAACCTTAAAAAACAACTCTATCAAAATTATTCTTAATCAACAAATTAAATTAACTAACACACATACTAACATGATCATAATATTTTAACAACTAACTAAATCAATATAACATGCAAATCAACATTAAATTATTCATATTTACATATATTCATGCATAAACATATATAAGTATTAAAACTAAGTAATAAAACTAATTAAGAAAACGTACCGTATCGATGTAATCGGAGAAATTTGCTTCAATAGCCTCGTCCTCGTCTTCGTCTTCCCCACCGAATCCTCGCTCACGCACTCCCCTCTTTTTTTTTTCGCCAAACATTCTGATATCAGGCCCTTATATAAAAAAAAAAAAAAAATGCCGACGGATATTCCGTCGGCATTTCCCTCGCTAACCGTCCTATATTTATGGTAACTGTTACCTTTTTGGAAAACGAGGCGGTGCAGATTCAACGTGTCATATGCCGACGGATTATCCGTCGGCATTTCCGTCGGCATACGCTTTTCAAAATATCCGTCGGCATTTTCCCTCGGTAAATGCCGACAGAACGGAAATCCGTCAGCATTTCCCTCGGTAAATGCTGACGGAACCGAATTCCGTCAGCATTTATGTTGACTTTTCAATCCGTCGGTATTCCGTCAGCATATCCGTCGACAATGCCGACGGACTATAATCCGTCGGCATTTGTCCGTCCCTATAGCTCGCGTTTTTTGTAGTGTGATAAAAGAATGTGTTGGCATATGGTTTATATTAATAAAAGATTAGATACCAAAATCATAGAGAAAACCCCAAGTATGATGATTGTCAAGTCTAGATTTTCAGGTTAGAAAAACTCATACTCCCTCCGTCCCAAAGATAAAGCCACAAACCAAATTGGCACGAGTTTTAATAAATGAGTTGTTTATTAGTATTGTGTAAGATAAAGTGGGGGTAATAAAGACTTTTCAACTTTATAAATAGTAATAAAGTTACTTTTTAGTGTAATAAAGTAGTGGTATTTGTTGTAATATTGTGATGTTTTAAGGGGAGTGTTTAAAAGTGTTTTTACTATTTTAGGTAATGTGGCTTCAAGTATAGGACGCCCAAAATGGTAAAATGTGGCTTCAAGTATGGGACGGAGGGAGTATATGTTAGGGAGCTTTTATTTCTTAGTTAGATAGATTTTTTAAAATCTATGACAAATGACCTAAAAGCAAAAAAAAAACTATGAAGACAAGAAGCATGAAGACAAGTGTCATGAAGATGCAGAAGACTAGTTTTAGCAAGTGACAAATTCAAAAGATGATCCATAGAGGTTGACATACTAGAAGAGAAAGGATCAAAAGGTATTTTGGACAAATGGCATGAAGAATAAGTACTTATGTCAAAGTCAAAGGAAGCACAAGTCATATGGAAGAAGGATCGAGTTCAAAAGTACAAGAAGACAAGTATCCTGAATGATGGAAGGTCAAGTATCATGAAGTAACGTTCATCTAACTTGGACTTGTCTTACTAATGGATAAAGAAGATGGATGACAAGGCATTCACCTAGTACAATACTGTTATTCTTGAAGGTTAGAGTTATTCCAAGAAATCCAATGGTTAATTGCCACCTGTCACTGTGCATAACAATATTCTGAATAAGGAATGAAGGATTCAAAATTGGATGTGAATGCACTATTTGCATGCAGGCCCTTAAACAATTTGAAAGTTCAAATTTATGGATAAGCTTGTTATCTCCACCAACAGATAGTTTGTCTCATTTATAAATAGGCCACATCTAGAAACATTTCAAGATTACGGGACACACAAGATATATACAATCAAACCATATTCTTAGCATTCAAAATATTCAAAACACTCGAGAGATTAAAGATTTTAAGCATTTTAGTTGAGTGTTATCTTTAGTCCCCACTAGGCGTGCTCATAGATCAGTAGTATCCTAAGCCTAGAGAGTGATATCCCAGCCTTTACATTCGTTCTTAAATTCTAAAGGATATCACATTAAGTTGGTAAACCCAAGAACAAAACCCTACTTTCACGTTGAAAGATAGTTTGAGAGTATTGTTGAGTTCGTAGAAGTTTGAGAGTATTGCAAAGAGAGAAGGTTGTAAGAAATTAAGAGAAGAGAAGAAGAAGAGGAGAGTGCACCTTGGCACTGTAAAAACTAGTTAATTCCAAGTGATTTATGAATTATCCTATTAAGTTTGGAGAGTGGACGTAGGAGCAGTTTAGTCTCCGAACACTATACATTTTATGTTCTTACTTACTGCATTTACTTTATTGCTTAAGTCTATTCTCTACTTGTTTATTTGCTAAAAGTTGCATAGAAACTGTTTTTGATTGAACACAACTTGTTTACTAACGAAAAACGTGTTTCATACAAGTTTGCCAAAAATATTATTTTGAGTAGAATAAACTAAGTATTTAAGTGCATATTGTTTAAGGTGTATAATAGGGCCTGTCATAAATTCTGCATATAAGTTGAATATTTTGTTAAGACTTGTTAAAATACCTTAAAAGTATTTTCATAGGACTTTGCATATATTCAACTCACCCGACTCTGATTATCTGTATTATTGTTTTTAAAATTTTGAAATGCACATACACGTGTGTTGGGAAATGAATTGATTTTGATTAAGATACCAAAACCCCCTGAATGATGATGGTCAAGATAGTTGAGATAGATACAAAAGTGCATCAGTCTAGTTGTCTCAGGATAGTTGAGACGGTAACAATGCCTAAGTCAAATCTCAGGATTATTGAGATGTATTAGTGTTCAGGTTAGTTGTCCAAAGCTGAAAATGTTAGGCAGCTTGTTGTGTTTTAGGACAAGTGTGCTGAATGAACATAAACAAGTATGCTGAAGAGGACAACATGGCTGAATGATCAAGATGAAAGTCTAAACTACATGCACTAATAAGAGCAATATCAGATCAAGAGCATTGAATGATGCATACTCAGAAGACAAATTTAATAAAGCATTAATATCATCAAGCCTGAACAAGCATTGAAGACTTAGAAGAATTAAAGACTAATGAGCCTTGAATGAATGAAGGAACATTCTACCTGCAGCAGAAAAGATCAGAGCACTTGTCCCATCTGACCGTTGGTAGAGTACAAAGTCTGCCACAATCAACATTGGGAAATGTGCATATTTGGTAGCTGACACAAGTCATTCCAGCCGCAATTTTTAGAAGTCAAACACATTCATTCAAGCAACCATTGAAGAACCTTCTTACACAGTGGTTAATAGAAGTTTGCTCTAATAACCGTTTCTATTTAGCTGCAAATAGACAATTTGAAAGCCTATCTCTCTAACGGATAGTTGATCAAATTGCTCTATAAATTCGGAAGTGATCCAAGGATTCAAGTATCCAACTATCTGCTATCAAACTACTATCAAGCATTCAAGGAAACCAAAGTTGTTCATTACAATCCCAAGTTTCCTGATCACTTAAAAAGCTAAGTCATTCTTGTAAAATCTCAAGCTTAGCACTGAGATATCCTAAGCCTTTACACTGTACTTATTGTAAAGGGTATCTCAAGTAGTTGGAACCAAAATCTCAAACCCTTACCTTATTGAGTGAAGTAGAGTTTGTTGTAGAAGTAAGGAGTTAAGAACTGTTAAGAGATAATACAATCTTAACTCAGAGAAGTTGAGCACTAGGACTCAGATTATCCTAGGGATCAAAACACTAAGAGAGTGTTGTTGATCAGTGCACCTTGACGCTATAAAACAAGCTAATTCCAGGTGTTAAGGAATTATCATGTTCAATCAGGGAAAGTGGATGTAGGAGCTTGAGTCTCTGAACCACTATAAATTGTTGTGTCATTTACTTACTGCATTATTTTCTAACTCACATTACTTGCAAAAAAATCATTCTAAAAGAGTTAAATTCAACAAGTTAAGCAAAACAATTTTTGGACAAAGTCCCTGATTAACTGGTTTTTCAGAAACTGACTTGGAGTATTCTTTCAAGAAAAGGCCAACCACATTCCGCACTTAGCAACTCTTTTAGATAGTTATCCAACTGATCACTTCATAGTTTTCAGTAGGTTAAGTATTTATTAAAGTTATCACTCAGATTAGTTGTCAGACAACTTCCCTGATAGGCTAAAACTGTTTGAAAAAGTAAAATTTGCATACACAAGTGCATTCCCCCCCCCCCCCATACACTTGTGTCATAATCCATTCAGGACCAACAAGTGGTATCAGAGCAAGGGTTCAAAGACCACTGCCTCTGAAGATCAAATTGATTTTCAAAAGTTCTCATAATTTCTGTGGTCACTGAACTGATCAATTTTCTGAAAAATCTTATTATGTTTATCTAACCCTATTTCTCTAAGATGGCCAACAATGCAGTTCCAGGAAATGCTATTGAGACCATCAACAACATGGGTCCCAACCAAGTGAATCACATCTCAAATCACAAACTGTCAATATTCTCAATTGAGAACTATGATTTCTGGAAGATCGGAATGAGAGCACACCTTGCCTGCCAGCATAATGAAATGCTCAAAGTCATCACCAGAGGGGCTTCACCTTCACCAAGATTAACCCCAAGGTCACTGATGCTCAGAAAGCAGACCCAATGGAGCTGCTGCCAAAGGATGAAGATGACTTGACAGCTGAAGAAAGAAAAAGGCATAATCTAAACTATATTGCCATGAATACTTTGTATTAGACTATTCCAGATGCAGTGATGGGTAGAGTATACCATTGCAGCACAGCCAAAGAGATCTGGGACACCCTAGCACTCATGTGTGAAGGTACCCAAAAGATCAAAGAAAATAAGCTCCAAGTGGCAATTCAAAAGTATGAAAAATTCACCATGGAGCCCAATGAAACTATTGATCATCTTGATGGAAAATTCACTGACATCATGAATGAGATAAACTCTCTTGGCAAGTTCTATGCCAAAAGAGAAGTTTCACTGAAGATCCTGAGAAGTTTCACATCCAAGTGGGATATCTACTCAGTCATGATGCAGAACACCAACAACTTTGATAATATGCCTATGCAGCAAGTGTTCTCTGAACTCAAAGAATATGAGTTTGATCTAAATAAGAAGAAGGTGCATAAGGAGCCATCATCCTCCAGCAAAGGAATTGCATTCTGTTGGTCCCAAGTTGAGTTAAGATTGAGTAAGCTAAGAAAGTCTAGAGGGGAGGGGTGAATAGACTTTCAAAAATCTTTCAAAATATCAGAGTTTATAATGCGGAATAGTGTTCTGAATAGTACTGTTCTTACTGAGTCAGATCAGTACTTCCAGTTTTAGTTTTATACTCAACTTTTAATCAGATCTTTACTTGTTCTACTGTTCTTGGTTAAACAAATATTAAACAAATACCAAACAGAAAATAAAGAACACAAAATTTTATAGTGGTTCGACCAATAAGTCTACATCCACTCTCATAATCCCAATTGTGATGTTTTATTAACTCTTCCTTGAGTTTCTTGTGGCTTAAAGTCCCAAGATTAAGACTGTGATCTTTTCGATTACACTTCCAAGTGTATCTTCGATCGACTAGTAATTTCACAAGTAACTAGCACACTTGTTTACAACAATACAAACTTAAACTGAAAAGTAAAACTTCTCTTGATTAGCCTCTGATTTCTTCTCTTCAAATCTGTGGCTTCTCCTTAGATTTCATTAACTCTGTGAGTTCTTGCTTGTAGACTTGCTCTTGAATTCTTCTAAGATCAGTAATTGTTCAGTAGTCTTCAGCAATAGGAGATCACACAGTATTTATAGAACTTAGTATGACAGTTAGCAGTTTGTGAACTAACTCTCAACTAACTCTAAACCTGTTTTTGTAACTTCTTCTTTTTGTAACCGACTTTGTAACTTCCTTCTTATTCCAAGTCAGCATATCTTCAATATATCTTCAGTTACACCTTAAATAAGTTTTCCAAACTTATTCTTCAAACTCACCAACTCAGCACAGTAACTTACTGTTCTGATTTTTACTGTTCTGAGCCAGTCATCACAGTTCTCAAAACTGTTCTAACTTCTCCAGAATACTTCTAAGCTTCTTCTTCAACTCTTCTTTGAAGTCATCTTAGAATCTGAAGTAGTCTTCTGAGTCTTCATTAGTCTTCTGATCTTCTTCTAATCTAGTGTTCTAAACTACTGTTCTGAACTTTTACAATGCTGAATACAATAAAATACAACTTTACATATATAAAACCTATCTATACATCAACTGAACTATATACAGATGAGTACAACTAAGTCCTATACTATAAGTTGTCTATACAATACAAACATCAGCTTAGTTCCTAACAGTTCATATATCAGATCAGTAAACATACTAAGATTAGTAAACATATATAAGATCAGTAAACTCAGTTTTCAATATCTCATTAAGATCAGTAAACTTATTTCATATGACTTAGTTAAGATGACTTAGAACCACATATATTACTAACTTTAAGTTTCTTTTGGCCATCAAAACATACAATCATCATCTAGAACATTGTTTATAGGATTCATATCCCAACAATTTCCCCCTTTTTGATGAAGCCAAAACTACTTAAATGTTAATAAATCAGTAGTTAAGTATGTAGTCTATCATAACAGTTCATCATTTCAAAATTCCAGATTCATATTCATAATCAGATCAGATATTTCACATATTACACATACTAACAGAATATGAAATATAGAAAATATAGAAATAAAGATTAAGGTTAGAAATGTTATCTTGTGAGCTTGTCCTTCATCTTCATTCTTTAACTTCAGATCCTGAATGCAACATAAAGCCTTGCTTTGATATCCATCATATGTTGATGATCAGTGATACCTTCATCTCTAATGATCTCAGCAATTATGTTACCAATCTCTTTGTAATCAGGTTCTCCATTCTCAAGTCTTGGAGGTTCCCAAATTGGTTCTTCAGGACATAATATCTTTGTTTCAGCACGAGCAGCAACTTTTGATATATCTGCCCAAAAATCTCTATCAATGTTCAACATGAACTCATCAAAATCAGCAAATTCAGCTTCTTTGTTCAGATGATCACCAAACTTTCTCACAATAAAGTTTGCAATCTGCCCCTTCTTCTTCAAATTTTTCCAGTAATCCATATTTTCAGTTAGGACTATAAAATTAACAAAATTCTCATCTTGAAATTTTTTATCAAACTCTTTTCCTTCAGCTTTTCTCTGAGCTTTCATTTTCCTTCTCAAAGCTGCAACTCTATTGTCAAATCTTGTTTTTAAAAACTTAACATCCTTATCTTTCTTCTTTTTCAATTCTGCTTCTTCAGCTTTCTTTTCTTTCACAAATTCAAGTTTTCCTTGTTCTTCACTTGAAACACCAGTTTTCAATTTGCTTCTAGATCTGGTAATTCTACCAGTCTCTTCTTCTTGTTCTTCTTCTTCAGACAAAATCAGTTTCCTTTTCTTCTGAATAGAACTTTCAGCAACATCAGATTTCTTCTTCTCAACAATTTCTTGACTTTGTTGTTTCCTAAGCTTGATTTTTTCATTCAAACTTGCAATTTCTTCTTTCAATTCATCTTGACTCACAACTAGTTGAGCTTGTTGTGATTGAGTTTGTTCCATTACTCTCCTTATCCTGTCTTCCCCCTTTTTGGCTTCATCATGCCACTCTTTCAAGGGAGTCATGTGTTGCTCCAACTTTGTATGCAACACCTGGGATAGGTTCTTTTCTTGAAGTCTATGGAGATCATAGATTTTAGACATTGTATGCTCCATAACTCTTTCAACTGAATTTTCAGAATTCATCTTATTCATTCTTTCAGTAGCTTCTTGAAACATTCTCACAACAGCTTCCAACTGGGCTTGAAGCTCTGCATTCTGCTTTCTCAACAACTCAAAGCTAGCATTGTCAGATTCCTTTTCAACAGGAACTGTTCTGATCTGTTCCTGCACATCTTCAGGAATGACAAGTTCAGCAGACTGAAATGGCATGCTGTCCAGTTCATCAGCATTCAAATCTTGATTTTCCAAAATTTCTGTCTCTTCAAGTACAACAGTGTTCTCAAACACCTCTGTTGTATTGTCACCAGCTTCATCAACTTCCATAACATCCTCTTCAACAACTTTCTCAACTTCATCAACAATTCTTTCTTCACTTTCCATAACAACATCAGCACTTTCATCTGCAGTAGCAGTAGCAACATTTTCCACAGAATACTTAAATCCTGTCAACCTTTCAACAAGTTGCACCACTGACTCTAGGGTTAATAACTCAGTAAAGGAGTTAACATCAGCTGCAAGCATCTGCTCTGCTTCCCAATCATCAAAGATTGAAGCACCACCCATACCTTCCATAATAGCTAGATTCTCTTTAAGAGTACTCCTCTTAAGATACACCAATGTGCCTATCCTAAGAAGTTTTTCAAACACAACTAAGCTTTCATCTAAACCAGGAAACTGCTTCAACAGTGCCAATCTTATATTAATCCTAATTCGATCTTCTTTATCACAGATAGGATATTCCATTAAACCAGCAGGTTTAGAAGCCAAATATTCAGGTTCAGGGGATGATGAAATGTCAATTGGTACAGAAGAAGGCTCAAATTCATGTTCAGTAGAGTGATCATGAACTTGTGTGGGTGAATGATGTGGTGAGGGTTGGTTTTGATGACTTGAAACATGAGTGTTCTGAGGGGATGAATGGGGAGTGTTCTGAGAAATTGGAAAATAGTGAGCTGATTCTCCAGAACATGATGTTTGGTTGTCAATGGGATTTGTTGGGCTTGGATCAGAATTTGAAGGGGTAGGAGAGGAATCAACAAGCTTCCTCTTAGGTCTAGAAGCACTTCTTTCCTTGGTTCTTTTATGTAAAACAACAACACTTGAATTACTAACCTCTTGTTCTTCAGAGCTTTCTTGCACCACGGTCTCAATAAAACGGACTATTTGCTCTGAGACAGCTGTAGCAGACCTTCCTCTTCTTGGTCTAGTACTGCTCGGATCATGCCTTGCTTTCGATCTTATCTCTGGTTGATTATCATCAGATCGATACATTGAAGCACCAGACTCTTGAGCTTCATGTTCTTGAGGTAACACCAAAGGATGTTCTTGCTCAAAACGAACAGACTCCTTCTTCATTAAGAATTTTCCATGATGGAATTTCTTGGGATTACTCCAGTACGCCTTCTTGTTGACTAACTGAGGCAACATAATACTCAGCTTGTTTCCGAACCCTAACTTCGATTTAATCGAAAATTCCATTGTATCCTCATCGAACAAGACCTGTTCTTTCTCACTTATTAATCTTTCTAAGAAAAACCCTTGCCAATCACCTTGCACACGGTCAATGATTGCTGCCATGATTCGGATTTTCAAATTTGTTAGAGCATACTGACTGTGATGTTGACCTAACAAACATTTTCCAGCAATGTCCATTAGAAACTGAAGACCAGTAGGAAGCACATCTTTCTTAAGATGGCTTAGAGACTCTGGTTCTTCACCCGACCATCTGCCTACACACTCTTTCTCTTCTCCTGCTTTGTAGGTCAGAATATCCACTGGGCCTTGAGGTAAATCCAGCATGACTTCAAGGATTTCCCTGGTAATCAAGACCTTGTGCCCTGAGAGCATTGAATGGACACCATTGTTATCACCTTCGAGCTGTAAATAGAATTCCATAACTTCTGGTTCAAACACATTGAGCAGAGATGATTCAAGATACTTTCTCAGTCCGCATTCTTCGCACATAGTCAGAATAGCTTGGTTTTCTGCACTGTGTCGGCCGTTGAAGTAAACTGCATTTTCCACAAAAATCCCCTTTTCTCAAAGCCATAAATCAGAATCAAATGTGCCTGCGACTTCGTTAGATTCACTGATAATATTGATAATCGCCATTGTAGGGTTTTGTAGAAGATAGAGTATTGAGACTTTGCAGTATATTTTGAGTTATGAATTTTCCAGAAATGAACTCGTAAGGAAGATGAAGATGCAAAGTGATTGTGTTTGACAAATTCAAAACCAATCTAGGGCTAGGATTGAATTTGTTTATCACAAAGAATGGTTGAGATTAAGTCTTGAAATTCGTGTTAAATGTAACTGTTCATATTCTAGTACCATTCTCAATTTTGGAGCCAATTTGTGTTTGATAAATACACCATAGCAATTAGGTTAAAAATAGAGGAGTGTACTAATCTTCTCTATTAGTAATGTAAACTTGAGCAGTTTTTTGACTTTAGAGTATTCTAAGACAAAATATTGTTCTGATGCATATCAGCACAGTAGTTTCCAAAAAAATATTTCACTTCATTCTTCTTACTTGTATATAAAGAAAATGTACTTATCTGGATCAGCTGAGTACGGTGATCAGCTGAGTAAACCTTTTTAGACATCAGATCAGTAGATGGGTCAGCACAGTAGTTTTCAGATCAGTACCCAATTTTTCTGATTTCACCATTTTGATATCAGCACAGTAATCCTCAGATCAGTACTGTGACAGATCAGTTCTATAAACAGATTAGTAGTAATCAAATCTTTCTGTAGACAGTTTAATCAGTAGTCAGATCAGTTCTGTAGAATAATGGAATTTGTAATCAGATCAGTTCTGTAGACAAAGAAACTTTGTAATCAGAACAGTTCTGTAGACAAGTCAATTTATTAATCAGAACATATCTGTAGACTGATTTGGCCTGTAATCAGATCAGATTTGTAGACTTTTCAAATCTGTAATCAGATCAGTTCCCCCTTCAGTGGAGAACTCCTCTTCTGTGCCTGTTTTTCCTTGGTAGAAATGTTAGTTCATGAGATATAAGTGTAAAACAGTACAGAGTAGTAATAGTATAATTACATCAATGATCACATTAAGGTTTATGCTAAAGTGACTTAGTGTTCTGAGTCAACAAAAGGATCTTTAAGAAATCATAGATTCCCCCTTAATGTGTGTTCTCAGTGTCCCTCAGCTTTACCAGCTTCCTCATTGGGATTTAGGTCACTTTAGTAACCTTGTTACCTGTTTTAGATGTAGTGGTCTGACATGGGGTTGTCTCTTCTGAATTTTAGGCATTTGATGTACTGCTCTTAGTTTCTGCTTTATCTTCTTTAGGTATAAGATCAGTACATCCTTCATCAGGATCCATTCTGTATGTAGGTTGTATGGGCACACCAACTGTCTTACAGGTTTTAATACCAAATTTGTCTAGCAAATTCTTAGTATATTTTGCTTGATTTATAAAGATACCTTCTGGAGTTTGTTTTACTTGAAGACCAAGAAAATATGTCATTTCACCCATCATAGACATTTCAAATTTACTTTGCATGAGTGTAGAAAAGCTTTCACTCAAGGTTTTGTTGGGTGATCCAAAAATAATATCATCCACATAAATTTGAACAAGTAATATATCACTACCTTCTTGTCTTCGAAACAAAGTTCTATCAACCTTGCCTTTTGTAAAACCATTTTCAAGTAAGAATAGAGAAAGTGTATCATACCAGGCTCTTGGGGCTTGTTTCAGTCCATAGAGTGCTTTCTTTAGCCTGTATACTTGGTGACTATTCACTTCAAAACCAGGTGGTTGTTCCACATAAACTTCTTCAGCAAATATACCATTCAAAAATGCACTTTTCACATCCATTTGATACACAGTGAATTTCATATGTGCAGCATAAGCAAGGAACAATCTTATAGCTTCTAGTCTAGCTATAGGAGCAAAAGTTTCATCATAATCAATACCCTCAGCTTGAGAGTAGCCCTGAGCAACTAATCTAGCTTTATTTCTAACTACAAGATCATTTTCATCCTTTTTATTCTTGAAAACCCACTTAGTGCCTACAACATTATGATCACTAGGTCTATCAACAAGTTCCCAAACTTCATTTCTAGTGAACTGATTAAGTTCTTCCTGCATGGCTATAATCCAGTTACTGTCACTTAAAGCTTCATTCACAGTTTTAGGCTCAATAGGGGATAGAAAAAAACACCAGCAAAATAGAGACTTACTAGGTTCTTCCTGGGAATCAAACAATTGTTTTCTAGTTTTAACACCTATACTGGAATCACCTAGAATCAGATCAGTAGAATGAGCAGACTTCCATGTCCTTCTATTCTTAACAGAAATGCTATCATCATTTATATCATGCAAATCATCATGCAGATCAGTATCATTGTTTTGCATCAAATCAGCAGATTTGTTCATAGGAGAGCAGTCATTCAATTCTGGCATATCAGAAGTTTTAGATGACTTACCTTTGTCTTTTACCTTTTCTTTTCAGAATCTTGATCTAGGACATTCAGGAAGGGATTATATGCTTGTACAGATTCATATATTTCTGTATCATCATCCTCATTGTTGGTTTGGAGCTGTAGTTTGTCAATTTTCTTACTGAGCTGATGATCAGCAGAGTCCTGCACATTCTCATCAAAGACTACATGGGGTGTTTCTTCCACACATAGGGTAGAATAATTAAACACTCTAAATGCTTTGCTTACTGAAGAGTATCCTAAGAATATCCCTTCATCAGCTTTTGCATCAAAGGCGTTTAGCTTACTTTTGCCATTGTTATGAATGAAACACTTACATCCAAAGATATGAAAATAAGAAACTCTAGGTTTTCTGCCTTTTCATACCTCATAAGGTGTTTTACCATGCACCTTATTAAGAGCACTTCGATTTTGGGAGTGGCAAGCTGTGTTAATGGCTTCAGCCCAAAACTTCTGAGGTGTGTTGAATTCTGCAATCATTGCTCTGCATGCTTCTTTTAGTGTTCTGTTTCACCTTTCTACAACCCCATTTTGTTGAGGGGTTCTGGCTGCACTTGTTAGATGATGTATGCTAGACTTAGAACAGTAGTCAGAGATGTAACAATTAATAAACTCGGTCCCCTTGTCACTCCTTATTTTGACAATGGGTTGACCCTTTTCAACCTGCAACCTCTTTAATAGATCTGGAAGTAGTGTTTGTGTATCACTCTTTTTGTGTAGAAAGACTACCCAAGTAAACTTAGAATAATCATCTACTACAACCAGAGTATACCTTCTTCCATTCAATGTAGGAGGGTTGATAGGACCATGAAGATCCATATGCAAGAGTTCTAAGACTCTGCTGGTTGAAAGAGTTGGAATGGACTTAAATGAAACCTTTACCTGTTTACCTTTTTGACAGGAGTCACACATTTGTGATTTGGAATAGATTTCATTAGGAATGCCCTCAACAAGATGTTCTCTAGCAATCTTGTTGATTATCTTAAAGTTCAGGTGGCAGAGGCGTTTATGCCAGAGCCAACTGTTTTCTTTAGGACTCTTAGTAATAAGACAAGCATTCTTAGGACAACTATTCCAATTCACAATGTATACACTTCCTTGTCTTGTGCCAACAAGTAAAACATTGTGAGTCCTTTTGTCTATTATTTCACATCTTCTGGTCTTGAACTGAACTTTGTATCCCTTGTCACAGAATTGAGATACAGACAACAAATTATATTTCAAACCTTCAACATAGGAGACATCTTGGATTTCAACATCTCCATTCTTGATGAATCCAAATCCTTTTGTGATTACCATGGAGCTGTCTCCAAAGATGACTTTTGGTCCTTCCTGCTCATGATAGTCAGTAAGCAAGGCCTTGGTACCAGTCATGTGGTGTGAACACCCACTGTCTATGTACCATGTCTCACCCACTGAACCACCCTTCTTGTATAAGTCCAGTCGATCCTGCAAGGTAGTGATCTTAATAATTTAGGTACCCTAGTTTATTAGGGTCCTTGGGGGTTAGTAGTGAGAGGTACCCAAATGAACATTGAGGATTTGAATAGATGGGACCTCTTCAGTTTCCTTCCATATTTATCACAGAACAGTACTTTATTAACCATTTCAGAACTATCAGCAGACTTAGGATCTATTTTTCTGAGATAGCCTTTCCTTGGTTCTATCCCTTTTTCAGTAAGATCAGTATGCCTGTAATAGTTTGAATAGGGTCTGAAAGCATGTGGACCATACGGCTTATAGATGCGTTTTGGTCTTTCCTCTCCAATGGTATCATAAGATAAAGGTGGAGGATAAAGAACAGGTTTGTTATGATAATGAGGCATAAATCTCCTAGGTTTAGTTGAATACAGCTGAGACTACATTATAAAAGGAGGTCTAGGCTGTTCCCAACTTGCCTGTGCTTGTCTTGACCTACTGTTCTGAGTTTGTCTCTTCTGATACCAGGACTGATCTGTTCTGGTCAGAGGAGTATAACTCTTCTGGTATGGTCTTGACTGTACTGGTCTTAATACATTCTTCATTTTACCATTCTTGGTAGTAGAGGGTATGTATTTAGACTGTACTCTAGGTTTTGGATCATTATCATAAGTCATAGGTTCTTTTCCTTTATCTAGTTGCAAATAACTTGTATTAGCTTCATTAGTGTTCTTGATTCCTGAAGTAGAGGAACTAGGCAGATCAGCACCTATTCCACTTTTATCATTTGGAGCTCTATATCTGTCTGAGATTGTTTGATTAATCTTGGTAGAGTTAATCATCCCAGATAGCTTTCGATCTAGGCTCACTACTTCAGATTCTAAGAATCTATTGCGCTCTTCAAGTTTTTCACATTTAATCTTTAAATCATTGAATTCATTAGTCTCTTTGGCTTGAGTTTTAAGCATACCCTGATATAGTTTATCAATGGATGCATACTTTTCTTGGAGTTGGGACAACTCTTCTGATAGTCGTGCATTTATGACAACTATATTAGGATCCACTTTCAACTGAGCTTCTTTCAGATTAATGATTTCTTATTTTAAAGATATATTCTCATCACTAATTTCAATGAATGCTTTGTTAGCTTGTAGAAGGTCTTCTTCAGTCACTCCTTGGGAATGATGAAGACTACTTCCTACACTACTATCAGCAGTGTCACATAAATCAGTGTCAGAATTTTTGCAAGATTTAAAAGAGTTAGCAGATGATACCTCATCATTTATTTTGGCCATCATTGCCAGTCCATCATCTACTATGAAGGCTTCATTCTCATTGCTAGAGGGGTATTCAGATGAAGACGATGGCAACTCTTCTGATTCCGAATCAGATTCATTGTATGCCATCATTGCCTTCTTACCCTTGGCATATTTTCGATCTCTTCTGGCTTTCCTTTCTTCTCGATCAGAACTCAGATCAGGACATTCAAAGGCATAATGACCTGGCTTATCACAATTATAGCAAACAGGATTGTTAGAAGATCTCTTAGGAGGTGAATGATTTCGGTTCCTGTCATGCTTGTCAATTGAGTTCCTATCTTTCTTATCAGAATACTTTCTATCCCTCTTATCATATGAGTTCCTATCTCTCCTGTTCTCATTATAGATCTCATCCCTTCTTTTAGAAGAGTTTTGATCCCTTCTGTTCCCAGAAGAGTCCCTGTTACTAGAACCCTTTGTTTCCTTATAGAATCTCTTGTATCTACCATACCTCTTATTTAGTCTATCAAATCTTTTGATCATAAGGCTCATCTGATCTTTCAGACTAAGATCAGAACTATCTAGCTCATCTTTTATGCTTGAGGCATTAGACTTAGATGATCTAGACCCCTTAGAGGTAGAGGCTTTAAGAGATATGTCCTTAGAGGCATCCTTATCCTTATGATTTACAGTAATAGGATCTTCTTCATCTAACTCAAACTCATGAGCCTTAAGTGTCTGGAACATAGTTTCTGCAGGCCAAGAATCAATGTCTTGTGTGGTTTTAATGATCATGTTGACCATTTTCCACCTTTCATCCAAAGCTTTCAGGATGCTCAAGTTAATCTCTCTTTCAGTATAAGTCTTTCCTAACACATCAAGATCATTCATAATCTTAGTAAATCGAGTATCCAATTCATCAATTGTTTCTCCTGGCTTCATCTTAAATGTTTCAAACCTTTGGACAGCTGTGGATAATTTTCTTTCTTTGATCAGTGTAGTACCTTCACAAAGAATAGCTAATTTGTCCCACATTTGCTTTGCAGTCTTACATTTTAACACTTTACCAAGATACTCATTTGGCAGGGTGTGTAAAATATAATTCTTAGCAAGACTATCCAAATTGTTTTGTCGCATTTCTTCAGAAGTCAGTTCTGACCTTGGTTTAGGGACTAGTGCTCCAACAGGTTTAGAAGGATCCAGAACAGCAGTGTTTTCCACCATGGTAACAATTGGTCCTTCAGTTATCACAGAAACCATCAGATCATGGGTTGAGCTAAAGATGGCATCCATCCTAAGCTTCCAGTAGTCATAATCTGCAATCTTGAACTTAGGAAGTTTGTTCACATTAGTGTCATCCATGTTTGATCAGACAAATAGGATCAGTAGTATAGCAGATAATTTTCAAGTATTCAGATAGTGACAAATATCAAGAAATGGTAGCAAGATTAGTGAGATTTCCCTCAAGATCTACAAGGTTATCAAGAAACAGCAGTCCAAAGAACTACTGCTCTGATACCACTTGTTGGTCCCAAGTTAAGTTAAGATTGAGTAAGCTAAGAAAGTCTAGAGGGGAGGGGTGAATAGACTTTCAAAAATCTTTCAAAATATCAGAGTTTATAATGCGGAATAGTGTTCTGAATAGTACTGTTCTTACTGAGTCAGATCAGTACTTCCAGTTTTAGTTTTATACTCAACTTTTAATCAGATCTTTACTTGTTCTACTGTTCTTGGTTAAACAAATATTAAACAAATACCAAACAGAAAATAAAGAACACAAAATTTTATAGTGGTTCGACCAATAAGTCTACATCCACTCTCACAATCCCAATTGTGATGTTTTATTAACTCTTCCTTGAGTTTCTTGTGGCTTAAAGTCCCAAGATTAAGACTGTGATCTTTTCGATTACACTTCCAAGTGTATCTTCGATCGACTAGTAATTTCACAAGTAACTAGCACACTTGTTTACAACAATACAAACTTAAACTGAAAAGTAAAACTTCTCTTGATTAGCCTTTGATTTCTTCTCTTCAAATCTGTGGCTTCTCCTTAGATTTCTTTAACTCTGTGAGTTCTTGCTTGTAGACCTGCTCTTGAATCCTTCTAAGATCAGTAATTGTTCAGTAGTCTTCAGCAATAGGAGATCACACAGTATTTATAGAACTTAGTATGACAGTTAGCAGTTTGTGAACTAACTCTCAACTAACTCTAAACCTGTTTTTGTAACTTCTTCTTTTTGTAACCGACTTTGTAACTTCCTTCTTATTCCAAGTCAGCATATCTTCAATATATCTTCAGTTACACCTTAAATATATAAGTTTTCCAAACTTATTCTTCAAACTCACCAACTCAGCACAGTAACTTACTGTTCTGATTTTTACTGTTCTGAGCCAGTCAACACAGTTCTCAAAACTGTTCTAACTTCTCCAGAATACTTCTAAGCTTCTTCTTCAACTCTTCTTTGAAGTCTTCTTAGAATCTGAAGTAGTCTTCTGAGTCTTCATTAGTCTTCTGATCTTCTTCTAATCTAGTGTTCTAAACTACTGTTCTGAACTTTTACAATGCTGAATACAATAAAATACAACTTTACATATATAAAACCTATATATACATCAACTGAAATATATACAGATGAGTACAACTAAGTCATATACTATAAGTTGTCTATACAATACAAACATCAGCTTAGTTCCTAACAGTTCATATATCAGATCAGTAAACATACTAAGATCAGTAAACATATATAAGATCAGTAAACTCAGTTTTCAATATCTCATTAAGATCAGTAAACTTATTTCATATGACTTAGTTAAGATGACTTAGAACCACATATATTACTAACTTTAAGTTGCTTTTGGCCATCAAAACATACATTCATCATCTAGAACATTGTTTATATGATTCATATCCCAACACATTCAAAGCCATTGAGACTGAAAAGAAGAGTGCTCATAGATCATCTCAAGTTGTCTCTAAGACTGAAATGAAGGAGGAACTAGCACTCATGGCCAGAAGATTTGAGAAGATCAATTCCAGATTTGATAGATACAAAAAGTTCTACCAAGACAACATAACCAGGAGAAGATTCAACTCTCCTGACAAATCAGAGGACAAATACTCTGATGAGAAGAAAGAAGACAAATATGCTGACAAGAAGAAGTCTAGCAAAGCTGATCCATCATCATCCAGGAGGAAGGAGTCCTTAAGAAAAAGAAACGGTGATGAAGATGTGTGTTACAACTGCCAAACGAAGGGACACTTTCAATATGATTGTCCTGATCTAAGCTCAAAGGAAAGAAAAGAAAGGCAGAAAAAAGAGACAAGAGATTGAGCAACAGGAAAGCTATGGTGGCTGGAGAATCAGCAAGTGAGGAAAGTGTCTATTCATCTGATGATGGATTATTCTCCAACAGTGACAGTGAAGATGACTCACATGAATCCAGTGAAGTCTACCTAAAACTCAACTTAGGAAAGTTAATGGAGGACTTCACTAGATTACAAGAGGTATGTAACATTGCATTGAGGGAAAATGAACTGTTGAATTCTATAGTCAAAACTGTCAACCTTCCTGAACATGAAATTGACATTAAATCAGCTGAGTTGTATCAGCAGATTGTGAGAGAACATGATGAAATGTCTCTCAAAGTCTCTGAACAACAAAAACTGATTGATGAGCAAAATCTGGCTCTAAAGAAAAAAGATTTTGACCTTAGAACTTTACAGGCTAAATTTGATAATCTCTCACATGAATTTGATGCTCTAAAATTAAGTGAGGGGAGCCTAAAATCAAAGATGTCTGCCTTGAACAAATCCTCTAAAGCAATAGAGGAAATTCAACGGTTTCAAAGACCAATGGCTCAAAGAAGTGGATTAGGCTATGATCCATGTGAACCCTCACCTGGTCTTAGTGTTGCTTCAATCAGCAACTCTAAGATGACCTTTGTAAGGTCAGTGGCTCAATTAAAATAAAATGAAATGGAAGTGAATCAGCCACTGATCAAGGGTAAGGGCAAAGAAACTCTTATACTGGCCTACTCAAGTAAACAATGTTCCTAAACCCAAACCTAAGGAAAAGGTTAAGAATTTTGTTTACAAGAGAAATGAGGTTCAGAAGGGTAGAACCAATGGAAGGCCAACTCATCTGAACACTCATCAGTGGAGTTGTCCAAGATCTGTTCAGAAAAGGCCAACTCAAATGAGGCAACCTCAACTGAATAGATTAAGGCCCAACCCTCACTACAAGAAAAAAGGTTTTTTGCCACATAACTTTTATCACACTATAAAATAAATATGGTAAAAAGTATTTTGTAGCCACATTAAAAAAATTAGCGTGTTAATAGGTGTGTTTTTAAAGACATTCAATAATGAGTGTGTGGATATATACTCAATTACCACACTCAAAAATAAACATTGTCTATTGTCACACCCCTATTAACACACTAAAAATAGATGTGTTTATAAGTACCTTTTAAATACATCATATTTTAAATGTGTTAACAAGTATGTTATTACCACACTAAAAAAAATTAGTTGTGTTAATATTAACTCTAATGCCACATTATTATGTTAGAATTATAAAAAAATTTCAAATTATATTTAATTTTATATTTGCTGATAAATAATATTTTCAAAAATATAAATAACAATTTTATTTATTGAAATTTATTTTTTACGTATATAAAATTATTTTGAGTTTTTAAGCAAACAGAAAATATACAATTTTTTTCTTAAAAAAATCTGGTATATATATATATATACAAATACGTTATTTCTAAAATAATGTTAAGTTAATTTAATAAGCACAATTAATATACAATTTTTCAAAATGTTTATATATATATATATATTTATATTCGTGTAATTATAAAACTAAATAAGTTGTAGTATATTGGTAAAGTCATTACAATAGATTCAAGGGGTACAGGGATACAGGGGTCGAGTCCAGGGGAACGCATTCAGGAAGCCTAGACCCTTCATGCCAAAGGGAAAAGGCCATTCAAGTACTTACCCACAAAGGCCTTACCAAGCTGAACCTAAGTCAAGTAATTTCAGGAGACATGTCCCAAAGAATTTCACTCACTCTCCTGAAGCTTACAAGACTAACACTTATGCACATAAACCACCTAAGCCATTTAAGGGTAGGACTGTGTATGTAGATGTAAATGGAAACCAAATCAGTCACTTTGAGTCAATAAGAGTAATCAGGCAGATTTGGGTTCCAAAAGGTACAGCTAACCCCTTAGGACCCAACATTCAAAGGGTACCTAAAGGTGCGTGCGAAATCAGAGATGTTTTATGTCGTGTTGGCACTGTCCAGACAACACTGTGCAGCAGAAATTAAAATGCACGTACTGAAAATAGAAGTATTCAAAATTTGCATAGATTATAAAATAATCTATGTTGTTCACTATATTAAAAATATGTGAAACGAGTACAACCTCTTTGAGGTGTATAATGACACTACGAAAGTGTAAAAGATTTACTAAGTTCTATGAAACTATCTCCCTCATAGATCTATACACACAACCTAGTAAATAAGACTATGATCTAACACACTACTATTCGGGTTTACAATAGTATGAAGATCTACAAGAAGAAACAAATATTTTCCTAACTAGAAGCGTATATAGAGTTCAATAAAGTAGTGATCGATTTCAGCTTTTCTTCTTGTGTATCTTATGTTGAGGCAGCTTCTGTATTTATAGGCATCATGGACGAACGACCCTCAACTCCCATGATCATCACAGCCGTGAGATCATGCGGTTTAAGTAACTTCTCTCCACCACTCCTAGAATTTAGGGACTTGTTATACCATGTCTAATAACTTCTCACTCCCACGCAATGGCATGACTTGGTGTTGCCCACGTCTTCTAACTGCTCTGGGGACATCATTAGACAACAAGCGTAAGATTGGAGCTAGTGAGAAAAAGAAGGGCAAATTCTGATGTTGTCATAAGTGTTGGGAACATAAAACACAACACTCGGTTGTTAGTGTTGGATCATTAAACATAACACTTATATAGACATCAACAATATATTTGGACTTGGGACACTTATGGTCAAAGACGATGGATGACAAGACATTTAATTACCCAGTACGAGGCCGTTAGCAGGAAGGACAAAATTATTCCAAATTAGCCAATATATTATTGCCATCTGTCACTACACATAACAAATTCTGAGAATGGAATGCAAAATTCAGAATGGACGTGAATGCATGTACTATTTGCATGCAGGCCCTTGAACAATTTGAAAGTTCAAATTTATGGATAAGTTTGCTATCTCCACCAACGGATAGTTTGCTTCATCTATAAATAGGTCATATTTTGAAACATTTCAAGATTACGGGACACACAAGCCATACACATTCTAGCAATATGTTAGCATTCAAAAGTATTCAAAACACTCGAGAGATTAAAACTTTTAAGCATATTTTGTGTGAGTGTTATCTTTAGTCCCCACTAGGCAAACTTATTGTTACATTCGTTCTTAAAATTGTAAAGGATATCACACTTAGTTGGTACAAGAACAAAACCATACTTTCACCTTGAGAGACAGATTGAGAGTATTGTTGAGTTCGTAGAAGTGTTGAGAGTATTGCAAAACGAGAGAAGGTTGTAGGAAATCAAGAGAAGAGGAGAAGAAGAAGTAGAGTGCACCTTGGCACTGTAAAAACAATTTAATTCCAAAGTGATTAAGGCATTATCCTATTAAATTAGGAGAGTGGACGTAGGAGCAGTTTAGCCTCTGAACCACTATACGTCTTGTGTTCTTATTTACTGCATTTACCTTATTGCTTAAGTTTTTGTATTGATACAATTTCTTATTATTTGGTAGCTAAGTATTTTAAATTCATATTAATTAAGGAGTATAATAGGGCCTATCATATTAATACAAGTTGCTTACTCTGATGATCTGTTAGAATATATCATTAAGTATTTTCATAGGACTTGACATACTGTACAACTTATCTGACTCTGATTATTTGTGTTGATTAATTATAAAAGTTTTGAAAAACACATACACGTGTATCCCCTCCCCCCTCCCCTCCAATACATGTGTCACACTCCTTTTGGGACCAACATCATATACTCCCTCCATCCCGCTATAAGTTTCTCCTTTCTTTTGGGTGTTTTGATTAAGAAATATGACAAAATCTTCCTTTATATACTATTTCTGAATCCTATTCTCTCATACGTGGCATCTCACTTTTCTTCGATTCTAATTTTCTAATTTTTTCACAATTTACAATTATTTTATTTTACAGTTTTTTTTTTCAATTCTTCTCTCTCATCTCTCCTCTATGTCTTCTCAATATTTTCTTTTACTTTTTTTTTTTCAATTTTTCTCTCTCCCCTCTCTTCTTTTTCTCTCGATCTCCTAAATTTTCTTTATACAAATTTCTCTCTCCCTCTTTTTTTTTTTTCTCGATTCTTTTTACCATTTTTTTTTTGTAATTTTTTTACAATTCCCACGAAATTCGTGGGTTTTACACTAGTTATATATATTTGCAAACCTATTGTGTGACACATGTCACAATCTCATTCACTATCTTAATTAATCTCTTTCTTCTCAATTCTCTCCAATTCAAAATCCCTTCATTCTAACATTTCAACTCTTAATATCAACCCTCCATTTTAACTCTTAATCTCAACCCTCCATTTTAACTCTTAATCTCAACCCTTCATCCTTATTTTTTCTCCTATATAAATCTCAATTCTCAACTCATTTTTACTCATCTCAACCACTCAAGTTTTAATCTCTTGAATATATCTTCGAAATTTGTCGATAAATTTTTTCGATCATTCCCTGGCACCATCAATTCTGGTCATCAAAAAAATTCGGCCATCAATTACTGTCAAGAAGAATTTTGTTAGATTAGATGAATAATATCAAAAAAAATTAGTCACCCATCTACATTCATCAGACATATTATGTATCTTTCTCTTACTTCGTCATTGATCTACACATTGACAAGAAGAATTTTGTTAGATCGAATGAAAAATATCAAATCGTTTTTATTATTTTGCTATGATTGACGAGATTTATTCTTTTTTCCATTACTTCCTTGAATTCCTAGATTATTTTACTTCTAATTATTGTATTCCAAATCTATATATGAATATAATATTAAATTTACTAAAATAAAAATCATTAGAATGACTATATACTGTATATATAATTATTTATAAGTATCTATATCAATACAAGAAATTATGGTCTATAATTTTATAGAGTATTAAATGTATAATTTGTAGAAAAATGCATTAATTAAGTTCTAATTAGTAGTATAATTTATTACACAATAAATTAGAATTTTATATATTTGTGAAATATTATATTTAGAAAATGGAGTAATAAATTGCACGAAGGTATAATTTAAAATCAAATCAATCAGATTTTAAATATCTTATATCAATATATTTTGGAAATAATTACATGATTTTAAAATAGTTGGTAAATTTGACCATAAAACAACATTTCAAAACTAGAACGTAATTTTTCACTCTGATTACTAAAATTCCTCAATTTAAGAATTAATGTGCGTAGAGAATGAATAACATTTATAATATAACATAATTATGAATGATAAAACTATAAATTCGGGTAATTAGGTATAATTTCTTATAATTTGGGATTCTCCTCAAATTTAGTCAAGTAGAATTAAAAAATGCACAAATTAAGGAAATAATTAATGTATATTGACCAAATAAATATTTAATTTTACATATTAGGAAAATAATTAATAACTTTAACTAATTTATTAATTAGACATGTTTTTTATTAATAATTTAATTTACTTAGAAAAATTTAAAGTAGGGCAATAGCAAAAAATTATACTATATATAATAGTTAAAATAGTTGTTGATTAATAAAAATTAGCAAAATTTGAGGAAGACAATTAAATATATCATTATGATTTTACCACACAATTCAAAATGTATTTACTTTTTTCCTAAAACACATAGCATGCCAATATTATTTTCATTAAAAATTAGTCAAATATTTTAAATTGTAAAATAAGAATTATGTTTTTTAAACATACTTTTTTTTTTCTTCAAATTATGCAGAATGATGATGTAGGAGTAAAAAGATAAAATTAACTGTTCTTATTTTCAAAAATAAAAAAATTATTTATGTTCTTTAAAAAAATGCTGCCTTAAGGAGATTAGAAAATTTTGCAACTTAAATAAATTTTGGAGGTGACACGAGATTTATAGACAGAGGTATGCTACCATGTATTTTTCTAATCTATAATTTAATTTTTTTAAAACTAATACTAAGTAAATATATTGATGTGAATAATGTCAAATAACAGTTTAACTTCATATCAAATTTGTACCAATCAAATTCAAATCTCACTAAATTATACATAAAAAAATTTGGTGCAATAATCGATATGATTTACAAGTTATAAAATTGAAATTAAGTTTATTAATTCATATTCCAAATAACACTAATTAAGGATGGATACCTTTTTTTTTAGAATAAGGAACGACGGTGGTACAATTAATATAAGGGGTTTGAATTTTGACAACTTATTAAATAGTTATCAAGCTCATATAAAAGTTGAGTAGTGCAACAAATACAAATAAATCAAATATCTATTCAAGTATATTAACAAATGTCCTGATAGAGCTTCCAGAACTATTGTTAGTAAGGGATAGGTAAAAGATGATTATACGTCTAAAGATGGACATATTATTATAAATTTATTTTATTCCATAATTATATTTTATTATGTATTAATTGCTATCATTTTAATTAATTTATAGTGTAATATGAAAAGGTTAGTCATGGTACCATATATTTTATTTAACTTTATGTATGTACATTTATATTTTCTTTTATTTTTTAGGTATTTTTTTTATCTTCAATTAGCTAAAGATGCACACATTAATTTACAATAATATTGTATAAAAAATAATTTAATGATTCGTTTATTTTTTATATATATATATATGGGTTTTAATTCTCGACTAAATTTTCAGTAAATACTTCTAAGTATGCAAAAATGGATAGAAAATTGATACTTTTGAAAAAACGTGGAAGGGCCGGCACCTATTATTGCTTTTTATACTTTTCTTTCGCGATATAATTTTATTATAGAAATACATTGACAATGTTCTAGAAAGACCTTCTACACAACATTTGATGTTCTTAATTTGGATATAATTCAATCGGGGAAATTAATATGCAAAAGATCTTAAGTGTATTGAATTTTCCTTTAGGCATGTTTGAAATAATTAAGATTGTAGGTGGGTACGTTCCTAGAAAGGGAAGTAGATTTTCATTGGAAAGATTGAATTATATTCCACTAGAAGCTGATGAACAACATTATTTTGTTTTTTTAATACCTCACTGTAAGGGCTCAATGTCACACGAAAATATTAGAACGATTGAAAATGTAGTATACCCTTAATTTAAAGATGTTTGCTATGCAATGAGACTCTTAAATGATATGTTGATGCAATAATGGATGCAAGTTTTTGGGCATCAATTCATTATGTGATAAATTTATTTCAATTCTACTTATATCATCAAATATGAATTGTCCAGACTAGGTTTGTTTTAAGACATGTGAGACAATTAATGTCAGATGATATACTTTTAAAAAGAAGTTGATTGTTGAATTTATCGGGTACAAATTATATTTTTATGTTTGAATGATTTTATTAAATAAATGACGATAAATGAAAGTCAATGTCAGTCCCTTTCCACAGTAGATGTATATCTTTCAAAACCCGTGTTTACAGACGTACCATTGTATATATGTTGCACCTATTAAAGTCAAGAGAAAGAGTGGATTGATGTTTTTTTTTTTGCTTAAGTTCAATTAAAAAAATATGTAAACGTACCAAATTATTGTCAACAAGAAAGTTTTTCGTAATTTATAATTTTTTATATTAATTTCTTTTATCAATAAAATTATATTTTTTTTATTCTATTATTGTTTATATATATCATGTAATCTATATTAATTGCCACAAATTTTTTTAATAAAATAATAAATTTACCAATTTATACACATTTCAAAGATTATTTATTTACTTAATAAATTAAAATATATTATAAATTTATTTAAATCCCGCGTAAAACGCGGGTCTTACACTAGTAATAAATAAAGTATAAGTGATGTGATGGGGAGAGAAAAAATAATAGATGAGTATTAGATGAAGTATAATAAAATAATAGATAAGTATACGTGATGTGATTAAGAGACATGAAATAATATGTAAAAAATAGAATGAAAAATTTATAGTGGAACATTCAAAAAAGAAAGTGGAAAACTTATAGTGGGACAGAGGAAGTATAAAAAAGACATGGTGATTATCTTTACAACAAGAGAATTCTGAAACATCTATATATATATATGCAAATAAGTACTAGCTAGTTAAATGAAATCAATAAGAAAATCTACGTACGAATATATTCGCCATATATATTTGGGATTATTGACTTTTTGATACAAAATTCAACTTCCCCCACAATCTAATACAATCACTTTTAAATGTAAAATATGAATGTGAAATATTGAGGATCAATGTGAAATGTTTATTTGTAAATGTGAAATGTACTAGAAAGTGATTGTACTAAATTGTAGTAAGGGATCCCAAATGTATTAGAAAGCGTTTTCCCCTATATATTTATCTGCATTTTCAGGTATATATGCTTGTTATACTACTAAGTACTAATCCTACTTTTTCTTCAATGTTTTTTTTTTCGTTTTTGTTTATATATATATATATATATATATATATATATATATATACACATTAGGGGTGTAAGTGAGTCGAGCCTACTCGCGAGCTACTCGTGCTCGACTCGAAAAAAGATCGAAATCGACTCGAGTTTCGAGCTACTCGAGTAGCTACCGAGTTCGAGCTCATAAATACTCGATTCGAAAGGCTCGCGAGCCTAATCGAGCTTGAACAATATTTACTATTTTGCCATTAATATATAATTTATATTTATATACGAGTAATCGAGTCGAGCCAAGTCGAGTTTATTTTAGAAAAAAATATGTTTAAAATTAATTTTGAAAACTATATAGGTAATCGAGTTAAGTCGAGCCGAGCTCGAGTTTATCGAGTTTCTTATCGAGTCGAGCTCGATCTTCAAAATTTTAGGCTCGATCAAGTCGAGTCGAGTATCGAGCTTCGAGTATAACAATCGAGTCGAGTTTCGAGCTCAGCACTACTCGACTCGACTTGACTCGGCTCGTTTACACCCCTAATATACGTGTTTAATTTATGCACGTTCCACAATAATTTTCACACTTTCCTTTTTAGGACGTTCCATAATAACTTTCATACCTTTAAAATGGAAAACAATTTATAAACTCCACCCTCACAATATCCTCAACTAGATGACTCCCCGCGTATTACGCGGTATATTGATAAAAGTTTTGGAGTAATATTCAAAATAGTATAACCCATATTTTAAAAGATACACATATAAAATTTCATAGGTAAATTTACTTTTCATAATTTAAAATTTTATTATATAGTAATTTATTATTTTGAATAATTTTTTTAGGCATAATTAGTAAAATTTATTTTATCAATTAATTTATAATATATATTCAATTTCTGATAAAATTATATACAAATGAATTTATCTTATTAATTAATTAAATTGATATATTTTATAAAATGTATAGATATATGAACATAAAAGAGAACTTAATCAAAATAAGATATTAATTGATTTTAATTTTAATTTAGGTAAGACTTTCCATTTTAATATCAATGACATGTATTAACCAATAGTTTAATTACACATTAAATAAAAAAAAAATCAATTTAATCTCCATGCGACACATCATCACATTTAACCATATGATGACATGTGACAATATTAAACTCCCTATTAGTATATAAGGGTGATTTTACACAATATCCTCAATTTTATACAAATGTCATTACTTTTTCTACACATATACATAAAAGTCAACTCATTTGTTTACTTTATACATATAACTTTACAAAATTATCCTTCAAAACTCCACTCATTATTATACTTTCTTAATATATGTGTCTATTTATCTATGAAAATTACTATGGGACGGAGGGAGTATAAATTCGTGATCCTTATCATCAGGTTGACAATATTATAAATTTTGGAAAAGTTTTTTTTGGACCATATATAACTTAAGGGGTAGTAAAAAATAGAAGTGCAACTTTACAAACTGACAAAATTATTTCATAACTTTTTTTTTACAGCAATTTCAAGCTCAATTTTAGACTAATTTCAACCATGAAAGTCACATTGGTCCTATTTTTTGGACTAAAATTTGGTGAGGAAGCAAAAAAGAAGACCAAAACATTAAGGTCTAGAAAAATTAGTTCCATATTTTATTTAATTATTTATTATTATTTTTTAAAATTAGTCCTTTCAATCTTTAATCTCGTGCTACCGCCACTCACCACTCATTTTTCACAACATCTTCACAACATAATCTTAGATTGGGTGGCAAAATATGTGGTGGCAAAAGAGGGGCGGAGGTGCAGTGACACGAGGTTAAAGATGAAGGAATTTTGGTGTAAGATTATGTCACATATTTTTTAGAATTTTAATTTGGTGTAAGATTACATCGTGATTTTTTTGTGATTTTGGTGTAAGTTTTGAAATTGTCATGTTATGAGTATGTGGTTTACAATAGGATGGTGGGGTAGAGGTTCGGCGGCGGACAGTCGGGTGAGGTATAGTGACTATAGGGTATGAGAGATTAATTTTTTCAGTTGAATTAATTGGACTTGAAATTAGGGTTGTCAAATAGGTCGGGCCAGCCCAACACCGGCCCATCAGGCTAATGCATTATGTTGGGCCATTGGGGCAAAATGATCCGTTTTTTTAATAATTAAAAAAGGGTCTGACTATTTACACCTCCATTTCGGTTGAGAACACTCCCCCAATTGATGCACTCCCCCTCAATTTGTTTAAGATAGATGCACCCTCCCGCAAATTGTCTTAAATACCCTTAATAGCAATTTGATGTTTTTTACAAGACACACCCTCCGGTTAGATGCACCCCTTCACTATACCACCTCAAAACCCTAATTCTTCCATTTTCTTCTTTCATCTTCCCATCTTTCCATTTTTTTTCTTCTACCAAAAATGCTTTCACCATATCTCTCCCAACCCCCCACCACCAAACTGCCGCCGCAGCCACCGCCGCTCTGCCACCACGGCTGCCGGCGACCGCAGCCCCTCCCCTGTAAAAGAAACCCAGAAATTTCCTCCCCTCCCCTGTAAAAGAAACCCAGAAATTCCCCCTCCCCTGTAAAAGACATCTCCCCACCCACTGCCCACCATCTTAACCCCCAACCCACCCACCCACCCCACCCAAAAAAAAAAAAAAACCTGTGTCTAGACGCTCCCTCCCTCTATCTCTTTTCTTCTTCTGGTTTTTTGTGCGCACTCCCTCTCTTTCTTCTTGCACAACAACAGGTTTTTCTCTTCCTCTCTCTCTCTCTCTCTTTTTTTTTCTTCAACACACCAGGCTCGACGGTTTGCATTCTCGTCGACAAATTGTTGTCGATTTTTTTTTTAAAAAAAAATTCGACCTTTGTAAATCGACAATATACACTTTCGTCGATAAATTTTGAATTTTTTTTGTTTTATTTCTACCAAAAATGGGGTTGTTTTGTGGTGGCGGCTTTTGCTGCAGTTTTTAGGTTTAGAGTTCAAAAGGGTGTAATTAGTAGTGATGGTGCATTTAGTAGTGTAATATTACTCAAAAGGGTATTTTAGGATTTTCACACTATTATTATATTATTAAACTGATAGAAGGAGTGTTCTAAACCGAAATGGAGGTGTAAATAGTCGGACCCATTAAAAAAATTCCATATTCAAATATAATTTTTATTGAATTAAGTAAATTTAAACAAAGCCCACTCCAGTGGCCCAAACATCCCCAACTAGAATATAACCTAAATTGACCGAAATAGAATACTTACATTCTGTACAAGCTAATGCGCAGCCCCAACTATTATCTTCTTCAATCGATTTTTTCATCGTGGATGCAATTTTCTTACGCACAGAGAGGATGGGGGGAGTGAGGGCGACAGACGTGCAAAGGTGGGGCGTGAGGGCAGCGGACGCGCAGAGGATGGGGGCGGATGTGCACTGTCAGCGGTGGAGGTGCACCGTGAGAGCGAGGTGTCGTGCATCGTAGTGAGGAGGTGCCCCGTGAACGCGAGGTGGAGGTGCGCCGCCCGTCCGGCATTTCAAGTGGGAAGAATTTAATTAATTAAATTATATATAATAATAAATAAAACCGGGCCAGTCCAAAAAAGGGACCAGCCTGAGCCCGGTTGGCCCAGTTGTTTAAGTGGACCGGGCCAAATTGGCCTGGTTGTTTTCGGGCCATTGAAATTATTGGCCTAGCTCAGCCCAGCCTATAGGATGGGTGGACCGGGTCCATTTTGACAGATCTACTTGAAATTGCGACAAATAAAAGTTACGAGTCTAATTTTGTCAAGTTATAACTTTTTGCTACCCACAATGTTTAACCAAAAAATGGCCCTCACCTGACTTTCAAAGAATGCAATCCTCTTTTTATCGGTCTAATATCACAACTCGTAAAGAATGCAGTCCTCTTTTTACAAATGCACCACTCTATATTTCACAGTTTAAATGTATGACACGTGGATTGAAAAAAAATATTAACTCTCTCTCTATATATGTATTGTGTGTATGTACCCTAGTTCAGGCAAGGAAAATGAAATACTCAAATATTGGAGATGTTGCAAGAGAAAGAACATGAATTAGGGAAGAAACCCTACACATATAAAGATTATGACAAAGAATCATCGTTTTCCAAGCTGAAAAACGACATTGTTCGACCTCTTTCAACTGACCCTAAGGGATTGTACATGCTCTCAAACCTGGATCAGGTTGTTCCTGAAATCATTAAGGTTATTATGGCATACAAGAAAACTAGGTATGATAATATTGTCGAGGTTGATGTATGTAAGATTTTGAAAGAGTCTCTTGGGAAAGTGTTGGAGGAGTATTATCCCTTAGTAAGTAGGGTGAAAGTGGGGAATGATGGAAAGATGGTGGTGGGTTACGACGGAGGAGAGGGCGGCGTGCCGTTTGGCGAGGCTTTTTTCGACGAGGAAATGGCAGTGGCCGTAGGCAACATTACCATGATTGATCAATCAGAAGATTGCAAGAAAGCTTGTGTATCACAACCACATGCCATATGAGACTATATTGGATGTACCGCCCTTGGCAATTCAGGTATTCGATCTTCTATTTCAAATACTCCATCCGTCTCAATTGTGTAGACTGGTTTTCTTTTATAGATATCTCAATTATATAAACTTGTTTCTATTTAGAGTAATATATATTTTTTTTAATTCATTTACTAATATAATCTTATGTATTAATTACATTGAAAAATATAACACTTATTAAATAGAATTATAATATAAATTTCAATTCTCTAATTTATTTTTCAATATTTTTAAAAAATTTTCATGAATGTTAAATCAGTCAATATAACTGAGATGAAGAGAGTAGTGTTTTATATAACATCCAATTCTCTATATATACTCCTTTCACAATTGTTTGCACATTTTTTTATTGGTCTGTTTCAAAATTGCTTGCACAACTAAAAAAGGAAACTCCTTCATAAACTTCCAACCTCACAATATTCTTATATTTACAGAAAATGTTACTCTCTCCGTCCACAATAAGTAGTCCCATTGAGAGTGAGCACATGCTTTAATGAAAATGGTAGATAAAGTAAGGGTACTATAGGGTATTGTGGGGTCCATTATGAATAAAATGATTGTTTGTAATTAAGTGATGCTTGAAAGACAATGATAAAGTGATGGTTGAAATAAAGTGTATGAGACTATATTTTGTGGACGGAGAATATAAGATAAATGAGACTACATATCGTTGACGAAGGGAGTATTATTTTTACTCTTTAATACAACAGATAATTCAGCAGAAAATATAGCAGATAATATTTACGAGACCAAGTCATAGATTAGTATTGATAAGATCATATCTTTCAAATATATTTGTATATCTTTTTCTTCATCTTTCGCCTCTTTCTGTTGTAAATCAGATTGTTAAATACTAGCAACGCATATCACCAATTCAAGGTGACATAATCATTCTCTACATGGTATCAGAGCTATCTCACCCTAAACCCTAAAATTCTTTCCTCCCTCATCACGCCTCTCTGCATCATTTTTCCTTATTGCGATGGCCGCTTCTGATTCAGTGCCGCTTGCCACGCTAATCCACATGGTCACGATTAAACTCTCGTCGACCAATTATCTCTTATGGAGGAATCAAGTGATTCCCATGCTACGCTGCGACAATCTTCTTTCTTTTGTCGACGACACTACTGTCGAGCCCTCACTCACCTCGACGGATGACGATGATAACGAGATCCCGAATCCGGATCACGCTATTTGGAGTATAAAGAATCATCGTGTTCTCAGTCTCTTACTTTCTTCCCTTACCGAGGAATCTATGTCCGAGGTAGTTAATCTTGATTCTGCTCGTGAAGTTTGGCTTGCTTTAGAGACTGCATTTAGCCACTCTTCCACATCCCGAGCCCATCAATTACGGAATGAACTTCAATTTCTCAAACGGGGTTCTTCCTCCGTAGTTGATTACAGTCGAAAGTTTAAGCTTCTATGCGATCAACTCGCTGCAATTGGTCGTCCTATTGACGACGCAGACAAGAGCCATTGGTTCATGCGGGGTCT
Source organism: Galeopsis tetrahit (assembly GCA_963675135.1). NCBI lineage: Eukaryota > Viridiplantae > Streptophyta > Magnoliopsida > Lamiales > Lamiaceae > Galeopsis > Galeopsis tetrahit. The sequence continues at coordinate 41,422,689 of OY776127.1, forward strand.
CGGCCCTCAATTTCGAGGCTTCACTGATATTCGCATGGCTCTTACTCCAGCTCCATCTTTCTGCGATCTCATTCATCAAGCGCGCAATTATGAGTTATATGACAAAGACATGGAATCTCAGGCTTCCAACACTACTCCTGCTGTCTTTTATGCTCACAGTCGTGGGTCTGGTTCATTCGGTGGACGACATTCTTTCTCTCGCGGTGGGAATTCTGGTGGACGCTCTGCTGGTTCCGCTCGTTCGGGCAGTGGTAATCAAGGAGGAGGACGCAATTATTTTTCTGCTAGTTCAGGTAAAAAGCCATATATTCCTAAATGCCAAATATGCCGTGAGCCAGGTCATTATGCAAATAATTGCTCCCAGCGATATGTTCAAGACTCGACTTCAGCCACAGCGAATCTAGCCCATGCATTTCAGGCAAAATGCAAGGTCTCGCCACCATCACAATCTGATTGGTATGTCGATACGGGAGCTTCCGCTCACATGACGAGCAACACCTCCACCCTCGACACCTTTGAGCCATACAATGGTAATAGTCACGTCGTTGTTGGTAACGGTAACACCCTTCACATATCTCATTTGGGTTCTTGTCGCATTACTAATAATTTACCTTTGTCAAATGTTTTGGTAGTGCCTCATATCACCAAAAATTTACTCTCAATCAGCAAATTAACTTCAGACTTACCTGTTGATGTCACATTCTCTAATCAGTCTTTTGCCATTCAGAATCGGGTAACAAAGGAGCTTCTGGCTCAGGGCAAGTGTAGAAATGGACTATACATATTGGAGCACAGATCTTCTGCTTTGGTTGCAGCACTTCAGTCCAAAGTTTTGAAGGCCTCTTTTCAATTATGGCATTCTCGCTTGGGGCATGTCCCATTCTCTATTATTCAATTGTTAAACAAACTTGGTTATTTATCTGTTACGTCTTTACTGCCAACACCGAGTATTTGTTCCTCTTGCCAATTGGCTAAGAGTAAAAGATTTCCTTTTGTTTTGAATGATAAGCGTGCTTTGAGAGTTTTAGATTTGGTCCATTGCGATTTATGGGGTCCTGCCCCCGTTGCTTCCATTGATGGTTACCGCTATTACACTGTGTTTGTGGATGATTATTCTCGATTTACGTGGTTATATCCGATGCATACTAAGTCTGAATTTTTTGACATATTGGTGAAATTTAATTATCTCTTTTGCAATCAGTTCTCGAGCACCATAAAAACATTTCAAAGTGACGGTGGCACTGAATTTACAAATGGGCGTGTTCGTGATTTTTTTACTTCTCGTGGAATCCTGCATCGTTTTTCATGTCCATATACACCTCAACAAAATGGTAGGGCGGAACGAAAACACAGACATATCACAGAAACAGGTCTTTCGTTATTATTTCATTCGCATGCTCCAGTTACGTATTGGTTAGATGCTTTTTCCACTCCAGTGTACATTATCAATCGGCTGCCATCCATTCTTTTAGATCAGAAATCTCCGTATCAAATTCTGTTTGGGACGCCTCCGAATTTTGCAAACTTCAAGTCATTCGGCTGTCGAGTTTTTCCCTATATCCGTGACTATGCAGCTCACAAATTGGCTCCCCGTAGTCAGCCGTGTATATTTCTGGGATATAGCAGCACTCACAAGGGTTTTCGGTGTTTAGATCCTGAAACTTCTCGGATTTATATTACTCGACACGCCCAATTCGATGAATCTTATTTTCCATTTGCGAGTTCTTCTACAGCAGCTGCTACTGACTTGGATTATTGAACATTTTTTGAACCATCTATGGTCAAATCTTGCTCACCTCCCTTGTTGGCCAACTCTCGGCCATCACCTCATTCTATTCAGCATGTGTCTCCAGCCTGCTCATTATGCCCTGATGAGCATGAACCTCCTCTGGCTGCACCTGTTGGGCCCTTACCAACACCTGCTCCTCTTCCGCAGGCCGAGCAACCCCCAATCGCGAACCTTGCACCTGTACCGCCTCTGACAACATCCATTCATCCGATGCAAACACGTGCAAAGTCGGGAGTGTTCAAACCTCGTCATTATGTTGACATTGCAACCACAACCTTGCTTTCCGCACTAACTACAACTTCCGAGCCAAAGGGGTTCAAGTCGGCCATTAAACACCCACATTGGTACACGGCTATGCGTGAAGAAATGACAGCTCTTCACGACAATAACACTTGGGATTTGATTCCCTGTCCATCTACCGGTAATATTGTTGCCTCGAAATGGGTTTTTCGTACAAAATACAAACCTGATGGCTCCATCGAACGTTACAAGGCTCGTTTGGTGGCTCAGGGGTTTACTCAAATCCCCGGTTTCGATTTTTCACATACATTTAGCCCTGTTGTTCGAGCAGCAACTGTTCGAGTGGTTCTAGCACTAGCAGTCCAACGAAAATGGCCGCTTCACCAGTTAGACGTTAAGAACGCATTTCTTAACGGTCTTCTTGACAAACCAGTTCTCATGGCACAACCTCCAGGATTTATTGATCCCCGATATCCTAATCATGTCTGTCGTCTGAAGAAAGCTTTGTATGGGCTTCGTCAAGCCCCTCGTGCGTGGTTCACCCATTTCAGTGATTTCCTTCTTAGCTTGGGTTTTTCATGCAGTCGAGCGGACACTTCACTTTTTTACTTACATGGGCGTGATTGCACTATTTTTCTCTTGCTCTATGTTGATGATATTATCATTACGGGCAGTGATCCATTAGCTCTTCGGCGATTTATTACTCGTATTAATGAGGAATTTGTAGTAAAGGATCTCGGGCGCTTGAACTACTTCCTCGGCCTCGAGATTACGCACACAGAATCTGGTTTGTTTTTGGGGCAAGCTAAATACGCCCAGGACATTTTGACTCGTGCGTCCATGATTGATTCAAAACCAGTTTCCACCCCATTACCGGCTGGTGCTTCTCTCGTAAGTCATGGGGATCCCTTTAGTGATCCAACTTTGTATAGGTCTTTGGTGGGTGCTCTTCAATACCTCACTATTACTCGTCCTGACTTGTCGTATGCTGTTAATCACGTAAGTCAGTTCCTTCAGTCTCCAACAAATGATCATTACTTAGCAGTGAAACATATTCTTCGGTACGTCAAAGGTACCTTGCACTATGGACTCACTTTTGCTCGCTCCTCTACTTATGATATTGTCGGCTACTCTTATGCCGATTGGGCACGCTGTGTCGACACACGTCGTTCCACATATGGATATTCAATATTTTTAGGTGGAAATCTGGTATCTTGGAGTGCAAAGAAACAACCAACTGTTGCTCGATCAAGCTGTGAATCTGAATACCGTGCTCTTGCCAACACAGCACAGGAGATGGTATGGCTAACTCACTTGCTCAAGGAAATTCGTGCTCTGCCGTCAACTTGTCCCTTACTGTTGTGCGACAACACTAGTGCCCTATTTCTAAGTCAAAATCCTATCGCTCACAAACGTGCAAAACATATAAATATTGATTGCCACTTCATTCGAGAGCTAGTCTCCTCCGGCAGTTTGGCCACCAAGCATGTTCCCACCAATCTTCAAATTGCCGATGTATTCACAAAGGCCCTTCCGCGACCCGCGTTCGAGCTGCTTCGTTCCAAGCTTTGCGTCAGTAGTAATCCCACGTTAAGCTTGAGGGGGGGTAATACAGCAGATAATTCAACAGAAAATATAGTAGATAATATTTACGAGACCAAGTCACAGAATCATTCTCTACACTCTTAATCCAATCATTTTCTTTACTCTTTTCATAAAAATTTACAAAATTACGTATCTTCAACACTCTAATTATTATACTTTTTTCTTAGCTTGTGTATTGCAACAAATTTTGTACAAACACTTGAAGGACGGGGAGTACCAAATTACTAGTATTATTTAGTAGGAATTGAATTCATCTTCCGCTCGAGGTAGGTTTGGACCCGATCAATTAAACGGGTTTTGGACGGATCTAATTTTTATAGATCTAGATCCACTTCGATCCCGTTACATGATATATATGTATACATCTTTTTGTGTGAACTTTTTCTATATATATCCTGCGTGTTTATCCATTCAAAATACCAATGATTTTAAAACCGGACCGGACCGGCCGGTTCGACCGGTCCAACCGTGAACCGGTCACGGATCCGGTCCGGTCAATGGCTAAAACCCATTTTAGTGGTTCAACCGGTCAAAACCGGTCAATAACCGGATTGACCGCCCAAAACCGGAAACCGGAAAAAACCGGTCCAACCCGTTTTCTTTTTCTTTTTTTTGCTTTTTATAATAAAAAATTAGATGCACATACAACCCCTTTTATAATGTTTTCCACTCATGTTTCATCCACCTCGATGTGGGACAAAAACTTAATGTTTTCCACTCATGTTTCATCCACCTCGATGTGGGACAAAAACTTTTAAGTTTGTTTGTCATTATAACAAAACTACTTTTATAAGAAAAATTTCTCATATTTCTTCTACCTTATTCGATGTGGGACATAAACTTTTAAGTTTGTTTGTTAATATAACAAAACTACTTTTATAAGAAAAATAATTTATACTTTTTCTACCTTATTCGACGTGGGACATAAAACTTTTAAATTTGTTTATAATTACTATAACAAAACTACTTTTATAAGAAAAAATTCTCATAGTTCTTCTACTTTTTCGATGTGGGACATAATGAAGTTCATATATTTAGTTATTTCTAACCCTATTAGTTTTATAAAACTTTTCTCTCATATTTTTTCTTCTTTTTCGATGTGGGTCATAATGAAGTTTATATATTTAGTTATTTCTAACACTAGGACATAATGAAGTTCATGGGATTGGTTACACTATTAATTTTATAATGCTTTTTCACATATTTCTTATACTACTTATTCGATGTGGGATGAAAATTTTATATATTTGTTTGCTTCCTCTCATTTTTCTTTTACTAGAGATATTAATATTTAATTTAATATTTGTTATTTTAATATAATTTTTATAAATGCATGTATTTTTTTAAATGTAACAAAGAATATTAAAAAAATACATATAAAATTATTTTACCGATTGGACCGCCGATCTAAATAATTTTATATGTATTTTTTTATATTAAATGTAACAAAGAATATTAAATGCCGATCTAAATAATTTCCGGGAAGGGCCACTCACTCCTAAACTTATACTTAATCCACTTGTAGTAACCAAGTCGTTTTGCTTCACCCAAATAATGCTTTCTCGATTCAGAGAAATAGTTATGGAAGGAAAGATATGATTAGCATGACCCATTCTCACCCTTAAATACAAGAAAAGTTATGATTCACGACCTTGAGCTAGTAAGGTTATATACAAAAAAATAGAACTACGTTCTCATATATAGGAACGGGTCCTAATAATCAATACTTTGTCTCGTCCAACCCTACTTTAATTTCTCCTAATAGATACACCACCTTCATTTATTAATTAAATATTGAGAAAATATTAGTACTTTTGGTCATAAAAGTGATTTGATCATCCACATTTAGTCACTATCAAAATTGGTCACTCAGTTATTATTTTCTATGAAAATTGATCTTACTGTTAGTCAATCTGTCATGAGTAACGGAGGCAACGGGTTTTGAGCGCCAAATTCACTAACATTCCCCAAAATACAACGTTAGTTTTCCCCTTTCTCCAAAACCATAATTTCTAAAATTTCTCATTAATTTCACTCCTTCTACCTCTTGAGTTTCTCATTTCCTGACTACCGTGTACAATGAAAAGTAAACCAACAACAACAATGAGATGATAATAAATTAATTATAATTGAGTTAAATGATAATTGAGTAAAATATCTCCTAGTAGATAACTCCCCCTATAAAATTCAAACTCTAACCCTAATTATAGCCGCCATCACCTCCAACATCCGCCACTACCGCCTCCGGCGCTGCCCCACCCAAACCGTGTAAAAAAAAAAAAAAAACAAGTTACAAAATTTAGAAATCTAGAAAAAAAGTTACATATTTTCGACAAATCAGTGTCGAAAATAGATACTGGTTTGTCGATAATAGGGAATATTTTTTACATTTTGTAAAAAAAAAAAATTCGACAACATTTTGTCGACAACCCATCTGTTGTCGAAAATTTAAGGGAAATAAAGGAATTATAAAACCTGCTTAATTGTGTACTACCTGCGTATGGGAAAAAAAAGGAGGTCGGCGGTCGGCTTGTGCATGTGAACAATGAGATATGATCACCGTTGAATTGGTGAGTGGGGAATGACTTGTATTTATAGGAGTAATTACATTGTAACCTAATTACATAAATTTAGGAAGAGATAAATACAAAAGGTAAATACAACAATATATGTCCTATATACAAGGAATGTTTGACTATTCAATATCCCCCGTCAAGCGATACGTGGGATGAGGGAAGACGCAGAGCTTGGATCGAAGGAACTCAAAAGTCGGGCGAGGAAGGCTTTTTGTGAAGATGTCGGCGAGCTGGAGATGCGTGGGGACAAACTGCGTGGACAGCTTTCCGGAGGTGACAAGCTCGCGAACAAAGTGACAGTCGATGTCAATGTGCTTGGCCCGCTTGTGAGCCACTGGATTCTGGCTCAGAAAGAGGGCACTATTGTTGTCGGAGAGGAGAATAGGGCGAGCAGGCAGAGGAACACGGAGCTCGCGGAGCAATGAAGTGAGCCAAACGACCTCGGCAGCTGCGTTGGCTAAGGCACGATACTCCGATTCACAACTGGAGCGAGGTACTTTGGGCTGTTTCTTTGCACTCCAAGAGACCAGATTCCCACCTAGGAAGACTGAATAACCATAGGTAGAACGACGAGTTTCCACGCATCAAGCCCAGTCGGCATCTGTGTAGGCGACCACGGAAGAGTCTGGGCGACGAGTGAAGGAGAGGTCATAATTGATAGTGTGTTTGACATAGCGAAGAATCCTCTTCACGGCCGAGAAGTGGTCGCTAGTCGGCCCCTAGAGAAACTAACTGACATGATTTACCGAGAAGGATAAATCAGGTCGAGTGATGGTGAGATACTGGAGGGCGCCTACCAAAGAGCGATAAAGGGTCAGATCCGAGAATGGATCACCATTGCTGACCAGGGTCTCACCCGCGGCCAAAGGGGTGGCAATGGGCTTGGAATCTTGAAGATCTGCTCGCTCAAGAATTTCGCGAGCATATTTGGACTGCCCGACGAACAACCCAGAAGAGGTGTAAGAGATTTCCAAACCCAGAAAATAGTTGAGGCGACCAAGGTCCTTGAGGGCGAACTCCTTGTTCGCCCGAGCAATGAAACGAGCTAGTGTAGACGAGTCGTTGCCAGTGACAATAATATCATCGACGTACAAGAGGAGGTAGACAACCGAGGAGCCTTGAAATAGGTAGAACAGCGAGGAGTCAGATTTGCACTCCTTGAAGCCTATGCCGAGTAAGAAGGAGCTGAACCGCTGGAACCAATCTAAGGGAGCTTGACGGAGACCATATAATGCCTTTTTCAATTTGCAGACATGATCAGGGAGCCGAGGATCGACAAAACCAGGGGGTTGAGCCATAAAAACTGGTTTCTGGAGATAGCCATTGAGAAAGGCATTCTTGACATCGAGCTGATGGAGGGACCAGTTGAAGCGAACAGAGAGAGCCAAGATAACCCGAACAATGGTCGCCTTAAAAACGGGACTGAATGTGTGAGAAAAATCCGTGCCATGGATTTGGGTAAAGCCTTGAGCGACCAGTCTGGCTTTGTGCCACTCAATTGAACCATCAGACTTGTACTTGGTTCGAAAAACCCATTTTAAACCAACAATGTTCGTATTCCGGGGGCGAGGAACAAAATCCCATGTTTTGTTAACTCGCAGAGCATCGATTTCCTCCTGCATGGCAGCCAACCATTCAGGAGACTTGGCGGCCGATTTGAAACCACGGGGTTCTGAGGAGGCAGTGAGTGCACTAAACAAGGCAGTATAGGCCAAGTTCAGAGGATATTTAGGTTTAAAAATCCAAGATTTTGCTCGCGTGATCATTTGGTGCGTGGACCGTGGTTGCCGTGCTGGGGGGTCAATGGTCGGTTGCGGCTGCTCGGCCGATTCAGGGGAAGCGGGTGGCCCCGCAACAGGGGCTGGCAAAGGATGGGGTTCCTCGCCAGAGTCAGAAGAGCATGCAGAGCAAGGGATGGTCGCAGAGGGAGGAACAGGCCCTGGCGAGGGATCGGGTGAGGAGTCAGACTCCGCATCCAGAAAGGATGAGACCACCTCACTGGTCGGCATGGGCCGAGCAGTTCCTGAAAAAGGGAAGCACTCTTCATCAAATATGGCATGACGAGTAATAAAATTTTTTGAAGAACCAGGATCAAGGCACCGAAAACCCTTATGTTGGCTACTGTATCCCAAGAAGATACATGGTCAACTGCGAGGAGAAAGTTTGTTCGAGGCATAGTCTCGAAGATAAGGGAATACTCGGCAACCAAATGTCTTAAGATTTCCATAAATGGGCACAGTACTGAATAAGACCTGAAATGGTAATAGGCCGCCCAAAACTGACGACGGAAGTCGGTTGATGAGATGAACAGCAGTGGCAAAAGCATCAAACCAAAATTCTGATGGGGCGCGAGCATGAAACAATATAGAGAGCCCAGTTTCAGTGATGTGTCGATGTTTTCGCTCAGTGCGACCATTCTGCTGAGGGGTGTAGAGGCATGACATACGATGCTCTATGCCGTGCTCGGCCATAAAGCTGCGAACAACTTTGTTGACAAACTCTGTACCACCATCACTCTGAAAAACTTTGATGGTCGAGGAGAACTGATTGCACACATACATGTGAATGGCGACCAAGGTTGCGAAGAAATCTAATTTTGCTCGGAGAGGATATAACTAAGAAAAACGAGAAAAATCATCCACGAACACAACATAATAACGAAAACCAGAAGTAGTAGTAGTACGAGCAGGACCCCAAAGGTCGCAATGTACTAAATCAAGAACTACAGATGCACGTTTTTCATTTATATTGAATGATAATCGTTTACTCTTGGCCAATTGGCAAGGGGTGCAAGTTTTCGGATTTGGTAAAATTGAACTAACAGACAGATGCCCTAATCTATTTAAATCTTTAATAATATCAAAAGGTACATGACCCAAACGGGAATGCCATAAATTAAAAGAAGCACGAACGACACCAGGCTTTTTCAAAGCAGCGACCAAAGCTGGGAGCGCCCGTTCCAATACGTACAACCCCTGCTCACATCGACCCTGAGCCACGACCTCCTTGGTAGCCCGATTCTGAACAACAAATGTTTTGTCAGAGAAGCAAACATCAACCGAAAAGTCAGACGTGAGCTTGCTAATGGATAAAAGGTTTTTGGTGATGTGAGGTACAACGAGAACATCTAGAATGCCAATATCCTTAGAAAGTGAGTGCAAACCAACATGAGAAATTTGTAAGGAATTGCCATTACCAACAATAACCTCACCATTACCAGAATAAGGGGCCGAGGAGTCCAGGTGCGAGGTACTGGGAGTCATGTGGGCCGAGGCTCCTGAATCAACATACCAATCCGAGGAGGTCGGCGAGGAGACGGAGCAGGCCGAGTGAAAAGTCTGAGCAAGGTTGGCGGATGAGTCCTCGGACAGATGGGCAGATGAGCGAGCAGGCTGGCGAGGAGCTGGGCCGCGAACAAAACATTGAGGGCATTTGTTGGCATAGTGCTCACCGCGGCAGATTTGACAGCGGGGGACGAAGGCTTTACGCCCTCCGCGACCACCACGATGAGGCCCAGAAGGGCGACCACCAGTATGATCGCGTGGATTCGGGCGAGCAAAGAACGCGGTTGGAGCAGGCTCAACTAGATCAGGCTTATTCATGATCTCAAAGGCAATAGCCTGTTGCAGTAAGTCACGGAAAGCTGGGACAGACGAGAGGGCCATTCTGGTGTCGGCAAATCCACTAAATTTGGGGCCAAGGCCCCGTAGAAACCAGTGCGACATGTCAGATTTGTCGATTGGCTTACCAACAGCGGCCAGTTGGTCGCATAACGCTTTAAAACGACGACCATAATCGGCAACAGGAAGGGAATCACGCTTGAGGTGAAGGAGCTCCTCACGAAGCTGAGTGATACGTGACTGGGAGGAGTGGCTGAAGGCATCCTTCAGGGCAAGCCAAGTATCGCGGGCCGTGTCACATTGAACGACCTCGGCTAGAGTTTCTTCAGTGAGAGAGGAGAGAAGAAGAGCAAGGACCTTCTGATCCTTCGATTTCCAGGCAGCAAAGGTAGTGTGAGTAGTGGCGAGGGGGGGGGGGGCGAACGAGCCATCCACAAAATCAAGAAGATCGGCACAAGTAAGCATCAGAACAACCTTCTTCTTCTATAGGAGGTAGTTGGAAGAAGAGAGTTTTACCGTGACCATATGAATGAGAACATTCATTGGAATTGATGATTCTGCCATTGAAGAAAGGTAGTCGAGGGGGACAAGCTCGAAAAAGTAAGGCGGCGGCGGCACAGAGGCGGCGGCAGGCAGAAAGAGAGAGGGAGAGAATTAGGGTTAGGGTTTTAGGTGCAGTGTTTAGGCTGATACCATGTGAACAATGAGATATGATCACCGTTGAATTGGTGAGTGGGGAATGACTTGTATTTATAAGAGTAATTACATTGTAACCTAATTACATAAATTTAGGAAGAGATAAACGCAAAAGGTAAATACAACAATATATGTCCTATATACAAGAAATGTTTGACTATTCCTTAATAATGCGGGAGGGCGACGACGGGAGCGCTGGCAGGGCAGGGAGGGGGAGGGGTCATTGTTGAACAGAGGTTGGAGCAAGGAAGAGATGGGGGGTGGGGGAGGAGGCGCCGCGGCTTATTGAAGAATGAAAAAAAAAACAGGTGGCGGCATCAATAGTAGGAGGTAGGTGTTGGGTGGGGTGGCAACAATTGGGAGGGAGAAGGGGGCGGCGACTATGGTAGGGAGAAGTTGCAAAAGAAAAAAAATAGGGAGGAAAGGAGGGGGCGACGCTAGCGACGGGGCGACAGGTTGGAGGGGCTGCCGATTTGATGGGTGGGAGTGATGAGGAAGAATGAGCAAGAAGAAGAAGTGAAAGAGAAGGAGGAAATAGTTAAGGTTTATAGTGGTAGGGTATATTTTAGATAATTTGGTGGGAGTAAATCAATAATCCGTGTATTTTAGGGGAGTGCATGCATGTATTAGGGGACTGCATCTAACATTGTTGGAGTGACAATTTTTTTTTTTTTGATGTCTCGGGTATTCGGTCTTGGACCGACAAATCCCGGGGGACCAATCTCACCGCCCACTTGCGGGGTCCCGTTTAAAGCCAGAGTTTTACGCTTTGTATGGACATGGCCCCATAGAAATTGTTTGCACCTTAGAGGGTTTGAACCTGTTGGAGTGACAAATAACCCACGCCTTGTTGAACTTCTAAGCCGTAGATTCAAATGGTCAGTTGAACTTCCAGACCCAAATAACCAAAAGACTCATGATACGTACCCAAAGTCTAATTGATAAGGTCAAAGGACATGGACTTAAGTAGTTATGGTAAATCGTGATATCGTGTCGACACGATAAGGATATGTGTCGATACGATATGAACACGATAATTTTTGTGTGGACACGATACAAATATTTTTGTGTCGACGTAACACGACGCGATAACAACATGCTACACGATAACAAAACGATAAGAAAATATATAAATTTAAAATTGCATTTATATATATAAAAAAATAAAATATTTATTTAAATATGAAAAATATCGTGTCATTATTGTGTTATTATCAGATATGTGTCATTATATATTGTGTCGTGTCGTATCAGGTAAATAATATGTTAACAGGTTGTTAACGAGTTATTGTGGTCCTTGTTAATTTTATCGTGCTTAACGGATCGACACGAACCCGACACAAATTTTTTTGTATTGCTATCGGGTCAATACGATAACTGCACGAACACGATAAGACCAAACACTAACCCGTAATTTTTATTTCGAATCGATTTATGTCGTGTCAGAAATTACCACCCTTAGACTTAAGTGTGCATGGTCCATATCATTTAATCCTAATATATGCAAGTTTAGGCCCGTTTAAATCCATTTCTTTGTGGCCTGGACAGAGTAGTCGCGGCCTAATAGGGCTAGTCCACCAGCCCGAATATTTATATATTCTAATTTGGTAATGAAAAAAATCAATCACACCCCACAATTTACATTTTACATGGTCCATTGTCTCCATATATAAGCCCATACTTGATATTATGATTCACACTTCACAGTGATCAATTCATGAGTATTAGTTATCTTAATTATTTAAAAATTCATAGAATTCGGACACAATTCACAAATATCACTTGATTTGTCTTTTATCGAAGTAAGCGAGTTCAGGCGAGTTCATATGCAAAAGTGAAAAAACACCACATAAACTGACCTGCTATGGACTCTTTACTGCTAATTTATAAATCACATAAATTATGTTTTGGAAAATTTTAATATTTTTTAATTTTTTGTTTATGGTCCGTTTAGCCCGTGGATCGTTTAGATCTTGACTTTTACCGAACTATTAAGAGTGAACTGGATAAGGCTATAACTCATGGTCTACTAGGACGTTATGTTGTAATTTTAATTCTTTAGTTGTATTCAGTTATTTTATGTTTGTGATCCAGGTTGTTACAAATAAATACTAGGACTGGATGGTTAATTGAAATGTTGTTGATTAATCATTTAATAAAGTGACTGTATTGACCAGATTTGTTCTCTTTTATTCTTGGTTTTTAGTTCTTGATTCTCCCCTACATCCAACAAAAACAAGTTGGCTTAACAAGTAGTTGTCTACTAATTGCAAATAACACTCTTGACGAGTAAATTTTGTATGTACGGTGTTTATCATAAATTTACCATGTGTCAAGAAAATTAGACATTATGAAGTCTCAAGTCCATGTAAAAATTGAAAACAACTAATAACTCACAAGACTAAGTAGTAGCTCAAAAAGTAATCAACAACGTACAAAAGATTTATAGTAGTTCGGTCAACTTGATCTACATCCACTGTACCAGATGACTTCAACTTTAATTTAAAAGAATGTTTACACGCTCCATCACTCGGAATATGAGTTTTCTTACCTCACTCGTGATCTCACACAACTCAAAGATCAACCGTTGACACAAAACTCTTTGAAAAACCAGAGCTGCTTAACATACACTTGACTGTCTCAAGCAAAGTCTGATTCATCCTCTTAGCTAACCCATTTTGCTGAGGTGTACCTGGTAAAATCTTGTGCCTTATTATTCCCTTCATCTTGCAGAACGTATTGAACTCGTCTGATATGTACTCTAGTCCATTATCAGTCCTCAAATGCTTGAGCTTCTTTCCAGTGACATTCTCAACTTCAGTGACTCATTCTTTGAACTTTTCATATGCAGCTGCCCCCCATATATCTGAATGAAGTATTTTTCACCACTTCTGGTCTGATTTCTAGTTGCCCCTCATAGATCTGAATGGACATAGTCCAATATACCTTTGGTGGAGTGTGTACTCTTACCAAACTTCAATCTCTTGGCTTTCCCAAGAATACAGTGCTCATACAAATCTAACTTTATGATCTTGTCACCACTAAGCAAACCTTGCTTAGATAACTCAAGTAAGCCCCTTTCACTTACACGAGCTAACCTTTTGTGCCACAACAAGTTTTGTCTTGCACCCTCACCACATGTGATATGCCAGTCACTGTTGCTCCCTTAAGAAAATAGAGACCATTCCTCCTTTCGTCCTTAAGAATAGTCGACTTCCCCTTTGATACTTTGAGCTCTCCATCTTCTGAATGAAATTTATGGCCAATGAAATCCAGCATACCAAGAGATATCGAATTTCACATAAGTTTAGGTACATACCTAACGCTTTTAAGAATCCTCACTACACCATCATACATATTCAGGTGAATTGACCCTTCACTCATAACCTTGCCAGTGTGATCATTTCCTAGTAAAACAGAACCACAATTTTGATACTTAAAATCATGAAATTAATCTCTTCTTGGAGTCATATGGATAGAACACCCTAAATTCAAAATCCAATCTTGTTGTTCTTCAGAGAATGTAATGATTAGTGCCTGGGCTGATTCATAATCTTCTACTCCTTATCTTCTTGGGTTTAATTTGCTTGATTCTTATCACCAGGGTTTTTGGCACCAGATTTTTTAAGAGCTGCTTATACTTATAGCATGTACTCTTAAAATGTCCAAGTTTATTGCAATGATGGCGTCTCATTACATCACCTTGATTGGAATCGATTGATTTCTCCTTATCAGCTATCTTGGGTTGATTAGACCCCTTATTGGCCGGAAACAAGTTGCTTCTAACCTCCCTTGATTGTCAATCCTTCACCATTATTGCTCTTAACCACTTGGGAAACTTTATGCAATAACTTGGACTTGACAACCAACAACCAACATCACACCTTCTAGTGTGATAGCTTCCTTTCTACCATACAAGATGATGTCCTTTAGGATTTCAAAGAACTTAGACAATGCACTCAACAAGATCAGAACCTTATCATCTTCATCTAACTTGAAGTCTATATTCTCTAGATCATCAAGGATCTTGTTGAACTCATCCAGCTGCTCCTGAATTGGTTTCTCATCTACCATTCTAAAGGCATACAATTTCCTGAGCATCTTGCTCCTCTCAGTTGCTGTAACACCCTGAAAAATCTCAAATTAGTTATTTTATATATATATAAATTTAAATCTTCTTATCAATTTTAGAAGAATACATTTTTAGCATAAAATTCACTAATTTGAATATTACTATTCTATTTCCCTTTACTTTGAATTTTTCCGAAAAAGATGCACGATATCTATTTTCTTATTTAAAAATCTCAAATGCCATCAATTGATTTCAAAAGTAATCTTAAATTAATTTGTCGTCATCTTTTCTTCTTATTATTATAAAATTCTATATTTCCTTATTTAATTATTCTTAGGCAGCAAGATATATTAAGAGATATTTATTAAAATTTTCCATTAATAACTATAAGAGATATTTTAAGTAAATCAAATCTCAGTTTTATGGTTAATTTAAATCTCTAACTTTTGTTGCAAGAAAACTTATTTCTCCCCTATAAATAGAGTTCCATATTTACAAAGCAAAAACACACATCATAATATTTTCACACAAAACCCTAGATTTATTTATTCTACTCACGGTTCATGGAAGTCGACTCCAAAGGGATTAATGTTATTTTGATTGCATCAATTGCATCCACGACATTTATTTAAGGTGTGGTTTCTTTGCCTTTATTAACTGCTTCATATGAATAGACTGTCTATGTGCATTATGAGACGACTTAAATGTAATTGAATATTTTAATGTAAAAGACTATGAAAGGCCAGGGGCTTAAAAGAGGCCCGGAACTGAAGAGAGGTCCTCAGTGAACCCAAGATTGAAGAGAGATCTATGGGGGATCCGTCGTGCACAAGAAAAGAACTCGGGACTGAAAAGAGGTCTTTGAGGGGGACCCAGTGGGATTTAAAAGAGATCCTTGGGATAACCGTGAAACGTAATTAATTATTAATCAAAAGTATGATGGAAAAGTGCTTATGTGAGATGAAAGGTGCTCATGTGACTTTTTGTGAATTACGTAATTTTATGTGGCTATACATTTTATTTGTATAACGTATTTAATATTGTCAAAGCGACTTCACTGAGCTAGTGGTTTTGCACATACCATACATTTAACATTTCAGATTGACGAGTTGACGGCGAGGAGAGGCGGTGGATGACAAATTATTGCATATTCTCTAAGTAAAACATATTTGAGCTAGTTTATTTATATATCAAGAAATCAATTATTAGACTTTTGTTACGAGATAATCAAGACTTGTACTATTGGTATTTTAAATTTGAGATATTGTGATTCTTCCGCTGTCAATCATTTAAATCTATATTTAAATAAGTTCACAAGTCTCGTTTATTTAAGTTGAAATTTAAGTTCATGCCCCTTTATTTTAAAATTGTTAAGTATTTCCGCAAAATCTACTTTTATGAAAATTGGGGCGTGACAGCTGCTGCGGCTGTTGATTAATTAGGTGAATCCTTTGGATCGTCAAGAGCCTCGAACAATCCCCTCTGTTCAAGAAGAACCAACATATTGACCCTCCAAAACCTAAAATCACATGTGTTGTAAATTTCTCAATGTTGAACTTGGTAGAACTCCCCATCTTAGATATTTGCAGTTACCTTAGCTTCCTTTCCCATAGATGGCGCTAGTTGTCAAGAAAATTACGCGTTATGAAGTCTCAAGCCTACGTAGAAATTGAAAATAGCTAATAACTCACAAGACTAAGTAGTATCTCAAAAAGTAATCAACAAATAAAACAACACCCAAATGATTTATAGTGGTTCAATCAACTGATCTACATCCACTGTACCAAACGAATTCAACTTTGATTGTGTTTACACACTCAATCACTCGGAATAGGAGTTTACTCACCTCACTCGTCATTTTACACAATTCAAAGATGAATGCTCGTAACATTTACAATGTACAACTACAAATGTTTATATACTATCCATGGTGATTGCAACAGTTATGAACACGGTTAATTTGTTAACACCGTATGCCAACCGTTGTAACAACACATGTGTTAAGTTAGAGCCCAATCGAATGGAAGTTATTACAGGCCTTTTTTGTAGTGTCCCCTTGTTAGTTGAAACTGGTTGTAACGACTTCTTCAGAAGACTTGTCCAGAAATCAGATGACTCCCCCCATCTGATACAACTCCGATCCACTGATACCCTTAGTCAAAAGACTGACTTCGCTGATAAACACCAAACCAATTCTTCTGATCTGACTAACGTAGTTGACTTTAAGAGAATCCATCTCAGCTAACTGAAAACCTTCAACTCATCTGATTTGGTCTAAGTCATCTTATCTGACCCTATCATGCTGATACCCATTAGCCGACATCTAATTCCAATCAGCTCGTACTCACAACTAACATGAGATTTTGAGATAACACTCACACCATGAATCATAGGCCTAAGTCGCTCTCACATTATTGACCCCTATTAACGACTCATTTACATGACGGATCATGTTTTCATGATAAAACTTAGTTTGAAAACAGTTTATATAATACTTTGCTATTGTTCAACTTGGAGAATGAAGTGAATAGCTTACGTGAAAAAGTGGAAGACGAAATGAAGAATTCAGATAATTTTGGAGTCCTCCCCAGAGAGGATGTGAAGAAATTGATGCAGGGCATGTTGGGGAAATTGTACACCAAGGCATACAGTGATGGATTCAAATAGTTTGAACAATACTTCATACTCATCCTTAACCCTGCTTCTAATCCTTACCAAATACCATATTCTAACAACTCAATATTGTTGGTTCTTGAATTTTTTCAAGCTTGATAATATCAAATTTAAATTTATATATTTATTAATCAATATATTATTACCAAGATAAAAATATATTTCTAAAAGTCACACATTCTCACATGACAAATATATGCTAAATTGGAGTATAATTTTATTTATATTTATACTACCTCCATTTTTTAATAAGTGTCACTTTGGTTTTTTTAACTAATTTTAAAATAAGTGTCATTCTGAGTTTTTTTCTTTAATTTTGACTATTTTACCCTTATTCATTTACCATATATATTGTTCATAAATAAATTTCAAAAATATTTTTTATACCAAAATTAATTTGATTTATGAATACTAGCTACATTTTTTACCACATTCTTTACCAAACATAATTTGTACGTATATTAAAATTAGTTATAATTAATGAAGGGTAATATAGACCACAATTTATAATCTTAATTTGTTTGAAAAAGTTAAAATGACACTTATTAAAAAAGGGAGCGAGTAATTGATATTAAGTGTGAGAATTACGAACAAAGTCTGTTCACTACGTAACAAACTGAATATCAATTAACTTGCAGCGTTTTGTTCGTTTATGCTAACGAACCTTATTAAACAAGCTCAATAAATACTATATATATATATCCAAACAAAGATCCGAATAATTCGTGAACAGTTTGTTAGGATATGGTTTATATTAATAAAAAAAATTTGATTTTGATTAGATACCAAAACCCTAAGTAAAACTCCAAGTATGATGATTTGCCAGGTCTAGATTTTCAGGTTAGAAAAACTCATATATGTTAGGGAGCTTTTAAGTTTTTCTTAGATAGATTATTCTTGGAATCTATGACAAATGACCTAAAAGCATAAAGCACATGAAGACAAGTATCATTGAAAGCAAAAAGCACATGAAGACAAGTAGCATTGAAGACAAGAAGCTGAAGCGTTATGGAAAAGTGGCAAGGATTCATGAAGTCAAGTATGATGAATTTGGACATTCATATACTTTGGACTTGGCACACTTATGGTCAAAGACGATGAATGACGAGGCATTTTACCCAGTACGAGGTCGTTAGCGGAAAGGACGAAATTATTCCAAATCAACCAATAATTTGGTGCCACCTGTCACTGCGCATAACAAATTCTGAGAATGAAATGCAGAATGCAAAGTGGACGTGAATGCATGTACTATTTGCATGCAGGCCCCTAAAAAATTTGAAAGTTCAAATTTATGGATAAGTTTTGCTATCTTAACCAACGGATAGTTTGCTTAATCTATAAATAGGCCATATCTTGAATCATTTCAGGATTACGGGACACACAACAAAGCACACAAGCCATACACATTCTAGCACTCAAGAAGCATTCAAAACACTCGATCGAGAGATCAAGCTTTTAAGCATATTCATTTGTTAGTGTTATCTTTAGTCCCCACTAGGAAAGCTTACTGTTTGATTATCCAAAGCCTAGAAAGTGATATCCTAGCCTTTACATCTGTTCTTAAATTGTAAAGGGTATCACACTTAGTTGGTACAAGAACAAAACCCTACTTTCACCTTGAGAGATAGTTTGAGAGTATTGTTGAGTTCGTATAAGTGTTGAGAGTGTTGCAACGAGAGAAGGTTGTAAGAAATCAAGAGAAGAGAAGAAGAAGAAGTAGAGTGCACCTTGGCACTGTAAAAACAAGTTAATTCCGAAGAGATTAAGGAATTATCCTATTAAATTAGGAGAGTGGACGTAGGAGCAATTTAGCCTCCGAACCACTATACATCTTGTGTTCTTATTTACTGCATTTATCTTCTTGCTTAAGATTTTGTGTTGTTATAATTGCTTACTGCTATTTGATATTTTAGTATTTGAGTCCATACTAATTGAGGAGTATAATAGGGCCTATCATTTATTCCGCATATAAGTTTCCTATTGTTAAGATATGTTAGAATACATTGTTTAATTAGTATTTTCATAGGACTTGATATACTGTGTAACTTATTTGACTCTGATTATAAGTGTTGATTACTTGCAAAAAGTTTTTGAAACACACATACACGTGTATTCCCCCCCCCCCATACACGTGTCATACTCCTTTTTGGGACCAACAAGTGGTATCAGAGCAGGGGTTTAAAGACCACTGCTTTGAGGATCAACTTTGGTTACCTAACATGATCTACTTGTGCACTTTCTGTGATATTCATTGTTTCTGATTATCCACTATGCCTAACACATCTTCTTTTGAGAATTCTGGTGTAGCTGTTCCACCACCCACTGCTATGGGAACCAACCCCATCAACAAGATATCTTACCAGAAACTGCATATGTTCTCTATTGAGAATTATGACTTCTGGAAGATAAGGATGAGAGCTCACTTGGCCTGTCTCCATGATGAAATGCTAAGGGTGGTCACAAAAGGTCCATTTGTGTTCTTGAAACCCAACACAAATGTTACAGAAGCCCAAAGAGCAACTGGAGCACAAGAAATTCCAAAAGATGATGATGAGCTCACTCCTGAAGAAAGAAAGAAGCAGAATCTCAACTATGTGGCAATGAACACCCTATATCAGACCATTCCAGATGCTATAATGGGTAGAGTGTTTCACTGCACAACTGCAAAGGAGATTTGGGACACATTAGCTCTAATGTGTGAAGGAACTGATAAGATCAAGGAAAACAAACTTCAAGTTGCTGTTTAAAAGTATGAGTAATTTAGAATGAAGTCTGATGAAAACATTGATCAACTGGATGGAAGGTTCACAGACATCATGAATGAGATCAACTGACTTGGAAAAGTATACTCCAAGAGAGAAGTGGCTCTGAAGATTCTTAGGAGCTTGACAACCAAATGGAATGTGTATGCTGTCATGATGCAGAATACGAAGGATTTGTCAACAATGCCAATGCAACAGGTGTTCTCAGAACTCAAGGCATATGAATATGACTTGAACAGGAAGAACAAGACTGAGGAACCTGAAAGCAAAGGAATTGCACTGAAGGCCAAATCCAATGAACCTGATTCCAAGAAAGTCTGCAGATCAAGCAAAAGTGGAAAAGGAGCTTCCAAAGATGACATTTCAGATGAGTTAGCAATGATGGCTAGAAGATTTGAAAGATTAAATTCCAGGTTTGGTAAATACAAGAGATATTACCAGGATAGAAGAAGAAGATACAACTCACATGAGAAGAAGAATGATGAAAGGAGATCCAGAAGGGACAACTCCAAAGAAGATCCATCTTCATCAACTAAGAAGAGAGATGCTGAAAAGAAGAAAGATGAAGATGAGGATACATGCTACAACTGCAAGAAGACAGGACATTTCCAATATGACTGTCGGGAGCTGACCTCCAAGGAAAGGAAGGAAAGACAAGCTAAGAGGGACAAGAAATATGGAAAAAGAAAAGCTTTGAAAGCTGAAGAAGAAACCTCTGAGGATGATCAACTTCCATCTTCATCATCTGAGTTGTTTACTGACAGCAGTGATGAAGAATGTCTTATGGCTATTGAAGACAATGATGAGGTACAATCTATTTCTAGTTCTGTCAATTCTAGTAGCACAATGATGTCAAATGAAGACAACCTGAAAATTACCTTTGGTAAGTTGATGGAAGACTTCATGAGACTT
Organism: Galeopsis tetrahit; assembly: GCA_963675135.1. NCBI lineage: Eukaryota > Viridiplantae > Streptophyta > Magnoliopsida > Lamiales > Lamiaceae > Galeopsis > Galeopsis tetrahit. The sequence goes on from OY776127.1 coordinate 41,443,634, forward strand.
CAAGAGATTCATGATCAAACCTTAAAAGAAAACAAAGCCTTGAATGCTGAGATTGAAAGAATTACTCAGGTTGAAGCTGAACATGATCTGAGAACTAATGAGTTGTGCAATAACTTAACTAAAGAGCTGAATACTCTGAAGGACAGGTCATCTGAACAACTTATTAAGTTGGAAGAACAAGTTAAGCTTCATGAGAGTAAGGACTCAGACTACCAAGCATTGATGGCTAAGTTTAAACATCTTTTCAAGGAACATGAATGTCTTAAATCTAGTGTAGAGAGTCTAAAACTTAAACTGGCTGCCCTGTATAAATCATCTAATTCAATAGATGAACTACAAGGAATGCAAAGGCCTATGACTCAAAAATCAGGACTTGGTTACAATCCAGATAAAACATCTTCACCATGCCTTAGTGATACTTCAACAAGTATTATTACTAAGAGAGTCTTTGTAAAATCTGTGGCTCAGACTGAAATTGTTGAACCAAAGCTGCTACAGAAAAAGGACAAAGGTAAACCACCCATTGTACCAACAATCCTGAATCACAAGTCAAAGGTTACAAGATCTAAGACAAAATTTCAGAGGCCTGAGATAATTCAGATGAGTAAAAGTCAATGGAGGACAACTCAGCTGAAAAACTCTCAGACTAAGGCAAGAAAATCACAAGATATTCAAAGAAGACCAACTCAAATGAGAAGGCCTACAATGAATTATCAAAAGATTTTCCAGCCTAAGTACAATGAGTACAGAAAACTTGAATCCTACATGCCAAGGACATCAAGTAATCTGAATGCCTATCCACAAAGATTCAAGCATGATGCACATGAATCAAAAGATAAATTTAGCAGATATATTCACAAGAATAGATATAACACTTCTAAATCATCCAAGATTCACACTAATACTCAATCTCAACCTATGGCATTTAAAAGAAGGATTGTGTATTTAGATGTTTATGGAAAACAAATTAACCCTTTTCAAGTAATGAAAATAAGGCAAGTTTGGGTTCCAAAAGGTATATCTAACCCTCTAGGACCCAACTTTCAAAGGGTACCTAAGTCTTAATTTGTAACAGGTTCCAGTGGTGCCATCAACAAAGAAAAGAAATCCTAAAGAACTTACATGGTACTTGGACAGTGGATGTTTAAGACATATGACTGGAAATAAGGAACTTCCATCTGATTTTGTTGAACAAGATGGACCACAAGTAACTTTTGGTGACAACTCACAAGGAACAACCAAAGGTTTGTCACCAAAAGTTATGGAACTCTCAAAATTGGTACTGTAAGTATTACAAATGTTTCATATGTCTATGGTCTGAAGCACAACCTATTGTCAATAAGTCAATTCTGTGATAATGGTTTTAATATTGAGTTTTCTAGTAACCTATGTTATGTTAAGAACAAACCAAATCAACAGTTACTACAAACTAGGTCAAGGAAAGGTAATGTTTATCTTGCAGATTGGAATAAATCCCCTGAAGATATCTGCTTAGTTGCAAAAAGCTCTAAAGATCTCAGTTGGCTATAACACAAAAGGCCAAACCATCTGAACTTTAAGACCTTGAACAAACTTGCAAGATTATCTTTAGGAGATGGCCTACCAAATGAAGTATTCACAAAAGAACATGTTTGTCAAGCATGTCAAGAAGGGAAGCAAGTCAAAACATCCTTCAAAACAAAGGTTGCCATCTCAACTGCAAGAGTACTGCAATTACTCCACATGGATTTATTTGGACCTATTACCCCTATGAGCATCAGTGGAAAGAAGTATACACTAATAGTAGTGGATGACTTCTCAAGATACACTTGGGTAATATTCATGCTAAAGAAGAAGGAGACTCAAGAAAAGCTGCCAGAACTTATGAAGAAAATTACCAATGAGAAAGGCTTGAGCATTGTGAAGATCAGATCAGACAAAGGAACAAAATTTATCAACTCTTACATAAATGATTACTGTCAAACAAATGGAATCACTTATGATACTTCATCAGCAAGAACACCTCAACAAAATGGTGTAGTAGAAAGGAGAGTTAGAACACTCAAGGAAGCTGGATGAACCATGATAGCAGAAGCAAAGATTCCAAAGAGGTTTTGGGCAGAAGCAATCAATACTGCTTGTCACACACAAAACAAATCCATGCTAACAAAGGAACGAGGAAAAACTCCTTATGAACTCTTCAAAGGGAGAAAACCAAGAATTTCTTACTTTCATATTTTTGGATGTACATGTTTCATTCACAATAATGGGAAGCAACAATTAAAAACATTTGACAGCAAAGCAGATGAAGGAATCTTTCTAGGATACTCTTCATCTAGCAAAGCTTTCAGAGTTTATAATTGTAGAACTCTTATTGTTGAAGAAACACCTCATGTTATCTTTGATGAGTTTTCTTTCAAGCACAGGACCTCAAACAAAGAAGACAAACCCCATGGTGAATTTGACACGAGGGTGACAAGGCTAAGAGATGGTGAAAGAAAAGAATCTGTGTTTACTGATGTACATTATCCTGACTTGAACAACCTCAAGATATCCAACATATCTGAAGCCAACCAAGATAAAGACAACTTACCTGAAGTCAACACTCCTAAGGAAAACTGCAATGTTGAGTTGAATTAACCCACTCAACCAGAGGTAAGTTCTCCCAATGAAGAAGCTGGTAATGCTGAGGGAGTACAAGGATCAAATGATTTAGGGGGAACTCAACCTGAGAATACCAATGTCAATGACATGGACAACACCCCTGAATATGAAACTGATCCAGCTTTTAATTTTCCTGAATTTTATGTTGAATTAAATGTTGAACCATATGAGACTAACTCATCTGTAAATGATCAGTCTAGAAGGACATGGCTAGATGCTCATCCTTCAGACCAGATCATTGGTGATCCTACTGGTGGTGTAATCACTAGCTAGGAGACAACATGAAGAGAGTGCTTTATTTTATTATTTTCTTTCTGAAATAGAACCCACAACCATTGAAGAAGCAATGGAAGACTCCAACTGGATTACAGCAATGCAAGAGGAACTAAATCAGTTCAAAAGGAATGATGTTTGGGAGCTGTTAGACAGACCAACACATCAGGATGTTGTAGGAGCTAAATGGGTTTACAAGAACAAGAAGAATGAAAATGATGTTATAGTTAGAAACAAAGCCAGACTAGTTGCAAAAGGTTATAGTCAACATAAAGGAATAGATTATGATGAGACCTTTGCCCCAGTAGCTAGATTAGAAGCAATTAGGCTGTTCTTAGCATATGTAGCTCATATGAAGTTCAAGGTATACCAAATGGATGTGAAGAGTGCATTTCTGAATGGTGTACTTAAAGAAGAGGTATATGTGGAGCAGCCACCTGGTTTTGAAGAAGGAGACAAAGTGTATAGATTGAAGAAAGAACTTTATGGTCTCAAGCAAGCACCAAGAGCTTGGTATGAGACACTATCACAATTCCTATTGGACAATGGATTTGTGAAAGGCACAGTTGATAGGACCTTATTTAGGATAAGTGAAGGAAATGATATTCTATTAGTACATATATATGTTGATGATATCATTTTTGGTTCACCTAATGAGGATATGTGCAAGAAATTTTCAACTCTCATGCAAGGGAAGTTTGAAATGTCAATGATGGGATTGATGAACTTTTTCCTAGGTTTACAAGTCAAACAAACAGAGAAAGGAATCTTCATCAATCAGGCTAAGTATACTAGAGAAATGATCAAGAAGTTTGGTGCTGAAAATAGCAAACCAGTTAGGATCCCTATGAATACAAATTGGAAAATGGATCCTGATATTGATGGTGTAGATACCAACCCCACTGAATATAGAGCAATGATAGGTTCATTATTATATCTAACTGCAAGGAGACCTGATATTACCTTTGCAGTTGGTGTATGTGCTAGATTTCAGTCCAATCCAAAGAAAAGTCACTTAGAGGCTGCCAAAAGAATACTTAGGTATTTAAAAGGCACAGTGAACTTAGGATTGTGGTATCCATCTGAAGACAACATTGAGTTGACTGGTTATTCTGATGCTGACTATGGAGGATGTAGGATAGACAGAAAATCAACTACTGGCACTTGTCAATTTTTAGGAAACAAACTGATTTCATGGTTTTCCAAGAAGCAAACTTCTGTAGCTACTTCAACCACAGAGGCTGAATACATGGTTGTTGGAAGCTGTTGTGCTGAAATCCTATGGCTCAAAAAACAACTAAGAGATTATAAAGTTGTCACAAAAGATGTGCCTATCTATTGTGATAATAATAGTGCCATTGCTATTACTCAAAATCCAGTGTTACACACAAGGTGTAAACATGTGGATATTAGACATCACTTCATAAGAGATCAACGTTGAGAAAAAGGATATCAGAATGGAAAAGATTCATACTGATAAGCAAAAGGCTGATATTCTTACAAAACCCCTAGCTGAAATAAGGTTCAAAGAACTCTCAATGGAACTTGGTTTATTAGATCCTGGAGAGAATGTTTAAAGTATAAGGAATTACTTTATTCATGCCAGAGATACTAGTATTAATCCAAGGGGGAACTTAGAAAGAAGTCTCAGGACAATCCAGATAAAGGATAAGTTAGATGGAACAAATTCAAAGTTCATTAATTTATTTTTCACATACTGATATTATTATTTTCAAGAAATTTCATGCAGGAAACTTGGACAAAGAACATGGCATTCTTGAGAAAAATCAAGGAAAAATACTCGACAAGTACGAGGAAAACTACGAAGGACAACGTAGAGGATGACAAAGTACATGAGAAACTTCAATAGAAGTTGTCAAGGGTTATACAGTCAAGTTGTCACTTGACTGTAGATAAGTTTTCTTTTTCATATAAGTTAAACTATGTTCATCATTATAGTACGCATTTAATGCTCATAATCGACAAACAAGAGATTTTTGCTAAAAGACGATAAATTGCACGATTTTCTGAAAAAGCAACTTACTGTGCACTGGACACGACATTTGCGTCCTTTGTTGTAACAGAATTGATCTAAGCCCTTGATCTCAATCAAATTAATCTCAGCCCTACACCTAACACTTTTCAAAACGTACAACTAAGAGGTATAAAAGAGAAACTTAGAATTTTTCACAATTTACGTTTTCAAAATTTCTGAAAAAGCCCTAAGCTAAATTTCTCAAGAATCCTCAAGCTCATCTTCAAGTTTTGCTCAAACCTCTATTTCTTTAACAAAAATGTCTTTGGAAATGGGTTAGTATTTCTCATATTTATCTTTTGAAGAACATGCATATATATCAAGCTTTCAAGAAAACACAACATGCTCTGTTTTAGTTCAAATGACTCTGTTTAAAATGCTATATTTACGGATTCATCATTTATTGAATGATATGTTGTTAAATACATGTTGTTGTGCTTAAAGTCTTGATAATGTCTTAGAATCATACAGATATTGCTTTTAGATATCATGATTACGAGCTTAAATACATTGTTGGATATGGTATTATGTTGTTGTAAACATGCTCTGTAAATCTATCCACAATAAAGTTTAGACATAAATGCAAGATATTGATTAAAAATAGTTTAATCATATGGCTCAGTAATTATATGGAAAGATTTTGATGTTTATCCATATTAATCTTATGTATTGGTTATGTTTTTAGTTGATTTCAACTCTGCTGATTTGGACATCAACTGGAACTACTTGAGTGAAGCAACCATGCTCCATTTTGAGCAAACTGTGTGTTTTGATAATTTGTCAAACAAACACACAAGGAGGATAGTCACTTGGTTGGAGCAAGCTGGTTTGAGAAAATGGCTCGAGGCCATCCCCAAAACATGCCTGGAACTTTCAACCACTCAGTTCCTAGGCACATTCACTCAGAAAAGCTCAGGATCTGGATACATTATGACTCATGAACCAGATACAACCAAAAGGACTGCTGAAAAGTTTGAGGTTACTGAAGAAGACTTTGATGATTTCTTTGGATTGAATGCTGCTGGAGAGGACCCTGAAGAGTATATGAGGCACAATGAACAAGAAGTTGCTAATCAATGGATGGACAAGCCAGTACCTCTCAAATCTGGTCTACACAAGAGAGTTCTAAAAGAGGACTATCAACTATTGCTAGATGTGGTTGCAAAGACTGTGATGTGCACCACAGGGAGCTATGATCAGATCAGCAGATCCAAAGTGAAATTGATGAAAGTAATCATTGATGGAGGAAAGAAGCCAATGAACTGGAAATGTTACATTCTGAAGAAACTTGCAGAAGAAAAAGCAAAGTTTAAAATTGTGGATGTAAGGAAGGTGGCTATCAAGAAGACATTAGCCTTCTGTACAAAATTTGCTGGTTTCTTATACAAGAAAGGACCTGAGGACATTATTGAAGATGGAGTTAAGTTCAACACCACCAAGATATTGTTCAGACAATTATCTGTGAGAACTCAGAAAAGATTGGGGCTGGAGATCAAATCACCAAAAGCCTCAACAAGGAAGCAAGCTAAAACTGCCAAGTGATTCGGGTGGAATTTACACGTTTTAGAAGCACATGTGAAGCGTATTTTGATGTGGATTTCATTGATTTATGCATTGAATATGATTGTTTAAGCCAAAATGAGAGAAAGGTTGTGTTTTGTCGATTTTATAGGAAATACGATGGAATTTGGAGCAAAACACCAACCATACTTTACTGGATCAAGAAGAGGAGTGCACAGTTGGATTCCTCTCGAAATATGGAGTGGAATAGCAAAAAGAATCGAGTCAATCGGAGGTCGGAAGCTTAAGATACGGAGGGATGAAAATGAAGGACGGAGCCAATACGAAAGTTTGGCCCTGCCGGGCCACATTACCCGCCCGGCCGGGCGGCAAAATGCTGAAATTTGGCCAAGTTACAAAAATTTGGCCCGGCCGGGCGGCATCACTCGCCCGGCCGGGCGGACGAGAAGCCCAATATGCACCCTCCTTTACGAAGATTCCGCCCGGCCGGGCGGCACCACTCGCCCGGCCGGGCCGACCATGCCCTGTTTCAATTTTCTCGACCAAACACTTCGCCCGGCCGGGCCACTTCCCCACCCGGCCGGGCCGCCTTATTTTCGGTGCCAAACGCGAAATTTCTCCAATTTTGAGGGGCCAACTTGCAATTTTAACATCCAAACCCTACCCCAACACTATAAATACCATCTTTCTTGAAATTCAAAAGAAGACCACACACTAGCTCCCTAACATCCAAACTTCACCATCTTAGCTTATTTTCCTTAGTTTAGCCATAGAATTGAGTAGATTTTCATAGTTTAGTTGTTAATTGGAGTTGTAATTTCATTTCAAGCAAAGGATTGAAGATTTTGTTGAAGATTTCAAGGTTTATTTCATATTTGCAAGACAAGAGGTGATATCTTAATTTGATTTGAGTATTTTATTATTAGTAAGCATGGATATGTTTATTTTCTCACTTATCTTCCTTAATTTCATTAAATTAGCCATGGGCTAAGCATATTGGTGTTTGGGTGTTGTAGAATTGTGATGGAATTAATGTTTTAGTTTGATTTCAATTGTGGAATTCATTGATAGGATTATTGGTTAGGTTTATGGGTTTTGTTAGATTATTTGCAAGAACTCAACTATTAGGTTATATTGGAAACTCAATTAATGCAACGAGAGTTGTTTAATCGGGGTAGATTGTAGAATCGATGGTTGGGAATCGAGTGAATGAGTTAATATTGGATTATCGCAACGAGAGTTGGGTAATTTTCATTAGAACCCCATTAACCTACATTAATTGCTTGAATGTTCATTTAAGTGGTTAGTGAGAAGGCCATAGGAGCTTGGTTGTTAGTATTCAAGTGGAAAAGCATAACTAGGGATTAGTTTAGTATAATTTAGGTAGAGTCGAACCCCCTAGTCGTGTGATTACCCGAGTAAGAAACCTTCTATTCATCCTCTCGATCCTAGGTGCTTCACATGATATATGCCTTAGAGATTGCTTCTACCAAATTCCATCCAATGAAGTACACATAGATTTCGAATTTTAACATAGATTCCACACAAGGACGAACACCCGAACACTACCTCTCCCACTTGATTTCTATCGTATTTTTCTTAGTCATTTCCTTGTCATTAGTTGTCATTGGTGAGTTTCATTTACATTTCATTGCACAAAACATGAGTTTTCATTATATTCAAAGAACAACATGCACACTAAGGCTACTTTCACATACTAGTCCCACAGATCGATAATTTAACCGGGCCTTGCTTTTATTACACGCGAACCTCTTATACTTGAGGGGAACGTGTTGGTAAAAACACGTGTCAAGTTTTTGGCGCCGCTGCCGGGGACTAGTTTTGTTTTTAAGTAACTTAGTGTTTGTTGGTCTTGAGTACTAGTGATTTTATTTTTCTTGTTAGTAAGTTCTTTGTTTGTCTTGTCTTTGGAATTTGATACTTTGTTGATTCTATAGGTGCATGAACACAAGAGGAAGTGGGATCGACCCAATTCCTATTGATTTGGAAATTGAAGCTACCGCACGAAGAAGAAACCGAGATCGAAACCAAAGGCTTGAACAAGAGAGAGCAATGGCGGATAATCAAGGAAACAACAACAATAAAAACATCATTCACCCTCATATCGACAACCGAGTCATTGGAGCGGGGAATGAGGGTGGAGTCGGTCATGAGGAAGAGAGAACCATTCGGGATTATTTTGAACCCCCGGTTCAAAGGTACTATGATGGAATCGAGCGCCCTCCGATTGCGCCCAACAATTTCGAAATTAGCCCGAGTCTAATTCGAATGCTAGAGAAGAGGCAATTTGGGGGTGAGCCACTTGAAGATCCCAATCAACACTTGTCCCGATTTTTGGAGTATGCAGATACGGTTAAGATCAATGGGGTACATGAGGACACTTTGAAGATGAGGCTCTTTTCTTTCACCTTGAAAGATAAAGCTAAGGAATGGCTTACCTCAATGATCAACAACCGTGTGACTACGTGGGACGAGCTAAGCAAGAGGTTCTTATTGAAGTTCTTCCCTCCATCCAAGACTCTTCAATGCAAGACCGAGATTACTCAATTTCTCCAAAGGGAGAATGAAAGCATTTATAGTGCATGGGAGAGATTCCAAAGTTTTTTGAGGAGGTGTCCTCAAAATGGGTTTGCGGAGGAGCAAACGATTAGCTTCTTCTACAATGGATTGGGGCTCTCTTCAAGGCAATACATTGATGCATCCGCGGGTGGGCAATTGTTTGCAAAGAGTGCAAGAGTAGCCAAGGAAATCATTGAAGCAATTGCTACAAACACCTACGATTGGCCTATTGATGGAAATAGACCCAATAGAGTTGCTCAAATTGGGAATAACTCCACATCATTGGGTGATACAATCAAGATGCTCTTGGACAAGGTTGAGTTAATGGAGAACAATCAAAGGAGAGAAAGTTTTGGTGGGGGAATGGAGACGCCAAACATGTTGAACCAAGTTGAGGATGCTAACTACATGGGAAGGCCCCAATATCCTCAAGGGAATTTTCATCAACCACCTTTCCCAAACCAAGCTCCCAATCAAAACCGTTTCCAACAACATGCCCAAGCCCAATTCCAAGGAAATCCTCCTTACAATCCAAATGTTCGGAAACATGAAAACTTCTCTTATGGAAATCCCAAGGCCGCTCTCACACTCCCTCCGGGATTTGATCCGGGTGCTCGTGCACCAAACAATGAGGGGAGACCACATTTGGAAGACTTGTTAACCACTTTCATAGCTAAAAACAATCAAACGACGGCTCAACAAAACCAAAAAATAGAGAGGTTGGATGAACAAATGCTATCAATGGCAAAGCAAATGAAGAACATAGAGTTTCACATGAGTCAAATTGCTTCTTCGAGTGGGGTAAATCAAAAAGGCAAGTTCCCTTCTACTACGGAAGCAAATCCTAGAGAGAATTGTATGGCAATTAATCTCCGTAGTGGCACTCAATACGAGGGACCAAGCATGCCAAATGAAGACGAAGATGGAGAAATGAGGATAAGAGAAGAGATGGAGAAAGAAGAGAAGAAAGAAGAAAAGAAAGAAGAAAGGATACCGAAGTGGAAGAAAGCTAAGGAAGCAAGAGAAGCAAAGTATGAAGAGAATATAGAGTGTGATGGGTGGGGAGTTCCAAAAACACTTGTTCCACCACCATTTCCCCAACGGTTTATGAGAAAGAAGCTCAATGAGAAATTTGGAAAGTTTCTTGAAATTTTCAAGAAAGTCACCGTGAATGTACCCTTCTTGGAGGCTCTTGAGGAGATGCCCACTTATGCAAAATTTATGAAAGAGATTCTTTCAAAGAAAAGAAAAGTGGAAGAATGTGAGACGGTGAATCTTCCTATGGAATGTAGTGCTTTAATCCAAAAGAGTCACCCTCAAAAGTTGAAAGACCCCGGGAGCTTCACATTGGTATGTGAGTTGGGCAATGGAGAAAATAAGAAAGCTCTTTGTGATCCTGGAGCTAGCATAAATTTGATGCCCCTCTCAATGTATGATCGTTTGAAGCTTGGAAGTATGAAGCCAACCAACATGACTCTACAATTGGCGGATCGTTCCATAGTTTACCCGGAGGGGGTTGTAGAAGATGTAGTGGTGAAAGTGGATAAATTTAGCTTTCATGCCGATTTTGTGGTGATGAATATGGAAGAGGACCCCGAAATTCCTTTGATTTTGGGGAGACCATTCTTAGCTACGGGGGGAGCAACAATTGATGTGAAAGATGGAGAGATCAAGTTGAAAGTGGAGGAGGAGGAAGTGACATTTGTAATGAAGGATATGAAAAATTCCTCAAGCTCAAGCATAAGCAATGCTATACTCTCCACTTCTCAAATTCTTAATGATTCACATTGTTCTAACAAATCGTGTGTTACTAATATTAACTTTCTTTGTGGCCTAGGAAGAAAAGTTAAGAAAAGAGTTGATCCAAGCTCGAAAGTTCTAAAGAAGAAAGTGAAGGATTGGTATGACAAGAAGAAGAAAATGAAGAACAAAGCAAAGAAGCACCACTATGCTTCTTCTTCAAAAGAAGTTGGTGGTGTTAAGATGAAAGAGGAAGTTTGAACTCTATAAGTTCCGTCCGGCTTGAAGACGTTAAACTTAGCGCTAAATGGGAGGCAACCCATTTTTACTTGCTTTCATAGTGTAGTTTTCTTTTATATTTCTAGTTGATGCTTTTGATGGTTGGATGAGCTTGATGGTTGTAGGTACATTCTTATGGATGTGTGGTCTAAAAGGCAGAAGAAAGTTGTCAAAGTGGAACCAATTCAAAGTGATAGATTGAGAAAAAGTGAAAGGAGGTGATAGCCATCATGGAAGGTACACCCTTTCCCAAACTTGGATTTCTTAGCAATTCTCAAGTTTGGGGGGGTAGGGAAATCTTTCTTTAATTTTTGGTACTTGGAGTTTATTTCATATGAGCAAAAAAACAAGTGGTGATTGAGAATTTCTTAGAATATTGGTTTGTTGTTTGCTCTAGATTGATTTCATTGATGGTGAATGTATATGTGATATGGTGTTGGTAGTGAACAATTGATAGTGCTTGGTGCAATTTAATTTAACACTTATTTCCAAACTTTTAATTGCATAGCAATGAAAAAGTTTGGGGGGATGTGTTCATCTTTAAGTAAATTTGCACCAAGAACATGTGAGTCATTGTGGTTGATGATTGTGTGAATTTGAGATGCCTAAAAAAAAAATTTCTTGATGAGAAAAGGGAATGAACAAAGCAAAACCAACTTTGGAGAGAGGAAGCAAGTGTGGCAATGGTGATCTTTGAAGAAACATTGGATGTGCAAGGAGGGAGGTAACAACTTGTAGCCCCAAACTTAGAATTTTTACATAGTAAAATTCTAAGTTTGGGGGAGTTATTTTTCTTTTTATTTTTCTACTAGTTGTTACCCTTGCACCGGTTCGTCATTCTACTTGTGTCACATTTTGCACCGGCGCACACTTGACTTGCACATGATTATATTGATTAAGTTGGTTTTGATTACATGTTGGGTAGTGGATCTTTGGTGAAATGTGAGCATGAATAGTCATTGGAATCCATTGTTGAGTAGTTGTGGTGATGTCTATTTGCTTTGAATGTAGGAATGATTGATGTTGGAATATAGTATCATGATTGTGTTCATATTTGTGATCTTTGATAGCATAGAGGCATAATGTGTTGTTGTTTGGGGACATTTGATGAATGTGAGAGTCCTATTGAATAAACCGGTGAGAATTGAGCCATAAATCAAACATGCAATCCGGTTTAGTTCATTTGAGAGTGGACTAGGTTATTGCTAGTGATTCTAGAACTTGCTTAAGTTCTTGTTTGAAAGCATGATTGTGTGAAACTTTGTGATGTGATATAGGCCATCTTGTTCTAAAAGTGTCACTTAGCCAAAATTTCCCAAAACCGAAGTAATCTTCCATAGTTAGCCCCTTGAGCTTAATTCCTCATTTCCTTGGCAAACTACAATGTTAACCACTTAGCCCTTTTTGAGCCTTTGATACCTACATCTAGTGGGGGATAAAAGACAAAGTGGAAAACATGTGCTTGAATGAATATCTTTGGTGAAAGGAGAAATTGGAGAAGTTGAAAGAAAATCAAGGAAAAGAAAAGAGGGACAAAGAGCCCCAAAAGCTTGAAAAGAAAAATGGTTCAAAAAAATGAGGTGATGAATGCTTGAAAAAGAAAGGAAAAAGAAAAGTGAGGATGAAGTTTGCAAAGTTTGAAAGTGAAAGCACAAATTGCAAAACAACAAGCTTTATCCTCCACTAGAAGAGTCACAAATTCCCAAATTCATCCTACCTTGTCCAAAGAGCCAATGTTACATCCTTGATAAAGTCCTATTGATCACATTGTTGAGCATTTGAGTGTTGTAGAAAGTAGAAGTTGGGCAAGCATATGGTAATTGCATATCATGACTTGGTTGATGAGTGCATTAATATCCTCAATTTGTTTGTGTGTTTGAGAGAAACACTCCATCATGTGAGTAGAGAACTTGAGCATTTGGATTATGTTTCCCATCACAATGTGTTGTGTACTTGTGCGTTCTTTGATTCATGAATGTGGATTGCAACAATGAGCCTATGACCTTCATTGAGAAATGCACTTTGAGAAAGAGATATCATTACATCTTACTTTGCATGTGTGATTTGCATTGAGTATTCCATTGTGATCATTCCACCCTCATTGCTTTAAGTGCTTAGTTGTTTGAGGACAAACAACATTTTAAGTTTGGGGGGGTTTGATTCGGGTGGAATTTACACGTTTTAGAAGCACATGTGAAGCGTATTTTGATGTGGATTTCATTGATTTATGCATTGAATATGATTGTTTAAGCTAAAATGAGAGAAAGGTTGTGTTTTGTCGATTTTATAGGAAATACGATGGAATTTGGAGCAAAACACCAACCATACTTTACTGGATCAAGAAGAGGAGTGCACGGTTGGATTCGTCTCGAAAAATGGAGTGGAATAGCAAAAAGAATCGAGTCAATCGGAGGTCGGAAGCTTAAGATACGGAGGGATGAAAATGAAGGACGGAGCCAATACGAAAGTTTGGCCCGGCCGGGCCACATTACCCGCCCGGCCGGGCGGCAAAATGCTGAAATTTGGCCAAGTTACGAAAATTTGGCCCGGCCGGGCGGACGAGAAGCCCAATATGCACCCTCCTTTACGAAGATTCCGCCCGGCCGGGCGGCACCACTCGCTCGGCCGGGCCGACCATGCCCTGTTTCAATTTTCTCGACCAACCACTCCGCCCGGCCGGGCCACTTCCCCACCCGGCCGGGCCGCCTTATTTTCGGTGCCAAACGCGAAATTTCTCCAATTTTGAGGGGCTAACTTGCAATTTTAACATCGAAACCCTACCCCAACACTATAAATACCATCTTTCTTGAAATTCAAAAGGAGACCACACACTAGCTCCCTAACATCCAAACTTCACCCTCTTAGCTTATTTTCCTTAGTTTAGCCATAGAATTGAGTAGATTTTCATAGTTTAGTTGTTAATTGGAGTTGTAATTTCATTTCAAGCAAAGGATTGAAGATTTTGTTGAAGATTTCAAGGTTTATTTCATATTTGCAAGACAAGAGGTGATATCTTAATTTGATTTGAGTATTTTATTATTAGTAAGCATGGATATGTTTATTTTCTCACTTATCTTCCTTAATTTCATTAAATTAGCCATGGGCTAAGCATATTGGTGTTTGGGTGTTGTAGAATTGTGATGGAATTAATGTTTTAGTTTGATTTCAATTGTGGAATTCATTGATAGGATTATTGGTTAGGTTTATGGGTTTTCTTAAATTATTTGCAAGAACTCAACTATTAGGTTATATTGGAAACTCAATTAATGCAACGAGAGTTGGTTAATCGGGGTAGATTGTAGAATCGAGGGTTGGGAATCGAGGGAATGAGTTAATATTGGATTATCGCAACGAGAGTTGGGTAATTTTCATTAGAACCCCATTAACCTACATTAATTGCTTGAATGTTAATTTAAGTGGTTAGTGAGAAGGCCATAGGAGCTTGGTTGTTAGTATTCAAGTGGAAAAGCATAACTAGGGATTAGTTTAGTATAATTTAGGTAGAGTCGAACCCCCTAGTCGTGTGATTACCCGAGTAAGAAACCTTCTATTCATCCTCTCGATCCTAGGTGCTTCACATGATATATGCCTTAGAGATTGCTTCTACCAAATTCCATCCAATGAAGTACACATAGAGTTCGAATTTTAACATCGATTCCACACAAGGACGAACACCCGAACACTACCTCTCCCACTTGATTTCTATCGTATTTTTCTTAGTCATTTCCTTGTCATTAGTTGTCATTGGTGAGTTTCATTTACATCTCATTGCACAAAACATGAGTTTTCATTATATTCAAAGAACATGCACACTAAGGCTACTTTCACATACTAGTCCCACGGATCGATAATTTAACCGGGCCTTGCTTTTATTACACGCGAACCTCTTATACTTGAGGGGAACGTGTTGGTAAAAACACGTGTCACCAAGCAAAGGAGTGAAGAAGAAAAACAGATGGTGATCAACATTCTTGAAAAAGCCAAGAAGGAAGGAAAGGGAAAGGAGGTTGAAACAGCCTCAAAGTCCAAGAAGAAGAAGGCCATGTCAAGCCCTAGTTCAAGTGGAGAAGAAACTGAAGAGGAATATGTTGATACTTCTGAAGAAGAGATGGATGTTGATGAGCAAGCTGAACTGGAAGGTTCAGATGATGATGACACTACAAGAAATTTGAGAAATTGCGACGAAAAAAATCGTCATAAAAACCCCATTTTTCATCACGAAAGTTTTTCGGCGATGAATTTTTTCGTCACAAAGAATGTCACCAAATGTGCGTGGCGGTAGGTAAAATGTGACGTTATTTTGATTCGTCACTAAAAGTCTTCATTTGATGACGATAAAGTTCATCGTCACTATATCGTTCATCTATGGTGACATATAAATCGTCACATTTGGTGTTAAGATTTCGTCACTTAATATGATATTTCGTCACTAAAGGTTAGAATTTTCGCGACGATTTAATTTATTGTCACTAAAAATTACTTTTTTGTGACGATTGTCCATCTATTACTAACCTTATCAAATTTTAGTGACATTATTTTTTGTTACAATTAGACTAATTAACTATTTTGTCATATTTTGTATATTTCGTCACGATACATTTGTTCTTTCATGACAAGATGTTGCTCGTTGTTATATGTGTGTGTATATAATGACGACAAAATTTGTCACTAAAAAGTATGATTTAGTGACAAAATTTCTACTGTCACTAAATGATGTGGAAATTGTGACAACTTTTTTTTGTCATTATAATGTACTATTTAGTAACGAAAACGGTGGTCGTCACTAAAAGTTTAGTAATTGTAACAACATATTTTTTGTCGTATTTCAAATCTTTCGTCATGAAAGAATTGCACTATAGTGACTAAAATTTGCTTGTCATTATATATTTAGATATAATGACAATACATTTCGCCATCTTTAGTGACAAAATGCTCAATGTCATTAAAAGATGTGAGAATGGTGACAATATATTTTTGTCATAATAAAATATTTTTCAATGACAAAAATGATAATTGTCCCAATTTTTTTAAAACTATATATTAACAACACATATCGTCATTATTAATTTACATATAGTGACAATATTATTTTGTAGTAAAAGTAATTTATATTACAACACAGAATTTGTCATGAAATAATTATAATTATTGTGATAAATTAATTTTGTAAGAAAAGAAAAAATATTTACAACTATAAATAATTTAAAGATAAAAAATAATTTTGTATTAATAAAAAATTCTTCAAGCATTTAGAAACTTAACAACTAAAAACAAATTTTGTTCTATAACTCTATCCCTTTATCATTCAAAAAAGCCATTAGTTTCTCAATATTTGCACCTTGAGCAGCCATCTTTGCATCTTGTGCATCCATCTTTGCATCTTGCGCAACCATATTTGCATTCAAAACAGTCAACTGCGTTTTGAGTTCTTCCACCTGAGCTTCAGACTCTTGCAGCTTTTCTTTCGCGTCTTTTAGTTCCTCTTGCAATTGATTAGAAGAATCGTGCAATATGTTGCGTCTGCTTGGAGGCTTTGGACCATAACCAAGACCTTTTACATATCCAGTTCCATGACCCAACACCTCCAATACTATCTCATCTGCACTCTTTTCAATTCCGAGCTCAATATATTCTTCTCGTTCTTTTTTCATCATCTCCTGACAATTTAGCATAAAGAGAAGTAAATTGTCATCAATTTTAGTAATAAAAGTAAATCTCATAAATAATTATCCTGATTTTTTTAAGTGATACATTTTTATCAACGAAAACCCATAAATATTATTACTACCAATAAAGAGCAAAGAAAAATTGAACTCTAATTAAGCATGTAATTATAATTGAAGACTCTCTTGCATAATGATTTTAACAAGGAGAAAAAAAACATGTTTCAATATCGCCAAAAAACACCATTTAATTATTAACAACATATATATACTAAGATTGAAAACTTATTATTAGATACTATGTTAAATATGTTTACAAAACTTACCCAATTTTCTTTTGCCTCCCTGGATTTCCAACAATTTTTCTCTGAACTGTGTGTACGCTCATACAAGTCAATTCGATCACATGGTTCTCCAGCTAACTCACGTTCAGACTACATAACAAAATAAGTTAATACGTGATCATAATAAACAACAATTAGTATACTAATTTACAAACTAAAATATAATAGGAATAATCAATATAATCAAAATACAAAGGCATATATCTCCACAACTATACTCATCAAAACTCTTTTCACTTGTCAAAGTTCATACACAAAGATAAATATAGTGACAATTACATCAATTTGAGTTGATGTCAATACAAAATCCATAAATTCATATCCTTTTGAATTTAACAAGAATACATAGTCTAATTGATTTGTTAACTTTGACAAAAACGATCAATTTCTTTCTAACATCCAAAATTATATATAAGCAACATCCATCACATCATCAAAACCTGGCTCCAAAATTAAAAATTACAACATGTACATACCCATCAGCATTTCAGATAATTAACAAAAACAAAAAAATAACCCAGGAATATTAATTGCAATAAAACTGAGATGTACAACTCAAAAAAAAAAAAAAAAAAAAAAAAAAAAAAAACAGGAACGTTTATTTACTCACAATTTCACGGATGCAAACTGTAAAAGCTTTTCTTCCAGATATATGTTTGCATCGCAGTTTTTTCCTGTTGTCTCGATTCACCTCGCTTCTATGCTGCAAGAACATAAAATAAGACAATTTGGGAGTAAGTGAAACCCCAAAATTTCTAATTTAACTGATAGACATACTCATAAGTAAGTTGTATTTATAATATTCGTTTCTTGCAATTTACAAGAGAAAATAACATATCTTCATATTTTATGTCTGGATTTCATGCTACTATGACTAAAAGATTAATGATTGCTGAAACATATGATTAGTTATGATACTATTTGCATGATAATTTACATCAGTACCTTGAAATTATCAGATGCTAAATGATCGCACAATTCTTCCCAATTATCTTGTCTGGGAAAGATTAATGATTGTTGAAACATATAATTAATATATAAAATTGTATTTACCACTTAGAATTATTTTCATCCTTTTCTGTGAATTACCAACAACAATTATGTTTTTTCCCTCTCACTAGTGAAAATGCATTCTCTCGAATCCGGCGTCGATTTAATTGCGCCACACTTCAACTCGTTCTCTCGAATCGTATCTAGTTATCTTTCGGCGTCGATTTAATTGCACTTAATTTGGTTATAGCCCGACATCCTGTGTGTGTTCGTATGTTATTTTGGATTGGAGGTTTGTTAACTTCATCTAAACCCTAATTTTAGATGCGCTTTTGTGAATCAATTTATTGAAATTGATTTTCTTAACCTCAATTAATTGGGAAAGTTTTATTTAGAGATTCGGGGATAGCAATATATGATTATGAGAGTTGTAATTCCTACGTATTGATAACTACTTCATATTTTTCTCTTGGATTGTTGATGATATTATTTTTGCCTCTTTTAGGATAATGCACCGTGCAAGTGCTATTTTGACTCTGAGATCAGCCTGACTCTGTATTTTTTTCTTTCTGCAAATTTTATGGGTTTCTTTTTCTTCGTAATTCTTCAAAAAAAAAAAAAAAAAAAAAGGATTTTAAAAACCAAGCCCAAAAATTTAATTCCACCAAGTCAAAAATCACAAGCACATCCATAAACACCAATATTAGATCGACTCAATTACTTGAAGATCAACCTTTATCCAAATATTTTGAATTCAGAATTTCATGAGACAGTAGTAAGCAAGACATAAATTCATGATTAAACTAGAACGAATGGATATCTTCTCGGCGTTTGCGTACCTAACGAGGCGGTAGAGTTCTCGAGTCAGTTGATCGCCAATCGCTGAAGAGGCGGAGCGAAAGTGGCGTCTTGGCGGGTATCAGAATGCAGCAGAAACTTTGTGAAGATTGTGAAAGTGGCGTCTTGGCCGTCCCTTTATTCTTTAAAAAATCAAATCCAATTAAATCCGTGAGAATAAATGGAGATGTGTCTATATTTAATGAAGGTGGAGTAAATCAATTTAAAATTACCTTAATGATATTTAGGGTTTTCTTTTCTGTAATCAAAAATTAAAATTTTGGCATAATTTACCGCCTCTATGAATTCGAAGACCGTCATACAATTTTTTTTTTCACTTTTCTAAAAGTATGGTTAATTATTAATTAATAAAATAAATCACTTTTAATTGTTCATTAATTTTGTTGGGCTTAAAATTATATTTAAGCGAGAATATATCATTTTTATATTTAGTGCAAATAGTTATATCTTATACTCCCTCTTTTCAATAAAATTTTGCTCACTTCTTTTTATACATGTTTTAAAAAAAAATTATATTTTAATTATAAAAAATATATGTGGAATAATGAGTAAAAAATATTGTTGGTAGATACTCAATTTTGTTAATAAAGTAAAAAAAATACTCAAAAGTTAATTATTTAAATAGAATAAACATATACTTTGTGGATCCAAAAGTTCGTCTGAGCAAAATTTTACAGGATGGAGAGAGTATCATACATTCAAAAAAATATCAAATATGATAAACTTCCTCCGTCCCAAGTTTGATCGCACACTTTTTAAGAAAATGAAATTTAGTGGTGGGTGATGTAAGATAAATGATGAGTATTTAAGGTGATTTTGTGAGGTATAAAATAAAATTTATGTAAAAAATGAGTAACAATTTTGAAAATAAAATGATGTTGAAAGGATATTAATTTTGTGAGGTATTTTCATATTAAGAGTGTGCAAACAATCTTGGGACGTCCTAATAAAAAAAAGTGTGCAAATAATCACTCGACGAAGGGAGTATTCTTTTTTTCTAATTAATCCGACATTCCCTGATGTGAATTAACTAGTTACACAGTCGTCAAATTAAATTAGGAGAGGTGAATTAGGTAAAATATGCTTAACATGTAATACTTGGGTAGACTGATAGGTGAAAGTGTTCAGTCTTTTACAAAGAAGTTACTAACATGAGCTGACAAGTGTTTTGAAAGTGACTAATATGTTTGGCAAGATCAATCATAAGCTATTGATATAAAAGGATGAGAGGCAAGTAGGGACTAGTAGACAAACAAATGGTAGAGATCATCGCCGTCTCCAAAACAAGAATATTTATAATCTAATAATACAACTAAGAAAAAAAATATTACTTTCTTTAATATATAATACTATAATACTCCTTGGTTCAATTTTATAATTCTAATTTGAATTGGACATTGGTTAAGAAAAAAATTAATTATTTATATAAAAGATGAGATGAAGATAAAATAATAAATTAGTGGATATAATATATCTTTTTTAGAAATGAAAATTATAAAATTAGATGTATTTTATAATTTTAAAATTTTTTTCCTACAAGCTAGTTATAAATGTTCACACTATATAAAAATGACTAAAATTTAAAGTTAGTTAAAAGAAGTTTGGAATAAAAAACATTAGGGTGGCGGTCTTCTATTTTTATTTTTATTTTTGCGAATTTTCTTTTTGATTTGTCAGCTTAAGTTAAAAGTTATAAATAAAATTTTAATTGTCCATATAAATTCTCTCTCTCAAAAGAAATAAAAAATTCGCTCCACTCTCTCAACCATCACAAAAGTCAAAACAATACTTTTAATTACTATGGCAATTTTAATCCAAAATAGATGATTTTTGTGTAATTAGCGCCAAATGAAATTAATAGGCGCCAAATCCAAAATTTCTTCTTCCTCCCCAATCTGAAACCCGCTGCTCTAAGTCCCAAATTAAGGTGAAAATTGGATTATCAATTCCTTCCAATCAACGATTCTCATTTTCATAAACATTCTTCCTCAAGTTTTCTTGCGGAAGAACCTCCCATCTTGTTTCTAGGTTGAATTAAGCATGCCAACCCTTACATATCATTGTGTATAGGGTTCAATTTTGCGCCACTCGTTTTCTGTATTTTAATTTTTCGTGGATTTTAGGGTCGTCGTTGTTTCGTTTGGCAAAGAAAGTTCAAAGTTCTTCTCATTTGCGGTACAGATCATCGCTGTCTCCGTCGTCGGGGTTCGAATCGTGTCCGTTAATAACGGTATTCTACTTTCTTTGTTTCGATTCTATTAGAGTTTTCAGTTTCGATTTTACATGTTTCAATTTCTTCTACTAGGGTTTAGGATTTCGATTTTACATGTTATTCACTAGGTTGTAATGTATTGTTAGATTTAGTCAATGTTTGTGTGATGTGAATTTACTAAAAAATTTGAATCCTCCAACATTAAATTTTCTTGTTTTGAATTTCCGAAAACGATTGGTATTTCTTTCTTTTTTTTTGACAAGAACGATTGGTATTTCTGAATTCTCCTATTTCCAATATTGTAACTTCTGGAAGTTGTAACAATTTTTTTTTAAAAAGATATTAGTCTAAAAAAAAAGAAGCAAAATACACACACATGTAAGTTTTGCTTAATAATTTTTGCATACTGTTGTTAGAATGAATTCCCCTGGTCATGATTTCTCTCTTACACAGTAAAATTGTTTCTGAGTGAAGATATTTTAGGGTTGTGAGCAATGTTTTATATACGAAAATGTGGAAATTTTCGATTAGAATGAATTGTTAGAATGATGGTGGAAAGTTATTCAACAGATTGTAATGTATTGTTAGTTTTATTATGTTTGTGTTTTGTGAATTTACTTGAATAATGGTATTTTTGGATGTGTTTGAGATTCTTGATTTGTTGAAATTAAAAAATCTCCCTTAGTTTTATAAATCCGATTAAGAGAATTTTGGGAGATTTGGGATAATTTTTTTTAAAAAAAAAAGAATTCTTATTGCACACTCAAAACAGGGTACAAGATATACCCTTTAATGTTTGATACAGTTTTCTGGGCAGTTTTTGAGTATTTTTTGCTACTGTTTTCAGTAGGTTGTGTGGGTTTGTGGTCGTATTGTGTGCTGGCCAAATTTGTTAATTTTTCTGGGCAGTTTTCGAGTTTTTTTGCTACTGTTTTCAGTAGGTTGTGTGGTTGTGGCTACATGTTTGTGCCATTTTGAATTTGTTTAGATGCATAGAGTGGTGAGTGCCTTGGGCAATGTTGTAAACTTTGATAGACATGCCCTAACTCCATAGACATGCAGTCCACTCGTTGTACTCCCCTGTTTTTTAGAAGCCTTTGCTCATGCCCCAACTCCATAGGCATGATTTTAATTCTTCTGTCAATAGTTCCACGTTTGCTTCTCCATTATCTTGTTCCTAGTCTTCCACACAAGTCATACTAATGGCAAATCTGAATAATCTTGTTCATAGTCTTCCACACAAGTCATACTAATGGCAAATCTGAATATAATCTTGTTCATAGTCTTTCAATCTTCTTAGTATTATTATTATATATGCATGTAGTATATGTGAACAATGCATTAATTTTATTAGTCCAGACTAAAAACAAGAGGTAATTTGATTAATTTGTCATATTCTAGATAATTCAAATGGAGTGAAAATACCTTTTAATTTTAATTTATTCTTTTTAATTGCATAAAATATTAAAAAAGTAATAAAATGGACCCAAAATGAAAATTTAGGAGTACAAAGAATTTTAGTCTAAAACTTTGTTTACGGTAAAATTTTAATTATTTTTAAAATATTTATCTTTTGACTCAATTTTATTATTAAAAAAATTGTTCAATTTTAACTTTCAAACAGCCAAATTAAAATAAAATAAAAATAATAACCTAATCTCAAATTTTTCTCCATATTCTAGATTTATAGTATATATTGATAAACAAATAGAAAAAAGAAATATATGTATAAATTATCAATTGTTAAATGATATGTATGATAGAGTTCTAGTTTTTAACATATTAAGGAACATAATTATGTATTTTTAGATATTTAATTATGTATACTAATATATATATATTTAGATTCAAATATAAAATGTTAAATTTATTATTATCGAAATATATTAGTATTAAATTATACTTATCGTCCCCCTAACCCACAATCCTGGATCCGCCCCTGGGTGCAGATAGATCAAATTGATTATTTTAGGTGAATTGGCTGGGGAAAATTTAGATATAATAATTTTTACAATACTTTTTGGCTCTACTCTTGCTACACTATACGTAGAATTGGAATTAATTTGACATGTCTTTATTGTAGAAATTTAAAAGAGTTTATTATGTCCAAAGCCTAAAAGATGGGTCAACTATCGATTTAAGGACTAAAACATATTTCTATTGATATAAGCTCGATTCACGTAAAACTATCAATTGAAGGCTTAAGATTTTAACACCGTTACAATCTTTTTAACGGAAACTAACGAAGCAATTAGGCGTTATATATTATTTCCATATGGCATGTAATTTCAATTTATATTTAAAAAAAAATAGTACGCATCAATATGTTTTATTAATAATGACAAAAAAAAATAGTCACAAAGAGAAATGTTTTTGTGACGAAATTCATGCATCGCAAAAAAGTTCATTATATAATTAATGACTCCTCTTTGTGAAAATTGACAAATGATTAACAATCGTCACTATATATATGTTATGGTGACGAAATAAAATGTCACTAATTAATCTGATTAAATAATGACGAAACATAAAATCGTCATGAAAATAAAATATTATATGACGAATATAATTGTCACAAATTACAATGAATATCGTCCCCAAATAATATTGTGACGAAATAATTATGTCACTAATTATTTTGATTAATTAATGACAAAACATAGCATCGTCATGAAAAAAATATTTTTCATGACCTTGAATATCGTCACCAAATATTATGAATGTCGTCACCAAAGTTTTTTGTGACGAATTTATTATTATCGTCGTGATATTTTCAAATAAGTGACGAAAAAAGTTATTTTTAGTGACAAAATAAAAATTTGTCACGAATAAAATAAGTATTGGAGACAAATTTTTATTTTGTCACGAATTATGTTGGTTAAGTGACGAAAATTAATTTTGTCACCTTTGAATGACAAATTGTGACAAATTTTGTGTCGTCACAAAAAAGATCGTCATGTAAAGTATGATTTCCTGTAGTGTGATGAAGGTGATGAAGAAGAAGGAGTATCACCTGGAAACTTGGATTTAAATGATCCAGAACCACCAATTCATAGCCCAAAAGTTATTGAAACCACCCCTCACTTGAATGACCCAACCATTCTTAAAATTTCCTACAAGTCTGATACCCCCATACCAATTCTTTTTGAAGAATCCCAACCCTCATCCAAGTCAGATACAGCTCCTGAATACACCTATGAAATGTCATTGAGAGATGAATCCAAATTTTTCCTAGACCAACTTTACCCCCAACTTGCCAAATATCCTGATTTAAGATCCACTTTCTATGATCTTAGACTAATTGTTGACATAAGGAAGAAGTCCATGTATGATATTGGGAAAGTTATTGAGTCCAAGGGACTGGACTGGTGGGAAAATGAGGAGGCCAGATTGACATAATTTGCTGAGGTGGAAACTACTTTTGAATTAACAGATGAAAGATTGTTTTCCAACTTGGTGAACATTAAGATTCAGAAGGAAGCTATTCAATCAATTATTGCTGGGATTGATCTGAACCTTGAAGACAAGATGGAGGAGGATGAAGAATTGTCAAAACAAGCTGAGGACAAGACAGAAGAGATGTCCAAAAGTACTGAGGACAAGATAGAGGAGATGCTCAAGATTGTTGAGGACAAAGAAGATGAAAAGAATGAAGCCATGGAGGAAGACACCAATGAAGGAGGAAATGATGGTAAAAAGTCTGCTGAGAAAGACTTCTTTGATGGAGTTGAAACTGCCATTGAAGAAATAAAGAATGGAGAGTCCAGTGAAGGTGAAAAGATTGATGAAATTGACAAAAGTCAATTGATTGAGAATATTGAAGAGGAAGCAGAGCCAGCTGTTCAAACCACTGAATCTATGGAGATTGTCATTGTGAATGAAACTCCAACTGAGAAAACTGCTGAAGATCATATCATTCATGATGCTGAGTTAATTGAATCAACTCCTGCTGAAGTCACAGAAGCTGAGGCCAAGAAAGATGAAGTGGAGTCCAACACTGCTGAAGAAGAAGCTGTGAAACCTGAGGAACCAGCTGCTATGGAGAAGCCCTTGGAAAATGAGGAAATAGCTGCAGCACCATCAACTTCGATGGAGTTCCCAATTCACCTAGATGCTTTTCCACTGACTGAAGTCTGCATCATTGATAAGGAGGATGAAAGGTTGAAAGCTGTGCAGGATGAGTTCAATACTCATATTGAACAAATTGATGAAGCTGAAAGGAAGAGGTTAGAAAATGTTGTAGGTTTATGCCTAAACATGGGAAAGTATGTCAGGGACAGTTTGGATGAAACTATCATTCCTACAAATGAAGCCTAGCACAAGTCATTACTCAACTTAAACACTAAGGCAAGCAGGATGACAAGAAGGATGGAGAACTTGGAGGCGACTGTTGATAATAATTCCTTAGAATTATGTATCAAAGTTGAAAGTTTAGAAGAAAAGATGAACTCCACAACCATCAAGCCGGAAGCTGTTGAAAAAGGTTTTGAATCCTTTGATAAAAAGATGGAAAGTGTTGGAAAGGAAGTGAAGGACTCCACCCTCAAAATTGGTGAGTCATCAAAGATCATGTCAGATGTTGTTAACACATACTTCCACACTGAAAAGGATTTGATCAAGAAGGAAAGAGAGGAGATTCTAAAGTTGAAGGATGAAGTTGCCAAGGAGAAAGAAGAAATCTCCCAGATGCTGTCAAAGGACATTGAAAAGCTGACTCAATCTATGGGAAGTCAGAAAGATCAACTGATTAGAGAAACCATCAAGAGTTCACTGAATGCTGCTTCTGATTTATTCAAAGACAACTTGGAGGGAATAATAAAGGTGATGAGAACACAAGTTGATCAAGCTGTGAAGAAGCAAGTGGAAGAGTCTGTAAGTTCCACTATTTCTGCCTTTTTGCTAAGTCATGTTGACCCCATTTCTGCTCAGATGAAGAGAATGAACACCTATCAATAAGAACTTTCACTTACTGTGGCAAAGATTGATGCCAACCCTACTGACCCCATTAACCTTGAGGCATTTGATGATGCCAAAAAGGGGGAAGATAAGAAAAAGGGGGAAGATTTGAAGAAAAGGGAAGAGTTGAAGAGTAAGGGGGAAGATAGCAAAGGCACTGGCAAAGGGAAAGCCAAAACACTGGAAATTACTGATATAACTGACGAGGAGGATTGCAACGACAAGACCAGAAGTGGAAAGATAAGGAAATCCACTCTGAAAAGGAAGAAGCTTGCTGATATTTCTGAGAATGAGAAAAGAAAGAAGTACAAGTCCAGTGAACCAGATGATGATGAGGAAATGGAAATTTCAACATTGATAAGAAGGGAAGATAAACTGCCTGTTAGGAGAATTTCTCCTGAAATTACTGCTGCTGATCTTGTGAAAGACAAAGCTCATATGTTTGAAGAAGTTGCAAATATCTTTGTAGAAGGAGCTGGACAAGATGCAGAGACTAGGAAAGGAGTAAGAAAGCTTATCATTGAAGAAAGAACAAAGATGTTCAAAGATGCTGAAGAGTGCAAGTTGAAGAGGCACAAAAACTTTCTTCCAAGGAATTCAAAATCCTACAAGAGTTCTTATACTCTGATGATGGAGAACAAAGCTAAGAAGAAGTTTGAAACCGTGAAAAGGCTCCCTCATACTGACAACTGGGTTCCTGCTGAACTCAATGGTGCTTGGGAAGAAGCCAATCGAGTATGGGATCATATCTTCTATGTTGTTAAGAGATGGGGAGATTTTGAAGACATTGATGGTCTTTATGAAGGTTTTATGATGGAGAATCATCCAGAATTGTACTCAAAGATTCTTGGAGCTGCTCAGAAGGAGAAAGTGACTGTCAAAGCTCCTGAACAGATTTTCTGGATTCCACCAATGAAGGTTGATGGAAATGGTATTGATAGAGAAACTATTACTGATGAGTTTGTGCAACTTGTCAAGGATGAAGGCTTGATTGGGAAGAACGAGGAAGTCATGGTCTTGAAGAATAGACACTTTGCATCATATGGGCTAACTCCATTGTTCAAGGAACTCCCAACCTTTCTGAAGAAGAAGTCAGATGCAGCCCAATGATAAAGCTGTTGAAGGTCAAGTCAAGATTCAAATTACCATGAACTTTTATCTATGTTTATTTTAAATTTCCAAACAATTGTTGCTCCTTAAGAGCTAGAATTTACAACCTTCTGCTCTTACTATGTGCTGTTTTTATTTGGATGATGATTATATATCGTATGCACTAGACAACAATTTTTCAGTCTTTTTACTTGTGTTATTTTTGTCTAAAAATAGGCTCTAGCAAAATTATTTTAAATTGATTCTTGCTTAGATCAAGTTTTATAGAACTCAGAGAACTTAGCCCTTTTAGGTTAATTATCTGAATTTATTCTGTAAAATTCTCTAAGTATAGAAAATACATGCTAGTTGTCCTGTTTTTGTCAAATCTACTGGAAAAAAAAAAATCCCTATGGATCTTTTGAAGTAAGTAGGTTTTGACATCATCAAAAAGGGGAAAATTGTTGGGATATGGTTTATATTAATAAAAGAAAATTTGATTTTGATTAGATACCAAAACCCTAAGTAAAACCCCAAGTATGATGATTTGTCAGGTCTAGATTTTCAGGTTAGAAAAACTCATATATGTTAGGGAGCTTTTAAATTCTTCTTAGATAGATTATTCTTGGAATCTATGACAAATGACCTAAAAGCACAAAGCACATGAATACAAGTATCATTGAAAGCACAAAACACATGAAGACAAGTAGCATTGAAGACAAGAAGCTGAAGCGTTATGGAAAAGTGGCAAGGATTCATGAAGTCAAGTATGATGAATTTGGACATTCATATACTTTGGACTTGGCACACTTATGGTCAAAGACGATGAATGACGAGGCATTTTACCCAGTATGAGGCCGTTAGCGGAAAGGACGGAATTATTCCAAATCAACCAATAATTTGGTGCCACCTGTCACTGCGCATAACAAATTCTGAGAATGAAATGCAGAATGCAGAATGGACGTGAATGCATGTACTATTTGCATGCAGGCCCCTAAAAAATTTGAAAGTTCAAATTTATGGATAAGTTTTGCTATCTTCACCAACGGATAGTTTGCTTAATCTATAAATAGGCCATATCTTGAGTCATTTCAGGATTACGGGACACACAACAAAGCACACAAGCCATACACATTCTAGCACTCAAAAAGCATTCAAAACACTCGATCGAGAGATCAAGCTTTTAAGCATATTCATTTGTGAGTGTTATCTTTAGTCCCCACTAGGCAAGCTTACTGTTTGATTATCCAAAGCCTAGAAAGTGATATCCTAGCCTTTACATCTGTTCTTAAATTGTAAAGGGTATCACACTTAATTGGTACAAGAACAAAACCCTACTTTCACCTTGAAAAGTTTGAGAGTATTGTTTAGTTCGTAGAAGTGTTGAGAGTAGTATTTAAAGTGATAAAATTATTTTCCATTTTAGAAAATGGGTAAACTAGTATGAAACGGAATAAAAAGGATCGAATACGAGTAATCGATTTAGTGAGGGACGACGGGAGTAATATGTATTATATTATTAATTAGTTAATTGAGTAAGTATTAATCAATTACCTTTGAATTGTGTGGTTGAATAGTTGCAATTCTTCCGGAGTACCATAGATATCAAAAATATCGTCTATTGTTGTTATTAGCGCATTAACTTTGGGGGCCATAATCCTCTGGTATCCATATTCACGCGGCTCGAAAATCCCGATGTTCCAAAAGTAGCATTCCACAACTCTATCCCTTGCAAATGGGAGCTTTTCAGCAAGGCATATATGTACTTTTCCACCACCTTTATACATATATATAAAATTAAATGAATCTAGAATATTGATTCTAAAAATAATAAAAAATCATCACCTCTTGAAATATTTATTAATTACAACATTTTTTTTTTCTTTGCAATATAATACACTAATTTTATAAATTTTTCAATTTGATGCACCTATATATTTTTTGGCCAATTTCAATGTGGCGGCGCCATGTTGTCGCCACGTAGACTGCCTAAAATTCACTAAATCTATGTAGTGAAAGTCTCAATGCCTAAAATCACAAACTCAAATCCTCCAATTTGAAAGGCATTCATCAAATCAATACCGAGTTCAGCTTCTTTTACGCCACGTCTGATTAAAATTAGTTAGAAAACATATTGGTGCATCGAATTGCAAAACATAAAAAAGTGGTGTATCAAATTATAAGGGGAAAAAAAAAGAATATGTTAGTAATTGATAAACATAAAGCTGGTTACCTTGAGACATGTTTAAGTTCTTGTTAATTGGTGTGTAGCTTGAACAATATTGAAGTCCAATTTTCCCAATTTGAGCACATTTGGATTCATGCCTGCTGGCCTTGTCTCATAGGCATCAATATAGCATCTTACATATGGCCTTTCTATCCTCCAATTAATTGGCACTTCCACATCCTTATCATGTGTTTTTTGCAGATAAATAGTGGCAAACTCTTTTGCTACCTCCAGTGTTTTTTCATCTTCTGTTAATAAGAAAGAAGCTTCGTACAGTTGCACCAATCCTTTGCTGCCAAGCCCCGACTTGAATCCACCATTTTCATTCTTGAAACAATCAAACACCTCTGAAATATATTTAATTGATTAAACATACTACTTGTCTATTATATTATATTATATTATACTGCGTATTGTATTATATATAAAGGGGTTTCAAACCTGAGACTAGAGAGAAGTACACTCCTAAGTCACAAACCTACACCACTGGGTCAACTCCTCGGGGTTATTATATATGCATAGGAATGGTCCGTAACTTAATCCTTGTTCAATTTTAATCCCGTATATATGTTTTTCTCTTTCAATTTAGTTTTTTTGGATTGAAAAAATTTCGTCTCATGTACACTCCTAAGTCACAAATCTACACCACTGGGTCAACTCCTCGGTGTGCATAGGAATGGACCGTAACTTAGTCCTTGTTCAATTTTAATCTCGTATATATGTTTTTCTTTTTCAATTTAGTTTTTTTGGACTTGTAGAGACGGTGGGAATTAATTCTTGTATATTAATTCCGAACACTCTTCCTTACTCGTGGGCTGGATTAACACCTCTTACCCTTTTTGGGGAGAAGGCCCATCGAGTGGACAATTTAAATGGGTGGAGTGCTTTCAACAGGAATCGAACCCAGGTCGTTTTACCCGGTTTGCTCTGATACCATGAAAGAATTTCGTCTCATCTAAAAGTACGAACTTGTAGAGAGGGTGGGAATTAATTCTCGTAAAAAAGGCCAAAATTGAATAAAGTTAAAACCTATCAGATTAAAATTGACACAAAAAAGGACCAAATTAAAACAAAACAAACATGATTAAAATTGACACAAAAAAGGACCAGGTTGAAACAAAACAAACATGATTAAAATTGAACACGAACTACTTAATAGTAACTGATAAATATGTACCTAGAGAGACGTTAAAACCATGTTGTCTGAGGAGTCTAAATTCAAGAGAAGTAGCTAGAGTACAAATTCCTTCCCATAGCCCCATAATTCTTGATGCGGTATTTGCGCTCTTTGCGCTCGTATACGCTCCCTAAAATTTGGTTGATTTCACCCTCGAAATGGGAAGAAATTCCAAGCTTTTTCAAGTCATCAATGAGCTCCAGTTGATCAGTTGTGTCCTCCATCATTAACGTCGACCTTTGAGTGAATTTTAACAGACATGCATGCTATATATATATATATTTATTAATATAAATTTGTACCGATGAATATTTTAACAGACATGCATGCTATATATATATATTTTGTTGTAAATTTATGTATTTGCATATATACATATATAGTATAATAGAGGGATCTCTTCTTGATAGATCACCCTTTGAGTGAATTTTGCAACTACCTTTTAGTGAGAGAAAGGTGCAACCCTTTTGACAACGTGACTCTTCAGTAGGTCCGGTCCTAATGTAAGGCTAACGAGGCCGGCATCGATTCAGATCCATAAATATTTTAATTTTTTAGGAGCCTATTTTTTTAAAATATATATATATATATATATATATATATAAAAAGACGCATAATTAAAGTCTTTGAAAGTGAGAAGGTAACATACCCTAAAGAAATTTTTTGAATTAATAAATTTTTCTTTACAATTGATTTAACTCGGGGTTCTATAAAACCTAGATTTACACAATTCAAAAAATATGAAGATGTTTTTGAATTTTTGTTCATTTTGAAGAAGTTCTAATGATGAAGGATTGTTGAGGTTTTGTAAGAATCTATAAATTAGTATATATTTTTGTATATATATTGTAATTTTTAAAACAATTCCAATTGTAAAAAATCAATGTTACTTTAACAATTTCAAAAAAATAATAAATATTACATCCAATCTTCATTCTCTCATCTTTATGTCCATCTTCATTTGCATCATCATATTTATAAATATTCAAACTGATTTATAAAACACAAAATTTAGAAAATATATTATTAAAGTTATTACTACTAAGAAATTATATTAAGTTATTACTACTAAGAAAAATTTAGAGAATATATTATTAAAGTTATTACTACTAAGAAAAATTGAATCAAGAAAATTTATTTTGGAATATAATTTCTTGACTTAATATGCATAGTTGAAGTAGTACTCTTCCCTCATTCTTAGTAGTAATAACAATAAATAATTAATGAAATCAAGAAAAAAGAAAAAAAAATTATACAGAATGAAATCAAGAAATTATATTCCAAAATAAATCAAATAAAAAACTTAATATGTCAAATTAATGAGTAAAAGTAAATGAAATTAAAATGAAATTATATTGATCCTTTTGGAAATCAGTTATTCTTTTGTCCCTTGCTCTGTTGGCTTCTTCCATCAGATCCATTCTTTCTTGGGCCCTCATCATGGCCAGCTTCTGTTGAGTTTCAGGGTCCTTGCCATACCCTTCTTGAAACAGCTTTGATGGATCATTCAGTAGGACTGTTGTCTTCTTCTTAGGTTGAGGTCCAAAGCCTTCTTCATATAGCTCCTCAATATCTTCAGCAGCTTTGGCACCTTCAGCAGGCTTGGCAGTTTCAGCAATCTTGGTCATTTCAGCAGATTTGACCTTCTCAGCAGCCTTAGGCTTTTCAACAGTCTTGCTCTTCTTGGAGATAGGCTCTTCTTCCTCAATTCTGAATTCAAGAGGAAGTTCTAGGCTGTTGGGGAAGTCCGTGAATGTTTCAGCCTTTCTTTTGTTCCCCTTGGCCTTCTTGATTTGGCCTCTAGTTTGGACACCTTCAGTAGCTTTGTCCAAACCAGATCCTTCTCCTCCTGGCCTCTGCTGAAGCCTAGCTCTCTCTTCTTGTGCTGATGCCAAAGAAGCCTTCATTGCTATGGCTAGCTGCTCTTCTTCATCAAGATCTTCCAAGTTTAGTACTGCTTGCTCTTTGCCTTTGACTTCAGGAGTCTTTTCCTTGCCCTTCTCTGAACCACCAATTATCAAGGCACCTTTGGCCCTTGCTCTTTCCCTTTCCACCTTTTTGGCAGCATCAAAGCACTGAGGCTTGAGCTCACTCATGGTTGTTGCCATCAGGGATTGGGCTAGGTTCAGAGACTTCATCTCTTCAAGTAGATATACATTTTCATCATGTATATTCTGCATTCTATCACTGCTCAAGCTAAGGAAAGCTAGAACAGGCTTCATCTTTTGCTCAACAACCTCTTCCAGGGTTGCTTTCAGAGATGCATCCAATGTTGGCCATTACCTGTTCGGAAAACTTTTCTGAGGCAGCTTTCACCATAGCCAGCCTTAACTCTTCTGCTCTTTTCTTTTGCAGTGCTGTTTTCTTCCCAAGGGCTTGTTTGACAGTTAGTCTTAGAGCTTTGACATTGGCATTGTGATTATCTCTAAGTAGCTTATGTTCCTTCTTGACTTCTTCTGAGATGGATTCCATGGAGGTTTTAGCCTGTTGAACCTCAGTGGAAATGGTTTGGAGACCAGTTTCCACTCCACTTATTCTTGCCTCCAATGTAGGGAGCACTACATCTTCAGAGCTAGTTAATCTCATTTCCACAGATGCTAGAGTTCTTCCTTGCTCGTCCAATGCACCAGAAGTTTCAGCATGAGCAGATTGGACCTGATGAGCCAAGGAGTCCAACTTTGCTGATTGCATCCCAAGCAATGCTTGTGCTGATCCAGAATCTACTTGGATGGGTGCATCTGTTAAGAACTCATCTGCAAAGATTTGGTCAACAGAAATACGTGCAATATTAGACAAATCAAAAATGTTAGGAAATAAGCACTCATCTCCCTCAATATTTTTTGCATAAGACTCTGATACATCAGCAGTCTTCTCCTCATTTTCAACTAATTCTTTTCTCCCTTCATAGATAATGTGATCACTTAAGGAATCAGGCCTCCTTTCATCAAGGGATTCTTGAAGTTCAGATTTGACTTCAAGAATAACCTGTCCTTCCTCACTTATAACACCGTCATATGGTGGTACACTCACTATCTTAGTGATGACTACCTCTCTTTCATCAGAAACTCCCTCTGGTTTTTCAATACTACTCTCCTTTTCAACCCCTTCTACTAAACCTGCAGCACTTCCACCCTCAACAGGGTTCAAAAGTGGCAGTTGTTGGGAGATCACAGTACTTTTCTCAGCAGCCACTGTGTCATCCTGAATGATTAAGGGCTGATCACTGTCCAACTCTTCTGACACTGAATAGGCCTTAATCAAACCAGCTTCTAAAATAAGAGCCTCCACATCTGTAAGTTGTGCCTTGGGTTCAGAAGAACCTTCATTGGCAGATGTGTCCTTGGCTGTGTTACCAACTTTGGTCAACACCTCTGAAGAGACAGAGCCTTTCCTATGATAAATAACAAGAGGTTCTGAGAACCTGCTGGATTCAGAAGGTTTGGGTTAGGAAGGTTCAGGGAGGTTGGTTTGGGAGGGTTCAGGAGGGTTGTCTTGAGGAGGGTTTGAAGGGTCATCATTGCCATCATCACTTGAACTGCTATCAGGATGCTTGATCCCTTTAGCAAGTCTCTCTCTTTCTTCAGCAATTTTGACAGCAAAAAGCTTGGCAAACACTTCCTCATCAATGAGAAATCTTGTTTTGTTTACTCCAGCAAAATGGAGTAATCTGCCCTCTTCTATCTGTCACCAGTTAGCACCTTTGTCATGAATGACTTGTGCAATCTCCATTATGGATTTATCTTTTACTTCCACAAGCATCCTCAGATAATGAAATGTAGCTTGAAGTCTTGGAAACTCTGCAAGCTGAGGATATAGACTGTCCACAGTAGCCTTTGCTCCTCCTCTGAGCATACTCTCATAAGTATACTCCTCCTCATTCTCATTAGATTGAGAACTTTGGGCTATAGGGGAGTTGGCTGTGGTCTCATTAAGTGCAGCTTCAGGCAGGTTGAGTTCAGGAGGGTTGGCTTCAGAAGGGTTGAGCTCAATAGAAGGTACCTCAGTTGCTTTTAAGAGCAATGATTCTGAGGGGGCTTTGCTCAGGGGGGTTGGCTAATGAAGTGTAGTTTCTAAGAGTTTGGAGTAATTGAGCATAGATGAGTCAAGTGGAGACAGGAGCCTTGTCTCATCTACAGCTAGGTCTGCTAGCACATCAATGCCACTTCTTTGCACACTCCCTTCGGGAGAATATCTCTTTGTGAGATTAACAGGGGTGATGGGTTGGTTCGAAGGGGTAACATGGGTTTCAGGGGAGTTGGGATCAGGGTTTTGGGTTTCAGGAAGGTTGGCTTCTAAGGGTTGACCTTCAGGGACTTTGGACTCTGGGGTTCCAGAACCAGAAGAGTTGGTTCTAGACTTGGATTAGGTCCTGCTCTCAGCCCTGCTCTCCCTTAGAGCAACTTGTAGAGATCTTTCTTCCTGAAGTTCCAGCACTATCTCAGTGGGCTTGGCTTTCCTCTTGCTTGCCCTACTGCTTCCACTTCCCTCTACTTCCTTTTCAGGGACAGCTTCACTAGGCCTTTTATCACCCTTCTTTTTCTGCCTTGTCTCATTATATTTCAGCCTCAACTCTTCTGAGTGGTCAGAAGGCACATTCACCCCTTCTTCTACCACTTCATCAACTTCAATTGATGCTCCTGAGGCTTCTTCTGATGAGATTTGAGACATCTTCTTGGTCTTTACAGCTCTGACCTTAGTTCTCTTCTTTAACTTGGGCTTTTCTTCCTGCTTAGCCTCAACAGGTTTGGCCAGAAGCATCTTCCTTTGTTCAGTTTTCTTGCTCAGCTTCCTGAACAAGATTTTCTGGGCAGGGAGGGGTGTGACAAAGGTTTGCATCTATGAGTAGTGAGCAAACTTCTCAATCAGCAAGCTTGCCCTGGTTCAATACTTGAGCTTTCCCTCTAAAACCACTTTTTGGTGAGATTTCACCTTAAACTTTGCCTTTTCCTTCATCATCTCAGACAAGATGAAGGTCCTCCAATCAAACTCGATGCCTTTGTCACTGGCATCAATCACTACAGCCATGATTCTGATTCTTGGAGCACTTACTTGCTCTAAGCTGCTAGTGTTGCTCATGAGGCTCTTGGTGATTACCTCAAACAGGTTGAGAAATTTTTCCTTGAGACTCCTCTTATGTTGTGTAGATGAGATTGGTCCTGGAACAAGGAGCCAATCTTGAGCAATTTCTGCCTCATGGCCATTGCCATAGAATTCTGGATTCCTCCCTTCAGAGGG
Source organism: Galeopsis tetrahit (assembly GCA_963675135.1). Lineage (NCBI taxonomy): Eukaryota > Viridiplantae > Streptophyta > Magnoliopsida > Lamiales > Lamiaceae > Galeopsis > Galeopsis tetrahit. Next base: position 41,479,456 of record OY776127.1, read on the forward strand.
CAATCCAAAAGCAGCATCTACAACTTCCTCAGAGAATTTCACTATGTGAAATCTCTATTCTTCTTCTCCTTCTGCCCTGTAAGATAGTCTTGTGGTGACCTCACCATCTTCTGGCTTTCCTCTCCACTTCAAGAAAGCAAAGAATTCTGCCATGTATGATTCAAGACAAGAGTCTGGCTTTTCTTGCATAATTTTTTGAAGACCAGCTCTTCTCAACCATCTCAAGGTTGGGGTGATTTTAGGATCTTCATTCTAAAAAGAGAGGATGGGCTCAAAAATAAGATTGTTCTTATGGCTAAGATAGCCAAAATCAAGGTCTAAGTCCCTGTTAGAGAAATCAACAACCATTTATGTTCTAACTTTAGGAGCCATAGAAGAACAGTGAAGGTTTCTAAGAGAGTGTTTGAGAGAGTAAGAAAACTAGGGTTTCAAAGAGTTTGAATGCGTGGGGGAGAAGTGAGGTGAGTATGGCTTCTTAAGACTTGTGAATATTCCAAAAGGAATGTATGTCAATGAGTTGGTGAGTCTTAAGGCAATTCAACGGTTTACAATTGTGGAAATCTGAATTGAACGACCAAGATCAGTTTCAGGGGAGTTGGCCAGTTTTGATCCAATGGTCAAAAACCAATGGAACAATGAGAAACTGTTTTTATTCAAAACGTGGGAGGAGTTTTAATGTTTCTTTAAAGCTGGGGGATTTTCAAGATAGATCATGTCTCAAATTGTTTAATGCAAACAAGAGTTAAATCTTGGCATTTAATGCATTGAAAGTGACTTTTTGGATAGGGGACAAATTGAATCCTTGAAAAGGTGATATCTTGAAAAGGAATGAGACAGATATTGAAATAGGCAATGATTACCCAAAATAGGTGCTTATCAACCCTAGATTTGGTTTGATAGCTAGGACAACTTATCTGACCCTACATGGACAAGTGTCTTGAAGAGATGTGGACAATTGTCCTGAATTTCATTGGACAAGTGTCCTGAAGATTTGAGGTCATCTCTTCTGAGTTTCAGTAGACTTGACCAAGTCTGCTGAATTTTGATTTTAGTTCCCCTTTATGAATAAACTCCTTTGGACTCATTTGTCCAACTTCCCTTGATCAAGTAGACCCAACTCTGCTGATAGTTCCAGAAACCTTGCCTCTGCAAGTGGTTTTGTCAATATATCAGCTTTTTGATGATCTGTGTGGATTTTCACCAATTTGATATCCTTCTTCTCCACATGGTCTCTAATGAAGTGATGCTTGATGTCCACATGCTTTCATCTGGTGTGCAATACAGGATTCTGTGATATTGAAATAGCACTGTTGTTGTCACAGAAGATTGGTACTTCAGTAGAGTTGACATTGTAGTCTCTTAATTGTTGTCTCAACCAAAGAATCTGAGCACAGCAACTTGCAGCAGCAACATATTCAGCTTCAGTGGTGGAGGTTGCCACTGTGTTCTATTCAGCTCAATGTTGTCATCAGCAGGGTACCAAAGGCCTAGGTTCTCAGTGCTTTTGAGATACCTCAAGATCCTCTTGGCAGCCTCTAGATGGCTTTTCTTAGGATTTGCTTGGAATCTTGCACAGACTCCTACTGCAAAGGTGATTTCAGGTCTGCTGGCAGTGAGGTAGAGGAGTGAGCCAATGATTCCTCTATACTCAGTAGAGTTGGTTGGAACACCACTCTCATCTGGATCCATTTTCCAGTTTGTGTTCATTGGGATCCTTACTGGCTTGCTGGTTGTACACCCAAATTTCTTGATCATTTCTCTGGTGTACTTGGCTTGGTTGATGAAAATTCCTTCTTTTGACTGCTTGACTTGTAAGCCCAAAAAGAAGTTCATCAGACCCATCATGGACATCTCAAACTTGCTTTGCATGAGCTTTGAGAATTTTTCACACAGCTTCTCATTTGGAAATCCAAATATGATGTCATCCACATATATTTGGACAAGCAAGATGTCCTCTCCTTCAGTGATTCTGAAGAGAGTTCTATCCACAGTTCCTTTGATGAAGCCATGATCCAAGAGGAATTGTGACAGTGTGTCATACCAAGCTCTTGGAGCTTGCTTGAGTCCATATAGAGCTTTCTTCAATCTATAAACTTGGTTTCCAACTTCAAAACCAGGTGGTTGCTCCACATAGACTTCTTCTTTCAAAACTCCATTCAAGAAGGCACTCTTGACATCCATTTGGTACACTTTGAACCTCTTGTGGGCTGCATAGGCTAAGAAAAGCCTTATTGCTTCTAGCCTTGCCACAGGTGCAAAGGTCTCATCATAATCAATGCCTTCTGATTGACAGTAGCCTTTTGCCACTAGTCTGGCCCTGTTTCTGACAATCACATCATTCTCATTCTTCTTGTTCTTGAACACCCACTTGGTTCCAATAACATCTTGATGTGAAGGTCTGTCCACCAGCTCCCATACATCATTTCTGGTGAATTGGTTCAGCTCTTCCTGCATTGCTGTGATCCAGTTTGCATCTTGAAGTGCTTCATCAATGTCTTTAGGTTCCTGTTCTGATAGGAAGCAACAAAACAGAGCACTTTCACCATGAAATCTTCTGGTTTTGACTCCTATACTTGGATCACTAAGTATCAAATCAGTAGGATGGTCAGACAACCAAGTCCTCCTTTTTCTGATCCCTTCAGTAGAGTTGTCCTCTACTAAAGTTGAGTCACTAGTGTTATAGAATTCAGGATAATTGAATGCAGGATCTAATTCAGGATCATATTCAGGGATGTTGTCCTCAATGTCAGGGACATTGACATTTCCAGCATTTATGGTTTCCCCTTGAATATTGGATCCATTAACTACCTCAGCAGAGCCTGCTTCTTCATTGGTAGTTGTTACCTGAGTGTGAACTGCGATTGGGTCATTTAGTTCACTATTTCCTTCAGTGGGGTTTGCTTCAGGAATATTGCCTTCAGGATTGTTGTCCAGTGAAACAACTTCAGGGAGATTGGCTTGGACAACATCTATGAATTCAGTTTCCTTGTCTTTTAGGCTCAATCTGGTTGTTCTTTGTGTGATCTCTTCTGTGTCCAGGTTTTTGTCCCTGACTTCAAGAGTAGATTCATCAAACACAACATGAGGTGTTTCTTCCACAATTAGGGTTTTGCAATTGTACACCCTGTAAGCTCTACTAATTAGGGAATATCCAAGGAATATTCCTTCATCAGCTTTGCTGTCAAAAGCTTTCAACTGCTCTTTCCCATTGTTGTGAATGAAACACTTACAACCAAATACAGTATGTGGAAATATGACACTTCAGGTAATCTTCCTTTCCAGAGTTCATAGGGGTTTTTGCCTTGACCTTTAGTGATCAAACATTTGTTCTGAGTATAGCATGCAGTGTTTATAGCTTCAGCCCAAAACCTCTTAGGTAGATTAGAATCAGCAATTAAGGTTCTAGCAGCTTCCTTTAGAGTTCAATTCCCTCTTTCTGCAACTCCATTCTGCTGAGGAGTTCTAGCTGCTGAGGTTTCATGAGCTATTCCATTTAGTGTGCAACACTCATTGATGTATGAATTAATGAACTCAGTGCCTTTATCAGATCTTATCTTGATTATATTAAGGCTCTTTTCATTTGACAATCTCTTTAATAGTTCAGGGAGTTTGACTTGTGTTTCCTTCTTATTAAGGAGAAATACTACCCATGTGAACCTAGAGAAGTCATCCACTACAACCAATGTGTATTTTCTACCATTTATGCTTGCTGGGGTAATTGGTCCAAATAGGTCCATATGTAGAAGTTCAAGTACCCTTTCAGTAGAGATGACTGGTTTTCCTTTGAATGTGACTTTGATCTGTTTTCCTTCTTGACATGGTTTACATACATGTTCTTTAATGTAGACCTCATTAGGTAGACCTTTTACTAATGCATTTCTAGCAAGCGTGTTTATTGATTTGAAATTCAGGTGGTTTAGCCTTTTATGCCATAACCAACATTGTTCAATTGAGCTCTTAGCAATGAAACATGCAACATCAGTAGACTTGTCCCAGTCAGCAAAATACACATTTCCTTTTCTTGTTCCAGTCAGTAGAGTTTGTTGAATTTTATCTTTAATTAAGCATTTTCCACTTGAGAACTCAACATTAAAACCTTTATCACAAAACTGACTTATGCTTAGCAAGTTATATTTGAGACCAGCCACATAAGATACATTGGATACCTTGATATTACCAATTATCAAGGTACTATAACCTTTTGTTGTTGCTTATGAGCTGTCTCCAAATGTGACATTTGGGCCTTCTTTTTCAGTGAAATCAGTGAGGAGTTCTTTGTTTCAAGTTATGTGCCTTGAGCATCCACTGTCAAGGTACCATGCTGGCTTTTTGCTCATACTCCTCACCTTTTTGTGGCCCTTAGGTACCTGCAATTAGTAAGCTTTAGGTACCCTTTGAATTTTGGGTCCTGAGAGGTTAGCTGTACCTTTAGGAACCCAAACTTGCCTAATTACCCTGATTGATTCAAGGTGGCTAAGTTGTTTTCCTTGTGCATCAACATACACTGTCTTTCCCTTAAATGCCTTTGGGAAAGTGTGTGTGAAGGAGTTGACTCTGTAAGTTTCAGGAGAGTTGTCAAATCTCCTGAACTTATGAGTTCTTTGTGCAGCTTGAGGAAATCTTTGAGGAAAGACATTTTTGTGACCATTACCCTTTGGCATGAAGGGTCTTGGTTGTCTCATTTTATTCTGCATCTAAGGATAGTTGTCCTTAGGTTTGTTCAGTTGAGGCTTTCTCAGTAGAGTTGGCCTAGGATGATCATACCTTGGATAACTCCTTTGAACATTGTTCAGGAGAGTTGCCCTTCCATTAGGTCTACTCTGCTGACCAACATTCCTCTTATATTCAGGAGCCTTGACCTTTTCGAAAGGTTTGGGCCTAGTCTCCTGAAGTACTTGAGTGGGCATTTCATTCATTTTGCCCTTCCCTTTGTTCAGTGGCTGAATTATTTCATTTTCAGCTTGTTGTGCCACTGATTTAACAAAGATTTTCTTAGTGTTACTTGTGGAAGCAACACTAAGACAAGGTGAAGATTCAAATGGATCAAAACCTAGTCCACTTCTTTGAGCCATAGGTCTTTGATAACTTTGAATCTCCTCTATTGCTCTAGAGGATTTGTTCAAACCAGACATCTTTAATTTCAGGCTCTCTTCACTTGATTTAAGAATGTCATACTCATGTGAGAGGTTTTCAAATTTTGCTTGAAGAATTTTTAGTTCAAAATCTTTTCTCTTCTGAGAAAGCAGTTGATCATCAATCTGTCTTTGTTGGTCAACTATCCTGAGATTTGCTTCCTCAAGCTCTCTCAAGACTTGTTGATACAACTTAGTAGATTTAATATCAACTATTGTCTTAGCAGGTTTTGAAAGCTCAATTGAAAGCCTTTCATTTTCTCTCACACAGTTGTCATGAAATTCTTGTAATCTAGTGAAATCTTCCATCAACTTTCCAAAAGACAGTTTCAAGTTGACTTCACTAGTATTTTGTGATAAAAATGATGGTGAGCTAGAAGTAGAGGATACCTCATAATCCTCAATGGCCATGTTGCACACATCATCATCATCATCACTGTTTGAGAAAAGTCCATCAGAAGAGTTGAAGCTTTCAGCACTATCAGATTCATCACCAGCCATCATGGCTTTTCTGTCGGTGAACTTCTTATCTCTTTTGGCTTGCCTCTCTCTTCTTTCCTTAGAGCTAAGTTCAGGGCAGTCATACTGGAAGTGCCCTTTCTTCTTGCAGTTGTAGCACAGATCCTCATCATTATCTTTCTTTGGATCGTCTCTTCTTCTAGATGAGGAGGGTTCAGCTCTACTGTACTTTTTCCTATCAGAGAACTTGTCCTCTGATCTTTTCTCTTCAGGCTTCTTGTCCTCAGCCTGTGCTTCAGGAGAGTTGTACCTTCTTCTGAATTTGTTGTCTTGGTAGAATTTCTTGTATCTACCAAACCTTGAGTTGAGTTTGTCAAACATCCTAGCCATGAGGGCCATCTCTTCCTTCATTTCAACCTTAGAGACTGACTTTGATGATCTTGGAGTGGGCTGTATTTCTGGTTCAGCAGTTTTGGCTTTAAATGTCACTCCTTTGGTTGGTAGGGAAGATTCCTCTACTGGCTTTCTTCTGTTGAGGTCAAACTCATATGCTTTGAGTTCTGAGAAGATTTGTGGCATGGGCATGGTGGAGAGATCCTTGGTGTTTTGCATCATTACAGCATATACATCCCACTTTTGAGTGAGACTTCTCAAGATCTTCAGTCCAACTTCTCTCTAGGAGTACACCTTGCCCAAGGAGTTGATTTCATTCATCACATCAGTGAATCTACCAGCAAACTTGTCAATGGACTCATCTGGCTCCATTGAGAATTGTTCAAACTTCTGCATAGCCACTTGGAGCTTGTTCTCCTTTATCTTTTCTGTACCCTCACACATTTCAGCAAGAGTATCCCAAATTTGTTTTGCTGTTGTGCAGTGGTAAAATCTTCCCATGATTGCATCTGGAATTGTTTGGTAGAGAGTGTTCAATGCAAGATAATTCAAATTATCTTTTCTTTTCTCCTCAGTAGTGAAATCATCTTCATCTTTAGGGATCTCTTCCCTTATATCAGCTCTTTGATCTTTAGTCATTCTGGGGTTGATTTGGGTGAACACAAATGGTCCTCTTGTGATTACCCTCAGCATGTCAGTGTGAAGAGATGCAAGATAAGTTCTCATTCTGATCTTCCAGAAGTCATAGTTCTCAATTGAGAACATGGGCAGCTTGTGATGTGATATATGGTTGACTGAATTGGTGGCCATATTGTTGATTCCTTGAACAACATCATGAGGAACAGCATTGTTGTTGGCCATGACTCAAAGATAAAGTGTTACTCAACAGGTAATAGGATTTCAGATAGATCAGTTCAGTGACCACACTAAATATGTGATTTTGAAAAACAAGATGAATTTTTCAGAAGCAGTGGTCTTTGAACCCCTGCTCTGATACCACTTGTTGGTCCTGAAAGGAGTATATAACAAGTATATGGGGGGGATACACTTGTATGCAATTTCTTTTCAAACTATGATCAAACCAGAGTTCAGCAAGGTTGTCCTGGACAATTCTGCTGATATGATTGACTCTTCTAAGATAATCAAACTACTAAGTACTATTGAGTACTTAGTTGAATAACTATCTAAGGGAGTTATATGTGCGGAATTAGTGGTTGGCCCTTTAGTTTAAACTCCTTTTATACTCTGAAATCACTTAAGCAGTTTATAACAGTCTATCATGGAAGTTGTCCAAATCAGGTTTTGCACAGTGTGTGATATGTATCTTTGAAAGTTCAGTTTGTGTGCAGTGTGTTGAATGTATGTAAAGTGCTTTTAAAGTAAATCAACACAGTGGTTTATAGTGGTTCAGAGACTCAAACTCCTATATCCACTTTCCCTGATTTAACATGATAATTCATTCACTCTTGGAATTAACTTATTTTATAGTGCCAAGGTGCACTTGATCAAGAACACCACTCCTTGGCGAATTGATCTCTAGGATGTCTAGAGTCCTAGTACCCTCTTCTCAACTCAGAACTGAACTTTTCTTCTCTCAACAGTTAGTTCCTTCCATTTCTACTACTACAACCTTCTCACTTTCTCACTTGAAAGGGGTAAGGGTTGAAGTAAGGTTCCAACTAATGAGATATCCTTTACAATGGAGATCAGTGTATAAGAATAGGATATCTCTTCTAAGCTTTGTATGGATGTACAATGAAGTTCAACTTAGATGAAAGTGTTTGAAGACTAAGAATGTCTTTTGAGGACTTTTGAAGCTTCAGAGTAGATGTTCAGTTGGATGTAGATTGGATGCTTCAAATGGTCTTCACACTTTTGTATTTATAGACAAATTTGAGGATTTTCCCGTTGGAGAGGCAGTCCCAAATTGCTATAAATGTCTTCCTTGAGTTCTTCAAACTAGAAGACAAATTCTGATAGTGACATGTCCTTGTTTTGGGAAATAAACGGCTGTAATAACTTTGTCTTCATTCTGAGCACTTTTCCCAAGGTCTGACTTCAAGATTCACTTGATCAAACATGGACATCTCTTCTTATCAACATTCCTGAGATAAGGACAAGCTTCCTTATCACTTGGACAACTCTGCTTATCAGTTTCAGCAGAGTTCATTCATCAGCAGTGTTGGCTCTTCAGTTCTTTAGTTGATTTGGCTCTTTCACTTTCCACTTCTTCTTTGAGTTGTCATTTAAGCATACATGACTTGGAAAGATGGACTTTGATCTCTTCAGCATAGTTGTCTTGTTGACAGATTCCACTTCAAGTGTTCTGAGACAACTTTTCTGAAACATTTAGTGGACAACTCTTCTGAGCTTTGTAGGATGCAGTAGATTGTTGCTTTGATGATGCATCTTAACTCATGTTGGCATTCACTAGATTACCTTTTGACTGATTCCACTTGATCAGCATACTTGTCCTTCAGCAGACTTGAGATCATTTCATAACTAAGCCTTGAGGGGACTAAATATATGTTTAAACTACTAAGCAAGTGTTCCCCCTCAACTAATGCATCTATTCTTCTAAGAGCTACCTAACACTTCAGCTTCTCTACTTGTCTTAGACTACATGTTCCAACATTCCTGAAACATGTTCATTACAAATGACTTATCTATTTGGCATGTCTAAAGGGGTTTTGGTATATTCATCAAAACTCATTTTATTCCCAACAGCAACAATTAAAAACATTTGACAGCAAAGCAGATGAATGAATGTTTCTAGGATACTCTTCATCTAGCAAAGCTTTCAGAGTTTATAATTGTAGAACTCTTATTGTTGAAGAAACACCTCATGTTATCTTCGATGAGTTTTCACTACAAAAAACGCCTCGATTAGAGACCGATTTTGAGACTATATAAAGGCAGTCTCAACACACGTTAGAGACTGATTTGAGACCGATTTATGGGGGTCCTTATTTCATTGGTACTTAATATTTAGAGACCGAATTTATGACACAGTCTCAAATTAGGGACCGATTTTCGGTCAGTCTCTAAATAAGAGACCGACAATTTGGTCTTAAAATGGTCCCTAAACGTGAGTCGGCCTGAACTATTTTCGGGCCCTAAAACACTCAAATTAGGGACCGATTTTCGGCCAGTCTCTAAATAAGAGATCGACAATTTGGTCTTAAAATGGTCCCTAAACGTGAGTCGGCCCGAACTATTTTCGGGCCCTAAAACAGTCTCAAAGCGGTCTTGAAGTTAGGGACCATTTTTTCGGTCACTAAACGGTCTTAATTTAAATTTTGTCCCTTATTTTGATTTACACCCACATCCCCGACCCACACCTTTATTTACCCCCAACCCACACCTCCCTCTTTATTTACCCCCAACCCACACCTCCCTCTTTATTTACACCCACATCCGCACACACCTACCCCCTCTTTATTTATACCCACACCCACACCCACCTTTATTTACCTCCAACCCACACCCACCCTCTTTATTTATATCCACACCCGCACCCACCTTTATTTACCCCCAACCCACACCCCCTCTTTATTTACACCCACATCCCCGACCCACACCTTTATTTACCCCCAACCCACACCCACCCTCTTTATTTAATTGGCCATTTTATTTTAGCTTTGGTGGGAATTGATCCCTGGTGGATGGGTGCCCATTTATGGGCACCCGCCACTTTGACAAGTAATTGTCTTGTGTAAATTTTAAAAATAATTATATACATATGTAATTAATTTCTTTATTGTACAAAATAATAAATTTTCAAAATCAACGTTAATTTAAGAAGTACAAAATAATTTTCTCAAATAAAATAATCATTTCCACATATATTAATTGATAAAAAACATTGAATTAATTGTAAAAATATAAGATAAATATTGCTATAAATATTATTTACTATTTAATAATATATATATATAAAAGTACACACCTTAATTTACCCAACGAGCCCTGAATTGCGTCAATTTTTTGTTAAGTGTTCATCAATTTGGATTTCAGGTGTTTTAGGCCTAATGCTCTAACATACATTCCATGAGGAGTATTTTCTGTGTATTAAATGTAAATTAAAATATATAGGAATCAATAATTATTATATCAGCTAAGCAAAAGACCTAACCATAGGAGACTAAGAATCGAGAATAGGCTTGTAGAATGTACGAGTGAATTGAGTTATATTAGTTTATTTACTCTTATATTTAATTAATAAATAGTAAAAATCATATATATCTTCTATATATATTTACTGACATTTAAAGCCGTACATTTTAATACGTATCAAATGTCCTCCTTATTCCCAACATGCTATGGTGCCATTTAATAATTTTTGAAAGTTTCTAAATATATTTATAAAATACTTGTAAATAATTTTGGTTTTTTAAAAAGATCTCCAAAGTTTTTAGATAAAAAAAAAATCTATCATTCATTTAGAAAATGAGTTAGTATAAATATAATTTATATTATAGAAAATGAGTTATTACAAATAGAAGAAGCATTGCTAATTGTAAAAAGATCTTGGGAGGGTGACAAATTAAGTTAACTATATGAAAATAAAATTATCAACTAACACTTCATAAATTAATTAATATGAGAAAAGTTATGTTGAATTTGGTCATGGTGTAGTTTAAATAACAACTTGATTAATGTGAATTTTAATATATAATCAATTAAAGTGGAAAAAATTGAAAAGGGCGTTATGTCGATGATCATGACAATTACGCAACCATTATTTGGGTTATACTGTTGAGTTGAGTGCTACTCAAATCAAATTGTATTCCAAAAGTGTTAGCCCTAATCGAAAGATATTCTCTAATATATCATTATTTCATCACATCTAAATAATAATGTCACAACTAATATATATATATATATATATATATATATATATTTATATATGGAGCATTATAATAGGCTCTTTACGGAGCCAAATAATTATTTGACATTATCCAAGTCATTATACTAACTTATTTAATTATTCTAAAATATGAAAAATTTATAATTAATCTCAACCTCTTTCCATAAAATTAGAAAATAAAATATTCTAAGATTCTTTAAAAACTATTTTTAATAATTATTAAATATTACATGCTTAATTTATTTATTATACTCTAATTTAAAAAAAAAATCATTCATTTATTTATGTAATTTTTTTAATAATAAAAAATTAAAATTATAAAAAATAATGACTACATTAATTTACCCAAAAACTCTAATCCTCTAAATCTTAAATCATTAATTTTAGGATCATTAATTTTAGGGTTTTAGGGTTTAAGGGTTTAAGGTTTTAGGGTTTAGGGGTTTAAGGTTTTAGGGTTTTAGGGTTTAGAGTTTAAGATTTTAGGGTTTAGGGTTTAGAATTAAGTAAATTAATGTAGTCATTATTTTTTAAACTATTATTAAAAAAATAAAATATATAAATGAATAATTTTTTTAATGTAAAGTAGAATAAATAAATTAAACATGTGATATTTAATAATTATGTAATACTAAAACGCGTTAAAAATAGTCTTTAATAATCTTTAAATATTTTATTTCCTAATTTTATTTTATGGGTAGAGGTTGAGATATATGTGTAATTATATATTTTTCATATTTTAGATTAATTAAATAAGTTAATATGATTACTTGGATAATACCACGTCATCATTTGGCTCTATAAGTAGGCTATTAATGGGCTCCATATCATTTCTCTCTCTCTCTCTCTATATATATATATTTTTTTTTTTTTGACAATCCATATGTAGAAGAATTGTTCTTGTGAAAAAATATAAGATGGGGAGCGAGTTCCTTAATTTTTGCAATAAGATGAGAAATATAAGATTGGCGACCCAACTAGAGGCGACGAAGTTTAGTACACGAGAGGTCTCGACGGAGTATTTCCAGCAAGGTCTTCACGGCAGGCGACGACTAAAATGCTTGGCGGCGACTCGTCAAGTTGAAAACCTTAAGGGCGACAGCGGCGACGACTAATATTCATTATGACGGCGGCTCGTCGTACCGTTTATCATTTGGAGCTCCATTAGTGTTCTTAAATTCTGAAGTAGATGAACTAGGTAGATCAGTACCTATTCCACTTTTATCATTTGGAGCTCTATATCTGTCTGAGATAGTTTGATTAATTCTAGTAGAGTTAATCATCCCAGATAGCTTTCGATCTAGGCTCACTACTTCAGATTCTAAGAATCTATTGCGCTCTTCAAGTTTTTCACACTTAATCTTTAAATCATTGAATTCATTCTTGAGTTTTAAGCATACCCTGATATAGTTTGTCAATGGATGCATACTTTTCTTGGAGTTGAGACAACTCTTCTGATAGCCTTGCATTTATGACAGCTATATTAGGATCTACTTTTGACTGAGCTTCTTTTAGATTAATGATTTCTTGCTTTAAAGTTATGTTCTCATCACTAATTTCAATGAATGCTTTGTTAGCTTGTAGAAGGTCTTCTTCAGTCACTCCTTGGGAATGATGAAGACTACTTCCTACACTGCTAACAGCAGCATCACTTTCATCAGTGTCAGAATTGTTGCAAGATTGAAAAGAGTTAGCAGATGATACCTCATCATTTATTTTGGCCATCATTACCAGTCCATCATCTGCTATGAAGGCTTCATCTTCATTGCTAGAGGGGTAGTCAGATGAAGACGATGGCAACTCTTCTGATTCCGAATCAGAATCATTTGTTTTGCAGTCTTACATTTTAACACTTTACCAAGATACTCATTTGGCAAGGTGTGTAAAATATAGTTCTTGGCAAGACTGTCCAAATTGTTTTGTTTCATTTCTTCCGAAGTCAGTTCTGACCTTGGTTTAGGGACCAGTGCTCCAACTGGTTTAGATGGATCCAGAACAACAGTGTTTTCCACCATGGTGACAATTGGTCCTTCAGTCACCACAGACACCATTAGATCATGGGTTGAGCTAAAGATGGCCTCCATCCTGAGCTTCCAGTAGTCATAATCTGCAATCTTGAACTTATGCAGTTTGTTCACATTAGTGTCATCCATGTTTGATTAGACAAATAGGATCAGTAGTATAGCAGATAGATTTCAAGTATTCAGATAGTGACAGATATCAAGAAAGAGTATCAAGATCAGTAAGTTTTCCCTTAAGATCTGTAAGGTTATCAAGAAACAGCAGTCCAAAGAACTACTGCTCTGATACCACTTGTTGGTCCCAAAGTTGAGTTAAGATTGAGTAAGCTAGTAAAAGTCTAGAGGGGAGGGGTGAATAGAATTTTAAAAATCTTTCAGAATATCAGAATATGCAATGCGGAATTTAGTCTTCTTATGTACTGTACTGTGCTTACTCAGCTCAGATCAGTACTTTCAAAGCAATATGGGCCTTACTAGTTTATACTCAACTTTTCTTTAGATCTTTATCTTTGTTAATTCTTAATGTTCTTAGTTAAACAATTCAAACAAATATCAAACAGAAAATGTAAAGAACACAGAATTTTATAGTGGTTCGACAAATGTCTACATCCACTCTCACAATCCCAGTTGTGATGTTTTATTAACTCTTCCTTCTTGAGTTTCTTGTGGCTTAGAGTCCCAAGATTAAGACTTTGATCTTATCGATTATACCTCCAGGTATATCTTCGATCTACTAGTAATTCTACAAGTAACTAGCACACTTGTTTTACAAAATACAAACTTAAAACTTGAAAAGTAAAACTTCTCTTTGAATAGCCTTTGAGTCTTCTCTTCAATTCAGTGGCTCTTCTCTTCTTTAATCTCCTTCAACTCTGTGAGTTCTTCTTGTGCTCTGTAGACTTAGATTGCTTGTGAATGCTTTAAGATCAGTAGTCTTAGCAGTAGGAGATCACACAGTATTTATAGAACTTAGTATGACAGTTAGCAGTTTGTGAACTAACTCTCAACTAACTCTAAAACTGTTTTTGTAACTTCTTCTTGTAACCGACTTTGTAACTTCCTTCAACTTCCAAGTCAGCATATCTTCAATATATCTTCAGTTACACTTTAAATAAGTTTTCCAAACTTATTCTTCAATCATACTAACTCAGCACAGTAAACTACTCTTCTTAGTTTTACTGTTCTTAGTCAGTAAGCACAGTTCTCCAAAACTGTTCTGTACTTCTTCAGATTTCTTCTAAGCTTATCTTCAACTCTTCTTGAAGTCTTCTTATTCTGAAGTAGTCTTCTGAGTCTTCATAGTCTTCGGATCTTCATCTAATCTAGTGTTCTAAACTACTGTTCTGAACTTTTACAATGCTGATTACAATAAAATACAACTTTACATATATAAAACCTATCTATACATCAACTGAACTATATACAGATGAGTATAATTAAGTCCTATACTATAAGCTGTCTATACAATACAAAACATCAGCTTAGTTCCTAACAGTTCATATATCAGATCAGTAAACACAATAAGATCAGTAAACACCTAAGATCAGTAACTTACATATAAAATCAGTAAGCATATAAGATCAGTAAGTATATAAGATCAGTAACTCAGATTCAAATATCTCATATAAGATCAGTAAACTTATTCTCAGTTTCCACACTAAGATCAGTAAACTTATTCTCAGTTTCCACACTAAGATCAGTAAACTTATTCTCTATTAAACTTTTATATCAACATACAAACACATATACCATTATCCTCAAGTTGCTTTTGGTCATCAAAACATACACATCAATTAGAACATTGTTTCACAGATTCATATCCCAACACTGACTATGGAGGATGTAGGATAGACAGAAAATCAACTACTCGCACTTGTCAATTCTTAGGAAACAAACTAATTTCATGGTTTTCCAAGAAGCAAACTTTTGTAGCTACTTCAACCACAGAGGCTGAATACATGGCTGCTGGAAGCTGTTGTGCTCAAATCCTATGGCTCAAACAACAGCTATGAGATTATAAAGTTGTCACAAAAGATGTACCTATCTATTGTGATAATAATAGTGTCATTGCTATTACTCAAAATTTAGTGTTACACACAAGGTGTAAACATGTGGATATTAGACATCACTTCATAAGAGATCATGTTGAGAAAAAGGATATCAGAATGGAAAAGATTCATACTGATAAGCAAAAGGCTGATATTCTTACAAAACCCCTAGCTGAAACAAGGTTCAAAGAACTCTCAATGGAACTTGGTTTATTAGATCATGGAGAGAATGTTTAAAGTATAAGGAATTACTTTATTCATACCAGAGATACTAGTATTAATCCAAGGGGGAACTTAGAAAGAAGTCTCAAGACAATCCAGATAAAGGATAAGTTAGATGAAACAAATTCAAAGTTCAATTCATTAATTTATTTTTCACATACTGATATTATTATTTTCAAGAAATTTCATGCAGGAAACTTGGACAAAGAACATGGCATTCTTGAGAAAAATCAAGGAAAGATACTCGACAAGTACGAGGAAAACTACGAAGGACAACGTAGAGGATGACAAAGTACATGAGAAACTTCAATAGAAGTTGTCAAGGGTTATTCAGTCAAGTTGTCACTTGACTGTAGATAAGTTTTCTTTTTCATACAAGTTAAACTATGTTCATCATTATAGTACGCATTTAATGCTCATAATCGACAAACAAGAGATTTTTGCTAAAAGACGATCAATTGCACGATTTTCTGAAAAAGCAACTTACTGTGCACTGGACACGACATTTGCGTCCTTTGGTGTAACATAATTGATCTAAGCCCTTGATCTCAATCAAATTAATCTCAGCCCTACACCTAACACTTTTCAAAATGTACAGCTATGAGGTATAAAAGCGAAACTTAGAATTTTTCACAATTTACGTTTTCAAAATTTCTGAAAAAGCCCTAAGCTAAATTTCTCAAGAATCCTCAAGCTCATCTTCAAGTTTTGCTCAAACCTCTATTTCTTTAACAAAAATGTCTTTGGAAATGGGTTAGTATTTCTCATATTTATCTTTTGAAGAACATGCATATATATCAAGCTTTCAAGAAAACACTACATGATCTGTTTTAGTTCAAATGACTCTGTTTTAAATGATATATTTACGGATTCATCATTTATTGAATGATATGTTGTTAAATACATGTTGTTGTGCTTAAAGTCTTGATAATGTCTTAGAATCATACAGATATTGCTTTTAGATATCATGATTACGAGCTTAAATACATTGTTGGATATGGTATTATGTTGTTGTAAACATGCTCTGTAAATCTATCCACAATAAATCTTAGAGATAAATGCAAGATATTGATTAAAAATAGTTTAATCATATGGCTTAGTAATTATATGAAAGATTTTGATGTTTATCCATATTAATCTTACGTATTGGTTATGTTTTTAGTTGATTTCAACTCTGCTGATTTGCACATCAACTGGAACTACTTGAGTGAAGCAACCATGCTCCATTTTGAGCAAACTGTGTGTTTTGATAATCTGTCAAACACACACACAAGGAGGATAGTCACTTGGTTGGAGCAAGCTGGTTTGAGAAAATGGCTCGAGGCCATCCCCAAAACATGCCTAGAACTTTCAACCACTCCGTTCCTAGGCACATTCACTCAGAAAAGCTCAGGATCTGGATACATTATGACTCATGAACCAGATACAACCAAAAGGACTGCTGAAAAGTTTGAGTTTACTGAAGAAGACTTTGATGATTTCTTTGGATTGAATGCTGCTGGAGAGGACCCTGAAGAGTATATGAGGCACAATGAACAAGAAGTTGCCAATCAATGGATGGACAAGCCAGTACCTCTCAAATCTGGTCTACACAAGAGAGTTCTAAAAGAGGATTATCAACTATTGCTAGATGTGGTTGCAAAGACTGTGATGTGCACCACAGGGAGCTATGATCAGATCAGCAGATCCAAAGTGAGATTGATGAAAGCAATCATTGATGGAGGAAAGAAGCCAATGAACTGGAAAGGTTACTTTCTGAAGAAACTTGCAGAAGAAAAAACAAAGTTTAAAATTGTGGATGTAAGGAAGGTGGCTATCAAGAAGACATTAGCCTTCTGTACGGAGTTAAGTTCTAAACTTGCAGAAGAAAAAACAAAGTTTAAAATTGCTGCTTTCTTATACAAGAAAGGACCTGAGGACATTGTTGAAGACGGAGTTAAGTTCAACACCACCAAGATATTGTTCAGACAATTATCTGTGAGAACTCAGAAAAGATTGGGGCTGGAGATCAAATCACCAAAAGCCTCAACAAGGAAGCAAGCTAAAACTACCAAGCAAAGGAGTGAAGAAGCAAAACAGATGGTGATCAACATTCTTGAAAAAGCCAAGAAGGAAGGAAAGGGAAAGGAGGTTGAAACAGCCTCAAAGTCCAAGAAGAAGAAGGCCATGTTAAGCCCTAGTTCAAGTGGAGAAGAAACTGAAGAGTAGTATGTTGATACTTCTGAAGAAGAGATGGATGTTGATGAGCAAGCTGAACTGGAAGGTTCAGATGATGATGATGAAGGTGATGAAGAAGAAGGAGTATCACCTAGAAACTTGGATTTAAATGATCCAAAACCACCAATTCATAGCCCAAAAGCTATTGAAACACCCCTCACTTGAATGACCCAACCATTCTTAAAATTGCCTACAAGTTTGATACCCCCATACCAATTCTTTTTTAAGAATCCCAACCCTCATCCAAGTCAGATACAACTCCTGAATACACCTATGAAATGTCATTGAGAGATGAATCCAAATTTTTCCTAGACCAACTTTAACCCCAACTTGCAAAATATCCTGATTTAAGATCCACTTTATATGATCTTAGATTAATTGTTGACATAAGGAAGAAGTCCATGTATGATATTGGGAAAGTTATTGAGTCCAAGGGACTGGACTGGTAGGAAAATGAGGAGGCCAGATTGACAGAATTTGCTGAGGTGGAATCTACTTTTTGAATTAACAGATGAAAGATTGTTTTCCAACTTGGTGAACATTAAGATTCAGAAGGAAGCTATTTAATCAATTATTGTTGGGATTGATCTGAACCTTGAAGACAAGATGGAGGAGGATGAAGAATTGTCCAAACAAGCTGAGGACAAGACAGAAGAGATGTCCAAAAGTACTGAGGACAAGATAGAGGAGATGCCCAAGACTGTTGAGGACAAAGAAGATGAAAAGAATGAAGTCATGGAGGAAGACACCAATGAAGAAGGAAATGATGGTGAAAAGTCTGCTGAGAAAGACTTCTTTGATGGAGTTGAAACTGCCATTGAAGAAATAAAGTATGGAGAGTCCAGTGAAGGTGAAAAGATTGATGAAATTGACCAAAGTCAATTGATTGAGAATATTGAAGAGGAAGCACATCCAGCTGTTCAAACCACTGAATCTATGGAGATTGTCATTGTAAATGAAATTCCAACTGAGAAAACTGTTGAAGACCCTATCATTCATGATGCTGAGTTGATTGAGTCAACTCCTGCTGAAGTCACTGAAGCTGAGGCCAAAAAAGATGAAGTGGAGGCCAACACTGCTATGGAAGGAATTGTGAAACCTGAGGAACCAGCTGCTATGAAGAAGCCCTTGGAAAATGAGGCAATAGCTGCAGCACCATCAACTTCGATGGAGTTCCCAATTCACCTAGATGCTCTTCCACTGACTGAAGTCTGCATCATTGATAAGGAGGATGGAAGATTGAAAGTTGTGCAGGATGAGTTCAATACTCAAATTGAACAAATTGATGAAGCTGAAAGGAAGAGATTAGAAAATGTTGTAGGTTTATGCCTAAACATGGGAAAGTATGTCAGAGATAGTTTGGATGAAACTATCATTCCTACAAATGAAGCCCAGCACAGGTCATTACTCGATTTGAACACTAAGGCAAGGAGGATGACAAGAAGGATGGAAAACTTGGAGGAAACTATTGATAATAATTCCTTGGAATTATGTATCAAAGTTGAAAGTCTGGAAGAAAAGATGAACTCCACAACCATAAAACTGGAAGCTGTTGAAAAAGGGTTTGAAACCTTTGATAAAAAGATGGATAGTACGTGTTGGAAAGGAAGTGAAGGACTCCACCCTCAAAATTGGTGAGTCATCAAAGATCATGTCAGATGTTGTTACCACATAGTTCCACACTGAAAAGGATTTGATCAAGAAGGAAAGAGAGGAGATTCTGAAGTTGAAGGATGAAGTTGCCAAGGAGAAAGAAGAAATCTCCCAGATGCTGTCAAAGGACATTGAAAAGCTGACTCAATCATCCAGAATTGTACTCAAAGATTCTTGGAGCTGCTCAGAAGGAGAAAGTGACTGTCAAAGCTCCTGAACAGATTTTCTGGATTCCACCAATGATGGTTGATGGAAATGGTATTGATAGAGAAACTATTACTAATGAGTTTGTGCAACTTGTCAAGGATGAAGGCTTGATTGGGAAGAACGAGGAAGTCATGGCCTTGAAGAATAGACACTTTGCATCATATGGGCTAACTCCATTGTTCAAGGAACTCCCAACCTTTCTGAAGAAGAAGTCAGATGCAGCCAAGTGATAAAGCTGCTGAAGGTCAAGTCAAGATTCAAATTACCATGAACTTTTATCTATGTTTATTTTAAATTTCCAAACAATTGTTGCTCCTTAAGAGCTAGAATTTACAACCTTCTGCTCTTACTATGTCCTGTGTTTATTTGGATGATGATTATATATCGTATGCACTAGACAACAATTTTTTAGTCTTTTTACTTGTGTTATTTTTGTCTAAAAATAGGCTCTAGCAAAATTATTTTAAATTGATTCTTGCTTAGATCAAGTTTTATAGAACTCAGAGAACTTAGCCCTTTTAGGTTAATTATCTGAATTTATTCTGTAAAATTCTCTAAGTATAGAAAATACATGCTAGTTGTCCTGTTTTTGTCAAATCTACTGAAAAAGAAATCCCTATGGATCTTTTGAAGTAAGTAGGTTTTGGCATCATAAAAAAGGGGAAAATTGTTGGGATATGGTTTATATTAATAAAAGAAAATTTGATTTTGATTAGATACCAAAACCCTAAGTAAAACCCCAAGTGTGATGATTTTCCAAGTCTAGATTTTCAGGTTAGAAAAGCTCATATATATTAGGGAGCTTTAAATTTTTCTTAGATAGATTATTCTTTGAATCTATGACAAATGACCTGAAAGCACAAAGCACATGAAGACAAGTAGCATTGAAGACAAGAAGCTGAAGTGTTATGGAAAAGTAGCAAGGATTCATGAAGTCAAGTATGATGAATTTGGACATTCATATACCTTGGACTTGGCACACTTATGGTCAAAGACGATGAATGACGAGGCATTTTACCCAGTACGAGGCCGTTAGCGGAAAGGACGGAATTATTCCAAATCAACCAATAATTTGATGCCACCTGTTACTGCGCATAACAAATTATGAGAATGAAATACAGAATGCAAAATGGACGTGAATGCATGTACTATTTGCATGCAGGCCCCTGAACAATTTAAAATTTCAAATTTATCGATAAGTTTTGCTATCTCCACCAACGGATAATTTGCTTAATCTATAAATAGGCTATATCTTGAATCATTTCAGGAGGACGGGACACACAACAAAGCACACAAGCCATACACATTCTAGCATTCAAAAAGCGTTCAAAACACTCGAGAGATCAAGCTTTTAAACATATTCATTTGTGAGTGTTATCTTTAGTCCCCACTAGGCAAGCTTACTGTTTGATTATCCAAAGCCTAGAAAGTGATATCCTAGCCTTTACATCTGTTCTTAAATTGTAAAGGGTATCACACTTAGTTGGTACAAGAACAAAATCCTACTTTCACCTTGAGAGATAGTTTGAGAGTATTGTTGAGTTCGTAGAAGTGTTGAGAGTATTGCAACGAGAGAAGGTTGTAAGAAATCAAGAGAAGAGAAGAAGAAGTAGAGTGCCCTTGGCACTGTAAAAACAAGTTATTTCCGAAGAGATTAAGGAATTATCCTATTAAATTAGGAGAGTGGACGTAGGAGCAGTTTAGCCTCCGAACCACTATACATCTTGTGTTCTTATTTACTGCATTTATCTTCTTGCTTAAGCTTTTGTGTTGTTATAATTGCTTACATCTATTTGATATTTTAGTATTTGAGTGCATACTACTTGAGGAGTATAATAGGGCCTATCATTTATTCCGCATACAAGTTGCCTATTGTTAAGATTTGTTAGAATACATTGTTTAGTATTTTCATAGGACTTGACATACTGTGTAACTTATTTGACTCTGATTATAAGTGTTGATTACTTGCAAAAAGTTTTTGAAAAACGCATACACGTGTATTCCCCCCCCCCTCATACACGTGTCACACTCTTTTTTGGGACCAACAGACCTCGTTCTTATCACGCTACAATATATGTCGTATACTTGTGGTTGTGTATTTTGGTGTTGCATAATACGTGAACCATTGGTCCCAAGTTGAGTCTAAGATTAGAATAAGCCTGAAAATTATAGAGGGGAGGGGTGAATAGACTTTTAAAACTTTTCCTAAAATATCAGAGTAATTTGCGGAATTTAGTGTTCTTGAATAGTATTGTGCTTATCTGAGATCAGCTTAGTACTTCTCAGTTTTAATGTGAGCCTTTACAGTTTATACTCAACTTTTGATTATGAATTTTACTCAATGAACAATACTGTTCTTAGTATCAAGTAATTCGTCTACTCAACAAGATTTCTCAATTTAGTTATTTATACGAATTCTTAAAGAACTTAAGAATATAAAACGGTAAGTAAATGAACACAAGATTTATAGTGGTTCGACAAATGTCTACATCCACTCTCACAACTTCAGTCGTGATGTTTTATTAACTCCCTGAGTTCCTTGTGGTTTTAAGTCCCAAGTCTAAGACTTTGATCTTATCTATTATACCACCAGGTATATCTTCGATCTAACAACTAGTAATTCAGTCAAGCAACTAGCACGCTTGTTTACAAAACAAAAACAAACTAAAAAGTAAAACTTCTCTTTAGTAGCCTTTGATTCTTCTCTTCAAAACTGTGGCTTCTTCTTTGTGATCTTCTTGAGCAACTTAGCGAGTTTTCTTGAATTCTTCTTTTGACTTTGATTCGCTCTTGAATGCTTTACTCTTCAGAATATCAATCAATCAGTAGTCAATCAGTAGTCTTTCCAAGTAGAAGATCTCTCGGTATTTATAGAACTTAGTTAGGTAGTTAGCAGTTTGTGAAACTAACTCCAACTAACTCTTAACCGCTTCTTTTGTAACTTCTTTTTCAACTAACTTCAACTGTTTTAAGTCAGTCTTCATATCTCCAAATATATTCAGTTACGTCCTTCAAATAAGTTTTCCAAACTTATTCCTCAGCATAGTAAAATACTCTTCTTAGTATTACTGTTCTTCATTTGCTTAAGTACTCTTCTGACTTCAGTACTTAACTCCTTCAAAATACTTCAATCATCTCTTCTTGGTAGTCTTCTTATTCTAAGTAGTCTTCTAGTCTGAACTAGTCTTCTGATATCTAACTAACTATGCTGATTACAACTCAATACAAACTTACAAATATGAAACCTATAAATACTTCATCTGAACTACATACAAAAGAGTATTTCTAAGTCATATTCTATAAGCTGGCTATACAATTCAACATTAGCTTAGTTCCTAACAGTTATAATATATTTCATATAAGATCAGTATTATGACTTCTCAAGATGACATAGTTAGAATGACTTTTTCCACATATATTATTAACTTTAAGTTGCTTTTTGGCCATCAAAACTTATTCTCATCAACTGAGACTTGTTTTCAGGATTCATATCCCAACATACGTTTTTACACGGTGATCTCCCTCAAGAGGTTTACATGATTCCACCCCCTGGTTATTGTGAGATTGATGACAAAAGAGTATGTAAATTGAATAAAATCATCTATGGTTTAACTATTGGTTATGTTTAATCTAAGGCGAATACTTCATTATTTACTAGAGTAACATCTACTTCTATTACTGTTTTACTTTGCTATGTAGATGACATTGTATTAACAGGCAATGACATGACAGAAATTCAGAGAGTTAAAACTTTTCTACAAAATAAGTTCACCATAAAGGATCTTGGCATCCTTAAATACATTCTTGGTATAGAAGTAGCAAGAAGTAGTAAAGGTATTCAATTATGTCAAAGAAAGTATGCTTTAGACTTATTAGATGATTGTGGCTATCTTGGTAGTAAACCCTGCATTAATCCAATGGACTCAAAATAAACTTTTACTAGAAATGATGCCCCTTTACTTAAGGGTTAGTCTGCTATGGACTCGAGTGCATGCTGTGCACCCTAGTCCATGTGCACTTTTCAGTTTACTGACTTACACTTTTTGGTAAATGAGTAATAATTGAAAAGTGCAACACTATTACCAAAAAGTGTAAGTCAGTAAACTGAAAAGTGCACATGAACTAGGGTGCACAACATGCACTCGAGTGCATACTAGACTTTACCTTTACTTAAAGATCCTTCACAATATAGAAAAATAGTAGGCAAGCTTCTTTATCTTACAATAACTAGACCAGATTTGTCATATCCAATTCAAACACTTTTCTTAATATTTGAGTAAACCTAATGAAGCTCATTTAACAACACTACATAGATTATTAAGATATGTAAAATCAACCATAGGCCAGGTTATTTTCTATTCTTCACATAATAATTTTAAAATACAAGCTCTCACAAATTCAGATTGGGGTAGATGTGAAGAAACTAGAAGAAGTATTACTTGATATGCAGTATACTTGGGATCTTCTCTCATTTCCTGGAAGTCTAAAAAGCAGAGCACTGTTAGTAAGCCTTCTACTGAAGCAGAATACAGGGCACTAAGTTCAACAACTTCTGAAGTACAATGGATTCTCTACATTCTTCAAGATCTAGGCATTTCACACACCCAACCAGCACGTGTATACACTGATAGCAGGTTTGCATAGCTCATAACCCTGTCCTCCATGAGAAGACGAAACACATTCAAATTGATCATCACTACACAAGGGAGAAAATACAACAAGGAGTGTTGAAACTCATCCAAATTCCATCAGAACACAACCTTGCAGGCATCCTAACAAAACCATTGCCACCAAGTTTGTTTCAGCAAATAAAGGCCAAAATGGGACTTCTCAACATTCACTCTCATTTTGGGTGGGGGGTGCATGTGTGTGTGTCAAGCCTCTCTATTAAAGAATAATTAGTTAGTTTGTTAGTAGAGGTTATTAATATTAGTTACGTTTCTAGATTAAGTATATATAAATAAGTGTTATCTTGTTATTATTTTTATTAAGTCAGAATATACATAATATAAAGTTGTATAAGTTTTCCTTCTTTCAATACAAGATCTCTTTCATCTTCTTCATCTGGTTCAAGATGTATTTCCATTTGTAGAATCATAACATTTTTTTTTTAATCTACTACTCAATATCGGGTGATTTATGATTTGTATGCACTTGTAAGTTGTAACTCATGTAATTAGTGTAATTTTGTTTACAATATGTAATATATTATCTCTTATATACTATTAAATAATACAATTACGTTTATTAAGTAATACTACAACATTTTCCAAATTTTTTAGCGTGTTTGTGTGTATAAAATGTTGTATTATTTTAGAAGCGTATAGTGGTATTACTTAATAAGTGGTCTAATATTACAAACTAAAAGAAATTGCACGCTGGAAATGAATATAGGTTCTCTGTGTTCATTTAAATATATATATATATATATATATATATTGGAATATAATTTTATTCATTAAATAGATGAAGTAAGTTATATAAAAAGGAAAATAAAAAAATTAGGGAATTAAAAATAATTCTCATAAAGCAGCATATATAAGATGGTTTTTTTAGATATAAAAAGCTGTAAGAACCGGAGAAAGGAGGGGAATAGTGGTGAGATAAATTAAAGAAAAAGAAAAGTCAATATATAACGAGAAAAAGAAAAATTAAATAAAATAAAATAAAGAGAAGGAAAACCAAAGGAGATAACAAGATAACATTAGAGAAAATAGAAGAACAAAAGAACGGTTATAATAAGGTGTCGAGATTGAGTAGGTGGTGAGAAAGTAAAAATTAAGGGAGAGAAAAAAGAAAAATAAATCAATTTTTTTTTTTTTTTAAGATACATCAGGAGAATACAAAATATAAGATCAAAAACAACTCCTAACATATTCCGGAATGTCTTTTTCAACCCAATCGTAAGGTGTTGAAATATTCCTAGCAACTTGTGCCAAAACATGTGTTATCTGATTTTTTTCTCTCGTAATCACAGTCCCAAAATAGAAGATTCTTCATATGTATTCTGATTTTATGCACAAGATTCTTCTCCATCCCATCGACATCAAACTTTGCACAGATAGCATTTACAGATGACATAGAATCCATTTAATTTGTAGCCCAGTGATTTTCAATTTGCGATTAATATGTGCACATTTCCAATCCAATTTCAGCAGCAGAAAGCTCCGCAGCTACGATAGATGCAGGATTTTTAATACGCTTGCCTCCTACTAAAATCAAATCTTCATCAGCATTTAGGACAGCATAACCTGCTGCAAAAAAAATTATCATCAATGTGAAACGCAGCGTCTGTAAATAGAATAAGACCCTCATCAGAACCCATCCTCTGATCTTTAAATTTTGCAGCTTTGAGACTATTGCTTTGAGAAATTGAATCAATATTAGCAAAGTCATGCCAATAGTCAACTGCCCATTTGGTTTCAAATGTCAGAGGGATCCTAGGTATAAATCCATCTTTATCCTTCAAATGCGTGCACTTACATCGATCCTTCCAAATGGCCCAAGCAATAATAATAATAAGCGAGACAAAACTCTTGTCATAGTGGTCCTTAAGAGCCAAAAGAAATTATGCCATCGATCCACGGACAAAACTTTTTATCTTAATCCAAACTCCCTGTTGTTTCCAAGTATTTTTAGCAAAATCACATTCAAATAAGACATGTTTTGTGTTAGCATAAAAAGCTCCACAACAAGAACAAAAGGGAGTGGCAGGAATATGATGGTTTACCAGATTAGCTTCGGTGGCCAAAGTATCATTTAGTAGTTTCTAGCCAAAGATGCGGACTTTTGAGAGAACATTCAGCTTCCATATATAATCCCATATGATTGACAATATTTTCTTGCCGGAAGAAGAAGGGCGACCCCCCTCAAGCATATGAAAATTATCCCATATTGCTAAATAATAGCCCGAAGCCACCGAATAGTTACCAGAAGAATTCTCCGGCCAATATCTCATATCATCGCTGTCATCATTCATTAGAGGAATCTTTAAAATGGCCTCTGCTTCAAATGGCCAAAATGCATTACGAATAAGTTCCTCGTTTCATGTAGCATTAGGTAAAATGAACCGATCAACCATGGAAGCGCTAGTAATTCGCGAAAGAATTCTTCATTCTTTAAAATCGGAAACCCATTGTTCTTTAAAGAGAGAAATAGACTTTCCATTACCTATTCGCCATCGAATACCAAGGTCCAAGATGTCCCTACTCCAAAGTATAGACCTCCAAATAAATGAAGGATTTGAGCCCAAATCTGCATTCAGAATATCAGACTATCGAAAATAGTGAGCTTTAAACAATTTGGAGACTAAAGTTTCTGGCCTTTGTAAAATTCTCCATACTTGCTTTGCTAGAAGTGCTTTGTTGAAGAAGACCAGCTTTCGAAAGTTAAGACCCCCTTCATTTTTTGGTTTGCACAAATCATTCCACTTCTTCCAATGAACCTTTCTATGATCTGCTGTAGTTCCCCACCAAAATCTTGCTATCAACCTTTCAATGTCCATACACAATGAAGTTGGAATTCTAAAATAGGACATAGCATACAAAGGTATCGCTTGCAAGATTGATTTGATGAGAACTTCCTTGCCCCCTTCAGAAAATTATTTATGACTCCATGAATTAATCCTTTGTCGAACGCGATCTACCAAATAGCTAAATTGGATTCTTTTAGCTTTGGCCGAAAAAGTGGGAAGCCCCAAATAAATATTGTGGCCACTTGAAGATCGAATTCCAAGAATATTCTTTAACAACCTCTTTGTTTCTGGTTGAAGCATGTGGGCTAAAGGTAATAGCCGGTTTTTCGAAATTAATAAGCTGACCAGAAGCCTCTTCATATGTTTTAAGACAATCTTTCAGTGCCATGCATTATTTTTTAGATGCTTTCAGAAAAATCAAGTTATCATCTGCGAAAAACAAATGAGAGATGATTGGGGCTTCTCTAGCAATCTTCAGCCCGGAAAACTTTTCATGGTTCCTTGCAGTCACTAATATAGAAGAAAGACTTTGTGCACAAATAACAAAAAGGTAGGGAGATAAGGGGTCACCTTGTCGAAGCCCTCTTAATGGCTGAAAAGAAGTAGTTAGCTTCCCATTGATGCATATATTGGTCGAAATCGAAGATACACATTCATGAATAAGACGGATCCATTTAAAAGAGAAACCAAGACATGCCAAAGCTTCTTGAAGAAAAGGCCATTCCACACGATCATATGCTTTACTCATGTCTAGTTTAATCGCCGCATAGCCTTCTTTACTCTTAGGGTATGTTTGGTTTAATTGATTAAACAGGATAGATTGTTTTTTCCCAATTATTCCTATGTTTGGTTTACAGGAATTAAACCCGTGATTAAAATAGGCCCAGAATTATTATCCTTCCTAATCATTTATATGAGTGTTTATTAGTCCCAAAGAGAAGGTGGGATAATTTAATCCATCAATCCAAACACAAATCTCAATTCAAAAAATAATGCAATCCCATCTAATCCTATCCTACCTTATCTATCCCAACCTGTAAACCAAACATGCCCTTAGAGGATTGAATCCAATGCAGACATTCGAAGGCAATCAGAATGTTATCCGAAATCAGCCGTCCTGGGATGAAAGCACTCTGGAAAGAATCCACTATATCATCTATAAAAGTTTTCAAACGATTTGTAATCACCCGAGAGAGGATACGATAACTCACATTACAGAGACTGATAGGACGATATTGAATGACCTTTACCGGAGTCTTAACTTTTGGAATTAGGGCAATTGTAGTTTTATTCCATGCTTGGAGAGATTCTCATCATTCAAATGCCCCAAAATCTGCTCAGTGACCTCTTCCCCAATCGTATGCCAATTATTTTGATAAAAAGAAGCCGGAAAACCATCTGGCCCAGGGGCTTTCCAAGGATTAAGATCTTTCATTGCTTTAAAAACCTCATCACGAGAGAAAGGCACTTCCAACATATTCAATTGATCATCGATAATCTTCTTGCTCATGCTTTTCGTTGCTTCCCTAATACTAGAAAGACTTGGGCTGCAAGAGGTAAACAACTCACAAAAATACCTCATGAAAGAACCTTGAATCTCCTGTTCATCATAAATCCATTCTCCTGTATCCCGTTGGATTCTTGTAATTCGATTCCTGCATTTTTATTGGGTTGCTCGATTGTGGAAGAAACGTGTATTTCTGTCACCCTCCTTCAACCAAGAAACTCTAGACCTTTGCTTCCAATACCATTCTTCTTGTGAGTAAAGCTTTTCTAACTCATGTTCATAAGCAACAACACGATCAAGATCAGGAATATTGCTTTCATTATCCAATTGAAGTCTGAGTTGAGCTTGTGTATGATTAATGCGCTCTTTTATTGTTCTCCCCTTTTTAACGCCCAATCTTTGAGTGCCTTACCACACTGATTTAAAGACACCTGCAATGTATTGCCCTTTCCTTTAGCAACCCAGATTTTCTTCATTGTTCCTTTAAAATCGTGCTCCTTTATCCAATGGTTCTCAAACCGAAATGGACTTTGGTTCTGGAATGAACCGTCTTTGTGTTGCAAATCACACGAAATCATAATAGGTCTATGATCTGAGCCCATAAAATCAAGAGATTTAACCATGTATAACGGAAACAAATGCAACCATTATTCATTAGCAACAAAACGATCAAGCTTTTCTTGAATAAAATCTTGGCCTCCCCGTCTGTTATTCCACGTAAATTTAGGTCCATGAGTTCTTAGATTATTCAATTGATTTTAATAAAGGACTTCTTGAAAATTCAGCAATCGTGACAAAGGTTTCTTGACCCCTCATTTTTTCTCAGAATGATATAGAGTTTCATTGAAGTCCCCCCCCCTCCCCCCCCCCCCCACAAGCCAAACTTTACATCCCGTTTGAGTATAGTTATAAAGTCTCTTAAGAAGCTCCCATGAGAATTTTCTGTCAACCAAATTAGGGTTACCATGAAACCCCGTAAATCTCCATCGATAATCATTAAAAGTAATGGAACAGTCAATGTGGGCATGAGAATAAGAGATAACATCAAGCATTACATTCTTCCATAACACCATCAAACCACAGAACAACCAGATGTATTAACAGAAAAACAAGACTGAAAATAAAGTTTAACCTTCAGAAACTCAGCCCTAACCGTAGAACATTGGTGTGCTGTCGCCGGCACCCAAAAATAATTCCTTAACTACCCACTAATATAGTAGGGCAAGTAAGGGTCGATCCACAGGGAACGGTGTAATTTAACCGAATTAATTTGTGTACTAAAGCAATAAAAAGGGGGTGTTGGATTGGTGAACTAATATCTACTAAATAGCAAGGAAATAATAATAAAGAGCAGGTAAAATAATATTAATTCAAATAATAAGAACGATCTAGCCCTCGGATAGTGTCCCCTCAATTAATTATACCAATTTAATCAACAAACCCGGTTAACTCAATTTATTCTCGAATCTTATCCCTAAACCAGTGGTACGACCAAACTAGTTCGAATTGCTTCTTATGTTTAATTAATCAGCAGGTACGACCCCCAATTAATCTACCCCTACGAATAACCCTAAAACATGTATCTAAGGTTCAACTCGAGAGACGCATTCAAGAATTAAAACAATAGGATAAATTAGACCATGAAGACGAGACGCTCGTTTCATGCAACCTAAATGTTACTACTCCCTAAGGTGTTCTGCCTTAGTTGCTACGATCCCTACAATATTATAACAATTACGGATTATAATTTATAGGATAACTAGAATTGAAATAGGAATAAAATTGGGTTATCAAGCCTATTCAATTCCTAACTCAAACATGCATAGCATCTACTCAAGTAATAACAAAATCGAGATGTAAATAAAAATCAACCAGGGCTTATTTAATCAATCAAACATAATCAATATTAGGGTTCACGTCCTCGGGCTAGAGTAAAGAAATTAGCTATTCATAATCAACGAGATAACACACAATAGAGAATTCGTAATCATTCTAAATATCAATTAACAAGGGAAAATAGAATGAAAACCATAAACAATTGTTTTTCTCTCTTCACGTGCCGTCACGATCAACTGCTTGCTTCCCAAAGGTATTCCCCAAAATCCAACGTTGACTTGCTGCCCTTTTTCCAAGATGGCGGCTACTGCCTCTCTTTAAAACCACAATTTGCCCATTTGAATGTTGAAGTAATTGGGCCAATTGTAGATGTTTAGGCCTAATTGACAATCCAATCTCAGTTATTTCACTTTTAAAGAATAGGCCTGGTGATGGGCTTTATGACTGTGGGTTTCGCTGAGTCCTTCAGTTTTGACTCAATTTCTTATCAAACAGACTCGTTTATGTATTTTCAAAATGCTCCAATTTTACCTGAATTAAATCAGAAAATAAAAATATCAAAGTAATTGAAGTCACAAAATAATGAGTTCGAGAATGCACTAAAATTCTAATTTAATTCACAAAGAATATCCAATTAAGGCACAAAAATAATGCAATAATCTCGACTCATCAAATCCCCCCACACTTGAACCATTGCTTGTCCTCAAGCAATAATTACAATAAAAGGGAAGACAGTACCATATCACACAACCAACACCAACGGCTCAAATGTTCGAACAAGATTAACAAAAATACTTCCACACAACTCTAGCATTTGAATTTGCTTTTTGAGCCATAATCAAAAGTAACTCGTCCCTCTTATATAACTAAGACCTTTTACTCACACCTAAGCATGAAACTCATCGATTAAAGATCATCCCAAGTACATCAGTAGTTCCTTAAAACCTTGTTTCCAATTCATTTGATTCAATCCTCTAACAAAGTACTAATCTGAGTGGCGTCCGTCTCCTCTTTTCGTCTCCCTTTTTTTTTTCTTGGAGTTGGAATTTTTTTTTTTTTTTAACTTTCAAACGAGGTCTGCAGCTCCTCTCCACTTTTCGGGTTTTAGCTCTTTTTTGTGTTACTAATTTTTCATTCAAAGCACATGAGCCCCCTCAAGTAGGTAGCTGTTTCAGCCCCTCGTTATTTTTTCATTTCAATGCTTTTCAACTCAACTCCTTTTTTTTTTCTCCATCCACAATCATTTCTTTATTTTTCGACTTCGTCCACCAACTCAGATTTTCCTTCTTAAGAGAACCAAAACAAATTTACCCAAAATACAAGAAATTTAGAACTACTTCAGCACCAAAATAACCAAAAATCAACTCGATTCCACCACTCAAGCATGAATATCGAATCCAATCATCAATCGGGACAAACTACCAAAGATCACAGCATATTTAACAAAAAGAAAAATTCATCCTCTAGACTCATATGCAAATACTCAAATCATCAAGTTTCAAACACTCAAGAATGCCCAATACAACATATACAAAACACAAGAACAAGAGAGACGCCACACATGATAATTCACTCCCCCCACACTTAAATAGGTGCTAGTCCCTTAGCACTAAAGCATAAAGCAAGAGATACAAATGATAACACCGTATAAAAATGAAAACAGAGTGGAACGGGGGTACCGGATTCTAAGGTGTGGTGAGTGCTGCTATTGTTCCGGCGGTGGAGTGTATCGCGTCGGCTCTGCTACTGGTTAACCACAGCCACTGAAATTCCGGAGAGGAAGATTGGAGGGCCGCAGCTTTGCAATAGATGGGTATAGGTGGTGGCGCGTGGTCGACTTGGGCAGGTGCGACGGCGCTGCTACAAACGCGCCTGTGGTGGTCAGCCACTGTCTAGGTGGTTTGATGATGCAGGTCGGTGAGAAAGTGGAGCAGCGAAGACTCAGGCCTGAATTTCCGGTGAAGAAAGGGGTGTTGCGCAGTCGGCGTTGGAGACGCGGCGCTGTAGAGGGGGGCCGCGCGCGATGGTGGAATGAGGCGGTGTTGCTGGCGCGTGGTGGCTGTGCGCCGGCACTGGCGTTGGAGATGCGGCGCTGGAGAGGGGACGGCGCTGCACTCCGGCGATAGCAGGACGGTGGTTCGGCGATGGTGGCGCAGCTCCGTTCCCGACGCGACGGTGATGAATGGGTGGACGGCGAAGAGAGGGTATGTGGGAGGCGGAGAGTGTGGCGAATTATGTGGGGTAGGGTTTCTAAGATGGGCTTCTACTCCTGGGCCTGCAAGAACTAAGTGAAAAGCAAAATAAAATAAAAAGAATCACGTAAAAAAAATAAGTTCCAGGAGAGGTGTTTTGTTAAGGCGTGCCCACGCCTTATCTTGCCACTTCAATGAAAGATAAATTCCAGGAGAAGTATTTACTTAAGGCGTGCCCACGCCTTATCTGAAATCCTCTTCTGATCCTTAAACACACAAAAAAAAAATTAAAAACAAAAATAGCAAAATAAAAACTAAATAAACATTGGGTTGCCTCCCAATAAGCGCCTTTTATTAACGTCGTTGGCTCGACGGCCAACTTCTCTTTCACGTCATAGGAATATGATAACCCTCTCTAGTTAGTGGCATTTTGCATTGAGAAACAATCTTCTCTCCAGTCAAGATCTTTTCATTCCAAGATAGCCATTGTTTACCGGTGTAAAGCTCGTTTAGTAGTTTAGCATATCTCGGAATTTGCTTTGTCTGCTCAACTAGTGGTATGTTGATCTCAACCCTTCGAAAGACATTGACTAGTTGCTGCTCCCTAACATCTTTCTCGACCTTTTTGAGCCTGGAGGGAAAGGGAACTATATTAGTAATAACAGGATTGATTTCATGAGATTTTACCTCATTTTTCTGTTCTGGTACACTGACACTACGGGGATCAGTGTTAGTGAAAACTGCATCCTGTTTTTTCTGTATAACTTCCTCCGTCTCAATCGACTCGTCTCGTGCCTCAATATGGTTGTTAGACACCTTAGGATGTTCATCTACTTCAACTTGGTTAAGCTCCGCAACATCTTTCACCATTTTTTCTATCAATTGTGTTTGCAATTGGCTTATGACATTCGTCATTTGGCTCAATTGAACCTCCATACGCTTTTGGCTAGACTCCATATTCTTTTGTTCCTCAACCATGATCTTAAATTTGAACTGGACACTCTCTTGATAACTCAATATGTTCGAAGCCAATGAATTCAACATATCTTTCAATGCGCGTTCAGACTTTTGCTCCGAGTCCATCCATCCACCATTATCATAAATCCTCTCATAATTTCTGAATAGTCGAGGTCTATAATCATGGTATTGCTGCCCTACTGCATCATTTAAAATTCGACAGTCATCAGTGGTGTGATCTGTCGTGGAGCAAATTCGACATGGTCGAATTTCTGGAGTCTTTTCCTTCATCATCATTAGCATCATACTTGCAATTTTCTCCAATGGATCATCCTTTGACTTATGAACCGAATAAGTGCTTTGATAATCTTCACACCTGAAATCATACATAACACAAAGAATAGAGAGAATAAACCTGCAAACAATTTCTAGAACCTGAATAAGGAGACACTGAAGGGGTCAGTGTTATTGGAGAGGAACAAATGAAACAACAATAACCAACGTGAAATCTATTTTTTTTTTTTGGATTTTTTTTTATTTTTTTGGAATTTTCAGAATTTTTTGACAAAAATGAAAAACACAAAAAATTCAATCAAATTTACAACCATTCCCCGGCAGCGGCGCCAAAATTTGGTGTGTTGTCGCCGGCACCCAAAAATAATTCCTTAACTACCCAGTAATATAGTAGGGCAAGTAAGGGTCGATCCACACGGAACGGTGTAATTTAACCGAATTAATTTGTGTACTAAAGCAATAAAAAGGGGGTGTTGGATTGGTGAACTAATATCTACTAAATAGCAAGGAAATAATAATAAAGAGCAGGTAAAATAATATTAATTCAAATAATAAGAACGATCTAGCCCTCGGATAGTGTCCCCTCAATTAATTATACCAATTTAATCAACAAACCCGGTTAACTCAATTTATTCTCGAATCTTATCCCTAAACCAGTGGTACGACCAAACTAGTTCGAATTGCTTCTTATGTTTAATTAATCAGCAGGTACGACCCCCAATTAATATACCCCTACGAATAACCCTAAAACATGTATCTAAGGTTCAACTCGAGAGACGCATTCAAGAATTAAAACAATAGGATAAATTAGACCATGAAGACGAGACGCTCGTTTCATGCAACCTAAATGTTACTACTCCCTAAGGTGTTCTGCCTTAGTTGCTACGATCTCTACAATATTATAACAATTACGGATTATAATTTATAGGATAGCTAGAATTAAAATAGGAATAAAATTGGGTGATCAAGCCTATTCAATTCCTAACTCAAACATGCATAGCATCTACTCAAGTAATAACAAAATCGAGATGTAAATAAAAATCAACCAGGGCTTATTTAATCAATCAAACATAATCAATATAAGGGTTCACGTCCTCGGGCTAGAGTAAAGAAATTAGCTATTCATAATCAACGAGATAACACACAATAGAGAATTCGTAATCATTCTAAATATCAATTAACAAGGGAAAATAGAATGAAAACCATAAACAATTGTTTTTCTCTCTTCACGTGCCGTCACGATCAACTGCTTGCTTCCCAAAGGTATTCCCCAAAATCCAACGTTGACTTGCTGCCCTTTTTCCAAGATGGCGGCTACTGCCTCTCTTTAAAACCACAATTTGCCCATTTGAATGTTGAAGTAATTGGGCCAATTGTAGATGTTTAGGCCTAATTGACAATCCAATCTCAGTTATTTCACTTTTAAAGAATAGGCCTGGTGATGGGCTTTATGACCGTGGGTTTCGCTGAGTCCTTCAGTTTTGACTCAATTTCTTATCAAACAAACTCGTTTATGTATTTTCAAAATGCTCCAATTTTACCTGAATTAAATCAGAAAATAAAAATATCAAAGTAATTGAAGTCACAAAATAATGAGTTCGAGAATGCACTAAAATACTAATTTAATTCACAAAGAATATCCAATTAAGGCACAAAAATAATGCAATAATCTCGACTCATCAAACATTTAGTTTCTGAAATAAACAAGACATCAGGACGGGAATTAAAAAAAGCCTACTAAGATATTTGAACGCTCGAGCACTACGAACACCTCGAGCGTTCTAGCAAATAACAATCATTCCCTCCGGCGGGGCTGGGTAACCGCAGCCTCCGCCTTATCAGAATACACAATCGCTGAACCAAACATCTCACACATACTACGAGCCCTTTTAAACATACCCTCTGCTTCTCTCACCACTTCTCCTTCAGACCAACCCTTTCCATTACCCCAGAACTCCATCATTTCACCAAATGCTTCTCTCCAAGCCCTTTTCTTACACGGTAAAAGATTACTCTGCACAGAATCTTCTTCATCAGACATGGCTTTACTAGTGACAAAAAGTTCAGCTTCCGGAGTTGCATGTCCAGTTTGAACATCCTGCTCATAGATCGGCACATATGGAACTTCACCGTCATAGAGTATTTCCACAAAGGTCTCATAATCACAGGAGGAAAGGTCTTTTCCCACATAATGAATTACTCTATAGTCTCTTCCATTTTCCACTCCAGTAAGAGGCTCCTTCAACAAACAGTATTGAAAACCAGATGGAATCGTAAATGACCAAGGGGCCAAATACATACCTGTGCGGGGATCAAATCGCCCTTTTGCAGAAGAAGCAAAACTGTATTGGCCATTTTCAGTAGCATTTCTTCTTGGCATAAGTTCCTCAAAACGATTGACCACTTTTCTTGGATGAGTGCCTATGGCCAGCCTAGTCTCCACTTCATCGTCCTCAACAGTAATCGCCTTTCCCTTATCACTGGTACGGACCACTTCCTGGGCTTGTTCTTGCATTCGCACCTGCTCCCCATCACCAATCCTCAAGAGTTTAAAGAAATGAGCAAGATCATCAACAGAGGGGCTCTTCTTTTTGTCCGCTTGGAGCCAAGTCGGAAAAAAGCGATGTTGCTTGCACCATTCATCAGATTGACCATAAGCGATGGGACATTCCTTCTCAAAATGATCCAACATACCACATAGCATACAAAAGCCAGAGAGCCTTTCGTACCTAAAAACAGCCGTCGTCGGCTCATCCTCCACAGTGATGTAGAAGAAACGACATACAGGCTTAGATACATCCATTAGAACCCTTATCCTTAAACATTCCCCCCAAACCTCATCTCCTTCTTTGGCATCGAGCTCCAACACCTCCCCAACTATGCTTCCAATCTTCATCCCAAGAACTTTGCTCATCGCATACAGTTGAATCCCGTGCACCTGGACCCAAAAAGGAACCATGCAAAAAGTGAGTTGGGTGAGTTTTTCACCACCATAAAACACCTGCAAAGCAATGAGTAACCGACGAAGATTCCAGGTGAAAGTGTGTGGTATGGTATTACTAGTGTTTAAGTGAAAAACAGAACAATTTACACTGGATGTTAAGAAAAATGGTGTAACATTAATTCAAACAGAATATCAGAAAAGACAGACACAGCGGAAGACTAAAACACTAGAAATAAACTGAACACAAGTAAAACAAGACTGATGCTACACTCAATGTTAGAACACTCAATGTAACACTGACTCGATTACAAAATATCAGAATACGAATAGCGGAAGACTTGAAAGTATGAAAAACACAAGGACACATAATTAACTTTTTAACATAGATTTTAATTTAAAATCTATGCGAGCCTCATGGCGAAACTTTCACTAATAATTATGTGAATACAAATGGTGTGTGAACAAATATTCACAACGGAAATAAGACTTGATAATCTACCGAGTCTAAAGATGGCTTAAGTGTAAAAATTACACTACCAAAAACTAATCTAACTCTATGATCTATCTATCAAAGAAGTATAGAAAAGTCTATGTTGTACAGGAAGTTTGGACTCTTCGGCACAACGACAAGATCATGTCAATGACAATTAATTCCTAACAGGATGAACACTAGTTTAGGACTTAAAGAATGACACTTCGTTAAATATGTGACTCTCGGATCTGATTTGTATATCTTCATGGCAAACGAGAATCTGATGAAGAAGTTATAATAACCGATATAACGTCTAAGTAGGTAGAACTCTCACATAGACATTATACGATTATTACTAATTCTCCATGCTGAATAATGAAGACTTCCTTGTGTATTTATAGTGGTAAAAATGAATTCTAGAAGCTTTATAATCCATATCCTATTTTTTAGGATCTCATCCCTTCTTTTTAGCCCACTCTTCATTCCAATGAATTCTAGCACCTTCCAGCCAATTTTGGACGTTTCTCCATGCAACCGCCTGATCTACAATGTTCTGCAAGCTTCCAGATCCTTCGAGCCTGGAACCATGTAGAATCTTCTAGATCTTCAACCTGCGATGTTACAACATCCAAAGCAGCATCAACTAGAAAACAGAATTTAGACTTAGACAAAATAAGAAAGGTCGAATTAAGATGTTGTTGTGAATGTTAAGACATTTAAGAGTAACAACATCTACAATCTCCCCCAATTTGACCTTTCGACTACAACACACCTGATGCACATATATTTCTATATATACTCAGTATTATGTACATGCTAGAGTATTACCATCATATCCATGTACTAGTCAAGTCAACACCTGTTGTAGCTTCCAGATCAAAGTAAGAAAGACCAAGAATGATATCACATAGTCCGTGCCATAAGGGCAATGTGATCTCACTCAAAACAACAATAAGTATAAACAATATACTTATCTGAACAACATATAAACTTTACAAAAATCATAAGTTAAATCAGAGCATATATGAATATGTACTAGATCAACCTAAGACTTATGTATGACTCAAATAAAATAAAATCAGAGCAATAATGAAGAAAAGAAAAACAAGCAGAGCAAAGACTAAAAATAAAAAACAGAGCAAAACATGTGAAAAATAACAATATCTAACAAACACTTAAACAATAAGCAGTAAGCAACTGAGAATTAAAAAGAAGTGTACTTCTAAATTATATTATTATCAAAGCAAACAATTTGAGCATTAAGCAGTAAGCACATGATAATTAAAGAGAGGTGTACTTCTATATTATCCTCAAAGCAAACAATTTAAGCAAATTGAATAATAAGGCAAGTTAGAAAAATAAAACAGCTAATATATACAACATGCAGTAAGCAAATAATGATAAGTAAGAAAACAGTTTAAACATAAAGCTGTAAACTATTATCATCAATGCAAACAATTTAAGCACATTGAATAAAGAACAACCTATCAACTAGGAAGGAAAAACAGAATCTGTAAATCAACTTAAACACAGAATAAATGAATAAGATCAAGGGAAGTATAAAAGGCACAAATACTTGAGAAACTAAACAAGTGACATATATTGCTGTATCAACAGCTGCAGCATCATGTTCCTGCACATTATCACTTATAATGTTCAACCCTCCCCCTGTCTTGTATCAACCTGTTCAGTTGTTACCATAACCTGTCATAAAGAACATCCATACGTTCATCAGCAAATTAATCCCTCTCCTCTTCAACAACATTACAAGTTGTAGTCTCTTCATTAATAGCATCAGGTACACAATAGCATCAGGTACACAATTAACTTATGGTACATCTTCATGGAGCTCTTCACTTCGAACCCCAGAAGTTGATGGTGTTTCTTCCCCTGTGGTAGTAGAAAGCATCTATAACCACTGGACTTTAAGGAACTGAAGGTCATCAATAGAGTCCTGTAAACGTTTTAGTTGAAGTAAAATAAAAGATTTAGAAACAGAAAATATTTGACCAATGTGACCACCAATGTGTTTCACATTCGGTGTAGCATTTCTCTGTTCAGATCTTGCTGGAGCTGGTCGAGTTAGAATAAGAGCATCTCTGTGATCAGAACCATCTGAATTTTGTAACAGATCAAATCAACAATCCTTTCACCAAGTAACGGAGTAGGTGAGATAGTCATCACGGGTACCTTGCTTCAAATAACCTCAGTTTCCTTAGGTTTAAAAATTCATGCCTCGTAAGGTATGAACATATCAGCAAATGATAAGGTAAAATCCCTTTATAATAAATATCACTATAAACTGCATGTGGTGAAAATAATTAAATCCAGATTGAAATTCTTCAACACAATCATCTTATATAACAATATAGCTTAATCCTTAATCACCGTAGTGGAATTTGTATAAGGTAACCAATTGTAGACAATCAATTTATGGAGTACATAGTATAGGGATGTGAGATTTTTAGAAAGCATAACTTTTTGTCACTTAGTTAATCTACCCTAGTTATAGAAGTAGCAACCAAGTTCAAATCAAGTTCATCTTCATCAATCACAGGCTCTATCTCTAAGAGATCATTAATCAATTCCGGAGTAAATAGAACTGATCTCCCCCTAAATTGTACATTCCCATATCATTTAGATCTACGTCTACCCGTACTCTTCCTAAGTCAAGCATAAAGTATATACACCCAGTCAAACACAAAAGTATCACTCAAAGTTATAGCTTTCAACAATTTCCTTTCAAAAATTGTATCAACCCTTTACTCTCAAAATCAGCAATCTTAACTCTTCTTTCCATTAACAACTTTCATCTAGACAGTTTAGTTATTTTAGCAACTAACCTATCAGTCTAAAAATTATTATCAGGATCAGAATTACCTCCTTCAGAATTTGTTTCCTTAATTGATTTAGAGTGTTTACTACTGCTCTTCTCAGAATCATCACTTCTACTGTCATCAGGGTCTGGTGTTGCAGCACTTGCTTCAGCATTTGATGCAGCATTCTTCCTCAGAGTCTTCTTAATCTCACGCACAGTGGGATTATCCTCTGGATCAGATTCAATTCTTTTGGGCAAGTCTCATTCAGCAGTAACCTTCTTTCCCTTTGGATCATACTTCCTTTTGACTCGTTTCTCAGTAACCACATTTTCTTCCACCGATTAAGAAAAGAACTTAAATCGGTTCATCAGTAACACTACTTTCTTTCTTCTTTCTCCTCAATGAGTTAGAGTAATCAACTCGTACACACACAATCGAATTTCCTTCGTTGAACAGGGATCCTCTTTCTCTTTTCTTTCTCAAAATTCCTCCAAAAAGCAATCTATTCAGATTCATCAGTATGAAAAAGATAAGAGTTAGTTTCACCTGAGTTAGCATTCGCGTCGGTCTCCTTCATTTGAGAGTCCTCAAAATCGGATGTCTCAGCATTTACAAACACATTCTGCTCAACAACAAGAAAATTATCAATTTCCTTTTCAATCTCCCCCAGAGAGGAAGCAATCGAGGCAATTGCCTCTATTTCAGTGTTAGGACTTGGAAATTGGGACTTTTGTGAGGTGAACGAACCAAGTGTAGTGGTGAGTTTTTCGGTTTTCAGTAATGAGAAATGTCAATGGACGTATTTCCAACAGTAAGAATGTAAGATTCTAAAAATTCACATTCGATTGAGATATATTCTCAACAGCTTGGTTCAGCTCGTTAAGGGTCGTATCGAGTGTAATGTGAACAGTTGTAGGAATGGGTGTAACTGGAGTTGTTTTGGGTAAGTGTTTCAGCTTTTCTTGTAGCAGTTGGTGAGTTTTGGTGCAAAGCGACCATGAAAGAGAAACTATTAAGATTGGAGAGAGATGGAGATGACGGTTTCGTGGTAGTTTGAGTGTGGTGAGGTAGTTGCTTTGTTTCCTGTCATTAAAGCATCAAGAAATTGAAAAGATAATCACAATAACCGAGACAAACAAGGCTTTAGCAAATCTTAAAACGCAATACTCAAATCACTCGAAAAAAATGCAATGCTTAGTATATCATCTTATGAGAAGTATACAGGAGAGAATGCATAGTTGGAAGTAATACGTATTATAATAAGAACTAACTAAGGAAGATTCTATACGAAATTCGATAATACTCCATAAACTTAGCCACAAAAATAAATCATGGGTAAGTAGTGGGTAAAATCATAATTAAATAATTAATTAAATTAAGAACAATCTAGAATATTTAACATTTAAATGTGTATAACCTGAAAATAAACCAAAGACGTGGGTTAGTATAATCAGAATAAATGAAATAAATTTCCACAAATAATCAAATAATTACTACTTATAAAAATATAATCGAATCATCTAATGCTATGCTCAAAACTGTTACATACACCTCAACACGGTTTTTACATGAATTTACTTCATTTGTGTTGCACCATTTTTTCTTTTCTTTTTGTGTTGTAGCACCTAGTTCATATTGATCCATTTTTCTAGAAGAGTGCATCGTAGTAGCGAACTCCGTGCCCCATAATTACTCAATGGATTATGAACCTATTGATGTATTTGTTAATCACCTTTTGAAAAGAAGGCATCGTAGTAGTGAACTCCGTGCTCCATAGTTACTCAGTGATAAACTACATCTTTTAGTATGCTAACAACATTCTTTTTATATGCATTTGAGAGGTGTAAGACATGTTTATTTTTGCACAACAAAGTTTAGATTCAAAAATATTTTACAAAGGAATTATTCAACGAAAATAGGAAATAAATTAAATTTATAGCAACTATACAACCTTATGATGTTGTCCCAAATGTTACAACATTTGTAACACCATCCATCTAGGATTATTCAGATACTACACATACCAAGAGATTTTCTCAAAGATAAGAATGTCTCAAGGTCAAAACCTTAGTAAATAAATCAGCATTATAATTTTCAGAAGGTACGTATTCCAACTTTACTATGTTTTTCTCCACCAAATATCTCATAAAATGATGCCTAATGCAAATGTGTTTAGTGAGTGAGTGTTGTACTAAATTTTTAGAAATGTTTATGCACTCGTATTATCACAGAAAATTGTAAGGATATCAATTTCAATTTCATAGGTCATGAAACATCTTGCTTAACAACAAGATTGTTTCCCATGTAGAAACATCCTCTACTCTTACTATTTTTGTCATCTATATCTCATGCTCAATCTGCATCACTGTATCCAATCAAAATGTTGTTGGTGTCCTTAGTATACCAAATCCCAAGTTCACGTGTACCTGCATCATACTTGATAATTCTTTTCAAAACATTCAGGTGAGATTCCTTTGGATAATATTGGTACCTAGCACAAACAAAAACATTGTACATAATATCTGATCTATTAGAGATTAGATAAAGTAATCTTCTTATCATGGATCTATACAATGTTGGATCAACATCCTTTCCAGCATTGTCTTTGCAAAGTTTCAAAGTAGATCTCATAGAAGTTTTCATTACTTTTTAACTTTCAAAATCAAACCTTTTAACCAAGTTCTCAGCATACTTACCTTGAGAGAAGAATATATCATCCTTACATTACTTGATTTGAAGACCTAAAAAATAATTCAAGTCTCCAACCATACTCATCTCAAATGTTGCAGTCATTGTTTTAACAAATTGGTTAACATTTTATCACAAGTTAAACCAAACACAATGTCATCAACATATATTTAAGCAATAAGTAAATCTTCTCCAGTGTGCTTAATGAACAAAGTTATATCAGTTTCTCCTCTAACAGAACGATCAGGGTATTGTGGATCTTCAAATCCTTTAAGTTGTTAATCATATGCTTCTTCATTCAAAATGTCATTTAGAAATGCAGCTTATACATCCATTTGATAAAGGTTTAATGTCAATAAAACATGCAATTGCTAGCAATAATCTAAAAGATTTTATCCTAGCAACATGTGCAAAAGTTTCATCAAAATCAATAACCTCAACTTGGGTGTAATCTTGTGCAACTAATCTAGTCTCATTCCTAAAAAAAATGTTATCAGACTCATAAGTAAATGTTTCATTAACATTTTTAGGTTCAATTTAAGAATAGTAACACTCTGCATTCATAACATTGCAAATAAAAGACATGCATATTGTTCTTACCACATCTACCTTATTTGATCTTACTTTTCCTCTTGTTTGCACACTGTAGCATCACCTATGATCTGGTCAGAAGGATGACTTTTATCAATCCTTAAAGAAATATTCCTTTTGGGAACATACTGATTATTCCGTGTAGATTCTGTTGAACTTTTTGTCGATGTTGTTACAGATGTTGTAACATTCGGAGCAACATTTTCAGTTCTCAGAGAATCTCCAGATTTTCAACATTTTCAGTTCTCAGAGAATCTCCAGATTTTTCAGTAACCTCTGAAACATCTTCTTCTTCATTTCCATCTGTAAGACCTTTATCATCATCAAACACAATATTAACAGATTCTTGAACAGTGTTAGTCCTAAGGTTATAAACTCTATAGGC
Organism: Galeopsis tetrahit; assembly: GCA_963675135.1. Lineage (NCBI taxonomy): Eukaryota > Viridiplantae > Streptophyta > Magnoliopsida > Lamiales > Lamiaceae > Galeopsis > Galeopsis tetrahit. The sequence continues at coordinate 41,522,837 of OY776127.1, forward strand.
TTTACTATTTCTAGAATAGCCTAAAAAGAAACCTTACACTTTTAGAATCAAACTTATGAAGTTGATCCATATCATTCAAAATATAACACACACAACCAAATACATGAAAATACTTCACATTCGGTTTTCTAATTTTCAAAATATCATAAGGTGTTTGAATAGAACTAGATCGAATATAAACTCTATTAATGATATGACATGCTGAATTCAATGCTTTAGCCCAAAATCTTTTAGAAAGACTTTTAGATAAAATCATGACTCTTGCCATTTCTTGTAGAGTTATATTCTTTCTTACATCAAAGACATAAGACCAATTAAATCAATGTGCAACAATTTGAAACATTGATGTGTAGAACAATGTGACAGCATTTTATGCGACACTCTTACCTGCTTACCTTTCTAGCATGGTTCACATACAGTGGTACTCTGAAACTTCAGTTTTGATCCTTTTCACTGCATCGACTTTGATTAGTCTCTTCACTGATATATAATGTGCATGTCCCAATTTTTGATACAATAAGATATGATCATCATTCTTTGACAAATTACACACATTTGTTCCAATAAGATAACAATTATCTACTGCCCTAGACAATCTTCATCTTTATTAAAAATATACACATGATTCTTTGTCAAATTATACATGCAAATTATCATCACAAAGTTGACTAATACTAATCAAATCAGAAAGTAATCCATCAAAATGTAAAACATTTTTTAAGCTCAGGAAAACCTTCAACATTCAAAGTTCATATAATATGTCCTATCGAACAACCACCATATGTAACATTATCATCATTCAAGGTCACATAATCAGATAAGTAGTCAATTTATCCTTTCATATGTTTAGAACAACAACTATCAAAATACCATTGACCAAGTAAACATGCTTTCAAGGAAGTGTGAACAGCATTACAAGTAACATCAGATTTCCATGCAGATTTCAGAAAATGTTTCATAGGATGTGACATCATTTTAGGTAACATTTTCTCATATCTCAGATCATCAAACATTTGCATGCAGTACGGAAAAATATGATCAATTATCGAAAAATAATGACATACAAGCTTCTTTTCAATGTTTTTGACTTCGTGAGAATCTGTTTATGCAGATGTTACAACAGATGTTTTAACACTTGCCTTCACAAATTTCACAGTATTTTCAAAATTCTTAGAAATAGAAGTAGTTTCACTATCATAACGTATACCACAATTATCAGATTTACCAATAGCTATAACATATATCAGAAGCACTCATAGAAATTTTATGAAACTTAAAGTAGAGGTGATCAATTTCTCCTTCAGTTTACAAACTTCAAAAATATCTTCTGGAATGTATTACTTCTATCATGGTAATTGTTCTTTTTCAGATCCACATTCTCTTTTATTCAAAGAATTAAGAGTGAGTTTCTGAAAGTTACAATCATCTAACAACTTTTGGTATTTAGAATCATCAATCTTTATCCCCGCATCATCAACAAACCCATTAAAACAATTCAAATCTGGGTGACTCTATTTTGATGTTACCATAAATGTTATGATATTAGATGCAACATCAGAATCTGTATCATCTAGATCATCATCTAAAGAATTATCATAATCAATCTCGGTATGAAAAGTGAATTCAACATCTTTAGATTCATCAAATTCATCATCTGATTCATCATTTAAGGTAGTACTAAAATTCAGTTTTTGCTTAAGTCTAATATTGGCACATTAATTTTCATAATGACCATATTCAAAACATGCATTGAACTGATTTTCTATATTAAAGATCATACCTTGGTTTACCTTCACTTTTTGATAACCTTGGTTGAAATTGACTTTTCCTTCTTTCTGGTGGATGTATTGATGTGTTGATTTGGATCTTTAGTACATCATAATATGTAAGTACAAAGTCCTCCAAGCACATTCATCTATTGACTTGATATACATGCACAACTTAGGCTTAAAATATGGATAATATGTTCGGGTGCCTAAGTGCAGTGGATATGTGATGTGTTTCCATTGCTAACATTAACTAAAACACACTTAAACAAGGATCTAAACCGAGTGTCATCAGGTATTGGCTCTGATACCAACTGAAAGTGTGTGGTATGGTATTACTAGTGTTTAAGTGAAAAATAGAACAATGTTACACTGGATGTTAAGACAAATGGTGTAACATTAATTCAAACAGAATATCAGAAAAGACAGATACAGCGGAAGACTAAAACACTAGAAATAAACTGAACACAAGTAAAACAAGACTGATGCTACACTCAATGTTAGAACACTAAATGTAACACTGACTCGATTACAGAATATCAGAATACGAATAGCGGAAGACTTGAAAGTATGAAAAACACAAAGACACATAATTAACTTTTTAACATAGATTTTAATTTAAAATCTATGCGAGCCTCATGGCGAAACTTTCACTAATAATTATGTGAATACAAATGGTGTGTGAACAAATATTCACAACAGAAATAAGACTTGATAATCTACTGAGTCTAAAGATGGCTTAAGTGTAAAAATTACACTACCAAAAACTAATCTAACTCTATGATCTATCTACCAATGGTGTCTCCACTCCCAATCCTCTTTACACGTCTTGGTTCTCTCGTGATCAAACTATGAGTGTTTTCTTGACTTCTACACTCACTGAAGAGGCCATGGCAGTAACTGTTGGATGCTCGACTTCTTTGAACATTTGGAAAGCCCTTGCCGAGGTGTTTAATCAGCCCTCCAAGGCTCGTGAACTACGGTTGAAAGATGAGTTACAACTCATCAAGAAAGGATCAAGATCGGTTTCAGAATATGGGGTAGCCTTCAAGAACCTTTGTGATCAATTCTCTTCCATTGGATGCACTATCGACAACACTGATAAATCTCATTGGTTTCTTCGTTGATTAGGTCCCGAATTCCATGGTTTTCCACCTCCCAAATAATCTTTTCTTCTCTGCCTTCATTCTCGGATCTTCTCGCTAAAGATGAATCTCATTATTTGTTCACCCGATCCCTTGAAAATCCTTCTTCCTCGTCACAGAATTCGGCCTTCTTTGCTCGCTCCTCGAACACGTCTGTTTTAGGCCGTCCTCCTTCTGCTTGTCAGTAGTATGGTCGCGGTCAACCTGCCTCCCGAGGTCGTATTACTTCTGGTCGTGGTCGCGGATGTGGTCGCTTCTCTCCTCGCTGCCAAATTTATCGGTTTGATGGCCATTATGCCTCTTCTTGCCCTCAGCGCTATGACTCTCAACCTGGTCGACAGGTCAACACTGTTGATTCTCTTCCTCGCCATGCCAATCTCTCTGACTGGTATGTTGACACTGGGGCCTCTTCGCACATGGTCTCCTCCTCCGCGTCACTTGATACCTCCTCACCCTGTACCGGGTCGGACAGAGTTGTCGTGGCAAATGGTAACATCCTTCCTATTACTCGCTTTCACAATTCACACTTCTCTCTCTCTCTCTCTCTCTCTCTCTCTCTCTCTGATGTTCTGGTCGTCCCTTCTATCACTAAAAATCTTATATATGTTAGTAAACTAACAAATGATTATCCTGTTCGTCTTATATTTTCTAATGACTCTTTTGAAATTTAGAATCGGAATACAAGTGTGGTTCTAGCTCGGGGGCAGACTTGATCGAGGCTTATGTATTTTAGATAATTGTCATTCTGCCTTTGGTTCTACTTTACGTGTTCGCACTTTTATTGCTTCTTTTGAATTGTGGCATAATTGATTGGGACATGTAACTTTTGACATTGTAAATATGCTTAAGAATAAAGGTCAACTTTCTGTTACTTCTTTACTTCCTCGCCCTACTATATGCTCGCCATGTCAAAAAGTTAAGAGTACTCAGCTTCCTTTTATCATTAATAAAAAATGAGCTTCACATGTTCTTGACCTTATTCATTGTGATCTATGGGGCCCTTCCCCGATTAAATCTTCGAATGGTTTCTCTTATTATGTTGTTTTTATAGATGATCATTCTCGTTTTACTTGGTTTTATCCTCTTCGTCAAAAGTCTGATTTCTTCTCTATCTTTGTCTTTTTAAAAAATATGGTTGAAAACCAACTTACATGCAAAATTAAATGCTTCCAATCAGATGGTGGAACTGAATTTACTAACCACAAACTTCGTGACTTGTTCCACTCATCGGGAATTATTCATACTATGTCATGTCCATATACTCCGGCTCAAAATGGCCGAGTAGAACATAAGCACAAACACATAACTGAAATGGGGCTTACTCTCCTTTTTCATTCTTATGTCCCAACGAAGTTTTGGGTAGAGGCCTTTGGAACAGCTGTCTATATCATAAATAGACTTCCCACCCCCATTCTGGACAACAAGACTCCTTATGATATTCTCTTCTCTTCTTCAGTTCTTCTCCTTCTTATGAGAACTTTCGTGTTTTTGGTTGTTGTGTGTATCCTTGCCTTCGAAACTATGCTGCTAACAAATTTGTTCCTCGTAGTTTTCCTTGTGTTTTCTTTGGTTACAACTCGCGCCATAAAGGTTTCTGTTGTCTTGATCCTTGCTCGCAACGCTTGTACATCTCAACCTCTTGTAAACTCCTCTATATATACTTCTCAATACACATTTAATAAACTCTCACTTTAGAGAGTCTTTCTATCTTATAAAATACGTGTCATTATCGTATCGTATGAGGTTAATAACACGTAATAGATTGTTAATGGGTTAATGTGTTGACTATTAATTAATCTTATCGTGTTTAACGGGTCGACATGAATTTGACACGAAATTTCGTGCTGACACAACAAAGACACATCCAATACTAAATATCATGCTATCGTGTCGTGTCTAAAATTTTCCCAAGATGAGATATGAAAAATCCAAAGAAAAAAGAGCCAACAAAAGAAAAAGAGAAGATCACAAGATTAAATTATGTGGTGGGGAAAGGAAAAACTAAAAAAAGAGAGAGATGTAGTGGAGACACAAACTGTACAGTATATATTGTTGATAATAAAATTCGATTTCTTTGGATATATATAATCACTTATATTACTAATTCTAAATCTTTTCTGCTAACGTGGCTTCACTAAATGTCTTCCTTCAATAATCTCTTAAATTCTGTAATTTTAATATTTTTTAAAATTTAAAATTATTTTCTCTCTACTCTAACTTCTCTCTTTTCTATTGATTTTTTTATATAATTTAAATTTCTATTTAAATTATTTTTTTATTTTTCTTTTTAATAAAATAAATAAAATTATATATGTTTACATTAAAAAAAATTGTCTTAAATTTTAATAAAGAAATTTTATTTTCATAATCTCGCGTAATTCTATTAGATGGAGATATTGATGAAAATCAAAAGTATTTCATATTATAAATAGATAAGTTTTAGATTGTTATTAGGGAGTTGAATTGATTTGAAAATAGATGGTTTTAGGGTTTATTCTAGTCCCTTTGGTTTATTCTAGTCCCTTTGATTTATTATTGTCCATTCGGTTTATAATTGTCCCTTCGATTTATGTGTCTGTTGTTCTTGATCGTTGATAAGGTTTATGCGTCCGTTGTTCTTGATCGTTGATAAGATTGAGGCTTGCGCTGCGTGAGTATGTGTAATATTTTTTTAATTGTCTATTCAAATTATTTGAACAATACGAAGTTTAAAGGCTCACAAATATAGGGTGACGTGTAATTGGTTCTACGTACACCTCTACATCAATGGTTATATTTATATATATTTAAATTAATAAATTCCCGAATCTTACAATTTCTACATGTGTCAATTCATTTTTTAGTACTCGATCCACATGATTTATGAAATGGCCACGCATGAATAAATTTTCTGTTAACAAAACTCAACTTTTCTGGCAAAATTTTATCATCTCCCTTTTAATAGCCGACACCATTAAATCGATTTCTTTTTTTAATCTACTACTCAAGATCAGGTGATGTGTGATTGGTATGCACCTGCAGTAACTCACATAAATTGTGTAATTTCTTACAATTTGTAATATCATATCACTTACTCCTTACATTCGCGAATAAGTTTTTCATTACTTTTGAACATATGAATTAAAATAAGTGATTAAATAATACTCCCTACATACTATTCAAAATGTGACGTTTTGACCTTTCGTTTTCTTTGCAAATTATATGACGTTTTGCATTTTTCAATGCAAATTAATTACATTTTTTTCTAAATTATCCTTAAACTAATTAATAATAGTTTAAATAGTAATAATTTTTAATGTATAATGTAGAATTCTAGAACAATTAATTAGGAGTTTAGTAATCATTAATTTTCTTAATATATGTGCATAAATCTAACGTGACATATAGATATTTTTTTTGAATAGAAGGGAGTAGAAATTAATGAATTCGTATCAATTACAATAATCAATATGTACCTATTCGTTATCGTGTTAATTAACTACGTACCATAAATAAATCTCACCCGCTAATTTAGTCTGTGAATTCGTATTACTGGAGTATGAATAAAATTAATGAAAACGACATCTAACAATTTTTTTTTATTATGATTAAATTAGAATTATCTAAATGATACAAAAGTGGAAATTAAAGGCAATTTGTAGTGTACTCGATCCACATGATTCAGGAAAAAATGGCCATGCATGAATCAATTTTATGTTGACAAAACTCAACTTTTCTGGCAAAATTTTATCATCTCTCTTTTAATAGCCGATCGACACACCTAAATTGATATATAAAATTAAGTGGAATTTCATTATTAAGTTTCTCTTTTTAGTTTACTAGCTACTCCAAATAAAATAATTAATTCTATAATAATTCATCGCGACTTTTAAAAGCGCTCAACATTGACATTGTTGCGATTTAATCACGTATGTAGTAGGACAAGTCGAATCTATTTGTACTAGCCTCGTCGAGGAATATATATGGTCGGAAACGTTATAATGTCGGTAGAGGCACAACTAACAAATAATTAAATTTTGTTATATGTGTGAGGGAGAATTGTGCGGATGAATCACTAAAAAAACACGGTGTTTTGCAACGTCCACAAAATTGTCGCAAATTGCAACGGATTTGCGATGAACATGATCAAATTGACGAAGTCAACTAAATTTGCGACGGAATAAAAAACCGTCACAAATTGGGATGAATTTAAATACGAAAACAAAATGGGTTGGTCTGCTATGGACTCGAGTGCATGTTGTTCACCCTATTCCATGTTGCACTTTTCAGTTTACCGACTTACACTTTTTGGTAAATGGTGTTGCACTTTTCAATTATTAATAAACTGTATAATAATATTTTTAGTAATAATTGAAAAGTGCAACACCATTACCAAAAAGTGTAAGTCAGTAAACTGAAAAGTGCACATTGACTAGGGTGCACAGCATGCATTCGAGTGCATACTAGACTTTACCAAACAAAATTGCGTCATTTGGTGCTAATTAATTTGCGACAACTAAATATCGTCGCAAATTGACCTGATTCTGAAACAGTTTCAAGGAGCCTCGTATGCTGCGCTATATATTAAAAAAGTATTAGATTAAACCGACTTGATTTACAACAGAAATTGCCGTCGCAAATTTATTTTTTAGTTTGCAATGACTATTTTTGTCATAATCACTCAAATTTGCAAATAATTTTTTAGCCATTGCAAGTCCAGTTGGTATGTGGTTTGAAATATAATAAGAGAAGAATTGAAGAAGTTTGAGTCTAGGCAGAAGACTAAAGAATTTATTATGTCGTAAACAGTAGTTCAAGTAAAATTAAATATTCCAGAAAAAATAAAATGAAATTTCATCTTCGTAGGCTGCTACAAAACTAATCAAAATTAGATGGAAACTCAAAAAATCAAAGGAGTCTAATAATATTTTGTCCGATGAAAAAATAATTTCTATTTATGATTGTGATTCGATCTTCGATCTGCCAATTGGGGGTTGTATTTATGATTATATGCACAAATGATCAGAAACAAGTTATCTTATAATTGTGTTAAAGCTGGTAAAATTGATAGAGCAAAGGAAGTATTCGATAAAATGCCCGAGAGAAATGGCTTCTCTTGTACTAGATTGATTTTATTATGGAGACAGAGAGATGAACAAGAAAGGGAAGATGAGATTTGATAAATCAGCCGTAGCTGCCCAAGTTCCAGATTCCAGAAAATAACCAACACCCTATTTGCCACACATGGCCAAGTACATATAGGAGAAACCTAAGGCGGTTAAGACTAGGGCGGTTAAGACTAGTTGTTAGTTACAATTTACAAATGATCTATTCTACTATTAATTCATTTCCAGTCCTCTTGCGACGTCGTTGATATGTAACAATTCCCTCCCTCTCAAGAACAGCCTTGTTCTCAAGGCGGAAGGTGGGAAACTGATTAATAAACACTTCTCTATCAACCCAAGTTGCGTCCTCTGGAGGTAGCCCAGTCCATTCGACTAAGACCTGCGTTACACGATCATCCCCTCGCCAGATTTGTCGTTGGCGAGTTACTGCTGTCGGCGAGAAGGCTGGTCCTTCGTCAAATAATTCTGCAGGTAGGGTCGACTCCACGGAATGACCCCCAATAGCGCGTTTTAAGAGAGATATATGGAACACTGGATGTACAGTTGTCCCCGCTGGGAGCCGAAGCCTGTACGCTGTTGCCCCAATTTTTGCTAGAATTTGAAAAGGGCCAAAATAACGTGGCGCCAACTTTGCATTCAACCTGCGAAATAAGGAAAGAAGGCGATAAGGACGGAATTTTAAAAACACAAAGTCGCCTACCTTAAACTCTTCGTCTCGACGGTGGGCATTGGCTGTTGTACGCATCCGTTGCTGGGCTTTCTCTAGATGTTGTTTTAGTGTCCGTAGGATAGAGTCTCTTTCCCCTAATACTTCTGCCACGGCTTTGACCTTAATTTCCCCTGGTAGAAATCGCGATAGAACTGGCGGAGGACGCCCATAAACTGCCTCGAACGGCGTACATCCAGTGGCTGTATGAAAGCTCGTGTGGAAACAATACTCAGCCCAAGGAACCCATTGCGCCCACTGCCTTGGATGTTCGGAAGAAAAACAGCGAAGGTAGGCCTCCAAACAACGATTCATTACTTCCGTCTGGCCATCCGTTTCCGGATGGTATGCCGAACTCATTCGTAGTTTTGTACCGGTACAGCGAAACAGCTCTTGCCAGAAATTACTTAAGAATATCGGATCTCTATCCGATACTATAGAACGTGGAATTCCATGTAATTTGACCACATCCCGTGCAATCGCCGTTACCACCCCTTTGGCTGTGAACGGATGAGTGAGGGTGATGAAATGGGCAGCCTTTGAGAGGCGATCTACGACGACCAGAATAGTATCAACGAACTGAGATTTCGGAAGGCCAGAAATGAAGTCCATGCTAATGTCCTCCCAAATTTGAGAAGGAATTGGCAATGGTTGTAGCAGCCCTGCGGGAGCTCGATTATCGGCTTTGTTTCGCTGGCAGACTAGGCAATTTACCACTTGGGCGATCACAAACTTAAGCATTCCCGGCCAATATACATTGGTGGCTAGTCGTCGATATGTCCGGAAGGCCCCAGCGTGTCCGTCTACCGGGGTAGCGTGGAACTCGTCGAACATGCGCTTTAGCCAACCCGTGTTGCTCGGAGGGATGGCAATTACGTCCTTGTAATATAGCACATCGTGGATCAACACATACGGCTGTTTGATGCTTTCACCGTTCTTTAAGGCGTCTATGATGGGCTTGTATGTGGGGTCAGCCTGTACTGCTGCTCGAAGGCGATCCCATTCCACCCATCGAGGGGTCGAAATTGCTTGTAATTCGGAACCTGTATCCATGCGAGACAAAGAGTCCGCGGCTGTGTTAGCGGTGCCCGGTTTATATTCAATAGAAAAATCGAAACCCATTAATTTTGAAAACCAATATTGCTGTGCCGGTGATGCGTTCTGACTATAAACTTGTGCCCGATCAGATATGGACGCCACTGTAGGACAGCTAACACGAGAGCCATTAGCTCTTTTTCGTAAGTTGATTTGGCGGCATTTCGTTCTGAAAGCGCCTTGCTGTAGTATGCGAGGGGCCTGCCTTGTTGCATTAATACTGCCCCGATGCCGCGACCGCTCGCGTCACATTCGATGACAAAGGGCTGCGTGAAGTTTGGAATGGCGAGCACGGGTGCTGTGGTGATTGCGGTTTGCCAGGATTCAAACGCCTTCTGGGCGGCGTCTGTCCAAGTGAAGAGTTCGCATTCCTTCCGAAGTAAGGAGGTGAGGGGTAAGGCGATGCGACCATAATCCTTGATAAAGCGTCTATAGTACCCTGTCAGACCGAGAAAGCCTCTTACTGCCCTAACGGACTTAGGAACAGGCCAGCGGAGGACAGCCAACACCTTTGTAGGGTCCATACGAACACCGTCTTTGGAAACGACGTGGCCGAGGTAGTCGATGGATGTTTGTCCCCAAGCGCATTTCTTGGGGTTAATGACGAAGGAAGCTGCTGCCAAGGATTGGAGGACCAGTCGGAGGTGGTGTAAGTGATCCTGCAAGGAAGGGCTATATATTAGAACATCATCGAAGAAAACTAGGACGAACTTACGTAACCATGGGCGAAAAAGGTCATTCATTGCCGCTTGGAACGTAGAGGGAGCATTTGTCAGCCCGAACGGCATGACCAGCCACTCGTAGTGGCCTGAATGCGTGTGAAACCCTGTTTTCTCCACGTCCTCCGACGCCATGCGGATCTGGTGGTAGCCCGAACGCAAGTCGAGGCGTGTGAAATGAGTGGCGCCGTGCAGTTCGTCCAATAACTCTTGTATAACTGGGATGGGATACTTGTCAGGGATTGTTCGTTTGTTCAGTTCCCGGTAATCGACGCAGAAATGCCAGCTGCCGTCCTTCTTGTGGACCAAGAGAACCGGACTAGAGTAGGGCCCGTTGCTCGGCTGTATGATACCGCTGGCCAGCATTTCTTGAATTAGACGTTCGATCTCATTTTTTTGAGTCATGCTGTATCGATATGGGCGCACAGAGACTGCTGTAGTTCCAGGCTGTAGTGGGATGCGATGGTCAGCTGGTCGGCGAGGGGGCAGGCCGGGCTGGGGCTGAGTGACAGTCGAAAATGCGTCCAGAATGGTGCGAATGTCGGGGTGCAGCAGTGTTGGATCTGCGGGAGCGGGTGTCATGGTTGTAAGTTCGAGAGGAAACACGACAAAATGCTGGTCGTCGGCGTTCAGTTTCAATGCCGAGGAGGAAGAAATTTGGCGACGTGCCAGCCCTGGTTCGCCAAGCAAGGTGATTCGTTTGCCCCAAAATTCGAATTGCATAGTCATCGTTGCCCAGTTTGCTCGGACGTCCCCTAGTGTAGCCAGCCAAGTGATACCCAAAATGACGTCGACTCCACCGATAGGGAAAGCGTAGGCTTCAACGTGAAAGGTCGCGGGCCCGATTTGGAGTTGAATGTCTCTACAGATTCCATCCGTTCGCGTTTCTTTTCCATCTCCCAAGATAACGGGTACGACATCTCCTCCGTTAAAAGGGATTCCAGTCCGTGTCGCAAAGGGGGTGGAGATGAAGCAGTGGGACGCTCCACTGTCGATCATGATAATCACCGCGTGATTGTTGATTGTACCACGTAATTTCATGGTCTGCGGACCGTCAAAACCGTAGGCAGTAACCTCTGAAATGGCGAGGTGTTGTAGATTGGATTCCTCGCCAAGAAAAGGTGGATCGTCGTCGATGGGTGCTGGGGGCAAGTCAGGTTGGTCGTCCTCGCCTAAAACCAAAATCCGCAGCGATTTGGCCGAGCACACATGGAGGGGGTTATAAGGTTCCTTACATTTAAAACATAGGCCCCGTCGGCGAAGGTCCATATAGTCAGTGTGGGACATATATTTCGGCACAGGGGGTCCAGACGGAGCGGGGGAGCCAACCGACTCGGAAGGGGGTCTGGTCGCCAGTGATGATGTAGAATTAGGTTGGGAAAAGCGGGAGATCGCCGGAGACGTTGTCGAGCGGGGCGCGTTCGAATAGCGAGAAGTGGATGTAGGACCCTTATAGCCCGGGCCTTGATAACGGTTTCCACGAGAGTTGTGTAACTCCTGTTCGATTTCCCGGGCCAAATGCATAGTTTGGCAGATATCTTCCGCATCTTTCGAGCGAATGCGAAGACGAATGTCGTCGCGGAGGCCATGTAGAAAAAGTCCGAGGGCGTGACCCGTGTCCAGATTGGTAACCGCCGCCATTCTTGCAATAAACTGATCCACGTAATCGTCGACTGTCCCGGTTTGGCGGGTCAAGGCCAAGGTTTCGAAGGGATTGGCCCGGGGGTCCTCGCCGTAACGGCGGAGTAGTTCAACAGTAAAGCGTTGCCAACTCAGATTGGGAATTTGCGAACGTAACCACTGCAGCCATTGGAGCGTGGAGCCTTCCATGGCAATGAGGGCCAGCTCTAGGCGCATGTCCGGCGGTGTGCGATCAATATGGAAGAACTGTTCAGCCCGCGAAAGCCAAGAATACGGCTGTTCGCCCGTGAAACGTGGCAGTTCCAGCTTGGTTTGTGCGGTCTGAGGCGTTGTGCGCAAGGTCGGATCTGATGAAAGATCAAGAACAGGTGGTGCCGGAGGGGCTGGACAGGTGGGGGGGCGGTTGGCCGATCAAGAACCGGCGGTTGAGCGGAAGAAGAGGCGGTTGCGGGGGTGGAGGAGTTGGCCAATAACTGGCGCATCATGGTTTGAATATCGGTAATGGATGTTTGGAGATTGGTGGTGACCAGTTTGGACTCCGTCATCCCTCTCTCCAATGTTTCCACGGAGGACTGTAGCGTGGTGACTGCCGTTTCCAAGGCGTCGATACGAGCGTCGGCGCGCGTCATCCGGCAGGTCGGACCAATTATTATGCAGACAGAGAGATGAACAAGAAAGGGAAGATGAGATTTGATAAATCAGCCGTAGCTGCCCAAGTTCCAGATTCCAGAAAATAACCAACACCCTATTTGCCACACATGGCCAAGTACATATAGGAGAAACCTAAGGCGGTTAAGACTAGGGCGGTTAAGACTAGTTGTTAGTTACAATTTACAAATGATCTATTCTACTATTAATTCATTTCCAGTCCTCTTGCGACGTCGTTGATATGTAACAGATTTCAGAATATTTTAAGCTATTTATGGAGTGTTGAGGATGCTGTTGAATTGTCTGATAGAATATTGGATAGTAAAAAAACTGAGATTACATTGATAATTAAACTAAGTTTTAATATTCTAGTTAAAGATGAAGAACTCTAGTTCTTGGCTTTCAATCCTATTTTTATCAAAAGATGATTAATTTATTTTGGGTGAATAATTTTGTGTATTGCTCTGTGTGATATCTGCCTCTGTTTTTCTTGTATCCTAAGTGTTTGGGGCCAAAAGATACACAGAAATAAATTTATCATATAATAAAATGTTGATTGATTGTGCATTTCATTAATAATCAGAGTAGCTTATTCAAATAACACATTTGCAATGTGGAGTGGCTGACAAGATTAAGCTGCTTCAATCAATCACAAGATAGATCCATGTTTACATGATATGTTTGTGGATAAATTCTCCGAGTCTCTGTAATAACAAATCAAACTCAGGGACTTGTGGAAATGCATAAAATGCGTGAAATGCATTTGGATACTCAGTTAGCTCCACTTGCTTACCACAATCCTTCAACCATTCAACATATCTTTTCTGCCAATCTTGCAATGGATCATTCCCTCCCACAATTACAAGAACTGGTGGGAATTGAACAAGACTCTTGAGTTGTATAGCAGCCTCAGAGTTGGATCCACCACCAAACACATTAACTGCCGAGTGGTTTCTGTTTGCACCCTCTGGTAAAAAGTCCCTCCACAGTCTATCTGCCCTTTCCACACTCAGAATAGGTGTGTGTGCCAATCTTATCTCCGACTCTGTTCGCTCTTCTCCTCCAAAAGCCGGCTGCACAGCCAGAATTCCAGTGATCCTTACTTTGTTGAAGTCGTCAGCATTGTTGAGAGCTCGTACAGTCAAGTGATGGGCTATGTTGCCACCGCCACTGTCTCCTCCGATGAAACAGTTACTGAGATCAGTATATGCTGGTAAAACAACAGTGTTTTCTGCATCAATGAACTTTAAGGCGTCATAGCCGTCCTCATACTGACTCGGGTACTTGTATTTAGGTGTCAAACGGTAATTGACAGATGCTACTACTGCAGGTACTTTTGCAGCTAGGTGGCTGCAAAGATCGTCAAAGCACTTGGTGTCGGGCCCAAAACGAGTGAATCCACCACCGTGAAAGTATACAATTAAAGGCAACGACGTGTTTGAATTGATCATGTTTGGAGTGAAAAGGCGGAACCAGAGAGTGCGCGAGGGGTCGATTTGGACATCGGAAGTGGAGACAGAGATGTTGTGTATGAGTTTGGTGGCAGGGGCCGAGGTTTTGATATCTGGGACGTCACCAATGTTTTGAAAAATCTTATCTTCCATTTTTTGAATTGGAAAATATCAGTGGGAGTTTCTGCTAAGATGGTTGGTTGGTTATATAGGAGGGGTTAAGGTCTCTGTGTTCATTTAAAATAAGGAATTAAAAAGTTGTAAGAACCGGAGAAAAGAGGGAAATGATGGTGAGATAATAAAAGAAAAAGGAAAATCAATCTGTAATAATGAGAAGTAGGGGTGAATGTAACTTTATGTCAAATGAAAAGCAATGTTGTAGTAATATGTTATTAGTTGTCCGTAGAAAAATAATATGAGAGATAACGGGTATGTGAAAGAAATATAAGAGAGAGAACTAGATTAAAAAAATTATGATATGATTGTATAAAAATAGATATGTAGATGTAATATATGGGTGTATATTTATTTGCATTGAGAAGGGATTGGATTGAAAATGACAAATATATCCGCATTTGGATGTATAAATCCCAAACCAAACACGACCTTAGCTAATTAAACAGGTATAAGAACCGGAGAAAAGAGGGAAATAATGGTGAGATAATAAAAGAAAAAGGAAAGTCATTAATATATAATAATGAGAAAAAGAAAAATTAAATAAAATAAAATAAAGAGAAAGAGAAAGAGAAAGAGAAAGAAACCAAAGGAGATAACTAGATAATATTAGTTGGGACCTTCTATATGTAGTCAGAGTGTCGTATGGTGTTGTATGACTACCGTAGTCAGTTAAATTCGAGCCATTAAAATTCAAATCCAAAAGTTTAAAATTGATGATCTGTTACCTTTTGTACTATAAGTTGTATTTATTCAATTTATGTGTCGTATGATTTCGTACGTTGATATTTTTATATTTAATTTAATTAATTAAAAAATATAATTTGAAAATTACATTTATATCCTTATACAATAAAATATTTTATTATATTTTTTGATTTAATTAAATATGTAATGTTAAAACTACCAATTTACCCTTATATTATTAATAAAATTAATAATAAAAAACAAATCAAATTTATATTTATAATTATTTGAAAAAATAAAAATAATTTCAAAAATTTGATTGTGCACGAATCAAATTTATCGTTCTGTAATTTAAATGTGCATGATCCAAAATCGTGCAGAAGTGCACGGCCAATGCCTATTACACCGTGAAAACTGAGAAACTTTATGTAAGTGGTCACGTACATGATCCAGGAGTCGTGTCGAAGTGCACGGCCAATGCCTATTACACCGTGCAAACTGAAAAACTTTATGTAACTCGTCACGTGCACGACCTAGGAGTCGTACGCCATTGCACGGCCAATGCCTACTACACCGTGCTAACTTAAAAACTTTTTATAAGTACTCTCATGCACGACTCAGGGTTCGTGCACCACTGCACGACCAATTCCTATTACACCATGCAAATTAAAAAATATTTTGCACGGTCTTCGTTCCGTTTTAATTTCAAAGGGGTTGTTTTCTCATTTATCGGGGTATTCAACACACGCTATACGTTGATATTCACGTTATAAACAACACTCGTATAAAATATCAGGTGGATCTAGGAGAATGGTCGGTACGGTGTCGTTGGTGACGTTAACGACCTTCATTCCGTTATAATGTCACACGGGTCATTATCTCGTTTTCTTGTGTCAAATATAAAACTTAAGTTTCCCGATGTCATCATTTTACAATTTAACATGTTTTTACGAAAAGGACGACATGGATTTACTAAATTTAACGTGTTCGAAAATGATGCATGGTTTGATTGATAAACAACACATGATTTATATAACTTATAATGTAGTGATTGAGTGAAATGACTGATTATTAATAAGTGGTGTACTGTCCAATGAACATGGCATCCGAAACGCAAATAATCACTCTAAACCCTTTAAAATAATGGTCATAGAAGTTATTCGACACTTGTACACAACATATCGTGTCGTTAGTGACGTTAACGACCTTCGATCCGTTATAATGTCACAGGGGTCGTTCTCTCGTTTATCGGGGTGTTCAACACACCTTAAACGTCGATATCCATGTTATACACAATACTCATATAAAATATCAGGTGGATCTAGTGGAATGGTCGGTACGGTGTCGTTAGTGACGTTAACGACCTTGGTTCCATTATAATGTCACAGGGGTCGTTCTCTCGTTTATCGGAGTATTTTTCCGTCATTTTTATCTAAATTTTAAAACATGTATTTTATGTTTTGTTTAGGCCGTAATATTTGAAATAGATATTAGTATTCTTTTTTCTCTAAATTTTAAGACATGTATTTTATGTTGTTTTTAGCCCGAAATATTTTAAATAGGTATTATTATTAGTACTCTTGATGCAAAAATAATAATTTAAGCATTCATTTTATCACCATATCTTGAGGGATAAGATTTACAATCAAATTTCACCTAAATAAAATTTTACAATATACATCAATTTTAAATGACTACATTCTAGAATATAATCAACACCTCAACAAAAATATTAACAACAAAGATGAAATTCTAAATATAAATTTAATATTAAAACATTCATATTATGTTCATGAACAACAAAAAAAAAAACTTCTACATTCTTTGTGTACTATATACTTCAATTACAAGAAGTCAATGATCAAAATGATGACCGAAAATGTCGAGTGCTAGTTTCTTCCTCAATTCCGGGATGTCATTGCAATAAATTGTACTGACATCTTCCTGGAGCTAGTGTCAAACACTCAATGTACTTTATCATGAATATAACACAATCAAATTTGAATCAGAAAGAGTTTTAATATAACGAATATATACAAAAGCAAACACTCAAAAAATTGTAACATTCTTACCCGTTAACCTGTTGACCACATGGTATACTCTTTAATTGAAAAATCTCGATGTCGTATTTCTCATCCACTTTTGATCGTATCCACTTTCTCATCCACACGGCAATTCATACTATCATAAATTTCAATCACTCCGGATTTCATGTCAACTTTCAGTGCAATCCAATGATCGAGACAATTAAAAGGGATATATAAGAATTTACAATCCTTCCAAGACTTTCCTAACACTGGTTGCGTGGCATCACTAGAAGAGGCGAATAAGGGACAAAAGGATGCACATTCCTTAAACAACATCATAAGGAAAGGAAGGATAAATATTGTCTATTGTGGTACAAAAACCAATGTTGCTGCAGTGTAAAATGGACACTAAATCTCAAAGGAAAACCAGGAACACATCAGTAATAAATTAGACTGTGAACTAACATGAACTAACTCACTCAGTTAACTTACAAGATAATTTATTTTTTGTTATGTCGTTTCACCCACACAACAGTTATACAAACCACAATTAAGATCTGGATTCAAGAAGGAATTGGTATAACAAATCAACCTTAGAAAAAACATGTTTTTAATGGTGCCTCTCTACCTTGAAAAGTAGTTGACTGAAAGTAGTGGTAAAGTTGCATCAAGTTGACCAAACTATTCCAAATACATACGAATTTCCCAACATTTTTTCATAGATAAAATTTATGTAGCAAGATTTAGTGCTCATAATATCAAACTCTATACACACTTTAAAACCAAGAATTCAAGCAACATCAAATTAGTAATGTTATATAATTACATTAGATCAGTCCACTACCACACATTTTCACTTGGAGAGCTCCACTTGGAGAGCTCTTTTTTCAATCAGCTCTCCAAGTGAACACTTGGAGAGCGGTTTTATTAAAAAAAAAAAAAAAAAACTTAGAGAGCGGTTCAAAACCGCTCTCCAAGAGAAACTCTTGGACAGCGGTTGAGAACCGCTTTGCAAGAAAGATTACAGAGCGGTTTAGAACCGCTCTCCAAGTATACACTTGGAAAGCGGTTCATAACCGCTCTCCAAGCCCAAATTCTGGTCATAACCCTAAATCCCCCAAATTCAATTAATTCGACGCGTTTTCTACTCATTCGATCTTCTCCTCCAACATTCATTCTCCTCCTCCAACATTCAAAACGCGTTTGCCCCAAATTAACAGTCGCCGTCGCCTCCTTCCTCGCGGCGTCGCCGTCACCGTCGCCTCCCTCACTCTCTCTTCTCGCGCCGTCGCCTTACTCCCTCCATCTCCCACCTCGTGCCGTCGCCGTCGACTTTCTCTCCAGCCGTCGCATCGCCTCCCTCTCCGTTTCTTTCGCCGTACTCCTCGTCGCCGTCGCCGTACTCCTCGTCGCCGTCGACTTGCTCTCCAGCCGTCGCCGTCGCATCGCCTCCCTCTCCGTCGCCGCTGTAGGTACAGGTACGTACACACACATATATACATATATATATATATAGATGTATTTACAGGTTAATGGTGTATATATATGTGTTAATTAGTGTATATATGTATGTTAATGGTGTATATTTGCAGACGTACTTGTAGCCCTCTCGTATTTGAAATTTGATGATTATTGTGATTTGTAATACCTTCAATCCCTCTCGTTTTTTCTAGTGATTGTGTCTAAAATGCTTATTAATCCTCCAAAATCCCTCTTTCCATTTAATCTTTCTATTTGGAGATTATAATTTAGATTATATGCCCCAGTTATGCCTAACTCAATTACTAAAAATTTGTAAACTGTTTTATCGAGAACGTTTCAGGGTAACTGCTGTTTCTTAGCAGCATTAACATGAGATTAGTTCTATGGGTTGTACTTGGAACATTTGTACACTCTCCCAGCATGTTTCTTCGTAAAAAGAGCAATAAAAACAGAGAACATTATAACTCATTTTTTGAAGATAATTTGTTTCGACAAATGAAAGTTTTCACTAGGGAAGTGAGTATTTAAACAATGCTGGTCAATTGATGATGCTGATACAATGGTGTTTGCAGCATTCTCTTTTTCGTGAATACTACTTGTTTTAATTGCATACTTCATAATTAGCCCTATTTTTCTTCACAAACATTGAGGTAACTCGTATTTTGATGCAGGGCATTGTTTTAATTGTCTCTTAAAATATTAATTATATAAAAATTACAAACTCATCAAAGTGAGATTTTTTGGATGACGACGAACTTAATTTTTTTTAAAAACTACCCATTATGTTAGAGATTTTGGCATCTTTTATGACAATTATTTATCTCCTTTTCAAGTTTTAAAATTTATTTGAAAAAAAAGGTATTATGTATATAGACTTATTAATTGCCCATAGACTTATTTACAGAAGATAATCCTTCAACTAGAAATTAAAGGCGAAACATTTAGAAAATGAAATTGAATAATTGAAATGATTTCTAGTATTTAATACTCCAGTAACCAACTAAATACATTCACGAATACATTAGGATACATTAATTGTCTTTAGAAACACTTATATTGTCTTTACTATAGGCATCTATAGTTCTATATGGATCGAAAGTGGGTTCGAGCTGATCGATTATCAGAGGAGTATAGGAATGGGGTGGAAGAGTTTTGTAATCATGCAATTAGACACTGCTCCGACGATCATTACATTCCATGTCCTTGTTGGAAATGTATGAATGGAAAAACTGTTAGAGGTCGAAAAAATTTGTTCACCCACTTGATGATTAACGGTATTGATAAAGCATATACCGTTTGGACATTTCATGGTGAGACAAGAGATGGGTGTAGCTCAAGAAACCTAAAAACTGACTTTAGGTTTGAAAATACAGTGGATGATGTACCTACTGTTGATACATCGAGTGGGGATGACGATGATCTGCCAGATCACCCGTACATGTCAGAGCAGTTAAGGGATTCATCCGAATTACCCCTTTGGCCCGGGTGTACGAAGGCAACAAAACTGTCAGCTGTGTTGATATTGTTGAACTTAAAAGCAACTCACGAGTTATCTGATGCGTGCTTCACAAGTATGCTGGAAGTAATTAGTGGTCTATTGCCTGATGAAAATGTACTGCCTAAGAGAACATATGAAGCTAAACAAATGCTCAAGTCCATCGGGTTAACACATCAGAAAATTCATGCTTGTCCGGATGATTGTATCTTATTTCGGAAGGAGTATGCAGATCTCGATGAATGTCCCAAGTGTGGGAAGAAGCGATATAAGAAAAACAAATCTCCCGCGAAGGTGATGTGGTACTTTCCAATAATACCAAGATTCAGGAGAATGTATAGTAGCGCTGTGGATGCTAGAAATTTAACTTGGCATCATGATGATAGGATCAAAGATGGAATGCTAAGACACCCTGCTGATTCACCCCAGTGGAAGACATTCGATTTCAAGTATCCAGAATTTGGCAACGAGCCACGACACTTGCGTCTTGCACTCTCAACTGACGGAATGAATCCGTTCGGTATTCAAAGTACGAACCACAGTACATGGCCAGTGATTCTGTTAGTTTATAACCTTTCACCCGAGTTGTGCATGAAGCGCACTTACATGATGTTGTCTATGTTGATATCGGGACCCAAACAACCTGGTAACGACATAGATGTATATCTGGCTCCTTTGATAGAAGACTTGAAGCTTCTGTGGGATGAGGGTGTCGATGTGTATGATGCTTGTAGAAAGGAGAATTTCAAGTTGAAGGCAATGTTGTTTGGAACTATCAATGACTTTCCTGCTTACGGGAATCTATCTGGATATAGTGTGAAGGGGGCCGATGCATGTCCTTGTTGTACCAAGAAGACACATCACATTCGATTGAGTCATTCTAGGAAGACCGTTTATATGGGACATAGGAGGTGGTTGGAACCAACGCACAAGTATAGAAGAATGGCTGATGCATTCGATGGCACAATCGAGACAGATAGAGCACCACGTTTATTGTCAGGTTCGGATGTATTGGATGAGATGAAGAATATCAAAACACAATACGGAAAGAGTTTCAAAAAAAGTGTCCCCACTAGTGGTTTCAAGAGGGAAATAATTTTCTTTGAATTGCCCTATTGGAAAGAGCTGTATGTTAGACACTTCATTGATCTAATGCACGTTGAGAAGAACGTTTGTGCCAGCTTGCTCAATACTCTGCTAGCTGATAAGAAGTCCAAGGATGGTTACAATGCAAGAATGGATATGATTGATCACGCGTACTTCGGGCACGCGTACTTAGTTATCCATTGCCTGGACACTTAGATCACGGCCCCGCCGTACAGAATATGGTGAACACGAAGGTGCAGTCCGGTGCTTTCGATACCATCACAGTTCCGATGACTTCTTACTTTCACAAGCATTTTTTTGAGGAATTCATCGGTGCGGAAAATGTCCTTGAAGTCTTGAACGACCAGTGGTTGAGTGCAACCACCATAGCCTTCTACCTCAAGTATGTGTTTATTAATTATCAGTATTTACTTTCTATACAGTTTAATTTTCTTTTTAAATTTTAATTAGCGTATATATGTTGGTTAAAGATATTTGGGTGAGGTATATCTCTCTAGAGATAACCGAGCATGTGGATTGTATTCCTTCATCTCCCCCCAAGTGTCTTGCATATTGAGTAGTGATAGGGCAGAGGGCATGGAGGGGATAGTCGAACATATGCTGAGTCATACTGGGAGAGAACATCTCATTTTTTGGCCAACAAATGTGGGGTGAGTACAATAAACATTTCGTTAAAATTTGTATGCATAATATGTTATTTGCATATTTGCAGCTAATTTAAATATATATTCTTAATATAATATAGGAGCCATTGGGTGTTGGTTGCCATAAATATGAAGACATTAAGTGTCTTTTTTATGGACCCAGCTTTGGATGGGGTGGTTGCAAATCGTCCCGATCTCATGTCATACATGGAAGCGTAAGTTCATTTTTAATATTATAATATAATGATTTATTTTAATTACTTTTTAAATTATACATATTTAATCTATTTTTTTCTTCTTATTATAATAATAATAGTGTGATGACGATGTATCGAAGTCGCCTTCACAATCTAGTCTCAAGATCTACTTTCAATAGAGTGAGCTGGATAGATGTTAAGGTAATTTAATTTAGTAAGTTATCAAATTAATAGAAAATAATCATAATAGTACTATTAATGCATACTTATAATTGCTAATTATATATAACAGGTTCCGAGCCAACGTGATAGTTATCATTGTGGACATTTTGTATGTTGTTATATTGAGGATATAATCAAGACTTATCAAACGACGATTCCTAACACGGTAAGTCAATTTATATATTTATTTAAATTATTTTTCATTGAATAAAAATTCATATACTATATATCTAACTATATTGATTGATCGTTGTTTGCAGTTTATCTATAACCGTCCGCTCAAAACTTACAACGACAAAAGAATGGACAAATGGAAAAAAGATTGGACAGGGTACCTTTACAATCGATTTTTGTAAACATATAATTAAATTAGTATAATTTTTGGTAGAATGTAATGTACGTATTAACTTATATATTTGTGATGTGATGATATTTCATCTTTTTGGTTTATATATGTTTTTGTACGTTTATTTATTTGAATTTAATTAAGTTTTGATTTTGTATAAATAGGATTTTTAAAATATAAAATAATTATTAAAAAAATAATATAAATAGGATTTTTAAAATATAAAATAATTATTAAAAAAATAATACAAAAAAAAAATACTTAGAAAGCGGTTTAAAACCGCTTTCCAAGTAAAATCGAAAAAAATATATATTGCTTGGAGAGCGGTTTTGAACCGCTCTCCAAGTGAAATTAATAAAAAAAAAAATTAATATAGAGAGCGGTTTTGAACCGCTCTCCAAGCTCCTATACTTAGAGAGCGGTTCATAACCGCTCTCCAAGGGCCTCACTTGAAGAGCGGTTTAAAACCGCTTTCCAAGGCCTCTTACTTACAGAGCGGTTTTTAACCGCTCTCCTATCTTGGAGAGCTGTCGCTTGGAGAGCGGTTTTAAAGGCTCTCCAAGGCCCTTTTTCAAAGCTCTCCAAGCTCAATTTTGTAGTAGTGGTCATAACATAACAAGAACATCATGTGCCTAACAATTTGGTTCTGCAGTGACAAATTAACGAAGACGAGTGAATTAATTCCACAACAGGAAAATTAAAACTTGGAGAAAAAGAAAAATATTATGAACACAACTACTCAAACGGTGCAATTAAAATAAACGCCCATACACCCAAAAATTCAAAATAATCACCAACAAAAGAAAATAATTGTAGCATCTCCGTAACAAAAAAAAAACTCAAAAAATAGAAAAAAAAAAAAGGATTAACATAGCTTAAAATGGTGCGCGGCAGCGGAAGCTTGGTGCGGCGGCAGAAATGCCTTCTGTGTGCAACGGCGGCGGCGAGAATACTCGTGTACAACGATGAAGAGAGAACCAGGGGTTCTAGACTAATTTCATTGCGACGGCGGTAGCGCCTTCTTCGTGCACGATAGCGAAGGCTTATTGCAACGAAGACGAAAACGACTTCGTACGGCGGCGACAAGACTCGTGCACAAAGGTGAAGAGAGAACGTCGGCAATGAAGAGAGAGGGGAGTGGTCTCACGTTGACGATCGGGGGTTTATTTGCGAGGGAAGAAGATGACCTAAATTGCTATTTTTTCTTCAGTTTTAAAATTTTAATTATGATTTAGTTTTTTTTAAGGATTTAATTACTATGATTTAGTAAGGTTTCGAAAAATAATATTATGGTTTAGTAAAGTTTTTTTTTTTTTTTTATATTAAAAAAGGGTAATATAGTAAATAACAAAATACAATTTAAAAATTAATTATATTAAAATAAACCTGTATAACGGTAACAAGTTCATATGACGCGTACGACGCCACATGGCGCAATTCGACGTGCTGACTAGTCACTTTGTACAATTTGTTTACCGTAAGAAAAACCCATTTAGAGAAAAGAAAAGAACAAAGAACGATATGGAAGAAAATGTGAAAAATAAAAGGTGTCGAGAACTCGAGATTGATTAGGTGGTGAGAAAAGTAAAAATTAAAGGAAGAAGAAATATAAATAAATAAATAAGGAGAACCACACTATCTTTTTCGTGTCAACGTGGCCACATGGGATGACAGGATAAGGATAAGGATAAGGATAAGGATAAGAGAATAAATAAATTTAAAATCTATTATTTTATAATGTTATTATCGTGTAATTATCGAATACATGTCATTATCGTGTTGTGTCGTATTAGGTCATTAACAAATAACATGTTGTTTATAACGGGTTAATTCATGTATTGACTGTTAATTAATCTAATCGTGTTTAACATGTCGACACAAAAATTTATGGTGACACTAAAAATAGAGAAAGAGACCTGGAGACACAGACTCTACATTGTTTTTCTTTGATCATATATATTACTAAGTACTCCCTCCGTTCCACAAGTGTTTGCACCACAAGATGGGCAAAACTTTTTAAGAAAAAAGTGTAATGATCAGTGAAGTGTTGAGGGGTAATTTTGTAAAGTTATATAAATAAAGTAAAAAGGTAATTGAAAAGATAGTAAAAGTAATGACATTTTGTGTAAATAGGTGAATATTGTGAGGTGGTGTTTATGAGAGAGTTTCTTTTATGGGTGTGCAAACAATTGTGGGACGGACAAATAAAGTAAGTGTGCAAACAGTTGTGGGATGGATGGAGTATATATAAACAATATTTATATTTGAATATATATATTTTTTTTACAGAGAATTAAATCGTTTCATTCAGATCACGAATTGTAGGCCATAGGCCTTACATCTTCAAGGATAATCTGGTTACAGAAGGTGGGCAAAACATCAGTCCACAGTTTTTCGAAACCAATCTTATCACCAAAGTGAGCTAGAAAGTGAGCAGCTCTATTAACCTCTCTACGAATGAAAATACAAGAACAAAGGGCAACAAACCCTGCTAGAGTGCGGATATCCTCAATCAAAAGCGTTGTGTACGGCCTGAGTTCCATTTCTCCATGAAAGGCGCGAACAAGGGAGAGGGAGTCTGACTCGAGGACAATGTTCTGGATTCCCATCTTCACGACCTCCTTCAAGGCAAAACAGAGGGCCAAGGCCTCGATGAAGGTGTTGTTTCCTTCTCCTACTATCCTCCTCGATCCCGCTTTTAGAACCCTTCCACGATTGTCTCGAATCACGAAGCCGAGGCCAACTGATCCGTCCGAGAACTAAGCTGCATCTGAGTTTATTTTGAGCGTGTCCCTAGGGGGACTAATCCATAGGATGGGCTTAGAATTTGCAACCGCTCGTGGAGCAGAATTTTGAAGCTCCCCAATCATCCTCATAGTCTAGAAAGTATTAGAGAATATTATAGAATAATATATTATAGCTAGGAATAGTATAAATTATACGTAGTATCTTTGAATATATTCTCAAAGATATGATTTATATTTATTTCATTGTTTATGTCTTATAATCCTTTTATATATAGTGGACCACTCTTATCATCTCATTAACGAACGGATATAATTCTCACATGGTATCAACCTAATACACTGAAATCCTAATTTTTCTTCCTCCCTATTTTTCGGCGTCTCCGACGGGCTGGTATCCCTCGTCGCCGCCTTGCCTCACACCCTTCCCCTTTCTTCTCTATTTTTTGGCGTCGTTGACGAGCAGGTGTCCCTCGTTGTCGCCTTGCCTCACACCCTTCCACTTTCTTCTCTATTTTTCAGCGTCCTTGACGAGGAAGTATTCCTCGTCACCGCCTTATTTATTTATTTATCTCGAACGAGCTGGTCTCCCTCGTTCCCTCTCTTGGCCGCTTTTAGCCGCCACTGACGAGCTGGTATCCGTCGCCCCCCCCCCCCCCCCCCCTCATCTCGAACGAGCTAGTCTCCCTCGTTCCCTCTCCTGGCCGCTTTTTGTCGCTTTGACGAGGTTGTATCCCTCGTCACCCCCTTCTTTTTCTTCTCGAGTGAACTAGTCTCCTCGTTCTCTCTCATGGTTGATCTTGTTATCTCCATGACCGTTTTCACTCATATGGTGTTAGTCACACTCACCTACACTCTAATTTTCTCTATAGGCTGACGCTACATCTTTTTTCTTCTACTTCTCTCTCTATCTGGAGAGCCCATGATCAATACCATTTGTTGCTCGCTCCTCCGATATGTTTGTGCTTGAATCGACTGCTTTCGACACACTTGCAAGTGTTTCTTGCCTATTTTTTTGTCATCGTTCGTCCTTCAAAAGATTTTGGTGTTTCGATCCATTTGCTTCCCGCTTTTATGCGCCTTGACATGCTCTATTTGGTGATTCCGAATTTTCATTATTTCTCTTGTTGTATGACAATAAAAATGCTTTGTTTTGCGGATGTCTTCACAAAGTTTCTATCTCATACTCGCTTCAGATTGTTGCGTACCAAACTCGTGTTCATTTACATTCTCAGCTTCGCTTGACTGGGGGTATTAGAGAATATTATAAAATAATATATTATAAGAATAGTATAATATATTATAGGTAGCAATCTTTTATTTATGTTAGTAATTATCTTTGAATATATTCTCAAAGATATGATTTATATTTATTTCCTTGTTTATCTCTCTTGAAATCCTTATATATATATAGTGGACCACTCTTATTAGAGAAAATTTATAAAAAAAGCCATTTAGGCACCTAGCTTCTTAAATAAAGACAACTTTTATAATCTTTTTAAAAAAGGACAAAAACATGTGTAAATAACCATTTATGCCCTTACATTTAAATTTGAAGAATAACTATTTAATTTATATAATAATGGAACAAGTCATACATTCCATATATTTCGCCAGCATTCTGTTTAATATCACGCATATGAAAATAAGAATCTCACCTTCCTTATTTCGTTTGCAATCTGCACGATTCATCCGAATTTTCAATTAAAGCAATCCTAATTTCCCAAAAACCGCCTTAATTCAGAATTCCTCGTCCCTCAAAATCTGTTTATCGTGTTCTGCATTTTTTCTAGTTTATTGCATCGCCTTCTTTTCTAGTTTATCGTCCCTCAGAATCTGTTTAAATCATACACATTTTTATCAGGATTTCAAAACTCAAAATTTTAAAAATCAAATTTCAAACTGTCGAAAGCCCGAATCTAATTTAGAAAAAGTATAGCCTTTAATCACGCGATCAAGACACTGGACTTTTTCTCTTATTTCCACTCCCGATTTCTTTCATGGTGCCGGGCCGGCCATTATCAGAAAATATCATAAATTAAACCCCTAACTTTGAAATATCATAAATCCCCATGATCGCAAATCTCGATTAGGTTTCATCAATTGATGAAACGCATCTCGTTCGTCTCCTAACTCGCCGATGGATTTCACCGAATTGGAAGCAATCGAGGGTTTGCGTTGGTCGTGGCATTCATGGCCCACTTCCTGGCCCGAAGTTCACCGACTGCACATGATCAAGAGACTTTCCACGCGATCGTTTCTTTATATTCCTAGGGGATTCAAACTTCACCGATTTCTTCATTATGGATGACGGACGCGAAGCCGCCGGAGATATAGTAGAAACTTTTAATTCCAAGGGTCAGATGAAGAGTTTTGCCAAGGGTATGATTTTTAATTCCACACGTACACACATAATTTGCAAAGAATTTAGGATATTTTGAGATGATTTTAATTTAGGTTCAATTTGCTCCGTTTTCGTGTAATTGTGATGATTTACGTGCGCGTTGCTAAAATGTAGTTCATGATTATTTGTTATTGGTTTGGTCAAGGGATAATGCAGATCTTATTTTGCATATGTATACGTATTTTTGCATAATATATGAAGACACCGTACTATTTTTTCTGCATTATTCATTTTATTATGCAGTTTTAAATTTCATTGTTTTGCATTATTCATTTTATTATGCAGTTTTAGATTTCATTGTTCTGTATTACTCATTTTATTATGCAGATTTAGCTTTTATATTACTTTTCCAACCATGGTCTAGGGAGCAAAATGTTCTTCTCACTTCTCACTTCTCACTTCGTCTTCTTCCGTACTTCACGGTTTCCTTTCTTCACAAATTGGAAAACCCCAAAATTCTGCACAAAATTAAGCTCTTCTGACAGGTGTTAATTAATTTTAGGAAGGTTTTAATTAATTGCGTAATTCTTGAATTAATGAGCTGATAGAGTCAGCTTTTAATTTCAAACATTTGGTTTTAATTAATTGCATAATTCTTGGAATTAATGAGCTGATAGAGTCAGCTTTAAATTTCAAACATTTAAAGAATTTCTCCATATTAATTCCGAATTTTATGTATTAAGGGCATGATGGTACATTTATGTGCCATTTTGTCCTTATTCTGAAACTATTTTGAATCATGTCTTTATTTAAAAAAACACTAGGTGAAATGACCTTTTATGTGAAATCCCCCTCTTATTATCTCATTAACGGTGATTCAATATAATTCTCACAGAAAGATATCAAGGTTGGGTCCTGTATTTTTCGATGGAAGATAAAGGCATTCCGAGCCTTCCATAGAGTCCATGAAACAATGGCAAAAATCGCAATCCAATGGGCAGGAAGAGAGTCGCAAACAGCCCCAAAAACTGATCGAAAGCTTTGTCCAGTTCGGATAAAAGAATTTGAGCGTAGCGGACTTCGTCCCCAACTGAGAATCGTTACTGGACATTCAAAGAACACGTGGGAGGTGGTTTCTAGAGCCATGCTACAGCTGGGGCAATAGGGATCAACGACAATACCCCTCCTGGCCATAGAAAAGAGCGTCGCTAGCTAGCGAATCATTACAGGCTCTCCACATTAAGTGGTGGATTTTTTGTGGGATCTTGCAAGCCCAGAGTTTCTTCCAGATGGTCTGACCTGAACTGGCGAAAGGGATATCGTCTCCACAGGTAGAGAAGCGATTAACAGCCAGGTGGTATGCCGACTTAACCTAGAATTTACCATTTTTGCTATAAAGCCAGATCCTCTTATCTTCCGGTTGACGAAAACTCGGGGGAATATTAAGAATTTTGTGCACTATGGTTGAATCAAAAAGCCTTTTGACGAGCTCCCCATCCCAAGTATACAATGGGGTGTTTATTAATTTGGATACCATATATGAAGTTGATTGTCTGTTCCTCACCAATATAATCAACACAGGGGCTGGGAGAAGGGGAATTGTTAACCCACTTATCTTTAAAACAACGGATACGGGTTCCATTGCCTACTCGCCATCCCGTCCCTTCAACAACCAAGAAACAAGCATTGAGGATGCTCCTCCACAAAAAAACTAGGTTGGAAACCCATGGTTGCCGATTCAATATTGCATCTAGGATAATAATGGGCTTTCAAGATCCTTGTCGCCAAGGAATCATGATTATGTAAGAGACCAATATTTCTTTGCAACCATGGCCAAGTTGAAGTAGTACATCTCACGAAAACCTAACCCACCCGTCGTCTTTGATCGAGAGATTTTATCCCAACTGAGCCAATGCATTTTTCTCTCTTCTCCGGTGTAGATGCCCAATAGAAACGAGAAGTCGCTCTTTCGATCTCCTCGCAGAGGGATTTTGGGAATAAGAAACAACTCATAGCATAGTTGGGAATAGCCTGAACCACTGTCTTAATAAGAATTTCCCTCCCCGCCTTCGTAAGGTTTTTTTCCCTCCACCCTTTAATTCTGCTAAGCACACGATTGATCACAAATTAGAACACAACCTTTTTTCTACGGCCCACCACCGAGGGTAGGCCAACGTACTTTGAGGTGCTCGAAACCTGCCTTGTACTAACCTGTCTCTCCAGGGCTACCACATCTTCGCCAGCCAGATTACCACTTGTGGAGATTTCAGATTTGTCCAAGTTGATTCTATGCCCCGACGCCTTCTCATATGTGTGGATTATATCTTTTACTGTAGTCACCTTAGTTTGGCTAGCCCGGAAGAAGAGAATATTATCGTCTACGAAAAGGAGGTGGGAGACCGAAGGAGCCTGCCTCGCGATTTTGATGGCACACGGACTAGCGTTTCTCTCAGCTCGATTAAGGAGGGAGGAGAAGCCTTGAGGATGCTCCTCCACAAAAAAACTAGGTTGGAAACCCATGGTTGCCGATTCAATATTGCATCTAGGATAATAATGGGCTTTCAAGATCCTTGTCGCCAAGGAATCATGATTATGTAAGAGACCAATATTTCTTTGCAACCATGGCCAAGTTGAAGTAGTACATCTCACGAAAACCTAACCCACCCGTCGTCTTTGATCGAGAGATTTTATCCCAACTGAGCCAATGCATTTTTCTCTCTTCTCCGGTGTAGATGCCCAATAGAAACGAGAAGTCGCTCTTTCGATCTCCTCGCAGAGGGATTTTGGGAATAAGAAACAACTCATAGCATAGTTGGGAATAGCCTGAACCACTGTCTTAATAAGAATTTCCCTCCCCGCCTTCGTAAGGTTTTTTTCCCTCCACCCTTTAATTCTGCTAAGCACACGATTGATCACAAATTAGAACACAACCTTTTTTCTACGGCCCACCACCGAGGGTAGGCCAACGTACTTTGAGGTGCTCGAAACCTGCCTTGTACTAACCTGTCTCTCCAGGGCTACCACATCTTCGCCAGCCAGATTACCACTTGTGGAGATTTCAGATTTGTCCAAGTTGATTCTATGCCCCGACGCCTTCTCATATGTGTGGATTATATCTTTTACTGTATTCACCTTAGTTTGGCTAGCCCGGAAGAAGAGAATATTATCGTCTACGAAAAGGAGGTGGGAGACCGAAGGAGCCTGCCTCGCGATTTTGATGGCACACGGACTAGCGTTTCTCTCAGCTCGATTAAGGAGGGAGGAGAAGCCTTCTGCACAAATCAGAAACAAATAAGGAGATAAAGGGTCTCCTTGGCGGAGACCTCTACTGGGGTGAAGTTGTCAGTCGAAAAGCCATTAATGAGGAAAGAGTAGGAAACTGTGGTAACACAACGCATGATCAAATCAATCCACCTAGCATCATATCCAAGCTTACAATACATAACTTCAAGAAAACTCCATTCAATTCTATCACATGCCTTACTCATATCAAGTTTCAGAGCAACATAGCCTTTTTTACCCTTTTCTTCTTCTTTAAGTAGTGAAAGATCTCAAAGGCAACCATAGCGTTATCCGTAATGAGCCGATTAGGGATAAAAGCACTTCGGTTTGGAGAAATCACAGGTTGGAGAACATGTTTAAGACGGTTTTCTATAACTTTCTTTATTACGCGGATAATCACATTACATAGGCTGATTGGTCTAAAATCTTTAGGGTTCTTAGGGGTTTTCACTTTCGGGATAAGAACAACAAAGGTAGCATTTAAAGATGATATATCAGCACCAAAATTGAGAATAAGAAGGCAAGTATCAATGAAGGAATCACATACAGTAGGCCAGAATTTTTAAAAAAAGAGAGGAGGCATATCAACGGGGCCCGAAGCTTTTGCTGGGTGCATCTCTTTCAAAGCTTGCTTGATTTTAGCCGATGTGTAGGGTTGTAAGAGATTATCGTTCATTTCATTATTGACTCTTGGTTCCACTGCCTCGATGGCCCGATGCATAATGCTAGTGTTAACCGAAGAGAACTTCTCGATAAAGTACTCTCTCATCACCCTTCCCACTTCCTCATCCCTTTCCACCCAATCTCCTTCCCGGTTCATAATTCTGGTTACAGTGTTTCTCCGCCTTCGCTGGGCAGCTTTTGCATGGAAGAAGGACGTGTTCTGGTCCCCATCTTTTAACCATGCACAAAGCTCGGGATCTTTGATACCACCACATCTCCTCCTGTTTTAGGACCTCATCGAGAGCTTTCTGTTTTTCTTTGATTTCCTAGATTACTTCCATGCTCTAGTATTTGGTTTGGAGGTTCTCTAGATCTGCTTTTAGGTTCTTTACTCTCACGGTCACATTCCCGAAAACCTGACGATCCCAACTCCGTAGAAGTCTGCTACAGTTTCTTATGCGTGCGCCGAAGTGAGTTTCTTATGCGTGCATCGAAGTGAATATAAGGTACATGTTAATTGTGAAGTAAGTACAATATCAATGAAGCGAGGGGTAGGTCTCCTATGGAATTGAGTCTACAAGACCAATCCTGAAGCGAGTACAATGACAATCAATACGTACTAACCTACAATCGAAATATAGAAAAAGTAAATAAAGATGTACAAAATTGAATGATATATTTCTGGGTTCCTGAAATAATAGATGCAGATTTCATTGTATGGATGGAGTTTGATAGAGTTGAGAAACTTACCCAAATCAATTAATTTCCCACATTCCTGAAGTAGGAGTTGGCAACCAGGGACGGAACTACTCATGGGGGTGGGGTGGCCCTGGCCCCCCCCCCCCCTCAATTTTTTTTTTACTATTTTATATATGTAAACACAAATTCGTGAATTAAATAATAAGACGCGAAAATGGTAAACGATTTTATTTCTTTCGGATTAAAACCGAGTATTTGCGGGTTACAATCTCTAATTTGTTCCTCTCTCTCTTCTTGAACTTCACTTGGATTTCTTGAGCTTTTGGAGCTGGATCCGCAGCCGAATCCTTTTCGATCTTGTATTTGGGGCTTTTATAACGTTAATCCAAAGGCTTAGCACCGTATTTTGGATTAAACGCCGGATTTAGGGACTTTTCAGATGAACGTCGTTGAAGATCGTTCTTGAATTTGGGACTTTGTAACGTTAATCCAAAGACTTGACGCCGTATTTTGAATTAAACGTTGATTTTCGGGACTTTTCGGGACTTTTTCGTTGAAGATCCACGAAGAACTTTGAAGAAACGTCGAATCGAAGAGGCTTAGCACCTTGATCTCCACTCGAACACTGCTTCTTGCTGCTTTTCCCCAAGAACGCCTTGAAGAAACGCCGAATCGAAGAGGCTTGGCACCTTGATCTCCACTCGAACACCACTTCTCGTCGCTTTGCACGAAGAACGCCTTTGAAGATCCTCCGCTTGCTGAAGAACACTCTAAAATCTCTGTAGAGAATTTTAGAGCCTTGAATGCTTCTGATTTCTTGATGATGAAAATGAATGAAATGAGGCCTCTATTTATAGGTGTAGGCCTGGAGATTTTTGTGCAAGTAGTTAGGATTTCGAATTTTGAATTACTTGGGCTCAATTTGATTTGGGCTAAGAATACCCTATTTGGGCTCAATTTGATTTGGGCTAAGAATACCCTATTTGGGCTCAATTTGATTTGGGCTAAATTTGATTTGGGCTCAATTTGGTTTGTTGGACTTTAGAGGTCCGTCTTTATTTATCGGATTTTTAGAGGCCCATCTTTATTTATTGGGCTTCGAAGATCCATTTTAACTCTTTGATCTTTCAAGGCCCAAATTAATTGGAGGGAACAATTAAATATTAATTAATTATATCTTTATTTTAGGAATTAAATTTATTTCAATAAATAAATAATAAATTTAATTAATGTTTAACCCGTAATTTCCACGCGTCGCAATTTAATTCGTAATTGAATTTTTCCTCGTCTACAATATATATATATATATATATTATTAATTATTTAATTTAAATTCACTTTTCTATTTTTAATATTTACTTTGCGGATAATCATATATATGGTGAGCCATTTTCGGATGCCCAATTTTCCCAAACCCATGTTTTAATTACTTGCATTTCAATTTTCCAAACCCACATTTTAATTACTTGCATATCAATTAATCATCTTCACAAATCACATCCGTTTCATTTATTTATATACTAGTAGTAGTTTTTATACTATTAATTATTATTTTAAATTTTTGATCATTATAAATTTTAGAATTAGAGAATTTTAGGATTTCTTCTTATTTAATTTGTGAATTAGTAACCAATGTGGTAATATTTATATATACGGAGTATTAAAATATATTATGGTATGAACTTAGTCAAAACTACATTTATAAACGAGATAAAATTAATTTATTTTGGATTACATGTTAGTATATATTGAGAGCAAATTGCAAAAAGATTCAGTATATATACACTTAATTGTTGATATGTAAGAGAGACATTCTAAGTTTTAATATATTAATGACATATTTTTGTATTTTGAGATATTTAAATATGAAAATTGATAAATTTGGTGCAAATATAAAATATCTAAATTTTTATAAAGAACATACACTAGTGTTAAATTTTATATGTTGGCCCCCTCAACCTAAATTCCTGGTTCCGTCCCTGTTGGCAACTTCAAAATTAAAAGAAATAGTAAAACCTACAACAAAAATTGAATCGGAAGGCTACGTATGCAGAAATTGTAAACGATGAAAGAAAATAAAACAATGGTACGCAAGCGATGATAAATGCGAATACGGTCAATAGAAGGCAGTTGTGTGCATAGAGACCGGTGCAATTTTGAGAATAATTGAAACTAAAATTTCCAAGAAGAGATGAAAGATTAAATTTGCATGAAGTGGGAATAGATGATAGGTGAATTTTGCAGTAAAAGGGGTGATTTTGTTTAATTGAAAGGTTAAATTTGACGGCAAAGAATTTTAAAGAAGGAAGAAGAATAGAAGGGGACAGAACAAATGAAAGTGGAAGAACAATGAAATAATGAATTTGCAAAACAATGATGGAAATTGGGTCTTCACAAAACAGGGAGTCACTACACTCTTATAAGATGTTTTTGGAAATCTGTATCCCACATCGACTCCATCTCTCTCGGAAGTGGAGGAAATCACGAACCATACTTGTAAGTATAAAATAGTATTTTTATTGAATGATTTATGAAAGTAATTATACTGTAAATATATACAAAAGATTAGGAAACTACTATGGAGAGTCAAAGATTACAATCCCTAAATTTGTGGAATAATTAAGGACCAAATCATCTTGATTTATTCTAATTTATTTGATGCTATTATCCCGCGCAAGCAAGACGAGGGATGAGGTCCAACGCACAGCTTGTCTCGAAAGAACTTGATCAAAGGTCGAGGCAGGGCTTTAGTGAAAACATCAGCAATCTGTAGGTCCGAAGAGATAAATTCAGTATGAAGGTGGCCGGCCAAAACAAGCTCATGAACAAAGTGATAGTCGATATCGAAGTGCTTGGCACGTTTATGAGCACTCGGATTCTGACTGAGAAAGATGGCACTGTTATTGTCTGAGTAAAGCGTGGGGCAAGAGGGAAGTTGTACGTGAAGCTCACGGAGAAGTTGAAGAATACAAACTAACTCCGATGCGGTATTGGCCATAACACGATATTCAGACTCACAGCTGGAGCGGGAGACTGCAGGCTGTTTCTTAGCACTCCAAGAGACAAGATTTCCACCAAGAAAAATTGAGTATCCATAGGTCGAACGACGAGTTTCCACACAACGAGCCCAATCAGCATCTGAGAATGCATGAATGGTAGGAGAGGGGCCCCTTGAGAAGGAGAGTCCAAATGAAGGAGTGTGTTTAACATAGCGAAGTATACGCTTCACAGCTTAAAAGTGCGGGACGGTAGGGGCATATAAGTGCTGACTGACGAGGTTCACAGCAAAGGTAATGTCCGGACGCGTGATCGTGAGATACTGAAGAGCACCCACTAAGGAACGGTAGAGAGTCGGGTCATCAAAGAGTGGACCATCAGTTGGTAGCTGACAGTCGGCGACCAAGGGAGTGGAGACGGGTTTGGCATCCTCAAGAGCGGCTCGTTGAAGAATGTCACGAGCATATTTTGCCTATTCAAAAATAAGCCCGAAGAAGTGTAAGTAACCTCAAGTCCCAAGAAATAACTCAACTTACCTAAATCCTTAATAGAAAACTCCTTAGGAAGACGAGCAATAAATGAGAACACCTCTTCCGGAGAGTTCCCTGTAAGGATAAAATCATCAACATATACCAAAAGGTAAAGAATTGAAGAATCACGGATAAAGATAAACAAAGAGGAGTCAGAACGATTGCAAATAAATCCAATACTCAATAGAAAATCGCTAAGGCGTTTAAACCAAGCACGAGGAGCCTGCTTGAGACCATAAAGAGCTTTCTTGAGATGACAGACGTGGTTAGGAAACCGAGAATTAAGAAATCCAGGGGGCTGCTCCATAAAAATCGGCTTTGGCAGAACACCATTCAGAAAAGCATTTTTTACGTCAAGCTGATGAAAAGGTCAATTTCGTAAAACAGCAAGAGAGAGAACAACCCGAACAATAGAGGCACGTACTACAGGACTGAACGTGTGTGAGTAGTCAAAGCCAGGGAGCTGAGTGAAGCCTTAAGCAACGAGACGAGCTTTGTGATGATCGATTGAACCGTCTACCAAGAATTTGGTGTGAAAGACCCATTTAGAGCCCACAACATTTGTATTAGCAGGACGAGGCACAAGATCCCACGTCTGATTGTCAGACAAAGTAAAGAGCTCCTCATACATTGCAGCTACCCATTCAGGACGCTTTAAAGCAGACTTGACGCCACGGGCTTCACTAACTGCAACAAGAGCATGAAAAAGTGAAGAATGGGCGTAATATGTAACATGTTTTGGTTTAAAAATACCAGACTTAGCACGGGTGCGCATGTGATGTGTAGCCTGAGGGGGTGAAGCAACTGGTGTTGGATCGACATTTGGGATAGCGACAACCTCATGAGTAGGTGTATGATCATCTAGCGCAATAGTGGGTGTAGTAGAGACAAGATCTAGCAAAGGACACAATGAACAACGAAGACTAGGAGAAACCTCAACGACCGGAGGCATTAGGGCAGGAACATAGCCCGACGACCTAAGGGGCTAAAGAAATTCTGAAATGGACAAAGAAGAAGAGTTAGTTAGGCTAGGTAATTTAGAAAAAAGAAAAGAATGTTCATCAAACTTAGCATGACGAGAAATATAGATGCGGAAGGATGAAGGATCGTAGCAACGAAACCCTTTGTGGGAGCTGTTGTAGCCCAAGAAAATACACTCCTTGCTACGGGGCTCAAATTTGTTTTTGGTATAGTCTCTAAGGCAAGGGTAGACCCTGCAACCAAATGGGTGAAAATTTCCAAAGTTTGGAGTAGTTGAAAATATCAACTCATATGGGGATTTTCCATCAAGAATTTTAGACGACAAACGATTAATAATATAGACAGCACTACTAAAAGCATCCACCCAAAAATTCATTGGAGTGTGAGAGTGGAAAAGTATGGTAAGACCGGTCTCAGTGATATGTCTATGTTTACGTTCAACCCGACCGTTTTGAGCTGGTGTGTACGGGCAAGAAAAAATATGACGAACGCCCTTACTTTGGAAAAAATGTTGCACTTTATTATTAGTAAATTCGGTACCTCCATCACTATGAAATGTTTTAATATGATAAGAAAATTGATTCTCAACAAATTTAGTAAATTGGAGGAGCACCTCAAAAAAATCAGATTTATTCCGTAACGGATATAGCCAAGTAAAACGTGAAAAATCATCCACAAATATGACATAATAACGAACACCAGAATCATAGCACACGGGCGCAGGGCCCCACAAGTCACAATGAATAATGTCCAGAACAGAAGATGCACGCTTAATGTCCAAATTAAAAGGCAAGCGTTTGCTTTTAGCTTGTTTACACGAATCACAAAGCACAAGTTTAGGCAATAAAGCAGTAACAGTAATAAAACCAAGTTTTTCAGTAACGAAATTACCAGTCAGACAGGGCATCAGAGACGGAGCAGGCAGCCTGAAAAGCTTCTGCTATATTAGCAGAGGCGTCACCAAAAGAGGACGGAGGGGGTGGAATAGGACGGACGGGTGGAACCGGCAAAGGGGACGAGGCTGGAGGGAGTTGTGCCTAACGATCTGGGCATGTATTCGCATAATGCCCATTGGTACGACAAATCTGACAGTGAGGTGGACGACGTTGAGCAGGACCACGACCCCCGAGCTTACCATTAAAACGGACAGGATGAGCAGTGTATGCGACCTGGACAGGAGCGGGCAGGTTAAGCTCCTGTTGAAACAAATCCCAAGCCTCGACATTATTTTGGAGATCTGCAAAGGTAGGAAAAGGCGACAAAGCCATTTGTGTAGCAGAAAAACTCGAGAAAGCAGGACCAAGACCCTTGAGAAATAGATGGATTTTATCAGTGGCGTCCACATTGCTGCCGATAATTGATCGCAAAGAGCTTGAAATTGTGACCAAAATCGGCTACCGATTTTTCACCCTTTTTAATCGTTTGAAGTTGGCCCTTGAGATGGAACTCACGAGCCTTTGAGTGATGGTTGAATGAGTTTTCTAGAGCAAGCCACACCTCCCGAGCCGAAGAACAACCCACAACAACGGACATAGCCTCCTCGGTCAAAGAAGAAAAAAGAAGACTTACAAGTCGCTGGTCCTCAACACGCCAGGCGGCGTAGGCTGGATTGGGGGTAGATTTTCCGGCCGAATCAATCTTGGACGGCGGTGGCGGCCGTGTTCCGTCGACAAGGTCGATGAGGCCCTGCCCAATTAGAAGAGGTGATACCTGACTGCGCCAAAGGAGGTAATTTGTAGATGTAAGCTTTATTGTGAGCATGTGGATTAAAGTATTGTATAGAAGTGTGGTAGAAGAATCAATAGAAGCGGCCATGGTGGGAAATTAAAGTAACAGGGGATCGTGAAAAATAATGGAGAGAGTAGGGCCTGAGAGATTTGATCTTTGAGGAGAAAAAGAAATTAATAAACAAATGGAGGTGATTTATATATGTGCTTATCAAAGTAACAATGGACAGTGGGAATTTAATTGTGAGAAAAGGGGAAAAGAAAGCAGCAGCTTATTGAACAGAGAAAAGAGAGCAAGACAAAGTAGGCGGCGAAAAGGGAGTTTCGTGCCCTAGAAAACTGATACCATGTAAGTATAAAATTGTATTTTTATTAAATGATTTATGGAAGTAATTACACTGTAAATATATACAAAAGATTAGGAAACTACTATGGAAAGTCCCTAAATTTGTGAAATAATTAAGGACCAAATCATCTTGATTTATTCTAATTTATTTGATGCTATTAATACTACTCCAGTGGTAACTCAAAACACGAATGCGTCTTTAAATTTGGAATTCACCTCAGAAGAAGTGAAAGCAATTGTTTTTTATATGCATCCAAATAAGGCACCTGGCCCTGGCTTCAACGTTAGGTTCTATCAAGATATGTGGATGGTTATGGGACCTGATGTTACAAAGGAAGTTCTCAATGTTTTGAATAATGGACATGATTTAAGAGGTTGGAATAAAACGTTAATAATCACGCTCATTCATAAGGTAAAATCACCTACCAATCTGGTGATTTCAGGCCTATCAGTCTAAGCAATGTAAGCAATAGAATTGTTGCTAAAGTTATTGCAAATCGTATCAGAAAATTAAATCCACAAATGATAGATGAGAATCATAGTGCTTTTGTTTAGGATAGACTGGTTTTTTTATAATGGGCTTCTCAACTATGAATGCATGCATTGGATAAAGCACAATAGAAATAATTATAGGTACGCAGCTCTGAAGCTGGACATGAGTAAGACTTATAATCGGATTGAATGGTGCTTTTTGGAGACTCAAATGATTAGGATGGGTTTTTCTAGGGTGATCGTTCAATTAATCATGAGATGTATCTCAACGGTGACATGCTTTCAATGTCACCAACACGGTCATTAGAGATATAAAACCAATTATGGGTTTGAGGCAGGGTGACCCCTTATCCCCCCCTTTTTTTTTGTGTTGTGTGCACAAGGATTGCCTAAGTGTATAAATGAGAGAGCACGAGAGGGACATCTACAAAGTGTGCGGGTGGCTAGGGGAGCACTGATGGTAACTCATCTCTTCTTTGCAGATGATAGTGTGGTGTTTTTCAAGGGAAAAAAGGAATATGGATCGAAGTAATCCACTTCAAAAAAAAGCTTGATTTGATACCGAAATTTTGAGAGGGACACCTAATCCGTCTCTAATAGGTACGAATTAGATACATATTTGTTAAAAAAATTTAGATATGAAACCGAAAATAAAATTGTCTCTCATTATAAACGAATTAGATACGACTTTTAGTTTCGAGAGTTGTAGATACGGATTAGATACGATACCACCGTCTCTAAACAATCAATTTTTTCTCCCCGATATAAAACGAGACAAGGTGGTACACGAAATAAAATAAAGTGCAATAACAATTGAAGGCAAATAAAACGAGACAAGATGGTACACGAGACAAAGGA
The DNA here is from genome assembly GCA_963675135.1 of Galeopsis tetrahit. Lineage (NCBI taxonomy): Eukaryota > Viridiplantae > Streptophyta > Magnoliopsida > Lamiales > Lamiaceae > Galeopsis > Galeopsis tetrahit. Next base: position 41,563,157 of record OY776127.1, read on the forward strand.
TGCGGTGGCACGACAGGAGGAGGAAGTGTAATTGAGGATCCTCGTAAGTCACTAGTTGATGCCCCACGAGAAATATTGCGAGATTTATTTTTTGCGTGTTAAACATACATTAAAATATTTAATTTAAAATATTTAAAAATTTTCGGTATTAAACGTAGATTAAAATATTTAGATATGAATTAAGAACGTTTAAAATATTTTGGAATCAATAGTGAATGTTTAAGGGAACCACGACGCTCATTCCTCGTAAGTCACTAGTGGACGCCCCATGAGAAGTATTTTCTGCGTATTAAACATTCATTAAAATATTTAATTTAAAATATATAGAGTCAACAATTATTCTATTAACCAAGAAAGATCGGCAGGAGACTGAGATTCTTTTCTTGAGAGGTGAAATGGGGAGATAATATCATTATATATATAATTAAGAATCGAGAACAGAACATGTACTAGTGAATTGTGTTATATTAATTTATTTACCCTTTTATTTAATTAATAAATAGTAAAAATAAAATAATCAAATATATTTTCTATATATTAGGATAAACATAGATATTATAATAATATTATGTTATATCTTTCATATAAAAATATCTTTTATATGACAATTTTTTATATATATATATATATACCAAATGGAAATATTCCCAGAATTCATTCTCTAATCAAGATTGACGAGGTATCCAGTCTTTTATTACTCCCTCTGTCCTGTAAAATTTTGCTCAAATCAATTTTTTGGTCTACAAAGTATATGTTTATTCTATTTAAATAATTAACTTTTGAGTATTTATTTTTACTATATTAACAAGATTGAGTATCTACCAACAATATTCTTTACTCGTTATCCCACATATATTTTTTTTAATTAAAATATAATTTTTTAATAAACATGTATAAAAAGAAGTGAGCAAAATTTTACTGGACAGAGAGAGAGAGTATAATATATCAATTTAAAACTTTGTGTACAATAAATAATTAATAAAATACCAATTTAAAATACATTTGAATTGAAGTAATACATTATACAATAGATAATTAATAAAATACTTATTTACTAACATTTAATTTGAAGTCCTACATTTTGATAGGTATCAAATGTCCTCCTTATTCCCAACATGGTGCCACTTAATAATTTTTGAAAGTTTCTAAATATGTTTATAAAAGACTTAGTAAAAAAATTTGCATAAATTTTTTTTTTTTTTTTAAATTGCCATAGTTTTAAGATTTAAAAAAATTATATCATTCATTTAGAAAATGAGTTGGTATAAATAAAATTTCTATCTTCCATTTAGAAAACTGTTGAATTTGGGAGAGTGACAAATTAAGTTGAATCTAATTTATAGAGATCAAATTCGGAATTATCAAAATATATTGCTGAAAATATCTTTTAAAAATAGTATGATAACAAGATAATAAAATACGTAATATAGGAGGGGAAACCAAATGTATCCATTTAAATATAAATTATGGAGTGCAACAAAATAGTACAATAACAAGATAATAAATTATGGAGTGCATCAAAAGAGTACAATAAAAGTTCAAATAAATAAAATACAAATTGAAATCAAAATGAAGGAGCCAAAATGAGCCAAAATTATTTCATTAAATGAGCCAAAATTGAATACATATACACAATTTAGAAATTAATAACAACAAATTACAATTAAAAGTTACAATTTGAATATATGTTAAAAATATAAATTAAATGAATTAAAAAAATTATCAAAAGAATATACTTATACAATTAATATTAAAAGAGAAAATAAAAAGTTATCTATGGAAGTGGCGGGTGCCTATTTCTGAGCACCCGCACACAGGGGTTTAATTCCCACATAGACCAAATAAATGATCATTTAAATAGTTGGAGAGTTGGTGGTTGCGGGGTGGGTTAGGGTGGGGCCGGGCTTCAGGTTGCGGGTTGGGTTGTGGGCTGGGTTGGGAATGGGTTCGGGTTAGGTTGTGGGCTGGGTTGGGAATGTTCGGGCATCGGGTTGCGAGCTGGGTTCGGGAAAAAAATCGATTCAAATTAGGAACAAAATTATAGACTGATTCTTGATCCGAATGTAAAACGGGTCGTTCCTCGTTTAGATACGGATTTAGAGACAACAAAACATCGTTTATAATTAGGAACAGATTTTCAAACGTATTCTTGACCCGGATGTAAAACAGCTCATTCATCGTTTAGAAACCGAAAAAAACGGTCTCAAACCCGTCCCTTATTAGAAACGATGTTTATGATATCGAATTTATCTCTAAATCTCAATTTTTTTGTAATGATCTTCCGATCTTGCTTCAACAATATGAAAGAGCATTTGGGCAAGTGGTTAACCTTAAAAAAATCTACAATCATGTTTAGCCCAAACATAAATAATCAAAGCAAGCAAGAAGTGCAACATTTTAAATGTGCAACTAACACAAGGGCATCGGATGTACTTTTTTTTTTTTTTTTTTTTCGACACCAAGAAAGATTAAGTATTATTAGTGCAATTGCACAAGATTGTTAACAGTCCATCCACACAATCCGGAGGATCTGTCCACCATTGAGCGTCCCCATATGAATGGGAGGCATCTGATGTACTTGGGACTACCTATTTTTGGAATAAATGATTTATTAAAAAGTGCAACCCAATTTTTATTAAAAAATGTTAGTCACTATAATTGAAAAGTGCAACACAATTTTTAATGAAAAATGTAAGTTATTATAATTAAAAAGTACAACACAATATTACTGAAAGGTGCACGTCTATATAACTAAAAGGTGCAATATAACATTATCAAAAAGTGTACATCAATATAATTGAAAAAATTATTTTAAAAAGTGTAAGTCACTACAATTAAAAAGTATACATAAAAAAAAAAAAAAAAAAGTTCTTATATTGACTCAATTTCATAGAGAACCTACCCAAAAGAAAAAAATGTAAATACCATAATTTAATGTGTCTAAAATCGGTACAAACATTATACCAAATAAATATGATTTATGGTACTTCTCCGTCCACCAAAAGTATGCAAGTTTCTTTTATGAAAATATCATGTCATCTTCATTTTATATTCATTCTTCAACCATCATTTAATTATTTAAATTGTCATTCAATTTTACTCACAAAAATCACTTTATCATAAATAGACTCCACAATACAATACAATAAACTTACTTTATTTATTTTACCTTAGATACTTTTTCTTATAATTTAAGTTCAAAAGTATAAACATCTTTGGTGGTCGTATAACAAATATATGTGATCCATTATAGAGATTCTGCGAAGCAATGGCGTTTTCATCATCATCGTTATTTTTTTTAAAGGGTATTCGAGTGTATGGGGTGCACTCAAGTTAACCGTTGACTTCTATTTTAATTTAATTTTTTTGTAATTTTTTTAAATTTTTTTCTAAAACGTGTAAGTCACTATAATTGAAAAGTGCAACACAATTTTTAATGAAAAGTGTAACATAATATTGTTAAAAAGTGCAACACAATATTATTAAAAGGTGTAAGTCGGTATCACAATTTTTAATGAAGCAACACAATATTAATGAAAAGTGTAAGTTATTATAACTAAAAAGTGCAAGACAATATTTACTAAATATTGAAACACAATATTATTAAAAAGTGCAAGTTAGTGTCACAATTTTTAATGAAAAGTGTAACACAGTATTACTAAAAAGTGTAATTGTCACTATAAATAAAAAAAAAAAAGGTGAAGAATTAATTTAATGTTACATTAGTTGTAAAATTCATTTTTCAAGGATACAGGACAAAAATTTCTTCTAACACGCATAAACACATTTGCAGAATTAATGTGGCTGATTATATTTATATGAAAGGGTGCCAATTACATTATTAAGCTTCAATCATAATGTTATTATTGCAACACAAAGTTTCAACAAGTTGAATCAATTTTCCGTCAGTTTGGATGCACATGTTTCTGAATAAAAAACTTGAGCCTCTGAAATAACAAATCGAACTCAGGCAATTCTTGAAATTCAGGAGATGTATAAAACCCATGGAGTGCATTTGGATACTCAGTTAGCTCCACTTGCTTACCACAATCCTTCAACCATTCAGCATATCGTTTCCCCCAATCTTGCAAAGGATCATTCCCTCCCAAAATTACCAAAGTAGTCGGGAAGTCGAGTTTCTCCACTTCTTTTGAACCGAACACATTGACTGCAGGATGATTTCTGTCTGCACCCTCTGGTAGAAAGGCCTTCCACACTATATCCGACTGTTCCACATTAATTTTAGGGTGTCGGGGCAATCTCATCTCCGACTCTGTTCGCTCTTCGCCTCCAAAAAACGGCTGCAGAGACACAAGTCCAGTGATCCTTATTTTGTTGAAGTGGTCAGCATTGTTGAGAGCTCTCACCGTGACATGATGGGCTATGTTGCCTCCCGCACTATCTCCTCCGATGAAACAGTTACTGAGATCAGTATATGCTGGTAAAACGGCACTGTTTTGTGCATCGATGAATTTTAAGGCGTCATAGCCATCGTCATACTGAGTCGGGTACTTGTACTCGGGTGTGAAACGGTAGTTGACAGACGCTATGACTGCAGGTACTTTTGCAGCTAGGTGGCTACAGAGATCATCATAACTCTTGCTGTCTGGCGCGAAACTCCTGAATCCACCACCGTGAAAGTATACAATTAAAGGCAACAAATTGTTTGAATTGGTTTTTGGAGTGAAAAGGCGGAACCAGAGAGAGCGGGAGGGGTCGATTTGGACATCGAAAGTGGAGACCGAGACGTTGTTTATGAGTTTGGTGGCAGGGGCCGAGGTTTTGATGTGTTGAATCTTATCTGCCATATTCTGTGATTAATTAGTTGGTATTCAGATTTTGGCACACTAGGAATAGTTGTGTTGTGTGTGCGTGTTTCTTGATCTACGATGTGTGGTTGTGCCCTGAGATGGTCTTTTACGTTTTGGAGTTTCAGGCAAGGTTGTTATATAGGGGTTTAATGGCATCAACAATGTTCCCATTAAAACTTTAGCTTTTCTTTTTTGACTAATTTTGGCCACGCATTTATTAAAAATTATCTCTACTTTTATATAAAATAACATTAATTGTCACTTATTTCTCTTTTTTTTTTTCTCTCTCTACATTTTACTTTTTTTACACTTTTTTCTACATTTTACTTTTCTTACACTTTAAATCAACGACTTTACATAAAATATTATATTCATTAAAACTTATGTTATCCCTCAAATGTAAAGTTTACAAATATAGTACTGATATTAAAAAATATTTATTGGACTTTTTTTAACTTTAAAAAGTTTGTAAATTTAGAAAATTCATAAACTCCTTGCAGAGTTTGACTAACTTTTTTTATTGATTTATATGAATTTTCATAGACTTGACAGGATTGTGGAATACACTTTTTTATTTTATTGATTTGAATGGATTTCCATAGACTTCGACGTTGGAACTATCGATGCAAATGTATATGGAACACACTTGTATATAAAAAAAAGTTATTATTCATCATTATTATTCTCATCTTCATTTCCATCACTATTATACCTCGGCCTCATTTTCCACATAGCATTAGCAATACTCGTTCTCCATGCATTAACTTTCGTTCTTTGTTGTAGTTGGGTTTGAGAAATTAAGCAATTCCAATTTTTCGTCTTCCATGTCCAAATGTGGTGAATCTTAATATATATGTATATAGTATATATTAGTTAATACATTAATAGTTTATACAATATCTCACACCACGAAATGAACAAATTAATCAAATCTATTTTATATCAATGAATTCGCTTTGCTTTGACCATATTAAAAATAATAAAAAAATTTATACAAGAAGCAAAGTAAATAAAAATTAATGACGACGAAAGATGCAGTACGTTAGCAGTCGAATTTTCATTACAGAACAAACAAAAATCTATTAAGTTTTGAGTTGTGATGCGTCGAAAAAGAACGCTTACAGATATAGGCCGTTCTCTTACGAGCACTATTAATCACGATCTTAATCACTCGTTCGCCTTTAACAATCTTCGTGTAAACCTTCCCGCAAGTCCAAAATTGACCTGCAAAAGTACACCGGAGGGGGCCTCCGGCGTAGAAGCTCCGACGCTCAAGTCAGAATTTATCGAAGGCGAAATCAAAGAGGAATTCCCCTGTTGTATAGGGAAATTCCGGCGAATAACGGAGTTCGTCCTCCAAATCAATGTATATCGTATATCAGAATGTATCAAATGAATAAGACGTATCTGTATGTTTTTTGAACCTCACCTTTAAGATATGAAAATAACTTTGTTTTTATATCTGGCCCCTCTCTGCGGAGAGGGGAAGACTTCTTCTCCCTGAATTCTCGGCATATCCCTAGGAATCCGGCCTATCTCCCCGAAGACTCGGTTCTTCAGCTTATCGGCTCCCCTTTTCGTGGGTTTGAACGATTCCTTTGACTTGGCTAAGAAAGATGGACTGTAGTTCCATCTTTGGGCTAAATCTTTCCCAGCCCAAGGTCTATTAATTACTCCAAATATGGGCCAAAGGCCCAGTTACTCTGATTTCTCTAATTCCCCTGCTTAAGCCCAGGGGTGTATTAATCCTGTTCCTATGACGTATTGGCCTAATCACAACTACCACAATTCATCCCGTCTCCACGTGTCGACTCCTTAGGGAGCGACATATTTATCTACATCAACCACTCCCCCCTACTCTCATAAAAGGAATAAACTTTAGGAGAGTAGGAAAATAATGACACTAGGATAAATACCAAAGAAATATTTTATTTCCTTTCTTAAAACTTAAAATACCCCTCGAAATATTTCCAGTGATTTGATTCCCTCTAGTAATAATTACTCTCAGAAAGCGTCGGGTCTTTTACACTTCCACACGCAACTGTGCCCTCGAATCCCGCAGTCACACGCCTATACCCAACATCAGGCCGCCGCTTTTTCTTCACGCGTCTCTCAATTGGGGGGATCATTTAATTCTCCTCGGTCCTCTCTCTTCTCTTTCCAGCGTAATCATTCAAAATCTTCTTTTTCCACCAAAACCCTTTTTTCCTTTCATTTCAAGTTTATCTATTCTCTATCTTCGTTTTCACCTCTGCGATCCTAACTTCTCCGTGCACGTCCAGCGGCCGTTTCGTCGTCACTTCTTAAAACCGACTTTTCTTCAGGTACCTATTCCTTCCCTTCTTCTCTCATTTACAACATGTCATCTTCTTCAGACTCCGTTTCCATGGAGAGTTCAACTTCCCATCCTCTTTCTATCTTTCCTATAATCGACCCTGCTTTAAAAAATACCATCGCTGGTTCTTCCATACTTCCTCCTGAGCGCGTTGCCTCTTTTCTCCGGTCGGGAATCTTTCCCACCGATTATATCGTTAGGGCCGCCCATAGGAGGGAACGCCCAAATTCTCCAGGCCCAAACACTTTGGCCTTCTGGGAGGCTCAACTAAAAGCGGGTCTCCGTTTTCCGATCCATCCTTATTTCTCCGAGATTTCTACTTATCTTCGCATACCCCTCAACCAATTCACTCCCAATGCTATTCGAGCCATGCTAGGGTTTTACATTTTACTGAAGGGGAATGGTGGCGAACCTTCAGCCCAGCTTTTTCTGACTCAATACATGTGTAAGTACGCAGATGGGTTCTTCTATACTTCTGGTCGTCCTTCCAGGGCTGGGAAATTCATGGAAAAGCTCCATGAAGGAGTCCAAGACTGGAAGGACTATTATTTCTTTGTTACAAACCCAGCTCCTTGGGATTTTCCTCATGAAGGGTGGATTTATGAAAATCCTGGGGTACCCCGTCCTCCTCTTTCCGTTTGTTCTTCTCTGAATCTGGATGTGATGAACCATTTAAACGATCATGTTTCTACCCATGGCTTTTTTGATGTAATGGGTATTTGTAAAAATCCTAGAGCTCTCTCTCATTTTGGTTTCGGTCGCTCCGATTATCCTTTAGGTCCTGATGATGGTAATACCATTTCCTTTTCCGAGTAGTGTCTTTAAAATTGGAGATGTCTTGTTTATTTAATGTTGCTTCATACTTCTTCATGCAGCTATGAGTTGGTTAACTCAGATTTCACGCGATGCTGCCCCTCTCTCGATGGTTAATAAATCTCCAGCTCCTGCAAGTTCCTCAAAAGTTCCAGTTCCTCCTTCTCCTGTGGAACCTGCCACTGGGTCCGTTGCTAAGCGCACCCGTTCCTCTACCGAGAAAGCCATGGTCTCTGTCTTGCCTCCTGTCTCCGATGCCTCTAAGAAGAAGAAATCCAAAACCAAATCCTCTCTACCTAATGTTGCTTCCGATGCTCCAGACGAAATCAATATCAACCATCTTTTGACTTTTATAGAACGCTACACTCCGACTTCTACTACTGAGGCTCTTAATGCTCTGTCCTTCGGAGAACGGGTTGTGCATGCCGCTCATAGTTTTACCCAGGTATTTTCCTCGTGCAAATACATTTCTAAGCAATTTTAATAAGAAAGAGTACACTTGTCTTACTTCTTTAAATAATTCATTATGTAGTTCGACCTCCTGTTTTCCAATGTGTCTGAACGAGCCCTTCAATCCCTTCAACTGGTGGATGACCTCCACAGCCAGGTAGAGTTGGAGAAGGTGAAGAGGGATATCCTCGAAGCGAAGTTACATGATGCTAACCAAAGGTACAAGGTGCTCCAGACGACACTTTCGGGGGAGATTTCTTCATTGAAGAAAGAGTTTGGTAAACGGGTGGAACAGCTGGAAGTCACTCTTCCTCAAGCTGGTATGAATTTGTGCTTGGACTCCCTGTTTACTTCTGCCGCAGGTCAGAAATTTCTAGGTACCTTGCATCAGGAGTGGCTGGAGGCCTTTCTTCAGAGTAGCAGCTTTTTGGGGGCGATGGGTGCATACATTCCTCACTTCATCGATCATGGATTTTCTAATGCTGTGGCTGAGCATTCCACTCCTGGCTTTAATGGTCAATATACTCGTGCCCTCCGGCTAGAAGAATTGGACACTCCCCCCAAGTTCCCTGGAGATGCTAAAGAAGACATCAATACTCCATGGTGGTTACCTGGGATGAGGAAGGCGATCTTGGAGTTGAAGGACGCTTCCCTAAAATTGGATGATCTTACGCCAGCGAGGGATATACCTTTCCCTATCCACGTGGAAAACCCAACTCCAATGGCTACTGTGGCAGCGGATGCTTTGATGGAGAAGGCGGAGGGAGGCGGTTCCAGTGGACGAGCGGAGGAGACCGGAGCAGGCTCTGAGGGGAACAATGATATTCCCCTCTCTTGATAACTTTCATTTCCCTGATAATATTTTGGTACTTTTAAAACACTCTTTATTTTGTTAAGGCCTTTAAGGCCTCCTTTTGGTATTTTCCGGAGACTCCACACTCCGGGGTTTTTCTGTGGAGGGCTTTAGGCATGGTGCCCTAAGTCTTGAATATTCCTGCTTTTCTTCCGTTTAACATTGTACCTGCACATTTATCATTTAGCATGCATATACACATATATCTCTAACTCTGTTTGTTAGATGTGTAATATGATATTCGTCCTGCTTATGCATCTAGCATGTTTTCAGCATTTTATTAACACGTAAAGGCTCTAAAGCTCCTAGAGGAACCTTAATCAGGAGATAGGGTTGATATCCCTGTACTTACTTGATAATTTGATAAGGCTTCTAGTCTCTCCCTTAGTACTAGGGTCTTTAGGGATCTAAGGGATCATCTTTTCCCTTAGGCTGTTTATACTCGTAAGAGTTAGTTTATACTCGTAAAGTTCGTTTATACTCGTAAGAGTTAGTTTATACTCGTAAGAGTTCGTTTATACTCGTAAGAGTTGTTTATACTCGTAAGAGTTAGTTTATACTCGTAAGAGTTGTTTATACTCATAAGAGTTTGTTTATACTCGTAAGAGTCCGTTTATACTCGTAAGAGTTAGTTTATACTCGTAAGAGTTAGTTTATACTCATAAGAGTTAGTTTATACTCGTAAGAGTTAGTTTATACTCGTAAGAGTTGTTTATACTCGTAAGAGTTTGTTTATACTCGTAAGAGTTAGTTTATACTCGTAAGAGTTCGTTTATACTCGTAAGAGTTTGTTTATACTCGTAAGAGTTAGTTTATACTCGTAAGAGTTAGTTTATACTCGTAAGAGTTCGTTTATACTCGTAAGAGTTAGTTTATACTCGTAAGAGTTCGTTTATACTCGTAAGAGTTGTTTATACTCGTAAGAGTTAGTTTATACTCGTAAGAGTTATTTATACTCGTAAGAGTTTGTTTATACTCATAAGAGTCCGTTTATACTCGTAAGAGTTAGTTTATACTCGTAAGAGTTAGTTTATACTCGTAAGAGTTAGTTTATACTCGTAAGAGTTAGTTTATACTCGTAAGAGTTGTTTATACTCGTAAGAGTTTGTTTATACTCGTAAGAGTTTTGAGAGTCGCCAGGGAGTTATGAGAGTCGCCAGGGATAGGGTTTCTGGACAAGTTCATTATGTCTTCCGCTACTGTACCCCCTACTCCCCCTAGCTTTAGAGGCTGTCGTGAATAGAAACTTTAGGAGATTTTCCTAGGTATTCTCCATTCGAGCATTTATGAGTCGATGTAAATTTCTCTATCTTTGCAGTATCTCTAACATGCTATATTTCAGTTTCCAAAACATATTCGTTATTTCAGTACTCATCATGCAGGCCTTCAACAGTTATCTTAACACAGTATTAACATATGAGAAACATTTCATCATAAAATTAGCGCATAAGAGTCATCTCATCACAATATTAACATGCATTTAGGGAAATTGCTGAAATTTTATCCAAACCGATGCTCCATTGATCGAAAACGTTTATCAACATAGGCAAATAAGGGGAACCTATGCCGGCCTCATTAAAAACCTCTCCGTGGTAAAACCCCAAGGGGAAACCCACGTAGAGGGAAAAAGAGTGCCGGTGAAGCAATTATTCGAACGAGAAGTAAATATTAAAAATTGTTCATAAAGAAAAAGGAAGCAGGGGAATTACACCTTCCTCAAACATAAAATCTCTTCAAGTGGCACACGTTCCATGGCCTTAGTATCTCTTTCCCTGTCATGTCTTGGAGCTTGTATGCTCCACCTTTGAGTACCTGTATTACCCTGTATGGGCCTTCCCAATTGGGTTCCATCTTCCCAGTGTTCTTCAAAGCATCTGCCCTCCGAAGGACTAAATCCCCAACTTTAAAGGAACGAGGGATTACCCTGCGGTCATATGCTGCTTTGATCCGACTCTTGTACCTTTCTGCTTTTAATCTCGCCATCTCCCTCTCTTCATCTACTAGGTCCAGCGCTTCCCTCATCAATTCTTCATTTCTCCTTTCTTCGAAATAAGTGATCCGGTGTGATTTGAGTCTGGCTTCAGGAGGTATCACTGCTGCTGCTCCATATACCAAGTAGAAGGGAGATTCGCCTGTAGCTGTCTTAGGGCTAGTTCGGTATGACCAGAGGACGTTGTCCAACTCCTGCACCCATTTTCCTCCTACCTCTGCCAATCGTGTTCGAATACCATCGACCAGGATCCTGTTTGTAACCTCTACCTGCCCATTAGCTTGGGGATGGGCTACTGAAGTAAACCTCTGCGTGATGTTCCATCTCTCGCACCATCTTCTTATTTTCTCTCCACTGAATTGCGTTCCGTTATCGGAAACCAAGATTCTAGGTACTCCAAACCTGCAACAAATATGTCTAGCAAGAAAAATAATTACATTGTCCTCTTCGATTTTAGCCAAGGGCACAGCCTCTACCCATTTACTGAAATAATCCACGGCTACGATTAGAAATTTTCTCCCTCCTGGTGCCAAGGGGAAGGGTCCCACCAGATCGATTCCCCATTTAGCGAAGGGACAGGGCGAGTACATAGCCCCCATTTCTTCTGCAGGTACCCGTATCAAGGGTCCATTCTTCTGACACTTCTCACATCTCTTCACATATTCTCTAGCGTCTCTGATTATATTAGGCCAATAGAAACCTGCCCTAAATACTTTCTTCACCATGGTCTGGTACCCTTCATGGCTGGATGCGCAACCTTCATGGATGTCCTTGATCACTAGCTCTGCTTCTCTTTTTGAAAGGCATTTCAAATAAGGTTGAGTGAAGGACCTCTTGTACAATTGGCCTCCCAGGATGCAATACTTCCTTCTCCACGCCTTTGCCTCTCTGGACATCGGGGTTACTGGGCCCCTATTCAGTTCTTCCCATATTTCTTTCCTCCAATCATCCCCTGCTGTTATCTCTCCAATCAGGGTTTCCGTAGCTACTTGATCTGCCACCAACAGGGTTATCTTTCCGTCTCCCTCGAATTCAGTAGAACTAGCCAGTTTTGACAGTCCATCCGCTTTCGTATTTTCTTCTCTTGGTACCTGTACCACTTCAAAAGTATGGAATTTATTTTTTAATTTCTTTACCTCTTCTAGATAAGTGATCATTCTCTCATCCTTAGCGAGGTACTCCCCCATGACCTGCTGTACTATCAGCTGTGAATCGGAGTACAGGGTGACCTTCTGTGCCCCTAACTCTGCAGCCATGCTAGCTCCTCTGATCAGGGCCTCATATTCTGCTCCATTGTTTGAGGTGGAAAATCGGAATTTGACAGCCACCTGCACTTCTTGACCTTCAGGGTCAATCAGTAATATCCCTGCTCCACATCCCAAGGCGGATGCTGAGCCATCCACATATACCTTCCATCCTTGTTCTTCTTCCACTCTGGTAGACTCTTGAATAAAATCTGCTAGAGCTTGAGCCTTGATGGCTCTCCTGGGTTCATAATCTATATCATACTCCTGTAATTCCACTGCCCATCTGACCATTCTCCCTGACAAATCTGCTCTCCCTAATGTCTGCTTCAAAGGGAAATTGGTTCGCACCATAACTTTATAGGAGAGGAAGTAGGGGCGTAATCGCCTAGCCGTTACCACCACCGCCAGGGCTGCCTTCTCTACCTCTGAGTACCTCATTTCCGCTCCTTGGATGACCTTGCTCACATAATATATGGGTTGCTGTGCAGAACCTTCCTCTTTCATCAGGGCGGTGCTCAGGGAGTGTTCCCCTACCGAAAGATATAAGAGCAATACATCTCCCTGAGAGGGCTTTGTCAGCTTCGGAAGCTGTTCGAGGTGAAGCTTGAGTTCCTCAAAAGCTTTCTGACACTGGTCGTCCCATTCGAACTTCGACCCCTTCCTTAAGGTTCTGAAGAAGTGATGACTCTTTTCTGCTGACCTTGATATGAACCTACTGAGAGCTGCGATCCTGCCGTTCAGGGTTTGCAATTCCTTCAAATTCCGAGGGGGTTGCATGTCGAGCACCGCCTTTACCTTAACAGGGTTCACTTCTATCCCTCTCTGAAATATCTCCTTCAAGTCGTCAATATGTCCCTCTGCCTTGACACTTTTAGCTAGCATATCGTCCACGTAAACCTCCATGTTCCTGCCTATCTGCCCTCGGAACACCGAGTCTACCATTCTTTGATAGGTTGCTCCTGCATTTATCAGTCCAAAAGGCATACGTACATAACCGAAAGTACCACATGTCGCTATAAAGCATACCTTCGGTATATCGAGGGGGTTCAGCTGGATCTGATGGTACCCCTGATATGCGTCCATCATGCTGAGTAATTCAAACCCAGATGTGGCATCCACCAGTTGGTCGATCCTGGGCAAAGGGTAGTGGTCTTTAGGGCAGGCTTTGTTCAAGTCCCTAAAGTCAATGCACATCCTCCACTTGCCAGCTCCCTTGGACACCAACACTGCATTCGAGAGCCATTCAGGAAACTGGACTCTCTTCACGTGCCCTGCATTCAACAATTTATCGATTTCCTCTTTTACTATGAGGTTCTTCTCTTTACCGAAGTTCCTCAACTTCTGTTTCACGGGCCTGGCTTTGGGATCCACATTTAGGTGGTGCACTGCTATTTCTGGAGGGATACCCGTCATATCCGTCGCCGTGAATGCAAAGATGTCTGCATTCTCCTGGAGGGTGAGTACCATCTTTCTCTGGAGTTCAGGATTCATATTCGTACCTATCCTGGTTGTAAATCCCTCCTTTCCTGGGTAGAGCTCGATGCTCATTAACTCCTCATCCGCTTTAGCTTTGGGTTGCTCTTGCATTAGCTCACCCACTTTCTGCCTCTTCAGCTCAGGGTCTCCACCCTTAAACCTCTCTATTCCTCGGAACACAGCCTTGTCTGCTATCCTGACCGATTCTACGTAACACTTCCTCGCCTGGTATTGATCGCCACATATCTCTCCCACACCCCCCGAGGTAGGGAACTTCATCTTCATGTGGAAGGTGGAGATCACTGCCTGAAAAATATTCAGGCTTGGCCGTCCCATTATTACGTTATAGGAAGATGAGACATCTACAATCAAGAACTCTATGACTTGTACTCGACGGTTAGGGACAACTCCTAACCCTACTTGTAGTAACGCTGAACCAAGGGGTTGAATGGCTCCCCCTGAGAATCCATACAGAGCTGTTTCCACCGGTCTAAGCTTTATATTCAAGTCCATCTTCTTGAAGCACTCCAAGAACATGATATCGGCAGAGCTTCCAGTGTCTACAAAAATTCTTGCTACATCGTATCCTGCTATATCCGTGGTAATGACCAGTGCGTCATTATGAATTTCTCTAGGCTCCCCAGCGTCTTCTGGCCCGAAATGGATGTTTGGGCCCTCTGCCATCTTTCCCACTTCATGGTGCTCTATGTTCCTCTCATTCTTCAGCGACCGAACGCTCTGCTTCCTCTGCCTGAAGGAATCCCCATCAGCAGGGCCTCCCATAATCATATGAATAGTTCCCCTCTTCTGAGGAGGGGGTGGTGGTTCCTCATTGCCCTTCCTCTGATCTCTCCTGTCGTCTTCCTGCTTCCCCTCGGGGTCCTTTCTCTTTTGACCCCTGGGGCCTTGTCGATCTCTGAAAATAAACTCTTTCAGGTGGCCTGCCTGAATCATCCTCTCTATCTCATCCTTCAGATGCCAACATTGGTTGGTATCGTGGCCATAATCGTTATGGAACCTACAAAACTTGTTTGACTTTGGGTTTTGGGGACCCCTGCTTCTTGAGTAGGGAAATTTCATATCTGGATGGTCCCCTGCCACCTCTAGGACTTCGGCTGGCTCTATCTTCAAAGGGGTATATCTCTTCGCCCCTCTCCTGGGATTCCAGGGTGCAACTCCTCTCTTCTTACGTTTTCCAGTCTCCTGGAGCTCCGATGTCTCTCTGGACTTGGCCTTCTAAGTGGAATTTCTTTCCTCCTTTCTCCATTACCCACTATAGCCCGGGTCTCCGATCGTTTAGCTTTCCTTACCTCCTCCAGGGTGAGGTATTTCTCTGCTCTCCTCAACAATTCATCGAAAGTCCGAACCGGCTTCTTAGCTAAAGAGGTGAATAAATCTCCGTCACGCAACCCGTTGGTGAGGGCATTAATTTTAACCTCCGAGGAGGCTGTAGGTACCTCTAAGGCCGCTTGGTTGAATCTTTTCAAGAAAGCCCGTAAGCTCTCATTCTCTCCCTGGCGCATGTTGAACAAAGTAAGGGTAGCTCTAGGCTGTCTCCTAGCGCTGGCGAATTGGTGCAGGAACAATTCGCTGAATTCGGACCATGAGTGGATAGTATCTGGTCCTAACTGTGTGAACCATTGCTGTGCAGCCTTGGACAGGGTAGTCAGAAATACCCGACATTTGACACCTTCCCCATACCGGTGCAGTAAGGCCGCGTTCTCAAATCTCATCAAGTGCTCATAGGGATCCGAAGTGCCATCGTATTCAAAATTTAAAGATTTGAAGTTAGAGGGCAGTTCGTCTTGTAAAATAGTAGATGAAAATTGATATCCAGTGGTGTAAGAGGGTTTACTTACGTTGTCAGTAATATGTCTCTGCATATCCCTCATCTCTTTACGCAGAGCTTGTATCTGATCACTGACGGCCCCTTGATACGTGTCGTCCGTGCTTTCTCCCATCCCTGTATCCAGGGTGATATCCCCAGGGACTCTCTCTGCATCCCTCCGAAGGGGTCTTTCCAGGACGCTTCTCTCAGCCTGGGAAGGTACTTTCTCTTCTGGGTTTCGAGGGAGATCTTCGTTCCTGGAAGGGATTGGGACCGAATCAATGACATGTTCGGGTGGATTTGGTCGTGTGCCCTTATGAACAGGTTCAGGAGGGCGAAGTCCTCGAGCAGCAATTATCCTCTCCACTGATTGCGCTATCATCTCATCCAACTGATCTCGAGAGACGGTCAAGAGTTCTGGTTGAGTGTTAAGGTTATCCTTATTGATCCCACTCCCTGATGCTCCTGAGATACCTGGTGTGTCTCCTTCCTGAGTGGGAGGGATATCCTCCGGTGTGTGGTCTGCCGGTTGTTTCCCTAGATTTCGATTTGAGGGAAAACCTGGAGGAGGAATATCTTCTGATGTGTGATCCATGGGACGTTTCCCTAAATTCCGATTTAAGGGAAATCCTGGAGGTGGCGGAGGAAGAGGAAGTGGAGGAGTGGAATCTCCTTTCTCCTTTGTCTGTCTTGTTGGATCTTGTCCTCCACCCATATCAGTACGGAACTTTTCTCACGCCTTAGCTTGAAATGTTCCCACAGACGGCGCCAGTTGATGCGTCGAAAAAGAACGCTTACAGATATAGGCCGTTCTCTTACGAGCACTATTAATCACGATCTTAATCACTCGTTCGCCTTTAACAATCTTCGTGTAAACCTTCCCGCAAGTCCAAAATTGACCTGCAAAAGTACACCGGAGGGGGCCTCCGGCGTAGAAGCTCCGACGCTCAAGTCAGAATTTATCGAAGGCGAAATCAAAGAGGAATTCCCCTGTTGTCTAGGGAAATTCCGGCGAATAACGGAGTTCGTCCTCCAAATCAATGTATATCGTATATCAGAATGTATCAAATGAATAAGACGTATCTGTATGTTTTTTGAACCTCACCTTTAAGATATGAAAATAACTTTGTTTTTATATCTGGCCCCTCTCTGCGGAGAGGGGAAGACTTCTTCTCCCTGAATTCTCGGCATATCCCTAGGAATCCGACCTATCTCCCCGAAGACTCGGTTCTTCAGCTTATCGGCTCCCCTTTTCGTGGGTTTGAACGATTCCTTTGACTTGGCTAAGAAAGATGGACTGTAGTTCCATCTTTGGGCTAAATCTTTCCCAGCCCAAGGTCTATTAATTACTCCAAATATGGGCCAAAGGCCCAGTTACTCTGATTTCTCTGATTCCCCTGCTTAAGCCCAGGGGTGTATTAATCCTGTTCCTCTGACGTATTGGCCTAATCACAACTACCACAATTCATCCCGTCTCCACGTGTCGACTCCTTAGGGAGCGACATATTTATCTACATCAAGTTGCTATTATTTTGTAAGAAAAATCACTCAAAATAATTAAATAAAGAAAAATTTATTAACAACGAATAATGATAAATAACCTAAATCAACTGATTTGTGTAGTACCTTTGTTAGAAGAACAACAAAGGTTTTTTTCTTCTGACCTTTCGTCTTCAGAGTTCTATGAGAGAATACGTTGAAATCTCTGGTTGTTAGAAGAAATTTTGGAGAGTGAAGTATATTTATATTTTTGAAAGAGAATCAAAGAAAATTCACAGAGTATTAAAGTCCATAATTAAATTGTTGAATACTTAAAAAGATTTTTTAAGACTTTTTAAAATTCATATTAAATACCTCAGAATTTTTAAACACTTTTGAAAATTCGGATTAAATATTCCCACACTTTGAAAGTCTAAAAAAATCCTACAAATCCCGCAACCAATACACCCCCTTAATTTAACAAATCTTTATAAGTTAAGATTTTAGATAAGATGACAACTTTCTATAGCATCGGAGCTTTTGGCTCACGTTCACATCTTGAGTTCAAATTTAAAAACATTTCGATCGAGATCAAGTCGGATGATCAAAAGAGAACTTTCGGGGTTCGTGATTTTTTCGATCTAGACTCGAATTTGGGCCGAGCATGTTGGTCTTTTTCTCGGGTCCAATCCTATTGCTATTGGACCTAAAGCCTTGCTCAAGAAAGAGAACTTTTAAAATATTTTTTAATTTTTTTTTAAATACTTTAAAAGACATTTCAGTAATTTTATATATTTTTCACCAAAAGTTGAACATTTTATCTAATGACGAAGTGTGATCGTCTATGACAAAGTTAGATGGCATGTCAATTTTTAATTGGACGTTTGTTGTAAGACAAAACGAATCATCTGTCTTGTGATTGAAAAACCTAATTTTGTATTTTAACAAACAATACACATACGTTAAAAATAAGAAAAGCCTACTTTTGTATTTTAACAAACAATACTCATACACTAAAAATATCATATGTATCATTTTCCTCCTAGATCTCTCCAAAAAAAAAAGTTATTTTAGCAACTTTTAACAATCCTTCATCCTAGATCTCTCCAAAAATGCCTCATTACTCATGCTAACCCCACCCCTTGTTACACACGCAAAACACCACACATCCTCCCACGCACCCCTCGTTACTAGACTGCACAAATTTTTTTTAAAAAAAATTGGTGGTTCAATTGGTCGGTTCAGCGGTTAAACATTTAGCAATTATCCAATTTCGATTAAGAAATCAAATTGAAACCTACATGTATACAGTTCAATTTCATTCCACAAAAGTAAAAATTGTCAATTATGATTCATCGGTCAAATTGTCGATTGTACTGGAAAATCGACCGTTAAACCGTTGGATTTTAAACATTTTAAAAGAAAATTCAAAATGGTATGCTTTTATTTTGTAATTGTAATGTATTTATTAAATAGGAAGTAATATTTTATTTATATTAATCATTATCTTTGAATATATTTTCAAAAAAAAGGTTTATATTTATTTTCTTATTTCTCTTGCGTGTAATTCCTATATATATTGGTTGGTCTCTGGTGCATATAGTGTGCACCGTGCACACTATATGCTGAACCTTGCAACTAAGTAACTGTTGGTGAGGTGGTTACAATATCTGGTACGAGGAGGTCGCAAGTTCAAAACTTGTGACCTCAATGATTAAAATAATATTTTTTTTTATTTTTAATTAAACTAATTTTACCACAACAATTATTACCGCTTTTCACATTTTTTAAAAACAATATTTATTTTAAAAAAATACCACTTTACAATAATTATAAATACCACTTTTCTTTAATAAATATTACTCCCTTCATCCACTGTAGTCCTATTGGGGATGAGCACAAGTTTTAAGAAAAAAATATATAAAGTAGATAAAGTAAGGGTATTATAGGGTATTGTGGGGTCCATTGTGAATAAAGTGATTATTTATGAATAAAGTTGATGGCAAATTGAGTAATTAAGTGATGGTTGAAGGGTGATAGTTTTCATAAAGTGTATAGGACTGCATTTGGTGGACAAAGAATATAAGACAAATGGAACTACATTTAATGGATGGGGGAGTACCACTTTTTATAGTTTTTAAATACATATTTTATTAAAAAAAAAACACCACTTTATAGTAATTACCACTTTTCAGTATAAAGTATTAAAGATTACCATTTTTCAGTATAAAGATTACCACTTTTCATTAATAATTGTTACCACTTTTCAATATTATAAAATAACACTTTTCACTAATAATAGTTACCACTTTTCAGTATTATGAAAGAACACTTTTCACTAATAATAGTTACCATTTTTCAATATTAAAAACTACCACTTTTCAGTATTATGAAACAACATTTTTTTACTAATAATAGTTACTACTTTTCAGTATTATGAAACAACAATTTTCACTAATACTCCCTCCGTCCGCCTATAAGCTTCCCATTTTACCATTTTGGTCCGTCCGCCTATAAGCTTCCCATACCTTTTTTGGTAAGTACTTTTTCTTACACTTCACTTTATATCTTACTTTTTCTCTCTATCTCTCTCCTCTCTCAATCACATCACTTGTACTATATCTATTATTTAATCACTTTTCTTAATCTCTGTGCCAAAAAGTAACGTAACACTTATAGGCGGACGGAGGGAGTAATACTTACCACTTTTCAATATTATAAAACAACATTTTTCACTAATAATAGTTACCACTTTTTAGTATTAAAGATTACCATTTTTCACTTATAATAGTTATCACTTTTCACTAATATATAACAACACTTTTCACTAATATTAGTTATCACTTTTCAATATTAAAAACTATCACTTTTCAGTATTATGAAACAACATTTTTCAATATTATGAAACAACACTTTTCACTAATAATGATTACCACTTTTCAGTATTATGAAACAACACTTTTCACTAATTAATAATTGTTACCATTTTTCAGTATTATGAAACAATATTTTTCACTAATAATAGATAACACTTTTCATTATAAAGATTACTACTTTCCAATATTAAAGATTAACACTTTTCAGGATATATTACCACTTTTAAAAGACGTAATAAGAAAATCTTGTACTTCAAATAAAGAAAAAAACTGAATAACATTTTGTCTAAATCAACCGAAAAACATTAGAAAACAAATACTAAAATTACCACTCTTTACATTTTTCAGTAACAAAATTACTACTTTTCAATAACATTCATTACCACTTTTAACAAGAAAAACTACACTTTTCAATAATAAGATTTATCTAATACTCCAGATCATTCGACAAATAATCATTGTCCATACACCAAAGACACAAACACATTACACAATTTCGAAACCAAATCAGAGTGCTATTATAATTAGTTCTTACATAGTTGTTCTCCCACAAGCATAAACAAGAACACCAACTTCAATAGATTCAATAAAGCTCATTCCAGTCCTAAAATTTTGCTCTAATCAATATTTCGATAGTAGTTTGTTTTAAAATTCAAACCTATTATCGAATAGAGCTTCATACTATAAAAACTCAATAATAATAGTTACCACTTTTCAGTATTAAAGATTACCACTTTTCAGGAAATAAAACCACCACTTTTCAGTACCAACAATTACCACTTTTTAATAAGAAAGAACTACACTTTTTAATAAGAAAGAACTACACTTTTCAGTAACTTTCAAGTCCTTCATGTTTAGGGTTACGTCGCTCCCCTTGAGCCGACACCGTGTCCTACCTTTGTTTTAGGCCTTCGTCTACAGTTCCCCCTTTCTGGGAACCTGTATCAAACCCTACCAGTCCATTCAATCCCCTATTAACCCCCAATACCGCCGGAACCCAGGTCTGAGTCGGTCCTATCTCTATTTCTTCGCTAACTTTGTCTTCTCTCCAGGGCCCTGTTTCACTCGAGCGCGTGACCTTGACATCTTCTTGTTTACCTGAAATTCAGTCAGATCCATGGCCTCCGGGGTAAAAGCTAAGCAAGGTGGAAGAGAGGAAACCATTCGAATCTCGGTAAATGAGCTTGTCGTGGAAAGTTAGTCAATTTTCTACCTCATTGGGAAAGTTCTCACCTCAAGACCCCTTTGGACTTCTTGAAACCATGAAGAAAGCGATGAAGCCGACAAAGGGATTTACGACAAGGGAGGTGGGGGGGAACCTCTTTTCTTTCAACTTCAATTATGAGGCGGATATGCAGGAAATCTTGGCAAAAGAGTCGTGGCACTTTGAAAAGAATCTCCTGGTCCTTAGGTAGCTACAGATGGGTGAACAACCCTCACAAATCGAGCTGAATTTCTCTAATTTTTGGGTTCGAATGTACGACCTCCCGATTGGAGCCCGAACCCCCAAATTGGTAGAGAGATTTGCTAGCTGCTGTGGAACTTTGGTGGAAATAGACCCTTCTTCCTTAGATGGTATGTCCAGGAGTGTCCGGGAGAAGGTCTGAATGGATTTGAGGAAACCGTTCAAGTTCGGCAGCAATCTAGAGTTAGACTCAGCGACCCTTTGGATACCCTTCACCTTTGAGAGACTTCCCTCTTTTTGCTATATCTGCGGAATGGTTGGTCACACACTACAAAAAACGCGCGGTTTACCGACGGATCTACCGACGGAATTGTGGTCGGTAGGCGTGGTTTCCGACGGAATAATTCAGTCGGTTCTAGGCTCGTCGGCCCGGTTTACCGACAAATTTTTTTTTTCCGTCGGTAGTCCCGACGGATTCCCGATGGAATAAATCAGTCGAGTCTACCGACGGATCTCATTCCGTCGGTAGGCCGAATGACCCGTTTTGAAACCGGGTCTGATTTCTGTCGGCAATTTCGTCGGCAGTCTGTCGGTAGTACCGACGGAAATTTATTTTAGAATTTTTTTTTACAAAAATATATCCGTCGGCTTCTGTCGGGAATTCCGTCGGTACTTTCCGACGGATCTGCCGACGGAACTCGATTTTATATTTTTTTAATTCGGAATTATATTCAGTCGGTATTATATTTAATTCGGAATTACATATTTTTTTAATTCGGAATTATATTTAATTCGGAATTATATTTTAAAAAATTTCAAAAAATTAATTTTTTTTCACAATTTTTAGTTGTAACTTAATGATAAATATTTTTAAATTTTACATCTAATAAAATTATTAGCTTACATTATATAATTTATTATTCATCTTCTTCTTCTTCATCTTCTTCATCTACATTTTGATTATTTGTCTCATCTTCCTCCTCTTCATCATCCTCCTCCTCCTCCTCCTCTTCCTCTTCATTTTCATCATCTTCCTCATTTTCATTATCGTTTTCAATTTCGATCAATTGTGAATTTCCACCCGTCAAGTCTACGTGGATATTCAAATCTCCCGAAAAGACTTCAGTTCTAGCCTCTATTTGTTCCGTTTGAAACGGAGAATCATCTTCATCACTCCTGTCCTTTGTAGGGACTTCTACCATTGATCTTGCCTTTACTTTGCAAACAGCGTGCCATTCAATTTTACTACGTGATCGTACTGGATACTTGCAGTAGTATACTTGAGATACTTGATGGGCAAATACAAATGAATCATTCCCGATATAGCTCCTTTTCGGATTAACATCGACGAGTTTGTACTCCGGATGAATCCTTGTTCCTGAAGGGCCTGAATCAAACCAATGACACTTGAACAACACTACAGTCTTTGTTGGATATCCCGGATATTCTACTTCAACGACTTCGTGCAACACCCCATAGTAGTCACTTGCATCTGCATTGTAGTTTGCACTGCTAACGCAAACACCACTGTTGGTAGTCGCTTTTCTTGATGCATACTCAGATGTATGAAATCTGTAGCCCTTCACAATATAGCCGTTGTAAGTCTTTACACGACGTAGTGGTCCTTTGCTGAGATCCTTTAAGAATCGATTCCCAAAATCGTTTGACCGTCCCTATACAGTTCAAATAATTAACATTAATTATGAATCATATTTATTTACGTAAAATTTAAGGAAATGGTACTCACACAACGTTGGAACCATCGGGCAAAATCACGTTGAAGACGAGCATCTATATCTGTATCTGAGATGTTTTGTTCTGTTCGTCTTAGTTCTTGAGTATACATCCTAATTCACAACATCCAATCACAATTAATATTAAATTACATAAATGAAGTAATGATAAAAATATGAAATACTTACTCAATGTAAGGCTGAATTTCATCACAATTCAATAACACATACGTTTGTGCTATTTCTGCCTCTCTGTTCGACTCCCACTCTCGTTTAGTGAATTTTCCTATTGGTCGTCCCTTAGACTTGAATATAGACAGCATTCCATCAACCTCTTCACCGATATTGTCTGTATCTCTACCACCGTAGTTACGTGGTTCACTTCTCAACCGAGTGTTGACATGGTCTTCAAAATAATAAGAACAAAGCATGCCAACCTCTTCATTCAAATATGCATTAACAATCGATGCTTCCACATTTGCCTTTTGTTTAGCATTGCGTTTCAAGTTGTGGAGATATCTGATTTATAATAAAAAACATATATTTTAATTCAGTGAACATGCATGTAGTATATATAAAAAATGAAAAATTTAAGAGTTTACCTTTCAAATGGGTACATCCACCTGTACTGCACTGGACCACAAATTCTGGCTTCATACGCTAAATGAACGGGTAAGTGTTCCATGGAGTTGAAGAAGCTAGGTGGAAAAATTTGTTCCAACTTACACAAAATCACTGGAATGTCTTGCTCCAAACGAATCATATCATCGATCTTGATCGTTGAAGATGTTAAATCTCTAAAAAAAATACTTAATTCAGTGATAACCCTCCACACATTGAGAGGAACAACGTCTCAGAACGCAATCGGTATCAAGCGCTGCATAAAAATATGACAATCGTGACTCTTCATCCCTGAAACCTTACCCCTGTTTATGTCTGCGCATCGACTCAAGTTTGACACGTAGTTGTCTGGAAAATTCAACTCGTGAATCCAACGACACAGTTGTTGTTTCTGTGGCTTATCCAGTGTGTAGCAAGCCTTCGGATATTTACCTGTACTGGGATCCATTTTCAACTCTTCGCGACGACAATAAATGTTCAACTCTTCCCGGGACTTTGGAGTATCTTTCGTCTTGCCTTCTGTGTTCATCATTGTGTGGAACACATTATCAAACACATTCTTCTAAATGTGCATCACGTCCAAATTGTGTCGGATCAATAGTGAACTCCAGTATGGCAAATCCCAAAAAATACTCTTTCTATTCCATCCACCTAGGATTCGACCGTTGTGTTCAGCTGCATTTTCCTCAGTAGATTTTTTCAAACCCGTCCACTGAATCTCATGTAACAATGTTTGTCCTGTACGGTAACAGTATACTAGAAGAAATTAATAAAACATATACGTATAACATTATACTAGATCAAATAATTGTATAATTAAAATACCGTTTCGAAGGGGCGGTCGATTGTGTGTAACTGTTCTGTTCTTCAAGAAGTTGTTCTTATTCCTTCTAAATGGATGATCTCGAGGTAAGAACTTTTGATGATTATCGAACCATGTAACTTTCCTACTCTTCTCAAGACTGAAAGCTTCAGAAAAATCCATACAATACGGACATGCTTGAAACCCAGCCGTTTTCCACCCAGACAACATAGAATATGCAGGAAAGTCGCTAATGGTCCACAATACAGCAGCACGCATCGTGAAATTCTGTTTTCTGAACACATCATACGTTTGGACACCACTTTCCCATAAAAAGATCAAGTCTTTTATAAGAGGCTGGAGATAAACGTCAAGTTTATCCTTTGGATTCGACGGACCTGGCACCAATACAATTAGAAATATTGTTTGAGGTTTCAAGCACATCCATGGAGGAAGATTATACGGAGTCAGAATCACCGGCCACAACGAATACTGCTTTCCAAAGCTCCCAAACGGTGCAAAACCATCAGTACACAAACCTAGCCTCACATTCCTCGGTTCAGAAGAAAAATTGGGATACACGTTGTCAAGGTGTTTCCAGGCCTCCGAGTCCGCCGGATGTCGCATCTCCCTAGACTCGGTCGAAGATGAATCTGTTGCATGCCACGTCATGTGTTGTGCTGTGGCAGTAGATTGATACAATCTCATTAAACGGGGAATGATTGGAAGATAATACATCTTCTTGTGTACCACTTTCTTCTTCGACGACTTCGATTGACCAGCGGGCCCCTTCCGACGTGGCTCTTTGTAACGAGGATGACCACACATCTTACACATGTTCAGATTGTTATCTTCATCACCCCAATATAACATGCAACCGTTTACACAACAATCAATCTTCTCGACCGGTAATCCCATATTTTTCATCATTTGCTTGCTTTGATGATACGTTGTAGGCACCTTATTCTCAGGAGGGCAGATCTCACTGCATAATTGTGTCATTTGCTCATATGCCCTGTTAGAAAGCTTGTTCTCGGTCTTGATAGCCATAAGTCAGGCATTAAATGACAGTTCAGAGTGAGAATCAGAACCCGGATACAAATCTTGATCGCATAATTTGAGCATTTCATAAAACCGAAATGCTTCATCCGTCCGCTGCTCTTCTACATTTGAAAAACCGGCTTCCATTATCATTGTTTGATACATATTGGGTTCTCCCTCCCCAAACTGTTCTTCCCCACCAAATTGTTCTTCCCCACCAAACTGTTGTTCCCCACCAAACTGTTGTTCATTACTCGTGCCGACTTGATTACCATATATTTGTCTTTCATAGATACCAGCAGTGTAATAGTATAAAACTTGATCAAAGTTATAAGGCCAACGTCCTTCGCCATGAAATGTCCAGTTATAATAATTAACAGTGAAACCATTCTTCAGAACATGTACCAAAACCTCATCAATCGACTTAAATATTTTATTCTGACATTTTTTGGCATTACACGGACACTTGATACAATCCCCATGCATGTAATGTGGGTGGAGCTTTGCAAATTCAACAAATGATACAAGTTCATTGTAAAATTCACTATTCACATTTCCTAAAATGAACCTAGGAGTTTCATACATCCATCGACGATCCGACAATTCCATCTGTTAAACATTTAACATAAAATTCTTACAAACATATAAAAAAATGCACAACTAATTAAACTACACAACTAAACTACAAATATATAAAATGCACAACTAATTAAACTACACAACTAAACTACAAATATATAAAATGCACAACTAATTAAACTATAACCATATAAAATGCACAACTAAACTACAAAATTTAACCAAGTAAAAAAGAAAAACGTACCGAAATTTGCTTGCTCTCATACAATTTCCACAATTTTTTTCGACTGAGTGAGAAAGGGGAAGAAACTTTCTGTAAATATTACGCGCTACCGATGGATTTTGAAATTCCGTCGGTGCGTACATTTTGAATCTACCGACGGATTATGAAATTCCGTCAGTAGGGTACTTGGCCGACGAAATTTCCGTCGGCAGACTTTTCCGACGAAATATTTATTTCCGTCGGCAGACTTTTCCGACGAAATATTTATTTCCGTCGGCAGACTTTATTTCCGACGGAATATTTATTTCCGTCGGTAATATTGGCGGGATAAAATAAAAATCGAAAAAAAAATAAAAAATACTTTACTTTATACCAAAATCTAACGAAAAATTATGTATTATGTATAAATTAAAAACAATAACATAAATAAACAATTCATTGACAAACAAGCATCAACCGAAATAAATATGTCCAACGGAAAATTAAATAGTTTGACAGAAAAAATAAATAGTTCGACAGAAAATTAAATAGTTCGACAGAAAAATAAATAGTTCAAACATCAAACATTATACTGATAAAAAAACTCATCATCACCGCCACCAATGAAATCCAAGCCGTCGTCTGCCTATGCATTTGGAGCATTGAAAGGGGGAAATGAACCAACCGGAGCATCGAAATGCGGAGGGGGAACTGTACCAACCGGAGCATCGAAAGGCGGAGGGGGAACGCTCATCGCCTGTTCAAAGCATGTATTTATTTGTTCAGAAGACATCCCCAACGATCGACCCATAGTATCAGTTAGCTGTCGGAAGTAGTGGTTCATCATGTGTACTACGTTCGGGTCTGGAACAGCAGTGGAGGATACAGAGGCCTGCGATGCACGCTGGGACGAACTGGACGACGCAGCTCTCACTGAGCGGCTCATCCGGCCAAGGCCAAGGACCCGTCCTCGATCAGCCGGGGCAACGTCCAGGTAAATCCGGTTAAGATTAGGCGGAGCGCTGGGCCCGGCTTCAGCAGAAGCCTGTGTCGTCTCCTCTTCAATCCTCCGGTTCACATCCAACTACATAATTACAAAAAAT
Source organism: Galeopsis tetrahit (assembly GCA_963675135.1). Classification (NCBI taxonomy): domain Eukaryota; kingdom Viridiplantae; phylum Streptophyta; class Magnoliopsida; order Lamiales; family Lamiaceae; genus Galeopsis; species Galeopsis tetrahit. The sequence continues at coordinate 41,590,801 of OY776127.1, forward strand.
TAAATTAATACATAGTTCAATACATTTAATTAATTAAATATTAAAAAAACATCACAATTTAATTAAACTTACGTGAAGTTGGGTAGTGCGTCCATATGTGGACGTCTGCGAATCTGGATCAAACGGATGAAGAACGTTCAACCGATCCACGTGTGTGGGTTCACGCCCAAGTTCCCGCTCCTATTTCGTACCAAATGAGCATATAAAAATTATTTTATATAATATAATTATATAAATAATTGAAGTAAATTTAGTGAACACTTATTAGAGCAATTGAGTGCTCATACGCGGATCGCCCCCCCCCCCCCGATGCCTTGACATCCCACCTCCCCCATCACTTATACGGTTGGCTCGAGCAGTTGCACACTTCCTCATGTACTCCGGGCTACTCCAATACGTGGTCAACGTGTTCCACACGTTGACTCCATTTTCGTCCTCCCCCAACGTCTACACCACGCCACGTTTACGCCAAGCATTCCTCCAGGTGTACATTGTCTCATTATACCTAGACTGACATGAAGATAGCCAGTGACGGTGGATATCGTTGTCCGAAAAAAACTCCCTATGCCAATAAGCATGTTTCTGCACATATTCGATCAGCATATTTATCAAATAATATATATAATAAATTGTTTATTAATATTTAATTGAATGCACTCAAATACCTGGAATTCCTCCCAGTATTCATCCTTTTTCGTCTGCGGCACCTTCAGCCAAGAGTAGGCATTCGCAACAATCTTGCACTTAGTAATCACCACAGTGCAAATCTTCGACATCTCATTACCAGGAAGTAAGCTGTGACATTATATATTAAGAAATAAACACATTATAAATTAAAAAACGTACAAAAATTGATGCTATTAAATATTGTTAAACCTTAAAATTATTTAATTAATTACTTACTGTACACCCTCAATCCATATTTTCAGTCTGTGTTCTCGGGCCCGCGTGGGATGTCCACGAGCTGCCGACGACTGAGATGACGGTGGCGAATGCTGTGGAACGGATGCCGACGACGTCAACGTAGCAGGCTCAACACGCCTAAGTGAGCCTCTCCTACGTCGAGATCCTGAGGCCCCACTAGCATCTTGACTCATCTATTTTAATAAATAAAATTTAAAAGTATAATAAATTAATCAATAATTAATATAGTAATGAAATCAATAATTTTCTATTTTAATTAATAACATTTTAGTAATTTAAGTCAATAATTTCCTAATTTAATCAATAACAAAATCACGTTACTAATGAAATCAATAATTTACCAAACTAATTAATAATGACTTAATTTAAACAATAACAATAATTACTATATTTACAACACCTCTACTTATAAGAATAATTACTAATTTAATCAACAATAATAACCTAGTTTAATTATAAGAATAATTACTAATTTAATCAACAATAATAACCTAGTTTAATTATCAAAACGAACTAACAAAGCTACATTATATATTTGAACTAACATACATTAATTAATTACAATTAACCAATAAAAAACATATAATCCACGTACTAACATATATTTGAATGAATTATACATATATATTCATCAACTACGTACATGAAATTTTATAATAATTAACATGCAATTTATAACCTCTACTTATAAGAATAATTACTAATTTAATCAACAATAATAACCTAGTTTAATTATAAGAATAATTACTAATTTAATCAACAATAATAACCTAGTTTAATTATCAAAACGAACTAACAAAACTACATTATATATTTGAACTAACATACATTAATTAATTACAATTAATCAATAAAAAACATATAATCCACGTATTAACATATATTTGAATGAATTATACATATATATTCATCAACTACGTACATGAAATTTTATAATAATTAACATGCAATTTATAATACAATAACTTAATTAAAATTAATTAAGAAAAAACGTACCTTTTAAATTGAAGAAAATTGGAGTAGATAATCGTAATGCCCTTTGTCGATCAATCCACGCACCACGCACAAGAAAATCCAATCCACGAGGACAGAACAGGAGACGAACAGGAAGAGGGGGACGAAAGCCAAATTTTTTTTTCCCTTATGGGGAAGAACTGCCTCTCCTTCGGTAGTTCTTATAAAAAAAAAAAATTTGGCTACCGACGGATATTTCCGTCGGTAGCACGCGAATATTAATTAGTCAGTCAAAGCGGTGCGGCTACCGATGAATATTTCCGTCGGTAGTACGCGAATATTAATGTGTCAGTCAAAGCGGGTCGGCTACCGACGGATATTTCCGTCGGCAGTCGAAATTTGAACGACCGACGGAAAAAATCCGTCGGCAAGCAAGGCTAAACGACACCGTTTGGCTGCGGAACTAAATTCCGTCGGGAAGTCCGTCGGACGGTCCCGACGGATCTTGGATTCCGTCGGGAGTCAGTCGATTCGAGAATTCCGTCGGCGATCCGTCGGGCCGGCCGACAGAATGGATTCCGTCGGTAGCCTTCCGTCGGCAAACTCCGCATTTTTTATAGTGACATCAGTACAAGAAAATACATTTCTTGTAATGAATTTATTAGTAACCAATGTTTAAATGGTTACAAAAAGATGACTTATTGTAACGAAAATATAATTTCGTTACAGAAAGTCATATTTTAAATAACTATAAGTTATTTTCGTTACAAATAGTAAAAAGTTAGTTACAAATAATAATTGACTTCTTATTTTGTTTTATTCATTTATTTTTAAATAAAAGTAATTTAAAGTCATATGTTAACGCATAAATGCTTCTCATTTTATCTTTTTAATATTTTTGAAAACATATTGTAAATTAAATATGGTTGCTTCAAAATTACATCATACATATCTATTCATTTATATATTAATTGATTCGAGGCTTATAAATAGTACTTTGAATCTGTAATTTTATTTTTCTGACCTTGACTTTGAATATGTAAATTAGATTTTAAAAAGGCGGTTTAGCCAAAAAGAAGTTAAAATAAGAAAATCAGGAAACTCAAACAAACAAAGATGCATCAACGGTGGCGGCTGCGGCGCAGCCCCGCCGATCACAGTGATCACTCTGTGCTACACTACAAGAAATGGGGGGAATAGCGACGAAAATTTTGCGACAAATCTAAATTTCATCACTAAAATCAATTTTTAGCAACGAAATATAAATTTTCGCTGCTAAATTGTTAGATTTAATATTTGCAACAAAATATATATATTTCATCGCTATATTAGCAATAAATTGTTTCATTTTTTTGTTAATAATCAAAACAACAATGAAAATTATATTTTGTAGCTAATATTTTGCGATAAAATAGAAATTTTCGTGGCTAATTTCTTGAAATTATTTTTTACAACAAAATTTATATATTTCATCGCTATATTAGCAACAATTTGCTTCATTTTGTTGTTAATAATCAGAAAAACTATGAAAATTATATTTCATTACTAATATTTTGCGATGAAATATAAATTTTGGTGGCTAATTTTTTTAAATTATTTTTTGCAACAAAATTTATATATTTCATCGCTATATTAGCAGCAAATTGCTTCGTTTTGTTGTTAATAATCAGAACAAAAATGAAAATTATATTTCATTGCTAATATTTTGCGATGAAATAGAAATTGTTGTGGCTAATTTCTTGAAATTAATTTTTGCAACAAAATTTATATATTTCATCACTTTATTATCAACAAACTGCATCATTTTGTTGTTAATAATCATAGCAACAATGACAATTATATTTTCTTGCTAATATTTTGCGATGAAATTGAAAATTTTGTGGCTAATTTCTTGAAATTAATTTTTGCAACAAAATTTATATATTTCATTGCTATATTAGCAAAAAATTGCTTCATTTTGTTGTTAATAATCAAAAGAACAATGAAAATTATATTTCATCACTAATATTTTACGATGAAATATAAATTTTTGTGGCTAATTTAATGAAATTAATTTTTGCGATGAAATTAAAATATTTCATCGCTATACTAGCAACGTATTGCTGTATTTTGTTTTTAATAATCAGAACAACAATGAAAATTATATTTTGTCGCTAATATTTTGCGATGAAATATAATTTTTGTGGCTAATTTATTGAAATTACTTTTTGCGATGAAATAAAAATATTTCATCGCTAAACTAGCAACAAATTCTTTTATTTTGTTGTTAATAATTAGGACAACAATGAAAATTATATTTAGTCGCTATTATTTTGCGATGAAATATATTTTTTGTGGCTTTTATTTCATGTTAAAAAAAAAAAAAAAATTTGTGGCTAATTTCTTGGAATTAATATTTGCAACAAAATTAAAATATTTTATCGCTACACTTTTATCAAATTATTTTATTTGTTGTTAATAATAAGAACAACAATTATAATTATATTTCGTGGCTAATATTAAATCAAGAAAATCGGTTTATATAATTAAATGTTTAATAATTCTCCAAATTTTATATCTTATAAATCAGTATGAATGTTTATAAAAATATTTATAAATTTGATGATGCAAATGAAGATGGACATAATTAAAGATGGGAGAATGAAGATTGGCTCTAATATTTATTATTTTTTTAAAAATTTTAAAGTAACATTGATTTTTTACAATTGGAATTGTTTTAAAAATTACAATATATATACACATGTATATATACTTATATAGTTGTTACAAGTTAAAAATTAATCAATTAATAAATGTGAAATAAATTATTAAATGAGTAAAAATAACTAAATTAGTAACAATTGAATACATATATAATTAATATTAAAAACTGAACCAAAGAGCTGTCTGCCCGAATGGTAGGCGCCCAGCTATGGGCGCCCATCCACCCGGGATCAATTCCCACTAAGACCAAATAAAATATTTATTTAAATAAAATGGGGGAGGGGGTATGTGGGTGCGGGTTGGGTTGGGTTGAGTTGGGGTCAGTTGGGGCGGGGCGGGTGTGGGTTGGGGTGGGTGGGGCGGGTCAAGTGCAGAAGTGGGTTTATAGAACGATTGAATTGGTTCGGTTGGGATGGGTCGGGTGTGGCTTGGGGCGGGGCGGGTGTGGGTGCGGGTTGGGTTGGTCGAATACGGAAGTGGGTTTAGAGAATGATTCGTAAATCGGATATCATAGCCAAATATTAGCAACAAAAATTCTAATATTTTTGTTGCTAATGTGAGTTAGCGATGAAATAATTTTGTCACGAGATTTGTTGCTATACACCCGTCGCTAACGTGTTTGCGACAAATCTTTGATTTTCCTCGCAAACATTTTGTGATGAAACTCATATTTTCGTCGCTAACATTTTGCGATGAAACTTATATTTTCGTCGCTAATATTTTGCGATGAAACTTAAATTTTCGTCGCTAATATTTTGCAATGAAACTCAAATTTTCATCGCTAATATTTTGCAATGAAACTCAAATTTTCATCGCAAACATTTGCGACAAAATTAATTTTTTTTATCGCAAACACGTTAGCGACGTGCGTATAGCAACAAATCCTGCGACAAAATTATTTCATCGCTAACTCACGTTAGCGACGAAAATATTAGAATTAGCGACAAATTTTTTCGCGGCTAAATTGCAGTTTTCTTGTAGTGCTATAACGGTCGCGGGCTTGAGAATCGAGCGACAGTTCGGGCGCTTAAGAAGCTCCTACATGAGGAAAATTTGGATATTGTTTTTCTCATGAAAACGAAACTGAAGAGTATCCAAATGGCAAAACTCAACTCACAATCACTTCATTTTTATGGATGTTTTCCCGTGGATTGCGAAGGTGAGGGGAACTCTAGGAGGGGTGGCTTATCACTTATGTATGCTCTGGAAAAGGAAACTCGTTCTCTATTTCACCCTTCTTAACAAACCATATCGCTTTTGGGGTGGATGAGACCGAAGAGTGTGAAGCTTGGTACCTCTCAGGTATATATTGGTGGCCTGATCAGAATCTTCGTAGGAATACATGGAGGCTCATGGAAGACATTCAACCGCACGACTCCCATTAGGTATACTTGGGCGATTTCAACGAAATACTTTAGTCTCATGAAAAGATGGGGGGTAATATCAGACATCCTACATGCATGGATTTTTTTCGAACCACTATCATCCGTTTGGAACTTTAGGATTTGGGATTTAGAGGTAACTGATTCACGTGATCCAATGGCCGTTCTGGCAGTGACAACATTCAAGTTTGGCTAGATAGAGCCTTCGCTAACCCTAAGTGGAAGATGATTTTTCCATCAACTACAGTTCACGTCCGACCGAGGATTGGGTCTGATCACTCGCCACTGGTGGTTCAGAGCTCAAAAGATACCACGGTGGAGGGATATAGGGAAAGAAAGAGGGTCAAGGTGTTCAGGTTCGAGAAGATGTGGATGGAGAACAAAGATTGTGGCTTGATTATTGAGTAGGCATGGGGTTCGAATATAACTGCATGCAATTTTGTGAACCAAGTCAAGAGATGAAGCAAGCACTTAAGCTCCTGGGGAGATAAAACTTTCGGTAATGTGATAAAAAAAATCAAGGAGCTTCCCCAATCTGAGGCTGTGATTGTTCGCATTAAAGAGCTGGATGTAGTGTTTGATGAATTACTTAAACTTGAGGAGATTTGGTGGTATCAGCGGTCGAGGGCGCTTTGGATTAAGGATGGGGATCATAATTCAAGCTTCTTCCATAAAAAACAGCTCAACGAAAGGAACGTAACACCATCACAAAGATCTCTGATGGCAATGGGGCCTGGATTCGTAAGGAAAATTAATGTGATCGTGAAAAAACTGAGAGAATATTTCATACAACTCTTCACTTTGTCAACTAGTTCTGAATTTCAAAATTCAGATCAGAGAATGTAACAATAACCTGCAAATCCGAAGTTAAATTGCTAATAAGTTTTTAGTGATATGCGGCACAACTAAAACATCAGAAAAAGGCAAACCATCCTAAATATGACAAGAGCCCATAAATTGATAAAGCATCACAGTTACCTACGATGACGTTATTATTACCCGTGTAGGACTCATTTGTGTCGAGGGTCGAAGCATCATTTGTCATATGACCGGAGGCTCCGGTATCGACATACCAATCGGGTTGAGAGGATGACGAAACCTTGCATTGCGCTTGAAAGAAATGAGCGAGATTTGCAGCAGGCGGAGTGGAAGTGCGATCATATCGTTGGGAACAATTATTTGCGTAGTGCCCAGGCTGTCAGCAGATTTGGCATTTGGGGACATAAGATTTCTTTCCATCGCCTGTAGAGAAATTATGTTTCTTCCCATTCGAGTTACTTCCACGAGGAGGCCCTCGCCTGCCCGCCGAACTAGAGGTGCAATTGTTTACGTAGAAAGCAGCAGGGGCAGTGTTTGAGGCTTGAGTTTCCATAGCTTTATCGTATAATACATAGTTCCTGGCTTGGTGAATCAGATCATTAAATGAAGGTGCCGGAGTCAAAGCCATACAAACATTTGTAAAGCCACGAAATTGAGGACTGAGACCGCGCATGCATGTACCAATGACATTTATCAGTGTCGTTAATGGGACAACCAATAGCAGCAAGTTGATCACACAATAACTTAAATTTTCTGCTGTAATCAACAACAGAAGAGGACCCACGTTTGAGAAACTGAAGTTCATCCCGAAATTGATGAGCCTGAGACGCAGAGGAGTTGATATGCAAGCTAAACCTCACGAGCGGAATTGAGATTAACCACCTCAGACATTGATTCCTCGGTGAGGGAGGAGAGGAGGAGACTGAGCACGCAGTGGTTCTTCTTGCACCAATAGTCGTGATCTGGGGATTTCTTTATCATCGGCATCCTTCAAGGTTGAGGGAGGCTCGACAGCCTTGCCATCGACAAAGGAGAGAAGATTATCGCAGCGTAACATGGGAATCACTTGATTCCGCCACAAAAGGTAATTAGTAGACAATAACTTGATCGTGACCATGTGAATTAGGGTAGCCAACGGGACAGAATCCGAGGCAGCCATTCGCAAAGAAATAGGACGTAGAGAGAATTGATGTAGATGAGGGGTTTACGGTGATATGGCTGATACCATATAAACAAGATATACTTTCACCTTATATTGGTGAGACATGAGGGATAAAGAAAAGTTACAGATCATAAGAATTGAATAATTCAAATATACAAGCCAACATACTAACATAAATTATGCGGAGATAACAAACTATCATAAATTATGCGTGGCATGATTAATCTATCTAAACTTCAATTAACTCATCACGTTGGCTGCTACTTCATCAATTTAATAGTGGGCCCAAATGCAACTCATTCCCTTCTTTTTCTCTTCTCCATTTTGCTCTACTTCTCGATTTATTCATTCGATTGACTTTACAAAATAATCGAGACGTGTTTTACTCCAAAAATTCTCTACAAAATAAACAAAACACAAATTTTCTCCAAATCAACTGCAATTAGTCAATTTAATGTAAATAATGCAAGAAACAATGTCAGATTGAGCAAAATAAACACATGAATTTCAAACAATTTCAAACTAATCATTTATCAAGTCCATTTTATTAAAAGGGCAGTTTAGTTATTTAACATGCTTATTAAATTAATAAATGGGTAGGGGGAGTATATTTAACAAAGCTGGAGACCACCTCAATAAGATTTGAAACAAAGTTGTTATGACTAAGCTCCAGTAATCCAGGCCCATTAAGAAGGGAGGTGCTAGGCCCAACACAAAGATGATTTTCATATTTCCGAGACCCGATGTCACTAATATATATATTCATTAGTACTATGTTTTTCAAAGACTCTAATACTGAACTTGCTCTCATCATTCATTGATCAATGGACCTAGGGGAACAAAAAATATATATTAATATATAGGATCTGGATTAGATGTCAAAACACTGATACTAGCAAATGCAAGGGATGAACGCTTGATGTGGTTACGGGATCAATAATTTGCTCTAACTTCCTCAAATAACTATATTATGTAAATATTTTAAAAAAGAGGCATTTTTGGCCCTGTAAGAATGAAGCCAAATAACATTCGGTCATGTAATTCAAATGGTCCTGTCCTTTAAATAATCAACAAAATTCATTAGTTCTAGGTTGAATAATCTGAATTGGAGGAAAACACTTCTAGCTAGGGAAATTTTTCAGGAAAATGACTCATTCCTTTTATAAGTAGTCCCCCAAGCACATCCAAATATATATATGGATATATAGCTTTCTCGATTCCATTTTTTTATACGAACAAAATTTATTTAAGGTGAGAACAACGGGTACTCAACGCTTACAGCTTACAGGTGGCAAGATTTAAGGACTACAATTTTTAATTTTTTTTATACGACGAAAGTTCAACAATACTTCACACTCATCCTTAACTGTCACGCCCCAAATCTAAAAATATTGACCTTTTAAAAAGTAGTTAAAATAACTAATTTTAACGTGCCAAAAATTGAATCTTAAATTTATAACGTTAAAATAAAGGGACGCAATGGCTATAAAAATTAGTTTAAGTATTGCAGCGGAAACAGTTATAATAAAATAGAGAAGTTCACGACTAACTTGTTAACAAAACATCCATAATAAAAACCATAACTTGATTTTAATAGACATGTGTGCAAATGGTCTTTTAATCTTAAATAAATCGTCGTCTCCCATCACCACGCCTCGCCATCCAACTCTTCAACCTGAAATTGTAAATTGGGGGTGAGCATGCAAGCACACTCAGTGGGATTTAAGTCATTCAATAGTTAATGCTTAAAATAAATAATCAAGTAATTGCAACTTAGCAAATAACATTCACATTGCCACATATACTTTGCCATTGATACTTTGCCAACTTTGCCATTAATACTTTGCCATTGTAACTTTGCCAATAGAGTTTTGTGAACCATCGCATGTTTGTGGACCATCCCAAAGCCAAATTAATGACTAAGGTATTCCCACACGTAGACATTTCAATCGCATGTTTGTGGACCTTCCCAAAGCCAAATTAATGACTAAGGTATTTCCACACGTGGTGAGCACGGCGGGTCGCGCCCGAAGACCCGTCGGTCTCGGACCCCATTTGGAGCCCCTGGCTATTAGATAACTTTGCCATAACTTTGCCAATATATAATGTACTTTGCCATAAACTTTGCCAATATATAATGTACTTTGCCATAAACTTTGCCAATATATAATGTACTTTGCCATAAACTTTGTCAATAGAATAATAACTTTGCCAATAGTATAACATAGAATGAATTCACATAGTAAACAATTAACTCAAACATTTATCTAAAACATTAAATAGAGAATAACATGTCATTGCAATAGAACTCTACCAATCACGGTATAGATTAAAGCAATTAAAAACCCACCTCGATAGACGAACATGGAAATGATACGTAAAAGTCTTGTAATATCGTCGCCTAGCCGTGCGATACATAGAATAACAAATAGTCGAGTTTTCTTTATAACTATATTTAAGCTTAAGCTATTTATATGGATGTTTTATATAATTTAGCTACTAATCTACCGTGCATACATGAGATATATATATAGTATTGGTGTGAAGGTGAGGGAAGCAAACAAATAGACTTACAATACTTTAATTCTAATGCATGGGGAGAAAATGAGGGGTCACGTAATTAAATATATAAGAAACGTTTTTATGAAAATATCTAACTTTTTATATATAATTTATTTATCACTATTAATACACACACATAAATATATAACATGCATTTGCATGAGAGATTAATCACTTTTGACAACCCATTAACAATCAATACTTCTATCTATGAATTATAATAAATAAAAATGTATGGTGGAAAATGAGTGGCCAAGTAACGACTAGAGAGTTGTTAAAATTATTTATTACACTTTAAATATTACATACGCATGCATATATCAATATATACATAATATATTTATATTATACTTTTTTTTTATATTAACTTATAAATTAATTAATTTAATTATCTTTATTAAAATTATTAAATTCTTGGGGTATTACATTAACCCTACTTGTAATCCTTATCCAGTATCAAAAGCTTTGGGGCCGCGTCGCCGTGGACGAAAAGATAAGGGAGGCGCCGATGAAAACTTTCCAGTGAGAGTTGGCCGAGAGAGAGGGCGGAATGAGTTCTGAGAGTGAAATGAAAACGGGCTGAGGCTTTCTATATTCTAGGATTTAGACACCGTATTCCTAAAACGGTCTCTAAACGAGCGGTCAAAATTGGTGGTCAACTAAAATTTTGGAAATTGGAATTTTTATACCAATTAAAGACTGAATTTTTGGTTACTAAACAAAATTCAAAATCAGAATTTTAATTTCAGTTTACAGACCGAAAATTCGATCTCTACACTGTCTGAAATTGACATTAAATTGACTAAAATTGATCAAATAAAAAGTTACAGGACCTTTTGCGGATTCAGGCAAAGTTACATGACCATTTGTGAATATATCTCCCGAGTATTTGGTGGATTTAGACTGTTCCAGATTCTCTGAAGGGCTACTTGGGTATCATCATCAAGAGTTTGTGTTGGTGCTTGCATCGTTTGGCCATCATACGCTGATTTGGAAGAGTATATGCCATCGCTTGAGAGCTTCTATTTCCAACTGTCTGGGGTATATAGATCCTGTAGATTGGTAGTTTCCAAAGTATGTAGTAATTGATTGAAATGATCAACCTCACAGGTGAGAATATATAGTTCTCACCTCCATAAAATGTTCCATTGTCAAATACCATTATTCCATACACCTGATTCACTAATCCTACCCTCTTTATTAACACAAATAGAATACAATCTAGGAAATGACATGCATGTAGTCTTGCCACATCTAACCAACAGCCCTTCCAAATATACGAAAAGTACCCATCCCCAATTTTTTTTTTATCATATTAGAATCATTAATGACACGAAGAATTTGAAAAGAAAAGATCAAAAATAGATATTCACATTAATTTCCTCTAAATTCTATAATTTTATATATATTTAAAATAGATATTGAGTGTGAGAATTACTAAAAAAATCTTTTCATGACATAACAAACCGAATATCATATATTTCGCTGTTTGTTCATTTATCCGAATAGTAATTTGCTAACGGTTTAATTAATTTTATTACACCTCGTCGTAAGGCTCGAACAACAAGCTTGTGATGGGATAATGTATTTGAGGGTGCTGCAGGCCATGCCCATCTCCATCTTTATACATAAACTGCGCCATTTTTGCAAGATTAACTGCGCACTGAATAAACTCCTTTGTAAATGGAGAATCCGACATCCTTTCCTTATTCATCTTTTTCCATGTCTCCCCTATCATACATCTTACATGTTCTTGTGCCTCTATCTTTCTCTGAAACATTTTTTTCATTCATGTAACATTCTATTGCTTTTGGCACATCGCCTCTCTTCACCTCATCCTATAAGAAGTTGTGAAAAAAAGGCACTTGTTAATTAATTGAATTTACAAGCTAGAATATAATGCACGGTATGATGCAAATTTTAATAGATGAGTTTGTAAGCCCACAGGGGTTGGCCTATGGTATAGGCTTGAGACTTAGGAGTATGTTACTCTTTATGTCTCCAATTCTTAAATCCCAAGGCGCACACAATTCCGGATGGGTCAAGTCCATACAGAGTTTTGCTCTGACTTCAATGCAAACTTATGGAAGGCATGCATGGGATTGATCTCCAGCATTAATCAGTCATTGGGTCGGGTTCATACCGAGACTTAAAAAAAAAAATTTGTACGTAAAACTGATGTTCCTAAATCATCGATGACCAACGAACTATATCATGGTACTTATATAAGCTCTCAATAGCTTCCTCTTCAATTGGATTTGTTAGTAGAAAATAAAAATGGGATATCAATGCAGGGGCTGATATTGAAATCCAGGCATTGTTGAGATATTCTTCCAGGCTTGGTGTTACGGAATTGTATCCACAAAGCAACTCCTTACAAATGATAAATCAAGACAACTAGAAACGCAATGAATTGAAACGAATAAAGAACTCAAAGAAAGAACACGGGATTTACGTGGTTCGATCAAATGATCTACGTCCACGGAGGATAGAAGACTCTCTTCACTAATCACAAATGAAAGTTACAGATTACAAGTATTCACTAAGTTTGATCTCTCTCTTAAACTCTCTATGTGTGTCACCCACAATCTATGCACTAGATGGTGTATTTATAGATGTACAATGCAAGTTGTAACTGCCTCTAACAAACTAACTAACTAACAGAAATCAACTAACTCTGAAACTGGAATAACAACACAGTAGAACTCAGCGCAGTAAAACTCAGCACAGTTGTCTCAGCAGACTAAGAACACTATATTAGCACAGTACTCTTTAGCAGACTAAGAGCAGTACTGTTCTGACCCGACCAGCAGAGTTGATACCTAAGATCACTAAACCTTATCAGCAGAGTACTCATTACTCTACTTGTACTGAAATAACCAAATATCAGAACACTAGTTACTGTGCTTATACTAAGCACAGTTCTGAAAATCAGCACACTACCACTTCTGGTAGTAAGAACAGTTCTCCAATATTGCATTAATCTCAACAATTCTCCACCTTAATGCAAGATTGCCTTCTTCCCAGCCCTCCCCAAGGCTGTTTGTTCATTCTCTTCTTAATGAACATCCCAGGTACTAAGGTTTACCAACTCCATGCAATGGTTGAACTTATTGCTTGGTAATGCCTTAGTTAACATATCAGCTGCATTCTCTTCTGAAGCTACCTTCTGAACTTCAACAATGCTCTTCTCCAAGATGTCTCTAACAAAATGCAGCTTCACATCAATGTGCTTTGACCTCTCATGAAACACTTGATGTTTTGCTAGATGGATAGTGCTCTGATTATCACACAGCACAGGAACACTCTTCTGGAATATGCCAAAATCTCTCAGAATGCCCTTCAACCACATTGCTTCCTTCACAGCTTCTGTCAAGGCTATGTACTCAGCTTCTGTTGTGGATAAGGTCACCATAGATTGTAAAGCTGCTCTCCATGTTATAGCAGTGCCATACAATGTAAACACATAACCAGATAAAGACTTCCTTGTATCTATGTTTCCAGCAAAATCAGAATCCACAAATCCAATTAAAGGACTCTTGGTATCAGCACACTTCTCGAACAATAATCCTAAGTCTTCTGATCCATTCAGATATCTTAGAATCCACTTCAAAGCTTCCCAATGAAACTTTCCTGGATTTCCCATGAACCTACTCACCATACTAACAGCATAGGCAAGATCTGGTCTGCTACAGACCATAGCATACATGAGACTTCCTACTCCATTTGCATAAGGAAGAGTAAGCATCTGCTTCTTCTCTTCATCTGTTTGAGGAGATTTCTTGACTGACAACTTGAATTGCTGACCAAATGAAGTACTAACTGGTCTGGACTGGTGCATAAGAAATCTTCTCAAGACCTTCTGAATATAACTCTTTTGGGATAGGAACAGCTTGCCTGCTTTCCTATTTCTGAGAATATCCATTCCTAATATTCTCTTGGCTTCACCCAAATCCTTCATCTCGAACTTGCTACTCAGCTGCTGCTTCAGCTGGGTAATCTTTCTCATACTCTTGCTAGCTATTAACATATCATCTACATAGATCAGTAGATAGGTGCTCTCTAGATAATCTTGTTTACCAATATATACACATCCATCATATTTGCTTCTTAAGAAACCAATAGAAAGCATGAAGGTATCAAACTTTCTATACCATTGTCTAGGACTCTGCTTGAGCCCATACAATGATTTCTTAAGCAAGCATACCTTACTTTCAGTTTCAGGCATGATAAACCCTTCTGGTTGATGCATATATATTGTTTCAGCTAGTTCTCCATGTAAAAATGCAGTTTTAACATCTAGCTGATGTAACTCAAGATCATCTTGAGCAACCTTAGACAAAAGTAATCTTATTGAACAGTGTTTAACAACAGGAGAGAATACCTCATTGAAGTCTATGCCTTCTCTTTGTGTGAATCCTCTTGCCACTAACCTAGCCTTGAATCTGATCTGCTCTCTAGCACCACCAAATCCAACTTCAAGCTTTTTCTTGAACAGCCACCTGCAGCTCACTAACTTCTGGTTTTTAGGCTTCTCAACAAGGATCCAGGTCTGGTTTTTCTCCAAAGATTGCAACTCTTCTGACATGGCTGCTGCCCACTGCTCTCTTTCAGGACTGGTGATTGCTTCCCTATAGTTTCTTGGCTCATAATGCTCCACCTCTTCTGCTGTGATCAGAGCATATGACACAAGATCAGCCTGGCCAAACCTAGATGGGGGGTGAATCTGCCTTCTGAGCCTATCTCTTGCAAGACTATAATTTCTCAAATCAGCAGGGTTGTCTTCCATGGTATCATCTTCTGAATTATCTTCTGGTACCTGTTCTGGAACAACCTCATCTGGTGTGTTATTTCCCAGATCAGTAGGGTTGGCTACCTCCTCTGGTGCCAACTGATCTGATGTGGGAAACTCCACCTCAGCTGAGAAACTCTCTTCTGACTCATTTACATTTCTTCCATCTAGGTCATGGGAATTTCCATTATGAGGATATCCCATTACCTTTTCATTAAAATCAACATCTCTGCTGATTATTAGTTTCTTATGACCTGGTTCAAGGCACCACAATCTATAGCCCTTGACACCTATTGGATAGGCAATGAATATACATTTCAGAGCCCTAGGCTCAAGCTTATCCTGTCTAATATGGGCATAAGCTTGACATCCAAACACTTTAAGTTTTGAATAATCACACAGCTTGCCATACCAGATCTCATCTGGGGTTTTACCTTCTAAAGCAAATGATGGGGTTTTATTTATCAAATAACATGCAGTACATACAGCTTCTCCCCAAAAGCTTTTAGGTAATTTAGCATCAGCTAACATGCATCTGACCCGTTCTAGAATAGTTCTATTCATTCTCTCTGCTAATCCATTTTGCTGTGGATTAAGAGGGACAGTTGTTGGTCCCAAAGTTGAGTTAATAATATTGAGTAAGCTAGTGAAAATGTCTAGAGGGGAGGGGTGAATAGACTTTTCAAAAATCTTTCAATATATCAGAATACACAATGCGGAATAATCAGATTACTAATGAGCCCAAACAACTTTATACTCAACTTTTCTATAGATCTTTATCTTTGTTAATTCTTAATGTCCTTGATTAAACAATTCAAACAAATAATAAACAGTAAAGTAAAGAACACAGAATTTTATAGTGGTTCGACAAATGTCTACATCCACTCTCACAACTCCAGTTGTGAAGTTTTATTACTCTTCTTGAGCTTCTTGTGGCTTAAAGTCCCAAGATTAAGACTTTGATCTTATCGATTATACCTCCAGGTATATCTTCGATCTACTAGTAATTTTACAAGTAACTAGCACACTTGTTTTACAACATACAAACTTAAAACTGAAAAGTAAAACTTCTCTTTGAATAGCCTTTGATTCTTCTCTTCAATTCAGTGGCTCTTCTTGCTTTGATTTCCTTAACTCTGTGAGTTCTTGCTTGTAGACTTGCTCTTGAATTCTCTAAGATCAGTAATTTCTCAGTAGTAGCAGTAGTCTCTTCAAGTAGGAGATCACACAGTATTTATAGAATTTAGTATGACAGTTAGCAGTTTGTGAACTAACTCTCAACTAACTCTAAAACTGTTTTTGTAACTTCTTCTTGTAACCGACTTTGTAACTTCCTTCAACTTCCAAGTCAGCATCTTTTCAAATATATCTTCAGTTACTCTTTTCATAAGTTTTCCAAACTTATTCTTCAATTTCAACAAATCAGCACAGTAACTTACTGTTCTGATTTTTACTCTTCGGATTTTACTCTGCTGATTTTTACTCTTCTGATTCAATCAGCACAGTAACCAAAAACTGTTCAAAACTTCTCCAGATTTCTTCTAAGCTCTTCTTCAACTCTTCTTTGAAGTCTTCTTAGTCTGAAGTAGTCCTCTGAGTCTTCTTTAGTCTTCTGATCTTCTTCTAATCTATTCCTAATCTAGTGTTCTGATTTTACTGTTCTGCACTTTACAATGCTGAATACAACAAAATACAACTTTACATATATAAAACCTATCTATACATCAACTGAATTATATACAGATGAGTATATCAAAGTCCTACACTATAAGCTGTCTATACAATACAAAACATCAGCTTAGTTCCTGACAGTTCATATATCAGATCAGTAACCAATAAGATCAGTAACTCATAAGATCAGTAACTCATGTAAGTTCAATAACTTCCATATAAGATCAGTAAATATTTAAGATCAGTAAACATTTAAGATCAGTAACTTACATATAAGATCAGTAAGCATATAAGATCAGTAAGTACATCAGATCAGTAACTCAGATTTCAAATATCTCATATAAGATCACTAAAATTATTCTCAGTTTCCATACTCAGATCAGTAATCTTATTCCATATGACTCAGTTAAGATCAGTAATTTTATTCTTAATATTACCAAATAAGATCAGTAAACTTACTTCAGTTAGCATTAAGATCAGTAATCTCAATTCAAGTTTCTCATCAGATTAGTAAGCTTAGATTCAGATGACTTAGTTAAGATAACTTAGAACCACATATATCACTAACTTTAAGTTGCTTTTGGCCATCAAAACATACTTTCATCAACTAGAATATTGTTTATAGGATTCATATCCCAACAATTTCCCCCTTTTTGATGAAGCCAAAACTACTTAAATGTTAATAAATCAGTAGTTAAGTATGTAGTCTATCACAACAGTTCATCAAGTCAAAATTCATATCATATTCACAATCAGATTAGATATTTCACATATTACACATACTAACAAAATATGAAATGATCACAAAATATAAAAATAAAGATTAAGGATAGAAATGTTATCTTCTGAGCTTGTCCTTCATCTTCATTCTGTATCTTCAGATTATGAATGCAACATACATTCTTGCTTTGATATCCATCATATGTTGATGATCAGTGATTCCTTCTTCCTTGATAATCTCAGCAATAATGTTGTTGATCTCTTTGTAATCAGGTTCTCCATTTTCCAGTCTTGGAGGTTCCCAATTAAGTTCTTCAGGACACAAAATCTTTGTTCCTGCACGATTAGCAACCTGTGCTATGTCTTCCCAGAACTCTTGATCAATATTCAGCATAAATTCTTCAAAATCAATAAATTCTGCTTCCTTGCTCGAATGATCACCAAACTTCTTCACAATGAAGTTTGCAATTTGCCACTTCTTCTTTAAATTCTTCCAGTATTCCATATGTTCTGTCAAAACAATGAAATCCACAAAGTTTTCATCTTGAAAATCTTTGTCAAACTGTTTTCCTTCAGCTTTCTTTTGAGTATTCATCTTTCTCTTCAAAGCTGTAACTCGATTATCAAATCTTGTCTTCAAGAACTTGACATCCTTCTCTTTCTTCTTTTTCAAGTTTTCTTCTTCACTTGTCAAAACAGCTTTCATTTTGCTCTTTGATCTAGTCATTCTTCCAGCTTCTTCCTCTTGTTGTTCTTCATCAGATAGAACTAGCTTCCTCTTCTTCTGACTTGAACTTCCAGCAATCTCAGGTCTTTTCTCAACAATATCTTGACCTTGTTGCTTCTGTTGCTTCCTTAGCTTCAGCTTTTCATTCAACATTGCAATTTCAGCTCTTAATTCATCCTGACTCACAACCAACTGAGCTTGTTGTGACTGTGTTTGCTCCATCACTTGTCTTGTCCTATCTTCCCCCTTTTTGGCTTCATCATGCCACTCCTTCAAGGAAGATATGTGTTGCTCCAGCTTCTTATGCAACACCTGAGACAGGTTCTTTTCTTGTACTGTATGAAGGTCAGAAATTTTGGACATTGTATGCTCCATGACCTTTTCATAGGAGTGTTCAGAATGCATCTTGTTCATTCTTTCAGTAGCTTCTTGAAACATTTGGACAGCATCTTCCAACTTTGACTGAAGCTCTGCATTCTGCTTTTTCAACATCTCAAAGTCAGAATTATCAGATTCCTTCTCAACAGGACCTGTTCTGATCTGTTCTTGCACATCCTCAAGAACAATAGGATCAGCAGAGTGAATTGGAATGCTTTCCAATTCTTCAGCATTTACATCCTGATTTTCAACAACTTCAGTTTCCTCAATCACAACAGTGTTCTCAAACACCTCTGTTGCATTGACAATATCTTCATCAATTTCCATAAAATCTGTTTCAACAGCAGTTTCAGTTTCATCAAGACCTTTCTCTTCACTGAACAAATCCTCATCAGAGTTAGGAGTTGTAATCTTCTCAACAGTGTACTTGATTCCTATTAATCTCTCAACAAGAAGTACAACAGATTCTGGAGTGACCAACTCAAGAAAAGAGTTAACACCAGCTGCTTGCATCTGTTCTGCTTCCCAATCATCAAAGATTGAAGCACCTCCCATACCTTCCATTATAGCTAAATTCTCCTTCAAAGTACTCCTCTTAAGATACACCCAAGTGCCTATCCTAAGGAGTTTCTCAAACTCAACTGAGCTTTCATCCAATCCAGGAAATTGCTTCAACAAGGCTATCCTTAAATCTATCCTGATTCTATCTTCTTTATCACAGATAGTGTACTCCATCAAATCAGCAGGTTTAGGAGCAATAAATTCAGGTTCAGGGGATGATGAAATGTCAATTGGTTCAGTAGAAGGTTCAAATTCATGTTCAGTAGAGTGAGAATGAATCTGTATTGGGGATTGATGTGGTGAAGGTTGATGTGAAGTTTGATGTTGAGGGGTAGGAATAGAAGTAGGCTCAAAGTTAGTGTGCTGAGGTGATGAATGGGGAGTGTTCTGAGTCTCAGAAAAATAGTGATCTGATCTACCAGAACATGAAGGTTGAGGGTTTTGGGTTTCAGTTTGGCTTGGTTCAGAGTTAGAAGGGGTAGGGGAGACAACAATCAATTTCCTCCTAACACTCCTTGACTTAGTCCTCTTATGAACAGCAATTGGACTAGGAACACTAACCTCTTGCTCATCTGAGCTTGATTGCACCACAGTTTCCACAAAACGAACTGTTGGTTCTGAGGCAGCTGTAGCAGACCTTCCTCTCCTTAGTGTAGTACTGCTCGGATCATGCCTTGATTTTGATCTAACCTCAGTTTGATCGTCCTCCGATTGGTACATTGAAGCTCCAGACTCTTCTGCTTCAATTTCTTGAGAGTGTTCCAAGGGGTTCTCTTGTTCAAATTGAACAGACTCCTTCTTCATCAAGAACTTCCCATGATGGAATTTCTTGGGATTACTCCAATATGGCTTTTTCACCAGCTGAGGCAGCAAGAAACTCAGCTTGCTTCCAAACCCTAATTTTGATTTAAGTGAGAATTCCATTGTATCCTCATCAAATAAAACTTTTTCCTTTTCAGTCATTAGCCTTTCCAGGAAGAATCCTTGCCAATCACCTTGCACCCTGTCGATGATTGCAGCCATAATTCTAATTTTGAAACTCGATAAGGCATCCTGGCTATGATGTTGCCCTAACAAGCATTTTCCAGCTATGTCCATCAAAAACTGCAGACCAGTAGGAAGAACATCCTTCTTCAGATTAGTCAAGGTCTCTGTTTCAACACCTGACCATCTTCCTACACATTCCTTCTCCTCTCCAGCTTTGTAATTCATGATGTCTACTGGGCCTTGAGGTAAATCCAACATCACTTCTAGGATTTCCCTAGTGGTAGTGACCTTATGCCCAGCAAGCATGGAGTGAACACCATTTCTATCTCCTTTGAGCTGTAAATAAAATTCCATTGCCTCCGGTTCATAGATATTGAGTGGAGATGATTCCAGAAATTTCCTCAACCCACACTCCTCGCACATTGTCAAGATGGCTTGATTTTCAGCGTTGTGTCTGCCATTGAAAAAGACAGCGTTCTCCACGAAAATTCCCTTCTTGCGCATCCATAAATTCGAATCAAAAGTTCCTGCTACTTGGTTAGCTTCATTGATAATATTGATAGTTGCCATTTGAGATTTTTGTAGAAATCAGATTTTCAGAAGTTATGAAGTTAAGATATTTCCAGAAATGATCTCGTAAGAACGAAGAAGATGAAGTGAGATTGTTTTTAGTTATAATTCAAAACCAATCTAGGGCTAGGATTGAATTAGATTATTACAAAGAATGGTTGATATTAAATCTCGAAATTCGAGTTAAACAATAACTGTTCACATTCTAGTAACATTCTTAATTTTTGGAGCCAACTTGTGTTTGATAAATACACCACAATTTTTAGGTTTAGAAATAGAGGAGTGTATTAATCTTCTCTATTAGTAATCTAAAAATTTGAACAATATTTGACTTAGAGTAATCTAAACCAAAAGACTGTTCTGATGCAAATCAGCACAGTAGTTTCCAAAACAATTTCACTTCATTTTCTTACAAGTATATAAAGAAAATTTCACTTATCTGGATCAGCTGAGTACCATGATCAGCTGAGTAACCTTTTTAGAAATCAGATCAGTAGATGAATCAACACAGTAGATTTCAGATCAGTAGATGGGTCAGCACAGTAGATTTCAGATCAGTACCCAATTTTCCTGATTTCACCTTTTTGATATCAGCACAGTAATCCTCAGATCAGTACTGTGTCAGATCAGTAGATTTCTTGTAGACAGATTAGTAGTAAACAAGTCTTTCTGTAGACAGATTGGTCAGTAATCAGATTAGTTCTGTAGAATAACTGAATTGTAATCAGATCAGTACTGTAGACAAAGAAACTTTGTAATCAGTACAGTTCTGTAGACAAGTCAATTTATTAATCAGAATATATCTGTAGACTGCTATAGTCTGTAATCAGATCAGTTTAGTAGACTTTTCAAATCTGTAATCAGATCAGTTCCCCCTTCAATGGAGAATTCCTCTTTTGTGCCTGTTTCACCTTGATAAAAGTGTTAGTTCATGAGATATAAGTGTAAAACAGTACAGATTAGTAACAATATGCATAATTTAATGATCATATCAAGGTTTATGCTAAAGTGACTTAGTGATCTGAGTCAACAAAAGGATCTTTAAGAAATCACAAATTCCCCCTTAATGTGTGTTCTCAGTGTCCCTCAGCTTTACCAGCTTCCTCATTGGGATTAAGGTCACTTTAGTAACCTTGTTACCTGTTTTAAATGTAGTGATCTGACATAGGGTTGTTTCTTCTGACTTTTGAGTTTTGATGTACTACTCTTAGTTTCTGCTTCATGTTCTTCTTGGTATAAGATCAGTACCTGAAATATTAGTACATATCTCTATACACATGTAATTTAGGTACCCACTATTTATTGGGGTCCTTGAGTGTTAGTAGCAGTAAGAGGCACCCAAATAAACATTGAAGTTTTGAATAAATGAGACCTCTTCAGTTTTCTTCCATATTTATCACAAAACAGTACTTTATTAACCAGTTCAGAATTATCAGCAGACTTAGGATCTATTTTTCTGAGATAGCCTTTCCTTGGTTCTATCCCTTTTTCAGTAAGATCAGTATGCCTATAATAGTTTGAATAAGGTCTAAAAGCATGTGGACCATACGGCTCTGATACCACTTGTTGGTCCCAAAGTTGAGTTAATAATATTGAGTAAGCTAGTGAAAATGTCTAGAGGGGAGGGGTGAATAGACTTTTCAAAAATCTTTCAATATATCAGAATACACAATGCGGAATAATCAGATTACTAATGAGCCCAAACAACTTTATACTCAACTTTTCTATAGATCTTTATCTTTGTTAATTCTTAATGTCCTTGATTAAACAATTCAAACAAATAATAAACAGTAAAGTAAAGAACACAGAATTTTATAGTGGTTCGACAAATGTCTACATCCACTCTCACAACTCCAGTTGTGAAGTTTTATTACTCTTCTTGAGCTTCTTGTGGCTTAAAGTCCCAAGATTAAGACTTTGATCTTATCGATTATACCTCCAGGTATATCTTCGATCTACTAGTAATTTTACAAGTAACTAGCACACTTGTTTTACAACATACAAACTTAAAACTGAAAAGTAAAACTTCTCTTTGAATAGCCTTTGATTCTTCTCTTCAATTCAGTGGCTCTTCTTGCTTTGATTTCCTTAACTCTGTGAGTTCTTGCTTGTAGACTTGCTCTTGAATTCTCTAAGATCAGTAATTTCTCAGTAGTAGCAGTAGTCTCTTAAAGTAGGAGATCACACAGTATTTATAGAATTTAGTATGACAGTTAGCAGTTTGTGAACTAACTCTCAACTAACTCTAAAACTGTTTTTGTAACTTCTTCTTGTAACCGACTTTGTAACTTCCTTCAACTTCCAAGTCAGCATCTCTTCAAATATATCTTCAGTTACTCTTTTCATAAGTTTTCCAAACTTATTCTTCAATTTCAACAAATCAGCACAGTAACTTACTGTTCTGATTTTTACTCTTCGGATTTTACTCTGCTGATTTTTACTCTTCTGATTCAATCAGCACAGTAACCAAAAACTGTTCAAAACTTCTCCAGATTTCTTCTAAGCTCTTCTTCAACTCTTCTTTGAAGTCTTCTTAGTCTGAAGTAGTCCTCTGAGTCTTCTTTAGTCTTCTGATCTTCTTCTAATCTATTCCTAATCTAGTGTTCTGATTTTACTGTTCTGCACTTTACAATGCTGAATACAACAAAATACAACTTTACATATATAAAACCTATCTATACATCAACTGAACTATATACAGATGAGTATATCAAAGTCCTACACTATAAGCTGTCTATACAATACAAAACATCAGCTTAGTTCCTGACAGTTCATATATCAGATCAGTAACCAATAAGATCAGTAACTCATAAGATCAGTAACTCATGTAAGTTCAATAACTTCCATATAAGATCAGTAAATATTTAAGATCAGTAAACATTTAAGATCAGTAACTTACATATAAGATCAGTAAGCATATAAGATCAGTAAGTACATCAGATCAGTAACTCAGATTTCAAATATCTCATATAAGATCACTAAAATTATTCTCAGTTTCCATACTCAGATCAGTAATCTTATTCCATATGACTCAGTGAAGATCAGTAATTTTATTCTTAATATTACCAAATAAGATCAGTAAACTTACTTCAGTTAGCATTAAGATCAGTAATATCAATTCAAGTTTCTCATCAGATTAGTAAGCTTAGATTCAGATGACTTAGTTAAGATGACTTAGAACCACATATGTTGGTCCTGAAAGGAGTATATAACAAGTGTATGGGGGGGGGGGAATACACTTGTATGCAATTCTTTTGCTAATTTGATCAAACCAGAGTTCAGCAAGGTTGTCTTGGACAACTCTGCTGAAGAAGATTAACTCTTCTAAGATAATCAGACTACTAAGTACTATTGAGTACTTAGTTGAATAACTATCTAGGGGAGTTATATGTGTGGAATAGTGGTTGGCCCTTTAAGTTTAGAATCCTTTAATTTCTGAAATCACTTTCCCAATCCAAAACAATCCAGTTAAGCTTCAGGGAACTTGTCCAAATCAGTTTTGCACAGTCTTTGAATATGTATCTTTGAAAGATCAGTTTTGTGTGCAGTGTTGAATGAATGTAAGTATTTGTAAAGTAAATCAACACAAGAGTTTATAGTGGTTCAGAGACTCAAGCTCCTACATCCACTTTCCCTGATTTAACAGGATAATTCCTTCACTCTTGGAATTAACTTGTTTTATAGTGCCAAGGTGCACTTGATCAAGAACACCACTCCTTGGTGAATTGATCCCTAGGATGTCTAGAGTCCTAGTACCCTCTTCTCAACTCAGAACTGAACTGTTCTTCTCTCAACAGTCAGCTCCTACCACTTCTACTACTACAACCTTCTTACTTTCACTCTTGAAAGATGTAAGGGTTGAAGTAAGGTTCCAACTAATGAGATATCCTTTACAATGAGGATCAAGGTATAAGAATAGGATATCTCTCTAAGCTTGTGTATGGTTATGCAATGAAGTTCAGCTTAGATGAAGTGTATAAAGACTAAGATAGTCTCTTTGAAGGCTTTAAGAACACTTGTCAACTTGTAGGATAGTTGGATATTCTTGTCAAGGTTGAGGTGCCTTCAAATGGTCTTCACACTTCTGTATTTATAGACAAAATGGAGGATTTGCCCGTTGGAGAGGCAACCCCAAATTGCTATAAATGTCTTCCTTGAGTTCTTCAAACTGGAAGACAGATTCTTGATAGTGACATGTCCTCATTTGGGTAATAAACGGCTTGTAAGACTTTGTCTTTATTCTCCAGCACTTTTCCCAATGTTTGACTTCTTGTTAGGACTTGGACATGGCTTCTGAAGGTTGATCCAATGATAGGACAATATTCCTTATCAACTGGACAACTCTCCTTATCACTATCAGCAGTTTTGCTTTTCAGCAAGGTTGGCTTGCTCTTCTTCAGATGACTTGGCTCTTTCCCTTTATTTCTCTCTAAGGTGATCTTGGCATGTTGCATTGTATTTCTTTAGGGCATGGTTGTCTCTAATTCTTCAGCATAGTTGACCTTCAACCTTTAGAGCATCTGTTCTGATTCAATCATGCTGAGACAACCCTTCTGGACAACTCTTCTGATCAGCACTTTTGGTCTTTTATCATCAGAGCATTTTACTCATAGAGTTGGCTTCTCTGGACAACTCTCCTGATCAAAAGCCTTTGAGTAGTCTTGTCCTTTAGAGCTAGGTAAGCTTGTTCTTGCATATGGACAGCTTCTTTGGACAACTCTCCTGATCAGAGCTTTTGGTTTTCCATAGAGTGTCCTTGTTCTTAAGTGATTGTTCCAGAATTTTGAGCCTTGAGGGGACTTGATCTTGATCATCTTAAAGTAAGTTCCCCCTCAAATTGTGCATCTAATTGTCTAAGAGCTGCCTGACATTTCAACTTCTCATCTAGCCTTGTGCTATGTGTTCTAACATTCTTAGAACATTATCAATTGACTAGGCATGTCTCAGGGGGTTTTGGTATTTAATTAAAACATGTATCATTTTATTCCCAACAATTTCCCCCTTTTTTATGATGCCAAAACCTACACTATCTAAGCAAAAGTGACTTGACTATACCTATTACATGTATCTTCAGAAGACATGACTAAGGTCAATATTCCTGAAAAGATAATGTGTTAGTGTATTCACTGTTTTTTGTTGCAAGTAGGTTTCAAGATAGGCATTGAGAGATTAGTGTTTCTTGATTCAAAATAAGTTCAACTATCATTCATTCAAAGATCATTACAAGCATGTTGATAGTTGAAATTAACATATCAGAGCATGAATCAATAACACTTAAATACATCAGAGCATTTCATTCTAACAATTTAAGACATAAATAAGATTTTCAGCATCAGAGCACAGAGCTTGTATCAGAGCAATCCATAACAAATCAGAGCAGACAGATTAACACACCACATCAGCAATCTTGACCATATTTTAGCATAGTTGATCAATCAAGAAAGGTCAGAAGACTTAGCCATTTCAAAGATCATCCTCAGGGGGTGGCAGCATTCCATACTATGCGCACACTCTTCTTTTCAATGCCATGGCTTCTTGGTTGGTTCCCTTAGGTCCAAGAACCATCTTGTTTAGCTTAAGGATCTCAGTGAATTCTCTCAGAATTCTTGCTTGGTCAATCCATCCTTCAAGCTTTGGAGGCATGTATATGATTGGCTTGGGAGCTGTGAGTTCAATTCTTGCAATGTCAGCAGCTGCAAGTAGTTGTTGATACAACTCTCTGTAGTATTCTAGCATGAACTCAGTGAAGGCAGAGTTTGCATCTCCTCCATTCCATCTGTCAATGACATAATAGTCATAGACAAACTCCCTTTTGGCCTCTTCCCATGTATCATTCAGTTGAATTGGCACCCATTTATCCAAGTGTGGATATTTGGTGTCCATTGGGATTAGAAGCTGAGGCTTCATCTTGCTATAAGTTGCTCTCCTTCTTCTTGGTTTCTGAAAGTTTGCTCTTCTCTCATCTCTTGCTCTGTGGGCTTCTTCCATCAGATCCATTTTCTCTTGGGCCCTCATCATGGCCAATTTTTGTTGTGTTTCAGGGTCTTTGCCATACCCTTCATGAAACAGCTTTGATGGATCATGGGCTAGGACAGTTGTCTTCTTCTTAGGTTCAGATCCAAATCCTTCAGCAAACAATTCTTCAATGTCTTCAGTGGACTTGGGACTTTCAGTAGTTTTGCCAGATTCAGAAGACTTGTCCTGTTCAGTAGTTTTGGGCTCTTCAGCAGTTTTGGCTTTCTTGGATGTAGGCTCATCATCAACAACTCTGAATTCAGGTGGAAGATCAAGGCTGTTGGGGAAGTCAGTGAATTTCTCAACTGTGAATTTCTCAACTTGTCTCTTCTTTCCTTGGGCCTTCTTGATCTTTCCTCTAGTTTGGACACCTTCAGCATCCTTGTCCAAACCTGAAACTTCACCACCTGGTCTTTGTTGTAGTCTCACTCTTTCCTCTTGAGCTGAGGCCATTGAGTTCTTCAATGCCAATGCTAACTGCTCCTCTTCATCCAATTCTTTCAAGTTCAGCACTGCTGGTTCTTTTCCCTTTCCTTCAGGGACTTTGTCCTTCCCTTTCACTGGACTCCCAATCACTAAGGCACCTTTTGCCCTTGCTCTTTCCCTTTCCCCCTTTTTGGCAGCATCAAAACATTCTGGCTTCAGTTCACTCATAGTAGATGCCAATAAGGACTGGGCTTGGGTTAGAGACTTCATTTCTTCCAACAGATATACATTCTCATCATGTATATTTTGCATTTTGTCACTGCTCAAGCTAAGAAAAGCAAGAACAGGCTTCATTTTCTGTTGAACAACCTCCTCCATGGTTGCCTTAAGAGATGCATCCAATTGGGTTTTCAGGAGCTCAGTGAGGTTGGCCACTGCACCTTCAGCAATGTTGGCCAACACTTCTTGGGAAAACTTTTCTGAGGCTGCTTTGACCATAGCTAGCCTTTGCTCTTCAGCTCTTTTCTTTTGCAGGGCTGACTTCTTGCCAAGAGCTTGCTTTATTGTCAGTCTGATAGCTTGAACATTTGCATTATGGTTATCTCTCAGCATCTTTTGATCCTTCTTGACCTTCTTTGAGATGTTTTCCATACTGACTTGGGCTTTGTGAACTGCAGTAGAGATGGTTTGAAGACCAGATTCTACTCCTTCAATTCTTGCTTCCATTGTGGGTAAAACCACATCTTCAGAGCCAGTTAATCTCATTTCAACAGAAGCTAGAGTTCTTCCATGCTCATCTAATGCTCCAGAAGTTTCTGCATGAGCTGTTTGAACTTGTTGAGCCAAGGAATCCAACTTCTCTGATTGCATCCCAAGCAGGGCTTGTGCTGATCCAGTGTCAACTTGGATGGGAGCATCTGTCAAGAAATCATCTGCAAAAATTTGTTCAAAGCTTATCCCTGCAATATCAGACAAATCAAACGCATCAGTAAAAACACACTTATCTCCCTCATTTTCTTTTTCATAAAACTCTGATACATCAGCAGTCTTCTCCTCATTTTCAACTATTTCTTTTCTTCCTTCACTAAAGATTTCCTCACTTAAAGGAACAGGCCTCCTCTCATCAAGGGATTCTTGAAGTTCAGATTTGACTTCAAGAATAACCTGTCCTTCCTCACTTATACCACCCTCATATGTTGGTACACTCACAATCTTAGTGATAACTACCTCTCTATCATCCATAACTCCCTCTGATTTTTCAAAACTACTTTCCTTTTCAACTCCTTCTCCTAAACCTGCAGCATCTCTACCTTCAACAAGGTTCAAAGATGGCAGTTGTGGGGAGATCACAGTGCTCTTATCAATAGCCACTGAGTCATCCTGAATGATTAAGGGCTGATCAGTGTCCAACTCTTCTGACACTGAATAGGCCTTAATCAAACTAGCCTCTTGAGAAGGAACCTCCACATCCTTAGGCTGTGCCTTGGGTTCAGAAGAACCTTCATTGGCAGATGTGTCTTTGGTTGTGTTACCACCCTTGGTCAACACCTCTGAAGATACAGAGCCTTTCCTGTGATAGGTTTTAGGAGGGTTTGAAAGTCTGTCTGCTATAGAAGACTTGTGTTGAAGGGATTCAGGGAGATTGGCTTGAGGGGTTTCAGGAGGGTTGGGATTTGAAGGATTTGAGGGATCATCAGGGGAATCATCATCATTGGAGCTACTGTCAGGGTGTTTGATTCCCTTGGCTTTTCTTTCTTTCTCCTCCTCAATCTTGTCAGCTACTAGCTTTGCAAAAATCTCCTCATCAATGAGAAATCTTGTCTTTGAAACTCCAGCAAAGTGTAGCAATCTGTTTTCCTCTATTTGCCACCAGTTTGCACCCTTATCTTGGATGACTTGTGATATCTCCATCATAGATTTGTCTTTCACATCAACAAGCATCCTTAAATCATGAAAGGCCTTCTGAATTCTTGGAAATTCAGCAAGTTGTGGGTACAGACTGTCCACAGTAGCCTTGGCTCCTCCTCTGAGCATACTTTCATAGGTATACTTCTCCTCATCTCCACTTGAATGGGGACTTTGGGTTATAGGGGAGTTGGCTCTGGGTTCTCCTAATGTGGCTTCAGGCAAATTAAGTTCAGGGATATTGGTTTCAGATGGGTTGGGTATAGCAGAAGGATCTTCAGTTGCTTTTGAGAGCAATGGTTCTGAAGGGGCTTTGCTCAGGGGAGTTGGGGTAAAGAGTGCAGCTTTAAAAGTTTTGAATAATTGAGCATAGATGAGTCAAGGGGAGATTGTAACCTTGTCTCATCTATAGCTATGTCAGCTAGCACATCTATCATACTTCTCTGCACACTTCCCTCAGGAGAGTATCTCTTTGTGAGGTTTACAGGGGTAATGGGTTGGTTGGAAGGGGTAATATGGGTTTCAGGGGAGTTGGGCTCAAGGTTCTGAGTTTCAGGGAGGTTGACCTCTATAGGTTGACCTTCAGGGACTTTGGATTCTGGAGTTCCAGAACCAGATGAATTAGTCCTTGACATGGATTTGGTCCTGCTTTCAGCTCTGCTCTCCCTTAGAGCAATTTGTAGGGACCTTTCTTCCTGAAGCTCCAACACCTTCTCAGTAGGTTTGGCTCTTCTCTTGCTGGCCCTACTGCTTCCACTTCCTTCCTTCTCAGGGACAACTTCCCTGATTCTCTTATCACCCTTCTTCTTTTGCCTAGTCTCATTGTACTTCCTCCTCAACTCTTCTGAGTGGTCAGAAGGTACACTCACTCCCTCTTCTGCCACTGCATCAACTTCAGCTGATGCTCCTGAGGCTTCTCTTGAGGACAATTGAGACATTTTTCTTGTTTTGACAGCCCTGGCCTTTGTTCTCTTTTTCATCTTAGGCTTCTCTTCCTCCTGTTCTTCAGCAGGTTTGACCATGAGCATCCTTCTCTGTTCAGTTTTCTTGCTAAGCTTTCTGAACAGGATCTTTTGGGCTGGGATGGGCTTTGCAAAGGTCTGCATCTGGGAATAGTGGGAAAACCTCTCAATCAACAGGCTTGCCCTGGTACAATACTTGATTTTTCCTTCTAGCACCACCTTATTGTGGGTTTTCACCTTGAATTTAGCCTTCTCCTTCATCATTTCAGACATGATGAAGGTCCTCCAATCAAACTTAATGCCCTTATCACTGGCATCAATAATGGCAGCCATGATTCTGATTCTTGGATGGCTGACCTGCTCTAAGCTTCCAGTGTTGCTTAAGAGGCTCTTAGCAACTACCTCAAAAAGGTTGAGAAACTCTGGCTTGAGAGTTTTCTTGTTTTGAGTTGAGGAGAGAGGGCCTGGAACTAATAGCCATTCTTGGGCTATCTCATCTTCATGGCCAGTACCATAAACTTCTGGATTCCTTCCCTCATGAGGTAATCCAAAAGCTCCTTCCAGATCTTCTGAGGAGAATTTTACTTTGTGGAATCTCTCTTCTTCCTCTCCTTCTGCAGTGTAAGATAATCTGGTTGATACTTCACCATCTTCAGATTTGCCTCTCCACTTGAGGAAGGCAAAGAATTCTGCCATGTAGCTCTCCAAGCAAGAGCTTGGTCTTTCCTCCATAAACTTTTGAAGTCCAGCTCTCCTCAACCATCTCAAGGTTGGTGTGATTTCAGGATCCTCATTCTCAAAGGATACTATTGGCTCAAAATGAAGATTGTGTTTATTGCTTAAGTAGCCAAAATCCAGGTCTAGATCCTTGTTAGAGAAATCAACAAGCATCTCAGGTCTAACTTTGGGGGCCATTGAAATTTGCAGAGAGAGCTTTGAGAGAGTTTGAAGAAAATTTGAGTTAGGGTTTCGAATACTTGGGGAAGAAGTGTTTGTGGGGATCTTAAGACTTGTGAATATTCTAAAAAGAATGTTTGTCAATGAGTTGGTAAGGTCTTGAAACAATTCAAAGGTGAGCAAAAATGGAAATCCAAAATGGACGGCTAGGATTGATTTCAGGGGAGTTGTCCATTTTTGATCCAATGGTCAAAAATCAATGTAACAGTGAAATAACTGTTTTATTCAAAACGTGGGTGGTTTTTAATGTTTGTTTAAGGCTAGGGGTTTTTCGAGATAGATCATGTCCCAAAAAGTTTAATGCAAACAAGAGTTAAATCTTGGCATTTAATGCATGGAAAGTGACCTTTTGGGTGGGAGACAAATTAAATCCCAGAAAGGTGAAAACTGTATTTCAATGGGACGGATTTCGAAGTAGGTATTAATCACCAAAAATAGGTGCTTATCATACCAAGATTTGGTTTGATAGCTGGGACAACTTATCTGACCCCACTTGGACAAGTGTCCTGAAGTGATGTGGACAAAGGTTCTGAATGTCAATGGACAAGTGTCCTGAAGAGGTAAGGTCATATTTCTGATTTTTAGTAGACTTGACCAAGTCTGCTGAAGTTTGAGTTTATTTTCCCCCTCAACAAATGAACCTCCTTGGACTCATTTTTCCAACTTCCCTGGATCAAGAAGTCCCAATTCTGCTGATAATTCCAGGAACCTTGCCTCTGCAAGTGGCTTAGTTAGTATATCAGCTTTTTGATGGTCTGTGTGAATTTTCACCAACTTGATATCCTTCTTCTCCACATGATCTCTAATGAAGTGGTTCTTGATGTCCACATGTTTGCATCTAGTGTGCAAGACAGGGTTTTGTGATATAGCAATGGCACTATTGTTATCACAGAAAATTGGCACTTCAGTAGAGTTGACTTTGTAGTCTCTGAGTTGTTGTCTTAGCCAAAGGATTTGAGCACAGCAACTTCCAGCTGCAACATATTCAGCTTCAGTGGTGGAGGTAGCCACTGTGTTTTGCTTCTTGGAAAACCAAGATATGAGTTTGTTGCCTAAGAATTGACAAGTTCCTGAAGTGGATTTTCTGTCAATTCTGCATCCTCCATAATCAGCATCTGAGTAGCCAGTTAACTCAATGTTGTCATCAGCAGGGTACCAAAGGCCTAGATTCTCAGTGCCTTTGAGGTACCTCAAAATCCTCTTTGCAGCCTCAAGGTGGCTTTTCTTAGGATTTGCTTGAAACCTTGCACAAACACCTACTGCAAAGGTAATGTCAGGTCTGCTGGCAGTGAGATAGAGGAGTGATCCAATGATTCCTCTATACTCAGTAGAGTTGGTTGGAATACCACTCTCATCAGGATCCATCTTCCAATTTGTGTTCATTGGGATCCTCACTGGCTTGCTTGATGTACACCCAAATTTCTTGATCATCTCTCTGGTGTACTTAGCTTGGTTGATGAAGATTCCTTCTTTTGTTTGCTTGACTTGTAGACCCAAAAAGAAATTCATCAACCCCATCATGGACATCTCAAACTTGCTTTGCATGAGCTTGGAGAATTTCTCACACAGCTTCTCATTAGGGGATCCAAAAATTATGTCATCTACATAAATTTGGACAAGCAAGATGTCCTCTCCTTCAGAGATTCTGAAGAGAGTTCTGTCCACAGTTCCCTTGGTGAATCCATGATCCAAGAGGAATTGTGACAGTGTATCATACCAAGCCCTAGGGGCTTGTTTGAGTCCATATAGAGCTTTCTTGAGTCTGTAAACTTGGTTTCCAACTTCAAAACCTGGTGGTTGCTCCACATAGACTTCTTCTTTCAAGACTCCATTCAGAAAGGCACTCTTGACATCCATTTGGTATACTGTGAACCTCTTGTGGGCTGCATAGGCTAGAAAGAGCCTTATTGCTTCTAGCCTTGCCACAGGTGCAAATGTCTCATCATAGTCAATGCCTTCATGTTGGCAATACCCTTTTGCCACAAGTCTTGCTTTGTTTCTGACAATCACATCATTTTCATTTTTCTTGTTCTTGAACACCCACTTTGTTCCAATAACATCTT
This sequence comes from Galeopsis tetrahit, assembly GCA_963675135.1. Classification (NCBI taxonomy): domain Eukaryota; kingdom Viridiplantae; phylum Streptophyta; class Magnoliopsida; order Lamiales; family Lamiaceae; genus Galeopsis; species Galeopsis tetrahit. The sequence goes on from OY776127.1 coordinate 41,624,041, forward strand.
GATGTGAAGGCCTATCCACCAGCTCCCATACTTCATTTCTGGTGAATTGGTTGAGTTCTTCCTGCATGGCTGTGATCCAATTGGCATCTTGAAGTGCTTCCTCAATATTACTTGGTTCTTGCTCTGACAAGAAACAACAGAAAAGAGCACTTTCACCATGGAATCTTCTTGTTTTGACTCCAATACTTGGGTCACCAAGTATTAGATCAGTAGGATGGTCTGACAACCAGGTCCTTCTTTTTCTGATCTCTTCAGTAGAGTTGTCCTCTACTGAAGCTGAGTCAATTTGATCATAGAATTCAGGATAATTGAATGCAGGATCTAATTCAGGATCATAATCAGGGGTGTTGTCCTCAATGTCAGGGACATTGGTATTTTCAACATTTTGAGTTCCCCCTTGATTATTTGACCCATTAACTACCTCAGCAGGAACTGCTTCTTCATTGGTAGTTGTTACCTGGATGTGAACTGGGATTGGTTCATTCAGTTCACCATTTCCATCTGTAGAGTTTGTGTCAGGAAGGTTGCCTTCAGGGTTGTTGTCCAATGTGGGTTCTTCAGGCAGATTGGCTTGGACAACTTCTATGAATTCAGTGTCTTTGTCTTTAAGGCTTAGTCTGGTTGTCCTCTGTGTGATTTCTTCAGGTTCCAAATGATCATTCCTGATCTCAGAGATAGACTCATCAAACACAACATGAGGTGTTTCTTCCACTATAAGGGTTTTCTTGTTGAAGACTCTGAATGCTCTACTGATTTGAGAGTATCCAAGGAATACTCCCTCATCAGCTTTGCTGTCAAAGGTTTTCAACTGTTCTTTCCCATTATTGTGAATGAAACATTTGCAACCAAATATATGAAAGTATGACACTTTAGGCATTCTTCCTTTCCAGAGTTCATAGGGGGTTTTGCCTTGCCCCTTAGTGATCAAACATCTATTTTGAGTATGGCATGCAATATTTATAGCTTCAGCCCAAAACCTCTTAGGTAAATTTGAATCAACAATTAAAGTTCTAGCAGCTTCTTTCAGGGTTCTATTCCTTCTTTCTGCAACTCCATTTTGCTGAGGTGTTCTAGCTGCTGAGGTTTCATGAGCTATCCCATTAGATGAGCAATACTCATTGATGTAAGAATTAATGAACTCAGTGCCTTTATCAGATCTTATCTTGATAATGCTAAGGCTTTTCTCATTTGACAATCTCTTAAGAAGTTCAGGTAGTCTGACTTGTGTTTCCTTCTTATTAAGGAGAAATACTACCCATGTGAACCTAGAGAAGTCATCTACTACCACCAATGTGTATTTTCTCCCATTTATGCTTGTAGGGTTAATTGGTCCAAACAGATCCATATGTAGAAGTTCAAGTACCCTTTCAGTGGAGATGACTGGTTTACCTTTGAATGAAGCTTTAATCTGTTTTCCTTCTTGACATGGCTTACACACATGTTCTTTAATGAAAACTTCATTAGGCAGTCCTTTAACTAATGCATTTCTAGCAAGTTTATTCATAGATTTGAAGTTCAGGTGGTTTAGCCTCTTGTGCCATAACCAACTTTGTTCACTAGAGCTTTTAGCAATAAAGCATGCAGCATCAGTAGACTTGTCCCAGTCTGCAAAATACACATTTCCCTTCCTAGTTCCAGTCAATAGGGTTTGTTGAGTTTTATCCTTAACTAGACACTTTCCACTAGAGAACTCAACATTAAAATCTTTATCACAGAATTGACTGATACTTAGGAGATTATATTTGAGACCAGCCACATAAGATACATTGGTTACTTTGATGTTACCAATCATCAAAGTACCATAACCTTTTGTAGTTGCTTGTGAGCTGTCTCCAAATGTGACATTTGGGCCTTCTTTTTCAATAAAATCAGAGAGGAGTTCCTTGTTTCCAGTCATGTGCCTTGAGCATCCACTGTCAAGGTACCATGCTGTCTTTTTATTCATGCTCCTCTTCTTGTGGCCCAATGGTACCTGCAATTAGATAGGTTTAGGTACCCTTTGAGTTTTGGGTCCTGAGAGGTTAGCTGTACCTTTGGGAACCCAAACTTGCCTAATAACCTTGATTGATTCAAGGTGGCTAAGTTGATTTCCTTGTGCATCAACATACACTGTCTTTCCCTTAAATGCCTTTGGGAAAATATGTGTGAATGTGTTAACTCTGTAAGTTTCAGAGGAGTTGTCCACTCTCCTGAACTTATGAGTTCTTTGTGCAGCTTGATGAAATCTTTGAGGAAAGGCATTTTTATGACCATTACCCTTTGGCATGAAGGATTTTGGTTGTCTCATTTTATTCTGCATTAGAGGGTAGTTTTCCTTAGGTCTATTCAGCTGAGGCTTTCTCAGATGAGTTGGTCTAGGCTGATTATACCTTGGATAATTCCTCTGAACATTGTTCAGGAGAGTTGCCCTTCCATTGGGTCTACTCTGCTGACCAATATTGCTCTTGTGCTCAGGAGCTTTGGCCATTTCCTTAGGTTTTGGCCTATTCTCCTGAATCACTTGAGTAGGCATTTCATTCAATTTGCCCTTTCCTTTGTTCAGTGGCTGAATTATTTCATTTTTAGTTTGTGCCACTGACTTAACAAAGATTCTCTTAGTGTTACTTGTGGATGCAACACTAAGACAAGGTGAAGATTCAAATGGATCAAAACCCAATCCACTTCTTTGAGCCATAGGTCTTTGATAACTTTGAATTTCCTCTATTGCTCTAGAAGATTTGTTCAAAGCAGACATCTTTAATTCCAGGCTCTCTTCACTTGATTTAAGAATATCATATTCATGTGAGAGGTTTTCAAATTTGGCATTCAGAATTTTTAGTTCAAAATCTTTTCTTTTCTGAGAAAGTAGTTGATTATCAATCTCTTTTTGTTGGTCAACTATCCTGAGATTTGCTTCCTCAAGCTCTCTCAAGACTTGTTGATACAACTTAGTAGTCTTGACATCAATAGCTACCTCAGAGTTCTTGGTTAGTTCAGTAGCCAATCTTTCATTTTCTCTCACACAATTGTCATGAAATTCTTGTAATCTAGTGAAATCTTCCATTAACTTTCCTAAGGAAAGTTTCAGGTTAACCTCACTAGTGTTTTGTGAGATGAATGATGGTGAACTAGAAGTAGAGGATACCTCATCATCCTCAAGGGCCATGTTGCAAATATCATCATCATCTTCACTGTTGGAGAATAATCCATCAGAAGAGTTGAAGCTCTCAGCACTATCAGATTCTTCACCAGCCATCATGGCCTTTCTATTGGTGAACTTTCTGTCTCTTTTAGCTTGCCTCTCTCTTCTTTCTTTAGAGCTTAATTCAGGGCAGTCATACTGAAAGTGCCCTTTCTTTTTGCAATTGTAGCACAGGTCTTCATCATCATCCTTCTTGGATTCATCTCTTCTCTTAGATGAAGAAGGATCAGCTCTACTGGATCTTCTCCTATCAGAGGACTTATCCTCTGATCTTTTCTCTTCAGGCTTTTTGTCCTCAGCCTGATCTTCAGGGGAGTTGTATCTTCTCCTGAATTTGTTGTCTTGGTAGAATTTCTTGTATCTACCAAACCTTGTGTTGAGCTTGTCAAACCTTCTGGCCATCAAGGCTAGTTCTTCCTTCATTTCAGTCTTAGAGACTGTCTTTGATGATCTGAGAGTGGGTTGCATTTCTGGTTCAGCAACTTTGGCTTTGAATGCCACTCCCTTAGTAGGATTTGAAGGTTCCTCAACAGGCTTTCTTCTATTGAGGTCAAACTCATAGGCTTTGAGTTCTGAGAATATTTGTTGCATGGGCATGGTGGAGAGATCTTTGGTGTTCTGCATCATTACAGCATAGACATCCCACTTTTGAGTAAGACTTCTCAGGATTTTCAGTCCAACTTCTCTCTTGGTGTAGACCTTGCCCAATGAGTTAATCTCATTCATCACATCAGTGAATCTACCAGCAAATTTGTCAATGGACTCATCAGACTCCATTGAAAATTGTTCAAACTTCTGCACAGCAACTTGGAGCTTGTTCTCCTTGATCTTTTCTGTGCCCTCACACATTTCAGCAAGGGTATCCCAAATTTCTTTGGCTGTGGTGCAGTGGTAGACTCTTCCCATAACTGCATCTGGAATTGTTTGATAGAGGGTGTTCATGGCAAGATAATTCAGATTATCTTTCCTCTTTTCATCAGCAGTGAAGTCATCTTCATCTTTGGGAATCAGTTCCCTTATATCTGCTCTTTGCTCATCTGTTAATCTGGGGTTAGTTTGAGTAAACACAAAAGGTCCTCTTGTGATTACTCTGAGCATATCAGTGTGAAGAGATGCAAGATGAGCCCTCATTCTAATTTTCCAGAAATCATAATTGTCTATTGAAAACATGGGCAGTTTGTAATGAGAAATATGGTTGACTGGATTTGTGGCCATGTTGTCTAAACCTTGAACAGCAGGTGGAGGAACAGCATTGTTGTTGGCCATTTCTCAAGAATAATTAGTTAGTCAACAAGTAATAGATTTCAGATAAAGATCAGTTCAGTGACCACACAAATATGAGAGTTTTGAAAATCAAGATGGATTTTCAGAAGTAGTGGTCTTTGAACCCCTGCTCTGATACCACTTGTTGGTCCTGAAAGGAGTATATAACAAGTGTATGGGGGGGGGGGGAATACACTTGTATGCAATTCTTTTGCTAATTTGATCAAACCAGAGTTCAGCAAGGTTGTCTTGGACAACTCTACTGAAGAAGATTAACTCTTCTAAGATAATCAGACTACTAAGTACTATTGAGTACTTAGTTGAATAACTATCTAGGGGAGTTATATGTGCGGAATAGTGGTTGGCCCTTTAAGTTTAGACTCCTTTAATTTCTGAAATCACTTTCCCAATCCAAAACAATCCAGTTAAGCTTCAGAGAACTTGTCCAAATCAGTTTTGCACAGTCTTTGAATATGTATCTTTGAAAGATCAGTTTTGTGTGCAGTGTTGAATGAATGTAAGTATTTGTAAAGTAAATCAACACAAGAGTTTATAGTGGTTCAGAGACTCAAGCTCCTACATCCACTTTCCCTGATTTAACAGGATAATTCCTTCACTCTTGGAATTAACTTATTTTATAGTGCCAAGGTGCACTTGATCCAGAACACCACTCCTTGGTGAATTGATCCCTAGGATGTCTAGAGTCCTAGTACCCTCTTCTCAACTCAGAACTGAACTGTTCTTCTCTCAACAGTCAGCTCCTACCACTTCTACTACTACAACCTTCTTACTTTCACTCTTGAAAGATGTAAGGGTTGAAGTAAGGTTCCAACTAATGAGATATCCTTTACAATGAGGATCAAGGTATAAGAATAGGATATCTCTCTAAGCTTGTGTATGGTTATGCAATGAAGTTCAGCTTATATGAAGTGTATAAAGACTAAGATAGTCTCTTTGAAGGCTTTAAGAACACTTGTCAACTTGTAGGATAGTTGGATATTCTTGTCAAGGTTGAGGTGCCTTCAAATGGTCTTCACACTTCTGTATTTATAGACAAAATGGAGGATTTGCCCGTTGGAGAGGCAACCCCAAATTGCTATAAATGTCTTCCTTGAGTTCTTCAAACTGGAAGACAGATTCTTGATAGTGACATGTCCTCATTTGGGTAATAAACGGCTTGTAAGACTTTGTCTTTATTCTCCAGCACTTTTCCCAATGTTTGACTTCTTGTTAGGACTTGGACATGGCTTCTGAAGGTTGATCCAATGATAGGACAATATTCCTTATCAACTGGACAACTCTCCTTATCACTATCAACAGTTTTGCTTTTCAGCAAGGTTGGCTTGCTCTTCTTCAGATGACTTGGCTCTTTCCCTTTATTTCTCTCTAAGGTGATCTTGGCATGTTGCATTGTATTTCTTTAAGGCATGGTTGTCTCTAATTCTTCAGCATAGTTGACCTTCAACCTTTAGAGCATCTGTTCTGATTCAATCATGCTGAGACAACCCTTCTGGACAACTCTTCTGATCAGCACTTTTGGTCTTTTATCATCAGAGCATTTTACTCATAGAGTTGGCTTCTCTGGACAACTCTCCTGATCAAAAGCCTTTGAGTAGTCTTGTCCTTTAGAGCTAGGTAAGCTTGTTCTTGCATATGGACAGCTTCTTTGGACAACTCTCCTGATCAGAGCTTTTGGTTTTCCGTAGAGTGTCCTTGTTCTTAAGTGATTGTTCCAGAATTTTGAGCCTTGAGGGGACTTTATCTTGATCATCTTAAAGTAAGTTCCCCCTCAAATTGTGCATCTAATTGTCTAAGAGCTGCCTGACATTTCAGCTTCTCATCTAGCCTTGTGCTATGTGTTCTAACATTCTTAGAACATTATCAATTGACTAGGCATGTCTCAGGGGGTTTTGGTATTTAATCAAAACATGTATCATTTTATTCCCAACAACATATATCACTAACTTTAAGTTGCTTTTGGCCATCAAAACATACTTTCATCAACTAGAATATTGTTTATAGGATTCATATCCCAACAACAGTTCTATGTCTAGTAATGCCCTTCTCTTTACAAAATTCATTGAATTCAGCTGATAGATACTCAAGGCCATTATCTGTCCTTAAATGTTTTAAGGACTTTCCTTTCTTGTTCTCTATCTCAAGTAGCCATTCTTTGAATTTTGTAAAGGCCTCACTTTTCTGTTTGAGAATGAACACCCAAACTTTTCTAGAATAGTCATCTATAATTGACATGAAGTACTTACCCCCACCAATGGTTTCTGTTCTTGATGGCCCCCAGACATCTGAATGAACATAATCTAGCAGTTCCTTTGTAGTGTGCTTACCCTTCTGGAATGACTTCTTCTTGGCCTTGCCAAGAATGCACTGCTCACAGAACTCCAGGCTTTTGAATGTCTTCTGGTGGAAAGCCCCCTTCTTGGATAACTCCATCAGGCCTTTCTCTCCTACATGTGCCAGCCTCTTATGCCAAAGCATAGCATCTTCAGAACTCATGGTAACATCAGCAGCACCTGTGATTGTCTCACCAATTAAAGAATATAACCCATTAGACTTCTTCCCTTGCATCACTATTCTATCAGCTTTGGTGACAAACAAACATCCTTTTTCAGTCTTGAATTCATAACCCAAAGCATTTAGTGTGCCAAGAGATATAAGGTTTCTCTTCAAATCTGGAACAAATCTGACATTGGTCAGGATCACATGTTTATCATTAAACATCTTCACCCTCACAGTGCCAATCCCTCTCACATTGCAGCTTTCATCATTACCCAACAGAACTGATCCACCATTCATCATCTCCAGGTTTTGAAACCAAGATTTGGTAGGACACATGTGAAATGAACATCCAGAATCCAGCACCCATTCATTAACAAGCTTGCTATCTGTTATGCTCATAACCTCAGCACTATCATATCCTTCTCCTTCTGCTACATCAGCTTTGGCAGCATCAGTAGACTTCTTTTGCTCTGGACAATCTTTAAAGAAATGTCCTTCTTTATGACATTTGTAGCAAGCTCTGTTCTTGGCTACAAATCCATTCTTCTTCTGAGCTGGCTTGGCATGGAACTTCTTGCCTTGCCCTTTCTTCTTATCATTCTTAAGTTTGATGTTAAGACCCTCAGCTTGGTTCTTGGTCTTCTTGGTTGAGTTTGCTACATGTAAACTCTTAGTTTTCAGAATGGACAAGACTTCTTTGAATTTTGCCTTACCCTCCTTGGTAATCAGCAAAGCATCCTTGAAGCTATCATATGAAGGTGGTAAGGACTCCAAAAGTAGAAAAGACTTCTTGTGATCATCTAAAGTAACTCCAACATTTTCAAGATCATCAATAGCTTGCATGAACTCTATTAACTGCTCATCAAGGGTCTTATCATCTGTCATCTTGAAATTGTTGAGCTTCCTCTCCATAAACATCTGGTTTGACAAAGATTGTGTCAAATACAGATCATCAAGGGTCTCAAATACAGCAACAACATCCTTCTCCTTCATAACTTCCCTGAACACATTGTCTCCCAAACTCAGGACAACAATGTTGTAAGCTTTTTCCATAAACTCTTCTTTCTTGGCCTGGTCTGCATCGGATGCAGCAGGGTCAAGGGGAGTAAGGGCCTCTTTCAGCCCATGGTGTGACAGCAGAGCCTTCATCTTGGCTTTCCATAAGCCAAAATCTGTCTTACCATTGAATTTCTCTATCTCCAACTTCACAGAGCCCATTTCTTGATTCTTGACTTTATCTTCGGTTCCCACAGACGGCGCCAATTGTTACGGAATTGTATCCACAAAGCAACTCCTTACAAATGATAAATCAAGACAACTAGAAACACAATGAATTGAAACGAATAAAGAACTCAAAGAAAGAACACGGGATTTACGTGGTTCGATCAAATGATCTACGTCCACGGAGGATAGAAGACTCTCTTCACTAATCACAAATGAAAGTTACAGATTACAAGTATTCACTAAGCTTGATCTCTCTCTTAAACTCTCTATGTGTGTCACCCACAATCTATGCACTAGATGGTGTATTTATAGATGTACAATGCAAGTTGTAACTGCCTCTAACAAACTAACTAACTAACAGAAATCAACTAACTCTTTATACTGGAATAACAACACAGTAGAACTCAGCGCAGTAAAACTCAGCACAGTTGTCTCAGCAGACTAAGAACACTATATCAGCACAGTACTCTTTAGCAGACTAAGAGCAGTACTGTTCTGACCCGACCAGCAGAGTTGATACCTAAGATCACTAAACCTTATCAGCAGAGTACTCATTACTCTACTTGTACTGAAATAACCAAATATCAGAACACTAGTTACTGTGCTTATACTAAGCACAGTTCTGAAAATCAGCACACTACCACTTCTGATAGTAAGAACAGTTCTCCAATATTGCATTAATCTCAACACTTGGTTTGTATCCATCGTAGTACGACTTTGCCTCTTGCAAATAAGAAGAAATAAGGTCTTGCCACTGCAAAATATATATAAATTGAGTAATTAATTAAAATACGTACATTGATGCACATGTAACCCTAATTGATTTACTCGTTTGATTAAAGTATATAAAATTGAATGTATTACCGATTTCCTTAAATATGGGATGATGATGAAACCCTGGTCTTTCAGAACATCGTAAGCCATCTCGTTAACAAAGTTGTTGAGTGCAAGATAACAAATTTGCATGTAATCAGGAAGCTCTTTCATTGATTCAATATCCCATCTGAAATTAATTAATTCCAAGAGTCAATTATAAATATATATATATTAGTTGACTAATTATTTATAATTACGTACCTTTGAATTGTGTGGTTGAATAGTTGCAGTTCTTCAAGGGTGCCATAGACATCAAATATGTCGTCTATTGTTGTTATTAGTGTATTCATTTTGGTGGCCATAATCCTCTGGTATCCACATTCACGAGGCTCGAAAATCCCCGTGGTCCAAAAGTAGCATTCCAAAACTCTATCCCTTGCAAATGGAGCTTTTCAGCAAGATATGTACTCTTCCACCACCTTTATACACACACACACATATAATTACACAATATTCCCATGCATTGATGAAGAATAATAACTCTAAAGCAAATCAGTAGTATATTAATTAATTAAAGGGTTAATTTTAAAAAAAAATAAAAAATCACTACCTTTGTGGAATTTATCAATTACGGAGTACAATATATTCCTTTTTCTTCTTTTTTTTTGTTTTTTTTCAATTAACCCTTACTTAAATCTATCTCCAGTGTCTTCTCATCTTCTGTTAATAAGAAAGAAGCTTCGTACAGTTGCACCAATCCTTTGCTGCCAAGCCCCGACTTGAATCCACCATTTTCATTCTTGAAACATTAATCAAACACCTCTGAAATATATATATATATTTAATTGATTAATATACTACTTAATTGTCTATTATATATATATATATCTATGAGAATCGTCGCATAACATTGGACGTATAACATAGGCCTCGTACGTCCAATGTTAATCCGGTAAATATGTTTTGCCTTTTCAATTTAGTTTTTTTGGACCAAAATTTGAAAAAAAAAAGTAAAAATATAGGGTAAAATGCAAGTTTAGTCCTAAGAAATTTTTTTAAAAACAGTTTTAGTCCCACGTTCTTCTTTGGTCCCATTTTTTTGCAAAAGAAGTCCCAACGTAGTAATCTGAAAATTATAAAAAATTAAATATAGATTTTTTTTAAACTCAATAATCTGAATATAATTTAAAAAGAAACAAATAAATGTAAATTCACAAACCAAATTAATTTATGTAAAATCTGAAAATTAAAAAAATATTTATATAACTGAAATATACTAAAGTAATTTTTTTTAAATCAAATAATAATCTCATATAAATTATGAAATTACTCAAAATATTTTTTGAATAAAAATCTATATAAAATTATGTTTGAATATAATTTGAAGGGGTAACACGTGTGTGCATCCGTATGCATCGTACCCCCTAATTTTAATTTTTTATTTATATTTTATCTATACCCACTAATTTAATGAATTCATCCTTAAATCATACTTTTATTACAGCTACAAATCATTTTATGAGTTCATCTCCAAATCATTTTTTTTACAACTACACCCGCTCATTTTATGAGTTCACCCCAAAATTATTTTTTTACCACAATTATCTCACCTGCTCATTTTATGAGTTCACCCCCCAAATTATATTTATACTACAGTTATCTGCACCCACTCATTTTATGAGTTCACCCCCAAATTATTTACACCCACTCATTTACACAAAATATAATAAAATCAACCTTAATTTATACATTTACAATTTACAGCCGAGTTATCGTCGATTCACCACTAAATTACACATATTTTTTAAAATAAAATCGTAAAAACTTAATTAAAAAAAAACTATCGAAATTAGTTACAAATCTCAATTTTTTTTCTTTTTAATATTTTTTAAAAATTTTCAGTTTTTATTTCAAACTTTTTATTTCTTCATTTTTTTTTCCTCCTTTTTTTTTCTTTTTTTTTTTGTTTAGTATTTTTAAAAATTTTAATGTAAAAAAATATTATATGTATAATTTTACTGTTGGTCCCAAGTTGAGTTAATAATATTGAGTAAGCTAGTAAAAGTCTAGAGGGGAGGGGTGAATAGACTTTTAAAAAATCTTTCAATATATCAGAATACGTAGTGCGGAATTTATCAAAGTAACAATGAGCCCAATCAAATTTATACTCAACTTATATTTGAAATTCGAACTTCTTGATGAACACTCTACTTGTCTTGTTTAGATAACCAATTAATCAATTAAGCAATTAAACAAACAGTAAAGTAAATCAACACACAACAATTTTATAGTGGTTCGACAACTTGTCTACGTCCACTCTCACAACTCCAGTCGTGAAATTTATTACTCTTCCAATCGAGTAGTCTTGTGATTTTAAGTCCCAAGATATGAGACTTAGATCTTCTCGAAAACACTACCAAGTGCCTCTTCGATCTTACTAGTGATTTACAAGTATCTAACAACTTGAAACAGTAAACATAAAATAAAACTTCTCTTCGTTCAGTAGTAGCCTTCTTCGATCTTCACTTGTCTTCTGTAGCTTCACTTTCTGAACTTCAAACTCTGAGAGTAATTTGCTTCTTTGAATCTTCAATAATGCTTCAATATGTAGTAGTATCAGTTCTTTTTAGTAGTCTTCATTTGATCAACACCTTGCGGTATTTATAGACTTTAATTCCAAGAACTTTCAGTTGTGTAACAACCTTTTCTTGAAAACTAACTTGTAACTTCCAAACTTCAACCTTCCACGCGTTTAAGCAGTTAATTAGTTATTCCTTAACTAACTCTTCAATCCTTATCTTCAATACGCGTTTCTGTAACTAACTCCAAGTTGACCTGTCTTGTTGAGTTGCGTACTTGTCTTCTTCTCCAGTAGTAGACTTCGTCTTCTACTTGTCTTGCGCAGTAGACTTCTTCAGATTACATCATAGAACTAATCTAGTCCTATTATCTAATCCTAACAAGACTATTACATTACATTAAGCTTTTCTTATAAAGCTTAGTCAACTTAGGAATCTATACATCAAATATAAATCGTAAAACATGAGCTTCTATACAATGATTAATATAGCTCAATAACACCCTAAACAGTTAATATAAACAAATATGAAGTACTTATAATTCGTACTTATCTTTTAATAACACTTGTCTTTTATGTGAACTCTACTGGTCTGTTCAAGATGACTTCTTCTTAACTAGACTAGATCAGTCAACACTTAGAAAATATTCAAACTACTTTTGGCTTATCAAAACTTCATCTTTTATCTTTTATTATCATTTAGGACTTGTTCTAGGGTTCATATCCCAACAATTTCCCCCTTTTTGATGAAGCCAAAACTACTTGAATCTTTTCTTATAATAGTAGACTAGTTAAGTAGTTATCTTGTCTTAATCATCAAAATAGTACTTTATCTTTTCATTCATTCAAAATATGATCAGTAGATATTACACATACTTAATATCAAAAATTAAGAATCGGAGCAAACAAAACCCTAATCTGAAAGAGTACCTCCTTCTAGATTTGGAACACAGAATGCATCTACGAGTCTCTTGTGTATTACTCTGATATGTTCTTCATCTTCAATCTTCTCTTTATCTAGCAGCTCTTCTTCATATTTCTTGATCTGGTTAAGATCAACTCTTCTTCCTGAGGTGGTCATAGGAGTCTTCCATTTCGGTAAGATAGGAACTAGTATGTTGAAATTTGCACCAGCCGATATCCTTATGATTAAATTCCACAGCAGCTTGTTCTGACCTTCCATGAATTTGTCAAACATAGCATACAACTCATCTGGACTTTCAGAATCACCATATTTCCTGATAATCCAATGATCCAGTTCCCATTGCCTCTTCACTTTGAGCCATTCTTGACGATGCTCTCTGTCAATGAAGTAGTCAATGAACTGATCTTCCATCTGATCTTCATCTGCCTTCCGCTTCTGCAATCTCTCAATATGCTTTCCAACTTTCTTTTGACTAGCATAGTGAGCTTCATCATTCGGATCAACAATCTTCTGCTTTTTCCTCACAGTTGTTGTCTCAGTTTCTTTCGGCTCTTCAATAACAATAGACTTTCTTTTTTACACTAGTCGAGTCTGAGCCTCTGCTTCAGGAGTAGCAACTCCTTTGCCTTTCTCCTTTCGCTTCAACTCTTCTGCTTTGGCTAGCTCAAGATCCGAAGTTTTAACCAACTTGCCTCTGCTTCTCTTAGGCCTTCCAAGATCTTGCATTTCTTCAACAACCTCTTTAGCTTCTGGTTCAGCACTAGACTTAGCGTTTCCACCTTCAGTAACTTCAGTTCTTGTTTCGGCTTTACTCGTCTCTTCCCCCTTTTTGGCTTCATCAGCTGCCTTGAGAGAGAAAAGAGAAGTGAAACGAGTCATCTCTTCAAACATAGCTTGCTGCATCAGAGTAGTTGCTTTCTCTATCTGCTTCTGGTGAGAGCCATCTTGACTCAACTTGTCTAGTTTGGTTGCCACCAACTCCAACTTTTGAGTAGATAAGTTCAACTCATTCTTGAAATGTGTTGCCGTTAGACGCAATTTCTTGTTTTCTTCAGTCATAGCAACAATAAATTCTTTTGCTTGTGTAAGCTGTTCATATGCTTCCTTTCTTTGAACATCAGCAACCTCAATCCTAGCTCTGTAAACTCTTTCCATCTTCTTGGATTCAGTAGCTAAGACGCGAGCAAAATCAACTGAACTCTTCTCCGAATATTCAACTTGGTTCTAGAGAAATTCTTCGATTTGATCGAACATTGCTAGCCTGAAATCATTGTCAAACTGATTAACTTCATTCATAATCATCTCTTTTGAACTTGTCACAAGGACACTGTTCTGTTCAACAAGAGTCTCCTTTAGCTTGGACTTGAGAAATTCATCAATAGATGACTTAATGACAGCTTTCAAGTCCTCTTTCAGCTCAACTAATGAAACAGCTGGAATGGTTTGAGATGATTGACCAACTTCTTCATGAGTAGCTTCTTCCATAATCACATCTTCAGCAATAGATATGACTTCAACCAACTGTCCTTCTGGAATAGTAGTTAAGACTTCGTCTTCCACTACTTCAGCTTCAATAAAACTTCCAGCAATGGCCTTTAAACTTGGTAATGGACAATAAGGCACCATAGCCAACTTAGCTTCTTTTGTCTTTCTTTCAGCATCAGCCAAATCCTTTTTCAATGAGGCATGCAATTTCTCCATGTATCCACAAATTTCGGTGGGAAGAAATAGATCAGTATATCGATTGATAAAAGCAAAGTCTGACCTTGGACTGTCAGCATGATCTACTTGGAATCTGAACACAATGCCTCTCAACTGGTCTGAGACATTGTCAAGCTCTATTACCGGATCAGTAGACTGGACCTCCTCAGCTTGTTCAGCTTCAATCATCACAATATCTTCTACAAGGTCAGTCTCTGAAACTTGAACACCCACATCACACTGAGATTCTGAATTCAGCAAATCATCAGAAATACCCAATAACATCTTTGCAAGAGCAGTGATAGCATGGTTAGGGAATAGCTCCGAGTGGTCTCGAACACCACTGTTCTCCTTCTGCTCCATTTCCCAATCCATGAAATTAGAAATTCCACCTTTTCCTAAGATGACTTCAAACAAGTCGTCTGTTGAAGACTTCTTCAATGCAACCCAAGTGCATATTCTTAGAAGCTTCTCAAACTGCTCTGACGCGAAGTCGATCTCGATAGATGAGAGTTGCTTCTTCAAATTGTTACTCATCTTCGAACGGATCCTCTTTTCTCTTAAACACATCGGGTAATAGACCAAGGATTCAAATCTAGTTTCAGACGAGGTCTGAGCAAGTGGGGTCCTTGCTTCAGTTGTTGCAGTGGCAACTAATGAAGTGTCTGAAATAGATGGGTTTAAGGGTTCAACATATTCTGTTGAGGTAGAGGGAATATGGACTGTGGTTTCTGGGGGCTGTGATGTGTCTAGGTTTGGTGTAACAACTGTCGGAGTATCAGTTGTGTCAGTTATGAGAGTGTTTTGGGGATGAATGGCTCTCAGCGGATGTGCTGCCAGTACTTGTGAGGTTGAGGATAAAGTTCTAGGCCTAGGTCGATGTGACCTAGCCTTGGTTCGGATAGAAGAGAGAGAGAGAGAGAGAGAGAGAGAGGAATTGAAATATCTTGAGAAGAAGTACCAACCTGAAGACTCGACTCTTCTGGTGGAGTGGGCGACCCAACTCTCACTAGTTGATATAATTCAGGAACTTGATCACGCGTCTCATTCTCTTCCGACTGAGTCTCCTCCGAATCATCTGAACTAGACAAGACTTGAGCAACTTCCTTAGACTTTTCTTCAGCTGACTCGTCTTCCGAAGAACTAGACGTGACAGCATAAGGCAAGGCTCCCATAGGGTCAATCTGAGCTTCCCTAGGTGCAGCTGATCTTGCAGCAGCCTGCTTTCTCAAAGCCTCCTTCTTAAAATAGAACTTTAACGGATGAAATGGCTTACCTTTACTCCACTCCGTCTTGTTTGGCATCAGCAAAGGAAGTAGGATACTCAACTTGTTTCCATATCCAACAACATTCGACACAACACAATTACATGTGTCAGTGTCAACTCGAACACTTTTTTCAAAGTACATGATTCGATCTGCAATAAGTTTGAACCAATCTCCTTCGGTAATTCCATCATAAATGGCAGCCATGACCCTTGCTTTACTCAGAATGACAGAATCATGAGAACCAGTGGCACATAGCAAAATTTTGCTAGCTACGTCCAATAGGGTTCGATACTTCTCTAGAAGACCCATCTTCTTGACGGCGGGGAGCTTACCATCAGGTTTCAACCTCAACTTCCTTCCACAAAATATGCTCAAATATCTTGCTTCTTGACCAGCTGCGTAGTTCTCCACATCAATAGTTCCAATGGTCAGCTTTAGATGCTCAAACATGGCTTCTCGAGTGATTTCCACTCGATTTCTTCCAAGGAAAGATTCGATCACATCTCCTTGTCTGGTGGCGTTGGCATAGTACTCCAGAACTTCTTCCTCCAAGACGACTTAAGGAAACGCCTCCAAATAAGGTTTCAATCCACATCTCCAACATTTGGTCAAAATCTCTGAGTTTCCATCTGTGTGCTTATGTTGGTCCCAAGTTGAGTTAAGATTGAGTAAGCTAAGAAAGTCTGGAGGGGAGGGGTGAATAGACTTTCAAAAATCTTTCAAAATATCAGAGTTTATAATGCGGAATAGTGTTCTGAATAGTACTGTTCTTACTGAGTTAGATCAGTACTTCCAGTTTTAGTTTTATACTCAACTTTTATCTAGATCTTTACTTAACAAATTCTACTGTTCTTGGTTAAACAATATAAACAAATATCAAACAGAAAATAAAGAACACATAATTTTATAGTGGTTCGACCAATAAGTCTACATCCACTCTCACAATCCCAGTTGTGATGTTTTATTAACTCTTCCTTGAGTTTCTTGTGGCTTAAAGTCCCAAGATTAAGACTGTGATCTTATCAATTACACTCCCAAGTGTATCTTCGATCTACTAGTAATTTTCCAAGTAACTAGCACACTTGTTTTACAAAACACAAACTTAAAACTGAAAAGTAAAACTTCTCTTTGAGTAGCCTTTGATTTCTTCTCTTCAATTCAGTGGCTTCTCCTTGCTTTGATTTCCTTAACTCTGTGAGTTCTTGCTTGTAGACTTGCTCTTCGATTGCTCTAAGATCAGTAATTGTTCAGTAGTAGCAGTAGTCTCTTCAAGTAGGAGATCATACAGTATTTATAGAACTTAGTATGACAGTTAGCAGTTTGTGAACTAACTCTCAACTAACTCTAAAACTGTTTTTGTTGTAACTTCTTCTTGTAACCGACCTTGTAACTTCCTTCAACTTCCAAGTCAGCATATCTTCAAATAAATCTTCAGTTACACCTTAAATAAGTTTTCCAAACTTATTCTTCAAATTCACCAAATCAGCACAGTAACTTACTGTTCTGATTTTTACTCTTCTGATTTTTACTCTGCTGAGCCAGTCAGCACAGTAACTCAAAATTGTTCTGTACTTCTCCAGAATTCTTCTAAGCTTCTCTTCAACTCTTCTTTGAGTCTTTTTATTCAGAAGTAGTCTTCTGAGTCTTCATTAGTCTTCTGATCTTCTTCTAAACTAGTGTTCTAAACTTACTGTTCTGAACTTTACAATGCTGAATACAATAGAATACAACCTTACATATATAAAACCTATCTATACATCAACTGAACTATATACAGATGAGTATATCTAAGTCCTATACTATAAGTTGTCTATACATTACAAAACATCAGCTTAGTTCCTAACAGTTCATATATCAGATCAGTAAACACAATAAGATCAGTAAACTCATATAAGATCAGTAACTCAGATTCAAATATCTCATTAATAAGATCAGTAAACTTATTTTCAAATTCCATTAAGATCAGTAATCTTATTTTCAGATGACTTAGCTAAGATGACTTAGAACCACATATATTACTAACTTTAAGTTGCTTTTGGCCATCAAAACATACAATCATCAATTAGAACATTGTTTCAAGGATTCATATCCCAACAATTTCCCCCTTTTTGATGAAGCCAAAACTACTTAAATGTTAATAAATCAGTAGTTAAGTATGTAGTCAATCATAACAGTTCATCATTTCAAAAATTCCAGATTCATATTCAAGTTAGATCAGATAATGCACATATTACACATACTAACAAAATATGAAATAAACAGAAAATATAGAAATAAAGATTAAGGTTAAGAAATGTTATCTTCTGAGCTTGTCCTTCATCTTCTTTCTTTATCTTCAGATTCTGAATGCAACATAAAGCCTTGCTTTGATATCCATCATATGTTGATGATCAATTATTCCTTCTTCTTTGATAATCTCAGCAATTATGTTACTAATCTCCTTGTAATCTGGTTCTCCATTCTCTATTCTTGGAGGTTCCCAATTTGGTTCTTCAGGACATAAGATCTTTGTTCCAGCACGAGCAGTAACTTGTGCTATATCTTCCCAAAAATCTTGATCAATGTTCAACATGAACTCTTCAAAGTCAGCAAATTCAGCTTCTTTATTCAGATGATCACCAAACTTCTTCACAATGAAGTTTGCAATCTGCCACTTCTTCTTCAGATTTTTCCAGTATTCCATATTTTCAGTTAGAACAATGAAATCAACAAAATTCTCATCTTGAAAATTTTTGTCAAACTCTCTTCCTTCAGCTTTTCTCTGAGCATTCATTTTTCTTCTCAAAGCTGCAACTCTATTATCAAACCTTGTTTTCAAAAACTTAACATCCTTATTTTTCTTCTTCTTCAACTCTGCTTCTTCACTTGAAACACCAATTTTCAACTTGCTTCTGGATCTGGTAATTCTACCAGTTTCCTCTTCTTGTTCTTCTTCATCAGACAAAATTAATTTCCTCTTTTTTCTGACTAGAACTCTCAGCAACATCAGCTTTCTTCTTCTCAACAATTTCTTCAGCTTGTTGTTTCTGTTGCTTCCTGAGTTTGATTTTCTCATTCAGACTTGCAATTTCTTCTTTCAACTCATCTTAACTCACAACCAGTTGAGCTTGTTATGACTGAGTTTGCTCCATTACTCTTCTTATCCTGTCTTCCCCCTTTTTGGCTTCATCATGCCACTCGTTCAAGGGAGTCAAGTGTTGCTCCATCTTTGCATGCAACACTTGAGATAGGTTCTTCTCTTGCAGTCTATGGAGATCATAAATTTTAGACATTGTATGCTCCATAACTCTTTCATAAGAATTTTCTGAATGTAACTCATTCATTCTTTCAGTAGCTTCTTGGAACATTTTCACAGCATCTTCCAACTTTGCTTGAAGCTCTGCATTCTGCTTTCTCAACATTTCAAAGCTAGAATTATCAGATTCCTTCTCAATAGGAACTGTTCTGATCTGTTCCTGCACATCTTCCTACGCATTCTTTCTATGCATTCTTTCTCTTCTCCTGCTTTGTAAGTTAGAATATCCACTGGGCCTTGAGGTAAATCCAGTATGACTTCAAGAATTTCTCTTGTAATCGAGACCTTGTGTCCAGAAAGCATGGAGTGGACACCATTGTTATCACCTTTAAGCTGCAAATAAAATTCCATCGCTTCTGGTTCAAACACATTCATCGGAGATGATTCAAGAAACTTTCTCAGCCCGCATTCTTCGCACATCGTCAGAATAGCTTGATTTTCTGCACTGTGTCTGCCATTGAAATATACAGCATTTTCCACAAAAATTCCTTTTTCTCGAACCCAGAAATCAGAATCAAATGTGCCTGCGACTTCGTTAGATTCACTGATAATATTGATAATCGCCATTTTAGGGTTTTGTAGAAGAAAGATTATTTAGATTTTGCAGAGGATTTTGAGTTATGAGCTTTCCAGAAATGAACTCGTAAGGAAGATGGAGATGAAAAGTGATCGTATTTGGTAAATTCAAAACCAATCTAGGGCTAGGATTGAATTTGTTTATCACAAAGAATGGTTGAGATTAAGTCTTGAAATTCGTGTTTAAAAGAAACTGTTCATATTCTAGTACCATTCTTAATTTTGGAGCCAATTTGTGTTTGATAAATACACCACAATAATTAGGTTAAAAATAGAGGAGTGTACTAATCTTCTCTATTAGTAATCTAAAATTTGAGCAGTTTTTGACTTAGAGTATTCTAAGATAAAATACTGTTCTGATGCATATCAGCACAGTAGTTTCCAAAAATATTTCACTTCATTCTCTTACTTGTATATAAAGAAAATGTACTTATCTGGATCAGCTGAGTACTGTGATCAGCTGAGTAAAACTTTTTTTGACATCAGATCAGTAGATGAATCAGCACAGTAATCTTCAGATCAGTAGATGGGTCAGCACAGTAGTTTTCAGATCAGTACCTAATTTTCCTGATTTCACCTTTTTGATATCAGCACAGTAATTCTCAGATCAGTACTGTGTCAGATTAGTTCTATTCTGTAGACAGATTAGTAGTAATCAAATCTTTCTATAGACAGTTTAATCAGTAGTCAGATTAGTTCTGTAGAATAATTGCATTGTAATCAGATCAGTACTGTAGACAAAGAAACTTTGTAATTAGAACAGTTCTGTAGACAAGTCAATTTATTAATCAGAATATATCTGTAGACTGATATAGCCTGTAATCAGATCAGATTTGTAGACTTTTCGAATCTGTAATCAGATCAGTTCCCCCTTCAGTGGAGAATTCCTCTTCTGTGCCTGTTTCACCTTGGTAGAAGTGTTAGTTCATGAGATATAAGTGTAAAACAGTACAGAGTAGAAACAATATGTTTAATTTAATGATCACATCAAGGTTTATGCTAAAGTGACTTAGTGTTCTGAGTCAACAAAAGGATCTTTAAGAAATCACAGATTCCCCCTTAATGTATGTTCTCAGTGTCCCTCAGCTTTACCAGCTTCCTCATCGGGATTAAGGTCACTTTAGTAACCTTGTTACCTGTTTTGAGTGTAGTGATCTGACATGGGGTTGTCTCTTCTGAATGTTGGCTTTTGATGTACTGCTCTTAGTTTCTGCTTTATCTTCCTCTTGGTATAAGATCAGTACATGAAATGTTAGTACAGTTCTATATACATATAGAATCCATATCTATCAACCCTAAGTTAATGCATAACTCTCTAAATCTCACTTCAGCCAATGGTTTTGTAAAAATGTCAGCTCTTTGAATATCAGTATGAATACTTTCCATCCTAATATTTTTCTTTTCCACATGATCCCTAATAAAGTGATGCCTAATGTCAACATGCTTGCATCTAGTATGTAAAACGGGATTTTGTGTGATGGCAATGGCACTATTACTGTCACAATATATAGGTACATTAGATTCTACAATATTGTAGTCTCTGAGTTGTTGTATTAGCCAAAGAAGCTGACTACAACAACTACCTGCAGCCATATATTCTGCTTCAGTAGTAGAGGTTGCCACACTTGTTTGTTTCTTTGAAAACCATGAAATGAGCTTAGTTCCTAAGAATTGACATGAACTTGAAGTAGATTTTCTATCTATTTTGCAACCTCCAAAGTCCGAGTCTGAATAACCACTTAAGGATATATCATCATCTGCAGGATACCATAATCCTCAATTAATGGTCCCCTTTAGATATTTCAATATCCTTTTGGCAGCTTCCAGATGACTTTCTTTGGGGTTTGCTTGAAATCTTGCACATACACCAACAGAAAAAGCAATATCAGGTCTGCTGGCAGTTAGATAGAGTAGAGAGCCAATCAAAGCACGATAATGAGGTTGGTCAGAAGACTTACCTCTCTCATCAGGATCCATTATGTATGTAGGTTGCATGGGCACACCAACTGTCTTACAGGTTTTAATACCAAATTTATCTAGCAAATTCTTAGTGTATTTTGCTTGATTTATAAAGATACCTTCTGGAGTTTGTTTTACTTGAAGACCAAGAAAATATGTCATTTCTCCCATCATAGACATTTCAAATTTACTTTGCATGAGTGTAGAAAAGCTTTCACTCAAGGTTTTGTTGGGTGATCCAAAAATAATATCATCCACATAAATTTGAACAAGTAATATATCATTACCTTCTTGTCTTCTAAACAAAGTTCTATCAACCTTGCCTTTTGTAAAACCATTTTCAAGTAAGAATAGAGAAAGTGTATCATACTAGGCTCTTGGGGCTTGTTTCAATCCATAGAGTGCTTTCTTTAACCTGTATACTTGGTGACTATTCACTTCAAAACCAGGTGGTTGTTCCACATAAACTTCTTCAGCAAGTATACCATTTAAAAATGCACTTTTCACATCCATTTGATACACAGTGAATTTCATATGTGCAGCATAAGCAAGGAATAATCTTATAGCTTCTAGTCTGGCTACAGGAGAAAAAGTTTCATCATAATCAATACCCTCAGCTTGAGAGTAGCCCTGAGCAACTAATCTAGCTTTATTTCTAACTACAAGATCATTTTCATCCCTTTTGTTCTTGAAAATCCACTTAGTGCCTACAACATTATGATCACTAGGTCTATCAACAAGTTCCCAAACTTCATTTCTAGTGAACTGATTAAGTTCTTCTTGCATGGCTATAATCCAGTTACTATCACTTAAAACTTCATTCACAGTTTTAGGCTCAATAGATGATAGAAAACAGCACCAGAAAAATAAAGACTTACTAGGTTCTTCCTGGGAGTCAAACAATTGTTTTCTAGTTTTAACACCTTTGCTAGAATCACCTAGAATCAGATCAGTAGAATGAGCAGACTTCCATGTCTTTCTATTCTTAACAGAAATGCTATCATCATTTATATCATGCAAATCATTATGCAGATCAGTATCAATTATATTAGCAGATTTGTTCATAGGAGAGCAGTCATTCAATTCTGGCATATCAGAAGTTTTAGATGACTTACCTTTGTCTTTTACCTTTTCTTTATCAGAATCTTGATCTAGGACTTTCAGGAAAGGATTATAGGCTTGTACAGATTCATATGTTTCTGTATCATCATCTTCATTGTTGGTTTGTAGCTGTAGTTTATCAATTTTCTTACTGAGCTGATGATCAGCAGAGTCCTGCACATTCTCATCAAAGACTACATGGGGTGTTTCTTCCACACATAGGGTAGAGTAATTAAACACTCTAAATGCTTTGCTTACTGAAGAGTATCCTAAGAATATCCCTTCATCAGCTTTTGCATCAAAGGCATTTAGCTTACTTTTGCCATTGTTATGAATGAAACACTTACATACAAAGATATGAAAATAAGAAACTCTAGGTTTTCTGCCTTTCCATACCTCATAAGGTGTTTTACCATGCACCTTATTAAGAGCACTTCGATTTTGGGAGTGGCAAGCTGTGTTAATGGCTTCTGCCCAAAACTTCTGAGGTGTGTTGAATTCTGCAATCATGGCTCTGCATGCTTCTTTTAGTGTTCTGTTTCTCCTTTCTGCAACACCATTTTGTTGAGGGGTTCTGGCTGCACTAGTTAGATGCTGTATGCCAGACTTAGAACAGTAGTCAGAGATGTAACAGTTAATAAACTCAGTCCCCTTGTCACTTCTTATCTTGACAATGGGTTGACCCTTTTCAACCTGTAACCTCTTTAATAGATCTGGAAGTAGTGTTTGTGTATCACTCTTTTTGTGTAGAAAGATTACCCAAGTAAACTTAGAATAATCATCTACTACAACTAGAGTATACCTTCTTCCATTCAATGTAGGAGGTTTGATAGGACCATGAAGATCCATATGCAAGAGTTCTAAAACTCTGCTGGTTGAAAGAGTTGGAATTGACTTAAATGAAACCTTTACCTGTTTACCTTTTTGACAAGAGTCACACATTTGTGATTTGGAATAGATTTCATTAGGAATGCCCTCAACAAGATGTTCTCTAGCAATCTTGTTGATTATCTTAAAGTTCAGATGGCAGAGGCGTTTATGCCAAAGCCAACTGTTTTCTTTAGGACTCTTAGTGATAAGACAAGCATTCTTAGGACAACTATTCCAATTCACAATGTATACACTTCCTTGTCTTGTGCCAACAAGTAGAACATTGAGAGTCCTTTTGTCTATTATTTCACATCTTCTGGTTTTGAACTGAACTTTGTATCCCCTGTCACAGAATTGAGATACAGATAACAAGTTATATTTCAAACCTTCAACATAGGAGACATCTTGGATTTCAACATCTCCATTCTTGATGAATCCAAATCCTTTTGTGATTGCCATGGAGCTGTCTCCAAAGATGACTTTTGGTCCTTCCTTCTCATGATAGTCAGTAAGCAAGGCCTTGGTACCAGTCATGTGGTGTGAACACCCACTGTCTATGTACCAGGTCTCACCAACTGAACCACCTTTCTTGTACAAGTCCAGTCGATCCTGCAAGGTAGTGATCTTAATAATTTAGGTACCCTTGTTTATTGGGGTCCTTGGGGGTTAGTGTTAAGAGGTACCCAAATGAACATTGAGGATTTGAATAAATGGGACCTCTTCAGTTTCCTTCCAAATTTATCACAAAACAGTACTTTGTTAACCAATTCAGAATTATCAGCAGACTTAGGATCTATTTTTCTGAGATAGCCTTTCCTTGGTTCTATCCCTTTTTCAGTAAGATCAGTATGCCTGTAATAGTTTGAATATGGTCTGAAAGCATGTGGACCATATGGCTTATAGATGCGCATTGGTCTTTCCTCACCAATGATATCATAAGATAAAGGTGGAGGATAAAGAACAGGTTTGTTATGATAATGAGGCACAAATCTCCTAGGTTTAGTTGAATACAGCTGAGACTGCCTTATAAAAGGAGGTCTAGGCTGTTCCCAACTTGCCTGTGCTTGTCTTGACCTACTGTTCTGAGTTTGTCTCTTCTGATACCAGGACTGATCTGATCTGGTCAGAGGAGTATAACTCTTCTGGTATGGTCTTGACTGTACTGGTCTTAATACATTCTTCATTTTACCACTTTTGTTAGTAGGAGGGATGTATTTAGACTGTACTTTGAGTTTTGGATCATCATCATAAATCATAGGTTCTTTTCCTTTATCTAGTTGCAAAGAACTTGAACTAGCTCCATTAGTGTTCTTAAATTCTGAAGTAGATGAACTAGGCAGATCAGTACCTATCCCACTTTTATCATTTGGAGCTCTATATCTGTCTGAGATAGTTTGATTAATCTTAGTAGAGTTAATCATCCCAGATAGCTTTCGATCTAGGCTCACTACTTCAGATTCTAAGAATCTATTGCGCTCCTCAAGTTTTTCACATTTAATCTTTAAATCATTGAATTCATTAGTCTCTTTGGCTTGAGTTTTAAGCATACCCTGATATAGTTTGTCAATGGATGCATACTTTTCTTGGAGTTGGGACAACTCTTCTGATAGTCTTGCATTTATGACAACTATATTAGGATGCACTTTCAACTGAGCTTCTTTCAGATTAATGATTTCTTGCTTTAAAGTTATATTCTCATCACTAATTTCAATGAATGCTTTGTTAGCTTGTAGAAGGTCTTCTTCAGTCACTCCTTGGGAATGATGAAGACTACTTCCTACACTGCTATCAGCAGCATCAGTTTCATTAGGGTCAGAATTTTTGCAAGGTTGAAAAGAGTTAGCAGATGATACCTCATCATTTATTTTGGCCATCTTTACCAGTCCATCATCTGCTATGAAGACTTCATTTTCATTGCTGGAGGGGTATTCAGATGAAGACGATGGCAACTCTTCTGATTCCGAATCAGAATCATTGTATGCCATCATTGCCTTCTTACCCTTGGCATATTTTCGATCTCTTCTGGCTTTCCTTTCTTCTCGATCTTCAGAACTCAGATCAGGACATTCATAAGCATAGTGACCTGGCTTATCACAGTTATAGCAAACAGGATTGTTAGAAGTTGTCTTAGGAGATGAATGATTTCAGTTCCTGTCATGCTTGTCAATTGAGTTCCTGTCTTTCTTATCAGAATACTTTCTATCCCTCTTATCAGATGAGTTCCTATCTCTCTTGTTCTCATTAGAGATCTCATCCCTTCTTTCAGAAGAGTTTTGATCCCTTCTGTTCACAGAAGAGTCCCTGTTACAAGAGCCCTTAGTTTCCTTATAGAATCTCTTGTATCTACCATACCTCTTGTTTAGTTTATCAAACCTTCTGATCATAAGGCTCATCTGATCTTTCAGACTAAGATCAGAACTATCTAGTTCATCTTTTATGCTTGAGGCCTTAGACTTGGATGATCTAGACCCCTTAGAGGTAGAGGCTTTAAAAGCTATGTCCTTAGAGGCATCCTTATCCTTATGAATCACATTAATAGGATCTTCTTCATCTAACTCAAACTCATGTGCCTTAAGGGTTTGGAACATAGTTTCTGCTGGCCAAGAATCAATGTCTTGTGTGGTTTTAATGATCATCTTGACCATTTTCCACCTTTCATCCAAAGCTTTCAAGATTCTCAGGTTTACTTCTCTTTCAGTATAAGTTTTACCTAACACATCAAGATCATTCATAATCTTTGTAAATCGAGTATCCAATTCATCAATTGTTTCTCCTGGATTCATCTTAAATGTTTCAAACCTTTGGACAGCTGTGGATAATTTGCTTTCTTTGATCAGTGTAGTACCTTCACAAAGAATAGCCAATTTGTCCCACATTTGCTTAGCAGTCTTACATTTTAACACTTTACCAAGATACTCATTTGGCAAGGTGTGTAAAATATAATTCTTGGCAAGACTATCCAAATTGTTTTGTCGCATTTCTTCAGAAGTCAGTTCTAACCTTGGTTTAGGGACCAGTGCTCCAACTGGTTTAGAAGGATCCAGAACAACAGTGTTCTCCTCCATGGTAACAATTGGTCCTTCAGTAATCACAGAAACCATCAGATCATGGGTTGAGCTAAAGATGGCCTCCATCCTAAGCTTCCAGTAGTCATAATCTGCAATCTTGAACTTAGGAAGTTTGTTCACATTAGTGTCATCCATATTTGATTAGACAAATAGGATCAGTAGTATAGCAGATAATTTTCAAGTATTCAGATAGTGACAAATATCAAGAAATAGTAGCAAGATCAGTGAGATTTCCCTCAAGATCTACAAGGTTATCAAGAAACAGCAGTCCAAAGAACTACTGCTCTGATACCACTTGTTGGTCCCAAGTTGAGTTAAGATTGAGTAAGCTAAGAAAGTCTAGAGGGGAGGGGTGAATAGACTTTCAAAAATCTTTCAAAATATCAGAGTTTATAATGCGGAATAGTGTTCTGAATAGTACTGTTCTTACTGAGTTAGATCAGTACTTCCAGTTTTAGTTTTATACTCGACTTTTATCTAGATCTTTACTTAACAAATTCTACTGTTCTTGGTTAAACAATATAAACAAATATCAAACAAATATCAAACAGAAAATAAAGAACACATAATTTTATAGTGGTTCGACCAATAAGTCTACATACACTCTCACAATCCCAGTTGTGATGTTTTATTAACTCTTCCTTGAGTTTCTTATGGCTTAAAGTCCCAAGATTAAGACTGTGATCTTATCGATTACACTCCCAAGTGTATCTTCGATCTACTAGTAATTTTCCAAGTAACTAGCACACTTGTTTTACAAAACACAAACTTAAAACTGAAAAGTAAAACTTCTCTTTGAGTAGCCTTTGATTTCTTCTCTTCAATTCAGTGGCTTCTCCTTGCTTTGATTTCCTTAACTCTGTGAGTTCTTGCTTGTAGACTTGCTCTTCGGTTGCTCTAAGATCAGTAATTGTTCAGTAGTAGCAGTAGTCTCTTCAAGTAGGAGATCATACAGTATTTATAGAACTTAGTATGACAGTTAGCAGTTTGTGAACTAACTCTCAACTAACTCTAAAACTGTTTTTGTTGTAACTTCTTCTTGTAACCGACCTTGTAACTTCCTTCAACTTCCAAGTCAGCATATCTTCAAATAAATCTTCAGTTACACCTTAAATAAGTTTTCCAAACTTATTCTTCAAATTCACCAAATCAGCACAATAACTTACTGTTCTGATTTTTACTCTTCTGATTTTTACTCTGCTGAGCCAGTCAGCACAGTAACTCAAAACTGTTCTGTACTTCTCCAGAATTCTTCTAAGCTTCTCTTCAACTCTTCTTTGAGTCTTCTTATTCAGAAGTAGTCTTCATTAGTCTTCTGATCTTCTTCTAAACTAGTGTTCTAAACTTACTGTTCTGAACTTTACAATGCTGAATACAATAGAATACAACCTTACATATATAAAACCTATCTATACATCAACTGAACTATATACAGATGAGTATATCTAAGTCCTATACTATAAGCTGTCTATACATTACAAAACATCAGCTTAGTTCCTAACAATTCATATATCAGATCAGTAAACACAATAAGATCAGTAAACTCATATAAGATCAGTAACTCAGATTCAAATATCTCATTAATAAGATCAGTAAACTTATTTTCAAATTCCATTAAGATCAGTAATCTTATTTTCAGATGACTTAGCTAAGATGACTTAGAACCACATATATTACTAACTTTAAGTTGCTTTTGGCCATCAAAACATACAATCATCAATTAGAACATTGTTTCAAGGATTCATATCCCAACAGCTTACCTTTAAAGAACACAGACGGTTCAACATGCACTTTGTTGTCTGAAATAAATCTGCCTAGGTCGAACCTAGCCTGCATGTTAGTCCTCACATCGAAAAGAGATATGATAGACATGGTGATGAGTTGAGTAAGAACGAGTATCTTAAATTTTCAAGAGATTCAGATGCTTGAGAGTAGTAGAGTTAAGAAAACGTGGGGCAAGTCGTGTGTAAGTGTTGGGTTTTATTCAAAACTGAATTAGAGAATGAACGGCCAAGATTTAAAGATATGATCCAACGGTGTGTCTTTTGGAATTCAGTTACGGAATCAAGAATATTACGTGATTTGATATTGTAAAATTTGAAATCCGCCTCCTCTTATTAGTTAGGACAGGGGAGTGTACTCATCTGACCTAGCATAGTGGGGTAGGTTTCGAACCGGGTGCATACACCTCATTAAATGGAAGTGTATAAATCCAGTTTTAGAAATTTCCAATTTTCACATTATCAAATTACTATAGTACCCTTAATTCGAATTAATTAAACACCTAGAGCATTATAGTTCAAGCGAGCACTTATCTTGTCTGTTCGAGTCTATCCAGAACAGACGAGTAGACTAATGTGCATAAGACGAGTTCCCCCTTCGACTATGCTTGTCTATTCTGATCGTCGATCGATTATTTGAACCTGTCTTATCTTGTGCGACAGATTAGATGAAATACATATAGTAGATTAAAATAATTAAGATGAATATCAATCTAAAGTAATGATCAAGGTTTCGAACAAGATGACTTTTAACAAACTTAGGAGTCAACATAAGGCTCTTTAAGAAATCATAGATTCCCCCTTAGATGTTTATTCTCTTAGTATTACCCTCAGCTTTACCAGCTTCCTCATCGGGTTGTTTGGTCATCTTGTCTGACCTTGTATACTTGTCTGTTGGGTGAGTAGACGAGTGCTCTGTTCTTTTTGTGGTAACTTGTCTGTTTCTCCTTTCTTCTTAGGAATGTACCTGTCTGGTTAGTACATTGCTACATACTAGTAGGGTCAAGATCAATTAGTCCTAGACTAATTCATAATTCACGAAAACGAGCCTCAACTAATGGTTTTGTGAAAATATCAGCTCTTTGAAAATCAGTGTGAATCTTTTCCATGCGAATATCCTTCTTTTCTACATGATCACGTATGAAATGATGTTTCACATCGACATGCTTACAACGTGTGTGCAGAACAGGATTTTGTGTAATGGCAATTGCACTATTACTATCACAGAAAATAGGAACATTCGATTCATATATGTTGTAATCTCTAAGCTGTTGAATGAGCCAAAGTAGTTGACTACAACAGCTACCAGCAGCCATATACTCGGCTTTAGTAGTAGAGGTAGCCACACTAGTTTGCTTTTTTGAAAACCATGAAATGAGTTTTGTGCCTAAGAATTGACAAGACCTAGATGTAGATTTCCTATCTATTCTACATCCACCAAAATCAGAATCTGAGTAGCCACTTAGAGATAAATCATCATTTGAAGGATACCATATACCACGATTGATGGTTCCTTTCAAATATTTCAATATCCTTTTAGTGGTTTCCATATGACTCTCTTTTGGGTTAGCTTGAAAACGAGCACATACGCCAACAGAGAATGCAATATCAGGTCTACTAGCAGTCAAGTAAAGTAATGAACCAATAAGACCACGGTAATGAGTTTGATCAGAACCCTTACCATTTTCGTCTGGATCCATCATGTAGGTAGGTAGCATAGGTACGCCAGTAGACTTGCATGCCTTAATACCATACTTGTCTAGTAGATTTCTAGTATACTTTGCTTGATTTATGAAAATCCCTTCTGGGGTCTGTTTTACTTGAAGACCAAGAAAGTAATTCATTTCACCCATCATAGACATCTCAAATTTACTTTGCATGAGTGTTGAGAAACTTTCACTCAGCTTTTTGTTAGGTGAACCAAAAATGATGCCATATACGTAAATTTGGACGAGTAAAATGTCTTTCCCTTCTTGTCTTCTGAACAGGGTTCTATCGACCCTGCCCTTAGTAAAACCATTTTCTAGTAGAAATTGAGAAAGAGTATCGTACCATGCTCTTGGAGCTTGTTTTAGTCCATATAAGGCCTTCTTTAATCTGTATACCTGGTCGCCTTTGACTTCGAAACCTGGAGGTTGTTCAACATACACTTCTTCCGCAAGAATACCGTTAAGAAATGCACTTTTAACATCCATTTGATATACGATAAATTTCATGTAAGCAGCATATGCAAGGAACAATCGAATGGCTTCTAGTCTAGCAACAGGAGCATATATTTCATCATAATCTATGCCTTCAGCTTGTGAATAGCCTTGGGCTACTAGTCTAGCCTTATTCCTAACAACTACATCATTCTCATCTTTCTTGTTTTTAAAAATCCATCGAGTTCCAACTACATTGTGATGTTTAGGCCTATCGACAACTTCCCAGACGTCATTTCGAACAAACTGGTTCAACTCGTCTTGCATAGCGATGATCCAATTACTATCAGCCAATGCCTCTTTAATGGTTTTAGGCTCGATAGATGAGAGGAAACAACACCAGCAAAACAAAGATGGACTAGGTTGTTCTTGTGACTCAAAGAGTTGTCGTCTAGTCTTTACACCAATAGTAGAGTCACCAATGATATTTTCAGTATTATGAGCAGATTTCCATGTTTTTCTAGTCTTAGCATGCATATTATCATCATCTAGATCAATTATAGCATCATGCATTTCAATATCATTTACATCAGAAGATTTAATAGGAGTAGACGAGTCGACTAGCTCGGGCATGTCAACTGGTCTAGTGGATTTACCTTGAGCACTTACCTTTTCCTTTTCATCAGACTCGAGAGCTTTTATGAACGGGTTATAGGCTTGCACGGATTCATAAACTTCTGATTGTTGGTCAGTTTGGATCGATAGATCAGTTACCTTCTTACTGATCTGGTCGGCAGACGAGTCCTGTAGGCATTCGTCGAAAACTACATGTGGTGTTTCTTCCACACATAAGGTAGAGTAGTTGAATACTCTGAATGCTTTTCTAGTCGAGGAGTATCCTAAGAATATCCCCTCGTCTGCTTTAGCATCGAAAGTATTCAACTTGCTTTTCCCATTGTTATGGATAAAACACTTACAGTCAAATATATGAAAATATGAAACTCTAGGTTTTCGACCTTTCCATACCTCATAGGGCGTCTTACCTAGTGCTTTATTGATAACACTTCTATTTTGGGAATGGCATGCAGTATTAATTGCTTCTGCCCAAAACTTCTGAGGAGTATTATACTCTATCAACATGGTCCTGCAGGCCTCCTTAAGAGTTCTGTTCCTTCATTCTGCTACTCCATTTTGTTGTGGTGTCCTTGCTGCACTAGTAAGGTGTTGGATGCCACGCTCAGAACAAATTTCTTTAATATTGCAGTTAATGAATTCAGTACCCTTGTCACTACGGATCTTGACAATGGACTGATTCTTCTCAACTTGTATCTTCTTCAACAGATCAGGTAGGAGTGTTTGTGTATCACTCTTCTTGTGTAAGAAGACTACCCAAGTGAATTTAGAATAGTCGTCTACCACAACAAGTGTGTACCTTCTACCGTTCAAAGTTGGAGGAGTAATTGGGCCATATAAGTCCATATGTAGAAGTTCAAGAACTCTACTTGTTGAGAGGGTTGGAATAGATTTAAAAGAACCCTTTACCTGTTTACCTTTTTAACAGGCATCGCATACATGTGATTTGAAATAGATTTCGTTGGGTATACCTTCAACAAGGTAATCTCTTGCGATCTTATTAATCACTTTAAAGTTCATGTGACAAAGACGTCTATGCCAAAGCCAACTGCTCTCTTTGGGTGTCTTAGTAAGAAGACAAGTGTCCCGCGGACAACTATTCCAATTCACAATGTACACACTACCTTGTCTTATCCCGACGAGTAGTATGGTATGAGTCCTCTTGTCTATGATTTCGCACTTTTGACTTTTGAACTGCACTTTGTAACCTCGATCACAAAACTGTGAAACAGATAATAGATTATATTTCAAACCTTCTACGTATGATACATCTTGTATCTCTACGTCGCCATTTCGGATATAGCCAAAGCCTTTTTTGATGGCTGTAGAGCTATCACCGAATATAACCTTTGGTCCTTCTTGCTCATGGTAGCTTGATAGAAGTGTCTTGGTACCAGTCATGTGGTGCGAACAACCATTGTCTATGTACCAAGTTTCTGCTACTGAGCCACCTTTCTTGTATAGATCGAGTCGACCCTCTTGCTCAATTATAGCCATGCAGCAAAGTCCATCATCTACTATGAATGCTTCATCTTGATCAGAAGGGCACCCTAAGTCAGTAGTCGCCACCTGAGATTTCATCGACAAGCTCACCGGCTCCGAGTGCCGACTGATCAGAGATCCATCGACAACATACTCACAGTCCTCCGTCGGACCGTCGTCAACCGAAAGAAGAGGCTGCGCAGGAGCATGGTGAAGAAGACGAAGCAATGTAGCTTCGATTTGGACAAATATGAACAATGAGAGTGAACTGAGTGTTGCAGGCGAGCACCATTGATGCCGGAGAAGCTCCTGGATCGCGAACACAAAGGAGATTGATCGAAGCAGTCGCATCGGTGGTCGAAATGAGCAGAGGTTTTTGACCGCCATGGATCGTGGCCAAGATGGAAGATGATGTCGATTGTCATGGAATTGAAATATCATGATTGCGATTTGAGGAGGGGTCTCGGGCTTAAGCGGCCGGGACGGAAGCGCCGCCGTCGCTGTCGAAAATTCACCCACCGACCGACATGAATTTTCGACAGGTCATTTACTCATCAAATTAAAATTGAAATTCAGGTGCACCGCCGACCGACTATAATAAAATCATACCTATAATATTATTTTGTATTAAAATTAAAAAAATACACATGAAAAAAATGAAAAAGAAAGGCCTGAAATAAAAAAGAAAAAGAAATAAAAAACGAAGAAAAAAGGAAAAGAGGAGGGAAAAAAATTAAAAAGAAAAAAATCGAGATTTGTGTCTAATTTCGATAGTTTTTAATTAATTATATTTTTATAATTTTTTTAAAAATGTATGGGTTACTTGGTGGTGAATCGACGGTAACTCGACAATAACTCATTTGTATATTGTAAATATATAAATTAGAGTTTATTTTATTATATTTTGTGTAAATTAATAAAAAGATAATATAATTTTTTTAAATGTGATTATTTTTTAAAAATTATTTTGGGGTGAACTAATAAAATGAGTGGGTACCAATAATCGTGATAAAATAATAATTTGGGAGTGAACTCATAAAATGAGCGGGTGCAGATAACCGTAGTAAAAAAATGATTTGGGGGTGAACTCATAAAATGAGCGAGTACATATAACCGTGGTAAAAAAAGATTTGGGGGTGAACTCATAAAATGAGCGAGTACATATAACCGTGGTAAAAAAAGATTTGGGTGTGAACTTATTAAATGTGTAAGTGCAGATAATTATAGTAAAAAATCATTTGGGAGGTGAACTAATTAAATGAATGGGTGCAGATAATTTGAATTAAAAAAAATGAAATTGAGGAGGTATGCACCGGAATGGGGTGCAGATAATTTGAATTAAAAAAAAAATGAAATTGAGGAGGTATGCGCCATGTATTTGCATGCATACAAGTATTTGGCAATTTGAAGATATAAAATATAATTTATATAAAATCTAAATATTAAATGATTATCAAATGCAATTCAAAAATATTAATTACAATTATTTTAAATGTAAATTCAAAAAATAAAATCAAATTAAAAATTAAAGATAACAAACAAAAACCTGGGCACATATTGACCTTCCCCTCCCTGCTCTTTCTTCTCGCCAGAAAACTTGCCCATTCCAATCCCGATCGCCGCCACTATAGCCTCATTCTCGTCACAAGTCACAACCTTGCCGCCACCAGCCGGCACACCTGAACACCACCGCCACCACCGTTACCCCGTATACTTTTCAAAACCTCATGAAAATTCCGGCTACAAAATTCGAATTGGTCGATCACGAAATTCATAAAAGCTACCCACTTTAGACTCCTCTCAGTGTCAGGAATCAAAGCCCCAAGTCAATTTCAAATTTCGATCACTCCTTCATCTCCAATTTTACGATTTTTCATCCTGATTATTTGCGATTTTTTACAGTTTTCTTAACTTTGTTTTTCTCATTTTTTGTATTTGTGGAAAACAACCCATGGCAGACTCGTGAGTGTTTTTTTTCTCGGTGCTTTGGAAATTTTTGGCCAATGGAGTAAGGGGAATGACGGGATTGGGACAACATTAATGGGAGGAGCAGTGGTTGATCGGGAATTTTCGCACAGGGAGACTCGCCGGAAATGTGTTCGATGGGTAGGACTGCTATTTTAGTAATATTGAAACTTTTGTATTATAATTATAGTTATTTTTTTTATTAAAAAAATTGTACTACTAGTTAACTGTGCGTGAATCACACCCACATTTTCTGTTAGCATTTGACGGAAGAATTTTGTTGGGACTAAAAGTGTTAAAAATGGGACCAAAATTGTGAGGACATATTTTCTTGGGACTAAACTTGCATTTTACCCTAAAAATGGGACTAAACTAAAATTGGATAGAAAATACCAAGATTGAATAAAGTTAAAACATATAGGATAAAAAATTGGTAAAACACAAAAAATGGCCGAAATTGAATAAAGTTAAAACATATAGAATAAAAATTGACACAAAAAGGACCAGATTGAAACAAAGCAAACATGACTAAATTTGACAAGAACTACAATTAATAATAACTGAGAGATATGTACCTTGAGAGACATTAAATCCATGTTGTCTGAGGAGTCTAAATTCAAGAGAAGTAGAGTACAAATCTCTTTCCATAGCCCCATAATTTTTGTTACGGTATTTGCGCTTGTATACACTCCCTAAAATTTGGTCGATTTCACCCCCGAAATGGGAAGAAATTCCAAGCTTTTCCAAGTCATCATTAATGAGCTCGAGTTGGTTAGTTGTTTCCTCCAGCATTAACGTCGACCTCACTTTCTCCATCAGCTCGGAAGCCCTTTTCAAGTATTTTTCTTCCTATATATATGAATAAAATTTGTAGTAATGAATTATAAGACATAAATGCTATATATATATATATATATATTTAATTATATATATTGTTGTATTTTTTTTATAAAGCCAAAGATGTATTAATCAAGAGTACGTACAACTGTACAAGAGATACTCAACCCTTACAAAAAAACAAAATGAAAAGAACTAGCTAGTGAGTGAAATGTGCAACTCTTCGGTGAAGTTGCAACCTTTCGATACAACTCTTGGGTATTTAATTATAAATAATCAAAGATGTGGAGAGTTGAATTATTTAAATTAAATATAGTTTCTGTTAGATCGACTAAGCACTCTACTTAGTTAGTTAGTTAAAATTGTTAATAGAAGTTACTTTGGTTAGCTTTGTACAACCACTATATAAATACTCTTCAATACATTTCATACTCTCTCCATTGAGTAGAGTATATTCAATTTCACATGATATCATCCTTTTTCATAGAAAAACCCCTCCCCCCTCTCTCTCTTTTCTTCCTAACCCCTCCCCCCTCTCTCTCTTTTCTTCCTCCTCACCCCATCGCGCTTTATGCTCGCCTCTGATCTCCACCGCCTCTTTCCAATGGTCAATCCTACCTCTCCAAAACCCACCAACTCTCACTACAAAATAATGGAGAAATGGCATCGGGGAAGGCATCGGATCTGCCGTCCCCAAAGATGAAGGCAACGGCAAAGGCATCGGCAGTGTGCCGATGCCAATATGCTCGATGCCATTTAAATGGCATCGGATTTGGGGAAAACCGATGCGAAATGGCATCGGCAGGTCGCCGTTACCAAATGGCATCGGGGCCCACTGCCGATGCCATTTCGCATCGGGGACAGCCGATGCCATTTCGCATCGGGGCTC
The DNA here is from genome assembly GCA_963675135.1 of Galeopsis tetrahit. NCBI lineage: Eukaryota > Viridiplantae > Streptophyta > Magnoliopsida > Lamiales > Lamiaceae > Galeopsis > Galeopsis tetrahit. The sequence goes on from OY776127.1 coordinate 41,660,111, forward strand.
ACTGCCGATGCCTTTCTATTAAAATTTAAAAAAGCCGAAACTGGGTTTCGAACCCAGGTCGATAGGCCACCAACACCCACCCCCACCGCTGGGCCACCCAATTTTTCGGAAATCTGGCCATTTTCGCGATTTGTGGGGTTCGAACTCGGGACCTCGCGGTCTCGAAGGCCTTTGAGCGCCCCCTGTGTGCCGTTTAGGCTAGGAGCTTTTAGTCGACATGTTGTGAATGCAATTAATATATATTCAATTTAATTTGAGTTTTTAATTCTTTAATTAATTCAATCCATTCTAACTTTAATTGTTGCTTATTAAATTATTTATCAAAGCATATCATAATTATTTCTAAATTATGTTTTTCAAATTAACTAAATTATGTTTTTCAAATTAAATAATTTATTTACGGTATCAATTCACACTATTTAAATTTATTATAATCCTCAATTTACAACATTTAAATTCATTCTAATTTTTTATTTCACAACATTATAATTACATACAACATTGAATATAATTATTTTCACTTATACATTTAAATTTATTATAATCACATCATTTAAATTCATTCTAATTTTCAATTCACAACATTAAATATATATAATTATTTTCACTTATCCATTTGAAAATATGAATTCGCTTATCCATTTAATTAAAAATATTTTCATCTATTATAAAATTATTCTCTAGTTCATTTTCAATTAAAATACACTTATCTAATACGGAGTACTAGTGAATACTTTTTTTTTTTAATTGCAGAGAATAAGCTTGATTAATTATATATAATGTTCGTTTCACTCTGATCAGGAGTAATGCTAAATTCATAAGTCATACTCATATATATATATAAATGATATTGAGCCCATATAATGGGCTCCTTAGGCCATCTACAACCACAAACTCTCAAATGAAGATCTCTAAACTCTAAAATACACTTTTTCATACTCTATTTTAAAAACCTTCCATAAAACTCTATATCTTACTCTATTTATTATTTTAATCATTTTCAATATATTACAATCATTAAATAATATATTTATCTTCATATTTAAATTAATTTATACAATTAAATATTCAATTAGTAAATTAAATATTGTTGATTTTATCAAAATCATAAAATGTAAATAAACTTGTAGTTTTTAAATATTACTTTTATTTAAATATAAAATTACAAAACACATAATGACGTAAAACGAAACATGTGAGTATAATGTATGTTTTATTGTATTTTAAGTTATTTTTTTTGTTGGTAATAATAATACACAAAAAAAAAAGTTACACAATTAAAATTATATTATAAATTAGTATAACAATAGAATTGTAATTATATTTAACAAATTATTAATATAGAATTGTAATACAGAATAGTAAATATTAATAAAATAATAGATATAAAATATAGAGTTTTGAATAGTGAACTTCATATATAGAGTTTACTATTCAAAACTCTATTTCAAAACTTCAAAATAGAGTACGGTTGGAGGGAGCAAAACTATTTATAGCCTACGGTTGGAGATGGTCTTATGGAGTCAAATGATGATGTGTCATTATCTACATCATTATATTTACTTACATAATTAACACTATTTTATGGAAATTTAAAAAATTAAAGGATATTCCTATAAAATTAGGAAACGTAGGACAAAGATACCATAATCAAGATTACCAATGCTAATTATTTTGATTTTTTAATTAATCAAGATTAATTATTTTGATTTTTTAATTAATCAAGGTTAATTATTTTAAGATTTTTAAAAATTATTTATTAACGTGTTTATTATCAGTATATAATTATTAAATTAAAAAAAAAAACCATACATTTATATATATAATTTTTTTAATAACAAAAAAATTAAAATTAAAGTTATAAAAATAATTAATTGAAAAATAATGACTACATTAATTAAACTAAATCATAAACTCTAAACTTTAAACCCTAAAAAAAATCATAATTTTCAATTTTAGGGTTTAGGGTTAAGAGGTTTAAGGTTTTAGAGGTTTAGGGTTTAGGGTTTAGGGCGACGGGGAAGGCATCGGGCCCACTGCCGATGCCATTTTGCATCGGCCATTAAATGCCGATTCCATTTTGCATCGGCCATTAAATGCCGATGCCATTTCGCATCGGGGCCCACTGCCGATGCCTTTTTGCATCGGCCATTAAATGCCGATGCCATTTCGCATCGGCCCGCCTGCCGTTGCCAATTGCCGATGCCTTTTGGGCAATATTTTGTAGTGTCTGGCTTCGATGCTACTCTCTCTCTCTTCATGTTATTCCGCATTTGATACAATCCTACCTCTCCAAAACCCACGCATTTAGTCACTCAAAAGTTTCTCCGTTGTGTTGATGGATCAGAAAAGGCGCCTCCTCCGACGATCACCACCAACTCCGTCACCTCTCTCAATCCTGCCTATATTTCTTGGCATTCTCTCAATCGGATTGTTCGCGTATTCTTGACCTCCACCCTTACGAAAGAAGCTATGGGGGTCATCGTTGGTTGTGATACTTCAGCCGATATTTGGAAGAATTTAACTACTGCCTTCAATCAGCCATCGAAGGCACGAGAGTTATGTCTTAAAGACGAACTCCAGTTAATCAAGAAAGGGTCAAGATCCATTGCGGAATATGGGACTGCATTCAAGAACCTATGCGATCAACTCGTCTTTATGCGTTGCCTCATTGATGACAGCGATAAGTCACACTAGTTTCTTAGGGGCCTTGACCCCGACATCCACATTTTCTCTACATCTCAAGTCAATCTCTTTCCCCTGCTAATTTTCTCTGACTTGCTCGCCAAGGCAGAGGCTCGTGATCTATTCACCAAATCATTGGAGTCTTTCTTCGTTTCGTCTTAGTCTCCGGCCTTCTTCGCCTACTCCTCATTTGCCCAAGGTGGTCACTCCTCGTCTGCTCGCCCTGGTGGTGGCCGAGGACAGTCTAATACTCATGGTCATGGTTTTTCTGGCCGAGGACGAGGACGTAGCCGTTTACTCTCTGATGTCAAATTTGTAGATATGAGGGCCATCTTGCTAACTCTTGTCCTCAAAGGTTTGTTACTCCCCCCACTGCTCGTCAGACTAACTTTGTTGAAACTTCTCACCATCCGTATTCGCCCTATTCTCCATATCATCTTGACTAATATGTAGACACTAGTGCTTCCTCGCATATAGTTCCTTCCTCGTCGTCTCTTGATTATGCTCTCTCTCTTACTCTGGTTCGGATAGAGTCGTCGTAGGTAATGGTAGCAATCTTCCCATTTCTAATGTCGGTTCTGGTGGCTTAACTCTAGATCTTCCTCTTTCTAATGTTCTTGTTGTTCCTAATATTACTAAAAATCGTTTATATGTTAGTCAACTCACAAATGATCTTGATGTTCAACTTGTATTTACTAACAACGGTTTTGAAAATTCAGAATTGGGCAACAGGTTTTGTCTTGGCATGAGGAAGACTTGAACATGGTCTTTATTTCATGGATAATTGCCAACCTGCTTTAACTGCTTCCTTAACTTCTTGAACAAATTGTACCTCTTTTGAACAATGGCAGAATCAATTAGGTCATGTTAGCATTGCTACTATATCCATATTATAGAATTTAGGCCATGTATTCGTTACTTCTCTTCTACCTAAGTCTTCTATGTGTATATCTTGTCAAAAGGCTAAGAGCAAACATCTTCTCCCTTTTTCATAAATGATAAACAAGCATTAAGTGTACTTGATCTTGTTCGCTGTGATATTTGGACCCTGGTCCCCCGTTAAATCGAATGATGGTTTCTTATATTATGTTGTGTTTATTGATGATTACTCTCGGTTTTCTTGATTTTATATTTTAAAATTAAAATCAGACTTCTACTCGGCCTTTGTACATCTCAAATCAATTGTCTAGGAAAATAAAACATTTCCAAATCGATGGTGGTACTGAATTTACTAATCATCGTCTTCGTGATCTTTTGAACACTTCAGGAATTATACATACCATATCTTGTCCTTACACCCCAACTCAAAATGGTCAAGCAGAATATAAGCATCGCCATATAACTGAAATGGGCTTTTCCCTATTATTTCATTGATTTGTTCCTACGAATTATTGGGTTGAGGATTTTGCTACAACTACCTATCTCGTTAATAGAATTCCTACTCATCTTTTCAGAAATAAATCGCCCTATGAACTTATGTTCTGTACATCACCATCCTATGCGCATTTGCGTGTGTTTGTCTGTCGTCTTTTTTCTTGTCACCGTGACTATGCTGCTAACAAACTCTCTCATCAAAGTATTCCTTGTTTCTTTTTAGGGTACAACTCTCGCCATAAAGGCTATTGTTGTCTAGACGAGCACACTACTCGCATATACATCACTCAACATACTTTGTTCGACGATTCCTCTTTTCCTTTTGCCAATCCATCCTCGTCTTTACCGTCAGACACGTTTATCACTAATTTTGATGACTCCCTTCCTCCCAGCTCGGCAGTCACTCTGCCTCCTCATTCATCTTCTACCCAGCCATCCACTCCTCCGTGCTCGATGTGCATACCCTCCGACCATTCTTCCTCTTATTCGCCTCTTGCGGTTACCCATTTGCCTCCAATTACTCGCCCAACTGTTCGTATGCCTCGTGCTCCTCAACCACCGCACTCTCCCCCTTCACCTTATGTTTGCACAACAGTTTGGCCTTCCGCTATCACTTCCTTATCACATACTCCTGCTCGTCCATTCGAAGCTTCCTCTCATCCTGCTCGCTGCCATTCATGCCTCGACTGAGCCCAAAGGATTCAAATCTGCAGCCAAATCTCCTCACTAGGTGGCACTAATGGATGTCGGGCTCCAGGCTCTTCACAAAAATAAAACTTGGGATTTAGTCCCTGCTCCTCCGGATACAAATATTGTAGGCTCGAAATGGTTTTTTCGCACTAAGTTCCTCGTCGATGGCTCTGTTGATCGTCATAAAGCACGCTTAGTCGCTCAGGGTTTTACTTAAATTCTTGGTTTCTATTAAGACCATACCTTCAGTCCGGTAGTCAAATCCACTACTGTTTGGGTTATTCTTTCCCTTATTGTTATGAATAATTGGTCTCTCCATCAACTAGATGTGAACAATGCCTTCCTTGATGGTCTTCTTGACAAATCGATTTACATGAGCCAACCACCAGGCTATGTTGATCCTCTTCGGCCAAACTCCATATGTCGCTTAAACAAAGCCATTTACGGCCTAAAACAGGCTCCTAGGGCCTGGTACCAACGCTTTTGTGATTTCTTGCTCGTCCTCGGCTTCAAAGAAAGCAAATCATATACTTCCATGTTCGTCCTCGTCTTAGTTCGTATTCTTCTTTACCTCCTTGTCTATGTCGATGATATTATAATTAAGGATAACGATCATAATTTTATTGCTTGCCTTGTCTCTAGGATAAATGCTGAGTTCGCCATCAAGGATCTTAGTACTCTTACTTACTTCCTCGGCCTTGAAGTTACCTACACACACCGCGGTCTCTTCCTTGGTCAATCTAAATTCGCAAAAGACATTCTTTCTTGCACCGACATGGTTGAGTCCAAACCAGTATCTATGCGTCTCTCATCGACTAATCTTCTTCGATAGATGGGCAACCCTTCTCAGACCCCACTCTCTTCCGTTCTCTTGTTGGTGCCCTCCAATACCTTACCATTACTCGCCCAGACTTATCCTTTGTCGGGAATACCATCAGTCAGTTTCAAGCTCATCCAACCACCGATCACTTTTAGGCGGTCAAACGAATTCTTCGATACGTTAAAGGCACGATCGACCTCGGCCTTCAGTTCTCACCCGGTATCTCATCTCTGGTTGGCTACTCCAACGCCGACTACGCTTGATGTCTTGATCCCCAACCTTGTCTCCTAAGGAGCTAAGAAACAATCCACTGTCTCTTGATCCAGTTGCGAGTCCGAGTATCGGGCTATGGTTAACACGACTTCTGAAATTGTTTGGTTATGCTCGCTTCTACGTGAACGCCATGCTCTCCCTTCGTTTGTTCCTACTCTTATGTACGATAACAAAAGTGCATTATTCCTATCTCAAAATCTATTTGCTCACAAGCGAGCAAAACACATCGACATTGACTATCATTATGTTTGTGAACTCGTCTCCTCTGGTCGTATTCACACACAGTTTGATCCTTCACATTTACAGCTCGCCGACATCTTCACTAAAAGTCTTCCTCGTCCCACTACAAGAAAAAGGGTTTATTAGTACATTAATTTTAATACACTTTTAAACAAATGTAGTGAAAAATAGTTTATTAGTACATTGAATTTTAAAAACCTAAAACTACATCACCCCATACCCTATCAATACACTTTTAATTAAATGTCATAATACAATACACTCTATTAACACACTCTTAACTAAATGTCATAGTATAGTACAATCATGACAATTTGAATAGTGTATTATTAACCTTGTTTTTACTTTTTCGGATTAATAATTTTATACTTTTAATTCTTGAAAACTAAAATAACTTTTAAAAAATATTTTAACCAGTAATTTTATACCCCTATTCTTGAACGCTTCTTTTTTTTAATTATACCTTTAATTTTTTTAATAATTAACCATAATAAATATTGCATATTAAAATATTTCATAAAATTAATTTTCTTTTGGGGAAGAAAAATATAATTTTTAAAATTTTGTGTATATCCTTAAAATATCCACGTAATCATTAGTGTTGAACCAAAGGTGAAAATAATTAAATTATAATCTAATAAATAAAATAAAAACATGTTTTGAAGAATTAAATCAATATACTAATAATATAATGGGATAATTGATAGGTCACACCGCTATGCAGTTAAAAAAGGAGCGGAGAAACTCCTAACTTAGTTTTTCCCTTTGTGCGCAACTGCGATCCTTTAATCAACATTTATAATAAATAAATAATCTCGATACATATCAACAGAAATACAGCAAACCTGAATTAGGGTTCCCTTTAATCAACATTGAATCTGCGGAAAATAATAAGAAATTGCTCTCAGAGGAAACGCTCTTAATCGAATCCGTTAAGGTATATATTCTTTTCTTACGTTAATGATTCCCCTGGCCTTCTGCAGTTGGGGGTGTTAGTTCTTCTATACAAGCAATGGTGTGCTCAGGCCCTTTGATGATTAAAATTATTTGTCTACATTATCGATCTATTTGTGAATTGAAGAGAATATCTGAATTTTATCTGAGGTCTTGGGGAAGTTGAGATATACATCTTTTTTTTTTTTAAAAATAGCATGTTCAATGCAATCAATATTACATTCTCAAACCATGATTATACAGTATTATAACTTATAAAAAAATGTTGCGTGCTTTTGCAGGGAAGGAGCATAATATCAAGACTTGAAAGGACGAAGACTGGTCAATTTGTTATTGCTAAAGATCAGAGAATCCAAGAGCGTAGGGGATGTTTCCTTTTGGTTTTAAAAACCAGGTTTTGGATTTCAAGATCCAAAACCCGTTTTACTTCGGGATTTAAAAACCGATTTTCAAAATCCACTCAAAACTACCCTTATCAAACATATTGATTTGACATAAAGTTATATCTATATAATATTACTCCAATCATTATATTCTTTTTCAACAATAATATAATAATACTATAATAATATAATAATACAATAATATAATACATTTAATCAACTAATCATTATAATCTCACCAAACAATAATATAATAATACAAACTCATTCAATCTTACAACTTGATTTGACATAAAGTTAAATCCTTCACTATTCCAAAACTCAAAAGAAACACCCATATTACTATTCATCGAGATTTCAAAAACCAGGATTTTAAAAATCTGGTTTTTAAAACCACCCAAAGCCCAAAAGAAACACCCCCTAATACACTCCAATTCACCATTTTAGTTTTTTTTTTTTTGTATAGAAATTATATTGAGTATTTGTATAGAAATTATGTGACATACGGTCTTTCACAAAATGTACGTTATCAAGTATACTGTGTAAGACTGTTAATTTACTATGATTAATGAGAAGACACCTTCGATATTATTCTTTTACATAAAAATATTGTTATTGTTGTGATTATTATTTAATTATTCTTAATGTTATTATAAATTCTATTATTATTGTTATTAATTTAATAAAAAATAATATTTATAAAAGACACTACACTTAATATTATATTATTAATTAATATTAAAAAATTATTTTAATATAAAATTATACGACACTTAATTATGTAGTATTAATTAAGTTGAGATTCATGGTAATTTAAAATAATTTTAATAATAAATTTATTATGATAATTAATAATGCATAATAAATTAATATTGTTTATTAAGTGTAGTCTAAACTATTTATTCATGACATTTAAAAATGTCTTAATAGATTAATATCTAATGTTACATTAACTTAGAGGACACTGCAGTGAAATGTCATGATAAATAAAATGTAGTAAAAAATGATCTATAAATACAATTTTAAATGTTAAGAAATGCCTTTTTTCTTGTAGTGTCCACTTTTTAAATTTTTACGCAACAAACTTCGTGTCTGCTCGCTCACCGCTGCTCGCCCTGATTCTGCTCGCCCCGTTCCGCTTGAGGGTGGATGTTAGACTAAGCACACTACTTAGCTAGTTAGTTAAAATTGTTAATAGAAGTTACTTTGGTTAGTGTAAACACAAATTCGTGAATTAAATATAAAAACGCAAAAATGGTAAACGATTTTATTTAATTTTGGATTAAAACCGAGTATTTGTGGGTTACAATCTCTAATCTGTTCCTCTGATTCTCTCTTCTTGAATTTCACTTGGATTTCTTGAGCTTTTGGAGCTGGATCCGCAGCCGAATCCTTTTCGATCTTGTATTTGGGGTTTTTATAACGTTAATCCAAAGGCTTAGCACCGTATTTTGGATTAACCGCCGAATTTAGGGACTTTTTGGATGAACGTCGTTGAAGATCGTTCTTGAATTTGGGACTTTGTAACGTTAATCCAAGGGCTTGACGCCGTATTTTGGATTAAACGTTGATTTTCGGGACTTATCCGGGACTTTTCGGGACTTTTCCGGGACTTATTCGGGACTTGTTCTTGAATTTGGGACTTTGTAACGTTAATCCAAGGGCTTGACGCCGTATTTTGGATTAAACGTGGATTTTAGGGACTTATCCGGGACTTTTCGGGACTTTTCCGGGACTTATTCGGGACTTTCGGGACTTATTCGGGACTTGTCGGGACTTTCGGGACTTATTCGGGACTTGTCGGGACTTTTCCGGGACGAACGCCGTTGAAGATCCACGAAGCACCTCCCTCTTGAAGAAACGCCGAATCGAAGAGGCTTAGCACCTTGATCTCCGCTCGAACGCTGCTTTTTGCCGCTTTGCACGAAGAACGCCTTTGAAGCTCCTCCAACTGCTGAAGAACACTCTAAAATCTCTGTAGAGAATTTTAGAGCCTTGAATGCTTCTGATTTCTTGATTCTGAAATGAATGAAATGAGGCCCCTATTTATAGGTGTAGAACCTAGGGTTTTTGTGGGCCAAATTTGATGGGCTGGAGATATTTGTGCAACTGGTTAGGGCTTAATTCAAATTTTGAATTACTTGATGGGCTAAGAATACAATATTTGGGCTTGATTTGGTTTGTTGGACTTTAGGGGCCCATTTTCATTTATGGGACTTTAGAGGCCCGTCTTAATTTACCGGACTTTAGAGGTCCGTCTTGAATATATGGGACCTTAGAGGCCCGTCTTAATTTACCGGACTTTAGAGGCCCGTATTTATTTACTGGACTTTAAAGGCCCATCTTGATTTACTGGACTTTAGAGGTCCAAAGGAATTTAAAATTTAGGTGTCTACAAATGCCCCCTCGCATTTCGTTCACAAGAACGTTTGACTTTGATGTGGACGAATTGCGAATTACTTTCAAATGATTTCCCACATACGGGCCAAGAGTGACTATTCTTTAGCTACTTTTGACAAAGTATGAATTTAATTATTTAACCACTTAAAACGCCTTTAGTGGGGTAAGTTAACAGTTTAACCACATGTATTTACCTTTGGTGGTCGTCGTACACAGTTTAGACTCATGCGGACCAGGAGTGACTATTCTTTAGCTACTTTTGACAAAGTAGGAATTTAATTATTTAACCACTTAAAACGCCTTTAGTGGGGTAAGTTAACAGTTTAACCACATGTATTTACCTTTGGTGGTCGTCGTACACAGTTTAGACTCATGCGGACCAGGAGTAATAAGCAGTTTAGACTCGTGCATTATGGAGCAACAAGCAGTTCAGGCTCGTGCGTTTTTTGAGCAACAAGCAGTTTAGGCTCATGCGTTCTTGGAGCAACAAACAGTTTAAGCTCGTGCATTTATGGAGCAATAAGCAGTTTTAGGCTCGTGCGTTTATGGAGCAATACGCAATTTAAGCTCGTGCGTTTATGGAGCAAAAAGCAGTTTGGGCTCGTGCGTTCTCGGAGCAATAAGCAGTTTGGGCTCGTGCGTTCTCGGAGCAATAAGCAGTTTAGGCTCGTGCATTCTTGGAGCAAAAAGCAGTTTAGGCTCGTGCGTTCTTGGAGCGACAAGCAGTTTAGGCTCATGCGTTTATGGAGCAACAAGCAGTTTAGGCTCATGCGTTTATGGAGCATACTTGTTTTCTTTACGCGTAGTAGCGTTTAAAAAACATTTTGTTCATGGGACCAATGTATACGCCGTCTTCAGAAATCAATTTGTAGGCGTTATTTGCATAAACTTCCTTAATTTGATTGTCTTCAACTGTGACGTGATTCGTCGTTGTTTCAATTTCTTCTAGCAAGATCTTCCCTTCTTTGGCTAGTCGCGTAATTTTATCCTTAAGTATAAAACAGTCTTGGGTTGGATGTCCTACCAATCGATGGTACTTGCAATATTTGGGGTCGTCTGTTCGCCCAGCCTCATCAGGTCGTTTCATGTGTGGTAGTTCAATGAGATCATTCTTGATCAAGTCATCGAAAATTACGGGGATGTTAGAGTCTAGGAATGGATACTGCTTTTGTTGCAACTCTTTCAAAATCGTTTTCCTTTGCCACCACTCTTGAGATAGTGGCCCTTCAAATCCACTTATAGACATGCTCAACTCCATGTCATGAGCCTTAGTAGCCAAATCCTCGAATGATCTTGGTCGAATTGCTTGAAGGATATATCGAAGATCCCACTGCATTCCTTGGATGCACATCTCGATAGCTGAAGTTTCAGTCAATCTATCCTTACAATTTAGGCTTAGATTTCTCCATTGATTTATGTAATCGATCACCGGCTCTTCCTTTGATTGACAAGTGTTCGTCAATTCAGGCATGCTAACCGTTCTACGAGTGCTGTAAAATCGATTGAGAAATTCTTGTTCCATTTGCTCCCAACTGTCTATCGAACTGGCCTCCAAATCGATGTACCAATCGAATGCATTGTCCTTTAAAGAGCGCACGAATTGCTTCACCAAATGATCTCCATACGTGCCAGCATTGTTGCAGGTCTCCACGAAGTGAGCAATATGTTGCTTTGGATTACCATTGCCATCGAACTGTTGCAACTTTGGAGGTTGATAACCAGCTGGCATCTTCAAACTGTCAATCCTCTTCGTGTAAGGCTTGATGTAGGTGAATGAAGACTTAGAACTTTCCTCGAACTTATCTTTGATCGCCCCGAGTATGATTTCTTTTAGCCGGTCAATGGGCACCAAACCATCGGGAGAAACTTGTAACTCCTTAAGAGTTGGGTGAATTTCCATATGCTGACGTTCACCAGACGTCTCAACATCATGTCCTTCGACTTGCTTTCCCTTTGCACGACTTGACTGCCCGTTGTCTGCGTTGCTCATCAGCTTAGCAATCTGAGCATCCTGTTCTTGGACATGTTTCGTGAGTCCTTCTATGGCTCTAGTCAAGCTTGTCAATTGCTCCTCAACAGTCGTGGCATTTGTCGCCATTGCTGAAGCTGCACTTCAATCTAATGATGAGCTTGCCATGGAGTGAGTGGGAGAACATGCTGCACTGTTTTCCTCGTTCACAGTGTTGGGTGGTGGACCCTCTGCAATATTCTTCTTTGAAGCAGCGGATGACTTGGAGCTCCTTGACATACTTGTTGTGATTACGTTCACGTCTTCAAAGTCGACGCCAGTTGATCCAGATGCAATGCCTCTCTTGATCTTAATCTTGATTGGCGCCATCGTCGTGACTTGATTTGCTTGAAGAGTAGAGATGAGAGGTAGAGATTGTCCCACCGGGCGTGCCAATTTGTAAACACAAATTCGTGAATTAAATATAAAAACTCGAAAATGCGAAACAATTTTATTTAATTTCGGATTAAAACCGAGTATTTGTGGGTTACAATCTCTAATTTGCTCCTCTGATTCTCTCTTCTTGAACTTCACTTGATTTCCTTGAGCTTTTGGGGTCGAATCCGCAGCCGAATCCGCTCCGATCTTGTATTTGGGGCTTTTATAACGTTAATCCAAAGGCTTAGCACCGTATTTTGGATTAACCGCCGAATTTAGGGACTTTTTGGATGAACGTCGTTGAAGATCGTTCTTGAATTTGGGACTTTGTAACGTTAAATAAAAATGTTTTAAACTTTTAAAAAAAATTATTCAGTAAAAAGTGCAAGTTAGTATAACTAAAAAGTGAAACACAATATTTCTGAAATATGCAAGTTAGTATAACTGAAAACTGCGTGCAACACAATATTAATGAAAAGTGTAAGTCAATATAACTAAAAAGTGCAACACAATATTACTAAATATATAGTGCAACGCAATATTATTAAAACATGCAAGTCAGTATAACTAAAAAATGCAACACAATATTAATGTAAAGTGTAAGTTGTTGATCCTGAAAGGAGTATATAACAAGTGTATGGGGGGGGGGGGGAATACACTTGTATGCAAATCTTTTTAAAAAAACTTAACCAAACTGGTTTCAGCAAGGTTGTCCTGGACAACTCTACTGAGATGAATAACTCTTTAAAGATAATCAAACTACTAAGTACTATTGAGTACTTAGTTGAATAACCATCTAAGAGAGTTATATGTGCAGAATTAGTGGTTGGCCCTTTAGTTTAAACTCCTTTTAAGTTCTGAAATCTCCTTAACACTTAGACTGTTTTCAGGGAACTTGTCCAAATCAGTTCTGCACAATCTTAAGTATATGTCTTTGAAAGGTTACTTTGTGTGTTGTGTATGAATGTGTTGTTTGAGTGAAAGTACTTTGAAAGTAAATCAACACAAGAGTTATAGTGGTTCAGAGACTCAAGCTCCTACATCCACTTTCCCTGATTTAACAGGATAATTCCTTCACTCTTGGAATTACTTGTTTTATAGTGCCAAGGTGCACTTGATCAACCACACCACTCCTTGGTGCCTTGATCCCTAGGATATCAGAGTCCTAGTACCCTCTTCTCAACTTAGAATTGAATTGTTCTTCTCTCAACAGTCAATTCCTACCGCTTCTACTACAACAACCTTCTATCTCTCTTTTGGAAAGGTATAAGGGTTGAAGTTTGGTTCCAACTAGGTTGAGATATCCTTTACAATGAGCTTAGTGTAAAAGGATAGGATATCTCTCTAAGCTTGTGTGGATATACAATGAGGTTCAGCTTAGATGAAGTGTTTCTAGAAACTGTGAATGTTCTAGGAATGCTTTGAAGGCTTTGAGTTTCATCAGCAATGTAGATTCTAGTTGGATGCCTTCAAATGGTTTCCACACTTCTGTACACTACAAAAAAATCTGCAGCCAAACCTCCTCATCTACTTCCCTCCTCTCCGAACATTGTCTGCTCTCTACCATTCATGCCTCGACCGAACCCATAGGATTTAAATCTGCAGCCAAACCTTCTTACTGGCTGGCAGCAATGGATGTCGAGCTCCAGGCTCTTCACAAAACTAAAACTTGGGATTTAGTCCCTGCTCCTTCGGATACGAATATTGTAGGCTCGAAATGAGTTTTTTGCACTAAGTTCCCCGCCGATGGCTCTGTTGATCGTCATAAAGCACGCTTAGTCGCTCAGGGTTTTACTCAGATTCCTGGTTTCTATTACGACCATACCTTTAGTCCGGTAGTCAAATCCACTATTGTTTGGGTTATTATTTCCCTTATTGTTATGAATAATTGGTCTCTCCATGAACAATGCCTTCCTTCATGGTCTTCTAGACAAATCGATTTACACGAGCCAACCACCAGGCTATGTTGATCCTCTTCGGCCAACACTTTTGTGATTTCTTGCTCGTCCTCGGCTTCAAAGAAAGCAAATCATATACTTCCATGTTCGTCCTCGTCTCAGTTCGTACTCTTCTTTACCTCCTTGTCTATGTCGATGATATTATAATTACGGATAACGATCATAATTTTGTTGCTTGCCTTGTCTCTAGGTTCAGTACAGAGTCACTACAAGAAAACTGCAATTTAGCCGCGAAAAAAATTGTCGCTAATTCTAATATTTTCGTCGCTAAAGTGAGTTAGCGATGAAATAATTTTGTCGCAGGATTTGTTGCTATACGCCCGTCGCTAACGTGTTTGCGACAAAAAAAATTAATTTTGTCGCAAATACTCTATAATACATTTCATACTCTCTCAATTGAGTGAGTATATTCAATCTCGCAGTTTCTTTAATCATGAGAAATTAGAGTTTCTCATATATACTAAGATTTGAGTCTTTTATTTTTTAGTTGTTTTATTAATACACTTGTGATTTTTGTAAAATAGGTTTTTTATCGGGAAATGTTAACCAATTTCTTGTGAGAATCATTAACACTCGCGTGAGAAGAAATTCCAAGATTTTTCAAGTCATCAATGAGCTCGAGTTGATCAGTCGTTTCTTCAAGTATTTCTTTTCATATATATATTAATTAAATATCCTAGTGATGAATATTTTAAAAGACATGAATGCAAAATATATATATATATATATTATTGTATATTTATGTATTTACATAATATAATGGTCAAGTCTCATATGCACTTGAATGTCACATGATTTTTTTTTTTTTTTTTTTTTTTTGTGTTTTGACCTGTGTATTTTTTAATCCCATATTTTACAACACCGTCTTTTTTTTTTCTTTACATTATTTTTGTTTCTTCTTTTGCATTATATTTATTAAAAATCCAATACTGAGAAAATTTGACAAATATTGTAGAAAATAATATTGTCTTTTTTAATAAGGAAAATTTAGTTTAAGGTTAATTTGTATATTTCACTATCCAAGTTTTTAAGTAAAAATAGTTTACATTTTTCAACTTATAGTAACTAATTATTTTAAATAAAAATATTTTAAACTTTTAAGAAAAAAAATTATTCGGCAAAAAGTGCAACACAATATTACTGAAAAATGTAAGTCGATATAATAGAAAAGTGCAACATAATGTTTACTAAAAGTATAAGTTAGTATATATAACTAAAAAGTGAAACACAATATTTCAGAAATAAGTTAGTATAACTGAAAAGTGTGTGCAACACAATATTAATGAAAAGTGTAAGTCAATATAACTAAAAAGTGCAACACAATATTACTTAAAAGTGCAACACAATATTATTAAAAAATGTAAGTCAGTATAACTAAAAAATGCAACACAATATTAATGTAAAGTGTAAATCATTATAACTAAAAAGTGCAACACAATATTACTATAAAGTGTACCCCAAAGAGTCGGCCTAGTGGTGTAGGTTTGGGATTTAGGAGTGTGCTACTCAATAGAACTCAGGTTCGAAACCCGTACGGTGCAAACAATTACTAAGGGGTCAAGTCCATACAGAGCGCAAAACACTGACTTTAAACGAGGCCCCCGCAAGTGGATGGTGGGATTGATCCTCCGGATTAGTCTGTCTTTGGACTGGATACCGAGGTACAAAAAATTACTAAAAAGTGTAACTCACTATAACTGAAAAATGTAAGTGTCTATAACTGAAAAGTGGAACACATTATTATTAAAAAGTGCACGTGAGTATAACTGAAAAATGCAACACAAATATTTATGAAAAATATAAGTCATTATAACTGAAAAATGCAACACGTACAATATTACAGAAAAAATATAACTCACTATAACTGAAAAGTGTAATAAACTATTTATTATTGAGTGTGTCAACAACTTAAATAGTAAATGAACATTTTTATAAGGTCGAATTGCACGGTTTGAATTTGTCCTCCATTTAATTTTATTTTTTCGTTTTTTTTTTCTAATCGAACAATTTAATTAAGACGACCACATAATATTAATGACAATTGCTATGAATTATCACATGTTTTTGTTGGTTATTAATGTTACACATTTTATTAGTTACTACTTGAACTTTTATTTATTATTAATATTACATTTTTTTAGTAATTACTACCGGCACTATAACTAAGAATTGAAAAATATTTGCGAAAATAAAAATAAATGCAAAAATAGGATAATAATAATTAAAAAAAAAAAAAAGGGTAACGTGGCACTTGAGTGTTTACATGCACAAGAGACTTACTCTAATATAATAGAAAGAGCATTATTGAAATAATTTCTTTAATTACTGAAAAATGAGAATCTCTCAATATATCAATATACTAAGATTTGAGTCTTATATTTTTTAGACGTTTTATTAACACACTTGTAATTTCTACTTCAGAATTTATTCGGTAGAGTGTAACTATCTAATTTTCTGTGAGAACGACTTATACCTGTGTGAGATGAATTGATACTTTTAAATATGGCATCGTTTTTTTGGTGTGTCTAACCTTTCGGTAACTCCATTATGTACATATATATATATATATATATAAACCATGTAATTATATATATGATACCTTGTATTGAGTGGCCAATGATTGAATGGAGTCGAAATCCCAATGAGAAGGCTTGTAATTTCCAGATCGCCGGTCAGCATTGCATTCGAAAGAAGTTTGACTAACATTTGAAGATTTCCGCCGGTGATCAAAGATACAAACAATATTTGGTGGCTTGTATGAGGTTACTAGGATTTGCATTATGAATTTATAATATATCTGATGATGATAATTCTATTTCTCCTTTTTAATATCGGTGAAAATAGTTGTTTCTATTTACTAGGATTTGCATTATGAATTTATAATATATCTGATTAAGTCAGTTAATGGTTGTCAAAAAAAAAAAAAAAGATTAAGTCAGTTAATTTACACGTGGGTTCTTGCTTTAAATGACTTAACGTTTAGTGGGCTATAGTCATAGATAACATATTTTAACACATGCATGTGACATGTCGATCCATCTGTTATAAATTTCCAAAGATCAACCCTGTTAGAATTTAACACATGCATGTGACAGAATAAATTAGAATTTCGAAAAGAAATTACAACTAAAATGAAATAGGAGTAGTCTTGGGTTTAGTGACGGAGCCAGAAACTAACTGATGGGGTCCCAATTATGAATAACAAATTTCGCTAATTAATATCTATAATTTTTTTAAAACATATATTATATACTGAAAGGGAATTTAAATTAATCAGCCCACACACGACGACTCAAAAAAGAGTAGTCGCAATTCGCAATTACAACGCTCGGCTCTCAAGCTTCCCCTTCCATCCAAGGTCGGGTTAAAAACCCCCCGCCGGTAAACCCTTAAGGGACAAACCCAGCAAGGGGAAAACCGTGCCTCTTCATGTGGTCGGGTACTTCTCCCCTTTTAAGCAATCAATGTATTTGTTCTTGTTAGAATAATTACAACCCCTAATATAGGGCAAAATACAACTGCAATTAATCTGCCTAACAGTGTGCTTCTTCATATCCTTTCTGAAATTTTTGAGATTTTCAGAAATGGTCCTTTTGCTAGCCATGCACTTGCTTGTCGCCAGATTGGTCCTATCTCTCGCCCGGCAATAGATTCTCGCCAGCTCCCCGATCCGGCTTGCCATGCAAGACTTCACGCCCGTTTTCCTCAACGCCACCTTGTGATCAACACCTTGCCCCTCCTTGCTGCATCCAACCCCTACAAAATTCAAACACACACAGCAGATTCCATTCCACAATAGCCATGCACATAGCCGTACAAAACATATATTCACAAATCTAAACATGCATGAACTGATCATAGAAACCCTTAATGAAATCCCCATGCAACCACATGCCAAGTTGAATGGATCGAACAATATTCGCAATATGATCCCTTTTCCCCTCAAACTTACACTTATTCCTATGCCGCCAAGTGTGGTAAACATATATTATATATATTACTAATGAATCAAGTTAAGTTTTAATATGTTTCAATAAAAGTTTCATTCCGCTCATTACCTATAAAATAATATTTATACAGTCTATATACGAGTATCTTTAAATTTTTATGTTTTAAATTGTTATATACTTCACTCGTTTCATATTAATTGACGCTATTAGTCTTAATTCTTGTTTTAAAAATTTATCATTTTAACTATTTTTACCACGTTTCTCCCTAAATTACTCATATGTAAATTCCTATAATTTTTATTAATTTTAATACTTTTTTCATCTTCCTTTTTTTATAATTGAAGCAAGTTATTCCACTCTCTTATACTTTCATTCATTTTTTCCCTCAATCTTTCATGATAATGAAAGATAAATTTGTAAAAAAAAAAGTTATTTAATTATACATAAAACAAGTATATTATAAGATGGAGAAAGTAATAATTGCACTACTAATATTTTACTAATACACTTAGAAATTTTTATATAACTATTAAATATGATTAATTATAATTATTTTTTATTATTTAATATTTTTAAAAAAATTATTAAAGAAATTTTATAAAATGGGAGGGGGCCAGTGACCCCCCTGGCCCCTCTCTCCCTCCGTCCCTGGTCTTGGGTGAGACCGTTTCACGAAATGAAATATGTGAGACAGGTCTCTTTGACCCTCATTTAAAAGTGATAATGTTTGAGTAAAAAATAATAATGTCTAATTAAAAGGTGATAGTCTGAACGTTTAGTTAAATAAATACGCTCAGGAGACGCACAACTCAAAATAATGAGAAGGCGCAAACGATACAAGAACTCTCAACTCTCACTTCCCCATCTATCCGAGGTCGGGTTAAAAACCTCCTCCGGTAAACCCATTGGGAAACACCCGGATGGAGGAAAACCGTGCCTCATCATCTAGAATGGGTACTCCTCCCAATAATAATTGTTCTATTACATGCCCAAATAATAATGCCAACAATAGGCCTAACTATAACAACTTTCATCAAATACATCAAAGCAACATAAAAAAATAAAAGGTGATAGTCACTTTTATTAAAAATATTATTACTTTTTAATTAAACACTATCACCTTTTTTACAAACAAAAAATCTAGAAAAAAATGGATTATTCTATCCAAAATTTTAAAATATGGGTTAAAATTATCCGTCTCACGAATAAAGCTCACACAAGTTTTTGCCAATGAAATAACCAATTTTTTTTTAAAAGAAAAACTTATATAGAGAGAATTGTGGAGCACCAGAGGTACTCTTAAAATTCAGTTACAAGGAGATGAATAAATGCCTGACCAGACTAAGGAGTAATGAAAAACCAGACCAAACTAATGAAATACCAGACCAGATTACTATCTAAATAATGACCACTTATGCACAGGCTTCTCTCGGGCTGGCACACCAGTCGTGAAATGTCGTCGCGCTAGAGCATACATTATGTTGACTGAGAATACTCCAGGCTTTTGCTCTAATTTCGTCAAACAGTTTTTCGGGTTTCGGCTCCTCATTTGAGAAGATCTTCTTATTCCTAGCGTTCCATACAAACCAAACCGTCAAGCACCAAATGCATTCCAAGATGAACTTTTTGCGCTTGAATCCGACAACACCACAGAATTGATGAAAGTGTGAGGTTATGCAATTCTGCATCGGCAACCTATTGTCGAACCATGATAAGATCAGCCTCCAGATTTTATTTGCCATAACGCAGCCAACGAACAAGTGTTGGGGAGTTTCTTCGCTGACTCCACATCACCCCGTAATATATACCTTCCAAGCCAACCCCGAATATTTTGGAGGTGTCATTTTATTCCAGATTAATTTAATTGCAGCTTGGGTCTCTACACTAAGTACCTGAGATTGCGCTGCCAACTCGAATCCGCTGTATGTTGTTTTGGGGCTGTATTTACCGTCGGTAGAAGTTTTCCAGCGCCAAGCATCCAAATTTGAAACCTGCAAGTTTAAATCCTCCAGTGATCTGTCCAGCTGACCCACGAGCTGCTCTTCCCAGGAGTATAGAGGTCTTCTCCATTGAATATCCCAATACCATCTACCATTAACCCAATGACCCGATTCACTGATTCGTGCCTCCTTGCTGGCGCATAGTAAGAAAAGTCTTGGATACTGGTCTTTTAAGGCAGGTTCATCCGACCACCTATCTCGCCACAGAGACGTGTCATTACCGTTCCCTAGAATCCTGACCATGTTATTACTAAACCAAGAACATTGTGCATTTTCCAGGAACAAATTTCTAAACATATTCCACCAACTTGAAAACTAATTTCTGCGCGCCTGAATTTCTGGGGAACCTGCCAAATGAATATTGTACTTAGAGTCCAGAATTTTGACCCATAGTGCTTTGGGTTCCGTGTAGAGCCTCCACGCCCACCTACCAAGAAGAGAAATGTTAAATAAATCGAGATTTCGAACTCCAAGTCCCCCGACTTGTTTAGGTTTACAAATATCATTCCATGAGACCCATGGAATTTTTGTAGAGCACACACCCCCCCCCCCCACAAAAAGTTACGTTGTAATCTAACTAACTCTCTCAAGGTTTGTTTAGGAATGCGATATAGAGATAGATAATAGATAGGCAGCGAAACGAGAACCACATTGAGTAGTGTGATCCTTCCACCGAAAGAGATTTGTCGATCCTCCCACATCTTAATTCTGTTTTTCACCTTCATCACCACCCCTTTCCA
The DNA here is from genome assembly GCA_963675135.1 of Galeopsis tetrahit. Lineage (NCBI taxonomy): Eukaryota > Viridiplantae > Streptophyta > Magnoliopsida > Lamiales > Lamiaceae > Galeopsis > Galeopsis tetrahit. The sequence continues at coordinate 41,680,964 of OY776127.1, forward strand.
AGCGTCTGTCCTATGATGGTTAATTCCCACCTGAATCCCGAGGAAATTCATAGGAATTAACCCCACACGGCATCCCGAGAACGTTGCCATTCCTTGCTGGACCTCTGAATCCACATCAAGGCCGAGGAGGCTAGCTGCACTTAGAAAAATTAATTTTCAGCCCAGATAATCTTTCAAAATTGATCAGCAAACACTTGAGAGCCCAGATATTTTTTGTAGTCGCTTCCCCCACCAAAATAGTGTCATCGGCATATTGGAGATGAGTTACCGAAATCTCTTTTCTCCCTACTTTTATAGCATCGTAGAGACCTGCTGAAGTGGCTTTGCGAATGAGGGCACTTAAGCCTTCAGCCGCGATGATAAAAAGTAGCGGGGATAGAGGGTCTCCTTACCGAAGCCCACGCTCGAGGTGGAATTCGGTTGATGGGCTGCCATTTACAAGGACGGAAGCGGAGGCCGACGAAACACACTCCCGAATCCACTTCCGCCATTTAGGAGCAAAATCCATACTCCTCATCATATCATCCAAAAAATTCCAGTCCACCGAATCAAAGGCTTTAGCGAAGTCTATCTTGAAAAATAGCCTTTCTAGCTTCCTCTTTTTAGCTTCGTCTATAAGTTCATTAAGCACAAGTACTCCGTCTAATATCTGCCTCCCATTAACAAATCCAGATTGCGTTTCCGAGATCACCGACCCAATAACCTTTGATAACCTTCTTGCCAACACCTTCGCTATAATTTTGTAGTAACGGTTTATCATCGAGATGGGCCTATAATCATTAATGCATTCCGCATTCTGCTTCTTCGGGATTAGGGTTATGAAAGATGGATTGAAGCCCTTTACGAATTTCCCGTTTAAGTGGAATTCGTTAAATAAATTCTGGAAATCACCCTTCAACATCTCCCAATTTGCTTTGATAAATGCAATCGTGAATCCATCCGGCCCGGGCGACTTCGAGGGTTCACAACACCAAACAGCCTCTTTAATTTCCTCGGCTGTGAAGGCTGCTGTGAGGGATAAATTATCCGCTGCACAGATTTTATGGAATGCCAAGTCTGGAGGGATCGTCGGCCTAGAGATCTTGGGCGCTTGATAGTGGTTTTTAAAATGTTCCGCGACTGCATTTTTTTATTTCCACCGGGGAGGTCCGCCATACACCATTGAAACGTAAGTTGGAGAGATCATTGATCTTCCTCCTGACGTTAATGCACTTGTGAAAGAACTTATAATTTGCGTCACCCTCCTTAATCCATTGAATTTTCGCCTTTTGGTTAAGGATGCTCTGTCTCGTTTCATAATCTGTGAGAATTTCGTTCATCATCCTTCTTCTTTCTTCAATCTCCTCCGAATCCAGCCCAAGTGCATCATCTATAAGGTCCAATTCCAAGAGCTTCTGTTTGTTATCCTCAATGTGAGAGTCTAGTTTCCCAAAATATTCTTTGCTCCAGCCGCGGAAGAATGCCTTAGCTTGTTTGAATTTTTCCTTAATGATGAAGCTACTTCTGCCTTCCACTTTCAGCTTCCCCCAAAAGTCGGCCATAGATTCTTTGAAGGAGGGATGCCGAAGCCAAGCATTGAAGAACCGAAAGGGCTTGGGACCCCAATTAATAATCTGGTCTTCCAAGATGAGGGGGCAGTGATCCGAAATGGATCGCGGGAGGCCCTTGAGGCGTGTGGGAGGATCCACCCTAATCCATTCTTCATTAAAAAGCACTCGATCGAGTTTGCTTTTGCACGTTCCATCAACCCGATACCAAGTAAAGCTTCGTCCGAAGAGGGGGATTTCTACGAGATTAGCATCCACGATAAACTGGTCAAAGTCCTCCAATTCTTTGTTGTTACAGCAGCCCGTCTTACCAACTCGCTCACTTGGATGTCTGATAGCATTGAAATCTCCCGCGAGGCATATCTGTTTCCCTCTATTCTGCAGAAGAACCAATTTAAGAGTGTCCCACAATTGTCTTTTCTCCCTGGGATGGCATGGAGCATACACATTGATCAAGCAAATATCCGCGGCGTCTTTCTTGCGGAGTCCGTTAACAACCAAAAATCCATTAGCGTGCCAGGCACTAACACATTGAAGAAAATCGTCATCCCAAAGGGTCAAGATGCCTCCAGATCGACCTTCGGAAGGTCTGAACACAAAACCACATTTCTTATTTCCCCAGATACCAGAGCACGTAGTTGAATCAATAATGTCTAACTTGGTTTCTTGTAAAAAACAAACTTCTGCTTTATTTTGAAAAATCAAATCCTTAACCTCCTTTCTTTTGACACTGCTTTATTTTAAAACCAATTTCTCTACAGTCCATCAAGCAAGGGCGGAGCTCGAAATAAAATTTAGGGTGGGCTGAATTATTTATGTACAAAAAAAATGGTAAAAGTATGTGGGCTGAATTATTTAGGTACAGAAGAAAATGGTAAAAGTACGTGGGCTGAATTATTTAGGTACAGAAATAAAATTCAGGGTAGGCTGAATTATTTAAGTACGTGGGCTAAGTTTACACCCTACTCTTGTAACTTATTAATTAAGTGGAAATTTTAAGGGCATGTTTTGTTGCTTAGTACGTTAAATTAACATTTGATAGGGGCCCGTATTAAGAAAAGGATCAATCTCCATTAAATGAAGGTAGAGACGTGAAACAACAGAATTGCATATAGTATGAAAACACACTTTTTCATTCACAAAGTTCTGCACCTTACATATAAATAATCGAAGCTATGGTTAATTTGTTATAGGAAACTTGTGCATCCTCTATTTGCTTCTGTTACAAGACAAATATTCCCAAAATCAAGTTTTAATTTCATCCTCTGTTGCAGTCCATGTAACTCTCCCGTGCACTCCTCATCTTGCCAGTTGCTCATCATCTCATCACCCAACTTAAGAGTTTAGCCCAATTGTGATATCTCTACCAATGTTTGGTACTCCCTCCGTCCGCCTATAACTTTTGGGTACTCCCTCCGTCAGGGGCGGAGGGAGAATAGAACAAGGGGTCCAACTATACCCCAAATTGAGATTTTTTATTTTTTTTTAATTTAAGGCTAAAAAAAAATATAAATTGTAAGAGGTCAACCTCATCTGCATCCCCACAATTAAAAGGCGCAAAAAAAAGTTCATAATTAAGTGACAAGGCGTCCAACTGTACCCCAAATTGAGATTTTTTATTTTTTTTTAATTTAAGGCTAAAAAAAAATATAAATTGTAAGAGGTCAACCTCATCTGCATCCCCACAATTAAAAGGCGCAAAAAAAAGTTCATAATTATAAAATTCACTTGGCACTTAGTCTATAATATAACACTTCTGCTCTGAACTCACAACCATTTCTTATTTCTTTAGATAATTAAGTAAATCAGTAAATTTAATTTATATTTTATTAAATATGTTTATTTATAATTATTATTTAGTTTGATTATTGTATTTAATTTATGAATAAATTTATTTGGGTCTATAATTTATAAGTTATGAATTAGAGTTTATATAATAATTATTAATTTACTATCTAATTCAATTAGGAATAAGTTATGAATTAACAATCAGGATTTGTATTATAATTGCTAATTTACTACATTATGCTAAATTAATCATTTTCAACTCACTATCTAATTCAACTAGAAAATGACGAAAGATAAACTTATGTTAAAGAAGCTCAAGACAACGAAAAAATAATCTGATCTTCGAAAATTTATGTTCAAGGTAATGAAATCTCAAGAAGCTCCCTTCACTTTTCCAAAGAGACGAGTCTCAATGGATACGGAGCCTTCTTCAACCCGTTATTTAATTCACCTCAAATTCAAGAAAATAAAATGAGTATAAGTGTAATTTTCTTTTCTTTTCTTTTTTATTTGAAAGTAATGTAATTTTTTATTTTTTTTTTAAGTTTCCTCGAACCGTATGACTTTTTTTTATTAAATACAAGTATTTTACTTAATATTTTTCGCATCCCCGAATTTGAAATCCTGGATCTGTCAGTGCCCTCCGTCCGCCTATAAGTTTCATGAAAGCTAATTAAATAATAATTAATAATAATAATTTATTTATTTAATCCACACATGAAAGTGGATAAAGGTGAGAGAAGTTATTTGGATAACTTTCTATAATATGCAAATCCAGCGGGATTTTCCAAATCTCCAAGGCAAAGAGAATTATATTCTCTTCCCACTCGTAAGACATATTACAGAATACGGAGAATTCTAATTCTGACACATATAAGCATCAAATAGATACTGCACTTAGATTGTGAACATTAAAAGCAATTTGTGGGATTCACGTGATTGATTTTCTGACAAGGAGGATCACAATACATACGTGGATTCAACCGGATTCGGGATATCTTCCGGTGCATAACAAATTGCGAGGTTGAAAATTCTAATTTATTACTACCTCCGTCCCTGAAAAGTTTGCATAATAACTCTCACGATATACACGTTTTTACCCTTCATAAAAAAAAAATTTGGGGTCCACCATACACTTAATCAAACTACTTTATTTACTTTTTATATAAAAATTTACAAAATTGTCTTCTCTAATTATTATACTTTTTCCTTAAACTTTGTTTCATCAAATGCAAACTTTTCAGGGACGGAGGGAGTATTATATTATATAATTCCAACATTGGTATCAGAGCCAATGTGTTGGATTCTCGTACGTACAATGCCTTAATTTTTCATATGAAAGCATGTCCATAATTTATTTGTTAATTATGCGCTGCAATTATGGAGAATCTGTATTTTTTTAAATTTTCAATCCTTTTTAAAAGGTTGTATTAGGGGCTGATTTTTTTATTGTAGATGCGTAGTATAGTTTAGATGATATCTGGAAAGTTCCATAATTTTTCGGCCTTACCGTTTGAAAGAAAAAAAATTAATCTTTGAAAATTTACAGAAACTTTGACTGAAAATTACAAACAATATATAGAGAATCGTGATTAGTTCTTATTACTTGGTTGGAGTACGTTGAATGAGGATTCCCTTGATACAAGGTTTGTTAATTTTGGTCAAGAAATGAATGAGATATGAATTTTTAAAAAATTCACATTTCTGGGATAATTTTGAAATGTTTCAGTAACTTTGAGGGCTGCTTTTTGAAAATTAGATTTTCATTAGGACCATTCTGCAATTTCTTAAACCCGATGAGTCAGACCTGGTTGTACACGGCTAGTCAATCCACCACTACAAAAAAACTGCGATTTAGAGACGGATTAAATACCATAAACACTGTCTCTAAACAAGTTAGAAACGGATTTTGGAACCATTTTCTATCTGTTCCTAATCACATGGTATCTAATGTCAGGAACGGTTTTCTAAATTCCGTTTCTAATAAGAGACGGATTTGAGACCCGTATCTAAACGATGAACGACCCGTTTTATATCCGGGTCAAAAATTCGTTTCAAATGTCGTTTTTATTTAACAACGACATTTTATCGTCTCTAAATCCGTATCTAAGTGATAAACGACCCGTTTTACATTCGGGTCAAAAATCCGCTTCAAATGTCGTTTCTATTTAACAAATACATTTTATCGTCTCTAAATCCGTATCTAAACGAGGAACAACAACCTAATACATCCCAGCACACCCATCCGAATCACAATCCATCCCATCAATCCCATCCCATCCCATCCATCCCATCAATCCCATCCTGACCCATCCATCCCATCCCATCCTGACCCAGCCCCCAAACCCGACCCCCAAACCCGACCCCCAAACCCCTCTCCAACTATTAAATTGACCATTATTTTGGTCTATGTGGGAATTGAACCCCATCCCATCCCATCCATCCCATCCCATCCTGACCCAGCCCCCAAACCCGACCCCCAAACCCCTCTCCAACTATTAAATAATGGTCCCATCCCATCCTGACCCAGCCCCCAAACCCGACCCCCAAACCCCTCTCCAACTATTAAATTGACCATTATTTTGGTCTATGTGGGAATTGAACCCCATCCCATCCCATCCATCCCATCCCATCCTGACCCAGCCCCCAAACCCGACCCCCAAACCCCTCTCCAACTATTAAATTGACCATTATTTTGGTCTATGTGGGAATTGAACCCAGGTGGGCAACCCCAATCCCACCCAATCCATCCCATCCCATCCCACCCATCCCATCCATCCCATCCATCCCATCCCATCCCATCCCATCCATCCCATCCCATCCCATCCTGACCCAGCCCCCAAACCCGACCCCCAAACCCCTCTCCAACTATTAAATTGACCATTATTTTGGTCTATGTGGGAATTGAACCCAGGTGGGCAAGTGTCCATTATTGAGCACCCACCACTAGGACAGATAACTCTTTTGTTTTATCTTTTAATATTAATTGTATATGTATATTAATTTATTTTGTATTTAAATTATAACTTTTAAATTTGTAAATGTAATTTTTATTAATTTCTAAAAATTGTAATTACTCGCATAAGTTGTAAAATACTAAGAACTGCATAATATTTTAACATATATAATTAATTGATTAATTTGTAACTTTAAAATATATATATAAAAAAAAATTGTTATTGAATAATTTCAATGGTAAGAGTTTATAAATTCAAATAAATTAATTAAATTATATTTAATCTTCATCTCCATATTTCCCTTCATCATTGTCGCCATCATCTTCTTCTTCATCATATTCATCTCGATTCTTTCCGATCAAATCACGATTTGTAACCGTTAAATCTAAAAAAATTAAATATTGAAATCTCCCTCAAACACCTTAGTTTCAGTCTCTATTTTTTTTAAACTTCTTTTCTTTTGTGTGCCTTCCACCGAGGATCTTGCTTTACTTTGCAAACAACGATCCATTGTTACTTGTTACGTGGTCCTTCTGGATAGGTGATGAACATCCACAAACTTGTAATTCGAATGGATTTTTGTTTTTAATGAGGTGTGATCAAACCAATCACATTTGAATAATAGTGGTCCTTTTTGCTAAGATCCCTTAAATATCGATTCTCAACGTATTGTGAACTCATCTCGCCTGTAATTTAAAATAACTTTAAATTAATTATTTATATATTGGTAAACTTTAGTATGCACTCGAGTGCATGCTGTGCACCCTAGTCCACGTGCACTTTTCAGTTTACTGACTTACACTTTTGGTAAATGGTGTTACACTTTTCAATTATTACTAAAAATATTTATTATACAGTTTAATAATTGAAAAGTGCAACACCATTTACCAAAAAGTGCAACATGGACTAGGGTTCACAACATGCACTCGAGTCCATAGCAGACCAACCCTTTATATACACTAAGACTAATAATAATTCCAATAACACATATTGAATCGGTACTCGCATCTATGTTTGCATTTGAGATATTTTGTTCTTCTTATCGTAACAAAAATATATTATTATCAATAATAATTATAAATTGAATAAACATGGATAAAACTACTTATGGTTGACAAAACACTTGGAATCCTTAATTTCCCCCACATGTCTAAAACACCTAAAATCCTTAATTTCCACACACATTAAGTAGGCTCGTTGATCCAACTCCACAACTCAGTAATCGTCTCACCCATATAACACTCTATTTTAATTTAATGTAGTTTTAATATATGAATCATTCACTTAATTTGTATCTCTACCTCCCTTCATTTTGACACATTTTAATTTAAGTTTATTTTGACATCGAAATGATATATTTTTTAAAATTTTGTAAAATTAAATGAATTCAATTTCTAAATTAGATAACTTGTTGTATCTCTTCCAAACAACTTTTAGACTAATTTGTATTACTCCCAAACAACTTTTAGACTAATTTAGTAAAATTAAATGAAACAACTTTTAGACTAACTTGTATCACTTCCAAACAATGACTTTTACAATTTGCAATGCTTCACGTATTTATACTTTTTCTAAATGGATGATATAATTTTTTTTTAATCTAAAACTTTTTAAAAAATACTTTACAAATTTCTTTATAAGTCTTAATGGTCAAGATATTTAAAAACTTTTAAAAATTATTAAATGACACCGTACACCTCCTTTTTTTTAATCTAACGTCTCTGGACATCATACAAAATTGATATATGATTAGAGAATCAATTCTTGGAATATTTTCATTAGAGAATCAATTAATATATATATTGTTATATGGAATTAAAGATATAATATAATATTATTATTATAATATCTATGGCTATCCTAAAATATATCTACATAGTATTATTGTAACATTTATGTTTATCCATACATAGAAGATATATTAATTGATTTTTTTATTTTTACTATTTATTAATTATAAAAGAGTAATAAATTAATTAATATAACTCAATTCACCGGTCCATATTCTCAATTCTCTATATATATAAGATTTATATATCACAAATTACCTTTAAAAAAAAAAGAATTCACTCTCTCAAGAAAAAAATCATATATCTCTCTCACTCAGTGTCCTACGGTTTCGGTTTCAAATACTCCTCGTGTGGCATCACTAGTAACTTACGAGGAAGGGCGCGTCGTTGTTCACTCAGACCTCCGATTGAGGATCCCCGTGACCTCCGATTGAGGATCCTCGTGTACACAGGATACCTCCTCATGTCGTGTCGTCGTCCTATTGTGTCGTCGCCTTTTCCTTCGTCTTTAAGTTTATTTTTTAAACAATTTAATGGTTTTTATTTTATTTTAGAGATGGTTAGATTTCATATCACAAATTTTGTGTACCACATTGTCTCGTTTTATATCGGGGAGAAAAAATTGATTGTTTAGAGACGGTGGTATACGTATCTAATCCGTATCTAAAACTCTCGAAACTGAAAGTCGCGTATCTAATTCGTATCTAAAACTCTTGAAACTAAAAGCCGTATCTAATTTGTTTATAATGAGAGACGGTTTTATTTTCGGTTTCAAATCTCGATTTTTTAACAAATCCGTATCTAATCCGTATCTATTAGAGACGGATTAGGTGTCCGTCTCAAAATTTCAGTATCAAAATCAAGCTTTTTTTGTAGTGCACTGGGTACTAAGTTGACTCGAATCACTCAAAAAAGGAATTGACTCGGGTGAGAACAGCGAGTTGACTCGTTGCGAATGGACAACAACTCAACTATGACACGGCTACACCGGTAGAGAGTCGACGTCAAGTGCACGACAATCACTGAGGCGAGGGAATTCGCGAGGGAAAATTCTCTAGCCAAAATGTTCCTCGACAATTTTTTCGCGAGGGAATTTGAAAATCGCTCGTCGTTTTGTGAGGAAATTAATCCCTCGCCGTTTCGCGAGAACATATCCCTCGCCAACTAGCGAGGGAATCAGTTCCTTGGTAAATAGTGAGGGTTCAATTCCTCGTAAAATCAATTTTTTTTATTTGATGTTATCCATCGCCAAATTCGTTGCCATTAGGCAAGGGATAATTTCCGTTGCCATCTTCGCGAGGGAATTCCCTCATTATTTACCCTCACCAATAATTTATTCACAAAAAACATAATACCTAGGTTTCGAACCCAGGCATCCTACACATTCAGCATCCCGTATAAGTCACTGGACTACCTCCCGTATAAGTCACTGGACTACCTCCTCCAGTATCCCATAGAATTCATTCCCATCTTCATCATAGTTTTTTTTTTTTCCTTTATTACAAACTTCACTATTTTGCTGAAGCTTTAGATATCCACTATAATCGACAGTGTAAAATTTATAACCGTTCACTTAATACGTACCCAGAGTATGTAACGGCTTGACTAGACGTCGGACCATTAGAAATATCGCATATAACATGTGGGCTAGAAAACATAATTTAGATTACTATCAACATTCAAGAATTTGTCGTATTTAAGACATGTGATAATTAAGAGTGAGTCTTAGGAATCACAAAGCTAGCCGAATCAAAACAAATCAAATGTTATTGGAGGAACCCACACATGTACAGCCCCTACGCCAGTGACATACAGCATCCAAGAATTTTTTATTTAGGATCCGATCAAGATTACTATAAAAACGTAATAGATAAAATTAAGCTTTAGGTTCACACAAGTACGAGTGTTACTCAACATAGTAACATTAGAATTTATAATATTTGGTAGCTTGTATGAGATCTTTTAGATTTACAATTATGTATTTATTATATATATATGTATATGATTATAATTTTATTTCTCCTTTGTACAAAGAATATTGGAATTTTTTCGGCACAAGGCTTGAAAGTTGGATCAACTATCAATTTAAGGCCTACAAGAAAATTCTTATCAATATAAGGTTCGATTTTCATATAAAACTATCAATTTAAGGATTAAAATTTTAACGCCGTTAACAATCCATTAAACGGAAGCTGACGAGACAATTAATTGCCACATAATATATCCATGTGGTATTTTATTCAATTAAAATATAAAAGAAATATATTTTCTTTCTCCCTCCTCGAGTCTTCTTCCATGGCAGCAGCAAGCTAACAAGCATTCCTCGAGTCTTCTTCCATGGCAGCAGCAAGCTAAATCTTTGTATTAGCCATCCAATTTTCAAATGTGTTAGTATTTTCCAATATTTTCTCAACCAGTCTTTCCCTCCACCACCCAGGTATATTAATTATTTAATTTGTATTAATGTGAATATTGATGATGATTGGGCTGTAGTTAGCATTCAGTCACAGATGGATCTTATCATTCAATTCAATTCTGATAAATCAGTAGTCTCTTCTACAGTAGTAAATCCAATGCTATAAACAGTACCAAACTAGGACCGATTAACCTTTCATAATAATTCTGTTTCTCTCATTTTTACTCAGCATCAATCAAATTATTAAAATGTAGTAATTAATTTCAACTATATAAGAAAAAAAATGATTTTGAAGCATTTCATCAGACACCTAATAGGCGGAAGAAAAAACATAAAATATCTTGATTTCTAAATAATAAATCATTAACATTTCTTCATAACTCATGTATAAATTACCGTCATCATTGTCAACAATTGTTATAGTTTGATTCTAGTATGCGAATCATAGAAATTCTAATTTGAAATTATTCAAAGATCGACATGGGAGCGCGTAAGAAAGTGAATTGGGGTTTTTGTGTGTGTTGTCACTTGGTTTGCTTGCTGCTGCCATGAAAGAAGACTCGCGGATTGCTTATTAGCTTGCTGCTGCTATGGAAGAAGACTCGCGGATTGCTTATTAGCTTGCTGCTGCCATGGAAGAAGACTCTAGGAGGGAGAAAGAAAATATATTTCTTTTATATTTTAATTGAATAAAATGCCACATGGATATATTATGTGGCAATTAATTGTCTCGTCAGATTGCCTCGTCAGCTTCCGTTAAATGGATTGTTAATTAACTGCGTTGAAATTTTAAGCTTTAAATTGATAGTTTTATATGAATCGAGCCTTATATCGATAAGAATTTTCTTTTAGGCCTTAAATTGATAGTTGACCCAACTTTCAGGCCCTGTGCCGAAAAAATTCCAAGAATATTTGGTGGCTTGTATTGTATGTAATCATTTGGATTTACATTATGAATTTATTATATATATGATGAAAATTTTATTTCTCCTTTTTTATTTATTAAGTATTAATGATGAAAAGAGTCGTTGCTAGGTAGTATATAAATAAAAAGATTTAGTCTCCGACAATTTCACATTCATACATATTCATTAGCACGCTGATTAAGACAGTTTTAGTTACGTGCAGCTATGTTCTTGCTTTAAATGACTTAACGTTTAGTGAGCTAGAAAACATGATTTAGATTGGGAAAATTGCACTTTTACTCATGCAAGAATGAGGTCAAATCACTTTCGTTCTTTTTTTCATATACATTTAGTGCTGTAATAAATTTTCATTAGTCTTAACGAATGAAAATTGTGTGAACCGTTAATGATTGCACTTTTGGTCTTTTAAGAATGAGATAAAATCAATTTCGATCTTTTTTCATACACTTTTAGTCTTATAGTAAATGTATGTTTGTTTTAATGGATAAAAATTATATATAGTCATGCACCTGTTAAAACACATCCAAAAACCTAATATCGGATTAAACAAATTCTCACAAAAAACACAAGAAAGCTAACCCTAATTCCACCTCAAAAAAATCGCACCCATATATTGAATGAAGATCAATATCAATTCACAAGAAACGTACAAGCAACGTGCGACTTTCACCAAAAAAAATACAAGAAAACCTTTATTATATATACTTTTTTATTATTAGGTTTGGGTGATTTCTTGAAATAATATACTCCCTCCGTCCAATTTCATTATTCAGACTTTCCTTTTTTGGTTGTTCAATTTCATTATGTTCATTCCTTTTTTTTTTTTTTTTTGAAATAATATTATTCACACTACTTTATCTCCACCTTCCAATCATCACGTATTTACTCAAATTGTCTTTAACTTTATTCATAAACAATCACTAATCATTTATAAATGGACCCCACAACATCTCATCATACCCCCAACTTTCCACCTTCCTAAAAGTTTTTGTTGTGGGCCTCATCACCCTCCTCTGTAACTTTTCTTAGTCCAAAATGAATAATTTCATGTACGAGACTTGCACCCGTTCGGATAGGCGGTGGATCATCTATGGCTGCTATTCCGACCCTGAATGCAGTTTTGTTCATTCGCCATGTATGATTCAGTGGTAAGAACTTAGGTTGTTGAACCACGTCTGTTTTCGACTTAGCCTTAAGGAGAATGCATCAGTGTACTCCCCATAATATGCATAAGCAGTCCTTCCAGCTGTACTGCATCTAGACAACATTGAGTCTGTTGGAAAGTCGTTAATAGTCCAGATTAGTGCAACTCGCATCGAGAAGTTTTACTTTCTAGAAATATCGTACGTTTGCATCCCATTTTTCCATAAAAATCTCAAAACTGCTTGATTCGGGTGGAATTTACATGTTTTAGATGCACATGTGAAGCATATTTTGATGTGGATTTCATTTATTTATGCATTGAATATGATTGTTTTAGCCAAAATGAGAGAAAGGTATTGTTTTGTCGATTTTATAGGTAAAACGATGGAATTTGGAGCAAAACACATACCACAAGTGATCGGACCGGAAATAGGATTGCACCATTGGATCCGGCTCGAAAAATGGAGTGGAATAGCCAAAAGAATCGAGTCGATCGAAGGTCGGAAGCTCAAGAAACGGAGGGATGAAGTTGGAGGACGAAAACGACACAAGGAGCCAAGACGAATGTTTGGCCCGGCCGGGTGGCATGACTTGCCCGGCCGGGCGGCCGAGCCCAAAACTTTGTCAAGTTTACGAAAGTTTGGCCCGGCCGGGCGGCATCACTCGCCCGGCCGGGCGATAAAAGTTGCATTTTTCTGGGCGCATTTACGAAGATATGGCTCGGCCGGGCGGCCGAACAAGCCAACTCCCTTGCCAAATACGAAGTTTCCGCCCGGCCGGGCGGCACCACTCGCCCGGCCGGGCCAACACGCCCCTGTTTTTATTTCTCTCGGCCAAGACCTCCGCCCGGCCGTGCTACTTTCCCACCCGGCCGGGCCACCCCATTTTCGGTGCCAAACGCGTGTTTTCTCCATTTTTGAGGGACCTACTTGCAAATATCACACCCAAACCCTACCCCAACACTATAAATACCCCACTTCTTGAATTTCACACCATCTTACCCCTTTCTCAAGAGTTCTTCACACATTTACACATAGTTGGAGGTTTTTGGCCATATCTTCTTCATCTCTCCACCAATTCATGCATGGAAGGAGGCAATAGCTTGGGAATTTCATCCCCTACCATAATCTAGACTAAGCTTTCTCTTTCTTTTCCATTTTACTTAGTTATTTCATTTGGAACTTGTAGTTTGGATATGTATTTGAGTAGCTAAACACTTTGTGGTTCTAAGGCATTGTAGAGATTTGGATTGATGTTTATGAGTAATTTCTTGCTTTAATTGGTATTTATCTCTTATTTGCATGTTTAATTATCTATTGTAAAGCATGTTGTTAGTGGCCATGATGATTTGCTTGATCCATTGTTAATTGGGGTAGTATCGAGAGATTTATTCCATTTAATCGTATGCGAATATGCAACCCGGTATTATTATGATCTCGAGAGAGGATTAATTATCGGAGAGGGAATCAAATGATCTTAGGAGCTATTTTAGATGGTGTAATATTTGTGATGTAGACATACGAGCTTATATTACATTGCATCTTTAGATTAATTTGTATCGAGAGATCGATTAATTCTTCTTTTGCGATCACCTTATATGAGATAACCTTAATAGCCATTTAAACGAGATAACTCTCATAAATGGACGTCTAAATACTACAATTGCCTTGGAACCCACCTTCTTTCTTTGAGTTACATCCGTTTCACTTTCGTTTTCTTGATTTATATGGTATTTGATCGATTTCGTCTTTGCTCTTTATTACTTATTTGTGACACTTGGTAGGTAATTTTAGAGTGAATCATCATATTCAAATTATCGATCACGTCTACTTAGAACTCGACTAGCAAACTACCACTTTTACGCTTAGCCTTCTCGTGGGATCGACCTCGTGCTTATCACGCTACAATAGACGTCGTATACTTGCGGTTGTTTATTTAGTGTTGCATAACACGCGAATCACTGCTATTAGTGGTTTTAAAAACACGTCAAGTTTGTCCTTCGTACTTTTAGGCCTGAGCACAAGAATCGAGAGGAACATAAACTGGTCCTTCATGCACAACCCCGGGGGTAGATTGTACGGAGTAAGCTAGTATCACTGGCTATGACGAATATTGTTTCCCTGTCATTCCTAACAGTTGGAAACCATCTATGCTCAAGACCAACCTAACATTCCTAATTTCACATGCGAAATCTAGCTATGAATGGTCCAAATGTTTTCAAGCCAACGAGTCTGTAGGGTAATGCATAACACCATAATAATCAAAAGTACACGAGGCATGCCATATTATTTCTTTTGCAGTGGACTTGGACATATACAATATTTACAATCTCCTTTATCGGGCGTTTCTTTTTCAACCGACTATCCGCACAACCCTACTCGACTTATACCGCGGTCCACCAAAAACCTTACAAAAATATAGTTCGTTGTCTGCACCCGAATGTAACATGCAGTTTTGTGCACAACAATCAATCCACTCAACTGAAAGACCCATCTCACTCATCAAATTCTCGGTGTCGTTAAATTTCTTGGGAACCCTATTTTCTAGAGGATAAATCTCACGAATCAAGTCAACGACTTGATTGTATAGAACCCCTTTCAGACAAGTCTTGGTCGTTGCACAAAGCATGTCATAAAACTGTGCAGCATTCTGGTTAGGGGGATCTTCATTTTGTGCCTCCTCGTAGGGGGTTCTGCATTCTCGTTTGGTCCACCCATTAAGCCTTCTATCATAGTGTACGAACTAGTACCCGCTTGGTCAACTTCGTTTGAAGTTGACGCAAATTCATTAGTGTTTTGAAATGGATGTGGACCCTAACTCTCTTCACCGTGATAAATTCAATTATAATAATTCATTGTAAACCCATATCGATATAAATGCGCTTTTACTTCATTAGGATCTCTACAAGTCTCATTTAGACATCTAGCTTTCGAACAAGGACACCTTATAATTTTTCCTTCCCTAATCGAATCCGGATTACTAGTGGCAGTTTCGATAAATTCAATATATCCATTAAGAAATTTGGTGTTAATAATCTCATATATCGATCTTGGGCCATACATCCAACTACGACTTGAATAATTCATGTCAATCGATCTGTTTCAAAATTATAAATATTTAATTTAAACATTAATTAATTTTTTAAGTTTACATAATATATATATATATTCTAAAAATTTCGGCAGAGTTTCATCTAATTAATCTATCGTATTTTCAAATATTTAAATTCCTAGTGCATCCATTCCCGACTCAATTAAAATTAATCAAGTCGGACCGCACAATCTACAACACACAAACAACCAACTCATTCCCTCAACTCCATCATCATTCCATTTCAACAATATTATATATATATATAACACAAATTAAAATACTAAAAATAATTAATTAAATTCTAAGTATATTCTA
Organism: Galeopsis tetrahit; assembly: GCA_963675135.1. Classification (NCBI taxonomy): domain Eukaryota; kingdom Viridiplantae; phylum Streptophyta; class Magnoliopsida; order Lamiales; family Lamiaceae; genus Galeopsis; species Galeopsis tetrahit. The sequence goes on from OY776127.1 coordinate 41,696,939, forward strand.
ACAATTCTAATGATTAAATTCTAACACTTAACACATACATGCATAAAAATTAACAATTAAATTCTAACAATTAGCACATATGTACATGTATAAGAATTAACAATTAATTTCTAACAATTCAAAAAATTAAATTAAATTCTAACAATTAACACATACATACAATATATAAACAATATAACCACATATATACACATATATATATAATTATATATACAATATAAACTATTATATATATATATATATATATAATTTCAAATTTAACTAATGAAAACTATTAAAATTACCGTAGAAACGATCCCCTCGAAGCGTAGAACAAAAATATCCAAACGGTTGGCCCGTTTTTAGCTCCAGCGGTGGCGGCTTCGGCAAGCTTGGCAGCGGGGACCTCCTTCTTTTACCAAATTAGTAACAGACGACTTCTGGGGGAAGAAGAGGGTTTTTATATTTAAGTTTGGCGAGTGTTTTGGTGAGGGGCCCACCGCACTCGCCAAAATTAATGATGTGGCCCAATTGGTGAGCGCCCCTCCCCCCTCGCTATTTGGCAAACATTAAAATCCGTCGCCAACGCCATCGTAATTTGGCGAGCGATACTAAATGCACTCGCCATTTCGCGAGTGTAGTGCACCCACTCGCCATTTCACTTGCAAATTGTGCCACACTCCATTTCCCTAGCTCGCCAAATGCTTGGGTTTGTAAACACTCGTCAATTTCCATCGCCATTTGAGCCAAATTTTGTAGTGCACTTCAGGGATGATGATTTCTTTCTGAGCTGGTCTCTTGATCGGTAGCTTAGATCTTTGACTTCTTCAAATCATGTTCTCTACTTCCTCTTCAGCTATTGGCACGTACAGATGACCTGAGCAAATTGGCCGGGTTTAAGAGAGTTAGCCTTTCTCCTCTTTTCAGCCCACGTCTGGGTTACTGAGCTAGAGCAGTGTTTGAACACATGATCATATTAAGACTCCACCTCAAATTGTAGATAGATCTTAGGTGCATTTAATTTCATTCTCACCTTCCTATACTCATATATACCCTTCAATTAACAACAAACTTATTAGAATCCATGCAATATAATTTCATATAAACAAATGAGTTTTCCAAAATCTGTTCTAGTGACCACAAAGACTTTACCCCTAAAGTCGATGATAATCAATGTCGTCGATCGTTAGAACCACTGCTTTAAATACCACTTGTAGGTCTCGAATGAATTAAGGGTTAAACCAAAAATAAATGTCTAGGTGACAATTGAGTGAAGGTAGCTGACCTAGAAAAAATTAAGTCAATTTGCAAGAATGACAGCTGTGAAGAGTCGAGTGGGTAGAATAACTATGAAATGATAGCTATCCTACTAACTGCTCAAGAGTTGATCAGTTGGATAGCTATCAGACTAAGCTAAGATTTTTGTAAAAACTGTTAGGCCTTTAAGACAGTTTTGACTGTCTAAAACTCGTTTTGCACTTTGAAAAACTCTTGTTAATTTCACGCAAGGAAACTATCAGCTAACTTGGTGTGCAACTGACGGGTGTATTATGCAGTTTGATAAACCATCGTCTCTCATGCCCCCGACTGATTCTATCATAGCCTAGTTGTGATATTAATTCCTTAATAAAGGGCTAGTATGTTAAGTGTCAAAAATAACACTTTGAACTTAATACTTCTCGAAAGTATATGGTCTTACTTATTATGGTGAGAAGCAGTATTCTTATAGTATTTTACAACAAATGGTGGTGTTTTCGCTGACACCTAAAAATAATTTCATTACCAATCTACTATGTAGTAAGGTAAGTAAGGGCAGAAACCACATTAATAGTGAAACTCAGTTGAATAAATTTGTGTTATATAAAAAAAATATGGAGAAGGGTGATTTATCTATTGATTATTTTAACAATTAAGAAGCAAGAAAATCTATAAATTACAATAGTAAAATTAAACGAGAATCAAATATTGAGAATGATCTAGTCTTCACATAGTTTTCCCTTGAATAATTTTATCGATCAATTTAATAAATGAACCTGGTAATCTCAATTCAGTCTCAAATCTTATTCCTAAACCAATAGTACGATCAAACTAATTTGAATTGTTTCTTATGTTTAATTAATTAGAAGGTACGATCCCTAATTAATCTATTCATACGAATAATTACAAAATTTGTATTCAAGATTCAATTCGAGGAACGCACTATCGAACTAAAATAACATGACAGGCTAGACTATGAATGTGAGAAGCTCGTTTCATACAATCTAGACGTTATTATTCCTAAGGTGTTCTATCTTAATTGCTACAATATCCACAATATTAATTGATAACAAATATATATTATAAATTGTGAATTAGCTAGAATTGATAAACAAATAAATTTGAATGGTGAGTCCTAATAAATATATTGATCAAAATACGTTTAGCATATAATCAAATAAATTAAAATAAATTGTAAATCTCTTAATTTTAGAAATGCATAATTAAATTAAGATTTCACATAGGGAAAAAAAAAAAGAAAAAGAAAGGTTTAATGATCAAACCAAATTTACAAACATGGAATGCTTTTCTTCTCCTCTTCAATGACACGGCCAATTGCAATCCCTCTCCAATCCAAAACTGACGGCTGCTTCTTTATCCTCTGGGCCCTGGCCTTGACTGTTTTTCTTCCGCTTCCCCACAAAAACGGGCCCCAGACTATATACCCCTCCAACTTTGTTAAATATACTCCTCCCAAATTACTCAAATTATCCCCATCTCTCTAAAACATTAATTGTTAAATATACTTCCCCATTCAAACCCTAATTTCTATATCTCCTTCTTTCTTTTTCCTCATTTCCCCAAAAAAAATTCAAAATAAAAACTCTTCTCCACCAAGCCGGCGTCGGCCAGCAGTACCGCCTCTCGCTGACCCCGTCCCCGCCTGCACCACCACCCCCTCCCTCTTCTTTCTTTTTTCCTTTTTTTTTTTCCTTCTGCTCCTACCCTACGACCTTCGTCGTGCCGCCACCAACCCAGCGGCGCCTGTAAGTTTCTCACCTCTTTTTTTTTTCCTTTTTTTTTTCCATTTTTCCTGTAACGGTAGGTTTCCTTTGTTTTTTCGACAACTAATAGTCGATAATATACATTATTGTCGACAATTGTATATCTTCGACAATTTGTTGTCGAAATGTTGATTTTTTAAAAAAAATGTCATCGGCTAGAGTCTTTTTCATTGACAAACTAGTTTCGACAGGAGTATTTTTCGTCGACATTGGTTTGTCGAAAATATATATTTTTTTTTTTAGATCTCTATTTTTTTTTTTCTAAAATTATTTCGGCAGTGACGGTTGTCGGAGGTGGGGCAGCGGCGACTACTTTCCCTGAAGTTAGGGTTAGGGTAAGTTAGGGTTTAGGGAGAGTATCTATCATGATATATTTTACTCCATCCGTCTCTTTATTAACTGAACATTTACTGTTTGCACGAGTTTTAATGTAAGAATTGTTTATACCAAATTCTCCCGTACCCCCTAGTTTCAATTTTAATTTTTTATTTATATTTTATCTGCACATGTTCATTTAATTAGTTCACCCCGGGCCCAACTCATTTTTTACTATAATTATCTGCACTTGCTCATTTAATGAATTCACCCAAATCATTTTTTATTATGGGTGACTACACTCACTCATTTTATGAGTTCACCCCCAAATTATTTTTTTACCACGGTTATCTGCACCCGCTCATTTTATGAATTCACCCCCAAATTATTGTTTTACTACGGTTATCTGCACCCGCTCATTTTATGAGCTCACCACAAAATATTTTTAAACAAATAATACATTTAAAAAATTATATTATCTTCTTATTAATTTACACAAAATATAATAAAATAAACTTTAATTTATATATTTACAATATGCAGTCAAATCATTGTCGAGTTACCGTCGATTCACCTCCAAGTCACCCATATTTCTAAAAAAAATCGTAAAAATATAATTAATAAAAAACTATTGAAATTAGCCACAAATCTCGATTTTTTTCTGTTTAATTTTTCTTCCCCCTCCTATTTTCCTTTTTTCTTCCCATTGTCATGTGTATTTTTTAAATTTTAATACAAAATAATATTATAGGTATGATTTTATTATAGTCGATCGGCGGTGCACCTAAATTTCAATTTTTATTTGATGAGTAAAGGACCTGCCGAAAATCCATGTCGATCGACGGGTGACCCAGCCACCACCATGCCCGACCACCCCCTCGACGGTGACGGCGGCGCTTCCGTCCCTGCCGCTGAAGCCCGAGACCCTCATCGAATCGCAATCGTGATTCTTCACTTCCATGACAATCGACATCATCTTCCATCTCGGCCACGATCCATGGCGGCCGAAAACCTCTAGTCATTTCGACCACTGACGCGACTGCTTCGATCAATCTCCCTTGTGTTTGCGATCCAGGAGCTTCTCCGGCATCAATGGTGCTCGCCTGCAACACTCAGATGGACGTCGCGTCGCTCTCGTAGTTCATCTCTGCCCAAATCGAAGCTACATTGCTTCGTCTTCTTCACCATGCTCCTGCGTAGCCTCTTCCTCCGGCTAACGACGGTCCGACGGACGACTGTGAGTATGTTGTCGATGGATCTCTCATCGGCCGGCACTTGGAGTCGGTGACCTTGTCGATGAAATCTCAGGTGACGACTGCTGACCTAGGGTGCCCTTCTATTTGGCTAGGGTTCTCTTCAATTGGGCTTGGTAATGTGCACCCCCCCTATTTTCTTCATTACACCCGATCTGCACTCCCTCCACTTTTTTTATGGTACTATTGTTAGTGGTATTATTGGATTGGTACTGGTATTACTAGTTATTGATTGTGGTATTACTATTAATACATTATTGAATTAATATTAATGATTATTGATTATTGATTACGGTATTATTGATTATTAATTGTGGTATCACTGATTGTGTGAAATTGTTTATTATTGCTTAAGGCATTACTGATTATTATTGTTTATGATATTATATACTCCCTCCGTCATACTATAAGTTTCCCACTTTCCTTTTTTGGATGTCCCACAATAAGTTTCTCATTCCATTTTTGGCAAATTATTTTCTCTCTCCCAATCACATCATTTATACTTTATCTATTATTTTATTATATTTCATCTCATACTAATTTATTATTTTCTCTCTCACCATCACATCACTTGTACTACATCTATTATTTTATCATATTCCTTAATCTAAACACCCAAAAGAAGTGGGAAACTTACTCCGGGACGGAGGGAGTATTATTTTTTATGGTATTACTAATAATTTTTTTTGGTATTACTGAGTATGATTTTATTTGTGAAATTATTTGTTATTGTATAAGATATTACTGATCAATGTTCATGGTATTACTAATTACTGTTCATGGTATTACTGATAATTATTTTTGATATTACTGAATATAATTAATTATTTTTGGTATTACTGAATATAATTAGATGTGTGAAATTATTTATTATTGTATAAAATTTTACTGATTAATATTAATGGTACTAACGATTACAGTTCGTGGTATTACTAATAATTGTTTTTGGTATTATTGAATATAATAATTAGATGTATGTAATCATTTGGTATTACTAGTTATTACTTATCGTATTACAGACTATAATAAAATCATACATATAATATTATTTTATATTAATTTTTTTTTTAAATACTAATGAAAAAAAAGGGAAAAAAAAGCAGGAAAAAAAATGAAGAAATAAAAAGCCTGGAATAAAAACTGAAAATGAAAAGAAAAATATTTTAATTTTTGTTTTTAGGTTTGTGCCTAATTTCGATAGTTTTTTTTTTAATTATATTTTTACTATTTTATTTTTAAAAATATGAGTGATTTAGTGGTGAATCGACGGTAACTCGGCAATGACTCGGCTGCAAATTGTAAATGTATAAATTAGGGTTGTTTTTATTATATTTTGTGTAAATTAAATAAAAAGATAATATAGTCTTTTAAATGTAATTATTTAAAAAAAAATTGGGGGTGAACTCATAAAATGAGCGGGTGCAGATAATTGTGGTAAAATAATAATTTGGCGGTGAACTCATAAAATGAACGGGTGTTGTTGGTCCTTGAAGGAGTATGACACAAGTGTATGGGGGAGGGGGGGTATGCACTTGTGTATGCAAATTCTTTCTTTTTAAAACAGTTTGATCAGATCAGGAAGGTTGTCTAACAACTGGCCTGAGTGAACTTCACTAGATACTTGTCCTACTGAAAACTTATGAAGTAGTCAGTTGGATAACTATCTAAAAGAGTTGCTAAGTGCGGAATGTGGTTGGCCTTTTGAAAGAATACTCCTAGATAATTTCTGAACATAATCAGTTGATCAGGGACTTTGTCCAAAACAGTTTTCTTAACTTTGCTGAGCTTACTTCTTTAAAGAATGATTTTAACAAGTAATGTGAGTAAAGAAAATAGTGCAGTAAGTAAATGACACAACAATTTATAGTGGTTCAGAGTCTCAAGCTCCTACATCCACTTTCCCTGATTGAACAGGATAATTCCTTAACAATGGAATTAGATTATTTTATAGTGCCAAGGTGCACTGATCAACAACACTACCTTAGTGCTTTGATCCCTAGGATAATCTGACTCTTAGTGCTCAATTTCTCTGAGTTAAGACTGTGTTTCTCAATAACAGTCCTTAACTCCTCACTTCTACAACAAACACTACTTCACTCAATGAGGCAAGGGTTTGAGGTTTTGGTTCCAACTAATAGAGATATCCTTTACAATAAGAACAATGTAAAAGCTTAGGATATCTCAATGCTAAGCTTGGGATATTACAAAGAATGGCTTAGCTTATGAAGTGATCAGGAAACTTGGGATTCTTAAGAATAGTTTTAGTTTCCCTTGATTGCTTGATGATAGTTTGATAGCAGATAGTTGGATACTTGAATCCTTGGATCACTTCTGAATTTATAGATCAATTTGATCAACTATCCGTTGGAGAGATAGCATTTCAAATTGTCTATTTGCAGCTTCCTTGAAACGGCTATAGAGGGCAACCTTCTATTATCCAGTGAGTAAAAGGCTGTCCAATGGTTACTTGAATGAATGTGTTGACTTCTGAAAAATGCAGCTGTAAAGACTTGTGTCGGTTTCCAAATTTGCACACTTCCCATGGTTGATTGTGGCAGACTTTGTACTCTACCAACGGTCAGATGGGACAAGTGCCCTGAACATTCCTGCTGCAGTTGGAATGTTCCAACATTCATTCAATTCTTCAGTCTTCAATGCTTCTAAGTCTTTTAATGCTTGTTCAGGCTTGTTGGCAATAAATGCTCCATTAAATTTGTCTTCTGAGTGACCATCATTCAATGCTCTTGATCATTCAAGACTTCAACTGATCTGTGGCTGCTCTTATCAGTGCATGTAGCTTGTATACTTATCTTGAGGTTTCAGCCATGTTGTCCATCTCAGAAGGCTTGTACTTATAAAGTCAGCAGACTTGTCCTAAAGCACTGACACTTAACAAGCTGCCTAACATTCCAGCTTTGGACAACTATCCTGAACTATAAATCTCACAGCATTTCTGAGATTTAGACTTGAGCATTCTTACTGTCTCAACTATCCTGAGACAACTAGACTGATACATGCTTGATTGTATCTCAACTAATCTGATCATCATCAATCAGGGGTTTTGGTATCTTAATCAAAATCATTTTATTTCCCAACAATTTCCCCCTTTTTGATGATGTCAAAACCTATTACAAAGGGAACTTGACTTACACTAAATTTTGTCTTCAGGATGAGTGACCTGGTCAACTTTCCTGAAACAAACTGTTATCACAAAAATAAATTAAGTATATAGGTTATGTCAGGTTAGTTGAGATAATGAGTTGTTATCTCTGATGAAAAATAGTGATCCTTTAATATATATCATAAGGCATTACAATGCAGAAAATCAAAAGGACTCAATATGCTAAGACAAACTGATAAAGATAACAACAAATAAGAAAACATAGATAGAAGGGATAGAGGACTTATGCTTCAGAGTGAGCCATCATCTTGGGGAGCAATTCCATATTGAGCCCAGACTCTCTTCTTCAACTCCCAAATGTCCTGATTGGTTCCTTTGGGGCCAGGCTTCATTTTCTCCATTTTCATGATGGAGATAAACTCCTCCAAAATCTTCCCTTCATCAATCAAATTCCCATTCAACTTGGGAGGCATGTACAAAATGGGACCAGGGGCTTTGAATTCAATCCTTGCCATGTCAGCTGCTGCAAACAACTTCTTATACAAGTTCCTGTGATTCTCAAACATGAACTGAACAAATACTTCCTCAACATTTTCACCCAGCCACTTGCCTATGACATAGAAGTCATACACAAAACTCCTCTTGGCCTCCTCCCATGCATCATTCAGTTGGATTGGCACCCATTTGTTATAGTGAGGGTATTGCGTGTCCCATCTTTGAAGCATTTGAGGCTTCAACCTTGTGTAAGAAGCTCTTCTTCTTCTTGGAGCTTTGAAATTTGCCCTCCTCTCATCTTTTGCTTTGTTGGCCTCAACCAACTGATCCATCTTTTCCTTAGCTCTCTGAAGAGCTAACTTTTCTTGTGTTTCTGGATCTTTTCCAAAACCTTCCTCAAACAGCTTTGAGGGGTCATCAACAAGCTTGGACATTCTTACTTCAGGTTCCTTGACCAGTTCAACTACTTCAGTTTCCTCTTCCAGAATTTCAGGCAACTTGGCTGCTTTCCTCAGCCTCTTTGACTTTCTAACTTGAATTTCCTCTTCAGCTTGGAACTCAGATGGCAATGTCAGGCTGGTTGGGAAGTCAGTGAAGGCCTGTTCCTTTCTTTTCCTTTCAGTTGCTCTAGTGACCTTTCCCCTTACTTCAATCATCTTATCTTTGGGGTCCAAGCCTGCAGATTCCCCTCCAGACCTCTGTTGCCATCTAGCTTGATCTTCAACCACAGAAGCCATGGACTTCTTCATTGCTATCTGAATCTGCTCCTCTTCAGTGAGATCTTCAAAATTCATGGGGCCTTTGCCTTTTCCAATATCTTCCTCTTCTTCCACTTCAGTCTTAGGCTGCTTTTCTTTTCCCTTGGGCTCTCCAATCTTCAAGGTTCCCTTTGCCCTTGCTCTCTCCATTTCCCCCTTTTTGGCATTATCAAAACATTGGGGCTAAAAATCACTAATTGTGACAGAGAGATGGGAATGAGAATGAGTGAGGGATTTCAGTTCTTGCAGCAGATAGACATTTTCATCATGGATGTTCTGCATCCTGTCATCTGCCATACTGAGAAAGGCATGGACTGGCTTCATATTGTGAGTAACAATTTCATCTAGGGTGGCCTTGAGAGATTGATCAAGCTTGGCCTGCAACTGGTCAGTGAGGTTGGCCACAACTTGATCAGATACCTTGGCCATCAGTTCCACTGTGAATTTTCAGCAGCTTCCTTCACCATTGCAGCTTTGAGCTCCTCTGCTTTCTTCCTTTGGGTTGCTGTCCTTTGTCTTAGTGCATCTTTGATAGTCCTTTTTAGGGCAATCACATTGTGCTTGTAGCTATCCCTTAGACTTTTCTACTCTTGCTTTACAGTCTTTGTGAAAGTTGCCATTGCATCTTTAGCCTTTGTGACTTCAGTTGAGACTGTTTGCAGACCAGTCTCAACTCCACTGATTCTGGCATCCAAGGTTGGCAATACCACTTCTTCAGAACCTGTGAGCCTCATCTCCATAGAGGCTAGAGTCTTCCCTAGGCCATCAAGAGCATCTGAAGTTTCTGCATGAGCTTTTCCAACTTCCCTGACCAGGATGTCCAACTTCTCTGACTGCTCCACAATGGAAGTTGCAGTCTGAGTAGCAATTTGCAAGCCAGCCTCTGTTGCATTTGCTTGTTCAAAGTAGATCTTGTTCAAAGTGGAAACATTAGCTGAGATTGCTTCAAGGTCAACATCAGTGTCAACTGGAATGTCAGTCAGAGAAGCATCTGCAAAAGTTTGTTCAATTGTGACAGCTACAGAATCTGCAAAACTCATAGGGTTAGGTAAATATCCCTCAACACCCTCTTTCTTTTCAACTCCCAAAAAGGTCTGATTCATCAACACCTTTGCTCTCATTTTCAACTATATTCTTTTCTTCATTTTCACTAGTTGGACTCACATACACTGGAGAATCAGGCCTCCTTTCACCAAGGGATTCATCAAGTTCAGATTTGACTTGAAGAATAGCCTGACTCTCATGTTGGGCTTCACCCAACATTTCAACTTCATCACTCTCCTTTTGTGGTGCACTCATGCTACCAACTATCTCACATTCACCACTTTCTCCCTCTGATTTTTCATGACTATATTCATTTTCAACTCCTTCAGGTCCTAAACCTGACACCTCCATATCCTCAACAGGATGCATAGAGGGCAGTTGATGGGAGATCACAGTGCTTGGGCTTCCCAAGTCCACTGAGTCATCCTGAATGACTAAAGGCTGGTTAATGTCCAACTTCTCTGACATTGATGAGGCTTTAGTCAAACCAGCTTCTCCTATGGAAGTCTCAACATTGTCAAGCTTTGCCTCAGGCTCAGAAGAACCATCATTGGCCAATGTATCTTGGACAGAGTCACCACTCTTGGTAAACTCCTCTGATTTATCAGAGTCCTTAATTGAAGAGTAAGTCAAGTAATGTACCTGAGCAGAGTTTAGTCCAGGGGGGTTAGTCTTGGTGGTGTCATCATCATCATCATCAGCATCAGCATCATCTGAGATACTGTCAGGGTGTCTGATCCCTTTTGCTATTCTTTCTCTTTCAGCAAGCACCTTCTCAGAAACAATTGTGCAGAACAAGGCCTTAGTGTTCAACACACTGGATTTCTTCACATTGGCAAAATGTAACAGCATGTTCTCCTCCACCTGCCACCAGCTTGCACCTTTATCGTTGATGGCCTGAGCTATTTCCACCATTGTTCTATCTTTGATCTCAACAAGTGCTCTGAGATCATAGAACTGTTGTTGTAACCTTGGATAATCCTTTAAACCAGGATAAAGCTGATCAACATTGGCCTTGGCAATCTGCCTTAGCATCCCCTCATAAGTATACTCTTCTCCACTGTCATCATCATTGTTTTCATCAGAAAAGTTGTCATGAGATTCAGAGGGGTTGGGTTGGGCTTCATGAAGGTTGGACTGGGGTTCAGCAGGGTTGGGTTCAGAAGGAGTGGGAATGATTTGAGTCTCAGGTGCTGTAGAGAGCAATGTTCCTGAGTGGGTTATTGGAAGGTTCAAAGGCATGGCTTGAATGGGTGGCAAAGTAAGTAGATCACCTTCTTGAAGAGCAGTTTCAAGAAGTTTGGTGTATGAAAGAAGTCTAGGATCAAGAGGGGAGAATGGTCTGTCGTCTATATCAGCAAGATCAGCCAATACATCAATACATGTCTTGTCAGGGGCACCTTCAGGAGAGTAGGTTTTCTTAACCACAATTGGAGCATCCCAATGAGTCTTGCACTCTTCTTCTTCAAGCTTTGGAGATTCATGAGCTGGTGATATTCTCTAGGATTGAATATCAGGAGAGTTAGCTCCTGGGCTTTTGGACTTTGACCTGGTCTTGGAATTAGACCTACTTGCTTGTCTAATTTCCTTGAAAACTCCCTCTTCTGTTTTTCTTCTTCAATCAACTTCTGCTTCTCAGAAGTTTTTATAATCCTTCTTCTTCTCTCAGCTCTTGTAGGCTTTTCAAGGTCCCTGAACTTAGTGACCACTTCAGGCTGCAAGGGGACAATCACTCTGAGTTCTTCACCAGCTTCAGGAGGGTTGACCCCTTCTTGTTCAACCTTATCAATTTCTTTAGAAGTGGCACCTCCACTGTAGGACTGGCTGTCTGGAGAAGATTCACTAAGAATCTGCTTCATCTTCTTCATTTTAGGCTGAGATTTCACTGTCTGAGCCTTCCTTTTCCTTGGAGAAGATCTGGTAACACATGCAACAGTCAGGGCTTGCTTTGCTGCTGCCCCTTGCTTCCTCTTTTCTATCTTAGAAGACAGCTTTCTGAACATAACTTTGAGAGCTGGGAATGGCTTTGGTTTGGCTTGAAGGTGGGTATAGTGGGCAAATCTTTCTAAGAGCAAGCTTGCTCTTGTGCAGTATTGAAGCTTTCCATCCACCACAACCTTGTGGTGCTTCACCTCCTTGAACTTGTACTTTTCATTCATCATCTTTCCAAGAATAAAAGTTTTCCAATCAAACTTGACTCCTCTTTCAGTAGAGTCAATCACAGCAGCCATTACTCTCAACTTTGGCATACTTATCTGCTCAACACTCCCAGAATGACTGAGCAAGCTTTTTACCACAATATCAAACAAATGCTCATATTTCAATTTCAGGGTTTTCTTATTTTGAGCACCTGCTAGCTTTTGAGGTACCTTCATCCATGGATTGGAAAATTCCTGCTCCTCTCCTTCTCTATATACTTCAGGGTTAAGACCTTCAGATGGAAGTCCAAAACTTGCATCCAAATCTTCTGAAGTGAAGATTATTGTATGTTGAGATTCCTCCTCCTCTCCTTCTTCTACATAGGTGAGTTTAGTGCAACCATCACCTTTATTGCCTTTCCATCTGAGATAGGCAAAGAACTAAGCCATATAAGGGTTGAGATAAGAATCGGGTTTGGTGCCCCAAAATTGCTCAAGACCTGCACCTCTTACCCATTGGAGGACTGGAAGTACTTCTTCATCAGGGCTATCAAAAGCAACAATCTTTTCGAACCAAAGATGATTTATGTTGCTGAGATAGGTGAAGTCAATGTCCAGAGATAGATCATTGAAGTTGAAAAGTTCCTCTCTTTTAATTTTGGGAGCCATGGATGTTTGAGAGTAGGAAGATTTGAGAGTATTTGAGAGAAATTCGAAATGCTTAAGAGTTTGAAAGTATGGGTGCGTGAGAAATGAGGGTAAAAACTGAGGGTTTTTATATTTAGCAGTTTTATTGACTGTTGGAAAATAGGAATTGTGGGTGGCCAAATCCTAAGGCAAAGTGGATATAGTGGGGTAGTGGCTTGGGAACGGTTGGATGTAGGTTAAAAGAAAATCAATGGCTTTGATCAATAGCACAGTAATTAATGCAATCTTAAATGAGATTTTGCATTAAATGCTGATTTGCCATTTGGGGGCTAAAACCTTAATAGTACACGCCATCCAAAAAATAGGCTACTCTTACCCCAAGAATTTTTTAAATGTCTAATCAATGCTAAAAATAGCACTTATCAACTTATCACTTTGGACAAGCATCCTGATAAGTGTTTTGACCTCTATTTTGACCAAAATAACTAACCAATAGTCCTGAGTGGGTCCCAATGTTGCTGACTGGGTCCCACATGGTCAATCATCCTGACCAACATTGCTGAAGGCTATATGGAAAATTCTACTGAGTTTCTCTTTTAGCCAGAAAACTTCAGTGAGGTTGGTCAACTTTTCTGAAGTTCAACTTTATGAACTCAGCTAAAGGCTTTGTCAAGATATCAGCCTTTTGCTTATCAGTGTGAATTTTGACAAACTTGATATCTTTCTTTTTCACATGATCCCTTATGAAATGATGTTTGATATCAACATGTTTGCATCTCGTGTGGAGCACTGGATTCTGTGAGATGGTAATTGCACTATTGTTGTCACAGAATATGGGAACTTCATTGGTGATGACTTTGTAGTCTCTTAGTTGCTGTCTGAGCCAAAGTATTTGAGCACAACAACTTCCAGCTGCTACATATTCTGCTTCAGTTGTTGATGTTGCAATTGTATTCTGCTTCTTTGAAAACCATGAGATCAACTTGCTGCCCAAGAATTGACATGTTCCTGAGGTGGATTTTCTGTCAATTCTACATCCTCCATAATCTGCATCGGAGTATCAGAGTATCCAGTGAGCTCAATATTGTCATCTGCTGGATACCATAATCTAAGATTCTCAGTTCCCTTGAGATATCTTAGAATTCTTTTGGCAGCTTCAAGATGACTCTTCTTTGGATTTGCTTGAAATCTGGCACATACTCCAACTGCAAATGTGATGTTAGGCCTACTTGCAGTGAGATATAGTAGGGATCCAATGATGCCTCTATATTCAGTGGAGTTGGTGGATACTCCACTTTCATCAGGATCCATCTTCCAGCTTGTATTCATGGGAATTCTAACTGGTTTGCTTGAAGCATACCCAAACTTCTTGATCATGTCCCTGGTGTATTTGGCCTGATTGATGAATATCCCTTTCTTTGATTGAGTGACTTGAAGTCCCAGAAAGAAATTCATCAATCCTATCATGGACATCTCAAATTTACTTTGCATGAGTTTATAGAATTTCTCACACAATTTCTCATTTGGAGATCCAAATATAATGTCATCCACATAGATTTGGACTAACAAGATATCATCTTCTTCACAGATTCTGAACAAGGTTCTGTCAACAATGCCTTTGATAAAACCATGATCCAGAAGAAACTGTGATAAGGTGTCATACCAAGCTCTTGGAGCTTGCTTCAGGCCATAAAGAGCTTTCTTCAATCTGTACACCTTGTCACCTTCTTCAAAGCCTGGTGGCTGTTCAATATACACTTCTTCTTTAAGTACCCCATTGAGAAATGCACTCTTCACATCCATTTGATACACCTTGAATCTCATGTGGGCTGCATATGCTAGGAAGAGTCTGATTGCTTCAAGTCTGGCCACTGGTGCAAATGTCTCATCATAATCAATCCCTTCAGATTGACAGTATTCTTTGGCCACCAGTCTTGCTTTGTTTCTTAAAATGATGTCATTTTCATTTTTCTTATTTTTGAACACCCATTTTGTTCCAATGACATCTTGATGAGTTGGCCTGTCCACTAGTTCCCATACTTCATTTCTGGTGAACTGGTTCAGCTCTTCTTGCATGGCAATAATCCAGTTGGTGTCTTGAAGTGCTTCCTCAATATCCTTGGGTTCTTGTTCTGAAAGGAAACAACAAAACAAAGCACTTTCTCCATGAAATCTTCTAGTTTTGATCCCTTCACTTGGATTACCAAGTATCAGGCTAGTTGGGTGGTCATGCAACCAAGTCCTTCTAGACCTGATCCCTTTAGGAGGAATATCCTCTTTTGAGGTTGGAACACTAGATTCATTAAATTCAGGAAAGTTAATTGAATGATCAAGTTCAGGATCATATTCAGGGTCATTGTCCTCATTGTCAGGAATATTGACATTTTCATTGGTTCCCCCTTGAATATTGGATCCATTGACTACCTCAGTAGAGCCTGCTTCTTCATTGGTAGTTGTTACCTGGTTTTGAACTGGGATGGGATCAGTTAGTTCAATTTCTCCTTCAGGTTGGTTGTCCTCTGGTTGATTGCCATCAGGTAGGTTGTCTAGTTTCTGATTTTCATGGAGTTCAGGCTGGGCAACATCTACAAACACTGTTTCCTTGCTTTGAAGCCTTAATCTGGTTGTTCTTTGTGTTATCTCATCAATATTCAGGTTTCTATCCCTGAACTCATTAATAGATTCATCAAACACAACATGAGGTGTTTCTTCCACAACAAGGGTTTTGCAATTGTAAACTCTGTAAGCTTTGTTGATTTGTGAATATCCAACAAATATTCCTTCATCAGCTTTGCTGTCAAAAGCTTTCAATTGCTCTTTCCCATTATTGTGAATGAAACACTTGCAACCAAATATATGAAAATAGGCAATAGTGGGCAATCTACCTTTCCATAGTTCATATGGAGTTTTACCTTGACCTTTAGTGATTAAGGACTTGTTTTGAGTGTGACATGCAGTGTTAATAGCTTCAGCCCAGAACCTTTTAGGCAATTTGGATTCAGCAATTAGTGTTCTTGCTGCTTCTTTCAAGGTTCTGTTCCTCCATTCAGTAACACCATTCTGCTGAGGGGTTCTTGCTGCAGAAGTCTCATGAGAGATGCCATTTTTACTGCAATACTCATTGATGTATGAGTTTATGAATTCAGTGCCTTTGTCTGATCTGATCTTGACAATACTTAGGCCCTTTTCATTGCTCAGTTTCATCAGTAGTTCAGGTAGCTTGACTTGAGTTTCCTTTTTATTCAGAAGAAACACCACCCAAGTGTACATGGAAAAATCCTCAACAACTACTAAAGCATATTTTCTTTCATTTATGCTTACTGGGATAATTGGACCAAACAAGTCTATTGGGAATAAAATGAGCTATGTTTTGATTGAATACCAAAAACCCCCTGAGACATGCCTAATTTATAAATGAATATGTTCTAGAGATGGTGGAACATGTAGTATTAAGGCTAGATGAGGAGCTAATATGTAAGGAAGCTCTTAGATGATTAGATGCACAGTTTGAGGGGGAACACATGCTTTGAAGTACATAAAGAACAAGTCCCCTCAAGGCTCAAACTCTGGATACAACACTAAGTCTCTTGAAGACAAATCATGCTGATCAGGAGAGTTGTCCAGAGGAGTTGTCTCAGCTAAATTAATCAAGATCAAGTGCTCTGAAAGCCTGAGGTCAACTATGCTGAAGAAGTTTGAGACAATCACTCCCTAAAGGTCTTCAAAGAAACAAGCTAAGACCATCTTTAAGAGAAATAAAGGGAATGAGCCAAGTCATCTGAAGAAGAGCAAGCCAACCTTACTGATAAGCAAATCTGCTGATAGTGATAAAGAGAGTTGTCCAGTTGATAAGGAATGTTGTCCTATCATTGGATCAACCTTCAGAAGCCATGTCCAAGTCCTAACAAGAAGTCAAACATTGGGAAAAGTGCTGCAGAATGAAGACAAAGTCTTACAAGCCGTTTATTACCCAAATGAGGACATGTCACTATCAAGAATCTGTCTTCCAGTTTGAAGAACTCAAGGAAGACATTTATAGCAATTTGGGGTTGCCTCTCCAACGGGAAAATCCTCCATTTTGTCTATAAATACAGAAGTGTGAAGACCATTTGAAAGCACCTCAACACAATCCAAAAGCACCTCAACCTTGACAAGAATATCCAACTATCCTACAAGTTGACAAGTGCTCTCAAGCTTTCAAAGAGACTATCTTAGTCTTTATACACTTCTTCTAAGCTGAACCCAATTGTATATTCATACACAAGCTTAGAGAGATATCCTATCCTTATACCTTGATCTTCATTGTAAAGGATATCTCATTAGTTGGAACCTTACTTCAACCCTTAACCCTCTCAAGTGAGAAAGTGAGAAGGTTGTAGTAGTAGAAGTGGTAGGAGCTGACTGTTGAGAGAAGAACAGTTCAGTTCTGAGTTGAGAAGAGGGTACTAGGACTCTAGACATCCTAGGGATCAATTCACCAAGGAGTGGTGTTCTTGATCAAGTGCACCTTGGCACTATAAAACAAGTTAATTCCAAGAGTGAAGGAATTATCCTGTTAAATCAGGGAAAGTGGATGTAGGAGCTTGAGTCTCTGAACCACTATAAACTCTTGTGTTGATTTACTTTACAAGTACTTACATTCACTCAACACTGCACACAAAACTGATCTTTCAAAGATACATATTCAAAGACTGTGCAAAACTGTTTTGGACAACTTCCCTGAAGCTTAACTGGACAGTTTTGGATTGAGAAAGTGATTTCAGAAATTTAAGGAGTCTAAACTTAAAGGGCCAACCACTATTCCGCACATATAACTCCCCTAGATAGTTATTCAACTAAGTACTCAATAGTACTTAGTAGTCTGATTATCTTAGAAGAGTTAATCTTCTTCAGCAGAGTTGTCCAAGACAACCTTGCTGAACTCTGGTTTGATCAAATTAGCAAAAGAATTGCATACAAGTGTATTCCCTCCCCCCCATACACTTGTTATATACTCCTTTCAGGACCAACAAGTGGTATCAGAGCAGGGGTTCAAAGACCACTGCTTCTGAAAATCCATCTTGATTTTCAAAACTCTCATATTTGTGTGGTCACTGAACTGATCTTTATCTGAAATCTAATACTTATTGACTGACTGATTATTCTTGAAAAATGGCCAACAACAATGCTGTTCCTCCACCTGCTGTTCAAGGATTGGACAATATGGCCACAAATCCAGTCAATCACATTTCACATCATAAATTGCCCATGTTCTCTATAGACAATTATGATTTCTGGAAAATTAGAATGAGGGCTCATCTTGCATCTCTTCACACTGACATGCTTAGAGTAATCACAAGAGGACCTTTTGTGTTTACTCAAACTAACCCCAGATTGACAGATGAGCAAAGAGCAGATACAAGGGAACTAATTCCCAAAGATGAAGATGACTTCACTACTGATGAAAAGAGGAAGGATAATCTGAATTATCTAGCAATGAACACCCTCTATCAAACAATTCCAGATGCAGTCATGGGAAGAGTCTACCACTACACAACAACCAAAGAAATTTGGGATACTCTTGCTGAAATGTGTGAGGGTACTGAAAAGATCAAGGAGAATAAGCTCCAAGGTGTTGTGCAGAAATTTGAACAGTTTGCAATGGAGTCTGAGGAATCCATTGATAAGTTTGCTGGTAGATTCACTGATGTGATGAATGAAATCAACTCATTGGGCAAGGTCTACACCAAGAGAGAAGTGGGGTTGAAGATCTTGAGAAGTCTCACTCAAAAGTGGGATGTCTATGCTGTAATGATGCAAAACACCAAAGATCTTTCCACCATGCCCATGCAGCAAATCTTCTCTGAACTCAAAGCTTATGAGTTCGACCTCAATAGAAGAAAGCCTATTGAGGAACCTTCAAATCCTACCAAGGGAGTGGCATTCAAAGCCAAAGTTGCTGAACCAGAAATGCAACCCACTCCCAGATCATCAAAGTCAGTCTCTAAGACTGAAATGAAGGAAGAACTAGCCTTGATGGCTAGAAGGTTTGAAAAATTGAACTCAAAGTTTGGTAGATACAAGAAATTCTACCAGGACAACAAATTCAGGAGATACAACTCTCCTGAAACTCAGGTCGAAATCAAAAAGCCTGAAGAGAAAAGATCAGAGGACAAGTCCTCTGATAGGAGAAGATCCAGTAGAGCTGACCCTTCATCATCTAAGAGAAGAGATGAATCCAAGAAGGATGATGATGAAGACCTGTGCTACAATTGCAAAAAGAAAGGGCATTTCCAGTATGATTGCCCTGAATTGAGCTCTAAAGAAAGAAGAGAGAGACAAGCTAAAAGAGACAGAAAGTTCACCAATAGAAAGGCCATGATGGCTGGTGAAGAATCTGATAGTGCTGAGAGCTTCAACTCTTCTGATGGACTATTCTCCAACAGTGAGGATGATGATGATGTTTGCAACATGGCCCTTGAGGATGATGAGGTATCCTCTACTTCTAGCTCACCATCATTCATCTCACAAAACACTAGTGAGGTTAACCTGAAACTTTCCTTAGGAAAGTTAATGGAAGATTTCACTAGATTACAAGAATTTCATGATAATTGTGTGAGAGAAAATGAAAGATTGGCTATTGAACTTGCCAAAAACTCTGAGGTAGCTGTTGATGTCAAATCTACTGAGTTGTATCAACAAGTCTTGAGAGAGCTTAAGGAAACAAATCTCAGGATAGTTGACCAACAAAAGGAGATAGATGATCAACTACTCTCTCAGAAGAGAAAAGATTTTGAACTAAAAATTTTGAATGCCAAATTTGAAAACCTCTCACATGAATATGATATTCTTAAATTAAGTGAAGAGAGCCTGAAATTAAAGATGTCTGCTCTGAAGAAATCCTCTAAAGCAATAGAGGAAATTCAGAGTTATCAAAGACCTATGGCTCAAAGAAGTGGATTAGGTTTTGATCCATTTGAATCTTCACCTTGTCTTAGTGTTGCTTCTACAAGTAACACTAAGAAAGACTTTGTTAAATCAGTGGCACAACAAGCTGAAAATGAAATAATTCAGCCACTGAACAAAGGAAAGGGCAAATTGAATGAAATGCCTACTCAAGTGCTTCAGGAAACTAGACCCAAACCTTTGGAAAAGGTCAAAGCTCCTGAACACAAGAGGAATATTGGTCAGCAGAGTACACCCAATGGACGGGTAACTCTCCTGAACAATGTTCAGAGGAGTTATCCAAGGTATAATCAGCCTAGGCCAACTCATCTGAGAAAGCTTCAGCTGAATAGACCTAAGGACAACTACCCTCAAAGGCAGAATAAAATGAGACAACCAAAACCCTTCATGCCAAAGGGTAATGGCCAAAAGAAAACCTTTCCTCAAAGATTCCCTCAAGAAGCACAAAGAACTCATAAGTTCAGGAGAGTGGACAACTCCCCTGAAATTTATAGAGTTAACACATTCACACACACTTTCCCAAAGGCATTTAAGGGAAAGACAGTGTATATAGATGCTAAAGGAAGACAACTTAGCCACCTTGAATCTATCAGGGTAATTAGGCAAGTTTGGGTTCCAAAAGGTACAGCTAACCTCTCAGGACCCAAAACTCAAAGGGTACCTAAACCTATCTAATTGCAGGTACCATTGGGCCACAAAAAGAGGAGTATGAGCAAAAAGACAGCATGGTACCTTGATAGTGGATGCTCAAGGCACATGACTGGAAACAAGGAACACCTCACTGACTTCATTGAAAAAGAAGGCCCAAATGTCACTTTTGGAGACAGCTCACAAGCAACAACAAAAGGTTATGGTACTTTGATGATTGGTAACATCAAAGTAACCAATGTATCTTATGTGGCTGGTCTCAAATATAACCTCCTAAGTATCAGTCAATTCTGTGACAAAGATTTTAATGTTGAGTTCTCAAGTGGAAAGTGTCTCATTAAGAATAAAACTCAACAAACCCTATTGACTGGAACTAGGAAGGGAAATGTGTATTTTGCAGACTGGGACAAGTCTACTGATGCTGCATGTTTTATTGCTAAAAGCTCTAGTAAACAAAGTTGGTTATGGCACAAGAGGCTAAACCACCTGAACTTCAAATCTATGAATAAACTTGCTAGAAATGCATTAGTGAAAGGACTGCCTAATGAGGTTTTCATTAAAGAACATGTGTGTAAGCCATGTCAAGAAGGAAAACAGATCAAAGCCTCATTTAAGGGAAAACCAGTCATTTCTACTGAAAGGGTACTTGAACTTCTACATATGGATCTGTTTGGACCAATTACCCCTTCAAGCATAAATGGTAGAAAATACACATTAGTTGTAGTGGATGACTTCTCTAGGTTCACTTGGGTAGTATTTCTCCTTAATAAGAAGGAAACACAAGTCAAACTACCTGAACTTCTTAAGAGATTGTCAAATGAGAAAAGCCTTAGCATTATCAAGATAAGATCTGATAAAGGCACTGAGTTCATTAATTCTTACATCAATGAGTATTGCTCATCTAATGGGATAGCTCATGAAACCTCAGCAGCTAGAACACCTCAGCAAAATGGAGTTGCAGAAAGAAGGAATAGAACCCTGAAAGAGGCTGCTAGAACTTTAATTGCTGATTCAAATTTACCTAAGAGGTTTTGGGCTGAAGCTATAAATATTGCTTGCCATACTCAAAATAGATGTTTGATCACTAAGGGGCAAGGCAAAACCCTCTATGAACTCTGGAAAGGGAGAATGCCTCAAGTGTCATACTTTCATATATTTGGTTGCAAATGTTTCATTCACAATAATGGGAAAGAACAGTTGAAAGCCTTTGACAGCAAAGCTGATGAGGGAGTATTTCTTGGATACTCTCAAATCAGTAGAGCTTTCAGAGTCTACAACAAGAAAACCCTTATAGTGGAAGAAACACCTCATGTTGTGTTTGATGAATCTATCTTTGAGATCAGGAATGATCATTTAGAACCTGAGGAAATCACACAGAGGACAACCAGATTAAGCCTAAAAGACAAAGACACTGAATTCACAGATGTTGTCCAAACCAATCTGTCTGAAAAACCCACTTTGGACAACAATCCTGAAGGCAACCTTCCTGAGACAAATCCCACTGATGGAAATAATGAACTGAATGAGCCAATCCCAGTTCACATCCAGATAACAACTACCAATGAAGAAGCAGTTCCTGCTGAGGTAGTTAATGGGTCAAATAATCAAGGGGGAACTCAAAATGTTGAAAATACCAATGTCCCTGACATTGAGGACAACATCCCTGATTATGATCCTGAAATAGATCCTGCATTAAATTATCCTGAATTCTATGATCAAAATGACTCACCTTCAGTAGAGGACAACTCTACTGAAGAGATCAGAAAAAGAAGGACTTGGTTGTCTGACCATCCTACTGATCTGATACTTGGTGATCCAAGTATAGGAGTCAGAACCAGAAAGTTTCATGGTGAAAGTGCTATGTTTTGTTGTTTCTTGTCAGAGCAGGAACCAAAAGACATTGATGAAGCACTTCAAGATGCCAATTGGATCACAGCCATGCAGGAAGAACTCAACCAATTCACCAGAAATGAAGTATGGGAGCTGGTGGATAGGCCTTCACATCAAGATGTTATTGGAACAAAGTGGGTGTTCAAGAACAAGAAAAATGAAAATGATGTGATTGTCAGAAACAAAGCAAGACTTGTGGCAAAAGGCTATTGCCAACATGAAGGCATTGACTATGATGAGACATTTGCACCTGTGGCAAGGCTAGAAGCAATAAGGCTTTTCTTAGCCTATGCAGCCCACAAGAGGTTCAAAGTGTACCAAATGGATGTCAAGAGTGCCTTTCTGAATGGAGTCTTAAAGGAAGAAGTCTATGTGGAGCAACCACCAGGTTTTGAAGTTGGAGACCAAGTTTACAGACTCAAAAAGGCTCTATATGGACTCAAGCAAGCCCCTAGGGCTTGGTATGATACACTGTCACAATTCCTCTTGGATCATGGATTTACCAAGGGAACTGTGGACAGAACTCTCTTCAGAATCTCTGAAGGAGAGGACATCTTGCTTGTCCAAATTTATGTAGATGACATAATTTTTGGATCCCCCAATGAGAAGCTGTGTGAGAAGTTCTCAAAGCTAATGCAAAGCAAGTTTGAGATGTCCATGATGGGGTTGATGAACTTCTTTTTGGGTCTTCAAGTCAAACAATCAAAAGAAGGAATCTTCATCAACCAAGCTAAGTATACCAGAGAAATGATCAAGAAGTTTGGATGTACAACTAGCAAGCCAGTGAGGATCCCAATGAACACAAATTGGAAGATGGATCCTGATGAGAGTGGTATTCCTACCAACTCCACTGAATATAGAGGAATCATTGGTTCACTCCTCTATCTCACTGCCAGCAGACCTGACATCACCTTTGCAGTAGGTGTTTGTGCAAGGTTCCAAGCAAATCCTAAGAAAAGCCATCTTGAGGCTGCAAAGAGGATTTTGAGGTATCTCAAAGGCACTGAAAATCTAGGCCTTTGGTACCCTGCTGATGACAACATTGAGTTAACTGGCTACTCAGATGCTGACTATGGAGGTTGTAGAATTGACAGAAAGTCCACTTCAGGGACTTGTCAATTCTTGGGCAACAAGCTTATTTCATGGTTCTCCAAGAAGCAGAACACAGTGGCTACTTCCACCACTGAAGCTGAATATGTTGCTGCTGGAAGTTGTTGTGCTCAGATCCTATGGTTGAGACAACAACTGAGAGACTACAAAGTCAACTCTACTGAAGTGCCAATATTTTGTGATAACAATAGTGCCATTGCTATATCACAAAATCCTGTCTTACACACAAGATGCAAGCATGTGGACATCAAGCACCACTTCATTAGAGACCATGTGGAGAAGAAGGACATCAAGTTGGTCAAGATCCACACTGATCATCAAAAAGCTGATATTCTAACCAAGCCACTTGCAGAGGCAAGATTTCTGGAGCTATCAGCAGAGTTGGGATTACTTGATCCAGGGAAGTTGGACAAATAAGTCCAAAGAAGTTCATTGATTAAGGGGGAAATAAACTCAAACTTCAGTAGACTTGGTCAAGTCTACTGAAATTCAGAAACATGACCTTACCTCTTCAGGACACTTGTCCCTTGAAATTCAGGACACTTGTCCACAGCTTTTCAGGACACTTGTCCATGTAGGGTCAGATAAGTTGTCTTGGCTATCAAACCAAATCTTGGTATGATAAGCACCTATTTTTGGTGATCAATGCCTATTTCGAAATCTGTCCCATTGAAATACAGTTTTCACCTTTCTGGGATTTAATTTGTCTCCCACCCAAAAGGTCATTTTCCATGCATTAAATGCTAAGATTTAACTCTTGTTTGCATTAAACTTTTTGGGACATGATCTATCTCGAAAAACCCCCAGCCTTAAACAAACATTAAAAACCACCCACGTTTTGAATAAAACAGTTCCTTCACTGTTACATTGGTTTTTGACCATTGGATCAAAAATGGACAACTCCCCTGAAATAAATCCTAGCCGTCCATCTTTGATTTCCATTTTTGCTCACCTTTGAATTGCATCAAGACCTTTGACAAACATTCTTTTTAGAATATTCACAAGCCTTACGATCCCTCTCAAACACTTCTTCCCCAAGTATTCGAAACCCTAGCACTAAAATTCCTCAAACTCTCTCATTCTTCATCAAACTTTTCTCTGTAACTTCCAATGGCCCCCAAAGTTAGACCAGAGATGCTTGTTGATTTCTCTAACAAGGCTCTAGACCTTGATTTTGGCTACCTAAGCAATAAAAACTGTTGGGAATAAAATGAGATATGTTTTGATCTAATACCAAAACCCCCTGAGACATGCCTAAGTCAATATAAATATGTTCTAAGAATGTTAGAACATATAGATTATAGGCTAGATGAGAAGCTGAAATGTTAGGTAGCTCTTAGACAATTAGATGCACAATTTGAGGGGGAACCTATGCTTTGAAGATGATCAAGATCAAGTCCCCCCAAGGCTCAAATTCTGGAACAATCACTTAAGAGTAAGGACACTCTATGAAATCTAAGATGCTCTTATCAGGAGAGTTGTCCAGAGAAGATGCTCTTATACAAGAAAAAGATTGTGAAGCTCAAAAGGACAAATCCAATGAAGATGCTCTTATCAGGAGAGTTGTCCAGAGAAAATATTCATATGCTCTGATCAGGAGAGTTGTCCAAAGAAGCTAGCCATATGCAAAAACAAGCTTATCTAGCTCAAAAGGACAAGACTACTCAAAGGTTTTCATCAGGAGAGTTGTCCAGAGAAGTCAACTCTATGCACAAAGTGCTCTGATGCAAAAAGATTAAATATACTGATCAGGAGAGTTGTCCAGAAGAGTTGTCTCAACTAAATTGACCAATATCAAGTGCTCTGAAAGCCTGAGATCAACTGTGCTGAAGAGATTGAGACAACCAGTCCCTAAAGGTCCTCAAAGAAATAAGCTAAGACCATACTCAAGAGAAATAAAGGGAAAGAGCCAAGTCATCTGAAGAAGGGCAAGCCAACCATGCTGAAAAGCAAAACTGCTGATAGTGATAAGGAGAGTTGTCCAGATGATAAGGAATGTTGTCTTATCATTGGATCAACCTTCAGAAGCCATGTCCAAGTCCTAACAAAAAGTCAAACATTGGGAAAAGTGCTGCAGAATGAAGACAAAACTGTTACAGCCGTTTATTACCCAAATGAGGACATGTCACTATCAAGAATCTGTCTTCCAGTTTGAAGAACTCAAGGAAGACATTTATAGCAATTTGGGGCTGCCTCTCCAACGGGCAAATCCTCCATTTTGTCTATAAATACAGAAGTGTGAAGACCATTTGAAAGCACCTCAACACAATCCAACTAAGCTCAAAGTCCTTACAAGCTAGAGTGCTTTCAAAGCTTTCAAAGACTATCTTAGTCTTCAAACACTTCATCTAAGCTGAACCCAAATTGTATATCCATACACAAGCTTAGAGAGATATCCTATCCTTATACACTGATCTTCATTGTAAAGGATATCTCATTAGTTGGAACCTTACTTCAACCCTTACACCTTTCAAGAGTGAAAGTGAGAAGGTTGTAGTAGTAGAAGTGGTAGGAGCTGACTGTTGAGAGAAGAACAGTTCAGTTCTGAGTTGAGAAGAGGGTACTAGGACTCTAGACATCCTAGGGATCAATTCACCAAGGAGTGGTGTTCTTGATCAAGTGCACCTTGGCACTATAAAACAAGTTAATTCCAAGAGTGAAGGAATTATCCTGTTAAATCAGGGAAAGTGGATGTAGGAGCTTGAGTCTCTGAACCACTATAAACTCTTGTGTTGATTTGCTTTACAAGTACTTACATTCATTCAACACTGCACACAAAACTGACCTTTCAAAGATACATATTCAAAGACTGTGCAAAACTGATTTGGACAAGTTCCCTGAAGCTTAACTGGACTGTGTTGCATTGACTAAGTGATTTCAGAAATTAAAGGAGTCTAAACTTAAAGGGCCAACCACTATTCCGCACATATAACTCCCCTAGATAGTTATTCAACTAAGTACTCAATAGTACTTAGTAGTCTGATTATCTTAGAAGAGTTAATCTTCTTCAGCAGGGTTGTCCAAGACAACCTTGCTGAACTCTGGTTTGATCAAATTAGCAAAAGAATTGCATACAAGTGTATTCCCCCCCCCCATACACTTGTTATATACTCCTTTCAGGACCAACAAGTGGTATCAGAGCAGGGGTTCAAAGACAACTGCTTCTGAAAATCCATCTTGATTTTCAAAACTCTCATATTTGTGTGGTCACTGAACTGATCTCCATCTGAAATCCATCACTTGCTAACTAACTGATTATTTGTGAGATATGGCCAACAACAATGCTGTTCCTCCACCTGCTGTTCAAGGATTGGACAACATGGCCACAAATCCAGTCAACCACATTTCTCATCACAAACTGCCCATGTTTTCAATAGACAATTATGAATTCTGGAAAATTAGAATGAGGGCTCATCTTGCATCTCTTCATACTGACATGTTAAGAGTAATCACAAGAGGACCTTTTGTGTTTACTCAAACTAACCCCAGGGTAACAGATGCACAAAAAGCTGATGTAAGGGAACTGATTCCCAAGGATGAGGATGACTTCACTGCTGATGAAAAGAGGAAAGATAATCTGAAGTATCTTGCCATGAATACTCTTTATCAAACAATTCCAGATGCAATCATGGGAAGAGTCTACCACTGCACAACAGCCAAAGAAATTTGGGATACCCTTGCTGAAATGTGTGAGGGCACTGAAAAAATCAAGGAGAACAAGCTCCAAGTTGCTGTGCAGAAGTTTGAACAATTCTCAATGGAGTCTGAAGAGTCCATTGACAAATTTGCTGGTAGATTCACTGATGTGATGAATGAAATCAACTCATTGGGCAAGGTCTACACCAAGAGAGAGGTTGGATTAAAGATTTTGAGGAGTCTCACTCAAAAGTGGGATGTCTATGCTGTGATGATGCAGAATACCAAAGATCTCTCCACTATGCCCATGCAACAAATATTCTCAGAACTTAAAGCATATGAGTTTGACCTCAATAGAAGAAAGCCTGTTGAGGAACCCTCAAATCCTACTAAGGGAGTGGCATTCAAAGCCAAAATTGCTGAACCAGAAATGCAACCCACTCCCAGATCATCAAAGTCAGTCTCTAAGACTGAAATGAAGGAAGAACTAGCCTTGATGGCTAGAAGGTTTGACAAGCTCAACACAAGGTTTGGTAGATACAAGAAATTCTACCAAGACAACAAATTCAGGAGAAGATACAATTCCCCTGAAGATCAGGCTGAGGACAAAAAGCCTGAAGAGAAAAGATCAGAGAACAAGTCCTCTGATAGGAGAAGATCCAGTAGAGCTGATCCTTCTTCATCTAAGAGAAGAGATGAATCCAAGAAGGATGATGATGAAGATCTGTGTTACAACTGCAAAAAGAAAGGGCACTTCCAATATGACTGCCCTGAACTAAGCTCTAAAGAAAGAAGAGAAAGACAAGCAAAAAGAGACAGAAAATTCACCAATAGAAAAGCCATGATGGCTGGTGAAGAATCTGATAGTGCTGAAAGTTTCAACTCTTCTGATGGACTATTCTCCAACAGTGATGATGATGATGATGTCTGCAATATGGCTCTTGAGGATGATGAGGTATCCTCTACTTCTAGTTCACCATCATTCATCTCACAAAACACTAGTGAGGTTAACCTGAAACTTTCCTTGGGAAAGTTGATGGAAGATTTCACTAGATTACAAGAATTTCATGATAATTGTGTGAAAGAAAATGAAAGATTGGCTATTGAACTTTCTAAAAACTCTGAGGTAGCTGTTGATGTCAAGTCTACTGAGTTGTATCAACAAGCCTTGAGAAAGCTTGAGGAAGCAAATCTCAGGATAGTTGACCAACAAAAGGAGATTGATGATCAACTTCTCTCTCAGAAGAGAAAAGAATTTGAACTTAAAATTCTAAATGCCAAATTTGAAAATCTCTCACATGAGTATGATATTCTTAAATCAAGTGAAGAGAGCCTGAAATTAAAGATGTCTGCTTTGAACAAATCCTCTAGAGCAATAGAGGAAATTCAAAGTTATCAAAGACCTATGGCTCAAAGAAGTGGATTGGGTTTTGATCCATTTTAATCTTCACCTTGTCTTAGTGTTGCATCCACAAGTAACACTAAGAGAATCTTTGTTAAGTCAGTGGCACAACAAGCTGAAAATGAAGTAATTCAGCCACTGAACAAAGGAAAGGGCAAATTGAATGAAATGCCTACTCAAGTGATTCAGGAAAATAGGCCAAAACCTAAGGAAATGGCCAAAGCTCCTGAACACAAGAGGAATATTGGTCAGCAGAGTAGACCCAATGGAAGGGCAACTCTCCTGAACAATGTTCAGAGGAATTATCCAAGGTATAATCAGCCTAGGCCAACTCATCTGAGAAAGCCTCAGCTGAATAGACCTAAGGAAAACTATCCTCTAAGGCAGAATAAAATGAGACAACCAAAACCCTTCATGCCAAAGGGTAATGGTCATAAGAAAACCTTTCCTCAAAGATTTCAACAAGCTGCACAAAGAACTCTTAAATTCAGAAGAGTGGACAACTCCTCTGAAACTTACAGAGTTAACACATTCACACATACTTTCCAAAAGGCATTTAAGGGAAAGACAGTGTATGTTGATGCACTAGGAAATCAACTTAGCCACCTTGAATCAATCAGGGTTATTAGGCAAGTTTGGGTTCCCAAAGGTACAGCTAACCTCTCAGGACCCAAAACTCAAAGGGTACCTAAACCTATCTAATTGCAGGTACCAATGGGCCACAAGAAGAGGAGCATGAACAAAAAGACAGCATGGTACCTTGACAGTGGATGCTCAAGGCACATGACTGGAAACAAGGAACTCCTCTCTGATTTTATTGAAAAAGAAGGCCCAAATGTCACCTTTGGAGACAGCTCACAAGCAACAACAAAAGGTTATGGTACTTTGATGATTGGTAACATCAAAGTAACCAATGTATCTTATGTAGCTGGTCTCAAATATAACCTCCTGAGTATCAGTCAATTCTGTGATAAAGATTTCAATGTTGAGTTCTCAAGTGGAAAGTGTCTAATTAAAGATAAAACTCAACAAACCCTATTGACTGGAACTAGGAAGGGAAATGTGTATTTTGCAGACTGGGACAAGTCTACTGATGCTGCATGTTTTATTGCTAAAAGTTCTAGTGAACAAAGTTGGCTATGGCACAAGAGGCTAAATCACCTGAACTTCAAATCTATGAACAAACTTGCTAGAAATGCATTAGTTAAAGGACTACCTAATGAGGTTTTCATTAAAGAACATGTGTGTAAGCCATGTCAAGAAGGAAAACAGATTAAAGCCTCATTTAAGGGAAAACCAGTCATCTCCACTGAAAGGGTACTTGAACTTCTACATATGGATCTGTTTGGACCAATTACCCCTTCAAGCATAAATGGTAGAAAATACACATTAGTGGTAGTAGATGACTTCTCTAGGTTCACATGGGTAGTATTTCTCCTTAATAAGAAGGAAACACAAGTCAAACTACCTGAACTTCTCAAGAGATTGTCAAATGAGAAAAGCCTTAGCATTATCAAGATAAGATCTGATAAAGGCACTGAGTTCATTAATTCATACATCAATGAGTACTGCACATCAAATGGAATAGCTCATGAAACCTCAGCAGCTAGAACTCCCCAACAAAATGGAGTTGCAGAAAGAAGGAATAGAACTTTAAAAGAAGCTGCTAGAACTCTAATTGCTGACTCAAATTTACCTAAAAGGTTTTGGGCTGAAGCTATAAACACTGCATGCCATACTCAAAATAGATGTTTGATCACTAAGGGGCAAGGCAAAACCCCCTATGAACTCTGGAAAGGAAGAATGCCTAAAGTGTCATACTTTCATATATTTGGTTGTAAATGTTTCATTCACAATAATGGGAAAGAACAGTTAAAAGCCTTTGACAGCAAAGCTGATGAGGGAGTATTTCTTGGATACTCTCAAATCAGTAGAGCTTTCAGAGTCCACAACAAGAAAACCCTTATAGTGGAAGAAACACCTCATGTTGTGTTTGATGAGTCTATCTTTGAGATCAGGAATGATCATTTGGAACCTGAAGAAATCACACAGAGGACAACCAGATTAAGCCTAAAAGACAAAGACACTGAATTCATAGATGTTGTCCAATCCAATCTACCTGAACACACAATACTGGACAACCATCCTGAAGGCAACCTTCCTGAGACAAATCCCACAGATGGAAATGGTGAACTGAATGAACCAATCCCAGTTCACATCCAGGTAACAACTACCAATGAAGAAGCAGTTCCTGCTGAGGTAGTTAATGGGTCAAATAATCAAGGGGGAACTCAAAATGTTGAAAATGCCAATGTCCCTGACATTGAGGACAACATCCCTGATTATGATCCTGAATTAGATCCTGCATTAAATTATCCTGAATTCTATGATCAAAATGACTCACCTTCAGTAGAGGACAACTCTACTGAAGAGATCAGAAAAAGAAGGACTTGGTTATCTGACCATCCTACTGATCTAATACTTGGTGACCCAAGTATTGGAGTCAAAACAAGAAGATTCCATGGTGAAAGTGCTCTTTTCTGTTGTTTCTTGTCAGAACAAGAACCCAGTAATGTTGAGGAAGCACTTCAAGATGCCAACTGGATCACAGCCATGCAGGAAGAACTAAATCAATTCACCAGAAATGAAGTATGGGAGCTGGTGGACAGACCTTCACATCAAGATGTTATTGGAACAAAGTGGGTATTCAAGAACAAGAAGAATGAAAATGATGTGATTGTCAGAAACAAAGCAAGACTAGTGGCAAAAGGGTATTGCCAACATGAAGGCATTGACTATGATGAAACATTTGCACCTGTGGCAAGGCTAGAAGCTATAAGGCTCTTTCTAGCCTATGCAGCCCACAAGAGGTTCAAAGTATACCAAATGGATGTCAAGAGTGCCTTTCTGAATGGAGTCTTGAAAGAAGAAGTCTATGTGGAGCAACCACCAGGTTTTGAAGTTGGAAACCAAGTTTACAGACTCAAGAAAGCTCTATATGGACTCAAACAAGCCCCTAGGGCTTGGTATGATACACTGTCACAATTTCTCTTGGATCATGGATTCACCAAGGGAACTGTGGACAGAACTCTCTTCAGAATCTCTGAAGGAGAGGACATCTTGCTTGTCCAAATTTATGTGGATGACATAATTTTTGGATCTCCTAATGAGAAGCTGTGTGAGAAATTCTCCAAGCTCATGCAAAGCAAATTTGAGATGTCAATGATGGGGTTGATGAACTTCTTTTTGGGTCTACAAGTCAAGCAATCTAAAGAAGGAATCTTCATCAACCAAGCTAAGTACACCAGAGAGATGATCAAAAAGTTTGGGTGTACAACTAGCAAGCCAGTAAGGATCCCAATGAACACAAATTGGAAGATGGATCCTGATGAGAGTGGTATTCCAACCAACTCTACTGAGTATAGAGGAATAATTGGTTCACTCCTCTATCTCACTGCCAGCAGACCTGATATCACCTTTGCAGTAGGTGTTTGTGCAAGATTTCAAGCAAATCCTAAGAAAAGCCACCTTGAGGCTGCAAAGAGGATTCTGAGGTACCTCAAAGGCACTGAAAATCTAGGCCTTTGGTACCCTGCTGATGACAATATTGAGCTAACTGGCTACTCAGATGCTGATTATGGAGGATGTAGGATTGACAGAAAGTCCACTTCAGGGACTTGTCAATTCTTGGGCAACAAGCTTATTTCATGGTTCTCCAAGAAGCAGAACACAGTGGCCACTTCCACCACTGAAGCTGAATATGTTGCTGCTGGAAGTTGTTGTGCTCAAATTCTTTGGCTAAGACAACAACTAAGAGACTACAAAGTCAACTCTACTGAAGTGCAAATTTTCTGTGATAACAATAGTGCCATTGCTATATCACAAAATCCTGTCTTGCACACAAGATGCAAGCATGTGGACATCAAGCACCACTTCATTAGAGATCATGTGGAGAAGAAGGATATCAAGCTAGTGAAAATTCACACAGACCATCAAAAAGCTGATATACTAACCAAGCCACTTGCAGAGGCAAGATTTCTGGAGCTATCAGCAGAGTTGGGATTACTTGATCCAGGGAAGTTGGACAAATAAGTCCAAAGAAGCTCATTGATTAAGGGGGAAACAAAATCAAACCTCAGCAGACTTGGTCAAGTCTACTGAAATTCAGAAACATGACCTTACCTCTTCAGGACACTTGTCTCTTGAAATTCAGGACACTTGTCCACAGTTCTTCAGGACACTTGTCCATGTAGGGTCAGATAAGTTGTCCTAGCTATCAAACCAAATTTTGGTATGATAAGCACCTATTTTTGGTGATCAATACCTATCTCGAAATCTGTCCCTTGAAATACAGTTTTCACCTTTCTGGGATTTAATTTGTCTCCCACCCAAAAGGTCACTTTCCATGCATTAAATGCCAAGATTTAACTCTTGTTTGCATTAAACTTTTTGGGACATGATCTATCTCGAAAAATCCCCAGCCTTAAACAAACATTTTAAACCACCCACGTTTTGAATAAAACAGTTATTTCACTGTTACATTGGTTTTTGACCATTGGATCAAAAATGGACAACTCCCCTGAAATCAATCCTAGCCGTCCATTTTGGATTTCCATTTTTGTTCACCTTTGAATTATCTCAAGACCTTACCAACTCATTGACAAACATTCTTTTTAGAATATTCACAAGTCTTAAGATACCCACAAACACTTCTTCCCCAAGTATTCGAAACCCTAACTCAAAAGTTCTTCAAACTTTCTCATTCTTCATCAAACTTTCTCTGCAAACTTCAAATGGCCCCCAAGGTTAGACCTGAGATGCTTGTTGATTTCTCCAACAAGGATCTAGACCTAGATTTTTCCTATCTTAGCAACAAAAACAATCTCCACTTTGAACCCATAATTTCATTTGAAAGTGAAGATCCTGAGATAACTCCAACCCTAAGGTGGTTGAGAAGGGCTGGTCTCCAAAAGTTCTTGGAGGAAAGACCAAGCTCTTGCTTGGAAAGTTACATGGCAGAATTCTTTGCCTTCCTAAAGTGGAGAGGCAAACCTGAAGATGGAGAAGTCTCAACCAGGTTAGCTTACACTGCAGAAGGAGAGGAGGAGGAGAGATTCCACAGAGTGAAATTCTCCTCAGAGGATCTGGAAGGAGCCTTTGGATTGCCTTATGAGGGAAGGAATCCAGAAGTCTATGGCACTGGACATGAAGAGGAAATAGCTCAAGAGTGGTTATTAGTTCCAGGCCCTCTCTCCTCAACTCAAAACAAGAAAACTCTCAAGCCAGAGTTCCTCAATCTTTTTGAGGTAGTTGCTAAGAGCCTCCTAAGCAACACTGGAAGCCTAGAGCAGGTCAGCCAGCCAAGGATCAGAATCATGGCTGCCATTATTGATGCCAGTGATAAGGGCATCAAGTTTGATTGGAGGACCTTCATCTTGACTGAAATGATGAAGGAGAAGGCTAAATTTAAGGTGAAAGCCCACAATAAGGTGGTACTAGAAGGGAAAATCAAGTATTGCACCAGGGCAAGCTTGTTGATTGAGAGGTTTTCCCACTATTCCCAGATGCAGACCTTTGCAAAACCCCTCCCAGCCCAAAAGATCCTATTCAGAAAGCTCAGCAAGAAAACTGAGAAAAGAAGGATGTTACTGGCCAAGCCTGCTGAAGAACAGGAGGAAGAGAAGCCCAAAATGAATAAGAGAACAAAGGCAAGGGCTGTCAAAACAAGAAAGATGTCTCAATTGTCTTCAAAAGAAGCCTCAGGAGCATCAGCTGAAGTTGATGAAGTGGCAGAAGAGGGAGTGAGTGTGCCTTCTGACCACTCAGAAGAATTGAGGAGGAAGTACAATGAGACCAGGCAAAAGAAGAAGGGTGATAAGAGAGTCAGGGAAGTTGTCCCTGAGAAGGAAGGAAGTGGAAGTAGCAGGGCCAGTAAGAGAAGGGCCAAACCTACTGAGAAGGTCTTGGAGTTTCAAGAAGAAAGATCTCTTCAATTGGCTCTAAGGGAGAGCAGAGCTGAAAGCAGGGCCAAATCCATGTCAAGGACCAATTCATCTGGTTCTGGAACTCCAGAATCCAAAGTCCCTGAAGGTCAACCCATAGAGGCCAACCTCCCTGAAACTCTATATCTTGAGCCCAACTCCCCTGAAACCCATGTTACCCCTTCCAACCAACCCATTACCCCTGTGAATCTCACTAAGAGATATTCTCCTGAAGGAAATGTGCAAAGAAGTGGCATAGATGTGCTTGCTGATTTAGCAGTAGATGAGACAAGACTCCTGTCTCCCCTTGACTCATCCATGCTCAACTATTCAAAGCTCTTAGAGCATGCACTTCATGAGCCAACCCCCCTGAGTAAAGCCCCTTCAGATTCATTGCTCTCTAAAGCAACTGAAGATCCTTCTACTGAACCCAATCCACCTGAAGCCACATTAGAAGAACTCAGAGCCAACTCCCCTATAACCCAAAGTCCCCATTCAAGTGGAGATGAGGAGGAGTATACTTTTGAGAGTATGCTCAGAGGAGGAGCCAAGGCTACTGTGGACAGTTTGTATCCACAACTTGCTGAATTTCCAAGAATTCAGAAGGCCTTTCATGATTTTAGGATGCTTGTTGATGTGAAAGATAAATCTATGATGGAGATATCACAAGTCATCCAAGATAAAGGTGCAAACTGGTGGCAAATAGAAGAAAACAGATTGCTACACTTTGCTGGAGTTTCAAAGACAAGATTCCTCATTGATGAGGAGATTTTTGCAAAGCTGGTAGCCAATAAGATTAAAGAGGAGAAAGAAAGAAAAGCCAAGGGAATCAAACACCCTGACAGTGGCTCTAATGATGATGATTCCCCTGATGATCCCTCAAACCCTTCAAATCCCAACCCTCCTGAAACCCCTCAAGCCAACCTCCCTGAACCCCTTCAACCCAAGTCTTCTGTAGCAGATAGACTTTCCAATCCTCCTAAAACCTATCATAGGAAAGGCTCTGTAACTTCAGAGGTGTTGACCAAGGGTGGTAACACAACCAAAGACACATCTGCCAATGAAGGTTCTTCTGAACCCAAGGCACAGCCTAAAGATGTTGAGGTTCCTGTATTAGAGGCTAGTTTGATTAAGGCCTATTCAGTGTCAGAGGAGTTGGGCATTGATCAGCCCTTAATCATTCAGGATGACTCAGTGGCTGTTGATATAAGCACTGTGATCTCCCCACAACTGCCATCTTTGAACCTTGATGAAGGTGGAGATGTTGCAGGTTTAGGAGAAGGAGTTGAAAAGGAAAGATTAGTTAAAAAATCAGAGGGAGTTGAGGATGAAAGAGAGGTAGTCATCACTAAGATAGTGAGTGTACCACCATATGAGGGTGGAATAGGTGAGGAAGGACAGGTTATTCTTGAAGTCAAATCTGAACTTCAGGAATCCCTTGGTGAAAGGAGGCCTGATTCCTTGAGTGAGAACATCAATTATGAAGGGAGAAAAGAACAAGTTGAAAATGAGAAGAAGACTGCTGATGTATCAGAGTCTTATGCAAAAGAAATTGAGGGTGATGAGTGCTTATTTCCTAACTTGTTTGATATATCTGATGTTGCAGGTATATCTCTTGACCAAATTTTTGCAGATGAGTTCCTCACAGATGCACCTATCCAAGTTGATACAGGCTCAGCTCAAGCCTTACTTGGAATGCAATCAGAGAAGTTGGACTCCTTGGCTCATCAAGTCCAATCTGCTCATGCTGAAACTTCAGGAGCATTGAATGAGCAAGGAAGGACTCTAGCATCTGTAGAAATGAGGCTCACTGGCTCTGAAGATGTTGTGCTACCAACTCTTGAGGCAAGAATCAGTGGTGTGGAATCTGGTCTCCAAACCATCTCCACTGAAGTTCAAAGTGCCAAATCAACCATGGAAGCCATCTCAGAGGAGGTCAAGAAAGAACAAAAGCTGCTGAGAGACAATCACAATGATAATGTCAAAGCTCTCAGGCTAACTGTCAAGCAAGCTCTTGGAAAGAAGACAGCACTACAAAAGAGAAGAGCTGAAGAGCAAAGGCTAGCTATGGTCAAAGCAGCCTCTGAAAAGTTTTCCCAAGATGTATTGGCCAACATTGCTGAAGGTGCAGTGGCCAACCTCACTGAGCTCTTAAAAGCCAATTTGGATGCATCTCTCAAAGCAACCTTGGAGGAGGTTGTCCAACAAAAGATGAAGCCTGTTCTAGCTTTCCTTAGCTTGAGCAGTGATAGAATGCAGAATATCCATGATGAGAATGTATATTTGTTGGAAGAGATGAAGTCCCTGAACCAAGCCCAATCCCTAATGGCCACAACAATGAGTGACCTAAAGCCCCAGTGTTTTGATGCTGCCAAAAAGGGGGAAAGGGAAAGAGCAAGGGCAAAAGGTGCCTTAGTAATTGGGAGTCCAGTGAAAGGGAAGGACAAAGTCCCTGAAGGAAAGGGAAAAGAGCCAGAAATGCTGAACTTGGAAGATTTGGATGAAGAGGAGCAGTTAGCATTGGCATTGAAAAATTCAATGGCCTCAGCTCAAGAAGAAAGGGCAAGGAAACAGCAAAGACCAGGTGGTGAAGTGTCAGGTTTGGACAAAGATGCTGAAGGTGTCCAAACCAGAGGAAAGATCAAGAAGGCCCAAGGAAAGAAGAGACAAATTGAGAAATTCACTGACTTTCCTAGCAGCCTTGATCTTCCACCTGAATTCAGAATTGATGAGGATGAGCCTACATCAAAGAAAGCCAAAACTACTGAAGAGGACAAATCTTCTGAATCTGGAAAAACTGCTGAAGGTACCAAGTCCTCTGAAGACATTGAAGAGTTATTTGCTGAAGGATTTGGACCTGAACCTAAGAAGAAGACAACAGTCCTAGCTCTTGATCCATCAAAACTGTTTCATGAAGGGTATGGCAAAGACCCTGAAACACAACAGAAACTGGCCATGATGAGGGCCCAAGAGAAAATGGACTTAATGGAAGAAGCCAACAGAGCAAGAGATAAAAGAAGAGCAAACTTTCAAAAACCAAGAAGGAGAAGAGCAACTTACAGCAAGATGAAGCCTCAGCTTCTAATCCCAATGGACACCAAATATCCACACTTGGATAAATGGGTGCCAATTCAACTGAATGACACATGGGAAGAAGCCAAAAGGGAGTTTGTCTATGACTATTATGTCATTGACAGATGGAATGGAGGAGATGCAAACTCTGCCTTCACTGAGTTCATGCTAGAATACTACAGAGAGTTGTATCAACAACTACTTGCAGCTGCTGACATTGCAAGATTTGAACTCACAGCTCCCAAGCCAATCATATACATGCCTCCAAAGCTTGAAGGATGGATTGACCAAGCAAGAATTCTGAGGGAATTCACTGAGATCCTTAAGCTGAACAAGATGGTTCTTGGATCTAAGGGAACCAACCAAGAAGCCATGGCACTGAAAAGAAGAGTGTGGGCACAGTATGGAATGCTGCCACCTCCTGAGGATGATCTTTGAAATGGCTAAGTCTTCTGACCTTACTTGAATGATCAACTATGCTGAAATATGGTCAAGTTTGCTGATGTGTTAATCTGGTTGCTCTGATCTATTAAAGATTGCTCTGATACAAGCTCTGTGCTCTGATGCTGAAAATATTATTTTTGTCTTGAATTACTAGAATGAAATGCTCTGATGTATTTAAGTGTTATTGATTCATGCTCTGATATGTTAATTTCAACTATCAACATGCCTGTAATGATTTTTGAATGAATGATAGTTGAACTTATTTTGAATCAAGAAACACAAATCTCTCTATGCCTATCTTAAAACCTACTTGCAACAAAAACAGTGAATACACTAACACATTATTTTTCAGGAATATTGACCTCAGTCATGTCTTCTGAAGATACATGTAATAGGTGTAGACAAGTCACTTTTGCTTAAGTTGTAAAGGTTTTGGCATCATCAAAAAGGGGGAAATTGTTGGGAATAAAATGAGATATGTTTTGATCTAATACCAAAACCCCCTGAGACATGCCTAAGTCAATATAAATATGTTCTAAGAATGTTAGAACATATAGATTATAGGCTAGATGAGAAGCTGAAATGTTAGGTAGCTCTTAGACAATTAGATGCACAATTTGAGGGGGAACCTATGCTTTGAAGATGATCAAGATCAAGTCCCCCCAAGGCTGAAATTCTGGAACAATCACTTAAGAGTAAGGACACTCTATGAAATCTAAGATGCTCTTATCAGGAGAGTTGTCCAGAGAAGATGCTCTTATACAAGAACAAGATTGTGAAGCTCAAAAGGACAAATCCAATGAAGATGCTCTTATCAGGAGAGTTGTCCAGAGAAAATATTCATATGCTCTGATCAGGAGAGTTGTCCAAAGAAGCTAGCCATATGCAAAAACAAGCTTATCTAGCTCAAAAGGACAAGACTACTCAAAGGTTTTCATCAGGAGAGTTGTCCAGAGAAGTCAACTCTATGCACAAAGTGCTCTGATGCAAAAAGATTAAATATACTGATCAGGAGAGTTGTCCAGAAGAGTTGTCTCAGCTAAATTGACCAAGATCAAGTGCTCTGAAAGCCTGAGATCAACTGTGCTGAAGAGATTGAGACAACCAGTCCCTAAAGGTCCTCAAAGAAATAAGTTAAGACCATACTCAAGAGAAATAAAGGGAAAGAGCCAAGTCATCTGAAGAAGGGCAAGCCAACCATGCTGAAAAGCAAAACTGCTGATAGTGATAAGGAGAGTTGTCCAGATGATAAGGAATGTTGTATTATCATTGGATCAACCTTCAGAAGCCATGTCCAAGTCCTAACAAAAAGTCAAAACTGTTACAGCCGTTTATTACCCAAATGAGGACATGTCACTATCAAGAATCTGTCTTCTAGTTTGAAGAACTCAAGGAAGACATTTATAGCAATTTGGGGCTGCCTCTCCAACGGGCAAATCCTCCATTTTGTCTATAAATACAGAAGTGTGAAGACCATTTGAAAGCACCTCAACACAATCCAACTAAGCTCAAAGTCCTTACAAGCTAGAGTGCTTTCAAAGCTTTCAAAGACTATCTTAGTCTTCAAACACTTCATCTAAGCTGAACCCAAATTGTATATCCATACACAAGCTTAGAGAGATATCCTATCCTTATACACTGATCTTCATTGTAAAGGATATCTCATTAGTTGGAACCTTACTTCAACCCTTACACCTTTCAAGAGTGAAAGTGAGAAGGTTGTAGTAGTAGAAGTGGTAGGAGCTGACTGTTGAGAGAAGAACAGTTCAGTTCTGAGTTGAGAAGAGGGTACTAGGACTCTAGACATCCTAGGGATCAATTCACCAAGGAGTGGTGTTCTTGATCAAGTGCACCTTGGCACTATAAAACAAGTTAATTCCAAGAGTGAAGGAATTATCCTGTTAAATCAGGGAAAGTGGATGTAGGAGCTTGAGTCTCTGAACCACTATAAACTCTTGTGTTGATTTGCTTTACAAGTACTTACATTCATTCAACACTGCACACAAAACTGACCTTTCAAAGATACATATTCAAAGACTGTGCAAAACTGATTTGGACAAGTTCCCTGAAGCTTAACTGGACTGTGTTGCATTGACTAAGTGATTTCAGAAATTAAAGGAGTCTAAACTTAAAGGGCCAACCACTATTCCGCACATATAACTCCCCTAGATAGTTATTCAACTAAGTACTCAATAGTACTTAGTAGTCTGATTATCTTAGAAGAGTTAATCTTCTTCAGCAGAGTTGTCCAAGACAACCTTGCTGAACTCTGGTTTGATCAAATTAGCAAAAGAATTGCATACAAGTGTATTCCCCCCCCCCCCATACACTTGTTATATACTCCTTTCAGGACCAACAAAAACAATCTTCATTTTGAGCCAATAGTCTCCTTTGAGAGTGAGGATCCTGAAATCACACCAACCTTGAGATGGTTGAGGAGAGCTGGACTTCAAAAGTTCATGGAAGAGAAACCAAGCTCTTGCTTGGAGAGCTACATGGCAGAATTCTTTGCCTTCCTCAAGTGGAGAGGCAAACCTGAAGATGGTGAAGTATCAACCAGATTATCTTACACTGCAGAAGGAGAAGAAGAGGA
Organism: Galeopsis tetrahit; assembly: GCA_963675135.1. Classification (NCBI taxonomy): domain Eukaryota; kingdom Viridiplantae; phylum Streptophyta; class Magnoliopsida; order Lamiales; family Lamiaceae; genus Galeopsis; species Galeopsis tetrahit. Next base: position 41,737,452 of record OY776127.1, read on the forward strand.
GAGATTCCACAGAGTAAAATTCTCCTCAGAAGATCTGGAAGGAGCTTTTGGATTGCCTTATGAGGGAAGGAATCCAGAGGTTTATGGTACTGGCCATGAAGATGAGATAGCCCAAGAATGGCTATTGGTTCCAGGCCCCATGTCTTCAACACAGAACAAGAAGACTCTCAAGCCAGAATTTCTTAACCTCTTTGAGGTAGTTGCTAAGAGCCTCTTAAGTAACACTGGAAGCTTGGAGCAGGTCAGCCATCCAAGAATCAGGATCATGGCTGCCATTATTGATGCCAGTGATAAGGGCATTAAATTTGATTGGAGGACCTTCATCATGTCTGAAATGATGAAGGAAAAGGCAAAATTCAAAGTGAAAAACCACAATAAGGTGGTGCTAGAAGGGAAAATCAAGTATTGCACCAGGGCAAGCTTGTTGATTGAGAGGTTTTCCCACTACTCCCAGATGCAGACCTTTGCAAAGCCCCTCCCAGCCCAAAAGATCCTGTTCAGGAAGCTTAGCAAGAAAACTGAACAGAGAAGGATGCTTATGGCCAAACCTGCTGAAGAACAGGTTGAAGAAAAGCCCAAGTTGAAAAAGAGAACAAAGGCCAGGGCTGTAAAGTCAAGGAAAATGTCTCAGATGATTTCAGAAGAGAATTCTGATGCTTCTACTGAGATTGAAGAAGTTGCTAGAGAAGGTGTACAAGTGCCCTCTGATCATTCAGAAGAACTAAGGCAAAAGTACAATGAGACTAGACAAACGTCTAGGGGTGATAAGAGAATCAGGGAAGTTGTCCCTGAAAAAGAAGGAAGTGGAAGCAGTAGGGCCAGCAAGAGAAGGGCCAAACCTACTGAGAAGGTGTTGGAGCTTCAAGAAGAAAAGTCTCTTCAATTGGCTCTAAGGGAGAGCAGAGCTGAAAGCAGGACCAAATCCATGTCAAGGACTAATTCATCTGGTTCTGGAACTCCAGAATCCAAAGTCCCTAAAGGTCAACCTATAGAGGCCAACCTCCCTGAAACTCAGTACCTTGAGCCCAACTCCCCTGAAACCCATATTACCCCTCCCAACCAACCCATTACCCCTGTAAATCTCACTAAGAGATATTCTCCTGAAGGGAATGTGCAAAGAAGTGGCATTGATGTGCTTGCTGATTTAGCAGTAGATGAGACAAGACTCCTGTCTCCCCTTGACTCATCCATGCTCAATTATTCAAAGCTCCTAGAGCATGCACTCAATGAGCCAACCCCCCTGAGTAAAGCCCCTTCAGAACCATTGCTCTCAAAAGCAACTGAAGATCCTTCTACTGCACCCAACCCACCTGAAGCCAATCTTCCTGAACTTAATCTACCTGAAGCCATATTAGGAGAACCCAGAGCCAACTCCCCTATAACCCAAAGTCCCCATTCAAGTGGAGATGAGGAGGAGTATACTTATGAAAGTATGCTCAGAGGAGGAGCCAAGGCTACTGTGGACAGTTTGTATCCACAACTTGCTGAATTTCCAAGAATTCAGAAGGCCTTTCATGATCTAAGGCTGCTGGTTGATGTAAAAGACAAATCCTTGATGGAGATATCACAAGTCATCCAAGATAAGGGTGCAAACTGGTGGCAAGTAGAGGAAAACAGGTTACTACACTTTGCTGGAGTTTCAAAGACAAGATTCCTCACTGAAGAGGAAGTATTTGCAAAGTTGGTAGATGACAAGATCATTAAGGAAAGGGAAAGGAAAGCTAAGGGCATCAAACACCCTGATAATAGCTCAAATGATGATGATTCCCCTGATGATCCCTCAAACCCCTCTAAACCCAACCCTCCTGAAACCCCTCAAGCCAATCTCCCTAAGCCTTCTGTCTCTGAAAGACTTTCCAACCCCCCTAGAACCTATCATAGGAAAGGCTCTGTAATCTCAGAGGTGTTGACCAAGGATGGTAAAACAACCAAGGACACATCTGCCAATGAAGGTTCTTCTGAACCCAAGGCACAGCCTAAAGATGTTGAGGTTCCTATACTAGAGGCTGGTTTGATTAAGGCCTATTCAGTGTCAGAAGAGTTGGACACTGATCAGCCCTTAATCATTCAGGATGACTCAGTGGCTGCTGATATAAGCACTGTGATCTCCTCACAACTGCCATCTTTGAACCCTGTTGAGGGTGAAGATGCTGCAGGTTTAGGAGAAGGAGTTGAAAAGGAGAGAATAGTTGAAAAATCAGAGGGAGTTGAGGATGAAAGAGAGGTAGTCATCACTAAGATAGTGAGTGTGCCACTATATGAGGGTGGAATAAGTGAGGAAGGACAGGTTATTCTTGAAGTCAAATCTGAACTTCAAGAATCCCTTGATGAGAGGAAGCCTGATTCCTTGGGTGAGAACATTATTAAAGAAGGGAGAAAAGAACAAGTTGAAAATGAGAAGAAGACTGCTGATGTATCAGAGTCTTATACAAAAGAAATTGAGGGTGATGAGTGTTTATTTCCTAACTTGTTTGACTTGTCTGATGTTGCAGGTATTTCTCTTGATCAAATTTTTGCAGATGAATTCCTAACAGATGCACCTATCCAAGTAGATTCAGGCTCAGCTCAGGCCTTACTTGGACTGCAATCAGAGAAGTTGGACTCCTTGGCTCATCAAGTCCAATCTGCTCATGCTGAAACTTCCAATCTGCTTATTGTGCAATCAGAGAACCTTGAATGAGCAAGGAAGGACTTTAGCATCTGTAGAAATGAGGCTCACTGGCTCTGAAGATGTTGTGCTACCAACCCTTGAGGCAAGGATCAGTAGTGTGGAATCTGGTCTCCAAACCATCTCCACTGAAGTTCAAAATGCCAAATCAACCATGGAAGCCATCTCAGAGGAGGTCAAGAAAGAGCAAAACCTGCTGAGAGACAATCACAATGCCAATGTCAAAGCTCTCAGGCTAACTGTCAAACAAGCTATTGGAAAGAAGACTGCACTGCAAAAGAGAAGAGCTGAAGAGCAAAGGCTAGCTATGGTCAAAGCAGCCTCAGAAAAGTTTTCCCAAGAAGTGTTGGCCAACATTGCTGAAAGTGCAGTGGCCAACCTCACTGAGCTCTTAAAAGCCCAACTGGATGCATCTCTGAAAGCAACCATGGAGGAGGTTGTTCAACAAAAGATGAAGCCTGTTCTAGCTTTCCTTAGCTTGAGCAGTGATAGGATGCAACATATACATGATGAGAATGTATATTTGTTGGAGGAGATGAAGTCCCTGAACCAGGCCCAATCCCTAATGGCCACAACAATGAGTGACCTAAAGCCCCAGTGTTTTGATGCTGCCAAAAAGGGGGAAAGGGAAAGAGCTAGAGCAAAAGGTGCCTTGGTAATTGGGAGTCCAGTCAAAGGGAAAGACAAAATTGCTGAAGGAAAAGGAAAAGAGCCTGAAGTGCTAAACTTGGAAGAATTAGATGAAGAAGAGCAATTAACACTTGCATTGAAGAACTCTATGGCCTCAGCTCAAGAGGAAAGAGTGAGGCTACAGCAAAGACCAGGTGGTGAGGTGTCTGGTTTGGACAAAAGTGATGAAGGTGTCCAAACTAGAGGAAAAATCAAGAAGGCAAAAGGAAAGAAAAGGCAAGTTGAGACATTCACTGACTTTCCTAGCAGCCTTGATCTTCCACCAGAATTCAGAATTGATGAGGATGAGCCTGCATCAAAGAAAGCCAAAATTGCTGAAGAGCCCAAAGCTGCTGAAAAGGACAAAACTTCTGAATCTGACAAAAGTGATGAAGGTGCCAAATCAACTGAAGACATTGAAGAATTGTTTGCTGAAGGATTTGGACCTGAGCCCAAGAAGAAGACAAATGTTTTAGCTGATGACCCATCAAAGTTGTTTCATGAAGGGTATGGCAAAGACCCTGAAACACAACAGAAACTGGCCATGATGAGGGCCCAGGAGAGAATAGATTTGATGGAAGAAGCTAACAGAGCAAGAGACAAGAGAAGATCAGATTTCCAGAAACCAAGAAGAAGAAGAGCAACCTACAACAAGATGAAGCCACAGCTACTGATCCAAATGGACACCAAATATCCACACTTGGATAAATGGGTGCCAATTCAGCTGAATGACTTATGGGAGGAAGCAAAAAGGGAGTTTGTCTATGATCAGTATGTCATTGACAGATGGAATGGAAGAGATATCAACTCCAATTTTGCTGAGTTCATGATTGAGTACTACAAAGAACTCTATCAACAATTACTTGCAGCTGCTGATATTGCAAGAATTGAACTCACAGCTCCCAAGCCAATCATATACATGCCTCCAAAGCTTGAAGGATGGATTGACCAAGCAAGAATTCTGAGAGAATTCACTGAGATCCTTAAGCTGAACAAGATGGTTCTTGGACCTAAGGGAACCAACCAAGAAGCCATGGCATTAAAAAGAAGAGTGTGGGCACAGTATGGAATGCTGCCACCTCCTGAGGATGATCTTTGAAATGGCTAAGTCTTCTGATCTCACTGTTTAATCAACTATGTTGAAAATTGGTCAAGTATGCTGATGTGATCTGGTGCTCTGACTTGAAATGGATTGATCTGATCTTGTATATGCCTTGAAGTGATAATATTTGTTCTGATACAAGATTGGTGCTCTGATACAAGTTTATGCTCTGATATGCTTAGTATTGTTAGAATATAATGCTCTGTTGTATTTAGTGTTGATGATTCATGCTCTGATATGTTAAATTCAACTATCAACATGCTTGTAATGATCTCTTATATGAATGATAGTTGAACTACTTTTGAATCAAGATACACTTATACAAAAATCTCTCTATGCCTATCCTTGAAACCTACTTGCAACAAAAACAGTGAATACACTAACACATTGTCTTTTCAGGAACATTGACCTTAGTCATGTCTTCTGAAGATATATGTAATAGGTGTAGACAAGTCACTTTTGCTTAAAATGTGTAGGTTTTGGCATCATCAAAAAGGGGGAAATTATTGGGAATAAAATGAGCTATGTTTTGATTGAATACCAAAAACCCCCTGAGACATGCCTAATTTATAAATGAATATGTTCTAGAGATGGTGGAACATGTAGTATTAAGGCTAGATGAGGATCTAATATGTTAGGAAGCTCTTAGATGATTAGATGCACAGTTTGAGGGGGAACACATGCTTTGAAGTACATAAAGAACAAGTCCCCTCAAGGCTCAAACTCTGGATACAACACTAAGTCTCTTGAAGACAAATCATGCTGATCAGGAGAGTTGTCTAGAGGAGTTGTCTCAGCTAAATTAATCAAGATCAAGTGCTCTGAAAGCCTGAGGTCAACTATGCTGAAGAAGTTTGAGACAATCACTCCCTAAAGGTCTTCAAAGAAACAAGCTAAGACCATCTTTAAGAGAAATAAAGGGAAGGAGCCAAGTCATCTGAAGAAGAGCAAGCCAACCTTACTGATAAGCAAATCTGCTGATAGTGATAAGGAGAGTTGTCCAGTTGATAAGGAATGTTGTCCTATCATTGGATCAACCTTCAGAAGCCATGTCCAAGTCCTAACAAGAAGTCAAACATTGGGAAAAGTGCTGCAGAATGAAGACAAAGTCTTACAAGCCGTTTATTACCCAAATGAGGACATGTCACTATCAAGAATCTGTCTTCCAGTTTGAAGAACTCAAGGAAGACATTTATAGCAATTTGGGGTTGCCTCTCCAACGGGCAAATCCTCCATTTTGTCTATAAATACAGAAGTTTGAAGACCATTTGAAAGCACCTCAACACAATCCAAAAGCACCTCAACCTTGACAAGAATATCCAACTATCCTACAAGTTGACAAGTGCTCTCAAGCTTTCAAAGAGACTATCCTAGTCTTTATACACTTCTTCTAAGCTGAACCCAATTGTATATTCATACACAAGCTTAGAGAGATATCCTATCCTTATACCTTGATCTTCATTGTAAAGGATATCTCATTAGTTGGAACCTTACTTCAACCCTTAACCCTCTCAAGTGAGAAAGTGAGAAGGTTGTAGTAGTAGAAGTGGTAGGAGCTGACTGTTGAGAGAAGAACAGTTCAGTTCTGAGTTGAGAAGAGGGTACTAGGACTCTAGACATCCTAGGGATCAATTCACCAAGGAGTGGTGTTCTTGATCAAGTTCACCTTGGCACTATAAAACAAGTTAATTCCAAGAGTGAAGGAATTATCCTGTTAAATCAGGGAAAGTGGATGTAGGAGCTTGAGTCTCTGAACCACTATAAACTCTTGTGTTGATTTACTTTACAAGTACTTACATTCACTCAACACTGCACACAAAACTGATCTTTCAAAGATACATATTCAAAGACTGTGCAAAACTGTTTTGGACAACTTCCCTGAAGCTTAACTGGACTGTTTTGGATTGAGAAAGTGATTTCAGAAATTTAAGGAGTCTAAACTTAAAGGGCCAACCACTATTCCGCACTTATAACTCCCCTAGATAGTTATTCAACTAAGTACTCAATAGTACTTAGTAGTCTGATTATCTTAGAAGAGTTAATCTTCTTCAGCAGAGTTGTCCAAGACAACCTTGCTGAACTCTGGTTTGATCAAATTAGCAAAAGAATTGCATACAAGTGTATTCCTCCCCCCCCCCCATACACTTGTTATATACTCCTTTCAGGACCAACAAAGTCCATATGCAGTAGTTGGAGAACTCTCTCAGTTGAAATGACAGGCTTTCCTTTGAATGAAGCTTTGATTTGCTTTCCTTCCTGACATGGCTGACAGACATGTTCCTTGGTGAACACTTGATTTGGCAGCCCTTTCACTAGAGAGTTCCTTGCCAGTTTGTTGATGGTTTTGAAGTTCAGATGGTTCAATCTTTTGTGCCATAGCCAGCTTTGCTCACTTGTGCTCTTGGCAACAAGACAGGCTGCTTCAGGGGTTTTGCTCCAATCTGCAAAATAAACATCTCCCTTTCTCACCCTTGTTAGTAGCACCTGTTGTGTTGATTTGTCTTTGATAATGCATTCATTTGGTGCAAATTCAACACTATATCCTCTATCACAGAGTTGACTTATAGATAGCAAATTATAGTTTAGGCCTAGGACATATGAAACATCAGTAATTTTTACACTACCAATATTTAATGTACCATAACCTCTTGTGATTCCTTGAGAGCTATCTCCAAAAGTTACTGAAGGACCATCTTTTTCAATGAATTCTGAGAGAAGCTCCTTGTTTCCAGTCATATGTCTTGAACATCCACTGTCCAAGTACCATGTTGTTCTCTTGTTTATGCTTCTCTTCTTCTTGTGGTCCTTGCTGCCCTGCAAAGTCAAACTTTAGGTACCCTTTGAATGTTGGGTCCTAGGGGGTTAGTTGTACCTTTTGGAACCCAAATCTATCTAATTACTCTGATTGACTCAAAGTGACTAACTTGGTTTCCATTTACATCTACATACACAGTCCTACCCTTAAATTCCTTGGGTGGTTTATGTGCATAAGTGTTAGTCTTGTAAGGTTCAGGAGTGTTAGTGAATTTCTTTGGGACATGTCTCCTGAAGTTACTAGACTTAGTTGCAGCTTGGTAAGATCTTTGAGGATAGGAGCTAGGATGGCCTTTTCCCTTTGGCATGAAGGGTCTAGGCTTCGTGAAACTGATATACATGTCAGTAGGATTGGGCCTCAATCTTTCTAGCTGAGGTTGCCTCATTTGAGTTGGCCTCTTCTGAGTAGATTTTGGACAATTCCACTGATGAGTGTTCAGATGGGTTGACCTTCCATTGGTCCTATATTTCTGAAACTCATTTCTCTTATGTACAATGTTCTTAACCTTTTCCTTTGGTTTAGGTTTGGGAGCATTGTTCACTTGAGCAGGTATAAGAGTTTCCTTACCCTTACCCTTGATCAGTGGCTGATTCACTTCCATTTCATTTTGTTTTTGTTGAGCCACTGACCTTACAAAGGTCATCTTATTATTGCTTGTTGAAGCAATGCTAAGTCCAGGTGAGGGATCAAATGGATTATAGCCTAATCCACTCCTTTGAGCAATTGGTCTTTGAAACCCTTGAATTTTCTCTATTGCCTTAGAGGATTTGTTCAAGGCAGACATTTTTAGTTTTAGGCTCCCCTCACTTAATTTAAGAGTATCAAATTCATTTGAGAGATTATCAAATTTAGCTTGGAGAGTTCTAAGGTCAAAGTCCTTTTTCTTTAGAGCCTGATTTTGTTCATCAATCAACTTTTGTTGTTTAGGGACTTTGAGAGACATTTCATTGTGTTCTCTCACAATCTGCTGACACAACTCAGTTGATCTAATGTCAACTTCAGGTTCAGGAAGGTTGGAGGTTTTGACTTTAGATCTCAATTGTTCATTTTCTCTCAATGCCATATTGCATACTTCTTGTAGTCTGGTGAAATCCTCTAGTAACTTTCCAAAGTTGAGTTTTAAGTGGATTTCACTGGACTCATGTGTGTTATTTGAAGAACTGGAAGATGAACATACTTCTTCATTCTCAAAGGCCATTTGACAGTCCTCATCACTGTCACTGTTGGAGAATACTCCATCATCAGATGAGTACACACTTTCCTCACTAGCTGACTCTCCTGCTACCATGGCCTTCCTGTTGTTCAGCCTCTTGTCTCTTTTATTCTGCCTCTCCTTTCTTTCTTTTGAACTTAGGTCAGGACAATCATACTGAAAGTGACCCTTTTTCTGGCAGTTGTAACACACATCTTCATCATCATTCCTCTTGCTTGAGGACTCCTTCCTCCTGGATGATGATGGTTCACCTTTACTGTACTTCTTTTTATCAGTATATTTATCTTCCTTCTTTTCATCAGAGAGTTTGTCCTCTGATTTGCTGTCAAGAGAGATGAATCTTCTCCTGGTTCTGTTGTCTTGGTAGAACTTTTTGTATCTACCAAATCTGGAGTTGAGCTTTTCAAATCTCCTTGCCATGAGTGCCAGCTCCTCTTTCATCTCAGTCTTGGAGACAGTTTGAGATGATCTCTGTGCATTCTTCTTTTCTGTCATGCACCTTCTTTCTGTTCAGATCAAACTCATATGGTTTGAGTTTAGAGAACACTTGTTGCATGGGCATGTTGTCAAGGTTGCTAGTGTTCTGCATCATGACTGAGTATATGTCCCACTTGGATGTGAGACTTCTCAAGATTTTTAGAGCAACTTCTCTTTTGGCATATAACTTGCCAAGAGAGTTTATCTCATTCATGATGTCAGTGAATCTGCCATCAAGATGATCAATGGTTTCATTGGGCTCCATAGTAAATTGTTCATATTTTTGGATGGCCACTTGAAGCTTGTTTTCTTTGATCTTTTGGGTACCTTCACACATAAGTGCTAGGGTATCCCAAATTTCTTTTGCTGTAGTGCAGTGATACACTCTTCCCATCACTACATCTGGAATAGTCTGGTACAAAGTGTGCATGACAATATAGTTCAGATTGTGCCTTTTTCTTTCTTCAGCTGTCAATTCATCTTCATCATTTGGCAGTAGTTCTCTTGGGTCTGCTTTCTGAGCATCAGTGACCTTAGGATTTAGCTTGGTGAAGGTGAATGGTCCTCTGGTGATGACTTTGAGCATTTCATCATGCTGGCAGGCAAGATGTGCTCTCATCCTAATCTTCCAGAAATCATAGTTCTCTATTGAGAACATTGGCAGTTTGTGATGTGAAATATGATTCACTTGGTTTGGACCCATGTTGTTGATGGTGTTGACAGCATCTCCTGGAACTACATTGTTTGCCATTTCTAGATAATTTGGTTAGATAAGCACAAATAAGTTTTTCAGAAATTGGATCAGTTCAGTGACCACAGAAAAGTAGTGATTTGAAAAACCAGATGGATTTTCAGAAGCAGTGGTCTTTGAACCCCTGCTCTGATACCACTTGTTGGTCCTTGACGAAGTATGACACAAGTGTATAGGGGGGGGAGAATGCACTTGTGTATGCAAATTCTTTCTTTTTAAAACAGTTTGATCAGATCAGGAAGGTTGTCTAACAACTGGCCTGAGTGAACTTCACTAGATACTTGTCCTACTGAAAACTTATGAAGTAGTCAGTTGGATAACTATCTAAAAGAGTTGCTAAGTGCGGAATGTGGTTGGCCTTTTGAAAGAATACTCCTAGATAATTTCTGAAAATAATCAGTTGATCAGGGACTTTGTCCAAAACAGTTTTCTTAACTTTGCTGAGCTTACTTCTTTAAAGAATGATTTTAACAAGTAATGTGAGTAAAGAAAATAGTGCAGTAAGTAAATGACACAACAATTTATAGTGGTTCAGAGTCTCAAGCTCCTACATCCACTTTCCCTAATTGAACAGGATAATTCCTTAACAATGGAATTAGCTTGTTTTATAGTGCCAAGGTGCACTGCTCAACAACACTACCTTAGTGCTTTGATCCCTAGGATAATCTGAGTCCTAGTGCTCAATTTCTCTGAGTTAAGACTGTGTTTCTCAATAACAGTCCTTAACTCCTCACTTCTACAACAAACACTACTTCACTCAATGAGGTAAGGGTTTGAGGTTTTGGTTCCAACTAATAGAGATATCCTTTACAATAAGAACAGTGTAAAAGCTTAGGATATCTCAATGCTAAGCTTGGGATATTACAAAGAATGGCTTAGCTTATGAAGTGATCAGGAAACTTGGGATTCTTAAGAATAGTTTTAGTTTCCCTTGATTGCTTGATGATAGTTTGATAGCAGATAGTTAGATACTTGAATCCTTGGATCACTTCTGAATTTATAGAGCAATTTGATCAACTATCCGTTGGATAGATAGCATTTCAAATTGTCTATTTGCAGCTTCCTTGAAACGGCTATGGAGGGCAACCTTCTATTATCCAGCGAGTAAAAGGCTCTCCAATGGTTACTTGAATGAATGTGTTGACTTCTGAAAAATGCGGCTGTAAAGACTTGTGTCAGTTTCCAAATTTACACACTTCCCAAGGTTGATTGTGGCAGACTTTGTACTCTACCAACGGTCAGATGGGACAAGTGCCCTAAACATTCCTGCTGCAGTTGGAATGTTCCAACATTCATTCAATTCTTCAGTCTTCAATGCTTCTAAGTCTTTTAATGCTTGTTCAGGCTTGTTGGCAATAAATGCTACATTAAATTTGTCTTCTGAGAGATCATCATTCAATGCTCTTGATCATTCAAAACTTCAACTGATCTGTGGCTGCTCTTATCAGTGCATGTAGCTTGTATACTTATGTTGAGCTTTCAGCCATGTTGTCCATTTCAGAAGGCTTGTACTTATAAAGTCAGCAGACTTGTCCTAAAGCACTAACACTTAACAAGCTGCCTAACATTCCAGTTTTGGACAACTATCCTGAACTATAAATCTCACAGCATTTCTGAGATTTAGACTTGAGCATTCTTACTGTCTCAACTATCTTGAGACAACTAGACTGATACATGCTTGATTGTATCTCAACTAATCTGATCATCATCAATCAGGGGTTTTGGTATCTTAATCAAAATTATTTTATTTCCCAACAGGTGTAGTTATAAAAAAGAAATGATTTGAGGTGAATTCATAAAATGAGTGGGTGCAGATAACTGTAGTAAAATATGATTTGAGGGTGAACTCATTAAATTAGTGGGTGTAGGTAAAATATAATTAAAAAGTAAAATTAAAATTAGGAGGCACAGTACACACGGGTGTACACAAGTGTTACCCATTGTTTATTAGTATTATAGGTGATAAAATTGACTTTTATGATGGATATTATGGGTAATTCAACTTTATTGGAGAGAGAATTTTTAGTTAGTGTGTAAAAAGTAATGACATGGAGTGTAAATAAGAGATGTTTGGGGGAGTGTTTTAAAAGAATAAAAAATTCATTTTTTCAAATAAGAAAATGTTCAATTAATAATGGGACGGATGTTTTTGGTAAATGTTTAATTAATAATGGAATGGGGGAGTATGAAAATGGTAAATTTAATATTTTACATGAATATTAAAGTTATAAATGTGGAGGGAGAGTATATTTAAGTCAATTTAACAAAGCTGGAGGGTATATAGCCTGCGCCAAAAACGGTTGCTGTGTTTTTTTTTGGGTTGGGGTATATACCCCTCCAGCTTTGTTTAATGCACTCCCCCGATACACGCACTCCCACAAAAACACATGTAAGATAGATGCACTCCCCTAAATTACCTATTATACCCTTATCTCTTTAAATTGTATAGGATAAATACACTCCCCCAAAACCCTAATTTTTACATTTAAACCCTAATTTTCTCAAATTCCTTCTTCCGATCCCCACACCATTCATCTTCTTCTCCATCCCTTCTCCACCCCACATATCGCCGCTGCCACTTCCCACCGCCTACTGCCTTCGTCTAGCGCCGCCTCCTACTCCTCTTCTTCCATCGCGCGGCGGCGGCGCCTCCTCCTCCTACATCGCATCGCGCAGCGCCGACGCCTCCTCCTCCATCGCGCCGGCGCTGCCACACCCCAAGAAGCGACGCTTCGTCCTCCCTTTCGTCCAACCTCCGCCGCTCGTCCGCCGCCCCAGGTGTGAATTTTTTGGTCGACTCTTCCATTTTTTTTCTGTTGCTCCTCCAACTTTTTATTTTTTTTATTTTTTTATTTTTCACAATATTGAATCAGACAAAAAACACTCTGGTCGACTCTGGTTTGTCGACGGAAGTGTTTTTCGTCGACTCAATATTATAGAAAATTTCAAAAAAAAAATTGAAAATCTTTCAAAAAAATCCTATTGACCGGAGTGTTTTTGGTCGATAAACCAGAGTCGACCGGAGTGTGTTTGGTCGACAAACCAGTGTCGATAGAAGAAATTTTGGTCGACTTTTGTTTTTCATTTTTTTTTTTTTACTTTTATGGTATGTTTTTTAATTTCTGAATATTTATTCGGGCGGCGGCGATCGGAGTTTGGCCGGCGACGGTGGCGGCGTTAGGTGGGCGATGGCCGACGGCTAATACCTTTCAAATTATTAGGGTTAGGGTTAAAATTAGGGTTAGGATTAGTTTAATTTATGGGGGTGTATGTATCTTTTTGTATTTTATTAAAGGCGCAGAATAGACATTTTACATGATTATTTAATTAATAAAAGTGGAGGGGGCGTGTATTAAACAAAGCTGAAGGGGTATATACCCCAACCCTTTTTTTTTTTCTCCAGTAATTCCTAAAGCCCACTTCTTTCCTTTTCGTCCACACGGCCCTAAACCAAGGGTCTGACTATATGCACCTCCATTTCAGTTTGATGCACTCCCCCATCACTCCCCCGATTTATACACACCCTGAAATTTAGGTCACACCCCCCTCAAATGTCATAAATACCCCTAGCCTCCCTTCATAAAATACCTATTACTATCAACACCCAACCCTAAATTCATTCTTCATCTTCCCCAACCCCACCCTCCCCTCCCCTCCCCTCCCTCCACCCCGTCGCCGGCCACCCAACCCTAAATTCTTCATCTTCCCCAACCCAACCTCCATCTTCCCACCCCCACCTCCACCCCGTCGCCGGCCACCTCCTACCTCCGCCTCGCCGCCTTATAAAAAAAAATTGCAGATTGGCGGCCGTGCGGCCGCCCCGTCCATCGGCCGCCGCGGCCGCCCCCTCCCGTCCGACGCCAACCCCCAGGTTTGCCCCCCTCACGCTCCTCCCTCCGTTCCTTCCTCCCTCCGCGTTTCTGCAAAAAAAGAAGAAAAACAAATTTATGCCGCCGCACCCCGATCTCTTCTCTCCCCTCCATTTCCCCCCGCCGCCGGAATCGCCCCACCACCCCGATCTCTTCTCTCCCCTCCATTTCCCCCGCCGCGGGAATCGCCCGGATTTGTAAAAAAAAAAAAAAAAAATTCAGCGGCCGCCCCGTCAATCGGCCACCGCGGCCGCCCTCTCCTACCTCTCTTCTCTCCCTCTCTTCAGCGGTCACACCAGGTTTCAGCGGCCACAAAAAAAAAAAACAGTTTCAGTAGCCACACCAGGTTTTTTTTTTTTTTTTATTTCGACACTGTAATGTCGACCATGTACACTTTCGTCGACATAATAATGTCGATGAGAGTTTATATGGTCGACATTACAGTGTCGATCGACATTTGTTGGTCGACCATGTATTCTTCCGTCGACAAAATGCGGTCGACAGGAAGATATATGGTCGACGAAATGTGGTCGACGAGAAGATATATGTATGGCACTGGTTTGATGAATTTTTTTAAAAAAATATGTTAGTTTTCTAAGTTTTGATAATATGTTTGTTTTGACGAATTATTTTAAAAAATGTTAGTTTTCTAAGTTTTGATAATGGTGTTTGTGTTAATGGGTTTGATAATGGTAATTTGTGGATGAATATGGTTGATTTGTTGAAATTTTTGTTTTTTTATTTCTTGTGACCGGAAAAAATGGTGATGGTGCCGGAATTTTGGGTTAGGGATAAGGTGAAAGAAAGGATAAGTAGAGGGTGCGTTTAGTAAAGGGAGTGCATCTAGTACGCAGTATTTTAATGAAGGGTATTTTTGACTTTTTACTCTATTATTTTATTAATAAATTGAAAAGGGGAGTGCATCCCTCCGAAATGGAGGTGCATATAGTCAGACCCCTAAACCAAAACTTAAGCCCAAATCCTTTTTTTCTTTTGGACTTTCTTCTTCTCAGCCCATTTAGTTCCTCCTAGACGTGGGTTATATACCCCTCCAGCTTTGTTAAATATACTTCCCACTCATTTATTAATTTAATACACATGTAAAATAACTAAAATATTCTTTTTATTAAATTTGACCTAATAAATACACTTCCCAATTTAAACTCTAATCCTAATTGCATTGCAGCAGCCGCAACCGAAATTTCATCCAACATAATTTTTTTATAAATTTCCAATAAGGAAACTCAGAAAAATAAATTAACATTTTTTCGAAAAACCGTAGTGGATTGACCCTGTTTGTCGAAGAAATTTTTTTTTTAAAAATCTTATAATTTTCGACAACACTTTGTCGAAATATACACTCTTTCTCAACAATCCATTGTCAACAAAGATTGTCGAATTCGACACAAGTTTGTTGGAAAAAAAATACATACCTCATCGTGTTTTGTATGAAGAAGGAGAAGGGGGATAAATGGAGGAAGGGAGGGTGGGAACAGCAGCGGCGACACGGGCACAAGTGCGACACGTGGAGGATGCAAAAAAAAAGGCAGATGGGATCGCGAATAGGGGTGGGGACGGCGGTTGGTTGTTGCAGAAGAAGGGGAAAACAAAAAAGAAAGAACAAGGAGGAGAGGGCGGTGGCAGCGCAGACGGGGGCGACGACTTGGTGGAGAAATTATAGTTTTTATTTTGGGGGTGTTTGTGAGAATAAGGAAGAAGAAAGTGGGGAAAATAAAAATTAAGGTTTGAGGAGAGTATATTAATTTACCAATTAATGTTTTAGAGAGAAAGCGAGCAATTTGGGTAATTTGGGGGATTATATCTAAAGTTGTCAAAATGGGTTGAGCCCGTTGGGCCAAACCGCCCCGCCATTAAAAACACGGGTTGGGCTTAACTTTTCTCAACCCACTAAAATGCGGGCCTACAAGGATCGCCCCGTTTGGATAGCAGGTTTTGGCAGGTTGGGTGTGGGCCAGCCCGCTAGCCTGCCTTTTTATTTTTTAAATAAAAAATCATTAATATTTTTATTATTTTATTATTATAATTAGTTTAATATTATAGAAAAATAATAAAATTCTAGTCACATCTTTGAGACTTATTCAACAACTCAGTGTCAAGCCGCTACATGCAATTAACAACCAAAATTTAGAAGCAAAAAACAGTCAAACAAAACAAGTCTTAGTCTCACATTACAAATTCGCGCTGCTCGCACCGCTTGTTTTATTTCCAACGTCAAACATCGACCTTCCAGTTATAGTTTCAATGTTAAATTTTAGATTAAGATAATATATTTAATAATGAATGTGCAGTCAGAAATAAATATTATGAGACTTTGAAATTTTAAAATGAAAGATAATGAATTTAATAAACAATTATTTTTAAAAAAGACATGGGTTTGCCCGCCCCTTTGTAGGTTGGGTTGAGGTTTTGGCAGCCCGCCTAATAAATGGGCCGGCCCACTCCTACACCGCTAATTGACGGGCTTTTGCAATTTTGGCCCGCCCCCGCCGACCCATTTTGACAGTTCCAATTATATCTAACATTTGGCACTTGAAAGTTGGTACGTGTATATAACCTACTCCCCTTATTAAGCTTCCTCCTCAAACTCTTTTTGCGTGGAGTTATGACAAAAGCCCATGCACTATTGGCGTCTCAAAGCCGAGCCGATTTCTAATATTACGGATTTACGGGGCTTTTCTATGTATTTCCAAAATGTTCTAATTTACATATATTAAATAAGAAAATAAAATATCAAGATAACTGAATTCTACAAAATGACAAGTCGATCAGGAAAACCCAACAAAATACTAAATTAATTTTCATATAATATTCAAATAAAACACAAAATTATGCAATAATCTCAACTAATCAAAAAAACCGGAGAACACTTAGGATATAAGGGAGAACACTTTGAAGTAAGTTCCAACTAATGAGTTATTCAAACAACAATTCGAATATACTCATATTGGCTAATATTTGGATATATTTGCTTAGAATTGGAAGAACACTTAGGGTATGTTTACTTTTGGTTTTAAAAACCAGGTTTTGGATTTCAAGATCCAAAACCCATTTTAATTTGGGATTTAAAAACCGATTTTCAAAATCCACTCAAAACCACCCCTATCAAACATATTGATTTGACATAAAGTTATATCTATATAATATTATTTCAATCATTATATTATTTCTCAACAAATATAATAATACTATAATAATACAATAATATAATACATTTAATCATTACACACTTAACTAATCATTATAATCTCACCAAACAATAATATAATAATACAAACTCATTCAATCTTAATGACGGGACCTGTCACTAAAAGTCAATTCCTGTCATTCAAGGCTTTTAGTTAGAGAAGCTATAATGACATAATTTCTGTCACTAAAAGTCAATTTTCTTATTGTGAAAATGTGTGAGAAATAGGGGAAATGAGATAAATTGTAAGTCACCTTCAATATCAACCACAACACCTTAAATAAATAAATATTTTGGTTAATTGTTAATTAAATCACAATTTTTTCCTCATTTGCAATTTAATCTAAAATTTAAGATAATTGCAAATAAATCACAAACTTTAAATATTGTTTCAATTTAGTCTTTTTGACAATTTCAATTGTGTTCGGATCTAACATAATTTAAACTTTTTAATGACATAACAACACCTTAATAAAATAATATTATTTTTTAATCAAACCAAATATCATAAGATATGATTTAGGGACAAAGTAGACTTCTAAGAAGTCTAATTTGCAATAATATTTAAACTTGACGATTTATTTGCAATTATTTTAAGGTTTAGATTAGGGTGATGATTTAATTTGCAATTAACCCTTTTTAAAATTAACAACCTCCTTAAATTATGACACATAAGTCAAATTAACCACAAAATGACACATAAGTCAAATTAACCACGAGATGACACATCATCAATTTAAACCGTCTATTAATATATAAGAGGATTCTATATTATAGGAGTAGTGTATTATGTATATATAACAAATTTGTTAATCTTGTAAAATAATATAATTATTTATATAATAAATATGTATAAAATTATATAATAAGTTTTACATATATATTTTTGAACTCTATTTTTTAAATAAATTAAACTTATAAATTTAAAATAATTACAAGAAAAATTTAATTGAGATATAAGATAAAAGTAATTATAAAATAAAATTTAATAAAAAATTGTACACACCAATAAAAATACATTAAATTATTTAAAAATAAACAAAGCTAAAGAATAAAATGAATACTACGGAGTACAATAAAGTTAAGTAAATAAAATAAAAATTAATTTAATTAGTCAATATTAATATAATAAAAAAATTAATATTTCATATCAACCACAACACCTTAAATAAATAAATAATTAATTAATTAGGAAGAAAATTCAATAGTTAATAGGAATATAATATTTTAAAATAATTTATGGAGTATATCTTACTGAACCAATAACTTAATTACACGTCATACTTTTTAAAATTAACAACCTCCTAAAATTATGACACATAAGTCAAATTAACCACAAAATGACACATAACAAAATTAACCACAAAATGACACATCATCAATTTAAACTCCCTATTAGTATATAAGGGGATTAATATAATAAAAAATTCAATATTTCATATCAACCACAACACCTTAAATAAATAAATAATTAATTAATTAGGAAGACAATTCAATATTTAATAGGAATATAATATTTTAAAATAATTTATGAAGTATATCTTACTGAACCAATAACTTAATTACACGTCATACTTTTTAAAATTAACAACCTCCTAAAATTATGACACATAAGTCAAATTAACCACAAAATGACACATAACAAAATTAACCACAAAATGACACATCATCAATTTAAACTCCCTATTAGTATATAAGGGGATTAATATAATAAAAAATTCAATATTTCATATCAACCACAACACCTTAAATAAATAAATAATTAATTAATTAGGAAGAAAATTCAATATTTAATAGGAATATAATATTTTAAAATAATTTATGAAGTATATCTTACTGAACCAATAACTTAATTACACGTCATACTTTTTAAAATTAACAACCTCCTAAAATTATGACACATAAGTCAAATTAACCACAAAATGACACATAAGCCAAATTAACCACAAAATGACACATCATCAATTTAAACTCCCTATTAGTATATAAGGGGATTCTATATTATAGAAGTAGTGTATTATATATATATAACAAATTTGTTAATCTTGTAAAATAATATAATTATTTATATAATAAATATGTATAAAATTATATAATAAATTTTACATATATATTTTCGAACTCTATTTTTTAAACAAATTAAACTTATAAATTTAAAATAATTACAGGAAAAATTTAATTGAGATATAAGATAAAAGTAATTATAAAATAAAATTTAATAAAAAAATTGTACACACCAATAAAAATACATTTTAGATTGTATTTTACTTAAAAGTACATTAAATCATTTCAAAATAAACAAAGCTAAAGAATAAAATGAATAATACAATAAAATTAAGTAAATAAAATAAAAATTAATTTAATTAGTCAATATTAATATAATAAAAAATTCAATATTTCATACAACACCTTAAATAAATAAATAATTAATTAATTAGGATGAAAATTCAATAGTTAATAGAAATATAATATTTTAAAATAATTTATGATCATATCTTACTGAACCAATAACTTAATTACACGTCATACTTTTTAAAATTAACAATCTACTTAAATTATGACACATAAGTCAAATTAACCACAAAATAACACATAATCTAAATTAACCACATGATAACATATTATCAATTTAAACTCTTATAAGGGGATTTCAACATTCAATAATAAGTAATTTATTTCATTTTAGTTGGACATTTATTTCATTCGATCATGATCAGTTTCTCCTTTTTTTTAGGAAATTCTAAATTCTTTCTTATGACTCGAACCCTATCAAGAGACTCCACGGTCTAAACAGTAGTGTTCTAACCGCCCATTATTTTCATTCAATCGTGCTATTATTATAATTATTAGTCACGTAGTTAATTTATAACTGGCAAGAAACAAGTTGACTAAATCATTTGGTATCCCACAATTGTTAATTAATTAATTTGAAGATTTGCCCAGATATACAAGCTTCATTTTCAATGATTAATCAATTAATTAATTTTCTATGATTTGGCCGGTAACTACTCGTTAGATGAGGGCGAAGCATTAGGGCTTTGCGAGGCTTTGTGAGTTTGTGGTGGTAACATATATAATTTGGAGATATATAATGTGACAATCAAAATGGATGCGCAATTAGTGGTGAATGCTTTCAATGCAAGCAAACGGTGTTTGATAATATTATCCGAGATTGCAAGGAAAAGGCTAGATTTCATTCGGTACAAAAGGTTGTTTGGGTTAAGCGTGAAGCAAATATTTTGGTCCATATATACTATGGCTAGATCGCCTATAAACTTTCCTTATCCGTATACTTGGATTGAGCCTCCGCCCATTAGAGAAGGCCTTCCCGAGTCGACTTGCGCATGCCAGGACAAGTGGGTTCTAAAAAAAAAAAATTAATCATTAATTAAGTTGTAGATAGTATTTCTGAGTTTATAATTAATAGGCGCCAAAGTAGTAATCATTAAATTAAGGAAGCATTATTGCTTGCTTCGATCAGTTAATAACTAATTTAGATCTCCTGTTACACAAAATAACTAATTTAGGTTTTTAGATCTCCTGTTACACAAAATAACTAATTTAGGTTCAGATGAATGACACGTGTCTTAATTACCAATTTAGTTAATAACTGATTTAGGTTAAAATAAAACCCCTTTACTCTCTCCCAAATCTAACTAAATCTTTCAAAATTTAAATTAAAAAAAGAAAGAAAAAAAAAGATACTCCCAAATCTAACTAAATCTTTCAAAATTTAAATTAAAAAAAGAAAGAAAAAAAAAAGATACGTAATTTTTTTTTTTACAATTATAGAAAAATATTTTTTTATTCAAATTGTTTTAATAATTTTATTAATTAAAATCTTAAACTATATCAAACAAATTTACAACCAGTTTATTTAAATATAATTAAATATTTTTAAGTCATTTAATAATTTTTTTTCATTTTATTTAAATATAATTATATCAATCAAAACAGAATATATAAAAGCATTTAAAAAATATATAATTTAATTTTTTTTAATTTTAATGAAATATAATTAAATAGAAAACTGAATTTTTCCATTAAATTTTTTTATATTCAGTTTTACATTTATATTAAACAAAAGTGTTGAATAAATATAATTAAATACAAAATCGATTTATTTAAAGATTTTACAATCAATTTATATTAAATGTAAAAAAATGATTATAGAACTTTTATTCAATTTTAAAAAAAAAATATTTTTCAGTTTTATAGTTAATTATATTTTTCTATGATTTTTTCAATTTTATATTTAATTATATTTTTCAGTTTTATATTTCACACAAAATTATTTAAGAAATTCATATCGATTTTATATTCAGTTTTGTATTTTATTTTATTGTTTCATATTTTGTATTCATAATTTTTATCACAATAATTTTCAAATTGTTACTCCCTCCGTCCTCGAAAAGTTTGCGGGGAATATTGGGCACATGGTTTAAGAAAAAGTGTAATGATGAGAGTGTTGAGGGGTAGTTTTATAAACTTTTATATATAAAGTAAATAAAGTAGGTGGGTTGAGTGTATGGTGGGTCCCAAAAGTAATGGCATAAAGAGTAAATATGTGTACATTGTGAGGGTGATGATTGTGATGATTATTTCTATTTTTGGGTATACAAACCTTTCGGAAAGAAACAAAAAAGGAAAGTATGAAAACTTTTCAGGGACGGAGGGGAGGGAGTATTTCATAATATCTCAATATTACTTTAAAAAAAATTATATTGTAAAAATATTTTTCAAATTTTACATTTAGATAGGGGGTTGACTGTTGATCAATTTTTTTCAATTTTAACTTCATAAAATTAAATTTCTTTTTTTACGTAAAAAAATTCAATTAAATTTCTTTTCTTTTTTTCTATTTACGTAAAAACGTTTTAAAAAATAAATTTTGTGAGATTTAAGTTAGATTTGAAAAATGAATATGCAAATTTTATTTTATCCTTAATTAACCTAAATTAAATTAGTTATTAACTAAAGTGGTAATTAAGACACATGCATTATGAAAAATGAATATGCAAATTTTATTTTATCCTTAATTAACCTAAATTAGTTATTAACTAAAGTGGTAATTAAGACACATGTATTATACTGTATTCATCTAAGCTATGTAACAGAAGATGTAACATCGTTGTGTTACTTGTGTAACAGGAGATCCCGTCCCCTTATAAATTAATTAATACTCCATACTTTGTTGAGTAATAATTAATTGGCGTGTCCATGACTAACGTGCATCCACATTTGTAGTTGATCAATCATATATTAATTCACAATTAGAAAATAATTCTAATTAGATTGAAGATTTGTCCAATATATACAAGACATTTTTCTTATTATTATAATAGTAATTCACCGACGGATTTAAATCTTTTTCAGCGGACAAAATTTAAAAAATAAAATAATAATGCTTTGTCGATAATTTCGTCGGTGATATCGACGGACATTTTGATTGTTGGTGTCACCGACGAAAAATAATGATTTTTGTATTATTTTAATAATATATTATCGACGGAAAAATTAATTTTAAATTATTTTAATAATATATTACTAGTGGAGTTACCGACGAAATTTACGATGGATATATGAACCGATTCGTAAACGAGTCATGGAGTTTACCGATGGATCCCACTACAAAAAAACTGCGAAATACCGACGGATTGAAATCCGTCGGGATTACCGACGGATTATCAAACTCAACCGATTTACCGACGGAATTACCGATTTTTCCGTCGATATTACCGACGGAATTTATTTTCCGTCGATATTACCGACGGAATTTATTTTCCGTCGGTAATTACCGACGGATATTCCGTCGGCAATCACAAAAAAAAAAAAAAAAAGATAACCGACGGAAATTTCCGTCTCTAACCACAAAATTAAAAAAAAATATTAAAAATATTTAAAAATTGTGATTACCGATGGAAATTTCCGTCGCTAATCACAAAATTAAAAATTAATGCAAAAATTAAATTATTAATTAAAGAGGAAAAATTTTTAGTTAGAAATTTATGATTGATTAAAATATAAAATTTGTTGATTAAATTTGAAACATGTGGATTAAATTATAAAATTGTTGATTATGTTAATTAGGAAATTATTGATTAAATTATAAAATTTTATATTAAATTAGGAAATTTTATATTAAATTAGGAAATTATTGATAAATTTTATATTAAATTAAAAAATTATTGATTAAATTAGAAATTTTTATGTTATATTGTTTGGACATAATTTCTTTAGTGTTTATATCAATAGTTTATATGATAATTAAGTGTGAATTAATAAATAAAATAATTATAAAAAATAAAAAAATAAAACTACATTTACAATTTATAAATTAAAAAGTTAATATTACAATAATTATAAGTCACAAATTTAGTGATTAATATAAGTGAAAGAATGTTAATTATTAAATGAATTTGTTGTTTAACTTGTTTTGAATAAAAATATGATGCATACATACATTAAATTATTAATATACTATTTAAAAATAAGATTCACACATATACAATAGTTATAAGTCACAAATATAGTGATTAATATAAGTAAAATAATGTTCAATTATTAAATGAATTTGTTTAAAAAAAGAGTAAAACATGTATAATAATATGAACTATTTAGAATTTTAATCAAAACACAAAAAATAAACAAATTAGATTTACTATATATAAATTAAAAAAATTAAATTTAAATTAATTATAAATTACAAATTTAGTTATAGTAATATAGAAAGAAATTAATTTTGTGAATTTTTTAAAAAAAATTGGGTCGAAAATGAGTACATATACAATTAATATTACAATTATTAACGAAAAACAGACTTGTCCGAGTGGTGGGCGCTCCTCACTAGGCGCCCACACACTCGGGTTTGAGTCCCATGTATGCCGCTTAAATTCTGCAATTAAGTTCGGGCTCTCGCGGGCCTTGCTGGGTCTGGGGTTGGCATGGGCCCAGGCGAAATATATATTTTTTTTATTTTTTAATTACCAACGGAATCCGTCGGTAATTAAAAAATAAAAAAATAATTAAAAAAAAATTTCGTCGGTAATTCCGTCGGTAAGACTTACCGACGAGGTTGGCACCGACGAAATTTTTCCGTCGGAAAACACGGTTACCGATCGAATTTCCGTCGGTAAAACAACTCTTTTTTGTAGTGTCCCTTCCATCTGTAATCCGTCGGTAATTCTTAAAGACGAGGATGTGTCCGACGAAATTTTTCGTCGGTATTTCCATCGGTATTTTGTAGTGCGATGAATTAACTCGATATACTCTCTTCGGTTCTAGGAGAATTTGCACATTTGGAATTATACACATTTTAATATATATGTAAGATAAAGGTGTAATGAGTGATGTTTTGAGGATAAATATTTGTATATTAATTTTGAGAGTTTTTTTTTTTTGTTGTTGTAGTGTACAAATTAGTATAAAAGTTAGAAGTATCCAAATTACTGTGGGATGAGGAAGTATTATTTACAATATTTCAAACTAAAAGACATTTCTTACAAAGAAATGTTTTTGTGGGATATTTAGAGTTTGTAATTTTCATACAAAAGTACAAACTAACTTTGCTCAAAATTAAAGTTTTAGATTTCCTATTGTCATATTTAGAGGTTGTGTTTGAGTTAGAAGATATAAATTTGCTCAAAATTAAAGTTTTAGATTTCC
The DNA here is from genome assembly GCA_963675135.1 of Galeopsis tetrahit. Lineage (NCBI taxonomy): Eukaryota > Viridiplantae > Streptophyta > Magnoliopsida > Lamiales > Lamiaceae > Galeopsis > Galeopsis tetrahit. Next base: position 41,761,886 of record OY776127.1, read on the forward strand.
TATTATTCTTAAATTCTTTGGGACTAACTTTTTTTTTCTTTTTAAATTTTCTAAATGCCCTTCTACATGTGAGTATCAGGGAATTAGAAAATTTTGATATTTTAAAGTGATGAATTCGAAAATATGTCATTTTTCCAACATTGAGTTTGATTGCAAAAGAGATATATGCATGTCCGGTGTTAACCGTAGCCGTTGAATGAGCCTTTAATTAGTATGGGTGAATACGTTTTGAACGAAAGACGTTCAAGATTAACCGTTGAACACTAATTAATTAGAAAATCAATGTTTGACCGATGATTGGGTGAAAGCCGAAGATCGAACCCAAGACATAGCTCGATCTTAGCACCGATGCAAGCAAAGAAAGTTGATGAACGATCAGGGGCGGACCCAGGATTGAATAGGGAGTGGGGCCAAAAATCAAGTAGTGACTAATTTTTTATTAAGTACTTTTCCGTTTCACAATTATTTGTAGGCCCGCTTTAGTCGCCCGTTCCACAATTTGCACATCCCCAAAATATGCAACTTCCCCATAAATTTTACTCTTATAATATTTATATATTTACACAAAATATTATTTTAAACTCAATTCAACTAATTTATTTATTTTATTGGTAAAGGTTTATAAAATACTACTCAACACTAATCACTATTTTCATAGTTTATGTATCCATTTTAATGTATAAATATTTTCGGGACTGAGGAAATATATAATTATATAAAATAATTATTTCAATTAATAATACTATAGCAATATCCATCATTATATTCATAGTTAATTTTTCATTTAAAATTAGTAAAACTTAAAATTAAAAGATCGTATATATGTTAACTTTAAAGACTAATATATTATTAAAAGTGTATTTAAAAGAGTAACTAACAAATTATTAACTAATATTTTTCTAAATTGTTGCAGTATGCATACCATACTACTAGTAAATAAAGAAGGGTGAGGGGGGCCAAGGCCCCTCCCAAGTAACACTTGGGTCCGCCCCTGTGAACGACGATACAACCGACAAAAGTGATTGCTAAACGGACAAAAGGTAAGATACAAGGTAAGAGAACTACGTGGACTTTGATTTCGAGAGGATACATAGGCAACATAATTTTAAATTTTGAACTTAGAATTTTAAAATTATGTTAAAATCCAATTTTTTTTTTTTTTTTTCCTTTTCAATTTGAAATTTGAATTGTAATGTTGTAATTTTTTAAAGTCATATTTATTTTCTTGTATAATTTTAAATTGTAATTAGATATATGCCTTTTTTTTAAAGTAATTTGAACTTTCAATTTAATTTTTTAAATTTTAATGTAGCATTTTGGTCTTTTTAAATTTTAAGTTGCAAGTTTGTAACTAGCTTGTAATTTGTCCTATCTTAAAGAGTGTGTAAATTTTAATTTTAAGTTGGTCAAAAACTTAAAAATCAAATTTTAATTTATTAAAAACACAAAAAAAAAAAAAAAAAAACACACACACAAAAAGAACAAAAAAAAAAAAAAACGGACGGACCCCTCATTTCTCACGGTCCAGTTCCGGTTCGTGCTCCCTGGGACCATTGAACCGACGTTCATGAACCGTGAACATCTCTAAATATAATCAAGAAATAAATGAGGGAAAAATAAAGAAAGGTTCAGAGAATTTAGGGAATAAAAGTTTTTATTAAAATGAAAAAGAAAAAATACACCTAAAGTCATAATTAAGTCCACAAAGCAAATTATAAAGGTTGGGGTGCAATTAAAACTTGTCCGAGAAAATTCTTTTTGAGGACAAAACTATGGTGAAGGAAAAAGAACAAAGAAATTCAAGAGCGAAACGAGACATTTCGGAGACAAAGTAGGGTGTAGGTAGGTATGTCATGATAGATGAGGTTTCGATGAGTTTCAGATGAAACTGCAGCCTCCACAGTTACAATTACACTTGATATCCTGGTAAGAACAATACTCCGGGAAAGTGAAAAGCCGACGGGAGTTGTACTATTTTTCTCCAAGCAGCTAAATATATACTTCCTCCGTCCCACAATAACTTTCACACTTTTCTGGGACGTTCCACAATAACTTTCACACCCTTAAAATGAAAAACCCTTTATAAACTCCAACCTTAAAATATCCTCATTTTTACACAAATGTCATTACTTTTTCTTCACACATACACAAAAGTCAACCCATTCTTTACTTTATACATAAAATTTTACAAAATTACTACTCAAAACTTCACTCATTATTACACTTTCTTAATTTACGTGTGCACCTACCTATGAAAGTTAATACGGGACGGAGGGAATATATATATATAATTTATACTCCGGCCACTTTGTTGAGCTAGTAATAATTAACTGACCTTCTCATCATCTCATGACGTGCATCCGCCTTTCTAGTTCACCAATCATCTTGTACCATTAATCAATATTAATATTACTGTAATAATTTTTCAATAATTAAAATAGATTTACACCGTACTAAATCTCATTCCTAGCTAGTTTATACGTACGGTTTATACTAATCTTAAAATTAATTCATCATTTTTTTTTATATCATTTCAGTTAGACATTTATTTCATTCATAAGTTATTTTCATTCACTCATAATTCATTATTCATTCAATCATGCTATATACTATAGTAATTATTACTCACGTAGTTGATTTGTAACTGGCAAGAAACAAGTAGTTGACTAAATCATTTAGTATCCCTCTCAATTGGGTAATTAATTAATTAAGTTGAAGATTTGCCCAGATATACAAGCTTCATTTTCTATGATTAATCAATTAAGTTGAGCATAGTACACCACCAAAGTTAAGTTGCCCTTGAATATTCCTTTGATCACTAAAGCATCAAGTATCCCACATGCAATTGCTAATTAATTAATTAAGTTGAATATTTTCCAAAATATACAAGCTTCATTTTCTATTTACAAGTTATAGGCACCACCAAAGTTAAGTTGCCCTTGAATATTCCTTTGATCACTAAAGCATCAAGTATCCCACATGCAATTGCTAATTAATTAATTAAGTTGAATATTTTCCAAAATATACAAGCTTCATTTTCTATTTACAAGTTATAGGCACCACCAAAGTTAAGTTGCCCTTGAATATTCCTTTGATCACTAAAGCATCAAGTATCCCACATGCAATTGCTAATTAATTAATTAAGTTGAATATTTTCCAAAATATACAAGCTTCATTTTTTATAATTAATTAATAGTACTTTGTTGAGTAATACTCCGTAATTAGTTGGCGTTCCAACCACTAACGTGCATCCACATATGTAGTTGACCAATCATCTAGTAGTAATTCACAATTAGAAAATAATTATGTTGTTCCCAACACATGCCTAATCTACCCTGTTAGGAGTGCAAACGTCAGTTATGATCAAAGTCCATCACTCCGTACATGTCGCGTGTATTGACCTCAAGTCGAAGGACATTACATTGCTCCACAAATCGATATTCCCGTAGACACGTAAATAGAATACACCAAACAGTTTCTCAATTGGGCAAGCCAATACTCTAAAGATATGATGCAGATTGCAGACCAATCTCAATCGCATCATCCTCGACGATCTTTGATTGGGGCTACTTTAAGAACCGTGATATCGTCAATCGAGATCTCACATCTCAAATGCCATCATTAGTTCATGGGAACACATATAAGAATAAATGCAAACAATCAAACATAACATTCTATAAATGTATTACCGAATATTATTAATAAAGTCAATAATACTTTAATAACTGAATATGATCAAGTATAATGTCCTTACAATGGTCGTCTCTAGGACATATATACTAACAATCTCCCAATTGGCCTATAGTCAATCACCCGCATGTCTAACATTTAAGACTGCTAAAGTCTATCGTGTTTACATGAACACTAAGTGTTTGGTGAAAGATCTTCCAATTTATTCTCGGTGGGAATTCGTTCAAATTAAATTTATCATCTTGTCATGATCTCTTAAATCAAATGCTTATGCCTAGGTACACCAAGTGTCATGATCTTCCAATCTATACATGCTTATTTATGTTATTGGATCTTGGTTCCTTTGCTTGTGCAACCGCACTAGTATTGTCACAATACAACTTTATTGGACGACTAACATTCGGAACTACCCTAGTTCTTTCAAGAAATCTAAAATCCAGACAATCCATTTTGTGGCTTCTGATACAGCAATGTACTCAACTTTAGTTGTTGAATATGTCGTGGTTTCACTAAAAAAAAATTGATAAATGGCATCGGGGAAGGCATCGGATCTGCCGTCCCCAAAGATGAAGGCAACGGCAAAGGGGACGGCAGTGTGCCGATGCCAATATGGTCGATGCCATTAAAATGGCATCGGATCTGGGGAAAACCGTTGCCTTTTGGCATCGGCAGGTCGCCGTTACCAAATGGCATCGGGGCCCACTGCCGATGCCATTTTGCATCGGGGACAGCCGATGCCATTTCGCATCGGGGAAAGCGCCGTTACTAAATGGCATCGGGGCACTGCCGTTACCAAATGGCATCGGGCCCACTGCCGATGCCATTTTGCCGATGCCTTTTTATTAGAATTTAAAAAAGACGAATCTGGGTTTCGAACCCAGGTCGATAGGCCACCAACACCCACCCCCCACCGCTGGGCCACCCCATTTTCGCATATTCAGCCCATTTTCGCGATTTCAAGGGTTCGAACTCGTGACCTCGCGGTCTCGAAGGCTTTTAAGTGCCCCCTGTGTGCCGTTTAGGCTAGGAGCTTTTAGTCGACATGTTTTGAATGCAATTAATATATATTCAATTTAATTTGCGTTTTTAATTCTTTAATTAATTCAATTCATTCTAACTTTAATTGTTGTTTATTAAATTATTTATCAAAACATATCATATTATTTCTAAATTATGTTTTTCAAATTAACTAAATTATGTTTTTCAAATTAAATAATTTATTTACGGTATCAATTATTCACACTATTTAAATTTATTCTAATCTTCAATTTACAACATTTAAATTCATTCTAATTTTTTATTTCACAACATTATAATTACATACAACATTGAATATAATTATTTTCACTTATACATTTAAATTTATTCTAATCACATCATTTAAATTCATTCTAGTTTTCAATTCACAACATTAAATATATATAATTATTTTCACTTATCCATTTAAAAATATGAATTCACTTATCCTTCAATGGACCCTAAACCTTAAACCCTAAACCCTAAACCCTTAACTAAATTATGTTTTTCAAATTAAATAATTTATTTACGGTATCAATTATTCACACTATTTAAATTTATTCTAATCTTCAATTTACAACATTTAAATTCATTCTAATTTTTTATTTCACAACATTATAATTACATACAACATTGAATATAATTATTTTCACTTATACATTTAAATTTATTCTAATCACATCATTTAAATTCATTCTAGTTTTCAATTCACAACATTAAATATATATAATTATTTTCACTTATCCATTTAAAAATATGAATTCACTTATCCTTCAATGGACCCTAAACCCTAAACCCTAAACCCTTAACTAAATTATGTTTTTCAAATTAAATAATTTATTTACGGTATCAATTATTCACACTATTTAAATTTATTATAATCTTCAATTTACAACATTTAAATTCATTCTAATTTTTTATTTCACAACATTATAATTACATACAACATTGAATATAATTATTTTCACTTATACATTTAAATTTATTCTAATCACATCATTTAAATTCATTCTAGTTTTCAATTCACAACATTAAATATATATAATTATTTTCACTTATCCATTTAAAAATATGAATTCACTTATCCTTCAATGGACCCTAAACCCTAAACCCTAAACCCTAAACCCTAAACCCTTAACTAAATTATGTTTTTCAAATTAAATAATTTATTTACGGTATCAATTATTCACACTATTTAAATTTATTCTAATCTTCAATTTACAACATTTAAATTCATTCTAATTTTTTATTTCACAACATTATAATTACATACAACATTGAATATAATTATTTTCACTTATACATTTAAATTTATTCTAATCACATCATTTAAATTCATTCTAGTTTTCAATTCACAACATTAAATATATATAATTATTTTCACTTATCCATTTAAAAATATGAATTCACTTATCCTTCAATGGACCCTAAACCCTAAACCCTAAACCCTAAACCCTAAACCCTAAACCCTTAACTAAATTATGTTTTTCAAATTAAATAATTTATTTACGGTATCAATTATTCACACTAGTTAAATTTATTCTAATCTTCAATTTACAACATTTAAATTCATTCTAATTTTTTATTTCACAACATTATAATTACATACAACATTGAATATAATTATTTTCACTTATACATTTAAATTTATTCTAATCACATCATTTAAATTCATTCTAGTTTTCAATTCACAACATTAAATATATATATAATTATTTTCACTTATCCATTTAAAAATATGAATTCACTTATACATATAATTAAAAAAAAAATCATCTATTATAAAATTATTCTCTAGTTCATTTTCAATTAAAATAACATCATATCACAAACAACATTAATTATAATCATAATTAGCATGTTCACGTCAATTAAAATAAAAATTAATCCTCAACGTCAATGTAATATAATAACATCACACGTAACAAAGTAATATAAAAATGTATCACTCCTCATCACCACCACCATCATCCTCAGTATCATCCCGATCCTGAACCTGGCTACTATAATGAACGTTGTGCGACGGCCTCGGCGGCCTCGGCTCCCCACCTATCCCACCCATCTGTCCCATCATCAATGCAAGCTGGTCCTGAAACTCCTTGCGTAAGCGCTCCTCCTGCTGCCGCATTTGTTCCACTAAGCGCTGCTCTCTATCTTCATTGACTCTCCGTTCTTCAGCAATAGCATTGTTCATGTCTTCCTGGGTGAATCGTCCATAAGCCGTACCACTTGACGTCTCGCCAGGACCGGAGGAGACCCGTCTGTTCTTGCCTACTTGTCCAAGGCCCCTAACACGTCCATGAGACCTGCCGACCTTCTTCACGTACAGTGCAGACATATCGGGTAAAGGTGGGGCCTGGGAACCATCCTCTAAACTAGGTTAATCTGACGGATCTCTTGTAGTATTATTGGTGAGCTCGTCATGTATCTGGTCCTATACGTGCACATTTAAAAGTGGGTTAATACATTTTCAAGTACAATTAAATATATATTTGTTATATAATGTAATGTATATATATATAACTTACAAGTATATCACCCATATAGCCACGAGTGTATGTCCCGTTTTCGTAACGGTGGTAATATTCAACTATCTCCCAGTCGTATGCAGGGCGTCCCGTCCTCTCCTCCTGTATTTTGAATCGAAGACATATACGAATAAATAAACTAAATAATTAACTAAAATTAATTATATATAATTGACCACAAATACTTACAATACGCCGTGCGACCTCTGCTGCTCCACGAGCTCCGCCTTTATGAGTACCATGGCCAGTACCCGGACCTCCAGGCTCGGATAAGCGGTTCTTACGAGCCTGCTCGCTCTTCTTAATTGTGTCGGGATTGTTCCAGTGACGAACTAAGGAGTTCCAAACATTCACATCCCACAACGGCCTCTTGTTATCCTTCACCCACGCTTTCTTAATTTTTGATAACATGTTAGTGTACCGAGTTGCAGCTCTTTGAAGAAAGAGTCTGTACACCTCTGTAGAAGATGTGGCTTCAGGGTCCCACCTGACCTCGGTCTGCAAAAAAAAATTAATTAACGAAGTAATATAACAAAATAACTAAATGTAAAGTTATTTTATACCTGGAATGTATCCCACCACCGTTGTACCGTGCCGGGTGATACCATAGCCTGGGTGTGTGCACCAAGCTCCATATTCCGGTACATTATCGATCTGATCGTCCTCGAAATTAAATTTGAAGGCATCAACCTGTTACACGTATTTTATAATAAATAAAAAATTATTAATAAACATGTTATACATACGTCTAATGAAATTTAAATATAATATACTTACGTATCCAGGTAGATAAACAGTCGGATGCGACTGTCGGGTGCATCAGTCGACATGCTGGCCTGTGTCCCGACAGACGGATGTCTAACTGGCGAATGTATCGGTGGAGGGGATTGTTCCTGTGGATGTGGAACCATATGAGGCAACTGAGGCACCTGAGTGTAATAGGAATTAGGGTTCATTCCGGGCATCTGGGGCAACATTATCCCAGTCATATCGGGCATATACAAACCCTGTGGTGTCTGCACAGTCGGTGTCTCATCCACCGGCTCTCCTCTGCCTCTACCTCTACCTCTACCTCTACCTCGCCCATGTCCAGAAGAACCCTGTCCAGAAGAACCCTGACCAGAGCCATATCCAGAACCATGTCGACGACCACTCATCTGTCAAAATGAACATTAAAACATTATTAACATTGAACATTGTAACAATTAAAAAACATTATATATGAACATCACTGTAACGATTAACACTAAAATATAAATAAGGAATATAATTAAGGAATTAATATTTAGATAACATTGTCTAACAATTAATATTTAGATAACATAGTCTAACAATTAACAACATCATTCATCTTCATCATCTTCATCCCATTCACTAATCTTGGACTATACATCCAACTACGAATTGAATAATCCATGCCAATCGACGTCTACAAACACACAAACAAACCAACGTCTCATTTCCAACTCTATTAAAATCAATTAATATAATTCTAATTATATTCTAATAATTATTCTAACACCCTAATTAACAAATAAATTCATATAGACATATAACACAAATATAATTCTAACACTCTAATTAACAAATAAATTCATATAACTTAATTATTAAAACATACGTACATATAAATACATGCTTATAAACACAACATAATTAATTAACAATTTATAATTTCTTACAATTAACACATGCATGCATAAAAATTAACAATTCTAACAATTTTATATATACATACAACATATATGCATATATATACATATATATACTAAAACTATATATACACATATAACTTCAAATTTAACCAATGAAAACGAAAAAAATTACCGTAGAAATGCTCCCGTCGAAATGTAGAACACAAATGGCCAAAAATCGAGTTTGATCCGCAAACGAAGGTGATTTTTGAGTGGGGATGGCCAAAAACTCGAAGCTTCAATTTGGGGGAGGAGGGGGAGGAGGGCAGCGGCTGTAACGCGTTCTGGAAGAAGGGGGTTTTATATTTAATTAGGGCATCGGGGAAGGCATCGGGCCCACTGCCGATGCCATTTTGCATCGGGGGGCCGTTACCAAATGGCATTGGGGCCCACTGCCGATGCCATTTTGCATAGGGCATTAAATGCCGATGCCAAATGGCATCGGGGCCCACTGCCGATGCCATTTTGCATCGGGCATTAAATGTCATCCCCTTTTCGCATCGGCCGGCCTGCCGATGCCATTTGCCGATGCCTTTTGGGCAATATTTTGTAGTGTTTCTTGCTTGGAACTATTCTAGCTCACCGTTCCGTCATTGAGTGTAAATGCATACCCTGACTGTGACCTGTAGTCATCGCAGTCAGACTGGAAACTAGCGTCAGTGAATCCAGTCACTACTAGTTGTGTTGTCCACCATAAACTAGGAAACATTCCTTAGTTCGTCTAAGATACTTAAGGATCTTCTTAACAACAGTCTAGTGAGATTCACCTAATTCAACTGGTATCTACCAGTAATGCTAATAGGCCAAATCGAGCCTCGTGCAAGTCATGGCATACATGATTGACTCATTAGCCGAGGCATATGGGACACTATTCATGCACTCAATTTCAACTTTCTCAGAAGGACAATCTTTTCTTGAAAGTTTAATCCCATGAATCGCAAGCAGAGAACCTTTCTTAGAGTTCTCCATAGAATTGCCTTAACACCTTATCTATGTAGGTGGATTGTGAGAGCCCTAACATCTTGCTAGATTTATCTCTATAAATCTTTATGTTAAGTATTTAACAGGCTTTATCCAAATCCTTCATCATGAAGAACTTGGACAACCAATATTTTACGGATTACATTTGCGGGATGTTGTTCCCCAAAATTAATGTGTCATACATATATGATGATGAAAACAATGTCATTCTTGTTGCGCTGCGTTTACGATAAATGCAAGGATATTCTTTGTTTCTGACGAAGTCAAACGATTTGACAACTTTGTTAACCATATATTTCAACTCCTAGAGGCTTGCTTCAATCCGCCTCTTTGAATTGATATCTAATATCGCTTTAGAATAAGTCGTAGGATCATCTTTGTCCGAGATTTCCACATCATCATGCTCCTCCAAGAGGAAATAAAATCTGACGAGTGGATGACGATTCTGAGTAGACTTACGGAGTTGCGTTTGTGCGGGCTGTACATTCTGATTGTGAGTAGGTTCTTCGACGATGATCTTATCAATGCTTGGAGAATTCTCAAGAGCTACGCTTTCTTGCGTCTCCCGAGTAGGATATTGAACAATGTCTGAATCGTTCTCATTCAACCTATTCGAGATTTCTTGCGTATTCGAGATATCCCTAATTGCGCCCCCATTGGCTGGAAGACGATCACTTAGTGATAGGCTCCCTGTTGGTCCCTAAAAGAGTATCTATGCTGGACAAAGTCTAGAGGGAGTGAATAAACTTTGTAATTTTCAAACTTTTTATGTGCTAATCAGATGAGATAACTAGATGAGGTATATGCTCTAGTCGTCTGATGCAGATAAATATGATCTAATCGAGAGTGCGAGTGTAGAGTAACATATATAGATAACCAACATACTGATTGCTTATCAGCAGGTCAGTTGTACAGTTATAATTAGCTACTTGTGCGGAATTGTGTAGGCGATAAATGTTTAGACTCATGAGTTTAATGAAAACTTTTTTTTATCAAAGAATGACTTTAACAAATAATGAATGCTTACGAACTGACTTGATGTCTGCTGATTATGGAAATCAATACTTAGTGAGTTTTGACTCTCTTAAAAACTGAATGATTATGAAATATATATATTATGAATAATATGAACAATAGATAATAAAGAATAAAACAGTAAAGAACACAAGTATTTATAGTGGTTCGAACAACTTGTTCTACGTCCACTCTCACAGCTCTACTGTGATATTAATCCTTTAAACAAAGGTCCTTGCTACTTTATTGTAGGTCCCTAGTTGAGTAAATAATATTGAGTAAACTAGGAAAATGTCTAGAGGGGGTGAATAGACTTTTCAAAATCTTTCAATATATCAAAGTACACTATGCGGAATTTATCAGATTATCAATGAGCCCAACAATTTATACTCAACTAATTTCGAATTGAACTTCTGTATGAACACTTAACTTGTCTATTCTAGATGCAGTTTTAATCAATTAAACAAGTAATCAATCAAACAAGAAATAAAACGGTAAAGTAAACAACACAAGATTTATAGTGGTTCGACAACTTGTCTACATCCACTCTCACAACTCCAATTGTGAAATTTTATTAACCGATCTTGTGGTTTTAAGTTCCAAGAAATAAGACTTCGATCTTCTCGATTATATCTCCAGATATATCTTCGATCTAACAACTAGCTATTTACAAGAAACTAGCGACTTAAACAATTAACAACAATAAGAAAAACTTCTCTTAGTCTAGTAGTAGCCTTCTTGATTTTGACTTGACTTCGGGCTTCAACTGTCTGAACTTGAACTCTATGAGCTTCTGTTTGCTTCGGATATCTCTTAGTAATCACTTCAGTATATCGAGTTTCAGTAGCATATCAGTAGTCTTGAATTGTAGAATACATTGGAGTATTTATAGACTTCTGAACCTTCAAGAACAGTTTGTTATCCAACTAACTTTCTTGATAACTAACTCTTAAATGTTTCTTCTTATCCTTCCACGCGTTTCAGTTAATTAGTTATTCCATAACTAACTCTTCAATATATCTTTATCTTCTCACGCATTTCTGTCTTTAAGAATCTTCCTTTCTTTATGCGCACTTGTCTAGTCTGGTCTTCCATACTTAGACAAATCTTCAGTCTTCATAACTTATCTTGTCTTCTTATCTTCAGTAGTAGACTTCCATGTAGAACTAATCTATACTAGTCCAATCATCTAATCCTAACAAGACTATTACATTACATTAAGCTTTATAATTTCAACTTAGTCAACTTACTTCTTATATACATCAATATAAACAAAACATATGAGCTTCTATACAACAATTATTCGCTCATTAAAACACCTAACAAAAACATAACAGAGTACTTATAAGAACATACTTGTCTTTTCTTTGATACTTAAACTTTCTTTCTTTCTTAAACTTTGTACTCTACTGATCTTTTTCACAAGACGACTTCCATTACTAGATCAGTCCATACTTAGAAATATATTCAAGTCCTCTTTTTGGCTTATCAAAACTACTTATCTTTTCATCAATTATGATTTTCTATTAGGATTCATATCCCAACAATTTCTCCCTTTTTGATGAAGCCAAAACTACTTGAATTATTTAAAAGTTAGTAGATCAGTTAAGTAGTTATCTTCTCAAAATATGTTATCTTTTCATTCATTTCAGTAAGATCAGATAGATTACAAATACTTAGCAAAATGAAAAAGAAACTTAGTAAAGTACTTACAATTTTACTCACTGATGTTATCAATGTCTGGATTAGGAATACTGAACGCATCGAGAATCCTTCTGTGAATGTCAGAAATATGATCTTCATTCTCTATCTTCTCCTTCTCGAGCAATTCTTCTTCAAACTTCTTCACCTTGTTGAAGTCAACTCTTTTTCCTGAACCCAACAATGGAGTTACCCATTTAGGAACATCTGGAACTAAAATATTATAACCAATAGCAGTTGCAATGCGCATGATCAAGTTCCACAAATTCTTATCTTCAGCTTCCATGAACTTGTCAAACACAACATACAACTCTTCTTTGCTATCAGCATCACCAAATTTCCTGATAATCCAATGATCAACTTTCCATTTCAACTTGACAATATTACAAGCATCTCTATGCTCATTGTCAATGAATTTATCAATGTGGGCATCTTAAATCATATCTGGATCAGCTTTCAACTTTTGCAGCCTTTTGATGTGTTTTCCTAACAACTTCTTGTTAGCATAACGGTCATCTTCTATCTTCTGCTTCTTATGAAGAACTTCAACTTCTTCATCATTGATTCCAGCAAGTATTTCTCCTAATACTTCTTTCTTCTTCTTAAGATCAAGTTTCCTCTTGACTTGTCTTGTTCTGGGATAAACATCTTCAATAGCAATCGATTTTCCTTTTAACAGTCTCTTCTGCTCTTCAGCACTTGCACCGATTTGCTCCAAATCTGCTTTCTTCACTAGTCTACCTCTTCTCCTAGGTTTACTAGTCTCTTCAGCAGTAAGATCAGTTTCAGTAACAACTTTCACTTCTTCAGTCTCTTCCCCCTTTTTGGCTTCATCACTTGCCTTAAGAGTAAAGAGTGAAGTGAAACAAATCATTTCTTCCTTGACAACTTGCTTCATCATCTCAGCAGCTCTACCAATTTTCTTCTATTGACTCTTATCTTGCATCAACTTGTCTAACTGAGTATATGAATATGAATTCAGGCTTAGGTTCGGAAACTTAGAGCTAAGGATAAGATATAAATTCTGGCTCTAAAGAACTCTTAAAAGATTTCAGAAAGCTTGATGTTCTTGAAGTCAGCTGGTGACTTCTTGCGTGGGAGTTTCCGTAATTTGTTACTTAAACAAAGTCTTGTATTTATAGAGGATTGCTTGTACAAACTAGCCATTGGTGAAAACTACCCGTTGGAGCAGATCTTCTATTTGTGGGATAAGATCTTCATGGATTGGATGTCTCCTAATATTCTGTTATGACGTTACCTTAAAAGGGAATGTGTATTTAATGTGCATTAAATGCTTTGCACAACTCTGAGAAGATCTCTGAATCCCTAGTCCAGGTCAACTCAATAGCTGTGTTGCATCTTTCTATTGGTCCACGAGTTGTTAGACTTGCAGTCTTGTCTTCTGTTTGAGTTTGTTAGATGTTATCCGACATTCTCTTTATCTTCTGGTGATCATTTTCCTTTAATGCTTTCTGTTATCTGATCAATCAGATTAACAGTGTTTAATGCTCTTTAAGGCTTGACAATATCTGGTGAAGTTCATATCAGCAGATGTCTTCTGATCGGCTGATCTCATGTAGCTAATATCAGCTGATAAAGTATACAAGAACCTTTTAGATAGAGATGTCTATCGGGCTGACCCTAGCCCTATAGGGCCAGCCCTACAGGGCTACGGGCTAAACGGGTTAGGGCCTTAACCGGTTCATATTTAACGGGCCTACAATTGTTGGGACCTAACCCTAACCCTAGCGGGCCACGGGCTAAATGGGCCACTAACGGGCTACAATAATTTTTTTTCTTTTAAAATTAAAGGTCTCAATTGGCACGTTCAGCAAACAAATAAAATAGAAAAATACATAATTAGTTAATGATCAGTAAATTAGAAAAAAAAGTATAATTTAAACACAATTTTAGAACTCATTGGTCCTTAATATGACCAAATAAAACTAAACAAATATCATAATCTAATAAAAAATAGTAATAATGACTAATGGATGGTAATGGACTTCTTATTTGCTTATAGTTATGGTTATTGATCAAATGACCCAAAATTTGTTCTTAGGTTATTTATTAAAAAAAAAAGAAAAAAAGGTAACAACTCGGGCTAGCGGGCTGGCCCTGTAGCCCTGCGGGCTGGCCCGGATTAGCCCACGGGCTAACCGGTCCGGGTCAAAAAAGCCCGGTTTTAAACGGGTCTATAATTCATGAACCCTAACCCTATATTTTTCAGGGTTAAACGGGTCAGCCCGGTTAGCCCGGCCCGGATAAACATCTCTACTTTTAGACATAGTTCACTAATGAATTTCAAGTATCTTTTAGTCTTCAGTCTTCTACTCTTTAAGTCTTGAGCGAACGTGTGTTTAACCAAGTGTGATATCACCTGATATACATACAGTTGATCTCATAAGACTAAGACTTAGACTTCCATGATATCTACTGAGCTTTATAAATAGCTTAGGTAACCTATCACTAGATTACAAATTATAACTTAACACTAGATTACATGATCCTGTTTTGGCTATCAAAACTAAGTATATATCTTCTAATCTAATTAGGGGTAGGATGAATATCCCAACAATTTCTCCTTTTTTTATGAAGCCAAAACATCTAATATACCTGTCTAAGTTATCAGAATATGTGAGATAATTTGTAATCAGAAGAGTGTTAGAAGCAACAAAATAAAGAAATATTGCTTCTGATGAAGACAATGAGATGTTGTATATAAGCTGAAAATATAAGTACTTGTATTGATTAAGACATTAAAAGATATTACAAATAAAAGTAAAAACCTATCAACTAAGAGGGTGTCTTCACCAGCTTCAGATTTGATATGCTCGATATACTCTATCTTTGAGCTCTCCTTATCGAATATCCTCTCTTCCATACCAATGTTCATGATTAAGAGCTCGACTTCTCTTAAACCATGCTTGCCAGATGTTGTCTCAGGTGCTCTCCAGTAGGGGTATTCTGGCATCATGATGTTGATATTATTATCCACAATTGATTGAATAATTATCTTATAGAATTATTCATCCTTTTCACCATGAACGCTTCAAAGTATTGGAAGGCTATCTCTCTATCTAGATCTCCCCATCGATAAGCTAGATAATAAATTATCTACCATTGCCTTTTCAGATTTAGCCATCTGAGATTGTGAACAGGGTCAATGAACTCATCGATTTGCTTGGCAGTGAGCTCTGGTATATGTTCTTCTTCTTCAATGCCTTGCTCTGGATTTGGATCTAGTTTCTTCTTCTTCAGAAGAGTCTTTCTTCCGTTTGAAAGTTGAATCCAGAGTGGCAGCTTGCTTTCTTTTTAACTCTTTCAGACGTTGTTCCTCTTCTGATGCAGTTTTTCTTCTTAAAGCAATATGCACATTGTCTTCAGGTTCTTCTTCTTAAATGGGAGGAAGAGCTAGCATTGTCTGTTTTTCCTTTGCAGCATTCTTGGCAAGTACAGATTCTTCAAATTTTGCAAAGTCTTCATTAGACAGATGATGTGTTAAGGGAATTGCCCTTGATTGATGAGGGTCTTCATCTGAACAACTTGAGCTAACAGTTGCTCCTGGCCAGATCAGCTTAAGCTTCAACTGCTTTCTGCATTTCTTCTGATAACTTAACTCTGGCCTCTTCTTCCCCCTTTTTGGCTTCATCAACAAG